>CM069862.1:33544912-38544912 GCA_036172795.1 Pelodytes ibericus
TGTCTGTTGCTGTTTACATAAAAGTAACTATTTTTGTGCGCACAGGATTCCAATGGAATATTCCTCTCATAAATATGACCCAGCCGTAAACTCATTTGTGGGGATTTATGCCACTCACTGATACATTTGCAGGTAGACTTTCACCCACTGCTGAATCAATTCAGCGGACAAATCCACATTCACCTCGTGGCTGGCACGGAGAGCGTTAACCACCCACGTGACAACAGCCTCGCCTTCCGACGCTATCCAACAGAACCCCCAAGTGACGTAAGAAGCCGCCTGCCAATCTCGCGCACTCGACCATCTCCATGACAACGCATCGCGTGACCACAGTGCGAGCCTTTTTTTTTCCCGCGTCACTGTCCATTCCACCTCTTTCGAAATATTAACTGCCATTTTCAAGTCCTTGTTCTTCTTCCGGTTTCCAATAAAGCGTTACATGTCGTCATCATTCGTATACCGAGATCATCTTCTAGTGTTATCATTGGTACTATGCTTACCCAGCACAAGTTTAGTTATTGCAGACAACCGTACATTTACACTTTATTATATGACTTGGTTTTATTATCATTAACGCAAAGTCACATGCTGGTGTCCACTGGCTACGCGTGTGAACTCCAGCTGTAGTGGATAGTAGCTGAACATGGGTAACGTAATCAACCACAGCCCGAGTTGCAAACCTGAGCCATTTTTGCTTTAGAAGCTGAGAAAGCCATGTGTCATCCGGCAACCCGCCCACCCCCTCACACAAAATGAACGCTCTGACCAAACTGAGGTAAAGAAGAAGAAAAAAAAAACTCTATAGAAGGCGTGTCTAGCGGAATGGGTGTGGTTAACGCAGTGCTGTGTCGTATGCAGAGGGCTGGAGGAGGTGCCATTGGGCGCTTCGTTGCCATGGCGACTTGGTGGGGGATTTGGTGGCGTTGCTTGTGAGCGGATGGAGGGAGCAGCTGCTGATCTCTGACACATTCCTTCCCCCCCATTTCACTGCCATATTGTACCGGGACACGGTTCATGCCGGTGAGTAGTCGGGGATAGCTTTCTGTATGGGGAGGCCGGCACATTCACAGCGTTTTGTATAGGCCCGGGGACAGCCATATGTGACCGGGCTTCCCTTGTGGGGACTTCGCACATGCTTGCGCACAACTCTGCTTTGGTTGGGGGTATTGTTCCGAGGCTAGGGTATGCCGTGTGCTCGTGGATAATGATGGCTAACCTTGGCGCTGTCGTGGACTGTGTTTCCCTTAATGCTTAAACAGCTGGCTGAGCACAGCATCTGGAGTAAAGGTTAGCTAGGACAGTACAATATCCTGTCACCCATAGGTAATGTGCTACTTTCCTTAAATCAGTGCAAAACTATTTGTGCGGTGGATGTCTGTTTTTATCTACCCTGAGAGGAATACAGTTATATACATCTGTATAAAAGAACACAAACATATATCATATATATATATATATATATATATATATATATATATATATATATATATATATATATATAGGGGCTCATCTATATCATATATATATAGGGGCTCATCTATATCATATATATATAGGGGCTCATCTATATCATATATATAGGGGCTCATCTATATCATATATATATATAGGGGCTCACCTATATCATATATATAGGGGCTCATCTATATCATATATATAGGGGCTCACCTATATCATATATATAGGGGCTCATCTATATCATATATATAGGGGCTCACCTATATCATATATCAGACATAGCTATCACTTATATACTGGATAGGTTGTTGGGGGGGCTTGCTCGTTGATGACTAACTTTTGGTACTCCAGCTGTTGTGTACTGCCGTTTCCCATTCCCGGGAATCATAGTCCACAGCAGCTGAAGTGGCAAAGGTTAGTGTTAGGTGACTGTGCTGCTCTTGTACTTTTGCCCTACACTTGGGTTGGTTGTGCACAATGTGCTCCCTTCCTCCTGCGTGTGAATCAGACACTGGGCTGTGGAGAGGGTGGTGCTCTCTGAGATATGGCAGGCTTTGTTTTCCCTTAACCCTTCCACTGACAGAGCATCCTGTGCTGGCTTTCAAGAATGCCACGTCTTTACTCCATTCCCTTAGTTGTACAATGCTTTTTTTAAGGAAATAACAGATTTTCCGTGTGTGTTTCTTTTTCTTTCTTTCTGTGCATTCATTATTTTAAGAGTTTAAGTTATTTAAGTCTATTTACTATTAAAATGCTGTAGGTAAAAATGAACTGATTTGGTTAACTGCTGGGGGAAATTTGTTTGTTTTTCTCCTTCAGTGCTTTGTTTCAAGTGTGTGTGTGTGTATACATATAATATGTGTTTGTGTGTTGAATGTCACTGTGTGAAACTTTTATACTGTGCACAGCCTTGTGGTTCCTGTTGCAAAGGATCTCTCTTATCACATGCTATATTTGTAATGTAGGTGTTGCTATAAAATAGAATACTTGATTAGTAAAAGCTGACATTTCTGCTTATTCAAACACATTTTTATTCTGAGGGATATAGCAGATCTATTGATGACCATTATACAATACTTCTTTTTTACTGTTAAGTTAGAAAAAGTCCCACAAGAGTTATTCACATGGTTACTTAACTGTCCAATACATATTCCTTCCCTGTTGTGGAACTATACTTTTGAGCAGATGAAACATCCAGGGACAGGGTGCAACACATGTATCTAAGCGGCTCCTGCCAAAAGAACACTTTTGAAGGTTTTGAAATTATGTTGCTGTCAATTTGTTTCAGATTCAATGGTCACTAGAACATTACTGACCATGCTAAGTGATTTACTATTAGGTTGCTGCATAACTTTTAATAATTTTTGTGCCAGTAAGTGCTCACCGACCTGGTACCAGTATAGTTAATGGTTTTATTTTAAGAAACCGGCAATGCTATTTCTTTAACCTTCCCCAGCAGCAACTGTGTTGTTTCCTTTAGTCACTTCCTATAGGTGTTCGGCTGTGGTGTAAGGCCTACGTATGTAGTCCTTTGTCATCTAGTAGACTAACTGAGCTGCCAAGGTATTTTTGCTTTGACTATATGCCATAATTTGGATACAATCACTCTGGGTGGACTAGGAAAATACTACTTTGTTTTGTAAACACTGTTCCTTAATTAATTTACCACTAGGTGTTCTACAAATTAAATTGCTTGGAGTTGGCTTTCTTTCTGATGAGCTTTGCTATGTACACTTTGGCAGAGTTTAACTCTCTTTAGTCACAGCAGGAGTTAGAAGTGGTTGTTTATTTCCGTGAAGACAATACTCCTGAGGAAGCCACGGTTGAACATGCAGTAAGCATTGTAGGGTAATGTAATTGGGTTGTATTCCAATAACAACTGAAGTTTCATTGTTTGCCTTTTCAAGTACAATATCAATCTGGTGTTTAGTGCTAGGAAATGATGTGCTTTTACATAAAATTGAAGGTCAGACTAGTAGAAGTTGGAGTGTCCTTGGTCTGCAGACTCCCATTTTGGTGTGGATTGTGACAGACACGTGGTGAGCAGAAAGCTGAGCCAGCAGTAGATTGTGTTTGCTGGTCATAGGCTCTGCTTGTTCTCCACACCCGCCCTTTATCTCGCTTCCCTTTTTGTCTATTTCAACATTCCTGTGTGTCTACTTCCTGATGTTCAGGTCTCTGAGGGTTGCAGCATTATTTTTTTTGTTAGTATATATATCCCAACAGCTACTTTTATGGAGATCTTGTTTTCTATTTTTTTGTGTGTGTGTGTGGTTCTGAGCTCCAAAAGAATGGCTGGCTGAAAATGAATTTTAGGGCATTGTTGGTAATCTGGTTTATTTTCACATTGTCCTTTCACAGATAGGGGGATTACAGTAGATGAGACTGCTACCAAACATAGGCTTCATACATAATGCTGCAAACAAACGTTTTAACATAGGCAGGTGACATGTAAAGAAACTATGTAAGCAAAATGACCAGCCTCGGACAACTTCCTCTTATTTACTATTCTGTTCTGAGATTTTTATATATGGTTACTATCCTGAAGAGTACACTAAATCATGTACACTATTCTGTCATGGACTCCACAGTAGCCAGAAATACTAGGTGTGAATGTGGGTTAATAGACACTGATTTGAACACCACTGCCAGCCATTTAATTAACTAATGCTCTTATAATTGTAGCTCATTTATGATAATAATACTGTTCCCCCAACTCTCTGTCCAGACAGGAGTTCTTAAACATTGTTGTCTATCAGCCCTGGGTAACCTGAAAGGAGCCTTTCGTGCACTCTATTGTATTACACTACTGACTTACTGGTAATAAGTTCTACTTCCACTTCCTATCCCTCTATAATATTTCAAAATCTAGATTGGTTCAAAGGCCTGCAATGAAAACTGGATGAGCTTATGATGGTGTCATTAAAACACTTCACCTAAGGTGTAACTTGAAGTGGCCTCTGCTTCTCCGACACATGAATGTGGAATGATAGGGGCAAATATCGGATCAGGTTCTCTAAGCACAAGCTGGGTTATTACAGAAGAGCACATGATTCCTCTCTTATACTCCGCTTTAATTTCGGATTAGCTAAAATGTATCAAGAAGCTGGAAATCTATCTGGACCGTTGATTTCATCAGCAGTATGTTTTAAGTGTGTGTGTGATAAATAATACAAGTGGTCTTCTTTCTGTAACAATAATTCAAGTGGCCCCCATTTGGAGAGTAGTACAATGAAACTTGAATTTGCTCAGCATGTGGCTAATGATCTAGTCTGGCCTGAGCGCCTAAGGACCTTTTTACAAAGCTTGATGCTCATCCATCAAGCTATCTAGGTCTCCGGTTTCTGAAAAGGGGGAGGGGAGCAAAAATCCCAAAAGCTTTTAATAGTAACTGATGTATGATGATCTGTATTTGGAGGCAGAATAAAATGTTTCAATATTGTGTATGTTTAATATTTAGTTTGACTATTTAGACAATTTGCTCCTTTATTTGACACAAATCTTACATTTTACTTTAACATTCTCAAACGTTTCCCCTAATCAAAGTAGAGAAATGATGTAGGAAGCATAATAGATTTTTAGTTATTTCACACTATTGTGTGGTTAAATGAATCCATCTAGATTAGTACTGTTTGAAGAATTCCCTTGGACTCTTTATTACAAAAAATGTAATTACTATGGTTCTTAGTGTATCAACCCCTCTTCAATATGTTCAACTACAGATCCCAAAACTTATCCAGTAACTGGTTCATTGTACATTAGAGTAGGGAATGTCCAACTGCAGAAAACAGTCTCTCAGCTCATTATGGCCGCATCATACCAAGCCTTTTACATAGTATGTATACCCATGGTCTTGTCTTGTTCTGAATTAAAAGTATTACTTACATGGAAGTGAAGTCTCCTAAACTATATTATGTGATTTGTGCTGACTCCTATGACACTAAATGCGGATAAACTAAAACAATAAAGAATAGATGATCTTGCATACAGTGCTAAAAGGTGATGTAAAAATAAGACCACACAAGCAAATCTAAAATGCTTTTTCTTGCAATTCTGCCAACACTGGATAAATAGTTTTTATACTCTATATATACATAGCAAGCAGTTTATTTGATACGTATGGAATAGTGATAAGCCCAGAAGCTTTATTTAAACATATTCAAAGCACAATATTATTGGTGAGGTGTCTTTTTTAACCTGTGTGGTTTTTTTTTCTTCTATAAGTGAACAGTGAAGCATAAAAAATAAGGTTTAAATTCATGCACACTCCTGTTCGGGTAGTATCTGGCATTTCTTAGACACTGGTAAATAATGTTAGATTTTTGGTTTGGCAGGCTTACTCTTAACTCGCACCACTTTCAACAGATGTGTCATTTCCCTGGTCTCCCTAGTTAACAACATCAACTTTTCCCATTCTAATTTTTGTATTTTATAATGTCTGTAGTTTGTTTATAAAGCTTCTAGCAAACTGTCTAGGCCAGTAATGGCGACCTAAGTGTTCAATCATCTGACAAAATCCAAGTAATGGACTAACAAGTGCTAATAATCACACACTTTTTAAAAATTGTTTTCAATTCTTCCTTTGTATAGGTGTGCATTGTACACTGGTCTTGCCAGATCATCCAGATTTCACACAGGTTGTCCAGCACCCCATGACTTACTTCCCTGGTGTCTAGTGTTGGGCAGCTTGATGACTGTGCACTGCCCAGGCCTACAGACATCCTCTCAGGCTTGCCACTCACTCTCCCTGCATGTCTCTGGAGTTTGCTGGGAGGTCACATGACCCTTGATGGTTTGAATTCAGAAGAATGGGGAGCACGAGACTGAGAGGATGTTTGTGCACCCAGAGATCATGCCACAGTAGAAGCCTCCTATGTACCATACGTTTGGAACTCCCTTTCACTTAATTATCAAACTTTTCAACCCCCTACATATACAAAGTTAATTTACTTCCCTTGCTTAAAAGAATGGGTGCAGTGTACTGAATTCTTGCTTTGATTCTTTTCAAGTGATTATTGTATCAAATTACCATGGACTCTGTTTAATCAACTACTTTTCTTTTTCACACCTTCTCTAGCCAGGGGTCACAGAAAAGGGCAAATGATCCGAGTTACAAATAATGCTTTCCTGTGAAGAGGTTTTACATTTTCTTGGGGCCGATGTTTTCAGCTATTCATATTCAGATTGTGCAGTATTTGCATAACTGTTGCATACTTGAGTAGAATAAAAGAACTGGGCTTTATTACTGGTTTAGCTAATTCCCAACTCTTTCAAGTGGTCACCTCTTGCCAAAGGCAAGTCAAACTAGTTTTCTCTCCAAAAACCCAACAATGTCCATTGCTTGTTTAAAAAAAAGAATTGAAGGAATAGAACACTTTTTTTAAAGTCTTCTTTTCCATGCTTTGATATTGAGACTTCTAGCAAGTGGACCTCATGCCCAATCTTGGAACGTAAGGCAATTCCACTTTGTCTCCTAAAGCACCGGCCAGATAGAATTCTCTGCATTTGTGAGTTTCTCTTGACCGTCCTAGACTTAATTTATTGGGGACTCAGGCACTGATCTCGATGAAACTCACTGGAACAGAGCCAAATGCATGGTTTTATAAAATCTTAATACAGGTTTATGGCATACTTGGGTTCTAGTATTTCCCAGGCATTTTGAGGGGACATTCATTTTCCACTTGCTTCACATTTGCTACCAGTTTCCTATCCATATCTCATAGCTATTGGAGCTTTTTTTGTAAGCATATTTTTATAGATTTTTATTCATGTTTTAGTCATAACTTATTTGTCATTTTAGCACCACTGGTGCTTTAGTTGTCCAAAACATGGACTTTGGTAAACTGTTTGTACCTGTAATTCCTGACGATTCACTTAAAAGACATCAATTCACAGGACATACTTTATAAGCTGGGCTGGATTCTGTGGTCCATGTACCAGCATATCTTCTACCACTGGCGACAGCAGAGCCAATGCTACCGTTGATGGTGGTATAGCCTACCTCACTGTCTTGTTCTGCCTACACAGGCAACAAGGCTCCCCATTACATCACCAGGGAGCAATATGGTGCAGTGGAAATTGATGTGGGGAAAATGGTGCAGTGGATGGAGATGTGGAGCAACCTGGCTCTGTGTACAGGAATGTGGGGACAACCTTGCGCTGTTGAACGGTTATGTGAGGAAGGGGTGCAAGAAGTAAGGGGTTGGGTAGACTACTGTAGTCTTTCAGGGCAGTACCACACCTAAATACACTACTGCTTATAACTCCTCCAATATAACACTTCACCATAAACAGTGTTGCACAATCCTTGTATATGTTACAGGACAAACCACGATTGTACATGTAGGCCAATATGTTTTTGTAAGCAAATATTTTAACAGTTGTAATGTACTTTACAAACGGTCTTGGATGCCAAAAAATGTGCTTATGTATATGTGCTTTCTCCATTATAGAGCATAAACATTTGTAAACAAATGATTGTTACAATATTGATTGTTACTTTTTATATTACTTTAAGTAATTAATCTGTACTTAAAGGTACTGAATGAGCATTGGATTATGTTACTGTTTGATATCGCTATTGCAAATCCTAGAATTTGGCCTCTTATGGGAGATCCTTTAATCCCATGTTTATTTGCGTAGGAAAAAAAAGCTTACATACCTGTTTAAATACTTGTATAGTAATGTGTTATGATTATTATTGTTTGCATTGATAACACTCCTCTATTAATCATTGCAATGCACTGCTCTCCAGTGCTGATAATTGGGAGGTTAACACATTTTGGTCAGTCTGGGCTTCCATCAACCTGTGGTCTTAAAATTAGCCTACTGCTGGCTTAAATAATAGAGGCACTCACAGAAATGTAAGACTGAAACAAATTGCTACAGTGATTCTTGCTGCAGTTCTGTACATTTCATGCTGTCCACTACTCGGAGAGTAAATTAGGGTATGCCAAGAGATCCTCATTGCACCTGTTGGTTGTACTTACAGTGTCTGTCATACTGAGTTGGTGAAATGTGAATGGAATTAAACCACTGAGTCTTCTATTTTCTGTTATATATTTTTTGAGAGCCTGTCTGTAACATGATGGTGGAATTAAGTTTTTACTGTCCCTTTAAATGTTAATAAGACCAGCATATAGGTTTCTCGCATATAGAAACCCATGACCCTTTGCTCTGCACCCAAGTAGTTAAGAATCTCATTTAAAAGCTATCCTTCTGTCATGTTCAGATAAACACTGGCAGCTGCATGCTTTTCTACCCCCTGTCTTTAGCCAACAGTTTGCATGTAGCGTGGCCTAAAGCCTTGAATGAAAAGAAGCCTGATCACAAAAAGTCATTAATGCTTCAGTTGTCCTGGATACTGACATCATGCAGCATTGTAATCAAATATAGGCTTTTTGCAGCATGATTTGAGATTCAAATCTGACCTCCAATCGTACCAGCTGCTCTGGTAAAATGGACAATACCTTGCTGAGTAAAAGAAAAGCCATACAAAAGGAGACGGTTCTGAAGCAACTCACAGGAAAACAGTTCCTCTACCTTTTTTTGTTTTGTTTGTTTACTTTGTTTTATGATATATAATATATATATATATATATATATATATATATATATATATATATATATATATATATTATATTATATTATACGTGTATATGTAGGTTGGTTCTAAAACAGTAGTACTGCTACTGCAAATACATTTTATATGCTTCTGCAATAGCACCAGTGCTGTAAATTATTTTATTTTGATACTGTACCAGCCACTAAGCAAAGCTGTGTGGTAAATTTACAACTAAGTTAAAGAACTTAGAGCAAAATAACCTACCTGGAAAAACTGTTAACCGTTCATCTTGAGATATTTAATTTAACAATGTCCCTGGTTTAAATGTTTTGTTGCATGGTGCTGTAATGTTGTTTTATAATCAATTTTTCCATGTTGCTAGAGGCTTACATTATCAGGACATTTTGGTGTGCAGGGAGCAAGTAGTTAAAATGGTATCATTTATTGTCTGAGAGTTTTGGGGTCACAATAGGACATATAGTGTAGCTGTTCTACATTACCAGAGATATCCTAATCTCCTTTTTTTTTTTTTATCCATCCCCGGTGTCCATGCTGTCAGTATCCAGGTCAGTCATGTTGATCACTTTAAAAATAATTTCTGAAATTTGCATAGGATCCTTCATATTTTATTATATTTATTTATTATTTTCGACAATATAAAACATAAAACAAAACATTAGTAGACAAAAATTTCAAATGGTACATCTATTACATTACATTACATTAACATTTATTTGTACAGCGCCACCAATTCTCGAAGCGCTTGGTACAGAGCAAAGAAAGGAACTACATACTAATTTAGACAAACTAGTACAGACTGGTACATGAGGTAGAGAACCCTGCTATCATGCTTCATTTACAGTGCTACTAAAGCAGTAGATTTTTTTTTTTTTAGATGCTGATCCCTCGCTTCTTTTATTATGTTTGAATGTCATATTCTTGCTTGTTTGTTTGCTAGTTATTACCAGTTCCAGAGAGCATAGCAAGATACGTGTATAAATATTAGCTAAATGAGGATAGTTATAATATTTTATATACAGACAAGTTTACAAGACATATACTGGTAACCTAAACCAATTCAGGAGCCAACATAGTTATTTTTATGAGTCAGGGAATTTTTTTGGCTAAAACTAAACTACTATCTGAAAATGAGCCATGCATACACTTGGGGTGGGGTTGCACATGCTATAGGGCTTTCACTATTTTTCTAAGTGGGATTCACTGAGCAGGTATGCACATGTTCTCTAAAGGATGTACAGAAGTACATTGTTGTATAGCAAAGGTGTAGGTACTGGATGCAGCATGAATCGACCCAAATGTTGGTTTTTCAACAAACTGTAGGTTGGAGTGTTCCAATTTGAAAGCCATTACTGAGCATTAAATTTAACCAAGAATCATTATATTTGCTCTTAAAAGGAAGTGTGGTGCTGATTTTTTTTTTCTGTATATAATGCTTTTCATTCTGATCCAATCAGAATTGGTTTAGACATTTTGTCATGTAAATGTTGACGTCCGTTCCTAAATTTAGCAATTCACTTGACTAAAATAAACCTTATTTGCATTTTTTTGTACCTTTTTTTTTCTTTTTGTAATTACACCGTTTTAAACAAATAGGTGTATATTTCTGCATATGTCTTTTTGTTTGTTTCTGTAAATGTCAGCAGTTTGAGTCATGGCAATGATTGTTCCATTTCACAGCAGCAAAGACAAAAATTGTTATTTATAACGTTTTTACTAATTCCTTCTGCCTCTGTTTGCTACAGCTTAAAGGCTTCACATTCTGTTTAGACAAGACATTCAGTATATTTATAAAGGCATCTAGGAAGTGTCTGGGTGTAGATATTTATAAATGGTGCACAATGATCATATCTGTGATCTCTGATACTTGGGTCTCTACTTTTTAAATAGGGACATGAAAATAAGTTAGATCAGCCCCGTACCCCAATGTTTCTAAGAATAGATGACATCTGTACCAAAAATAGGTCCAACAGAGATAAACACCACTTTCACTGCCCCCATGCCTAGAAAATAGAAATCTATGTCAGAGGCACTTCAGTCAGCTGTCAATCTAGAGCTTCTGGGTAATATCTACCATGATTCATCCACACTGGAAAGCTTTGATAATCTCAGGTTTGTGTTCTGCAAACAAGCACTGATATGGCTTGACATGTGTTACTTCCAGAGATGCTTGGGTTATAAAACTGTTCATTCCCCAATCTAACCTTTCGGATTATTACTCGGTATATACTATTGCTATGATATGGCATTAAAAACAAACCCCTTTTAAAAATGTCTTTGTCTTGTTTCTAATTGTCAACCTCCAGAATTGGTGCATGAACTTTCAGGAATCTGTTCCTTCCTATGACCTCAAATACTGCAGCTAGATTGTTGAGTTGGCCAATACTGATTCTGCTAAATACCGGTTATACCTTTTTTTAAAAAAAAATTTAAACAATTGTGTTTCTCTTATATTAACCCCTTAAACCACTTGGATATATATATATATATATATATATATATATATATATATATATATATATATATATATATAATGTATGTGTATCCAAAAAGTAACGCACTCACGGGTCTTCTGTTATAGCTCTTTATATAGTGTGCTGGACAAATAGAGACGCCCGAAACGTCGCTTTGAAATAAAGAGCTATAACAGAAGACCCGTGACTGTGTTACTTTTTGGATACATGGATATTTGACGTGACAACACCCGGGCACCAAGCTACGGTTGGTGATTGAATGGTGGAGTGCTTATGCAAGTTGGATTTGTGTATGTATGTATGTATGTATGTATGTATATATGTATGTGTATATATCAGGGCTCGACAAACCCCAGGTGCCAGGTCGCCATGGCGACCAGGAAATGAGACCTGGCGTGGATGAAGTTACCCTCCCTGTCCCATTGCCGCTGCCATCCGATTTTTTTTATTTCATTTTTAATTTTTTTTCGGAGCGCGAGGGGGTAAAGTCTGTGCGGATGGCACAGACTGCAAACTCGCCCCCTCGCGAAACGTGTGTCTGAGTGCCGGGTGTCGTCAGGCCGATATATGAAGATATGCTGCAGCACAAATGTCACCCTCCCCTGCAATGAGGTAAAGAAGCAGGGAGGGGGGGTACACACCAAGAAAACACTGTGTGAGGTGGGTGTGTGTTTGTATATACAGGGAGTGCAGAATTATTAGGCAAGTTGTATTTTTGAGGATTCATTTTATTATTGAACCATGTTCTCAATGAACCCAAAAAACTCATTAATATCAAAGCTGAATATTTTTGGAAGTAGTTTTTAGTTTGTTTTTAGTTTTAGCTATTTTAGGGGGGATATCTGTGTGTGCAGGTGACTATTACTGTGCATAATTATAAGGCAAAAAACAAATATATACCCATTTCAATTATTTTTTTTTACCAGTGAAACCAATATAACATCTCAACATTCACAAATATACATTTCTGACATTCAAAAACAAAACAAATCAGTGACCAATATAGCCACCTTTCTTTGCAAGGACACTCAAAAGCCTGCCATCCATGGATTCTGTCAGTGTTTTGATCTGTTCACCATCAACATTGCGTGCAGCAGCAACCACAGCCTCCCAGACACTGTACAGAGAGGTGTACTGTTTTCCCTCCTTGTAAATCTCACATTTGATGATGGACTACAGGTTCTCACTGGGGTTCAGATCAGGTGAACAAGGAGGCCATGTCATTAGATTTTCTTTTATACCCTTTCTTGCCAGCCACGCTGTGGAGTACTTGGACACATGTGATGGAGCATTGTCCTGCATGAAAATCATGTTTTTCTTGAAGGATGCAGACTTCTTCCTGTACCACTGCTTGAAGAAAGTGTCTTCCAGGAACTGGCAGTAGGACTGGGAGTTGAGCTTGACTCCATCCTCAACCCGAAAAGGCCCCACAAGCTCATCTTTGATGATACCAGCCCAAACCAGTACTCCACCTCCACCTTGCTGGCGTCTGAGTTGGACTGGAGCTCTCTGCCCTTTACCAATCCAGCCACGGGCCCATCCATCTGGCCCATCAAGACTCACTCTCATTTCATCAGTCCATAAAACCTTGAGATATTTCTTGGCCCAGTCTTGACGTTTCAGCTTGTGTGTCTTGTTCAGTGGTGGTCGTCTTTCAGCCTTTCTTACCTTGGCCATGTCTCTGAGTATTGCACACCTTGTGCTTTTGGGCACTCCAGTGATGTTGCAGCTCTGAAATATGGCCAAACTGGTGGCAAGTGGCATCGTGGCAGCTGCACGCTTGACTTTTCTCAGTTCATGGGCAGTTATTTTGCGCCTTGGTTTTTCCACACGCTTCTTGCGACCCTGTTGACTATTTTGAATGAAACGCTTGATTGTTCGAAGATCACGCTTCAGAAGCTTTGCAATTTTAAGAGTGCTGCATCCCTCTGCAAGATATCTCACTATTTTTGACTTTTCTGAGCCTGTCAAGTCCTTCTTTTGACCCATTTTGCCAAAGGAAAGGAAGTTGCCTAATAATTATGCACACCTGATATAGGGTGTTGATGTCATTAGACCACACCCCTTCTCATTACAGAGATGCACATCACCTAATATGCTTAATTGGTAGTAGGCTTTCGAGCCTATACAGCTTGGAGTAAGACAACATGCATAAAGAGGATGATGTGGTCAAAATACTCATTTGCCTAATAATTCTGCACTCCCTGTATGTGTAAATGTAAAGTAGGTGTGTGTGTGAGGTGTTTGTGTATATGTGTAAATGTAAAGTAGGTGTGTGTGTGTGTGAGGTGTTTGTGTATATGTGTAAATGTAAAGTAGGTGTGTGTGTGTGTGTGAGGTGTTTACATATACACAAACACCTCACACACACACCTACTTTACATATACACAAACACCTCACACACACCTACTTTACATATACACATATACACAAAACCTCACACACACACCTTCTTTACATATACATATACACATATATACAAACACCATATATACAAAGTAGGGGTGTGTGAGGTGTTTGGATATATGTGTATATGTAAAGTAGGTTTGTGTGTGAGGTGTTTGGATATTTGTGTAAATGTAAAGTAGGTGTGTGTGTGTGAGGTGTTTGGATATATGTGTATATGTAAAGTAGGTGTGTGTGTGTGAGGTGTTTGGATATATGTGTATATGTAAAGTAGGGGTGTGTGTGAGGTGTTTGGATATATGTGTATATGTAAAGTAGGTGTGTGTGAGGTGTTTGGATATATGTGTATATGTAAAGTAGGTGTGTGTGAGGTGTTTGGATATATGTGTATATGTAAAGTAGGGGTGTGTGAGGTGTTTGGATATATGTGTATATGTAAAGTAGGGGTGTGTGAGGTGTTTGGATATATGTGTATATGTAAAGTAGGGGTGTGTGAGGTGTTTGGATATATGTGTATATGTAAATTAGGGGTGTGTGTGAGGTGTTTGGATATATGTGTATATGTAAAGTAGGGGTGTGTGTGAGGTGTTTGGATATATGTGTATATGTAAAGTAGGGGTGTGTGAGGTGTTTGGATATATGTGTATATGTAAAGTAGGTGTGTGTGAGGTGTTTGGATATCTGTGTAAATGTAAAGTAGGTGTGTGTGCGTGTATATATTTGAAGTAAGCGTGTGTGTTAATGAATTGCGTGTATGCATGCGTGATTGCCTGGCTCCTAAATTTTTTTGCTGGCTCCTAAAATCATATTCGATTTGTCAAGCCCTGATAGATATATATATATACACACACACACACACACACACACACACACACACACACACACACACACACACACCCCCTGCAAAGCATGGTCCTTGAGGACGTGTCTATATTCGTCCTGAGATTTAATGTAGTGTTGCACTCCTTAGCGCAACGCTGCATGCTGGTAGTTACTCTGAGAGTGCCTTCTGCTCCCTGCGCATACGATCGCCGCAAATGTGATTGTATGCATTTAAGCTTGCATTGGCAGTGATCACCTTCTCTGCCCCCCACATGAATGGCAGGACCCAGGGTTTCACACCAGAACATTGCCCAGAGCATAACACTGGCTCTGCTGGCTTGCCACCTGTCTGTGATCATATGGTTATAGCTAATCTGTGTGTGTGTGTGTGTATAAATTTAACCTTCTAAGAAAGCAAACACATGCAATTAATTTAAGTAGACTGTGTCCAAGAGGTTATAGTTCTATTGAATCTGACTTCCATCCAAATAGTTTTAAAACAGCTTGGGTTGAGTGTCTGTTACATTGTATATATGAATGTTTTGGGTTATCTTTTGAAATCTGTACAAAATGTAAATACATATCGCAGGGCTTGACAAATCTAATTTGATTTTAGGAGCCAGCAAAAAAATTTAGGAGCCATACAATCACGCAAGCATACACGCAATTCATAAACACACGCCTACTTCACATATATACACACACACACACACACACACACACACACACACTTACTTTACATATACACATATATACAAACCCCTCACACACACCTACTTTACATATACACAAATATACAAACACCTCACACACACCTGCTTTACATATACCCAAATATACAAGCACCTCACACACACCTACTTTACATACTTACATATATACAAACACCTCACACACACACACACACCTACTTTACATATACACATATATACAAACACCTCACACACACCTACTTTACATATACCCATATATACAAACACCCCACACACACCTACTTTACATACTTACATATATACAAACACCTCACACACACACACACACACACCTACTTTACATACTTACATATATACAAACACCTCACACACACCTACTTTACATACTTACATATATACAAACCCCTCACACACACACACTCACACCTACTTTACATATACCCATATATACAAACCCCTCACACACACACACACACACACACCTACTTTACATATACCCAGATATACAAACACCTCACACACACACACACACACACCTACTTTACATACTTACATATATACAAACACCTCACACACACACACACACCTACTTTACATACTTACATATATACAAACACACACCCACCTCACACAGTCTTTTCTTGGTTTCTTCTTAACGCTGCAGCATGTCTTCATTCATCGGCCTGCTGAGTGCCAGGATGTCACGTGACGACACCCGGCACTCAGACACGCGTTGCGTGAGGGGGCGGAGCTTGCAGTCTGTGCCATCAGCACAGACTTTACCCCCTCGCGCGCCGAAATAATAAAAAAAAAAATCGGATGGCAGCGGCAAGGGGACAGGGAGGGTAACTTCACCTAGGTGCCAGGTCTCATTTCCTGGTCACCATGGCGACCTGGGGTTTGTCGAGCCCTGAATATCGTACATCCCAAAAAGACCCTACCATCTTTACACAGTAAAAGCCCTTGTGAGCTGGGTCTCAACTTTTTCAGAATAAAGATTATTAGACTGCCAGCAGTTAGACCAATAATCTCCCTGTCTCCCAGCTTTTGTTATGTCCAAACATGTCAGCTGATATTGTACGCTATGTTTGCCCATTGTACAGCAGTGCAGAATACACCTCCACCTTCTTGACTAGTAAGTTGGAAATGTAGCATTGGAGAAACATAAAAAGTAGTCTTTTTGTATTAACAGTTCTGGCTTGGAGGACCTGCATGTGGCAGTACTCCAGATCTTATGTCCGCTACATACCAGACATCTGGTCATTAGATGTCTATGTTAAGGTGGCTTGGACGATGCTGGCTAATAGGTAATGGACAGGAACTAAAACTGTCCTTAATGTGATATAACTAAATACATTTTTTTTAAATTTACTTTTTTACTTTTTCAATGCACCTGATGTTGAGGGGGGGGGGGGGGGGGATTCTCTACAGTAGAGCCACATTCCTGCAATAATTAGTCTGTGTTCTAAATTTGCATGCTCCTCCTTGGACACTCTTCATGTATGGTAATGCAGTATAGTACCTCCTGAGCAGTGAAGGATGTGATCTGTTGCATCACCTATTATTCAATTTGGCAATTAATAATTCAAGCTGGTCTGTACTAGGGCGCATTCATCTATTTCAGCTTTAGAATCCAATAAATGATTAACACAATTTTTCTTTCTTGTTTACAGAGCGATAAGAGTACATGGGTCCGGTAACGGGAATGACTCCAGATAAGAACATAGAAACCCCAGGAGCGGAGAAAGTTGCAGGGTTAAGTCAAATTGACAATATGGGTAGCCTGCCAGAAGAGGTTGGTGCAGCCAGGCCAAAGGACTCTGCAGTGGACTCTGGTTCAGCAGATGAAGAGCTGACCAACTTGAATTGGCTTCATGAAAGTACAAATCTGCTTAACAACTTCAGCCTCGGGAGTGAGGGACTTGTAGCCGGTAACACACTATATGACATTGAAGGCGACATTGCCCCAGCTGGATGTCAACACACCGAAAAGTCATCGGCCTCTTCCAAGCCTCCTTATTCATTTAGCCTTCTCATTTACATGGCTATAGAACACTCTCCGAACAAATGTCTGCCTGTTAAGGAGATTTACAGCTGGATCCTTGACCGGTTCCCATATTTTGCCACTGCCCCCACTGGATGGAAGAACTCTGTAAGACACAACCTTTCGCTCAACAAATGTTTCCGGAAAGTTGAGAGAAGTCATGGAAAAGTAAGTAGTGAAGCAGACTGGGTTCACTGATGCACAACTAAAGGGAAATAAAGCCCTCTGCAATAAATTATAATAACCAAACAATAAGGATTCAAGATATACCGACCAGAAGGCAGCAAATTCACCATATAATACAGGGATACTGCTGGGTTTAAACATCACTTGTAGATACAAGAAGCACAATGACCTAAATAATTCAGAAATCTTGGGACCACCTTAAATATTATGCTAGCTAAAAATGCAGTGCCACTTGTCCTTAGTAAAATACAATGGTTTTATGCCCAGCTCTGTTTCTCGCCTAAAGCTGTGTTTTAACGCTGCCAGCGCATGCTCAACCAATCAGGGAGGGCTCTCGTATCTGCCGGTCAAAGAATACAATTATATGAAATACTGCAGGCATGCATTATACCAGTAAACACTCCTAAAAATACTTACATTATCACTTCCAATGTCTTTTTTTTTTTTTTTTCTTTTTTCTGGAGCAGTGGCTGACATATACATTTTAATTATGGGTACTAGCAAGCAGTTAGCTCCAATTCCAAAGTATAATAGTAGGCAGACAAATATTTGTTTGGAAGATCAAGATCTTGATGTGCTGTGATGTGAATCCAAAGAATCTCTCCATAAACGTGTAAAGGCTGGGTTTAGATAACGCCATACCATTGAATAGGTGACCCATCAGCTGGTTTGATTTATATTTGGTTTGTTTTAAAATCTCATACTGCGTTATGGCTTTTTAGTGATCAGTACATTATTTTCAGGTTCCTTAGGTTTATTTTAGTGATGTGGGTGCGGTTCTTTAGTCGGAGGATAGCATGGCCTTTTAATTCTCACACTCGGAAAATTGGGTCCTTTTTTTCACTTTAGCTTCTATAATAGAAGAAAAAGCTAATTGGATTTAGTAGATTTTAGACTGAGAAATGATAAATGAATTTAGTACACCCAGACAGAACTTTCTTATGCACCAAAGCTACCGCATGTGTGGGTGAATAGTGACATACTGTCACCTGCTGTGGTGTGTCTCTCTTATTCTAGTTAAAAAAACAGAAATGAAACTTGAAGCACATTGCCTCTCGTAATTACTGGGGATGAGCAAAGTTTATTAAAAAAAAATTTTTTATCTCGGTTACCTGATTTTAAAATGCACCAAGCCTGTATTATAAGGCAAGTAAAAATGGCTTGAGGCCAATGTTAAAGAGGGACTGGTTTTTTTTTGTTGTTTTTTTAAATAAGACAACATCTTTAAACTTCTTTATGAAGTCATGTGCTAACCTCAAGGCAGCCATGTTGTGGAGATGGTACTGATTGGTGCTCAGCATCCATGCCTCTATGTCCGGGACAAGAATTGCATCTCTACCCCGCCGATTGATTGTGTTTAGGGTGACTGACATGCGTGCACACACCAATCACAGAGATTGTCAGTCATCTGATAGTTTCTCTGCTGTCACAAAACCCCCTAGTCTAGAGAGAAGATCTTCTTAATGGTGCACCATTTAAATTACAATTAATAAAGCAGAAATGTCCTTCACCCTCATTAAAAGAAAGAAATTGGGTTTCCTTGTTCTTTAGTTCTATATGGAGGAAATCTAAATTCAGAGTTCATAATTGCAAACCCTTAGTATTACTGAATATCATCATTGGTACACAGACCACAATATAGAAAAGCATTTAATGTGTATGATGTATTGTGGGAGCCAATGCATCCTCAGCATATAAACAGTTACTGTACACTTGCAAGTCTAGCTATGGTCTCAAATAACAGTCTGGTTTGTGTTGTCATGGTAGCACTTCCTTCTGCTGGCTCTACTCTTGAGCGGTTGGTAACATGAGACCGTACTGTCTTCTTGCTAAACTGCAGGATTGCGCTTCTGGATCTGAGATAAAAGGAAAACTAGGCATTTTAATGCCACAGATGACAATGTTGCAGTTTTCCTAAAAATAATATTCACTTGTCCTACAAAAAGTTTCATTTTTTTATATTTTTTTTTATTTTTAGATTTTCTCAGCCTTTCCAAAATGTATGTTTTTAACATACATATATTGGTTGCAGGCCGTACCTTGCATAGTAAACATGTTTCTTTAGCCCAGTTTTATTTATTTACAGTTGCATGAAAGTTCAACATCCGGGACACTCCTGTGAGAATGTGGCTCTGCTGCTAGTTTGTCAGTTTTCCTAACAGACCGTTTCGGCTGATAAGACACTTGGAACGGTCTGTTGGACTGTGTTTAAACATGCAACGACTACACTGGAGCACACTTCTGTTAAAGTGAAAACTGAAAAAATGAATAGTTTATGAGCAGGCCTGGGGTTTAAAATAGACCCATCACCTGCTAATAAAAAAGGAAAAATAACTTACATGATCAAATGTTGTGCAGATGCTTTTAAAGGACAACTATTGCAAAACAATGTACTGTATTTGCTCGAATATAAGACGACCCAGATAATAAGACGACCCCCCAAACTTTGGATATTCCTTTAGGAAAAAAAATTAAAAGCCTGAATATAAAACTACCCTATAAGAAAAATGTTTAACTTGTATATATTCTCGTAAATAAAAAAAGTATTTCTTGTTTTTATTTCCTTTTATTTGCCCATCTGCCCCCCAGACATAGCCAATGTATCTCCCCCACAGCCATCTGCCCACCAGACTTGGCCAATGCTGCCCTTACCCCCAAACTTAACCAGTGCTGCCTCCTGCCCCCCCCCCCCCCCCCTCTCTTCCCCCTGATACATGCTGACATCATCCGCTGCTGCCAGGCACTTCCGCGGTGACTTCTATGACGGACCGCAGGAAGGTCACATGACACCCATGACGCTCTGCGGAGGCCCATAGATCCCAGTCTTATAGTCAGACCTCGATTTGAGGTCTGATTTATAAGACAAACCTTGAATATAAGACGAGGACTTTTTCAGAGCATTTGCTTACTTAATGCAATCTTTCAATTAAACATAAGAGCAGGTGGTTTAAATACAAAAATAATTTTAATAAAAGAATTCAATTAATGTACCTCAATGACTTGGCGGCACTTTATAGAACATAAGATTTCACTGATATAATACCTTAGCTGAATTATTTAAGTTAAAAATATCCGCTTCTTTGAGTATGTGGCTGACTGTTTGCATCCTGACTGCCTGTCTATCTGTACACGAAGAGGAACTCTCCTTTTATGTATTTGTGGGTGAAAGGTACACTTCAAAAGTCGTATTGTAATAGAGGAAAATAAAACTGACTTTATGGAGCTCTGGCCTTGTATTTAACCAGAAGTTGTTGAAATATGCAAAACTAGAGTTGTTGAAGTGCTAATTGTTGGTAGAGTTTGCACTCTAGAGTCTACTTTGACCATTATTCAAAATATTTTATTTTAGGTGTTAGTTCACAACAATCCACTTACAAAATGTGCACCTGTTTGTAAAAAAAAAAAAAAAAAAAAAAGTGTGTTTCTATACAGAACACCCAGTGTACACGCACAGGGGTACAACCAAAAATATTTTGTTTACTTTTAGAGCAGAGACGTCAAATTACAGCCCTGGTGTTGCTAGCCGTTGGCAGTGTACATGGCCTGGCCCTACAGGGCCACAGTTTGACACCCCAGTTTTAAAGTTATCAGTCAACACCTTTTGTTTTTAACTGGATACATCTATAACCATGTTGTGCATCTTGTCACATTTCAGAAATTTAACTGTGCCATTTATCTTTTCCTAATTGCTGCTATATAATCATTGCCATTTTTACTTGTAGGCGAGTGGAAAAGGCTCTCTGTGGTGTGTTGATCCAGAATATAAACCTAATCTTATACAAGCACTGAAGAAGCAACCGTTTTCTGCAGCACTTGCATTGTATACCCCTCCTGCCTCGCCTACAAGGTATGGTGTTTTTTATTGGAATATTTCTTTCACATAGGTTCATCGGGGGTTATGTATAAAGATGGCACACAGGTCGATAGCAGCACTACCAGTGTGTGCGTCTATGTGAAAAGCAAACTCCTGGCAAATTTTGGGAGTCTGTGTCCGCTGCACCACAAAGATGCTTCCAGGTTGTGACGGTGCTCCATGCGCGGGCGCAGCCAACGTAAGAAAAATAAAGCGCTTAAAAGTGCCCGGTTATTGTTGGAGGTCTCGCTCCTGCACTGCAAAGTGTTGGGAGTAATAAAAAAGGCACAGTCGCCATTACACATGATAAACGGCGATTGTGCCGACACTGTACAGGAGTTGACCCCCAACATCTGTCTATGACAATCTGTGTCTCTCTCATCTCTAGCTGTTTTGAAATATGTTCTTCACCTGACTGTTTGAATCAATGTTTTTGTCACTGCTCACTTCTGTAACGTTTTACAGTGCGTGACCCGGGAAAGTATATGGGAAAATGTGAAGTCATTATAGGAATCCTGAGTTTCAGTTCTGATGCCCAAAACCAGCATGTGATTGAATTGTTGTCCACAACAGCCTAATATTGCATCAGCATCACAAGCCTTCTGTTTGCCTAACTAAAAGCTGACCAATGGAAAAGGGGGGCTTATGACCGTCCCCCACTTTTTTATGGCAATAAAGCTACTATTTAGAATAATTGAATATGCAGTAGGTATGGCCTTATGCATTTTTACTAATGTATGTTAAGCTTTTATACTATGCCAAGATGCATCTTCCTGGAAACCCGCAGAGTCCTAGCACACGTCTAATAGCCCATTTTATATTTGGCACTTCATGTTCCTTTTTAAAATAGGATGGATGTGTTAATATTCAATGTTAATAAGGTGGTATTACAGCAAACCGCATATATCTATATATAATTACAATGTAATTTTCCTGTTGGGTCATGTACAAATGCCCAAGCATCCGAAGTTGCATCAATTGTTTTTTTTCTTCCAGTGCATCATCACCTCCACATTTTTTACCATCGGTGTTGAAAACAAATCAAGAGCACTCTGTGAAAGGTATGTGGAATGTGATTTATACCTGTGCTATGTGGATGACACTGTTTTTTTTATTTTTTATATGATTGAATTAATTGCATATAAAAGGAAAAATAGAATTAGGTGTTTATCTCCTGGCTCCATTTTGTTGATATTTCCCATGATGCAACATCATCCAAAATTTTACAGCTGTTGCCAACGCCTGCATGATGATACTCCTCTGTTCTCTTATTGGCACCTGTGTATCATAGTGGGCAGGACTAGGTAGCTGTGTACAACTTTTTTTTTTTTTTACTGCCTTGCAACACAGAGAGGAGGTTAACCTGATCAAACATGATTTTAACTCCGCCCCCTTGTGATGTAGTAGTTACATTACCCTCCTGTTCAATGCAAGTCTATGGTCAGAATTCTGACTTCTAGACTGCATTCTGTGTCCCCAGCCCCAACGTGTTGAGGTCCTTTTTAAGAGGGTTTGACCGTTTATAAACAGAAGGGTTTTATGTAAAAAGATCAAAAGTAGTATACAGGGTAGCATTTGATAATATGCGAGTATGACATGAACATGTATATTTCTTCTTTTCTTTTAGATTCAGACATTGATGCTGCCACTGCAATGATGCTGTTAAACAGTTCTATCAAGCAAGAAGCTTTAGATTGTAAGAATAACTGTATCTTTATATGTGTGTTTTGTGTTCCAAACAGTCACGTCATGGAAGCAGAATGAGGAACAATTAAACCTCAGCAACATTATGCTCCTGTTTAGTTGTGCTTGTTTGCCTTCACCTGACATACAGTGACCCGTTGCATGGACCCATCCTAACACTGCTACTGCTGATGTTTGCATGGTTGTATTGTGGCATTTTTTGCTGGAACACCTCTTCAAGATGCGCAGATAAGTACTCTTACAGGACACTAAACACCCTGCTGATTCTCAAAGTGTTCTATTAATAGTAAAATGTGCACTTCTCACCTACCCCCTCGACACCGTACCCCCCACCCCACCCCCTATTAGGAGAACACAGGTTTCTGGAGCCTAGTGATATAGGAAGTAAAACATTTTATATCAGTGTTTTCAAATATGCACTGGTGTTTATGCACTAAAAATTCAACTGTGGTGAATTGACAAGGTAACCGTAATATCCAGGCAATAATAGATATGGAAAAATGGGCAACTTGGAGCATTTTTCCAACTCTCCTATTAATTTTCTTCATTTCACTGTCCGGTTCACCACCAATTCAATGTTTAGTGATTAAACCTGTTTCAAAGAACAGAAAGGAGTAGAACTGAGAATATCTAAGACCTCATATGATGCAGGTTCCCCTAATATCTGTAGGACTGATCATTTCCTTTTAAATTCTGCACTCACGACTCACGGCTTGTATTATATCAACAGGGAAACCTGCATTCAATTGTACCCTGAAGTTCATTTCATATGTCATATATATGATTTTTATTATTTGCAAAAGCTATAATTTGGAAAAACATTTCATGCCATAAACCATTTAAAAAAAAATCTAATTAGGTGATGGTTAAGTGGAGACATTTTCACAAATAGCAGTCATACACACATTAAGCTATTTAAATAGCTGGAGTGTTAAGAGTACGTCTAGCACACCTTAAATAGAAATAATTAACACACATGTGGGCGTGGTGATGGCAGATAGTACATGAATGTGCTGTTTAGAAACTCGCTTTAAATGATCTATACTAAGTGTGGATTTGTTCTCCTGTGATCCAGTCTGGAGTTTTTTTTTTTTTCTTCTATTTTTTAAAGTCCATTCTTCATCCATCGTTCTTTCTGTGGTTTAGGGTAATTCAGTTAATCCATAATCCTGATGCAGATGTTGACAAAGTATTCACATTCATTATCAACTTGTTTGTAGGTGTTTGTTGCAGTATCAGAGAAGATGGGAAGTTGGATGTCATTGATGGTGAGTGATCCTGTTTCTATTTTACTATTTTCATTCGCCATCCATGGACGGACACACACACACACACACACACACACACACACACACACACACACACACCCCCTCATAGGCGCGTGGCTATGCGGTCAGTTTTTTGTGTTGATGTCATTTTTCTCCTATATTTAGGCCTGAAGACTCCACCTCCGAAGGTAATGCTGCCTAAGAAACGCAGCTATGCCGGCGCATTCAAACACAGTGCTTCTCTTACTCTGCAAGCAAATGATTCTGCTGCCATTAACATTGATCCCAAGGAGGATCACAATTACAGTGCGAGTGGTGCAGACTCCCAGCGTTGCGAATCCCGCTCAAGCGTGTCTTCCTTGTCATCAGTCGATGAGGTGTACGAATTCATCCCAAAAAACAGCCGGGCAGGAAGCGATGGCAGTGAAGGGTTCCACAGCGAGGATGACACGGATATAGACTACGAAGAGGACACACTTGGCGATAGCGGCTATGCATCCCAACCATGCAAGAATCCCTCAAGCAATGATCTGCAAGGCAAGAAACTTCGGAAAGAGGCATGCCAAGATATTGACGAAGAGCTGAAAGAAGCAGCTGGTTCTCTACTCCACCTCGCTGGAATACGCACATGTCTAGATTCCCTTTTAAAAACTGCTAAAGCCCAGTCTCAGAAGCACAGAAAATAGTAACGCTGCCCACCTGCAACATTTTGCTTTCTGTTTAGTTTATATATATATATATATATATATATTATACTTTTTATTTTTTTTTTCTCTCTTCCCACTGCCCTCTCCAAGTTTGGCAATATTCTTCGATACTTATTCTTCGCGTAGGAGATCAAAGCCATAAAAGACTTGTGAGGCTTATTTATACATATATATGTACATATATATATATTTCCTCTAGTTTTTGTTTTTTTTCCTCCCATGGTTACTGCCTTAGACTAATTCTCAGAATTTATTTCTGTACAGCAGGAATGCATGACAGGCTAATGCCCCTAAATAAGCTATTTCAAAACAAATGTTTCCAGGGCAAGGGAGTCCTTGAATTCTTAACCAACCATCAACGAATGCTGCTGACAAAACGCTGACTGCTGGATGTCCATCTTCTGCCATTATGTGACAAAGTGATAAAAAAAAAAGCAGTATTTGTGATCCGTTTGCCAACTATTTATATGTAGAGCAGGTTAGTAAATAAGGTGCAGATAGCACGTGAAAAAAAAAAACATGTAATATTTGTAAAGAAATGTTTTGGATTTTTTATTTTTTTTTATTTTCACCCTTAAACACAGTTTGTACAAGATTTTTATTTCCCCTACTCTATGCGTATTAATGGCATCCTCTGCTTTATCCACTGCTTAAAATGTTGTTTGCAAAACTTGAACCTTCCACTGCCCTAAAAATTAAGGACAAGTAGTTTTTGTGTTTTTTTTTTTATTTTTTTTTTTTGTGTGTGCATATTCTTTACGTGTGATATGTTGATAACAGAGGGGTTACCTGTTGCTGAAGCGAAGAAGTCTGAAATGCATTTCAGCTCATGGATCTGAAACGTTTCTGAGTGAAGTACAAAATAATTGCATGCAAATCAGAATATAGCTCAGCCGGCTTAAAGCTCAGCATTTTGAATTTTGGGAATAGCTTGTGTGCTACTGGAGACTATAGATCGCTGTACATGCTTTTCTAGTGGTTCGCTATTTTGAAATTTAAAATCATTCCTCTGCAGAACATGAACGGATTATGCCACCTGTATCTGTGAAACAGTGAACAGTGTCTTCCTTATCAATTTACTGAGGACTTTTCCGTCCTTTTGCATGGCTTGTTTTTTTGGGGAACTTTACACACGTAAATATATTCATTGGCAATATGTGGTATATTAATTGGATGCATGAATAGTGAGCAGGAGATCTCTACATGAAGCCTTTTTTTAGTTCCTTATCAGGCTCTCGGCAGTGCAAGAGATAAAATTGCATTAACAAAATGTAATTGTTAAAAATTGTAAAAGGTCCTAGTTAAGATGTGTTTAACATTGCCATTGACTGCTATCAAAATAGTGTCAACTCCGTTTTGAAAGCTTGTGTTAAATGGCCAGTTTTTATGCATGAACATGCTCCCATTGCATTCTATTTGCGGCGGGGTTCAGCACTAAATCCTTAAACAAAATCCTCTCTATTAAGCTGAGACAGAAGCCTGTTCGCATTTGGTGCTGATGCCATGGGCAATGGCATGTATGGCATTTTTCTTACAAATAGTGCCATCTTTTTGGGACTGTGTTTTTTTTAGTGCTACTTTTTTTTTTTTTTTGCATTAATTGACTGTTTTGCTATGTTGTGACGCCTCCCTGACTGCATATAAAAAGAAAATTCTGACCAGTATGTCCCCCCCCCCCCCCCCCCAAAAAAAAAAAAAAACTAAGTCAGCTAAGTTTCCCAGCAAGGCTCACCCAGTATCATGAGCCAAACCATTTAAGAAAGACTTGTAATTTAATTAACTCTGCAATCTTTGAAGTAGTGGTCATTACTTAAGCGCTCTCTTTTACAATTTCCTTGAGCAGACGTTTCATTAATCAGGATTAAGGCATTGGTTGTGAATTACAAATTGTGTATTTTATATTATCAATTGGGGTTTTTCCTTAATTTCATCTTTTGTAACTTTTTATTTTCACTATTCTTTATTTACATAACTAATACAGGGTAAAAAAAGAAACATGGCTGCTCTAATTCAATTTAGTGAGACTTCCTTAAACGAGTAACTGAACATGATTTGATCCATACATCATGCAACCACTATAAACATTTCCTTCTTTTCTGGTGAGAGCGCTGTGCGTGCATCCACAAATACACCATGGAGTCTTGATTGTACACAGTGCATTGTATCTGCAAGGTCAGCCACTTACATGGTATGTAAACAAAACTCCTTACTGGCCATTCATATATATACATATGTTGTTTAATGTACACCCCATTCCAGGCTGACATTATAGATGAAGACTATGTTTTCTATAAATCTGCATGTCCCTGACCTTGTGCTAAATGCTTACATTTATGTGTGTCATTACTTGCCACCAACGTTCATCAATCCGGGGTAAAATGTACCAGTCGTTACCAAGCAATGAACGTTTATAATCATTATTTACTATTTCGAATGATCTGGAATTCTTGTTTCAGAAGAGACTTGTTGATCACATGTTGTGTGAAGGCCCCTGGTTACAAGTGATGCGCTAAATGAAACGCTATATAAATACAGTACTTTTTACATCAAGGAGTTGCCCAGTGCTACGGCTCAAGGGAAAACCTGTAATGTGCACAATCTTGTTTTAAAACCGGCAAATTATTGGTTTCCTTGTGTCCGTTCAGCAATGTTCTCATCGCAACATATCTGGGCTGTTTCACAGTAGACGCAGTATGACTGGGCTACAACCGGTTTTAGGAAGTCTGTATCTGATATCATGTTCTTCCTTTTTGTTCAAGTGGCATATGATTAGATTGAGCCTTTAAAAAAAGGAAGGTAGTATGTAGCAATGCCATGCAGGTATTAGTTTGGTTTCTGAATGTGCTCGTTTTACAAAGCTTGGCGGTTTTTGGACAGGAGTTGGATTTCTGAGGTACGAAAGAGATCTCACGTGTATAAACTGTTTGATGCACAGTGTGGACTAGAGCAGGGCCTGACCAATGACTCCTAAAATCTCTACTGCTGACTTCCTTTCTTTAAATTGTTTTACATAAAATGCTATGAAAGTACCATATTCATGGCTAATAAATGTAACTAATTTGGCTCCTGATTTGGTCTGTGTGTCTCCTACAGTCTACAGAGTGTTCTAGAGTAACTGGCGTATTCTACCATTAAAGAATTTGGTCCATGTTTAGGTATGTGCATAGTAAATATATATATCTACACAGAGAGGGCTGGATAAATCTCAGGATCAGCATTGTATACTTTGTTACTCTATGGACGTAGTGAATCTTTCTTGTTTCAGAAGACCCTCTAGCATAAATTATCTATCCATACGCATGTTTGTATATGACTGTATAAATCGGCTATAAAATATTGCTTTCGTCACATACGTTAAATACTTGTGACTAGTTTAATCAAATTGCGCATTTATATCCATTATACGTGCGTCACATGCTAGAGTCCGAAGAATAGCCAACAAGAAATGCACTTTGGTAAACATTTCACTTTCCATCACTCCTCATGATCCTTTCACAAAACACACATTTGCACTTAATGTTTATCCCCCTATGCTACGAAATTGACTACCAACATCTAAAAAAAAATTCCTTTTGGTTTAGCAAACCTAGAGACGTTAAGCAAGATTCGTGTTTTCGTTATACTATATTTGAGATCTGTATTTTTTTATTTTTGATCCTATAGTCAATATATTACATCTATTGATTAATTTAATTACCTTATTTAAACAAAATGTACTTTGGTATATTATGTGGTGTTTAATTCTCTGTTATATAATTTTGTCCCTAAATAATCGACTATTTTTCCTTGTTTACTTGGGTATCTGTGTAGCTGGGATTAGTTGATCTCGCTGGCTGTGCCAGTGGGTGATTGGTATCTAATGTAAGCACTGCAATTATAGATCACGTGTAAAACTGTTTGCTTGTCTCAAAGAGAATTATTGGAGGAAATACGTTTATTACATCCCAAGAAAGAGAAATGATCTGTTAATTTGAAATAATGTCATGTAAGGAATTTCTTCCAATATTTCCAATGCATTTATTTTATATTCTTGTTTATTTTTGCAGATAATGTTTATGCCCGTGTGTAAATAGTGTAACTAGCGTAACTGGGAATTATCTAAATGACTTTTAATAGTTATCATATTCAGTGGTTGACTATTAAGCGAAGTACATTTATTTGGTAGGTAGTCAACCATCAAATAATTCTGCCATGTATTGAAATCAGTTGTATATTTTGAGAGAAGCGAATCAGCTGGGACATTATCGGTCCATTCCAAGACGAATATTTGTTTATTTTTTTTTCCGGTTCATGCATATGCTCAGACCTGTAATTGCTCAGACCTGTACTTGCCCAGCAATTTTCTCCATTGAAGATATGATGTAGGGTATGATACATGCTATAATACACATATGCAGGTGGTGTGCATAGAGAAGCATCCAAAATTAATCTCTTTGGGTGCATTCTGATTGGCTCTCATGAGATGACCCTTTTCAGAAGGTTCAGAGAGGAGGAGCAGGGATTGAAGTTGGGACTGATAAGTATAGCAGCTGCTAAAAAGAAATAGATGCTCAGATGAGAGTGCATATTTTTAGTTAGTGTTGGCTTGAATATGTATTCATTTGTTTTCTCTTGAGGGTGCTTGGAGTGGTCCTTTCTTTGAAAGAAATTATATATATATATATATATATATATATATATATATATATATTTCTCCGAACATTGACTTATGTTTCAGAATTATTGCAAACTACTAAATATTTATTGAAGGGTTGTGTTTAAAAGGGCCTCTTGAAAATCTTTACAAAGAGAGGCAAGCCCTTGAAATGGAGGGCTACACATTTCTTTATAATTTACTGCCAGTGCCATTTTCTTCTGTTTTTATCATTATTTTGATCTAATAAGTGCTTATGTTTAAAAAGTATTATGTTGCCATTCCCTAGTGATATCAAACCATTTGTAATTGCCAATTCATTGTTTCTATTTATTTGAAAAGTGTAAAAAAAATTATAATAAACCTGCTTTCTGATCAATGTGAGACAATTGTTAAAATATTCTTAGTCAGAAAAAGTGCATAGATTTAGGTTGAACTGCCCATAGAAACCCAATTTACTTTTTTTTTGTTTAAAGTTGTCCCCAACTGATAGTTTACAGATGTTTAGTTTTTGTATACTAACCTCTGTTCATGGAAAGGTTTATAAAGTTTATTTTTACCAAAGATATGCAATTCATTCTGATAAAGTATTGCAAAATAAACTTTTGTTTTATAACATTTTAAGAGTTGGCTCTTTATTTGTAACATGCTTTTTGCTGTATATGTGTATTTAAGGTTACTCTCATACATTCCACATTAAAATATTTTGCTTATATTCTAGAACGAAATAAACAAGTTGCACTGTAGAGATATAATAATAATTCTGTATGAGTAAAGCTAGCATGCAGTAAGTAAAGGTTAATATATACATTTTCTAAAATCTGATACTAGATAACCATTTAGGTAATTCATGCACAGTTATGCCTTTATCTTTATTAAAAGACAAACAGACCAGTAAATCTTTAATTTAATAAGGCGAATTAAAGCTGCTCAAGTCTGCTTACAATACGTCTGGTAAATACCGATTTTCTAGAGAATGAGAGAATCCCACAGACAAAAATATCTATAACCAAATCTAAATCTCACTTGTTTATATGTAGTAAAATGTAACTTAATTGGAATTGATAAAATAAAAATAACAAGAGGGTGAAAAAGGTGACAAATAATTTTAAGATGCTGGTAATATATCTAATATGCCAGGGATGTCAAAGTTTTTCTGAAGTGAACTGCAGAAGCAGCAATAATACGTGTATATACATTTTTTTATATACAGTAAATATATAGTCTAGCATATTATCCATAGAATGAAAGGTTTGGTTATTCAGGGGTCAAAGAAAAGCAGTTCAAAACAAGTTTAACTTTATTCAAACAAAACTATACATTTATAGGACAAATAAGAATATGTTCTGTTAATTCAGTTGGGCTGCACCTTGATGTCAAATTGGCTGCATTTGGCCCATGAGCCACATATTGCTCCCCCCAGATACCATTTATAATGGCTTGATTCAACTGCACTGTCTAATCTGGGTTTTTTTTTTAACATAACCCCGAGTGAGTGTCAACCTTTTTTTTACTTTTTTTTATTGAAGACTTCCATATGACAGTACACAATAAATATAGAGTTTACAAACTGTAAAGAGTATCGCACAAGAACATGACAAAGCAGATCAAAATAACACATACAGTATCTTAAAATAAAACAAACAAAAAAATCCTGAATGACACAACCTGTATGCTGTGCTATACCCGTAATATGTCTCCCTTTACTATGACCGTCTTCCCCTTTTCCATTTTTTCACACCCTTGATTTTGCGAGCTGCCCAGGCTAAACAGCCAAGGGCTGGAAAACGTACAGACCTCTTCAAAATACTCCAAACATATAACAAAAATAATAAAACATCTAACATACCCCCACCCACCCCACCAAGTACCGTCCTAGTTTGTCACCGTCTCTACATCTTTAAATGTACAAAATTTACATCCTTCATCTGCTTATAGGAAATATATTAAAAGTTCTCTCCCTGAACATAACGTCCACTAGTGATTAAGGCACAACTATCGGTGGTTTATTTAACAAGGATTGAGCGCTATATCAAGAAGTATATTCAAAAGCTGTTTTAATTGCTGAACGGATGCCATCATCCAAAATCCCAATATAAGGTTGCCAAGTAGTGAAACATTTCTTTGTTCTCTTTTCCTTATCTAAGGAGGTTTCCAACCAATCCATCCGAAATAAAAAAAAAAAGTTTAGTTTTAAACAGGGTAAGATTAGGCGGTTCCGAGTGGATCCATTGATGCACAATTGTTTCACGTGCCGCTGCCAACAATATATGGGTCAGTCTACTACATTTAGGTAAAGGAGTATTCCCCTCTATCGCCAAAATTGCCATCTCAGGCGTGATCCTATTCAGCGGGCATCCCAGGAGTCTACCAAAACGTTTAATGTCTGACCAAAATGTCTGAATAAGGGAGCATGACCAAAAACAATGATACAAATTTGAATCTATGTCATGACATTTGGGGCATTCCGCTGTATCTCTCATACCACACTTCCATTGACGTAGTGGGGACATATGCATTTAAAAATAGGACACTACGCTTACATACCCAAAAAGTGGCTACAGGCAGTAATTGACACAGCTTCGTCAGAGATTTAACTATAACAACTGGTTCCACTAATGGCATATGAGTAACCCATGTGTGAATCCCCTTTGGTAACAAACATGTCTGTCTCCATTTTAATTATGGCGGTAATCTGTTTCATAGAATAACTGTGTGTGACCCTGAGGCAAAAATCAAGTTATCTAAAGGGTTGTCCCAATCCAGATCCCCGAGTTGATGCGCAACAGACACCACATAACTTTTAGCCTGCAAATAATTAAATATTGTCATTGGAGCGGAAGGATATTGTTTAGTCTTCCAATGACAGGACAGACTTTTCTAATGAAGACAACAAATGGCCTATTCTACATAAACCAGACTGTTTCCAAAGATGAAATACTTTGGGCAAACTAGATGGATCGAATGGTTGGTTCTTATCTGCCGACACATTCTATGTTTCTACTTGCAAAGCTCTGTCCTCCTGGAAATGGGGATTTCCTATCAAGGGTAGCAAGAGGGAACATTGTCAACCTTTTAAAGTGGCATTACATTACTTTTACAGCACCAACTTTTACAGCTTAGCAGCATTTGGTGCAAAGCATCAAAACGATTTACCAACAGTTGCATGAACAGAGACAGACCAAATACAAGGCAGAGAGAGCCCTGTTTATAAACTTACAATCTGGAGAGTGTTGGGGACAAAAGACACACAAGCTTTTTGGATTTTAATTGAGTATACATTATGCTCATTCTCAGCAGAGGCAGAGCTGATCAGGAGTCGGGTGTGTGCTGGTGATAGGACGATCACAGTAGGGGTCGGCACACGCTTCTGACTGAGGTCTGTCCATTCTGGCAGTATTGTAGAGAAACAAATAAAATGGAGTTTCTTCTCGTTTCTTTTTATTTGTTGTATAGAAATGCAAAGGTATCTCGCTACTAAAACCACTTGACTTACATTAAATGCAGTGATAAGAGCCATACTCTTATCAAACACTTTTAATCGTGGCCAGTACATTTAAGATAAAAATAGTAACTTATTAAAATACATAGGATGCCCAAATAAAAACGTAACCAATTTTTTTTTTTTTTTAAAGTTGGTCCTATTATCACAAATCCATTGGGTCAATGCCAGTCCATCTTTATTGGAAAATGAATGCTGCCCAATGCACAGGTCCCTTTGGTTGATCCCCTTTGAGACCACTAGCAGTGAGAGACTGTCTGCCACATCAGCAGCCTTGATTCTTTCTAGGAAAGCATCATGGCTGCGGTCAGAAGATAATCTAGCATGTTCCTTAAAAAGTACATTCCCGTTTATCAGTATTCAAGGTCCATTCAATGTAAAAAATAAATAAATAAATAAACATGGAATATTTGAACCATGCTTAAACACCTGTGATAAAGCAAACCAATGGGCTTTGTCACAGCCGGCATATGATCGCCCTTACTGGTTATTACCTCGATCAAATGTGTCAGAAGCTACATGCAGGCTTCCAGAAGATGGCCTGGTTTACAGCCGGTGGATGCAAGTGCGCCTGCTGCTTGGACAGAGGATGCATATATATATATATATATATATATATATACCCCAGGAATGGGGTATCAATTTTATTCAAAGAAAAGTACACATTTTAGGACTAGTATAATGTGTGGTTTAGTCAGTATGTTGGACAAACCTGATAGCGAAATAAAACCAAAATAAAATCTACACTAATCTAAAATGGTAAAGGGTAAGAGCACAATAAACCCCCTAATCGTTGTGGCTGTTGTTGTTTGTCAATGTTTCTTGTGAGTATAGAGCAATGCATATTTACTGTGATGTTATAATGTAAGTCATGTTGGCACAGATTTGTGGAAGGCTAGGGAAGGGAAAGAGGGGAGAGAAGACGGATGAAGAGAAAGGGATAGAATAAGAAAAGAAGTGTCCCCAATGTAAATTGTATGTAATTTGTCTATGATCTATGAATGTCAAACAATGCTTTGATTTTTTTTTTTTTTCATCTGATCTAATCTAAAGGAGGAAAGACAAAATAGATCTATTGTGTATAAGTATGAAAAATACAATAAAGATTTATATTATAAAAAAAAAAATAAAGTCTAATTTAGTCTAGTTTATACTATAAACTTCACGAAGGAATAAATAGCACAGTCAGGGGGAGAACCAATCTCTTTGAATTGTTAAATACGGTTCAAGATAAAGGTTATTCCGAAGTACTGTTGGGTGTATCGGAAGGGCTGTTCATTATGTTAATAAAGACAGAGTGACTGAAAATTGAATTCAGGAGAAAAAAAAGACACATTTTTTCCACTTTGGATAACAGGACTATTTCTTTGCTTTTTTTTTTCTGGGATTTTTTTTCAGCAATCCTTTGTTTTCTTGTGTGGATTTTATGTGATTTTGGTACACAAGTTAACATTTGTATAATAAAGTACTGGCTATGATGGTGCATTTATTAAAAGTTGTTTTATTGTGTAGTATCCTGCAGGCATATTTTCATGTTGTGTTTTGGACCATGTCCTTGTTTTACTTTGATAGACCTAGAATCAATCTATTTATTAAAGGGTCTACATAATGTAGCCCAATTCTGTTCCGAAATGGATTCGAATTGGGGATAATAGCGGGTCACATAATAGCGGGCTATTATGGCTGTTTGCAAACTAAAGCATCGGAGGTATTCGGATCGGGACATTTCCCCATAAAATTAATACAATTTGGATACAGGGATGATTGCTGCACTGCGGATATTTCAATTTGCCTTTTCTAAGTAGGCAAATTGAAGTTAAAAAGTGATATAAAAATGTTGTTGTAGCCCTGATGCCTCCCTGTTAAAAATGCCTCCAAGCTGTTACACATATGGGGGGGTCAGGGTCTAACCCCTCCTGCTAGATATGGGAGCAAGTGCTCCTAGACCCTAAAAAATACCTTGAAATATATCAGGGGCCAGGGCAACTTGACCCGTCGACGCATGGACTCCACTAGACCTCTGAAGGTGTGCTGTGGTATCTGGCACCAAGATGTTCGCAGTAGATCCTTCAAGTCCTGTCAGTTGCGAGGTGGAGCCTCCATGGATCGGACTTGTTTGTCCTGCACATCTCACAGATGCTCAATTGCATGGAGATCTGGAGGATTTGGAGGCCAAGTCAACACCTTGAAGTCATTGTTGTGTTCCTCAAACCATTCCCATACCATTTTTACTTTGTAGCAGGGCACATTATCGTGATTAAAGAGGCCAATGCCATCAGGGAATACCGTTTCCATGAAAGGGTATACATGGTCTGCAACAATACTTAGGTGGGTGGTTCGTGTCATAGTAACATCCACATGAATGGTAGGACCCAAGGTTTCCCAGCAGAACATTGTCCAAAGCATTATACTGCCTCCGCCGGCTTGCCAACTGTCAGTGATCATAATGTTATGGCTGAGCGGTGTATAATAAGCCATGGATACGGTAATAGCTAGTGATTCTCTCTACAAGATCTCAACACCATTTTTATATTATTTATAAACAGATTGGTGTTTTACTGAACGAAATATGCATATTGTAGTACTTTGATATTAAATACCTTCATTAAAATACATATTTACTCTGTCCACACAATGCTAATTGCGGACGCAATCTTACAGTAATCCAAACACTATAACATATTTTGAAATTAAATGTTTTATTGTCTATTCGACAGATATATAGATGGGTCATACCGCAATGGTGTATTTTAACTCTGTGCTAGAGCTTAGTATTTTGTTTGACAAGCCTTTCATAGACTATGTATTTAAAATAAGGCTTTAATTGAGTTCAATTAAGCAATTACACCAGCTGTGGCTCTCGTGTACAAAGAATATTTACCAAAGAAAGAAAACACTGAGCAGATGATTCATTTGATTTTGCATCGTAGCAAGTATGTATAATGCACTGCCCCTAACCCTTTTACTGAGAGGCTGGCATGTAAAACATTACCACAAATGGAATATGATATGGGGCAAAGTGAACTGAAAAGATTAATTACAAAAAGAAAAGTTCACAATAATATTGACTGCACTACTGGACCTCTGTAGGGATTTATGTATTGCAAATACTTAAAGTAACATAGTCATTTATGTTGAAAAAAAAAAGACTTAAGTCCATCAAGTTCCACTAGGATTGCCACCTTTTCAGAAAGGAGTCACAAAAGGTGGGGGAAAATGGGGATAGAGCCACTCAATGTCCCTCTCAGTTTGAGGTACAGGCAGGGCCGGAATGGGAATAAAAAACAGCCCTGGAAATTATAGTATACCAGCCCCATATAATCGCATATTTATTTTCTGGTTCATAACAGACAATCCATGCATTTTACAGCATATTTAAAGAGTGTATTATTTATAAATAAGACTGGTACATACCCATGCACAGGGCAATATATGCCCCCAGTATGTACACAATATTAAAGCTAACGTACTGCTCTGATTTATGCCCCATTCACAGGGCAATATATAGCCACCAGTAGGTACACAAGGTTCTATGAATTGCCCTGTGCAGGGGTATATATAATTAGCGAATTGTGTGAGTTATTACATTATATTACCATTTATTTGTACAGCGCCACAAATTCTCGTAGCGCTTGGTACAGAGCATAGAAGGGAACTACATACTAAGTTAGACAAACTAGTACAGACTGGTACATGAGGTAGAGAACCCTGCTCGTAAGCTTACAATCTAGAGGGAATGGGGTCCATGAGACAATTAAGGGATTGAAGAGGTCAGAGGGATTGAAGTTGTAGTAACAGTAGAGTGGATGGGAGGCACTAGGTGGGATAAGTCAAAGAGCGAGTGTGTGTTCCAGCTAGGTGGGATCGGCTAGAGGCAAAGTGACTGGTAACTAGTGGGTTGGGTAGTAAGTCTAAAGAGATGAGTTTTGAGGGACTTTTTAAAGTTTGAAAAGGAGGGAGAGAGCTGGATGCTCCAGGGAAGGGAGTTCCAGAGAGAAGGGGCAGCTCGGGCGAAATCTTGGAGACGCGAGTGAGAAGTGGTGATGAGATTAGAAGAGAGTGTTAACCCCTTTGAGGAGCGCAAAGGTCGTGCAGGGAGGTAATGGTTAACAAGGGAGGAAATGTACGTAGGAGCAGAAGAGTGGAGGGCTTTGTAGGTTAAAGACAGAATTTTAAATTTTATCCTCGAGCAGATGGGAAGCCAGTGGAGGGCGTTGCAGAGAGCAGCAGCCGAATCAGACCGACATGCAAGAAAGATGAGTCTGGCAGCCGCATTTTGGATAGACTGTAGGGGAGCCAGACGTAGTCCAGTCAGAAGACCGTTACAGTAGTCCAGACGAGAGATCACAAGCGAGTGCACTAGAATTTTGTCTCTTCGCTGAGGAACGGGCGAATGCGTGCAATGTTCCTTAGGTGCAGCCGACAGGATTTGGCCAAGGACTGAATTTGAGGAATGCAGGAGAGAGCAGAGTCAAAAGTGACCCCAAGACATCGAACACGGTCAGCAGGTATGATTGTAGCATTATCAACGGTGACTGTGAATCCAGGTGTAGGGACAGCGGTTGAGGGAGGGAAGATAATCAGTTCTGTTTTGGAGAGGTTAAGTTTCAGGTAGCGATCAGACATCCAAGCAGAGATGGCTGACAGACACTCAGCTACACATGACACTAGAGAGGGAGTGAGGTCAGGGGAGGAGAGGTAGAGCTGAGTATCATCCGCGTACAAGTGGTAGTGAAAGCCAAAAAAGCGGATGAGTTCTCCCAGAGAGGTAATGTAGAGGGAAAACAACAGCGGGCCAAGGACCGATCCTTGCGGGACACCAACAGAGAGCGGAACAGATGACGATGTCGCTCCAGCAAACAACACTGAATAGGAGCGCTCAGATAAGTACGACTCGATCCAAGAGAGTGCCACACCACCTAAGCCAAGCGAGGATAATCTATTAAGAAGGAGGCGGTGGTCAACAGTGTCAAAGGCAGCAAAGAGATCTAAGAGGATCATCACCGAAAAGTGGCCTTTAGATTTGGCAGCAAGGAGGTCATTTGATACTCTAGTAAGGGCTGTTTCAGTAGAGTGTAAGGGTCTAAAGCCAGATTGAAAAGGGTCAAGTAGGTTATTGTGAGTCAGAAAGTCTGTCAGTCGCGAGTGCACTGTTTTCTCCAGCAACTTGGACACAAAGGGGAGAAGGGATATAGGACGGTAGTTAGATGGAAGAGTAGGGTCGAGGGAATATTTTTTCAATACAGGTACGATTTGGGCTTGCTTGAAGGTTGACGGTACTATTCCAGAAGACAGGGAGAGGTTGATGAGATGGGTTAGAGTTGGACAAAGTAGAGGGGAAAGAGACGATACAAGGTGAGACGGGATGGGATCAAGCGCACAAGTTGTAGATTTCGAGATGGAGAGCAGATCGTTAACCTCTTTCTCAGCTACAGGGGAGAAGATATTCAGAGTGGGTTTGGGGGATGGGAACGAGGCAGGAGGTAGTTGAAGCAAGTCACGGGAGGTGAAGTTACACCTGATAGCGTTGATTTTGTTTTTGAAGTGAGAGGCAAGGTCTTGGGCCGTAAGAGCGGAGCAGGGCGGAGGAGCAGGAGGACAGAGGAGAGCATTAAATGTTGAGAATAGACGTTTGGATTCGATGAGTGGGTGGATATTAAGGTAGAGAAGTAGTGTTACTTGGACTGAGCGAAAGCAGAGTTGTAGGAACACAGCATGAATTTGTAATGAAGGAAATCCTCCTTGCAACGTGATTTCCTAAAACGAGTTATAACCTTGTGTACATACTGGGTGGCTATATTGATTTACCCCAGCACCCAGAGCCCAATTAATTATGCCTCACACAGGGGCCCCATTAATTATGCCACACACAGGGGCCCCATTAATTATGCCACACACAAGAGCCCCATTAATTATGCCACACACAAGAGCGCCATAGTTATGCCACACACAAGCGCCCAATAAATATGCCACACACAAGCGGCCCCATAGTTATGCCACACACAAGAACAATAAATATCTATACACATCTCTCTCTCTCTCTCTCTCTCTCGTTGCATTTATACTTATATGAACTTTTAATATTTGCCCATAGCCAATTTGCTCATTAATATGCCCATATTATTTTGCCATTAATATTCCACAGCCAATTTGCCAGTATTATTTTGCCATTAATGTCACAGTAAATTTGCCCATTAATATGCCAGTATTACTTTGCCATTAATGTCACAGTAAATTTGCCCATTAATATGCCAGTATTATGTCAAAGTCAATTTGACGATTAATATGCCAGTATTATTTTGCAATTAATATGCCACAGCCAATTTGCCAGCGTTATTTTGCCATTAATATGCCAGTATTATTTTGCCATTAATATGCCACAGCCAATTTGCCAGTATTATTTTGCCATTAATATGCCAGCATTATTACAGTCAATTTGCCTGTCACTCACACTCTGCCACTCACTCACACACTTACACAGCTATACAGAACAATGTGTATGTCTCTGAGAAACTGTATTTACAAGATAAAAGGATTTGGGATATACAGGAAGTTAGGTTGGGAGGTGGTGGATGGGGTGTCAAATATACAAACTGCCCCAGGTGGCTCTTCAAATCATATTTGATTTTTTTTTAAACTCACAGTATCCCTTCAAAAAATCTGGTGCATGAATACACAATATAATAGTGGTGGTGCCCTGCTTTTTAATATTAAAACATCTTAATCACTCAGAAGCACCAATATTATGACAAAATATAGCAAGCAATGCAATCGATGGTGTGGCTGAACAATAAATCATGTAAGCCACATCTAGTCAAGATGTGCCACTCACCCACACACTTGCACTCTGCCACTCACTCACCCACTTGCACTCTGCCACTCACACACTTACATAGAAACATAGAATGTGTCGGCAGATAAGAACCATTCGGTCCATCTAGTCTGCCCAATTTTTTTTTTGAGTACCTTTATTAGTCCCCCGTTCCCGGTCTTATAGCTAGGATAGCCTTGTGTCTATCCCACGCATGCTTAAAATCCTTGACTGTGTTTACCTCTACCACTTCTGCTGGCAGGCTATTCCATACATCCACTACCCTCTCAGTAAAGTAATACTTCCTGATATTACTTTTAAATCGTTGCCCCTCTAATTTAAGACTATGTCCTCTAGTTGTGGTAGTTTTTCTTCTTTTAAATATACTCTCTTCCTTTACTTGCATGCTGCCACTCACTCACACACTTGCACGCTGCCACTCACTCTCGGTCATTCACTTGCCCCAGCACCATAATGTACATACCTTACCCTGCAGTTCAGCACCTTCCTCTCGGGTGTTGCACGCAGCAGAAGCCCCCTCCCCTTCCTCTCACGCTCAGCAGGCTCTGGACGAAGCCGAATTTCTAAAAGGAACGCGGCCGCTGAAATTCTTAATGAGACGTGGCCGCCGAAATTCTTTAAGGGGCGCGGATGCCGAAATTCTTAAAGCAGCCCCAGGGTAAGCGGCCTACCGGGATTTTTCCCGGTATCCCGGTAGGCCAGTTTGGCCCTGGGTACAGGTACCGAGTGCCTGGAGCTCATTTCTCATTCTTATTATGCATATACTTCTCACTGGCATGATATATATTTGTAAATTATGCCAATGAGCTGACATATACACACACAGACACACATGCACTCCCTGTCTTACACACACACACGGACACACACTGTCTTACACACAGACACACAAGCTGTCACACACATGTCATTTGGGAGGTGGGCAGCATTTATTTTTGGTGATCAAGGAGTTGCAGGGAGGCTTGATGCAGCCAGGATGCTGAGCATCAACCTCCGTAAGTGTTTTAGTGCACTATGTACAATGAGGAGGTACACAGAGCAGATATGCACACTGAATATATCATTAAAGATTTTTTTTATTGCTATATATCTATATTAGTGGTTCCTCTGATTCATTATCCAAAAAGGAGAAAAAAATAGACAAATTTGACAAAAATAATAAAAAGTGAAAAAATTCAATAAATATATATGCCAAGAGCTGCAACGCATAAAATGCAAGCAGATAAAAAATGGTGAAGCAACCAAAATTTTTAATTAATTTTAAAAAAGCAGGCCAAATTAGGCAGCCAAAATTAAACAGAAAAATAAAAATAGAGAAGTTAAAAAGGAAGGACAAATTAGGCAACCAACATTAAGCAAAAAAAAGAAGAAGAGAAAATAGAGAAATATAATGGCATAAAAATGATAAAATAAAACAAATGAAGCAGCAGAAAGTTATCAAATGCAAACAAAACGAAAATAATATCGAACAATATCCGGAAAAATGTGATAACAGACAAAAAAGTTTTGTATATACAAATGTGGTTAATCTAGGACACCTTGGTCATGGAGTGTTGGCAACATATAAACATTAGAAAGTGATGTCAGGACTTTAGTAGTACATAAGGGGCAACGATCTCACCACCTCCCAGGATTCTTCAGTAATGGACAGCCATTGTAGAGAGGCAGTAATCACCAAAAGACAAAAATAAATGTCTCCTTCCAGGTGCAGAAAAGTGGCATGTATGCTTGCGTAGTCTGACTCATTGATGTGCACAGGCACAGCGCACGCACCACCGGTGCTGCCGCTACGCCACTGCAAGATGTAACATTTCTATTTGGGAGTCTTGGCTAGTGACTGTGTAAACTCGCTCAGAAAGTGTGGGGGAAAAAAAAGAAAACCGGCTTTTGCATTTTCGGCATTTAACTCATACCGACACCGGCTCGGATGGGTCAATTACCGGCTGTGCTGGCAACCCTAAGTTCCACCCTTCTACCTATCATTCCAGCTTTTGATCCAAAAGGCAAAATCCCCTTCGTAAGTAATTTTGCATTTTTCCACTTACAGGGAAGTGGAAAATGATCTGTTCAAATATCCCATCCTGTTTTCTGTCAGCTTTTGCCATGCACACTTCTAATACAGTAGGTAAAGAAATATATATTTTACATATGAGTATATGGCGCTCAAGAAGTAGCATAGGGTGAGGAGATCTGGTGTCTTATATCCAATCGACAAAGATTTCTGCTACTGGTAGGGAGAATCAATCCCATTGGGGGTTGTGTACTAAAAAAAAAATAATCTGGGGCAAAATATTAAAAGTGGAGCAATTACGGCAAAATAAGAAATGCTGGGTACATGCATCTGATAATTTGTGCACCAATATTAAAATGTGCATAACGGTGATGGATCTTCCAGCTAGACAGGCAGCTTCCAGTGAGAACAAAGATGGCGTCTAATTGCTCATTCTGACCCTCTGATCAGATTTGTTTGCCCCTCCCCTTCTCCTTACCTAGCACCCCATCCTTCCTTACTGATACATTCTTCATGAGCTCACTATATTCCACTATCGCTCTCATCAACGTACGGCCATATTTACCCAGCTGCTGCCAATCTATCATTCCCTCTTATCGGTTTCATTTGTTGGTTTAAAAATGTAGTGTTAATTCGCAGATCTTTTATAATAGGTGGGTATTGGTTGAACAAATGAAAACATAGGTAGCGTTTTCTGGAAGAGAGAAACAAAGGTTCCATGATCAATATAAATGGTATAACATAATATTAAGGTAAACAAGATTACAATTAAGTCACTTATTTGTGTTTCATTACCATGTTCCCACAGCCTAACATCAGTTTGTGTTTGGAAAATGGCATTGCCAGATATATTTATAGATCCGTTTTTCTCTTAATTCCAGAGATATCCAAGTGGACCTCATAATCAGAAATGCATGTGCGTGTTGGGCTGCCTGAAGTTTTTGTTTTATTTACAGTAATGGTGAATAGTAGCTTGTTATCCATGGATAAATGTTTGTTTATTCAGCAATGACTCAATTGGTCAGTATTTGTTTGTGTTTTGTCTAAAAAATGCAATATGTTGGTACTATTCAAATACACTTATTATGAAAAACTAGGAAACAAGAGTTAAAATGATACCATTTATTGGCTGAGGGTTTGGTTGCAAGCTTTCAAGACCAAGTTGCTAGGTCCTTTCCTCGTGAAGGGACTACTCCTTTACTTATATGAAAAATGAATAAGCACATTTTTTGCTCATTGATGCATTGTAAGCAGGGATGTAAAACTCCATCCAAATCTAGAATCATTGGCACATTCTTACCTAGATCCTGAGCAAGGTTCTCTGGCATTCTAATTTTGATGCAGCCCTATACTTATTCATGTTTGACACTCTTGTATGTTTTGGGTGCCAATCCAGAGCCAGATGCCACTATAAAGTCTGGGTTTTGTTCATTTTCCCGTGCCCGTGATGTTATCCCTGGGTATGATTTTGTTTGTTTGTTGTTATGTACTCACCTTGGTTACGTTCCTCCTCATTGACATCTTCTATCCTGGCTAGGGTTGCCACCTTTTCTCCAGAAAAATACCGGCCTTGCACCTGTCTCCATAGACTTAACATTGTCCTGATGCCAATATTTTACCGGCCAGGTGGCAACCCTAATCCTGGCCTTTGGCTTTGCTCTCCTGACTTAATTTTTTTGGACTGCCCTTGGCCTGACTCTGGATCTGGTTCAATCCTTCAACCTGAGGGCTATGGCAGAACTTCCTGAATTGTTCCTGTATACCATTAACTATCTGGCCTCCTTCCTGTCAGCTTCCAATCCTAACAGTCATACATTTTGTTTGGTCTCCAGTTCATATTCATTCTAATTGTGCATATATGGTTCCTGTGTCAGGTATTGGCCAATATATTGTCTTAAGTAAACCATTTATCTACCAATTTAATAAAACATATTAACAATGTGAATTGCTGAGCCAGCAGCTTTCTAGAATGAATCGTAAAACATGGTGTATATGTAGTCCTGAGGGACCGGCTTCCAACATCCCTAAATTGAATGGGACAGTCTAGTCCGCAAACTCACTTTGGTGCAAGATTGAAATTACTGTTTGTATAGTACCCAGGCTTTTTTTCCAGTGTGATTTGATGCAGGCATTCTGCATAAATCACATTTTTAATATTTGACTCAAGCCCTCCCCAGTGATTACTCTGTATATTTACTGCAGGTATGGCAGCACTGATTATATAGACACTGCGGTTATAAAGCTTTGCTTCATTTAGTCACTTCCTGTGAGGCTGCAATACAATACATTGTGTGGAATCTAAGTAACCTTGCTCTTGTGCAGGTAGTATCTCTTAACAGTGCAACACATTGTCTGATAACGTCACTAGAGAGACAGGAAATGCCATTCATATGAATGAAATTATTCTCACTGGTTCCTGCAAAAAAAAAAAAAAAAGAAGAAGAGGAAATTGACTTTTACTCAGCTAGTGTGGGCAGTTCTGGTTTCTTGCAAACTGCTGTAATTTCACAATTTCATCTAGTTGTAAGTATTTTATATTTTAAGCAATGCAAAATGTAAAACATGCATTTTAAAGTACTTTGAAATCACATTAATATGAATTAACATTTTGGGCACCAGGCAGTCCCTTTAAGAAGTTAATTTGAAATAAAGCGATTATTTTGACATCATGTTTCTTTCGAACGCATGTCGTCGATCTTATTCTGCTGGTAATACACATATTGGCAAACATTGTATCTGAACCACAGCACTGATACCAGTCTCGTGCTGAAGGGAAACAAAAGAAGATGGTAGAACAAAGGAATTCCAAGATGACTAAGTGAGCCGTCAAGTATAGCTAGCTGTAAAAGCTGATGTCATTTTTAATGCAATATTAATTGGCTCTTAACCAGCGCTAATTGATAATGGCCCGGCCTAAATTTAGCATGTAGGTTTGCCAGTGAATAAGATAATGAAGGATACCAGTAGGGGTTAATGATTAAAAGAAAGAGAGAAATCAGATGCTAAGCACTGACTCTTGTTGCTTAGTGACAACTGCATGTAGGATGCTGCTGTCATTCACTTTGGTTTGTGTCCAGGAGAGAAGGTTTCTGATTGGACAATACTGATGTCATCTTTTATTAATGTGATCTGAATAATAACTATTAGTTGTGTACTAAATAATTAAGAAGTTTTAAGATGATATTTTATTCACTGTATTGTATATTTCTTTTATACATATGTATATACAGAGGGGTGACTGATGCTTCCTATTTCAATTTCACATTGCACTACACCTGGCACCGAATGAGTTAATGAGCACAGACAGACAATTAACAATCCCGACTAGCTGCTGGACTGATGCTGTCACTCAACAAGGAAGCTTCTCTGGGGGTAGTGTTAGGGTTGGGACATTAGTATGGGGGTTCGGGGTCACTTTTAGGGGTGTTGACTTATTAGGGGGGGTGTATGTTTGTAAGCGCCGACAGTCCAGCATTCAAACTGCCATCTATAGAATATCTTCAGGGTTGCATGAATCCTATTGCCCAACGCCTGGGGCATACAGTTCTGGGCGCCGGGCTGGCAGTTTTTTTTAACCTTTGGCCCTGCTGAGGACAAGCACCACCAAGACTGACATGGCTAAGTGCCTTGGTACCGAGACTGTTGAGCCCCTCTGGAAAAATCCTGGTCACTGTGACAACCAATCACAGTGACCAGGTGTTTATAGCTGTAAAATCAAGTGCCTGCTTTGACAGTGATAGCCTCTCCCTGATCCACAGCGACCAATCGTGGGGCAGGGAGAGACTAGGTATTTAAGTAGTAATCTGCCTAGGGTCCAGCCTTCCCCCATATGGATGCTTGGGGGACCAAGAACATTTTATCGTTCTTACCCTAACCCTTTTTTCTTTCTTTTTTTTTTTAATCAAACACTAAGGGTTCAAAGAAAAACAAAATTCAAACATTTTAAAATAACAAAAAAGCAATCAAATAAACAAATACAAATTATTTATAAAAAAAAAAAAACATATATATTTTTTACATCTAACCCTAAAGCGCATTTAAAGTTAGGATTAAATGAAAAAAATATAAAAATAAATAAATGTAACTAAAATATAAATAAAAAATACAAATAAATAAAAAAAAATAAAACAAACTAATAAATTATGTAAAAGAAATAAAAATAAAACCCATTTTTTTCTAACCCTAACCCTAGGGTTAAATAAAAATAGAGAATGTAATACATGCTTGTATGGGTACATCACTGTGTACATTAATGGGTTAATATGCACTTGCATGGGTAAATGACTGAGTGCATGTAAATGTGCGCTTTCAGGGGTAATTGATAAAGTAAGCTACAATTCTCATTTGGAAATCGGTTCTGTTTAAGCTCACTACCTACTTGCATTTGTTGAGTGCATTTACGTATTGTTAGGTCTGTCTCCTTAAGATGCTATATATGAAGACCTTATTTAAATACAGGTTTGATTAAAAAACATTTTTGTATATGGACAAGTAGATTGGCATGAGGGACAAGTAGATTGGGCTACCGCTTTAGTCCCTGGACAAGTAGTTTTTTAAAAAAAATTCCACACCCCTGATCATAATCCCTTTTCTAAAAATGTCCATTTCTATGAATTAGATTACATACAAATAATAGGGTAACATTTCTCCATTTATAGCACATTTGAATAGCCTTTTTTTTTAGAAATCAAATTCAATTTAAGTTGATGATCTACTTTCCCTATTATTATTCCCTATCATATTAGACCTAATTTCACCTTAGATTAAACTGTGAGATTCCTATTATAAAGCATATAGTTTACCTGTCTGTACAGAGAAGAATGATGCAAGCACAATAACAATGAGTATTAACCAGAGACTAAAAAAAACAGGTACAGAACAAAAAATAACTCCTGGTCTTCCCTGCATTCCATTAATAGGGTGTTCCATTGAACATGAGGCATTTATTTATTACCAGCTGCCAAACTGCCTATAATAAATGTATAAAGCTTATAGAATTCTGTATTCTGTATATAAATGTGGGCAGAGGAAGTTCCAGTCTTTCTCAGCATTATTTGATCTGAGGTGGATGGCGCCCTCTAGTGAATTTTATGGGAATATCTCACTTTCTAACTTAAAAAAATAAAATGTTTAACTGAAATCTCTCAAGAATCTCCAAGAATTTAAACTTTAGTTGGAAATCACGTAGGATGCAATCTGAAATAACCTGCTGGACCAAAGAAGAATATTATATAACTATTTTTGATTCTTTCTTTTTGCAAATCTAGATTTATCAAGCAGTAAGAAAGTCATTATGAAATGATCTTCAAATCATATCTTCTGTCTTTTGGGAAGTATCAGGCTGCTGTACTCTCTATTAGCCTTTTTGTACTTTTGTGTACAGACAGTTCCCCCTGCCCATCAGACTGCCTGTTAGGACATATGTTCTTCAGCGCCAATTACTTTGTCATTCTTGTTAGTTGGACCACACACAGGAGGTTCTAAAACAGTGATTGCAAAGGCTTTTGTGCCCAAATGCCCATTTTTAGGCAATAAACCAAGTTAATGATATAAAAGTGCCATTTCTCCCTATATTATACCACTTCTCCGAATTTTTATTCAAGACTCTCTTCCATTTAGTTTCCCCTTCTCTTGTTTCCTTTTTTAGTTGCTCCATCTCAGTGTCTCCCTATACTCCACACCCCTCCATATATCTTGATGGTGACAATGCAGCCAGATGCTAAACACCACCTCAGAAGCACCTATGCCACAGGTTGGCTATCACTGTTCTATACCATCAGCAATTCTAGAGCAAAGGTCTAAAAGTGAAGCAACAAGCAGGAACATTCCTCGGGTTTCCCTGGTGACTGCTTCTAGTTTAAAACTTTGCCCCATCATTGTTTGTTGTACAACTCTCTTTGTGATCATGATCCTAGTTGAAGGGGATTCCAAATTCTTCTGTTAAGGCTTGTTAGCAATGGTTAAAATGTTGATAAAATACTTGCAGACAGAAAAACCTTTTTACTGATGGACACATTTCTAAAGATATTTGAAATGATTTTAGTTATTGGATATTTAATTTTACATTGACTCAACACATGCAAAACTTCTACCACCCAACCTAATAGTGTGGTATTGTGCTTATTTAACCCCTTCGCGACAATGGACGTGTCAGGCACGTCCTGCCGGGAACTCCGTTCCAGACAATGGACGTGCCTGGCACATCCTGTGGTGAGACAAGCGGTTTTCGCGATCAGCGATGCTGGTCTATTGCCTCGATGTCGAGGCAATAGCCAGCCCTGAAATTTCCTCTCTGGGGCACCCACGATCGTCCCACGGAGCGATCGTGGGCACCATATTGATGGAGCAGCATGCTTCGTCAATATGGCTATGCCCTCTTGTGGTCCGAGCTTCGGAAGTGAAAGAAAATTCACTTCCATCGCTCTGAATATGGTGCTTGACTGCCCCTAGAGAGAAAAAAAAAAGAATTAGCTAAAAACTGGTATTATAGTTAGATTAGCCTATATGGTTAAAATTAAATATTTTTTAGCATAAGGGATAGGGTTAAAATTAAATTAAAATATATTATGGGATTGCATAAGGGTTAGAGTTGGGGTTAAATTTAGTGTTAGGGTTAAATTTAGGGTTCGGGTTGGGGTAAAAAGTTCAATATAGGAAAAAACAAAATACATTATTTTTGGGTTTTTCCCCATAACTCGCAAGAAAATACTGAAAAATATGGAAACATGCATATTTCTGAACTCGGGACAACATTTAGATGGGGTGTTTTTTAATAATTGTATTTGTGTAAATTATATTTAGGTCAAAGTTAGAAAAAGTGTTTTTTAAAAAGATTTTCATCATATTTTATGATTTTTTTGTAGTAAATTATAAGATATGATGAACATAATGGTATCTAATGAAAGCCCTTCTTATGACGATAAAAACAACGTATAATTTGTGTGGGTACAGTATGTGAAAAAAAAAGAGAAAATAACAGCTAAACACAAACACCCCAGAAATATCAAAACAGCCATTGTCACCAAGGGAAAGTCAGGGTAAAAATGTCTTGTCACTAAGGGGTTAATAGAGACAGTCCCTATTTGATTTGACCCAAATCCTTGCCCATCTTCTCCAACCTGATGGCCCTCTTTTCTAGGAGCACATAATTTTTGATGTGCATCAAAGCTCACAGAGCTCCACAGCAGTGAAATACACAATAGTGTGTTTAAAATGCCGTTAATGAGTCAATATAAAGTGCACAGTATTGCCCTGCCCATAGCCACTCCCCCAAAACAAAAGCGTCCCTCTTTGGCCGTTTGAAATGCTGGGAGGTATGTAAGCTAGTTCCATGAATGGAGCTTGATTTCTTTTATGGACAGATAACATGAAACACTACTGTAAGTAATTAGCCCAGCATCGTCCCGGTGTCTACTTATAAAGGATAATGCGCTGCACGTTACCCATGGGCATGGCACACACTATTCCAGCGAAGGAAGAATGCTAATAACCAATCTACCATGAAGCTGTCGCCAGACGCCATATACCACAGGACTGCACTGTCCCAAGCACGCCCAATTCTCTTTCGGACTCAAGCGTAGGACTTGCGCATGCGATCTGTGCGCAGGCGCTCTCGGTAGCACACGCACGCGCAACTACCCAGTGAGCTTCTGGCATCATTGACCTGCGCATGCGCCGCCTCTTCTTTTAGTCTGCGCATGTGTGACAATTTTAAAGCCCCTGCCTATCGGAACACGGAGGAAACAGAACAGCCTCTATTTTTTATTTATTTATTTTTAAATCAGGGCTGTACCAATCAATTCCTGCTATTTGGCAAGTATACAGACTTAGCCTGTGGGACTCCGGTCTGCATTATACAGACTGACACTAGTTTAAACCCCCTCTTGTAGAGAGGAGACTAAGCTTCTATGATACAAGTGACTGTAGTTTGACCCAACAGACCGAAAGGATACTAAGCCTCCATGAAATATAGTGGCAGGGGTCTATGCCCCTATCACACCTAGTTTCAAAGGTCTCTGTCTCTCATCTCACCTAGTTTCAGGGGTCTGTGCCTGCCATCTCATTTAGTGGCTTCCCATCTATACAGACTTCCAAAGGTTTGACACCCATCCTACAGAAAGGAGGCTCAGCCTCCAAAATAAATGTAATCCTTACATTTCAAATATTAAACAAAAGATCCTGTACCTGCCTCTCAGCTGGACAGCCCTGGATTACAACTTTCAATCAACAGACAGGATTTCCAGGTGACCAGAATGGCTAGTGCTGATCTGCAGGGGAAGTATCAGAAGTTGGCGCAGGAGTATTCCAAGGTAATAATGGCCTAATCACACAATGTTCACTTTAAAGAGCTACTTTTTGCTCACTATTGTAGAAGCTCAAGTGAAAAGGCTAACAGTCCTTGTAACTAAATATAGTGGACTATTTTGGTACAGGTTATTTTATTCCCTAACTGGGAATTAACCTCCATACCACTCATTGTACTGATGACCTGAACATGCGCAGTAGCACTGTCTGTTTGAGTGACACATCGTTTTTAACTTTTGTTTCCGTACAAACCACAATTCTGGGTCAAAGTTCTAAAGTTGAATTAACAGGTACATTCCATTGGTTTCCATGGCAAATGCTCTGCATTTAGTGATACACTCTGACCCTTCGCATTGCTATGAGTGTTATTGTCATGCACTACATTAGTGTATTTTGCTGTGGATTACCATTACTATGATGCTCAGCCAGGTGGAACACTTTTGGCTGGCTGGGTATCATTATAACATTAACAGGCAACATATGTCACTGTACTGTTAACTACAATTCCCATGACTGCTAGCATGATACTGGCTGAACATCATAGGAAATATAGTAAAATTGGTGGAGGTTAGTTGTTATTTACAATTTTCATGAGACTCAGCCACCCCAATGTCATGACATTTCACTAATGTAACTGTAAACACCGCTTCAAAAATACAAAAGCCTTCTTAATAAACTCAATAATAAAGTCTTGGTAAACGAATGGGAATTATTACAGTTGGTAGTGGCCTTCCATACTCCTTCATACTTTGTATGTTAATAGATTATGCAATAAGCCACGGGGCAGGGGAGAACCAGTTATTTATTACGCTGATGATGAGACTGTTTGATTTCTACTTGCAGTTGACTCCCATAAAGAACTAATCTTGTTTAAAACATCACCATGCGGCCTGATATGCAAATGAGACATTTGACATGTGCCTATGCGGTCACAAAATGATGTCATAAACGGGAAAACCCCACAATTCTTTTCAACCGCGGAGATCATTTTCTCTAGAAAGACAGAAGGCGTATAAAAGGCAGTACTATCCGATGTGTAAGAGATCTCCAGGTTACTCCAGGAACATAACCCTTCGGAGACTTCCTTCAGTCTTCAGACAAAGTTTAGTAATATAGAACAGGAGCTCACTTATATTATATACAAAAATGTATTAAAAATTCAAAATACATCCCCCCCCCAAAAAAGAAGCTATATGATGGCAGACATCACGGCTTCCTCACGCTTTTCGCATTTATTGAGGCACGTTGATCTAGGCCTATGTTTAAATGCCTCAGTAAAAGCTTGCATCCTATTTTTATATAATTTTCAACCAATGTAAAATAAAACCAATGTTTAGGTGACCGATTCCATACAATAGAAGCAGAAATGATCTTCACAATGTCTCAGTGAACTCCTCTTTTCAAGTAAAACATAGGGCAGTTTATACACAGTGAATAGCAGTGAATTCACAAACAAGTTGCACAATTTAGGTCAAAATTGCTGAATATTAAGATTTCTCAAATTATGCTGTTTTGCTCTATTTTTTTTTCTTTTCTTTTTTGCCACCCTTTTGTCAGTTCACCTATTTCTTTTTAAAGTAAACTGCCCTGTGTTATACTGCATTTTGGACAGTACTTATTCACGCTTCCTGAGAGAGAGGAAGTTGTCCCTAAAGTATCAGCTATTATTTATTCCTTAATTGGTTGAATACCAGTCTATCACATTCTGTGGTTGCTTTTTGTGGTCCACAAAGCTATGAACTGTGACCAGTATTTCAGAGCTTGTGTTAATTGTTACCTAGTAAAATCTTGCAGAAGTTAATCTGAGACAAAAAAGGCAAATGTGTGTTGTACAATGAACAAGCCAAGTTAAAGGATAACTTAATATAGAAGTGAAAAGTTAGTCCTTAGTGTGAGGATAAACTGGCATGCAGTTTTAATAGTATATGTCAGTTTATCTTTTGACAGGCAGCCTGATCAGGTCAGCGACTGCCTCTCTCTGCTAGTACAGAGAGAGACCCTCATTATTACAAGGGATCAGGAGAAGGCACCCTAAGTCCCCACTGCTGATCTCATGTAGAAACAAGCGTCTCTCTGCACTAGCAGATACAGAACCCCATTACTTTCAGACCACTATCATGGAGTGGGGCAAGCCGCTGCTAACCGTTGGGCAGGGTCCCATTGTCTGGAATATTTGACCTTACAATTGGCAGGCTCTTCTATGTTTTCCAGAGCTGCCATTTCACATCCCCCCCACCCCACCCCAACTGTCCCGCTTTGTGACCACGAAGTTATGACCCCGATTTTCATTCTCCGGTTTCTAGGATGTTATTGGGAAGTCAGCTTGAGTTTTGAAACCGCGTAAGGTTGGCTGCGCAATTGAGAGCTGCAAGCTCTTGTTTGTCTCTTTTATAGACAGTTCTCATGCCAACCAAAACAGTCCACAATTTAGAGATTACCAAGTTGCGTATTAAAAAATCTCAAGTTTAGATTCTAAACTTTTTTTTTTTATTATTATTATTATAAACAAGTGGGTAATTCCTGTATTGTTGGGGGAAGGGGTGTGAGGAATGGTTTGGGAACCACTGATCTAGAGAGAGTGGGGGACAGGAGACACATAAGATATGTGGGGAAGGTGGTAGGAGTAATAGAATTTGAGGAATGTTAAACCCACGTTTTACGTTATTTCGGGAACAAATTTTGTCATATTTGGGAATCCATAGATCACAGAACAACTGTATGAAAAGCATTTAAGAGGCTCAATGTGGCCATATATTTTAAGATGAATTATTTTTGGCTTTTTATGTCCTCTTTCATGTGTGAAATTCTGAAAATAAAATTAATCTCCATATATTTCCCAGGCCAAACTGTTTTGAATACATTTTCAAGAAACTAGTTAATTTTAAAAAGAAATGTTTTTATGTTTTAGTAATCCATATAAGCTATTATTTGTATGTGTTTTGATTTTCTTTAATACAGTAACTAAATGTTTTTTTGTTTGTTTCAGTTGCGGGCTCAGAATCAAGTGTTAAAAAAGGCTGTTGTCGATGAGCAAGCAAATTCATTAGCCTTGAAGGTAAACTTTCTAAATGTAATTTGCCTCAGGAGTATGTGTGCAGATAAGTATGTCTGGAGTACCACCAATACAGTCAATGGTATGGTGCAGTGAGAATCTGCCTGGATATCTGTCCCAAGAGATGGTTTTGTAGAGTGTGGAGACATAAAGAAAGAGACCTGAGGATCTGAAGGACATTCATGGCAGTGCTGATGAGAGGTGGAAAGAAACTATTTTGGATGAACTATAGATCCATTCTTAAAGATGTCCCCTAAGGCATTTAGTGAAGGAACTCACTAGTTAGTACTAGGTGCGGAGCCAAAGCTAATCATGAGTGCTGCAAGTATAGTGGTTACATAGTGTACACATAAAAATAAAACACTGCACTCCTAACATATAATGCGTGCACACCACATGTATAGTCGAGGGTTTATCCTCCATGTCACTGGTTTATCCTCCATGTCTCATTAGGGGTAAATACAAATCCTTATCTAGGGGTCATGTACTAAACATGTGCAGTGCGGAAAAAAAAGTAGGTAAAATATGAGTAAGGAGCAATTTGCGACTATTTGTAACTATTTTTTACTGATTTGCGACTCTTCCGTTTATTTTTATTTAGCATGCATTTTTCCGGTTGTGTTAATTGTGATTATATTAAATTTATAAGAGTTTTTTGCGAATATTTTGTGAAAAGTAATTCTTATTTGCGTGTGAAAATTACACCAGCTGTTAGCAAGTGCTATCAAAATAGGTATAAAAAATATTTGCAAAATTGCCTGTTTTTAATTCCAATTATGCCCGTTTTTATTCGCAAGTTGTTCGTATGTACCATTGGAGTGTTAAATGTTTAGTACATTGCAATAGGAGCAAAGCACAAAAATTGTTTTGCACATAAAATATATTTGCATTATTTTAGTACATGCCCCTCCTAGTGTCTACCCAGATAATAGATGATACACAGACTCTACCAAAACTGTTTTAATGTGCTAGGGAAGATCTAATCAACCCTCCTTCCGGATACCCTGAACAGCAACCAAGAAACAAAGTGGTTTCAAATAAACCATGCATTTCTATAGGAATAAACATGGTGCCACGTTTGTAAGGGTGAAAATCTGTCTGTTTTTGTTTCTTCATTATGAAGCCAATTCCTCTGTACTTGCAGCATGTACCATATTACAGTGAACTGTATAAATACAGCGCTATATTAATAAATAATATACCAATAAATATTAATTTAGAAAAATGTGTTAAAGAATAGTGATCCAACTACCAATAAATATGTAATTCCAACACATAGGGGAACGGTTTATGGAAATCCCATTTATTAGAATAAAGAAAGCTGTAATGGAGAATAAAAAGCAAAGGACAGCGCTTAATATTATGACAATATTTAATAAATACCTTCAAGTAAAATATCCACACAAAATATATACACAGAAATAAGGAGAATCATATTTACATAGATATTAAAATATAGATAAAATATCTGCATTAAAAGAATTTTGAAAGAGTTTATCATAGCAGTCGCTATATATATATATATATATATATATATATATATATATATATATATATATATATGACCTCAGTAGGCCACTTGGGTTGTCGCTTGCTCTTCAGAGGTTAGTGATCATGTGCATGTTCTCTAAGCACCAGTTTCCATCTTTTCTTTCAGGAGCAGCTGAAGATGAAGGACCAATCGCTAAGGAAGCAACAGCAAGAGATGGACAGTCTAACATTTAGAAACCAGCAACTTGCCAAGAGGGTGGAGCTACTGCAGGAAGAACTGTCTGTAATGGAGGCCAAGGGCAAAAAGACCAAGGTAAGGCAACAGTTTTATTATCGGTCGCCCCTCCCTCTAAATGCAGGTCATAGTCCTTAAAATCCATCATTTAAGTCCTATGGAGTTCTGGTTGCGCTAATCTAGTGATGGCTAACCTTGGCACTGCAGATGTTTAGGAATGTTCCTGTCACAATATCCTCATGCAGCCTTAAGGATTTTTGGAACAAGTCAAGAATACTTAGGGAACCAGTTATTAAGGTGAATATTATTATATAAGGAACTGAAGCCAGTCTTAAAGGAGTTCCTTGGAGAAATTAAAAAAGGATGTGTAACAAAACTTGTAATACTGTTTGTATTCACTGACTTTTGTTTCAATGTTTTAAAGTACTGGCTAGTGACTGAACATCATGGCACATGTAGTTACCAAACAGCTGCAGTGCCAAGGTTAGCTATGACTGATATCTGCTCCATGATCTGATTTGAGTCATCATTAGAGTGATTACAGAATGAGTGGGTTGATCTAAAATGTCTTGCCTCTCCAGGCTCATACAGAGGTATACAACTGGTGCCATTGCCAAATCATGTTTTAACCCTTAGAGTGTGGACCAGTTCATTGAATCTGTAACCATAAACTGACTACATATTATTGTGAAGAACTGCAAAACTTTGGCCTATCACTGCCTCTTTGAAGAGAATAGTATTCCCTCAGGAGACTGCATAAACTGTCAGTGCTGGTAAAGACCAGCCAGTATCAGAGATAAAACAGGATACATGAAAATTGAGATCTGAAACCTCAGAAGGGAGACAAAAATGAGCTTTTAGGAAGTTCAGTAATAGAGTATAAAGAGAAATTTGTTTAAGTTGAGTTTTATAATACAAATAAGCTCACTGACACATCCTATTTACATTGGCTCCATTCTGGGGGAAAAGCGCTATGTACTTTATGAGGTAAATGTTGCTTCTCTCCCCAGCAGCCAGAGCAGTCTTTTGTTTGGGCGCCAGTAGACAGTCTCGCTGTGTTTAATTCTACATTTTCCGTTGAGAGTAACGTTGTACCAAGATTGTAAGAATACCTGTAACATGTGGCATCACTTCTTATGTTTATCAGAAAAATGTGGATTCTTCTCAGTTGAGTCAAGAGCAAAAGAACGTGTTTGATGAAGATCTTCAAAAGAAGATAGAGGAGAACGAGAGATTGCATATCCAAGTCAGTAACACATTCCACTTATTAACATCAAATAAGCAAACCCAAAAAACAAACAAAACACATCTGCTTATAACCATGTACTAGGTACTGATATCCAGTTGTCCCAGCAAACTGACTGTACTCATTCCAGACATTATACTTTATTTTTTTTATTTTTTTTATTTATTTTTTTATTTTTTTTATATATATACTTTTTTTATTATAAAAATACAAAATTTAGACAGTACCAAAACATTAACACAGTGAGACGTTACAATACAGTAACATGGAATTAAGATGACAGTACTATAAATATGGATCCTCCTCCTCCTTCATATCAACACAATTTCAAGCAGCCAAAAAAGTTATAATAAAGTGGACACGAATGAGGAGGAGAAGTTAAAGACTAAAAAAAATAGAAAAAACGAGCATTGAGCTGTGCCGTTGACCGGGCGAGGTTATATTAGACCGTGTTTGTAAGAGTTGGTTGTAGTGTTGATCAGATATGACCAACATTACATGCTTTTGTCCACATGGGAGAACTCACACTTTTTATTCCAAGATTGTCACCTTGTTGTTGGATTACCTCTACTCCCTGTCGCAGACATTATACTTTAGTCCAGTCCACAGCCTCTGTTTTACAATGATATCAGTAATGTAATAACAGGCTTCTCTCCTGTATCCCACAGAAATAGCATCAAGTCACTAAGTGATGCTGCAGTCTCTGGTGCTGTAATCCGACAGATTTTAAAATGTTATGATTATTGCATTAATATTAAAAAAAACCCCATTGTTTATAGGATTTCAGGAAACATGTACAGGACATATATTTCTCTTTTGTGTCCAATGCTTGCTTCTGAACATAGGGGGGGATATAGGTGAGAATAATCTGCTTTAGATCAACATCACCTACATTTCCCCACTGGTGGTTAATTTGATTCTGCTTTGTGGCTTGCATCATTTAACCCTTCTTCTAATAATGACAAAACGTGGCGCATTTAAAATGTCTGCCAACCACCGGCAAATCCATTTTGGTAGTGGCGCCATCTCCAAACTGTAGAGAATGCCGGCCAGAGTAGTAGAACAGGGTTAAGATTACATTTGTCCAAGAGATAAATCTGGAGACTTTTAAGTGTACCATAAAGTACAAAATTTATTATTGCAAAGCTGAGGGGGGAGACAGGGGGAAAAGAAAGAAAAAAAACTCTGCATGTGTTACACTGAGCCTAGTGGTGTATCTTGGTTTTGTGCTGCCCTAGGCAAACAAAATTCGGGCACCCCATCACCCATGTTGCACACCCACGACATGCACCATCACCCCCATTACATGCCACCATCACCCTCATTTCATACCCCCACCACGTGCATTACATGCCCTCATCACTCCGATTAACTAGAAGGAGCTAAAGCTTGCTGAACAGTGGGGGAGGGAGCGGAAATGTTACAACCACCAGAAGTGTGGTTTAACACCTTCTGGCAAAGTGCCGCCCTAGGCAAGTGCCTTGTTTGCCTTGCCCTTAATCATACGCTTTTGATCCTGATTGTTCCAAAAATTCCCCCTGCTTGTTGTTCTGCCCTTCATAATTAAAACTTAATGACACATTAATTCTTGTGAGAAAATGCTAACCTGTATACAATTCAGAAAGTTCATTCCATGGATTCAAGAATTATTAGACTGACAATCAGCACACTTCCATCACAGTAATATACTGGATCCCTTATTGCTCAAGCCAAGTGATTAAATAAGATCTCTGAGACTGCATTGTTACCCCCCCTCAGAATAATCTGAATATTTGTCCATTTTCCCATGTCTTCTTTTTGAAGTGTGTGGTTTTTTTTATGCTTTTGGACACTAGTTCAATAGTTTTCTCTTCTGGCATTTTCTTTTCATATAATCAGTGTTGATAGAATGGAATTATAAGCTAATTCCTTTTCTTTATTTTTACTAATAAATGTTAGTAAATGAGGTTTTAATTAGGATTAAAATTATGTTTTAATTAGGGACGCTCTGATTTGCATATTTAAATTTCATGGTCTCTAATCAGATTCCCCCACTGGCCTTTCTTAGATTATGTCAAATATTAGCCCCATTTTGCCCTTTATGATCAAAGAAAGGATTCATTTTAAACAAACCAAGAATAATAAGGGAACTACAAGGCAAAAAAAAAAAAAAAAAATGAAAAACTATAAATTTAAACCACTTGTTTATATCTTCGTGTTTAAAATTATTTGAACCAGTTTTGTTTGTTTTTTTTTTTTATTTATTTAAAAGCCACCTTTCTGCTCTGCTGCCCCAAATCAAAGCTGTCAGATTTTTTTTTTAGTATTTTTTATAGAATAGCTCGGCTAATGCAGCAGTAAACAGCCTTCAAGCCCTAAGGTGTCCAAAAAGATCTGCATCAAATGGCACGAGTGGAGAATATCGGCATGATCTGTCTGATTTCCTAGAGTGTTCTGCCATTAACTCTGCATGTTGTGCTCCAGTTTTTTGAGGCCAGCGAGAAACACAAGCAAATCGAGATTGAACTGAGAGATCGCTTACAAATCCTGGAGAATGGGAGTGCTCAGCACCAGGCTGTAGTGGATGCTCTTACCCAACGATACATGGAAAGCATTGAAAAGCTGCAAAGCGACAAAGCAAAGTTAGAGGTAAGCTAACAAAAAACAACAACTTGCACAGCAGAAAACCTGTTCATGACACGCGATACTGTTTCCTTCCGAAGAGATATCTGCCTTGTTAGAAAAAAACAATTGTCATTGTGCTGAGTGTGTGGTTTGTGACTTTGCATTTTCTACTGTCAGGATTCTATCAAATACATTATCGACACAGGAAATGGCTGTCAGCATGGCCAAAAACATAAAACCCCGGAACTAGTGCGAGTTTACTAGACTTTTTTTTATTTTTTTTATGTCTGTTTAATCCGACCAGTCTATCATAACATCAGTAAGGCTTAAGGCTCTACCCAATAAAGAGAGAATTGCGGGCAATCGAAAAGTGAATTTCAAAGTTTAGGTCAGTGTTGCCAAGTTGGAAAAATTCCCCAATGCAGCTGAATGGGAGAATTATCCAACTCTGTTACTTTGGTCTTAAGTTTGAAATTCCTGTTTCAGTTCCCTGCAAGTCTCCCTTTATTGAGTATCCATATATAGTATATTTTGTGTTGTTACCCTCATGGGTCTAGGACACTTGTTCGCCGCATCTTCATCGCTGACAGTTCAGCGCGGCAGTTAGAACGCTGAACTGACAGCAATGAAGAATAACGCGGCCGTTTCTTCGCGGCCATGTAAGAGCTGAAGTTCAGCGCTGAACTGTCAGCTCTTACAAATGTAAAAGTAAAACGAAAATAACCCCCCCTAATAAATGATTCCCAAACCCCAATACTAAAAATAACCCCAATACTAAAATTAACCCCCGAACCCTAATACTAACCCCCTAAACCCTAATACGAAAATTAACCCCCTAAACCCTAATACTAACCCCCTAAACCCTAATACTAAAATTAACCCCTTAAACCCTAATACTAAAATTAACCCCAAACCCTAGTACTAAAATTAACCCCCTGAACCCTAATTCTAAACCCCTTAACCCTAATTCCAACCACCCTTAAACTAAAATAGGTAAAATACTTACCTTTAGCGAAGAAATGTCCCGCAATGAAATCTCCAGCAACGATCTGTCTTGTGCTGCAGAGTCGGCGGTGAAGCGGCTGCGCGGAAGCAGCCGTGATGAAGAGTCCCATCCCCGGCCTCATATTCTTAGTGTATGGTGTTTGCCTGAATACTGCACATTTATTATTGGCTCTTCTTATTATACAAGCTGGCATGTTTATTACTGATGTGTAAGATCTGCATTACATTGTGAGAATTTATGATGTCTCATTATTTATTTATTCTTTGATTTATGGCTTGTCTTAATTGCTGGAAGTAAAAATGAGCACACAAAATCATTAGTCATACAGGAACATACCACTTAGATTTACTTTGCAGTCAGGAGAAGCAGAACCTTAACCAGAAGTATAGGGATGACAATGTGTATAGCATTTATTATTTATTTATTGTGTAACCCAAGTTATAGGTTTAAAGCAGAAAAAAAAATATGGTATTTGTATAATTTTCCTTTCTTCCCATAAAGGGTGACTAAGCTTGTTTTCTAGATATGGGGATACATTGTCCTTTCAAGATTCATGCCATTTAATATTCTGACCTGCGTGCTTTCCCGTGAACCATACAGGCTGGTCTGGGTGCTGAACTAATCTGTGTACTAGCACAGCGAGTGTCCCTTAATTTTACATAATACAAAGATGTCTCAAAAAAAAAAATTGGCACTTACACAACCCAGAAAAATGCAAGTAGCGGCCAATGGACTGACGCTGCATGCCGCCATTACTCGGAACAGCATCTGGTGAGAGGCAGAACTGAACTCAAACCCATGTTTATCTTCGATGATGTTAGCAGGGTTTAGATAAGAGAAAGTTGACTGTTTGTTTTGGTTTTTTTAGCTTTTTTTTTTGATCTCCACCGTAATCTGTTATTTCTGAGACCGTGATATATGTTTTGCATTTCACTCTGTAACATGATTTAGGTAAAATCGCAGACACTGGAGAGAGAAGCTAAGGACTGCAGGCTGCGGACAGAAGACTGGTGAGTACACCATCAACTTCCTTTAAATACACTGGCATGTAATGGACATTTTAACCTATTTTAAAGTGAAACATACTGTGATTTTTAACAACTGTTTTTTTAATTTTTGGGATGTGAATATACATTTTGATCTTGGAATAAAAAAATTAATAGTTTGAGAGACTGGTACATTTGAAATACTAACGCATGTTTTTGTTAACGGACTGTTAAAAAAAAAAAAAAATGCAATGGATTAAAGGGATTCTGTCAACCTATATATTGCCTATGCAATATTCAGGATATTAAAAATGATCTATAAAGTGTGCTAGCAGAATTTAATACAATAAGAGAAAGTTTGTTTTACATATGTCTGTGTTGTCTCCTGTTTATGATCTATGAAAATGAAGTACTGCTAGCACAATGTATAGATAGATGATTGATCATTATTTTTTATTCAATACATTCTCAATATAAGCAATGTTTAGGTTGGCAGTCTGTTTAATTCTGATTTTTACAGAGGCAAGTAGCCATGTATGTTACATGCATGGATGTCAAACTGGTCTACCTTAGTGTATCCCAGGATGGGGAAAATATTAGCACATAAACATGTTTTACCGTTTATTCTACTAATCCATATGGCTCGAGGCAAACACATCATTTAGTAAGAAAAAATTATACGGAATCCTCAACTCATAAATGACACTTATTTCCACGTCAAACAGATGCACCCGATACTGTTTTAAAACAAAGCGATATATTTCTGAAGCCTGGCTATAAAGTGTACATACCCCATAAATCACATTCCCATGTGACGGGAAGAGGCTTGATAGTTGCTATTGTGATTACCACCTCTCTTCCCGTCACAAGTGTGTGTACTGAGTACATATACTTGCACCATGACCTCGCACCATGACCTCTTAAATGTTGAAGTAAGAGAGTCACTTTAAGGAGTTTTCTTGGGACAATGAACCCTATTAAGCTTGCTGAGCGGTCTTAACATATCCATTTTTGTGTTTATCTATAAAACACTGCGCATTCTGTCTCTATCAAGCTTTGTGTTTTACTATTGCTTCCTCTATGGCTTTGCGAGCCTAGCTGTGTCTTCACATTCAAGGTGACTGTTAAGGATTAAATAGATAAAACAAATATGCTCTAAATCCGTGTAGTTCTTAGTCAGTCTTGAAACTGACTGAGCATCTTGGGACTTGTAGTTCCCAAAAATATCTGCTGTGGCAAAGTTGACCATCAATTTACACAAATAAATCTTAATGATTTTCTCTTTTTAGTAAAAATGCTCACACAAAACTAACATTTGTGAGTGCATTATTACTAAAAGAGCAAATCATTAAAATACAGGTTGCGGATCCCTTATCCAGAAATCAATTATCCAATTTTTTCCCCCGGATTTTGACACAGGTTCCAAATCCCACACACATGTCAAAATGCAGCGCACAACACTTTATTCAGTGTCCAGCCCCTCTTAAGATGCCATATAGCCTTTCCATGCATGCTCAGATCCCCCCACTGCCACAAATGGTAATACAATGACACGTGTGCCGTCCTTACATGCCAACGGCAGGTTCCCAGTGATGCCTCACATCATGGCTACATCACAGTAACAGTGAGTTATTTGCTCTGTACAGTATTTGCACCGATACTGTATTTCATTAGTGCTGAGAGGCTTTAATAAATCTTAGTGGTGAAAAGAATCCGTTATCCAAAATGCTGCTGGTCCTAATCATCTTGGATAAGAGATACTGAACCTGTATATTTGTTTAAACTGATGGTCAACTTTGGCACAGCAGATATTTTTAGTAAAACTTCAGTCACAAACACATTATAAAGTGTTATACATAGCACTAGGTACAAAGTACTAATAGACAAAAAAGAAATAAGGCTGACACATATGGGGTTATTCACTCAAATTCAACTTTGGAGGTCGACTTTCGTTACGAGACCAAGTCCAATTAGGCACCTCGACCTCCAAAGATGAATCTTAGTAAATAAACCCTCAATGCTTCACATCTTTCCCTTTGATAAAGGGGGATAATGTTTTGTGGAAACAGGGTGTTTGTGTCACTTTATTTCATTTTGTCTATTGTTACTTTGTATCTTGAGCTATGTATACCAATGGATAATGTGTTTGTGACTGTATTTTTACAAAAAGAGCAAATTGTTAAATATATATTTGTTTAAACTGTTTTTGGGGTGCATGTCCTATACATTTGTTTGCCACATTTATGTGGTGTCTGGGGATACCACCTTTTGGACAACTGCTCTTAGAATTATTCTGTTTGTTTTTGTCCTATTGCTGTTAGGGTTGCCACCTGACCGGTATTTCACCGGCAGGCTGGTAAAAAATTAGCATCAGGCCAATGTTAAGTCTATGGAGACAGTACCAAGGCCGGTATTTTTTTGAAGAAAAGGTGGCAACCCTAATTGCTGTGCATCTTCAATACCATATTTTGGAGCAAAGTGATGGCAGTACATCTTTAAATACATTTTACATCTTTAAATACATTTAGTGCTTCTCGCCACATGTGGTCAAACTGCTAAAAGCTCAGGGCACCGCTAGGAGAGATTCCAGTGGGAGCTGTAATCAGCATCATTTTGTGATATCAAAGAAAATAATAATAACACTGGATTTTTTTTTCTTGTTCTTTCTTTTAAATAGTGGACACTTTTTTTGTATTTTAATGTCGAGTTGACAGAATTAAAGTTTTGTCTAAACCTAGAAAAGATGGCCTTCCTTTAGTCATGTTATGGGTGTGTATGAAATGATTGCAGCCACCTACATTAACATGGCTGGTAGGTTGAGACATTAAATATTCTGATTTAAAACTTTTTTTTTGTTTTTTAGTTTTAATGTGTCACCCAGTCTCCTCTCCAGTTCTATGTTATGTCTTGTATATATGTTTTGTAAGTTTGAATATGCAATGCGATCCACAAAAAAAACCCATAAGTTTGTGAATGAAAATAATGATTGCATTAAAAAATTCAAATAATTATTTGGAAAAAAACAACAAAAAACTTTTTTTTGTTTTGATGTTTACTTTGTCACCCAGTATCCTCTCCAATAAATCAATCAATCTTTGATGTTTTGTTGCCGTGGGCTTCTATTTTAAAACCAACTTTTGCCTCCTCAGCCAAAATCAACTGAAGACTCTACATGTAGATTTGAGCAGTAGATTGGAAGAGTCTCTCGGCATCGTCAACGAAAAAGTACCATTTAATGATACCAGTATGTACTCCTTTTAACGTTAACAATGATTGTATCTTATCATGTAATGCATTTGTAATGCTGGTGTGAATGTAGGGAATAAGAATTGAATTATACATTTTGTTGGCAGAATTTCTAGCAAGTCCATAAATTGAGATTATTATTTTTTTTAAAATGTGTATGTGATGTCTCCTATTTATGACATCACCTTGTTGCTAGATAAACAAATTACATGTTTCCCAATGAAAGTAGCTAATTTGAATATGAATCCACAAGTGATGTCATAAAAACACATTAAAATTCTGCATATGCATACAATGTATAGATTGTTTTATTTTTTTTTAAATTTTTTTAACAATCACAGTCCAAACTATGTTTAGGTGACCTAGTCTGTAACTGGAGACCTCACAAATACGTTTACAAACATTTATATCTTAATTTATGTGTCTGTGATGTCATCTGTTTTTAAAATCACATATTTCTTGATTTGAAAGTGACAGCATTTCCCAGTTAGTGCGGCACAAAATTGGGGTTCCGCGGCAACCAAGATGGCCGCCACTTCTAGGGACGGCCTTAGGGGTGCGTGACCTGTGCGCAGGGTGCAACACTCTGTGGTTGCTGGAGGCACTGGCTGAGGAGATCTCCCCTGACCACCCATTTTTGTGCAGGGGCCAGGGGGTGGAGGCAGCCGATGTCCGTGCACTGCCCAGGCACACAGACATAATCTGAGGCTGCCTGTCACACTCCCCGCAAAGTCAGACTCTACAGAGGCGGGGATCGCACACTATAAGAGGATGCTGGGGGCGAGTCCTGTGCAACCTGGTGGCTGGGGCAAGTCCTGTCAATGCAAACCTGGTGGCTGGGGCAAGTCCTGTCAGTGCAAACCTAGTGGCTGGGGCAAGTCCTGTCAGTGCAAACCTGGTGGCTGGGGCAGGTCGTATCGGTGCAAACCTGGTGGCTGGGGCAGGTCCTGTCGGTGCAAACCTGGTGGCTGGGGCAAGTCCTGTCAGTGCAAACCTGGTGGCTGGGGCAAGTCCTGTCAGTGCAAACCTAGTGGCTGGGGCAAGTCCTGTCAGTGCAAACCTGGTGGCTGGGGCAAGTCCTGTCAGTGCAAACCTAGTGGCTGGGGCAAGTCCTGTCAGTGCAAACCTGGTGGCTGGGGCAGGTCCTGTCGGTGCAAACCTGGTGGCTGGGGCAGGTCCTGTCGGTGCAAACCTGGTGGCTGGGGCAAGTCCTGTCAGTGCAAACCTGGTGGCTGGGGCAAGTCCTGTCAGTGCAAACCTAGTGGCTGGGGCAAGTCCTGTCAGTGCAAACCTGGTGGCTGGGGCAAGTCCTGTCAGTGCAAACCTGGTGGCTGGGGCAAGTCCTGTCAGTGCAAACCAGGGGACTGGGGCAAGTCCTGTCAGTGCAAACCAGGGGACTGGGGCAAGTCCTGTCAGTGCAAACCAGGGGACTGGGGCCATGTCCAAAAAGGGTAATACAATGGCACGTGTGCAGTACTGACGAATCAACAGCAAGTTCCCAACGATGCCTCACATCACAGCTAAATCACAGTAAAAGTAAACTATTTGCTCTATAAAGTATTTACATTGATATTACTGTATATCATGAGTGTTGAGAGTCTTTAATATATCTTATTGATGAAAATTATCCATTATCCCGAAAGGATCTGTTATCCAAAATACCTCTGGTCCCAAGCATTTTGGATAAGGGTTACTCAACCTGTGTGTGTGTGTGTATATTTATATGTATATTTATATATATATATATATATATACATAAAAATATCAATTCTCATTTGCTAAAGTGGTAAAAATAAAATAAAATAGAGGTTCCACGGTTTGATACACAAGTATAAGGTTTCCACAGCAAAATGTGAATTGGGGAACACTGCTCTATGAGTGGTTAATTAACATATCAAGCCACAAGGTGGTGCCATACACTGGAGATGCTGCAGACACCTTTTTAAAATAGAATTTTGTTTTATTTCAAGCATAAACTAACACAAAACAAAATAATGCTTCAGCATAAGTTCTGAAAGCACATCTAGAGATATTAGTACTGCAGTAGGAAGTCTGTACTTTATACCATATGTTAGACTGAGATTCATTTCCTATCAAGTGTGTATTTATCTGTCTTGTGAGAAACATTCTTATACAACTATGTAGGCTTCTGCTGGTGGTCTCACGGTGTGGGCAATCCATTTTGGGGCCCATTAGTCTCATTAAAGGGGCAGTGACGCCTGGATTATTTTCTGTATGTTGTATATGTGTTTAACATATGGGACATGGATGTATCTTTCCTTTTTATATGAGTTACACGTCTACTGTAGTTTTACATTGAATATAAGTTCACTGGGCCTTTACAAGTTTGGGAAATCTAATAAGCAGGGCTTGAAGAGAAAGACAGGACTCTGATCTTTATTAGCAGAATGTAGGAGAAAAGACAGCGGTAAAGAAAAACTGATAAGACAGATCTGTTCTTTTTGATTACTGTACTTCTATATCATATGAATGGAGCATTGTTACTGATCACGTGCATCCCTCTATATCCACAGTCGGCTTAATAACACTTATTTTTTTTGTGTGTGGGGGGGGGGGGGGTTAGGGGAGGAGACTTTATTTCCTTCACAGAGTTCCCAGCCCCTCCTACTTTTATTACTGACACAAATGAGCCAAGGGGCCGAATGTGGCCTCCGAATTGCATTGCTGACTCAGACTGTATCAGCAATGCAATCAGGAAGATGCCCAACCGTGATCTGTGCGCGCATGCGTGATTGCGGCTTGTAAACTAAAACATAAACAATGGGAACTACATTTCCCATGATCCTGCAGTGAAGGAAGCCTCAATCATGCATGCGCACGATTATGTGCGTGTATAGTTTACCTTCGGGTATCTTCCGAATTCCATTGTCGACACAATTGTGAGCAATGCAGTTTGGATGTAACATTCATAGTATCCCGGGCAGGGGACTATGTAAATGAAATAAACTATAAAAAAATTTAAAAAAAATTTGTGTTATAAAACATGATGTAAAAAAATCTTTAGTTGTCCTTTTAATAGGGAGGAGATTTAATTGCACCTCCTCCAACAAATGAATATAGGTTTAATAGCAGTATAGACCGTTTGGTGTGCCCATTACATAGTATGTGAGATTAAATTGAAATAGTGCATTGACGTGGCGGGTGAGCTTAATTATGCTCTGGTCAATTCATATAACCTAAACCTCTGATTTATATTATGTTTGTATCATTTTTGCCATCTTTCTTACTTGGCATATTGGCTACTGAGTGCATCGATGTCCACAGTGATTGATTTTTTTTTTTTTGTTGTTATGTTGCTTTTTAGATGATCTCTCTGGTCTTATTCTCAAAATATAATTAGTTATGTTATGGAGAAACCAACATGTAAGAAATTTGCTCCCTGTCCCAGAGTGCGTGGCCTGTGAGGCCGACACAGACATGTCCCTATATAGCGGTAAGGGAGTACTTACACAGACCATGCCCACGAGCAGAGAAATGAAGTGTCCTAGTGCTGTGTTTCATCCCTATTATATCTGCTTTATCTACAATGAAATGTATAAATCATACAGCTGAAAGAAAGCCTATTATATTAAACACGGTGGCCTGCCTTTTCTTAAAACAAAAAGTACTAGACAAAAATATCTAACACATAATGTTAAGCTTATTAATTAGTTTATTGTCTAAGATATGGAACACTGCAAAGTTATATATGTATTTTTAACCCTTGGAGGGCCAGGATTTCTCTGGCACTGATAGTGTAAAGGATACTTACATTAACTTTGTTTCTCTCGAGTGGCATTGGAAGTAGAGCACCATTAATGATTTATCAGTGAAGTGACATAAGGTCTAGAAGGACAGAGGATGCAGGCAAATCAGAGGATAACAAACCATTAATCCACTTCTTCGCTCTAAGGCTGCGGCTCCTACAGGAAAAAGTCAGGTTTAATTATTCATGCCTTTGTCTTTAAAGTAATACATCCGCATACTTTCCCCGTTCGGTTTTACAGAAGCTCCGTGTCTTATGCATATTTTAATGTTGCTGAGGGATCATGGGGGCGGGGGAGACATCCTAGTCTACTTTATGTGGTTAACCCTTTAGCATTAGACTGGCCTGTAGCGTTTCTGCATGTGTTTACCCAACCGAAATGGAAGAGATCGAAGAAGTAATACCAGATGAAATTGCGTTTAAATAATTGAAAAGGCAAAATAATCTCCATTTCTTTAGCTGTCTGCACTTGCCAAATTTTTATATTTCTAGTGTAATACTAGTAAGCATTATTATTGGTTCAGCTTCTCTATATTCTGCATTAGACAGACTTCATTTTAACTAAAAAAAAATCAAGTGTAGATGAATTATCTAGAAATTATTTCAGGTAGATTCAATGCTTCAATTTGTCTGGAACGGCAATTTATTTAAAGTCACCTAATAAGGATAACTGTCTTAAATGGACAACTGTTGTCAACGAATTAACTTGAGCTAAAGAATTGCAACAAGTGTAGACATTTTAAACAGAAATGCTGAAATGGAATAATACAAATAATGTACCTTACTGAGCCCTCTTTGACCTGTGTAGCTTTATCAGGAGGCGGACATGTTATTTAGACTCTTGGATTAGATCCTCCTTCCTGAATGAAAAGAAGACCTAAGATGTCCGCCCCCAGACAGAGCTATACCAGCGCAGAGGGCTCAGTAAGGTACATTATTTGTGTTCTTCCATTTCAGCATTTCTGTTTAAAATGTCTACACTTGTTGCAATTCTTCAGCTCAAGTTAATTCGTTGACAACAGTTGTCCATTTAAGACGGTTATCCTTATTAGGTGACTTTAAATAAATGTTACATTTGCCGTTACAGACAAATTGAAGCATTGAATCTACATGTAGAAGGGATTTGCTGAATTCAAAGCCTGTACCGTGACCACACTGCTGTCTCTGCAAACTGCACAGGATTCAGTAGACCTCTAGACCATTACTGTCTCTTGCTTTATCCATCTACATTTTCAAACAATGAAAGATGAGCAGTGTTTCAGTTTTCAGGTTCTTTAATTCACTACATCATTATACTGAGCATGATAGAACTGTTTCAAAACTCCACCAACCTCATAAAGGTTACTGGACAACAAGGAGAAATCTAAATTCACAGATGAATAAGAATAAACTTACACGTGAGTGTGAAACGCGTCGGCTGGAATCATGTCTGTGTTTGTTTTTTTGGTGTATAGTGAGTTTTCTCGTACAAATAACGTGTTACTCATGGGATCTTGAAGTCTTGAGAACTGTGAAATATTTCTAAGCAAGCTATGAGAAAATATTTTTAGATATATAATAATAATTTATATTATAAAGGTATCTTTTGAATCCTCTACTTGCTACTAAAAAAATAATTAAATGGCATATGTACATTCTCATCCCTTGTGTAAGTGAAGGTGTGCCAAAGCTTAACTTACTGCATACTTTGCAATAACCTGGACTAACCCGTCTCCTTCTATTATTTTTCATGAACTAATTATTATTTGAAGGCTGGTGTTTCTTTTACTGGATAATCTATTCATTGTCTCCCTAGAGTTTCAAGGTTAAAGATGGTGCATTGTACCGTACTTCACTACTCTCAATGCTATGCAGCCACAAATGAATAACCTCTCAGAAATAATCTATTGCTGCAGTGAATATTATAGGTCACTTTGTGTTATTTTGGCAAGTAGTCTTGTTGTCGGCAAGTGTCCTTGTTTATGTCCCAGTGAGGTGTCATTATTAATGCTATTTATTCCTCAGCAACAAGTATGCATACACTACTTACTTTTTTCTCCCTTCCTTTATAGGGACAAGCGAGTTCAATGCTCTGAATGTACCTTTACATAACCGGAGACGTCAGGTAGAAACATTTAATTATTTTACCTATTAAAGGGAAATCGTAGGAATAACATTAACTTGTGTTTAATTAAAGGATTGCAGAAAACGTAGACCGTTCAAAAATAATTTATTTTGTCTGTATGGCTCTACCAGGAAGCAAACTAGTTGTTCAGAATTCTGGGTCAGATTGGTAAGCTCATCCTTCATCTGACCCAAGATTCTGATAAACATGGCGGCCCCCTGATAGTTATAAAAAAACAAAGATGGCTCTCAAATGTGCTGCACTTGTATTCTTTCTGTAAAGCATTTCTATTTAAAAAGTAAACATTTGATGCAGTCTTTTAATTAAATATAATTTCATTTTTTTTTTACCAACCATCCTTTAAGTGTAATAGAAATGATTCCTTTTGTGATGTTATTTACTTCAGAAATAGACATTCTTAGTGGAAATTGATGCTAGGTATTGTGATGATAACATTTTCCTTGATGCAGGGGTTCTTGCTGGACGCAGGTACATACCAAAATAGGGTATCATTCCTTTATATAAGTCATCTGGTGACTTAATATGCAATTTATACATTTCCCATTGAGATAGATAATTTACATATCAAGCCACGCGATGATCCTAAACAGGAGACGAAATGGACACATATTAAAAGCCCATTTTTCTCTTTCTCTAATTTTGTACATTTCCGAGTTTGTTCTCTTTATAACCCTTGGCGATGGTATGTTTTCAGCCCTAATCTAGCTATATACCTACCATTAGTCAAGCTGTCTTTAATAAATGATAAACTAATGCCATTAACGACTGACTACTGGTAACTAACATTTGCTTCCCACCACTGAACGTTTTAATGATACATTATTTACTCATTTGCATCTCAAAGGAAGTTACAAAGTATACTGTAAAACAAACAAACAAAACAAAGCAATCCTCCTTTTGAGATGCCAATGTATTTCCAAGTGCATTTTGACACATTCAGAGGTCACTGGAACAGCAACACTGTCCATGAACAAAAACTTTCTATACAACACTGCTGTCAGATATGTCAAATTAAACCCCCATGTGGTAAAAATGTAATACTAGGTCATAGAAAGTTTTGAAAAGAATTTCACTTTCTTTTTTTTGTGACTATTCTTTTAAGAAAAACAAAATTGTTGCCTTTAATGCCTCTTTAATAAATCCACTCTATTAATTCTTACTGTCTCTACCAGTAATATCTGCATTTATTGCACTCTCAGTTCAGTGTCTTCTATTATGATATCATGATTCCACTATACTATATATTTGTTTCTATATTTCTCTGATGTTTATATCCAGGCCGGTAGATTTTTTTTGAAAGTTATAATGTGCATGTTAAACGATCTTTCCCGCCAAGAGCACCTATTATGTTGCAAAATATTTAGCAGCAATTAGTTTGGCAGATCTCCCAGACTTTTATTACAGCGGCTCAAGCCAGCCTTAGGAACATTACTCCAAAGAGACATTCACAGGTGTGGTTTCATCATACTACTCGTTAGTATCCATTAAAATTATTTGGGAGTTCTAATGAGTGTATTCACTATACCAGCCTTATCAGCTGCGCTACATAGCGTAAGAGAGGAAAGCAACAACATCCATCCAGACAGTAAATGGTACGGGGAAATTAGTTGAACATTAAATAATTGGTAATTGTCATCATTTAATTATGTTCCTACTTGATCGTCTGCACTCCCTGCAGTTTATAACGGCATTTGTTGATATCCGTAAACGCATGCAATTAAACAGTTGTTTTTTTGTTTTGTTTTTTTGTTGGGTGATTATTTAATATTTGTTCTTAGAAATCTTCCATTTCTATACATTATTAATATGGGAAACCCATTTATAAAGCGCCAGCTCACATGTTGAGTAACTGTTTAATTTTTCAGCTGAAGGCGCGGGATTTAGCAGGACAGGCCCTGACTTTCACCCAAGACCTGGTCACAGCCCTCCTGAATTTCCATACTTACACAGAGCAGAGAATCCAGATCTTTCCTATAGACTCCGCCATTGATGTCATTACGCCATTAAATCAAAAGGTAAATCAATAACCATGTAACATGCTCTAAATGTCCTTAAACAGTCAAATATGAACTTGTTGGCTAATAATACTCGCCGGCTGGCGGTACTGCGCAGAGATTGAGATTGTCGGCCAGCGGTACTGCGCTGAGATCGCCGGCCGGCGGTACTGCGCTGAGATCGCCGGCCGGCGGTACTGCGCTGAGATCGCCGGCCGGCGGTACTGCGCTGAGATCGCCGGCCGGCGGTACTGCGCTGAGATCGCCGGCCGGCGGTACTGCGCTGAGATCGCCGGCCGGCGGTACTGCGCTGAGATCGCCGGCCGGCGGTACTGCGCTGAGATCGCCGGCCGGCGGTACTGCGCTGAGATCTTTTACTGAAATAGATCTGTGTTTCCTGGCACTTGTGGACATGTTGTTTAGAACCTTGGGTCTTCCTTCATCTGAGATGCTAAACAACATGTTCTCCCCCTGAAAGAGCTACATGGAGCAAAGAGGGCTCCGTAAGGTACTTTATATGTATCCTCTCATTAAAGCTATTCTATTTAAAACGTCTACACTAAAAGCAATCTTTCAATTTAACACAAGTACATCTACTGCCTACAGTGGTCCTCTAAGCCATCACTCCCTGATTTGATTTAATGTAACTCTATTAAAGGAAATGTATATTTAATGTTTATGGAAACCAGGTTTGAAGAGTATTCACCTGGAGCTGAAAGCACGGCCATTATGTGGTTGGTTGTCATGGGAATTGCTAAGGAGGGGGCACAAAATCTAGGCACCCTCTCAAGGAGGTGCCCAGCTACCACCCAAGCTGCTAGCTTATTTTTTTACATTTTTTAATTTTATATTTAGCAGTTGCTATCTAGACACCTCGGTGACTATGCGCTTTGGTGGGGCTCTCATATCACAGGACAATGGCTCACAGTCATCCATTGATGTCCTTGTCAGTGCTACTCTGATACATGGAGATTTCTCTTTTACCTACAGGACTTGCCACTGAACCACAATTACACCCACAGAAACATGCCACTGAACCACTATTACACCCACAGAAACATGCCACTGAACCACTATTACACCCACAGAAACATGCCACTGAACCACTACTACACCCACAGAAACATGCCACTGAACCACTATTACACCCACAGAAACAACCACTATTACACCCACAGAAACATGCCACTGAACCACTATTACACCCACAGAAACATGCCACTGAACCACTATTACACCCACAGAAACATGCCACTGAACCACTATTACACCCACAGAAACATGCCACTGAACCACTATTACACCCACAGAAACATGCCACTGCACCACCATTACACCCACAGAAACCTGCCACTGAACCACCATTACACCCACAGAAACCTGCCACTGCACCACCATTACACACGCAGAAACATGCCACTGCATCCATATTGCTCCCACTTTGCCACTGCATCCATATTGTGGGTGGCAGGCCATTGTGGGTGCAACAGGAGTACAGTGGCAAGTCATTCTTGATGCAATGGCAAGTCCTGTAGTCACAATAATGAAGGCAGAGGAAGAAAATAAAAGCAAGAAATGTATTTTTTCAAAAAATAAATAAAACATTTTTATAATCATTTTTTCCTATATTGTGTAAAAATAGAGACCTTATATTTAGGCCTTTTCTTTTCATTCATTAAGATACAACATTTGGGACATTTGTCTTCTATATTCGAGAAAGTACTGTGCATTTCCCATACTCCCCTGCCAGAGTATTATAGGAGAATCAGCGGCTGGAGGGCCACAGTTTGACACCCCTTCTCTAAACAGAGGTGGAATTGGTGTTTTTCACTGTTAATCTGGTAAAAGCTTTGAAACGCGTTCTCAACCTTTTCTGGTTTTTAACTGGATTGATTTCTGCATCACCTCTTATTTTTAAGTTAAAGCTTGCATTTAATTGGAAAGCAATACTTCACCTTTTAAAACTATTACTGTTTTGATTCAGTCGGTCAGTTTCCTTGCTTTGTTATTTAAATTGATTGGTTTAAAAACTCATGAATTAAAATTAAAGATTCCTAAACTCTGCAGATATTGTCATTTCGGTTCTGGTCTTGCTGTCTTGCTGTTCATTGGGATATGCAGTAGATGGCAGTCTTTACTAGCAGCACAGTGATTCTACTCCATGTTATCTTTCATAAAGGTGTACTTTAGCATAACACTTCTACAGCTATTTCTTGCATGCTATAGTGTCACAATACGTTGAATGAAGGCTGTGTAATTTTTGGTTTCTGCGTTAAAGACGAGCGGTCATAGTTGATGAAAGTTTGTGTTATTGACACAGTATTATTTAAAGAATTGCTATATATGATTTTTTTATTAAATTGCATCTGTAACATTGCAGTCGAAATAAACCCCCAATTCCACAGTGTATCAGCTAGACTTGTTCTGCTTGTTAATTACACCCGTCTCAGTTATCTAATGCTGTCTTTCTTTATATAGTTCTCACAGTATCTTCACGATAATGCCTCCTACGTGCGACCTCTGGAGGAAGGGATGCTCCAATTGTTTGAGAGCATCACGGAGGACACGGTTACCGTGCTGGTAATATTTTTATCTCATTATTTCTTCCCTTTCCCCAGCTGCAAATAAATCTCGGCCTAATTTTTTTTTTTTGAATGTCAAATTTCAAATCGTGTTCACAGGAGACGTCTGTGAAACTGAAAATATTTTCGGAACACTTCACATCGTATGTGCGCTTTATACAGAAGATTCTACCTTACCAGTTGAAAAGGTATGGACCCTTTTTTTTTTTTTTAATAGCACCTTTTATGGGACAAAATAGAAAGAGATGAATCATAATGACCTACGGTTAAGTCTGCACCATTCAGACAAAACGCGTTGGGCATGGCAATAAATGTGAAGTTATACATTAAGACCCAGTGCCCATTAAGACCTTTCATCTCTTTCTATTTTGATTGCTGGCAATGATTTGGTTGGGTACCTGTGCCCAGCGGCGCAGCAAGATTAGGAGTTTGAATAAGGTACTCTCCACTCTTATACTGTAAACCTGTCTTAAAGGAAGCAATGGGTTAAAAAAAACTACCCCCAAGCAAACCCGACGTGCATCTTTATAAAAACACGTGCGTTTACTCTTGGCTCAACCCCACAACTGAGGCAACGTCGGTCAGAGCAGAGGCTCACCCCTCTTGTCTGATCTCGGTCCGAATGTGACCGGGATCACACATGGGTTTCTCTTACAAGTGAAAAATAAAGTTTTTAGTTGTATTTTAAAGGCACTCTCTAGCCGCTGAATGTACTTTAATGCATCCAGTAGCATTATTTAATGTGCTGCCTGTTATTTTATTTTCCATGGAAATTCATTCGTTCGCTCTGTTTATATTTCCACTTGTCATGGCTTTAGTTAAGCTGTGTTGTCTGTAACTGAGAGTAGGCCTTGTCCCGTGTGTGCATGATTTGCATGCAGCAGACTGTATAATTATGGTTATTACCACACATGTTTATACAAATCATCGTTGCCAGGCAAAGACTATTGTTTTGTTTTTATGTCTGAGAATGGAGCTCAGTTATTTTCCTAGCCTTTCAGTAAGGGACGTTTATCCTTTAGACAGAGTCTTTGAAGAACTACAATTAAGCTCAAGAAATGGGGTGACGGAGAGCAATGAAAATTGACGCGCAGTTATATCCCAACTGCAGCTCTTGTGAGGAAACTGGTGATGGGAGAGACGATTAGTACAGAGAATGAAACAAAGGCAAACGTGAATGAAAACAGGATTTGTAATCCAAATATGATGTGGGAGGATTTTAAAAAGCTCTTATTTTTTTTTTTTGTCTTTTTCTAGTGAGATGTTTAATTAAATCTATATTATATTTATGTCTCGCATAACCGTAGGAAAAAAACAACAAATTCACTGCTCTATAACTTACGATGCACATCCATTTTTTTTTTTTTTTTTTGCACAGTGCATTCTGGGAATTTTTAAATGGTGGACTGCGGAATTAACAGGGGATGGTTAGGCCCAGGAAATGTCTAATCATTTTTTTTGTCTGTGTGGAAATGTTTAGAAAATGAAATAAGTTCCTGCAAACAGTTCTTGTGGTTTCCTTGCCTGCTTGATTCTGTGGAAAGGAACACTTAAACATGTAGTAAAGTTCTTGGCTTTCTTATAATGGCGTATCCTATATAACGGAAATAAAGCAAATTATTTACTTCACTGCACACAGCCATTTTACAATCTCAACAGCGCGTCTCATAGAAACATTGGCAGTGCAATTATTTGCTGCCCTTTTTTTTTTTGGGCGTGCTGAGTCCATTGAATGAATCCAGGCCGCCGCAAGTAGTGAATAAATGGAGTGTGTGTGCACAAGCATCTGGAGAATTCACCATACGACCTAGTATTCGTATTAAAGGTCCACATAGCATGACTCCATATAAGTGTAATGTAAAACGAAGCTAAAGACACAGATCAGATTATGTCCCATAAAATGAATAAAACGTATAGAAAGTTCCTAGGGTTTTTTAGCAACAGAATTCTCCCCGTCGCCCTAAGCCCGCCTCTATCTGTGACATCATTGCAAGAACTCTTACAACCCCTCCCACCTGTCATCCCATGCTAGTGCACGTGAAACAATAACTCTCCATGTGCAATGCTTTCACAAAGATGGCCATTGAGATGGTTTGTCCTGATGTATCTGTATAATCGGCCTGAAATCATATAAAGATATTGACATATTTATGCATTATGGGAATGTCTGTATCATACTATACACCTCTAGCACATTATACCAGGTAACACACATGATATCAATGGCTTACATACCAAGTGTGCTACTTGAGTGCAAGCACACTGCAGGCCCATCACCAGCATGCCATAACATATTACACCATGACGCTTGGGCAGAATGCATTGCAATGTGCATAAATGGCAGCAATGCCAGGACAGTCAGAAATTTGTTTGGACCATCCTGACAAATTCAGGCCTAGTGGCATGTATAGGAAAGGGATCATGTATTTACTTTTTAACGGAAGGTGATGGGCAGTGCCGCGGCCTAGACTTTGTTTAACGCCTACACTATTGGTCTATAAGCATGTCCTTGCTAGCTTTGATAGCCCAAGTAATAATTAGGTAGCTATTTAGATAGAATACATAGCCCTGACTCATGCCATTATCGCTCTTTCTTACACCTGCAGCCTGGAGGAGGAATCGGAGTTCTCACTCTGCACAGATGCTCTCCGGGAACGAAATCTAGAACTCCACAGGGACATGAAAAAAATGACTGCGGTGTTTGACAAGCTGAAAACGTACATCACTCTCCTAGCCTTACCCAGTGAGTCCATCTCCCACTGCAAGTATGGACAGATTCTAAGAAAGCCTAAGCTTAGTACCTGTACATGCTCTTAAAATGTACAATCTCACATGTTCTCACTCAAGCAGAACCGAGTCCAGCTTTTCTCTTCTGGTTTATCGAATATTTAATTAAACTAAAACTTTGTTTCTTCCTGTTTTGCATTGGTGTTGGATGGTAATGGGGTTTTATTTAAATATAAGTGGCAAGAATTGAACATTGCTTAAGAATTATTTTTCTATATGTCTAAAAGATCATCAGGAGGATTTAGTCTCTCTTTGACCCCTTGGTGACACAGGAATTTCATGTACATCTTAATGATTGTCAGAGGCGATCAAATGATGTTGCCATGATGCCTCCATAAGTAGGAATCGGGCATCACTAAAAAAACACTCCAGTGCATATATACGATCACATATGCCGGAAAGGTAGCCGTCTCTCTAGTACTTGCTAGACTGACTCTAGTGGCAGTCAGAAATATTACAACAACAACCCCCCACCCCCTACTACATAGGGTTAAGCTTTAGGGCAAGAGTTAAGTTAGGGTTAAATTGATCACTGGGGCTAGAGTCAAAGGGTTACTGTAGGGGGAAAAAACACGCTACTTTCAGTTATTGCAATATAACTTGCTTAAAAAAAACAACATAAAAACATGGATATTTCTAAACTCAGGACAAATATTAGAAACCGTTTAGGTGGTCTTTTTTGCTGTGCGTTTTGGGGGGGGGGGGGGGGGGGTTGGGGGTTTCTTTTAAAATTTTCAAGTGTAAAAACAGCCTGTCACTAAGAGGTTAAATTTAAACATATACTTTAAAGTTTACTCACATTCATTGCCAACTGCATGATTTATAAAATCTGATTTGATACTGTTTTTAATTGTAGGAAACAGGCCTCTTATCTCCACTGCAGTGTTCTATTTGAATGAAACAAATTATATGTTACATGTCATGTTTAGTGATAAGACATTATTTACTTTTGAACAGTGCAGGGATCTTTTTAAAACCACAGTCTTGGGGCTGGTCAAACAGTGTCTTTGCTTAGTGAGAAATCTCCTGTGAATGCATCATTTCTCTAAGGGTAAGCCTACAATATTAATGGCTAATTTTATCATCAATTTGACTAATTACTTAGGCACAAAACCAGAAGGTTTACGAAGAGCCAACTATAGTTCCGTATTGACACAGATTTCTGATGATCTCTACAGGCTTCATGAAATAACTAAAGGTAACGTATGAAGGATATTTTTCCCCTTATTTTTTGTTTTTGTTTTGTTAAGAATTTAATTCTTTATTCCCCATAGTGATGATATCTACTGTGACGGCACATTTATAAAACTATTTTGTTAACCCGATTTGCGGATTATACTCCCCCATGGTAATGTTATTGAGGAAGTGTTGGCTTTTTACTCACACTGAACTTTTAGCTTGGAATAAAAGCACCCAATGTGCACTGTGGGTGAGTGCAGCACAGAGCGCCACAGCAATGTGCACTCTGGGTGAGTGCTGCACAGAGCGCCACAGCAATGTGCACTGTGGGTGAGTGCAGCACAGAGCACCACAGCAATGTGCACTGTGGGTGAGTGCAGCACAGAGCGCCACAGCAATGTGCACTGTGGGTGAGTGCAGCACAGAGCGCCACAGCAATGTGCACTGTGGGTGAGTGCAGCACAGAGCACCACAGCAATGTGCACTCTGGGTTAGTGTAGCACAGAGCGCCACAGCAATGTGCACTCTGAGTGAGTGCAGCACAGAGCGCCACAGCAATGTGCACTCTGGGTGAGTGCAGCACAGAGCGCCACAGCAATGTGCACTCTGGGTTAGTGTAGCACAGAGTGCCACAGCAATGTGCACTCTGGGTGAGTGTAGCACAGAGCGCCACAGCAATGTGCACTGTGGGTGAGTGTAGCACAGAGCGCCACAGCAATGTGCACTGTTGGTGAGTGCAGCACACAGCGCCACAGCAAAGTGCACTGTGGGTGAGTGCAGCACAGAGCGCCACAGCAAAGTGCACTGTGGGTGAGTGCAGCACAGAGCGCCACAGCAATGTGCACTCTGGGTGAGTGTATCACAGAGCGCCACAGCAATGTGCACTGTGGGTGAGTGCAGCACACAGCGCCACAGCAATGTGCACTGTGGGTGAGTGCAGCACACAGCGCCACAGCAATGTGCACTGTGGGTGAGTGCAGCATACAGCGCCACAGCAATGTGCACTGTGGGTGAGTGCAGCATACAGCGCCACAGCAATGTGCACTGTGGGTGAGTGCTGCACAGAGCGCCACAGCCATGTGCACTGTGGGTGAGTGCAGCACAGAGCGCCACAGCCATGTGCACTGTGGGTGAGTGTAGCACAGAGCGCCACAGCAATGTGCACTGTGGGTGAGTGTAGCACAGAGCGCCACAGCAATGTGCACTGTGGGTGAGTGCAGCACAGAGCGCCACAGCAATGTGCACTGTGGGTGAGTGCAGCACAGAGCGCCACAGCAATGTGCACTGTGGGTGAGTGCAGCACAGAGCGCCACAGCAATGTGCACTGTGGGTGAGTGCAGCACAGAGCGCCACAGCAATGTGCACTGTGGGTGAGTGCAGCACAGAGCGCCACAGCAATGTGCACTGTGGGTGAGTGTAGCACAGAGCGCCACAGCAATGTGCACTGTGGGTGAGTGCAGCACAGAGCGCCACAGCAATGTGCACTGTGGGTGAGTGCAGCACAGAGCGCCACAGCAATGTGCACTGTGGGTGAGTGCAGCACAGAGCGCCACAGCAATGTGCACTGTGGGTGAGTGCAGCACAGAGCGCCACAGCAATGTGCACTGTGGGTGAGTGCAGCACAGAGCGCCACAGCAATGTGCACTGTGGGTGAGTGCAGCACAGAGCGCCACAGCAATGTGCACTGTGGGTGAGTGCAGCACAGAGCGCCACAGCAATGTGCACTGTGGGTGAGTGCAGCACAGAGCGCCACAGCAATGTGCACTGTGGGTGAGTGCAGCACAGAGCGCCACAGCAATGTGCACTGTGGGTGAGTGCAGCACAGAGCGCCACAGCAATGTGCACTGTGGGTGAGTGCAGCACAGAGCGCCACAGCAATGTGCACTGTGGGTGAGTGCAGCACAGAGCGCCACAGCAATGTGCACTGTGGGTGAGTGCAGCACACAGCGCCACAGCAATGTGCACTCTGGGTGAGTGCAGCACACAGCGCCACAGCAATGTGCACTCTGGGTGAGTGCAGCACACAGCGCCACAGCAATGTGCACTCTGGGTGAGTGCAGCACACAGCGCCACAGCAATGTGCACTCTGGGTGAGTGTAGCACAGATAGATCCAATAGATCCAAAGTATCAGATACAAATAGATACAAAATAGATCCAAAGTATCAGATACAAAGTGTTTAGCGTGCAGGCCTTTCTCTTTTTATAACATTTATTTATTTATTTTTTAATGTAAGAGATGTAAATATACTTTGGTATGTGTCATAACTGCTAGTAATGAGTTTCTTACCAGTGAGGCTGAACTTTATTTAATTAAATAGAAAAAAAAATCGCTTTACCTTCATTTTAGTTCTGCTGCCTTTACATGAGGATGGAGAACATTAGTTCTCTTGTACTTTAACCTGTCTGACTTATAACTTTTATTCTGATGTGGTGATTAACCTTTGAGTATTTTTAAAGTACTGTGGCACTCAAAGAGGCCTATGGAAGAAGGGCCAAGTTGACCTAGGGACTATTAACATATAGAAATTTGTGAGGCGCTTCAAACCTGGCAAAATCCTTCTTTTTTTTAACATTTTTATTATTGAAAAAATAAATCTTACGTGGTGTTTTTGGCAAATTTAAGTGCTAAATCCAGGATCCTTCAACTATGAGAACCTTACCAGCAACTCTGGCGTGGGGAGTTGAGGTGCTGAATCAAGTTTCCATTCATGGCCATAAAGGCCAACTTCTGAGAGTACTGTGAATTTACTCAGCACTCTAATTACTCATACCGAGCGTCCATAAGTAACCCTGAAATTTATCAACATTTAAAATTCACAGACTCCTGACTCAGCCCCACAGTGTTTTAACTATTGCGTCAATACAAATCTCACGTAATATATATTTTTTTTTACTTAACAAACCGCTCGGAGAGTGTCTCAAGACAAAGTGTGTTTACTTCTATTTGTAATTTTAATTTCAGAGCTTTCCAAACACTACAGTCATAAAGCTACACTGGAACAAGAACTGCCAGCAGCCACTGATAAACTTAAAACAACAAATGATTGTGTCTTATCCTCACTAGTCGCTTTATCAAATGGAACAAGCAAGGTAAACAAACGTCTCACTCGGGGGATGAGGGGCCTTTGTTTGTTTGTTTATTTATTTATGTTGTTTTAATGTGAACTTTAGGAAATAACGTGTTTGTCTGCCTTGATGAGATTTTGGGAGGCATCCATTTTATTTTAATCTATGGCCTCCGAAAAGTCAAATTTTAATTAAAAGTGAATGCCAAGTACAGGCTGGTACTGCCCATTTTTCTTCGGGCCAGGAAAATCTTCTTAAAAATTATTAGTTTATTAAAGTTCATCTAATAACAAGAATGGGAAAATATATATATATTTTTTTACGCTCTGTAGTTGTGTTTTTCTGGAAAATATGTAGTCACTTTGTCCTATTCCTTTTGTTTGTTGTTAAAAGCAATAAATTTCCCCTTATGCGAATTGCAATTCTTGCTCTTTATTGCCGTGCTAAATTACACTGCGGTCCTTTTGTGCTAGGTTGGGACAAATAAAATCAAAAAGTATTCCAACACGCTATAACCATAAATAAAAATTCATAATAATATGTTAAGCTGCTCTGTTATTTTATGTTTGCTCTTAAAAACCCTTACAGCATAAAATAACAGAGGGAAAGAAACTGAGCGCTTTTAAAATGATCAAAATAACATACTGTGTACCCAAGTGATCTTCCAAAAGGTCACCAATCTTCTCGGGGCTTTTTAATGACTTCAAATAGCTTGTTCTGAAAAAACAAAGGGGAAACATTAGGTGCACACAGTGAATTAAATCCCCACACCAGCAATGAACATCCACTTACATAGACAGGACCAGGATTTTTATACTGTCCCCTCCTGCACTGTGTCACAACTCTATTTAAAAAAAAAAAATAATTATTCCTTAAAATAGGGTTTATCACTCTCACTGCGACAGGCTTATTCAAAAACACCTCGGACATAAGCACAGCACACACCCCTCAGACAAACGCACGGTGCACACCACTCACACAGGACAAGGGGGCACTGTGGGTGATGTGATGGGCGAAGTGGTCATTAAGGGAAAAGGGCAATTAGGTATTTAGTAAGGGAAATAGGGACAGATAGAGGGTGTAAGGGGGAGATGGGTGCTTCATGGAGGTAAGGGAGCAGGGACATTAGTCCATTATTTTTAAAAAGACTGTATGGGCACCATGTTGAGTGCTTCGTTTTTGTGCCCTGTGCTGTCACATACTCCAATGGCTGGCTCTGTACTCAATATATTGACCTAAGCCAATGATGAGCCAGTGAGGATTTCCACACGCAGAATCACTGTTGGTACTGTCCTTGTATGTCCCTCTAGAAACACGTTTCCTCTGTGTTTTATTGAACATACCATCGTATAACAAGCTTACAAGATCAGATGATGAGTGCTCGCAAGAGACACGCAACAGCACGCTAGATACAAATAGATACAAAATAGATCCAAAGTATCAGATACAAAAATAGATCCAAAGTATCAGATACAAAAATAGATCCAAAGTATCAGATACAAAAATAGATCCAAAGTATCAGATACAAAAATAGATCCAAAGTATCAGATACAAAAATAGATCCAAAGTATCAGATACAAAAATAGATCCAAAGTATCAGATACAATAATAGAACCAAAGTATCAGATACAATAATAGAACCAAAGTATCAGATACAATAATAGAACCAAAGTATCAGATACAATAATAGAACCAAAGTATCAGATACAATAAAAGAACCAAAGTATCAGATACAATAATAGAACCAAAGTATCAGATACAATAATAGAACCAAAGTATCAGATACAATAATAGAACCAAAGTATCAGATACAATAATAGAACCAAAGTATCAGATACAATAATAGAACCAAAGTATCAGATACAATAATAGAACCAAAGTATCAGATGCAATAATAGAACCAAAGTATCAGATGCAATAATAGAACCAAAGTATCAGATGCAATAATAGAACCAAAGTATCAGATGCAATAATAGAACCAAAGTATCAGATGCAATAATAGAACCAAAGTATCAGATGCAATAATAGAACCAAAGTATCAGATACAATAATGAACCAAAGTATCAGATACAATAATGAACCAAAGTATCAGATACAATAATGAACCAAAGTATCAGATACAATAATGAACCAAAGTATCAGATACAATAATGAACCAAAGTATCAGATACAATAATGAACCAAAGTATCAGATACAATAATGAACCAAAGTATCAGATACAATAATAGAACCAAAGTATCAGATACAATAATAGATCCAAAGTATCCGATCCAAAAATAGATCCAAAGTATCCGATCCAAAAATAGATCCAAAGTATCCGATCCAAAAATAGATCCAAAGTATCCGATCCAAAAATAGATCCAAAGTATCCGATCCAAAAATAGATCCAAAGTATCCGATCCAAAAATAGATCCAAAGTATCCGATCCAAAAATAGATCCAAAGTATCCGATCCAAAAATAGATCCAAAGTATCCGATCCAAAAATAGATCCAAAGTATCCGATCCAAAAATAGATCCAAAGTATCAGATCCAAAAATAGATCCAAAGTATCAGATCCAAAAATAGATCCAAAGTATCAGATCCAAAAATAGATCCAAAGTATCAGATCCAAAAATAGATCCAAAGTATCAGATCCAAAGATAGATCCAAAGTATCAGATCCAAAGATAGATCCAAAGTATCAGATACAAAGTTTCAGATACAAAATAGTTATAAAGATACAGATAAACTTGAATCACAGCAGCGGTACAAACAGCTTTCTGGAAAGAATGGTGATGTCACAACATGTATCACATGTTACGTGATATGGTATTTGTTTGGTATATTACCAGCACTTGGGTGCATTGTATGGTATTTAAATTCCCTCCATTTTTCTTCATGTAATATGTTGGTACACTCCTTTCTCTTTGCATTCCAGCCCAGGTTTTCTTCGTATGTGTTGGAAATGTGAAAATAATTATCCATACAATTACGTTAAATAATCTACAAGTAAGCACTTGCATATTTAGGAAAACGTACACCTTCTCAGTTCATTAATTTTGTTCTGTAGTTAATGAGTTTGCCTGCAATTGAGAACAAATTGCTTTATTTCCCAAAATGTCACTTGAGGAATAAGCAATGTTCCAGCAATATCTAGGGTCTTGGTTTGGTACATATAAAGTAGGTCTTTCCGTTTTTTTTTATTCTTCCTGAGGGACAAATATCCAACCCTCACTCCGTTTTGTAGCACCCCTATTTAAAGCTCACTCTATTTTTAATTTACCCCAGCAGTACATTGTCTGTTGGTGGTTTGTAAGTGCAGGATGCCAAACACACGCAATAAAAACAACGTTAATTACTGGAACCATGTTAGAAATACCAGTAATTAACTTCTAACCACTTAATCTAGTCTGACTCCTTTACTTTTGCCATAATAGTTCTGACACACTGAATTCATAGAGTAGCAGTCTTTTTATGACCATGCGTTATCATTGTCCAAAATCCCAGGATTGCCCAAATGTTCGTACTGGGACACCAGTGTCTGTGGCAATGTCTGTGAAGGTCCTTGGAATATCATTAAAATGTCCATCACAAAGTCCAGTATGTGTCCCCCACAAATAGCGGTGGTGTCTACCTGTGCTCAAAACATTAGTGAATGTTTTTCTACTTTAGTGAGCTAACGCACCTTCTGTACAATCTGCAGCAGAGTGAGGGGTAAGTCCTGAGTGCAAATTTAAGTGATGGGGCAAGTCCTGAGTGCAAATTTGGGTGATGGGGCAAGTTCCGATTGCAAATTTGGGTGATGGGGCAAGTCCTGAGTACAAATTTGGGTGATGGGGCAAGTCCTGAGTGCAAATTTGGGTGATGGGGCAAGTCCTGGGTTAAAATCTGGGTGCTGGAGAAAGAGTTCTGGTGAATGCTGGGTGCATAGGAAACAAATTTAAACAAAAAATGCATTATTTTTTAATTGCATATGTAAAAAATGTAATATAATGTTAAAAAGTTCACTGGGGTGCACCAATTTTAGTCAGGCCTAGGGCAGGACAAAACTAAAATAACACCACTGATAAGCACCCTACAATATGTATAAGTGTAGGTATAGTGAAACCCAAACAAATTATTATTTCACTACTTACAGTAGGATACCTGTGGCCTTTGGAAATGCGCTGGGATTTTGAGACATGCACCAATGTATTTTTTTTGTCACACTATGGCTGCTACCATTCCTGACTTATCTTATTCTTGTTTTTTACTTTACTTAATCCTAAAGTTTTTATATATTTCTTTTTAAACTCTATAATGATATGTAAAGCTATTGTTTGAAATCTTCTGCCTTTTTTTTTATTTTTTAGATAATTTGCTCGGAGAGTTCACTTGTTCCTTTTACCCTTATTGAACGGTATCTCGCACCCCACAGGATTGTTTATTAATTTCTTTTTTAAATTATTACTTTTTCAGCATGTTGCGAAAATCCATTTTCATTTTGTGGCTACTCCCTGGTTTTAACGCTCTCTTCTTTTTTTTCCGGTTCTCCTTTTGATTTCCCTGGTGCGTAGATCGCAACATTCTTCAGCAACAACTTAAACTACTTCATGTCTACATTAAGTTATGGACCAAAAGAGGGACTTGGTTTTACGAATCCTCTGTCTGCTGAGATGATGCTTCAATACAAGCAGAACGCAGCCCGCTACATGAAAACTTTAAAAAAGGTCTGTACTCTGATTTAAAATGGCTGGGTTCTGTTTCTTCCTGATAAAAGAAAAATATTGTCTTTCATAAGCAGGTACAGTGATTTGGCCTACTCTCTAAAGGCTAATACTGAGGCATTCACCTCGATTAAATATTTAGATGTTTGGAAGCAAAGCGGATACGACTGTGCTGAAACAAAGCTACAGCATTCATTTTGTTTTTTTGCCGATTAGAAGCACTGCGACAGTACTTTGTTCTGCCTTGTATTGTGTGGCGGAATAAGATTATAATTGGATCTAAGCATCTGTATGCATAGTATATTTTTATGGTGTGGTCATTACGTGTGGAATTTGTGTGTGTTGTGTGTCTGATTTTATTCTTTGTTGAATAATGATGTATTTCTGTCCTAGATGTGTGTGTGTGTGTGTGTTTTTTTTTTTTTTAACCCCTTAAGGACTAACTGACGTTCCATGCCGTCGTGGCTTTTATTGGCATGTGGACAAAGGGATGGCGTGGAACGCCATGCGTTAAAAAAAAATTGCCATTTAAAATGACCCGCGATGGCTCCATGCAGCATGTCATTCCATTATGGCTCTGCCCTCTTGTGTGAACATTGTTCACTTCTGTCACTCTGTTGCTCAACTGCCTCAGTTGGCAAATTTACACCTAAAAAAAAGCCTTAGCTATCTGTAAATCTAGGGGCTAGGTTGGGTTATGGAGCACCACTCTTTTGGATCTCAATAGTTCAGTAGGTTGCTCTGTTGTGATAGAGGACTGGCTGGGAGGATATCATATCTGTGAAGAAAATAACATTTCGACTGTGAAAAGATGAATGAGACACAGACACTTTGTGGTTTGTAAATCATTTCTACAGGGGAAAGCGAGTACCTTAGACCATGCTTTTGCAGCTATTGGCTTAACATTGTCATCATGCCAATATTTTACCAGTTTGGTGGTAAATTGCTGGCTGGGTAACAACGTGCTAGTCAGTGTTTTTTTTTTTACACTAATTGGTAATTCTCATTGAGGGACTGATTTACTGAGGGGTTAAATATACCGTGTGGTTATTTACCTTGGATTCGTAATGTCCAACAGGCAGGCAGTCCAAGGGCCAGTTGTGGCCTTCTAAAGTTTTTGGGCAGACCCAATCCTGGCTAAAAAGTCCATAGGTCAGGGCTTGACAAATTTCTGTAGCCTTTATGTGACGGACCAATTCAGGAGGTTAATTTTTAGGAGCCTGGAAAATGGAACTGTTCAGGTTAAGAGCCAGCAGTAGGGATTTTTTTGGAGCTCTGGTTCCTGGGACTTGTTATGAGCTGCCATAGGGTCTACTGTATTACCTTATAAAATAAATGATGTGCAGCTTTCCAACCTAAATGTCGGCATGGTGTGCAGATGTCCAAGCTGGACCAAGTTGCTTTAAATCGAGAATAAATTAATCTCTTAAATCAAGTTTTTTGTTTCAATATATTTTTACACTTTCCTTGTCCCAGAGCTGGACAATTCAGGGTGGCAGGTCACCATGGCTAGTAGGAAATGAGATCTGATTCCCATATTTTGCCCCTCTGCAGGGGAATCATTGGTGGTATTTGCTAGGGACTATGGATCTGTCCTTACAGAGGCAGCACGCTGGGGGAGGGGGATCTGCGCATCGGATCTGTTAATATTCCCATGGTGCACAGCAAGCCGAATGGTTGGTATGGATCTGTAGTTACACTGTCAAAGACCAGTTCTCAGTGGAATGTGGGTATTAATGTGTTTGATGTGCTTTGCCTACCCTGATGGCTATATACTATACTGTTATGCCTGGCTCCTAAAGTTTTTTTTGTACATCCATTTTTCAAGCCTTGCCTTAACAAACTTTAATTTTTGCAGCCAGATATAACATTGCTACTGTGCTACCTTGTGCAGATGGGAGCACTGTATTTTAAATTTTGCCAAATATAAAAGTATTGCTACAGAAAACAATCTGGCATCAGACATACCTCATGTCCTTTCTGTAACCTTTATGTTCCCTTCCCTTAATGTCATACCTGTTCCCTTAACTAATTTGCTTTCCATCTTTTTATTGCTCATTGTTTCTGGAGATGTTCCCTCTTGTATACTTTGAATTATAGTCAGTATTATTATGTAAAAAAAAGAAGAGATGGAGGAGGGCTAATTATGCCGATCCTCCCAATTAACTTGACAATAAATAAATACACTTACTGAAAATGCTGCAGCTTTCCAGATGCTTCACACAGGCTCCTTTCTCGCTTCCCAGTCTATAGGCAATTAGACAGTGTTTAACTGCCATTATCTCACACTGAAATATTTATTAAAAATACTTAACACCCTATTCCTATTATAGCAATTTAAAAAAAAAAATAGTATTCAGTTCACGCGTTGCCTTTTATAAATGTGTGTGCAGGAACAAATGATCACAAATGCATGGATTATTGAGTAGGTAATGATTGTGTAGGCCAAGATGGCCATCTTGAGTGTAAATTTCCCCCCACCCCAGCAAAAATAAGTTTTAATCGGGCAAAATGCAACCTCTGCATAAAAAAATCCCCTTGCGTACAGTTCTTCTAGGTGCACCCTAGTGCATACTAGGGTGCATACCTCCCAAGTATCCAGAGTTTGATGGGATGGTCCCAATGTTGGAGGTGCATCTCAGTGTCCTGGGATGCTTCCACTAAATAAATAAAACCTGAATAAATGAGCACAGCCTGAGGTCTCTTATCAGCTTAGCTGCATGCCTGCTGAGCCAACAAGCCCCCTTTTTTCAGGACCCCCCCAAGCCACGATATGCAGTGCCATAATTCAGTTGGCCAACCATAGTTGTCCTTCACTGACATGTGGTTGGGTCCATCATATATTAATGTGCTACACACAACCCCTGGCAACTAGGAGATGAGTAATATTAATCGTGTCCTAAATCCAAAAAATAACCTTTCCATGCAGCGTTATAAATAGTGAGGGTAACACACATGTTAGAAATGCGCTATGGAAATTTACTTTAGATGTTTTAGGATTAGATTTCTTGTTATTATAATTCTTTCCTGCTGGCTATTATTTCACCAGCCATATGCATTTCTTTGTTCTTAGTTCTGATGGTTTTATATACATTGTTCTGTAAATGCTTAGTTAATGTATTTGTACAAGCTTTACCATGACTGGTGGCTACTGTTTCTGTTCTTTATCACCATATATTGTGTGTGGTTAATGTTAACAGTGCCATATTTTAACATACAGAAAAATTATACAGTAATCAAGTATATTCTGAGTTTGAGCCTGGGTGCGATATGGCACTTACATACCTCAAAACACTTCAAATGGCCACAGAGGGACACTTGGGTGGCATACTCTTATGACCACAAGTTGCTTTAAAATAGTCTTCACACATTGTAATAGAGATGCTTCATTTGTAAATGGTATGGAGTGGAAATTACCCTCAAAGATTGAGTTACCCCTGAATAATGCCTGGCTGTCTAATGAAGACCTCTCTCCTGTAGGATTTTCCACCATGATGGAGATGCTCATTTTTTTTATGGTTATTTCTACTTTGGATTTTGTTACCACAAGGTATAGGCACTGATTGTTTAGAAGACTGTGGAAAAGTCCTGTTCTTACCTGTTTAATACAATGAATCTTTAGGCAGACTCGAACAAAAACATTAATCTGTTACCTCCCCGGTATCTGTATACTTATAAATGATCACCTTTTCAATGTAAAACTGTGCTTTATAATACTGCATTGTCTTTACTCATGACCTTGCCATAGTTGGCAGATGTATCAAGCCTGCAAGTGGCCAAGATAGCCCTGGGGGTAATATAGGGTCACCCTGGTGCCTATGGCTGTTTTAATGTTTTTTTTACCTGTTATCTATGAGATATCTGTTTCAGTTTATCATGCAGGACAAATATCAAGCCCAGAGCATCACAGAACCCAACCAATAGGCAGAGAATCATGTTCTCCTGAGTTCTGGAACCGTTAAATAAGATTTTTTGGGCAGACTAGATGGGGCCGATGGTTCTTACCTGCCGACACATTCTGTGTATCCGTGTTCCTTAGAAACATACGCAATGAACAATAGAAATGGGCATGCTGATAAACTGTATGTCCTGGCCAGAGAAGAAAAATAATGTCAATTCAAATGTATTTCAAGTCTGTTCATTTGCTGAACAGGTTTAAAATCTTAACACAGGATTTTATTTATGCTCCATTGATCAAGATAAACTAAGACCCACCGAGATGACCACATGAGGTCATGTCTGCCGCAAACTGCTCTATTTCTCTAACATTTACTGGTGCAAAATCAGTTTTTATTTTGCTCAATTTAAAAATCTTCCTAATGTAGAACTTTATCAATATCAAAATATTAGATTGTTCCGAATATTTCCTACTATATTGTTATGCTGGATTTTAAAGAGCCTTTCTATGTTACAGCCGTGTCCAGATTCAGTGCCTTATCAAGAGGCCTTAGTGAATCGAAGAGTTCTTCTCAGCTCCACTGAAAGCAGGGAAGGACTTACCCAGCAGGTACCTCACCAAACAGGACATCGAATCTCTTATCTATGCATATTGTGTTATTGATGTATTATTTATTTTAATTGGCACTAAGAATGTGACTCCCATTTCACTAGGATTACATTTGTTTAAATTCCTTTTCTAAATGATAGCGATACAAATTGATAATCACGGTTGTTTTTTTTTTGTTTGTTTTGTTTTTTTTGCAAATTTGGTGACGTATAAGAATATACATCAACAGAATATACATTGTGTGTGAATTTTCGGAATATAGTATAGATAACACATACTGAGTGTGAGAGTACAAAGTGTAGCACACAACATTTTACATTTTTAAAAGGCTTGCAAATGTGTAGTGAGCTGAACGTATGCTGAAATGCCAATCATTTATATAGGCGCTTAGTGGGGACGTAATCAATATCTTTGTAGTTGTGCTCTGTATTCAGACAGAAACTCCTGCACTTGACTGTCATTGTTCCCCCTGCCCGATCTCCTGTAACCAGTGTTTGTGCCTCTCATATTAAATGTTGTGATATTTTGGCAGGTGCAGCAAAGTTTGGAAAAGATCGGAAAACTGGAACAGGAAAAAGAGCACTGGATGCTAGAGGCGCAGTTATCAAAGATAAAATTAGAGAACGAGACACTCAGAATAGCAGAACGTTTAAAGAATACAGACAAAGGTCAACTGGTTGAACAAGAAAATTCTTTGTTACTAAAGGCCACAGAACATGTGAAGGACATTGAAACAAAAAGCACCAGCTTGGTAAGAAATGCTTATATCATGTGCCCTCCAACATTGCAACCACCTTCCTCCCAACATTGCAACCACATACCCAAATTTCCAACTCTGTACCCCCTTAACTTTCCAACCCCGTACCCCACAACTTTCCAACAGACTTGCCCTGGATTTCTGAGCCGATGTGTAGCATCTGTAGTTTTTTTTTAAATTTTTTTTAATTTAAAATATTTAGGTATATAAAACAAAGAACCAGGGAGAAGCAAGCACACACATTTAACAATCACAACTCATAACACAATAGGATCATGTCAGGTTTGAAAAATGTACTTTAACCTAGACATGTAAGAATGAATGTGTAGAGGATGTGTATGTCATAGGAGTCAGTTTATATTCCTTTCTAAGAATGAAAATTTACTTTTTACCTCAGGGTATATATACAGTTATAAAATATTTTTTGTAACAGTCATAATCATACCTAAAATGATGCATTACTTACGAGACACATCATTTTTTATTTCCATTTTTGTTAGGATTATTTTATTTAGTGCTTTTTAAATTACAGTAACATTGAAGAGTTAATATAGGAAGAAGATAGCCTGTCTTTGATTAAAGTGAAAGGATTGTGCATATAATAAGGAATACCTTGTTATAAAACCCAGCTCGCTTTCCCTCCCGGAGCTCCTTAATAAATGTTATTGATTTTTGAAGCTGCTCTTGCGTTGGTTCTCCAGCCGCTAGCTCCGGCCTTAAGGACCACAGAGAGAACAAGCTCTCCTGACGTATAAAGCCGAGCTGCCTCCCAGGAACACGTGCATGTGATTTACAATGCTGGGGGCACACTACATGAAACACCACTGCTTTACTTTTTTTTTTTTTTTAGATCGGCATGCTGACCTGTACTGAAAATTATCAGGTATGTAATGCATAATGTCTTCCTTTATATAATAATAGACTTTTTCCATGTGTACGTTGCCTAAATGCATACCTCTCAAGTGTCCCTACATTTCCCCAAAGTCCCCCTGTACCTCTTTCCTTCTCTGGTGTCCCTATTGTCTAGTGGCTCAGAATTTTAGATATGTATGACATAGTTTCCAACATCGGCCATGTTTCCACAGACACATATAAGTTCCACATGCTGCAGACAGAGCATGCAAAGTACAGCCCAGCAGTATGTATGATGCATACACGCACAGACACAATCCAATTAATTAATCATGGTAGGTCCAATGAGATCTCCACCCTGATTAATTAATTGGATTCTGTCTGTGCGTATATCCGTCCTACATATTGCCGGGCTGCACTTTGCATGGTCTTTCTGCAGCATGTGGAACAAATATGTATCCCGGGAAATATGGCTGATGTTGGCAACTATGGGATGAGCAATAAAGCAATAAAACTCATCATTTAAGCCACTAACCCAAGCCCCCAATTTTAGGAGGTATGCCAAATGTAGTAACGGATATTACTTTCAATGACCAAGGAAACCAATCCTTCAATGGACTAAAGTCCGGTGCCCAATGTGCAGTATTTACGTCTATTCCTGTCCTACATCTTGTTTCTATACTCTTTAAGAGATTTTCTATAGCGTCACATTTGATACACTACAAAACAAGGAAATGTTTGTTTTTTCAGATTTTTTTTCACATTTAGAAAACCTTTTTATTTGTATTTATTTAGTTTTTCCATAAAACCTGCTAATTGTAGAAATATAATTGGATTAGTGTCTTAAATGGGCATCGTATAAATCATCAGTCCCACTGAACGTAGACCACGTAACTGTTCTCTTACGTTACCCATGAAGAAGGCCAGTAACTCGGTTGTATTTAGGGTTGCCACCCAACTGGCAGGCTGGTAAAAAAAATTGGCTTGATGCCGATGGTAAATCTAAGGTGGCAGCCCTAGTTGTACCCTGTATACCTCTGTGCCCCTTAAGTCTGTATAGTAGAAATGGAAGCTGATCAAAACATGAGGCACATTAAATGTGACATTTCAATGGGAAATCTATTTCACAGTACGATCCTCATGAATGATCACAATTAATTGCAGCAATAATAATGTGGGTCACTGAATAATATATGTAACCAGATACTCTTGTATCAGGGAGCCTGGCTTGATTGCGTTTGTGACGCCCATATCAAAAAACAATTCAAAGCTAGCTTGTGCTGCATTCATTATTAAATATATACATACACATTAATGTACAGTGCTGTGTATATGGCGAGAACTGAAATCGTACATTATAAAAAAAGGAAATGCTAGTTTCCAAATCATTTAATTCTGGTGTTCTAGCAAACTGACAGCGTTGAATGGGTGAACTGTGGCTGTGCGAGTGCTGTTACTGTGCCAACTTGCTTGGTCTCAGCCCTGAGGCAGAGCAGACAGTAAACCTGCGTGTACCTGTAAAGATACATGTTGGGTTTACTCAAACGAAGGAAACTAACTTTTTTAATCCTTGCTTCTTCCAAGGTCCAATAAAGTTTAGTTTCCCTTTAACCGGGAGTTAGTACCTGGTAGTGGGGCTATCACTTTGTGGGCCCATGAAAAATTCTACCATTGTGTATTACTTTTATACATAACTCTGATTGTAGTTTAAGAGAAAAATTAAAGTGTTCTTGATACCGAAAGTATCAGTGATTTATTTAAATGAAAATGCTGTATTGTCCCAAATGGAGGCCAAAGCAACTGAAGGCCGGTCCCTTTAAATTTGGATTTAGTTAGTATGGAGACCATTTGATTTAAAATAATGATTTTATGGGTTAATTGACAGGTCCTTAATCTGAATTATTAACAATAATGCATACAGAAGTAGGTTTATGAGCAATACATTTTAGAAAAAATCTTGCATGCAATTAGCAACCTACAAATTATGTATTTTTAATTATTACGTTCTAGCAACATGCGTGTTTAATTTTCTGGAAGGGACAGAGCTGCTGTACATGTTTTCTCAGTAATTATTACTTCAATGTGCAATTACAAGTTTTATTTTAACATGGCTTAATAAGGAGAGTGGAGAATTTTTAATTGTATTTATTTTGATATTTTAAACCGACATGCCACCTTAATAATGTTTATGCTGTGAATGTAGAGAATAAAAAAAAACTGATGAGAAATGATCTATACATTGTGCTAGAACATATAGCAGGATTGCAAGTGAATGCATAAAGTAAGAGAAAAATGTGTTTTTAAATGTGTATGTTGTATTCTGTGGCTTGATATGCAAATGAACTACTTTTCAAGGGGAAATATGTCATTTGTATATCAATCGACAAATGATGTCATCAATAGGAGACTCGTTAAAATCACATTGTTCTAATAAAATGTGAGAGTTGATACAATGTTAGCCAGAGAAACACAGAATACAAGAGAGTTGAGTTGATACCTTTATTGGCGGAGTAGGTTTAGAGCTGGGCCTCAAAGACCCCCAAACGGCCAAGAATTTAGAGATTACAAAGTTGTGTTTAACCCCTTCACACCGGATGGTGCTTAAGCACGAAACCGGCGTCTTTGTGCTTTACAGAACCTTTGGATCCCTCCACTCAAAGTGGCCTCTACTGACAGTGGGAACCCTGCTGCAAGTCCCTGCAGCAGGATCCGAGCACAGCTCGTCACTGGGAGCCCCGATCAGCTGTTCTACTCAGGGCACTCTATGCTGTCCTATGATTTTTGGGCACAATATTAGGACGGAATAGAACATCCTACAGGCAGAAGGGGTTAAATAAGACTATGCTGTGGTTCCCTAAGTGTTAGGAGAGCATACCAGGTGTTATACATATTCTTTTTTTAAACACAACTGGGTAATCCCTAAACCCTGAACCTTTGGGAGCCCTGAAGACAGGTTTAAGAAGTACCGGTTTAGACAGAAAGCTTTGAGAGGTCTTAAAGGGACACTACCACTTACATAAGATGTAACTAGATAACCTGGTCATTTAAAGCAAACCCATATATAAATCATATGCCACAGTTTTTTTTTTAAATATATGATTGAATTAATTGCATATAAAAGGAAAAATTTAAATTAGGTGTTTATTTCTTGGCTCCATTTTGTGAATATTTCCCATGATGCAACATCATCCAAAATCTTCCAGCCAGTCTCATAAGATACTCCCCTGCTCTCTTACTGGCTCGTGTCTATCATAGTGGGCAGGACTAGGTGGCTTTGTACAACTTTTTTTTTTACCTGTGCCTTCAAACACAAAGAGAGGAGATTAAATAATCAAACAGGATCATAACTCTGCCCCCTTGTGATGTAATAGTTACATTACCCTCCCATTCAATGCAAGTCTATGATCAGAATTCTGACTTATAGACTGCATTCTGTGTCCCCAGCCCCAAAGTGAGATACTAATGCTGTAAAGTCACTGGCGGGCAGTACCCTTAAACATTATATTTCACACTTGTCACACTTGTTTAGTTACATAGTTTATTAAATACAGTCACATAACAAAAACAAAATACATATCTGAAATCAACAATACAAAAAAAAAACCTTTTCATTTTTTGGTGGGAGTGTCCCTTTGAAAGCTTGCACTCTAAACCAACTCAGCCAATAAAGATATCAACTTGACTCTACTCCATTGTTCTATTAATTCATGCAATGCTGCTAACACTGTGTATATATAATTATTCCTCATTCTCTGCATTCACTGTACAGACAATGTTTAGGTGACACTCCATTTACATTTCAGAAAACCATACATTCATGGTTCACTGGCCTTTCTAAAACAATAATCCATTCTCTGTTGCAAACAGGTCCCAGAGCAGGAATCAAGAGAAATCCTGATAAAGAACCATTACATGACCAGGATAGCAGACCTCACTACTCAGCTCCAGCAGGCAGACAGCAAGTCTGTACATTTCCATGCAGAGGTAGGCTTACATTGCGTTATCTGTGTGTGTGTGTATGTGTAACTTTCTTCTTTCTATGTCAGATCCTATCATTTTTACCATTTTTGTTTTGTTTTTTTTATATGATTTAATACATCTTTGTTTTTAAAATATTGAGTTTTAGATAGGATTCCACCTTTTACACCATTTACAGGTCTGGAGAACAAGAAGATCATTATGCTTGTGAGTAAGCGCTGTGTGTAGGGTGAAACGCGTTGAGCTGTGATCTGCCATTTTGTGTGGTTGCACCGGCTGGTGAATAAAGACATTTAGTGTATGCAGTTTTTTTGATGCTAATCATCAGGAAAGGAGTGACGCTGGTTTCTTTTCTCTTTCTGGAGAAACAAGACGTCCTCTAATTGATATCAACAATTATCAGCTCAACCTTCCAGTGTCTAAAGGACATACACAGTATAAGCACGAGGCTGCCAGTGCACAGTGTATTACACGAGACAAGCCGAGACAAACTCCAATTTGCAGGACAGGAGCTCCAAAAAAAATTGAACAGTATCGGGAAATTCATGACTGTTGGCAGCTATGCAACGGGGGCCCTCATATTTGGCTGTAAATAGATGCTGATCATACCCATTTTCAAATTCAGGGAGAGAACTGCAAAGGGAAGCTTTTTTCTTTTCTTCAAACATCTATCTTTTTTTTATTGACGTTTTTCGTAAAATACAAAGAATTAAAGGTGGGGGGGGGGGGGGGGTTAGGTGGGTGGATTAAATACAGAACGAACAATAAGTGGAGCTTTAGGGTGGGCGGGTGCCGATATCTTGCTTTCATGTTAGGAGGTGGAAGTAAATCTTGATAGACCGATAACTTTGATATTTACAACAGTTAACTCCCCGAACATCAATCAGGCTTGGTTCTAGTAAAGAATAGCTTTTAAATGTAAGTGTTGCCAAAAACAAACCTTGCCCCCACAGTAAACTAATGCCTAATTGCTTTTACAACTTCAGCTTTAATATGCATTAATTAGTTTAATTAGGGGGAAGGGTGCATGGATGTGGAATGGCCCTTAAATAACATGTAGATTAAAAATTGTAAGCAGCGCTGGAACATTATTGGAACGTTATTGTTTAGAAGATAAAGAAACTTGCCCTATTTCATATGATAATGGTACATGTCTTACCAGAATATCATCCGTGACTGAATGATGATGAAAAGCTATAGAAATAACAGGTTTGCTCTAGATTTCTGTGTTATAAAGTAAATATGTTATGATCATTCCATTTTCAAAATAGAATTCTAGTATATATTTTAACTAAGCGTTTATTGCAATTGCACAAACTCACTTTGGTGCAAGATGAAGACTGCTGCTTGTATAGTGCACAGGCTTTTATCCAGTATGATTTTATCCCCAGTAAAAACTCTGCATGTTTGCGGCATCACTGATTATATAGACACTGAGGATATAAAGTATTTGTTGCATTTAGTCACTTCCTGTGCTCTTAGAATTGAATACATTGTGCGGACTGGGATAAACTTGCTCTTGTACACAGTAGGATCTCTTAACTGTGCAACACACTGTCTGGTGACATCACCAGAGTGACAGGAATATCCATTCAGTTGAATGGCATCATTCTCATTGGTTCCTGAAGCTAAAAAAAGAAAGAAAAGGAAATCACTTTTACTCAGCTAGTGTGGGTAGTCCTGGTTTCTTGCAAACTGTTGTAATTTTACAATTTCATCTAGCTTTAAGTATTTTATATGTTAACCAATACAAAATGTAAAACATGCATTTTAAAGTGCTTTGAAAGCACATTAATATGCAATAACATTTGGTAGATGCATTTTGGGAACTAGACAGTCCCTTTAAGGCCAAAGTAGCCAAGGTGGAAACATTCTCCACCTCATCTATACTTCAACATTTTCTATTTTGGTCTTAGTTTTGCAATTTCTTCATTCAAGAATAAAGCCGTTAGTCTGTGAGAGCCATCTTATTCTACCTGTGCAGCAGTTAATTTCCTTCCCTTTCTGCAGGGCAGCCATTTTGTATTAAAATGTAGTTTATATACAATGTGTTTTTTTTTTTTTTTCTTGTGCACATTTTAACTTTTTCCGTCTTTCCATTTGCAGTGCCGAGCCCTGGCTAAGAGACTAGCTTTGTCAGACAAATCCAATCAAAGTCTAACGGAAGAAACCAAGTCGACCAGTCAGAGCATCAGCAGATTACAGGTAACTGGTTACCAGCCAGCAAGGCCCGTTATCAAACCCAGCAGATGATCTTCCTTGTCCATGATTGATCTGATCTACACATTATCTGCTGACCATCAACGGCAAAGCAGGTTACAGTCATGTATTATTCAAAACTGCTGCTAATCTCCTTTTAATGCATATCTGATGCATGCAAGGAACATCTTCACCCTTACTATGCTCTGTGCAAACAGAGAAGATAGCCAGCTCCTAGATCAGACTACTGGTTATTTATGTCCTATAATTAAATTGCTGAGTGCTTTTTCCTTATTATCTTTACTTAGCCGGGGGTAGAAAGAGCTGTTTATCAAACTGCAGAATTCACCTAAGTGAATTATGGTTGAGCCATTTTGCAGCAATGCATTTTGCCTGTGGTGTGCTGCCAACCTCTATTTTCCAGACTGTCACTCTCCTTATATATAGAACACAAGTGTAATCCATCTAGAGACAGACGGGAATTAAAAAAAAAAAAAAAAAATACTTGGACTATCGGGGCTATAAAATCTGCTATACATGACTTCCTACCTTCTTATGAAATAAATATCCATGACTACTTAATTGATTGCGAAGGTGCTGGACGCATGGAATATCCTTCCAGCAGAAGTGGTAGAGGTTAATACAGTTTTGGAGTTTAAGCATGCGTGAGATGATATGAGGATTTTACAGCAATATCATACTAGAGGGGCTGAATGGTTCTAGTCTACCGACACAATTTATCTGTTAATAACAATGGTGCTGCTGAGATCCATCACTAATAAGCCTAATTTTTTTTTTTTAATAAAGCAAACTCCACGGTGCTGTACAATATTAACATGCAGAATATCTGGGTGCATCTATCCTGGTTAAACATTGTGTTATTAGTAAGTATATACTGATGCAGTAGGGTTAGAGGATGCTGTTCTTAGCTGCTTGTAGTCCTACTGAATGTCAGTGTGGTGTAAGGACAGAAGGTAATCTCACTGTGATGGAAGATTAACCAGACCCTGCATGATGTGCACGTTGGATTATTAAAGGGGCGCTTTTACCTACAGTGTTGCCACTAAACTGCTTCATGGGTTGAAGGATAAAACTTACCAGGAAAGGTTAAAGCATCGTAACATGTATATCTTAGAGGAAAGACGTAACAGGGGGGATATGATAGAAACATTTAAATACATAAAGGGAATCAACACAGTAAAGGAAGAGAGTATATTTAAAAGAATAAAAACTACCACAACTAGAGGACATAGTCCTAAATTAGAGGTGCAACGATTTAAAAGTAATATCAGGAAGTATTACTTTACTGAGAGGGTAGTGGATGTATGGAATAGCCTTCCAGCGGAAGTGGTAGAGGTAAACACAGTGAAGGAGTTTAAGCATGCGTGGGATAAACACAAGGCTATCCTAGCTATAAGACCGGGAACGGGGGACTAATAAAAGTATTTAGATAACTGGGCAGACTAGATGGACCGAATGGTTCTTATCTGCCGACACATTCTATGTTTCTATGTCTGCAAAGCATATTGTAAGATAAATACTGCATCATGTAAAGTAAACAAAATGAAACCAATCTGTTCTATTTATTTATTTTCTCAGATCTTCAGAGAGAGTTTAAAACATGTAGAATATAAGGGGAAGTCAAACATATCTAGATAATGAATTCTAGAGAATAACATACAGTATAACATGACAAAGTCCAACTTTATTATACCCACACCATCATCTACACATTTGCCATCGTTGGGGCCAGCCTCTGAATAGTTTAGAAGTCCTATTAAAATAAAATGTACCTCCCTCAAGATCTGCTCCAGCTGTAGCACCCGCAAGGAAGTGAATAATACCCCTGTGCATACCCCCACAGTAATGTGTTTAGTTTTCGTGCTTTGCTAGGCCTTACTAAACTCCTTGAGCCCCATCCTTCATTGGTCGCAACCCTTACTCTCCAGGTTGCACCCTTGTCTCTCATAACCTTTCTACTACACAAGATTGCGCCCATAAATCTTACAACAGAGCCAGCTTGGTACCACCGGCGATAGCAGTGCTGACTGTGCTGTTGCCCCTTTCAGTCTGCTGCTGCCATGCCTAGGCAGAAATGCAGCACTGCATCTACCCAGCATGCCTTGCAATTGCACCTAGCATGATAAACACAAATGCCTTTTAAACCTGGCTGAATCCAACAACATTATATTGTTACCATATAACCACTTGAGGGGTGCTGCCAGTTTTAATAATAAACGCAGCCTTAATTACTTGTGTCTGTCAGTAGATGGCACAAGAACATTGCTGTTAACTGATCTTGGGAGCCTTACATTAGGGATGCACAACAAATATCAAAGAAACCTCTTCGATGGAAACTTTCCTTTAAATTCCTTGTCATGTTACCTCCTTCCCACAATCCCCCAGTGCGGTTAACACATGTTTGCAGAGCCTTGACAGATGGGCTAGACAGATGCAAATCAATGATCCCGACGAAAACATCCACAGAATCCTATTCTTACAATATTTTACTTTAATCATATTAATAATTCTTATTCCTTGATGGTCTTCACGGAGCAACATTATAAGCTCTGCTTTGTTAATGGTAATATCAGGCGTAATCAGGACTGAAGATACCACATTCCCTCCTACCGTATGGTTTGTTTACTCTTATATTCTGAAATGTCACTTTATTACTATGGGATGTAAAGAGAAGACATTTATTTTTTTGATCTCATGTTAATTTCTGTACCAAGCAGAAAGGAATATTAGACGTCTCTGCTGGTTTCCTCTTAGTTCTCACATCAGGCGCTATCACTTTGGAAATGCTTTTCTAAATAGCCTTGCATTTTTCCTCTGTGTATTAATGCCTTTCATCCCATTTTCTCCCTTCTTCTTATCTCCTCTCGTCCCCCCACCCCGCCCCCCCAGTGCCTTCTATTCCTTGATGACCTTTATATTGAAGAAAACTGATTACCATCGGCAGTGCTTTACTATTCTGTTTCGCACATGAATAATGTAGTTTACCATTTGTGTGCACTGTCAAAAAGATACATGGGCATTTTAATAACACTAAAAATGGCAGAATTTAAGTCTTAAGTTTTTTTTGTTTTTTTTACATAGTAATGGGATATATTAGTTGCTCTGTGTGTGGTATATTTATTCTTTTTCTCAGAGATACAGATTTGATCAAATCTTTTATTGTAGAAAACTTTTTAGAGGCTTTTAGTAACAACAGGGCCAGATTAAGGCAAGGGCTTTAGGAGCTACTGCCCAGGAGCCTCTGCCAACTGAAGGCCTCCAGAGAAATGAAAATTAATTTCATTTAGTGTCGAAAAACATATCCAACCAGATAGCGTTGTCTGCTATTAACAGTAACCGTCAATAGAGACTCTCAGTCTGTAGCTTTGTTGTACTTTAAAGACTCATTTTTTTGAATCCATTGCTCTTAGTTGTAAAAAAAATTAAAAATCTGAATACGACAAAGAAGGTATGCCAATCACATTCCCAAATTTTTTGTTGCAATTACTTTTTTGGGGAAATCTAAAGCAGATTTTAAGTTGTGTGAGCAGTCTGGGAATCAGTGGAGTGCTCTGTTATTTTTTCAGTCATATGTGTGTGACACCCCCTAATTCCTATTAGATGAGCATCTTCTCCCAGCTAGTTGTGGGGGATCAGTGTGTCCTACGTGACTGACCTAGCATGACACCAATAGCTATGATAATGTCCATGACGTGGCAGCCTAGTAGTCTCCATTGCAGATTAACCCCTTCCCGCTTGTGGGACTTTCCATGCCGTCCTACTTTTTAGGACGGCCCCCCCGCAATGAGCTGTGTGCGGAGCGGGGTCCCCACTGTCAGGTGGGATCACTCTGACACAGAAAATAGAGCTGACCCTCAAAGTGAGCGTCGGCTCCATTTTACTGTAAAAACCTGCAGGACGGCATAGAGCGTCCTGCATGTAACAGCTCATCTCAGCTCCCCGCGATGAGCTGTACTGAGGATCCCACTGCAGGGACATGCAGGGATCCCCAGCGTCAGATGAGGCCACTTTGAGTGGCTTCAGTCTGACTTAGGACATGTAGCAAACGTTCAATTAGAGTGACGTCACACACACACGTGACATCACAAAGTATCGTGGGATGTCGGCAGGGACGACAGGGTCTATAGAGACCCTGATCGCGTTCCTGCTTGCGTTTTCCTGGCTCCGATCACTTCATGATCGGCAGCCAGGAACACACAGACGCCGGATGGTGCTTTGGTCGTTAAGAACCAAAGCACAATCCGATCTGAAGGGGTTAAACATCAATGTCTTTTATATGGTGCACAGCAGAGGCGGCTCTAGACTTTGTGAGGCCTTAGGCCAAACTTGAACAGAAAGCCCTCAAAGACACTTATAATTAAATAAAATATATGAAACAGTTAATAAAAATGAACTGTATAAATGTCATTATTTAATACAAGCTTTAAAACCCAGCAATTAGGAATTCACAGATCCTAGAATTTTATTTTTCTCATAAATATTCTGCAAATATCTATAAACAAAAACACTTGTTATAGATAAAAAGTATGTGGCTGTCTAATTCACTATCTTTATTGATGTCTATTAAATGTGAACACTAACACATATAAACACATTCATATGCTGATCTTGTACACACACAAGCACACACATACACACTCTTGTATGCTGATCAAATAAACACATTGGCACGCTTACAGTTTGTGTTACTGATAAGCGTACAAGTGTTAGTATATGTGTGTTAGTGTTCACATTTAGGAGACATCTGAGACATAAATAAACACATTCATATGCTGATCAAACTCGGCCCCACATTGCAGCACCACCAGACTTGCCAATTATTATTGCAATAGTACAATAATGCACCCACAGGACTTGCCAAAGCATATTTATTGCATCCACAGGGATTCACCACAGCACCCGTATTGCACCCACAGGGACTTTTTCAATTTCTGCCCAAACATCTTGCCAGTGCCATCCAATCCAAAGCTTTTTTGATTGCAAACAGCTTTCCAATGCATCTTGTCCCCAAACAACTTATCAGTGCCTTCTCTGACCTTAAACAGCTTTTCCAATGCCATCGCAGTGCCCAAGAAGCTCATCAAGCCCATCATTGTACTCAAACACCCTGTCAATGCCATATTTGTGGTCAAACATCTTATCAGTGCCATATTTGTTTCCAGGCAGCTAATTACTGCCATCAGTGTCTGCAAACAGCTAATCACTGCTGTCATTGCCCTAAAACATGACACTGCCCTCTTTGTCCCCAACTAGCTCGGCAAGGGCATATCTGTCCCCAAGCACTCAGCCAGCACGCACTCTCTCACTCAGAGATGCACTCACTCACAGATACACTCAGCCAGCACGCACTCTCTCACTCAGAGATGCACTCACTCACAGATACACTCAGCCAGCATGCATTAACACTAACATTCAGCCAGAACAGACGCATACACTCAAAAAAAAAAGACATTCACTCACAGACACACTCAGCCAGAACAGACTCAGACACAATCAGCCAGCACACAATTACACTCAGCCAGCACAAACTCACCACTATCTACTAGAAGGAGAGGATCTCAAAGTTACAGACCATGTTGTGATGGCTTCTGCGCTTCCTGTTGGTTCTTCCTAAGTGTGCCGGATGCTGACAGCGATCATGCACAAATTGAATGGGAAATAAAAAGAATCGCTCGTAACCTGCTGAAGTTAGTATGACGGGGAGCTTAACGGCTGCGTTAAGCTCCCCTGTGAGATCAAAGTCAATCAGGCGACCTAGGCCCTCGTTAGCGCAAGGCCTTAGGCGACCACCTAACTTGCCTTATTAGAGAGCCGCCTCTGGTGCACAGTTTATCTGAATTTGTAGGCTAATGCAGGTACTGTGAGGCCCTCAGAAGGAAAAAAAAATATATAGTCTATTAATTAGACCCTTTTTTTAAATGGATAACTTCAGTACTTCTACTTTGATTCAGCATTCACAAATGAAATATCTTTTCACTTATTCTCTGGAGCCCTCAGCTAGCGAAGGCCCCTGGGCTGTTACCCCTAAAGCTCGTGCCTTAATGTGACTCTGGGTATACAGTAAGTTAAAACTGGTTACTACATTGGAGACCAGTCGCGAACACCGCATATACCTGAAATTTTGTAACTGGGCCAAGAAAATAATAGATATATAACATTATTTCTTTGTAACATAATATTGGTGACTACCAGATGTTTGAAACAAAAGTGCTTCATCTTTTTTTTTGCAAAAAAATTTTTTTTTTATGTATAGTTTTACATTTTTCTTTGTGGTAACAACCAAGAAGTTGGTTTCCACTTTGTGCAGTTAGCTCTAAGACATGACCCTTGATAAAGTCCTCCATAATGTTTCTTTGATATTTTCTTTGACTATCGTTCAGGATGAATTGATTACGACGAAGAGGAGTTATGAAGATCAGTTGAGCATGATGAGTGACCATCTCTGTGCGCTGAATGAAACCCTATCCAAACAAAGAGAAGAGATTGATACACTAAAGATGGCTGGCAGGGTGAGTAGCTACCTGACAAAATGGAATTCTCCAGAATATGATCTGGCACTTTTGAGACAAATCTATGTTCCTGCATTAGCATTTTTCCGTGACATGGGTACCCCTGCAACTAATGTGACATCAGATGGGATGAAACTTGAGTTCACTGTAGTTGAATGATTAGGGTGAACAATATATTCACTGCTGGGCCCTGCCACCATGATGAATGCAGGGGAGGGTGTTCATGTGTGCTCCATGTCACCTGGTTTGCTTTCGGTCACTCAGTTGACTCAGTGAACCCTATCTATGATTTCAGAGGTAAGTGACCTGACACGTTGTGCTTTGCTGCACAGATTCCAGTGATTCAAGGGGGGGCTTTATTGCTCCTTCAAAGGAAAAATCCCACCATCGCCTTTTATGCCGTCTAAACTGCCTGTTCACAATGTTGCATTTTTTGCATCTAAAATGGTAGTTGTTGCCTAAATGCATGTGTTTTCACTGTTTTGTCGTTTTGATCAAGGTGGTAGGTTGAATCAAGTCTGAAAAATGGGTTTGTGTATGCATGTATCAGTGTTGTATTCCTGCCGAGGCCAACTAGGCCAGGGTGGCAAACTGAACGGGGCAACAGCTGAGTAACTGCTAGCGCATATATATAGACATAGCGTGGCCGAGACATAGCGTGGCCGAGACATAGCGTGGCCGAGACATAGCGTGGCCGAGACATAGATATAGAGAGATAGTGAGAAATCAATCAGGGAAGGTGAACAGCACACCACATCAAACTCCCCCAAAATTGGGATATTTAGTACTTTCTCTATAAGTTCAATGAAACAGATTGTATTGAATCAGTGTCTATACAGCACCAATGTAAATGATAATGTATTTTCTCCCTCCTCTGTCACCACAGGGAAATTCTAAGAAGAACAAAAATCGATAGCTGAAGAAAGCTGTAGCGATGCAGATGAGATTGCTGCTATATACATTGTGGAATAGTCTCTGTCCGAGTCCACAAGGATGTGCGATGTCTGTTTATCCCTGTGATGTATGTGAATTCTATTTCTCTTTCTGTGAATGGGACGTGCTAAGCTTTAAACATGTTGGTCTCTTCAGCAGAAAAGTCTTTCACACACATGTGCATACCTGGGAACATTAGTAGTTCAGTGGCCCAGAGATCCCCCTCCCCCCCTTTTTTTTTGAAAAAATGGGCGTGGCAGTCCCAAACAGAGCTGAACCTGGGTGGAGCCACCAGGTAAAATCATCTGTCATATTGGAAATAATGGAACATAATTTGTTTTGGGAAATATATATATATATATATATATATAATAATGTGCACTCCATAATTTACCTCTGAATTCCTTTTTGGAAGCTGTTTTTACTTTTTGTTCTTTTTTTTCTAAAAAAAATTATAAGTTTTTTTTAATTTTTCATTACACAGCAGCTTTACCATTTTTGTACTCCAAGCTTCATTTATAAAACAAATACGTTTACACTGTGCCACTTTACGTTTGGTTTCTTTACAATAAGACTTGTTTTATGGTTCTTCTGTCTGTAATTGAAGTACCGGCTCCAAAAGGGAATTTATTCTTCCATTTGATTCAAGGTTTGTTTACTGGAATTTAAACAGAAAATTGCCTCCGCTAAACCTTAATGTCTGTAAATTTAAATAAAATGAAATTAATATGTTTAACAATAAATTCCTACAAAATGGCCTACTGATTCTCTTATTTGATTTTTTTTTTTTGCATTTCATATTTGGATTCTTAAATGTATTTATTTTTACTGATTTTCATACAAAATGAAGCATTCATCCAGTATATATTGCCAAATATGTAATACAAGTAAAATATGATTGTGATAAACAGAAAAAAAATAACAAACCATAAATGAAAAAATTATAATCAACCACAAAAAACAGGTAGATGATGTTTCCAAATGACACTGTACAAAAGCATGGGGAGGCCTAAAGCTAGAGACGTTAAAAGAATTCCCAAAGAATTTCTATATGCAAAAAATATCTGTATAATTAATACCTCACAAGTCCCGATTTTTGGCGTCTGTCCTGCTTTTCAACCTCACTAGCTCTGGCCTACCGGCAAATCGCGGGGGGGAAATGTTGGGAGATCTTATAATATACACCTCGTTAAGGCACTTTTTTTCCGATTTTAACACCTCTGAAATAGGGGCGTTTCTTAGGATTGCTGGCGTCTTAGATTTGCCGGCTGAAGACCACATCACAAAGTCTGTCTGCCATTTTAGTTTGGCGTTGTCGTTTGTCTGCTTTTCCAAATGGGAAGTTTAACTTTCCAGCATCCTGAAGTCTGTGCATTTTTCTGTCTAAGGCAAGTTTACCAATAAAAGTCAATAAACACGGCTGCCTGGAACCCACCAGCTCTTTCTGCACAACAACAGAGGCTGCCAGTAAGTGGAACAGACAGAACTGGCCAAATTGTTGCGACGTGATGGCTCTGATGAGATGTTGTTGGTTGCGTGCTGTGTTGGTTTAATGGCCTGAGATGCTTCATGGTATGGTCTCTCTAAAGCTTTTTTTTTATGTCGGTGGTACTGAAAAAGGGGTGCGTCTTAGAATCAAAGAAATACTCGTCAAAAAGAGGTGCTAAATTTACTCATGCCAGTCTCCCCGCTGTAAAGTATTGTGTTGTAGATTCACAATTGTGGTGTAACACCAAATGTAAAAGATAAGTCTGTCTACTTTGTAACGAGTGACGGCCCAACACACAGTGCGAGACGTTCCTAGATGTACCTCAACTCTAGTTTTCAACCAAAAGGCCCAACCTAGACCAGCACAGATCACCGATTTCCCCATGGATCCAGGATGCAGGCAGGACAAGGCGAAACCGAACTGAGAAATGTCATTCAGCAGGCATGACGTATCAAAAGACCAACGTTGTACAGGAAGAGTTCAACTGGCAAAATCATTGACAACATTTGGTTAGGTCACCACAAGAATGTGTCCATATATACTCTGTATTACATAAAATTAAAAGAATGAATCAGAAGTTCAGTAATGATTTTGTGGACTTTTCTTCTAATGAGAAATTAAATGTCGTACATTGCTTTGTGTAAATGATTGCAGGTAGTGAGAGTTAGGGAAGTGTTCAGATTCTCCTATGACACATCCCACTTACTAAATAACACACAATCCAGTAAAGTCATTCAATAGTGAGAACTGAAGTGTCAGGTTCCTGTTTGGATCTGAACTCATTGTATGAATCAGTGGCAGGGATTAGAATGGCACAAACTGATCTTCTGTTACCCCTTATATCCCTGGAGACCATGCATGTATTTGGCAGGTGTGGATTAAAATGGATATATGAAATTGTTTGCAGGTTCCAGAAGGGGGCATACAGACCCCTTCCTTTCATACTATAAAGCTTATGAAGTAGAATGGACAGAAATGTTTAAGTCTTATCTGCTCATAAATAATCAGTTATACATTTAATTCTCACCGAGTCAGTTTCCAAACATGTTTACTTTATTTAGAGAAGGGAAATAAAAACATTGCCTTCAACAATTTGTAGGAGGGAAAGAAGAATTGGAATTAATGGGTGCAGAAATATATCCAGTCCTAATCTACTGTAATTCGTTTTGCTTATGCTGATGATGGCAGCACATAGCTAAGCAATACATTTTAAAAAGGCAGCGTACAATATAGGTGAATCTGTCATGTCACACATGTCATGCAAGGCGCGTGCTATTTCTGTGGTACTGATTATGTGCTGTATATAGAGTGGGCATTATGTAACTGTGCATGACCTGAATTAACTACTTATTGAATAATATGTGCCATTAATACAGATGCCGTGTAGCAGCACTTGTGAGGGATACTCGGTGAGATATACACTTTTCTGCAGTATATACATATCTATATTTAGGGACAACTGTAGGCAAAAAATATAATTTATGTTTAATTGAAAAATGTGTAGGTATTAAATAGAAATGGTTTAAGGGTCTACTTGGGTAGCTCAGAGTTTCAGAGCACTTCGGATCACATTGACTAGCCTTTAAATTTGGGCTACTCACAGATATGGTCCGATTTGCGTTCAGACATTTTGGCAAATGAATTCTGGTAGCCTCGGTCCTCACCATGGTCTTCTATGGGCTTATTTCGGAGGATACTGAAAAAGCCGAAGTCCTCCCAAAGAAGTCGGTGAGAGGGCTTCGACTATAGATGAAGTATCTAAATTCTGCCCATAGAAGTCAATGGAAGGACTTCGCCTATACCTGAAAGTCCGCTCGTAAAAGAACAACGATTTCTTTTTTTTCATTAATTAAAAATAATTATTTGAAATAGCCTAATAAATTAAATAATTAAAAATAAACTAATATTTGAAAAAATTTTATGTAAAAATGCATTTTTTTTTAAATTTATTATTAACCGACTGAAATGTACTAAAACAGTTTTATCAATATGCATAATTATATAATAATCCATACAGTATTAAATAAAACAAGATAAACCATATAAACAAGCCAAATACAGACAGATAATCAGTAACTAAAGGGGGACCAGGAACTAGCCTCGAGGTACACAATTATCTCACTCTTATTGGACCCAGATGGATCTCATCGAGCGTACAGTTGCCATATAACAAGTCAAAATGTGGAGATAGGTCCTGTGCACATCCTCAACAGATAAGCATTGCGGGTATATCCCTGTCAGTCTAGTAGTAATCAGATACTATCTGACATGCTGAGTAGGGACTAATCCTGTATATGTTTCTTTACTTTATTAGCTACACCAAACTGTAGAAATGCTCTTCCCGGTCTCCTTTTCCTGATTAAGATATTTTTGTCCTCTGATCGATCGCTCGATCTAATACAGTTCATGCATTTGGCTCATCATTTTTTTTTATCGTTTTCACACATTTTTTGTCCATAACATTATAGCTTGCCCACTCTCTAGACATAGATGGTTGTTAAGACAGTGACTTACCCTTAGATATTTAAAAATGTTTGGTCTCGACTTCAAACAGCTAAAACATTAAATCACATGATAATTCAGCAGATTTTTTTTTTTATACCTGCAGTCTAATCCTTCACAGACAATCGTGCACCAGCACCTCCTAAAGTTCTATCTTAAGGGAGTCAATTAATTGATCTTTGAGCCCTCTGGTTGTTTTTATTTTGAACCATTTTGGGATAATATTTTCCATTATCCTGTTTTGTTCCTTAATCCGCCTGAGGACCCTCTTGCTGTTAATTGCCTGAATCATTTCAATTCATTGAGATGCTTGAAGCGTCAGATACCAATTTACTACTAACTTTCATTTTTACAGACTTCATTATCTGATATAAAATGCACTCATAGTGTTGTCTCACTATACAGAACCCAGTACCTCCCCTTGCGGGGATTTCTCCCAAAATTTTTACATTTTATTCTTTTTTTCTTCTCCTTTTTCCTGTTACAAATAAAATACTTGGTGCTGACTAAAGCACACCCAAGCAAGTCAAGGGGGCGTCTAAAGGTAGCATCCGAAATACAAATGACCACTTAGCCATTCATAAAATTAACTAATTGCGTTAGTACATCCTGACCACAATAGCTGTGCCAGTCTCAACTCATTTTAGGGTTTTATTAGCAGATGGATATAGTTAATAGACATGTGCATTCGTTTTTGGACGAATTCATTTTCGTCCGAAAATAGCATTTTCGTCCATTCGTCCGAAAAACGAATAACGAAAATGCTAAACTAACGAAAGCCGAATGAACGAATGGTTAATAAACGAAAATCATTCGTCCATTCGTGCTATTGGCATTCTATAAACCGAAATAGAGTCGGTTTATAGAATACCAATAGCATTACATACATTCCATAAACCGACATAATGAACGACTTTCAGTTTATGGAATGCATGTAATGCTATTGCTATTCTATAAACCGAAATAGAGTCCCCATTCATACGAATAGGTCAATTGACCTATTCGTATGAATGGGGACTCTAGTTCGGTTTATAGAAAGCCAATAGTATTACATGTATTCTATAAACCGAAAGTCTAGAAACCGAATGTTGTTCGGTTTATAGACTTTCGGCTTATAGAATACATGTAATACTATTGGCTTTCTATAAACCGAACTAGAGTCCCCATTCATAAGAATTTTCTTTTGCACATGTCTAATAGTTAACCTCCACTATTCTCCTAAAGTTACTAAGGATTTTGATGCCCAAGTACTCCCTCTTTGCGCTATCATACTGAAAAAAAAGATAAGTAGCATCTCAGTTTTTGTCTTCCTTAACATTTTTAAATTGTGCCAACTCGTGTATAAGGTTCAGTTTATAGTTGGATACTGCGCTGTATTGCTCAACTTACTTTACAAAATGTGGGACAGCATTTCACGTGGACACTCTCCGTATCTGCTCTAAATGTCTCGAGGAGGCAGTTCATTATCTCTAACTTAAATATATTATATATCTATATTAGTAAATCTGCCATTTTTATCAATGTTTCAATAATAGTGCTGAGTTCTCTTCTCTCAAGAGCTGCATTCAGCAGTCGGCGTGGAGTCCCCACTCTGATTGGCTGTGCGCGTGCAACAAACTGGAACTACTACAGAGAGTAAACCTGTGTGTATGTATTAAGATACACGCCGGGTTTACCCCTAACTCTCAGGATAAGTTTTTTTGTTAACCCTTGGGTTCAAAACGCTTCAGTGTTCCTTTACGTATTGTATTAAACCAAAGCTTTTAAAGATAGATTGAAAAAGGTAATGCTATCGCATTACACTTTCAAAAAAAACCACAACCTGTTTTGTAAGTCATAAAAATATATAAAATGTTTGTCTTTAGATTAAATGCTCAAGCTCTATAATATTATGTTAGCAGAGTATATATTTTTTATATAGACTACAGATTACTTGATTTATATATTTTTTTCTTAGGCGTGCAAAGAAATGCAGTACATTTTTCATCTGACACAAATGGTAATAAAAAGACGATCATTGTCACCAAATAGAAAAAAAATGAGACGTGTTACAAGAAAGTAATAACATATGATGTATTATGAAAACTTTCAGAGCAAAGGACATTTGATATCTTCAGTAGATCTGACACGTTGTCAGCCGTCTCCAACAGAAGGGGAATGTTTGGAAAATTGTGCTGAGCTAGCTAATAAATACATCTTTTGCAGACAAGGTGTTAAAGTTATACCTTCTTAAAGTCAGGTGCATCAACCTGAGGTCTGGTTGACAAATAGGTGTTTAGAGGGGCAGTTCAACTTACAGTGCCCGAAAAAATATTTTTAGATAAACATTGTATCATGCAAACAAAAGAAACCATTTTTCTCATCAGTTAGTAAGAGTTAGTATTGGGGTTCAAAGTCAGTATTAAGGCTTAGTATTAGGAGTTAGTTACTGCCTGGTGTAAGGCTGGTTATAGACTAATGTAACTATAACAATGTGTTCTTGGTACACTATTGGTTTTATCTACTTAGCAATAAGTCAGCAAAGCACTTATCTTTGTGATTATTCCAAATGAATCATCTTGCATTATTCTGACGTTTTACTATTTTGGGTTAAATTATGATGTCTTTATTTAGTTTTAAATTGTGTGACCTTTGATTAAATTTACATTCAGACACTGGATCTATTTTGTGTTTTTTGTTCAAATAGCCCCATCCCAATTAATATGTCCAAAATGTTTGAAAAACATTAGCTTCCATCAGACAGATGGAGTAAGTTGATGAAGAAAAGGAATAATCATTCAGATCATTGAAGACGGCTTTCCTGGACATCATAAGCATTTGGTAAGGTGATGTGACCATTTTAACTTGCTGATGGATGAGCATTTATTTTTTTATATTTTTGTTTTTTTTTTATTTGAAATTTGTAATCTTCATCAGAACCAATTAATGTAAAACTAATTTACTATGCTTTGTACCGCATTCTTGATCCATACGGAAAGCTGAAATCGGTGCATGTCTGAAGATAAAAAAAAAATGTACTATGCTTTGCATTCTTTATAATTGTTTAATGCTTCTTACTCTCAAATACCTTTTTTTTTTTAAAAGCAGAATTATTGTATCCTTAAGTTATCTGTCATAGGCACACCAAAAAAGATAGAGAGCTTACGGCAGGAAGTAGACCATGGAACATATCTTGGTCTGTACAGCAACATCTGTATTCCGTTTCCTGAACACATTCTGGATTCTGTCGACATAGCACTTTGTAACAAAAATTCTGTCATATTGATTGACCAAAAACAGGAAAACTGCATAGAACACTAAAATAGCATTACACGACTGAATATCCCTAGTGCATTGACATGTGTTGGCTTGTTTGGCGTCTGTGGATTGGTTTGATGATGCCTCTACTCCCCACAGAATTTCAGGTGGAGAGATTTTACAATCACCATTAGCCCACCATTACGGAAATGGTTTGTTCTTTGTACAGCTCCAGGGGGTCCGTGTTTATAATGGATTAAGAGGCAAAAGGTGATCATTGTTGTCTGGATTTGCATATGCCTACCCAGAATCCCGTGCAATGGTGGTATCACTTTAAACGTGTGATGTCTGTGGGATAAAAGCAGGCCTTCTGACTTGTTCGGTATGTGTAGATTTGTGTTTGATAAATACTCTGCTACCCACTGGATTTGTCGGATTCCAGAAGGTAGAGGGGTTTACTAACCCCTTTTCCTCAACATTATGTAAATATTTTGTTCCTTGAAATGTTACAGACAGAAAATATTTGGCCTTGTGTAGTAATCACAGTCACACTACTTAAACAATTGTACATTTACTTCTTCCTATAAGTACACTTTTCGGACAGTGTTGCCACACATAGAGTACACTGGACATCTCTGAGTCTACCTTGGATGGTGCTGCTAATGATACTGTCCATGTTGCTGACAAGAGTGATGGAACATTCAGAACTGATAATCCACCAGACTACCCACCAATAGAGTATATCTTCAAAACTTGTAGTACTATGATTGTCGTGCTCAGATGGGGAGCAGGGTAATAGACCAAACCAAATAATATTCAGAACTTTAATAGAAGACTTGGGCAGTACAGAGGATAAGGCAAAAAGCAGGGTCAGACAGTCCAAATGGTAAGGGCCAGCAGCAATGGCTTATAGTAGTAACAAGTCCAGGTCAAAGGGGCACAAGCAGGATAATCCAGAAGCATAGCCAAAGGTCAAAGTCAGGAGATCAGTAATGTAAATCCAGTAACATAGCACAAAAGGGTAAGGAGACAATGTAACAAGTACACAGCTTAACCAGCAAGCACTGAAGGCACTGTAGGGTTTTTATAGGGCTGTCAATCAGGGACCACTCATCCTTAAAATACACCCGTGTGATTTAAAAAAATGTTTTTGCTCAAGCCTGCTAAAAGCTTAGACCTTAGACCAAACCCATAGAATTCCATGCCATTTTATACATAGGCCCTTTGTCATGTAGTAAATATGGTAATCCCATAAAGTATGAAATAATTTGTAAACTGCTTCATATTAAACTTCGCACACCGCACTGGTTTAAGACATTCTCCCAACATCCACTCGTAAGTACTGTGTATATTCTTCTTTGTTCTAAGAATAGTACGTTCTTGTCTACCGTGGCCCAGGATTTTATGGATGATCTCAAGGTATCACCCAGCACTCCTTAAAAGATGCGCTCAGACCAGTTCTCTTTTTGCATGCTCCATCCACTTGGTTAGATTTTTTTTTATTACATTAATTATTTTTATGTCAGTGACAAAAGGTATGCAGTTTGTGATACAGACGATACAGAGTGCTAGAAACTCAATTAGACAGACACAAACTGGTATATAAGATAGCGAGAGCTTGCATTGATCCTATATTGCTTCTGCTAGAGGTTCATGGTCATTTATTCTTTATTTATTATCTGGTGTAATATGCTTGTACTGGTGTAAAAGCAAACCACATAAATGAATGTAGCATTTAAGTTTAGCAATAAAGCAAAAACATTTCCTTTCTGTCTACTCTTACACACATTCTGCTGCTTGCAGAATGCAGAGGTTTGAGTATAATACTGATTTATACCTGTAAAATACTTGCTATCCTGTCCTACAATCAGGAAAAAAAAATATTGGTGTGCTAAGCTAGTTACAGGCTCAAATAATAAATATTTAAAATTAAGTCTACCAAACACGTGTGTACATACTGGCCATACAGTGTAAATGGCTGTACAGTGTATACAAGCAACTATCTGCACTTCTCATCCTAATAAAGTTGGCTACAATTGTTTAAACATAATATAAATGTTATTATGTTAATACAATTGTCGCCAACTTTATTAGGGTGAGAACCGTTTTATTGCTTTGACCCCTTCGTGACACTTTAACAGTCCATGCCGTCCAATTTTACTGGTCCCAAAAGATGCTACGACGGCATAGAACGTCCTGCATTTAACAGTTCATCACGGCTCCCTGCAGGGACTTGCATCCGGGATCTCGCCTGTCGGACGAGGCCACTTTGAGTACAGTCTAAATTTTACTAATTTGCACCATGCCCGAACTTTCATCGGGAGGATTTGCAATCTTTTGGCAGGGACCCACATGGTTTATTAAGACCATGATTGCGTCGCTGTAATTGTGTCCCTGGCTACCACCTTGTGATTGGGGTCAGGAACAAAAAATGGCATTTTGGTGCTTGCGTCTTGTGGGACACCATGCTTCACAAAGGGGTTAAGTGCCCTTTGATTTTTCCACGGCTGACAAAAACAAGATAAGATATAATTGTAAAAAGGAACATAAGCTGTCCTGACTATTGGTCTCAAAACTGGAAGCAATACAAACTATTAAAGGGACAGTCTAAACTAACTTTGGTGCAAGATGACGATTACTGCTTGTATAGTGCACAGGCTTTTTCCAGTGTGATTTGATGCAGGCATTATGCATAAATCATAGTTGTTATATTTGACTCATGCCCTCCCCCAGTGATTACTCTGCATGTATACTACAGGTGCTGTAGCACTGATTACATAGACACTGAGCATATGAAGTTTTTTTTCATTCAGTCACTTCCTGTGCTGCTCGAAAATAGTACATTGTGTGGAATCTACGTGACCTTGCTCTTGTACACAGTAGGATCTCTTAACAGTTCAACACATTGTCTGATGACATTACTGGAGAGACAGGAAATTCCATTTATTTGAATTGCATTATTCTCATTGGTTCCTGCAGCAAAATAATAATAAAATAATAATTAATAAAAAAAGAAATTGACTTTTACTCACACTGCTAGTGTGGGCAGTCCTGGTTTATTGCAAACTGCTGTCATTTTACAGTTTCATCTAGCTGTAAGTATTTAAAATTTTAAGCAATGTAAAATGTAAAACATGCATTTTAAAGTACTCTGAAAGCACATTAGAATGCATTCAATTGGAATTTTGGGTACCACACAGTCACTTTAATATCATTCCTGACACATATTATAAATCCCATAATGCTCAGACAATCTTCTGCACATGACTGGGATATCGCAGTGTTTTGATAAATTATGACTCTTAAATCTTGAGATGTTCATATTTCATATTCTATTGTGCAGCGAAAAACATAATGGGGCTGGGCGTGTTTGAACTCAAGAGATAAAGTTCAAGCACACTGTTGGAAATTGCAGTAAAAGAAGTTAGAGGCAGCCAGCTGAATCAACAAAAAACTTTCTCACGTAGAGCAAATTGTGTAAGATGTTTACTAAAAATCATTACTTACTATAATTACACGTAATGGGGGTTTTGTAAAAAAGAACTATTCACTTGTAAAGTTCTAAATGTAAAGGTGTTGGCAGGAATGTTCCACTGGTTTCCATGGTGACAATTCAACGTTAAGAACTTTACCCCAGTATTGCTCTATATAAATAACCCCCCACTGTGATACTGCAGTCCAGCATTCCATTATATATGTAGAGCAGGGCTTGACAAAATCCTAGGAGTCACTGGGGGCTTGACAAATCCTGGGAGCTCCTAAACATTCAACTGTTGGCTCCTAACTTTTTTGATTGTTTTACATAAAACTCTATGGAAGTTCCAGTTTACCTGGGTCCTGAAAATAACCAGGTCGGCGCCTGAATTGGTCTGCCAAGCTACTAAAGTCTACAGAAATTTGTCAAGCCCTGATATAGAGCAATATATTTTCATAGCTGTTATTTTTCAGAAAATTATAAATAAATAACATGAAAAATAATGATTCAGTAATAGATCCTTGACAGACAAGGAGGGTGATACTGTATATAAGCTTCCATGTGAGCCAGATATAGTAGCTTTCATTAGGGTGTCATGGTATATCTCCCATTAGTATATAATTGTCTGGACATCGATTGTGCTACTGTAGAGCTCCCCTCAGTATGTAGATAACCAGATATTAATAGTGGTGCAACACCCATTACTATATATTGCTAGATAGATATAGGCAGTGTCAGAGGACTGAATTACACACACACACACAGTGGTGTATCTTGATTTTGTGCTGCCCTAGGCAGACAAAATCCGGGCACCCCCCTACCCAAGCTGCACACCCACGTTACACACCTAAGACATGCCCCATCATTCAGACTCACATCAAGCTCATACTCCCATCACACACACACACTCCCACTCTCATCACACTCAGTCACACACACTGTCTCCCATCACACACACTCTGACTCCCATCACACTCAGTCACACACACTGTCTCCCATCACACACACTCTGACTCCCATCACACTCAGTCACACACACTGTCTCCCATCACACACAATCTGACTCCCATCATACTCAGTCACACACACTGTCTCCCATCACACACACTCTGACTCCCATCACACTCAGTCACACACACTGTCTCCCATCACACTCAGTCACACACACTGCCTCCCATCACACACACTCTGACTCCCATCACACTCAGTCACACACACTGTCTCCCATCACACACACTCTGACTCCAATCACACTCAGTCACACACACACACACACACACACACACACACAGTCTCCCATAAGCACTTACCTTTCCCTGGTGGCTAGTGGCAGGCAGCATGGTCCCTCCATGCTGCCTGTTCGGCTTCCCGGCGATTGTGCCGACAGGTCATGTGACCGGGCGCGCATATGACGTCAGTGCGCCCTTCACGTGACTGTCGGCACTTCCGTGTCGGCACACTGCACGGGGAGCCGAACAGGCAGCACGGAGGTTTCTCTGTGCTGCCTGTTCGGCTCCCCGTGCAGCCTGGCAGGCAGAGCGATAGTGAGGGGGGATCTTCCGATCCCCTCTCACCTCCGTCTCCGCCTGCAAGCGCGGTCTTTTTTTTTTTTTTTTAAAGGGCCGCGTTTTTTTATTTTTCCAGTGCTGGGGGGCGCTGCCGCCCCCCAAAATTTGCCGCCCTAGGCATCCGCCTAGGATGCCTCGCCGTAAATACAACACTGCACACACACACTCTCACATTCACAGTCTCTCTCTCTCACACACACAGTCTGTTATTCACACATATAGTCTGTTACTTTCACATACACAGTCTGTCACACACACAAACTGTCTCTCGTACATACACACACTGCCAGAGTTTTTCCCTTACATGGAGCTGGCAGACTGCTGCAGCTTGGAGCTCTGTGTGAAGGAGGGACTGAGCCAGTCAGGAGAGGTTTCTGAACTCTCAGCCAATAAGGAGAGTCTAAAGGTCTCCTTCTAATAGAGCTCTCAACCAGGACTTTGCATTGTTACTGACTGAGGCTGCCCGAGAGCCAGGGCATAATGTTTGATTTTGGGACTGTCTCGGGCGATCTGAGACATGTGGTCACTCTACCTTCCATGCATCATGTCACCACATGATACCACCAGTGCCATACACGTCCACTTTCCACAGTTTCAGTTTTCGCCCACATCACATGCCATAATACCAGCTTTGCCTCCACATAATTTGTCACAGTGCTAGCTCTATCCCTACATCATGTGCTATCTTTGTCCCCACATAAATTTTCAGCTTTACCCCATATCATCTTTGCTATAATTTTTCATAGTGCCAGCTTTGCCACACTGTTGGGATGTTCTTAATTTTGCAATAATTCTGACTATAAGGTCAGAGCGGCAGGGGACCTGGATTCTCTTCGCAGGCAGCTGTTGGATGCCTGCGCTATGCGCGCTGACTTCCTTCACTTTCCACGTTCATTCATAGCATCAGGGTTGTCTTATATTCGAGCAAATACGGTAAAAATTGTGTTTTAGATCTTCAAGCATATTCTGTTTTTGTTTCATTGGGAAGATATATAATAATAGTGCCTTTATAGTGAAGCCATCTCCACAAATGTATAAATCTAACTCATGGCAGTATAGAGCACCAGAACTTGCACAAAAAAAAAAAGTGCAGTCACTGTCATAAAGTTTTTTACATTCCTGACACATACAGGGTTATGTATAATTGTGTTACCATCAGAAATGTAGCACAATTGCACCATAATTCTTGACTTCTCCTATGTATCACATGATCTCCACCAGAAAAAGCCACTGTGCACCAGCTGCACCAAAAAAGTGATCTACTGTGTAATAATTCTGTCACATATATAAAAAGTCCTAATTTGGCATTATCTGCACTGTTCAAACAGTCACAAATTAAAGCTAAAAAGCTGCATACTGAGAACCAAAAATCGCATATTGAGAATAAAAGTTGTAGTTTTTCCCCTTTTTTCTTATGTATAAAAACCATTCTGACAGATTTATACCATATCATACAGGTGCAAGAACAAAAACCTGACTGAAGGGATCAGGATTAGACATAAAACAGAACCACTATTTCTACATAATCCCCTTATAGTACAGCAGGTTTTTATATGTTCCCTACTGTTTCTTATGCTCATTTGTACCAGTTTGCCAGCTAACTGCTGTTCATATTATTCACTTATATTATTTACTTCAAATATCATGTAATTTATGACTAGCTAGAAGAGAAAGAGAGTTGATGAAAGACAATTTTAAAACAAAAACCAAGATGAGTATCAAGTCCGGCTAAATGAAAAATGTCTAATTTAAGATCATTTTAGCTGGCCCATTTCCTGAGCACACACTGATGGTTGTCTATGGCTTTCCCATGTAGGTATAACTGTAGCCTGCTTACCAATCAGAGACACCCTGTGCTACTGGTTCTCCTGTAGTTACAGTTACATGCGCAAACTCAAGACGCCATTTTTACCCTGGGCAATTATGAGCAACTAATCTACATTACCATCCTGACTTATTCATAAAACTTAATTGGTGCAAAATTCTAGAAGTGGTCTAAATATCAGGAACATTCCATGTCGCCACTAGAATCTATGTCCCAGAATTGACCTTTCCAAATAACCTCCATCGAGTTCCAGCTGTATGCTAACTGGAAGGGGTGACATTTTGTAGGTAGCACTAGACTCAACATACATTAAATGATGCACTGCCTTTTGAGTCCCTGGTATCTTTTTTTAGAAGGGATGGACTCTTTTTTTTTGTTCTAAATCCCTTTACCTCAGTCAGGTTGACAACCTTTTTTCAAGAAAAACAATAATACCAGCCGTGCTATTGCCTCCATTGATTTAATATTAGGCCTCAATATATATATTTTTTTTTACCAACTTTCCGGTAAAATACCAACTGGGTGGCAAAACTAACCTCAGTGGAGTGCCAAAGGTTATCCACCACTGTCCTAAACTGGTTGAAGACATTGCTAGTGCAGTGACATCTATTTATTAGGGGCCAGTGCTTGCTTGTAACAGTTTGAGATACTGCACTGTGCCATTATATGATGAATTTCAAGGGTTTCTGATGAATTGCATGATTATGATCCTTGTAATCTTACTAAGCTTCTTTTTGTCATTGCCTTTACACAGGTCAAGAAAGTAATGTGCAATGATTGAGAGGAGCTAATATGATTTGTGCTGAGAAAGGAAAATGGACTAGTTAATCTTCATATCCCTGTAACAGCATCCTACTTCATCTTACACTCCATTGTATCCCTTCAATCTTCCTTCCTGGTGAGAACATTAATGCAAGAAAACACAATATCACGGACTATATACTTAAAAAGATTCCACGGGATTAAAATATTGGCCAGGTTTACACTGCAGTCAGTTATACTTAAAGGTAATCTAACACATAAACAGTATTTACTGTGAGGAAAAAAAGCAACATATATTATCACGTTGACATAATTGTAAGCAAATGCATAGGTTAAGTGTTACTGTGTCTGTAGGGTTTCTCATCAATGATGTAACAATAGCCCCAGATTTACAGGGGCAACATTGTTTCTTGGTGTCCTGTCCCGTCCAATCCGGACCTGCCCCGACATTTATACTGCCTCTGCACATGCACTACAGTCGTACACAGCCTAAAATGATCTCCAGACACCCAGTATCTGTACTGAATAGGCTGGAGTTCAATCCTTCAGCAGGGAGACTTTTTTAATCCTTAGTGACATTACATTTTGGTCATGTCTTACACTTGGTGACACAGGCTGTTTTAACACTTCTGTGGTTTTTGTGTTTAGCTGTACTCTTCCTCTCTCTCCTTTACTATATTTTCATATAATTTACTATACTAAAAAAACTAATACAATGGGGGGAAAAAATATTTTTGTTTTACATGAAAAATGTTTAACACATCTACAAACGCAAATAAAAAAAAACCTGCTAAATAGATTCTAATATGTCCCGAGTTTAGAAACAATGTTTACATGTTTCCCTGATGTTTTTTTGCAAGTCATTTAGTTAGAAAATGTTTTACCAGGAAGAATACATTGAGATTTCTCTAGTTTTCAAGTTTGTCCTGGGGACAGTATTACACAGTGTTTCACATTTAATAGGTAGAAAAATAAGTAGATACATATATTTATACAGGGAAGTTGGGGAGAGAACATGCTGGGTATATCATTATTGATACATGAACCAAAATAAGAAAACAAACATGTACAGTACATATAGGAGCTTGTAAGTTAATGACAGGTGTATTCTGTTTTGAGAAGTTTACTGAGATGAGTCTGCAGAGCAGAATCATATACCACATACCCACAGTCTAAGATTGGCATTAACATTTGTTCCACAATATGTTTCCTGTGGAATCTAGGTACATTTTTTCCTGTATTGAAAGTCAATCCTAGGATACAGCTTTAATGAGAGCTTGTCGATATGGAGACCAAAAGACAATTTGGGATCCAGTCATACACCGAGATACTTATAGGAAATGACCTCAGTCAGGTTATAACCCGATTCGGTCTTAAAGTGACACCAAAAAATGAAAAGGTTTTTTTTATTTTTTATTGTTGATTTCGGATGTCTTTTGTTGTGCCTGTATTTAATAAAATATGTAACTAAATAAGACAGGGTGCTGCCATTTTGTGAAATATAGTGTTTTTGGGTGCCAATCCCTAGTGACTTTACAGCACAAATTTCTCATTTTGGGGCTGGGGACACAGAATGCAGTCTATAAGTCAGAATTCTGATCATTCACTTCCATTGAATGCAAAGGGGGGATTTATGATCCTGTTTATCAGGTTAATCTCCTCTTTTTCTGTTGTACACAGCTACCTAGTCCTGCCCACCATGATACACAGGAGCCAGTAAGAGAGCATCATCATCCAGACTTTGGGCGAAAGTTGTAAAGTGCGACTGGCTGGAAGATTTTGGACGATGTTGCATCATGGGAAATATTCACAAAATGAAGCCATATGATTAATATAGTTGTTTGTTTTTAATGACCAGGTTATCTAATTAGATCATAGTAGTAGTGTTCCTTTAATTTAAGTAGTTTAGCTTTTGTCCAAAACAACATGGACATAGATTTTTCAGTGCGGAGAAAACGTTTGTTGCTAGCTACCCAACTCTCAATCTTAGAAAACTGATCCTGTAACATGGTTTCCACTTGCAAAATGTTTGTCTCACTCGGATAAATGACAGTATCATCAGCAAACATATGAACATTTGCCAGGTCACACACTGAGGGTAGATCATTTAGACGAAACCAGCGAAGCGTCCGCTCATTTATACCAGAGTAGTTACGCCTGTTTAGCAGAAGATCATGTTCAACCGTATCAAAGGCCTCTGCAAAGTCTAGAAAAACTGCTCCAGTAAGCTCACCTCTCTCCATGCCACTCTGGATGTCATTGCTCATTTTTAAAAGGACAGTAACCGATTAGAACGAAAACCAGATTGAAGTGAGGTTGGAAAGCTGGACCATTGATACAGCAGTAAATGAAAGTAGGATTTTGCTTTTTCCTAACTATTTTCTCCTACAGTGACCGGTTAACCACATGAAAGAGGAAAATAAATTTGGCTACCCCTAGCTTGAGTTAAAACTTAACCTATATTGATTTTTATTAAAAAATTAATACATTTTTATTTTTTTAAGTCAAGTAATAACGTGTATAGGTGAATTGAAGGTTACTGGGGAATAATGAACTTAAATGAAAATAGAAAAAGTGCTGCATATTATGGAAATAGAGGATATAATAATATTAATAACAATATAATCCATTGAGATACTACTATTCTTTTATCCTACACAAATAAATATATATCCTCTATTTTCCATAATATGTAGGACTTCTTCTTTTTTCATTTAAGTTTATGTGTTCACCTTCAATTCACCTACACACTTGTATTATTACTTGTTGTTGTTTTTTTTGTTTATTCATATTTTAATAAAAATCAAGGTTAAGTTTTAACTGAAGCTAGTGGTATCCAAATTTATTTTCCTCTTTCATATTTATTTTGGCAGGCATGTCCCCTGCTGGTTTCCCTTTTTGTGTGGATTCAGGAGAAGCTCACTTTGTTCCCATAAAACCTTTTAAACCCAACCATAAATCTATCCCAACTCGAACCGTAATGCTAACACTAACCCTAAGACTAATTTATCTTTTTTCACACTGTAATGTTGCTGACTGCCTGTAGGGGCAGTCTAGCAACAGAGCGACAGAAGGAAGCTCTTGCCCACAACAGGGTAACACCATATTAGAGTGGAATGCTTCCTTCCAATATGGCGCCGCTGATTACTCTGGGGTCAATTAGGCAGTGGATTTAGGTGTTGCTGAATGTTTCAACACTGTGTGTTGGCGAACATTGACCGTTTCCACCTCTCATTCCACCGCAGGATGTATGTCCTGGGCATGCCTAACATGTCCTCGGAGGGTGTATTTGTGGGTGTGACCATGGCTTTAGCCTCTTTCTGACATATGACATGCACTAAAAAGAGCAAAGAAAGCGAGAAAGGTTGCTTTCTTTATTTTTTCGGTGTTGCTACACTGCCTCTATGTAGAGGCATTGTGCAAAACAAAAAAAAAGTGCAGGGGCGTGCTACAATCACTCCCTGGAGTGACCGTAGCTGCCATTTAAAAATGGCAGCGCCGGCTGCCCACATGCACTCCATAATTAGTAGGCAATGGGAGGGATGAAGCACCTTCAACAGACACAAAGTGAGCTAGGAACGAAACCAGTGAAGAGTCTGCAAAGTTTTATAAAAAGCCATTCTCAGTATTAAACCCCTTCCCTGCCATTGATCACTGCTTATGCAGTGATCATGCAAAGTAGCAGACATTTTGCTGTGTGCACATTTTTTAGGGGTTCATTTTTTAACTGTAATTTAATACAGTATAACAAAGGCTCTTTTAAGAGCTGTTAACCTCTTCCCTGCCATTGATCGCTGTGTACGCAGTGATCATGCACAGCAGTAGATTTTTTGCTGTGTGCATTTTTTAGGGGTTACATTTTTTTTTACTGTAATTTATCACAGTATAACAAAGGCTCATAAACAGTGTTCTGGCCTCCAATGCAGGGATCTGGTCGCAGAAGCATTTTTTTGCTATCTGCAGTTTAATTTATTACAGTGCTACAAAGGCTCTTATAAGAGCGATTAACCCCTTCCTTTCTCTACGTAAAAATTTTAAGTTTTATAACCACAAAGCTCACCTCTCAAATGTGGCCTTTTAACCCCTAAACAAGCTGACAAACCTATGCAGGTGGTCTCTGCCGACCACCTTATCGTGGATGCCTTTCGGCTTCGCAAAGCAGACAGAGCATACCAACCGTACACAAAGTGCAATGAGAACCCTACCAAAACCACATACTTCAGGCATTTGAGGACTTACTTCCTGCAACCCTCCTATGGCGCTGCTCGATGTCCCAATTATGTGGACACTTGCACGCCTTGGATGTCCGATTTCGCTGGGGACCGATGCACTCCATGACTATCCACAAGGATGGCCGCCTTCTCACCATCGGCTGTATGGATGAAGCCAGGGATGCTCTTCTGGTGCTAGACCTAGCTTGATTGCCACAGGTGGCCCAGATGATCCCTGCTTCGCCAAACGCTGCAGAGAGCAGCAGATGCCGCCCGATCATCCCTTCACTGACTCTTTAATTCATGGTTCCCCAGTTGCCTTGGGACTGTTGTATATGCTTGTTTTTCTTAGACTTTGCCACTTGTTTTTTCTCCACCTGTCCCCATACGATGTCCCACCCCCCCGGGGCATAACCTCTGCATCCCTTCACTGGGTTGGCAGTACTTTTTCCAGGCTGCAAGAGTCGGCGCTTTAGCACACTTCTTTTTTGCGGTACCTCCCAATACAGCTGGTACCCCTATGCTAAGGGTTACCCTCTCCCCCACTACTCTTCCTTTTCTCATTACTTGTTGTCCCTCTTCTCATCTCACCCTTTCTCACTTTTGTTTCCTTTTTTTTCTCTCTGGGTCATATAACTGGTTTAACTCTCATTACCTGAGATGTTTATACTATCTATGCCTTCCCACCACAGATGATTGTCAACTAAGTTTTTTGTCGCTTCAGTTATCTGTGTTGTCTGTTCCAAACCCTTTTCCATAGAGTGATGGCAATTGTTTACATCTTTACTCCTGGGTCCCAGATCGCTTACCTCTCTCACGAGTGCCCAGAACAACCTTGCATAGCCATAGTCTGTTACACTTGAACCATACTGTAGTTGTATTTATTTGTTTAACACCAGTTTTATTAATGGGTTCCACTGATCAGTCCAGGACACCCACACTTATGTCTTCCCATAACCCTTATTGTCACACTATGGCAATCGTGGTCATGCAACCTGATTTTACTTCAACATGTCGTCTTCTGCACACATTTAATTTTTTATTTTCCTGTTCATCAAGGAGTTTCCTGCTTCGTTTATTTTTATAACTATTTTCCTGTACCGTGAATATTGTGATTTTGACCACCAGTCTTTTCCAGGGTGTACCTTTGCTATATCTGATCTATATCTGATGAATATTTTTACTGATGACTCAATTAAAACTTTAATAAAAAAAAATAAAAAAAAAGGTTTGGTGTCCCTTTAATATTTCTGTTTTGATTACTGTATCAAAAACTGAATAACTTGGTCTCTGCTTCAAGTCCAAAATACCACCAGATGCTCTTCTCCAAGCTAAATGACAACTGCAAATCCAGTTAGGTTATTGTGGTGATATAGTGCAAGTTAATCATCCAATGGAACATTTTTAAGACCATATTGGTCAAAATGGCTACAGGCAGCAATTGCTGGTGAGTGATCACAGTTTGATTACACTATATTTTGCTCAACATCTGCAATCTTATATCATTTTTACTGAGAATCTTCTAAAACAAAAGACAAGGATGAAGAAAGAAATATAACCCTTGCAGCACTTATTGCATTGGGAGTGTGTGCATGAGTTTGCATTGCCGTGCACAGGCACATATACCTGCCAATCTTGACTGTTAGTCTAATGACTGACATCAGGAGTCTGGTAATGGTTAGTTATGCAGGCAGAGATACCAACAGAACGGATGCCCACACACTTGTGAGACAGGGATCAGTGAGACAAGCATTCACTGTAATTAAAAAAGTAGGCATGACTGCATCTTTATATACATAGAAAGTGTCGACAGAGAACCAATCTGCCCATCGAGTCTAATTTCTAACAACAAAAATATTCTGAATATTTTAATTAGTCCCTGGCCTTACAATATATCTCGGATAGCCTTATGTCTATGCTTTGCCTGTGTAAACTCCTTCACTGTATTAACCTGTACCACAAAGGCTTAAAGGCTATTTCATGCATCCACTACTTCCTGATATTACTTTTAAATCTTTGCCACTCTAATTTAAGATTATGTCCTCTAGTTGTTGTGGCAGTTTATATTCTTTTAAATATACTCTCCTTTACTATGTTTATTCCCTTTATGCATTTACATTGTTCTATAATATCCCCTCTGTCTTGTCTTTCTTCCAAGCTATACATGTTAATTAATTAATTGTTGATAGGTTCTATGGAACACCTGCCATGTCTAACCCATTGAGTTCTCTTAAGTGGCGTACATATATAACGGGAAAACACTAGTCATCTGTTGTTTGACAGTATGTGGAATATACACCGATCAGCCATAACATTATGACCACCACCCTAATATTGTCCCCCTTTTGACATCAAAACAGCCCTCACCTGTCGAGACATGGACTCCCCTATACCTCTGAGGGTGTGCGGTGGTATTAAGACGTTAGCAGCAGATCCATTAAGTCCTGTAAGTTGTAAGGTGGGGCCTCCATGGATCAGACTTGTTTGTCCTAGTTTGACTTGTTTGCACATCCCATAGATGCTTGATTGGATTGACATCTGGGGAACTTGGAGGCAAAGTCAATACCTTGAACGTGTTGTTGTGTTCCTCAAACCATTCCTGGTCCATTTTTGCTTTGTGGCCGTGGCATTATCCTGCTTAAATGACCCTGCCACAAAGCAAAAATGGACCAGGAATGGACCCAGTGCCTGCAGTGAATACAGTTTCCATGAACAGGTGTACGTGGTCTGTAACAATACTTAGGTAGGTGGTACATGTCAAAGTAACATCAACATGAATGGAAGGTTTCCGATTGCCCAAAGCATCACACTGCCTCTGCCGGCTTTCCACCAGTCATTGGTCATAATGTTATGGATCAGTGTACATGTCCTGTAAAAAATGGTCAGGGTGATTAGACCATTTGCCCCCTTGTCACGTACCCAACTTTAATAATCCTGAAGATATATATATATATATATATATATATATATATATATATATATATACCTGTGCACCATTCTTACTTCTCCTCTAATAGTTTAGAGGAAATCTAATTTCAGCTAGGGTTGCCCGACCGGCCATTTCTTACTGGACACATATGGCCACTTGCCACTTTGAGAATTCATATAATCGGTACATAAGAAAATCTTCCTGCAGAAAAAAATGGTAGATCTTTTCAAAACACTGCACCCTTGTGACCACTGTTCTATTCCTCCACTATCAAGCAGGGACTGTGACTGACAATGTAATGATGTTCCATTGACTTTCATTGACCTTGACATACACTATTGCCCTTGTACAGACTTTTTGCCTATTCCTGTAAGCAGGGTTGACTCACAGCTGGTATTTTGCAGGTAAAAGATTAACTTGAGGACAATGTTAGGTCTATGGAGGCAATGGCATGGCCGGTACTTTTTTTTTAAAGAAAAGGTGGCAAGCCTATATGCAAGCCTGGAGAAACAAACTAGTGCCTCTGCACAGCACCTCTCACTGCAAGAAAGTAGAGACAAAGGAAAAACATTAGGAAGAATTAAAAAATAATAAAAACAAACTCAACATTTTTGTCTTTACTGTTCCTTTAAATAAATAATCAAAGTCCTTGAAATGATATTGCAGTAGCATTAACATTTACTTCTGCACTTCTACACAGCATAAAGAATTGCAGACTAAGGTGGACAAGTGACTGATACACTTGGTTGCCAACGTTTGCCGAGATAATTCCAGGACACATTTAGGTAGTTGTGGGTGTGGCCATAGACATAGCTTTACTAATAACTGCAAAAATGTTACACGTTTAGGTTTAAATCTAATTACATAACTCCCAAGTGTTCCTATGTTGCACCAAAATCCCCTGTCCCTATTCTCTGGGAGGTCAGAATGTTTATACAAAATTGGTTTGTAGAGAAGTATAACAGAGTGCCATCACAATAAAGTGAGTTTAAACTGCAGTAAATGTTTTTTATATTAATTTGGGTAAATCAAATCCTTAATTCTTATTCTAAGTGACTTATCAAATTACATAGCTACTAACTGGCCATAAAATGTGCTAAAATGTTCCAGGAAAGACCCACCAACAGCCACTCCCACAAAATAAAAATGGCCCACTTTGGACATTTGAAATGTTGGGAGGTATGCAAATACAATAATATTTACATTTACTTACATAGCTCCAACAATTTATGCAGTGCTTGATCCAGGTACAGAAAGTGAATGGACAAACTTGATTAGAGGTACAGAGACACAAAGTAAAAAAGAGACCAGCTCGCAAAATGCATTTCAGTTTTGAACTACCTAAAGTTTTTCTCAGGAGCAAATGTTTCTAAAGAATGGTCTACTCAATAAAGATAGAACTGCAGTGAATTGAGACAGGTATTTCAAACTTAAGGCCAAAGTAGCAGAGTTGGAAAATTTTGCTAATTCAGATGCACTGGAGAATTTTTCCAAGTCGGTTACATTGGCCTAAAGTTGGAAATTATGAAATGAAGGTTTCAGAGGGTATCAGAGGTTTGGGTACCATGAATAACAATCAGACCACTTAAATCGCTGAACAGGAAAATAATTTTTTTACATACAATAGAGCAAAGCAGCGTAAGGTGACCTCTCGGTGTAGACAGATGCCTTACGCGTTTTGCACCTTGTTATGGCGCTTTGTCAGAAGTGCCAGAAGGATGTATGGTTACCCATTGCCATGAGTACCATTGTGGCACATATAAGAAGTGGGGTCCTTTTTCTTTTAATTATGGTTTGAAATTCCCATCCCAATTCACTGCAAATCCTATAGTTTTCTAAAGCAACTTGTAAGGGGATTTTTTAATGTTGACACATAGAAATAATTGCAGAGCTTGATACAGAATACCTGCAACCTTTGATTCCCAGTTTGTGCTTGTGGGTTAATGGACTTTTCTCTAGTATATTATAACACTAAAATAACAGATTGTGTCATGGGCCATCTTTCCCCCCAGCAGTTTGCTGAGGTACCTGGCAGCTTGTTACAGTGGATCACCGCACACAGCCCTGTGTAAAGCTGAGGAATTAGCTGGCAGAAGGCCAGGCCATTGGGGGGGGGGGGGAAAGGCTTTTCTTACAGATTATGTCTGGTTCTTTCCCACAAGGGCTGACATCAGTCACAAAGTCTCAGCTTCCTGCAAGGAGTTTACCACTCGAAGCTCAAAGTTGGGTTTTTTTTCTCTCTCTTCCCTCACTTTTTTTTTTTTAGTTCAGAACTATTTCCTTTGTGAGACTGCAGCTTCTCCCTGATGAAAGGCAGTACTGGAGACAGCCTGGCCTTCTACCCTCAAACTGCAGCCTCTTCCACCGGTATCACAAGGCAGACACCATCCCCAGCAGCCTCAGACCGAGCTCCACAACAGTAAGGAAAGAGTTAAACTGCAGGGATAACGGGATGTACCATGGGAGATGGGGGGGGGGGGGAGGTGCACTTTTTTTTTACTGCTATACCTGGTAACCACAGATTGAAAATAGCATGCTTGGGGCAAACAATCTTAATACCCTATGATGCCACTAGGAAGAAGGGGGAATAGATGTGAAGCTCACCCCTGGTCTCTGTTTATAGAGAGAGTTTCTGGAACAAGTATACGTAGCAGGCGGGGCAAACTTTGACTCTGCAGTGGGCAATGGAATACCACTCCCATCATGCTCGGGCAACGCGATGGGAATTGTACTCTGCAACAGCTGGTCGGTCAGATTTTATCTGGAGAGTTGTGTATTTGTAAAACTAGATAGGTACAAAGGCTGTACTTGTGGGATTGTGCAGCATCAATAGACAAGTAAAGGACAAAAATTCATAATAGAAACATTGTAATCACTACAGCTATGCATTACGGTATTATTCAAAGGGTTAATACATTTCTAACAGCAATAGCCTGGAGTTCTAAATAATGGATTAATCACCATGGAAACCACTGGAATGTTCCTGTTGATTGCTTCACTTTCCGAATGTTTCCCCAGAATTGCTATTAATAAATGACCCTCACTGACATTTAACTGATTTTTTAAAATCAGTAAACACAACAGAACTGGAACCTTGGGCAGAGTATTTAATTACTATAATCCAATCACAATTACCCAGCCAGAGGGGAACTAAGTTCATCTCTCATTGGGGTTCTGCAAGCTGTATAACTTCATACAAGTCTTCAGCTTCTTGCAGACGGGGAGGGTGACATAACTCACTGTCTATTCCAGTAGCAAAGTGATTGTCACAAATCAAAGAGGAAAGCGCAGTAAGTGCATCAGGAAAGTGATCTGCACTCACTTTTTCCAACATGAAATTTACCAGACCTGACCTCTTTCTAAAATACATAATGTGTTCAAATGGCTTATGACTCGCAGGGAAGCAACACCATGTTCTGAAAGTGTCATTGCTATTTCATAAAGACTGTAGAATAAGTTCTTCAAACTAGTTTGTGACTCTGTCTTCATTGTCTGCAATGGGCATAAAGGAATAGTTTAAATATTGTGTTAGCTAGCACTTGCATACATCATCACATTGCCATTCACAAGTACTTTCCTACCTCCCATCTTACATGACTGACACACAAACACACCACTAGGAGCAACTGATGGTTACAGGACTGTCTCAGTGAGTCAGCATCTTCACAAAAATATTTCCAACTTGGCCGCCAGTTTGAAATTCCCTTGTCAATTCCTTGCAATTCCCTCTTTCATGAATAACGCCCTAGGTTTAGACAGCCTGGAACAAAAGGTGAGGAGGTCTTTGCTCAGGCAAGCGTAGAATAATTCAGTATAAACCCACCAGCATTAAACATATTTTGACACATACAGTAAATCAGTGCCAGTGACACATCAGATTTATAGAACAATGGGTCATTGATCAGCCACAAATATAACCAGTATCAGCCTCTTCCACAGTATCTTTTTATTCTGTGCGTCTTATTAAATTATACAACAGCCTTATGGATATGTAATGAATTGGTAGGAATTTGCCTCCTTTGAAAGCTATGAAGCAGCTGTCTTTCTTAAACATAATTGAGATCACTATGGTAACGGCTGCTGTCAGTAAGAATAATACACTGTCTGATACAGAATGAGACTTCTATAAGGAATGCAACTGACAGATCACTACAGCATGAACAAGAATGACTTCTTTACAATGGGAAACCCTGAGGAAAAGGTGTGTGGCATTCATTTGCACAATATTTTAGGAACCACACTCTTATTCTCGCATCCTCTGGGAGTAGCAGGGTGGTATAATAATGTGCACACAAATTAATACAAAAGACTGCAAAATATTGTGTCTTTGAGAAATACGTGCTCAAAATCTTAAGCTTGAGAAAAGGTGTTTATTTGGGACTTAGTGGGACATGAAAAAGTGTATGCATTAAACCATAATCAGAAAAATGTATGCAACCCCTTCATGACGTATGGTACCTGTGCCACAGAAGACAAGTACCAAAAACGCTGTTTTAGGGTTCCTGGCCCTGATCACAAGGTGATTGATAGCCAGTGTCACACTGGCAGAGACTATGTGTCCCTGGAGAAAACTCACAATACCGGCAAACTTCCAGGTTTAGGCACAGCGAGATTGAAAAAGGGGGCGAGAGAGAGGTAGCTGATGTCTCACTCCTCTCATGGCAGAACTTCGGTGGTCGCAGGGGATCCCCCTGTGCTTAGACTCCAGAGACGAGCAACTTGGGATCCTGGTGCTGGAGCAGTTCCTGAGTGCAAATCTGAGTGCTGTAGCAAAACCTGAGTGCAAATCTGGGTGCTGGGTTAATGAGATAGCAAACTGACGTATTTACTGCTCACTGGCATGCTATATCAAGTTTATTGTTTTTATGCTGATTGGTATGCTATACCAAGTTTAATCTTTTACTGTTCATTTGCATGGTATACATTGTTTATTCTTTTACTGCTCACTGGCATGGTATACACAGTTTATTCTTTTACTGCTCATTTGCATGGTATACACAGTTTATGCATTGGCTGCAAATAAAAAGTCAATGTATGCATTTAATTTGCTTATTTACTGCTTGTTGGCATCATATACTTCATTTAGATATTTATATTAGCACAAATCTTTGCAGATAAAGTTACTGCCTATTGACATAATTTATTTGTTTTATTGCTCAGTGGTTGTATTATATATACCTGCTCATTGACATCATCATATAAATAATATACTTGTTTGTTCGGGGGAAGGGGGGGAATGGCAAATGACAGAAAAATGCTTTAGTTGTTGCACTCTCCAACAAACTGTGTTGTCCGCCCCCCTTGCCCAGTTGTACGCCTCAGCTAGTAACAAGTAACTCGGGCATTACTAGTGGAGTAGGAAAACATGCCCAATACACCTGTCTTGCTAACTCAGCTTTTAATGCCTGATGTTTGCAGCTCACTTGTCAGTTCACAGTTAGTATTTTAGCAGTGATATATTTTAAATATAGGTCAATGCATTAAATGGTGCCGTACACATTATGTTGTACACAAATCTCAGATCATGTATCGAAAGGTTGTAAGAGTTGTGTTATAGTGCCAGGAGTGCCAATCTTCATACGGTGGACACAAAGTTGTAAAAATAAGGTTTTTATTTTTATGAAAGTGGAGAAAAAGGTAGAGAGAAGAGATTTTGGTGAAAGGATGGGACAGTAGTAAAAGTAGGTTGGAATGGAGGTTTGGAGGTTAAAAGGCTGTCTATATGTAATTACCAGTTGCTTGTAATACAGATAGTTTAGTTAATTAACTCAGACAATCAAGATAACTATCATACAGACGTATCAGCATACAGGTGTTGATACCATCATTTAGGTTAAAAAGGCCTACATCCATCTAGTTCAACCTGTCTACTTCTCCTTTATGATTCATATTTTGATTACATTTTTTCCATTACACATAATGGTTGTCTAGAGCAGCACTAGACGTATTAGAGAGCAGCTCACTCCTCCACCCATATTCTAACCACCATGATTTTAGGCTAAACCCAGATTTTTTGCAAATCATCTTGAACTTCGCCACCTTTATCCCATCCCCTGCTTGTGTCATTTCTGCATTATAAATGGCTTTGCAGATGCATAGAGAAGTACTAGACCAGCCTCGTCATTTTAATGTATGCAGATCAATATTTCCCAAATGGGCACAATTCAGAGCGTGCCTAGATTTCAACATAATCTCATCTGGCGCCTCTTACATGAAAAGGGGTAAAGATTGTGATGTTTTTCATTTAGTGAAATTTATTCTTCCGCAGCTTTTTTTATTTTAAATTAAACACATGTGTTTTGTTTTCTGCATGAGGACTGAAAACTCTTTAAACAGCAATTTCACTGTGAAATATGGTCCCTTTCTTCCCCCTTCATTAAAAATCCCATGCAGCAAGATGCCACTTCAGTCAACAAGTATATAAAGGGGATCCTGTCATAGATACAAACTAGCCAAGGACAGGCAATCAATCCTAACAACTTGAACTAGCACGGTTAATCTGTTATAGGTGTAAAAACCAACACATTTTTGATATTAGTATTCATGTGGGCAAGATGGCTGGCAAAGGTAACAGGGAGGTAATTGCCCTCCTGCCTGCCATCTGCCCTAATTCAATGGAATGGGGCTCCACAACTCTTTACTTTTAACTGTCCTCTGTACCTTATCTGTCAGTATATCTTGTCTGATAAATGGTAGGCTGATGAAATTGCAAAATGGGCCACTAAATAGTTTTTGCCCCCCTCATAGAGAATAGCTCCTGTAGTCAGAATTACTCATCTTGCATACCTCCCAACTTTGGTCCCCGGCAAATTGGGATGCCAGGCAGTGGAGTTTGGCGAGGGGTGTGTTAGTGCTACCGTGCATGTGTGGTAATCGCTTCTACGCATCCGTACAGTGCTGCGTCTGGGACACAAGAGAATGTGATCAGGACCGCGGGACTGGAGTCCTGAGTGCTGCTGTCCCACTGAGCTATACCTCTGTCCCGAATCCTAGTCTTACTCGCAAAGGACAAATGACAACTGCAACAATCAGGCATTAATAGCAGAGTTGGGAAGATGGGCAAGTTGGAAAAGATTTTCAACTCAAGATTTTCAGAATTTCACAGTTCACTATAATGAGTTAAGCAACTAAAAGTAATGGCACAGTTGACAACACTGCCGGATTTGCCGGGGGGATAAGACACTGGAGAATAAAAATGAGACTGCAGGATTGTGGTCCCAAATCGTGCTTTCCTGCAGAGCTCTACCTCTGAAAGACCTTATCGGCACAGCCATCCAAAATCAGGGCTGTCCTGTGCAAAGCGGGTCTATTGAAAGGCACGTGGTAACAAATATGACATTCCATGTTTGTATAATGTCTTTTAAAAAACTGATTATGATAATGCTATAGGCCACCTTCATCCTTAAAGGGGTTAAAATATTACATTTTTTAATATTTATTTATTTTTCTTAATTTTCTTTTTTTTTTTGGGGGGGGGGGGGGGTTGCTTAACACTTACAAGCTGTCTTATAAAATGTGTTTGGCTGGCACTTCTGTATAAGAGTGCTAACAATTAATTCAGATTCCAAAGAAGCGGAGACTACTTCAATCTAAATTTTGTGAGACTTATATTGTGCCTGTATTGAAAACACTATAAATATGAAGGATTGGTGAGAGCCGAGAGATTTAATGAAGTGTGTATCTAACCGGGAATGACTACAGCTTGCAAACTAGAGGGATGTATTAATCCATGCATACTGGGTAATGCAGACCTCACCACAAAAGGCTGGCAGTAGTTTATAGCCTAAAGCCCTCAGATGACCTTCCCAGTGGTGCAGCCCTTTCTGGCTGATTTAGCTTTCTGATAAAAAAAAAAACAAAAAAAAACAACTCCTGTTCCTCCTGCCATTTTATGAAGCTGTGCCGTTTGTGTGATTCATAGTCACAGCTGGAGTACTGTACTATCCACGGGGCTGAACATTTTACTGGAAGGAGCTGCATGCAAATTAAATGCTTGTGTAAGTTCCAAGCCTTTTTATTTATTTATTTACTTCCTGTCCGTGGAGTGGCTTGTTTACAACAGATGTGCTGTAAATGGTTCATGTTAAGTTTTTTTTAAAATTATTTTTATTATTATTATTAGCTGCACAGGCGATCTTGGATCCTAACATAATTTTCTTTCTGTACAAGATATATTTAAAGTAAATGACTAAAATTAAAAGAATAGTAGCATCCTAGCGATGTACTCAAAAACCAGAGAATATCTCAGTGTACCTTACCTGGTTAAACACTTTGTTGTTATTATAAATCATGCTGTTTGGCAAATGTTACTTTTTAAATTTTATTTTTTCCCATTTGTAAGTTTAGTTCTTGTTTTTAATCAGCTTGTTTTAATGTACTCGCTATTTTTCTTTCATTCTTAATTTTCTTGTACAACTTCTCTCGAGATCTGTATTATCATTTGTACATGTTGTTTATGTGAGGTTAGGACTTTGCCAAGTTAAAATAAATAAATCATTGCCACCGGATATTACAGTACGTCTTATCTGGTGGCTGTATTTCCCTTCTCCGTGCAGGAGGGAAGACTGCACAGAGGAGATGACCGCGGACTTCTGGGGAAGGGGGATGGTATATAACGAGCACAATAACGCTGGCACATTAATAGAAAACCTAACACTAGCATACTAATGGGCAAATTGGCTGTGGCTTATTAATGGCAAAATAATACTGGCATATTATTGGGCAAATTGGCTGTGGCTTATTATTGGCAAAATAATACTGTCATATTATTGGGCAAATTGGCTGTGGCTTATTAATGGCAAAATAATATTGGCATATTATTGGGCAAATTGGCTGTGGCTTATAAATAAAATAACACTGGCATATTAATGGCAAAAGTAATACTGGCATTTTAATGGCAAAATAATACTGGCATACCATTAGGCAAATTGGCTGTGGCATATTAATGGCAAAATAATACTGGCATATTAATGGGCAAATGGCTGTGGCATATTAATGGCAAAAAATACTGGCATATTTAATGGACAAACTGTGGCTTATTTTAATAGGCAAACTGACTGTTGCATGTTAATTGGTACCTGACAGTGGCTTTTTTTATTGGCAAAGTGATGCTGTGGCATGTTCTGTGGGCAAAATAACAAGAACTATGGGGAAAGTAACACTGTGACTTGTTCTGCAGGGGCAGTTATGTGGGACAAAGTGACACTGGTATGTTCTGTGGGGCAAATTGACACTGTGGCATGCCAAATTGTGTGGGTGCAATATGAGTGCAAACCAAGTGCTGTGGGTGCAATGTAGGTGCATGGCAAGTGCTGTGGGTACTGTATGGTGCTGTGTGAAGTCATTTAGGTGTAATGTGCGTGCAGAAAAAGGGAACAAAAGCAAGAAATGCAATTTCTCAATAACATTTTTATCACATATACAAATAGTTGAATGAGATATGAAAATAGTTGCTTATAATATTAAAAAGTTTACATTTACATAAAGTGTTTTACAATGCAAATTTAGAAATATTGGGTCGATGGGGGCCCACTGCTAAAGACTTTACCCAGGGCCCACTAGGGTCTTAAAGTGGCCTTGGTCAGGGCTACTGTGTTAGGGGTCCTGGGGACCATTTGGGGAACCCTGGGACCTGGTTTTGAGATGGCAGGGTTTTTATTTTAAATTCTTTTTCATGGGGTAAGTACTTGTGGCTAAGTTTAACTGGACAGTTGTACTTATCCTCCCCCCATTGAAATGAATGGGAGCCTCTCGGCAGGCTTTACCTTATATCAATATATATATATCAATAATATATTTGCAAAAATAGTTAGTGAATACCATTTTCAAGGTTGAGAAAGATGGGTGAGTCTTTCTAAGGTTGGACGTCTTGAGTGCTAATCTTGACCTCCAATCTCGACTTTTCGTGAATAGAGTCCACTGTGCTGTTTTTACTGAACATGCCCATAGCAAGAGGAGTATAGATTATTATTCTTCCCAGTGTTGTTTATCTGTTGCTGTTCTTAATGATGTATGTTCAGCTTTTTGGCGACTTCTGTGCTTACCACATAGTTCGTCAATCTGTGATAAAAAAAAAAAAACAGCCCACAAAGAAGCACATGCTAATAAAAGCTAGGTCATACATTAATGATGTCAGACTCTTGTTCTACAGCAGGCTTCTACTCTGTGAAGTGACAGATTCTCAATATATATGCTATAATTCACTGTATCGGCCTTGGTCAGTCGTGGAGTTTGTAATATTCAGACATTCAGTAGTCCAGCTGTATCCCCGCTGTGTTTCCTTAATAACTTGGCTCACAAGCGGCATTTCTTTAGTAAAATGAAGGCTGCATTAATGGTAAAGCAAGTAGTAGATTAACCCATTTAGCCAGTCTAGTGTGTAATTGGACTTTGATTGTAATTGTCCTGCAACTATTCCCCTTATAAGTTAAGCAAAGGAAATCAATTTCACTATTTCCAATTAAATAGCCTTGTGCTGTCTCCTCTTCTTGGCCTGTCAAAGATTGATCTCCGCTAGGAAAAGAAAAAACACACAGGTATTAAACGGAAAGAGCCTATTTACTGGAAATGAAACACGGGGTGTATTCTGTGCCTTACTTGGAATATCTTTTCCGTCATTTAATCATGGGAGTCACTGTCCGCTGTGATTTTCAGTGGGCCATGGCTGCCAGGTTGTACATTTGGTGTTTTGTTGGGTGAGACTGGAAAGGGGAACAGTGGAGAGATGTCCCATTGTGGGGAGCAGTGTAGAGATGTCCCATTGTGGGGAACAGTGTAGAGATGTCCCATTGTAGGGAACAGTGTAGAGATGTCCCATTGTGGGGAGCAGTGGAGAGATGTCCCATTGTGGGGAGCAGTGGAGAGATGTCCCTTTGTGGGGAGCAGTGGAGAGATGTCCCATTGTGGGGAGCAGTGGAGAGATATCCTATTGTGGGGAGCAGTGTAGAGATGTCCCATTGTGGGGAACAGTGGAGAGATGTCCCATTGTGGGGAACAGTGTAGAGATGTCCCATTGTGGGGAGCAGTGGAGAGATGTCCCATTGTGGGGAGCAGTGGAGAGATATCCTATTGTGGGGAGCAGTGTAGAGATGTCCCATTGTGGGGAACAGTGGAGAGATGTCCCATTGTGGGGAACAGTGGAGAGATATCCTATTGTGGGGAGCAGTGTAGAGATGTCCCATTGTGGGGAGCAGTGGAGAGATGTCCCATTGTGGGGAGCAGTGGAGAGATGTCCCATTGTGGGGAGCAGTGGAGAGATGTCCCATTGTAGGGAACAGTGTAGAGATGTCCCATTGTGGGGAGCAGTGGAGAGATGTCCCATTGTGGGGAGCAGTGGAGAGATGTCCCATTGTGGGGAGCAGTGGAGAGATGTCCCATTGTGGGGAACAGTGGAGAGATGTCCCATTGTAGGGAACAGTGTAGAGATGTCCCATTGTGGGGAACAGTGGAGAGATGTCCCATTGTGGGGAGCAGTGGAGAGATGTCCCATTGTGGGGAGCAGTGTAGAGATGTCCCATTGTGGGGAGCAGTGGAGAGATGTCCCATTGTGGGGAACAGTGGAGAGATGTCCCATTGTGGGGAACAGTGGAGAGATGTCCCATTGTGGGGAGCAGTGTAGAGATGTCCCATTGTGGGGAGCAGTGGAGAGATGTCCCATTGTGGGGAACAGTGGAGAGATGTCCCATTGTGGGGAGCAGTGGAGAGATGTCCCATTGTGGGGAGCAGTGGAGAGATGTCCCATTATAGGGAACAGTGGAGAGATGTCCCATTGTGGGGAGCAGTGGAGAGATGTCCCATTGTGGGGAGCAGTGGAGAGATGTCCCATTATAGGGAACAGTGGAGAGATGTCCCATTGTAGAGAACAGTGTAGAGATGTCCCATTGTGGGGAGCAGTGGAGAGATGTCCCATTGTGGGGAGCAGTGGAGAGATGTCCCATTGTGGGGAACAGTGGAGAGATGTCCCATTGTAGGGAACAGTGTAGAGATGTCCCATTGTGGGGAACAGTGGAGAGATGTCCCATTGTGGGGAGCAGTGGAGAGATGTCCCATTGTGGGGAGCAGTGGAGAGATGTCCCATTGTGGGGAGCAGTGGAGAGATGTCCCATTGTGGGGAACAGTGGAGAGATGTCCCATTGTGGGGAACAGTGGAGAGATGTCCCATTGTGGGGAGCAGTGTAGAGATGTCCCATTGTGGGGAGCAGTGGAGAGATGTCCCATTGTGGGGAACAGTGGAGAGATGTCCCATTGTGGGGAGCAGTGGAGAGATGTCCCATTGTGGGGAGCAGTGGAGAGATGTCCCATTATAGGGAACAGTGGAGAGATGTCCCATTGTGGGGAGCAGTGGAGAGATGTCCCATTGTGGGGAGCAGTGGAGAGATGTCCCATTATAGGGAACAGTGGAGAGATGTCCCATTGTAGAGAACAGTGTAGAGATGTCCCATTGTGGGGAGCAGTGGAGAGATGTCCCTTTGTGGGGAACAGTGTAGAGATGTCCCATTGTAGAGAACAGTGGAGAGATGTCCCTTTGTGGGGAACAGTGTAGAGATGTCCCATTGTAGAGAACAGTGGAGAGATGTCCCTTTGTGGGGAACAGTGGAGAGATGTCCCTTTGTGGGGAACAGTGGAGAGATGTCCCATTGTAGAGAACAGTGGAGAGATGTCCCTTTGTGGGGAACAGTGTAGAGATGTCCCATTGTAGAGAACAGTGGAGAGATGTCCCTTTGTGGGGAACAGTGGAGAGATGTCCCTTTGTGGGGAACAGTGGAGAGATGTCCCATTATAGGGAACAGTGGAGAGATGTCCCATTGTGGGGAGCAGTGGAGAGATGTCCCATTGTGGGGAGCAGTGGAGAGATGTCCCATTGTGGGGATCAGTGGAGAGATGTCCCATTGTGGGGAGCAGTGGAGAGATGTCCCATTGTGGGGAACAGTGGAGAGATGTCCCATTGTAGGGAACAGTGTAGAGATGTCCCATTGTGGGGAACAGTGGAGAGATGTCCCATTGTGGGGAGCAGTGGAGAGATGTCCCATTGTGGGGAGCAGTGTAGAGATGTCCCATTGTGGGGAGCAGTGGAGAGATGTCCCATTGTGGGGAACAGTGGAGAGATGTCCCATTGTGGGGAACAGTGGAGAGATGTCCCATTGTGGGGAACAGTGGAGAGATGTCCCATTGTGGGGAGCAGTGTAGAGATGTCCCATTGTGGGGAGCAGTGGAGAGATGTCCCATTGTGGGGAACAGTGGAGAGATGTCCCATTGTGGGGAGCAGTGGAGAGATGTCCCATTGTGGGGAGCAGTGGAGAGATGTCCCATTATAGGGAACAGTGGAGAGATGTCCCATTGTAGAGAACAGTGGAGAGATGTCCCTTTGTGGGGAACAGTGGAGAGATGTCCCTTTGTGGGGAACAGTGGAGAGATGTCCCATTATAGGGAACAGTGGAGAGATGTCCCATTGTGGGGAGCAGTGGAGAGATGTCCCATTGTGGGGAGCAGTGGAGAGATGTCCCATTGTGGGGATCAGTGGAGAGATGTCCCATTGTGGGGAGCAGTGGAGAGATGTCCCATTGTGGGGAACAGTGGAGAGATGTCCCATTGTAGGGAACAGTGTAGAGATGTCCCATTGTGGGGAACAGTGGAGAGATGTCCCATTGTGGGGAGCAGTGGAGAGATGTCCCATTGTGGGGAGCAGTGTAGAGATGTCCCATTGTGGGGAGCAGTGGAGAGATGTCCCATTGTGGGGAACAGTGGAGAGATGTCCCATTGTGGGGAACAGTGGAGAGATGTCCCATTGTGGGGAACAGTGGAGAGATGTCCCATTGTGGGGAGCAGTGTAGAGATGTCCCATTGTGGGGAGCAGTGGAGAGATGTCCCATTGTGGGGAACAGTGGAGAGATGTCCCATTGTGGGGAGCAGTGGAGAGATGTCCCATTGTGGGGAGCAGTGGAGAGATGTCCCATTATAGGGAACAGTGGAGAGATGTCCCATTGTGGGGAGCAGTGGAGAGATGTCCCATTGTGGGGAGCAGTGGAGAGATGTCCCATTATAGGGAACAGTGGAGAGATGTCCCATTGTAGAGAACAGTGTAGAGATGTCCCATTGTGGGGAGCAGTGGAGAGATGTCCCTTTGTGGGGAACAGTGTAGAGATGTCCCATTGTAGAGAACAGTGGAGAGATGTCCCTTTGTGGGGAACAGTGTAGAGATGTCCCATTGTAGAGAACAGTGGAGAGATGTCCCTTTGTGGGGAACAGTGGAGAGATGTCCCTTTGTGGGGAACAGTGGAGAGATGTCCCATTGTAGAGAACAGTGGAGAGATGTCCCTTTGTGGGGAACAGTGTAGAGATGTCCCATTGTAGAGAACAGTGGAGAGATGTCCCTTTGTGGGGAACTGTGGAGAGATGTCCCTTTGTGGGGAACAGTGGAGAGATGTCCCATTATAGGGAACAGTGGAGAGATGTCCCATTGTGGGGAGCAGTGGAGAGATGTCCCATTGTGGGGAGCAGTGGAGAGATGTCCCATTGTGGGGAGCAGTGGAGAGATGTCCCATTGTGGGGAGCAGTGGAGAGATGTCCTATTGTGGGGAGCAGTGGAGAGATGTCCCATTGTGGGGAGCAGTGGAGAGATGTCCCATTGTAGAGAACAGTGGAGAGATGTCCCATTGTGGGGAGCAGTGGAGAGATGTCCCATTGTGGGGAGCAGTGGAGAGATGTCCCATTGTGGGGAGCAGTGGAGAGATGTCCCATTGTGGGGAGCAGTGGAGAGATGTCCCATTGTGGGGAGCAGTGGAGAGATGTCCCATTGTGGGGAGCAGTGGAGAGAACTCACTGTGCGGTGGCACCCAAAAACAGTATATTTCACAAAATGGCGGCGCCCAGTCACATGTGTTTAGTTAAATATTTAATTAAATACAGTCACATACCAAAAACAAAAAACTTATCTGAAATCAATAATACAAAATAAAAAAATAAAACCTTTTCATTTTTTGGTGGAAGTGTCCCTTTAACATTACTCTGCATTGCTCACACAGCTTCTATGTTCAATATAAATGAGCTTTATCAATAAATAGTAAAGTGTGAGAAGGTTTAATATGCCAGTACTTCACAAAATTTGGACTGAATGATTAGGCTATTTTTAAAGTTTTGAACAAACCTACAGTAAGAACAGTCAAAAGAGTCCGGCAGCCTTCAACGCCTGTAATGGAATTTTTTTTTTTAACACTAATTTTTGTTCTGCATTTCAGTTTATTTAAACCTAATTTTATTAAGCTTTTTAAATATTCAAAACTCCTTGGAACACCTGTGCATTTGATTTTCTTTTTTTTTTTTTTTTACTTGAAAAATCAAATCTGACTTATTAGGTTACAGTGTATCCAGAAACACAATGTATCTGCATGTAAAATGTACATACAATGAACCCAGTCAATACTAGTCTTAATCATGACAGTAAAACATGAAATTAATTGTGACAACCAATACTGGTTACCTAGTCTCATTTTAATTGTTGTCTCAGCTGATTTAATTTCTGTCATAAAAACCCCCGAAAAAAAATTAAGCAATTTCAGTGATGAATGGATAAAATCTGATGTTTACCATAACCTACCACAATCTGGCTTCATCCTGTTTGCCAGGCTTCTCTATATAACATTTTGTATTTATAAAGAAAGACACAGAGTTCCATCTACTTTTAAAGTGGGACTAAACCCTCCATGGCTATGTCTGACTGATTAAAAAGACTTGTGAAGGATGTGTCTGTGTAGCACCATTCTGTAGAGATTAGCAATTCTTCTGGAAGTTGCCATGAGGCGGCCATTTTGTGCAGCTGTGATGCTGAGCACACCTACACTGGGGGAGAACATGCTCAACTCCTTCCACGCTATAGGCTGTGCGCTGCGTGAATGATGCGGGGCAATCACTCTCTGCCGCCATGGAGCACTGCAGCACAAGATGGCTGGTCCATAGTATTTTGCAAAGATTACAGACGAATAACTTTTGAATGCTGCAAAAGCAAGTGGCCTTTTGCCTTATTAAAGGGACAGTACCACCTAGCTTATTTTCTCTATGTTTTTAATGTAATGCAATAAATGCAATTATTTCTACTCTAAAACAATGAACAACAACAAAAAATTGATTCCACTTTTGCAGTTTTTTTTTAGCAATAGGACAAGTTGAGGAATAACACTGATAAGATATCTGTTTCTTTTTCTATATTATACATAATATACATTATTATATGGATTTAGGTGACTGACTGGATATCCCTGTACCAAAACAAGATGACACATCTTAACAAAATTTGTTTGCCGTTTACATTTTGCCCCTTCTAGAGGTAATAGAAGTTTTTTGCACAAATACCTGAAATTTAAAAAAAACAACAAAAGTGACAAATGCGCTAAACCAGGGCTCGACAAACCCCGGGCGCCAGGTCGCCATGGCGACCAGGAAATCAGACCTGGCGCCCGGGTGCTGTTTGTTACAGGTTGCCCTTGCCGGCTGCCATCCGTTTTTCTTTTACTTTGTTTTTCAGCGCGAGGGGAGAAAGTCTGTGCGGATCACACAGACTGTAAGCTCCGCCCCCTCGCGCAACACGCTGTAGTGCCGATTGTCACGTGACAACACGGCACAGGAACAGAAAGAGATCGGGCTCCAGCATAAATGTCCCCCTCCCCTGCAATGAGGTAAGCAGCAGGGAGGGAGGACACTGTAAGAAATATTATTTTGTTCTTTAAAAAAATAAAAATAAAAAAAAAAGGTGTGTATGTGTGTATATAACTGGCTGTGTATGTGGTCTGTATGTATGTATGAGTGAATGTAACTGACTGTATGTGGTGTGTGTGTGAATGTAACTGACTGTGTATGTATGTGTGAATGTAACTGTGTATGTATGTGAATGTAACTGGCTGTGTATGTATGTGTGAATGTAACTGGCTGTGTATGTATGTGTGAATGTAACTGACTGTATGTGGTGTGTGTGAATGTAACTGACTGTATGTGGTGTGTGTGTGTGTGTGTGTGTGTGTGAATGTAACTGACTGTATGTGGTGTGTGTGAATGTAACTGACTGTATGTGGTGTGTGTGTGAATGTAACTGACTGTATGTGGTGTGTGTGTGTGTGTGTGAATGTAACTGACTGCATGTGGTGTGTGTGAATGTAACTGGCTGTGTATGTGGTGTGTGTGAATGTAACTGGCTGTGTATGTGGTGTGTGTGAATGTAACTGGCTGTGTATGTGGTGTGTGTGAATGTAACTGGCTGTGTATGTGGTGTGTGTGAATGTAACTGGCTGTGTGTGTGGTGTGTGTGTATGTAACTGGCTGTGTATGTGGTGTGTGTGTATGTATGTATGTGTGAATGTAACTGGCTGTGTATGTGAGGTGGGTGTATGCCACTGTGTATGCCTATTGTGATGTGCCGTTGTCTGGCTCCTAAATTTTTTGGCTGGCTCCTAAAACTAAATTAAATTTGTCAAGCCCTGCGCTAAACCCAACACTTATCACACTATATAGTTACCCTTTTCAGTAAGAAGAGCTTACACATGTATTATCCAAAGGGAAAAGAAAAAATATAACATAATATAATGTAGTATTTCAAAATCAAATGTGAAGCAAACCTGAAATGTATACAATATGTTTGTAGGTTATTCAAGGTGGGCAAATTATATTCCCCACAATGTAAAGATCCATATTGACTATTTAATCATCAGATGTAGCATCTATTTGGAGATGGTCTTCCACCTAAGTAGACAAAGCTAATTGGTTACACAGCTAAAAAAAAAAAACATGAATGTGTCTAAAAAAAATGTTTTTTCATTGTGTGGAATTACAAAGGAAAGTTTTGAAATACTGTAATTTGTATCTTGGGAAACAAAGGCTGTCATTCATTAATTACAGAATTAAACACCATGGAGACATTCTTTGTTCTTCTCATACTGATCCCACACACACAAAAAGAAACATCCTTGCAGAGCAGGAATAGTTTTATAACCAATTAGAATGGCACCATTTTGTGACAGATGCAACCATGGCAAATAATTGGACATTTTCAAAACAAAATGGATCTCTAAATGGGTTGAGACTGCAGTTTACATTCTCGCTCTGCTTTTCAGAGATTTTTTCTCATTACTGCTGCATTGTGCCAGTTTGACTTGATATTAATTTGGAGTGATGCCCCCATATTGGGATTTAGGTGGATATTAACTAATTCCCCAGCTATGTAGTGATTTAGTGTGAGTTGATCCTGGAGCATGTTTGCATTTATCTTCTTTACCCATAGCAATGTAACATGTAATGCTTGTGGAGATTACAGTAAGATGTTTAGATTTATGGCAGACATGTCAAACTCACATCAAGCTATGGTCTGACTTAGTTAGTCTCATCCAACTGACAGCTCTATTTGCACGTCCAACTTTAACCCCTTAGTGACAAGACATTTTGACCTTGTCTTTCCCCTGGTGACAAGGGCTGTTTTTACATTTCTGGGGTGTTTGTGTTTAGCTGTAATTTTCTTCTTTCTCACATACTGTACCCACACAAATTACATGTTGTTTTTATCGTCATAAGAAGGGTTTTCATTAGATACCATTATGTTCATCATATCTTTTAACTTACTACAAAAAAAATCATAAAATATGATGAAAAAATAAAAAAAAAACTTTTTCTAACTTTGACCTAAAATGTAATTTACAATCATTAAAAAATACTCTGTCTAAATAGTTTCTAAATGTTGTCCCGAGTTCAGAAATATGCTTGTTTCCATGTTTTTCAACAGTTTTTTGCAAGTTATGGGGCAAAAAACAAAAGTAGTGTTTTTTTTCCCTATATTGACCTTTTGACCCCAACCCAAACCCTAAATTTAACCCTAACCCTAAATTTAACCCCAACTCTAACCCTTCTGCTAACCCTTAATATATTTTAATTCAATTGTAACCCTATCCCTTATGCTAACCCTAATTTAATTGTAAACCCTAGCTGCTATACTAACTCTATCCCTAGACATAAGCTAATTAAGTCTGCCTCTACTTTCACTTCCGAAGCTCTGACCACAAGAGGGCACAGCAATATGGCGCCCACGATCGCTCTGTGAAGCGATCATGGGTGCCCCAGAGCTGGAATTTTGAATTTTGGTGCTGGCTATTGGCCCAACATCGAGGCAATAGAGCAGCACTGTCAGAGCGTTTTTTGCGATCGGGGATCGCGAAAACTGCTTGTTTCACTGCAGGATGTGTCAGACAAGTCCATTGTCAGGAACGGAGTTCCCGGCTGGACATGCCTGACACGTCCATTGTCGTGAAGGGGTTAAATAGATTTGAGTACAAACATACATTTCTTTATCAAGCTTAAAGGACAACTGTTGGCAAAAAAAATAATTAGTATAGGCATCATAAATACAAATCCTTTAATGAAAGAATATAAATGAAGTAAGTCTTTGTGTGTATATCTCTCTTGGGGTGGACATTTTGTTTAGAATCTTGGCCAATGAAGCAAGATTTGACCCATTATAGTGCTATACAAGCAGAGATGTGTATTCCAATGCTATTTCTTTTGATTATCTGACTCAAATAAAAATGTTGATTCAAAAAATAAGTAATGTTCTAAATTTGTATTCTTTCATTCAAACATTTCTATTTAAAATTCAAGATACGTGGGTGCTCTGTAATTAATCTAATAATAATATTTAACGGTCACTGATCATTTAACCCCTTAGTGACTCATGGTAAAAAAAATGCCACTTTTTGTTCCTGGCCACAGTTCTATGCCGTCCTCTCATCTTTTGGGACCAAAACAATAGAACGGCATATAATATCCTAGCATCAGGAAGGGGTTAAAGTTCGTGCTGCTCTAGGCAGACTAAATTTGGGCACCCCATCACCCACATTGCACACCCATTACATGCCCAATCACCCACGTGGCACACCCAGGACATACCCCATCACCCACATTGCACACCCATTGCATGCCTTATAACTCATGTTGCACACCCAGGATATGCCCCATCGCCCACGTTGCACACCCAGGACATACCATGTCACCCACGTTGCACACCCAGGACGTGTCCCTTCACGCACATTGCACACGCATTATATGCCCCATAACTCCATTACATGCCCCATCACCCACATTGCACACACATTAAATGCCCCATCACCCCAATTTCTTGCCCACATTGAGCACACATTACATGACCCCATCACCCCATTACATGCCCATTACCCCTGTTACATGCTCCTATCACCAAAGGACTTACCCTGTGCTGTTCTCTGGTGTCTAGTGGCAGGCTTCATGGTGTCTGTTCGCTAGCGAGGCGCACAGACAAACGACCATGTTGCCTGTACACCACCTCACGTGCCTTTTCAGATGAGTGCCGACAGGTCACATGTCCCGGCACGTGTCTGACAACAGAGCACGTGTCATATGAACTGCCGGCACTCCGTAAGAACACATGCAGAGCCAAACAGGAAGCATAGTAGTTTGTCTGTGAATGCTGCCTGCCATTAGACACCAGAGAACAGCCCTGGGTAAGTCCTTTGGTGATGGGGGCATGTAATGTTATTAAAGGGGCGGGGGGCATTTTTTGCTGCCCCCCAAGCAGACAAGTCTTGCATATCTGCCTTGCGCTAAAAACAGCCAGCGCCTGTCCGAAGGCCCCCAGACCCCATCTAATTAATTTTTTTAAAAATTAGCAATTATTCCTACCTGTGAAAATCACTGCTCACACCCCTAGAACCAGGTCAAATAATTACCTGGTTCCAGCTATGATCTGTGATGCCCTCAATCCTCATCTTTGGCACAGGGAAAGGTGCCACCCAAAAAATAAAAAATGAATCCACCTATTTTAGTTAATAATAAAAAACCTGCCGCCATCAGCAAAAAAAAACTGCAAACGTCCCTGCTCAAAGCATCCATCCATGGCAGCATGATGGAATCCCTGCTCTGAGAGTGGTGATTTCATTTTAAGAAGAAATGGCATCTCATTGGCTGACTGTATCAATGTGATCACTCTCTGGAACAATCATATTCAGCATTAGGGTTGCCACCTGGCTGGTATTTTACAGGCAGACTGGTAAAAAATTGGCTTGAGGCCAATGTCATGTCTATGGAGGGAGTAGCCGGTATTTTTCTGACAAAAAGGTGGCAATATTCGCCATATTGAAAGGCATAAAAACCGTTCCAATATAGCGCTGCCCTGCTAGGAGCAAAAACTTTGAAAGTGATCAATGATCACTTCCATCTCTCAGTGAGTGTTGGTAGACTGCCCCTAGAGGCAGCAATATTACAGTAAAAAAATACCCTTTTTTCCCTTTGGTTAGCTTTATATTTAGGGTTAGCATTAGGGTTGGGGTTAAAATGTACCCACAGGAGAAATTGGTAAGGAAAAAACAACTAACTACTTTCAGTTATTGCGCAAAAAGAAAACAGAGAAATCGTAAACACTGGGTATTTCTAAACTCCAGACATGTATTATAATCTATTTATTAGTTTTTTGTATTAGCGTTTCTATATATGTAAAAGTTAGAAAAAGTGTTTCATGTAAAAGTTATTTCTGTTGTCACTTCCAGTTGATATTCTGGTAGCAGGACTTCACCTCTGGAAGTGTGTTTTTGTGAATTAATGTTTCAAAATTTTTGTATGGGTTATATTTTATTAGATGAGTCTGCAATGTTTGTGTGCTTTTAACCCTTTTGGTGCTGAAGTAATAGAGTTATGTACTGGGCACTGAAGAGGTTAATGTTGTGATGTAACATCCTCTCTCTCTGAGTGCCTGAGGAAGTCATCCAGTTTCAAAAAAACATGTCTGTGATTTTATTTGTCAAACTGTTGTCACATTATAAATAATAATATTACTGCCTGCATAGCTACAATGGACTACATTTCCACCCAGGCAGACCTATCTCGCCCCTGCTTGTTTTTTTCAACTAATTGGTCACTCGTGCATGAGTCGAAACCATTTCTCTCAGCCCTCAGGCTACTTCTGAACTACAACTTCCATGATGCCAAGCAAGCCTTTTGGGGCATATAGCACTATAGCAGTAAGTTAGCAATAGTTATAGTTCAGCAACAGCTGGAGGGTTACCTCTTGGCCTGCCCTCATGTAAGGTGTTAATTCCAGTTTCCAGAGAAGCGATATGTGTTGACTGGGACATGGCCATTGCAATTCTAAGGAGACTTTACCCCTTATTTTGCATTCTGTGGAAGCCTATAATAAATACGCTTCATTCTTCTATGAGGACAGTGGACTGGTTTTTACTGCCTCGCTGCCAACCATCCTATTATATGTCTAATGCTGCTGACATTTCATCAAACTTTGCTCACGACAAACAAAAGACCAAGATATAGCATCCCCAGAATAGTGCTTGTTATCCACAGGTGCTGTGTGGAGTGCTTTTCAAGAACAGCAGATAATGATGGTCGAGCTGTAATACCAGGGGAAATATTGTTCCCTATCCAGGTTTATCGTCTGTGCACACACATCACTCAGCAGGATAAAACATGGAAAGTTGGCGAATTCAGGCCGCTTCTCGGAGGTTGTGTCTAGAACGTAAATTAGAAAATGTTTGCTAGGTGCACTTCCACGCTTACTAGGTTTGTGCCCCATTCTGAGGATTATTATTTCACAGTGGTTGACAGCAAGTCATTGTTGAATTACAAACCCTTTGATCCACTGCTAGCTTTTAGGTACTGTGACAACAGCTCTGAACGGATGAAACTTTCACATAACAAATTGTGATCTACTTGCTTCTCTTTAGCCTCCACTAGTATTGCTTCCTTTTGTCAGGAGTGTTCTGTGGAACTCTACTATACACATTCTCTAACATGTCCAAAGGGCCTTAAACCCTCTTGATTACCAGTCTCTAACCCTTTCATACTTTCCTCTGCCTTTCCATCTGACTAACACCAAGTGTGGAGATGCCTACTCCCTGGCCATTTCACTCATTATGGGAGCAAAGTCAATGTCAATATATTCTTGTAGCATCCATTTGTTGACTATTCTTGGTGTTGAACAGTCATCTATGTCCTAGATGATATATTTGAGAATCGACTCTCGGTAGCACCTATTTTCTTTGTGAAAAATCAAATTCAAACTGCTCAAAGATCTGGAATTGGCCCAAAATAGGCCAATTTTCATGCCATCATTTCGGCAACCAAATTCCTCTGGGGTTTGCCTGCCTCGGTCCTCAACATATATTTCTATGGGGAGGATGCCTGCTTATTTCGGGAGGACCTCAACTGTTGCAAAAATAGACCTCAACTGTTGCAAAAATAGCCAAAGTCCTCCCGAAATGGCCCGATCTTAGATAAAATTAAAAATAAAATTGTTTAAAAAAAAAATCAAATCAAATGAAATATATTAAAATTAAATATAATAACGTAAAATTAATTTAAATTTTTTTTAAAATAAAAATATATAAATATATTCATTGGCATGGTAATGGTTTTAATATACCAAAATTACATATTTATCACTAAAAAAAAATATTGATTATTGATAATAAATTGATTATTAAAATATGCTTTTAGGGCATAAATGCTGCAATTACCACCACTGATACCACCATTGACCACTATTATCTATATTACTATAGTATAAAACATTAATATAATATTTACTATATTATTATTAATTTATTTTAAGTTTTTTTTTATTTATATATTACATTTAAAATATATTATTCATTATATTTTAAGTTCAATTCGCCAGCTAACATATGGCGTATTAAACTGTCCGAAATCGGCGGAAAATTGCCTTTTTCATGCCAAAATATTGGTTGGCCAAAATTCTCCTCAATTCAGCTTTATGCCCCAATTTGGGGCCAGATTGGGGCATACTGAGTCAATTCTCAAGTAATTTTCTGGTCCTCAGTATTGCAAAATTATAATGGTGTCATCAATGTTCTCAATGTCGCTAAAGCCACAGGCAGTATGGTAGAAATAGATACTTTTTGCACTTTTTCACATTAAATTAGGCACACTCAAAATACAAACCAGTTTTCACTCGAATAAACCACTCAGAATAAAAATAAAAGCCCTGTGAAGCAATTTTCACTCATTTCAGTCTTCTCTGACATCATCAACTCCTGATTTCATTAACACCTTTCCCAAGACTCGCTAACCAAATACGTGCATCTCTCCTAGCTCTGGAATGCTTCCGAATTATTTATTCCACTTTCTGTATTATTCATATCTCAAATGTCTCGTTGTTATTCTGTAGTCCACTCCATATGCCATTTGTTCACTAGCTCACTGCTTTCAAAAGTTATTCAGATTTACAAAAAAACCCCCAAAACTTGCTGAATAAGAAGGCGTGAGAGTGAAAACTATGCAGTGTTGTTCTTTTTATAATGTTTGTTAAGGCACTAGTGGTTTATAACCAACACTCCACTTTTACACATTGTAACTTTTTATTACGCCAGCTGTTGGTGCATGCCTTGTGTTAATTAACTAAATATGCCAGTGTCCAAATCTCATGTCTGCTTAATGATTTAAAGGCTTCCTAATTTTTTTATTTTTTACTCTTTTTATGATAGAATATTGATAAAGGCACAGAGGAGTCCCCATTTTGTGCTATTTCCGTTAATGTGTGCATTGTATTGCAGATTGAAAGCACTTACAGGATAACTAGCATCATTGTCATCATATGGCCTGCAATATGAGCAAGGTACTGCTTCTAACATCTCTCCAGCTGCCTGCTTTAATGGAATCCTTAGAATAACTGCGCAGTTTACACATTTCCACTGTATAAATTCCCAAAATAGCGGATTTTTTTGATTTTCTGCAATTGCTTTAAGTCCATAATAACAGCACAATCAAATGCTGTTCAGCTTAAAATACATTTTTATACAGCTTATTTTGTTGATTTAAAAAAAACAACCAACCCGTGTGCTATATTGCTAAGTTACCATTATGAATTACAGGTTATTATAATGGGGATACATTAAATCAATTACCCAGAGCATAGCAATTCAAAGATATTTGCAATTATGTTTTAGTCCTTCGCTAAAAAAAAAAAAAAGGCATGGATAAGAGATGAATTTAACTGTTTGATTCCCTGTGAAGGGAGCCCTCCGGTTCTCAAGGGGTTATTTAGCTTTTTTTTCCGTCTGATCTGCAGTTAATATTGACCTTACTAAAAGAAATGACAAATCCCCATGACAGATGTTTAAATCCTGATAGGAAGGAAATATGAGGATCTTGCAAGACCTGATCCAGAGGGCCCAAATTTTTCAGTTGTGTGCCAGGCCCACCCTGAGGGGGTGACGGGCGATACTGGCGTCCAGGTGGGCCCAGGTCACGGCAGAAGAAAAACATTTTCCCTGGGCCGCGGCCTCTGTGTAGCGGGGCCACGTGCAGAAGGGGAGACTACACAGAGGAGACGACCGGGAGACAGAGCAACAAGGAGGTACTGGGGAAGGGGGGTGGCATAAAACGAGCAAAATACTGGCATATCGAGTGGCAAAATACTGGCATATTGAATGGTTAAATATTACTGGCATATTGAATGACAAAATATTACTAGCATATTGAGTGGCAAAATATTACTGGCATATTGAGTAGCAAAATATTACTGGAAAATTGAGTGACAAAATATTACTGGCATATTGAGTGACAAAATATTACTGGCATATTGAGTGACAAAATATTACTGGCACATTGAGTGGCAAAATATTATTGGCATATTGAGTGGCAGAAAATGTGTTCAGTAAGGGGTCCTGAAATTCCTGGTGGCGACCCTGTTGCGTGCTGGGCTTCTGGGCTTCAAACCATTCTCATACCGGTGGAAAAAGTATGGTCTTTAGCTCCACCTACTCCTTGTCCAGTTACACCACATCATGGGGCAGCCCTGCCCATTTTCCCAACTGTCTCTTTTTAAGGCTCTGTGGCATATTAGTAGATGGCCTCACCACCTACCATTCTGGGCTGACCCATTTCCTGTTCCCAGGGGGAAAATATAGTGAAGCCACTGGGTACCTGTGCCACCAGGTATATAATAGCCAGAATATACATGCAGAGGTCAAGTGCTTGCTCCATCATTTTATGCAAACTGTCAACACAACAGAGTTTTGTTAATTATGTCAACCAATACACTGTATGTTGGTAGAAAAATATTTGTTTATAATAAAAGTCAGCCAAGCTAAAATAGTAAAGGAAAGAGGTGTAGTGCAATACAACATACTTGCACAGCCTAACATCAGGTTTAATATTTCGAGTAACCATCGATTCCTGCACGGTTCATAATGCATATCGCACACTCTATGGTCTGCAAAGTGTTTGTAAATCTTAATTATTTTCTATGGTTAAATCCCAAAGATTCTTATGTAAACAAGACTTCCAAAATATTCTAGGAACAGCACTATTTGCAGACTGAACCCTTCCAGAAGTTTTTTTTTTCCTTGTTCGTTTTTTTTGCTGGTATTTCCTGTCACATTTCTGAGTTAAATACCACACATGTTTGCTATTAAATGGTTGAAAAGAACGTAGGTCAAATATCTAGAAGCATAGAAGCTATGTGAACATATGAATTTAATAAACTGTGGCGCAGTCTCTATCCTCTTTTCTAATTGTCTAAAAATTTAATAAATAATATACATTTGAACCCTTTCTTTGCCAGTTGTGAAGTTTAAACCAGGGTTGGCTAGCCCAGGCACTACAGATGTGTGGGAACTACATATCTCATAGTGCCCTGTCAGTAATAAGTAGGGTTGCCACCTCTGTATTGAAAAAGATACCGGCCGTGCTATTGACTCCATAGACTTAACGTTTGGCATCAAGCCCATTTTTTAGTAGCCTGACAGTAAAATACTTGCTGGGTGGCAACCCTAGTCATAAGATTGACTGAGCATCATGGGAAATGTAGTTTTAAAACATCTGCAGTGCCAAGGTTAGCCTTCACCGGGTTAACCTAATTCAATTTAAAATTGAAATATAATTATATAAATGTCTCTAGGAGCAGTGCAAATTGAGAAAAGCCATCACAGACTAATGAATATGTATAATAAAATGATGTGGCTGGCACTGGGTCATATTAAGTGTACCAATAAGACTGAGATAGGACCTAATTGAATTCATCTGAATTCCTCTGTTCTCTTTGACCATAACAATGAAAGATATCTGTAGTTTAAGAATAAAAGGGGAATTCAAGTGATTGCTCACATCCTGGGTGCCAGAAGGATTGCAAAAGGACATGTCAGATAACATTACTTGTACTGTGAATGTAAATAATGACAAATGATCTATATTTTTTGTTAGTAGAACCGAATGCATAGATTATGCATTAGAAAATGTGTTTCAGATGAGTCTGTGTTGCATCTGGTTTATGACAACAACTTGTAGCTTGATATGTAAATTACACATCACATTAACCCCTTCGTGACGTTAGGACGTTCTATGCCGTCCTAATTTTAAGTGCCTAAAAGTCGTTAGGACGGCATAGTACGTCCTTTGTTAAACAGCTCATCGCGGCTCCCTGCGATGAGCTGTTTTCGGATCCCGCTGCAGGCACTTGCAGCGGGATCCCATCTGTCATCTGAGGCCACTTTGAGTGGCCTCAGTCTGACAGGGGAAATGTAGCCGGTGCTCAAAGCGAACACCGGCTGCATTTCTCTAAATCGCGCCGTGCCCGAACTTCCGGGTTCGGGCACGCCTCCGTGACGTCACACGTGACATCCGGAGGTCTCGCGATATTTTGGCAGGGACCCACAGGGTCTATTAAGACCCTGATCGGGTCTCTGCCATAGTGTTCCTGGCTACCGATCACCTTGTGATCGGTGGCCAGGAACAATTTGTGACGTTTTGGTGCTTGCGTCGTTTGGGACGCAAGCACCATGCGTCACGAAGGGGTTAAAGGACAACTGTCAATAAAAATAACTTATGTTTAATGGAAATAGTTAATCAAGTGTAGGCATTTTAAATATAAATGCTTTTATGAAATAATACCAATAAAGTACCTTATTGAGCACTCTTTGCTCTATATAGCTTTATCAGGGGGCTGACATGTTGCTCAGAATCTTGGGTGAGATGAAGGAAGACCCAATACCGAAGATTCTAAACATGTCTGCCTCCCTTAAAGCATTTCTAACCCCTTTTGCGTCAATTGACATTGCAGGAAAGTAACGCACACACATGCAGTTTGTGACAATTGACGTGCATTGTCATGCGGTGAAACAATCATAGGAAGCGACCAGAAGTTGTTTCCTAAGCTCTGGAGGTATTACTGCAATGTCTTGATATCGAGGCATCTATTAACACTTAAATTTGGCCCCAGAGCACAATGCGATCACTCCCCAGAGCGGTCACAATTGCCATTTTGAGAGGCAGCATGCCGTTTCAATATGGTGCTGCCCTGTTGTGGACAAGAACTACGAAAGTGATTGCTATCACTCAGGGAGTGTTGCTGGACTGAAAAAAAAGTTCAAGGATCTGTATCAACAGCTCCAGTAGAAAAAGGGAGCCTCCAACCCCACACTTCTCTAAACTCAAGAGAAAGGGGTGGGTGCCTATAGGTCCACAGATAGCAAAATACAACTAAGGTAAGGTTAAAGAAACCATACCAAAATAGGGCCTATTAAAATGTCACACAGAAGACATAAAAGAGTGCTACTACTGTATAGAAAAAATAAGAAATATAAATGTAGCCCAAAGCCCATTATATTATAAAACATCAACAACTCTAGAGAGTTGACATTTTAGATGAAAAGTTTCTTTTTTTTTTTTAAACTAAAGGTTAGATTTAGGGTTGGATCACTATAGGAGAAAATGGTTTGTAAAATACAAAACGCTACTTTTAGTTATTGCGATATAAATGTGCAAAAAATAACCGAAAACTTTTATTTAGCAGGTTTGTTTATCAGTTTTTAGATGTGGAAAAGGTTTTTCATATAAAAATTGTTTTTTAAAAAATATTTCATTTTTTAAGTAAATTATATTCATTTAGAGTCAATTATTTGATATGATCAAAACAATGGTATCTAAAGAAAGCCCGACCTATGCCGATGAGAACAATATATAGTTTGTGTGGGTACTGTAAATAAGAAGGAGAAGATTTACAGCTAAACAAAACACCACATACGTGTAAAAATACCTGTTTGGTAGGCTTAATTTTATACATTTATATTATTTGAGCCTGTGACTAGCTTGGCGCATTTTTCTTTTCCCTGCTGGCACATAGTTGTGGTTGTTGGCTCCTCTGTCTGTTTGCAGCTGGGTGTCCAGGGGTTAATTGGGAGGAGATTTAATTGCACCTCTTCCAACACATTACAAATGTTTTGGTAGCAGCATAAACTGATTTGTGTGCCCTCTAGATCGGAGGAGAGAGTAGGTTCTCACCCTATTGTGAGTGTGCTTTAATGTGGCGGGTGAGCTTAATTATGCAATGGCCAATTCTTATAACCAAAACCTCTCATTTATATTTTGTTTACATCATTGTTGCCAACTTTATTACAGTGAGAAGTGCAGAGTTTTTTTTTGCAAAAGTGCTTACTAGTCACCCCCACTGATAGACTCTAGAATGCTTGTATAATGTATCTGCCAATGTACACAAATCAGGGATTTATGGGTCCCAATTATAATATGGAAAATTAAAATGTAACCCTTGAAGGCAATAGAGTTTAATGAAAGTTAATTTGTGGCAGCCATGGAGTGTATTGGAGTTAGTTTGATTTTTCAGCCACTAGCTGGCAGTAGACTGCTACAATTTATTTCCTGCACACTAAATTACGCTTAGAAAAACCCAAGCAAAAAATGGGTGATTCAACTATAATAGAACATTTTAGCAGGTCTGACACTGTCATATCAAAGCAATGCAAAGTACAGATCTGTCTGATATTCGATAGGCAGACTGCTTGCCTCCGTTAAATGGCTAGCTGACATCGTTCTAGAGATACAGGAAAGGTGCAGCCCAGGAAACCTGTCAGTTCATGAATTTCTTTCCCTATAAGATAAGAAAAAACAAATGCTACATTGATTACAGCCATTTCTTTAATTCATTTATTTCACTGGTATGTAACTGATTGCTATCCAAGTAGAGGCCACTAGCCAAGTGCAGTCTTAGCTAGCCTGAATATTAACAGGTTGTACAGTATTACTTCTATACTGTGATAGCTGTTATAATGTGGGTGTAAGAGACACATAGCACTCTATGTATAAAAAGATGTCTGTTCAAAGCCCCTTCCTTAATGGGTTGTATTGTGCTTGGGTAAAGCCCTAATGTTAGACTTAATGTGTTTTTCTCCTGCTTGTCACTCCTCGTTTGCTCCTTTTGTCTCTCCCACTACCTGCTTCGTTCTGAATGTTTGCTTTTTCTAACTGCCTTTCTTATATACTTGTATACTATATATATACTATATAGTTGTCTGTGACTGCAGTCAGTCACGCTACTTCACACAATGCACTGACTAGAAACAACGGTCTTAGTGTGAGGCCGACTGCACGCTACCTGGCTGACATTATTCCTTGACCACCACATATGATTAGGTCCTAAGAATGACCTGTGTTGAACGATTCTACGTGTTTGTAAAGCAGTTTGAGGCCCCTAGAGAGAACAGTGCAATGAAAAACACAAAGCGTTATTATACAGAGGAGCAATTTATCTAGTGTTTGGAAAAATAATATAAGATAAATGCTGCATCATGTAAAATAGGAAAAAAGACACAAATCTGTCTTGTCATTATTTTCCTAATCCCAGTGGTGGCGCTACGTGGCTGTTTAGGCCCCCAACTTGCTCAGCCCATCATCCAACAGTTCCTACGTGGAAGCGCTGCCATTGGTGGAGGAAGAGGTCTATCCATGTTTTCCTCCCAAGAATCGTTCCTCACTACCTGCACTACTCAGGAGGCTGAGCATCGTGGGTCACACAATGCTCTGGAGGAATCACATGCAGACAGGTGTTGGGTGGACATATTGATTACGCAAGGCTCCAGTTCATAACATTGAATGGCTGCACACTACTCCACTTATGTCCAATGTTTTACTTATTGCCCTCTATCCATTACTTTCACATCCATAACATGACCTGCATTTACAACCTCAGCTCCAGGTCTATAATTTAAAATTGAGCTTGAGATAGGTGAATATAAAAAAGTAGACTACTGTTTAAGTTTTCCTACTTGCCATTATGCCCATACCATCCTTCAGTAGCACCATTATTTCCTCCTATACCCACTTCTTGAGAAATTTACCCTTATGCCCATCTCCCAGAGACCTTCATCCTCTAGCCATCTCACAATGCCTTTACCCTTTTACCCACACCCCACAGCCTTTCCACCCAGACCCAATTTTTACCCATCATCCTATAGTAACCTCCCAGAGTGTATACCCTCTACAAATCTCTGAGATGGATAATAACTGCCAGAGGTGGGGAGAGATTGGTGTGGTGGGGATAGTTATGTTTGGTGATGTCTAGTTAGGAAAAGTTCATATGTGTGTGCTATTCTGTTAAGGTATGTGCAATTTATGTGAGATGGCTCAGTGGGCTAATGCACCAGCTGTAAAATATAGTCAATCTTCAGACTTCCAGGTTTAATTTCTGGTGAGGTCAATAAAGTCTGCCATTATGCTGAGGTAGGTAAAATTAGCACAGTTACATTGGGAAATAGCAACATATCCAGTTTGTTGGCCAGTGGTGACATGCCATGGTGTACTTGGTAATGAAAGAATAGGCCTGTGAATAAGCACTATGTTGCATGTTATGTTTTTACTCAATGGCACTTATAAATAATATGCAAGTTTAATTTTTAGAAATGTGTGCTCCTGAGTTTATTTTTGTATCAGAGCCATTGTGAGTGAATCCTTCTGAGCAGATAGGTCAAAACAGTCTACTTGATAAAGTAACAGTATTCTCTGCTTTTTTCGGAGTTTGTTGCTCGGAGTTGAAGTGCCCACTAAACTAGAATGAGTTAAACAGGTTATAAAATCACATCACATGACTCTGATATAACACAGGTTCTATGTGATCACAGATACATTATTAGACTGGGATAGCCTTTTATAGAATGCTGTGCTTCTTGAGATGTGAATCAATAAGAAAGAAATCGCTTTGGTAAAAGTGGTATTCTTCTTGTGCAAACCATTCATCACACTGTATCAATGGTTCTATATATTGTTGTGTTGTATGATGGGCAATTAATACCAGCAATGTAATCTCGCCTTCTCCCTCAGGCAAATCACTCTGCCTGCAAGCTTATGCTTGTCAATCTAGTAATTACAAATACATAATAACTGGATATATAGAAATGCCCTCAAACCAAGGCAGTGTTATGCTGAAAGTCTCTAGCACTGAACAGTCATTTTCTTTATCACTGTTTCACCATAAATCATAGCACCTGCTAATAGTATTAACAAACATCAATAGAGCAGAATCCTTGTTGGAGTGATAATTATCATGGAGTGCTGTGGTTTAAAGAATGCTCTCCAGTAGCACCTTTTATACCTTACCTCAGGTTGTAGACAAATTATAGTTATTTCTCCTGATATTCTAATGGAACTCAAGACAGCCACTTAATACAGGGGCATCATTTTGGAAGTCTCATTGACTTTCCCGTCAAACTATACAATTTTACCCACTGACGAAGCCTGGTGTCTTGGGGTGATCTTTGACTCGGCTCTCTCCTTCGTCCCCCACGTTCAGTCCCTTGACAAATCCTGCCATTTACAACAAAATGCTCAATGAAGAGGCCGCCACAGTCATAGTGCACTCGCTTGTGATTTCTCATCTTGACTACTTGGTTCATCTTTCTTCCCTGCTATCTATTCAAAATGTGGCTGCCAGGCTCATGTTTCTTACTTGTCGCTCCACGCCAGCTGCTCCACTCAGTATAGCTTCCCATTGGCTTCCCATCTGCACTAGGATCAAATAGTTAAATTCTGACTTTAACTTACAGAGCCCTCCAATCCGTGGCCCCTTCCTACATTGTTTGCCTCATTGACTGATACAATCTGTGTAGACCAATACATTCCTTAAGCTGACTAAGGCTCTCCCAACCTCGTAACCTCCTCCCATTTGTATTTGTGAGATTTTACCCAAGCTGCCGCCTATATCTGGAACTCACTTCCACAGTACGTCCAGCTCTCTTTCTTATTCTCAATCTTCAAAACTCACCTCTTTCTGGAAGCTTAACATTAATCCCTGTAGAACAATCATTAATTAACCTCTGGCCAAACCCACCTAGCTCCAACTGTCCCCAAATACTGCTACTACCACCACCTCTCCTTCTGACCTTTTCATTCACCATATGTGTCTCCTGATTCCCCCCTCCCTCTAGATTGGACGCTTGCAAGCAGGGCTCTCTACCTCATGTATCAGTCTCTGTTCAGCTACTGTAGTATGTAGTCCCCTTCTATGCTCTGTACCAGGAAATATGTAAATTGTTATACATGTGTTATATTCCTGTTCTGGTACGTGCAGTTCCACAAACTTGCTAGTTACGCTGGCTCGGGGGGCTAACGATGACTGTAGAATTTGCTCAATCCTCAGGGTTCCAGGCTTGATTAATGGCGAGGTCAGTAAGGTGAGGTAACATCCCCAGGACATACTTGTAAACTGGCGAATGTCTCAGTGTATTCTCCCTGGTAGGGCTCATGTTGTTTTTATTATTATAAGATGTAATGAGATAAGAATGTGCCACCCAGTGTTGGTACTAATTTGCTGCTGTATCTTGACATGTTTGTTATTGCGCTGGACGATTCAGCGATTTTATTTGATCTGAATTTATTATTATTTTTTTATTGCATATAGCAGGGAAATTACCAACCTGGTTTTAACCAGATTAACAGATCATAAATAACAATACAGGATGATTTTTCCTTATCCAGAAATCGGTTATCCAAAATCATTTGGGATTAATCCACACACATTAATCCAAATCTGCAAATTCCACACACACCTGTCAGAATGGAAGCACACAACAGTTTATACAGTATCCAGTGCCCTTAAGCAGCGATATAGCCATTCCACACATGTTCAGATTACCCCACTGCCACAGAATAATACAATGACACGTGTGCTGGCCTGACACGCCAACAGTAGGTTCCCGACGATGCCTTACCTCACAGCTAAATCACAGTAAAGGTGATTTATTTGCTCTATACAGTATCTTCCGTATATTACCGTATTTCATAAGTGCTGAGAGGCTTTAATATATCTTATTAGTGAAAATTCTCCATTATCTGGAATGACCCATTATCCAAAAATACTTCTGGTCCCAAGCATTTTGGATAAGGGATACTCAACCTGTATTACATGTTAAACTGGGTTATGTAACTGGGTTACTAGCAAATAAAATTCTGAGATTATGCTACTTTCACACAGGTGTGTCACAAAGAGATCTTCAATGATTCAGGCATCCATTGCCCAGCTTAGATATCAATAAACCAGGGCTTGACAAATATTTGTAGCATTTTGGAGCCAAACTGGCCAATTCAGTAGCCAGCCTGGTAGTTTTTAAGAGCAAGGCAAATGGTACTTCCATGGAGTTCTCTATATAAAACAATCAAAAAAGTTAAGGGCTTGTAATAAGGATTTCAGGAGTCAGGGTTCAAGCCCAGCATTACACTGTGTTCTCTTACCATCACCCAAATGTCCTTTAATGGGTAATGGTGATTATAGGTAAGTATGGCCTACATATATTGTTGCATTGTCACTTTAAGACCATTGAACTGCGATGTTAGTTGATAAAAGGAAAAGAGTTTTCAAAGTCACAACATCTGCTTTGCATTTTAAGTCTTTAAATTTAGATTTAATTATTCTTGTTATTATTACTTTATTCTTATACAGCACTGATGGCTCACAATTAAAAGCAGCATGCTCTGCATACAAATGATGCTGAGGAGAAGCTTTGTAATTTGTTACACTAGAACTCAATTTTGTTGAAATTCTTGCTGCATATGAGATCGTGTGCCCGGCACAAACTGTACAAAATGCAATTTAGTGAAATAACTTCTGTGCGGGTCAAAGAACAGAGCCAGCTGTTCTCCTTTGAAACTATTCGGGAAAATTATACATTCCGCAAAAAGTGTTAGAAAGCGGGAACTGTATCTATTATATACAGCGAGAGGGAAAGTGGCTAGGAGAATATATGTAAGAGGACATAAATGCACCTTGACCTGTATAATTACAGCTTGTTCTCTGTCATTTTGCACCAATTTATAGACTGCTTTCCAAATAAGCCAGTACCATAAGATTCTGCAAAGAATTAACCCTTTAATAAACTAAATAGATCACAAAAATGTTTTGGTTTAATTCTTCAACAGTGACAACCGAATGTTTATCTTACTGGTGGAGGTGGAAACACTGACTCAGAATTTACTGCTCATTTGAAAAATACATGGATTTTTCTTTCAGACGATGAACGTAGGGCTTTATTTATAAAAGAGAGAATTGCAGGGAATTTTGAAGGTAATTTCATAATAAGGCCAAAGTAGCCAGGTTGGAAAAATGTACCCATTCAGTTGACTCAACAAACTGATCAATCTGTGTACAGTAGTCTCCTTCATCAGTCACCCTCACTAAAGCCCCTTATGGGGCGTCGGGCACAGGAACTGCAAAGGAGGCAAAAGTCCGTTCCATGTGTATAGCTTGGTCTAGGCCCCTTCCATTGACCATGCTTCCATAGGAACCTACATATTGTGAACCATCTGCTACATTAAAGTACCAGCATTCAGCCCTGTATTTAATGCGGCACTTACCACCGTCCTTTAAAAAAAACCCTGCCACCTTCCTTTAAAAAAAAAAACCTTGCTTGCCGGCAGAGACAATGGCTGAGGAGATTGGAAGATCTCCCCTCACCACTGCTCGGCCTGCAAGCAGGCAGCATGGTGTCTGTGTGCTGCCCAGGCGCGCAAACTTCCATGCTGCCTATTCGGCTTCCTGTGCAGTCTGACGGGTGAGTGCTGACAGGTTACGTGACTTGGCACTCACACACGCGGGGACCCGAACAGGCAGCCATGCTGCCTGCCACTAGACATCAGGGAACAGCGCTGCCCAGAGTAAGTCTAGGGATGCTGGAGGCATGTAATGAGGTCATGTAATGGAGGTAATGGGGGGAAAGTAATAAGGGTGATGAAGGCATGTAATGGGGGTATTTAATGGGGTGATGGGGATATGTAATGGAGGGATGGGGCTTTTAATATGTGTTCAATGTGGGTGATGGGGGCTTGAAATGGAGGTGATGGGAGCATGTAATGGGTGGTGATGGGGCATTTAATTGGGGTGATATGGCATTTAATATGTGTGCAATGTGGGTGATGGGGCATTTAATTGGGGTGATATGGCATTTAATATGTGTGCAATGTGGGTGATGGGGCATTTAATGGGGGTGGTGGGGGCATGTAATGTGTGTGCAGTGTGGATGATGGGACATGTAATTGGTGTGCAATGTAGGTTATGGGGCATGTAATGCGTGTGCATTGTGGGTGATGGGGCATGTCCTGGGTTTGCAAAGTGGGTGATGGGGCATGTCCTGGGTGTGCAATGTGGGTGCTTGAATTTAGTCTGCCTAGGGCAGCACAAAACCAAGATGGTTTTGGAACCTACCTCCGTGCTAGTGATCCTTTTATGCACTTTTACTGCTACTTAATCATTTTAATCCCATTTTATGGCGTGTACATTTACTTCTTTATTTATTCATTTACACTAGTAAGTATCCTGATCTTTTACTTTTGCCACATATGATGCTTTTTTAGGGTCTACCTTGTGTAGGGTTTACAACATCACTACCAAGGTTGGGTCTTCACTGCCAAGCATTTTGACTTAAGTGTCTAAGCTATTGCACTCTAAGGGCTTTATTCACGAACGAGAGAATTGCAGGGAATTTCTAAGGGAATTCCAAATCTAAGGCCAAATTAGCCAAGTTGGAAAAAATCTACCATGTCCAAAGGAAATGAAATGAATACAGGGTTTGCTCCTTACAGTGCCATGAGTGTAAATTTAGCAAAAAACGTTTGGGGTTGGTAAATGGGCCTAAAAAGTCGAGGAATTGGGTCCAATAGGAATTCCCTCTTCAATGAAGATAATAGAAATAAAAACAACTATAAGGTTTGTCTAGGCAGAGTTGTCAACTGTCCCCAATTTGGGAGGACAGTCAAATTCAGGTTGGCAGGTATGCCTATGGGAAAAACAAAATTGTCTTTGAAAGAACATAGAAATAGAACAAATGTAACACCAAGTAATCTTATCCAATCTCCCATTATTTTCCTTAAACTCGCCCTCATTATATACCAGTACCCTAATTTTAGCCAAATCGTACAGCGAGAGATGCAACATTAATACTATGCTCAAATTAATGAAATTACTGCAGGAATATGTGTTTGATATTCAAGACCCAACATAAAATAACATTCATTGTATTTACAAAATGTATTTTTAAATAATTTGTTATAAAACATATATTTTGACACAGTAAACTTAAAAGAAAAAAAAGCCAGTTTTCTCTACTCTTTCTAGCTGCTCTGAGCCAAATTGTGACTCCATGTAAATTAATCTAATGACATACACTGGCAATATTGCTGTAAGGGGAAAAAAAAGCTTTCTGAAGGAAATGCTTTCTAATCATTAATGATGCTGCACTCGCTTTGCTGATATTTGCGGATATGGGTGTTTTTGATGATAAAATGTCTGAGACATTTCATTATTATGCCTGCTCACATTCCATTAGATAGCACTGTTATGTTGTTATCCATATTATTTACATTTAAATGTGTGCTCCTGCGGGGTTATAAATTATATTTCTGTAATATACATTACAATCAAAGTATGAGTATATAGTATTCCATTAAACGCCTTATATATGATATATAATTAGTGGAGGAAAACATGTTCAGCCTCTGCCTTTTTGGTAAAATGCACAAAAGGTTTGTTTAAAATCAGCCCACAATGCTCCAAATATGTTATTTTCAGAAATAAATGGCAAGTAGGTGTAATACTTTGAGTGCAAAGTATAACTATCATTATAAAATGGTCTACTTAATATGCATCGGACTGATCAGGAGTACATCGGGGACATGTTGGGAACCGAATTACGAGCTACCCAATATGCCTCAATGTGTCACAGATATTCAAAATATTGAAGTATATTTATTCCTAGATGCTAATATTCATCTGTTTTCTCCTAGGTGAGTCAAACGCCAAATTTTCAAAGAACATGTGTTCCACAAATCCAGAAAGTTGGGTGACTTTTGATGATGAGAATCCATTTCAGCCTCCTCAGAAAACCCTGATATTTTCTCATGAGAACATCTACGTTCCCAAGTCAAGTAGACTTCAACTGAGCCTGCCTAATGAGCATTCGGCAAGCACCTCTTCCTCTAGCTCTGTCACTCCTCACCTGTCTCCAGTGACTGATTTCTTCATGAGCCCTGGTCCTCCAAGCAATTCACCACTTTGTACACCTTGCAAGGATTGCCCTGGAACACCATGCACGGCCAAAGAGGGGACTTTAAATTTCTATCCTACTCCAGAAATATCCCGAATACACTCTTGTACAGGATCACCAAGTGTAACAGCAAACAAACTGACCCCAAATACTCCATCACCCACCAACGCTCTCTTTTCACCATATTGCTTTTTAAATGATTCAAGCCCAGCAAAGTCCAAGAATAACACGACCCATTGCCAAGAAACGGCACATTTTGAATGTTTTAAAAGCGACTGTGCCTTTTCAAGTCCATTTTGGAATAACGATGCCGCAGCCGCGATTCCATCATCTTCTGCACACATCACACACGACGCAGATTTAAAAGAGAAACATTCTGCAAAACAAGAACATAACACAGTTGAAAAAGTAACCAGACAAAAAAGTCTTAATCAGAGTTCTTTCAGCTATGTCTGTGAAAGGCTTCAGCACTTAAAGACTGACCCACCTGACAGTTGGAAAGATCTACCTGCCTGTTCAGAAAGAAACAGCCCATCATTTCTCCCACAAAGCCTTTTTAGAAGTCTGAGAAAAGATGGCTGGCCTTTCATGTTAAGGATTCCTGAAAAAAAGAACAGAATGTCTTCTAGGCAGTGGGGACCTATTTACCTGAAAGTTCTTAAGGGTGGAATTCTGCAAATGTATTATGAAAGGGGCCTTGAGAAACCTTTCCGAGAATTTCAGCTTCATCAGTTCTGCAGGTTTTCTGATCCCAAACTAGAGAGCTTAGGTGTTTCAGAGAAAATACACACCATTAAGATAGAACATGCAACTTATGTAGAGAAAAGAAAATACCACCCCAAACCTGAAGTTGTCCACGAAGTGGAAACTGAGCAGATGCTCAAACTGGGTACCACAGATTATTGTGATTTTACGGACTTTATCACCACGGTAGAGGAGGAGCTCCTGATGTTATCACCGGTATCAAAACAAAAGAAAATATATGATGAGCCCGAAATGGCTGTGGAGATAGTAGACAATTTTTGGGGAGAAATCAACAAAGAAGGAAAACTTCTGGATAGCACTGTGATTTGCCAGGTATTTTGCCTTTGTTTCATTAACAGTGGCACCGAATGTTTTTTGACGTTAAATGATGCTGAGCTGCAGAAAATATCTAAAAACTATTTTGAAAAGGAGAATGACAAAACGTGGATTAATATATGCGAGCGCCATTTTCATACTTGTGTTAGAAGACAGGAGTTTGAGATGTCAAGGATACTAAAATTTACCCCAGCTGATGCCTGTAGGTTTGAACTCATGCGTTTCAGAGCTCCTTTTAATGGTGCATTACTTCCATTTTCAGTGAAAACTGCGGTAGTGGTTCAGGGAGCCTATGTGGAGCTCCAAGCTTTCTTAAACATGGCTGCCAGCGTAGCAATGTCTACGCATTACTGCGAAAATATTACTATTCACTTCCCAGTTCCCGTGCAATGGATGAAAGCACTTTGGACTGTTTCTCTCCAGAGGCAAAGGTCTCTGAAAACCAAAATGAACAGAAGCACATGCCTTGGGTCCACAAGTGAAATTGAATCTGAACCGGTTATACAAGTAACTATTGGAACCGCAAAGTATGAGAATGCATATAAAGCTGTCGTGTGGAAGATCGACCGACTTCCAGATAAAAATTCTAGTAAATATCTCTTGAGTCCATGTTTGAGAAATGTGTGATTTATACAGGAATGCTTTATAGCAATTAATCAGATAAAAGCGTGAGCTAGAATAATGTAAAATTTTTGGATAAACTCAATATACAGTCTAATCTAAAACTTTTCTTTCTTTCTCTTTTTTTTTTTAATTCTTTTTATTTCAGATTTTAATTATAACTTATATTATATACTATTCAAGTTATTATTATTACATTATATATTTAAAAAAATAATAATAATAAGTATACATTACAATGTTATACAATATCAATAATACATACAATTACAATAAATATAATAATACAAAACATTATATATATAATAACATCAATAAATATAATAATACAATACAATATATATATATATAATAATAATATTTAGCAATACAATACGATATATATATAATAATAGCATTTTTCATTTTATATATCAATCATATGTATTTCAATTTAATTTTATTCATCAATTATTTTACCAATTTCTTATAATATTAATTAACTACTCTACTATCTCTGTTTATGTTATTTTTTTTCTATTTATAGGTTTTCTTTCTTTCTCAATACTTTTGTGTTCAAGAGTGTAATTCAAAAGTGTACTTTAAAGTAATTTATCATTATACTTAAGTAACACCTCTTCTGTGCTATTTTAAATAGGAAGGGATGACAACATGTAAATAATTAATTAGCCATCTTTTGTGGATTTAATTGTGTTATAAATTTTCTTGCCGTCATGTTTAGGAGATATGACTTGTTGACATTGGGGTCCACGGAGATTTTTCTGCTGGGGCATAATTGTTTGTCTCCTCCTACATCACAGGTCCCTTCCCATCATCATAGAACCTTCACCCAGCCCCGACACCACCTTTATCCTCCCTGCCTCATACCGTGGAGGGGACGTGACTGTTCCCTGGTGAGCCATTGGGTTAGCTAGGGTCTGTGCTTTCCACACATAGCTTTGAATTAGAGCGCTCTGACAGACTAAAGGCTTGGCAGTGTGGAGCTGCACCTTTGGCATTGTTTTAAAGTGTTGAGTGGACATGTATTAGCCCAAAATATTAGGTTTCTGTACTGGATAAGGAGGTTATATGTGAATTTTGTGCATTTATCACAAATTTACATTTTTTGACACAAAGCTACTTGTTTATTTGTATTTTAAATTATAAACAGCTGTGGCACTGGCCAATAAAAAAACGTTTGTAACATATGTGCCTTGGTGATAAGAAACGAAAGGAAAGTGAAAGAAAGGCTTAATCGTACTGAGCTGGAAATACAGAATTGTGTTTTGGAAGGAAAAAAAAATGGTATGAAACATGAACCTGTCTCTCACACAAACCTAAGCATATTAAACACCATCACTGATACATAAACACAAATCCATATGATTTTAAAGATAGAAAAGTTTAAAAATTAACAGGATACAGCAGAATAGTTTTGGAGTTTCTAAATTTCTGTGGTTTTAGCAAAGAAATATTTTCTAAGAAGCCCCCCCCCCCCCCCCCCACGAAAGTAATTTGCGTTATCTATAACTTGTCCATCTGCTCTATATGTGGATAACAGAAGATAGCTGAGATACTGAGTATTGTCCTTGCTTCTAGCATTGATAATCCACTTCTGTCTGTGTCGATTTGCAGGAAGTGTGACTTTTGTGTTCAGCTGTTGGTGAACTACAACTTCCAAAATGCTCTTAGGAGTGCTAGGCAAATGGCACCCACTGGTGGAAGTTGTGAATAGCCACATGATTGCCGACACTGTGATAATGCAACCATATGACATCTGAAACAATAAGCACTGCTTATACCGCTCCATAATTCTATCTTGTATTTCTGTGTCTCCAGACCCTGCCAAGGAGGAGTAAGAATTGAACACAGATCATTATAATTAAAGATGGGTTTGGAATTATGCAAACAGCTAGTAACAACCTTACTAAATCATAACGTCTGCAAAAACAAAGTACATTCACAATAAAATGAAACATTAGGCTTCATTCCACATTAATATTCATTCAAGAGTGTTAATACTCTACAGTAAGAATCTTTTGTACTCTTGGAAAGTAGTATAGTTATCATGTCTGAATGAATAAGATGCTATAACCAAGAATACATACAGACTTATTCATAAATCAATGTAGATCTCTTAATTCTATATAGCAGTACATCACCAGATATTTTTAGTGTCAAATAGTTGTGTGTTGCAGTCTTTGAATCAACTTTTTTTTTTATAACAATCAGAGATATGAGACTAAAAATGGTAAAAGCTGTGTTGTGGTCTCCCATTGTGAATAAAGAAACTTTCTCAGCATTTAGGTTTATTCCTACAGTAAAAACAGCAACGTTTCGACCCAGCAGGGGTCTTCGTGAAGCCATCTTGACAAAGACCCCTGTTGGGTCGAAATGTTTAAATGTTGCTGTTTTTGTGTTGGTCATAGTATAATATCTATATTTATAACCATGGGTTTCAAACATCTCAGTTGAGTTCTACCACCCCTTATAAAGTCGTAATGCACAGTATAATGGAGCTCCCATAAGAGCCGATCAGCTGTGAGCTCATGCGGGAGTTGTAAGTCCGCTGGGACTGTGAGCCCTTACGTGGGGGATTAAAGCAGCGAGAGGCTCTCACTTTCAGTTGAAACTGCTTGTTTTCTCTTTCCTCGTAGACATACAGATTGCATTTTACAAGAGAAATAATGTAACTTCTAATAGTTGTAGTGGCCAGATCAACCATATGCTAGTTTTTGGAGAAAGAGGTTTTAGAAGCAGAGAGGAAGATGTTTATATTTAAAGGCCAGCTGCATCTAAAAATTATAGCATATGTTACACTGAATCAGTTCATTAAGTTTAAATGTTTTAAATATAAATGTTTTATTGAAATATTACAATTAAAGTACCTGTTTCGAGCCCTGTTAGCTCTGTTTAGCTGAAGCAGGATGCTATTACCTTAGCAGAATCTTTGCTTAGATCTTCCTTCGCCTAACCAAAGATGTTCACCTCTACTTTCATGCCTTTATGTTGCGCATTTGTCCCCACTTCCCCGCGGAACTAGCAACATGGAGGCAAAAAGCATCTTCCGATGGATGGAGAAGGTTCAACCAAAGATTGTGTTCTAAGTTGACAGCTCCCTGCTATAACTAAACAGAGAAAAGCTAAACAGCATGAATGTTTAATAAACTCTTTCAATTAAACACAGGTATTTTTTTAGAAACCGTAAAAAAAACAAAACACCAGATGTCTAATTTGAGTGCCGAATCTGTTTCTAGCGATGGGGATCTCTTTTGTCAGACCAATATTAATATATTATGCTATGAAAGAAAACAAGTGACTGTTGAGTGTATTCACTAAAATTAGTCTCAAGGTGGTCGAGTTGGGAGGTTTTGACTTAAGGGTCTACTCTACTATTAAAGAGAGAGTTGCAGGGAATTGAGATGGGATTTTCAAACTTTAGGCCAATGTAGCAGAGTTGGTAAATGTCTCAAATGCAGCTGAAAGGGAGAATCTTTTCAACACATCTACTTTGGCCTTAAGTTTGAACCTTAAGTTCTACCTCCCAACCAGACTACCTTGAGCTATCACTAAACAAAACAACTCAACTTTGACCTCCATAAAATGCATAAACAAATTGCTATTCAGTAAAATTGAAGGCAGGTCGAGTTGGACGTAGTCACAAAAATCACTTCATTATTTTCAATGGGAGAAGAGATTAAACTTCTTGTTTTCAGACTAAGTCCAACTCAATTTTGAAAATATTGGGAGACTATTTGCTCAAAGCCGACAATAGGGTCGACTTTCACTTTCACTCATGCTATTCAGTAAAATAGGCTTCCCAGTGCCATCTTTGTGCCTAAACACTTTTATAGTGCCATCTTTGTGCCCAAACACATCCAAGTGCCATCTTTGTGCCCAAACATATTTCAGTGCTACCTTTGTGCCCAAACACATTCCCATTGCCAACTTGTTGTCCAAAACGGCTTCCCAGAGCCATCTCTGCTCTGTCCCTAAATTGTTTGTGAGCTTTCCTGGGACACACGGAGAGGACAAGTATTTAAAAAAAAAAATAGCAGGTGGGCTTAAAACCCCCTAAAACAGACCAAATGGGATTTTAAAAAAAAGTGGGCAGCAAAACCTGCACAGTGCCACCCAGGCATTGTTAGCCTTGCCAAGATATACCACCGGGGCCAGGGTGAGTGGCCCTGCCGCCCTTGCTTCTATGAACAGGGCTGGGAGCCATTTGACCAAAAATTAATTAAATGCCCCAATCACTGTGCGGCAGGGGTATATTTATTAATGGGCCATTGAGCAAGTCCTTGGCCCATTTGACAGGCTCCCAGCCCCGTTCAAATTATGGGTGGGGATTTGGAGTGGGCTTTCCCTGGCCCCACCTATTTATTATTGGTGCTGGAAGCATCAGCAGCGTTAAATATATGGGACAGAGGTACATCCCTGGCCCCCCATATGGATTGGTGGGTGTCTGTCTGAGGTTAGTGCTAATTTTGCTGTCCAAGTATGGATTTTAATGAATGCACCCCTCTGTCCAAAGACAATGTGGATGTAGTCCCAAAATCATGCTTTACCTCATATTAATTTCAGAATGGAGAAGAATTGACAGTAATTAACTTGACCTCCAAATTAAACCTACATGGCACACCTCGTGCAACCTCCATCTCGCCCGCCTTCACCACATCTTGACCTTGAATAGCATTTTTTTGAGGTTGAGATGGGGGCGTACAGGGAAGGTCGAATTTGTCCGAGTTTGGTCATCGAGATTAGCTCTCATCTTGATCACCAAACTTGGACTTTAGTGAAAAGACCGATATATGTTATGTGCTGTTAACACCAATTCCACGTGTTGTTAGAATATCAAACCCAAAACTAACATTAAACAAATCTCAGCCAATGCTTCTTTGCTGCCATATAAAATGTGCATTTTCAGCTACTGCTCAGTTGGTTCTCATAAGGAGAATTTATGATGTGTTCGCGCCAACGCTATAAAACACACAATTTGGTTATTGGTTTTGTTATTAATATTTGGAAGGCGGTGTCGTTAGATGTTAAACACTAACATCTTACAATTGACAACCACATCTAATGTGAACTATGACGATATTGGAGCAGCCATTGTTCTGAAATTACCTGTATTTTTATCAGGGCAGATTATAGACCAGAATAACATATTTCCTTTCTTCCAGAGTTTACACCTCCATTTATCTCCAACGCTTGCTAAAATACGGTTTCTTTTCTTTAAAGGTCACGATCAGCCACACAGTTTGTCTTGCAAACTGCAACTTGGCTCAGACCAAGAGATACCTCGCAACTGGAATCCAATCGCTACTGTGCAGTTTGTTATGCCGCATACATGTATCTCTGGAGCAGAGGTGAAATCAATGGGGACGGAAAATGATATTCAGCCCCATAAACACATCATTCAGAGAGCTTGCTACAACATTCAGGTATTATTGATTTCACCACTTATCTTGAATTGTTTACATTACAAATAAGTTCCTATTATGAGCAATATAAGATTGCCGGTAGCTATTTGTTGGACTTTATACATTTTGATTAATCTTTGTGATTGGACTGGAGGCATTGCACAGCATAAGAAATCTCTCATCAATATGTGATTTAGTCACAGTGCAGCAGCTTATGTTACAACTCCAATAATTTGTCCAATGGCCAGGGAAGGGCTGGCAACGTTTGGCCCAGGGGGCGGGGGTCATACAAGGCAAAAACAGTTCAATGGAACATAGTGCAGCTTCATTAGGGTGCCCGTTAGCACCGATAGACAGGCAAGACAGATATGTTTGCAGACAAGGTACTGAGATTGATAGGATTAGCAGTGGTTGCCCCGAATGCATGTTTGCTAGCGTTGCCACCTTTTCTCCAAAAAACAGCCATGCCATTGCTTCCGTTGACTTAACATTGGCCTCAAGTCAATGTTTTACTGTCCTGCCAGTAAAATACCAGCTTGGTGGCAACCTAGTTTTTACTGGGCTTTTATCACCTTCTCTACCTCATATTCAGAAATGAAGAGGAGAGGGAAAGGCTGTGAAGGTGGAGACAGCAAGGGATTCTGCATGGAAGGCCAGAATATCAAGCATAACTGGCCTTTCTATCTTAGGGCTTGACAGATTTAATTTAATTTTAGGAGCCAGCAAACATTTTAGGAGCCAGGCAATGGCACATCAATCACGCAAAGATTTTGAGCTTGAAAAAGGCCCCTCACAGGGTTGAAACGTTGCTTATGAAGGAATCGACTACTTTACATTTGAGTGCTGATTCCTGTGATTCTTTATTCTGATTTGGAGGCATAGGGTAACAGTCCTCTCCGTGCACCCTCCTCCACTTGTGAGTTGAAACCTGCTACACCTTGTTTTTTTGTGCTACCTACACAGACAGTCACATACCCGCACGTCACATATACAGACAGTCACATACTCACACTTCACATACATCCAGTCACACAGACAGAGAGTCACATAGACACACGTCACAAACACAAACAAGTCAGCAGTTTTTTTGTTTGTTTTTAAAAGAAAATAACATTTTTTTAATGTTCCTGCTGCTCCACCTCACTGCATGGGAGGGGGAATTTCTGCTGCAGCTGGGTCTGTGCCTCTCATACAGACACAAACCATCTTCAGTTATCTTCCTGCTCAGTGGCACCCAGTGCTCAGACACAAGAGCGCGTTGCATGAGGAAGGGATGCCTGCAGTCTGTGCAAAAAATTTCCTGGTCGTCATGGGTCCTGGGATTTGTCAAGCGGTGTTCTATCCTAGCCTATTGATCCAAGCTTGAAGCTCATCTAAGGAAGATGGGCTGCCTAGCATACACACTGGAGCATTTAGAGGTGAAAAGTGGTGCAGCCCAAGTCCATGGAGTCAGGTTAGAGAGTAGCCCCAGGGTCAATTGCCCCTCTGACCCCCTCGCCAGCCCTGCCTTGCCAATTTATGTGAAATGTCATTCCACTTGCCCCAGGAGGCCTTTATTATATTTTATGGGGCCGGCGGGCATTCTGCTTATTTTTTATGGAGCAACTATTTATCATTTATGGAATGCCGCTGTCCCTTGGGGTATTATATTTTTTTAATGGGCTGGGGCAGCTTAAATTCTGCAATTTTAAGTTGGATGGGAATTTGAGTAGCCCATGTAGCTCCACCAACATTTATTTTTTTACAGATTTGCCCTTTTAGTTCTATAGAGCACTTTTTGTGTTCCCTACAACATTGAAAAGGTTCAGGTAAATATATCGACTACATGAAGCAAAGATTAATATGATTTTTTTTTGCCTGTTAATTTTTACCGCCCTTCATTGAATCACTGTTGGTGTGGTTGTTACTGCACAGAACATTGTTTCAATACCGTTGGTTTTTTTTGTGGGAAACCTCCATAGTAAACAGAGTTTATTTAATGGATGCGCCAATGATTTTATAGCAGCCGTTAGCGCTGGGCGTTGAATGCCCGGTATTTTATTGCTAGCGCCATTTATTTTCAGTAACGAGGCCTCTGAATTTACTACAATGTGTTTAGTTAATAAGTTTTATATTTCTTCAAGTAAAAAAGGCTAAGCCTTTGAGTTCTCGAAAAGTGAGCAATCAATTGTTTCAAGCATGTTTTCAAAAGCCTCTGTCATCATATCCATTCTAGTACTCTTATGATTGTTCTCGGAAAAGTAATAAAACACTTTCCAGGAGTAATCTGAACTACTGATGAGATGTTTTTACCACACCAGCGTGATCTGTGCAGTTCTAATGCAGGCTTCGATCAAGCACCAAAGAAATATTAAATCTAAACCCAAATATATTCCTGTATGTATTGATCCAAACCCACTAGAGGTATTGTCAATTTTTTTGGTTACAAATCAGGATAACTCCCAAAACTGTCAGAAAACTCCCTGCGATAAAGTGGGGTTAATTTCATAAAGGTATACACCTCCTTTATGGAGGACAGTATCCAGCTTATTGTGCAAAATGACAGGCGCAGGCCAAGTACAATCCAAAGCCTCGCCAAATGTAGAAACTGGGAGCCTTGTACTTCAAGAAGCTCTGTAGCTCTGCGACAGAAACGTATATCTTTAAATAGCTTATTTTAGTTGTCGATTTCCTTTGAAAACGAGGATCTTTGCACTACCCCTGGTGATTGGCTGTGTGCCCCCTGACCTCCACACCTGCTATAAGGAAGTAAGGGTTAAACAAAAGATTATGGATAATGCTATCCTGCTTCACCTCTAAAAAAGAGTTTCTAGAATGCACACCTACCCTAATTGTCATAAAAAAATCAATGACGGGAGGTGGGTGCTTACAGACCCGACTCTAACATAAAAAAGTAAAGGAAAGCTGTGAGGCAGCAATTCCAAAAGAGGGTCTGTTTAAGTAGCACTCATGAAAGTTTAGTTGTTCTTTAAAAAAGTAGTGACAGTTTACAAAATCTTGTTTCAGTCAATCACTGGAGTCTTCTAAAATCACTTGTGAGAGTTTGGAAGACCTTGAATAGCACATGTGTGCTGTCAATGAATGCTGCAGCACTGACGAACTGGGAAAGTCTGAGCCAATCAGGAGACTTACAGTGCACCAAAGATTCACCGTATTGGCTGAAGCTTTCCCAGTTTGTCAGTGCAGAAGATTGTGAAGCAGAGGCCAAGAGGGAAACCACCCAGCACAGTCCGCTTAGAATGAGCACCCAAAGCTCCCAGCAGCAGCAGGAGTGCCCAATGATCTGAGCAGCACCCTGTGATCCTAGCAGAACCCAGGGAGTAGTACTCAGTGATACCAGGAGCTCCCTGTGAGTAGCACCCAGTTATCCCAGCAGGATCTAGTGATCCCTGCAGTGCCCAATGATCCCAGCAGTGCCCAGTGAGTAGTGCCCAGGTATCCCAGCAGCACCTAGTGATCAACACCCTGTGATCCCAGCAGCAGGAGCACCAAGTTGTCCTTGCAGAACCCAGTTAGTACTCAGTCATACCAGTAGCACCCAGTTATCCCAGCAGCATCCAGTGATCCCAGTAGCACCCAGTGAATAGAAGCACCCAGTGATCCCAGCAGCAGGAGCACCAAGTTGTCCTCGCAGAACCCAGTTAGTACTCAGTTATACCAGTAGCAACCAGTTATCCCAGCAGCTTCCAGTGATCCTAACAGCACCCAGTGAGTAGCACCCACTGATCCCAGCAGCATCCAGTGACAAATTGATATTCCAGAATGTATAGAAAAAAATGTATTATTTTTTATTCTCCATATTTACATTGAAATCAACCAATGCTTAGGTGACAGAGTCCCTTTAATTTTTTTTAACTATTTCCATACCACATTTATGATTAAGCAGTGTATGTAGTGTGAAACGCGTCAAGTTCTATTCATTTATTTGCCTTGCATCTGATTGATTCATATACTAAAACCGTGTGCAACTATATTTTGCAATGCAGTTTAGCATGTTCCTCAGCCAGCATCATGAGATTTTTTTTTATTTTTATGGCTGAGCATCATGAGGAATATAATCCATAATATAATATAGTACCTAGTAGCATATATTCCGCCAGCTGCAGAAAGTGGTAAAATAATGTTTATTATGTGTAAACACATCTGTACATGTAGCATCATGTCAACGTCTGTTATAGTTGGTCTTCTTACTATTTCCAGTGCCCCTCACTAAATAGAATTACTGGAGTTGCCCCTGAATTGGTAAAATTAATTCTTGTGACATAGGATAGTGTAAAATAGCCTTGCAATGTGTTATATTTTCTATTAAGACACATAGAATGTGTTGGCAGATAAGAACCTATATTTCTAACATTTTCAGACCTTATTTGGTCCTAGGCCTTACCTTATGTTCAGGAAAACCTTATGCTTACCCCTAGCATGATTAAATATGTTCATTAATTTGCCATTACTTGCAGTTAATAAGTAAAGATTAGAATGTATCAGTGGAGGTATACTATGGTATCATTACCCAGAAAGGCCCTCTAGCTTGAGGGAAATACCTTTATTTCCTGTGTCAGTATATAAAAGCTGTACAGTGGAGTAACAGCTCTTCAGTAACCTGGAAATGAATGTGTTAAATCAGGTAATTTAAGAGGAAATATCCGGCAAACCCCTTCTCCTTGATGATATAAATGGATGAAGGAATGAAGACGACAGTCTGAAAGTAACAGTGGGAGAGCTGGAATAATATTGCTCAGTTAATGAAACAGCAGTGTTAAACTTGCTGGACTCATCATATCCTCTCCTAGATAACATTCAGCTAAAGCTGCTTGCACCGGTATCTTCATGCAAGCTGTGTAACTGGATTCTAATACTTTTTGAACTTTGGACCTGAAGGTCTGGTCGGAAGCCTAACTGCAATACAATACACCCAAATGGCTTGCTGCCCTGATTACATAGATCGGGGGCCAGGGCTACATAACCTGGACTCCATACAATAAAATATTTCCCCTTGGGGGTCTGGGAAAATATACTCCTGGAGCGCAAAAAAAATTAACACCCCAGTAGCATCTGGGGCTGCCTGCTGGCACAAGATCCCTTAAAAAATTATTATTAATCCCCCCCCATGAGATCTGAAGCTGTCTGAAAGCCCCAGATCCCATAAAAATAATAATAGAATACATTTATGAATGATATAAAGTAAGTACCCCCCCCCCCCCCGCCCCCCAATAATAAAAATAAATAGTAAAATCCCCATGTATTTAAAAACCAGCGAATATCTAAACAACCTTTTTTGGTTATTTAACTTTGTTATTATTAAATAATAGGAAAACTCCTCTCTGGTAGTCAAACAAAAATCATGCTGATATTCTTACACTTTATTAAATAGTGGGACATTCATCCAAAACCTAGGATGCTCCAAAAAGAAAATTCAACCCCATATGGGAATCTAGATTCTCCTAATCCTCCTTTTTTCCAGTTTGATATATTTTGTACAGAGATTGATTGTTTTGTTACAAATTCTAAGATTCATTGTGTTCATAAAACCTGTCTAAAGCTGGCCAGGGTTGTTGGGGCGAGGAGAAGCTGACAAGGGTTTTTCCAGCCATATTGTTACATTTCTTCCTTTTGTAATCATGGATTCAGGAAGTCACAGCTAACTTGTCCCCCAAATGATATCAAGGTATACATTAACCAGAACACACCTGGAAATTCATCTACATCTATATACAATCTGATATATGCAAATATAATCACATACTGCTGAAGAAATCAATCCCTCCAGTCGACCCATCAGTTTACAACGAACACTTACAATATATGCTTCTTTTTTTTTTTTTAGCAGGTGTTATAAATCAGATCTGCATTGAAAAATGTTAAATTGTATATACTGAAACAGATCAATCCCTGGGTTTATGTGACATTTACATTGCTGCATGGCATACCATTAAGGTCAGTGACTGTGCTGCACAGATTAGTCCTAGGTTAGGAATTGTGTAAGATGCCACAAACACATCCAGGAGACATTGTGTATACAGTACACATTACATTAACATTTATTTATACAGCGCCAACAATTCACCTAGCACTTTGTAAGGAAGCACAGAAGGGAACTACATACTGTGTAGCTAGATATATATAGATACATTTTTTATTCATGTAATTTTTTATTATTTTTCCTGGGTGCTTCAAATAGTAAACATGTTACAAGACACAAATGGGGTTATGTATGAAATATCCTGCACATGATACATGGTGAACATTCACTGGGGTCTGTGGCTGGCAATGTAATGATGTTCTATGGAGCTTCACAGATGTTGTTTTGGATGCTGGTCTCCTTCTACAGACACTTTTCTTATCCCTGCTTTAACACCTTTGCGACATAGGACGTGCCAGGCACGTCCTGGGAGAAACTCCCTTAACGACAAAGGACGATCAACGATCGCGAAAACCGCTTTAACGGTGCTGGTCTATTGCCTCGATGTCGAGGCAATAGCCAGCACCGAAATTTCTATTTTGGGGCACCCACGATCACCCCACGGAGCGATCGTGGGGAGCCATATTGACGGAGCATGCTGCTCTGCCGGTCTGAGCTTCGGAAGTGAAAGTAACTTCACTTCCGTCGCTCTGAATATGCTACTTGTTATTTAATTAATTAAAAACAGGTTATATAGCTATATTAGCCTATAGGGTTAAAATTAAATATTTTTTAGCATAAGGGATAGGGTTAAAATTAAATTAAAATTAAAAAATATTAAGGGATATAATAAGGATTAGAGTTGGGGTTAAATTTAGTGTTAGGGTTACATTTTGGGTTCGGGGTCAAAAGGTCAATATAGGAAAAAAAACAAAAAACACTATTTTTGGTTTTTGCCCCATAACTCGCAAAAAAATACCGAAAAATATGGAAACATGCACATTTTTGAACTCGGGACAACATTTAGAAACTATTTAGATGGGGTCTTTTTTAATGATTTTATTTGTATAAATTATATTTTAGGTCAAAGATAGAAAAAGTGGGTTTTTTAAAAATTTTCATCATATTTTATCATTGTTTTTGTAGTAAATTATAAGATATGATGAACATAATGGTATCTAATGAAAGCCCTTCTTATGACGATAAAAACAACATATAATTTGTGTGGGTACTGTATGTGAGAGAGAAAGAAATTACAGCTAAACACAAACACCCTAGAAATGTCAAAACAGCCATTGTCACCAAGGGAAAGTCAAGGTGAAAATGTCTTGTCACTAAGGGGTTAACTTCTCAGGAAGTACAAAAAAAAAACAAAAACAAAAAAGAAGCAGCAAGCGCAGTTTCTTATGTATAACGACTATTGAGCCTTTTTTTTAATATATATCCTCAAACTTTTATGCTCAGGGGAGCTGGAGCAGCCAAGAATTGTGTGACCAGGTCATATAAGTCAAACATCCAACATTTGTTGGGAGTTTAAGTTACACATTGGCTATGTGACCACTTGCACCCATTTTATACATAGCCCGTAAGTTATCACGAGAAACTAATTTACTAAGCTCCTCTAACAGTCATCGTTGGACTGTTACCCCAAAATGAAACTACACCTTCACTCTCACTACCAGCGCCTAAAGAAGCATTCTTCAACCTCAATAATATTACATGCTAACAGTACTGGCAGATAGTACACAGTATTTCTAAAACCCCTTACACATATATGTGTTAGATTGAAACATGGTGATAAGAAGCATGCTGGAGGTGGGATCTGTCTTCTCTCCTTGCTGCTAAGCTGGGGTAGACCTGGAACCAGTATCTGAAGGTCACTTACATGCCAGTTCTCATGATGTCAATGTAACATTACAAGTCACAGACAATTAATAGATCTTTAATTAAAAGTAACTAATGTATGACATCCTTCTAATCCTGGCATGTCTCTATTCTTGTAATTGCATCTAATTTGTATGGAATATTTCATGTGAATGCATGAACAGGTTCAATAATGAGAATAATGATGATTGACAAGATATCAATGTAATACCAATAATCTATTTGAGGAGTCTTCAGCCAGATTCCCATTAGATTTGTTTGTTTTATTTTCTTGCCCATAAGAATTATGAATAGACTACATAGAGTAAATGAACAGTATGTCCTATTATAACAGCTGATGCTTTTGTAGAATATAATTCTATAAAATACCGAGGGGGGGAAATAATACACCAATTATTTGTGCTTTTCACTAATCCCTGGTTCTGTGACAGATGTTTGGAAGTGAAAATGATACGGAAGAATCTGTATAGAACATCATGACCCTGAATGATATGATTTATAATGTCCTTTTTATAAAATACAGCATCCAAAACACCATACTGCAGCATAAACTGTAATGATGTCAGATCATAGCAAATATTTTCTTACATGCTTTTTCATGTTATGTTTCCCATAGGTGGAGATTGAAAGAAAAATGATTCACAGCAAAGGAGAGGATCTTGACAAGACTGGAAATTGTATAACACAGTAGATACTGGAAGCAACATTAAACAATCAATTTTTGGTATCTGTTTCTTAAAGGGACTCCATTACCTAAATATGTTTATACTGTAAATGTAGAGTATACAAATTAATCTGGTGCTCTATTCATGAAAGACAGAATTGACAAGGGAATTTCAAACTGCTGAATTGGAGAATTTTTCCAGCTTGGCTACTTTAGCCTTATGTTTGAAGTTCGCTTCTCAATTCCTTCTTTCTTGAGTAAAGCCCATTGTGTTAGAAGAGCTGCGAGCACATTCTTTAAGTGTGTCTGTGCCGTCTCTTGTTTATGACATCACCTGTAGCTTGATATGCAAATTAAACTACTTAAAACAGTATATTTAAAATAAGAAAATCTGCCACAACAAGAGGACAAAGTCTTAAATTAGAGGGGGAAGTAATATCAGAATGTATCACTTTACTGATAAGGTAGTGGATGCATGGAATAGTCTTCCAGCAGAGGTGGTAGAGAAAAATACAGTGAAGGAGATTAAGCATGCATGGAGCAGGCATAGGGATATCCTAGGTATAAGATAAGACCAGGAACTAATGAGAGTATTCTGAATATTTTCAATAATTTTTTAGGCAGTAATTGGGTAGACTGGGTGGACTAAATGGTTCTTATCTGCCAACACATGTATGTTAATACATAGAAAACAAAACAGTGTAGATCCATGCGCTTAGTGCAATACACCACTAATGCTTACAACAAATAACCAGTGGGGATGCTCCATATGTGCTAGATGTGCACCGCACACCTAGCATGGAGCACCCGCGCTGTGTATTTCTGGGGTTTGCGTGCTCCGAACAGAGAGCACACAAACTGCAGAAATACATATGAAAGGCGATGCCAGCTATGTAGTAGTGGTGTAATCAGGCTTGAATATAGTGTAGTAATCAGACTTTCCATTTTTAAAATAGTCATGAAAAAAATATAGCAAAAAACTTTCATAGTGTAAATCTGTATATCTGTCAAGGCGAAGGTTCTGTATACTAATGCACTCATGTACACAGATCCTTTTCTCTATCTCAGAACTCTCCCATACTTCATGTCAGCATCAAATAATGAAAAAATGAAGATTAATTTGTAGATGCTGATATGGAGTATGGAGTTCTGAGATGGTGCACTTCCTGTGCATCTAAAAAAGGTCAGATAGTTTGTTGCTTCATGAGCGAGCAAATGGAACATTCCAAAAAATAGTGTAACACAACAAGAAGATCATAAAGACATTTTTTTCTCAAGTCTTAAAAATCTACCAATTAAGTGTCATCATTGGGGAAGAAAAGGAGAATTTGCTTTATTTGTGAGCTTTCATAATTCTGTGTACTTGTGAGTAAATTATTATACAGCACCCTCTCCTTGACAGATATACAGAGGTGCACTATGAAAGTTTTTCACTTTAGAAATGCAGATAAAATACACTAAGTCCGTTTGCTGAGCTCATGGCTTGTAATACAGTGTAGAACTGTAGAATGGCTGCAAAATACTAATATACTGTGCAGTAAAGTACTAGAGTCCCAGATTCCTTTAGGCAGAAATGAGTATTGTACAGTACAATTGACACAAGTGCTAAAAGTGCCTTTGAGTGCCAAATGGTTGTACTTTAGGTATGCGTCCATAAAGTGGCGTATGCCTGTATTTGCACTTTTTTCTCTGACTAAGGGAGTCACTATGATTCACTGTGCTGTTGGTGCAACCAAAGTGATATATTTGTATTCTGTATGTTACATTCATTGGAAAATGTGTGATTTGCATATCAAGCCACAAGGTGATGTCATAAACAAGAGACACCAAAGACACATTAAAAACACATTGTTTACAATTTTTATTAACTACGTACACTGGATAAACTATTTGTAAGTGGCCCTTTAACTGTAGAGTTGCATCCTTAAAATGCTGTGTTAGAAAATACATGGCTATATAGGAAATGTTCTGTATCAGCATAGATATCAAAATACAATATTAACAACATCACTGTATATAAATAAGATAAGAGAAAATATTATTCTAGTCTTTTTAGTAGACCCAAGTATTTTTCATATATTTGTATAACACGGCTCGATAAAATTTAAAGAGAAAGATGAAGCTAGAAGCTTCTAAAACGGGTCCCTCGGTATTGGCATACAGAATGTATTTGAATATTTACTTGAACAATCTTAGCCATCATCAATACGCTCCTTATTTATAGTGGCAATGCTCATAAGGTGAATATAGAGAATAAAAACATTATCTCTATGTTACATTATCAGAATTGTAAACAAATTAATAGAGAGAGAGATAACAATGTGTTCTCAGAGTGTATCATGTGCAAAAGACACATTTTCCATGTAAAGTAGTTAATTTACATATGAATCAACAACTGGAAATCAGTTTACTCTTAATCCATGCATTTGCTTACATTTGCTTAAAACAAATTGGTTTATTCATTGGAAAGTAAACGATGGTGAACTGACAAAAGAACTGCACAAATTAGGCCAACATAGATACAAGAGAGTTTCCCTGGCACTTTTTCAGCTTATCACTTTTTTGACTCCTGTCCCCATCAGGTTAGTTTGGGCTTATTCAATAAGTTATGCTTGAACAAAGTCTGTATGGATAAACATTGCTGTTTAAAGGAAGCAGAAAAATAGAATTTTTGCAGACAATTAACTCTTTCTGTTTTCTGTTTATTCTTAATAATACTACCCATTGTGATGGGATCATTTGAATAACATATAGAAACTTCCTGCTTCCATTATTGAAGCTTGATGAGTCAATGGACCCTTAGATCTCCCCTTTTATTAAACTTATAATACAGGCTATTGCAAATTTGCAGTGTAGATTTGGAGGCCATCTGTTCATAGAGATGTTGGTGTTTAGTTAACTTCACAAATAAGATAGGCACCCTGCAATATGGATAGCATGAAAAAAATATGATCACGTTTAGACCTGGCAGTCGTTCTGATAATCTGCTGGTACAGCTAAGACTCTTTATAGCTCAGTGCTCTGGGTCTAAAAAAACAAAAGCAGGTTCATGATATGAAATTGTCTGCATTATTGTGGAGTTCAGTAAAACTTCCTTCTACTTATGTATTAAACCATTATTTTAGACCAATTATTTGTTGACAATAATCATGCATTCCTACCTAACAATTTATCTGTTTAGATTTCTAGGAGAGGTCTAAAGTATGCACCTGTACTCTACATAATGGCATTATTTTTGGTATGGATTAAAAATAGATTTAATTCCTTATAGCTTCCTTGACAAAAATATGTTTAATACAAAGGTTTTGTTTAACATAAAATATTTATATTAAAACAATATGTTATTACTTCCCTGTGTGACTTGATTTTATAATTTTGGAATTGCTAAATCAGGGTGTTATATAATAAAAGTCTGTAATAATACATTTCAGAGAGACTGGAACAATTGGCATTATGTTGATATGCATTATGCATTCCCTAGCCATCCACAGTTCTTACAGTAATTATTATGTCATTTTATAGTACATTTCTCAAAGTGGCATTGCAGTCTGTGGAAGGGTGGGAGATGCTATCAAAATAACCCTTTATTCCTTCCTGACATAATCACAGCAGGGTGGGGAATAGTTTATCTCCATCTCCAAGTCCAAACCAATCAAAGAAAGAGTGACTTGTGACTGTAGGATGTTTTTTCTCTGAATTAAGCTTTATTTGTATTCGACTAGTGCTGAAAAATATATAATGAAACAAGGAAACAAAAAAAACAGAACCCTGACAAACACAAGAAGAAGAGTAAAATTCGGAATTGTCTTGGGGGAGTAAAGGCAACAATGATGAGTTAGTTAAATAACTGGTATATTCTTGACTGAGAAGGTTAGAGGGCATTACACTGAGCCCTGATGTACTTACCCCCAATACAAAACACAGGTACGTGGATGCTGAACAGGAAGTTCTGCCGAAAGCGTTTTTTTTCAGATAAGATCTGCATCAAGTAAATTAAAAGAAACAGATCTGTCTTCTGTGTTTATTTCTCAGCTATTCCTATATACTAAAAAATGCATATAAAGGGTAATAGATGTTTCTATAGCAACAGTCCAGCCAGTGGTGTATCTTGATTTTGTGCTGCCCTAGGCAGACAAAATCCGGGCACCCCCCTACCCAAGCTGCACACCCACATTACTCACCTAAGACATGCCCCATCATTCAGACTCACATCAAGCTCACACTCCCATCACACTCAGTCACACACTCCTACGCCCATCACACTCAGTCACACACTCCTACTCCCATCACGCACACTCTGACTCCCATCACACTCAGTCACACACAGTCTCCCATCACACACACTCTGACTCCCATCACACTCAGTCTCCCATCACACACACTCTGACTCCCATCACACTCAGTCACACACTGTCTCCCATCACACACTCTGACTCCCATCACACTCAGTCACTCGCACACACACTCTGACTCCCATCACACTCAGTCACACACAGTCTCCCATCACACACACTCTGACTCCCATCACACTCAGTCACTCTCACACACACATAGTCTCCCATCAGCACTTACCTTTCCCTGGCAGGCAGGCAGCATGGCAGGGAAGCAGGCAGCAGGTCACGTGACCGGGCGCGCGTATGACGTCAGCGCGCCCGTCACGTGACTGTCGGCACACTGCACTGGGAGCCGAACAGGCAGCACGGAGGTTTCTCTGTGCTGCCTGTTCGGCTCCCCGTGCAGCCTGGCAGGCAGAGCGATGGTGAGGGGGGATCTTCCGATCCCCTCTCACCTCTGTCTCTGCCTGCAAGCGCGGTTGGGTTTTTTTTTTTTTTTTAAAGGGCCGTTTTTTTTTTTCCAGTCTTGGGGAAAATGCCGCCATAGGCATCCGCCTAGGATGCCTCGCGGTAAATACAGCACTGAGTCCAGCCTCTCTCTCCAAACCATCTTCATTTCAGTAGAAATCTACAGTTGTTTTAAAGTAAAGACAAGTGCATTTCACATACAGTATATTAAACACATATACAACATGCAGAAATTAAAAGATGTGAAACGGCCCCTTTAAAATACAGTTAAGGGGTTCCATATATTTATTATGCTGATGCTAGACGTCACAGCCTTAGAGAAGGCATTCGGAGTGCTTATAGTATGGTAAAACTGATTTCTGTGCAGTGTTTTAATTATCACCTTGTACTTTGACAATGAGGCAAATCCAGATCTGCATAACTTATTACTGCAGTTGAAATTAAGAAGACTACTAACAATTTAAGTTGAATTATAATGTTAGGATCTCCTGAAAACGAAAACCTGCCCCATAACTGACATTCCTACAATGGCATTGGGTTCCTAGTGCCCTAGATGAATGACAAGTTTGGGGTACTCCCCTCTCCTTTCATTTCCTGCCCCATGCCAAGTTGTGTGCTACATTTCTTATGATGCTTACACAGCCATTTTACTGGGTCACCATCCTGGAAAAACATTCTTTGTTTTTTGCCTAGTCGTTTATCTGCAACCCATTTTTGCCCCTGCATGTGTGTTTCCATTTCTAGCTCTTACCCTTTTCACATATTGGTATAACTGCAGCATTTTCCACATTACTTTATGCACTGCCCCATAATCCATTGGGCTCATATAACTAAATGCCCATAATAGCAATATTTTTGCACATATTAAAAGTGCCAGTGCTGCTGCAGTCAGACACATCAGTAAAGATTTCAAAGTCAAACAGATGAATTATTCTAAGTAAACAATGAAATGTTGGAGTTCAGGAGTATAAAGAGTGCTTCAGTTTAACTGCACCGGATCCATACTGAGTAGCTTAGTCTTTTCAAGCACTGAAGACCTTTGCTACAGTATTTTTAGTCTTTTTGTCTGACAGTCTGATGGAGGGAAATTGAAGACTGAGGAGCATACTTTCTTCTTGGCTTAGTTTTGCTTGGAAACCAGAGTACCTAGGGAATGCTTTTCACATATTTAGTATTCACCTGCTTCCCTTATCAAGTGTATGTTCGGTGTTTATAGAGAAAAAGCCATCAAATTAAGACAAGCCAATTTAATAGCAAACAATAAGTGACTGGCATGAACAATGGGGCAATAGCAAGGCTTTGTTACATACAATATCATGTGGATAGACATTCTCGAGAGTCAAATGTATTACTTTCTATTTGGAATGTATTACCTGGGTGTATGTACTACACATGTATGTGTAGTACAGAAGAGAATGGTGATAGCTGGGGAAAGATGATGTAGACAACAGGCAAGCAGATTAATATTTTACAAATAGTGGTCCAGTCACCATGGAAACCAATGGAATGCTCCTCCGCCTCTAGGCTCTAAAAGTGATCTAATCAGACCTTGATGCCCTTTGCGTTATACAGGGGCAAGTCAATAGGGTGAAAATGTTTAGTGGTGAAAATACAAATGATTGAGCCACATATTAATGAAAAAAGACTGATGTTTCATCCACTAAAAGGTTATTTTAGTCTTATTTTTAGTTTAAAAAAATATATTTTTACCCCTATAGCTCTCCATAGTATTTCAGCTATTATGTTATTGGCATGGACGGGTGAGTTCTGATACTTTGCTGCCACAGTAGATGCATTGGAAGAATTCACAGTTGAGTTGGAAAGAATTTCCAATGTGCCCATCCTTCCACCCCAGCTATTACTGCCTGATTTCTGCAAATCACTTTGTGAGCGAACAGATCCCTATGAATAGAGAAGAAGTACACAGTAACAAGATCTGTGTAATGTTAGAAAAAATTAATTTACTGCTCTTTTAAAACTGACTGCTTTATAAAAACTGTACAAGTTAAAATAAAAGGTTTTAGAAGTGTGACTTGGTGGGTAAGCATAATAATGCTATGACCAAACAATCGTACCACAGCCTTTCATTCGTATTAAAGCTTAGACATTCTGTGCCGACTTTCATATTGATGGAAGGTGCATTATCTCTCTATATGGGCCAACAGACTCATTTGATTGCATTTTTAATATTTGCTAGAAATTGATGATGTTTGCAAAAACACAGACTGAAACATTTCAGAATAATGGATGTTAAAGGACAACAACATAAAATTAAATTCTGTTTAATTGAAAGATTGCATCAAGTTTAGACAATTTAAATAGAAATGTTTTAATGGAAAAATACAACTAAAGCACATTACTGATCCCTCTTTGCACCATGAAGCTCAATAAGAAGGCTGACATCTTGGGTCAGATGAAGGAAAAGCAAGCCCATCTGACCCAAGATGGGCATTGTGAGATGGAGTCTGCCTTTAGAGCTTACCTGGCCTCTCTTTGGCCTCCTTAAAGAGGCCAGGGAGACTACTGGACCGTTTGGAGAACTATTTAGTGGGTATGGGCACCACCGCCCCACAAGTTCAGTGAATCGCCAGAGGGTAAGTATGTCTGCTTCGGATAGGAAGAGACACGCTACAGAGAGTGCAGAGTGGCCTTCTCTACATGAAGGTTGGCATCTCCTGGGCCCTGGCGGTTAGCTTCTCTTGGCCCTGGTGGTGAGGGGGTTGTGACTCATGACCGTGCTTGCAGTCATGTAATTCAGACAGCTTTTAACTCTTATGTTCCATACATGCACAGTCACTACCAAACACATACTCAGTCATTCACACACAGTTACTGACACACCAGCCAGCAGATGTTTTTTTTAAAGAAAAATTTAAATCCACTTGTTTTAGTATCTGTCACCCCTTCTTGTTGTTTTCCAGAGTGATCTGTGTAAAACAGGGGCAGTTATTTTTTAATGTAGGCATTTCCTCCCTCTTTATGTTTTGATGACCTCTTCCTGGGTTTCGACCTGTGCTAATATCAAATAAACCTAAAAAATGCTGTTTTGAAAAACTGTGAAAACTGGGGGCTAAAATTAAGCGATTAATCTCCATGAAGCATAAAAAATTAATATGGCATGACTGAGTTATCCTAACTTCGCAAGGCTATTCATTTGAATTGAGTTTGTAATATCTGCACACAATGACTTGTTACCTGAATATGTGCTACAATAAATAAATAGCCCTATAAGCGTTTTGAAAGCTTTTGCTATTATTTTGCTTTTCATATGATAAAAAGACAATTTTCCCATGTACCTTCCCAGCCATAGTTTGCTTCTCATCCACTGCAGAAGAATAGATTCATTCTTCAGACCCAGGCTTGTTATTTTTTGTCACCCATTTCATCAATTGGTGTTTTTTAATTTCATATTTCACCTTAACATTATATTCCACTGTTCTCACTAAAGCCTTTCTTAGTCGGTGGAGATTTTTGCAATTTTCTCTGCATGATTTTTCTCTAGCAATTTTACCACTCGTCATTCAAAGCAAATTTAAAATTCAGCTTTTGCAATTTTGCCCCAATTCAAAAGGTATTTATAGGGGAGCTTACTCAGTGGTCAGTCATGAATACATTTTTGTTCACTGCATAATATAATACTTGTACATCACAATGTGTATATATTGATGGTCATGTGTGTCAACTGTACAAACTTTATCCTGAATATACAATTACAAAATATTTTTAATAACAATCTGTACCATCTAATTCACATTACAGCTCGATGGAGCTATTGTTGTGTAAACATGAGCTGCAGATCAGATCCTTTTCCATTGGCTGTTGTTTGCTTGGGATCCTGATTTCCCAGGATATTGTACCACCAGCATGGACAGGTATCTGCAAGGGTTCATGGCTAGCTATGCTCATCTTGTCACACATCACAATATACAATATGGAATCCTTGATCACTGTTCCTATAGAGATACCAGCCATACTTTGCTCCTCTCCTGCTAGATATCCCAGCCTTAATGGGACTTTCACAAGTAATAGAATAATTTTTTTAAATACGGTAATTCACTCTAGGAGCATTGTGCAAAAGCTATAGTAATCCGACAGAGATGGACTTCTGTTTGATTAAAAGTTATGGGTCTATTCACTAAAATATGACTTTGGAGGTCGACTTTCATGTTAAACTACCGTATTTGCTCGAATATAAGACAAGGTTTTTTCCAGAGCAAATGCGCAGAGACTGACAACGTTGGGGGGAGGGTGGGGGAGAGATACAGACACCGTTGGGGGGAGCATTGGGTAGGTCTAGGGGGTAGGGGCAGTTTTGGCACATAAAAGGTAAATAAAAACAAGAAATGCATTTTTTTTATATCATAAGTTTTTATTAAATATGAAAAAGCAATTTACATGTTAATATATACAAGTTAAACTTTTTTTTCCTGTAGGGTAGTCTTATATTGAGGCTTTTAGTTTTTTTCCTAAAAGAATATCCATAGTTTGGGGGGTCGTCTTATATTCGAGCAAATACGCTAAGTCAAATTTGGCACATGAGTTTGACTTAGTCTCAAAAATAGCTTTGATCATTTCACCTCCCATTATTTTCAACGGGGAAGATTCAAACCTGGCAGTTTCTAAGTTAAACCAAAGTTCCTAAATTAACAAGATGAAAGTCGACCTCCAAAGTCAAATTTTAGTGAATAGACCCATTAGTGAGGAAGCTTTAGTCCCTTTTTAAACATTGTTGTCAAACAACACCTATGTTCTCATGATTTATGGTGCATTCCCAATAAACACAGGTTCATTAATATTTCAATAAAGAAAAGGGAATTGAAAACTAATACTAAAACTGGCTACTTGTGCCTAAAAGCAGGCACACAACTGGTTACTGCTTCTTTGAGAGTCCTAAAAAATTTCAGTTACATAAATTAAAACCAATGTGAAAAGGATTTTGTAGCAGTATTCTAATACGTGTTGCTAAATAGCACTTAACGTTTAATACAATATTCATTTCCTCTATAGCTTCTATTTATACTTTCAAATATACAGTATCTGCTTTTCTAGCAATTTGACATTCATTCATCACAGGAGTATTTATGAATATCGTTGCTGTCCACAGAAATATATGCATGGTTAACAGCAGCATTAATCTGTGGCTCATTGGATAAGAGCAGCAGTGGATTGGATTTATCAATAGCTTTATCAGTCAGATGCTGACCCTTTTTTGTTTACTAAAGCAGATTACAAAAAGAGATTTATATGTTTAAACTGCTATTACACTGAACTGCAAAGTAGGCAGATTCTGTTTACCACAAATATATGATAATATAAACAGTTTACTGTCATAAAACAAAAACAAAAAGATCTTTAACCATATATCTTTAAAAAAACATACAGCAGTCTATTCTGATACCAAGGTATAATTTGCTCACAACTGGATTAATTAATTTAGAGGATAAGCAGAGGGTCTACTCATTAAAGAGAAATGGCAGGGAATTGAGATGGGAATTTCAAATTTAAGGCCAAAGTAGCGGAGTTGGACAAATTCTCCCATTTTGCTGCATTCCAACTCGGCTTCATTGGCCTAACATTTGAAATTCTCATCTAAATTCCCTACAATTCTCTCTTTATTGAATGGACCCTTATTAGTATTCAGATGTTGTGGTGCAAGTACACTCAGATGGTAGCAATTCCCTTTAGTCTTTCTCTTCACAACGCTTGTTGGACAGGGCTGGTCGGGATCCCTGAATGGCAATTCTCTATAGCTTACTCTGATTCAAAAACTATACATAGCTGAAACATCCGGGCACCGTGACAGCCAAGCACAGTGCCCGCCGCCCGGATGCTAATAGCTGTCAAAGCAGGTGCCAGCTTTGACAGCTATAGTCTCTCCCTGCTCCACAGCGATCGTGGGGCAGGGAGAGACTAAATATAGTGCTGCAAGCCACCCCTGGTCCCCCCAAGCCCATCCAGCCCCCCCCCCCCCAGGTTTTTTTAATAATAAAAAAAACTAAAACTTTTTTATTTTTTATTTATATTTTTTATTTTCCTAACCTTAACTCTTGGGATAGGATTAGAGATCATCAAAACCCTAATCCTAGAGTTAAAATTAGGGTTTGTACTAACCCTAACCCTAGGGATAAAGTTAGAGTTAAATATAAATTTAAAAAAAGTAAATGAAATTAAATAAATAAATAAATAGAAATAATAATAAAAAAATACTATTAAATTAAATAAAAATAAGACGTTAATCCGTAGAGAAACAGTGACATGTTAGGTTTGTTGGTGGTCCTCTAGGGATATTTTATTTTAAAAAAAGACTGCTATAGGGCCAGTACTTTGCATTGGCCCCCAACAGTAGATAGGGGCCCACAGCAGCTCGATATTTCATCCATGCAGCCGCAGGATAACAAGGATAGCAACAATCTGTGCTTCCTACTATAGACTACATTCCATATGATGCTACGGTCACTTTTGGCTGGCTGAGCATGATAGAAAATGTACTCACAAGCATTACATAATAAATACATGTTTTAAAGCTGCACTGACCGTATCCAAAATTTGGCCCTTTACCTGCCACATAACACTAGCAAACCTATACATGTGGAATACCGCTATACTCCGGGGAGGTTGCTGAACATATATTGGGGTGTTGTTTGGCAAAAAACAGAACAACCCCTTTAAATGTATACCTAAATACAAAGTGTGTGTAGGGGGGGGGGGGGGGGGGGGGGGGGAACACAAAATATTACTATGCCAAAACTTGTTAAAGATTGATGGGAAAATTACTGCATGAAAAGTGTCAAAATACCCCAAATTGAATACCCTGGGATGTCTACTTTATAAAAATGTGTACATGCGGGGCTGATTCAGCGATGCATGACTGATATCAATGTCTGTAACACTCATTTTGGAAAAAATGGTTTTGAAACAGCTATGTGCTACTTGTGTTTATTACACTACAACATTAAAATAAAGCAGAAAAACATATAAACATTGGGTATTTCTAAACTCTGGATCAATATTATAATCTATTTAGCATGTTTTTTTATTTGCTTTTGTAGCTTAGTAAAAGATTTTACAAATAAAAGTCAGGAAAAGTGTTGTTTTTTTACATTTTCACCGTATTTTTCTATAATAATATAAATGATATGAACAAAATAATGGCATCAAACGAAAGCCCTTCTTGTCCTGAAACAAAACAATATATCATATGTGTTGGTACAGCAAATAACAAAGAATAAAATTACAGCTAAACACAAACACCTCAGAAGTGTAAAAACAGCCATGGTCATTAACGCACAACATTCCAAAAACAGTCTGGTCATGAAGGGGTTAAAAATATATATATCTCAGGAGCTTATTCATTATCCATTGTGAAGGGAGGGATATTGAGGACAGATAATCACCTATCAATATTATGAAGGTTTTATAGTCAACAATGCTCCACCAACTATGCACTCTGTAAAGTCCTAGGGCAAACAGGTCTCAGTTTTCAGGGTCATACAATTGGCTCAACAGGTACACCCCATAATAATCTGCTACCTGTCACAATACCCAATGCATGCTCCACCACCTTCAATCTTACTTTTTTGCCACCTCCTTATGCTTCCTGTGCAACATTCCCTCTACATTATATGCTTGGGAACAGGACCTGTTTTTGTCTGAACTGAGTTTGTCTAAACTCTGTACCAAATGCTTCATTAATTACATTACCTTAATGCAGGGTTTGACAAAGCCTGGGCGCCAGGTCGCCACGGCAACTAGGAAATTGTACCTGGCGCCCGAGAAGGATCATCAACACATGGCTGAGATTAGTTTTTTTTAAAAACGTATTTTACCATCCCAGCATGAGGGTAAGCAGAGTGTGCGCTTCCTGCTCCGTCACGTGACATCCCACCGATCAACAGTAGCGTGCAGACGGTCTGTGCCTGTGTGACAGACATGGACCAGGCTGCAGCAGAAACCCCCCTTCTGTGCAAAGAGGTAAAACAGCAGGGAAGGGGGAGTCTCCCCTGATGGCTTATGTGTGTGTGGCTAAGTGTGTATGTATTTATGTATGGCTAAGTGTGTATTTGACTGACTGTCTCTGTATGTGTATGGCTGTGACTGACTTGTCTCTGTATGAATGTGACTGACTGTCTCTGTATGAATGTGACTAACTGATTGTCTGTGTATATGGATGTGTGAATGTGCCATTGTCTGGCTCCTAAAACTAAATTAAATTTGTCAAGCCCTGACTTAATGTAATATAGCTAACTTTTTATACTTTATATTGTTGTTATAATACAGATAGAAAGCTCTGTTTAGCCTCAGTATTACTCTACAGAGGCTAACATAGTTCCTTAATGCTTAGGGTTAAGTATAATCTTAAATATAGCATAATTTAAAATTCTGCTGTAATACATGTAAAGATAGATTGGTTTTTCAAACGTAAAAAGGTTGTTTTTTTTCATAGTAGTCCTCCAAGCCATAATTTTACTATCATCCAATAGTATTAATTTTCTGTCACTATGAGGAGTTTGTAAATAACAAATGAATCATTGTCATCTTTACTGAAATTGTAATATTATCTGCTGTCAATGTAGTTTTCAAACAAGGTGCTCAGTAAATTGAGTATTGATTTTTAATAATTAAAGTTATGTCTCAAACTACCACTGCAATCTTTTTTCTTCCCCCCGAGGAACATTTTTTTTTCCAGTTCACTGTTCTCGAGTGGCTTTAACTAGATTCTGAGTATATGTCATTGAATTAAAATGCACAATTGACTTGTTTTTTTTCTTGATATGTAGATATTATCCCGAGCCATTAGAATAACTTCACAAAATGAGGCACTGAATTATCCATTATGACAATAATACCATAGCAGTCTCATTTATCAATTAGAATATGCATTTTCAATGACAGCTTGCTATTAACATGAATATTAAACTAGAGCCACTAGCCGAACCTCTGCTGTGCACGTCAATCAGTAGTATCACTGAGGCGAATATTTCTGGCTGAAAAATATTCTGGCTTAAAAAAAAAACTATTTGCAAACTATATTTTAGCATTAAGATCTTTGATTTCCTATAATATAAAAATACCTTTCGTCACAATCTTTAACGGATTCTAGACAAGCAAAAATTACTTTCTATGACCAGGAATAGGTTGACTGAAATTCTTCATTTTGATGCTCAGAAGGAATTCTGTCTCAATACACTTGATTACTGCTCCTTTTATAAATTTCATGTGAATGCTAGAAAAAAATATAATTCAAATCACATCAGATTTAATACAAAACCTGGGGACATTAATTGTGAAAAAGTAAAAACTCCCAAAACTTTGCAGTGGGGGAAAGGTTCCCCAGCACTGAAAAGCGCCTGATTTTTTTCTATAACAACAGCAAACGCTGGCACAATGTAAATCTACGCATTCTGCCCATTTAACGCAAACTCCCGAAATTTATCAGGGTCTGCTTTATACATTGGCACATACGCTGAGTGTACCAGTTTTAGGTGCAATTTGCACGTGTGCCATGTAGGGTTGCCACCTTTTCCTCAAAAAAATACCAGCTATATGTGTGGGCGAAGCTACAAGAGGGAGGGGCCATGAGGGTGGGACCACAAAGGGGGCGGATTATCACTGAAATGATGTATATTATTTGTATATCATGCCAGTGAGAAGCGTGTGTGTATATATATATTTATATATATTTGTATATCATATACACACACAAGCTGTCTCTCACTCTCGCAAACAAGCTTTCTCGCACACAGTCTCACACACACATGCTGTCTATCACACACACAGACAAACTGTCTATCACACACAAAGACATACAGTTTCTCACACACAGACTGTCTCTCTTGCACACATACAGACTTTTACTCACTCTCACAGACTGTCACTCTCACTCTCTCTCACAAACTCTCACAGACCGTCACTCACTCACTCTCTCTCACAGACTGTCTCTCTCACAGAGGACCGACACCCGATGGAAAGAAACAGCTCAACCTGACAGCCAGAGAGCCCCTCCATGACAAGTACGGAGAGAGAGAGACTGTGTGTGAGAGAGTGAAAGTGACAGTCTGTGTGAGAGAGAGTCTGTGAGAGTGAAAGTGATAGTCTGTGAGAGAGAGAGAGTGACAGTCTGTGTGTGAGAGAGAGTGACAGTCTGTGTGAGAGAGAGAGACAGTCTGTGAGAGAAAGAGAGACAGTCTGTGAGAGAGACAGTCTGTGAGAGAGAGACAGACTCTCTTTCTCACAGACTCTCTCTCGCACAGACTGTCTCTCTATTTCTCACACAGACTGTCACTTTCTCTCTCTCTCACAGACTGTCACTCTCTCTCTCTCACACACAGACTGTCACTCTCTCACAGACTATCACTTTCACTCTCACAGACTCACTCTCTCTCTCACACAGACTGTCACTTTCACTCTCTCACACACAGTCTCTCTCTCTCCGTACCTGTCATGGAGGGGCTCTCTGGCTGTCAGGTTGAGCTGTTTCTTTCCATCGGGTGTCGGTCCTCTTCAGTGCAGCTTGCAGGGGGCGGAGCAGTGAGACCTGCTGATTATTGTCTCTCCCCCGCAAGTCAGTGTCCTGGAAGGAGGAAGGCTCTGCACATAGGGGAGAGACAGCAGCAGCATAAGGCTGCTACACCAACGGAAATACCGGGCTTTCCATTGCCGGTATATTAGATTTACCGGCCCCAGCCCCAAGACCAAAAATACCGGCAGTGCCGGTAAATTACCAGCCAGGTGGCAACCCTAGTGCCATGCTTATACATGTCCCCCATTGTCACATTAAACCCCATCAATTTTCACATTGCCCCACAGCACTTGACACAATGTCCCACAGAACATGCCACATGGTCACACTGCTCCCACAGTACTTCACAGTGTCACATTAGCCCACATGAATTTTTACATTCCCTCACAATACTTATCACATTGCCCCACATCACATGGCATAGTAGTGTCACATTAATTCACATCAACATATCCCACATAGTCCCATTGCCACTTAAAGGGACTGTCTGAGAATCCAATGAGAATAATGCCATTTAAATGCCATTCTAGTGATGTCATCAGACAATGGGTTGCACTGTACTGTGTACAAGTGCAGGTTCATCACAGTTCACACAATGCATTCTTTTTCAGCAGCGCAGGAAGTGACTAAATTAATTATATAAAATTTTATATACTCAATGTTTATATTATCAGTGCTGCTGCACCTGTAATATACATGCAGAGTAATCACTGGTATAGGCTTGATTCATATATTAAAAATGTGATTTATGCAGACTGCCTACATCAAATCACACTGGAAAAACGTCTGTGCACTATACAAGCAGCAATCTTCATCTTGCACCAAAGCGAGTTTGGGGACCAGACTGTCCCTTTAAAATAGTTCATTTGCCCCTTAAGACAGGCCACAGAGTCACTTTACTCCCTAAAATATGCTAGTTTCTTTGCACCTTAGAATATACCACACAGTCACTTTGCCTCTTAAAATATGTCACAGAGACCCTTTGTCCATTAACATATGCCTTGATTCCAGCTTTTTAAAATAATAGTTAAACTAAGTCATTAGATATGAATATAACCATATAACATATTCTTTAGAACTCTGCGTATATAAATATCCAACAGCAGAGGGCACTAAATACTTGGGTTTCATTATTTCATCTAAAACAATTTTTTTATTTTTTTTTTTAACATCTAAATTGATTGAAAACAATGTGTATAGAAAAATGTTGGCATCTTATAATGTAAAAAGTCTAATTACATGTAATTACACCTTATTTATTACCTAGTTTCATACCAAGAAGTGTATATAATTCAGTTATTTGTGGAATTGTCTATAGTATTGGACATGTAAAATGGCATTTTATTTTTCAGTGCTATTTTAAAATAAAATGCAAAGCATTAGCTGCAGTGTCATGTGTAAATGTTTTTTTCTTTAAATGGCATTAAAAAGAGAACAGTTGATTATTTTCAATACTAAAAGGGGGAGAAAAAAGTAAAGAAAATGTGTTGCTTATTTTAATGCCCATATTAAAGGTACAATAATGTATATTTTTTATTGCAGATATCAAAAAGTAGACTATGTTTGCCAGACAGATCTTTGTTTGTCTAATTGCCATTTAAATAGCAAAAAACGATTGACATATAATGACATTTTTTGTATTGACGTTAGACAATTAATTAGTTAATAAAAAGAGACAAAAAGTAGCATGGAGAAAGATGGAGAAAAGAGAGAAGAGAAATACAGTATCTCACAAAAGTGAGTACACCCCTCACATTTTTATAAATATTTTATTTTATCATTTCATGTGACAACACTGAAGAAATGACACTCTGCTACAATGTAAAGTAGTAAGTGTACAGACCGTGTAAATTTGCTGTTCCCCCAAAATAACTCAACGCACAGCCATTAATGTCTAAACCATTGGCAACAAAAGTGAGTACACCCCTAAGTGGAAATGTCCAAATTGAGCCCAATTAGCCATTTTCCCTCCCCGGTGTCATGTAAATGGTTAGTGTTACAAGGTCTCAGGTGTGATTGGGGAGCAGGTGTGTTAAATTTGGTGTTATCACTCTCACACTCTCATACTGGTCACTGGAAATTCAACATGGCACCTCATGGCAAAGAACTCTCTGAGGATCTGAAAAAAAGAATTGTTGCGCTACATAAAGATGGCCTAGGCTATAAGAAGATTGCTAAGATCCTGAAACTGAGCTGCAGCACAGTGGGCACGACCATACAGGGATTTCACAGGACAGGTTCCACTCAGAACAGGCCTCACCATGGTCGACCAAAGAAGACAAGCAGACTAAGGACATGGATTACTGGAACCATGTCCTGTGGTCCGATGAGATAAACTTATTTGGTTCAGATGGTGTCAAGCGTGTGGGCGGCAACCAGGTGAGGAGTACAAAGACAAGTGTGCCTTGCGTACAGTCAAGCATGGTGGTGGGAGTGTCATGGTCTGGGCCTGCATGAGTGCTGCCGGCACTGGGGAGCTACAATTCATTGAGGGAACCATGACTGCAACATGTACTGTGACATACTAAAGCAGAGCATGATCCCCTCCCTTCAGAGACTGGGCAGCAGGGCAATATTCCAACATGATAAATGACCCCAAACACACCTCCAAGACGACCACTGCCTTGCTAAAGAAACATAGAATGTGTTGGCAGATAAGAACCATTCGGTCCATCTAGTCTGCCCAATTTTTTTTAAGACTTTTATTAGTCCCCCTTTCCCGGTCTTACAGCTAGGATAGCCTTGTGTCTATCCCACGCATGCTTAAAATCCTTGACCGTGTTTACCTCTACCACTTCTGCTGGCAGGCTATTCCATACATCCACTACCCTCTCAGTAAAGTAATACTTCCTGATATTACTTTTAAATCGTTGCCCCTCTAATTTAAGACTATGTCCTCTAGTTGTGGTAGTTTTTCTTCTTTTAAATATACTCTCTTCCTTTACTGTGTTGATTCCCTTTATGTATTTAAATGTTTCTATCATATCCCCCCTGTTACGTCTTTCCTCCAAGCTATACATGTTAAGATGCTTTAACCTTTCCTGGTAAGTTTTATCCTTCAACCCATGAACCAGTTTAGTAGCCCTTCTCTGAACTCTCTCCAAAGTATCAATATCCTTCTGGAGATACGGTCTCCAGTACTGCGTACAATACTCCAAGTGAGGTCTCACCAGTGCTCTGTACAATGGCATGAGCACTACCCTGAAGCTGAAGGTAAAGGTGATGGACTGGCCAAGCATGTCTCCAGACCTAAACCCTATTGAGCATCTGTGGGGCATCCTCAAACAGAAGGTGGGGGAGCGCAAGGTCTCTAACATCCACCAGCTCCGTGATGTCATCATGGAGGAGTTGAAGAGGACTCCAGTGGCAACCTGTGAAGCTCTGGTGAACACCATGCCATTGAGGGTTAAGTCAGTGCTGCAAAATAATGGTGGCCACACAAAATATTGACACTTTGGGCCCAATTTGGACATTTCCGAAATCCATGTAATACATGTGGGCATGTCCACCAAATATGTAGGTAATCTCCAGCCGACGTGTTTTGATGTGAAGTTCCTTTTAAGAATGTGTTCATTGTTAATTTGTTTTTCCTTTTTTGGGAGTGGGGAGGAAGTCAGGCGGATACAATTCGCTATACATTTGCATAGTGCCTGTGGGTGCCGCGATTGTTTTCCAGGAGTTTCTAATCCCCATTTTGGAGCTCAGGATTATTCAATGTTATATTTTTTGAAAACCTAAAAAAATAACAGTTTTGCACAAAATTCAGTGTGCTACAGTATTGTTGCACCTTGCTGTGGTAACACAGTAGTTTTAAACATCAGCAGCTCAATGTACTAAAACAGTGATGGGTGACCTTGGCAATACAGACATGCTGGAAATACATGTACCCGGTCACAATCTTGAAGATGTGCTGTAAGAGGGTAACCAATGATAGGAACTAATGTTTAAAATTAAATAGGTGTGAACAACACTCCATATAACCATATAGCAGAGGTGGCAAAACTTGCTTAACGTAAGAACCACATATGTGAAACTTCAGATGTTTGAGAGCTGCCAGACACGAAAAAATATTACATGCACTTTTTGTTACACATATTTATATAAATATTAAGAAATAGATAATATTTATTCACGCATGTCATTTTGTCATGTCACTTAATTTGTGTTAGTTTTAATTATCACAAAGTACACATATGTTAAGGTATAGCCCACAATAACATACAAATGGGGTCTATTCACAAAAACCGAAGACTGGAGATCTGTGCATGTCCAGCACTGTGAGCATGAACATTAGTGCTGCCAGCTGGAGTGACAGTGTCTACCATACAAGCAATGTAGCGTTAACACTCGACTTACCAAGCTCCAGCCCATGGCATCCTGATTTGCTGGTGGCAAAATTTGAGAGATATACAATATATGTACAAAAAGAAATGAATCCACTTCCAATAATAAACTTATGTTCCCTACTGAGAGAAATCGTTTCTTGGTGTAGGTCCCAGAAATTGTTTCCGCACCAATGATCTAGTCATTCTTGTTCCACCAATGATATCCAGAGAGGGATTTAAACAACCAGGGAAAAAATCCACAGTTAGTGCAGTAAAGTTTCAGATACCGGAGAAAGCGATCAGTGAGCATCTTGGAAACAAACATACACAAAATACCTTAAAACACGCTACTGTGAAACATGGGTTAAAGTGAGCTTCTAAGTTCAGCGGTAGATGCCTGTATTGGATATGGCTTGCGTTGTCATTTATTAGTGATTCACGTCACAGAAGCAACTTGAAGAAGCACCGGGGATAGGGGAGGAGCAGGAAGCAGCATGACGGAATGCAGAGCTCTGAAAGTTTTTGCTAGTTCAAAAATAGGAAGCTGTAGTGTCTAGTACTGTAACTAAAAGTAGAAAGTAAATGCTGCAGAACTTCTTTCAAAATCGTCCATATCAGCCTGGAATCAAGAGCCATTTGTACAGCCATGTGCTTTGCTGAAGCTCTCTGTAGTTAAGTACACATGTTATCTACTTCATACAATGCTATATAGACTATAACAGTTGTATGTTTGTAACTTTGTGATATCCTTTTAGATATATTGTTTTTACCCCAAGGTATAAATAAAGTATATTATATTTATCACAACTCTTGGTATTCTTCTTTACATAATTTATCTGTATTCTCGAATCAAATACATTTATTGTTGTACTGTTAGTCTTGTTTGTCTAAATAAATATGACCTCTATGGTGAGGACTTTGGCTCGTCTCGGTGGCCATTGCCAAAATAGCCGAAGTCCTCCCGAGATGGACCCGAAGTGTAATAAAATAAAAATCAGTAAAGATTAAGAACAAATAAATAACTTGATACTGTAAGGCCTCGTGGGAGAATAAAGGTGAGGGAGCCCAATATTCAGGAGGAGCAGGACGCAAACCAAAAATAGAGACAGGAATAAACATAAATAATTAAACGGTAGGGGGTGCTCACCAGAGGTAGAGAGGTAGAGTCCAGGACACAGTCCACAGTCTCTGGGTTGGTACAGGCAGAAGACAAAGGCGTATAAGGGGTCACGATCCGTGGTCAATGCAGGCAGCAGGCAAAAGGAGTAGTAGGGGTCAGAGTCAGAGGTCAGTATTCCAGGCAGCAGACAAAAGGAGTAGTAGGGGTCACAATCCGGGTTCAATGCAGGCAGCAGGCAAAAGGAGTAGAAGGGGTCACAGGCAGAGGTCGGTTTTCCAGGCAGAAGACAAAAAGGAGTAGGAGTCACAGGCAGAAGTCAGGATCAAAATAACACAGAAAATAGACTAGCAGGGAGACTCAGAAGGAATGACAAGCACTCTGAATATCTGAGCACCGCCATCAGGGAGACAGGGGTTTTTATACTGACGTTTGGTGTGTAATCTGTAGCCCCGCCCCACGTGTGGGCCGTCCTGGAAGGCATCACTGGGGGAGGCGTGGCCACAGAAGACAGGAGCGCCACCTCTCCCACCAGCCTCTGTGCCCCTCCATTACCACACACTCCAGCTCCCTGCGAGGAGACACTGCACCCCACCAGATGGCCACGCCTCCCACTAGGATGAATCCCCGTGGAGACCCGGCGCCAGACAGGTATACTACAGATACATTAATTAAGTATATCAAAATAAATTAAATGAACATACAATAATATAATTTTTAAAATAAAAATGCTTGTATTAATGCAACTATACTATTATAACATATTGCATTAATATATAACATTAATATTTCTATGTTTAAAATACATTCTTCTAGGCGGGCACTGGCACATTTTGTGTAGACAATCTTGATTTTTTATTTCCTAGATTGGGGTTGGCAGATTTATTTAAAGGAAACATGAGTGGGTGTGACCTTCCATTGGCATGCCTATACTTGATGCTGACAGTTGTCCTTTAAGCAAACTAGACTGTTTCTACTAAAGGTCACATCATAGAAAATGCCTGATAAATAAGTAGTGTGTGGCACTAACTTCATTCCAGTGTAGACTCATATTCACTTCTTTATTAAGCAGTATTGCACACCTTAATAGTACCTGGTGGGGTGTAATGGTTGAACTGCATTGTGTGTTGTATGTGTCACTCTTATGTTTCTATCCAAATATTAACAAGGTTACCTTGTTCTAATCGGTAGCCAAAAATGTCCCAATCCGAATGCTTCTATTTCTGAATGGCCCAAACTGCCGATTCGGACCTGAATCCAGGGATATTGAGGGGCAACATTTTAGTGATTTGTGAAATGGGCAAAAGTTCCCAACCTGAATCCAATTCGGGACATATTAGCGTATATTGAGTCAACCCTTTGGATAGAGTCTCAAGTTTCCTTTACAGAATGACTAATACACCATGTACTTTAGCCTGTGGCTAGTAACCAAGGTGACATTGTACAATGCTTCCCATTAATCTATATGTGTCATTTTATTTTTATTTTTTTACATTTTAACCCATTTACATCTCCAGCCATTTGTAATTGCAGCACGGAATACTTGTCATTTGGAGATATCTACACATAAACCCGAGAAAGCAATTTTCCTATAATCATCGGAGACAAATTATATTTTTTCCTCTCTCTTGGCAGATTGTGTAGATTGCAATGATAACCATGGTTTGGATTTACTTGCTCACATATTTTGAAAGTATTATTGAAAATGCAATTTATTTCCAGATCTAAACTTGTTTAAATCCTTTTTTCTGTGTGACACATTCATAGGCAATATATATTAAAAATGCACGTGATTTTCATATCACCCAAATAATATAAACATGTTTTTAGAGATTTGAATCAGTCTATGATTACAAAAAATGCATCGCACTAATTTCAGTATAAACTGTAACTCATACATGGGGCATGTGGAAGATGGAAAAATCGCATATCCAACAACTGAACAATAGACCCTGCAACAGTGACTGCTTGGTTAAATTCTCTCAAAGTTATTCTTGCAAACTATTATTTGCTGCTATTTCTATCTGCACAAAAGCTTTTATATGTTCTTCCTCGGCAACAGACACCAAAGAATGAATATGTCAGAAGGTGCAACTACTTGAAATATGATACACATCTTACAAGAAGATGGACGTGATTTTTTTCTGTAATTTTTAAATGTTGTAATGGCTTAGATTATGTACCTCCCGTTTATTAATATATTTCTCAAAAGCTAGCAAAACAAATATTTTTTGTTACCTCTACTAGTTGATAATACACATACACTATATGGACACTTCCCAAGTATTGGGACACACCACTTAAAGGGACACTACCACTTACATAGGATGTAACTAGATTACATGTGCATTTAAAACAAACACATATATAAGACATATGCCTCTGTTTTTTTAAACATTTTTATTAATTGCATATAAAAGTAAAATAAAAATTAGGCGTCTATCTCCTGGCTCCATTTTATGAATATTTCCCATGATGCAACATCATCCAAAATCTTTCAGCCAGCCTCACTGTGGCCAAAGCCTGCATGATGATGTCATAAGATACTTCCAGAGTTTGTTATAGGTCACATGTTATGTTTTAGGGAAATGCTTAGCCTATTATCATAATAATGTTTTCTTTTCATCTTATGGGTGAGCTCTTTTAAAAAAGATATGTTATTGTTATATATAAGAAATGGGAATATAAAAATATTATTTTTCTAAGAGATCACCCACAAGATAAAGTAATATTGAAGTAAACATTATGAAAATAGGCTGGTCAATTCCCCAAAACATAATAATATGTTACCATGACCGATAACATGACTTGTTCAAATATTTTACATTAAGTTTAAATGCCCCAACATTTAGGGCACACATTTTAATAATGGCCAGCCAGTACTTCAAATAATGTTGCCTATAGACAAGGTGCTCTTGCCTTAACCCCTTAGTGACTACTTTTTTGGCTTGTCTGACGCTTGGTGACATGGGCTGTTTTAACATTTCTGCGGTGTTTGTGTTTTGCTGTAATTTCTTTCTCTCTCATTTAGTGTACCCACACAAACTATACATTTTTTTTATCGGCATAAGAAGGGCTTTCTTTTGATACCATTATTTTGATAATACCCATGCATAGGTTTGTTGGGTTGTTTGGGGGCTAAAAGGCCACATTTGGAGGTGACCATTTCAAACTTGGAATTTTGACATGTAGTCATCCTGCGCCCATGTTCCATTTAGAAATTTTTTGAAGCCGGACAATATATTTTACCCCATCAAACCATATATTTTTGGAAAGTAGATATCCTAAGGTATTTCAAATGGTGGTATTATAATACTTTACATGTACTAATTCTACCACCAGCCTTTGTCAAATTTTGGTTAGTAATTTTTTTATGATTTGTTTTCACATACATTGTATTTCAGGTATGAATTTACAGATCCTGTTATGTGTCACTGCCAAACAACACCTCAATATGTGTTCAGCAACATCTCCTGAGTACAGGGACACCACCTATGCATAGGTTTGTTGGGTTGTTTGGGGGCTAGAAGGCCACGTTTGGCAGGTGCGCTTTTCCAGCTTGGAAGACATGTAGACAGCCTACGCCTATGTTCCATTTGGGACACTTTTAAAGCCGGTCAATATATTTTACCCACTCAAACCATATATTTTGGAAAACTAGACATCCCAGGGTATTTCAAATGGTGGTATTTTAACCCCTTCACGACCGATGGTGCTTTGGTCCTCCATCCAGCGTCTTTTGGTTCCTGGACGCCGATCATTTTGTGATTGGCAGCCAGGAACATCCAAGCAGGAACCGAATCAGGGTCTCTATAGACCCTGTTGGTTCCTGCCGACATCCTGCGATACTTCGTGACGTCACGGACGCGTGCCCGAACCCGGAAGTTCGGGCACGCCAAGATGACAGAAATGTAGCGGACACTCGGTTTGAGCATTCGCAACATTTCTTATGTCAGACTGAGGCCACTGTAAGTAGCCTCATCTGACACAGGGAATCCTGCTGCAAGTCCCTGCAGCGGGATCCCCAGTACAGCTCATCACGGGGAGCCGCAATGAGCTGATACATGCAGGATGGTCTATGCTGTCCTGCAGGCTTTTACTGTAAAATGTAGCCAACGCTCAATTTGAGCGTCAGCTACATTTTCTGTGTCTGAGGGAGACTGACAGAGGGGACCCCACTGTAAGTCCCTGCAGCGGGATCCGCACACATCTCATCGTGGGGAGCTTCTATGAGCTGTTTAGTGTTGGACGTTCCATGCCGTCCTACTAGAATCTTGGCACTAAAAAGTAGGACGGCATGGAACGTCCTACATGCGGAAAGGAGTTAAAACGTTACCCCATCAAACCATATATTTTGGAAAACTAGACGTCCTAGGGTATTTAAAATGGTGGTATTTTAAAACTTTCCATGTACTTATTCTGCCACCAGCCTTTGTCAAATTGTTGGGAAGTCATTTTTTTCCACACACATTGTAGTTCAGGCATGAATTTTCAGATTCTGGTATTTGCCACTGCCAACAAACAACTCAATATGTGTTTAGCAACATCTCCTGAGTACAGGGATACCACCCATGCATAGGTTTGTTGGTTTATTTTGGGGCTAAAAGGCAACATTTGAGATGTGCGCATTTCCAACTAGGAATTTTGACATGTAGTCATCCTGCGCCCATGTTCCATTTGGAACATTTTTGAAGCTGGCCAATGCATTTTACCCCATCAAACCATATATTTTTGGAAACTAGACATCCTAAGGTATTTCAAATGGTGGTATTATAATACTTTACATGTACTAATTCTACCACCAGCCTTTGTCAAATTTTGGTTAGTAATTTTTGGATACCATCCATGTATAGGTTTGTGGTGTTGTACCCTCACCAAACCATATATTTTTTAAAAGTAAACACCCACGACTCCTTGTGGCAAGGGCTCATTACATACAAAGAAATGAATCCCTAAAAAAAATGCAGACAGCAAAAAATTGTTGCTGTCCAAGATTACTGCTTATACAGATGGCCTTAATACTCTGTTGAAGATTATGAACAGACCTCAGGAGAATTGGTGTCCCCCATTATAAATAAATGGAAAATAGATATAGATGGAGAAATAACACTCAGAGACTTGTTACAAATTATACCTGAAACTAAGAAAAATACACAATGCTTAAACCTGATCGAACTACAGTATAAGATCATAACAAGATGGTATATGGTCCCAAAACAGATTCATAAGATGTATCCGGAGACATCTCCTCTATGTTGGCGTTTAGGAAATGGTTTTTAACATAGTTCAAAATATGTCTTTGACTCCGATAGAATTTCATCCAAGAACAGCCCGGTTACATTTGGGGTGGCATAAAACAGGAAAAAAAAGATAAATATATAACCACGCAGATTTAATTAGCAGCAAAAATTAACATACCTAGAATGTGGAAGAAAGAGGAGATCCCTAACTGGCCCATACAGACATCTTATCAATTACAAATGGAAAAAGAGAAATATGCAATGTTTTTCTACTAATGGGAGAAATGGGAAAATTATATTGGATAAATAATGAACTGGGAAAACCCTGGGGACTAGAAGGATATTATATTATATTATCAAAAAATATGCAGACAGATAAAAATTGCTTCGGTCTCAATAACATTGTGTCACTAAAAACAATGTGAGGAGAGGGAGGCAGATCCAAAGTGGTCAGATCAATATTTTACAAATATTGATCTGACTAGGCAGTGGGGATGCTCAAGGGTTATCAAGGGTTGAGCCCAGGATAGGAGAAGCTGAGGACTTGTGTGGCTCAGATGGTGCCGAAACTTGGAAGCATTACAGCAATACCGGTGGAGCACTGAAAATAAAAAAATTGTTTTCAGTGATCGTTTTGCTGGAGAACGGCCTAGGTCCATCCTGTGTCACTAACACCTCGCCACACAGGACGGACCTAGTCTTTCCTGTGTCGGCAAGGGGTTAAATGATCACTTCCTTTTAAGTTTCATTTGAGTTTTAATTATCATGACTGTGGGGTTTTTTGGGGGTTTGTGTGGGGAGCATTTTATTCTTCACCCCAGGCAGCACAATGTCTTGGGCTGGCCCTGGATACTCCCCTGCTCACTTACTGACTCCTGTGTATCACTAGTTGGCTATGTACAATTTTTTTTTCACCCTCCTTCCAACACAAAGAGAGGAGATTGAACTGATCAATATGACCCCCAGTGATGTTATAGTTACATTACTCTTCCATTCAATGCAAGTATGATCATAATTCAGACTTATAGACTGCATTATGTGTCCCCAGCCCCAAAGTGAGAAATTTGTGTTGTAAAGTCACTCAGGGGTGGCACCACTATATTTCACAAAATGGCAGTGCCCAGTCACAGTTGTTTAATTACATATTTTATTAAATAAACTCACATAACAAAAACAAAAGACATATCTGAAATCAACAATGCAAAGTAAAAAAAACAAACCATCTTAATTTTTTCGTGGGAGTGTCCTTTTAATATTTGGTTAGTAATGGTACTAGTCACGTTTTACTTGGGCTTTTCTCCGGACAGGTATTTCCTTCATCCTACCGGACGACAGATCCGGAATTGGCTAGCATGTTTAACCAATATCCATAAACTGGCTCAGACTCATCATTCCCCCCCCCCCCCCCCCAACTGAAAATAGTGTTGTGTAATGTCAATGGTTTGAATTCGGAAGCAAAACGGCAACATTGAAGCCCACATTTTACCATGGGTCATTATATAATGTTTCGCTTTAGTTGTGCTTGAAATCCTTTCTTTCTTCGATTTCCAGATCCCGACATGTTTACGCTCAGCTCTCGCACAGCCAATGAAAGTGGGGTATCACCCTGCTCGGGGTTTGTCAATTTATTAAGATCCCATCTGTTGAACCACTTTTAACATTGAGATCCAGCCTTGATGCTTCCTAGGAAAATTCCAGGGCTGCTTCTTAGAGGATAAACTGCCATTTTATCCATATTCCAGGGCAATTTTTTTTTTCTTCATATATACTAAGAAGCACACATTTATAAAAAAAAAATAAAGTTTAATGATTCTTTAAGATAAAATATATTAAGATTAATAGCAAGAAAACCATACCAATTGAGACAAATTGTTGTTTAGAGAACAAAAGATTATTGGTAAAACAGCACTAAACAATGTTACTGCTGCTCAAACAACCGCGGGTTAGATCACTTACATTTGTAATCCGAAGTAATAAATGGCGTTTCCACACTACGCACTGACCAGTGCCGCAGTTGAGATCATTTGGCGGGAACGTCACGCGAGATCTTCCCGCGGACAGCGGTGTCAGTTGGTACAGTAGGTGCGCGTGCCCCACCGACCAGCAGCAAAGCGCGTGCGGTTGAAGTTGACAGTTGGGGAGAGACGTTTGGTAGGATAGGGACTCACAATACAGTGCAGGTTCCGGTAGCTGGGCAGGCGGCTCCTGGCTTTAGACATTTAATGGCTCATTCATCTAATACAAACCCAGTGGTAAGGGAAACCACGGCAATTATTGACTTTGGTAATGGTGCTGATTAAACCCACCTTGATGCTCGCAGTCTGAATCTGGATGAGTATTACATATACCCACACAATAGTAGGACATCCAATGGTTTGTATCATGGCTGAAATAACACTCGTAGTATCAGGCAGTGTTGGACGATACTGGCTTGGGCAGCTGTATATGGGAATTACACATTTTTGTCCGTTATCCAAAAATCCCATTTACCACCTTTATGTGTAAAACCGGTAATGTGATCATCTGAAATCGGTAAAACAAAATAGTATTACTGGTTAATTTTTTTTTTTTTTCAATTGTTAACTTGATTAGGGATTGGCTTTCCAAGCATCACTAATAAAAGGGGGGAACTAGGCAAGTCATGGCTGATACTCCTACTAAATGTAAAATATGGCTGTCTTCACTGATGCTGTAATTCTCACACTGATTAAGTTAAAAATTATGTTAAAACTTTCTTTTATTTTTGAAATTGTTGTTGTGCATATGGAGGTTTTAATACACACAGTGACCTAGACTATTTTAATGACATTTTTTTTTTTTAGCTATGGTCCACAAGGTGGTGTAGGTGAGGGTTTGTTTTAGAATGGTGGTGCAAATTGCTAGCATTCTCTGTGTGCACCGATGTATAATTATTGGGTAGACTAGATGGACTGAATGGTTCTTATCTGCCAACACATTCTGTGTTTCTATACAAGATTTGTACAGAATACAATTTGAGATGTAGCCTTGAGATCAGGATTTCTAAGCAGGTTGAGTATCCCTTATCCAGGAATCCGTTATTTGAAATGATCTGTTATTGGCGGTCAGAATGGAAGCGCACAGCAGTTTATTCAGTGTCCAGCCCCCTTAAGCTCTGTGATTTAGCCTTTCCAAGTGATAAAGCCTTTCCAAGCAAGCTCAGATTCCCCCACGCTCATAAAAAGTAATACAATGGCACATGTGTAGGCCTGTGTATTGCTCTATACAATATTTGCATTGATTTTACTATATTTTATGAGTGCTGGGCAGCCTTATTGGTGAAAATGATTAGTTATCCGAAACGATCCATTATCCAAAATACGTCTGGCACCAAGCATTTTGGATAAAGGATACTCAACCTGTAAGTGTGTGTGTATATAATCTCCAATGTTAGAAATAAATCCTTTATTTACAGGCTCCAATATTGTAAGCATTATAGATCAAGAATTGTAGCGGGATTAATTAGCTAATAGTGTATATTAGTGATGAGGCATATTTCCAAACCCTGTTACCTGTGGAGAGTTCCATGGAATGAAACCACAAGTGTCTCAAAATGCTCTCATTTACCCTTATCCAGTTGCCACATTATTTGGCATGGCAAGGTCATACCCACATGGCACCCCTTGCCCTGGGATCGTTAATTTAAAACGTGTGTGTATATGTGTGACTGTGTGTGTATGTATGTGACTGTGTGTATGTGACTGTGTGTGTGTGTATGTGTATGTGTGTGTATGTGTGTGTGTGACTCTGTGCATGTATGTGACTGTCTCTGTGTGTGTATGTGACTCTGTGTGTGAATGACTGTGTGTGTGTATGTCACAAAGAATATAAAGGACCCAGCACTCAGAAATCAATTAGTGGAGGTCTTTATTCAAAAACGCAGGCGATGTTTCAACCCTCACAGGGTTTTTTCAAGGATTGAAACGTCGCCTGCGTTTTTGAATAAAGACCTCCACTAATTGATTTCTGAGTACTGGGTCCTTTATATTCTTTGTGACTACGTTTGGTGACTTGGGCGGCGTCCCGGGACCACGACACCACACTATAATTGGAGTGCGGATCCGGATCTATACTACTTCACATCTGTGTGTATGTGACTGACTGTCTGCGTGTGTGACTGATTGTGTCTCTGTGTGTGTGTCTGCGACTGTGTGTGTGTGTCTGCGATTGTCTGTCTCTGTGTGGGTGTGTGTGTGCCTGTGACTGACTGTGCTCCTAGATATTTAGCTCCTAAAATGAAATGAAATTTGTCAAGTCCTGCTCTAATACATTTTTTTTTTAATAAAAAGCTGATGCAAATCTGATAATGCATTATACAATAAGTCTATTAACTAAAAGGTGAGTTGAACATTTAATTTCTCCTCAACTCACCTGTAATTGCTACTTGTAATGGAGGTTTTTGCTTGTATTTTGTTTTCCTAGCCAAAGCTGTACAAGTCCATCATTGAAGATGTGATTGAAGCAGTTAGTGAACTTTTTGTTGAAGAAGGTGTAGATGAGCAAGTCTTGAAAGAATTAAAACAAGTAAGTGCTTACTTTTTAATTAATGCTCCTTTAAATTAATCACTATTTTGATGGGTTTTTGTAACATTTTATCAATAGATAGATGATGGAAGAGAGCCAGCGTTGGAGATTGGGGGGAGGGAGGGGGAAGAGAGGCAACATTGGTGGGAGAGAGGCAGCTTTGGACAGAGGGGGGAGAGGTAGCATTGGGCAAGTCTGGGGGGTAGGGGCAGCATTGACCCATAAAAGGAAATAAAAACAAGAAATGCATTTTTTTTATATCATTTTTATTAAATATGAAAAAGCAATTTACCTATATACAAGTTAAACTTTTTTTCCTATAGGGTAGTCTTTTATATTCAGGCTTTTAGTTTGGGGGGCCGTCTTATAATCAGGGTCGTCTTATATTCGTGCAAATACGGTATTAACGTTATAATATGTAAAAGTAATTTATTTTTTAATCAAAATAATCATTGTCCTTTTTTTTTTTACATTTTTCCTTTTTGGAGATTGTCAGGATTATTGTCTCGGGCACCTTAAAAATGTAAGAAAGCCATTCTATATAAAACCAGTCTATACAAAGTAGCTACATAGAATGTAAAGGTGCACCTTTAAATCTTATAGGGCCCAGAAACTTTACAGACTGGCTGCTGTGAAGGAGTATTCAGGTGGGTCCTTTCTCTATATAAATGTGCTGACCAACATTTGTTTGCAATGGTAATTAGGCCATTTGTAGATGTTCTACTTTGCTAATTATAAAACCAGCTTCCTTTGCCTAGTCTTAACCCCTTAATGATAGAGGCTGTTTTTTTAATTCTGCTGTTTCTGTTTAACTGTAATTTAAATTTTTTTCATCATATCTTATAATTTAGTTTAAAAAAAATCATGAATTATGCTAGACATTTTAAAAAACACTCCTTTTCTTACTTACCTGAAAAAACCCTTTACACCGCTACAAACAGTAAAATTTTTAATTCGTTTAGAAATATGCCATGTTTATAAGTTTTTCTCTTGTTTCTTTTTGTGTGTGCAAGTTTTAGGGCAATAATCAATTTTTTTCCCCCCTAACAATTTTCCTCTTTTGCCCGTAACCCTTAATGAAACCCAGGACCTGTATAGCATCCTTCAGTTGAGCGCATGTGTCTCTGTGTGTGTGTGACTGTCTGGCTGTATGTCTCTATTTGCTTTGTTGTTTGTATGTGTTGTTGTCTGGAGCCTATATCTTGTTTGCTGGCTAAAACTAAATTAAATTTGTCAGTCCCTGCAGCCCTAACTCTTACTGTAACCCTAATTCTCAAATCCAAACAGGTTTGACCGGCTCAAAAAAGCCCAAAATAGGATAGGTAGTGAGTGTAGTAGTATTTTACCTCCAGGTGCTGGAACACAAAAGGGTCTACTCAAGGCCCAGGATTAAGCAGGAAACAAACAGGGTGTGTCAGCAATAATCATCCGGTAGGTAAATAAAATAAATCCAAATTGAGTTGCATGAAAGAAAAATCTTCTTTTATTGTGGTCCAGAATATATAAAAAGCATCAGGCAGAGGGATAGAGGACAGGCAAAAAGACAAACGCTTTACGCGTTTCGCACCAGACGGTGCTTTATCAAAAGCAGTCTTAACATCAAATGGTAAGAACATGTTTAAGTACAGAAAATACAAATGACAAACAATTAAAACGTAATTAGTATCTTACCTTCAGTCGCTGTGAAGAGGGGAGACGATCGTCGCAGTCAGTGCTCCCGGGCGCGCACACAAACCACGTGGCGCGTCCAGCCTGAGAACTCAGAGGCTGAGCACGCCTCCGGGCAGAGAAGCGCCCGCCCAGGGAGCAGTGGACTACATCTCCCATCCACACCGCGGCGGAAATGGAAAGTAAACAACTGAGATGCGGAGAATAATAAACGATTTGAGCGAGGGCAAAGGGGCAAAGTGACAAATAATAAGCTATAGAGAAATATAAAGAGCCAATAAATAATAACAGTGATAGAGTATAGAATGTTAATGAACCTGAGGATGACCCAATAAATATGATAATGTGTAAATGAGTGAATGAAATAAGATGAAGTGAAAAATAGGTGAAATAACAGAAGTAAGATAAAGTGCAAATGATAAAGCAAAAAAAGAGAAAGAAAGAAAAAAAAGAAGAGGGATATATGTGCGTGCTACAAAAAGTGAAATAGAAAAAATAAAAAATACTAATAATAATAAAATGAAATGAAATAAAATAATACAAAAGTGAGGAAGAAAATGAAGAAGAAAAAACGACAAGATAATGGTAATGTGTAATGTGTAATAAGTATGAGTGAAGAGAGAAAAGTGAAAAAAGAAAAGAACAAATGAAAAAAATAGGAGGAAAAGAGAAAAGATGATAAATGAAAATGAAAAAGGGTGAAAAATAAGAAAGTGAAAATAAGGAGAAGTAGTGAAAATAGGTAAAAAATAGTAATAAACACCAGTAGTTATAATAATAATAATCAATATTGTCACAAATAACATAATATAATTTAGAAATAGGATAAATAAAGCCGGTATTATATTAAGACCTCACACCCTGGTAATCGATATGTATATATACAAGCATGAAACAATGAGTCGAAAAGCTTAAGGGACGATCCATTAGTATATATGCACGCACCGGATAATATAGTGTAAATAGTATGAGTATTGAGACCATACATAATCTGGAGAGCAAGAATGTTCACAAAGTAATAATTAATTTTGACCGGTATAGCATGAAACATCATACTTAGCATTAAGGCCATACGGAATACGTGTTTTTAATTGGAATATCCAAAAGACTTCTCTTTGACTCAAAATAGTATTTAGATTGCCCCCTCTAGGGGGAGAGTGGATTTTCTCTATACCACAGAATCTAAAGTAATTTATGCATCCATTATTACAAATCAAAAAATGTTTGCCTATTGGTGATTGCTCATCTCTTAACTCAACACTAGATAGATGTTCTCTTATGCGGGCTTTCAATTGCCGTGTGGTTTTACCCACGTATTGTATGCCACATTTTGTGCAGGTGATCAGATAGATAACATATTCACTGCAACAATTTATGTAGTTATTAATCTGGAACATGTTTCCCCCCACAGTGGATACAAAGTTGCAACCTTGCCTTGCCATGCCAAATAATGTGGCAACTGGATAAGGGTAAATGAGAGCATTTTGAGACACTTGTGGTTTCATTCCATGGAACTCTCCACAGGAAGAGCAACTTTGTATCCACTGTGGGGGGAAACATGTTCCAGATTAATAACTACATAAATTGTTGCAGTGAATATGTTATCTATCTGATCACCTGCACAAAATGTGGCATACAATACGTGGGTAAAACCACACGGCAATTGAAAGCCCGCATAAGAGAACATCTATCTAGTGTTGAGTTAAGAGATGAGCAATCACCAATAGGCAAACATTTTTTGATTTGTAATAATGGATGCATAAATTACTTTAGATTCTGTGGTATAGAGAAAATCCACTCTCCCCCTAGAGGGGGCAATCTAAATACTATTTTGAGTCAAAGAGAAGTCTTTTGGATATTCCAATTAAAAACACGTATTCCGTATGGCCTTAATGCTAAGTATGATGTTTCATGTTATACCGGTTAAAATTAATTATTACTTTGTGAACATTCTTGCTCTCCAGATTATGTATGGTCTCAATACTCATACTATTTACACTATATTATCCGGTGCGTGCATATATACTAATGGATCGTCCCTTAAGCTTTTCGACTCATTGTTTCATGCTTGTATATATACATATCGATTACCAGGGTGTGAGGTCTTAATATAATACCGGCTTTATTTATCCTATTTCTAAATTATATTATGTTATTTGTGACAATATTGATTATTATTATTATAACTACTGGTGTTTATTACTATTTTTTACCTATTTTCACTACTTCTCCTTATTTTCACTTTCTTATTTTTCACCCTTTTTCATTTATCATCTTTTCTCTTTTCCTCCTATTTTTTTCATTTGTTCTTTTCTTTTTTCACTTTTCTCTCTTCACTCATACTTATTACACATTACACATTACCATTATCTTGTCGTTTTTTCTTCTTCATTTTCTTCCTCACTTTTGTATTATTTTATTTCATTTCATTTTATTATTATTAGTATTTTTTATTTTTTCTATTTCACTTTTTGTAGCACGCACATATATCCCTCTTCTTTTTTTTCTTTCTTTCTCTTTTTTTGCTTTATCATTTGCACTTTATCTTACTTCTGTTATTTCACCTATTTTTCACTTCATCTTATTTCATTCACTCATTTACACATTATCATATTTATTGGGTCATCCTCAGGTTCATTAACATTCTATACTCTATCTATCACTGTTATTATTTATTGGCTCTTTATATTTCTCTACAGCTTATTATTTGTCACTTTGCCCCTTTTGCCCTCGCTCAAATCGTTTATTATTCTCCGCATCTCAGTTGTTTACTTTCCATTTCCGCCGCGGTGTGGATGGGAGATGTAGTCCACTGCTGCCTGGGCGGGCGCTTCTCTGCCCGGAGGCGTGCTCAGCCTCTGAGTTCTCAGGCAGGACGCGCCACGTGGTTTGTGTGCGCGCCCGGGAGCACTGACTGCGACGATCGTCTCCCCTCTTCACAGCGGCTGAAGGTAAGATACTAATTACGTTTTAATTGTTTGTCATTTGTATTTTCTGTACTTAAACATGTTCTTACCATTTGATGTTAAGACTGCTTTTGATAAAGCACCGTCTGGTGCGAAACGCGTTAAGCGTTTGTCTTTTTGCCTGTCCTCTATCCCTCTGCCTGATGCTTTTTATATATTCTGGACCACAATAAAAGAAGATTTTTCTTTCATGCAACTCAATTTGGATTTATTTTATTTACCTACCGGATGATTATTGCTGACACACCCTGTTTGTTTCCAACCCTAATTCTCAACCCGAACTATTGTTTTGTTTTTTTGTCTTGCAACTACAACAGAGTGAGAAAAACTGGGACTTGCAGCTTCCGAAGCGCTTGCCCTCAACATGGCAGCTCCATTTCTTCTTTTCAGTATTGCCTGATGACTCGTAATGGATGCATCATGGCAACACCATCTGATCGCTGGAGGAGATTATTGATCGCATTTGTATGTCCTGTGTCGTTAACCAGTTGATCCTTTTTCTCATGTTCTGTGTTGTCTGTAGGTTTTTTCAGTAGCCTTATGTTTTGTATGTATTTACCTCTCTTGGTACAAAGTAAATGTTTCCAAATGTTGGATTTTGAGCAGGAAAGTAAAGGTCTTCTGGTAACCATGGTTTTATTTGTTTTTCTGTAATTGTCAATATTTAATGGAGATGTTACATTGTTGTCTTCTAGTCATGGGAAACCAAAGTTATGCAGTCCAAAGCTACAGAAGGTTTCTTCCGAGAAAGCAGCAATGCTCCCCAATTTGTTCTACAATTACCACCGAATTTACATCAGTCAATTCACACATCAACAGGTTACCATTTTGTTTTAAATGTCTTAATTATTTTAATGATTTTGTTTTTCCCTAAGAATGTAAATTCTGAACATAGAAATACTTGAGTAATTATTAAACTCTTTGAGGCTGTAACATATTTCACAGAAATGCTTCACATGTATTTCGATTCCATGGGGATACAGAAACAATAACCACTGGATCATGCTGTACTGGTTTTCTAACAGCTCTGTGGCTTGGTACAAACACAACTTGTTTTTAACCCCTTCATGACGGTAGGAGCTTTATGGTGTACTAAATTTCAGTACTCTCGGTAAGAAGACTTAGAAAAACTGTATTTTAACAGCTCATCATGGCCGCCTGCAATGAGCTGTGATTCGGGTCACACTGCAGGTGGATCCCACCTCATTGAGTGGCCTCAGTCTAACAGGGAAAATGTAACTGATGCTAAATTGTAATTGAACGCATGCTCCATTTTTCTAAATCGCGCAGTGCCTGAACATCTAGGTTCTGTCACAAAGTATCTTTATGATCAATGCTAATCTTTACCCAGAATCCCTTGCAGCACTGTAATACTGGGCATATATATTTTTTGTCACTTCCGCCCAGCGGCAGACATGTTCTTTGGGAAAGACAGATCGGGCTGGTGAGTGCTACTTGTGGGTTTGCGATTTGCTTTGGGACCCCACTCTGAGAAGGGCACCGATGGTCAGGAAACACTGACTGACTTCGGAGTCAACCCACTTGGGGTCTCCTCCTGTGTCAATCTTTTCTGGAAGGGAGAGTGTGTGACGGAACCCTCCGTCACTATGGTTCTTGGAGAGAAGTAGTGGCCTGCCTCCTCCCAATAGACTATGGACCCTGTCTGGTGTGTGTCCATTCCTGTCTTCGAATCTGTCAGCATTGAGCTTATTACTACTGAGACCAGCATCCTGGGGGAGATATAGTCACTGACTTGACCCCGGTCTCAGCAACGTTACCATTTGGGCAATGTACCTACATTTGAAACAAAATTCTAACACACCAATCATATGCAAGAAATGACAAGTGACAAAATATGAAGTTGCTAATCTCATAAATGCACATGAGTGCTAGTATACGCGTTTAGTTTATAACACATCATGCAAATAGATATATAAGGACAAAACGATAATTGCCCTTTTAGAAGTGTAATGTTGCACTTGTGTGTTACTGGATTCCAGATATCTTGGTACATATAAAAGAAAGGGCTCCAAATGTATACACAGCATTGCAATCACATTTTATAGTCGTTTTTAAGGCACATTAATATGTATCAAGTGTAGTGCATCTTAAAGGGTTCCTCTTCTCTCTTGATCTCCCTCAGGGTAGATAGAAGCAGGGTGGTTAGCAGTGACTTTAGCACAATGTTCTTTTTATTTTTGTTTTGATGTTCATGTGGGATGAACAATTTTACACCTATTAACGATGCAGCATTTAAAAGTGCATGCATGCTTCTTCAAATAATCCCCACGTATTATATATTGTTATTTTTAAGATCAGATAGGGCTTTATTTTGAGACTTAGCCCTTTGTATACTGTACACATTTAATACAAATTGTAAAATCCCCTAAAAAGTTTTTTTTTTTTTTTTCTGGGACAAAGTACCAGTCTCTCCCTTTTTTCTTTTTCTGTCCTCCTTCCCCCCTCTCTCTCCCCCCTGTCGAGGGGTGGTCCCGGCGGAGTTTTTTTAAATTTTTTTCTGCCAAAAAAGCCCCAATGGCGCTAATCCTGGCACAAACTCTGCAACTGCCTGTACATGGCATTGTGAAGGAATTAAAAAAAGCAAAGATATTCCTATAATGCAGCTTCCGGCTCATAGGGTTTCACATTCTATTCAAATGTACTGAAATTCATACAGAAAGAGGACCATCAGTTGATCAATAGCAGCAAATTGTCAGGCAGCATCAGTCCAGGAGAGCAAAAACAGCTAAGTTAAACCCGTAAGGTGACTTTGGATTCGCTCGTTATGCATTTCCCCCCACTGGGCTCTACCTTTTTTTCGAGTGGACGTTTGTTTTTCTAAAGCATAAGCGCTTGAGCTGCTTTTGAAAAGGTCTATTACTATGTTATGATTTAGAAAATATAATAGTGATGCATATTAATTTATCATCACAAACCAACATATATGTGTTTTTTTAAATAGTTTGATTCATTATTACAACCTGCTTAAATATTTTTGGGCTGCAAAGGAATACTTTGTAATAAGTTTCAAAATATATGTGGTTCACTTTTTCTAAAGTCAAACATTGAAACTGAGAAAAATAACTTGAATGTTTATGGGGGTCAAGCAAAGTGCATACGACAATTTAATATGAACAGCTGTGTTCTTCTAAGAAGCTAGTAACATGGAAAAATTCTCATTTTTCTTTTTTCTTCAGTGTAAACCATTATAGTTATAGTCTAAGCAATGATTAGAAACACTTTTAAATGTGTAATCTAAAAATGGTTTGCCTCATGGATGTAGTTAGGAGGAACTGCAACATTAACCCTTTGGTGTTAGATGCTGTTTTTACCCTTCTGTAGTTTTTGTTTCTGCGTCTGTCAATTTAATTGTTCTCGTTTAACATACCACACATTATATACTGTTTTTATCGCCATTAGCAGGCTGTTTAGTAAACTTTAATTATACTGTTATAATTTACTATTTAAAAAAAAATCATGAAATATGATGACAAATTAACCCCCTAGTGACATGACTCTTTGGCCGTGTCTTACCCTTCATGACATAGACTGTTTAAATTTTTCTGCTGTTTGTTTAGCTGTAATTTTCTAATATCTCATTTACTGTTCCCATAATTTTATATTGTGGCAGTCTAGCAACAGAGAGACTGAAGTGAGAACTGCTCACTTCCGAAGCTCTCGCCCATAAGAGGGCAGCTCCATCGTGTATGTGGCGGAGAGCTTTTTTCAGTGTTGTTTGGTATCTCCTCATGTAGGCATCATGGAACACAGTCTGGTCGCCTTAAAGACACATGACATGTGTATATATAGATCATGTGTCCGCAACAGGTTAAGAAACTGTATCTACAACTCTGCAAATTCTTATGTTTTTTTTTTTCCCCATTGTAGTCAGCAGTGCAAGTTTGTATGGCTTTTAGGTCTCCATAGAATGCATAAAGTAATATTTATTTCTAATTTATGAAACAGAGCAACTGAAATGCAAAAGCTTAATGTCTCTATTTTTAATTTAAAATCACCATTTTTCAAATATCTGCCCTGACTGAATAGTGAAGGTGATATGTTTTTTTTTTTTCTTCAGTTGCCATAAATGCTTTTATGTACGCTATATGGACAAAAGTGTTGGGAGACCTGACCATTACACCAACAGTGAGTTATAACACAGCATTCTTAATACATAGACCTTGAAATGTAGTTAGTCACCCCTTTAAAATCTTGTGCAAAGCCTTCCCAGAAGAGTGGAAGTTGTTACTGTGAGAATTTTTGCCTATTCATCCTGTAGAGCATTTGTGAGGTCAGGTACTGATGTTGGAATAGAAAAGGGCTTTCCCCCAAACTGTTCCAACTAAGTTGGAAGTATAGCATTAAGATTTTTCTTTGACTTCAAGTAAGGGGCCTAGCCCAACCCCTGAAAAACAACCAATACCATTATGCCTCTTCCACCAAATGTTCCAATTGGCACAAAGCAGTCAGGCAGGTAATGTTCTCCTGGCATCATACACAGTACCATGCTTAAATTTACGGAGATCTTCAGATTGACCCATTTTTTTCACAAATTTCACTGCATGACTAGGTGCTTGATTTTATACACCTGTGACAATTGGTCTGATTGATACACGTGAATTCAAAAATTAAGTGATGTATCCCAATACTTTTGTCCATATAGTGTAGTTTGTGTCGACCTCTGAGAATACTTCTCTTTTTATTAACCCAAGTACTACACTAGAGTTCTGCTTATTAAATCTTGGCGACAGGCAGACACTGGCATTAAAGGGACAGTCTAGGCACCAAAGTCACACTTGGTGCAACTTGAAATATACTGCCACACATGCTTTTTTTCTGTTGACTGTTGATGTTCTATAAGAATCCTCTTTTAAACTGTGCTCATGCCCTCCCCCTGTGGCAGCTCTCTGCATGGGTTATATAGCAGAGAACTGAACTGAGCATACTCAGCGTCTGGAGGATGACGTTCTCTGGACAGTTGCCTCATTTGACTGTTAAAGCCCACTCGTTTATGCACATAATGGTCTCGTATTGTGCATAAATAGGTGGGCATAGAAATAATTAACATTTTAAAGAGCTACCAATGATGCTAAAGGTTTATTGCGTTTATACTGTGCACCCACCACCAACAGCAATTTAAGGGGTTAATGAAACACTGTACATAGAAGTGTAAATAATCAACATGGTCCTATGACTTCTACATATGAAAAGGCAGCATACAAGAGTTGTATATGGCCAAGATGGCATCCCTATGTGCAAGCCTTTAATTCCATCACTCTGAATTATGAGCAGACCAGAAAAAACAGCGTCTGGGTACTAACTGATCATGGTCTTTAACCCCTTAACGCATGTGGACGTATATATACGTCCTGAAAATCATGGTCCTTAAGGACCATGAGGACGTATATATACGTCCTCCGTTTTCATGTAGTGTTGCGCTCATTAGCGCAACACTACATGCCTGCAGCTACTCTCAGAGGCTGCTTCGGATCCGAAGCAGCCTCTGAGAGGGCTTTCAGCCCCCCCGCGCGCATACGATCACAGCGAATGTGATCGTATGCGCGCAAACACACATAGGCAGTGAAAGCTGATCACTGCCTATGTGTGTTAAAGTGTTGCATGATGCCTCTAACGAGGCATCATGCAACACAATCTGTGCCCTCCTGGGCACCGCGATCACCCGGTGATCGCGGGTGTGTGCTGTATCGGAGGAGCATGCTCCTTCGATACAGCATGCCCAGAGGAGAGCGACGGAAGAGAGAAAAAAAAAATCTCTTCCGTCGCTCTGAAACCGCTACTTGACTGCCCCTACAGGCAGTTAGGCAGTATTACAGTTAAAAATAGAAAATTAATTAAATAAATAAATTAAATAAATAAATAAATGGAAAAAGCTAACCCTTGATCTACTGAATCTAGGGTTAGGGTCCAAATAGGGTAATAATTAGGGTTAAATGGGGGTTCGGATGATTACAAGGGTTAGATTAAGGGGTGGGGGTCAATTTAGGGTTAGATTAAATTTAGAGTTGGGGTAAATTTAGGGTTCGGGTTAAAAAAATTACTGTAGAAGAAAATGGTTAGAAAACAAAAAAAACACTAATATTGTTTATTGCCCTATTACGTGAAATAAAACATAGACAAACAAGGAAACATTGATATTACTAAACTCAGGACAAATAGTAGAAATATATAGACGGGGTCTTTTTTACCATTTGTAATTGAGTAAAAAAAAAAATCAGGTCAAAGTTGGAAAAAGTGTTTTTTATGGCATATTTTCATCATATTTTCTATTTTTTTAATAGTAAATGATATCATATGATGAAAATAATAGTATCAAATGAAAGCCCTATCTGTCCTTTAAAAAATGATATATAATTTGTGTGGGTGGACTGAACACAAAGAAAGAAATTCACAGTTCAGTAAACGTATGACAAAAATAATGGAATTCTGGTCTTCAAGGCACGTCAAATGCAACATAGCACTCGGTCACTAAGGGGTTAAATCCCTGGCGGCTCTTCCAGTGCAGTGCTCTGCCTTGTGACCTCACTAGTGAAATAGGAAATCCTATTCTAATGAATGGTAATAAATATACCAAAGCTGATTTTGTCTCCTGCACAGAACAACATTTTTTTTCAAAGCAGCAACTGGGAGATCTTCATAAGTTGAAGAAATCCAGCATGTTTAAATAAATAGGAAATATGTAAGATATGGTAAAGGTAAAATATGGATTTTAAAATGCATAAAGTTGTATAGATCACATTTTGGATGCTGGAGCTTCCCTTTTAAAGTCCTATTTGTAGCTGAATATAGGTAGTGTTACCCATGTGTATTACAATCTACTACAGATTGAGTATCCCTTATCCAAAATGTTTGGGACCAGAAGTCATTTCGAATAATGGGTCATTATCACCAAAAAAAAAAAAAAAAAAATTATATATATTATATGTAAAATAAATAATTACAGATACATGAAACTACAATAGTTTTAATTTGTAGCCCCGCCTCCTAGCCACAGTATTCTTGGTAATTATAAACCCTATTATATGCTGTTCTTGTTCGAGTTAATATTGAAGTGTAAACAAATTTTGCCAAAGATGTTGGTGTAAGATTTAAAATGTAATGTATACATTTAATATCCAGGTGTTTCCAAACAGAGCCTAGAGCATTACTTGACAAATATTTGAGGATGCAAACAGAACAATCCAGGAAAATGGTACTTCCATAGAGTTTTATTCAAAACAATTAAAACAGTTTCGAGCCAACAGTAGGCATTTTGCCATCCATGACTCCCTGGCTTCTGAGTTCTGTCAAACCATGTGCCAGACATCGGTAGGAAGATTGGTTTTATCCTGGATGCTCACTGATGCAGGGCTAAAACTGTACATTTTCACAAACCTCTTTGACATGTTATGGTAAAAAAGTATTCATTTCTATTTTAACATACACTGTAGTAGATTTCAAAACAAAAATGTGTTTAAATACCCCATATTACAAAAGTGAAAACCTAAGGCTGCCATCTTGGGGGAGTCCACTTCACATAATTCTGGTTTACACTTTACAATGAAACCTACTATTTTGTAATGCTTTTGTGCATATCATTTATTGCATTTTCTTTTCTAGGCATAAGAAATATTCCTAATTTTGCAACCAGTGAAATGGTATGTACTGCATTTTGTTTCCATTTTATTCCCTATACTTCTGACAGTGGGTTGTGCATAATTTTTCCAAAGGGAAATTCCCGTTCAACTTGCTTTTTGTCACCTGAACATAGTTTTCATTGTGACTAGAGAACAAAAAATATATTTGTAGATTGTGTGATGGCAGAATTGCAAGCAAATGCGTGAATTGAGAGAAGGAATTTATTTTTAAATGTGTCTATGCAATCTCCTGCTGATAACCTTATTTGGTGACATGCTATGCAAATACATTTTCTAAGGAGAGCCTATCAAACCACAAGGAGATGTCCAAAGGGAGAGACCGAACTCACCTAAAGCTATTGTATGGATTTGCTCACAATTCTGCCAACACAATATGTAGTGATCTATACTTCTTCAAGGATCAAGTCTAGGAAATTGAAAGTGTTGAATTGGAAAGTAAACAAAAACAGAGAGAAGGGGAAACTAAAAGAATGAGGGAGACTGACCTTAGGATAGGGAGAAATGGCACTTAGAGATCGTTAACGTTGTATAGTGCATAAAAATGGCCACTTGGGCTCAAAAGCCTTTGTCATCACTGCTCTGGGCATGCTTAGAGTAGATTAGTGTGCTTCTGGGAATGACAAACTAAAACTGCTCTGAAAATTAACATCTTCCAAATGTAATTCATGCTGCGATTTTTCTTTTTCAGAATTCCTCTGGACCAACTAGTGCATTTACTCTTCCACCTGGTTTAACTTATCCTATCCACCTACCAGCTGGAATGACTGTACAAACTGCATCTGGTAAGAAATGATCAGTGTGACCATTACGTCTTGTGTATAAGTAAATTATTTATTTAACAGCAACAAGTAAATCTATGTTTCGAAACATTTAATTCTGTCTTCATTGTAAATTCTCCATTTTTTTTTTTTTTTTTTTTTTGGGAGAGACTTTATAACATTTTTTACCATTGGTGTCACTGGTTGTTTGCTTAGTTAGCATTTTTGTAAAGGATGCTGCATTTTGGGTAAATATTTTGTAAATTGGTCTTTAAAGAGATCATTAAATACAATATTAATTGTCATACTAGTTATTTTAAAAGCAAATGAACATATTAAAACATAAAACATTGTTAATGTATGACAATCAAGGGGCCAGCAAAATGTTTGTCGCTAAAATGGAGTAGCTGGCATTCAGTATTTGTTTTATTTTCAAGACCATTGCTTTGATTTCAATGGAAATTGCTGTATTCTTCTTGAAAAACAAATAATTTTAGGAGTTAAAAATAAAAAAAACTATTAAACCACAAAAATAACTTTTGGTCTAACGTGCTGGAAGAAATATCTTCCCTATGAATAGTCAGCATGTTCTATGTTCCCTCTTCTACTACAGCTCTGATAGCTTGTGTGTCTTTTTGCTCCCTCCTACTTCATTGTTACTTGTCCTAATTTTTTATGTTAGCATTAGCTAATCTACAAATTACTTTCTGGCTATATACTTTTTGCTTAGGACAGCTTTATAAAGTGACTGTACCGGTAATGGTTACTCAAGCTCCCGGAGCACCAAGACTTGTTCAACAGCCAGTTCAGCATTATTTTCAACACATTAATCATTCCACTGGACCAACACCAAGTAACCAGTTTGGAAATGCTCAAACTGGCCAAAAATGGCAGCAGCAAGCACCACTGGCTCAAAGATCTTCTGAAGTGCCTAAAGTGTATGAAACAGATCCTGTAGGAAATAATTTTGGAAATCGTGACAGACCTTCATACATGCAGCAACATCTGGGTAATGTGCTTAATCAACCTTTAAATGGCGTGGCAGAAAACAATTTTAACGGAATGCCACCTCCGCCACCTCTCATTAGCTCCAGGCAGATGGAATTACCGTTAGTTGATCACACAAACGCTATAGTGAATAACCTAAGCATGACACAGGCAAATGAAGAAAAGTCAGCAAATGAATGTACACAACCACTACATTCACAGATTCCTGATAATGACATGAAGCTGATTGTGGAGGATGGCGATTCACCAGAAAATGTTTCTGTTGACCACAGTAGCTTAAATAGTCCTCTTGAGGTGAGAATTATTCCTATTACAGTTTCATTACTGTCCTTTTATATGAATATATGTACAATTTATTTTTCATGTAACTTTGAAAATTCCTAATGTATTGGGTGTCCTATTCTTTTGTTTTTGCTATATTATAAAATATTTGGTGTTGGCCCATTGTGTCCATATTAATAGCCTTCAAATGATATGATTATTTTATTTGTGTACATGTATTATGTATATTTTGATACGTACAACAACATTTATAGTGGGGTAAAGGTGATGGGAAACTTCTTCCAGCAACAGTTTAATGAGTAGCAGAAGCTTTACTATACATAACATACAAAGCTGTAGAATACGTTGTCGCTTTATGGCATTATTTGCAGCACCGTGTGATGGGCAAACAAATATATAAATGTTTTAGGACACACGCGATTAGACCAATAGGAGCGTAAGGTAGAGCGCCTTCGTGTGTGATGCCTTTTTAAAGGAAGTAAAATGTGTTAACTAACCTGGGAAAGGTTTGTTATGGTTATTGTATAGTTAGTGTAAGACTGGTAAAAGGTCATAGTAATGAGTAAGTTGATATGCGTTTGCTGAAAATCTTCAGTTTAATGGCCATTAAAGCCTTTCGTGATATTTTGCAGTTAAAGTAGATGTGTGATCCGTGCAGAGGACGTGGAGGTCGCATGGCACTAGATAGCATTTTAACCTTTTTAATATTTCTTCATTAAATGCCATGAGAACATGCTTATTCATGAGCAAGACTGTATTACATAAAGGAGGGAGTAGTTTTTAAAAAAATTCATTAATTCACCTTGTTTTGTTGCTTTGCACATTTTAAAAATGTTCTTACTACCACATGTCACTGATGTTGCAGCTTAGTAATTGAACACTCTCCAGCTCCTTGTGAGAGTGGTCAGTCAGACTGACAATCCAACAGACCAATATGACATTAGCCAAGGCACGTGCTAGACCAGGGAGCGTGTTTCTGACCGTCCATGCCCCTTTTGAAGAATCCAAGAAACATAACATCTTACATCTTACATTCGAGGTCTTGTTATAATCTGACCTCAAATTGAGGTCAGATTATAAGACATGGATCCAGGTCCCCAGCAGAGCTGCAGGGGACCTGGATCCCCCTCTCTAACAGCAGGGGATGTCTGCGCGATGAGCGCAGACTCCCCTGCTTCCGCCCGGCACGACCGCCGGGGCTTCTATGAAGAAGCCGGGTACTTCCGCTTTCGTCACAGAAGTCCCGGTGAGCGTGCCGGGCGGCAGCAGGGGACTCTGCGCTCGTCGCGCAGACATCCTCTGCTGCCCCACTAGGCACCAGGGAGAATCGGGCAGCTGGGGGATGTCTGCACAATACGTGCAGATATCCTCCATGCTGCCCGACACGGCAGTCTATTATGACGGACCAGCTGTCCCCCGGCTGCCCCCACTAGCCACCAGGTAAAGAATCAAGGGGAGGGGGGAGGGAGGAGAGAGAGACTAGGGGAGGGAGGAGAGAGAGACTAGGGGAGGGAGGAGAGAGAGACTAGGGGAGGGAGGAGAGAGAGACTAGGGGAGGGAGGAGAGAGAGACTAGGGGAGGGAGGAGAGAGAGACTAGGGGAGGGAGGAGAGAGAGACTAGGGGAGGGGGGGGTGAAGAGAGAGACAACGCGGGGGGGGGGAAGCAGCAAAGAAATAAAAACAAGAAATACATTTGTATAATATCAATTTTTTATTAAATATTAAAAAGCAATTTACATATATACAAGTTAAACTTTTTTTTTCCTATAGGGTAGTCTTATATTCAGGCTTTTAGTTTTTTTCCTAAAGGAATATACAAAGTTTGGGGGGTCGTCTTATAATCAGGGTCGTCTGATAATCAAGCAAATCCGGTATATATAAAAACAGATTCGTTAAATTTCATTCAGTTTTAATATTTGGACGTTACTCCCTTTTAAGCAGTTTTGGAGTGTTTGACAAATCTTGAAATGAAGGCTGGCATTTACAGACCTAATGCCAATTTTGATTAAACTGTATGTCCTACCTTTAAACAAATCTACATTTGTTTTATTGCATTTCAGTGGAAATGTTTCAGTAAATGCCTTCCATTTCCTTTTTGCATTGTAGTAAAATTACCATATTGTTTTTTTTTGCTATGGCTATTGACAAGCAATAATTCTAATTGGCATTGCTCTGCACCTTTTAATATTGCATTTTGAGATTGATGCATCGTCAAACAAACTTGCATATGTTTTAGATCTTACTTTCTATGCTTATTTATTTTCAGCTTTACCAAAAAGTGCCGACTACACAAGAGAAGCAAATAGTACCTGGAGATATTGAAATAATCCAAATAGATGGGTCTGGTGATACTTCTTCTGATGAAGAGCTAGGAACTGTTCAAGATGTGGATGAAAATGAGTTTCTTGGCATCATAGACACGGAAGATCTCAAGGCTCTTGAAGAGGAAGACTCTGCATCAAATGGCTCCACTAGCAATAGTAGTGATGAGGTTTCAGAAATTGATGTGGTTGAAGAGGTAACCTATTAAACTAGTTTATTTTCTAGAAAATAATTGTAACAATATTACCTATGGTGTCCTTTGGAGAGAGTATTTTGTGACTTACTTTTATGCGTCAATAAATGTGTTTCACAAACGTAAATAGCTAATTTATCATCAAAGTATTAAAATACTTTTAATATGTAGAATGCTTCAAAAAGGCAAGTGACCAAAGCGTGGTACTTTTGGTAGTTATCACAGAATGGGCATGCACGGGTAAACTGTAATTAAATTAATATATTACAAAAAAATGTGTTTATTATAAAAAATGTAAAATTGCAAAAATAAAGTTTTGGGAAAAAAACTAAAGGGCCATAAAGTAGGAAGGAAACTGATCACCGTAACAATCTGTGATCAGCAAGGAAACTTTTTAAAAATGTATTTTACAGGAAATGGTTTGTGTGGTTTTTTTTTCCCCCCACCTATAGGATACTCCCTGTGCTTCACCATAAGTACGTGAAGCACAGGGGGTGAATTAGAGGCAAGGTCAATGTGTGAACATCTAATTTACATGTCCAGTGATTACCGCGATCACATGCCCGGAAGCCCGCCAATAGATCCAGGAACTTTGACTCGGGTGCCTGGCATTTTCGTGGGCCAGATGACGAGTTAACTCGTCATAAGGCCGCCAAAGGGTTGGTTTTGGAATTAAAATGAACTGGGCAGCATTTTGCTCGTAAGTTGTAAAGTTAGAGCTACAGAATTGATCGAAATTGTTTAATACTAATTTCAAGAAACCTTGAAACTTAAACTTTTAAACTTGAGATTCATGCTGTTGGAATAAAATTAAGGTAACGCTTTATCTCGTAGCCAGTGTGAGCACTTAGAGCTCTGTGCACAGCGGTAAACTACCAGGATGCCTCTCCCTTTGGTCGGATGCTACCAAAGAGTGGATAAAATGAAGGCTCCCTCCCCATGCAGTGAGACCTGCTGGGGAGGGAATTAGATGAATGTGTGTTCATCATTTAAAAGAAAACACCATACACAATTTTTAGTTACAGCTTTTATTTTCTTTTATGTACAAAAAAAAACTACAGTTAATGAAGCAATTAGGAATGATATGCTGAAAAGTGTATCTTGGGCAAAGTAGAAAATGTACGCAACTATACTTATTAATATACACACATGAAGGCAATGAGGAGCTTGCTACTTGTCTCCCCTAGACTTTTAATTGGATATAATAATATCAGATTCTGTGGATTTTGCTAAGCTTCCTCTTTTTGTATTTCTAGGACCCTTTAAATTCTGGAGATGATGTAAGTGAACAAGAAGTCCCTGACCTGTTCGATACTGACAATGTTATAGTTTGTCAGTATGATAAGGTAAATTCTATAGAAAGCATACCTGTTAGAGCTGTCTTCATAATGAACTTTATTTGAACAATTAAATATGAATGTGTGTTCTGTAGAGTGATAGTGGCATATTTACATTTAATTTTAAATATAAGTATGTGGTAATTCATTTATATTTTTTGTATGAATGTCCTCTATTTAAAAATGAAATGTATACTAGAAAAAGGAAATGGTATAACTAATGGTTTAGCTTTTTCTGTCCTATACTACATTGTCATAATCAATCTTTAGGCTTTTCCTGTCCCATGCTATATTCTGTTGGTGATGTCCCCAATGTACCTCTAATGTGTGCCCCATACTCTCATGGACTGTGTTGTAATCGGACTATGAAACAAGAAATACAGTTTGATGGAAGTTCTGAATACTCCGTTAGAGGAATAATCAACAGATTCCTTTAATTATTAAATAAAAAGACGTGTAAAACAATTCTGTTTACAAGTCATAACTAATCCTCTCTGGGTCTCTGCTATGAGAAAAAATCTTTTCAATTGCAGGTTGTACATCTGTCTATTTTACAATTATATATGTACTTCAGCGTACACATTAAATTATTTTATACATCCCTAGGAGTGTATTAACATATGTACCCCCCCCCCGCTTTTCAGACTTATGTGCTATTATGTATATATCTGCCCCACTGTGCTGTTATATGTAGATTGGAGTGTACAACATGTCTCCTTACCCCACTTTCAACACTTGTCACTGAGACATTTGAACCCACATAACACTGGCTTATGCTAACAATTGACTGTTCATAGGCATAGCCACAACACTGTTAAGATTCTAGTTATTCAATATAATGAACCATTATTACCATTGCCATAATTATATATGATAAATAACACTGTATGCATTTAGGTCTGAACCATTGAATGTATGTTGCTTACACGTTGGTCTTATTACACTTATTTTGTAACAATTCAGTAAGGATATTTTATCTTCTCATTTAAGGATTGTAGTCAGCATGTTTAACTGAAAGATACAATCAAGTGTTAGGCATTTTTAATGCAAATGCTTAATGAAAGAATACAAATATAGAGGGTTGTGGATAAAGCTTCCCACACTGTAAAGTGTCAGGCAGTGGGGGAAAGGCGCAATCGCCTTTTGTTATGTATAACTGCCATTGTGCCTATATATAATATCTATATCTAATTTTCCTCCCACACTGTCATATATATATATATATATATCTATATATATATATATATATATATATATATATATATATATATATATATATATAATATCCCAGCACTTGACAGTGTGGGAGGAAAACCTCCCCCAAACACCATTAAGCGGAGTTTCTCTGACACTAATCAGGCGTTTTTCACCGCTGGTCTCTTTAGAAATGAGCTAACCGGATGTGTGTGACTTGCAGAATAGAAGCAGACTCCAGCCATCAGTGTCTTATTACGCACTCTTAGCACCCCCCGTATTCCCTTACTGAGCCCTCTGTACTTATATATAAACTACCAGGGGGCGGACATCTTCGGCCTGATCTTATTCATATGATCCTAAACCTGTACTTCCTCGAATAGTGCTATACGGAGCAAAGAGGGCTTAATGAGGTACTTTATTTGTATTTGTTTTAATTAAAGTATTTCTATTTAAAAATGGCTACTCTTGACTGTTGTGTAGTGTATAAACACATTCTCATTTGCACCAGTATTTCCTGTACCTACTGTCTATTTAAGTTTTAATATCCATTTTTTTACACCTAATTTTAGTTCAGGCATTTAATGCGTTTTTATTTTTTGTTAATTGCTAGATTCACCGGAGTAAAAATAAATGGAAATTTTACTTAAAAGATGGAGTGATGAGTTTTGGAGGAAAAGACTACGTGTTTTCTAAAGCCATTGGGGAGGCAGAATGGTAATTCTATTTGGTTCTGCATAATGTTCTATTGCACAACCTAGTGCCTTTTTTTTGTTTTTTGTTTAACATTCTATGTACAGTATAACATGTATCTTGTAAAAGAGAAAACTGTTAATGACCAAAATGCTATGGTGTTTATTAGCAGTATATCTGTTAGATTACCAGATTATCACATTTCATTTGAATCTTGAATATCCGTACAAATTAAAATAATGAAACCTGGAGTTGTAATTTTGTTTTCTTTTAAACTGTGTAGAGAGATACACATTTTGTGGATTTTGTTTATGTTTTTCATTTTAATTTTTACAAAACATGTTTGTACAGGCTAATTAAATATACCTAATTTGCTGTTATTTTCATTGTGTTTTTTGAATTATATGGCTTGTATAACTGATAACTGATAAGATTATCATGACCCTTTGCGCTAAATGATTAAAATGACACCCAAATGCATCCTTCATCAATAAAACCAGTTCTAAAACACATTTGTTTTCGCAGTGATAGTGTAGTTATCTTTTTTTTCTTTATTTGGTTTTGGAATTAAAAGTAAAATGGGATGGCAGAGGAATGCTTTAAATATGGAACATAGAAGTTCAAGAGAAAATGAGAAAAGCTGTATCCTTGAATAACTTGTGGTTGTTGTAAAATACATCAGCATATTGCACTAAAAGCTGATCACAACATGTTAATAATTTTGAAACCTATCTATCCCACAAAAAAACAGTTGACCTCAAATAGAATTTAGACTCAGAATGGATTTACATTACATTAACATTTTATTTATTTAAACGGATGTAGGTACAGAGCTTAAAACATAACTACAGGCTATGTTGGATGAACCATGAATGATAGATTACATGAGGTAGAGAGCCTTGCTTACAGTTTGGAGGAAATGTTGTACAGGAGACACAAAAGGTGAGGGAAGAGGCCAGAGGGGGAAGGTGGTGACAGTAACTGTGCAATGTGGGGCCAAGGTGGGTTTGGCTAGAGGTTATTAATGGGTGTGGGTTTTGTAGCTTCTTTGAGGAACCAGCAATATTGGGCAGCGTCATGTGCAAACAACTGGATTTGGCAAGGGACCGAACAAAGGAGAGCGCCAAGTCCAAGACAGCCCAATCAATACATCAGGCTCTGTATATGTGTACATTTTGTAGACTTTTTGAGGGTAACTGTAAAGTCTGATATGGTCAGCAGAGTTTCTAGGGAGGGACGATTATTAGTTACGTTTTAGAGAAATTCCCCAAAACTCACTTTTGTGCAAGTTTGAAGACTACTGCTTGTATAGTGCTTTTTATTCCCAATATGATTTGATGCTGACATTCTGCATATATTTTTTTTTATATTTTACTGAAGCCCTCCCCAGTGATTACTCTGCGCATATATACTACAGCACTGATTGTGTCGACACAGAGCATATAATGTTTTTTTCAATTAGTCACTTCCTGTGCTGGTGCAATAGAAAGCAGTGTGTGGAATAAGTAGTCTGCAGGATGTTCTCTGTGCTGCTTCCTGTCTGCCTGCACTTACCCTCCTCTTCCCTCCTCCATCATGATTACCAGAATGGAACAAACTGTCGGTAAGGACAGTAATGAAATATGGACTGGCAGACAAAGGTAACCCATTCATAGCCACGGATGGGGGCTTATTTTTAAAGGGCAAATTCATATGTAATTTAGAGCTGAATAGACCACAGGTACATAATACCGATACCCAGATAATGTCCAGAGATCTGTAATGCAGTCAAATAAATGAAAGCTGATGGTGAAAGAAAGTGGTGATAGAAACATTACACAGACAGAGCTTAGGCTATTAGTGTAACATGGGTCTCTAGATGAATAGAGTACATCCATAAACAATTAGTAATTGTCTACAGGAAAGCAGACCAGTGGTTCTGTGACAGCATCAGTTCTGCCACCTTGGTGTCAAAATGCGGTCACACCTTTTTGGGTATGCTGGCATTAATGAGAGACCATAATGGACTGCCTATACTCCTCAGTCAGCTGGTATTTATATGAGAGAGATGGAATACTTTGAGGACATGACTGACATTATAAAGTGACAGGGAACTAACTTATAATCTCTTAGTGACAAGACATTTTTACCTTGACTTTCCCTTAGTGACAATGGCTGTTTTGACATTTCTGCGGTGTTTGTGTTTAGCTGTAATTTTCTTCTCTCTCACATACTGTACCCACACAAATTATGTTGTTTTTATTGTCATAAGAAGGGCTTTCATTAGATACCATTATGTTCATTGTATCTTATAATTTACTGCCAAAAAAAAACACCTTTTCTAACTTTGACATAAAATATAATTTACATAAATACAATCATTAAAAAAGACCCCGTCTAAATAGTTTATAAATGGTGTCCAGAGTTCAGAAATATGCATGTTTCCATATTTTCCAGTATTTTTTTGCGAGTTATGGGGCAAAAAACAAAGTGTGTGTGTTGTTTTTTTTCCCTAAATTGACCTTTTGACCCCAACCCGTACCCTAAATTTAACCCCAACTCTAACCCTTATGCTATCCGTTAATATATTAATTTAATTATAACCCTATCCCTTATGGTAAAAAATATTAATTTTTAACCCTATAGGCTAATCTAACATAATTACTAGTTTTAAGCAAATTTTTTTTTTAACATTGAAATGTTGCTTGGCTGCCTCTAAGGGCAGTCAAGCAGCATATTTAGAGCGACAAAGTGAATTTACTTTCACTTCCGAAGCTCAGACCCCCAGAGGGCATGCTGCTCCATCAATATGGCTCCCACGATCGCTCAGTAGGTCGAATGTAGGTGCCCCAGATACGACATTTTGGTGCTGGCTATTATTATACTTGCGCTCCTGTTCTTCTTTATCTTTCTGGTGCTGGCTATTGCCTCGACATTGAGGCAATAGACAAAAAACACTTGTTTCACCGCAGGACGTGCCAGGCACGTCCATTGTCAGGAAGGGGATAAAGCACTTGGATCTCTAATTGTTCAGCACATTGTATGATGACATCACTAGGGAAACCGGAAATTACATTCACATTTTTATTGGTTGCTGCTGGAAAAGCCCTAAGAAGCCAGAAGCAGGGAAAGGGGGCCACCCTGGACCTTTTGCAGAAGTACAATTTCATCAAATGTTCATTTTTAAGCAATGTAAAATATGCTTTTGAAAGTATTTTAATATGCATTCATATTTGAAGGAGGCATTCTGAACACCAGCCAGTCCCTTTTGAGTATTGATCAGACATTGAGGTAGAGATGGCAGACAGGCAGCCATTGACACAAGACTGCATACAGGTGGTATTGAAAGCCAAAAGAGTTGATAGGTTCCAGAGAGAAAAGCAGAGAGCTAAAGACTGACTCTTGTGGGATACCAACAGAGCATAAGTTGCAAGGACTTTGCATCACAGAGGAGTGATCATATACAACTCAATCCAAGAGTGACATGTTACGTCTAGGCTAATCTGTTAAGAAGGTGATGGTGGTCAACCATGTCAAATTTAACGATTTAGACTGTGTGGGTCTTAAGCCAGGTTGCACCTAACATACTGTCTTCTAGTCACCTTGATTGTATTCAAATACGCAATCCTCTCCAGCAACTTGGACTGAAGAGGAGGGTAGTTCAACAGATGTGTGGGATATAAGAAAGATGTATTTGAGTGTAAATATGATTTGGCCATGCTTGAAGATTGACTGACTACTATTCCAGAGGACTAAGAAGTTGATGAGGTGGGTTAGCGCTTGACAGAGGAGAATGTATAGGATCTAGCTCACAAGTTATAGGTCTCGAAGTGGAGGTTAGAATATCTACCTCATTCTCAGTTACAGGTGTGAACCCATTATTTTAAAGGACAACTGTAGTACTCTCTTGTTGCATTAGAATATTTTATACGACTTCAATCAGTTGTGTTTTATAACTAAACAAAAATATTTTTTTACCTTCTCTAGCACTTGTCAACACTGTATGTGCTTCTATGGGTTCCGAACACCGTGGCTGGATGAATGAAAGTCCAGCTACGTTTAGAGAAGGTTGCTAACAGTGCCTGCTTCTGCGTGTGATGTCTTGCAGGGTACTCTCTTATTAAAATGTGTACTCAGTATGAAACGTTTAAATCATTATAGCACTGATGAGAGAGATCTGTCCAATAGTGCTCTTGAGCTAGTGTCTGGATTAAAGAACACTGCATACTGTCATATTCAGGAGTGTGCGCTGGGGGACTCTCTACCCTTCAGTATGATTTTCACTGATCCAACAGAGGTGTTCGAAACACATGACCGTACATACAGTGTTGAAAACAAATATGTGTAACATGTGATGGTCACACAGCACTTTTTTATTTGATTTTTTTTAAATGAAATACATCCGGTTTTACTTTTAAAATGATCTGTAACATGTAATGTATTTAGAAACAAAATTGTCTGATAGATAACATAGTCCTGTGTTAATAGATGAATGAATAGTGTGGCAATTCCTATGTACAGTGTTTCCCACATTATTTGCAATTGGGGTAAATCTGAGCATGTACATTAACGTGTATCACATATATCTTCAGAATTCCAGTCTGGAAGAATAATAAAGTTTAGAGACAAGAATTTCACATTTACACATTTACTAGGATGCAAAAATAATATGGACTTGTAATTCCAAGTCTGCCTCCATTTTGATGCTAGTATTTTTTTGGTGAATTAGTTTTATAATCTGCATTTATTAATACTGTCAGAAATACACTTTGAAAATTACTGCTCTAATTTTTAGATGACCCATATTGAGTTTTGTTGTGTTCTCTGTGGTATACTCTCACTGTATTTTACTGTGAGTTTTATTGCTGGGAGCTCTGATACTCAAACTCCACTGACTGCTGTGTTACTACCTATCCTATATTTACCTTTAAGGAAAAAACATGTCCTGTTTAGTCTGGAGTAAGCCCGATGTGTATTTTAATACATACACGTTGCTTTACTATTCACTGTGTTTCTCAACTGAGACAGCAGTTCCTGGTTGTCGCGTGCTGGCAATGTCAGAGCGTGTAGCACCAATCAGAGCCAGTCGCTGACCAGACGGCTGTCTGCTTCCTATGGAAGCATGACAGCTGCGGTTCAGAAGATGAATTGGCATGTACTATCAAAAGTACATGCCAGTTTATCCTCGCATTAGGGACAACTAACCTTTCACTTGTGCTTCTATATTAGAAGCACAAGTGAAAAGTAATATTTTATTGTTCCTTTAGGAACTGCTTTTGGAGGAAAAATCCATCTAAGAATATTTTTTTATTTAAGCTACATTGTAAGTTCTAAGGTTATTCAGCATAAAATAGAGCTTATTTATGTAGCGTGAGGCTGCATATTCATGCAATATTTACATTGGTGATAAATTAATCCATTAATTAAGCTGAGATAACATGCACCATTTCACAGTAAAAATTGTATAAAGTAAACAAAGTTCAGGAAAAGACCTGCATGTTGTCCTACAAATCTATGTACAAACAAAGAAAACATTACCATCACACATTACCACTTCAGCTGATAAACATTAATGTTTAAATGGACTGTCTGGTGCCCAAAATGCATCTTCCAAATGTTAATGCATCTTAATCCGTATGCTTTCAAAGTACTTTAAAATTCATGTTTTACATTTTCATTGCTTAAAATGTAAAATACTTACAGCTAGATGAATTTGTGAAATTACAGCAGTTTGCAATAAACCAGGACTGCCCGAACTAGCTGAGTAAAAGTCAATTTCTTTTATTTTTGCTGCAGGAAGCCATGAGAATAATTTTATTCAAATTAATGGAATTTTCTGTCTCTCCAGTGATGTCATCAGACAATGTGTTGCACTGTTAAGAGATCCTACGTGCACAAGAGCAAGGTTACTTAGATTCCACTCAATGCATTGTAGTATAGGTGCAGAGTAATCACTGGGGGGTGGGCTTGAGTAAAATATAAAACATCTGATTTTATGCAGAATTCCTGCATTAAATCACACTGGTAAAAAGCCTGTGCATTAATGCAGTAGTCTTCAACTTGCACCAGTGAGTTTGGGGACTAGACTGTCCCTTTAAGCAAATACAATATATTTATTGTATATTGTTACATATATGCTATTGAATGATATTGTTTAGTTAATTAAAACAATTTAAGTAGTTATTAGTGTGTGCTTAATCTATTAAACTAAAATCAGTTCGGATATAGCTGTTTTACTAATCTGACAGGTTATCCTATATATGAAATCTTCATCCGGTTGCAAATATTAAAAAATATAAACTCCCAGCAAGAATGATTCTTTAGATTTAAAAATCATGATTTAAATCGAGTCTTACAGGCTAGTGATTTAAATCAAATCCATATTTTTTAATTTTTGATGATGGTATTACTTTAATTAGTTGAGCATTGTTGAACATATCTACATATCTCAGATAATATCCCCGGTGCTTGGACCACTGTATGGGATTCTCGGTAAGGATATATAAATAAGTCCACCAACAGTGACCATTTACTACCTTATACATAGACCTCTTCAAGCATTATGTATATTAATTAATATATCTCAGGTTAGACATGCAGTGCCAGAAAACAAACGTATCAACAGCAGTTTCTCCTACAATTGTGGATCAGATAAATCCTTTTGTTTTTTGTTGACTGGTGTTTTAATCAAGTAATTTATAAATAAAAAATGTTCATACACACAATTGCGTGGCTACATTTATGCATGCAATTATATTGCATATATTACATATCCTCTGTGTGACTTTTTCTGTTTGTCGTCATTAAGTTTAACTATTCATTTACATTTATTTTTTTTCATTGCAACCAATGTAACTTAGGTGAGATATCAAATTTGTTTAAAATATTTATTACAAAAATACATTTGTACAACAGTCAAAATTGTAATTTTCTAATATGAACTCTCTATACAAATATGTGCATTTATATATCTACACACAGACAACAATATTCACAAAAATACTGCATTATGATACTAAAGATTAGAACTCCCTGGGATACCCCTTTATTAAATAAGTGTTCCAGACACGTACAGGTTACTGTTAACTGTGTATACATTCTGGTTTGTCAATAACCTTTAAATACTGGCAATCAAACGTTGTCAGATGCAGGTCAGCTCGTGATGATTTCTTTGGTCCAGTGTATAAACTATCAGTCTTGCAGTTGGAGGTATAATTTGTAAAGTTGTTCACTCTATAAAGTTCTGCTTGGGTCTTACAGCAGCCACACTTGCTCATAAGTAAAAAGAAATCCCTGCGGAATGCTTTTGTAAAAATTGCGTATAAAAAAGGATTTGCACAGGAGTTTACAGGATAAAACAAAACCAGTAGGATTTTTGAGTTTGTCACTGTGATGAGAGGAACTTTAAAGGCAGCAGAAATGGCAAAGAATGAAATTGGTGCCATGCATGTAAAATCTGTAAAGATCAGGACCGCCATCTTTTTCGCTATCTTTGTATCCTTGTTAGTTGGCGTAAGCTCGGGATTTTGAACGGCAATGTAAATTTTGATATAACAGGCACAAATAATAATAAAAGCAATGACATTCAGCACTAAGATTATTATTATATATGCTTGTGAAAGAGGTGTTTCAATATCCATTGGTAGACATATGCTCACTTTAATATAATTGCTAACCCCGGCAAGTGGCAGCACTGCAATTAGAATAGAGAATATCCAGCCGCCCACCATAATTAGAATTGCGTGCCTTAAACGCAGCTTTCGGTCTAGTTGCATTGCGTACGTTATTGTGTGCCATCTTTCAACGGTAATGACAGTCAACGTGTAAACCGATAGTTCGCTTGAAAATACAGTGAAAAAGCCAGCTGCACTGCAGCCACTCCCTGTTTGCCAGTCAATAGCATGGTTGTAGTATTGGCTTTTCGTTTTAGAGTCCACAGACGCAATAAGAAGTAGGTAGATTCCCATGCAGAAATCTGCAAAGGACAGGTTGCACATGAGAAAGCGAGGGACGGTCAACTTGTAATGGCTTGTCAAGAGGACGAAGAGCACAACAGCATTACCTGCAATGGCAAGTATGCTGATAAACCATATCAAAACACGCAGAAAATTGTATCCCATAATGTCTTCACAAGGGTTGAAAGCATCGGGCTCTGGATTGCACCGTAAGGTTTTGGGTTGACACAGGAACTCATAGTCTGCACTCATTTCAGCACTGGAAATATAACAAAAGCATGCACTTTAGTTGAATTACTTTACAAAATGGTCATTGTTTTAAATATTTAAAGCAAAACCATCATAGTTTAAAACATTCTTATAATTTCCATAGTTGTTCTCTCCCCATTCAAATAGCACTGCGGGGGAGAGAAAGGGAGGTTACAATATATATATATATATATATATATATATATATATATACACACACACACATCAATACACATTCATTTTTCATTTGGTGACAGTTGTCATTTAGTAGCCAGGTTTCATCAAATATCTGGTGGTGTTCCTTTGTATATAATGTTTAGTGTGTCATTTAGAATTGTATGCTGTGGTTTGCTGACATACACAAACCATCATCTGAGATTTTGCCTGTTCTTGAAGGGGATACATTTTTATTTATTTTTCCAAATAATATAAGCTACCTTTGTTGAGTAATTCTTTACATTTTCCATGGTTTTAAAGGTGTCACTGCTGCCAAACTATTCTATTTGATAAAGGAATATGTATTTACCGTCCTTTTTCTTTTTCTGGCCATAACTATGGTATCATTACAAACATACATAATGCTGCCTTGATTGGTTGTGAAAAATGGTTTTGCTAACAAACTTTCTAGAACTGTTTTGCATCTGTCAAACCTTTTATTCTACTCCTAAGGACTGTGTTGCATTACGTTTCCCATAAGTATAATTTTAAGCATCATTTGACCAGACAAATTCTACAATGGAATTATGCAAGGCGCCTGTCACTTTAAAGGACAGTTGTCTCATCTTTTTCATTCACTGGACAAGCACAATGAATAATGTATCTTAAACACGGAGTATCCTTTAAATTACTCTTGAAAAGGTAATGTTTGGAAATTGCATGACATAGAATTTGTGAAACAAATACATTACATAAACCAGCTATTAGGAATGTTACTAAAATATTGGGCACAGAGCATGAGAAGACTAATGCCATGGTGGTTCACGATTAGGAAGTGAAGCATAGATTTTCAGCCGCTGAGTTTTTTAGTCTTGAGACTATAAAGATTTGCCAAAATAGTTGTGCAGGATTAAACAGGATTTGTATATTGTATTTACATGTCCTTTGTGATTTAGTAATGTGGCTACACATGGTATATGTTGTGTCAATATTGGACTGGGCGCTTCATTACACTTGGTAACAAATGTTTTACAATTGGTTATGACCAAGAAAAGAAAATTACTGTCAGTATGAAAATAAATATATATCATATGGCTGGTTTTATAAAATATTATATTATAATATAAACCAGCCATATAATATATACACACACATAGTATATAAACCCACTATTTTATATATTATGTTATGTAAACCAGCAATATATAAATATTATATAAACCAACCATATATGTATAAATAAGGTATATATAAATATTATATAAACCAGCTCTCTCGCTATATATTAAATGATATATATATATATATATATCTCATATATAACTATTATTTAAACCAGATATAGATATTCTATAAACCAGCTATATATATATATATTATATAAATCCTCCAAATGTTATCTTTATTATATATTTGCCTCCAAAAGTGTGGTTGAGAAAGTGGCAACCCATCTCTCTCACCTTATCATTCATTCTTCTTGTCTGTCTTGTCTGATGGGGATGTGTTTTATATGATAATATGGTTATGCCCCACAATATAATATTTGCCCCGTGTAATATCAGTGCTATATATCATTACTGTAAAATAGCTGCATTTTAATAATAATTGATGCCCACCATATGTAAGTGCTCTCTAATATCAGTGTATATTTTTTGTAATTTAGGCATTGAGTAGTTTTATTGCAGTATTTTATACACAATTATACACACTGTATACTGCAATAAAAGTACTCACTGCATTAAAAGTCCAATTGTGTGTGTGTTTATTTTTGTGTTTTTTTTGTGTGTGTGTGTGTGTGGGGGGGGGGGGATATTGGGATGGAGGGCATGATTGCATGCTGGGGAGGAGGGCAGGGTCCAGGAGGCCCAAGCACATGCTCACCCAGGGTCCAATCAATTTTAAAGACGGCCATGTATGCATATTAGAAGCATGCGTGAAAAACAAGGGTTAGTGTCCCTTCAAAAAAGTTTGCCATCACTACCCTAGGATGTATTTTCTCATCCAATCATTATTCAAAGGCGTAGGCACCAACATTGCTTTTGGCGGACATTTACAGACGTTTGTGCCGGACAATTTTAATGATGTTCTATGCACCTTTACAAGCTTTGCTGCGGGTGTCCTTGTACAGACACTTTGCCTATCCATGCTAAACACACTGGACATGTTCATAAACAAATGCTTGTTCTATTAGCGCGTGAGCATATTTGTTCAACCAGCACATATGATATGTATATATTTATGTATAGGCAGCATAATTTTTTTAAAATTTACTGTTAGAAGAATAGTTTGTTAGGCATATTATTTTTTAAAAATTATTTGGCAGTAATACAAGAGCATTCCAAAAACCTTATTCAAATAAAATGACATGTTTATAAGCGGTAATGAGCATATGGACAGTAAAATCAGTAGGCCCTCATGATATAGGGTATTTATCTCTTTCCTGTGCGCCTATGCATTTGAATGGCTATGCTGCCTCTTGAATGCGGATATATTGGCTTATTTAAGTGTACACAAACTGTTTACCTGATCCACTGTTACGTTAAAACCCAATGTCTTAGATTAATGGTATCTAAATCAATATTATTCCATCTTGTTATCTAATTGATTATAAATTAGTTTAAGGTGATTTATGGGCTGTTTTCCTAGTTTTTTTTTATAATTGATGGATGGTATCATTAATCTTCTGGCCATGCTTGCTTTTCACTATGTGTACATATAGGCTTTATGATATATATTTGGTTTACTTTATTATAGTCCATATTTCTCTATTTTAATACCCCTTGTTTAAAAGTTTTAGGAAGTTTGATTAGTAAAAAGCAGCTGGTATGTGTTGCTCTCTTACTGGTTAAAGGGACTTTATCCTCTAAACATTGTTTTTCCGGTGCATGTAGACAATAAAAATGATTGAAAATGATTTATACATTGTTCTAGCAAAATTGCAAGTAAATGCCTAAATTAGGAGAAAAATGTGATTTTAACAGACTTTCAGCTGTTTGCAATGAACAAATCAAACAAAAGCAGTTGAAATAGCTCAACCCAACAAATGCTTCAAGTGGTTTTCTCAAAGTCAACTGAGAATGCCACTTATAATGACTTCCCCAATCTTAAAATGATTCAACCCCTTCACGGCAAGCATCTATAGTACTTAGTAGATAGCCCTTTGTTGTTATGATCTGTATCAAACAAGATGCATATCCAGACACCAGCTTCCGGCAGTGTTCCTGAGGAATCTTAGCCCATGGCTTCCTTTATCTGCCCTGTCCAGGTTGTGTTCCTTCAACTTTGAAATTACGAACTACGCTTCCAAAGCTGTCTCTAGGAACATTCCATGCCTACGCTATCTTTTTGTATCTTCTTCCTTGTTTGTGAAGGGCAGTGGTCTCTTCTCATCTTTGTGGACCATTCTTTTGACTTATTTCTAACATGCAGTCAAATGTGACGCTCCGCAAACCCCTAGCCAGTTCAGGTATTTCAAGTATTCCAGCTCAAGCTCACCTGGTGCAACTAATAAAGCTCTTGATCAGTTGCACATTTGTTCAAGGGTATGAATATTTTTGAGATGGAAGGAGTCATTATAAGTTTCATTTTCAGCTGAATTTGGGGAAACCACTTGAAAGATTCGTTGTGTTGAATTGCTTTGTTTGATTTGTTCACTGCAAACTGCAGTGAATAGTGAATAAGTCTGTAAATTTTGACAATAATTCTGACTTCCAATGGGGATCGGATAATATACCTAGTGTCTCAAATTGATCACTGTGGTTGTTGATTTGTTCATAGGATAGTGCATAATCATTCCGAATGTTTGTTTCTTTACCTCATTTTTTGACTGACATCGTATCTATGTAAGTTTGTGGTTATGCATTTTCATTATATTTACATTGGTAAATGCTACAATCAGAGTTAATACCACTGTAAAGATGTTCCAACTTACTAGTATTAATTTAGTTGAATAATCAGTAATTCTGATATAGATTTATTTTTTTGAGAAATTGTAATGGAATGAAAGGTTTGGTCTGTAAGTGGGCAACAGTGGGTCCCAGCAAATAATAACAGTATACATTCTATCTTTAGGTAACATTTAATTAAAAATAAGGTAGTCATGTACTCTAAAGGATCGTAAGATAGCGAAGCATTTATTATAAAGTAAACCTGTCTCCCGTAAAAAGTGTGTGGATGACAAGCTCACCTTCAGGTAGGTATAAACATTTAATCTATATGTTTTGCATTCATATACATAGATTTAAAAGTTACACTTACCTTAAATTGTCTTTAGCTTCAACAAAGATGGCACATGAGCTAATCTTAGAATGATGACATCAACATTCCACAATGACAAGTGTGCAGGTGAATACCACTCTTAGTGACTATATATTAATTAATCTGCACATTGGCTCTGCACACACACTGAATGGTTACAGGGAGGATATGAACCCACATTGTTGCTCATTTAAATATCACAGAATGTGTGCACTTTTACAAAGTTTCTATCCGTGTGAAACATGGGAGTGCAGAGTACACACTTAGGGACACTAAAAAAATAAAATGAGTGCATATTGGGGTCTATTCAGTGATCACATCATTTTTATATTGTAGTGCATGGTATTCAGTGACTTTCGAGAAATTAACTCTGGTCTTGGAAAAAAGCCATTGGGGTGATGTGTAAACATGGTGATAATGCCAGTATTTGGTACTTACTTTGTTTCATTGGTTTGATTCCTTGGGATGACATCACATTGCTTTGTTAAATTTTCAAAATAAGAGAGAGGAGCATTTTGCCTAAGAGGAAACAGACCATATAAATCATATAAATAAGATTTTGTTAGCAGACTCTTTTATTTTCTGTTACTTGCCTTAGAAGGGAGCCTGTCTATTTTCACCATCTAGGCAGTGCAAATGCATGGACCCTCAGATATTTTTCAATGAAAAACCCCCAAAACAATTGGCTAGTTTATTTTAAATCTGCATATTTAAAATATGTAAGGCTAGGTTTGCCACTGTTTCTTAACCCCTTCGTGATGCAAGTACGTTCTATGCCGTCCTGATTTTAGTGTACTTAAAAGACGCTAGGACTGCATAGTGTTATACAGCTCATCGCAAATCCCTGCGATGAGCTGTTCTCGGATCCCTCTGCAGATGAGGTCACTTTAAGTGGCCTCATTCTAACAGGGGAAATGTAGCCGGTGCTGAAAGCGAGCACCAGCTGCTTTTCATTAAATTGCGCCTTGCCCGAACTTCCTGGTTCGGGCATGCATCCATGACGTCACACGTGACATCCGGATGTATCGTGATCTTTTGGCAGGGACCCACAGGGTCTATTAAGACCCTGATCGGGTCTCTGCCATAGTGTTCCTGGCTACCGATCACCTTTTGATCGGTGGCCAGGAACAAATTGTGACGTTTTGGTACTTGCGTCGTCTGGGACGCAAGCACCATGTGTCATGAAGGAGTTAAAAAATGAAATCAATAACACCTTCACATACATAACATTGGACTTGTTGGACTAACATTTTTAACAGTCTGTCAGTAAAATACCGACTTGGTAGCAAGCCTATGCTAGGCAAATGTGTACTTAAAATGTTACTATTATATTGCAAATATCTTGACTTACAAATCTAGTAATAGCTGCCAATTCTCCAACACAATGTATTAGATCAGAGCTTGACAAATTTCTGTAGCCACACAGACGAATTCACGAGCCAGTCTGGTTTTTTTTTTATGATCCAGGGAAATAGAACTTCTATAGAGTTCAATGTAAAATAATCAATTAGGAACCAACAGTAGGGGTTTTAGGCAGGAATCACCTTCACCATCAGCCATGCCAGACTGATGAGACCAATGTAGGCCGAAATATACATCTGTGGTTTGCTGTGTTCCTCGTGCAGAGGATACCTGACAGGCAATTTGGGTCTAGACTGCCATTATGGGTAGGACTAGTCTGATATGCTAATGGCATGGTTTCCTCTGTAATGGTGCAAGTGAGCAAAAAATAAAAAAAACGACGATGCCCTCCCGAGTAGGTATCGTAGAATAGCAGGCTATTTTAAGTGCCGTTCTTGGTGAATTGCGTATCCCACCACATTTTTGTCTCCATTTTAAATAAGTATACTCTAATTTACTACACAGAATTATATGCTTCAGACACATAACCCTAGCTCCTTCAATAAGACAACATTATCTGATTAGGTCTAATGTAATCTGATATCACTTATCTTCATTATTTTATCTTGTAGATATGAGACCTGACCTCTTAGTCACATCTACCCACAGATATTGAAGTGGAAAAGTTTACCATTGTTTTATAAGACCTGGTCTTGTTAAAACATTTTTTATACGGTCACTGTGGAGACAATATAGAGAAATAGTTTGTTAGGATCAGATAAAAATGAAAGTAATGTTTTCAGCAATCCGGAGAAGGATATTCACATACAAACAGACTGGTAAAAATAACATTCATTTCGGCAGAGTGTGGGGACATTTTTTACATCATAAGATTATTTTAGAGTTTCAGTATATGAATTATGGACCTGTGTAAAATATAGATTTATGCCTTTTCTGTCTAAATTGGCTGCGTGCATTAATCCTGCGATGAAGTACAATTGTAGTTTTCTCGTACGGATCAACCATATATCACCAGAAAGTAGGACTGGATTTGTATTTGTGCAATCGATAAGGCAGAAAATAAACATTGTTATGATACCATCTAATTTCTTGATTTATATTGTCTGCTTAAATCTATAAATAAAAAACAAAACCACAAAGCAACTTTGTCTTGTTACATTTTTATTTATTAACCAAAAATGGAATTATTGTACAAAAAAGCTGAGCAGTTTTTACATGTCCTGGACAAATACTTTCTTAACTCATAAACATCAGTATTAATTGCTAGAGTAGTTTAATGAAGTGTTTCTTCTCTTTGCTTGGTAAGTATTTTTCTGGTACAGTGCTGACCAGTAGAGAGATGGGCCTAGATTCCATGGCCTCCGTTAAATGAAAAACTGCGGGAATTTACCAGGCAGTTGTGATTCTATGCTCCCCGCCAGCAACGAGTGTGGTAATATTACCGCACCCGTTAAAAAGTGACCACACCCGCTAAATACCTCCATGTTTTCATGGAGGTTTAGCGGAGCCGGTAAAAAAATGATAGTAAAACACTGCAGCTTTCACTGCCTATGTGTGTTAACGCGCATACGATCACATTCGTGGTGATCGTATGCGCGCGGGGGGGTCGAGGCAGCCTCTGAGAGTAGCTACAGACATGTAGTGTTGCGCTAAGGAGCGCAACACTACATGTAAACGGAGGACGTATATATAAGTCCTCATGGTCCTTAAGGACCATGCTTTTCAGGGCGTATATATACGTCCATATGCGTTAAGGGGTTAAGGCCAGGATATGACAGAAACCTGCTCAATCTGTATTCTGAAAGATGATTCATTTTCAACAATATCACTCATATATACATATGTGTCACTGAGCACTCAACCTGCAGAATGAGGAGGAGGAGGCGGCTTTTATCTTCGGATGATGTCTGTTGCTAAGGAGAAAATAATGTTGCTGATAGTGTAATTTAATTACCCACACAGTGTCAAAAAGATGTCAAGGGATCATTAAAGCTATTATTACATTTTAGTTCTGCCTATTTGTAGAACAAAAAAGGCAAAAGTATTACTTCATGTTCTAGCAGGAACATTTAGGGAAACAGCGTATCATAATAGTCAGGCAAAAGAATAATAGTGTGAGCTCAAGGTCAAATTGTATTTGACATATACTGTACTATAGCAAAGGTAAACTACACACCAAAGAAAGGTGTAATGACCTTTATAAATGTGTGTCTGCTCCCAACTGCCATTTTGATGTTTAAAGTTCACACCATTCATTTTGTCTCCACTGCTTTCACTTTGAGACATACAACCACCACCAGGACTTATGTCACACATTTTTTACCACTTTTTTTGCATGGCACCCCTACTTTCATCATCCCCGTTTAAATCTGGGTGGCTGCAACATCCCCATTTATTTACCAAACATACCCCATTATCTAACACCTTTTCTCTCAAAATATCTTCTTTTAGTTTTTTCTCTATGGGCTAACTTCTCACATGTACAACAAAGTCATTCACTTGACTTGGTCCTCTAAATCAAGCTCGTCTCTGCTTTAACTTGCATGCCCTTCCACCTTTTGATCACTACCTCCAAACAATTCTGCTTTCCTTTTATATGCAACACAAAACTGCCAATAATGAGTGCAAGGGTACAGTTTTCATGGTAATATCTGTCTTCCTCGAACCCAGCACTACACTAGTGTCTCAAACTCCAAACTAGTGGTATACACACAAGTAAACTCAATAGAACTCTACATAGTCCCATGGGAGCAAAATGACAATAGTTTCTACTGTACAGAGTTTCAAATGGGCTACACAGAAGAATCTTACAGAAAATTTGAATGTATTTATGTGTTAAATATTGTCTGGGCTTCTAATCCTTATTCCACTTTTTTGTCAAAAATGCTTTAAAGTTCGTTGATGGATGAGACCTGGTGTCTCTCGTTGTACCACAAGAGGGGAGAGTTCTTTGTTGAAATACCACATTATGAGCTACTATTATCTTTGTTTCCATGTCTCTTTCCTGAGATAAAGTACAGTCAAGAGGAATACCCTTTTGGAAAGTATTACACTATTCTCCTTACCTTTCGATGTGCGCTATGTTCTTTGGCGTATAAAATTCACCCGTTAACCTCTGGCCAAATCCACCTAGCTCCCACTGTCCACAAATACTGCTTCCTCTTTGACCTTTTCAATCACCTATTGTGTATCTCATGGTCCCCAACTCCCTCTATATTGTAAGCTTGCGAGCAGGTCTCTCTACTTCATGTGTCAGTCTGTATCTGTTTGTTTAATGTAGTATCTAGTTCCCTTCTATGCTGTGTACCAAGTGCTAGGTAAATTGTTGGCGCTATATAAAAAAAAATGTTAATGTAATGTAAATTTCTTTATGAACTTAGTGGAGTTACTAGCATCTCAAACAACTGACAGCCTGGGATTTTCTAAAGCTTAAATAGGATGGTATGTTAAACAAAATACCCAGAGAGTATGCCTTCTGTGGGAGAAAACACTTTCTTAGTGATAGAAGTCAGAGGACAATAGACTCATGCAAGTGGACAGACATGCCGCGGACACTCCTATATCCACTCTTTTTATAAAAGGCGCTCATTTAATATACAATGTGTGACTGACTATAACATTGGGTTCCACTTCTGTCACTTAAAAACGGGAGGAAGAGGTAAAAATGGGCATGCGATCAAAAAACTGTAGAAGACTGGATAAAGGTTGACTGGTCTGAATCTCAATTTCTGCTGCAACATGCAGATGGCAGGGTCAGAACCCATCCTAGCTTCCTGGCTGGTGATGGGTTAATGATGTGGGAAAATTTTTGTGGCATCTGTTAGGCCTCCTAATATTAACTGATAATAGTTTATGGCTATATATTTATCCGTTTCCAACTGCATACTTCCAGCAGGACAATGTGCCATGTTCTAAAACATACACACACCTTAAACTGGTGTAATGATCATAATGGGTTCCTTCAGTGCCTTGCACAGTCCATAGATCACATCGCAATATACATATTTGGCTTGAGACAGAAGGGAGGTTTGCAGAGTGGCCTGTGCCATGCTATTAAGTCCATCTGGACCAGAATCCAGCACCTTTGGCATACCAAATTCTGTGTGTTCTGGAGGCAAAAAGGGTTACTACCTACATAACTATAAGTGACCACATAGTGTATATTGCCTGTGATAAAACAATTATCTTATAGCCTTTATTTTAACCTCCTGCTGTCAGGCCTTTTGGTAAATTGGGTAAGACAGGGAAATAATTGCTTGCGGCCTTCCAGCCCACTCTGCACGTATTTGCTAGTAAAGTAAGTAAAGTAGGACATCATTTGCACAGGTATAAAATATTCTCTAGAGAACAAAATGTAGCTTGCCATGGAATGCTAAAACAAAAGGTGTGGAGTCTCAGATAGGAGAGGAATTTCTACCACCTGCTTTGAAGAACTGGCACTCCTTTCTTGCAGCATTAAATAAGGTCTTTTTGTCTATTAAAATAGTTTGTGAATGAGTAATGAAAATGCAAAAACACCCAAGAATTTAACATTGCATTTCAAATATTGTTCGCAATCGTTTCCAAAACCTCTTTTTTCTTTTTTTTTTACAGTGCCAGAATTTGAATTATTTTAGTTTGGGGAAAGCAAAAAAATTTTTAACCATTATGTTCATTGCCAGTCCAGATCTTGTTCTTGAATGAAATGATAACCTTTGTCAGGTTATGCTTGTTGTATTTTTATTATACTAGTTATATTTCTATATTGTGCACATTTCTCAAACATGGGTTCTATCCTGAGAGATCCAAGTGGTTTAGAGAATTAGAGTTAAAGCTGGCATGTGCATCTCTGGTACTTTGAACCACTGCCTCATGTATTATTGGACAGCAAATATAGTATAGATTTTTGATGCATTAATTCTTCAAACCCTATTTCAATGAACGACCAGTCATATATTTAAGTCATATATTTAACCAAATGCCAAAAGTGTGTATATATTTCCAGTGCCTAAATAGAAATAGAAGATCTAGTGTTTCCCTCCTTGTTCTGCGGTGAACCTATTTCCTAAAACTTACCATCTCCTCACCTACTCCCATGATTAAAGCAAGTATGGCCAGGTTTAGGGCACAAAAGCTTCAAAACAATGTCTTTTATCCTCAGTCTGATCCGTTAAAATAGAAGCCATTCCTATAAACACTGTGACTAAGACAAAAATGATGTGTAACTTTAAAATAAATCTAAATTTTGACTAGTTGATTTTAATTGGTATGTCAAAGTCCTGCCAAATTTTTGTTGATGAAAAATGTATTTTACAATTTGAACCTTTCACCTCTAATACTTTTTCAAATTAAAAAAAAAAACACTGGTTGTAACATTTCTTGAATATTAATTTGTTCTGGTAAATTCTATTATGTAAAAAAAAAAAAATCTGCCAATACAATTCCCTAGTGTTTTATGAAACTATTTAACTTACGATTTTTATATGTTGTGCAACCCTGCTATATCTTAATAAACCAAAGAACGTGAACATGATATTTATTTGTTCCTGCGTTTTCTGTTTTATTGTTAACGGACCCTTTCCTGTCCACCATATGTGTTATTTCATCCAGTGTTTTATAAACTTCATATTTATTAGTTTGTCCTTTTCTGTCCTTTTGTCTTGAAACTGAACTGAGCACTCAGTATATTGGAATATCTAAGTATAATCACAGTGTCTATGCCATCTCTGTCCCCAAGCAGCTTGTCTGTGCCATTTCTGTCCCTAAACAGCTTGTCTGTGCCATATATGTCCCTATGCGGCTATCCTTGGCCTTATCTGCCAACACATTCTATGTCTCAAGAAGATGTTTGCTCATACCATTGTATGGAGCACCGGAGTGACCTGACTGGAGTATTGTACACAGTACTAGAGACCGTATCTCCAGAAGGATATTGATACTTTGGAGAGAGTTCAGAGAAGGGCTACTAAACTGGTTCATGGGTTGAAGGATAAAACTTACCAGGAAAGGTTAAAGCATCTTAACATGTATAGCTTGGAACAAAGAAGAGACGGAGGGGGCTATTCACTAAAAGGTGAATATTTCATTTCACAAATTTAGGTATACAGCTGGATTTATGAGATACATTTTTCATCTCAATTCATATTTTAGTGAATAGCTCAGAGAGGACATAAATAACACTTAAATACAAGGAAATCAATGTGGTAAAGGAGGAGAGTATATTTTAACAAAGACTACCACAACAATAGGACACAGTCTTAAACTAGAGGACAAATGTTTAAAAATAATATCAGGAAGTTTCACTTTAGTGAGAGAGAAGTGGAGGCATAAGATTTAACTCCAAAATGATTAAAACCAAAAAATTATTTAAAAGAAAGAAATCTATATAAATTAACACAAACAACTATATACACACTATATTGTAAATATATGTCACGAATAAACTTACTCTTTCATTCTCATGTTCCTAAAGGCACAGCAGTGGCTGGGATAAGTTAGTCGAGCCTCCACCAAGTTAGAAAGCTTGTCCAGAGCAGGTAACTTCTTCAGGTAGTAGGATTTTTCAGCAACTAATACTTGAATAAATTCCAACCCATGGCTAGGAAGGTGATCCAGACTTGTTGATGTAATATCTCTAGAATGTGAATGCAACATTGCACTCCATTATAGCTTATATTCCATTTCAAAGTAAAAAAAATGCATTTGTAAATTAAATATACAAGTAGAAGACATATCTAAAGTATACAGATATAGTTGAATTTATCTGAAAACAATTAAAAGGGGCAGTAACAACTACAGTGTCTATAGAGGCCACAATGATAACAAGTTCAGTGGAAAACTATAGGAGAAATGTAAAATATGTACCGGTGGAGTATCCCTTATCCGAACATCCAACAACCGAAATTACCCAAAATCTAAATTTTGTTTCGTGGATAAGGGTCAGTTCAGATAAGGAATACTCACCTTCCTGGAGCCCCGTTATGAAGCTCCTTTGCTTAACCCTCACGGGTGCCATACTTTAAAAACAAGTGCTCATTTGAAATGTAATTCCCACAGCGCTGCAACGGAAGGGAGGGATTGTCGCACTCGGGTGGATCATTTCTGCAGCTCCGCTCCTATAAATGACATCAGGGCTCGACAAACATGGGCACCAGATCGCCATGGTGACAAGGGTGTCAAGGTATAGTTAACCTCGCTGCCCTCTTTGCTGGGCTAGTTTTTTCCCTTACTTTTAAAAAGCGGCACGCGAGGAAGCACAGTGGGTGCACTGGACTTTGGTGTCCGAGCATTGGGTGTGCTCAGGAGGGCAAGATGCAAAGATGAACTGTGCCTGTGTTAGAGGCACAGACCAAATTGGAAGGGAAATATATCCCTTCCCTACAATGAGGTATAGCAGCAGGGAGGGGGGATTTTTTAATCTTAAAAAAAAAAAAAAAAAAAAAAACGTGACTGTGTGTGTATGTGGCAGACTGACTGTGTGTGTGTGACTGCATGTGATTGAGTGAATGTGCCATTTTCTGGCTGCTAGATTTTTTTGCTGGCTCCTAAAACTCAGTTACATTTGTCAAGCCCTGTTCTACATTACCTTTATCCAATGTTACATTGGATTTAGGTAATGTAGGGCTGGTGCTGCCGAAATTATTGGTTAATCGAAAGTATCCATTATCCAAAATGCTGCCGGTCCCAAGCATTTCAGATTAGGATTACTCTGTACAACATACAAAAATAAACTAGTCGAACTGCCCCTTTAACATGAATAAAGGTTCTGTGATACATTTTAGAATGTTGGGGGAGATCCATAGATAAAGTCACTAACCAAAACCATATAGGCCTTTTAATAGAATAGTCTGCCTTGTTTTAGTTCTGTGGTCTCTGTAAATGGGGTTTATAAATAGTGGAGGGTGGGGGGAATGGCTATTTTGAGTCTGTATTCTTACACTGTAAGTTTTTGTGGGCCATCCTCCTGCCATTGCTATATTTATTTGTGGACTTACTTTTAGGACCCAAACAAAATGAGTTTTTGTTTTTTTAATCGGGCAACATCTTAATTTATTCATTTATTCTCTGTACTCTGGACCAGCTTTTTTTTTTAACCAGTTCTGTTGTCTATACATAATTTTATCCCCTAATTCACAGGAAAAACTATGTTTAGGTGACTGATTCCCTTTAATTTGAGCAGGAAAGCATTTATATGCTAAATTCTAATGACAAATTGAGTACTTATTCTTAAAACGCATTACACAGAAAGAAAAAAAATCATTTTCAAAGAAAACTAATATTTCACAAATGCCTCAAAGAAGAAAACTGTAAATGACATTTGTACTTACAATCGATTTGGTCCAGTAGCTCCCTTTAAGGCATCATTATGAATACGTTGTAGATTATTGTTGTCATTAAGAAACCTGCATATTAATTACATATTCCCCAGTCAGCAGTTTGCATGCATGGTATAACTTGCACTACGCAGTTATTGATTTGTACAAGTAATCCTAAACCTTGGGTCTGATTCCCTCTACCATAAATACAACAACTGAACAATTGTAGTCAATGCCTTTGATTTACAGCTTTTGTTTTGCTCTTTAAGTACATCTTTACCAGAGATGACCACTTATGATTATAAAATGCCATGTTATATAACCCAAATATGTCATGCACAAAGCCTAACACTGCATGTGTTCCCTCTTTGACCTATCCCACCTAGTGCCTCCCATCCACTCTACTGTTACTACAACTTCAATCCCTCTGACCTCTTCAATCCCTTAATTGTCTCATGGACCCCATTCCCTCTAGATTGTAAGCTTACAAGCAGGGTTCTCTACCTCATGTACCAGTCTGTACTAGTTTGTCTAAATTAGTATGTAGTTCCTTTCTTTGCTCTGTACCAAGCGCTTCGAGAATTGGTGGCGCTGTACAAATAAATGTTAATGTAATGTAATGTAATGTGCTGCTATTTAGTCATATTTACATTTTATTTTTAATGCTTTTGTAACTCAACATGACTGTAAAAGGTGCTTTTAAACATAAATAAAGCTTTATTCCCCCACAATATACACTATACAGCTGCACAGAGTAGTTCTGATTTAAAGCGCCACACAACTTATTGTATGTCCTTCCGTTGACGTCTTTGAATACTGGTTATGCCTATCGGCGTATATGATGTAAGCCCGATCTTTGAAAGCAGCATTCTGCTCCTCCCACTGTTAGCAATTTGGGATATCTCAGAGGGACACTACCATGATCATTTTCATTGTCGATTTAACCAGTCTTTGTTGACAAGTTAACCTTTAGTTAGGTACATACTCTTAATGTACACATTTGCCCGTTAATTAGCCAGTAAAAATGCAGATTAACATATGAACTTTACCTAAATGATACTTTCGCCTCCTACAGCATGGATCCCCCAGAATTGAGACAAAACAGATGCACGTACATCACCCTATCCCCAAAATGTAATACAATCTCAAATCTATTACGAACATTGAAGTTTAAATCGCAGTTTGCTAGACATTTCTATTGTAAATAAAAACTTTGGGGTGAATTGCTGCTGCTTCGGAAACAAAAATGAGTCTAGATTTTAACATCAGTGCAGGTCAGCCAGTAAAAAATATTATTTCTTCAAACACGCAAATATTTTTTGACATCTATGGCATTTAAAAGTGTAGACAAATCATGACTAGCATTAGTAACGGCGGTGGCAGGAAGGTAGGCACTCTGGGAAGATGTGACATTATGCAGGCAGGTGGATGCACCCACATACATTAACATATGTTTTTTTAATAAAAACGATTTCTATACATTTTAAGACTTCGGCTAGCACATTGTCTAGAAATCTAATACTCTTGTATGTCAAAAAAGTTCATACTTTTAGCTCTAACTTGTACAGCAGTCCCAGCACATAAAAATATGTAGGATATGTAGCTACGAACAGTCTTAAATCAGACACCAGTCTCAAACAACTGAAGAAGAAAAAAAAAACACATTTTTAACATGAAAGCTTGACTCGGTATAGGATTGACGCAATAAAAATGGTATACCTACAGCTGATCCAGCTTTGTTCCGTTGAATGCATAGCTTTGTATATCTTCAAATCCATTCCTGAAAAGTTTCCTACAATATAAATGATGTGCCATGTCACCATTCTATTGACAAGACCAGTGTTTATTGCCCCTTTTTGTTCAATTCTATTATATGCATTGAAGATTAAATCGCAGTTTGCTAGACATTTTTATTGTAAATACAGGCATTTGTTTGAATTGTTGCTTTGGAAACAAAAACGAGTCAAGATTGAACACCAAGGCAGGCCAGCCAGTACATTGACATTACATTAAAGAAAATAATTATTTCTGCCTTTACGCAAATATTTTTTTAATACAGCAGTTGACATCTTTGCTTTTGAAAGTGTTGACCATGTAGACAAATCGTGACTAGTACTAGATATGAACAGTTTGCTACTTTCGTGTACGAAGTCAAAAAGCAGAGGCGTCGGGCTTCTGTTAATGAAAAAAAGCTTTCAAAGTACTCCTGTGGAGAGGATTTATATAAAGAGAGAGTCAGCTTAGTCAAGAAAGAGAATAGGCGGCAATATATATTCACATGAGTCTGTGTAAGAAAATACAAGTAAAAAAAGTCTAGACCAGGGATGTCACACTGCGGACCGGATAGATCTCCCACGCTCCCCTACAAACCTCTTGGTTCGCAGTGTATTCTGGGAAATGTAGGCCATCAGCAGTTGCGTTTTGGCCTAAATTAAACAACCTAGTAAACAAGTCTAAGATCCTTTGAATTAGATATAAATAGTGTTGCAAGATGGGACTATTTTTATATGCTGCCTTCAGAGGCGTAACTAGAAACCACCGGACCCCGGTGCAAAAATTGCCCCCAGCCCCCCGACGCAACTCCACCCCAGAAATGCCACTTACATGCCTCCTTTGTGCCGTGTTATTTTCCCATTTTCCAGTTATTTTGCCTATTTTCCAGTTATTTGCCTGTGCTATTTGCCAATTATTTGTCTATTATTTTTCCCATTTGCCAATTATTTTGCCCATTTTGCCTGTTATTTGGCCATTTGTCCCAGTTATTTTCCCATTTGCCCGAGTTATTTTGCCCATTTGCCAGTTATTTGCCCCAGTTATTTTCCCATTTGCCAGTTATTTGCCCATTTGCCAATTATTTTGCCCATTTGCCAGATATTTGCCTGTGTTATTTGCCCATTTGCCAATTATTTGCCTGTTATTTTGCCCATTTGCCAATTATTTTGCCCATTTGTCAGATATTTGCCTGTGTTATTTGCCCATTTGCCAATTATTTTGCCCATTTGCCAGATATTTGCCTGTGTTATTTGCCCATTTGCCAGTTATGTGCCCCAGTTATTTTGCCTATTTGACATTTATTTGCCCCAGTTATTTTGCCTATTTGCCATTTATTTGCCCCAGTTATTTTGCCTATTTGCCAGTTATTTGCCCATTATTTTCCCCATTTGCCTATGTTATTTGCCCATTATTTTACCCATTTTCCAGATATTTTCCAATTATGTGCCCATTATTTTGCCCATTTTCCTGGGTTTTTGCCCATCTGACAGTTATTTTCCCATTTGGCCGTTATTTTGCCCATTTGCCAAAGTTATTTGTCCATTTATTTACCCCCCCGGCACTTACCTGTATGCTGCTCGTCGCCCGCCAAGTTTCCCTCCGATATGTTTCCTGCACGCATGGTGTGTTCAGGAAACACAGCCACCGGATGTATTGTCACTTCCGGCGGCTGTGAAAAAAAGCCGGGTCCGCATCCGATGGATGCGGATGCCCGGCTGCTGCCCGATAGTGACTGTCTCCGTGTGAGACAGTCACACGGGCAGCGGTGGTCCACGGGGCAGCTACCTTGGGCCCCAAGAATGAATGGGCCCTGGGCAGCTGCCCCGTTTGCCCGCACATTTTTTTTTTTTGTGCAGGGTTCGCAGGGCGGCCGGGCCCCTGGAGTGACGGGCCCGGTCGCAGCTGCGACCCCTGCACCAATAGTGGGAACGCCACTTGCTGCCTTAGAGAAAATCAGCAGTTTGTGCTATAAGTGCCGGTCCTGCACTTTTGAGCTGCTCTAGCACGTTTAGCTAAAGTGCACACAAAATGACTATGGAGTATAGTCCATAGCCATTTTGCTTGAATATAAGACCACCTTTATAAAGACTGACTTATATATAAGATAGCCTTGTGCCCATCCCACACATGCTTAAATTCCTTCACTGTGTTAACCTCTACCATTTGAGCTAGAAGGCTATTCTATGCATCCACTACACTCTCAGTAAAGAGTACTTTACTCTTTCTACTGGTAGTACCTCTACCTGCTGCTGCTCTACTGCAATACTAGCCTACCGTCAAGTGCTTCAAAAGAATTAGCCCTAAAGAGTTTTCCTCAGATGTTGAGGTAGCACTTTTTAAAATACTCTTGCACTTGTCTACATTAAACGTCAGTTGCCACAACTTTCACCATTTTTCTAGTTTACCTAAATCATCTACCAGTTGGCTTATCCTTCCAGGATCATCAACATAGTTGCAGAATGGGTTCAAGAACAGATTCCCGAGGTACCCCACTAGACTTTAACCAAGACCTTAACAACACCTTAACCAAGGTTAAAGGATTTTAATAAGTATAGCTTGGACGAAAGACTTAAGGGTGATGATAGAAACATTTAAATACATAAATTGGATCAACGCAGTAAAGGAGGAGGGTATATACAAAATAAGAAAACTACCTCATCAAGTGAAGTGGGATAGGTTAATACAGTGAAGACATTTGCACATGCACCACCCTGATCTATTATTTTAGTCACCCAATCAAAAAAATCAGTTAGATTAGTGTGGCATGATCTCCGTGATGTAAACTCATGTTGCTTCTGACCTTGCAATCCATGCGATTTTTAGGTGTTCAACAATAATATCTTGTAACATGTTTTCTATTAATTACCCCACTACTGATGTAAGTCTTAATGACCTATGGTTGCCTGAATCCTCCCTTATACCTGTCTTGTGTTTTGGCACAACATTTGCTAATTTCCAATATTCTGGGACTAATTTCGTTAACCTTGATAGGTTAAATAAATCTGTTAACTGCTCCGCTAATGCACCACTAAGCTCTTTTAATAACTTTGAGTGTATCCCATTAGGCTCCATTGACTTATTTGTCTTTAGAACCTTTAGTAGAACCTCTTCCTCTGTAAACTCACATGTATTCCTAAATTAAGTCTCTTTCCTTCACTTCTATCTGTAAAAACTGGGAAAAAAAATTAATTGAGGCAGTCACCCAGACCTTTAAACTCGTCTGCATACCTTCCTTATTTTGTTTTTAATCTAACTAATCCTTTATTTTTTTTTTCATGTATTTAAAAAAATGTATCCCCCTTTTTTACTGACTGGCCAATTTTCTCTTCTGTGTCTGGTCTGTATGCTCTAATAACTTGCTTTGCCTCTTTTTGCCTAATCTTATAAATCTGCCTGGCTTTGTCACTCTTTTTCTCTATAATTACTAAATGTTAGCTTTTTGTATTTCACTGTTTTGGCCACTTCTGAGTGCCATAGGGGTTTATTCAGTTTTTTGTTCTTACTGACAAACCTAATACAATTTTCTGTTGACTTCAATAGTGCAACTTATAAAAAAAAATCGAATTTCTCATAGAGTCCATTTAAACGGACTCATTTACACATAATCTCATTTTAGAACAGTCAGTCTTCTAAAACTAGACATAATATAACTGAAATGAAGTAGAGAAGATCGAAAAGGATATATTTTTTACCAACTTAAAAAGAACCCCCTTCCTGTTCTAGGGGCAGGAAGGGGGTTATAACAGCATCTGAGGCGGGGTTGTCTGTGAATATGAAGGGGCTTTTAAACAGGAAGTCACACCTGAAATTGGTTAGAGCCTAATACAGAAATAGTCGATTTAGAGAAGCACACGAAACAAAATTAGATTATAACAACAATATAAATGAGGTGCATCACCCCTAGGGGAGTCCAAACACTACCCTTAGAGAAAACATGTACAATAAAGAGGTAGGAGGAGCACACAATGAATAAAGCTACACTAATACAAATAATCAATATCCAAAATATTTATTTAGAAAATCAGACAAACAGTGTAATCACATGTACCCAATGAGTAAAATAGATAAATACGTACATATATACAAAAAGAATCACATGAAAAATCACATGAAAAAAGAAACATAAAGCCACAAACAATGCCACAAAAATACCAGGTATAAACAGGAGGGCCACACAATGCAAAAAAGGGTCATCCGACGTTTTGGCTAAAGAGCCTTTATCAAGGGATATTGATTAATTGTATTAGTGTAGCTTTATTCATTGTGTGCTCCTCCTACCTCTTTATTGGTTAGAGCCTAGCCTGACAAAGGGAAGAACTGGGTGAGTGCTAAACACTACCACTCTCCTCAAGGTTGGTTTTAATTTGTACACATACAACACTCATTTTAATCTCTAAACCATTATATTAGTTGGAAGGCTGTTTTAGGTTTTACATAGTGTTTCCTTTCTAGGTTTTAGTAAAATATTTTTATACAAAGATCAACACTGATGGATGGATAATGCAGTAATAATGCATATTTAGCTTTATGTGCATTGTTCTAAAATAATTTATACATTAAAAATAGATGCTCTATTTCCGAATACATTACAGCTCCAGTAATTATACAACTAAAGCTGCATATATATTTTAACAGTATTACAAAGAGTGCTTATTTGTTAAAGAATGGGTTTGCTGATAGACTTCACAAATGTTAATGTAAAACGCCTGTGCTTCAGGGTAGGTCATAATATCTAACGGCAGAGTTCTGCCCCCATCACACCCCCCCATTTCACCTAATACAGTCCCACATGTTGACTAAAGCCCTTCCAGGCTTTGAAGAAAAACAAATCTATGCTATGATGCCATCAATAAATTGTTTGCATAGTTCTCCTTAATAAAAGGAAATATTTGAATTTATTAATAACGCATGTGATAAAACACCAGCTTAACATATTAACCCCTTTGTGACCATTTCCCCCCCATATTTTGTACCCTTTGTGAGAATGGCTGTTTTAATATATTTGCAGTGTTTGTGGTTAGCTGTTATTTTCTTCTTTACTGTACCAACACAATTGTATTGCCGTGGAGTCCGTGCACATTACTGTGAGTTTTATTGCTGTGGAGTCTAATGCAGCATGTGAGTGTATCTCAGACTCCACAGCAATAAAACTCACAGTAATGTGCAATGCATCAGTGTATCACAGACTCCAGAGCAATAAAACTAACAGTAATGTGCAGTGCATCAGTGTAACACAGACTCCAGAGCAATAAAACTAACAGTAATGTGCAGTGCGTGAGTGTAACACAGACTCCAGAGCAATAAAACTAACAGTAATGTGCAGTGCGTGAGTGTAACACAGACTCTACAGCAATGAAACTCACAGAAATGTGCAGTGTGAGTGATTTATTGCTGTATACACATATATATATATATGTGTGTGTGTCATTTTCTCTGAATGATCGATGAATGTGGCCCATACATTTCTGGAGTCTTCTGAGACGGAATGCCGGGAGGTCATGTGGCCCTGGCTTTCAGTTCCAGAAGCACCATTGGAAGTGTTGGGCAGCATCAGAAGATGCCTGTGCGCAGCGCATCGGCTGCCATGAGGAGGATCTAGTCAGACCTCTAGATGAGTCTGATTATAAGACGAACCTCCAAAATTAGATGAGGGGTCCTTCTCTGAGCACTCTTTTTGATTTGGCTGTTCAATTATGTCATCACAATTTGACTAACATCATGTGAATACCAATAAATCTCAGTATCTGAATGAAAGTGGATCAATCACATCATGATGTGGACACCAGTTTCAAAGCACTGGGATGTCTTCATCTACACATTGACTAGCGCTCCATACGGATCCTGGAAACCTGGACCAAAACAATCGGTGAACAGTTTCACCACATTAACTTGAGGTTTCCTGTTGTCAAAATGTACATAAAAGGTCATTTTACTTACAATGTCAAAGGTTCATTGTTCATTTCTTGAAAGGCATTGGCCGGTATTGTAGTTATATGTAAATTATCATAAATCTCCCTGGGAAAAGAAATACATTTTAAATTGCATCTAACGTCCGACCTCAAGGACTCATAAATCTTTACAGGACTTGACAAAGACAAAGACAAATAATAAAATATGTTAGAAATGGTAATTGTACTTTCAAGAGCACACAAATGTAAATACACATAAAGGGACCTAATGAATGAAAGGACAAGAATTACAACATTGGATTACTTTTCGTACTTACAGAATGAAGTTTAACTCAAATGAGAAGATTTTTGTCACATCTGGAAACCTTCTAATTCCCGTGTTACAGATGCTCCTGTGGTATTCAAAATAATATGTTTCAATGTCTAGTTATCTCACACCGTGAAAATGTGGTGAGCAGAGAAGCCAACAGCAAAATCTAGGTGATTAGAGTTCATAGTTGAGCAGGAAAGATAAGCAAGTTAGAGAATGTTGCCAACTCTACTATTCCTTCCAGATTTTTGCCATTCCATTATCTGTTTAATGAGTAGGCCACATATTTAGGTTTGGCATTAGTTAGAGCTTGTAGAGCTCATAGAACAAACTAGGTGTTGACAAAGATTATGCGTTAAAAGAAAACATAGAACATGTATATGATAAAATACAGATCGAGGCACTGTTTGAATGTGTGTGTAACAATGTCTCCTAATGTGTGTGGGGAACAATGTATGAGTGATTTTTTATAACTATACATTTTATTCTGTGATGTCAGATTTATTATGAATGGCAGATAGGAGGCTTGGTACTACACACTGTTACATAGACCTTATGTATACTGGATTGCTGGATAGGCCTAGATTATTGACTTCCGTTCACTGGTATATAGGAAGGAAATGTGGGAATTGTCTGGTCTAATGGGTGGTGTGGATGGAGTGATGTGTGAATGAGTACTTCAGACTTATATAGGTCTATTCACTCGGGTGCCGAATTTGACTTAGTCTCAAAATTAAAGTTGACCTCCAAAGTCAAATTTTTGTGAATAGACCCAATAGAGTCAGGCAAGAGTCAAAGTCATCTTTTGTAGTAATTGTATCAAGATTTTATGTGTTAATATTAAATGAGGGCTGAATGAACAAGACGATTTTAAAAATGATCCTACAATGTCTGTATTACCACCAAATAAAGCATTGATCCATATAAACGGGCACAATAACACAACAATTTCACACTTGTATATGCATAAATCTAAAACATATGCAAAGGATTGATTCGGGAACAAAGCCTATTATTCAGAAAAGAGCATTATACTACAAATAAACACACACAAAAAACAATACAGTGCTATGCAAAGCAGAATATAACCATATATACTAGTTTACAAACTACTGGTCCCAAATTCACTTTTAATATAATTAGCTAGTTTATCGTACAGATTTATTGACCGCATTCAACGGCTGGGGAAAATAATTGACTATTAATGAGCAATATCGTGAACCGTAAGGCCGCAAATCTGTTGGGATATTTATCATAAACAAATGTCTTGTAATTGGAGTGATTAATTCATGGTCTGATGTGCTCTTCTACAGCTCTTGCTTACAGATGTCAGGTATCGTGTGCATATGCACCGCCTGATTAAGTGAACCTCACCACCCCAGCACGCCATCTCGCAATCTGGAAGCATGCACCACTTCGACTGAATATCCTAATTAAACAAGATAATGTCTCCAGGTTGAATTCCCTGCCTATTTTCGGACATCTGACTAGAGTTTGCATGATACTAATCAAATCCTAACACTCCTCTGAGACATCACGCTCCTACTATGTTGTTTAGAGCTAATGGAATTGCAGGGAGTTTTATTGCTATATTTTATATCATGATGCCAAACATCTGGTAGCGATCTCTATTCCACTGTAAAGATCCGCAGCATCTGTTGACTTTTTTTATTTTTTTTTTATAAAGAATAACAATTAGCAACATCTTTACCTTCAATGTCAAATGGCGTTCCCGTTTGTGTACATTTTTAATTATACAATTCGTCTCTAGCCACATGGAAATCATTTATTCTGCGTTTCATTTTATTATCCAATGATCAGCGAACTTACTCGCATTAGACGTTAGAGAATGGTACGGAGTGCATTTTTCCCTGTATTGTAAAGTGAAATCACACTTTGCATAATTTATATTGCACCCAGGATATAATTGTAATTCTTTTTTATCTCAGGTACCAAACGGTTGAGATTTTATTTTTTTGGAAAAATAATATCAACTAAGAGTTTTTCTTTTTTTTTTTTGGAATTTGGCTTTCATAAATCCAATGAAGCATTGAGTCATCTATCAAAGAAAACAATACATACTCAGAGCAGGTAATATAAATCAATTTTCAGGGTCCTTCTAATTATATTTCAAACCACTCAAGCTTGCTATCTTTTCTTAGATTTATGTGGTTCAACAATAACCTCGTACACACATGTCTTTTGTGCACAGGAGACAGTGCAAGTGGCAGGGAAAAAAAAAAAAATCTTATGTTCTCCTGCTTCTTTCTTCATAGAAAATAGCTTGTCGATTAGTTTTATATCACATTTGTGAGTTGATAGGAGTGACAGCTGTTTTTTTTTATTATTTTTTGCCATTAGCTTCTGTTGTCCGTAGCAACCTTTTGAAGCCTCAGTCGGTCTAAAAGCTGATTCTAAGTAGCTCCCAACACACACTCATTTATTCTTATGATTAAATGACAATTTCCACTGACAAGGGCTAATCAGTGACTGGGCAGAGAGTATTGTGAGTTCATCTCGTTCAAAAGCAAAGGAACACACAAAAAAAAAAGGGCGGAGGACCTTGTACGATAATGTAGCCCAAGCCCCAGCCTGTCATGCACCTGTAAGATTAATTACGCACTGCTCGCTAAAATGTACGTGTGCAGTCAGGAGAGGAAGCACGTCTGGCAAATGCTGCGTTCTGTTTTGATCTTTGAAACGTGTTAAAAGGCTAATGACCGAATGCTGTTAAATGTTAGCGACCTTATCCTTCTCTGATAGAAGTACATTGGATTTCACCTTTTTAATTGAATTTTACCTTCAGTGAAACACCAGGGATAGGCAACCTACAGCCCTCCAGCTGCTGATGAACTTCATCTCCCATAATGCTCTATCATCTAAGAGGCTGACAGAGGAGTATGGGGAATGTAGTTCTGCAACACCTGGAGGGCCGCAGGTTGCCTACTCCTGGTCTACACCGTACAAGAGTCCTGATCTTATATGGTTTGGACTGGTTTTGACTGTGTCAATAATGTTTATAACTAATAAGAGAGTTTTAGACGTATTATAGTAGTATTTAAACATTAGTGCTATATGTAGGTATAGTGCTTACCATGCAAGTGCATACCCTCACAGTATTCTATAGGGTATCAGTGCTATATTCACATCAAGCAGGAGAAATCCCAGCTGTCGGCTATGTTCGGACCCAGCAATATTGGAGTGAGCTAAGCATGATCCGGCCATGTTGGGTAACAGGTATTTTTGTCTAACCTTTGCGAAAACCATAGCTTTAAATGGACATTGTCAGCTAAACAGTGTTTATACTGTGAATGTAAAGAATACATTCTCAAAAATGATCTATACATACCCCATCAGTGGGAATATGTCATTTCGATGCTGCTACCAGAATATTTATAGGTAAGGTGTGGTTTTTTAATAAACATTTTCTTTCTATTGTATGTATAATTTAAATATGTCTTCGTGAATATTGTATTGGTTGGAGAGAATATTGGGATTTGCTTTGTTGCCAGGGAATCTGTTTATTTTTATTTCTTTTTAATTAAGGCTGATCATACTCAACTTTTCTTTGTACTTCCTAATATATGTTTTTTTCCCCATATGAAGCATTACAGACACTGCCGTACATGTATTTTAAGGTTGTATATATCATTTTTATTAATTTTGCACTAGTACCTGATATGCAATTATATATTTGAAAGTGACTTACTATTTTTTTTAACTGTATCCATCACTTTTGAATTCAATAATATTATTTTCTCAGACTTTTATTTAGATGTTTAACTAGTACTGCATATTAGTATGAGTTTTCTTTTTTTACTTTTTCTTTTTGCCTGATCTTGCATGATCCATCTTTTGACATCTGCACCTGCAGGTAATTTCTTCAACTGAGAAAAATAGAGCATTCTAATAAATACAGGCACATTAACTTATGTTACTATACAAAGCGATAATACAACTGTTTGATATAAAACACAGTGAACTACAATACAGGTTGAATATCTACATTTGTATATATTTAAACTTCACTTTAAGACAAAAAAAAAAAACAAACTTACAAATATTTTAGTTTTGGAAGATTTGCAAAAGCTCCACGGCCAATATGAACCAAATGTTTTGTGTTCCGGATTGTTCTAAAAAAAAAAAAAAAAAAAAAAAAAAGATAACGTATTTGGTTATTTTTCATTTTGTGTGTACATATTTTTATGTGATTAAACAAATTCAGTACTGTGCAATATGTTATTACACTCAAATCATACTGTGTCACAACAAATACTTTGCAATAAAAGGACACTCCGCTCAGATTTAAAGGTCTACTGTACAGAAAAGCAGATAGAAGATGAGTTCAAAACAACCCTCAAATAATAAAAACATTAATGCTTTAAGAAACCTAGAAAGGAAAAATTGATAATGGGGGCTATTTACTAAAAGGTGAATTGAGGTAAAATGAACATTCCATCTAACCAATTTATACATTGTGCAGATATAAACCGGATGAGCTTCTACCGCTAAGCAAACTCACTGGGTTTGTTCCTGCACAATATATCGCTAATTTGGCAAGCGGAAATGTTCGTCTCAAACTAAATTTTCACTTATCAGTGGTTTTTAAATCATCATTTTTGCAATCTATGGTAGTCAAATGACTAGAGATACATTACGAAGGTCATTGAATAGAGTCCATTATCTGTTATTTGTTTCTATGTTTGCTAGAAAATTGTCCTTCCATTTATTGCTTTGGTTATCTACCTATACCAAATACGTTTATGTGAATTTATGCATCCTAATGATCTAATATCTAGATGGTATCCTATTGAAAGGATGCTCGGTAATGATCACGTGATCATTCTAACCCATTCATAATGTTGACTAGTTATTAGCATCTTAAAAGGCATGTATTTATATTGATAATATAAGTCTCAATGTTGCTGTTATGGTTAGATTTAGGAACACTGTTAGGGATTTGAATTGGGGATTAGAGTTAGAAATAGGTTTAGAGATTTGGATTATATTTAAAATGGACATTAAAAGGGACATTCCAACTTGTTTAACTCTTGCTTCCTTCAAGGAACCAAGGGTTAACCCCTTGCCGACACAGGACATGCTAGGTCCCTCCTGTGTCTAAACGAGCACTGAAAGCGGAGTTTTTCCACTTTCAGTGCTCAATCGGTAAACGACGTTTGGAAGCATCGTTCAATACTGAAAAAAATGCCCGTCAGCATTTCGATCGCTCCGGAGAGTGATTGAAAGGCCGGTTTTAAAGGCACAGTGCCTTTAAGACGCGGGCATTGAAAAAAGAGCATAGGAAGCAAATTTTGTAAACACAGTCAAGGATTTTAAGCATGCATGGGATAGACACAAGGCTATCCTAGCTATAAGACCGGGAACGGGGGACTAATAAAAGTACTCAAAAAAAATTGGGCAGACTAGATGGACCGAATGGTTCTTATCTGCCGACACATTCTATGTTTCTATGTTTCTAAATTTAATCGGTTTGGTGATTGCAAATGAGCATCACAATTCGCCCTGGTCAGATCAAAATTGGTCAGATCAATATTCACAAATATTGATCTGCCTCCCTCTCCTCACTTACATTTTTGTGACAGAAAGAGACAGATCAGTATTAGTGATATAAAATAACATTTTATAAAATTGTCAGGTTTTATGAAAGCTATTCACTGTGTATTAACCCCTTCCCTGCCATTTATCACTGTATAAGCAGTAATCTTGCACAGCAACAGTATGTTTTGCTGTCTGCACTGTTTTCTGGATTCATTTATTTGTACTGTAATGTATTACAGTACTAGATAGGCTCTTCTAAGAGCTATTAACCCCTTCTTTGCTCAAGATCACTGCTTAGGCACTCATTCTGAGGCCGCGGACTCAGGGTTCGATTTTGACCCTGGTCAGCTTTCAGATACATCATCTAGTGATGTATCGGTGGCTGCTGAGCCCTTGCCACAAGGAGTGATGGGTGTCTACTTTTAAAAAATATATGGTTTGGTGGGGGTAAATTACATTGGCTGACTTCAAAGATATATCCCATATAGGACATGGACGCAGGTTGACTACATGTCAAAATTCCAAGTTGAAATTTTGAGATGCGCACCTCACAAATGTTGCCTTCTAGCCAAAAAACCTATGCATGGGTGGTATCCCTGTACCCGGGAGATGTTGCTGAACACATATTGGGTTGTTGTTTGGCAGTGACAGATACCAGAATCTGCAAATTCATGCCTGAAGTACAATGCATGTGGAAAAAAAACGACCAAAAAATTACTACCACAAACTTTTACAAAGGGTGGTGGTAGAATTAGTACATTTACAGTATTAAAATACCACCATTTTAAATACCTTAGGATATACCTTAGGGTCTTTTTTCCAAAAATATATGGTTTGATGATGTAAAATACATTGGACTGCTTACATTTTTTTCCAAATGGAACATGGGCACAGGCTGACTACTCAGGAGATGTTGCTGAACACATATTGAGGTGTTGGTTGGCAGTGGGAAATACCAGAATCTGAAAATTCCTGCCTGAACTACAATGTGTGTGGGAAAAAAATGACATCCCAACCCTTTGGCATAGGTTGGTGGTAGAATTAGCACTTGGAAAGTGTTAAAATACCACAATTTTAAATACCCTAGGATGTCTAGTTTTCCAAAATATATGGTTTGATGGGGTAAAATACTTTGACAGGCTTCAAAAGTGTCCCAAATGGAACATGGGCGCAGGCTGACTACATGTCAAAATTCTAAGTTGGAAATGCACCCCACCTAAATGTGGCCTTTTAGCCCCAACCCAACAAACCTATGTATGCGTGGTATCACTGGACTCAGGAGATGTTGCTGAACACATATTGAGGTGTTGTTTGGCACTGACACATAACAGGATTTGTGAATTCATGCTCGAAGTACAATGTATGTGGAAACAAAACATTAAAAAATTACTAACCTAAAATTTGACAAAGGCTGGTGGTAGAATTAGTGCATGGAAAGGGTTAAAATACTACCATTTGAAATACCCTAGGGTGTCTAGTTTTCAAAACTATATGGCTTCAAAAATGTCCCACATGGGACATGGGCGCAGGTTTTCTGCATGTCAGAATTCCAAGTTGGAAAACCAAAATGCACACCCCCTAAATGTGGCCTTTTAGCCCCAAAACAAACCTATGCATGGGTCGTATCCCTGTACTCAGGAGATGTTGCTGAACACATATTGAGGTGTTATTTGGAAATACGCCTTCACATTTTAAGGTAATGTTTACCTAAATTGCAATCTATGTGAAACATTTAAAAAAACAAAAAAAAATTTGCTGCAAACTTTGGCAAAGATTGGTGGTAAAATGGCTACATGAAATTTGTCAAAATACCCCAAGTTAAATGCCCTGAGAGGTCTAGTTTTCAAAAATATGTACATGTTGGGGGTCATTCATGGATTTAGTACAGATATTAGTGTTACAATGTCACTATCGGTAATTTTGAAAAAAAGGATTTTAAAATAGCTTTGCACTACTTATAGTTCTGGCCCTGTAACATGAATAAAAAAGCACAAAAACATAAAACATGGGCTATTTCTGAACTCAGGACATATATTAGAAACTATTTAGCAGTGTTTTTTTGTTGTCTCTTGTACATGAGAATACGATTTTCCAAATAAAAGTCATAAAAAAAAATGTTTTTTCATTTTTTTGCCATATTTTTTTTTTCAAATTATATGCTATTACCAAAATAATGGTATCAAGAGAAAGCACTTCTTATGACGATAAAAACGATATATAGTTTGTGTGGGTACACTAAATGAGACAGAAATAAATTACAGCAAAACACAAACACCTCAGAAATGTTAAAACAGCCCATGTCACCAAGCGTCGGACAAGCCAAAAAAGTCATGTCACTAAGGGGTTAAACAATAGATGTCCCAGTCTTTCAAAGTAAAAGACAGCCGAACTGAGGGTCTCTTGCTGCCAGCTAGTTAACATCCCCCCCTGCTGATCTCAAGAAAAAAATAGGTGCTCTCTCTGTGCTATCAAAAGTACACGCCAGTTCATCCTCATACTAGGGACAACGAACATTTCAATTGTGCTTCTATATTAGAAGCACAAGTGGAAAAAAAAACGTTTAGTGTCCCTTTATGGCTAGGGTTGGAGGTGATTATAAGAATTAGGTTTAGTTTGGACATCAAGTTTAGGACTGCATCAGATACTGTTGTATATTGATGCACGGCATTAAGATGCGCATCAACATTATTTAACTCTGCAGTGGTCGCAGAACTTCTCAATTTTAAACAGCAAATCCCCCAGGACAAGATGCCCAAGCTAACAAAACTGGTATTTTTATTTATTAAATATATATATGAGTTAGTATCTTCTTGTTTGTACAATGAATTATTTTAGATTTTTATCTTAATAGGGTAAGAAATGTGCTATATAGAGGAAGATCAGTATCCTGGGCAGACACAACCTACTAACAGCAACCTGGCTTATGTCAAACTCATAGCTGAAATCATCAAATGTCTTTTAGCCTCCGGCACCATAACTAAAAGCATCTTTCTCTTTCCCCAGAATAGGCAATGCAAAAAGGTTAGACGTGCCAAAGAGCTATGTTCTCATCACATGAATGCGATAGGTATCCTAGATCAGGGCACTTCTAAGCACATGGCAACCTATACCTTTCACTAAAAACAATTTTTTTCTTTTTTTTTTTTTAAATTGCTTTATAATGCATTATGGTTATTGGGAAAGATGTGTCTTCATTACATATTCTTGGTTCAACCAAAATACTAAAATAAGAAGGAATTGGCTTATGGAGATTAAATTCTTTTCTTTCTTATTTGTTTTTTTTTGTGGAACACATTTTTTGGTAAAAAAAAAATAGATTTAAATCTTTGATTGCAAACTTTAACTTTCTTTTTATAGACATCAACATGTGCTCTCAATTTATATTTAGTTCTGCTTTGTTCTTTTCGTATTGATTTTAGATTTAGGTTTTTGTTTCAGAACATTATCAACCGCAACGCTAGTAATCACAAACATTTCACATTTGCTATAGCTAACTGTGTATCCTGGATACACAGGATAGGTAGGTGCACTAATTTAAATAAATACAAATACAAGGAAACAACAGAGCAAATATATATTTTAATAAAAAAAAAATATATATATATATTTTAAAGTGTAGTAAGCCCCTTGCAATCGGGTAGCTGCAGACCCACCCTCACTCCGCAAAGGTCAGATTCAAGTCTTTGGCTTTAGCTGCTGCCCCCTTATCACAGTCACATAGTTGCCAACATCAGTCATGTTTCCAGGGACACATGTGTGTTCCACATGCTGCAGAAAGAGCATGCAAAGTGCAGCCAGGCAGTATGTAGGATGGATATACGCACAGACACAATTCAATTAATTAATCATGGTAGGTCCTATGAGATCTCCAACCTGATTAATTAATTGGATTGTGTCTGTGCGTATATCCATCCTACCTCTTTCTGCAGCATGTGGAACAAATATGTGTCCCTGGAAACATGGCCAATGTTGGCCATGTAAGTTATTTGTTAGATAGCATGCTGATTTTTCCTGGATTTTTAGTCTCAATTGTACCTTACTTCAACCTGCTTCTCAGCTGGTCATCAGTAATGTACAGTAATTCTAAGGAAAATGTACCCCATTAGTACACACGCAAATTAGTAAAAATAATTCCTGAAAACCTTCACGTCAGGGTGTGAAAATGTATAGCATGCAATTTTTTATTATTTTTGCATTGTTTCTTGTTCTATATGTACCTATTTATTATGTGCTAGATTTTGTAATAATAATATTGTAATAATAATAAACATTATTATGATTTAATTCCACATGGTATGTACAAGTGTTTCTTTCGCTCACAAATACATTAATAAGTAATAATATTATGGTAATTTATTTATGTGCAGCAAATAATGATAATCATTAGTCATAAAAAGTAAAATAGTAATTACTTACAATTCAGTGAGGTTAGGAAGATTGGAAAATGCATAATTGTGTATTCTTTCAAGAGAATCACTCTGAGAAATTGCTCTGTAAAAAATTTAAAAAAAGGAGAAAATATTAATTATTTTATGCATACAATTATTTTGTCAAAACATCTCTCTCTTTCATTTTTTTAAAAATTTCTACTTCTACATATTCACTACATTAAATGCATTTAGCCTTTTTTTATTCAACAATCAGCATTGCTGACTTCTCCTCAGAATATGTGCTTTAACTGTGCCTTCTGTCCCATGTGTATGACATCATCACTCTATGCAAACTACACATACATCATCTCTCTTTCAATAGTTAATTTGCATATGTGACTTAAACATAGTTGCCAACATCGGCCTTGTTTCCAGAGACACATATGTGTTCCACATGCTGCAGACAGAGCATGCAAAGTGCAGCCCGGCAGTATGTAGGATGCATATACACACACACACACAATCAAACCAGTTAATCATGGTAATCATGGTAGGTCCTATGAGATCTCCACCCTGATTAATTAATTAGATTGTGCCTGTGCGTATATGCATCCTACATACTGCTGGGTTGCACTTTGCATGCTCTTTCTGCAGCATGTGGAACACATATGTGTGCCTGGAAACATGGCCGATGTTGGAAACTATGTATACAGTTTTTGGGTGCCACCCCCTAGTGACTTTACAGGAGCCAGTAAGAGAGCAGGGGAGTATCTTATGACATCATCATGCAGGAATTGGCCACAGTTGTAAAGTGAGACTGGCTGGAAGATTTTGGACGATGTTGCATCATGAGAAATATTCACATATTTTCCTTTTACATGCAGTTAATGCAATCACACAAAAAAACAGTGGCATATGATTTATGTGTTTGTTTTAAATGACTAGGTGGTAGTGTCACTTTAAGCAACTGCAAGGATTAAGGTAAACATGTATGGAATGGGGTAGTGGTGAATGCCCCTGTCTTCCAATTGCTGAGTGAGCGGAATAGGAAGTGTAAAATTTTGGGATCCCAATCTTTAGATAACAGATAAACAACAGTGGAATGTCTACTAAGATGGATAACATCTACTTATACTTTACATTCAGTCAAGAGGAATGGTAAGTTTTCATATTCAGATAAGAGGAGCTGAGGTGATACCCGTCTGTCTTGAGAAGTGATGCAATTAAGGTCTTTAGCTTAAAACATTGAATTCAATCTCAGGAAAATCATCTTTTTTCTAATATCAGGAACCTGGGGGTGGGCAAGGGGGGTTGGGGCTTGCCCCCACCATGATCTTCGGAAAAAAACCAAATGTGCCCCTTGCCGCTGACCATATGACTGTCTCACACGGAGACAGTCATGCGGATAGCTGTAGGCAGTCTGAAAAAAGGTAAGCAAAAAACCCCAAAACTCATTGACATCGGATATGACGTTACGTCATACCCGGTGGCTCTGTTTCCCTCATCCATGCAGGAGGGAACACTGCACGGAGGAGACGACCAAGGACACAGAGCAGCCAGGAGGTAAGTACTGGGGAAGGGGGGTGGCATATAATGAGCATAACGCTGGTTTATTAAATGGCTAAATACTGGCATACTGAATGGCAAAATAATACTGGCATATTAATTGGTGACATCATACTGGCAAATTAATTGGCTACATCATAATGGCCTATTAATTGGCTACATCATACTGGCATATTAATTGGCTATATCATACTGGCATTTTAATTGGCTACTTCGTACTGGCATATTAATTGGCGACATCATACTGGCATATTAATTGGCTACATCATACTGGCATTTTAATTTGCTACATCATACTGGCATATTAATTGGCTACATCATACTGGCATATTAAATGGCTAAATACTACTGGCATATTAATTGGCTAAATCATACTGGCATATTAATTGGCTACATCATACTGACATATTAAATGGCTCAATAATACTGGCATTTTAATTGGCTACATCATACTGGCATATTAATTGTCTTAATCATACTGGCATATTAATTGGCTACATAACAATGACATATTAAATGGCAAAATCATACTGGCAAATTAAGTGGCAAAATCATACTGGCATATTAAATGGAAATTTGGCTGGGGCATATTAATGGCAAAATAATACTGGCATATTAAATGGAAAAATCATACTGGCATATTAAATGGCTAAATAATACTGGCATATTATTGGACAAATTGGTTGTGGCTCCGGCCCCTCGCGCACTGCGTTGTAGTGCCCGAGTACAGGGCTGGAAGCAACGAATGTCTGTAGTGCCCGAGTACAGGGCTGGAAGCAACGAATGTCTGTGCCTTTGTAAAAGGCACAGACCAATGTGGACTGAAGATGCCCCCCCTTCCCTGCAGTGAGGAATAGCAGCAGGGAAGGGGGACACATTGATAGATTTTTTAAAAAAATGCTTAAGATAAAAAATAAAAAAAACGCTCACTTGTATGTATTTGTGACAGACTATGTGTATGTATGTGTGACAGACTATGAGTATGTATGTGTGACAGACTATGTGTATGTGTATGTATGTGTGACTGACTATGTGTGTGACTGACTATGTGTGTGTGACTGACTATTTATGTATGTGTGACTGACTGTATATGTGTATGTTTGTGTGACTGACTGACTCCCACTCACTCATGTGTATGTATGGGGGACTGACTGTATATGTGTGTGTGACTGACTGTATATGTGTATGTATGTGTGACTGACTGACTATCCATGTGTATGTATGTGTGACTGACTGTATATGTGTAAGTATCTGTGTGTGTGTGTATGTGACTGCGTGTGATTGTGTGTATGTGCTTTTGTCTGGCTCCTAGATTTTTTTAGCTGGCTCCTAAAAGTCAGTTAACTTTGTCAAGCCCTGATTCAATGGACAAACGGTGGCACATTTTAATAGGCAAACTCACTGTTGCATATTTTAATGGCAAAGTGATGATGGCATGTTAATTGGCACCTGACAGTGGCTTATTTTAATTGGCAAAGTGATACTGTGGCATCACCGTTTATCAACCGTTTGCATGCTGCACTGATAATTACTAAGCTCCTCCACTTTATGACATTATCAAAAAGAGGCGTGGCGCAGCATGGACGACGGTAAAAATATGCCCCCCCCCCTGAAAAAATTTCTGTGGATGACCATGGTCTGGAACTGAGACTGCCATGGACACCCTCATCCTCTCTCTCCATACCTAAAAACCCATGTCTTCGAAAAAGCCTGCAACTTCACCTAAACACCAACTACTAATTTGTCATCTTCACCAATACTGTCAGCCATGTCTACTAACAAACCGTATATTTTATCTGTTCCCTTTAGATCAGTGATGGCTGACCTTAGCACTGTAATAAAACGTATCCCGTGATGTTAAGTCAGCCTGTAGGTGTCAATGTTAATCATCACTGCTTTAGATTGTAATTTGATAAAGAATATATTTACCTGAACCATGTGCCCACCTTTAAAATAGCCACCAAAACTCTCAACGTGGCCACTGAAATTGATGCATGCAAATCCACGTACCCCCAGATATGATGTCATATCATTATGGGATGATAATGTCACCATCTAGGGGTAAGCACAGTGAGTGTCTGTTTGGCTACCATTTAGAAGTCATAATAAAAACTAAATCTGATAATGAACAAGGGTGCAAAAGCAAGGATTAAGAAACGTGTCCCCCTTCTCCAAAGTAAACCCAACATGTATCTTTATAGACACACATAGTTTTACTATGAGGGACACTTTAATGTAATGTTTGTTTTGTATAATTATAAGAAGCAATGATACAGTCCATTTGTTGTATATTGTAAACCAATCAGCCATAACTTTATGACTGCTGACAGCTGGCAAGCCGGCACAGGCAGTGTGATGCTTTGGGCAATGTTCTGCTGGGAAACGTAGGGTCCTGACATTCATGTGGATGTTGCTCCGACACATACCATCTACATAAGCATGGTTGCAGACCACGTACACCCTTTAATGGAAACAGTATTCCCTGATGGCTTTGACCTCAAAGCAGGATAATGTGACCTGACACAAAGCAACGAGTTCAAGGTATTTATTTGGCCTGAAATTCCATTTCGCCACTGCAACTGGAGCCCACCACCTCAGTGGCCTAGGCAACCCATGTGACCACAGCACTTGGATGTATGGACACAGCTGATAAGGGGTGCAGTGGGGATGTATTGCAATCGTGGTATTATGTGGTGGTATTCTACCTTTTAAGAATAAGCCTCTGCTGCTATTCATCTGTGTATTTGTATGTCTGTATGCATGTGTTTGTATTTTTTTTTCCAGTTCATGTGAATACATGTGTGTTTTGGGGTGCTGGGTCCGTGTACATGTGAATGAAGTGTGCATGAAGATGTAGTGCCAGTGTGTGTTATCGCAGGTATCTAATGTCAGCATTTGTGAATGCAGGTATGTATTGTTATTGTTTTGTGAATACAGATGTGTATTGTTATTGTTTTGTGAATGCAGATGTGTATTGTTATTGTTTTGTGAATACAGGTGTGTATTGTTATTGTTTTGTGAATGCGGATGTGTATTGTTATTGTTTTGTGAATGCAGGTATGTATTATTGTTTTGTGAATGCAGATGTGTATTGTTATTGTTTTGTGAATGCAGGTGTGTATTGTTATTGATTTGTGAATGCAGATGTGTATTGTTATTGTTTTGTGAATGCAGGTATGTATTGTTATTGTTTTGTGAATACATGTGTGTTGTTATTGTTTTGTAAATGCAGATGTGTATTGTTATTGTTTTGTGAATGCAGGTGTGTATTGTTATTGATTTGTGAATGCAGGTATGTATTGTTATTGTTTTGTGAATACATGTGTGTTGTTATTGTTTTGTAAATGCAGATGTGTATTGTTATTGTTTTGTGAATGCAGCTGTGTATTAACTCAGGCCAATCCCCTTAAACAAATATATCATTCTTTTGTCCTTTGACATGTAGGGAATTACACATGTATGTGTATGTATCTGGTTTTAAATAAATAAGTACTACATGTTAGACGCTTAAACTTGGACACACATAGCATGTTAAACGTTACATATTTGGCTGTTACCGTATTTGCTATTTGCTCGATTATAAGACGACCCTGATTATAAGACGACCCCCCAAACTTTGGATATTCCTTTAGGACAAAAACTAAAAGCCTGAATATAAGACTACCCTATAGGAAAAAAGTTACTTATTCACATATTCACATGTAAATTGCTTTTTTGATAAAACATTTTGATATCAAAAAATGTATTTCTAGTTTTTATTTCTTTTTATGTGCCAATGCTGCCTTTCTCTTTCCCTTGCCCCCATTTTTCTCTCTCTCCCCCCTCCCCTTGCCTGTCTCTTAACCCCCTCACTCCCCTTGTCTCTGTCTCTTAACCCCTTCCCTCCCCTTGTCTCTGTCTCTTAACCCCTTCCCTCCCCTTGTCTCTGTCTCTTAACCCCTTCCCTCCCCTTGTCTGTCTCTTAACCCCTTCCCTCCCCTTGTCTCTGTCTCTTAACCCCTTCCCTCCCCTTGTCTCTGTCTCTTAACCCCCTCCCTCCCCTTGTCTCTGTCTCTTAACCCCCTCCCTCCCCTTGTCTCTGTCTCTGCCCCCCTCCCTCCCCCCTGTCTCTCTGTCCCCCCTGTCTCTCTGTCCCCCTCCCTCCCTCCCTCCCCCTGTCTCTCTGCCCCCCTCCCTCCCTCCCCCTGTCTCTCTGCCCCCCCTCCCTCCCTTCCCCTTACCTTGATCCCTGGTGGCTAGTGGGGGCAGCCGGGGGATGTCTGCACGATACTTGCAGACATCCTCCATGCTGCCCGACACGGCAGTCTATTATGACGGACAGCTGTCCGTCATAATAGTCTGCCGTGTCGGGCAGCATGGAGGATGTCGGCACGTATCGTGCAGACATCCCCCAGCTGCCCGATTCTCCCTGGTGCCTAGTGGGGCAGCAGAGGAAGTCTGCGCGATGAGCGCAGACCTCCCCTGCTGCCGCCCGGCACGCTCGCCGGGACTTCTGTGACGAAAGCGGAAGTATCCGGCTTCTTCACAGAAGCCCCGGCAGTCGTGCCGGGCGGAAGCAGGGGAGTCTGCGCTCGTTGCGCAGACATCCCCTGCTGCTAGAGAGGGGGATCCAGGTCCCCTGCAGCTCTGCTGGGGACCTGGATCCATGTCTTATAATCTGACCTCAATTTGAGGTCAGATTATAAGAGACCTCGATTATAAGACGAGGGGGATTTTTCAGAGCATTTGCTCTGAAAAAAACCTCGTCTTATAATCGAGCAAATACGGTATATTACTATTTCCATAATCCTTTCAATTCAGTCTGCATTCTGTTTTAGCCTATCTCGGCATCACTGGAATGTTAATCAAAACACAAACAAAAATAACTCTGGGAAATGTGGTTCTGTAAGGGCCAAGATTGTCTAGTGTTTATACAACAGAACTACATGTCCCAGAGGCAGTGGTGTATCTTGATTTTGTGCTGCCCTAGGCAGACAAAATCCGGGCACCCCCCTACCCAAGCTGCACACCCACGTTACACACCTAAGACATGCCCCATCATTCAGACTCACATCAAGCTCATACTCCCATCACACACACACTCCCATCACACTCAGTCACACACTCCTACTCCCATCACACACACTCTGACTCCCATCACACTCAGTCACACACACACACACACACACACACACAGTCACTACCCAAGCTGCACACCCACGTTACACACCTAAGACATGCCCCATCATTCAGACTCACATCAGGCTCATACTCCCGTCAACCACACTGTCTCCCATCACACACACTCCGACTCCCATCACACTCAGTCACACACACTGTCTCCCATCACACACACTCTGACTCCCATCACACTCAGTCACACACACTGTCTCCCATCACACACACTCTGACTCCCATCACACTCAGTCACACACACTGTCTCCCATCACACACACTCTGACTCCCATCACACTCAGTCCCACACACTGTCCCCCATCACACATACTCTGACTCCCATCACACTCAGTCACACACACACACACACACACACACACACACACACACACACACAGTCTCCCATCACACACACTTACCTTTCCCTGGCAGGCAGGCAGCATGGTCCCTCCATGCTGCCTGTTCGGCTTCCCGGCGATTGTGCCGACAGATCACGTGACCGGGCGCGCTTATGACGTCAGCGCGCCCGTCACGTGACTGTCGGCACTTCCGTGTCGGCACACTGCACGGGGAGCCGAACAGGCAGCACGGAGGTTTCTCTGTGCTGCCTGTTCGGCTCCCCGTGCAGCCCGGCAGGCAGAGCGTTGGTGAGGGGGGATCTTTCGATCCCCTCTCACTTCTGTCTCTGCCTGCAAGCGAGGCCTTTTTTTTTTTTTAAAGGGCCGGGTTTTTAAAAAAAAAAATATATATTTTTTTAACATTTTTTTTTTTCAGTGCTGGGGGGCGCTGCCGCCCCCCAAAATTTGCCGCCCTAGGCATCCGCCTAGGATGCCTCGCGGTAAATACAGCACTGCCCAGAGGTCATTGTTCCAAACAAATGTGTTGGTTACATGTAGCCAATGGTAAACACACAAACGTGGCTTATGACATGCTCTGTTTAAACACTCATGATCAGAGCAGGAGCTGGGAGCGAATCTGCATTTCTCCTGCTGATTCTCACAGTGACGAATACCGGCAAAGGAGCTGGGAAGTTTAGCATATGCCTCCACCCAGCAGGGAGTCACAATAGCCCACCAATAGTGAGGGGGCACCCGAAGCAGGCTGTGTTATGGAGATCTCTTGTTCTTCCTACTGAACCTAAAGCTGGTGTGGCTTAAACTATGACTCCATTGGTATAACAGAAACATGGTGGGATGATGTGCAGGATTGGTCAAGCAATTTGGTGGGCTACATGTTGTTTAGAAAAAGAAAGGTCAAACAAATTAGGTGAATGGGTCTGTCTGTATATCAAACCAGCGTTATTGCCTCATTTGCGGGAAGATAAATATGATGACAGTAGTGAACATGTACCTCTACCACCAGAAGGATTTTAAGCATGCGTGGGGAGAGACACAAGGCTATCCTTGCTTTAAGACCGGGAACGGGGGACTAATAAAAGTATTCAAAAAAATTGGGCAGACTAGATGGACCGAATGGTTCTTATCTGCCGACACATTCTATGTTTCTATGTGGAATCATTATGGGTTGAGATAGTGGGGATAAAATTGCCTAGTAAGTATTACTGGGTATTTCTTACAAATCACTAAATATTGGTTAACTTCAATAGTCTTCTAAAATAGGGTGTAATATTATTATGGGGGATTTTAATTACCCAGATGTAGATTGGAAAAACGGAACCACTAATTCTGCTAAAACCAATACGTTTCTGAATTTGTTGAACAACAGTTTTTTGTATAAGTTAAATCAGACACCAACCAGAGATGAAGCATGCCTGAATCTGGTAATAACAAACAACGATGAGCTTATCTCTAACATCCAAGTAAGAGCATTTGGGGAATAATGACCATAACATGGTATCCTTTGAGATTACTTTAAAAAGGCAAATTGGTAGGGGTCCCACCAAAACACTGAATTTTAAAAAGACCAACTTTAGCAGGTTTAATATATCCCATGGTCGCGTTGACTGGGAAGGATTATTTTTGGGAAAATACACAGAATGTATGTGAAATAGCTTAAAACCAACACTAGACAAATATACATATAAAAATGTATACCCTTTGGAAACACATATAAAAGAAGCAAACTAAAACCAATGTGACTAACTAGTAAGGTAAATCAGGAAATAAATAAAATTAAAGAATAGTTCAAGCATTATAAGGCTTAGGGATCAGTAGAGGCATTTGCAAAATATATAGATTACTACAAAGCCTGTAAAAAGGCAATTAATTTAGCTAAATTGGAGAATAATAAAATAATTGCTAAGGTGAGAAAGAGGAATCCCATTTTTATTTAGATATATAAATTGCAAAGAATCAAAGGCCGATATTGTTGGGTCTTTGTTATCTGACATTAATGAGATGGTCAGTGGAGAAAAAGCAGATATTTTAAATTATTTTATTTTGTTTTTACCAAGGAAGAACCAATGGTCAAGAACCTGTAAGCTAATTTTAATGAACAGTAATTGCAAGCATGTGATTAGCTGATGCAAGAAAAAGTGTTAAAACAATTAAACAATGTTAAGGTGGAAAAAGGCCCAGGGCCCGATGTTACACAATCATGTCCTGGCCAGACCGTTATTTTTGCTTTTAAGAGATTTGTTTAATTCAGGCATGATGCCCACAGATTGGCGTAAAGCCAATGTGGTGCCCATATTTAAAAAGGGATCAAAATTCCAGTCGGGCAGTTATAGACCTGTGAGCTTGACATCTGTGGTGGGGAAATTGTTTGAAGGGTTGCTAAGGGAATATATTGAAGATTTCATCTTGAACAGGAGCTTACATGGCTTTGTGAAAGACAGATCTTGTCAAACTAAATTACATTCTATGAAGTGAGCAAAAATATAGATATGGGTGCTGCGGTGGATGTGATATATTTAGACTTTTCTAATGCATTTGAGACGGTTCCCCACTAAAGATTACTGTAACAATTGACTAAAACAGTCTTAGCGAAAAATGTTTGTTTGTGGATTGGCAACTGGTAGAAAGACAGAATGCAAAGGGTGGTGGTAAATGGGAAGTTCTCAAATTGGACAGATGTGATAAGTGGAGCACCTCAGGGTTCTGTCCTGGGTCCTTTTCTTTTTTGTTTGTTTAATAATGATCTGCATAAATCACAATCCAATTTATTTTAATCTTTTTTGATCACTTTAGGTGAAACTGCTCCTTTATTGTCCTAAATGCCGGATTTTTGCGGTTCACCACAGTTCATGTTTAGTTAATAGACCCCATTGTATTACCTCCTGTTGACATGTTTTGTTTGTCCACTGGATAGTGCTGCTAGATGGGATTCCAATTACCAAATAAAAGTGAACTACAGAACATTTCACAGAGAAATCAGTAAGTCTATTTTACATTATGAATCATGAAAAATGTCACCGTTATGCCCCAAAAACTTTGCATTGTTGATGATCACCTTTCTTGGCCTGCGTGTAACATCTTAGCCTCCAGATCTGAGTGTTGTGGAGCACTGAACTGTGCAAACACCAGTAGCAAAACTTCAAAAGGAACTTTATGAGAAACTGACAGGAAAATTCTGGCCGTAGTAACTGAAAGGTTTATTTTGGTGGGACACTGTGTAACAATGAAGTTACTGTTTAGTGCGATTTGTGGAATCATCCGTTTCTGTTCCAGAAAGGTGAGCATTGCAATGTCAGACATGACAAATGTATAGCTTAAGGTGGTCTATTCAAAGAGCTTTGATTTTCCGGTGGAAAGTCCGAGCCCCAAATATCATCCATTATGGATCACTTCAGTTATCCAAAGGGCCCTGTAAATCAGGCATCATAGTCACTTTTGGGGCCTACATTTCCCAGACGTTCAGTCGACCAAAATGGTATCTTTGATACTTATAGACTTCTATAGGAGAATTTCAGCTATTGTGCAAATCAATTGGAGGAGTTCCCTGAATTCCCCCCAAAAATGGCCCAAAGCTAAAAAACAAAACAAAAAAACCCCTCCATGTAAAGGAATAAATATTAATAAAACATTTTAAATAAAATATATAGAATTGAAGTGAATATGGATCAATGTCTTGTGGTATAACAATGCCAGTGATGTCATGCCAGCTATAGGTTGGCATCACATCATGGTTATTGTTCACCGTCAACAGCTGTTAGGTTAAATGTACCCTCCAGCCTTCATGCCACATGTATCATGGTACCATTTTATGCCCACAGTGTAGATGACAACATTGATTTGCAATGCTTTGTTACCTATGAGAGTGCGCTAGGCAGTGGCATGATTAAAAACAAAAAATGGTGGTAAGATTGCTGCATGGCCCGCACCATGTAACACATTAACAATGATACCACCATTGGAATACCCCCCCACTGTCCACATACTTGCTTTTGTCCACATATCCCTTATAAATGCAACTTGACTGGCCACCCTAAGTCTCCCGGTGACTACTGTACACGGTTCTTCTGTTTACTTCTCATTATTTCCCCACAGCAAAATAGTACACCCCCAGAACATGCCATTGTTCCTACAGACTTGCTAATACACTCCAAGGGCTTGCCATTGCACCCTAATGACTTGCCAATACAACCCAAGGACTTGTAATTCACCCTCAAGCATGCAGACTTGAGTATGCTCCCAGGAAATACTTGAAAATGGTGGAGCTCTAAATTGATTCATGCCTATGTTATGAGTATCTCTCATTATTTGTCAGTCAGTTTAGTCCTGGGAAACCGATTTACAGATATTCACACCGAACATCCAGTAACTTCTCACACCTGGCTATATCTCACTTGGTAGAAAAGGTAGAAAAGACGGCACGATTGGGTGAACCTGCCAGCCCGCCCCATGAATCAAGGCGTAGTTGATTGCTGCAATTTTCAGTACTCCGTAAATATCATGTTAGTTCACTGTGTGAAAGGGAAAGATTATTCTTGACAGATGTTCTCACAGAGAAGTACAGAAGAAATTAAACAATGGGCAATTCACAATTATGCTCTAAATTAGTAAAGAGCTAGCTATTTTGGATGCAAAGCAAATTAATAATGCCTAATAAAGTTCACATGGAGCTTAATTAAAGCAAAACATATGGGTGCCTGGTGGGTCCAGGGTAGAACTCTTATAAGTAACCTCCTTTTCTCTAAGTCGCATGCCTGCCCAATGGTGTAAGAGAGCCTCAGTTAAGAAAAATGTGTGCCTCTTATTTCTCTTGACGCCTTTTTTCTATTTAGTTCTCCAATTAGAGGGACACTGAACCCCTTTGCTGGTGCCTGGTCTTGCACATAGGCGCACATTGCACACTGGATAAGGCGGAGCTTGACTTACTACACTTTACAGGCTATAAATGTTATATGGGCTTGAATCTCCATGGCGATGACTAGATTAGACATTTTTGAAACAGGATGACTCTAAAAGTAACAGACTGAAAGGAGGTGATGTTATCAGACCCATGTGAATGGCAGCTAAACATCTCCCGAACATTATACATGTAGAAATTGAGTCAGACTAAGATAGAACTTTTTTTTACACCACCCAAAAGCTCCATTAATTCCGTTTAGACACGTGCAATAACCAGATGTAGTAGGTATAGTTCACAGTGCTCACTTACTGGACTTTGTAATGGACAATTTAATGATGTTCTATGAAACTTCCCAGACTTTACCACTGACAATGGTGTCTTCAAATAGACACTATGCCTATCCCTTGCAGTAACCAATATAATCCCAAAAATTAGGATGGGAAAATATATTCTTTATTCACCAAGCATAAAATAACAAAAATTCACATACTGACTACCTCATGCATTTCGCTCTACTTGAGACGGTTAATCATAAGCCAATATACATATGCACAGAAATCTGGTCTTTTTCTGTGCATCTCCTGAACATCTCTGGGCGCTGTTCAACACAAAAACCAGATAAAGTTTTTTTAAACAGCTATAATAAAATAATTTAAAAATGAGGAAATGAAAAGTTGCTAGGGCCCTCCGATAAACAGACAGAGCTGGTCTTGATACCTCTTTGCTTTGCTATTTACACCCAGTGAAAGGCTGCGGCCTGTGCCTTCTTCTCATCTACTATGTGGTGTGTTGGGAAAGTAGCTCCCAATATCATGATGATTTAAAGGGACTTTGTCACCTAGACTTTGTTTATATAGAATAACAATTGATAAAAAAAAAATCTATATATTGTTTAACAGATTTGCAAATGCATAAATTAAGAGAAAAATTGGGATTTTGGGTTCCTGGCACTGATCAAGGAGAGATTCAGTCAGGGTCTTTACAGCAAGCCTTGACAAATTTAATTTGGTTCTAGGAGCCAGACTTGGAATCGCCACAGCAGTTAGTGTGTCTGTGCAGTGTAACCAAAGCCCGCAATGTTCTGTTTAAAAGTGTCTCAGATTTACACATATGGCAGATTGTTAAAAGCAGGTATTAAAACTTAGATATAGAAACTATTTAGGTTATTATACATTTGTGATATTGTTTCTCTCTGCCACTCCTGGGGGTTACACTGCTATAGCTTTCCCTCTTCTGCCACATAAACAATATTTAAATGGTTATGGCATAGGACACATGCCACGTCCTATTTTATAGTCCACAGGCTTAACCACAAAACATGGGGTCTGGTATGAAAATTGCCCTGGGACTCCTCTACCCCACCACTCACTATGTGACTATTTAAAACCACCAATGCCATTCATCTCCAAATGCAATAGTGCCAGTTTTACCCCACGTCACTGCAGGCTAATACAGTGTGCTGGAAGTGATGTCATTTTCTACATATTGCATATAATGTGCAGTGAGAGATCTGGCAAGAGATCATCTGCATGGATAATCACTGCTCTCTCTATGCACATCTACCTGTGGCTAGAAGCTGTAAGAGTCAAGTGGTGGCAGGCGTCACCCTAGACTGGTGGGTCCATTTGCAGTAGTGGGCACAATAGTTTCTCTTCTCATGTGCTCTATTTCAGCACCAAGCAGCATTAAAAGTTCCAAGATCATGAACTACAAATACACAGAAGTGGCTTTTTTTTAATTACTCAATTTTACAAGGTTGCCATTTGTTTTAAACAGATCTGCTTCCGTCAGAGTGTGTGAACTGGGTTATGAAGCTTCGCACCAGTACATTAATTCAGCTGACTATAATAACCTTGGGGGTGTTTATTCTATAACCTGCAGTTAGAGCAAATATTTTTGTCTGGAAACATTTTTACTAATCACTGAAATAATTACCACTGAATCCAAGGATGCTGGTTATTAGAAAAAAGTTGTGTTCGATCCTTACCAAAAGCTGCTCATATGCCCTCTTGTACATCCTAGCAGGGGTGCACTATCATCACCCATCCCTACTTCCATTTCAGACACAGATCAGGCAGCAGGGTATATCTGTTTTTTCTCTCCTTCCTATTCCTGCCTTTGGTTCTGCCTCCTTTGGATGTTGTATCCTATTTTTTCTTTCTTTCTTCCGCCTTTTGCGCTCTTGGAGTCGCGTCTTTCTGGTATTTCGCTATATAAACCCCTCTCTACCTTAATTTCTTGTTTGTTCAGCTACTTCTGTGCTTTAGGCGTGTTGTTCCTGCATTTCCTGAGCTGGCTTTCCATTGGACCGGCCTTCTTTGCTGGTGTAGACAAACCCTGCCCACCTGAACGCCGATTGTGTATCTTTGTTTGTACTGTTTGTTATGTTAGTGTAACAGGAGCAGTAAGCATTATCATGGTTTGCCTCGCAGACCTGCCTACCACAGATCTGTGAAATGTTTCACTCTCAAATTCTGCCAGAACAGTTATCAACAGATTTTAGCACTATATCACAGACAGGGCCGGGACGAAAAACAAAATGATAATTCAAACTATAATGAAACTCATCAGGAAGTGATAATTCAATGCAAGAATACCTTTCTATATGCAAAGTTATACGAAATACTGTTTCGGTCCGAGTATTGGCTGGCCATGATTAAAATGTGTACCCTAAATGTTTGAGCATTTAAACTTAATGAACAATATTTGAACAAGTCATGTTATAGGTCAGTGGTCACATATTATGTTTTGGGGAATTGCACAGCCTATTTTCATAATAAATTTTTTTTTTTTTACCAGTCCTTTCTTTTCACATTGTGGGTGAGCTCTTTTAATATTTTATTTTTATATGCCCACTAAAACACTTCTTATATACATAATAAAATCATTTTTTCAAAGAGCTCACCCAAAAGGGGAAAAGAAAGTAATGGTAAAACTTTTTAATACAAAGAGATGATTCCGAGCTACCCCGGTGGTACACGCTGGATCAGAATGTATGACCTCCGTCCCCCCCGGTCTCCGGTGCCTCCTGCCAGCGCTCGACTCACACTTAACAATGAACAATGAAAGATATGCGGGAAAAACGGCACTCCTGGAGCCAATTTAAAGGTGAAAAAAAGTTATTTTTATTCCATAAGATCGTGATAAATCCACAACGGTAGTACAGGTGTAAGAAAAGAAATAGCTTGACGCGTTTCGTGCTCCAGGGGCTTAATCATAAGCTCACCCAAAAGGGGAAAAGAAAGTAATGGTAAAACTTTATAATAACCTGTGCACTTCCCCAAAACATAATGTGACCAGTGACCTATCCAGATAGATATAGGCAGTGTCAGAGGAGTTAACCACTTGAGTGACTAGACAGATATAGGAAGTGTCAGAGGAGTTAACCCCTTGGGTGGCTAGACAGATATAGGCAAAATGTAAAAGGTACCATACAGCTTTGATAAGTATATGTAGATGGTATCTCCACTGAGAGGTAAATCTGACAGTTTGAATTCAAAGCCAGGAGGAAGCCCGCTGCGACTGGCGAAATGCGTTGCTTATCCAGTTCTCCAAATTTTTATGTAAGATATTTTATACATTAAATATTATTCTTTATGCACTTACCGTAACACATTTTTTGTTCCTCGTTTGCTGTAACCGTTAACACACCCTGTGGGAGAAGTTCTAATACAGACTCATTTTCCATCGCACTCAAGGGACACGGCCGCCATCAGAAATTTCAGGGCCCCTTACTGATAAAAATTCCTTCAATAGCCACTGCTAATTTGTCCATTAATAGTCACTGATAATTTGTCCATTAATAGTTACTGATAATTTGTCCATTAATAGTTACTGATAATTTGTCCATTAATAGTTACTGATAATTTGTCCATTAATAGCCACTGATCATGTGTCCATTAATAGCCCACTGATAATTTGTCCAATAATAGCCCACTGATAATTTGTCCATTAATAGCCCACTGATAATTTGTCCATTAATAGCCCACTGATAATTTGTCCAATAATAGCCCACTGATAATTTGTCCATTAATAGCCCACTGATAATTTGTCCATTAATAGCCCACTGATAATTTGTCCATTAATAGCCCACTGATAATTTGTCCATTAATAGCCCACTGATAATTTGTCCATTAATAGCCACTGATAATTTGTCCATTAAAAAAAATAACTGGTTAAAACCTATGAAAAGGTCAAGGATGCAGATACACAAGAACCACTAACAGGACGGGATCGGGCACTCTCAGAGCAGTATGGCTGTAGGCAAGGATCTATGATATGTTTTACGTATTGTAATGTTTTTTTTAGAAATGGTACACATATGGCAGGAAGGAACGACTCACTTTAACATATTTATATAAGCAGCAATGCTATAAGTGTATTTATATTGTCAATTTTTTATTCTTCAATAAAAAGGAGAAAAAAAAAGAAAAAAACTCTATTATCCACTAACAGGATAACAAACAAAAATGGAACTGATCACAGTAAAACATGAATGAATTGTAAAACAGTGGGCATTGTCTACCTGATTCAGTGCGGCTGCTTAAAGAAACATATCCTTAAACCTGTCGTCAATAGGAGACAGGTTCACAAACCGTATACATCAGTTTCCAGAGGAAAGGTGATATTAATAGAAAACTATTACAGCGAAAATCCTATTGGATTAATCAAATGAATTCACTAAGTGAACTTTTCCTCTTTTATATAAATCAGCATTACCATTTTGTGTTGATTCCCTTTATGTATTTAAATGTTTCTAGCATTTTCCCTTTGCCTCGTCTCTCTTCCAAACTATACATGTTAAGATCCTTTCCTGGTTTTATCTTGCATCCATGAACCAGTTTAGTAGCCCTTCTCTGAACTCTTTCCAAAGTATCAATATCCTTCTGTAGATATGGTCTCCAGTACTATGTACAATACACCAAGTGAGGTCTCACCAGTGCTCTGTACAATGGCATGACCACTTCCCTCTTCCTACTGCTAATACCTCTCCCTATGCAACCAAGCATTCTGCTAGCATTTCCTGCTGCTCTATTGCATTGCCTACCTACCTTTAAGTCCTCTGAAATTATTACTCCTAAATCCCTTTCCTCAGATGTTAAGGTTAGGACTGTACCAAATAGTCTATATTCTGCTTTTGGGTTTTTACGCCCAAGGTGTATAATCTTGCACTTGTCCACATTAAATGTAATTTGCCACTGCTCTGACCATTTTTCTAGTTTAGCTAAATCATTTGCCATTTGGCTTATCCCTCCATGAATATCAACCCTACTGCAAATCTTTGTATCATCCGCAAAAAGACATACTTTGCCAACAAGACCTTCTGCAATATCACTAATAAAAATATGAAAGAGAATGGGTCCAAGTACAGATCCCTGAGGTACCCCACTAGTAACAAGACCTGTCATTGAACATACTCCATTGACTACAACCCTCTGTTGTCTGTCAGTCAGCCGCAGCCAAATCTATTGAACAATTGAAATCCAAACTCAAAGATTGCAGTTTATTGATAAGCCTTCTATGTGCGACAGTGTCAAAAGCCTTACTGAAAACTAGATAAGAAACGTCTACTGCACCACCCTGATCTATTATTTTAGTCACCCAATCGAAAAAAATCAATAAGATTAGTTTGGCCCGATCTCCATTGCATTCCATGTGACTGACCCTCCTCATAGTGGGGAAACGCACATCAGGTCTAATTATATTTTTTTAAATGGGGGTTGGCAGATCAAATAGAAAAATAGTGCTGTATCACTTCCAGGGGCATCTAATACGCAGCACACACTGCTATAAGCAGCCTTGCATATCACTATGGTAACACGGTGCAGGATCAAAGTCTACATAAAAGCACACTGCCGCTTGTCTGGCATGAAAACAGATTTTGCTGCAATTATTTTCTAAAATCTTACAATTGCACATTATATTATAACAAGCAACCTTTTTAGTAATATGGGGCTAAAGTGACCAATATAGCACTTAGCACAGTGTATGCTTTAAAAGGCACAGTTTTTACAGTCACACAGCTGTTACACGGCTTTCTCTCTTTTTTTGTAACTTTCTTTGGACCCCTAATTAGCGCATCCATATCACACCAGGCAGTGTTATCAGCATATTATTAATGTTTTGATTTCAGTTAATAATACAGTGTAACCTATCCAGCTTATTTCTAGAGTCACTGGAGTTATTTTAACATAGAAGTATATGTATCTCCTCTTATTTACACTGCTTCACACCATCTAGTATACAGCCTGAACAATAGCAGTGGTAAAACTGACAGATAGACACTGGGGTAGATTTAATGGCTCCCCGTTATTTACCATATCCTATAAGACTGCACACAGTGGTGTATCTTGATTTTGTGCTGCCCTAGGCAGACAAAATCCGGGCACCCCCCTACCCAAGCTGCACACCCACGTTACACACCTAAGACATGCCCCATCAACTCCATTTCATGACCCCACATCACACATAACATTCAGACTCACATCAAGCTCATACTCCCATCACACTCAGTCACACACTCCTACTCCCATCGCACTCAGTCACACACTCCTACTCCCATCACACTCAGTCACACACACTGACTCCCATCACACACACTATCTCCCATCACACACACTCTGACTCCCATCACACTCAGTCACACACACTGTCTCCCATCACACACTCTGATTCCCATCCCACTCAGTCACACACACTGTCTCCCATCACACACACTCTGACTCCCATCCCACTCAGTCACACACACTGTCTCCCATCACACTCAGTCACACACACTGTCTCCCATCACACACACTCTGACTCCCATCAGCACTTACCTTTCCCTGGTGGCTAGTGGCAGGTCCCTCCATACTGTCTGTTCGGCTTCCCGGCGATTGTGCCGAAAGGTCACGTGACTGGGCGCGCGTAAGATGTCAGCGCGCCCGTCACGTGACTGTCGGCACTTCCGTGTCACACTGCACGGGGAGCCGATCAGGCAGCACCGAGGTTTCTCTGTGCTGCCTGTTCGGCTCCCAGTGCAGCCTGGCAGGTAGAGCGATGGTGAGCCAGGTTTTTTTTTATTTTTATTTTTTCAGTGCTGGGGGGCGCTGCCGCCCCACAAAATTTGCCGCCCTAGGCATCCGCCTAGGATGCCTCGCGGTAAATACAGCACTGACTGCACACATGGATTCAACTACAATGGGGACTGTAAATATTCTGTGCGTTAAATCACTGGTATAGCAGTAAGGGAATAAAGAACATATGTCCCCATAACATTCATGCAAGAAGACTGGGGTTGCAATAGCCACCACCAGTCCTCTAGAATTCCCATAAATAAAATTACTGAAATTACTGGGCATCTCTGTACCTGTGCGAACAGACATAAACAGGGAGGCATCTTCAATGGACAGAGTGGAAGGTGAAAAAAAAAGGTATTTCCTATACGCCTTCATTAACCCTTTAAGGACCAGGGATTTTCCTCATACAACGTTTATTTATTTAAACTTACAGGTCACTCTCTGTGCTTCACTATAAGAACACGAAGCACAGAGAGGGAATTAGAGGCAAAGTCAGTGTGTGAACACATTGACTTTGCATCTAATTTGCATGTTATCGCGGTGATGACTCAATCAGCGCGATCACATGCCCGGAAATCCACCGATCGGGTCCAGGAGCTTTGCCTCGGGTGCGAGGCTTAGTCCTGGACCCGTTGCAGACTAGCTGGCGGTGCCCACGGAGCGCACCACCGGCCAGACTGCATGACGAGTTAACTCATCATAAGGTCGCTAATGCTGCGGCTCTTATGACGAATTAACTCGTCATAAGGTCGCGAAGGGGTTAAGCATTATCTACACTGCTGTATTTTTTTGGGGGTCCCAAAAGACATTTAACAGCTCCCCGGAATGAGCTGTGCTCGGATCCCACTGCAGGGACTTGCAGCGGGATCTCACCTGTCAAATTGACTGGAAAATTGTAGCCAACGCTCAAAGAGAGCAGTGGCTACGTTTTACGGAATCATTTCATGCCTGAACGTTTGCGTTCGGCACGGCTCTGTGACTTCACAAGTGACATTGGAAGGTCTCAATATTTTTTTGTCAGGGACCCACAGGGTCTATTAAGACTCTGCAATTGTGACCCTGGCTCATGGGTCTAGGAACCCCCAAAAATCTGGGGGGCCCAGCATTTTTGCTCGCCGGGTATAGCAGCAGTAAAAATAAAGCTTGTCACAGTGTATATTATATCACCAAGTTCCCACCAACATTACCAGGATCCTTGGTATACAACAGATACATTCACAGCACAACATCTGCATCAGGCAGGTGCATTTTATCACTTTTACATGAAATATAGTCAGCGAGCTGTGTGTACACCATAAAACATACATCAGTATGAACCTACCACTTCTGCTGGAATGCCATTCCATGTATCCACTACCCTCTCAGTAAAGTAATACTTTCATTAGTCCCTGACCTTATCTTATATCTAGGATAGCCTTATACCTATCCCATGCATGCTTAAACTCCTTCACTGTATTAACCTCTACCACTTCTACTGGAAGGCTATTCCATGCATCCACTACCCTCTCAGTATAGTAATACTTTCATTGGTCCCTGGCCTTATCTTATATCTAGGATAGCCTTATACCTATCCCATGCATGCTTAAACTCCTTCACTGCATTAACCTCTACCACTTCTACTGGAAGACTATTCCATGCATCCACTACCCTGTCAGTAATGTAATCCTTTCATTAGTCCCTGACCTTATCTTATATCTAGGATAGCCTTATACCTATCCCATGCATGCTTAAACTCATTTACTGTATTAACCTCTACCACTTCTACTGGAAGACTATTCCATGCATCCACTACCCTCTCAGCAAACAAACATTACATTTCTGACCAGAAAATAAACTGTAAAATATTAAATATTTCCAGCATTTCCAAAAAGCTTAAGGTGGACCCCAAATATATGTATATAACTAGTAACATTTATACCAGGGCTTGACAACCTTAACTAAGTTTTAGGAGCCAGGAAAAAAAATCAAGGAGCCAGACAACAGCACATACACACAATCACATGCAGTCATATACAGTCAGTCACATAGACACATATACTCATACATACAGCCTGTCACACATATACATACTGTCACATAGACACACACTCATACATACACATACACATATACATACAGTCTGCCAGGCACACACTCACACATACATACAGTCTGTCAGACACACACACACTCATACATACAGTCGTTCACAGACACACTCATACATACATACATACATACAGTCTGTCGCAGACACACACTCATACAAACATGCAGTCTGTCAGACACACACTCATAGATACAGTCTGTAACATAGACACATACACTCAGAGTCAGTCACATAGACACACACACTCATACATGGTCTTTCACATACACTCATACATACAGTCTGTCACAGTCACACACACTCATAATCAGTCACATATACACACAAACTCATACAGTCAGTCACAGACACACAAACTCATACAGTCAGTCACAGACACACAAACTCATACAGTCAGTCACAGACACACAAACTCACACAGTCAGTCACACACACTATATCTCATTGCAGGGAAGGTGGGCATTTCCGTTCCAGGTTTGTCTGTGCCTCTTACAAAGGCACAGACCATCATTACTTATTAATTACATTATTTTGCCCATTCATTTGTCAGTTTTATTTTGCCCACATTCATTTGCCAGTGTTTGTTTTTGCCCAAATTCATTTGTCAGGGTTTTTTTTGCCCACATTCATTTGCCAGGGTTTTTTTTGCCCACATTCATTTGCCAGGGTTTTTTTTGCCCACATTCATTTGTCAGGGTTTTTTTTGCCCACATTCATTTGCCAGGTTTTTTTTTGCCCACATTCATTTGCCAGGGTTTATTTTTTTTTTTTTTGCCCATTCATTTGCCAGGTTTTTTTTTTTGCCCTCATTTTTTGATCATCTCATCATTAGTAGAAGTCATTGGCAGATTTAAGAGACATGTTATTATGGCAGCTTCGGAAGTCATTGATTATTGCAGCTCTAAGAGACATTTTTTAAATGTCCCTAAGAGCTGCAATAATCAATCACGTTCCGAAGCTGCCATGATAAAAAGAAAAACGGTACATTATTGGCAGTGACACAGTCACTGTTCCTACCTCGTTCCTCCCAGTGAGGGGCTGTGTGACTTGTGGAGGACGCGCACAAGCCGTGTGCATGATCACATGACGTTGTGCGATGAAGTCACGTGATCAGGTGACCTCCGTGATCGCTGCAGAGCTGATTCTCCCGGGACAGTCCCAGGATCGAAAACGTTGCGGGACTGTCCCGGGTTGGCAAGTATGCTCAGGGCCGTCTTTAATAGTGATTGGACCCTGGGCAAGCATTTGCTTGGGCCCCCTGGACCCTGCCCCCTCCCCTGCATGCAATCCCGCCATCCATCGCGATGTTAACCCCCCCCCCCCCACACACATGCCATAATTGTTGTGCCATTCAGATGCCAGTAATATTGTGCCATTCAGATACCAGTAATATTGTGCCATTCAGATGCCAGTAATATTGTGCCATTCAGAGCCCAGTAATATTGTGCCATTCAGAGCCCAGTAATATTGTGCCAGTCAGATGCCTGTAATAGTGCCATTCAGAGCCCAGTAATATTGTGCCAGTCAGATGCCTGTAATAGTGCCATTCAGAGCCCAGTAATATTGTGCCAGTCAGAGCCCAGTAATATTGTGCCAGTCAGAGCCCAGGAATATTGTGCCAGTCAGAGCCCAGGAATATTGTGCCAGTCAGATACCAGTAATATTGTGCCAGTCAGAGCCCAGGAATATTGTGCCAGTCAGATGCCTGTAATAGTGCCAGTCAGATGCCTGTAATATTATGCCAGTCAGATGCCTGTAATATTGTGCCAGTCAGATGCCTGTAATATTATGCCAGTCAGATGCCTGTAATATTGTGCCAGTCAGATGCCTGTAATATTATGCCAGTCAGATGCCTGTAATATTATGTCAGTCAGATGCCTGTAATATTGTGCCAGTCAGATGCCTGTAATATTATGCCAGTCAGATGCCCAGTAATATAGTGCCAGCCAGATGCCTGTAATTTTGTGCCAGTCAGAGCCCAGTAATAGTGTGCCAGATGCCCAGTAATATTATGCCAGTCAGATGCCTGTAATATTGTGCCAGTCAGATGCCTGTAATATTATGCCAGTCAGATGCCTGTAATATTATGTCAGTCAGATGCCTGTAATATTGTGCCAGTCAGATGCCTGTAATATTATGCCAGTCAGATGCCCAGTAATATAGTGCCAGCCAGATGCCTGTAATATTGTGCCAGTCAGAGCCCAGTAATAGTGTGCCAGCCAGATGCCCAGTAATATTATGCCAGTCAGATGCCTATAATACTGTGCCAGTCAGAGCCCAGGAATATTGTGCCAGTCAGAGCCCAATAATATTGTGCCAGTCAGATGCCTGTAATATTGTGCCAGTGAGAGCCCAGTAATATTGTGCCAGCCAGATGCCCAGTAATATTGTGCCAGTCAGAGCCCAGTAATATTGTGCCAGCCAGATGCCCAGTAATATAGTGCCAGCCAGATGCCTGTAATATTATGCCAGTCAGATGCCTGTAATATAGTGCCAGCCAGATGCCCAGTAATATAGTGCCAGCCAGATGCCCAGTAATATTGTGCCAGCCAGATGCCTGTAATATTATGCCAGCCAGAGCCCAATAATATAGTGCCAGCCAGATGCCCAGTAATATAGTGCCAGCCAGATGCCTGTAATATTGTGCCAGTCAGAGCCCAGTAATATTGTGCCAGCCAGATGCCCAGTAATATTATGCCAGTCAGATGCCTGTAATACTGTGCCAGTCAGAGCCCAGTAATATTGTGCCAGCCAGATGCCCAGTAATATTATGCCAGTCAGATGCCTGTAATACTGTGCCAGTCCCCCCACCCCCCTTCCGTAGTACTTACACTTCACTGCTCCGTGTCCCCCGCCGGATGTCTCCTCCGTGCAGTCTTCCCTCTTGCACGGAGGAGGGAAACAGTCACCGGATGTCAGTTTTTTTTTGTTTTTTTTCGGCCGTCGCATCCATCGGATGCGGCTTGCCGGAAAAAAAGCGTTCACAAGCGCAATGCGCTGTGTACGCGGCAAGCAGGGGCTGGGGGCCCCGTTTGCCTCGCGTTGCTGGGGGGGATTTCACCCTACCTGTCCCCCCCACATTTTTTCCTGGGGGGGATCCATCCCCCCCATCCCCCCCGCTTCCTACGCCCATGCCCTGGCTACAGATCACCTTGTGTTCAGGTCCAGGAAAAAAATGGCATTTTGATGCTGGTGTCTTCTGGGACGCAAGCACCATGCGTCATGAAGGGGTTAAAGAAATATTTTTTTTCTGGTCTACATTTGTCCTTTGTTAGTCAGATAGTTCTCGCCATGTCATGTCCACGGTCATGTTATTGGGTTGTCCCCACTGATTCCAGGCAGTGTGAATGTACAAATCCATGGGAAGCTGGTTTTATTTAGAGCATTTGAACGTAAAACTGCAGGTTCATTTGGTCTGTAGCCAGGAAGGAAAAACTGTTTATATGGTTTATAAGTACACCAGTGATTCCTGTCGGATGGCCATTTCTGCATGCTCCGCTCACGATTACATCTGAGTTAAACTTTTACACATATATTTTTTTTCGCAAACTGAACCAAAACCATGGGTAACATAAAAAAACAACCCAAAAAAACAAGAAAACTTTAAAAGTTCTTATTACATTGAAGAAATGCCGAGATAATCTAAAATAAAGACTGAAGATGGAATTATGAGATATGAAGAGAACTATCTGCAGGAAACAATATGACAGTGTGAAATAATATTATTTCAGGTTTGCTTTGGGGCTTGTAATTCATATTTTAAAATAGTTCCTTTTGACAGTATTCTTCTCTCTTTGTCAAATATTGAATTTTCTTGCTTCATCTGAACATAGCTCATTTGATCCCTTAATGCACAACCCCATCATTCTCACCCTTTCACCATGTCTACCTGCGTAATATATATATAAAATCAAAATAAAACGTTATTTTTAAAACAACAAATGTAACTTGTATGCGTGGATTCCATAACAAAGAGGGAAATTACATTTAAACAACTACTCATAAAACATGGAAAAATCGCTCTCGGTCTTTGCCACACTAAAATTCCTGGTCCTCAAAGTGAAAAGTGAATAGCACAGTCTTTTTACAGATACATCTAACAATAATTTAGTGCAGCAATGTTTAGAACCGTCTTTAGTGTTTAGAACTCCATGGTATTTACCACAAGCCTCCCAACTGTCCTGATTTGTGCAGGACAGTCCCAGTTTTGGGACCCTGTCTTGCCAAGCTGTACCTCTGTCCTAAAAGGTGGGAGAGTGGTAGAACTTTGCGGGACAGAGTGGGACTGTGTTTTGCACAGAGACCCTGGACAAGGTGAAGATACAAGAATTTCAATGGGAAAAGTACAATCATGTGCAAGCAGGGAAAAGAAACATGTTGGGGCACTAAGCTAGTCACAGACAAATAATATACAGTCATGATAATAAGCACAACCATGTGTTTAGCATGGATATAAACTTTGTCCCATTATTATTAATAATATACCCAGAGAGCTCCCACTTCCTTTTTCCCTGGGGACAAGAAGTGGTTAGTCCAAAGTAAAACCTACTCTACCTATAAAACTATATGAGGCTTGGCAGGAAGTAGCTGGGCCTTTATTCTATCCTCCCTGCCCAGAGAGGCCTTTGTTCTATCCTCCCTGCCCAGAGGGGCCTTTATTCTATCCTCCCTGCCCAGAGGGGCCTTTATTCTATCCTCCCTGCCCAGAGAGGCCTTTATTCTATCCTCCCTGCCCATAGAGGCCTTTATTCTATCCTCCCTGCCCAGAGGGGCCTTTATTCTATCCTCCCAGCCCAGAGGGGCCTTTATTCTATCCTCCCTGCCCAAAGGGGCCTTTATTCTATCCTCCCTGCCCAGAGGGGCCTTTATTCTATCCTCCCTGCCCAGAGAGGCCTACTCTGCAGGTTCCAAACCCACAGCCTTCAGGTGAAACTGGGAAGGTCCATAGCCTTACTAAAACATCATTGATGTACATGACTATAAACATAAAACCTTTTCAATGCATCATGTGCCTCAGTCCCAATTCGTTCACAGGGATTATAAAACGTTCCCCATCGTTTTAGCTACAGCTGCTGACCTCTTACAATAAGGCCAGACATCCCCAAGCAAAGGAAGTGATTTTGGCAAATGCATAATCAATTAAGAAAACAAACGTATTAAAACTAACAGTTTTTTTAAGTTATCAAGGAAACGGCACAGTTACTTTCACAACCCTTCTGTATGCAAGCCCTTTACGGAGGAAGAGAAAAAGATATTTAAGCTCCTCAGCCATGTTATTTTTAATTATTTTTCCTCAACCCCCCCCTTTATTATACGTAAGGTTAGGAATTAGATGTGCACTGGGGGGGGGGGGGGGGGGGGGGGGCACGTTTGTAGAAGCTACAGAAAGGGTCATAAGAAGCTGACAGATCTCATAGATTTTGCGCTTGGAGATTAAAAATGTGGCATATTACAAATATATTCATCCCACACAAGGATCCTAAATAACTGGATGGAAAAAAGTATCTCCATGAATGTATCTGAATACAGTATAGGGACGTGAATAGGAGACATATTTCCTTCAGATAAAACTGAAAGCATTAGCAGAGCTTACATTTATGAGAATTGCTAATTAGACATCAACATCACATTACCATTTTTTCTTAAAGAGCCATTACACTTTGTAATTATAGTAAAACTTGCTACTGACCATACTACTAGAAGAACATCCGCAGCCAGTCAGTATGTAGGGTGAATATATGCATATATGCAATGAATTAATTAGCGTGGACATGTCATAAGATCTACGATGATTACATACTTTATTATCAACTTTTGTTTTTCACGTAAACAGAAAGGGGGAGGAGTTCCTGGGGGCAGGAAGTGGGTGGGGTTATGCAACGCAGCGTGACTATGCAGCATTGCGCTCCAGGTTAAGAACCTTGGGAGTTATGCAATGTATACCGGAATGGGACATGTATGAGCATGGGGGAGTGTGACTGGCTGAGTGAAGAGTTGTATGGGGGAGGAGTGTAGTAAGAAGTTATACAGGGCCCCTGTACATTTCCTCTCCCTCAGCCTTTTTGAGAATTTACCACACAGTAGCAGTTTCCTGCCCTCCATCCCTGGTGTTTTCCCATTTGTCCTGTATGTATTTGGATTATGTTAATAATATATGTATTATGTATTTGGATTATGTTAATAATATATGCATTATGTATTTGAATTATGTAAATAATATATGTATTATGTATTTGGATTATGTTAATCTCTTTCTCTTGTCGCAGCAGATTGGGGGTCATTCCTTGTTAGATGGGGTGTTTTGCTAGTGGAAGGAGGAGGATTCGTGGTTGATGAAGTTTGAGTGGGGGTGCCATCCTTCCCTAACCTTTCACAAGGTAGTAAGTTGTACTTTGGACATGCCCTCTGAGCTAAAAGAGCCGGCACGTAGTTAGCATTGGGTAAGAAAAGGTTAAAGGAGAAGCACACTGAGGGACAAGAGGGGAGGGTAGCACCCTGAGATAGTTGCACAATGTATAGTTCAAATGTTAGTGATTGGTAATCATTAGTGTCATTTGTTAGGCTGTAATATCTTATATATACACACAAGTTATGATGGTTGGCTGAGACAGTCTTAACTGTTTTTAATAAATTGCTGTGGCGTTTTAAATACCATCAATAAAGTATTGTGTCTTTTATTTGGGGGTATGGGGGGAAGGTGTATTATGGGTAAGGAAAAGGTAATTTTAAACCAGGTACCCAATCCCCTCTGCATTTATACATGTGGCACAGATACCGGGTGTTTGGAGTTCATTTACTTCTGCTAAACATACACAGTTTAAACAAGCCAAGCGAATCCATGACTGTTGGCAACTATGTAATTAATCGGATTCTGTCTGTTCATATATGCCCCCTACAAACTGCGGGGGCCTGCCTATGGTCTTTCTGCAGGATGTGGTAGTAAATCTAAGCATCTACCGTTTTATCAGGGGAGAAAACAAATTTATATTCGGACACATTACATCTGCTTTGAAAAAAAACTTTTTTTTTTATGGAAAATGCAAAATTATTTCTTTGGTACTCTCTATATGCATCTGAAAATAACTGAGTCATCTCAGAACTATCAGTCAATTTGGACATGTAGGGATCACTTACATAGTTACGATGTCTTGTTGGAAGTTCTGAAAAACCTCAGATGGAATAACTTTAAAACTGAAATGGGATAATGACCTGCAAAATAATAAGAAAAGCAAAGTTAGAATTATAGTTATATCATTTTATTTTAATACTACCTGATTCAGTGAAACAAGTACATGTAAATGTGAATTTTACCGTGTTTGTATTATATCTGCATATTCTACCAATATGGTTACCATTTTAATAGAAATATGATTTTATTAGTAACAAAAACATTCTGAAAGCACTGGAACAAACACGTCCTCTTTAGATTAATTAATAATCATGTAGATTATTGTGATTTTAAAGAACATACTGTGTTAGGATGAATACAGCATACAAATAAAGGGAGTACTGATACTGACATCATTTGGGACAGTATGCATTTATAATGTATGTCTAATAAAATGAATGTTGTGATATTTTGGATTATTCTTTAATGCACCTATTTCAGACACAGGCACAATACAAGGTCATGCTGCTGACAGGTGTTCTAGTGTTTTTTCTCAAACTCCAGCCTTTGAGAGGTTTATTTAATCCCAAGCTTTGTTCTCGCTTGAAGCAATGAATTGTTCCTTTCAAGTTTAAAGTTTACTCAAGTATTAAAAAATTCTCTTTTGTTTTGTAGCATATTACATTTTTTGGCACAACTTCTGCCTCCCACTGGGCAGCCATCAAAAGAGTACAGAGTTTTTTTTTTTTGCAATGACTATGTCTACCCTGTGTGTGACCCAACTGTAGAGCAACACATGGCCCGCACATAAATTCTCTCTGCTGGCGTTTACTTCAAACAATATTTAAAATTCAATCTACTCATTCTTTTAACATTCACCAATTATCCCCCATACCACTAAACACCATGAGCTTTGTCTTTATATTCCCTACATTTTGTAAACAATATATATCACTCCTGTACTCTCTGTGTGGAATCTCTGCATACTCTGGTGTAGATATATCTATCTATCTATCTATCTATCTATCTATCTATCTATCTATCTATCTATCTATCTATCTATCTATGGGTATGCATGGGTGCTGGGGTAAGTCCTGTGAGGGCTATGCATGTTGGGGTAAGTCCTGGTTACTGGGGCAAGTCCTGTGAGTACAATCTGGGTCTTGGGACTAAGTTCTGGTTTCCATCTGGGTTCTGGGGCAAGTACTGTGAGTGCAATCTGGGTGCTGGGGTAAGTGAATATATCAATCCATTATGTACACAAGTGTATCTCTCACACACTGCCCGTATTTATATACGCCTGCATGCATTTGTATGTTATTTTTTGGTTTTCCCTTTCGTGAACAAGAAAATAATTACATTTTTCTATGTGGCTTGTATAATCACACAGTGCAATAGGACTGGTTTACAATTATTTCCAGGGCTGTTTTTTGTCCCCAGTCCGGCACTGCATACCATATATCATTTCTACCACTAACATGAATCCAAATCTGACCATATTCATAGTCTTGGCAACACTTCTCTCACGCCAATCATGTTCCCATCTCTAGCCCCATAAACACACACCTCAAGCAGGAATCCTTATGTAGCATAGCCTGCTTGGTTCCTGTAATCAGTGCTGTATTTACCGCGAGGCATCCTAGGCGGATGCCTATGGCGGCAAATTTTGGGGGGCGGCAGCGCCCCCCAGCACTGGAAAAAAAAAAAAAATCCGTCCCTTTAAAAAAAAAAAAAAAAAACCCAACCGCGCTTGCAGGCAGAGACAGAGGTGAGAGGGGATCGGAAGATCCCCCCTCACCATCGCTCTGCCTGCCAGGCTGCACGGGGAGCCGAACAGGCAGCACAGAGAAACCTCCGTGCTGCCTGTTCGGCTCCCAGTGCAGTGTGCCGACATGGAAGTGCCGACAGTCACGTGACGGGCGCGCTGACGTCATACGCGCGCCCGGTCACGTGACCTGTTGGCACAATCGCCGGGAAGCCGAACAGGCAGCATGGAGGGACCATGCTGCCTGCCTGCCAGGGAAAGGTAAGTGCTGATGGGAGACTGTGTGTGTGTGTGTGTGTGTGAGTGACTGAGTGTGATGGGAGTCAGAGTGTGTGTGATGGGAGACAGTGTGTGTGATGGGAGACAGTGTGTGTGTGTGTGTGTGTGTGTGTGTGAGTGACTGAGTGTGATGGGAGTCAGAGTGTGTGTGTGTGAGTGACTGAGTGTGATGGGAGTCAGAGTGTGTGTGATGGGAGACAGTGTGTGTGTGTGTGTGAGTGACTGAGTGTGATGGGAGTCAGAGTGTGTGTGATGGGAGACAGTGTGTGACTGAGTGTGATGGGAGTCAGAGTGTGTGTGATGGGAGACTGTGTGTGACTGAGTGTGATGGGAGTCAGAGTGTGTGTGATGGGAGACTGTGTGTGACTGAGTGTGATGGGAGTCAGAGTGTGTGTGATGGGAGACAGTGTGTGTGACTGAGTGTGATGGGAGTCAGAGTGTGCGTGATGGGAGTAGGAGTGTGTGACTGAGTGTGATGGGAGTAGGAGTGTGTGACTGAGTGTGATGGGAGTGTGAGCTTGATGTGAGTCTGAATGATGGGGCATGTCTTAGGTGTGTAACGTGGGTGTGCAGCTTGGGTAGGGGGGTGCCCGGATTTTGTCTGCCTAGGGCAGCACAAAATCAAGATACACCACTGCCTGTAATGTATCTGCAGAGGGGAGAGTGTTAAAATCCAGCTCTCCTACCCTCACCCCAGAAAGTTATAAAACCTCTTAGTCACAATACTACCAAGAAAACTGCTGTCTAAAATCCTATTTCTTTTGCTATTTGCCCTTGCAAATGATATTGAGTCTAACCCTGGCTCCCCAGCTGATTGGATTACTAATCTCCCCACTAAAAAAGGCTAGTTCCAATCTCCCCATTAAAAGGCTTCTTCTTTGTGCATTGCAACATCCCCAGCTTACTGTGTTTGAATTACAAACCACAAATCACTGTGCTCTCATGGTTTACACCACAAATACCTGACTCTGTCATTACCATGCAGTGGTATACATGTTTTAGAAATGACAAAGCAAAGAGAGGAGGATGCACTGTTATTTATGTTGACAAGTCCTCTTTACAAAATATAGCTCCCCTACCACCTTTGATTTCTTTTCTAGTACAACTGAGATCCCATTCACTAAGCCAATCATTGTTGCTTGAATCTACTGCTCACTTAGCTCCTCAAGTGCATCCCCTTTGTGGAATAACCCAACTCCTCAGTCAGGGCCGATCCTAGGATCACGGGCGCCTGGGTGCAGGTTTTCCTTTGGCGCCCAAGGGTGGGCGGGGCTATATTATGAACTCCTCCCCTTTAGACATTTCTGTTCCAGACATGCCCATTTTAATATTGGGGAGAGGGGGAGGGAGAAAACTTTATTTTAATGTAAAGGACCAACGTTTATTTTAAATAAAGATATATATTTTGCCATAATACTGTGTAGTGGTTTTATTTATTTCTATGATGCTCAGCCAGCAACATGGGAGACGTTTTGCTGGCTAGCAGAATGAGTTTTTACTACGGTTTTACTACCATACTACCCATGATTCCCAACCAGCCAAAGTCTCTGATTAGTCTGGCTGAGCATCATTGGAAAAGAAGTACACAATGAGTGATAAATAATATTCCACCAAGTCAGTCACTCACGTGTCTCTCTCTCTCCCCGTACCCTCATGTCTGTCTGTCTCTCCCCGTACCCTCATGTCTGTCTGTCTCTCCCCGTACCCTCATGTCAGTCTGTCTCTCCCCGTACCCTCATGTCTGTCTGTCTCTCCCTGTACCCTCATGTCTGTCTCTCTCTCCACTCATGCTCCATGTCTCTCTCTCTCTCCATTCATGCTCCATGTCTGTCTCTCTCTCTCCACTCATACTCAATGTCTGTCTGTCTCTCACTCTGCACTCATTCCCCATGTCTGTCTCTCACTCTGCACTCATTCCCCATGTCTGTCTCTCACTCTCCACTCATTGCCCATGTTTGTCTCTCTCCACTCATACCCCATGTCTGTCTGTCACACCCCATATCTTTCTCCTATACCTCCTACCTACCATGTATTTTTCTCTTCCCATGTCCCTTTTTCATGCCCCCTACTGACCTCATCTCAGAACTCAATTAGCACTGCCTTGATCTCCCCGCACATAGTGATGACTCTGACCGTTATGTTCCGACACTCTAAGTCATCACTGTGCACGGAAAGAGCAGAAAGCGCTGACTGAGGTCTAAGGGGAAACATGGCGCCGATCTGCAGAGCTGGCTCTGAGAGGCAGCAAAGCAGCACATGGGCAGCCCATTTGCAGAGGTGTTCTTAGGGTACACTTTGCCATTAACATAAGCAACAGCCAGTTTGCCTATTAAAAATGCTACAGTTTGCCCAATAAAAATGCCAGTTCGTCCATTAAAATACACCAGTTTCCCAAGTAATATGCCAATTATTTTGCCCATTAATATGCCACAGCCAGTTTGTCCATTAATATACAACAGCCAATTTGCCCACTGATATGTCACAGACAGTTTTCCCATTTATATACCTATGCTAGTTTGCCAATTAATAGGCTACAGCCAATATGCCACAGTTAGTTTACCCAATAAAAGCATAATATCCTCTCCTGCCTTCCCCAGTACTCACCTTGCTGCTGCTCTCGCGTCCCCGACCGTCTCCTCCGCACAGTCTTCCCTCTACGCACGCTGAGTGCAGGAGGCGGCAAATAGACGTGAGCTGGTTGGGGGCTGGTGCCCTCCATGTGATAAATTGATGAGCGCAGTGAGGGCCCCGGGCAAGAACACACTTGCACACAGCCACACATAAATACACACAGTCATACATAAATACACACAGTCACACATAAATACACACAGTCAAACATAAATACACACAGTCACACATAAATACACAGTCACATATAAATACACACAGTCATACATAAATACACACAGTCACACAAACACAGTTACACACTTAGTCACCCTCACAGACATACATTTACACAGACACCCTTATACACACTGTCACACATACATAAATACAGACACAGCCACCTTTACACACTTAGATACACTTGCACAGACACTCATGTATACACACTTACACAGACAGTAACACACACATAGTTATACACATTGACACACACATACACACTTATACACATACACACACACTTACACAGACAGTAACACACACATAGTTATACACATTGACACACACATACACACTTATACACATAAACACACACTTACACAAACAGTAACACACACATAGTTATACACATTGACACACACATACACATTCACACACACTTACACAGACAGTAACACACACATAGTTATACACATTGACACACACATACACACTTATACACATACACACACACTTACACAGACAGTAACACACATAGTTATACACATTGACACACACATACACACTTATACACATACACACTCACTTAGACAGTAACACACACATAGTTATACACATTGACACACATATACACACTTATACACATACACACTTACACAGACAGTAGCACACACATAGTTATACACATTGACACACACATACACACTTATACACATACACTTACACAGCCAGTAACACACACATAGTTATACACATTGACACACACATACACACTTATACACATTCACATTCACACACTTACACAGACATTAACACACACATAGTTAAACACATTGACACACACATACACACATACACATTCACATACACTTCCACACTTTCTTTTTTTATTTTATATTTTAACAATACCCTCCCCCCCCAAAAAAACTGTTATCACCTCCTCCTCCTTGGTAATCCAAGCACAGAGCAACGGGGGAAAGCTCCGCCCCCATCGCGTTCTGTGATTGGCTGCAGGGAGGAGGATGTTCTCTATGGTGTCTTGGCAGATACTCTAGAGAACGTCCTCCTCCCGGCAGCAGCCAATCACAGAACGCGACGGGGGCGGAGCTTGCACCCGTCGCGCTGTGCTTGCTTTAACAAGAAGGAGGACGGCAGGGAGAGAGCTCCCTGCTTCAGCACCTCTCTTCCCGTGCGCCTGGGCGCGGTGCACCCCGTGCACCCGCCCAGGATCGGCCCTGTCCTCAGTAAAACTGGAGCTCAGAACCCAAAAAGATTCAAAATATTGATTGGCTGAATTCTAAAAATAATAAATCATGTAAACTGTTTAAATATTTAAAGTTAAAACAATTACCGTATTTGCTCGATTATAAGACAAGGTTTTTTTCAGAATTTTTTTTCTGAAAACTACCCCTCGTCTTATAATCGAGGTCTTCTTATAATCTGACCTCAAATTGACAGGGGGAGGGAGGGGGGCAGAAACAGAGACAGGGGAGGGAGGGGGGCAGAGACAGGGGGAGGGAGGGGGGCAGAGAGGGAGGGGGGAGACAGAGCAACAAGGAAAGGGAGGGGGGAAGAGAGCTACAAGGGGGGTAAGAGACAGAGGGAGGGGGGGCAGAGAGAAACAAGGGGGGGGGGGGAAAGAGACAGAGGAGAGGGGGGAATCAAAGGGAGGGGGAGAGAGACAAAGCTGGGGGCAAGGGAAAGAGAGGCAGATTTGGCACATAAAAGGAAATAAAACCAAATGCATTTTTTTTATATAATTTTTTATTAAAAAAGCAATTTACATGTGAATATATACAAGTTTAACTTTTTTCCTATAGGGTAGTCTTATATTCAGGCTTTTAGTTTTTTTTCCTAAAGGAATATCCAAAGTTTGGGGAGTCGTCTTATAATCAGGGTCGTCTTATAATCGAGCAAATACGGTAATCTTCTCCCCAACTCGCAGTAATATGAAAAGCCCTAACCATACTTTGCTGGACTGGATTATTTCCTCCTTAACTGATAAAATCCAGGAACCAGACATTAACAGTTTCCCAGTGTTGTCATCACTAGGTCTTATAAGAAACTGAATCTAAATATCCTCCCATGGCACAGATTAAGCCTAATGCCAGATCTAGACTGTGCAATTAAATACTTTCAGTGCAAGCTTTTGCAAGCTTGGAATTCACGTCACACTGTGTAATGTGCGAGTAAAAGTGGCACATCTCCCTTGGGTTACAGCTGAGCTCACTCAAATATAGCAGTTTAGAGATTCATTGTGGTCAAATTCCAAGCATACTGGTTCCATAAGCAATCACCATGCCTACTGACAATGGGGAAATACATGCAAAAAACAAACATTTGCAAAGACTTCAAATATCAATGAGAATTTGATCAACCCCACAAAAGTTTTAATCATAAGTAACATACGAAGCCCCACAAACCACTTCCGACCCATGACTGCCAAAGTGGACAATCAAGCCCTGCAACACCCCTAGAAGTGGTAAATACCTTAAAATAATTATTAATTGTCTGTGCCACTATCTTAACTAGTTTTATGAATTCAGAAGCAACAAATGTGGATCAGGACCCACCAGCTTGGCAAGGACACCTTAACACAGAGAAAATTCAATATCAGCCTGTGCCTGTTAGTGTCATAAATAAACATCTCAATAAACTTAAAATGAAATACTAATCTGCCCCATATCAAATCTCAGTAATGTGACTTATCGGCAATTGCTCAACCTGTCGCAACTAATGAATCCTTGGCAACTCTATACATCCCCAAACTCTGAAAGACTGCAAGGCAAGTATCTACCCATAAGGCTGGGGACAATACTTTGGTAGCTAAATACCGTCCAATTTCATTGCTTCCTGTATTGTCAAATATCTAAGCAAAATAAGTTCATAGGCAATTATGTGAGTATTATCAACAATCAGACTGTCTAATTCCAGACCAATCAGGCTTTTGTTCAAATTGCCGGCTGGTCATGTGATTGCCGCATGTCATAGTGCAAGATCGCCGTAGGTGGCAGTGCAAGATACAGCATGGGAACTTGTCTGTGTATCTGAGCAGCTCACCGACTCCATGCTGCCTGGTCGCTGACAGCTGGCTGGTGAGGTGAGATCTTCTGCGCCTCTGCTGGCAAGCACTTTTTTTTTTTTTTAAATGGCGGGTTTTAAGCCTCCAGCCCCTAAAGCCCATGCCTTCATCCAGCCCTGGCTGTCCCCAGCTGTTCCATCCTCCTATTACCTTTCCTGCAGAGCACCCCCACTGTGGAAAAACTCCCAGACACCATCAAATCTTCCTCCAGGCTAAAATCTGCCAATATAGCGCAATACAGAAAGCCCCTGTAATCATGCTTGATCCTCTGACCCATGTTCTCTTACCATTTATTGGTATTTTAATATTTTGGATTTGAAATATCCCCGTTACAGCACTATACTCTATAAAAAAGATTTTGCTTATAGTGCGGTGAGATCAGGAGCCATCGGGACACCATATCTAACTAAAATATCTGCAATAAAGTGTAGGTATTGTGGGATCTCAGTATGAGCTCAGTATGACTGACATCATAATCCTGCTTAGTTTGAGATGATAGTCCATGGACCCTGAGCATTATATAAGGCTTACCAGTATTTTATAATTTATTTAAAAATGCAATGTTCGTGGATCCAGGGCATACTATAGAAATCTCAATGTATCCTTTCTGGTATAAAAATAATTCTAATTAGTATTTCTTATTGACACGCATGGCATTTTCATTTACCTAAAGTAACTGAACCATCTGAAAAGTGTCTATAATCATATTTTCAACAAATCAATATTATTGACATCTAACCAAGATATATCAATTTTAGCTGTAATTAACATTTGAAGATATGGCTGTTTTTCAGTGCAAAGGTGACTATATTGGAATTGTGCAACAACCCTGATTTCTCTTCTTTGAAGCAATCGCTGCTAAAATAAAATACAATACAAAAAAGCAGTCAGTCATAACACAGGGTTTGGCGAACTGAGCTGATGAGCTGCTTGCATTCCACCGTGCAGGAATGAGGCAGAGGCAGAGGCAGGTAGTGTTATAATTAATTGATGATGCTGAATACCATCTGTGCCCAAGAAAATATCACAGGACATAAGGTAGAGGTGTGCAATAAATCATTTACTTTTCAGTCCCTTCGTGATGCATGGTGCTTGCGTCCCAGAAAACGCAAGCACCAAAAAGCCATTCCCCCCCCCCCCTGGCCCCCCCCCTTGGTAGCCAGGGACACAGTTGCAGATACCTGATCAGGTCTTAATGGACCCTGGGGGGCACTGCCAAAAATTTGCGAGATCTCTCTGACATCACTTGTGATGTCGCAGAGGCGTGCCTAGACCCGGAAGTTGGGGTCCGGTGCCATTTAGTAAAATGTAGCTGGTGTTCGCTTTCAGGGTTAGCTACATTTTTGCTGTCAGTATGAGGCCACTAAAAGCTCATCGCAGCTCCCCACTGGCCTCAGTCTGAGAATATGTAGCTGATGCTCAAAGGGAACAGCGGCCACATTTTATCATAACACGGTATGCCGAACTTCCGTCCTCGGACATCCCTCCGTAATGTCACACGTAAGAACCAAAGCACCATGCGGTGCAACGGGGTGGAATGACTAATTACAGTGACACTAACCACTAGTGCGCAAATAATAAAAATAGTGCAAAATAGATTAACATGCCACGCATAAACATGTGACACACCAGTGTGTGAAATATACAAATATATAGATATGTATAAATAACAGCCCATTAAATCAGCACTCTGCCTAACTGTTCATGTCCACCAACTGCACCGGGGTGCTGTTCCGTCATGATAGATAATGGCCCATGAAAAAAGAAGATCGCAATCATGGGTCTTGACCAAGTAGAAAACAATTACTAAATGATATATATATATATATATACATACATAAAATAATACTCAAGTTCATAACGTATAGGAATCTCCTCCAATGAATTTAGTGGATACATGTTTTTACAAATCAAATGGCAAATGATTTAGCTAAACTAGAAAAATCGTCAGAGCAGTGGCAACTGACATTTAATGTGGACAAGTGCAAGATTATGCACCTTGGGCATAAAAACCCAAAAGCAGAATATAGACTATTTGGTACAGTCCTAACCTCAACATCTGAGGAAAGGGATTTAGGAGTAATAATTTCAGAGGACTTGAAGGTAGGTAGGCAATGCAATAGAGCAGCAGGAAATGCTAGCAGAATGCTTGGTTGCATAGGGAGAGGTATTAGCAGTAGAAAGAGGGAAGTGCTTATACCATTGTACAGAGCACTGGTGAGACCTCACTTGGAGTATTGTATGCAGTACTGGAGACCGTATCTCCAGAAGGATATTGATACTTTGGAGAGAGTTCAGAGAAGGGCTACTAAACTGGTTCATGGGTTGAAGGATAAAACTTACCAGGAAAGGTTAAAGCATCTTAACATGTATAGCTTGGAGGAAAGACGTAACAGGGGGATATGATAGAAACATTTAAATACATAAAGGGAGTCAACACAGTAAAGGATGAGAGTATATTTAAAAGAAGAAAAACTACCACAACTAGAGGATATAGTGTAAATAAGAGGGGCAACGATTTAAAAGTAATATCAGGAAGTATTACTTTACTGAGAGGGTAGTGGATGTATGGAATAGCCTTCCAGCGGAAGTGGTAGAGGTAAACACAGTAAAGGAGTTTAATCATGCATGGGATAGGCGCAAGGCTATCCAAGATATAAGATAGGGGACTAATAAAAGTATTTAGAAAATTGGGCAGACTACTTGAACCCAATAGTTCTTATCTGCTGACACATTCTATTTTTCTATATCAAAATCAAAGAAAAAAAAGTACATCAGTGAATACCCACACCCTGGAGACATACTTGTTGGTGAGCAGACCAGCTGCTCAGAGAAACCCTTGCCAGGGACCACGGACAACTCTTTAAGGAGACTGCCAATTACAATTCAGGATGTAGTAGTCAGGATGTAGTATACAGGATGTAGAATGGAAATGTACAATGCATCCCCATAGTATTCCAAGGTCCCCATTTCCACACTGTAGATAGAGGCTCGATCCCTGGGTGAGTTTTAAAAGCGCAAATAGCAATATAATACCTCATCTGAAATATATTATTGTTTTGTAACCAGAAATATTGTTTTTCTAGTTCACCTCTTGTCTGACTGCATCATGAAAGCTGAAACACACTCGGTAATTAATGCCGTGTTAATTATGGTCAGCAATTAAACCGTGGAATGGGAATAACATCCTGTTCTACTGTATGGTTGCTCATTATGATTTCTTCAAAATCCTATGGCAGCAAATTAATTACCTCTGCTGATGCATGGGGATAACATTTCCTTGAGGCACAAGAAAGGTTGATTTATAATAAAGTCTACAATTAAACAAACCAGCTAAAACGATACAATAATAAATAATAAGGATTCTTTGTGAAATTGAATTAAGTTGGTATAACAAGGCAAAAAGGTTTATTATTTTTCACCTTGTTCCCAAATGACCCTCTGTAATGAAGAGAGTGTATTAAAATGTTCATTTTATGCAACATTCTAGGTAGTGTACAACCTACAAGTTATTTTAGGATCAATTCTTAGACAAACAAGTAAGGTAAGTACTGCCATATTTGCTTGGATATAAGACAACCCTGATCATAAGATGTCCTCCCCACACTTTGGATCTTAATTTTGATGAAAAATAGAAAAAGCCAAAATATATGGTGATACTATGGACATTTTTTAAGCATATATTTCTTCACATATTAAATGTTTTTCACAATTAATAAAAGTATTAATGAAAAATGCATTTCTTTTTTTTTATTTCCTTCCCCTGTCCACCTTCATTCTAGTTCTTCTATTATGGCCCCAAAATATTGCACCCCCTTGGACATGCCAATGCACCTACAGACATGAAAATACACCTCAATGACTTGTCTTTGCACCCTCAGTCTTGCCAATGCACCCCTGGAACTTGACAATGCACCCTCTGTTTGAGATATGATTATAAGATGACATTGAATATAAGAAGAGGGTTCTTCTGGCTGGAGGTGTTCTCCCTGTGGCACTCCCCAGTACAAAAGAAATAAATAATAATAATAAAAATAATAATAAAGTAACTGTCTTTTACACATCAAATAACATACACTCAATATGGTACCAGTATGCAACTAGTTAGTATTTAGTTAGAATATAAAACATATTACACAAGGATTCCCCTTTAATGCCAAAAAGACTCCTGCGTACTGCTTCTTCACTGCTACTCTCTGCTCTTCCAATACTGGACACAGGCAGGCAGGTATGATATAAAGTGCAACACAGACGATTAGTACAGTAGAAAAACCAATCCTGAGTTTGTCCACCTGGCCAGGTTCAAAAGACAAATCGAGTATTATTGGAATAGACACCATACCTGACATCTAATCTTCCTCAGCTGATAAGCATTTCTACAACAGTATCCACAGATTGCACAGCATGCAGATCATGCAATATCCACAGATCCTTCAGCACCCAGATCGTACAGTATCGACAGATTGCACAGAACATAGATTGCACAGCATCCACAGATTGTACAGCACCCACAGATTACACACCACCCACAGATTGCACAGCAATCCACAGAGCTAGAGCACCCGGATTTCACAGCAGACTCCAGATTGCACAGCACTAACAGATCCATAGAACCCACATTGCACAGGGCCCAGATGGCACAGCAGATTCCAGATTGCAAGGCACACTCCAGTACCACAGTGCAGGGCCTGGGTAGCTCGATATCTCTTTCCAGAACTCCTCTCAGTCTGGCTCTCAAGTTTCACACAGCTCCCCACACGTCACTGGAGTCTGAGCTCCAGGAGGTCATGTGCTCTAACCTTCGCATGAGTGCAGGGAGCATGAGAGAAGCCCGAGAGGTTGCCTGCCTGTTCACACAGTGAGAGGTCCGGTGAGGGGAGATCTTATGATTTCCCTAGGCAGCGCCTCTGAGACTGACAGAAAGCGCAGAGGAGACGCCCTCAGGGTGTTGTGCCCTGTGCGGACACACAGGTTGCACACCCCAAATGCCGGCCCTGAAGTAAAATAACATATAAATATAAACATAGAATGTGTTGGAAGGTAAAAACCATTTGCTACATCTAGTCTGCCCAATTTCTACATAATTTAAAATAAATAAATGCATTAAATCCCAGCCTTATCCTTTATCTAGGAGAACCTTGTGCCTATCCAATGCATGCTTAAACGCCTTCACTATATTAACCTCTAGCATATCTGCTGGAAGGCTATTCCATACATCCACTACCCTCTCAGTAAAGTAATACTTCCTGATAGTTGCCCCTCTAATTTAAGACTATGTCCTCTAGTTGTGGTAGTTTTTCTTCTTTTAAATATACTCTCTTTCTTGACATGCCTCTTTATTTAGGGGTTATTTTTTTGTTGTCACTTGGGCAGTCCTTGGTCCATGGGTGTCCACAGGGGGAGCAAGAGGATTTTTTCACTAGTCCTTTAAAAAATAAAAAATAAAGGATTGCGCTGCCGCCCCCAGGTGCTGATGATGTCACCGTGCAACATCAGAGCCGCGCAGTAGCATTTCAGCTTCACTACAGCAGTGCCGCCACCACGTCACGTGCAGTGCTGAGCAGCTTGAGTGTGAGACTCTGCCCTTCCTTACCAGCAAAAGAGATGCATGATGGAAGATGCAAATGAAAAGTGGTGACACACGGATTGGGGGGTGGGGGGGGAATTCATACAATAAACGGAAAGGAAAAGAGATTACAGGGTTGGGGGGAGTGAAAAATATTAACAGAAAGAAAAAGAGATTAATGGTCAGCGATGGGTAAGAAAATATGTACAGGGTGGAAATGAAGTTATTAATGTAATGAGGTGACAGGTCACTGTGGGGGTGGGGAGGGGGAGAAAGTACATACAATGGAATGAAAATGTGATGACAAGGGTGGGGGAGAAAACACATAAATGGAGAAAAAGATGGCACGAGTGGGGTAATAGAGGACATGCAGGGGGAAAGAACAATAAAAGCACATATAGGTCATGCAATGGAAATTAAATGGCAGGGGTGAGGGAATATAAGACATACAAGAAGGAAAGAGATGGCAGTGGTTAGGGAATATAAGACATACATGAAGGAAAGAGATGGCAGTGGTGAGGAAATATAAGACATACTTGAAGGAAAGAGATGGCAGTGGTGAGGAAATATAAGACATACTTGAAGGAAAGAGATGGCAGTGGTTAGGAAATATATAAGACATACAAGAAGGAAAGAGATGGCAGGGGTGAGGGAATATAAGACATACAAGAAGGAAATAGATGGCAGTGGTTAGGGAATATAAGACATACATTAAGGAAAGAGATGGCAGTGGTTAGGAAATATATAAGACATACAAGAAGGAAAGAGATGGCAGGGGTGAGGGAATATAAGACATACAAGAAGGAAAGAGATGGCAGTGGTTAGGGAATATAAGACATACATTAAGGAAAGAGATGGCAGTGGTTAGGAAATATATAAGACATACAAGAAGGAAAGAGATGGCAGGGGTGAGTGAATATAAGACATATAAGAAGGAAAGAGATAGCAGGGGTGGGGGAATATAAGACATATAAGAAGGAAAGAGATAGCAGGGGTGGGGGAATATAACTCAAAAGGGGAAAGAGATCGTATAAGTGGAGAAATGTAACACATTAAAGGAGGAAAGAGATGGCAGGGGTGGAGGAAGAAAAGCCATAGATGCTGTAGATGACATGGATGCAGGAAATGTAGGTGCAATCTAATGTTTTGGTTTTATCACTATGGTGTTGTATCCATTGCTATGTAGTTTTGTGCTGTGGATCTGTATTTGGTATAGTGCGTTAATATTTTGTGCCACAGGGTTGTATTTGGTGTTGTGGGGTTAGATAGAACAAACATAAACAATATTAAAAATATGCAAAAAAAATTAAAATGGCAGGGAATTTAACAAGAAAATTCATATAAAACAATCATTAATTTATTCTGTACAAACTCACACAATTCTAAAAAACAATACAATAAATAAATAATTACAAAGGTACACAGCTCCTCCTAAATTAAGGGGATCAGATTTTGAGTTAGGAGAATTATTATTGTGCCCCTTTTTAAGTCATTAAGCTTTACATATACCTCCTCTAACTTCCAGTTGACTTTTGCTTTCCCCCCTGTCAGAGAACCAGGATGTTGCTGTTGGACGCCATCTTAAGTGCTTGGCACCTTTTGTTCTACTAATGTTCCATTAGTGGTGCTAGGTGTCCAGTGGTTTGCTTGCTCTCATTATTGTTTTTTTTAAATTCAGAGTATAACATTTATAAAAACAAACACCAAACAGTCTAATGACAGGAAAGAACAGATACATTATGACACGTTCAACATTTATACGAGAAAAAAAAGCATTCTATGTGATTTCATGTAATTATAAGACAGAGCTAGGAGGTAATGGTCCCTTGTAGGACAATAAGCACAGCATTCTCTATTATATTAATTGCTATTATCATTCTCAAATTGACTTTTGTGCAAATGTGAAATGGTGTTAGACAAAATAACACACATCACGAAAACAATAATACACTATTCTGAGAACATCAGTTTCTGATAAATTGGTTTGTATGGCAGCCGCCCATGCTCCCGACTGTTTATGTTTGATTGAGATGAAGAGAGGAAGGTCAGATTATGCATGTTCCAAATCAAGAGAGGATTCAATTTATTCGGTACTTACAACTAGGTGCTCAGAAGTCAGTAACAAACACTTAATTCAGAAAAATAACAGTATAATATTGACAGAGGTGTTTGGCAACTGAGGCAAATCCTAACTTTGGCACCCCCTCTAAACCCAAAGATAGCTTCCTTTACTTTCCTAAATCCCTATTTTTGAAAAACAAAATCATGTGTCATTATGTAGCTTCTCTAATTTAATTATACTATTCCTTTCTGCCATATGTAAAAAAAAATATTTTTTTATATTAGTATTACTGTCTCACTCCCCCTCTTTCACTTCCCAGCTGCCCCCTTGTTATGGTTTGTCTCTCTACCCTCATTCCCCCCAGCTGTCTCTCTCCCTCTTTCACCTTCCCTAGCAGTCTTTCTCTCCCTTTCACCTTCCCAAGCTGTCCCCCTTGTTATGATTTGTTTCTCTACCCTCATTTCCCCCAGATGTCTCTCTCCCTCTTTCACCTTCCCTAGCAGTCTTTCTCTCCCTTTCACCTTCCCTAGCTGTCTTTCTCTCCCTTTCACCTTCCCTAGCTGTCTTTCTCTCCCTTTCACCTTCCCTAGCTGTCGCTCTCTCCCCCTTTCATCACCCTCAGCAATCTCTTTCTCCAAAGGCTGTATGTCTCTCTAAGTCACCATCTTTCATCTTCCCAGCTGTCTTTTCCCCCGTCTTCAAGTCCCCTAGCTGTCTTTATCTTTACCCCCTATCATCTCCCCTGTCTTTCTCCTCCCCCCACTTTTTACCTCCGTCGTCTGTTCGCTCTTTTCCTTCTTCCCCAATCCCCTCCACATGTTTTTCTACTTAAAACGTCTGTGATGGGCTCAGACTTCAGCACTGCCACACACTCCTCATATTGAAAAAGCCTCAACAAGAGGGGAAACGCGTTGTGTGAGAGGAGAGGAGTGCACAGACAACACTATTGGTTTTATGGACAAGCATCTGGGACTTTTAAAACATTTTTAATGTAAGATCTTACTGTTTGTTGGTTTTATTGCTTATATATTAAAATACTTACTTGTGCAATCGTGCCTTCTCCTTCCCATGTGATCTGGATATCTGGGCTGCCTCTGGAGCTGGTTTACAAGATCTACCTGCTCTTATCTGAGCTCACCCACGCTGTTTATCTTGAGCAGGGTATTGCTCATGTAAATGTGAGTGTACCATTTATGCACTTTGCACTATTATATCATTGCACTGATATACTACACTATTATTGTTTTTGTTTTTTTTCCCTTTGCATAATACCTGAGCATTTCGTCTCATAGAAAAGGGTAATGCTCTTTTTTTTCTAGTGTTGGTCACTAGAGCACATGTTCACTTTATTGTATTTGTTTTCACTGGTTTGCTAGGAGTGAGACACTAGCTGTGCACAAGTGCTAGCTTACTCCATCACAGTTATTGGCGCAGTATACTGTATTGTTTGTTTACTCCTCATATGTGTTAGTTGATTCAGAGCGTCACGTTCCGATGCTCTAAGTCATCACTATGCGCAAGACAACACTGAGCAGAGAGCTATCGCCAGGAGTTTGCAAGCTGACGGGCGTACCCCTCCCCAACCTCCATTAAGAATGCCACTGATCATTGATTTGCTATGTGGGCTAGAACTCATCAGATTATTGCTGAACTTTAATCGTGCATCATATGAAAATGAATCTAAAGGTATATTTGCATGCAAAAGCCTAGTTTCATTAACAGCAACACTAAAGTCTCTTTTGTAAAGTCTCTTAAAGGACAATTGTTGCAGTGGTGTATTTTGGTTTTGTGCTGCCCTAGGCAGACAAAAATTGGGCACCCCACCACCCACGTTGCACACCAACGACATGCCCCATCATCCACGTTGCACACCCACGACATACCCCATTGCCCCATTGCATGCCACCATCACCCTCATTACATACCCCACCATGCCGATTACATGCCCCCATCACCCCAATTAATTTGAAGGAGCTAAAGCTTGCTGAACGGTGGTGGAGGGAGCGAAAATGTTTGAAGCACCATAAATCTGCTTTAACACCCTCTGGCAAAGTGCCGTGCTCTGGCAAAGTGCCGTCCTCTGGCAAAGTGCCGCCCTAGGTGAGTGCCTTGTTTGCCTTGTGGAAGATACACTGCTGATACTGTTGGCCAAGAAATTATTGAAAGATTGTAGGCATTTGAAATATAAATGCCTTGATGAAAGAATACAAATAAAATACCTTATGGGCTCCCTTTCTTGTATCATTCTATCAGGGACATGTTGTTTAGATTCTTGGATCAGATGTAGGAAGCTCAAGGTTCTGAACAATATGTCTGCCCCTTGATAGAGCCATAAGGAGCAAAGAGGGCTCAATAAGGTATGTTATTTGTATTCTTTCATCAACGCTTTTCTATACTTAGTAGTTTTACATTTAAAATAATTTAGCATGAGCCTCTAAATTGATGTAACGTTAGTAACTCTGTTACACTTTCTATGCAGTTTAAGAGATAGGAGGACGAGAGAGAAAAACTGACAGATCTGTTCATTTTAAGTTATGTTATATGATGCAGTACCATTTCTGATCTAAAAACGTGTCATTCTTAACACATATGTCACCACTGGCTGTTATATGGATTTATGATGAAATAAGTAAAATTTGAATATTTACTCTCAGATCTAACGAGTACGATGTGTTCTGTCCCTGACCATCATGAGTCTCATAAAAGAATCTCCATTTTTATGATCCTTTGATAAGTCACATATGTTGAAAATAGATGGCTCGCTAATAGGGGCATGCACCCAAAAAAGCACTAAGCATTTAACACTTAAATATTAAATTTGAGCAAGCTGTGAATAAAATCAGACATGTTTGCGACTGAAATATTTTTCTCCCTTTCTTTTTAGCAGTTGCTAAAAGTTAGTGTCATTTTCACACTTTCACAATCATTTTTCACAAAATATTCACAAAAGTCACACTATAAAAATGCACACTAATGTCCTACCAGTTGCTATGTAACAGCTACAAGGATGTCATTATTTCTTCACTAATTTGTGATCTAGAGTATTATTCCTAAAACATATTATTGGTAGATGGGAACGTCTTTAGGTGATAGTACACTTCCAGGGAACCTTTCCTGCCTGTGGTGCATTGGAATAAATGGACTCCATAAACTCCTGGATCTATAGCTTTGCATGGCATAGGTATTGCTGAAAGGGCTACATCAACAGGAGCATCCTGTAAATGGAATCTTCTTCTACAGCTCTTGCACATAAATAGTTGACAGACAAGATATACTCCTGGGTCGACAGTTGAGAGATAACATAGCCTTCCGTATCTCTTACTGGTACCCAGAATCCTCAGGATGGTCAACATGGTTGCATGTTAGGAAATGGTAGATGAAAGTAGATTCCACAAACCTCATCTGGGGAGCCTGCTCCATCCTGACCCTACATCTTGGCAGGCTGAAGTTAAACATTTAAACCTGAACGGGCTGATTTTAACACTCAGTAGCCTCAACAGGGTACAATATAACCATAAACTGGCTAGAACCAGCTATCGTGAAGAGGGAGAACCAATGAACCAATGAAGAGGGAGAACCAATGAACCTATCAGGTTTCTCTCAAAGGCAGGTTTCATTGTATCAATACAAGACAGGACAGACAAGTCCCATTCATTTTGATACAAATCTGAAGTTCTGCTAGTGTGCATGGCAAATACAGTGCAGATAACAGAAGAAGGTGGTTAATTGGTGAGCTTGCAGCCTATTAGCGGAGGAGTCTAAATCCAATAACATTGTCAGTGAAGAGCAGTTAACGCTAGCTTGAATTTTATTTCCATAAGATATACTGACTTATGCTTTTCTTTCCTGTAAGCATTAGGACCAACCAATAACAAAGTCACCAGCTCACATTGGTAATAATTCTGCTGTTCATTTGTAGTTGACTATTGTTGTATAGTAGTATGTAGTAATGTATCCAGACAGTACAAGGAATGGAGCCTCCAGGGGCAGCAGAGCATAGCTAGAGGAGGCCTTGACGTGGTTAGGAATTGGGTTAATGTTTGGGACATTAGGATTGGGCTACAGTTTTAGTGGGGGCGTGGTATGGGTGTATAAATAGGCTCAGCCATGTTAGTGTTCAGCCATTTTATAAGAAAAATTCACCTACCTTGATCTTCCCCCCCACCCTCCCTGTTTTAGGGCTTTCTATCACAGCAGGCGTAGATTGCAAAGGGAGTTAGAGTAGGAAGTGTTCTGGTCTGTTAAATATGTGGTTGTTGATGTGGTTTGTGGTTATTGAGCAAGTGGTAGCTCAAACTGTGGTAGGAGGAGCATCTCGGTATGCCCCTCTTTGGAATTAATGTCATTTGAGTGTTGTTCAATGTTATTTAATGTTATTTACTGTTATAATTTGATGTGTTAATTTGTGAGCTTTTATCTACAGAATTTATTATCTTGTGTCATTGCCAGGTTTGTGTATTAAAAGGTGGGGTCTTGTAATATTAGGCAATGACAATTTTTGTTATATATATTTAATTAAAAGCTGTGGCCATATATTTTACCAACATTTGGTGTTTGTCGTTATTGGGGGTTTTTAAGGGAACATTAGCCTGGACATTGACTATACCATTGTCAACGCCAATGAGTTTAAAACACTAGAGACTATGCACCATTCAAATTTTGAAGCCAACTGCTCTGTCACATGATGTGGAAGATTAGTTTCAATAAATAATAAGATGCTACCATGAAAATACTGAAAACATACTCTTTGATGGCCACATAACTGAAAGATGGTTTTACTAGTGATTCACAGCCACGTTCCCAGATACCTTGCTGACGTATACTGCATTTGTTGACATTTTTAGAAAGACACATTCAAGATTGTGTATATTGAATACGTCTGGGGCATAGGGTTGCCATCCAGATGGTATTTTACCGGCAGGCCGGTAAAAATATGGCTTGCTGCCAATGTTAAGTCTATGGTGGCAAAAGCAAGGCTGGTATTTTTTCGAGGAAACGGTGGCAAGCCTACTGGGGCAGCATTCTGAAATTAGAGCCATCAGCAGTAAGTTTTTATTAGTTTCCGAGTTAATCCCATCACCCTTTTTCTATAATTCCTACGCTATGATTGGATTTTTCATCTATATGGTCAATACCAGCTGTATGTGCTGAGTGCTCACCCAACAAACATACCATTGTTACATTAGTTGTATGTGATATTGCAAGCTTTGGGTTCCCCCACTATTGGACCTTGCAAATGTTAATCCATAGAAATGTAAAGCAGAGATGCACTCTATTGAGCCAGGTGCCGCAGCAGAGATTATTTTTTTTTTACCACTGTTAAAAGGCAACTGTTCGCAAACAATGAACTTATCTGTACATAGAAGATTGCCTTGACTGTAGGCATTTTAAATAGAAATAAAAGTGTAAAATTAAAGTACCTTACTGAGCACTATTTGCACTGTATACCTCTGTCAGGGAGAAGACATGTTTAAAATCTTGGATCAGATCTTTCTTCATTTCGGGACAGATGAAAGAAGGTCTGATAAATCTTACCCAAGATTCTAAATAATATGTCTGCCCCCTTGTAAGAATTATATGGAGCAAAGAGAGCACAATAGGGTACTTAATTTGAATTCGTTCATTAAAACATTTCTATGCGAAAAGTCTACACTTGATGGAGTCTTTCAGTTAAATATACTTCTATTTGTTTGACAACAGTTGTCCTTTGATTTTTATTTATTCCAAATTAGGCAGAAATTGGGCAGACTAGATGGGCAGAATGTTTTTTATCTGTCGACACATTCTATGTTTCTGTAAACAGGTTGACATCATGGACACATTTAGAACACGTTTTTCTAATGTCGGCATTTGCTTGCAATTTTGCTAACGCAATGTATAGATTATTTTCAATTATTTTATATGGTCTATATTCACAAAATCAATGATTGGATGACTGAGTCCCTATCAAGGACAACTGCCGGCAAAAAATGGACTTACTTTTAATTGAAAGATTGATCAAGTTTAGTAGAGTTGAGCGGACACCTGGATGTTCGGGTTCGGCGGGTTCGGCCAAACTTCGGAAAAAAGTCCGGGTTCGGGCTCGGACTTGACCCCGAACTTGACCCCCAACTTGACCCCGAACCCCATTGAAGTGGGGACACGAACTTTTGGCCACTAAAATGCCTCTAAAAAGGCCCTGGAAAGGGCTAGAGGGCTGGAAAAGGAAGTAAAATCTGGGTAAGAGTAGGACAAGTGCCCTGCAAACAAATATGGATAGGGAAAACACTTCAAATAACATAAAATACATACAAATTAAAAATACAGCTGAGCCATAAAATAGCACTAGATGGAATCTTTGATTTTAGCTTTGGAAGAACATAAATCTAAATCTAAAGCATGGCTGCCAGGAGGCTCAACAGAATTATCCATTTGTGAGAGGGTTGGAGTGCTTGGTATTCTCTTTCAGTTTATACTAAGTGACCCATAGGTTGAGGAGGCGGTGACCATGGCGGTGTAGGTGGAAGCAGCGCTGGAGGAGGAGGTAGCCAGAATTTTTCAAAGTGCGCTGTAAGCACAGTATTTGACGGTTCTATTTGACTCTCAGATATGAAGTGCACCTCAAGACGCAAATGTACTATTTACCACCCAAAACTATTAGAATTTTTCAAAGTGCGCTGTAAGCACAGTATTTGATGGTTCTATTTGACTCTCAGATATGAAGTGCACTGCAAGAAGCAAATGTACTATTTACCACCCAAAACTATTAGAATTTTTCAAAGTGCGCTGTAAGCACAGTATTTGATGGTTCTATTTGACTCTCAGATGTAATACATGTAATGCTATTGCTATTCTATAAACCGAAATAGAGCCCCCATTCATAAGAATAGGTCAATTGACCTATTCTTATGAATGGGTCTCTATTTCGGTTTATAGAATAGCAATAGCATTACATGTATTATATAAACCGAAAGTCTATAAACCAAATGTCGTTCGGTTTATAGACTTTTGGCTTATGGAATACATGTAATACTGTTGGCTTTCTATAAACCGAAATAGAGTCCCCATTCATAAGAATTTCTTATGAATGGGGACTGTATTTTGGTTTATAGAAAGCCAATAGCATTACATACAATGTAATCGCCGAACCCCGAACTCCAACACGGACATACAGTGAAATGTCCGTGTTCGGGTCCGGGGTCCAAAAATCGTAAAGTTCGGTACGAACCCGAACAGTGCGGTTCGCGTTCGCTCAACACTAAAGTTTAGGCACTTTAAATAGAAATGTTTTAATGAAAGAATAGAACTAAAGTGCCTTATTTGTTTGTACAGGGGACAAGATTCTATACAACATGTCCGCCTCCTGATAGAGCTATACAAGAAAAGAGAGTTTTTTGGGTGTAGATTCAACATAAATATATTTGCAGTTAATTAATTGTTATGTGATTTATGTGCCATTTGCCAATTTTTATTTTTTGTCCACATTAGTTATTATTATTCCTTTGATATTCACCAGTTCTGTTTATATATATGTTTTCCAATATATATCCATTTATTTTCTATTCTATTTATTTACTTATCACTATTTATCTATTGCTCTTTATTCACTTTTGTTAGCTTGGGAGTATATTTGTGTGTTCATTGGGCTAGTCCCATTACAACTTAACTGCATTAATGTGGCCTTTTGACAATTTGTTGGGTGTTTCACTCCTCTCACAGTGGAGTTTTACCTTCAGCTTTTGCCATAATAGACAATTCTGTGATTTGCACTGAAGGCTAGTTGCTTTCTTAATTTTGCTGAGCGGGTGTTTTAAGAATAGTCACTACCTTCTGATCTAATTTGTTTGGATTTTAATTTCCAAGGTCTTCTGTGCTGTTTGTTTATAAAAGACCAATTTTATAATGAGATTAAATCAGTAATTTTATGAGCTTGCCAGAATCCATTTTAAAAGCCTTCCAATTTGGCTTAAAAATGATCACATCCCTCTGTGTTCAATGATACCTGCATTTCATACATGTTTTCCTATTTGTCTCGCTCTTTTAAAAACAAACCAAAACATTTTTAGAAAGTATTTAATAGATCTGCCCACATAACCTTTCTAGTCCAAAAAAGCCATGTTTTTTTTTGCATTTTATTATGAAAGAGATGTAAACTTTAAAGGGACTTTGTCAAATTAAACATTACTTATACCACTCTTAGGCTAGTATTTTCTTGGCTTGAGGCCAATATTAGGTCTATGGAGGAAACAGCATGGCCGCCATTTTGTTAAAGGCACACTAAACTTTACTTTTTCACCTGTGCTTCTAAATAATATGTGTGACTCTTTTTAAAGCTATATGGAGCAAAGAGGGCTCAGTGAGTTACTTCATTTGTATTCATTCATTAAAATAATGTGAAATGTGAAATATAACTTTATTTTTTGACAACGGTTGTCCTTTCATTTTTATTCTCCACAGAATCACTGAAGGAAAACATAAATATAATAAATAAAAGACTAGTTTTATTTTTTCATCCATAAAATATAAAATATTCTTACCGGCAAGACTAGTTTTAATAACTCGTATATAGCCGCCTCCTGGAGTAAGGAGCCATAGGAATTTGTTTCATGCAATTAGTGGTTCATGCCTTGGGTTCCTACCTCTCTTGTGATCTTGTTCAACTGGTTCCTAATAGATAATACCTACAGCCTCAGTTGCTCCATTGAAATAGGGTTCTAAAAAAGGCTTTTGTCCTTTGTAGACTTCAGCATCATCCCGCTCACACTGTATCTATAGGGTTTACCAGGATTCTCTGTACCTAGGCCTACAACCATTCAGCTCTGCTAATACTACCCTTGAACACATGATCACTGCTGTTTCAGTAAACTACCTTCTTAAGGAGGCTTCTGCTGATTGAACTGCATCTTGCACTACATCTATGACACAGATTGCACACGCCAACTGAGCGTGTGGTACAACAAAGACAAGATGCCTTAGATTTAGCAATCCCACGGCAGACACCTGTGTTAGAGGCCCCGATAGCTGATGTTAAAGTACAAATAAGCTCTGAAGATTCATACTCAATGCCTCTCTCATTGAAAACAGTGGAGGGTTCGCACATGTGTTTGGGTGTGCGCTGCACTTGTGAGTTGTGGGAGATTGTACGCAAGCACAATTAAAATATATATTTAAAGCACAACATTAAAGTATAGTTATATTTTGTGACCATGCCAACACCTAGACCTGTAAATGTGTACAGGTTTACAAATCTAGGGCCCACTTTGCTGTCACTATAAGTTGTTTTTATACTAAGAAATTGATCATAATATCCCTGATTTAAGATATAAATAAAAAAGTTTATTTATTTTATCATTATCTGGAAATGTTAATGTGTTTTTTAATAAAAACAAAGTACAACTCTCTCTTTCATTTCTAAAAAAAACATATGAAAAGAAACAGAACCCAAACAATCGAGTTAGACATCAGTGTATTTTCAAAGCTGCTTTCGTAATATATAAGGGTCTAATCAATAAAGAGAGAAATCGCAGGGAATTGAGTTGGGAATTTCATACTTAATGCCAATGTAGCCAAGTTGGAAAAATTCTCCAGTGCAGCTGAATGGCAGAATTTTCTCAACTCAGCTACTTTGGCCTTGAGTTTGAAATTCCCATCTCAATTGCCTACAATTCTCTCTCTATTGAGTGGACCCTTAAAATAATGTTTGTTCTTTTAGAGAGTGACGCAAGTAGTATTGAAAAGCTGCAAATAGTTGATGTTTATTTTTTATAAACCAGTGGAGTGTGGGGAAGTTTTCAAGCAGTAATAAACCTAGAATATTCAAACTAGTAGATCAGTTCCATGGAATAATAACATTTGTACTGTAGAAAACTCCAATGTATCATTACAAGGAGAACTCTGTACACAAATCTATGCGTATCTGTGCACATAATCTATTGTTCGATTTAAAGGTATATCACCTTTTTACTTTCTTTAATATAACGTATTATTTTAATTGCATAGACAATGAGACAATGGAACATTATGTTCTCTAATTATATATATCAAAGTTTAATTGCATCTCTCAGGCATTTACATTCAGTAAAGTAAATATGCTTTTTTGTTTTAAATTTAGGCACACTCCGAGACCATGCAGTGCTCCCTGTATGTTTTTCAAAACCAATAAAATAAATACATTACATTTATTTTATAACAATAAAAAAATGAACATGTCAAAAACAGTACTGTAAATAATATATGCTATATACTTAATCAAGTACATTTTATCATAAATTTGAAACATACCAGATAACTGCACAATTAGTAGTTCAATATTTTAGACAGGAAACTAAAAATGAGTATCTTAAAAAAAGAAACCAACAAAGAGTTGTAATAATTATTTATTGCTTCCTTCATTTTGGTGTTACCAGGACATCTGCAAGTTCTAAATTGTCCTTAGCCAAAAAAAAATAATCATATAGATTATAGAGCCTATGGATGTTAAATTATTTATACATGAAATTCACTAGCAATGACTATTAAAACAATAGCAAAAACGAAATATATGGAAAATGAACCATAATATACCAATACAGAAAAGAACAATTATGTACAATATGTTCCATTTATAAAGGCTATACAAAAACACAAGTAGCATATGTTTTTTTTTTTTTTTATTATGGCTATACTTACATTTCGAGCCCAGATATTCTGGAGATCATGGGGTGTCCAGTACATGAAAGACCCACTCCACTACAGTCACAAATCTTGCAAGCATCAGTTTGGATTGATCTAGCAGGGTTCAGGTAAGCAAGATGAAAAAAGAGGTAAAATGATAGAACAGTCACCATGGTGAGCTTGGGTTAAGCAGCTACCAGACGGTGGTTTTTCATTCCATTTTTCTATTGTCATTTGCCCTGAACTTTTATCTGAATTGAGTTGGAGCTGAGAGATAGAACAGTTTGTGTTTCTTGAAAGCAAACGTGTGCCTATTTTTAGTCAGCATACAGACTGACTAACCAATGTATCTTTGTGAGAGCTCCTCCTGTCTTTAACTTTGCAAAACTAATATTTTTTTCCCCCTCCATAAATCTAAAGTTAATTTACTATTGCAAAGATTATTTATGCCTATTAATTAAACTGTCTCATTTATTGTACATTTCTAAAAGGAGACACGTGTTCTCATTTTATTTTATGATTTATTCAGGGCAAAGTGATCTTTCTATTGGTGGGGGGAAAAAATGAGAAAGTCCTTTCCGAGAAATTATAGGACAAATGTAAGCCATTTGAATTGTGTAAATACTTTATTTAAGGCGTGTGTTAGTTAAAATGGGTCCATGAATATCTTCTAGATAGTTACATTATGTCCTGGAACTTAGTATAGCTGCCAAAACAGAAAGCAGTGACGTATGTATCCTTACACTGAACTGGATTTCTCCTAATGTTATCCACTATAATAGTCTGTTTAACCTAGTAAAGGAAAATATCACTTATAATGAAAAAAAAGATACATTTTAGGGTTCTTATAGGCACTGCCATCACTGGAAGATGCCTCATCTAAACATTAGTACACCTGAAAAACAGACAACAGTAACATATGGCACCACTCGGAAAGCAACAAAGGTTTAATCGTTTTAACATAATGAGTCAATTTTGAGTGGCCTCACTCTGACACAGAAAATGTAGCTGACGCTCAAAGTGAGCGTCGGCTAAATTTTACAGTCTATGGTCAATGCCGTCCTGCAGGTAACAGCTCATCGCAGCTCTCCACGATGAGCTGTACTGAGGATCCCACTGCAGAGACTTGCAGCGGGATCCCCAGTGTCAGATGAGGCCACTCATGTAGCAAACGCTCAAACCTGCTGGTTCGGGCACGCCTCTGTGACGTCATGGAGTATCGTGAGATGCCGGCAGGAACCTTGCTTTCGTGTTCCTGGCTCCGATCATAAAGTGATACATGGAGTATTGTGAGATGCCGGCAGGATCCTTGCTTTTGTGTTCCTGGCTCCGACAGAGGTCGGATGGTGCTTTGGTCATTAAGGACCAAAGCACCATCCGACGTGAAGGGGTTAATGTACCCACACATTACATAATATAATCTGTTTTATTCGACCTTACAACGGGCTTTCTTAATATATTATTATTTTCATCATATATTATAATTTACTATAAAATATAAAAAAAATACCCTTTTTGTAACTATGATTTGACAATTACAAATGGTAAAAAATACAGTTTTCAAATTTTGTTCCAAGTTTAAAAGTATGCCATGTTTACATGTTTTTTTGTAAGATGCAATGCAATAATTTAAAGAAGCCTTTTTCCCTAATAATTTTGCCCAACTGTGACCTTTTGAAAACAAACCCCACGATCAACTTAACCCTAATACTAACTATAACTTTTACTCTTATCCGAATTTTACTTACACCCTAACCCTTACTGTAACACTAACACTTACTGTAACAGTAACTATTGTTTTTTTCTTGTTGTAATATTGCAGACTTCCGCTAGGGGCAGTCTAGCAAATACAACAGAGCGACAGAAGCTATGATTTACAGGTTCCAAAGCTCTTGCACCCAACATGACAGTGCCATTTCTGGTTTGGTGGTGCTCTTTTGGTATTGAAAGTTTAAGCTCGGTACCATTAGCAAGATGTCCACATCTAAATTGCCTTTCACTCCCAAAAATAGTCTACTCAAATGTGTTTATGTGTTTTTTTGAGCACATGAGTCTGCTGTTACCATCCCTCCCTAGGAGTGAAGATACCTGAAACTCTTGCTCACTAAACCTAGGGAAACACAACTAAAACATACCTTTACAGTAGAGGTTTCTAGCAAAGAAAGAACATGAATGACATTTTTGGTACAATCAAACTTTATGACTGTGACTAGTCTGATATGTTATGGAAATTGACTTTTTTTCTGCAACAAGATAAATGAGTCTGAGACTCTTCTGAATTGCCTTTTCTCCCAGCTATTAAGGTACATATTTAAAGTGATCCAAAGTGACCCATAAAATATTGCACTTACAACAACAGGTATCACAAACAATAACTGTGTTGAAACAAATCTCAAAAAAACTTGTAGTAAATCAGTCCAAAATGCCAGTCCCACACATCTAAAGTACACAATTCTCTCAACGCATTTCGCCAGTATATGAACTTGCTTCTGGGATTTGATCTCATGAGGAAGCTGGTTCATGTACCAGCTCCAAGCTTTCTGATAGCCTTGTCTATGTTTAATACTAATTTGTCAGTTATCTTTTCACATGTCTTTATGTCCTACGTCTCCTTTTCCTCCTCTTTTTCATATTTTTGTTGTTGTTTACAGTTGTTACATCAGACTGAACAGAATTAAAATCCATGTGGTTCACTGTCTATTCTATACTGTCTTAGGGCACTTTAAAGATTGTATATTGCTTAAGCATAAAATAGGTTTGTTATAGTCATTACTGCTATTTTATAAATTGATCAATGTTCTGTAAATATGGATAAATATAGTACATGGGAATTACAATTAAAGGATAGCAATCTGGGTCAATACTTTCTTAAAGCTAGTTTAACATATTTAATCTATGATTCCTACATGTATTATGCTAGTCATTGGGCTAAGGATATTTGGAGCTTGACTTTAAAAGAAATAAAAATAGCGAGTGAAATGATGTGTAACATACTTCTGTGACAGCCTGGTTTAAAATTGATGTGGAACAAATCTAGATAAATCTTGGGCACTGAAGCTTGAATAAAGAGGCATGCACACAAGTTTTCGGAATGATAATCATTTGTAGGGTAGTAGAGGATAATATTGCACATATTGTCATTTTTATAATCTTTTTATCGGAACAAAATGACACATAACATTGTATACCATATAAACCAAAATAAATAGAATATTTAAAAATCAAAGTAAGAAAAAAAAAGTTATAAAAATTGCAACAACATATTTGCAGAGATTTTAATGGCTCATTTGAAACATGAGATGTGTATGGTGTGTTCCTCTGTTTTGTTGTTTTGTCATGAATAAAGCACTACATTTATGTATAAAGCTCCTAAATGTTGTTTTTTTAATTCATTTTACAGCTTGTTGTCTTCAGTAAAGCGGTCGGTCACAGCACCAGAGTCGAGCAGTGTTTGGTTGCATCCCGTTCCAATTTGTTCAGCCAGTGGAGCCCGGATTTTGTCTTTTGAGACTCGTATATACATTATTATAACATATTTTGGTCTATTCAGTGTCCTTGGTTATTACTTCTCACTCATTTTTGTCTTGCAGATACATTTTCTACTGCAGTCTATGGTATTCAATATTTTTTTTATGTATTATTAAAGTTTCTTATCTGCTCACCTCTCCTACGGTCTTCTCTATCCTGGAGAATCAGTTCCAGTTGTGACCATCTGTTTCAATCCCCTTGAGGGGCTTCATGGGCTATTATTAGTGAGCACTCGGTCTGCTCTTTTAAACGGGAGTTGATGACTGGGGTGGATATTTGGGAGCAATTACTTTATCATGGAGTTATGCTATGTGCACTCTCCCTTTCTCTTCTCGATGACCCCATGCAGGCAACATTATGAGTTAAATTAAGAACAAATTATTTTTCTGTCACACACTGTGGTGTTTTAATTCATAGGCACAGCACCTGGTTTGTATTATTTGGACATCTAAATTTTTGAACCCCACAGTCTACCTAAAGGAAGGAAGCAAGGGTTAAACAAAACATGACCCGGGACATTTAAGTAAACCCGATGTGTATCTTAATAGATACAAGCAGGTTTACTATCTGCTGTGTCTCACATGTGAGACACAGCACTTCCTGGTTGTCGCGTGCTGACAAACGTCAGCATGCACACAGCCAATCAGAGCGGTGATCGTCTCAATATTAGAAGCACAAGTAAAAAAAAAAATGTTTAGTGTCCCTTTAAAGAACTCTGGTAACAAGCTACACTAAGCACTTTAATTTAATGTTACATGGAGTTGAGTAACAAATAGTGTGAGTTAACAGTCTGCTTACTGATGTGTTACTAGTAGTTTATCCTATGTATATAATTAATTAGTCTGCCCTTATTACTCTGGCATTAATTGAGAGCTGATTGCTAGAACCTGTGTGTAGGGAGAAGGTGGTTGAAAAATAGCATGTAGACTGGAACAAAATGAGTCTGTGGGTGGTAGGGAATGGTTTGAGCATTTGGAATAATTCTGATAAAAGGAACTAACAGAGCATGCTGAGGGTGGCAATTAAATGCACTAAATATGCAGTCAGATGTTATAGATTGTATAAATCAAGAACAAAAAAAACTGTTAGAAAATACAAACAAAGCAAAAGAAATTAGATATCTAGATATGACTAGTAAAAATGATTCAAATGCGTAAATACGGCCAAATTTAAAATAGTAGTTAGAAGATTCCTCTAGATTGTATTTACCTTGTACAGAGATGTAATATCAACTTCCTTCTTGTTAGCTGTTATTGGATTGTGGTGATGGGATTCTTGTGCAGAGATGTAATTTACACATCCTTCCTGTTAGCTGATAATGGATTGTGGTGATAGGATTCTTGTACAAAGAGGTAATATACACATCCTTCCTGTTAGCTATTAATGGATTGTGGTGATGGGATGCTGTAACATGTAATCATTCTGGGTAAATACCAAATTTTGTTTTATTAACTATTCATTCTTGCCAGTTTCAAAAATTTTATTTTACAAATATGACTATGCATCACAAAAGCCCACAGTTTTTATTTTTTTTGGGGGGGGGGGGGGGGGCGGGGGGGCATAGAAATGCTTTAACCCTTTATCTGCTTTAACAACAATGAACATGCCAGACTGTTTTGATCGCAATAGGGTTATGGCTAAAATGGCATGTTTTTTTTTGTTTTTTTTAAATCTTCTTCTTTTTTTATGAATATACAAAAAAGCCATACAGAAGTTATTAATTATCACTCAAAAATCCTTAAAAAAGATTTTAACTTAATTACAAGAATTTGCTCTATTCTGAGTATACATAACATATATGTGCAATACTAACAAGACAATACATAACATGACATACTAGTGGACTCTGCAGGTTGCCGTATTTTATAGTTTTCCGACAGCCACAGTTGTGTACATTATCATCCAAATATCTTATCTTTTCTTTGAGTTTACATCTCTTTCAGCTTATGTCCTTATGGGCCCTGGTCTCATTTCCCCCACCACCGCGCTACAATTAATCTAATTGGAGGGTCTGGGACCACCTATTCCAATATTCCACTTTTCTGCAGTTAGATATGTTGTGAACTCCAATTCTTCTCTCCATAACACATTGATGCATCAGTTGTACTTTAATTGTAGGCCATGTAATGCCTTCTGAGGCCCTCCACCTCCTGGCGATAAGCAATTTCACTGTCATCAACAAGCGGACCAGGAAGGGGAGCTCCTGCCTATTGGTTTTTTGGTAAATTCAGATGGAGTATGGCTCTTTCAGGTGTTAATGTCCAACTGCCCCGTATCTCCCCACAAGTTTAAGAGAAACCTCCCTCCATGTTCCACCTATCAACGGACATCCCCCACCATAAATGGACCATGTCTCATCTCCCCTGCCCACATCTCCAGCAAGCCGGTGAGGTAGATGGATACATTTTGGCCAAGACAGAGGGCACCAGATACCAGCGATTTGCTACTTTATATTAAACCTAATTTAGATTTAAACAGTGTATCTGTTCTATAATGCTTGATTCCATTCATCTAAAGTAATTACGATCGCCAAAGCCTCCTCCCATGTTTTTAATTGCGGAGGATACAATATTCTTCCCCTTCAACCTGGTAATGTCCAATAATTTAGATGTTTATTACTTTGCCTTTCTAATATATCTATGAGAAAATGTTTTTTGAGAGATATCCCCCACAGGTTGGGTCAACAGAACACTTTTTACTCTGAGATATCTAAAACATTCTCGAGTTGGAACGCCAAACTCTTACTGCAGTCTGCAGAATGACTTAATACAGCATCCTTCTAATGGATCTTTGAGGCTAATTATCCCCCTTTCTTTCCATTTTTAAAGGTCCAATTCATCTACTACAGTCTCTACAACCAAGATTGGGAGACTTGGAAGAAATTTGTTAATAATTCCCAAGCCCTTCTTGAATTTAGCCCAACAACTCAGGATCTTTCCCAAAACTGCATTCCTCTTTGTCCTGACCAAATTTTAAAGTTTAGGCCCAGACAGCCAGAGAATAGAGAATAGGCATCATGGAGGCATCATGGCAACAATGTCTGATCACCTCCAATGGTAATTTAAATACAGGACGTACTCATGAAGGGGTTATTATTGAGAAAACAAATGGTTAGTAGCAATGGCTGCTTTTACTTATTGCATTATAACTTGCTAAAACAGTAAAAAAAAAAAAAAAATACAAACATGGGGTAATCCCAAACTCTGGACAAATATTAATATCTATTTAGTAAGTTTCTCAGGTAACAGTTAGAAAAAGTTTTCTGTTTTTTTTTACATTTTCCACCACATTTTATTACTTTTGTTATAGTAAGTTATTTGATATTATCAAAATAAAAGTATCTAAAGAAAGTCCTTTTTATCATTAAAAAACTATTTATAATTTGTGTGGGTACAGTAAAGAAAGAGGAAAACTACAGCTAATCTCAAACAAAGCAGAAGTGTCAAAACAGCGACTATCAACATAATTTCCAAAACAGTCCGGTCATGAAGGGGTTAACCCCGTAGTGACAGATGACATGCCAGGCACGTCACGGCAAATCGAGGACCAGCGGTCGCTTTCTTTACTCTATCAGTGTTGCTACAATGCCTCTATGTAGAGGCATTGTGCAACACTAAAAAAAAGTGCAGGGGCACGCTACGATCACTCTCCGGAGTGATTGTAGCAACCACTTAAAAATGGCTGCGCCCTCTGCACACATGTGCTTAGGAAGCGAACGATCGCTAGAGAGGCACTTAGCAACACCTTCAGCTCCCCCCAGAAATGATGGTGGTCGCTCTCCTGAGTGACCCCATCGGCTCAGTAGAAGGGAACGCTGCCTATACAGGCAGCTCTTCCCTTTTTCCCTTCTACTGGAAGGAGCATCGGAAGTGAATGTATTTCACTTCCGTTGCTCTAGGGGGAGCCAATCGATGCCTGCACAGCAGATCTGTGTGATCTGTGTGCAGGCATGTATGATAAGTGCTCTGATGAGCACTTATCATAAAGTCAAAGGCATTATTTGTAAATATTGCCTTTGACAAGTATTGATCTGCCTCCCTCTCCTTACTAGTTTTAGTAAGGGAGAGAGACAGATCAGATAATGTAAAAAAATAAAATAATAAAATAAAATATTTAATAACATTTTACACACCAAGGGCTTTTATAAAAGCCATTTCAAGTGTTTAACCCCTTCCCTGCCATTGATCGCTGTGTACGCAGTGATCATACACAGCAGCACATGTTTTGCTGTCTGTGCATTTTTTAGGGGTTAATTTTTTTTTACTGTAATTCATTACAGTATAACAAAGGCTCTTTTAAGAGCTATTAACCCCTTACTTGCTGAAGATCACTGCCTAAGCAGCGATCTGGCGCAAATGCAGCAATCTTGCTGCAGAAGCATTTTTTATATATTTGTTTACTTTTTTATTAAACCCGCTTTGGGTTAATTGTACCCATTAAGGGTTACATTTAATGTTAATTTTTTTTTAGCTGTTTGATTGCATGTTTAGCGATCAGTAACAGCTGATCAGTGGCAAAGGCAGTTTGGTGATTGCATACATGAGCATCACAATTCGCCTGATCACATCAATATGTAAATATTGATCCGACCTGTGTAGACCTGCCTCTCTCTCCTCACTTGAGTTTTAGTGAGGGAGACAGACAGAGCTGTATAATGTAAGTTTGTAATTATAATATATTTAAAAAAAAATTGAGACCAAAGGGCTTTTATAAAAGCCATTTCCAGTGTTTAACCCGTTTCCTGCCATTGATCGCTGTGTACTTCCACAGCAGCAAATTTTTTGCTGTCTGTGCATTTTTTAGGGGTTACTTTTTTTAAAGAGCTATTAACCCCTTGCTTGCCATATATCACTGCCTAAGCAGCGCATATGGTCACTGCCTAAGCAGCGCATATGGTCACTACCTAAGCAGCGTATATGGAGCGATCTGGCTGCAGAAGGATTTTTGTTGCTATCGTCATTTTTTTTTGTCACACTCGCTATGGGTTAATTTTACCCACTAGGGGATTACGTGTATTCCTTTTGAAGCTGTCTGAACACGTGTATAGCGATCAGTAACAGCCGATCAGTGGCAAAGACGGTTTGGTGATTGTTCAAATGAGCATCACCATTCGCCTGTCAGATCACTATTGGTAAACATTGTTCTGACCCATTTGGATTTGCCTTCCTCTCCTCACTTGAGTTTTAAGGGAGAGAGACAGATCTGTATAATATGTTTTTAATTGTAATAAATTAAATAAAATGTAACAAAATTGTGAGACTAAAGGGCTTTTATAAAAGCCATACACTTTGTATTAATCCCTTCCCTTCCACTGATCACTGCACAACTGAACATTTTCTCTTGTCTGTGAATTTTTAGGGGTTAATGTTTTTGTACAGTACTACAAAAGCTCTTATAAGAGCTATTAACCCCTTCCTTGCCCTACATGTCAAAATTCAGAGTCGGAAAATCAAAAAGCACACATCTCAAATGTGGCCTTTTAACCCCCAAACAAGCTGACAAATCTATGCATGGATGGTATCCCTGTACTCAGGAGATGTTGTTGAACACATATTGGGTTGTTGTTTGGCAGTGAAACATACCAAAATCTGTGAATTCATGTCTGAAGTACAATGTTTGTGAAACTCCCCCACAAAAGAATTACTACCACAAACTTTGACAAAGACTGGTGGCAGAATTAGTGCATTGAAAGTGTTAAAATACCACCATTTGAAATAGCCTAGGGTGTCTACTTTTAGAAAATATATGGGTTGATGGGGTGAAATACACAGGCTAGCTTCAAATATGTCCCACATGGGACATGGGTGCAATCTGTCTCCGTGTAAAAATTTCAAGTTGGAAAACCAAAAACTGCACCTTCCAAATGTGGCCTTTTAGCCCCCAAACAACCCAACAAACCTATGCATGGGTGGTATCCCTGTACTCAGGAGACATAGTAGAATCTATTTAGCAGGTTTTTTTTGTTCGCTTTTGTCGATGAGGAGAAGATGTTTCAAATAAATGTCAGGAAATACATTTTTTGTTTTTTACCATATTTTTTTTATTTTTATATAATATTATAGGATATGATCAAAATGATGGCATCCAAAGAAAGCCCTTCTTGTCCCAATAAAAACAATATATAATTTGTGTGGGTACAGCAAACGACAAAGAAGAAAATTACAGCTAAACACAAACAGCACAGAAATGTTAAAATAGCCATTTGTAGCCCTGTCCTTAAGGGGTTAAAGCGACACTTCCACCAAAAATTAAGAGTATAATTTTTTTTTGTATTGTTGATTTCAGATATGCCATTTATTTTTGTTATGTGACTGTATTTAATAAAATATTTAACTAAACAAGTGTGACTGGGTGCTGCCATTTTGTGAAATATAGTTCTTTTGGGTGCCACCCCCCAATACCTTTAGCACTAGTATCTCATTTTTGGGCTGGGGACACAGAATGCAGTCTATAAGTCAGAATTCTGATCAGACTTGCAATGAATGGGAGGGTAATATAACTATTACATCACAAGGGGCAGAGTTATGATACTGTTTTTATCAGGGCAATCTCCTGACTTTGTGTTGGAAGGCAGGTAAAAAAAAAAACTAGTCCTGCCCACCTTATACTTCAGTGGGCTGCATGATCATAAATGCATTTGTCAATTGAGCTGCATTAGGTTGTTGTCATTTATACTAATGATGAAGAATAATTTGTAGTCATGGAAAATGTGTTTGGCTATTTAGCAGTAAAAAATCAACTTTTTTCAGACAATATTACATATTTATTGGTGCTAATGAGAATATAAGTAGTTAAGTCAGATGGGATGCATCACAACACTGTCTCAAGTTGTAGGACACATTTTTATGTTTCATGACCGTTTTGATTGAGGTGTCATTTGAGAACGCAAATATGACCACTATTCCTTTGCGTTATGTGAAATGGTCCAATGGGAAGTCTAATCCTTGTTATAGCCTTTTTGTTTGTTTACATTGTCTTTCATCCTCTGATGGTTCTGCACTAGTGAAAATGAGTCTTAATAGGTTTTCATGTGTATATCCAGGCTACGCGTAGAAAATAAGATGCACATAATTGCTTTCGTTTTGGCCTAATTGAAATGTGAAATGAAGTAGAAAATGAAAGATAAACAGTCACTCATTAGAAACAGAAGAAAGTTCAACTAGTCAAGTGTAGTGATTGGCTAGAGCCATGATATGCACAAAATACTTAAGGGTCTACACATTATAGACTGATTTGGTCCTAAATAGATTTAGATCTGGCCAAATACCTCCCTGAAACTTGGCGATTCAGACCCGAATTGGTCCTTCGGGCAGTTTGGAAACCAAATCTTTGAGGCTCTTGGTTCAGGACTATTTCCCTATAAAATGTATACAATTTAAGCTACACAATATGAGACGAACAACTCTGAATACAGTTCGAATTCAGGGATAATTGTCTCGTTCAGGAGATGGACCACAAGTGTTGATGAGGCTACAGGGACACTCACTAAGTACCGTAGGTAGCAAGTATTGGTCTTCACCTTAATGACTACACACCCTTGGTTGAGTCGCCGGTGGTATGTCACCAAGGATTTTGCTGGAACACTTACTACCGGATACTCAGCAAGTGGAGCCCGTATAGGATCGTACAGGAAGACAGGCAAATGGAGAGTCAGGAAACAGGCCGGGTCACGGACAGGAGAAATACTGATAATCAGGTCACTAGCAGAAATCGAGGCAGGCGGCGGACGGAGAATAGTCAGGAATTTCCGAAGCATCGACTTCTAATACAAACGGTTGATTGGTTTCTGGTCGTTTAAGTATGGGTGCGGAGGTAAAAGCCAATTTCAATTTTTTGAAAGCGGCAGTAGCTTCAGGTGTCCAATGTTTGGGGTTGGCTCCCTTTTTGGTTAGTGCAATGATGGGGGCTATGACACGAGAGAAGTTACGGATAAATCGTCTGTAGTAATTGCCTACGAATCTTTGTACCCCTTTGAGCTCAGTGGGTTCCTTCCAATCATTAATAGCTGAAATCTTGTCTGAATCCATCTCTAATTGACCAGCGGAGATAATGTAGCCTAAGAATTTAATTCGGTTGGATTCAAATTCGTATTTCTCTGCCTTGGCGAAAAGGGAGTGATCCCTAAGACGTTGTAACACTTGTCTGACATGACTGCGATGTTCTTCAAGGTTTTTGGAATATATTAAAATATCATCCAAATAAATCATTATGTGGGACAAAAGTAAGTCCCTAAAAATATCATTCATGAAATTTTGGAATACAGCTGGCGCATTACATAACCCAAACGGCATTACCAGGTACTCATAGTGGCCGTATCGGGTATTAAATGCCGTCTTCCATTCATCTCCTTCCTTTATGCGGACCAAGTTATAAGCCCCCCAAAGATCTAATTTAGAGAAAATTGTGGCATCTCTTAATTGATCATACAGTTCAGTGATGAGCGGTAGAGGGTATTTGTTCTTGACTGTTATTTTGTTAAGTCCCCTGTAATCAATACAGGGAAGGAGGGATCCCTCTTTTTTAGCCACAAAGAAAAAACCTGCTCCTGCTGGGGATGCTGAGGGTCTGATAAATCCTTTATTTAGATTTTCTTCAATGTATTGGGCTAAAGCCGGATTTTCTGGACGTGATAAAGGTAACGGTCTCGTTCAGGAGATGGACCACAAGTGTTGATGAGGCTACAGGGACACTCACTAAGTACCGTAGGTAGCAAGTATTGGTCTTCACCTTAATGACTACACACCCTTGGTTGAGCCGCCGGTGGTATGTCACCAAGGATTTTGCTGGAACACTTACTACCGGATACTCAGCAAGTGGAGCCCGTATAGGATCGTACAGGAAGACAGGCAAATGGAGAGTCAGGAAACAGGCCGGGTCACGGACAGGAGAAATATGGATAATCAGGTCACTAGCAGAAATCGAGGCAGGCGGCGGCCGGAGAATAGTCAGGAACAGCAGGGTCATACACAGAATAATCAGGAATGCAGGAACAAACGGATGGAGAAATGCGGAGTATACAGGGACGAACCGGGTCAGCAACAGATAAACGGAGTCAATCAGGAGTCAAAACGCTAGTGAGGTACACAAGGCACTATCACAGGCAAAGGTAACCTGTGAAATGACTGTTTAAATACACTACCAATTGATCAGGACACACCTCTGATCAATTGGCAAGGGAGGGGTTAATGAAATAAATAGCCCTTTAACTGGGCTCATGAATATTCATGTCTTGCTGGACGCGCGTCTCAGTATCAGGAGATGCTGGGGCTCTCACTCTGAGCCCCAGCCGATGGGATGGCGGCGGATCAGGAGGGGAACTGAGGTAGGTGTCAATAATAGCCGCATTTTGGACATTTCAATTCTCCTATTGGGAACTGGGAACTTGCATGATTTTTTTATTTTTTTTATTATTATTATTTCCAGCGGTGGGATTTTTTTAAAGAATAAATTCGGGCCAATTAGTTCGGGCCCACGTTTTGGAGTATATAGTGTAGACCCTTAAGTATTACTTTTTATCAACATCTCTAAGCACGTCTAAGTAAAATCAAGGATTACGCAGTATTTTCATATTTCTTCACTGCTCAGGTCAGAGGACAAGTTATATTATTCTAGAAGCAGCACAAACCATACCTCATTATGTGCTACCCAATTACTTTCAAAACATTCACAAGTACTCTTGCTCCTTCTGATCCAATTATCATCTAATGTTGGAGGAATTATATGAGAAATTAGATTTAAGCAATATGAACACTGTGAAATATAATACCGGTGTCTAGAGATTCATTGACCAGAACATCAGTCTGTTGCCTTGTACATTTTTACAATATTTCAAAGTTGTCAAGAAGCCGGGTATTCTCAGTATTTTTTGTGTGGTTTAGTTATAAAATAAAGGGTTAAACTAATTTCCTGACAAAAAAATAAGGTGGGGAAAGTCATACACCATGAGGTGAAAAGACACATCATCCGTTAATAATTTGGTACCATTTGCACAATAAAATAATTCAGCATAGCATAACATTAATTGGGCTGGATTCTATGGTCCCTGACATCCTGTTAAAAAACTCTGCACCTGCTAAAAAATAACTGCAAAAAAACTCCATGCATTCTGGCCCTCTGGAGGCTTAACACATACGGTGGGCCAGGGAAACTCGCCCACCAAATGGCCCATAGCCCCCTTCCCACAGAAAAGAAGTGGAATTTTCTCCCATTCAACAAAACTGGGCCCTGGGGACTCCCCAAATGGTCACCCCGTAACCCTTAACACATATGGTGGGCCAAGGCAAGTGGACTCTGAGCCCCCCCCCCCTTTGCCAATAAGATTATTTGGTCGGGCAGTCTGCTCATTCACAGAAAAAAAAACTTCTTAGCAAGTGAGTGCTACTTCGATACAATAAAGAGGAAATTCCTTGTGCCTGCTGCATTTGGCCAGCCCGTGGCACAAGGTGCGGTTAATGGGGGACATTTTGATGCTTGGGGGCATAAATAAATAGGCATTATGATGCTTGGGGGCATAAATAAATAGGCATTATGATGCTTGGGGGCATAAATAAAACTTCAGTGCAGCAGCCGCTCAAGTGATATACGCCTTCAAAGTACAGCACCTAAAATGGTTAAACTTGTATAAAAATTGTGAGGGTGCGCAAAAAGGGAAGTAGTAACAGACTGGACTTTTCTTATTTCACTGATGGTTTGCCGGTATACATCAATAACATGAAAAGACAGCAAAGGTGCAGGGCATAGTATAGACAGTATATTTTTGGCCCTTGTTTAGGGTCAATCATACGTTATTCCTGAATTAATAATATCCTGTATTTGGACTTTAACCTTTGCCGGCCTTAGTGTGTCTATTTGAGCTCATTATATATATTATTTATTTAGAAAGTGTTTTACCAAGAAAAATACAACTTTTTTACAACTTTAACAAATTTACAACTGGTTATTCATTTTCGTTGTTGAGGGTATGAAAAAATCTGAGCAAGGTTATATAATGAATCCATCTCATGAAAAATATTCACATTTCTTAGCCCCTATGGAAGCTATAGGTGAAACGTGCGTTGGGTGTTTCTCTGCCTTTATCCTCTATTTCTGCCTACACGCATTATGCAGTCAAGAATTATTTTTCTAAAACTAAAACAGGTACTGATAACGGTGGTTTGTGGGGGAAGAATACAAATAAAAAACAAAATAATAATGGCTTTACAAGAAATCTGAGGGGTGAGGCCAAGAGCCTTGATGAGTAGGCTTTACAAATGGTACGTTTTTGCGACTTGTGTACATAGTTGAGTTTTAAGTGCTTGATGTGGGTGCTGTTTATCCATTTAAAGGAAAACTTTATTCCAGCAGTCGGTGCTGTGTTCTAAATGTTTGGAAAGCTGCAAAAGCCCTTATACCCCTTTATTGGAGACAAGCCACACCCCCTACTTTTGTGGAATGGGTAGGATCGGTGGAGAAGATCCGAGCACAAGAAAACCTGACCCAAACTGCCAAAGGCAAAGGCCTGGCACACGAGCGGAGATGGCTACTATGGTCTGAATACCTGCAATCTGATGAGTGCAGGTCTTGCCTACCAGCCAAGAATCTGAATTTACATCCCACAATGCAATGAGAAGCTAAAGGTCATACCTAAAGCCAAAGTAAACATACTCTGACTGAATCTCCCACGCCAAGGCAATCTTTCTCCCTTTTATATCTCTGTACAAAAGTTTCAATCGGCACAATATCAGCGCATGTTCTGTGGGTTAAGTATCTCCCCCCCCAACCTACCCACCCTTATATACCCAGATTAGATATTTACATGACTGATATTCCATTCTAAGAACCAGTGCTGTATATGCTAACAAACTCATGTTACAATGTTCTCTTCTATATTGTTGTATACACATTTTGTTACAAAGCTCTGTAATTCCAATACATTAAAAAAACTGCAATAAAAAGAGTCTAAACAAAAAATGGTGGATTTATTACAGACAGAAGCCAATACAAATCTGTACATGTAGGATAGAGATTAAATGCACTGCTAGAGTCATCCATTTCCACTGTCCCTTTATAGAGCTGCCAGTGTCAGGATGATGATAGCATCCAACAAGTCCAAATCAGAGTTCACATGAACACAAACAGCAATGAAGATTGCAGTTCACACATTGTGTTTCACTAGTATTGTTGGCTGTCCATTTCAGTTGTGCAGCTACTCTTTAGAACCGGATCCTCCTGCCAGGTGAATTTTTGGTTGGTGTGCCCCTTTAACACTTACTGAGTCTTCTTACCTTGGGTAAGATAGGTCAGGTTGTGCAATGTCATTTTTTTCTTATCTGAGCACTTTGCACAGTGTATTCTCACTTATATTTGCACACTTTTATTTGAAGTTTTTGGTTATCGAGGTGGCTGTGATTTTTAACAGCCATAACATCATCTATTTTTAACCTGTTTTATTGTTATGCATTTAGTAATGGACTGTGGGGACTGTCTAGCATTTTTCAGTCTCTTCAGGGTTAACCCTTATTCTTTTACCTTCAATAAAATATACCTATAATGTTTACTATATGAAATATTCATATTGCCAAAAAATGTCTAAGAATTATTTTTTAAGCAGGGCTTGCTATCTGCTGACCTGCAACCTACCTGATACTATTTCTCCAGAGGAGTACCTTGGACTCATCATCTCCAGGCAAAGCTTGTCAATTCTATGAGTTCTCAGGCAACCTTGCGGTGTTGCTTACTGAACTGTTATACCATGTCATAGCTTACTACTAGGGGAGTAGTGCTCAGACTATTACACTAACACTGCCCTCCACCATGAAATAACTAATTGCCAACCTAATCTAACGGGAAGCACATAGCTAGGTGTGACCTTTGCTATAAATCAAAGCGTAACAGTCATCAACCTAAGATTCCAAAATGGAGCAAATACTAAGATCTATTGTATGAACGTTGAATCCACTAACAATTTGCTTTTGGTTGAATAATTAATCTCAACTTAAAAGTTGATAGCCATGCAGAAAATGGAACAAAAGTCCCAAGGCCCCAATGTCCAATCTCCAAACATATATAAAAGATGAATTTGGGCGATATAAGAAGGACCCACCTTACAGTCCCATAAATCCAAGAACCAAGAGTAATGCCAGCTAAAATTCAGAGCACAGAAGACATAAAGGATAGAACCAGACTACACAGCTTGATACATTTTACACCAAATGTCCTAATTCCAAAGCAGCCAATGGAATCCAAAGGCAGGGGGAGTCAAATAATCAATAGGTTAACCTATAATAAGGAAATGTATCCTACTAAGGATGCATTTGCTAAATATTTTGAAAGTAACATACACTAGGTGATATATTTGGGGCAAAAAGTGTATTTTATAGTTTCTCTTGCTCATCACTGACCTGTGTCTGTATTAACTTTTGTAATCTGGACTGGAGTAGACAACATATGGTAACGCTCTAATAAAAGTAGAAAACAAAAAACTGTTTTTCTTTCCAGTAATAGAGTTTTATAAGAGGGAAAAAGGATCTTTTTGACATCTCAGGTGCACAATGAAGTTCAGTCTTTGGAGGAACATTCATATAGCTGATGTAATTCAGATAGGCACTTGTTTCCTAAAATAAAAATGCAGAAAAAAGTGTGACCATATTACTTGCTGTAAATCCGGTTATTTCCATTGCCCGTATTTCGAAAATTTCTAAAGAAACAGAAAAAAAAAGAAATACAAAATAGAATGATCAGATTCCTTCTTATTTATTTCTCTCCGTAACATAGAATTGCCAGGGACTGTGCAGGGTCAGAGGCAGTTTTAGTAGCAGGGAGGTACTTACAGTTACTAGTAAATAAAAAAGGTGTTGCCTTTAAAACACAATACTGAAGGCAGAATATAAGAGACTGTAGCACCTAAAAAAGTTTTTACTGTGAATGTAGAGAAAAAAAAAAATGATTGAAAATGATCTATACATTGTGTTAGCAAAATATTTGGAGAAAAGTGTGTTTTAAATGTGTTTGGGGAGTCTCCTATCGCATAAAAAATGCAAATTAATTTGCATATTAGGCCACAGGTGATGTCATAAGCAGGAGACTCCCTAGACACACTTGAAACACATTTTTCTCCCAATTTAGGCACTTGAAATTAGGCTATGTATAGATCATTTTCAATCATTGTATATTCTCTACATTCCCATCAAAAACAATGTTTAGGTGATACAGCCCCTTTAAGAAATAATTATAGGCGCCATTGGGTGTAATGCTGTGCAGTGCTCTTTTGGCATTTAGATCACATGCAGAAGCATTTAAAATTGTACTTGGAAAACTGCTCTACTCCTGGGATTGCTCACTTGGCTTTAAACAGAGCTATATGTAAACTTTCACAGGTTACACCGTAGAGGAAAAATACCAGACATGGTCCATGTAACTGAGCAGATTAATTAATGGGTGCAGTATGACTAGGTCATCATCAAGTAGACCAGCACTAAAACAAGGGACACCTTTTCATGTGGGATTGTTTACAACAGGTGTGCACCAGGTGTGAACTCATGTACAAATAGATGAGCTTTCCAGGAGAGACTGAAAGAAAAACAAGTAATTACAGCTCAGTCTATTGATGGCATGTAAAATTGAGGGTCTCCCACTGTGTTAGCAGTGAGAGACAGTCTGCGACTGGAGCAGCCTCCATGCTCCACAAAGCATGGCATCTCCATGTTAGAGGATAAAATGTAATATACCTTTAAAATGTAAATGCAAGTTTATCCTTATACTAGGGCCATAGTATCCTTATACTAGAAGCACAGGTAAACTAAAATGTTTTTAGTGGCTCTTTAAGGTAATCTCGAGCGTGTCCTACTGGATGATCTACTGGATGATCTGGACAAGAAAGCAATGGGTGAAATAGTGGAGGTATGGTGAAGCAAGCTGGCTGAGATCCAAGAAGGAATAACATAGGTGTACAATCTCAACCAACTAAAATATATATTCTGCCTGTACCAAAATCATTCATCAACCCCACTTGCTTTACTATTTCTTCCTCCTAACCATTATTTGTTTTTGTATTGGTGGAATTTGCATTTAAAATAAACAATTCTTGACTTTGCCAAATCACAGGGGACTACCACACAATGTATTCTTTCACTGAAACTGCAAAATGGTCTTGGGATTTACACTAAGTAATATCTGGCTTTAAACTTTCACCAGAAGTCTTGTAAAAGAATTGTAATCGCATACACCTAAATACAAAAAATCCCATTTTGGAATCCTACCAGTTCGTGACAGACATATTATAATGGAAAAAGACTTACTAGTTTTTCTGTGATTTTATTAGCAAGTCAGTTATTACAGCATTTGATATACGGCATTTGGACCCTTCTCCCTCAGCTACCTTGAGATATTCATTGTTTTCATTTAAAGCAGACGTTTCTCTCGCTTGAATTCATTGCTTTGTCACTCTCTTAACTTATTTGGTCTATGTTATAAAAACAGATTCATTTTGGAAATAATATTTTTAGTTTAACAGCAGATATTTCTGTGGTGCATTTAGAAGAACCTACTTGGGGGTCTTTTGACTTCTGTTAAAAATTCTTCACATTCTCCTCTTAAAGGGACTGTATGGTGACCCAAATGCATCTTCAAAATATTAATGCATATTAATGTGCTTTCAATTGCATGTTTTATATTTTACATTGCTTAAAATATAAAATACTTATAGCTAGATGAAATTGTGAAATTAAAGCAGTTTGCAAGAAACTGCCCACACTAGCTGACTAAAAGTAATTTCCTTTTTTTCTTTTTGCTGCAGGAACCAATGAGAATAATGCCATTCAAATGAATATCCTGTCTCTCTAGTGATGTCATCAGACAATATGTTACACTGTTAAGAGATCCTACTGTGTACAAGAGCAAGGTTACTCAGAGGCCACACAATATAATCAATTTGAGGAGCACAGTAATTGACTAATTGAAACAAAATGTTATATCCTCAGTGTCTATAAAATCAGTGCTAAGCAGTAATCTTCATCTTGCACCAAATTGAGTTTATGGACTAGACTGTCTCCTTAACACATGAGCTCCGCACTAATGTCCATTCACAGAGACAAAACAAAGAAAGAGGTGGTCGGCAAAAAAGACACATTTAATACATTTAGTCTGTTGTTCCCAGTGCCTGGTCTGCAAACAGGGATAGGAAACAGTAAGAGTCCCCATCTATGATCTATATATATATATGCTATACATTGATATATGTATTTATGTGCAGTATATGCAGAGTGTCTGTGGCAAGGTCTGTGAAAGTCCATAGAACATCATTACATTGTCCAAAATCACCATGGATTGGAAACTTACTGGATATCACCTCCACTGTGTAATAATCTCATGTCACTAAATTAGTGGATATTTCACAGAGGGCAATACAATGGTAGTAACGATTGGATCAGGCATTTCTTTCATGTTAGGTCCAAAATTATTTTGATCTCATTAATTTCAGGGTTAACATCTAAGCGAACCATGCTGGAGACTTCATATTTATATACTAAAATGTAATACCGGTTGAGTATCCATTATCCAAAAATCTATTATCCCCCCAAAAATCAGATTTTCCCACAGGTTGCAAATTCACATACACACACACACCTGTCAGAATGCAAGCACACAACAAATCATTCAGTGTCCAGCCCCCTTCAACTCCGATATAGTTTTTCCATGCATGCTACCATGCATGCACACCCACAAAGGGCAATACATTGGCACATGTGCAATGGCAGGTTCCCAACCAAGGCCGGTGCAAGGATTTTTGCCAACAGCCAGACAACATAATAGCCAGACAACAGCACATCAATCGCGCAATCATAAACACAATCACGCATTAACGTGCACACACACAGAGAGTATCACACATACACACAGAGACAGTCACATATACACAAGCAAACAGTTTTTTTCTTATTAAAGAAAAAGTACATTACTTAATGTGTCCCCTATCTGTCTCCTCTCCCTCCTCATGTCTGTCCCTCTCATCTGCCCTCCCATGTCAGTCTCTCTCCTCTCACTTCCCATGTCAGTCTCTCTCCTCTCCCTTCCCAGGCCTGTCTCTCTCCTCTTCCTTACCATGCCTTCCTCTCTCTCCTATCTTCCCATTATATGTCTCTCCTCTCTGCATCCATATCTGTCCTCCCCCTCCCATGTCTGTGGTCTCCCCCCCTTTGCCTCTTATTTCTTTGGTCCTTCCTCCCTCCCTCCCTCCCTCATCTGTGGTCTTTCCCCCTCCCTCCCATGTCTGCGGTCTTTCCTCGTCCCTCCCATGTCTGAGGTTTTTCCCCTCATCCCTCCCATGTCTATGGTCTTTCCCCCCCCTCCCATGTCTATGATCTTTAACCCCTCCCTCCCATGTCTGTGGTCTTTCACCCTCCCCCTCCAATGTCTGTGGTCTCAACCCCCTTCCTTCCATGTCTGTGGCATTTCCCCCCTCTCTCCCATGTCTGTGGTCTTTCACTCTCCCACTCCCATGTCTGTGGTCTTCCCACCCTCCCTCCAATGGATATAGAGCTCATATAGAAGGAGGGGGTGGACCTTCACCTCGTCCCTGTTGTGGTCTGCCGTCCTCCCTCAGTGCCGCATTATAGGATCACGCGGGCGCCAATTGCAAAAGTGCGCCATAGACCAGAGCCTACTTCGCCTATAGGAGGCGCCAGCCCTGTTCCCAATGATGCCTCACATCACATGTACATTCACAGTAAAATTGAGTTATTTTCTTAATACAGTATTTGCATTGATACTACTGTATTTCATGAGTGCTGAGAGACACTACTATATCTTGGTAGTGAAAATGATCTGTTATCTGAAACAACCCTTTAGCCAAAATACTTCTGGCTCCAAGTATTTGGAATAAGGGATACTCAGCCTATATTCAGAAGAATTTTAAATTAAATCTTTAACTTGTTAACCTTACTGATTTAAGAGTTGACTCTAATAAAACTCGTACCGTTTTCTTTTCTCACTAGGTGTTTTTTTTCACATGCTTGAGTATATGCCTATTTTATAGTCCTGTTTCATTGTCCAGATTGTGACCTAAATAGAACAGAGAAAACACTTCAGTGTTCTTAGGGGCGCTGTGACCTAAAAGAGATAGATATGCACTTTTGTATTTCTGCAGCTACTGACTGCTGGTTGTAACTATTTAACTTTTTTTTTTTTTTTTAATTCTGTTTTGGCAAAGGCTTTGACATTCTTTATCCTAATGTGTTACACAGAGGAAAAAGCTAAATACTAATGAAAATAGAGGGATTTATACAAATACATATATGTATCCAAAAACAAAAGTAAATAACCACGCACTCACAGGACTAGAAGTAGAAATAAGTGTCGATATATATTCAAATAGTGTAGCCCCAAAGCATCATAATTGACGTTTCGGTTCCCTTAGGAACTATTATCAAGACCAATTTGCGCATAAAAATACACTTTAATCTATAATACCGCCAATAAAAACAATTAAGGCAGTACACACCCCACTTGTGTGTTCACACACCACAAACCCGGAAGAATAGAATGGAAGTGGCAGAATACCATAGAGAGGTGGAGACGCGCTAGGCATGTCACGGTTGCCATGGGAGATAAGAGCAAAAAGCTCTAAGTATAAGAAAAAGACGATATACAAGAACTGAAATGATTACAGTCAACGAAAATGGCCAAACTCAGCCGAACAGTCACCATAGAAAAAATAATGAACGTGACCAGAACATTTAAAAAGCCTCCTGTACCCATACCAACTTACACCACAGGGACTATAGGCCCGCCCACATAGAAAACAGCCCGTAAGAGGAACAGAGACAGAAAAAATAAAGAATAAAAAATAAAAGATAAGACAAACACTACAAGATTCGAGCAAAAACAAACAGAACTGACATACAAAAAGAAACAAAACAGACCGAAGTAGAATTCATATGGGAGCAGGTGACATAATTTAAACACCTAAAGCAACCTGGCTTCTGGTAGCTCAATGTTTGGGGAGTGTTACTATAACAGTGAGTCTTGACAAGATGATCTCAGAGATTGGCACCCCTCTTGTAACACATCATAGGTGTATGAGGTCGAGGTCTGACTATAAGACTGGGATCCAGGTCTCCCGCAGAGCTGCAGGGGACCTGGATCCCCCTCACTAACAGCAATGCACACAGACATCCTCCGCTGCTGCCCAGCACGTCCGTCGGGACGGAAGTCGTGAGGTCATGTGACCTTCCAGGTTCATCATAGAAGTCCTGGCAGAAGTGCCGGGCAGCATGGAGGATGTCTGCGCATATCGTGCAGACATCCCACTAGCTGCCAGGGAGAGTGGAGAGAAAGACAACGTTGGGGAGAGGGAGGGGGAGAGAGACAGAGACAACATTGGGGGGAGGGAGGGGTAGACAACGTTGGGGGGAGGGGGAGAGAGAAAGACAACATTGGGGGAGGGAGGGGGTGAGAGACAGAGACAACGTTGGGGGAGGGAGCGGTAGACAGAGACAATGTTGGGGGGAGGAAGGGGGAGACATAGACAACGTTGGGAGGAGGGAAGGGGAGACAGACAACTTTGGGGGGAAGGAGGGAGCAGTAGAGAGAGAGACAATGTTGGGGTTAGGGAGTGGAGCATTGGGCAAGTCTGGGGGTTAGGAGCAGCATTGGCACATAAAAGGAAATAAAAACAAGAAATGCATTTTTTTTAAATCATAATTTTTTATTAAGTAGGCTTTTAGTTTTTTTCCTAAAAGAATATCCAAAGTTTGGAGGGTCGTCTTATAATCACGGTCGTCTTATATTCGAGCAAATACGGTATACATACACAAACATAAACACTATATGGACAAATTTATTGGGACACACCACTTAATTATTGAATTCAGGTGTTTCAATCAGACCCACTGTCACAGGTGTATGAAATCAAGCACCTGGCCATGCAGTCTGCATTTACATACATTTGTGAAAAGAATGGGTCGTACTGTGACAGGATGCCACCTTTGCAATAAGTCAGTACATGTCAGCTGTTATTGGTATTATTGGAAAGTGAAAGTGTTTAGGAACAGCAGCAACTGAGGCGCATGGTGTGTAAAAGTCGCCAATGCTCTGCTGATTTCATAGCCGAGATTCCAAACTGCCACTGGCATTAATATCAGCACAAAACATGTGTCGCGGAGCTTCATGGAGTGAACTACCATGGCTGAGGAGAGGGATTTGCAAGTCTCACATCCCCAACTATAATACTAAGCATTGTAGTGGTGTGAAGTATGCCGCCACTGGACTCTGGAGAAGTGGAATCATGTTTTGTTGAGTCTTCACTGTTTGGGAGTCTGATGGGTGGCTCTGGCGGATGCCAGGAGAACCTTACCTGCCAACTGTAATGTTTGGTGTAAAAGGGAGATTGGTATGGGGCTGTTTTTCGGGGGTTGGGCTAGGCCCCTTACTTTCCGTGAAGGGGAATCTTTTTTTTTTTTTTTAATATTTCTTTAATTTGATTTTCAAGTTAATTATATAAAACATACACATGTGCACAAACATAGACATACATAGACTACTGACATTTGCGTTAAGTTCCGTTTAGGGATAAGTTAGTACAAAAATATTAATTCAACAGCATATCCCAATCGTTATCCCTCATTTGCTGGGGGAGAAAAAGAGAGAAAAAAAAAAAAAAAAACAAGAACATACATACACAGTAAAAGAAAGAAGAGAAAAGGATAAAGAAAAGGAAGAAGGGGGGAAAAAGAAGAAAAAAAAAAAATTATCTTTCCCCCTTTTTTCTTTCCCCCTTCCTCCCCTAATTAAACCGGCGCTCGTCCCCCATGCCCCCTCCCCACCCTACCCCCAGGCAGAATCAAACAGAAATACTCCCAGGAAGATAAGCCTTGACTTCTCCCCACAAGTCACAAATTTCCCTAGATGTTTTTCTCATATCTCTAGACTCGTAGAAGAACCCCTCGGCTGTAAGTTGCGATTCTATTTGTTTCTCCGCCTCCAGCCAAAAGGGTACTTCCTGGCTCTTCCAGCGTCGAGCCAAAAGAATTTTAACTGCCATTAAGATATTAATCAAGAGGATCTGTTTTGGGGATCTTCCGCGGCCCGTATTAAAATGGAATAGAAACGCTTGTGGGGATAATGTAGTGTTGTGTTGTTGAATATAGTTTAGTACTTGACCGAGATTATTTATTATGTGTTTTAATCGGTCACAGGACCACCATATGTGGAACTGGGTACCTTCCTCCCTACCGCATCTCCAACATAAACGTGAAGGGGAATCTTAATGCTTCAGCATACCAAGACATTTTGAACAATGCTATGCTTCCAACCCCATTGAACACCTTTGGGATGAACTGGAACGGAGATATGTAGCCAGGCCTTCCCTTCCAATGTCACCGCATGACCTACTGGATGTATGGGCAAAAATTCCCACAGAAGAACTCATATGGAAAAACTTTCCTAGAAGAGTGGAAGCTAACCCTGCAATAGGACTGGGCGAGAGGGGTCAACTACAGATTAATGTCTATGTATTTAGAATGCAATGTCATAAAAGTCCCTATTGGTGTGGTGGTCAGGTGTCCAAAAAACATTAAGAATAACTCAAATTGCACATTATTATGAGTTACTAATAATTTGAAAAATGTATTTTAATCTCCTTAAGGAGATCTCCATCTTGCCTATCTTTCATACTCAGATATTAAAGCTTGCCTATTGTCGTTCACCTATCAGGTCTCTTTTAGTGAACAGCCCCAGTAGTGTTTTAATAGGTCTTAACTGGGAATTGCATTGATCTCACTCAGGAATGTTTATTTTTCTCGTGGCCACACAATTAAATTGTGCCAGACATTCACCACAAGACAAAAAAACATTTAATGGACAACTGTAGGCAAAAGTACCATATTGAGGCATCTTAGCTGTGTACAGTTATATCAGGGTTGGCATCCAAGATGGAGGAAGATCTGACCCAAGAGTTTAAGCAACGTCATCACTGATAAACATATACAAAGCAAAGACGGCTCAAACTTGATTTGTATTCTATCATTTAACATATCTTTTTAAATTGTCAACATTGAATGCAATGTTTGAATTAAACGTAAGGTATATTTTTTGCCTACAGTTGTCCTTTACATTTTTCAGTGGAAAGATATGTGGCACAATATAATTGTATGGCCACCAGAAAATAATGGAATCTCTGAGTGAGACCTAGAGCAGTAATGACGCAACTAAGGCACTAGCCTGAGGCAGACACAGCAATGATAGCTAAATAACTAAACAGATGCTCTCTAATCTAAAGAGCATGCCTCTTCTGGCCTGCTTTTTAGTGTCAATCACATTGCACTTAGGCCGAATCAGACTAGAGCATGGGATTTGAAACTAAATCACCCCAGTCCAGCATCTAGCAACAGGTCTCTCTGGGTGGAAAATACCTTGATTTCCTGCAACACCATTGGAGAAAAGCTCACTAGGACCAACAGTGAGGAAAGGAACTTCCCAATTAGAAGGGGTGTAAATGAATTCATGTATCTGCAAAGTAACTACATTGTATTATGAATTATAGAAACCATAGGGTTAACTATTACAATACTATAAGGCAATAAGTGGGGACTATTGGGAACATCAATGTGAATTTAATGAGTTCTGCACCTTCCACCAGACCATTGTAATTCTTCTCTATTTACAGAAATCTTTACCCTTTGCCATCTCTATACGTTCAATAAATGTGCTTCTCGATCCAGCCAAATATTTGTGATTATCTCTTCAAACCGCAGTAGATCAAGCAGAACGAGAGAGAGAGAGCGAGGGAGAGAGAGGGCTGAGAGCTATTGTGGCCAGAAGTCTGTATTTCTTCACTCTGACAGAGCCAAATGAAAAGTTATAGCAGCGAGACTCAATTACAGGGAAAAATGTCTGTTTGTATTTAAAATGAACTGATGTGAGCTAGTGCTGTGTTACAAATGATATTATCCTTGCCCCTGTCTGCCTCCCATTGACTTACTGGCCAGAATATGGATGCTGGGTAGAGTGTTCTCCGGAGCCCGTCAACATTATATTACTCAGGTTCATATATGTATAGCACTGAACCATACTGAGCTATTCTTAGCTGTTACATATTATCTGTGCTTGAGTTTATGAAGACATACATCCCTAATGGATAATTTAAAACAGATTCTAGTTTGCTTATTACAGACATTACACTGTGTTATGCACTATAACCAGTGCCTCTTAAGCCTGTTCTCATGGACCTCAACGGTCCAGGATTTAGTGTTTACACAGTTGTGTTTAAATAAGAATATGTAAAACACCTGGTATAGTTCCCTGGTTAGGGAACCACACTGGTTGTTGTACATATTCATATTTAAAAACATCTGGGAAATCCCTGATTCCTGGACCGTTGGGGTTCTGTGAGGACAGGTTTATGAAGCACAGCACTATACGAATGGCCATTGGACATTTTGATGGGCCAAATACTATTTTGATGCCCTGGGCAGCCTTCACTTGACCAGTCACCTCACCGCCTTCAGCACCTCCATCCATCATTGCAGCTTAACCATTCACATGCTCACATGAACCTTAGTTATCCATATACTAAAAACTATAGTGCACAATAACTGTTGTTATAGGTAACCATTAGCATTAAAAATGGTTGTGGAAAAGCTATATAGATTAGTCATCCCTAGAACTGAAATATGATGATATATACGTGATGGGGCACTCTAGATAATGTAGATATGTAGAAAAAAATGGAGAATCAGCATAATCAGCAGAACAAATGAGCAGCAATAGAATATATAAGGTGCAGTAGGAGGACATAAAATGGTCACAATGTTCTCAAATAAAATAATCTTAAACTTCTCACATATTTTGGATGCAGCATGAAGAACACCGTCTAATGATGCGTGTGACCCTGAAGAAGCAAATAGCTGAAACTCGTAGTGCTCTGGCCATCACGCACGCTGATGTGAGAGACGGAGAAACCAAGACGAGCATCATTTGACAAATACATGCGCACAAACATAACAACTCACATATGTTGTTTGAATCCATTGTTGGGAATCCATTGCTGGGTGATTGGGAGCCGCGTGTGAATATGTTCTGCTGATTATTATGAGCATGTTAATGCTCTTTTTTGTGTAAGTGGGATGATTTTTACTATATACCATGTATGTCTGCAAACAGTGAGCACTATATTTGTTTCTGAACTTCTTTTGAGCATTGAGAATTCCACAAATGGAGTTAATAATCTTCATCAGTTGTCCACATATTCTATTTGAAGATCCCTTAGGGAGTGAATTCCCATTTGATCCACTTTAAGTATGTTTATCTGTTTATACACTTGTGTGAAGGGTGTTTTTCCTCTTTTGTGCTACACAATTTTTATTTTGTTATTTCTTATCAGCAAGTGTTTTTCAAGGAGGTGGAAACTGATTGTAAAAGCTTAATCCCTCTATGTAGAAGCCCTGTTTATTTACGAATTTGATATAAATATTTAGAACCTCCGTTAACTTGTTTTTTTTTTATATAGTTTGAAAGATGCCCCTGGCAGAGCAACATTTGTTAGTCTGATGGTCCAATAGGTAAGAACCTTCATAGGCCACGCCCAAAAGAAGGTACTGGGGAAAGGATACTTTCTAGTGCTTGGTTTCCCCTACAGTATCAGTGATATCTTCTTAACAAAATATGACAATAAAAACTTTTTAAAAAACAAACAAGCCAATAAAACAGAAACAATATACCGTATTTGCTCGATTATAAGACGAGGTTTTTTTCATAAAAAAAAATCTGAAAACTTCAGGTCTTCTTATAATCTGACCTCAAATTGAGGTCAGATTATAAGACATGGATCCAGGTCCCCAGCAGAGCTGCAGGGGACCTGGATCCCCCTCTCTAGCAGCAGGGGATGTCTGCGCAACGAGCGCAGACTCCCCTGCTTCCGCCCGGCACGACCGCCGGGGCTTCTGTGAAGAAGCCGGGTACTTCCGCTTTCGTCACAGAAGTCCAGGCGAGCGTACCGGGCGGCAGCAGGGGAGTCTGCGCTCGTCGCGCAGACTTCCTCTGCTGCCCCACTAGGCACCAGGGACAATCGGGCAGCTGGGGGATGTCTGCACTATACGTGCAGATATCCTCCATGCTGCCCGACACGGCAGACTATTATGACGGACAGCTGTCCGTCATAATAGACTGCCGTGTCGGGCAGCATGGAGGATGTCTGCAAGTATCGTGCAGACATCCCCCGGCTGCCCCCACTAGCCACCAGGGATCAAGGTAAGGGGAAGGGAGGGAGGGGGGGCAGAGAGACAGGGGGAGGGAGGGAGGGGGACAGAGAGACAGGGAGGAGGGAGGGGGGCAGAGACAGAGTCAAGGGGAGGGGGGGGTTAAGAGACAGAGACAAGGGGAGGGAAGGGGTTAAGAGACAGAGACAAGGGGAGTGAGGGGGTTAAGAGACAGAGACAAGGGGAGGGAAGGGGTTAAGAGACAGAGACAAGGGGAGTGAGGGGGTTAAGAGACAGAGACAAGGGGAGGGAAGGGGTTAAGAGACAGAGACAAGGGGAGTGAGGGGGTTAAGAGACAGAGACAAGGGGAGGGAAGGGGTTAAGAGACAGAGACAAGGGGAGTGAGGGGGTTAAGAGACAGACAAGGGGAGGGGGGAGAGAGAGAAAAATGGGGGCAAGGGAAAGAGAAAGGCAGCATTGGCACATAAAAAAAAATAAAAACTAGAAATACATTTTTTGATATCATAATTTTTTATTAAAAAAGCAATTTACATATGAATATATACAAGTTGAACTTTTTTCCTATAGGGTAGTCTTATATTCAGGCTTTTAGTTTTTTTCCTAATGGAATATCCAAAGTTTGGGGAGTCGTCTTATAATCAGGGTCGTCTTATAATGGAGCAAATACGGTAATAGTTTTACAATATTGCCATGACTCCCTCTTTAAAGACATGTTTTCCTTCCATTTAAGCTACTGACATGAATGTTAACTGGTTAATCACTCAATATAAAGCATAATCTCTTGCCAGTGGATGAAGCCACATCACGACAGAAGTTGACTAACATATAGTCAATTCATATAAAATGCTTTAATTTCTATTGGCCAAAGGACTAATAAAGAATGCAATGCTTGCAGTCTAAGTTTCTAAATTATTTTCTTCAATAAAGCTGCTTACCGAACAATATTCCAAGGTTAGCTTTGTAAAATAGGATCATTTATTTAAAGTGACTAGTTACCCTGAGAGGGCTAATCCACTGTATATTGTCATTAATTATCTCCGAGCTGCAATATTATTATTTTTAATTATGTTCTGTTCCTTCTGAGTATTGATTGAAATAATATAATCCTTTTTTTTTATTAGATGGCATTAAGAAATATGTTCGCAAAGTGCTCAGGAAATGGGGAACCATTGGGAAACAACATGGCCGCTTGTATCTTCTGTCATGTTAGGAGCCCGGATGTTCTCATTTTGTGTATTCCTGTGATAATAGTGGAGCATATGTTAGGACTGTTGGGAGCTCATGCCGCTAGATAAAAACAATTATGTAACAGCAAATTGATTTTTCATTCTTGAACTGCCGTATGTGTTCAAAGCAATCAGCAAAAACAAATACACGTCTTCTTAACTATATGCAAAATAATGATGTGGAGCTCAGGCCAAACGGTTAGCTAAAGCAGCCTTAGCCCTCCGGTGTGACTAATTGCACATCCAAAATGTCACCAGGACGCAAAGGAATACAGACGATGAATCCTGTACGCTCAGATGGTCCTTCACTTACTTTATTCCAATGCTTTATGAAGTAGCGTATAGATAGGCCATAAAAAAAGTATACAGCATTATTTAGCCAGAGAAAGGGGAGCGTAGTCACATGGCAAATATCTGTTACTTTTAAGAAGTGTCTGTACAATGACACCAGTGTCCCTGGCAAGGTCTGTGAACCTCTTTAAAATGGCTGGCACAAAGTCCATTAAATGTTCAGCATGATTAATGTTGGTCCATACGTATGCCTAATCAGGGGCCGCTCGAATGATTACATATAAAAGCAGGGTCTCTTACTGCACTAGCTTTCATTGGGCTGCTTAACTGTGTGCTTGATGAACCTCACCCACAAAAAACATCAAAAGTAACCCCACCCACAAGCAACATTAAAAGTAACCCCACCCACAAGCAACATTAAAAGTAACCCCACCCACAAACAACATCAAAAGTAACCCCACCCACAAGCAACATTAAAAGTAACCCTACCCACAAGCAACATCAAAAGTAGCCCCACCCACAAGCAACATCAAAAGTAGCCCCACCCACAAGCAACATCAAAAGTGTCAAATGGCTTGATTTGTAACTGACTATATCACTGATATCTTCTAAATATTACTCTTTAACTTTAACCAGTTGATCCCAGAGACCTTATAACCCTAGCTATGGGCACTGGTGTTCTTGAATGGACAATTTGCCACACCCTGTTCTTGACTGACCAAACAGGAGATCAATGGTTTACCCCACAGTACAAGACCGGTCTATAATATATTAGAAAGATAGTGATAGCAATTAATTATTTACTTGGATTATGGTCCCTTTCCGAACTGCATTAGCACGAATATTTGACAGGTGCTGTTACCCTGTCACAGTCTTGGGTTCTGAACACTGTAGGTTTCTTAATTTCCTTAGTAGCAAGTGGAAACAAATACAAAAGTAAATAAGAAAAATAGTGCACTTGAGCTGGATCTCAGTGTGCATTGTGTTTGGGAGTGAACTTTCGTAACTTTCGAGTGAACGAAACGGTGTTGCAATATATGTCCTTACGGTCTTTTTATCCCTATAAATCCACCCGCGTCTCAGAGGAGAGATCCAGTCCGGCTTTCTTAGTCATCACTTGAGAGTGTCTGTCTTTGTTATTTGATGTCCTCCTGGGACTGGAGGAGTCCTTGTAGATATTTAAGGAGAAAAGTATTGTTTTTATTTTGTTGTCTTTTTCTGTATTGTTGCCATTAAAAATAAAACATTAAAAAAGAGAAAGAAAATGACTTTTTAGATTATCTTGTTCTTTGGAGTCATTTAAACACTGGGTGTTTGAGGAAGCCTCCTGACAATGAACCAGTTAAGTGCTTTAATGCTTCTAATTTAGCACAGAATGTTTTATAAGACCTTCCGAAGAACTCCACAATTATTATAAAGAGTTACATCGCAGAGTGTGTCTGACAACTGCCTGTTATAAATGATTGGACATAACCCAACATGCTGTTTAAAGAGGATATTCCTTTTAATAACTCCCTTAAGACTAATAATATTGACAGAATAAACACATTACTTTTTGTTGTACTAACTATCCAGTTATGCAAGTATTTGTATTACTGTCCAAAGATTCAAATAAATCTAACAATAACCCCTGGGAGGGTCAACATAGCTTGCAATTAATTACTTTTGATTCCTGATCAATTGTTTTCTTTTAGCTCTCGGAAATAATATTTTATTGAATGATTATGGGCTCTGGGATCATTTTTCTTTCCCCTCTTGTAATACAGGAAATCATAATGCCTGGTAATGCCAGGTTTCTTATAATAACATTCACTTTATCTTTGCACAAGTCTCTTCAATGTTACCATTATTTTTTTTTATCTATATTTAAAGTTCCACCATGTTCTCCAGTATTATACAGTTAACAAAACATACCAATTTCAGACATATCAGAGCATAGGGAGAGAATATATATTCAGGTTAATCTAATATTTTGCATTTCATAATGTAAAGGGTTTCAAATCATGGTTCTAAAATAGAAGTATAAGTGAAACGTCCAGTGGTCTTAACAAGAGGATAAAGTGGCATGCATTCTTTAAGGTATATGTCATTTTATGTTCTGATTGGCGACTGCCATGATTCCCTATGAAGTACAGAGGCTGACCCAGTTGCCTAGAAGGGGCCTAGTTATCTAGCATTATCAGAGAGACAACATTGAACCCGACTGTAATTCCTGAGCAGCACTCATCTACTCTGGCTGAGAGTGCTCTGACAATGTCATTGAGCATCAGCATCCAGATCAGCTCTGCCTCACCTGGGAAGCAGAATTGAAAGTAAACCTATATGTATTTAATAAGATACACACTGAGTTTAATCCAGACAAGTGGCAGCAGGTTTTTAATTTTTGCTTCTATTTGTAAAGTAAAAGTTAAATATATTATTTTAGTGTCACTTTAAACTATCCAAGAAGGGACGTAATTGAAGGCAGGGCTATCTTCCTGGGGGAACTCACCAAAATAATTTAAAAATACACTAGTACAAGACAAAACTGGAAACTTTTCTCACTATTGTAGGAGCTTCTTGAGAACTTTATTATTCCAAAAGGAGCATTAAATAGGGCGATCAAGACCAAAACCAGCTATTTGACCCAGATCCAATGTAATTATTTAGCTGTAAAATCATGATCTCTTTTTTTTCCTTTGAGACTTGAGAAGAATAAGATTGTATAAGTATTGTCAGAAAATATAGGTTCTTTTGACTTAACAGTATATATCACCCTAACATAGACATTCCAGCAACATGGAGACTTAATCCAGATCGGGACAAGCAATAAACCTTAGTATTAGCTATTATACTACTCCATGGTAGTAAGTATCTGTCTGATGCTTGAATGCAATAAGTCGCACCTATTATGTTAATCCATTCCTTGCTATTATCCCACTTTGCACAGGATCTTGGAAGTTTTTAGGTGACACTTTTCAAAAATCTTCTCCAAATAACGATGTTTGATTGACATCCAAGCACACATGTTTATATCTCAATTTTGTGTGTGACCCGTTTATATAAAATACATATCCTGCATATTTCCCAAGTACATTATGAAACCTATATTTACCAAACTGCCTTCAATAGGTACCAGCTTTCAATACTGAAATACTAATGAAGCTCGTTTGAAAACAGTAGACCCTTTGTCTTGTCCCAGTGCGTTCTCAGCATTAGAAGCACGAATCTGTAATAAATATAAATTCATGTGCAGTTTGTCATAGAAAGGTTAGTGTGGGTCAGAGCAGCAGGAGTGATTTAATATTATTTCCCAGATGATAGAGTCACTAAGGAACCCTTCTCTGAGAGACTGATATTTGTCAGAAAGAAAAGACGTTTGCATGCCTTCAACAATCTCTCCCTTTTGAAATAAGTAGCCTTGAAGCAAGCATAAAATCAAAATGACATTGAGTATAATGAAATAACATTAAGTCTAGCGAAGCAGGATTGCATTGTAAACAGCATGACATTTATCTCTCTGGAATGTGTATGGCCTTGTATGTCTCAACCACATTTTGAGCACTTTAATGTGAGTTTGAGCATTGTAGTGTGATTCTTTTCAAAATGCACAATACCCTTCTCCATTTCGATCAGGGAGAAAAAAGGACAGAAACTAAAAACGCGCTATTAATCTAGCAACGAGTGTGGATAACTGAATCACTGTATAGATCAGTACTAGAAATTGTTGGGCCTGTCTACCATGTGACCCCAATATGCAGCACTACAATTGAAATAACTAGTTTCTGAGTATGTTGTGTGACAGGAATTAACTAATAAAGTGTCTTATGCATGTATGATTTTGTCTTCCGTGAGCCTTGGGACTTGCTCTTTTTTGCTCTGCTTTTCTCTGGGGTCACTGCCAGATTCAGATTTTGCACCCCATTTCTCTACCCTAGGTATACTGATTTAGGGTGCAAGCCTTTAGGTGTATACTTTCTGTAACCTGGGTGTACTGGTTAAGGGAACAGGGTGTTTAAGTGTAAAGGGTTTGTACCCTTGGTATACTGATTTCGGGTGCAGGCTCTTTGACTGACTGTCTGGTGCGTTTATAACTGGATGTCGGGAACTCTTTGTAGCTAGGTCTCATTGGGCATGTTTATTTAGCTGTTTATTTCGCTGTTGAGAAGGTCTTAAATAATGAGTAACCCAGTTCAATGAAATATTCACTACTAGGATTGGTGATAGAAGGATAAGACCTATGGTGTAGACCCCCTACTGAAGTGTTGTTTTTTTACTTTCATTTAAATAACTTAAATATCTGAAGGTGTGGCATAAAACAGGGTATAAGAATTTATCAAAACGGAATACTAGTATGGCAAGATACAAATTGCTTATTCAGCAACTTTCAACTTCCATTCTTGTATGTATAGCGTTTCTACTTTGGAGCTAATACACTGAGGGAAGCCTAATCTGCTTAAGGATATCTGTTTCGTTAGTTGCTCCCATAAATAGGTACATCAATTTATCTATGGTGCATAAATACTGGCCAGTGAATTACTTGGTGTGCATAAATACTAGCCAGTGAATTACTTGGTGTGCATAAATACTAGCCAGTGAATTACTTGGTGTGCATAAATACTAGCCAGTGAATTACTAAGTGTGCATAAATACTAGCCAGTGAATTACTAGTGGTGTATAATTATTAGCCAGTGAATTACTAGTGGTGTATAATTATTAGCCAGTGAATTACTAGGGGTGCATAATTACTAGCCAGTGAATTACTAGTGGTACATAATTACTAGCCAGTGAATTGCTAGTGGTGCATAATTACTAGCCAGTGAATTACTAGTGGTGCATAATTACTAGCCAGTGAATTACTAGTGGCGCATAACTACTAGCCAGTGAATTGCTAGTGGAGCATAGTTATTAGCCAGTGCATTACTAGTGGTGCATAATTACTAGCCAGTGAAATACTAGTGGTGCATAACTACTAGCCAGTGAATTGCTAGTGGAGCATAGTTATTAGCCAGTGCATTAGTAGTGGTGCATAATTACTAGCAAGTGGATCACTAGTGGTGCAAAATTACTAGCCAGTGAGTTACTAATAGTGCATAATTACTAGCCAGTGGATTGCTTATGATGCATAATTACTATCCAGTGAATTACTAGTGGTGCATAATTACTAGCCAGTGCATTACTAGTGGTGCATAATTACTAGCTAGTGAACTACTAGTGGAGCATAATTACTAGCCAGTGAATTACTAGTGGTGCATAATTACTAGCTAGTGAACTACTAGTGGAGCATAATTACTAGCCAGAGAATTACTAGTAGTGCATAATTACTAGCCAGTGAATTAATAGTGGTGCATAATTACTTGCCTGTGCATTACTAGTGGTGCATAATTACTAGCTAGTGAACTACTAGTGAAGCATAATTACTAGCCAGAGAATTACTAGTAGTGCATAATTACTAGCTAGTGAATTAATAGTGGTGCATAATTACTTGCCTGTGCATTACTAGTGGTGCATAATTACTAGCCAGTAAATTACTAGTGGTGCATAATTACTAGCCAGTGGATCACTAGTGGTGCAATATTACTAGCCAGTGAGTTACTAGTGGTGCATCATTACTAAAGCAAAAAAAGAGAGAGAAGGAGCACAATGAAATTGAAAGTGATACACAATGAAATTAAAAGTGATACACAATAAGTGTGAAAGAATGTGAAGAAACAATTTTATGTGGCAAAAAAGTGATTGTGGATCAAAAAGTGCAGATTAAAATGTATTTGTATACTCGCCAGTTAATTAATAGTTGTGCATAATTACTAGCCAGTGAATTACTAGTGGTGCATAATTACTAGCCCGTGAAATAATAGTGGGGCATAATTACGGTACTAGCCAGGGAAATACTAGTGGTGCATAATTACTAGCCAGCGAATTATTAGTGGTGCGTAATTACTAGCTAGTGAATTTCTAGTGGTGCCTAATTACTAGCCCGTAAATTACTAGTACTGCATAATTACTAGCCAGTGCATTACTAGTGGGGAATAAATACTTACCAGTGAATTACTAGTGATGCATACTTAATACCCAGTTAATTACTAGTGGTGCACAATTACTAGCCAGTGAATTACTAATGGTGCATAATTACTAGCCAATGAATTACTAGTGGTGCATATTTACCATACAGTGAATTGCTAGTGGGGCATAATTACTAGCCAGTGGATTTCTTGTGGTACATAATTACTAGCCAGTGAATTACTAGTGGTGCATAAATACTATCCAGTGAATTACTAGTGGTGCATAATTACTAGCCAGTGCATTACTAGTGGTGCATAATTACTAGCTAGTGAACTACTAGTGGAGCATAATTACTAGCCAGTGAATTACTAGTGGTGCATAATTACTAGCTAGTGAACTACTAGTGGAGCATAATTACTAGCCAGAGAATTACTAGTAGTGCATAATTACTAGCCAGTGAATTAATAGTGGTGCATAATTACTTGCCTGTGCATTACTAGTGGTGCATAATTACTAGCTAGTGAACTACTAGTGAAGCATAATTACTAGCCAGAGAATTACTAGTAGTGCATAATTACTAGCTAGTGAATTAATAGTGGTGCATAATTACTTGCCTGTGCATTACTAGTGGTGCATAATTACTAGCCAGTAAATTACTAGTGGTGCATAATTACTAGCCAGTGGATCACTAGTGGTGCAATATTACTAGCCAGTGAGTTACTAGTGGTGCATCATTACTAAAGCAAAAAAAGAGAGAAGGAGCACAATGAAATTGAAAGTGATACACAATGAAATTAAAAGTGATACACAATAAGTGTGAAAGAATGTGAAGAAACAATTTTATGTGGCAAAAAAGTGATTGTGGATCAAAAAGTGCAGATTAAAATGTATTTGTATACTCGCCAGTTAATTAATAGTTGTGCATAATTACTAGCCAGTGAATTACTAGTGGTGCATAATTACTAGCCCGTGAAATAATAGTGGGGCATAATTACGGTACTAGCCAGGGAAATACTAGTGGTGCATAATTACTAGCCAGCGAATTATTAGTGGTGCGTAATTACTAGCTAGTGAATTTCTAGTGGTGCCTAATTACTAGCCCGTAAATTACTAGTACTGCATAATTACTAGCCAGTGCATTACTAGTGGGGAATAAATACTTACCAGTGAATTACTAGTGATGCATACTTAATACCCAGTTAATTACTAGTGGTGCACAATTACTAGCCAGTGAATTACTAATGGTGCATAATTACTAGCCAATGAATTACTAGTGGTGCATATTTACCATACAGTGAATTGCTAGTGGGGCATAATTACTAGCCAGTGGATTTCTTGTGGTACATAATTACTAGCCAGTGAATTACTAGTGGTGCATAAATACTATCCAGTGAATTACTTGTGGTGTATAATTACTATCTAGTGAATTACTAGTGGTGCATAATTACTAGCCAGTGAGTTACAAGTGGTGCATAATTACTAACCAATGAATTACTTGTGGTGCGTAATTACTAGCCCGTGATTTACTAGTTGTGCATAATTACTAGCCAGTGAATTACTTGTGGTGCTTAATTTCTAGCCAGTGAATTACTTGTGGTGAATAATAACTAGCCAGTGAATTATGTGTGGTGCATAATTAGACATGTGCATTCGTTTTCGGACGAATGCATTTTCGGACGAAAATAGCATTTTCGTCCATTCGTCCGAAAAACGAATAACGAAAATTTTAACTAACAAAATCCGAATGAACGAATGGTTAATAAACGAAAATCATTCGTTCATTCGTCCATTCGTCCATTCGTGCTATTGGCATTCTAAACCGAAATAGAGTCGGTTTACAATACCAATAGCATTGTACTACATTCCATAAACCGACATGAATGACTTTCGGTTTATGGAATGCATGTAATGCTATTAGCTTCCTATAAACCGAAATTGAGTTCCCATTCATACGAATAGGTCAATTGACCTATTCGTATGAATGGGGACTCTTTCGGTTTATAGAAAGCCAATAGCAGCATGTATTCTATAAGCCGAAAGTCTTTAAAACAAACGACGTTCGGTTTATAGAATACATGTAATGCTATTGCTGTTCTATAAGCCGAAAGACATTCGGCTTATAGAACAGCAATAGCATTACATGCATTCTATAAACCGAACGTCGTTCGTTTTAAAGACTTTCGGCTTATAGAATACTATTGGCATTCTATAAACCTAACTAGAGTCCCTCCTCATTCATAAGAATTTCTTATGAATGGGGACTCGACTCTAGTTCGGTTTATAGAAAGCCAATAGTATTCTATAAGCCGAAAGTCTTTAAAACGAACGACGTTCGGTTTATAGAATACATGTAATGCTATTGCTAAACTATAAACCGAACGACTTTCGGTTTATAGAATAGCCATAGGATTACATGTAGTGCATAAGCCGAAAGTCTATAAACCGAAAGTCGTTCGGTTTATAGGCTGTCGGCATTTTACTACACGAAGACAAAGTCTCCATTCATAATTTTATGAATGGAGACTTTGTCTCCGTGTAGTAAAATGCCGAAAGTCTATAAACCGAACGATCGGTTTATAGACTTTCGGCTTATATAATACATGTAATCCTATGGCTATTCTATAAACCGAAAGTTCGGTTTATAGAATAGCAATAGGAATACATGTATTCCATAAGCCGACAGCCTATAAACCGAACGTTCGGTTTATAGGCTGTGGGCATTTTACTACACGGAGACAAAGTCTCCATTCATAATTTTATGAATGGAGACTCTGTCTCTGTATAGTTAAATGCCGGCTTTTAACTATACGGAGACAAAGTCTCCATTTATAATTTTATGAATGGAGACTCTGTCTCCGTATAGTTAAATGCCCACAGCCTATAAACCGAACGTTCGGTTTATAGGCTGTGGGCATTTAACTATACGGAGACAAAGTCTCCATTCATAATTTTATGAATGGAGACTCTGTCTCTGTATAGTTAAATGCCGGCTTTTAACTATACGGAGACAAAGTCTCCATTTATAATTTTATGAATGGAGACTCTGTCTCCGTATAGTTAAATGCCCACAGCCTATAAACCGAACGTTCGGTTTATAGGCTGTGGGCATTTAACTATACGGAGACAAAGTCTCCATTCATAATTTTATGAATGGAGACTCTGTCTCTGTATAGTTAAATGCCGGCTTTTAACTATACGGAGACAAAGTCTCCATTTATAATTTTATGAATGGAGACTCTGTCTCCGTATAGTTAAATGCTATTGTATTCTATAAACCGACTCTATTTCGGCTTATAGAATGCAATAGTACTACGAATGGACGAATGAACGAATGATTTTCCTTTATTAACCATTCGTTCATCCGGCTTTAGTTAGCTTAGCATTTTCGTTCTTCGTTTTTCGGGCGAATGGACGAAAATGCAATTTTCGGACGAAAATGCATTCGTCCGAAAACGAATGCACATGTCTAGTATATATTCATATGTAAATTGCTTTTTAAATAATAAATTATGATATAAAAAAATCTTGTTTTTATTTCCTTTTATGTGACAATGCTGCCTCTCTCTTTCCCTTGCCCCCAGATTTGTCGCTCTCCCCCCCTTAGTGTTGTCTCTCTCTCACCCTCCCTTTGGCTCCCCCCTCGCTCCCCTTGTGTCTGTCTCTTCCCCCCTTCCCTCCCCTTGTTTCTCTCTGCCCCCCCCCCCTTGTTATTCTGTCCCCCCCTCACCTGTTTCTTGCTCCCTGGTGGCTAGTGGGGGCAGCCGGGGGATGTATGCACTATACATAATAGACGGAAGTGTCGGGCAGCATGGAGGTTGTCTGCACAATTCGTGCAGACATCCCCCAGCTGCCCGATTCTCCCTGGTGGCTAGCGAGGGAGCGGAGGATGTCTGCGCGATGAGCGAGACCTCTCCTGCTGCCGCCCGGCATGACCGCCGGGACTTCTATGATGAAGCTGGGTACTTCCGGCTTCCTCATAAAAGTCCTGGCTGTCGTTCCGGGCGGCAGCAGGGGAGGTCTCGCTCATCGCGCAGACATCCTCCGCTGCCTCGCTAGCCACCAGGGAGAATCGGGCAGCTGGGGGATGTCTGCACGAATCGTGCAGACAACCTCCATGCTGCCCGACACTTCCGTCTATTATGTATAGTGCATACATCCCCCGGCTGCCCCCACTAGCCACCAGGGAGCAAGAAACAGGTGAGGGGGGGACAGAATAACAAGGGGGGGGGGGGCAGAGAGAAACAAGGGGAGGGAAGGGGGGAAGAGACAGACACAAGGGGAGCGAGTGGGGGAGCCAAAGGGAGGGTGAGAGAGAGACAACACTAAGGGGGGGAGAGCGACAAATCTGGGGGCAAGGGAAAGAGAGAGGCAGCATTGTCACATAAAAGGAAATAAAAACATGATTTTATTTATATCATAATTTTTTATTAAAAAAGCAATTTACATGTGAATATATACTAGACATGTGCATTCGTTTTCGGACGAATGCATTTTCGTCCGAAAATTGCATTTTCGTCCATTCGCCCGAAAAACGAAGAACGAAAATGCTAAGCTAACTAAATCGAATGAACGAATAGTTAATAAAGGAAAATCATTCGTTCATTCGTCCATTCGTAGTACTATTGCATTCTATAAGCCGAAATAGAGTCGGTTTATAGAATACAATAGCATTTAACTATACGGAGACAGAGTCTCCATTCATAAATTTATGAATGGAGACAAACGTATAGTTAAAAGCCGACAGCCTATAAACCGAACGTTCGGTTTATAGGCTGTGGGCATTTAACTATACGGAGACAGAGTCTCCATTCATAAAATTATAAATGGAGACTTTGTCTCCGTATAGTTAAAAGCCGGTGTTCTGACAAATTTCTGGAGCAAATTCTCCTGCGCAATCGCAGGAGAATTTGCTCACTGCGCATGCGCATAAAGTTACAGCTGATAACTCAGCTGTAACTTTGTGACCACCGTGCATGAGACAGCTGCGCAACCCACCTCCCGCCCCCTCACACCCCCTGCACACCCCTTCTTACCAGATCATCGACCACAGCGATACACAGCGCATGCGCACGCCTATCCAGCCGTTTGGGAATGCGCGCGTCCGTTGTTGTGTTCTTAAGGTGGTAAGTAACACGGGGCGTCGGGACATAAGGGGGCAAGCATCCTGGTGAGGGCTGCCTCATCTTGATGGGATTTGTGATCCTCCTGCTGTATTATTGATGCAGCAGGAGGATCACAAATCCCATCAAGATGAGGCAGCCCTCACCAGGATGCTTGCCCCCTTATGTCCCGACGCCCCATGTTACTTACCACCTTAAGAACACAACAACGGACGCGCACATTCCCAAACGGCTGGATAGGCGTGCGCATGCGCTGTGTATCGCTGTGGTCGATGATCTGGTAAGAAGGGGTGTGCAGGGGGTGTGAGGGGGCGGGAGGTGGGTTGCGCAGCTGGCGCATGCGCGGTGGTCACAAAGTTACAGCTGAGTTATCAGCTGTAACTTTATGCGCATGCGCAGTGAGCAAATTCTCCTGCGATTGCGCAGGAGAATTTGCTCCAGAAATTTGTCAGAACACCGGCATTTAACTATACGGAGACAGAGTCTCCATTCATAAAATTATAAATGGAGACTTTGTCTCCGTATAGTTAAAAGCCGGCATTTAACTATAGGGAGACAGAGTCTCCATTCATAAAATTATGAATGGAGACTTTGTCTCCGTGTAGTAAAATGCCCACAGCCTATAAACCGAACGTTCGGTTTATAGGCTGTCGGCTTATGGAATACATGTATTCCTATTGCTATTCTATAAACCGAACGTTCGGTTTATAGAATAGCCATAGGATTACATGTATTATATAAGCCGAAAGTCTATAAACGGATCGTTCGGTTTATAGGCTTTCGGCATTTTACTACACGGAGACAAAGTCTCCATTCATAATTTTATGAATGGAGACTCTGTCTCTGTATAGTTAAATGCCGACAGCCTATAAACCGAACGACTTTCGGTTTATAGACTTTCGGCTTATATAATACATGTAATCCTATGGCTATTCTATAAACCGAAAGTCGTTCGGTTTATAGAATAGCAATAGGAATACATGTATTCCATAAGCCGACAGCCTATAAACCGAACGTTCGGTTTATAGGCTGTCGGCATTTTACTACACGGAGACAAAGTCTCCATTCATAATTTTATGAATGGAGACTCTGTCTCCGTGTAGTAAAATGCCGACAGCCTATAAACCGAACGTTCGGTTTATAGGCTGTCGGCTTATGGAATACATGTATTCCTATTGCTATTCTATAAACCGAACGACTTTCGGTTTATAGAATAGCAATAGGAATACATGTATTCCATAAGCCGACAGCCTATAAACCGAAAGTCGTTCGGTTTATAGGCTGTCGGCATTTTACTACACGGAGACAGAGTCTCCATTCATAAAATTATGAATGGAGACTTTGTCTCCGTGTAGTAAAATGCCCACAGCCTATAAACCGAACGTTCGGTTTATAGGCTGTCGGCATTTTACTACACGGAGACAAAGTCTCCATTCATAATTTTATGAATGGAGACTCTGTCTCTGTATAGTTAAATGCCGACAGCCTATAAACCGAACGACTTTCGGTTTATAGACTTTCGGCTTATGTAATACATGTAAACCTATGGCTATTCTATAAACCGAAAGTCGTTCGGTTTATAGAATAGCAATAGGATTACATGTATTCCATAAGCCGAAAGTCTATAAACCGAAAGTCGTTCGGTTTATAGACTTTCGGCTTATAGAATACAAGTAATACTATTGCCTTTCTATGAACCGAACGAGAGCCCCATTCATAAGAATTTCTTATGAATGGGGCTCTCGTTCGGTTTATAGAAAGCCAATAGTATTACATTGTATTCTATAAAACGAACGAAAAAAATTAACGAAACGAAAATAATGAACGAATTTCGTCTGAAACGAATGCACTAATGAACGAAATTCGTTTTAGACGAAATAAATAACATTTTCGTCCGAATGGACGAAAACGAAACGAAAATTTTAGTTTTGCACATGTCTAATGTCTAATAATTGCTAGCCAGTGAATTACTAGTTGTGCATAATTACTAGCCAGTGCATTACTAGTGGGGCATAAATACTAGCCAGTGAATTATTAGTGGTGCGTGATTACTAGCTAGTGAATTTCTAGTGGTGTCTAATTACTAGCCAGTGATTTACTAGTACTGCATAATTACTAGCCAGTGAATTAATAGTGGTGCATCATTACTAGGCAGTGAATTACTAGTACTGCATAATTACTAGCCAGTGAATTAATAGTGGTGCATAATTACTTGCCTGTGCATTACTAGTGGTGCATAATTACTAGGCAGTAAATTACTAGTGGTGCAAAATTACTAGCCAGTGGATCACTAGTGGTGCATAATTACTAGCCAGTGAGTTACTAGTGGTGCATCATTACTAGCCAGTGAATTACTAACTCGCCAATGAATTTATAGTGGTGCATAATTACTAGCCAGTGAATTACTAACTCGCCAGTGAATTAATAGTTGTGCATAATTACTAGCCAGTGCATTACTAGTGGTGCATAATTACTAGCCCGTGAAATAATAGTGGTGCAAAATTACGGTACTAGCCAGGGAAATACTAGTGGTGCATAATTACTAGCCAGCGAATTATTAGTGGTGCGTAATTACTAGCTAGTGAATTTCTAGTGGTGCCTAATTACTAGCCAGTAAATTACTAGTACTGCATAATTACTAGCCAGTGCATTACTAGTGGGGCATACATACTTACCAGTGAATTACTAGTAATGCATACTTAATACCCAGTTAATTACTAGTGGTGCACAATTACTAGCCAGTGAATTACTAATGGAGCATAATTACTAGCCAGTGAATTACTAGTAGTGCATATTTACCATACAGTGAATTGCTAGTGGGGCATAATCACTAGCCAGTGGCTTACTTGTGGTATATAATTACTAGCCAGTGAATTACTAGTGGTGCATAATTTCTAGCCAGTGAACTACTTGTGGTGCATAATTACTAGCCAGTGAATGACTAGTATTGCATAATTACTAGTCAGTGAATTACTAGTGGTGCAGAATTACTAGCCAGTGAATTACTAGTGGTGCGTAATTACTAGCCAGTGGTTCCCACCCTGGTGTTTTGTTGTGTTCAATTCCTGTTGGTGTATTTTTGGTGTTATGTTAAATGTAATCTTTAAATTGATTTTGAGGTTGCCCTATCATGTTTACCTATGTATTTTGCGGGTTATCCCTGATGTCTAATCTCCATATCATTGGTGGCTTGGCAATATCACTCCTGTGTAGTGTTGAACGAACCTGAACCGCACTGTTCGGGTTCGTACCGGACATTACGGTGTCCGTGCCACGAACCCGTACCCGGACATTTCACTGTATGTCTGTGTTGGAGTTCGAGGTTCGGCTATAAACTGAAAGTCTTTAAACCAAAAATCATTCGGTTTATAGACTTTCGGTTTATAGAATAGCAATAGCATTACATGTATTTTATAAAAACGAAAGTCTATAAACCGAATGTCTTTCGGTTTATAGACTTTCGGTTTATGGAATACCTCTAATGCTATTGCTATTCTATAAACCGAAATAGAGTCCCCATTCATAAGAATAGGACCTATTCTTATGAATGGGGACTCTATTTTGGTTTATAGAATAGCAATAGCATGACATGTATTACATCTGAGAGTCAAATAGAACTGTCAAATACTGTGCTTAGAGCGCACTTTAAAAATTCTAATAGTTTTGGGTGCTAAATAGTACATTTGATTCTTGCGGTGCACTTCATATCTGAGAGTCAAATAGAACCGTCAAATACTGTGCTTACAGCGCACTTTGAAAAATTCTAATAGTTTTGGATGCTAAATAGTACATTTGCATCTTGCGGTGCACTTCATATCTGAGAGTCAAATAGAACAGTCCAATACTGTGCTTACAGTGCACTTTGAAAAATTCGAATAGTTTTGGGTGCTAAATAGTACATTTGTGTCTTGCGGTGCACTTCATATCTGAGAGTCAAATAGAACCGTCAAATAATGTACTTACAGTGCACTTTAAAAAATTCTAATAGTTTTGGGTGCTAATTAGTACATTTGCGTCTTGCGGTGCACTTCATATCTAAGAGTCAAATAGAACCGTCAAATACTGTGCTTACAGCGCACTTTGAAAAATTCGAATAGTTTTGGATGCTAAATAGTACATTTGCATCTTGCGGTGCTCTTCATATCTGAGAGTCAAATAGAAGAGTCCAATACTGTGCTTACAGCGCACTTTGAAAAATTCTAATTGTTTTGGGTGCTAAATAGTACATTTGCATCTTGCAGTGCACTTCATATCTGAGAGTCAAAAAGAACAGTCCAATACTGTGCTTATATCGCACTTTGAAAAATTCTGGCTACCTCCTTCTCCTCCTCCTCCAGCGCCGCTTCCACCTACACCGCCACAGTCACCGCCTCCTCAACCTATGGGTCACTTATAGTATAAACTGAAAGAGAATACCCTGCACTCCAACCCTCTCTCAAATGGATAATTCTGTTGATCCTCCTGGCAGCCATGCTTTATGTTCTTTCAAAACTAAAATCAAAGATTCCATCTAGTGCTATTTTATGGCTCAGCTGTATTTTTAATTTGTATGTATTTTATGTTATTTTAAGTTATTTCCCTATCCACATTTGCTTGCAGAGCACTTGTCCTACTCTTATCCACATTTTACTTCCTTTTGCAGGCCTTTCCATGACTTTTTTAGAGGCATTTTAGTGGCCAAAAGTCCGTGTCCCCATTGACTTCAATAGGGTCCGGGTTCGGGGTCAAGTTCGGGTCAAGTTCAAGCACGGACCCGGACTTTATTCCGAAGTTTGGTTGAACCTCTCGAACCCGAACATCCAGGTGTCCTCTCAACTCTACTCGTGTGGTTTCAATAGATAAAAGTTAAAAAAGAAGACTTTGGGCTAAAGATAAATGAGTAATGCATATTAAAACTTGTATTTAAAACAATCCATTCATCATTAAAGAAACGTGCTATACTAAACAATCCATGTCCGACTTTCTCAGCATCTTTGTAGGGAAGGATCCACATCCTTGTTTCTCATTTTTAGTGTACTTAGCATCATCTTCCGAACCATCGTGTAAATTAATAGGTTGCAAAAAATAGGTCTGAATACTAACTTAAATGAATTCCATGGAGAATGAATAAGCTCAGAATTGGAAAACAAATAAAAGAGAGATATAACAAAGTTATATATGTACACATATAATAGCATGCACAAACATATTGTGAAACACTAATTAAATAAATTCTTCCATTTTTAATGCTGGTACTTTTTAGATTTGTGTGCCCCTTTCGGTATAATATCATTGATCTCTATCTAAATACAATTCCAAAAGGTCTATTTTCGTTACCACCCATTATATGTATTTATATAGTGGATAGGACAGTATAATGCTGGTGCCAGTGTGCATTTGGTCCCCTGCAGCTTGGCTCTTTGCAATCACATGATTGAAGTGTCAGTCACAGTGCTGGGAGCACTAATGATGCTTACTGTATGAATATGATCAGCATCTCATGCCAAGCAGCTGATACCTATATTAATCCCTAAAATATTGCTCCACTTTCAGATTTCAAGAAAATGAGTCATCACACATCTCCAAACTCCAAAATAAAACTTTACCTTAATCAGCTGAGTTTAGAAAATGTGTCAAAACATATATGGTATTGATTAATTGTGGCTCGAATGAGAGCCGGCTGCTGAAATATGGCTGAGTGACGGGACCATCAGTGATGAGACACTGATAGATTGATAGGCACAGAGAGCCTGATAGGCACAGATAGCTTGATAGGCACAGATAGTCTGATAGGCACAGATAGCTTGATAGGCACAGATAGCTTGATAGGCACAGATAGCTTGATAGGCACAGATAGTCTGATAAGCACAGCTAGCTTGATAGGCACAGATAGTCTGATAGGCACAGATAGTCTGATAAGCACAGCTAGCTTGATAGGCACAGATAGTCTGATACGCACAGCTTGCTTGATAGGCACAGCTAGCTTGATAGGCACAGATAGTCTGATAGGCACAGATAGCCTGCTAGGCACAGATAGTCTGATAGGCACAGATAGCCTGATAGGCACGGATAGTCTGATAGACACATGTAGCCTGATAGGCATGGATAGTCTGATAGGCACGGATAGTCTGATAGGCACAGATAGCTTGATAGGCACAGATAGTCTGATAGGCACAGATAGCTTGATAGGCACAGATATCCTGATAGGCACAGATAGCTTGATAGGCACAGATAGCTTGACAGGCACAGATAGCCTGATAGGCACAGATAGCCTGTAATATCAGAGTTCAGTCATTAGGAAATATGATTTCCGTTCTCCAGTTAGTATCCATCAAATTACGATATTGGCCACTCAGCACACCAGCATATCTTTTTTCAATGGGGTGGTGAACGATAGCCATCATTATTTGAGGAGGCAGGCCACTTTCACAGCAGATCCCTACTTTAATTACATGATCGCCCTCTAGCATAGGTCCCATTGAAAAGTGCAGTTGTTGTAAGTTGTCACAGCAAGATTGAATTTTAGCATGATGTGCATTCAATGAGATTGTGCAGAGGATTGCCGAATTCCTACAGAAAATGATTGATTTCCTCCTATAGACTGGTAATTAAGACTAATTCCGGATCCATATGCTCACCCATGGAAGGGCTGGCATTTTTTGTCCCAGGGGGCAAAACCTAGTTAGCGGCCCATTGTGAAACTTTATCAACCACATTTTATCATCATAGATAGACACAGGTAGACAGATACGTTGGCACCCAAGCTATATGGATTGATAGAAAGACAAGGCAGTTGTAAGAAAGGTGTACATTGCTATGCTCAGGGGCATTTAGAAGTTAAAACTGGTTAAGCCCCAGCCTGTTTAGATATGTTAGAGAACAGCCTGGGAGACAATTACCCCCATTGCCAGCCCTCTCATGTGGTCACCTTATGTTGCTACATGTTAAGAGATGTCCCTTAGAAGATGTTGTCGGATATAGATCATAGTCTATTACAGCAGCATCCACAACATCAGCAGGGGAGGAACTCACAATAATCACCATGTCTTCATGTTCGGCAGCAACTGTCAATTTTTGTGATCCCCTTATCAAGCAATATCTGCATCTATAAGTATTTTTTCTGATGTCTGAGAATATTATTACTGAGTTATAACATCACATCCCAAACTAGGAGCCCTCCAACAAGTGTTCATGAATGGGATTCACATATTCATTGTAACTGGCTGGGACAACACAGCCCAGTCACTATGGTAGTGAATTGGCAGTAGTGATGACATCAGTGGTCTAAAAAGGTGGCTATGGTTTTTTTAGTGTATACTTTAGGCTACACTCAAGAATTATGTTTTTTTTCTTTTCTTTTGTATCCAGGATATTTATTTTATTTTTGGATTAGCCTGTTTTAAGGGGTCAAAGATGAGGACTGACATTATATTGATGGACATATAGATAAGTATTCAAAAAAAGGATTTTTCTTACTTTACCAAGGTCACTTTCATTTTAGTGGGGGGTTAGGTAGGCCACCAACAAGGGGGGTGAAATTGAACTTATTCAAATATCTTATTTGTTTTGATTTACCACATCATTTACTGAGCATCCACTCGTGATATTTTTTTTTTATTGTTAGAGATTGTACTAAAGCGATTGGGCCCCCAAGACAAATTATATAAACTAGACAAAAACTATATGTTAGCCCTCCTGTAGACACCATAATTGCGGTTACATGTGGAGTAAGCTGTTTAATTTCTATAGGGGGGTTGTGATACATCCAGGCCTCTGTATTGGGTACACACTTTCCTGTATCAATTTTAATTTTAAAATGTGTAATGTTAGACAATTTTGCACATGCCTAGTATTTATGAGATCAAGTCATAATTGCTCAACATCAATTTCATGCTGAAAAAAAAAATAAAAAAATATATATATATAGTGGAAGCAGTAATTGCATGCTATGACTTTCAAACCAATGCATATTACATATGTGCAGTAAAAAGAATACCAGTGTATAACCAAAAACTTTAAAGATCATTAAAAACTTTAGAATTTTTAGTTAGTATGTTAAAATTCCACCAAAGCGGTAAGAAAAAGATGTACACCTGCATCTAGATTAAAACAAAATGTTAATACATGTTAAGTGCACCCCCCAAAAATTATTTAAAATATCAGTGTCTGTCAGGGGTCTTGTTGGGAGCACGTACCGTAGCAGAGATGCCAAAAAAATGAGGGTAACGCAGTAGGAGTAAGCAAGGCACTAAACAATGGCTCACAAATGGGGAAACAAGCTAGGGTCAGGGCAGGACAGTTCAAAGTATTCCAGGAGCAAGCCAAAAGGTCAGGAGCCAGGGAATCCAAACATGAAGGGGAACAGCAAGGAGAAGGGAACACAAAGAGACATCTGGCAGCTCAATACAAAAAACCAGACTAAAGTGCGTGCAGGTGTTTTTTTATAGAGCTGAGGATTAAGGTCCCTCCCAACAGCATAAGATAACTCTCCTCCTCAGTTAGCAGTGAAGGACACGTACCACCTTCTTCCTCCACCTCCTCTGATTCCCCCAATGGTGTTGCTCCCTCGAACATCAGGACATGCACCTCCTCTAACACAGATGCACTTGCAGAGCACATGTATTACTTGAGACCATGGATGCAGCCTACCCTGCGATGGTGTGGGTTGCCGACGTGGCTGAGGCAGTGGTGGATGCTGTATGAGGTAGGGAGTCCTGGGATGGTGTGTGCGCAGGCCTCGGAGTCTAACACTGTGCAATTTTAGTATCATTTTTAGGCACAAACATGCAACAAAATAAATAAAGGCAATGCAAGATTTTAGTTATGAACCAAGGCTGGGAAAGTTGAGTTTGTTTACACTGGGACCTAGGATTCTGAAGACAGTATATGATAACTTCATACAAATATATTCAAGGTCTTTGTATTTAATTTTTCATGGACCCGTTCATTAAGAGAACTATACAGAGGTTATCCTGAGAGACTGAACTTCAAGGACGCTCCACATTCAGCAGTGGGTATTGAACATTACAGTATAGCAATAAAGATGTGTAATTCTTATCACATATCGTAATCATTGGCTCATGTGGTCAGGTCACCATGGAGTTTCGGAGATTGGAGGGATGGCCAACCTGGTTTAATATATAGCAAGGATGCTCTTGTTAGTGTGTATTTTTACTAATTTATTTAGCTAACTGTTTTGTGTACACCATATATACTATTTTTATAATTAACTTTATTAGACAGCTCTGAAAAGACCATAATATTGAGGAAAGATTTTCAATATTTCCTCAGCTGATGCCTAGATATACTTAAGCAATGTCTATGGATTGAAAGGATTATCTCGTTTCCTCTTGTCTGAAGTGCATACATTTAACAGTTCAATATTGTGTACCAAAGGGAAATATCTATAAAGGAAGAGAAATGTCTAAGCCTTAACAAAAGTATGGATACATATGTATGGGGACGAGACCTCAAAATATTCAATAATAAACAAGTATGGATTTGAAGTCTGAAATATAATAATAAAAACGAACTTTATATTACATATTAAAAGAATATAGCTTGCATTTTATATTTTTATCTTTGCACTTGCACACGATTCACACCATTGTTTGAACATTCAGACTAGACATGGAGCCCAAATTGTTATGTTAATACATCCTAAATATCTAATTCCTATATTTAGAGGATAGAAGAAGGCAAAATCTTTCATGTGATATCAGAACACTTATTGAAAGATATACAGCCTCATTGCCTGATTATTTTGCTAAGCAACACACAGGCCCTTAGCATATTGAATTCAGGGCCGGCGCTACCGTAAGGCAGCACAGGCGGCTGCCTTAGGGCGCCCCAAGGGGGGAGGGCGGGAAAATCGCCCGCGCCCCCAGGCCCGTTTACTTACCTTATTGTTGCTGTCCCCCGGTGCAGGTCCGTGGCTGTGAGAGAAGCGTTGTTCGCTTTATTGATCCGCACGGCTGGAGGGGAGCGCAAAACGCTTCCCTCACAGCCACGGACCTGCACCGGGAGATAGAGCAGCAGCGAGGAGGTAAGTACTGGGGTCTGGGGAAGGGGGGAGGAGGGTGGCATAACGAGCATACTGAGGGGCAATATCCTGGCATATTAACTGGTAATATCCTGGCATATTGGGAATATCCTGGCATATTAAGTGGCAATACCCTGGCATAATTATTGACAATACCCTGGCATATTAATTGGCATTATCCTGGCATATTAAGTGGCAATACCCTGGCATATTAATTGGCATTATCCTGGCATATTAAGTGGCAATATCCTGGCATAATTATTGACAATACCCTGGCATATTAATTGGCATTATCCTGGCATATTAAGTGGCAATACCCTGGCATATTAATTGGCATTATCCTGGCATATTAAGTGGCAATACCCTGGCATAATTATTGGCAATACCCTGGCATATTAAGTGGAAATATCCTGGCATATTAAGTGGCAATACCCTGTAATATTGGGAATATCCTGGCAAATTGGGAATATCCTGGCATATAGTGGCAATTCCCTGGCATAATTATTGGCAATATCCTGGCATTTTAAGTGGCAATACCCTGGCATAATTATTGGCAATACCCTGGCATATTAAGTGGCTATATCCTGGCATATTAAGTGGCAATACCCTGGCATAATTATTGGCAATACCCTGGCATATTAAGTGGCAATACTCTGGCATATTAATTGGCAATATCCTGGCATTTTAATTGGCAATATCCTGGCATATTGGGAATATCCTGGCATATTAAGTGGCAATACCCTGGCATAATTATTGGCAATACCCTGGCATATTAAGTGGCATTATCCTGGCATATTAAGTGGTAATACCCTGGCATATTAATTGGCAATATCCTGGCATATTAAGTGGCAATATCCTGGCATATAAAGTGGCAATACGCTGGCATTTTAATTGGCAATATCCTGGCATATTAAGTGGCAATATCCTGGCATATTAATTGACCATACCCTGGCATATTAAGTGGCAATACCCTGGAATTTTAATTGGCAATATCCTGGCATATTGGGAATATCCTGGCATATTAAGTGGCAATACCCTGGCATAATTATTGGCAATACCCTGGCATATTAAGTGGCATTATCCTGGCATATTAAGTGGCAATACCCTGGCATATTAATTGGCAATATCCTGGCATATTAAGTGGCAATATCCTGGCATATTAAGTGGTAATACCATGGCATTTTAATTGGAAATATCCTGGCATATTAAGTGGCAATATCCTGGCATATTAATTGACAATACCCTGGCATATTAAGTGGCAATACCCTGGAATTTTAATTGGCAATATCCTGGCATATAGGGAATATCCTGGCATATTAAGTGGCAATACCCTGGCATAATTATTGGCAATACCCTGGCATATTAAGTGCCATTATCCTGGCATATTAAGTGGCAATACCCTGGCATATTAATTGGCAATATCCTGGCATATTGATAAAATCCTGGCATATTAAGTGGAAATACACTGGCATATTAAGTGGCAATATCCTGGCATATTAAGTGGCAATACCCTGGCATAATTATTGGCAATACCGTAGCATATTAATTGGCAAAATCCTGGCATATTAATTGACAATACCCTGGCATATTAAGTGGCAATACCCTAGCATATTAAGTGGCAATAGAGTGGCAAAATCCTGGCATATGGAGGTGCAAAATCCTGACATATTGAGTGGCAAAATCCTGGCATACTGAGGGGCAAAATCATGGCATATTGAGTGGCAAAATCCTGGCATATTGAGGGGCAAAATCCTGACATATTGAGGGGCAAAATATTGGCATATTAAATGGCATATTGAGTGGCTAAATACTGGCATATTGAGTGGCAAAAATGGGGGGCACCAAAATGCACCTTCGCCTGTGTAGACGAAAATCCTTGCACCGGCCCTGATTGAATTGGACAGCTGAAAGGAGAAATAGGTTGGCTGAACTAAATCATAGATATTGTATATTGTATTCAGTTGCTTTGAAAAGTGGGTAGGATTGGCAGAAAGCATTTTGCTAGGTCTGGCTGCAACTGCATTATCCCTGTAATTAATTTCAATTATACTCCAAGTATTATGATAAAACTTCATCACAAAATGGATGTCTCCAAAAATCCAGGACTGGAAGATTCAGATGTTAGCAACTTAGATTTTTAAGCCCCCCTTCCCCCCCACCACTTATCTCTTAAGGTTTGTCCTTATTTTCAATTGGCTGAGGTTCATTCTGATAGTTAGGAGTTAGCAGGAGTAGTAAGAACAAGTCAAAGATTATCATTTGTTTGGCCTTGGGGTTTGTTCATGAGGGATGTGGGAATATTTACCCAAGTTATCTGATTTTCATACATACATTCACGAAAAGGTGAGCTGCAAGTCAGTTGAGGGGAGATTTGGCTATATTTATCTGTACATATTGCAAGAACAAACCTGGAGAGTTTGCTTAGTGGGCGAAACTCATCCGGTCTGTACCTGCACAATGTATAGTTTAAATGCTGAGATGAAACGTTTATCATCATCCTGCCCCTGAGTAACACGTGTGTCGGACTGGCAGCACACCTGCATGAAAAATATCTGAGAGGCCGACGACAGCAGCAAATTCGGCATCAGAGTCAGAGTCGTATCATTTTCATGCTGGTCGAATAGGCAACAATGTCTGATGCCGAATTCGTGAGTGAGTGACTCCGATGCCGGATTCACTGCAGCCGTCAGCCTCTCAGCTCTATTTCGTGTATTTCCAGGGTTTGTTTGCTGTCTGTATGGAGCACACAAACCCAGGAAATATACAGTGTGGCGCACACCTAGCACACACGGTGGGATTCACTTATATTAGACCAGTGAAATAGATTCGCTTAGGTCTTGAAATAAAACTAATTGTACTATCAGGCAAGCAAGTAATATGGAAGAGGTTGCATTTCTCTAGTGTATTGTTGCACTATTCCTAAACTGAATCTATTTTTTCATTTTTTGCTATAGTTGTCCAATCACTATATGTAAATTAACTAATCATGGTTTGATTACCCCATAATTACCTTCATTGTCAAGGTGGGGCCTGTTGAGGGAGAACCCACACCACAGGCGGGCTTCACCCTAAACCAGCTTAGACCCAAAGGTTGAACCCAGAGGATCAGCTGGACTTGGATGATCCGTAGTGGAGAACCTCAGATACAGACCAATATAGCAGTAGGAAGATTAGCAGAGTAATAAGGCACACAAATAACAATGTCTTTCTGAAAAGTTATAGCAGGTAGAAATAGAAGACCCTGGATTGGCACAGCTTGCACTTTACATGATATAATAAGAGAGAGGTTGTCTCCAGCCTGTGCAATCCATTGCCTTCCATTACTACCTGCTATAACTTCCATTTACAGAAATACATTATTTGTGTGCCTTACTGCTCTGATAATTCTTCTCCTTACACAGAGATTGAACTTGACTTGATATAGCAGCAGGTAGGAGACAGTAGTTCAATTCCAAGGGAGATGCCAGTAAGAGTACTCAAGAGTAGCCACAGTCAATACATGAATCAAACAAGCCAGGAAATATCACAGGACAGGTAATCAGACAAGTCAGAGTCATACACAGGAAAATCAGAGTGAACACCAATAATACAGGAAATATGAGAACCACAAATGAGTGCAGAACAGCTGAGATGCTGGGTTTTTAACTGTGGCGCCGAGTGCACTCTGACGCTTCCGCCTCCCTTCAACTATGCTTCATTGTCGTGCCTCCATTCAGCATCATGCTCTGGTGAGAATGCTAGCATAGAGAAGAGTCTCCTACATGTGACACGCTCCATGCAACTATACAAGAGACATTACTTCACATGACTTACATTTCAGAGTCTCCATAGAGTATCAAGGTTATATATAGTTGGCAACAGGGTAAAATTGCTGAATCCAAGAGGGTTCTTTTGGATTAAAGTGTACCTGTTTGGTATAACTTTATATAGTGTAAAAAGATATCTATCTATACATTGTAGTGTGTCAATATGCTATATTTGTTTTTTAATCAAGACAATAACGTTGTAAGCCTCAGGATTGAACCTCTTTGCCAAAGAGCTTATGGTGAATGGTTTGATTCAAAGCCTTGGCAAAACCTTTCTTTTTAAGGTTATTTAAATCTGTTAAATATGCTTATTTCAGAAGGATGAAAGGCTGATTGGATTTTATTGGGGATTAGACCTGTAATTTGAGGATTGAACAGATTCGACAAGGGGTGTATTAGTCCAAAGATTGCAGCAATGTTCATATTGGTAAGATGTACAAGGGAGTCATCAGAATCACTACCGTAACCTCATTGTACAGACTCATCATACATTATTTGCCAAGAAAATCTGTTGACCTCAGTTAACTAACTAACAACACCATTAACTACTTTAAAAGTACCAGAAACAGTTTAACTAGAAATTCTGCATAGTTGTTGACCACACACTAGAAGAAAACGTTTATATATATTTTTTATTATTTTGTGCATTTCATATTTATGTTAACATCTTTTATTTGATTTTATTGTTAGTTTGTTGCATGCAGGATCATCCTTGACAGTTATTCACTAAATAGTGAACTATAGTGAATTTACAAATGGCCTGTTGTTTTGATTGTCCGTTCACCACTGCTTTGTAAAACATTCCGATATTGCATTACTAAAAATACAGATAGTAAACAGACATGTGGATGCTGTTGTTGATCTACTTCTCCCTTGATTTCAGTCATGCTAAGCATCATGGGAATTGTAGTCCAACAACATCTGGCAAGCTGAATGAGGGTTAACCCTGTCCTAAAACAATGTACTATTTTTTAAAATTAAATTTAATTTGTTTAAAGGTGTCTGGGAAGTAATTTTTAAAAGTGTTTGGGAAGATTAGGCATCCTCAAAGACATGGCCCAACTGACCATTGGGGACAGCATAGCATGTACTCTAAACAGCAGAGCATATCGCCCAACCCCCTGGCTTCACTCTGAGGGGCTGAATGTAAATGGAATTATATAGCAGACGAAAAACAAAACAAATGCTTGAGCCCAATTATTTATTCTTATCTCAGCCTATTTTCTTTTCAAGACAAAAAATAATGTTTTGGGTAAAAGAAAGGTCAAGTCAGCTACTTTTGAAATAATACAATTGATTCCTAGACACTAAATGCAGAGGTTAGTTATGTACTGTTCACAAACATCAAAGAACATTCCTAGCCGCAATCGTCTCTTCCAAGAGAAATTCCAGTGTCTACTCCTCAGTCAATGCAACTTTGATTTATGTAAACAATTAAGTAACAATGATACATATATCTGAAACAAATTGCATAGGAGTATGGGATAGTGTAACATGTAAAAGAAATACTATAACAGTTATACCATATGGAATTTTTAAATCTACATATCACTACAGCAACCAGGGTGAGGTGATTAGGAAGGAGTCTTGCAGCAGGGGATACTGGGGAGTCTGTCTGTACTCCACAATGCATAACAGATGACTGGATGATACTAGACAGGGCTAAGACTGAGACAGGGCTGAACTGCTATCGCTGTAAGAGCAGACTGGACAGATGCTGCTCTGAGGCAAGACTGGGCAGAGACTAGAAACCCTGAAACAGGGCAGATACTGGAAGCCCTTGAACAGGGTAGAGACTGGAAGCCCTTAAACAGGGCAGAGACTAGAAGCCCTCGGACAGGGCAGAGGCTGGAAAACCTTGGACAGTGTGAAGGCTGAAATCCCTCAGAAAAAAAATGCGGTGGCTGGAGATACACTGGAACCCTCCCCCAGTATTTGAAGCCCCAGGTAGGGTTCCAGGTCCTGCTAGGCAGGAGCAGTCAGAAGCAATGGAATAGGGAGCCAGAGTAAGAGTAATAACACAAGGCTAGAACACACAACAATTAAAAGATGCCATTTGCACAAAAAAGCAGCTAGTTATAGGGCAGGGCTCACAGCAGATAGTTATAGGGCAGGAGGCCCATCATCATGGCGGGACAAAAGTACCAAACACAAGTAGAGCCGCCAGTAAAGGCTTAAATTGGAAACAGCCACACAAAACTGAATTTTTCGATATGGAAGGATGGAATGCAGGGTTAAATTGTGACAGAAACTCTGGAAGTAGTGTTGAACAAGTAGAGAGATGCTCAAAATATGCCTTATCCTTCTCCTAACCAATTAAGATTTGGAAAGTGGGGGAGTGGGAGTAATGGACACCAACACACATAATAATCCAAATAGTAACTTAGCAGGACAGAGTGAGTCATTGAAGATAGCAGACCAAATATTGCCTGGTAACAGTCAGCACATGGTGGGATCTATTTATTAAACAGTGAATTGAATTGCAAAATTATTATTGTTGTCTGTTCACTGCTATCTCCTAAGTTTCTTTAATTTTTTTTTTAACTATATAAAATCATAGGGTCTACTCAATAAAGAGAGAATTGCAGTGAATTGAGATGGAAATTTCAAACTTAAGACAAAAGAATGTGAGTTGGAAAAATTCTCCCATGCAGCTCAATGTTAGAATTTTACTCAGCTACTTTGGAGTTAATTTTGAAATTCCTAGAATATACAGTCAGAGAAACTACTATTGCAGCTACTTGGCCTACTGTGTACATACAAGGTCCTTAACTAAAATTGGGTGTTCTACCCAGCTATTTGACCTAGCAAACTGGATGAAAAAAATATTTAGGATAAAAATTCATACTTTTTTTGTCACTTGAGGGCCCCCGATTTTCTTTTTTTTCTGTACTTCCCTTTACATTCTTGGGTCTATCCAACAAAGTTCGATAATAGCTCGAAGAGGTTGACTTTTGAATACATTTATTTTCAAAGTACTGATCCTTTTGTACATTCATGAAAAAAGCAAGCAATTACTTGTAGCTGCATAATATAGTGTAGAGAGACCTGTCAGACAGTTCTAAATTATTTAGGGCATCTAATTTTAGACTTTCTTTTTATGGTAACTTACTGTTACAGGAAGGCTTGATCTTTGGAAGCCATGTGCTTTGTGACTAGAGCCAAGTCATAAAAACCTCAGGTTTAAGGAACATATGGTAAATTGTGGGTAATGTATAAAGGTCAATTGTGGGGCAAGTGGTTCAGTCACCTTGGAAACCAATAGAAAATTCCTGCTGATTAGATCACTTTTAGAACTTTGCCCGAGAAATGATACATACTTTATACATAACCCCATTAAGACAACGTGTGTTTTTCTTTTTATCTTACGTAAACATATACACATAACTCCCCCCCAAACTGTCCCGCATTGTGCGGGTACAGTCCTGATTTGGAGTGGGGGTCTGTTCTGCTGAGCTCTACCTTTGTTCTGTTTTTCAGGGCAAAGGTAGAGCTCGGTGAGAAAGCTGGATTCAGGACAGCACCAGACACAGGACAAGGCAAATCAAGGTGTCAGAAAAATTTACAGTGCCACAGTGCATTAGAGGTAGTGCTGACAATCAACCTTCCAAACTCTGCCCCCCAGCACCCCGATTCGCCGGGGGAAAAATGTTGGGAGGTATGTACAAGAGCATTTGTTGGACTTTGGTCCAAATGATAATTGCTGACTTTTTTCTAACATTCCCTTACATTCTAAATCAAAAACATTTTCTGTGTGCCATTTACACTGTACCACTGTTTCCCCTACTCAAAATATCTTGTGGGTTATATCTTTATCTATATATTCTCTCTAAATCTCTGAACTCGACATATCACATTCTTCTTTTTACTTTCTACTAAGCTTGGCAGAGTAGACGAACAATGCCTCTGCAATCATTGTTTGCACTATAAATAGATAATTCAAACCAATCATACATCGTGCTAGCAGAATTGCAAGCAAACGCACAGATCAAGAGCAAATTGAGTTTTAAATGTGTTTGTAGGATCTCGGCTTTACAACATCATCTTGTGGCCTAATATGCAAATTGCCCACATCCCATTGAAGTAGTTGATTTAAATCCAGTTTCTGTTCCGTATGTTTATATATTTTTATTGGCTATTGGTATAGGTATGCTGGCATGAGGTCTCTTTACATTTTTAGGTAGTACTAATTATTGGCATATATATACATGAGTAGTCTGGTACTAATTATTGGCATATATCTTAATGAGTAGTCTGGTGAAAATCAGGCAGTAAGACCACATTGACTAATCACTATGCTGCTTTGAGTGGCAGCCTTGCGTATATTTGTGAGAGATTGTAACTTGCTGACAGGAGTCTCTTTAATATGTAGAGTATCACACTTCTCCATGTTGAAGCCCTACGAAGCAGTGTCTCCTCCCCTGACAACTGTTAAATCATCATCACATTAGCACAACAATTTAAATATGTTTGTTACTTTCACCGCCTCTCTCAGGAAGTAGAGCTACATCTATGAAATGCGTCAGGATGAAAGTCTTGGGAGCTTTTCTACAATATCATTTTACTATACAACCTCCTGCTTCTTGTAGATTCATTGCTGCAGAATATGATAAACACTAATTACCTGAATGTCTTTATTTATTACACTTAAACACAGGATTTCTGAGGCTCATGCACGCTGTTATTGCTGATTGATCAATTCACTAGAGTAGGCTTATTTTAGTTTATGTCGCTCTGTAATAAATGTATGAAATTGGTAAAGGAGTAGTACAGTGTTAGCCTTGAAAAACAGGAAACAAGTAGGTTTAAAATGATACCATTTATTGGGTATTTGGTTGCAAGATTTCAAGACCAAGTTGCTAATCATCACATTAGCACAACAATTTAAATATGTTTGTTACTTTCACCGCCTCTCTCAGGAAGTAGAGCTACATCTATGAAATGCGTCAGGATGAAAGTCTTGGGAGCTTTTCTACAATATCATTTTACTATACAACCTCCTGCTTCTTGTAGATTCATTGCTGCAGAATATGATAAACACTAATTACCTGAATGTCTTTATTTATTACACTTAAACACAGGATTTCTGAGGCTCATGCACGCTGTTATTGCTGATTGATCAATTCACTAGAGTAGGCTTATTTTAGTTTATGTCGCTCTGTAATAAATGTATGAAATTGGTAAAGGAGTAGTACAGTGTTAGCCTTGAAAAACAGGAAACAAGTAGGTTTAAAATGATACCATTTATTGGGTATTTGGTTGCAAGATTTCAAGACCAAGTTGCTAGGTCCTTTCCTTAAGCTAGGCCCCTTCCTCAGGCTAGGCCCCTTCCTTAGGCTAGGCCCCTTCCTCAGGCTAGGCCCCTTCCTTAGGCTAGGCCCCTTCCTCAGGCTAGGCCCCTTCCTCAGGCTAGGCCCCTTCCTTTGGCTAGGCCCCTTCCTTAGGCTAGGTCCCTTCCTTAGGCTAGATCCCTTCCTCAGGCATAGTTTTTTTTATGCCTGAGGAAGGGACCTAGCAACTTGGTGTTGAAAGCTTGCAACCAAATTCCCAATAAATGGTTTAATTTTAACTCTACTTGTTTCCTAATAAAAGTTTTGCACATGGAATTGTGTTCTCTCTCTTTCTTTTTGATTTAAATCCAGCCCTACCTGTTGCTGGATCATTGTTACTATGTGAATCTATCTAATTCAATAAGGTTCTAGAATAGTGTGAGCAAGTTGACTTGGGAGGAAATTTAAAGGTTGACCTCACAAGTCAACCTTCTCACACTATTCACTAATGGAGACACTGTGTGTGTCTGTATGTCTGTGTGTGTGTGTCTGTTTGTCTATGTCTGTCTGTGTGTGTGTGTGTGTGGTATGTCTGTGTGTGTGTATGTCTGTGTGTGGTGTTTGTCTGTGTGTGTGTCTGTATGTGTGTATGTGTTTCTGAATTCTTGTCATTAAGTGTGTCTATGTATCTGCATGTGTATATGTATGTCTCTGTCTGTATGTGTATCTGTTTGTATGTGTATCTGAATGTTTGTCATTAAGTGTGTCTGTGTATCTGAATATTTGTTATTAAGTGTGTCTGTGTATCTGCATGTGTGTCTTTATGTGTATCTGTTTGTCTGCATATGTGTCTGTATGTGTATTTGTATGTATCTGTGTCTGTATGTCTTTCTGTCTGTCTGTCTGTGTATCTGTTTGTCTGTATAGGTATCTGTTTGTATATCTGTTTGTCTGCATGTGTGTGTGTATCTGTTTGTCTGTCTGTGTATCTGTTTGTCTGCATGTGTGCCTGTATGTGTATCTGTTTATCTGTATGTGTATCTGTTTGTCTGTATATCTGTTTGTCTGCATGTGTGTCTGTATGTGCATCTGTTTGTCTGCATGTGTATCAGTGTGTGCCCCTATGTACCTGTATGTGTGTCATTGTTTACATCTGCAGGAGTGTCATTATATGTAGATCACTTATTGCTTGCTTCTATACACATTCCTGTATGTAGCATCAGTGTTAAACTGAACAGGATACTTTTAATTACACACTTTTTATTTGTGTTTGTTTTATTTTCCTTCACTTTGCAGTATTTATTCCCTAGAAATGATGCCTTTTTAAGTCTCTTAAATACTCAGCCATCAAACAACAGATGAAATGTGGAAAAACATTGGCACAACATGTGTCTGAAATTATTTTTCAAATAAGGAAATCCTTGATTTGTGTAATGCGTTCCTCAACATTGCTGAAGATGTGAAGATGTACTCTCCGTCTCCACCTGCTGCTGAAGCCACTGCAAAAAAAATGAATTAGTGCATGGGACAGAATCGCTGAGTAGCAAATGCAAGAAAAGTAAAGATAAGTCATTAATTAATTTACATGTATTCACCTAATTCTAACAAATCATAAAAGACATAATAACTTATGTTTAACTGAAAGATTGCATCAATGAAAATATTTTAATGAAAAATATAAATAATGTACATTATCTTTGTATCGGGGGAAGACATGTTGTTTGGGATCTTTGGTCACATCTTCCTTCAACTTAAAGGTAGACCTGACTCCGTAACAGCATGTCCGCCCACTGAGAGAGCTATAAGGGACGAAAATAACTCATTTGTTTTCTTTTGTTAAAGCATTTCTATTTAAATGTCTTCTTTTAGATGCAATCTTTAATTTAAGAATACATACAATTTTTGCAGACATTTGTAGTTTAACCCATATTCCTACGTGTCTGCTTTAAAATCAAGGGAATTGAAAAATTCTGCAGAACCTGAACACAACGAAGGTCCACACATCTGACTATTGCAGCCAAATATAACACAATATTTACCAATTTTGCCTCAGTAAGTAATGTCCAGGCAAAGCTCTACTTTAACACTTCAGTCCCAGAATAAAATGTACTTTATTTGGGTTTGTACATAAATACATTTTTGCAAAGAATTCACTCAGACTTCTGACATTGTGTGAAAAATAGTATGCTTTTTGTTTTCACTAATTATACATTTTGGGTTGTGAACACACTCCATTACCTTGGTTGGATAGGAAAAGTAACTAAACAATATGGGTAGCTGATGTTCATACTTTAGCTTACAATTCCATAGCATTTATTATGTCTAAGGGACTTGTCGGCTGCTTTGTTATTGGTTGTGTTGATTGAACACAGCCAATCCCAATGCTCTGCAGCTTGGAGGCGGTTCCTTGATGATATCAGGAACTTGTAAAGATCATTGATCATCAGGAAAACCTAATTTGTTGTCAACCAATTAATTACTTTTTTTTGTCATGTGGATTTGTTTTTTTTATTAACCAGAACATAATTTTTTTTTTTAAATTTAATTAATTATTATGCCCATTTGCAATGAACAGAAGGTGAGAAGTAAAGTCATTAGATTTTTTCAAAGTTTAATCATTTGATTTGCTAGAAGGTTAGACATGTTTTTTTTTTAAATTACAGATGGCTGCTATCTCAAGCCCAGGTAGGCCATTGTGGCTAAGACTGGGCATCTCACCCACCACCACAAGCAGGAAGGCGATACTGACCATCTCACCACCTGATATACTTAGGTAGAGGTGTGAGACTTTCCATTCTAGAACTAGTTAAACCAGTCAAGTAAAACTGGGTATTTTATTCTGTGGTAGCACTTTGGGGTTGAGACTTCTTGCATTCTATCGTGACTTTTCAGGACCACAGACGTTGGGAAAAAGATGAAAAGAAAGTGCGGAAAAGCATGTGCAGGCGACCTTTTGTATTTCCAACACCACACACATGAGCTGCCTGAAGAAGGAGAATCCATTGGCACATTCTGTTGGAATGTGGCTTACGGGAAACCCTGATTACTCATTTTATTAACATTCCACCCCTTTCAGACATGGTGGAAAAAATAAGGAAGCATGTGCTTTAGTGGCCCCCAAAGACTGCTGCTTCTTTATTTAAATGTTTCTATCTAATTTGTTTTTCCTTTTAAATAAAAGCACTATTTAAGAGATTCATATACTGTGCAGGTCTTGGGTGAGTTGGCTGCATTAATCTACACTGTGTTTGCTATCTTACCCATTTGTTAATGTTAACATTAACAACATTCGGCTGACCGATCACCCTTTAATGACCCTTTATTGGTATCAGTAATTGAGAAAATAAAAAAAGGGACCGCGAGGAGTCACCGTCTCTTGTGCCAGAGAGAGGTCTATTGTATCTTTACTCCTCTGGCACAAGGAGACCAGAGGGCCTCAAAACAGAGTATGACATCACACACTTTTTGATAAAATCCAAGGAAGGTTAAATGTGAAAGATAATGATAATAAAATCTAATATAATGTACATTTCATTAGGTCCCCCATTCTCAATCATTCTATTTACAAAGTAATGTATTATTACAATGTCCTCTGCATATGAAAACAAACATCAAAGCTTAATAATAGGATTATCTATTGAGTCTAAGTGGGATATATAAATATATAATGTTTTTTCAAAAATATTGTATTATTCTGTCCCATTTTTATACAAATGATATAATGTTTTAAACAAACACAGAGTCACTGCTTGAAATAAATAAATAGATGGTCCACTTATATAGTTTGATCACATATATATTGGATGATATTTACTACCAATTGTTTTATTTTCATTTTTATTTTATTTATAAGTTTTATTTTTGGTTATCACTTGCATTATGGTTATTGAAAAATTATTGTAGAAATGATTGACTATTTTTATTATGTATAATTATATATATTATGACATTACATTTAAAGAACCATTCACTAGCAGATTTCTGTCACTTTAATGTCACTTTATTATACTTAATTCATTGATTTATTTTGACCTTTTTACAAACTTTGCTTTGCAGGTTTAGATAGGACATTTGTTTCTTTGTCAGTTAAGCTTATAATTAAAACTGGAAACACGCGAAATGCGTCAAGTGCGTTCATATATTTATGATTTGAACACTGCCATTAAAACAACAATTTTTCATTATGGAATCTGGAGTGCCAGCTCTTTTTTTTCACTCACCTTTAATAAGCCTACCCCAAGCTCTACATGTTTATATCTTTCCCTCCCCAAAAGCAAAAACCTCACAATTCTCCAAAACATCAAACGTTAATTGGTCTAAATGGCTTACGTCTACGTTAAATGTGTTTAAAAACCAAGATATAGCCCACAGCTATATAACACTTATTACAAAGAGCTACCTGGTACATTTTGAAAGACTGACATTTTCAATGTATTTTGGTTCAATAAAAAATATCACAATAACAATCTGTATCATTATGAGAATAAATGCATTGTATGCAAAAGAAAACAACACAAAACAACCTTGTTTATGGTCGACCAATTGCCAACTTATTCAGTTTAATCGTTTCTACTGGGCAAGGAACTTGTATTGATTGTACTGAATCCAAAGAATGACCCTTGGTGTCTAGGAACATACTGTAATGTGTATTTTCAGAGAGGAAAATAATGTGAATTATGCATTTCCAGTTTTAAAAAAAATAAAAAAAAAAATAAGTTTTAAAAGAACATTTAAGAAAAGAAAATAACCAAGGAGAAAAAAACCCTGTAATTTTATTACAGGTTCCAGGCCAAGAATAAAGATGCATTGTCAGGTCATTTTGCCCTTTTAAAGTGGTTGAAAAGTAATGAAAATGATTTATGCTGAATGATGTGTGGGAATAAATGTGAGTGCTTTTACATGACCTCTTCCTCTTGCCATGGCTGTTTTCTGTACCATTTTTTTTTTACCTAATACAACAAATCATGCATTCATTCTGCATGTAGACAACTTATTCCTTTTCTAACTTCCGTACCAGAAACTTTCCTGAACCGTGAGAAGCATGTGCACAAACAAAGAAATGTAGAACAGATGTAATTTCATCTTCTAGCTACTGTACCATAACCAATTATTCACTCAATGAAAATCCCACAAAGCCAGATAGGATTTGATAAACCACTGGTGGATTGCAGTTCTTTTACACACACTCAGACACCCACAGAAAAAAAAACATATACATGCATTTCCTAATTAACTGTGAAAAAACAGCCCCCTCGAGTATTTTTCCGCAATAATGTTTTTTTTCATATGCCTTTGTTTATTTCATATTTTTTCTCTAAATCAGCACTAGAAACACCAAATAAAATAATCAGCACAATGAACAAGAATGCAGTTTTTTATTTAAAAAATTAAATACAATCAGTACAATGTGTGCCTGCCAACCTAACACGTTTAAATAAGTAGCTCACCTTTGTAAGAGTAGCAATTTATGTAATCAAACAGGATCTGGCTGTGAAGTTGAAGTTCTAAATCTGACAAAAGCAAAAATAACTTAAGTTCCTCTCCACATGTCTGGAAACAAATTTAACCCATTACAATCTTCATTTATACTCCATTAGCATAGCTAACTAGTCAATCTTGGTCCTGCAGTACTGGATTTGTATACTATTGCCTCATGAATGTGGTGCAGGGAGGGACCAGGTAGCTACATTGTGTGGTTCAGCTGTGAGTATCCTGCTCAAGCCACGCCTTAATTCCCGAACACTACAGATTTGGTCCCGTTTTTCATTCTTCGGTATTTAGGACACCAGAGAACGAGTACTGCACATGCACAGTAGTGCTGTCACTTTAAATGATGTGCAGTAGAGCCAGGGAATTGTGCTGCTTGGGTCCAAGGATTAAATGCTGCCACCTCTCTAGCCCACTAAAACCATGCCCACCAAAACATGCCCACAACCATTATATTTTATCATGATATTTAAAACTAAAATTAAACTTATCAGGAATAGCAACTTGTTAATGTTCAAAATTATTGGATTTATGGACTGATGAAATGAGAGTGAGTCTTGATGGGCCAGATGGATGGGCCCGTGGCTGGATTGGTAAAGGGCAGAGAGCTCCAGTCCGACTCAGATGCCAGCAAGGTGGAGGTGGAGTACTGGTTTGGGCTGGTATCATCAAAGATGAGCTTGTGGGGCCTTTTCGGGTTGAGGATGGAGTCAAGCTCAACTCCCAGTCCTACTGCCAGTTCCTGGAAGACACCTTCTTCAAGCAGTGGTACAGGAAGAAGTCTGCATCCTTCAAGAAAAACATGATTTTCATGCAGGACAATGCTCCATCACACGCGTCCAAGTACTCCACAGCGTAGCTGGCAAGAAAGGGTATAAAAGAAGAAAATCTAATGACATGGCCTCCTTGTTCACCTGATCTGAACCCCATTGAGAACCTGTGGTCCATCATCAAATGTGAGATTTACAAGAAGGGAAAACAGTACACCTCTCTGAACAGTGTCTGGGAGGCTGCACGCAATGTTGATGGTGAACAGATCAAAACACTGACAGAATCCATGGATGGCAGGCTTTTGAGTGTCCTTTAGACATGTGCAAAACTAAAATTTTCGTTTCGTTTTCGTCCATTCGGACGAAAATGTTATTTATTTCGTCTAAAACGAATTTCGTTCATTAGTGCATTCGTTTCAGACGAAATTCGTTCATTATTTTCGTTTCGTTAATTTTTTTCGTTCGTTTTATAGAATACAATGTAATACTATTGGCTTTCTATAAATCGAACGAGAGCCCCATTCATAAGAAATTCTTATGAATGGGGCTCTCGTTCGGTTCATAGAAAGGCAATAGTATTACTTGTATTCTATAAGCCGAAAGTCTATAAACCGAACGACTTTCGGTTTATAGACTTTCGGCTTATGGAATACATGTAATCCTATTGCTATTCTATAAACCGAACGACTTTCGGTTTATAGAATAGCCATAGGTTTACATGTATTACATAAGCCGAAAGTCTATAAACCGAAAGTCGTTCGGTTTATAGGCTGTCGGCATTTAACTATACAGAGACAGAGTCTCCATTCATAAAATTATGAATGGAGACTTTGTCTCCGTGTAGTAAAATGCCGACAGCCTATAAACCGAACGTTCGGTTTATAGGCTGTGGGCATTTTACTACACGGAGACAAAGTCTCCATTCATAATTTTATGAATGGAGACTCTGTCTCCGTGTAGTAAAATGCCGACAGCCTATAAACCGAACGTTCGGTTTATAGGCTGTCGGCTTATGGAATACATGTATTCCTATTGCTATTCTATAAACCGAAAGTCGTTCGGTTTATAGAATAGCAATAGGAATACATGTATTCCATAAGCCGACAGCCTATAAACCGAACGTTCGGTTTATAGGCTGTCGGCATTTTACTACACGGAGACAGAGTCTCCATTCATAAAATTATGAATGGAGACTTTGTCTCCGTGTAGTAAAATGCCGACAGCCTATAAACCGAACGTTCGGTTTATAGGCTGTCGGTTTATGGAATACATGTATTCCTATTGCTATTCTATAAACCGAACGACTTTCGGTTTATAGAATAGCAATAGGAATACATGTATTCCATAAGCCGACAGCCTATAAACCGAACGTTCGGTTTATAGGCTGTCGGCATTTTACTACACGGAGACAGAGTCTCCATTCATAAAATTATGAATGGAGACTTTGTCTCCGTGTAGTAAAATGCCGACAGCCTATAAACCGAACGTTCGGTTTATAGGCTGTCGGTTTATGGAATACATGTATTCCTATTGCTATTCTATAAACCGAAAGTCGTTCGGTTTATAGAATAGCAATAGGAATACATGTATTCCATAAGCCGACAGCCTATAAACCGAACGTTCGGTTTATAGGCTGTCGGCATTTTACTACACGGAGACAGAGTCTCCATTCATAAAATTATGAATGGAGACTTTGTCTCCGTGTAGTAAAATGCCGACAGCCTATAAACCGAACGTTCGGTTTATAGGCTGTCGGTTTATGGAATACATGTATTCCTATTGCTATTCTATAAACCGAAAGTCGTTCGGTTTATAGAATAGCAATAGGAATACATGTATTCCATAAGCCGACAGCCTATAAACCGAACGTTCGGTTTATAGGCTGTCGGCATTTTACTACACGGAGACAGAGTCTCCATTCATAAAATTATGAATGGAGACTTTGTCTCCGTGTAGTAAAATGCCGACAGCCTATAAACCGAACGTTCGGTTTATAGGCTGTCGGCTTATGGAATACATGTATATAATAAATAATATGTTATAATGTATATAATAAATAATAAAATTATGAATGGAGACTTTGTCTCCGTGTAGTAAAATGCCGAAAGCCTATAAACCGAACGATCCGTTTATAGACTTTCGGCTTATATAATACATGTAATCCTATGGCTATTCTATAAACCGAACGTTCGGTTTATAGAATAGCAATAGGAATACATGTATTCCATAAGCCGACAGCCTATAAACCGAACGTTCGGTTTATAGGCTGTGGGCATTTTACTACACGGAGACAAAGTCTCCATTCATAATTTTATGAATGGAGACTCTGTCTCCGTATAGTTAAATGCCGGCTTTTAACTATACGGAGACAAAGTCTCCATTTATAATTTTATGAATGGAGACTCTGTCTCCGTATAGTTAAATGCCGGTGTTCTGACAAATTTCTGGAGCAAATTCTCCTGCGCAATCGCAGGAGAATTTGCTCACTGCGCATGCGCATAAAGTTACAGCTGATAACTCAGCTGTAACTTTGTGACCACCGCGCATGCGCCAGCTGCGCAACCCACCTCCCGCCCCCTCACACCCCCTGCACACCCCTTCTTACCAGATCATCGACCACAGCGATACACAGCGCATGCGCACGCCTATCCAGCCGTTTGGGAATGTGCGCGTCCGTTGTTGTGTTCTTAAGGTGGTAAGTAACATGGGGCGTCGGGACATAAGGGGGCAAGCATCCTGGTGAGGGCTGCCTCATCTTGATGGGATTTGTGATCCTCCTGCTGCATCAATAATACAGCAGGAGGATCACAAATCCCATCAAGATGAGGCAGCCCTCACCAGGATGCTTGCCCCCTTATGTCCCGACGCCCCGTGTTACTTACCACCTTAAGAACACAACAACGGACGCGCGCATTCCCAAACGGCTGGATAGGCGTGCGCATGCGCTGTGTATCGCTGTGGTCGATGATCTGGTAAGAAGGGGTGTGCGGCGGGTGTGAGGGGGCGGGAGGTGGGTTGCGCAGCTGTCTCATGCACGGTGGTCACAAAGTTACAGCTGAGTTATCAGCTGTAACTTTATGCGCATGCGCAGTGAGCAAATTCTCCTGCGATTGCGCAGGAGAATTTGCTCCAGAAATTTGTCAGAACACCGGCTTTTAACTATACGGAGACAAAGTCTCCATTTATAATTTTATGAATGGAGACTCTGTCTCCGTATAGTTAAATGCCCACAGCCTATAAACCGAACGTTCGGTTTATAGGCTGTCGGCTTTTAACTATACGTTTGTCTCCATTCATAAATTTATGAATGGAGACTCTGTCTCCGTATAGTTAAATGCTATTGTATTCTATAAACCGACTCTATTTCGGCTTATAGAATGCAATAGTACTACGAATGGACGAATGAACGAATGATTTTCCTTTATTAACTATTCGTTCATTCGATTTAGTTAGCTTAGCATTTTCGTTCTTCGTTTTTCGGGCGAATGGACGAAAATGCAATTTTCGGACGAAAATGCATTCGTCCGAAAACGAATGCACATGTCTAGTATATATTCACATGTAAATTGCTTTTTTAATAAAAAATTATGATATAAATAAAATCTTGTTTTTATTTCCTTTTATGTGACAAAGCTGCCTCTCTCTTTCCCTTGCCCCCAGATTTGTCGCTCTCCCCCCCTTAGTGTTGTCTCTCTCTCACCCTCCCTTTGGCTCCCCCCCGCTCCCCTTGTGTCTGTCTCTTCCCCCCTTCCCTCCCCTTGTTTCTCTCTGCCCCCCCCCCCTTGTTATTCTGTCCCCCCCTCACCTGTTTCTTGCTCCCTGGTGGCTAGTGGGGGCAGCCGGGGGATGTATGCACTATACATAATAGACGGAAGTGTCGGGCAGCATGGAGGTTGTCTGCACGATTCGTGCAGACATCCCCCAGCTGCCCGATTCTCCCTGGTGGCTAGCGAGGCAGCGGTGGATGTCTGCGCGATGAGCGAGACCTCCCCTGCTGCCGCCCGGAACGACAGCCAGGACTTTTATGAGGAAGCCGGAAGTACCCAGCTTCATCATAGAAGTCCCGGCGGTCATGCCGGGCGGCAGCAGGAGAGGTCTCGCTCATCGCGCAGACATCCTCCGCTCCCTCGCTAGCCACCAGGGAGAATCGGGCAGCTGGGGGATGTCTGCACGAATCGTGCAGACAACCTCCATGCTGCCCGACACTTATGTATAGTGCATACATCCCCCGGCTGCCCCCGCTAGCCACCAGGGAGCAAGAAACAGGTGAGGGGGGGACAGAATAACAAGGGGGGGGGGGGGGGGCAGAGAGAAACAAGGGGAGGGAAGGGGGGAAGAGACAGACACAAGGGGAGCGAGGGGGGAGCCAAAGGGAGGGTGAGAGAGAGACAACACTAAGGGGGGGAGAGCGACAAATCTGGGGGCAAGGGAAAGAGAGAGGCAGCTTTGTCACATAAAAGGAAATAAAAACAAGATTTTATTTATATCATAATTTTTTATTTAAAAAGCAATTTACATGTGAATATATACTAGACATGTGCATTCGTTTTCGGACGAATGCATTTTCGTCCGAAAATTGCATTTTCGTCCATTCGCCCGAAAAACGAAGAACGAAAATGCTAAGCTAACTAAAGCCGGATGAACGAATGGTTAATAAAGGAAAATCATTCGTTCATTCGTCCATTCGTAGTACTATTGCATTCTATAAGCCGAAATAGAGTCGGTTTATAGAATACAATAGCATTTAACTATACGGAGACAGAGTCTCCATTCATAAAATTATGAATGGAGACTTTGTCTCCGTATAGTTAAATGCCCACAGCCTATAAACCGAACGTTCGGTTTATAGGCTGTGGGCATTTAACTATACGGAGACAGAGTCTCCATTCATAAAATTATAAATGGAGACTTTGTCTCCGTATAGTTAAAAGCCGGCATTTAACTATACAGAGACAGAGTCTCCATTCATAAAATTATGAATGGAGACTTTGTCTCCGTATAGTTAAATGCCCACAGCCTATAAACCGAACGTTCGGTTTATAGGCTGTGGGCATTTAACTATACGGAGACAGAGTCTCCATTCATAAAATTATAAATGGAGACTTTGTCTCCGTATAGTTAAAAGCCGGCATTTAACTATACAGAGACAGAGTCTCCATTCATAAAATTATGAATGGAGACTTTGTCTCCGTGTAGTAAAATGCCCACAGCCTATAAACCGAACGTTCGGTTTATAGGCTGTCGGCTTATGGAATACATGTATTCCTATTGCTATTCTATAAACCGAACTTTCGGTTTATAGAATAGCCATAGGATTACATGTATTACATAAGCCGAAAGTCTATAAACCGATCGTTCGGTTTATAGACTTTCGGCATTTTACTACACGGAGACAAAGTCTCCATTCATAATTTTATGAATGGAGACTCTGTCTCTGTATAGTTAAATGCCGACAGCCTATAAACCGAACGACTTTCGGTTTATAGACTTTCGGCTTATGTACTACATGTAATCCTATGGCTATTCTATAAACCGAAAGTCGTTCGGTTTATAGTTTAGCAATAGCATTACATGTATTCTATAAACCGAACGTCGTTCGTTTTAAAGACTTTCGGCTTACAGAATACTATTGGCATTCTATAAACCGAACTAGAGTCGAGTCCCCATTCATAAGAAATTCTTATGAATGAGGAGGGACTCTAGTTAGGTTTATAGAATGCCAATAGTATTCTATAAGCCGAAAGTCTTTAAAACGAACGACGTTCGGTTTATAGAATGCATGTAATGCTATTGCTGTTCTATAAGCCGAATGTCTTTCGGCTTATAGAACAGCAATAGCATTACATGTATTCTATAAACCGAACGTCGTTTGTTTTAAAGACTTTCGGCTTATAGAATACATGCTGCTATTGGCTTTCTATAAACCGAAAGAGTCCCCATTCATACGAATAGGTCAATTGACCTATTCGTATGAATGGGAACTCAATTTCGGTTTATAGGAAGCTAATAGCATTACATGCATTCCATAAACCGAAAGTCATTCATGTCGGTTTATGGAATGTAGTACAATGCTATTGGTATTGTAAACCGACTCTATTTCGGTTTAGAATGCCAATAGCACGAATGGACGAATGGACGAATGAACGAATGATTTTCGTTTATTAACCATTCGTTCATTCGGATTTTGTTAGTTAAAATTTTCGTTATTCGTTTTTCGGACGAATGGACGAAAATGCTATTTTCGTCCGAAAATGCATTCGTCCGAAAACGAATGCACATGTCTAGTGTCCTTGCAAAGAAAGGTGGCTATATTGGTCACTGATTTGTTTTTGTTTTGTTTTTGAATGTCAGAAATGTATATTTGTGAATGTTGAGATGTTATATTGGTTTCACTGGTAAAAATAAATAATTGAAATGGGTATATATTTGTTTTTTGTTAAGTTGCCTAATAATTATGCACAGTAATAGTCACCTGCACACACAAATATCCCCCTAAAATAGCTAAAACTAAAAACAAACTAAAAACTACTTCCAAAAATATTCAGCTTTGATATTAATGAGTTTTTTGGGTTCATTGAGAACATGGTTGTTGTTCAATAATAAAATTAATCTTCAAAAATACAACTTGCCTAATAATTCTGCACTCCCTGTAGATACCAGGAATATTGTGCCACTCAGTGCCCAGTAATATTGTGCCAGTCACATACCAGTAATATTGTGCCATTCAGATACCAGTAATAGTGTGCCACTCAGATACCAGTAATATTGTGCCATTCAGATACCAGTAATAGTGTGTCACTCAGAGCCCAGTAATATTGTGCCAGTCAGATACCAGGAATATTGTGCCACTCAGAGCCCAGTAATATTGTGCCAGTCACATACCAGTAATATTGTGCCATTCAGATACCAGTAATAGTGTGCCACTCAGATACCAGTAATATTGTGCCTTTCAGATACCAGTAATAGTGTGTCACTCAGAGCCCAGTAATATTGTGCCAGTCAGATACCAGTAATATTGTGCCACTCAGAGCCCAGTAATATTGTGCCAGTAAGATACCAGGAATATTGTGTCATTCAGAGCCCAGTAATAGTGTGCCAGTCAGATGCCTGTAATTTTGTGCCAGTCAGAGCCCAGTAATAGTGTGCCAGTCAGAGCCCAGTAATAGTGTGCCAGTCAGAGCCCAGTAATATTATGCCAGTCAGATACCAGGAATATTGTGCCAGTCATATCCCAGTAATATTGTGCCAGTCAGAGCCCAGTAATATTGTGCCATTCAGAGCCCAGTAATAGTGTGCCAGTCAGAGCCCCGTAATCTTGTGCCAGTCAGAGCCCAGGAATATTGAGCCAGTCAGAGCCCAGTAATAGTGTGCCAGTCAGAGCCCAGGAATATTGTGCCAGTCAGAGCCCAGTAATATTGTGCCATTCAGAGCCCAGGAATTTTGTGCCAGTCAGAGCCCAGTAATAGTGTGCCAGTCAGAGCCCAGGAATATTGTGCCAGTCAGAGCCCAGTAATAGTGTGCCAGTCAGAGCCCAGGAATATTGTGCCATGCCAGTGCTCGTTTTAAACCACCCTCCTCCCCCCCTTCCCCATCACTTACCGAGTAGCTGCTGCTCTGTGTCCCCGGACGGAAACAAAGTCGCTCAAGGTAAGTAGCGCGGTGGGGGGGGTGCCAGCAGCACGGGTGTCACCCCTGCTGGAGGTGTCACCCGGTATGGGCCGCCCCCCCACCCCCCCCTCGGGACGCCACTGCAGGTGAGCAAACCCAGTGGGGCAGTGTTTTTTGTATTTTTTTATTATTGTATACATTCGTTGTATATTTGCAGTTTTTATTTTTATGTATGTTATACACATTTTTCTTAAAATAATCCTTTTTATGTGTGTATATTATCCATGTGACCACCTATCTACATATATTTAGGGGCCTCTCTCCCCCTTCCCCCTGTTCTGTCTCTCTCTCCCTCCCTCTGTTCTTTCTCTCTACCCCCCTGTTCTGTATCTCTCTCCCTCCCTCTGTTCTTTCTCTCTACCCCGTGTTCTGTATCTCTCTCTCCCCCCTGCCCTTCTCTCCCACCCGTCCCCTCCCTCTGCCTTCAAAAGGTGGATAAAGGGAGGGGGAGGAGCTAACCGGCTGAGCGGTGTAGCTCCACCCCCACCCTGTGAAGCAGAGCAGCGTCTGCTTCACTGGGAGCCCAGGTAAGCAAGAGAAGGTGCTGCTCGGCTCCCCATGTTTAATGCAGGCATGGGGAGCCGAGCAGCACCTTCTCATGCTGCCAGTGGCTCCCCGTGAAGCAGACGCTGCTCTGCTTCACAGGATGGGGGCGGAGCTACACCACTCAGCCGGTAAGCTCCGCCCCTTCCCCGGATCTAGACGAGCATGCCGAGCAGAGGGCTGGTGAGGGGGGATCTTTTGATCTCCCCCATCCAGTGCCTCTCTTGGCTTTTTTTTTTTTCAACTTTTTTTTTCTTTGGGCGGGAGGGCGCCCCCTGGGGTGTTGCGCCCTGTGCGCTCACACAGGTTGCACACCCCTAAGGCCGGCCCTGATTAAAATAAACCAGTTGTCCCATTTCTTTGCCAGTGTGTGCCCATAAATATGGCACAGCCAAGTTGCCCAATAATATGGCAGTATTATTTTGTCATTCATAAACCACAATTTTCCCAATAATATGCCAGTATTATTTTTCCATTAAAAAGCCATAGTCAATTTGCCCATAATATGCCATTCAATATGCCAGTATTTTGCCATTCAATATGCCAGTATTTTGCCACTCAATATGTCAGTATTTTGTCATTAAATATGCCATTCTGTTGCCATTAAATATGCAATTATTTTGTCACTCAATATGCCAGTAATATTTTGCCATTCAATATGCCAGTATTTAACCCCTCTATATGCCAGAATTTTGCCATTAAATATTCCAGCATTTAACCCCTCAATATGCCAGAATTTTGCCATTCAATATCCGAGCATTTAACCCCTCAATATGCCAGCATTTAACCCCTCAATATGCCAGCATTATTCTGCCACTCAATATGCCAGTATTTAACCCCTCAATATGAAAGCATTTAACCCCTCAATATGCCAGCATTATTTTGCCATTCAATATGCCAATATTTAACCCCTAAATATGCCAGAATTTTGCCATTCAATATTCCAGCATTTAACCCCTCAATATGACAGAATTTTGCCATTCAATATTCCAGTATTTAACCCCTCAATATGCCAGAATTTTGCCATTCAATATGCCAGCACTTAACCCCTCAATATGCCAGTATTATTTTGCCATTCAATATGGCAGTATTTAACATCTATATATGCCAGAATTTTGCTATTCAATAATCCAGCATTTAACCCCTCAATATGCCAGAATTTTTCCATTCAATATTCCAGCATTTAACCCCTCAATTTGCCAGAATTTTGCCATTCAATATGCCAGTAGTATTTTGCCACTCAATATGCCAGCATTTAACGCCTCAATATGCCAGCATTTAACCCCTCAATATGCCAGCATTATTTTGCCATTCAATATGCCACTATTTAACCCCTAAATATGCCAGAATTTTGCCATTCAATATTCCAGCATTTAACCCCTCAATATGACAGAATTTTGCCATTCAATATTCCAGTATTTAACCCCTCAATATGCCAGAATTTTGCCATTCAATATGCCAGCACTTAACCCCTCAATATGCCAGTATTATTTTGCCATTCAATATGGCAGTATTTAACATCTATATATGCCAAAATTTTGCTATTCAATAATCCAGTATTTAACATCTATATATGCCAGAATTTTTCCATTCAATATTCCAGCATTTAACCCCTCAATTTGCCAGAATTTTGCCATTCAATATGCCAGTAGTATTTTGCCACTCAATATGCCAGCATTTAACCCCTCAATATGCCAGTATTTAACCCCTCAATATGCCAGCATTTAGCCACTCAATATGCCATAATTTTGCCACTCAGTATGCCAGTATTTGCTTGTTTTATTTATACCACCCTCCTCCCCCCTTCCCCAGTACTTACCTTACTTGTTGCTCTGTCTCCAGGACTTCTCCTCTGTGCAGTTTCCCCTCCTGCACGGAGGAGAAAAACACAGCCACCGGATGTGACGTTATGTCACGTCCGGTCGCATTGAATTATTCTGGGGGTGTCACCTGGTGCAGTCTGCACTCCCCTCGGAATGCAACTGGATGTGAGGCATCATTGGGAACTTACAGTTAGCGTGTCAGACCTGCACATGTGCCAATTTATTACCCTTTTTGGACATGGGGTAATCTGAGCATTCATGGAAAGGCTAAATCACACCTTAACGTTGCTGGACACTGAATAAACTGTTTTGAGCTTGCATTCTGACAGGTGTGTGTGTAGAATTAAACTGCAGGTTCCCATCGATGCTTCACCTCACAGCTACATCACAATAAAAGGGATGTATTTGCTCAATACAGTATTTGCACTGATACTACTGTATTTCATGAGTGCTGATATATCTTACTGAAAATACTCCAGTATCTGGAATGACTCATTATCCAAAATACTTCTGGTCCCAAGCATTTTGGATAAGGGATACTCAAACTTTACTATGTTTTTACATAGACACATAACAGATAAAACATTCAGCTTCATCTAGTCTGACCAATTATCTGAACACTTTCAATAGTCCCTATCCCATGCACGAGCATTGAGTTATGAAGACGGTCCTGGATGGCACAGACTGTATTACACAGGAATAAAAGTAGAATAAAAATAGAAACATTCAGTCCATCTAGTCTGGCCAGTTTTGTGAACACATTCATTAGCCCCTGGCCTTATCTTAGATTGAGGATATCCGTATGCGTATCCTGTGTATGAGTAAACCCCTTCTCTCTATTAACCTCTACTGCTTCTGCTGGAAGTATATTCCATGTATCCACTACTATCTCAGTAAAGTAATACTTCCTGATATTACTTTTAAATCTTTGACCCTCTAATTTAAGACTATGATCTATTGTGGTAGTTTCCTTCTTTTAAATATACTCTCATTTTGGAAAATGGATCTGACAGTTTGTTATGGGCAGACTTAACTTGCAGATTTTAACTATAGGTTAAAGAAAATTAGTATTTTTGTAGAAACTTATAATGAAGCTTCGGTTAGAGGACAAAATGCTGATCTTGCAGACCTATCTATACACATGGTTAAAACAACCTGTTGATGTGTGCTCTGTACAAGCTACTAAGCATAGTTTTCATTTGTCATACGACAAATCCCTGTTTATTCCAGATCTAAACCTGATTATTAAAAATATAGCAAAAGAGTGCAGTTGCAAAGAGGTTACCAGGTGTCTACTTATACAACAAAGCTTCCAATCCAGCCAGAGCCATCACTTAGAACATAATGGGCTATGTTCAATGACGTGAGTTACCACTTATCACTGTTTTGTAACTAAAACATTTTTAGTGAGGTTTATGACTGAATGAATGACTTGAGATACATTAACTCAGCTCATTGAATAGAGCCTCATGCCTGAATGAGCTTAAAACTGGGGTCTATTCACAATACAGTGAACTGTGATGAATTCACAAAGGAACTGCAAAAATCAGGCCAATTTACTTGGAAGAATTTTACAAGCTACTTATAATGTTACCTCAGCTACGAGTGACTAGTGACTAGACCCCACTGTGATAAGTATACAAGATTTTCAGGTTGTTATTATAGTTTGTTATGATCTAAGTGTGTCAGCTTATTATAGTTATCATGATATACGTGTGTCAGCTTATCATAGTTAATTCTGATATACCGTATTTGCTCGATTATAAGACGAGGGTTTTTTCAGAGAAAATGCTCTGAAAAATCCCCCTCATCTTATAATCGAGGTCGTCTTATAATCTGACCTAAAATTGAGGTCAGACTATAAGACAGGGATCCAGGTCCCCAGCAGAGCTGCAGGGGACCTGGATCCCCCTCTCTAACAGCAGGGGATGTCTGCGTGATGAGCGCAGACTCCCCTGCTTCCGCCCGGCACGACCGCCGGGGCTTCTATGAAGAAGCCGGGTACTTCCGCTTTCGTCACAGAAGTCCCGGCGATCGTGCCGGGCGGCAGCAGGGGAGTCTGCGCTCATCGCGCAGACATCCTCTGCTGCCCCACTAGCCACCAGGGAAAAGCGGGCAGCCGGGGGATGTCTGCACGATACGTGCAGACATCCTCCATGCTGCCCGACACGGCAGTCTATTATGACGGACCAGCTGTCGGGCAGCATGGAGGATGTCTGCAAGTATCGTGCAGACATCCCCCGGCTGCCCCCACTAGCCACCAGGGATCGAGGTAAGGGGGAGGGAGGGTGTCAGAGAGACAGGGGGAGGGAGGGGGGCAGAGAGACAGGGGGGGACAGAGACAAGGGGAGGGAGGGGGGAAGAGACAGAGCAACAAGGGGAGGGGGGGGGGGCAGAGCAGGAAGGGGGGAAGAGACAGAGCAACAAAGGGAGGGAGGGGGCAGAGAGAAACATGTGGGGGGGAAGAGACAGACGAGAGGGGGGAGTCAAAGGGAGGGGGAGTGAGACAAAGCTGGGGGCAAGGGAAAGAGAGAGGCAGCATTTGCACATAAAAGGAAATAAATACAAGAAATGCATTTTTTTATATAATATTTTATTAAAAAAGCAATTTACATGTGAATATATACAAGTTTAACTTTTTTCCTATAGGGTAGTCTTATATTCAGGCTTTTAGTTTTTTTCCTAAAGGAATATCCAAAGTTTGGGGGGTCGTCTTATAATCAGGGTCGTCTTATAATCGAGCAAATACGGTATGTGTGTCAGCATGTTATTATGGTTTGTTATTATATACATGTGTCAGCTTGTTATTGTAGTTTATTATATGTGTGTCAGTTTATTATAGTTTGTTATGAAATATGTGTGTCAGCTTGTTATTATAATTTGTTAAGATATAAGTATGTAAATTTGTTATTATAGTTTGGTATGATATTAGTGTGTCAGCTTTTTATTATAGTTCATTAAATAAGTGTGTAAGGTTGTTATTATAGTTTGATATAAGTGTGTCAATTTGTTATTATAGTTTGATATGATAATAGTGTGACAGCTTGTTATAGTTTGATATGATATAAGTGTCAGCTTGTTATTGTAGTTTATTATATGTGTGTCAGTTTATTATAGTTTGTTATAAAGTAAATGTGTCAGCTTGTTGTTATAGTTTGTTATGATATAAGTGTGTCAGCTTGTTATTATAGTTTGAGTTGATATTAGTGTGTCAGCTTATTATTATAGTTTGGTTTGATATTAGTGTCAGCTTGTTATAGTTTGTTATAAAGTAAATGTGTCAGCTTGTTGTTATAGTTTGTTATGATATAAGTGTGTCAGCTTGTTATTATAGTTTGAGTTGATATTAGTGTCAGCTTGTTATAGTTTGTTATAAAGTAAATGTGTCAGCTTGTTGTTATAGTTTGTTATGATATAAGTGTGTCAGCTTGTTATTATAGTTTGGTTTGATATTAGTGTCAGCTTGTTATAGTTCATGAAATACCTATGTCAGTTTGTTATTGTAATTTGTTATAAGTGTGTCAGCTTGTTATTATGTTTTGTTAGCATATAAAAGTGTCAGCTTGTTTTTATTGTTTGATATTGTATAAGTGTGTCAGCTTGTTATTATAGTTTGATATCATATAAGTGTGTCAGCTGGTTATTATAGTTTGATATCATATAAGTGTGTCAGCTGGTTATTATAGTTTGATATCATATAAGTGTGTCAGCTTGTTATTATGTTTTGTTAGCATATAAAAGTGTCACCTTGTTTTTATAGTTTGATATTGTATAAGTGTGTCAGCTGGTTATTATAGTTTGATATCATATAAGTGTGTCAGCTGGTTATTATAGTTTGATATCATATAAGTGTGTCAGTTTGGTATTATAGTTTTATCCTTGTGTAAGGAGAGGTATAGAAAGAAGAGGGAAGTGCTCATGCTGTTGTACAGAGCACTGGTGAGACCTCAGTTGGAGTATTGTTTGCAGTATTGGAGACCGTATCTTGAGAAGCACATAGATACGTTGGAGGGAGTTAAGAGAAGGGCTACTAAACTTGTTAATAGATTGCAGGATAAAACTTACCAAGAAAGGTTAAAGGACACGCCATAGGAAATATAAATACATAAAGGGAATCAACACAAAAGAGAATTTGTACAGGCTAGAGAAACGGCATCTTAGAGGGTTATGATAACATTATATAAATATGTAGAGAACTTATACAAAAAGCTCTCTAAATGCCTGTTAATTACAGAATGGAACAAAGGTCACCCGCTAAGACTTAAAGAAAGGAGATTTAGTCTACAACAGCGGAAGGCATTCTTTATGGTAAGGACAATAAAGGTATGTCCTTTATTATAAATTTCCTGCCTGAAGAGGTGGTGCTTCCAAATGCATTAGATGCCTTTAAATGGCATACTTTTTTTTTTTTTTTTTTAAAGAAGCAGAAACTAGAGGGCTATGTATGTTAGTATAGGCAGTATTATGTATTTAGTGCTTATTGATCTAAGGTGAAATCTGATTGTCATTTGAAGTCAAGAAGGAATTTCCCCCCATTGAAAGCAGAATTTGAAATGGCTGAAATCAGGTTTTTTTTTTTTTGCCTTCTTTTGGATCAACAGTGGTAAACAAGGAATTGGAAAAGATTTAAACTCGATGGATGCAAGCCTTTTTTTTCCAACATAAACTACTATGTAACCATGTAATGCAGTAAAGGAGGAGAGTGTGTTTAAAATAAGTAAACGACTACAAGAGAATATTGTGTTAAATTAAGGTACAAAGATTTAAAAGTAATATTAGGGAGTATAACTTTACTGAGAGGGTAGTGTATGCATGGAATACCTTTCCAGCAGAAGTGATAGAGATTAATACAATAAAGTAGTTTAATCATACACTGGGTGGGCATAAGGCTATTCTAGATATAAGATAAGGCCAGGGATTAATGAATGCATTCAGAAAATTGGGTAGACTAGATGGACTGAATGGTTATTATCTGCTGACACATTCTATGTGTCTATGTGGGCTATAATTCCTCATGTGGAACCAGGTGACATGGACATAAATGGTTTTGAATAAGCATTACTGTATTTAAATACCAGAGAGATCTTTCCCTTATATGCTTAAAGAGAATTTGTAAAAAAATAACTCTGAGATATAATATATTGACTGAACAGTCAACATAACGGCAAGTCATTGTAAAATATTGGTAAACAGTAGAGCCATAATAAACAGTGATGTTACAGAGATGCAATATATTGGAAATGATATGAAAACATTGAAATAGCATGCCCGTTGAGTTGTAATAACATTTATATATATTTTTTTATTTAGAAAAATTGGGCAGACTGGATGGACCGAATGGTTCTTATCTGCCGACACATTCTATGTTTCTATGTTTATTCCACTTCTTTTCCTGCATAATACTATCACTGGCATGCACCTGGTCCTAATAACTCAATGCTCAAACTTTAAGAGTTTTTTATAATTTAAGATCCAAGGATGTATGTTTGTCCCAGCCTTAAGTCCATGTTAAAGAGATGCTAAACCCCCAAGTTCATTTTTTATGGATAAAAGGCCATTTCTCCCTGTTTGAAATCATTTTTCAGAGTACCATTCACAAGATATTAAATAGTCTTGGTCAAAAAAACAAAGACTTGGGAGAAATAATTTAGTGAAGCTGCTGCTTCACATAGATGTCTGGTCCAGTGATTATTGGTCTCTCCTGGTGATGTGTCTGTGTGTCAATCATTTAACATGGGAGGGAGGAAAGTGTTTGTGAATGGGAATATGAATAAAAATACGACCATGTATGCAAATGCTGATGTTAATGCTTATGTGAACAGTTAGGAAAGATGACATTGGAGCAGTAGTGAATGTGAACGTGTATGCAAATGCTCAAATGAACAACTAGGATGTAAGACACTGTAGAAGGAGAAAGCAGGCAGACAGTGAGACAGACACAGGATGCCTTCTCTGTAGTATAAGAAGGAGCACAGAACATGCTGAAGAATTATAAGTAAGAGGCTTGTTCCAGCACATAAGACCAGGAAAAAAGATAAGTATTAGGGGTTCCATTCTATTTGGCAAATTTGGATTGCCATCTCCTACAATATGGGCTATAATTCCTCGTGTGGAACCAGGTGACATGGACATAAATGGTTTTGAATAAGCATTACCGTATTTAAATACCAGAGAGATATTTCTCTTATTTTCTTAAAGACAATTTGTAGAAAATAACTCTGATATATAATGTATTGACTGAACAGTCAACATAACGGCAAGTCAAAAATATTTGTAAACAGCAGAGCCATAATAAACAGTGATGTTAGAGAGATGTAATATATTGGAAATTATATGAAAACATTGAAATAGCATGCCCGTTGAGTTGTAATAACATATATATATATTTTTTGTATTATTATTATGAACTTTCTGTTCTTTTGTACAGAAAGAAAAAGACTAATTTCCCAACATTCACAAGGAAGAGTCTTTTGGTGTCATATTTAATTAGCTGTGTAAAAGCATTAGACTCCTTACAGTGCCAATTATAGCTTTATTCAACATAATTATTCCGAGAACTAGAATCCTACGAGATAACTCAATTTAGAAATACTAGAGTAAAATATTACCAGTAAGCGAAACCTTAATTCCTTGTAAATATTTGGGGTATTGATTGTGCTTTTATTTTAGCAAGGATCAAAATAAATACTATGTTTTCTTGGAGCATTACTATGCACCGGTAAATCAAATTGTCAATACATTTGTTAATTCATGATCCATAATGCCCTGGTAGTCAGTCCACCTTCATATGTTTTTAGAAATTAATTATCTGCCTCAAAATGGATTGTAGCTCAAATAGAATGAATTTAGGCTTTACATGTATGGCCACATCAACAGTTATTTACCAGTGTCAGGCTTTCATTTTTACTTTTGTTTTTTTTTTACTTGCTATCGCGTCATTAGGCCACGCCCCCTTCATTAGGCCACATCCTCTTCATTAGGCCACATCCCCTTCATTAGGCCACGCCCCTTCACTGACGCGATCTTCCTGTGACTATAAATAACAGTCTGCAACAGACACAAATCGCTGAGTATTGTCTTTAGCAGCTGTTGTTCCTGACTCCTTAGCTCCAAGAGTATCTTGCTACTTTCATTTTTGATTACCTGTTGCTGACCCGGATATCCTCGACCATTCTGATTTCTCCAATCCTGACCTTTTGCTTCCTGAATCGAATTGTGTACTTCTCCAATCCTCTGAATACGGACCGTCCCTGTTATCCTGCATTTTTCTCTATCACCTAATCGCAAGTACCTTCCATATCTTCAATCAAGTGTTCCATCATATTTTTTACTTTATACATCAATCAAGTTACATATATTTTTCCATATTACTTCAAACCATTTATTTTTTCTCTGCAATCAATATCAGTCAGTTTTTCTTCTTTTTGCTGTTAAACTTTAATAGAAGAATTGCTTAAACGGTATACCTTGTGTGGATTGTCATTTATTTCTGCAGTTGAGTTTCCAAATATTCTTAAAGTCACAGCTACCCTGACAAAATACTCAGCCCACCAAATGGAACCAGCAGAAATGGCATCCCAAATTCTTTCATTAACTCAAAGAGTGGATCATCTCACTCAAAGTGTTCAGGATTTACGTGTGGCACACGACCGCCTACTTTCATACACCACTGAATTGCAAAGCAGAAGTTTCACCACTCCCCTCTCTGCTCCCCCAAGGGAATATCCAGAACCTTCTGTGTGTACCCCTGAAAAATTCTCTGGAGACAGATCCAAATACAGAGACTTTATAAATTCCTGCACCCTTCTATTTTCCCTGAAACCCAGATCTTATCCAACAGACAGGATAAAGGTGTGTTCAATTATCTCATTTTTAAGAGGTGAACCCATGTCATGGGCTCATACTTTTTTGGAAAGAGATGACCCTATCATCGATTCATTAGACCGGTTTCTCACCGAAATGTCTCTTTTATATGAGGATCAAAACAAACAAGCCACAGCAGATATGACCATCCGCTCCTTGTCTCAAGGGAAACGTCCTGTTGAGGATTATATTGCTGAATTTAAGAGATGGGCCGTAGACACTGAATGGAACGATATTTCCTTAAGGAATCAATTCCGTCTCGGACTATCTGAAGCTGTAAAGTATGAATTAGCCAGGACTGTTCTTCCTCCTACACTAGACGCCACAATGCAATTGTCCATCAACATCGACAGACGTATTAGAGAGAGGAAAGCCGAACGGTCCTCTACTAACAATCCTTGGAAGAGAGCTATAACTCCTGTGAAACAAACCGACAAGACTTCCCCGCCTGAACCTATGGAGCTGGGAGTTATTCGTGGTCCTCTTTCACAGGATGAAAAGATAAGGAGGAGAACATTAAACCTCTGCGTGTACTGTGCTTCCCCTGAACATTCTGTGGAAAATTGTCCTATTCTCTCCAGAAACAAGAGTGGTAAGCACCTCTCTTACAGAAACCTTCTCTGCATACCCCAGAAATCTCTTCCTCATCTTTCCCTCTCTCTCCTCTTACAGTGGGACAAATAAAGGACACATACTGAGGCCATTCTGGACTCTGGGGCTGTTGGTCTCTTCATAGATCAAGACCTCGTGAAGGAAAAGAATATACCTCTAATAAAGAAGATTTCCCCTGTATCTATCCGACTTGTTGATGGATCCATGTTATCCTCAGGACCCACTACCTTCGAAAAGATTCCTCTAAAGATGACAGTAAATCATCATCACATAGAATACATAAAATTTTATGTCATCTCTTCACCGTTATACCCTGTATTTCTTGGAATGAATTGGTTGCATCTACATAACCCTACTATCAACTGGGAAAATCTTGAAATACAGCTCGATTCCCATTACTGTCAAAAGACCTGTTTCCTCCATACTCCACTTCTACAAATTACAGAAGAACAACTCATTCCTCCATGCTATTCTGATTTTAAGGAAGTCTTCTGTAAAAAAGAAGCCGAAACTTTACCACCACACAGGATATATGATTGCCCTATCGATCTGATTCTTGGGGCTCCCATTCCATTCGGGCATATCTATCCTCTGTCCGATAAACAATTAGTCACCGTCAAGGAGTATTTGGATGAAAATCTACGCAAAGGATTTATCCGTCCGTCAACCTCTCCTGCAGCCTCTGGGATGTTCTTTGTCACAAATAAAGACAAAACCATCAGACCCATTATTGACTACAGACAACTTAATAAAATCACTGTAAAAAATCGTTATCCTCTACCGCTAATCCCTGAACTTCTTGAACGATTACGTACCGCAACCATCTACACCAAGATTGATTTAGAGGAGCATACAATCTTATAAGGATAAAGAAAGATCATGAATGGAAAACTGCTTTTCGCACCCGATACGGGTTATTTGAATATTTAGTTATGCCATTCGGATTGTGCAACGCCCCTGCTACATTCCAGCACTTCATAAATTACATATTCCGGGATCTTCTAGATGTGTGTGTCATTATATACCTTGACAACATTTTAATCTATTCATACAATCTAGCAGAACATCGGAAACATGTACGATGGGTTTTGTCAAGGTTACGGACTCATAGTTTGTATGCCAAACCAGAAAAATGTATTTTCGAGGTGACAAAAATCTCATTCCTCGGATACGTCATTACCCCCCAACAAGTACATATGGACGATTCCAAGATTCAATGTATACTCAATTGGCCCATACCTTCAAATGTGAAAGAAGTTCAAAGTTTTCTTGGATTTGCCATTTTTTATAGAAAGTTTATAAAAAAAATGTATTCTATAGTCCAACCTCTTACTCTGCTCACCAAGAAAAATACTTCTTTCGTCTGGAACCCCCAAGCTCAAGAAGCTTTTGAAGTTTTAAAAACAAAGTTCACTTCCTCTCCCATCTTCAAGATGCCCAATCCTTCTTTGCCCTATGTTCTCGAAGTTGATGCCTCTGATTTCACTCTTGGTGCTGTTCTATCTCAACAGAACACTCCCCAATCAGTCCTTCATCCTGTCGCCTTTTTCTCCCGTACATTGACCTCTGCGGAAGTCAACTATCCTATAGGGGAAAAAGAGTTACTCGCTATAAATTCAGCTTTTGAAAATTGGAGGCATTTATTAGAAGGAACAGAGGTACCTATCGTTGTCTACACTGATCATAGAAATCTTGAATTCCTTCACAAGAGCAGAACACTCACCACCAGACAGGTTCGTTGGAGTCTATTCTTCGATAGGTTCAATTTCCAGATTGTATATCGACCTGGATCTCGTAATAAAAAGGCTGATTCCTTATCCCGAATCCCAGGAGTCAAACCAGAAAATCTTACCTCTTTAGACATTCTACCACCCTCACGATTTATTGGTGTCCTTTCTTCCACCTTCATCAATCAACTCAAAACCTTCACAAAAAATGAAGCAACCAAGGATGACCTATCTGATTTACAACAGGAAGAAGGACTTTATTTCAAAGATACCAAACTTTATATACCTCCTTCTTTACAAGTAGACATTCTCCATATGTTCCATGATTCTCCTACAGCAGGACATCCTGGAGTAAAGAAAACAAATGAGTTATTAAAAAGACAATTTTGGTGGCCTAAACAAGGAAAAACCATCAAGGATTATGTATATTCCTGTCCGACATGCCAAAAGAATAAACCAAGTCACCAACAACCCTTTGGGTTATTAATGAATCTACCTACACCCAATACTCCATGGAGTTCCATATCCATGGACTTCATAGTCGAACTACCTCCTTCCGATAAATTTACCACTATCCTGGTTGTTGTAGATAGATTTACAAAAATGGCTCATTTCATTCCGACAAATAAACTACCCTCTTCCAAAGAATTATCCTCACTATTTATTAATAACATCTTCAAATTACACGGATTACCAACCGAAATTATCTCTGACAGAGGAACTCAATTTACTTCTCATTTTTGGAGAGAACTCTGCTCAACTCTCCAGATATCACCCAATTTCTCCTCAGCATATCACCCTCAGTCAAATGGACAAACTGAGCGTGTCAATCAATGTTTAGAACAGTTCCTACGGTGCTACTGTTCTCATCTTCAGGATGACTAATCTTCCTTCCTGGCCCTTGCTGAATTTTCGTATAATAATACTCTCCCTTCCAGCACAAAGATGACCCCCTTCTACTCTAATTACGGGTTCCATCCTTCTTCCTTCCCATCCATTCAGTCACTACAAAGAAACCCCACCGTTACTCACCAAATTTCAGAAATGGAAAAGGGTTTCGAACAACTGAAAACTAACCTCAACAATTCTCTCCAAAGGCATAAAAAATGTTATGATCTTAGAAGACGACCAAGTCCTTCATATCAGATTGGTGATGCTGTACTTCTCTCTACTAAGAATATTCGTACTTCTCGAATGGCATTTAACCGAGTGAGCTGGGGATTTCTAGATAAGGTCTTAAATAAATTTGGTATAGAAGGGAACTACCACAACTACGCAATGTCCTTATACTCAAATCCAACTGCTAAGGTTACTGGCCCGATGCTTGATTCAGACTGGTTTTATATTAACAACGGCACCCGACAGGGTTGCCCTTTAGCCCCACTGTTGTACATCTTGAGCATAGAACCCCTGGCTGAGTGCATTAGAAAATCAGTAAACGCATCAGGCATGGAAATTGCTGCAGATGATGTGTTCCTATCCATTCCAGCAGTATTTAGAATAATAAAAAAATTTGGAACAACTAGAAACTCTTAAAGAATTGACTAAGTCTAAGCTGAACCCTTCAATTGTGAATACTATCACTACCATAATTAAATTTAAAAACAAAAATGCACTTAATGACACTCTTCTACCATCCACTCCTTTAGTGACCCTACAATTCCTAATCCCAGATATTAACTTGAAAAACTGGACACAGAAAGGCATAATATGTTTAAGTAATATATTGGGTCAAGATAAATTACTTCCATTTAATCAGATTTGACAGATATATAATCTTCCACAAGATTAAACTTTTACATATCTTAGATTAAGAGGCCTGTTCGATTCCTCCAAGGTGGGTAAGAACACACTCATTGAAGATAGGTTAGGGTCAAATAAAAAGACCAAGCAAGTCACTAAAACTACCAGATTAATTATTCAATTATCAAAGAATGAAAAAGATCATTATCGCTAGAATCTGGAAAAAGATCGGCCCAATAGTATGGAAAGAAGTCATTAATCAGATTAATTTTCAACATCTAATGGAAAAAGGATTATACATGAGACAAGAAAAGATGTGTGAATTTGAGAAAATTTGGAATCCCTGGGAAACAATTCACAATTATTTGCTCTCTAAGATCAGCGGTGGGATCGGGCCCTGGGCATCCAACTACATAACAACACTAGCCCGTTCCATGTCCCTTATTTACCGTAATCTTATAATTAAACCAAGGAAGAAGTATGAATGTTGTATGACTGTTGTTAGTCTTTTTATTGTATTTACGTGTTGTAGATTTTGAAGAGTAGTGAGTTGCTTTTTGACAGAGGTAGAAGAATAGATTCCTAGATGAAGGAAACTATTTAGATTGAAACTTGCTTCCCCCACTCTCTGTCCCTTCTCTATGCCATGTAACACTCCTAACATAGTGAAAATTGTTTATTACATCAGTTTAAACGGATGACAACGAAAGGAGGGGGAAGGAGAGAAAGAGAAAGGTTAAGATAACCACGATAAAGACAAAACACTAAAATGTGAATAAAGAAGTATAGGAAAGAAAAAAAGTAAAGACACAAGGATGTGCTAATCAAAATTAGGGATATCTATTTCCATTACTATAACTGAACTAAGTGTATTTAAAAAAATTTTTTAAAAATTATATTCGGTTACTGCATTGATTACTGCCAAATCTGGTACTAATCAATTGAAGCTATTGGGCTTTGTGGTGACATTGATTATGATCCAAAATAGATGATCCCCCCTATTCATTGTAATACAAGTAAAATGTTACCACTTGATGGTGAATAAACAATGATTTACTGTATCTCTTTGTGAAGTCATAGGTTGCTCAATATGAATTTGGAATAGTATTGAGGGAACTATTAATAATGCAGAAGAGTTACTGTATTTCCAGATCCATTCTAGAGACACTGGTATAGCAGCTGCTGAATACTTTATTGATTGATGGGCATTTTGAAGGAATAGTTACTTTGTAACCGGCTTGTTATAGTTTATTAAGGTAGATAATAGAACAGTGTGCTTGAAACAACATTAATAATTAGTACACTGAGAACATGCCATTAATATGTTTATACAGTAGATGTTCCAGATCAATTATAGTCTGTATTTTGCAACCCATTATAAATTCCTATATTATTTCCTCCTATATCTTCTGGGACTTGAACAATTGTAGGTTTTCAGATGTTATAGGTTACTACTTTTTACACTGATGGAAGTAAAGAGGGCAGTAGCAGTTTTAAATCCATTGACATGACCATGTTCCATCATCATTATATTTGTACCGTTTCTTCTACTATTTTGCCATGTTATGACTTGCTGTATTGTTTCCTAACCAGTAAGCTTTTTCATGCAGTCCCATTCCATTCATTCTCTAGCCCCATCCCATTCATTCTCTAGCCCCATCCCATTCATTCTCTAGCCCCATCCCACTCATTTTCTAGACTCAATCCCACTCATTAATTTAGTCGCACAGGGTTATTGGGAAATTAAAAACAAACAAAACACCTGGCCCAGACGGTTTTAATAACCTATTTTAAAAAATTCTAAAAGATAACTTGATTCCAGATTTAACAGCAGCCTTTAATTCAATAGTCAATAATGAAAGCTTCCCAGAAGAACTACTGAAAGCTAATATAATCATAATTGCAAAGGAAGGGAAAGATTCTGAAAAAGTTGCAAACAACCGCCCTATATAATTACTAAACAAGGATATAAAAATCTACTCATCAGTGATAGCAGAGAGATTAAAAAGTATTGTCCCCTCCATAATTCACCCGGACCAGACAGGGTTTGTGCCAGGGAGAGTAGCATCATATAATGTGAGAAGGTTGATTGATGTATTGGATTACGTAAGGAAGAAGGAGGTTCCCCTTCTGGCCCTGTCATTAGACTCTGAGAAGGCGTTTGACAGGCTCAGATGAGGTTTTCTAAGGTCTACTTTGGGAGCATTCGGATTTAGAGATCGAATAACGGCTGCAATTATGGCTTTATATTCAGCAATAGTGGTGGGGAGTGGGATATGTTCAGAATGGTTTGATTTGTCTAATGGAACGAGACAAGGATGCCCACTCTCCCCACTGTTATATCTAATATCAGTAGAACCCTTGGCAGAGGCAATTAGATCAAACGAGAAGATTATAGGCTTGGGAGTGGGGGAGGAAAGACTGAAGTTAAATCTTTATGCCGATGACATTATAGTTACAATGGAAGATCCGGTTAAGTCAGTAGAGGCATTGATGGAGGAGCTGAACAACTTCTCAAGGGTGGTGGGTTATAAATTAAATGTAGAAAAAACTGTAGTATTGGCAAATAATTCGAGTAAAAGTAAAAGTTGAAACCTTGTTGCAAAATAGATTTAGATTTCTATGGGCGAAGGATTATATTACCTATCTGGGAATTAAGATAACTCCAAACCCAGAAGCAATTGTAGAATCCAACTTCTTACCTTTACTAAAACCAAACAGCTTAAAGATTGGAGCCGGGTAGCAGTCTCGTGGTGGGACAGAATAAATATTATAAAAACTTATACTCTGCCAAAATGGTTATATATGTTTAGAATGGTCCCATTGGAAGTGCCAATTAGTTGGCTAAATATGATTCAGTCTAGTTTTTGGAACTTTGTTTGGAAGAACGGAAGATCTAGAATGAATTTGAATTGCATGAAATTGGGTCTAGACCAGGGAGGGATTGCTATGCCTGATATTGTGGAATATTATTTACTAGCACACACCATAACTGAGGAGAATGATCTACTGGGGTGCTTCTGGGTTACAGACAAACCAAGTAGAATTCAGGGAAAGAGCCTGGTATTAAATAGTATGTTGACATTTTGGAATAAATTTAGAAAAAGATAGGTCTGAAGGGACTGATTTTACAAGGACTACCCTTGGAATTACTGGAACATAATATTGACAATATCAATTTGAGTACATGGTCCAGAAGCAAAATTGAGACAATAAAAGATTTGATTCATGAGGATAAAATTATCCCGTTTCAAGAACTGCTTAATAAATATCCATTGCTAAGGGACCAAACCTTTAACTATTTAAGAGTTAAGGGATACTTAGCTAAATGCCTGTACAGAGGTCACTCAGACGGAGTTGAAAAATTACAAAAAATTATACTAGCAAAAGAACAAAAACAACTGACGAAAAAAGCTAAACAAATTATAGCTTTAGATCCAGTAAAGTGACGTTTAAAGCAATTTCCAGATGGGAACAAGATTGTGGAAAGGCCCTATCCAAAGCAGAGATTAATTTAACTTTCAGGGATGTGTATAAATCGGTTAAGTGTTTGAATATTATAGAAGTACAAAATAAACTAGTTAATCGTATGTACTTGGTACCAAGCCAACTAGCCAAGATGTATCCAGAAGTGTCAGGGAGATGCTGCAGATGCGAGAATGGAAGGGGGGATATGATTCACATGTGGTGGTCTTGCCAATTATTATACGAGTTCTGGAAGAAGATGATAGTGAAGTTGTCAGATCTTAGTAACATAACGCTACAGCTAAAACCTGAAACTCTTCTTCTACATCTAAATTTTCCAGAGATGTCTAAATGGGAAAAGCTGTTCGCCATTCACTTTCTTACTGCTATGAAAATTTCCTTAGCAAGAAACTGGAAATCTCATAAAATCCCTTGTTGGAAAGAAATTAAAGGGCAATTGGAATATCAACTTAAAATGGAAAAAGGAATAATAATTAGTCAATCCCTAAAATCTGTGAACAATGAAAAACTGGAAATGTGGATAGGAATTCTAGCAGGAGATTTGTAGTGGGAAAGTAGAATGAATATTATGTGCATGATGATTGTAAAATAAAATGAGAAGTATGATATGTTGCTGCCGTTGATCTCCTTTGATTCCCCCCCCCCCTCCTCTGTATGTGTATGTGTTTTTTTAGTGTTTCGTTGGTATTATTATCTTAAACAGTGTATTTAGTGTGGTTCTCTTCTTTCTGGAGCAAATGTAGTGCCCCGGACTTGCACCACACTAATAGGTAACTTGTTAAATAAAAAAAAAATAAAAAAATTAGTCCCATCCCACTCATTCACTAGTCCCATCCCACTCATTCTCTAGTCGCGTCCTATTCATTCTCTAGTCCTGTCCCACTCATTCTCTAGTCCCGTACCACTCATTCTAGAATCCCGCCCCACTCATTCTCCAGTTCCGTCCCACTTGTTCTCTAGTCCCATCCCACTTATCCTCTAGTCCTATTCCACTCAATCTCTAGTCCCATCCCACTCATTCTTTAGTCCCATACCACTCATTCTTTAGTCCTGTACCACTCATTCTCTAGTCCCATCACACTCATTCTCTAGTTCCATCCCACTTAATCTCTAGTCCCGTACCACTCAATCTCTAGTCCTATCCCACTAAATCTCTACTCCCATCCCACTCATGCTCTAGTCCTCTCTCACTCATTCTCTAGTCCCATCCCACTCATTCTCTAGTCTCATTCCACTTATTCTAAAGCAACTAATTGTCTCTTCCTAGTCATTCTTAGCTTTTCCATGGGATGTCATTTTGCATCTTTTTTCAATTACTCTGCTGGGGTTATGGAGGCCTACTGAGTGCAGGCAAAGGGCATACATGTCAGTGACATCCTTTAGACATACATTATACAATGTTTTAGGCTTCTATACAACAGTGCATTCTAAGCATGTCACAATCAGTTTATTTTAGCTGTCTCTATGTGAAAGGGTTAACAGATTTTTCAGCGATGTTAATTGATCTCCGGTAATTATTGCTCAATGCCATTTTAAAAGTCAACTATTTTCTCTTGTAGTTTGCTGCTAATTTAGAAATACGGTCCCAATGCTTGCCCACTCTCTTTCCTGAAACACATGGCATCCTGGACACTAAAAATCACATGTCACTGGATGCTGAAAAGGCCTTTGACTGGGTTGGCTGGGGTTTCTTGGGACACTCTTTGCAGGCATTTGGTTTTAAGGGGAGGGTATTGGAAAAGATCATGTCTCTATATACAGCCTCCTCTACGAGAGTAGGGAGTTGGGGATTTGCAACTAACTAGTTCAGTTTGTCTAATGGGTTAAGACAGGGCTGCCCACTCTCCTCACTCCTGTATTTGTTTACAACTGAACTATTGTCTATTGCTATTTGTGATAATCGTAAACTATATGGCTTTGAAACCACCAGAGGCTCTGTTTATAGACGATGTTATTTTGACTTTACAAAATTCATGTGATACCATGACTGAATTAATGGGGGGAATAAATTAGTTCTCTGAACTTTCTGGATATAAACTAAACTTTGATAAGTCAATTGTATTAGTCAGTAATATTTCTTTGAAGGGGAAAGTAAATGTAATTAAGAGATATTGGTTTAGATGGGCTAATCAGTAACTTGATTATTAGGGGTTAATATTGGTACAGACCAATCTAAAACAGTAGCATTAAACTATATGCCATTACAAATAACTAACAGACAGTTATTGGAGTGGAGACCTTTGGGTAAGATAAATATTCCTAAATCCTACGTTTTGCTGAGATGGTCATACTTTTCTAGGATGATTCCATTAAATCCTGGCTAGCGATGGTACAGTTGGACCTGAAGGGATTTATTTCACAAGTGAAAATGCCCCAGGATCAACTCTACTTCCATCTCTCTAAGGACAATGCAAGGTGGCCTGGGAGTACTGAATATTGAGGAGTATCATCAAGCCAGTATGATAGCACAGGCCATAGCAACACCACAACCTAATCCGTGTGAGGAAAGCTGGTATAGAATTGAGCAAGACTAGTAGAAGTGCAGGAACTTGGAGCATTGCTTCGGAGCACAGAAAACAAGGACAGGATTCGCTTTAGAATCAAAAGGACCTGTTTGGTCTTGGAAGACCTCATCTCATTGTGGGGAAAAGTTAAGAAGAAGCTTCAATTGGAGAATAATATTTTGACAAGTTGTCCATTAACCTATACTGGTAAGAATATAACAGACATAACTCTTGCAAAATGGGTAGAGCATGGAATAGTCAAGATAGAAGGTTCTCACTCAATGGTATCTGGTTCCGAACCGCTTGGCCAAAATGTATCCAAACAAAGTGGATGAATGGTGGAGATGTGGGCGACTGGGAGGAAATTTCTTTCATATTTGGGGGCATTGTGGACCAATAGAATTGTATTGGGAAATGCTGTGCAAAAAAATTAACAAAGTATGTATGTTGAATCTGGAACTTTGCCCTAAATGAGCACTGCTACAATTGGAGAGAAATAGCTGGCCAACCGAATATAGAAACTTAGCAGTACATCTAGTGGTGGCAGTGCTAAATTAGCAATAGCCAGGAATCGTCAATCTACACTTGAACCCACATGGCCCGTGGTTAGGAACCAGTGCATCTTTCAGCTTCAAATGGAGAAGGGAATTAAAATCCAATTAGGAAGTGGCAAAAAGAATAAAGATGATTTTGATTTGTGGATAGATAAATTGACACTCATGTGTGACACACAAAATTGGGAATGTAAACAGTTACTAGCTATGAACTTTAAACTCAATATTATTTTATTTTACCACAATTTTATATTAATGTGAAATTCAAAAGATTGAAAAATTGGCATAATTGTTGATACTTGATGATTTACGAATGTAATAAAGCTATTTAAATAAAAAATCCCATTTAGCTAGGACAGATGCTTCTATTGGTATCTGCAACCTTAACATAGCTTAGATATGAGACAAGTGCTTCAACATTAAGACATTTATAGTTGAGAACAAATCCCTAAACTTGCAAGAACATTTCTTCCTATGGTTATAATTTAATGTTTTTTAAGGCAAAGGCCACATGGATTCATAGGTAATAACGAGAATAACATGTATGGGTCTAATTGGATATCCTACATGTATCCAATGTAGAAACAATGTATCCAATGTAATAGAACCCAGTATCTTTAGTGAGAACTATCTCCTTGTCCTATACTGCGGTAAACAAGACTTACTGTGTCCAGTCTGACCAAAGAATTCTGTTGCTTGAGACATTTAACCCCTTTGTGACGCATGGTGCTTGCGTCCCAGATGTCGCAAGCACCAAAATGCTATGTTTCTTTCCTGGCCACCGATCGGTAGTCAGCAACACTATGTCGGAGTAGAGGGAGCAGCGATGAGCTGTTTAACGCTGGATGTTCTATGCCGTCCTAGCGTCCTTTTTGTCCACTAAAATTAGGGCGGCAAAGAATGTAGTAGAGTCGGGAAGGGGTTAAAGACAACGATGAAATCAATTTTAAAATATTCCAGTGCAAATGCAAAATAAAACAAAATGAAAAAAGAAAGAGTTAAAAGGATACTGGATACACACTCATTACTCGAAGGTCCAAAAGCTGAAATTAGATCTATTCTGGCTTTTGTAGGGAATTAACAATCTCCTTTATAGCAAATCAGAATGACTGAAATGAAGATGATCATTCAATGTAGATTTAGACTATCATTATTGCTAATAAGAGAACTTTAATTTTAAACTAAATTATTCATTAAGGAGTTGCATGCTAAGTGCACTATAATTTCAGTTTAGAGTTTGACAGGCATGTTAATAGCACAGCTTCCTATGTGTGCTGTTCATTTTTCTAATTCTAAAGCATGAATTAAGAAAAGCAAATGAACCTGGAAGACATCCAATGTTTTGTTTTAAGTTATTCTAAGCACTTACTCTGCAGAAAGAAAGAAAGAAAGAAAGAAAGAAATATGAATGACAGAAGGTTGGTTTTTGGTTTTGTTTCAGGAATATTTCTCATAATATTGGTAAAAAAAATCAGAACAGATTCTCATTATATTCACTTTGTGGTTTGCTGTTATGATTTAAATTCCTATAAACAAAGCACATCTATCTCTATATTGCCCTCTTTTTAAAGAGTCTATTCAATAAACTTTGAGAATACTGCAAAATGGTCCCTTGAGCTGCCAATGCTCTCAGCAATGATAATAAATATGGGGTGTGTTTGCAAGAGGTCCTGACCCCCCCCCCACTATATATTATCAGGATTGAGAGATGCAAATGGCTCCTAGCCCCCCCCTCCCCTTTCCAATAAGATTACAGGGACTGGGCAGGGCCATCTTTAATAGTGATAGGACCCTGGGCAAGCATTTGCTTGGGCCCCCTGGACCCTGCCCCCTCCCCTGCATGCAATCCCGCCATCCATCGCAATGTTACCACCCCCCCCACACACACACATGCCATAATTGTTGTGCCATTCAGATGCCAGTAACATTGTGCCTTTCAGATGCCAGTAATATTGTGCCAGTCAGAGCCCAGTAATATTGTGCCATTCAGAGCCCAGGAATATTGTGCCAGTCAGAGCCCAGGAATATTGTGCCAGTCAGATACCAGGAATATTGTGAAAGTCAGAGCCCAGGAATATTGTGCCATTCAGATACCTGTAATATTGTGCCAGTCAGATACCTGTAATATTGTGCCAGTCAGATACCAGGAATATTGTGCTTGTCAGATACCAGGAATATTGTGCTTGTCAGATGCCAGGAATATTGTGCCTGTCAGATGCCTGTAATATTATGCCAGTCAGATGCCTGTAATATTATGCCAGTCAGATGCCTGTAATAGTGTGCCAGTCAGAGGCCAGGAATATTGTGCCAGTCAGATGCCTGTAATATTGTGCCAGTCAGATGCCTGTAATAGTATGCCAGTCAGATGCCTGTAATATTATGCCAGTCAGGTGCCTGTAATAGTGTGCCAGTCAGAGGCCAGGAATATTGTGCCAGTCAGAGCCCAGTAATATTGTGCCAGCCAGATGCCAAGTAATATTGTGCCAGCCAGATGCCCAGTAATATTGTGCCAGTCAGATGCCCAGTATTATTGTGCCAGTCAGAGCCCAGTAATATTGTGCCAGCCAGATGCCCAGTAATATTGTGCCAGCCAGATGCCCAGTAATATTGTGCCAGCCAGATGTCCAGTAATATAGTGCCAGCCAGATGCCTGTAATATTATGCCAGACAGATGCCCAGTATTATTGTGCCAGTCAGATGCCCAGTATTATTGTGCCAGTCAGAGACCAGTATTATTGTGCCAGTCAGAGACCAGTAATATTGTGCCCGCCAGAGCCCAGTAATATTGTGCCAGCCAGAGCCCAGTAATATTGTGCCAGCCAGATGCCCAGTAATATTGTGCCAGCCAGAGCCCAGTAATATTGTGCCAGCCAGATGCCCAGTAATATTGTGCCAGCCAGAGCCCAGTAATATTGTGCCAGCCAGATGCCCAGGAATATAGTGACAGCCAGATGCCCAGTAATATTGTGCGAGCCAGATGCCCAGGAATATAGTGCCACTCAGAGCCCAGTAATATTGTGCCAGCCAGATGCCCAGGAATATAGTGCCATTCAGATGCCCAGTAATATTGTGCCAGCCAGATGCCGAGTAATATAGTGCCAGTTAGCCCCCCGCCCCCCCCTTTCCCAAGTACTTACATAACCCTGCTCCGTGTCCCCCGCCGGATGTCTCCTCCGTGCAGTCTTCTCTCTTGCACGGAGGAGGGAAACAGTCACCGGATGTGACGCAACGTGAACGCTGTGAACGCGGCAAGCAGGGCTGGGGGCCCACGGGACAGCTGCCTTGGGGCCCCCCAGGAGTAAATTAGCCCAGGGCAGCTGCCCCGTTTGCCCCGCGTTAAAGACGGCCCTGGGACTGGGAGACGGGTCTAGGACACTTCCGCGCCGCATCTTCATCGCTGACAGTTCAGAGCGGTAGTTAGAACGCTGAACTGTCAGCAATGAAGAATAACGCAGCCATTTCATCGCGGCCGCGGCTATGTAAGAGCTGACAGTTCAGCGCTGAACTGTCAGCTCTTACAAATGTACAAGTAAAAAGAAAATAACCCCCCCCTAATAAATGATTCCTAAACCCCAAAACTAACACTAAACACTAAACACCAATACTAACACTAAAATTAACCCCAATAAAAAAATTAACCCCCTAAACCCTTATACTAACCCCCGAGCCCTAATACTAAAATTAACCCCCTAAACCCTAATACTAACCCTAATACTAAACCCCGAGCCCTAATACTAAAATTAACCCCCTAAACCCTAATTCTAACCCCCTAAACCCTAATTCTAACCAAAGTAAAATAGCTAAAATACTTATCTTTAGCGATGAAATGTCCCGCGATGAAATCTCCAGCGACGATCTGTCTTGCTGTGTAGAGTCGGCGGTGAAGCGGCTGCACGGAAGCAGCCGAGATGAAGAGTCCCTTCCCCCTGGGAGACTGCTTGATGCATTCCAGCCCCTCTAAAATGAATGGGCCAGGAAGTTGCTCAAGGTCCCTTGCTCTTTTATAAGTATGTACTTGCGTCCAGGTTCCAGAAGCAATCCGCGACGCCTTGGATCCTCATCTTCTGGGAAAGGGGCCATCCATAAAAAAAGAGACATAAATGAGATAGATGCACCCACTTTTTTTGCCAGAAAGGGAGGCTTTATTTAATTTTAATTGGGTCTAGGGGCATTTCACTAGCTGGGCCTTGATAAAGGCTTTTTGCCGAAACGTCGGTGACCATCATTTTGTGCGCAGTGTGTCCCCTTCTGTCTGACTCCTTTTTGACCTTTTGGGTATTTTTTATACTGTATGGTTTACTCAATTCTTTGTAAGTACTTTTTGTCTCTATGTTTATTTGTATAGATTTTTGTACACTTTTTGTATATTGATTCCATTTTTGACACTTTATTAAAGATACTTTTGTGCTATACCCTTGCTAAGTACATTTTTCTCTATTCTTGCGTGCTCCCCCTATTTCTACTCCTGTTGTTTATACTACTGGGGGTGCTTAGTGGACTCCCCCTGGGGTGATGCACCTTATCTACTATAGTTACTGTATTTTGTATTTTGGTGTGCTTCTCTGACCATCTGTTTTACATATGGCCACAGACATGGCCTGTGGCGTCAAATGATTAATTTTCTTGATGCATTTTTATTGAGCGCAGGCATGACACCAGCCCATGGTCAATAGGGGCCAGACATTTTGCCTCATCGAGGCAATAGCCAGCACCGAAATTTCTATTTTGGGGCACCCACGATCGCCCCACGGAGCTGCTCCGTCAATATGGCTAAGCCCTCTGCCGGTCTGAGCTTCGGAAGTGAAAGTAACTTCACTTCCGTCGCTCTGAATATGCTACTTGACAGCCCCTAGTGGTAGTTAAGTAGCATTGCAATGGAAAATATTTAAAATACACATTTAATTAATTAAAAACAGGTTATATAGCTATATTAGCCTATAGGGGTAAAATTAAATATTTTTTTAGGATAAGGGATAGGGTTAAAATTAAAATAAAATTAAAAAATATTAAGGGATATAATAAGGGTTAAATTTAGTGTTAGGGTTAAATTTTGGGTTCGGGTTGGGGTCAATATAGGAAAAAAAACACTATTTTTGGTTCTTGCCCCATAACTCGCAAAAAAATACCGAAAATATGGAAACATGCACATTTTTGAACTCGGGACAACGTTTAGAAACTATTTAGACGGGGTCTTTTTTAATGATTTTATTTGTATAAATTATATTTTAGGTCAAAGACAGAAAAAGTGGGTTTTTTAAAATTTTATGATTTTTTTTGTAGTAAATTATAAGATATGATGAACATAATGGTATCTAATGAAAGCCCTTCTTATGACGATAAAAACAACATATAATTTGTGTGGGTACTGTATGTGAGAAAGAAAAAAATTACAGCTAAACACAAACACCCTAGAAATGTCAAAACAGCCATTGTCACCAAGGGAAAGTCAAGGTGAAAATGTCTTGTCACTAAGGGGTTAATGACATTAGTGGTGGGCATTAACTAAAAAATGCTTGTTAATGTTTTGGTAACTGCACTTTTTTACTTGCTTGTACCCTTATGTATTAAAAACATTCATAGAGATCATAAATTGAAAACTTTTATATCGTTTAGCTTTAGTTCCATCAAACAACACTGTTTGTACACAGCATACCAAAGCTGTTATTGTAAGATAGTGCACCTTGTTACAAAACAGAGGGAAGTGAAATAATGATGTCAAACTGGCTTAGATCAGATGTCCTGGCGTCGCTCTATGGTAACAAACCTTTTCGTAATATGGTCTTAATATTCTCTAATTCTAAAATAAACCTAGTGCTCACATTACCCATTGGCAATAATATATGAAATACAACTTTTAAAATGCATCAGAGAACATTAAAGAGTATAACTCATTATGAAAAACAGTGAGTGGTAGAAGCCATTAAACTGCTGCACATAACTATCAGACACATAAAGGGGAAGGGAACTGAAACGAAGGACAGACATGTAATCTTTACAGGAAAGAACCAACCCTATGTATTCTGGAATTTAACATTGGAAAAGCCAGAAAGCTCTCATGAAACCTTTCTTTAGTCATTTTTTGAATATTTTATTTAGGGGCAGGTAAGGTATCAGTTGAAATTAATTTGATAGCTTGTCCAGAGAATGGATTGTCTGGTAGACTTCTGGGAAATCATACACTTGGTTTACTTAACAACCTGAACCATAAAATAAAAAGAAAAGATTGACTCGCTGATCCACCTGACACGGATTTACAGTTATGACCTTTGGATGTCGCTTGGACTAGAGAAGTGTAGCCGCATGGTAGTAAAAAGAGGGAAGGCCCTTAGGACTGATGGGGTGGAACTGCCAGCAGGGCAGGTAGCAGACATCCAGACCAGCTAAAAGTACCTTGGTATGTAACAATCACATGCCAACCATGATAAGCAGGCTAGGTACCAGCAAATAATAAGACAGGCCCTGACGAACCAGCTCAATGGGAGAATCAAGATCCATCCAATAAACACTGGGCTAGACAGTATAGGATGGTAAGGCAACTTAGTTAGTACCAGTGGGTGGTTCTCTGGGCATGGTTAGTACAGATTATAGGGAGAATCCTATAAATAGTGTTGAGCAAACCCGAACCGCACTGTTCGGGTTCGTACCGGACATTACGGTGTCTGTGCCACGAACCCGAACCCGGACATTTTACTGTATGTCCGTGTTGGAGTTCGAGGTTCGGCTATAAACCGAAAGTCTAAACTGAAAGTCATTCGGTTTATAGACTTTAGGTTTATAGAATAGCCAATAGCATTACATGTATTCTATAAGCCGAAAGTCTATAAACCGAAAGACATTGAATACATGTTTGGTACCACACAGCCAGTACTTGCCAGATATTCCTGCAGCTCCTTTAATGTTGCTGTAGGCCTCTTGGTAGCCTCCCAGACCAGTTTCCTTCTCGTCTTTTCATCAATTTTGGAGGGAGCTCCAGTTCTTGGTAATGTCACTGTTGTGCCATATTTTCTCCACTTGATGATGACTGTCTTCACTGTGTTCCATGGTATATCTAATGCCTTGGAAATTCTTTTGTACCCTTCTCCTGACTGATACCTTTTAACAATGAGATCCCTCTGATGCTTTGGAAGCTCTCTGTGGACCATGGCTTTTGCTGTGGGATGCGACTAAGAAAATTTCAGGAAAGACCAACTAGAGCAGCTGAACTTTATTTGGGGTTAATCAGAGGCACTTTAAATGATGGCAGGTGTATGCTGACTCCTATTTAACATGATTTGGAATGTGATTGCTTAATTCTGAACACAGCTACATCCCCAGTTATAAGAGGGCACACTTATGCAACCACATTATTTTATTTTATATATTTTATTCCCTCTATCTAAAAGATTTCAGTTTGTATTTCAATTGAGTTTATAAGTCACATTAAAGGTGGAAAAAGTTCTGAAATGATTTATCTCATTTTTTTACAGCACCTGACATTTTAACAGGGGTGTGTAGACTTTTTATGTCCACTGTATATATAAATGGCAAAATATTAATGGCTGATAATGTTGCATCTGTTATCTGAAATGGGTGAGATGGTCAGTGGAGAGAGAGAGAGAAAGCAGATATTTTAAATAACTTTTTCTCTTCTGTTTTTACCAAGGAAGAAACAATGGACAAGAACCTGCAAGCTCCTTTTACAGAAAAGGAGACAAAGCCCCAGGGCGAAATGTTAGAGATATGCTCCTCCTTGTTTGCTATTAAAAGATCCAGGTATGCATACCTTCAGGTTGGTGTCTATACTACTTTAAAGCTAAGCCAGGCATTTTCCAGACCTTACATTTTTTGGTGTAAATCAAATGTGGTGCCCATATTTAAAAAGGTAACAAAATCCAAGCTGAGCAATTACAGACCTGTAAACTTGACGTCTGTGGTGGGCAAACTGTTTGAAGGGTTGCTATGGGAATATATTCAAGAATTCATCTTGAACAGGAATTTCATTAGCATGAGCCAATGTGGCTTTCTCAATGGCAGATCTTGTAAAACGAACTAAAATACATTATTTGGAGAAGTGAGTAAAAATATAGATATGGGTGCTGCGGTGGATGTGATATATTTAGACTTTGCTAAGGCATTTGATACAGTTTTACACAAAATGTTACTGTACAAATTGATTGAAATAGGCTTAGGGACAAACATCTGTCTGTGGATTGGCAATTGGCTGAATGATAGAATGCAAAGAGTGGGGGTAAATGGAAAATTATCAAATTGGACGGATGTGATACCTCAGTGGAACTGTCCTGAATCCTCTTCTTTTGTTCTGCTTCTTTGCTATTCTTGTTCCTGGGTTCTTTGTTGTTCTTTTATCCTTGGGTGTTCTACATTTCTTATTTCTATTCCTGGCCACATGGTGGCATGTCCCTGTACTTCCCCAGAGTGGCACCTCTCCATCCTGACCCCCAGAGAAGCCATAGCCAAGCGGTGTCTGCCTAGATTGACACCCCCAAGGTGACACCTGTGTTACAAATTTTCTGTCTCCATAAATGTCATATTTCTTCCATAAGAATTAGTCTTCAATCTTAGTGTCTTGCTGAATAACCATCCGAAAAACAAACTTCAAATTCTTTTATTCAAATCCGTAGGACCAATAACACAGCAATGCTTAAGGTGTTCTTAGTTGTGATGTTATAATGTATTGGATACAGATCAGAAGTTTGCAATAGTTTTTAATACCTCTATAAAGTTAAACACTCCCTAATTTATGGTAATATAAGGAGGCGTGTATATATGTATATGATCATAAAATTGTTAGTATATGGGATGTGGCTTTAGCATCCATTTTGTTTATAATGAAAGCCAAATGTTGTAATTATACTCGGTGAGGATAAGACTAACAAAGGGTACTATGTTTTAAAGTAAAGATATATTGGTGGGCCTCTTAATGTCAAAGGTGAAGGAAAAAACCTAGACTATCTGGCTAGAGAATTGTAACCACATGTGGTGTCCATCATATACAATGGACTCTTGTGATATAGGGACATCTCTTGGGAGGGAAGGGGGGTCTACATTCCATTGAATTCTAAGTAGAATGTATTTTCTTGCCTTAGTACCAAATATGATGAACTTATAAATAACATCAAATATTTATATATTGAATTATATATATCAAACCCTCCTTTGATCATTATTAAATCAAGAATATTGCATATTAATGATCATATAGAGAAAGATACATATTTTTCATGATACCTTATAATCATAAAATGTGATCATACCAGATGTTGCATCCTCAGAGATGTCTGCTTTAACACATTCCCAATAATCAGCATCAGGAGCCTTACAATATCTAGCAAATTTATCTCTACTTTTGCAATCTAGAGTATCTATATTTTGGGCACCAATTGTACCTAATATTATTAATAACAGTGTCATTGTTATTACCCTGTACAATTACATTTTACATAAAAAACAGAAAACAAAATCCCTTTGATTTAGTCCATGAAATAAAGTTCTTGGGTCGATGATCCGGATCCATAATGTCTTTGAAAATGTCCATAATGTCCAAAGTTCAAAAGTACAGAACTTTTTAAACACACATGAATGGTTTCAGTCCAGAAAAAGATATTACGTTTTCTGAAATAAGACATAAAGAAGCAGTTACTGTTCTTATATATTAAACATTCACATTGATCAGTGTACATATGATTTGATTTATTACATTTCCTTTTTGAACCTATATCACAGTTTATTACTAATTATTTCACATTTTCCCTAGTTGGAATTAACCCTTATAATTTCTTTCACCAATTGTTTACTGGAGGATTGTCATATTTGAACTTGTGATCCTCAAATTGGCAGTAATTGTTCCTGCAATGCTCTCAACCATTGAGTATGTTTGTAGCACATTTGAGGGATCCAGGAACAAATAGTTAATTTTAACACTAATTATCATGATTCTTCCTATTATTAACTCTTAAGATGACACTTGTGTTTTAGAATCTGGTGTTACACAATTACAATTAATACTCCTGTATAATTTGTTACTACTCCCTTTCATAGTTATTTTTCCTATCTCTGTGTATTCTGCATAACACACATTAACACTATTTTATGTACACCTTCTGTCTCAATTTTGATTAGTAATATTTTATTACAGTATATATAAACATAATATTATCTCTTCTTACATAACCTAGGATTATATTGTCAGTTCTTTTGACAAACCTATAGGTATGTAGGCACAAAACATATTTTTTTCAAAACTTGATTTCTCTCTCTCTCTGTCTCTCTGTCTCTCTGTCTCTCTGTCTCTCTGTCTCTCTTTCTCTCTTTCTCTCTCTCTCTCTCTCTCTCTCTCTCTCTGTCTCTCTCTCTCTCTCTCTTTCTCTCTGTCTCTCTCTCTGTCTCTCTCTCTGTCTCTCATTCATTGTAACTGGATTAAACATAACATCCTTACACTGATGCTCATTCAGATACTATAAAGAATCTGCTCTGTCTTTTTGCTATCAGTTATAATAATTATATGTTCAGAGTATTGCAGCTCTCCTATTATAATCAATCAGTTATATCTGTATACCTGCATGTTTTGATACTTTATCCTGATAATTTACCATCCCTTTATTTTCCATATCAGGAGGTGAAGTATTAATACTTTAACTATACATCTGCTGTTACTGATTATATCCACTGGGTCATATACTGTTATTTCTAAAACTTTCTTCACTAATTCAGCTCTTTGACCAGAACTGGTTTCCACTCTGAGAGATTTATTTTGTAGCTTCAATATCCATTGAGCTACCCTCTAGGTATGTGCTCCTAGATCAGAACAATATTTTAAAACAATTTTAAAAGTGTGTGGGGGTCTTGTAAATCATATGTCCAATCCCACTATGTATTGTGTTGCTTCTAAAGCCAATATACAGCCATGAGCTGTTTTACACAGGAGAACATTCCCCTTTCCACTGGAGACATAATCTTAGAAAAATATCCCAATGTTTGTAAAGAGCCATGCTGCATTTACATCAAAACTACTGTTAATGAAAATACATCTGCATAACATTGAACAATACATGGTACTGATTCAATGTAAGCAGTTTATACAGATGCTTGGGTGAGAGTATCCTTCAACAAATTCCAACTCTTTTCACCTTCTCTGTCCAGAGTAACTAATCTATAGTTCACTATCTTTAAGCATATTGTACAAAGCTTTCTATCATACATAAATTCTCTGATGAAATTTAGCAATCCTAAAAATTTCCTTAAATCACTATCCTTGGCCTTGAAGATTACTTTAAACTTTCACATTTGTTAAACAAAGTGTTTTCCCTTCTAGATCTATATCAACTCATATCCTATCTTTCAAAATCTGCACTTTGGATGTGTTCACTTTTAACCCATTATCTGCCAGCACATGACAAATATCACAGAATATCTGTTAATACTCTTCCCTTGTTTCTGTTTGAATTAACAGCTTATCAATATATCACTAAATCTTATTTCCATCCACCAAGGGTTCCAGTACCTTAGCCAATACTTTTATCAACTGACCACAATCTTCTCTGTTTCTTTTGGGGATCTTATATTGTTTTAGTGCAGGGGGTCTGTACCTTCAATAAAAACTTGTACATTCATCTTCCTACAATCCTGTTTACACTTAGACCAAATTATTTATCTTACAGTTCATACAACTCATCATTTTGCTATATAGATGTTGTCACTTCACTCTGTTCTACCGCCATGATATGACCTTGTCATCCTAGATAATTAGGTATCTACCTGTTTTACTCTCACCTGGAGCTTGCCACAAAACCAAATTCAATACATCCACATACAACTTTTCTCCATTGATAATACCTATTCCTGTTATATTACAGTGGGAGGAAGGGTCCACCCATACATCCCAGTAGATTATTCCTCCTTCAAACTCAATGTTATTATCACTGGATACAGTTACATGTACACTTTCCATATTAAAACTTAGAAGGTAATTGTTGATACATAAACTTTTAACGGCAAGCGTTTGCTATTTAGTGAAACTGCTGCTCCAGTAGCACTAATATAATATATCTGTAACATCCCTTCTAGTGTTCCATAAATGTATGGTCATCCATCTTCACCCAGAGATGTGTTAGCAAGATAGACCAGGGAACAACTATTACTTCTTACATTCATATTCCCTGCTTGGAAGGCAGCCTTCATTTATATATAATTGCTGCTTCCACCTTTTAGCAGTTTTACTTAATATGGACTGAGCACAGTAGGAGCTAGAACTATAAGATCAGGTTCCACTGGTGCCATACCCTGTACATTACTCTTAGCTGGCAGAAAGCCATTGTCTTTCACTTTAATCAGGTTAACATTTTCCCCATAATATAGGAAAATAATCTTTCCTTCACATATCTCTCTTGCATATTTTAGGATTACTCTGATTAACCCTATAATATATGTCTTGGGGTGGGGCCAAATTAGTTACATTACTCAGGGATTGTATCCACCCTGTATAGTCTCATATTTCTTATTATATCTAATTCAGATAAATTTTAACAAATCACTTCACTAAATACATATTTGATAGGAATCAGGCCTGTAGAAATCTCTATCAAACAATATATCAGTAAAAGCAAAAATGTGTTAGTTCCTATATTTTACAATATTATAATGATGTCATATTATCTAATTTAGAATTGTTCTATTTTGAGATACACAGTAACACTCTGTGCTATTCCTTGGACTTAGCTGACATGTCAGTGATCAGATTACATGCTTTGTCCACTGATTAACACAACATATGTTTTCTTTCTAAAAAGAGTATAAAAGTAGAAATAAACATTCTTCACCACATTGCATAAACCATCAAATCTAACAATAAACCAATCTCCACTTTCTGTAGCCTGTACTGTCCCATATATTTTTCCTTTATCTTCCAGTACAGCTATCTACTTACTCTTAACCCATTCACTAACTACATAACTTTTTAACCATCTCATTATTAACCTCTGTTTCCGTAATTTCCACAATATATATCAGTTTCACCTCCCAGATTCACCTGTATCTGCAGTTTTTATACAATTAATAACATATCTAATTCATCTATGACATCGTTTTTCTAGCAAACTTAAGTTGGTACATTTATTATTATTACTTGTAAGATCTTCTATCATTCTTGTCAATATTGCACTACATTTCTTTCTGTTACTTCAGCAATAATTGAAATTATTTATTCTTATTTTAATTTATGTTTTTGCTAGTGAAACATCAAATGTCACCAATCTCTCTTCTGTTAATAACTTTTGAAGAGTTTTACTGACTGTAGTTCTTATCATAACACATGTACTTTGCAGTTTTTTTCAGTAACATATATTTTCTTTGCCTTGATGTCAAACAGACATAGCAGTCACTAGTTTTCTCACACTGACACAATTTAACCATTGCTTTGCTGGTTTCAAGAAAACATTTTTCTAATAATATAACATTGTGACTTTTCTTTTTTGTAAACACATTGCTCTGCTCAATATCTCTTAACCTGTCCACCAATTTCCAACATTTGGCAGTAGTCTTTTTCAACCACTCCATGATTAAACAGTATAATAGGGTTTCTTTAACAGGCAGTATATATGAGCACTTTCTACAGACTTTCATAAAAGACACATACCGTTCACAATATATCCTTTCTCTGCAGCTGTGCACTTCTACAGAAATCAAATAATCTTCCCGATATGTCGTTTGTTCTTGAGATTCTTTTCGGTAACAAAATCCTCTTGTTTGAAACCGAAGTGATTTCCCTTCTGTAAACCACCGATAAAAAAGAATTCGGATGTAGTCTCAATTCTTTATCTTATTTTCCGAGTCCAATATTGGAACAAACAAACAACCACGTTCGAACGATTTTCCTGTTCAGCTCACCTAAGTCTTGATCCTTGTAATTCAGTAGTTGAAACAGTCTTTTCTTGGAGAGTTCTTCTTGGGGAATTTCTGGAATGTGATGTAACATTCACCATATGTTTAAACCCTTTTGTATCAGGATTTTAACACTCGTAGTAGAGAATCAGCTCAAGTTCTTTATCTTCTTTAGCTTGCAATTGGCAGCAAGATCTATTTTAGTAATTCAGTAATAATTCTGAATATCTAATGCCTGCATTCTCCACCATTTCTGTTACAAATTTTCTGTCTCCATAAATGTCATATTTCTTCCATAAGAATTAGTCTTCAATCTTAGTGTCTTGCTGAATAACCATCCGAAAAACAAACTTCAAATTCTTTTATTCAAATCCGTAGGACCAATAACACAGCAATGCTTAAGGTGTTCTTAGTTGTGATGTTATAATGTATTGGATACAGATCAGAAGTTTGCAATAGTTTTTAATACCTCTATAAAGTTAAACACTCCCTAATTTATGGTAATATAAGGAGGCGTGTATATATGTATATGATCATAAAATTGTTAGTATATGGGATGTGGCTTTAGCATCCATTTTGTTTATAATGAAAGCCAAATGTTGTAATTATACTCGGTGAGGATAAGACTAACAAAGGGTACTATGTTTTAAAGTAAAGATATATTGGTGGGCCTCTTAATGTCAAAGGTGAAGGAAAAAACCTAGACTATCTGGCTAGAGAATTGTAACCACATGTGGTGTCCATCATATACAATGGACTCTTGTGATATAGGGACATCTCTTGGGAGGGAAGGGGGGTCTACATTCCATTGAATTCTAAGTAGAATGTATTTTCTTGCCTTAGTACCAAATATGATGAACTTATAAATAACATCAAATATTTATATATTGAATTATATATATCAACCTGCACAGTTGGCCCCAGAGTGGCTTCTGCCCATAACCTGTCCTGAGAACCCTTAAATGGGATGACATGTCCTGAGTCCCTTCAGTGGGATGACTGTCCTGAGTCCCTTCAGTGGGATGACCCTTTAAATGTGATCCTTGTCAGTTTCCAGCCTGTTCTGTCTCAGTTTCTAGCCTTGTTCCCTATCTAAGTTATACCTTGCTCTTGTGTCCAGCTTCTATGTTTTCTCTGTTCTTTGCTGTGATCCATTTCTGGTTTTCCTTTGTCTGTGATTATTCTCCATTCCAGGTTTTATCTGAGCCCCTCTACCTTGTTAGTGCCATTCTAAATAAACCACAGCCATTTCTGTTCAGTATTTGCAGTCTTTTGTCCTGTGCAGTTCCGCTTCTACAGGTATTCTCTGTTTGTATGTATGGACAATGTTATTGTTTAAAGTATGTTATTCTTTGCTAATATAAGTTAGGGACTTGCCTATATGGGGTACCTTGATGTGGTTGGCAAGCTAACATGTTAGTCTAGTTCATGTATTTATGTTTGTTCCTTTGTATGTTTCTCTTGTGTTCCTTAACCCTGTCCGCTGTATTTCGCCTTAGTTATATATGTGTCTGTCCCTTTATGTTCTGTATGTGCACTTAGTCTGCCCTACATTATTCCCTTGTTATTATCTGCAACCCTGTGCCTTGTATTGTTTATCCATAGCTAAATTTCTTCTTTATCTTGCAGCCTATAGTTTAAATAGTGTTTACTTGGAAGTAATGCTCATTGCCTGCAATCTGCAATGGCTAATAAAATATTGCGATGTATTAGAAGAGTTATTGACTCATGGGAGCAAGATATTATTCTGCCTCTTTACAGGTCCATGGTAAAACCATGTGGGTCCCCCAACTGTCCCAAATTTGTTCTAAAAACAGCTTGTCAGAGCCATGTTTATCCTTAAACAACTTGTCAAGGCCTTCTCTGATCCCAAACAACTTTCCAGTGCCATATCTGTTCCAATGCAGCACCTCAATGTCATCTCTGTGCCCAGATAATCAATGCATTATTCGTCCCTAAACAGCTAACCAGTGCCATCTTTGTCCTCAAACAACTTCCTGGTTCCATCTCTGTGCCCTTATCAGGTACATATGTGTTCCCAAACACAGCTTGTCAGTACCATCTTGCCCCCAAACAGCTTGTCAGAATCTTCTTCGCGCACAAGCAACTTGTCAGTTCAGTATTTGTCATCCTCAGCATTAGTAATTGGAGTGCAAGGTGGTAGAGCATTACATGAGGAGGTTGGGCTGAGTGTGAGGGGGTGGGACTGAGAGCTGTGCTCCCGATTGGTACTTCCCTATTAGTCGGAGGGCCCTGGTGCGATGCATCCCTTGCACCCACCAGGATCAACTCTGCGGTTCACAATAAATCACTAAATAAGGTTTGTTAATCCTCAGATTATTTGGATTTGAATATATATTTATAAACAATGCACAGTTATCAGAGCAGTCACATTAAACAGGTTACAAATGCTTAGCTACAGATTTAATTAAGTTGAATCCGAGGATAGGATTGGCAGCTTGTTCCCCAAAGTAGAGAATTCTTATCATCAGCTTCTGGTGGCAGCCATGGCAGGGGTTTATGAAGGAAGGTTCAATTACAGTAGTCTAAACAATTATTAACAATTTGTGTCAAATTTTTATATTTTAAGTACCCCTGATTTTGTGGCAAAAAAAAATTCACATTTTAATGAATGTTTGTGTTGCCCACTCATAATTTGATTTATATTTTTGTACATTTTTTTTTTATAGATAACTCATCCAACTAGAACACACATTAGTATCTCTAGCCAAACCTGACTTGCTCCTACCATTCCAAATAATGCTACTACAACGAGTAGAAAGAGTGACTCACAACCAATCAGATGCCTCCCTGTTTACAGACCAGCCATTGGCAGGTTTAGAGAGAAGTTTGAAAACCAGCTAATGGCTGGCCTAGATTATGGCTGATATTTCAAACAGCTAGTGAGCAATGGCATTTGTTCTGTGTGTTCTAGGTGTGCGCACAAACCCCCAAAATACAAAAATATAAAAAACAAAAGGCCGACGGTGTTGTTGATTCAACCAGCATGAAAATGATGCAAAGTTATTTTCATATACTTTTCGTTCTGATCAAATAGACAAAAGAGTGAGTGACTGTGATCCTGAATTCATGCGGCCTTTGGTCTCTAGGTTATTTTTCATATTTTTTCAGGGTTTGTGTGCTGTCTGTTCCGAGCACACCTGCCACTCGATAGCAGGATATGCCCCTGCTAGGGAGGCATCTGATTGGCTGACTCTGAAAGAGCTTTCCAAATCAGTCAATGGCTGGCCTGGGAGCAAGCAGACCACTGATTGGTGGACAGTCAGTCTTTCTACTACTAATACCTCTCTCTATACAACCAAGCATTCGGCTAGAATTTCCTACTGCTCACATTGTCTATCTACCTTTATTTCCTCAGACATAATTAACCCAATAAAATAATTAGCCTTAAATCTATATTATTGTGGCAATGTTCTAAATTATATAACTGTGCAGCCAGAGATTAGCAGGTCAGAGGTACCATTTTACATTAACTTCATAGTTTAACAATATAAAGCTTGTGCATTCAGTGTACTTTACAAAATATTCTATACATGGAGTCAACCAATGTTAAATACTGGGTAATTTTCTTTTGTTGAAAATCTATATAAAATTGAAAGAGTACATAAATTCATATCAGTGCTCTGACAACTGTGCTTTGAAAGCATCAGTTAATGGATATAAGCCAAAGAGCAAAAATAGATTTAAAAATAAAAACGTATATTTTATATTTACTAAAAACCCAGATTTTATTGTACTCAACAGATTATACAACCAAATGTGAGTATGCAGCCTAGCGGAATCCATTATTTGAAGCATAATTAAAAAAAAAACATAATATCCATTAACTGTAAACAATTGCCATTTAAAAGATTGTGTTACAATAAGATTGTTTTAATGGAAAATAGTTTATGTAAGTAACTCAGAATGTATTAAATATTTTTCTGAAAGTTTGGAAAAACAACACAGCAAGTTTGCCATTTCCTCTAATTAAATATCTTCCTAAAGTACAGTTATTGTTTTATTTAAAAAAAATAGTAAGTATTCTTTCAAATCATCATAATTATGTGACATTTTATGAGTTTTATGATATAATAAAAATAATGTTTTTAACCAGGAAAGGTACATTGTGATATTCTCTAGTTTTAAGTAAGTATAAGATATAAGATATTGGGATGTATTAAAAGGGGTATTGACTCACGGGAGGAAGATGTTATTCTGACTCTTTATATGTCCATGGAAAGGCCTCACTATTACAAAACTAATAAGGGGAATAGATGGTTTTAGTTGTGAAGAAAAGTTAAATTTCACGCTAGATAAACGGCGGCTTAGAGGGGATATGATAATCAGGGGTCAAGTCCTGAGAAAAAAAGTGTGGGAACTCACACAAAATCCACTGCGACCCCCCCCCCCCCCCAAATATATATTTCACCGAAAATTCAGTGATTTTTGCCCCTCTATGCCAGGATTCTTCCCCTCTATATGCCAGGATTTTGCCCCTCTATATGCCAGGATTTAGCCCCTCAATGTGCCAGGATTTAGCCACTTAATATGCCAGGATTTTGCCACTCTATGCCAGGATTTTGCCACTCAATATGCCAGGATTTAGCCCCTCAATGTGCCAGGATTTTGACACTTAATATGCCAGGATTTTGCCACTTAATATGACAGGATTTTGCCACTCAGTATGCCAGGATTTAGCCATTTATTATGCCAGGATTTTAGTCAGTCAATATGCCAGGATTTTGCCCCTCAATATGCCAGGATTTAGCCACTCACTATGCCAGGATTTAGCCACTCACTATGCCAGGATTTAGCCACTCACTATGCCAGGATTTAGCCACTTAATATGCCAGGATTTAGCCACTTAATATGCCAGGAGTTAGCCACTTATTATGCCAGGAGTTAGCCACATAATATACCAGGAGTTAGCCACTTAATATGCCAGGAGTTAGCCACTTAATATGCCAAGAGTTAGCCACTTAATATGCCAGGAGTTAGCCACTTAATATGCCAAGAGTTAGCCACATATGTCAGGAGTTAGCCACTCTATGCCAGGAGTTAGCCACTTAACATGCCAAGAGTTAGCCACACAATATGCCAGGAGTTAGCCACTTAATATGCCAGGAGTTAGCCACTTAATATGCCAGGAGTTAGCTACATAATATGCCAGGAGTTAGCCACTTAATATGCCAGGAGTTAGCCACATAATTTGTCAGGAGTTAGCCACTCTATGCCAGGAGTTAGCCACTTAATATGCAAATAGTTAGCCACTTAATATACCAGGAGTTAGCCACTTAATATGCCAGGATTTAGCCACTTAATATGCCAAAAGTTAGCCACTTAATATGCCAACAGTTAGCCACATATGTCAGGAGTTAGCCACTCTATGCCAAGAGTTAGCCACTAAACATGCCAAGAGTTAGCCACATAATATGCCAGGAGTTAGCCACTTAATATGCCAGGAGTTAGCCACTTAATATGCCAGGAGTTAGCCACATATGTCCGGAGTTAGCCACTCTATGCCAGGAGTTAGCCACTTAACATGCCAAGAGTTACCCACATAATATGCCAGGAGTTAGCCACTTAATATGCCAGGAGTTAGCCACTTAATATGCCAGGAGTTAGCCACATAATATGTCAGGAGTTAGCCACTCTATGCCAGGAGTTAGCCACTTAACATGCCAGGGGTTAGCCACATAATATGCCAGGAATTAGCCACTTAATATGCCAGGAGTTGGCCACTCTATGCCAGGTGTTAGCCACTTAATATGCCAGGAGTTAGCCATTTAATATGCCAGGAGTTAGCCACTCTATGCCAGGAGTTAGCCACATAATATGCCAGGAGTTAGCCACTCTATGCCAGGAGTTAGCCACTTAATATGCCAAGAGTTAGCCACATAATATGTCAGGAGTTAGCCACTTAACATGCCAAGAGTTAGCCACATAATATGCCAGGAGTTAGCCACTCTATGCCAGGAGTTAGCCACTTAACATGCCAAGAGTTAGCCACATAATATGCCAGGAGTTAGCCACTCTATGCCAGGAGTTAGCCACTTAACATGCCAAGAGTTAGCCACTTAATATGCCAGGAGTTAGCCACTTAATATGCCAGGAGTTAGCCACATAATATGCCAGGAGTTAGCCACTCTATGCCAGGAGTTAGCCACTTAATATGCCAGGAGTTAGCCACTCTATGCCAAGAGTTAGCCACATAATATGCCAGGAGTTAGCCACTCTATGCCAGGAGTTAGCCACTTAATATGCCAGGAGTTAGCCACATATATATGTCAGGAGTTAGCCACTCTATGCCAGGAGTTAGCCACTTAACATGCCAGGAGTTAGCCACATAATATGCCAGGAATTAGCCACTTAATATGCCAGGAGTTGGCCACTCTATGCCAGGAGTTAGCCACTTAATATGCCAGGAGTTAGCCATTTAATATGCCAGGAGTTATCCACTCTATGCCAGGAGTTAGCCACATAATATGCCAGGAGTTAGCCATTTAATATGCCAGGAGTTATCCACTCTATGCCAGGAGTTAGCCACATAATATGCCAGGAGTTAGCCACTCTATGCCAGGAGTTGGCCACATAATATGCCAGGAGTTAGCCACATAATATGCCAGGAGTTAGCCACTTAATATGTCAGGAATTAGCCACTCTATGCCAGGAGTTAGCCACTTAACATGCCAGGAGTTAGCCACATAATATGCCAGGAGTTAGCCACTTAATATGTCAGGAATTAGCCACTCTATGCCAGGAGTTAGCCACAGATTTGCTATTTTTTTCCACCCTCCTCCCCCCTTCCCTAGCACTTACCTCCATGCTGCTCTCCGTTGTGTTCTCTTCGTTGTTTCCTCCGTGCAGTCTAACCTCCTGCACGGAGGAAGGAAGCTCCAGTCGCTTTTTTTTTCTTCTTAACTTTATTGAAGTCGCGCAACTTCAATAGAGTTAAGAAGGGAAAAAAAAAGTGAACTGAGCTTCCTTCCTCCGTGCAGAGGGGAAGATGCACGGAGGAGAAGACCGGAGACAGAGAGCAACAATTAGGTAAGTACTCACCATCTCCTTGGTGCTCCCTGTCTCCGTCCAGCTCCTCCGTGCAATCTTCTTCCTTCCTGCACAGAGGAGGGAAAATGCCACCGGATATGACTTGCTGTCAAATCCGGTGGCAATGACAGGAAGTCCTGCAGGAGCAAAGGGAACGGCGTTCCTGCCATGAAAAAAGTGCAGGAACGCCGTTCCCACGCGTTCCTGCAGGACTCGAGCCCTGATGATAATGTTATATAAATATGTACAGGGCCCATACAGAGGGCTTTCTAACAGTATAAAAGGATAAGAGGTCACCTGTTAAGACTTGAAGAAAGGAGATTTAGTCTACGACAGAGGAATGTATTTTTTACAGTAAGGGCAATGAACATATGGAATTCACTGAAGAAGTGGTTCTAGCACATACATCAGCCTTTAAAAGTGACCTGGATACTTTTTTAATGAGCCTGAGCATAGAGGGCTATGCATGTTAGTATAGGCATTAATATTTATTTAGTACTTGATCCAAGGAGAAATCTGAAAGCCATTTGGAGTCAAGAAGGATTTTTTTTCCCCACTGAAAACAGAATTCAAAATTGCTGAAAGGGGTTTTTATTTACCTTCTTTTGGATCAACAGCGGTAAACACGGGATAGGAAAAGGGTTGTACTTAATGGATGCAAGACTTTTTTCAACCTAAGCTACTATGTAACTATATAACTATGTCTTAGGGATGTTACTTGTACCCAACAGTCAGTGGATGGAACTATCATTCAGTTGCCTCACAAGTATAATAGCTGTGCAAGTTCAGATAGGAATTGAACCAGCAGACTTAAGGGCCAGTCATACAGATGGTGCTTTAGCCCAGTCATTCTCAAACCGGTCCTCCTGCCCCACTTCTCCTCCCAACGGTCCAGGATTTAGGCTTTACCTAGTTGTGTTTAAATAAGAATATGAATAACACCTGTTATGGTGTTGGTTCTTGAGGAATGGTTAGGGAACCACACCAGGTGCATATATTATTTGAACACAACTTGGTAATCCCTAAATTATGGACCATTGAAGGAAGGGGGTGCGAGGACTGTTTGAATGACTGCTTTATCCCACTGAGCTATCTCTGCAGGTTGTTCAAATTTAAATTTGTTTTGTGTTTCAGAAATTGCTGTTTTACTTTGGCTTTTTTTCATATGTATTTCTCTTCACAGCGGTTTTCACACTGTGGGTACTGAATGGAGTGTTGTTTCAGTCTATTCTGTGTAAATTGATGACAGACACAATACAAGGGATTAAATGATTAGCTGGTTGGCATATTCGCAAATGCATAAACTGGAACACATGCATGCTGATCCAATACAGAAACAAAAAAAAAAAAAAATAAGATTTGTAATTGATTTGATGAAAGCGTATTTTACCTCTAGGCCCCTCTGTGATTACAAAGTTTTTAATTTTGCATCCGATAAAGCACTCTGTTTCAATAATATCCTGCTATCCTGCTATCATTTATTTCTTAGCAGACTCACGGATTCAAAAATATGCTATGGGCAACAATAGATGGGCTGTATTTACAAATCAGTGCTCCCCCATTAAACATCTCCCTGCACGATCCTTTATATGCCTCTGTTACATGATATGGAGGGAGTCTTTGTACAGTTGGTTGCATTTTCTAGTAGCAGAAGAATATAACGAAATGTGTTAATATGGATAAATGCAGATTATTCTCCAATAATTGTATTCTTTTATCTGAAGCAAAGTTCTTCATTTTTATGACTTCTTTGATGTGTTCGAAACTGGGGAGCAGGAAATCTGGAATTAATTAATAAATGGTTGTACTCTTAGTGACTGCATCACACCTGCAACTAGGGTTACCGTCCAGATGGCATTTTACAGGCAGACTGGTAAAAAAAAAAATGGCTTGAGGCCAATGTAAAGTCTATAGAAAACAAGGTGGCACCCCTACCTGTAACACATGGATAAACAAGGGAAAGGACAATAATACCAACATTTTATAAGTATTAAAAACGTGGCCCTGTTGACTAAATGACTCACTTTATAAGATCCCTCTGTCATGTTTTCTACTTAGAATAGTACTGTTAATATGATGAGATAGTAGTGGAAAAACAAAGTACTGGCACACTTGCTTCTTTCAATATCTGACTATGGGTTGCTCTCTGCAGGTGTTATCTTACCTGTTTGCCTTATTCAAAGTCTAAAGACCCTACTCAATAAAGAGAGAATTACAGGGAATTGAGATGGGAATTCAGACTTTAGGCCAATGTTGCCTTGTTGGAAAAAATATTTAATGCAGCTGAATAGGAGAATTTTTCCAATGCCCAGGTGGCAGCACTGGTCTGAGCCAACTGATCTGCTGGACTGCTGCCAGGTGGCAGCACTGAGCCAACTGATCTGCGGAGCTACTGCAGGCCATGGGGATACCACATCATTATAGTTAGATCATGTTAATGCAAATGTACTAGTATAACAACATCTCCTGACATACTACTGTACAGCTATGTAAAAAGAAATATGGTCATAAATGTACATTAGCATAACATCTATTTACTTGTGCCCTAAGGTGGTTAGAATGTTTAACTCTTCATAGGTTCAGTCACCGGTTTAGCAAGCAATGTGTAGCATAGGTTTACATTCAGTGACCATTAACGTATTCAGGAAAGGTGCTATGATAAATGCAAAGACAATGTTAGAATAATAAATATTTTTATTAGAGTAATTCCAGTGTACACTAGTTCAGGATGTATATAACACTATACATGAATGTGATGAATACAATCTGTATTGCAATGTTCTAATCATATTCCTTCTTTTCCAGCAGTAACATCTGTGGAGGAGGAAGAAGGCATCCTACTCACAGCTCATTCACGACCTCCTACCCTTCCTCTGATCAGTCTCAAGCTGAACACCACAACCAAATTTTAATGTACAAGCACGCAAAATTGGCCCTGAAGTGTTCTTGTACTGAGGGTACTGCTCCTCCAGAGGCAGCTTCCACACTTAACCTCCCTCCATGAGAACAGGTGATTGGAAGCTAGGCTGGTGAGAGGAAGATGATACTGACACTGCTAGTGGGTTGCCTAGCTCATCCTCCTCCTCATCAGATACTGATGATTAAATCACACTGTTGCCTACTGGTAGAAACCATGGAAACCATGGTTACTTATCATTCCTATCCCCAGTTGTAAACCTTCATCGAAAAACTAATTGACCTTTCTCACTGCCCCACCCTGCCTGGGCTTGCCAATATTTAAAAAAATATACATTTTTTTTTGTTAGAAAAATGTAAAAACCCTAACAAAATGTATTTGAAAAAAAAAAAGTAAATTAAAACACACTACGTGTGGGCAGGTGGTACACATATCATAACAGATGTTGTGGAAGATGAATATTGCAGTAATGTGATGTCAGCATAGAGCTGAAATGACAGGTTGGCATTGTTCTTCTTCAACAGCTGGTTTGTAATTGCAATCACACATGTAAGGGTCCATGGGTGGAAAGGTAGCTTCAGTTATATTAGTGTAGGTTATAAGAATGGCTCAGTTAAGGATATTTACACAATTAGCATTGCTAGTGGTAAGAGTGAAGAAATGACATGGAGGAGATTGAATATAAATAACAGAAAATCTTACCTTGAAATATGGTGGTATTTTACATGTTTCTTTTTCTTTCTTTTAGCTTCATTGAAACTCAAGATGAGTGCAGCTTCTCTGGCAACGGCTAAATGTACATTATTTTGGTAAAGAATCTATATGAAGTTATAGAAAGACTTAAGTTTAAAGTATCATGTGTATGTTATTGGGGTACTGGAACAGTTGCGCAAGAGAAAAACAAATATATACATGTTGATACATCTTGCTAGTGCTTCTGTATTGTACGAACTACAGTGTTTTTATTTATGTTTTATTTTTCTGCACTTGATGTTTGCAAAATTGCAGAGATGGAGTGGAATGTTTCACTATGATATTTTTGCACTTATATGATGTGATTAAGCGCACATGATTTGTAAGAGTTTGTCACTAATTGAACTCTGCCCTTTCATTTTGTACACTTGCCATTTTGTATATAAAGCTGACTTTAAACACTTGCCAATTAGGCTTAAAAAAGACTTCTCATGAGTTGAAACGTAGCTGCTTGACCTGGGAAAAAAACTTCCACCCATGGAGTGGTGCGTTTTTGTCTCATTATTTCTATGCTTAAAGGATGGGGTGTAGTCCTTCTCATGCACCCCTTGAGATACAAGAGTGCAGTTCTGATTACTGGATTAAAATGGATGAGAGTGAAGGCAAGAAGTAAATCCAGCTTTTCCAAGAGTCCTGCAGGAGTGGAATTGCTCGCAACATCACCAGGGACTTAATTTACTAATTTACAAATTTTTACTTAAAAATAGGGACAACAAAAATTGGCATTCAATAGGTGCAGGACCCCTCTTATCTACATTAACACACATACATATATCTATATTTCTTGTTCTTCCACAGGTGATAGTGAATAACGGTGACTATTGATACATAGACATATCTTGGTACATCGGTACACCTTCCCTTTCATTGTAGTTACTCATTGGTGTGTGTGTTACACATATATTTTAATAATATCATAAATGCTGTATATTTGTATTGTAAATTATATTAGGCATTGTCCATGCGAAAAACCATGTTTTAAAATGTTTTGTACTGCAGTTTAGAGGGCTGTACAGTTGAATTCTCCATCTCAGAATAGAAAACTGAAATGACTGCATTCCGACTATCTCACTAGAATCCATAATATATTTGGAATTGGGTTACTGAAATTGTATGCATTATATAGCCAAAATCTACCGATTCGAAGGCCTCCGATGCCTTGGTTTCCGAAAGGCTTGAACTGTCTATTTGGATCCTAACTCATGGATATTGAGCAGCCACATTTTGGGAATTTGTTATGCCCAACCAAAATCCATTTCAGGAAAGATCGGTGTATACTGAGTAGGCTCTTATGTATTAAGTCTATGTTTTGGTAACTTCCTCAGCAACCCGTATTAAATATGCTGTTTCAGGGTTGTGCTCTCCACTCCATTGTATTTGTATGTTTGTTGAAACCTGACCAGCTTTTTGGTGCTCTAAATATTGTAATTTAGTGTAGGACTCAATGGGAGTGCCAATATGGGAGTATTTTGACATAGTGGTGGGCTAAACATGACATGGCCATGTGATGTGACTAAATCTTAACTTTTTTTCATCTAGGACTGTTGATTTTTTTAGTAGCTTTAAGGTGGTGCACTAATATTTCTATGTATACATTTTAGTAACTGTATTAAATAAGTGAATAAATATAATTCTCTAAAACTGAACAGTATATTCAAGGTTGTGTCCTATCATTGGTAATTAAAGAGGGAAAAATTACATTTCCGTTTTTTACATATGACACAATCTTACTTACCTTTGTAGCAGCTGCTTGACATGACCTCTCAGTTAGTGATTTGCATTTAATAACATACAATGTATTTGCTGCAAATTTGATTTTGTCTCCAAAATGCTTAACTTTGCATTAACCAGTGTTGAATTGACCAGTAACCCAATTTGTCTAAATAGCTCTTGAAGTAAATGGAATCCAATTCACTCTGTATTTTCTACCTAATTTTGTAGCATCTCCAAACAACAACACCTGGCGTCCAGAGCTCATGGAAGACCATTCATAAATCTACTCATGGAGATAATAGACATAGCAGTAGTGTGTAGTGCCAGCTGGCAGTTGCAGATGCAAATATGATATTGGCATGTGTTAAAAGCGGTATTAACATATGAGTGTAATATGTCATTCTGTCTCCTTACAGGTCCATGGTAAGACACCATCTTGAATATGCAGTTCTATTATGGGTGCCTTTCCTAAAAAAAAAAACCAAAACATTAAGGAACTATAGAAAGTGCAGAGCAGGGCTACAAAACTATTAAGGGGACTGGAAAGTTTTAGTTATGTAGGAAAAGTTATATTTGTATTTGCTAGAGAAAAAGGATCTTAGATATGATAATGTTATAGAATTATTTACAAGGCCCAATGAAAAGGGTTCTTTAAAGACCTGTTCATTCACAGAGCAGTACAAAGGAGAGAAGTCACCTGCTAAGACTTGAGGGAAGGAGATTTAGTTTAAGACAGCTGAAGGGATTCTTTACACTAAAGCTAATAAAGGTATGTAATTCACTGCCTGATGAGGTGGTGCTAGCCAAATACATTAGATGTCTTTAAAAGGGTCCTGGATACTATTTTTTATGGACCAGACCAAAGAGGGCTATGTATGTTAGTAAAGACAGTGATATTTATTGAGTGATTGTTGATCCAAGGGGAAATCTGATTTCCATTTGAGATCAAGAAATATTTTTTTCCACATTGAAAGCAGAATTAGAGATGCTTTTCACTTTTTTTTTGGATCAACAGTGGTGAACAAGGAATAGAATAAGAAATGAACTTGATGGATGTAAGTCTTTGTTCACGAAACTATTATATAACTATATAAACCAGTTAACGCGAATTGAACCCCAGGCAGATCTCTGAAGTACCACCTTTGTCCAGTTCATGATTTTTTTTTTAAATTTCAGATTGTTAACAACTCTGCGCTCTATTCATAATCCATTTTTTGATCCAAGAAAAAAAAAAATGCTTCCCTAAGCCTATTTCCTTTAATTAATACACTTATTTGTGTGGCACTAAATCCATTTGAAGTCTAAATAGCTCAAACCCACAGCCACACCCTGATGCAGTTCAGTTGGTTTGACATAATCTTTTCTTCATGAAACCATGTTGACTCCAGCTAATAAACTGTATTCTTTAGTTCAATACTGAAGTGACACATGCAGTGGCAAGTGACATTTTCACCCTCCAGCAAATCAATTACTAAAGAGCTGTGATATCCGACGTTTTCATGTGGATGACCTTGTACCATTTTTAAACCTAGGTTAGAACACATTAATTTGATGTTGTTGTACAAGAGAACCTGTGTGCTTTCCAGGTAGCATTAGAACCCTGCAATACTGAGAAGATGACAGCAAGGACATGTATTTTGAGAGCACGCCACTCCATTTTGCTGATATTTCCGCGTGTAATAATATGTTCAATTACTTCAATCTAACAATGCACTGCATTTTTTTAACCTAATTTTTATTAATTACTAGGCCGTTACAAATACCACAGATTAGCAGTGATCAATTGAGTTGCAAAACCTAGACCATAATCTGAAAAATAGCCCAGCTGGACACTTGTATTTTACAATAGGTTGGTCAGTTCACAACATAGTAGTTTAGGTTGAAAAAAGACTTGCATCCCTCAAGTTCAACCCTTTTCCTATCCCATGTTTACTGCTATTGATCCAAAAGAAGGCAAATAAAAACCCGTTCAGCAATTTCGAATTCTGCTTTCAGCGGGGAACAAAATTCCTTCTTGACTCCAAATGGGATTTCTCCTTGGATCAACAAGCACTAAATAAATATGAATGTCTATACTAACATACATAGTACTCTATGCTCCGGCTCATTAAAAAAAATATCCAGGCGACTCTTGAAGGCATCTAAGGTATTTGCTAGAACCACTTCTTCAGGTAGTGAATTCCAAATTTTTGTCTTTACTGTAAAAAATCCCTTCCACTGTAGTAGACTAAATCTCCTTTCTTCAAGTCTTAGCAGGTGACCTCTTGTCCTTTGTACTGTTCTTTTAATTAACAGGCCTTTAGAAAGCCCTTTGTATGGGCCCTGTACATATTTATATAACATTAATATATCCCCTCTAAGCCGCTGTTTCTCTAGCGTGTACAGATTTAACTTTTTCAGCCTTTCTTCATAACTAAAACTTTCCATTCCCCTGATTAGTTTTGTACCCCTTCTTTGCACTTTCTCTAGTTCCAGAATGTCTTTTTTTTTTTAAAAGGCGCCCAGAATTGAACTGCATATTCTAGGTGAGGTCTTATCATGGACCTATAAAGAGGCAGAAAAATGTCCTCCTGTGAGTCAATATCCCTTTTAATACACGCCAATATCTTATTAGCCTTTCCAGCAGCCAGCTGACATTACTGCTAAGTCTATTGTCTACAACTAAGTCCAAATCTTTTTCATTAGTAGATTTCCCCAAGGAAACACATATATTAAACTATATGTTGCATTTGTATTATTTTACCCACAATGCATCATTTTACACTTGTCTACATTGAATGGCATTTGCAATTTATCTGACCAATTACCCAATTTGTCCATATACTCTTTCAGCAAATATACATCTAGTTCAGACTATATTACCCTACTGAATTTTGTGTCATCGGCAAACACTTAAAGAGCTACTAGTCTAAAACCACAAATGAAAAATAGTTTCCTAAACATATGGATCCTTTTTAAAAGACATGCCAGTTTATGCTATGACTGCCAGCCACTGTGACGTAGGCTAGCTCAGTCAGAAACCATTTTTTGTATTATACATAATCAACAGGGGGGATTTAGTGAATATATGTAAAACATGTTTATGAGTCATTTTGAAGAGTAGCAGAGGAAGATAGCCAGAGATTTCTCCTTGGAGAATATTAATGGCAGTAATAACATTTGTAGCCTTGTATGTCTTGCATTCTTAAAAATGTATCTAGCACCACCTTTGTTTTAATTCCATAACGGTATTGTCCTGACATTAAAAATCCTTTCAATTGTTCTTTCTTCTAGTCTCAGTGGATAGCCTCTACCTTTGTACAGTTCTGTTAATGAACAGGTCATATGAGATCTCTTTGTATTGTTCCTGTACATTATTAAATACATTAAAGGACATGTTTCTGGATGTGTCAGATTCATAAAGGGCTTATACTGATGGGTCAAAACACCCTAATTAAATCTAGTACACAATAATGAGGTGATCCCAGTCTCATTAAAATAGTGTGGGGACCCATTTCTAGAAAATATAATTTTTATAAGCAATTAACCCTGATACCTATTGTTTTATATCTTGATATTTTGTGTCACATTAAATCACAGAATTCAGAGCTAAGAAAAGAAGAAAAATAAATCTGTAAAACAGAAGCAAGCCTAAAAGGGAGCGAAAGCCCCTCCATTGGCTCCCAAGTGTCCAGGTAATTAAGCAGAGCTTAATAAAGGGATTGCAGCCTCTAAATTCTTGATTACTCTCTTCAAGTAATGCAATTTTATTTTATACTCCCATGAAACCACAAGTACTATAGTCTGTTTGATCATATTACATAGAAACATAGAATGTGTCAGCAGATAAAAATAAAATTGGAATACTTTTATTAGTCCCTGGCCTTATCTTATATCTAGGTTAGCCGTATGCCTATCCCATGCATGCTTACAGTGAAGTGGTGTAGCCAGAATGATATAGATACATTGGAGAGCGTTCAGAGATGAGCTACTAAACTGGTACATGGGTTGCAGGATAAAACTTACCAGGTTAAATGATCTTTACATGTGTGGATTGGAAGAGAGATGAGGCAGGGGCATATGATACAAACATTTACATACATAAAGGGAATTTACACGATAAAGGAGAAGAGTATAGTTAAAAAAAGAAAAACTACCACAACAAGAGGACATTTGGGTCTATTCATTAAAATTTAACTTTGGGGGTCGACTTTTGTTTTTAGACTAAGTCAAATTTGGCACCCAAGTTTCAATGGGGGAAGATTCAAACATGGGGTGCCAAATTTGACTTAGTCTCAAAATGAAAGTTGACCTTCAAAGTCGCATTTTTGTGAATAGACCCAAATGTCCTCTTGTTGTAGTAGTTTTTCTTCTTTTAAATATACTCTTCTCCTTGATTCATCTCATAATTTATCTACTAACACACACTCACGCATATGTTTAACTTCTTACGTCTTCTCATGTTGTTCTCCAAGACATCTGTTATTGTCTATGAAATGTCTTGTTTTACTATATTAGATACTTCACCAACCGTCACAGACTTATCCATTCTTTGAAAATCTGAAGACTGAGCTATAATACTATTTAAAGTATAAAAAGGCAAAATGTAAAAAGAATATCATAAAAATTATAAATCAGGATGGCAAGGAAACTATGGAAAACATTTGTGTAAATGTAGAAACCGGAGACCAGAGAGCAATTTGCGTAGGAGTCAAATTTAGACCTTCTGGATGAGATGACAAATGAACATAGTGCTACTAGAAGACATCATTAAAATGACAATGAGAGGTTATGCAATAATCATGGGAAAGTATTGTTTGCCAATTCTAGACTGGAAGAGAAGCCTTCAAACTTTTGCAATAATTCAAAGTTCTATTTCACTTTTTTTTAGCCAGAGAAACTCTACTGGGGTGAGGGATTCAGTCACCCCTGGTATTGGGTTTCCAGGAATAATATGTGTTTTAATTTAATGGAAGATATGACGATTTCCCTCATCACATTTAAGAACATTGTATGCATTTTAAGGTGTTCTACCTCGTCATAAAACTTACTTTGCAAAATTTCCCAGCTTTCTTCTTAATCGCTGCCTGAGATAATTTGGCAGGTTGAGGATAACTCAAGTCCAAATTTATTCACAGCAGCACTGAAGGCTAATTAATATTACAATTTCAATACGTCTACCTATTTGTTTTATTCTTTACATACAGCACATTTTAAAATGTTTGGCTAAATCACGTTTAAATATATATGGAGAGTATTACAGTATAATAACCACAAATTAACTGTATTCACCACTGAATTCTTAAATTAAAATACATTAGTTATACAAAAAGGCAGGGAAACTCACTGAAACCCACATCAGTTAAATATACTAATTGTGTATTAGAAGACATGCCGGGTGAATCCCTGATGAAACTGAGGACAGTTCTGAAGAATTTATTTTCACTATTTTTAATTGCTTTAAAGAGGTAGTTCAACTTACAATGAAAAATATTTAGATAAATACTTCATCATGTGGAGTAAAAAAATAAACAGGTCTGTATTATCACCTTTTTCCTTAACACCTTCTATCTCCTTAAAACTGCCAATGAAGTGTTAATAGATGTATAACTCTTACCGTAGCAACAGTCCTGCCCATCTCGCCAAGACCTCCTTATTGGATGTCACTGAATTTGGAAGCCCCTGTGAAATCATTTTAAATGTAAAACTATGTGACAACTGTAAATTATTTTAAAGTAAAAATACCTTAGATGCCTTTAAAAGCGGCCTGGGTACTTTTTTTTAATGAGCCGGGGCATAGAGGGCTATGCATGTTAGTATAGGCATTAGTATTTATTTAGTACTTATTTTTCCAAGAAGTAATCTGATTGATCTGATTTGGAGTCAAGAAGGATTCCCCCCCCCCCCCCCGCTCAACGCGGGATAGGAAAAGGGTTGAACTTGATAGACGCAAGTCTTTTATCAACCTAAAATACTATGTAACCACAAGGACAAACAACAGTAGGCCAGTAAAAATTACGCATAATGCATATTAAACACATGTAAAACATACAGAAAACAAGCATGGTCGAAGTACCATTTTAAGATGCATGTAATTTTATTATTTGAAACGGCAGTCTGTAAAGTATATAGGCTGATTCAATCGCCGACTGTTACTCATACTCACTGCAAGATCAGTGGGAGATCCACATTTTCTATAATCACGTCAAAGCAAGGGACTTTCACCGCAGTAGAAGGGACAGACACTCAGATCTGAAAGACCACATCCAGATGAAAGGCCTCAGCCCTGGCTATTGGGATCAATTCCCTGAACTGGTGTTGTCCATTATCTACAGTTCACTGTTTACTCCCTTATCTTATGTTTTGTGTTCTAGATTACCTAAATTCAATGTGAGTAACTTGCCTGGGAGGGTAAAAGCAAATGAGTTGCATAACCGGGGCATCAAGAAGGTGAGTAACACTTCCCTGAACTGACCCACATCCAAAATGTAACATTTTTTTTTTTGGGTCATTATGGATTTTGGATCTTTGGATAAGGGTTACTCAACCTGTAAACCTAGTGTCCTTTAAACCTACTCAAACATATGACTGGTACTATATAAAATATGTAAAATGAAAACATGTTTTTTGTACATTTTAATTCCTATTTCATTTATATTAACAAACTGGTACATAAAGGCATTTTAGATAGTATTGCTCATGGCTAGAAAATACAAAAAAGGCAACAATAAATCAGTTTTAAACTAAATTTGGAGAGCTGCAAATCATGTTCTAGTAACCTAGCAACACCCTAGACATGCACATGCCATTGTAGAAAACATATATTCAGTGAAAACATATGTAGGTTTTTCAAACTGAACCAGAAGCAAAGATTTATAAAAAAAGACAAAGAAGACACAGCACAAATATATTACATCTTAATTAATAGACAAAATATTACTATTCAATACATGCATGCATATCTAATTTGGTCAAATTGTGACACAATCATATCCAAATAAATGAAGTGGGTTTCAAAACATGTTTTTTTGTATATAATCAGTACTTTTGTAAATGTTGTATATTATTTACATTTTACATATTTACAATAAAAGAATATGAATACTATTTCTAGATGCATAAGACTGTCCATGAGTGGGCTAGTCTGGCACTACACCTCTATCCTGAGATTTATGTCTAAAGTTGTCATGAACAATGCACATATAGTTTCAATAGTAGAATAGATAATATCCTTACATTGCGGTGGTGTAATCACTGCACCTCTGCGGATATCTGTGGCAAAACAAGATCAGCCAAACTGTCTCTAATGTGCAGATAATTCTCTACTGACTTTATTGTACTTCACAGTGGAGGGTTTACCTGTTGCTTTAACTCCCCCACAACTGAGGTTGTATGTGCTTTAAAAACATAAATAGGAGATGATGTGTTCTATCATTCACATTACACCATGGATGCACCTATTATTTCATTAAACAAAATTAATAAAAAATGTTTTTATTACTTTCCTCTATATTGTGTTTTCTTACAATGGTTTTCTCATTTCAGTGTCTCTTCAATAAGCAATGAAGTGTGGTTACCTAAGAAGCAATAAAGACAGCTGAGTTGGAAACAGTTCACTGTCTAGTAAAACAACCTCGATGTGGGACCTATTCAATAAACAATGAACAGTTGTAAACTGACAAGTACACTACAGAAATCAGGTATTAAATGGCAATAGTTGGAAAAGATAAGCAAGATGCACTACAGTTAATAGTCTATAAAAATTGTGGCCTATCTGTTTCCTACTAATTCAACTTTCATCATTTCAAAAGTCTTCAAATAACATCTCTCAGACACACGGAAGGTTAGGCAAAGTCTTTGTAGTTCCATAGAAAATCATTAAAATGCCCACCATGAAAACTCATGTCTACCACTAGATGGGGCAATAGAAGAAAATGTTAGATTTCTGACAGGTTAAAAAAATGCGTAGGTGTGAGCATGGTGCAAGTTCAAAGCAAGTTGTTATAAAGTGTGCACAAAAACAAATTGACATGGAGAAAAATAATATTTTTTCTTTTACCTACTTGCATGTAACTGACGGAGTTGGCAATACTTTGTATTGTTACAACTTGCTGTACAAGGGTTGATTGGAAGGAGGGATAATTCGACTGCACTGAACACACATACTTTAATGACAGCCAAATATGTGCCTGCTAACTACTAGGTAAGGCTAGCTAAGTAGTTGCTACTTCTACTTAGCAAGCCTTACCTATGAGTGGGTTTTGATTTGCCACAGGTATACTTAATTATACCTTGGCCAAATTAGAAAATCAAGGGCTTTACCAGGTCAGGTAGGAGTTTCAGTGCAGGGATATAGGGTGTGTCTGGTTGCATGTTGTGGTTCAATGTGCAGGTTGAGAACAATGTAGTAGCAAAGAGATAAAGATTGGAATAAGGACTGAAGCAGAAACGAAAGGGGACTTTAGCAGAATAGGAAAAGGGTTTGAGTAGGAATTGCAGTATGAACAAAGAGCTTTAGCAGGGACTATAGAGAAAGCAGAGGTAAGGGTAAAGAGAGAGTTAAACAAAGGTTGAGGCCTTAGGTAAGGGTGAGGCCTGAGAAGGGTATATTAGTAGGAACACCTTAGAGAGGGTGACTAAAGCAGGTACACCCTAGAGAGGGTGACTGAAGCAGAAACACCCTAGAGAGGGTGACTGAATCAGAAACACCCTAGAGAGAGTGACTGAAGCAGGAACAACCTAGTTATGGTGAGTGAAGCAGGAACACCCTAGAGAAGGTGACTGAAGCAGAAACACCCTAGAGAGGGTGACTAAGGAGGAGTGGACCCTTGTGTCACAACAATTGCGGTAGTGCATACCTGCATCTACTATCCGGTAGAGATGGTATGACCTTTGTGATCTGAAAAACTTTACAACTTGAGTGTTTCCTTTGAAGCTGGAACTGATGGTACAAGGTGTGAAATGTTACACTGAGTTAGTTGCCAGCAAGTCTACCTTGCATAAGGTCTGTATCCCCTCATAGATAGTAGGTTCTTTTGATATGCTAAGGGGCCCTTACCAGTTAGAAGTCTTGTCCTGCAAAAGTCATCTCCCAAACATGCATTAATAATATCTCACAGATTATTAATCCTGCCGCATTTTGTGAAGATTTAGACAGGGAATAGTACACCCTACAAAATGAGTACAAATATGGCTGGTGCAACTTGAGCAATTTGTTAATCTGAAGTCGGTGTAGAGTCATGGGTAGCAAGTGTGACATATCTATGGACTTGCATCAAAATTGCACCAAAATAATAGAGGCAAGGATTATGTATGTGACATGCACTGGAGGGAAATTAGCAACAAGATTCCATTTTTTTTTAAATAATTTATATTCTTTATTTCATTATATCACTTTACAAAATATAAAATAGCAAACAGATACATTTCTCATTTCCAATTTGTAATAATCCAATAAAACATACTGAATAATCTGTTGTGCACATTCATTCACTGTCATCTGCCATATGTCATTCATCCTGTCATTCATCCTTTGGAGTGGGGGTCCCATCCAGGCCGGCGCCAACGGTCAAGTCCCATGGGGGCCCCTTTCACTCATTTTCTCAATGCTTCAGATTCCTCTTGTCTTGGTCCACGGGGACCATATTTCCCTGTGCAATGTGAGTTGGCCCTTTGCTCTATAGAACCCCGATTCCATCTCCCTTTGGTATTCTATTTGGTTAACTACTGAGGTCCAGGGAACTGTGTCGGGACATTTCCAGAGCCTCGCTATTACCATCTTAACAGCCAGAAATATATTTACCAGAAGCTTCCTCTGTTCTACCCTGTAGGAGTCTAAATGCATATGGAGCAGGAACATCTGGGGGGGAATGCTATCCGTGGTGGGAAACATATGTTTTATTTTCTCTATCATCTTTGTTTTTATTAAGTTTAAATAGTCACACTTCCACCATATGTGTAAAAAATCCCCCACTTCTCTTCCACATCTCCAACAGAGTTCCGAGTTTCGAAAGTTTGAAACCTTGTGGAGCTTTGTCGGGACCCAGTACCACTGATATACCAATTTGTACTGTAGTTCCTGCAGAGCCACACTGTGAATTGTTTGTCTAACAAAGGTTAATGTTTGCCACCATTCTTTTAATGAGAATGTAGTCTGCAGCATCAACTCCCATTTATACATTGAGTTTGATTTATCTGGCCAGGATCCCACTATCTAACAACAAGGGATGTCTGCGCGATAAGCGCAGACCTCCCCTGCTGCTGCCCGGCACGACCTCCGGGACTTCTATGATGAAGCCGGAAGTACCCGGCTTCATCATAGAAGCCCCGGCGGTCGTGCCCGGCGGCAGCAGAGGAGCCTGCGCTCATCGCGCAGACATCCCCTGCTGCTAGAGAGTGGGATCCGGGTCCCCTGCAGCTCTGCTGGGGACCTGGATCCATGTCTTATAGTCTGACCTCAATTTGAGGTCAGATTATAAAACAACCTCGATTATAAGACAAGGGGGATTTTTCGGATTTTTTTTTCTGAAAAAAACCTCGTCTTATAATCGAGCAAATACGGTAAATTGTCTTGGTGGTGGCAGTGTTAGCACATTAGTTATATCAGTATAATTAAGTGCTGGTGGTGATAAAGGGGGGTTTTATCTTTATTTCTAGTCTAGGGCAGACAGAGAGTTAATTTTAACCCTTGCACCACCATAACCCAGTCACATGCACTCTTGGAGTAGGGAGGATTCGTGACACCTTGTAGGGAGCAACTTAGCTGAAGTGATATTGCTGTAGCCAAAGGGTCTCAGGAGATGCTGAAAAACATCCAATGGCTGAGCCTTCTAGGTTCAGTTTCACAGTTCCTGGGCAGGGTAGAAATTCAAAATGAGCTTTAGAAGAGGATCAGGAAATGAAGAAGCAGCTCTCAGAAGGCAGGCATCCAACTTCAATGCAAAAGACCTGTTTGCATTAACGTCAGGTATTTAACATGGTTGTGTTGCAAAAGTTAACAAGTCCACCTGACACAAAAAGTGGAGAAGGAATACAAGCAAACAAAGGTAGGGAGGCCTCTAGAGGAGGAAGGAGGTAAATAAGCAGAAATTATGACTTTTAAATGCAAGAGTCAGGAGGTCAGGTTAGAACCCTGACATTATTGTTTATGCTCATTCCTGTTTTCCGGTCCTGTTCCTTGTCTGGCCACAGAGGGACACATGCTCAGTTGTCCCTAATATGGAACCTGCCCAGTTAGCCCCAGAGTGGTACCTGCCCAGTTGGCCCCAGAGCTGCTCCTGCCTAATCTGGCTTCAGACTGGTTTCAGACATGTAATAGGGGTGTCCTTTACCCTAGATGCCCTCTGTTAGAACCCTGTAAAGTAGTACTCCCTGTCACAGAGTTCCAGCCCTGTAATAGAGGTGACCTGTAAACTAGATTCCCTGTCTTAGAACCCAGTAATGGGGTATGCCTTGTCTAATAAGTCCATAAAGGGGAATGTCCTGTCACAAAGTCCTGTTAATGGGATGTGCTGTCACAGTATAACACTGTCATAGAGCCCCTTTAATGAGATATCCGGTTACAGTATTAACATATCATAGTAATGCTTGTCATAGTGTCTCTTTCTCTGTCATATCTACCCACTGACATTATATCTATGTTATTATCTGTATCTCTGTGCTTAGTATTATTTATCCTTAGTTTGGTTTCTCCTATGTCCTGCTCTACTCTGTCCTTGACCCTGTACCCTCTATTCAATCCCGTTCTGCCCAGTTGCTTTTCTGCGTTTGCTCGGTGTATCTTAGTTTAATCTGTCCTAGCCTGCAACATCCAGCTATTTCCTGCAGGTTTTCTCAATCCTAGCCATGCAAACTGGAAACATGGCTGAAAAATCTGTATCCTCAAGCTACCAGATAAGAGTAGTTACCCAGCACAAGGCCTTGTCTCCACCACTTCACCGTAGCTTCTCATCTCGGTTGCTCAGGGTATAATACCATCCCATACTCCGTGCGTTACACTACATACATGCAAAGTCACAATCAAAGTCACACAAAGTCACACAGGCACATACACACAATCTTATATACACAAACACAGTTACATAGATATGGTCACATACATGCACACATAGTCACATACAGACAGTGTGAAACAAGAACAGAGACAAAAGGAGAGATCCATCGCAATAAAGATCCAAAATAAATCTCCACTGAAAAAAGCTGATGCTGTTAATTGTATATAAATGGCCATAGTGAAGCAGGGAGGGAAATACAAGTGAAAAAAGCCTACGCGTTTCATGCTTACAACTAAGAAGCAAATCAAAAAGTACAGTCCAGTACATACAGATCTCCAAATGAAGACAGTCTGCTATAGACAATTTCAGGGAGAATTGAAATAACCAATGTGGATAAATAACAGTCACTTACACCGGTATATAATTTATAGACCAATTTAGGCTGCATGGTCAGTCTCTCATCTGTTGAACACTGAGAGCTGCACTCATGCACAGGAACACTCACCAGTCATCCAGCTAATATTTTCTAGTGTGCAGTCTCCTAGTAAATTCGAGCTGCCCACTAGGGAATACCAAAAAAACAAAGACAATTTGCAGCTCCCCTTACATTGCTGCCTGGGTCCCATGAACCCACCATTATCCAGTGCAGAGCCAGCCTCACTAAGCCACTGTTTAGTGAATATAGTTTCCCCAGTATATTGTCGCATAGTCCCAGAATATTTTGGATTCCCTAAAAGCCCAATTCACATTTTGTCAGTCTGTCCACTGGAGGAAAGCCCCTTCTACTTTTGCAGCCATTCCTTGCTATCCAGGCCCACATCTTTTTTAATTTAATAAGAAAAATTATATCTATTAGAGCCCGCACATGGGTAGCTTGAAAATACTGCTCATCAATGCCACCCGTATGATGCACTTCATCAATGCCTATGTGTAAGAGAACGGTGCAAAGGGGATCTGTGTTACCAGACTACCTATTTGTGTGCCCGTCATTTTCCTCACTCTAGATTCTGGAGCATCTGATACCCTCTGATCTTGTCTCCTGACAAGCCTCCTGTTTTCCCTTTATAAGAGGCAATTTGTAGTTGTCCTCTTGAGCCAGCTACTATGTGAATATGTCTACGCAAACACATTACAGCAGAATGTTTCACAAATTACATTTTTCCTTCAAACTGGTCATTTAGCTCATCTTTTCACCATGTGAAAGGTTCATAAATATTTACTCTCCACTGGGAAGAGCTCTAGTAGTATTCTACTTGGTAATCCACAGAACATAAACAAATAAACAAAAAAAGCAATGATGACTTTTATCCCTAAAAGAATTGTTATTCATTGCCTTAAGGATATGTTGCATGATGGTTACATTGATTACATGTCCTCGGATGAGAATATTTACAGAGATTCCATCCTATTCTTTTATACAACAGGGATGATGTTACTGAGTCTGACACAGCGTCCATGCTTATAAATGTGGTGTGTGCTGGGTTTATAACCTCATCCATATTGGATGGAAAAATGGACTTGGGATGTACCTATAGTAACCAGAGGACATTTCACAATCGTGCAGCATTTCCCTAGAGAAAAGATTAACATTATTGCTTCTTTTGTGGTTTACTACAACATTTGCAAACTTTTGTTTGAACCCAGTGTGCTCACTCACCCTTTCCCCTAGCAGTCCAGAATTTAGGGGTTGCCCAGTTGTGTTTAAGTTAAGGTATTTATAAAACTTGGTGATTTATAGATTAAAAAAAGTGGGATGGGCTTGTGGAGATGAGGGGTTTGTTGGGGCTCCCCTCTTGTTGATTGTTATATTACACAGAAATGACAAATTATCAATAAAAAGAATTAAAAAAATCCAATAAGTTCGACTTTCAAAATCTTCCTGTTACTGTTGTTAATATAAAAAAAATGATTCCCAAACCAGTACTCAAGGGCCAACACCACACAAGATATTAAACATATGTTTTTTTTTAAAGACAACTGGGATTATCCCTACATCCTGGACTGTTGGGTGGGCTGTGAGAACTGGGTTGGGAACCATTGGTGTAATCTATGGTAGAAGAAAAAGCACCAAAAGAGATAATTATAGGCTGCCTCCAGAAACACACTATTTATAAAAGTCTATTCTATGTCAAAGTTCTAAAAGCAGTCTTAAGAGCAGGAACATTTTATTGGTTTCCTTGGTGACTGTTCCAGATTGGAATCTAACCTAGATTCCACGGTAAGGAAACGTATTGTGCAGCAAATGTTGATGCCGATCTTAGATTATGGAGATGTTGTGTTTGATTCTGCCCCGCAGACCCATCTTGGTAAACTCGACACTATGTACAATACATTGTGTCGTTTTGCGCTACAGTGTGATTATAACACTCATCACTGTAAAATGTTAAAAGAGTTAAATTGGCTGACGCTTGCCTCCAGGCGTGCTCTCCACCTAGCTTGCTTAGTGCATAACCACTTCTCTGGAACGCTCCCCCCCTACCTGAGCGGCATACTCGCTCTTACTCCCTGCACATCCCACAATCTCAGATCCTGCACCAACCCTTCACTAGCGATTCCCCACTTCAAAAAGGAAGCAGGTAGAGGTGCGTTCTCTTTCAGAGCGCCTCATATGTGGAATAGCCTTCCTGTTTCTGCTAAATCATCATCTACTCTAAGATCCCTGAAAATAAGTATCTCCCAAATCCTCAAAACAGATTGTACCTGTTATTAGTTTACAAACTCTTTCGTATACTGTACATGTTGTTCCTTTTTGTATCAATAATGATTTACCCTGTATGTTCCCCTTCCAACTTGTTTAATATATGTATGTATGTATTTTTGAATCTACTGTTAAATGTGTAACTCTGTGTAACTCCATTCTGGACTGGGTCCCCAGGACATACTTGAAAACGAGAGAAATCTCAATGTATTTTTCCTGGTAAAACACTTTCTAAATAAAAAAATAAAAATAAAAATGTTTAGAACTTTGCCCCAATATTGACGTTTATAAATAAAACACCCCTATATGTTATCTGTCTACACCATCACATTTAGAAGAAGTTAGTTATCTGACTCTTCAAAACGGCAATTGTTCCTTTGACTGGGGGCGTGGGAGGAGAAGCTTTAACTACACTAATAAAAAAGAAAATATGGATTCTATAAACGAAAGGTCTACTTTTAGAGTGTACATATTTGAGAAGGTTGCATTAATATTAATTCATAATGTTTGTGTCAGTGATGAACTTTCACAGTCACATAAAGCGTGTAGGGCTGAGAATGTAAGGTTTTATGAGAGTTATTAATACTTATATAGTCTGTTTTTTCTTTTTATTAATCATACCTTCTTTTTTTGTTTTAATGAGGGTCCCTGGTGCCTGACGATGTTGATTTATAACAAAGTTGTATTAAGGGTGTACAGTGCTTCATAATTACATTATCCTCTTCACAAAGCTTTGGAATTGTTTAAAAAGCCAATAAACTTTTTTTCACTTATGCTTGTGGTCATAGAATGAGAATAAACTGGCATGTACTTTTTAACCCCTTTGGGACAATGGAAGTACTAGGTACGTCACAGAAAACTTGACACTTAGTGACAGAGGACGTACCTGGTACATCCTGCAGTGAAACCAGCATAGGCAGCCAGTGTGCGCCCGCTCTATCTGATCATGGTCTGCTGGATGGGAGGGTCTCTTGCTGCTAGCACAGTGAGACACCTTCATTTCTGCATGGGATCAGGATGGGAGACCTAGTAAAGGTCACCCCTTCTGATCCCAAGCAAAACAAGGGTCTATCTCTGAGCTAGCAGAGAGAGCCGGTCGCCGACCAGACGGCTGCCTTCTTCTTATGGAAGCAAGGCAGCTGCCAGTCAGAGAATAAACTGGCGTGTACTATCACCAGTTTATCATCACGCTAGGCACAACTAACCTTTCACTTGTGCTTCTATATTAGAAGCTTAATTGAAAAGTAAAATGGTGTGTCCTTTTAAAATAAAAACCTTTAGTTTCACTTTGAAGAACCTGCACCATGAGTATGAGTCCACTGTCCTTCATTACAAAAGCTTTTGGGAAGTAAAGGGGATTCCCACTATAATGATGGGCTTGGAACCCACGGACTCACATTGTGATCTTAGCTGGATCATGATGTGAGTCCCGAGATCTCACTAAACCTCTACTTTAACGCAGACTGTTATAGCGAGATCTGAAGCTTCACGAGAGCCACCTGAGCACCATGTTGTAAGCGGAAACGCATTCTAATGGATCATCTTTTAAGTGTTTTTTTTTTTTACCCGTCTATGCAGTTGTGTATATCAGTTTCCTTTTCCGGGTTATAATTGTTACTTCTATCATTGTGGTGTACTAAGATGACTTAAATTAAATATTACGGTATAATATATACAACCCCAGTCAAGTTATTTTATTAGTTACATTTGTGTAATATGCTGATTTACATTCAGTTAGTGGAATACTAAACACATATTGCCATTGTCACAATTCACCCTCTCTGTACTTAATGACCATCCCTTCTACTTTACAAAAGTATGGGAACAATTTTTTTTTTTTTTTTTTACAAGAATCCATAACCTAGATAACATTTACATTGGAAAACAATCAGAATCACAGTGGAATGTTAATGTATAAATCACCAAGACTTAATCTGTACATGGTTTCCCAAGAATAAAAATTGCTTTAGTCAAGCCTTGTATTGCCAGGATATTATTATATGCAAATCAGCCAAGAATGTATAAATCACAAATCAATTCTATTTTAACAGCAGCACACAATAAACCAACTTTAATATATATATACATGAATTAATAGTCCAGCAACCTATGCATATAAAATATATATTAGAGGAAAATTGTACTAAAAACAAGAAAGTAAGTTTTAATTATTTTTAAATAGCATGACATTTCCCCTGATATTCATGCACCATTTGTCAGGCATCTGGTGCACTAAGCTTATGGTCATTAGTTTATATAAAATAATTAAATAAAATACATTATTGCGCCATATGTATGTTGTTTAGAATCTTGGGTCAGCTTATCATTCACCTAGGGTCAGAAGAAGGAAGGATCTGACTAATCTGACCCAAGATTCTAAACAACATGTCTGCTCCCTTTTAGAACAATTAGGAGTGCTCAATAATGTACATTATTTGTATTCTTTAATCAAAGAATTTCTATAGAATTCACCAACACTTAATACAATCTTTCACATTTTTTAAATAATTCTTTATTTTTAAAATTACAATAAAATAAAAAAATACAAGGTTATAATATACAAAATGTCATAAGCACATAAGAAATCCGTAAGTAGAAAAGGCAAATTGAAAATACAATAATAAAACATAATGCCACACTGAGAGAGAACAATACATAATAAAATATGTGACTAAATTAAATCAGTCCAAAATGACCAAATCTTATCAAATGATTTAAAATGACCATGAACCGGTGCCGTTAAATGATCCATCTCAACTAACTCCCCAATTTTATTTGTAATTTAGTTTAAGGTTGGTATTTCCACTCACTTCCAATTCCATAAGGCTGCTATACAGTATCTAGTAACCAATGCCACTCATGCAATAAATATATTTTAATATTTTGTCTAGTTCTCAGTTGGTCTTAACAATAAGTGTGCCCATGGATTTACAGAAATCCATAACTATCACTTCCATGCAGCATCACGACTAGGGTTGCCACCTTTTCTTCAAAAAAATACCGGCCTTGGTACTTTCTCCATAGACTTAACATTGGCCTGAAGCCAATTTTTTACCGGCCTGCCGGTCAGTGGCAGATCTTCCATTGGTGCTAGGTATGCGCCACACACCTATGGATTTGAGCCGCGAGATTTCACCCGTTTCGCAGGCTTTTGTCTGCACAGAGGAGGCGTCCATCCAGGGACACGGAGCAGCAGCTACTAGGTAAGTGATGGGGAGGGGAGGGGAGGGGAGGGAGGAGAGTGGTTAAAAACGAGCACATTAATTGCACAATATTCCTGGGCTCTGACTGGCATAACATTACTGGGCTCTGACTGGCACAATATTCCTGGGCTCTGACTGGCACAATATTCCTGGGCTGTGAGTGGCACACTATTCCTGGGCTCTGACTGGCACAATATTCCTGGGCTCTGACTGGCACAATATTCCTGGGCTGTGAGTGGCACACTATTACTGGGCTCTGACTGGCACAATATTCCTGGTATCTGACTGGCACAATATTACTGAGCTCTGAATGACACAATATTCCTGATATCTGACATTGACATTACATTGTTATTGTTTTTAAGTAGCAGCACACCTGTCTCTCATAACCAGGATACGCCCCTGCTGCCGGTAAAATGTGGCAACCCTAATCACCGGCCAGGTGGCAACCCTAATCACGACACATGGATAGATGAACCAGCCCAGCCACAATTTTTTTCTACAAAGGTTTTTGTTCAAGCTAAGTTAATTTTTTCTTCAGTGGATATGTATATATATATATATATATATATATATATATTGATTCACTAGATATTAATTTGAATTCAATACAATTTTTATCTGTTCTTGGTACCTATTTTTCTCATTATCTGAGAATATGACAATTTGCTGATTAGTGGAAGCTGTGTGAATATAGGTTGCTACTGTAGCCATGAAATAACGATGTGTCTACAAATGTACTGTCTTGCAAGCAGACATTTTGTCCATGATTAATAAGCCAAAGTGAAAGAAATCTCAACCAATCAGCAGAGACTTCTTAACTTTCCTGATTGGCTGAGAGTTCAGAAGCCTCTCCCGTTTGACTGATTTCCTCCTTCATAGAGTTCTGTGTAAGCTGCAACAGCCTGGGCCTGCATCAGGTAAGAAACCCAGTCTGTGACTGTGACTATGACATCATCCACTAGGTGCAAGCTAGTTTATTAATTTGCTTTTCTATATGAACATATGTATATTTATGGAGAAGTTTTGCAGTAATACGCAACCTGAATAGCCTTAGTCTTAGTAGCTTTGGCACTTGTAATGTTAACAGCACAAGACTGAACTAGACACATGGGGAATCAACATAGAAATTGGTTGTCAGCGTACAAATGCTTGTGGAGCATTTCTCACAGGGTATGTAAGGAATGGGGAAGAGAGAGGTGGACTCCAACCCTGACAATGAATGAAAAGAAACTCTTGGTGCTGAGGTTACAACTTCATCAAGGAAGACAGAGCATTGGCTCTGTGATACAGTAACAGAGCAACAACACTTGAGCTGACATCCTTCATGGTGATTTTACTGCTAGCAATATTTTGTGACATATAATTCATGGTACAATGTGAATAGAATGGCCATTTGAATGTCTGGAACCTGCAAAGACAGTCCATTTGGGTAATTAACTATGTGGGCAACTCAGTATGTACCTGAGCAGTACAGTGCTCTATAACAAGTGTCTCCCCAGCTTTGATCCATTGTCCATTTTTGTTACAAACAGAGACCACTAACGGTTTCTTTCTGTTTCTAATACTTTCCTTCCCTGCAGATTGAATTCATAAAGGGCAAATTAAGTATTTGTCACATATTCAGTGTTTTCCCAACATTCGTAAAGCATATTTACAGCTATTTTCGCGTTTTTTCCGGTTTCTCCTCCCCCTCAGCTCTTCATTTCTTACTTTTCCAAGCTTCCTTTTATAATCCACTTAGAGATGAAAATGTACAATGTCCATGTGTGCAATATCATAAGCAACAATGTATCCTGGACTTGATTGACAAGGCCTCAGCATTTTGGGGGGGGGGGGGGGTGTAAAAATCCACACCCCTTATTCACTTCCCCGCTTTAACAAGACACCACTTTAATAAGCCACTGCACAAAAATAATTGCCCGCATATTTGCATGTATGAGGTAATGATGTATTATCATGTATGAGGCAGTATCTATAGGGAGTCTGTTGATTTGTACAGAGAATGGGTATTAGTATGTAAAATGGTGGGGATATGTGGGGGAAAACATAGACACATGAACAATGATATATCTTTGCCTAGGCTGGCACTTTACAGGTGGTGGGGACATGGGTGGCATCGGCAAGCTGTTTAGGGACAGAGATGTCACTGACAAGCTTATTGGGGATATATTTAACAGAGGTAGAGCCTAATGTGGAAGGGGCAGGACCTTGATAGGGCAAGGTAGATCCTAAATAGGTACAGCCAGGACAAGAGGAAGAGATGGGGAAAATGAAGATGAGGGGAGTGAGTTCAGACAGGCCTAGGGCAGCACAAATCCTGAATCCACCAACGATCAAAAGTATCGACTTTGTAATCCTCATTCATGTCTGTTAAATCCACAGAAGGTGCACTGCTCAGGGTGGCAGCCCTACTACACAAACAGACAAAAACATAATACAGTGACTTTGGGTATAGCTAGTTTTAAGCCTTTCTCCTGTCTTGACCTTAACAAAATGGCAGTGTAGGCAAAAAATGGGAAATTACTGAGCTACAGAATAAAACTGTCAGCAAAACGATCAACTTTTTCTAATTCCTACTGGTTTTTGAGATATGATAACCAGGGCCTCATTATATACATAATTTTTTACTATGTTTACTTTTGTTTGGTAATTCTTTTTGTTTCTGAACTTGCACATAATAACTACCTAGACATTACATTGATCGCTTATTCATTTGAAAGGTAAACACCGTCTCTGGTTAATTATTGACCCAATTAATAATGAATACAGTAAAATAAAGGAAACTGTTACTATCCCGCTGTGATTAATACATTATATCTTTTCCTTTTAGTGGTGTTCTCTCTCCCTTGAAAAATGCATTTGGAGAGAAAGATGAGATAATGCTCTATTTTTTCTTCCATTTCACAATTTCCTCTAAGCCCCAGAACTGTGAAGAATATTATTGAGAAGTGAAGCTTATCAACTGAAATTCGATGAGAACTTTAAAAACCTGCCACGTGGTGGTGCTAGGGTCACAAGACAAAAGGAGAATGAGCTACTTCTTCCAAATAGTCTGAAAACTAATTAAGGTTTCACATATGATGGACAGGGAACTGCTAATTATAGACATGTCCAAAAACTAAAAGCTGAACAGCTTTAAGGGTGCATTGGCCATTTAACCTTCCCTCCACCATCATAGCCTTTACTTAACTGTTGCTAGTGCAACACTAAAAATGCACTAGTAATGGAAACAAAAAATCATATTATTTAAAGACTAACGGGAAATAATATCCAAATATCTTCTCTCTTGTAGGTGGTGAAACTGCAGATCGATGGTACACTACTTAAATAATCAATATGTATTAAAGGCTTTGATGAAGAAAATGTTATGTGGTTAGTCTTCCTGAAAATTGCATTGCAAACAGTGATTTGTTGTACAAATGCAACCCCATACCAGGTAAAAGAACGTAAATATGCAGTGCAATGAAAAAGTGATATTATAGATATGTAACCTAATAGCTCCATTGAGCTCCCATGAAATGCAAAAAATACATTATTTATATAATCTCTCAGATGTTATTATTCTAGTTATGATAATACGTTAGTCTATCCTGATCAGTAGTTAGCACCTGCTAAAAAAAAAGTATATGTAGTATGTTTTCTCTCATTTGGTCGTATTCAGTGACCTGTAAAACCAATATGGCTTGTTAGAATTTTACAACAACCTCTACTAAGAGAATGAGAACTTCTATTGTAGCAGTTACATGTATTTTGTTTGCAACCTGCTGCAGCCCATGCAGGTTTGATTGTGGATGCTCTAAAATCAGCCACAAATACTCTCTTGAGTGTTCTGGAAACATTTGCATTTTTGGTGAAGAAAAACTCTCAAACCAAACCTGGTTTGGTAAAGTTGTGTTTAGAATGAAAAGTAACCCCTCTGTACTGGTGTGTCACCTGCTACCAACTCTTGATGTGTTGAGGATATTTTTGCAAGCACGATATCCTAAAATTGGTTGCAAAAGCAAGAGTGTCATGAACTACAGTCAGGCAACCCACTCTATGGTCATGGGTCTCGGACATTGTGGCTTTTCCATACATGGCAACAACATGGACCAATGTCCGAGGAAATGATCACTGTAAGAGAAGCAGGCTTAGAAGACACCCCTGAAAAAGTTCCTTAGAATGAAATGTGTTGGGTGATTTTTTGTCTGTTCCAGCCCACTGTAATTTACCCAGGCGAACACCGGAAGAACAGCACAAAGGAGCTTCTGCGCCCAACCCTGTTCATTCTGGATGCTTTGCTAGAAATAGTGGGTTCCAGTTTTTACTTCTGATTTTGTACCTTTTTAATCTCAGCAGCATTGTCTCTAATAAAGGTTTTCTTTGGCAAGAGGTTTTTCTCTGCGAGTATGGCTGTAAATCTGTCTGATCGGAGAACTCAGAGGACCGTCATCTTTATCACAGTGGCACCTGTGAGCCTCTCCCGAATGTCCATTTTTTTTTACACTTATTTAGCTTTCCCTATTTATTTCCATTTGATCATCATTTGTATGTAAATACTGTATGCACATTCTTACTTCTAAGCTCTGTAAGTTGCGAGGTGGAGCCTCCATTATCGGACTTGCCTTGTCAAGCACATCCCACAGATACTAAATTGATCTGGGGAATTTGGAGGCCAATTCAACACCTTAAACTCACTGTTGTGTTCCTCAAACACAACAATGAAAGAGGTCAAAGCCATCAGGGAATACCATTTCCATGAAAGGGTGTACATGGTCTGCAACAAGGCTTAGGTAGATGGTATGTGTCAAAGTAACATCCACAGGAATGGCAGGACCCAAGGTTTCCCAGAAGAACATTGCCCAAAGCAACACACTGCTTCCACTGGCTTGCCAACTGTCAGTGATAATAATATTATGACTGATCGGTGTTTCAATATCATATTTCCTGTTAAATCTGGCAGATATAGACACATATTTTATATCTTTATTAGCTTTATTCAGTGACTTACAACCGTCCATTTTGTCATATGTTATATTTGTAAACAATTTTGTTTTATTTAGTTTCATATTTACAGGTAGTATTGTGTATACATTACCATCTATATTATCTGTTGTCCTTTCCACAAAGTGCCAGGTAGAAACATTTCCCTTTTCCTTAACCACAGCCAGGCAAACCCACTCTCTGGTCATGGGACTCCGACACTGATGCTTTTCCATACTAACCATTAACGTGGAAGAGTGTCCCAGGAAGTGGCATAATGTGGGTGGGGTTATACGCCATCACACACCATAGCTTGACCCCATGATATTCAGCATAGCACTTTGCATAGACGGCAATGATGCTGGGATACGATGCCAAAAAAACAGGATATTCCCCAATTTTGTAACCCGTTCCACTGCCATAATGCCTTGGTTTGGTTATTTCATGGTGGGAAAGTGAGCCCACCTATATATATATATATATAGTTGGCTAGGTTGTAAAAACAGCCCTTGACTTTTCCATGCAATTCTGTCTTTCCACTACCGTGAAACAATTCCTGAGGATGCTGATTTGCATATGTATTGTATTCTTGAGTTTATGTATAATTAAATCCAGCGCATGCATCGCAGATGGGACCCACTAAATCTTTTTCCCTTAGCTCCTCTTAAAGCCTAGAGCCGTCAGCGACTACCTCAATTAGATTTGCTTAGACACTTAAACTGTTACACAACAATTATTGTGTTCACATGCATAAAATGGAGAAGAAAATAAATAAATAAAACTTACAGGAACACCTGTTATTTTATGGACAAACAAATAACAAATCAAGCTAGAGTTGAAGTTTACAGGAAATGACTCTAGGGCAGTGATATTAGAATACATTGCCTCTGAACCGCAAGTTGCTGCAGTGCACTTGTTGGTGTTTCAGCGATTTAAACCAGTATTGTTTGTTCTATGTTGAAATCTCGTTTCTTTATTGTTTATTATGTATGTCTTGACAGTTTCATTAATTCATGTTTACTTACAATGCATTCTAATTAAAAGGAATTACAGAAGGAAGTACAGGTTCTACAGAAAGGCTCACGCTGATCTGCTTTATGAAGTCTGTTTTGAAAATTGTGGCTCATGTTTAATTTCTTTTATGTTAAAGACTGAATGAGTTACTCAAAGTGTTATACTTCAAAAATGCTTAAACTGTGTCTGACACTTGTGTACCAGTCAGCCAACTGCGACTGAGTTAACATCCATAGGGAAGCTATTTGGCACTTGGTACGTACACAATCACAGGCATACTACTCTGCTGGATATTACAGTGTGTGCTCAATTATCTCTTAATTCTTAATTCCCACCTTGGCCATACAGTAAATCCTGTGTTTGTATTGTGTAGTTACAGTCTTTGGCTTGTGGTATTAATTTGGGTAAGCTTCCCGTGTTAAGACTGTGCAGCAGAAGACTATTTGGAAATAATATTTTATTATGTGCTCGGACCAACCACCTGTACTTTTGCCTCACTCTTTTTGGGACACGATATTGTTAACCCCATTGGTGATGTATAGGTATTTGTTGTGGTGTCTTGTTCATGTCCTTTACCTAATGACTCTTAAGTTAGATACTTTTTGACATGGCGATATCCCTGTCTCGGGGGATGGAGAGCTTGACTTTCGTAAAGCACACAATTATGCAGTGTTGCTCACTCAGCAATATAGACCACAAAGCATCACTGAAAACACATAGTCCTCAACAAATTGAATTCTAAAGCTCAGCTGATTAAAGGTAGTACTGTGATTAGAGTTGCCACCCAGCTCGTATTTCATAATGGATATGAGGCCAATGCTATGGAGACAATAGCATGAACGGTATTTATCTTTTTAAAAGAAAAGCTTGCAACCCTGACTGTGATCGCTAACCTTTGCATGTCTGCTGTTGTGGACTTTATTTCCCATGATGCTCGTCCAACCCACATAACTGACTTGACATTATGGAAAATGTAGCGCACAGGAAATTGGCAGGCCAAAGGTTACATCGTAAAACAGCAATGGAGGGTTCGCTGAGAAAACAGAAGCCATTTTATGCAGTGGGACCCCCCACCACCTTGTACCACCGCTGATAAAGAGAAGCATTTCAACACAAATAGAGCAGTAACGATGCGCTTCTTACAATATCCCATTTTACACTATTGCCTCAAAGCACGCATTCAAGTGATTTCTCAAAACCTTATAATAACATATTTAGTTTTAACCACACTACTCTATGATTACTTGCCAATAACTTAAAATGTGGAAGAATTGTAGGACTTGCTCTATATTATTGAAAATGTGGGATCCCACTTTTCTATAGAATAGCAGAGCACAGGGCATGCTGAAAAATACATTTCCATTGAGATTGGATTTTTCCAGTAAATTGCAATACTTTACATTACCTAAGATTACAAGACTCCATTTTCTATCTCTGTAGAGCATTTTCATTATTTTCTATGAGAAAAAAAGCAATGGTTGGAAAAAAAAAAAAAACCCCACCTCAAATAGTTTATTATTTATCATATAGATAAGTCATTCCAGTATAGAACGGCAGGTTAATCGCATGTACATTAAAGAAAGAATTTGATTCTAGCATTCATATACGTTTGCTAACAAAACAGTCGGATGTTAGTATTCTCTTATAGAAGTGAAAATTAATAAAAGAAACAGGAACAAGCTTACTTAAAGTAAAAAAAAAATGGTTTAAATTGTTTAGATTCTTTGTTTAGTAACAGACATAGCAACATCTGAGTGCAATGTTAAGCATGTGCAAACAGGAAAATACACATTTTACCAAAATGTGTTATATTCACAAACTAAGGACTGGAGCATTTCCCTGAAGATGAGACTGAAGCATATAAGAGTTCCAGCAGTTTGTTGAAGTTTGATGACTAGACAGAGTTGCTATCTTCTCTCCCATTCAATACCGGCCTTGCTAATGCCTCCATAGACTTAGCATTGGCCTCAAGCTGATTTTTACCAGCCTGCCGGCTGTATGGCCCTGTGTGTAAACCAGGGGCGCATCCTGCCCCTGAGTAACAGGTGTGTGCCTGACTGGCAGCAAACCTGCACAAAATATATCTGAAGGGACGACGACAGCAGTGAATTCGGCATCAGAGCCACTCATTGTTGCCAGTTCAACCAGCACAAAAAGTATAAGAAAATAACTTTATATAATTTTCCTGCTGATCGAATTGGCAACAGTCTGAGTGACTCTGATGCCGAATTCGCTGCTGCTGTCAGCGTCTCAGATCTGTTTTGTGAATTTCCGGGGTTTGTGTGCTGTCTGCAGGATCGCGGTGCACACCTAGCACACACAGAGGATGTTGCATATTGGTGAGATGACACAGTTGTACTTTTTGTTAACGTATTGTTGTTGCTTTCTGAAAATCCTGTTATTATATTTATGTTTAAAATCCACTAGCAGCCACTGTCTCAGGTGCCATGTTTGTCTTCCAGGTTCTATTTTTTAAGACAATGGGGTAGATGCAATCCTCTGCGCGGTAAAGAAATCTTACATTTTTGCCCATCAGTTTTACACAAAAAAGCACGCCCTAAGTGTGCAGGCTGCTTAACGCAGCCGCTAATTGCATATGTGAACCCTTTCAGTGCTGTAGGGAACACAAACAGTGCTCCCTATATCATTGAATTAACAAAAAAATGTGGGGGAGCCACGGGGTCTCCTTCAATGTCCCCCACCTCTCCACCTGCTTGTTGCATAGTGTGGCCCCCAGTGCCTTTCATTTTTATATATTTGGGGAGTGTCGCATAGCACTTCCCCAAGTCCCGTGGGGTCTTCAATTTTTATATATATGGGGCACTGTGCGGCCCCAAGCCACAGTAGACCTTTATTATATATTTGCAACAAGGGGGGGAATCATTTTATTTTTTCTTGGGCCATTGTTTATTCTAAATGTGGTCTGCAGCCATATGCTGGCCTGCAGCCCCTTCAAGCCGTATTATATTATATTATATTATTTTAGTAATCACAGACATTATAGCCCATAGTCACTGGGGGGATAGGGGGGAACATTTATTTTATCATGGTGCCACAAACATTTCTATTGTTGGAGGCACGCTAGGGTACTGAGGGTGACTATTACACCCCCAGTCAAGTAGCATTAAATTAACTGGAAAATAGGGAATAACTGTGTTTTATGCTAACCAACATTTTTCTGATTGAACACACTGGATGTTTGCAGTCCCTGTTGCAGCTGAAATATATCCTAGTCCAGATTGAATAGCATGTAGTAGTCTTAATTATTAGCAGGGAGGATTGCATCTTCTCCAATATATCTATCCTCCTTAAAGTCCAGTACCTCCTTTCCCTAATATGTGTCCTAGGATAGGAAGCATTTGTCATACCAAGCTACCACTCCATAATCACAGGCAGCAGGTAGAAACAAAAGTGGGACACAGCCAGGTGAAGGGTTTACTTCTAAAAGCATGGCTGGCCTCTGGCCTCAAGTTGGCCGGGCTGCAAGCAAATCGTTTACTGAAAGCTGGTGGGTGCAGTGGGCTCAAGAGGAAGATTCACCGGGTCAATATGGAATGCTTGAACTTAGGTTCCATGTCGGTGGATCATCAGGATAGTTAGTCGCTCTTTCAACACGATAGCATCACTACTGTAAAATAAAGCGTATCAAACAAGAGATAGCACTGCACTAGACATTAAGAAGGTAATCTCACCTTATTATAAAATTTCTATTGTTAGCACTTTAACTAGACTGATGACAAGACAAGGAGCGATAGAATTCTCAAAACTGACAAATCCATAGCTATGAAATATACTGATAAAGACAATTCCATCATCAAGACTGGCATAAGCTTTTATAGACTAGAGAGATTTTGGGGAGAAATACTCATATTTCAGATTTGTCGTCATATCATTCTGCACATTATAGAATCTGATAAAAAGGTATTATGATTAAAATCAAGACATCTGCATTATTTTTCATGTACATTATGCCACAGTGAACGCTACAAACATATTTGCATTTATTGCTAGTTTTCTGTGGCCAATTGTTCTTTAGCCTGAGTTTACCAGAGTGGTATTTTTTTTTTTTTTAAATGCTTCAGGGCTTTTCTTTACATTTACATTTTAATTGCTTTGAAATTAAAAGAGCTCTGAATCTTTTAAAGGACAGCATTGATGTTAATACTTTTCACTCTGCATGACTGGCATTTTTGTGTTGGGATTACCATGGCACTAGAGGGAGGAGGAATGAGCTATCTTAACTGTTGGCCTGGAAAACACAAACTAGTAGAATTGATTCCAAACAATTACACCCCTTATGGTTTTGGGCAGATTGCTTTACCTCAGCACGCTTCCACATCACTCAGTGTGTGATATTAATATGACATCATGGGACACTGGCACATCAACCACAAGAACAATAATATGCCACATGGTTTATACCTGAAGGCTACAATTTGGCCATGCAGATCGGAGATTCATTGTGAGTCCATTATATGAGATCAATCATTGACATTTATATTGTTTGCATACGGATACAATCAAACCAGTACCGTGTACATGATGCTAAATTCTGGGTGATATTTAATCCTGTGCAAATACTTTTTTTTTTTGGCACCTGTTAATGTTTTAAAGCCAATTAATTTAGAGTGTAATGCTTTATTTACCATACATACAGGAGGTCTAGTCACTATATAGTGAACTGGGGTGAATTGCCAAAATTAGGAATTAAATGGGCAGTTCCTATATACCTATAGAGCCTGCATTTTTTTTTTCAGATGCGTGGTGGCCTCTTCAATGTGTAACATATATATGGGGAACATTAGGTGAATTGGAGACATCTTCCAACTCTATTTTAGTCTGAGGTTTTAAAATTCAGTTGTAAATTCACCATTGGTCACTGCTTAAAAATAGGCTCCTATTGTTCCTTAGGTGTATTTATTTATAGGTATCTTCTGATTGGATCCAGACAAATATGGTAAAAGGGACACCAACAAGTATGATTCATATGGCAATTAATATGGTAATATGGCCGCGGGCAGCAAGAGAAAGTGCTGCTTGGCTCCCCATGCCTGCATTAAGCATGGGGAGCCGAGCAGCACTTTCTCTATGGATCTGGACTTATCACCCGCATTTACAGTCAGCGGCTCCATGCAAGCTTCTTGCCCCATGTCTAAATACCATTACTTCCAGTTTCAAGACAGTGAAGTGTGACTTGGTTACAGATGAATGTAGGGGTGGGTGTAGGGTCAGTTTTCAAAACAATAACTATCGATTAAAGGCACAGCTCTACCTAGATTATTTTCTATATGTAGTACATGGTTTTAATATATATGTGAAATTAACTTATTTTTTGATTTGAAATAGTTTACAGAGCAACAAGGAGGTAAGTGCTGGGGAATGGTGGGGAGGAGGGTGGCAAAAAAATGCCTAAATGAGGAGAATTATTTTTTTTAAATGTGTGGAGTCTCCTGCTTATGACATCACCTGTAGCCTAATATGCAAATAACACACTTCCCATGGAAAAGTAGTTAATTTGCATACTGTGAGACAGGTGATGTCATAAGCAGGAGACTCCAAAGACACAATTAATGTGTCTCCTAATTAGCTTTTGCTAATGCAATGTATAGTTCATTTTCAATCATTATTTTATGCTCTACATTCACACTTAAAACAATGTTTAGGTGATACAGTCCCTTTAAGGTTAAACATAATGTTGAATGTTTATGAGGGAGCTGTCAAAGAGTATTTTTAAAGCATCACTCCATTCGGAAACAAAAGACAGTACTTTAACCCTTTCCCTCCTGTTGACGTGCCAGGACCGTCATGGTAAAATGATGGTTCTGGCACACCATGGCAGATTCGAAGCCATATATGCTGGGAAGCTACAATCGGGCTGTGAGTGAGTTGAGATGTGGAAGAAAAAAGGCACTAACTTATTACAGTGAATATTATATATCTAAAATATATATTATATATATATTTTTGTGAGAACCCCCCCCCCCCAGTGATGATTATTAGTATGCTGCAAACACTAGTTCTCTCACACATGCACAGTAAACTACTTCTAGAAGAGAATATAGAAATGTAAAATGAATACTTATCTAACAAATTGGGCAATGTTGATCTCAAAAGCATATAAAAGAAAGAGAAAATAAACAAACAATGTGCAACTCTGTATGACTAATAAAATTATGTCTCAGACCCCCCCTGTAAATGAACTTACAAGGGACAGAGCCTATATACTGGCTCTAAGTAAAAGCACGGACTAAAATTGTGATTGACTGAGTGCCTTGGTACCGAGGCACTTGTGACAGCCAATTACGGTGACTGGATGTGTTTAACTTCCAACGCATTACAATAATTATAACATCCAGCCCACTCCAGGCTTAAAAAAAAAAAAAAAAAAAGTAGATAGGGGCCTGCAACAGCTGGATATATCATCCATGTAGGTGCAGGGTAGCCATGAACTGTGTTACTTACTACAGACTATATTTCCTATGATGACAAGGTCACGTTTGGCTGGCTGAGCATTATAGGACATATAGTGCTCACACAATACATAAAAATTACATGTTTCAAAGATGCAATGACCATATCCCAAATGTAGCCTTTTAATTGCCACGTAACACTAGCAAACCTAAACATATGGGGTATCACTATACAATAAAACAGAACAACCCCTGTAAAATCATACCTAAAGTACAAAGTGTGTGAAAAAAAGCACACAAAAAATTACTATGCCAAAACTTGTCAAAAGACTGGTGGTAAAATGACTTCATGAAAAGTGTCAAAATACCCTGGGATGTCAACTTTTAAAAAATATGTTCCTTTGACTGGTGATTCAGGGATTAATGACAGCATTAGACTACTTATTTCCCTGTAACAAAAAAGAACAGAAAAACATGTAAACATTGTCTATTTCTACACAAATGTTGCAATATATTTAGCAGGCTTTTTCATTAACTTTTGTAGATGAGTAAAAGATTTGGGAAAAAAAGTCAGATAGTTTTTTTTTATTCAATTGTTCTCCATATTTTATAATTTTTTAAATAAATTAATCACAATTAAAATAATGGTATGTAAAGCAAGCTTTTATTCTCCTTAAAAAAAACAAGATATAATTTATGTGGGTACAGTAAATGAGAAAGAGGAAAATTACAGCTAAACACAAACTGCGCAGAAGTGTTTAAAGAGTCACGGTCCTTAACATACATAATTTGTGTTTGATCACTTTACATGACCCTTTCCTGTCTGTTAAAATATTCTTTAAATTTATCTCTTGATACTGCACCTGCATGCTGCTTGCTATTATCTTTCCCCCATCTGCAAATATTGTATCCTGTTCAACCCTTCATCTGCAAACTAGGACTCACTACTTTCATTTTCTAAAAATATACAATGTGCTTCTTCTGTAATAGAGATTTCTTCCCACCATTCTCTCCTTGCCCTAATACCTGGGTGACCAATCTCATTTTATTAGGGATACTGATGGAGAATGCAAAATGTGATGTTATAAGGCGCTTGGAGATTAACGCTATCCAGAGGTGACACAAAGACATGTTACATGGTTGTAGCACAACAATCGTGCCATTCTCCCCCCAAAAAACACACTGTGTACAATGCAAAAACAATAAAAGAAACTCTCAAGCATCAGAGAATGTGCCCATTCAAAAATAAATATGTATACTTCCTTCTTAACAAGAGCAATCTTTTCAAACACACTTCTAAGAAAACAGATGGTCTATTCACGAACATTCGACTTTGGAGGTCGACTTTCATTTTAAGAGATTCATTTCAGAGACTTAAAAAAGCTCATCACAGAGCTGAAACGTTGATTTTGTACTTGGCAATCCTATCTGTCAACAAAACCTGCAGATCTGTGCTTTGTAAGGCTCCTGTGCAGTATATGGATGCCCACATTGTACGTACACCATATTTTGGAATGTGTCTAGTTAACACATATAATATACAGATTTATTGCATATCAATGTTTTAGTCCCTGCTTGGGGACCAAAAATAGTTATCATTTAGGAACATGCTGCTCTCCAATATGGCGCCCACAAATTGCTCAATGGATTATGCATTAAAGCATCAATGTTTTAGCAGTGTTTGTGAACTTAAACTGCAAACACTGCTCGTTTAACCGCAGGACGGACTAAGTCCGTCCAGTGTCGTCAACACTTTGCCAGACAGGATGGACCTAGTTCGTCCAATGTCGGCAAAGGGTTAAATGTGTCTGTGGAGTCTCCTGTTTATGAAATCACCTGTGTCTTGACATGCAAATGAACTGGTTTTAAATAGGTAATGTGTAGTGTTGAGTGAACCCGAACCGCACTGTTCGGGTTCGTACCGAACATTACGGTTTTTGGACACCGGACCCGAACACTGACATTCTACTGTATGTTCGTGTTGGAGTTCGGGGTTCGGCGATTACATTGTATGTAATGCTATTGGCTTTCTATAAACTGAAATAGAGTCCCCATTCATAAGAATTTCTTATGAATGGGGACTCTATTTCGGTTTATAGAAAGCCAATAGCATTACATGTATTCCATAAGCCGAAAGTCTATAAACCGAACGACATTTTGCACATAAAACCACAGGTGACGTCAAAAGCAGGAAACTTCAGTGACATTTAAAACACACTTTCCTCCTAGTTTATGCATTTACTTGCAGTTTTGCTAACACAATTTTTGATCATTTTCAGTCATTTTTTTATTCTCTACATTCACAGTAAAAACAATGTTTAGGTGATACAGTCCCTTTAATATTTATTTTTATGAGGCATTACTGTCACTTTAAATGTCTCTTGTCACTCTCTTGATGATATCATAGACTCTTAATTTAAATGTGTGCAGTTTTTAAATCATCCAAAATGATATTTTCTGTCAGGCTCACATGACTGCAATGGTCCTGAAATGGTTGAAATGGTGATAGGTTTCTATAATTGGTGCATAAGAATACACTTAGGTGTAGGCTGTTACTATGTGTTATCTGAAATTCTAGGGTAAACATCTAAAAGTGGAGCAATGTGCAGCAACCTTCTATTGGTTTCCATGGTGACTGCTCCACTTTTTGAACTTTGCCACAGGATTGTTTTTCATTCTTATGCCTCATAGTTTCCTGTAGGCACTTAAGGAAACATGTATCATTACAGTATGCTTGAGTAATAATCGTAATAACTATGCTGGAAAATGGAAATACATCTGGTTAGAATATGATAGCAACCATATCTGATAATACAGAGTGCATTGTTCTGCCCATGTACTGTTGATTCTGTAGCCCCCAGACAAGGTCCGGGAGGGGCAATCATGACAGGGTGCTGAGTAGACATGTGCAAAACGAAAATTTTCGTTTCGTTTTCGTCCATTCAGACTAAAATGTTATTTATTTCGTCTAAAATGAATTTCGTTCATTACTGCATTCGTTTCAGACGAAATATGTTCAATATTTTCGTTTCGTTAATTTTTATTCGTTCGTTTTATAGAATACATGTAATACTATTGGCTTTCTATAAACCGAACGAGAGCCCCATTCATAAGAAATTCTTATGAATGGGGCTCTCGTTCGGTTCATAGAAAGGCAATAGTACCACATGTTTTCTATAAGCCGAAAGTCTATAAACCGAACGTTCGGTTTATAGACTTTTGGCTTATGGAATACATGTAATCCTATTGCTATTCTATAAACCGAACGTTCGGTTTATAGAATAGCCATAGGATTACATGTATTACATAAGCCGACAGCAAACCGAACGTTCGGTTTATTGGCTGTCGGCATTTCACTACACGGAGACAGAGTCTTCATTCATAAAATTATTAATGGAGACTTTGTCTCCGTGTAGTAAAATGCCGACAGCCTATAAACCGAACGTTCGGTTTATAGGCTGTCGGCTTATGGAATACATGTATTCCTATTGCTATTCTATAAACCGAACGTTCGGTTTATAGAATAGCAATAGGATTACATGTATTACATAAGCCGACAGCCTATAAACCGAACGTTCGGTTTATAGGCTGTCGGCATTTCACTACACGGAGACAGAGTCTCCATTCATATGAATGGAGACTTTGTCTCCGTGTAGTGAAATGCTATTGTATTCTATAAACCGACTCTATTTCGGCTTATAGAATGCAATAGTACTACGAAAGGACGAATGAACTAATGATTTTCTTTTATTTACCATTCGTTCATTCGGCTTTCGTTAGCTTAGCATTTTAGTTCTTCGTTTTTCGGACGAATGGACGAAAATGCTATTTTCGGACGAAAATGCATTAGTCCGAAAACGAATGCTCATGTCTAGTGCTGAGGGGATATGTCCAGCCTATAGTGGGAGTTAGTGGGAGGAGTTGGGAAGTTATAAAAGTTAGGAACAGGAAGTTTGGGAGCCATTTTAGAAATAAAAGTTCCCCTACCCGTTGTCCCACCCACCCTCTCCTTTTTTATGGTTATGTGCCTTTATTTACATTTGAAGAAAAAAGGCTCACAATCCGGCTCCACTCCACACAATCCAACACATGAAGGGTGGGTGCTTCCACAGCGCTGAACAGACGCAATATGTAGACACACCTCTTTGCTACTTCTGTCTTTATTTACATGTCACATCATTGGCGGAAGCTTGCAGAGTATCCAGGAGGGTTAATGGAGGAACGGAATGGGGGGAGTCAATCGAGACTCTGGTAGGAGGTTCGAGGGGAAAGTGGTACATCGAACCTCAGGATATGAGGGGGCATATGAGGGGGCATTATGAGAAATATGGAGTCATTCGGCAGCCACCTGGATACTCCTGCATGCTTGGTTGGTTTCCTGATGTTATATGGAATGTTATGTTTATTCATTGTATAATACTGGTATATGTGTGGAATGTATAAAATGTTATGCAATGACTATTTAAATAAAGTTCTGTGGCCGTTATTTTACCCCACAGTCTGGTTTTAAGTTATCAGTTATTTCTAGGTGAATACATATCCCAGATGATTGAAGCTACCATGTCATGGTAAATACACGCCTTTCAAAGAAAAAGAGAAGTCCCTGGTAATCATGTTTCAATCACACTAGACTCAGATGTGCACCAGTCCACCGCCGTTACACAGATGAATGTAATTTAGACACAGTATGTTAGGCAGTGGCCAATAATGAAGAAACTGGAACTAGATATTACTTTGCACATTAACAACAGTTATGATATGTATACCCTCCCCCATCATGTAACATTTCCAAAGTGTCATAATCTGCTGGAATTTTGACCCTGACTCCTGGGTTTGCTGGTGCATCCTCCTGTGGATGCCACATACAGTTATTATTTCCTGTTGTGAAGTATTCTATTCACTGCCTGTTCAATATAAAATGGTTGTCTCACTATGTGATCGCTATTTATACAATCAGTCCTATGCACTGACTGACTATCTGGTAATTGAAAGGACCATTCGGATCACTACATTTTTCAAAATTCTACGATTTTCAAACAGAAACTCAGAGATACCTGAATAAAGCCCTTAGTGTGTTTTTACTTCTTCCCTTGTCCATTTTTTTCCATGGACAGTAAGCAACAGCAGCTATGTTAATCAGGAGACTTAAAAAAAGAAATACATGCATAATATTTGTATATAAAGCTTATTAGCTGCAGTGTGTGCATAATATTTGTATGAAAAGCCAACCTGGAGCAGTGCATGCATAATCTTTTTATCAAGCCAATCTGCAGCAGAAAATACATAACATTTGTACATGAAGTCAATCTGCAGCAGTAAAAACATAATACTTCTATATGCAGCCGATCTGCAGCATTATATGCATAATCCTTGTCTATAAAGCCAATCTTGAGCTATAATGCAGGATGACGCAAACTTGCATAACTTTTAGTAACAAGATCACCTTATCCGGCGCGAACCGTCTGCCTCAAGGGTTGAGCGCCAAGGTAAGTATGGCAAAGGACTTGGATGATTGTTAAAGCTACCAGCAAACCAAGGAAGGTCAGAAGGTGAGTAACTCACATGGACGATTAGAACAGGGAGGCATGCCAGATAAATTAGGAGAGTGGATAGTCGTACAAGCAAGAATACTAAGATGAAAATATAGGACACAATAGAAAACATAGGATCACAGCAGGGTAATGGATGTGTGGTATTTTAAAACTGGCATCATGAATGACATGTACACACACTGAATATAATTAAGAGAGAGTGTCCTGGTATGCCCAAGACTAGACTACAGACAGCCAGTAACGCAGACATGGAGGTGGGTTGCGCTAGAAGTGCCACAATTTGGGCAAGGACCTTTGGAACTTTAGCAGTTATACTACTAATATGGAGACAAAAAAGATGTGAACTCATCTGTCTGCTCCCAAAGGGGGATGTCTGCATATCCTAGTGCTCAGCATACTAAGCAATGTGCGAACGTGACGTTTTCACACATCTGTTGCCACCACCATATTTGCTAATTTTTAACTCTATACCCTAGGCCTAAACGGTCTATACCAAACCATAGCAGGATACAACTTCATGAATTGATAAAAAGCTTTTTATACATTTGCTCATAATTTGTCTTTTTATTCTCTATAAATTGATACCAAATTATTTTTCCATTAACAGGTACGCTTTAAAACCCCTAGCTGCACCGTTCAAAAGATAGTACAATTTAATCCAGTGTAAAATTAACACAAATCACAGCACAGCATCATGCACCTTAATGAAGCCGCTGCCAGGCACAACACTGCGAGCTGTGATTTGAACGTCATCATGAGGAACACTACGTGTGATGTCATGTTCGTTTATCCGGAGAAATACGGAAATACAATATCGGCATATCAGGGACAAGAGACAACAAGTTTGAGGAATGTAAGGGACTACAAACCATCTGGAATTCAACTGAGCTCTTATTGTGGGTCAATTCTACTGACTCACAGTATTATCTTGTAATCATATTTGTCATTTTTTAATTCCCTTATTATTTCGATCTTCTTTTAAATGTGATTTCTTGGGAACATTGAGAAGTGGGTATTTTCTTTAATCCATTGATGTTCTTAGCACCATATAGCATGCTTATGTTTTAGTAAGTGTGACCACGTCTGGGGTCACACTTACATATGCAATAGTGTTAATTTAGTTAACTAACATTTTTTTCAAAATTTCCATCAACCACATGTTTTCAATGACTAAAATTAAACAATAACTAAATTTAAAAAAATAAGTTAATAGGACTAAAACGATGACTAAATCAATTTAGTTAATTGACTAAAATGTTAGGGAGCACTAATGCATTTTCCTATTTGGATGATTCTGGTTCCCATGGATCTCTGCCAAATCCCAGTCCCCTGAATCTGTCTGCAGCTGGATGCCCCCTGAAACTATTCCCTGCATCTGATTCGCCTGGTATAGTCATGTGAGTATTTCCCATCTCCCGAGCAAGTTGACATAACACTGTGTAACCTTCTCAGACCTGTTCCCTCCCTCAGTGCTGGAGATTTACTCAACTAACATCTACTGGAGATTTAGTCGAATAAAACTAGACTGAAACTAAAACAATTCAGAAGACTAAAATTTGACTAAACTAAAATAGCATTTTAGTCAAACAACGATACCTAAAACTGAATCAAAATTTGCCATCAAAATTAACACTGATTTGCCTCTAGCCAAAAGATCACTCTGCACATCTGGAAGAATCTATGGGAACCCAGTATCATAATAAAATAAACAAGACTAATTAAGTATTTTTATATTTTATATTTTATTGCACACTGTGTTTTGGGTATTTCTACATCTTTTGTCACATTTTCATACCTCCCAACACTTGCTGCAGCAGAGCTTGAAAAGGTTGAGTGTCAGTTCTACTGTGCGTGTGAGGTATGCGCTGTCAGTCCAACTGGCAATGTTACTGTGCATGCACATAATGCTGTGCATGTGCAATAACTAGTCTCCGGTGTCCCAGACAACAGTAAATTCAATTTCTCCTGCGGAATTGCAGTCCTAATAATTAAACACATACATAACATTTAAATGTCTGAAGATCTGTTACATATGTTAACAAATGTACCCCCACATTTTTTATTTGGTGTATTTACATATACTAAAATAAATCAGAGATATATTCTTCTGTAATAACACATGAAAATGAAATAAAATAGTAATAAACAAGCATCTTGTCTTAACAAATACTAAAAATAAATTTTATTTTTTATAAAGGAGCAAAAATACAAAAAATACATAAATACATTTATGTAAACAGCCAATCTAATTACACAGAAAAATAATAAAACAAATACCAATACTATTACAACATACCGACAAATACAGATACAAACTGTAGAAAAATAAACCAGCACTAAATATCCCTGAGAGATATATATTTCCATATGGAGTAATATTTCAAGCTGAAATGTACAGTAGTGATAACTGTACATTATGACATCAGAACAGAATTATGTGACATCACAGTAACAGAGCTGCATCATGTTCAAACCCATCTCAGTTTTCATCATTTGCTGCAGAAACAGATCCTGTTAGCCAGCTTTTTTCTGCTCGAACCCGTGAAGGTGTGCGACAAAGAGTTCCAGTTTCGGTACATACTGCGACAATGTATGCTTCACATTAGATTGTAAGCTCAGCAGAGCTGGTTAGGCAGGGGTCTCCTTTCTCTGTATTCTATGCGTCTCTGTGGGGGCTGAATGCCCGGGAACCTGAGTTCATCTTTAATTTGGGCACTGACAGGAAGGATATTCTGACCGATGTGAGAAAAATGGAATATAGGGTGTCAGGAGCTCTGTCAGGTACCGCGGGCTTGATTGCTCAAGGCACTGAAGGTCAGTAGGCCAATTTTAAAATATGTTTGCCATTTAATTGAAAGCCTATGCAGGTAGTGGAGAACAGGTATTATGTGGCACAAGTGAGTTACATCAGGGGGATGAAGTCTTGTGTTAAGAAGAAATACATAGGGCGCTATTGTGCCTAGTTGAATTTTGGTCCTCTACGTTCACCGTAACCAGGAAGTGTAATCGCTATGCTGTGTCTCCGAGGCGCGCGGATCTATCAGTTTTGGAGGACTGGCACTACTGTGCAATAACATTTATTTAAGTAAGGCTCTGTGGAGTGATGATGAAAGTCTTGTCCATTTAATCCATACGAGGATCCTCAGTGTGCTTCTTTGTTTTCCATTGTAAGGTGTTTTCTTCAAGTGCGGCAAGTCTGCCCTCCCAATGCTTGCTATCTACGCTCCTTAGTTTATAGTAGCTTATTTTGTGAGTTTGCCAATTCACCTAAATGATTTGTACATTTTTATTCGATTCTGTGAATAAATATTCCAACCATACTGGTTGTTTTTTTTATATTTCAGATGCACCAGGATGTCTATGTGAGACTATAACAAGTTTGTTATATATTTGTACACTTTTGTGTGTGTTTTATTCTGTACCCTACTGGGTGACACTGTTACCAATTATATTTCATACAAGTCACTTTTTACCTTTAAGGCTGGTTAGGGCAGGTGAGTAGCTCTGCAGGGCAGGGACCTCCTTACTCTGTATTACATTCTTATTAGATTGTAAGCTTTGTGGTATAGAGTTTTATATTGTATAATTTACATTAGATTGTAAGCTCAGTAGAGCTGGTTACGGTAGGTAAGTCACTCTGCAGGTCTGGGACCTCCTTACTCTGTATTATATTCTTATTAGATTTTAAGCTTTGTAATATAGAGTTTTATATTGTATAACTTACATTAGATTGTAAGCTCAGTAGAGCTGGTTACGGTAGGTAAGTCACTCTGCAGGTCTGGGACCTCCTTACTCTGTATTATATTCTTATTAGATTTTAAGCTTTGTAAGATAGAGTTTTATATTGTATAACTTACATTAGATTGTAAGCTCAGTAGAGCTGGTTACGGTAGGTAAGTCACTCTGCAGGGCCGGGACCTCCTTACTCTGTATTATATTCTTATTAGATTGTAAGCTTTGTGGGGATTTTTGTATTGTATGACTTACATTGGATTGTAAGCTCAGCAGAGCTGTTTAGGGCAGGTAAGTCGATCTGCAGGGCAGGGACCTCCTTACTCTGTATTATAGTCTTATTAGATTGTAAGCTTTCTCGTATAGAGTTTTATATTGTATAACTTACATTAGATTGTTAGCTCAGTAGAGCTGTTTAGGGCAGGTAAGTCATTCTGCAGGGTAGAGACCTCCTTACTCTGTATTATAGTCTTATTAGATTGTAAGCTTTGTGGGAATCGATTTTTGTATTTTATACCTTACATTAGATTGTAAACTCAGCAGAGCTGGTTAGGGCAGGTGAATTGCTCTGCAGGGCAGTGTCCTCCTTACTCTCTATTCTATATGTATTAAATTGTAAGCTTTGTGGGAATAGTTTTTTTGAATTGTTTAACTTCTATTAGATTGTAAGCTAAGCAGAGCTGGTTACAGTAGGTAAGTTGCTCTGCAGGGCAGGGACCTCCTTACTATTATATTCTTATAAGATTGTAAACTTTGTGGGATAGATTTCTGTATTGTATAACTTCTATTAGATTGTAAGCTAAGCAGTGCTGGTTACAGTAGGTAAGTTGCTCTGCAGGGCAGGGACCTCCTTACTATTATATTCTTATGAGATTGTAAGCTTTGTGGGATAGATTTCTGTATTGTATAATTTACATTAGATTGTAAGCTCAGCAGAGCTGGTTACAGTAGGTAAGTTGCTCTGCAGGGCAGGGACCTCCTTACTATTATATTCTTATTAGATTGTAAGCTTTGTGGAGACAGATTTCTGTATTGTATAACTTACATTAGATTGTAAGCTCAGCAGAGCTGTTTACAGTAGGTAAGTTGCTCTGCAGGGCAGGGACCTCCTTACTATTATATTCTTATTAGATTGTAAGCTTTTTATTGGATAGATTTCTGTATTGTATAACTTCCATTAGATTGTACGCTCAGCAGAGCTGGTTACAGTAGGTAAGTTGTTCAGCAGGGCAGGGACCTCCTCACATTGTATTATATTCTTATTAGATTGTAAGTTTGTGGGATAGATTTCTGTATTGTATAACTTACATTAGATTGTAAGCTAAGCAGAGCTGGTTAGGGCAGGTAAGTTGCTCTGCAGGGCAGGGACCTCCTTACTATTATATTCTTATGAGATTGTAAGCTTTGTGGGATAGATTTCTGTATTGTATAATTTACTTTAGATTGTAAGCTCAGCAGAGCTGGTTACAGTAGGTAAGTTGCTCTGCAGGGCAGGGACCTCCCTACTATTATATTCTTATTAGATTGTAAGCTTTGTGGAGACAGATTTCTGTATTGTATAACTTCCATTAGATTGTAAGCTCAGCAGAGCTGGTTAGGGCAGGTTAGTCGCTCTGCAGGGCAGGGACCTCCTCACAATGTATTATATTCTTATTAGATTGTAAGTTTGTGGGATAGATTTCTGTATTGTATAACTTACATTAGATTGTAAGCTCAGCAGAGCTGGTTACAGTAGGTAAGTTGCTCTGCAGGGCAGGGACCTCCTCACATTGTATTATATTCTTATTAGATTGTAAGTTTGTGGGGATAGATTTCTGTATTGTATAACTTCCATTAGATTGTACGCTCAGCAGAGCTGGTTAGGGCAGGTAAGTCGCTCTGCAGGGCAGGGACCTCCTTACTATTATATTCTTATTAGATTGTAAGTTTGTGTAGATAGATTTCTGTATTGTATAACTTCCATTAGATTGTAAGCTCAGCAGAGCTGGTTAGGGCAGGTAAGTCGCTCTGCAGGGCAGGGACCTCCTTACTATTATATTCTTATTAGATTGTAAGTTTGTGGGGATAGATTTCTGTATTGTATAACTTCCATTAGATTGTAAGCTCAGCAGAACTGGTTAGGGCAGGTAAGTCGCTCTGCAGGGCAGGGATCTCCTTTCTTTGAAGTCTTATTCTCCTTAGATTTTATGTGTAAATGTATTGTGTCCAGCAATATGCAGTTAGATAAACCAAGTGGATGATCCAGGGACAAAACCGATCGCCATATTTGGGGTCAGGAAGGAATTTTTTTCCCCCACGTGAGACAAAATTGGCCAAAGTTTCACTGGGGTTTTCTTTGCCTTCCTCTGGATCAACCAGATATTAAAAATAACATTAAAATTGCAGCAATATTTAAATTGCACATCTGCTTATTGCTGCAAAAAAAATAAAAAATATTGAATTTATCCCTGTCTGTTTCCTGATTTATTTCATGACTCCATCTATACACCACATGGTTCATAAAAAATTGAAAGGTTCGGAAGACACACAAGGTCATAATCTGGGCTTGCCTTCTACTACAATGATCAAAATAAGGAAAGTGAGCAGGGGGTGGAGATATGCAGGGCCGGCCCTAGGGGCATGCGACCTGTGCAACACCACAGGGCACAACACCAAGGGGGCGCAACACACATGAAAAATGTCAAAATACCCCAGGTTGAATACCCTTGGATGTCAACTTTTTAAAAATATTTTCCTTTGACTGGTGATTCAGGGATTCATGACAGCATTAGACTACTTATTTCCCTGTAACAAAAATGAGCAGAAAAACACGTAAACATTGTCTATTTTTACACAAATATTGCAATATGTTTAGCAGGCTTTTTCATTAACTTTTGTAGATGAGTAAACGATTTTGGAAGAAAAAGTCAGATAGTTTCTTTTTTTTTCAATTGTTCTCCATATTTTATTATTTTTTATAATAAATTAATCACAATTAAAATAATGGTATGTAAAGCAAGCTTTTATTATCCTTAAAAAAACAAAATATAATTTATGTTGGTACAGTAAATGAGAAAGAGGAAAATTACAGCTAAACACAAACTGCGAGGAAGTGTTTAAAGAGTCACGGTCCTTAACATACATAATTTGTGTTTGATCACTTTACATGACCCTTTTCTGTCTGTTAAAATATTCTTTAAATTTATCTGTTGATACTGCACCTGTATGCTGCTTGCTATTATCTTTCCCCCATCTGCAAATATTGTATCCTGTAAAAAGAAGGAAGATAGCGCTACAGAGTAATGTTAAATGAAAATAAATGAATATGAATGTGTATAAATACACCATAAAAAACACACAATTTTGAGGGTATAAAAAATATATAAATTTAATAAATATAAAAATAAAATAAATAAACACAGAACCACCTGAACTCAGAGGTGGAAACACAGTATACAAATGAATTAAATTGCAGTTAGCAATAGGGATATGCTAGTAACAAATGCAAGTAAAACCAAAAGAACAAAACTGAGTAAAAACAGTAGCAACAATAGGTAGATAATACACACCCTTAAAGGAGAGCCGATTGAGACAATGCTGGACTCAGAGCAGTGAATCCGGAGCGAAAAAAGAAGCCTGGCCAGGTCTTTTCGCAGAGAGAACAGGACGCCAAAAAAGGGACGCGTTTCGAAAAACTTCTTCAGCCTTTGGCAACCAGCATATAAATATTGTATCCTGTTCAACCCTTCATCTGCAAACTATGACTCACTACTTTCATTTTCTAAAAATATACAATGTGCTTCTTCTGTAATAGAGATTTCTTCCCACCATTCTCTCCTTGCCCTAATACCTGGGTGACCAATCTCATTGTATTAGGGATATTGATGGAGAATGCAAAATGTGATGTTATAAGGCGCTTGGAGATTAACGCTATCCAGAGGTGACACAAAGACGTTACATGGTTGTAGCACAACAATCGTGCCATTCTCCCCCCAAAAAACACACTGTGTACAATGCAAAAACAATAAAAGAAACTCTCAAGCATCAGAGAATGTGCCCATTCAAAAATAAATATGTATACTTCCTTCTTAACAAGAGCAATCTTTTCAAACACACTTCTAAGAAAGCAGATGGTCTATTCACGAACATTCGACTTTGGAGGTTGACTTTCATTTTAAGAGATTCATTTCAGAGACTTAAAAAAGCTCATCACAGAGCTGAAACGTTGATTTTGTACGGAATAAATCCCTTTAACACAGAGTGCTGAGTTCCTGTATTTATTTATCAGATTTAATTTTGAGACTTAGTCCCATTCTGCACCGGAGTTTGACTAAGTCTCAAAAATAGCTTCAATCATTACTTTCAATGGGAAGGATTCAAACCTGGGTAAGTCACACTCAAGTGCCAAATTTGACTTGGTCTCAAAATAAAAGTTGACCTCCAAAGTTGCATTTTAGTGAATAGACCCAATAGAGACACTTACATAGGGGTTAATCTATACACCAGGCTCATGTGTAATTAGCACCAAACTCCCATCAGGCAGTTAGCGTCATGTGTATGGTCCTGCACTTCTTGCTTGCTCTGGGATATTTAACACTGGTGCATCCCATGTTTTAAAAAAAATTAGGTACTTAGCCATATATGTTTTACATGCTGCATATGTGTTCAGAAGGAGATTGGTTCATTAATCAGGTAGTTCAGATGGGATCCTCTCCTTGTATAACAAATTGGTTTCTCCTGGTCACACATATTCTACATTGTGCAGAGAAGCATGCAAAGGTTATACATGTCCTGCAAAAAATAGGTGACTTGGCAATCCAATCTGTCAACAAAACCTTCCGATCTGTGCTTTGTAAGGCTACTGTGCAGTATATGGATGCCCACATTGTACGTACACCATATTTTGGAATGTGTCTAGTTAACACATATAATATACAGATTTATTGCATATCAATGTTTTAGTCCCTGCTTGGGGACCAACAATAGTTCTCATTTAGGAACATGCTGCTCTCCAATACTGTGCCCATGAATCCCTCAATGGATTATGCATCAACGTTGATGCCTCAATGGATTAAGCATCAACGTTTTAGCAGTGTTTGTGAACTTAAACTGCAAACACTGCTCGTTTAACCACAGGACGGACTAAGTCAGTCCAGTGTCGGCAACGCTTTGCCAGACAGGATGGACCTAGATCGTACAATGTCGACAAAGGGTTAAATGTGTCTGTGGAGTCTCCTGTTTATGAAATCACCTGTGTCTTGACATGCAAATGAACTGGTTTTAAATAGGTAATGTCTAGTGTTGAGCGAACCCGAACTGCACTGTTCGGGTTTGTACCGAACATTACGGTTTTTGGACCCCGGACCCGAACACAGACCTTCTACTGTATGTTCGTGTTGAAGTTCGGGGTTCGGCGATTACATTGTATGTAATGCTATTGGCTTTCTATGAACCGAAATAGAGTCCCCATTCATAAGAATTTCTGTCCTTACAGATTACAGGCATCTGACTGGCATAATATTACAGGCATCTGACTTGCACAATATTACAGGCATCTGACTGGCATAATATTACAGGCATCTGACTGGCACAATATTCCTGGGCTCTGACTGGCACAATATTACAGGCATCTGACTGCCACAATATTACAGGCATCTGACTGCCACAATATTACAGGCATCTGACTGCCACAATATTACAGGCATCTGACTGGCACACTATTACAGGCATCTGACTGGCATAATATTACAGGCATCTGATCAGGGAGGAACGAGGTAGGAACAGTGACTGTCACTGCCAATAATGTACCGTTTTTCTTTTTATCATGGCAGCTTCGGAACGTGATTGATTATTGCAGCTCTTAGGGGCATTTAAAAAATGTCTCTTAGAGCTGCAATAATCAATGACTTCCGAAGCTGCCATAATAACATGTCTCTTAAATCTGCCAATGACTTCTACTAATGATGAGATGATCAAAAAATGAGGGCAAAAAAAAACCCTGGCAAATGAATGTGGGCAAAAAAAAAAAATCCTGGTAAATGAATGTGGGCAAAAAAAAAAACCCTAGCAAATGAATGTGGGCAAAAAAAAAAACCCTGGCAAATGAATGTGGGCAAAAAAAAAAAAAAACCCTGGTAAATGAATGTGGTCAAAAAAAAAAACCCTGTCAAATGAATGTGGGCAGAAAAAAAACCCTGGCAAATGAATGTGGGCAAAAAAAAAAACCCTGGCAAATGAATGTGGGCAAAAAAAAAAAACCCTGGCAAATGAATGTGGGCAAAAAAAAACCCTGACAAATGGATTTGGGCAAAAAAAAACACTGGCAAATGAATGTGGGCAAAATAAAACTGACAAATGAATGGGCAAAATAATATAATTAATAAGTAATGATGGTCTGTGCCTTTGTAAGAGGCACAGACAAACCTGGAACGGAAATGCCCACCTTCCCTGCAATGAGATATAGCTTTGATCCCTGCTATTGATCTACATTTTTTTTAAATGTATTTTTTAAGATAAAAAAAAACTGCTCACTTGAATGTGTGTATATATGAGTGTATGTGACAGACTGTGTGTATGTATGAGTATATGTGATAGACTGTATGTATGTATGAGTGTATGTGACAGACTATGGATGTATGTATGTATGAGTGTATGTGACAGACTATGTATGTATGTATGTATGTATGTATGTATGAGTGTGTGTGTGACAGACTGTATGAGGGAGTGTGACAGACTGTATGAGTGTGTGTGACTGACTGTGTGAGTTTGTGTGTCTATGACTGACTGTATGAGTTTGTGTGTCTGTGACTGACTGTATGAGTTTGTGTATATATGTGACTGAATATGAGTGTGTGTGTCTGTCACAGACTGTATGTATGAGTGTATGTGAAAGACCATGTATGAGTGTGTGTGTCTATGTGACTGACTGTGAGTGTATGTGTCTATGTTACAGACTGTATCGATGAGTGTGTGTCTGACAGACTGCATGTATGTATGAGTGTGTGTCTGCGACAGACTGTATGAATGAGTGTGTGTGTGTCTGACAGACTGTATGTATGTGTGAGTGTGTGCCTGGCAGACTGTATGTATGTATGTATGTATGTATGAGTGTGTGTCTATGTGACAGTATGTATATGTGTGACAGGCTGTATGTATGAGTATATGTGTCTATGTGACTGACTGTATATGACTGCATGTGATTGTGTGTATGTGCTGTTGTCTGGCTCCTAGATTTTTTTCCTGGCTCCTAAAACTTAGTTAAGGTTGTCAAGCCCTGGTATAAATGTTACTAGTTATATACATATATTTGGGGTCCACCTTAAGCTTTTGGAAATGCTGGAAATATTTAATATTTTACAGTTTATTTTCTGGTCAGAAATGTAATGTTTGTTTGCTGAGAGGGTAGTGGATGCATGGAATAGTCTTCCAGTAGAAGTGGTAGAGGTTAATACAGTAAATTAGTTTAAGCATGCATGGGATAGGTATAAGGCTATCCTAGATATAAGATAAGGTCAGGGACTAATGAAAGGATTACTATACTGAGAGGGTAGTGGATGCATGGAATAGCCTTCCAGTAGAAGTGGTAGAGGTTAATACAGTGAAGGAGTTTAAGCATGCATGGGATAGGTATAAGGCTATCCTAGATATAAGATAAGGTCAGGGACTAATGAAAGTATTACTTTACTGAGAGGGGAGTGGATACATGGAATGGTATTCCAGCAGAAGTGGTAGGTTCATACTGATGTATGTTTTATGGTGTACACACAGCTCGCTGACTATATTTCATGTAAAAGTGATAAAATGCACCTGCGTGATGTAGATGTTGTGCTGTGAATGTATCTGTTGGATACCAAGGATCCTGGTAATGTTGGTGGGAACTTGGTGATATAATATACACTGTGACAAGCTTTATTTTTTACTGCTGCTATACCCGGCGAGCAAAAATGCTGTCCCCCCCAGATTTTTGGGGGTTCCTACACCCATGGTCCCTGGTAATCATGTTTCAATCGCACTAGACTCAGATGTGCACCAGTCCACCGCCGTTACACAGATGAATGTAATTTAGACACAGTATGTTAGGCAGTGGCCAATAATGAAGAAACTGGAACTAGATATTACTTTGCACATTAACAACAGTTATGATATGTATACCCTCCCCCATCATGTAACATTTCCAAAGTGTCATAATCTGCTGGAATTTTGACCCTGACTCCTGGGTTTGCTGGTGCATCCTCCTGTGGATGCCACATACAGGTATTATTTCCTGTTGTGTCAGAAGTATTCTATTCACTGCCTGTTCAATATAAAATGGTGGTCTCACTATGTGATCGCTATTTATACAATCAGTCCTATGCACTGACTGGCTATCTGGTAATTGAAAGGACCATTCGGATCACTACATTTTTCAAAATTCTACGATTTTCAAACAGAAACTCAGAGATACCTGAATAAAGCCCTTAGTGTATTTTTACTTCTTCCCTTGTCCATTTTTTCCATGGACAGTAAGCAACAGCAGCTATGTTAATCAGGAGACTTAAAAAAAGAAATACATGCATAATATTTGTATATAAAGCTTATTTGCAGCAGTGTGTGCATAATATTTGTATGAAAAGCCAACCTGGAGCAGTGCATGCATAATCTTTTTATCAAGCCAATCTGCAGCAGAAAATACATAACATTTGTACATGAAGTCAGTCTGCATCAGTAAAACCATAATACTTCTATATGAAGCCGATCTGCAGCATTATATGCATAATCCTTGTCTATAAAGCCAATCTTGAGCTATAATGCAGGATGACGCAAACTTGCATAACTTTTAGTAACAAGATCACCTTAACCGGTGCGAACCGTCTGCCTCAAGGGTTGAGCGCCAAGGTAAGGATGGCAAAGGATTTGGATGATTATTAAAGCTACCAGCAAACCAAGGAAGGTCAGAAGGTGAGTAACTCACATGGACGATTAGAACAGGGAGGCATGCCAGATAAATTAGGAGAGTGGATAGTCGTACAAGCAAGAATACTAAGATGAAAATATAGGACACAATAGAAAACATAGGATCACAGCAGGGTAATGGATGTGTGGTATTTTAAAACTGGCATCATGAATGACATGTACACACACTGAATATAATTAAGAGAGAGTGTCCTGGTATGCCCAAGACTAGACTACAGACAGCCAGTAACGCAGACATGGAGGTGGATTGCGCTAGAAGTGCCACAATTTGGGCAAGGACCTTTGGAACTTTAGCAGTTATACTACTAATATGGAGACAAAACAGATGTGAACTCATCTGTCTGCTCCCAAAGGGGATGTCTGCATACCCTAGTGCTCAGCATACTAAGCAATGTGCGAACGTGACGTTTTCACACATCTGTTGCCACCACCATATTTGCAAATTTTTAACTCTATACCCTAGGCCTTAACGGTCTATACCAAACCATAGCGGGATAAAACTTCATGAATTGATAAAAAGTTTTTTAGACATTTGCTCATAATTTGTCTTTTTATTCTCTATAAATTGATACCAAATTATTTTTCCATTAACAGGTACGCTTTAAAACCCCTAGCTGCACCGTTCAAAAGATAGTACAATTTAATCCAGTGTAAAATTAACACAAATCCCAGCACAGCATCATGCACCTTAATGAAGCCGCTGCCAGGCGCAACAATGCGAGCTGTGATTTGAACGTCATCATGTGGGACACTACGTGTGATGTCATGTTCGTTTATCCGGAGAAATACGGAAATACAATATCGGCATATCAGGGACAAGAGACAACAAGTTTGAGGAATGAAAGGGACTACAAACCATCTGAAATTCCACTGAGCTCTTATTGTGGGTCAATTCTACTGACTCACAGTATTATCTTGTAATCATATTTGTCATTTTTTAATTCCATGATTATTTCGATCTTCTTTTAAATGTGATTTCTTGGGAACATTGAGAAGTGGGTATTTTCTTTAATCCATTGATGTTCTTAGCACCATAAAGGATGCTTATGGGGTCACACTTACATATGCAATAGTGTTAATTTAGTTAACTAACATTTTTGTCAAAATTTTCATACACCACATGTTTTCAATGACTAAAATTAAACAATAACTAAATAAAAAAAAAATAAGTTAATAGGACTAAAACGATGACTAAATCAATTTAGTTAATTGACTAAAATGTTAGGGAGCACTGATACATTTACCTTTTTGGATGATTCTGGTTCCCATGGATCTCTGCCAAATCCCAGTCCCCTGAATCTGTCTGCAGCTGGATGCCCCCTGAAACTATTCCCTGCATCTGATTCGCCTGGTATAGTCATGTGAGTATTTCCCATCTCCCGAGCAAGTTGACATAACACTGTGTAACCTTCTCTGACCTGTTCCCTCCCTCAGTGCTGGATATTTACTCAACTAACATCTACTGGAGATTTAGTCGACTAAAACTAGACTGAAACTAAAACAATTCAGAAGACTAAAACACGACTAAACTAAAATAGCATTTTAGTCAAACAACGATTCCTAAAACTGAATCAAAATTTGCCATCAAAATTAACACTGATACGCCTCTAGCCAAAAGATCACTCTGCACATCTGGAAGAATCTATGGGAACCCAGTATCATAATAAAATAAACAAGACTAATTAAGTATTTTTATATTTTATATTTTATTGCACATTGTGTTTTGGGTATTTCTACATCTTTTGTCACATTTTCATACCTCCCAACACTTGAAAAGGTTGAGTGTCAGTTCTACTGTGCGTGTGTGGTATGCGCTGTCAGTCCAACTGGCAATGTTACTGTGCATCACATAATGCTTTAAATAGGCTCTTCTTGTCTGAAGATATGTTACATATGTTAACAAATGTACCCCCCACATTTTTATTTGGTGTATTTACATATACTAAAATAATTCAGAGATATATTCTTCTGTAATAACACATAAAAATGAAATAAAATAGTAATAAACAAATACTAAAAATACATTTTATTTTTTATAAAGGAGCAAAAATACAAAAAATACATAAATACATTTATGTAAACAGCCAATCTAATTACACAGAAAAATAATAAAACAAATACCAATACTATTACAACATACCGACAAATACAGATACAAACTATAGAAAAATAAACCAGCACTAAATATCCCTGAGAGATATATATTTCCATATGGAGTAATATTTCAAACTGAAATGTACAGTAGTGATAACTGTACATTATGACATCAGAACAGAATTATGTGACATCACAGTAACAGAGCTGCATCATGTTCAAACCCATCTCAGTTTTCATCATTTGCTGCAGAAACAGATCCTGTTAGCCAGCTTTTTTCTGCTCGAACCCGTGAAGGTGTGCGACAAAGAGTTCTAGTTTCGGTACATACTGCGACAATGTATGCTTCACATTAGATTGTAAGCTCAGCAGAGCTGGTTAGGCAGGGGTCTCCTTTCTCTGTATTCTATGCGTCTCTGTGGGGGCTGAATGCCCTGGAACCTGAGTTCATCTTTAATTTGGGCACTGACAGGAAGGATATTCTGACCGATGTGAGAAAGATGGAATATAGGGTGTCAGGAGCTCTGTCAGGTACCGCGGGCTTGATTGCTCAAGGAACTGAAGGTCAGTAGGCCAATTATAAAATATGTTTGCCATTTAATTGAAAGCCTATGCAGGTAGTGGAGAACAGGTATTATGTGGCACAAGTGAGTTACATCAGGGGGATGAAGTCTTGTGTTAAGAAGAAATACATAGGGCGCTATTGTGCCTAGTTGAATTTTGGTCCTCTATGTTCACCGTAACCAGGAAGTGTAATCGCTATGCTGTGTTTCCGAGGCGCGCGGATCTATCAGTTTTGGAGGACTGGCACTACTGTGCAATAACATTTATTTAAGTAAGGCTCTGTGGAGTGATGATGAAAGTCTTGTCCATTTAATCCATACGAGGATCTTCAGTGTGCTTCTTTGTTTTCCATTGTAAGGTGTTTTCTTCAAGTGCGGCAAGTCTGCCCTCCCAGTGCTTGCTATCTACGCTCCTTAGTTTATAGTAGCTTATTTTGTGAGTTTGCCAATTCACCTAAATGATTTGTAAATTTTTATTCGATCCTGTGAATAGATATACTGCACCATACTGGTTGTTTTTTTTATATTTCAGATGCACCAGGATGTCTATGTGAGACCATAACAAGTTTGTTATATATTTGTACTCTTTTGTGTGTGTTTTATTCTGTACCCTACTGGGTGACACTGATACCAATTATATTTCATACAAGTCACTTTTTACCTTTAAGGCTGGTTAGGGCAGGTGAGTAGCTCTGCAGGGCAGGGACCTCCTTACTCTGTATTACATTCTTATTAGATTGTAAGCTTTGTGGTATAGAGTTTTATATTGTATAACTTACATTAGATTGTAAGCTCAGTAGAGCTGGTTACGGTAGGTAAGTCGATCTGCAGAGTAGAGACCTCCTTACTCTGTATTATAGTCTTATTAGATTGTAAGCTTTGTGGGGATTTTTGTATTGTATGACTTACATTGGATTGTAAGCTCAGCAGAGCTGTTTAGGGCAGGTAAGTCGATCTGCAGGGCAGGGACCTCCTTACTCTGAAATATAGTCTTATTAGATTGTAAGCTTTGTTGTACAGAGTTTTATATTGTATAACTTACATTAGATTGTAAGCTCAGTAGAGCTGTTTAGGGCAGGTAAGTCGATCTGCAGGGTAGAGACCTCCTTTCTCTGTATTATAGTCTTATTAGATTGTAAGCTTTGTGGAAATCGATTTTTGTATTTTATACCTTACATTAGATTGTAAACTCAGCAGAGTTGGTTAGGGCAGGTGAATTGCTCTGCAGGGCAGTGTCCTCCTTACTCTCTATTCTATATGTATTAAATTGTAAGCTTTGTGGGAATAGTTTTTTTGAATTGTTTAACTTCTATTAGATTGTAAGCTAAGCAGAGCTGGTTACAGTAGGTAAGTTGCTCTGCAGGGCAGGGACCTCCTTACTATTATATTCTTATGAGATTGTAAGCTTTGTGGGATAGATTTCTGTATTGTATAATTTACATTAGATTGTAAGCTCAGCAGAGCTGGTTACAGTAGGTAAGTTGCTCTGCAGGGCAGGGACCTCCTTACTATTTTATTCTTATGAGATTGTAAGCTTTGTGGGATAGATTTCTGTATTGTATAATTTACATTAGATTGTAAGCTCAGCAGAGCTGGTTACAGTAGGTAAGTTGCTCTGCAGGGCAGGGACCTCCTTACTATTATATTCTTATTAGATTGTAAGCTTTGTGGAGACAAATTTCTGTATTGTATAACTTACATTAGATTGTAAGCTCAGCAGAGCTGGTTACAGTAGGTAAGTTGCTCTGCAGGGCAAGGACCTCCTTACTATTATATTCTTATTAGATTGTAAGCTTTGTGGAGACAGATTTCTGTATTGTATAACTTACATTAGATTGTAAGCTCAGCAGAGCTGGTTAGGGCAGGTGAGTAGCTCTGCAGGGCAGGGACCTCCTCACATTGTATTATATTCTTATTAGATTGTAAGCTTTGTGGGATAGATTTCTGTATTGTATAACTTCCATTAGATTGTACGCTCAGCAGAGCTGGTTACAGTAGGTAAGTTGCTCTGCAGGGCAGGGACCTCCTCACATTGTATTATATTCGTATTAGATTGTAAGTTTGTGGGGATAGATTTCTGTATTGTATAACTTCCATTAGATTGTACGCTCAGCAGAGCTGGTTAGGGCAGGTAAGTCGCTCTGCAGGGCAGGGACCTCCTTACTATTATATTGTTATTAGATTGTAAGTTTGTGGGGATAGATTTCTGTATTGCATAACTTCCATTAGATTGTAAGCTCAGCAGAGCTGGTTAGGGTAGGTAAGTCGCTCTGCAGGGCAGGGATCTCCTTTCTTTGAAGTCTTATTCTCATTAGATTTTATGTGTAAATGTATTGTGTCCAGCAATATGCAGTTAGATAAACCAAGTGGATGATCCAGGGACAAAACCGATCGCCATATTTGGGGTCAGGAAGGAATTTTTTTTCCCCACGTGAGACAAAATTGGCCAAAGTTTCACTGGGGTTTTCTTTGCCTTCCTCTGGATCAACCAGATATTAAAAATAACATTAAAATTGCAGCAATATTTAAATTGCACATCTGCTTATTGCTGCAAAAAAAATAAAAAATATTGAATTTATCCCTGTCTGTTTCCTGATTTATTTCATGACTCCATCTATACAACCACATGGTTCATAAAAAATTGAAAGGTTCGGAAGACACACAAGGTCATAATCTGGGCTTGCCTTCTACTACAATGATCAAAATAAGGAAAGTGAGCAGGGGGTGGAGATATGCAGGGCCGGCCCTAGGGGTGTGCGACCTGTGCAACACCACAGGGCACAACACCCAGGGGGCGCAACACCCATGAAAAATGTCAAAATACCCCAGGTTGAATACCCTTGGATGTCAACTTTTAAAAAATATGTTCCTTTGACTGGTGATTCAGGGATTCATGACAGCATTAGACTACTTATTTCCATGTAACAAAAATGAGCAGAAAAACACGTAAACATTGTCTATTTCTACACAAATATTGCAATATATTTAGCAGGCTTTTTCATTAACTTTTGTAGATAAGTAAAAGATTTTGGAAGAAAAAGTCAGATAGTTTTTTTTTTTTTCAATTGTTCTCCATATTTTATTATTTTTTTATAATAAATTAATCACAATTAAAATAATGGTATGTAAAGCAAGCTTTTATTATCCTTAAAAAAACAAAATATAATTTATGTGGGTACAGTAAATGAGAAAGAGGAAAATTACAGCTAAACACAAACTGCGCAGAAGTGTTTAAAGAGTCACGGTCCTTAACATACATAATTTGTGTTTGATCACTTTACATGACCCTTTTCTGTCTGTTAAAATATTCTTTCAATTTATCTGTTGATACTGCACATGTATGCTGCTTGCTATTATCTTTCCCCCATCTGCAAATATTGTATCCTGTAAAAAGAAGGAAGACAGCGCTACAGAGTAATGTTAAATGAAAATAAATGAAAATGAATGTGTATAAATACACCATAAAAAAAACACAATTTTGAGGGTATAAAAAATATATAAATGTAATAAATATAAAAATAAAATAAATAAACACAGAACCACCTGAACTCAGAGGTGGAAACACAGTATACAAATGAATTAAATTGCAGTTAGCAATAGGGATATGCTAGTAACAAATGCAAGTAAAACCAAAAGAACAAAACTGAGTAAAAACAGTAGCAACAATAGGTAGATAATACACACCCTTAAAGGAGAGCCAATTGAGACAATGCTGGACTCAGAGCAGTGAATCCGGAGCGAAAAAAGAAGCCTGGCCAGGTCTTTTCGCAGAGAGAACAGGACGCCAAAAAAGGGACGCGTTTCGAAAAACTTCTTCAGCCTTTGGCAACCAGCATATAAATATTGTATCCTGTTCAACCCTTCATCTGCAAACTATGACTCACTACTTTCATTTTCTAAAAATATACAATGTGCTTCTTCTGTAATAGAGATTTCTTCCCACCATTCTCTCCTTGCCCTAATACCTGGGTGACCAATCTCATTTTATTAGGGATACTGATGGAGAATGCAACATGTGATGTTATAAGGCGCTTGGAGATTAACGCTATCCAGAGGTGTCACAAAGACATGGTACATGGTTGTAGCACAACAATCGTGCCATTCTCCCCCCAAAAAACACACTGTGTACAATGCAAAAACAATAAAAGAAACTCTCAAGCATCAGAGAATGTGCCCATTCAAAAATAAATATGTATACTTCCTTCTTAACAAGAGCAATCTTTTCAAACACACTTCTAAGAAAACAGATGTTCTATTCACGAACATTCGACTTTGGAGGTTGACTTTCATTTTAAGAGATTCATTTCAGAGACTTAAAAAAGCTCATCACAGAGCTGAAACGTTGATTTTGTACGGAATAAATCCCTTTAACAGAGAGTGCTGAGTTCCTGTATTTATTTATCAGATTTCTTTTTGAGACTTAGTCCCATTCTGCACCGGAGTTTGACTTAGTCTCAAAAATAGCTTCAATCATTACTTTCAATGGGAAGGATTCAAACCTGGGTAAGTCACACTCAAGTGCCAAATTTGACTTGGTCTCAAAATAAAAGTTGACCTCCAAAGTTGCATTTTAGTGAATAGACCCAATAGAGACACTTACATAGGGGTTAATCTATACACCAGGCTCATGTGTAATTAGGGATTATTCTAGCCTTGGTGTAGAAATAATCTAAATTTTATTAAAGACAGGAGGCGAGTATTTGCATATCCTTCTTTACTGATAAACCTCTAGCAGCAAAACAGTTAACAGTTAAATGAAAAAACAACCAATCAGGATGCAGTAAAATAGCATATAAGGAAGCAACAATCCTTTCCACTTCCTCTTTCTTTGATGTGCCGATCAGTGTAGCGAAATGTAACAACTTGAACTAACGAAAAAACAGACCATACGAAACGAAGCAGCCTGCAGACGATGAGGGACGTTGAACCGCATCAGGCTAGGAGAAAAAAGATACCATGAAAGTAAACGTCCTTTATAACAATCTCGGGTAGAGAGCGAGCAGTACTAGTAGAAGAGAGGTAGCAATGAACACAGCGAGCGACGCATAATTTTGGGCGGTCGGGGAAATATGGATAAAAAATGGAAGTCGAAGAGGACTTTGTTCGACGAGAAATGGCAACCACAACTCCCTCCGGGGAAAAAGAGAAAGAATTAGCGTCGAAAGACCTAACATCCGCAACTCTCCTGAATGATACTAGGCAAAGCAAAAGTGCCACTTTAGCTGACAGTTGACGGAGAGAGAGAGCGTTGTTATCCGGCCACTCTTCCAGAAAAAATAGGACCCTGGAGACGTCCTAGAAGCCCGAATACCTAGAGGACGGGGGTCTGGCCACCCGAATACCGCGTAGAAGACGACATACCGTGGGATCCTTCCCGACGTTTACCCCTAGAATGGGAACGTGAGCCGCTGAGATAGCCGAGCGAATGATGTTGATTGTACGATAAGACTTACCTTGGGCAAAGAGAGACGCTAAAAAATTTAAGATAGCCACTACAGGGGCAGTAAAGGGATTAAGGTGTTGTCCCAAACACCAGCTATTCCAGATACCCCATGCATGAATGTAGGACTCTCTAGTGCCTGGTGCCCAAGAGTCCCAAAGGAGGTCTCGAGCTGCCGTCGATAGTCCCGACATATCCCAGGCACCCCTGAAACCGTCCAGGCCACCAGCTGAAGGCGGTCCTGGAGTAACAAAGGATGGGGGTTCCCCTGAGGATCGGACAAGAGAGTCAGAGAGCTGGGAAGCAGGAGAGGATGCGCACAAGATAGTTCCAGGATCAGGGGGAACCAAGGTTGCATCCGCCACAGAGGGGAGATGAGCAACAGGGTCACTTGTTGACGCATCAAGATGTGCAGTGAACGGAGGATCATGTCGAACGGGGAAAATGCGTATGCCCCCGTTGGGGGCCATGTCTGGAGAAAAAGCGTCTATCGCGAGAGATAGAGGATCCGGCATCCAACTGAAGAAGTCTGGTGTCTGTCGATTGGTTCTGGATGCGAACAGATCTAGGTGAAAAGGACCCCTTAGACGATCCAGAGTGCGAAAGATCTGCGGGTGAAGCCGCCAGTCGCTGGTGTCTCTCCAGTGTCTGGAGAACCAGTCTGCCACCGTATTGTCTTTCCCGGGGAGGTATTCTGCCCGTATGGAGAGATTATGTGTTAGACAGTACTGGTACAGGTCCTTGGTTAGCTCTGTCAATAGCTTGGAACGGGATCCTCCCAAGCGGTTGATATATCTCACCGCCGACACATTGTCCATCCGAAGGACTAAAGAGCAGTGGGTAGCATTCTTTGTGAAACTGCGTACGGCGAAAGAGCCTGCTATCAGTTCCAAACAATTTATGTGTAATCCTCTTTCTTCCGGAGTCCAGAGGCCACCTGTAGTAAGGGTCCCACAGGTCGCACCCCAACCAAGTAGGCTGGCATCCGATTCCAGAATGAAATCTGGGATGCAGCCAAAAATGGCACGGCCGTTCCACGCCGTCATATGGGTCAGCCACCACTGCAGTTCGAGGCGAACCTCGTCTGTGAGAGGGAAACAATGATCATAAGACCCTGTAGCGCGAAGATGTTGATCTTTTAGTCTCTGCATAGCGCGATAGTGTAGGGGTCCCGGGAATATCGCCTGGATAGAGGAAGACAGGAGCCCGATGATGCGAGCGAGATCCCGAAGGGAAACCCGAGGAAGACGCAAGAAGCGACGAATGGCTTTTCTTATCGAAAGTATCTTGGACTGAGGAAGTTTGAGGACCGCCTCCACGGAGTCCACCGTAAAACCCAAGAACTGTATCGACTGAGTCGGGTAAAGTTCTGACTTGTCCTTGTTGATAACAAAACCGAGATCCTATAAAAGTTGGACGGTGAGAGATGTGGCCTTGTACAGGGAAGGTCTGTCTCGAGCCATAATAAGGATGTCGTCTAAATAGACAATGGATCAAATGCCGCGGGCGCGCAATAACTCCATGACGGGTTTCAGCAGCTTCGTGAAGCACCACGGAGCTGAACTGAGGCCGAAAGGGAGACCAGTGAACTGCCATAGACTTTCCTGCCACAGGAGTTGAAGATAACGTCTGTGGTCCTGATGGACCGGCACTGTGAGGAAAGCATCCTTTAGATCCAAGCGGGAAAACCAGTCTCGGTCTCGCAGCAGATCGCGGAGAAGATGTATGCCCTCCATCTTGAAGTGCCTGTATGCGACGTGTTGATTGAGGGATCGAAGATTGATTACCGGCCGAAATTCGCCCGATTTTTTGCGCACCAAGAACATGTTGCTGATGAAGCAAGGAGCTCCAACCACGCGTTCTATAGCCCCTTTGTCCCGTAGCACCAGTAGTTCCCTGTGTACTAAAGAGAGATCGCCCTGAGGCATATGGATGGGATGTGGAGGTGTATGTTGGAGCGGAGGGGAAGAGAAGTCTATGAGAAACCCTTGTACAGTTTGAAGTACCCAGGGGTCCTGAGTAATCAAGGCCCACTGGTGGTAGAAAAGTCTGAGTCTGCCCGCAATAGGAATATGAGGTAATAAAGGATTCAATCTTACCTGATGGAAACTTTGTCCGGTAGGAAGATGACCCTCTGGTCCGAGTGTGTCCCCGGTAGTAGGGAGTGCGGAAGTTGGTGCGATTCTGGAATCGGTAGGAAGAGGAGGATTCCTGCAGACGGGGTCTTGAGCCCGTGAAGGCCGCTCTGCTGGTGGCACGACCCCTCTGCCGACCAGCCCTGTGAGAAAAACGGTCTCTTGATTGGAAAACTCTCCTCATGGATGATTGAGCTTTATTGAGTGACGTGAAAATATTCACATGTTGGCTGAGGTTCTTGAGGAATTTATCCCCGAATAAGAGACCTTTGGCCTCTGGACCCAACTCTTTTGGTGCCAATTCTGCCAATTTGCTGTCCAGTTTGAACAACGCCGCTTTGCGTCGTTCAGTTGACAGGGCGGTGTTGGCGTTACCAACAGACAAAGTGCCCTCTGGGCCCATTCACGAGTCAGCTGAGGATCCATGGGCGAGCCATCTGTGAGTGCCTCGTCCGCCATAATGAAAATCTGAGTCAGGGGTCCAGAAATGTCCAAAAGTTTATCTTGAGTGGAACGGAGTCCCTGCTCCAAGCCTTTGCGAGGATCTTTACCATTTCTCATCATGAATGTGACGAATAGTGAGTCGAATTCTGGGGTTGAAGCAACCTTGTCAGGGAGGGTTGGGTGAGGACACTCCGCTCGTAACTTTTGGCGAACCTCTTTTTCGAGTGGGCTCCTGAGCCAGTAACGGAGGAACTCTGCGATGTGTTGCGGTGGTGACCACTCGGCTGAACGTGGGTGGCGTAGAGTGCGGGGGTCGAAGAGTGGGACACCAGAAGAGTCAAGAATCTCCACCGGGAGGTCTGGGTTGGTCTCGGGTTCTTTATGTAATTGTGTACACAGGTGGATGGGTGATCGAGATCTTGAAGTGCCAGGCTTCGAATCCCCGGCGTAATATTCATCCAGGATCTGGAAGTTGTCCTGGGACGTGTTTGGTGGGGTCACCGATAGCCGTGGTATGCTGGCTAGTAAAGGTAGAGGTCCATCCCTGAACTTCTTCAGCTGGGTTTTTCCCTTGTCGGTAGCAGTGACATCCGACCATGGTCTTTTCCGTGCAGGTTCCTCATCTGTAGGGTGCAGGGAATCCTCTGAATCCGAAATTGCCTCTCCAGCTTCTGAACGATGGGCGTGTTGCGTATCACGCAACGCTGCGAGCGCTGAAGGAAGGGAGTCTGCCAAAGCCGTACGTAGCCATTCCTGGAAACCGGCAGGCATAGTGTCGGGTTGTTGGTCACTCATGACTGTTGCTTTAGAGCTTGTAAGTTCTAGAGGAACATAAGTAAACAGGCCGTTGTGGGTTTTTTGTAGTTACTTGACAAAATAATAAAGTACATCTTATGTGTGATGTAAATAATGATAATCAACGGGGTTCACCCGTTACTGCAGAAGGGGGTCACCCAACCTGCCTTGGATCTAGGGTCAATATGACCTGTCCTTTCTGATGGTGGTGATGGGGGGGTCACCCCCTTTTATATAACCAGAGAGGGGTTCCCTCTCAATTGCCAACCACTCAGGGTATCTGAGGGTATACATACATATAGGGTATATCAGGAGAAAAACCAGATAACGGGGGGTCACCCCTGAACTACATTATAAGCTGTAGTTTATTAAACCCTGTAAATTTTTATTTATTTTAAAATGGAAGAAAAAAAAAGGGGGGGGGGGGACAGAATAGAACAGGACAAGCCTGGTCTTAATCCAGCTGGATGTCGCAGGCCTTAGTGGTAGAAATAGCATGTGTGGAGATTGTAACACGATATAGGCAGAAAGAGTTGGGGCCTAGGCACCGCTGAAACGGACCATCCGTTGAGTGAACGGATAAAATCAGACAATGTGAGCGTTAGGGATAAAAGACGCGACGAGGTACCTGAGGGGAAGGTGCGGCCTAACACGCGAGCGCGGCCGCGTTATGAAACTGCCTGAAGCAATATGCAGCAGGTTTTTGGCAACAGAGAACACGCGATGGGAAGAAAAACTCCACAGTAGGTCCCCAAATGCTCGCGAAGCTGAAGGCAACGCTGGAAGCCACTAAACGGGCGGTAAGGGGAGCTTATGGTGTTACACCTAGGTTGTATGGCAAGCATAAAGCTAGAGACAATACGAATTCTGTCAGAAAGTTTGTAGTTTAGTATAGAATAAGAACAGGCTAAATAGCGACAAAGGAGACTTAAAGTAAGGCTAATGAATAAATGAAAGCAAATGTATTTGGTAAAATAAATAAATAAGTAAAAACGGAACTTATGGAAGATTACAATTAACAAACCCAGATAGGCTGAAAACAATAATAGACAATAATAACTATAATAAAACTATAATGACAGTAAAATATCATATCTTGTAAGAACAAATATAGATTGAGCTTACCTGGAGGTTAAGCAGCAAAGAAAGAGGGAGTGGAAAGGATTGTTGCTGCCTTATATGCTATTTTACTGCATCCTGATTGGTTGTTTTTTCATTTAACTGTTAACTGTTTTGCTGCTGGAGGTTTATCAGTAAAGAAGGATATGCAAATACGAAGCCTCCTGTCTTGCCATAAAATTAGCACCAAACTCCCATCAGGCAGTTAGCGCCATGTGTACTGGTCCTGCACTTCATGCTTGCTTGGATATTTAACACTGGTGCATCCCATGTGTTAAAAAAAATTAGGTACTTAGCCATATATGTTTTACATGCTGCAGAATATATAATTCATATGTGTTCAGAAGGAGATTGGTTCATTAATCAGGTAGTTCAGATGGGATCCTCTCCTTGTATAACGAATTGGTTTCTCCTGGTCACACATATTCTACATTGTGCAGAGAAGAATGCAAAGGTTATACATGTCCTGCAAAATATAGGTGACTTGGCAATCCTATCTGTCAACAAAACCTTCCGATCTGTGCTTTGTAAGATCTCCTGTGCAGTATATGGATGCCCACATTGTACGTACACCATATTTTGGAATGTGTCTAGTTAACACATAAAATATACAGATTTATTGCATATCAATGTTTTAGTCCCTGCTTGGGGACCAACAATAGTTATCATTTAGGAGCATGCTGCTCTCCAATATGGCGCCCATGAATCCCTCAATGGATTATGCATTAAAGCATCAACGTTTTAGCAGTGTTTGTGAACTTAAACTGCAAACACTGCTCGTTTAACCACAGGACGGACTAAGTCAGTCCAGTGTCGTCAACGCTTTGCCAGACAGGATGAACCTAGTTCGTCCAATGTCGGCAAAGGGTTAATTGTGTCTGTGGAGTCTCCTGTTTATGAAATCACCTGTGTCTTGACATGCAAATGAACTGGTTTTAAATAGGTAATGTGTAGTGTTGAGCGAACCCGAACCGCACTGTTCGGGTTTATACCGAACAATACGGTTTTTGGACCCCGGACCCGAACACGGACCTTCTACTGTATGTTCGTGTTGGAGTTCGGGGTTCGGCGATTACATTGTATGTAATGCTATTGGCTTTCTATAAACCGAAATAGAGTCCCCATTCATAAGAATTTCTTATGAATGGGGACTCTATTTCGGTTTATAGAAAGCCAATAGCATTACATGTATTCCATAAGCCGAAAGTCTATAAACCGAACGACATTCGGTTTATAGACTTTCGGTTTATAGAATAGAAATAGCATTACATGTATTCTATAAACCGAATGTCATTCGGTTTATTGACTTTCGGCTTATGGAATACATGTAATGCTATTGGCTTTCTATAAACCGAAATAGAGTCCCCATTCATACGAATAGGTCAATTGACCTATTCATATGAATGGGGACACTCACCCACATTTTACTTAATTTTGCAGCCCTTTCCAGGACTTTTTTAGAGTCATTTTAGTGGCCAAAAGTTTGTGTCCCTTTTGACTTCAATGGGGTTCGTAGTCAAGTTCGGGGTCAAGTTCGAGCCCGAACCCGGACTTTTTTCCGAAGTTCGGCCGAACCCGCTGAACCCGAACATCCAGGTGTCCGCTCAACTCTAGTAATGTGCAATTTGCACATAAAACCACAGGTGACGTCAAAAGCAGGAAACTTCAGTGACATTTAAAACACCCTTTCCTCCTAGTTTATGCATTTACTTGCAGTTTTGCTAACACAATTTTTGATCATTTTCAGTCCTTTTTTTATTCTCTACATTCAAAGTAAAAACAATGTTTAGGTGATACAGTCCCTTTAATATTTATTTTAATGAGGCATTACTGTCACTTTAAATGTCTCTTGTCACTCTCTTGATGATACAGTATCTAGCATATTAACAAATACAAAAGTCATATTTTAACTCTCAAGGAAAGATCTCATATCATAGACTCTTAATTTAAATGTGTGCAGTTTTTAAATCATCCAAAATGCTATTTTCTGTCAGGCTCACATGACTGCAATGGTCCTTGTTGAAATGGTGATATGTTTCTATAATTGGTGCATAAGAATACACTTAGGTGTAGGCTGTTACTATGTGTTATCTGGAATTCTAGGGTAAACATCTAAAAGTGGATCAATGTGCAGCAACCTTCTATTGGTTTCCATGGTGACTTCTCCACTTTTTAAACTTTGCCTCAGGATTGTTTTTCATTCTTATGCCTCAGTTTCCTGTAGGAACTTAAGGAAACATGTATCATTACAGTTTGCTTGAGTAATAATCATAATAACTATGCTGAAAATGGAAATACATCTGGTTGGAATATGATAGCAACCATATCTGATAATACAGAGTGCATTGTTCTGCCCATGTACTGATTCTGTGGCCCCCAGACAAGGTCCGGTAGGGGCAATCATGACAGGGTGCTGAGGGGATATGTCCAGCCTATAGTGGGAGTTAGTGGGAGGAGTTGGGAAGTTATAAAAGTTAGGAACAGGAAGTTTGGGAGCCATTTTAGAAATAAAAGTTCCCCTACCCGTTGTCCCACCCACCCTCTCCTTTTTTATCGTTATGTGCCTTTATTTACATTTGAAGAAAAAAGGCTCACAATCCGGCTCCACTCCACACAATCCAACACATGAAGGGTGGATGCTTCCACAGCGCTGAACAGACGCAATATGTAGACACACCTCTTTGCTACGTCTGTGCCTTTATTTACATGTCACATCATTGGCTTCCGCAGAGTATCCAGGAGGGTTAATGGAGGAACGGAATGGGGGGAGTCAATCGAGACTCTGGTAGGAGGTTCGAGGGGAAAGTGGTACATCAAACCTCAGGATATGAGGGGGCATATGAGAGGGCATTATGAGAAATATGGAGTCATTCGGCAGCCACCTGGATCCTCCTGCATGCTTGGTTGGTTTCCTGATGTTATATGGAATGTTATGTTTAGTCATTGTATAATACTGGTATATGTGTGGAATGTATAAAATGTTATGCAATGACTATTTAAAGAAAGTTCTGTGGCCGTTATTTTACCCCACATTCTGGTTTTAAGTTATCAGTTATTTCTAGGCAAATACATATCCCAGATGATTGAAGCTACCATGTCATGTTAAATACACGCCTTTCAAAGAAAAAGAGAAGTCCCTGGCATGGGCGTAGGAAGGAAAAAATGTGGGGGGGGACAGGTAGGGTGAAATCCCCTCCCAGCAACGCGGGGCAAACGGGTCCCCCAGCCCCTGCTTGCCGCGTTCACAGCGCATTGCGCTTGTGAACGCTTTTTTCCGGCAAGCCGCAACCGATGGATGCGACGGCCGAAAAAAAAAAAAAAACTGACGCCGGATGTGACGTCGCGTCACATCCAGTGACTGTTTCCCTCCTCCGGGCAAGAGGGAAGACTGCACGGAGGAGACATCCAGCGGGGGACACGGAGCAGTGAAGTGTAAGTACTAGGGAGGGGGAGGAGGCTGACTGGCACAGTATTACAGGCATCTGACTGGCACTATATTACTGGGCATCTGGCTGGCACTATATTACTGGGCATCTGGCTGGCTCAATATTACTGGGCTCTGGCTGGCACAATATTACTGGGCTCTGACTGGCACAATAATACTGGGCTCTGACTGGCACAATAATACTGGGTATCTGACTGGCACAATAATACTGGGCATCTGGCTGGCATAATATTACAGGCATCTGGCTGGCACTATATTACTGGGCATCTGGCTGGCACAATATTACTGGGCTCTTACTGGCACAATAATACTGGGCTCTAATTGGCACAATAATACTGGGCATCTGGCTGGCATAATATTACAGGCATCTGGCTGGCACAATATTACTGGGCATCTGGCTGGCACAATATTACTGGGCATCTGGCTGGCACAATATTACTGGGCTCTGGCTGGCACAATAATACTGGGCATCTGACTGGCACAATAATACTGGGCATCTGGCTGGCATACTATAAAAGGAATCTGGCTGGCACTATATTACTGTGCTCTGACTGGCATAATATTACAGGCATCTGGCTGGCACTATATTACTGGGCATCTGGCTGGCACAATATTACTGGGCATATGGCTGGCACAATATTACTGGGCTCTGACTGGCACAATAATACTGGGCATCTGACTGGCACAATATTACTGGGCATCTGGCTGGCACAATATTACTGGGCTCTCACTGGCACAATATTACAGGCATCTGACTGGCACAATATTCCTGGGCTCTGACTGGCTCAATATTCCTGGGCTCTGACTGGCAAAATATTACAGGCATCTGACTAACACAATATTACAGGCATCTGACTGGCACAATATTACAGGCATCTGACTGGCATAATATTACAGGCATCTGACTTGCACAATATTACAGGCATCTGACTGGCATAATATTCCTGGGCTCTGACTGGCACAATATTACAGGCATCTGACTGCCACAATATTACAGGCATCTGACTGGCACAATATTACTGGCATCTGACTGGCATAATATTACAGGCATCTGACTGGCACACTATTACAGGCATCTGACTGGTATAATATTACAGGCATCTGATCATGTGATCACACAGCCCCACACTGGGAGGAACGAGGTAGGAACAGTGACTGTGTCACTGCCAATAATGTACCGTTTTTCTTTTTATCATGGCAGCTTCGGAACGTGATTGATTATTGCAGCTCTTAGGGGCATTTAAAAAATGTCTCTTAGAGCTGCAATAATCAATGACTTCCGAAGCTGCCATAATAACATGTCTCTTAAATCTGCCACTGACTTCTACTAATGATGAGATGATCAAAAAATGAGGGCAAAAAAAAACCCTGGCAAATGAATGTGGGCAAAAAAAATAAACCATGGCAAATGAATGTGGGCAAAAAAAAACAAAACCCTGGTAAATGAATGTGGGCAAAAAAAAAAACCCTGGCAAATGAATGTGGGCAGAAAAAAAACCCTGGCAAATGAATGTGGGCAAAAAAAAAACCCTGGCAAATGAATGTTGGCAAAAAAAAAAAAAAACCCTGACAAATGAATGTGGGCAAAAAAAAACACTGGCAAATGAATGTGGGCAAAAAAAACCCTGACAAATGGATTTGGGCAAAAAAAAAAAACACTGGCAAATGAATGTGGGCAAAATAAAACTGACAAATGAATGGGCAAAATAATGTAATTAATAAGTAATGATGGTCTGTGCCTTTGTAAGAGGCACAGACAAACCTGGAACGGAAATGCCCACCTTCCCTGGTCTATTGATCTACATTTTTTTAAAACGTATTTTTTAAGATAAAAAAAAACTGCTCACTTGAATGTGTGTATATATGAGTGTATGTGACAGACTGTGTGTATGTATGAGTGTATGTGACAGACTATGGATGTATGTATGTATGAGTGTATGTGACAGACTATGTATGTATGTATGTATGTATGTATGAGTGTGTGTGTGACAGACTGTATGAGGGAGTGTGACAGACTGTGTGAGTGTGTGTGACTGACTGTGTGAGTTTGTGTGTCTATGACTGACTGTATGAGTTTGTGTGTCTGTGACTGACTGTATGAGTTTGTGTATATATGTGACTGAATATGAGTGTGTGTGTCTGTCACAGACTGTATGTATGAGTGTATGTGAAAGACCATGTATGAGTGTGTGTGTCTATGTGACTGACTGTGAGTGTATGTGTCTATGTTACAGACTGTATCGATGAGTGTGTGTCTGACAGACTGCATGTATGTATGAATGTGTGTCTGCGACAGACTGTATGAATGAGTGTGTGTGTGTCTGACAGACTGTATGTATGTGTGAGTGTGTGCCTGGCAGACTGTATGTATGTATGTATGTATGTATGTATGAGTGTGTGTCTATGTGACAGTATGTATATGTGTGACAGGCTGTATGTATGAGTATATGTGTCTATGTAACTGACTGTATATGACTGCATGTGATTGTGTGTATGTGCTGTTGTCTGGCTCCTAGATTTTTTTCCTGGCTTCTAAAACTTAGTTAAGGTTGTCAAGCCCTGGTATAAATGTTACTAGTTATATACATATATTTGAGGTCCACCTTAAGCTTTTGCAAATGCTGGAAATATTTAATATATTACAGTTTATTTTCTTGTCAGAAATGTAATGTTTGTTTGCTGAGAGGGTAGTGGATGCATGAAATAGTCTTCCAGTAGAAGTGGTAGAGGTTAATACAGTAAATGAGTTTAAGCATGCATGGGATAGGTATAAGGCTATCCTAGATATAAGATAAGGTCAGGGACTAATGAAAGGATTACTATACTGAGAGGGTAGTGGATGCATGGAATAGCCTTCCAGTAGAAGGGGTAGAGATTAATACAGTGAAGGAGTTTAAGCATGCATGGGATAGGTATAAGGCTATCCTAGATATAAGATAAGGTCAGGGACTAATGAAAGTATTACTTTACTGAGAGGGGAGTGGATACATGGAATGGTATTCCAGCAGAAGTGGTAGGTTCATACTGATGTATGTTTTATTGTGTACACACAGCTCGCTGACTATATTTCATGTAACAGTGATAAAATGCACCTGCGTGATGTAGATGTTGTGCTGTGAATGTATCTGTTGTATACCAAGGATCCTGGTAATGTTGGTGGGAACTTGGTGATATAATATACACTGTGACAAGCTTTATTTTTTACTGCTGCTATACCCGGCGAGCAAAAATGCTGTTCCCCCCAGATTTTTGGGGGTTCCTACACCCATGGTCCCTGGCAGGGGCGTAGCGTGGGGGGTGCAGGTTGGGCCGGCCGCACCGGGCGCAATATCTGGGGGGGCGCACTAGCCCTATGCGGCCGCGCGGCCGCAGCCACAACCGCGCGATACTTCCTGTCAGCCGCCGGATGTGAGCGGCAAATGACGGCGTGACGTCACATCCGGCTGCTGCGCGGCGGAGGCTCTTCTGAAACTGCATCGCGGCCTTTCTTCCCTGAGCTGTTGGAAGTGGAATTTGTAAAGGTAAGAATAAAGGGGCTTGGGGGACCTATTGTATTATGTATTGAGGAGGGGGTCATTAATGTATTGGAGAGGGGGAGGGGGGGTCATTAATGTATTGGAGAGGGGGAGGGGGGGTCATTAATGTATGGGGGAGTGGGGTCATTAATGTATGGGGGAGGGGAGGGGGGTCATTAATGTATGGGGGAGGGAGGTCATTAATGTATGGGGGAGGGGAGGGGGTCATTAATCTATGGGGGAGGGGAGGGGGGTTCATTAATGTATGGGGAGGGGGTCATTAATGTATGGGGGAGGGGAGGTGGGTCATTAATGTATGGGGAGGGGAGGGGGGTTCATTAATGTATGGGGGAGGGGAGGGGGGTTTATTAAATGTATGGTTGAGGGGGGTTTATTAAATGTATGGGGGAGGGGGGTTCATTTAATGTATGGGGAGGGGAGGGGGGGTCATTTAATGTATGGGGAGGGGAGGGGGTCATTTAATGTATGGGGGAGGGGAGGGGGTCATTTAATGTATGGGGAGGGGAGGGGGTCATTTAATGTATGGGGGAGGGGAGGGGGGTCATTTAATGTATGGGGGAGGGGAGGGTCAGTAATGTATGGGGAGGGGGGAAGTAATGTATGGGGGAGCGAGGGAAGTAATGTATGGGGAGGGGGGGAAGTAATGTATGGGGGAGGGAGGGAAGTAATGTATGGGGGAGGGGGGCATTAATGTATTGGGGACGGGGGGGCAGTAATGTATTGGGGACGGGGGGCAGTAATGTATTGGGGAAGGGAAGAAGGGGGGCAGTAATGTATTGGGGAAGGGAAGAAGGGAGGCAGTAATGTATTGGGGAAGGGAAGAAGGGAGGCAGTAATGTATTGGGGAAGGGAAGAAGGGAGGCAGTAATGTATTGGGGAAGGGAAGAAGGGGGGCAGTAATGTATTGGGGAAGGGAAGAAGGGGGGCAGTAATGTATTGGGGAAGGGAAGAAGGGGGGCAGTAATGTATTAGGGGATGGGGGTCAACTGTGTATTAGGGGAGGGAGGGGTCAGCAGTGTATTAGGGGGAGGGGGGTCAGCAGTGTATTAGGGGAAGAGGGGGGGGGATGGGAAAGATCTGACTTGGGAATTTGAGATGAGGCAATGATTATATTTTTTACATTTGTGGCCTAATGAATAATCTATATATATGTGTGTATGTAGAAGGAAATGTAAATAGGTGGGGCTACAGGGGTGAGGGAATTATATTTGTAATATATTTATTAGGAACTGTGGAGGGAAGGGGGTTGGATGAGAGCATTAAATATCATAGCATTCAATATTATATTTATGGGGTAGGAACAGTATTATATATTTTTGGTTTAGTGCAGGGGTAGGTAACCTTTGACACTCCCTTTGTTTTTTGACTACATCTCCATTAAGGCTTGCAAAGCATCATGGGAGGTGTAGTCCACAACATCTGGAGTGGCAAAGGATGTCTACTCCTGGTTTAAAGCATAGGTGTATAACCATTTGGCTTCCCCAGGCCAAAATAACCCCTTAAACTCTTAAAGGATCACTATAGTGTCAGAAAAACAAAGCGGTTTTCCTGACACTTTAGTACCCTGAGGGTGCCCACACCCTCAGGGTCCCACTCCCGTGGCGCTGAAGGGGTTAAATTCCCTTCAGTTACTTACCTTAATCCAGCGCCAGTCTCCCTCGGTGCTGGTGACCTCTCCTCCCTGTCTGACGTTTTCATAACAAACAATACATGTGCTTGGGGGGTAAGGGTTTCTTTAACTAATCTAGTAGAAGAGACTCGAGTGCTAAAATCCACGGGTTAGGGGGCGCAAATTACTTGCCTTGCCCCGGTTGCTGACAACCCACGCTACGCCACTGGTCCCTGGTAATCATGTTTCAATCGCACTAGACTCAGATGTGCACCAGTCCACCGCCGTTACACAGATGAATGTAATTTAGACACAGTATGTTAGGCAGTGGCCAATAATGAAGAAACTGGAACTAGATATTACTTTGCACATTAACAACAGTTATGATATGTATACCCTCCCCCAAAGCGGTTTTCCTGACACTTTAGTACCCTGAGGGTGCCCACACCCTCAGGGTCCCACTCCCGTGGCGCTGAAGGGGTTAAATTCCCTTCAGTTACTTACCTTAATCCAGCGCCAGTCTCCCTCGGTGCTGGTGACCTCTCCTCCCTGTCTGACGTTTTCATAACAAACAATACATGTGCTTGGGGGGTAAGGGTTTCTTTAACTAATCTAGTAGAAGAGACTCGAGTGCTAAAATCCACGGGTTAGGGGGCGCAAATTACTTGCCTTGCCCCGGTTGCTGACAACCCACGCTACGCCACTGGTCCCTGGTAATCATGTTTCAATCGCACTAGACTCAGATGTGCACCAGTCCACCGCCGTTACACAGATGAATGTAATTTAGACACAGTATGTTAGGCAGTGGCCAATAATGAAGAAACTGGAACTAGATATTACTTTGCACATTAACAACAGTTATGATATGTATACCCTCCCCCATCATGTAACATTTCCAAAGTGTCATAATCTGCTGGAATTTTGACCCTGACTCCTGGGTTTGCTGGTGCATCCTCCTGTGGATGCCACATACAGGTATTATTTCCTATTGTGACAGAAGTATTCTATTCACTGCCTGTTCAATATAAAATGGTGGTCTCACTATGTGCTCGCTATTTATACAATCAGTCCTATGCACTGACTGGCTATCTGGTAATTGAAAGGACCATTCGGATCACTAAATTTTTCAAAATTCTACGATTTTCAAACAGAAACTCAGAGATACCTGAATAAAGCCCTTAGTGTATTTTTACTTCTTCCCTTGTCCATTTTTTCCATGGACAGTAAGCAACAGCAGCTATGTTAATCAGGAGACTTAAAAAAAGAAATACATGCATAATATTTGTATATAAAGCTTATTTGCAGCAGTGTGTGCATAATATTTGTATGAAAAGCCAACCTGGAGCAGTGCATGCATAATCTTTTTATCAAGCCAATCTGCAGCAGAAAATACATAACATTTGTACATGAAGTCAATCTGCAGCAGTAAAAACATGATACTTCTATATGAAGCCAATCTGCAGCATTATATGCATAATCCTTGTCTATAAAGCCAATCTTGAGCTATAATGCAGGATGACGCAAACTTGCATAACTTTTAGTAACAAGATCACCTTAACCGGTGCGAACCGTCTGCCTCAAGGGTTGAGCGCCAAGGTATGTATGGCAAAGGATTTGGATGATTGTTAAAGCTACCAGCAAACCAAGGAAGGTCAGAAGGTGAGTAACTCACATGGACGATTAGAACAGGGAGGCATGCCAGATAAATTAGGAGAGTGGATAGTCGTACAAGCAAGAATACTAAGATGAAAATATAGGACACAATAGAAAACATAGGATCACAGCAGGGTAATGGATGTGTGGTATTTTAAAACTGGCATCATGAATGACATGTACACACACTGAATATAATTAAGAGAGAGTGTCCTGGTATGCCCAAGACTAGACTACAGACAGCCAGTAACGCAGACATGGAGGTGGATTGCGCTAGAAGTGCCACAATTTGGGCAAGGACCTTTGGAACTTTAGCAGTTATACTACTAATATGGAGACAAAACAGATGTGAACTCATCTGTCTGCTCCCAAAGGGGGATGTCTGCATACTAAGCAATGTGCGAACGTGACGTTTTCACACATCTGTTGCCACCACCATATTTGCTAATTTTTAACTCTATACCCTAGGCCTTAACGGTCTATACCAAACCATAGCGGGATAAAACTTCATGAATTGATAAAAAGCTTTTTATACATTTGCTCATAATTTGTCTTTTTATTCTCTATAAATTGATACCAAATTATTTTTCCATTAACAGGTACGCTTTAAAACCCCTAGCTGCACCGTTCAAAAGATAGTACAATTTAATCCAGTGTAAAATTAACACAAATCACAGCACAGCATCATGCACCTTAAGGAAGCCGCTGCCTTGCACAACAATGCGCGCTGTGATTTGAACGTCATCATGTGTGACACTACGTGTGATGTCATGTTCGTTTATCCGGAAAAATACGGAAATACAATATCGGCATATCAGGGACAAGAGACAACAAGTTTGAGGAATGAAAGGGACTACAAACATTCTGAAATTCAACTGAGCTCTTATTGTGGGTCAATTCTACTGACTCACAGTATTATCTTGTAATCATATTTGTCATTTTTTAATGCCCTGATTATTTCGATCTTCTTTTAAATGTGATTTCTTGGGAACATTGAGAAGTGGGTATTTTCTTTAATCCATTGATGTTCTTAGCACCATATAGGATGCTTATGTTTTAGTAAGTGTGACCACATCTGGGGTCACACTTACATATGCAATAGGTTTAATTTAGTTAACTAACATTTTTGTCAAAATTTTCATCAACCACATGTTTTCAATGACTAAAATTAAACAATAACTAAATAAAAAAAAAAAAGTTAATAGGACTAAAACGATGACTAAATCAATTTAGTTAATTGACTAAAATGTTAGGGAGCACTGATACATTTACCTATTTGGATGATTCTGGTTCCCATGGATCTCTGCCAAATCCCAGTCCCCTGAATCTGTCTGCAGCTGGATGCCCCCTGAAACTATTCCCTGCATCTGATTCGCCTGGTATAGTCATGTGAGTATTTCCCATCTCCCGAGCAAGTTGACATAACACTGTGTAACCTTCTCAGACCTGTTCCCTCCCTCAGAGCTGGAGATTTACTCAACTAACATCTACTGGAGATTTAGTCGACTAAAACTAGACTGAAACTAAAACAATTCAGAAGACTAAAATACGACTAAACTAAAATAGCATTTTAGTCAAACAACAATACCTAAAACTGAATCAAAATTTGCCATCAAAATTAACACTGATATGCCTCTAGCCAAAAGATCACTCTGCACATCTGGAAGAATCTATGGGAACCCAGTATCATAATAAAATAAACAAGACTAATTGAGTATTTTTATATTTTATTGCACATTGTGTTTTGGGTATTTCTACATCTTTTGTCACATTTTCATACCTCCCAACACTTGCCGCAGCAGAGCTTGAAAAGATTGAGTGTCAGCTCTACTGTGCATGTGTGGTATATGCTGTCAGTCCAACTGGCAATGTTACTGTGCATGCACATAATGCTGTGCATGTGCAATAACTAGTCTCCGGTGTCCCAGACAACAGTAAATTCATTTTCTGCTGCGGAATTGCAGTCCCAAGAATTAAACACATACATTTTTTATTTGGTGTATTTACATATACTAAAATAAATCAGAGATATATTCTTCTGTAATAACACATAAAAATGAAATAAAATAGTAATAAACAAATACTAAAAATACATTTTATTTTTTATAAAGGCGCAAAAATACAAAAAATACATAAATACATTTATGTAAACAGCCAATCTAATTACACAGAAAAATAATAAAACAAATACCAATACTATTACAACATACCGACAAAACAGATACAAACTGTAGAAAAATAAACCAGCACTAAATATCCCTGAGAGATATATATTTCCATATGGAGTAATATTTCAACCTGAAATGTACAGTAGTGATAACTGTACATTATGACATCAGAACAGAATTATGTGACATCACAGTAACAGAGCTGCATCATGTTCCAACCCATCTCAGTTTTCATCATTTGCTGCAGAAACAGATCCTGTTAGCCAGCTTTTTTCTGCTCGAACCCGTGAAGGTGTGCGACAAAGAGTTCCAGTTTCGGTACATACTGCGACAATGTATGCTTCACATTAGATTGTAAGCTCAGCAGAGCTGGTTAGGCAGGGGTCTCCTTTCTCTGTATTCTATGCGTCTCTGTGGGGGCTGAATGCCCAGGAACCTGAGTTCATCTTTAATATGGGCACTGACAGGAAGGGTATTCTGACCGATGTGAGAAAGATGGAATATAGGGTGTCAGGAGCTCTGTCAGGTACAGCGGGCTTGATTGCTCAAGGCACTGAAGGTCAGTAGGCCAATTTTAAAATATGTTTGCCATTTAATAGAAAGCCTATGCAGGTAGTGGAGAACAGGTATTATGTGGCACAAGTGAGTTACATCAGGGGGATGAAGTCTTGTTTTAAGAAGAAATACATAGGGCGCTATTGTGCCTAGTTGAATTTTGGTCCTCTATGTTCACCGTAACCAGGAAGTGTAATCGCTATGCTGTGTCTCCGAGGCGCGCGGATCTATCAGTTTTGGAGGACTGGCACTACTGTGCAATAACATTTATTTAAGTAAGGCTCTATGGAGTGATGATGAAAGTCTTGTCCATTTAATCCATACGAGGATCTTCAGTGTGCTTCTTTGTTTTCCATTGTAAGGTGTTTTCTTCAAGTGCGGTAAGTCTGCCCTCCTAGTGCTTGCTATCTACGCTCCTTAGTTTATAGTAGCTTATTTTGTGAGTTTGCCAATTCACCTAAATGATTTGTACATTTTTATTGGATCCTGTGAATAGATATACTGCACCATACTGGTTGTTTTTTTTTATATTTCAGATGCACCAGGATGTCTATGTGAGACCATAACAAGTTTGTTATATATTTGTACACTTTTGTTTGTGTTTTATTCTGTACACTACTGGGTGACACTGTTACCAATTATATTTCATACAAGTCACTTTTTACCTTTAAGGCTGGTTAGGGCAGGTGAGTAGCTCTGCAGGGCAGGGACCTCATTACTCTGTATTACATTCATTTTAGATTGTAAGCTTTGTGGTATAGAGTTTTATATTGTATAATTTACATTAGATTGTTAGCTCAGTAGAGCTGGTAACGGCAGGTAAGTCACTCTGCAGGTCTGGGACCTCCTTACTCTGTATTATATTCTTATTAGATTTTAAGCTTTGTAATATAGAGTTTTATATTGTATAACTTACATTAGATTGTAAGCTCAGTAGAGCTGGTTACGGTAGGTAAGTCACTCTGCAGGGCCGGGACCTCCTTACTCTGTATTATAATCTTATTAGATGGTAAGCTTCGTGGGGATTTTTGTATTGTATGACTTACACTTTTTACCTTTAAGGCTGGTTAGGGCAGGTATGTCGATCTGCAGGGCAGGGACCTCCTTACTCTGTATTATAGTCTTATTAGATTGTAAGCTTTGTGGTATAGAGTTTTATATTGTATAACTTACATTAGATTGTAAGCTCAGTAGAGCTGTTTAGGGCAGGTAAGTCGATCTGCAGGGTAGAGACCTCCTTACTCTGTATTATAGTCTTATTAGATTGTAAGCTTTGTGGGAATCGATTTTTGTATTTTATACCTTACATTAGATTGTAACCTCCGCAGAGCTGGTTAGGGCAGGTGAATTGCTCTGCAGGGCAGTGTCCTCCTTACTCTCTATTCTATTTGTATTAAATTGTAAGCTTTGTGGGAATAGTTTTTTTGAATTGTTTAACTTCTATTAGATTGTAAGCTAAGCAGAGCTGGTTACAGTAGGTAAGTTGCTCTGCAGGGCAGCGACCTCGTTACTGTTATATTCTTATGAGATTGTAAGCATTGTGGGATAGATTTCTGCATTGTATAATATACATTAGATTGTAAGCTCAGCAGAGCTGGTTACAGTAGGTAAGTTGCTCTGCAGGGCAGGGACCTCCTTACTATTATATTCTTATCAGATTGTAAGCTTTGTGGAGACAGATTTCTGTATTGTATAACTTCCATTAGATTGTAAGCTCAGCAGAGCTGGTTACAGTAGGTAAGTTGCTCTGCAGGGCAGGGACCTTCTTACTATTATATTCTTATTAGATTGTAAGCTTTTTGTGGGATAGATTTCTGTATTGTATAACTTCCATTAGATTGTAAGCTCAGCAGAGCTGGTTACAGTAGGTAAGTTGCTCTGCAGGGCAGGGACCTCCTTACTATTATATTCTTATCAGATTGTAAGCTTTGTGGAGACAGATTTCTGTATTGTATAACTTCCATTAGATTGTAAGCTCAGCAGAGCTGGTTACAGTAGGTAAGTTGCTCTGCAGGGCAGGGACCTCCTTACTATTATATTCTTATTAGATTGTAAGCTTTTTGTGGGATAGATTTCTGTATTGTATAACTTCCATTAGATTGTAAGCTCAGCAGAGCTGGTTACAGTAGGTAAGTTGCTCTGCAGGGCAGGGACCTCCTTACTATTATATTCTTATTAGATTGTAAGCTTTGTGGGATAGATTTCTGTATTGTATAACTTACATTAGATTGTACGCTCAGCAGAGCTGGTTACAGTAGGTAAGTTGTTCAGCAGGGCAGGGACCTCCTCACATTGTATTATATTCTTATTAGATTGTAAGTTTGTGGGGATAGATTTCTGTATCGTATAACTTCCATTAGATTGTAAGCTCAGCAGAGCTGGTTAGGGCAGGTAAGTCGCTCTGCAGGGCAGGGACCTCCTTACTATTATATTCTTATTAGATTGTAAGTTTGTGGGGATAGATTTCTGTATTGTATAACTTCCATTAGATTGTACGCTCAGCAGAGCTGGTTACAGTAGGTAAGTTGCTCTGCAGGGCAGGGACCTCCTTACTATTATATTGTTATTAGATTGTAAGTTTGTGGGGATAGATTTCTGTATTGTATAACTTCCATTAGATTGTAAGCTCAGCAGAGCTGGTTACAGTAGGTAAGTTGCTCTGCAGGGCAGGGACCTCCTTACTATTATATTCTTATCAGATTGTAAGCTTTGTGGAGACAGATTTCTGTATTGTATAACTTACATTAGATTGTAAGCTCAGCAGAGCTGGTTACAGTAGGTAAGTTGCTCTGCAGGGCAGGGACCTCCTTACTATTATATTCTTATTAGATTGTAAGCTTTTTGTGGGATAGATTTCTGTATTGTATAACTTCCATTAGATTGTAAGCTCAGCAGAGCTGGTTACAGTAGGTAAGTTGCTCTGCAGGGCAGGGACCTCCTTACTATTATATTCTTATTAGATTGTAAGCTTTGTGGGATAGATTTCTGTATTGTATAACTTACATTAGATTGTACGCTCAGCAGAGCTGGTTACAGTAGGTAAGTTGTTCAGCAGGGCAGGGACCTCCTCACATTGTATTATATTCTTATTAGATTGTAAGTTTGTGGGGATAGATTTCTGTATCGTATAACTTCCATTAGATTGTAAGCTCAGCAGAGCTGGTTAGGGCAGGTAAGTCGCTCTGCAGGGCAGGGACCTCCTTACTATTATATTCTTATTAGATTGTAAGTTTGTGGGGATAGATTTCTGTATTGTATGACTTCCATTAGATTGTACACTCAGCAGAGCTGGTTACAGTAGGTAAGTTGCTCTGCAGGGCAGGGACCTCCTTACTATTATATTCTTATTAGATTGTAAGTTTGTGGGGATAGATTTCTGTATTGTATAACTTCCATTAGATTGTAAGCTCAGCAGAGCTGGTTACAGTAGGTAAGTCGCTCTGCAGGGCAGGGACCTCCTCACAATGTATTATATTCTTATTAGATTGTAAGTTTGTGGGGATAGATTTCTGTATTTTATAACTTCCATTAGATTGTAAGCTCAGCAGAGCTGGTTAGGGCAGGTAAGTCGCTCTGCAGGGCAGGGATCTCCTTTCTTTGAAGTCTTATTCTCATTAGATTTTATGTGTAAATGTATTGTGTCCAGCAATATGCAGTTAGATAAACCAAGTGGATGATCCAGGGAAAAAACCGATCGCCATATTTGGGGTCAGGAAGGAATTTTTTTCCCCCACGTGAGACAAAATTGGCCAAAGTTTCACTGGGGTTTTCTTTGCCTTCCTCTGGATCAACCAGATATTAAAAATAACATTAAAATTGCAGCAATATTTAAACTGCACATCTGCTTATTGCTGCAAAAAAAATAAAAAATATTGAATTTATCCCTGTCTGTTTCCTGATTTATTTCATGACTCCATCTATACACCACATGGTTCATAAAAAATTGAAAGGTTCGGAAGACACACAAGGTCATAATCTGGGCTTGCCTTCTACTACAATGATCAAAATAAGGAAAGTGAGCAGGGGGTGGAGATATGCAGGGCCGGCCCTAGGGGTGTGCGACCTGTGCAACACCACAGGGCACAACACCCAGGGGGCGCAACACACATGACAAATGTCAAAATATCCCAGGTTGAATACCCTTGGATGTCAACTTTTAAAAAATATGTTCCTTTGACTGGTGATTCAGGGATTCATGACAGCATTAGACTACTTATTTCCCTGTAACAAAAATGAACAGAAAAACACGTAAACATTGTCTATTTCTACACAAATATTGCAATATATTTAGCAGGCGTTTTCATTAACTTTTGTAGATAAGTAAAAGATTTTGGAAGAAAAAGTCAGATAGTTTTTTTTTTTTCAATTGTTCTCCATATTTTATTATTTTTTTTATAATAAATTAATCACAATTAAAATAATGGTATGTAAAGCAAGCTTTTATTATCCTTAAAAAAACTAAATATAATTTATGTGGGTACAGTAAATGAGAAAGAGGAAAATTACAGCTAAACACAAACTGCGCAGAAGTGTTTAAAGAGTCACGGTCCTTAACATACATAATTTGTGTTTGATCACTTTACATGACCCTTTTCTGTCTGTAAAAATATTCTTTAAATTTATCTCTTGATACTGCACCTGTATGCTGCTTGCTATTATATTTCCCCCATCTGCAAATATTGTATCCTGTAAAAAGAAGGAAGACAGCGCTACAGAGTAATGTTAAATGAAAATAAATGAATATGAATGTGTATAAATACACCATAAAAAACACACAATTTTGAGGGTATATAAAATATATGAATTGAATAAATATAAAAATAAAATAAATAAACACAGAACCACCTGAACTCGGAGGTGGAAACACAGTATACAAATGAATTAAATTGCAGTTAGCAATAGGGATATGCTAGTAACAAATGCAAGTAAAACCAAACGAACAAAACTGAGTAAAAACAGTAGCAACAATAGGTAGATAATACACACCCTTAAAGGAGAGCCGATTGAGACAATGCTGGACTCAGAGCAGTGAATCCGGAGCGAAAAAAGAAGCCTGGCCAGGTCTTTTCGCAGAGAGAACATGACGCCAAAAAAGGGACGCGTTTCGAAAAACTTCTTCAGCCTTTGGCAACCAGCATATAAATATTGTATCCTGTTCAACCCTTCATCTGCAAACTATGACTCACTACTTTCATTTTCTAAAAATATACAATGTGCTTCTTCTGTAATAGAGATTTCTTCCCACCATTCTCTCCTTGCCCTAATACCTGGGTGACCAATCTCATTTTATTAGGGATACTGATGGAGAATGCAAAATGTGATGTTATAAGGCGCTTGGAGATTAACGCTATCCAGAGGTGACACAAAGACATGTTACATGGTTGTAGCACAACAATCGTGCCATTCTCCCCCCAAAAAACACACTGTGTACAATGCAAAAACAATAAAAGAAACTCTCAAGCATCAGAGAATGTGCCCATTCAAAAATAAATATGTATACTTCCTTCTTAACAAGAGCAATCTTTTCAAATACACTTCTAAGAAAACAGATGGTCTATTCACGAACATTCGACTTTGGAGGTCGACTTTCATTTTAAGAGATTCATTTCAGAGACTTAAAAAAGCTCATCACAGAGCTGAAACGTTGATTTTGTACGGAATAAATCCCTTTAACACAGAGTGCTGAGTTCCTGTATTTATTTATCAGATTTCATTTTGAGACTTAGTCCCATTCTGCACCGGAGTTTGACTTAGTCTCAAAAATAGCTTCAATCATTACTTTCAATGGGAAGGATTCAAACCTGGGTAAGTCACACTCAAGTGCCAAATTTGACTTGGTCTCAAAATAAAAGTTGACCTCCAAAGTTGCATTTTAGTGAATAGACCCAATAGAGACACTTACATAGGGGTTAATCTATACACCAGGCTCATGTGTAATTAGCACCAAACTCCCATCAGTTAGTTAGCGTCATGTGTATGGTCCTGCACTTCTTGCTTGCTCTGGGATATTTAACACTGGTGCATCCCATGTTTTAAAAAAAATTAGGTACTTAGCCATATATGTTTTACATGCTGCAGAATATATAATTCATATGTGTTCAGAAGGAGATTGGTTCATTAATCAGGTAGTTTAGATGGGATCCTCTCCTTGTATAACGAATTGGTTTCTCCTGGTCACACATATTCTACATTGTGCAGAGAAGCATGCAAAGGTTATACATGTCCTGCAAAAAATAGGTGACTTGGCAATCCTATCTGTAAACAAAACCTTCCGATCTGTGCTTTGTAAGGCTCCTGTGCAGCATATGGATGCCCACGTTGTACATACACCATATTTTGGAATGTGTCTAGTTAACACATACAATATACAGATTTATTGTATATCAATGTTTTAGTCCCTGCTTGGGGACCAACAATAGTTATCAATTAGGAGCATGCTGCTCTCCAATATGGCGCCCATGAATCCCTCAATGGATTATGCATTAAAGCATCAACCTTTTAGCAGTGTTTGTGAACTTAAACTGCAAACACTGCTCGTTTAGCAGTGAGGCGAACATAGAGTCAGTTTGGGTTACATTTGAATTTGGTAATCATATGGTAACTCGGGTAGGTGTGATTTATAGGCCCCCTGGACAAATAGAGGAGTTAGATAATCTACTAGTTGAGGAAATAGCTAAAATGACAATGAAGGGAGAAGTGATCATCATGGGTGACTTTAATCTTCCTGATGTGAACTGGAAATACAAAACAGCTACTTGCGCCAGGAGTACGCATATCGTAAACTCCCTACTGGGATTATCTCTAAAACAAGTAGTGGAGGAGCCAACTCGAAAGCAGACCATACTAGACTTAGTGTTCACAAATGGAGATTTGTTATCAGATATTACTGTAGGTGAAAGTTTAGGATCTAGTGATCACCAGACAGTGTGGTTTAATATAAGAACAGTGACGCAGTCACACCACACAAAAACAAAAGTTTTAGATTTTAGAAAAACAGACTTTTCTAAAATTAGATTAGAATTTAAACAAAGAGAACATTTAAAAGAACAAATTTTATTCTCAATATATATTAAAAGGTGAAAAATCACCATAAATAGTTGCAAAAATAGGGGGAGAGTGAAAGGGTAAACCGGCAAAAGGTTATACCAAATATTTACCCAAATTAATACTAATAGATACAAATGATATATTAAATCATATATCACAAAAGAATACCAAAAACACACATACAAAAGGAATAAAAATAAATAATGATAATGGACAAAAAATATATGAAAAAAATGAAAAATAAATGATTATAATAATAATAGAGCCCTATATCTTTTCTGATTACCTACCTGTCGCCAGTTTGCAGCTTGTGCTGTCCTTTCTCTCATCTTCTGCTATCCCCGCTATTCAAGCGTATAATCATTAGATAGGAATTACTTGATTTTGAGATTAGGGACCTCCATTTTACTCCACCCCTGTTATTATTCCTCTTTCATTATCTACTTTATGTTGGACTACTTTGGAATTATATATATATCTCCAAAGGCTGTATCTTGTTTATAGACAGGTATATAATATAGGGCTCTATTATTATTATTATTATCATTTATTTTTCATTTTTTTCATATATTTTTTGTCCATTATCATTATTTATTTTTATTCCTTTTGTATGTGTGTGTGTTTTTTTTTTTTTTGTGATATATGATTTAATATATCCTTTGTATCTATTAGTATTAATTTGGGTAAATATTTGGTATAACCTTTTGCCGGTTTACCATTTCACTGTCCCCCTATTTTTGCAACTATTTATGGTGATTTTTCACCTTTTAATATATATTGTGAATAAAATTTGTTCTTTTAAATGTTCTCTTTGTTTAAATTCCATTATTTCGGGTCACCCCCGGCTTTCTCTAATGTGTAGCTTTGCTTCGCTTATGGTTTTTGTCTCCGAGGTTTTAATACCTACAATATAGCTACTGGCTGTAAAATATACATACCACTATGGATAAATACTAATATATTATTACTAGCATCAGCCTTTACATGTGTATCCCACTATTTATTGTCTATTACTTATTGATTCTACACATGTGTGTATACACACACACATATTTATTGTTCGTGAATACATTTCTTTTTCTGCATATACATATACACTTTTTCTTTCTAAGAACTAAACTCTATTCGGCGCTCAGAGTATTATATATTTTTCACTTTATCTATACAAAACTAAGTATGGCTGACTTCCTAGCAGGAGTGGTCAACCCAGATATCTGGTCCTCTGAGATCTCACAAGTTTTCTCAACACTCCCTTTAGATATCCCTACCACAAACGATACAAAAGATATAAATTCCTCATTTAAAGAAATCCAGAAATTGTATCAGAAACAAATTAAAGCATGGTGGGAGGTCTCCAGCCTTCAATCCTACCTCCAGAATAAATTGGTACCTAGGGTACCTTTCATTGCCAAATGGCAGGAGATTTTACTTAGTTATTCGGCCCAACTTATGGAACTTTTAGTCCAGTATGAGAAAACCTCACTAGAGGAAATAAATAAGAAACTGGAGAATGAACTGAAAAATATCCAGGAATACAAACTGGATCCACAGTATCAAACTATGGAGATAAAACTTAAAAATAATATAGACCAGTTCAGGGCTGAATTAAGGGAAAGAAAACAAAAAAAATTCCAGAGAGACCACAAAGATTTTGAGACAGGAAATATTTTTAGAAAACAAGGGAATGGACAATTTAGATCCAGGTCGACCTCACTTAGATCCAGCTACTCTGATATCTCAGATACAGAAGACAAGTCAGACTTGTCATCAGATAATGACTCAGGTATTAAAACCACTAATATATCATCAGACACTATCAACAGACAAAAGGGCATCCTCAAAACAGGTTCCAATGTGTCTTTTTTAGACCTAGATTGGAGGGGTCAAAGACCGTCACAACGCAATTTACGGGACAGAAAAGTTTGGGGTTACAAAAAACGACAACCCAAGAACTGAACACAAATAAAATCTTTAATTTATCCAGGTACAATCTTCAAACACGCCACATTTCTCTACTTAATAAGGGGCTATCATTTATCCCACGTCCTGTGTTCGATAAATTCACTTGGACAAAAGATATTAACCTCTTTGCTAGAAAACTTTCACTCCATGCGCACTTCCAATGAAATGATTTAAAAATGGTAAAAATGTTGGGCCATAATGAAAGAGATTTACAAGGCATAAAAAACCTGGTATCACTATTAGATGAACAACTTTCTGACTCAGATCCACTGACCAAACTTAAACCAAAAAGTACTTTCACTCCCCCAATCTCTGAAACCTCTAGCATAGATCTATTCACTAGGCTTGTTATCAGAGACCTGGAAAAAGTGGACACTTATGACCTTGATTGGAACCATAATCTTTCCTCTATGGAAAAGAAGGCCCTAAATGAATTAACCTCCGATACGAATATCGAAATAAAACCATCTGATAAAGGAGGGAATATCGTTATCATGGATAAAAATATGTATAAGAATATGTGTATGGTACATCTAAATGACACTCATGGCTATCAAAAACTAGCTACTGACCCCACCCAACAATATCTACAGGAATTACGATTGATGTTAACATCAGCCCTCCAGGATGGGATAATATGTAAGGATGAGTTTAATTTCATGATGATATACTGCCCGAGGGTTGCAACCTTTTATTGTCTACCTAAAGTGCATAAGGACATGGCAAATCCACCAGGGAGACCAATAATTTCTGGGAATGAATGTGTCACTCAGAATGTCAGCATCTTCCTAGATAAAATCATGAGACCTATAGTGCAACAAACCAAATCGTACGTACAAGACACCACGGATACGATTAAAAAACTATGGAAGACCACAGTCCCTAAAGGGGCCTTTCTGGCTAGCCTTGATGTTGTCGCTCTATATAATAACATCCCCCATGAGAAGGGTCTCCTAGCTTGCCATACTTGGTTTTCAAGATTCTTTTCCGACAAACAAAGGGACACATTTCTGTCCTTTCTCCATTTTGTTTTGACTCACAATTATTTTTTATTCGATGGAAAGCACTATAATCAAATTCGCGGTACGGCCATGGGCACTTGTTGTGCACCAAGCTATGCTAATTTATTTCTGGCATGGTGGGAAGATTTATATGATGTTTACTGATAACATGTCCAAATATACCAAACATATAGCCAAATGGATGCGCTACATCGATGACATTTTTTTAATTTGGACAGGACCAGTCTCCCTCTTTTTGGAATTTGCTGATCTTTTAAACATCAATGATGTGGGTCTCGAATTGACAAAAGTTTACCAACAATCAGATCTGGTGTTTCTTGACCTGAACATCTTTATCGATCATGATAACTCCATAAAAACGAATTTGTTCCGGAAACCGACCGCAACGAATAATCTTCTATCATGGGAGAGCTATCATCCAGAACCGTTACGCCGCAGCATTCCTATAGGGCAATATCTTAGAGCCAGAAGAAATTGTTCATCTTTGGCTCTCTTCCAACAGGAAGCGAACAAACTGCGCCAGATGTTTAGATCCCGTGGCTACCCCTCCAGATGGCTCAAACAAGCTTTTGAACGGGCCCTTTTACAGGACAGAGAGTCTATTATTCAGAAGAATTCCAATAAAAATTGGGAAACCGATAATAATAAGACCCAAACCATCAGATGTGTAGCCAATTTTGACTGCGGCTGGAATCCTGCCAAGACAATTTTACAACGCTACTGGCCTATTTTAAAAGCAGAACCATTGCTCCAGGGTGCTGTCTCGGATAATGTCAGCTTAACAGCCAGAAGAGGACAAAATCTAAAAGATCTGCTAGTACACAGCACTTACTACACTAACCCCAAAAAGACATGGCTACAATCTACTAAGGGATGCTTTCGATGTGGGAATTGTAAAGCCTGTCAGTTTATTGCTCCATCTAAAACCTTTTCCAGCAATAATAATAAAGGGGACATATATACCATCAATAGCTTTTTCAACTGTAAAAGCACTTTTGTTATATATTTGATTGACTGCGACTGTGGTGTCCAATACATAGCGAAAACCATCCGAGAATTCCGAAGGAGAGTCTTGGAACACATTAATTGTATCACGAGTCATCTAGACACCTCAATCTCTCGTCACGTCAAGTCATACCATAACTCTAATACCAATTGCCTACATTTTCGAGCTATTGATCACCAGAGGGTGACACCACGAAGAGGCAATAGGAATAGATCCCTGTTACAGCTTGAATCCAAGTGGATCTATAAGCTACAGACGTTGAGCCCCAGAGGACTTAACGAGGGCTTTAATTATACCCCCTTTATATAAAAGGTAATACCCTCTATAAGGCTAACCTTTATGTATATTAAAGTAAGTGACATATGTTCTGGAATAAATTGTATATTCAAGTTCAGTCTTAAAGCCTATAAAATGTGCCACTTTTCTCATATCAGCACTCCAGTGTAGTTCATACAGCGGCACCATATTATACAACATATATATGGGAAATATGTATATTCTCTTTTGGCTTATATTCTGTAATTAACAAACCCACTGCTGTCTCTAGCATAGAATATATAACACTAGGGGTCAACCTCTGGTACTATGCTGTTAGGTAGACTTACTTTCTATCTACACCAATTATGAAAGAGAGAGAGAGATATATATATATATCCTTATTTCTGGATTCATTTGTCTGTTTATTTGTTTATTTAAATGTATCTCCTCCCTATAGGCATCTGAACACCTGGCCTACGTATCCCTTTATATATGTATTATTGACCCTTTTTTTACTTGCAAACGGCAATTTCTTCTATCAGTGTGGTTCCGTGTAGCCCCTCCCACCCTCCTTCTCTGTGACGGGCGGACACACCTCCGGTCTTAAGCCAATTGACAGCTAGGATACACCCACCGATCTCCGATTGGCTATCCCGACACACCTACTGATCTCCTATTGGCTATTTCACTTTAGCCAACTTTGCAGCGCCACTATTTAAACTTCCTCTCTGTTTAGTTCTGCTTATGCTCCTGACGAAGCAGCTACGGCGAAACGGGCGTCGGGCTTCTCTTCTTTCTTTAGTTCATTTGTTTGCTGACATCTAGCCCTTTCAATCTCTTTTCTGATTACCTACCTGTCGCCAGTTTGCAGCTTGTGCTGTCCTTTCTCTCATCTTCTGCTATCCCCGCTATTCAAGCGTATAATCATTAGATAGGAATTACTTGATTTTGAGATTAGGGACCTCCATTTTACTCCACCCCTGCTATTATTCCTCTTTCATTATCTACTTTATGTTGGACTACTTTGGAATTATATATATATCTCCCAGGCTGTATCTTGTTTATAGACAGGTATATAATATAGGGCTCTATTATTATTATTATCATTTATTTTTCATTTTTTTCATATATTTTTTGTCCATTATCATTATTTATTTTTATTCCTTTTGTATGTGTGTGTTTTTGGTTTTCTTTTGTGATATATGATTTAATATATCCTTTGTATCTATTAGTATTAATTTGGGTAAATATTTGGTATAACCTTTTGCCGGTTTACCCTTTCACTGTCCCCCTATTTTTGCAACTATTTATGGTGATTTTTCACCTTTTAATATATATTGAGAATAAAATTTGTTCTTTTAAATGTTCTCTTTGTTTAAATTCCATTATTTCGGGTTACCCCCGGCTTTCTCTATTGTGTAGCTTTGCTTCGCTTATGGTAAAATTAGATTAGGTGTGAAGGAGTCATTATCAGACTGGAGCAATTTAAATGGAGTCCAGGAGAAATGGGATTGTCTAAAAGTTACACTACTGAAGGCAACAGAAAATTGCTTAAGGCTTGTCAGTAAGAGCAAACAATTGAAGAAACCACTGTGGTACTCCGCAGAGGTGGCTAAAATAGTAAAAAATAAAAAGCTAGCATTTAGTAATTATAAAAATACTCAGAGTGAGGAAGATAGAAAGATCTATAAGAGTAGTCAGAAAGAGGCAAAGCAAGCTATAAGAGCTTCCAAAGCACACACAGAAGAGACTATAGCCCAGTCAGTGAAAAAGGGGGATAAAACATTTTTTAGATACATAAATGAGAAAAGGAAAGTAAAACAAGGATTAGTTAGATTAAAAACAAAAGAAGAATGCTATGTAGTAGAGGATAAAGGCTTAGCAGACTGCCTTAATGAATATTTTTGTTCAGTTTTTACAAATGAAAATGAGGGTAAGAGACCTCATTTAGGGAAAAAGACTAATGAGTCTTTTGATGCATGTAAGTTTACAGAGGAAGAGGTTTTACTTCAGCTGTCTAAAGTAAAGACAAATAAGTCGATTGGACCTGATGGGATACATCCAAAGTTATTAAAAGAACTTAGTGGTGTACTAGCAAAACCGTTAACAGATTTATTTAACCAATCATTGTTAACGGGAGTAGTTCCAGAAGATTGGAAATTAGCTAATGTTGTGCCCATTCACAAGAAAGGTAGTAGGGAGTAGGCGGGCAAATATATACCAGTAAGTCTTACTTCAGTAGTGGGGAAAATAATGGAAACCTTGTTAAAGAATAGGATTGTTGAACATCTAAAGTCGTTTGGATTTCAAGATCAGAGACAGCATGGGTTTGCTTCAGGGAGATCATGCCAAACTAATCTTATTGATTTTTTTGATTGGGTAACTAAAATAATAGATCAGGGTGGTGCAGTAGACATTGCTTACCTAGATTTCAGTAAGGCTTTTGACACTGTCGCACATAGAAGGCTTATCAATAAACTGAAATCTTTGAGTTTGGATTTCAATATTGTTGAATGGATTAGACAATGGCTGAGTGACAAGCAACAGAGGGTTGTAGTCAATGGGGTATATTCGATGCAAGGTCTTGTTATTAGTGGGGTACCTCAGGGATCTGTTCTTGGACCCATTCTCTTTAATATTTTTATTAGCGATATTGCAGAAGGTCTTGTTGGCAAAGTATGTCTTTTTGCTGATGATACAAAGATTTGCAGCAGGGTTGATATTCATGGAGGGATAAGCCAAATGGCAAATGATTTAGCTAAACTAGAAAAATGGTCAGAGCAGTGGCAACTGACATTTAATGTGGACAAGTGCAAGATTATGCACCTTGGGGGTAAAAACCAAAAGCAGAAAATAGACTATTTAGGAGTAATAATTTCAGAGGACTTGAAGGTAGGTAGGCAATGCAATAGAGCAGCAGGAAATGCTAGCAGAATGCTTGGTTGCATAGGGAGAGGTATTAGCAGTAGGAAGAGGGAAGTGCTCATGCCATTGTACAGAGCACTGGTGAGACCTCACTTGGAGTATTGTACGCAGTACTGGAGACCGTATCTCCAGAAGGAGATTGATACTTTGGAGAGAGTTCAGAGAAGGGCTACTAAACTGGTTCATGGGTTGAAGGATAAAACTTAACAGGAAAGGTTAAAGCATCTTAACATGTATAGCTTGGAGGAAAGACGTAACAGTGGGGATATGATAGAAACATTTAAATACATAAAGGGAATCAACACAGTAAAGGAAGAGAGTATATTTAAAAGAAGAAAAACTACCACAACTAGAGGACATAGTCTTAAATTAAAGGGGCAACGATTTAAAAGTAATATCAGGAAGTATTACTTTACTGAGAGGGTAGTGGATGTATGGAATAGCCTGCCAGCAGAAGTGGTAGAGGTAAACACAGTCAAGGATTTTATGCATGCGTGGGATAGACACAAGGCTATACTAGCTATAAGACCGGGAACGGGGGACTAATAAAAGTACTAAAAAAAAAATTGGGCAGACTAGATTGACCGAATGGTTCTTATCTGCCGACACATTCTATGTTTCTATGTTTCTATGTTTAACCACAGGACGGACTAAGTACGTCCAGTGTCGTTAACGCTTTGCCAGACAGGATGGACCTAGTTCGTCCAATGTCGGCAAAGGGTTAAATGTGTCTGTGGAGTCTCCTGTTTATGAAATCACCTGTGTCTTGACATGCAAATGAACTGGTTTTAAATAGGTAATGTGTAGTGTTGAGCGAACCCGAACCGCACTGTTCGGGTTTGTACCGAACATTACGGTTTTTGGACCCCGGACCCGAACACGGACCTTCTACTGTATGTTCGTGTTGGAGTTCGGGGTTCGGCGATTACATTGTATGTAATGCTATTGGCTTTCTATAAACCGAAATAGAGTCCCCATTTATAAGAATTTCTTATGAATGGGGACTCTATTTCGGTTTATATAAAGCCAATAGCATTACATGTATTCCATAAGCCAAAAGTCTATAAACCGAACGACATTCGGTTTATAGACTTTCGGTTTATAGAATAGAAATAGCATTACATGTATTCTATAAACCGAAAGTCTATAAACCGAATGTCGTTCGGTTTATAGACTTTCGGCTTATTGAATACATGTAATGCTATTGGCTTTCTAAAAACCGAAATAGAGTCCCCATTCATACGAATAGGTCAATTGACTTCATTTTGCAGGCCTCTAGCCCTTTCCAGGACTTTTTTAGAGTCATTTTAGTGACCAAAAGTTCGTGTCCCCATTGACTTCAATGGGGTTCGGGGTCAAGTTCGGGGTTAAGTTCAAGCCCGAACCCGGACTATTTTCCAAAGTTCCGCCGAATCCGAACATCCAGGTGTCCGCAATTTGCACATAAAACCACAGGTGACGTCAAAAGCAGGAAACTTCAGTGACATTTAAAACACACTTTCCTCCTATTTTATGCATTTACTTGCAGTTTTGCTAACACAATTTTTGATCATTTTCAGTCCTTTTTTTATTCTCTACATTCACAGTAAAAACAATGTTTAGGAGATACAGTCCCTTTAATATTTATTTTAATGAGGCATTACTGTCACTTTAAATGTCTCTTGTCACTCTCTTGATGATACAGTATCTAGCATATTAACAAATACAAAAGTCATATTTTAACTCTCAAGGAAAGATCTCATATCATAGACTCTTAATTTAAATGTGTGCAGTTTTTAAATCATCCAAAATGCTATTTTCTGACAGGCTCACATGACTGCAATGGTCCTTGTTGAAATGGTGATAGGTTTCTATAATTGGTGCATAAGAATACACTTAGGTGTAGGCTGTTACTATGTGTTATCTGGAATTCTAGAGTAAACATCTAAAAGTGGAGCAATGTGCAGCAACCTTCTATTGGTTTCCATGGTGACTGCTGCACTTTTTAAACTTTGCCTCAGGATTGTTTTTCATTCTTATGCCTCATAGTTTCCTGTAGGCAATTATGGAAACATGTATCATTACAGTATGCTTGAGTAATAATCATAATAACTATGCTGAAAATGGAAATACATCTGGTTGGAATATGATAGCAACCATATCTGATAATACAGAGTGCATTGTTCTGCCCATGTACTGATTCTGTAGCCCCCAGACAAGGTCCGGGAGGGGCAATCATGACAGGGTGCTGAGGGGATATGTCCAGCCTATAGTGGGAGTTAGTGGGAGGAGTTGGGAAGTTATAAAAGTTAGGAACAGGAAGTTTGGGAGCCATTTTAGAAATAAAAGTTCCCCTACCCGTTGTCCCACCCACCCTCTCCTTTTTTATGGTTATGTGCCTTTATTTACATTTGAAGAAAAAAGGCTCACAATCCGGCTCCACTCCACACAATCCAACACATGAAGGGTGGGTGCTTCCACAGCGCTGAACAGACGCAATATGTAGACACACCTCTTTGCTACTTCTGTGCCTTTATTTACATGTCACATTGTTGGCGGAAGCTTGCAGAGTATCCAGGAGGGTTAATGGAGGAACGGAATGGGGGGAGTCAATCGAGACTCTGGTAGGAGGTTCGAAGGGGAAAGTGGTACATCGAACCTCAGGATATGAGGGGGCATATGAGGGGGCATTATGAGAAATATGGAGTCATTCGGCAGCCACCTGGATACTCCTGCATGCTTGGTTGGTTTCCTGATGTTATATGGAATGTTATGTTTATTCATTGTATAATACTGGTATATGTGTGGAATGTATAAAATGTTATGCAATGACTATTTAAATAAAGTTCTGTGGCCGTTATTTTACCCCACAGTCTGGTTTTAAGTTATCAGTTATTTCTAGGCGAATACATATCCCAGATGATTGAAGCTACCATGTCATGGTAAATACACGCCTTTCAAAGAAAAAGATGAATGTAATTTAGACACAGTATGTTAGGCAGTGGCCAATAATGAAGAAACTGGAACTAGATATTACTTTGCACATTAACAACAGTTATGATATGTATACCCTCCCCCATCATGTAACATTTCCAAAGTGTCATAATCTGCTGGAATTTTGACCCTGACTCCTGGGTTTGCTGGTACATTCTCCTGTTGATGCCACATACAGGTATTATTTCCTGTTGTGACAGAAGTATTCTATTCACTGCCTGTTCAATATAAAATGGTAGTCTCACTATGTGCTCGCTATTTATACAATCAGTCCTATGCACTGACTGGCTATCTGGTAATTGAAAGGACCATTCGGATCACTACATTTTTCAAAGTTCTACGATTTTCAAACAGAAACTCAGAGATACCTGAATAAAGCCCTTAGTGTATTTTTACTTCTTCCCTTGTCCATTTTTTCCATGGACAGTAAGCAACAGCAGCTATGTTAATCAGGAGACTTAAAAAAAGAAATACATGCATAATATTTGTATATAAAGCTTATTTGCAGCAGTGTGTGCATAATATTTGTATGAAAAGCCAACCTGGAGCAGTGCATGCATAATATTTTTATCAAGCCAATCTGCAGCAGAAAATACATAACATTTGTACATGAAGTCAATCTGCAGCAGTAAAAACATAATACTTCTATATGCAGCCAATCTGCAGCATTATATGCATAATCCTTGTCTATAAAGCCAATCTTGAGCTATAATGCAGGATCACGCAAACTTGCATAACTTTTAGTAACAAGATCACCTTAACCGGTGCGAACCGTCTGCCTCAAGGGTTGAGCGCCAAGGTAAGTATGGCAAAGGATTTGGATAATTGTTAAAGCTACCAGCAAACCAAGGTGAGAAGGTGAGTAACTCACATGGACGATTAGAACAGGGAGGCATGCCAGATAAATTAGGAGAGTGGATAGTCGTACAAGCAAGAATACTAAGATGAAAATATAGGACACAATAGAAAGGATCACAGCAGAGTAATGGATGTGTGGTATTTTAAAACTGGCATCATGAATGACATGTACACACACTGAATATAATTAAGAGAGAGTGTCCTGGTATGCCCAAAACTAGACTACAGACAGCCAGTAACGCAGACATGGAGGTGGATTGCGCTAGAAGTGCCACAATTTGGGCAAGGACGTTTGGAACTTTAGCAGTTATACTACTAATATGGAGACAAAACAGATGTGAACTCATCTGTCTGCTCCCAAAGGGGGATGTCTGCATACCCTAGTGCTCAGCATACCAAGCAATGTGCGAACGTGACGTTTTCACACATCTGTTGCCCCCACCATATTTGTTAATTTTTAACTCTATACCCTAGGCCTTAATGGTCTATACCAAACCATAGCGGGATAAAACTTCATGAATTGATAAAAAGCTTTTTAGACATTTGCTCATAATTTGTCTTTTTATTCTCTATAAATTGATACCAAATTATTTTTCCACTACGCTTTAAAACCCCTAGCTGCACCGTTCAAAAGATAGTACAATTTAATCCATTGTAAAATTAACACAAATCACAGCACAGCATCATGCTCCTTAATGAAGCCGCTGTCAGGCGCAACAATGCGAGCTGTGATTTGAACGTCATCATGTGGAACACTAAGTGTGATGTCATGTTCGTTTATCCGAGAAATACGGAAATAAAATATCGGCATATCAGGGACAAGAGACAACAAGTTTGAGGAATGAAAGGGACTACAAACCATCTGAAATTCAACTGAGCTCTTATTGTGGGTCAATTCTACTGACTCACAGTATTATCTTGTAATCATATTTGTCATTTTTTAATTCCCTGATTATTTCGATCTTCTTTTAAATGTGATTTCTTGGGAACATTGAGAAGTGGGTATTTTCTTTAATCCATTGATGTTCTTAGCACCATAAAGGATGCTTATGGGGTCACACTTACATATGCAATAGTGTTAATTTAGTTAACTAACATTTTTGTCAAAATTTTCATCAACCACATGTTTTCAATGACTAAAATTAAACAATAACTAAATAAAAAAAAAAAAACTTAATAGGACTAAAACGATGACTAAATCAATTTAGTTAATTGACTAAAATGTTAGGGAGCACTGATACATTTACCTATTTGGATGATTCTGGTTCCCATGGATCTCTGCCAAATCCCAGTCCCCTGAATCTGTCTGCAGCTGGATGCCCCCTGAAACTATTCCCTGCATCTGATTCGCCTGGTATAGTCATGTGAGTATTTCCCATCTCCCAAGCAAGTTGACATAACACTGTGTAACCTTCTCAGACCTGTTCCCTCCCTCAGTGCTGGAGATTTACTCAACTAACATCTACTGGAGATTTAGTCGACTAAAACTAGACTGAAACTAAAACAATTCAGAAGACTAAAATACGACTAAACTAAAATAGCATTTTAGTCAAACAACGATACCTAAAACTGAATCAAAATTTGCCATCAAAATTAACACTGATACGCCTCTAGCCAAAAGATCACTCTGCACATCTGGAAGAATCTATGGGAACCCAGTATCATAATAAAATAAACAAGACTAATTAAGTATTTTTATATTTTATTGCACACTGTGTTTTGGGTATTTCTACATCTTTTGTCACATTTTCATACCTCCCAACACTTGCCGCAGCAGAGCATGAAAAGGTTGAGTGTCAGCTCTACTGTGCGTGTGTGGTATGCGATGTCAGTCCAACTGGCAATGTTACTGTGCAAAATTTGCCATCAAAATTAACACTGATACGCTTCTAGCCAAAAGATCACTCTGCACATCTGGAAGAATCTATGGGAACCCAGTATCATAATAAAATAAACAAGACTAATTAAGTATTTTTATATTTTATTGCACACTGTGTCTTGGGTATTTCTACATCTTTTGTCACATTTTCATACCTCCCAACACTTGCCGCAGCAGAGCTTGAAAAGGTTGAGTGTCAGTTCTACTGTGCGTGTGCATGCACATAATGCTGTGCATGTGCAATAACTAGTCTCCGGTGTCCCAGACAACAGTAAATTCAATTTATCCTGCGGAATTGCAGTCCCAAGAATTAAACACATACATAACATTTAAATGTCTGAAGATCTGTTACATATGTTAACAAATGTACCCCCACATTTTTTATTTGGTGTATTTACATATACTAAAATAAATCAGAGATATATTCTTCTGTAATAACACATGAAAATGAAATAAAATAGTAATAAACAAGCATCTTGTCTTAACAAATACTAAACATAAATTTTATTTTTTATAAAGGAGCAAAAATACAAAAAATACATAAATACATTTATGTAAACAGCCAATCTAATTACACAGAAAAATAATAAAACAAATACCAATACTATTACAACATACCGACAAATACAGATACAAACTGTAGAAAAATAAACCAGCACTAAATATCCCTGAGAGATATATATTTCCATATGGAGTAATATTTCAAGCTGAAATGTACAGTAGTGATAACTGTACATTATGACATCAGAACAGAATTATGTGACATCACAGTAACAGAGCTGCATCATGTTCAAACCCATCTCAGTTTTCATAATTTGCTGCAGAAACAGATCCTGTTAGCCAGCTTTTTTCTGCTCGAACCCGTGAAGGTGTGCGACAAAGAGTTCCAGTTTCGGTACATACTGCGACAATGTATGCTTCACATTAGATTGTAAGCTCAGCAGAGCTGGTTAGGCAGGGGTCTCCTTTCTCTGTATTCTATGCGTCTCTGTGGGGGCTGAATGCCCGGGAACCTGAGTTCATCTTTAATTTGGGCACTGACAGGAAGGATATTCTGACCGATGTGAGAAAGATGGAATATAGGGTGTCAGGAGCTCTGTCAGGTACCGCGGGCTTGATTGCTCAAGGCACTGAAGGTCAGTAGGCCAATTTTAAAATATGTTTGCCATTTAATTGAAAGCCTATGCAGGTAGTGGAGAACAGGTATTATGTGGCACAAGTGAGTTACATCAGGGGGATGAAGTCTTGTGTTAAGAAGAAATACATAGGGCGCTATTGTGCCTCGTTGAATTTTGGTCCTCTACGTTCACCGTAACCAGGAAGTGTAATCGCTATGCTGTGTCTCCGAGGCGCGGTGATGATGAAAGTCTTGTCCATTTAATCCATACGAGGATCCTCAGTGTGCTTCTTTGTTTTCCATTGTAAGGTGTTTTCTTCAAGTGTGGCAAGTCTGCCCTCCCAGTGCTTGCTATCTATTCTCCTTAGTTTATAGTAGCTTATTTTGTGAGTTTGCCAATTCACCTAAACGATTTGTACATTTTTATTCGATCCTGTGAATAGATATACTGCACCATACTGTTTTTTTTTTTTTATATTTCAGATGCACCAGGATGTCTATGTGAGACCATAACAAGTTTGTTATATATTTGTACACTTTTGTGTGTGTTTTATTCTGTACACTACTGGGTGACACTGTTACCAATTATATTTCATACAAGTCACTTTTTACCTTTAAGGCTGGTTAGGGCAGGTGAGTAGCTCTGCAGGGCAGGGACCTCCTTACTCTGTATTACATTCTTATTAGATTGTAAGCTTTGTGGTATAGAGTTTTATATTGTATAATTTACATTAGATTGTAAGCTCAGTAGAGCTGGTAACGGTAGGTAAGTCACTCTGCAGGTCTGGGACCTCCTTACTCTGTATTATATTCTTATTAGATTTTAAGCTTTGTAATATAGAGTTTTATATTGTATAACTTACATTAGATTGTAAGCTCAGTAGAGCTGGTTACGGTAGATAAGTCACTCTGCAGGGCCGGGACCTCCTTACTCTGTATTATATTCTTATTAGATTGTAAGCTTTGTGGGGATTTTTGTATTGTATGACTTACATTGGATTGTAAGCTCAGCAGAGCTGTTTAGGGCAGGTAAGTCGATCTGCAGGGCAGGAACCTCCTTACTCTGTATTATAGTCTTATTAGATTGTAAGCTTTGTGGTATAGAGTTTTATATTGTATAACTTACATTAGATTGTAAGCTCAGTAGAGCTGTTTAGGGCAGGTAAGTCGATCTGCAGTGTAGAGACCTCTTTATTCTGTATTATAGTCTTATTAGATTGTAAGCTTTGTGGGAATCGATTTTTGTATTTTATACCTTACATTAGATTGTAAACTCAGCAGAGCTGGTTAGGGCAGGTGAATTGCTCTGCAGGGCAGTGTCCTCCTTACTCTCTATTCTATATGTATTAAATTGTAAGCTTTGTGGGAATAGTTTTTTTGAATTGTTTAACTTCTATTAGATTGTAAGCTAATCAGAGCTGGTTACAGTAGGTAAGTTGCTCTGCAGGGCAGGGACCTCCTTACTATTATATTCTTATGAGATTGTAAGCTTTGTGGGATAGATTTCTGTATTGTATAATTTACATTAGATTGTAAGCTCAGCAGAGCTTGTTACAGTAGGTAAGTTGCTCTGCAGGGCAGGGACCTCCTTACTATTATATTCTTATTAGATTGTAAGCTTTGTGGAGACAGATTTCTGTATTGTATAACTTACATTAGATTGTAAGCTCAGCAGAGCTGGTTACAGTAGGTAAGTTGCTCTGCAGGGCAGGGACCTCCTCACATTCTATTATATTATTATTAGATTGTAAGTTTGTGGGATAGATTTCTGTATTGTATCATTTACATTAGATTGTAAGCTCAGCAGAGCTGGTTACAGTAGGTAAGTTGCTCTGCAGGGCAGGGACCTCCTTACTATTATATTCTTATTAGATTGTAAGCTTTGAGGAGAAAGATTTCTGTATTGTATAACTTACATTAGATTGTAAGCTCAGCAGAGCTGGTTACAGTAGGTAAGTTTCTCTGCAGGGCAGGGACCTCCTTACTATTATATTCTTATTAGATTGTAAGCTTTGTGGGATAGATTTCTGTATTGTATAACTTCCATTAGATTGTACGCTCAGCAGAGCTGGTTACAGTAGGTAAGTTGCTCGGCAGGGCAGGGACCTCCTTACTATTATATTCTTATTAGATTGTAAGCTTTGTGGGATAGATTTCTGTATTGTATAACTTTCATTAGATTGTAAGCTCAGCAGAGCTGGTTAGGGCAGGTAAGTCGCTCTGCAGGGCAGGGACCTCCTCACATTGTATTATATTCTTATTAGATTGTAAGTTTGTGGGGATAGATTTCTGTATTGTATAACTTCCATTAGATTGTAAGCTCAGCAGAGCTGGTTAGGGCAGGTAAGTCGCTCTGCAGGGCAGGGACCTCCTTACTATTATATTCTTATTAGATTGTAAGCTTTGTGGGATAGATTTCTGTATTGTATAACTTCCATTAGATTGTACGCTCAGCAGAGCTGGTTACAGTAGGTAAGTCGCTCTGCAGGGCAGGATCCTCCTTACTATTATATTCTTATTAGATTGTAAGTTTGTGGGGATAGATTTCTGTATTGTATAACTTCCATTAGATTGTAAGCTCAGCAGAGCTGGTTAGGGCAGGTAAGTCGCTCTGCAGGGCAAGATCTCCTTTCTTTGAAGTCTTATTCTCATTAGATTTTATGTGTAAATATATTGTGTCCAGCAATATGCAGTTAGATAAACCAAGTGGATGATCCAGGGACAAAACCGATCGCCATATTTGGGGTCAGGAAGGAATTATTTTCCCCCACGTGAGACAAAATTGGCCAAAGTTTCACTGGGGTTTTCTTTGCCTTCCTCTGGATCAACCAGATATTAAAAATAACATTAAAATTGCAGCAATATTTAAATTGCACATCTGCTTATTGCTGCAAAAAAAATAAAAAATATTGAATTTATCCCTGTCTGTTTCCTGATTTATTTCATGACTCCATCTATACACCACATGGTTCATAAAAAATTGAAAGGTTCGGAAGACACACAAGGTCATAATCTGGGCTTGCCTTCTACTACAATGATCAAAATAAGGAAAGTGAGCAGGGGGTGGAGATATGCAGGGCCGGCCCTAGGGGTGTGCGACCTGTGCAACACCACAGGGCACAACACCCAGGGGGCGCAACACCCATGACAAATGTCAAAATACCCCAGGTTGAATACCCTTGGATGTCAAAAATATGTTCCTTTGACTGGTGATTCAGGGATTCATGACAGCATTAGACTACGTATTTCCCTGTAACAAAAATGAAATGTTCTCCATATTTTATTATTTTTTTTATAATAAATTAATCACAATTAAAATAATGGTATGTAAAGCAAGCTTTTATTATCCTTTAAAAAAAAAAAAATTATGTGGGTACAGTAAATGAGAAAGAGGAAAATTACAGCTAAACACAAACTGCGCAGAAGTGTTTAAAGAGTCACGGTCCTTAACATACATAATTTGTGTTTGATCACTTTACATGACCCTTTTCTGTCTGTTAAGATATTCTTTACATTTATCTCTTGATACTGCACCTGTATACTGCTTGCTATTAACTTTTCCCCATCTGCAAATATTGTATCCTGTAAAAAGAAGGAAAACAGCGCTACAGAGTAATGTTAAATGAAAATAAATGAATATGAATGTGTATAAATACACCATAAAAAACACACAATTTTGAGGGTATATAAAATATATAAATTGAATAAATATAAAAATAAAATAAATAAACACAGAACCACCTGAACTCAGAGGTGGAAACACAGTATACAAATGAATTAAATTGCAGTTAGCAATAGGGATATGCTAGTAACAAATGCAAGTAAAACCAAAAAAACAAAACTGAGTAAAAACAGTAGCAACAATAGGTAGATAATACACACCCTTAAAGGAGAGCCGATTGAGACAATGCTGGACTCAGAGCAGTGAATCCGGAGCGAAAAAAGAAGCCTGGCCAGGTCTTTTCGCAGAGAGAACATGACGCCAAAAAAGGGACGCGTTTCGAAAAACTTCTTCAGCCTTTGGCAACCAGCATATAAATATTGTATCCTGTTCAACCCTTCATCTGCAAACTATGACTCACTACTTTCATTTTCTAAAAATATACAATGTGCTTCTTCTGTAATAGAGATTTCTTCCCACCATTCTCTCCTTGCCCTAATACCTGGGTGACCAATCTCATTGTATTAGGGATACTGATGGAGAATGCAAAATGTGATGTTATAAGGCGCTTGGAGATTAACGCTATCCAGAGGTGACACAAAGACATGTTACATGGTTGTAGCACAACAATCGTGCCATTCTCCCCCCAAAAAACACACTGTGTACAATGCAAAAACAATAAAAGAAACTCTCAAGCATCAGAGAATGTGCCCATTCAAAAATAAATATGTATACTTCCTTCTTAACAAGAGCAATCTTTTCAAACACACTTCTAAGAAAACAGATGGTCTATTCACGAACATTCGACTTTGGAGGTCGACTTTCATTTTAAGAGATTCATTTCAGAGACTTAAAAAAGCTCATCACAGAGCTGAAACGTTGATTTTGTACGGAATAAATCCCTTTAACACAGAGTGCTGAGTTCCTGTATTTATTTATCAGATTTCATTTTGAGACTTAGTCCCATTCTGCACCGGAGTTTGACTAAGTCTCAAAAATAGCTTCAATCATTACTTTCAATATGAAGGATTCAAACCTGGGTAAGTCACACTCAAGTGCCAAATTTGACTTGGTCTCAAAATAAAAGTTGACCTCCAAAGTTGCATTTTAGTGAATAGACCCAATAGAGACACTTACATAGGGGTTAATCTATACACCAGGCTCATGTGTAATTAGCACCAAACTCCCATCAGGCAGTTAGCGCCATGTGTACTGGTCCTGCAATTCTTGCTTGCTCTGGGATATTTAACACTGGTGCATCCCATGTTTTAAAAAAAATTAGGTACTTAGCCATATATGTTTTACATGCTGCATATGTGTTCAGAAGGAGATTGGTTCATTAATCAGGTAGTTCAGATGGGATCCTCTCCTTGTATAACAAATTGGTTTCTCCTGGTCACACATATTCTACATTGTGCAGAGAAGCATGCAAAGGTTATACATGTCCTGCAAAAAATAGGTGACTTGGCAATCCTATCTGTCAACAAAACCTTCAGATCTGTGCTTTGTAAGGCTACTGTGCAGTATATGGATGCCCACATTGTACGTACACCATATTTTGGAATGTGTCTAGTTAACACATATAATATACAGATTTATTGCATATCAATGTTTTAGTCCCTGCTTGGGGACCAACAATAGTTCTCATTTAGGAACATGCTGCTCTCCAATACTGTGCCCATGAATCCCTCAATGGATTATGCATCAACGTTGATGCCTCAATGGATTAAGCATCAACGTTTTAGCAGTGTTTGTGAACTTAAACTGCAAACACTGCTCGTTTAACCACAGGACGGACTAAGTCAGTCCAGTGTCGGCAACGCTTTGCCAGACAGGATGGACCTAGATCGTCCAATGTCGGCAAAGGGTTAAATGTGTCTGTGGAGTCTCCTGTTTATGAAATCACCTGTGTCTTGACATGCAAATGAACTGGTTTTAAATAGGTAATGTGTAGTGTTGAGCGAACCCGAACCGCACTGTTCGGGTTTGTACCGAACATTACGGTTTTTGGACCCCGGACCCGAACACGGACCTTCTACTGTATGTTCGTGTTGGAGTTCGGGGTTCGGCGATTACATTGTATGTAATGCTATTGGCTTTCTATGAACCGAAATAGAGTCCCCATTCATAAGAATTTCTTATGAATGGGGACTCTATTTCGGGTTATAGAAAGCCAATAGCATTACATGTATTCCATAAGCCGAAAGTCTATAAACCGAACGACATTCGGTTTATAGACTTTGGGCTTATAGAATAGAAATAGCATTACATGTATTCTATAAACCGAAAGTCTATAAACCGAATGTCGTTCGGTTTATAGACTTTCGGCTTATGGAATACATGTAATGCTATTGGCTTTCTATAAACCGAAATAGAGTCCCCATTCATACGAATAGGTCAATTGACCTATTCGTATGAATGGGGACACTCTTACCCACATTTTACTTCATTTTGCAGCCCTCTAGCCCTTTCCAGGACTTTTTTAGAGTCATTTTAGTGGCCAAAAGTTGACTTCAATGGGGTTCGGGGTCAAGTTCGGGGTCAAGTTCAAGCCCGAACCCGGACTATTTTCCGAAGTTTAGCCGAACCCGCCGAACCCGAACATCCAGGTGTCCGCTCAACTCTAGTAATGTGCAATTTGCACATAAAACCACAGGTGACGTCAAAAGGAGGAAACTTCAGTGACATTTAAAACACACTTTCCTCCTAGTTTATGCATTTACTTGCAGTTTTGCTAACACAATTTTTGATCATTTTCAGTCATTTTTTTATTCTCTACATTCACAGTAAAAACAATGTTTAGGTGATACAGTCCCTTTAATATTTACAAAAGTCATATTTTAACTCTCAAGGAAAGATCTCATATCATAGACTTAATTTAAATGTGTGCAGTTTTTAAATCATCCAAAAGGCTATTTTCTGTCAGGCTCACATGACTGCAATGGTCCTTGTTGAAATGGTGATATGTTTCTATAATTGGTGCATAAGAATACACTTAGGTGTAGGCTGTTACTATGTGTTATCTGGAATTCTAGGGTAAACATCTAAAAGTGGAGCAATGTGCAGCAACCTTCTATTGTTTTCCATGGTGACTGCTCCACTTTTTAAACTTTGCCCCAAGATTGTTTTTCATTCTTATGCCTCATAGTTTCCTGTAGGCACTTAAGGAAACATGTATCATTACAGTATGCTTGAGTAATAATCATAATAACTATGCTGAAAATTTAAATACATCTGGTTGGAATATGATAGCAACCATATCTGATAATACAGAGTGCATTGTTCTGCCCATGTACTGATTCTGTAGCCCCCAGACAAGGTCCGGGAGGGGCAATCATGACAGGGTGCTGAGGGGATATGTCCAGCCTATAGTGGGAGTTAGTGGGAGGAGTTGGGAAGTTATAAAAGTTAGGAACAGGAAGTTTGGGAGCCATTTTAGAAATAAAAGTTCCCCTACCCGTTGTCCCACCCACCCTCTCCTTTTTTATGGTTATGTGCCTTTATTTACATTTGAAGAAAAAAGGCTCACAATCCGGCTCCACTCCACACAATCCAACACATGAAGGGTGGGTGCTTCCACAGCGCTGAACAGACGCAATATGTAGACACACCTCTTTGCTACGTCTGTGCCTTTATTTACATGTCACATCATTGGCAGAAGCTTGCAGAGTATCCAGGAGGGTTAATGGAGGAACGGAATGGGGGGAGTCAATCGAGACTCTGGTAGGAGGTTCAAGGGGAAAGTGGTACATCGAACCTCAGGATATGAGGGGGCATATGAGGGGGCATTATGAGAAATATGGAGTCATTCGGCAGCCACCTGGATACTCCTGCATGCTTGGTTGGTTTCCTGATGTTATATGGAATGTTATGTTTATTCATTGTATAATACTGGTATATGTGTGGAATGTATAAAATGTTATGCAATGACTATTTAAATAAAGTTCTGTGGCCGTTATTTTACACCACAGTCTGGTTTTAAGTTATCAGTTATTTCTAGGCGAATACATATCCCAGATGATTGAAGCTACCATGTCATGGTAAATACACGCCTTTCAAAGAAAAAGAGAAGTCCCTGGCATGGGCGTAGGAAGGAAAAAATGTGGGGGGGACAGGTAGGGCGAAATCCCCTCCCAGCAACGCGTGGCAAACGGGTCCCCCAGCCCCTGCTTGCCGCGTTCATAGCGCATTGCGCTTGTGAACGCTTTTTTCCGGCAAGCCGCATCCGATGGATGCGACGGCCGAAAAAAAAATAAAATAAAAAAAAAACTGACGCCGGATGTGACGTCGCGTCACATCCAGTGACTGTTTCCCTCCTCCGGGCAAGAGGGAAGACTGCACGGAGGAGACATCCGGCGGGGGACACGGAGCAGTGAAGTGTAAGTACTAGGTAGGGGGAGGGGGCTGACTGGCACAGTATTACAGGCATCTGACTGGCACTATATTACTGGGCATCTGGCTGGCACTATATTACTGGGCATCTGGCTGGCACAATATTACTGGGCTCTGGCTGGCACAATATTACTGGGCTCTGACTGGCACAATAATACTGGGCTCTGACTGGCACAATAATACAGGGCATCTGACTGGCACAATAATACTGGGCATCAGGCTGGCATAATATTACAGGCATCTGGCTGGCACTATATTACTGGGCATCAGGCTGGCATAATATTACTGGGCATCTGTCTGGCACAATATTACTGGGCATCTGGCTGGCACAATATTACTGGGCTCTGACTGGCACAATAATACTGGGCATCTGGCTGGCATAATATTACAGGCATCTGGCTGGCACTATATTACTGGGCATCTGGCTGGCACAATAATACTGGGCATCTGACTGGCACAATAATACTGGGCATCTGGCTGGCATAATATAAAAGGAATCTGGCTGGCACTATATTACTGTGCTCTGACTGGCATAATATTACAGGCATCTGGCTGGCACTATATTACTAGGCATCTGGCTGGCACAATATTACTGGGCATATGGCTGGCACAATATTAATGGGCTCTGACTGGCACAATAATACTGGGCATCTGACTGGCACAATATTACTGGGCATCTGGCTGGCACAATATTACTGGGCATCTGGCTGGAACAATATTACTGGGCTCTCACTGGCACAATATTACAGGCATCTGACTGGCACAATATTCCTGGGCTCTGACTGGCACAATATTCCTGGGCTCTGACTGGCACAATATTACAGGCATCTGACTGGCACAATATTACAGGCATCTGACTGGCATAATATTACAGGCATCTGACTTGCACAATATTACAGGCATCTGACTGGCATAATATTACAGGCATCTGACTGGCACAATATTCCTGGGCTCTGACTGGCACAATATTACAGGCATCTGACTGCCACAATATTACAGGCATCTGACTGCCACAATATTACAGGCATCTGACTGGCACAATATTACAGGCATCTGACTGGCACACTATTACAGGCATCTGACTGGCATAATATTACAGGCATCTGATCAGGGAGGAACGAGGTAGGAACAGTGACTGTCACTGCCAATAATGTACCGTTTTTCTTTTTATCATGGCAGCTTCGGAACGTGATTGATTATTGCAGCTCTTAGGGGCATTTAAAAAATGTCTCTTAGAGCTGCAATAATCAATGACTTCCGAAGCTGCCATAATAACATGTCTCTTAAATCTGCCAATGACTTCTACTAATGATGAGATGATCAAAAAATGAGGGCAAAAAAAAACCCTGGCAAATGAATGTGGGCAAAAAAAAAAAACCCTGGTAAATGAATGTGGGCAAAAAAAAAACCCCTAGCAAATGAATGTGGGCAAAAAAAAAAAACCCTGGCAAATGAATGTGGGCAAAAAAAAACCCTGGTAAATGAATGTGGTCAAAAAAAAAAACCCTGTCAAATGAATGTGGGCAGAAAAAAAACCCTGGCAAATGAATGTGGGCAAAAAAAAAAAACCCTGGCAAATAAATGTGGGCAAAAAAAGAAAACCCCTGGCAAATGAATGTGGGCAAAAAAAAAACCCTGGCAAATGAATGTGGGCAAAAAAAAACCCTGACAAATGGATTTGGGCAAAAAAAAAACACTGGCAAATGAATGTGGGCAAAATAAAACTGACAAATGAATGGGCAAAATAATGTAATTAATAAGTAATGATGGTCTGTGCCTTTGTAAGAGGCACAGACAAACCTGGAACGGAAATGCCCACCTTCCCTGCAATGAGATATAGCTTTGATCCCTGCTATTGATCTACATTTTTTTAAAATGTATTTTTTAAGATAAAAAAAAACTGCTCACTTGAATGTGTGTATATATGAGTGTATGTGACAGACTGTGTGTATGTATGAGTATATGTGATAGACTGTATGTATGTATGAGTGTATGTGACAGACTATGGATGTATGTATGTATGAGTGTATGTGACAGACTATGTATGTATGTATGTATGTATGAGTGTGTGTGTGACAGACTGTATGAGGGAGTGTGACAGACTGTATGAGTGTGTGTGACTGACTGTGTGAGTTTGTGTGTCTATGACTGACTGTATGAGTTTGTGTGTCTGTGACTGACTGGATGAGTTTGTGTATATATGTGACTGAATATGAGTGTGTGTGTCTGTCACAGACTGTATGTATGAGTGTATGTGAAAGACCATGTATGAGTGTGTGTGTCTATGTGACTGACTGTGAGTGTATGTGTCTATGTTACAGACTGTATCGATGAGTGTGTGTCTGACAGACTGCATGTATGTATGAGTGTGTGTCTGCGACAGACTGTATGAATGAGTGTGTGTGTGTGTCTGACAGACTGTATGTATGTGTGAGTGTGTGCCTGGCAGACTGTATGTATGTATGTATGTATGTATGTATGTATGTATGTATGAGTGTGTGTCTATGTGACAGTATGTATATGTGTGACAGGCTGTATGTATGAGTATATGTGTCTATGTGACTGACTGTATATGACTGCATGTGATTGTGTGTATGTGCTGTTGTCTGGCTCCTAGATTTTTTTCCTGGCTCCTAAAACTTAGTTAAGGTTGTCAAGCCCTGGTATAAATGTTACTAGTTATATACATATATTTGGGGTCCACCTTAAGCTTTTGGAAATGCTGGAAATATTTAATATTTTACAGTTTATTTTCTGGTCAGAAATGTAATGTTTGTTTGCTGAGAGGGTAGTGGATGCATGGAATAGTCTTCCAGTAGAAGTGGTAGAGGTTAATACAGTAAATGAGTTTAAGCATGCATGGGATAGGTATAAGGCTATCCTAGATATACGATAAGGTCAGGGACTAATGAAAGGATTACTATACTGAGAGGGTAGTGGATGCATGGAATAGCCTTCCAGTATAAGTGGTAGAGGTCAATACAGTGAAGGAGTTTAAGCATGCATGGGATAGGTATAAGGCTATCCTAGATATAAGATAAGGTCAGGGACTAATGAAAGTATTACTTTACTGAGAGGGGAGTGGATACATGGAATGGTATTCCAGCAGAAGTGGTAGGTTCATACTGATGTATGTTTTATGGTGTACACACAGCTCGCTGACTATATTTCATGTAAAAGTGATAAAATGCACCTGCGTGATGTAGATGTTGTGCTGTGAATGTATCTGTTGGATACCAAGGATCCTGGTAATGTTGGTGGGAACTTGGTGATATAATATACACTGTGACAAGCTTTATTTTTTACTGCTGCTATACCCGGCGAGCAAAAATGCTGTCCCCCCCAGATTTTTGGGGGTTCCTACACCCATGGTCCCTGGTAATCATGTTTCAATCGCACTAGACTCAGATGTGCACCAGTCCACCGCCGTTACACAGATGAATGTAATTTAGACACAGTATGTTAGGCAGTGGCCAATAATGAAGAAACTGGAACTAGATATTACTTTGCACATTAACAACAGTTATGATATGTATACCCTCCCCCATCATGTAACATTTCCAAAGTGTCATAATCTGCTGGAATTTTGACCCTGACTCCTGGGTTTGCTGGTGCATCCTCCTGTGGATGCCACATACAGGTATTATTTCCTGTTGTGTCCGAAGTATTCTATTCACTGCCTGTTCAATATAACCATTATAACCATTTGGTGGTCTCACTATGTGATCGCTATTTATACAATCAGTCCTATGCACTGACTGGCTATCTGGTAATTGAAAGGACCATTCGGATCACTACATTTTTCAAAATTCTACGATTTTCAAACAGAAACTCAGAGATACCTGAATAAAGCCCTTAGTGTATTTTTACTTCTTCCCTTGTCCATTTTTTTCCATGGACAGTAAGCAACAGCAGCTATTTTAATCAGGAGACTTAAAAAAAGAAATACATGCATAATATTTGTATATAAAGCTTATTTGCAGCAGTGTGTGCATAATATTTGTATGAAAAGCCAACCTGGAGCAGTGCATGCATAATCTTTTTATCAAGCCAATCTGCAGCAGAAAATACATAACATTTGTACATGAAGTCAGTCTGCATCAGTAAAACCATAATACTTCTATATGAAGCCGATCTACAGCATTATATGCATAATCCTTGTCTATAAAGCCAATCTTGAGCTATAATGCAGGATGACGCAAACTTGCATAACTTTTAGTAACAAGATCACCTTAACCGGTGCGAACCGTCTGCCTCAAGGGTTGAGCGCCAAGGTAAGGATGGCAAAGGATTTGGATGATTGTTAAAGCTACCAGCAAACCAAGGAAGGTCAGAAGGTGAGTAACTCACATGGACGATTAGAACAGGGAGGCATGCCAGATAAATTAGGAGAGTGGATAGTCGTACAAGCAAGAATACTAAGATGAAAATATAGGACACAATAGAAAACATAGGATCACAGCAGGGTAATGGATGTGTGGTATTTTAAAACTGGCATCATGAATGACATGTACACACACTGAATATAATTAAGAGAGAGTGTCCTGGTATGCCCAAGACTAGACTACAGACAGCCAGTAACGCAGACATGGAGGTGGATTGCGCTAGAAGTGCCACAATTTGGGCAAGGACCTTTGGAACTTTAGCAGTTATACTATTAATATGGAGACAAAACAGATGTGAACTCATCTGTCTGCTCCCAAAGGGGATGTCTGCATACCCTAGTGCTCAGCATACTAAGCAATGTGCGAACGTGACGTTTTCACACATCTGTTGCCACCACCATATTTGCAAATTTTTAACTCTATACCCTAGGCCTTAACGGTCTATACCAAACCATAGCGGGATAAAACTTCATGAATTGATAAAAAGTTTTTTATACATTTGCTCATAATTTGTCTTTTTATTCTCTATAAATTGATACCAAATTATTTTTCCATTAACAGGTACGCTTTAAAACCCCTAGCTGCACCGTTCAAAAGATAGTACAATTTAATCCAGTGTAAAATTAACACAAATCACAGCACAGCATCATGCACCTTAATGAAGCCGCTGCCAGGCGCAACAATGCGAGCTGTGATTTGAACGTCATCATGTGGGACACTACGTGTGATGTCATGTTCGTTTATCCGGAGAAATACGGAAATACAATATCGGCATATCAGGGACAAGAGACAACAAGTTTGAGGAATGAAAGGGACTACAAACCATCTGAAATTCCACTGAGCTCTTATTGTGGGTCAATTCTACTGACTCACAGTATTATCTTGTAATCATATTTGTCATTTTTTAATTCCATGATTATTTCGATCTTCTTTTAAATGTGATTTCTTGGGAACATTGAGAAGTGGGTATTTTCTTTAATCCATTGATGTTCTTAGCACCATAAAGGATGCTTATGGGGTCACACTTACATATGCAATAGTGTTAATTTAGTTAACTAACATTTTTGTCAAAATTTTCATCAACCACATGTTTTCAATGACTAAAATTAAACAATAACTAAATAAAAAAAAAATAAGTTAATAGGACTAAAACGATGACTAAATCAATTTAGTTAATTGACTAAAATGTTAGGGAGCACTGATACATTTACCTATTTGGATGATTCTGGTTCCCATGGATCTCTGCCAAATCCCAGTCCCCTGAATCTGTCTGCAGCTGGATGCCCCCTGAAACTATTCCCTGCATCTGATTCGCCTGGTATAGTCATGTGAGTATTTCCCATCTCCCGAGCAAGTTGACAGAACACTGTGTAACCTTCTCAGACCTGTTCCCTCCCTCAGTGCTGGAGATTTACTCAACTAACATCTACTGGAGATTTAGTCGACTAAAACTAGACTGAAACTAAAACAATTCAGAAGACTAAAATACGACTAAACTAAAATAGCATTTTAGTCAAACAACGATACCTAAAACTGAATCAAAATTTGGCATCAAAATTAACACTGATACGCCTCTAGCCAAAAGATCACTCTGCACATCTGGAAGTATCTATGGGAACCCAGTATCATAATAAAATAAACAAGACTAATTAAATATTTTTATATTTTATATTTTATTGCACATTGTGTTTTGGGTATTTCTACATCTTTTGTCACATTTTCATACCTCCCAACACTTGCCGCAGCAGAGCTTGAAAAGGTTTAGTGTCAGTTCTACTGTGCATGTGTGGTATGCGCTGTCAGTCCAACTGGCAATGTTACAGTGCATGCACATAATGCTGTGCATGTGCAATAACTAGTCTCCGGTGTCCCAGACAACAGTAAATTCAATTTCTCCTGCGGAATTGCAGTCCCAAGAATTAAACACATACATAACATTTAAATGTCTGAAGATCTGTTACATATGTTAACAAATGTACCACCACATTTTTTATTTGGTGTATTTACATATACTAAAATAAATCAGAGATATATTGTTCTGTAATAACACATGAAAATGAAATAAAATATTAATAAACAAGCATCTTGTCTTAACAAATACTAAAAATAAATTTTATTTTTTATAAAGGAGCAAAAATACAAAAAACACATAAATACATTTATGTAAACAGCCAATCTAATTACACAGAAAAATAATAAAACAAATACCAATACTATTACAACATACCGACAAATACAGATACAAACTATAGAAAAATAAACAGGCACTAAATATCCCTGAGAGATATATATTTCCATATGGAGTAATATTTCAAACTGAAATGTACAGTAGTGATAACTGTACATTATGACATCAGAACAGAATTATGTGACATCACAGTAACAGAGCTGCATCATGTTCCAACCCATCTCAGTTTTCATAATTTGCTTCAGAAACAGATCCTGTTAGCCAGCTTTTTTCTGCTCGAACCCGTGAAGGTGTGCGACAAAGAGTTCCAGTTTCGGTACATACTGCGACAATGTATGCTTCACATTAGATTGTAAGCTCAGCAGAGCTGGTTAGGCAGGGGTCTCCTTTCTCTGTATTCTATGCGTCTCTGTGGGGGCTGAATGTCCGGGAACCTGAGTTCATCTTTAATTTGGGCACTGACAGGAAGGATATTCTGACCGATGTGAGAAAGATGGAATATAGGGTGTCAGGAGCTCTGTCAGGTACCGCGGGCTTGATTGCTCAAAGCACTGAAGGTCAGTAGGTCAATTTTAAAACATGTTTGCCATTTAATTGAAAGCCTATGCAGGTAGTGGAGAACAGGTATTATGTGGCACAAGTGAGTTACATCAGGGGGATGAAGTCTTGTGTTAAGAAGAAATACATAGGGCGCTATTGTGCCTAGTTGAATTTTGGTCCTCTACGTTCACCGTAACCAGGAAGTGTAATCGCTATGCTGTGTCTCCGAGGCGCGCGGATCTATCAGTTTTGGAGGACTGGCACTACTGTGCAATAACATTTATTTAAGTAAGGCTCTGTGGAGTGATGATGAAAGTCTTGTCCATTTAATCCATACGAGGATCCTCAGTGTGCTTCTTTGTTTTCCATTGTAAGGTGTTTTCTTCAAGTGCGGCAAGTCTGCCCTCCCAGTGCTTGCTATCTACGCTCCTTAGTTTATAGTAGCTTATTTTGTGAGTTTGCCAATTCACCTAAATGATTTGTACATTTTTATTCGATCCTGTGAATAGATATACTGCACCATACTGGTTGTTTTTTTTTATATTTCAGATGCACCAGGATGTCTATGTGAGACCATAACATGTTTGTTATATATTTGTACACTTTTGTGTGTGTTTTATTCTGTACCCTAATGGGTGACACTGTTACCAATTATATTTCATACAAGTCACTTTTTACCTTTTTTAAGGCTGGTTAGGGCAGGTGAATAGCTCTGCAGGGCAGGGACCTCCTTACTCTGTATTACATTTTTATTAGATTGTAAGCTTTGTGGTATAGAGTTTTATATTGTATAATTTACATTAGATTGTAAGCTCAGTAGAGCTGGTTACGATAGGTAAGTCACTCTGCAGGGCAGGGACCTCCTTACTCTGTATTATATTCTTATTAGATTGTAAGCTTTGCAATATAGAGTTTTATATTGTATAACTTACATTAGATTGTAAGCTCAGTAGAGCTGGTTACGGTAGGTAAGTCACACTGCAGGGCCGGGACCTCCGTACTCTGTATTATATTCTTATTAGATTGTAAGCTTTGTGGGGATTTTTGTATTGTATGACTTACATTGGATTGTAAGCTCAGCAGAGCTGTTTAGGGCAGGTAAGTCGATCTGCAGGGCAGGGACCTCCTTACTCTGTATTATAGTCTTATTAGATTGTAAGCTTTGTGGTATAGAGTTTTATATTGTATAACTTACATTAGATTGTAAGCTCAGTAGAGCTGGTTAGGGCAGGTAAGTCGATCTGCATGGTAGAGAACTCCTTACTCTTTATTATAGTCTTATTAGATTGTAAGCTTTGTGGGAATCGATTTTTGTATTTTATACCTTACATTAGATTGTAAACTCAGCAGAGCTGGTTAGGGCAGGTGAATTGCTCTGCAGGGCAGTGTCCTCCTTACTCTCTATTCTATATGTATTAAATTGTAAGCTTTGTGGGAATTGTTTTTTTGAATTGTTTAACTTCTATTAGATTGTAAGCTAATCAGAGCTGGTTACAGTAGGTAAGTTGCTCTGCAGGGCAGGGACCTCTTTACTATTATATTCTTATGAGATTGTAAGCTTTGTGGGATAGATTACTGTATTGTATAATTTACATTAGATTGTAAGCTCAGCAGAGCTGGTTACGGTAGGTACGTCACTCTGCAGGGCAGGGACATCCTTACTATTATATTCTTATTAGATTGTAAGCTTTGTGGAGACAGATTTCTGTATTGTATAACTTACATTAGATTGTAAGCTCAGCAGAGCTGGTTACAGTAGGTAAGTTGCTCTGCAGGGCAGGGACCTCCTTACTATTATATTCTTATTAGATTGTAAGCTTTTTGTGGGATAGATTTCTGTATTGTATAACTTCTATTAGATTGTAAGCTCAGCAGAGCTGGTTACAGTTGGTAAGTCGCTCTGCAGGGCAGGGACCTCCTTACTATTATATTCTTATGAGATTGTAAGCTTTGTGGGATAGATTTCTGTATTGTATAATTTACATTAGATTGTAAGCTCAGCAGAGCTGGCTACAGTAAGTAAGTTGCTCTGCAGGGCAGGGACCTCCTTACTATTATATTCTTATTAGATTGTAAGCTTTGTGGAGAAAGATTTCTGTATTGTATAACTTACATTAGATTGTAAGCTCAGCAGAGCTGGTTACAGTAGGTAAGTTGCTCTGCAGGGCAGGGACCTCCTTACTATTATATTCTTATTAGATTGTAAGCTTTGTGGGATAGATTTCTGTATTGTATAACTTCCATTAGATTGTACGCTCAGCAAAGCTGGTTACAGTAGGTAAGTTGCTCTGCAGGGCAGGGACCTCCTCACATTGTATTATATTCTTATTAGATTGTAAGTTTGTGGGGATAGATTTCTGTATTGTATAACTTCTATTAGATTGTAAGCTCAGCAGAGCTGGTTAGGACAGGTAAGTCGTTCTGCAGGGCAGGGACCTAATTACTATTATATTCTTATTAGATTGTAAGTTTGTGGGGATAGATTTCTGTATTGTATAACTTCCATTAGATTGTAAGCTCAGCAGAGCTGGTTAGGGCAGGTAAGTCGCTCTGCAAGGCAGGGACCTCCTAACAATGTATTATATTCTTATTAGATTATAAATTTGTGGGATAGATTTCTGTATTTTATAACTTCCATTAGATTGTAAGCTCGCCAGAGCTGGTTAGGGCAGGTAAGTCGCTCTGCAGGGCAGGGACCTCCTCACATTGTATTATATTCTTATTAGATTGTACGTTTGTGGGGATAGATTTCTGTATTGTATAACTTCCATTAGATTGTAAGCTCAGCAGAGCTGGTTAGGGCAGGTAAGTCGCTCTGCAGGGCAGGGATCTCCTTTCTTTGAAGTCTTATTCTCATTAGATTTTATGTGTAAATGTATTGTGTCCAGCAATATGCAGTTAGATAAACCAAGTGGATGATCCAGGGACAAAACCGATCGCCATATTTGGGGTCAGGAAGGAATTTTTTTCCCCCACGTGAGACAAAATTGGCCAAAGTTTCACTGGGGTTTTCTTTGCCTTCCTCTGTATCAACCAGATATTAAAAATAACATTAAAATTGCAGCAATATTTAAATTGCACATCTGCTTATTGCTGCAAAAAAAATAAAAAATATTGAATTTATCCCTGTCTGTTTCCTGATTTATTTCATGACTCCATCTATACACCACATGGTTCATAAAAAATTGAAAGGTTCGGAAGACACACAAGGTCATAATCTGGGCTTGCCTTCTACTACAATGATCAAAATAAGGAAAGTGAGCAGGGGGTGGAGATATGCAGGGCCGGCCCTAGGGGTGTGCGACCTGTGCAACACCACAGGGCACAACACCCAGGGGGCGCAACACCCATGAAAAATGTCAAAATACCCCAGGTTGAATACCCTTGGATGTCAACTTTTAAAAAATATGTTCCTTTGACTGGTGATTCAGGAATTCATGACAGCATTAGACTACTTATTTTCCTGTAACAAAAATGAACAGAAAAACACGTAAACATTGTCTATTTCTACACAAATATTGCAATATATTTAGCAGGCTTTTTCATTAACTTTTGTAGATAAGTAAAAGATTTTGGAAGAAAAAGTCAGATAGTTTTTTTTTTTTCAATTGTTCTCCATATTTTATTATTTTTTATAATAAATTAATCACAATTAAAATAATGGTATGTAAAGCAAGCTTTTATTATCCTTAAAAAAACAAAATATAATTTATGTGGGTACAGTAAATGAGAAAGAGGAAAATTACAGCTAAACACAAACTGCGCAGAAGTGTTTAAAGAGTCACGGTCCTTAACATACATAATTTGTGTTTGATCACTTTACATGACCCTTTTCTGTCTGTTAAAATATTCTATAAATTTATCTCTTGATACTGCACATGTATGCTGCTTGCTATTATATTTCCCCCATCTGCAAATATTGTATCCTGTAAAAAGAAGGAAGACAGCGCTACAGAGTAATGTTAAATGAAAATAAATGAATATGAATGTGTATAAATACACAATAAAAAACACACAATTTTGAGGGTATATAAAATATATAAATTGAATAAATATAAAAATAAAATAAATAAACACAGAACCACCTGAACTCAGAGGTGGAAACACAGTATACAAATGAATTAAATTGCAGTTAGCAATAGGGACAATGCTGGAGTCAGAGCAGTGAATCCGGAGCGAAAAAAGAAGCCTGGCCAGGTCTTTTCGCAGAGAGAACAGGACGCCAAAAAAGGGACGCGTTTCGAAAAACTTCTTCAACCTTTGGCAACCAGCATATAAATATTGTATCCTGTTCAACCCTTCATCTGCAAACTATGACTCACTACTTTCATTTTCTAAAAATATACAATGTGCTTCTTCTGTAATAGAGATTTCTTCACACCATTCTCTCCTTGCCCTAATACCTGGGTGACCAATCTCATTTTATTAGGGATACTGATGGAGAATGCAAAATGTGATGTTATAAGGCGCTTGGAGATTAACGCTATCCAGAGGTGACACAAAGACATGTTACATGGTTGTAGCACAACAATCGTGCCATTCTCCCCCCAAAAAACACACTGTGTACAATGCAAAAACAATAAAAGAAACTCTCAAGCATCAGAGAATGTGCCCATTCAAAAATAAATATGTATACTTCCTTCTTAACAAGAGCAATCTTTTCAAACACACTTCTAAGAAAACAGATGGTCTATTCACGAACATTCGACTTTGGAGGTTGACTTTCATTTTAAGAGATTCATTTCAGAGACTTAAAAAAAGCTCATCACAGAGCTGAAACGTTGATTTTGTACGGAATAAATCCCTTTAACACAGAGTGCTGAGTTCCTGTATTTATTTATCAGATTTTATTTTGAGACTTAGTCCCATTCTGCACCGGAGTTTGACTTAGTCTCAAAAATAGCTTCAATCATTACTTTCAATGGGAAGGATTCAAACCTGGGTAAGTCACACTCAAGTGCCAAATTTGACTTGGTCTCAAAATAAAAGTTGACCTCCAAAGTTGCATTTTAGTGAATAGACCCAATAGAGACACTTACATAGGGGTTAATCTATACACCAGGCTCATGTATAATTAGCACCAAACTCCCATCAGGTAGTTAGCGTCATGTGTATGGTCCTTCACTTCTTGCTTGCTCTGGGATATTTAACACTGGTGCATCCCATGTTTTAAAAAAAATTAGGTACTTAGCCATATATGTTTTACATGCTGCAGAATATATAATTCATATGTGTTCAGAAGGAGATTGGTTCATTAATCAGGTAGTTCAGATGGGATCCTCTCCTTGTATAACGAATTGGTTTATCCTGGTCACACATATTCTACATTGTGCAGAGAAGCATGCAAAGGTTATACATGACCTTCAAAAAATAGGTGACTTGGCAATCCTATCTGTAAACAAAACCTTCCGATCTGTGCTTTGTAAGGCTCCTGTGCAGTATATGGATGCCCACATTGTACATACACCATATTTTGCAATGTGTCTAGTTAACACATATAATATACAGATTTATTGCGTATCAATGTTTTAGTCCCTGCTTGGGGACCAACAATAGTTATCATTTAGGAGCATGCTGCTCTCCAATATGGCGCCCACGAATCGCTCAATGGATTATGCATTAAAGCATCAACGTTTTAGCAGTGTTTGTGAACTTAAACTGCAAACACTGCTCGTTTAAGCGCAGGAAGAGGTTTAACCGCAGAAAGAGGTTAAAACAAAAGGCAGAGAAGTTAGTGGACTGTGTCGGGAAGCACAATCTATATGATGTGTGGAGGGTACAGCATCCAAATGAGAGGGATTTCACGTTTTTCTCCCCTCCACATTCTTCATATTCAAGGATAGACTATTTTTTTATGATGGGCCCGACCCTGGAGTCCTGTGGGAGTTCCAGGATCGGTCCCATCACATGGACTGACCATGCGCCGGTATTTATTAGTCTGAAAGGTAACCCAGGATATGGAGCCCGAACGACATGGAGATTGAATGAATCCATTCTCTTAACAGAGGAGAGTAAGAATGATCTAATGGATCAAGCTAGTGATTTTTTATCCCTGAATGACAGGGGGATACTTCGGACTTGAACTTATGGTGTAGTATGAAATGTTTTCTCCGAGGCTACTTGATTAAGAAGGGCTCATGGATTAAAAGAAAGAGAGAAAAAGCATTGGCTGATCTATATATTCAACTAGCGGGACTGGAAAGAGATAATAAGAGAGATCCCGAGAAATCAAGGGAACAAAGGATATCCCAGATAAAGAAAGACATTTTAAATAGACTTCAGGAAAAAGCCGATTACTCTCTAATGAAACTAAAACAGAGGTGGCATTGTACCGACAACATAGTAGGTAAAGATCTAACAAATAAATTAAGATTCCAAAAACAGAAAGAGAGAATTAAAAAGGTTTTCTATGAAAGCAGGACCTGCTTGTCACCGTCTGAGATAGGCCAAGCCTTTCAGTCCTATTATAAAACACTTTATAATCTACCACAATCCCAACGGAGTGAGGAAGAACTTAAGGATTTTCTGGAAGGCTTGCACCTTCCCCGATTATCGGCGGAGAAACTGTCGGTACTAAATCAACCATTTACACAGTTTGAAATATTATCGACAATAAAGGTTCTAAAGTCAGGAAGGGCACCAGGCCCAGATGGCTTTTCTGTAACATTCTATAAGATATTGGGTCCTCTGATCTCTCCGGTCCTAGAGAGGGTTTTTAATGGAATAGAGGCAGAAACTGTATTTCCTGCTGAGATGTTGGAGGCCTGTATCTCCCCCATCCTGAAGGCTGGGAAGGATCCAACAAAAGTAGATAATTACCGCCCGATTTCACTTGGTAACCAAGATTTTAAGATCTACTCCAAAATTCTAGCCCAGAGGTTGAGTGTAGTTATACGAGATCTTATTCAGCCGGACCAGGTGGGTTTTATGCTTTGGAGGGCCTGTGAGGATAACACCCGCAGGGTCCTCGGCATATTGGAGGAGATACATCGAATTGGGATTCCTTCTGCCTTCTTGGCACTTGACGCCGAGAAGGCATTTGATAGAGTCAACTGGAGGTTTATGGCGGAGACCCTGCGGGTGTTTGGATTCGCGGGTCCTTTCTTGAGTCGTACCCTAGCTCTTTATTCAAATCCCAGAGCAAAAATTGTTGGGCCATTCCTTAGTTCAGAACAGTTTGACATAAGAAATGGCACGCGTCAGGGCTGTCCATTGGCTCCGTTGTTGTATGCTTTGACAATTGAGCCATTGGCGGCCCTTATTAGAAGGACCAGAGAGATCAGAGGAATTAAGATAGGAGATAGGGACCACACAATAATGCTTTATGCAGATGATATTTTTCTTTCACTCTCATCCCCAGAACACTCTATTTCGGCATTACTCTCGACGGTAGAGAATTTTGCTTCATTTTCAAACTATAAACTAAACTTACCTAAAACACAGACAATTTTGTTTTATCAGAATCTAGAACAAAGGGTTAGAATAGCCGGTTTGGGAAACTTTCGTGAGAACAAAGAGATTGAATACTTGGGAATAAGGATCACACAAAGAATAGATAATATAATACAAACTAACTTCTCTAGATTACTGATGGAAGTGAAGGAGATGCTTAGGAGTTGGAAATATCTGCAGTTGTCCTGGCTAGGCCGTATTAATACTATAAAGCCATATGTGGTCCCGAAAATAATATATCTATTCAGATCTATTCCTCTCAGAGTACCCATATCGACCCTAAAGGAATTCGATAAGGAATTCCTAAAATGTATCTGGAACTCTAAAAAATCGAGACTCTCGGCCAAAATTCTTAAAAATAGCCTCCATGAAGATGGAATGGGATATCCAGACTTGGGTAGGTTACATAATGCATGCCTACTAGCCCATGTGATAGCCTGGAAATCCAAAGAAAGGGATAAGCTGGGCTGGTTGAGTATAGAGAGATCAAAAAGTGGAGGGTTTGATCCCTTTTTATTGCAATGGGTTGACCGGGATAGATACAACAGAATGAAAATATCTAGCACTATAGTGAGGAGTCTGATAGAAAATGTATATAAGTTGAAAAAATGGTTGGGCTCCACCCTATTCTTTACAAAAGACGCCCCATTAGAAGTTCTGTCTGTGTATATCAAGGATATCTGTTTAGCCCACTGGGGAAACTGGAATATCCAATATATTGAAGATCTATATAGAGACAGCCAGTTGTTGACATTTTCAGAACTCCGGTCCTAGAGAGGGTTTTTAGAACTCCAAGACAAGTTTAATATACCAACATCAGAACTCTTTACTTATCTTAGAGTAAAAGGATTCTTATTTAAAACAACTCCCATATCATCAGACAGCTGGGGAGAATTTGTGAAACTGGGTTCTAGGGAGAGACTACTTTCAAAGATAATGATCTACCTCTCAGAGATCGCAGTCCCGATTGTGTCTTAAGCCAGGGGTAAATAGGGACTAGACTTGGGCATAGATCTTCCAGTGGAAGTGTGGTACAAAACTTGGCAAGATACAAGGAAGGCTACACATTGCATGTATCTGCAAGAACAACATTTTAAACTTCTTCATAGGTGGTACCTAGTACCATCTAGACTGTTCAGATTCCAGGCTAGACGATTTTTGCTGGAGGTGTAGAAAGAGTACGGGTTCATATATCCACATCTGGTGGGACTGTAGTTTATTAAAAGAATTGAAACAACAGATGATACAGAAATGCGAAGAAATTTTCAGTCGCCCAATGCAAATAACCCCTCAAATGTTTTTGCTCCACTCAAATATCTCAACTTGTAATAAGTTTAATAGATCATTACTGATTAATATCTTCTTAGCAATTAAAATCTGTCTAGCAAGATATTGGAAAAGGAAAGAGGTCCCTTCCTGGAAAGAAATAGAGACCCAAATTGATACTCAAGCCCTGGCGGAAAAGTTTTTCTTTCGAAAAGATAGATTTACAAGAGAGATATTCCATAAGACATGGATCTTGTGGGGGGATATAGTGGGGACCCCTGCACACGAGAATAATCGGTAGATAACCGGACTGCCTGGCCCTCTCTGCGCCCCCCCCCCCCATGGAACGACCGGTGGACATGGTGTGTGTGAGAAGTGGGAAGTGTGAAGGTGAGAAATTGAATGGAAGGAGGTGAATATGAAAGTATGGTGAAGTTATGGATCTTTTTTTTTTTTCTCTTTCTTTTTTCCTTTTCTTCTTTTCTGCCCCTCTCTTTTTTTCCCTCTCCCTTATCATTTATATGGAAGATAGACAACTCACTTTTCGCCTGTTTAAGAGGCCATTGGACACAGATGGGGAATAAATGTAGGGTGGTGACTGTTCCATGTTGATATCTTGTATATTAACTAAGTCTAATGCGGGTGATGACTTCGGGCAGGATTCACGGGGGAGGGGGGAACGGGGAGGGAGGGGGGGTCATTGAAATTAATGATTACTGGATTTTTCTGTCTTGTTCTTATTCTTTTTCTTTGTATTCAATTTTGTATTTTATGTGTGTGTCCTCTCTCTTTGCTTGAAAACAATAAAGTCTAATAAACTAAAAAAAAACTGCAAACACTGCTCGTTTAACCACAGGACGGACTAAGTCAGTCCAGTGTCGTCAACGCTTTGCCAGACAGGATGGACCTAGTTCGTCCAATGTCGGCAAAGGGTTAAATGTGTCTGTGGAGTCTCCTGTTTATGAAATCACCTGTGTCTTGACATGCAAATGAACTGGTTTTAAATAGGTAATGTGTAGTGTTGAGCGAACCCGAACCGCACTGTTCGGGTTTGTACCGAACATTACGGTTTTTGGACCCCGGACCCGAACACGGACCTTCTACTGTATGTTCGTGTTGGAGTTCGGGGTTCGGCGATTACATTGTATGTAATGCTATTGGCTTTCTATAAACCGAAATAGAGTCCCCATTCATAATAATTTCTTATGAATGGGGACTCTATTTCGGTTTATAGAAAGCCAATAGCATTACATGTATTCCATAAGCCGAAAGTCTATAAACCGAACGACATTCGGTTTATAGACTTTCGTTTTATAGAATAGAAATAGCATTACATGTATTCTATAAACCGAAAGTCTATAAATCGAATGTCGTTCGGTTTATAAACTTTCGGCTTATGGAATACATGTAATGCTATTGGCTTTCTATAAACCGAAATAGAGTCCCCATTCATACGAATAGGTCAATTGACCTATTCGTATGAATGGGGACACTCACCCACATTTTACTTCATTTTGCAGCCCTCTAGCCCTTTCCAGGGCTTTTTTAGAGTCATTTTAGTGGCCAAAAGTTCGTGTCCCCATTGACTTCAAGTTCGGGGTCAAGTTCAAGCCCGAACCCGGACTATTTTCCGAAGTTCAGCCGAACCCGCCGAACCCGAACATCCAGGTGTCCGCTCAACTCTAGTAATGTGCAATTTGCACATAAAACCACAGGTGACGTCAAAAGCAGGAAACTTCAGTGACATTTAAAACACCCTTTCCTCCTAGTTTATGCATTTACTTGCAGTTTTGCTAACACAATTTTTGATCATTTTCAGTCATTTTTTTATTCTCTACATTCACAGTAAAAACAATGTTTAGGTGATACTGTCCCTTTAATATTTATTTTAATGAGGCATTACTGTCACTTTAAAAGTCTCTTGTCACTCTGTTGATGATACAGTATCTAGCATATTAACAAATACAAAAGTCATATTTTAACTCTCAAGGAAAGATCTCATATCATAGACTCTTAATTTAAATGTGTGCAGTTTTTAAATCATCCAAAATGCTATTTTCTGTCAGGCTCACATGACTGCAATGGTCCCTGTTGAAATGGTGATAGGTTTCTATAATGGGTGCATAAGAATACACTTAGGTGTAGGCTGTTACTATGTGTTATCTGGAATTCTAGGGTAAACATCTAAAAGTGGAGCAATGTGCAGCAACCTTCTATTGGTTTCCATGGTGACTGCTCCACTTTTTAAACTTTGCCTCAGGATTGTTTTTCATTCTTATGCCTCATAGTTTCCTGTAGGCACTTAAGGAAACATGTATCATTACAGTATGCTTGAGTAATAATCATAATAACTATGCTGAAAATGGAAATACATCTGGTTGGAATATGATAGGAACCATATCTGATAATACAGAGTGCATTGTTCTGCCCATGTACTGATTCTGTAGCCCCCAGACAAGGTCCGGGAGGGGCAATCATGACAGGGTGCTGAGGGGATATGTCCAGCCTATAGTGGGAGTTAGTGGGAGGAGTTGGGAAGTTATAAAAGTTAGGAACAGGAAGTTTGGGAGCCATTTTAGAAATAAAAGTTCCCCTACCCGTTGTCCCACCCACCCTCTCCTTTTTTATGGTTATGTGCCTTTATTTACATTTGAAGAAAAAAGGCTCACAATCCGTCTCCACTCCACAAATTCCAACACATGAAGGGTGGGTGCTTCCACAACGATGAACAGACGCAATATGTAGACACACCTCTTTGCTACTTCTGTGCCTTTATTTACATGTCACATCATTGTCGGAAGCTTGCAGAGTATCCAGGAGGGTTAATGGAGGAACGGAATGGGGGGAGTCAATCGAGACTCTGGTAGGAGGTTCCAGGGGAAAGTGGTACATCGAACCTCAGGATATGAGGGGGCATATGAGGGGGCATTATGAGAAATATGGAGTCATTCGGCAGCCACCTGGATACTCCTGCATGCTTGGTTGGTTTCCTGATGTTATATGGAATGTTATGTTTATTCATTGTATAATACTGGTATATGTGTGGAATGTATAAAATGTTATGCAATGACTATTTAAATAAAGTTCTGTGGCCGTTATTTTACCCCACAGTCTGGTTTTAAGTTATCAGTTATTTCTAGGCAAATACATATCCCAGATGATTGAAGCTACCATGTCATGGTAAATACACGCCTTTCAAAGGAAAATAGAAGTCCCTGGTAATCATGTTTCAATCACACTAGACTCAGATGTGCACCAGTCCACCGCCGTTATACAGATGAATGTAATTTAGACACAGTATGTTAGGCAGTGGCCAATAATGAAGAAACTGGAACTAGATATTACTTTGCACATTAACAACAGTTATGATATGTATACCCTCCCCCATCATGTAACATTTCCAAAGTGTCATAATCTGCTGGAATTTTGACCCTGACTCCTGGGTTTGCTGGTACATCCTCCTGTGGATGCCACATACAGGTATTATTTCCTGTTGTGACAGAAGTATTCTATTCACTGCCTGTTCAATATAAAATGGTGGTCTCACTATGTGCTCGCTATTTATACAATCAGTCCTATGCACTGACTGGCTATCTGGTAATTCAAAGGACCATTCCGATCACTACACTTTTCAAAATTCTATGATTTTCAAACAGAAACTCAGAGATACCTGAATAAAGCCCCCCAATGTATGCTTCACAATAGATTGTAAGCTCAGCAGAGCTGGTTAGGCAGTGGTCTCCTTTCTCTGTATTCTATGCGTCTCTGTGGGGGCTGAATGTCCGGGAACATGAGTTCATCTTTAATTTGGGCACTGACAGGAAGGATATGCTGACCGATGTGAGAAAGATGGAATATAGGGTGTCAGGAGCTCTGTCAAGTACCGCGGGCTTGATTGCTCAAGGCACTGAAGGTCAGTAGGCCAATTTTAAAATATGTCTTCCGATCCCCTCTCACCTCCGTCTCTGCCTGCAAGCGCGACCATTTTTTTTTTTTTTTTTAAAGGGCCGGATTTTTTTTTTTTTGACATTTTTTTTTTTTTTACATTTTTTTTTTTGACATTTTTTTTTTTTTGACATTTTCTTTTTTTCAGTGCTGGGGGCCGCCCCCCAAAATTTGCCGCCATAGGCATCCGCCTAGGATGCCTCGCGGTAAATACAGCACTGCACTAGGCCTTAACGGTCTATACCAAACCATAGCGGGATAAAACTTCATGAATTGATAAAAAGCTTTTTAAACATTTGCTCATAATTTGTCTTTTTATTCTCTATAAATTGATACCAAATTATTTTTCCATTACGCTTTAAAACCCCTAGCTGCACCGTTTAAAAGATAGTACAATTTAATCCAGAGTAAAATTAACACAAATCACAGCACAGCATCATGCACCTTAAGGAAGCCACAATGCGAGCTGTGATTTGAACGTCATCATGTGGGACACTACGTGTGATGTCATGTTCGTTTATCCGGAGAAATACGGAAATACAATATCGGCATATCAGGGACAAGAGACAACAAGTTTGAGGAAAGAAAGGGACTACAAACCATCTGAAATTCAACTGAGCTCTTATTGTGGGTCAATTCTACTGACTCACAGTATTATCTTGTAATCATATTTGTCATTTTTTAATTCCCTGATTATTTCGATCTTCTTTTAAATGTGATTTCTTGGGAACATTGAGAAGTGGGTATTTTCTTTAATCCATTGATGTTCTTTGCACCATAAAGGATGCTTATGGGGTCACACTTACATATGCAATAGTGTTAATTTAGTTAACTAACATTTTTGTCAAAATTTTCATCAACCACATGTTTTCAATGACTAAAATGAAACAATAACTAAATAAAAAAAAAAAAACTTAATAGGACTAAAACGATGACTAAATCAATTTAGTTAATTGACTAAAAAGTTAGGGAGCACTGATACATTTACCTATTTGGATGATTCTGGTTCCCATGGATCTCTGCCAAATCCCAGTCCCCTGAATCTGTCTGCAGCTGGATGCCCCCTGAAACTATTCCCTGCATCTGATTCGCCTGGTATAGTCATGTGAGTATTTCCCATCTCCCTAGCAAGTTGACATAACACTGTGTAACCTTCTCAGACCTGTTCCCTCCCTCAGAGCTGGAGATTTACTCAACTAACATCTACTGGAGATTTAGTCGACTAAAACTAGACTGAAACTAAAACAATTCAGAAGACTAAAATACGACTAAACTAAAATAGCATTTTAGTCAAACAACGATACCTAAAACTGAATCAAAATTTGCAATCAAAATTAACACTGATACGCCTCTAGCCAAAAGATCATCCTGCACATCTGGAAGAATCTATGGGAACCCAGTATCATAATAAAATAAACAAGACTAATTAAGTATTTTTATATTTTATATTTTATTGCACACTGTGTCTTGGGTATTTCTACATCTTTTGTTACATTTTCATACCTCCCAACACTTGCCGCAGCAGAGCTTGAAAAGGTTGAGTGTCAGTTCTACTGTGCGTGTGCATGCACATAATGCTGTGCATGTGCAATAACTAGTCTCCGGTGTCCCAGACAACAGTAAATTTCTCCTGCGGAATTGCAGTCCCAAGAATTAAACACATACATAACATTTAAATGTCTGAAGACCTGTTACATATGTTAACAAATGTACCCCCACATTTTTTATTTGGTGTATTTACATATACTAAAATAAATCAGAGATATATTCTTCTGTAATAACACATGAAAATGAAATAAAATAGTAATAAACAAGCATCTTGTCTTAACAAATACTAAAAATACATTTTATTTTTTATAAAGGAGCAAAAATACAAAAAATACATAAATACATTTATGTAAACAGCCAATCTAATTACACAGAAAAATAATAAAACAAATACCAATACTATTACAACATACCGACAAATACAAATACAAACTGTAGAAAAATAAACCAGCACTAAATATCCCTGAGAGATATATATTTCCATAAGGAGTAATATGTCAAGCTGAAATGTACAGTAGTGATAACTGTACATTATGACATCAGAACAGAATTATGTGACATCACAGTAACATGGCTGCATCATGTTCAAACCCATCTCAGTTTTCATCATTTGCTGCAGAAACAGATCCTGTTAGCCAGCTTTTTTCTGCTTGAACCCGTGAAGGTGTGCGACAAAGAGTTCCAGTTTCGGTACATACTGCGACAATGTATGCTTCACAATAGATTGTAAGCTCAGCAGAGCTGGTTAGGCAGGGGTCTCCTTTCTCTGTATTCTATGCGTCTCTGTGGGGGCTGAATGTCCGGGAACATGAGTTCATCTTTAATTTGGGCACTGACAGGAAGGATATGCTGACCGATGTGAGAAAGATGGAATATAGGGTGTCAGGAGCTCTGTCAGGTACCGCGGGCTTGATTGCTCAAGGCACTGAATGTCAGTAGGCCAATTTTAAAATATGTTTGCCATTTAATTGAAAGCCTATGCAGGTAGTGGAGAACAGGTATTATGTGGCACAAGTGAGTTACATCAGGGGGATGAAGTCTTGTGTTAAGAAGAAATACATAGGGCGCTATTGTGCCTAGTTGAATTTTGGTCCTCTACGTTCACCGTAACCAGGAAGTGTAATCGCTATGCTGTGTCTCCGAGGCGCGCGGATCTATCAGTTTTGGAGGACTGGCACTACTGTGCAATAACATTTATTTAAGTAAGGCTCTGTGGAGTGATGATGAAAGTCTTGTCCATTTAATCCATACGAGGATCTTCAGTGTGCTTCTTTGTTTTCCATTGTAAGGTGTTTTCTTCAAGTGCGGTAAGTCTGCCCTCCTAGTGCTTGCTATCTACGCTCCTTAGTTTATAGTAGCTTATTTTGTGAGTTTGCCAATTCACCTAAATGATTTGTACATTTTTATCCGATCCTGTGAATAGATATACTGCACCATACTGGTTGTTTTTTTTTATATTTCAGATGCACCAGGATGTCTATGTGAGACCATAACAAGTTTGTTATATATTTGTACACTTTTGTGTGTGTTTTATTCTGTACCCTACTGGGTGACACTGTTACCAATTATATTTCATACAAGTCACTTTTTACCTTTAAGGCTGGTTAGGGCAGGTGAGTAGCTCTGCAGGGCAGGGACCTCCTTACTCTGTATTACATTCTTATTAGATTGTAAGCTTTGTGGTATAGAGTTTTATATTGTATAATTTACATTAGATTGTAAGCTCAGTAGAGCTGGTAACGGTAGGTAAGTCACTCTGCAGGTCTGGGACCTCCTTACTCTGTATTATATTCTTATTAGATTTTAAACTTTGTAATATAGAGTTTTATATTGTATAACTTACATTAGATTGTAAGCTCAGTAGAGCTGGTAACGGTAGGTAAGTCACTCTGCAGGTCTGGGACCTCCTTACTCTGTATTATATTCTTATTAGATTTTAAGCTTTGTAATATAGAGTTTTATATTGTATAACTTACATTAGATTGTAAGCTCAGTAGAGCTGGTTACGGTAGGTAAGTCACTCTGCAGGGCCGGGACCTCCTTACTCTCTATTATATTCTTATTAGATTGTAAGCTTTGTGGTATAGAGTTTTATATTGTATAACTTACATTAGATTGTAAGCTCAGTAGAGCTGTTTAGGGCAGGTAAGTCGATCTGCAGGGTAGAGACCTCCTTACTCTGTATTATAGTCTTATTAGATTGTAAGCTTTGTGGGAATCGATTTTTGTATTTTATACCTAACATTATATTGTAAACTCAGCAGAGCTGGTTAGGGCAGGTGAATTGCTTTGCATGGCAGTGTCCTCCTTACTCTCTATTCTATATGTATTAAATTGTAAGCTTTGTGGGAATAGTTTTTTTGAATTGTTTAACTTCTATTAGATTGTAAGCTAAGCAGAGCTGTTTACAGTAGGTAAGTTGCTCTGCAGGGCAGGGACCTCCTTACTATTATATTCTTATGAGATTGTAAGCTTTGTGGGATAGATTTCTGTATTGTATAATTTACATTAGATTGTAAGCTCAGCAGAGCTGGTTACCGTAGGTAAGTTGCTCTGCAGGGCAGGGACCCCCTTACTATTATATTCTTATCAGATTGTAAGCTTTGTGGAGACAGATTTCTGTATTGTATAACTTACATTAGATTGTAAGCTTAGCAGAGCTGGTTACAGTAGGTAAGTTGCTCTGCAGGGCAGGGACCTCCTTACTATTATATTCTTATTAGATTGTAAGCTTTTTGTGGGATAGATTTCTGTATTGTATAACTTCCATTAGATTGTAAGCTCAGCAGAGATGGTTACAGCAGGTAAGTCGCTCTGCATGGCAGGGACCTCCTTACTATTATATTCTTATTAGATTGTAAGTTTGTGGGATAGATTTCTGTATTGTATAACTTCCATTAGATTGTAAGCTCAGCAGAGCTGGTTACAGTAGGTAAGTTGCTCTGCAGGGCAGGGACCTCCTTACTATTATATTCTTATTAGATTGTAAGCTTTGTGGGATAGATTTCTGTATTGTATAACTTACATTAGATTGTACGCTCAGCAGAACTGGTTAGGGCAGGTAAGTCGCTCTGCAGGGCAGGGACCTCCTCACAATGTATTATATTCTTATTAGATTGTAAGTTTGTGGGGATAGATTTCTGTATTGTATAACTTCCATTAGATTGTAAGCTCAGCAGAGCTGGTTAGGGCAGGTATGTCGCTCTGCAGGGCAGGGACCTCCTCACAATGTATTATATTCTTTTTAGATTGTAAGTTTGTGGGGATATATTTCAGTATTTTATAACTTCCATTAGATTGTAAGCTCAGCAGAGCTGGTTAGGGCAGGTAAGTCGCTCCGCAGGGCAGGGATCTCCTTTCTTTGAAGTCTTATTCTCATTTGATTGTATGTGTAAATGTATTGTGTCCAGCAATATGCAGTTAGATAAACCAAGTGTATGATCCAGGGAAAAAACCGATCGCCATATTTGGGGTCAGGAAGGAATTTTTTTCCCCCACGTGAGACAAAATTGGCCAAAGTTTCACTGGGGTTTTCTTTGCCTTCCTCTGGATCAACCAGATATTAAAAATAACATTAAAATTGCAGCAATATTTAAACTGCACATCTGCTTATTGCTGCAAAAAAAAATAAAAAATATTGAATTTATCCCTGTCTGTTTCCTGATTTATTTCATGACTCCATCTATACACCACATGGTTCATAAAAAATTGAAAGTTTCGGAAGACACACAAGGTCATAATCTGGGCTTGCCTTCTACTACAATGATCAAAATAAGGAAAGTGAGCAGGGGGTGGAGATATGCAGGGCCGGCCCTAGGGGCGTGCGACCTGTGCAACACCACAGGGCACAACACCCAGGGGGCGCAACACCCATGACAAATGTCAAAATATCCCAGGTTGAATACCCTTGGATGTCAACTTTTAAAAAATATGTTCCTTTGACTGGTGATTCAGGGATTCATGACAGCATTAGACTACTTATTTCCCTGTAACAAAAATGAACAGAAAAACACGTAAACATTGTCTATTTCTACACAAATATTGCAATATATTTAGCAGGCTTTTTCATTAACTTTTGTAGATAAGTAAAAGATTTTGGAAGAAAAAGTCAGATAGTTTTATTTTTTCAATTGTTCTCCATATTTTATTATTTTTTTTATAATAAATTAATCACAATTAAAATAATGGTATGTAAAGCAAGCTTTTATTATCCTTAAAAAAACTAAATATAATTTATGTGGGTACAGTAAATGAGAAAGAGGAAAATTACAGCTAAACACAAACTGCGCAGAAGTGTTTAAAGAGTCACGGTCCTTAACATACATAATTTGTGTTTGATCACTTTACATGACCCTTTTCTGTCTGTTAAAATATTCTTTAAATGTATCTCTTTATACTGCACCTGTATGCTGCTTGCTATTATATTTCCCCCATCTGCAAATATTGTATCCTGTTAAAAGAAGGAAGACAGCGCTACAGAGTAATGTTAAATGAAAATAAATGAATATGAATGTGTATAAATACACCATAAAAAACACACAATTTTGAGGGTATATAAAATATATAAATTGAATAAATATAAAAATAAAATAAATAAACACAGAACCACCTGAACTCAGAGGTGGAAACACAGTATACAAATGAATTAAATTGCAGTTAGCAATAGGGATATGCTAGTAACAAATGCAAGTAAAACCAAACGAACAAAACTGAGTAAAAATAGTAGCAACAATAGGTAGATAATACACACCCTTAAAGGAGAGCCGATTGAGACAATGCTGGACTCAGAGCAGTGAATCCGGAGCGAAAAAAGAAGCCTGGCCAGGTCTTTTCACATAGAGAACAGGACGCCAAAAAAGGGACGCGTTTCGAAAAACTTCTTCAGCCTTTGGCAACCAGCATATAAATATTGTATCCTGTTCAACCCTTCATCTGCAAACTATGACTCACTACTTTCATTTTCTAAAAATATACAATGTGCTTCTTCTGTAATAGAGATTTCTTCACACCATTCTCTCCTTGCCCTAATACCTGGGTGACCAATCTCATTTTATTAGGGATACTGATGGAGAATGCAAAATGTGATGTTATAAGGCGCTTGGAGATTAACGCTATCCAGAGGTGACACAAAGACATGGTACATGGTTGTAGCACAACAATCGTGCCATTCTCCCCCCAAAAAAACACACTGTGTACAATGCAAAAACAATAAAAGAAACTCTCAAGCATCAGAGAATGTGCCCATTCAAAAATAAATATGTATACTTCCTTCTTAACAAGAGCAATCTTTTCAAACACACTTCTAAGAAAACAGATGGTCTAATTCACGAACATTCGACTTTGGAGGTCGACTTTCATTTTAAGAGATTCATTTCAGAGACCTAAAAAAGCTCATCACAGAGCTCAAACGTTGATTTTGTACGGAATAAATCCCTTTAACACAGAGTGCTGAGTTCCTGTATTTATTTATCAGATTTCATTTTGAGACTTAGTCCCATTCTGCACCGGAGTTTGACTTAGTCTCAAAAATAGCTTCAATCATTACTTTCAATGGGAAGGATTCAAACCTGGGTAAGTCACACTCAAGTGCCAAATTTGACTTGGTCTCAAAATAAAAGTTGACCTCCAAAGTTGCATTTTAGTGAATAGACCCAATAGAGACACTTACATAGGGGTTAATCTATACACCAGGCTCATGTGTAATTAGCACCAAACTCCCATCAGGTAGTTAGCGTCATGTGTATGGTCCTGCACTTCTTGCTTGCTCTGGGATATTTAACACTGGTGCATCCCATGTTTTAAAAAAAATTAGGTACTTAGCCATATATGTTTTACATGCTGCAGAATATATAATTCATATGTGTTCAGAAGGAGATTGGTTCATTAATCAGGTAGTTTAGATGGGATCCTCTCCTTGTATAACGAATTGGTTTCTCCTGGTCACACATATTCTACATTGTGAAGAGAAGCATGCAAAGGTTATACATGTCCTGCAAAAAATAGGTGACTTGGCAATCCTATCTGTAAACAAAACCTTCCGATCTGTGCTTTGTAAGGCTCCTGTGCAGCATATGGATGCCCACATTGTACATACAAAATATTTTGGAATGTGTCTAGTTAACACATACAATATACAGATTTATTGCATATCAATGTTTTAGTCCCTGCTTGGGGACCAACAATAGTTATCATTTAGGAGCATGCTGCTCTCCAATATGGCGCCCATGAATCCCTCAATGGATTATGCATTAAAGCATCAACCTTTTAGCAGTGTTTGTGAACTTAAACTGCAAACACTGCTCGTTTAGCAGTGAGGCGAACATAGAGTCAGTTTGGGTTACATTTGAATTTGGTAATCATATGGTAACTCGGGTAGGTGTGATTTATAGGCCCCCTGGACAAATAGAGGAGTTAGATAATCTACTAGTTGAGGAAATAGCTAAAATGACAATGAAGGGAGAAGTGATCATCATGGGTGACTTTAATCTTCCTGATGTGAACTGGAAATACAAAACAGCTACTTGCGCCAGGAGTACGCATATCGTAAACTCCCTACTGGGATTATCTCTAAAACAAGTAGTGGAGGAGCCAACTCGAAAGCAGACCATACTAGACTTAGTGTTCACAAATGGAGATTTGTTATCAGATATTACTGTAGGTGAAAGTTTAGGATCTAGTGATCACCAGACAGTGTGGTTTAATATAAGAACAGTGACGCAGTCACACCACACAAAAACAAAAGTTTTAGATTTTAGAAAAAACAGACTTTTCTAAAATTAGATTAGAATTTAAACAAAGAGAACATTTAAAAGAACAAATTTTATTCTCAATATATATTAAAAGGTGAAAAATCACCATAAATATTTGCAAAAATAGGGGGACAGTGAAAGGGTAAACCGGCAAAAGGTTATACCAAATATTTACCCAAATTAATACTAATAGATACAAATGATATATTAAATCATATATCACAAAAGAAAACCAAAAACACACATACAAAAGGAATAAAAATAAATAATGATAATGGACAAAAAATATATGAAAAAAATGAAAAATAAATGATTATAATAATAATAGAGCCCTATATCTTTTCTGATTACCTACCTGTCGCCAGTTTGCAGCTTGTGCTGTCCTTTCTCTCATCTTCTGCTATCCCCGCTATTCAAGCGTATAATCATTAGATAGGAATTACTTGATTTTGAGATTAGGGACCTCCATTTTACTCCACCCCTGCTATTATTCCTCTTTCATTATCTACTTTATGTTGGACTACTTTGGAATTATATATATATCTCCCAGGCTGTATCTTGTTTATAGACAGGTATATAATATAGGGCTCTATTATTATTATTATTATCATTTATTTTTCATTTTTTTCATATATTTTTTGTCCATTATCATTATTTATTTTTATTCCTTTTGTATGTGTGTGTTTTTGGTTTTCTTTTGTGATATATGATTTAATATATCCTTTGTATCTATTAGTATTAATTTGGGTAAATATTTGATAACCTTTTGCCGGTTTACCCTTTCACTGTCCCCCTATTTTTGCAACTATTTATGGTGATTTTTCACCTTTTAATATATATTGAGAATAAAATTTGTTCTTTTAAATGTTCTCTTTGTTTAAATTCCATTATTTCGGGTCACCCCCGGCTTTCTCTATTGTGTAGCTTTGCTTCGCTTATGGTTTTTGTCTCCGAGGTTTTAATACCTACAATATAGCTACTGGCTGTAAAATATACATACCACTATGGATAAATACTAATATATTATTACTAGCATCAGCCTTTACATGTGTATCCCACTGTTTATTGTCTATTACTTATTGATTCTACCCATGTGTGTATACACACACACATATTTATTGTTCGTGAATACATTTCTTTTTCTGCATATACATATACACTTTTTCTTTCTAAGAACTAAACTCTATTCGGCGCTCAGAGTATTATATATGTTTCACTTTATCTATACAAAACTAAGTATGGCTGACTTCCTAGCAGGAGTGGTCAACCCAGATATCTGGTCCTCTGAGATCTCACAAGTTTTCTCAACACTCCCTTTAGATATCCCTACCACAAACGATACAAAAGATATAAATTCCTCATTTAAAGAAATCCAGAAATTGTATCAGAAACAAATTAAAGCATGGTGGGAGGTCTCCAGCCTTCAATCCTACCTCCAGAATAAATTGGTACCTAGGGGCCTACGGGCAAATATCATCCTAGCCCAGAACATAGATAATAAAGATTTCATTGCCAAATGGCAGAAGATTTTACTTAGTTATTCGGCCCAACTTATGGAACTTTTAGTCCAGTATGAGAAAACCTCACTAGAGGAAATAAATAAGAAACTGGAGAGTGAACTGAAAAATATCCAGGAATACAAACTGGATCCACAGTATCAAACTATGGAGATAAAACTTAAAAATAATATAGACCAGTTCAGGGCTGAATTAAGGGAAAGAAAACATAAAAAATTCCAGAGAGACCACAAAGATTTTGAGACAGGAAATATTTTTAGAAAACAAGGGAATGGACAATTTAGATCCAGGTCGACCTCACTTAGATCCAGCTACTCTGATATCTCAGATACAGAAGACAAATCAGACTTGTCATCAGATAATGACTCAGGTATTAAAACCACTAATATATCATCAGACACTATCAACAGACAAAAGGGCATCCTCAAAACAGGTTCCAATGTGTCTTTTTTAGACCTAGATTGGAGGGGTCAAAGACCGTCACAACGCAATTTACGGGACAGAAAAGTTTGGGGTTACAAAAAACGACAACCCAAGAACTGAACACAAATAAAATCTTTCATTTATCCAGGTACAATCTTCAAACACGCCACATTTCTCTACTTAATAAGGGGCTATCATTTATCCCACGTCCTGTGTTCGATAAATTCACTTGGACAAAAGATATTAACCTCTTTGCTAGAAAACTTTCACTCCATGCGCACTTCCAAAGAAAAGATTTAAAAATGGTAAAAATGTTGGGCCATAATGAAAGAGATTTACAAGGCATAAAAAACCTGGTATCACTATTAGATGAACAACTTTCTGACTCAGATCCACTGACCAAACTTAAACCAAAAAGTACTTTCACTCCCCCAATCTCTGAAACCTCTAGCATAGATCTATTCACTAGGCTTGTTATCAGAGACCTGGAAAAAGTGGACACTTATGACCTTGATTGGAACCATAATCTTTCCTCTATGGAAAAGAAGGCTCTAAATGAATTAACCTCCGATACGAATATCGAAATAAAACCATCTGATAAAGGAGGGAATATCGTTATCATGGATAAAAATATGTATAAGAATATGTGTATGGTACATCTAAATGACACTCATGGCTATCAAAAACTAGCTAGTGACCCCACCCCACAATATCTACAGGAATTACGATTGATGTTAACATCAGCCCTCCAGGATGGGATAATATGTAAGGATGAGTTTAATTTCATGATGATATACTGCCCGAGGGTTGCAACCTTTTATTGTCTACCTAAAGTGCATAAGGACATGGCAAATCCACCAGGGAGACCAATAATTTCTGGGAATGAATGTGTCACTCAGAATGTCAGCATCTTCCTAGATAAAATCATGAGACCTATAGTGCAACAAACCAAATCGTACGTACAAGACACCACGGATACGATTAAAAAACTATGGAAGACCACAGTCCCTAAAGGGGCCTTTCTGGCTAGCCTTGATGTTGTCGCTCTATATAATAACATCCCCCATGAGAAGGGTCTCCTAGCTTGCCATACTTGGTTTTCAAGATTCTTTTCCGACAAACAAAGGGACACATTTCTGTCCTTTCTCCATTTTGTTTTGACTCACAATTATTTTTTATTCGATGGAAAGCACTATAATCAAATTCGCGGTACGGCCATGGGCACTTGTTGTGCACCAAGCTATGCTAATTTATTTCTGGCATGGTGGGAAGATTTATATGATGTTTACTGATAACATGTCCAAATATACCAAACATATAGCCAAATGGATGCGCTACATCGATGACATTTTCTTAATTTGGACAGGACCAGTCTCCCTCTTTTTGGAATTTGCTGATCTTTTAAACATCAATGATGTGGGTCTCGAATTGACTAAAGTTTACCACCAATCAGATCTGGTGTTTCTTGACCTGAACATCTTTATCGATCATGATAACTCCATAAAAACGAATTTGTTCCGGAAACCGACCGCAACGAATAATCTTCTATCATGGGAGAGCTATCATCCAGAACCGTTACGCCGCAGCATTCCTATAGGGCAATATCTTAGAGCCAGAAGAAATTGTTCATCTTTGGCTCTCTTCCAACAGGAAGCGAACAAACTGCGCCAGATGTTTAGATCCCGTGGCTACCCCTCCAGATGGCTCAAACAAGCTTTTGAACGGGCCCTTTTACAGGACAGAGAGTCTATTATTCAGAAGAATTCCAATAAAAATTGGGAAACCGATAATAATAAGACCCAAACCATCAGATGTGGAGCCAATTTTGACTGCGGCTGGAATCCTGCCAAGACAATTTTACAACGCTACTGGCCTATTTTAAAAGCAGAACCATTGCTCCAGGGTGCTGTCTCGGATAATGTCAGCTTAACAGCCAGAAGAGGACAAAATCTTAAAGATCTGCTAGTACACAGCACTTACTACACTAACCCCAAAAAGACATGGCTACAATCTACTAAGGGATGCTTTCGATGTGGGAATTATAAAGCCTGTCAGTTTATTGCTCCATCTAAAACCTTTTCCAGCAATAATAATAAAGGGGACATATATACCATCAATAGCTTTCTCAACTGTAAAAGCACTTTTGTTATATATTTGATTGACTGCGACTGTGGTGTCCAATACATAGGGAAAACCATCCGAGAATTCCGAAGGAGAGTCTTGGAACACATTAATTGTATCACGAGTCATCTAGACACCTCAATCTCTCGTCACGTCAAGTCATACCATAACTCTAATACCAATTGCCTACATTTTCGAGCTATTGATCACCAGAGGGTGACACCACGAAGAGGCAATAGGAATAGATCCCTGTTACAGCTTGAATCCAAGTGGATCTATAAGCTACAGACGTTGAGCCCCAGAGGACTTAACGAGGGCTTTAATTATACCCCCTTTATATAAAAGGTAATACCCTCTATAAGGCTAACCTGTATGTATATTAAAGTAAGTGACATATGTTCTGGAATAAATTGTATATTCAAGTTCAGTCTTAAAGCCTATAAAATGTGCCACTTTTCTCATATCAGCACTCCAGTGTAGTTCATACAGCGGCACCATATTATACAACATATATATATGGGAAATATGTATATTCTCTTTTGGCTTATATTCTGTAATTAACAAACCCACTGCTGTCTCTAGCATAGAATATATAACACTAGGGGTCAACCTCTAGTACTATGCTGTTAGGTAGACTTACTTTCTATCTACACCAATTATGAAAGAGAGAGATATATATATATATATATCCTTATTTCTGGATTCATTTGTCTGTTTATTTGTTTATTTAAATGTATCTCCTCCCTATAGGCATCTGAACACCTGGCCTACGTATACCTTTATATATGTATTATTGACCCTTTTTTTACTTGCAAACGGCAATTTCTTCTATCAGTGTGATTCCGTGTAGCCCCTCCCACCCTCCTTCTCTGTGACGGGCGGACACACCTCCGGTCTTAAGCCAATTGACAGCTAGGATACACCCACGATCTCCGATTGGCTATCCCGACACACCTACTGATCTCCTATTGGCTATTTCACTTTAGCCAACTTTGCAGCGCCACTATTTAAACTTCCTCTCTGTTTAGTTCTGCTTATGCTCCTGACGAAGCAGCTACGGCGAAACGCGCGTCGGGCTTCTCTTCTTTCTTTAGTTAATTTGTTTGCTGACATCTAGCCCTTTCAATATCTTTTCTGATTACCTACCTGTCGCCAGTTTGCAGCTTGTGCTGTCCTTTCTCTCATCTTCTGCTATCCCCGCTATTCAAGCGTATAATCATTAGATAGGAATTACTTGATTTTGAGATTAGGGACCTCCATTTTACTCCACCCCTGCTATTATTCCTCTTTCATTATCTACTTTATGTTGGACTACTTTGGAATTATATATATATCTCCCAGGCTGTATCTTGTTTATAGACAGGTATATAATATAGGGCTCTATTATTATTATTATCATTTATTTTTCATTTTTTTCATATATTTTTTGTCCATTATCATTATTTATTTTTATTCCTTTTGTATGTGTGTGTTTTTGGTTTTCTTTTGTGATATATGATTTAATATATCCTTTGTATCTATCAGTATTAATTTGGGTAAATATTTGGTATAACCTTTTGCCGGTTTACCCTTTCACTGTCCCCCTATTTTTGCAACTATTTATGGTGATTTTTCACATTTTAATATATATTGAGAATAAAATTTGTTCTTTTAAATGTTCTCTTTGTTTAAATTCCATTATTTCGGGTTACCCCCGGCTTTCTCTATTGTGTAGCTTTGCTTCGCTTATGGTAAAATTAGATTAGGTGTGAAGGAGTCATTATCAGACTGGAGCAATTTAAATGGAGTCCAGGAGAAATGGGATTGTCTAAAAGTTACACTACTGAAGGCAACAGAAAATTGCTTAAGGCTTGTCAGTAAGAGCAAACAATTGAAGAAACCACTGTGGTACTCTGCAGAGGTGGCTAAAATAGTAAAAAATAAAAAGCTAGCATTTAGTAATTATAAAAATACTCAGAGTGAGGAAGATAGAAAGATCTATAAGAGTAGGCAGAAAGAGGCAAAGCAAGCTATAAGAGCTTCCAAAGCACACACAGAAGAGACTATAGCCCAGTCAGTGAAAAAGGGGGATAAAACATTTTTTAGATACATAAATGAGAAAAAGGAAAGTAAAACAAGGATTAGTTAGATTAAAAACAAAAGAAGGATGCTATGTAGAAGAAGATAAAGGCTTAGCAGACTGCCTTAATGAATATTTTTGTTCAGTTTTTACAAATGAAAATGAGGGTAAGAGACCTCATTTAGGGAAAAAGACTAATGAGTCTTTTGATGCATGTAAGTTTACAGAGGAAGAGGTTTTACTTCAGCTGTCTAAAGTAAAGACAAATAAGTCGATGGGACCTGATGGGATACATCCAAAGTTATTAAAAGAACTTAGTGGTGTACTAGCAAAACCGTTAACAGATTTATTTAACCAATCATTGTTAACGGGAGTAGTTCCAGAAGATTGGAAATTAGCTAATGTTGTGCCCATTCACAAGAAAGGTAGTAGGGAGGAGGCGGGCAAATATATACCAGTAAGTCTTACTTCAGTAGTGGGGAAAATAATGGAAACCTTGTTAAAGAATAGGATTGTTGAACATCTAAAGTCGTTTGGATTTCAAGATCAGAGACAGCATGGGTTTGCTTCAGGGAGATCATGCCAAACTAATCTTATTGATTTTTTTGATTGGGTAACTAAAATAATAGATCAGGGTGGTGCAGTAGACATTGCTTACCTAGATTTCAGTAAGGCTTTTGACACTGTCGCACATAGAAGGCTTATCAATAAACTGAAATCTTTGAGTTTGGATTTCAATATTGTTGAATGGATTAGACAATGGCTGAGTGACAAGCAACAGAGGGTTGTAGTCAATGGGGTATATTCGATGCAAGGTCTTGTTACTAGTGGGGTACCTCAGGGATCTGTTCTTGGACCCATTCTCTTTAATATTTTTATTAGCGATATTGCAGAAGGTCTTGTTGGCAAAGTATGTCTTTTTGCTGATGATACAAAGATTTGCAGCAGGGTTGATATTCATGGAGGGATAAGCCAAATGGCAAATGATTTAGCTAAACTAGAAAAATGGTCAGAGCAGTGGCAACTGACATTTAATGTGGACAAGTGCAAGATTATGCACCTTGGGGGTAAAAACCAAAAAGCAGAATATAGACTATTTAGGAGTAATAATTTCAGAGGACTTGAAGGTAGGTAGGCAATGCAATAGAGCAGCAGGAAATGCTAGCAGAATGCTTGGTTGCATAGGGAGAGGTATTAGCAGTAGGAAGAGGGAAGTGCTCATGCCATTGTACAGAGCACTGGTGAGACCTCACTTGGAGTATTGAACGCAGTACTGGAGACCGTATCTCCAGAAGGATATTGATACTTTGGAGAGAGTTCAGAGAAGGGCTACTAAACTGGTTCATGGGTTGAAGGATAAAACTTAACAGGAAAGGTTAAAGCATCTTAACATGTATAGCTTGGAGGAAAGACGTAACAGGGGGGATATGATAGAAACATTTAAATACATAAAGGGAATCAACACAGTAAAGGAAGAGAGTATATTTAAAAGAAGAAAAACTACCACAACTAGAGGACATAGTCTTAAATTAAAGGGGCAACGATTTAAAAGTAATATCAGGAAGTATTACTTTACTGAGAGGGTAGTGGATGTATGGAATAGCCTGCCAGCAGAAGTGGTAGAGGTAAACACAGTCAAGGATTTTATGCATGCGTGGGATAGACACAAGGCTATACTAGCTATAAGACCGGGAACGGAGGACTAATAAAAGTACTCAAAAAAAAATTGGGCAGACTAGATTGACCGAATGGTTCTTATCTGCCGACACATTCTATGTTTCTATGTTTCTATGTTTAACCACAGGACGGACTAAGTACGTCCAGTGTCGTTAACGCTTTGCCAGACAGGATGGACCTAGTTCGTCCAATGTCGGCAAAGGGTTAAATGTGTCTGTGGAGTCTCCTGTTTATGAAATCACCTGTGTCTTGACATGCAAATGAACTGGTTTTAAATAGGTAATGTGTAGTGTTGAGCGAACCCGAACCGCACTGTTCGGGTTTGTACCGAACATTACGGTTTTTGGACCCCGGACCCGAACACGGACCTTCTACTGTATGTTCGTGTTTGAGTTCGGGGTTCGGCGATTACATTGTATGTAATGCTATTGGCTTTCTATAAACCGAAATAGAGTCCCCATTTATAAGAATTTCTTATGAATGGGGACTCTATTTCGGTTTATAGAAAGCCAATAGCATTACATGTATTCCATAAGCAGAAAGTCTATAAACCGAACGACATTCGGTTTATAGACTTTCGGTTTATAGAATAGAAATAGCATTACATGTATTCTATAAACCGAAAGTCTATAAACCGAAATAGAGTCCCCATTTATACGAATAGGTCAATTGACCTATTCGTATGAATGGGGACACTCACCCACATTTTACTTCATTTTGCAGGCCTCTAGCCCTTTCCAGGACTTTTTTAGAGTCATTTTAGTGGCCAAAAGTTTGTGTCCCCATTGACTTCAATGGGGTTCGGGGTCAAGTTCAAGCCCGAACCCGGACTATTTTCCAAAGTTCCGCCGAACCCGCCGAACCCGAACATCCAGGTGTCCGCTCAACTCTAGTAATGTGCAATTTGCACATAAAACCACAGGTGACGTCAAAAGGAGGAAACTTCAGTGACATTTAAAACACCCTTTCCTCCTAGTTTATGCATTTACTTGCAGTTTTGCTAACACAATTTTTGATCATTTTCAGTCCTTTTTTTATTCTCTACATTCACAGTAAAAACAATGTTTAGGTGATACTGTCCCTTTAATATTTATTTTAATGAGGCATTACTGTCACTTTAAAAGTCTCTTGTCACTCTCTTGATGATACAGTATCTAGCATATTAACAAATACAAAAGTCATATTTTAACTCTCAAGGAAAGATCTCATATCATAGACTCTTAATTTAAATGTGTGCAGTTTTTAAATCATCAAAAATGCTATTTTCTGTCAGGCTCACATGACTGCAATGGTCCCTGTTGAAATGGTGATAGGATCAATGTTCAGCAACCTTCTATTGGTTTCCATGGTGACTGCTCCACTTTTTAAACTTTGCCTCAAGATTGTTTTTCATTCTTATGCCTCATAGTTTCCTGTAGGCACTTAAGGAAACATGTATCATTACAGTATGCTTGAGTAATAATCATAATAACTATGCTGAAAATGGAAATACATCTGGTTGGAATATGATAGCAACCATATCTGATAATACAGAGTGCATTGTTCTGCCCATGTACTGATTCTGTGGCCCCCAGACAAGGTCCGGTAGGGGCAATCATGACAGGGTGCTGAGGGGATATGTCCAGCCTATAGTGGGAGTTAGTGGGAGGAGTTGGGAAGTTATAAAAGTTAGGAACAGGAAGTTTGGGAGCCATTTTAGAAATAAACGTTCCCCTACCCGTTGTCCCACCCACCCTCTCCTTTTTTATGGTTATGTGCCTTTATTTACATTTGAAGAAAAAAGGCTCACAATCCGGCTCCACTTAACACAATCCAACACATGAAGGGTGGGTGCTTCCACAGCGCTGAACAGACGCAATATGTAGACACACCTCTTTGCTACTTCTGTGCCTTTATTTACATGTCACATCGTTGGCGGAAGCTTGCAGAGTATCGAGGAGGGTTAATGGAGGAACGGAATGGGGGGAGTCAATCGAGACTCTGGTAGGAGGTTCCAGGGGAAAGTGGTACATCGAACCTCAGGATATGAGGGGGCATATGAGGGGGCATTATGAGAAATATGGAGTAATTCGGCAGCCACCTGGATACTCCTGCATGCTTGGTTGGTTTCCTGATGTTATATGGAATGTTATGTTTATTCATTGTATAATACTGGTATATGTGTGGAATGTATAAAATGTTATGCAATGACTATTTAAATAAAGTTCTGTGGCCGTTATTTTACCCCACAGTCTGGTTTTAAGTTATCAGTTATTTCTAGGCGAATACATATCCCAGATGATTGAAGCTACCATGTCATGGTAAATACACGCCTTTCAAAGAAAAAGAGAAGTCCCTGGTAATCATGTTTCAATCACACTAGACTCAGATGTGCACCAGTCCACCGCCGTTACACAGATGAATGTAATTTAGACACAGTATGTTAGGCAGTGGCCAATAATAAAGAAACTGGAACTAGATATTACTTTGCACATTAACAACAGTTATGATATGTATACCCTCCCCCATCATGTAACATTTCCAAAGTGTCATAATCTGCTGGAATTTTGACCCTGACTCCTGGGTTTGCTGGTACATTCTCCTGTTGATGCCACATACAGGTATTATTTCCTGTTGTGACAGAAGTATTCTATTCACTGCCTGTTCAATATAAAATGGTGGTCTCACTATGTGCTCGCTATTTATACAATCAGTCCTATGCACTGACTGGCTATCTGGTAATTGAAAGGACCATTCGGATCACTACATTTTTCAAAATTCTACGATTTTCAAACAGAAACTCAGAGATACCTGAATAAAGCCCTTAGTGTATTTTTACTTCTTCCCTTGTCCATTTTTTACATGGACAGTAAGCAACAGCAGCTATGTTAATCAGGAGACTTAAAAAAAGAAATACATGCATAATATTTGTATATAAAGCTTATTTGCAGCAGTGTGTGCATAATATTTGTATGAAAAGCCAACCTGGAGCAGTGCATGCATAATCTTTTTATCAAGCCAATCTGCAGCAGAAAATACATAACATTTGTACATGAAGTCAATCTGCAGCAGTAAAAACATAATACTTCTATATGAAGCCAATCTGTAGCATTATATGCATAATCCTTGTCTATAAAGCCAATCTTGAGCTATAATGCAGGATCACGCAAACTTGCATAACTTTTAGTAACAAGATCACCTTAACCGGTGCGAACCGTCTGCCTCAAGGGTTGAGCGCCAAGGTATGTATGGCAAAGGATTTGGATGATTGTTAAAGCTACCAGCAAACCAAGGAAGGTCAGAAGGTGAGTAACTCACATGCACGATTAGAACAGGGAGGCATGCCAGATAAATTAGGAGAGTGGATAGTCGTACAAGCAAGAATACTAAGATGAAAATATAGGACACAATAGAAAGGATCACAGCAGAGTAATGGATGTGTGGTATTTTAAAACTGGCATCATGAATGACATGTACACACACTGAATATAATTAAGAGAGAGTGTCCTGGTATGCCCAAGACTAGACTACAGACAGCCAGTAACGCAGACATGGAGGTGGATTGCGCTAGAAGTGCCACAATTTGGGCAAGGACCTTTGGAACTTTAGCAGTTATACTACTAATATGGAGACAAAACAGATGTGAACTCATCTGTCTGCTCCCAAAGGGGGATGTCTGCATACCCTAGTGCTCAGCATACTAAGCAATGTGCGAACGTGACGTTTTCACACATCTGTTGCCACCACCATATTTGCTAATTTTTAACTCTATACCCTAGGCCTTAACGGTCTATACCAAACCATAGCGGGATAAAACTTCATGAATTGATAAAAAGCTTTTTAGACATTTGCTCATAATTTGCCTTTTTATTCTCTATAAATTGATACCAAATTATTTTTCCATTACGCTTTAAAACCCCTAGATGCACCGTTCAAAAGATAGTACAATTTAATCCATTGTAAAATTAACACAAATCACAGCACAGCATCATGCTCCTTAATGAAGCCGCTGCCAGGCGCAACAATGCGAGCTGTGATTTGAACGTCATCATGTGGGACACTAAGTGTGATGTCATGTTCGTTTATCCGGAGAAATACGGAAATACAATATCGGCATATCAGGGACAAGAGACAACAAGTTTGAGGAATGAAAGGGACTACAAACCATCTGAAATTCAACTGAGCTCTTATTGTGGGTCAATTCTACTGACTCACAGTATTATCTTGTAATCATATTTGTCATTTTTTAATTCCCTGATTATTTCGATCTTCTTTTAAATGTGATTTCTTGGGAACATTGAGAAGTGGGTATTTTCTTTAATCCATTGATGTTCTTAGCACCATAAAGGATGCTTATGGGGTCACACTTACATATGCAATAGTGTTAATTTAGTTAACTAACATTTTTGTCAAAATTTTCATCAACCACATGTTTTCAATGACTAAAATGAAACAATAACTAAATAAAAAAAAAAAATAAGTTAATAGGACTAAAACGATGACTAAATCAATTTAGTTAATTGACTAAAATGTTAGGGAGCACTGATACATTTACCTATTTGGATGATTCTGGTTCCCATGGATCTCTGCCAAATCCCAGTCCCCTGAATCTGTCTGCAGCTGGATGCCCCCTGAAACTATTCCCTGCATCTGATTCGCCTGGTATAGTCATGTGAGTATTTCCCATCTCCCGAGCAAGTTGACATAACACTGTGTAACCTTCTCAGACCTGTTCCCTCCCTCAGTGCTGGAGATTTACTCAACTAACATCTACTGGAGATTTAGTCGACTAAAACTAGACTGAAACTAAAACAATTCAGAAGACTAAAATACGACTAAACTAAAATAGCATTTTAGTCAAACAACGATACCTAAAACTGAATCAAAATTTGACATCAAAATTAACACTGATACGCCTCTAGCAAAAAGATCACTCTGCACATCTGGAAGAATCTATGGGAACCCAGTATCATAATAAAATAAACAAGACTAATTAAGTATTTTTATATTTTATTGCACACTGTGTTTTGGGTATTTCTACATCTTTTGTCACATTTTCATACCTCCCAACACTTGCCGCAGCAGAGCTTGAAAAGGTTGAGTGTCAGCTCTGCTGTGCGTGTGTGGTATGCGCTGTCAGTCCAACTGGCAATGTTACTGTGCAAAATTTGCCATCAAAATTAACACTGATACGCCTCTAGCCAAAAGATCACTCTGCACATCTGGAAGAATCTATGGGAACCCAGTATCATAATAAAATAAACAAGACTAATTAAGTATTTTTATATTTTATATTTTATTGCACAATGTGTCTTGGGTATTTCTACATCTTTTGTCACATTTTCATACCTCCCAACACTTGCCGCAGCAGAGCTTGAAAAGGTTGAGTGTCAGTTCTACTGTGCGTGTGCATGCACATAATGCTGTGCATGTGCAATAACTAGTCTCCGGTGTCCCAGACAACAGTAAATTCAATTTCTCCTGCGGAATTGCAGTCCCAAGAATTAAACACATACATAACATTTAAATGTCTGAAGATCTGTTACATATGTTAACAAATGTACCCCCACATTTTTTATTTGGTGTATTTACATATACTAAAATAAATCAGAGATATATTCTTCTGTAATAACACATGAAAATGAAATAAAATAGTAATAAACAAGCATCTTGTCTTAACAAATACTAAACATAAATTTTATTTTTTATAAAGGAGCAAAAATACAAAAAATACATAAATACATTTATGTAAACAGCCAATCTAATTACACAGAAAAATAATAAAACAAATACCAATACTATTACAACATACCGACAAATACAGATACAAACTGTAGAAAAATAAACCAGAACTAAATATCCCTGAGAGATATATATTTCCATATGGAGTAATATTTCAAGCTGAAATGTACAGTAGTGATAACTGTAAATTATGACATCAGAACAGAATTATGTGACATCACAGCAACAGAGCTGCATCATGTTCAAACCCATCTCAGTTTTCATCATTTGCTGCAGAAACAGATCCTGTTAGCCAGCTTTTTTCTGCTCGAACCCGTGAAGGTGTGCGACAAAGAGTTCCAGTTTCGGTACATACTGCGACATTGTATGCTTCACATTAGATTGTAAGCTCAGCAGAGCTGGTTAGGCAGGGGTCTCCTTTCTCTGTATTCTATGCATCTCTGTGGGGGCTGAATGCCCGGGAACCTGAGTTCATCTTTAATTTGGGCACTGACAGGAAGGATATGCTGACCGATATGAGAAAGATGGAATATAGGGTGTCAGGAGCTCTGTCAAGTACCGCGGGCTTGATTGCTCAAGGCACTAAAGGTCAGTAGGCCAATTTTAAAATATGTTTGCCATTTAATTGAAAGCCTATGCAGGTAGTGGAGAACAGGTATTATGTGGCACAAGTGAGTTACATCAGGGGGATGAAGTCTTGTGTTAAGAAGAAATACATAGGGCGCTATTGTGCCTAGTTGAATTTTGGTCCTCTACGTTCACCGTAACCAGGAAGTGTAATCGCTATGCTGTGTCTCCGAGGCGCAGTGATGATGAAAGTCTTGTCCATTTAATCCATACGAGGATCCTCAGTGTGCTTCTTTGTTTTCCATTGTAAGGTGTTTTCTTCAAGTGCGGCAAGTCTGCCCTCCCAATGCTTGCTATCTATTCTCCTTAGTTTATAGTAGCTTATTTCGTGAGTTTGCCAATTCACCTAAACGATTTGTACATTTTTATTCGATCCTGTGACTAGATATACTGCACCATACTGGGTTTTTTTTTTTATATTTCAGATGCACCAGGATGTCTATGTGAGACCATAACAAGTTTGTTATATATTTGTACACTTTTGTGTGTGTTTTATTCTGTACCCTACTGGGTGACACTGTTACCAATTATATTTCATACAAGTCACTTTTTACCTTTAAGGCTGGTTAGGGCAGGTGAGTAGCTCTGCAGGGCAGGGACCTCCTTACTCTGTATTACATTCTTATTAGATTGTAAGCTTTGTGGTATAGAGTTTTATATTGTATAATTTACATTAGATTGTAAGCTCAGTAGAGCTGGCAACGGTAGGTAAGTCACTCTGCAGGTCTGGGACCTCCTTACTCTGTATTATATTCTTATTAGATTTTAAGCTTTGTAATATAGAGTTTTATATTGTATAACTTACATTAGATTGTAAGCTCAGTAGAGCTGGTTATGGTAGGTAAGTCACTCTGCAGGGCCGGGACCTCCTTACTCTGTATTATATTCTTATTAGATTGTAAGCTTTGTGGGGATTTTTGTATTGTATGACTTACATTGGATTGTAAGCTCAACAGAGCTGTTTAGGGTAGGTAAGTCGATCTGCAGGGCAAGGACCTCCTTACTCTGTATTATAGTCCTATTAGATTGTAAGCTTTCTGGTATAGAGTTTTATATTGTATAACTTACATTAGATGGTAAGCTCAGTAGAGCTGTTTAGGGCAGGTAAGTCGATCTGCAGAGTAGAGACCTCCTTACTCTGTATTATAGTCTTATTAGATTGTAAGCTTTGTGGGATGTCGATTTTTGTATTTTATACCTTACATTAGATTGTAAACTCAGCAGAGCTGGTTAGGGCAGGTGAATTGCTCTGCAGGGCAGTGTCCTCCTTACTCTCTATTCTATATATATTAAATTGTAAGCTTTGTGGGAATAGTTTTTTTGAATTGTTTAACTTCTATTAGATTGTGAGCTAAGCAGAGCTGGTTACAGTAGGTAAGTTGCTCTGCAGGGCAGGGACCTCCTTACTATTATATTCTTATTAGATTGTAAGCTTTGTGGGATAGATTTCTGTATTGTATAATTTACATTAGATTGTAAGCTCAACAGAGCTGGTTATAGTAGGTAAGTTGCTCTGCAGGGCAGGGACCTCCTCACTATTATATTCTTATGAGATTGTAAGCTTTGTGGGATAGATTTCTGTATTGTATAATTTACATTAGATTGTAAGCTCAACAGAGCTGGTTACAGTAGGTAAGTTGCTCTGCAGGGCAGGGACCTCCTTACTATTATATTCTTATTAGATTGTAAGCTTTGTGGAGAAAGATTACTGTATTGTATAACTTCCATTAGATTTTAAGCTCAGCAGAGCTGGTTAGTGCAGGTAAGTTGCTCTGCAGGGCAGGGACCTCCTTACTATTATATTCTTATTAGATTGTAAGCTTTGTGGGATAGATTTCTGTATTGTATAACTTACATTAGATTGTAAGCTCAGCAGAGCTGGTTACAGTAGGTAAGTTGCTCTGCAGGGCAGGGACCTCCTTACTATTATATTCTTATTAGATTGTAAGCTTTTTGTTGGATAGATTTCTGTATTGTATAACTTCCATTAGATTGTAAGCTCAGCAGAGCTGGTTACAGTAGGTAAGTCGCTCTGAAGGGCAGGGACCTCCTCACATTGTATTATATTCTTATTAGATTGTACGTTTGTGGGATAGATTTCTGTATTGTATAACTTCCATTAGATTGTAAGCTCAGCAGAGCTGGTTACAGTAGGTAAGTTGCTCTGCAGGGCAGGGACCTCCTTACTATTATATTCTTATTAGATTGTAAGCTTTGTGGAGACAGATTTCTGTATTGTATAACTTACATTAGATTGTAAGCTCAGCAGAGCTGGTTACAGTAGGTAAGTTGCTCTGCAGGGCAGGGACCTCCTTACTATTATATTCTTATTAGATTGTAAGCTTTGTGGGATAGATTTCTGTATTGTATAACTTCCATTAGGTTGTACGCTCAGCAGAGCTGGTTACAGTAGGTAAGTTGCTCTGCAGGGCAGGGACCTCCTCACATTGTATTATATTCTTATTAGATTGTAAGTTTGTGAGGATAGATTTCTGTATTGTATAACTTCCATTAGATTGTACGCTCAGCAGAGCTGGTTAGGGCAGGTAAGTCGCTCTGCAGGGCAGGGACCGCCTTACTATTATATTCTTATTAGATTGTAAGTTTGTGGGGATAGATTTCTGTATTGTATAACTTCCATTAGATTGTAAGCTCAGCAGAGCTGGTTAGGGCAGGTAAGTCGCTCTGCAGGGCAGGGACCTCCTCACATTGTATTATATTCTTATTAGATTGTAAGCTTTGTGGGATAGATTTCTGTATTGTATAACTTCCATTAGATTGTAAGCTCAGCAGAGCTGGTTAGGGCAGGTAAGTCGCTCTGCAGGGCAGGGATCTCCTTTCTTTGAAGTCTTATTCTCATTAGATTTTATGTGTAAATGTATTGTGTCCAGCAATATGCAGTTAGATAAACCAAGTGGATGATCCAGGGACAAAACCGATCGCCATATTTGGGGTCAGGAAGGAATTTTTTTCCCCCACGTGAGACAAAATTGGCCAAAGTTTCACTGGGGTTTTCTTTGCCTTCCTCTGGATCAACCAGATATTAAAAATAACATTAAAATTGCAGCAATATTTAAATTGCACATCTGCTTATTGCTGCAAAAAAAATAAAAAATATTGAATTTATCCCTGTCTGTTTCCTGATTTATTTCATGACTCCATCTATACACCACATGGTTCATAAAAAATTGAAAGGTTCGGAAGACACACAAGGTCATAATCTGGGCTTGCCTTCTACTACAATGATCAAAATAAGGAAAGTGAGCAGGGGGTGGAGATATGCAGGGCCGGCCCTAGGGGTGTGCGACCTGTGCAACACCACAGGGCACAACACCCAGGGGGCACAACACCCAGGGGGCGCAACACCCATGAAAAATGTCAAAATACCCCAGGTTGAATACCCTTGGATGTCAACTTTTAAAAAATATGTTCCTTTGACTGGTGATTCAGGGATTCATGACAGCATTAGACTACTTATTTTCCTGTAACAAAAATGAACAGAAAAACACGTAAACATTGTCTATTTCTACACAAATATTGCAATATATTTAGCAGGCTTTTTCATTAACTTTTGTAGATGAGTAAAAGATTTTGGAAGAAAAAGTCAGATAGTTTTTTTTTTTCAATTGTTCTCCATATTTTATATATTTTTTATAATAAATTAATCACAATTAAAATAATGGTATGTAAAGCAAGCTTTTATTATCCTTAAAAAAAATATATATAATTTATGTGGGTACAATAAACGAGAAAGAGGAAAATTACAGCTAAACACAAACTGCGCAGAAGTGTTTAAAGAGTCACGGTCCTTAACATACATAATTTGTGTTTGATCACTTTACATGACCCTTTTCTGTCTGTAATGTCTGTTCTTTAAATTTATCTCTTTATACTGCACCTGTATGCTGCTTGCTATTATCTTTCCCCCATCTGCAAATATTGTATCCTGTGAAAAGAAGGAAGACAGCGCTACAGAGTAATGTTAAATGAAAATAAATGAATATGAATGTGTATAAATACACCATAAAAAACACAAATTTTGAGGGTATAAAAAATATATAAATTTATTAAATATAAAAATAAAATAAATAAACACAGAACCACCTGAACTCGGAGGTGGAAACACAGTATACAAATGAATTAAATTGCAGTTAGCAATAGGGATATGCTAGTAACAAATGCAAGTAAAACCAAAAGAACAAAACTGAGTAAAAACAGTAGCAACAATAGGTAGATAATACACACCCTTAAAGGAGAGCCGATTGAGACAATGCTGGACTCAGAGCAGTGAATCCGGAGCGAAAAAAGAAGCCTGGCCAGGTCTTTTCGCAGAGAGAACAGGACGCCAAAAAAGGGACGCGTTTCGAAAAACTTCTTCAGCCTTTGGCAACCAGCATATAAATATTGTATCCTGTTCAACCCTTCATCTGCAAACTAGGACTCACTACTTTCATTTTCTAAAAATATACAATGTGCTTCTTCTGTAATAGAGATTTCTTCACACCATTCTCTCCTTGCCCTAATACCTGGGTGACCAATCTCATTGTATTAGGGATACTGATGGAGAATGCAAAATGTGATGTTATAAGGCGCTTGGAGATTAACGCTATCCAGAGGTGGCACAAAGACATGTTACATGGTTGTAGCACAACAATCGTGCCATTCTCCCCCCAAAAAACACACTGTGTACAATGCAAAAACAATAAAAGAAACTCTCAAGCATCAGAGAATGGGCCCATTCAAAAATAAATATGTATACTTCCTTCTTAACAAGAGCAATCTTTTCAAACACACTTCTAAGAAAACAGATGGTCTATTCACGAACATTCGACTTTGGAGGTCGACTTTCATTTTAAGAGATTCATTTCAGAGACGTAAAAAAGCTCATCACAGAGCTGAAACGTTGATTTTGTACGGAATAAATCCCTTTAACACAGAGTGCTGAGTTCCTGTATTTATTTATCAGATTTCATTTTGAGACTTAGTCCCATTCTGCACAGGAGTTTGACTTAGTCTCAAAAATCGCTTCAATCATTACTTTCAATATGAAGGATTCAAACCTGGGTAAGTCACACTCAAGTGCCAAATTTGACTTGGTCTCAAAATAAAAGTTGAAAGACCAGCACTCGGTTGTAACGTGATGAATTTTTAATCACACATAGGCAACGTTTCAATCCTTGCAGATCTTTCTTAAGCCTATCTTAGGCTTGAGAAAGATCTGCAAGGATTGAAACGTTGCCTATGTGTGATTAAAAATTCATCACTTTACAACCGAGTGCTGGTCTTTCATTTTTGTTGCTATTTGAAGATTTGGGAGACATCTTAAAGTCCGTGCACCGGGACTTTATATCTTGTGCGGATCTGGGACTATTTTCTATTTTTCAAAAAAAAAGTTGACCTCCAAAGTTGCATTTTAGTGAATAGACCCAATAGAGACACTTACATAGGGGTTAATCTATACACCAGGCTCATGTATAATTAGCACCAAACTCCCATCAGGCAGTTAGTGCCATGTGTACTGGTCCTGCACTTCTTGCTTTCTCTGGGATATTTAACACTGGTGCATCCCATGTTTTAAAAAAAATTAGGTACTTAGCCATATATGTTTTACATGCTGCAGAATGTATAATTCATATGTGTTCAGAAGGAGATTGTTTCATTAATCAGGTAGTTCAGATGGGATCCTCTCCTTGTATAACGAATTGGTTTCTCCTGGTCACACATATTCTACATTGTGCAGAGAAGCATGCAAAGGTTATACATGTCCTGCAAAAAATAGGTGACTTGGCAATCCTATCTGTAAACAAAACCTTCAGATCTGTGCTTTGTAAGGCTCCTGTGCACTATATGGATGCCCACGTTGTACATACACCATATTTTGGAATGTGTCTAGTTAACACATATAATATACAGATTTATTGCATATCAATGTTTTAGTCCCTGCTTGGGGACCAACAATAGTTATCATTTAGGAGCATGCTGCTCTCCAATATGGCGCCCACGAATCGCTCAATGGATTATGCATTAAAGCATCAACGTTTTAGCAGTGTTTGTGAACTTAAACTGCAAACACTGCTCGTTTAACCGCAGGAAGAGGTTTAACCGCAGAAAGAGGTTAAAACAAAAGGCAGAGAAGTTAGTGGACTGTGTCGGGAAGCACAATCTATATGATGTGTGGAGGGTACAGCATCCAAATGAGAGGGATTTCACGTTTTTCTCCCCTCCACATTCTTCATATTCAAGGATAGACTATTTTTTTATGATGGGCCCGACCCTGGAGTCCCGTGGGAGTTCCAGGATCGGTCCCATCACATGGACTGACCATGCGCCGGTATTTATTAGTCTGAAAGGTAACCCAGGATATGGAGCCCGAACGGCATGGAGATTGAATGAATCCATTCTCTTAACAGAGGAGAGTAAGAATGATCTAATGGATCAAGCTAGTGATTTTTTATCCCTGAATGACAGGGGGATACTTCGGACTTGAACTTATGGTGTAGTATGAAATGTTTTCTCCGAGGCTACTTGATTAAGAAGGGCTCATGGATTAAAAGAAAGAGAGAAAAAGCATTGGCTGATCTATATATTCAACTAGCGGGACTGGAAAGAGATAATAAGAGAGATCCAGAGAAATCAAGGGAACAAAGGATATCCCAGATAAAGAAAGACATTTTAAATAGACTTCAGGAAAAAGCCGATTACTCTCTAATGAAACTAAAACAGAGGTGGCATTGTACCGACAACATAGTAGGTAAAGATCTAACAAATAAATTAAGATTCCAAAAACAGAAAGAGAGAATTAAAAAGATTTTCTATGAAAGCAGGACCTGCTTGTCACCGTCTGAGATAGGCCAAGCCTTTCAGTCCTATTATAAAACACTTTATAACCTACCACAATCCCAACGGAGTGAGGAAGAACTTAAGGATTTTCTGGAAGGCTTGCACCTTCCCCGATTATCGGCGGAGAAACTTTCGGTACTAAATCAACCATTTACACAGTTTGAAATATTATCGACAATAAAGGTTCTAAAGTCAAGAAAGGCACCAGGCCCAGATGGCTTTTCTGCAACATTCTATAAGATATTGGGTCCTCTGATCTCTCCGGTCCTAGAGAGGGTTTTTAATGGAATAGAGGCAGAAACTGTATTTCCTGCTGAGATGTTGGAGGCCTGTATCTCCCCCATCCTGAAGGCTGGGAAGGATCCAACAAAAGTAGATAATTACCGCCCAATTTCACTTGGTAACCAAGATTTTAAGATCTACTCCAAAATTCTAGCCCAGAGGTTGAATGTAGTTATACGAGATCTTATTCAGCCGGACCAGGTGGGTTTTATGCTTGGGAGGGCCTGTGAGGATAACACCCGCAGGGTCCTCGGCATATTGGAGGAGATACATCGAATTGGGATTCCTTCTGCCTTCTTGGCACTTGACGCCGAGAAGGCATTTGATAGAGTCAACTGGAGGTTTATGGCGGAGACCCTGCGGGTGTTTGGACTCGCGGGTCCTTTCTTGAGTCGTACCCTAGCTCTTTATTCAAATCCCAGAGCAAAAATTGTTGGGCCATTCCTTAGTTCAGAACAGTTTGACATAAGAAATGGCACGCGTCAGGGCTGTCCATTGGCTCCGTTGTTGTATGCTTTGACAATTGAGCCATTGGCGGCCCTTATTAGAAGGACCAGAGAGATCAGAGGAATTAAGATAGGAGATAGGGACCACACAATAATGCTTTATGCAGATGATATTTTTCTTTCACTCTTATCCCCAGAACACTCTATTTCGGCATTACTCTCGACGGTAGAGAATTTTGCTTCATTTTCAAACTATAAACTAAACTTACCTAAAACACAGACAATTTTGTTTTATCAGAATCTAGAACAAAGGGTTAGAATAGCCGGTTTGGGAAACTTTCGTGAGAACAAAGAGATTGAATACTTGGGAATAAGGATCACACAAAGAATAGATAATATAATACTAACTAACTTCTCTAGATTACTGACGGAAGTGAAGGAGATGCTTAGGAGTTGGAAATATCTGCAGTTGTCCTGGCTAGGCCGTATTAATACTATAAAGGCATATGTGGTCCCGAAAATAATATATCTATTCAGATCTATTCCTCTCAGAGTACCCATATCGACCCAAAAGGAATTCGATAAGGAATTCCTAAAATGTATCTGGAACTCTAAAAAATCGAGACTCTCGGCCAAAATTCTTAAAAATAGCCTCCATGAAGATGGAATGGGATATCCAGACTTGGGTAGGTTACATAATGCATGCCTACTAGTCCATGTGATAGCCTGGAAATCCAAAGAAAGGGATAAGCTGGGCTGGTTGAGTATAGAGAGATCAAAAAGTGGAGGGTTTGATCCCTTTTTATTGCAATGGGTTGACCGGGATAGATACAACAGAATGAAAATATCTAGCACTATAGTGAGGGGTCTGATAGAAAATGTATATAAGTTGAAAAAATGGTTGGGCTCCACCCTATTCTTTACAAAAGACGCCCCATTAGAAGTTCTGTCTGTGTATATAAAGGATATCCGTTTAGCCCACTGGGGAAACTGGAATATCCAATATATTGAAGATCTATATAGAGACAGCCAGTTGTTGACATTTTCAGAACTCCGGTCCTAGAGAGGGTTTTTAGAACTCCAAGACAAGTTTAATATACCAACATCAGAACTCTTTACTTATCTTAGAGTAAAAGGATTCTTATTTAAAACAACTCCCATATCATCAGACAGCTGGGGAGAATTTGTGAAACTGGGTTCTAGGGAGAGACTACTTTCAAAGATAATGATCTACCTCTCAGAGATCGCGGTCCCGATTGTGTCTTAAGCCAGGGGTAAATAGGGACTAGACTTGGGCTTAGATCTTCCAGTGGAAGTGTGGTACAAAACTTGGCAAGATACAAGGAAGGCTACACATTGTATGTATCTGCAAGAACAACATTTTAAACTTCTTCATAGGTGGTACCTAGTACCATGTAGACTGTTCAGATTCCAGGCTAGACGATTTTTGCTGGAGGTGTAGAAAGAGTACGGGTTCATATATCCACATCTGGTGGGACTGTAGTTTATTAAAAGAATTGAAACAACAGATGATACAGAAATGCGAAGAAATTTTCAGTCGCCCAATGCAAATAACCCCTCAAATGTTTTTGCTCCACTCAAATATCTCAACTTGTAATACGTTTAATAGATCATTACTGATTAATATCTTCGTAGCAATTAAAATCTGTCTAGCAAGATATTGGAAAAGGAAAGAGGTCCCTTCCTGGAAAGAAATAGAGACCCAAATTGATACTCAAGCCCTGGCGGAAAAGTTTTTCTTTCGAAAAGATAGATTTACAAGAGAGATATTCCATAAGACATGGATCTTGTGGGGGGATATGGTGGGGACCCCTGCACACGAGAATAATCGGTAGATAACCGGACTGCCTGGCCCTCTCTGCGCCCCCCCCCCCCATGGAACGACCGGTGGACATGGTGTGTGTGAGAAGTGGGAAGTGTGAAGGTGAGAAATTGAATGGAAGGAGGTGAATATGAAAGTATGGTGAAGTTATGGATCTTTTTTTTTTTTTCTCTTTCTTTTTTTCCTTTTCTTCTTTTCTGCCCTCTCTTTTTTTCCCTCTCCCTTATCATTTATATGGAAGATAGACAACTCACTTTTCGCCTGTTTAAGAAGCCATTGGACACAGATGGGGAATAAATGTAGGGTGGTGACTGTTCCATGTTGATATCTTGTATATTAACTAAGTCTAATGCGGGTGATGACTTCGGGCCGGATTCACGGGGGAGGAGGGAACGGGGAGGGTGGGGGGTCATTGAAATGAATGATTACTGGATTTTTCTGTCTTGTTCTTATTCTTTTTCTTTGTATTCAATTTTGTATTTTATGTGTGTGTTCTCTCTCTTTGCTTGAAAACAATAAAGACTAATAAACTAAAAAAAAACTGCAAACACTGCTCGTTTAACCACAGGACGGACTAAGTCAGTCCAGTGTCGTCAACGCTTTGCCAGACAGGATGGACCTAGTTCGTCCAATGTCGGCAAAGGGTTAAATGTGTCTGTGGAGTCTCCTGTTTATGAAATCACCTGTGTCTTGACATGCAAATTAACTGGTTTTAAATAGGTAATGTGTAGTGTTGAGCGAACCCGAACCGCACTGTTCGGGTTTGTACCGAACATTACGGTTTTTGGACCCCGGACCCGAACACGGACCTTCTACTGTATGTTCGTGTTGGAGTTCGGGGTTCGGCGATTACATTGTATGTAATGCTATTGGCTTTCTATAAACCGAAATAGAGTCCCCATTCATAATAATTTCTTATGAATGGGGACTCTATTTCGGTTTATTGAAAGCCAATAGCATTACATGTATTCCATAAGCCGAAAGTCTATAAACCGAACGACATTCGGTTTATAGACTTTCGGTTTATAAAATAGAAATAGCATTACATGTATTCTATAAACCGAAAGTCTATAAACCGAATGTCGTTCGGTTTATAGACTTTCGGCTTATGGAATACATGTAATGCTATTGGCTTTCTATAAACCGAAATAGAGTCCCCATTCATACGAATAGGTCAATTGACCTATTCGTATGAATGGGGACACTCACCCACATTTTACTTCATTTTGCAGCCCTCTAGCCCTTTCCAGGACTTTTTTAGAGTCATTTTAGTGGCCAAAAGTTCGTGTCCCCATTGACTTCAAGTTCGGGGTCAAGTTCAAGCCCGAACCCGCCGAACCCGAACATCCAGGTGTTCTGTAAGGTCCGCATCTCTGTCCCACGCCGGGTCCCTCACAGAAAGAATAGCAGCAGCTCCGGTCCCTCTCACCGTCGGCTATCCTCTTCTACACGCGCCCGACACTGGAGACAGGCGCGTGCTCGACGGGAAGCTCTTTCTCTTCTGCCCCGATCATCACTATGGCAACGGGCGGCGAGACGCGCGTCGCGTACGTCACGGGGGCGGAGCTATGCCCTTTAAAACCATAGCGCGCGCAATTCAAATTTGCTTGTTGATTTTTCAAGCTATCTCCTCGTGGATTGCTCCTAGCTTCCTCGTTTTTGTTCCTGCAAGTGTTATTTGATCATTCTACTCTACTGGACTTCTGACCTGGCTTTCTCCTGGATTTTGCTGACCTCTGTTCTCCCTGACCCGGCTACGTTATTTGACCCTCCTGCATTCTGGTATCCTTGAACCCGGCTTGAACTCTCGACCTTGCTACCTTCCTGGCTCCCCGACTCGGACTGTCCCTCTACTACCCTTCACGGTACCAGCACTTCTGTTCCTGGTTCTCTGACATTCGTGCCTGCTGCCATCTATTGACGTCTACCTACCCTGTAGCCCTCGGTATCGGTGGTGCCAGGCAGGAACAGTCGATATCTGCAATTGGGATCCCTACCTCTTCGCATGAATCACGGTACGTTGGTTTTCTGCCTTACAAAATCAACAAGCCATTTTCCATGGATCCCGCAGAAGTCATGGATGCGGTGACTGCCCTATCCCGGCAACTAACTGCCCTGACCCAATCGATGCAGGACCTGCAAGCTGGACACTCTCATGTTCAACATCAGCTACATGAATTACAGGCTAATCGCCAATACCCCCCAGTAGAAACTACGCCACTAGCACCTTCCCCACATCCATTAGATTCTGCCTCTGCCCTTGCTCCTGAACCCAGGATGCCCTTGCCGGAACGTTTCTCTGGCGACAGGAAGAAATACCGGGCCTTCATGACTTCCTGTCAACTCCTGTTTTCATTACAGCCTAGGACATATACCTCGGATTACGTGAAGGTACGGACTGTCATTTCCCTGTTACAGGGTGAACCCCAAACCTGGGCTCACCATCTTTTACACTCTCACCACCCATCACTGGACTCATGGACATCATTCCTACAAGAAATGGATGCTCTGTTTGAAGATCCCCTTAGAACAGCTACAGCGCAGTCCTCTCTTCGAGCTCTTAGACAAGGCAAAAGACCCGTGGAGGAATACGTCACAGAATTCCGAAGCCTGGCAATCGATAGCACTTGGAACGAACCGGCACTTTTGGACCAATTTCGCCACGGGCTATCAGAAACCCTCAAGGATGAGCTTGCTCGCATAGGTATGCCGTCTTCTCTTGACAATCTCATCCATCTGGTTGTGCAACTGGATAGAAGGCTAAGGGAAAGAAGAATGGAACGTGCCTCTTCAGTCAACCCCGTATTCAAACGCCCTGCGTCCTTCCTGGAGCCTTCTGGTTCCTCTCCGGCCCCCAGCCCTCCTGATGAGCCTATGCAGTTAGGACTTACACGAGGACCCCTCACGGAAGAAGAGAAGAAACATCGACGCCTCAATAACCTATGCCTCTACTGCGGCAAACCAGGTCATCTGATTCGTTCCTGTCCTCGTCTGCCCAGATCTTCCGGAGGTAAGAGTTGCCAATCTGAGGTGTGTCTTCGCCCTGTCTTGTCGTCCGGTTCGCCTCATTTGTCCATTTCTCTGTTCCTACAGTGGACCACTAACTCCGCTACAGTGCAAGCAATCGTTGATTCCGGAGCAAGCCGTTGTTTCATCGACAACTTCACCGTAAAGCTTCTTCAGATTCCAACTCGCAGAAAAGAAAAGCCAATACATGTCCAAGTGATAGACGGCTCACCTATTAGCTCAGGACCGGTTGCCCTAGAAACACTTCCTCTGCATGTCCACATCGGCCCGGATCATGTGGAAATCCTCAGATTTGATGTGGTGACATCCCCACTATTTCCAGTCATTCTGGGCATGCCCTGGTTGTGTCAACACAATCCTCAAATAGACTGGGTGAAAGGCTCTCTGTCCTTCTCCTCCGATTTCTGCCAACACCAGTGTCTGGACACCGTCTCTACGCTGATGACGTCTATGGACCCCAGTTCCAGTGAAACATCTATCACCATTCCTGCTCCTTATACAGATTACTCAGATGTATTTGACAAAAAGGGGGCCGACAAATTACCCCCAGAACGACCCTACGATTGTCCCATAGATTTATTGCCGGGCTCATCTATTCCATTTGGTAAGATCTACCCTCTCTCTGAACCCGAAATGCTTCACCTAAAGAACTACATAACGGAGAACCTCGCAAAGGGATTTATCAGACCTTCTACCTCCCCTGCAGGAGCTGCTATATTTTTTATCGGAAAAAAGGATGGTGGTCTCCGACCTTGTATCGATTATAGAGAACTCAATGACATCACCATCAAAAATCGATACCCACTTCCCTTAATTCCAGAATTGCTGGATCGAGTCAGAGGTGCCACCATTTTCACCAAGATAGATTTACGTGGAGCATACAACCTAGTCCGGATTCGCAAGGGAGACGAGTGGAAGACTGCATTCCGGACTAGGTATGGGCATTTTGAATATTTGGTGATGCCTTTTGGACTCTGTAATGCCCCAGCCGCTTTCCAGCATTTCTTGAATGACATCTTCAGAGATATATTGGATATATTCCTCGTGGTATATTTGGATGACCTCCTCATCTTTTCCAATAATCGCCAAGAACATCACGTTCACGTTCGCAAGGTGCTGGACCGTTTACGTACACATCAACTATACGCCAAACTCGAAAAATGTGCCTTTGACTGTTCCAAGATTGAATTCCTCGGATACATTCTGAACCCAGGGAGCATTCAGATGGACCCACGGAAGGTCCATACCGTCTTGAATTGGCCAACACCTACTTGTAAAAAGGCGGTTCAGCGATTCATTGGTTTCGCCAACTACTATCGGAGATTCATTAGAGGCTTCTCGCAGATCGCTGCTCCTATCACTAAATTGACTAAATTACATATTCCCTTTCTATAGACCTCTGCTGCCCAAGACGCCTTTGACTTACTCAAACAACGTTTTACTTCAGCTCCTATACTAGTACAGCCTGATTCCTCTACACCGTACTTCCTGGAAGTGGACGCTTCAGAGACAGCTATAGGAGCCGTCTTATCCCAACGACAAGGAGAAAAAGCTCTCCTCCACCCAGTGGCCTTTTATTCCCATCGTCTCACACCTCCGGAATCCAATTATGATGTAGGAGACAGGGAATTGCTGGCCATTAAATACGCGCTAGAGGAATGGAGACATCTGTTGGAAGGAGCATTGCATCCTGTTACCATATATACGGACCATCGCAATCTCGAATACCTGATGAAGGCCAAACGCCTTCGCCCCAGACAGGCTCGATGGTCCCTCTTTTTCACAAGGTTCAATCTTCACATCACGTATAGACCTGGTTCTCGCAACACCAAGGCTGACGCATTATCCCGCCTTTACGATACACAGCCGGTGGAAAACCTTTCACCCGACACGATACTTCCTTCTCACGTGTTCTTAGCAACCCAGGGTTCCCTGATTGACAAAATTCAGACGTATTCTCGGTCTGCCATACCTCCTAATACTACACCTCCTCTCACGTTCCAGGGAGGATGCTACAGACACCAGGATAAAATCTACGTACCCAAACCCGTTCGTGTATCTGTGATGCAGCTAAACCATGATTCTATCCTATCGGGTCATGGTGGAATCACAAAGACCACAGAACTTGTGAAACGCCACTTCTGGTGGCCTCGGTTACTGAAGGATGTCACGTCCTATGTTCGTTCTTGTGAGGTGTGTGCACGGAACAAGACCAACCGGACCAAACCTGCGGGCTTATTACAGCCACTCCCTGTGCCATCTAGACCATGGTCTGACATTTCCATGGACTTCATCGTAGACTTACCTCCTTCTCAGAAACACAATACCATCATGGTCGTGGTGGATCGTTGTACCAAGATGGCCCATTTTATCCCAACCATTGGTGTTCCCACAGCAGCCACCACAGCTTCCTTGTTTATCTCCTTTGTCTTCCGTCTCCACGGGCTGCCACTGTCCATCACCTCGGATCGTGGAGTTCAGTTTACGTCCCGTTTTTGGAGAGCCTTTTGCCATAACCTTCGAATCCATAGCGCTCTCTCCACAGCCTTCCACCCTCAGACCAACGGTCAAACAGAACGGTTAAAACAAATTCTGGAGCAGTATATACGTTGTTACACCGCTTACTTACAAGACGATTGGTTACCACTGCTCCCAACAGCGGAATTTGCCTACAATAACCAACAACAATCCTCTATTAAAATGTCCCCGTTCTTTGCTCACTACGGGTACCACCCTATTTCGATTCCCGGAGTGGTCACAGACTCTTCGGTACCCGAGGTCAAGGAAAGACATTTACGCATCTCGCAACATTTGGTGACCCTACGTAAGAACCTTGAGGCTGCTCAAGACACTCAAAGAAGATACGCAAACCTCAAACGTTCTCCCCCACCAAGATACCAAGCCGGGGACAAGGTTTGGCTTTCTGCCGCTCATATTCGGTTGACATGCCCTTCCAGGAAATTGGGTCCCCGATTCCTGGGTCCCTACCCTATCTTGGAAGTTCTTAGTCCGGTTACGATGCGTCTGAAACTCCCCTCCTCGCTTCGCATTCACCCGGTGTTCCACGTGGCTCTCTTGAAACCTTACATCGCTAACCGCTTTGTCGGCCGGGTTCCTACGCCCCCTGCTCCGGTTATCGTAGAAGGCAATAAGGAGTATGTTGTACAAAAAATATTGGACTCCCGATGGCGTAGAGGACGCATAGCATATCTAATCCACTGGCGCGGGTATGGTCCGGAAGAACGATCGTGGGAACCCTTGTCGCATATTCATGCTCCTGCTTGTTTGCGTGCATACCATCTTCGGTACCCTTCGCGGCCTGCACCGGTTTGCGCCCAGAGTCCGCGCTTGAGGAGGGGGCTCTGTAAGGTCCGCATCTCTGTCCCACGCCGGGTCCCTCACAGAAAGAATAGCAGCAGCTCCGGTCCCTCTCACCGTCGGCTATTCTCTTCTACACGCGCCCGACACTGGAGACAGGCGCGTGCTCGACGGGAAGCTCTTTCTCTTCTGCCCCGATCATCACTATGGCAACGGGCGGCGAGACGCGCGTCGCGTACGTCACGGGGGCGGAGCTATGCCCTTTAAAACCATAGCGCGCGCAATTCAAATTTGCTTGTTGATTTTTCAAGCTATCTCCTCGTGGATTGCTCCTAGCTTCCTCGTTTTTGTTCCTGCAAGTGTTATTTGATCATTCTACTCTACTGGACTTCTGACCTGGCTTTCTCCTGGATTTTGCTGACCTCTGTTCTCCCTGACCCGGCTACGTTATTTGACCCTCCTGCATTCTGGTATCCTTGAACCCGGCTTGAACTCTCGACCTTGCTACCTTCCTGGCTCCCCGACTCGGACTGTCCCTCTACTACCCTTCACGGTACCAGCACTTCTGTTCCTGGTTCTCTGACATTCGTGCCTGCTGCCATCTATTGACGTCTACCTACCCTGTAGCCCTCGGTATCGGTGGTGCCAGGCAGGAACAGTCGATATCTGCAATTGGGATCCCTACCTCTTCGCATGAATCACGGTACGTTGGTTTTCTGCCTTACATGTCCGCTCAACTCTAGTAATGTGCAATTTGCACATAAAACCACAGGTGACGTCAAAAGCAGGAAACTTCAGTGACATTTAAAACACCCTTTCCTCCTAGTTTATGCATTTACTTGCAGTTTTGCTAACACAATTTTTGATCATTTTCAGTCATTTTTTTATTCTCTACATTCACAGTAAAAACAATGTTTAGGTGATACTGTCCCTTTAATATTTATTTTAATGAGGCATTACTGTCACTTTAAAAGTCTCTTGTCACTCTCTTGATGATACAGTATCTAGCATATTAACAAATACAAAAGTCATATTTTAACTCTCAAGGAAAGATCTCATATCATAGACTCTTAATTTAAATGTGTGCAGTTTTTAAATCATCCAAAATGCTATTTTCTGTCAGGCTCACATGACTGCAATGGTCCCTGTTGAAATGGTGATAGGTTTCTATAATTGGTGCATAAGAATACACTTAGGTGTAGGCTGTTACTATGTGTTATCTGGAATTCTAGGGTAAACATCTAAAAGTGGAGCAATGTGCAGCAACCTTCTATTGGTTTCCATGGTGACTGCTCCACTTTTTAAACTTTGCCTCAGGATTGTTTTTCATTCTTAGGCCTCATAGTTTCCTGTAGGCACTTAAGGAAACATGTATCATTACAGTATGCTTGAGTAATAATCATACTAACTATGCTGAAAATGGAAATACATCTGGTTGGAATATGATAGCAACCATATCTGATAATACAGAGTGCATTGTTCTGCCCATGTACTGATTCTGTAGCCCCCAGACAAGGTCCGGGAGGGGTAATCATGACAGGGTGCTGAGGGGATATGTCCAGCCTATAGTGGTAGTTAGTGGGAGGAGTTGGGAAGTTATAAAAGTTAGGAACAGGAAGTTTGGGAGCCATTTTAGAAATAAAAGTTCCCCTACCCGTTGTCCCACCCACCCTCTCCTTTTTTATGGTTATGTGCCTTTATTTACATTTGAAGAAAAAAGGCTCACAATCCGTCTCCACTCCACAAATTCCAACACATGAAGGGTGGGTGCTTCCACAGCGCTGAACAGACGCAATATGTAGACACACCTCTTTGCTACTTCTGTGCCTTTATTTACATGTCACATCATTGGCGGAAGCTTGCAGAGTATCCAGGAGGGTTAATGGAGGAACGGAATGGTCGGAGTCAATCGAGACTCTGGTAGGAGGTTCGAAGGGAAAGTGGTACATCGAACCTCAGGATATGAGGGGGCATATGAGGGGGCATTATGAGAAATATGGAGTCATTCGGCAGCCACCTGGATACTCCTGCATGCTTGGTTGGTTTCCTGATGTTATATGGAATGTTATGTTTAGTCATTGTATAATACTGGTATATGTGTGGAATGTATAAAATGTTATGCAATGACTATTTAAATAAAGTTCTGTGGCCGTTATTTTACCCCACAGTCTGGTTTTAAGTTATCAGTTATTTCTAGGCGAATACATATCCCAGATGATTGAAGCTACCATGTCATGGTAAATACACGACTTTCAAAGAAAAAGAGAAGTCCCTGGTAATCATGTTTCAATCACACTCGAACCCTTTTGGTGCAGACCTGGTCCTATGGCGGAGATACATTGATGATGTAATTTTCATCTGGAAGGGAACCGAGCTGGAATTATTAAAATTCAAAACCTATCTTAATAATAATGATCACAATCTCATCTTTTCCTTCACCCAAAGCACTGAGTCCATTGATTTTCTAGACCTAAACTTCTATGTTGACAATGATATTCTAAAGTCCAAAACTTTTTTCAAAAAATTTGACAGTAACAACTACATAGATAAAAAGAGTTGCCATCATCCCAACTGGCTAAACAACATTCCGAAAGGGCAATTTAGAAGAATTCGAAGGAACTGTAGTGACATCAACATCTTCAGAGAACAAACAAGAACCCTTAAATATAGGTTTATTAAAAAAAACTATAAAATTGAGGCACTGAATAAGGCAGAGCAAGAAATAGAATTAATGGACAGGAATGAAATCTTAAAGACTAAATCCAAAAAGGATAGAAAAACAGCAATAGACTATGGAACATCCTTTATCTCAGAATACAATATGGCAACCCCCCAGATTAGAAGAATCTTACACCAACATTGGAATGTTATCCAGGGAGATGAAATTCTGGCTCCCTTAGTACAAAATAGACCTACCGTCATTTTCAAAAAAGCTCCTAACCTGAAATCAAAACTTGCACCTAGTGTCATTAAGACAGTTCCAAAAATAAATGGGTCCAGTTGGCTCACTAACAGCAAAACCAATGGATTTTATAAGTGTGGAAACTGTAAGGCCTGCACACACCAAGTCAGGAAAAAGATAGAATTCAAATCCCTAAGCACTGGCAAAACATATAAGGTTAAGAGTTTTATTAATTGTAATACCAAATATATGTGGTTTACCTGGTAGAATGCGGCTGTGGGGCCCAATATATAGGACAAACAAAAAGACCGCTCAAAGTCCGCATCCTTGAACATATGGGAATGATGAATAAGGAATGTGATAGGTTTAAATACAGCTTGCCCAACCACTGCCACAGTTGCCCAAAAGGCAAAGTGGAACAAATAAAATTCATGGGAATCGAGTCCATTCCTTCCACATGGAGAAGAGGCGATAGATCCAGAAGGCTACTACAGAGGGAGGCTTTCTGGATTTTCAATATGCAAACCCTAAATCCTAAGGGAATTAACCTAGACTTTGAATTAAAGGCCTTTTTATAAAAAATTAACTTAGGAAAAGTATTTTTATGGTTCACCTAGTGTATTTTGAATATATATATCACTATCCCCTTTTACACTTCAACAATGTCCCAAAGTGGCATTTTTGAATTCATGGACACATCCACATGTCCATGGATTTGGAGATATGTTCAATGCATCATGTGTTTTTTCTGAATCGTATGGTGATGTGTTCTATGCTTTCACAAGTTTTACATGTCGTTGTAGGATATACATGGATATCGACAGGTTTTTTGGGGATGCAGACGTGCAACAAAAGGGATTTATATATTTTATATAAACCTTTATTTTATAGAAAAGAGGGAGGAAAAAAACCCTTATTCTCTATATTTATTTTTTTTCTATAAAAATGATAACATCAATCAATTGGATCACTGATTATGAGATTCAAAAACTGCAGTCCCACAATAGCTGTCTTTTATGTTTTATTATGTTGTATTACTTTTTCTATTATCATCTTTCATTCTTTGTTTTTGTTCTATTTCTTATTTTTATCTGTATTATGTAATGTTTTTTATTGTATTTTTGCATTGACCGTATAAGAAATTGGTCTTCATTCACAGTATTTTTATGAATGGGAAACAGACCTTCGTTTTATGTTTCGTATTATTAATTCTTCGGTTTAAGGTTCGTATTAACTATAAGACATCTGTTTTGTATTACTATGGTATAATTAAGACCTTTGTTTTAACTGCCGCATGAACTGTTTATCCGAAAGCTAACAAGACCTTCGGTTTATCCTTCGTATTAACTTTTCATGAACCGGTCTCCCAGCAACGATACAAACAAACTGGGATTCATTCACACGGAGACTTTCGTTTTACTCTGTCGGATCAACTTCATGCGAACGGACATCGCAGCTACTATTTTTTGAATGGGATGCAGTTATACGAGGTGACTTATGTACAGACCACATGGGTCGTGTGTATGTTACACACGCATTTATGTTAATTGAAGACTAGTATATAAAGGAGATTTCCTCCAGACCTAAACATCCCCTGAGGAAGTCCCGTCTTTGGAAGAAACGCGTTGGGTGATTTTTTTGCAACCAAACGAGCCACTGTACCAGCTGAGGTCTGTGTGTTTTTTCAAACACACCCGGAAGTCTGAGAACAGCCCCGAGGCGCACTGAGAGCTGTTGCTTACAAGAGACTGGTTACTCGTTTTGTTTGGGGTTAAATTGGAGTGTGGATTAACCCCACAAAGGATTTTTAAACCTTTTATTTGTGTGTTTTCATACTTGGAAATAAAATCCGTTTTTCTACTTCATCTGAGAGTCAGTGGACAGCTCTACAACACGGTGGAAGTGATCCCTTGCAGAGGGGCAAGTATTATACTGCACGTGCTGTTTTACATGCTCCTAGTATATTAGGGGCTGCAATTGTGAGTTTTTTTCTTGCAGCTGCTTCTTGAACCTGCTTGCTGTTATCAGTACATATTGCACTATTTGTATGCACTTTGTGTTTTGCAGGTGCTCATTATATCAGACCACGGCGTCGAATTAAGTATATCCATATTGGTTTTACAGATTTATCCGTTTATTGCATGATTTTTATGCACAAATTCATTTGATAGCACTAGCACTTTATTATTATTTTCACAGGTTCTTTCACTTGTTTATTTTTTATTACCATTATATACAGATTGTTGTCAAGTGTCTATGCACTGTGCGCTAGATTGTACACTTTTTTTGCACATCAATCACACTAGACTCAGATGTGCACCAGTCCACCGCCGTTACACAGATGAATGTCATTTAGACACAGTATGTTAGGCAGTGGCCAATAATGAAGAAACTGGAACTAGATATTACTTTGCACATTAACAACAGTTATGATATGTATACCCTCCCCCATCATGTAACATTTCCAAAGTGTCATAATCTGCTGGAATTTTGACCCTGACTCCTGGGTTTGCTGGTACATCCTCCTGTGGATGCCACATACAGGTATTATTTCCTGTTGTGACAGAAGTATTCTATTCACTGCCTGTTCAATATAAAATGGTGGTCTCACTATGTGCTCGCTATTTATACAATCAGTCCTATGCTCTGACTGGCTATCTGGTAATTGAAAGGACCATTCGGATCACTACATATTTCAAAATTCTACGATTTTCAAACAGAAACTCAGAGATACCTGAATAAAGCCCTTAGTGTATTTTTATTTCTTCCCTTGTCCATTTTTTCCATTTAAGATTGATTCCTGTACATGTCAGCAGCAGAGTCAGCTTCCTTTTGACGTTAGCTGTTCCCCAACAGCTAAACTACGCAGGACTTGGAGCAGAGGAAAATAAAATAAAGGAGGAAAATAAGCATCATAGTATCAAAAAAGACCACAAGCTACAAGATGGACAGTAAGCAACAGCAGCTATGTTAATCAGGAGACTTAAAAAAATAAATACATGCATAATATTTGTATATAAAACTTATTTGCAGCAGCGTGTGCAAAATAGACATGTGCAAAACTAAAATTTTCGTTTAGTTTTCGTCGAAAATGTTATTTATTTCGGCTAAAACGAATTTCGTTCATTACTGCATTCGTTTCAGATGATATTCGTTCATTATTTTTGTTTCGTTTACTTTTATTCGTTCGTTTTATAGAATACAATGTAATACTATTGGCTTTCTATAAACCGAACGAGAGCCCCATTCATAAGAAATTCTTATGAATGGGGCTCTCGTTCGGTTCATAGAAAGGCAATAGTACTACATGTTTTCTATAAGCCGAAAGTCTATAAACCGAACGTTCGGTTTATAGACTTTCGGCTTATGGAATACATGTAATCCTATTTCTATTCTATATACCGAACGTTCGGTTTATAGAATAGCAATAGGATTACATGTATTACATAACGTTCGGGTTATAGGCTGTCGGCATTTCACTTCACGGAGACAGAGTCTCCATTCATATATTTATGAATGGAGACTTTGTCTCCGTGTAGTGAAATGCCAACAGCCTATAAACTGAACGTTCGGTTTATAGGCTATCGGCTTATGTAATACATGTAATCCTATTGCTATTCTATAAACCTAACTTTCGGTTTATAGAATGCCAATAGACTTACATGCATTCCATAAACCGGAAGTCGTTCATTATGTCGGTTTATGGAATGTAAGTGTACTATGCCATTGTATTCTATAAACCGACTCTATTTCGGCTTATAGAATGCAATAGTACTACAAATGGACGAATGAACGAATGATTTTCGTTTATTAACCATTCGTTCATTCGGCTTTCGTTAGCTTAGCATTTTCCTTATTCGTTTTTCGGACGAAAATGCATTAGTCCGAATACGGATCACAGCAGGGTAGTGTATGTGTGGTAATTTAAAACTGGCATCATGAATGACATGTACACACACTGAATAGAATTAAGAGAGAGTGTCCTGGTATGCCCAAGACTAGACTACAGACAGCCAGTAACGCAGACATGGAGGTGGATTGCGCTAGAAGTGCCACAATTTGGGCAAGGACCTTTGGAACTTTAGCAGTTATACTACTAATATGGAGACAAAACAGATGTGAACTCATCTGTCTGTTCCCAATGGGGGATGTCTGCATACTAAGCAATGTGTGAATGTGACGTTTTCACACATCTGTTGCCACCACCATATTTGCACATTTTTAACTCTATACCCTAGGCCTTAACGGTCTATACCAAACCATAGCGGGATAAAACTTCATGAATTGATAAAAAGCTTTTTATACATTTGCTCATAATTTGTCTTTTTATTCTCTATAAATTGATACCAAATTATTTTTCCATTAACAGGTACGCTTTAAAACCCCTAGCTGCACCGTTCAAAAGATAGTACAATTTAATCCAGTGTAAAATTAACACAAATCACAGCACAGCATCATGCACCTTAATGAAGCCGCTGCCAGGCACAACAATGAGAGCTGTGATTTGAACGTCATCATGTGGGACACTACGTGTGATGTCATATTCGTTTATCCGGAGAAATACGGAAATACAATATCGGCATATCAGGGACAAGAGACAACAAGTTTGAGGAATGAAAGGGACTATGTGACCATCTGAAAATTCCATCTGAAATTCAACTGAGCTCTTATTGTGGGTCAATTCTACTGACTCACAGTATTATCTTGTAATCATATTTGTCATTTTTTAATTCCCTGATTATTTCGATCTTCTTTTAAATGTGATTTCTTGGGAACATTGAGAAGTGGGTATTTTCTTTAATCCATTGATGTTCTTAGCACCATAAAGGATGCTTATGGGGTCACACTTACATATGCAATAGTGTTAATTTAGTTAACTAACATTTTTAGTCAAAATTTTCATCAACCACATGTTTTCAATGACTAAAATTAAACAATAACTAAATAAAAAAAAAAATAAGTTAATAGGACTAAAACGATGACTAAATCAATTTAGTTAATTGACTAAAATGTTAGGGAGCACTGATACATTTACCTATTTGGATGATTCTGGTTCCCATGGATCTCTGCCAAACTCCCAGTCTCCATAATCTGTCTGCAGCTGGATGCCCCCTGAAACTATTCCCTGCATCTGATTCGCCTGGTATAGTCATGTGAGTATTTTCCATCTCCCGAGCAAGTTGACATAACACTGTGTAACCTTCTCAGGGGATGGGACACTTCATCGCGACTGCTTCCGCGCAGCCGCTTCACCGCCGACTCTACAGCACAAGACAGATCGTCGCTGGAGATTTCATCGCGGGACATTTCATCGCTAAAGGTAAGTATTTTACTGATTTTAGTTGGTTTAGAATTAGGGTTTAGGGGCTTAGAATTAGGTTTAGTGTTAGGGGTTAATTTTACTATTAGGGGTCAGGGGTTAGTATTAGGGTTTAGGGGGTTAATTTTAGTATTAGGGGTCAGGGTTAGTATTAGGGTTAGTATTAGGGTTAGTATTAGGGTTTAGGGGGTTAACTTTAGTATTAGGGGTAAGGGGGTTAGTATTAGGGTTAGTATTAGGGTTAGTATTGGGGTTTAGGGGGTTTACTTTAGTATTAGGAGTTAGTATTAGGGTTAGTATTAGGGTTTAGGGGTTAATTTTAGTATTAGGGGTTGGGGTTAGTATTAGGGTTAGTATTAGGCTTAGTATTAGGGTTTAGGGGGTTAACTTTAGTATCAGGGGTTAGTATTAGGGTTAGTATTGGGGTTTAGGGGGTTAACTTTAGTATTAGGGGTTAGTATTAGGGGTTAGTATTAGGGTTAGTATTAGGGTTAGTATTGGTGTTTAGGGGGTTAACTTTAGTATTAGGGGTTAGTATTAGGGTTAGTATTAGGGTTAGTATTGGGGTTTAGGGGGTTAACTTTAGTATTAAGGGTTAGTATTAGGGTTAGTATTAGGGTTAGTATTGGGGTTTAGGGGGTTAACTTTAGTATTAGGGGTCGGGGGTTAGTATTAGGGTTAGTATTATGGTTAGTATTAGGGTTAGTATTAGGGTTTAGGGGGTTAACTTTAGTATTAGGGGTAAGGGGGTTAGTATTAGGGTTAGTATTAGGGTTAGTATTGGGGTTTAGGGGGTTTACTTTAGTATTAGGAGTTAGTATTAGGGTTAGTATTAGTGTTTAGGGGGTTAATTTTAGTATTAGGGGTCGGGGTTAGTATTAGGGTTAGTATTAGGGTTTAGGGGGTTAACTTTAGTGTCAGGGGTTAGTATTAGGGTTAGTATTAGGGTTAGTATTGGGGTTTAGGGGGTTAACTTTAGTATTATGGGTTAGTATTAGGGTTAGTATTAGGGTTAGTATTGGGGTTTAGGGGGTTAACTTTAGAATTAGGGGTTAGTATTAGGGTTAGTAATAGGGTTAGTATTGGGGTTTAGGGGGTTAACTTTAGTATTAGGGGTTAGTATTAGGGTTAGTATTGGGGTTTAGGGGGTTAACTTTAGTATTAGGGGTCTGGGGTTAGTATTAGGGTTAGTATTAGGGGTCGGGGTTAGTATTAGGGTTTAGGGGGTTAATTTTAGTATTGGGGTTAATTTTAGTGTTAGTATTGGGGTTTAGTGTTTAGTGTTACTATTGGGGGGGGGAATCATTTATTAGGGGGGGTTATTTTCGTTTTACTTTTAGATTTGTGAGAGCTGACAGTTCAGCGCTGAACTGTCAGCTCTTACATAGCTGCAGCCGCAGTGAAACGGCCGCGTTATACTTCATTGCTGACAGTTCAGCGTTCTAACTGCTGCGCTGAACTGTCAGCGATGAAAATGCGGCGAAGAAGTGTCCTAGACCCACCTTCTCAGACCTGTTCCCTCCCTCAGTGCTGGAGATTTACTCAACTAACATCTACTGGAGATTTAGTCGACTTAAACTAGACTGAAACTAAAACAATTCAGAAGACTATAATACGACTAAACTAAAATAGCATTTTAGTCAAACAACGATGGGGATGGGACACTTCATCGCGGCTGCTTCCGCGCAGCCGCTTCACCACCGACTCTACAGCACAAGACAGATCGTCGCTGGAGATTTCATCGCGGGACATTTCATAGCTAAAGGTAAGTATTTTACTGATTTTAGTTGGTTTAGAATTAGGGTTTAGGGGCTTAGAATTAGGTTTAGTGTTAGGGGTTAATTTTAGTATTAGGGGTCGGGGGTTAGCATTAGGGTTAGTATTAGGGTTTAGGGGGTTAATTTTAGTATTAGGGGTCGGGGTTAGTATTAGGGTTAGTATTAGGGTTAGTATTAGGGTTAGTATTGGGGTTTAGGGGGTTAACTTTAGTATTAGGGGTTAGTATTAGGGTTAGTATTAGGGTTTAGGGGGTTAGTTTTAGTATTAGGGGTCGGGGTTAGTATTAGGGTTAGTATTAGGGTTAGTATTAGGGTTTAGGGGGTTAACTTTAGTATTAGGGGTCAGGGGTTAGTATTAGGGTTAGTATTAGAGTTAGTATTGGGGTTTAGGGGGTTAACTTTAGTATTAGGGGTTAGTATTAGGGTTAGTATTAGGGTTAGTATTGGGGTTTAGGGGTTAACTTTAGTATTAGGGGTTAGTATTAGGGTTAGTATTAGGGTTAGTATTGGGGTTTAGGGGGTTAACTTTAGTATTATGGGTTAGTATTAGGGTTAGTATTAGGGTTAGTATTGGGGTTTAGGGGGTTAACTTTAGTATTAGGGGTTAGTATTAGGGTTAATATTAGGGTTAGTATTGGGGTTTAGGGGGTTAACTTTAGTATTAGGGGTCGGGGGTTAGTATTAGGGTTAGTATTAGGGGTCAGGGTTAGTATTAGGGGTCGGGTTTAGTATTATGGGTCGGGGTTAGTATTAGGGTTTAGGGGGTTAATTTTAGTATTGGGGTTAATTTTAGTGTTAGTATTGGGGTTTAGTGTTTAGTGTTACTATTGGGGGGAATCATTTATTAGGGGGGGTTATTTTCGTTTTACTTTTAGATTTGTGAGAGCTGACAGTTCAGCGCTGAACTGTCAGCTCTTACATAGCTGCAGCCGCGGTGAAACGGCCGCGTTATTCTTCATTGCTGACAGTTCAGCGTTCTAACTGCCGCACTGAACTGTCAGCGTTGAAAATGCGGCGAAGAAGTGTCCCAGACCCAACAACGATACCTAAAACTGAATAAAAATGTGTCATCAAAATTAACACTGATATGCCTCTAGCCAAAAGATCACTCTGCACATCTGGAAGAATCTATGGGAACCCAGTATCATAATAAAATAAACAAGACTAATTAAGTATTTTTATATTTTATATTTTAATGCACATTGTGTTTTGGGTTTTTCTACATCTTTTGTCACATTTTCATACCTCCCAACACTTGCCACAGCAGAGCTTGAAAAGGTTGAGTGTCAGTTCTACTGTGCGTGTGTGGTATGCGCTGTCAGTCCAACTGGCAATGTTACTGTGCATGCACATAATGCTGTGCATGTGCAATAACTAGTCTCCGGTGTCCCAGACAACAGTAAATTCAATTTCTCCTGCGGAATTGCAGTCCCAAGAATTAAACACATACATAACATTTAAATGTCTGAAGATCTGTTACATATGTTAACAAATGTACCCCCACATTTTTTATTTGGTGTATTTACATATACTAAAATAAATCAGAGATATATTCTTCTGTAATAACACATGAAAATGAAATAAAATAGTAATAAACAAGCATCTTGTCTTAACAAATACTAAAAATAAATGTTATTTTTTATAAAAGAACAAAAATACAAAAAATACATAAATACATTTATGTAAACAGCCAATCTAATTACACAGAAAAATAATAAAACAAATACCAATACTATTACAACATACCGACAAATACAGATACAAACTGTAGAAAAATAAACCAGCACTAAATATCCCTGAGAGATATATACTTCCATATGGAGTAATATTTCAAGCTGAAATGTACAGTAGTGATAACTGTACATTATGACATCAGAACAGAATTATGTGACATCACAGTAACAGAGCTGCATCATGTTCAAACCCATCTCAGTTTTCATCATTTGCTGCAGAAACAGATCCTGTTAGCCAGCTTTTTTCTGCTCGAACCCGTGAAGGTGTGCGACAAAGAGTTCCAGTTTCGGTACATACTGCGACAATGTATGCTTCACATTAGATTGTAAGCTCAGCAGAGCTGGTTAGGCAGGGGTCTCCTTTCTCTGTATTCTATGCGTCTCTGTGGGGGCTGAATGCCCGGGAACCTGAGTTCATCTTTAATTTGGGCACTGACAGGAAGGATATTCTGACCGATGTGAGAAAGATGGAATATAGGGTGTCAGGAGCTCTGTCAGGTACCGTGGGCTTGATTGCTCAAGGCACTGAAGGTCAGTAGGCCAATTTTAAAATATGTTTGCCATTTAATTAAAAGCCTATGCAGGTAGTGGAGAACATGTATTATGTCGCACAAGTGAGTTACATCAGGGGGATGAAGTCTTGTGTTAAGAAGAAATACATAGAGCGCTATTGTGCCTAGTTGAATTTTGGTCCTCTACGTTCACCGTAACCAGGAAGTGTAATCGCTATGCTGTGTCTCCGAGGCGCGCGGATCTATCAGTTTTGGAGGACTGGCACTACTGTGCAATAACATTTATTTAAGTAAGGCTCTGTGGCGTGATGATGAAAGTCTTGTCCATTTAATCCATACGAGGATCTTCAGTGTGCTTCTTTGTTTTCCATTGTAAGGTGTTTTCTTCAAGTGCGGCAAGTCTGCCCTCCCAGTGCTTGCTATTTACGCTCCTTAGTTTATAGTAGCTTATTTTGTGAGTTTGCCAATTCACCTAAATGATTTGTACATTTTTATTCGATCCTGTGAATAGATATACTGCACCATACTGTTTTTTTTTTTTTTTTATATTTCAGATGCACCAGGATGTCTATGTGATACCATAACAAGTTTGTTATATATTTGTACACTTTTGTGTGTGTTTTATTCTGTACCCTACTGGGTGACACTGTTACCAATTACATTTCATACAAGTCACTTTTTACCTTTAAGGCTGGTTAGGGCAGGTGAGTAGCTCTGCAGGGCAGGGACCTCCTTACTCTGTATTACATTCTTATTAGATTGTAAGCTTTGTGGTATAGAGTTTTATATTGTATAATTTACATTAGATTGTAAGCTCAGTAGAGCTGGTAACGGTAGGTAAGTCACTCTGCAGGTCTGGGACCTCCTTACTCTGTATTATATTCTTATTAGATTTTAAGCTTTGTAATATAGAGTTTTATATTGTATAACTTACATTAGATTGTAAGCTCAGTAGAGCTGGTTACGGTAGGTAAGTCACTCTGCAGGGCCGGGACCTCCTTACTCTGTATTATATTCTTATTAGATTGTAAGCTTTGTGGGGATTTTTGTATTGTATGACTTACATTAGATTGTAAGCTCAGCAGAGCTGTTTAGGGCAGGTAAGTCGATCTGCAGGGCAGGGACCTCCTTACTCTGTATTATAGTCTTCTTAGATTGTAAGCTTTGTGGTATAGAGTTTTATATTGTATAACTTACATTAAATTGTAAGCTCAGTAGAGCTGTTAAGGGCAGGTAAGTCGATCTGCAGGGTAGAGACCTCCTTACTCTGTATTATAGTCTTATTAGATTGTAAGCTTTGTGGGAATCGATTTTTGTATTTTATACCTTACATTAGATTGTAAACTCAGCAGAGCTAGTTAGGGCAGGTGAATTGCTCTGCAGGGCAGTGTCCTCCTTACTCTCTATTCTATATGTATTCAATTGTAAGCTTCGTGGGAATAGTTTTTTTTAATTGTTTAACTTCTATTAGATTGTAAGCTAAGCAGAGCTGGTTACAGTAGGTAAGTTGCTCTGCAGGGCAGTGACCTCCTTACTATTATATTCTAATGAGATTGTAAGCTTTGTGGGATAGATTTCTGTATTGTATAATTTACATTAGATTGTAAGCTCAGCAGAGCTGGTTACAGTAGGTAAGTTGCTCTGCAGGGCAGGGACCTCCTAACTATTATATTCTTATTAGATTGTAAGCTTTGTGGGACAGATTTCTGTATTGTATAACTTACATTAGATTGTAAGCTCAGCAGAGCTGGTTACAGTAGGTAAGTTGCTCTGCAGGGCAGGGACCTCCTTACACTATATTCTTATTAGATTGTAAGCTTTGTGGAGACATATTTCTGTATTGTATAACTTACATTAGATTGTAAGCTCAGCAGAGCTGGTTACAGTAGGTAAGTTGCTCTGCAGGGCAGGGACCTCCTTACTATAATATTCTTATTAGATTGTAAGCTTTGTGGAGACAGATTTCTGTATTGTATAACTTACATTAGATTGTAAGCTCAACAGAGCTGGTTACAGTAGGTAAGTTGCTCTGCAGGGCAGGGACCTCCTTACTATTATATTCTTATTAGATTGTAAGCTTTTTGTGGGATAGATTTCTGTATTGTATAACTTCCATTAGATTGTAAGCTCAGCAGAGCTGGTTACAGTAGGTAAGTCGCTCTTCAGGGCAGGGACCTCCTCACATTGTATTATATTCTTATTAGATTGTAAGTTTGTGGGATAGATTTCTGTATTGTATAATTTACATTAGATTGTAAGCTCAGCAGAGCGGGTTACAGTAGGTAAGTTGCTCTGCAAGGCAGGGACCTCCTTACTATTATATTCTTATTAGATTGTAAGCTTTGTGGGATAGATTTCTGTATTGTATAACTTCCATTAGATTGTACGCTCAGCAGAGCTGGTTAGGGCAGGTAAGTCGCTCTGCAGGGCAGGGACCTCCTTACTATTATATACTTATTAGATTGTAAGTTTGTGGGGATAGATTTCTGTATTGTATAACTTACATTAGATTGTAAGCTCAACAGAGCTGGTTACAGTAGGTAAGTTGCTCTGCAGGGCAGGGACCTCCTTACTATTATATTCTTATTAGATTGTAAGCTTTTTGTGGGATAGATTTCTGTATTGTATAACTTCCATTAGATTGTAAGCTCAGCAGAGCTGGTTACAGTAGGTAAGTCGCTCTTCAGGGCAGGGACCTCCTCACATTGTATTATATTCTTATTAGATTGTAAGTTTGTGGGATAGATTTCTGTATTGTATAATTTACATTAGATTGTAAGCTCAGCAGAGCTGGTTACAGTAGGTAAGTTGCTCTGCAAGGCAGGGACCTCCTTACTATTATATTCTTATTAGATTGTAAGCTTTGTGGGATAGCTTTCTGTATTGTATAACTTCCATTAGATTGTACGCTCAGCAGAGCTGGTTAGGGCAGGTAAGTCGCTCTGCAGGGCAGGGACCTCCTTACTATTATATTCTTATTAGATTGTAAGTTTGTGGGGATAGATTTCTGTATTGTATAACTTCCATTAGATTGTAAGCTCAGCAGAGCTGGTTAGGGCAGGTAAGTCGATCTGCAGGGCAGGGACCTCCTTACTATTATGTTCTTATTAGATTGTAAGCTTTGTGGGATAGATTTCTGTATTGTATAACTTCCATTAGATTGTAAGCTCAGCAGAGCTGGTTAGGGCAGGTAAGTCGCTCTGCAGGGCAGGGATCTCCTTTCTTTGAAGTCTTATTCTCATTAGATTTTATGTGTAAATGTATTGTGTCCAGCAATATGCAGTTAGATAAACCAAGTGGATGATCCAGGGACAAAACCGATCGCCATATTTGGGGTCAGGAAGGAATTTTTTTCCCCCACGTGAGACAAAATTGGCCAAAGTTTCACTGGGGTTTTCTTTGCCTTCCTCTGGATCAACCAGATATTAAAAATAACATTAAAATTGCAGCAATATTTAAATTGCACATCTGCTTATTGCTGCAAAAAAAATAAAAAATATTGAATTTATCCCTGTCTGTTTCCTGATTTATTTCATGACTCCATCTATACACCACATGGTTCATAAAAAATTGAAAGGTTCGGAAGACACACAAGGTCATAATCTGGGCTTGCCTTCTACTACAATGATCAAAATAAGGAAAGTGAGCAGGGGGTGGAGATATGCAGGGCCGGCCCTAGGGGTGTGCGACCTGTGCAACACCACAGGGCACGACACCCAGGGGGCGCAACACCCAGGGGGCGCCAGAGCAGTGACCTTTGAATTTGACATCATCACAATTATCTTGCAGCCCCTGAGTAACCGGGAGCTGCACTGCCCTGTAAGTAGCAGCAGACCTGCTGCTGTCAATCATTACAGGGCCAATCTGGCTCACCATATCCCCGCCCCCAGCCCTGAGATTGAAGAGCCTGCATGAGGGAGCAGGTCTAGCAGCTCCCTCCACAGCACTGATGGCCAGGAGGGTGCCCCACAGACCACCAGGGACCTGTTAAGTCTCTCCCCAGGCCTGAAAGGTAAGATCCTGGCAGGGAGGCTAATACTAGCAATTTTTTTACATATAAAAATACATCTCTGCTTTGTCGACTACAACTCCCATGGTTGGCTAAGCATCATGGGAATTGTAGTTCACAGCTATAATCTGCAGCCTTAGCTACTGCTGACTCCACTTCCCATGATGCTCAGCCAGCATCAAGGAACCATTATGTTTGGCTAAGCCTTCTGGGAAATGTAGTTAACAGCAGATGGTGGGGCAGGTGTTAGTTGTGGACTACAACGCCCATGATGCCCAGTCATGGTGTACACCTGGCTGGCTGGGCATCATGGGAATTGTAGCCCACAGCTATCATCTGCTGCATTTGGTACTATTGACTGCACTTCCCATGATGCTCAGCCAGCATCATGAAATTAGTATGCCTGGCTGAGTCTTATGGGAAATGTAGTTAACAACAGTTGGTGTGACGGTTGTTAGTTGTGTACTACAACTCTCATGATGCCTAGTAATGATGGACACCTGGCTGAACATAATGGGAATTGTTCACAACTAACTACACCTGTGAGTGCAATGGCAAGGGATATAGTGGTAAGACTGGGGGGGGGGGGGGGGGGATGCACCGGATGGTCCTGCACAGGGCGTCTGAACACCTAAGACCGGCCCTGCTGCCTGCTTCCCATATAAACAAAGAAGCTGACGATCAGAGGATCAACTGACAAGTACTATCAAAAGTAGCTGCCTGTTTATCCTCAGACTAGGGGCAAAAATAGCCCATTGTTACTGCCACTTTTAGAAAATGAATTAAGGCAAAGGAAACAAAGGAAGAGGCAACATTAGCTTTCTAAGGCTCTGGATTCTCCTTAACATGCCTCGATTATTGCTGTTCTTATCTTGAAGAAGTGTGCCACAACTTAATTAAAATGTCAAATTATCAAAAGGCACCCAGCGCTGATATCCTGATTCATTATTAGTTGTCATCAATATCAATGTTCATGTTTTACATATTACATTGCTTTCAGTGTTTGTGTTCACAGAGCAGAATTTCCAATATCCTTCTTAAATTCTCAACAGCGGTATATAAAATGTAATCAGAGAGCACTCATCGCTGCAAAAATATGTATGGCTTTATCACATGAAGATACGATAAGATATTGTACACGGAGAAAAATATGTGTTTCTGTTTATTTTTGTTACAGAGTCACAGAGGAAGCACAACACGATCTCAGTCACAATCTAATTATTTCTAAAAATAAATCTATTAAACGTCTGGTAATGCTGACAGTATAAAGTAACTCTTTATACAACAAACAATATATCTGTAGTTAAAATGTATCCATAAAAGACAATCTGGAATTGTTAATGTCTATCAAAATAACCATATTATCATCTTATCTATATTCTATCTCTTTCCTTATTTAAGTAACATAGTGTGGTCACCATTAAAGGACCATTCCGAGCCAGACAAGTTTTATTTTTTTTGCTTGGTTTGGTTTGTGTTAGGCAATCTTTATTTTTTCGCAGGCCTTGTTATCCATAGTTTTGGCATAGCATTTACAATCAAATACACATGTTCCACTCTGTGCACCACTTTTACAGATTACATAAGACATTGACAATAGTAGGGTGATCACTGGACATGAATGAGCATGACTTCAAGTGCGTTGCATGCAGACTCTTGCACATGCGCAGTCAGCGTCCATGGACTCCTATAGAGGTACACAGAGATTCCCATCATACTGTAATGTCTCTGAGGAGGATCAGCAATGCAGAACCTGATGTCAAAGGAAACGGAGGACTTAAGAGGTAGTCAAGATGGTTTTCACTCTGACCAACATGCACCCTAGTGTTGAGCCGCAGATGGAGAAGGCCAGAGACGTGTGCGGCACCCAGAACTACCTCCAGAACCTTAGTAAACCTAAAAACACAAAAGTAACTGAAGTAGCAGTTCGGGATGGACATCTGGTCAGAAGGGTAGGACAAGGCAGGATAAACGATGAACAAGCCGAGGTCAGAATCCAGGGAATCAATCAGGAACAAATAAGGAAATGCATGTATATTTTAGAAATATCAGGTTTAATATGCACGTATTATAATTTCACATTTCTCATTCTCAAATACTTTTCTCCCTGGATGATTAATATGCACTATTATATATAATATATATTATTATATATAAATATACCCTTGACGAGAAAACACGCGTCCCACAATTTTGCAGTGGAAACCTATATCTAATAAATACCACTAGCACGAAATACAGGGTTACAAACACCCCTAAAACAAACCCTTGTTTCGCATCACCTCTTGGAAGGAAAGGTTTTTTTTTTAAAAAAAAGGAAAAAATTTTTTTGTATATGCACGCTTACTTAATGTACAGGATTTATGTTTTAGTCATCGGGTGGCTGAATTTAAGCTACCATATGTTTTAAGAAATACTATTAAAAGGTATGTATTCAATAAACACAGACTCCAACACCAAAACATGTGATTAATACGCAGACTCACCCAGGGCCCTGTGCGGGCTTCCCCCGTGGCGCCCCCCCCCCATGTATGTGTCCATTCCCTCTTCCTTGCCACGTCTGTCTCGCTCTAACTCCCCCATACCTGTTTTCTCTCTTTCCCTCTCCCCCCCTCCCCTGTTTTCTTCTGTCTTTCCCCCCCCCTCCCCCTGTTCTGTCCCCCCCCGTTGTCTCTCCCCCCCCAGACACCCGTGTTCTGTCTCTCCCCCCCAGACACCCATGTTCTCTGTCTCTCTCCCCCTGTTCTGTCTCTCTCTCTCCCCCTCCTCCTGTTCTGTCTCTCTCTCCCCCTGTTCTGTCTGTCTCTCTCCCCCTCCTCCTGTTCTGTCTCTCTCTCCCCCTGTTCTGTCTGTCTCTCTCTCCCCCTGTTCTGTCTGTCTCTCTCCCCCTGTTCTGTCTCTCACTCCCCCCATTCTGTCTCTCGCTCTCTCTCTCCCCCCTGTTCTTTCTCTCTCTCCCCCTCCCCTTGTTCTGTCTGACTCTCTCCCCTTGTTCTGTCTGTCTCTCTCTCTCTACCCCTCCCCCTGTTCTGTCTGTCTCTCTCTCCCCCTGTTCTGTCTGTCCGTCTCTCCCCCTCCCCCTGTTCTGTCTGTCTCTCTCTCTCCCCTTGTTCAGTCTGCCTTCCCCCCCCCCCCCCTTGCCTGCAAATGTTGATCAGGGAAGGGGGCGGAGCTAACCGGCTGAGCGGTGTAGCTCCGCCCCCACCCTGTGAAGCAGAGCAGCGTCTGCTTCACGGGGAGCTGTGGGCAGCAAAAGAAAGTGCTGCTCGGAGTCGAGCAGCACTTTCTTTTTCTGTCACCGACACAGCAGAGCATGCCGAGCAGAGGGCTGGTGAGGGGGGATCTTTTGATCTCCCCCAGCCAGTGCCTCTACCGGCTTTTTTTTTTTTTTTAAGCTGGCGGGCGGCGCCCCCTGGGGTGTTGCGCCCTGTGCGCTCGCACAGGTCGCACACCCCTAAGGCCGGCCCTGGACTCACCACTAACTTTGATTGAAAGTCAATCGAACAGTTTAGTAAAGCATCATCTTCACTAAATGAGTTCTCCAAACTGTTTGTTTTTTTGGCGGGGACAAAGACTATGACATATCTCTTGAATGGGAGTTTATAGAAGTACTATTGAAAAATGATGTAAAATAGAAATAAATGGCCTTTCATATACAAAATAAAAAATAATAATGTGGAGTGTAGCAATCCCAAGTTTTCGTGACGCATGGTGCTTGTGTCCCAGAAGACGTAAGCACCACAACTCCATTTTGTGTTCCTGGTCCGATTATGAAGTGATCAGCAAAATGCAAGACCTCCTGATGTCACTTGTGATGTCACGGAGGGGGGCCAGAACCAGACCGTTTGGGTACGGCGCAATTTAGTAACATGTAGTACTTGCTTTGAGTGTCGGCTACATTTTTCCTGTCAGCCTGATGCCACTCAAAATGGTCTCTTCTGACAGGTGAGATCTGACTGCAAGGCCCTGTAGTGGGATCAACGCGGAGAGCCACAATGAGCTGTTAACTGAAGGATGTTCTATACAGTCCGAGCGTCTAATGGGACTAGAAAAATAGGACGGCATAGAACGTCCTAGCGCCACGAACGGGTTAAGTATCAACACCAATATTTCACCACCTGCCATTTGTACTTCCTTGTTTACTAAACCAAATAATACTCCATTCTCCAACATTGAAACAATAACATTTAATCAGAAAATAGAAGAGGGAATGTTCTTGACTCTGTCATTCTAGAATTGCTATCTCCTTCTGTTAATTTCAACCCTTCTTGCTTAACTTGTCATCAGCAGTTTTTGGACATTGGCTATTAATAATGTCACTTCAAATTGCTCCTGCATATATTAATATGCAATTTGTCCTTGGGATTTTGTAGCTCCCTTTCCTCTATAGACTCAATGATACAGCAGCTGGAAGAGGTACATTTTTTGTGCTGCTTTTGTATTATGCAAACTAAAAAAAAATCAAAAAACGATTGTCTCTTTGTGACTGGCATCACTATTAAATGGTTACCCATGCTGAGAATGCATGCTGTTTATTTTTTTTGTTCTCCCTATTAATATTTGTAAAATACTAATTTTAAAACCCTGGCAATGAACTAATCTTCAGTGGTAAATTTCATGCTTTGGTCATTTTATGGAAGAAAAAAACATTGCATTTTTTTCCCAGTAACCTTGCAGCTGGGACAAACAAATTCTTCATTGCTTAGCTATTCAGCTATTTTATGCACCTCTTTAAAGCTTTCATTTTCACAAGAGAACTTGTTTTGTGTGCAGGAAAAGATCAAGCCAAGGGGATCCTAATAATAGATCTTAAAAACAAAAACACACTATATAAAATACTCTAAATACATGACATTTTCCAAGTCTTGAATAATACATTCAAATTCTTATCATTAGTCTTTTTAAGACTCTGGGGGTGCTATTCAGTAAAAGGTGAGTTGGATTGAGATGGGGGCATTCAATTGAGATGAACATTTATTTAGTTATGCATTCTGAGGGACACATCTGGTGAGCAGATGCAGCTCAAGTGGTTTGTCCCTGAACAATGTATACCTGAATAGGTGAGATGAAATTATTTTATAAATATAAACCTCAACTCACCTTTTCGTGAATAACCCCAATTGTGCGTAAATTAATCTAGTGATCTTCCCCAGTTTAGCAAACTCGCCAGGCTTGTCGTTGGACCATGTATAGATACATTGGTGAGATTAAATGATTTTATCAATATTTTTGTGCTTATAATATATTTACTTTAATTATTCTACACCTTCCTTTCTGTTTCTTTAAACTGTTTATTCATCAATTACATTATTAAAAAAACATCACAATGTTCAGACATATATTAAGGTAAACCAGTAACAGCTAGGAAATAGGATCTTAAATACCGCATCTTGCACAGTGTTAAACCAAAATAAATATATGTGCACATTTTTAGTGGGCAATGCAATTTTCAGTTGCAAAGCCCACTTCCATGACCTTTAACTCCAATGAATTCTGATTCATCAACACACATACCGCAATTATACAACAATCTCCTGCAGTCCATGCACTGAGCGGTGGCAGAGGAGACCTCACCTTCCCTTATTCCTTTTTGTATAACTTCCAAAGCTATTCTAATTCTCTTTTCCTGACAGATGTTGTCTTGGAGTCCACCATCAGTGGGATATTTTTACACAAATACAACAGTTTGGGGAACAAAAATGAGTTGACCACAGCAATTTGTCCATTATAATTTCAAACCTCTCCAGGCTTTAAAGATTTTTTTAAAGTCTGTGGGTAGGGCTGAATAATGAAGTCAAATTATTTTCAACAGATTCAGGGATAGCTTCACTCCTACATAGTTAATACTCTTCACTTCCCAGTCAAAGTTAAATTTTTTTTTTTTTTTTTATATAGCCAGCGTAGCTTCAGATATACCTTCTATCCTGACAGTTTGCTAATTTCTTCTATAACCTTGAATATCACTGGGATGGAATTAACAGGGTCCGACCAGGGACAGGAGAACATCCTCTGCAAATAATGTGATGTTAACTTCTGACGAGTTCATGGCTATCCCCTTAATTCCCAAGGTTTGTCTTTTGGATTAAGCCAGTAATCCTCAATAGTAAGGGCATAGAGTAGAGGGACTAGTGGACAGCCCTGCCGTGTCCCATTACATATTGGCAACCAGTCTGAATGGAACATAAATCCTGATACCCTAGCCTGTGGGTCCGTAAGTAAACCCATGATACCAAAAGAGCCCAAGACCTCCTCCATATACCTCCAGTCTGATCTATGAAAGTCCTTCTCGACAACAAGGGTCTCAACCCCATAAGATGAACAACATTAAATAACTTTCTTGTCTGATATGCCCCTGCCCCTGACAAACCAGCAATGATCCATATATACAATATCCGGTATAGCTGTTTAAGCCGGTCAGCCAAAATTCTGGAATAGACCTTAATGTCAAGAGTAATAAGAGATATTTGTCACGGTCGGCTGTGCCGATGAGGTCTGGAGTCGCGGTGCAGGGGTAGTGGGCGATTCAATGCCCTGCGCAGGGTGAGCACTCTCCACCTGGGGTGGAGCCCCAGGCTTTGAATGCCCACATGCAGAGGGCTTGTTTGGTTTCCCACGAGTCATAGCCAGGCAGGGACAAAGCAGGGTCTAGGAACAAGCCGAGGTCAAAGGACTGTAGAAATCAGAATGGTCAGAATCAAGCCGAGGTCAAGGGACTATAGAAATCAGAATGGTCAGAATCAAGCTGAGGTCAAGGGACTGGAGAAAACAGGGATGGTCAGGAACACGATGAACAGGAATCAAAAACACAAGCTAGCAGAAAATAATGTACCAGCTCTGATTGCTGGGAGGAAGGGGTTTATATAGCTCCAGGGCTCATTACTACAAGGGTCTACACCTGGTCAGTAGGTAATCAAGTAGACAAAGTCAGAGAGATATCCACTACTGCTACATAAGGAAATCGAACCAGCAGGTGGCGTCTGGAACAGGAGCAGGGAACAGGAACCACAGCAGTCAGGGTTCGAATCCAGGTAAATCGTTACAATATTGGCTTATATTTAGAAGTTTAGTCGGATCTTTACCTGTCTTAAGAATTGGTGGAATGGAAACTTGGAGCATTTCAGATGGAATTGTTCTGGATCTGGCATAGTCTGAGAAAGTTCTCAACAGGAAAGGTTAAATTATGCTGTTTAATTTCTGATAAAAACCCATCCGGCCCTGGGGACTTCGCGCTCTTCAGAGACCAAATAGTTTCCCTGATTTGATCTGAAACTCTGTTTTTTTTTTAGTTTTAATTTCTCCAAAAACTGCTGTATATCTATAGTAGGGGGCTTGTTCTCCTTCAAGTCTTATAGCTTTTTATAATATCCCCCAAATGTTTTCCCTATTTGAATTGGCAAGAGGAACTTATTATTTCCCACCAATATTTTACTAGTAACTTGTGATTTATTCCTTTTTTTAAGTTTATTGGTTATATTTTACCAGTTTTATTATTACTGTAATCCAATCTTTGTTTCAGTTTAAGTAATTATTTATTTATCTTATTGTAGATCCTTTCTGTTATTTTCTTTCGTATAACATTTTATCTTATGCAGAATTCCTGGATCTAGGCTTTCTTTGTGAAGTCTCTCAGACTTTGCCAGATTTATTTATAGACTGTTTAAATCTTGTCCTTTCATATTTGTTTTTGTATGGGCCCCCAACCTGATAAGCCACCCATGAAAAAAAACATTTAAATGCTCCAGTGTAGCATCCGAAAAATCGCCCCAATCATTATCTTTAAACAATTCTCGAGCCTGAGCATGTAACTCCTCCACAATTATATCAACGTTTCATTCAGCCTCCATCTATTCCTAATCCTGTATTCAGGGTTATCAAGATTATTCTACACTTTTCTATTCAAATCTTTGGCTAATATCAGCAGCATTGAAGTGCCCAAAATTCAGCTTCTATAGATGAGTGCGGGGCATTTTGGCTGAAATCTGCCATATCGAGTAGCTGATTTGCGGAGAATTCAACAGTTCGGCTAGAAGCAAGTGTACATGCTTGTGCAGGCACACAAGTGCCGTCCCATGTGCATTTATCATTTGAGAAATGGCAAAAGGTTAGGTAAACTAGAAAAATGGTCAGCGCTGTGGCAGCTGAATTTAATGTGGATAAAGCAAGATAATGCACCTTGGGTGTAAAAATACAAATGGGCAGATAATAGAATATTTGATAACTAATCTCATCATCTGAGGACTTAACTGTAAGCAGAATATTCAGAATGGCAGCTGTATTGGATATGGATTTCAAAGTCATTTATTAGTGATTCACGTCACAGAAGCAACTTCATAAGTGCATATTAATCATATGACGTACCTCCCTTTAGATAGACCACTCCTCTGACTATGGCATCCATTTTGATATCTGGCCCATGTAGCATTGTAAGAAGTGCATTACTCCTACCAACAGGTGTCACTAGGGAGTGAGTGATGGGAGTGAGTGATGACTCTTTGTTCCACCAGGCAAATCCTGGAGGGGGGAGGTGATACTGGACAATAGCTAGTGTGGGGGGAGGAGAGAAAACAGTGCAATGACCAGGAAGCAGCATGGTCAGAGAAATCAAGAGCTCTGAAACTATTTCTAGTTAAAAGTAAAGTTTTTCTCTTGGGCTAAGTTTAAGTGCCAAGAAGCTAGGGTTTAGTTTAATGCCTAGTATTGTAACTAAAAGTAGAAAGTAACTGTTGCAGAACCTCTTTCAAAATCATTCCTTTATCGACCTGGAATCAAGAGCCATTTTGGACACAGCCATGTGCTTTGCTGAACCTCTCTGAAGTTAAGTACACATGATATCTAATTAACACAATGCTACATAGAATATAACAGCTGTATGTTTGTAACTTTGTTTGTGATATCCTTTTAGACATATTGTTTTTACCGCCAGAGGTATAAATAAAGTATATTATATTTATCACGTCTTTTGGTATTCATCTTTACATAATTTATCTGTATTCTCGAATCAAAGAAATGTATTGTTGTACTGTTAGTCTTGTTTGTCTAAATAAATATTTATTGATTATCTTATTAATAATTATTTGGCATAATTTAGCATACAGCAGGCCACGACCGCAGCAGCAGCAGGACATGATATAAAAATGCTAGGTTGTAATGGTGCTCATGCCATTGTACAGAGCACTGGTGAGACCTCACTTGGAGTGTTGTATGCTATACTGGAGATCCCAAATCCAGAAGCATATTGATACTTTGGAAAAAGTTCATACAAGGGCCAAAAAAAACCACTGTTCCTGGATTCCAGGGTAAAACTTACCAGGAAAGGTTAAAATATATAGTTTGCAAGAAAAAAACGAGACAGAGGGGATGTGATAGAAACATGTAAATACATTTCACACGATAAGGTAGGATAGTATATATAAAACAAGAAGAAAGTAACACAACAAGAGGACATAGTCTTACATTAGAGGTTCAAAGGAATGGAAATGAATGAACTAACTGATTGGCTGCTGCTAGAAGCAATGCTGGGGGATGTTTCCAAATCAATGCAAAAGGAAGAAAAACTGAACTTTCTAACCAATGTAAGTAGAAAATATATAAGATTTGGAAAATGGAAACTGTGCATATCAAAATACTTTGCAAGTACTTTAATATGCATTAAAGTGTGTATTTCACAGTTTGGGCTCTGGAATTGTCCCAATAATAGTTTTTTTTAGATACGTTTTTTGTTTTGTTGTTGTGCTTTTTCAAATGAAGCAAGATGGTAGCATGCAGGATATTAAAGGTATCATGCTCAGCCCAAACTTTCTATAGCCACTACTTTTTATGCAGCTTCTAGTGGAGTCGTCTGCAGTACATCTAATTCTCTAATATAATAATGATATATTATTTGTAATGGACTCTGTTTCCTCTGTTATCCAGTGTTAGCTTACCATCTGAACATCTCCCAAGTGGTGCTGGGTTATTCAATCATCTCTGAAGGACTCATGTTGACTCACCCAAAGAGACCTATTTCCAGGCCTTTACTACCAATCTAATCTACAAAAGGGAAATATATGCATGTCCACATACTATATAACAGTGTCTCAAAACCGCCACTTTATGGTTTTAAATATCAGTTTTACTGAGTCTGTAATTCTTTGGACAGGAGGTCCACACACTTACAGTCTAATTGTAACACACAAGATAATCACTGGCCATGTAATTGTTTGCTATTAAACCTTCTGAACTGTACATCTAGTGCTACCACCTTATTAAAATGATTTCCACAATCTACTGTATAATAAATTATTCAAAACCTTCTTTAAATAGTCGGACCTATAAACATGGTAGAGACAGCGCTTACTCTAGTTAAAATGATTTCATTGCTGTTAGATGACATCACCACTTTTCATTCTCCCATCTGCTTAGAGTGTCTAATTCCTACCCCATAACCAACAATAGAAAGCATGGCTCGAATTTGTTTGTTCAGCAATACATTTTACTTCATTTTATTTAACCCTTCTTTTTACTGCCTGAACTTTGTGGAAGCAGAATCCCGAATCCAGAATCCACATGGCTTTAGTGACTAATGTAAAGATTTTATGCAAATTAGAGAGGTCAGGTGCTTAACGAAAAGGTTTCAAAGGGCCAATCAACCTTAAAAATTACATTTTACAGGTTTTAGGTCGAATCACCTACAATTGGCGATAAATTATCCCAATTAGAGTATAATAAGCTAAAAAGCAAAAGGCTTTAATTTAATTAAGATTCCATGTATGATATATAAAAAGGCAGCCATTTTGTTGTGGATATATATATTTTTACCTGCTTCCTTGTTGGATGTAAGATGTAGTTAACTGATAAATAGTGTTGAGTGAACCCGAACCGCAGTGTTTCGGGTTCGTACCGAACGTAACGTTTTTTGGACCCCGGACCCGAACACGGACATTCCACTGTATGTTCATGTTGGAGTTCGGGGTTTGGCAGGGCCAGCGCCACCTGTAAGGCGACCTACACAGCTGCCTAGGGCGCAACTTAGCAGGGGGCGCCGGAACCGTGAAAAAAAAAAATCCTCCCCCTTACTTACCTCCCCGCTGCTGCTCTGTCTCCCGGTGCAGGTCCGTGGCTGTGAGGGAAGCATTGTGCGCTCCCCTCCAACCGATGCGGATTCAATTAAGTTTGTTTAAACTTTTTTTTTAAACAAACTTTATTGAATGCGCATTGGCTGGATGGGAACGCACAATGCTTCCCTCACAGCCACGGACCTGCAGCACCGGGAGACAGAGCAGCAGCGGGGAGGTAAGTAAGGGGGAAGGGGGGAGGAAGAGGGTGGCTAAATCCTGGCACATTGAGAGGCATAATCCTGGCATATTGAGGGGCATAATCCTGGCATATTGTGTGGGAAAATCCTGGCATATTGAGTGGCATAATAATCCTGGCATATTGGGTGGCTAAATCCTGGCATATTGAGGGGCATAATCCTGGCATATTGGGGGGCATAATCCTGGCATATTGGGGGGCATAATCCTGGCATATTGAGTGGCATAATCCTGGCATATTGAGGAGCAAAATCTTGGCATATTGTGTGGGAAAATCATGGCATATTGAGTGGCATAATAATCCTGGCGTATTAGGTGGCTAAATCCTGGCATATTGAGAGGCATAATAATCCTGGCATATTGAGGGGCATGGTCCTGGCATATTGTGTGGGAAAATCCTGGCATATTGAGTGGCATAATAATCCTGGCATATTGGGTGGGAAAATCCTGGCATATTGAGTGGCATAATCCTGGCATATTGGGTGGGAAAATCCTGGCACATTGAGAGGCATTATCCTGGCATATTGAGGGGTATAATCCTGGCATGTTGAGAGGCATAATCCTGGCATATTGTGTGGGAAAATCCTGGCATATTGAGTGGCATAATAATCCTGGCATATTGGGTGGCTAAGTCCTGGCATATTGAGGGGCATAATCCTGGCATATTGAGGGGCAAAATCCAGGGATATTGAGGGGCATAATCCTGGCATATTGAGTGGCATAATAATCCTGGCATATTGGGTGGCTAAATCCTGGCATATTGAGGCATAATCCTGGCATATTGAGGGGCATAATCCTGGCATATTGAGTGGCATAATAATCCTGGCACATTGGGTGGCTAAGTCCTGGCACATTGAGAGGCATAATCCTGGCATATTGAGGGGCATGATCCTGGCATATTGTGTGGGAAAATCCTGGCATATTGAGTGGCATAATAATCCTGGCATATTGGGTGGGAAAATCCTGGCATATTGAGTGGCATAATCCTGGCATATTGGGTGGGAAAATCCTGGCACATTGAGAGGCATAATCCTGGAATATTGAGGGGTATAATCCTGGCATGTTGAGGGGCATAATCCTGGCATATTGTGTGGGAAAATCTTGGCATATTGAGTGGCATAATCCTGGCATATTGAGTGGCATAATAATCCTGGCATATTGGGTGGCTAAATCCTGGCATATTGAGAGGCATAATCCTGGCATATTGAGGGGCATAATCCTGGCATATTGTGTGGGAAAATCCTGGCATATTGAGTGGCATAATCCTGGCATATTGAGTGGCATAATAATCCTGGCATATTGGGTGGCTAAATCCTGGCATATTGAGAGGCATAATCCTGGCATATTGAGGGGCATAATCCTGGCATATTGAGTGGCATAATAATCCTGGCATATTGGGTGGCTAAATCCTGGCATATTGAGGCATAATCCTGGCATATTGAGGGGCATAATCCTGGCATATTGAGTGGCATAATAATCCTGGCACATTGGGTGGCTAAGTCCTGGCACATTGAGAGGCATAATCCTGGCATATTGAGGGGCATGATCCTGGCATATTGTGTGGGAAAATCCTGGCATATTGAGTGGCATAATAATCCTGGCATATTGGGTGGGAAAATCCTGGCATATTGAGTGGCATAATCCTGGCATATTGGGTGGGAAAATCCTGGCACATTGAGAGGCATAATCCTGGAATATTGAGGGGTATAATCCTGGCATGTTGAGGGGCATAATCCTGGCATATTGTGTGGGAAAATCTTGGCATATTGAGTGGCATAATCCTGGCATATTGAGTGGCATAATAATCCTGGCATATTGGGTGGCTAAATCCTGGCATATTGAGAGGCATAATCCTGGCATATTGAGGGGCATAATCCTGGCATATTGTGTGGGAAAATCCTGGCATATTGAGTGGCATAATCCTGGCATATTGAGTGGCATAATAATCCTGGCATATTGGGTGGCTAAATCCTGGCATATTGAGAGGCATAATCCTGGCATATTGAGGGGCATAATCCTGGCATATTGAGTGGCATAATAATCCTGGCATATTGGGTGTCTAAATCCTGGCATATTGAGGGGCATAATCCTGGCATATTGAGGGGCATAATCCTGGCATATTGGGTAGCTAAGTCCTGGCATATTGAGGGGCATAATCCTGGCATATTGAGGGGCAAAATACTGGGATATTGAGGGGCATAATCCTGGCATATTGAGTGGCATAATAATCCTGGCATATTGGGTGGCTAAATCCTGGCATATTGAGAGGCATAATCCTGGCATATTGAGGGGCATAATCCTGGCATATTGAGTGGCATAATAATCCTGGCATATTGGGTGGCTAAATCCTGGCACATTGAGAGGCATAATCCTGGCATATTGAGGGGTATAATCCTGGCATGTTGAGGGGCATAATTCTGGCATATTGTGTCGGAAAATCCTGGCATATTGCGTGGCATAATAATCCTGGCATATTGGGTGGCTAAGTCCTGGCACATTGAGAGGCATAATACTGGCATATTGAGGGGCATAATCTTGGCATATTGAGGGGCATAATCCTACAGCGATTATTCAAATTACAGTGATTATTTTAGTGGGTGTTATACTACATGTTTGTAGTCTACCCTGAGCCCAGTGCACTTGCAACTGTATGTGTGCCAGGCACATGACTTTAATCCTGTTCTGTTACCTCAGTGGGCAACATCTAGGCATTTTTAAATACTGCAATATTACATTTGCATCCTGCACTTCATATCTTAGAGTTAAATAGAACCGTCAAATACTGTGCTTACAGCGCACTTTGAAAAATTCTAATAGTTTTGGGTGGTAAATAGTACATTTGTTTCTTGCGGTGCACTTCATATCTGAGAGTCAAATAGAACAGTCCAATACTGTGCTTACAGCGCACTTTGAAAAATTCTAATAGTTTTAGGTGGTAAATAGTACATTTGCGTCTTGCGGTGCACTTCATATCTGAGAGTCAAATAGAACCGTCCAATACTGTGCTTACTGCGCACTTTGAAAAAATCTGGCTACCTCCTCCTCCTCCTCCAGCGCCGCTTCCACCTACAAACTGAAAGAGAATACCCTGCACGCTAACCCTCTCTTTAAAATGGATAATTCTGTTGATCCTCCTGGCAGCCATGCTTTAGATTTAGATTTATGTTCTTCCAAAGCAAAAATCAAAGATTTCATCTAGTGCTATTTTATGGCTCAGCTGTATTTGTAATTTGTATGTATTTTATGTTATTTTAAGTTATTTGCCTATCCACATTTGCTTGCAGGGCACTTGTCCTTCTCATACCCACATTTTACTTCATTTTGCAGCCCTCTAGCCCTTTCCAGGACTTTTTTAGATGCATTTTAGTGGCCAAAAGTTTGTGTCCCTATTGACTTCAATGTGGTTCTGGGTCAAGTTCGGGGTTAAGTTCGAGCATGGACCCGGACATTTTTTCGAAGTTCGGCCGAACCCGAACATTCAGTTGTCCGCTCAACTCTACTGATAAACCAAAGGGGAGATCCCATAGGAACGACCTTACTTAATTAGCTGGTTCCCTTAAAACATATTTTAATTTCTGCATGCCGGAAAAAAATAATTGTTTATTTTGATACTAGACAGAAATACAACACAACTATGATCAATGATAAATCTAAGGCGGTAATAGCCTGGCAAGTATGTGTTGATTGCTCAACACCCATAATGCAAAGTAAGTCACTGGAAGCAGGCAACAATTTAAAGTCATCATCAGGCTGTCATTCCCCATCCTGTTACTGCTGTTAGTCAGAAATCTGACTAATAGAAGCCATGGGTAGTCTAGAACCATATGGGTCTATTCACTAAAATTCGACTTTTTGAGGTCGACTTTCATTTTGAGACTAAGTCAAATTCAACACAGAGAAAATAAAAACAGGTCCGAATCAATGGGGAAGATTCAACCCTGGGTTTTTTCCCTCGGTGCTGAATTTTACTCAAAATCAAAGACCACCTACAAAGTCAAATTTTAGTCAATAGTCCCATATGGTTCTTTAGTTCAAGTGGATCAAACGAGCAGTGTTCTGCTCTATTGGGAGTGAGTGGCCATTGTCAATAGATTTATGATTCAGTCTATTAAGGTGGCATCTATTTATTAATTACACTAAGTGAACAATCAATGTGTCTATTGTTACATATTGCACATTTGGCTGGTTGAGACACCAGCAGGATGTTGCAGCTGATGTGATGAATGCGCAGTACACACAAGCACTTTTTTCACAACTCTAAATATATGCAATTTTAAAAATATTTCCTTCAAATGCTCCCCAAGGAAACGTGCATCCAAAGACACTCTGAACACTATATAATTTCAACTTTATGCACTAAATAACTCTGAACACGACATAACATCTAGTTTTAAAATCCATGGTGTTCAACAAAACCCCATGTAAAACCCTGTGCATATCAGTGTTTTTGGCAAGGGAGTTATAAATATTTAGAGAGCTGTGTGAAAGAAAATATCACAAACCTCCTGGGGATTCTTATTCTTCATTCAAATAAGTCAATTAAATCCATTAATTTAAATAATATGCTTTTTCACCCACTGAAATGCCGTTATGCTGGATACAATAATAGAGTCTTAAAGTTGGGGCATTGTTATGCATCACGTAATAAAGAATAAAGGTTCGGAGGAAGAAGAGAAACGAGTTGTCAGGACAAAAGCCCATCCACTTTACAGCAAAGTTGTTGTTTTTTTTATTTTACATACTAATCAGACTATAATACTTACAGAAAATGAAAGACTGGGACAATACTATTAAAGCCTATTGATCTTTTGCAGAGTCTATTATAGAATCAAGATTGAAAGGAAATAATACAAAAATATGGAGTAATACAATTTATGCATACATTATAATAATGATTGCTCGAATCTTGTTTTCATATGCAAGTAATAATGAACGCCCTGTTTCAACAGTCCAGTGTGTGACTTTGAAGAGAACAATTATAAAGTTGAAGCTTATTAAATGCAGAGTGCGTTGTCCTTAAATAATCAACTAGAGCTTCCTTTAGGTCTTTTATTCTCAGAAACACACATTTAAACATATTAGTAGTATACATACTAAGCAATATATTGTGTGCATGTCTTATCTACGGTGTTGACATGACGAGTTTGGCATTGTTGGAAAGTAATTCTCTCCAGCTGTTGAAACACATGCAGACACAACATTTCCAGATCTATATTGCACCGTCCTCGAGATCAATGTCTCTTTTAATGATGCACAATAGTCTTTTTTTTTGATGCACAATGTGTGATACACAGAACACATTCCATATGTTCCAAATATAGTTTTCATAATCATGCCAAGATTAGATGCAGGTTATTTTTAAAGGATAAAGGAATGTGCTTGGCACTTTGATCGACATACCTTTAAGGTTTATTATTCACATAGTACCATAAAGTGAAAATCTTGTACAAACAAGGTAGACAACAAAACTGGACGTGTGTTGAGTATGAACTAAATGCTCAATTGTGTCTTATGATTACTACTTATACGTAAGCTTCTTGTTCAGTAAGAAACATGTCAAGTTTTGTTGTCTACGCTGTTTGTACACGTTTTTCAGTTTTTTGTGCTTTTGAATAATAAACCTGGAAGGAGTTTATCTTGGAGTGTCAAGCATATTCTTTTGGATATGGTATTGTCACGATCTGCCCAGCAGCCGCTCACCTGAATATCTGTTGCCCGGCTCCCTCCCGAATACACTCTCTGATTTCCCATGCAGCGAGGGCGCTTCCTCTCAATGCATGCGGCTCAGGAGCGTCCCCTCTGGTGACGTCACTCCAAGCGCCATCATGAGAGGCGCAGGAACATTTAAAAGGACTCCAAGCACTTAACACAGTGCTTGGTTATTCTCTTCAGTGAGCCTCCTAGCATTTCTCATAAGTAATTGTTTTTTGCCTGACCCCAGATTGTTCCTGACCTCTGATTCTTTGCCTGTGCCATTGTTACTGGATTGTTTATCATGCTGACTATTCTCTGGTGCCCTTGATCGTGGACTGTCCATCTATCATTTTGCTGTTTGCCTGTGACACTGATTCCTGACTACTCTGCTGCCTTCTGATTTTGTACCTTGCCCTTCCATATACACACTGTGTGCCATCCACTAAGCTGTGCTATTGTCTGGAACATACCTGCTGCATAGATCTGCTAAGCTGTGTTACCTGCTACAGTGTGCCATCTATTAAGCTTTGCTACCAAGTGGATTACAAACTGTTTTACAAACAAGGTCTGTACCTCCCAGGGAGTCTCAGACATTTCTCCGGTTTATTCTCTGACCGACAGCTGTCTCTCTCTCCTAGTGAAGTGGGAGACCCTCATTTTAAAGGGGAAGCAATGATGGTTTCTCTCTTTACAAGCAGAGTGAGACCTCTATTCCAAACAGAACACAAACAGACAAGGGGTAGGGGCCCCCATTCTGATTTACCGTGCATGGGCTGGCACTTTCAGCACACGCCTCCCTTCCTACAGGGATTATTTTGGGGAAGGATATCCTATTTTGTAAGCCCTGCTTCTTCAAAAATGAAGCTGTTCTTTAAGACAGCACAATGTACAATAATTCGACTTATGATTGAACTTGGAGCCAGATATTATTAAAGGCACAGTCTAGTCCCAAAACTCACTTTGGTGCAAGTTAAGTCAAGTTTTAGTCAACTAATTCTGCAGCAGTGCGAGAGGGAACAGGTCTGAGAAGACTTTTAGACAGTGTTAAGTTAACTTGCAGGGCATTGTTCTAGGTGGATCGCAGCCAATCCAGCTGCAGATAGAATCAGGGGACTAGGCTGTGACAGAGATCCATGGGAACCAGAACCAGAAGTCCAAATAGGTGAATGCAATAGGCCCCCCCTAAAACTTTAGTCAGTTGACAAAAATTGCAATGGATTTTAGTCCTAGTTTTAGTCCTATTAACTTATTTTTTATTTTAGTTATTACTTCGTTTTAGTCACTGAAAACATGCCGTTGAGTAAAACTATGATAACAATGTTTAGACAATTAACACTGTCTATAACATACTATCCATAATGTCAGCACTAAAATTTGAACTATTTGGGATTTTACACAGCAACCATGTCATTTATTTTGGATATTTACATATACATACAAAGTATTTTCCCTTAAGTTTGTAAATCCTCTTCATTTTAAACACATTTACTCAATAACGTTAAACAATAATGCATGCTGTAATCTGTAATGCTAAACTTTTATCACTCTCTTATTACATGAAGAAGAAAAAACAACGTATAAACTATCTGCAAACCTAAATTGCTATAGTTTTGTCTATTATTGTTACCACACCACTTTGTTTGTTGTCTGAAAAGATAATACAATGTTTGTAAGTAAAAAATGATAATAAATGTCTTTGAAACATTTCCCGTGAAGTCTTCAGTACCTGCCACATGATCTATAAATAAAAGACCCTTATGTATCTGACGAGTACCTACTCATTACCTTGCTTACTCCTTTCTACCTTTTATATAAACTTGTTATTAACCCCTTTAACTGGTAAGATGTTTCTATATCATATTGCGGGTGTAACTATCTCATGTCAAGTCATGCTGTGCCGCCTTTTCAGCCGCCAGTGTCACACCACTATTAATATACGGAAAATAGACATTCCATAACAGTTTGCTGTGGTAGCACAAGAGAATAGTAAACATTGTTTCCTGTTGTGCTTCTGCTATCCAGACAAAGGCAGAGAGATATCCCTGCTGAGAAAACATTAAAGACCCAATATGTGTACTTCCCCTCCCTCTGCCGTGTAGCAGATAAACAATAAAAATAAATGTTTAGATATAAATTTACAAGGTTGTAAAAATCATACAACATTAGTTTGCAGCTTAAATGTTCTTGCGCAAAGGCTCAAAGTAGTAGGTATATATTAATATTCTATATATTCTATAGTCTGTAGAGTAAAAAAGTGAAAAAAGTTACTCTTCTTTGATCTCAGTATTAATATTTCTTTGGAAACTCAAGATAAACAGTCTGATGGCTTCAAAAAGAAATAAATTAAACTGTTTATGATATATTTATGTATACACACACACACAAAAATATTTTGGCCTCTACTCTTATTTCTAATGTGTTTGACAAAATATGCAGTGTAGATGTAATTACTAACAGGTTCTTGAGTTGAGATGTAAACTCACGGATTAGGTGGATTAGGGTCATAGGGTACAATATACTGGATTACTGTTTCTGAGGTCTTGGATCCTTGTATGTCTGTCAGTAGATGTGTATTTGGAGATAAGAGCTTTGGCACAAGTAATGAGAACAAACACACAGAAAAATGTTACAATCACAAATACAAATCCAGTCAGCCAAGCCAACCTACTAGACCAATTATGTCTTAACCTTTCCTTTAACTCGGTACCCACCTCATGCTCTATTGAGCCACTGTTATCTGTAATAAAAGTGCATCATTTGTCTCCTACTGGGGATCATACACATCTTGTAGCTGCTAAAATAAATTATAAAGCCATATTGTTTTGTAGGCCCACCATTCTTAATTGCTCTGCTCTACATTCAATTTCTTTAGCATCAACAGTGTTATTCAGAATTTCCTCAAGCAATTCAGATAAAGTATTAAATCATTCTGCTAATAATACAACTCCAGGAAAGAGGATGCCATAGATCCCTTATTAGTTTGTATCTTGGAAGTGGCAAGGCTTGTAAAATGTCTTACTCTCTCTTCAGGTAGTGGAGATATTGCTAAATAACAGCTTCCCATCCAGTCGCAGGCCCATCTACCGCACAGCCAGTACATTCCCTAAGGTTCTTATCTCTTTCTTTAGACCCCAACTGGGTCCAGAGTTTGGTCCCTTCATGATCTGTGGTTGAAATGTGAACCATGGTTAAGCCAACTTTTGTATGTGTTGATGACCCACTCATATATTTATGAGGCCTATTGAAAGGCATGTTCTAATTTAACTTTTAGTAAAAATATGTATCTCTGGGAGATTTAAGAGACTTTAACTCTAAATCCTGTCACTCAGATGGACCTTCCAAGGAAAAGACCTACCGCTTTTCCACCCAATGATACTATAGACATTTCAAAGGTGTTTTACCTTCAGATGTAAACCATGTATGCCATGAGTGTACCAACATAATCTGAGGTTGCTAATTTTATTAAATGTAATACATTAATAATACCTTGAATTATTTTATTTGCATATCAAGCCAGAAGGTGTTTTTTTTATGAATAGGAGACACCACAGGTACATTTAAAATACACTTGTATCTAACATTATGCATTTGCTTGCAATTCAGCTAACACAAACTATATATTTTTTATTCTCTGTGTTTACAGTACTAACAATGTTTAGGGACAGAGTTACACTTTTTTCAATCTTTGTTCTTGTTTCTGTCACGATACAGCTGTATTAAAAATGTTTTTTAGTTTTGACATAACTTCAATATTGATTTTATTCATCCTGGGATTCAAAATATCCATATGATACACAGTATAAACACAACACTGCCTGTGCACAGTGCATAGGCAGTATTTATGCTGGAACCCCCAAAAAATGGAACTGCCCTGGCAAATTTGTGACTGCTGCCAAAAATAAATTTGAGACTGTATGCCAACCACAATAACAAATGCAGTGTGTTTATCTTAATTGCATCACTTAATCATTAAGTGTACACCTTGAACACACAAGTTCCAAAATAGATTATTTTTTAACCATATTAAATTCCATGTATGACCAGTTACTATATAAATAGGACAAGTAGGTCATAGTGACCCTGGACACACAGGATGTGCTCAATAAATAAGACTGCTAAATGAACGTTGTACTGCAAGATCTGCCAGCAATTTCCACTTGTTCCCATGAATTGTTTCTTGGATTGCAAAGATAGAACAGGAATGAATTACTTGTATCACAAATAATCTAAAACAAAAGTGAATAACCAATGTTTAGACTATAGAGATCAGATATCCATGGTTTCAGGGGACAGTACCCTCGGACTGAGACCTTTGTCCCCTCGCCAACTTTATTCATGAAGTTGTCCTTAAATCAGTCATTTGACCAAAAAGTCCAAGTCGAAATCCAATGCCTGGTCACCAATGTAAGCAGCGTTTTGTACTTCCAAGAGGGAATGTCAGAGGGACTATAATATATACACAGGTCATGTTCACTCCATATACAGAAAGCAGCTAGCACATAATATGATCTCTGTATCTAGAGATATAGAGTGAACTTTGTTTAGGGAATTGTTGTGATCCCTGGTTAAAGATGTGAAAGGCACATGCCTTCTGGCACAAGTAGCAGGAATAATATATACGTCCCATATCCAATAGGTATCACAGGAGGATCCCAAAGCCAAATTTTGGTTCCTTAAATATGAGTGCTAAGTAGACAAATATATTGAGGAAGTAAGAGACTGGGTGAAAATGGCTTGATGAGAGGTAAGTGACACATATTTTTACCTTCAAATGGCTATACATTTAACTTGGCAGAATGGCTATAACAATTGCCCAAGGCTTTCTTTTAGAACAATGCTGGAAGTGAAATGAGAAGGGATGATTCTCATATCCCTTCATATAGTTCCTTGGAGGTAGATTGGTTCCACTTGTAATGGCTATGACCAGACCCTCCAGTCCCATAATATGACTTTCTTATGCACATATATAAGGCTAATCCACTAAAGGATGAGCAAGGCCTTGAATGTTGCTTGACCTGCGTACACCTGGGTTCTTAAATATTTTGGCTACATTCATAAACTTTAAATTCACACTTTGCTAAGTAGCATGAATCTTATTTGTTGTCAGTTCACTTGTCAGTTCACCACAGTTCACTTTTTAGCTCATAGACCTTATTATTTTAGCATCTGTACATGGGATCTCGTGACTGCACTGACCAAAGGCATATTATTCTCCGCACTCCTGTATCCAGAAAGATCTTTCAATATCAATCTATATCCGTAATTTATGGATTCATCTACTTTTTATGACACATCCTATTTTTATCCTTTGGTCATTTTATTTAGTAAGTATCTGAAAAAAAAACTGTTTATTGCCATGAACATGAGAGTATCTTGTTCAGAAGTAGCCTTGTAAATAGAGATTGCGTTATATTTATTTGGATTTTACCATTATTTATTGTTTTGTTTTGTGCTTTTTGCTGGTGTGCTCTTACATTGCCACGAAGGTAACAGTTATCTTTTCATTATTAACATCTTTAGTCTGACTTTGTTTTCTTGTGTTTCTTTTAAATTATTTTTCCTATTACGGTTAGTAATTTCCATGCTGGGTTGTTGAGAATTGTAATTACGCCCTGTCTTGCTTGACTGGTGACATGTATAATTAAACTGTATATTAAATAATGAAATTATCGATGGTGTTTTTCCTTACATTGTAAGGTTGCAGATGTCCTGGAATCACAACCCAGTACCGGCTTCAATGTTTTAACATTTTTTCTACCAGATAAAATGCTCTATGAACTGCCCCCCCCCCCCCCCCCATGCCTATTTATTTATAGGGTGACAGTATATTTGCTGCTACTTCTGGCGAAGTGCAGTACAATAGATTTAACAAAAAGTCTACAAAAGTGAAAAACTAACTGGGATAACCAGTTTAATTACAAGCATATGTTTTCCTATCAGTAAAAGCCAATAACCGGCTTAAAATGGGTTAAGCATGCATTTACTGCTGCATTTGAATGTTTGTATTTGCATTGAATGCATTTTTTCTTATGTACTTGTTTTATATAAATCTGTTTTATGCATTGTATAAATGCACACTGTGAGAAATCAGCTGTGATCTACTATTTATTTATTTTCCTGGCTTGGACTCTATGGATATTTTGGACTTTCTATTTTTAGTTGACAACTTATCTGGCCTTGCATATAATGTTTTGGGTTTTATTCATGTAAGATAGAACTGCTTAATGGGATAATTTCTTTCTGACTTGGCTACTTTGGCCTTCATTTTGAAATTTCCTTCTCAATTCCATGCAAGAATTGAGTCCTATGTCTTAGCATCAGAGGCTGCCATGGTCTTGAGGAAAGGGTGGTGAGACAAACATGGGTAGGTATGTGGGTTATAAAGACAACCCATTTTAGTTGGGACTTTTATCTTTTAATGTGTGCACATCTGCCATTTTATACGCATTAAACGTGGTAGTTTATGTAGCAATAAATATAATTAAATAGTGCAAGCTTTATTATCTAACCAAATTCCATTACGGAGCAAGCCATATTGATTAACTGAATTCCTTTAGAGTGCAAGCTTTATTATATAACTAAGTTCCATTACAGAACAAGCTATTTTGACTAACTAAATTCCTTCAGAGTGCAAGCTTTATCATCTAACCAAATTCCATTAGAGTGCAAGCTGAATTATATAACCAAATTCCATTAGAGTGCAAGCTGTATTGGCTAACTGGATTAAAGCACACACTGTAGTGGCTAACTGAATTCACATTGCTAAAAAAAAAAAGGGCACTGCCATCTATATTCCCATTAAAAGACTGATTCTGATGGCAATATGATATGCTCTTAGACTGCACACCCTGTGCACAAATGGATTTAAGATAAGATACTCCAAATATTCAAGTTGAAAAAATAAATATATAAAATTGCAGGGTGTTTAATTGTCAGTTAAGCTTAAATCTCTGAAAATAAAATACAGATAATCTGTTTTATGACTCAAATCCAATGTGACTTTAATTGACAAATAGGAGCTGGTTTTAATCAAAACCTCAATGAGCTGTATTGACAGACCTCTAAATTTATATTGATGTTATCTTCACCATTGCCAGATAATACATTTTTATATTTTACTACGGCAGTGAGTCAATATTCCCCAGTCACCAGAGCACATTCACTTGCTTGGATTGCAGCTTGGATTTTTCTTTTTTTTTAAAGATGATGTCTAATTTCTGCACTAAGGCTCAATCATTTTGATTAGTGGGACATTAAGCTTATCCTCTGGAGTTTTAATGTTCTGGGCCAGTATTACCTGTGCAATGTAATGTACTGTACACTTTGACAGCTTTTCTCTGCAAATTATGTTTACTGGATAATCAATATCTATATCATTGTATTATTTATTATTAAAAAAAATAATGTTAGGAAACTTAAGGGATTCTTGATTTGTATCCTCTAGAAGGCATTTCATGATATCCAGTTACTATATATGTATAAATATCTATTTTTTTTTACATTTTTGTATCACTTTTATCCTGCAAAATTATAAAATACATACGTTTGTATTAACAAAGTGTTACCTGGTGTATTAACCCCATAAAGACCAGCCGTTTGTCACATTTGTGGTCATTCCGGACTATGGCTTTTTTAACATTTCTGAAGTGTTGTATTTAGCTGTAATTTTCGAATTTATTTAATATACCCACACATTTTATTTCCTGTTTTATCGCCGTTAAAATGGGCTTTCTCTAGATACCATTTTTTTTCATCATATGAAACAATTTACAATAAATAAAACCCATACAATATGAATGATACATTTTCTAACTTTGTAAAATCTTTTACACAATTACAAACAGCAAAAAATACCTTGTCTTATTGGTTTCTAAATGTTATCCTGAGTTTTTCTGTCGTTATTTTGCAAGTTATAGGGCAATAACCAAAAGTAGCATTTTTGCCGAAGATTTTTCGGGCACGAGTGCCCAGTTTTCTGCTCAATAGCAAGTTGCTGACCTCAAAGTTCCACTTCGTTAGAACAAACATTATAGGCTCCCCTGTATGCCACACTATATAAATACTGTATAAATAAAAGTGGCTTTGGGGTTTCTGATCACTTCCATTGCTCTTGCAGGATACAGGCCAGCACCGTTTTGGAAGAGCTTGCAGCACTCCAATATGCCGCCTGCGATCACCACTTGGGGTTATTGCGGTGCTCTGGTGGCCAAATTTTGATGCTGATGTCAAAGCATTGGCTGCCTATGCAAGATTTACCACATTACGTGCTAGGCAAGTTAATTGTCATGAATGGCTCATTTTTGCATGTAATGCTTGCCAATTCAATCGTCATGAAGGGATTAGGACGCAATGCTCTTGGAATGGAAAAAATATATAAATGCATAATTTAGTCCTACTAGTCTGCCCATATTTCTACTTGTTGTAACCTTCTCATACTTGTTTATTGGCTTAATCTAATGTTCAGAATAGTCTTATGTTTACTTCATCCATGGACTAACTCATGAATCATGCATTAGATGGAAGGCTATACTATCCATTTAACACCTTTTCAGTGAAGCAATACTTTCTGATTTTTTCTGATCCTTTATTTTTTCGACCCGGTCATATATAAAAACATCTACACATGAAAGTGCCAAGGAGATTCAAAAAGGCACGATTGACATGTCATAGATAACAGAAAAAAAATAGCGCCTTTCCAAAATGGATTTGCCAGAGTTTGTCTGATACTTCGAGACTGATTTTTTGCATACAAAACTTGTGCATGTTCTAAACACAATGGAGCAAACTTGAGTGCAGGACAGGAACATATAGCTACCGTAATACATTGCCGCACACAAGCCATAGTGCCACTATTTGGAACTATTACTGCATTTGCCTATTTTATACATAACCTCATCTGTCCTCAACTCCTAGTAGTTATCCTACTTTAAAATATACTCTCCTATATGACCTTACTGATTCTCAGCTATAGAAATAAGACACAGGTGTCGAATTCTTTAGTAGACATAGACTATGTGCTGAATTGATAATCAGCTTGCAAAACGTAGACCAAAAAAGACAAGTTGCGGAATTTTCCAACTCAGCTTTGTTGCCATAAATTATACAAATCAATTGTCAGTTCACTACAATTTGCTGTTTATTTAATAAACCCCAAACTTAAAATGTCACATAAGAAATACAGTCTGTTATTTACGATACCGCATATGGGATTTTTTTTGTGTGAACGTCAATGCCGTATAACTGAACCATGTTCTGCTTTCTGCACAGGCTCTATACAGTCAAGTTTAATATTTTTTGGGCGTTTTGATACAGGCCCAAGCACCGGCACACTTGACACATGAACTTAATGTACGTATTTGTAATTCACTGTGTCATTCCGAAAGGACAGTGAGAAACTCTCATGGGTCCATCTGCAGTTTATACAATATCATAATAATATCTGAGATACACAAGTATTGTCAAAACTGACAACTGTCATCCACATCATTGTCATCGTCACCTGTCATTCATTCACTCTCTAGGTACAAAGTTCTGTTTTTTAATTACTGGCATACTACATATATATTTCTATTTTCCATGCTGGTGTATGCTTCCACAACAAGTTTAAATTGGACATGTAACAAATTAGATTTTTATTTGTCTCATTCACTTTTAAAATCTGTCCATTTTTAAACCATTGTAAGTGATCGGGTCATCAATTTTGGACTATTTTTTTCCTCTGTGGATATAAGCTTTTGTTTTTGTCTTAACATTCTTATTCACGTACCGTTTCGGAGCCCAATTCAACGCTACTCATTTCTCCATGATGTAATAACGTTGATCAAAGTGATGTAACAAATTAATATGGAGGTAAAGATGGATCCCCAGTAAAATAAAAAGCCAACTAAATACTACACTTACATATCTACAGCTTCATTATCCTGACTTACCAAATTGATACCTTTATATGTATTTGCTAATATATATTCTTATTCAGAAATATACTATATTATTAGGAATACTATATGTATTTAGACTTTTCAGTATAAATCTTTTTCCTTTAACCCCTTAGTGACCGAGTGCTATGCTGCATTTGATGTGCCTTGAAGACCAGAATTCCATTATTTTTGTCATAAGTTTACTGAACTGTGAATTTCTTTCTTTGTGTTCAGTCCACCCCCACAAATTATATATCATTTTTTAAAGGACGAATGGGGCTTTCATTTGATACTATTATTTTCATCATATGATATCATTTACTATTAAAAAAAATATAAAATATGATGAAAATATGCCATAAAAAACGAGGCATCATTTCTATCGAGGCATCATTGCAACACTTTACACACATAGGCAGTGATCAGCTTTCACTGCCTATGTGTGTAACGCGCATACGATCACATTCGCGGTGATCGTATGCGCGCGGGGGGGGGGGGGGCGAGTGGATCCGTGGCAGCCTCTGGGAATGGCTACAGACATGTAAACGGAGGACGTATCTATACGTCCTCATGGTCCTCAAGGACCTCAAGGACCATGCTTTTCAGGACATATATATATACGTCCAAATGAGTTAAGGGGTTAAAGCATTAGTATTGATACTTATTGGAGTAATTCACGGTGGTGGTTTAGCATGATAAGACCATATAATGCAAATAGATATCCACATTTTCATCTTATGTAGTTGTATAGAAAGTATATTTGTAACCTGCATTGTGACTGCCCTGGTTTTCATTGTGTAAGGTACTTAGTTACGTCATGGACCATCACTTTGGTGGCTAGTCTCTAAATGTGAACTTGCAATTGTACAGAACACATCAGGCATCATTAGTAATGGACCAGGAAAGACAGGCGAGCGGGAGAAATGTTCCAGCTCAGCTGCTAATGTCTGAGTTTTTCAGTTCACTTCCAGTCCACTTGTCAGTTTTAGTCTAAATCCCTCTGTAACTTGCCCATTAGACAGCAACAGCCAGCGTCCCCCAGATTTATCATGCTCTGCAATAACATCGTTTGCTTTTAACCTCTTTCCTGTTATATATGAGCAATCTGAATTTTATGTGCAAATATCCACTGTTTTGTCTGCAAGTATTTGGGAAAACAATTACCAATATCAAAAATAAGCGGGCGCATTGACTACCCCGCAGATAATGCTATACATTAAATGATAGCTATGCTATCTTATTTTGATCCTGGCATCGTTTAATGAGAACAAAACCATACATTTGACAAAATGCTGATGAATTCATAATATGTAGGCAAGCTATTTCAAATGATATGAAACAATGATTTATTCCAAATTTGATTGAACAGACTATTTTTTTTTTTTTTAACAATGACAGGAACAACCATTTGAATTTCCAAATTAGGTGCCAGATGGGTGCAATATGTTACTCAACTGTCTGACAATCAGGATCATTAAAAAATATTGAGACAGTATTGGATAAAACAGAAGAAAGTTCCATTATATACAGTGTTTCCAATTTCTCTACTTTGTGTGTCATTTTTAGTTGCTATGAATACGTTTACCGAAACAGAATGTAAAAAAGAAACATCTCTGATGTGATCGGATCCTATGGTATTCTATGTATACTGCTCAGCAAAAGTGTCCAGTTGGGCAGACTAGATGGACCGAATGGTTCTTATCTCCCGATACATTCTATGTTTCTATGTCTTAAAACATCATCTACGCGATAAATAGACATCACGGACTCTAAATTGACATGACTGACACGATGATGGACGATTACGTATTGAAGCCATAGAACACATTTTTCCATATAAGAAATGTTTTTCCATATAAGAACGCATGATTTGTTCTCATAATTAATTTACATTTTCATTAAGGGTACTCCATCACCTATTCAGAGAGAATATAAAAATGAGCTATACATTATGTTAGCAAATTGTTGTGGTGTCTCCAGTTTATGACATCATGCTGGTGCCTGAAATGCAGATGACATATTTTCTACTGAAAGTAGCTTGTTTCAATAAGAAGTCATTTGTGACATCATATACAAGAGACATATAAAACTGATTTTTCTCTTAATCTATACATTTGCATGCTAATTTGATGTATAGACTAGACCGTAATTTATTTAAACAGAGTGTTTAGAGAATAAACATTCTTTATTTACTTAGTACTAATCAGCTTCTATTGGCAAACTGCTTGAGTCTGTGTGTCCCTTGATGCAGTAGAAGCAATATAAGTCTAATGCCCTTTGCTCGTATGTTCTTCTGACTTTACAAAACAAAACAAAAGAAATGTCTTTGGTTCACCATTGAATACACGAACATTGAACAAAGAACAAATTGAGGTTTCTGGCATTCAACAGGTTCATCCAACGCACTTAATAATTTAGATCTATAATTCATCACATCTTAAAATATATTCTCACAAGCCCCTGAGGTAAGTTTCAATATAGACACTGGGGCTTGGTTCACTAAACAGTGAAGTTTTGTGAATTGACAAGAGAATCCGCAGATCAGAAAAGAGGAGCTGGAATCATAGGTGAGTTGGAAAATGTCTCCAACTTGGCTATTTTGGCCTGCATTTTGCAGTTCCCTTGTTAATCCAACACTCTTTAGTGAATATACCCCTCAGGTCCAATTTTAGTGATTTAAAGGCACTAGTGTGTAAACTGATCCAGTGCTACTCTTTGGCCCTGGAACATAATGCCCATTTCTCACATGCAGGGTGTGAGCAGATGAAGAAGTCTCTGTCCTAAAAATCTGTGCCTGTGTTTCGCAACAGCCAAGTTTACTCATTAAAATGTAAAAATCTCTACGAAAAGTCTTTGTAAAAATAGCATACAGAAAAGGATTGGCACAAGAGTTAATTGGGTAGAAAAGAACCAATAGAATCTTGGAATTGGATACTGTGATAAGCGGGATCTTGAGGGAAGCTGAGATCGCAAAGAATGATATTGGCGCCATGCACAAAAAATCCGTAAAGATCAATATGGCCATGCGTTTAGCTATTTTGGTGTCGCTGTTTGACGAAACAACGTTGGGATTTCTCACAGTGATGTATATGCCAATATAGCAGGTACAGATAACCACAAATGCCAAGACGTTAACAACCAATAGGAACATAATGTACGCTTGCGAAAGTAGAGATTCTATGTCCATAGGGAGACAAATGCTGACCTTCATGTAGCTACTGACTCCAACGATAGGGAGAAGAGCAACGGTGAATGAAAATATCCAACCTGAAAGCATAATTATGGAGGCGTGTCGAAATCGGACTTTGCGGTCTAACTGCATTGCGTATGTAATGGTATGCCACCTTTCCAAGGTAATCACAGTTAGAGTGTAGATTGAAAGCTCACTTGCAAACACTGTAAAAAAACCGGCAGCATCGCAGCCAGTGCCAGTCTGCCAGTCAATTGCATAGTTATAGTACTGACTTTTGGTTTTGATGTCCACGGATGCAATGAGCAAAAGATAAATGCCCATGCATAGATCTGCAAAAGCAAGGTTGCACATTAAAAATCTTGGCACAGTAAATTTATACTGGCTAGTTATTAATATGACAAGCACCACAGAATTTCCGGCAATAGCCAAAATATTGATACACCATATTAGTGCTCTGAGAGTGTTGGATCCCATGATATCTTCACACGGATTAAATGCATCTGGTTTTGGAAAGCACACGACATCCTGAACTTCGTTACACAAGAAATAATCAAAGACAAGTTCTTCTTCTCTATCCATCTGCTCGGAGCTTATTCCACCTTCGGAACTGTAATCTCTTTGAGTTGACCTTTTGTCCACCGATCTAGAGTTTCCATTCAGATAATCAGAGGTTCTGTTACATATCGGATGCATCTCTGAGCTGCAACAAGAAAAGTGTTAGCTCTTCAATTAATCCAAGAGAAAAACAATATTGTAAAAGTATCGTGAACATTGCAACAGTTCAACTGTAGACATTTCTTATTGCTCCAAGGCCTTATAACTGGCAGTGAAACAAATGAATCAAATGATTATGTAGGATTATTGGGCTTTCCTTCTTTTATAATTAGAGAAAAAGCTAAATCCGGTACCATGGTTATTTTGATTTTTATCATCATGTTATTATCTTTTATAAATGTATGCAGAATCAAGCTATAAAAGGTTACTCTATGTGTGTTTATAACTGGATTAGTCATGTAAACACTGGTGTCTATGCCTCTACAGATGAAGAATGGGAACTCATAATTACTAGCAGCGTTCTTATTTAATCCTGTCTCCTGTAAAAAAAATTGCTTAATGCCTAAGTGGTCATTAACCCCGTAAAACATGTACCCTGTCTAATTCTTCCAGAATTAGTCCCTCAGAGGAAAGAAATTTAGGGAGACAAGCAAAACAGTTGTCACAAAACTGCTACACGGAGGCATAGAGGGTTTTAAGATAAATAGTGTGGACTATGAGAAAGATAGGGAAGAGGAGAATGGTTTTGAGCAGGGACATATCTGGTGAGTTCCTCCTGCAAGAAGTGCAGTGCTGACCCTGCTAATACTTTTTTTTTTAAAGTGAGAGTTTTAAAGATTTATCTATATGTTTTCCACAGCCAGCTGAATTCCCCTAGCAGGAGAAGCTCATTAAGTTTGCACAGTGAATATCTGAGTTGGTGAGATAAACTGTCTTCTTCTAGTCTAGAATCTCTAAAATAAAAAATCTTTGTAATTGACTTGTTTATGTACACATGTATTTTATTTTTATTTATTAGTTACAAAAAAAAGTATTGTTTATTATTTTATTTATTAAAACACCAAGATATTCCTCGGTGCTGTTTTAATGAAACAAACAAAACATTAAAAAAAACAGGGGAAGCAATAAATTAGACATACGGTAACAAGAGGTGAGAAGGGTCTGGCCCACCCAGGCCTACAGGCTAAAATAAGTATTGGTGTCCTTTAACTTGCTTTCCGGGAGATAGTAGAACTTGGTAAGCATTATATAAAATGAATGTACACTTGTAAACATATATCTATCATAATGTACAGTCCTATATCTGCACCTAATGCTCTATGACTCATGCTGTCCTTATCCTATAAAACTGTCTCAAATGTACTCTTTTCTTTACAAAGACTCAAACAAATTCCACCTAGTCATCAAGTCTCAGCTATCATAACCTCCAGCTAATTGATATGTCTGTCTATCTAATTATTTTCTCCTATAACTCCTGAATGGTACTCTCAAGGTTATCTATAGTGCTGCAACTCCCCGGGCAGTCTTTGATTGCAGCTGCAAATGAGTCAGCCATCACGCTGGCTCCCTAAATCCTCTAACCTTAAATTGAACATCCTGATTGTGACATATAAAAACTTAATAACATTGTACACTACATATTATAGCTGAAACCTTTGTGCCAGGTAATCCCATAAATTACTTACTAGTGCGTACGTTGACATTTCTTCTCTCTTTTAGCATTACACATTCTTGCCCACGTTGGCTTTAGAGGGATGATGTCAAATACACTGTAGCACTGGAAATACTGGGCCTGTGCATTCATTCCCTCCTATACTCAATTGTTTATCCAGTTTCCGACCCATACTTTCTATATGTAGTGCCTTTATAAACCACTGTTGAATTATTTGTAAGGCTGTGTTCTGTTCGGAATCACACTTTGTTTGTAGTCTAAAAGAAGTGTTAGGCCTGCAAATATTCTAGCTCATATCTGGGTAGTGTCTGGTATGTTAAAGAAAAATAGCAGAATTCATGTCACCCAACTGTCCTGATTTATGTGAGACAGTCCTAGATTTGAGGATCTGTCCTGCTGTCTCTCTAAGCACTAACTCTGTCCTGCTTTTCAGTTCAGCAGGATTTGGGACTACAATTCTTTAGTCCTGATTTCATTCCCTGGTGTCTGGGACACTGCAGAATATGTACTGCGCATGCGCAGTCGCAATGTCTTTCGACCTCCCACGCTCTGCATCCTGATTCGCATGGAGCAGATGTTGGGAGGTATAAAAATGCCTGTTCTGTTCCCTCAGATTCCAAGTTCAGACATCATTTGTGTTTTTGGCAATGTCTGGAGGAACACCACACAACTTTTCATAGTAAAATGGAGACACTTTAATAGTGTTATATTTTGGATACTGCAGATCTGCATCCCTGAAATACTACTCTAACAAATTGTAACTATAAAACAGAAAATGTCTGTTGGTTTGTCTGAAACAAGAACAGCTGAAATGCTAAACTCTGGTATCATGAAATTTGTACAGCTAATTTAATCTGGAATTTCTGGGTCAACACAACTAATTTCAGCTCTCGACATTGTTCCTTTCTTGAGTTATGTGCCAATTATTTTTTTGAGGTGACTAAACACCACATAAACTGCAAAACTGATGGGTCATTGTTCTACACCACCAGTGATGCCATAATCAATGGAGCATAGACTAAACATCAATTTTTCCCCAGCATGCAGAATACATGCTGTTTACAAGACAAAGTACCGAGAATACACGCAGAATGTTTTGGAAACCAAAACCACACTTAAATACACTGAACAGAGCAGCAGCAACAAGAATCTAAATCCTGGGTGAAGCCGGGTAGTAAAGCTAGTATTTAATAAAGTTAAATAAATAAATTCTCTGAGGAACTGAGCAGTCTTACCTTTGAAGAAGCCATAACTGGCAAAATGCATTAGGCTACTATTAGTGTTGAGCGAACCCGAACCGCACTGTTCGGGTTTGTACCGAACATTACGGTTTTTGGACTCTGGACTCGAACACGTTCATTCCACTGTATGTTCGTGTTGGAGTTCGGGGTTCGGCGATTACATTGTATGTAATGCTATTGGCTTTCTATAAACCGAAATAGAGTCCCCATTCATAAGAATTTCTTATGAATGGGGACTCTATTTCGGTTTATAGAAAGCCGATAGCATTACATGTATAAACCGAAAGACATTCGGTTTATAGACTTTCGGTTTATGGAATACATGTAATGCTATTGCTATTCTATAAACCGAAAGTCTATAAACCAAGACATTCGGTTTATAGACTTTCGGTTTATAGAATAACATTAGCATTACATGTATTCCATAAACCGAAAGTCTATAAACAGAATGTCTTTCGGTTTATAGACTTTCGGTTTATGGAATACATGAAATGCTATTGGCTTTCTATAAACCGAAATAGAGTCCCCATTCATAAGAATAGGGACTCTATTTCGGTTTATATAATAGCAATAGCATTACATGTATTACATCTGAGAGTCAAATAGAACCGTCAAATACTGTGCTTACAGCGCACTTTGAAAAATTCTAATAGTTTTGGGGGGTAAATAGTACATTTGCGTCTTGTGGTGCACTTTATATCTGAGAGTCAAATAGAACCGTCCAATACTGTGCTTACAGCGCACTTTGAAAAATTCTGGCTACCTCCTCCTCCTCCAGCGCCACTTCCGCCTACACCGCCACGGTCACCGCCTCCTTAACCTATGGGTCACTTAGTATAAACTGAAAGAGAATACCCTGCACTCCAACCCTCTCTCGAATGGATAATTCTGTTGATCCTCCTGGCAGCCATGCTTTAGATTTAGATTTATGTTCTTCCACAACTAAATTCAAAGATTCCATCTAGTGCTATTTTATGGCTCAGCTCTATTTTTAATTTGTATGTATTTTATGTAATTTGAAGTCATATCCCTATCCATATTTGTTTGCAGGGCACTTGTCCTACTCTTACCCACATTTTACTTCCTTTTGCAGCCCTCTAGCCCTTTCCAGGACTTTTTTAGAGGCATTTTAGTGGCCAAAAGAACATCCAGGTGTCCGCTCAACTCTAGTTACAATGTTATCACACTTTTTTTTTTTATATATATATTTTTTTCTTATTCCTCTTTCTTATAGAAGCACCACTAAAAGTGTATTTTTTAATGCATAAGGTTTAATGTTTGGTGGGTATGCTGGTAGGTAGAGAGACCTTTACACCTATGTGCAAAGAACTAACTGCATAACTAAATTAGATAAGGAGATTACACCTTGGAATACACGCTAACTGCTTTCATAGACCACTAATAAACGCAGGAAGAGGGAGTTGCCTCCTATGTACTCCCTTTCGCTGATGTCACTGCACTGTCACCCCGGGGGAAATTATTTTCAATTTATAACTACAGGAGAACTGTAAATTGTTTTAAAGTAATAATCGGTATTTTCCCCTTTAAAAGCAACTGGCTTATTTCCTTTTGCTTAAAGTAATTTTATAACCTTATAATGTGCTCACTTTTGCTGTCTCCATGACAAAGATTTCATAGTGTTTTAACTGTCGCATGTTTATGTGAGAACTTTGTATATTTTTAGTAAAAATAGTTGTCATCGTGAAGGCACAAAGTATTATTTTCCACTTGCCATGGCAACCAAGGTTACTCCACGTTGTGAAGCCTTATCAAGTGTGAGGCTTTTTTGAAAGACTAAATGTTCTCTTTTATATGTCTAGCTGATTTTTTAAATATCGAAAGATACCTTTAGAAGCTGTCCCTGCATTTTAACAATATGCTGTCGTCTTTTACCACATTTCAATAGAACTGTGGACTTTTGGAGTGAATGACCAGTTACATCAAGAGCTGAGATGTATGCCACAAAACTATTTAAAAACGTTTGTTGCTACTTCAAAGAATAGGTGCTTACTGGGCTTTGACTGAACTGAGACAGCTGTACAATGAAAGCAAGTAGGAAATGAAAAATAAGCCTCTTGTGGGGTACATGCTGATGACCAGAAAAAAGGGGCAAGGATATTTAATGGACATGTGTGGTCCTAGTACACAAAACCAGTGGATGTAATAACCTGGTTTCAAAGCTACCTGAATTCTCTAACCAGACATCAATACACATTTATATTAAATAAGAGAAACTTGATGTTATTTATGTAAAAATACCACTTACATCACCAATAAAAGGTACTCACAATAAGACAATACACCTTTACAATTATATTCCTGAGACAGTGTCATAAAATCTCTAACATGAGAACAAAAACTGTACGTTCTTTCTTAAACCTCTCTTTTTTTTATTGTTTTCTGCTTTCTTTGTGGGGACGGACATCATTATATATAATATATCATATTCATTATTTATATATATATATATATATATAAAATGCACATTAATGTGCAGTGTGTGAGTGTATCACAGACTTGACAGCAATAAAACGCACTCACGCTGCACATCACTGTATCACAGTACACAATAAAAAGCTCACATTAATTACAGATACCTACAGACACACACACACACACACACCCTTACACAGATACCTACAGACACACACACACACCCTTACACAGATACCTACAGACACACACACACACACACACACACACACACACACCCTTACACAGATGCCTACAGACACACACACACACCCTTACACAGATACTTACAGACACACACACACACACCCTTACACAGATACCCCCCCACACACACACACACCCTTACACAGATACCTACAGACACACACACACACCCTTACACAGATACCTACAGACACACACACACACACACCCTTACACAGATACCCCCCACACACACTTCCTTACACAGATACCTACACACATACTCCCTGCCACACATAAACACAGACTCCCTTCCACACATGCACACAGTCTCCTTGCCACACATGCACACAGTCTCCTTGCCACACATGCACACAGTCTCCTTGCCACACATGCACACAGTCTCCTTGCCACACATAAACACAGACTCCCTTCCACACATGCACACAGACTCCTTTCCACACATGCACACAGTCTCCTTGCCACACATGCACACAGTCTCCTTGCCACACATGCACACAGTCTCCTTGCCACACATGCACACAGACTCCTTGCCACACATGCACACAGACTCCTTCCCACACATGCACACAGACTCCTTCCCACACATGCTCACAAACTCCTTTCCACACATGCACACAGTCTCCTTGCCACACATGCACACAGTCTCCTTGCCACACATGCACACAGTCTCCTTGCCACACATGCACACAGACTCCTTGCCACACATGCACACAGACTCCTTGCCACACATGCACACAGACTCCTTCCCACACATGCACACAGACTCCTTCCCACACATGCTCACAAACTCCTTTCCACACATGCACACAAACTCCTTTCCACACATGCACAAAGACTCCTTGCCACACATGCACACAGACTCCCTTCCACACATGCACACAGACTCCTTGCCACACATGCACACAGACTCCCTTCCACACAGACTCCTTCCCACACATGCACACAGACTCCTTGCCACACATGCACTCAGACTCCTTTCCACACATGCACTCAGACTCCTTTCCACACATGCACACAGACTCCTTGCCACACATGCACACAGACTTCTTTCCACACATGCACACAGACTCCCTTCCACACATGCACACAGATGATATGCCATTGTCGAGGTAGTCTCCCTCCAATCCAGAAGTCATCATCTTCTGAGCGCCTGGATGTCACCTGACGCCAGGCGCTCCAGACGTATCAGGGAGCATGGGGGCTGAACATACAGCCCTCGCGCTGTGCTCTCCCCTATTCAGAAGACGTTGGCACTGAACGGAGGTGCGGTTACCGCATCCAATCTCATGCGGGCCACACCTCCGTGTCAGGTGGGCCGCATGTTGGACAGCCCTGATCTAGAGCATACCCCCAACATTTCAAATAGAAAAAGAAGGACACTTTAATTTTTTGCTGGACTAGAGTAAGGTGCGGCTATGGCTGGTGCATTTTTAGGTAGACCAGTTAAGAACTATTTATGAAATTTGCTAAACCATTTAGAATAGGAAAAATACATTTTATTTACAAAACATGTATAATCCCATATGCTGCATTCCAAACACACTTTGTGATGCATTGTACTGCTTTGTAGCTCTGTGATACACTCATTCACATCTAAAAATCTCAGATCCTTGAAACTCTTCTGGGAGAAATGCTGATCACCAGAAGAAAATGGCCAATGTCCAGTTTTCCTGATAAATGAGTTCAGGGACAGCCGAAGGACAAATGAACTCTTTTAAGTACAACAAGAGGAACGTTCTCATGCAAAACAAGATGTATTTGCCTTCATGTAATGCTATTCCACTTTCTTATAGTTAGTATTATATAAATCCAAATGGTACCATCAAGATCACGTTGCAATCTGATGGCCTTTCAGTTTTTTGGGGATCTGAAGGTGTTGTCTTGGTTGTTCATTATTCAGAGCGATGTTCTCTGACATTTTCGGGTGGAGGTCCACATACCATGCACAGGCTATAGAACCTATAGGCTTCTCAGTCAGCATGGGGGGCCATAGAAAAGCCATTAAGATCCATGGGTGCTATTCAATAAAAGTAATAAAAGTAAATTGCTGGTGAGTTGAGATGAGATGACTATTTCATCTCACCAATTTATCAGTGGTGGGACAAACACCCCCCCCCCAAAAAAAAAACATTTCAAATATGGCCATGCTATAATAAATAGTTAAATCTTTATAGATTTTTACTGCATTGTGCAGGGCTAGCCAATCTCTTTAAGCATGACAGTCTCACCAGGTTTGCTCTTTAAGCTTGACAAACTCACCAGGTTTGCTCTTTAAGCATGACAAACTCACTAGGTCTGTGCCTGCACAGTGAGATTTGTATTTCACCTCATATGACATGCACCTCACTTACTTAAAAACACTAACATATTGCGGATCTCGTCTAGATATTGTGATTTATTTATTTTTTAAATTACATTTTAGTTACATTTCTGGGACTATACTTACAACATGTAAATGTGGAAAAGAGATGCACTTCTCTAATGCATTATGCATACTTGTATTTAATGCATTTGATGTGAGCTTGCAGCTATTATTACACCTAGTACACACTAATGGATTTATTTACTTCAAATGTAGATTATAGTGAAGTTATTCATATTCCTCAATGACAGCCTTCAATACAAAATGGACCATCGCAATTCCTGATTCTGAATTCAGCCATCTTCTTACACAAGACACAGTCAACAATCTAACTGTTTGTTTCATAGGGATTTTGTTGAACTGATTTCACTGAACTATCATACCTGCCAACTTTCTGTGGTAGGTTTACGGAAAGTGCCATGGGTGCAGCAATGGCGGATCCAGAGTCTGATCTGGGGGGGGGGGGGGTTATGCACATTCCGTCTGTCTTTTCCTCTCCCCCATGTCCTTCTGTCACTCTCCTCTCCCTTCCCATGTCAGCCTGTCTCTCCATGCCTTCTCATGTCACTCTCTATTCTCTTCCCCATGCAGTGGCGGATCCACGGGGGGGGGCAACGGGACAATTGCCCCCCCCCCCCCCCCCCCCCCCCCGAGAAGAGAAGAAAAAAAAAACTTTAAAAAAAAACAAAAAAACAACGCTTTAAAAAAAACAAAAAACACACGCTTGCAGGCAGAGATGGAGGTGAGAAGGGATCGGAACCTTCTCTGCCTGCCTGCCAGGCTGCACGGGGAGCCGAACAGGCAGCACAGAGAAACCTCAGAAACCTAGCAAATTTCATAAATAGTTCTTAACTGGTCTACCTAAAAATGCACCGGGACATATTAAATGGCAAATAACACTGGCATATTACTGGGCAAATTAGCAGGGGCATATTAAATGGCAAATAACACTGGCATATTACTGGGCAAATTGGCAGGGACATATTCAATGGCAAATAACACTGGCATATTATTGGGCACATTTACTGGGGCATATTAAATGCCAAATAACACTGGCATATTATTGGGCAAATTGGCAGGACATATTCAATGGCAAATAACACTGGCATATTATTGGGCACATTTACTGGGGCATATTAAATGCCAAATAACACTGGCATATTACTGGGCAAATTGTCAGGGACATATTAAATGGCAAATAACATTGGCATATTATTGGGCAAATTGTCAGGGGTATATTAAATGGCAAATAATACTGCCATATTACTGGGCAAATTGGCTGGGGCATATTAAATGGCAAATAACACTGGCATATTATTGGGCAAATTAGCAGGGTCATATTAAATGCCAAATAACACTGGCATATTACTGGGCAAATTGTCAGGGACATATTAAATGGCAAATGACACTGGCATATTATTGGGCAAATTGGCAGGGGCATATTAAATGGCAAATAACTGGCATATTATTGGGCAAATTAGCAGGGGCATATTAAATGGCAAATAACACTGGCATATTATTGGGCAAATTGGCAGGGACATATTCAATGGCAAATAACACTGGCATATTATTGGGCACATTTACTGGGGCATATTAAATGCCAAATAACACTGGCATATTATTGGGCAAATTGGCAGGACATATTCAATGGCAAATAACACTGGCATATTATTGGGCACATTTACTGGGGCATATTAAATGCCAAATAACACTGGCATATTACTGGGCAAATTGTCAGGGACATATTAAATGGCAAATAACATTGGCATATTATTGGGCAAATTGTCAGGGGTATATTAAATGGCAAATAATACTGCCATATTACTGGGCAAATTGGCTGGGGCATATTAAATGGCAAATAACACTGGCATATTATTGGGCAAATTAGCAGGGTCATATTAAATGCCAAATAACACTGGCATATTACTGGGCAAATTGTCAGGGACATATTAAATGGCAAATGACACTGGCATATTATTGGGCAAATTGGCAGGGGCATATTAAATGGCAAATAACTGGCATATTATTGGGCAAATTAGCAGGGGCATATTAAATGGCAAATAACACTGGCATATTATTGGGCAAATTGGCAGGGACATATTCAATGGCAAATAACACTGGCATATTATTGGGCACATTTACTGGGGCATATTAAATGCCAAATAACACTGGCATATTACTGGGCAAATTGTCAGGGACATATTAAATGGCAAATGACACTGGCATATTATTGGGCAAATTGGCAGGGGCATATTAAATGGCAAATAACACTGGCATATTATTGGGCAAATTGGCAGGGACATATTAAATGCCAAATAACACTGGCATATTACTGGGCAAATTGTCAGGGACATATTAAATGGCAAATAACACTGGCATATTACTGGGCAAATTGGCAGGGGCATATTAAATGGCAAATAACATTGGCATATTATTGGGCAAATTGGCAGGGGCATATTAAATGGCAAATAACACTGCCATATTACTGGGCAAATTGGCTGGGGCATATTAAATGGCAAATAACACTGGCATATTATTGGGCAAATTGGCAGGGGCATATTAAATGGCAAATAACACTGCCATATTACTGGGAAAATTGGCTGGGGCATATTAAATGGCAATTCACACTGGCATATTACTGGGCAAATTAGCAGGGGAATATTAAATGTCAAATAACACTGGCATATTATTGGGCACATTTACTGGGGCATATTAAATGGCAAATAACACTGGCATATTTTTGCACAAATTAGCAGGGGCATAATAAATAGCATATAACACGGGATTATTATTGGGCACCTTTACTGGGGCATATTAAATGGCAAATAAGACTGGCATATTACTGGGCAAATTAGCAGGGGCATATTAAATGGCAAATAACACTGGCATATTATTGGGCAAATTAGCAGGGTCATATTCAATGGCAAATAACACTGGCATATTATTGGGCACATTTACTGGGGCATATTAAATGCCAAATAACACTGGCATATTACTGGGCAAATTGTCAGGGACATATTAAATGGCAAATGACACTGGCATATTATTGGGCAAATTGGCAGGGGCATATTAAATGGCAAATAACTGGCATATTATTGGGCAAATTAGCAGGGGCATTTTAAATGGCAAATAACACTGGCATATTATTGGGCAAATTGGCAGGGACATATTCAATGGCAAATAACACTGGCATATTATTGGGCACATTTACTGGGGCATATTAAATGGCAACTAACACTGGCATATTATTGGGCAAATTAGCAGGGGCATATTAAATGCCAAATAACACTGGCATATTATTGGGCAAATTGGCAGGGTCATATTCAATGGCAAATAACACTGGCATATTATTGGGCACATTTACTGGGGCATATTAAATGCCAAATAACACTGGCATATTACTGGGCAAATTGTCAGGGACATATTAAATGGCAAATGACACTGGCATATTACTGGGCAAATTGGCTGGGGCATATTAAATGGCAAATGACACTGGCATATTATTGGGCAAATTGGCAGGGGCATATTAAATGGCAAATAACACTGGCATATTATTGGGCAAATTGGCAGGGTCATATTCAATGGCAAATAACACTGGCATATTATTGGGCACATTTACTGGGGCATATTAAATGCCAAATAACACTGGCATATTACTGGGCAAATTGTCAGGGACATATTAAATGGCAAATGACACTGGCATATTATTGGGCAAATTGGCAGGGGCATATTAAATGGCAAATAACTGGCATATTATTGGGCAAATTAGCAGGGGCATATTAAATGGCAAATAACACTGGCATATTATTGGGCAAATTGGCAGGGACATATTCAATGGCAAATAACACTGGCATATTATTGGGCACATTTACTGGGGCATATTAAATGGCAACTAACACTGGCATATTATTGGGCAAATTAGCAGGGGCATATTAAATGCCAAATAACACTGGCATATTATTGGGCAAATTGGCAGGGTCATATTCAATGGCAAATAACACTGGCATATTATTGGGCACATTTACTGGGGCATATTAAATGCCAAATAACACTGGCATATTACTGGGCAAATTGTCAGGGACATATTAAATGGCAAATGACACTGGCATATTATTGGGCAAATTGGCAGGGGCATATTAAATGGCAAATAACTGGCATATTATTGGGCAAATTAGCAGGGGCATATTAAATGGCAAATAACACTGGCATATTATTGGGCAAATTGGCAGGGACATATTCAATGGCAAATAACACTGGCATATTATTGGGCACATTTACTGGGGCATATTAAATGGCAACTAACACTGGCATATTATTGGGCAAATTAGCAGGGGCATATTAAATGCCAAATAACACTGGCATATTATTGGGCAAATTGGCAGGGTCATATTCAATGGCAAATAACACTGGCATATTATTGGGCACATTTACTGGGGCATATTAAATGCCAAATAACACTGGCATATTACTGGGCAAATTGTCAGGGACATATTAAATGGCAAATGACACTGGCATATTACTGGGCAAATTGGCTGGGGCATATTAAATGGCAAATGACACTGGCATATTATTGGGCAAATTGGCAGGGGCATATTAAATGGCAAATAACACTGGCATATTATTGGGCAAATTGGCAGGGACATATTAAATGCCAAATAACACTGGCATATTACTGGGCAAATTGTCAGGGACATATTAAATGGCAAATAACACTGCCATATTACTGGGAAAATTGGCTGGGGCATATTAAATGGCAATTAACACTGGCATATTACTGGGAAAAATTAGCAGGGGAATATTAAATGTCAAATAACACTGGCATATTATTGGGCACATTTACTGGGGCATATTAAATGGCAAATAACACTGGCATATTTTTGCACAAATTAGCAGGGGCATAATAAATGGCATATAACACGGGATTATTATTGGGCACCTTTACTGGGGCATATTAAATGGCAAATAACACTGGCATATTACTGGGCAAATTAGCAGGGGCATATTAAATGGCAAATAACACTGGCATATTACTGGGCAAATTGGCAGGGGCATATTAAATGGCAAATAACACTGGCATATTATTGGGCAAATTAGCAGGGGCATATTAAATGGCAAATAACACGAATATTATTGGGCAAATTGGCTGGGGCATAATAAATGGCAAATAACACTGAATTATTATTGGGCACCTTTACTGGGGCATATTAAATGGCAAATAACACTGGCATATTACTGGGCAAATTGGCAGGGGCATATTAAATGGCAAATAACACTGGCATATTATTTTGCAAATTAGCAGGGGCATATTAAATGGCAAATAACACGAATATTATTGTGCAAATTGGCTGGGGCATAATAAATGGCAAATAACACTGGATTATTATTGGGCAAATTGGCTGGGGCATATTAAATGGCAAATAACACTGGAATGTTATTGGGCAAATTGGCTGTGGCATATTAAATGGCAAATAACAATGGAATATTATTGGGCAAATTGACTGGGGCATATTAAATGTCAACTAACACTGGAATATTATTGGGCAAATTGGCAGGGGCATATTAAATGGCAAATAACACTGGCATATTACTGGGAAAATTGGCTGGGGCATATTAAATGGCAAATAACACGAATATTATTGGGAAAATTGGCTGGGTAATATTAATGGCAAATAACATTGGCAATGTGTATGTAATGGGGTGATGAAGGCATGTAAATGGTGTGATGGGGCATGTCCTTGGTGTGCAACATGGGTTATGGGTCATGTCGTGGGTGTGCATCGTGGGTAGGGGTGCCCAAATTTTGTCTGCCTAGGGCAGCACAAAACCAAGATACACCACAGGGGGGGAGAGGAGAGAACACTGATGGGGGGGGGCAGAGGAGAGAACACTGATGGAAGTGGAGAGAGAAAAGAACACTGATGGGGGAGAGAGAGGAGAGAACACGTATGGGGGAGAAGAGAGAACACTGACGGTGGGGAGAGAGGAGAGAACACAGATGAGGGAGAGGAGGAAAAGAGACAGCTATTGGGAAGAGGAGAGACACATACATGTTTAGAGGGACAAAGAGACAGTCATAGGAGGTAGAGAATAGAGAGAGACATGGGAAGGGAGAGGAGCGTGACAGAAGGACATGAGAGAGAGTAAAAGACAGAAGGACATGGGAGATAGGATAAGACAGATGGACATGTGCCCCTCCCGAGATCAGACTCTGGATCTGCCCCTGTCCCCATGTATGTGTCTCCTCTTCCCCATAGCTGTCCCTTTTCTGCCTCTCCACCATCTGTATTCTCTTCTCTCCCCATCTATTTTCTCTCTTCTCTCTTCAGTGTTCTCGCCTCTCCATCCCCCTTCTCTCCTCTCTTTCCCTGTTCTCTCCTCTCTCCCCCCCTGTTCTCTTCTCTGTCACCCTGTGTTCTCTCCCCTGTCCCCCCTTCTCTCCCCTGTCCCCCATTGTCACCCCATGTTCTCTCCTCCCCCCCAGTGTTCTCTCCTCTGTCCCTCATTGTCTCCCCGTGTTCTCTCCCCCCGTTCTCTCCTCTGTTCCCATTGTCTCCCCAGTGTTCTCTCCTCCCGCATGTTCTCTCCTCCCCCATGTTCTCTCCTTCCCCCTCCCCTCCCCAGTGTTCTCTCTATCCCCCCTCCCCTCCCAGTGTTCTTTCTTTCCCCCTCCCCACTTCCGTGTTCTCTCTCTGTGTTTTTTCCTACCTGAGTGGAGCGCAGGGCGGCTCACTTGGTGGGGAGATGCAGGCAGCATGGGCTCAGTGTGTGTTAAACACACTGAGCACTCAATCCATGCTGCTCGTCCTCCCCGAGCGTAGTAATGATGCAGAGCATTGTATTTCCGATGCTCTGAACCATCACTATGCACGGGGAGCACGAGCAGCATGGATTGAGTGCTCAGTGTGTTAAACACACACTGAGCCCATGCTGCCTGCGTCTCACCTGCGAGTGAGCCAGGGAGAGAACATGGGGGGGCAATTGCCCCGTTCCCCCCCCCCGCTGGATCCGCCACTGGGTTGCAGTGACAATTTAGCATGACCTTGCGAGATTGAGCTCCAGCCTGACTCTGGACAGTGTAAAAGCAGTGTGCATAGACAAGTATGAATGCAGGGACAGACACAAATTTGATGGAATAGGAAAATGATACTGCCCCAGCTGCAGTGGTACTGCTCCTGGACTATTAGCAAATATGAACTTTGGAATTGTGTTGTGTGAGCTGACAACAATGTCGAATGTGTACGATTGTAGAATTGTACCCATTTGGCCATTGTGACCTATGTTTTGTAACATTGTTCGTTTGCTGCAAATGAACTGTTTAGTGGATAAACTCCATTATGTCTTTCCTTGATTATAACATCAGGTTTCAGTTTAGTGTTACGGTCACACCTTACTGTAAAAGAATAAAAATGATCAGTACCACGATAGGTTTAATTATTCCAAATACTTGAGCATATTATTTTACCCACAAACAATACACAGAATATTTTAACATAATTGTAACTACAATTTCAGGACATAAAATTCATGGATAGAACATTACCATTTTATGATGATAAAGCATTTTATTGTCTCATTTTCTAATGAGATACACATGTTTTATGATCAGCAATATTATCACACACTCTACATGTTAATAGCTAAATAAATAAAACAAATAAGACTAATTGCAATTATTAATGTAAAGGGAATCATTGGAGTCATGCCTGTGTCTGAGTGATGGATTTCATACATTTGTATTTGGTAGCATTCTGAATGAAAGACTGACAAATCACCAAAGTTCCAATGATATAATTCATAAGACCTCAGGTGACTATTTCACACACAATTTATTTTAATTGCCTTTTTCTAGGGAACATACATTCACAATCAATATCACACTCAAATAATGTATGTCAGACTGTTGGACTGGTAACATGGGAAATATCATTTGGAATCAGAATCACTTAAGGGCCTACTCAATAATGAGAGCATTGCAGGCAATTGAGAAGGGAATTTCAATCTTTAGACCAGTCTAGCTGAGTTGGAAAAATATTCCAATGCTGCTGAATGGGAGAATTTAGCTACTTTGGCCTTATGTTTGAAATCCTTATCTATTTTTTCATGCAGTTCTCTCTTTATTTTCCAACAGAATAAAAAAAAATTATATTCGAAGTTTGCTGTTTTTTTCCGTCTGACAGTATTTTTTTTTTTTTTTTAAATGAATGTATTATCTTCCCCTGGCAATCATATAGTTCTCCTGGCAATCATCAAAATGGCAGCATTTAAAAATAAATGACAAAAAGCAAATGATGAGGAATACATTTCAGGCAGGTATATACGTGCTTAGGAAAATGACAAAGTCCACCGTGTAGACACATTCAGAGGTAAAATGCTATTTGGACATTTAGAAAAAGAAATGACAACTTACTTTTCTCTTTTCCAATTGGCAAATGCACAGCAATGACTTGGGTAAGTTAAATTTGCTTCAATTAATTCTGAAAATTTCTCCAGCGGAGGGAGTTTTTTCAAATGATATGTAGATTTTGCAATTAGCCTCTTGATAGTTTCCAAACCATAACTAGGCAGAGATCTGATTCTTGTTTTTGAAATATCCCTGCAAAAGAAGGAATGGAAGAAATCCTAATGACTCCTGGTAGACCTTTGAGGTAAATCAATCCTTATAACGTTAGTTAATATGACTAGAAGATTCCTCTCTGTTTTGTTACCATTCTTTTTTGATGGGAATATTCCGCTCTACTAACAGCAAAATGACCAAAGAAGCAGCCATCATTTCTAATTAATCTTATAAGAAGATTCGTTTTGATTTTGTTTGCTAGAAGGACCAAAATACCAATATTAAAAAATACAAATTAGAATAGCTAAAGAGGACAAGAAGAAAAATCCAATTTAAAAAAGGAGGGGATATTTAAGGGACACTTGTGGTCCTGGTATTCACCACCAGTGGGTGTAATAAACTGGTTCTGTTAACACTTCTTCTAACCAGACATATAAAAACTCTAAATGGCAGGAACTTGATGTTATTTATGTAGAAACGTCACCTATGTGATCAATGAAAGGTACACAAAATAACACAACACAACTTTATAATTATATTGCTGAGACAGTGTTATAAAATCTCTAACATGAGACCATAAAAGGTATGTTCTTTTTTCATCCTTTCTTTTTTAAATTATATTTTCCTTATTTTTTTTTTGCAGAGAGGGACATCTGTAATCCCTAGGTCACACCGCCCAACATTTCAATGGCAAAAAGAGGGACATTTTTGTTTTCATGGGAGTGGTTTAAGATTTGGCCAGGGACACCATCAGAAATTTCAAGGTTCCTCACTGTAAAAACATTTCTGCCCCCACCTCATATCTCCATCTCACCTCCCTACCCTCCCAACGTCATTTTATCCAGTTCTTTGTATATCATGCAGATGATTTAAATACACCCAAGGACATGCCCCATCACCCATACTGCACATCCATGATTTGCCGCTGCCCCCAAGGACATTCCCCATTACCCGCATTGCACATCCAAAACGTACCCCATTAATATGCCACGGACAGTTTTTCCATTAGTATCTCACAGCTTGCCCATTATTATTCCACTGTTAGTTTACCCATGAATATGCCAAGTCAGTTATCCCATGAATATTCCACAACTAGTATGCCCATTCATATGCCACTTTTTTCCCATTAATTTAGCACAGCCAGTTTTCCCATGAATATGTCACTCTTTCCCCACTAATATGCCATAGCCAGTTTTCCCATTAATATACCACAGCCAGTATGCCCATTAATATGCCATTTTATACCCATTAATATTCCACAACCAGTATACACATTAATATGCCACAGTCCGTATGCCCGTTAATATGCCACAGCCAGTATGCTCATTAATATGGCACAGCCAATATACCCATTAATATGCCACAGCCAATATGCCACAGCCAGTTCCCCCCCTCCTCCCCCTTCCCCTGTACTTACCTCCTATGTTCCATGCTGCCTCTCTCGCGCCCTGCTTTGGCGCTCTGACGTCAGATCACTGTGCGGGTAGTGCGAGAGAGGCAGCATGGAAGCATGTCTGTGCATTGCACAGACACCATGCTGCCCTCTTGTGCGGATCTCCCTAGTTAGTGTCTCTACCGGCACCTTTTTTTAAAACATTTATACTTTTTATTATTTTAGGATCATGCATAACAAAGAAACCTGTTTTAACAAATACAATATAAGAAGACACACTAATATTTAAAACAAGAGAAATACAGTTCCTAGACAAGTGAGGTAATTGTTTTAGCATTGAGTGTGGTGGGGAAGGGATGTTCCTTATCTTTTGTTTTAAAAGGGTCACTGGGCCCATGACAGTTGTATCACCCTTCACCCCCTGATGGCGGCCCAGTGTGGCAAGTTATGTCTTTATGGCCAGCTGAGAAATTTGTAAAGTCATTTAGAATAAGAATAAAATATTTTATTTACAAAAACTAATATATAAACACACTATATGATGAATTGTATTGCTTTGGATCTCTGTGATACATTTATACTCATCTTAAAATCTGAGATTCTTGAAAATAAGGACACCATAGGAGGAAAGTGGGACAGAGGGATTTGGGGTACAAATAGTAACACCTGGGAGGCATGATCTAGGGGCAGCTGGAAGATTATTTCATTTTGTATTCCTCCCAATTCTTTTCTCTCCCCAGTCCTAATGTATGGTTTATGTGAGGCTGAATCCATAACAACATCTCCTACCTTGTTTTCTTTAATATACATCATGGACTTACTAATACATCATTTGCCTCTGTTTATAGTACAATACATATAAAATGCCAAACAAACAGAATATTAAATGGGACACACCAAATGTGTATAAGGTATACAATAAATTGTCAACATACAGAAAAAGGGGGTGGTAAGTGCGCTCTGTAAACCTCACCAAAAGAGAAAGCAAAAAAGGAATATCAATAATTGCCTGAGGGGATGTTCTTAAGTAGATATTGATGTCGTAGTATTCATCAATTTACATATGTAAAAGAAAAAGAGCAAGAATCATAGCACAATACAGCTACAAATAAAGGTAGTGATGTAAATACAATACAAAGAAAAACGTGACCAGTGCGCTTCAACCAACACTACACACACTTATATTTAGACTCCACAAAACTTGAAAAAGCCTCACCAAAGAGGAGAAACGCGTTGTGTGCTATAGGAAACAAGGGATGTGCAACACTGGACTCTTTTTCAAGGATTTTTTACCATTTTTACTGCTTTTAATGAAATTGAGGACTCTTCAGATTTTAACTGTAAGAATTCTATGTTTTATTTGTATTACATACTAAACAGTGTTCATTAATATCCTTGCCTTCCTTCTTCCTCATGTGTTTTGTGGAGTCTTCATGGATGAAGTAACGGAACATCATTAACCCTTTCCCTGGGCTCCCTTATGCTGATATCCCTGAGCAAGTAGTTGCTCAGACGAATGTGAGTGGCCACTTGGCACAATTCATTCACTTTATTTCACTTTTTCTTTGATATATTACACTATTGTGTGTTTTATTCTTTTATTTTTCATATTCCCTTTGTACAACACTGCAAGATACATACTTGTTCTAAGGGTAAATATACAGTGTGTGTAGTGTTGGTTGAAGCGCACTGGTCACGTTTTTTCTTTGTATTGTATTTATTTTGCTAGAAGTGAGACACTAGCGGTGCCCGAGTGCTGCATACCCGTTTACATACAGGCGCAGCAGTCTACACTTTGTGTTTTGTATAAGTAGTGATGTGTACAGTATATGTCTTTACACTCACAAAACTGGCGCCAGGAGAAAGCCTTCAACTTAGGCGAAACGCGTTTGTGTGCTGTACTCATCTGGACTAGCCACCTCTGGCTGATTTTGGACTTTTATTTTGTTTTTATTAGTTTTATGTGTCGGGCTGTTTTTATACCCTGGAAGACATCGTGGAGCTGTATTTCCAGCATAGTACATGTAAGGTACTATTGTTTCTTTTATATTAAAATTGTTTACATTTATAATTCATACCTCCCGCCTTTATCTTTTTCCGATTGACCTACGTCATACACTGGAGGAAGAGGGAGAAGGTGTGACTACCTACAACAGATGAGCCTTGTCTATCCGAAAGTTTTGTGAGTGTAAAGACATATACTGTACACATCACTACTTATATTTGTAGCTGTATTGTGCTATGATTCTTGCTCTTTTTCTTTTACATATGTATATTGATGAATACTACGACATCAATATCTACTTAAGAACATCCCCTCAGGCAATTATTGATATTCCTTTTTTGCTTTCTCTTTTGGTGAGGTTTACAGAGCGCACCTACCACCCCCTTTTTCTGTATTTTGTCTTGTTTGTTTTTTGTGTGTACGCAGAGATCCACACAGGCGGGTGCAGCTCTGTTATAGATTCAGCGCTAAAATTTATCCTTTTCTACACAATAAATTGTCAACTGTAGATGGTTACCTCCGGATTAGCATCTGGAAAATATTTTTAAAAAAGTACATACAATAAATCCGCTTGATATTATATTACGCTATATATATTACACTGTATGTACTTTTTTTCTTTTATAATTTCATTATGCTAATCCAGAGGTAACCATCCACAGTTGGCAATTTAAGTACTTACTATGTATATACTGGTGTATATTTTGTGTGTCACATTTAAAAATGTTTGCACTGTACTTTATCTTTATTGCACTGTTTGTGTTTTGCACACTTGTGGTTAGTGTGCCAGGGTTTCTGCAAATATTAAATGTTTCTTATACATTTGTAGCGCTGTTTTTCTCTTACTAATAAAGTATAATGTACTTTTGTACTATGCGTATTTATTTATTTATTTAAGTAAATCATGAGTTAATTTCTACAAACAGACAATACATCTTTGTATCTTGTTTGGTTGTAATGTATTTATTCCACAGTGAAAGATTTTTAGTCAAATGATGTATAATCAAGATTTCAGCAAATAAAAACCTCAGTAAACAGAGTTTTCAATTATATTTTATTATTACAGTTGTCAAGGGCTGTTTCATTTTCTCATTCAATAGAGCAATGTATCTTCTTGTCATTTTGCTGAAGCAATTAAAACAACAGTTTTTCAGAAAAATGTAAAACATGATTTTATCTATGTCTTCCATGTAAAAATGTTAACCTGAAGATATAGTAATTCTAGCTATTCAATTCACGATGAAACCAACACAGTAATTATACTGCAAGTTAAACGTATGTACTATGTACCTACATAAAAACAATAATTCCTCAGCAAGGAGGCTGCAAAAATCCTAGTGCACTTGCGTGTGATCCCTTGTCTTGACTACTGAAATACTCCAGACTGGCCTACCTTCATCCTTCTTCCCTGCAATCTATTAAACATGCAACATCCAAGGTCATCATTGTCCATACCTACATTGCCTTCCTCATTAACCGATATCAAGCTTTGCGACTGCTATGTTCCTAAAATGGACTAAGGCTCCTCTAACCGGTCACCCGTTCTTGAACTGGCCTCTTTCTCTGGAACTCAAGCCCGCAGAACCTCCAGCTCTCTTGCTCATTATCAGTCTTCAAAAAGTCCCTCAAAACTCACCTCTTTAACTTAGATTACTGCCCACCCTGCTATAACACCCATTAATTAAACTTTAGTCAAGCCCACCTAGCTCTCACGGTCCCAGATATTGTTAGTAATAAGGAAAGCTTGCTATTCATCCAACTAAAACACATATTAATTAATCTCTGGTCAAACCCACCTAACTCCAACTGAGCCCAAATAGTGATAGCACAATCTTCTACACTTGTTTTGTAGTCTTCTGGTTCATAACATATTAAGTATCAGTGATCTGAAGACAGTCAAGATGAACAGAAATGAAAACAAGCAAATGGAGGAGAATGGGCACACACCACAAAGTAATGGCATAAAATAGAATTGGGGAATTAAGAGAGCCTAAACTAACCCTTCAAGAACGGTCCAGGATACTCTAAACAGTTCTTGATATCCAAAATGTCATGGTAAACATTGAAATATATACACACCTTTATCTCTACAACGCTCTACCTTCCCTCTAATTTTCTACATAATTTAAAAGGTTATTGTCTTGATTGGGTACCTTGTCCTTATACATAGTCCCTACAGTCTTGATATGGTACCTAGTCCCTACAGTCCTGATATGGTACCTAGTCCCTACAGTCTTAATAAGGTTCCAGTTACCTATAATGTGTGTGTCAAACTCTTGGTTCTCCTGCCATTTAGTAACAAATCTAAAGTTGACGAAGGCTGTAATAGATTTACTGTGGTGGGCAAACCACTAGGGGATGGGACACTTCATCGCGGCTTCATCCGCGCAGCTGCTTCACCGCCGTCTCTTCACCACACTCGTTTTTCATCGCAGGACATTTCATCGCTAAAGGTAAGTTTTAATGTGTTACAGTTAGAAGATAGAGTGTTAGAATTAGAATTTTAGTATTTGGGTTTAGGGTGGTTAGAATTTGGATTTAGGGGTTTAGAATTAGTTTTTAGGGTCCTGGGTTAATTTTAATATTAGGGTTTAGGGGGTTAGTATTCTGGTTTAGGGGGTTAGTATTAGTGTTTGGGGGTTAGTACTAGGGTTTAGGGGGTTAGTATTAGGGTTTGGGGTTAATTTTAGTAGTGGGGTTTTGGGGTAAATTTTAGTATTGGGTTTTGGGGTTAATTTTAATATTAGGGTTTGGGTGGGCTCTTTGGGGACGGATTCATTTATTAGGGGGGGTATTTTATTTTAACTTGTATGTTTGTAAGAGCTGACAGTTTAGCGCTGAACTGTCAGCTCTTACATAGCCGCGTCCGCGATGAAGCGGCCGCGTTATTCTTCATTGCTGACAGTTCAGCGTTCTAACTGCTGTGCTGAACTGTCAGCGATGAAGTCGCTGCGCTGAAGTGTCCTAGACCCAAACCACTACTCTTGGTAACAACAATCATACTACGGTTGGATTTGCTTAACTCGAGTATCTTTCCCATTTTAATGCTAACCATAAAGCTCTTGGCCGGATGACTTCTACTATAGATAGAAACATTGCTGAAAAAAACAGTTGCTTGAAAGTATCCATGCATTAAACTTACAATACAGCTGGCCCAGTAGCTCCATAGAAGATAAGATCAGGCAATCTTGTCAGTTCCTGGTTCCCACTCAGGATTCTGTTAAACACAATCCATTAGATAATTTATAAACAATGCTAGCACTGTGAATGTGTGCTGTCTGTGGGACTGTGAATGTGTGCTGTCTGTGGGACTGTGAATGTGTGCTGTCTGTGAAACTGTGAATGTGTGCTGTCTGTGGGACTGTGAATGTGTGCTGTCTGTGGGACTGTGAATGTGTGCTGTCTGTGGGACTGTGAATGTGTGCTGTCTGTGGGACTGTGAAAGTGTGCTGTCTGTGGGACTGTGAATGTGTGCTGTCTGTGAAACTGTGAATGTGTGCTGTCTGTGGGACTGTGAATGTGTGCTGTCTGTGGGACTGTGAATGTGTGCTGTCTGTGGGACTGTGAATGTGTGCTGTCTGTGAAACTGTGAATGTGTGCTGTCTGTGGGACTGTGAATGTGTGCTGTCTGTGGGACTGTGAATGTGTGCTGTCTGTGGGAAAAGCAGGTAATATGGCTTATTTGGTGTGTGTAGATTTGTGTTTGATAATGTCTCTGCTACCCACTGAATTTTAGGTAGAGGGTTTTTTCCATCACCTTTACTCCACCACTAATTAATGGTTTGTTCATCATAAGCCAGCAAACCAACTTGTGTTGATAAGTCAAATGAAGGATGAAACAAAGCTGTGCATGATTGGTGCACCTCTTTCCTCAGCTGTGTCTAGTACAGTGTGCATATGCGCCAAGGGGTCCATGTTTAAAATGGAATAAGGCAAAAAGTGTTCATTGTTCACCAGATTTGCATATGCCTACCCAGAATCCCTTGCAGTGGTGGTAGCACTGTGAATGTGTGTTTTTTTGGGGGGAAAATCAGGCCTTCTGACTTGTTTGGTGTGTGCAGATTTGTGTTTGATAATGACTCTGCTACCCATTGATTTTCTGGAGGAGGGTATTTTCTCTTTCCTTTACCCCGACATTACTTAAGTGGTTTGTTCTTTAGTTCATTTATGACATTAAAAACCAAAGTATACTAGAAAAGCCTGTATTAACTTACAGTTCATTTAAGTGAGTGCCATTTAAGGCATAGTTTTGTATCTCTTCAATACCATTCTGGTTTAGCCGTCTAGGAAAAATAAAAAATTAAATCATTTTTTTAATGTAACGAAATAAAACCATTTCAAAAGAGTTTATGGAAATTATACAAAAAAAGGCATTTACATACCTCCCAACATTTCCCTCCAGCGAACCAGGATGCTGGGGGGGAGTGATTAAATTGGGCAGACTGGATGGTCCGAATGGTTCTTATCTGCCAACATATGTTCTATGTTTCTATGAGTGTCTCAAACTGACAGTGCTATCACACATGTGTGGTAGCACTGTCAGTCGTCTCTACTCGCTTTCTCCAGTGTCCTAGACACCACAGAATGTGATCAGGACCATGGAATTGTGATCCTGAATCCCACTGTCCCGCCGAGCTCAGAGGGACAGAGGTAGAGCTCGGCTGAACAGCGTGACTGTCCTGTGCAAAGCGGGACAGTTGAGGGAATGCATTTATGATTCTGTGAAGTCAAACATTTAGAACATTTAAGAAAGAAATAATCAGCTATTTACTGGATAAATATGGAATTAATATTACTAAGCTTTAGAACACAATGGAAATTTAGCACCTTTCCCAGTATTTGTGTGGAATGGATCTTAATGATCTATGCTAATCTATGCTGAAATATAAAATAGGGAGGCAGAGTCAATGATGCCCATTAATGCAGACATTGCAAATTGAGGAACCTTAACAGGCAAAATTGATTCAATGCCCTCCGGTATTCAAAGAACAATACACAGTTTCAAATAATTCAAATTATGCTCACTGACCAGAACATGTATAAGGCGAATACATTCCATAAGCACCTTCAATTCCATAAGATGTGAACTTACTTTACTAAAAGAAAAGGTAGGCAACTCTTAATGTTTACACTTCCATGGAGGGGCACATGTACACGTGGAAAAAAGATAACAGGTACATTGCATAACATAGTAACATAGTAATTTAGGTTGAAAAAAGACACAAGTCCATCAAGTTCAACCCTTCTACCTATCATTCCAGCTTTTGATTCAAAAGAAGGCAAAACCCCTAAGGAAGCTAATTGGAATTTTGTCTCCTGGGGGGAAAAATTCCTTCTTGACTTCAAGGGGCAATCAGATTTCTCCTTGGATCAATAAGCTCTATTATAAATGCTAATTATATTATTAATAGCCCTGTATGTTCTGCTTTTCTAAAAAAAAACACCCAGACCATTTTTAAATGCATCTATTACATGACACAATTTGATCACATCTATTCTCATAATCACAAACTAATTGAAGGAGAATCATTGACAGTTGTTGAAATGTATCGGAATGCTCTGCTTTTTTACTTATTCTCCTAATTCCTCTGCTCCAAGACTCTGTCACATGTGAGACGCTACTTGGAACCCTCATGAGACCGGGTATCAGGTGAGGCCTAGACCATGGCACGCTCCCATCCTGCATGGAGGTCTGTGATCGGTAAGGGCTTCCCATCCTCGGGGCCAGGTCAGAGTCCTCAGGAGGGTTGGAGTGCAAGCATGCGCTATCTTTAATAGTGTGCAGTGCACCCAGCACAATCATGCACATCATAGGCCAGTAGTCAGACGGGCGTGGGGCCAGTGCTTTATGCTCAAAGGTGCCCATAAAAGCTCACTCTGCCTACTGACCAGTGCTCATTGCTACTGTGGCTTAGCTGGTGTTATGTTCCTGTTCCTTGCTCCTGCTGTGCTCCCTGCTTATTTTGGACTGTCTCCTGGTTGTGAACCTTTGGCTTGTTTTTTAGATTATCCCTTGCCTACCTGTGCACTGCTGACTTTTTGCCTGCCTCTGGAGCTTACTTTCTGCCAGGTGCCTTTCCTGACACTTTTGTTTGTACCTGACTCTGCTGATTTACTGTGGAGACCTACTACCTGGATTGTCGCTCATGGTGCCGCTATTTTGTGTGTCTGTCTGGAACTCGTGCACCCACTCCTGCCTGGGTGTTCTGCACATGACCAGCCATCCAGGTCCGCGGTTTTTGCAAGAGCTTGCCTTTCCCTTTTCTTCACTCCCAAAACCAACAAACCTGATACATACTGAAAGAAATAAGATGGCCGGAGGGGATGTTGTCGGCCACGAAAGATGTGACATAACTATACACAGTAATGGCACATAACAAAGGGCTACAGGCAGTTAAAAATTAGTTAAATGGAGATACAAATATGTCACCTGCACAAGCTTAATGCATTTTAGCAGGCACTGATTTCATTTTGACACATAATTTTTATTGGTTTGAAAGTACGTATTAGTTACATTTATGTGGCACCGTTACTGGCACCAGGTTTGTGCTGAGCTACATATTGGTGGCAGATTGGGAAGCTGATCTCATCTGGCATAACAACCCCTTTGGTGCAGACCTGATGCTCTGGAGTCACTACTTAGATAATGACCTGATTGCATGTAACACTAAAAAAAATTCATAAAAAATATGAATTATATTAATCAGAATCACTATGGGTTACATGTAACTTCTACTATTGATGACACCCAAATTGATTTTCTGGATCTCACTTTATTTAGAGAAGATGGAGAAATACATTCATGCATTTTTTTTTAAACCAATAAAGGGGAATGTGTTTATTGATTTTTCAGCATCCATCCTGACTCCACAACATTCCCAAAGGCCCAAATCATGTGGATTAGATGTAATTGCACCAAGGATAGTGATTTTGTTGAACAGAGTAACAAACTGATCAATACGTTTTCAGAAAGAAAATATTCAAAGACCTCGATGGAGGAGAGTGTGAATCAGGTGGGCGCCATGGAGAGAAAAGATCTGTTGATCAAGGATAATAGTGCTGGTCAGGGTATGGACTTTGGTTTCTCATTCTGTACTTGGCATTACAACAAAGAACCTTTAATTAAACTGGCCTAATCTAAAGAGAGCTAACCTACTATGTAGCCTTTTACCAGAACGCACACAAATTATATATATACAGTACTGACATTTTAAAGCTCCTAGTGTTCTTCCAAAAATGAGTTCAGATAACTCTGTTAGGATTTTTTTTTAGACCAGGGGCTTAAAGGTTACAACAAACACACTCCCCAAGAAGGAAAGAAACCAGGCTCTCTCTCACTTGCAAGATATTAAAGGTTACCACTCAGTGCAAGTGTTGTACCCAGTACATAGGGAGGACCATACCTAACTTGAGAGTTAAAGCCTTGGAGCAGATAGGAGGAATTATGAATAAAAGTAAAAAAAGCATCCAAATAATTGCAAATACTGTCAATTCGTTTATGGCTATGTGAATAGCTATGTCCCCCTCCCCCAATATTGGTGAGGTGCTGACCATGCCCAAGTTCATTCACTTAAAGAAATAGGGTGGATTTTCACATTTAAAACGCATGAGAAAGGGGGTCTAAATACAGACTTGGATGTTCTAGCATTTTTATAATTTGAGCCATGTTGCTTTGAGAATGGTAAATTGTTATATCTTGTTTTGTATTAACATATCTTTTTTAAACATATACTGTTTTTTTCACTGCATCTGCATCTGCGATGTTATATAGGCATGATTACTAGGGGTTATAATATGATTATGAATGAATTTATTGTGTGTTATTTAGATAAATTTGACTAGATAAATTTGACTATACTGTAAGTGTTATTTCTTGTTCATTGCTATTTATTTTTTGAATCCTTTGGATATTTTTCCATATTCATGCTGTTTATTTATTATTATTCTAATATCATCTTTTTTCATTATTTCTATTACTTATTTTCATTTATTTTTATTTTTATCTATGTATCCATTTACCTTTTTTATTATTATTTATGAATACCATTTATTGTATGATTTATGTTTATATATTGTATGAACTGATTTATTAATTTTTTGTTCTTGATAGTCACACTTATATGTTTTGTCTTTCCTTACTCGATTTTTTTTTTTAACTTCTTTATTTCTCTTTTTTCTTGTTCTTCCTATTTTTCTCTTCATATACACGTCAATAATACAAACTGAAGTGCCAGGGAAAAGTTTTTTCTTTATTGATGCTGAGATTGGTATGGTGTATGCCATTCTATCCTTATGCGACAGCAGAGACGCTGAGTCAGGACCATCCAAGCTGACAGGCAACGTGTCCATGTGTTGATGGACTTATGACATGGGGGCGGAGCACATGTACTTCTGGGCTGTGGGCAGACAGGTGACTTTTTTTGGGTGCATTTGGACTGGGGCAGGCATGGGGGGTACACTTGTAGCACCTGATCATTGGGATAGTTACAGCAAGCACAGAAATATGTTTTTATTACTGTATATGGACATTATATGTATTATGAACACTGGTAATGGAATGCGTCATATAATCAAATTAGGGGGGCAGATTTTTAAAGTTAGAAGGTCAGTCTGGGGAATGAATATACATAAACTGGAAGAAAGATTTGAACAGAGAACGAATTATAATGCAAACAAGTGTTGGATATTTTTAAATCACCTCCAGAAGAATCTGGGAAACCAATGAAACGCGTTGAGGTACAGGATCTATGAGATGTTGTTGCTTCTGGACACTGGACTCCATGGGTTTGGACACTTTTGCTGCTACAACTTCATTTATTATGTGTTTTGCACAACTTTTCTGTAAGTGCAATATATCTATTACCTTCACATGGTAAATTGGTACTGCACCATTGGTGCCTTTGTTTTATTATTTTTACAAGTGGAAGATTAAAGGTTTATATTTGATGAGCCTGACTGATATTTCTAATGTGAGAGTTCAATAATAACCCCACTGTGGGAGTGTCTGAAGATGTGTCTATGGGCTGGGCATTATTGGAACATTTTCAGTGACTTTATGGCCAATTCATAACTATCTATTGTTATTATGAGTTTTATTACTCTATTATAAACGTGTACAAACCCGACATTTTGAACTCCCAGAAAAAAAATAGGGACTATATAGGGACCTCCTAAATAAGGACACTTGAGAGGTTTGTTATACATATGGAGAGAAAGTGATGTAAACAAGCGTGGTCCTTAATGACTTATTTTGATATTAGCCATAACAAGGGTTTACTTACACTGCGATATGTTCAGAACTGAGTCCAACAAATGAATTCTTTTCAATCTTCTTTATATTAATATTGTCTTGAATTTCCCTAAGACACATAAGCACATCAGATATTGTTATTGCATTTTCATATCTCTTTTATATTTGTTGGTATAATGTGTCACATATGTCATGATCTGTTCTTGTTATATTACTAACTGTCAGCAGACCAAATCCCTTTGTGATGGCGGCGCTAAAGAGAACCTAGAAAAAGCAATGTGGAGTCAAGCACTTAAGTGATTTAGGATTTATTCAACCAAGCAGCAACGTTTCAATGCTTTGCAGGATTTTTTTTGAGCTCTTTAGTAACAACGTTATAGATGGTTTCCACTCACTTGTGGAGTGCTCGGGCAGAGATCTCCACCCTGATCTCCTTAATCCAAGAAAAAGCAATAGAGCCCTCACATAAGTAAAGCTACCTTTTCATATCCATAGTGGACTATGATGCATTGCCTATCAACGTTGCCATCCATATTGTGCACATGAAATGGTACCGTGATACATGTGGCATGATGGCGGGAGGGTACATACAATCTAATCGCTGTTGACAGATAACAATAGCCAGTGATGTGATGTCAATCTATAGCTGGCATGACATCACAGGTATTGTTATGCCACAAGCGCTGTTCTGTCGGTATATAAAATGATATATGTTACTGTATGTATATATATATACGTGACTATTTCCTAACTTTTATTGGGGTTACTAAGTGGCCTGTGTTATATGTGTATATGTTATTACTGACTGATTTGGTAATTGCATAATTTATGCCATAATAGCATATTTTTCAAATAAAATAAAGTCATGCATTTTTATTAATAAATATGCTATTATGGCACATGAAAAACAATTACCATGGCAATTAAACATAATTTTTAAATGTTTTTATTATATAATATATATTATTACAATATATATAGCAATAATACGGTAAATACATTTTTAATATTATTATTTTCCCCCCATTTTTTTTATATTTATTTTTTACTTCAGAGCTTTTTGGGGACATTTCAGAAGAGCTTTGGCTATTTCCACAATGGGTGAAGTCCTCCCATTGACTTCTATGTGAGACTTCGGTTAGTTCCATAATAGCCAAAGTTCTGCCATAGAAGTCTGTGGGGAGTGGAATTAAAGGACCCAAATTACCAAAGTGCTCCAATTTTCGATCTGAAAACAAAGAGGAAAGCATAGTCAGTGATTTTCTTTGATTCCAGACGGGATAAAGGAATCAAGATCAAGATTTACTAAAGTACCATTGTTTACACCAATGATAATTTCCTTTCACTGACTTACATAGAACAGCTGTACCTGTCCACAGCTCCAATATGGAGTGTTTCTTAGCATTCTGCATATAACATTCTGTAGTGTTACATTAACCTGGCTTCGTATCATGGTACAGAGGCAATCTGTTTTGTCATGTTACCATGGATTAGCAACTAAAGCAGACCAAATGTGACATTCAATGTGAAATTTCTCTGGTTCTTCATGTTACTTTCTCCATATGCTTTCTGTTTGGTTGGCAGCAATTTCCACTTTAGATACATCTACAAAATACTCATAGTTTCCAAGTTACTACACCTTTTTTATGGTTATATTGTTAGTCACATTGCTATTTTCTCCATATGCTTGTCTTTTATTTAATACTTTGATAGTTTTATAACACTTTTCTATGAGACTCAGAGTACTTTACTAATATATGAACAGACATAAAGATGTCAGATGGGCTGACTGAATAAATGAGGTGGAACTTTTTTGTTGTTGTAAAAATCTGTAATCATGGTGCCTATCTGACTGAGCACCATAAAGAGTTCCATAATGTGGGGGGAGGTATTGCTGAATGCCCAGGATCCTGAGTTTGTCTTTATTCTGGGCACTGACAGAAGGGATCTGTTGACTGACCAAAGTCACTGAGATGGAATTTAGGGTGTTAGTAACTTTTTCAGGTGATGTTGCCCATAATTGTTTAAGACTTTGAAGTTCAGCAGGCCAATTTTAAAATAAGTCAGTGCATGGAGAGGAGCACAGGAGTTTAGTGACATGAGCGAGTTTGATAGTCCAATAGTCTGGCTGCTGCTGTTTGTACTGTCTGTAGAAGTTAAAGTTCTTTTTCTGGGAGGCTAAGGTAAATGACATTACAGTAATCTAAATGAGAGGACATCAATGCATGGATTAATGTTGCCATACCATCCAGTGGAATATGAGGGTCGACTCAAAATGTGCCAATTTTCAGCATCAAAATGGTGTCTTTAATTTGCGGACGTATTAGGGGCACATTGGCGCCCTCAAATACGCACGCAATTTCTGAAACCAAAAGCAGCCAAAATATGCTTGCAAAGCACTGAACCAAAGTGGTAGCCTCTATCCTCTGTGGGGAGGATAGAGTCTCATGTCGGGAGGACTTCAGCTATTGTGAAAATAGCCAAAGTCCTTCCGAAATAATAAAAACAATAATAATAACAAGTTAATTAAAATGTATACAAAATTAAATAAATATCTCCCCTCCTGGGTCCAGTGGACTTCTGCCTTGGAGTTCAGGGGCTGCCCCCCCCCCTCCTCCAGTACAAAATTAAAACTCCCTTTGGGTCCAGATGCTGTCCAATGGCCCCTGAGCCTCCATAGTAAATATAATATCCCCCTTGGGGTTAAAGGTCTGCCCAAAGACCCCCAAAACCCACCTAATAAGATTCCTTTCCTCCTTGGATTCATGGGCTGCCCAAACCCCCCAAATCCACCTAATGAAAATAATATCCCAGGACTCGGGGGCTACTCGCCTTAGTGGTCTTAGTGACCCTGGTTGTACTACACACACTGTGGTGCTTTTCCTGGACTTACTGCAACATCAGTGTCATCATATCTCTGATCTTCGAGAAGTGGAATCTATAGCTGTAGCTCCACATTTATATTGGATGCGTCAGAATGCTCACAAAGCTAGTGCAAACATGTTGTTCAGACGCTGCATGGTTGCATGCATATTTTAAAAAAGGAATCGGTCCACAGTGTAGGGTCTATTCCATCAGTGTCATACATACACAGCCTTACTTTGTGAATGTGGCCAGTTGTGTTCTGACTTCATTGGGACATAGCAAGCATTAAACAGTGATGGCTCCCATAAGTAAATCATAAGATGCCTGTGAAGTCTTGCTGTTTGCCACAGCACACAGATAGTCTTTTTACCATGTTCTATATGTATCCAGCTGCTCTAGATGGCTTGATGGGAAACATTACATTTGGATAAATTGCCTTCTCTTAAATGTTTGCTAAACCTTCTCAGAGTGTATAAAACTCCAGCTGTCTATCTGTTTGTATGATACTACATCTTACAGGCCAAATAGTTTTTAGCGCATGTTTTACGAGGATGAGGGGGGATATAGCCCGACGCTGCTTGTCTCATTTTTGTTACAGCCTCTAAAATGGCAATGTCATGTAACCTGATCCCCTTTAAAAATTATTATTCACTTTCTACTTCGCGTAAACCCCATTTAATCTGAGATAACAAGGTGAATTTCCTGAATAAAGGCATGGGTTCTCTACTCAGCTCTGAAGATTAAAAAATAAATTCCATTTTCAGAAATAAGGTTGTTATTCACAATAAAACCAATAATCTTATGTACATGAAAATTATATTAAATGAAAAATATCTGTGTGCTCGGCCTGGTAACGTGTGTGTTTCTTTGTCGATCTGTTGGTCATTTGACACATGTATCAGACATCAGAAATACGACAGGTACAATTTCCTACTTTGTCACCACACACTGCTATATCCTGCTAAACTGATTAAATACTTAATATGGAAGCTTAAAACTTACAGTAACACGATCTGCAAAGACTGGATCTTGGACACAGCAGGTATAAAATGAATTCCAGTATTGGATATTAACCTAAAAGAAAAAAAAAAAATGGAACAATAAGTTCCCAAATAAATGTCTCCTCCATACACTATATGTACTATTTATTAAAGTAAATTATTAACTGAGACAAGTCTAAAGTACAAAAAACATTATTTTTATAATTGGTGGTTTTATAACGATTTTAAACAATGTTTTAGCATTAGAGGTGCATATCTCTTTTCATTTCACTTGCAACAGAAAGGGCATTTGAGTACATTAAAAATATATATATTAGCAGGATGCATATTAAATGAAATGTTTCCTATCTTTATCTGTACTATGTGTATTCAAATTTGAATTTTGAAATGGTTTAGGCATTATAATTAGGCTATCCACAGGCTAATGTTTAGAATACAAGGAAACAAACAATAGCTTTAATTGTAGTTGGTGGAAAATATCAGGTATCTGTGACTAATCTATTGTGCATATTGTATGTGTGTTTTAGATTTTATCATTGCAGACTATGCATACATTTTAAAATATATCCTGTTAGGTTGTGTGCTAAATTGTAGATAGCTATATTAATATTTATTGAATCATATATATTTATTTTACGTATTTAAGTTAGATCCCAGTTAACTTTTTGTTATCAGTTGCTACAATATTTTATAAAATTGTAATAGATTTGAAAAAAAAATATTTTTATACTGACTTTAAATGTGATGGCACCTGTAATAGTACTGAAGCTAAAGAGTTACTAAAACCCAGATTATTATTTTATTGAGTTTCCGTGACATGTCAACCTAGAACTCTCACTGAGAATTCCCCAAAAAATGGGAATTGCTTCTGAACGGCACTCCATAGGATTAACAGTGTTTTTATATAATTTTTATCTGCTTTATACATATAGGGCTCCAATTTTCATGACATTCAGAGATCACCAAAGTGGCCCCGATTTGGCACAAAAAATCATCCATTTTGGCATATTTTCATTCTGAAATTTCTGAAGCCGAACTCCTCCGGAGTTTGGCCGTCAAAAAATGGTAGACTCTATCCAATCCGATTTCGGAGGGTTCCCCAAGCCAATGTCCTCAAAGAGAATATGGTAGAAAAAATTGGCCTGAGACTTGTGAAAATTGCCAATTTTTGGATGAAATCAGCCATATTGAATAGCTGAATTGGGGAAATCTTTATGTCTATCAAGTTAAGATGTGTGTAATCCACTAGGCTAAAGTTTTCCAAGCATCTATAAAACAATGTGAATAGAGAAAGCTGTTGATATTAAACACACCAAAACAGAGTCTTGTAATACAGAAAAAAAATATCTAATTTACTTGCTATATTAGATTACACAGTAACATTAGCCCCAAGCAGATTTTACTAAGAACTTTCATCTCATTGCTGTTTCAATCAGTCTTACATGCGCATTAACTATCAGAGACAGAAAAATGGAACAAAAACAGACTTTCAGTTATTAAATGACACACTGAGAATTAATAGGCACATGTAAAGAGAGATCTATGGTTCTCTAATACTTTGTTAAATGGGTATTTAAAGAAATAGTTAACTGCTCTGCTCGTTTATTTTCTCAGGCAAAGCTATCTTTGTCTGACTAAAACCCTTTTTTTCAAAAGATGTTTAAGCTTAATTAAAACAAACAAAAAAAAAAAACCCTGCCATTTCAAATTATTGGTGTGTGAATCATGTATGATATACTGAACAAACCTTCTAGTTGTAAGGAGATGCTTAGCTCCTAGCAAATAGCAGGTGTGAGAAGACTGATGTGAGCACAAACCAATAACACAGCATCATTCAGCTGACCAGTTCACAGAGCTGCAGATCCATGACATGGAAACTACGAATCTTTGCTTTTGGGGGCATTAAACTGTAATATATTTTGAATACTGCAGCTGGAAAAACTGTTGAATGGGAATTTTTTTGGTGATGACAGATTTGTTTTTTCTCTGACTGGCAAATATGAAGAATTAATAATAAACTTAAGAATTTTTCTCCCAGAAAATATCAAATGATCCTATTAATTGCAATTTAGATTCTCAGGGTTGGAGGGTATCCTATTTTTATTATAGCACATTTATGTACAAGATTCTCTGCTTTCATCATGTATCATGTATAGTGGTCGTAAATGTAGATGTTTGTACGTCATGTACTTTATCATGTATGTCTATCTTTCTATTTTTGTAATAAAACATTTTTTTTTTGGAGAGTGTAGACCCTGTTTAATTTGAATTGTGAATCAGTTAAGGTTGAACAGTTGGTTAAGGTCCATGATATCCACTACTAATGCAAATTGGTTAGGTAGTTTCTAAGAATAAAAGGTTAAACCATGATGTTTCTCCATACATGTATTGGATGTCTATTTCAACGAGTTGCCATTTACTTTTTTCGTGTGTTGGGAGGCATGTTTGGAACTGATTAGATCTCTGGTCACCTCCTCCCTAATGTTTTCAGGTTCCAAAAAATAAATAGAGATTTATCAGCACTAAAGGATTTTCAAACAAGCGACTATAGACACAATTATCATACTTAACCCTTTCGCAACAATGGACGTGTCAGGCATGTCCGCTAAGAACTCCGTGAAATGAGCGCCGAAATATCCAGCACCGAAATTTGGTCTCTTGGGCACCCACGATCGCCCCACGGAGCAATCGTGGGCTGCATATTGACGGAGCAGCATGCTCCAGCAATATGGCTATGCCCTCTTGTGGTCAGAGCTTCAGAAGTGAAAAAAATTTCAGTTCCGTCACTCTGAATATGTTGCTTGACAGCCCCTAGAGGCAATCAGCAACATTGCAATGGGGAAAAACTTAAATCTAGGATTAGGGTTAGATTAGCTGTTAGGGTTAAAATTAAATTAGGGTTAGCATAAGGGTTAGGTTAAAATTCAATTAAAATATATTAAGGGATAGCATTAAGGTTAGATTTGGGGTCAAATGTAGGGTTAGGGTTAAATTTAGGGTTCGGCTTATGGTCAAAAGTTCATTTTAAGAAAAAAAAACACTATTTTTGCCCCATGCATATTTCTGAACTCGGGACAACATTTAGAAACTATTTAGATGGGGTATTTTTTAATGATTGTATTTGTGTAAATTATATTTTAGGTCAAAGTTAGAAAAAGTGTTTTTTTAAAAATTTGTCATCATATTTTATGATTTTTTTTGTAGTAAATGATAAGATATGATGAACATAATGGTATCTACTGAAAGCCCTTCTTATGATAATAAAAACAACATATCATTTGTGTGGATACAGTATGTGAGAGAGAAGAAAATTACAGCTAAACACAAACACCCCAGAAATGTAAAAACAGCCCTTGTTACCAACGGAAAGTCAAGGTCAAAATGTCTTGTCACTAAGGGGTTAAGTTAGTCTTAAATTAGCCTTCCATTAGCCGTTTTTCCATCTAGGGTAGATGCTTTTTAAGTAGCTTTAAGATAAATTATTATTTTTGGGTTGTGTGCTGATATATCTATGCATGGTGCACTTTGAATCAGTTTAGGTGAATTCGGTTAGCGGACGATTCATTTAGGGTGCATTTCAGCGGTACAGGAATAGCTAGTTTTGTAGAGCATATCGAATAATCAAATTGAGTCGAATTCACTTATAAATTTGGTACTACATACCTAGACACAATAATTACCATAGTCATATTTATTCATCTTTGCTTGACAATTTAGTTGAGATTATTTTATAGGATGCTGTACAGAGAATCAAATGTAAACATTTTAGTTGTTGGGCTCACAAACGGTGCATTATTGCAGATGATGCACGAAAGTGGAAACGTTAAAGTGGAATGCTAAAGCAATAATAACATTATTAATATTACAGAGAAGTCTTGAAAATTCTTACAAATACTTGAGTTTGGGGAGGTTCTGGAAAGCATCTCGATCGATGTTTACAAGGTTGTTTGCTTTTTCAATTCTTCTGAAAATGAAATGATAGGGAAGCAGATTATTAAACTGTCTGAAAATGATTACATTATCTAAAGGAAAAAGCTACATTTATTGCCATGGTCATTTTGTTACCTGTATATTAAAACCTGAACCAAGGATGCGGCACATAGACTTAAGATTGTCTATCGATCATGTTAGGAAATTTAACAAACAGATATAGAATATAGATAGATGTAACAGTCCTTAACTTTGGAAATCAATGTATAGTCAGTCACCTCTTACCCCATGACACCCTATTATCTATAGAGGCAATACACATGCAGGGTGTAATGTTGAGAGCAAGGGGGGGGGGGGTAGCTTGTAATAGTCTCCTCTTCTTTTCCACTCTTTGGGCATTGGGAAGGATTTATATATATATATCATTGGGATTTGGGGACCTGAACTATATATATATATATATATATATATATATATATATATATATATATATATTCTGTCATCAAACTAATGGTGACCAGGGGTCATGTGACCAAGCTCATGTAAACCTTTCTTACAGGGGGATAATGTTTACCTTTTGACATGGTAATTAGGTAATTCAATAACTTTCCAAGTTAGATAGAGACTACCACTCCCCCTGTCTCTCACTTCTCTCTCTTCTTTCCAGGCTGTGCATGTGAGCAGACATGGGTTAGGTTTTATTATGGCGAAGAGTGGGTGAGATCTGATGATTTTTACTTATAAGGTTTAAGTTGTTCTTATTGTTTAGCTGTTATAATTGTTGTTCTAGTTATTTAGACTGGGTGTTATTATTTGTATGTTGCTGTTGTTTTTGTCTCTGAATAAATGCGTGTTAAAGTAGACGTATCAGAGTTTTTATGTGTATGTGTACATAATTTCATCCAGTTTGGTGATACACCACATAATGGTGACAACAAGATAGGAGATTTCTACAACAAATGTCTGTGAGGCACAATAACTACCATATTCATGCACATTCTAAGAGCTAGTGGGTTTTATCATATAGGATTAATTTTGTTGAAATATATGTATTTGATTTGTTGACTGGTTTGCCTCCATCTAATACACACGTTGTGCATTGTGACAGTAAATATTTTTTTGGCAAATTGTAGCATTTATAGCTTTAACTTTGTTTCTGAGCAGTTTTAAAGTTGCTCATATTAGGGGGAAATTGAATAATTGCACTACATTGGTAATTTTAAAATGTTACTCTTAAAACTAATTGTGATTATGTCTATCTCCTATAAGTGTTCACCACAGTATTGATTACACAAATCTCACATTTAACATGGATATGACACCTGACTCTACATTTCCCTGTTTAGAGGTATTGCAAAGACCAGTGTAAGTGGTCCTGGCTAACTTGTTTTCTAGATCAATTTGCACACTAATCATTAAAAGGTGAGTTAAGGTGAGATGAGGTGAGAACATTTCATCCCATTTAACCATACATTAATCTCCCCTTAATTTAGCTGCAACTCACATTTGAGTGAATAGCCCCCTCTGTGTTAGAGAAAATCTAAATGGCATTGCAAAGAAATTTAAAGAACCGCAACTCAGCCATTTCAGTCTATGAGCTGTTTTGCAAAAAATGCATGTGTTTGTCTGCTTCATTAACCATTAAGCCGTCGGTTGGCTTGGTTTTTAGCAATTCTCCACTGGATATCGCTTTGGCAGTAATGCAGGAAAACAATCATGTATTCAGCACAACCAAACAGCCTACATATTAATTGAAGTTATCTCTGGAGGTGATCCGTCATGGCTAGTTATGCCTTAACAGAGAGTCCTTTTGGATTTCAGACACCATTGACTTAAAAACGGACACTGAGATTTGATGCATCATCCTCTCCGTTTCAATCCCTGAGAGATTTCTAGAAGAAGTTAAATGGCTAATAGATCTCATGGGCTTCAATTAGCTTGAAAGTTGTCAGGATTTGACCCTTAGGCCAAAAAACTTTATTTCTTCTCGGGATAACATAAAACTATTATTCAGTCCTTAGCAGCCAAATGACTGATCATCTCTCACCTTTTATAATTGGAACAGAGAACACACTGGATTTACTAGCAATTTAACCATCTTGGGGTAAACACGCTCCTGCAGCTCTGTAACACTGCTGTGTTGTCATGCCACTATTAATGGAATGTTTTTCACAAAATTATGGCTTCAGGCTGTTTAAAAAAACACCGGTACCAATAGGCATACAAGTTATAAATATATATTAATATATATGTATATATATATATGCAAATACAATTAAACCCTTGTCATCCCTTGACAAATAGCAGCTTCCCATATATTGTGAATTTTTAGAGAGAAAAAAAATGCATGGATTGATGAAAAATATGTTTTCAGCATATTGTAGGATTTAAATTAAGTTGAAATGATTGCAGGTACATTGTACAGCCAATCACACTGTATTTGCAGCATGCTCAAACCTTATTGGTAAGCTTCATTTTATACATTTATATTATTTGAGCCTGTGACTAGCTTAGCTTAGGTAGCAGTATAATCTAGATTGGAGGTGAGAGTAGGTTCTCACCCTGTTGATAGGGTGCCTTGGCGTGGTAATTATGCTTTGACCAGTTCATATAACCAAAACCTCTCATTTATATTATGTTTATATATCTGTTGCCAACATTATTACGGTGAGAAACACAGACAGTTTTTGTTTTTTTGTATACATTGTGCAGCCAATCACATTGTATTATCAGCATGCTCACACCTGATTGGTAAGCTTCATTTTATACATTTATATTATGCGAGCCTGTGACTAGCTTAGCGCACCAACATATTTCTTTTCCCCACATCAATAAAATATGCATTCTATTAGGAATATATGTCTGCAGACATGTTCACGTTACTTCCTGAAAACGATAAATGTTGAGTTTATACATCTTTAATAAACATTTCTCTGGAACCAAACCTATAAAAAGACTCCAAACCAGGAATACAGTGTATGCAGCTCACAGTAAATATTTGATTCCATGAGGGGCATGTACAAAACAACCGCAAATATATTTTATGTGCAAAATTATTTTTGCCCTTTGCTCCTTTTGCAATGTACTAAACATCTAACACTCAAATAGTAAATACGAGCAAATTGTGACTAAAAACGGAAAGTTTGCGAATATTTTTTTCTACCTCTTTTGTTAGCACTTGCTAACAGCTGGTGTAATTTTCACACGCAAAAAAGAATTATTTTTCACAAAATATTAGTAAAACTCTTTAGTGTGCGCAAATTTAATCGCCATTTATTAGAAATAAAAATAAACAGAAGAAGCGCAAATAAGGGAAAACAAGTGTAAAAGGTCACAAATAGTCGCAAATTGCTCCTTACTCATGTTTTACCTACTTTTCCCCCCACTGCAATTGTTTAGTACATGAACCCTTATGATATCTAACTAACAAAACAATACTTACGTATGGAGACCTGTTTTTTTTAAAGCATTCCATAGCCAAACCGTTTTTAAACTGTAAATGTAGAGAATTATGTCTATGCTGTGTTAGCAGAATTGCATGCATATAAATAAAATAGGAGAGCATGGAATAGATTCAAAAGTGTGCGTTAAATAAGAAATACAATTTGTGGTACATTAACAGGTGTATCCTGTGCATTTCTAACTCGGAAATGCACGGGGAGTAGCGCATAAAGGTGATCCAATGATCCTTGTTAAAAAGTAACATGGAAAAATTGCTACTCTGTTGCCCATTACACACTGGACACACTAGGTGTTGTGTCTGTGTGTCTATAGGTGGGAATATTGTCAGGTGTGCATGATGGATTAGTATGTGCCATGGGCAGGATGGGTGTTGGGATCCCTGACATCAATTCCACCCTCCACAGCAGTTGGTAATAAATAGTCCTTTAGTATATGCTGCTATGCATTGTGGGTGATATTTGGTGGGGGTCTTCCACCAGTGGCTCTTTGTTCCCTTCTTTCCTGGTGAGTAATTTTTTGGTAGTTATTTTGGATTTCCCCCATCTTTTATGGATCACCTCCCTGGTCCTCTTGTTCTCTAGGCTAATCAGTTGGGTGCATAGCTTGGTAGTCATTGGAGTCGTCATAGTCCATGGAGCGATTCATGGGGCGCCATATTGGAGAGCAGCATGCTAGAGCTTTGGAAGTGGAAAAAAAAAAAACCTCCTGTCGCTCTGATAGGGTTAGGGTTAGAATAATGGTTAGGGTTACAATTAAAGTAGGGTTAGCATAAGGGATAGGGTTGCAATCAAATTAAAATTGGAATGAATTAAGGGTTAGAGTTAGGGTTAAATTTAGGGTTCGGGTTGGAGTCAAAAGTTCACTGTGGGAAAAAAAGTAAAAACTATTTTTGTTTTTTTCCCTATAACTTGAAAAAAACTGCAGAAAAACATGGAAACAATCATATTTCTAAACTCTTTGAAAGAGGGGGTCTTTTTTAATGATTGTATTTGTGTAAATAATTTTTTAGGTCAAAGTTAGAAAAGGTGTTTTTTTTTCTATTTGTTCATCAAATTTTCAGATTTTTATTTGCAGTAAATGATAAGATATGATGAACATAATGGCATCTAATGAAAGCACTTCTTATGGCGATAAAAACAATCTATAATTTGTATTTGTGTGGGTACAGTATGTGAGAAAGAAGAAAATTACAGCTAAACACAAACACCCCAGAAATGTCAAAACATCCCTTGTCACCAAGGGAATGACAAGGTCACAAGGTCATGTCACTAAGGGGTTAAAAACCAAACAGTGGGCTGGAGATTAAAAACAATTGGACAGGTGTGTGATGCAGTAAGGATGATGGGATGCTAGCCCACAGACAGATACCTGCCCTTGGTCCATTTCAAGGGCGCTAATTCACATGTTATGTTTATTTCAATAAGGTTCTTTATTTTCTGTCATTACAGTATTTCTTATTAAAATGTCTACACTTGATGTAAGCATACTTTAACTCTTGTTTACTTGGATCCAATATTTAGTAGTAATTGTAACGTTGGTGATTTTGAAATATCTGCAGACCTTAATGTACTTACATTTCCTGCAGTTGAGGGATGTTTGAAAAAACGTTAGCCTCAATTGATTTCAACACGTCGTTCTGCGAAATTTCTCTGTAGAACAAAAAAAGATAAGACATTAAATTATGGAATCTGCCCATACACAGATATCTACAGGCCAGCTACATCTAAAACCTAACACGCTAGAAGCTTAGCTAAAGGTTTTATCAATGCCTTTGAACAAATGATGTTCTTATTTAGTTGTAAATTTAATAACATAAATAATAAAACATTTCTAAATAATAGTTTTTATAGCCTGGTGTCACAAATAAAACAAAGTCTAGCTTTTGAGGGGTTATTAGGTAATCTATGATATGTATATCACTAAAGTATACACTTTATATGGATATAACTTTCAATACTGATGGATGTGTACTTAGCACTAATCTTACACACTATTCCAACAATATGTGGAATTGATACGTACAGGATACATTGACAATGGACCAGCTTGCGCCAAGGTAGGTTACAGTTCACTATCCATATACCCCACGGTGGGGACCAAGGGGATGAAAAAATCTTGTCATGTCAACATTTAAGATTTATGGGCAATCTCAACTGCCATTGAATGATGAACTTTGAATGCTGCAATATGATCTATAGGCATGCCTGTAAAAAGATAGTCCTGCTTTCTCTAAAGTCTGGGGTTTCTTTATTTTACTCAATGTTCATTGGTCTTATGTTCCTTAAGCATACAACTTTATTCCTATTTAGTACTAAGCGAGAGACAACATAGCACTAGCCATGCCCACCTAGCTCTCGTTGTCCTCAAATACTGTTAGGAATAAGGACGCGTATTATTCCTCCAATTAGATTAACCACTGTTCAAAACCCGCCTAGCTTTTAACTGTCCCCAAATACTGTTACTATCACCATTTTTCCCTATGACCTTTCCACTCCCCTTATGTGTCTCCTGTCCCCCACTACCTCTAAGTTTGTTAGCTTACGGACAAGGCTCTCCACCTCATGTATCAGTCTTGCTCTTTTTGTCTAACTTACTTTGTAGTTCTATGCTCTGTACCAAGCGCTATGTAAATTGTCGGTACTCTATAAATAGATGCTAAAATAATGTACCTGTTTACGGTGGAACAAAAGAATTATAACATGAAAACAGAGTCCACTGGAATTAGAGCACTCACAGGTCTTAAATCTAAACAGGAATTTAATAAACTGAAAAATCAATGCCTCAGTTCATCTTGTGAACTTTTATTAGGCTTTTGATAAATAGTTGCAAGACGAACAAGAATAATTACTGGATCTATGTCTTCTATGCAGTGCATATTCCAGACACAGTGCAATTTTTAACAATTGAATGAGTGTAGAAAACACTCCCCAGATGGTTTATGCAATAGAGAGAGTTAGGCATACAGCTGGCACAATCATAAATGCTAATCACTCTATAGATTGGTGCTATCACCACGTGTCAATGTATCATGCTAACTCCGACAAAGGCTGGGTAATATTACATTACATGTGTATTCATCATTTCAGGCTGGAGATGAACCCGGTGGTTTGAAACATTGTACCTGTGTGTTCACCCAATAAAGGGCGTTGACATGAGCATGTTGTACAAAATGGCTAAAGATGTTATGTGATATTGCAAATGTAAACTACAGCTACAATGCCATGTATGTGCAAGAACCAGGAAACAATGCAGTATTCGTCTTAAACAACAATTTCAAAGTGCTAAAACCTATGAACGACTCTGTGCAGACGCCTGCATGATGGACATAAGCACACATTGCAAGCAAAGTTATCATTTGGGACACTTTGAAACAGACATCATTTGTATCATCTCAGGCTCAAGCCAAAAGCTGCACAGCCTAGTGGGAGGATTAGTATAGGCTTTACACCTAATATTTGTAAATTAAAGATATTTAGAATTTAGATATTAACATTTGAATATGTGTCTACAAATTTTCTAATTAGTGAACTTTAAAATGTATTAAAAAGGTAGGTTACTTTCAAGTTGAAGTGATCCTTTCATAACTAATAAATCCATTGTCATATGTATGTCTACCTGAACCTTTCAGTAGAAAGGAGAGGGAACCAAGAGCAAAGCATGGGATTGCTTATCCTTTTGTTATTGAAACACTGTCAAGAGAACAAACTAGGTGTGTATCCTGAGAATAATCTAACCAAACCAAAGAAAACGGACTGTATTCCACTTGAGGGTGTAGCATGCCTAGTAATAATCTAGCCATTAATGCTTTATTGGTACAAATGAAGCTTATGACTATGTGCGTGTAAGCACGAAACTTGTCATTCTAGTCCGCCTCTATTTTTTTTTGTATGTCTTTTTTCTTGTGTGTTTTTTTCGACAAGCTGCTGTTTTAATATGTAAAATTAAAAGTTAATTTTTAACGGTACCTGGTTCCAGTCGTTGCAGTCTTCCTACCTTTCTATTTTTTTTTTTTCTTTGGAAAAAGTCTTTATCGTCAATGATTACTCCGACTACTCTAAAGGACCGGACATTGAATTACATGGTGCGCTACTTTTTCTTCACTATTTTTTCCCGTTGAAGTTTTTGGGTTACCCTCTGTATTTTTGGGTACAAATGAAGCTGAGAAGCAAATTTATGTATTATGAATAAAAAAAGTGGGCATCACTCAAAATAAATAAATAATAAACAAACACAGGTAAAATACATATAATTTTAATTTACAGTAAAGTAATAATTAATTTGCACATATATCAAAGAAGTTGCACATTTATGGTTAAAGAAAGCGCATATAATTCATTTAAAAATAAAGTTAAACGTTAACAAATGAGGAATTAAAAAAGAGAAACTATGAATAAGAACAAAACAGCACTTATAAATATACCTTTGACAGACAAAAAGACCCGGCGGGAAAATTTGAAGAGGATATAAAGTGCAAGTGTTTGGAAGGAACCCAGATGCTGAGGAACCATGCATGCTTGGGCAGCATGCAAGGGGGAGGACTGCCGGTGAAAACAGAGGCTCCCACAGGGGTGACTGCGAGCACGGGGGATCTGAAGATGACTTGGGTAGATCACGACTTGAATTCAGGTTTGGGGTACACAGGCAGAGGTCAGGATTCCAGAAAATCATGAAGTCAAGGATGAGGGCCGAGGTCAGGATACCAGAAGACAACTTTAATAAATCTTGGGGAGCTGAGGTCAGGACTCCAGAAGGTAGAAGAGTCAAATGAGGAGCCAAGGTCAGGATACCAGAAGACAACGTTAAAAGGATTGGAAAGCCGATGTCAGGACAATTAGGGAGAGTCAAAAATTGAAGAAGGAGTCACTAACAAGGGAAGACAATACTTGGAAACGCTTGGAGACTGAACCTAACACTAGGATAGCACAGTAATTCTGAGCAATGAACCAGGGAGCCTGCAGGCCTTATATAGTGCAAGAGGGGGGGCGTGGCTATGACGTATGTGTTACCGTGGTAGCGCCTAACACTATAATTTCCTTTGCTTTGCGTAAAGTAGAGCTTGCCGACGGAGCGACACCCCACTCAAACCACCAGGAGGATGGAAGAAGCAGGAGCCCGAGAATGCTTCCCTGCTACCCGCAAATGAGACACTCGACGGAGTTTAGGTAAGTCGCGACTATTACAGTCCCACGTGATCCCTCTAGGTGTTTTTAGGAGCCGGCTTCTGAGGGTATCTCCTATGAAAAGAGCAGATACATGCATTAAGATTCTGTGATGGCTCCCAGGATCGTTCTTCAGGTTTTGAACCCCTTCCAATGGATAAAATACTCAAGTCTTCATCTTCGCCTTCTGGAATCCAAAATCTTTTGTACTTCGAACTCTTCTTCTCCATTAATGGTGATTGGGCTTGGTGTTGCCGGGTTTCTTTTATCAAAAGTATTTGGGACCCAGGTTTTCAATAACCATACGTGAAAAACTGGATGTAAACGATAAGTAGAAGGTAATTGCAGATAGACTGTGACAGTATTAATGACCTTGGAGATAGTAAAAGGTCAAATGTATTTAGGGTCGACTTATAAGCGTATGTTTCTTGAGGAAAGCCATACCTTGTCACCTTGTTTGTATTTAGGAAGGGAAATCCGATTCGATCTGCATATCTCTTGTAGGTCTCACGTGCTTTAAGAAGTGTGTGACGTAGGGTTTGAAACTGAGATTGAAGATTAGTGAGTCGTTTAAAGACTTCAGGAACCTTAGAAGTAGTAGGAATACTTGGGAATATACTAGATTGGTATCCATAATTGGCAAAGAAAGGAGACATCTTTATTGATCGCTGTACTTGGTTGTTATATGTGAACTCTGTGGTGGGTATATATTGTAGCCAATCATCTTGGAGGTGGGTGGTGTAACAATGGAGATATTGTTCTAATTTTTGATTAATTCGTTCAGTTTGTCCATTTGTTTGCGGATGGAAAGATGTGGATAGAAAGGATTTCTTGCACAGGTGGTACAGGATTTCACAAATGGTATGGTATCATTTCTCAGGGAAGGCCACCAAAAATTCCTTTTTAGTAAATCAAGATTTTTTTTTAAATTCCCTCATGTCTTGCTAATTGGGAGTCGTGGCATACCTGAAGGACCAGTAGACAATGTTCTTTTATTACAAACAATGTGTCTTAATAATAGTAGTATCCATTATGGAGACAGGGAGGAGGATTTGTTGACGGAATATCAAGTATTGTTGATGTCTTCCGTAAGTCATCAATTAAGGATGAGTGGGAAGGCAGGAAAGCAGTGGCAATAGGGTGTCTGGAATTTTTCTTTCTATAGGGACTGACAAAGGAGGACAAGAGAGCGCATCTGCTTTAGTGTTTCGTGATCCTGGTTTGTAAGTGATATAAAGTGCATAAAAAACAACGACCACCAGGCTTGGTGGGGACATAATCTGCTTGTGTTCTTTAAGTATTCAAGATTCCTGTGGACTGTATAGACTATAATCAGATGGGGGGAACCCTCCAGAAGATGATGCCATTCCTCAAGTGATTGTTTAATGGCTAACAATTCTTTGTCTCCTATTCAATAATTTACTTCGGAAAGTGTAAGACGGTTTGAGTGATTAGCCACTGGGTGTAATCTTCCTGTACTGGGATTGCTTTGGGATAACACAAATCCTATGGCAATATCAGATGCATCCACTTCTAAATGAAAAGGTTGAGTTGTATCTGATTGGATTAGGACAGGAGCTGAAGTAAACTTTTGTTTTAGTTGCATGAAAGCATTTTGAGCTTCTGGAGTCCATACAAATTTTTGGTCTTGCCGGGTAAATTTGGTTATGGGAGCAGTAATCTATGAAAAAGAACGTCTAAATTTTCTTTAGTAATTTGAAAATCCTAAGAATCTTTGTAACAATCTTTTTTCGATACGAGTGGGGGACTCATGGACAGTAGAGACTTTTTTTGGGTTCATCAGTATTTCACCAAGTTTTAGGATACAAGCTAGAAAGTGTACAGTGGACACTTCAAATAAACACTTTTCCAATTTTGCATAAAGGTTGTTATGACGGAGTCGTTCCAACACTTTCTTGACATGTACTCTGTGTTCTTGTAGTGAGGAAGAAAATATTGATATGTCATCCAAATAAATTACAATAAATGTATCAAGACATAATTCAAAAAATGCTGAAAAGTAGCTGGGGAATTACATAGTCCAAATGGCATTACACAATATTCAAAATGACCATAGCGACTACGGAATACAGTTTTATATTCGTCCACCTTTCTTATCAAAAACATCTCTGTACATTGAATAAGAGTCCGGAATGGAAGGTAGTAAAGGAGTATCCTCCTTGGTTATAAGTGCAGACAAAAAACGTAAACAAGTATTTGTGCAATATTCAGAGACAAATGATGAGTCCCAAGTGACTAATCAATTGTTGGATTGTGTTTCCTCAACCAAGGTAATCCAAAAATTACAGAAAACAAAGGGCAGACAACAAGATTAAATACAAGGTTTTCAACATGATTGGTACCAAGGAAAACACAGAGAGGTTGTGTTTCTTTAAGGACTGGACCGGAAGATAGAGAAGTCCCGTCAACTACTTGAATGATCATGGGGTTTTCTTTTTTGCGAGAAAGGATTTGTCTTATAATTGAGGTTGTCTTATAATCTGACCTCAAATTGAGGTCAGACTATAAGACTGGGATCAAGGCCTCATTGCAGAGCTGCAGGGGACCTGGATCCCCCTCTCTAACAGCAGGGGATGTCTGCGCGATGAGCGCAGAGTCACCTGCTGCCGCCCGACACGACCGCCGGGACTTCTATGAAGAAGCCGGGTACTTCCGGCTTCGTCAGAAAAGTCCCGGTGGTCGTGCCGGGCGGCAGCAGGGGAGGTCTGCGCTCATTGCGCGGACATCCTCTGCTGCCCCACTAGCCACCAGGGAGAATCGGGCAGCCGGGGGATGTCTGCACCATCCGTGCAGACATCCTCCATGCTGCCCGACACTTCCGTCTATTATGAAGGACCAGCTGTCCGTCATAATAGATGAAGTGTCGGGCAGCATGGAGGATGTCTGCACGTATCGTGCAGACATCCCCCGGCTGCCCCCACTAGCCACCAGGGACCAATAAAAAGGTGAGGGGGAGGGAGGGATGGAGGGGGGTGGGGGTAGAAAGACATGGGGGACGGGGACAGAGGGGGGGAGAGCAACAAGGGGAGGGAGAGGGGAAGAGACAGAGACAAGGGAAGGGAGGGGGGGAAGAGACAGAGACAAGGGGAGGGAGGGCGGGAAGAGACAGAGACAAGGGGAGGGAGGGGGTTGGTAGAGACAGAGACAAGGGGAGGGAGGGGGTTTGAAGAGACAGAGACAAAGGGGGTGCAGAAACAGACAAGGGGAGCGAGGTGGGAGACAAAGGGAGGGGGAGAGAGAGACAACACTAAGGGGAGGAGAGAGAAAAATGGGGGCAAGGGAAAGAGAGAGGCAGCATTGGCACATAAAAATAAATAAAAACAAGAAATTCATTTTTTGATATCATAATTTTTTATTAAAAAAGCAATTTACATGTGAATATATAGAAGTTTAACTTTTTTCCTATAGGGTAGTCTTATATTCAGGCTTTTTGTTTTTTTCCTAATGGAATATCCAAAGTTTGGGGGGTCGTCTTATAATCAGGGTCATCTTATAATAAAGCAAATACGGTACTTTGCATTGTGTCTGTTATGTATAAAGTTTGTGATTCAGGAGATCACGTGTCCTGGACTATCTGTCCCCTAAATCTCTTTGGTGGTGGATAGAGGTCTCCATACAACGTCATGGAGAGTCCTCTCCACCTCAGCTTGTTGGGGATAAGCAGTTGAGGAAAGTGGGAGAGGAAAAGGGGGGGTAAATTTTCTCTGGTCCAGGTCACTTGATCGCTTCTAGCTGATGACACGAAACAAAGGTTTCTCCTTCCATCTGTGTCATAGGCTGGAGACCTGGATTTTTTCTGATTTACAGGTGGAAAAGATTAAAGGCCTTTTTTAAGGTGAAAATCACACACACACATCAGCACTTTAATGCAAAGGTTGCACAAAGATGTTTCTCCTGAGGAAGCCGACACCGGAGCCGGTAAAACGCGTTGACACCAAGCATTTTCAAGAGTACCTGATTACCCTACCCTGGTGGCAGCAGGAAGGAGTTGGATTACCTTTTCAGGACACTATACACAAGTTGCACTTTATGTGCCTTTGTATGTTGTAAATGTATCTATGTTTTAACATTGCCATTTGTTTTGTATTATTGTGCAATGGGCTTCTCATATGTTTTTTATAGATTGTGAAATAAATCAGAAGATTTTACCTTTTGATGAGCCTGATACTCTGCTCTGTTTGTGAGTGCAACAACTAAACATTACCAGTCCATATATTTATTTTTACTGTATTACACTATTATCATTTTCTTTTCTCCCCTGTACAAGCGCCTCTGTTCTGGTGTGGTTTTGTCATTTGGAGTGCTCGACGAGCACTTATCTGAGAGCTGCAATACTATTGAAGGAATATTGTTTTATATTGTTTTATACTATTATACACTGTTTCACCTGTGTTAGGGCCTTGTTTGTATCACTAGAGTCAAAAAGGGATGCAGGAGTCAATAACCAGGAAAGACAATACTTGGGAGCGCTTGGAGACTGAACCTAACACTACAATAGCACAGTAACTCTGGGCAATGAACCAGGGAGCCTGCAGGGCTTACATAGTGCAAGAGGGGGGCATGGCTATGGAGTATGCGTTACCGTGGTAACGCCTAACAGTATAATTTCTTCAGCTTTGTGCGCGCGCACCTTAGAGTGGAGCTTGCCAATGGAGCGATGCCTCACGTAAACCGCCAGGAGGATGGAAGAAGCTGCAGCCCGAGAATGCTTCCCTGCTACCCGCGAGTGAGACACGCGACGGAGTTTAGGTAAGTAGCGAATTCTTACAAGACCTATACATATATAACAAATGTAATTGCTATCATATACAAAACTGTTTAGAGTAATTTTGTATAATATGTACTTGTTTTGTTTTACAAGGTTTTCTGTAAACCCTGTCATCTTAGAGATCTTTAAATAAGTGTATAAATGATGGAAAGTTTCTACAAAGTTATTCATTTAATGGATTTTGAAAGCAACACAATAACAGATTCAGTATCTACTTTTAACTGATTTATTATCTCAGCTGTTTGAATTACGGTAATTATAAACTATTTTCTGGATACTTTAGCCTTTTGGACTACCACAGGGGTGAGGGAATCAATGTGTTTTTACAATCTGCTTGTGTTAAAAAATCAGACAATTTTTGCTGAGAACCTATGAACTGACATCAGTTGGGAATTAGTTACTTAGTTTGTTGCTATGGTAATTCCTGTTAGTGTATTGAAATATTAACACAGCTCTTGGTCACATAAATAAAAAGAAGGAAAAAAATGCCCATTTTTTCCTTAATATAATCTAAACATATACTGTCATTTTAACATCATTATTCATCAAAGCACATAAATCTCTGGTTTCAATGCCGGCCGTTAACATGAAAGGTGCATTAAGCGATAAATTAATGGGCAATTGTGATTCAATGTTCACCACTAAAATAGTTAATGGGTAAGGTAAAATCATTACCACATTTTAAAAAAACCTTTACTTACACTGACTAGTGTTAAGACTTAACAGGCAAAGAAAAGGATATGTTTTGCATGTTAAGATTATTCCTAAAAAAACACAGTCTCCTTTTGCTACCTCCAAATTGCTGGAACCAGGACAGAGAAAATGGCCCCGACCTCTCCAAAAGAATACCAGGGCCTTTTAATACATGGGTCTGGGCAGGATGCCCCCAGCCCCCTTATAATTTATGACCTAGGTCAACAATGGGGCCAGGAGTTGGCAATGATGCCCTTGGTTCCCTGATTATAACTGGGGCTGAGAGCTGGGAATCTATCTACAAGGATTAACGAATTCCATTAAAGTTCTTACTCATCACTTAATGGAGCAGTCTTAACTCAAACTGTTCAAGAACTCCAGCTTGGCCAAAAGCAACTACAGCAACAGTTGCAACTTTTACAAACCAGCCAAGCCAGTTTTACAGAACCAGCCACTGCAGCCTCAGTAAAAAAAAATTAAGGGTGTACCCCTTAAGAACCACAAGTTCTAGTAATAATCATTACTGCAATCATGGGGGTCATTTCACCAAGCACTGGATGCTTTATTTGACAATCCATTGAGTGACCTCTGCCATTAACAACCTTTGTTCCATCTGCCAAGGACGATGACTGGTAGAAATGTCCATTACGGAATTCTACCATGTCGCCTTGAAAACCATCTGCAATGAAAAGGCTTTACTGGATAAATTGCGCTTTGGCTTAGCTGATCTCAAGTATGAATTGGAATGTACAAGTCATCCCCTTTTCTGGATGCTCTGACTCATCAAGGAACACAAGCTGAACACAGATTGAGCAGAAAGAGTATTTATAACCTGTACTTATATATACCTTTGGAAACAAACACAAAAGAAACAGATCAAAACCAATGTGGCTTACCGGTAACGTGGAAATTCATTATTAAAGCTAGTGATCAGCATTATCATTTATAGAGTACAAAGATGTCAACAAAGCCTGCAAATAGGCAATTAAAATGGCTAAATTGGAAAATGAGAAAAGGATTGCTAAGGGGAGTAAAACTAACCCCAACATTTTTTATAAGTATATAAATGGAAAAAAGCTAAAGGCAGAAAATGTTACCAAATGGTAAATATGGTAAGTGAGGACGGAGAGAAAGCAGACATTTTAAATACTTTTTTTTCTTCTGTTTATACTAAGGAGGAACCGATGGATGAGGCCCTGCTACCGGAAGTTACGGAACAGTCTTAAGTGCTTAAGCAATTAAACTCTGTTAAGATAGACAAGGCCCCAGGGCCAGATGGTATACACCCAAGGGTTCTTAGAGAGTTAAGAATAATTCTGGCCAGACCATTATTTATGATCTTTAGGGTTTCTTTCAGTTCAGGTATAGTGCCAACAGACTGGCGAAAGGCGGATGTCATTCCAATATATAAAAGGGATCAAAATCTACGCCTGGTAATTAAAGGCCAGTGAGCTTGACATCTGTAGTGGGGAAATTATTTGAAGGATTGCTAAAGGTGTACACTCAAGAATACATCTTGAACCAGAATATAATTAGTAAAAGTCAACATGGTTTTGTGAAACATACTTAAAACATTCTATGAAGAAGTCATTAAAAATACAGATCTAGTTGTGGCAGTTGATGTGATCTATTTAGACTTTGCTAAAGCATTTGATACAGTTCCACATAAAATTTTATATTTGCAATCTGCCCTAAAATTCCAGGGAATTTCTGACATATCCTGGTCAGATAATGGAACTAGCAGCATACTATGGAGTGTCGCTAGATGGCACAGGGGATAAGAGGATGCTTCTTTTTAAGCAGAGGAGTAGGGGATCAGAGTGGTGTCTGAAAACAGTGCATGCATGGGGGTAAAAGAAGTCCAAGCACATTACAAGGTCTTTACCCATTTCCCTACATAATAGTATATTGCACATAACATACAAGTGTTCTACATTTTAGCAACCCAGGGCAGATCCATATTGTACTCCTTCCCATGCCAGGGTCCATAGTCTCTGAGCAGGAGGCTGGTAGCCAGACCCCTCTACCCTGACCTCCTGACTCATGCATTTAAAAGTCCTAATTTTTGTCCTCCTCTAGAGGCCTCCCTACCTTTGTTTGATTTTATTACTTCCCCTCTGTTGGTGTCAGGTGGGCTCGATAACTTTTGCCACAAACCCTCTCTAGGATAATCCTGCTTCAGTCACCCTCTATAGGGTGTTCCTGCTTCAGTCACCCTCTCTAGGGTGTTCCTGCTTCAGTCACCCTCTTTAGGGTGTTCCTGCTTCAGTCACCCTCTATAGGGTGTTCCTGCTTCAGTCACCCTTTCTAGGGTGTTCCTGCTTTAGACACCCTTCTCAGTTTTCGCATACTTTTCATTGTTGTCGAATTTACAACAGAGTGAGTGACTCTGTTGCCTAATTCGTAGCTGGTGACACCTTTCGGCTGTAACTCGTGTATTTCCAGGGGTTTGTGTTCTGGCTGTTCTCAGCACACAAACCCCCGGAAATACACGAGAGACGCCGTGCCTCCGAGTGAAAGGGCTGGCAGCATGCCTGTCACTCAGGGGCACGATACGCCCCTGATATTGACCTCCTCTTGCCTCATCTCAACCTTGCAGACGATGCTAGTGAATACCCTTTTGCGAGATCCAGATGAGGCATCTGAGGGGGAGGCAAGTCTGTTTGAGGTTGGAGGTCGAGATTAGTGTTGATAACGACGTCCAATCTTGTAAGGACCCCAGTGATTATGTAGAGTCAATGTCATCACCACAAGACAGAACAACTATATGGCCATATATAAAATGTGTAGTGCTTTTTTCTGAAACTTTACAATTAATTCTTTCTACATAGTTTTGTTAATTTTTTTACATCCCACTGGCCATGTTCCAAGAAACTGAAAAATACTTTTTCAAAGTAGACAGAAAAGGCCTCATTTGGAAGATCAATTTTACAATTACAAGTGTCTATTCTTCTAGTATTAAAAGTCTTAGTTACACAGTTGCACAGTTAGAAAGTTAGGTTGAAAAAATTGTGATAAAAATCCTATAATAAACTATTTGTCATGAACAATTGTAAGATCCCAGCTGCTGCATTGCAACCATGGCCACGTCAGCTTCGATTTAATTGTCAGGAGATGTAACACAAGTTCTGCAGGTAATTATTTTTCTTTCTTGGGTTTTGTTATACATTCCCGTAAAGTGTCAAAAGAGGTGTGCTTATTCACAGACATAACCATGACAGCTTGAGACAGGGATCTGATTTGCTTTCTTATAGTTTCAATTAAAACAATCTGGAAAAATATGGCTGGCTATTTAGAACATCTAGAGCATTGATGAGTTAAAATAATATCTGCTTAGTAAAAACTACTTTTCCAACTAGTTGATAAGGGTGATAATACAGTGTTCTGTGCCAACAGGCAACCTACACTGGACATTAAATGAATTGCTTTAAACAAAAGAGACTATGAATTTTGGAACTGTCTGAAGCTGGATATTGAGGTCAACGGATCAAAATTAGTGAATGTGTGGAAGTGTGGACTGTAATAATCATATCCAAGATATGACAGCCCAAAATACTGTGAAATCAGAATTTATAAAAATACCTAACTATATAAATATATATATATTTGAAAGATATACCGTATTTGCTCGAATATAAGACAAGGTTTTTTTCTGAGCAAATGCTCTGAAAAAGACACCTCATCTTATATTCGAGGTCGTCTTATAGTCTGACCTCAAATCGAGGTCAGACTATAAGACTGGGATCCAGGTCCCCCGCAGAGCTGCGGGGGACCTGGATCCCCCTCACTAACAGCCGGTGGATGTCTGCGCGATGTGCGCCGCCGGGACTTCACAACCGCCGGGACTTCTATGATGAAGCTGGGTCCTTCCGGCTTCATCATAAAAGTCCCGGGGGAAGTGCCGGCCAGCAGCGGAGGATGTTTGCACGTATCATGCAGACATGCTCTGGCTGCCTCCACTACCCACCAGGAGATTTGGGCAGCCGGGGGATGTCTGCACGATAATGCAGACATCCTCCATGCTTCCCGACAATTCCGTCTATTATTACAGCTGCCCCCACTAGCCACCAGGGAAAGAAACAAGGTGAGGGGGAGGGGGTGGGGAGACAGAGACAAGGGGAGGGGGGGAGAGACAGAGACAAGGGGAGGGGGAAAGAGACAGAGACAAGGGGAGGGGGGAAGAGAGAGAGAGACAAGGGGGGAGAGAGAGACAAGGGGAGAGAGACAAGGGGAGGGGAAAGGGTCAAGGTGGAGGGGGGGGAGAGAGAGAAAAGGAGGGAGGGAGGTGGAGAGAGAGAAAACTTTGGGGGGAGGGAGAGACCGATAACACGGGGGGAGAGAGAGAGACAACATTGGCACATAAAAGGAAATAAAAACAAGAAATGCATTTGTTTAATATCAATTTTTTTAATTAAATATTAAAATGCAATTTACATGTGAATATATACAAGTTTAACTTTTTTCCTATAGGGTCGTCTTATATTCAGGCTTTTAGTTTTTTTCCTAAAGGAATATCCAAAGTCTTATAAAATATCATTTTTTTCCAAGAGTTTCATATAAAATGCGGTCATATCAAGCGCAGGGTCCATCCAGCTCATATTTGTGGGGTTATGCTATACTGCTTGATGTCACACAGTGTCCCCTTTAAAAACCCTTTAGACTTTTGTTTATGAAGTATGCTCTATAGATATATAACCTTTTAAAAATGATCTAGTTTCTTGTGTTCTAAACTATTAAGGGTATGGTATTCTTAATAAATTAAGTTTTTTTGGAACAGTAGTTTCACTTTGCTGCACATCACGTGTGTCTTTCAGGTGCAGTGAACATTTAGAATACTCCTACACTGCCTGAAGTATACCTTGTGCAGTATAGTCATTGGCCACAAAAGGGGACCCCCAAAGTTCTTTGTAACTCCATTAGGACAAGATCTTTTTTGGGAAGTGAGGAAACCAAGTAGCCCAGTAGCAGAAAAACATACACATATTTTAAACCAAAGAATCCAATTATTTTATTGCACCTGTACAATGTAATGGCCATAGGGGTGATTTATAAAGGTTTCAGACACTGAAATATAGGGAAGTAGAAAAAAAGGTACAATCAGTATTTATTACGCGTAACGCAATTGCCTCCTCCAAATTAAAAGCACCTTAATCTTCATACATGGCATTTGCCGGGGCATTTACCGTCACATTTGTTGAGTATCCTGACATTTGTTTCCTGTCTGCTTTATACATAGGATAATGGTGAGAGTTTGTACCATGTTAGACAAGGAGAGTCAGGTGATACTTTTATTGGCAGTAGTCAGTTAGCTAAGAAAGGCTTCATCTTGACTCAACTTGACTTATGTGTAAGTAAACAGAGATACCCCCACTGTTTGGAACCCTGCTTAGCGCTGATGGACATTATATATATATATATATATATATATATATATATATATATATGTGTGTGTGTGTGTATTGTATATTTTTTTAATTTATCCTCACCCATCCATCCCACTCTCCCTTCATTAGTTTATTCCTTTTCCGTGAAACTCTTTTTTTTTTTTTTTTTTTCTAGCAGGAACTAAGTATTTACTCCTCTTCTACATAAAAGTATTTACTCTTCAATAAGATGGGGCAAGATCTTGATTGCAGACTACTCATTCACTAGTGTTCACTGATATTATCATCACTGATTTAATTCTTCTATTTATCAATACAACTTAAAGACCCATGGTCTCAGGTGCCATGCTAAAGTGAATACTCTAGCATCAGATTTATGCCAGTCTGGCATGTTGTATTTAGAATTAAGTAATTAGGCTTTCTTATGTTCCCTTAACAATAGCAATGGGTGTATTTACTAAACTGAATGGTGGTAAACAGACAGCTGATTTTCAAATATAATAGCACAGTCGGAAATATGGAGGAATAATATTTAGCCAAATTACTGCACATCTTAATTCACTGTTTAGTTAATTGAGTCCAGTGATATTTTTAAACCTTCCAGAATTCAGGCTGCTGGATCGTTACACTTGGTAACCCAACATGTCTCACAGTTTACACAAACTCTAATCTGCACACGTCATGTGTTACACATAGACACTACATAGCAGTGTAATCACTGACTATGGCAGCAAGGTGTTCTTAGCTTGGAATATTAACACAATACTTTCAAGTAAATATTTTTTTTTTTTTTCAGATTTCTCTGGCAGTCAGGTAGTTACGTAATTCTTTCTCCTTGTTTTTTTATTGTATATCTCCATGTATCAAGCACAAAAGCAAACTTCAAGGTCTCTCCCACAGATCTGTGTCACATTGCAATAACAAAGAAGAAAGTGAAGGAAAAAGCCAGGTGTTGTTAAATTGGAAGAATTAAGACAGCAGAGATAAAAGCACACTCTGTGGCCTACATAGGTTGGAGCTAAATTTCCCTATGCATTTTGGTTAAAGATCTTTCTCATTTTTGAGCAAATGGAGGGCAATTGAACCGCATCCCATACCCCACAGCAAGATGTAGAAATGTAAAAAAAAAGTATGAATGTTATCTAACTAGCAAGCTGTGAAAGTATAGCAGAATCAACACCAGCTAGATATCATACATAAAAAGCCCTTATTATACTCTACATAAAAAGTAAGTTTTGAATTAGGTAAAAGGTTTTCTGATACCTAAAGAGTATTTACAGAAGAAATGGTGGAGAATGCAATTATTTATACATCTAGTTAGCAGATTTGCAAATACAGATACGGAGAAACATGTGTTTTATATTTGTCTGTGCTGTCTCACCTTTGGTCACCACATGCAAATTAATTAGACAGCACTGTGGTAGTTCATTTGCATATAATACCAGAGAGTAATGTGATGAATAGAATATAGCACAAATGCATTTGAAACACATTTTTCCTATTCTTCTGTAAATGTTTTTGCACTTATGTAGAAAGTCATTTTTAGACTGTCTATTCACATTGTAAGCAGTGTTTAAGTGTTGGTAGGCCCTCTGAAAACTAATTTGACAGCTTCATAGGAGGCTTTTTAAATTGGCTTTACCTGGTAACTTACTAGAAATAAATGCTTATAAAAACCTGCCCCTTTTAAAACATAAACTAGGAGGAAAGCCAGACTGGCAAAATAATATAATATATATGGATGAAGTGTCAAAGTGAATGCTGAAAGCATATTATCAAAAGTATATATTTATTGAAGTAGAGAAACTAAAGAAATAAAATGAAAAATACAATAATAGATACATAACATTCAAGGACATATAAGACACTGGTAAAAGCATAATGCTTGACATAAAGGAGACATACCGACACCAGAAACAATTATTCAGTAGTCCGTAGGGTAGTGTTCGCAAAAATATATACATTTCTTGAAGGTCCTTAGACTTATAAAAACATCAGTGGGCAAAATCATCACACAACTAGGCAAAAAGTAGGCATCATGCTTGACGCACTGAATGTGCTTATTGTTACTGGTAAAATCATAGGCTATATGGCACCTAGCTACATGTTAAACAGGATAAATACGTCTATTACATTATATATATATATATATATAAATATTATTATAATAATAATGAACAGGCAATGTTATCTGTCTACATATCACGAGGCCCATTCAATAATGTATTTAAATGTAAAACATTATTATTACATATTAATAAATAACAAAGTAGCTATGATTATCTCTGTGTTTATTTATATTTATGTAGCTTGTTTTAGCTTTGGTCCCCTCCTGGGTTCAGATACCCTGCAAAGCACTTTTTTTTTTTTGTTATATCGCAGGTCTCTCCTTGGTTTGGCAAGGGTAGAAATGTACAACATAGACTTCAGGATTTTCAATCACTGAAGGTAGGGGTTCTTCTAGCTATAACTCCATGGTAATAACTCTAATTTCTCCAAATAGAGTGGGATATGTACAAGATATGTCTGGCACAAGAGCCAATCTTGTAAAGTCCCCACCTCTAGCAGTAAGAGGGAGACTGATAAACATGCATAGACCCCACCCTCACTTCACAGGGACCAAGCAGTGCTGCAATAGGACCAGTGAGGCCAGAAGGAGACTTTGGGTTGCTGAGCACTGAGCAAACACATGTAACATTTTTCCTATGTTACATGTTTTCATAGTCCATGTCATATTAGATGGATACATTATCTGATGTTAAAATAACCATTACAAAATATACTTAAGTACAAAATAAGCTTTATTTTATTGTGTCAAGGGAAAATCGGGATTCGCAAAAAAGTTTAAAGCCACTTATTTTTTGGAGATCCTTTGATTATATCCAATAATTGTATATCTCAAAAGGATACCTGTTGCTTACCAGTTTCAGCGAATAGCTCTGGATATTGCACACTTGGACCTGTTTGTTAATTCCATTTCTAATTTAAAAGTATATCAGTACAGGGTAACTCTTGATCAGCAAAGAGAGTTTTAATAGGGTTCCAACTGTATTTTTCCAGTGCTACAAAGTTTATTTAACTAAAAATTTACATAAATAAAGCAAAACTCAAATTAGTGGCTGTACAACAGAGTGCCATTTACAATAATTAAATTACAAGTATCGCTATAAAGAAATAATCATATTTTTTTACTGAATTTTCACAAACTAAACTAAAATGTAGTACAGTTCTGCTCCTATATTTTTAGCATCATTAGAGTTAGAAAATTAATACAGAACTTGTACGGTATCATTCTGGATTTATCCATTTGCAATTTAGAATTCAAGCATTTGTTTACCACACCATGAAATTATATTATGAAGAAACTGCAGTGTGAACGAAGCACCAATTAAAATTTCTGCAAATATGCTCTCTCTTTTTTTTATTGATCAAAGCTCTTTCTAAAGTCCTCCTTTACATTTTGTTTCTGAGCAAAAAAAAACAACAACATTAGACAGGCTGAATTGTGCCAAAAATGAAAATCCTTTTAAAATTCTAATATGATTTAACATTGACCTTATGAACTTTGAAGAGCAAGTTTCCCAAAACACAGATATATTTTTTGCAAATCATATTAAAATATGCAATATCTGTCATCCTGGCAAATTACAGAACTTGGTTTTGAAATGCAAGGCAGTGAATGGATCCTTTGTTAAACAGCACTTTCTGATGACATCACACTTTTTTGTCCCCTGGGACTAAAGGTGCCAATGATTATCTTCTGTTTTTCTAGGTGTCTGTGCCTTTATCTCTCTCTCACTCACATGTTAACATGTATTTTGCTCAATGTTATAAGCTACTCCTTTCAAAAGATGTTGAGGTTAAAGCCCTTTGTGACTCCCATCTCACATGATCACTGCTCTTGAGGTGCTGGCTCAACAATCATCGATAACATATCGGACACACTTTCTAGATGTGAATAGATGCTTCTAGTAGTTAGGGGTTGCTCCTCTGCCCTGCTCCACTCTTACGGCGAAAAACCTTGCCTCTCACTTCAAAAATAAAGTGGACGCTGTCAGGTAACTTCCCCTCCTGCGATTTGCCCCAACTACCTCCTGCCTCGTTCCCATCCTCCAAACCCACTCTGAATATCTTCTCCCCTGTAGCTGAGAAAGAGGTAGACAATCTGCTCTCGTGCTCAAGATCTACTACTTGTGCACTAGATACAACTCACCTTGTATCCTCTCTATCCCCTCTACTGTGTCCAACTCTAAACCATCTCATCAACCACTCTCCGTACTCTGGAATAGTACCGCCAACCTTCCAGCAAGCCCAAATCATACCTGTTTTGAAAAAAATCTTCCCTAGACCCCACAATTCCATCTAATTACCGTCTTATTCTCCCCTTCATGTCCAAGTTGCTGGAGATAACTGTGCACTCTTGACTACTGTAACAGACTTTCTAACTGCTAATGACCCACTAAACCCATTTCAATCTGGATTTAGAACCTTACACTTTACTGAAACACTCTTCACTAGCGTATCAAATGACCTGCTCTCTGCCAAATCTAAAGGTCACTTCTCAGTGATGATCCTATTAGAACTATCTGCTGCCTTTGACACCATTGACCACCACCTCCTTCTTAAAGGATTATCCTCATTTGGCATAGGTGGTATGGCAATCTCTTGGCAATCTCTATCTGAGCGCTCCTATTCAGTGTCGCTTGCTGGAGCGACATAGTCACCTGTTTTATTCTCTGTTGGCAATCCGCAAGGATCGGTCCTTGGCCCATTATTTTCCATGTATGCTACCTCTCTGGGAGAACTAATCAGCTCTTTTGGCTTTCAATACCACCTGTATGCATATCTACCTCTCCTATGTGTCTAGCCACCCAGGGGCTAATTCCTCTGACACTGCCTATATCTATCTGGATTTTGTTATAGGTCACTGGTCACATATATACTGCACTGCCAATTATTTATTTTCACCTGATGGGTCGCTGTATATAAGAAGTGCTTTAGTGAGCATATAAAAATAAAAATAAAAGTCTGAAAGCTTACCAATCAGGTAAAAATAAGGTAATGCCAAAACAAGCATTCCTATTAAAACAGGCTGTGCAATTCCCCAAAACATAATATGTGACCGCTGACCTTTAACATGACTTCTTCACATATTATATTATTAAATTAAATTTAAAAGTTCAAACATTTAGGACACAAATTTTAATACAGTATTTAATTTTTTCTTTTGCATATAGACAAGGTGCTGTTGCATTAAATTATCAGTTCCTGATCATTTTCATTTTAGTTTGAATTATCATGATTGTGGACTTTTTTATTTTGGTGGTGGGGGCAGCATTTCATTCTTCGCCACAGGCAGCACATGTCTTGGGCCGTCCCTAGTTCTGTGCAAGGACCTCCACTGGCTTACCATCTGCTCTAGGATAGAATTTTAAATTCTATCTATAACCTCCACTCCTCGGCTCCTCCATACATTGCCTCCCTCATTAAGTGATACTTTCCTGCACATCCCTCAAAGGTACTAAAGCTGTCCTTCAACCTCATCACCTTTTCCCACTAAAATTTTTCCCAAGCTGCCCCTCTCTCTGTAACGTCCTTCTACAGATCATCTAGCTCTTGCCTTCCTTCTCAAACTTTAAAAATTCCCTCAAAAATCATCTCTTCAAAGAAGCTCACTACCCATCCCACTAAAATACTGGTTAATTTACCTAAGCCAATCCCACCAAGCTCCCGCTGTCCTCAATCACTGTTAGTATCAGGAAGCTTAAAACTAATCCAGCTAGAAAACACACAATTAATCTTTGGACAAATCCACCTAGTGCCAACCATCCACATTACTGTTACTATAACTACCTTCCCTCTGACCTCTTCACTCCCTTATGTGTCTATTGTATCCCATTCCCTCTAGGTTGTAAACCTGCGAGCAGGGCTTAACTTAGTATGTAGTTCACTTCTATGCTCTGTACTTAGCACTATGTAAATTGTTGGCAAATTAGTACGCGATTGACCTACCAATGATGGAGACCCCAGGTGCACAGCTAAAACTTTACTTTGGGTTTACTCTTTAAACAATCACAGTGATTATGCTGCCAATCTGACCTTCCATCAGCTGAAATGCACAATTTTATAAAAACAATTCTTTCTTCTCATATAAAAGTACAAAAGGTAATATTTAAGACACCAGATATATAAAATACTAACATCACAGACAATACAATACATTTGGGGCAGTCATAAGTAATTTACAATTAAGAATCTGGTCAGAAGGAAACCTGAAGAGGGCAGTAACATAAATGTTTCTTAATTTGGGTCAAGGTGTTGGAGTTTTTCTATCCAATTGTTCCAGTAGATTAATTCATCTTGTTTCCATTTAAACCCTGTCACTATTTCCCTCTCCATTTTACATTGTTTAGCTAAGTGGGTCTGGATACATTTTTGCTATTCTGGTCAGAACTAATTACCATCTGTTCGATAGCTTGTATTGTAGTTCATTTAGCGTTAGACAGTGTACCGGTCTATATTGTTGATTTAATGCTGCATACCATTCCCTTGTGGGAATTTGGATTTGCAGGTCTTTTTCCCATTTTATCAGAGCAGATGCTACTGCCTCTTTTTTTTATTGTTCTTATTAGTTTGTGCCAAACCTTGAAACAATTCTTCTGTAGTCCTGAAGTTTAATTATCTGTGCCAACATACTTATTGGACGAGAGTGTTCATTTATAAAGACTTCCTTAAATACAAAACTTTTCACTCTCAGGTGTAAAATGTTCCCTCTCAGGAAGTGCAAATTCCAATTTGAGCTGTTGGAATGATTTAATTTTGTTGTTATCAATTATTTCACTAATTCTATCTATGCCACATTCCCTCCATTTATCTAGGTTGACATCTTCAACCCTGTGTGAAATAATCAAGATCAGAAGGGGAGAATCTTATATTTCAGGCCTATCACCTTTTTAACTGGTGCCAGACAGTTAGGATGTCTTTTAAAACCAGCACTTTACACCCCTTAATCTTGAAGGGTACTTGTTTGTTGTCTAACCAGAACAGAGACCACAGACTGGGATATGTTGCATGTAGGGAGCTTTCCATTCTGTACCAGCTTTCTGTTGCCACTTAGTGACTTTGTGAGTAGAAGGCATGTGCTAATAGTGCAGACTATGCATATTCCCCCACCAGCAGGATCCCTAATGCTCCCATCTTGATCTTATTAGATACTAGTTGGGAATTTAATCTGAGTCTTTTTCCATCCCAAATAAAACAGGTAAATGAGTCCTGGATTCATTTAATCCAGCTACTTGGGGTCTGCAAGGGGATCATACGGAATATATAGGTTATATTTGGTAATATGTATGACTGTGTTGATTCTTCCCCACCAAGATATCTCAAGTTTTTTCCACTGACCTAGTTGACTATTTACCTATTTAATAAAAGAGAGTATATTTCATTGAATCCATTTATGGGGATTTGAGGAGATCTTGATTCCCAGGTAGTGAAGTGACTTTCTTGCCCATATAAAATGATTTAGGTATTGAATTGTGGATTGATCTAAGTTAAGCCGAAGTACGATGGTTTTTCCCGTGTTCAGTCTATAATTAGAATGCTTGCAGTATTCTTTAATAATTTTCACAGACTCTTCTACAGATCTTCTTGGGTCTTCTAAGGTTAATAGGATATCATCCGTGTAAAGTTTGATCTTTTGCTTCTCTATGCCATTATACTCTTTAATCTCTTAATTGGCTCTAATATCTCTTGCCAATGGTTCTAGCGATAAGATTTACAGTAATGGTGATAGGGGACAGCCCTGTCTTGTGCCGTTTATAATCCTGAACCATTGTGATTGGATACCAGATGCTATAACTCTTCCCGTCAGGGACGAGTACAAAGCCATGATGGTATCAAAAAGTCTCTCCCTCATCCCAAATGTCCTCAGGGACTCTTCCACAAAGCACCTCCCGACCTGGCTGAAAGTCTTCTCAGAGTCCAGCGACAGGGTCAGCTGGGCACCCCCCTCCTTCATGTGTCCTGATAAATATCCAGCAGGGTTCTCATATGGATTGGTGAATTTCTGCCTTTAACAAAGCCAAATTGATCTTTATGAACGACCTCTGTAACTAACTTCATTAACCTTTTAGAAATCAAACCTGAATAGATCTTAAGATCGACATTTAACAGAGATATCGGTCTGTAGTTTGTCAAATCCTCTGGGTATTTTCCTGTCTTTAATATGGGGGTGATGTTTCCTTTTAGGATCTCTGCTGGAATACTTCCTACTTGTACAGATTCATTAAACAGATTAACTAGTCTTGGGTCTACTGCTTCTTTGAAATTTTTAAAGAAGGCCTTCCACCTCCCCCTCCCTCATCCCCATAAAGACAAGACAATATCCTGCTTGAACCAGGGAAGAGAGAAAATTCGAAAGACAAGGAAGAAAAGAGAAGAAGGAGGAAAAAAAAAAGTATATACAAATGTATATCTTAATTGTGTAGCGAATATGTGAAATATTTAACGAAGTGGTAGGACTTTTTTTTTTTTTTTGGAACTAGGGGGGGAGGATCAGTAGGCTTTAGGATTTTACCTGACAAACAAAAATATGGGAAACTTAGGGAACCTTCTGTGTCGGCACCACGCACGAGCATGATATGCTTTTATAACTTGTGCGAAGATTGGATGAATGCGAAGATGAATGTATAAAAATGAGGTCTCAAGTTGGAAAATATTGTTTTGTAGGGGGGGTGGTGGGGGAAATATGGGAGTTACCAGAAGTCATGTCACTTAAATTGGTCTCCATAAATTGTCAGGGATGGAACTCTCCACATAAACGAGCTTTTTTGTATGACCCGTTGACCCGTGAACATGTGGATGTTTGTTTTGCCCAGGAGACCCATTGGGCTACCGGTGCGGCCAAATACTGGAATTATAAGAAATATCCCAGCGTGTACACCTCTAATTTGGATTAAAAAAAAGAAACGTGGGGTGGCTATAATAACTGGAAAGAAAGTAAAGTTTGAATGTATCCACACTGAAACAGATGTGGAGGGGAGATATCTTATCTTAATCTGTAAACTCAATGATATGGTACACACATTGGTTAATATCTATGCACCCAATGTAGCCGCTGTGGGATTCCTGGGCAGAATCTACCTAAGAATCCAGGATCTTTGCAAGGGTCATCTGGTCATAGGTGGGGACTTGAACTGCATCCATGATATAAAACTAGACAAGCGTTGGATGCATGGTTCCCAACCAGACAATAAGTCTAAACTTGCAGCTAAGTCCTTCTCTGAATGGCTGGCCCGGAATAGACTCTACGATATCTGGAGAACACAGAATCCGGACAAGAGGGATTACACCTTTTATTCTAAAGTTCACTATTCTTACAGAATAGATATGTTTTTGACAAACAACAGGTCCATTGGTAGATTCGTTTTGTCCTCTATAGGTAACACGTCATGGTCAGATCACGCACCAATTTTTGTTAGCATAGATAGGAACTATAACACTAGGACCAAATGGAGATTGAATGAGACCCTATTAATCGATGTGCCCTTTAGGGAGGAATTTAGAAAACAAGCTACATCTTTTCTGAAAGAAAACGACAACGGGTCAGTTGATGAGACGGTTTTGTGGTGCGCGCTGAAATGCACAATGCGTGGTTATCTCATAAAACAGGGAAGAAAAATCAAGAAAGCTAAAGGTCTTGAACTTGCAGACCTCCATGTTAGACTAGCCCAGCTTGAAGCCCTTAATAGATTGAATCCAAGCATAGTAGTAACCAACAAGCAGAGACGCAACAAAAAATCAGAGATAAATTAATTGAAAAAACAAATAGGTCCCTCCAAATCCTGAAGCAGGAATGGTATTATAGCAGCAATAGAGCTAGCAAGAACTTGACTAAGAAGATCAATCATAGGAACAGTCACTGTAAGATTGACAAGATATTATGGAAAGGTAAACTGAAGTTATCACCGAAGGATATCAGTGGAGCATTTAAAGACTATTATAACTCCCTATACAATTTACCAGCCGTAAGCAAGAGTCCTACGCAGATAAGATCTTTTCTCGCTAAGTTGAATCTCCCAAAACTTTCTGAAGAAAACTTAATATTATTGAACTCACCAATCCAACTGGCTGAGGTAATTGAGACAATCAGAAATCTAAAAAAAAAAATAAAGCTCCTGGTCCAAATGGCTTTTCTGCTCCCTTCTTTCGATCATTGGCCGAAATCATCTCTCCTCTGTTAAGAGTCTATAGCAACATATCATCGGGTCAAGATTTTCCAACAGAGATGCTACAGGCATCAATAAGCCCAATCCCGAAAACTGGAAAAGATCTAAGTTGTGTGATAAACTATAGGCCTATCTCATTTATAAATCTGGACATTAAAATCTTCTCCAAAATATTGGCCGAAAGATTGAAGGGTGTCATAACGGACCTGGTAAATCCGGACCAGGCAGGCTTTATCTCCGGCAGAAACAGCGAGTATAATACTAGAAGGATATTGAACCTCATATATGAGGTCCATATGAGGGCTCTACCAGCCACCTTCTTAGCATTAGATGCTGAGAAGGCGTTTGATCGCGTTAGCTGGACATTCGTAGAAGAGATCCTACGCGCTTTTGGTTTCTTGGGCACGTTCTTAAGTAATACGATGGCTCTATATAAGAACCCACAAGCGAAAATTTCGGGACCAGATTTAGACTCTGATTTTTTTCATATTAACAATGGCACTAGACAGGGGTGCCCTCTGGCCCCCCTGCTATATATGCTAACGATAGAACCACTTGCTGCTTTAATCCGTCAAAAAAAGAAATTGGAGGGCATTACCTCAGGCCCGATGTCTCATAAGATCATGCTATACGTGGACAACATCCTACTGACCCTGGGCAATCCTAGAGTATCAATTTCAGAAGTATTACTGCAGATAGAAGAGTATGGACTTTACTCAAACTATAAGCTTAATCTTAAAAAAACACAAATAATACACTTTAACTTTAACCATCAACTTTTGACCAGTCTAAAAAGGAAGTTTACTCTAAACTTTGATCAGACCCATATTGAATATCTGGGAATCTGGATCACCCATAAAAAATGTAGATGTTTTTATTGAAATATTAGATACGAGGCACATTATATACACAACACAGTCTACAAGTTTAAGGAACTCTATTCTGAATTATGCAATGTTAAAACTAATGACTATCTTATGTAGAGTTAAGGTGCTACACTGCTACACTCTACATAAAAGTATGGTATATAGAGATGTCTGTTGAAATAACTGAAGAAAATATGTATTTTTTCAATATGTCTTCATAGAAGACCTGGAAAGGCTACAAAATGTTGTGGCTGGGCAGGCTGAATATTTTAAAGAGCTATGTTCTCCCCAAGTTGATGCATCTTTTTAGGACTATCCCCCTGCCCATACCTTGCAAAATCTTAAAACAGTTTGAATGACTATTTTCTTCATATGTACTGTATGGAATGGGAAATTACCAAGAATAGCAAGGGCTACGCTCAGAAGGAAATTATCTCAAGGCGGAGTTAACTATCCAAACATCGCTGAAATCTATGAAGCCTGTATGGCTTATCATTTTTTGGTTTAGGACTATAAACAGGGCTTCCACCTGGGCTGGTATAAATATGAGAGGTGGAAATGCAAAAATTGCAAACCTATATTGGCTAAACCAGGAGCAATTTGACAAATTGAACTTCCAAAACCCCATTATTGCAAATATTGCCAATTACATATTTAAGTTTAAAAGTAAATTTGCCACATTTGATTCGTTAACCCTGACAGCCCCTTTGGAGACTCTTCAATTATTGATTGAAAATCTTGATATAAGACAGTGGCTTAAGGCCGGGATAACTCAAATTTCAGATATACGGTCCGCTCTCTCAATTCGGACATTTGATGACTTACAATGTAAATATAAAATATCAAACAGGGAACAATATACGTTTATGAGAATTAAAAGCTTTCTGAATGTTAACCCTTTGAGAGAACGCTCAGAGCTGGATATCTTTATAGACGCACACCACAAAAAAAGTCTTATATCTAGATTAATTGAGTTATCCAGACGGGAGATCGTTTTGGGGAAAACGAGAGGCATGACTAAATGGGAAGAAGAATTGTGGATGGATTTTCCAGCAGAGACATGGTTCCGAGCATGGGGTAGAATAAGGGGAGCGATTCACTGTATAAATTTACACAAATTTTTTTTTAAACTGGTCCATCACTGGTACTCTGTCCCAACGGTTATGCATAAAATGTTCAGATCTGTTGGGGGGAACTGCTGGAAGTGTGGAACCATGCCCGGAACCATGTCTCACATATGGTGGAGTTGCGTAAAACTTGACTCCATAAAGTCAGAAATGAGTAAACTTGTCAAAGCTCTATTCGGATTAGATTGGGGTCCAACTCCTCAAACTTTCTTATTTAATATAGATGTACCATTGAAAAATAAAGCCAACGCAGACTTAGCGATTAATGTCTTTGCAGCAATAAAGATATGCTTGGCCCGAAATTGGAAGGAACAAAGCCCCCCAACATGGCTAAATGTTCTAAATCAGATAAACTACCAATATAACATGGAGAGGTACTTTCATAGATTAACAAACAACTTAGACTTATTACGAAACATGGGCCCCTTGGCAGGCTTTGAACGGTTCTGATTCAAACCCCTTGATCCACAACGACTAAGATAATAGGAGAGCGATTCCCAGACAAACCCCCCCCCTACATATACAAACATAACTACATATAAAGATATCTTAAGTTCTACCACGAGACCAATGTATGAATCTATGAATGAATGATTGTATGGGTGATTGAAGGATTGTATTAGAGATTTTTAATACGGGAAAAAATTGAAATTAGCTAAATGTATAAAATTCACAAGATGTTACAAAGCTTTATCTCTCTTTTCTATTGTGTCCTTTTCTTTTTTTTTATTAGATAAATCTCTTTGCACTTTATAATTGTAGACGTAAGACAAAATAAAAGAAACAAATAAAGGAATATACCGGAATAACTTACGTCATAAAAGGCACGGTGATGTTCCAACCTAACAGTTAATATGTTCGACTAAACAGACTGAGTGTCAGAAAAAAAAAAAATATATATTTTTAAAGAAGGCACCATCAATCCTGTCACGCCCAGGGACTGTTTATTCTTTAAGCTATCTATTATCTCACATACTTCCTTCTGTACAAATGGTCTATTTAATTTCTCCAGAAGTTCTGTAGTTGGACTGGGGAACTTTCTAGCAGCAAAATACTTCCTGATCTGTCTGTTGGTGGATTTCTTGGGTATTGTATATAAACTTTTGTAAAAGTTATACTTGTCCGATCTTGTATGGTGACATGAATATTTTTATCATCCTGGACAGTTTTAGGAATGTTTCTTTTCTTCCTACTATTTTTTAATCTGTTAGAAAGCAACTTACCTGCCTTATTTCCTTTATAGTACCATGACGTTTTTAGTTTGTTTAAGGCTTTATTGGCATTCGGTTTAAGGAGAATGTTAATTTTCTCCTCAGTTTCCCCGAATATTCTCAACCGCCTTCCTGGATGGCGTGGTCTTATTTGCTCTATTCAGGCAGTAAAGTTGAATGTAAAGATGGGACAGTTCCAGCCAATTTTGATGTTTTGCATGGGCACCGAGTTTTTATCAAACAGCCCCTGACTACACACTTATAAGCGCACCATAGGACCAAGTTACATATTTCCTCCAAATCGTTCTCTCTGAAGTAATACCCTGTTGTTTTTTCAATATGTGTCCTGTTTTCTATTTTATTCTATTTTATCTAGTAAATTAATATTTAATCTCCAGTCTGCATTTAGTTTTGAGAATGAGTCCTTAAGATCCATTGTAACCACATTATGGTCAGACCATGTAATATCCTTAATCCTAACTCAGTTTATTCTATTCAAAGGCTCACGTCTGTGACGATAAGGTCTATTCGGGAATACGCACAGAAGGTTCTTGAAATGCATGTTTAACCTATTTCTGTGGTGTTAAGGACACACCATGTGTTATATAGGCAATTTCTGTCAAGTAAGTTCTGAAATTCGTCTGGAATTATTTATCACTTTTCTATCTTTGGTTACCCCGTCAGTGTTTTTTTTAAAATCTAAAGTCCCCCATCCATATTATTGAGACGTGTTTTTTTCAATCTTAGAGTGAATCTTAGCAATATATCTAATGGGCGAGTTGTTTGGGACTTAGACATTCATAATTTGGTTATTAACGTCTCCTACCAGTATAATATATCTGCCCTCAGGATCACATTCAATTTGTTTAAAGTTGTTATTTATGTTTTCAGATAAAAAAAGAGCTATCCCCTTTTATTTACTGTTTGGGAGGGCTGCTGTGTAGACTGATGGGAATCAATTTGACTTAAAGGGAATCTGTTCATCAGTAATCCAGTGTGTCTCTTGGATAGCACACATGTTGATTCCTTCTTTTAGGAAAAACTGTAGCAAAATTGACCTTTTTTGTGGAGAGTTCATACCCCGGACATTCAGAGTACACATTTTAACCATTACTTTTCACCAAATACTATGCTCTCCCCCTCCTCAGGTTGGCTGTATAAATAAACACATATCTCACGACTGTGCCCTTATAACATTTAAAACTAACAAAATGCTTGCACCACATTCCTGTTCACTGGGTGCAAACTTTGTGGAAATTACCCTTTCCCATGAAACTATAATGCCAAATACTTGGCATGAATGAGCTACTATGATGCCCAAGGATGGGAGAACCCAGAAAACTAATGCGGAGCCCTAACCAGTGTGAGGGAGTGAAACAACATCCCTTGTTTCTTTGGGGAGAGAGAGAGAGAGAGAAAAAAAACCAATCATGTACTCTATGGAGACATATTGAAAAAATACATATTTTCTTCAGTTATTTCAACAGACATCTCTATATACCATACTTTTATGTAGAGTGTAGCAGTGTAGCACCTTAACTCTACATAAGATAGTCATTAGTTTTAACATTGCATAATTCAGAATAGAGTTCCTTAAACTTGTAGACTGTGTTGTGTATATAATTTGCCTCGTATCTAATATTTCACTAAAAACATCTACATTTTTTATGGGTGATCCACAAAAGAAAGAAAAACACAGTGTGAACTCAGAATTCCATCTGTAGTAGTAAATATTTTAAACCACTGCTTGACAATCAGTTTGGGCTAGGATTCTGTGAGCACTATATATGCTCTGTATATTCCACAAAATACTGTCTGTAGCAGTAACAAGATTTTCCTCTCCCTTCCCCTTTCTCACTTCCTCTCCAGCCACCTCTCATTAACTAGTTCCAGGTAGCAATCCGTGACTTAGTAAGCACTGTTACACAACCTTTTGGAATAAAACAATGTCCAATACTTTTTGTGGCAGTGGCAAAGACTTCCTCCTCTTTTCTTTATCTCTGTTTAGCATGCTAACAGGTAATGTAAACCCTGACATAGCTATCTAAACATGTGTGAAGAGAAAAACTAAAGCGAGATGGTGAATAGTGTTGAAAGTGAGTGATGTGTTGTAATCTTGATGGTCCTCAATCTGTGTTTAGGTTCACTGCTGTGGAGAGGGAGAAAAAAACAAATAAAAAAACAAACAGGAGATGACTAAAATGGGGTGGTGACTGGTGCGTGATGTGTTGTGATATCGATAGTGATCTGAGTATGTTAGAAACTCCACTGTCAGTGAAGGGAAGAAAATAGTGAATGGTGGATAGTGTTAAAGGTGCGTGTTGTGTTGTGATCTAAGTAGGGGTTTTAAATTATAGCTTTAGCAGTGCTCAATAGTGCTGTGCATTTAATAAAAGAATAATAAATTTGTGCTCTTTAAAGTCTGGTTAGCGTCAAAACATCTCCATTCCCTATATCGATTTTGAGAAGATTCCATGATTTTGTGAGCAGGATTATATAGCCTTTAACATCCAGATTCCTTAGTACTGGTTTCTCCAGGTGTCTTTAGAGGGAAGAAGAAAGAGTGAGAAAAATAAGTCTGGTACCAAGTAGTGTTGATACTGTCTATGTTGGCAGCTCGGAGGAGCCACATACTGGCTTATATAACCTTTTGGGTCCAGAAAAAACTGAGTTATCTCCGATTCAAGTTGGCATTTAATACATTTAATATGTCATCTTTATTGCCACTTTAGTGGGCCTTTCCTAAATTAATTGGTAGTGATATATGGCCCTTATCATTCAGGTTATCACAAGTTTCTTCTGATATCTTGCCGCAAAGGAGAGAGGGGAGGCGGGGGAAAAAAATCCAACTCCCGTTTGTTTCCCAAAAAGATCTCACTCCTTCCCTTTCTCCTGTTTACCCAGATTTTGTTTAATCCATACATCCAATTAAATGTCATAGTTCTCGTATTGTACGTAAGGATCACTTTAACTGGGAAACCACATTGATATTTAATATCATTAATGCTCAAAATTCGGGTTACCATTGCAAAGAGGTGAGTATGGTAGGACAAATCTGGCAGGATTTTAATTCTTATAAATGGTTCTGTCAGTGGTTTTTCTCTGGCTGCTCTGACAATGGCCACCTTAATTCTGTACATAGAACAGCAGATAAGAATATCTCTTGGAATATTCTCTGACAGTGTGGGAGATTTATAATTGGAACTCCTAATGACTTAAACATGTCAGCCAGGAACTTCTTCAGAAGTTCATTGCCCGCCGTTTCTGGTATTCTTCTGAGTCTTAAATTCCTGCGTTGTGATTGATCTTCCAGATCTGCTACTTTTTGCTCCAGGTTGGCAATTTTATTTTCTATTTTTAGTCCAAGTCTTTCAGCGATGCAAACATTTCTTCGATGTTTTCATTCTTCTCTTAATTAACTTTTGTTTATTTGTCTACTTTACCTATCTCTTCTTAAGTTGCTTTTCAAAATGTAATTTATTATTTTAGTAAACTGCATTTCCAACACCTGGATTAACTGCTCATTTGTTACACGATTTTGTATCTGTTTCTCTGCTTTATCTTGTACCAGTTCCTCTTCACCTGAATTGCCGCTGTTTCTCACTTCTTCCCTTAAGGAACGCTCCAAATCTGCTTTTGTGGATTGTGGCAAAGAGAAAGAGAGTCTCTTTTCTACCTTTTGTTCTTTTTTTCTCTCTCTTTGTTATCAGTTTCTGTTGCTTTATTCTGCCACCTCCCGCCATATTGGCTCTTTCACCACAAATTATCTTCCAAGAATAGTACTCAGCATTATGCCTTAATCTGCAGATATGAGATGGTGAGGCTTCAACTAGCAGGATTTTATTAGTAGTGTGTTGGTGTATAATCCTGAACCTTCAGTTGTTAATCTTAGGGGGTTGTACACACACATATATATATATATAGGTGTATAGGTTCTGATATAACGCTGTTGCCAAATCTGAAGGAACCCACTTTTACAACCAAGTCTTTTCTGCATGGACTATCAATCCTAGCAATTCTTACATAGTGTGTTTGATGTAGCGTAGGGAGTGATTATTCTGTTTTGTGGTTTTATGGCTACAATGGTGATCCCTGCCGCCTCAGCCCAATGCTTAGAATCTTAGACTTTGTATTGATTAGAGCAGTCTTATGTCTCTGCTATAACGTCTTGTGTACAAGTTTGTGGATATATTCAGCTGTTAACTCTTACCGCCTTAGGATAGAAACACTTCAACTTTACTTGTAAATATCCAGTATTATTTATCTGATAGGAATTCTTGAATTTGGATTTTAGAGATATGTTCAGATGTTTGTCAATAACCCCTTATAAAGCCACCTCCAGATTGGGTTAGCCCTTAGCTCAGATAGACATTGAGTTGCTGCCCAAATGTAAACATTACAGAGGCAGTACTTATCCGCGAGAGTGGTTGTCCCCAAAGCCAGCTTCCCTCTTCAGATTCTGGCTGCTGGCAACAAGCTGGTTTGCCGTTAGTCCGCCTGCGTTGTGTGCTCCGGCTCTCTCAGGACTCACTTGCCGTGGTTTGTCACCTTTTTTCAGCTCCCGATTTCTGCTCTAGCTCTCCCATCAGGCATCATCAGCTCATTGAACGTGAGCACGTAACATAATCGTTCCACCCCAAGGCATACAGCTTTGAGCCCTTTATCCTGTGCCAGTCGTGTCTAAGGGTAACCCTAACTGCCCCCTGCTTTATTAAAAACCCCTTTACCCTCCTCTGTGCCCAGGTAGGACTAGCCCTTCCATCTCAGCTTGCAGCCCTAGCTGCCACTGACTGCCATTGGCTATCCTTTGGTGGTGGCTGCCCCTTTCACTCTTCCTATTGCCCCTCTCTTGCTCCATGACCTCTCTGCCATCAGCTGAAAAACGCAATTAATATGACAGACATTTCCACCATGCTTTATGTGTGGAAAGAAAAGCTTGCAATATCCTTTTTTGTTTAACACAATATAGTTTAAACAAATGCACATTGCAAGAGAAAAGTATTATCTAACATGGTCCTATAGTTTGATTTTACAAAAACAATGGCCTATGCTCGGCAGTGGAAACTACCTCCACAAAACCTCTCCCTTGGAAACAAATGGCTATAAACTGTTAAAATAAATGACTTAGCCATTTTGTGGTAAGTACACTGAATATCGACTTCTGTGTAACGGTTTTGAGGCAGCCTGTAGCCGTTGTTTAATAATCTTAACTTTCAGTCAAGTTGGCAAATCACATTTATAATGCAGTAGAGGCCATATGAGGGAAAGCTGATAAGAAAGTAGACCAGTAATAAATAGGAGGATTAAGGCCATGAAGGATTTATTTAAGTAAAACAAAGTGGATGTCTAGGGGAAAAAAAGTGTTCTGCTGTAAGGTTCAAACATAAGGTGAGAAAAAACATGTATGAAACACAACATGATCAACAGATATATTCACGTCTACTTCCATCACATATGAAATAGTTCATTTACTTATGATACACAAAGAAAGTATTTTTCACTGTGTTTAAGTTACCATTATTCCCTACATACAGCACTGTGAAAAAGTTATAGACTGGAGTGAAAAAATCCTGTAAAGGAAGAATGCTTCAAACAAATTGACATGTTAATAGTTTATTTTTATTAATTAATACAATTCAAAGTGAGTTAACAGATGAAAATCTAAATCAAATCAATATTTGGTGTGACCACCCAAAATGATAAAACAATTATACCAAACAGGTGCTAATGATCACCATTTTAAAATGTAGGTTGAAACACAGACATAAACTGAAAAAGAGACAGTTGTGTTGGAGGAATCAAGCTTGATGAGGAATAGCCAAACCCAGCTAAAAAAGTCATACACCATGGCAAGACTGAGCACAGAAACAAGAAAGATCAGCAATGTCTCCCAGGCACAACTTTCAAGGCAGATGGGGGTCTACAGATGTATTTTTCAAGCTCTTTAGAAGAAGCACACAGAAACAGGCAACACAAGACCTGTAGATGCATTGGTTGACCAATCAAACTTAATTTAGCATAAGAAAGACATATCATGCTTACTTCCCTTTGTAATCAGAAGAAAAGTGGTGCACTCATCTACTGTCTGGAGAAGTTTGCTGTGAAGTGCTCTTCATGGAAGACTTTTAGCCAAAAAACCATACCTCCGATGTGGAAGCAAGGTCATGTGACTCTGCTATGAATGAAAACACAGGAACGGGTTGCAGAACAATAGCAGCAGGTGCTCTGGACTGATGAGTCAACATTTGAAATATTTGGCTGGAGAAAATGGCAGTGTGTTTATTGAAGGCCTGGAGAGCAGTACAAGAATGTGTGTCTGCAGGCAACAGGAAAGCATGGTGGATGTTTCTTGCAAGTTGGAGCTGCATTTCTGCAAAAGGAGTTGGGGCTTGGTCAGAATTAATAGTCTCCTTAATGTTGAGAAGTAAAGGCAGATACTTATCCATCATGCAATACCATCAGGCAAGCATCTGATTGGCCCCAAATGTATTCTGCAACACAACAATAACCCCAAACATACAGCCAAAATAATCTTCAACATAAAGAAAAACAAGGGGTATCATGACGAGAGCAGGTATATTTAAATAGCTACATAGACTTACAATCTCCTTTAAGCCCTTGACAAAGCTGCATGCTCCGCTGTCGGGCAGAATCACTTGCAGTCGCTCTGACATAGTACCGTCAGTAGCAGGATCAACCAGGGATGGAGTGGGACACCTGTATTTGACCGGATTTTCTGGTGTAGCTGAAGGTGGCAGGCTACGAACAATTAAAGCCTTTGGGGTATTCAGACCATCTGCATGTGTCCCCTCTCTACTAAATAACGCTAAAACAAAATAGCTAAAAAGGGCTCTAATGCACTATGATTGGGGAACTAGGTTCTCAGAGTAGACATGCCACTTAAGGGACAGTATACCTGTTAGGGAGGAGGCGGGCAACTATAGACCAGTAAGTCTTACTTCAGTAGTGGGGAAAATAATGGAAATCTTGTTAAAGAATAGTATTGTTGAACATCTAAAGTCGCTTGGATTTCAAGATCAGAGACAGCATGGGTTTACTGCAGGGAGATCATGCCAAACTAATCTTATTGATTTTTTTGATTGGGTGACTAAAATAATAGATCAGGGTGGTGCAGTAGACATTGCTTACCTAGATTTCAGTAAGGCTTTTGACACTGTCGCACATAGAAGGCTTATCAATAAACTGAAATCTTTGAGTTTGGATTTCAATATTGTTAAATGGATTAGACAATGGCTGAGTGACAGGCAACAGAGGGTTGTAGTCAATGGGGTATATTCGATGCAAGGTCTTGTTACTAGTGGGGTACCTCAGGGATCTGTACTTGGACCCATTCTCTTTAATGCTTTTATTAGCGATATTGCAGAAGGTCTTGTTGGCAAAGTATGTCTTTTTGCTGATGATACAAAGATTTGCAGCAGGGTTGATATTCATGGAGGGATAAGCCAAATGGCAAATGATTTAGCTAAACTAGAAAAATGGTCAGAGCAGTGGCAACTGACATTTAATGTGGACAAGTGCAAGATTATGCACCTTGGGCGTAAAAGCACAAAATCAGAATAAAGACTATTTGGTACAGTCCTAACCTCAACATCTGAGGAAAGGGATTTAGGAGTAATGATTTCAGAGGACTTGAAGGTAGGTAGGCAATGTAATAGAGCAGCAGGAAATACTAGCAGAATGCTTGGTTGCATAGGGAGAGGTATTAGCAGTAGGAAGAGGGAAGTGCTCATGCCATTGTACAGAGGACTGGTGAGACCTCACTTGGAGTATTGTAAGCAGTAACTTTGGAGAGAGTTCAGAGAAGAGCTACTAAACTGGTTCATGGGTTGAAGGATAAAACTCACCAGGAAAGGTTAAAGTATCTTAACATGTATAGCTTGGAGGAAAGACGTAACAGGGGGGACATGCTAGAAACATTTAAATACATAAAGGGAATCAACACAGTAAAGGAAGAGAGTATATTTAAAAGAAGAAAAACTACCACAACTAGAGGACATAGTCTTAAATTAGAGGGGCAACGATTTAAAAGTAATATCAGGAAGTATTACTTTACTGAGAGGGTAGTGGATGTATGGAATAGCCTTCCAGCAGAAGTGGTAGAGGTAAACACAGTCAAGGATTTTAAGCATGCGTGGGATAAACACAAGGCTATCCTAGCTATAAGACCGGGAACGGGGGACTAATAAAAGTACTCAAAAAAAAATTGGGCAGACTAGATGGACCGAATGGTTCTTATCTGCCGACACATTCTATGTTTCTATGTTTCTGTCCCCTAACAACAATTAAAGGGGAAACAAGGCTGAGCAATATTGTATTCTCTGACAGACACTGCCAAAACCGGGAGAGCAGAGACTGGATCTGTCAGCTATTGAGACCTGACTATTAAACAGCCATAATATACCCCCAATAAATGTTCAGGGAAACTCTGCCTGAAAAAAGATAGGGGAATATTCAACTCCTTCAAGAAAGGCAGACATCCCCCTAAGCACTAATCCCTGTATGAGAAAAGGATTATCTTTCTGTCTTATCCTTTTTTTGCACTTCTTTTTTTGTACATACACAATTACTTTACAAGGTAATAACTTCACAAATAAAACTTTCTTACCTTCTATATATTATTTTTTAACCAAACTAATAAAAAAGTTATATTTTAAACTCATCAGACTTTACCCCACAAATTAATCTGTCTGGGATTACATTTCTGGAATTACATGAAGCGAGAGAAGCCACTGAGGCTGCCTAAATCCACTGTAGAGCACCAAGATGTTTAGAGCAATCTACCTGCCAAGTTCCTATGCTATGGAGCTATGGAGATGGGGAAAATAGTTTTCATGGCTTCCCCACATGCTTTTTCACTTATCTTATGTACCACCATACCATATATACTGATCAGCCATAACATTATGACCACTGACAGGTGGCAAGCAGGCGGAAGCAGTATGTTGCTTTGGGAAATGTTCTGCTGGGAAACCTTGGGTCCTACCATTAAGGTGGATGTTACTTTGATACATTCCACCTGCATAAGTATTGTTGCTTTCTGGCAGGGCAATTTTCCTGCTTAAGGAGGCCAATGCCATCAGGAACTACTGTTTCCATGAAAGGGTGCAGACATCCTTTGATGGAAATGGAATTCCCTGATGGGACTGGCCTTCTTAAGCAGAAAAATCAACCTGCCAGAAAGCAATATGTTTCAGGAATGGTTTGAGGAACACAACAAAGAGTTCAAGCTGTCGACTTCCCAAATTTCCCATACCTCCATCCAATCGAGCATCTATGGGATGTGCTGGACAATCGAGTCCAATCCATAGAGGCCCCATCTCACAACCGGCGGGACTTAACCCCTTCGTGACGCATGGTGCTTGTGTCCCAAACGACGCAAGCACCAAAACATCACGATTTGTTCCTGGCCAGCGATCACAAGGTGATCGGTAGCCAGGAACACTCTGGCAGAGACCCGATCAGGGTCTTAATAGACCCTGTTGGTCCCTTCCAAAAAATTGCGAGACCTCCGGACGTCACGTGTGACGTCACGGAAGGCGTGCCCGAACCCGGAAGTTCGGGCACAGTGCGATTTAGCAAAATGTAGCCGGTGCTCGCTTTGAGCACCGGCTACATTTTCCCTGTCAGACTGAGGCCACTCAAAGTGGCCTCATCTGACAGGTGGGATCCCGCTGTAAGTGCCTGCAGCGGGATTCGAAAACAGCTCATCGCAGGGAGCCGCGATGAGCTGTTAAGTACAGGACGTACTATGCCGTCCTAACGACTTTAAGGCACTTAAAGTCAGGACGGCATAGTACGTCCTAAAGTCGGGAATGGGTTAAAGGATTTTCTGTTGGTGCCAGATAGCACAGCACACCTTCAGAGGTCTAGTCTATGCCTCCAAGGGTTCAGGGCTGTTTTAGCATCAAAAAAAGGACACAATTTCAGGCAGGTAGTAATAATGTTATGCCTAATCGGTGTACACTGTCCTACCTTTCTTTGTCTAAATTACTTTTGTAGCTCCCATTTAATTTCTGTAAAAAGTTTTAAATTGTTATTTAGTAAAGGTTATACTAGTTGTTGATTCCTGAGAATTCCTGAGTACTAAAATGTTGTCTAAAATAGTTTGCAGGAATAACCTTCTTATGATCAAGGAGTATTATTTGCCAGGGTGTTTTTCAAACTTGAACTCCAGTTGTTCAATTCAACTCTCCCAATTGGTTTAACTTGTCTAAAATAATTTAGTTTGAGCAGTTTTTTCCTGAATGTTGAATTATTTTATATCTTTCTCCTCTGAAAACAAAGTTTTAGGAATACTTTATGGAGAAGAAGATGACTTTGTTCACAGTATAATTGTAGTGTCGTCCCAATTAAATTATTTTAAAATCTGACAAACAGGCTCATTATTGCACCTCTAATTGTTAACAGACAATTCAACAAATGCTTCATCAACATAAAATGCACAGGCAAATCTAAATATTGGTGTATATATTAACAGTAGCTTAGAAAACAAAGTATTAACACCCAAACATATCCTGTGTTATACCTTCATTTTTTAACTAGTGTCCTGTGCAATAGCATAATAGGTAACGCGTATTAGGTAAAGAAGGGCAAATATAATCTCTTATTGTCCATCCCACTGACAACGAAGCTTCATATTAAACTATTCTGAGGTTATGGATACAATAAAGAAAATCATAATACAAGCACTTGTTTTTATTCCTAACGAGGTGGCCTGAAGCAAACATCTCAGTGTGGATCATTATGGCACCACCACTGGCAATAGGTCATCTCTCCTTAAAATGAGTCTACTGTTCATAAATGATAATATATTGTGTAAAACCAACAGAAAAAAAAAAACTCTTCATACAGAAACATGGGAAGATGGATCTTGATTGCAAAATGGTAAATCAAGCTTCAAAAGGTTGAAAACACTTATCCAAATCCAGAATCCCAGCGCAATGTCTGCTCATGTGTTATCAATTGGAAGCAAATGACATATGATGTAGAAACCGAGCAGCCAAACATCACCCAGATCTTCAGTGATATAATGAAGAACGCACACAACATTTTAGATCACGACATCATAGCAAAATTAATACAGCAATTATAGATAATCATTTTACATACATTTTCTCAAGGTCTTCAAATCCTGAGAAAGCTCCTTTTGGTATTACTGTAACTTTCGTGAGTATAAATCTCCTGAAAATAAAGCATATAAGACAACATGAGAATATGGAAAATTAAACTATAATTAATTCAGGCAAAATATCTCACAAAAAATCCAAGCCGTTTCTTTTTTATATCATAGTGTACTGTAACATTTTTAAATAGTGCAGATATTTTTTTATATTATATTTATATTTTAGAGAATATTTTATAACACACACTGAATTATGCCTTCTTGTGAAGATGGTCGATCATTCATCCGAAGAGCAACACTTTTCTTCTTCAGCTGCCAAGACCTAAGAGTTGTTATCGGAAGGTTGAAAAAAATGTATTGAGAATGAATAATTGTGCCAGTGAGGTGAAGATGTAAGCTCCCAGGCAAAGGAGAATTTCTAAAGGCAACAAGTTCTGCTTTAAGTGGCAATCACAGTTTGGTATATATTGCCCATTCAGTTTTAATCAAGACTATTTCCTCTTACGTTTGGACTAATGAACTTCTTCTCTTCTGACCTTTGATATAGTCTTAACTGATTAGCAAGTCAAGTGTGCTACACACACTGACACACGCAGGCACGCACACACACACACACACACATACACACACACACACTGATGGCAGTAAGTGGGTTTCTAAAAATTCGGCATCACTACTTTATCTCTATTTTTGTTCCTCTAAACTGAAAACATTGCGAGAATATTTGTATTTCTATTTGTATGTAATTACTATAAATATGATTGTGTAATTTATGATAAATCGTTACAATTAAGTTGAACTAGACCGATGTTGCATGTAATACGTGTTATGTTACATGTTCATGTAATTTATACAATATATTATGATAATAAAAGTTAGCAATTTTAGTTAGATATGTATCCATACGTTTGTTTCTAAAAACAACACAAAAATATGCATCTGTCAATTGAATGAGATGTATCACCTCAGTACATTTGATGGCCTAGAAATAAATGAGCTGAATTGATTCCATTATGTTTTTTTGTGTGTCTAAAATGAATGATTTTGACAAAAATGGGTGCCAAATTGCAAACATTTTTCACACCATTAGGCTGTTGCTTTGTAAAACTGTTCATTTTTGTATATTGTCACATCCTATCGTCGTCATAAAACAATCTTGACATTTCCAAACCTTATTAAAGGGACTATATCACCTAAACATTATTTTTCATTGTACATGTAGAGAATATAAAATTACTGAACAATGAGCTTTGTTAGCAAAATTACAAGTACATGCCTAAATTAGGAAAACATGTATTTTAAGTGGGTCTGTGGAGTCTCCTGCTTATGACATCACTTGTGGCTTGATATGCAAATGAACTGCTTGTCAATGGGAATATGTGTAATTTGCATATTAAGCCACATGTGATGTCATAAACTGGAGACTTCACTGCCACATTCCAAACATGTTTCTCATAAATTAGGCATATTGCAATTCTGCTAACACAATAGTAATAGATCATTTCAGTCATTTTTTATTATCTACTTTCACAATAAAAACAATGTTGAGTTGATACAGTCCCTTGAGGTCATTTGATATTTAGAATTAGATATGTATCTAACATAAAATCCTAGTGAAGATTTTGCCAAGTAAATGGAGTCTCAGATTAGTTTTATGTAAGATTCATAATGATACTTTCTTAGAGAGGAGAAGATAACAATTCTATGGGGGTCGACAACACATTAAACAATAGTTACAAAAACATTACTATTTCCATCATACCCCTGTCTTCTATTTTCCCAATTAAAAAAAATATATCAGATATGGTACAAGGTGTAGAATTTAGGGAATACTTTAAAAAAAAATTGAGAAGTGTTTTTCTATTTCTTAGGCTCTATGTAGTGGTAAATCATATTGGCAGAATTGGGAATATTGGTGCTGTAGCAGCTTTGATCTTAGCCTAACCCTAGGAGATGAATGCACTGGTCTCTGTTGATAGGGGATGAAGCTGGAAATGTGCGTACAAGCTTAAAATGGGTGGAGAGAATAAGCAGGTGATTCAGCTCAAAAATGAGCTGGACCATCCTGAAAGTAGGGGGAGTAATATGGAAGAGCACGCTCCCCTGCACCTGGAGAAAAACAGTTTCCCACAGAGATCAGGGAACAGGTGTAAAACTAGGAAATTTCAAAGATGTACAATAAGAATCCATGTACTACTTACAACAAGCGTTGTATATTCTGTTATTAATTATAATCAATTTTAAAAATAATAATTAATCCTATTTAGCATTTGCCTTACCAATGCTTGGATTTGAATGTGTTCATGTTATCTAGTATTAAGTAGGGGTGAGTGCTGATTGTTAAGTATTTTGGAGGTGTCAGTGTGCACTGTATATCTTAAGATAACCATTAGACATGTGCATTTTACATACATTCCATAAACCAACATAATGAACGATTTTCGGTTTATGGAATCCATGTAATGCTATTGCTATTCTATAAACCGAAATAGAGTCCCCATTCATCAGAATAGGTCAATAGGTCTATAAACCGAAAGACATTCGGTTTATAGACTTTCAGTTTATAGAATACATGTAATGCTATTGCTATTCTATAAACCGAAAGTCTATAAACCGAATGCCGTTCGGTTTATAGACTTTCGGCTTATGGAATACATGTAATTCTATTGGCTTTCTATAAACCGAAATAGAAATTCTTATGAATGGTGACTCTATTTCGGTTTATAGAAAGTCAATAGCATTACATGTATTCCATAGGCCGAAAGTCTATAAACCGAACGACATTCGGTTTATAGACTTTTTGTTTATGGAATGTGTAGGTCAATTGATTTGTATGAACAAATAAAACGAAACGAAAATAATGAACGAATTTCGTCTGAAACGAATGCAGTAATGAACGAAATTCGTTTTAGACTAAATAAATAACATTTTCGTCCGAATGGACGAAAACGAAATGAAAATTTTAGTTTTGCACATGTCTAATAACCATATCTGTGAGCTAGGTTTGAGTTTTATGTTTGTTTTTTCAATCAAGGATTGGTATTTGGCAGCATTTTCTTTAGAATTATAGCACACATAGTGATGGTGGAGTTTTACTAAATTTTTTATTTATTTTTTTTTACTTTTGCTTTGTTTATAGAAATTAAAAACTTGGTCCCACCTGTCTAGAGTTAACCCCACGTGTATTTTTGCAGATACATGCTGGTTTACTTTGAGCTCTGCATCTCAACTGAGTGGTCTGTATATTAATGGCATATTGAATCAACTATATGTTTAAAAACTGATATACATATAATTATTATATATTATACATTGAATATATTTATGTATATATGTGTAATCTCTTCTTAATGGTAGATCAGGCCCAGCCTCCACTTCCTTCTGGTCGTGATGTTGTAAGATTCTAGATTGATTCTAGGGTGGTGTTGAGATCTATCAAGGGAAGAGGCACTGATACATACTATATAACTGAGGGAGAGGAAATGAATTGTATCATGCAGGTGTTGTTACCATTATACACAGGATATGTACTTGTGTTGCTCTTGAAAAGCTAGTTAGCCTTTTTTCCTTCTTAATGAGGACTCCAGAGAATCATCATGTTAGACAGACTCATAGTGAGGTGAGTAACTGGAGATTTCACTGCAGATGTTAATTAGAATTCAAGGTGTCGTATTAGAGAGCTTCATAAGTGGTTTCATTCATTTGATTGTTCTCGGTGTCAATGTGAAGAACTGGAAATCCCTACATGCTAGGTTTTTCTTACAGAAATTCCTTTTTGAGGACGGGAGTTTCCAATCTCCAACTCTAACAGAATGAATACACTAAAAGTGTATTTTGTAACTGGATCTGACTGAAATCTTCCAAAGTAAGTCTACATCTTACCTTAAATCTGGGTTCAATGTCTTTTACTTTAACACCTCCATTGTCCTCTATTGGCCTCCAATGTCCTTTTCCACCACATGTGTTACAAGCCCAAAACTACACCAAATATTTTCCACACATTATCATAGAAACAAAAAATGTATCAGCAAATAAAAACTACTAATATTGTGAAATTACAGTAGTTTGCAAAAAACCAGGACTGCCCACACTATCTAGTAAAAGTCAGTTTCCTTCTTTTTTTTTTGCTGCAAGAACCGATGAGAACAATTTCATTCAAATGAATGGACTTTCATGTCATCCCTCTAGTGATGTCATCAGACAATGTGTTGCACTGTTAAGAGATCCAACTGTGTACAAGAGCAAGTCTATTACAGTCTACACAATGTATGCTATACCAGGAGCACAGGAAATGACTAAATGAAATAAAGCTTTATATGCTCAGCGTCTATATAATCAGTGCTGCCGCACCTGCAGTAAACATGCACAGTAATCACCGGGAGAGGGCTTGAGTTAAATATTCAAAATTGCACTACAAAAAAAATCCTGTGCACTGTACTAGCAGTAATCTTCATCTTGCACCAAAGTGAGTTTGGGGACTAGACTGTCCCTTAAATGGTACTCACTGTATCAACCTCCAAATGAGCGCTGATCCGGCCATGAATCAGACATACATCTCTGACTTGGTACATTAAGTGACTGACACATGTTTAACCAAACATTCTCATGATCGATGGCAGGGTTTAAAGTGATTGAAAACAAATTGTATTATGTAATGTTAATCTCCACTGGAATTATAATTCCTAATTTGAGCACAAAAAATGTATATATATAATTTTCTGTATATTCACTGACTGGCCAGCTGCTTGGTTTATAATGTTGCAACAGAAGTGAAAAAAATAATAATATTATTAAGTATGTATTGTTTTTCAGATGGAATTTTTGGATTCATTTTGCAATGTAAAAAGGTAATTAGATGGCAGCTACAGCCTGCACAGTAGATATGTATTGCATTTTCTTTAGCTGGAGGTTTGTGTTTGAACTATCTACTATATTTCCCATTGTGCCCACATCGGAAGACAGCTAATTGAATCCTGAAACACAAAAATGTCTTTGCTGTTGCACACTTATATAATAAATAGCCAATTCATCACTTTTATCATTAAAGTAAGGATGTGCTTACTAATGCTTGTTTTTAATCCGTTTTTCTATTTCAGCTCTTTATCTCAGCACCTCCAATGTACAGGACAGAATCTATGACTTGTTATTACTGTCCATAGATTATTTAAGATGTTATCTCCTCCTTCATCATCTTTTCTGCTAGGTTGTACCCTTGCTAAGGCTATTGCCTCTATTTATGTTATACTTTACTTTTTCAGTTGGTTATTGCAATCTGTATATGTATCACAATATACATTACATAAACGCTACAAACATTTCACTCATAGTAAGATAAATTGTAGCAAAAAAGAATTTACCAGAATTAACATAACTGTTTGGTTATTAAGACAGAATATGCTGCATTTGTATAACAAAGCAGCAACTTTGGATCTGTCCTCCTGCTAATACATATTTCCATGACTTAAATAATTATGTGGAGTGTCAGCCAGAGTAGGTATATTACTTTTTATTCAGATGCTTATGATAACTGTATAATCCAGGGCTGTTATTAAACCCTTTGTGATGCTAAGTCTTTCAATGCCATCCTATTTTACAGGTCCTAAAAGATGCTAGGATGGCATAGAACGTCCTTTACATAACAGATCAACGCAGCCACCATTGATGTACTCAGATCTTGCTGCAGGGACACCTGTCAGATGAGGCTTTTTTGAGTAGCCCACGTTACACAAAAATGAATGCACCCCTCACAGACCCCTTGAAGAAATATTGCGCAACCTATGAGTTTCTACCTGAGTTGATCATCTGTTGTCTTGTTAGTAAAGTATTTGTTCTGCTATTTTGTGTTACTCTTTTTGTTTTGTTCATGTTTATATGTATCTTTGTTAGCACTATTTGCAATTCACTTTTCAATTAACTAATGCGCATTAGCCTTGTGTGCTTTTTATTTTAAATGTTCATCATGTGCCCTGTCATGCTCAGGACCATCGTTACCGTGGGGAAAATGGGGCAGCTGCTCCTGACCTAGTCATTTCTGGGGGGCCCAGTTAGCCCACTGTCTACAATATGGGCCCACTGCCCGAGTGACATCTCACATGGAGGCAGTCACGCTAGGGCAGCAGCTGGCAGTCCACATCCAGTGGATGTAGTCCTTGCTTCTTGTCATTGCCGACAGATATGACATCAAGTAATATCCGGCTGCTTTATTTCCCTCCTCCTGCATGCAACATGCAGGAGGGAAGACTTTGCAGATGAAAATGGCTGGGGATCTGGAGCGGCCAGCTGAGTACTGGAGAAGGGCTTAATTATGTTATTTTTCACCTAGCCAGGGAATATGATAATGGGCAAACTGTGGAATATTAATCAACACACTAACAGTGGCATATTAATGGGCAAACTGGATGTGACATACTAATGGACAAACATACAGTGGCATATTCATGAGAAAACTGGCTGTGGCATATTAATGAGAAAACTGGCAGTAGCACATTTATGGGCAAAATAGTAATGGCATATTCATGGGCAAACTATTTGTAGCATATTAATAGGCAAACTGTGACATATTCATGGACAAACTGTGGCATATTCATGGACAAACGAACAGTGGCATATTAAAGGACAAAATGGATGTGGTATATTAATTTGCAAAATGACAGTGGCATTTTAATGGGCAAATTGGCTGTGGCATTTTAATCGGCAAACTGGCTGTGGCATATTAATGGGAAAACTGGCTGTGGCATATTGATGGGCATACTCGTTGTGGCATATTAATGGGCAAACTAACAGTAGCATATTAATGGGCAAACTGCCTGTGGAATATTAATGGGTCAACTAACAGTGGCATATTAATGGGCAAACTAACAGTGGCATATTAATGGGAAAACTAACAGTGGCATATTAATGGGCAAACTGGCTGTGGAAAATTAATTGGCCAACTGACAGTGGCATATAAATGGACAAACTAGAACTGGCATAGTAATGGGCAACATATCAGTAGCATATTAACGTGCAAACTAACAGTGGCCTATTAAAGGAAACCTGGCTGTGGCATATCTCAATGGGCACCTGGCTGGGGAATAATTTAATGGGGAAACTGTGTCATTTTGTAATGGATACACTGTGGCATATTTAATGGACAAAATGTGGCATAATTTAATGAGCAAACAGGCTTTTGAATATTTTAATGGTAAAGCGACTGTGGCATGTTAATTGGTACCTGTCTGTGGCTCATTCTAATTGGCAACGTGATACTGTGGCATGTTCTGTTGGCAAAATAACATGTAGTATGGGGTAAAGTAACACTGTTGCCTGTTCTGCAGGTCCAGTTCTGTGGGGCAAAGTGACACTGTGGTATGTTATGTGGGACAAATTGACACTGTGGCATGCCAAATCATGTGTTGTGGGTGCAAAATAAGTGCATAGAAAGTGCTGTGGATACTGCATGGTGCTTTGTTAAGTCCTTTAGGTGCATTGTGGGTGCAGAAGAAGGGAATGAAAAAAAGTAATGCAATTTCAATAACATTTTTATTACATATAAAAATAGTTGAATGTAATATGAAAATAGTTGCCTATTTTATTAAAAAGTGAATATAAGTATTAATGTAACTATTTATCTTCAAACATTAAAAAGTATATATACTATATATTTAAGTATATGTCTATAATTATTGTTTTATAATTGTACAATAGATGTGGCACTCCATCACCTCGCAGACTTTGCTTCTGACCCCCGTGTGGAAAAAGGTTGCTGACCTCGTCCCTACTGTATAATATTTGCCCTTTGTAATATCAGTGGCATATATTATTACTGTAACATAGCTGTATTTTAATGTTAATTGCTGCCTATCATATGTAAGTGTATGGCAGTATTGCATAAAAAGAAGTTTGCATAAATATACATTTTGTTCCATCATACATTTTATACCCTGCAATTATCACTTATTATACACATTTTATACACTGCAATAAAAATACTCAGTGCTGTTATTACAAAAGTATGCACTGTTATTAGAGAGCCCTTACATATGGTGGAGTTAGGGTGAGGGCGGGGTTAGGGTGGAGGGCATGCTTGCATGCCAAAGAGTGGGGGGCGGGGTGGTCCAGGGGGCCCAAGCAAATTCTTGCCTAGGGTTCAATAAATATGAAAGACACTGGCCATGCCCCTCTAATAGCAATGCAGAATATGTAATTAAAAATAAAAGATGGCCTCTTTATGTTTTCACCAATAAAGAGGTTTTGTAAAGTATGAAAAAAATACACTAACCAAGCTAATTATATAGAGGGGCATGCACTAAACAAAAACCGAAATATACTTTATGTGCAAAATGTTAACATTTTTCGCAAATTGCTCCTTTCGCATGTTTTACCTACTTTCCCCCCCACTGCACTTGTTTAGTACATGACCAGAGTTGAGCGGACACCTGGATGTTCGGGTTCGGCAGGTTCGACCGAACTTCGGAAAAATATCCGGGTCCATGTTCGAACTTAACCAATGGGTCAATGAAGTCAATGGGGACATGAACTTTTGGCCACTAAAATGCCTCTAAAAAAGTCCTGGAAAAAAGTCCTGAAAATTAAGTAAAATGTGGGTAAGAGTGTCTCCATTCATACGAATAGGTCAACTGACCTATTCGTATGAATGGGGACTCTATTTCGGTTTATAGAATAGCAATAGCATTACATGTATTACATAAACCGAAAGTCTATAAACCGAATGTCTTTCGGTTTATAGACTTTCGGTTTATGGAATACATGTAATGCTATGGGCTTTCTATAAATCGAAATAGAGTCCCCATTCATACGAATAGGTCAATTGACCTATTCGTATGAATGGGGACTCTATTTCGGTTTATAGAAAGCCCATAGCATTACATACAATGTAATCGCCGAACCCCGAACTCCAACCCGAACATACAGTGAAATGTCCGTGTTCGGGTCCGGGGTCCAAAAACCGTAATGTTTGGTACGAACCCGAACAGTGCGGTTCGGGTTCGCTCAACACTGTACATGACCCCCATAGATACAAACATATTCAATATGACTATATGTTTACTTCTGCAGTGCCTATAACTTTGTAAGCCTTGTATCAAAATCATAGATTTATCATATAAAGTACAATATAGGCAGTTTACGCACTTGATGGTATCAGGTTCAGTCCTTGCAGCAGTAAACACGGTTAACAAAATAGCTTCTGAAAGTAATGTCATTTATATTTCTCAGATACATCTGGTGTTCTCACTTGGATATTGAGATTGCAGTTTTGACACAAATAATAATAAAAAAATACTGGTGTTTTCATGTGTATGACTGGAAGGAACCAGTTCATTGACATCCTTGGTTGACATCAGATGTTCAATGATTACCAAGAGCCCCCATGAAATATTTAACCCTTCAAATATATATATATATATTTATATGATGGAAATGCACTTTGAGCAGTTATTTTAGTCTTTTGAAACAAGATTTACAATCATTTTAGTAGCTAAGAAACTATTGTGATCCAGTAATAGAACAGAACAAAACTTAGGGAGTTAACTGCTTATATTTACCAACACATATCTCAAATCGGAAATAATGAACTCTCAAACTCCTCATGCATTTTGTTTGCTTAGCTTTCTTCTAGGGATAGATAAATTGATAGATAAATAAAATATAAAACTTTGACTTCTTTAGTGCTAATGATATTACGATTACTGACTGAATAAATGATGATAATCATATAATGTATAAGTAATTTATCTGTAATTATCTGAATTCTATAACTGGCTAAAAGGTATTTTAATTTATGTTTTTAATGCATGCTTTTCTTATTTAAAATGTATTCAGCATTTTAATAAAGGATACAGAAAAAAAGGAAACGGGAAGTGAAGTTTGCTGTAGTCATTGTTAAATTCAGGTATCTAAATATGCGATCTATTAATTCATACAATATTGGGGAAGTAATAATGTATAAGGTGTTTAGATGGATTTGTATGTGTGTATGCATGTATATATATATATATATATATATATATATATATATATATACACATATATAAACAAATCCAAAAGGAATGCACTCGCCTAAACTAGCATATATTATAAGGGGTGCTGCTGAGACCAAATAGTTATACAAAATCCAAAGAGATCAGTGCACTCACCTCAAAGCAGGTAGGAGAAAATATCTTAAAGCTATAGGTTTCAATAAAGCTACTTAAAAACACCTGTCTTTCTAACATAACAAAATTGGAGATTTAGTTACATATATGGCCATATTATGCTAAGCCCACCACTACATCAAAGTACTCCAATATTGGTGGGTCCTAACACTAAATACTGTTGCTTATGTGGCTTAATCTCTTCTTGTGTATTACTTACCAGGGACCAAAAGGCCTTCCTATTGTATAATACAGAGACACTCACAATTTATAGGTCTATATATATAGGGCATATGGTTTGGTTAAGGTAGGGCTGAAAATATATGATATGAAGATAAGAGAAGGAAAAAAAAATACATAAAAATTAAAACATAAACTATTTAATTTAGTTCGTAAATTGGTGTCTTAGGTTATGGGGGTACAGATGTTCATATAGCCGGGGAAAGATTTGGGGAGAGGTTTTGAGGTTATATGAGGTTTAATGGTATGAAGGTGAAGATAGATTGATTGTATGCTTGCTCTTAAGGGGTTGTAAGTTATGTTTATTGTTTACTTTAGTTGAAGTAGTAGGTTGGTATTTCATTGTCAAGATCTGTAATTTTTTGTAGGCTTAGAAGTGCAGTCCAGGATTCTAGTGAGATTATGGTATTTAGTCCTTTACTTAAGTGTATTGAGGTAAACGTCCAACAGGGTTGTATTATTGAGCAGTACCACCACATCTGTTTGTATGTTCCAATTTGTCTGCATCCTCTATAGCAGAGGTTTGTAACATGTGCTTTTCATTGGGGGTACATATACCATTTGGATAGAATTTTAAATCCAGTTTCTTTTGATTGACGACAGGCAGTAACGTTGAATATATTCTTCCTTTCCTTTCTTTGTGGTCAAGTGATCCTTCAAGATCAGTTTCCTGTTTTTTTGATATTTTGGGTTTTCATTATGTGATATGAGTTTGAGATTATTATTCTTTGTCATGCAGTTTGTATGCAATACGTTTCAAATATTGTAGGGGTGCATGAAATTCAACTGTTTTAGAAGATTTCAGTTCCTTTTTTTGAGGATATTGGTCGATATTGAGTAGGGGGAATCCATAGGATTAATTGGGCTTAAATCCCCAAAGCAAATATGGCTGATAATTGGCTCCAAATCAGTGAAAATGTATGATTCAGAGTCAATATCGGCTATATATCAAGTAGCCACATTTTGGAAAATTCCTGATTGGCGCCACTTCATATTGAGTAGAATGTAAATTGGGATTATTGTTCTAGTCTCATGAAAAAAAGATTTTATTTCGAAAGTGTTTTACCAGGAAGAATACATCCCGTTTTCAAGTATGTCCTGGGCACCCAGTCCAGAATGGAATTATACAGAGTTACACATTTAACAGACATGGCCATTTTAAAACTTTTTCATGGTGTACTCAAAACACAGCCACAGAACATACAGCAGCCATTAATCTATCATTAAACAAAATTGACATAGATTTAATCATTTTAATCCAAGACATTATTTGCAGACATGAGAAGTGACGAATAATTTTGCATGTCTCAGCAAGTTCTGCTGCTACACTATTGCACATGTACTTTCCCCAGAATGTTTGACCTTCCTATAATACTTTATGTGTGGTATACAGAGCCAGAAAATGTAATTTTAGTCGTTTTAGAGCACTCCACGATCACTTTAAAAATGTAAATAATAATGAATCCATTCTATTTATCATCAATACCATTTTCCCAATGTCACATCTAACGCAATGCCTGAATTTGAAGATAATGTGCAAAGCCTGAGCTGCACTCGCCAATACTTTCTGCTCTCAGAATATTCTATGCTAGGTATGCCAATTAATTGAGGGCAGCAGTTTAGGGATTGCTCTTTTTTTTAATATTCATATTAAAAAACATAAAGATAAATAAAATATATAGTTCAGTATACAGTGTAATTTCCTCAGCAAAAGACCAGATTTAACAGTTGCATCATAAGAGGAATATAAATCACATTCCCCTGATTTGTTGTACTTCTAACCTTCAAGCTGAATCAGTTATCATCTGCCACTAGCCTTAGGTCTGTATGTGAACACTAGTACTCAAATTGTTTGCTTGATTTATGCTTGTATCATCTTCTACATTATATAATTTTATCATAAAACTGATTTGTTTTTGGGTAGAAACAGTAAATCAGGATAAGGAAGATCCGGTGGAAGGGGGTAGGATGGGGGCACCATAAAATATTTTCTTTGAGTAAGCACCATTGCATAAAATAACAGAGGAATATAAAGTACATAGAGATGGAATCTTGTGAAATATGTATTTTTTTCTCTTTACAACCCTCTTAGAAAAAGGTGAAGGTCTAACAGGACTGTAATGAAATGGTGCTAACATAGCTTCAGAAGCAGACAGTGATTAAACAGCGATGATAAATGCAGTGGTAAAGGAAAGTAAGTGGCATTACCTGTTTTTCTGCATTAAATGGTCATAAAATGTGATATGATCTTCATGGAAGTCACAAGAATAGACAAGCACACGGGGGGGGCCATGTAGAAAAAAAAACACCCACTGTGCACATTGTGAGGAGAGGTATATAGGGCACCACTGACGTTTGTATAACTCTGATTGTACCTTTTTTTTTTTTATATAACCCGACACTTAGCAGTGCCGGAGTGGGACCTCCGACAAACAGTATTTGGCAGCGATTACCTGGCACTAAGCAGGCACTGTACAGATCCTTTACAGAGCGCAAGCACATCCAAAAAGTATGTTACCAGCAGATGCAGCGCAGACTTAGTCTGCTTTATAGCTAGGTGCTCACGGCGATAACACCATTATTTGGCACTATCAGCTTCTGTGCCTCCTTTATATATGACACCCAGTGTGCTTAACCTAACAACAGTGGAAAAATGGTGTGAACCCTTGAATTTAAGAAATGGTCGAACTTCAATTGCAACTTTCTAAGCAGGTACACCATATAACCCAGTTATACAAAATAGGTTTCTCTTGGACACAGTTAGATGATAGGGGTAAACAGCCATCATTTCTATTATTTATACAGTGTTACAAATGTATTCAGCTCTTCATCTACTTAAAGGAACAGCCATATCTAATTTTTTTTAATGGCTCCATGCAACAAAATAAGCATTATAGTCCCTTGAACAGATGGGTGCACACAAGGATTGGTGCTAAAGGATGTTGCCTTAGAGAATACATTTGGAGCCTGATTTAATGTGCTTCACATGCATGACATTTCACACTCCATGCAATGGGCACGTTGGCAGTTCCCTTCTCTCTGCTTGATGGAGTGCAAGTGTCTGAGAATAGGTAAGAAATCCATGCAGAAAGGCTGAGCTAATCCCGGGGAAAAAATGTACATTATGTAAATAAAACAGGGGTTAGTGCTCCTTCAATGTATATTACAAATTGAATTGACTGAAAGAAACAAAAGGATACATCAAGTAATCGGAACTCTACTTAGAGTCAACAGAAGATTTGGGGCAGGGGGAACACAAAATACTAATATGGTACGAGTGGCTAGTGGATGACAACAGGAAGTGGCTGAGAAGCATATAAAAGGAAAGACATCAATTAATGAGCAGGTTACATACAAGTTAAATTGATTGGTGAATTGTTCTATAACCAAGCCCATTTTTATTATGAGTTGGGGGTATTTCAAAATCCTAGCAGTTTCAGGAGGGCAGATCAGGGAACTTAATTTGCTAAATTTGTGTGATGCACACTACAACCAAAGTTATGCAGCAATCTTTGGGGGTCATGTACTAAACAAGTGCAGTGGGGAAAAAAGTAGGTAAAACATGACTAAGGAGCAATTTGCGACTATTTGTAACATTTTACGCTTGTTTTCCCTTATTTGCGCCTTTTCCGTTTATTTTTATTTAGCGTGCATTTTTCCGGTTGCGCTAATATTTTGCGATTAGATTTGTGCATGCTAAAGAGTTTTGCGAATGTTTTGTGAAAAATAATTCTTACTTGCGTGTGAAATGTACACTAGCTTTTAGCAAGTGCTATCAAAAGAGGTAGAAAAATATTTACAAAATTGCCTGTTTTTATTCGCAATTTGCTCGTCTGTACTATTGGAGTGTTAAATGTTTAGTACATTGCAATAGGAGCAAAGTGCAAAAATAGTTTTTCACTTAAAATATATTTGCGATTTTTTAGTACATGCCCCTCTTTGTGTCTTGTTGAATGCTTTCTGAGACCACTAAAGACTCTTATTCATTAGGAATTGGGGCTGTGCCTCAAGAAAAAAATATAACCTTTAGGACCCTATGCATTAACAGAGAGAATTTACTCACTGGAATAAAATGTCCCCTATTTATTCAGTAAAATTTACTCCCTCATCGGTTTACAATGCAAATTGCTGCTAATTTGTGGCAATCACCAGGCTACCCGCTATCATTCTGTCAGACGGAAGCAGCGGAAAAATAATAACACTGAACTTCACATAAGTAGTCATATTGGCTGTCAAGCTTTGCTTTGAATAATCATTTGGTTCAATAGTTGCCATTGAATGTGCCTCATGAGACAGATGGGAATACAAATTAGCAATGCAAATACAGGCCTATGCAAATTTCCTTGCAGACATCAGCTTAATAAATTGACTGTATGAAACCATTAAACTGGGGGGGAAAAGACCATGAGAACACCTAAGAATCTTCAACTATATTATCTGTTCAATACACAGATACGTTACGTTAATAAAAAAAAACACATTCGCTGGATGGATAAAACTGAAGGCAAGAGACCAAAGGTTTAGGAAATAGACATCCAAGAAGTCAAGAAGCAAACAGTTAGAAGATTTATTATTTTGGTTAATATGGACTAATCAGGAGTTAGTGGGATTCATATAGCTGAGCAGGTATTAAAATGTTTTACTTGCCTCAGTCAAGTGCTCAACAACAGAGTAAATTCTTCTCTTGTGTTGTGCAAACATTGAGAGCACATATATATGTATGCACCCAATTAGAATCAATGGGCATGCATATGTGTACATAAGATGCCTGCATGCTTAATGTACATGTGCTAATGCTCATGCTGACAACCCACCAATCGGAATTAAGTTTAAATATTACCAAATTCCCATCAAAGCATAAACAGTAAGATGTATTGTGATTGGCTGCTTTCTGACATCAGGGGCATGCATTCACTTAACAGTAAACTGACAGACATAGAGCAAACATCAGACATTTATAGAAAGTTAGGCAAATTTAATTATTTTTTTTCTGGCCTGACTTTTGCTATCCCAGTTTTAAACATCTGACTGTTTGTGAATAGCACTCACAGATTGGGGGGGTGGGCAGGGGGGAAAGGGGGCTCCGTTGGTTATTTTCTGCCACTATAATCTACGTTTATTTGCAAAACAGTTAAACATGTTTTACAAAAATGATTCTGTGGTTTAAAGCAATTTATGGTATTTGCCAAGCCTTTAGAGTGTTCTGCTATATTTATACCAGTGGGAAAGTAATGTATAAAATACTCCTTATAACAGCTGCACGTTTAATAAGAAACAAACAAACAAAAAATGCTCACTTCACACTTCTGTGAATAAACCAAAATGCTAAGTGTGTTTGGGATTGTATTATTTTAATATTTTCAAGGTAACCTTGATGGCAAGCAGCCAAGACAGTCACACAATATTTTCTCCTAATTTTTCATCCAGGTGCAGTTACAGTCTGAATTTAGCCCAAGTTGCTGTCAATTTGTGAGACAAATTTTAAGACACTGCGTTTTCTATTGCATTTTGAAACAAGCAATATATGCTTTTATGTCAAAATAAATTCAATTTGGATTGACATCCCAAAAATAAAGATTTCGGTACAGATATCGCTGTAGTTTTTGTTTGCTTTTATTTTTTTTGTGCTGACACAAGTCAGCAGAGGTAGAATCAATGAAAATGAAGTTACATACAGCAAGCTAATGCTTTATTCACATCCAGTTCACTTCTGAGAAGTATTGTACCAGAACTCAGTCAATAATCAGTGGCTATTGTAAGACGGGTCAAAGCTAAAAATAGTTATTTGGAAGATAATAAACTTGCCGAAAACCGACAAAGGATACATCACAAAAGGGAAAAATGTACTAACTTGAAGTAAGATATTGTTTGCAATACATAAATGTCACCAGAATATATATTTCTTGGTGAATTGAATGGAGAAAGATCAAATAACAATAACTATATTACTAGAATCACCCACCCACCTTACTTTATGTCTGGAAGCTTAACAGAGCTGTCAAATTCACAACCAGCTCAAGATTTTGAGTCATGCCCATTCTTACCAGGTTGCTCCTTGGCATTCCTGATAAAACAAATATGCAGATATTGCACCTGGCTCCTCATCTTTCTATGAATTAGGAACACTAGAATGTTTAACCCGTTGACAACATTCAGGACTGGCCTTAAGTGTTCTGGCGCCCTGTGCGGGCCTCCCCCATGGCGCCTGCCCCCCTGCCCCCCCTGTCTCTTTTCTCCCCCCCAATGGATGTGTCTCTCTCCCTTCCCATATTTGTCCCTTTCCTCTTCCTTGCCATGTCTGTCTCTCTCCATCTCCCCCATACCTGTTCTCTCTCCCCCTCCTTCCCAATATCTGTTCTCTCTCTCTCTCTCTCTCTCTCTCTCTCCCTCTCTCCGTTCTCTCTCCCTCTCTCCTTTCTCTCTCTCCCTCTCTCCGTTCTCTCTCTCCCTCTCCCTGTTCTCTCTCTCCCTCTCTCCATTCTCTCTGTTCTCTCTCTCCCTTCTCTCTCTTCCTCTCTCTCTCCCTCTCTCTGTTCTCTCTCTCCCTCTCTTTGATCTCTCTCTCCCTCTCTCTGTTCTCTCTCTCTTCCCGCCTCCCTTCCTCTGTTCTCTCTCTCTCCCCCCCTACTATGCACATGGAGCGCACGAGCGGTACTTTCTCATGCTGCCCGCGGCTCTCCGTGAAGCAGACGCTGCTCTGCTTCACCGGGTGGGGTCGGCACTACACCTCTCAGCCGGTGAGCTCTGCCACCTTCCCCCGGATCCAGCAGAGCTTGCCGAGCAGAGGGCTGGTGAGGGGGTGTCTTTTGATCTCCCCAATCCAGTGCCTCTACAGGCAAACTTCTTTTAAAAAAAAAAAAAAAATTCCGTGCGGGTGGGCGCCCCCTGGGACAACATTGGCGCCCACCTGACAACATTGGACAGCCAGGCACGTCCTGGGGAAACACTCGCTTGCAGCCTTTGAATGTGCTGCACCAATCACGATATGCCCACTGTAGATGACCAATCACAGCGACCGAATGTGCTTAGTGCCTGGGTTTGACAGTGTTCATCTCTGATGTCAGATGTGTGCAATAAATTCAAAACTGAGATAATTTTCCCCAGAACAGTAAGCATTTACGAAGGCAACAATCAGGTCAACAAATAATATTGTTGATGATGCTCAGTTCTACAAAAAGCTGTTCAGCTTCCTTAGAGGGCAGAGGATATGGTCCATGCATTTAATACTGAATGCCGTTCTACTTGTACAGTATTGTGAGGGGTACGTATCAGAGAAGAGCCTCTGCAGTCTTCTGTAGCTGAACTATACTAAGATTGTAATTAAGGAGATTAAGATTTTATGTGCTGGTTGTTTTGCGAGAATGTAAAAGCATACAGATATTGGTATGAGCAGGCCCGCCATCAGGGGGTGATGGGCGACAGGGCCGCCACCAGGAATTTCAGGGCCCCTTACTGAAAAGTTTTTATGCCCCCCCCCCCTGACAATATCTCCCACTCGCCCCACCTACCCTCACAAGCATGTTATCCCGGTCTAATGTAATATGGAGGGTGGTTGGGAGCAGTTGGTCAATATGCCAGTAATATTTTGCCACTCAATATGCCGGTAATATTTTGCCACTCATTATTCAATATTTTTCCCTCAATATGCCATTCTTTTGCCATTTACTATGCCACTATTTTGCCATTCAATATGCCAGTATTTTGCCCTTCAATATGCCAGGATTTTGCAATTCAATATGCCATTCTTTTGCCATTCAATATGCCAGGATTTTGCCCCTCACTATGCCCTTCTTTTCCCATTTAATATGCCCGTATTTTCCCTTCAATATGCCATTTAATATGCCAGGATTTTGGCCCTCAATATGCCAGGATTTTGCCAATTAATATGCCAGGATTTTGCCCCTCAGTATGCCTGGATTTTGCCCCTCAATATGCCAGGATATTCCCAATTAATATGCCAGGATTTTCCCCCTCAATGTGCCAGGATTTTGCTAATTAATATGCCAGGATCATGCCAATTAATATGCCAGGATTTTGCCCCTCAATATGCCAGGATTTTGACAATTAATATGCCATGATTTTACCCCTCAATTTGCCAGGATTTTGCCAAATAATATGCCAGGATTTTGCCCCTCAGTATGCTCGATAAGATCCACCCTCCCCCTTCCCCAGTACTTACCTCCTTGCTGCTGTCTCCCAGTGCTCTGCCAGTCCATGGCTGTGACGGAAGCGTTGTGCGCTCTTCTCCAGCCGCGCGGCTTCAATAAAGTTTGTTAAAAAAATTTTTTTTTAAAACAAACTTTATTGAAGACGCGCGGCTGGAGGGGAGTGCACAATGCTTCCCTCACAGCTGCGGACCGGCTTAATAGAGAATTTTTAAAACATTTTTTTTGCTGGTGTGACCTGGACAGGCCCCCTGATGGCAGGCCTGATGGGCGATTCTGACATCCCGGGTCCAGGGGGCCTGGTGGGCCCAGGTCACACCTCCTGGCAAAAAAATTCTCTATTAAGCTGGTCCGCAGCTGTGAGGGAAGCGTTCTGCTATCCCTTCGAGCCGCGCGGCTTCAATAAAGTTTGTTAAAAAAAAAATGCGACCGGAGTTACTTACTAAGGGGCAAAATCCTGGCAAATGAATTGGGAAATTGCTGGCATATTAATTGGCAAACCAATGGCATATTAATCGGCAAACGAATGGCATATTGAGGGGCAAAATCCTGGCACATTAATTGGCAAGCAAATGGTATATTGAGGGGCCAAATCCTGGCATATTGAGGGGCAAAATCCTGACATATTAATTGGCAAAATCCTGGCATTTTAAATGGCAAAAGAATGGCATATTGAATGGCAAAATACTGGCATATTAAATTGCATATTGAGGGGAAAAACACTGGAATATTTAATGGCAAAAGAATGGCATATTGAGGGGCAAAATACTGGCATATTAAATGGCAAAATATTGACTTATTGAGTGGCAAAATATTACTGGCATATTGACCAACTGCTCCCAACCACCCTCCATATTACACTAGACCGTGATAACATGCTTGTGAGGGTAGGTAGGGCGAGTGGGAGATATTGTCGGGGGGGGGGGGGGGGCGGCAAGGGGACCCAGAAAATTTGTTCAGTAAGGGGGCCCTGAAATTCCTGGTGGTGGCTTTGGGTATGAGACCGGGAACAAAGATTTCAGAAAACCAACATTTTACTATCTGTGCACATGTGAAATATATAATGCCTCTGAGGAAGCTACAATGAAACAAAATGCGTCAGGTGATTTTTTCAATTGTTCTAATTAGTGTCTGCTATTTCACACTTAATTTTTATGTATTTATTGTGCTATTTTCTATGTATATTTGTATGAATGTATATGTAATAAATTTACATTTTTTATATATGGATTATATCTTCCATGCCATTACTAAACATTTTGTACTGAGAAATTCTCTTCTACTTTTATCTAAATTACTACATTTTATCTAGAGTGTCTCCAAATCTTCCAATCTAACTTCTTCTTTTACCCTGGCTAGGGAACCAGGGTGTTGTTGGATGGTAACTTAGGTGCTTAGGCAGTAATTCTCATTTAGTGGTGCTTGGTATCTGGTCGGTTGCTTTTTATCACTTTTCTGTTTTTTTGTCTTCTAAACTTCTTAACTTCTATAAATCTTTTATAGGCATTTTAGATAGAGATCACGAAACATTATTATATATCGATTGCTTTAAATGCTGAAATTATTTATGGATTTTAAGACATATTTTAAGAATTTTTTCCACACATAGCACAGAAAAGCAGTTAATCAGTTTTTCTTTACAGCTCGCTTGTTCTTTTTCTGTTTTTTGTTTGTTGCAATAATTTTATCTTTTGCACCTTTTTTCTCTCTTCGTGCTGACTGCTTTGCTTGTAACACCATTGTTTGTACACTCTCTGTACACATATGAAAATGCTAGCAAAAATTACAGTTATTGAAACAGTTTCTATTACAGGTTTTTCAGTTTTTATTCCATTCGCTTGTAGACGCTTCCTACAGTTTTATAGTCTTTAATCTGTGGAACAATGCATTATACAAACACAGTGGGATGTGTCTACTATGAACCTGTAGACAACTGAGTTATAGAAATTATGCCACAATAGCCTTGTTGGACTAACAGGTGAGTGGAAGAATTTTTCCAACTCTATTTTATATATGGCCTAATCTTGCAATCCAGTTGTTCATTCACTGTTTAGTAAATACACCCCAATGTATGAGAATCTGGAAACATGTTGCAGCTTCTTCTGTTGAATTTAAAACATCTGCTTTTCTAGAAGAAAAACAAAATCTTGAAATAACATCTGTTGTACTTTTCACTACCATGGTGGTCTGAGGTTAGCACTTTAATTTTGTTAAACTTATTGTACCATCGGACACTTTCTGTACCATATTATCTGTTTTATATCCTTGTTTATTTACCAAGCACCAATAAATACAATAAGACAAAGCAATTAAAAAAATGTAAAAAAAGAAACAATTAGAATATTAAAACTCATACAGAAAATCCCATCTACAATAAACAGGACAATGGAGCATTCAGTTAACTGGCTGGTAATATACCAGCTCCTGTGCACACACAAGCTTTGCCATCAGCCTCCAAAGCAACTATGTAGACAATACAGGGAGTGCAGAATTATTAGGCAAATGAGTATTTTGACCACATCATCCTCTGTATGCATGTTGTCTTACTCCAAGCTGTATAGGCTCGAAAGCCTACTACCAATTAAGCATATTAGGTGATGTGCATCTCTGTAATGAGAAGGGGTGTGGTCTAATGACATCAACACCCTATATCAGGTGTGCATAATTATTAGGCAACTTCCTTTCCTTTGGCAAAATGGGTCAAAAGAAGGACTTGACAGGCTCAGAAAAGTCAAAATAGTGAGATATCTTGCAGAGGGATGCAGCACTCTTAAAATTGCAAAGCTTCTGAAGCGTGATCATCGAACAATCAAGCGTTTCATTCAAAATAGTCAACAGGGTCGCAAGAAGCGTGTGGAAAAACCAAGGCGCAAAATAACTGCCCATGAACTGAGAAAAGTCAAGCGTTCAGCTGCCACGATGCCACTTGCCACCAGTTTGGCCATATTTCAGAGCTGCAACATCACTGGAGTGCCTAAAAGCACAAGGTGTGCAATACTCAGAGACATGGCCAAGGTAATAAAGGCTGAAAGACGACCACCACTGAACAAGACACACAAGCTGAAACGTCAAGACTGGGCCAAGAAATATCTCAAGACTGATTTTTCTAAGGTTTTATGGACTGATGAAATGAGAGTGAGTCTTGATGGGCCAGATGGATGGGCCCGTGGCAGGATTGGTAAAGGACAGAGAGCTCCAGTCCGACTCAGACGCCAGCAAGGTGGAGGTGGAGTACTGGTTTGGGCTGGTATCATCAAAGATGAGCTTGTGGGGCCTTTTCGGTTTGAGGATGGAGTCAAGCTCAACTCCCAGTCCTACTGCCAGTTCCTGGAAGACACCTTCTTCAAGCAGTGGTACAGGAAGAAGTCTGCATCCTTCAAGAAAAACACGATTTTCATGCAGGACAATGCTCCATCACACGCGTCCAAGTACTCCACAGCGTGGCTGGCAAGAAAGGGTATAAAAGAAGAAAATCTAATGACATGGCCTCCTTGTTCACCTGATCTGAACCCCATTGAGAACCTGTGGTCCATCATCAAATGTGAGATTTACAAGGAGGGAAAACAGTACACCTCTCTGAACAGTGTCTGGGACGCTGTGGTTGCTGCTGCACGCAATGTTGATGGTGAACAGATCAAAACACTGACAGAATCCATGGATGGCAGGCTTTTGAGTGTCCTTGCAAAGAAAGGTGGCTATATTGGTCACTGATTTGTTTTTGTTTTGTTTTTTAATGTCAGAAATGTATATTTGTGAATGTTGAGATGTTATATTGGTTTCACTGGTAAAAATAAATAATTGAAATGGGTATATATTTGTTTTTTGTTAAGTTGCCTAATAATTATGCACAGTAATAGTCACCTGCACACACAGATATCCCCCTAAAATAGCTAAAACTAAAAACAAACTAAAAACTACTTCCAAAAATATTCAGCTTTGATATTAATGAGTTTTTTGGGTTCATTGAGAACATGGTTGTTGTTCAATAATAAAATTAATCCTCAAAAATACAACTTGCCTAATAATTCTGCACTCCCTGTATAGTTTCCCCTTCTCCCTATTTTAGCGTATTTTCCTTCAGTTGATTCATCTCTGTGTCTCCATATGTTTCACATCCCTCCATATGTGACAAAGCAGTCATATATAACAAGGAGCACCTCACCCCATACACCCCCCCCAAATATGGGGGAGGATGATAATGGATTATGATTAGCCCCTAGCCTAATAAAAATCCTCACTGCAATGGCGGAGACAGCCTGTCTCAGCAATTGCAGACTAAGACAGCCCCTTTTTTGGGGTTTTCTGACTTGCTTCAATCAGAGGCAGCCTGAAACACCCTTCACTCAATGTGGCTGAGGGGGCGTGATTTACAGATCAGTGACAATTGTGCCTGTGGCCATTCTTTTTTTTTTTTTTTGCTTTCCAGGATAGCATTCACTTGTGAAGCTTCCATAAAAGCTGAAAATGCCACTAATCATGGCGAAAATGCCTCAATTGCGTTGTTTTAAAGGAAGCCCTTACATATACGGGCATTGTCACCAATGCATTATAGTGGGAGCCCGTACATGTATGGGCATTGTCGTGAAGGGGTTAAGATGAATCCTCCTCATATTCCTGATGAGGTACTAATCAAGAAGAGTTATGATCCTACTAGGCACCATCAATGGGGGAATTGGAACTTGACAGAACCGCAAATGGACTGAGAAGACATGGACACAATGATAAAAGGCAATATCAAGAGTTTCTTGAGAATCTTTTAGAATATGAACTTAGCTACTTTTCCTCCCCACTTAGGTTTTGTGAGGAGAGGTAATATAAGCCCCTGGTCTCGACTGTCCCTTATGAAACGTGTTGTAAAGTCCTTCCCCTATAATCCCTCCGCAAATCACAAGTTCTTCAATCCTCCGATAATAATAATAATAATAATAATAATAATAATAATAAGTTCATGGCCAAGGGATGCCAAGTTTCCTGGTCTAAAGTCAAATGCATAATAAACAAGTAAATGAATAATAATTCAAGCAGCGATTCATAAATATCTAATGAGTCCTCATTGATGTCGACACACATTACTTGTATTGCTGTTTTTTTTTTTCTTGTGGTGTAAAACTTAAGTGTCTCTTAGTGGTGGTCATAACAGTAAAGAGGGAAAAGCAAACTGCTGGTAAATATACTGTCAGCAGTTTTTTTTTTTCTCCCGCAAGCAGAAAACATAGTATCGAGTCCATAAGGAGATATTTAGAATAGATATCGAATCATTACACACTGTATGGATTTCTGTAAGAGTCATAAGATATAAAGATATTAGAAGTATACAAATGGAAAATAGGGTCAGTCACATGACTATTTAACCTCTATTTAACCTCATCCCTAGTTGCCAACATCAGCAATGTTTCCAGGGACACATATTTGTTCCACATGCTGCAGAAAAGAGCATGCAAAGGGCAGCCATGCAGTATGTAGGATGGATATACTCACAGACAGTATCCAATTAATTAATCAGGGTGGAGATCTCATAGGACTTACCCTGATTAATTAATTGGATTGTGTCTGTGCGTATATCCATACTACATACTGCCAGGCTGCACTTTGCATGCTCTTTCTGCAGCATGTGGAACACAGATGTGTCCCTGGAAACATGGCCGATGTTGGCAACTATGCTCATCTAGTCTGCTCTTCTGTAGAATGGAATCCATTTTTTATACACGTTACAAACAACCAAATACAGTGTACAGGGTTCACTTTGCTATTTTCTAACTGAACACATGTTTGTTATATATGGTACCATTTCTATTTATGGGATATGTGAACCCACTTCTGCTGCCTAATATTTTGTTTCACAATTAGTAAGTCACATGATTCTGTATAGAACAGATGCAAAGATCCAATGATTTTCAGTGAAAGAGTTGTTGTTTTTTTTTTGTTAAAATTAATTTTCTTTTACCACACGTTTGCCGCCGATACATATATGTAACGCACGGCACAAACGTTTCAAGCAGCGACAAATAAGATACTTAATTAAAATATTTATAGTTTCTTTGTTGAAAGGCTTGGAAGAAATGCCAAGTGAAAATCAAATTAAATATTCATTATAGTGTTAATTATGTCATTCGCAAAATAATTTGAATATATAAAACGTGACAATACATCACAGGGCATCTTTGGATCACTGTGCCATGAAGCACAATATGAGGAGTTGAAGAGAATATGACAATCTTAGATGGTTTTGTGAGCTGGTCAACAAAAACATGACCAATGTCATTGAGTAAATGCAGTTTTTAAGTGTTAAAACAGTTAACAGTTAACTTCAGAGTTATTTTGTGCTTGAAAATCTTGCTTTGTGCTGCATTTGACCCCCCTGCTCTGAATAAAGGCCTATCTGCTTCTCACTATGATGTAGGAACTTTTCTTTAATAAATGAAAGTATCAAGAGGTATTTATAGAGATATATAGAATATGTTTATCTGTCACAAAGACATGGTTATATAAACTAACCAAAGTGTAATGCCTGAAGGTAATCATGTCAAGTTTCACTCAGGACATAAAACCATTGCTTATAAATATGGCTCCCATACTGAATATGTAAATACTGGTTATCTCCAAGTAGAATCTCAGCGATACATTCTAATGCATGCCAAGGCCAGATTCCCCAACTAGGCTGCCAGGGATGCTGCTCCTGACATTGGTGATCTACTTGAAACCGTTTTAGCATCACAGCATGAACTAAAATCATCAAATCCATGTTTATACCTTAATTTGCATCATTCCAAAATACCTACAAGACAGGTCTGACTAACTGCTTAACAAGGGAAATTAAAACTGAAGACCAAAACTGTCTATTATACAGAATTAATTTCCAACTCTGCTATAATTCATGAATAAAGCCACAGGTATATTGCTTACTAAACTGACATCCCACCTAATGATTGCCAGACAGCTCCCTATTCTATCTCTGCTACTAGTAGCACATCCTAGCTGTATTTGTGACCAAAATGGAGGAAAGAGAATACCCTGGCTTGTTGTGGTAGATTCTAAGCGTAATTGCTCATTAGCAGAGGATTAGTCAAGTGTCTTCCCCGTAAGTGTTCTCTAAAAACCTTAATAAAAGATAACAACAAAAAAAGGCAGGTAAAAAAAAAAAGAGCAGGAACAATAAATTCAGAAAAAACACATAGCATTATAAGTCTTAATAAATATAGGTTTATTTGCAGATCAGAAGGTCAGATCACGTGTTAAAGTAGCACATGTGGAAAACTCTCTGGTAATTTATGCAAAACAACCTCTACAAAACGATTTGCTAAATCCGAGGTAGTGCAGAGACTAGCCAATTACTGATATCACCTTCCAATGTTAAATGCAATTACAGAAAAAGACTCAGGATAGATTCATTTATTTGTCTGGGAACATCTGGTATACATATAGGATTTTCATCTATTTTTTTTGCCAAATACTACAAAGAGTGCATGTTTCTTTCAAAGCTAAAAGATGTTAAAAATCGTTGTGCTGTGCCTGCAACTTTATACTAGCCATAGAGTCCAAAATCACAGTATATGTTTTTTTTAAAAGACATTCCAGCATTCTTATTTTAAGCTATTTTGACACTTTTATTGTGACTATTTTACCGCAAATTTCTTACTAAGCATGTGCTTTTCTTTTTTTTCCCCACTATGTTGCTGTTAATTTTTAATAGTCTGCTGTGTGATACTGCAATTTCTATTCAGTAACACCCTTTGAGTACAGTGATACACCCATGTGTAGGTTTGTCATGTTGTTTAGGGGAGATGGGGAGTTAACAGACCTCATTTGGGACAAATGCATATCCATTTTCAAAACTGGAATTTTGACATACAGTCACCCTTCGCACAGTCACTCCCATTAGGAGCATATTTGTAGCTGGCCAATTCAATTTACCCCCATGAATTCATATATTTTTTTTAAAGTAGACTACCCCTAGTATGTTTGTGGTATATTTACACTTTTCATGCAGTCATTTTAGTACCAGCCATTGTCAAACTTTGGTAGAAATGTTTTTCTGTTCTATTCACACACATCATACTTCAGGTATGAATTTACAGAGCAAACATCCCCTGAGTACAGTCATACCACCCTTGCAGAAGTATACCGTGTTATTTAGGGGTAACTGGCCACATTTGAGAGACACATTTGCATGTCAGGTTTTAACCCCTTCGCGACAATGGCCGTGTCAAGCACGTCCTGTCGGGATCTCCATGGAGCACACAGCTATCTATAATGGAGGATGGGTTATACCATCATAATGCCGCGATCAGCTGAAAAACAAGATGTATGCCAGTGAGAGCTTGCATTGCAATGCCAAGCTTAGCCAATCAATGTAAAAAAAATAATCATATTTCCATCTAAAAGTTCACAAATAAAATAAACCTATGGCTCACAACAAGTGTTGAATAAACACTCTCCTGTTTTTATTATTTATAATACATGGCACTGTCTTGCAATATAAGGTATTGTTGTGTTACTGGGCACACGGGATGTTTGGAACAGGTGTCAGTAACGTTCAACACTAACAGATGTACTTCGTGTTTGCGTGAAAGTGACTATTTCAGGAAACACATGGATAATAAACAAACTTTTGGTGGACTGCCAAATTACTGGGTACATTTTGAGGTAAAGAACTTCCCATTTCTTAATGCAAATTGATACATTTATTTGACATTGCGCACATTCATATCTTGCTGATGTTTCAAATCCACGGATACAAATGCTACATGATTCCCACATAATTTCCACTTTGTGTAAAATGTTTAGTGTGTGTGGGAATACTTGATGATCGAATTGGAACTGACATTTTAGTTTTGGACTGGATTATTGTTAGGGATTTATGACTTGTGTGAGCAATGGCAAGTACTGTATTATTGCACTGTTTATTGTTTACTTTATTCAAGAAACAGTGAACTATGTGCAAGCAGGGAAAAAGAAAAATGTCATTACGCTAAGCTAGTCACAGGCTCAAATAATATAAATGAAGCTTACCAATCAGGGGTGAGCATGCTGCAAATACAGGGTGGCTGTACGATGTATACAAAAAAACAAAAACTGTCTGTGCTTCTTACCCTAATAAAGTTGGAAACAAATATATAAACATGTAAATGAGAGGTTTTGTCTATATGAATTGGCCAAAGTGCACCAACATTTTTCTTTCCCCTGCTTGCACATAGTTGAGGTTGTTGGCTCCTCTGTCTGGTTGCAGCTTGCTGTCAAGGAGTTAATTGGGAGGAGCTTTAATTGCACCTATTCCAACACATTAACCCCCTGCCGACACAGGACGGACTAGGTCCGTCCTATGTGGTGAAACATTAGTGATACAGGACCTAGTCCGTCCTGCAACAAAACTGAAAGCGATTTTTTTTTCACTTTCAGTGCTTCAGTGGTATTGCTTCAATGCTTCCACGTGGAAGCATCGTGCAATACTAGCAAAAAATGCTGACGGCATTTCGATCTCTCCAAAGAGCGATTGAAATGCCAGTTTTAAACGCAGTGCCTTTAAAATGATCGGCAGTAAATTTGCTTCCTATGTCTCTGCAAGTGTTGCTGACCTGCCTGGCAAGACACTAAAAAAATGCACTGTGTGACCAAGATGGCGCTGCCCTTGTAAGGGCAAGAACACAGGAAGCAGGAAGTAGCTGCTTCCTGTGCTCTGGAGGCTGTCACACGATTGCCTCATCACAGAGGCAATCTGTGACTGTCAGGAAGTGGGGATGCTCAGATGAGCATCCCCACTGCCTGGTCAGATCAATATTTGTAAAATATTGATCTGACCACTTTGGATCTGCCTCCCTCTCCTCACATTTTTTTAGTGAGGGAGATCAATGTACTAAATGTACTAAAAATAAGTTGAAATAAAATAAAGTGTTAAAATAAAATAAAACAATAAAATAAATTGAGACCCAATGGCTTTTATAAAAGCCATTCCCTGTGATTAACCCCTTCCCTGCCATCGATCATGCGTAAGCAGTGATCTTGCACATCAGCACATTTTTTGCTGTTTGTGCAATTTTTAGGGGTTCATTTTTTTGTAATGTAATTTATTACAGTACTACAAAGGCATTTCTAAGTGCTATTAACCCCTTCCTTGATGTAGATCACTGCTTATGCAATGATATTGATGCCAAAGCAACTTTTATCTGGCTGCATATTTTTTTATCATTTTCTTACATCCGCTAGGTGGTTACGTGTAAAGTAAAATATATATATATTTTTTTTTTTTTTATGCTGTCTGAGCGCATGTATAGGTATCAATAACAATGAATTAGTGGCAAAAGCGGTTTGGTGATTGCTCAGATGAGCATCACCATTCGCTTGGTCAGATCAATATTTGTGAATATTGATCTGACCAATTTGGATCTGCCTCCCTATCCCTCACTTACATTTTTATGAGGAAAAGAGGCAGATCAGTATTAGTGTTAAAATAAAATTTGATAAAATTGCCAGGTTTTATGAAAGCCATTCCCTGTGTAGTAACCCCTTCCCTGCCACTGATCACTGCATTAACAGTATTCTTGGACAGCAACACTTTTTGCTGTCTGCATTTTTTTTAGGGATTAATGTCTTTGTACTGTAATGTATTAATAGCTAACCATCGTCCTTTAAAAAACAGATAATAATAGCCAAGTTGGAAAAGTTACTTGTGCCTATCTTTCCAACTCAGACATTAATGCATATTTCTTATTATTTCTTTGTTAGTTCACCACGTTTTAATGTTTATTGAATAGACCACAAAAGTGTGATCTATTCACTAAAAGGTCGACTGTGGTGAACTGTCAAAAATGTTGTTATTAATAAATGTGTTAGAAATATAGGCAAGTTGCAGGATTTTTCAAAAATGGTTATTACTGTTTCATTTTTTAAAGTACAATTGTTAACAAACGATTAAGTTATGCTTAACTGAAAGATCATCACAAGTAGGTATTTTAAATAGAAATGCTTTAACAAAAGCATTGTTTGTGAAGCGCCACTGGAGACAGACATGTTGTTTAGAATCTTATGTCAGGTAGGTCAGATCCTCCTTCATCTGACCCAAGAAGTCCACCCCCTGAGCTATACAAGCAAACTAGGCTCAGTAGAAATATATTGCTGTTATTTTATGCATTGTTATTTTGTGCATTTGCATTCAATTTTGCTAAGATAATGTATGGATAATTTTTCATCATCCATTGTTCTCTACAATCACAGGGGTCTATTCACTGAAAGGTAAGTTGCAGGTGAGATGAGCTGACTTGAGGTGACATGAATATTCAGTCTCGCCAATTTAGGTATACATTGTGTAGTGACAATCGTGGTGAATATGCTTAACACGTGAACTCACCAGGTTTGTACCTGCACAATGTATGGTTAAAATGGTGAGATAAACTTAGATGAAAGACTCCACAGAACATGTTTCTCCAAAGTCCAGTGACGGCGTGCTGTACACCCCTCAGTCTGATGCTTGGCATTGTACTTGGTGATGTGAGGCTTGCATGCAGCTGCTTGGCCATGGAAACCCATTCCATGAAGCTCCCACTGCACAGTTTTTATGCTGACATTAATGCCTGTGGAAGTTTGGAACTTTTGAGCTACGGAATCAACAGAGCATTGGCGACTTTTACGCACCATGCGCCTCAGTGATCCTGCTCTATGACTTTACACGGTCTTCTGTTTGTTTCTGCTATTCCTAAATGCTTCCACTTTCCAATAATACCACTTATATTTGACTGTAGCAGGGATGACATTTCACAAACTGGCTTTTTCCAAAGGTGATACACAAAAACAATGAAAAATAGTAAATACCCTAGTGTGCAAACGCTGCCACTCTTGGCACTCCTCTATGTGCCATATGTAAATGGAAAAAATGGTCAAGAAGCAAGGGCGCAGATTGTGACACAGGGGGTTATATGAAACGAGAGAAAAATATATATATAGTGTAACTCAGTGAGATGATGCTGTGCAGGATGAAGGATGTGTAAAGGTACACTCACAAGTGTCCAGGCAACAAAAGGCTTCACAGAAGATGTATATTCTGTATAAACGTCAGGTTTAATCTGTAGACATCCATACTGGACTAAAGACTTACACTATATATATATACACTATATATATTTTTTTTTCTCGTTTCATACATCCCCCTGTGTCACAATCTGCGCCCTCCCTTCTTGACCATTTATTCCAAAGGTGGCCTCCTATCACAGGACCATGCGTGAATTCACTGAGCTCTTCAGAATCACCCATTTTTCTCCAAAATGTATGTAAATGCAGAGTGCATGACTAGCTGCTTGGTTTCATACACCTGTGACAATGGGTCTGATTGAAACACCTGAGTTCAATAATTAAGACATGTGTCCCAAGACTTTTGTCCATATAGTGTATATTGCACCAATAGTATCGGCAAACCTTTCCTTATACTGATTACTTATAAAAGTACAAAGTCGATTTGTGTGTATTTCTATATGGTTTCAAAATGCAGAACATAGTTGTACCAGTGTCTAAAATGCCTCTTGCTGGCTTAGAGGTCCCATGTCAACAGCTTTCAGACGTAGAAAATGTTTTAAAACAATCGAGTAGTTGCAAATTCCCAACTGGATCAATCTGAATGAATATTAACCCTGTTCAGGCAAATCTATAGTTTAACATCAAAAGATTGAATATGAGGAAACAATATAAGTTAATTAAAATAATAATGGAACAAGTTGTGTCAGGTTGATATCCTAATAATGTCATTAGTTTTTTTTTATCATTGCTTTACTAAATACGATAATGAAGAATGAAAATAAACTGATTCCCCTATAGTTCTAAATGTATGAGATGTGTTATGTTTCTAAATAAACTCTAGCTAGTCTGAGGAGAGGGAGTTATGTATACGGTAGATATGCTGAGTCTAGTAGTAAAAAAACAGTCTGAAAACCTTTGTTCCTTTGGTGAGTCATCCGTTTTATCATCTTGTGCCCTAGATACAAAAACATAAATTTTAAACAATATCATGCGTAAGCTTTGCAGTATTATTTATGAATCAAGGAAATCACTAGGAACTTTACAGTAATGTACTAAGTGCCGTTAGCTTCTTTTTGTTTACTTCGCATATTCAGTAATGTTATGCAGTGCTTAGAGTCTAAAACACTGGAATTCATTTTACAAGAGCAACTCCAAGGAAGTAGCACACGTACACGACACAAATATGAGAAAACCCATATACACTGTTCTATGGCAGGCTGTATTATTGCACTCATCAAGCATATATCTTTAATCTTGACGGTAAAAAGAAGCATAGATACGTCCAGTCTGGAGGACGTATCATACAGATATGTAAAGATTGTGGTGCAAAATATGCATGTAATGGAGTAGCAGCAATAAAGTGTCCAGAATCAAGGAGTCTTCTGTCCAGCAGTATCAAAAACTATTGTCTTGTCCCCCAACACGTTTCACTTGCTTTCCAGCTTCTTCAGGAGTAAGTAAGATATCATTAGCACTTGCTTGCATCCAAAGAAAAGTTTACTGTTTACATTTTATACAAGTGGTGTGTGATTAATTACTAGCACTAGCCATTGTTCATAGGTCAGTAAACTCCACCACCTTGCTCATCACATGACCAACATCATATTAACATGTATATTTTCAAATGATAATTTAGTGCATATTTTAAAACATTTAAATCAAATACCCCACTTAAGTTTTGGCTGTGAGGAGGAAGATATCACGTGTTTGTTTGGGATCCTAAATGCCTGAAAATCGGGTCATTGACCCGTCACGGAGTAAAGGATACTCCATCCCCCCACGTAAATAGGCCCTTTGGCGTATGATGATACCAGCTGGCACCCTGAATAGTTATTTTATATGAAATAATTTTCTTTTATATATATATTTTTTTTCTATAATTGTTTTTATTTTACTTCTTTATATTATATATTTTTTTTATATGTTATGGTTTTATTCATATACTCACAGACTTATTTATTTATATTTATTTACCTTTTCAATTCTTATTTTTATTTATTTTTCTGATTTATTTACTTCATTTACTTGTTTGCTTTACTTATTTGTCATCTTTTTATGATTCACTATAAATATAATTTTCCAATTATTTAATTATTTCGATACATGTATTTTTTTATGCTGATGGTTACTGGCCCCAAGATGTATTTACAGACTAGCTATAGATTATACGAGGTGACCGCACATGTTCCAGCTGTTGCAACGCAGATTTCACTTAGCCTGGACTATTCAAGATCATACATGTGTTCTATGTATGCACACTTATAACATCTAAGTTTGAGTGATGCACATATATGTAGCTTTATACACATATATGTCCCATCTTTCATTGATAACACAAAACAGGTGAACTGATACTATTGCAAAACAGCAATAAGCAATTTTAAAAATGAAAACTAGTGAAGAAGAGTGGTTCTTGTGTATGTTTCACCTTAATTTGCACAGATATTGTTGTTTCAATCTGCTCTTTTAAGGTTTTTGTTAGACTTGGGCATCCGTTATGTGATGAATGTCGGTTCGGACACAAATCTTTATTTTCATCCATTCACCCAAAAAACGAATGCAAAGCTGGACAAAAAAACAAACGGTCTAATGCACAAAAATCATTAGTTCATCCGTCTCTTCCTTAAATTTGCGCTACTCAGAAACCTCCAAAGTGATCTCCAATCTGCACGAAAATCGGCCATGTGCCCAATTCTATAGCATACAGACATGGCACGGAAATAAGCTGAAAGCAGACATTTCGGCAGAGAAATAAGTGGCCCTGAACTAAACTGAAGACAGACATTTTGACAGACATTTTGACAGACATTTTAACAGATATTTCAGCATCCAACATGGGCCTGAAATAAGCTGAAATCCTTTTCCCCATGGAACTCTTTGGCCCAAATTTTGGGAATTCCACGTGTACTAATGTAATTCCAGAAATTAAAATACAAACAAATGTGTCAATGGGTGAAATTGGACAAAAATAAAAAAAAATGCCACCACCCAAGGCTAGTTTTATAACCCTATTCATATTTTTAGAAGTTTATTTGTACAATTTGAAAGAGGTAATTGAATCACTTATCTCTAATAACTATAACTGAATGGCTTTTGGAATTGAGGGGAGATATAGTTTCCCTAGCTCTCCTGACTACACACGCATATGTCAATGTATTAATGTTTTTTGTATGATTCACTAAATATATATTGATGAGCGGCAGGGCGTTAATAGGGCTAAATAATGTATATCTGTCATTTTGTAATGTATTTGGTTGTTTGTCTGTTTTTTCTTTTTTTGTAAATAATCTAAAAATCAAGTATATATACAAAAAAAGATATGCTATACTTTGACGTAAGGGCAATATGCATAGCCCTATAGCATTTGGGTACTTGTACAGCTTGATTTTGAAAGCGTTTCATATGCTCCAGATGACGTGGTGTAAGAGCCGTAACACTTTGAGTTGATGCCTTTGCTTCAGTGATTTGAACTCTTTTCTGGGTGTTGCTCTAAGTCAGTGTTTCACAAACTTTTTACCATAGCTGAACCGTAAACATAATATTCCTATCTAAAGGACCCCCTACATAAACATTATGATATATCATTATTAATACCTTTACTTTTCTTTTATAAACTTTAAGTTCAAAAGTAAAACATATTTGTTTTCATTTACTTTTATTTATCAACCTGCCCCTCAAACTTGCCAATGCTTCCACATACGTGTCAGTCTACCCAAGTGTGCCTGCAGGCTTGCCAATGTGTCATCTGCCCCTCAGACTTTCCAATCTGCTCCTCAGACATAACAGTCTGCCCCTCAGACTAGCCAAACTGCCAATCAGGCTCACCAGTCTGCCCCTCAGATTTGTCAATCAGCTCCACAAACTTGCCAATCTGTCCTTCAGACTTGACAGTTTGCCCCCAGACCTGACTATCTGCCACCATACTTGCCATTCTGCTCCAAAACTTGCCAGGCAGCACCCAGACATGACAATCTGCCCCTCAGACTTAGAAACATAGAATGTGTAGGCAGATAAGAACCATTCGGTCCATCTAGTCTGCCCAATTTTTTTTTGGAGTACTTTTATTAGTCCCCCGTTCCCGGTCTTATAGCTAGGATAGCCTTGTGTCTATCCCACGCATGCTTAAAATCCTTGACTGTGTTTACCTCTACCACTTCTGCTGGCAGGCTATTCCATACATCCACTACCCTCTCAGTAAAGTAATACTTCCTGATATTACTTTTAAATCATTGCCCCTCTAATTTAAGACTATGTCCTCTAGTTGTCGTAGTTTTTCTTCTTTTAAATATACTCTCTTCCTTATGCATCTCCTTACCGACTTACCAATGCATCTCCCCATTAGACCCATGTATCCTTTATTTGTGTTATTCCCTTACTGCAGAACTAATGCTTTAATGCACATTATTTCTGAACTGTTAGTTGGCATTGAATTGTATGTTCAAGGAATAACATGCATTAAAAAAAACATCCTTTCACCCAACTTAACGGGCGCCAATAAATATACTCTACTGACAGCAGTAGTGACATCATGCATCATCTCAAAGGGAACACTCCATCTGGCTACCAGGAGATGCGTAGGGCACCTATGACTTTGAGTGGGAGGGTGATGTCCCCAGGAGAAAGCCTGTAAATGTTTACAAGATAAATATTGCAAAAACAAATAAAAGCTTTATTATGCATTAATTGGTCCACAAAAAGAAAAACACACTTTGAAGAACAGCTTTAGGCCAAAAAGAATAACTTGTGTTTAATTGAAAGATTGAATCAAGATTAGACATATTAAATAGAAATTATTTAATTAAATAATACAATTAAAGCACCTTGCTGAGCCCTCTTTGCTCTGCACATGTCTCCTAAGCTGTTGATCATTTGTTTGAGAGTTTGGGGTCTGCACCTTGATAGATATATGCCACAAAGAGGACTCAATAAGAGGTTTCATTTGTATATTTTTAATTAAAGCATTTCTATTTAAAATGTCTAAATTTGATGCAATCTTTAAGTTAAACATAAGTAAAATGTTGCGGTTAATGGACTCCCTGCCATGTCTTAAAGATCTACCCAAATGTTTTGTAATAAGTGCTCTTTTAAAACTACAGAAGCGGAATGTTTCACATTCCTAATTTTTTCCCTCCAAAATTTGCAATTACAGATTTTTTTTTTCATTTCCCATCTGCTGCACCACTAATGGTTTTAACACATGCTACTAAACTTTTTTGTGGATGTACCCTGTTAATGTAATTATGTAAGAATGCTAGTTATATAAGGCAGTATTTAAACAATATTCTATACATTAGATTCTCCTCATCTCACAGAGACACAGTGAGGTGATGTGCATTCCATATCTCTTTTTATCACATACAATGTTACATTTTATGGTCTGTTATTTGTATAGGCATATCAAGTTGTGGTTAATACATTACATATTGTGGTGTGGGCGGAAAGCAGAGTGTATAGAAGAGAACAAGTAGACAGGTGACGGCAATAAGACAAAAAAAAATAAAGAATCTTCAAGGTACCAGAGATGTTGTAATCATCCTGCTGATACAAGTAAGCTGATCAGTGAACAGCCTGATTTCCCCATATCTTAAGTTTTATCTTTAGACTTCTATGCCCTTGGTTTATAACCTCTTCATCTAACACTATCTGTTAAACATATACTGTACATTAAAGGGACAGTCTAGTCCGCAAACTCACTTTGGTCCAAGATGAAGATTACTGCTTGTATAGTACACAGGCTTTTTTCCCCCAGTGTGATTTGATGCAGGCATTCTGCATAAATCACTTTTTTTAATATTTGACTCAAGCCCTCTCCAGTGTTTACTCTGCATGTTTACTGCAGGTGTGGCACAATGATTATGTAGACACTAATAATATAAAGTTTTGTTTCATGTTGTCACTTCCTGTGGTTCTGGAATAGAATACATAAACTGTGATACACTTGCTCTTGTACACAGTAGGATCTCTTAACAGTGCAACACATTGCCTTTCTATAAACCGAACGAGAGCCCCATTCATAAGAAATGTGTATTACACGTATTCTATAAGCCGAAAGTCTATAAACCAAAGGTTGTTCGGTTTATAGACTTTCGGTTTATAGAATACCTGTAATTCTATGTATTCTATAAGCTGAAAGTCTATAAACCGAAGGTTCAAGACAGATTATCAGAGAGATTAATTTCCAAGTAAGTAAGCTAGAGATAGGACTCACCAAGTTTGGAGTACTTTGGCATGGTGGTAGGCTAAGCAATATATGGCCATATATTGTGACTAAATAAAATATCTACAATTATTTAAAAATGTAAAAAATATCATTAACATAATTTGTTGTATGGATGGACTCATTTATGTATTGCATTGCATGAATTGTGGTCACTCCAGTGGTGCTCTATGCAACATATGCCAGTTCTGGGTTGATGTCCAAATAATAGTTTTTGCTAGTTTATTACTATGGCATGTACATTTTCTAGGATTACCCTTAAGCCAAAATGCAGTGTACCACAGTGTACCAGTTGACATAATTAGTTTTACCACTAGATTACTCCACCTCACCTTTCACTGCCACTTGCAAGACAATTACTGGGAAGAGTCTACTGCCAACAAAATGAACTCAGCACACCGCATATCTATAAGTTATTTACTGGACTTAATGCATTTCCTGCATTAAAATATACACAATAATTTGTGCTGAGTTCATTACTTTAGAAGTTCTGCAATGATATGGTGGTTGTTTTGGCACCATTGAATCATCAAGCACCTGCATATACTGATTAACAGAAGAGGTGTCCCAGTGGGTCTCTGCAACTTATCTGTGTTCCCCAGCAATAGACCCGGAGCCTGGTAATTATTATAGATTTATAAGGGCAAAGAGTCAAGTTGAAAGGAGTCAAACTGCAGCCCCGCAGATGCTAATGGACTACATCTCCCGCAATACTCTGTCTTCTAAGAGGCTGACAGGTGATTATGGGATGATGTAGTTGTCTAACAGATTGAGGACCACAGTTTGACGCCCTTGGTCTGGTACCAGGCATATATTTATCACACACACACTTTTTTTAAAATATATATTTTTTACGGTCTATATGAGACCTGGATAAAAGCGCTGAGTATGATGTGTACAAATTAATATGTTATTAGTGCCCGTCGTGAAGTGTCAGACAGTAAGCCACTGACTACTTTATTTTTGTGACTTACGGACACACAGCAAGCTAATTCTGTTTGACTTGCCTGGGTGCGTTTTCTAACTCTAATGAAACAAGTCAATAAGTAATTACCTAACTACTGATTTCCCTTCCAAGCACATTATAGGAAAATTTGTCTTTTTTTGTGTGTGTGTGTTAATAAAAACAAGTTGATGTCATGTGCACAGTGGAAAAGGAAACACGCAACTTACCTGCAAATAAATACCAGAATTAATTGTCGTTCCCCAGACAGCCATTCCATCCTGCACTAGGATGGAGTTAATTAGCTGAATAACTACTCGGGTCATCAATGATATTAGATTCTTTCAAATTGCTAGTGAACACACTGTAGCTAATTTAGCAGACAATTTATTGACATAGTATCTGAAATCTGTTCAGTTCAATTGACAAGAATACTTTAAGAATACACTTTTATATAGATAAGCAATATTATATTACATGTAAACTAACAGAAAGCATTTAAAGTTTCAGTAACCATGCTAACCCTACTTTAGATAGTTCTGGTATCAGATAGTTCTGGTATCAGTGTGGTCTATAATCTATGAAAAAAGTAGGGTAAGAATGATACCATTTATTGGCTAACTGAGAGTTTGGTTGCAAGCTTTTAAGACCAAGTTGTTAGGTCCCTTTTAATGTTACGCCTGAGAAAGGGACCTACCAACTTGGTGATGAAAACTTGCAACCAAACTCGCAGTTAGCCAATAAATGGTATCATTTTAACCCTGCTTGTTTCCTGTTTTTCCCATGGCTAATATGGTACTACTCCTTTAACTACGTCTATAATATAAACAGTGAACTGAAAAATAAACAACACAAGTCAGACATGATTAGCCAACTTTCAAAGGCAGGCAACATAGAAAATGTATCCAGCTCAGATCTTAAACGACAACTGTCTGCAAAAATAAAGTTACCGTATTTGCTCGATTATAAGACAAGGTTTTTTTCAGAATTTTTTTTTTGAAAATTGCCCCTCGTCTTATAATCGAGGTCTTCTTATAATCTGACCTCAAATTGAGGTCAGATTATAAGACATGGATCCAGGTCCCCAGCAGAGCTGCAGGGGACCTGGATCCCCCTCTCTAGCAGCAGAGGATGTCTGCGCAATGAGCGCAGACTCCCCTGCTTCCGCCCGGCACGACCGCCGGGGCTTCTATGATGAAGCCGGGTACTTCCGCTTTTGTCACAGAAGTCATCGCGCAGACATCCTCTGCTGCCCCACTAGCCACCAGGGACAATCGGGCAGCTGGGGGATGTCTGCACGATACGTGCAGACATCCTCCATGCTGCCCGACACCTCCGTATATTATGACGGACCAGCTGTCCGTCATAATAGACAGAGGTGTCAGGCAGCATGGAGGATGTCTGCACGTATTGTGCAGACATCCCCCGGCTGCCCCCAGTAGCCACCAGGGATCTATTTACATATTAGGGGGAGGGAGGGGGCAGGGAGACAGGGGGAGGGATGGGGGGCAGAACAACAAGAGGAGAGAGGGGGAAGAGACAGAGCAACAAGGGGAGGGGAGGAGAGACAGAGCAACAAGGGGGGGGGAGAGACAGAGGGAGGGGGGGACAGAGCAACAAGGGGAGGGGGCAGAGAGAAACAAGGGGGGGAGTCAAAGGGAGGGGGAGAGAGACAAAGCTGGGGGCAAAGGAAAGAGAGAGGCAGCATTGGCACATAAAAAGGAAATAAAAACAAGAAATGCATTTTTTGATATAATTTTTTTATTAAAAAAGCATTTTACATGTGAATATATACAAATTTAACTTTTTTCCTATAGGGTAGTCTTATATTCAGGCTTTTAGTTTTTTTCCTAAAGGAATATCCAAAGTTTGGGGGGTCGTCTTATAATCAGGGTCGTCTTATAATCGAGCAAATACGGTATGTTTAATTGAAAGATTGCATCAAGTGAAGCTATTTTAAATAGAAATGGTATAAACAAGAATACGAATAAGGTATCCTATTGAGCACTTTTGCATATGCAGTATTATCTGATAATGTTTAGGATTTGGAGTCAGAGAAAATAAAATCTGACCCAAGTGTTAGTCCTACCGATCTTCCCATGCACGCACAGCTGGCTGAAACTGTAATTTGCTTTAAAGTATTAGCCAGCATATAAAAAAAACCTATGACCTACAACCTACAAAAAATAAAAAAACTATTTAGGTGGAACTAACTGCCCTTTAAATATTACTGGCTCCTGTAATATGACGCTGGCACCTCATTAGGATTGCCCGACTCCTAAAAAAAAGTGTGTATGCTTGCTGTTTACTGAACCATTATCAAAAACATATATTTCACCACTTGACCAATCCCCATCTTTAGATACTGCCCCCCCCCCCCCCCCCCAAAAAAAAAAAAAATTATAAGTTTTGGATTGACTTGTTCACTTTCTTTTCTGTCCTTGGGAAAAGAGGGTTAAATGGACTGTATCATCTAAACATTGTTTTTATTAAGAATGTAGAGAGTCAACACTGACTGGAAATGATCTATACATTATGTTAACAAAATTTCAAGCAAATGCCTACATTAAGATAGACGTGTTTTAAATGTGTCTGTGGAGTCTCCTGTTTATGACATCACTTGTGGCTTTATATGCAAATGAACTGCTTTTTTGATGGGAAATGTGGAATTTGCATATTAAGCCATAGGTGATGTCATAAGCTGGAGACTCCACAGACACATTGAAAGCACATTCTTCTCCTATTATTTAGGCAGTTTTGCTAACACAATGTGTTGATCATTTTCAATCATCTTCTATTATCTACATTCACAGTAAAAACTAAGTTTAAGTGATACAGTCCCTTTAATGAGAACTCAAGGCTGATTGGAAACATGTGTTGGGTATACAGAAAGCCTTTACCATGCACTGAAAGTGACCTTGAAGGGCAGGTAATAAAGAATATTTAGGTAAACGCATTATTTGGAAGCGTAAACAAATACTGCACAGAACAGAAATGCATCTTTATTTTTTTTTATATCCCCATCACTTTAGTACAAGTAAAATGTGATGTAGTTTAAGGAGAAATGTTGCTGTCAAACAGCGATAAAGTAAGCCTGTTCCTATTATTAGATCTGTTGAAGTGACTGTAAATAACTGTAAATGGATGAACAACTGAGAAAAAAAACAGGAAAAGGTGACATTCATTCCATTCCCCACGACAACTTGGAATTAATCCTTGAGCAAATCTTATCAGAACTTTACACTTTTTTTTTTTTTTCTTTTTACACATTCTTAACATCTCATCAATAAAGAGAGAATTGACGGGAACTGAGATGGGAATGTCAAACTTTAGGCCAATGTAGCTATCATGGCCTAAAGACCATGAAACCTCACTTGGAGTATTGTACGCAGTACTGGAGACCGTATCTCCAGAAGGATATTGATACATTGGAGAGAGTTCAGAGAAGGGCTACTAAACTGGTTCATGGGTTGAAGGATAAAACTTACCAGGAAAGGTTAAAGCATCTTAACATGTATAGCTTGAAGGAAAGACGTAACAGGGGGGATATGATAGAAACATTTAAATACATAAAGGGAATCAACACAGTAAAGGAAGAGAGTATATTTAAAAGAAGAAAAACTACCACAACTAGAGGACATGGTCTTAAATTAGAGGGGCAACGATTTAAAAGTAATATCAGGAAGTATTACTTTACTGAGAGGGTAGTGGATGTATGGAATAGCCTGACAGCAGAAGTGGTAGAGGTAAACACAGTCAAGGATTTTAAGCATGCGTGGGATAGACACAAGGCTATCCTAGTTATAAGACCGGGAACGGGGGACTAATAAAAGACTAATAAAAATTGGGCAGACTAGATGGACCGAATGGTTCTTATCTGCCGACACATTCTATGTTTCTACGTTTCTATGGGTGGGAGAATGTTTCCAACTCCAAAATAAATAACCTGGAGTTTTGCCTTCATTGAGAATACTCTTTTTTTTTTTTTTAGACCACTTTACTGAAAGGGTAGTGGATGCATGAATACGAATTCCAGGGCAAGTGGTAGAGGTTAACACAGTGAAGCAAACTGGGCAGAAAAGGCTGAATGGTTCTTATCTGTCGACATATTCTATGTTTCTATTAATATTTATTGCTGAACTGCTAATGTATTTTGCATTGCTAATTTATCTCTAAACAGATTTTGGTTTATAAAAAGTTGGACTAAACACCAGCTAGGAGGATGTCAATAAAGGTTACTAATAACATGAAAGCAGTGTTGCATACAGTCTCAGATTTTCCATGACAGTTGTGTTTTTTGGGGCCTAATGTGAGGTCGTCCTGGAATTAATTCCTTCTATGCAGTTAGACAAAACAAATAAAGTGCAGCTCAAACAGAAACAAAAAGTATAAACACCGAAATGTAAACTTATGTTGGTACAACTAGTTCACTCCAATGATTCAAGTAGCAAACTCAATCAGTGTGTACATGTTACATAGAACAATAAAAAATAGCGTAACTCTGAAAAAACATACGAGTAAAAAAGTCTCACTCACGAAGCCCTGAGCAACCAAGTTTGCTCCATCAAATGGACAGCTGTGTATGATGTTAGTAAGAGAGGACGCTCCACTCTAGGCAGATGGCCAAATACCAGACTTTCAGACACGACCTTCGTGTAGTCAGAAATCAACAGAAGATGGAGAGGAAGATGTGAGAAAATTATAACTATTTTAATAATATAAGAAAAACACAAATGCTCACATTGGTAAAAAAAAAAAAACTCTGCCATACTCCATATGATTCACAGCTCTGCTCCCTTCCGGTTGGGTGTGGTGTCGGTGCGCATGGCACCTGTCGCCCAATTAGGCTTCATCAGATACATTTCTGATTTTACACTATTGGTATCTGTTTGTGCTGCACTTTATTTGTTAATTGTGTTTTGTCACACAGGGGGCTGTGTGTTGAGTGCCGGTGGCACCTCTCTTTATATGTTGTACGCCTTTAAGAATTATTCTATTAACTCACATTGTTAAAGGAGCACTAAATGTTATTTTTCACTTGTGCTTCTAATATAGAAGCACAGGTGAAATGTTAGTTGTTCCTGTTCGCCAGTTTATCCTCTGACCGACAGCTGCCATGCTTCTATAGAAAGCAGGCAGCCGTCTGGTCGGCGACTGTCTCTCTCTGTTAGAGCAGAGAGAGAGACCCTAGTTTTGCATGGGATCAGCAGGGGTGACCTTAACTAGGTCCCCCCTGCTAATCCCATGCAAAAACATGGGTCTCTATCTGTGCTAGCAGCGAAAAACCCTTGCATTCGGATGTCAGTGCTCTGATTGGCTGTGCATGTGCTGACGACGTCAAGGACAACCAGGACATGCTGTGACTCGCATGTGAGACACAGCAGATAGTAAACCCGCATGCATCTATTAAGATACATGTTGGGTTTACTTAAATGTCCCAGCACATGTTTTGTTTAACCCTTGCTTCCTTCATGGAAGCAAGGGTTAAACAATGTTTTTTTTTTTTTAAATTTATACTTTTTATTACAATTTTGGTATAAAAGACAATACAAACAGCAAACAGCAAATTGACATTACCTACAGGTAACACAAACAGACAAGCATACATAAGATGGAGTATAAACATAGCAATTTACGACATCATGACTCAAATATTATTTATATTTCATAAAAGCCGGATGGCCAAGTGTGTTACCGTGTGATATTGAGTACGGATTACATTACTCAGTTCCACCAAAACAAATAAGGATATGGTGCAATTTTAAGCGGTCCATCACAAAATGCCATGTAGGTTACGTAAACAGGGGGGGAACAGGTAAATTCCGCCTTACTAGTTAGCCGGTTTACTATGTCTTATTTTATTTACCCTTAGTAATTTTAGATAAGCCATTCATGTTAAGTAGAGTTCCCATTGTCTCTTTCTCAACCTTTCCATCTCTGTATGTCGCAAAACACAGGGTTAAGCAATGTTTAATGTTCCTTTAAGTGCCCTTCTCACTTTATTGTTGCAACTACGCACTGTCAAAAAAAAATAATACTGTCATCGCTAACACACACTGACACTGTCAGTTCTACTTTAGAGAAGGTTTACTTTGGAGAAGGTGGACACCTTCAGAGAAGCAAGGGTTACAAAAATGTTTCATTGTCCTTTAATGCAGATCCCATGCTATTGTCTAGTGCAGATAAGAGCATGTCAGAATGATTTTGCCTTTCAGTACTTTGCATAGCACACCCCCACGCTAATTAACCTAAAAGATTAAATAACGTGTTCCAACACAGAACTAATTTAGCTGGAATCATAGTAAACACCCAAACATATAAACATAAGGCAAATTATACAGTTACATGTGTGATCGTATACAGAAAAGTTACTAGTGTACTCTACACTTTACAACCTGTAAGTGCTGAGTATACACACATTATAATGGGGGTTAAAAAAGGTCTGTAAATCCAAATATAAAGAACATAAGTCAAACTATTTAGTCACTTGTGTAATCCTACACATACATGTTACTGGTGTACTCGACACTTTGTAGCCTGTGAAAGGTACAGTAAGTGCTGGGTATATAGACATTAAAATAGGGGTTATAAAAGGTCTGTCAATATTAGAGGGACAATATTCACTGCCAAGTGAACTGCAAGTAATCTGCAATAATAAAGGCAAGTTGAAGATTTTTTTCCAGCTCGGCTGTTAATGCCTGATTTTTGCAGGTCACCTGTCAGTTCAGTGGTAGCCCCCAAGGAGTCATGGTAACTCTCCTAGAGAGCTCACACTCTAAATATGCAACCTGAAAAGTTACAATCAAAACTATACCAGGATGAAACACATTAGAACATATATATAAAAAAAAACAAAAAAAAACTGGTTTACAGCAAAAAAAAACCATCATAAAATAGTGATACCACTGTGCTCGCCAATGTATGACGCAAAAGTTGTAAGCGTGCGCTATGTGCCGGTCACCTACTTCTGGTTTGCTCTGGCACTTTTCCCCAGAACGCAGCAATGCCGAGATGTAAAAAAAAAAAAGAAATGGCGATTGCGCCTTTTTTCAACCTTTTATAAATAACCAAATGTGTTTGTGATACACAAACAGCAAGAACAAATAATGTCACCTTCTCTGTAAAAAAATATTAATAGAGTCCGGCATTGATTGAAATCATTAGCCAGTCTTTCTGTTTTTGTTTTGCTTCCTTCTTCCTACCAGGCACGGGAACACTTTAAAGCATAGACATTTTACTTAAACTTTTAGTTTTTTTTTTTTTCTAAAAACATGCTCATTGTTTTATTAAATCTATTTTGTCCCGAAAAGAATGACTTTAGAATTCACAGAACACTAAGATCTCCTGGGACTAGTTTTTGATTTTCAGAACAAACTCCTTTTCAGAAGTAAACTGCTGTCAGTGTTAGCACGCATACAAAAAGAGAAGTCAAACTGTTCAGTAACCTCGCTCTATTGTGTCCAGAACCTTAATGACATAACACACTTAACACAAGTGTGCTTCTTATGAGTATCTCAAACATCATTAAAGCCATGCAAACATACATTTTTTGAAGGGGAAAAAAAACAAACAGATTAAGGTGAAAAAAATACACGCTTCATTCGATTAAGTTATGATTTAAAAATGACTTCTAGTAATGATACGATATTTATAGGTAAATAGAAATCCAGTTATACATTTAAATAGAGGAAATTCAACATTCCCTACTGTAACTATTGCACTTAACTTGTTACTACCTCAGTTAACCTGCAGTGTGGTCTCTGTGCTGTTTATGAAAAAAAAAAGTCTAATATTATTGACAATTTTTTACTTTTTTTTTACACAAGTGACTTATTGACAAGATGATGTAATGATTTGCCACAGACTTACAATTCAGTGGTGTTGTCTGGGATATCTTGTGGGATCTGGACCACTTCGTACTCCTGGCAGATAAAAATCCTCCCCATGCACTGACAAATAGGATGACATCCAGAACTCAGTTGCAAACAAACCAATATGTAGATAAAAATGAAATACATTATGCCAACGTCTGCTGTGTCTCTTACTCAGTGAAAAGTATTGTCTCCGGTCTGTGGCAGAGAATTTGTTTAAGGTCCGCCTTCTGGTAGGGGTGTTCCATGGGATATTAAGAAGGAGAAACTGACTTCTTCACTATGCCACAGACAAACTGCTGAGTGTGCTCAACTTACTTGTGAAATCCTGTTTAGCAACAGAACAGTCCTGGTGGCAATTTTGTGACAATTCTGAAAGAACAGTGGGTGCATGACATTGAAGTTAAACCAAAACTCACAGAGATAAGAGCACATTTGAGATATAATGTTTTCTCCAGTCCATAGTAGGTCTTGGCTTTGAAAAGTATCGCAGCGAGTGCAGTATGGAACTGTTTTTACAGAGCAAGGGACGGGGTGTTTATCTGAGGTTGTTGGTGTCCTTGAGTGTGCTGCCAGATGCTTTGTTGCTGTATTAAATGGACGTTTGTTCACAGTACCTGCGAATAAATGCAAAACATGTCTGTAATCTAATTTCTTCAGGAATGGGAAGTGGTTAAAATAAAAAAAAGCTGCAATCAGTATAATTTAAATAAGAGATTGTACCTTTTTTTTTAATTTCAGAAACTTTGTGGGAGCTGCGATGGCACCGATTCCAAAATGGAATGCCTCTTTTTTAAGACCATTTCTTTGCTTCTTTTCTTGTATACGTGGCTTTGCTGGTGGTAAATGCACAAGTGCAACTAGTGTGATATTAAACCAACTATATGTTTTACACCTACTGTGATCCTATATAACTCTGTCTCTAAGTCAGCGCACATACCAGCTACACCTGCTAGTGCAACGCACAACTGCATTAGCACACATAAGGCAAACTCCCAACGTTTTGCCGTTTGTTAGCATTGCACATTGACACATGCGCTGATAGTGCCAATATGTGATGCTATGTAAGAATACACCTGTTTTACACATAACCCCCATTGTATGGCACTATTTGCTCATTCCTGGGTGTCTGTAAAAGCAAAAATCAGAGCCAGAATAAAAGAACCTGTAATAATATTCAAAAATTCAGGATGAATCAGTGACTTGGTCCCAATAATGAGGCCATTACCAATATATTTGGTAAAATTTTTGTTTTAAACTTGTGACTTTTTTGTCATGTGCAAATAGAGAAATGAAAACAGGCTCACGATGAAGATAAAGGAAATCCTCAGCAATGGCAGTTCCTTTCTCTACAGATCCGGGTGCTTCTGTGGGTGTTTTGGTTGCACCGTAGAAATATAAAAAAGCGATAACACAGAAGAAAACGCAGCACTCACGGTATCTTGTAAATCAATGTATCGTGGTTTAATCTTCAGTGAAAAAATATACAGCAAGCGGTGGGGAAAAAAGTAAGCCTAAACTGATTCAAATCGGATTCCTGACCTGATAGTATCGCAGACGAATGAATGGGTTAATGCAATGTTAACCTCAACCATGTGCAGAGCTCATTGTACATTGTGTTATATTTGGTTTGTTGTACAGTAGACTGACTGAACATGTTCCAAGTTAAACTTATATTTCACTGAGTTCTTACATGGTTCAGCACGTAGGGAAAAGTTCATTTATCCTTATGTTTTATACCATGACTTAACTAAAAAGTATGTTAGGTAAATATGTGCTTATATGAGGAACTATAGAGATCACATAAGAGGGACTACTTAATAAAGAGAGAATTACAGGGAACTTAGATGGGAGTTTCCACCTTTAGTCCAATGTAGCCACGTTTAGAAGAAGAAAGTAATGGACCCAGCACTCCAATAAGTTTAGTGGAGGTGTTTATTCAGCACACTGGCTATAAACACCCCCACTAAACGTATCTGAGTGCTGGGTCCGTTACTTTTTTCTTCTACGTTTGGCGATTTGGGTGGCATCCCAGGACCTCGGGACCTCACCTAAATTGGAGTGTGGATCCGAATCTACCCTTTTCTACTAATGTAGCCAAGTTGGCTACATCCAATACAGTTGAAAGAGAGAATGTTTCCAACTCAACTACTTTGGCCTAAAGTTTGACATTTCCTTTTCAGTTCTCTGCAATTCTCTCTTTACTGAGTAAACCCTTTAATGGTTTCCACAGGATCACCAATGAGAAGTTATGAAACCATTAGAACACTTGATCATAGTATCAAACACACAGTGACAGAAGGAAAAGTGCTAGCGATATACATTGAATTCATGTATTATGTATATATTAAATACACCCTTCTGAATTTTTACACTGTTCAAGGGGCACTCTCAACAAAAAATGAAACAGGTTTATTTTTTATTTTTCTTGCATTGTTGATTTCAGATGTCTTTTGTTTTTGGGAGTTTCTTTTATGAAATAGTTTATTAACCCCTTAGTGACAAGACATTTTTACCCTGCCTTTCCCTTGGTGACAATGGCTGTTTTGACATTTCTGGGGTGTTTGTGTTTAGCTGTAATTTTCTTCTCTCTCACATACTGTACCCGCACAAATTATATGTTGTTTTTATCATCATAAGAAGGGCTTTTATTAGATACCATTATGTTCATCATATCTTATAATTTACTACAAAAAAAAATCATAAAATATGATGAAAAGTTTTTAAAAAAGACACTTTTTCTAACTTTGACCTAAAAGATAATTTACACAAATACAATCATTAAAAAAGACCCTGTCTAAATAGTTTCTAAATGTTATCCTGAGTTCAGAAATATGCTTGGTTCTATATTTTTCAGTATGTTTTATGCGAGTTATGGGGCAAAAACCAAAAATAGTGTTTCTTGTTTTTTTTCCTATAATGAACTTTTGACCCCAACCCGAACCCTAAATTTAACCCCAACACTAAATTTAACCTCAACTCTAACCCTTATGCTATTCCTTAATATATTTTTAATTTAATTTTAACCCTATCCCTATGCTAAAAATTATTTAATTTTAACCCTATAGGCTAATCTAACATAATACTATTTTTAAGCTAATTAAATCTTTTAATTTTTTTAACATTGAAATGTTGCTTGGCTGCCTCTAGGGGCAGTCATGCATCATATTCAGAGCGACGGAAGTGAATTTACTTTCACTTTTGAAGCTCAGACCACCAAGGGGCATAGCCATATTGACGGGCCATGGTGCTCCGTCTATATGGCTCCCACGATCGCTCCGTTGGGCGTTCGTGGGTGCCCCAGATTGGAAATTTCGGTGCTGGCTATTGCCTCGACATCGAGGCAATAGACCAGCACCGCTTATCGTTGATCGTGAAAACTGCTTGTTTCACCACAGGACGTGCCAGGCACTTCCATTGTCGGGAACGGAGTTCCCGGCAGAACGTGCCTGACACGTCCATTGTCACAAAGGGGTTAATGTGACAGGGTAACCTAATTAGATGCAGATTTTGAGCTGTGACTTGATGCAGAGTATTTAATCTGAGGAAATCCATTTTCTATGCAAGACACCTTAGTGATTTTGGACCACGTAAGACAATGTGGCTCATCATTTCTATTTAGGAAGACAATTCATTTCCATTGTTGCAAAGTGATACTAAGGCCATGCCACTCAGAGTACACTTGTGTACACACACAGGAGTATACAATAGGGCCTGAGACAAAATCAAAGAAATCAAACCTTTGACCCTGTCTTGCAAAATTGGATACAAAATTGTTAGTTGCAGATTGCATTCTTCTTTGAAAAATTTTTTATGTGCAATTTAAAAAGTCACATCATGATTATCTGATCTGCTGCAGATTATTTGTTCTTTTATTTCCTGTTGGGATTTTTCTCAACCAAATTAAGCTGCTATTTTTGTAATAGATTAACAAATCTCTTTTTTTCCAAAGCACTGTGTGTACTGCATGTAGACTTTAGGCCTGTATTCATTTTCCCAAGGCATGACATTGCTCTCATACCAAAATGCTATAAACTGATTAAAGGGACACTAAACTTTTTGTAACCCTTGCTTGGGCCTTCTAAATAGACAACCTCATGTGCAGTTTTAGAGATACGTGTAGGTTTACTCTCAGCCATGTCTCTAAGACACTGTCAGAGTGTCAATCTGAGCTGGTAAAAAAAAAAAAGTCTAATGTCCGTAGGTAGCTACCCCAGGATAAGACAGCAAAAGAATATAAAATTGTGGATATGTGGAAATTCAATGGGGTTAAAATGGAAATAATAAAAATATATGGAAATTGCCTGAAAGAACATTCTGAGTATATTCAAATATAGATTTTGGTATGTGCTACAGTCATGGGTCTTTTCACAAAAATTTTACTTTGGATGTCTACTTTTGAGCACCCGAGATTGAAAGAAAAAACCCAGGTTTGAATCTTCCGGTTGAAAGTAATGGGATGTAAAATGATCAAAGCTATTTTTGAGACTAAGTAAAATCTGGCACCTGCGTCTCAATAATAGTTTCAATCATTTTTCCTCCAATTACAAACCTGGATTTTTGCTAAATCAAACTCGGGTGCCGAATTTGACTTAGTTTCAAAATCAAAGTCAACTTCCAAAGTCAAATTTTAGTGCATAGACAGATCAGAGTTTAGCTCTCAGCCTTGTTGCAGAAATAAACAATAATCAAGATATTTATCTTGTCTTCCAATGTGGAAGCTGCATGCAGCGAAACGTGTCAGTGTCATCAGAAGGAATCAGTAACCAAGAAGCAAGCGGTGAGAGATACAGTCTTCAGTGTAGCGGAGACTGCGAGTCCGTAAACTGATCCTTCTCATCAACAACCCTTCTAGTGGGACGATTTCATGGAGGACTAATACAGTTTATTTCCATCACTTTTTGTTTTCACAGCTGAATTTATAGTGAAAAAGGGAACACTATGATCTTTGGTTGCAACAATTCAAAATAGCACAGAGTGCCCTATTTCAAATTACCTTAGCACAGTTGTAAAGCTATTTATCTGTTTAGATGTCACAATTCTACTCTTACTTCCAGGGGTTTGTTTGACTATTCCCTTTGCAACCTCTAGAGGCCTATGTTCTGTTTGGAGCACTTCTTATGCAAATTCCCATTTTTTCCACCTGCTCTCGTTAGGCAATCAATTATCTGCAGACCTGCCTTTTAAATATATGCGTTATCCTACAATTGGGCCCTCTGCATTGTTGTTATGTTACGCATTAGTACTGTTAATATTGTTAATGGCTTCCTGGAATGTGTTCTAGTGCTGTAAGCTGCTTTGGTGTTTTCACCTATCTACGACCTGGGACCCCACTAACTAGGTGCTCAACCCCCCAGGGATGGGTTCCATAATTCTCCTGCCACCTGTATAGCTCTGCTATATGTGTAGCCTTAATCTAGGCTCTGCCCAGTACAGCCAAAGAGCAGCACCTATCAATTAAAGCCTCAGAGGAGAACCTGCCAGCCAGGCCACAGAGAAGCATCTGCCATTCTGGCCACATATTGGATGTCATAACATTGAATAGGGGAATTAACTGAATGGAATGAACAGGGCTGCCATCAGGAATTTCAGGGCCCTTTACTGAACAAATGGGCCTCGACAATATCTCCCACTCGCCCCACCTACCCTCACAAGCATGATATCCAGGTCTAGTATAATATAGAGGGTGGTTGGAAGCAGTTGGTCAATATACCAGTATTTAGTCACTCAATATGCCAGCATTTTGCCAATCAATATGCCAGTATTTAGCCATTTAATATGCCAGTATTTAGCCATTTCATATACCAGTATTTTGCCACTCAATATGCCAGTATTTGGCCATTTAATATGCCAGTATTTAGCCATTTAATATACCGGTATTTAGCCACTCAATGTGCTAGTATTTTGCCACTCAATATGCCAGTATTTTGCCACTTAATATGCCAGTGTTTAGCCACTCAATATGCCAGGATTTTGCCATTCAGTACAATATTGCAGTATTTATCCATTTAATATTCCAGTATTTTGCCACTCAATATGCCAGTATTTTGCCACTCAATATGCCAGTATTTAGCCATTCAATATGCCAGTATTTAGCCATTCAATATGCCAGGATTTAGCCACTCAATATGCCAGTATTTAGCCACTCAATATGCCAGTATTTTGCCATTCAATATGCCAGTATTTTGCCATTTAATATGCCAGTTTTTTGCCACTCAATATGCCAGTATTTTACCATTCAGTATGCCAGTATTTATTCATTTAATATGCCAGTATCTTGCCACTTAATATGGCAGGAGTTTGCCACTCAATATGCCAGAATTTAGCCATTCAGTGTGCCAGTATTTAGCCACTCAATATGCCAGTATTTTGCCATTCAATATGCCAGTATTTAGCAACTTAATATGCTAGTATTTTACCACTCATTATGCCAGTATTTTGCCACTAAATATGCCACGATTTTGCCACTCAGTATGCCAGGATTTAGCCATTCAGTATGCCAGGATTTAGCCACTCAGTATGCCAGGATTTTGCCACTCAATATGCCAGTATTTAGCCATTCAATATGCCAGGATTTAGCCATTCAATATGCCAGGATTTAGCCATTCAGTATGCCAGGATTTTGCCATGCAATATGCCAGGATTTTGCTAGTTTTATGCCACCCTCCTCCCCCCTTCCCCAGTACTTACCTCCTTGTTGCTCTCCAGTCATCTCCTCCCTGCAGTTTTCCCTCCTGCACAGAGGAGGGAAACTCCGGTCGCATTTTTTTTTTTACTTTATTGAAGCCACGCGGCCTCAATAAAGTTAAAAAAAATAAAAAAGCAACCAGAGTTTCCCTCTTCTGTGGCCCGGGACACCAGTATCACCCATCACCCCCTGATGGCGGGACTGGGAATAAAACAGGAAAGGCTGATTGTCATAATTTCTAGGTTCATGAAGTTTACGCCATACAGGTTTTGTTAAGACTGAGTCAAAGTGGTGCAGATTCAATTCTGTATTAATGTCTGAGGCTGTACTTTGGAGCATTTAGCAACTATCTCATAAGGTAACTGTCTATCACAGTCCATGAACTTCAAATTGCAATCATTGGTCCTCTTTTTGCAGTGCGTCCATGTTTGGCATAACTATAATTTGTGTTTTTGAGACAGAAGTAACTGAAATTCTTGCACAAGCCGTTTGTCCTTTTTGAAACATTGTTAGTTACCTTGTGTTGCTTTGAAAACTCAGATATCATAGTGCTAAACGTCAGTCCTCTTACAGCTGTAACACAACAGTGCTAAGCAGCAACAATCTATAATATAACTAAACTTTTGTTTTGCATTGCACTATAACAGCTCACCTAAGTAGAATTCCTTTTTCATGAGATATGTCCACTATTTTGGTTACTGGGTAGTTTTGTAAAAACTTGTATGAAAGCCAAGTGCTGAGAAATCACAGGAGAGGCAGTCATTCGGGCATTTTCTCAATTACTTTTGGATACTCTACCCACACTGTATATTTACCCTTAAAGCAAGTATGTATCTTGCAGTATTGTACAAAGGGAATATGAAAAATAAAAGAATAACACACAATAGTGTAATATATCAAAGAAAAAGTGAAATAAAGTGAATGAATAGTGCCAAGTGGCCACTCACATTCGTCTGAGCAACTACTTGCTCAGGGATATCAGCATAATGGAGCCCAGGTAAAGGGTTAATGATGATCCGTCACCTCATCCATGAAGACTCCACAGAATATATCAACACATGAGGAAGAAGGAAGACTTGAAAAAGTCTCACCTAAGAGGAGAAATGCGTTGTGTGCTACAGGAGACAAGGGATGTGCAACACTGGACTCTTTTTCAAGGATTTTTACTGTTTTTACTGCTTCTATTGAAATTGAGGACTCTTCAGATTTTAACTGTAAGAATTCTATGTTTTATTTGAATTATATATTAAACAGTGTTCATTAACATCCTTGGCTTCCTTCTTCCTCATGTGTTGATATATTCTGTGCAGTCTTCATGGATGAGGTGACGGATCATCATTAACCCTTTACCTGGGCTCCCTTATGCTGATATCCCTGAGCAAGTAGTTGCTCAGACGAATGTGAGTGGCCACTTGGCACTATTCATTCACTTTATTTCACGTTTTCTTTGATATATTACACTATTGTGTGTTTTATTCTTTTATTTTTCATATTCCCTTTGTACAACACTGCAAGATACATACTTGCTTTAAGGGTAAATATACAGTGTGTGTAGTGTTGGTTGAAGCGCACTGGTCACGTTTTTTCTTTGTACTGTATTTGTTTTGCTAGAAGTGAGACACTAGCGGTGCCCGAGTGCTGCATACCCGTTCACATATAGGCGCAGCTGTCTACACTTTGTGCTTTGTATTTACTTTTGGATACTCGTTGGACTAATTCCAGAGAACACTTGACACTACATTGGGTTCTGCTTTAAAAACAAATATGCACCCCAAGACCATCATTAACCTACTCCAATTTCCAGTTGCTAAGGAGCAGGTGACCGTGCTATTAAGCACAAACATTCCCAAAATAAAATTATACGTACAATCCCATTTAAAGTGCACAGGACATGGTTTATAACCATCATTCCAGAACTGTATTAAAGGGACTGTATCACACAAACATTTTTTTCATTGTAAACGTAGAGCATACAAAATGATTGAAAATTAGAAAAATGTGTTTTAGATGTGTCTGTGGAGTCTCCTGTTTATGACATCACCTGTGGCATGGTATGCAAATTAACAGCTTTTCAATAGGAAATGTATAATTTCCATACTGTGTTACAGGCAGGGCCAGTGCAAGGATTGTAAAGGCCAGTGCAAAGGGGTGGTATTGTCAAGTTCGGTCTTAGTTAGCAAGTCACAGATGTATAACTTCCATTAGTATGCAGTTAACGCACAGGCGGTTATACAGAACAGCTTTAAACAATGTATAGTTAGCCAGACAGATAATTAACCTTTAAGTGGTACAGCATAGCTTCCATTAGTTTATAGCTAGGAAGACACTGGCAAGGTATAGCATAGCTCCCATCATAATAAAGTTAGGCAGGTCCTGTCTGAATAAACTATATTGTCCCAATTTTTGGTGACACCTCTATTTTAATGAAAATGCTATTCTTTATAAATTAATTAACAGTGTCATATATAATAATTAACAGTGTCATAATGTCCCACAGTAATTACCACACGGTCACATTATCCCACTGTGTCACATTGTGCCACAGTGTCAAATTGCACCTACATCACTTCACACACTGTCACATTTTCCACCACACTTGCCACAGTGTCATTTTGCCTCAACATCATTCTTCACACTATCCACACAGCACTTTTCAAAGTGTTACCTTGTTACATTTCTCCCACAGTACTTGCCACAGTCACATATTGCACACACATCATTTGCCACATTGCACCCAGGACTTACCCCAGCACCCAGATTGCACTCATAGGAGTTGCCCCCAGCATGCTGATGGCACCAGGGGTGTGAAAAAAAAAACAAAAAAAAAACATTCTTGTCCTAATATACCGGTCCCTCATGACAATCAAGTTGTCGTGATACAATTATTTTGACCAAAATAATATTTAAATATGGTCTTTATTGATAGCAACTTAGAAGACAGGCCTAACAATACTTAGAAGCAATTAACAAATGCAAGTAGGTAGTGAGCGTAAATAGAAAATATTTAAATATAAATATGCCACATGCAAGAGCCCAGTAGTTATACCACATACAGGAGCCCATTAAAATGCCACATACAGGAGCCCGTTAAAACCAATTTGCCCCCCAGACTTTCCAATCTGCTCCCGGCTTGCCACTCTCCCCCCCAGATATGCCACTCTGCGTCCAGACTTGCTAATATCCTCCCAGACATGCTACTCCACCAGAAGACTTTTCAGCACATATCAATATGCTGACAATCATGCCACTTTACCCCCCATACTTGACAAACTGCCCCAGACACCCAATCTGCTCCCAGACATGCCAATACATGTGCTAATACATGTCACTCTAACCACCACCCTAGGCTTGCCAACAGTATTTATCCCCTCCACGGTGATTGTGTGACCTAAACTAAAACTTGGGGAGGAGTCATGTGATCGCATCCTACACATGACCCACCCCCCTCTGATGATGCTAGCACAACGGTGTTGCAGATCAGATGTCTTCCAGACCTCCTCAGTTATTGTCCGGAGGAGCTGGAGGACTTGCAGCCGCCCTGCATACGTGCTGTGTCTGGGCGGCAGGAAGATAAACCCCTACTCCCTCTCTAACACAGAATGTGAGGGGTGCTCTGGTAGAGCGCCCCATGCATATCTGAGACGTAGGTTGGCACCTACCTTGCCTTTAGGTAGCTCTGGCCCTGGTTACAGGTGATATCACTAACAGGAGACTCCCCAGACACATTTATAAAACATTTTCTCCCAATTTAGGCATTTGCTTGAAATGTTGCTAATTCAATATGTACATCATTTTCAATCATTTGTATGCTCTCCGTGCACAGAAAAAAACGATGTTGAGGTGACACAGTCCCTTTAATGAACGTGCAAAATTACAAATTTAAATATTAAATGTGTCACACATTTCAGAGCAGGAAAATACATGAATTTATTATCATAATCATAATGACATAACATAAATCATAAATATAATTACGTGGCAGCAGCTGCTTCATATGACAGAGATGTGGCAGAGACTTGACTGGACCAGTACAGAAGATGAAAAAATCCATTTAGTGGCATCAGGATTCACCCCCGAGGAAAAGATACAATTACATAATAGAGAAGACAAACATATGGACTGGCAGGATTGATGCACCACCAAGCACCCATCAAAAATTATGTTGATGACTAAACACTGCTTTTTGCTGTATCAGCATGCTTATCTAAGGAGGCAGGTGAAGCACAAACTAGATCTCGTCCTCAGGAACGGACTTATATGTTGAATGCTACCTCCCTCCAGCATCGGTTCCTTTACAATGAAAAGCTGCGATTCTGTCACAGAAAAACTGATATACTATGTGTGTGTGTCTTTGAGATGGAGCAGAAGGATATTGGTTTTCTGTGGAAAGCTGGTAATCCTCTCTCTCTTGATCCATCCTCTAACCATAGTAGGTTGCATGCTTGAACATGTCCCTCAGAAATGTAGCCTCAACCTCAGAAGCATCAACAACATCTTCACGGAGTTAGCACTGAGCATGGAACATTGGGCATAGATATAACAATTATGTGTATACCGCTATTTGATCTACACAGGTCAATGAATACCATACATACATGATGGAGCTATTGGGTCTTCTAAACCACTAACAGTAGATTGGTGAGTTTAACATCTGCAGGAGAGGCCACCTCCCTGTGATGATGCTAGTGCAAAGGCCCGGTTATTGTGCGGAGGAGCTGGAGGACTTGCAGGTGCCCGGCATAGTTGCTGTGTCTGGGCAGCAAGAAGAGAATCCCTCCTCCCTCTATAGAGCACCTCTTAATCCTCATCCTCTTTCTCCTCTACTAATATCTGCAGCTGCACCTAATGAAAAGCAATCTGTCAATACATATGATAGATAACTTCCGATATACGTGTTATAATCATTGAAATCAATTAATATCTGCTATGACCATGATAACAAACTGATGATGAAAAATACATATTTTTTTATTTGTGTTCTCCAAAGGCCATTTCCTGTCTTGGTCTCATGCATTGCAATAGATCCATCAAGTATGTATGATATTCATTAATTTGTGTAGATCAAATAGCGGTATACACATACTTGTTATATCTATGCCCAATGCGCCTTCTAAACCCACAATCCCTCATTAGAAGTCATGTCGGCCTGCTCTCCTTATGTCCTAGTTTATGATGTTTCAATTATAAAGATTTTTTTTTTGTAAAGGAGTCTTTCTGAATATCAAAGAATCCATTAATATAAAGCCACAGCTTTCTCACAGCCTTCACTGTTCAGCAAATGCCCTCTAATGGAGCTTGACTCCAGTGGAATTCTTGTGGTCCATGATACTTGTTCTTGCTCCTCTGAGGTATTCTTTCTGTTGTTCTGCCCACTGTGTAATAGTAACGCTGGCACTCGTTTATAATATCATCAAACTAAATTCTCCTCACCTCCCATAAACGGCGTCTCTGCTTTTACTCTTGTAAATGTAATTGTGGCGTCAGTGATTGCCCTCATTCAGTGACTTTTGAGTCTATTACTGCGAACCTTTGAAAACTGAAAGAATCTTGAGAGACTCAAATGAAAAAGTATATGTCAAGTAATATAACCGGTTTCATTTAATTGTTGGACTAATGATACGGTAAAACCTAACAATATCATTCACAATTCATCATACAGTGTTGTCATATAAACCTGTCATGCTCGACATGTCACAAACACTCTTCAATATTATTAAGGACTTTAAATAAAACTGCTTATAGACTAACAGGAACACAGGAAACAGGTGCATATGATTAAAACATACAAAAAAAAACATAAGTTAGTTGCTTGTGGAGCTCAGTCTGTTATGGGCTATTATTGCCCATCTTTACTCCCATAATTTGATAGGTGCAATACAGAGCAACTTTGTTTTGACATCTGAACAGTGAATCCTAGAAAACAGTGTTGTCAAATGTTTTTAAATGTAGTACATACAATGCACAATTCTCCTTCCATTCTTCCACTCAGTTGGACTGATCCTGTGACTATTGTTTCCTATTATTGTCCTTTGTTGTATTGCTAAGTTTTGTCCTGGGATTTTTGATATTGCACTATTGTTTTTTTTTTTTTGTTCTCTCTGTTCCAGGCATATTAATAAGTGATATAAGAAGCCATCCTTTTGGTGATATCATTCCTGTCTATTTTTATTTCCCTTTGGTATGTGCACTGTTATCACTTGGCACATTATTCAATGTATTCTAGCATTTCTGCTCCATAGTCTGTTTTGTTTTTTTTTGTAATATAATAGAAGCTAGGGAGTTTAGTAGCACTGAGGCACAATATCAGAGACTGTTAGATAATGTTGTAATGTGCAACAAGTTTCCAGACTGAACTTAAAAACATAAACATCATTCTAGGTTCTACTGTTTAACAATGCTTTCATCTTGTGAACAATGGATGTGAGGAGAAGTGCTGAGCACCAAAACAGGAACACAACTTTCACAATACATTATTTATTGGAGATATGTATGTAAGTACCATTTTTTAGTTACATATTTACATGGGAGTCTATTCTCTTCATGCTGAAACACATATATACATGGAGGTCAGGAGGTGATGATGATTTGGACGTCTAAGTCTCGTTTTGGTTTTCATAGTGAGCCAACCTTGTTATATAGCATTGGCAACAGCCTCATTTCGACAAACTACAACGGATAAAGAAACATTTAATGGTGGACTGATGTTGAACTATATATATTTTGTGCATTTTAACTCCCATCATGCCTGCACGAAGCCATGTTGTGGTGAAATGGATTGCGGAATCCAAGTTGCAATGTTTCCTTTGTACCCTGGAAATTGTTCTGGTGTGAAAGCTGCTATCTTGATTTTATATTAATATTTTTATTGCACTTTCTAGTATTGTTCCTTTAGATGCATAAGGATTCCCTGTTTTATCTGGATGTATTTGGATTAAATTAAAGCTGAGTATACTCACCTTTCAAGTGAGTGCATGGTTTAAGAAGCACACATACTCATAATTGTTCTGCAATTACTACACTAGGGTGTTTTTTGCTTCCTCACTATATGTATGTATTTTCCGTTTGAAGAAAACAATCATTTAGCATTAGCTCAATTTCACTTTGTTCTGTGGTTTTTCTTTTTAATAATACATCAGCATATGGCTAAATGTAAGTGAAAATAAAAAGGGTCTCTGCTCACTCTCAAATAAAACAAACTGTAAATAAATGAGGTTTGTCTCAAATTAGTGTTTAGGTATTATTAGTTTATTGTACCTAGTCAATTTGACATTAGTATGTTTCAAAAAAATATTCTATGAAAGAATGCCTCTGCAGTAGCAATTTTCAGACAATTCACAATATTTCTCGATAGCCCCACTGGCTCCTCATCCAGACTGTCATCACTCATCCACTCTATAATCTTAATTGATCTTCATGGTCTTGATTCCAATTTGGAAGGCCAAGTTGTACTAGTCTGTCACTCAGGCCCACCATCAGGGGGTGATGGGCAATACTGGCGTCCCGGGCCCGGCGGCCCAGGTCACTCAAGAAAAAAATTCAATAAAGTTTGTTAAAAACAAAAATGCGACCAGAGTAACTCAGTAACAAACTTTATTGAAGCCGAGTAGCTGGAGGGGAGTGCAGAATGCTTCCCTCACGGCCGCGGACTGGCAGAGCAGACCACCTGGAGACATCAGTAAGGAGGTAACTACTGGGGAAGGGGGGAGGAGGGTGGAACATATATTGAGGGGCAAAATTCGGGCACATTGAGGGGCAAAATCCTGGCATATTAATTGGCAAATTCCTGGCATATTGAGGGGCAAAATCCTGGCACATTGAGGGGGAAAATCCTGGCATATTAATTGGCAAACAAATGGCATATTGAGGTGCAAAATTCTGGCATATTAATTGGCAAAATCCTGGCATATTGACGGGCACAATACTGGCATATTAATTGGCAAAAGAATGGCATATTGACGGGCAAAATACTGGCATATTAAATGGCATATTGATGGGCAAAATACTGGCATATTAAATTACATATTGAGTTTCAAAATACTGGCATATTAAATGGCATATTGAGGGGCAAAATCCTGGCATATTAAATGGGAAAAGAATGGCATATTGAGGGGCAAAATCCTGGCATATTAAATGGCAAAATAATGGCATATTGAATGGCAAAAGAATAGCATATTGAAGGCAAAATACTGACTTATTGAGTGGCAAAATATTACTGGCATATTGAGTGACAAAATATTAATGGCATATTGACCGGCAAAATATTACTGGCATATTGACCAACTGCTCCCAACCACCATCCATATTACACTCGACCGGGATAACATGCTTGTGAGGGTAGGTGGGCTGAGTGGGAGATATTGTCGGGGGGTAGGGGGGCCCAGAAAATGTGTTCACTAAGGGGCCCTGAAATTCCTAGTGGCGGCCCTGCTGTCGCTAACTATACCACTAACTTAAGCAGTCAAGATCATTGGTGAGATGCAACCTTCTAAGCTGTTTCAATAAATATTAAAGTGATGTATGCACTGGTGACAGCTCTTTACACAGGAACTGCCAACCTACACTCCACCATGGAAAGAGGGAGAAGGGGTCATCCTTGGCTTATAAATTATTTGTAAAGTTTACCATTACATAATTGTTTTTCTCTCACCAATTACCTTTTAGATTGTAAGACTATTTGGGTAGACTCCTCTCTCATCCTACACTCATGTGTATCTAATGTGTTGCCTCACCTATTATTTGGATGTTTGTCTGCCCTTCTGTAGAATATTATGATGAATTATAAATGAAAATAATAATAGCAAGTGACTGTAACTGATTCTGTACTTTACTAAGTTCAACAATCAACCTTAATCTGTATAAAAACATCTGGTGCCAACATCTGCCTACTGCGTATTCTTCACTCACACAAGGCGTATAACTCATAATTCTATCTTATCGTTAGAGGATAATATTTAATCCCTATCACCAGACTGTGGTTTACAGACACATTTTCTAAAATATGATGACTCCAATTAATTAAAAACTTTCTTACAATAAAATGCATTGGCTATTTTGTTAAACAATTACATTATCCACATGGTGGTAATAATAACTAATCCATTTTGAAAGTGAATCTGATGAACAGAGTAATAATTATAATAACACAGTAGAATTTAAACCAAATTATCATAATATACCAAAGTGCAAAAATGTAATTAAAACGTGTATTTTTATATAAAGAAACCAGGGCATTCAGGCATCATCAAAATTAGTCTTAATTTGTACAAAGTCTGCAAAATATAGCCAAATGGGGGATGAAAATTTTGGCAAATGAATTTGGATGTATTCAAACCGAATGGGTAGCCTAGAAAGCCACATTATTTCCTGTGGGGTGTTCAAAACAGACAAAATCAACCTAAATTGGGGATTTAAAATACATCCAGTATATTTAAGTTATTTATCGTTATTTAATCAACATAAAGACAGATTTAAGAGGTGAAAACAATCTCCAAAAAGCCTTACTCATGAAATTATGGAGACCAATATAGCCAATCAAGAAAAAATACAAAAATTAAGTGGTTTGGTGAATAACTTCCATTGTGCATTTTATTTTTGTGTGTGTATTGTGTTTTATTTAGTAAATAGTACATAATGGTTATATATTGTTGTTTTTTTTTGTTGTTGTTTTTTTCTCCCTACTATTTCACAAACATCTTTTTTATCTAATACATTCTATTACATCATCATTTTTAAAATAAGATTATTACTTTTATTTGTTTCTCTCTTTATTCACACTTGTTCTACATTAAATGTACCAGTATTCTTTTCATGCTTACTGATACATTTTCTAGAACAATTCAGGAACTAATCAGACGGCCAAACTTATCTTTTGTGGTCAGTGAACCTTTAAACTGAGACAATAGTGAACCGTAGTTTTAATCTTGATAAGACCGATCCATTCTGTATACAACTGAGACAGACAGATGGAAAAATGATTTGCTTTTATAGAATCTTTTTAGAAGTAAACTATCATACACATGGTATAATTGAATGTCAGTAGAAATGAAAACATATGTTAGCTTTACTGTCATTCATTGATTTGCAGAAATGAGTTATATTTACACATGAGATGTATAATAAATTGTTTAACTGACACTTTCAGCAGCCTTAACTTGATTGTCATTTTATGTGACTAAACTGAATGGATGTTGACGAGTTTATGATACAGATCCTAATTTAAAAACTTAGGCTTAAATAGTTTGGAAGGTGTCAACGGATGGAAGGCTTTGCATAGAGCATATATACCGTAGTCTATATTAATCAGCATTAAACATGTCACTTCTGGCAGTATTAAACAAGATAATGCTTTTCATAATGTTTGAAATCTTTATAAACACCACAAAATCAAAGAAGATGGCTACTTCTCAGACAGTAAAATATGATTTTCCATTGTTTATTGAAGAAGCCTTAATGAAACGCGTTGACGTCAGTAGGTACCACACATATCTAAGGAGTTTGAATGGTGCTTTACTGTACTGGTTAAACACACAAACTGAGAGGATCATCATAAATAGCAGAAGATGACTACTTCTCGGACAATAAAGTAATCAAATTACTTGTCCGGAGTTGGTGAAATGCGTTGACAACACTATATATGACGTTAGTAAAACGTGAACACAGCTGTACTGTGATGTATACATGGGTGATTCACTAAAGTGATTCTGACAAGTGAACTGTAGCAATCAGTCATTAATAGCTGACTTAGAAAGATAGGCAAGATGGATAATTTTTCCAACTCAGCTAAAATTACCCGATTGTTGCAGATTTTTTATCAGTACTCTTTTAGTGAATACCCCCCCCCCCTCCTTCCACCCACTGAGAAGCCACCGAGATTGGAACGTATTTTTCAGAGTTATTCATTGTAGCTCTGCTGCAAGTGTATTAATTATTTCCTCCATTTGCAACGGCTCCTGAAGATCATTGTCTGCTCCCACACCTTTTGCGTAGAACAAAAGCCTGAAAGCCCATGTATGGCGAACGTCAACTTCTCAAGGGGTCTCTTGTTTTGTTTGATTTACAATATATCCAAAAGTGTATGCAGATCTTTTATTTCTCTAAAAACACTATAATAATATGACAATAAATCAAAGTCAGCAAAAAAATGGGGTTTATTATTTATTAATCAGTGAAAAATAAAAGTTTTTTTTTTATCTGTTTCCTTTAAGATAATTATTGCATAGGATTGTTACTGCCATTAATATAATTGCTTTATCAATGTGCTACTGTTCGTTTAATTGGTTTTTGTACAGCTATTATGACGATAAAGTGGCAGGCAACAGTAAAAATCCCATAGTCACTTAGTAACATCATCTTGAATTTATACATAAAATCAGAAGCACATTCCATTTGTTTTCCATTTAGCATACCTGAACAATTATATCTAATTGCATTTTTTTTCTTTGTGTAACAATAAAGGACTTTTTGTACGGTGCAAAAGGGATAAAACATATTTAACAGTATGAAACAGATGTGGAATAAAAGAAATCTGTAATATTAACATCCATATTGCATAGAGGTTTATCATTTAAAAAGCAGATTTGCAGTTTCAGATAATTAGACTCTAATAGATTGTATTCTTCTACGTATGTGTTATCATAGACATCCTATCATCTATGTGTTTAAAATAAAAACATGATGAAAAAAACAGTATAAAAAAACATCCTAACACAAAATAAAAAATAAAGAATTTTTTGGAAATGCAGTCGACCAATTCTCCAATGCAGCTGAATGGGAGAATGTTGCCAACTTGGCTACTTTGGTCTTACGTTTGAAATTCCTGTCTCAATTCCTCGCAATTATTATAGTATAGCCTAAGTAGGCAGAAGCTGGTTCATTTTTCTGGATATTGTTGTTTTTAATAATAAGTGCGGGTATTTTTATTGAGTAGACTCTTGTGAATTTCTGGCATTGAAATTCATTTATACAGGTTAATAATATATAGAATTAATAGATATTCGTTTTCAAGTAACACTCTGCAAAATAATCTGCTTATTTGTGAGTACAGGTGTTGAAACCACATATGTATTGAGCTTAACCCTGCAAAAGTAGTTGCTTGGTAATGCACAATAACATTTCCCCTTTTATCTCTTTTCAATCAGTTAACAATCTCTCTCTGGGGTCTATTCATTGAAAAAGGATCTGGCAAGTAAATTGCAAATATCAGACACTGACAGTTACATTGTAAAACCCTTTAAATGGGACTATTTTTCCTCAGCTATTATTATGCCTTAACCTTTTTAGGAACATCCTGTCTCTGCTTGCATAGATGAATTAAAGAGAGACCCCCCCCCCCCCACACACACACACACACACACACCCACACACCCCCATAACAGTTTATAATCCAAGCTCAGTTCAAAAGTAATTCTATTATTTATATATTACTTCCAGACTGCCATGTCACATGAAGGCTGATGGGGTAAGAACACTTCTCCCCCGCTATTGGCTGAGTCGTGTGATTGAAGTGTCTACACACCAATGACAGAGAGAGCTGGTCTTGCTCTGCTGCCATGTAGTCTTTGCTTATATTCACAAGGGGAGAATAACTGTTGGATGTTACCATTTTAATGAGATTCTTCCTCATTAAGAAAACATGTTTAGTCCATCCTATTTAGCCATGGTAATTCCCCTACTTGGGCCGTTGAGTGGTCCTTTTTTGTGGTTCTTCTTACATTTTATCATGAGGGGTTTTTGAGGTAGAGGATCATAATCGTTTATCCTAATTAGCATGCTGTCACTGTTTATACTTTTGCATTTTTTCATTGATCACTTAAGTTGGGCTTTTCATGAGACAGTTTATCACATTTTTTTTAATTATCCTTGTTTGTATCATTGGATCTATTTTAGAGCTTTAATAACAGAATTCTCTGTGGTGCTGTTCAGATGTTTCATCAAAGCTGCCATAAATGAAATGTTTTTTTGTTTTTTTTTGTTTTTTTTTGCTTTGTTTCTTATCTCTTGTTTCATTTGCATAATTTGCAATTGTCGTCCAGATTTTTTTCATCATCACTGTCTCTTTAGTAAGAACTTGACAATGTTTTGAGTACAGGTGTTAAGTCTGTGTGTATGCATTTATATTATGCATTTATTACATAGTTACATATTAATTTAGGTCAGAAAAGGCCTGGGTACTTAAAGGTTAAGCTTTCATGTATTCTTATAGTCGCTGTTTATTCACAAGAAGAGCCAAGACATTCAATTGTTTTACACCACTGGTTTCAAATAGAGGATACAAATCTTTCTTCAGTGATGGTAGAATGTTTGCATTGATCGACTTATATTAAACAATATTATTATGCATTATTATGCACTGTCTCTGCGGGATAAATAGCACCTCTCCCAAAATTAATTAGGTGCAGACTGTCTGACACTGGCCAGAGCACCCCAGACATGCGGCACTGGCGCACATAGCACTAACACCCAACTTTTATTGGCAGTTTCAGTTACACATTGATGCAGATGGTGGTAGCGCCACATTTCGGGGCTATTTCCATGTGCGCTAGCTTTACACATAACCCCCATTATTAGGTAATTGTGGGGGTTACCAATGTGTGTTTGCAGAATTCTAAAAATAATTTGCCAATTACACTGATTATTAAGTGAACTCATACAATGTTTTATATTTCAATCAGATATGATAAGACTCCTAACTGTGCACATGATTAAAGAACTACTCTTCCCTTGTTGTATATCCGAAATGTTCGTTGTATCTTATATTGCCCTTATAAGAGAAAAAGAACCCTGAACTATTATGTTAACCTTCCTATTATGTTTTTGAATGCAGGGTTGTTCTTTGTGTTATACCAAGCATCATAATGCTACGTGTAGTAATAAAGACTGTAGTAATAACAATTGTACTGGTCATTATTCCGGAGTAAGAAATAGTTTTATGGATAGAGAACACAATTTAATTTGCTTGTGTAAAGTGTTGCAGAGCATGCAGGTTAGTATGTGTCATATTGCTTAAAAATTGCTCAAATAGGATTACCCCTTACATATTGGATAATTCTTTCTATCACCTATTTTTTCCAGTCTTTGCTGGTATGATTTTTGAAATTTGACTGTTCACCGCAGAGAACAATTATAGTTAAAGTGAGACCTGGATAGGCTAATGGAAGTAAAGGAAGAGAGTATATTTAAAAGAAGAAAAACTACCACATAGCCTTCCAGCAGAAGTGGTAGAGGTAAACACAGTCAAGGATTTTAAGCATGTGTGGGATAGACACAAGGCTATCCTAGCTATAAGACCGGGAACGGGGGACTAATAAAAGTATTCAAAACAAATTGGGCAGACTAGATGGACTGAATGGTTCTTATCTGCCGACACATACTATGTTTCTATGTTTCTATGAATTTGAGTGCAAGCTTTCAAGACCAATCGGTCCCTTCATCAGGCATGTTAACCGAATCAAAGAAGCTTCGATAAATATGCAAAAAAGTAAGGAAAAATGTAGAATTTCCCATCAGTAACTATTAAATTTATATATTGCTTTACACATGTATATTATTTGAGCCTGTGACTAGCTTAGAGCTCCAACATTTTTCTTTTCCCTGCTTGCACATAGTTGTGGTTGTTGGATCCTCAGTCTGGTTGCAGCTTGCTGTCCAGGGGTTAATTGGGAGGAGTTTTAATTGCACCTCATCCAACACATTACAAATGTTTTGGTAGCAGCATAAACTGCTTTCTGTGCCCACTAGAGAGGAGGTGAGAGTAGGTTCTCACCCTATTGTGAGTGTGCTTTAATGTGGCGGGTGAGCTTAATTATGCGTTGTCTGATACATATAACCAAAACCTCTTACTTAAATTACCGTATTTGCTCGATTATAAGACGAGGTTTTTTTCAGAGCAAATGCTCTGAAAAATCCCCTTCATCTTATAATCGAGGTCTCTTATAATCTGACCTCAAATTGAGGTCAGATTATAAGACATGGATCCAGGTCCCGAGCAGAGCTGCAGGGGACCTGGATCCCCCTCTCTAGCAGCAGGGGATGTCTGCGCGATGAGCGCAGACTCCCCTGCTTCCGCCCGGCACGACCGCCGGGGCTTCTGTGAAGAAGCCGGGTACTTCCGCTTTCGTCACAGAAGTCCCGGCGAGCGTGCCGGGCGGCAGCAGGGGAGGTCTGCGCTCATCGCGCAGACTTCCTCTGCTGCCCCACTAGCCACCAGGGTAAATCGGGCAGCTGGAGGTTGTCTGCACGATGCGTGCAGACATCCTCCATGCTGCCCGACACCGCAGACTATTATGACGGACAGCTGTCCGTCATAATAGACTGCCGTGTCGGGCAGCATGGAGGATGTCTGCAAGTATCGTGCAGACATCCCCCGGCTGCCCCCACTAGCCACCAGGGATTGAGGTACAGGTAAGGGGGGGGGGGACAGAGAGACAGGGGGAGGGAGGGAGGGGGGCAGAGAGACAGGGTGAGGGAGGGGGGCAGAGAGACAGGGGGAGGGAGTGAGGGAGGGGGGCAGAGAGACAGGGGGGACAGAGCAGGAAGGGGGAAGAGACAGAGGAAGGGGGGCCGAGAGAAACATGTGGGGGGGAAGAGACAGGTGAGGGGGGAGTGGGGAGTGAGACAAAGCTGGGGGCAAGGGAAAGAGAGAGGCAGCATTGGCACATAAAAAGAAATAAACACAAGAAATGCATTTTTTTTTTTATATAATATTTTATTAAAAAAGCAATTTACATGTGAATATATACAAGTTTAACTTTTTTCCTATAGGGTAGTCTTATATTCAGGCTTTTAGTTTTTTTCCTAAAGGAATATCCAAAGTTTGGGGGGTCGTCTCATAATCAGGGTCGTCTTATAATCGAGCAAATACGGTATGTTTATACAATTGTTGCCTACGGTGAGAATCGCGGACAGTTTTTTAAATATAAGTTTATACAAATACCCAATGTAATAATGTGTATTGGTCTAGAACAGGAGCTTCCGAGTTGTTTGTGCAGTGAGTCCGATGATCAGAAATGCGTGTGTGTTTTGGGTCAAGTTAAATATGTTTTCTTTTTTACAGTACTGTTAAAGAATAATCTGTTAGCCCAAGGAATATGTGTTTCTTTCTATTGCAGTAATACAAAAGCAACCTAAACACAGTTTAAATTTACTTTATACAAACAAAACTGCAGATGTATATGACTCATGAAATATGTGTGATTAATTCAGATGGACTGAAAACCTCAACACCCCTTGTCTAAAAAGTATCACACTTATTCTATGTATGTCTTGTTGGCTAGCATGCCACTATTTTGTTACCAGACCCTATGAACTACTTTCCACACCTCACTGTTTAGTGAACAGACCTCTGATATATCATATATATATATATATATATATATATATATATATATATATGTATGTATATATATATATATATATATATATATATATATATATATATATGTATGTATGTATATATATATATATATATATGTATGTATGTATATATATATATATATATATATATATATATATATATATATATCTGATACAGAGCTAATCATGCACGTGGAAAGGAAATATTTTAAAGGACAACTGTATAATCAAAGGCTGTCTAGAAATGTTAATGAGCATTTTATAGAAAGTATAATTATTATTATTTACACTATAATAATTATACAATAAGTATCATGTTTCACTGAGTGCTTGTGATAAATTACCATCATGTAAAATATCAATTCTTTCAGCTAGTAACCACAGGGTGGCATCAATGTTCTTTGTAATTAATATAGCGAATAATAGATTACAGCATATGCTGTAGATAGCGTTATATTATGGCTAACTTCATGAAGCATGTTTCCTTGGCTTAGCACTACATAATAACACAGCCAGAAAAAAATAAATTGTAATATTAAAATCACGTAACATACTAAATCATAACAAAAATAAAAAAAAACAATCTGAAGGTTATAGAGTTTTTAAAAAGCAGCTTGGTACACAAAAGTATCATTTCCATGCTTGCAGTTATAAGAGCCATTATATAAAATACTGATTTTTGCTCCACCTATTACAGTCTGAATTATTGAGAACATCCACGATTTTACATGTGGATTTTACAAACATAAAACATACCTTACAGTCAAAGGTGTAACTAGAGACCACCAGACCCCGCTGCAGAAGTTGCCCACCCTCCCCTCATAGCAAGCCTACTTTTTAAATGATAAGCCTATATGCAGTCTGGTTGTTAATATTGCACATTTTTTCTAAAGCACATTAGTTTAGAACTCGTACAGATGTTTTATCCTTAACATCATACATCAATTTATTATACAAAGACATTTAAAAAACACATTTGTTCAGGTAAGCTAAATGGCAAAGAAATGGAATGTTCTGATAAGTGGTTATGGCACACATCACCACAAGTGCCATACACTATCACTTTCCACAGTGCCAGCTTTGCCCCACCTCAGGTAACAGTGCCAACATTGTGCCACATTACTTGTCAATGCCAGTTTTGCCCCTAACTAGCTTGTCAGTGCCAGCTGTACACCCCAAACAGCTTAGCAGTGGTGCACAACATTTGTAAGTGCAGATTTGTCTTCAAATAGTTAATTAGTTTAATGTGTGCCCAAAAAACATATAGCCAGTGGCAGTTTGCCCCCACACACAGCTCGTCACTACCAGCTTTGTCCAAAATAGCAAACCAGTGCCATTTTTAACCCCGCAATGCTTGTCAGCACCAGGTTTGCCACCAGTTTTTCAGTGAAAGATTTGACTCGAGTTTGTAAATGACAGCTTTCCCTACAAGTGCGAGCTTTGCCTCTAAATAGATTGACAGTGATAGCTTTGGCCCAGTCAACATGTTAGGGACAGCGTTGCTCTCAACATCTTGCCAGTGTCCCCAAACAACTTTTCAGTGTCATATTTGCTCCAAATAGCTAATCAGTACCACCCAGTTTGTCAGTGATAACTTTTCCCCAGCAATGTGGCAATGCCAGCATTGCACCAAGACAATGTGGCATCGCCCACAGTTTTTCCGTGTCAGCTTTGCCCCCAAGCAGCTTCCCAACGTCACCTACTTTGTCAGTGGCAGATTTTTCCTTAACAGTTTGACAGTGACAGCTTTACCCCAAACAACTTTTAGATGCCACCCCATTTATCAGTGCCAGCATTATTCTAGTTTGTCACTGCCCGCTTCCTCCCAAACACCATCCAGTGCCCCCTGTTTTCCAGTGCCGACTTTGCCCCTAAACAGTTTGACAATGCCAGATTCCACCCTAAAGAGCTTACCAGTGCCACCCAATTTATCAGTGCCAGTTTTGCCCCAAACAACTTGCCAGTGCTATCCAGTTTGTCAGTGTCAGCATTGCCCCCAAACAATCAGTCAGTGCATGCTTTGAACCCAAACTGTGCAGCAATGTCACCTAGTTTTTCAATACTGGCATTGCCCAGTACTGACAAACAGCTTATCAGTGCAAGCTTTGCTCCAAAAAGTTACACAGTACCAGCCTTACCCTGGTTTGGCACTGTCAGCTCTCTCCGAAACAACATATAGTGCCACCCAGTTTGTCGGTGCCAGCTTTGCCCCCTAATAGCCTGCTAGTATCACCCAGTTTGTCAGTGCCAGCTCTGCCCTACACAGGTTGTATGTGCCACTTGTCCACAAACAGCTTGTCAGTGCCATGTTTGCTGTTTTACCACCAAACATATGCCAGATTTGCCCCCTAACTGGTTGCTAGTGCCATCCAGTCTGTCAGTGCCAGCTTTACCCCCAAATAATTGACCATTGCTACCCAATTTGTCAGTACAAGCTCGCCCCAATAGTTTTTCAGTGCCAGCATTGGCCCTAATAGCTTATTGGTGTCAGCTTTGCCTCCATGGAGCTTGCCACTGCTACATAGTGTACAAGTGTCATATTTGCCCCCACACAATTTCAGGGTCAGCTTTGGCCCAACATAGCTTGCCAGTTCTACCAAGTTTGTCAGTGTCACCTGCACCCAAAAGTGTGTCAGAGCAATGTTTGGAGCTTAATCACTTGTTAGTGCCAGCTTTGCTCCTAACAACTTGCCAGTGCAACCAAGTTTCAGTGCAAGCTTTATCCCAAGCAGGTTGTCAGTGCCACCCAATTTGTTTTTGACAGCTTGCCCCCAAACAGCTTTTTAGTGCCATTTACCCCTCTCCACTACATCAGGAGAGAAAGGAGAGTTGTGTCTCTCTCTTTCTCTCTACACTGTGTGAAGACTAATCCCTTCATAAAGTGGATGAGATGTGATTTCCTGCATTCTGGATCAGTCAGACACCTATCGGACACCTTTCACAGGTAGAGAGTGTGTAAGAGATCACCCAATCGGATGATCTCTACACTCTTGATTTAAAGGAACATACAATTGGTCACTGGGGTTAACCATGTCTAACACAATACCTATGACAAGTTATACAGAGTAATGTTACATTTCAGTTTACTACGGATTAATATTAAGTCTAACAGGATGGGGCTGGTGTCTGAGGGATGGGGCTGGGGTAATTTTAAAAGTTTTGCTCTTTAAGAGCTGTATATAAATAATATATTTTCAGTGGTAAAAAAAAAAAAAAGTCAAGCAGGATTTAGGAAACCGGGGCGAGGGGTGGGGCGAGGGATGAGATGGAGAGAGACAGGAAGCAGCACAGATAGAAGACAGAACAGAAGAGAGAGGGCAGAAAAGAAGAAACTAGTAGAATTATGAACAGCAGAAAATACATATTAAAGTACGAGATAAACCTCCCAACATTCTTAGATGCTAAACAGGCCATAAGTGATGTAGACTTGTCAGGAAGAGTTTCAATGCTACTGCATATACATAGTTCCACTGCCAGTCAGCCTGCCAGTCAACCACGAATGTGCATTTGTACTGTCTGACAGTAGGCAGGAAACCACACATGTACAGCTGGATTGTCAAGCAGGAATTTAGAAATTAACCACTGTGCTCACCCAGAGAATTGGAGAAAGGAGGAAGAAGAGACAAAGTTAGATGAAAAAAAGAGAAGGGGTAGTAGATAGAGTCTGAGTGTGCTATTTACTAAAAGGTGAATTACAGGTGAGTTGATGTGAGATTAGGTGCGTTGACCAGTTTAGCTTTATATTGTGCAGGGAGAAACCAGGTGAGTTTGCTTAGCATGAGAAACCCATGTTTTCCCCTGCATAATCCATGGTTATTTTGGGGAGATGAAATGTTCATCTCGTCTCATTTCACTTCATCTCACTTGTAACTCACATTTTTCAGTGAATAGTCTCATCAGGGGGATGTAGTGGGTGTGGGAAATAGTTATACAAGAAAACAATACTGTATACAAGCAACCTAGACTTGTAGCTATTACCTTGTAGACAAACAATATCTCTTGAGTTCATAAATGGGCAGGAATTATGAATTCCATTACAAATAAATAAACAAGCATGTAGGTCCAAACTGATAAAGTATTTTGAAATTATTTTACAATAATGTTGTCATGTAAAAAAAAGGTCTTATTTCACAAAGCAACATTTCACATCAACATATTGGGCTCTATTCAAAGACAAGCATTATCACCATGAGTAGGTACCGATATAGCTCATGGCGACCTTCACAGAGCTTTCCATAGGCAATGGTGGATGCCTTTCAAATCATTGCTTATCATGTATCACTGTTTTTCACTCAACATTTTCTATTGCAGTCGATGGTGTCTAATGATGGGAGATAAAGTTAAATCAGATCGCTGAATAGAGCCCATTGTGTGAGCAAAATTACTAGGAACGGTATAACTTATAAAATATTCATTGTTTGCATATGTGTACCTTGCAGCCAGGGTTGACAACAAGCTGGAATTTTACTGTCAAGCTGGTAAACATAGACTTAACCACTTTGCGCCGGATGGGGCTTTGGTCCTTAAGCCAAAGGGCCCCAAACCCCTGTCTTGGTGTTCCTGACCCTGATCAATTCATGATTAGCAGCCTGGAACATGCAAACAGGGACCAGATCAGGGTCTCAATAGGTTCAGGCATGCATGGATGTCGGAAATGTAGAGTTTGCTACATTTTCTATGTCAGACTGAGGCAACTCAGAGTGGCCTCATCTGACACTCGGGACCTTGCTGCAAGTCCCTCAGCAGGATCCTCAGTACAGCTCATCGCGGAGAATAGAGTGGCACTCCCCCCCCCAACATTTCTCCATCTGAGCTCAGATGGTTGAAAGTTAGGCTAGGGAATATGAATAGGATACAGTTAGGAGGTTGCCTAGCTCATCATTCTCCCTATCTGATGATTGGAATAAATCTGACTGCAGTATATTCTTAGGTGTCATAGAACACTTGTTCTTACACCATTCCTATCACCCAGTTGTTCACCTCCGCATTACTAAGCAAAATTATACTTCTAACAAAATATGTTTGAAATGAAATAAAATGTAATTAATCTCACGCTCTGTGTGTATGTCATTATTACCTAAACTAAAGTAAAGACAAATAAGTGGATGTGGCCTGACCTCAACCTCAACGATAGGTATTTAGGGGTAATTATTTCAGAGGACTTAAAGGTAGGTAGGCAATGCAATAGAGCAGCAGGAAATGCTAGCAGAATGCTTGGTTGCATAGGGAGAGGTATTAGCAGTAGGAAGAGGGAAGTGCTCATGCCATTGTACAGAGCACTGGTGAGACCTCACTTGGAGTATTGTACGCAGTACTGGAGACCGTATCTCCAGAAGGATATTGATACGCTGGAGAGAGTTCAGAGAAGGGCTACTAAACTGGTTCATGGGTTGAAGGATAAAACTGACCAGGAAAGGTTAAAGCATCTTAACATGTATAGCTTGGAGGAAAGACAAGATGGGGGGGGGGGGGGGGGATATGAAAGAAACATTTAAATACATAAAGGGAATCAACACAGTAAAGGAAGAGAGTATTTTTAAAAGAAGAAAAAGTACCACAACAAGAGAACATAGTATTACATCAGAGGGACAAAGGTTTTAAACTCATATCAGGAAGTATTAGTTTACTGAGAGGGTAGTGGATGTATGGAATAGGGAAAAGAAAAATGTTGGTGCGCTAAGCTAGTCACAGGCTCAGATAATATAAATGTATAAAATGAAGCCTACCAAACAGGTGTGAGCCTGCTGCAAACACAGAGTGATTGGCTGTACAATGTATACAAAAAACAAAAACTTTATTCCAGCAGAAGTGGTAGAGGTTAACACACTGAAGGGGTTTAAGCATGTGTGGGATAGACATAAGGCTATACTAGACAAAAGATAAGGGACTAATGAAAGTATTTAGAAAATTGGTCAGACTAGATGGGCCACATGGTTCTTATCTGGTTAAAAACCTCTAAGTCTTGCTAAAAGGTTCGGAATACAAAACAGGGCTTGCTTAATCTTAATTCACTCTTTACACATACAATGTATTATTATCCTATTAATATGGTCCTGGTATGTAGCATTTTAAAATGTATTTAAACATGCCATGGACATTGAGCATCAATCAGCCTCTGTTAATAATGTTCACATTGTGTTCTGGGAATCACAAGTACAGTGTAAATATTCAATACAAGGTAGCTGTATGATATGTGTACACAACAGGGGTAGCAACTTACAGTTAACTGTGTGTCTGTCATCCATGTCCTGATCTCTGGACTCCTCTAATCGTGATTCACAGTCACATCAGTGAACATTACCTCGCCCGGCAGCTAAATCATTAACCCCTTTTATAGGCATGCAGTGGAACAGTGTGATGTTTTGCAATTTATAATAGGAGATGATCTTTGATTCCTTCATTGGAGGGGACAACAGATGCCAACCAGATTTATCAAGATACCAGAACCACGATGCCAAATGTGCATTCTTTTAAAGACCCTGCTGAACCTGTGTTCTGCTGTGGTCTCTGGCCAAGGAGTACACCCATATCACTTGTCACCTGTTGGACATGGTATGACACATTGATTAGTGTAATGAGTACAGTTAAATGGCTATTGAAATAGTAACATGATGGTGGGATAGTGTACTTACCCAGGAGTCATCCACCAGGCATTTCACCAATCTCAAACTTGGTCCTGATGAATGACTCCCACAAGATGAGGATAAGACTTCCATTATGAACTGATGAGCATCCCAGATGTCCTGAATATTCAGTGAGCGGTAATATTTACTGTTTCTATGTAGTCATATTGAATAGATGCAGTTTGCCTATTTGTATCGATCTGGTCAAACTTTGGTACAGATTGGGGCATATAGAAAAAACCCTTAAGATAAGGACAATAGAATGCTGGATGGTGAAACCAAGGCCTTTGAAATATTTGAAGGAGATAAGCTGTAGCCTTATATGCAGAGTGTTCCTATTTATTTTTCTTGGGGTGTCCTGTACATTTGAGCAAATATAGCAATACAGCTAGATTTAACTAGATCATCTATTTGAGGTCGAGAGCTGCAGAAAATGTGTTCAGCATTTATGAAAGGGAGAGAAGACTGTGATATTGATTCTCCACAGATGGATGACCACTGTATCTTAAAAACAGCTTCACTAAGTCACAATATCATAAAATTCCAGAGAGATCAATGTCAAAAGGGTTGTAATGTTTTAACAGTTCTTGTGTTGATGTTCCTCCTCCCAGAGGTAGTTTGGAACTCAATCGTGAGGATCGTGAGTTTTTTTTATGCTCTTCAACACTTGACGTTACCAGTCAGTGATCTTGTGAGACCTACCACTTTGTTATATACACATCTCCTCTTCCTTATTTTCAATCAAGGCATCGGTTGTTGTTTTTGTCTTGTCTGTTGTGTATTGCTTTTTTGATCTTTTTTCTTAATACATGGGTTAATGTGAATGTATCTGAGTGTGTGTTTTAATTTATTTGTACTTCACCTTCCATGTGTAAAGTTACGTGAATTGAAAATGAAAATATTAATAAAGTATTCTTAGAAAAAAAGTATTACTGCATTTTACAGCCCAAAAAAGAAAAAAGAAAAGGATATATCATATGTGCAGTACCACATTGATAACACAGGCTAAACCAGAGGATGAAAAAGCCCAATACACAAATTATTTGGGAAGATCACATACTTTTAGCTATGTAGCAAATATCAGCATGTAAATGTAAATGTTTTTATAATAAATATGTAATTTTTGTGCAAATGTAATTATATATATATATATATATACGCTTAAAATGCTTATGCTTATGGAGAAGATCATTGTTGTAGTAATATAGTGACAGATACAGATTATATTAGCATGTGTGCACAGCATAGATAATGATGCGTAGACTATACATTGCATTTTATCAACTGAAGCGAGAGCTCTCCATATCATCCTATTCAACCTTCCAACTCTCCAGCTCTATAAGATAATGTCACAAGAGCCAAGGTAAATCAATCAGTGTCTCAGCTATTCTGACAGATCCACCTGTGCTAATGAAAAGGCCACCTGTGCTCATGTCAGCAGATCAAGAAAAGCCACACTGTTGGGTTTCCTGAGAAATATCATTGAGATTCTATTAAGGAAACCAGAGATAGCTTTTTAACAAATGCATGAATATTTGGTTGTTTTTGATTTTTGATTTTAATGCACAGTAGTGTGGTGTACTGAGCTTAGTAGTTTACAAATAAACCTATTTGAATTAGATCAGTTCAGGTTATTTTGAAAACCACTTTTCTAACCTTTGTGTCAATTTTCTCAGAGTGTGTCTACTGTGACTAACAGTCTGACTTTTAGGTATATCATTTTGCATATTGGCATTTGTGTTTGTCACCTAGAGTCTACATTAAACCCTTTTCGAAGCATGGTACTTACATCGCCAGACGACGCAAGCACCAAAACACCACGTTTTGTTCCTGGCCACCAATCACAAGGTGAACGGTAGCAAGGAACACAATGGCAGAGACCCGATCAGGACCCTGTGGGTCCCGACATCACATATGATGTCACAGAGGCGAGCTCGAACCACTCAGTGAAATGTAGCCGGTGCTAGCTTTGAGCATCAGAACATTTTCCCTGACAGAATGAAGCCAGTCAATGTGATCTGATTGGTAGGATATCGCTGCAAATCCCTGTAGAACGTCCTAGCGTCAGGAAGGGGTTAATTATAGATAAAGACAGTTTACATTAGGGTGACCACACTGCCATTTTGTTTAGGGAGTGACCAAGCCACATGCTGAGGTCATAAACAGGAGACATTGCAGATAAATTGAAAACATGGTATTTTTACTCTAAGCTTTTCTGGCATCTCTACTAACAAAATGTATAGATCATTTTTCAATAGATATTTGAAGCATAAACTATGTTTAGGTGATGGAGCCCCTTTAATTATTTCATAGGAATATATATCACTTACAGGAGATGGTTTTTCAAAAAGGGATTAAACACAAAAAATGTTCTTCTACTTGATCGACATCATGGTTTGCGTTCAAATAATTTTTTTAAAAGCTGCCAGAATATATAAATTGGAACCATATTTTTCTCCTCATTGTAATTCTACAATGCATAGATTGAATTTATTAGTTTGGTAGATGGCAGCCCTTTAAGGTGCACTTTAAACCATAGCAGAAATACCTTTAAAATGTATAGAACTATTAATAAAGCATTAATTTTCCTCTCTCTCTACATCATCTGGGTACAGATGGGATTTGGCAATTTTAGCACATGTCCTCATTAAGTAATACCACTCAGAAAGATATATTAGGCCCATAACTCATATTTAAGCTTTAGCTGTGATAGTTTGTAAGCTATAGTTGCTTTGTTTATTGTATTGTTAAATAATTACATCTACTGAACAAAGAAAACAATGCTGCTAAGAATGTAAATTATTGATTTGCTTATACCATTGTTTCCATGGTCCTAAAATATTTGTTTCAGATTTTAATGAACTGAAGTGTAGTTAGAATAGCTTAGTTTGGCATGCTTTATCTGATTTCTCATGTAATGTATCAAGGAAATATAGTACACTAGTTGAATGTGCATTCTATTGGAAGAAAGGGTGTCTAACTCTTTTGGGATTATTTACTAAAAGGTGAGTTTCAGGTGAGACTAGTTGAGATGAATATTTCATCCCGCCAATTTAATTATACATGGTGCAGGGACAAACATGGCAAGTTTCCTCTGCTAAGAAACCTCACTAGGTTTGTCCATACTCAATGTATAGCTAAATTGGTGAGATAAAATGTTTAGCTCACCTTTCATGGTGTATTCTACTTCCCTTCTATTCTTGCCTCCAAGCAATTTCTCTAATGCTCTAAACACTATGTGTTCTGCCTTGCCATATTGATGCCTCTGTGTGCAGAAGACAACCATCTAGAAATAATAAAACCTGTAAAAGAACCTAATGAAAATCACTGTCCACCCCCTGTCACACAAAGGGTGCCATGTGGGATAAAAAAAAAATACCTTAATGTCCCTTGAAGATCTGCAATGCCCTGAAGTCTTCATCTCTGGCCCATGGAAAAGGTGCCATCCAAAGATAAAAAAAACAATCCGCCTAATCTATTAAAAAAAATCCACAAAAAAAAAAAACACACCTAAATAATACGTCTGTCCTCGGCGGAGGATGGATCCAAAATAATTGTCAGTCAGAAGCCTCTGTGGTCCCAGCCCTACCATTGTTTTTTTTTTATTTTTTAAATGGTTTTATTATTTTTAGACTTCATATCCCCCTACCTGGGCATGGTAGAGGTGGAGGTATAGGTAGACTATTTTTAAGAAATTTCTAATGTATTTATTTTACGGGGGCCAGCGGCATTTGACAATTCCCCAGAGCTCGATATATTTAATTCTTCAGGAGTTATGAAGCATTTTTCAGCCCCAACCCTGGTCCCAAGATTGGGATATATTTATTTTTTCGGGGTCCAAAGGCATGTCGCTGACCCCTGGTCCCATTCATGCGATTAAGGACAAACCTGCAGTCCTGAATTCCATGTTCCAGTGTTTTTGGAAAAAGAGAATCAGTACTTCGGAGACACAGGTTTTTGGATTACAGAATGGCAAACATGTGACAGGATGTTGGTCTTTCATTGGCCTTGTAGTGTTGAGACTGGCTGAATAGTTTATTTTTAGAAGTTTAACATGTTTAATCATTTGGAAAAGCATTGTGACTTTTAATATGCTAATTCTCTACAGGTTGGTTTGATTGATTTGCTGTCATTCGCTTGATTCTACTCTTCATTGTTATTCTCTTATCATGCACTTCTATTTGCCTCTATCCTACTTCATTCACCAACTTTGCAATCCATCTCTTTGCTTAAACTCCACTGTATTTGTTCATTGGACCAAATTCTTGTGTAGCCACTTATAGGTGACAATATCATATCGTCAAGAGGAAAATGTGCACACAGGTGTGTTGCCCCCTGACCTCTACAAACCCAGCAGCAGTGTGGGCATGAAACCAGGAGCCTGTGTGCCCACAGCTGACATAATGGCATCAAATCTTAAATATTTAGCAAAATGTCCGAACAATATGAGTCAATTGGTTATATATAACAGAACAAAGTTTTATTAATTCCCAGATATTTTCAAACAGTCTGCCTATTTACCTATATTACAATACAAATATTATAATAGTCTACTAGCAAAGCATTACATCATGTAATATTTATTTGTTTTTTATTATATGCTTATTATCGAGCTAACCTAGCAGCTTTCTTTTCTTTCATACTTGGCTAGGTTTTCTCCTCTGGGCCTCAGCCAATTTTACTGATTAGCCAATTTCCTCTAGCATGTGTTATTATCTACAATTTGCAGACATATCACTTTCAGATTTTTAAAAATATTTTTAAAGTACAGTCATAAGTATGAAGAGTGCTAGGTTTCCTATTAGACTCGTTTAACTTTTTCTTCCCATATGTCTCCTATACTAAGAATTGCTGCTATTTCTTAAAAAAATATATCAGCCATGCGATTGCATCCAAAAACGTAATATTGGTACCAAGCCAATTTATTTTTTACCAGTTTGCCAGTAACATACTACCTAGGAGCCCACTCTACCTATAAAGCATGATAATTCATATTCAGCTATTGTGTTTACCTCAATGTACGGCACTGTGTTCTATAGTTAAATCCATTCTTGAATTAATATTAATAATTATAAAAAATCAAGTAGTATTAAAAAGTCTTATGTTGTTTTACCAGTAGGGCACGTAGGAAGCAATTCGAGGCAGGAGGGAGTGTGCAGGACAGTAGGAGTGTGTTCCAATGTAAAAGATAATATATGGTCCCGTCCCATATACTCTAAGATAAGTGAAATGCTTGTGGCAAGTACTATGATGGTCCATAGAACATCATTAAATTGTCCATCACAAAGCCCAGTTAATGTCTGCTATGAACATGTCTCCTATGCCCCAACATGTCAAATGGTCAAAGAGAGGACAAGTTTATTTTTTGTGTTTTTATGGCCAATTGATAACTATTTATAACAAAATTGTTTTCAGTGGGAAACGTGTAATTTGCATATCAAGTCACAGGTGATGTCATAAGCAGGCGACACCACAGACACATTACAAACACATTTTAACACAATGTATAGACCATTTCTACATGCACAGTAAAATCAATATTTAGGGGATACAGTCACTTTAAAAAAAAAACAATAAAGTGTGAATTGCAGAGAATTGAGATAGGAATTTCAAACTTAAGGACAAAGTAGCTGAGTTGTAAAAAATGACCCATTCAGCTGCATTGTAAAAAAAAAAAAAAGGGTTAAAGGGAGCGCAATATATCAAGTATTTATTAAGAAAAAACTTAATCAAATGTGCAACTTATTCGGTGAATAAAAGTAAAATTTAAATACACAATATTTTGATCCTTAGTGAGTGTACATTCCAAGGTAAATCTTTGAAACCTTACACAAAGTGGTTGTGAGAATACTCTCGTATCCCACACAATATACAACACCGGCCGATCGCGGTCACTCTGGCTCGAACGTCTCGCCGCCTCGTAGAGTCTCAGGATCTTGATGTGTATTTCCCAGAATGACTGTTTGGTAAAGCGCAGGGTGTAAGTCCAGCAGATGAAATCAACTAGCATATGATAAGCTGTGTGAAGAGGAGGTGGCGTGTCATCAGACGCGTTTCGCCACACGTGGCTTCTTCAAGTGTACGCCCCCCCCCCCCTCTCTGACAGTGCTCATTATATTTTGGTTAAATCGCAAGTGTGTGAGGGGAAATCCTTTCAGTAAATCTCAGATCATCCTGAAACTTATTTTTGAGTTACTAAATTTGTTTTTCTTTTGTACTTATAATAGAATACTGAAAATAAAATAAAAAATCACAGCAAAATGCTCACATTAGTTAGGTGCTAGAGCTATGAGGACATCTTGTACAAAGTGTTATTCACAAACTAAAAAAAAGCACTTTCCTTTTTTCTGGGTGGAAGGGGTGTAATTTAATATTGATCCTCTTTTCTACTTACTAGCTGTATTCGAGGGCATACACTACTACTATCTGAATAGATAAAATATAATAATATACAACTACTATGTAATAGGTATTAAAACGTGTAATGTGATAATCATTACGTAACAATGCAGGAGATCACTAAAGATAGAAAATGCCTGAAGAATATGCACAGTGATTAATGGGATATGAAAATGTTGTTCTGCCCTTTAAACTATGTATGAAGGTTAACGTCCACTAGAGCACTGTACTGCTCCATTATAAGTTAGGGTAACATTTGACGAGCACTCCAAATCTAGGGGGGGGGGGGGGTTATTCATTAAAAGTGAACTAACAAGTGAACTGCACATGGACATTCATGACTGTGTGCAGTTCAGTTGTCCGTTCACCACATTGCGAGGTTAATTGGATTTACCATTGCTGCGACCATTCATGCCCTATCTTATTATCTACTGGGTATCAAGAAAATAATAATATCCCCCCTGTCCCCCAATGACAGTCCAGATTTGGGACCTCGTCACAGAAGATGCACAGAGGTGTGTGCATGCACAGTAGAGCTGTCACTTTGAGTGACAGCACTAGCATGCACGGAGGCTATGCCACGCCCACTTCAAAGCCATCAAACCATCCCAAGGGATTTGTTTTAACCAGCTGTGATGACACAAGAAGAAGGGCTTGTGGTGATGGACAGGACAGTTGCCACAGCCACAGCAGGACCTCCACCAAACTTTCTATACATTTTTGAGGAACTGTGAAGAAGTGTGTTAAAACCGGATAAGAAAGATCATTGTCTTTTTCTTTACACAATGCAGCCCTTATCTGATCATATTATTTCGGACAGTGTAGGTGAAACTGCATCTTAAAGCATCCAGCTGCCTTTGTAGTTTTTCCGAATGTTTCCATTTCTAGAATACCGATCTTCACTGTTTTTACCTGTCTATAGGGTATTAAACTTTCAGTTATCCAAAAAGAAAAAGGTTCTACGTTTTCACATTTAATTGATCTAAAAATAGCTACTGCTGGAGAACAAGTGTTACTGGCAAAACTTCAGCTGCAGTGCTCGATTTATAATCAACTACCTCAATACAAAAATACATTTTCGAATTGCTACACTGAATCATATACTGTATTAGGTAACATGACATTTATTGTCTTTCCATTAGTATTTCCTGGATTGTTGCTCATATAGACAAGTTGAAAGACGTTATCTTTCTACATAGTTACCAATGCATCCAATCATTACTATTTATGGCAGGAGTCTATCTGTTCTAAATGTTCCAGCATTATATAATTAATGCACACACAAAAAAAACAATACACCAACCCATAAATATAAACATGTGAAAAGTAAAATCTATTATGGTAATGTGTTTACAAATATAAAAAGGATACCACAAACATAATTTGAGCCCATCACTCTGCTTCATTAAATTAGGATAATGCTTCATTAATCACACTAATGATTATTTGTGGTGCATTCGCCAATACTTTTTGCTGTTTAAATTTATGAAAAATGATTTATGCTTGCATATCTGATGTATAGTTTTTAATAAATCAGATACATGGATTTTGCACAAAGTGTATGGTGATGGAGTGTGATAATGTAACACAGAGCTTAGGTAATGCTCCCCAAAATATTGGGTTAAGTAGGGGTGGTCTATGCAAGCAAACCTTTAGAGAAACCAAAACTCAACTAGTTTCTGGGAGGTGCTAAGTGGGTAATCAGAAGCAGCTCCCCTCTCTATAACTGTCTCTCCTTAGTTCAGGTTTAGATTAAGGCATGGGCTTTAGGGGCTACAGCCCAGGGGCCTTGGCCAAATGGGGGACCTTGACAGGGGGCTCCAGCTTCAGACCGCTACCTTAAAACTTGCCCAGCATGGCCATTTTAAATTAAAAAAAAAAAAAAAACAAGCATGCCGGCAGTTCACCCCTCACCAGCACGTTAGCTGCCAGCGCTCAGACTTCAGAGTGCACAAAAGCATGAGAGGCAGCATGGGAATATGTCTGTATGCCTGAGCAGTGCACAGACTCCATGCTGCCTGCCACTAGACACCAGGAAGCTATGACTGCTGACTTGGGTGTGCAATATGGGTGATGGGGCATGTACTGGGTAAGTCCTTGATGTGCAATGTGGGTGATTGGGCATACCCTGGGTTACTGATGTAAGTGCTATATATATAATGTGGGTGATCAGGCATATCTTGGAGTACTGGGGTAAGTCCTGGGGGTGCACTGTATTGGTAAAATATTACAATTTTAATATCTGTGCTATAACTAGTGTCATCATAAAAGCAAATTAAAACACTGCTCAGGGCCCCCACTTGTTTAGAAAACTTGCTCACAGAACTAAAGATTCAGCAAGATCTCAGGATGATAAATGGTTAACACATATCTGGTGTCTAATTAGAATATTACATTGATTCCTAGATGTGTGTAGTGTTTCTTCCCTAGCCTATGATTAAGTGCCATAGGGCACGAAACGCGTAAGGTGTCCAGTTTGCTGGTCGGTGTGATCTGTTTGCGCCTGTTCATATATGGAGTAATGCCACCAATAAAGCACTTTTTTGAGAATTACTAAATCTACCTGGATTTCTTCCCTGCATTCTTTTTCTGTCGTTTGTATTTGTGTCGGGTTGCCCAGCATTGAGAGGACTTTCCAGGTGTCGTTTCATACCCAACTTCATTTCAGAGATACATAAAAGTGTATAAAATATATATGTTGTCCAGTAACAGGAATGTCTTTGGCTGGCAAATATGATATTTTTAGAAAGTTTACTCTCATTTCTTATGTATGGTGTTTTCCTTCCTGCGTATTGCTTTTCTCTCTCTCCATTTCTCCTCCTCTATAAGTTATCTAAGTGGAAAAAAGAAGATGGATTTTGATTCTCGTGGTGTATGAATTATGAATCAATAAGATAGAACCACAATATGTACAAAACAAAGGAATAATACTTCCCATATGAATGGTAGACCTCAGGGATTCTCCCAATTCCCATCAAATAGATGATCAGTAAGGCGTCCTGATGTAGCAAATATATATTTTTAAACAGAAAAACAACAAAGAGGACTGGGATTTTTGCAGAATGTCAAATAAGTACAAACATAAATTTAATCCACAGTTAAAATTACACTTAAAATTAAAAAATGCGATTTTATAAAAATATATCTATGAAATATAAATAAAGCAACAAATTCTTGAAAAAACAGTAATCCCCCACAAGATTTACTGGGGGTTTTTAGAGATATGGAACAGGTCCCAAGGAAGCATCTTTTGAGAGATCAAAGCACTAGAGAACAAAATGGAGGCATGGATTTTGCCTTCCTGTGACAGAATAACACCCATTCATTCAAGGTTTGTGATATCCTCAGGAAGCACTGGTCCATTTTTTGGAGGATGATGTCTTGGGATTTCACATCCCTCAGAATACAGAAACTATTTTCCGTACTGCCACCAATTTAAAGAATTTATTGACTCCTAGTAGCAGAAACACAGAGGATTCCTGAGCAATATTAGAAAGGCAGACATCTAGGAGAACAACAACATTCTACATCTTTATCTTTTTAAATATAACTTCACAAATTCAGGATCCAGGAAGTTAGGGGTGTGGCCTGTGCATATCTGGTTGTGCCAAATGGCAAATTGAGATGCTCAAACTATCAGTGCTACTGCGCATGTGTACGACCCTTCGTTTGCACAGTACACATTCTCAGGTGTCTCAGACACTGGAGAGGAAAATTGGGATTGCAGGATTAGGGTCCCGAATTCCCCTGTCCCGCCGAGCTCTGCCTCTGTCATGAAAAGACAGACTTGGGTAAAGCTTGGCTGGACAACCTTCCAAAATCAGGACTGTCCCTCAGAAAGTGGGACAGTTGGGAGGCATGTGCAGGCAACACACTTTGGCTAACATAATGTGCCGACTAGCCACTTTTGCAGTTCCTGTGACACACAGAACGCTCAGTAGTATGTGTGAATGTTTTTCTTATGTGACGTATTTAAACAGATATAAACTGTTTGCAGCTTTTTAAAATTAAAATATATTCAATAAAATTCAGCACCCACAACTGCCAACAGTCCTGTTTTTTTGTGTCCTGTACTGACATTACTACTGTCAGTTCACAGTGCCTTGTATAGTGAGCATGTAGCGTTGCATTTAAACTGTGTATGGCTGGCAAACATACACAGCCTAAATGCTATGAAGTGAGCTCCAGACACCCAGGCAACCTGGAGCTAAATATGTGGGGTCCATGATACAGCATTATCCGCAGAAAAGAAGGTTGGCAAGTAAGTACTCTGTAAAACTAAAACCAACAAAGAAATAATTATACTGCCTTAAAGACTCCACATAGATTAAAAGAAAGTGTGTTAATGACATAACCTGTGGCTTGATATGCAAATGACACATTTTATATTGAAAGTAAGTCAAAGCATGTGCTTTGAAGTCTACTAACATGGTGAGTCGGGCAGGGATCAATGAGGTGTCAGTGTCATGTGATCCGTTAAATCGGCACCTGCCATATTCATGCATGTGTCGGTTTAATATATAACCCCCCCCCCCCCCCCAATGTATAGAATATTCTTTATTCGTTAAATTCACAATCCAAGCAATTTTTAAGTGAGGGAGGTTTTTTTTTTAATCACACAGCATGTATTAGAAAAAGAAGAAAAAAAAAAGCTCTAAATAAATCACCGGCTATTAATACTAGGATTGCATCTTTAAATAAAATAAAGCAAAATACAGAACAGCACAAATAATTAAACACGCCTTGTATTTTTTACTCTACCGTCTGGTGTTTCCATAGTATATCACAATAGCTAAAAATCAGTTTACTTGGCACTCTGTCAATCATATAGCAATAAATGGAGGTGTAAATAGACATTGTTCCAAATCCGGTTTGGATGAGTAACAGAACTGCAACAATTCAGTTGTAACCAGTGTTTAATTTCAGCAGATAAAGCTGCAGGAATTATCTCCTATCACCATTTCCAAACACATACAAATCAACTTGATTCCAGAATGTGTCCAGGAAATGAATCCTTGCTTTTAACCCCTTATGTGAAATGATTCCTTTGAATTATGATTTTGTTTTTCTTTTAATCTGGAAACCATTTTATAAAGCCCACATATGAGACACTCCTCCAGATGTAGAACCTTGCTTTTATTCAGCTTCTATTCAAATAGAGACATAAGGTAGACAGAGCCCCACTTGCTTTTTAAAGCATCTGTGGGAGATGTGGCCTTGAAGGGTTTTTATGTAGTGATATCCTGGCTGAAACGCTTCTACTGTGTTATATCATGAGCTTAATACTGTGTATTAGAGGGAGATAGGGGTAGACAGGGGATGTGTTCCTTTTTTTTATATGTTATATTAAGGAGGCAGGAGGGAGGGAATTCACATTTTTTTTTTTTGCTTAATGTTATGAAGGAGGGGAGGAGGGGAAGGCTGCAATGGCTCCATTTTGTGATGTTTTATGTTATTTGCTCTTTTTGTTTTTGAACTAATGTACAATCCTGAATTCTCTGTCTTTTTATGTGACCAAGTGAGGAAAAATAGTAATGTGAGCTTCTTCCCCCACTCCATCTTTCAAGCCTATGCTTCTGCACATTCACATTACAATATTGGACAAGCCTGATCTAGAGGGAGAGAGGGAAAGCCAAAACAGAGGAAACATAAAGGAGTTAGAAAAGGTAACAGATGAATGGTAACTGGGCTACAGCTCCATGTGGGCCGAGAAATTCAGACGGAGTAACCCCACAAAGTGCTGGTGCAACTTCTGCTGTGTATACAGAAACACAGTGAGTAAATCCTGTGCCGGCACTCTCCTGGCAACATGATGCAACTCAAGAGAAGCTTTGCAAGCATAAGTGGGGGGGGCGTATATCTTATAACTATGCTTACAGTAAAGGCCTAGTGGGTTATATGTATAACCTCCAATGTGTGGGCACATAAAAAAGGGCAATTGCTGCTTCTTATGTCTACTGGGCATTGCTGGTAGTGCACATTATAATTAGTGGCATTATTCCATTTGGACATAATGTTTCTTCTGGGCTGTAACACTTTGTTCAACTTTTTATGTTCTTTTCCACTGTGTCCTTATTCAGCGATACAGGTATCGGAGTAATGTTTAGAAACATGCATGCAAACTAGGCATGTTTTAACCAACAGGACGTAATCATACAGTATCTCCTTCTCCCCTCAACTGTATAAATAATGGTCATCTGCAGTTATTACTATTTATATGTGTGATATCATAGGCATGACAAATTTACATTATACTATATCATTTTATTCTGTGCTGTACTGTCAAGTATAGAGTAGCACCACATTTTAAAACTATTTTTTACAGCTTGATATGCAACATTAAACACACATCAATAATAAATTAGTTAAAAGTATAATAAAAAAAAATCCAAGTTTTGCAGCAAATTAATTCGAGGGATCAAATCCATTCAGGAAGTAATTGGATTTCATATGCTATGTTTCCAGTCTCAGTAATAAAGTGTTTCACACCTTGGCACAAATGCTTGGGCCACAACTACAAAAAAATGCTTGAGTTTTATTGGAAAATAAAGTTCCACCATAATACAATGTGTAAAAACACTGCTGAACAGCAGCATCTGCAAACTGATCCATTGCAAACACAGTTCAATCTGGCGTCCTCTTAATTCAAACAAACAAGCAGCAAATCTCTTTAATATTTAGTCAATAGGTTAGCCTGGTTGTTAAAAAGTTTACAATTCAATATGGTACAAGGAAAGGCAATTTTATATGTTTATAAAGTGCCCAGGTCCCAAGTCAGTGAGTAACCTAATAATTTTTTTCTGACTTCACTGAAAACTCATTATAGTAGTGATAAAAAAAAATGCATGTCAGCAGGATTCTCACAGGGTTTGATTCACCATAAGCTGATAAAGTTGCTGTAAAAGCCAGAAATTATTGCAAAATGGGATAGCATAGATATTTCTAATAAACTATCTTTCTGCAACAATCCGTTGTTTGGTTTGTTCCATTAAAAAGACTTTGACCACTGTTGTAAAGTGAGACTAGCTGGAAGATTTTGGACGATGTTGCATCATGGGAAATATTCACAAAATGGAGCCAGGAGATAAACACCTAATTTTATTTTTCCTTTTATAAGCAGTTAATTTAATCCTATAAAATAAACAGTGGCTAATGATTTATAAAGGTGTTTTTTTTTTTAAATGACCAGTTAATCTAGTTACATCTCATGTAAGCGGTAGTGTCCCTTTAAGTGATTCAAATTGCATACTAAAATCAAAAGGATTTGCACTTTTTCATGTTGAAGAAAGAATATTATCTGATAATCTTCAATGTCATAGGCAGCCATAAGTAGGGACAAGAAAAATGATGGTACACTAATGTTGTTCATATTATGATGCTTACTAAACAGGTGTGAACAGGCTGCAAGCACGGTGTAATTAACTGCATAGTTGCATTGTTCAGTAACATCAGGTGTCCCGATCACCTCCAGTTCGGTTCCAGTGATATGCTCACACTAAAGTAAGAGTACTACCGAGACTGTCACCAGCTTGAGGAAGACGGACTTCACAACTACCTGTCACTGCAGCTCAACAGTTGAGGATATCTGTGCAGCCTTCAGGTGCCATAATCTCCAATTCTTCTCACCCCTCATACACATGGCTTGTACAGGGTTTCTAATAAAGGGTTTTATGGCAGGGTTTTTAGCTCAGGAAGAAAATCAGTCACAGGTTTCTGCCCCAAGCGTTAATGCTTGGGTTCCTACTGGTGTGGATGCATGTGTTTCTGCCTCTGTTTTGGCATCTACCACTACACAGGTAACTTATAATTTTCCTTAAGCGGAGAGCTTTATATTTAAGCAAGGGTGGTACTAGGCAGAACATTAGATAGATAGGGCCTCTGTGTCAGCTATCACTCCCCCTACATAACTGTCTCAACTCAGTTAGGTGCTGAGGGGTCCATAAGCAACTGCTAAATCTTTAAGAAAGGGGCAGTACTCTTCCATATTCGGATGGTGGAATAACATTTTCAATTTACTGTAAGACTATGAGAGAATTTCTATGTAGTAAAAGCTTGTATGATTCCCAGTAACCTTAGTTCTGATGGTCTTCCTTTGGTGTAATGTTTTCTATAATTTATTCTAGAAAGAAATTGCAATTTCCATCTCACAATGTATAATTATTATGAAATGTCTCACATTACAAAAAAAAACATTTCTTATTGTGTTGGAAAATGCTGACACGTATAACTGAACTCCATGTTTCCTTATTGAATTCCTTCTTGTTTTCATGCTCTAAGTCTCTTTATTCACATTTACTTTTCCTGAAGCATTGTGGGAATTTAACTGTTTGACGTCAGAAACGTTTTAAAAAGAGAATTGCAGGGGACTGTGATGGGAATTTCATACTCTAGGTCAATGTAGAACAAATTCTGCAATGCGGCTGAATGGGATCATTTTTCCAACTCAACTACTATGGCCTTAATTTGACATTCCCATCTCAATTCCTTGTAATTGTCTCTTTATTGAGTAGACCCTTATTTGTCAGTAAGTAACATTGAAATTAGGTGTGGGGTATTTAAACCTGGGGATCGATTTTTTTCTAGCAGAAACATTCCATTTTACTGTAGTTATATATCAATTACACCTTCATGTGTGCCTTTTTATGCATATATCTGAGTATTCGTTTACCTCCCTATATTTGTCAAAGTATAAGACAATACAATATATTTCATATAACTGGATAACTTTTTCTTCCTTCCCAAGAATGTTAAGATGAATACAATTTTCTCATTCTCAAGAAAAAGGGTTTCATTGAACATAAATCTAAATAAAAAAATAAGGACCTTAAAAAAATGTTCTGTTTAACTGAAATATTCCATTAAGTGTAGGTGTTTTTAGCAGAAATGCTTTAATGAAACAAAGGTTATCGTACTGAGTGAGCCCTCTTTGCTCAATATATCTCTATGAGGGGGTCTGGCATGTTGTTAGAGTCAGAAAAAGGAAGATCTGACCTTTCTAACCAAGATTCTAAACAACATATCTGCCCCCAAACAGAGCTTTACAAAAGGGCAAAAAGGTACTTTGTTTGTATTATGTCAATAAATATTTTTTTATTTAACTTAATGCAATATTTCCATTAAATATGTTATTATTATTTTTTTCTTACAGCTGTCCTTTCAGCCCAATAAACATGTCAAGCTACACACTCAGCGCACCAATATTGTTTAGATTTTACTGAGATACTATTAGATTGATTCAACAAGAAGTGAAACGTTTTCAATAGGCATTCACTTCTGTTCATTGCCCCTGGCCCTGAATTAGAATGGATAGTGATTAGTTGGATTTTTAAACGAACCACACATACAATTACAGCCAACTATGAAGTATGCCTATTTACTTAATGAAGTCTGTTTTGCCGCTATTTCCCACAGTTCTGGAGAGTTTTGATCAGGGGAATTTTGGGTTTGGGGAACCTCATACTCCAGGAACGTTTTAAATGGTGACAACAAGGGACATTGGGTGGGGTTGGGACTGGGGTCTGACCTTATAGAGGTGATACAATCTTGTGGTTATCCTATCTCTTTTCTTAGTTGGTTCGGTGCCCTGGTTGTTTCTCACTAATCAAACTGGTCGATCCGCCATGCCATTGCTGCCATAGACTTAACATTGGCCTCAAGCCATTTTTTTATCAGCCTGCTGGGCAGCAACACTACATAGAGCATTGTACCCCCCTGCTCCTGGTCTCTTCCACCCAACAATTGGCTCTGGCTTTTAGTGTATTTAGTTCTTCACTGCAGTTTGTGTTGAACACAATCCTTTAACTAGAGCAGAGAAGTCCATCTTCTGAATAGCTGACTAAGGTCCTTCTCAAAACTGAGGGAACAATTACAGTCTGAACAAGTCACGGAAAGTGAGATGAGATGAACATTTCTTCAATATTTAAATATTTAACAATGAATTATGCAGGACTCTTCTGGCAGGAGAAGTTCACCAGGTTTGTTCCTGGGCACTGTATAGTTAAATCCATGAGATTAAATATTCAAATCCTATTAATCTCATCTTAACTCCCTGCATGTTTAGAGAGGGCTTAACCCCAGCTAGTGTGGCATGTTTAACAGAAGTACAATTTTTGACATATTTACACAATCTATAAAACTTTTCTTTTTTTTTTTGCAGTTAAAATGAATAAAACCAGTTTACAAAGAAAGCTTGCAGAGTGTGTCCCTCAAAAACAATTAAGCATTCCTAATGCACTGACTGCAGAAGTGATTCCTTTGGATTGGTGTATTTTCTGAAAAGCATCATTCATCAAACCTATGATTTTTTGGGGTATTGTGAGCAAAATAAAAAATAAAAAAAATCTTTCAATTATGCAGAGCTACAAAATCCTGTCCTTGCAATGCCTTCCCGTTGACTTTTTGAACATTTAAACACACGGTTTGTGCTGAGATTCTTTGTGAAGTTCTAACCAGGAGCAAATAGTGATCAATACATCAATATGTGCTGCTGGTTAGTGCTTCAAACAGAATCTCTGTGCAAACAGCATGCCTGCTAGTGATACACCATTAATAATATAGCAGGAGTAAAGCTGCAGTAAGGTTGATCTGTTTATTAATCACAGACCCACTGGAGCATTACAACACTGCTTAAACCCATTGCTTATTTGCAAACAATAGTGACACCGATGTATAATTATATATTTCTTTAGTATGTAATACAAATGTTTAAAGGGAGTTTGTTCATACTGTGAATCTATAGAATAAAATAAAATCAAAATCAAAAAGAATCTATATATTGTGTTTTAAATGTGTCTCATTGAAAAGTAGTTCATTTGAGGGGGCAAAGCTGACCACGAAGCAGAGTGGATGTATGTTGGACAAGCTCCTTGAGCTCGACCCCCAAACTAGAAGACGTACAGGCAACTAAGGGGGACATATAAAGGTTTATTCAAGAGTGCTGGCATGAAATGCCACGATGACGGCACCATACAAAACCAGGTGTCGACCTTGAAAGCCAAGTCAGATTGGAAGCCAGACTCACATGGAGCTACTGACCTAGAAAGTATAATCCCTGCACAGGAAGCGTACTGTAATGCATGGCAGGTTCAGACTTAATAATGTCAAAATAAGGGGGATACAGGAGGCAAACCAGCTGACTGCCCTCCGCGATTACATTCAAAGATTGAGCAATCACTAAAAACTGCCGAAGGAAAAACCTGACCGCTTGGTGGTAGACTCATTTTGAGCCCCACAATATGTATTGTGTGATATGTAGTCAAAATTTGGAACACAACTGTTCTGGCTGGGAGTAGTCTTGGTCAGGTAACATTTTAGTAGGCAATACTCTCCATATCTGATAACCTTGCAGTGCCTATAATATTGTGGAGAGATTTGTTCTCCCTGCTCACCTTGTATCTGACAGCGCTGGGTGTTACATATCTGTGGAATTAGCCTCAGTCCTTGACAGTGGGAAAAAAATAAACTAAAGTCTTGTCAGTAAAAAAAACCCCGGGGACTCAGCAAGATTCCTCCATGACTTGGGACTCCAACACTCCTACCATTGGATCAAAACCAAAAATATAAATGGTAGCCGCCAATATTAATTCTAAATTAAATATTATACTACACCAGCGGTACAGTAACACCCTTGAGTCATGAAAAAACGGATGCCCCCTGTCTTACAGGAAAGCAAACAACAATGAGAGTCATTTCACCATAAATGTATATACACATATAAAATGCAAAAAATGAAAATGTAAAAAAAATTGTCAAAAAGCAAAATATAAAACAAAATATGTATATCAATGATGTCCCTTCCCAGCTGCTTCCCCCACTCAATCAATCACACTCTTTTTCTAATTTATTTTATTAATGTCATGTTTCATATATGGTTCTACATTAACAGGAAAAATAACATTTAAGATTCCCTTTAAGAAATGATTTACAGTAGACAACCAGGTCAATTGCATCTATATATGTGTGTGGTCAACTTACTATCAATAAACTGCTGTGAATTGTCAATCAGGTTATATAATCAGGCTGAAATATCTGAGCTTAAACATTTAATTGCACGATACTTATTGTATAGAACCATTTTTCTCTTTATGCGTTTTCTTGCTGTTTTTCTAACATGCTGCATGGCTCACTGATGACCTTTTACTTCTCTTCATTTACAGTATAAGCCATGTTTAGGTGATGGAGTCATTTAACTCACAGGAGGTATGATGGTATGGATAAGTAGAGCAATTAACTATTCCAAGAATTTCTATAGCACTAACATAAACTCTGGCATTTAATGTAAATCAGATCTCATGCAGTGCATTATATTTACTGCTTCTATAGACTTAACATTGGTCTGAAGCAAATAATACAGCTAGGTGGCAACTATACATCCAAAGTGTATCCAAGATATGGTACCATGCAGAGAAACAATGCCCGCTTATCTTGTGCTAACATCTGCATCCCACCCATCCTCGACACTCATGCCCAGCTCTCCAGAAGACAGTGTATTCAGTGTATTCTCCCTGGTAAAACTCTTTTCAAGTAAATTACAAATATGAATTATATTTTTTTTTTATAATCTGTATTATGCTATTACAATCTGAATAAAGCGTTCAAACACAGCAGACAAACTTTTTTTTTTGTCTAGGAGATGTTTTGTGTACTCCTGTACATGTATTGCAGACAAAAGGAGATCTTTGAAGTGCTAGTTCCTAAAACATTGACATTTGCCATAAAACATTTCCCATTATGACAAAACCAACTTGAAGATTTTTTTTACCCAACTCTGCAAACATTCATTTATAGACAGCAATGCAAAGGCGCAAAGGTGAGTGGTAGAACCAAGCATCATTTATCTTACTAAGACAGCTTAAAAGGAGACAATTCATTCTTTTCATGGTGACACCTGTCAAAATGTCAATGGCTTCTTACAATTAATTACTTAACTACAACTGACAACTGTCATTAATCTTTAAAAATATCATTCCATATAAAATGAAGAAACAGACAGAAAACCAATTACCAGCTTGCTGGATACCAGGTAGATTTTTTTATTTTTTTTGTTAAACCTACTTGGAAAACAAGTTTACAATTATTCTAATGTTTAGCAGAATGGATGGTGAAAAATAGCTGCTCTTAAGAGTTTTACAGTAATGTAAATTGTAATGTTACATTTGTATGCTAGTTGAACAAAATGATATAAATTTAATTTGTAACAATTTAGAAAAGTACTGTGAATCTGTATTTTTTTTTTTAAAAATTGGTTAGATTTTTTTTGCAAAATCACATAATGGATATCAGGAAAAATTATAAATAAAACAGTAAAATGTAATGATTTATTTTGACTATTTTCCTGAATGTATTGTGTGTTTTAAAAGGCTCACACTTCTATATCTTTGGAGAGCATTTTAAGCATAATTTAACTTCCCAATGAATATCTTGATATTTTAACAAGATATAATTATGAAAAATGTACTTTTATTTTTAACTGGTGTGAGAGACACAGAGGCTCCAGCAAGGTATTGCTCTGTGGAGGTTTTACAGGTGAACTTAGTTGCTAATTACCTGCCTAATTAACTGTGAATGTAAGACCAGCCTGAGTCACTTAACTCATAATCTGATATTCCAGCCAAGGGAGCTGGACTGCTACAAACATAGAAACATAGAATGTGTTGGCAGATGAGAATCATTCGGTCCATCTAGTCTGCCCAATGTTTTTGAGTACTTTTATTAGTCCCCCGTTCCCGGTCTTATAGCTAGGATAGCCTTGTGTTTATCCCAGGCATGCTTAAAATCCTTGACTGTGTTTACCTCTACCACTTCTGCTGGAAGGCTATTCCATACATCCACTACCCTCTCAGTAAAGTAATACTTCCTGATATTACTTTTAAATCGTTGCCCCTCTAATTTTAGACTATGTCCTCTAGTTGTGGTAGTTTTTCTTCTTTTAAATATACTCTCTTCCTTTACTGTGTTGATTCCCTTTATGTATTTAAATGTTTCTATCATATCCCCCCTGTTACGTCTTTCCTCCAAGCTATACATGTTAAGATGCTTTAACCTTTCCTGGTAAGTTTTATCCTTCAACCCATGAACAAGTTTAGTACCCCTTCTCTGAACTCTCTCCAAAGTATCAATATCCTTCTGGAGATACGGTCTCCAGTACTGCGTACAATACTCCAAGTGAGGTCACACCAGTGCTCTGTACAATGGCATAAGCACTTCCCTCTTCCTACTGCTAATACCTCTCCCTATGCAACCAAGCATTCTGCTAGCATTTCCTGCTGCTCTATTGCATTGCCTACCTACCTTTAAGTCCTCTGAAATTATTACTCCTAAATCCCTTTCCTCAGATGTTGAGGTTAGGACTGTACCAAATAGTCTATATTCTGCTTTTAGGTTTTTACGCCCAAGGTGCATAATCTTGCACTTGTCTACATTAAATGTTAGTTGCCACTGCTCTGACCATTTTTCTAGTTTAGCTAAATCATTTGCCATTTGGCTGCAAATCTTTGTATCATCAGCAAAAAGACATACTTTACAATCAAGACCTTCTGCAATATCGCTAATACAAATATTAAAGAGAATGGGTCCAAGAACAGATCCCTGAGGTACCCCACTAGTAAGACCTTGCATCGAATATACCCCATTGACTACAACCCTCTGTTGCCTGTCACTCAGCCATTGTCTAATCCATTCAACAAATATTGAAATCCAAACTTAAAGATTTCAGTTTATTGATAAGCCTTCTATGTGTGACAGTGTCAAATGCCTTACTGAAATCTAGGTAAGCAATGTCTACTGCACCACCCTGATCTATTATTTTAGTCAAAATAGATCAATAAGATTAGTTTGGCATGATCTCCATGAAGTAAACCCATGTTGTCTCTGATCTTGAAATCCAAGCAAGTTTGCAAAATTGCAACCAGATTCCCGATCTGTACATGATTACAACTACAGAATAGTTTCCTGATAACACCTTCTTTACCCGCACCCCAGCACAGACAATAAACAGGAGACAATTCCTCTGCCCTGTCAATTCTATTGTCCCAGGATATTGTCCTCTAGATAACTTCTACATTTCATTAATACAAATACTTTATGTGCCATTTAATGGATACTTTTACGATAAAATATAGTCCAAACAAATTATGTTGCCTTTTTTTTCACAGGATGACATTTACATCATACATGACAAAAGCTATCTGTATCTAAAACTAATGTATGACCAATCTCTGTTTTAGTTTTCCTTTAAACTCCTATGGGAAAAGTTATGGAGTGAAGGATGAGTGAGGGATATTCTCTCTCCTTTTTTGCTCTCTCTTTTTCTCCCCCCTATTCCTTCCTTTAAATTAAATGGATGTCAAGCCGCTATATACAGGGATTCTATTTAATCCAGGGAAAGCAAGCAAGCCAAGGTGACCATCTTTTGTTGAACTTCCCAATGCTTCCATCATTATATGAAATATTTTGTTCCATTTTATATTGGTATATAATTTGATTCTTTATCTGTATCCATGGTTGTTTATTTTGATTCCAGTTATAAGTGATGGTCATCTTGGTGGCCATCAAAATATGAATTAAGAGGTATTTATTTTGAAATGTCAATGTGGGGGGGTGGGGGTGGGGGGCATATTTAATGGATATTGATAACTCACTAGAGTCTATACATTGAAATCTGAGATGAATATTTAGTTTCACCAGTTCAGATATATGTTGTGCAGGGACAATCCTGGTGAGCTTGCTAAGCAGGGATAACTCACTAGGTTTGTGTCTGCACTATGTATAGTTAAAATGGTGAAAATTTCATCCCAACCAACTTAACTTCTCTAGAAGAACTAACCTGCCTATGAACAATGCATGGTTACATCTTTACAAAAACAATCCTGGCATGGTGAACCAATCAGGTTGTCGGCCCTGTGGCACTGGGGAGCATAGAGCAGGGTGAGTGCCAGGGGCCCTGGGGACCAGGAGAGTAACGAAAGTCCAATGGACAAGCAAAGAGTTCCGTGAGGAAATTAAGAGTAAGAATGGTCAGGCAGGCTGGGTCAGGGTTGGAAAAGTCAGGAAAGTCCAAAAACGAGCCAGGGGTCAATATCAGGAAGTCAATCACAGGATACACAGCAACACAGGAACAAGGGAACTAAGCAGGGAACACCAGGCTTAGCAGCTCAATAATCAAGCAAGGACTGAACAGTGTGAGGGGTTTTTATATGGTTTGCCATTACCAGCTCCTTCCCTCAACTCCAGGGGTTTAGTCCCAGCTTCACAGGATTCTATGGGACCTTGCAGAGAGGTCTCCACCTCTGTCCTCACCTCCCCCGCATCCTCCAATACGAGAACAGCATCTGAGTCAAGACACGCCCCCCGCCATGTGTAATGCGGAAGTGCACGCTGGACGCGGCACCTGCGTTACTCGAGGCCGGGATGTGGCCTACTAAATGATGGAGCTCCAGCGCGGCGGGATGCGGAGGTAACGGGGGTCCCTGTGGAATGTAAGTGTCCCCTGGAGGAAGGGTGAGGGTGGCTGAAATCCTGACACAGGTTTATTCCTTAAGGCACAGTTAAGTCAGTGAGATTAAATGTTCATCCCACCTCAACTTGCCTGCAACTCACTGTTAAATAACTAGGCCACAGAAAATATCACTTTTATCTACAACTGAAAAACTATTTGTTGCATTCAACATAACACAAATACTTTGTTTTTTACCCTACTTGATATAGCGTATTATCACTTTTTTTTTTGTTTGCCATAAGTCAATTTCCAGTGTTTTATGGACTTTAACATTGCCATTTATTCCACCTTGATCACAGATATTTCATGCTAATAAATATTGTTGATACACACTATTACAGATCTATATATAACAAAAACCTATACAGTAAATATCTAAAAGTGAAATAAAATACCCACAGAATAACCCTCTACAGCGAGGTGGTTAAACCTAAACTAAGAATTTCCAAATTCCATGATACCCTACTACCACTTAGCTAGGTTTTTTTTTCTATCCAACCTTCCCAGATATAATTTAACCTCAGCAACCAATTTACTGTATAATATCTCTGATCCATTATCATTTGTTGATTCATCTGGCTCTGCTCTGTCTCCCACGAGATATCCCCTTCTTCCTTTCATCTCCTGGCAATGCTTAGCTTCTTTGCCATAATAAATTCTATTGTTCGTATCTCATGCCTAGATTTTAAACAATCAAGATCTATCTAGAGCACAGCCCTTTCTGGAAGTGGAGGCAGCAAAGTTCCAGTTATCTCCAAGATCATTCTGAAAATCTTGATCAAAATAATATAAAAATCAAGTTGTTCTAGTAGTAGTGCTAGTGTGTATTTTGCTAAAACATGGACAGATAATTTTTGCAAGCATGTTGTGTTCCAGTAAGGACACTGTCAAACAGGAATTATGTGTTTGTGTTTCAGACATTAATAATGTTGCCATGAAATTTTTAATATGTGTAACAGAGTATCAGTTTGAGATGAGTCCTGTCTGTTTTCTGGATATATGAGATTGCTATATTACTATCAGATGGTTTTCCAATATCGTTGTCATAATTTTAAATGTATTATTTAACAGTAATATAGTTCCATAGGGACTTGGCAGCCATGTATCTTTCTCTGGTGTTAACAGTTTCCATAAGATTAATGTTTTTATTTTATTATTATTTTAGATTTCTTTCTACACTACTTCACATTTTATGATTTTGTCAATGGCATAACTAGATTGGTGAAAGCTGGGTCAGGGCCACCAGGCTAAAAGGACAAGTGAATCCGACCCCGATACAATCGTTGACTAGTGGTCAATTTCAAGCAGTCTGTGAGGGACTCACTGATATGTCATAGCTGTATGGCTGATTTATTCCAGAAATGTACAAACAGGGCTGGAACTCATTCAGCATAAAAAATAAACTTTCCTGGCTAACCATGGCAGCAGTTACGTATGGGTTAGCTCCACCCTCAAGGTAGGTAGGACAGAAACAAAGTTATAAGAGAGCCCCCGCCCCCTGTCTCCTCAGTCTTTTTTCTGTCCTCATTGGTATTAGGACGGGGCCCGTTTCGGGCCTATATTTTTTGGTTGTTTTAGAGTTTTTCTTTTATTATTTTTGACTCACCTTCCGGAAAGTTCAGCCTCTTTCGTTCCTTGTCATTTTATGGTTCCCTGGGATGTTTATTCCTCTGTACACTTACTGTTTGTTGGTACTGGAGAGGATTTGGTTATGAAGTTATGGGCCATGTTCCTCCGTAAGCTTACTGCAAGTGGTACTGGAGATGTATTGATGGCTAGCAGAGGTCTCTATTCCTGTTGTACTTTGGACTTTATCTAGGTATGTATGGGGCATTGGTGGTTCACCCCCCCCCTCTTATTTCCTATTTATTTATTCTATTTTTTGTGTGGGAACGCTTTTTGCGTCCCACACCTTTGATTCCCCCCTTCTCCTTTTCATTTTCGAGGCTGTGGAACGCATATGCGTTCCACACCTCACTTCCTAACTTCTTTTCGGCGGTGGAACGCATATGCGTTCCACGCCTTTTTTTATTGAGGGCTGGAGGCTTCCGCCTTCCAGCCCTCACTCTTTGTCCCTGCCGGCTAGTACGGTGGTTAACAGGCGCTGGAACGCATTTGCTTCTGGATTCCTTATCCAACATTAAACTGGCGGCTGAATTTTTTATTGAATCTTCCTAGGATACTTTGAAGCTGGCGGCCAGATGCATGGGCTTGTCGGTCTCAGCCAGACGTGCCCTATGGTTGAAACACTGGCATGCGGACAATTCCTCTAAGAACTCGCTGGTGTCCATTCCGTTTGATGGCAAGTTGTTGTTTGGAAGGGTTTTGGAGGATGCCATCCGTAAGGCCGCTGAAGGTGAGAAAGTTTTTTTGCCGCAGGAACGCAGGCGCCTTCCCAAGACCGTTTGGAACGACCGTCGGACCTTTCGTTCCTCCTTTCGGGATTCCAGACAATACCATCCTGGCAGAGAAGTGGCCCGTACGTCTGCATGGAGGGGCGTTTCCGCGGACCAGCAAAGGGTTCCCGTTCCCGTCCGGCCTCTTCCTTTCGTGGAAAATTCCAGTCATGAAGGTCCTCCTGCCCAGGCCCCTCTGGTCGGTGCTCGTCTTCTGGCGTTTTCGGAGGTCTGGGCAGGTTTTTCCTCAGATTCCTGGGTCCAGGACATTGCTCACGATGGTTACGGCTTGGAGTTTCGGTCCCCTCCAACACCTGTTTTTATCCGAACCAAGGTTCCTGTGGACCCACAACGGAAGAACGTCCTAAAACTTTTTCTACGGTACCTCCTCCGAGACGAGGTTATTGTTCCTGTTCCTGGCCTCACACGCTTCCAAGGAAACTACTCCCCCCTGTTTTTTGTCACCAAAGCGTCAGGAGACCTGAGACCGGTCCTCGACCTGTCTGTTCTGAATGAGGGTCAGAAAATTCAGGATGGAGTCCCTCCGGTCTCTTGTTCCTTTCGTCTCCCCGGGCGATTGGATGGTCTCCATCGATCTCCAGGACGCCTATTTTCACGTTCCCATCAGAGTTCGGCACCAGCACTTTCTACGCTTCGCCATTGGGGAGAATCACTTCCAATTTCGGGCCCTTCCATTCGGCCTCAGTACGGCTCCTCGTACTTTTTCCAAGGTTCTGGTGGTGTGTATCGCAGAACTTCGCAAGAGGGGTCTAGCAGTTTTTCACTATCTGTACGACATTCTCATCGTGGCTCCTTCTCGAGACCTTGTCACCACTCAAAGTGACGAAGCCTTGTATTTTCTGCAAACCGCCGGTTGGATCATCAACTTCACGAAGAGCCAACTCCTTCCATCCCAGACACTGGTCTTTTTGGGGGCGTGCTTCAACACTCTCACGGCTACTGTTTCCCTGTCATTAGACCGTCAGTCTCGTCTGATTACGGCCATCCAGAATGTCGTCCTTCCCTGTTGGCTGCCCATCAGAAAAGTTATGTCCCTTCTAGGAGTCCTGGTCTCCACTATCGGCCTTGTTCGTTGGGCTCAATGGCACACCCGTTTTCTTCAGTCTCTCCTGCTACCTCACCTCCCGGTTCCCCGGTCATTCTTGGAAAGGAAAGTTTATTTGCCGGAGGTGACCTCTCGTCATCTGGCCTGGTGGTTGGAGGTCCGTCACCTCAGGAGAGGTTTTCCGCTGACGGACGTCACTTACGAAGTTGTCACGACAGATGCAAGTGCACACGGTTGGGGTGCTCATTTGGAAGGTCACTACGCCCAAGGAGAATGGTCCACTGTGGAGAGTGGTCTTCATGTAAATATCCTGGAACTGAGGGCGATTTACAGGGCCTTGCTGGCTTTTCATCAAACCGTTCGAGGTCGTTGGGTAAGGATCCAGACAGACAACAGGTGTGCGGTTGCCTACATCAACCATCAAGGTGGTACCAGGAGCCTGTCTCTCAGCCGAGAGTTCGAGCCGATTGCTGTCTGGGCTCAGGAATCAGTCGAACACCTGTCTGCGGTTTACCTTCCGGGTCCGGAAAACACGATGGCAGACTTCCTGAGCCGCACCACTCAATACAACAGACTGGAGGCTTTCGTCTCAGTTATTCGATCATCTTTGTCTACTGTGGGGTCGTCCGACCTTAGACCTGATGGCCTCTCCCACGAACACTCAGCTTCCTCGCTTTTTCTTGAGGACTCCTCACCCCATGTCGGAGGGCGTGGACGCTCTCTCTCTCCCATGGCCCAAGGAGTTCCTATATGTCTTTCCTCCTCTCCCTCTCATTCCGAGACTCCTGGGAAAATTGCGTTTGGAGAAAGCAGAAGTGATGGCCATCCTTCCATGGTGGCCCAGGAGGCCTTGATTTCCACTGGCGAACAGGCTGTCCGTCAGGGACCCTTGGCTTCTCCCACCTCGCTTGGACCTCCTGTCTCAGGGTCCAGTGTTCCATCCTTGCCCCCGCTCTCTTCAGCTAGCGGCCTGGCGATTGAGCGGCAGTCACTGCGGTCCCATGGTCTGTCGGACGGCGTTGTCTCTACCCTGCTGAAGGCTCGGAAGCCTAACACCTCGGCCACATATCATCGCATTTGGTCTGCCTTCCTGGTTTGGTCTGAGGGTAGAATTCTGGATCCACTATCACCTTCCCTACCGAATGTCCTGGCTTTTCTCCAAGCTGGCCTGGACCGGGGTTTGGGTCTGAACTCCCTCCGGGTTCACGTCTCGGCCCTGTCTGCCCTCACGTCAGTTCGTTGGGCGTTGGAACCCCTGGTGATTCGTTTCTTCAAGGCGGTTCTCAAACTCCGCCCCCCGACCCGTTCCTTCACGACCCCTTGGAGCCTTCCCCTGGTGCTTCGTGCTTTGTCTGAACCTCCCTTTGAGCCCATGCAGGATGCCTCCCTGTGGCTGGTGACCCTGAAGACTTTTTTGCTATTGGCCGTGACTTCTGCTAAGCGTTGCTCGGAACTTCAGGCTTTTTCTACAGAACCTCCATACACGGTCTTCTCTTCGGATCGTGCCCTCCTTCGCCCTGTCCCGGAATTCCTGCCTAAGGTGGTGTCGGCCTTTAACCTGAATCAAGAGACTGTCCTCCCGGTGTTTTTTCCGAACCCCTCGACTCCTGAGGAGTCCCGCTGGCATACCTTGGATGTGGTTCGCTGCCTACGCCTTTATATTACCGCCTCTTCCTCCCTGAGGAAGTCTTCCAGGCTCTTCGTCCTTCCTCTGGGCTCTCGACGAGGTGAGGCGGCCTCTGTCTCCACTCTACGCTGCTGGATTGTGGCTGCTATATCCAGGTGCTACGCCTCCACTGGTATTCCGGTTCCTCCAGGGCTCAAGGCTCACTCCACTCGGGCTGTTTCCTCTTCATGGGCGGCTGAGGCTGGTTCTTCAATGGCGACTGTTTACGAAGCTGGGAACTGGTCATCGGGTGCCACCTTTTTCCGACACTACCGTCTGGATGTCCACCGGACTGAGGAATCCTCCTTCTCTCACGCTGTTTTGGCCTCTGTCTCCTCTCATTAAACCTTTTTCATTTTTGCAGTATTTCTTCTGTGTCTGTGTTTATTGGTTGTATGTTCTCCCATCCCTATTAATTTTTGGCTTGGGTATGTCCCATACGTAACTGCTGCCATGGTTAGCCAGGAAAATTGAAAATTGTTTCATACTTACCGTAATTTTCTTTTCCTGGTTATTATCCATGGCAGCAGTCAGTTCCCTCCCTCTGTTTTTTCTTGGTTATGAGGAGCTGGTTACTAGACTGAGGAGACAGGGGGCGGGGGCTCTCTTATAACTTTGTTTCTGTCCTACCTACCTTGAGGGTGGAGCTAACCCATATGTAACTGCTGCCATGGATAATAACCAGGAAAAGAAAATTACGGTAAGTATGAAACAATTTTCAATTTTATTTTTCTTCTAGAGTATTACATAAGTAGGAAATAATACTACTTGAGCTGTAGTGGTTTAGACATGACAGCTGCTTCATGCGTTTTTCGCAGAGATGTTTAATCATAGGCCATTTGTCACAGAGACTTCAGTTATGACGACTGATTACTGGGTATATTGCCTGGAGGAGTGGTGTTTGGCTTCGAGGGTTGTGGCTCAGAGAAGAAGAGTCATTACTACCCCATATGCACAGACAGCGGTGCATGTGCAGTATTCATTCTACTGTGTTGTAAACACTGAGGAATTAAAATAAAAATACCTTGGTATAGTGGTCCAAAATTTGGAACTGTCCTGATTAAACCTGAATAACAACCATGGTAAAACCTCATTTGAATGAGCATTTAAAATAGGAGTAAACCCCATCGCTCCTTTTGGTGTGTCTGTGTGCGAATCATGTAAGATGAGAGGGAGGAAAGTATTTTTGAATGGAAATGCAAATGCAAACAGTTACGAAGGATGACAGTCGAATAGGAGTGAATGTGAATTCATATGTGAATGCTCATATACACATCAAGGAATATGACATGGTAGTAGACAGGCTGACGGTGAGACAGACAGTAGATGTCAACACTGTAGTACTAGAGCATGCATAAATAAAGTTAAATGCCTGATAAGTATTATAAGCAAGTAATATATACAAAGTCCATGTAATAGGAAATCTAAGCTGAAAAGAAAACTGTTAATGCAATACGTCTGTGTATAGAAAATGAACTCCAAACACACCCACTAAATGGTAATACTCACTCACATGATGAAGTCCTTATTAAGTTAATTATATCTGTAATTATCATTACTAGCAATTGTTTTTTTTTCCACCTAGAGTCAGGTAGTACCCTTTTTTTTAATTGTAGTTTTATTAGTCACGGCAGGTTAGTATCTGACATCTCCAGACTGCTGGTAATACACAGACATTTTCTATATACTGTATTTGATATTATTTGCTCGTATATAAGACAACCATGATTTGGAAGTGCCGGACAGGATTGGAGGATATCTGCCTGATCGTGCAGACATCCACATGCTGCTCCCACTAGCCACCAGTGAGATTGGGGAAGCCAGTTGATGTCTCCACATAGGCTTTGACATACCTCCAGTGTTTGAATATTTTGAGCCTTGGGTGGATCACTTGGAGAGTTGGATGGGCCAGTGCTTGACTCTACATTTTAACTGGAACTGACTTAATGTATGGAAGAAATATAGTTACATATATATAATATTTCTTTCATACATGAAGTCGGCTCCACGTTTATTTCCCCCACAAGCTACTACCATTTTCTCCTCTGCCAATTTTTGTTTTCACTTGGAACTCCTTGACTGGACTCCTCACCAGCCATCTGCTAGCCACTTAGCTCAGAATATACAAACACTGGAGGTATGTTAAAGCAAGTAAACAGTATGTTTACCTTGGCCTTACATGCTATATCACATGTTAGGAACTTTACAATGTTTGAGTAGATACATATATTCCATAAACCACCATTCCTTGCTTTCTGTCAGTACATACTGTGTATATATGCATATATTTTATCTTTATATTTTTAATCTTTTCTTTTTTCCTTTGGAGCATTCAGGGAAGTCTGTGTATACTTTTATCAATACTTTTCCATGGATTATTAATTGTTCTTTGTTTTGTATTGCACTAAAACACCGACATTTTGTTAAAAGCTGTTGACTGCTCCAATTTAATTTGTTTCTCTACATTATTTCTTTTACAAAAAGCATATTAAAGTTTTTATTATTTCTGTGGGAGGTGGTTAAATTTGCCTTAATTTTAATTTGAATTCTCCTTCTACCTCCAGTAGAATCAATATCATGTTCTCTCCAGACTGCTTTTGAAGATTTTCCAATTTTAAAATGGATTATGCTTGTTTTTTTATTTGTTTCCAATAGCTTACAGAAATGAGGGAAGTTCTACATTAAAAGTTAAGAAATAAACTATATTTTGTTATGTCAACCTTTGGGATATAAAGGAGGAGGTGGAGGAATGAGAGAATCGTATAGCTAGCGTGGCGTTCTCTTATATGTGCCAACCCCAACCCTAGAGCACTTAGATTTGCTTTGTATAATGTCTAGTGGATATAACCGGATATTATAAAATGTGTTGGGGGAGCTAAGCATAGCATTAGGAAATACTTTACAGCTTTATAGTGTAAGGGTGAGACAGCGCTATATATATATATATATATATATATTTATATATATATATATATATATATATATATATATATATATATATATATATATATATACAAAGACAGTTTAATGTAATAGACTGCAAGGACAAAGAGATATAGTAACTGCACTACCGCCCACCAGCTGATGAAGATAATTCGAAACACGTCCTGTGGGGTGTAGCTGTGTTTCTATATAGTGCAATATCCTAACTGTTCAACAGACCTGGCCAGGCGAACAGACCAGGTGGGTAAGGGATCTTTGGCTTTACTTTTATTTCATATATTCTATTTTTGAATGTTTTCGTCCATTTGGGGCCTTTTATTTTAAATATTACCATATATTTTATTTGTGTACATTTATTTCCATGTGATCACTCATTTATTTTGTGACTCTGGATCATATTGTTATATTTTTTATATGTAAATTCATTGATATATTTATATTTCTTTGTAATACATTTATATATTTTTATATCTATTTGTCCTTGCAGTCTATTACATTAAACTGTCTGTATATATATATATATATTATTATTATTACTTATTCCAGAATCCATTAAATATTTGTGAAGAAATCACGGCATTTTTATGATTACCAAACATTTTGGTTTGTGAGTGCATTTATCACCGTTCATATTTATTATTGTGATGTTCCACAGTATTGCACTATTATTATTTGTTTTTAATTTAAGGTACCACCATCCTGCGCCATTCTGCTTTTTTTTATATGTACATTGTTTGAGAGCATTCTGGAGAGTGCTTCAGAGGGCTGCGTTTGTGTGTAGTACCGCAAGTATCACTGTTATACCAATTTTAGCACTTTGTTTATTTTACACTCATCACTTTGTTTTTGCACATATATATATAGCTCTGTCTCACACTACACTGTTTCTCCTTTTTTGCAGTGGAGTTTTCCATTGCATTCCATTATAAGACTAGCTGCTTCCATTTTTTATTTCCTATTGAGTTATTTGCTACTCCATACATAATCTGGGATTCTTTTATCTCCAACTCGTACCTTCCCTGCCTCCAGTGGTCAGTACCGGTTTTATTATTTGTATATTTCTTTGTTTTGGACTGAAGGTCACTATATACACACATCATCATCTACTATTCACCAGCGCTGTGCCTCATCCTTTTCCTTTACAGCTTTATAGGTTTAAATTCCTTTTAGCACAGGTTAAAATAAATAATGCATTGGGGAAACAAGCAGTTCAAACACTACACCAGGGTCATCCAGATTTTGTCTGAAGTGGGCCTCATAATTGGACGTTGGGCCGCTTTCATTTTGTTTTCCTATAGAGTAATGGTGAAGAATATCTTGTAAGCAGTAGAACATTGTTTATTAATTAAGTCACCCCTATGTTACATAATAAAAATAATACATAGTCCTTCACATATTGTTGTAGTGTGTTCTTGTTCAGTATATGGAAAAGAGAAAAGAAATGCCACATAGTGCTTTCTGTAGAATAGATAATGTAATAGTGATAGGAGTTGCACTCACTCCCTACAGAGCACTCCTTGCTCTAGGGATCTCCAGAAGAGCAGCAAATCACCTCCTTTAAGGAAGAACAGGCATCTCCTTGGATAAAGCTGTACTAGAACACATAGGGTTAAAAAAAGGGGACGAAGAACACTCATAGTGTAAATGTATAAAACTGTGTGTACTTGCAGGCAAATACAGGTTATGCTTACATGGGTACACACGGAAAATTGCTCATAAACTCCCAGACAAAATATTTCATTGACATACTTTCTAAAACCATAGTTCTTTAGAATTTTGGTCCAAGTCAGGTGCTAGATTACGCTGAGAATGTGTTGCACATTTTTTTTTTACTCAACTCACAAATAAACAAGTTCCTACAAAAAGGAAATGTTTGTGCTGCTAGAATTGTATCAATTTTTCATAAATGCAGGTGAATTTGGCTCTAATTTCTTATGTTCTATTAATAGACATAATCTTGTCTATTTTATTATACATCTCATATGTGACATATATTTTATTTATATTAGATTCGCAGGTGCTAGATTACGCAGAGAACGTGTTGCATATTTTTTTTTCTGTTGTAAAATACAGTTTTATTTTTTTCCTCAACCCAAAAATAAACAAATTCCTATAAAAAGGAAATGTTTGTACTGCTATATATATATATATATATATTATAAATACAGGTGAATTTGGCTCTAATGTCTTATGGTCTATTAATAGATATTATCGTGTCCATTTTATTATACATTTTATATTTAACATATTTATTCGATTCTCTATCATTTTTTTTTTTTAACCAATTTCTTATTTATTTATACTTGGATATTAGACAAAAGGTTGGAAGGTGATGAAGAAAGTACATTATATGTACATCATTTTGCATAGGAATGAATATATTCATTGAACAATGACTAAAGAAATCCTATGGCATATGTAGTAAATAATTTATTATAAACTGAAAACACAGAATTGTTGTATATGTGGGGCGTTAATACATATTCATGATCTTAATTGATACTAAGAAAGTATCCTGTGATGGAAGCCAATTCGTATTTTTATTGTGAGGCATCTTGTATGTAATTATTATCCACTCAGAAGGTAAAATTAAATTCATACATAAAATCATACCTGCAAATATTGAAATATTACCCACCATTCAGTCTGATATTTATTATGCAAGTATGTTTCCATTTTGCATGTTGAAACCATTTTAAAGCTGGATAACCTTTCCTAGTTGTTAGGTTGGAACCAGTTTATTTATTTTTCTCCCAGTGACATGTTTCAACTTGTGAACAGAAAAAGAAGCATCAAAAAGTAATATCACATTAAACTGTGAATAATAAACATATAATAAAACCTTGTGACACAAGTTGTGTGTCTTCATAAGTTAATTGTGACAACAAAGCTGTGTTAATATTACATTTCAGCAACAAAACAGGCCATTTCACAAACTTTTTTTTTTACTAAACGCTGGAAAGAACTTAATTTAGCCTTCTTTGCTCTGTAAAGCTCCCTGAGAGCTATTCAGACAAAGGGGGCTCAATAAGGCTCAGCTATTTTTGCAGTTAAGTTCATGAATCCAAGTTACAATATGCCATGTATCCCTAGTTTTGGTATCAGTCTATATTCAGTATTCATAATAAAATTTCTAACTGTAGGTTTCTGGTGAGAGCTAAGTAAAAACTTATATGCGCAGAACATTTCAACATGTTAGAATTTTTTTTTTCTTAATCTATATCACTACACAAGAAATGAAAAGAGAACATTGAAATGTATCTCTTGGCAAAGAGCAGTATGTGCGTAATATATCTAAACAATTGAATAAAAATAGCATCAGCAACTTCAGATATGGCAAGAACAAAGAGTTTGAATATCATTGCACTGACATATCTACAAATCTGAATAATGTGGGATGTAGTATTAAGAAATATGCAACTTTTCCTAGAAAAAAAAAGCCCAGTTAATACTAGTGTTGGCATAATAAAGAAATTTAGTAGCAATTAAAGCCAAGGTCAATCCTTAAAAAGCTCAGTAACACTAACCTTATTTAAATGCCAAGTAAGGCCTGCGTTCCCATTCGTTTTTCACAGGTTAAAATGTTAACAAATTGTATCTCATTCTGAAAAAATAGATTATATTTTAGGTCTGTACTTTGGTTTCAGGTTCAAAACGAACTTTTTTCAATATAACCGTTCTTCAAATTTTTAAACATTTTCAATTGTAATTTGTACCTAGTAAAATCCGAGGGAATCTTGATTATACGAAGCTTCTCCCCATAACGAGGCCAATGGATTTTAATACAAGCCATTTACGATAGCATCTAGACATATGCAAAATTAAAATTTTAATTTCGTTTTAGTTCATTCGGACGAAAATGATATTTATTTCGTCTAAAACGAATTTCGTTCATAACTTCATTCGTTTCGGACGAAATTCGTTTACCATTTTCGTTTTCGTTACATTCGTTTAGTTTTACCTAATAAATGAATGAATTGAGTTTGACTTAAACCGAAAATCTATAAACCGAACAACGTTCGGTTTATAGACTTTCGTCATTTAGAATGCATGTAATTGTAGTACTATTGGCTTTCACTACACGGAGACAGAGTCTCCATTCATAAATTTATGAATGGAGACTCTGTCTCCGTGTAGTGAAAGCCAATAGTATTACTACGATTACATTCACATTACAATACAAATGCCGAAAGTCTATAAACCGAACGTTCGGTTTATAGGCTGTCGGCTTATGGAATACATGTAATCCTATTGCTATTCTATAAGCCGAAAGTCTATAAACCGAAGGTCGTTAGGTTTATAGACTTTCGGCTTATAGAACAGTCAGCAATAGCATTACATGTATTCTATAAGCCGAACGTCGTTCGTTTTAAAGACTTTCGGCTTATAGAACAGTCAGCAATAGCATTACATGTATTCTATAAGCCGAACGTCGTTCGGTTTAAAGACTTTCGACTTATGCAGTACATGGAATACTATTGGCTTTGTAAACCGAACTAGAGTGCCCATTCATAATAATTTCTTATGAATGGGGACTCTAGTTCGGTTTATACAAAGCCAATAGCATTACTTCATAAGCCGAAAGTCTATAAACCAAACGACCTTCGGTTTATAGACTTTCTGCTTATGGAGTAATGCTATTGGCAATTAGCATCCATGGAAAAGAATATTTGTAGAAGGGGAAATTCAAGAATACAACAAGATAATTCAATAGATAAGGAACTATTCCTAATGTAACAAATAATGAAACCTAGTAAATCAGTGTATAATGTGCATTTGGAAAAAATTGAATTGTTTCACACATGCACTTATCTGGAAAACATGGCCTTCTACAAACATGGGTCATGATTAATGGGGATCTAAACAGTGAGCCTATATCTTGATAGACAACACACAGAAAGAAGCCACTTCTGTATATTCAATTTACCTTGGTAATTTCCAACATCATATAGGTAATGTATGATGTTTTACAAATTGACTAGTATGTAAGAGATCCTCCTTTAAATTGACTCAGTCAACCCAAACATTGCTTATCCTGTAAATTTAGAGAATAGAAAAGATGAAAATTAGCTATACATTGTATTAGCAGAATTGCACGCTAATACGTAAAATAAGAGAGTAATATGTTTTAAATTTAAGTTTAATGAGATCTCGTAACTCGCATCACGATTCCGCTAATATCACAGCTACTTCTAGAATCAAATAAGATTATGTCTTTGTTCCTAAATTTGTAAATAATGAAATAGAGGAAGAAAGGAGGAATATATTGGTTTATAGTAACAGGAACAAAGTAAGTATTTGCAAAGTTCTGAAATGCAGCAATTATTATCACTAACGCAAAGTAGGTGTTTGGATTATTGTGAGATGCAATTGTTATGTCGACAGCAACAGGTTAAATATTTAGCATAGTCCTTATTATGCGAGTTTATGATCCCAGGACAAAGGTAAGTAATCATGCAGGTATTGGGTGCAATGTTTAAATACACAGGAACAAAGTAATTTATTAGGTCAGTATGTATGCTGGTATTATATCCAAGTGTTATGCACACGCAAACAAGGTACATTCTTAACCCCTTAGTGACAAGACCGTTTGACCTTTTCTTTCCCTTGGTGACAAGGGCTGTTTTGACATTTTTGGGGTGTTTGTGTTTAGCTGTAATTTTCTTCTTTCTCACATACTGCACCCATACAAATTATGTGTTGTTTTTATTTTCATAAGAAGGGCTTTCATTAGATATCATCATGTTCATCATAACTTTAATAATTAATACACAAATTCATAAAATATAAGGAAAAAATAAAAAAAAACACTATTTCTAACTTTGACCTAAAAAATAATTAAAATACAATCATTAAAATAGACCCCCTCTAAATAGTTTCTAAATGTTGTCACAAGGTCACAAATTTTTACATGTTTTCTGCAGTTTTTAGGGCAAATACCCCAAAAAATGGGGGGTGGGGCTTGGGGGGGTTACCTTCATTTACCTTTTGACCCAAGCCCTGAATTTAACCCCAACTCTAACCCTTAAGATATTCTAATTTTAATTTAACTGTAACCCTAATTTAATTGGAACCCTAACAACTATTACTCCGAGGAGCTATCGTGGGTGCCCCAGAACAGAAATTTCGGTGCTGCCTAATGCCTCGACATCAAGGCAATAGAGTAGCACAGTCAGAGTGGTTTTCACGAGCGCTGAGCGGGAAAACTGCTCATTTCACCGCAGGACGTGCCAGGCACATCCATTGTTGCAAAGGGGTTGATTTGCGGTTTCTTGTGAACACTGCAGCAAGGTAAATACTTATGCAGGTTTTGGAAGCATTGGAGGTAAGTACCTATGCTGGTTATAGATTCAATTTATTATGTGCACAGGAACAAAACAGTTCTTAGTATACAGGATTTGCTGAACAATAGATGCAGATGTTGTGTTCTCCAATTAAGAGAGGTCTTTCACATTGGAATAAATCTGAGAATTAATCTGTGTTGTTCACCAGCAGTTCAGCTACAAGTATTTGATTCTTCAGTAACAAAGTTTCAAAGATTGACTTAAATATCACAGGAGTTTGCTACTTCTGACTTTGATGGAGAACCCCTCCATTAGCATATCCGACTGGTCCCACCCAACAAGGCAGTCATAGACCCGAAATGCATGGCCAACCCCCTCTGCACGAGGAACACGTTTAACATTTGCTTTACTCTACATCCTAATTTAATTCCAGAGGCCTTTGTTTCATGGCTTTTTAAATAAAACTGGAAGGTTTAAAACATTTTGTTCACTTATAAATTAGTGATGTGAATCAATAAACTATAAATATGGGACACCTTCTGTCAGTAAGGTCACTAAGTGCCAAAATAATGATTTGTTCCTCCCATTCTGCATGGTTTGTCACTGAATGACTGTCGCACATAGATCATAGACAATGGAGTCGCTGGTAGTGAGAACACATAGGTCGCACTTGACCGTGCATCACAAAAGCATTTATAGCTTGAATGCCAATCCTAAATCTCTATCTAGGAAAATTAATTTAAATTCCATTGGTCTCAAAAGGCACCTTTATAAAATATATTATCTGGCACCTGCTGAAATGTAATGTCTTTTTCTTTATATTTTGCATTTATGTAGGTCCTTTGAAGATTTATCTTCTCAATTACCAATCAAAAGAACTCATAAAAGTACAGTCATTGAACCATGAAGGATTAGGTCTGTCTGTGATGACAGATGCGCACTCTACACCCGGAGCATTAAACACTTTTATTTGAAACTATTCGTGTGCCAAATGATCGTTGACAAAACCTAACTGCACATAATGAACTCTTTCGATATGTAGAAAAAATGTAGGTTTGGGTTTAATTAAGAATGATAATCTATTATGGGTTTTCACAGGAATTTCAAATCATGGGGAAAACTGCCTAAACCTGCATATATTATATGCTTGTACACTGTATATTGAGCTTGTATTAAACACCCATTGAGCTTTTTGTTTTTCTTCACCTGTGCATCTATGATGCAAAACTAAGTGAATAAGGGCATAGTATGGGGATAAAATAGCATGGATAATTTAAGATACATGCCATTATTATTTTAGTTACAGAGCACTCTTTTGGCTTCCAAAGTGTTTTTTTTTTTTACATTTCAGGTGAATCATCCACCGCCCTACCTGGGCAAGGTAGAGGTAGGAAAAATGACTATTGCATTTTTTTTGTAATGAATTATATGGGTCCTGGTGGTCTATTGGCAGTTCTCAGAAGTCAGGGGGCATTATTTTATTTATTATAGAGCCCGGAGGCCCATCAGCAGCCCCTGGGGGCCACTATATTTGTATTATGGCATCTGGGAGCCATTATTGTTGGGATCTGTGGGAATTTGCCATTGGAAGAATAGTTTTATTGGATAGGGACCAGAGCAAGTATCCCTGGCCCACAGTCTAATTTATGAGGACTTTGAGCAATTTGGAGGGCTTCTAGCCCCTGTAATGTTAAGGGGACAGGACTGCAGGCCCTATTTCTTATAGCTGGGAATCAAGTCTACCTGTCCTGACCCCCTAAATGTGTAATGGGGTCTGGGAAAAATTCTCAGCCTTGTTTTAAATGGGGTGTAGGAGCTACTTGCCCTGTCCCCCATGATTATTGTAGGGGCCCCAGCATGGTTAATTAATTTTTAATTTTATTTTTCACTTTGGGAGGAATTTATTATTATTTCCATAATAGCTGAATTCCTCCTGACATGAGTCACTGTCTTCCCATAGAAGTCTATTGGGATGATAGAAGTATTTTTCCATTGGCTTGTTTTGGGCTATCTTCCATTTCGTAAAGGTAATGGCGTGTAATTGGCCATGATGGAAGAATAATGATGCTATTCAGGGGCATGTAATGAGTATTAAGTAGCTCGAAATTCGGCTCCCCAAAATGTCCCTGCTTTGCCCCGAATAATTCCGGACATCAGAGGCACCATTTTGGTCCTGCAGCCTGCTCTATATAGAGTAAACCCTTTAATATCAGGTTTTTGCAGTTTGATTGAACTTGTGTGATACAATAATAGCACATGGTAATGTAGTGGAGGAAATAACTTTGTTTAGCATACTTGTTCCCTGAATAGTTATTTTAATACTGTTTTGTAGGCAGACAACACACAATGTACCATGTTTTTAAACACATAAGTTATTGTGCAGCTGTAACTGTTCACTGAGTGTTGAGTGATTATTACATAGAAACATATAATATGTAAGCAGATAAGAACAATTCGGTCCATCTAGTCTAAGATAGACCGAATTTTCTAAATACTTTTATTAGTCCCCAGTTCCCTATCTTATAACTAGGATAGCCTTGTGTCTATCCCACGCATGCTTAAACTCCTTCACTGTGTTTACCTCTACCACTTCCGCTGGAAGGCTATTCCATACATACACTACCCTCTTAGTAAAGTAATATTTCCTGATATTGCTTTTAAATATTTGCCCCTCTAATTTAAGACTATGTCCTCTTGTTGTAGTAGTTTTTCTTCTTTTAAATATACTCTCCTCCTTTACTGTGTTGATTCCCTTTATGTAAACCTGGCTCAATCCATAAGGATGACCCAAAACGCCTAGCAATCATCATTTGCTAAAGAGACCCATCCCTCAAATCTTGGGTTTACACTAAAAACTCATGGAGAAAAAAAGAAACAAAACAGACATAGAACTGGAAGCCTCACAAAATCTACTGGTAAACAGTTGCAAATTTAAATTTGAACATGTAAGGAGATGAGATGCAAACTTTTTTTTTTAACTTTTTGATGACATAACTACGTGTTTTCCCCAAAAAATGTTTATTATTTTTTTTCTTTTTAGTTCATACAAAAGTCCTAATGAAAGAAAAGTATTCAGTATCAATTGATGCATTATAATTAATATATACTCCTTCCCTTGTTTTTGGAACTACATCTACACCTGAGGTTCTTGCCTGGGACAATACTATTAATCAAGACCCCACTAGGGCCTCCCGGATGCCTATTATACTGAGCAGGTCACTGCTCAGAAATATGTGAGTGTATCCACATATACTATTTTATTAAGCCACACCATTTTTTAAATACTACACTATAATATTTTTTCCCTTTGTACAACACTTCGAGGATTGCCTCATTTAAAGGGTACTTTAGGTGTGGAGTGTAAGGGAGAAGAGCACTTTTTCAAATTTTCCTATTAAATATCACAGTTGCAACGGCTTATACAACGGAAGACAAACCACTCCACCAACACAGAGAAGCAAACAAACACACAAACCAACCAACAAAAATGAATCTCTTTTAATCCCCAGAGCCATAAATACTTCTCCTAATGCCCTGACATTAAAAAGATCAGATCCGTTTCTAGACCAATAACTTACCAATATACCAGGATCAGTTATTTTGCACTTTTGCATCATAGTAGTAAATAACATGGCAGCAGATACGAGTCATATTTAAAACCGGCTGGGATTCTATTTCATACAAATATCAAATTAGCATTTAAATATGGGGTGTAGGTGACAGGGAAATATAATTTTTAGAATAGTATAATTTGATGAAAATTATCAATCAGTAAAGTGTGCGACTATAACCACAGTGTTATTAATCATTCTAATTTGTAAAGTATCTTTCTTTTTTTTTTAAAGACCGTTTATACAATCAGAGTGGGCAGAGAAAGAAAAAAAACAATCGGTTTATTGATAAATGTAGTTATACAAGAAAAAAAAATAACACTGTTTTAATTTAGAAGAACCCCATTAAAAAGTAACTGAATTTTGTTGTTGTTGAGAGGTTTGGCATACAGCTAAACTGGTCTTTATGTAATATTTATTTGGCATTATCAGTTGTATACATCATACAATGCAACAGGTGTGATGTTGGTGAAACCTGCCAACAGCTGAATGAAAAGATGAACCTACACAGATATTCCATCAACCACTATGCATAAAATAACTATTGCACCATTTAACCCAAACGGGTCACTCCATACAGGACCCTAAAATCGAAATTTCAACAATACCCAAGAAAGCAAGACATTTAAAGCCCAAATCATATATTTTAATGATTGCAAAAACAGAGGACTAAATGTGGTAAGAAACTCAGATTCACATTAACGTGTACTTTATTATTATCTAGCCTTTTGTATTTCACCCCAGCTGTTAAATTTACATGCTCTCTACTCTTTTCAGTCTATGCCAGGGACGGAAATAGGGGGTGGAAGGAAGGTGCCACACAATAGGGGGGTGCCATATCAGCAACCCAAAGTCTCCCTGACAGAGCTGCACCGAGGCCGGTGTATGTGGTGCCCTCCCCCCCTTACTGTGAGTGCCACAGTAAGAGCAAAGTGGCACACTAGCATGTTCTCAGGGGCAAAATTACATGTTGGCATGTTATCGGTGGGAAAAGAGTCACAGTGGCATGTTCTAAGGGGCAACGTCACACTGTGGCATTATTTATGGAGCACAGAGACACTGTTGTGATGCTGTGCCAAGTGCTGGCAAACAATTTGGGGCAGGAATGGAGATGTCACTGTCACGCTGGCTGGGGGAAGAGATGGATATTTGGTGATGGCAGTGGCAAGCTGTTTGCAAACAGAGGTGGCAGTGGAAAGCTGTTTGGGGACATATATGGTACTACAAAGCAGTCTGCAGACATATATGGCACTGGTAAGCCATTTGTGGACAGATATGTCACTGTTTTTACATTTATAAATCTGGGGAGGGTTGCACCCCAGGTGCAATATACACTGTGTATGTCCTTGGATCTGGGAATTCTCTGCCCTGTTATTTTACGCCTTGTTGTTTTCACTCCTGTATCATGACACGTACATACTGGTCATAAATGCTTTTGACTTGATAAACAGAGGACTCCTATAACGTGTTGTTTCAAAATACAGTTAGTCCAATAAAAAAGGAAATACAAGGATCTAAAATGTTATATTTCGTCTTTATGGATCCGGCGGAAGTGATGTAGGACGCGGAAGGGGCGGCGCGTCAAGGGAGTCGATGTCGAAAGCGATGACATGGAGTGGGAAGCGATGAAAGAAGCCGAAGAGTAAAAGCATCTAGTCGGGCTGAAGCTGTGGTCCCGCTATTGATCCCGGAGCCATAGAGCATCCTAAGATTCCGGAGATCGGAGAACAGTGAGTAACAGGTTGGCGAACAGTGAGATCGGCGAACTGTGAGTAACCCTGTTACATGTACATATATACTGGATATACTGATAAACTTCCCATGTGAGCCACCTGGAGAGGAAAGACTAAGAATAAGTGAAGGTGGGAGCCTCTTGATAAAACCTTACCGCAAAAATATAGGTCCCGGGTCTCTCACTCCTGCAGTAAGGTCTTTCCTAATGGCAAGGTCTGTCTTAGTATTAAGATAAGACCCACTTTAAATAGCTCTTCCTCTTTGCCGGCGATTGAGGGATGGAAGTTCTAAATTGATATGTACCGAGGCACAATATCAAGAAAATGGGACTGATATGGTTATGATCTAGAGCTCACTGAAGAGCTACTCCTTCTCTTACTTGTCCAAAGTTTTAGAGCTGACCATGCTACCTTTCCCCAGGATCACATATAGTCTATATTAATTTCCCCAAATTAAAGAAAAGGATCTGGTTCAATTGGGCACAAAGCTGCTAAACGGAGGCAAGAAGGGGAAAATTAGTTATTTTATACTAGCAGACCCATGGTCCCTTACATAAGCTAGGACCACTAGGTGGTGCTAAAGAGGAGAAAACAACTCTGTTACACACTCAGAGGAAGAACCTTTGAAACATTCTTCAAAATTAATTAAAGGGTCTTGTAGCCTATATAGTTATAATAAAATTGTATATCATGGCGGCTAAAAGAGGCAACGAGCAAAAACTCCTTACAAGAAAGGATAAACAGGGGAATAAAGATAAGAATTTGGCATCTATATTCTCTCCCCAGAATGTTAAATCCTCAGAGAAGGTGGGAAAACCCACAAGTCAGGATTCCACTATGATCTCTGAACAGGAACTGGAAGACTCCCCAGTTTTGAAAAGATCAGAATCACAGGCAATACAAATGTCCAAAGAATACTTACATGAATGCTTAAAGTCTAGCCTTATACAAGCACAGGAGGAAATAACAGCAAACTTTCAAAAAGCACTCGATGTACAACTAACCCTAATAAAAGATGGGATGAAAGATTGGAAAATGAGGAACAGCTGAATTCCCTGAGATTTGATCTAAATAGTTCAGAACAACGTTATAAGAAAATGGAGAAAAAAACTAGAGAACATAGAAACCAAATTAATGGACTCAGAAGACCGAGCCCGGAGGAAAAACATGAGGATAAGAGGAATTCATTAGGACATAACAACAGATAAGCTTATTCCTTTCTTGTTGGAGCTGTTTTTAAAAATGGAGGTCTCAGAGGTTTCTGGCGAATCCACAATAGAAAGAGCTCATAGGCTATATAAGTCGAATAATGCTCCTAAAGAGGCTCCGAGAGACATTGTGATTCGGTTCTCAACATTTTATGTAAAACAAAAAGTGTTCAAAGCGGCCAAAACATCTCAGTTAAAAGAAGATAAATATAAAGATATAATGTTCTTTCCAGATCTCTCTACAGAGACTAGAGTGAGAAGAAAATCTTATAGATTTTTTACGGACATTCTGAGGAAGCAAAATATAAAATACAACTGGGGATTCCCCGTGAAACTGTTTGTTAAATACAGGGACATTACATATACAATCACCTCAATAGGGGAAGCGAAAGAATGGGCAAAAAGCAATCTGGCCGACATAGATGAAGAGCTTCAAGATTTATTGACCACCCATGGATAAATTAAACTAAAGAGGAGGGGTGTTTTTTTTTTTTTTTTTCTCTTTCTCCTCTCTCTCTCTTTCCCTTTCCCCCCCCCCCCCTTCCTTTTTATACCCGGCTGCTTGGCTTATGCATATAGTCATATATATGAAATAGTGAAATAGGTAAAAACGTACGAATGGATGGGTGATTTTCTTTGATCACAAGTGGTAATTCCATTAATATAGGGAAGTAAGAAAATTGATAATGTGATATGTGTATTGATTCACTATTTGTATAGGTGATAGAATAAGAGTCATTTTATTATCTAAGGATAAATGAATAAGAGAAGATAAAATACAGGGATATCAGAATATAAAGGGGAAGATGCACAAAACATAAGAAAATATAATATAAGATACAATATATAATGGATATAAAATAAAACAAACACGATTAGGATTTGATAACACAAGATACAATATATAATGGATATAAAATAAAATAAGCACGATTAGGATTAGATAACACAAGATACAATATATAAGGGATATAAAATAAAATAAGCACGATTAGGATTTGATATTTGATAGAATGAAGTTATTGTCTAAAAGATTGACTATCACATAAAAGGCACTAAGGTTTATAATGGTCTTTGAAGATTTAATAGTTCACTTAAGATAATAGGAAGAGATAATAGAGGATACTTAATATTGGATATGATAAGGGCAAAATGAATTGGACCAATGTTAAAAACATGTAAAATAGAATTTTTTTGTCTTTATGCTTATGGATGGGGTGGGGGGTTGGGGAGTGGGGGGGAGGTCGTGGGTGGGGGGGGGAAGAAGTGTCATTTTTTTTTTCTCTCCTCTTGCAAAAAGAAAGGTTAAAGTCCGAGACTCCTGCCAACTCTTGTGGGGGCTTGTGGTGTGGATAGGATGAGAGGGATATCTACCCCAAAGGTCACAAGCCAATTGATGGTGGTAATCCACCAAGTTTTTTTTGTTAAATGTTTTCTGTCTTGTCAGCCCAGGCATGGGGGGTCAGTATCATCAAAATTAAGTGTAGAATTACCATGACCATGGATACCCTTACATTCCTTTCACTAAATATACAAGGTATAAATTTCCCCCAGAAAAGACTTGCACTAACGGACTATCTCAAATCAGAAAAGGTGGATGTGTGTGGTCTGCAGGAAACACATTGTAAAGATCTAGATACTATGCGTTTAAAGAGTAACTTTTTCCCCATAGTAGAACACTCCTCGCCAGCAAATAAAAAAAAAAGAGGGGTGGCTTGCCTGATCTCAAGAGATGTCAAATATGAAGAACTTTATAAGAGAGCCGACACAGAGGGAAGGTTCATTTTTCTGATCTGCAAACTTAATGATAAAATGTTCTCGATATTGAATGTATACGCCCCTAATAAAAAGCAAATACACTTCTTAAATGGTACACTAGATAAAATACAGGATCAGATTCAGGGAACTTTCATATGCCTGGGGAACTTTAATTGCGTGGCGGATCCGTCCATGGATAAGAAACTCCCTGTACATAGACAAGTTGATCCTCGAACTAAACAAGTGGCTAGGGCCTTTCAGGAAACACTAGCAAGATATAGACTGTTTGATGTCTGGCGTACGTTAAGACCATTCGATCAGGAATATACCTTTTTTTCGCAATGCTTCAGCTCATATTCACGATTAGATATGATTCTGGTCGGGGAGTGGGGGCTGGGGGATTGTACCAAGATCAGGATTGGCTCCTTTGGATGGTCAGATCATGACCCAGTACTACTTGACATTAGATCAGATTATAGCTTAAGAGATAGAATCTGGAGGATGAAGGAGTTCTTGATAGTGAATGATCAAAATTTAGAGGAACTAGAAAAAACATCAAATTACTATTTTAAAGAAAACTGGAATAAAGATACTACCGCAATGAATGCTTGGTGCGCATATAAATGCGTTATAAGAGGTGTATTGATAAAACTGGATAGGCAGGAGAGGAAGGAGGGGAGGAAATCTATATCCCAACTTCACATTGATCTCTATAAAATGAACATAATGAATAGATCACACCCAGACCCTGTCATAGCTGATAAAATAGTCCGAATAAAAAAAGATATAAAAGAATATATGGTAACTAGAGCTAATAAGATCCTACTTAAATTTAAACAGAAAGTATACTACATGGGGAATCGAGTGGATAAACTTTTAACAACCCAACTTAGGAAAAATGTTGCCAAATCAAGAATTACTAAGATTAATACAACGAATGGCCATGTCCTCAGCCCCATAGAAATAGGAAAGGAGTTTGGAAAATATTACTCCAATTTATATAATATCCCACTCCAATTGCAAGATAAAAATAAGATACAAGAGTATCTCAAAAAAATTAAGATGGAAGTACTAAAAAAAGAGGAGCGGGAGGCTCTTGAGTCTCCGATATCAAAATTGGAGATAAAAGAAGCAATTAGCAGATTAAAATTAAATAAAGATCCCGGCCCCGATGGGTTTCCGAATTTATTTTATAAAAAAATGGGTAATGCCATTTATCCATTCTTAGCTGACCTATTTAATGAGATAAGGGAGGGGAGAGAGATGCCAAGAGAAATGCTACAGGCCGTAATAGTTCCCATTCTAAAGCCAGATAAAGATCCTGCCTCTGTATCAAACTACAGACCCATCTCTCTGATCAACTCTGATACAAAGATATATTCCTCAATCTTGGCGGAGAGAATGAAACAACTTATCCCTCATATTATACATCAAGATCAAGTGGGCTTTGTACAGGGTAGACAAGGGAATAACAATACTAGGAAAGTTATTGACTTGTTAGATTGGGCGGAATCCAGGGACACCCCTTTATTGGCCCTGTCATTGGATGCGGAGAAAGCCTTTGACAGGGTCAATTGGATGTTCCTGGAGGAAGTTCTCAAGAAATTAAACTTTGGGGAAAAAATGATAGGAGCAATTATGGCAATTGAATAAACAATTCTGTATAATAAACCATCAGCAAGAGTAAGGGGTCAAAGTTTTATTTCTGATAGTATTGATATACGGAATGGAACTAGGCAGGGTTGCCCTTTGGCACCCCTGTTGTATATTTTGTCTCTCGAGCCCTTCCTATGTAGGGTGAGACAAAATTTAGAAATTAAGGGAATTAGAGTCGGTCAAGGCCAATATAAACTGTCGGCATATGCTGATGATGTCTTGCTAACTCTCTCATCTCCCCATGTATCATTGGAGGAGGTCTTTAAGGAAATAGAAGAATATGGGAGTATGTCTAATTACAAAGTAAATTTGGACAAATCCCAAGCCCTATCTATTGCAATGAAGGAGGAGGACAGGGAACTTTTGAAAAGAGGATATGCATTCCAGTGGCCCATGACGGGGATAGATTACCTAGGTATTAAGATTACACACAATTTAGATAACTTGGTGAAGTATAATTACTCTAACTTAATTAGAGAGATGACAGACCAACTAAAGAGCTGGGATAACCTGTTTATTTCTTGGATGGGAAGGATTAATATAATTAGATCTTATATATTACCCAAATGGTTATACTTCCTAAGGTTAATCCCAAGAAAAATACCGGAAATCTTTATAAAACAATTCCACAGTATATCGGGGAAATTTATCTGGAATCAAAAAAGACCTAGGATAGCAAGAGATATCCTGCAGGGTAATCCCAAACAGGGGGGCTTGGGATACCCAAATTTGTTTAAACTCCAGGAAGCTAGTCTTCTGAACCATTTATCTCAACTGCAGATTAAGTCTCTTAAAAAAGAGGGATGGTATCTAATTGAACAAGAAATGACGGTTATAGACAACTTAGAATTATTGCTATGGCAGAATTATAAAGAAGGAGTCAAAATTGTAACCAATAGTGGGTCCAGAACACTTAGGCAGATATGGGCCGCCAGGCACAACCTAAGAAAAAAACTTAAAAGTGTAGGAAAAATACATCAATCCTCCCCCATAGAAATTCTAGAAACTAACATCAAAGAATTGAAACTCCCAGCTTTCTGTCGTAACAAGGGTCTACGAATACTGGATCTGTATAGCAGCACTAAATTCAAAACATTCGAATCATTGTCTCAAGAATATGGGGCCACTGAGAAGGATACATTTCCCATTATTAGGATGAAATCTTATTTGGTTCAGCACCAGTTTAATATAAAAAACAAGGTAATAAGTAAAATATTGGATGGCCTATTAAAAAACACTCAGCTAAAAAGAGCTATAAAAATATGGTATGACCTACTAGAGAAGATCCCAGTACTAATCAAATACAAAGCTATGGAAGCATGGGGGATAGAACTATTAAATCCTATTGATAAAGAGGCTTGGGTCGAAAGTTGGAACAATATAAAGAAGATTTCACACTGTATTACGATGCATGAGCTACACTTTAAAGTTATGCATAGATGGCATCTCTCTCCACTAAGACTACATAAATTGAAAGCAGTTAATCAGCCCAATTGCTGGAGATGTAATAATAATCATAGTGATCTATTCCATATGTGGTGGTCCTGTGAGAAAATAGAAGTATTGTGGGAAAAAGCATTTGGTCTAATCTCAGAGTTTACAGCCACTAAAATCCCCATATACCCAGAAACAGCTCTCTTTAATTTTGAGCTTCAAGATTACCCATTTAGGCACAGATACATTGCTGTACAGGTTCTTATGGCGGTGAAAATTTGTATTGCAAGACAATGGAAAAGTCTGGAAATTATCCAATGGTTAAAAGTTGAAAATTAGATAGACCTTCAATGCCAGATGGAAAAGGGTTATTACAGTGCCAGGCAGAAGTTGAAGCTGTTTTACTACATATGGGATCCGTGGATAGCAAAAAGAAAAAAGAAGCGTAAGGAGTCTGAGTAAATGGTTAAGTAAACAGGATAGAACAGGGGTGGTAGGAGCTGAAAGGAAAGGGAAAGTAAAGAAAAAAAATAAAAACTTAAAAAGATTGGTAAGGAAAAGCCCAGTACTAATCAAATACAAAGCTATGGAAGCATGGGGGATAGAACTATTAAATCCTATTGATAAAGAGGCTTGGGTCGAAAGTTGGAACAATATAAAGAAGATTTCACACTGTATTACGATGCATGAGCTACACTTTAAAGTTATGCATAGATGGCATCTCTCTCCACTAAGACTACATAAATTGAAAGCAGTTAATCAGCCCAATTGCTGGAGATGTAATAATAATCATAGTGATCTATTCCATATGTGGTGGTCCTGTGAGAAAATAGAAGTATTGTGGGAAAAAGCATTTGGTCTAATCTCAGAGTTTACAGCCACTAAAATCCCCATATACCCAGAAACAGCTCTCTTTAATTTTGAGCTTCAAGATTACCCATTTAGGCACAGATACATTGCTGTACAGGTTCTTATGGCGGTGAAAATTTGTATTGCAAGACAATGGAAAAGTCTGGAAATTATCCAATGGTTAAAAGTTGAAAATTAGATAGACCTTCAATGCCAGATGGAAAAGGGTTATTACAGTGCCAGGCAGAAGTTGAAGCTGTTTTACTACATATGGGATCCGTGGATAGCAAAAAGAAAAAAGAAGCGTAAGGAGTCTGAGTAAATGGTTAAGTAAACAGGATAGAACAGGGGTGGTAGGAGCTGAAAGGAAAGGGAAAGTAAAGAAAAAAAATAAAAACTTAAAAAGATTGGTAAGGAAAAGCGATTGGTTATATATTCTCGTTAAAACAATACCTTTTTTGATGTGATCCCTCATGCCTGGCGTATGTTTGTATATGTTTGTATTAGAGTAGTTTATATGTGTACTAGTACTGTAGAGGGAATATTTATTGTTGTGTAATGGTACACCTTGGTTTTATGTTTTCACGTGGTACAAAATATAATAAAAGAGAATAACAAACAGTAAAAGAGACACAAGGATGACACGCTGAATTAGCATAGGACATTTGAATGGAAAATGTGAGTAGGTGTCTGAGTGTAAAAAAAAAAAAAAAAAAAAAATGTTATATTTCTTTGCATCAGCTTCTCAGGTAGCTCCAATTATCTGATCTAAATTAAATGATCCATAGTCAGGACGTATTCAGATCATTTGTGTGGGAAAAGAAGACCTGAAGTCAGATAGCATAGATATGCCTTCGAATAAGCCCAAAATTCGGAAAGCAAAGCAATCCCACACTGATACATTTGTGATTCCAAAAATCAACCCAAAGGCACCGAAAATAAGTGGTAACCACAAATGCTGCATTATAGAATCGACACTCTGGAATACAGTCTACAAAAACTACACTGAAATGTGCACATGGATGTACAGTTTTATGACACTTGTGCGCTACAGGGATAAGGAATTTTAACCCCTCATAGGTTCTGAATACTGAAGACAAATGAAGCAGGACTGGTTGAAGCAGGAGAGAGCTCATACACCAAGTGCACACTCTGAGAACTTCAGAGCGACTGAGCACTGAGGGATGGTTTCAATGTTCTTTTATAGGACTACAGGAGGAAAGTCCGTAACAGAGGATTTCGGAGTAATGGTGAACCTTTCTAGTACCAGGAAGTGCAGTTAGAGACTGTTATTTGTATACTGAGCATGCAGGGGATTTCTCCCCGCGTAAACGTTCAGCCACACGCCGAATGTCACCCGAACTACTGAATTCACCACAACACGCTGAGAGACGATCCCCACAACAACAGTAGGTATTTGATTATAATTATTGTTTAAACGTATCTCTTTGTGTCTGTCTTGTTATTCAGATAAATCGACACCATGGTAACCTTTTGATTTCCATTGTGAAATCATTCTACATGTGTAATCCTTCCCTTTCATTACTCTTTGAATTTGTGCTGCATATACATTGCATAACACTATGACTGAGCAGTTGTTTTTTTTTTACATGCACATTGTTCTATATATGGCCAAATATCCTATTTCCAACATATATTGCAATAATGAGTATTTGAACCAGATATGAAATAAGGGCAAATATGAAGTAATTTCCATATGAAAAAAAAGCTAATATTTTGTATGGACTTTGCAGCTCTTTAAAGTTCAATTCTCCAGCTTACAGATGGAGAATTGGTATAGGTGAACATCGTAGATATTTTGAGAATTCGGAGTTTGTTTCAGGGTCACTGGTGCATACTGATTAGCTGACATTATATGCGTTTCATGTTTCAGAATGTTTGATTTCTGAATGGCTCGAACAGCTAATTATATTCCAAAAACATGTCATTCCAAATTTTGGTAATTTTTATTTTCCCCCCGATCTGGCTCCATTTCAGACCAGATAAGTCTATAATAAGTAGATCTATAAAAGGTTATACAAAAAAAAAAATACAAAAAACAGCCCAAATTGACTTTTATTATTGTTATACTGGTACTAAGGAAACATGTCATTATTTGCAGGTTTTATGATGGTAATGCTTTGATTGGACATGTTATGGATTTCTGCTAAGGAATATGCAGTGGGTGTAGCCTATTTTATACCCTAAACATTTCACTAACAAATGTTTACAATAAGTTTAGTTTTACAGATATCAATACACAAGTTAACTACATTATAAAATGCAAATATTACAGTACTCAAGATAATAAAAAAGGAAAATTACTCATTTATCCTCTTGCTATTTCTAGTCCCATGTGAACAGAAAATCAGACCGTGACATCAGTAGCATGTTTTTAAGATAGTGTCATGTGCATATGAATCTAATGGACAGATTTGGAATAAAGTTCCTCCAACAATTTTTTTTACTGTGTTTTTTCTTAAGTGGTCTACCATTAGTCTTTGGATGTTTGTAGTCTTGATTTCCCCTAACTTGCCTATATCAACATTAAACTTTTTTATTAGTCTCCAAAAATCCTAATACCTAGAATAATATCTAATGATGACCATAATTCTTCCTCCTTAGTAACAGTTAGACCGGAATCTTTGTATTATGATTATAATTGTCTTCAATTGCATTTCTTGTCCTGACAAAGGGAATACAAGGGTGGGGAGGGCCATGTCTAAGTTGTAATTTAGAAAGGTTTTTGCCCATTTTTTGGGTACATCCTGATTTTTTTTTAGGGTTTAATATTTTATACACAAAATGCACTAGTATTATCTGGACAGGGCCAGACTGGCCTGTCGCATTACCAGCAAATGTCATGGTGGACCGCCTACCCGGTCGCTGGTTGATTTCTGCTAATTTTTTATCACTTTGCACCAGAATTTGCTCTCTGTTATAAACCCTTATATTGTTTCCTATGTATCTGATCTATGAATATTGGACAACTATACGTTTTTTCTTATTCTGAACAATAATATAATAGTTCAATGCTATGGGGCAGGTTATCCGATTGCTTCCAGGGCTCATTTTTAAGAAGGAAGTACAGATCTGACTGTTTTTGTTGTGATAGCCTCACTTTCAGCTCTAACTAGTGAGCTATTCATTTTTGATTAGTGCTGTATTCAGTCTTGGAATTCAACATGTGGTGTAATAAACACCTTTTTTCACAATAATGGTGCGCTGAGCATTTGTGTATTATTATTATATTAGGGGGAAAGTTGTGGATCTCCTGCTATGGCATCTGATCTTTAGAGTGCAAAGCTTCAATACTATTATTGTCTTGAAATTCAAGGCCAAATAATTCAGATATAGTAGAAATTATTGAATGTAGGTGTCAGTTCCAGAAACACAGATCCAAATTATATTCAACATAGTGTGGAAGTACTTATAGACATGAGTCCTTTTATGAGGAGATAATAATCAAAGGAGCAATAGCAATGTAAGTATTTGCACTGTCCTTATATGAAGTACTTGTAATCCAAGGAGCAAGGAAAGTATTAACACAGTTCACATATGTGGATATAATAATGAAAGAAGCAAGAGCACTGCAAGTATTTGCACTCACATTGTACCAGGTATTTGTGATCCAAGGAATAATGTAGATAAAGTGAGCCTTCAGACGTTGATTTACTTTCGAGGGTTAATCTTATGTATGGTATAAGAGTTAATAATCCGTCATAAGCATCTCCATAAAAGTATCCATTCCGTTCCAACAACAATGTTGCAAAGACTGAATGACAAAGTGATGTTTCAGTCTGCTTCAATATCGCGGGTCTTCTAACTTCTGGCTTCACTGAAAAAGTCAAGATCAGCCTAGCGTATAGGCACAATTCTACTCATATGAGCAGATGTATGTCTGCAGCCTTTTTTGTTGTTGTTGCTATAATGTAATAGACTGTTCATGACAATTTTTCAGGGTTTCCTTTTGTGACTCATCAGACCAACTATTGATCTTGAAAGACAGAGTATTTAACATCAGCTTAATATAACCTGTGTTCCATTTGTGATTAATTAATAAATCAGAAAGAAATCCTAAAAGAAAAAGAATAATTCAATTATTTGTTGTAACAAATTAGTGCATCACTCAAATTGCAGTTCTAATGAGGCAGAAGCTTCTGCATTATCGAAAGAAAAAAACTAGGGCTGAGCCCCTATTTAGAAGTATCTAAAGAGCTGGGTCACACAAAAAAAGTAAAAACACAAAACAGTACAGGCTATATGGATTTGGATCAAGCACTAGGCCATCTGTTTTGTTCAAATGGAGTCTTTACCAATAATAAAAACCCAAATCACTGTAAAAAGATATAATTTTAAATAACGCTGACTGTTCCACACTGTGTATACAAATGGTACTGCATCCTAGGGCATCAGTCTTGTGGGGGGCGACTGCTGCCTGACACCCAGGATACATGAATTCTGGCGGCAGGTAGCCACAAGGTTTTTTCTTTAAAAAAAAAATATTAAAAGTGTGTGCAATGCTGATGGAACCAGGGGACAGACCACACCAGGTGCCGAGGTGAGCGGAGGTGCCAGTTTGTCCCCAAGCACGCAGCATGTGGTTGACTGGGGAACTGCGGGCAGTGCTGCTTGTGCTCCCCCTGCATTGTGATGATTCAGGCTGACTGAGCACTATGTATGTTTAACACACAGAGTTGATGCTGCCCCGTGGCTCTCCAAGGTTAAAGTTGGGGGAGAAAGAACAGACCTGGAATGGGAGTGAGGAGACAATAAACATAGGTATGGGGGGCAGGTGAGACAGACAACATACCTAGGGGAGGTGCTAAGAATGTTAAAGGAATTGCACCATGCATGTAAGTCACAGATTACGCTGGTAAGAAAAAAGGTTGAAAAATAGTGAATCCCTTTGATATCAAGTGTAATTGCAGAGAGACAAATAGACATGGGTGGAGAGGAGACATACTTGGGGGAGTGGAGCGAGAGAGACAGACAGACATGAAGGAAGAAAGGAGAGAGACAGCAGACATGGGGGAGAGAACACAGACAGACATGGGGGAGAGGACACAGACAGATATGGTGGAAAGGAAAGAGACATAGGGGAAAAGAGAGAGAGAGACAGACAGACATAGGAGGAGAGGAGAGAGACAGCAGACATGGAAGAGAGAAGAGATACAGCAGACATGGATGAAGAGAGGAGAGAAACAGCAGACATGGATGACGTGGAGGGAGAGTGAGAGAGATAGGATCACATTGTATGTGTCGCTGTGTGTGTATATGTGGCTGCACTTGACATTGCATGTATGTGTACATGTGTCTGCATATTTATATGACAATGAAAGTGTAACTGTTTGTGTAAATGCAGAATCAGCAAGGGGCAGTAAAAAAGTGTTGCACCCGTCCTGGATGCAGTTCCCACTGCAAGATGCTCCTTTTGAGTACCAGCTACATTTTACTAAAACACTCTGTGTTTGTGCATACCCCCGCACTGTCACACGTGATGTCATGTAGTCTCACGGTATTTCTGGAGGTACCCAATCTGGTCTACGGTATTTCAGCAAGTACCAGATCTGGTCTCTGCCTGTGAGTCCTTGGCTCTATATCACTCTGTGATCCGGGGCCAGGAACACAAACAAATTGAGGACCAAAGCATCATCAGACATGAAGGGGTTAATGTATAGTTAAATCTTTAAAACTGTTTGCTTTTAAACAACAAATGCAGGGTCAACATTGCTGTTCTTGCAGAAGAACCTGCGAGCTACTGTAGCAGAACAGTCACAGCAAGCATGTGATTGGTGGACACAAGAAAAAGTGTTAAAACAATTAAATGGTGTTACGGTAGACAAAGCCCCGGGACCAGATGATAAACACCCATGGGTACGGAAAGAGCTAAGCCAGGTCCTGGCCAGACCTTTATTTATGATTTTCATGGATTCTTTTATTTTAGGCATAGTGCCCACAGATTGGCGTAAAGCCAATGTGGTGCCCATATTTAAAAAGGGATCTTTTTAACTTGATTGGTAATTGGTTCAAAGACAGTATGCAAAGGATGGCGGTAAATGGGAAGTACTCAAATTGGACAGCTGTGATAAGTGGAGTACCGCAGGGATCTGTCCTGGGTCCTCATCTTGATTTGTTTATTAATGATCTCCCAGAGGGCACAGGGAGCCATGTCTCAGTGTTTGCCAATGGCACAAAATTAAGTAGGGTAATATAGTCTAGAACTAGATGTATCTTTACTGCAAGAGAATTTTGACAAATTGGGTAATTGGACAGATAGATGGCAAATGAGAGTCAATGTAGACAAGAGTAAAACTATGCATTTTGGGTACAATAGTAAAAATGCATCATATAGTTTGAATGGTGTTTCCTTGGGGAAATCTACTAAAGAAAATGATTTGGGAGTAATTGCAGACAATAGACTTGGCAGTAGTGCACAGTGTCAGCTGATGGCTGCAAAGACCAATAAAATATTGGGATGTATTAAAAGGGGTACTGACTCAAGGGAGGAATATATTATTCTCTGCCTCTTTATAGGTCTATGGTAAGACCTCACCTTGAATATGTGGTTAAATTCTGGGCACCTTTAAAAAAAAAAAAGACATTATGGAACTAGAGTGCTACAAAACTATTAAGGGGAAAGAAAGGTTTTAGTTATGAAGAAACACTGGAAAAGTTACATTTGTACACACTAGAGAAAAAGTGACTTATCGGGGATCTGATAATGTTACATAAATATGTACAGGGCCCATACAAAGGGCTTTCAAAATGACATGTTCATTAACAGAACAGAACAAAGGACAAGAGGTCACCTGCTAAGACTTGAAGAAAGGAGATTTACTCTACGACAAAAGGATTTCTTACAGAAGGGACAATTAAGATATGGAATTCACTATCTGGAGAAGTGGTTCTAACAAATACCTTATATGCCTTTAAGAGCGTCTTGGATACTTTTTTAATAACCGGATCATATAGGGCTATGCATGTTAGTATAGGCATTCATATTTATTTAGTGCTTGTTGATCCAAGGAGAAATCTGATTGCCATTTGGAGTCCAGAAGCAATTTTTTCCACACTAAAAGCAGAATTCGAAATTGCAGAAAGGGGTTTTTATTTGCCTTCTTTTGGATCAACGGTGTTAAACATGGAACAGGAAAGGGGTTGAATTTGATGGACACAAGTCTTTTTTCAACCTAATTTACTATGTACGAATCTCACCAGGTTTGGCCCTTCCTGATGTATAGTTTATGTATTCATTCCACCTCAACTCACCTTTTAGTTAATACCCATCAAAGTGGAGAAAAGTCTAAATAATAAGCAATGTTTAAAAAATACAAATGTTGATAGATATGTAGATTATACTATCTGGATTGCCATCTGTTTCAAAATTTCCAATTTCCAATCACATCAATTGAATCTATGGGAATAATTAATTCTCTGATTCCAGCGTATATAAATAAGTACGACACAAAGACAAAACTCTTCAAAATAATTGTTTTGATTTAAAGAGTAAAAATGGCCATGAGCCAAACAAAGCATGCCCCGACTAATTCTATGCACATCGCAGTGTGAATTACTGGGTGTACTACAAACAAAGGATTTGTAAACTGTAATTTCCCATTCCAACTGTCTATACTCTAAAGACGCAGACATAAGGAAACCTGAAAAAATGATACGGTGATGCTACAGAGTTTCTCCAGATTTTAAGAAATCTTTCAGAAAGGCTAAACGCTGTTCTAAAAAATAAATTCAGAAAAGTCGGGTGCATATTGGAAGCACACGTTAAACTAACTAAACAAATAAAAAAAAAAATCCAAATAAATACAATTTCATCAAATATGAGAAGAAAAAAGAATGGTTGATGTTAAAAAAAAATACTTTGTACTCTATATTTTCTCTGGCTGTTTGGAGGCAATTTTAGTTTATCTGAAAACTCATTTTCAAAGTCTGGATGCTGTTGCTAAGATGTATAAAGGAATTGTACCATGCATGTAAGTCACAGATTAGGCTGGTATGAAAAAAGGTGAAATAAATAGTGAATCCCTTCGATATCAATTGTAATTGCATTTGTGCAATGCAAAAAGTAGCTAATATATTGACAAAGATGCACTGTGAATAATAAGATGTGCGTATTTGATACGTATAAAATACAGTTGCAAGTAGCTTTTGCATATAGCATCATCAACGTTTGCAAAGTATTTCATTAGTGCAGTATTGGATTATTGCATTGCTTTTTCCTAACCATTTTTGTTTTTCAGGATTACCTATAGTGACATTGTAACCACAACCCTAGCCTTAAGACCAACTTAGAAAAAAAATTGACCATGTTTTAGCTGACATATAGTAGTATGTCAGTATGTAAAATTCCTGTGTCTGAAGAGAAATCAGACTCTCGTGTCTGTAGTCTCTCTTCATTCTCATGTCTGTAGTCTCTCTCCATTCTCATGTCTGTAGTCCCCTCTAATATCTGTAGTCTCTCTCCCGCTGCCAGCGAGACAAGGGGGCAATTACCCCGTTAGCCTGCTCCTAAATCTGCCAGGTATCAAATATTTGGATATCTCATATCCAGCAGCAAGCCACCCAGGCCCCTGCCAAATTCATAAAGCAGTGGCCCCAATCCTTAAAATGGCTATATCTTACAGTGGCCCCAGCAGTGCTGTATTTACCGCGAGGCATCCTAGGCGGATGCCTATGGCGGCAAATTTTGGGGGGCGGCAGCACCCCCCAGCACTGTGAAAAAAAAAAAAAAAAAATGTAAAAAAAAAAATCCGGCCCTTTAAAAAAAAAAAAAAAAAGACCGCGCTTGCAGGCAGAGACAGAGGTGAGAGGGGATCGGAAGATCCCCCCTCACCAACGCTCTGCCTGCCAGGCTGCACGGGGAGCCGAACAGGCAGCACAGAGAAACCTCCGGCGTGCCTGTTCGGCTCCCCGTGCAGTGTGCCGACACATAAGTGCCGACAGTCACGTGACGGGCGCGCTGACGTCATACGCGCGCCCGGTCACGTGACCTGTCGGCACAATCGCCGGGAAGCCGAACAGGCAGCATGGAGGGACCATGTTGTCTGCCACCAGGGAAAGGTAAGTGCTGATGGGAGACTGTGTGTGTGTGTGTGTGTGTGTGACTGAGTGTGATGGGAGTCAGAGTGTGTGTGATGGGAGACTGTGTGTGACTGAGTGTGATGGGAGTCAGAGTGTGTGTGATGGGAGACAGTGTGTGTGACTGAGTGTGATGGGAGTCAGAGTGTGTGTGATGGGAGACTGTGTGTGACTGAGTGTGATGGGAGTCAGAGTGTGTGTGATGGGAGACAGTGTGTGTGACTGAGTGTGATGGGAGTCAGAGTGTGTGTGTGATGGGAGACAGTGTGTGTGACTGAGTGTGATGGGAGTCAGAGTGTGTGTGATGGGAGACAGTGTGTGTGACTGAGTGTGATGGGAGTCAGAGTGTGTGTGATGGGAGACAGTGTGTGTGACTGAGTGTGATGGGATTCAGAGTGTGTGTGATGGGAGACAGTGTGTGTGACTGAGTGTGATGGGAGTCAGAGTGTGTGTGATGGGAGTAGGAGTGTGTGACTGAGTGTGATGGGAGTAGGAGTGTGTGACTGAGTGTGATGGGAGTGTGATGGGAGTAGGAGTGTGTGACTGAGTGTGATGGGAGTGTGAGCTTGATGTGAGTCTGAATGATGGGGCATGTCTTAGGTGTGTAACGTGGGTGTGCAGCTTGGGTAGGGGGGTGCCCGGATTTTGTCTGCCTAGGGCAGCACAAAATCAAGATACACCACTGGGCCCCAGCAGTTGTGGCCCAGAGCAAAACTGCCCGCGGATATCCCTGTTTTACTACTAATAAACTATTATCTACTCTCTCTGACGAGATGTCTTGGTCACTTGATTGTGTTTTTTTTTTTTGTTTTGTTTTTTAATTCTTTTCCTTGACCTATTTTGATTTAACATTGTTCAAAGTAACAATCTAATTATTGTGTTTTACATCTGAAAATGAACTCCATTAGCTGATAAAATAAGTATAAATAACTACCAATAAAGATAAAACATATGATATGCTGGACCAGCATGTAACTGTTGTCGTGGTAACAGGTCCTTGTTTTTACAGATTTGTACATTTTCTTTGTTTTTTTTTATCGCTACTATTTGTAAAATAATAATGAAATACCAACTACTTTATATCTGGTAGGCAAATTTCTAAATATAGTTAAAACTTTTTTAATAGACCAGAATTCAAACCACCGATCAATAGAAAGTTAGTGCTTTTAGTTAGACGGAGGATTGTTGAACGGAAAGACCAAGAGTGAACTATTACTTTACAATCCCAACTTTATATCTACTTTAATCTTCCAGTTTCTTTTTTATCACTGGACTGAGATTTTTTTTTAAAACATTTAATTCTATAGTTTAATTATACCCTGTAAAGTTAACTTAAAGGGACTTTGTCCCCTAAACATTTTGAATGTAAAAAAAGAAAAAGAAAATATCAACAATGATATATCTCGTGTTAGCAGAATGGTAAGAAACTGCAGAAATATAATAGAAAAAAAGTTGTAGGTGTGTCTGTGGTGTCTCTTGTTTATGACATCACCTTGTGGCTGGACATGCAAATTACACATTTCCCATTGATTGATGTTAATTAGCATAACAAGCCACACCTGATGTCAAAAAACATTTGAAACCACATTCTCTTTTGAAACACATTTTTCTCATAATATATGCATGTCGAACCCTTTTTACTTCTGTTTCTGCAGGGACGCCACTGTGCTATCTTATTTAGCTTGCAGTTCACAAAGATAGAGAACTTGACAGGTGTGTTTCTATATTTATTTCTGGTATCAAGAAGTACAAAGCTCCTCTGATCAGTGATCAGTAGTATTATACGTGGGGCAACATTACAGTGTGTGGGATTTGAAGTCATACTGTCAGTATGGATTCTAGAAATTGATTTTATCAGGATAAGCTGTTTGTTTTTTTGTATTTTTCTTTGTTTTGTAGTTCTTAGAATAGGCTTGTCTTCTGCAATCAGGGATCGGTTCAGAAATTGGAATAATATTTTGGATATAGAGGTATCATCTCAGTGGTCTGATCAACAGTGCTCTATGGAGTTGATTCACTAAAACTTGAATTTGTAGGTCAAGTTTCATTTTGAGACTAAGTTAAATTCGAGTTTGACTACGAAAAAACCCAGGTTCGAATCCTCCTCACTTAAAGTAATAGCAGGTACAATAATCAAAACTATTTTTGAGACTAAGTCAAACTCAGGTGCCAAATTTGACTTAGTCTCAAAATGAAAATCGACCTCCAAATTCCAATTTTAGTAAATAGACCCATTTGTATTTTGGCCATTTAAATGTACCTGATTTTGCTCTGTATTCCTTTACCACTATCTGCCCTATTATACCCATACCTCCAATAAATTACTGTGGTTTCTTCCAAACCTAATCTTTTTTGCTCAACTCTGGAGCATTCTATTTTTATAATAATTTTTATATAAATGTTATTCATTTCACTGCGTATACTACATTTAATACTCTATTGTTAGGGAAATGTGCAATATTTTGGGGATTTAGTACAGACATTTCTTATGCACCACATATATCAGTGGCAGCTGTGAGTCACTTACATTGTATATTAAGTAATTGCCACAGATTTGATGTAAATACAGAATATTGTGCTCACGTGTTTTTGAAAATGATGGCTTGGTATGTTATATATATAAATATATAGTACAGGATGTTCGTTTACTGCTTTTTTGAGATGATTTAAACAATTTTTCATTAACATAGGTCAGTAAATAATAATTTGGTGAAAATGCTTCTTGGAGCCTATTTCTAACAGGATGAATACTTCATTTTGCAAATGCATTTCCCTACAACAATAACTTACACTTTTGGACAGTGATGTTTTCTTTTTCGGGACTTCTTAAATAATTTATCCATTCTCTTCTGACACAGGAAATATAAAACAGAAGAAATGTAAATATTTCAAAGAGATTATTCAGGGGCATGCTGGAGAAAAAATGGGATATTTACTATCGGAACACTTTCCCTAATCTTTTTAGTTTTGTTTTAAATAATTGTTTTATTGTATCTTTTTTTTTGTTGGAAGTTTATTTTTTATCCAGGATCTAGAATTATTATTATTTTTTTTTTTTAAATGCTGTAACTATGACATTAAGTAAACCTGAGGGAGGGTCCTAGCAACTAGGTCAGCCAGTAATAAAAACTGAGGAAGGGCTGTAGAAATTTGATCTAGAAAGGTTGCAATGACATTCTCAGTTGGCCAATAAAGGGTGTTATTGTAATGCTACTTGTTTCATGGAAGAAAAGTGTATTGGGTTAATTGACTGAGAATTAAATAACACAGAGAGTTAACTCCTGTAATGAAACTTTCCAGTGACTTAATGTTTGTTTGTTTTGGTTGCTGTGCTTTTATGTTTCTACATTTAGTTTGTACCATAAATTTATCATGGTTTGTGGCCTGCATCTGAACTTAGACTGCAAATCTAATTTGACACATTACTGCCTAGTCCACAAACCTTAACTACTTAATGAGTCCATACCTTTTGTTCCTATCTAACCCTTCTCTACCAAGTCTACAAGCTGTCTTGTATGGTGTTATATATAATCATTGTCTTGATGACAAAGCTTCTATTGACCACAGATTTTCAGATGAGCTATAAACATTAAGACATTACCCGCCACTAATTGTAATACTGTAACAAATTCCTAAAACATCTCTAACCTTGAATTTTTGAGTGTAAAACATCAAACAATAATCTGGTTCATCGGAACTTGGTTTATGTCCATCTCCTGCATGAAAACACCATACTAGGCTCATACCTCCATATAATACGCCAGAAATGATTAAGGCTTTTACATATTGCTGAAAGTGGTATTTGCTATTGGTGTTTCCAGTATTTGAAGCTGACATTTGAAGATGTTTTTCTAGCCACTAGAGTGGCCAATATTTAATATGGAAAGCTTACAATTTGTATGATCTATTTATTGCATCCATTACATTTAATTATACAGTGCCAGCAATTGTCCCAGAGCATCAAAAGGCCTACAGACTGTGTTACATGAACATGAGTTAGCACTGTTTGCAAGCTTACACTCGGGTTATGGAAATAATAGTTAGGTGTTGTAATGCTTCCAAACCCATTATACATATTGGACATTTAGTTTTATCGTCTGAAATAATTCTTAGTAAAATGAGACCTTTAGCTGACATATATTTTGTTTCTCCAAATTACATTTTTAAAAGGGGATCTGGTCTGTTATATAATCTGTATCTATTGAACCACTCTTTGATAGATAAGTTAGCAGTAAGCGTAATAGGAAGAAAATAATGATAAATAATTGCATTTGATGTATTCCACAGTATTCCTCTAGTATGCTATAGGAAACAGGTAATCTATAACACACTACATTTTTGTCAGCATAAGTAATTTTAATAGACTTATCACAAATGAAGGCTAGACCATCTGCTCGCTGTTCTAATTACAAATGCAAAACCCGTTTCAAACTGCACTATAAACTAGCGGAATATAAGTTATTTAAATGCATGGATAGATTTTAAAAAAAAAATTCAATGTACAATGCATCTGTTGTGCGTGTATTGCCCTAAAGCTTTCAAATCTTTTATTTTTTATTTTTTTATTTCTGGTGATTTTGCATTTATCTTGTATGAACAATGTAATTGTAGCATAACAATGTAAATTAACAGTAAAGGTTGCAGAAAAAAAGGAAACCAGATTGAACATAAGAGGATTTGATGAGTTGTTAAGTTTATAGCTGTTGTTCTATGGGCTGCTAATTTGGTGAATTAATACATGGACATCACTGGGAGCTAAGACATTATATGGGAAAGCATTTATGTTAATGTTGATGTGGAAACGATAAAACAATAACGTAAGCAGGTTTGTCAGTGTTGCTGTCAGGCCTACAGTCTGCATGGATTGCTCTCCTGTCTTGTAATTGATGGGTTACTAGGTAGAAACATAGGATAGAAATCTCTTTGTTGGAGACACAAAAGAATTATACTTAAGTGTATACAACACCTGGACTGTAGAATGTGCTGCAGCAGTTTTTGCCTGTTAACTTGTTGCCCTACTAGACAGGAAGTATAATCTTTCCCTTTACATTCAACTCTATGGTTACATAACTGTGCATGCTTGATGGTTTTGTAATCCACGCCCATACAGTTTAATATTGCATATCAACTACCATCCAGTAAATCCCAGGGGCGTATCGTGCCCATGAGTGACAGCCCCGAGCACGCCTGTCACTCGCAGGCACGATGTCTCTCTGGTATTTCCGGGGGTTTGTGTGCTGAGAAACCAGCCTGCAGACAAACCCCCGGAAATATCCGAGAGACGTTGTTACATCCGAAAGATGTTGCCAATTCAACAAGCACGAAAAGTATACGAAAATTCAACAGAGTGAATTACTCTGTTGCCTAATTCAACGCAGCGTCGTCTTTTGGATGTATTTCTGGGGTTTGTGTGCTCTCTGCACGGAGCACACAAACCCCCAGAATACACAGCGGGGGTGCTCGGTTATAGGTGTGCGGCGCACACCTGGCACATATGGAGCATCCGCCACTGGTTAATCCACATTTACAACATAAAAAGCACTCTTCTTCGCATGGATGGTGGTTATCACACACTGGCCAACCTCCTGCCACACTGCCTTTGAAACTATAAGGAGACTGAGTCACTTTAATGATAAGAGACACTTTGCCCATACTTGTATTACAGAAAGGAGTGGACAAATACTTATCCACACACATGTTGTATTACCTAGTAGAAACACTCTTGTGATAGCTATTTGCATATGTTTGTATCTCATGACATGCTCCCCAGCTAGGTACATCGCTGCCAGCCATAACTGTAGTTAACTGTTTTCTCCATCCCGCATACCCCTGAGTCAGTCAGATTTTTCCCAACAAAATGCATAATGTGTTAGAGGTGTTTGTTAAATATCTTTAATGCTTTTATGGTGTGCTCTGGTGTCCTGTCACAAGAGGATCATAGAATCTGCACTCCAAAGTGGACTGATTGAAGAATAGACATCAATATTCACCTAGTGGGGATTCTGAGGACTGGTTATCTTTTGTTGAATGTTCTTAACACCACAGCTGGTCTCTGTGCAAATACTGGATCTGAGTATTACTCCAATAAAGTGTGTTAACTTTTTATCTACACACTATCATGCTATGCGTTTTCTTTTTCATCCTTATATGTCCACCTGAGTCTCTGAAGAGTTATCCAGTGTTCTATAGTAATACATGTATATGCTGTGTGGAATGTGGAGAACCTTTCTTGGCTGATACTATTCGTTTGTGCAAGCGTAAGCAGCCTCTCTTGATTTTTTCTACAGTAGAAAAGCTAGACTGCAGTAAAATGAATAGAAATAAAAACAAAGAGCTTTACATGGAAAAGTATACTGCTATATATTCTATTTCCACGAATGGTATGGATGATGTTACCACTGTACAACTAATGGTACCGCCTCAGTGGTAACATAAGATATATCTGCTGGTGTATATATATCAAATGCAAAAATGATAAATGCAGAAACAGATATATACCCACTAGGAAAATACAAAGTGTGTAGATTTAAAGTGTCTCAATATAAAACACAATATATGAATAAAAAAGTGCATATACCGTGACAAAATGAAGGGCAACAGTGCACAAATACTGATCAGTGTGCATCAGTATTGAAAGTGCCATACAAATATATAAATGTGGAACATTCTTACATTTGCAGCAATGACCATACAACAATATGATATATGAAGCAATGTTCATACAGCAATGTGGGCAAAACAGAGACAAAAACCCCAGTGAAATATGTATGTGACAGAAAAAATATATATATTATGTGACAGAGTCTATGGGAGGGTAATAGAAGGAAGGTATGTAGGCCCAATTAGCAACTGCTGAGGCTTTAATTAGCAGATCTCAGAGCAGAAAAGAGAGAGATACAATCTGACCTGCAGAGAGAGCAGGTCTGTGCAGAGCAGCACCAGTAAAAGTGCTAAAGGTTGGTGAAACCAATGTTTATTTTGTTGATTTGCTTATATTATAACCCTGGTTTAGTAAGGGGCATTACTTGATGTTTAGTAAGTGCTCGAATTTGAGCTAGGATTTTGTTTGTAGAGTTTTCCTTTCTGGTTTGCTGCAGTTTTGGACAAATTGATTGCTGCATGGATTTATTTTGTGCCCAATGTAAATGAACCACACTGTTTTTTTGCATACGAGACTGTTGTTCTATACCTGTTACCCTAGAGGACTGTGTTGCTTTGCCCCTAAAGGTCACAAGATGGTGGAGAATGCGGGTAACTAAAGCACATTTATACGTTCTGTGGGTATAGAGGCCTAATGTACAGATCATTAGCCTCATGGAGTCGCAGCGACAGGCTGTTGCGGCGCAACAGGAGACAAACCGCTTAGTGGCCACACAAATAGAATGCGTTATGGAAACACAGCGGGAAGACAGAGTACAACTAACAAGTTCTTTGCAACAAACCCTACTGTTAAGTGTGACTACCCCTACTATGGATAGGGGGCGCCGGATTAGAGTTAATGAGCTTTTTACATAAAGTGAGTGAGGTTGATGACATGGAGGCTTACCTGACAACCTTTGAAAGGATTGCTACCCGAGAAGGAAGGCCTCCAGGTCAGTGGGCAGGATTGTTAGCCCCTTGCCTCAGCGGAGAATCCCAAAAAGCATATGATGATTTGCCTCTCAGCCAAGCACAAGACTATGACCGTTTGAAAGCAGAAATACTAACATGGCTTGGAGTTACGCCTGCAGTGCGAGCCCAAAGATATAATGCATGGGTTTATGATACAGAGAAATCTACTAGGTCACAAATGTATGACCTCTTGAGACTTTTCCAGAAGTGGCTACAGCTCGAAATCAACTCTGCTGCAGTAATCATTGAAAAGGTTGTTATGGATCGCTTTCTCAGGAGTCTGCCGATAGCTCTACGGAAATGGGTCAGTCAAGCGGATCCCAAAAGAAATGATGAACTTGACAGAGAGATACCGGTTTGCTCATGAAACTCAGAGTAAAGAACCGTACCTCAACGCGAAATTGCAAAGTAACAGGAAACCTGCAAAGAATTCTGGAGGATTTAAAGAAACAGATGAAAAAAAAGATTCTGTACAGACCCATAGACAGACTGACTACATGGAAAATTGGGTGCCCAGGTTCCCAACCCGGCCACAAGGCCAGACTGAGAGACAGATAAGGTGCTATAGATGTCAGGAGATTGGACATATAGCACGTAACTGTCCACAGACTGATGAACGTATAGAATGCAATTTGGGGAGGGGGGAGAAACATAGTGCATTGTTGGTATACACACAAATGTCTGCTTTAACAAGTACTGTTGGTATTAACCATGTCGAATCTGTAAATATGGAGGGGAGGAGTGTGCTAGCACTCTTAGATTCTTGGAGTGAGGTTTCATTGGTAAAGAGATCTTACTTCCGAGTGAGCAAGTAGATAGAATTCACGTGTTGGATATAATATGCATACACGGTGACATCCACACGTATCCCACGGCCGAGGTGGAATTTGCTATCGTGGTAAGGGTGATAAAACATAGAGTTGGGGTGGTACCATCATTGCCTTATGATGCTGTATTGGGGCGTGATTTTCCCCTCTTTCGGAAGATATGGGAAGATACTGCAATAAAACAGGATAAGGTTACAGGGGTAGAGGCAGAAACGGTGGGTTTAGAGAATGTTTTCCCTTTTTCTACGATTGATTTGGAGCAGTATAGTGAAAATGAACCCGCTGTAGTATGTGTGATGAAGGGGAACACAATGAAAGTGATTCCTCCCAAGTAGAAAATCTGAGGGAAGAGCTGGAGCTCCATCATCTAGGTATTAGTTCAGGAAATTTTCGGGCTGCCCAGTGGGAGGATCAAACCTTGGTAGCTGCCCATAATAATGTTCAGGTAGTGGAAGGTACTCCTATTAACCCGGAAACCCAATTGTCCCTTCCCTATTTTGCAGAAAGAAATAATTTACTTTACCGAGTAGAGAAGAGGGGGGTTGAAGAGGTTGAGCAATTACTGGTACCTCAATCCCACAGGAACCTAGTCTTAAAACTAGCTCACAGCCATGTAGTAGGGGGGCATCTTGGGATTGAAAAAACCCGGGAGAGAGTACTAAGAAGATTTTACTGGCCAGGAATCTACTCTGCTATTGAGCAATTTTGCAAGTCATGCCCAGAATGCCAAAGAAAGTCTCCATTCCAAGCTTTCCGTAATCCCCTCATTCCTCTTCCCATCATAGAAGTCCCATTTGAAAGAATTGCTATGGACCTGGTTGGTCCTTTACTTAAATCCGCTAGGGGGCACCAATATATATTGGTAGTACTAGATTAGGCTATCCGCTATTTAGTAAGTGCTCGAACTTGAGCTAGGATTTTGTTTGTAGATTTTCCCTTTCTGTTTTGCAGTTTTGGACAAATTGATTGCTGCATGGATTTATTTTGTGCCCAATGTAAATAAACCACACTGTTTTTTTTGCATACGAGACTGTTGTTCTATACCTGTTACCCTAGAGGACTGTGTTGCTTTGCCCCTAAAGGTCTCAATATATGTATTGTAATTTGGGAGGCAAACCTAACTCCCACTGGTGTATATACCACACCAGGAACTTTCAATGACATACCCCTGATGAAGTTCTATTAAATATGTATGTAATAGGTTTTTAACTAACACTCACGCGCATGTGACCAGACCACTTGGAAGACCCATCATTAGTGACCATAATTCAATTACATCTAATGTTTCACAATTCAGTGACATTTTTTTTATTGAGGCACCATCTTATATAAAAAATCGTTAACAAATTTTACAAATATTAAATATGGTTGTATGGGAAAAAAGATATAGTTGAGACACTTTTAACATCCCTTCCATGTACACCCCAGTTATTACGTTCAGCTACAAACTACAGATAATATGGAATTATCTTAATATTTTAGAAGTAAAGACATTTGAAAACAGTCATGGCAAAAGATTATATAAACTTTTTTGAACATAGGTATTTAAGATCTGTCCATGACCTCTCATTGGCCTCATGTTACATTCCTCTTGCCCAACAGTTGGCACTAGAAAACATGGTGTAAGCACCAGGAACAGTTTTTTAAATGAATGTTAGCATGGGTTTTAATAAGTAAATGCAGAGTTACATATACATAGTTACAAAGTGTTTAGGTTGAAAAAAGACTTGCGCCCATCAAGTTCAACCCTTTCCCTATTCCATGTTTATCGCTGTTGATCCAAATGGAGGCAAATAAAAATCCCTTATTTTAGCAATTTCAAATTCTGCTTTCAGTGGGAAGAACATTTCCTTCTTGACTCCAAATGGCAATCATATTTTGCCTTGGATCAACTAGCACTAAATAAACATGAATGCCTATACTAACATGCAAAGCCCTCTATGCTTCGTCTCATTTAAAAAAGTATCCAGGACACTTTTATCTAACATATTTGCTAGAACCACCTCTTCCGGCAGTGAATTCCATATCTTAACCCCTTAGTGACAAGACATTTTCACCTTGACTTTCCCTTGGTGACAATGGCTGTTTTGACATTTCTGGGGTGTTTGTGTTTAGCTGCAATTTTCTTCTTTCTCACATACTGTACTCACACAAATTATATGTTGTTTTTATCGTCATAAGAAGGGCTTTCATTAGATACCATTATGTTCATCATATCTTATAATTTACTACAAAAAAATCATAAAACATGATGAAAAATTAAAAAAAAACCTTTTTCTAACTTTCACCTAAAATATAATTTACACAAATACAATCATTAAAAAAGACCCCGTCTAAATAGTTTCTAAATGTTGTCCCGAGTTCAGAAATATGCATGTTTCCATATTTTTCGGTATTTTTTTGCGAGTTATGGCCCTATATTGGCCTTTTGACCCCAACCCGAACCCAAAATGTAACCTTAACACTAAATTTAACCCCAACTCTTACCCTTATGCCATCCCTTAATATTTTTAATTTTAATTTAATTTTAACCCTATCCCTTATGTTAAAAATTATTTAATTTTAACCCTATAGGCTAATCTAAGTATATAACCAGTTTTTATTTTACATTGCTATGCTACTTAACTACCACTAGGGGCAGTCAAGTAGCATATTCAGAGCGACGGAAGTGAAGTTACTTTCACTTCCGAAGCTCAGACCTCCAGAGGGCACAGCCAGATTGACGGAGCATGCTGCTCCGTCAATATGGCTCCCACTATCGCTTCGTGGGGCGATCGTGGGTGCCCCAGAAAAGAAATTTCGGTGCTGGCTATTGCCTTGACATCGAGGCAATAGACCAGCACCATTAAAGCGGTTTTCGCGATCGTTGATCAAGCAAAAACCACTTGATTCACCGCAGGACGTGCCAGGCACTTCCATTGTCAGGAACGGAGTTCCCTGCAGGACATGCCTGACACGTCCATTGTCGCGAAGGTGTTAATTGTCCTTACTGTAAAAATAATTCCCACTGTCGTAGACTAAATCTCATTTATTCAAGTCTTAGCAGGTGACCTCTTGTCCTTTGTACTGTTCTGTTAAGGACATGCCTTTAGAAAGGCCTTTGTATGTGCCCTGTACATATATATATATATATATATATATATATATATAAATATATATATAACATTATCATACCACCTCTAACTCACTGTTTCTCTAGCATGTACAAATTTAACTTTTCCAGATTTTTTTCACAAGTAAAACATTCCTTTCCCCTTAGCAAAAGTAACCCAAAACAGAATTGAGGTGGTAGGTGCGCTAAGTGAACCACTTTTACATAAAAAATATCGGAATATAATAATTCCTGGGATAGTAGAATTCTGGCACAAATGGATGGTCTTCAGTGTTTTACAAAATATATGCAAAGAGAGAAAACAAAACATAGACCATAGTGCAGTATATCTTGATATCAGTATGGTATAAGTGAGATAAAGTATTACACTCACAAACCCAGCAGGTTAAAAGGCTCTTCTAATATGGTAGAAAGTCCTCTTTGTTCCTCCTCCAATGCTCATAAATTGAGTGAAAAGGATCAGGAAGAGAAAAGGATCAGTATATATCCAATAACAATTTAATATAAAAAACAATAGTATCTTACACATGTGGATGCTTCTTGAAAACGAAAGGACAATCTTGCAGCTTGTAGTCCCCTGTAATGTTCAGAGACAGCTTTCAAAAATGCATATAAAAAAGGTCAAAAATCCGTTTTGACATGAATTAAAATCCGTGTGTGAATAAAAACAGCAGTAATGATAGTCACGCTACGCGTTTCGCCTGTTTGCAGGCTTCCTCTAGGCGTGTGATCATCATACTGCTTACAAAGTTCCGAACAGGCGCCTGGTGCTGCTTTGAATTAGATTAAGCGCCAGAGTTCTCACATCTTCTCTTTCTAGCATTCCTTTCCCCTTATTAGTTTTTTAGCCCTCCTCTGCACTTTCTTTAGTTCCTAAAAGCCTTTTTTTTTTTTAAAGGCGCCCAGAATTGAAATGCATATTCAAGGTGGGGTCTTACCATAGACCTGTAAAGAGGCAGAATAATATCTTCCTCCCTTGAGACAATACTCCTTTTAATACAATCCAATATCTTATTGGCCTTTGCAGCTGCCAGCTGGCACTTTGCAGTACTGCTAAGTCTATACTCTACAACTCCTCCCAGAGGAAACACCATTCAAACTATATGATGCATGTTTATTATTGTAACCAAAATGCATTGCTTTACACTTGTTTATGTTGAATCTTATTTGCCATTTATCTGCCCTATTACACAATTTATCCCAATCCTCATGTAGTGAAGATCCATCTAGTTTAGACTATATTACTCTACTTAATTTTGTGTCATCGACAAACACTGAGACATGGCTCCATATGCCCTATGAGAGAGCATTAATAAACAAATTAAAGTGTGTTCACACATACACATTTATATTTTTAATTTATTATATTGCATTTATTTGCATTATTTGGACTTTGACTTGTTTTTAAGTGTCTTTTCCATGAAGTTCCGAGATTAACCTCCTTTTCCTTGTTTATTTGTACTCAGTGTGTTTGTGGCATCTCCTGGTTGCCAGTGGTTTGTGGACATTTTTTAACATATATTGGAGTTTTGTATATTCTTTCCAGAGACCGTTACAGTTTGCTCATCCACCATTTTCTTTTTGTCTGTTAGTTGAATAGCACCAGAAGTCTGTAATAAGTTCAATAAAAGAAACAAATGACTGAATGTTAAAGTAAGCAATCTGAGTGAGGAGCTTTATTAATCTAAATAGTATTCACTTCATGTAGCTGGTTTTTTTTACCATTCATTATGCAAAGACACTACAGCAACCGTAATATTGTATTTCCTTATTTCCATTGTTTCATTTCTGGCATTATGTGTTTAAAATGAAAAATAATTAATGAAGCTTTTCTTCCTTAAAATTATGCTCTGTTTGTTGCAAGACCTTATCCTTTTTCTTTTCTACAAAATCTACAAATTTCTACAATTTTTTTTATTTTTTTTAGAGGTCGGACATTTCCTTTTTTTCTGATTTTTTTTTTACTTTCATTTTTCTCTTTTCATTTGCCATGTGCACTGACACAAGTTGAAGATTTTGTAGTTCACTTGTCAGTTGAACATCAGTAAAGGCTACCATTTAAAGAGGCCCAACTTGGTTTTCAAGTGCGCTTTAATAGAAACATTCAGTCCATCTAGTCTGCCCAATTTTCTAAATACCTTTATTAGTCCCCAGTTCCCTATCTTATATCTAGGATAGCCTTATGCCTATCCCATGCATGCTTAAACTCCTTCACTGTATTAACCTCTACCACTTCTGCTGGAAGGCTATTCCATACATCCACTACCCTCTCAGTAAAGTAATACTTCCTGATATTACTTTCCAATATTTGCCCCTCTAATTTAAGACTTAAATTGTACTCTCATGTCCTCTAATTGTGGTAGTTTTCCTTTTTTTAAATATGCTCTCCTCCTTTACTGTGTTTATTGCCTTTATGTGTTTAAATGTTTCTATCATATCCCCCCTGTTACGTCTTTCCTCCAAGCTATACATGTTAAGATGATTCAACCTTTCCTGCTAAGTTTTATCCTTCAACCCATGAACCAGTTTAGTAGCCCTTTTCTGAACTATCCTTCTGGAGATACGGTCTCCAGTACTGCATACAAAACTCTAAGTTGTTACAGTGTTCTGTACAATGGCATGCACACTTTCCTCTTTCTACTGCTAATACCTCTCCCTAAGCAACCAAGCATTCTGCTAGCATTTCCTGCTGCTCTACCTACCTACCTTCAAGTTGGACTGTATCAAATATTCTATATTCCACTTTGGTGTGTTTGCCCCCCCAGGTGCAGAATCTTGCACGTATCCACATTAAATGTCAGTTGCCACAGCTCTGACCATTTTTCTAGTTTAGTTAAATCATTTGCTATTTGGCTTATCCCTCCAGGAACATCAATCCTGCTGAAAATCTTTCTATCATTAGCAAAAAGACATACCTTACCAACAAGACCTTCTGCAATATCATTAATAAAAATATTAAAGAGAATGGGTCCAAGTACAGATCCTTGAGGTACCCCACTAGTAACAAGACCTTGTATCAAATATACCCCATTGACTACAACCCTCTGTTGCCTGTCACACAGCCATTGTCTAATCCATTCAACAATATTGAAATCCAAACTCAAAGATTGCAGTTTATTGACAAGCCTTCTATGTGTGACAGTGTCAAAAACCTTACTGAAATCTAGGTAAGCAATGTCTATTGCACCACCCTGATCTATTATTTTAGTCACCCAATTGAAAAAATCAATTCGATTAGTTTGGCATGATCTCCCTGAAGTAAACGCATATTGTCTCTGAAATCCATGCGATTATAGATGTTCAGCAATCCTATTCCTTAACATGATTTCCACTATTTTTCCCACTACTGAAGTAAGACTTACTGGTCTATAGTTGCCCAACTCCTCCCTATTACCTTAATTCATTATTGGTTACTCCTCCCTACTACATTAATTAACAATTGGTTCAATAAATCTGTTAACGGTTTTTCTAGTACACCACTAAGTTATTTTAATAACTGTGGGTGTATCCCATCAGGGCCCATCAACTTACTTGTCTTTACTATAGACAGCTGAAGTAAAACCTCTTCCACCTCTACTCACGTGTATCAAATGACTCATTCCTTTCCTTCATTTTCATTAGTAAAAACTGAACAAAAATATTCATTAAGGCAGTCTGCTAGGCCTTTATCCTCTTCTACATAGCATCTTTATTTTGTTTTTAATCTAACTAATCCTTGTTTTACTTTCCTTTTCTCATTTATGTATCTAAAACATGGTTTATCCACCTTTTTTACTCACTGGGCTATTTTCCCTTCTGCGTGTTCTTTGGAACTCTTATAGCTTGCTTTGCCTGTTTCTGCCTACTCTTATAGATCTTCTATTTTCCTCACTTTTTTTTAGAACTGCTAAATGCTTGCTTTTTGTCTTTTACTATTTTGGCCATAGCACAAGTGCAATGTTTATTGGCCCTAATATGAGAATAAGCAGACATTTACTTTTAATGGCACATGCCAGCTTAGAAGGAAGCAGGCTGAGCAAATCACCAACCCCATCATTTGGTCCCCTCTAGTAATAATCTATGAAAACAATGGTATCTCTAGAGAGAGAGACCATCACACTTGACAGACCTTGATCAGAAGCAATTGACCGTTTCAGTGCATGCCATCCTCAAGATCAGATGGACAACTTTACCGAGAAGAATTGATGCTGAAGAAAAAGGATGGTCACACCAAATATTGCTTTGATTTACATTTTGTTTCTGTTCACTCACTTAGTGCTACTAACAAGTCTATTTTTGAAAGCCTTCTTACTTTTGCACCATTTTTTCCCCACACCTGTCTAAAATGTTTGCACAGTACTGTATGTGTGTATTTTATCACACCGCTTTAGATTTTAGTTTTGTAGAATTTATTTCACACAATATGTGCTTACTAATTGGAAGTGTGATGTAATACACCACATATTTTTAATGAAAAAAATATTTTTTATTGACAATCAAACATTTTATGCATTGTCCCAAATCTATGTAAGTAAACAATGTGTACTTTTAATTTTTTTTTTATTAATACAACAAATATACAACTTTTATTTACCTACTAATTCTCAATAGACCCAAATCCACATGTAATGTGTTACCAAATGATATATATATATATATATATATATATATATATATATATATATATATATATATATATATTTATATATATATATATATATATATATATATATATATATATATATTTATGTGTGTACTTTAACAGCAGTTTATTCAGGTAATGTTTCCTAAGACTAACCTGAAGCAAAGAACTCTCTTGGTTTTATTTCAGTGTGAAAAACAGCTTGTTCTCAATTAACACATTTCAGCTAAGACCTCAGTAAAAAAAAAGTTATGATTTCTAAAATTAAGAATTCTTGCTGATCTCATAGCACTGTCTCTCCAAGTAAGTTTTAAAAGAGACCATGCTGTAATTACCATGCAACATATGTTCCCTTATGTAAAGGATGAAATTCGTGGTCACAAAGATCAGCTATAAATTTGTTTAATGTCTGAAAAATATTCTCATTACATAAACTACAGGTCTCCTTTATCCCAGCAAATTGTCATCATTTCTACTTCACTACTTTTCCATTTCCATTTGGATTAGTGTAGTGGGTTTGAAGCATTTCCACTTGACCTAGGGTTCCCACTGAACCAGTATTTTACTTTTTTTTTTTTATTTGATATATTTTTATTGATTTTTGTTCAATAATAAATTGTACACATTATAAAAACATTTTGCTTGTAAATATCCAATACGGATGTAATGCAATCTCTTATACACATATCACTAAAATGACAGAAGTATATGACCTTAAGGGATAATATATATGTACGTACGCAACTACCAGGGGTGAAGCCTTGTGAGTAAATGGTAAAAAAGCGTATGTGTTACAAGTCTGTCTATCGACTGCACTGGGATAATGTTCTAAACAGTATGTTAGTAGACCTTGGTATCTTCAAGACTTAAATAACTATTATGGTAGCCTAGGTATTATGTCACTGATAAACATATGTAATACAAGGTTACTGGTACGTGGAGAACTAAGAGACTTGGTTTTAGACAGGGCAGTGCCCTCAAGTGGACAACATTAAAACAACTTGTGATAATAATTTTCAAACCATTAGTAGAAGAAAAGTGAAATAAAATGGCAAGAAACAGGGAAAAGTGGAGCAGGGAATAAAGAGAAGTGGATATGCAGACAAAATAGGTGGTAAATTAGGTCCCAAGAGAGGGGTCATCAATAACTGCAAACGAGTGCTGCGAAAAATGTGGCAATGACTACTTTAAGTGGTCAAAAATTTGCGTTCATTCAGGGCAGAATGACGGGGTTGCCAATATAGGAAGATAGTCTGTTAACCAGTTTATTTAAGTGGATTACTGCCATATGGGGAGCTAGTTTGAGTCTATGACCTAAGCTGACACAGCACACAGGTGTATTCATTACCAGTGCACCCGTTGTGTCAGGTCACATGTAACTTCATGTAGGTCAGGTGTTGAGGCCTGTCATATCAGAATCTGTGGGAATCCTAGTGCTGTTAGTAAGCCAAACTCTTCCTCCAGACTGTTAAGAGACAGTTCCTTTCCATCCTTTTGCAGTGTATGGGCCATTCCACAATGACATTTGACCTCCATGGTTCTGAGTTGCGTGGCGAGACGGGTTAGTGTTCCTGATTGATCATAGGCTGCAAAATTTAGGTACATATGTGTGAGTAGCTCCATCAGGTAGCCACTGAGGTCAGTGACCTGACCACTTCCAGGCAACCCCTGATCCAATGTTAAATTGGCGAGTTCTTGTATCCACTATGGACAATTGCCAATGTAGGGAGTAGATTTGCTTTGCCAGCTGCGCCACCCGGTCTTTTTGCTACAGCTGATCAGTTTTAACGACAACCACTTCTGCTTCCACTAATTGTATTTTACTCTGAATTGTAGTGATATTGTGCTGCACTGCAGCTATTTCAGCCAACGGTACCTCTTTCAGGTCCTTGAAAAAGAATACGCACGTCCCCTTTTGTGGCTGGGGCTGCGTCAGCATTAGGATCTATGTGGAGGGTCACATGGAGAAGTCCTCTGTTCTGCTGCTATGGGCTGCTCTCATCTTTACCGGTGTGCTGAGCACAAGCCTAACAGGCCATGACAATAGCAGATTCTATATCTTGACTTTCTAACTTTTCAGGCTTGTCTTTCTTGCCTCTTTTGTGTCCATTTCTGAGTCAGACTTCAGGGTCTTCAAATTAGATGAATTATGGCCGGGCTTGACAAATCCCTGGTATTGCCATCTTCATGCCCCCGCTGGGATCAATATATGTTTTTTTTCTGTGGAACTCAGAAGTCAGAGCGATGAGTGTCACGTGATATCCCGGTGATCAGCAGGAAGAATTATAAAGATATGTACATAACTAATGTGCTGTTATCTGTCTCCTAAAACTAAACTAATCTGACAAGCCCTGGTTCATGAGGTGTAGCCATGTATAGGACAGGCTATTTCAGTGATGTTGGTTCTCAGTAAGGTGCGGCTCCCACTTCTTGTAGTCTTAAGTTATTGGGGTTTGCCCAGCCATGGGTCCCTTGCTCACTGCATCTAGAGGGACACCAACTGTAACACACTGATGGCTATGATAGGACAAAACCTACGTATGTGGCTGCTGTATTTCGTGTGCAGAGGAAACTTGCCATAGCTTTGTGGCTTTTTATACATAGTATACATTTTCCATTGAAAAGTAGTGCATTTGCATATCAAGTGTCAGGGGATGTCATAAACATGAGACCCCACAGATATGTTTAAAATACATTTTTTTTTCTTAACTATTAATTTTGCGTGCAATTCTGCCAACACGAGGTATAGATCAATTTTTTCAATATGTATTCTCTACATCCACAGTATGAACAATGTTTAGGTGATGGAGTGCCTTTAAGTTACCTAACGAGTAGGGATCTATGTGTGATAAACTGACAATGAACTGAAAATCGCAATACATTTAATTTACCCATTGACACCGGATGGGGATTTTGTCATTAAAGACAATGTTTTGTTCCTTGCCTCAATCTCAGAGTGATGAGGAGCCTGGAGCACAGATGCAGAGACCTAATCGGGGTCTTTCAAGATCCTGTGGGTCACTGACAAATGTTTGCGAGATGAGTGACATCACGCAGGCATGGCCGAACAGGGAAATTAAGACATGAAGGGATTTTGTTTAATGTAACCAATGTCATTTATTTTTACTTTGTCAGATTGAGGCCACTCAGTCAGACCGGGGTCGAGCTGCTGAACAGAGGATGCCCTATAGGCATTAATACTCTGTGTTTAACAACTGCACTGAACATTCTACAGGCAGGATGGGGTTAACATTTTTTCAGTTTTTCTTTTTCACATTACGGACATATGCTTATTGCACCTTACAGTCGTGTTATCTTCTGTTCAGGTGAGACAGTGATTAGTGCTGTAAGGGCATGACAAGTAAAGGTTTATGAATCTTTGTCAGCAGCTTCTGAATGCTAGCGGGTGGACAGAAGCATTGGCGTAACCCAGTATTACTCGTCTCTTATTCATTACACAAACATTTATTAAAACTAGGGTACCAAATGAAAATGCACTCAAACTATCTGTCCTCTTTTCCAATGTATCTATCTTATGGCTGGCAACAAATACATCTTGTTTAGTAAGCACCTAATCTCCCATGGAATTCATTTGTTCTAATAATCCTATTTTTCATCTTTCAGAACAATGTCGCGGTACACAAATGAAACTTTTGACAACAGAGATTTTGGTCAGTATGATATTACTTTTTTTTTAAATCTGTTATTAAACTGCTGTCTCAGTTTGATAGACAGACAGGCGGATAGATAGAATTTGAAATGGTTGAGGTATACAAGATTAACCCCTTAGTGACAGGACAGTTTTTTTGACATTTTATTCCCTTTGTCACAATGGCTGTTTTAACATTTCTGTAGTGTTTGTACGTAGTTGTAATCTAACGCTTGTTCTTTTAATGTACCCACAAATAATATGTACTGTTTTATCGCCATAAAAAGAGCTTTGTCTAAATACCATGATTTTCATAATATCATATAACTGCTATAAAATAGAATTAAAAAAAACCTTGCTTTTTCTAACTTTTACATGAATTTGTTTTTACACATCTACAAGCACAAATAAAAGAAAATGGCTAAATAGTGTCTAATATTTGTCCTAGTTTAGAAATACCAATCAATTATATGTTGTTTCTGTTGTTTTTTGCTAGTTATAGCCAGAAGTAGTGTTATTTTGTTTTCCAACCATTTATTCCTTCAGTGACCTTTTGATCCCAACTCTAATCATTCCCCTAACTCTAAAATGAACCCTCAACCATGCATGTAACCCTAAATGCAACCTTAACCCTAACACTAGATCTAGGGTTAGCATAGTCTTTTTTTTTTTTTTTACTGCAATGTTGCTGATTGCCTCTAGGAGCAGTCTATCAACAGAGCAACTGAAGTGAACTTGGATCACTGACTATGTGGGTTTCACCGCAGAGCGTACATAAGACGTCCTCGGTCCAGCTTTTCTGTAACGTACATGGTACGTCAATTTTTGCAAAGGTGTTTAGGGAGCAACATAAAACATATTTTAATGAAATTATTAGTGATAATATTTGCTTATAAGAGTCCCTGTTATCTTGCTAACATTTGATAAGTAGATAAGCTTATCGAGCCTTGACGTTGATGCTGTGCACATCTATATTAACCTGACTGAAGGCTGACTAAAATGGCTGATTCTTCCCAATGCAGACAGCATTGCTGCAAAGGGAAAAGGATAGAGGGAGTCATATAATAACCATTAAAAAATATACTATTGGTTTTACCTAATGAGCATTTGTATTTTTATTTATTGGTTATATATTAGTTACAAAGGCTATAGATATTCTTGAAATTGACCTTTGCAAGAAGCAATATGAAAGCCATTGGGAGAGCTTCTTGAGTGCATCTTTGTTATCACTAATGTCAGGACATTCCTATTTTCCCCAGACCAATAATACTTTCCTTTGTCCAGATACGCAGCATGTTGCCAACACACCCTGGTAACCAGTGCTGTATTTGCAGGGTGGCACTTGCCTTGTATGCCTTTAGGGAAGGCCCAAAACACAAAAAAATAAAATAAAAACGCGCTTGCCCGCAGAGACGGTGGTGAGGGGAGATCAGAAGATCCCCCCTCACCATCGCTCTGCCTGCCAGCAAGCTGCACGGGGAGCCGAACAGGCTGGAGCATGGAGGACACCTTATAAATAAGGTTTACTTGAACAAAAGTTCAAGTAATCCTTGAGATCAAATACATAAAAACTAGTGTATCCAAATGTATAATTAATGTCCCAAATGAGATCTCACAAGATTATGGCAGGTCACTTCCAGTCCAAGGTCAACCGTGGGTAAGGAAGTCACTATTGATGGGGTTTCACTATAAGTAAAAACAATTATGATTTCAATGTTAAATTCTTAGAATAAATCTAAATTGTTTCAGCTTTCTACATTTTGACAATGCAGTAGGTGAGTTGTCCTTGAAAGGTGAAAATCTTTGTGGTCACTAAGGACGCTTCTACGACATTTTTCATTTTCAAACTGTAGTTATTTTATTTAATCTGGTTGTGGCACCTCATTGTTTGTCTCAAATTCCTTGAGGGCACATTCCTATATGACCTTTGTCCAATTCCACCTTTTTAAAAGAGTATTAAGTATTTGGGGAATATAAAACCCTTAATGTGTAATATTACACAATTTGACAATCAACTAATACTCCCAGAAGTCCGTACCCAATAATAACTGGTTTGTTATTATCCTGAATTTCTCCTGCCAATAGCTAGTCTGGCTGATGGATCTTTACGTTCCAGAAAGCTATTAGAGATTTTTGATTGAACACCCTGTTCAGTGCTCTTTTTCTCCAATCATAAATTCATTCAGTAAGGAATAAAAAAAAGCAATATTAAGCCATTAATTCTATTTATTTCATACAGCGACATATCTGACTTAAAATCAGATTTAATCTCTAGAAAAAAAGCTTACTGTGTTATTTGTGAGAAAGTGAAGATAAATAAGTGATAGGCGCTTAATGTGAGTAAGTGTCAAAAAATAGTAGATAAACCAATGCAGCAAAACACTAGTGAAATCACACACTAAATGAAAATACAAAATAAAGTGATGCGTATAAAAATGATACTTATCAGAAGTGCTTGGTCAGGATAAATGTATATTCAATAAACCATGAAAAATAAAAAGAAACACAAAAAACATGTGTGAACCTATAACAATATTATAGTGAGAGTGGATGAGATAACTCAGGTAAAATAAAAATTTACCAGAGCCTAAAAAAAACGTCTCTGGTATTTGTGGGAATACAATCCCCCTGTGGATCTTCTGAGCTTGGAGATGAATAGCAGCCAGAGAGCAGTAGCAATAATGGAGAGAATTTGAGGTACACCATCCAAGAATGTATTAAAAAAATGCATTTAGTTATCAGACAGTGGAAGGAAGCTAAAGAAGATGTATGCATCACCAATTCTCAAAATGCAATTTTTATTAATGTGTTAGACTCCAAGCACAGAAAAAAATCCAACAGCAATTTAAATGAGCGATACACTAAAAGATTTGTCCACTAAATTATTTTTTCCCCCTACATGTATAAAAAGTATTTACACAGCAATGGAATGTATAGGGGCAAGTAGTGGTGTTGCTAATTAGATGCACATGTATCATAAGGTCATTTCTACCAACAGTTATTTCAATAATTATATCAAGTGTAATGGAATTATTGCTGTTTCTGTAGCAATAGCCCTGCCTGTCTCCTCTAGCCCTCCTCCTTGTGTTACATCACAGCGTACAAACCGTCTGAAACCACAAACCCCCTTGAAACATCTGAGCTCAACGGAGAGAATCTCATTTCACAGTATTCGCTAATGCACAATAAAGCTATGTAATTCACTGCCAACAGAGGTGGGGCTATAAAAATAAATAAAAATAAAAATTAAATAAAGGGATATAATTAATAGAACAAACATTGAAATTTGAGAGCTTGATCCAAGGTGAAACTGAATTGTCTTTTGTAGTCTAAAAGGAATTTTTCCCTCAATTGGCCAAATTCAAAATAACTTAATTCTTCATTTTTGCCTTCTTTAGGATTAAAAGCAGGAAGGATAGGTAGAATAGACTTAGGTATTTTTCCACCTAAATTAATATGTCACTATGTAAAGAAAAAGAACATGTGATCTCTACTGCATACAAAAAATGGGCCCTGATTCATATGCATTGTATTCACAGTAGATTGACCCAAATGGTCAAAACACCAGTTTGTTACTGGCATCACTATTAATGGACTGTGTTATGCCAAACACATGGACCTTCAGCATGCTTTGACATATGCAAGATGCAGCCTGACACTGTGAAATTAATATGTTGCCAGAGGGAAATCAATTAATTAAAACACAGGGGAGTCCATGTTAACTGTGATGGTTAATTAACTGAAGGCCCTTAAACTACGTCCAAATTGTACTTATTGCCAGGTTGCACTTTTCAAGATGTAGAATTGATGTGTGGCAGGGAGGAAGATTTACTTGACTACATACATAATTATAAATACGACAGTAAAATAACATCAAACTATATTTGTTGCGCTATTGCTTGCATACACTTAACATTGGCTTCATGCCAGTTTTCTACTGGCCTGCTGGTAAAATAGTGAACGGATGGTGACCTTATCTGAGTGTCTGGGCTAACCCAGAAGATACCTTGGGGATACCACAACAATACTGCAATGGCACCATTGTAAACTCTTTCATGTGAAATCAGAATGTGATAGTTGCACCAAAATAAAAAATAAAAATGTTCTAAGTATTGTTTTGTACAAACTCCCTTCCTGGATATTTTAGATTAATGCATAGCATGACAATTTTCAGGCATTTCATACTGACCTTAACTGTACTGTGCAGTGAAATGAGACTAGAAATCAAAGTTTTGCTCCAACCCCAACATATATATATATATATATAGCCAAAGTGAGGCTACATAGTTGCATCTTTCCTCTTCAGGCAGCCTTACACATTATGCATAGTTGCAAAAAAATGGTTTTGCAATTATATTAAAATCCATACAGAATAACTTCTATACTTACAGCAATGTTTGGCAGATACATATTTCAGTGAGGTGTTCTGGGGTTTCTTTTGAGCCATTGTGACAGATTGTAAAGGTGAAGAAATGGAAGGTGGAGATTTCTGTTACAGGGGCTTCAACATACAGCGTCCAAAAATGTAATGTAGAAGAAGAAGTGCAAATATGAGTGACTCTAGTATGAGGATACACTATCTCGTAATGTTTAAGGTTCATGCCAGGTTATTGTCTGACCGGCAGCCATGATGGTTCCCTAGAAAACATTAGTGATCCGTTTGTTGTCAACACTCATTGCGCAGTGAGACACCTCTGTTTTCACATGCCACCAACAGAGGGGACCATAACTAGATCACTTCTATGGGTGGCATGTTGAAACGGAGGTCTCTCTTTGCACTAGTAGAGAGACTTGTAGCCCCGACAGACACCGATCAGGCGTGTGACTCGAGCCCCTGCTCTGATTGGTTAATAGTCTGCTGAGAGCATCAACGTGCACTAGCAAAAAAGGTCGGGTACCTTCTGTTTTCTCATTTGTCTTCTGTCCTATGGGGTCCTGCTCTGTTCTCTCTTTTGATAACCCCAATATGTCCTGGATCCACTCAGCTCTTAGTCTGCATGGTTCCTTGTATACACTAAGGCGGCTAATATACTGCACTAGTGTGGTAAAAACTTGATGCCAGGAACTGTTCACATTAATAGTTGCAGGGAGCATCTTGATGGGATATGGTCTGTACAGGAGGAACACTCCCAAACAGCTGTCACATATTGACTGTTTGGTAACCCTAGCGGCCCTAAATATTGCAGTACAATATGTATTCATATGTCAGGTACAAACCAAACCCAGTACATCTGTTTATTTTGGTATTCTTGAAAATGTTTCAATAGTAGAATGTTGGTGCCGTTTTTTGAAGTTTATTGTGCTGTCAAAACATATTGAACTCAATCTCATGCATTAGCTAGTCAACCACAGCTCAATGTAGTGCACTGGAGATTTTTTTCACCCTTCAATAAAAGGAAGATTCATTCTTCCACTCTACCATCGACTATCTCATACTTAAGCATGTCGTGCATTTTGAATCAACATCACTCATTTGATTTTAGTAGGAACTTCAAAAGTTTTCAAAACTCATAGAGAATGTCACCAGTTTAGATTTATCATTGTAACTTACAATATAAATTCTTAGTACTTGGCTTTTTATCATGCTATTCCTAGATTAACAGGAATTGAGATATGACTCCTACATCTATTTGAAGAAACCGGTGGCATTTATTACCTAAGCTGCATGCGTGGAGGCATGTCAAATACATCATTACATTATCAGTAATGGCTTTAGATAAATAGATTTTATATGATTTCTACATTATCTATTTCTACATTTATTTTTTTGATTTTATAAGAAGTTGGGATATTGAAGACCTTAAAGAACCACAACCAAAAAGTCTCCGCTACAAGACTATACTTTCATCTTCTTAAACATGTTAGTAACTGCCACTGAATTAAACTTCTGGTACAACCTTACATAAAACTGGTCAGTAAACGTTACTTTTTGGATTCAATAACCTTTAATAGTAGATTTTAAGTGGCTTGTTCTGTACATTAAACATTAAATGTTACACATTGTTTGACTTGTATGTGGTTTAATAACAATATGGTAACCTGAAACGTAATTGTGACTCACCGAGTTTATATTTGTTACTTACACCCAATTTTGGGATCTATTCACTGATTATTGAGTTGTTTTCAGCAGCTCAAAAATGCTAGAATTATAACAATGAGAAATTACTGTCGTTTTTTAACACATAAGAGATAATAAAAAAAGGAATTATTTTTTCTCTCTACCTTTTGTATTTTCTTTTCTTTATTCTTTTGTACATCAAAACAGAATACTTTTCTACTGTAATCATATCTGCATTAAAGGAAAGAAACCTTCGTCAAAGATTACATCTAAACTCCACTAGAATCCTTGGAACCATGAGAACCCGTCGAGTATAACTTGACAATGAAGGTTAGCTATTGGAATAATACCACCAACTCAATTGCAGCAAATGCTTCCAATTTCAGGTCCTTTGCTGAGCCACTATGGAAGTCACCATAGGAATCTGGGAACTGCCTAGTGAACAGTGTTTAATTAGATTTAGGGTGCATCTGACACAAGTTCAGTGTAAAATGCATCACCATAGAGTTCTAGAAGCCTGTAGAGTTATCTAGCACTTGTACACATATGAACTGGCTGTTTGATCGATGATACATTTCATTATACTGCCAGCAGAACTTTAACAAAAATATATGGGAGAGGGGGACAATACATGGTTAGGCGACCTGCTGCACAGTCCTATAGAAAAATAACTAGACATTAAATAAGTAAGTAAAGCGTGACCACCATTGTTGCTTTTATACGGACTTTTTATCCTGCTTTTAACTCATTGTATGCTGTTTACTACTTGCTGTTTTTGCACATCCAGACTGTAAGAGCTGAGAGGATTTTTGCTATGGAGATTCCTTATGCTGTTCTACCTGCTTCTGAGATGTAAGATACTATTATATTACATTAAATTTTGTAAGTCTTTTACACTCATTATATGCCTTTGGTCTTTTCCTCTCTATCTATGTGAGCGTTTGACTGAAAGAAAGGAAGACTCCACAAGTCTATAGAAGAGCTTTGATCATCTGCTGGTTTTGTGAGTGGAATCATCTACCTCCAAATACCACACTAATATATAACAGAATTATGCTATGATCTATGTGCTTTTTTCTGTTTTTTTTTCTTATATATACACTGTATACATACTGAGGATCATCTGCAAGGTGTACAGCAACACCATCATTCCTCAGGAAAATATTACATTTATTTTTATTTGCACTAAGGGTTCACTTAGCGCACCTACCACTCCTATTTTTTGGGTCATTTTGTCTGGCCATTAAATAAGTAACATTTATGTAGTATGTAGTTTTGTTCTGTCACATTACAAAGCAAGTGTGTAAGACAAGGCAGTAGTTTATCCAAGCAGGATATTGGTCAAAGTGTTATGCCTCATTTATTGTTACAATAATAGTCCAATTAAGAAAATGCTATATGTTTCTTAAAGTGACAATACCAAATTAAAATGTTTCATATTTCTGCAGCAATGTCATTTAAAAGTGTGTTTTCACATGAATTCTTCTTGAAATAATGTGAGGAATACAACTTTACAGTGTAATCACATTTGGAGAATAAGTGAGACCAAAGGTAAAGTGGCCATAGATTCATGGTGTCCTGGAATGGATAATTCATTCTGATGTTTTTTAATTTTCTCAGTGGAGCAGGTACATATATAAAGAAACTAATATTGCTCTTGAGAATGTTTCACATATATTTGGCATTGCCAATTTAGGCAAAAATACACCTGGCTCACAATCTGTAGATATAAAAACGAATAGTGAATTAGATAAATATATATAACTAATTGTACATAAACGTCAGCTAAATACAGATGTGGCATGTGATAATATTATTCAGTATCCTCACAGGTCCATGGTAAGACCCCACCTTGAATATGCAGTTCAATTATGTGCAGCTTTTCTAAAAAAGAAAAAAAAAACATTATGGAACCAGAGAAAGAGGAGGATTACACAACTAATAAGGGGAATGGGAAGTTTCAGTTACAAAGAAAGGCTAGAATAGGAAATTTAGTCTCTGACATCAGAAGGGATTTTTTTTATGTTAAGCACAATAGTGGTGTGGAATTCACTGCCTGATAAGGTGGTACCTGCAAGTACATTAGATGCCATTAAAAGGGGTCTGGATACTTTTTATTACATTTTCAAACTTTTATTTTAAGTTAGTTTCATGACAACGGCAATAATAAAAACATGGAAAAAAATTTCCCCTGTTAAAAGCAGAATTTGAAATCGCTGAAATAAGGTGTTTTTTTGCCTTCTTTAGGATCCACAGCAGTAAACAAGAACAGGAAAAGGGTTGAACTTGATGGACACTAGTCTTTTTTCAACCAGAACTACTATCTAACGGTGTAATTTGAGCCAGCAGCTTGTTTGTATTCCAAAGATTATTCAACCAAAAAAAAAACCCCAAAAAACATTGTCAACTGCAAATTCTGAATTCAAATGCAACATATGTTGCAGCAATTGTTAAAAGTTGTAGTTGTTGTAAAAGCTGTATTACCACAAATGTAATTATAAATGCAGTTCTCAAGGATCAGTGTCTGCTATAGCTTTTTTTCATTACATCATTCATTTAAAATAATTCTTTCAGTAAACACCATCGACAAAAACACATTTAGAATTTGGAATATAATTCATCCTAATGGACTAAAGTCAATAAATGATTACGTGGCTTTTTATATCGAGACTTTTTTCTTTCCAAAATGGAAATATGGAGGATAACGCCATGAGTAGATGAAAAATACTTTTAAATTAGGCATTTTAAATATAATCAAATCCCAAGAATCTCTCCCAAAGTACAGTTTTTTTGTAACTTCAGGGAAAGGTGCGCCAAAAAATAATTATCTGTCAATAAACTTTTCTTTATCGTAAGAGAAAAGTTATACAATTTGAAGAAAAATATACTCCCTCATTGTGACCAAGTGAAGTTGTTAGAGCAGGATTAAAATTAAATATGAATAGTTAATACCAATAATAATTGTTATCCCCAACAAGTGATTGAAGCAGAGGTACTGAGGATCACCTTGTCTCAGATTTCTTTGTCATGAAAAGGGGACTATATTCACTAAAAGATGAGATTAACATTTTCTTTTACCGCTTTAACTATACATTGTTCATAACCAAACTTGGTGAACTGCTCCTGCTAGAAGAGCACAACTGCCCATAAGCATGTTTAATAATCCAATATGCAGGGCAAACTGTTTGTATTGCAGGAGGAGTCGCTAGGTGTGTCTGTGCACAATGCACAGTTCAGTTGGTGAGATGAACATATCATCGCACCTCAATTCACTTATTATTATTATTAGCAAATAAATCACCTGCACCTTCTTAGGTTGAGTTTCAACAAGTCCACAAACAAACCTAGTGCCTAACCAAAGTACTACCTGGTCATCAAATGGATGCTCCTATTGTAACATTGAAAACACTGATGGCTCTTTTCACTAAATGTGAGTTGCAGCTGAGTTAAGGTGAGACGAACATTTAATCTCACCGGCAACTCACCTTTTAGTGAATAGCCCCCTGAATGTTTACCTGTATTAATAAATATGTACAGCTATTCAAGACTGGAAATTTTTAAACATTTTCAGACATTTCTATATACTTTATACATGGTTAGATTTTTCTTATCTGTATTATATTATTACATTATATTTTGTAAAGTTTGCGTAATTGTTTCAGAACATTTTATGCTGGCACATTTGTAGGATTTTATATCCCAATATTTGTTATTAAAGCACTTTTTAATTATGTAACACATAGGAAATGGCATGTTTGTGTGACATTTAATACAGTCTTACGAGTCTGCTTGATAAAGAGACTTCCATGGAATTGAGAAAGGGATTTCCAAATTTAGACCCTAGTAGTAGAGTTGAAAAAACATTTTGGCCTTAAGTTTGACATTCCTGTCTCAATTCCCTTCCAATTCTCTCTATATTGAGTAGACCCTTAAGTGTAACAAACATACTGTATATGGGGATACAGCTAGAAAATGCAAGACTGATATACTGATGGACCGCATGATCAACTACTTAAAGACAACAGATGTGCTATTTATGATTTAGTACAGATTAATAAGTGCATTCAAGAGCTCTTTATGACATTTTGAAATTGAGAAATCTTTTTTTCAGAGTACAGGAAAAGCTCAGTTCTCTTCTGTGTTACACGTATAGTAATTTGAAATGCCAGACTATTATCTTCAAGGACAGGTCCTTATGGACCATCTCGAGCAGTTTCAAACACATTCTGTTTTTCTATCTTTCCCACTTTAAAACTTCCGCGTTTCCTTCCTGATTCATTGCCATTAAAGATGGAATGATGATCAATTTGCTAAACAAACAGGGTCATTACTCTTTTTATTTAGCTTCAGTTTAAGAGGGGAAGATTGTCTCCTTAGAAATGATCACTACAATATACAGTGCCAGGGATACTATTCCTAGGTCAGGTCATAAGAACAGCTTTATAGGAAACATTTCTTTGACAACTGAATGGGCATCCTTGCTGCACAGAAACAGTGGAAGCCATGCACGAAAAGAGAGGTGCAGGTGAAAGGTGTGCCTCACATACACTCACATGCAACTCATACACCCCTTGCATTTAGATAATAAGGAAGACAAGTAGTGGCTGACTGTGGTGTTATAAAGTAATGTAAAGTAATGTAATTGCATAAATGGCAAATATACCTGAAAGACAAGTATGTTTTTATTTTTTGGTTAACTGATTAGCTAAATCTCCACAACCTGTTTTTTTCTTAATAACCACACCTTTCACTTAGTGTTTTGAGTATAAAGCCCCTTAGAAAAGTTTTGACAACTAGGTTACAGATCAAATGGATTACCTAATATGCACCTTGCTGCTTATACATTGAATAGCAAGTGATATCTTGCTGGAAAGCACAGAATGATAGTCATGGCACATTAAACAATAATATACTTGTAGGGGTTACACATGTGGAACTGGATGGAGTTGAGGAGGCAGAAACATGACCTTGGTATGTGTGAAAAGTTCTCAGAGATCCAGCACCATGCATAAATATGGACAAAAAAATAAATAAAATGATGGGATAGGAATAAAAATAACACATGGAAATAGGAATCATTGCATGTGTATGGACAGCCTTTTAGAGCTCATGCCCACCCCTCCACATTTCGAGTACTAGTGGCTGTTAGTAACAGGTTTGCCATCAGAAATTTAGGGGCAACATACAGAACACAGGGAGGCCCTCCATTTCTCCTCCCCCACTGTCGTTTTTGCCTCCACATCCCTTGCATTTGCACACATAGCACCTGATAGCACCCACATAACTTGCCATAGCACCGCACTGAACACAAGGCACTTGATACATTACCCAGCTTGCACTCACAGGTATTGCCAAAGCACCAAGATTGCACCCACAAATCTTACCAGAGTACCTAGATTGCATACCCATGACATTCCCCAGCCAGTACCCGGATTTCACATGCAGAACATGCTCCAGCCAGCACCCAGATTGCACACCCCGGACATGCTTCAGCCAACAGCCAGATTGCAAACCCATGACTTCTCCAGCATCCAGATTGCAGCCAAAGGAGTGTGTATAATAGGCAGCTCGATGTGCAGTGCTCAGTGAGTGGAGGCATGCCCATTAGGTTTGGAAGCACTGCACTAGGCAAAGTAATTAAACAAATGATCTTTTCATTTTTTTATTTTTCAACATTTATCAAACCTAAAAAAAACACAATAGTTTAACCAGACACCTTTAATTTCATTATGTAATACATTAGAACCTAAAAGCTTTTCAGCAGTTCTGGGTGACGATTGAATATCCACATCCAGCCAGCGGGCCACCAGTTGGATGTCGATTGCTCTAAAAGTCGAAATGAAGTGTAGACTATGTGAAGGTGAGGATGAACAACCAAAATTCGCAATTCCCCTGGAGCATAAATAACCTTTCACAGCCCCCAAATGTTGACCATACTAATAATAATAATAATATATATTTATATATACATATGTATAAAATATACTAAATACTGCATGAGTGTTAGAAAACAACAACAACTTCTTTTTCATGTAGTAAAAGATAATATGATGTAGATGAGCTTGATGTTCTCAGGGGATTTATGGAGGTCTCTGCCATCATCTAGAAACCTCATTATAACTTGGGAAAAGAAATACCACTTGAAAAAACAAAACATTTAATTTACATGATTTCAACTTCATTCTTTCAAGACAAAGACTGTGGGGATTGTTTTCAAGAAGGATGTACACAAGATGAGCAAGTTAAATTAGTTTGCTAACCGTGCTATTAATAATGGAGCAATGTTCATATTTTCCTTTTTTAAATTTGATTCTCTCCCATTTTATTTATTTCCTGTACTTAAGAGCGATTGAATAGAAGCCTAAGAAAGTGCTGTTTATTTTCTTTTTAACTTGTGAATGTAAATCCTATTACCTCTGTGACACTGTATGAATTAGTCAAGCTAGCTCACTCTACTAGCTCGCTCTACAAAGCGTCTACCTAATCTCCTTGTCTTCATTATGTTTTGGGCAAAGATTATAGAAATGTCACAGCCACAGATTTAGATCCTAGGTAGGACACCATTAATTAAGATGGGCAGCCAATACCCAACCAGGTGGGTGAAGTTACAGTATATGATAGCTTATGTTTTATCCTGATATATTCCAATTATTCCTAAACGTTCCTACTCCACTGGATGCTTTCCTCTCCCATCATTATGTTTGTGTGTGTGTTACAATGTTTATTTTTAAGATTATGTAATTTGCATGTCTATATAAAAGTAATACAATTTGATTGTAATGTTCCACCCCCATGCAGTTTGAATGATATTATGGATGCTAATTGTAATTAGGTTAGCAATGATTGACCTTCACTGCTGTCATACACCATTAAATGCATTGTTTACGATCTATCAAACTTTTTATACATTCATGGGATGAACCACATCTTCAATCTACACAACTATTCTTGCTCATTGCAAAAGCATCAGTGAAAGAGAAATAATAGTCAAGGGAAAAATAATTGTCTATTTGCATATGTAGGAGAATGTCCGTGTGCGTGTGACTGAAAAATGATACAGTGATGAAACAGCTAGTAAAGAGAGGTTTCCATCAAGAATAGCCTCAATGTGAAGAATAGCCTCAACGTGAAGAATAGCCTCATCTTAAAGCAACGCTAAACTACTTTTATTAAAAGTTTGCTTCTATTATAGAAGCAGAAGGGAAAATGAAAGTGGCTACTGTAGAAGCATAAAATGGCATGTCATTTCTAGGATCTTGGACAAAACAAATGTATGACAAATTGTATTTTATATTATGAACTGTATTGTATGTGATGAATTATAATTATGGAGACTATTTATGAAAGTGAATTCTGGGGCCACTTTCTAAAAATGTAGAATTCACCATACAAACCATTGAAAAGTTCCTGCTGTTTTCAAACTTTTCCCCCCAGTTGATTTTATAAGCAACCTTTTCATGTCCATGTTTCTAAAGATCAGTCATTAAACCACGGATTAATTAAGACATTCTGCTTTAATTGTGGCTACAAGTAAGTAGTATCATCAAGGTGGGAACTGATAGTACTTTCTGGGTTATATGCACTAAAGTTTTAAAAAAAGGAGGCTGATTACATGAACTTGACCTGTCATCTGGTCCACCTTGAGTAATTCGCTTTCGGCATCTCTTCCCCTCAAATTTGTATGTAAAGGATGGCACATCAGTCAGGATTGTACACAAAAACATAGAAAAGGGTGCCACTCTCCAAACCCAACAGGGCAGTAAACAGACAAAACATGTGCTAGGAGGTGCACACCATGAATAAAGAAAATAGCTACAAAGATAAATGCAAAGTGATGTATTTAATATAGCACAGTGTGAAATGTGAATGTTACTGTAGTCAAATACGCATCCAAAAGGCAACAAATACAATATCAATTAGCAGAAAGGTAATATAGACAAGAGAACAGACTGATGGAAAAACAAGTCTCCTTTATCAAGACTGATTTTCCCCTCAGTTTGCTGCAAAAGTATAAACAACTGGTATTCACTAAAACAGAAACAGTTAAAGGCTTGTTTATGTTTCATAATAAGTGAGTAAATCCACAGCAGCAGTTAGTGCAAATTACTGATTATGATTAAGCGCCTAGTGCACGAAACGCGTCAAGCTTTTTCATATATCTGAATTTGCACTAACTGCTGCTCTGGATTTACACACTTTTCATGAAAAATAAATACTCTTCCAACTTTAACTGGCTCCTAGAGTGCCATTTTTGCTTCTTCTTCAATTGCACCTATTCAGGTGTTGTTCAATGAGTTTAAAACGTTAAGAGAAAAAAGTAGGGTATCAGATCCTCTGGGCTATCCCAAAAAACTGCTGACAGCGAAGATGCTGAAAATAGCCTGTTTAATTCTTGCATGTGCACAGTGGGAGACCTCCACCTGACAATTAGACTCCACCTTATATGTTTCGCACCTTGCTTTGGCATTGGTGCTTGATCATATTCCTGAATATCCTACATTATGTGCTTCTTACATAATCTCAGGTTTGCAACAAAGACACCAAGTGATCCACCTGTGCCAATAGCTGTCCTATTTTCACCTATATTGCCTCAGAATGTATACATTCTAAAGCACATGGTGGGCTGTCAATAGTTAATTCGTATTCATTTTCGGCTCAGCATTCTGAAATGTAGTTGTTTGTATTTGGTATACTTTATACACGGACCACTTGGGGCAGTGGTGGGGGGATATTTTTAATACAATGTTTTTTTTTTCTTAGAACAAACAAGAATAAACTAAGTCAATAAAAATTTTTTTTTTTTTTACAAATATAATAATTGAATTTACTTTCTATAGAACTCATTTTAAGCGAATGCTGTGGATTCCATACTCAGAATCTAATATAAGGAATGTCAGCACTGTCTATCTATAAACTTTATAGAAGTTACTTGCAGAGAGTAGAGGCTGAAAATTGAATGGATGTATATTTTTTAGGCACAATTTACTGTTTAAGGGGAAAAACGCATTCTTTTGTACCTGGAACCTTTGCTACATATCTGCTTTTGAAGGAGTTCTGGGAATGTCAATCTGTGTTTTAAAAGACACAACATATGCTGTAATATATATATATATATATATATATATATATATATATATATATATATATATGGGAATATCCAAAATAGTAAGAAAAACACGCACTCACGGTTCTTCAATATCAATCAAATAGTCAAAACTTTTATCTCATACAAAAATATACATTTGTAGATCCAGTCGACGTTTCGGTCCGCAACGCGGACCTTTATAAGTCTTGATAAAGGACCGCGTTGCGGACCGAAACTTCGACTGGAATACAGAGATGTTTGTGTTCATTTGAAAATTTGAAAACATTGTATGCCATGAATAATAACTAAACTAAAGATATATATTATATTTTTAAATATTGTGATGTATTGCCGTCACAAATGCTATCATGTATCACTTCTTTTTATTTCCTGCTTCCTTCTAAATAAACTGACATAAAATATGCATAGTTTTACATACATATGTGATCAGCACAGATGCCAAAATGGCAGAAGCACAGATGGTTCTATTTAATTCGCTCAAAACAAAATATACATTGAATGCTTTAGTGTCAAACTACCCCATAAAATCAAAATAACCACAGGAAAAATATACATTTTCTGAAAGTAGACACCAAGTGAATTTAAAAATGCTCAATGTGTCTTTGTACAAAAGATTATTCAGTCATAATAGTTTATAACAATGCACTGAATGGTTCCATAATAAAAAAAGAAATAAAAAAAAGATTTGTAACATGGTTTCCAATGCTTGATTTTTAGAAAAAAAAAAAAAAAAAACACAGGTGAGTATTAATGAATTAAGCTTGTGTTTGGAGAGTTGATTTGTCATATAGATAAAAATGTGACACAGAATTCGATTTTTTTTATGGTTCAGTTATTATGTTTATTTTGTTTTATATTATGAAACAACATAAAACACATACATTTAGATTATTTTTTGACACTGACTTCCTATGGGGGAAAAACTAAAAGTATATATGGCTGAAACTAGCCAGGATTTCACATCGCATCAATAGAAAGTTTATCTTGCACATAATATGCAAAATGACATGGTATAATAATATATATTTTATACAGTCTCTTGCTAACTAAACTGCTAACTAATGTATAAAAAATGTATTAATCTTTTTGTTTGGCTTTTTCTCTCTTTGGAAGGCATACAGGTAAATATTACATATGGGCACACATTGTCAGGCCGCTGCAGAGGTATGTCTCATCTTGAGCGTGGCTTCCTCCAGGTTCAGATGTCCGTTCCACCATTCCCCGGCGTGTGTGTGTGTATATATATAAATATGTGTGTGTGTTTGTGTGATAATGACAGCAGTATTCCTGGTAGGAGTTTTCTCTAGTTTGTCCTTAGGACCATGTCCACTATAATTGTACACAGTTAAACATATAAAAATTAAAATATGTCTTTGTACAAAAATATATAAATATATTGTGACAAAATGTACTTTACAGTCAAAGGGTTCTTTTGGTCTGGATACTTTTAAAACCACAGCCTACTAGGGTAAGCTGCAGCACAGGACAAACTCCAACACTGGTTTATTTTCATTAACACATCACGAAGTCAAAATAAAAATAAACAAAATAAATAAATCATTGGTCTTTCTTGAGTACTAACTGTACATAGAATCTGCTATCCATAGTTGCGTGACTCGCACTTTCCAACAAACACAAAATGCAGGAAACAAAAGTAGATTCCACAGATTGCAGCAGCTCCCTTGGCTGGAATTTCAGATTCTAAGTGATCTGACTCAGGATGGTCTTACATACACTGCAGAGTCTCCGCTCTTCATTTAATGACCTTGCCTGGATCCCCCCTTGGTCTAAAATACCTTCCATCTAAATTACACCACATTTTCTCTCACAACAGATATAAAATAAACTGTATATCTCAGAAACCCCTATATTTTGAATTCATGGTGGATTCTCCATTTACGAAATTTTTTTTTTTTCTTATAAAAGGTCATTCTGGGTTCTAAAAGGAGCAGTCGTCATGGAAACCATTGGAACGCCTCTGCAGATTTGAGACGTTTTCTGAACATTTCCCCACAAATGCGCTTTCTACATAACCTGAAAATGAATCTACCAATAGCAAGAACATGAGAAAAGACTCTTTGAAAATAAAAAAAAAAACGAGCACTTTAATAATATGTTTATTAGCATCAGGATGTGAAATGCGTTGTATCAGGAGCACTGGAAGAGTTAAGCAGTAATTATTAAGCCATTGTAATGCGAAACCCATGCTGTAAAACCAGCATGCTTTGATATTTAAGGAGTTGCCTGCATTCAAGAAATGAAAACATTCATTACTAATGTTTTTTTTTTTTTTAATGGAAATAAATGTGTGAACCGTTGTGCTGATAACAATATGAATTTTTATTTTTTTTAATTGTTTAGAAATAAGCATACTTTATTTTCATTAGTTGACTCCAGGAGGCTGTATGTAATTGCAGGTGTTAACTGCTATTTTTCATCACTCTATCCATAATAAAAAAAAAATAAAACAATATAAAAGAAGTAATAATGTAAAAAGGGATTTAAATTCTAGTGAGCAGCCTACAAACCTTGAATTAACAGGACATGTTAAGGTTGGTCTGGTTTATATTGATGCCAGATACTGGCATGTAGGAAAGTAGATAAGGACGCTATTGTGTATCATTTTTATTCATACCTTTATGAACGTGGAACATGTAGGAAGTTGTGTATAAATAGTGGCACTGTTTCTGTGTCTAATCCCTGTGTCATTCCTTTGGTCAGATCTTCGTCTGCATGGTATGTATAAAGACATCTGCATGGGCTTCATAATACATAAAAGAGACACATTATTCTCAAAGTGTGACTTTGTATGCAGTGCAGATAAAACCATAATGGAACAGGGAAAACATTGTTGTATAATAAAGTGAAGCAATCATGCAGTATTGTGACTTTTGGTTTCTAAATGGCCTGTCACAGAAATATTACACAGTGATTCCACCACTTTTCTATTTATGTTCAACTGGTGTCCATGTGGCGGTAATCAAAATATCCATAAATGTAGACATTATTTGTGACAAAATGGGCCAGATTTACCAAGGCAAAACAGGTGCTATTTCTATAAAAAGTGCTAAGTTTGGAGCAAACTGCCATAACTTTCCATTGGTTTCCATGGTTACTACTACTATTTTAGCACTTTTTCTTAAAAGAACACCTTTTTTGTCTTGATAAATACAGCCCAGTGTCTCTATTGGACAGACACACTTTTACCTTGTAGTCACTTATCTGTCTAAATAATTTTTGCGGACCCAGAACTTATACTTAATGATATAATAGCTATAATATGTTTTTCTACTTGGATAAATAAAGCAGATCATTGTGGCTCATTATTTGTTGTAACCACCTATCAATGTTTTTTGGGGAAATACCAACAGAGCATTTCTCTGCATGCATTTGTATACCTGAATCTAATTGGTACCGTGTATGCTGTCTAAAGGTGTTACTGTTAAAGGACCCTGGAGTATAACCTCTTTGCCCTCAACTCAACTTTTGTTTGCCTATCTTTCATGGTGCCTTAGGATGAGATTGGAGCCTCATCCTTGGTGTGTAGTAGAGGTCTTGTTACAAAGAAGAATATTTGGAGTCAATACCAAGTTGGCTGTTCAAGAGCTCATGATAAATTTCACTTTTCATTTTTGTTGGAGCTGTTTGCTAATGTCCCCTTACCCTGAGGAGAAAGGGATAGGTAAGACAGAATGGGATAAGATGAAGAGTGAATAGTAAGATGGTGAGCATGAGTGGGATAAGAAAGGTTTAGGGAAAAACAGGGTAGAACAACATGTAAGCCATCTGTATAACCATCTGTAGAATCTGTTCAAACCTTAGGGTTGCAGGTTCAATTTCTGGCAGGGTCAACTTAACAGTTCTTTCCTCTGAGGTAGCTGAAATGACTACCATTACTTTGGGTTATAGTTACATCACCAGGGTGTGCATACATACTAGAGAATATAGCAATGCACCCTAACTAGTTACATGCATTTTTACTATTAAGATAAATAAAAACTGTGAGAAAGAGGGTACAAAATTAAATGAGCAACATGTAGCACATAAAAAGAACAGATAAGCCATGCTTCCATATAGCTCTTATATGTGTTGAATGTTCAGTTCCACCATATTATCCCCTGACTGTGTGATGTTATCTAGTTGGTATGCTAGTACCTGGAATTTTAGAGATCTGTGTTTTATTCTTCCTTCAAAAGATGATGTTGAGGTTAGACTGATATAAAAGAGAAAAAAAATGACAGAGCTAATCAAAGCATTCTCCCTACTAGGGAACTGAACTCCCAGGTCATTCATCATCACTCAGTGTATTGTCTAATGTGCTTGACTACAGGGCAGGTGGGCAAACAAGTGCAGGTTCATTCAAATAGGCCTTCTCTTTAAACGAGTCTGAAAATCTCTGTGAAAAATCCTTCTGCCTTCCACATCACACTGTATTTTTTGTATTATTTTAAATATGGCATTTATTACTTGTAATAGCTAATGATAAACCTTTGACTTCAAGGCCGACAGAGTTTCTATAATTAATGTCATCTAAAATAGGAATTCTTTTTTCTTGTTCATCGAAAGGACAATAGATAATTATACTTTTTTTTTCTCCTTCCTTCTCAAAGGAATTTACTGAGTATCAAATCATTGTTGCCCACAGCAAACAATTTTACCTAACATATCTCGATTTACCAGGATCATTCTTTCTATTAGTTTAGTCCCAAGTTCCTATTGTATTTTCATCCATTCTATTAAATGATAGTTTGCTACTCTGCAATGGAACTGATACAATAGGGCTTTTTTTTAAATATATTAACTTCTGTCATTTGGATCACAATGTTTGTCATACGCAGAGCTGCTCTACTTACATTTTTAATCCGTCTCCGTCACTTAAACATTGTTTGAACGGCGAAAAGTAGAGAAATAGAAACGGATCTACACATTGTGTGAGCAGAACTGCAAGCAAATGAATATATTAGGAATAAAATTGGCTCTATTTACTAAAATTCGAGAACAGCTCGAGGAGGTCGACTTTTGAGGGCCGAATTCGATTTAGTCTCAAAAATAACTTCGATCATTTAGTCTCCCCTCATTTTCGATGGGAAAAATTGGAACCTGACTTAGTCTCAAAATGAAAGTCAACCTCTTTGAGCTATACTCGAATTTTACTGAATAGACCCAAATATTGAGCAATCTGTAAATATTTATAAAAAATAAATAAAATCCTGTTTTTCCCCTTTTTCCATTTATTTTTATTTAGAGTGCATTTTTCCGGTCGTACTAATATATTGCGATAATAGTGCCCCACGCAAAAAAACACAGAAAAAAAATATTTGCATGATACAATGAATATCACTGACTTAACTATGCATTGTACAGGGTAGAACCTGTCGCGTTTTTCTTCCCAGAAGAGCTCAATTGGCTCTGCGTAGTGAATAGATACTTCTTTAACTGACCAGATTTGTCTCTGGACAATGCATAGTTCAAAATGTTCAGCTCAGCTCAACTCACCTGTAACCTACCTGCACTTTACATTTAGTGGACAAGTCACTGAGGCCAAATTATCTTTTTTATTAGACACAATGCATACTGCTTCATATAGGAAAAAAGTTACATTTTAAAGTATTTCATACAGGCAAAGATCAAAGTATCCTAAATGATAACTAATCTTGCAATGTGTGCATAGCTATACTGCGCAGTGTCGTTATAAAGCACACATCTGCAGGTGTTTTCCCTTTAGGTGTACAGCTAGGATTGCCAGGTCAGCCAATGTTTTACTGGACACATACTAAAATATTTACTTGTTTATCATTATTTCTTATGTTGGGCTTTACAGCACTTACAGCACAGACTGTTTTGCTCCATATTGTGTCAGGCTTTGCTTGTAGCTAATTAAGTGCATACCATTTGTTAGGAATTCCTCAAAAAACTGAATAAGAAACCATGCATCTCATCCTTTTCATGACACCTGTGTAAACTGCCCCCCTTCCCCAGGAAACATATGGGACCATCTTGCTTACATTTCTATAACAACATAAGATACATGGCCTAGTTCTGGAAAAAAACATACTGACAAACCAAGGTAGACAGGGAAGAATGTGTGTATCTTTGGTCTATAATGTGGGGTAATTCTCTGCAGGGTCTTCTCAGGTAGCTCCAGTTTTCCCTACAAAGGTATAATCTGTGTATATGAAGTCAGTCTGGAGCAGCAGCAGCAGCAGCAGCATAGGTATAATGTTGCTGCTCCAGATATATAATTACACATTATTAGAATTAGATTTCAGATTGAATAATATATTTATAAGACACATACAGTCATTATCAGGCAGGAGTATTGTCAGAGAATGTACCCCTTCTAGTTACCAGCCAGGCAGTTTGAGAGCATTTAACCCCCTCTCGTTACCAGCCAGGCGATTTCAGAACATTTAACCCCTTCTAGTTAAATCCAGGCAGTTTCAGAACATTTAACCCCCTCTAATTAACAGACAGGCAGTTTTAAAGCATGTAATCCCATATAGTTACCAGACAGACAGCTGGAGAGCATTTAATCCCCTCTTGTTACCAGCGAGGTGGTTTCAGAGCATGTAACCCTCTGTAGCTATCAGCCAGGCCCTTTGAGAGCATTTAACCCCCTCTAGTTACCAGCCAGAGAGTTTATGAGCATTTAGCACCCTCTAGTTACCAGACAGGCAGTTTGAGAACATGTAACCCCCTTTAGCTGCCAGCCAGGCAGTTTCTGAGCATTTAACCCCCTCTTGTTAAAAGCAGACAGTTTCTGAGCATTTAACCTGCTCTAGTTACCAGGCAGACAATTTCTGAGCGTTTAACCCCTTTATTTCTATTATACACACAGGCAGTCTTTCACTCACTCACACATACACAAACACAAGCACAGTCTGTCACTCACATATACACACACACACACACAGAGTCAGGTTTTTTTCGTACCTTTCTAGTTGAAGGTATGCTGGCAGCCACAGCTTTGAGCTCCGAGTGAAGGAGGGACTGAGCCAATCGGGAGAGGATTCTGAACTCTCAGCTAAGCAGGTGAGGTGAGAAGTCTCATCTGATTGGCTGAGAACCCCTTTTCTTGAAGTTTTCAATTCCGGACTTAACGTCCTATGGCAGGACTGTCCTGCACATCTCAGGACAAGGGGTCAACCCGGCGGGCAGGTTACATGGAGGCAAAGAATAACCTAGGGGGGCAATTCCCCCATCGCCACCCTGTAGAGAGGCATATATGTAACACTTAAATATTCTATAAAGATAAATTAATAAAAAAGAAATCTACAGATAAAAATAACATATGCACAGACACAATTCCCATATATGTGCCTACTGACTACTTTGTGCAGAACACAGCCCAGCCAATCAAGAAAGCTATCAGGAAGAATGCCCCATGTTCATGATTATATGCACTAAATGCACTGGACTGTGGGTAAGAGATACATATAAACGCTGCTTTGGTGGACTAACCATCACCCAGATGTCTTGTTACTTTATTATACAGTTCTCACTTTTATTGTTAACTTTTTACAATGTCCAATCAATAATCTTTGCAATGTGCTCTTGATAAGGGTGCTGTACAGGATGTGTTAATTGATAATTAGGAATCAATTGATCCATATTATTAAAACAAATTATATATAGTGTTTTAAGTCTATAAATTAGACATTTTGAAATAAAAACAACCATTGCTGAACTCGAATATTATTCGACAATCAAAGCACATATCCGATGCAGTAGTTCCTAATTAATACGAGGATATATTTTTAGTTTTTTATACTTACCTTTTCAATGATCATTTGTCGTTTCATTTATAATATGTCTACTGTTTTATAAAGACAAATGACCTACCCTCTACAGAAGACACACTGGAATTCTATTTTTTAAGGGAGTTTTCCGGAATCATTGTCTCTTGTTTGGCCTGTTTCAGATTGAGAAAAAGAAGGGAAAGGTAATTAGAAAAATTGATCTCTCAGAAAGAAAGCTTAATAACACCTTTATTGTAATGCTAGTACTTCTGGGTTATCAAACACCTCTCTCAAGTAATTTTACCAAAGATGTTTGTAACTAGCTAGGAATGTCTAAAATCGATACAGAGAGGCAAAAATCAATGCTCAGAAAGCACTAGAAATTCCAGCTCTGGTTTGGCATTATAAGCTAAGTTTTAAAAGTTTCTACAGAATAATGTAGAAGTTTAGATAATTAATTAAACTAATAGTCGGCTTTATGCTTGTCAGTTCTAATATGTGTCAAATGCTCTTGTTTTTAAAACTTAGGAAGAGATTGTAATGTTAGCATGAGTTGTAAATTATGGCTGTAATACATTTATTTAGAGTAGTGGCCCGTTGCTATGGACCTAAGTCACTCTAGTCTATAACATTACATTACAGTAACATTTATTTCTATAGCACCAACAATTTACGTAGCGCTAGATACAGAGCATGGAAGGGGACTACATAGTAAGTTAGACAAACTAGAACAGACTGGTAGGTGAGGTATAGAACCCTGCTCGCAAGCTTACAATCTGGAGCTTGGAAGCTACTGAGACATTTGCCTTTGATCAGGAAGTAGAAGGTGCTGAGAGAAAACACATGAGATCTTACATCTCAGACTGTAATAATGGACTCCGTCAGACAGGACCTGTCTTTTAAGGGCGAGTTCAGAGTTTCCGGCGCTGGCATCCTGGAAGTCTTGATCCTCCAAACTCTCGCTATGTTAGGTGACTGAATCCTCTTCCTCTATGGGCTGATGTATCACACTATGCGTTTCACTCATACTCACAAGTGGTGAATAATGTATTCTGTGTGGCACTCTTACTGTCATTAATGGTTTATTATATGCACATCTTGTTTGTGGTTGGTGTGCTGAGGTCGCAGCACACATTAGAATATCTGTCTATAATATAAAGTGCTATAAACACTCTTATTTACATCCCAAAGTAAGGCCCTGTACACTCCAGTGTAACAGTAAAAGACATCCAAAAGTAAGGTCCTGTACACTCCAGTGTAACAGTATAAAACATCCCAAAGTAAGTTCCTGTACACTCCAGTATTACAGTATAAGACATCCCAAAGTAAGGCCCTGTACACTCCAGTGTAACAGTAAAAGACATCCAAAAGTAAGGTCCTGTACACTCCAGTGTAACAGTATAAAACATCCCAAAGTAAGTTCCTGTACACTCCAGTATTACAGTATAAGACATCCCAAAGTAAGGCCCTGTACACTCCAGTGTAACAGTAAAAGACATCCAAAAGTAAGGTCCTGTACACTCCAGTGTAACAGTATAAAACATCCCAAAGTAAGTTCCTGTACACTCCAGCATTACAGTATAAGACATCCCAAAGTAAGGCCCTGTACACTCCAGTGTTACAGTAAAAGACATCCAAAAGTAAGGTCCTGTACACTCCAGTGTAACAGTATAAAACATCCCAAAGTAAGTTCCTGTACACTCCAGTATAACAGTATAAGACATCCCAAGGTAAAGTCCTGTATACTCCAGTATAACAGTATAAGACATCCTAAAGAAAGGCCCTGTACACTACAGTATAGCAGTAAAAGACATCCCAAGGTAATGTCCTATACACTCCAGTATAACAGTATAAGACATCCCAAAGTAAGGTCCTGTACACTCCAGTGTAACAGTATAAGACATCCCAAAGTAAGGTCCAGTACACTCCAGTGTAACAGTCTAAAACATCCCAAAGCAATTTCCTGTATACTCCAGTATAACAGTATAAGACCTCCCAAGGTAAAGTCCTGTACACTCCAGTATAACTCTATAAGACATCCCAAGGTAAAGTCCTGTAGACTCCAGTATAACACTATAAGACATCCTAAGGTAAGGTCCTGTACACTCCAGTATAACAGTATAAGACATCCTAAGGTAAGGTCCTGTACACTCCATTATAACAGTATACGACATCCTAAGGTAAGGTCCTGTACACTCCAGTATAACAGTATAAGACATCCTAAGGTTAGGTCCTGTACACTCCAGTATAACAATATAAGTCATCCTAAGGTAAGGTCCTGCACTCTCCAGTATAACAGTATAAGACATCCTAAGGTAAGGTCCTGTACACTTCAGTATAACAATATAAGACATCCCAAGGTAAGGTCCTGTACATTCTAGTATAACAGTATAAGACATCCCAAGGTATGGTCCTGTACACTCTAGTATAATAGTGTAAGACATCCCAAAGTAACGTCCTATAAACTCCAGAATAACAGTTTAATACATCCCAAAGTAAGGCCTGTAGTTGGGAATGCAAATGCTGCAATACATAGGTCCTTCCCATATAAATAGAACTCCTCAGCAGAGTGAAGTGTGTAAACTGTTCCTGGGTCCTCTCCTTCAATATCCCTGTCACTACCTATCCACTATATTGATATATTAATCAGGACTTGAAAAATATTTGTAGAATTTTTAGGGGAAAAGCAGAGCAATTTAGGAGCCAGCTCCTTAAGTTTTAAGGAAATGGCACATCCTTACAGTTCTTTGAAAAACTAACAAAAAAGTCAGGAGCTAGCAGCAGAGATTTTAGGAGCCATGGCTTCTTATCTCCCGGGGATTTGTCAGGCCTTGATGTTAATGCAATTGGAATTTAGTATATTACATTACATTAATATTTATTTATATAGCGGCAACAATTTACGTTGCACTAGGTACCATGTATAGAGGGGAACTACATGCTAAGTTAGATGAACAAGGATAGACTGGTACACGAGGTAGGGAAAATTGGAAGAAGATTGAAGAGCGCGCACAGAAACACGACTAACAGGAAACAGCAACACACATATACAAAAGAGTATACATATAAAATGGTATATCTACTATAAATTACAACAGATGAATATAAATAGATCCAAGAAAATGAACATGTATAAGAAAAGTACAATACAACATCTGCATGGAATATGTTCACTGAAATGTTGTGGCATCAAGCAAGATGGAAATGTTTACAAGCCCATCGTGTTTCGCCCATAAGAAGGCTTCATCAGGGGTAGTAGGGTTGGATTGGTAATTGGGGATATTCTATATTAGTAAATAATCAGATATGCGGGATCTGTTTTTTATTTAATGGATTCATTATTTGCTTAGGAGCAAAGAATGTTTAGTTTGCCTAACAGTGCTTCTACTAACATCAAACTCCAAATAATCCAGTTGGATTAAAAATTCAAATAAACAAGTGATCACCAAGTTTAAGTTGCACCTCTATACTGTTAGTCTGCATTGTTAGTGGTGTTTTTGGGCACAGCTCTGGATTGTGTCACCAATGGCGGGATGTATGCCTGTATCCTGATTGTATCCTGATCGTATCCATGTATCTTCTGTCTAATCACATCAAACTGATCTATTTTGGAAGATAAACGGATGAGAATTTGACTGTAATAACAATTAACTAGCTTGAACTGACAAAGGAAATAGCAAAACCCAGACATTGATAGCCGAGTTGGAATGACAGACATGTTGCAGAATTCGCTTCTCTGTGTTGGCGTTATTTTTGCTATTTTTTTGTCAATTCACCACAGTTCGGTGAATATACCAGGAGTGTTTCCCCACATACAGACTCATGGCTGTTTTCAATGCATTTTCACTGAAATTGACAGTGATATCAGGCACCCAAAACCGGAGATTAGTGATGAGTTGGGCCAAGCTTGGTGCAAGTGCCTAAGCCACACTAAAGCACGGGGACACGGAAATTAGATGTGATCCAGACATCTCTAGAACTTGAGTATTGGTAACATAAAGTAGTTCGGGACCCATTGCAGTGCTATATTCCAAACTGCATTTTAACACACAGTATTATAATGGGGTTCACCTGTATTTTGTAATTCTCAGTGGGATAATTCTTCCGTTATAATTCACTGAGATTTCACTATTTAATTCTGCACAATTACATGTGGCCCATCATTGAAAAAAAAAAAAACATGTCTGGAATATGTGGCCAGATTATAATAAAAACTTCAGGGTCTACTCGAAAATGAGAGAATTGCAGGGAACTGAGACGGGAATTTCAAACTTAAGGTCAAAGACCTAAAATTTTAAATTCCCATCTCAGTTGTCTTCAATTCTTTCTTTATTGAGTCAACCCTTTCATCTATCGCTAGTAAGGAACATGCTTATTTATAAGGCATATACATCAAGATTACCCTCATAACCCTAGAGATGAATGCATTAAAAAGTAAAAACGTGGAGTGAAAAAAAAGATTCAACATTATATATTTTTATACTTTCGGTATTAATATTTAATGCACAAAATCTTTACAGCAGATTTTTCAGATAAAAGTGTTTATTTATTTATTTATTTTTTTTATGTTCCAAAAAATTATCATAGTCATAGAAAAAATGTAGTGCCTAATACTGAAGTGCATTTAATCTGGGAAATGACATTGAGGTCACCAAATGTGTAATATCCAACACTGAAGTGGAAGGAAAGATTCACAGGAGAATAGAAGATTTGCAGTTTTTTACCAGGTATTTGAATGACATTTGTAAGACAAGAAGGAGTTACTGTGATTAGCCTAATTCAGGGTTAAAGTCCATGGATCCTGACCGAGTTCTATAGCAAAACCTTGTAACAGGTGTAATTTAAAGATATAGGCACATATAATACCTTTACGGAAAAGTGTGGCCTGCATTTTGATGAAGTGACTGATGGGGTTTAAGCCTTTTGAGTTAGGCAAGTCTAAAAACTCCTGGTAGAGACAAAACCTAGGATCTGCACTCTGTACAAACTCCTGTGAGAGGTCTATACAGGTGCATTCAATGTTTGGATTTTTTTTTTTACATCTTAGGAGTGTGAAGGTCAGCAGAAGCTGTAGACTTGATACTTGGGGGGGGGGGGGGGGGGGCTGTGCACTATGCAAGCAGTAATCTTCATCTTTCACCAATTTGAGTTTGGGGGCTACACTGTACCTTTACGCACTTAGTGACAGGACTTATTGTGAAATTGTGGAACCTGTTGTGACAATGCTGTGTTAACATTTCTGTGGTGTTTGTGTTTAGCTGTTATTTTCCTCATTCTCATTTATTGTTACTATGGCAATGAGACAAGCTGAAGGCCCAGCTGAAATTAATTAATTTGGGGAATTATAATGTTATACTTAATTAGATGTGTGCCACTTTTCTTTTTCTTTTCTAACTTTGACCTGAAAAATAGTTTACACAATTACTAATGGTAAAAAAAACCTCTTTCTAAATAGTTTCAAAATTTTGTCCTGAGTTTAGAAATGCATATTTACATGTTTTTCTGTAATTTTTGCAAGTTATAGGGCAATAACCAAAAGTAGTTTTTTTTTTGTTTCTTAACCATTTTCTCCGACAGTGACCTTTTGTCCTAACCCTAACCCTAAATCTACTCCTAACCCTTGCACTAACTCTAAGTCTAACCATAATTTGCTGGATAGGGGCAAGTGCCATATTGGAGCAGCATGCTCATCTCTAGCATGGCACCTGCAATCACTACAAAATTCGAGGTAGGAGAACTGCAACGACTCTTTTAAGGTACCAATAAAACTTAGGCTTTTAATTCATGTAATTTAAAAAGCAGCACGTCGAAGAAAATACATAGAAAAAATACAAAAAGTAGAAGGCTGACTAGTTTTAATCTTTACCTTTGGGATTACTCCGACCAATTAAAGGACCAGGCGTCTGGAAACAAGGTGCGCTTTTTTCTATTACCATTCCCGGTTATTTTTTGTTTTCACCTGCAATCACTGTGTGTGGTAATTGCAGTGGACTGGGGGAGAACATTTATCAAAATTGAGGCATCATAGCAACACCGTTGACCGCTGCCTTTGCAGTTTTGAGCACAGGCTGTACCAGGTACGTCCATTGTCACTAAGTGACATGTTTTTTTATGAAGTACCTGGTGCAACCTACGACCAGGAAGGGGTTACATTTATTATTCTTGCATCCCTGCATCTATATAAAAGTAAAACCACTTATTTGCATAATGTTCTCCAGTATATAAAATCCAGTAAAATAATATGTGTTATACTTTTACATTTATCTTTTTAGAATTGCACTTTTAATGATGAATAAAAAATAATTAGAATTTTGGATTCTTTTTATAACAAAGAATGCATCTAAATAATTTAAGATAACTCTGCTCGGCTGCATTTGCATTATACTGTTGTACAAATTTCCCATGTACAATGTATCACATTTCATAGTAGAGTTTAAAACTTATTGTTTTACATGGTTCATCTAAATAATAATTATTCCATGTTTGTTACACCTAAAATACTAATTATGTTTCAGCTTTGTACACTGTTTTTATATGCAGAAATAACATTTTAATGATATATGTCTTACTCATTTTAAAAACGTAAAACGAAAAGTTAACCAATTTATTTTATTTTACAATAACTTTTTGAGCTAACGTTTTATATGGCAATATTTATCCAGATTTCCACTGCACATTCAGTGATACAATTCTTTATTTGTATACATTGTTGTTTAAAATAATTTCAGATATAGTATCTATAAAATAAACTGTACCAGTTGAATTGTAGTGAAGCGCATCAAAATATAACTGAAAATGCATTCATGCATATCTTTGTACAAGTAGTATAGAAAATGATATAAGCACTTAAAAATAAATTACTAAAAATAAAGGAATACAATTATGTCTATTTTGTAAAAAGTGACCTGTTGTGAACTAACAAGGCATCAGACATTCATAGTAGAGTTGGAAAGATAATCAAGTTAGGGAGTTTTGTTCATCTTGGCTATTGAAGGGGCTACTGTCTGAAAAATATGCTACATCATGTAACCATCCTCAACTCTTCTGCTCTTCTACAAATTGTAAGTTAAGTGTAATAGATTTATTGTTGTTGCCACTCCTTACTGGATGCCACTGAATTATAGAATATTGCTGAATTGTAGATTTTACATATATATATATATATATATATATATATATATATATATATATTTTTTTTTTTTTTTTTTTCGTATTGATTTTAAGCCTAATGTGTTACAGCTGAGCCGGTCAGGTGGATGGATATACTTATTAGTTTTAGAATGTGTCGGCAGATAAGAACCATTCGGTCCATCTAGTCTGCCCAATTTTTTTTTTTTTTTGAGTACTTTTATTAGTCCCCCTTTCCCGGTCTTATAGCTAGGATAGCCTTGTGTCTATCCCACGCATGCTTAAAATCCTTGACTATGTTTACCTCTACCACTTCTGCTGGCAGGCTATTCCATACATCCACTACCCTCTCAGTAAAGTAATACTTCCTGATGTTTTGGTTCACTTGGGTAATTATCACCTTACCCATATTACTTAAGTTTTACCTATGTTTGTCACCAGATACTTCTGTATCACTATTGCTATTGTGCCCCTCAGTTTTGGCATTACCCACTTAGCAGAGTGGGTTCTCTGGTTACATCCTGAACAGCAAGCAAGTAAAATAAGAATCTGATTTTGCTTTAGGTGGACTAAATAAGCCAATTGGTTTTTATCTGTTGTTACAACAATCTCAGTTCTTTCATATATTCCCTGTGGTGTTAGAAAGAAACAATTCAGAATAGAAAGATAACATTAATTCCGAGATTTATTCTATGTTCACAGTTCTAGATTCTATATTCAGTTAATAGATATGATTCACATCTGCTCTCAAGATGAAATAGAGCAAGAAAATCTCACTATATTGTACAATAAGTCTCTGGACCAAGAATGTGATCCCAGTGCACTTCATCAAGGCCTAGAAAGAAAATTACACTCTGAAAGTACATGTCAAATTCACTACATAAGAAAAAATACTTTTTTGTTCACCATTTCAACAAGGGACCCAAACATATTAGGAGTAGCAGAAATAAACAATGGTGCACCATTTAGAACGACCCCAATATCACCTCATCACTCAAACATCCACCCTTGACGGCTTCCAAAAGGAGTAATGGAGAAGGGGATTTACCTATTTAATATGATACCAAGCATGGCTACTATAAGCTTTTCTTGCTCTCAGATGAAAAAAAAAAAGAAAAAAAGGATAGTACTGTAAAAAAAAAACAAAAAAAAAACAACAACAAAAAAACCATAACCTCAATATATTATCTTACTGAAATAAAACTTATACAAAAGTGTAAATGTAATATGTCTAGAAAATTAAAGATTTAAATGTGTTCATTTGTGAAGGACTATAGAGCCTGCTTTGCAATATACTTAACATATTTGGTGGTCTTCTAGTAATATTATTTTATTATTTTAAACATTAACAAGCACATTTCACATTTTAAAGGCAAACATGAAACCAATTAGGTCAAACGAGGCAAAAGTAAGACACTTAGAAAAGTTAATGAGTACATAAAAGCTCCTGCCCGTAAGGAACAGGTGACATCTCTTGAATATTTTCTTTTCCGCATTTGTTATATTCAGAACGAGATTGTCACATATACTCTGGATCAGAAAGCTGAACTTATTGCAGCACTGAGTTCTGTGGTCTGTGTAACCACCTAAAGTTAAGCTGTAGGATGTGTGATGGTATGGCAGCATGCAGTTGAAGGATCTTTATCACTAGTGTTATGAACTTAGTCAAGAAATCTGGGTTAGAGAAGGCAGCAATTCAATAGAGTAGAAGGTATGAACCGGCTGATCACAGTGGCTCAAGCTGAGAGCCATGTGTTACATGACAATATGGTACAATCATTATCATCTACTATTAAATGAGATAACCTTTACTTAAGAGCCCTATGCTGCTTGTAACTTTTTAAAATAAATTTTCTTTGGGGTAGGAGAAAAAACATTGTGAATTCTATTTCTGAGGATCGGTTGTGGTAGCAAATTAGGTTGGTAGGTAGATTGTAATGTTTCTGATAGTATTTCTCAGCACTCATGCAAATACTGCAAAGAGCAAATACATCACTTTTACTGTGATGTAGCTGTGATGTAAGGCATCATGGGTAATGCCACTGGTGTGTCAGGCCTGCACAAGTGTCATTGTATCACCCTGTGAGAGACTCTGAGCATGCAAGTAAAGGCTATACTGCAGCTTAAGGGGGCTGGTCACTGAATATACTGTTGTGTGCTTGCATTCTGACAGGTGTGTACTGGATTTTGCAACTTGTGGAAAAATCTGAAAAACATTTTTTGGATAGCGGATCATTTTGGATAAAGGATTTCTGGATGATAGATACTCAACCTGTGCTGGCATACATGTTTTTTGTTTGTTTTTTGTTTGCTTTAGAGGAACTAAACCTTCACAGCTGAGATTTAAAAGGGAAAATGCACCCAGCTTAATTTCTGTATGTTGTATAGATTTTTAATACACACTACCATTCAAAGGTTTGGGGTTATTAATAAATGTACTTGTTTTTGACATAATACAACTTTACTTGTTTTTGGCAGCACACTTTGTCAATATAAATAAAAGCAAATTGATCAGAAATACAGTGTAGACATTGTTGATGCAAATTACTGATTTTTAGTGGAATATCTTCATAGGCATACAGAAGACCATTATCCTTCACCATCTCTCCTGCGTTCCAATGGCACGTGTTAGCTAATCCATGTTTATAAAATCAACAGAGTAATTGTACTAAAAACCCTTTTGTAATTATGTTTGCACATCTGAAAACTGCTGTGCTGATTAAAGAATCAACAAAACTGGACTTCTTGAGTATCTTTAGCATCAGTATTTTTTGGTTCGAACCTTGGCTCAGAGTGGTCAGAAACAGAGAACATTCTTCTTATACTTGTCAGTCTATTCTTGTTCCGAGAACTGAAGGCTAATGCATGCAAAATATGGCACTTGATGGCACTTGATTGGAGACAATAGAAAAATGACCCAAAGCACATCTCCAAACTATGCAACTATTTATGGAAAAAAAAGTCAGCTGGTATTCTATCTGGAGTGGCCAGCATAGTGACCAGATCTCAAGTCTATTGAGCTGTTGTGGGAGCAGTTTGACTGTATGGTATTTAAGAAGTGTCCATCAAGCCAATCCAACTTGTGCGTCAGGAAGCATGGGGGGAATTCTGTATGTGAAATACACTATTTTTTACATTAAAATACATTACAGTTCTTCTGCAGGTTTACATTGAAAATAATTTTGCTGTAAAAATTCAGTAACATCAATGAGAGGGAGCACACAGGGGCAGACTGACCCTAATATTTTTAGAAATGCAGAAAATGTAAAAAAAAAATATTGCTCCAATTAGAGAAGAGGACCCAAAGCAAGTTTTTTTTTAACAGCAGATGGGTTTTTTGTATACGCTTTTATTGAATTAATGCCATTGTCAGTTTGAAACAGACATGATAAATCCAAAAAGCATCCCAAACAAAAATGATAAGTTAACAAAATAGTTACTAACATAGAATTTAGTTTTAAAGTTGCTGTACATCAACTAGTTTGGTCAGATTTTCAAATTCAGAAGAAATGTCTAGTAAATCACATCTGCTGTGAGGCATGAAAGCTTACGGGTTTTTTTTTTCTCTCGATATGGTGATTGTAAGATATGTAAAGATCAACCTACAAATCCATTTGCATTTCATGAAATCATGTAATTAATAAAATTGCCAAAAATATGATATATGCCCTTCAGGGTCCTTGTGGTGCCCAGTATGTGGGGAAGGAGTTTGGAGCACCTAGGGAAACATTTTAAAGATGAATACTAAGTGCAATCTTCAAAGATGCTTTATTAGATTTCCTCTTTCTTTTTTTCTTTAAATGCCTGAATTGATATAGTTTCTCCCAATGGACCAGTAGATATATTATACAAAAACTATCACAAAGAGAGTTTGAGTGCATTTAGGAATTAAACATGTTGGGCAAATTGTGTCTAAATATAGATGTGGCCATTATGGCTTCTTATACTGACATGTTGTATTTGCCTCATATTTGAGTATTGGTGTACCTCTATATCAGAGCACATTTTTTCTGCCTTCTGTTTTATATATACATATATTTATTTTTGGGGTAGTAAAAATATTTTTCCATTTATTTTCTGTCTGTATTGTTTTATTAGTGTTTTATTTTCACATAGTGAACATTTTGTTTTAGTGACCCTACAAAGTAAACTTCCCTTACTTATATGATTAATAATCAAAGGACCATATTTAAGGACTGATTTTATTAGTTATGATTGCACATTTTGGATTTGCATAGTAACAAGCTCTCAATTGGGTATTGGCCAACTCCGATGATTTATAATTGGTCTATGGAGTTTGATCACAAGCAAAATGTGGAAATCCGGTAGTTTATAAGCTGCGTGGGTGAAAAGGGAAGAGTATTATCATTCATTTCCTGCCTTTTTATTATTATTATTTTCCCTCCAGGGTCACAGTTCAACAAGCTGTATTTGCCTTCAGATATGCCTATACGTTTTGACTGATGGGAACATTATGCCACCTCCTGAGGACAGGTTGTATGCTGTTTTCCCTCCCTTTCAAGTTTTTGGGCTGTGTCCTTTTACATTGGCGTAATCTGTTCCCCACTTTATGCTGTATGTATGTCCCTCTGAATCTTTTTGGGGGCGTGTCTTATGTCTCAACGATATGACATTGTTTTCAAGTGACGCAGCGGCCGCCAAATTCAATTGATGGCAGGGTATTTTAAGGTCCTGCTGTTCCTATCATCTGCAAGAAAGCCTTTGATCCGAAACTTTGAGGTATCATCCTGTTTGTTTTAAGCTCTTGTATTTATATCTCTTACATTGATTGTCTTGTTTTGATGAATGATGGTATGTTTGTTCATTTCTATATATTTAAATTTTTCTATGTCCTTATTGGATGGAACATGGTTTTATATATTTTTTATATAACAAAGTATTGTCTATTTAATTAATGTAATTCTTTATATGTATATTTATTAGGCAGTGTGTTGTGCACTGCCTTGTTACTTGCATCCTTCTTTTTTTTTTTTTTTTACAGTTTTTGGGTGCTTCACCATTACTTGTATTTTGTATGCTGTTTTACCAGATTGTGCCTGTCAAACAAAGACAGTGTCATTGCTACATCTTCTGGACTGGCTACATATAGGGAGTGCCTGGATATTCTATATATGTATGTACTGATGTACTTTATTTCTATATATGTTTGTGAACTGGTACTTGACCTTTAATGTTCACTATGAAATTAGAGCACACTTTTTATGGATTGATTTGTTTTTACATATTTTGCATACATTTTTGGACTAAACTTTATTTATCATCAACGTTGTCAGAGTGTACACAAATGTAATTTTATGTACAGTATTTTTTTTACCTTTAGAACTTTTAAAATTAGTTGGAACTCCTCATATAAGAAAAAAAATAAAGGGAACAATAGTATAATACTGCTAAAATTATATGGTATGAAAATTTTATAAGTGAATCAACTCACAAACGAGTTGCATTTATGATAAAATGCATAAAATACAGTGCAAAAAAGACAATAGCCCCGAGGCTGTGGTGGTCTCACCCTCCCTGGACACTGCAGCGAGACTGGAACACATGCTCCGCAAAGATGTTATAGGGTGCTTCTGGCTTGGCTTCCTCAACCACACAAACAGCGTTGGTGTATGGTAGTGTGGTGTTTATACCTGATGTGCTGGCATAAGGGGGGTGGGGGGAGATTCCCAATAGCTACGTCAGAAATAAAAAGATTAGGAGTACTGCCCTACACGTTTCATCCAATAGGCCTTCTTCATGGGACACAATTTAGTCAGTCACAAAGAACAGGCCTGTTTTTTGTGACTGAATAAACTATGCCCATGAGGAAGTATGTTTTTTGTGTGCTTTTGTGGAGAGAATAGTGAGGCTATCTTCTTTTCTTTCTTTGACTCTGATTCATTTTTTTTTAACCTGGTTTATTATTATCATTTTTACTCCAGTTTTATCCTCTGTTTTTTCCTCTGTTTCTAGATTTCCCCCCAGTGTTTTTTTTTTTTGTTGTTGTTTATGTTTATTTATTAATTATTTTGTGCAATCACGCAGTTCAAATAGCAGAGTTTTCCCCCCTCCATTTTTATGTCAAACTGGGTCACCCATTTTTATTTAGCTATAAAGCAGGATGTTTAGCATTATGTTTAGATGGTGCAAAATATTCAGATATTAGATTTCACAGACTCAAGTTTTGTTTCTCGCTCTTTTTTTTCTATCTTAAATTTCATCTTTTCAAGCCGTCACCTGTATGCAAAGTCTCTTCCCAGCAGTCTCACTCGTCCACATCGCCTCGACCAGGCCTCAAGGTGCAAGGTCCCAGCTCTGCCCCGATGAGTAACTTAAGCTTTTTCTGAAAAGTTTTTCTTCCAGGCTTCCAGGCTTCCAGGCTTTGGCGGTGTCTCTGCTTGAGTCTGCCAGCCTCTGGATGCAATGGAGACTTCTTTGATGGCTGCGTCAGTACCAGCACTCCGTCACTCCGGATAGCCTTGCTTGGCTTCCCCCTTGAAGTCCAACACTCCTCCCTCCTAGCATCATGGTCTCACTACGTCATACCGCTCCCCAGTAAAGAAATATAATTCTTAACTCTTAGATATGGAAGGTTTCACTTTAAAGCAATTTGTACATTTCTCTTAGTTGCTAAAAACTACATTATGGTATCTTGATTAGTTATATCTTCTAAATGTAGAATTCCCAGTTGTTGCCATCTTTTTAATTTAATAGTTGTAATAGAGTGGTGTATTACCTCGGTTGGGATTGAAAGTAATAAGGAATTTCCAATCTTAAATTTGTTTTTTAGTTTATTTAGAGTAATAAGAGAATCAGGTATAAAAGGGTTGGGATTTTTCTTTATTAAGTTTTTATTACTTCTGGTTGAGCCCAAAACAAGGGGAAGGGATCTCAATCTTTAATTTCTGTGTTCTAGGTGAAACCATATTGGTAAATTGTTTGATTTCCTCTGCCATGCTAAAAAATGGGATAACATCGCAGACTCATGTAAGTTTATGAAATACTCAAGTTTATTGAGTATTTTTATTGTGCTGTCCGTGGTGCTCCTGCCCTCGATGAACCCTGTATGATCCTGATGTATAAGCGATGGAATGACAAGCTTTAGTCTCTCCGCTTAGATCTTTGAATATAGATTGATATCAAGGTCTATAAGAGAGATGGGCCTGTAATTTGATGTACATGTTGGGTTCTTTCCTGTCTTAAAAATTGGTGTAATCGTTGCTTGTAGTAATTCTACTGGTAAGGTTCCAACTTTGGAATATTTAAATAATCTTAATAATAGAGGTGCCACTGCACCTGGAGATTTCCCTGTTTTTATTTTTTTTATTGCGGTATTGACCTCTTGGCGGGAGATAGGGCTATTCAGTAATTCTCTTTGTCCTGCAAGGATTTTGGGGAGATTAAATCTTTGCAGAGATGTATCAATCTTTTGTTGGCAATTTGTGGCCTATGGGATGTTGTCTAGTGTTTTGTAGTAGGAAGCAAAGGCATTGTATATTGGGGGAATAGATGGTGTTTATCCCCAGCTATTAGCTTATGGATAGTTTCAGATTTTCTTTTGTTTTTAGGCCTATTTGTCAAGGCCTTTCCCACTCTGTTAGATGAGTAATACCACTTCTGTTTGAGTGATATCATTATTACATTCCTTTTTTACAGCTCCTTTGTATGGATTTCAGCTCTTATGAGCTTTATCTCACTACTTAGGGTCTAAGGTAGATTTATTGTTTCTTTTTAGCATAGTAAGTTTGATATACAGATTTTATAGAGTTGCTCCCTTTGCTTTTTCAATCTTTGAACCCAGTTTAATTATCAGTCTTCTCATGTATGCTTTGAATGTACACCACAAGGTATTATCTGATGTTGTTAGACAAAAACATTCAGTAAGGTATTAAATGTGGTTTTCTGAGTTTAGAAGGGATTCGTTTAACCTCCATTTAGATCTTAAATTGTAATATGGATCGCTACTTACTTCCATAACAAGAGGGGCGTGGTCTGACCACAGTATTGGTCCTATGCTAGAGCTCTTCATTAATTCAAAGGATTGAGATTTAGCCAATAAACAATCAATCCTGGAATATGTTTGGTGAACGTTGGAAAAGAAGGTGTAATCTCTTTCTTTTGGGTGTGTCACTCTCCAACAGTCATAAAGAGAGTTTTTTTCCAGAAATGGTTGTATTGTGTCTTCCATTATTTTATCAAAAAAATGTTACTGGCAGTTGGTTGGGAGCATATATGTATTAAGAAAAGTGTATGAAACAGCATTGATTGTCTGCTTCTTCATATTCTAATCCAAATTTCAGTTTTTGTGAAAATATTAGGGAAACCCCCTCTCTTTTTTTTCCATCAATCAGGTTGGCAGTAGTGTATAAATAAGGGCCTTTGCAATATTTCTAGAGAGTTTTATGTGGAGCTGACCAGTGTGTTTCATGAACATATACTTTATCTTCTTTGTTGTTGAGCAGAGTTTTATAAAGGTTGTCTCTTTTTTTGTGGGGAGTTTAGTCCCTGGGCATTGATAGACAATAGTCTAAGTGACATCCCAAAACTCTATGTCACTCCTCCCACCAAACCAGAGCACCAGAGGGCAAGTCCGACTACACAATAGCCACTCAAGAACTTTCATTCTAGGATGCAAGTTATATTCACTAAACCCGCCCTGATGTCCCGACACCACCACAGGAACGAAAAAAGTGCACAAAGGGTGTACCCAGGCAAAATAGTTTGAGGGCGGAACCCGCTAGATCAATATGTGAAATTTGTTATTCTGCCCTGCAAGTACACATTATAAATATATGTATATATTATGTTAAAGGTTTGAGCCCAACATTCCCTCTTTCCCCTTCCCCAGTCCTTCCCCCACTGCTGTTTCTCTATTCTATTCCTTTGTCTTAATAATGTTCTTTTTTAACACACAATTCAAATCAGGTTCCTGTGATGAGCATTCCTGTGTGTTACCCTTTTCTTTCCCTTTTTTCTTTTTTCCCCTCCTCCCTCTCTATCCCGCAAGCTAATTGTATAAGCATCATAATCCATATAAAAGACAGACATCTATCGTTAATAAAGATTGATATATAATCCAGAAACAGGTAAATCTTCCTATAGTGCAAAAAAAATGCATGCTCCAATTAGAGCATTTAAACATAACCCGTTCTCTCATGTCATAGGGTCAGATCATAAATAGGCAAATAGATATACAGTAAATAACTCGTATTATATAGATTAATGTGTGAATTTGGTGTAAATAATTTATGATCAATTTAATTCCAGTGCAACAAAAAAATCTAAATAAAACCATTTAAACATTACCCCTATGGTGCGTTCGTGCATGCTCCCAACTTTTGGGATAGGATCAAACAAAAGCAAATCTTCTTGTGTCTACTAAAATGTGTAGGGGTAAACAAGGTGCAAAATCAATATACAAAGCATAAGCCAAAATCATATTTCTTACTTTCTTAAACATTATTCAAATAAGTGTTTCTATAAATAGACAAAAATCATACATCTATAGAGTGCATTGAAAATCAAATCTTAGGTAAGTTTACGTATATGTAGTATTTTATGGTGCGAGAAGAGGAAAAAAAATAGTGAGGGTAAGCATGGGGCAAATACATTTTAAAATCATTAATCCTAATCGCATTTCTTTATTTCTTAGGTATTACCCATGTAGTTACGTTTGTACATAAACAGGGATCATTTGCTTAATTTCTTGGACACTATCCATGTTAATACATTTGTACATAAACTATACATGGAAGGTCAAACCATGGATGGTTCAATCGTGGTTAACTACCAACAAAAAAAATGGGGGGGGGGGGGGGAGAAGTTTCTGAGTTAGTTAGCAGGCAGGACATAGTTTTTCCTTCACTTCTGTGGGATCCCTGAATAGGTAGCTTTTTTGTTAATAGGTAACAATTAGAGATGTTGGGAAACCCCATTTATAATGTAAGTTGTTGTTCCCTAAGCTCATAGTCTGTTCCTGGAATGCTCTTCTAGCTTGTCTGGTTGCCAAAGAAATATCAGCGAAGAGTTGTATGTTCTTGTAGGGATCGCATTTTAGAGGATTTTTCCGGTCTATCTGCATGATACAGTTTTTTAGATAATAACTTGTAAAATGTAGAATTACATCTCGTGGGTATCTCGAGGTTTCTGGATTCTGTGGAGTCTCTCAAATGGATGTGACCCCAATTCTATTTCTGGAGCAATAGACACAAACATGAATTTGAGGAAACTTTCTAACTAGTCATTATGCAAGCTTTCCGGAATTCCCCTAACTCTAAAGTTTTTCCTTCTTATCCTGTCCTCTATATCTGGGATTTTGGTTTCCAGATTTGTCACTATTATGCAGTGTAATATTAGCTTCTTTTAGGATTTTATTATCTTCGTGAATCCTTAGAACTGCATTCTCTTGTTGCACCAGCATATCCTGTAGCTGGGAAACCTCTACTTTAATGTGAGAAATGTTTGTTTCGAAGTCTTGCTTAATCTTGTTGTAATAGCTTTCCATGAGATCAGTATTGAATTCCTGAGTTACTGGGTAGGCTATTTGAGCAGGTTCTATGTCATGAAGTATATTTGACCTCTCAGGTATGGGGTCTCTTGAGTTTTTGGGGAACATAATTGATTTTTTTCTTTCTCCTTGCCTCGACTCTTGGGTGCCATTTTGCTCCAATTGTATGTCTGACAGGGGTGTTTTTGAAAAGAATATGAGCTGATGCTTCCAATTCGTGTGCGTTTGGTCTCTGACCAGTAAAAGATAAAGTTTGGTTATAATCGACGATTCGCTCCAAAAACCAGCTTCAGAAAACAATTAAGTGGGAGGGTGTGGTGGCTGGTGTGAGTTGCTCTGTTATTTTGTTGTGAATTTGCACAGTTAGTGCTGACCCGTTCTACCTCCAAGGGCTTCAAGGAACCATGCACAGTACAATTCACTTTCTCCTTAATTTAAGGGAGTTCTAAGGAGGAACATTTTTCCTTTCTCTGATTCCTTTTTGTTTACTTTTCTTTCCTACCCTTCCTCTCTCTCCCATTTCCTTCCCCTCCTTTTAGCTCTCTATTGTTTTTCTTCAATTCTTGTACGTCCCAAATCACTGAAAGCCTCTCATACATAAAGAATAAATAGATTTTACCTACTTTGTTTTGACTTCTCATGTTTTTGGTCTGTGGATGCTGTCTGTGGTGTTCTCAGTCTGTTCCTCCACACTGCATGTATCTTTTACTCTAGGTACGATTTTCGAGTAATCAAACCATCTTGTGCCCCAGTCCCTGCCTTCAGAGGAGGGGATCTTGCTGCACCAAATGCCAGGCTCAGTATCGAGGAGGCACCCCAAAGGAACACCCACCTAGGGCCAAACCTCACCACTAACAGATCCCACAGCACCACACCACCGGAGGGAGTTGGAGTGTCCCATACACCAAATCTCGATCATGGAGGTAGGAGTAGGGAGAAAGGGAGGGACTGCCTGAGGTCAAGAATCTTCGGGTGTCGGTCTAGGAATCATCCAGAACATGATTCTTGGGCACCGCTGCTAGAAAGACTCCACTCTCAACCACATGGCCTGTAGTCCCACCTGTCACAACAAAAATAGTGGGGGGACCGTTTGAAAGGATAGCTGTTGATACTGTCGGCCCCCTTGCTATCTCTAGTAGTTCAGGCAAGCGGTATATTCTAAGCGTTATAGATTATGCCACTTGCTACCCAGAGGCTGTGGCACTGTCCTCTATCAGGGCTGACAAGGGGGCTGATGCTCTAATAAGCATATTCTCATGTGTCCGATTTCCCAGAGAAATGCTTACTGACCAAGGCCTCCAGTTCACCTCTGATCTCATGCAGTCTTTCTGTAAAAGAGTGCGGGGTCCCCTGGCTTTGATCCGAGAGGGATGGGATGGAGAATTGGGGGTTCCACAGACATCTGTTGTTGACTATGTAGTACGGTTTAGGGATAGGATGGAGGCTTTAATGGGGAGGTGTGTGAGAATCTGAGGACTGCCCAATACAAGCAGAAGCACTGGTATGATTGTAATGCTCGAGAAAGAGAGTATGAAGTAGGGCAAAGGGTGCTTGTGCTAATACCCACAAGGCAGAACAAATTGTAGGTGGCCTGGGATGGTCCGTTTACTATTCTGCAGAGCGTCAATGATGTTAACTATGTGGTATCTCTGGATGAGAGGGGGAGAAGGAACAAGCTATACCATGTAAAAATGATCAAATCATATTATGACCGGGAGTCCACTGTGTTATCTGTATGTAGTTTGCCTTGGGATGAGCAAGAATCTGACCCCCTTGTGGATTTGCTGGCTGCAACCAGGGATTTAGAGGGCATTGAGGTTGCCCAGGTTAATGCCCACTTAACAGAGGGTCAGAAGGATCAGCTATTTGCAGCCCTTAGACCCTTCCATAAGATCTTCACAGGGAAGCCTGGCAGGACACACCTAGTAAAACATCATGTTGACACCAGGGACCACCATCCCCTCAGACAGGTGGCCTACAGAGTATCCGTAGAGGTGAAAGCTGACATTAGCCGGGTGAAAGAAAAGATGCTGGAGCTGGGTGTAATTTGGAAGTTATTGTGAAGTCTGTGGTATAGAGTCAAGGGTAGCAAGTGTGACATATCTATGGACTTCATAAATTTCAACAAATTAGAAGAATTATGTATGTGACATGCACTTGAGCAAAATTAGAAACAACATTCCATATTTTGACTGGGGTAGTTACACCACACAAGGGGGAGGCCACTTTTAGGTTCATCTTCCCACCCCTGGGATGGCTTGGAAACCTGGGTTGACCTGAGAAGGTATAAATCTAATGATGGAACAATGTCCATTGTGCTTTCTAGGAGCCAAGATCTAATTGTGCGTAAGTTTTTTTATCTGTTTTGGTGTAAATAATGTGTCATCTGTTTTATTTTATGTATGCACTGTGACTATTCTTTTGTTCATAATAAATATTCCTTTATTAAGTTCTGCTTTTGTCTGGTACCTGATTAGACCAATTTATTGGTAATTTATATCACATATATATTGTGTTAAATCATAGTTTGTGGGTTTAGACTAATTTGCTTGGGGGACCAAGGCACCTTATTTATAAGTTGTCTTGGTGGTGGCAGTGTTAGGACATTAGTTATATCAGTATAATTAAGTGTGGGTGGTGTTAAAAGGGGGGGGGGTTATCATTATTTCTAGTCTAGGGCAGACAGATAATTAATTTTAACCCTTGCACCACCATAACCCAGTCACATGCACTCTTGGAGTAGGGTGCATTCGTGACACCACCCCCATACTTCCGGTCACGTTATCATGTCCTCTGAGAAATTTCTATTCTTGATGAAAAATGTTTGAGTACATATTTTGTTGGTCTGTTAGCAATAAATGTAAAGTCTTTTTTTATTTTTTTAAGATGTCCTTGAAAAAAAATGTGTTTTTTTAAACAGGTAAAAGTTCCATTTAATGACTAAACCCCAGAATGATTCATCTGCACTCATTTAAGGATATTGCAAAATAACGTAGTCTAAGAGGTCTTCAAGATCAACTTTGAAGCTTCAAACATCATAACTTGATACAGAAAACCAAGTTCTTCACAGAAATTTCCATCTGTTCAATATACTGGCCAGATATAAAAACAAAAATCACCTTGTCTTTTGTCCTAGCCAATTTCTCATCTTTCTCAAACCATGCACACTATAAGCTGCATATCTCCTTATTGATTAATGTAGTTAAAGATAGTGGTATTTTAAGTGTGGTTTAGTCATTAAATAAACATACATGGGGTCTGCTCACTAAACTGTGAAATGTAGCTGCAAATACACTATATGGACCAAAGTAATGGGACACACCACTTACTATTATTATTCAAATCCATTGCCACAGGTGTATGAAATTGTGCATCTACTCAGGAATTCTGCATTTGGAAACATTTCTGAAAAAAGTATTGAAGAACTCAGTGACTTAAAGCGTGGTACTGTGATAGGATGCCACCTTTGCAGTTAGAAATGAATAAACCCTGTTTAAAGAGACCCAAAACCAGAAGGCTCCAGTGATGCTAATAAAAAGTGGCAAACAGCATACAAATAAACTAATTACATCTTTGTTAATTGCACACCATTCTTTCATTCAACTTTACATTCAGAATTCAGACGAATGGACACAAGAGACAATTATAATCCGAAGACGTATTAGTCTGAAAACAAAAGCCCAAATCCACTGGTTATTGACGTTAGTGATGTTACAGGTAAATATATAATTGATTAGCATATTGATTAGATATAAGCATGGCTCCACAGTTGTCCTACATAGGAGGCAGAGTCCCTTATTTTTCCCCAAATCCCTCTGTCCTTATTTCCTCCTATGTTTCCCCTATTTTCTAGAAGTTTACAATTTTACATGTGTACAAGTGTATCACAAACTTCACAGCACTAGAACTCAACATATAGTGAAGTGACTGTGTTTATATAATAGTTTTTGTAGATGAATTTATCATTCTCATTCTAAATGGCTGACCAAATTTCACAAATATATTAGTTTTAAATGTACTTTAATGTTACCTACATGGGCCACATCTTCAGCCAGTCAATTCAATAGGCAGGTATAAGGAGCCTCTATACCTTGGTATACATTTTCCATGACTTAATAGGTGAAGAGAAAACAATATTACATCTACACCTCAGATATGTATATAAATAAATGACCTATCTGTTAACCTACTCTATTGTCATTCCCTCGTTATTCTGCCAATTTAGTCTTGTTCACTTCTGTCGTAGTTGAGTGTAGCTGGTGCCATGGGTACCTTACCATGGAGGTGAATATATATTTCCTGTCTCACACTACCAAGTTTTGACAATTCACCACTTCTGCATCACTGGTCCATTTACCTTTGCTGAAGCTTTGTAGATGCAAAGACTAGAAGTGGAAAACAAAGGTGTACAATTGAAATGGCAATTTTAATGAGTCAGATGGGGCTTTCTGCCTCATTAAAAAATTATTTTGCTTCCTGTCTCTCTTCAAAGACTTCAAACTACTCTTGACAAACAATCGGGACACAGTCTCTCTCTTGTTTACAAACCTTAAAGAAAGTTTCCACGGAGGAACGTCATTGTGAGAGCTCTTCTACTACATTTGAGACCAGTCAGGGGATTACAAGTTCTCTTTATAGGACAACAAGAAACCCCCTCTACTGTATAGCTTACCATCACTAGGGATCCTGGGAAAGAATATGCAGATAAGAACAACATGACTTCCCTGCTATGCAATTCTGAGAGCATCTGACAAGTTCTGGAGTAAAATGAATATATTTGGAACCATTTCTACTTGCCATGTTGATGATTCATTACATCTGTGCAAAGAGAATTGCAAATATTCTCCCCTAGAGTTCAAACTCCACAGAGAAAAGTAACAATAGGAAATATATTATTATTGGGTTAACGTACCTTTCATTGCCATAAAAAAACAACAAGGGAGTACAAACAAGATCCTTATCTCCATACTCCCCCCCCCCCCCCTCCCCACTTACCTTCCCGTACCATTCAGTTGGTTGATTTGGGAATCAGAATGAGAGAATGAGAGAGAAACATATCAAAACATATCAACATACATAATTCTTTCAGGGTGATATTTAAGAATAGATCTAAATAAATGTCACTGTTTTGGTAATGGCCAGTAGAGACAAACAGAAAGCGAATTAGGTTATTAAAGTAGACTTGACATCTAATAAACATGAGAATGACAAATTCCCAAATCAGGTCGGTAAAAGCACGTAATCTGTAAATTTGCTAGTGAAATTGTCAGCATACATACACAGGTATATGAGGGTTTTTTCTTCTCTTCAAGTATGGTTCCAGTATCCACCAATGTGAAAGCCAAAATGGATGTGTGTGCGCATCTATCTGGTACCAAAGAGGGTCGCCAACTTCCCACAATGCCAGTACTGCAGGTTTCATGCTAATTTGATGCAAACTTTCAAGGGCATTCGTTTCAACCTTTATTTTGCCAATTCGTATACAACATAGGTTCTATGCATAGTGGTAAGAGGTAGAAACACGTGACTATATTAAAAAAAAAAAATCTGGCAGTAATTTAACCAGTGCAATGTATAGATTTTTTTTATTTTTTATTCTCTACAAAGTGAAACCTTGTCGTATGTACAGGAGAGGTTCACTTTAAATAGGGGATGCAAGCTATTTAATAGAAAGCTGTACCACCTATCTGTTAGTATCCAGCCTGTAGTAATGAAATAAGATATTGTCTTTATTAACATCTAATCAGTTGGAAAAATCTTCCTGTTTTCAATTAAATCCCTTGCAATAAAAAAAGCAATTAGTTTCGCTGTGCCGCAATAAATGCTATGCTATTTAAAACTAAATTGTTTGAATATATTGTCTGTGCATATTAAAAAAAATACGGTCAGTTAAAAAAAAAAAAAATATATATATATATATATATATATAAACACCAAAAATATATAAAAGTTATAATGATGATCATTTCTTTTACAATTACAAAGTAATTATTTGGTTAAACAAAAAGGGGGACAATTCTATTTGTTCTCTTTATAAATAAGGTTATAAACCTTAACCGGTAAGTACCTCTTGTCCTTTTTTTTCTTAATGGAGATTAACATGATAACTTTACAAATGCTTGCATTACTGCTGCAGTCTTAGCAGAAAGTTCAAAATAAATGGCTCTAGCAAAGAAATTGAAACAGTGACATTATTAAAACCGTTGGGGCCAGCCATCCTGGGCACTGCAGGGAAATCCAGTTTTGCACAGTTGGTACTTTGAAACACATAGTTGACATAATGAGTGTGGTAGAATATGTTTCTCGCTGCTAAGGAATTTATTGCAAATTAAGTCATTAATCTCTTTTTATAATGCTGATCTTTATCAACTTTGTATTCATATCCCTAACCCGTCCCCCTTCATTTACAAGCTATGCAATTAGTTCCAAGTGATTAGTAAAGGTAAGTCTTAGTGCTATATTATTTCTAAGCTATTCTTTCCACGCCAAGTAAAATAACCTCAATATAATTGGGCTTTGGCTTGGAAACACACAGCTAAGGCGGGGAAAGACAACAAGAAACCCCCCACTGTGATGCTTACAGCATCACAAGGGATCCTGGGAAATAATATGCAGATAAGAACAACAAGGTTTACCTGGTACGATCTTTGGTGAGAATCTGGCAAGAGTCAACGGTCTCCTAGTTCGGTTCACCTCTTTTTATTTTATATGTATGTAAATGTGTGAAAACGAGGGACTCTCACTGTGCTAGAAGTGAGTGACAGTCGGTGATGGAATCAGGCTACATCTCCGAGGATAAAATGGCCTATTCTTAAGTACATGCCGTTCATTCTTATACTGTTTATTCTCATACTATTCTTGTCTGGTCTGAACCCGCTGGGTTCTTACTGGGCTCTGGCTGGCAATATATTACTGGGCTCTGGCTGGTACTATATTACTGGGCTCTGGCTGGCACTATATTACTGGGCATCTGGCTGGCACTATATTACTGGGCTCTGGCTGGCACTATATTACTGGGCTCTGACTGGCATAATATTCCTGGGCTCTGAGTGGCACTATATTACTGGGCTCTGGCTGGCACTATATTACTGGGCTCTGACTGGCATAATATTACTGGGCTCTGAGTGGCACTATATTACTGGGCATCTGGCTGGCACTATATTACTGGGCTCTGGGTGGCACTATATTACTGGGCTCTGACTGGCATAATATTCCTGGGCTCTGACTGGCACACTATTCCTGGTATCTGACTGGCACACTATTCCTGGTATCTGACTGGCATAATATTCCTGGGCTCTGACTGGCACAATATTACTGGTATCTGATTGGCACTAAATTACTGGAATCTGACTGGCACACTATTCCTTGGCTCTGACTGGCACTATATTACTGGGCTCTGGGTGGCACTATATTACTGGGCTCGGATTGGCATAATATTCCTGGGCTCTGAGTGGCACTATATTACTGGGCTCTGGCTGGCACTATATTACTGGGCATTTAGCTGGCACTATATTATTGGGTTCTGGCTGGCACTATTTTACTGAGCTCTTGCTGGCACTATATTACTTGGCATCTGGCTGGAACTATATTACTGGGCATCTGGCTGGCACTATATTACTGGGCTCTGGCTGGCACTATATTACTGGGCTCTAACTGGCATAATATTCCTGGGCTCTGAGTGGCACTATATTACTGGGCATCTGGCTGGCACTATATTACTGGGCTCTGGCTGGCACTATATTACTGGGCTCTGACTGGCATAATATTCCTGGGCTCTGAGTGGCACTATATTACTGGAAATCTGGCTGGCACTACATTACTGGGCTCTGGCTGGCACTATATTACTGGGCTCTGGCTGGCACTATATTACTGGGCTCTGACTGGCATAATATTCCTGGGCTCTGAGTGGCACTATATTACTGGGCTCTGGCTGGCACTATATTACTGGGCTCTGACTGGCATAATATTACTGGGCTCTGGCTGGCACTATATTACTGGGCTCTGACTGGCATAATATTCCTGGGATCTGACTGGCATAATATTCCTGGGCTCTGACTGGCACACTATTCCTGGGCTCTGACTGGCATAATATTCCTGGGCTCTGACTGGCACAATATTACTGGTATCTGACTGGCACAATATTACTGGTATCTGATTGGCACTAAATTACTGGAATCTGACTGGCACACTATTCCTTGGCTCTGACTTGCACTATATTACTGGGCTCTGGGTGGCACTATATTACTGGGCTCGGATTGGCATAATATTCCTGGGCTCTGAGTGGCACTATATTACTGGGCTCTGGCTGGCACTATATTACTGGGCATTTAGCTGGCACTATATTATTGGGTTCTGGCTGGCACTATTTTACTGAGCTCTTGCTGGCACTATATTACTTGGCATCTGGCTGGAACTATATTACTGGGCATCTGGCTGGCACTATATTACTGGGCTCTGGCTGGCACTATATTACTGGGCTCTGACTGGCATAATATTCCTGGGCTCTGAGTGGCACTATATTACTGGGCATCTGGCTGGCACTATATTACTGGGCTCTGGCTGGCACTATATTACTGGGCTCTGACTGGCATAATATTCCTGGGCTCTGAGTGGCACTATATTACTGGAAATCTGGCTGGCACTACATTACTGGGCTCTGGCTGGCACTATATTACTGGGCTCTGACTGGCATACTATTCCTGGGATCTGACTGGCATAATATTCCTGGGCTCTGACTGGCACACTATTCCTGGGCTCTGACTGGCATAATATTCCTGGGCTCTGACTGGCACAATATTACTGGTATCTGACTGGCACTATATTACTGGAATCTGACTGGCACACTATTCCTTGGCTCTGACTGGCATAATATTGCTGGGCTCTGATAGGCATAATATTCCTGGGCTCTGACTGGCACACTATTCGTGGTATCTGACTGGCATAATATTCCTGGACTCTGACTGGCACAGTATTCCTGGTATCTGACTGGCATAATATTCCTGGGCTCTGACTGGCACACTATTCCTGGTATCTGACTGGCATAATATTCCTGGGCTCTGACTGGCATAATATTCCTGGGCTCTGACTGGCACACTATTCCTGGTATCTTACTGGCACAATATTACTGGTATCTGACTGGCACTATATTACTGGAATCTGACTGGCACACTATTCCTTGGCTCTGACTGGCATAATATTGTTGGGCTCTGATAGGCATAATATTCCTGGGCTCTGACTGGCACACTATTCGTGGTATCTGACTGGCATAATATTCCTGGACTCTGACTGGCACAGTATTCCTGGTATCTGACTGGCATAATATTCCTGGGCTCTGACTGGCACACTATTCCTGGTATCTGACTGGCATAATATTCCTGGGCTCTGACTGGCATAATATTCCTGGGCTCTGACTGGCACACTATTCCTGGTATCTTACTGGCACACTATTACTGGTATCTGACTGGCACAATATTCCTGGGCTCTGACTGGCATAATATTCCTGGGCTCTGACTGGCACTCTATTACTGGTATCTGACTGGCACACTATTACTGGTATCTGACTGGCACAATATTCCTGGGCTCTGACTGGAATACTATTCCTGGTATCTGACTGGCATAATATTCCTGGTATCTGACTGGCACACTATTACTGGGCTCTGACTGGCATAATATTACTGGGCTCTGATTGGCACACTATTACTGGGCTCTGACTGGCACTATATTACTGGTATCTGACTGGCACAATATTACTGGGCTCTGAGTGGGACAATACTACTGGGCTCTGAATGGCACAATATTCCTGGTATTTGACTGGTACACTATTACTGAGCTCTGAGTGGCACAATATTACTGGGCTCTGAGTGGGACAATACTACTGGGATCTGAATGGCACAATATTCCTGGTATCTGACTGGTACACTATTACTGGGCTCTGAGTGGCACAATATTACTGGGCTCTGACTGGCATAATATTCCTGGGCTCTGACTGGCACACTATTCCTGGTATCTGACTGGCATAATATTCCTGGGCTCTGACTGGCACAATATTACTGGTATCTGATTGACACTAAATTACTGGAATCTGACTGGCACACTATTCCTTGGCTCTGACTGGCACTATATTACTGGGCTCTGGGTGGCACTATATTACTGGGCTCGGATTGGCATAATATTCCTGGGCTCTGAGTGGTACTATATTACTGGGCTCTGGCTGGCACTATATTACTGGGCATCTAGCTGGCACTATATTATTGGGCATCTAGCTGGCACTATATTATTGGGCTCTGGCTGGCACTATTTTACTGAGCTCTTGCTGGCACTATATTACTTGGCATCTGGCTGGCACTATATTACTGGGCTCTGGCTGGCACTATATTACTGGGCTCTGACTGGCATAATATTCCTGGGCTCTGAGTGGCACTATATTACTGGGCATCTGGCTGGCACTATATTACTGGGCTCTGGCTGGCACTATATTACTGGGCTCTGACTGGCATAATATTCCTGGGCTCTGAGTGGCACTATATTACTGGAAATCTGGCTGGCACTACATTACTGGGCTCTGGCTGGCACTATATTACTGTGCTCTGACTGGCATAATATTCCTGGGATCTGACTGGCATAATATTCCTGGGCTCTGACTGGCACACTATTCCTGGGCTCTGACTGGCATAATATTCCTGGGCTCTGACTGGCACAATATTACTGGTATCTGACTGGCACTATATTACTGGAATCTGACTGGCACACTATTCCTTGGCTCTGACTGGCATAATATTGCTGGGCTCTGATAGGCATAATATTCCTGGGCTCTGACTGGCACACTATTCCTGGTATCTGACTGGCATAATATTCCTGGGCTCTGACTGGCACAGTATTCCTGGTATCTGACTGGCATAATATTCCTGGGCTCTGACTGGCATAATATTCCTGGGCTCTGACTGGCACACTATTCCTGGTATCTGACTGGCATAATATTCCTGGGCTCTGACTGGCATAATATTCCTGGGCTCTGACTGGCACACTATTCCTTGGCTCTGACTGGAATACTATTCCTGGTATCTGACTGGCATAATATTCCTGGTATCTGACTGGCATAATATTCCTGGGCTCTGACTGGCATAATATTCCTGAGCTCTGACTGGCACACTATTACTGGGCTCTGACTGGCATAATATTACTGGGCTCTGATTGGCACACTATTACTGGGCTCTGACTGGCACTAAATTACTGGTATCTGACTGGCACAATATTACTGGGCTCTGAGTGGGACAATACTACTGGGCTCTGAATGCCACAATATTCCTGGTATCTGACTGGTACACTATTACTGGGCTCAGAGTGGCACAATATTACTGGGCTCTGAGTGGGACAATACTACTGGGATCTGAATGGCACAATATTACTGGTATCTATAATTGTAAGATTGTCACCTTGTGGGGCTCCTGTGTGTTGCATAATTAATGGTGGTCCCATGTGTGCATAATTATGGGGCACTTGTGTGTGGCATATTTATTGGGCCCCATGTGTGGCATAATTAAGGGGCTCTTTTGTGTGGCATAATTATGGGGCACCTGTGTGTGTGTGGCATATTTATGAGGCACCTGTGTGTGTGGCATAATTAATTGGGCAGAGGTGAGGCATAAATAGTGGGGCTCTGGTGTGGCATAATTTATGGAGCTCTGGTGCTGCATAAGTTATGGGGCTCCTGTGTGTGGCATAGTTATGGGGCTCCTGTGTGTGGCATAGTTAATAGGCCATCTAACTGGCATTACTATGGAATCTGTTTGGCATTGTATGGAGGAAATACAGGGGGGTGACACCATGAGTTTCCGCACCGGGTGACACCAACCCTAGTGACGCCCCTGGATGGGGCAGTTCATTGTGGGATTGTGAGAGGTTCAGCGTGAAGAACAGTTAGGGCTTAGTATTAAGACATAGTATTAGGATAAGTATTAGAGATTTGCGTTACTGTTAAGGGTTAGTATTAGGGTTTTGGATTAGTATTGGGGTTAGTTTAAGGGGTTGGGGTTAGTGTTCGGGCATAGTATTAAGAGTTAGTATTAGGGTTTAGGGTTTAGTATTATGGCATAATATTAGGGTTACTATTAGAGTTCAAGGCAAGTATTAGGGTTAGGGGTTATTTTGCGCGGGGGGGCTACTTTATTAGGAGAGGATTACTACTGTCTGTTTGTAAGCGCTGACAGTTCAGCACGGAACTCACAGTGCTTACTGTGCCACAGTGAAAAGGCCGTGACACCTCTGACAATCAGTGCTGAAACTGATGTGCTGAATTGTCAGCAGTGGAATAGCTGCAAATAAGTGTCCCAGACCCCTGCACCATTTTATCCCAGACCTCTGCACCGTTTATCCCTTTAGGTAAAGTGCACCAGGACTCTGTGTCTGCTGATATCCTTCACTCTAAGAAAAACCTCCTATGATTATGCGAAACAGGTGTGTGAGACAAGCTCAGCCAAGGACAAACAGGATTTAATAGTCTGCCCAGTGGGAAAATGCTTTTTAATTATGCTCACTCGGGTTATTACACAGAGAGAATATTCATGAACATATCAAACTAATCCCAGCTGCAAAATGTCAGACCTGGATACAGCAACCTTGCTCGTGTGATATATACAGTATATAATATATTTCTGTGGTATGTCATGACATGGTCATAGTCAATATCTGGGTAAATGTTCCCCAAGAACCCCAATAATGACACCAATTTTGGAAAAATATATGGCCCCAGCTTTTAATAAAATGTAACCATAAATTGTCATTGCCTAATATTACAAGAGCCCGCCCATTAATACACACACATGGCAATGACACCCCAAAAGATAATAATATTACATTCTGTAGCAAAAAGGTTGTAAATTAGCACATCAAATTAAAACCTTAAATAACAATAAAATAAGTATAAATAACATTGAACAATATTCCAATAACATTAACACGAAGGAGGGGCATACCGAGATGCTTCTCCCACCACGGTTTGAGCTACCAACTTGCTCATAACCACAAACCACATAACCAACCATTTATATAACACACCAGAACACTTCCTAATCTAATTTCCCCTGCAAGATCTGCCACAGGCCATCAACTGATACCTCACCTAGGATGAGCCCTGCCACTCCTCAGAGAGACCACTAGCTCGAGCCCCACCTGAAAACCAAGCTCCAGTAAATCTAGCCCTTCATCTATAAGATATACCCTGTCCTGCCTATAAAACCCAGGGAGACTCCCAAGTCCCTGTGTCGTACAACCACCCCTCCCTTGGATCTGATAAAACTCGCCATAAGCTTATTTACTTTGCCCTCGCTTCTACTTAACGCCACCTGATCCCTAGCATACTTCCAACACTGCCAAGGCAATATTTCAGACTATACAACCTGAATTTCTGGTGCTGCCACCTGTAAACGCACAATGTCCCTCTTCATTTGCCTGATAAATTCCCTTTGACGCTTCAAACCCAAATCGTTACCCCAGGCATAAATCAGCACTATATAAGGAATTTTACAAATCTCAAACCACACATCACTCCAACCATAACCTCAAAGTTGAACCACTTTACAGACAGGACGTGATCAGGAAAGATCAGTTGTCGGCTGGTCATCCAAACTGCAGCCCTCCTCTTAGCCCAAAATATAAAAAGTGGCCTACAATCCAGGCTACAAGCCGTCAAAAGAAACAGAGAATATTAACATCCTTACATACAGCGACATTCCCTCCAGCCTCAAATATGTACGAAAGCATCTGGACTTTCACCTCCCAATTTTCTTGATCAGGACATCCTGAAACCCTAACTGAGCTGCCTCAGTGGCCTCCCCTATGCAGAAGGAATGGATACCGAAGAGGGAAGGATCACACCCCAGACCCTGCAAACCTTTCTTAAAAAATGTATGAAACTGGAAATGGGAGAGCAAGCTGCCATCCTCATGCACCAAGAGAGATCCCCCGGTCCCCAACCCAGCTTTCATGGAAAGAAAAAGAGCAACCCATCATACAGGACAACAACTATTCCCAGGTATATAAAGTAATGTCACTACCTTTACCAAAGACATCCGTTTTGGATTTCCGGAGCCGCAGAACCACCTTATCAGGGCTAACCCGGGTATCCACTAACTGAATCCCCCTGCAGTGGGCTTGTTAATACTCACCAATTCCCCGACTCGGAAAGCTCCAAAGAAAGCCAAAACAAATGCTGTGGAAAGCAGAACAGACAGACGACATATACGAAAGCAGACCCTCCAATACAGCCACCAACACCGGCTTCCGTTTATCAGGTATCCTTGGCAACTTTTTAAAACCAGGGTGGCCTGTTTGACCAAATTATTTTTTGAACAATCAACCCAGCCTTGATATATAAAAAGAAAGGCCATGGCTGCCATAGCCTTCTATAAAACCGCAGGTGAAACACCCTTCAACGTCAATCGAAAAGGAACCATAATAAAGCATTCAGCCTAGCCTAGTTCAGCAGAACTCACAATGCCCACCTGACTCAGCAAGTCTTTTCATTCCACCCATATGTTATTATAGGCTTTCCATGTAGAAGGGACCAGCAATGCCCTCACCCAATGTGCAAGCACCATGTTCCTAGACTCCACACCTCCTCTGGGCACTGCAGCCCAACTGCCTTCGAGTCTGGAGCCAACAGTCCAAAATGGGTAAACTGAAACCAAGCGAGAGAATCAGCCACCACATTCAGGTACCCTGGGATGTGCTTAGCACCAAAGGCAATATTGAGTGACATGCAAAGCAACACCACCTTCCTGTTAATAGCCTCTACTACTGCCATGTTATCGGCATAGAATATAACTCGCCTGTCCGAAAACTGTCCGTTCCTTAGCAGGGGGCTGTTTCTCCATTCCTCAGGCCACCACTCAGCACACCATGCTCCAGCACATTAAGCCCCAAACCCTAAGCTACCAGATGCATCAGTAAATAGAGTAACAGGACAATGCAGCTTTGCGCAAGAAAACATTACCATTAAAGTGTAACAAAAAGCTATCCCACACCGTCAGATCCTTCCTCAAGGCCGCAGTAATCCTGATAAAGTGATGAGGAGCTAAAACATCTGCAGTGGTCCTAAACAAGCCCCATGCTAAACACCGGACCCATGGGAATCACCCTGCTAGCAAAGTTGAGCCACCCTATCAGGGACTGCATCTGTCTCAATGTCACCTTCCTTGCCCCTTTTATCAATGCCACTTCCTCCCTCAGAGTCACCAACTTATCTTGAGACAACCTACATTCCCCAGCCACAGAGTCTATCTCCAGACCCTAAAAACTTAAACAAGGGCTAGGGCCTTCTGTTTTATCCTGTGCCAAGGGAACCCCAAAGCAACCCACTACTCATTCCAGGGTCCTCAGTAAATAACGACACTCATCCAAGCCTGCTGGGGCAACACAGGTGACACACCACCCACTCCAAGAAGGTACTGAATTTATAAAAGTATAAACAGGAGATGGAGCAACCCATGGGCAAGCAAAGATCCACGTAAAATTGTCCCCAAAAAAAGCATCCTAGCAAATGATGACATCGGGGAACCATGGGGAGTGACCTAAAACCTGACTCCACATTCGCCTTAACCATGAGTGTTCCAGCTCCAGCTTTCCTAACCAGGTCGACAGCCTGCTCAAAGGACATATATGAAACAGAGCAAAGATCTTTACCGATGTGTCATAGGGGTAATACAGGTGATGTATCAACCAATACTTCCCTGCCTCTTTCTTGGGAACCACTCCCAGCAGGGAAACCTTAAACCCTAAGGTCCGCAAAGGGAGGCCTATCAAATGGACCTGCCATGTGCCCTAACAACCCCTTATTACTCAATTTGTTCCTCACTACCTCTGGAAAAGACCCTACTTAAACTAAATTTCAAGAAAAACACCCCCTATCCCTGTCTGTGTGTAGAATGAAGAAACCATTCTCAAAACCCTCCCTCAATAACACCGCATTCTGCCAATGAATGTAATGGTTTAGCCAATGCAGCATGGCACTTAGCCACACCAGTGTTGACACCAGCGGGAACAGATGTTCCCATTGCAACCAATTTGGAACCTGACTGCCCTGACTTACCCCGCTTAAAACATCTAGTATTAATGTGTGAACACCCGCATGTGGTACATTCGTGTTTGAACTTACATCCGGCTCCCCACTTGCAACTACCTTCATTAAAGTGCCAGCAGAAACCCGGCTTGCGCGAGGTCGATGACGCAGGTGCTGCTCCACCACCGACCCCCCCTTGAAAGGGCACAGACTGACCCATCATCAACTTCAACCACAGGGAGAGATCAATTTGATACCATTGCATCCCCAGTTTCGCTGCTAATTTCTGCCTATATTGCTCATCATAACGCCACCATGCTAGGTGTATTTGTGGAACATCCACTTTATGACATCACCTGACCCCGCTATGCTCAGACTGTATGGAGGCGCACGGAATGCACAACTATAGCGGGTGCTCTGGGTGAGTCCTGAATCCAATGTGGGTGCTGGAGTAAGTATTTCAGTGCAAACTGGGTGCATGGGTAAGAATTGAGGGCAAATCTGACTGCTGGGGTAATACCTGAGTGCAAATATGGGTGTTGAACCAATTTATATGAGTGAAATATGGGTGCTGAGGCAAGTCCTGCTTGCTGACGTAAATTCCGAGTGCTGGGGTTAGTCCTATGAGTGCAAATCTGGGTGCTGAGGTAAGTCCTGGGTGTAATGTTGATGCAGAAGAAAGAAATAAAAGCAAGGAATGCAATTTTTCGAAAACAATTGTATTATCTAATAGCTATACCTGGTGTTCGCCACAGGTGTGACCTGCACAGGGTGTCTGAACACCTAAGAACACTCTACCCATTTGTGTCTGGACACTTACATACTGATAAACACTTCTCCTTTCATTAATATTTAATGATCATAATCGAATACCTAGCTAAATATATACTCATGGAAATTACGCTATACCACTGGCAATGTCTGGCTAACTATATAATGATGGAGATCCAATGTAGCACATCTTTGTCTGGCTAACTGTATACCTATATGGTATCACTGTCTATATAGCTATTTATAAATTGGAACTCCATCCATGTCTGGTTAACTATATACTGATAGGCGCAATGCTATTCCATTGTCAAAGTATAAGTAACTATATAATGATGGAATCTTTGTTTTACCACTGTATGTGCCTATAAAACTATACAGTATGACCAATATTATCTGGCCAGCTGTTCACTGCCAGTAGCTATTAATTTTCAATTAATTATGGATTTTCTTGTTAAGTATGTACTGGTTTCACGTTTCTACAAATACCTGGCGTGAAACTACATTAGGAGGGTACAAACGTCTATTCTTGCCTCAGACACAGAAAGGTCTGGCTACTGCTGCACCTAGTTCCCTAGCGAGTCTCAGTAATAGGCTGTCGTTAGGCAAAGGGAGGCCTAATTATATCTTCCTGAAGCCCAATGGGTGTTAAGTAGACGATGCATTGAACTGATTCAGCAAGTCATTTTTACACTAAATATAAGTGTATCCCTTTGCGAATATTGCAGTGTGTCATTAGACACGTTTGTTCATGATCATTAGTTATAGCAAATATAAAAAAGTGTGCAGTATAAATGTAATGCTACAATTAAACATTTGTGTGTATTTAAATGAATCATGTAAAAATATTATTTGGTGGCCTCATTTAGAAAAATGATTACATTTTCGACAATGCAATCATTTTGAATTATTGGAATAATTGCATTCAATTACAAGGCACAACATAAAATACATAAATGTTACATTCAATAAATAACTGCATTTGTTATTGTGTCATACAAAACAAACAATATCAAAATACAGATGGGAATACATGGAGGCAAACTTATTTTAAAAGCAATCATTTAAAAAATGTTTTAAAAAACTTAATATGATGTATGGTTAAGCACTGACTTCCTTATGTATTGGATTGTGTGTCAGTGTTGGTCGCTCCAGTAGTGCACCATTTTATATATGTTGGTTCTGGGTGTGATGTCCAATTTCTAGTTTTTATATAGAAGCAAACTTATGACAAAATACAATATTATAAGCAAATATATATATTTTTTTCTCTCTTTATATCGGTTATTATTTAGAATTTACTAGCCTTATGCTAACATGCAATTATCATACACTATTACTGCAATTTAAAAAATATATATATAATAAACTTGTTTTGCCATTTAAATTTAGTTGTATATCCATATCCTAAACACACAAGTGCATAAAATACATAGAAGGTGTGCTGTGTTAACAAATCCATAGTAAAAACATGTGAAATCACACATGAAATAGACAAAATACTTATGTTGTTCTTTGGATAATGATGTCACTCTCATACATACAAAACATAAAAGGAATAAAACAAAAAAATATAGTGTAGTATATTAGATAAATATACAGATAAAAATACTAGTGGTGATTAAAAATGCATTCACATATGGGACTGCAAATGCTTGTACAGCTAAATGAAGCTCCTTTTTTTTTGTATATAAGGCCCACAAGGAATAACAAAAGGAGAAATATGCTGGGAAATGGGGAGAAAAAGCAGATACCACAAGCAGACATCCAAGATAAGAATGTAATGTTTAAATAGCATCTTATACTATAAGTGAATGTGATGCTCTAGATGTTGAACAAAGTTCAAAACAACAGATTAAATACAATGAAGATAAAAACCTGAAAGTCCAATATCGAGTAGATGAACAGATGAACACAATGTGTTTCGCTAATAAATAGCTTCATCAGGTGTAGAAATTAGTTCTGTTCCTTATAATCTGTTTCCTTAGTTTGCAGCTTAGGCATGATTTGTTTCTCTACAGGGCACCTAGTTTTGGATAACATTTTGTTGAGAGTTTATGAATGTGGAGGCCAAACGATAGATTGGTGTCTAGCCACATACCTGGATTTTTGAAAGAGCTGTCAGTAGTCAATGTGCTATTTGATTTTGTTCTAATACTCACATTTTGTATTTTATGCAATTTAGGCACTGTTTCAAAGAGCATTAAGACAGTTGTGTCACTGTTTGTTAACTGTGATCCACTTTTTTACCCCTATGAACTAGTCTTGGAGCACAGATCAAGTTGTGGTATATTTGGTTTGCCAGCATAGATTATCATGTTGTATGTGTACATATGTACAGTTGAGGTTTGCAGATGTTATGGAGATCATAATATAACAGTAGTCGAGCCTTTGGGGTACACCCCACATGACTAGATTAGAGTAGCACTTCAACATACCTCCCAACTTCTACCCCTTGCAAATCGGATGCTGAGGGCACAATGTTGGAGGTAGATTATTATCACTACTGTACATTCACAGATAATGAAATCAGTATTGTAGGATGGTAGTCCTGAATCCCATTATCCCACCAAGCTCTAACTCCCAAAAAGCAGGACAGAGGTAGAGCTTGGCAGGACAGAGTGCCAAATCGTGTTGAGAGGCATGCTGTCGGCATTGTGCTGGTCTCCATGACTAACTTAATTTATTCAGGTTTCTAAACGATGGGCCACATCCTCAGGTGGACAGTGTGATATTGTATTCATATCAACACTGCCAAAAACATATATTAATGTTCCTAGTTGTTATGTTTGCCTCTGCGAAAGGGGAATTAAAACATTTTGTTGAATAAAATCCACTTCTTAAAAAAATACTTCATAAAAAGCAAATATTTGAAGCCTTTCAAAGTTATACATGAAACTATTTTCCTTAACATTTTTTTTCTTGCATGGATAAAAAAATAAATAAATTTGCAACTAGGTGTAAAGATAAACAGCATGCCGTATTTTTAAAATCAGTCTGCCAGGACTGGTGTTAATACAGTCACACCTGTAATTGTGGAATTTATAGATATGTCCTGACACAAATTCTGGTGATGTAAAGGGTTTGCAAAAAAAGTAATCACGAAACAAAAATGATAAAATAAACTTAGTTCCTGTGCACCAGTATCTTGAAGTAACAGCCCCCCTTAAAGGCACACTAATATAGAAGTTTATCCTTTGACTGAAAGTTGCCATGTTTCTGTGTGAAGCAGGTAGGTTGGTCTGGTCAGTCTGGTTGGGTATTGTAGAACAACCTTAATCAGCAGAGAGAGATATTCGCCAACCAGACCAGCCTGCTTGTTGACTATGACTAAGCTCCGTGCTCAGGCGTGAAACGTGTAAGGTGGACCTTTTCACTCTGGGATGTTGTTCCCCTCGGATAAGCCACTAATTGTGAGTTGCTATTAAAGGTTAGACTTTTGTACTTGCATTTAAAAGCCACAGTGTGCTGTTCGGCCTCTATGCTGAATGTTCTTCCATTTCTCACTTCACAACCTTCTTGTTTCACATGAAAAATGAAAAAATGGAAATAAATGATACAGTGCTCTTCAAGTAATAATGCAGATTGGCAATGTATAAACACAGTGAAGGATCGTGGTCAGTGCTAGGAAAGAAGGTAATGACTTTGCATGCTCCAAAATGTCAGTGTTGATACCAGGTTGCAGTAAACATAAAAAATAGTTTATTTACTTACAATTGTTGCAAACAGCAGAGTGCAGACATCCCTCGGACGGAGCTAGCAGCCTTACGCGTTTCGCACCTTAATCGGGTGCTTAATCATAGGCATGGATGCAGAAGCGGAAATCCGCTCTATATATTTCCCATAGTCCCTCAAAATTTAAAGTGATAGTGTAAAAAACATAAATGACTACATACTTGAATTACACATAGTTACCCATATAGAAACCTTTAAAAACAACTCTATGATAGAAAGAGGGAGACTGGTGGGCATGGAACACAGAAAATCCATGCTACGCTTCCAACCTACCCCTAGCATTGTATTGCAATTGAAATGATCAAACAACTAGACATCTTTGAATCAAGTATAAACACATTATGTTATATTTCCATTAAGCAGACTCTGAGTATGCTTTCTCTGAGTGCTTGTTTCACATGTCAGTGAGTATCCTCATTCTGAGGAAGAAAGGGTTAAAAATGTTTTAAAAGATTTTCTACTGAACTGAATCATTTGCATTAAACAGTGGACTGACCAATCACACAACTGATCATTGATAAGGAGTAGTCCTGTTGGAATGGGGAAAGAAAGTCTGCATGCTATAAAGTATATGCATAAGAATATAACAAGAAATATAAACTTCTGAATATAAAAAAATAGAAAAGTTGTTATAATGCATGCTGCATACTCTAAAATAAGGTTGCGTGCTCTGTAGCTCATACCGGCCAACTATGCTGCCATCCTGACTTGCATTATTGATTTTGCTGGAGAGAATAGTAGAAATTGTTTTGTTTTTTTCTTTTACCCAAAAAGGAAACAACCATTGTTACAACATTAAATGTTAATATTCCCAGGGCAATCGTGTGTAGCACTATGGCACCTGTGCATTTTTAATCCCATTCAAAGCCACAATTCATTCCAAATCAGCGTTGGGGGCATGTTGCGAGTAGGAGGAGGAATGTGTAAAGGGATGTGGGCAGACTGCTACAATAGATGTGATGGAAGGACCATAAACTGATGTTCATAGATAGCTCAAGTTACTTTCAGTCTGTCCAACTGGCGACAGGTACAGTCACATAGTGGAGCAAGAAAGGGTCAATTATAAAGCAAGAGCAGTGTGTTTGGGAAACAGGAAACAACTGAACTGTCAGTGCAGCAAAAAGGATTTAGGTATCCCCATGCTGTCGAACAAATTACAAGATTGCATTAACCATTTCATGACTGCAGTTTTTTTTGGGGGGTTTTATCCGGAAGTGCAATGCAGTGTGGAACATGTACATGACCTGGTTCGGGCATCATGGGGCTAATCGACTTGATTATCTCTGCCTTGCAGCTTAAAAAATGTAGGGTTCTTTTCATGAAGCACCGATCTGGGCCATAATTGGACCAGATCAGGGCTAATAGTCGAATTACTGAAAAATCAGCAATTTGTCAATTTAACATAGCCGCGTTTGTCCCTTTTTTAACAATTTGTGCCAAATTCAGGAGGAAAGTTTGGTCCTATTGTGTTCAGGGTACTTAGCCTGTGGAATACATTAGATTGCATGTATTACGGGAATTTCAAATCGCCATATAAAAGTTGGAGAACTGAACGTTTAAATTCATAAAAATAGAAATAAAAAAAATAAAAAAAAATAAAAAAATGGCTAATGGACATGGATATTGCAAAATATTTGATGTAGTATCATATTTAACAACAAATGTGTCCATTTTGGCTTCTCTTTTATCACTTGTTGTCTTCAACATATCCCATATACATTGGTGTCCGTGCCTTCTTTAATTCTGAGAGTTTATCTTAAATCATGTTGCTTTTGGACTTAATTTACAACATTTATAACGTGAGCTTTGTAACTTGGGTTTATTATTTTCAGATTTATGTATATGTTTGCCAGTCAGTGCATTGTATCCTGTATTATATGTAATTGTAATAAGTGCACTATATAAATTATTTGTGTATTTAATGTTTTCAGGTACTCTGCACAGGTGCATTTAAAAACCAACATCACCTCCGCAATCTTACCTTTGATTAAGCCTGCCTGTGTCCATTATACATATTTTTTAAATCATGTTAATTTGGAACATTTGTAACAGGTGCTTTGTAACTTGTATTGTTAATCACAGAACTGTAATAAGTTCACTATAGAAAGTTGTGATTTTGACAGTGCCATAACAGTTTTAATAGCTTCTCTAATAGCAAAAGTGTTGGCATTTAAAACAGTGAAGGAGCATACATGGGAGAGGCATGCGGCTATCCTAGATTTAGGATAAGGTCAGGGAATAATAAAAGTATTCAGGGATTTTTTTGGTCACAAACTGGGCAAACTATATGGGCTGAATGGTTCTTATCTGCTTAACACATTCTATGTTTTTTGGTGAATTCATGCCAGCTATAGGTTTACATTATAGTTTACAATCAACAGCTACCCTCCCACCACATTGTAACTTGTGTCACATTGTGGATGGCAGCATTGATTGACCATGCACCATTGTCCAGGATATAAAAGGGTACCTTTAAATATGTTAAAAACACCTTACCATGGTGGTAAGATTTCCAGCCTTCTGACCATGTAGCACATCACCACATAGTACCCCCAATGAGATACTCCCCCACTGTCCACATACCAGTTTTGTCCACACATCACTTGTAAGTGCAGTGGTTGCAGTAGTTATATTTTGGAAATTCAGGGCTATCGGAATAGAACTCTGAATGGTATAATGGTAATATCAGGGCCGGCCTTAAGTGTCCCAGCGCCCTGTGCGGGCTTCCCCTGCGGCGCCCCCCCCCCGTCTTTCACCCCCCTATGTATGTGTCCCTTTCCTCTTCCTTTCCATGTCTGTCTGTCTCTAACTCCCCCATACCTGTTTTCTCTCTCTCTCCCTCTGTTCTGTCTCTCTCCCCCCCCTCCACTATTCTGTCTCTCCCCCCTGTTCTGTCTCTCTCCCCCTTCCCCTGTTCTTTCTCTCTCCCCCCCCCTCTTCTGTCTCTCTCTCCCCCTCCCCCTGTTCTGTCTCTCTCTCCCCCCTTGCCCTGTTCTGTCTCTCTCCCCCTCCCCCTGTTCTGTCTCTCTCTCCCTATCCCCATGTTCTGCCTCCCCCCCTGTTCTGTCTCTCTCCCCCTGTTCTGTCTCTCTCTCTCCCTGTTCTGTCTCTCTCTCTCTCCCCTGTTCTGTCTCTCTCTCTCTCTCTCTCCCCTGTTCTGTCTCTCTCCCCCTCCCCCTGTTCTGTCACTCTCTCTCCCCCTGCCCCTGTTCTGTCTCTCTCCCCCCTCTCTCTGTTCTGCCTCTCTCTCCCCCTCCAAATGTGGATCCAGGGAGGGGGCGAAGCTAACTGGCTGAGAGGTGTAGCTCCGCCCCCACCCTGTGAAACAGAGCAGCGTATACTTCACAGGCAGCAAGAGAAAGTGCTGCTCGTCTCCCCATGCCTAAAGCAAGCTCCCCATGCACGAGCCGAGCAGCACTTTCTCTTTCTGCCCGTGGGTCCCGGTGAAGTAGACGCTGCTCAGCCGGTTAGCTCTGCCCCCTTCCCGAATCCAGCAGAGCTTGCCGAGCAGAGGGCTGGTAAGGGGGGATCTTTTTATCTCCCCAATCCAGTGCCTCTACCGGCTTTTTTTTTTTTTTTTTGAACTGGTGGCCGGGCGCCCCCTGGGGTTTTGCGCGCTATGCGTACGCACAGGTCGCACACCCCTAAGGCCGGCCCTGGTTAATATTACTGCAAAATGTATCTGTTTGTTTTCTTTTTAAATGTTTTTCTTATTATTATAAAATGTGTTTTGCATTTGTATTTCAGATTTAAACCCCAAATAAAGAACATACCACTGAGACATTTACAACATTATATGAAATATGAGCTGACCCACATTACTAGCCCGGGAAGTAATTAAATATAACATCAGTGTCACCTAGGAATTGTACATAATTCCATTGTGGAAACTGAAGCCGGGAGAACACAATGCATTGGTTGCCAATATCCCAGTGTTTAACCAGTATTAGCAAAAGCACCAAACACTTTGCATGGTAATATAGGAAATGTACCTGCCATGCTCATTTTCATTGTAGTATAATGCTCAACCTTCATCTCAGATGCATGTAACCCAATCAGTCTATCACTGGCATGATCCATGAATGTGTGTTTGGCCAAGAAAATGAAGCCACATACACTATATGAACAAATGTATTGGGACACCTAACCCTTACACGAACAGGGGCATTATGACATCGCATTCTAGACATTAACATGAAGCCTATTGCCCTTTGCAGCTTTAATAATGACCTTATTCTGGGATTTTTTTTGTCCATTCATCCAGTAGAGCATTTGTGAGGTCAGGCACTGATGATGGATAAGAAGGCCTAACTCACAATCTTTGTTCCAATTCATCCCAAGGGTATTCTATGGGGTTACGGTCAGTGCACTGTGTCAAGTTTATCCACACCAAGTTCATCCAATGATGCCATTATGGACTTTGCTAAGTGCACTGTTGTGTGTCTTGGTAAGTGTCTTGGTATGCTGGAGCAATATGATTTCCCTTCATGGTAGTAAATGGCCAAGGTCAGCCCCATACCATTTTCCATATAGTGTTAAACTTCAGCACAGGCACCATGGTTCAGTCCCTAGTCCCCTTTACCAAACAGATAGTCAGCATGGAAGGATGGACCATGCCTTACTGCAAGAAACTGGAATAAACAGTGACGTGCAAACTCCTATGTGGTTAATAGTATAATTTATTTCCAACTCACCACCTCCCAGCACATTATTAATAGTATTAATATTTATACAGCATGCATGTCAACAGCTCAAATGTTAACTACTAAACATCTCTTTAGCAAGTCATGTAGCATTTGCCTGATGTAAAACTAAATTTGTTTTCACTTGATTTTAAAGGGACACTAAACTTTATTTTTCACTTGTGCTTCTAATATAGAAGCTCAGGCGAAAAGTTATTTGTCCCTAGTATGAGGATGAACTGGAATGTACTTTTGATAGTACACGCCAGTTTATCCTCTGACCAACAGCTGCCATGCTTCCATAGCAGACAGTCATCTGGTCGGCGACTGGCTCTCTCTGCAAGTGCAAAGAGGGACCCTCGTTTTAGCATGGCATCAGCAGGGGGGGCCTTAACAAGGTCCCCCCTGCTGATCTCATGCAAAAACTAGGGGCTCTCGCTTCTAGCACAGCGAGAGACCCTCGCATTCAGCTGTCAAAATGGGGTGAGCCCCCACTCTGATTGGCTGTGCGCGTGCTGATAAACAGCACTTGACAACCAGGAGCTGCTGTGTCTCACATGTGAGACACAGTAATTGACCCGGGACATGTATTGTTTAACCCTGGCTTCCTTCAAGGAATCCAGGGTTAAACAATGTTTAATACTCCTTTAAATTGTCAGAGTTCAAGCTGTAGAGAAATTTTAAGCGTAAATTGACATTGTATTTATCTTAAATTATCACATTAAGATAAATAAAATATATTTCAAGAGATATTACAACTTTTGTTTAAGCACTTATTTCTGATGAGAGTTTCAATTTTATGAAGTATTGCTTACTTGGTGATTTTTCTGACTGCCTAGGGACTTTCAATATTTACATATTTACATTCATTCACATGTATTCAAATGCAAATGTTTTTCCCACTAAAGTGGGGCATTTTGACATTTGGAGAGGTCACTGGTAGAGCAACATTGTGGATCATCAGCCACTTGAATCATAATTGTCAGCCATGCTCTCCACAGACAATTCTGCAGTAAGAAGTGTCATCTTAGCAATAATAAATCATAGGAAATTTAGAAAATTCTTAAAGTATTTTACTCCACTTAAAAATGTCTTTCAAACCAGAGAGATGTAAATTCAAATTGATAGACAGGCTAGTGCGGAAAAGTACTTTTACAAAAGAGAAAGAGCAACCCAGGACTTCTACTTGAAAAAATGGTTTCAGAAGAACTCAGCGATGTGCGAGAGAGGACCCTGGTGCGTGAATGGGGACCAGCTGTTTGAGGTGGGACTCCCCCCTGTGGTGGCCAATGACCTCGCTAGGCACAGGAGAGATAATGGAAACGAGTATGTAAATAGAAGGTGGGAAAGCAAACTGAATACACAGTAATTGTGGAGTACGCAAACTACAATCCCCTGAGCTTAATTTCTCTCAGGATCCCCCCACTCAATGACTTGGTGTTACTTTGATTTTTTTCTCTTCCCCTTTTCCTTTCTTTTCCCTCTGCTCCTGTATCTTTCCCCTTCCCTTCTTCCCTACAACTATATGTAATTGTGTTAACTGTGTAAAATTGGTAATTTGTTTAATGCACTTTAAGATCAAAATGTAATTGTAAAGATCTGTAATTGTTAATAAAGTCCCTGAATAATTAATTGTTGCCAACTATTTGAAGGATTGACACCTATGAAAGTGGGCATAAAGGGAATTTTATCTTCACTTCAGGTGTCTCAGTGAGAATTGTTTTTTATTGGTTGCCAAAAGGGGCTCCGTATCATGGTGGGTCCCACTTTTTTCCACCCACTATTCCTTTGTTTCATAGGACGACCATCTTTTAGATTATAGGCGTAGCATTTTTTATTCCTATCTAGCCACTCTAGAGGTGTGACAGTGGTATGACTGCAGGCATTTTATTACTAAACAAGTGCAGTGGGGAAAAAAGTAGGTAAAACATGAGTAAGGAGCAGTTTGCGACTATTAGTAACATTTTGAGCTTGTTTTCCCTGATTTGCGCCTCTTCCGTTTATTTTTATTTAGCGCGCATTAAATTGCGATTAGATTTGCACGTGCTAAAGAGTTTTGCAAATGTTTTGTGAAAAATAATTCTTACTTCTGAAAATTACACCAGCTTTTAGCAAGTGCTATCAAAAGAGGTAGAAAAAATATTCACAACATTTCCTGTTTTTATCCGCAATTATGCCTGTTTTTATTCGCAATTTGCTTGTATGTGCTATTTGAGGGTTAAATGTTTAGTACATTGCAATAGGAGCAAAGCACAAAAACAGTTTTGCACATAAAATATATTTGCGTTTTTTTAGTACATGCCCCTCATAGTAGGTTACTAATACTTCTGATCATTACCGGTGACAACATAATTAGAAAGTGTTTACCCTGGAGGATATTCTTTCTTTAACCCAAGGTGGTTAAAATATGGTTTGTAAAGGCACACAGAAATATCTTCTAGCTTTTGTAAAATAACTTTTTTACACTCAGCTAAGCATATCATTAATGTAACCCTGTACGGATCATTACTTTGTCCTCGTTTTTTTTGCGTAAACCATATTGCTTCTCATGTTTAATGTTTATTCCAATCTAGTATCCAGGATTGCGTGAGAATAAATTCTTACTTGCTCAGCAAGTAACAAAAGACTGATGTGGGGCCTAGTGACCTCTCAAAGTAACATTACAAATAATTTAGCTTAGAGGCTTTGATGGAGAAAATGCTATTGAAAGATATCATGTGTTCAAGCTTTTAAGCAGGTCTAGACATTTGATAAAATTAGGACGTTAATAGACTTTTCTTTTTGGTCACATAAAAATGTGTATATTATCATGCAGACGATATTCTCCATTCAAGCAGTGAACTAAGTGCAGTTCTATAAATACAAACATTGCAATTTAATGGTTGTCAGAAAACACTCATTTATTAAATATTGACATATAGCTGATGGGACGTATAATTGTTGCTTTAACAATGTGCACGCACATTTGTGCTCAAGGCAATGTTGAAAATGGATTTGTATCTTTTCAGACAACTCATTTCAAATCATATTTATTTCATTTTTTTCAGGCTTTATTTTATATGTCCTGTAACATATTTTATTTGTGTTTTTTTTGTTCTTGCAGATTACATGACTTGCATTTTTTTTATGCCTTATCAAGCAAGGTCCATTTATAATAGTTACATAGTAGTTTAGGTTGAAAAAAAGACTTGCATCCATCAAATTCCCTTCATTGAGCAATTTGAAATTCTGTTTTCAATGGAGAAAAAATTGTTCTTGACTCCAAATAGCAATCAATATTCTCCTTCTACAAGAACTAAATAAATATGAATGCCTCTACTACCATACATAGCCATCTATGTTCTTGTTCATTAAAACAGTATTTGGGCTTCTTTTAAAGGCATCTAATGTGTTTGATAGCACCACCTCTTTATGCACTGAATTCTATACCTTTATTGTCCTTACCATAAAGAATCCCTTCCACTGTCATAGACTAAATCTCCTTTCTTCAAGTCTTAGCGTGTGACCTCTTGTCCTTTGTACCATTTTGTTAATGTACAGTTCTTTAGAGAGCCCTGTGTCTGGGTCCTCTGCATATGTATATAACCTTATCATATCCCCTCCAAAATGTAATTTCTGTAGTACAAATTTAACTTTTCCAGCCTTTCTTCATAACTAAAACTTTCCATCCCATATTTTGTTTTGTAGCCCTCCTCTGTACTTTCTTGTGTTTCAAAATGTCTTTGTTTAGAAAAGGTGCCCAGAATTGATCTACATATTCAAGGTGGGGACCTGTGCCTGTAAAGAGGCACAATAATATTTTTCTCCTGTGACTCAATACTCCAATTAATACATGCCAGTATCGCAGTGGGCTTTGCAGTACTTCACAGTACTGCCAAGCCTATTTTTTTTACAATTACTCCCAACTTGCATTAGTAGTTGCCTTTTTATCATTATACCCAACATTTCGAATTTTACATTTATCTACATTGACTATCATTTTCCATTGCTTAGCCTACTTAATTGTGTGTCATACAGGGAGACATGTCTCCCTGTACCTACTGGGAGATCCTTAATAAACAAAAAGAGGTGGCCTCAGGACAGATCCCTGGGGTACTAAAATTCCACTTACCAAATGTATCCAATTTGAAAACTTCCCATTTGCCACCACTCTTTGCATTCTATCTTTCAGTAAATTGCCAATCCAAACGCAAACGTTTGCCCCTAAGCCTATTTCAATCAATTTGTAAAGTAAACTTTTGTGTGGAACTGTATCAAATGCCCAAGAAAAATCTGAATATATCACACCCACTGCAGTGCCCATATATCAATTTTACTCCCTTCTTCATAGAAAGCAATTAATTTAGTTTGATAAGATCTGTATTTCACAAAGCCATATTTGCTCCTACTAATTAAATTCTCTTAGCAAACCTTCAAACAGTATCCCCATCACCGATTTCAAGCTTTCAGATCTTTAATTGTCCGCTTGAATTCTGATCTCTTTTTAAATATGGGCACCACATCAGCTTTACGCCAATATGTTGGCACCATACCTGAAATATTAAAAAAAAATAAAAAAAAATAAACACATGGTCTAGCCAGAACCTTGCTTAACTCATTAAGTACCCGCGGGTATATACCATCAACACTTGTGTCAACCAATCACATACTTGCTATCAGAGAATAAAACTTTAAATAATATGTAAATATACTCTCTTAATGTGTAAAGTACACAGAAAACAGTTATCTTTAAATATATACCCAAACCTTATACAAAAAAAAATACACTGGTACATGGAATATAGGATTTAGCAATTAAGATAATTCTTTCTGAAGCTACTTATTAGTGAACATGACAGGTACTTAAAGACTGGAATTCGATTAGTCATATATAATGTCCTTTCAGCAAAAAGAAAAATACAACAAAAAACCAACCTTATTAAATTTACTAGATGAAACAAGATAAATGGAAATTTACAGCACATAGAAATGCAACCTTTTCTGTAGTTATATGAACAAAGGAACATTATTCATTGATGAAAACCCATCACTAGTCTTTGTTACTATTCCTCATAAGAAAAAGGAAGCAGGTCAAGATGCCTTCTCCTAAAGAGTCACAAAATTGTAGAATAACCTTCAAGGAAACATGAAATCTTCCCTGGAAAAATGGCATTTCTCTACCTGAAAATGAAAAGCAATAGTAATAAAGGATATTTTTATATTGTACCCTCCTTTCTGCATTTGTTTCATCTTCATTTCTGCATTTTTTGTAAATGTGCTGTCTTTACAAGTGGTTTGTTGTACTGTATGCTCCCTATGCATGTGGTTACCACCTTCTCTACCTTCTCTTCAAACAAAGTGTACCAGCTATGTATTGTCTCAACTTAAAGGGACCCTGTTACATGCATATTAACCCCGTAAGGACAGAGCCTTTGAAACATTTTTGTCCTTTCTGGACAATGGCTATTTTAACATTTCTGTGCTGTTTGTGTTTAGCAGTAATTTTCTTCTTTGTAATTTGCTGTACCCACACATATTATATATTGTTTTTATCGGGACAAGAAGGGCTTTCTATGGATGCCATATTTTTGATCATATCTTATCATATTATTAAAAAAAATAATAAAATATGGTAAAAAAAAAAAAAATACACAAATTTCTTTGTTTTTATTTGAAACAACTTCTCATCGACAATAGCGAACGAAAAAACATGCTAAATAGATTCTACTATTTCTCCTGAGTACAGGGATACCACCCATGCATAGGTTTGTTGGGTTGTTTGGGGGCTAAAATGCCAGATTTGTGAGGTGCAGTTTTTTGTTTTCCAACTTGAAATTTTTACATGCAGACAGCCTGCACCCATGTCCCATTTGGGACATATTTGAAGCCAGCTAGTGTATTTTACCCCATCAACCCATATATTTTTTAAAAGAAGACACCTTAGGCTATCTCAAATGGTGGTATTTTTACACTTTCCATGCACTAATTCTACCACCAGCCTTTGTCAGACTTTGTGGTAGTCATTTTTTTGTGTTTTTTTTTTTCACAAACCTTGTACTTCAGACATGAATTCACAGATTTTGGTATGTGTCACTGCCAAATAACACCATAATAAGTGTTCAGCAACATCTCTTGAGTACAGGGATACCACCCATGCATAGGTTTGTTGGGTTGTTTGGGGGGTAAAAGGCCAAATTTGGGAGGTGCAGTTTTTGATTTTCCAAATTAAAATTTTGACATGCAGACCGCCTGCACCCATGTCCCATTTGGGACATATTTGAAACCAGCCAGTGTATTTTACCCCATCAACCCATATATTTTTTAAAAGTAGACACCCTACGCTATTTCAAATGGTGGTATTTTAACACTTTCCATGCACTAATTCTACCACCAGCCTTTGTCAAAGTTTGTGGTAGTAATTTTTGTGTGTTTTTTTTTCACAAATATTGTATTTTAGACATAAATTCACAGATTTTGGTATGTGTCACTGCCAAACAATAACCCAATATGTGTTCAACAACATATCCTGAGTACAGGGATACCACCCATGCATAGGTTTGTTGGGTTGTTTGGGGGCTAAAGGGCCACATTGTGAAGGTGCGCATTTTCAACTTGGAATATTGACGTGTAGTCAGCCTGAGCCCATCTTTCATTTGGGACTTTTTTTTAAGTAGGACAGTGTATTTTACCCCAAAAAGTATATATTTTGTAAAAGTAGACACCCTAGGCTATTTTAAATGGTGTTATTTTAACACTTTCCATGCACCAATTCTACCACCAGCCTTTGTCAAAGTTTGTGGTAGTCATTTTATTGTGTATTTTTTCCCACATACATTGCACTTTAGACACAAATTCACATATTTCGGTATGTGTCACTGACAAACAATACCACAATATATGTTCAGCAACATCTCCCGAGCACAGGGATACCACCCATGCATAGCTTTGTCAGCTTTGTTAGGGGTTGAAAGGCTACATTTGAGAGGTGCGCTTTTTGATTTTCAAACTTGGAATTTGAACATGTAGAGCAAGGAAGGGGTTAATAGCTCTTATAAGAGCCTTTGTAGTACTGTACAAAAAAATTAAGAAACAAGAAAAAATGTTCTGCTGTGCAGTGATCAGTGGCAGGGAAGGGGTTAATACACTACACTATACAAAATGTATGGCTTTTATAAAAGCCCTTGGGACTCACAATTTATTAACATTTTATTTAATTTATTACAATTTAAAAATTATGTTATACAGATCTGTCTCTTTCCCTCACTAAAACTCAAGTGAGGAGAGGGAGGCAGATCCATATGGGTCAGAACAATATTTACGAACCAGACGAATGGTGATGCTCATCTGAGAAATCACCAAACCACCTTTGCCACTGATCGGCTGTTACTGATCGCTATACACGCGTTCAGACAGCTTCAAAAGGAATACACGTAATCCCCTAGTGGGTATAATTAACCCCTAGTGAGTCTGACAAAAAAAATGCTGATAGCAAAAAAAATCCTTCGGCGACTAGATTGCTCCATATGCGCTGCTTAGGCAGTGACCATATGCACTGCTTAGGCAGTGACCATATGTGCTGCTTATGAAGTGATATACGGCAAGGAAGGGGTTAATAGCTCTTAAAAGAGCCTTTGATATACTGTAATAAATCAAAGTAAAAAAAAATAACCCCTAAAAAAATGCACAGACAGCAAAAAATGTGCTGCTGTGTAAGATCACTGCGTACACAGCGATCAGTTGCAGGGAAGGGGTTAAATACTGGAAACGGCTTTTATAAAAGCCTTTGGGTCTCAATTCTATTAAATATGTTATAATTAAAAACTTACATTATACAGCTCTGTCTCCCTCCCTCACTAAAACTCAAGTGAGAGGGAGGCAGATCTACATGGGTCAGATCAAATATTTACACATATTGATCTAACCAGACGAATGGTGATGCTCATCTGAGCAAACGCCAACCCGCCATTGTCACTTATCAGCTGTTACTGATCGCTATACATGCGCTCAGACAGCTAAAAAATTTTTTTTACGTTAAACGTAGTCCCCTAGCGGGTATAATTAACACGTGACGGGTGTAATAAAAAAGTTTTAAAAAAATTAAAAATGCTTCTGCAGCAAGATTGCTGATTAGGCAGTGATCTACGGCAAGAAAGGGGTTAATCTCTCTTAAAAGAGGTTTTTTTTATACTGTAATGAATTACAGTAAAAAAAAATAACCCCTAAAAAATGCACAGACAGCAAAAAATGTGCTGCTGTGTATGATCACTGCGTACACAGCGATCAATGGCAGGGAAGGGGTTAAATGGCTTTTATAAAAGCCCTTGGTGTTTAACATTTTATTAAATATTTTTTTTATTATTTTATTTTTTTACTTGATCTGATCTGTCTCTCTCCCTTACTAAAAGTAGTAAGGTGAGGGAGGCAGATCAATACTTGTCAAAGGCAATATTTAGTAATATTGCCTTTGACAGTATGGTAAGTGCTCATCAGAGCACTTACCATACATGCCTGCACACAGATCACATAGATCTGTTGTGCCGGCATCGATTGGCTCCCCCTAGAGGATCGGAAGTGAAATACTTTCACTTCCGATGCTCTTGCCATTAGAAGGGAAGCGGTGCCTGTACAGGCAGCGTTCCCTTCTACTGAGCCGATGGGGTCGCTCAGGAGAGCGACCACCATCGGTTCTGGGGCAGCCTGGAGGTGTTGTTAAGTGCCTCGCTAGCGAGGCACTTTAACAACACCGGAGATGCTTAGAAAGCGAACGATCGTTCTCTTTCTAAGCACATGTGTGCAGCGGGCGCAGCCATTTTTAAATGGCTGCTACGATCACTCCGTGGAGTGATCGTAGCGCGCCCCTGCACATTTGGGGGGTGTTGCACAATGCCTCTACCTAGAGGCATTGTAGCAACGCCGTTAGAGTAAAGAAAGCGACCGCTGGTCGCTTTCTTTACTCCATTTAGTGCATGACGTGCCAGGCACGTCAGCTGTCGGCAAGTCCACGATTTGCCGTGACGTGCCTGGCACGTCATCTGTCGTTAAGGGGTTAATACTGTGAATGGTGAAAATAAATAAAACAAATATAAAAAGCCATTGTGCCACTAATCACTTCCATCACTCAGGTGGTGCTGATGTAATGCCTCAATGCCGAGGCATTAAGCAACTCTTTGCTGCCCAACTAACCCACGATCACTCCAAAGAATGACAGCATGGAGGCGAACTGTTATGAGCTAGAGCTTTCGAAGTTATCACTTCCGTTGGTCTGTTGCTGGACTGCCTCTAGAGGAAATCTGCAACATTACACAGCATTAGTTAGCTGTAGATCTAGGGTTAGGGTTATAGGTAGGATTACAGTTAGGGTTAGAGTTAATTTAGGGTTAGCAATAGTAATAGGGTTCAGTTAGATTTAGGGTTAGAGAGCTGATGGGGTTGGGGTCACTGTAGTAGAAAATTGTTAGGAAAAGCAATACACTACTTTCAGTTATTGCCAAAGAACTTGAAAAAACACATGTAAACACTGACTATTTCTAAACTCAGAACAAATATTAGAACAGATTTAGCAAATTGTTTTAGATGATCTAACCAGCATGTAAACTTTAGAGAAAAAAAAACCCATAGTTTTTTTTTTTATATATAGTAAATTATGTGATATGGTCAAAGTAATGGCATCAAAAGAAAGCCATTCTTGTCCTGAAATCAAATATATAATTTGTCTACAGTAACTGAAAGGGTAAACACAAACACCGCACAACTGTAAAAAACAGCCTGTGTGCTAAGTGGTGCAACATTGAAGAAACAGTACATCCTTAAGGGTTTAAACAGGGAAACAAAATCCTTAAGAAAAACAGAGAATGACGTTATGCCATGTACTGCTTTGGCACTGCGCTGCCTGTTTTAACATGCATGAACTGATAATGGAATCCTCTGCAAAATTGTTCTTAATGTAAAGGTATTGCTGGAAAGTGAATAAAGGTCTAGGAACTTATTTAATCAGTGTTATACAGTACTGTATACAGGCTATAATTTAATATAAAATTAATAGTACCAGTGAACATCTTTTAGGACAAGCATTACATAAATGGAAAGGAAACTAATGTTCCTATCACAGCATAAGACATAAAAGCATGTCAGAAACACTTACCTCTTTACTTCAAACTTGGATTTAGACTTTTTAAGTTTCACTGTCTCAGTTCATATTCTTAAATGCCTGTTGGTTAATACTAAGGGCAGACCATACACCATTTTAGGGTTCTGGTAGGAGGTGGAACCTTGATTAAGAATAGGTACTGGGTATAACAATGGGTCACAGCAAAAGAATAGAATTCTTCTTCTGAAGGAAATCCACCTTATGGTTGAGCCACAGGTTTTATTCCCCCAGGTATTTTTGCAAATACTAAAACACTGAAGTGTTACCCAAAACACAACAGGAAAACAGGAACACAGGCAGCGTAAAAATCAAAGGCAAAGATACAGAAGGATAAAGCAAAAGAGTAGTCAGGCAGGTATGACTGAAGACTAGCAGTGCGCCAAAACAAGCGGAATCAAGGCAGGCAAACAGGGAAGGATGGACGGAAAAGAGGATTGGTCAAAGATTCGGGAACAGTCATCAAAATAAACAATTTGGAATGTGAGCAAAAGGCACAGAGATTCTATCACAGGCAAGGTGTAAGACAAGAATGAATGTTTAAACAGCTCTCATAGTAATTGATTGACCAATAGTGTCACTAGGAGGGGAAACCAAGTTTTCAAATACTAGACCTTTAAATCCATAAGGGCAGGTATCAAAACACCTATTGTGCATGCCTTAAAATGGAACTGACATGGCTGAAGGACAGCTGAAGAAGACATACAGAGGAAGCATCCCTATTGCGGCTGGAACTGCGAGTGAGGCGGGGGACGCCCACAGGAGGGGACACCCTCAGGAGGCTCAGGGCTCTGGAGAGCACTGAGCGGGTAAGTGGGGAGATGGGAGGCTGCTGTGAGACACATGCTACTTTACTGGAGGACTTTGTCACCTAAGCAAAGCTTACACTGTAAAAGAAAATAAGTGCTATGATTTATATGTTGTACCGTATTTGCTCGATTATAAGACGAGGTTTTTTTCAGAGCAAATGCTCTGAAAAATCCCCCTCATCTTATAATCGAGGTCTCTTATAATCTGACCTCAAATTGAGGTCAGATCATAAGACATGGATCCAGGTCCCCAGCAGAGCTGCAGGAGACCTGGATCCCCCTCTCTAGCAGCAGGGGATGTCTGCGCAACGAGCGCAGACTCCCCTGCTTCCGCCCGGCACGACCGCCGGGGCTTCTGTGAAGAAGCCGGGTACTTCCGCTTTCGTCACAGAAGTCCCGGCGAGCGTGCCGGGCGGCAGCAGGGGATGTCTGCGCTCATCGCGCAGACTTCCTCTGCTGCCCCACTAGCCACCAGGGTAAATCGGGCAGCTGGGGGATGTCTGCATGATACGTGCAGACATCCTCCATGCTGCCCGACACGGCAGACTATTATGACGGACAGCTGTCCGGGGGGGGAGAGACAGAGGAAGGGGGGCAGAGAGAAACATGTGGGGGTTCGAAGAGACAGGTGAGGGGGGAGTGGGGAGTGAGACAAAGCTGGGGGCAAGGGAAAGAGAGAGGCAGCATTGGCACATAAAAAGAAATAAACAAGAAATGCATTTTTTTTATATAATATTTTATTAAAAAAGCAATTTACATGTGAATATATACAAGTTTAACTTTTTTCCTATAGGGTAGTCTTATATTCAGGCTTTTAGTATTTTTCCTAAAGGAATATCCAAAGTTTGGGGGGTCGTCTTATAATCAGGGTCGTCTTATAATCGAGCAAATACGGTATTAGCAGAAATGCAAGCAAATACATGCAGGGAAAAAATAGGTGCCTCTTGTTTATAACATAGCCTTATGGTGTATTATGAAAATTCCCATCTAAATCACTAATCAGCATATCAAGCCATACACAGGCGATATCCCTGACACATATAAAATGATGTTGCTGTATGAAATTCTGCTAACACTATATGGTATACTCAGTAAAAAGAATTGCAAGGAATTGAAATGGGAATTTCAAACTTAAGGCCACCATAGCTGGAGTTGGAAAAATTCTCCCATTCAGCTGCATTGGAGAATTTTTCACACTTGCAGTTTTATATTTTATAATATTCTTTTATTAAACATTATAATTTTTGCCATTTTTTTTGTATTGTCAAATTTAGGGTTAACTGCTAGGAGATATGCCTGCCAAAATTTATATTAATGGCATATTGGTTCCAATAACTATGCTAGTGTAAGTTTTAGTGTGAGCTATACTGTAATCTAATCTGCTTGTGTTAGTGCTACCATTACATGTGGCCACACTTCCAACAAGGACTCCATTTTGAATACATTTGTAGTTCTTTTCACACACACATGAAAGGTAACCACAGTAGAAATATTGTGAAATTCTTTTTGCGCCATATTATTGAATCCAAAAACACGAAACAGAACTGTTATATTGGCCTAAAGTTTGAAATTCCCATCCCAATTCCTTGCAATCCTCTCCTTATGGAGTAGACCCTATTATATAGATCATTTTTTATTCTCTGCAATCACAGAACAAACAATGTTTCCATGATAGAGCCCCTTTTAGGAACTAGAACAGTTGATAGTGACACTGTAAAGTTCATTTTTAAATTGCATATTGATTAGAGAAATCCTGCAATTTTAGTGGGATTATTGACTTTTCAGACTTCATATTAACCCCTTAACGACAGGTGACGTGCCAGGCACGTCACGGCAAATCGAGGACTTGCCGACAGGAGAAAGAAAGCGACTGGAGTCCAGCTCTAACTCTAACGGTGTTGCTACAATGCCTCTAGGTAGAGGCATTGTGCAACACCCCCCAAATGTGCAGGGGCGCGCTACGATCACTCCACGGAGTGATCGTAGCAGCCATTTAAAAATGGCTGCGCCCGCTGCACACATGTGCTTAGAAAGCGAACGATCGTTCGCTTTCTAAGCATCTCCGGTGTTGTAAAAGTGCCTCGCCAGCGAGGCACTTAACAACACCGTGCTGCTCCCCAGAGCCGATGGTGGTCGCTCTCCTGAGCGACCCCATCGGCTCAGTAGAAGGGAACGCTGCCTGTACAGGCAGCGTTTCCCTTCTAATGGCAAGAGCATCGGAAGTGAAAGTATTTCACTTCCGATGCTCTAGGGGGAGCCAATCGATGCCGGCACAGCAGATCTATGTGATCTGTGTGCAGGCATGTATGGTAAGTGCTCTGATGAGCACTTACCATACTGTCAAAGGCAATATTACTAAATATTGCCTTTGACAAGTATTGATCTGCCTCCCTCACCTTACTACTTTTAGTAAGGGAGAGAGACAGATCAGATCAAGTAAAAAAATAAAATAAAATAATAAAAAAAATATTTAATAAAATTTTAAACACCAAGGGCTTTTATAAAAGCCATTTAACCCCTTCCCTGCCATTGATCGCTGTGTACGCAGTGATCATACACAGCAGCACATTTTTTGCTGTCTGTGCATTTTTTAGGGGTTATTTTTTTTTACTGTAATTCATTACAGTATAAAAAAAGGCTCTTTTAAGAGAGATTAACCCCTTTCTTGCCGTAGATCACTGCCTAATCAGCGATCTGACGCAAATGCAGCAATCTTGCTGCAGAAGCATTTTTAATTTTTTTTAAACTTTTTTATTACACCCGTCACGTGTTAATTATACCCGCTAGGGGACTACGTTTAACGTAAAAAATTTTTTTTAGCTGTCTGAGCGCATGTATAGCGATCAGTAACAGCTGATAAGTGACAATGGCGGGTTGGCGTTTGCTCAGATGAGCATCACCATTCGTCTGGTTAGATCAATATGTGTAAATATTTGATCTGACCCATGTAGATCTGCCTCCCTCTCACTTGAGTTTTAGTGAGGGAGACAGAGCTGTATAATGTAAGTTTTTAATTATAATATATTTAATAGAATTGAGACCCAAAGGCTTTTATAAAAGCCGTTTCCAGTATTTAACCCCTTCCCTGCAATTGATCGCTGTGTACGCAGTGATCTTACACAGCAGCACATTTTTTGCTGTCTGTGCATTTTTTTAGGGGTTATTTTTTTTTACTTTGATTTATTACAGTATATCAAAGGCTCTTTTAAGAGCTATTAACCCCTTCCTTGCCGTATATCACTTCCTAAGCAGCACATATGGTCACTGCCTAAGCAGTGCATATGGTCACTGCCTAAGCAGTGCATATGGTCACTGCCTAAGCAGCGCATATGGAGCAATCTAGTCGCCGAAGGATTTTTTTTTGCTCTCAGCATTTTTTTTGTCAGACTCACTAGGGGTTAATTATACCCACTAGGGGATTACGTGTATTCCTTTTGAAGCTATCTGAACGCGTGTATAGCGATCAGTAACAGCCGATCAGTGGCAAAGGTGGTTTGGTGATTTCTCAGATGAGCATCACCATTCGTCTGGTTCGTAAATATTGTTCTGACCCATATGGATCTGCCTCCCTCTCCTCACTTGAGTTTTAGTGAGGGAAAGAGACAGATCTGTATAACATAATTTTTAAATTGTAATAAATTAAATGAAAAAAATTAATAAATTGTGAGTCCCAAGGGCTTTTATAAAAGCCATACCTTTTGTATAGTGTAGTGTATTAACTCCTTCCCTGCCACTGATCACTGCACAGCAGAAATTTTTTTCTTGTCTGTGCATTTTTAGGGGTTAATTTTTTTGTACAGTACTACAAAGGCTCTTATAAGAGCTATTAACCCCTTCCTTGCTCTACATGTTCAAATTCCAAGTTTGAAAATCAAAAAGCGCACCTCTCAAATGTAGCCTTTCAACCCCTAACAAAGCTGACAAAGCTATGCATGGGTGGTATCCCTGTGCTCGGGAGATGTTGCTGAACATATATTGTGGTATTGTTTGTCAGTGACACATACCGAAATATGTGAATTTGTGTCTAAAGTGCAATGTATGTGGGAAAAAATACACAATAAAATGACTACCACAAACTTTGACAAAGGCTGGTGGTAGAATTGGTGCATGGAAAGTGTTAAAATAACACCATTTAAAATAGCCTAGGGTGTCTACTTTTACAAAATATATACTTTTTGGGGTAAAATACACTGTCCTACTTAAAAAAAAGTCCCAAATGAAAGATGGGCTCAGGCTGACTACACGTCAATATTCCAAGTTGAAAATGCGCACCTTCACAATGTGGCCCTTTAGCCCCCAAACAACCCAACAAACCTATGCATGGGTGGTATCCCTGTACTCAGGATATGTTGTTGAACACATATTGGGTTATTGTTTGGCAGTGACACATACCAAAATCTGTGAATTTATGTCTAAAATACAATATTTGTGAAAAAAAAACACACAAAAATTACTACCACAAACTTTGACAAAGGCTGGTGGTAGAATTAGTGCATGGAAAGTGTTAAAATACCACCATTTGAAATAGCGTAGGGTGTCTACTTTTAAAAAATATATGGGTTGATGGGGTAAAATACACTGGCTGGTTTCAAATATGTCCCAAATGGGACATGGGTGCAGGCGGTCTGCATGTCAAAATTTTAATTTGGAAAACCAAAAACTGCACCTACCAAATTTGGCCTTTTACTCCCCAAACAACCCAACAAACCTATGCATGGGTAATATCCCTGTACTCAAGAGATGTTGCTGAACACTTATTGGGGTGTTATTTGGCAGTGACACATACCAAAATCTGTGAATTCATGTCTGAAGTACAAGGTTTGTGAAAAAAAACCACAAAAAAATTACTACCACAAAGTTTGACAAAGGCTAGTGGTAGAATTAGTGCATGGAAAGTGTAAAAATACCACCATTTGAGATAGCTTAAGGTGTCTTCTTTTAAAAAATATATGGGTTGATGGGGTAAAATACACTGGCTGGTTTCAAATATGTCCCAAATGGGACATGAGTGCAGGCGGTCTGCATGTCAAAATTTTAATTTGGAAAACCAAAAACTGCACCTACCAAATTTGGCATTTTAGCCCCCAAACAACCCAACAAACCTATGCATGGGTGGTATCCCTGTACTCAGGAGAAATAGTAGAATCTATTTAGCATGTTTTTTCGTTCGCTATTGTCGATGAGGAGAAGTTGTTTCAAATAAAAACAAAGAAATTTGTGTATTTTTTTTTTTTACCATATTTTATTATTTTTTTTTAATAATATGATAAGATATGATCAAAAATATGGCATCCATAGAAAGCCCTTCTTGTCCCGATAAAAACAATATATAATATGTGTGGGTACAGCAAATGACAAAGAAGAAAATTACTGCTAAACACAAACAGCACAGAAATGTTAAAATAGGCATTGTCCAGAAAGGACAAAAATGTTTCAAAGGCTCTGTCCTTAAGGGGTTAAAGACCTGAAACTGCTTCAAATTGCATCATAGCTTCCAGTCTAAAAAAAAGTCTTAATAAAATGTAAGAAGCCACTGGTGTGTTTGAAACACATTTGTCTCAATAAGCCATCCATAATAATTGCCATGTATGCATCATACTAGCTATACTCAATGAGTTGTCATATTAGTATTTATTAATGCATTTTACATAATGTTTTTACTGCAAATGAAATCATAACACTATAATTCAGAAAGCATATCATTCATTTAATGTATAATATTTTAAATATTCCCACAAAACATAACCAGTGTTGTTAAAAATTTCCAAACAAGACAATTTGTATAATTTTCAAATTGTTAGAAGCTGTGGATGGCCTCCATTTATCCTTATACTCTGACACCTAAGGGAATGGAAATTGAAATGTAGTCCAAAACCAGCTGGAGGTTTGTTGTTTGCCCTGTTTTGTATTTCATTAAAGTTCTTAAAGTAAAATGATTTACACTGTTGAATTCAACAAATCACCTTACAAATCTTCATCTTGCGAACATCCATCTGGAGATTGTATCTATAATTATTACCCCATTATTAATGAATATATTTATAAAAATCCATTGTATTCCACAGAACTGTCCAGTGGGCAAACAAAATATACAACTAGGTTTTTTTTTTTTGAGAATTCCCAGTGAAATCTAATGAGAAAAGTGGATGTTAGCTTGGCACAGGTGATTGGATGATAATAATAGCAAGTAACAGTATTTAACTAGGACAGATACATTGAGAACTTTATGTTTACTGTGTATGATAGAGATGTTGTTATTGCCAATCATCAGCGTCATCATGCAAGGTTACTGTGCAAGGTTATTTTTCTACACAAGCTAAGGTGGATTTTGATGTCCTGATCCCGCCATCCTTTTTGATTTGCTCTCAGGCCTTACCCCAGCACCCACGTTGCACTTACAGAACGTATCCCAGCACCTAGATTTACACTTAGGACTTAGCCCAGCACCCACTTTGCACTTACAGAACATATCCCAGCACAAAGATTTGCACTCAGGACTTACCCCAGCACCCACTTTGCACTTACAGAACTTATCCCAGCACACAGATTTGCACTCAGGACTTACCCCAGCATCCACTCTGCACTTACAGAACTTATCCCAGCACCCAGATTTGCACTCAGGATTAAAAGTCCCTAACAATAATGCTACTATCTATAAAGTCATTTTGTAGGTGACTCATATCTAGAAAATCACTTTTTTTTTACTCAAGTATGCTCCTTCCCCAAAACAATGACACTTTTATGAAACCTCGACTTACCGTAGTGTTCATTCTTTCGTTCATGCATCAGCTTTTGTAGTGAAGCCATTAGACACTGGTGAGTTCTTGAGTTAGCCTTCATGACTTGTCATCTTTTAAGAGTGAACTTAGTGTGTGACTCTCTTCTCAGTCATCAGAAATCAATATGTGGATCCGCACACCAAAAAGGACAAGGTCAATTGCGCCAAAGTAGCCAAAGTAGCCAAGTACTTTTGTCGGGACAAAAGTTGGGCAGTATGCTATATGGCTTAATATACACATTCAAATTATGTATTTTCCCATTGCAACTAGTTTAGTCAATGTCATTACTGATCATTTTTTATTCTCCACAATGTTTAGGTGATAAAGTTCCTTTACTCTAGGACCCAAATTATATCCACAGAATTTAAGGCCGATTTATAAAAAAAACAAAAACATTTTTACTTCTGCCACCAGTATTTGATTGTTTATAGGAAACAAAGAAACTTAGTGATCTCAGGCACATTAGGGAACAAGAAAGGTGTGTAAATAGCAACCCAGTTGTGAGGTATTCTAGATGTTTTGCAGTAATCAGCTAGTTTTAGATGAAGGATCTTCCCTCAGCCCCATGATAAAGACACACAAAGGACTGGATTCAAAGAGAAGCAAATCTGGTTCAGTGGACATTCATTTCCATTCCCTGTCATCCTCATCTGAATTAACACTACAGATTCTCTGGTCCAGAATAATATAATGAACTGATGCAAATGGAAAATATGAGAAGATCTGCAAATGCATGCACATGATGGTGAATGGCAATATACACCCTCTGCAAATGAATAATACAATGGGACAGGCACAGCTAATTGGTACTATCCAGCACACAAACACACTGAAAGCTTCATTAAAATTCTCACCCGTTGCTCACGGAGAGAAAAAGTTGGGCTCATCCTCGTTGGCAAGAGGTATTAGGTACAGGCAGGTATGTCATCAGTCTCAGGTGCGCAGTAGATTCACAGCTGACCATGCTGGTGATATCCAATAAAAGATACACTTCTAGATCCAGGTCATTTATTGGAAGCTAAGATCCATGTAGTGCAAAGGGTGCATGTTGAGAAAGCAGACACTTTGCGCGTTTGGCGTCTAGCGATGCTTATTCATCAGTGCAATTAATAAAGTGAACAAATGCTTTTAATTACTGACATCAACCAATCGATCTAAAGGTCAAATGACATCATAGGAGTGTCATAGCTCACATGTTTTATAACTAAATAGTGATTAAAAATATAAATCTATTAAAGTGCTAATTCAGTGATAATAAAACATCTCAGAGTTACTAAAAATAGTAAACATAATGGGCAATACATTACATTTTAAGTACCCGTGTGAGTGATAAATATATTAAATATACATATAGAAATGGTTTGCTTTTTATAAGAATTTCAACAGGAATAATTGCAACTTTATTAATAAAATAGCAGAAATTCTTATGATAATCATAACACTAGATGCTTTCGCGAAAATGATTACAGTAACAAATTTTTAAGAATGTATAATGACTTAACTACTATTGTATTATTGCAAGTTCACTTTCCTAGAGTTCTTTCATTCTGCGTGATTATGGAAGCCTGGGGGCGTGAAAAATAAATCAAAAAAGATTTGCGTTTAGTGGACAATACTAGTGTTGGTGTGATTCAGAAGAAGCATCTATTTCCAGGGCCGTCTTTAACGCGGGGCAAACGGGTCAGCTGCCCTGGGCCCAGTTACTCCTGGGGGGCCCCAAGGCAGCTGTCCCGTGGGCCCCCAGCCCCTGCTTGCCGCGTTCACAGTGCATTGCGCTTGTGAACGCTTTTTTCCGGTAAGCTGCATCCGATGGATGCGACGACCGAAAAAAAAAAAACTGACATCCGGTGACTGTTTCCCTCCTCCGTGCAAGAGGGAAGACTGCACGGAGGAGACATCCGGCGGGGGACACGGAGCCCCCCCAGCAGGAAGGTGGGGGGAGGGGGGGTTACAGTACAGGCATCTGACTGGCACAATATTACAGGCATCTGACTGGCATAATATTACAGCCATCTGACTGGCATAATATTACAGGCATCTGACTGGCACAATATTACAGGTATCTGACTGGCATAATATTACTGGGCTCTGACTGGCACAATATTACTGGGCTCTGACTGGCATAATATTACAGGCATCTGACATTTTGCATTGCTTAAAATTCTTACAGCTTTATAAATTTGTGAAATTACAGCAGTTTGCAAGAAACCGGACTGCCCACACTAACTGAGTAAAAGTAATTTCCTTTTTTTATTGTTTTTGCTGTTGGAACCAGTGAAAATAATTAATTCAATTTAATGGAATTTCCTGTTTCTCTAGTGATGTCATCAGAGAGCACTGTAAAGAGATCTTACTTGCTCTATTGTGTACAAGAGCAAGTTTATTACAGTCCACAATGCAGTGGCGTACTTACCATTAGTGCAGGGGTCGCAGCTGCGACCGGGCCCATCACTCCAGGGGCCGAGCCGCCCTGCGACATCTGCAAAAAAAAAAATAAAAAAAAAAAAATGTGGGCAAATGGGGCAGCTGCGGAGACAGTCACTATCGGCCAGCAGCCAGGAGGGACTCGGCTTGTCTTCACAACCACCGGAAGTGACGCCAGTGGCTGTATTTCCTGCACGCACAGTTCGTGCAGGAAACATTTCTGAGCACACGGCTGAGCAGCATACAGTTAAGTATGGGGGGGTGGTGGCCTGGGGAGTTGGCTGCTGCACATAACTGGCAAATAACACTGGCTAATGGGCAATATAAGTGGCAAATGGGCAGAATAATACTGGCAAATGGGCAAAATATAAGTGGCAAATGGGCAGAATGATACTGGCAAATGGGCAAAATATAAGTGGCAAATGGGCAGAATGATACTGGCAAATGGGCAAAATATAAGTGGCAAATGGGCAGAATAATACTGGCAAATAGGCAAAATATAAGTGGCAAATGGGCAATATGAGTGGCATATGGGCAGAATAATACTGGCAAATGGGCAAAATATAAGTGGCAAATGGGCATTATGAGTGGCATAAGGGCAAAATATAAGTGGCAAATGGGCAGAATTATACTGGCAAATGGGCAAAATATAAGTGGCAAATGGGCAGAATAATACTGGCAAATGGGTAAAATATAAGTGGCAAATGGGCAGAATAATACTGGCAAATGGGCAAAATATAAGTGGCAAATGGGCAAAATAACACTGGCAAATGGGCAAAATATGAGTGGCATATGGGAAAAATATGAGTTGCAAATGGGCAAAATATAAGTGGCAAATGGGCAATATGAGTGGCATATGGGAAAAATATAAGTGGCAAATGGGCAGAATGATACTGGCAAATGGGCAAAATATAAGTGGCAAATGGGCAGAATTATACTGGCAAATGGGCAAAATATGAGTGGCAAATGTGCAAAATATAAGTGGCAAATGGGCAGAATGATGCTGGCAAATGGGTAAAATATAAGTGGAAAATGGGCAGGATAATACTGGCAAATGGGCAAAATATAAGTGGCAAATGGGCAAAATAACACTGGCAAATGGGCAAATATGAGTGGCATATGGCCAAAATATGAGTGGCAAATGGGCAAAATATGAGTGGCATATGGGCAAAATATGAGTTGCAAATGGGCAAAATATGAGTGGCAAATGGGCAAAATAACACTGGGAAATTGACAAAATATGAGTGGCAAATGGGCAAAATAACACTGGCAAATGGGCAAACTAATACTGGCATATGGGCAAAATATGACTAATAAATGATGGGCAAAATAATACTGGCTGTGGCATATTTATGGGCAGGTTAATAGTGGCATATTAATGGGGAAAATGGCTGTGGCATATTAATGGATATTTGTGGCATAATGGGCACATTGGCTGTGGCATATTAAAGGGCTAATTGTGGCATAATGGGCACATTGGCTGTGGCATATTAATGGGCATATTTGCTGTGGCCAAAGTGATAGTGTGGCACGTTCTGTGGGGCAAAATAACATTTACACTGTGGCATTAATAATCGTGTGGATGCAATATGAGTACAAGCCAAGTGTTGTCGGTACTGTATAGTGCTGTATTAAGACCTTTAGGTTCAATGTGGGTGCAGAGGAACGTAATAAAAATAAGAAATGAACAATTTTTCAATAACATTTTTATTACATATGAAAAAAGTTGAATATAATATTTAAAAGTTCATATAAGTATACATGAAGCTAGTTGTATACATATATTTGGGGCCCACCTCAAGCTTTTGAAAAGGCTGGAAATATTTTCACTTTTTTTGTTGTCAGAAAAGGTTACATTGCTTTACTGAGAGGGTGGTGGATGCATGGAATAGCCTTCCAGCAGAAGTGGTTAATACAGTGAAGGAGTTTAAGCATGCATGGGATAGGTATAAGGCTATCCTAGATATAAGATAAAGCCAGGGACTAATGAAAGTACTTTACTGGGAGGGTAGGGGATACATGGAATAGCCTTCCAGTAGAAGTGGTAGAGGTTAATACAGTGAATGTGTTTAAGCATGCATGGGATAGTATAAGGCTATCCGAGATATAAGTTAAGGCCAGGCACAAAGCAGAACTGTTGGGAGGCATATTAGTGGCATTTCTGTGGAGGAGTTGCACGGTGGGGTCGGGGGGCCCCAGGTCAATCTGGAGCATAAACAGACTGAAACTATAGCAAAACAAAAACTCAAAAACAGGGATGGGACTGCACCAGCTGCAGGGGAGCAGACTGGCAGAAAGACAAGTGGAGCAGACTAAGTCACTTACTCCGATAGGGAGATGTAAACTTGTCCTGAAATTCCGTAGGGAGAAAACAACAAGTCTGCTATCTCTGAAAATATTTAATCATTGTTTTTATCTCACAATTAGTATCACCCTGTGTTTTAAAATAAAAAGTGGAGATGACACAAATCAAAGTCATAGACTTCTAATAACATACATTTGTTGTTCTTCATCACAAGATTGCCTTGTTTTTTTGTATCTGTATATACTCATTCAATATTCATTTACGGCTATTCATGTTGTGTCTCTTATTTTGCATATTCCCATATTTATTAACGGTTTACTGAATGGCTTTCTCTCTCTCTCTCTTTATAGTTTTCTACAGCTGTGTCTTCTGTTTCCAAGGTAACAGCAGTGTGGGACTCCCAAATTGTCCCCTATGATATGAAGACAATAGATTTTTTTTTCCTTATGCTTTGTCTTCGCAAACTATCTTATTTTAATTTTATTATATTAAATATCAGCTGACAGTAATCTATACAGATCGGTGAATATATAATCATCACACATCTATATACACAATGTATTGTGAAGGAATCCAATGAAACCTAATCTTGCAGAATGTCATTAAGGATACACATACAGCACTTGTCGCATACTACATCCGCCTCATTTATTATCGTAAATTAAGTAAATGGGTTGTTTAAAGGGATAGAGGCCCTTCGAAAGCTCTTTACAAAACAAAGTATTAAAAAATGATCGCCGTGTTTTATTCTTTTCTTCTTAATCAAGTACTCATTTTAAAGAGCCTTTTGTTTTATTTTTTTTTGCATTTCCCCAAAATTAGGTTAAATAGGACAATGTAAACCTGAAAATTCCAGAGGCATATTTCACTGGACAGTGCAAGGATTAGTACTTTGCATGTGGTGGCGTAGCTAGGTGTTCGGGAACACATAGGCTTGGATCAGGGTCTTTATAGACCTGTGGGTCCCTCCTGAAACATCGCAAGACTTAACAAGGTCACTTTTGACATCACGGAGGTGTGCCCGACCTCGGATGTTCGGACATTTTTCATGTCAGACTGAGACCTGTCAAACAGAGTTTGACAGACTCAAACATCTGACAGAGGGGATGGCGCTGCAAGATCCTGCAGAGGGATCCACAACACAGCTCATTGTGGGGGTCTTGAAAGGACGAGTCCCAGCGGTACTGCACATGCGTGGTAGCAATGCAACTCAAACTGACAAACTTTCCCAAAAAGTGGGTAGGAGGTAGAGCTAAGTGAGTCAGCAGGACTCCAGGACACTAGAAATCGCATACTGCACACGTGCATGAATTGTGTGCATGCGCAGAATTGAACCCATGCGCAGTAGCGCTGACACTAGTTCTTTCAAGCTCAGCCCACAAGCGCCCCTATACACTTGCGGGCAAAACTTGAGAGGTATGCACCATATAATTGTTTTATTTCTAAAGTGAATAGACAAATTGTTCTTTCAAAATTACATATTCCTTTAAGGAACAGATTTGTTGTCACTGTTCAAGTTTTAAAAAAAGGTTCATAAAATTGCCTCAACAGTGTTCCATGTGTTTGCTAACACTTAGCATTGCTGCTACAACGGTCTTTAAATTAACAAACTTCCACCACACAAAACTACAGAAAGATTATTCTCAGCTACGTCAAGGGCACTTTTTCTTCACACTTCTCTATTTATTTTCCTAGAGCCTGAGTCCGAAACATTTCACCTGCTCAGTAAAACGACACCTCAAACAATCATGCAGTTGCATAACAAAGTAAAAATATGCCCCATGTGTAACTGAGGCATACCAAATATGAAAGTTTAACAATATTTTTCAGTCGTGTGGATTTATATTTAACCACTATTATTCACAGAATAAGAGGAAGCCAAAATCCAAGACAAAAAAAAAAAAAATCATATTACCCAATAAAATATTTAGGTGAAAATATAAAAAAATTCAACATAAAAATGCAATATTCGAATACGAACTGCAGACATGTAATTACTCAAGCACCCCTCAAAATAGGAACATTATAATTCTAGAGAGTACTGTTGTGGATATAATGTCTCTTTTACTATTATATATTTGTGTTTATGTCTTATTTGGCACACTTCCCTAAAAGGTCATGATTTCTTACAGATGCTTACGTATAAGCATTGCATTCCTTTGTCTGTTTAATCTTTTACACATGTGTTCAAATAAGCTACTTCCTATGGAAACTCCTCCCATCCAAGCTACCGCTTCCCCCCTGCTAAGGAGCAAGTCTCATGTAACACATTCTTATAAAGACCAGCTTCCGGTACTAACTCCTCCCACCTTCTCTTGTACAAGTTATCACATGCCACGTGAATCACTGTTAAAGTAACAGTAAACTACTCACTCCTCCCCTCCCATCGTGTAACCAAGATGGAGCTGGAATGTGGTGGGAGAACTCTATAAAGATGACATCACGTTCTGTAGGGTGGGCTTAAAGAAGACCCCTCCAACTTTTAGCCAATTGCTGAATGTATATTGTATCTTTAAACTATGACTGTACTGTGACGTATTCCTGCTTTAAAAGGAATCCCCCACTCTGGAAAATAAAGGTTGGCCTCAGGTTTTTCACTGATCAGAAACTTTGTCTCCGGTGTGAATTACTTCTAGGGGAGAGCGCATTAGTTGATCAGTTTTAAGGAGTAGATAGACAATAAAGCAAAGTTTGCTTCGATCCAAATCAGTACCAGGGAAGTAGTGTGAAACAACTGGAATCATGTCTAAAGAGATTGTATTATTTTTAGTAGAAATACGAATACTTGTTGTTTGCTTTACATTGAACACCACTGTGAGGTCTTATCTGACCTCTTGTGTTACTGATGATCATCCTGTTGTTATCTAACAAAATTCCTTTACATGCTCATTGGCTGTGTTCATGATGAAATCAACATCCTCTCTGTTAATGTGACTTTAAAGCGACAGTCTAGTCCCCAAACTCACTTTGGCTGCAAGTGGTAGACTATTACCTGAATAGTGCACATGCTTTTGTTTTTACATTGTGATTTGATGCAGGCATGCTGCATAAATCACATGTTTAATATTCTACTCAAGCCCTCCCCTGCATCCTATCTTACAGGTACTGCCGCACTGATTCTGTGTGGGACCTGAGCATGTATCAGTTTTGTTTCATTTAATCACTTCCTCTGTTGCTCAGCTGGTAAAATACAATGCCTTATGTGGAACCTAAGTGATCTTGCTCTTGTACATGTAGGATCTCTTAATAGTGTAACACATTTGGCTGATGACATCACTAGAGAAAGAGGATATTCCATACATTTGAATATTCTGGTTCTTGCAGCAAAAAAAAAAGAGGAAATTTACTTTTACTCAGCTAGAGTTGGCAGTCCTGGTTTCCTACAAACTGCTGTAATTTAACAAATTCATCTAAGATTTTCATATTTTAAACAATGCAAAATATTCATTGTAAAGTATTTTTGATAAACTTCAATATGAACTTACATTTGGAAGATGCATTTTGGGCACTTTTAATCTGGTAGGCGTCCTCTCAGCACTTTAATGCACACGAAAGCACTTTATTGTCTAGAATATTATGTCTGTTAGTGAATATCAAAGAGATAATGAGGTTTATTAGGTAGTTATGTTTTATTCTTAACTAATGTGCATCATTAGTATCCACTTGTCTTAGTAACTTTGTGTCTTTTGTGTTTGTTTTGTAAATGTAAGTCTTTTTTCTTTATGTTTATGTAATAAATATTTCTATAAATAAAACAAAACAAAAGAGAGTAAAAAAAACAATACATTACATTACATTTATTTATGTGGCAACAATTTACATAGAACTGGTACAGAGCATGGAGGGGGACTACATACTGAGTAACAAGAGCAGACTGGTACATGAGTAAAACAGTGTTTATCCAGATAGGTTGTGTTAAGATCTTCCCTGGTTTTTCACAGGAATGCTACTTTTGTCCAACAGTCATGAGATGTCACATTACCCATTTTAATGGTACTCATTTTATCTACAGTATCTTGCAAGGACGAAGGACTAAGCAGACCCCACCAGAAATTGACCATGCAAATCCTGCTTCAGGAGTCTGATGAAGGGTTGTACTTGGTGTCCAACGCTATATTATTATTGACTAATATTAGAGTTATTATAAAATTATAGGATGGATTTGATTTTTTTTTTTTATGTTTACCAAAAGGTTTCAAAATCTGCAATTACCAAATTCATAGAAAGGAAAAACAAAAACTAATCTCTAAGAAAAAAAAGAGGAACTTAAATGTCATGCAACCTAATCATTACATTAAATTAATGACTAGCTCTAATCAATGGAGATAACTTATTAGATCACACAAACATTCACACTGATAGATATCATACCATCTCCCAAGTTAAAAAGAAATGGGGAGAAGAAAGTGTCTTTGTTATGAGCATTTTAAGATTGTTAATCTCGCCAATTATTTCACTTCAATACTATAGAGTGCAAAAATCTCTCTCGTTCTCTGTAGTGGGAAAGGTTAATACAAAATTATCATATTATGGTGCTGTAACTAAATACCTAGCAAATGTAAATATGCTGTATAATTTAAAAAAATGAAAAAGCCTTACGACCGAGTCCACTAGACCCTTCATCACTCCACCCTAAAGCACATAGGTCCATGCCCTAATATAGTTTCTAAACTCCCTCCCCACAGCTAAAATCCAAGTTAACAAATATCCAAACCTTTCTCACCTTTCTCTTACCAGTTGAACACATTAGGGCTGTCCACCCCTGTGTCTTTTATTTGTACTCACAATGGAAACAATTCGATCTGAAAATGAAATAATGTACACATCCAGGGATTCAACATAGTAAACACCACATATAAAACAGCAGGCTGTGCCTATGACTTTCTTTTCATAGTATCCAACTCCCTCTTCTCCATCCTCAATATCTTGAGAGACGTTCAGAGATATGGCGATCTCTCCAACTTTAAAATCACTGTGACAAAATGTGAAATTGTTAACATCAGCATCCCTTAACATCAGCATCCCTGATCCCAGCATCAGCCTGAATGACACTCTTAAAAATAACTTTCCCTTTCAAATGGTGCCCCAACTAGTTCAAATATTTAGGGATTTACATTACACCAGAACCTGACACCATTGAGCAACACAATGTTAACCAATCTTTCTAGATGGGCATTCCCACAAATGACAAACTCCAGCTAAATTACCCCAAATCAAGGTTAATTTATCTGACACTTACTGGTGTGGCCGAGCCTCTTCAGTGGATATCTTGTATATCATGTGGCTTTGACCAGTGATGAAACTTTGTTGGACCAAAATCCCTTTTTTATATGCTACTGTGTACCCTGACTACTGTTTCTCCAACTTTCCCCACCCATCAGTTCAAGTTTTATTGTATTGTACCTTTATTGAATATTGTCTATTTAATTTAAACAAAACACCATTAACGAGAAATCATCCCGACATTTGACCTGGCACATTCTGAGGTAAATTAAGCTTAAAAAGAAATCAGTGATTGCTTTTCCAAACTCAGATGGTGTTGCTGCAATGGCTTTCCAATAAGCCTATTTATTTTAAAATCATGGTTGACATTTCATTCACCAGGGACAGTTCGACCTACAAAGTCCCAAAAGATATTTTTAGATAAATGCTTCATGTAAAGTACAGCAGAAGAAACTTATAGATCTCATCCTTCTTCCCCTCAATACCTATCATCTAAAACTGCTTTTAAATCGTAATGGAGTTATTGATGTTGCTAAAGGCAACAGTTCTGTCTATGTCCCCAATATGTCCTTCTCATATTACACTACAGTACATAAAACTGACGATGGACTCTCAGGACATTTCCCACTAGAGGTCCCAGATTATATTACACGCAAGTTTTGCTATGACCCACTATCACAGTATTTTTAAGTAAGCCTTGCTCATGGGGGCAAATATAATTCTAGAGTCCCTGGTTTTTGAATGGCCACAAACAGGGGTCTTAGGCCTCATTTTGGTCACCTTGAGTAAACAGGAACCTAAGTGCAAATGCAGGATTCATAGTTGGGGTCACAAGCCAAAAGGTCAGGGTCAGAGAAGGACATAGCAGTCAGGATACAAGCCAAGTCGATACTGGTAAGTCAGAAAATCAAATAACTAGAGTGAGCAAACAAACGTCAAGCAGGTAAAATGTTCCAGTGAAGAGTGCTGGGAGAAGGGGGTTTAAATAGCAAGGGAGTAATGAGATTTATGAACACCGGAGCAGATAACTCGGTAAAGGCAGGAGGTTGACTGCAACAGAGCAAGTCAGAAAAGCCTCTGGTGGAAAACAGAGTATGTACAGGTAACAGAGCCGCGGAGGCCCAGTGCTCAATCCCAGCAGAGGTTACATTATCGCTCTATCATTGACCACCTTTGAAGAGTGTACCTATTTTGGAATCCCTACTAGATGGTGGGGATTTGAGTGCCATACTGCCTTAAAAACTAGAGATAGTATTATAATCTCTAGTATATGTAAGTGCTGTTCTGGGGGGGGATTATAACAATTATTTCCTTGTTTAAACATGTTTTATTTTTGTTTCATTTTTATGGTTAATGATGAGAGTCATGTTCTACAATATACAGTATTTGTATTTATTTGTTTTATTTGTATTTTGCACAAACCCCTCTTTTCCCATTTTTATTATTTTTTGTGTTTTTTGGTCACTACAAGTGTCTGCAGCACACGCTGTTCACTTTTGTGCTATACAAATAAAGCAGGCACCTTTTTCATCTTTTCACCATTTACATAAAGAATAAGTGTAATATATTTCAAATAATAAATGAGTGCATTTCAAATATATTTACAACATGTACAACAAACAAACTAGGTGGCACTGCACCTTTAATGACCGAATGTGTCTATTATCCTTATTTGTTAGTTTGCCACATTCCATAGATCCATATAATTCAGAATGTGATTTAGCTAAGTAATGAATTTGAATTAACCTTTTAACCTATCAATATGGTTAATTAAATACTAGCTAAATGGGCTCTAGGAAATAACAAAAAAACGTAAAAAGTCCAAAGGGTCTACGCAATAAAGAGAGAATTACATGGAAATGCAGGGAAATGAAATGGGAATTCCAAACATTAGGCCAATGTAGCCAAGTTGGGAAAATTATTTAATGCAGTTTAATGAGATCATTTTTCCAACTACTTGTGCCTTAAGTTTCAAATTCCCGTGATGAACATTTAATCTCACCAATTTAGCAATAGATTCTGCAGGGACAAACCTGGTGAGTCTCCCCCGCTAAGCAAACTCACCAAGTTTGTCCCTGCACAATGTATAAGCTAATTTAGTGGGATTAATTGTTCTCAACTGATTTAAGCTCACCTGCAAGTCACTTTTTAGTGGATAGAGTAGGAATGTCAGATTCCATGTGTCTTTAGTGAAGTCACTAATTAAAGGATGTATTTTTTAGTAACATCATTATAATTACGATATAAGATACCAGATACGATTTTTTTTTCCCCCTTTGTCTACGGAAGAAATTGTATAATACAAAATAACTAAAATGACATAGGTATTCATATTAATACTATGGTCTTGATCTCATTCCTTGTCAAAAGTTTATCACTGTTTTTATACGTGTGTATTTTTTTGGGCTGTCATTTGGGGAATCTGGAAATAAATTTGCTACAGGTAATATAATCCAACCTCAGACCTCTTCAATTATGCAGAGAATTTCAATAGCCTCTTGAGAACTAACCAAAAAACACTTGACATTGGTGACACTGAATTAACATTTTCCTGTCCTTGCAGGCATTAGATTAATGAGCACTGGCATACTATGCATACCACTTATCACTGTGTTCAAGGTTCATTTCTTTTGGATTTTGACATTTTTTTTTTTTTGTTTCAGTTAATAATTCTGGTTGTGGATGGGTGATAGCACACATTAAAGTATTACCTCACCATCACATATTATAATCATCATAATGATATATTTAAATTGGAGAATATAAGTAGTGCTTGATAGAATAACTGAAAGGCAGAAGCTTTACCATAGAATATTTTTATTTGTATATACATTATAATTTTAGGCATTTCTTGCAATCGTGATTCATATAACATTTATTTATCATAAATACATGTAAAAATGTATAAAAATAAAATACATCTTAGATACATGGCGTTACCTCCAGTTTTTATAACTTTTGAATGTCTACAAATATTAACCCTTTGGGATCTGTGAGATGACATTCTATAAAGAGTGTTTATGTAGTGTTTATGTACTATGAGGTTTTTTAAGACATTTGGCTCCAATCCTATTATACAGGTTTGAGGAGAGCTTGTTAATATGCAGACCAAATGAAAAGTTGGGATCTAGCCGCATCCTGAAATACTTGGTCAGGTTATAAGTTGATTTGGTCTTGATGTATATTTGACGATTGTTTCATTTAAGTAGTTTAGCTTTTGTCCCAAACAACATGGACACATGTTTCCAGTATTGCTGTATAGTTTATTGCTAGCTATTCATCATTTAACCTTAGAAGACTGACCCTGTAGCACGGTTTCCACTTGCAATGTTTTCCAGGCTTCAGGACATAACCACAGGACAGGGATGCATTCATTAAGTAAGCAATGAGTTAGCCAGTAATCAACTTCTGTGGGGAAATCTATTTTTATTGAAGCAGTTTTAATGTTTCTTTTATAGTTTTGCATATTTTATATAAAATTTAATTTTCTGTCCTAAAAGTCTTGCACCTACTATCTGTTCCTTTCTTTAAGGGTAACAGGGATGTCTCTGTTTATAGCTGCCACTTTCTCCTTTTATTTTCTTCTACTTTTTGTTTTCTTAGTTTCCTCCTCCTGGCGCAGACCTTTATTGAATACCTTAGCAGAAAAATGTGCCTTGCGTCTGAGTGGGAATTTTGTAATTAAGTATCATCCATTCTCACTTTAAGCAGCAGACATTCTTTTCTATTTTGAATAGTTTTGAAAACACCTTCCCCCAAAAATGTATATTCAGAAATGGAGTCCTGCCGTAGAGGGGATAAAGCAGTATCTCAGTGAGGAGGACTATGTTGAAAGATGAAATTCTCATCTGAGGTAACGATATCCTTCATGCAGAGAGAGTTTGCCAGACGTTTCAGGTATAGACTGCCTCTTGTATGTGGAAATAATCCAATATGTTCTAGAATATTCTCTATCTGGAATGATGGACGTGAACATGAAAATGTGTGCCATGTGCCCAAGAGGGAATGTTACCATAGGGCAGGGTATTAAGTACTCAATTAATCCTTAATAAAGGCGTTCTGTCATTCTATTCACTAGTTCTCTGGTGTACAGTTTGGTATATTAGATCTGGTATGCTATTCCATGTATATGATTGTTGTAATTTGGGTCTATGGGAATTTAGACTTATGGATAGCCACCCTTTCAATAATACTGTTGGATTGCTTTTTATCTTGCACCTAGCTCATTTGGTTTAGGCTTCTAACTGCTGTCTGTTCTGTCAGCACATATTATTTTCCGTATAGAAATATTTTTGTTGACATTTGATTCAATATATGGAGAATGAAGTAATGCTGAAAGTCTGTGTTGTTAGCAAATACACCCAGAACTAGGAGATAAGTAAAAATCTGAGGGGAAATCATAAAGTTCTGGAATCTTTTTCATTATCTAATATCTCAGCAGTCATTCTCTTTGTCCTCCTCCCCTCCCCACAGATGACCATTACTAAGAATTATATTCTTTGTGCTTCCATTTTATGGGAATAAGACTGAATGGCATGTGGTAACTATGAGTGAAGTTTAGCAAATAATGTATTAGATCACCAGTATTCCTATACCCAATATGTAACTCACACTAGAAAAGAGAACTCCATTGATAGAACCTATGTTTATAACTTTGTATTGGTTGGTGGAATGTTAAGATTCCATATACACTTAAAAAATGTTCACGTACTTATTTTCAGATACTAAACAAATCTAAATATTCAATGTATTAGGGGAAAATACAAGATATATTCTATCAACTGTTCATACTGGGCTGTATTTCTAGATGTGTTCACCGATAATAAAGTGCAGTAACTAGACTAGTGCAGCCGAGAGCGGTAATGTAAGATGGAGAAATATATGAAGCCAGTAAAAAGATTGCTTAAGGCACATCTGATAATGAAATATGATTTGTTTCCCCAGCGTTGCCATTAATTTTATCAAGCCAACTGTCAGGTTCTATCCACTGTGTCGATGGATCAACATATTTGTCTAATCACAGTCGTTAAAATTTATATGGAACATGAAATATTGAAATATATATCAGAATAGATGTGTTTCTGTAGTATTGAAAGGTTTATATAGTTAGTCTTCCATAATGAAAATACAAACACCAAGAAATACAACGATAAAATGCATGAAAAGAAAGACACAAGAGCAAAATTACAGTTCTGTACACAGATTTTATACCAGTGCATCTTAGAATGGCCAAAAAGAGCAGATATTTTTAAAAAAAATCAAATAAAAAAGAGAGAATGCAGGAAAGTGCACTAAAACAAACAAAAATATCAACAATAACGTATCACTGTATATACACAGGAAACATGGAATTTTTCAGCAGATAAGAAACGTTCAGCATATCTTGTCTGCCAAATATATGCCAAATTAAAATAAATAAAATAAAAAATTGGAATACTTTCATTAGGTCCTGGCCTTATCTTATATCTAGGATAGCATTATTCCTATCCCATGCATGCTTACATTTCTTCACTGTATTTCTGCTGGAAGACTATTCCATGCACCAACTTCCCTCTCAGTAAGGTAATACTTCCTGGTATTTCTTTTAAGCCTTTGCCACCTCTAATTTAGTAATTGTTGTAGATTTTATTCTCGTTAATATACTCTCCTCGTTTACAATGTTGATTCCCTTAATGTATTTAAATGTTTCTATCATATCCCCCCCGTTACGTCTTTCCTCCAAGCTATACATGTTAAGATGCTTTAACATTTCCTGGTAAGTTTAATCCTTATAACCATGAACCAGTTTAGTAGCCCTCCTCTGCACTCTTTCCAAAGTACCAATATCCTTCCAGTCTTCTGTACAATCTCCTGAGACCTTTATGTCCTCTGAAATTATTACTCCTAAATCCCTTTCTTCAGATGTTGAGGTTATGACTGGATCAAACATTCTATCCTTTGCCCTTGTGTTTTTACACCCAAGATGTATTATCTTGCGGTTAACCACATTAAATGCCGGTTGCCACAACTCTGACTAGTTTATGTAAATCATTTTCCATTTGGCTTATGCCTCCAGAAACATCAACCCTCTAAGTAGGAAAGTTGGTCTGTTTGCCGTGGGGGGCCGACCTCGCACCATTTTGCCACTGTGGTCCACAATAAATGTCTGCAATTTTGAATTGATTCCAGTGATTTTCATTGCATTAGGCGTCTATCTTTCCAATTCATACCTTTGTTTTTCTCAGTGTCATCGGAGAGCTGATCAGTTTCCAGGGTTTGTATTCTCTAGCCTTGCTGCTTTATCTTGTCTTTCAGCTTGTCAAGCTCGTCCCAAATAACAGTGCAGACCCGGATCAACACAGATGATTGTTCTGTCCTCATTTGAGTAGCAAGTTGTATAGAGTCCGCTTTAGTGGGGAAATGTTGCAGTTGGGATTGAATGTCTGCTCACTTTATCTAGTATTTTCTGCAGAATCTTCAACCAGAGAGCGTGCCCTACTTCCCACCTATGACATAGTAGGCGTCATCGTCGACATATGGTCAGAGGCCTGACAGAAGCAGATCAAATAGGGCACCAGAGATAGTAAGTCTGGGTTTTTAGCTGTTTTGGACGGTTCTGGGGTCAATGGGGCTTCTATTGATTGTTTCTGTATGTTTTTTCTGTGGCAAAATGTTGATGTTTGCCATAATTTGCAGTCTGTAGAGCAGGAGTCTCTGTGACATGCAACTATCAGCTTCAGTAGATGGCCATTTTCATATAATATATTCTGTATTTACATAATTTGTTGCATGTGTTGGAACCATTCATCTCCTGTATTCCTGGGGATATACTGAGATACTTTATTGTTGAAATGTTATGTTTTTAGCGCACTTTCCTCACTTTTTCATTTATTTTATATCTAGTACTGAGACACTAGATGGTTTAGTGATACTGACCTGTCACTTCACTAGGCACAGTGTGCATTATCTGAATTTAAGTAAACTCATATGTGAGCTTTAATATTTTATCCAAACACTAAACATTATGATATATGGAAAATTGTAAGTTGACCGGTTACAACCGCAATATTTATTTTTTTGTTTATAATTCTTAATTGGAATTTTCTTTTTCTTCCATTCTTCCCCATATAAAAAGACAATCATACATATACAAATATATCTTTTGTATAAATAAATAGTTTCAAAGTACATACAAACAATGAAATATTTCAGTGCATTATATAACAAATAAAAATGGTAAGAACAACAAAAAAGAAGGTACAAATTCACAGCTAGACAGTTGAAAACAAAACATCTTGTACATCCATTTGAAAAGCATAGAGAAACATAGGAATCTGCCAAGGAGATAGGGTTTGAGGGTTCAAATCAGTTTTTTTTTTGTTGTTGTTGTTTTTTTACCAGAAATCCACTTTAATCTAAACCCACAGAGCATAGTCACTCTATTTGTTCATTGTGAATCATCAAGTCCACATGTTGTTATATATTTCTTTCATCTAAATATTTTTATTATGAAACCATTTTTTGGAATAGGCCTTAAATTGAATCTCAGACCATCAACATCTCACCAACAGGAAACAAGATTATACATAGATTACTTAGATATTTAGTAGGTTTATATATCTGAGGGAAACAAATATGGAAAAGGAAGGTTTGTAGAGACAGTTCTTTCAGATAGATTATTTTTAAAGTATATAAAATGTTCACACTCCCACCAGATATGAACTTGGCTACCAATTGGGTAAGATATCACCAACATCTGTCTGGGGATTTCTGATCAAATTTAGATAAATGGGCTGGAACAAGGTATCACCTATGTGTTAGTTTTTAATATTGCTCTTGTAGGTTGATACAATATACAGCTTTTCTAATGTTTTACCAATAATTGTACCATAAATGTGGAGAAATTGTAAAATTCATATCTTGCACCTATTTATGTATGTAGTTTGGTTTAACTAGCTGGTCTCCACTAGAGAGAATACCCAATATTTTAGAAATAAGGGTCTACTTTTTACAAGTATGGGGGCTGCTTAGATCTCCCCCCCCCCCCATACCTGGCAAGGTGGAGGTTGGGAGGGTAGGCAGGATTTAATTAAATTAATTTTATTTATTGTGCTAGTGGCAATTGATTAAAGAACTGGGGCTTGGGGGCATAGCACACATATTTTATTCAGTGGGGCCAGCAGGGGACCAATTACTTAGATTTTTTTGAGTGAGTGAGTGATATTGGGGAAGCACCTGTGGCTTCATATATATATATATATAATAAATAAATAATCCTCCAACCCAGTAGATTGGGGAGATAAAGGGGAAATTGGTGAGGGTGGATAAACCCACAACTATGGTTAATAAAGAAAAAACGAAACCTCTTCTAAGTACTCAAAAAAAAAAATTGGGCAGACTAGATGGACCGAATGGTTCTTATCTGCCGACACATTCTATGTTTCTATGTTTCTATGTTTCTAAGAAGGGAAAAGAAAATGGTAGATATAAAAGACAAAAATATTGGAGAGTTTTTTACCCCAACCCAACAGAAAAATATAAACATTTCAGCAACCAGCTTGCCCTCCCCTAGAATAGAAGAGAGTACAGTGAGAAATACTCCCAAGGAAAGAACTCCAGACTCTTCAATGGAGCTGGAGCAGATGATTACTCCTGACTTCATAAAAAAATCCTTGGAAGCACAATGGGAATTAATCAAAACTAAAATCCAAGTGAATGCAAGAGACACAAAATTAGATATAAAGAAGGATATCATGGCCTTGGGTACAAGTGTTAGAGAGATGGAAGAGAACATTGAATCTATTAAAGCAAATGAGACCAAATTCCAGGAAAAACAAGACAGCCTAGGGGAAAAGGTTGAATCATTGCAAGAAAAGCTAGCCGACCTAGAGGATAGGGCACGTAGAAACAACTTATGTTTCCGTAACATTCCAGAGACAGACAGCCAAGAAAATTTAGAGTCATATTTAATGGGACTATTAGCATCAATGGGGGTAAGGGAAGACACTCCCCAAAATATTATGGAGAGATCTCATAGATTAGCTAGACCTAAAGGTATATCTGATACTCTCCCACGAGACGTAATAGTGGCCCTATCCACTTATAGAATGAAGAAAAAAATCATGGACACATTTGTAGCATGGAAAGACAAACCAAAAGAGTATGAAAATATAAATGTGTACATAAAAAATATAAAATAGGATTTGTCCTATCACACTAGAATGGCAAGGAAAAGCTTTGGTCAAGTAACTACAGAATTACGGGAAAGAGGAATAAAATATACATGGGGATTCCCTCCCTGCATAATTATATACAAAGAGGGGACCAGACACGTCCTTAGAAATAAAGAAGGGGCAAAGAATTGGCTCGAAAGAGAAGGACAGAGGTAGAATAAGATTGACAGAGGGATAAGAAGGGAGGAGGGGGGAGAGGGAAGGTACGAGGGGAAAGGGGAGGGTGGATACAAGATTAGACAGGAGTTAGGGAGGAGGAACGGCAAGAAGGGGAGTTATATTGTAAACAAATAGGTTAATACAATTGGGCGGTTAGTTAAGAGATAGGGCACACAGGGTAAGGGAAGAAATAGGAACACAATTTTCATCTTGACACAGCAAATGGTAATTATAGGAGAACTCACAATTATAATATTAGTATACTCCACATTTTACACATTTAGTATTATAATATAGAGTCAAGTACAAGATTGATAACACAGAACTACACGCCCCATCCCACCAGCACATGGGATATAGATAACATTTCAAGCAATAACGTGAAGCTTCAAATCTCATTTAAGACACGGAAGTAAGCATCTATAATCTACACTTTACATTAGGTTAATAATATAGAATCAAGCACAAGATTGATATCACAGAGCTTACACGTCCTACCTCACTATAACACTGGATATAGATAATATTTAAATATAACACGCAAGACTTTGAATCTCACTTAAGACATGGAAGCAAGAAAATATTAAAATAGGGGAATTACGGGAAAATATAAATAAACTAAAGGTCAAAGCAAATAAGAAAGCATTGTACTCTCTCGGGGCCCTCACGATATGGGACTTTAGACCCAATGATGTTTAGGATATGCCCACTCCAGGGGGGGTGGGACATAGCAGGGGGTCTCCCAGGGGAAAGCTGTCCCCAGGGGACACTGGTTTTAAATGTTTTTTTTATGTATCTAAATGTCTGTGTAATATGTATGTCAGCCCAGAGTGACAGGTGGGGGGGGGAGGGGGGGGAGAAAGGGGGACAAAAATGGAATATGGTTAGGTCTGTATCATTAAACATTAAGGGCTTGAATTCGGTACATAAAAGTATGATATTAACAAAATTTCTTAGGAAAGAAAAAATAGACTTATGCTTACTACAGGAAACACACTGGAAAAAAAATTATGTACATAAGATGAGATTTCAGGGATATAAAGTAATTACGTGCTCAGCAATGGAGACAGAAAAAAAAAGAGGTACAGCAATTATGGTAGCCGAAACTCTATCGATAGAGATATTAAGTTTGGAAAACGATATTGAAGCAAGATATAACATATTAGTATGTAAGATCAATCATAGTCCATATACGATAATAAATATGTATGCCCCTAACTCGAACCAAATGTCTACGATCACTCTGTTGATGGGAAAAATTGAAAGGATCCAAAAAAGGCCCTCTTGTTTGGGCAGGGGACTTTTATTTAGTAATTGAACCAATGATGGATAAAAGTATCCCTAGAGGTAGCTCAATATCGAAGAATATTAATAGACAAGCCCAAAATCTGAAGACATTTCTAAAGAAAAACCGCTTATACGATGTGTGGCGGACCCTCCACCCGGATCTCAGGGATTACACATACTGTTCTAAAGTACACAATTCCTACTCTAGAATAGACTTGGTTCTGGGGGATTTGCCTATGACAAGGATGATAAAAAAAAATAATGATAGTAGAAACACCATGGTCGGACCACAATGCTATAAAATGGAACTTACAGGAGACCAGAGATGGAGTGGAGTGATCGGCTTGGAGATTAAATAATAAGTTAATAGAAATAGAAGAAAATGTAAAATTGTTACAAGAGACGACAGATTACTATTTCAAAGAAAATGTATCCACAGAAGTAAAAATGAATAAGATCTGGGCAGCATATAAATGCGTAATTAGAGGACATTTAATTAAATTAGGTACCATTAGGAAAAAACAAAACGGGACTTCCGTAGTAGACTTATATATAGAGTTGGGAAACCTGTCGGAAAAAAATAAAGAATCACCAACGAAACCAACGACGATACGTATAGAGGTGAAAACGTTAATAAACAAAAAACTAATGGAGGAGGTAAAAGAAAACCTGGAGAAATTAAATCAAATGTATTACTCTAAGGGTAATAGAGCAGATAAAAATCTTAGCGCTAAATTAAAGAAAAAGACGGCGTCCCAGCAAATATATAGGATAGTACATAAAGGGAAAACAATTTACGACCCAGAAGGAATTGGCAAGGCATTTGCGGAATTCTACTATTCCATGTACAACTTGGACTCGGAAGCTAGAGAACCACAGATATTAGAATATCTGGAATCATGACATTTACCTAAACTGTCTGAGGACCAGATGAGTGTCCTAAACCAACTAATAACAGAACAGGAAGTAAATCAAGCTATAGATAAAATAAAATTAAAGAAAGCCCCTGGCCCAGATGGCTTTACGGGATATTTTTATAAAAAGATGAAGATGAATATAAGTAACTTTATGACACACCTGTTTAACAGTATAGTGAACAATGGTAGCATAGATCCAGACTTGCTTAAAGCTAACATAGTCCCGATCCCAAAGCCAAACAAAAACCCAACACTGATAGAAAATTACCTTCCAATCTCACTGATCAACGAGGACATTAAAATCTTTTCATCAGTACTGGCAGATAGAATTAAAACCAGTATCTCCTCGCTGATACACAGAGAACAAACAGGTTTTATCCCAGGTAGGAAGACCGCTAACAATATTAGAACTTTAATAAATCTTATAGATCTAACTAGTATTAAAAAGAAACCAACAGTTATACTATCTTTAGATGCGGAAAAAGCCTTTGACCGGGTTGGGTGGAGATTCATGTTTAGTACGTTGAGGGTGTTTGGATTTGGGATCTGGATGGAAAAAGCAATAAAAACATTGTACTCAGGACCATCGGGCAGGATAATAGGGGGGGGGGGGGGGATAAGATCCCCCTGGTTCCAAATAAGCAATGGAACCAGGCAGGGATGCCCTTTGTCCCCCCTCCTATACGTCATGGCATTAGAACCATTAGCACAACGTATCCGAGAGAATAAAGATATAGAAGGAGTGAAATGTGGAGGAAGACAGTATAAGCTAAATCTATATGCAGACGATGTAACAGTAATTATGGCAGACCCAATACAATCAGTAGACAGACTAATGGAGGAAATAAAAACCTATGGGCAAATTTCAAATTATAAATTGAATGTGTCCAAATCAACTTGTATGGGACTACATCTGGGCGAAAAGGATAGAGATACAATAAGATCTAAATTTAAATTCAACTGGACCAAAGATAAGATAGAACATCTGGGAATCCTATTCCCATCAGAGATAGATACAATGGCGGAAATTAATTTCGGACAACTGATACAAAAGGCGCGGGAATTATTGAACAATTGGATAAATCTTGAGATCTCATGGTGGGGCCGCATCAATACAATCAAAGCGTACGTATTGCCGAAATTTATATATATATTCGAAGCATTCCCATGTTTAGTCCCGACATCACAAATAAAAGAATTACAAAATATGTTTTTAGACTTCATATGGAGGGAAAAAAAGCTAGAACTAGAAGAAGTCTCTTTGATTTAGTAAAAGAAGACATTTTTAAATACCTAAGAATTAAAAATTACATCAAAAAGAATAACTGTAAAGAAGACGAAGATATTGAAGGACTAAAACTGTTGATGGCCCAGAATAATAAATTGAGTACATATTTAAAAAATCCCCTAATGGCAGGACAAAAACAGGAAAATACGAGGATATAAAAATGAGTATAAAAAAATGGGAACAGGACCTAGCAGAAAAAAAATACCCCGAGTTGTGGCTCGAGATTATCCCTAAAATCAAAAGCAACATACACTGCCTAAATCTTATCGAACTACAATACAAACTTATGTACAGAACATATTTAGTTCCAACAAAAATTAACCAAACGTATCCGAATCAGGATCCACTGTGTTGGAGATGTGGGAACCAAATAGGCTCCTATATACACATCTGGTGGAACTGTAACAAAATCCAAAAACTATGGAATTTGACTTTCCAAATCCTAAGGTGTATACTTAAGATGGACATCCCAATTACCCCAGGTGTGGGGCTCCTTCACCTTGAATGGACACAGCTGGGAAAGGAAAACAGATACATACTAGTACACCTACTTATAGCTACAAAGATCCTAATAGCTAGAAACTGGAGAGGAAAAGAGACCCCAAACTGGGAACAATTAAAAAAACAAGTAACATACCAACTACAAATGGAAGATAGGGGGAAAATAGTCCAAAACAAAGGCTGGAATAAATGGAAACAATACATAAATGAATAAGGATGAAAGTTAAGAAAAAGCCCTGAATGTAGATGAAAACAGAAGACTTAAAAATACGTCCATAGAAAAAGTATAGATAAAACTAAATATGAGTACGTTTGAAGGATAGAGCTAGGGATGTCCTCACTCTCTCCTCCCACCTACCCTCAGGCCCATTTTGGAATAGACAGGGGAGCCGTAGGAGCGTAATCGGTGTCAGTTTTTGGGCGTGTGTTAGATGTTGTATGTACGTATTGGCCAAAGATGGACAAAAAACAAAGACAGTTAAAAGATATAAAAGATGAATTGTACATGGTACTGTTATATGCATTCAACTGTCTTAATATACAGTTTTTATATGTGGAAAGAAATGAAAATGTTAAATAAAGAATTATATATAAAAAAAAATATTTATATATAAATATATATATATATATATATATATATATATATATATATATATATATATTAGAAACACATAGTAATTACCGCACTACATGTGATTCAATGAGGTGCGGTAACCATTAACGAGTCGTTAAATAAGAAATGTTACCCTTTAATTTACTGCTATAAAAAACAGGACTGGATTTTTTTTTGTTAATGCAGAAAAGTTAAATAGACAACGCATGTGCAAAATAAACTAATTAAACCAATTTAACACCTATCAGTGCACGGTAACATCAACTAAATTATGTTAAAGGGACTATATCATCATTGTTTTCAGTGTGAATGTAGATAGGAATATCTGATGTATACACAGTTTAACCTGTTAATTCAGGAGTGTCTACTGGCATTGCTGTGGAGGAGGTTGGTGTGCGTCATGTGGCAAGGCTAACCACTATATGTTGGTTGAGTTGCTCCAATGGCAGAACCACTGTTTTTGTGGCGTGTCAGAGGATGTGGTTCTGCTCCATACTCCCAGCACTTCTTCTGTGCCAGATGAGGTAGAGGTATTTTTCCTCGCTGGCATAATAGCGTGATGGTGCTTGAGGTGCCGCAGTTGGTCCAGAAGGTACAGCAGCACAGTAGTAGTTGCATGGGCCGACTGAGTGTCCAAAGCAGCAGCAGCTGGTGTATAACTTTTAGTAGAGACAGCTACAGCTGGTGGAGCAGTTCAGCAAATTCCTGTGGAGGAGGTGGTGAGGCCGACGACTCATTGAAGCAAGGAAATGTTTACATATAGTTACATAGTAGTTTGGGTTGAAAAAGCACTTGTCTCCATCAAGTTCAACCCTTTTCCTATCCCATGTTTACCGCTGTTGATCCAAAAGAAGGCAAATAAAACCCTTTCACCAATTTCAAATTCTGCGTTCAGTGGGGAAAAAATTATTCTTGACTTCAAATCGCATCAGATTTCTCCTTGGATCAACAAGAACTAAATACACATTAATGCCTATACTAACATGCATAGCCCTTTATGCTCAGGTTCATTAAAAAACAGTATCCAGGCCACTTTTAAAGGCATCTAAGGTATTTGCTAGAACTACTTCTTCAGGCAGTGAATTTCATATCTTAATTGTCCTTACTGTAAAAAAAAATCCCTTTCACTGTCGTAGACGAAATCTCCTTTCTTCAAGTCTTAGCGGGTGACCTCTTGTCTTTTGTACTGTTCTGTTAATAAACAGGTATTCAGAAAGCCCTTTGTATGGGCCCTGTACATATGTATATAACATTATCATATCCCCTCTAAGCCGCCGTTTCTCTAGTGTGTACAGATTTAATTTTTCTAGCCTTATTTTCCCCTTATTAGTTTTGTAGCCCTCCTCTGCACTTTCTGTAGTTCCATAATGTCTTTTTTATAAAAAGGTGCCCAGAATTGAACCACATTTTCAAGGCAGAATAACATCTTCCTCCCCTGAGTCAATACCCCTATTAATATTGCCAATATCTTATTGGCCTTTGCAGCTGCCTGCTGATACTGCTAAGTCTATTGTCTACTACTACTCCCAAATATTTTTCATTAGTAGATTTCCCCAAAGAAACACCATTTAAACTATGTATTTAACTATGTGGCTAATGAGGGTCTGGGTACTGCTCCCGATGGCATGGTGGATTAAGAATACTGATATTTGACTACCATCCGACTACACTCCTCCTGCAGAAACTACAATGTTTGGTGGCGTGTTGGCTAGAAGCTGTGAAGAAACAATCATGAACATTAGTACATTTAAATATGTAATACTTTCTATTGCAGTCAGTGTCAAGCTACATGGTGGGTAACATTACATTATCTATCTATAACAGCTATACTGACAAATTGCTCACAAGAGGGGGAAGACATATGTGACCTATTTCTACATTGTATACTAATGTAAGCGTGGTTCTGTACATATGTCAATATAATTGAACTGTTACTAGGCCAGTTATTCTCACTCCTCTAATTTATTATCATTGAGCACCACCTGCTGTCTATATTCATCTGAGTTTGTCAACAGGGGTCACCTAAGTCATGAGGCACAAGTGGGTGATGGAGTAGTACTCAAAAGCTATGCCATGGGTCATTGGACCCCAAACCTCTACAACTCCTGGGAAGTGTTCAACCAATATCGGGTATATGTTTTGACCCTTCTTTTTTTGGCCATCAGTGTCTTAGAGTTTCGCTTGCAATTACCCCACCTCTTTTTCAATGGCTTCTCTTATTATGCAGTGTTGGTTCACTGAGTTCCCCGTCTCCTCAGTCTCGCTCTATGGTATTAATACAATGACATATTTAATATTTATTTTTGATTAAACGAATACATTGTTATAATACTTCTTTTTTTTTAGTCCTGGCTGCTACACACACAGTAAATATGTGAATTCAACTTCTGCTAACCGTATGCTTCTCAGGGATCAGGATAATATCACCACTACTTTCCAGTGTGTACAAAGAACCTACCAGTAAGTGATTGGGAGTAAAAGACATTTAGAGGAAAACAGGAGCAAAACAAGAGTATTGTGATGGGGCTTCTACTAAAGTTTTTCATGTTCACCCCAAGACAATTCATTATGGTCAATGAACATGTGTGCAGCATCAGAATACCTAAAGCATGTCCACATGGAAGAAATGGTGGGTCTGTGTGCTGTGCATTGGGTACAGCAGTACTATGGTACAGTGTGATTGGTCCTGTACACAGTGTGGTTGACCCTCGAGATGGGAGCAGAGACCTGCAGCTTCGTTGCATGAGAGGACATGTAACCATTAGCACTTTTGTTTAAAATGCTGGTGTGAACTCTGCTTTTTTATATCATACGACCAGTTCTGTTCTATGCAGATGTTATTTGACTAGTCTGGAACTGCAAGAAATATATTTTACAAAATATTTTCTTTCTCAGAAAATGCATCTAGAAAGTTATATATAAAAAGCCAGACAAAGCCATTAATTAAGAAACAATGTATTATATTTTTTTTCTTTGAAGAATTCAAAAAATGTTGGTGAGTCTCATTATATTATTCTATGACATCATCTACCCAGCTTGTATAACAGACTTTTATCAAGTCAACATGGCCAGACTTCACAAAATTCATTGGTGATTCATGTTGGAAAATTATAGTGCATGTGTTTTTGCACCTCATTCCTGATGCTTTTTGTTTAGGTACATGCTATGTTGATGTGCACTGCAGTGTTCTCCTGCTACTTCCTAAAGTAGGCAATAGGTCACAGGTTTTAGTGACACAATATTTTTAGATTGTTTAAATTTAAATGGTTATGAAACTTTTTTCCAAATGTATTTATTTAACACCTTCGCGACAAAGGACGTGCCAGGTACGTCCTGGGAGAAACTCCTTTAACGACAAAGGACGTGCCTGGCACGTCCTGCGGTGAATCAAGCGTCCTGCGGTGAATCATCAGCGAAAACTGCTTTAACGGTGCTGGTCTATTGCCTCAATGTCGAGGCAATAGCTAGCACCGAAATTTCTATTTTGGAGCACCCACGATCGCCCCACGAGCGATCGTGGGCGCCATATTGACGGAGCATGCTGCTCCGTCAATATGGCTAAGCCCTCTGCCGGTCTGAGCTTTGGAAGTGAAAGTAACTTCACTTCCGTCGCTCTGAATATGCTACTTGACTGCCCCTAGTGGTAGTTAAGTAGCATTGCAATGGAACATTTTTAAAATAAATTTGTAATTAATTAAAAAACAGATTATATAGATAGATTAGCCTATAGGGTTAAAATTAAATAATTTTTAGCATAAGGGATAGGGTTAAAATGAAATTAAAATTAAAAATATTAAGGGATATAATAACGATTAGAGTTGGGGTTAAATTTAGTGTTAGGGTTAAATTTTGGGTTCAGGTTGGCGTCAAAAGGTCAATATATATGAAAAAAACAAAAAACACTATTTTTGGTTTTTGCCCAATAACTCGCAAAAAAATACCGAAAAATATGGAAACATGCATATTTTTGAACTCGGGACAACATTTAGAAACTATTTAGACGGGGTTTTTTTAATGATTTTATTTGTGTAAATTATATTTTAGGTCAAAGTTAGAAAGAGTGGGTTTTTTTTAATTTTTCATCATATTTTATGATTTTGTTTGTAGTAAATTATAAGATATGATGAACATAATGGTATATAATGAAAGCCTTTCTTATGACGATAAAAACAACATATAATTTGTGTGGGTACTGTATGTGAGAAAGAAAAAAATTACAGCTAAACACAAACACCCTAGAAATGTCAAAACAGCCATTGTCACCAAGGGAAAGTCAAGGTGAAAATGTCTTGTCACTAAGGGGTTAAATGTATGGCTATGGATAAAAATAGGACATACAAAAATATTGACAAATCATCATGGCAATTCAGCATGGGACCGGCAGTTGAAATGTTCCACAGGAAATATAGATTCTTAAATACCTAGAAAAAAAAAAGATTTAACGTGTCAGTGTAGAATGACTGATATATTTATTATACCAAAAAAAACACTCAGAGATATATTTGAATCTCATATAAATCTTTGGTTGTTTTGATATATTTTTGTATTATTTATGTATATATACATGTCACAAAGTGAATCATGACAGTCTGTGTGACTGGGATTCTTGGGGGGCCCTGAGAGCCCAACACCTCCCTTTGGACTGTGGACCCTGTCTTTGGATATACTATATTTTAGGGTACATACTTTGGGGGCATACGTGACACCCTCCTTCAGTTCAGCTGGACTTCAACACAGTCTCACTCAGGATGCCAGACAGGATGTGTACCTTGAGATCCAATCCTTTGCTCTATTCATTGTGTTTCCCCCAGGTTAAGAAATGTTATTATATGTTATATGTATTATAGTGTTGAAATGTGTGTGTATCCAATCAACACGTGTTTACCATCCTGTGAGCCATCTATTGTCCCTTATAGTCTGGATGTCTGGATCTAAAGATGGCATGTTTATTTTATGTAAAGTTGTACTGTATTTCATTACATGTTTTAAGTTAGGTTTTCTCTTGTTTGACGCTTACATGTGATAATTAGTTCCCTGTGCCTTCCCCCTAGTTGATGTCATATTTGTGTGTATATATGTCTGGGCTGTTTGACAAATAAAGGTTGTTCACTTCATTCTTGCTAGTGGTCCTTCCTGCTATTTGGGTACAAATAGCAAGGTTCCAGGAAAGATTTGCTGGGTGGATGCTGAGCATTAATTGGGGGCTAAGGAGGTGATTTCCTACAATGGGCAGAGGTGTTACCGGCCTTGGGTATCCGTTTTGTTACAATACACACACACACACACACACATATATATATATATATATATATATATATATATATATATATATATATATATATATATATATATTATAGAGAGTAGTTTTCCTTGGAAATGCTTTCTTATATGTGACATCTTCCATTCTTTGCCCATTCTGTATGTATGAAAGGTGTTTAATGATTGAACTACATTTTTAAGACTATAAATGTAGAGTAATCTTACTTTTAACTTTCATAGCTATTCTTTTTATTTGTTTATTTTTGTGTTTGTTAATATCATTTAGAGTTATTAATTTTTTTCCGATTATGATATGTGTTTAGTCTTTTAAGCCAACAATGTGGTATTTGTTGTTTTTCTTGGGAGTGGTTAATACATTTGTGCAGGAAACCAGGCTATAAGTAAGATTTTGTATGCTAGCTGTCAAACGAAGTATATGAACATACTTTCTGCCTTTCAGTAGAAGTGGACATTGTTTTGGTAGCTAGCTAAAAAAAAAAAAAATGAATAATAAGAGTTCATCAGAAAATATTTGTTCAATTAAAAATAATTAAACGTATAACCTTGTAACAAAATAAACCGCATTCATTTTTTCAGATGTTTTACATTTTTAATTTAACATTTTAATTATATCACTATTTATCAGAGCCCGCTTCTTGAGCTGCACCCCAAGGAATAGGAAAAATGCTATTTTTTATCCAAAGAGGTTATGTTACGTATAGTCTAAGTAATATATTATGCAACAATACTCCCAAGAGCAATTTTATATAATACACAAAAAAATGCCTTGTTCATGAACTATATAACATTATACTAGATTAGATTCATGATTAATAACTATTATCTCTGCTCTAATAATCATTAAGCAACTCTATTTTTAAAATAAGTGATAATTATGTCAGTAATTAACAATTTTAAGGTAAGAAAAAAAGTCCATCTGCAAGTGAAAATCTTCAGCTAATTCACTGTCTGTGCCAGTGGTGTCTCTTATTTGTAAAATCACTTGTGGATTAATATGCTAATGAACTACTTTTAATGGGAAATATTCAATTTGAATATCAGACCACACGGTGATGTCATAAACAGGAGACACCAGGCACACATTAAAGCCCTTCAGAGTGCTATGCTGCATTTGATGTACCTTGAAGGCCAGAATTCCGTTACTTTTGTCATATGTTTGCTGAACTGTGAATTTCTTTCTTTGTGTTCAGTCCGCCCACACAAATTATATATAGATTTTTTAAAAAGATGGATAGGGCTTTCATTTGACACTATTATTTTCATCATATGATATAATTTACTATTAAAAAAAATATAAAATATAATGAAAATATGCCATAAAAAACACTTTTTCTAACTTTGACCTGATTTTTTTTAAAACAATTACAAATGGTAAAAAAGACCCTGTCTATATATTTCTAATATTTGTCCTGAATTTAGAAATACCAATGTTTCCATGTTTTTCTATGTTATATTTCAAGTAATAGGGCAATAATTAATATTATTGTTTTTTTGTTTCCTAACCATTTTCTTCTACAGTGATCTTTTGACCCCAACCCTAAATTTACCCTAACCCTAAATCTACCCCCACCCCTTAATCTAAACCTTGTACTAACCCGAACCCCCCTATAACCCTAATTATAACCCTAACCCTAGAGGGTTAGTAGATCTAGAGTTAGCTTTTTCCTTTTATTTATTTATTTTTATATATTTTTTTCTAGCTGTAATGTTGCTGACTGCCTCTAGGGGCAGTCAAGCAACAGTTTCAGAGAGACGGAAGAGATTTCTCACTTCCGTCGCTCTCTGCTGAGCACACTGTATTGGAGGAGCATGCTCCTCCAATACAGCAGCCGTGATCACCGGGTGGTTTTGCCGAAGGCACTCTCAGAGGCTGCAGGCATGTAGGAGCTAAGGAGCGCAACACTACATGAAAACTCATGACGTTTATATACGTCCTCATGATCCTCAATGACCATGCTTTGCAGGATGTATAGATACGTCCATTAGCGTTAAGGGGTTAAACCATTTGCTTGCAGTTTTTTTAACACAATATATAGGGCACCTCTAATCATTTTTATTACCTACATTCACAGTGCAGACAGTGTTTAGGTGACACCTTAAGTGCCCAAGAACCATTTTGCTTACCCTTACCCATTAAGAGTATTATTTTTTTTTATTATTCTTAAATGTTACATTTGTATTAAAATATTTTTTACATGTCAGTTCATTTGAAGCTATTTCTGGCAGCAGTCATCTCGTAGAAAGAAAAAAAGATGACATTGCTTGTGTATTAAATATTATACATTGAATAAATGTTGCCCAGCAGACTTGTCTCTTTATTGGTCACTGCAATGTTACAAATAGATTTGTAACCTGTTCATTTCAGAGGTGCCTGGTGCTTTTCACATGTTTAAACGCCAGTGACAAAGCCAATCAGCTTGGCCATTGGCGGCAGCTGATTGCTGTGATTGGTTAACACATTGATCATATGCTCTGGAAGAGCCGGACTCTGAGAAGACTGACTCGCTTTAAGGCATAGTCCTGTTCCATGAGCAGTATCATCATTTAGATCTGATCTATATATATATAAGTTTGATAGGACCATTTTTTTTTTAAAACGTACGTATATTTTCAATTGCAGGAAGACATTAACTGTCTGAAGGTCAAATAAATGAGAACTATTAGAGCTTTGTGGTAAAATACAGTTAAATTCAATACTATTAATATTTTAAAATATAAAAAACTTCTAAACATCACAATCTACTACTCATTTTATCAGTACATTGCATGCATTTTGCCCCATTAATTGAGGGCAAATAGTGAATTACATTTTTCTAATGTGAAACTACAAGTGCAGAGAAAGGATTTTTGTTTTTTTTGTTTATAATACAAAACTGATTTTCTCAGCATTTAATGATTTAATTTCTCACTGTTACATTAATCTTAACACACGTTATGTAATTAAGTAATTAATTATCTGTTATGAGGTGTGGCAGATTCTACTTTCACTGCATTGTGTGATCATTGGCTAGTAATGTAGGGGAAATAGAGTCTAGGACTCTTCTTTGCCGTGGCTTCATCGCTGATAGTTCAGCGCGCCAGTTAGAACGCTGAACTGCCAGCAATGAAGAATAACGTTTCATCGTGGATGCTGCTATGTAAGGGCTGACAGTTCAGCGCTGAACTGTCAGCTCTTACAAATGTAAAAGTAAAAAGAAAATACCCCCCTAATAAATAATTCCCCCCCAAAGTTCCCCCCAAACCACAATACTAAAATTAACCCCAAAACCCAATACTAAAATTAACCCAATACTAAAATTAACTCCAATACTAAAATTAACCCCCTAAACCCTAATACTAACCCCCGAACCTAATACTAACCCCTAAAACCCTAATACTAACCCCAGAACCCTAATACTAAAATTAACCCCCTAAACCCTAATACTAAAATTAACCCTGAACCCTAAAAACTAATTCTAACCCCCTAAACCCTAATTCTAACCACCCTTACTAAAATAAAGTAAAATAGATAAAATACTAAAATAAACTTACCTTTAGCGATGAAATGTTCCTCGATGAAATCTCCCGTGACGAGCTGTCGTGTGGTGAAGAGCTGCGGTGAAGCGGCTGCGAGGATGCAGCCGCGATGAAGTGTCCCGTCCCCGGGGAAATAATCAGCTATCGCAAGCAAAATTATTTTGTTTTGTTTTGTTTTGTCCTCATTGTTTTTTTCAAAGATAAACACAATCATGCCAGTATTGTTAAAGAGACTCTGTCAACCTAAACATTGCTAATACTGGGAATTGGGAGAATAAAAAATTATGATACATGATCTATACATTGATTTAGCAGAATTGCATGAAAGGCATAAAATAAGAAAAATATATGTTTAAAATGTGTGTGTGGTGTCTCAGGGTTATAGGCAAATTACACATTGAAAATAAGTTAATTTTCATATCATATATTTTTATGCTACTGAATTCAACTCACAAAATGTATTGATCATTTTCCATCATTTTTTTCTTTGCATTCACAGTATAAGCCATATGTAGGATGTTTAGGAGTCCTTTTAAAAAAAAAGCATTTTATCCAGTGCACCATAGCTTTTGTTAAGACATTTTAATTATTTTTTATTAATTTAGACATAAGATTATATGGAAGTAATGCAGGAAACAGTAAACAAAACATTCACATAGCAGGTAACATAATAAGTTTAGCATTTGGGAGAAAATTAAATAGCACAGCCATGCTCCAGTGATTTTACAGTTCAACATAGTTTTAAATGTCACTTCTCTTATTCTTAGTCACATTTTGATTCATGTAAAAATCGGTTTATTAGCAGGCAGTATCTGATCACACCATTTGTCATCATTTTACTCATATTTACACATTTGAGTCTTGACTGATTAAGTTATTCATAAATTAATAGTTAGCAAATGTAGACAATCTTTACACTAGTATTTCAGATTTTTTTTTATCTCTTAAAGAAATAATTACCCTCAAAAGGTTTTATTTTTTTATTTTGCATTGTTGATTTCAGATATTTCTTTTATTTTTGTTATGTTAGTTTATTGTTTGAAATATTTTACGAAACAAGTGTGACTGGGCACTGCCAGTTTGTGAAATATAGTGTTTTTGGGTGCCATCCCCCAGAGACTTCACAGCACTAGTATCTCACTTTGGCGACAGTCTATAAGTCAGGATTCGGATCATCGACTAGTATTGAATGGGAGGGTAATGTAATTATTACATCACAAGGGAGCGGAGTCATGGTTCGGTTTAATCAATCTCCCCTCTTTGTGTTGGAAGGCAGTAAAAAAAGTTGTACACAGTCACTAGTCCTGCCCCCCTAGTGATACACAGGAGCCAGTAAGAGAGCAGGGGTGTAACTTATGACATCATCATGCAGGTTTTGGCCCCAGTTGTAAAGCGAGACGTGCTTGAAGATTTTGGAGAATGTTGCATCATGTAAAATTCTCAAAATGGATGCTGGAGATAAAACCTAATTTTATTTTTGCTTTTATATGCAAATGGTTCAAACATAGAAGAAGAAAAAAAAGTGGCATATGTCTTATATATGTGTTTGTTTTCAATTCATAGGTAATCTAGTTACATCTTATAAGCGGTAGTGTCCCTTTAAAGGTAAATCGGTCATAGTAGGCTAACCATGGAAAAAGAAGGGGCTCGATCAACAAATGATGGTTTCCCATGCCCTAATGATATAATACAGGAAATGTGCACACTATTATCAAATGATGACTCTGAATTGTAAAATTGATCCTTTTGATTATTGTTTATTGATTCACCATTGAAAACATGCAATCACTGGGCTGAATGTTTGATGCTTTCCACATGCCAAAGGAATATAATTACGTTTTAACTTCCATTACCAATAATTATTTACTTTTGTAATATTATTTCACATGTAAGAGAATTAAATAGGTTTACACTGTGTTCCAGCCTGCTTAACAGACAACTTTTTTTTATTACTTTTTTTTATTATTCTTTGCTTCCATAAAGGAAGCAAGGTTTAAAAAAATGTTCTCGTGTAGAAGAAAAAAGGTTAAAATCTGGTACAAACAATGTCCGGACAGCAATCACTTCTCAGTAATCAAGTGTCCGAAGCAAACAAACCCATAAGAGAGGAGAGCCACCCAAACCGGGCAGAAAGAAGACCCAGCTGGCTTATGAGGATGTCAGCTTATTTTGGGTCAAGTACAGTTTCGGCATGTAGTTTTCTAGCTACCAATGGTGGTGTTGTATAGTTATGAGCATTTAGTTTAGGAAGTGATGTCATAAAGCAGCATTATAAGCATTTTAGTTGTGAAATACATTTCTCATAATGCTCAGTCAGCAAAAAGGCACCTATGATGTCTGAGCATCATGGGAAGTTAGGACACAGCACAATATTACTATCTCTGCTGTGGATGATAACATATGATGTACAGCCAACCAAAATATCCCAAGGATGCTGGCTGAGCATCATAGGATATGTGGTCCAGGCCATCTTAACAAAAACATCCCTCCTCCCAGTTTCCGGCTTGGAGTACACAAATAGGGCTGCACACCCAATTCTAAAATAAATCACTTTATCTAATCGATTCAGAACACACCAACATATATATCAACATACAATATTACTACAAGATACACACAACTCACAAAGATGGTAGTAGAGACAAGTCTGACACAAAACAGGGCAAAAAATATTTGTAAGTCTAATTCATGGTGGTCTTCTTGAGGGCTCCTCTGTGAAAGAGGTTGAAGGATCACAGGCACAAACTCCCAGGTGCTCCCTGGTAACCATAGGATTGCCACCCAGAAGATATATAACTGGCAAGTAGATAATTTGGTTTGAGGCCAGTGTTAAGTCCATTGGGCCAATATGGTATATTGCAGTGTACCTTTTCTCCAGTACCCACTTGAAAAAGAGAGTAATATTGATTTATTCTTCCTGGTAAAACATCTTGTAAATAAATAGAAACATAAAATAAAGTGCTTGATTTATAAATAATATTCATAGCTGTGTATATTCCAGATAGCAAAACCAATTTAAATCTTCTACTACGTAGATCATATAATTCTTAGACTATTGTCACTTTCAGCCTCTCATAATGTATAACTATTTCTATTTTAGTTTGTAATTTACCTCCTGATGTTTGCTTTCTCACTATCCATCATTGCCACTCGTGCTATATCAGAGACCTGCAAACCAAACTAATCCTCTGATTGCAATGGCATTTTATCTCACACTACATACTTAGTATAAAAGATTTCCAAAATTTGATAAACCAAGGGAACAAACAAGCTTAAACCATATCTGAAAATAATTTGAGTTGAGCACTGTTTCATCAAACATTGTTTAACCCTTGCTTCCTTGAAGTCTCTCGCTGCTAGCACAGAAAGAGACCCTCGTTTTTGCATGGGATTTGCAAGGAGGGCCTAGTTAAGGTCCCCCCGCTGATCCCATGCAAAAACGAGGGTCTCTCTCTGCGCTTGCAGAGAGATACAGTCGCCGACCAGATGGCTGCCTGCTTCCTGTGGAAGCATGTCAGCTGTCAATTAGAGGATAAACTGGCGTGTTCTATCAAAAGTATACACCAGTTCATCCTCATATTAGGTATAACTTAAAAATGTCACTTGTGCTTCCATATTAGAAGCACAAGTGAAAACTAACGTTTAGTGTCCCTTTAATTCTATTTTCGTTGAATTATGCAATGCCATCAAAACAGCAAAACTCGTTTAGAATCAGTGTGATTACCTTCCGGTTATAATATCACACATGGCATGTAATAACAAGTGTTATGTTAAAAAATAATTTCACACCAGCGATCCTGTATATGTAGGTTATTGACTCTTCTGTAGAACTACACTATTCCGCACTGCATTAGCTTTCTGAGAGTAATGATATGGAATGTGTACCTAGCCTTCTAATTAAATGTTACGGTCATTCATCTTTCTAATTGCAACAATGCCCTCCAGGAAAATTTCATCCCAACCAAGGCATTCTTCTTTTGCCTGAGCAAGTTACTTGGAAATCATGTGGATACAGGCCAAGATGTGAAATGATTAATGTGTTGTCAATGATATCTCACCAGCAACATCATTATTGGGTAAAAAAAAAAAAGGTCAGACCTTCCTACAGGTAGGGAATTCTAATTTTTCAGCATAGGTGGCATCATTTTAGTATATATTTTTAATACATTTATTTAGGTATTTTAAGTCTATGTTTTAATAAATGCAGTACACTACATTATGCAAATATATTCTTAAAAATAGACCAAAGACGTAATGTGACATATTATGCTTTTTTTTTTTCAAAACTAGAGCATTAAAAGCATTAAAATTAAAATCTGAATGGGAAGTGCCAAATAGAAATTAGTAATGAACTTGTAGATCATAATAATACAATACTTTACTGTTTGAACTGGAAAATAAAAAAAGCATTGTAGTAAAAAAAACAAAAAAACAAAAAACCTATGTTGTATGTTGTCTCCTTTTATAGTATATGGACACATGACCAGTCACAAGAGATCCTGTATCACCTGCTTCGTACAAGATCAAGTGAATTGTACCCAGTGTGTGAAACAGTCCACAATCCAAATAGATGTAATACTTAAAATATAAGTCACTAGACAGCATATAATGGCTGAATTTATTTCCATCATGACAATCTGTATTACCCATCCCTTCTCACATTACCATATCACGTGTATTTAGCATGTCCAGGAAGTGAAAATAACATAATCAATCAATGAATCAAATATGTTCTATCATGTACTTTGGTTCAAAGTTTGAATATGTGCTATGACTCAAAATGATTTGATCATTTTGTGAAATAGGTTGGTACCCTTAACTCATGTTTCTCTGCATTATAATCCACTGCAGCAAATGCATCCTGTGAAGTATAATCAGTGGATAAGCATCTTCAGCATCAGTGTCTGCTGTTCTTTGTAATTAGCAATTTACTTCTGACATTGCACCTCTCACATTCTTACTTAAAGGAACAAACTATGATAAACATGATATACATTGTGAGAGCAGAATAGCAAGGACATGCATATAATAAGAGAACAATGGGTTTTACATGTGCCTGTGGTGTCTCCTACCTATGACATCACCTGTGGCTTGATAAGCAAATTCCCCATTGCCCATTGACCATTAGTACACTTGTGCATCAAGCCACACGTGATTTCATAGACAGAAGTCTCCTCAGGTACATCTAAAACATATGTTTCTCTCTTATTCTATACATTTCCATGCAATGTTTCTAACACAAGTAATAGATCATGTTTCATATCTTTTTTTCTTGTCCCAATTTATGCAATGCTTAGGTTGACAGAGTCCCTTTAAATCACATATATGGCAGTACTATAGCTCACATCTACCAATAAATGGACACATTTAAATTTGAATGGAGGACAACTTTTTTTTTTTCTTCCTTTATGATGTGTATTTTTTCTTCCTTTATGATGCGTATTTTTTCCTCCTTCCACAAACACATTTCTATATGTACAAAGTTCGGACCATTTTAATGTCCAAGCTGTGTATGTCATAGTGTTGTTATAGTGGCCTTGTCTCCTGAAATGTAATAATTCAATGGTTGATGGGTTTTTCTTGAACTGTAATCTACAGAACAGCATCTATTTATAGAGTTATCTGTCAGTAACGGGTGAGGTGCTTTTCTGAGCTCTACTTAACCACTATTTCACAGGTCTGGGATTTATTTTAAATGAATCAGCATATCAGTAAACAGAGTTATTCTGTCACAAGAGACATTGAAACTTGGAAGGATTCATCATTCCTCATTTGATTAAGTAGCTTTGAAAATGTATGTGACATGTACATTTTCCTATGATATACTAGATATCAAATCATATTTGCTGTTTATACATACATAGCTGTTTATTGTCCATTTTACAGGACTTTTATCAAGGCAACAAGACAAAACATAACATCTTAAAATCCATGGGGACCTTGTGCGAAAATTGCCCAAGAGCCAGAACACGTCACCACCATTGTCATATACCTTATTGTTGCACAGTGCCAGCTTTCCACAGTGGCACTAGTAAGTGTCAGCTTTGCTCCCAAACTAATTGTCAGTGCCAGATTTGCACAAGAACTGCTTCTATGTGTCCAATTTACCCCACTCAGTTTATTAGTGTCAGCTTTGCCACAAATAGCTTGACAGTTCAATTCAAACATATTGTCACTGCCAGCTGTTCCCCAACACAGCTTTGCCCAAATCAGTGTGCCAGTACCAACTTTACAAATTAAATATTTTGTCAAAGCCCATTTTCCCCCCACATAGTTTTTCAGTGCCAACTTTACCCCACATATTTTGTCAGTGCCAGTTTTATCCCAAACTGCTTGCCAGTCCCAACCAAACATCATATCAGTGACAGCTTTCCCCAAAATAGCTTGTCAGTGCTAGCTTTGTCCCTATACAGTTTTCCAGTGCTCCCAAACTGTTTGTTAGGGACAGCTTTGTCACCAGTTTGTCAGCAAGATATTTGTCCTCAAACTGCTTGTCAATGCCAGATTTGCTCCCGAATAGCTTGTCAGTGTCAGCTTTAACCAAACAGCTGGACAGTGCCAGCTTTCCCATCAAACAGTTTGTGAGTCCATAGAGAATTTATAGAAAATGTTGAGAACTCCTGACTACAATTTTAGTAAGTCAATGCATTCAATATTATTAAGAAAACTGTGTAATATTGTTAGTTCTTGTTAAGATCAAAATATCCTAATAACATGTATCCCTCCATGGATTATCTTTGATGAGATTCTGGGTCCAGTTCTTTCTGCTGCCCGACACAAATATTTGGTCATCGTGCGGGCTATTCAAGTTGAGAGGTCAAGTTTGACTTAGTTGAGAGGTCAAGTTTGACTTAGTCTCAAAATGGAAATCAATCTCCCTACTTGACCACCTTGAGCTATTCACTAAACAAAACTCAGCAGGACCCCCCTCAACAATTCCAACTCGACCTCTGTAGAATGCATACAAAATTGCTATTCAGTAAAAGTAAAGGGGGGTTGAGCTGGATGGTTGGATCTAAGCACAAACATCACTCCATTCAACTCTCCACTACTGAGGATGGGTGAATAAATTAGACTTTTTGACACGAAGTCCATCTCGATTCTGAACTCTGAAAAACAGTTGCTTTAATTTTTTCTCCAATGGAAAATAATGGGAGGTGAAATGCAAGTTTAAGACTAATGGGTCTTTTCACTAAAGTCTGAGTTTGGAGTTCCATATTCATCCTGCCTCACATGCACCCATCACGACCTTCGCAAAATGCTTTTCATAAAGCATTTTTGCAAGTTCAAAACATGGTGAGGTCATGCAATATGGAGGGGAGAAAGATTAAACTCATCTCCCATTCATTTTAATAGGGGAAGAAAATAAACTCTGACTCTGAGACTATGTCCAACTAACAAGCTGGATTTTGTCTCAAAAATCTTCCCCCATGTAATTAATTGACCTCCATTATTTAATGAGTGTGCTAAAATCTTTACTTGCATTATGAAGGAAATTAACAGGCATTCTTTAATGGGTGCAGTAAAACCATAAAAAAAAACCTTTGGCTCCTTGGCACTCTAATAGCTAAAGATGTCCCCAGCTCCCCATCAATTACTGCTACTGGGAGATGGGCAAAAGGCCTAAATAAATAAAAGAAATATTTAAATAAAGAGCTAGCTATCGCCCAATGTCTAAGTTGCCTAAGTATGGACAATGAAATCCCTGCTCACCCTCCTAGGACACAAAGAGTGCCCTTCGTAAAAAATTAAATGAGCTGTGCTCGGATCCCACTGCAGGGACTTTGGGTGGCCTCAGTATGACAGGGAAATGAAGCCAGTGCTCAAATCAAGCACCGGATACATTGTACTTAATCTTACTGTGTCCGGACTTCCGGGTTCGATCACGCATCCGTGACGTCACACGTGACATCGGGTCTCTGCCATGTGATCGGTGGCAAGGAACAAAACGTGACATTTTGGTGCTTGCGTCATCGAAGCGGTTAATTCATACAAGTCTTTTAAGTCTGCTTTAAAGAGCAGTTCCACTTACAGTGCCCAAAACATATAATGTATCATGTAAAGTTAGGATAATGAAACAGATCAGTGTTTTCCTCAATACTTCATAAAACGGCATATTAAGTATAATATAGTGAAATGAAATATAAAAGTGTAACATAGTTACTGCTGTTATAGCAACACTCCTTTATAACTCCCCAAACCCTCTTTCTTATGTTAAGGTACAGTGCACAGCATTGTCTGAAATCACACACCCCATACATTCCAGGTTATTGAAACAGCTGAGTTCTACAGAGAGCTTGTGATTCCTCAGTGAAGGCTAATGACAACCCTTTCTCAGAGTGAGCAGGGAAACTGTTCTGAACTCCCGCTCACCGATGTCACTGATTTGAAATTATTTGATGTGTAAAACTACAGAGAAGAAGTGTAATGTGTGGTAAATTAAAAATAAGTACATTTCATATATATTAAAACCATGCCAAAAAGGCTTTTGACAGGGTCAACTGGGGATTTATTAGTCAGACCTTTGACAAGCTGGGATTTGCCAGCTCGATAAAGACAGCAATAATAGTTTTGTGTTCTGGGCCGGTGGCTAAAACTATGTGTCATGACATCACCACCGACTGGTTTTTGATAAACAAAAATGGGACTAGGCAGGGCTGCCCACTTGCCCCAATGTTATACATCTTAATCCTAGAACATCTGGCAAACAAAATAAGAGCTAATCCCCATATTAAATGTATTGGTCAACTCAACCATAAGTGAATCTTATATGCGGATAACATCATATTGACACTAACGGACCCCTGAAATTCTTTGGAAGCCCTCATGGAGGAAATTGGGGCTTATTGCAGTCTCTAACTAAAAGTTAAACATGGGTAAATCCCATGTAAAGAATTGTCTTGTAATTTTCCTTTCATTTGGTCCATAAATGGCATTGAATATTTGGGAATTCAGATTATAGTCAATTGACCTATTCGTATGAATGGGGACTCTATTTTGGTTTATAGAATAGCCAATAGCATTACATGTATTCTATAAGCCGAAAGTCTATAAACCGAAAGACATTCGGTTTATAGAATACATGTAATGCTATTGGCTATTCTATAAACCGAAAGTCTATAAACCAAACGACATTCGGTTTATAGACTTTCGGCTTATAGAATAGCAATAGCATTACATGTATTCTATAAAACGAAAGTCTATAAACCAAATGTCTTTTGGTTTATAGACTTTCGGTTTATGAAATACATGTAATGCTATTGCTATTCTATAAACCGAAATACAGTCCCCATTCATAAGAATAGGTCAATTGAACTATTCGTATGAATGGGGACTCTATTTCGGTTTATAGAATAGCAATAGCATTACATGTATTACATCTGAGAGTCAAATTGAACCGTCAAATACTGTGCTTACAGCGCACTTTGAAAAATTCTAATAGTTTTGGGTACTAAATAGTACATTTGCGTCTTGCGGTGCACTTCATATCTGAGAGTCAAATAGAACCATCAAATACTGTGCTTACAGCGCACTTTGAAAAATTCTGGCTACCTCCTCCTCCTCCAGCGCCGCTTCCACCTACACCGCCACGGTCACCGCCTCCTCAACCTATGGGTCACTTAGTATAAACTGAAAGAGAATAGCCTGCACTCCAACCCTCTCTCAAATGGATAATTCTGTTGATCCTCCTGGCAGCCATGCTTTAGATTTAGATTTATGTTCTTCCAAAGCTAAAATCAAAGATTCCATCTTGTGCTATTTTATGGCTCAGCTGTATTGGTAATTTGTATGTATTTTATGTTATTTTAAGTTATTTCCCTATCCACATTTGCTTGCAGGGCACTTGTCGTACTCTTACCCACATTTTAATTCCTTTTGCAGCCCTCTAGCCCTTTCCATGACTTTTTTAGAGGCATTTTAGTGGCCAAAAGTCTGTGTCCCCATTGACTTCAATGGGGTTCGGGTTCAGGGTCAAGTTCGGGGTCAAGTTCGAGCACGGACCTGGACATTTTTTCGAAGTTTGGTCGAACCTGCCGAACTCGAACATCCAGGTGTCCGCTCAACTCTACTAATAATTAATTTTGTGCTAACCACAAAGATTATAATATCAAGAAACTGGTTACAGGATATAGCCCCGTGCTGGTCCCATAGACAGAACCAGCTTGTCTACCAGTATAACATTGAGTAGTATCTCCTTTCAAATAGGCAAAAACAACAAATAGGAATAAAGTAATTCCTTCATTGTCAATTTGTCTCCCATAGCTTGGGTTTAAAGGTTGCCAATATAAAAATAAATGTGGGGAGTTTATACTGGACATTTTTTCTGTTCAAGATGTTCTCCAACCCTCCAATCTCGACCGCCCCACCCCCCCTCCCCACTCCACACACTCTCGCCTGCCCTATTTTAGGTTACACGTAAAGCAGTTAACCATTGATCCAGCCACTCTGTCAATAGTTCTGTCTTGTCTTTTGTTCACATTAATAATATCTAATGCTCATTGAAGGTTTACAAAACAAACATTACAAAAAATGTTCTGAAAAGACTTTAATGTCATTATCACTTGCAAAACGCTATGTCTTGTCATTTATGTTATTGCATTATAAATTTCTTAGTAAATAAAAAGTAAATATGGAAACAAAAAAAAAACATGCACAACATGCAAATATAAGCTGGGTGGAACATGCCCTTTTATCATATGAATTTTAACAATCGTGCCTGAAAATACGCACAATAACAGTATACATTAATCACATGTAAAATAAACATTTTCTTTTTAGAATTTTGCAATTGAGCTAAATAATCATATTTTAAAAATTGCCATTATCACTACATTTAAACATCCCACTATTTTTCTAGACTGAAAAATTTGTACTGTATCTCTTACTACTTATTATTATTCCACATTTATTAAAAAGAAACTAACAATTTGAATACCAGTCTTACCCTTTTATCTCAATAGGCGTTCTCATGTGTGGATTACGACTACTTTATGCATTCTTATTTTGTCTCGCTAAAGGCTATTATCTCTGTGTGCTGTAAAGTTATATACAGTATGTGGCTGCTAGAACATTTCTCTGATAGGTACACACCCACATTCAAACCTACTGCACAATAGTTTAGTAGTTAAAAAGAAAAGGTTATGATTTATGTAATAAATAATATGTATAGAAACATAGAATGTGTTGGCAGATAAGAACCATTCAGCCAATCTTGTCTACCCCCCCTTTTTTTGCTCGTTTGCCTAATTTATTAGCCCAGGTATTATCTTAGTTCTAGGATTGCCCTATTGTTATACCAGTGATCACAAGTACCCACCTTTGAATTGGGTGACTAAAATAATAGATCAGGGTGGTGCAGTAGACATTGCTTACCTAGATTTCAGTAAGGCTTTTGACACTGTCGCACATAGAAGGTTTATCAATAAACTGAAATCTTTAAGTTTGGATTTCAATATTGTTGAATGGATTAGACAATGGCTGAGTGACAGGCAACAGAGGGTTGTAGTCAATGGGGTATATTCGATGCAAGGTCTTGTTACTAGTGGGGTACCTCAGGGATCTGTACTTGGACCCATTCTCTTTAATATTTTTATTAGTGACATCGCAGAAGGTCTTGTTGGTAAAGTATGTCTTTTTTGCTGATGATACACAGATTTGCAGCAGGGTTAATGGAGGGATAAGCCAAATGGCAAATGATTTAGCTAAACTAGAAAAATGGTCAGAGCTGTGGCAACTGACATTTAAAAAAACAAAAGCAGAATATAGAATGTTTGATACAGTCCTAACCTCAACATCTGAGGAAAGGGATTTAGGAGTATTAATTTCAGAGGACTTAAAGGTAGGTAGGCAATACAATAGAGCAGCAGGAAATTCTAGCAGAATGCTTGGTTGCATAGAGAGAGGTTAGAGCAGTAGAAAGAGGGAAGTGCTCATGCCATTGTACAGAGCACTGGTGAGACCTCACTTAGATCATTGATACTTTGGAGAGAGTTCATAGATGGGCTACTAAACTGGTTCATGGGTTGAAGGATAAAACTTACCAGGAAAGGTTAAAGCATCTTAACTAGAGTTGAGCGGACACCTGGATGTTTGAGTTCGGCAGGTTCGACCGAACTTCGAAAAAATGTCCGGGTCCGTGCTCGAACTTGACCCCGAACCCCATTGAAGTCAATGGGGACATAAACTTTTGGCCACTAAAATGCCTCTAAAAAAGTCATGAAAAGGGCTAGAGGGCTGCAAAAGGAAGTAAAATGTGGGTAAGAGTAGAACAAGTGCCCTTCAAGCAAATGTGGATAGGGAAATAACTTAAAATAACATACAATACATACAATTTACAAATACAGATGAGCCATAAAATAGCACTAGATGGAATCTTTGATTTTAGCTTTGAAAGAACATAAATCTAAATCCAAAGCATGGCTGCCAGGAGGATCAACAGAATTATCCATTTGAGAGAGGGTTGGAGTGCAGGGTATTCTCTTTCAGATTATACTAAGTGACCCATAGTTTGAGGAGGCGGTGACCGTGGCGGTGTAGGTTGAAGAGGCGCTGGAGGAGGAGGAGGATGAGGAGGTAGCCAACACTGTTTTTTATTTGTGTTTTTTTTGTTCTCTCTGTTATCTACTTTATTGGACTGCAAAAAATGCACCGCAAGACGTAAATGTACTATTTACCACAACAATTATAATTTTTCAAAGTGCGCTGTAAGCAAAGTATTGGACTGTTCTATTTGACTCTCAGATTTGAAGTGCAGGCCGTAAATGTACTATTTAGCACAACAATTAGAATTTTTCAAAGTGCGCTGTAAGCACAGTATTGGACTGTTCTATTTGACTCTCAGATATGAAGTGCACCGCAAGACGCAAATTTACTATTTAGCACCCAAAACAATTAGAATTTTTCAAAGTGCGCTGTAAGCACAGTACTGGACTGTTCTATTTGACTCTCAGATTTTAAGTGCAGGCCGTAAATGTACTATTTAGCACAACAATTAGAATTTTTCAAAGTGCGCTGTAAGCACAGTATTGGACTGTTCTATTTGACTCTCAGATATGAAGTGCACCGCAAGATGCAAATGTACTATTTAGCACCCAAAACAATTAGAATTTTTCAAAGTGCGCTGAAAGCATAGTATTTGACTGTTCTATTTGACTCTCAAATAGGAAGTGCAGGACGCAAATGTAATATTTAACACCAACAAATTGCAGTATTTAAAAATGCCTAGATGTTGCCCACTGAGCTAACAGAACAGGATTAAAGTCATGTGCCTGGCACACATGCAGTTGCAAGTGCACTGCATTCTCTGTGGCACTGGGCTCAGGGCTGGATATAAATATGTAGTATAGCACCCACTAAAATACTCACTGTAATTTGAATAATCGCTGTAGTTTGAATAATCGCTGTAGTTTGCAGATTAAACACCAGAATTTGTTTTAATCTGTCCCTCACAGCTGCAGCATCCTCTCCCTACACTAAGAAGAGCTCATGTGATGTGCGTGTACGTGACTCCAGCTTATACCGGATTTGCTTGATTATAAGATGACCCTGATTATAAGACGATCCCCCAAACTTTGTATTTTCCTTTAGGAAAAAAACTAAAAGTCTGAATATAAGACTACCCTATAGGAAAAAAATGTTTAACTTGTAAATATGTAAATTGCTTTTTAATATTTAATAAAAAATTGATATTATACAAATGCATTTCTTCTTTTTATTTCCTTTTATGTGCCAATGCGGCCTCTCTCCCCCTCCCCCAGCTGTCTCTCTCCCACCCCCAGCGTTGTCTCTCTCTCCCTCCCCCCCAAACTTCTCTCTCTCTCTCTCTCCACCTCCCTCATCTCTTCCCCCTCCCCTTGTCTGTCTTCCCCTCTCCCCTTGTCTTTCTCTATCTCCCCTTGTCTCTCTCTATACCCCCCTTGTCTCTCTCTATCCCACTCCCCTTTTCTTTCTTCCCCCTCCCTCCCCTTGTCTGTGTCTCCCCCCTCCCTCCCCTTGTCTGTGTGTGTCTCCCCCTCCCTCCCTCCCCTTGTCTGTGTGTGTCTCCCCTCTCCCTCCCCTTGTCTGTGTGTGTCTCCCCCTCCCTCCCCTTGTCTGTGTGTGTCTCCCCCTCCCTCCCCTTGTCGGTGTGTGTCTCCCCCCTCCCTCCCCTTGTCTGTGTGTGCCTCACCCCTCCCTCCCCTTGTCTGTGTGTGTCTCCCCCCTCCCCCCTGTCTCTGTGTGTCTCCCCCCCCACCCTCCCTCCTCCTCACCTTGTTTCTTTCCCTGGTGGCTAGTGGGGGCAGCCGGGGGATGACAGCTGGTCCGTCATAATAGACGGAAGTGTCGGGCAGCATGGAGGATGTCTCCTGGTGGTTAGCAGGGCAGCGGACCCTGCTTCATCATAGAAGTCCGGGCGGCAGCAGGGGAGGTCTGCGCTCATCGCGCAGACATTCCCCTGCTGTTAGAGAGGGGGATCCAGGTCCCCATGTATAGCTTGGAGGAAAGACGTAACAGGGAGGATATGATAGAAACATTTAAATACATAAAGGGAATCAACACAGTAAAGGAAGAGAGTATATTTAAAAGAAGAAAAACTACCACAACTAGAGGACATAGTCTAAAATTAGAGGGGCAATAATTTAAAAGTAATTGCAGGAAGTATTACTTTACTGAGAGGATAATGGATACATGGAATTGCCTTCCAGCAGAAGTAGTAAAGGTAAACACAGTCAAGGAGTTTAAGCATGCGTGGGATAGGCACAAGGCTATCCTATATATAAGAAAGGGAACTGAGGACTAATAAAAGTATTTAGGAAATAGGGCAGACTAGATGGACAGGAATGGTTCTTATCTGCCGACACATTCTAGGTTATTTTACTGGAAACCAAATTAATAGTGTCACAGTGCCACTTTACCCCACATTATAACCCCCTCTCCAATTTTCATGTCCTGCAGTTGCTTAAATATGTGTTAATGATAACCCACATGCAGATTGCCACCTCTGAAGTGCATGAGTGCCAAATGTGGCACCAATCCGATAGGTTTGCCATCACTAGCTTATACCATTCATGGATAGGAAAATAAACAGATATAACTTATATATAGCATAAATACATAGGCATATTTAATAATGACAAAGTATTTAATTAGAAGGGGTATCCTGAGATATTGTTCTGTTTTCAAGTATGTCCTGAAGATGTAAGTATTGCCCAACATCCAGAGGATATTGCAATTATTCGGTTTAAAGGTACTCAATTTTTTGAAACTTGAAAAGAAGAACTACAAAGTCAGCCTTTTTAGGAATCCTGAGGATGGAACAGATTGTACAGTTCATGTTTTTTTACAATGCTGAAAAAATCTAAAAGCATAAATACGTGGATGGGCAGATAGACAGCTAACATAGACAGAAACTCATACAGATAAAGAGCAGTTCTATTAGAAGTAGATTTTCCTTGGTTTCCATAGTGATCATATCAATTTAAGAAGAATTGCACTTCATACATAATCAACATTGTCGTTAAAACATATGAATGTATTTCTTATTTTTCGCAGGCAGAGAGTGAAATACTTAACATTGGATTGCTTTATCTTTTTTGCTTTTGAGGGAAAGTTACATGTAGTATATTGATAAGTTGATATAACTTCAACATTTTGACAAAATGGTCAGCAAGAAATAATACCTACTCTTTTAGCCTGTTCCACTGTATAGAATATTCTTTCAAACAACTTCATTTGTTGCACAAGATTTGAAGTTGCTGGTAAGCAAGGTAAACCTGGGTTGATACGCACTTTCTTTTCTTTTTTTAAAGCAGTTCATTTGTTCCTCAGGAACTCTATGGCTACTTAATCCACAATACCTCTCAGTATAGATGGCCTGCTAAGGATACTACATTTACAGTTGCATAAATCCCAGACTCCAATACCTGCTTAGAATAATAGTACCACACAGGCTTCCCACTGAAATGTTTCTCCCTTACCAGATACATCTTGCAGTTAAAACTAGCTCTGTTGCGGGACAATTGTCCAGTGAGTCTAAGTATTTCCTTATCTTTCTCCTTATGCACTAGTTTCAATTTCATTCTTTTTTTTTTTTCAACAATCCTTTTCCTGTTGGTTCTTTCTTATGAGCACATAAATCAAATGTTTTTTTTTTTTTTTATTTGCCTTTTATAGTTCATCAGCTGTCACACTTACCACCGTGTCCAGCGATGTTCCGATCATGGAACTGCAGCCATCTGCTCCTCCGTAATACTTTCGCCACATGGAAAATCCAAGATGCTGGGCGCAACTTCAAAACATTGCGGGAATGAATGCAAGTTGGTGGACACATGTTTTATGTCGCCAATGAACGGATCCAATATGGCGGGCGCAAGTCCACACCTGGAGAAGAACAGCTCCTAGTCACCAACCAATGACTCCACACACAGGGGTATGTCTATAATGGATCTCCATAGCAACATCCCAGGCTTCTGTCCTGACACCTCCCTTGTAATTAAAAGCTCATTACCTACAACCTATATAAACAACAACTTACCTGAGTATAATTGCTTCTGGTTTTTGGAGCTGTCAGTTAGTTAAGTTTTACTTACTATGATAGAAACATTTAAATACATAAAGGGATTCAACACAGTAAAGGAGGAGGGTATATTTAAAAGAAGAAAAACTACCACAACTAGAGGACATTGTCTTAAATTAGAGGGGCAACGATTTAAAAGTAATATAAGGAAGTATTACTTTACTGAGAGGTTAGTGGATGTATGGAATTGCCTTCCAGCAGAAGTGGTAGAGGTAAACACAGTCAAGGATTTTAAGTATGCGTGGGATAGACACAAGGCTATCCTAGATATAAGACTGGGAACGGGGGACTAATAAAAGTATTCAAAAAAATTGGGCAGACTAGATGGACCGAATGGTTCTTATCTGCCGACACATTCTATGTTTCTATGTTTCTATGTTTACTACTGTTTGTGCCTTGCTGACTTTTTTCCGAACCTTTTGCTTCCCTTCTTAACTACAGATTTTGAGCCACCTGTCCTGACCCTCGCCTGTTCCTGACTTTGTCCCTCAGCTGCCAGCCCATGACCTCGGATTGCCTGACTTTGATTCCTTCCTTGCCCTCCTGTACCTCGCTTTGGACATTACCGCCTTTGTGCACCAACTCACCAACCAAGTTGTTGTTCCCATCCTCAATAACTCTGGTTGGTGTCTTTATTTGTGCATAAGTGCCTATTGTCATCTGCATCTGGACTCCACTTCTGTCTCGTAAGAGACCCCGGCATTACATCAGCACATAAAACAAATTAAACAAAACAACAGCAACAAGTTCCCACTCGTTGATTCTGGTGCCTCTGTAGGTGCTAAGGCTAAGCGCTAGATACACAAAATGTGTCAAGCTTTACTACAGATTTGAATTGCTACACTCTTTCCATGCTGCTGTGTGTAACTGTTTGAACGTTCTCACTTTCTTTAATTACAATTAAAAGTGTTTTTCACTACTATCCGATTTCTATGAGTGCCGTCCCTGCTTCTCTTCCCGCACTTCAAGTGGTAACATTTCTGCCATCAAACTAATATAGTGACATGGTGTCATGTGACTAAGATAATGTATTCATTTTGTAAGGGGGGTACATTGTGGTCTTTGATATGGTAATGTGGTAATTTTAAGACTTTTACAAGTCAGGAAAAGATAAGTTTTATCTTTGTTATAAATGTTGTTGTTGTTGCCACTTTAGTTAGTTAGATTGTGTGTCATTATTTGTATGTTGCTGTTGTTTTGTCTCTGAATAAAGTTTTGTTAAAGTAGAGTTTATTTGTGTTTGCATACATAATTCATACCGTTTTGTTATACAGCATGAGTGGTTCTAGTTTATATCCATGGTGATGCTAAACACCAGATAACAACCAAAATGTTAAGTCTCTGTGGCACAAGCTTATTATAACTTAGCATATCTTAAATCCAAACAATATATCTGATCCCTGGTCCCCCCAAACATTAACTGAATGCTAATCCGTAATTATTGTCCTTCATCACCCCATCCACTTATGGTCTGTCTAGTGTATCTGTATAACTCTCATTAGCTAACAACCTCATAGCTTTTGAGTACAATACCATGTAGTGTATAGGAATGCGTGTTTAAGTTTCTATTTTGCAGTAGTGCCCAGTCAATGTTTTTTATGAATGTGTGTGTCCATTTAATCCATAAGAAACATGTGTAATAACTTGTTGTGGATAATAGGCATTTGGTGCATATCCATTGTTGCAACATCCAGTGTTTGTTACTAGTGTGGCCAGAAACATACAATCTTAAATACAGAAACTGACCTAATACTCCAAGATGGTAAATGGTGAGGGTTCAGTTACATCAATGGCCTTTTGGACGATAAGCTTGGCACCAGCATCACGGTACCTCACATTAGGCAAGTTCCTAACTCTAGAACCGAAAAATAAACTAGAAAATTAATAATAGAATCTAAAGACTTACACTGCACAGGCATACAAGAACAGAAGACTGTACATCTGTCAGCTTGATAAAAACTAAATGGGTGTGGATGCACATTTATACAAAGCAAAGTAATAAGCCACCTATCCCCCATGTTATAAGGTAGACCTCACCTTGGACTGCGTAGTTGTGTTTCTTCTCACTGGATCAAAAATTTGTAACCGGAAAGGCCAAGTGGCATGGCACTATTTTATTGGTGTTGATAGCAGAACATGTAGGCTGATACACGGCCAATGTGGGTCCTCCATGTGATGTGAGGGATGCGGCCTGGGTGCTCATGTTGGGCCAGATCTTCTGGGTTTGAGATAAGACCCAGTGTTAGGGTCTTGTTCACCACATTATCCCCTTGTTGCTGGGCCCTGATTTAAAGATGTTATAGCTGCTATGACAGTGTTTATGGTGATGGATGTGGGAGTACAGTTTAGTGTGGCCTTGAAATTATTTTTAAAAATAGATAAGCGTGCTGTGAAATGCAGTTACATATCCACTCCACCTTAAAAATGGCCAACCTTTTTAATGCATATTAAAATGGCATAATTACATAAGTGTTTGCCATGACATTTCAATATCTGTATTCTAAATGTGTTTAATTTATTCGCAAGTGTCAGGTTTGCATCTTCTACTGACTCTCCCACTCAGCATGTGGCTGGAGCCTGGTAAGGAAAAAAAGCATTTAAAGTATTTCAAACAAGCAAAAAACAAAGTCTCACAGTGTTAACCACTCTTGCAATAAATATATTACACAGTAGGTGTACCAAGCAAACATCTGCAGATTTTTTTCCTTTGGGTATACAGCCAGGTCAGTCAGTGTTTTGCAAGTGTGATCAGAAGGAACCAATTAATTAATCAAGGAGAGGATCTCATTGTGTGGAGAATTTTCCACCCAGACCATAGAGATTATACATTCTCTAACCATCATAGAAACATAGAAACATAGAATGTGTCGGCAGATAAGAACCATTCGGTCCATCTAGTCTGCCCAATTTAATATAGATCTTTCACACATATATACTGAATCTTGATAGACCAGAAGTTAGTTGTTAATTGTGTAAAAACCTACAAAGGGGCGGTGGCGTGGTCGGACCATGGCCCAGTTTTTCTGGAGATAAAGGATAGTTATGATAGATCTCTTATACCATGGAGGCTGGACAATGCATTATTGTCTCGTCAAGAGAATGTTGATAGCATATTACAAGTGGGCCACAATTTCTTTAAAGAGAACCAGACAGGGGAGGTGAGCACTGATGGTGTGGTGCAAATTCATGATCATGAGAAGGTCATCTAATCATGCTGGAAGTGATAAGGAGGAAAAAGGGAAACAATAGCCTGGCATCATTGTACCCCAAATTGGCTGATTTAACAAGCCTCAATACAAATCTATTAGAGGAGGGGAGACTAAAATAAATTTATTTGACTAGGAAGGCAATTAGGGAACATCTGAATTGGTGTGTCACTCAGATTATGTCTAAAAAAAAGCAGAAATTGAATTACATGGGGAACAAGGCTGACAAGCTTCTTTCCAGTCAGATCATGGCCTGTAATCTAGATGCCAGGATTTTTAAAATATTAGAGAGAGATAGAACACTACTGAGCCCATTCGAGATTGGGAGAGATTTTTATAAATTTTATTCCAAGAAATAACAATATAGAAAAAATGAGGAGTTGCATTGGGGAGTCTAACCTTAAAAAAAATCTTAGTAGAACAGAAAGAATTCCTCAAGCACCCTATGAGCGAAATGGAATCTGTCCATGTTAGGCAGGTTGAACCTGTTCAAGGCCTCTTTACTACCAAAGTGGCTATATTGCCTTAGAATGATCCCTGTTCCAATACCGAAACCCTGGTGTGTTAGCTTCCAGAAGACAGTGGGATTATTTATATGGAAAGAGCGCAGGCCCCGAATTGGTAGGAATAGTCTTCGTAGACTCAGCGAAAGGGGTGGGATGGGTTTTCCCAGGATGTTGACTTACGCCCAGTCCAGTATGCTGGAGCATGTTCAAAAGATACATCTTTATTCCTCTAGACTTGAAGACTGGTACTGAATCAAACAAGAGTTGGAAGGGGGGGGGGGGGGAGGAATTTGGCCTCTCTATTATGGATGGACCAGGACAAGGTGAATCTAAGCAAACATCCAGGGAGTCTTCTAAAAATATGGCTAGTTTTTAAAAAGAAAATTAAAATGGACAAGAAAATCCTTAAGTCAGTTATGTTGGCTATATTTTGGGACTTAATCTCAGACCTGAATCTTGGTTCCTGGCCCGGGGGGAGTTATAAGAGCCACTGACATCTTTAGGCGGGACACATTTAAGTGGATTGACTAAGTCAGCCGCAGGTAGTTTCCCAATGTAAAAACATGTTCCAAAAGGGCAAGGGGAAACTAAGGGATCAGTTGGAGAAACTGTTTGGTAAAACATCCTCCAAGGGATCCTTGGGAAAATGGTACCGCTTGGTAGAGAGTTTGGTCCCAGATATACCCTAAGGCCTGGGCAAGCTGGGAAAGAAATCTAGGGATGGGCAACAAATGGGGTAGATGGTCTCAGGGCTGGAGTTACACAAAAAAAGCCTCAAACTACCTAAACATGCATGGATTGTTAATACATTTTGGGGAGGTAGAGACGTTAATATAGATTGCCTTAATGGAGAAAGGATTTTTCCAAACTCGGTCTCATTTGAAACACTATAGCCAGATTGTGAGTCCTGAGTGTAGAGATAGAGCCTGGGGATTTATGTTGGGGGTTTATGTGGGGCAGATCATCCCCCATAAGATGATATGGGAGCCTGGGAATAAGTGTAACTTGTCTGGCAGCACTCTGTATTGTTTTGTATTGTATCATAATGTGCTATACTAACTATGAGGTTTTTGCCTTCTTGTTGCTGTTGGTGTATGATTTTTTTTTAATGTATTTATATAATAACAGAAAGATTATCATGGAATAAGGAAAGGGGGAGGGACGGGGAAAAACAAGGATAACCAAAGTCATGGGGAAAAAAATATCTGTTAGCAAAATATGACATTCATGAGTACATGAGTATGGATCAGTTATTTAAGACCTAATTGTTAGATATCATTTCCTTATTTTTTTGTTTGTGCTTCTAGTTCTAAAATCTTTACATTTATTTATAAATGTTGCATTCCTCTTTCGAGTAGGTAACATCCTATAGGGCTGGCTATTTCAGCTTTTGCCCGTTCTCGCTGAGAGGGATGCCACATCTACGTTTTTTGTCTCAATGAGTTATCAGGGTATGCCCAGACGTGGGTCCCTAGTTCGCTGTACCTAGAGGGATACCAGCCATACCACACTGACAAGGCCATTGAAGGCGAAACGTACGTCTGTGGTTGCTGTATTCTTCGTGCAGAGGAGACCTGCCAGGCTATTTGGATCTGGACTGCCCTTATGGGTGGGACCAGTCTGATATGCTAATGGAGAGGTTTCCTCTGTAATGGTGCAAGCAAGCAAAAAATGGTGATTCCTCTTTCGAGTAGGTTACATCGTATAGGGCTGGCTATTTCAGATTTTGCCCTTTCTCACTGAGAGGGATCCCACATCTTCGTTTTTGATACTCTCACCCTGGCTTAAATTCCTTCCATATTTGCCAATATCCAAGACTCATTTCTTATGTTCCATACAGGTTATCTGCTGTAAAAGAAACTCCAACACTTTTCCTTGATTTTGGATCATTAGAAAAGCAATGCACAATAACTCTAAAAATGTAACATCCAGCAGAATCTGAAAACTTTTAGAAGACCAAATACTTCTCAGCACGATTTAAATATATTTGGCTTAATATTTTAACTAATAGAAGTAAATGTGTTTGAATAATGTCAGAAATGGTTATGGAATGGTCAGGTTCATTCTCTCGTCAACAGAATCAGTGAAGCTGAGAAAATAACATAATTTTAACTAGATGACAATTCAGACGTCTTGAGTTGTTAACAGGAAAAGCAATGCATGAAACTAGAAAAGTTACAATTTCTGGGGAAATTGTGTGAAGTGTTCTTGCCTCCACCTGTAGTCTACAACTGGAGTGGGCGGAGTAACTGTTATCATTTACATAGCACATTTAATTGCAACGTTGTTGCACAGTTACATTAAACCATACATTTATAAAAACATTAGCAGGTGTTCAAAAGGCCCTGTCTATGACATCACTTGCTGCTGCAGCTTGACACAGGTCAGAGTATTTTGGCGGTTGCCATATTCAAACGGTCGTATTTTAAAAACTATCAATCCTACAGCGAAGAGCTTTATATTGTGAGAATCACAAGACCCAGACCTACATTTTGATGCATAGTATGTCTCTGAAGTATTAAAAATGAAGGCACAGCCGCAGTTTAGAAATTTCACTTCAAATTTGAGCTTTGCAGAGTGAAGTTTCAATGAATGTCAATGGACGGCGTTGGTTGCAAACAAATGGTCATATTGTGAAAACTATCAGGACTACGGCTTAGCCGTTTACATGTTTAGTGGCACCAGGGATAGCTGAACGTTTTGATATAAGATTTGTGTAGGTGGGCTTGAAAATGAGGGAGTGGTGGCAGTTTAGAAATCATGTCCTGATTTTTCAGCTTTTGGCAGCTCCCACTCTAGCTTTGCCATTCATTCCTATGGGACAAATTGCGCCACAAAAACGACGATATTCCGTGAACCATTCGGCGAAACGTTCCACAAAGTAATAGCAATCCGATCGGGAACAATCTGCACGTTTTGGTAAATTTTTGTCTATGTAGTGTAAAAACTGTGGGAGGAGTTAGGGTGGCAAATTTTGCTATAATAATAATAATATATATGTGAGATAACATTAAGTGGTCTTGCTATGCAAGAACACTTAATTAATAAATGGCAACATAAAGATGTGTGTTAGTAGATAGGAATCTGATGTTTAGTTGAGTGGAATGTCGAGCGCTCAGGAGGGCAATGTGTTGGAATGGACCTGTCACCACTGATCAAGTTGACTTCGTCCTAATGAGCAATGAAAAATGATAGTGTATTGTACAAACACGAATGTATCTTGGCTGAACGTAACTGATATTTTAAAATTCCATGCAGATATCTGATCAACTAGAGGTACAATAAATTATGAAATTGATTAGTTTGGGGATCGGAAGAAGGTTTGACTTTCAGTGTGTTACATAGGTCATGAGTGACCAGCATCAAAATTACCTGTTTGATATTGATAGAGAATCATAACAAAGCTCAGACATCTGAGAAACTAAGTCATCGTCAAGTTTACTGTTACTGCCAAGCCATAAGGGGACATGAAGAATAGATTTCCCTAAGACAGACACCTTATACAATTCTTATCATTACCATGGACTTAAACCAAGACATTTCTCTAAATAGTTGATACTTACTCAGTGATCTCTTATCCTCTCGTGTAGTAACCTATTGTTAAACACACTGTACATGCCATCATGGAGGAGACCATCTGGAAAATGTAAATATAAGCCTTTAATACACACTGATTAGTGCACTGGACAAAGGGGTCTATTCACTAAAACTGACTAAGATGTGAACGTCAAGTGAACTCCAAAGATCAGACATTCACAGCTGAGTTATAAAGATAGGATAATTGGAGATTTTTACCAACTTGGTTATTAATGCCTGATATATGCAGTTCCTTTGTCAGCTCAGTTTTATTGATTAGCCCCATATGCATTGTGACCCTTTTAAATGGGCTTTTATAAGTCTTTGAATCATTCTTCTACAATACTGTGTGCTGTTATCTAATGCCCTAACTCCTCTGCTTGATTTCTTGGTGCATGAAGACAACAACATAAGATTATAGATTTGTGACTGTATATATTAGACTGACTTAGAAGGAATTGCTAACTAGTTTTACTAAATAGACTAGAATTAAAACATAGAACCATTTGGCCCATCTAGTCTGCTCAAATTTCTAAATACTTGTATTAGTCCCCAGTTCCCTATCTTATAGCTAGGATCCCTATCCCACGCATGCGTAAAATCCTTGACTGTGTTTATCTCTACCACTTCCGCTGGAAGGCTATTCCATACATCCACTACCCTCTCAGTAAAGTAATACTTCCTGATATTACTTTTAAATCGTTGCCCCTCTAATTGAAGACTATGTCCTCTAGTTGTGGTAGTTTTTCTTCTTTTAAATATACTCTCTTGCTTTACTATGTTGATTCCCTTTATGTATTTAAATGAAAAACAAGCTTTTCTTATTCCAATTTTAAAATACCATATTTTCGAAAATCTAATGCACCATCAAATGTAATACGCACTTGAAATTTTGACACCTTCAAGGCTAAAAATGTTTTCGCCAGCGAATATAATGTGCATTTGTACATATTTTTTTATAAGAATCAGTTTATGCTACCAACTCACTGTAGTTTTGTTATAAATGACACTGCTATACAAAAATATTATGGAATTTCTATAAGTAAGAAAGGGCAGTACACATGCGCAGTTTGTCTTTATTGCGTTGTGTCTTCCTTTTTGTCAATGGCAACATTTTGGGGGTTTTGGATTAAGTTGCAACAGAAAACATACGTGAATCTAATGCACCATCAATTCTAATGCACACTGCACTCATATTTTGGAGACAAATTTAGTAAAAAAAGGTGCGCATTAGATCTGAGTAAATACAGTCATCAAAATGGTTAATTAACTTGAAATGTTTGTCCATCTGTATCAATTTGCATCTATATTCATTACTAAAATGTACATATATATATATAGTGTTAAAAAATTGTTTTTGAAAAGGGAGAATTTGAAAAAACTAATACAAAATGTATTGTCAGGAAGGTGGATGCACTGTGGGTTTCGATATTAGAATAACAAGCTACCAGACTGTAAATGTTCTTGAATGAATTTTAACCCCCCAGACCCTGTTGGTATAGCAACTTCAGGTAGACCTCCCACTCTCTAACATTTTTAAAAACAAAATGTAAAAAATATTTTCACAATAGTAATTGAGTCTGAACCAGTGATAGACAGACATATACTGTGGAAAGTGTCAGCCAGGTAACTAATCAGATAAGGGATTCAGTTAAGAGAATATAACTATGCATCGTAACCTGTGAATCCAACTGCCTCTAATTGAAACTACATAGGAAACCAGCATGATGAGCGTGGTCATGCCTCTATTAAACATGGAAGACAATCTTACCCTCAAGTTTTCACCTCTGAAAGCCTTATTTCACATGCTAAGGGGAGGCATACAGCACGACATAATCATGCTCACTGTCCTCGCTTTTTATACAAGTATAAAGGAGAAGGATGAACTACTTTGGATAGAAAACAGGACCAATTTAATAAACTTCTTTTATAAGGTCATCACTTTATTGTCATCCTGAGAGTTTTTCTGTCTGAAGCCGGTGTATTTATCCATCTAAGGACAGTGAGGACCCTTTAAATTATGTTTCTTGAATTTGTCCCATTGCTATGCGGAGCAGCTACACCATCTACTTTTTTCTTGTATATTGAACACTGTACCTAGATTAGTCATATGGTAGACCCCTTATGGTATGGGAGATTCGTTAAGGTCCGGGAGACCCGTTAAGGTATGGGAGACCCCTTAAGGTATGGGAGACCCCTTAAGGTATGGGAGACCCCTTAAGGTATGGGAGACCCGTTATGGTATAGGAGACCCGTTAAGGTATAGGAGACCCGTTATGGTATGGCAGACCCATTATGGTATGGGAAAGTGGTCGTATGGGAGACTGGTCGTATGGCAGATCGGGTAAAGGTTTTGATGCATTTAGTCACTACTAAACACTGCCATTTCTTTCTGAGTCACTGATTACGGACTTCTTTCACCAGGGATTAGGAAAGCCGTGGTTCCCAGGTTCAGCTGCTGATCGCCAGCACATAAAAGGAAATAATAATATCAGCACTGCTCATGATAAAATGTGTTTTAACGTGATAAATTACATTGCAACATAAATGTGGGCACACAACGCGTTTCGCTTTTACCATCTCTTATCCACTTCTGGTGTAAACTCTACTAATCTTAAATGGCAGAAACCTTGTCATGTGTGAGACAGTGTAGTGATTTCCCCCCTTTATTATAATATATGGGTCTGTTTTTCTATCACTTTATTTTCCCTTGCTTTCTTTCACTCTCTCCCTTTAATAAATATACGTATATAGATAAATACACGCATATATATATATATATATATATATATATATATATATATATATATTAATTTAAATACATAAATATGCTTTTATATCTGGAGATCATTACTCTCAGTCGGTCTCATCTGAGGATTCTACATTAATTAGCAGGTATTTTATACATTAGTTTTATTAATCACAGCCATTTGTCACAAGCCAACAGTGGGAATGTTTTTTCCAGTTTTAGAATTGTCTTTTATGTTCCTTTGGAACACACAGCCAAATTAATTCAAGTAGAAAATCTCATGTGACTGACATACCATCAAGAATCCTTTCCTATAACAGACAGATGTGAAACAGCCCAGACACATCCCTCTCTGCTATGTGTTATCTTTCCCTTAACAGCAATCAAGGTGAGAACAGCTATCTTATTTCACAATTGCTCTTTTTTTCCTTCCAGAAAGTACTTGTTTATTTTCCAATTGTTAGTCATGTCCCAGAATAAAAGCAAATTCTAAGAGCTAATATGTTATTGATATAAGAAACTACTTTATATTATTGGGGAGGAAGAATAATTTTCCTCTGGGATCTTGGAAAATGATAACTTCTTCCCAAGATAATGTTTCTCAGAATAAATGGTGTGAAGAATTAATGTTTAAATTAAGTATCAAGAGTTTAATATTTTAATCAGTATCTTTTTTTAGCTGATGTGCACATTCACTGTGTAGACAACAGCAATGAAGAAGAACCATACTTACCAGTATTATAGGTTAAACGCATAGTACAGTGGTAGATCTGAAAATACAGGACACAAAGAGTTAAAATGAAACCGTTTCTTGTTTTAAAACTTGAAATTTCTATGCATGTTTTTACATTTTGCATTGCTTAAAAAATAAAATACGTACAGTTAGATGAAATTGTGACATTACAGAAGTTTGAAAAATACCAAGACTTCCCTCACTAGCCAGTCAATTTGCTTTTCTTCTTTTTTTTTTTTTTTTTGCTGCAGGGAACAAATGAGATTGAACTCATTCAATCTAGTGAGGTCATCAGACAATGTGTTGCACTGTTAAGAGATCCTACTATGTACAAGACCAAGTCTATTACATTTGACATAATGCATTCTATTCCAGCAGCACAGGAAGTGACTCAATAAAATAAAACTGTATATGCTCAGTGTCTATATAGAAAGTGCTAAAGACCTATAGTATACATGCAGAGTAAATTTAAAAAATATGAATAATGCAAAATGCCTGCATCAAATAACAAGGGGTGAAAAGCTTGTGCACTATACAGGGAGTGCAGAATTATTAGGCAAATGAGTATTTTGACCACATCATCCTCTTTATGCATGTTGTCTTACTCCAAGCTGTATAGGCTCGAAAGCCTACTACCAATTAAGCATATTAGGTGATGTGCATCTCTGTAATGAGAAGGGGTGTGGTCTAATGACATCAACACCCTATATCAGGTGTGCATAATTATTAGGCAACTTCCTTTCCTTTGGCAAAATGGGTCAAAAGAAGGACTTGACAGGCTCAGAAAAGTCAAAAATAGTGAGATATCTTGCAGAGGGATGCAGCACTCTTAAAATTGCAAAGCTTCTGAAGCGTTATCATCGAACAATCAAGCGTTTCATTCAAAATAGTCAACAGGGTCGCAAGAAGTGTGTGGAAAAACCAAGGCGCAAAATAACTGCCCATGAACTGAGAAAAATCAAGCGTGCAGCTGCCACGATGCCACTTGCCACCAGTTTGGCCATATTTCAGAGCTGCAACATCACTGGAGTGCCCAAAAGCACAAGGTGCAATACTCAGAGACATGGCCAAGGTAAGAAAGGCTGAAAGACGACCACCACTGAACAAGACACACAAGCTGAAACGTCAAGACTGGGCCAAGAAATATCTCAAGACTGATTTTTCTAAGGTTTTATGGACTGATGAAATGAGAGTGAGTCTTGATGGGCCAGATGGATGGGCCCGTGGCTGGATTGGTAAAGGGCAGAGAGCTCCAGTCCAACTCAGACGCCAGCAAGGTGGAGGTGGAGTACTGGTTTGGGCTGGTATCATCAAAGATGAGCTTGTGGGGTTGAGGATGGAGTCAAGCTCAACTCCCAGTCCTACTGCCAGTTCCTGGAAGACACCTTCTTCAAGCAGTGGTACAGGAAGAAGTGTGCAAGTACTCCACAGCGTGGCTGGCAAGAAAGGGTATAAAAGAAGAAAATCTAATGACATGGCCTCCTTGTTCACCTGATCTGAACCCCATTGAGAACCTGTGGTCCATCATCAAATGTGAGATTTACAAGGAGGGAAAACAGTACACCTCTCTGAACAGTGTCTGGGAGGCTGTGGTTGCTGCTGCACGCAATGTTGATGGTGAACAGATCAAAACACTGACAGAATCCATGGATGGCAGGCTTTTGAGTGTCCTTGCAAAGAAAGGTGGCTTTTTGTTTTGTTTTTGAATGTCAGAAATGTATATTTGTGAATGTTGAGATGTTATATTGGTTTCACTGGTAAAAATAAATAATTGAAATGGGTATATATTTGTTTTTTGTTAAGTTGCCTAATAATTATGCACAGTAATAGTCACCTGCACACACAGATATCCCCCTAAAATAGCTAAAACTAAAAACAAACTAAAAACTACTTCCAAAAATATTCAGCTTTGATATTAATGAGTTTTTTGGGTTCATTAGAACATGGTTGTTGTTCAATAATAAAATTAATCCTCAAAAATACAACTTGCCTAATAATTCTGCACTCCCTGTACAAGCAGTAGTCTCCAACTTGCACCAAAGTGAGGTTGGGGACTAGGCTGTCCCTTTAAAAAAAAAAAAATTAACCAGTCACATGGTGACCAAACTGATAAGTTCAATTCTATAAAGTATATATAGATTGGTCAGTTTACTGATTAATTAAAAATGTCATCCTTTTCTGTAGCTCTCTTATTAACCCCTTGCCGACATTGGACGGACTTGGTTAAAAGTGCGGTGTGTGCGATCTAAGATCACAAACACTGCTAAAACAGTGATGCTTTAATGCCCAAATCCATTATGTAGTCCTCATTAGCTCATCATCAATGCTTTGCAGAAGTTTCAGTGTCAAGAAATCTGTTGCAATTAAAACAGTAGGGTTTTCCAAAACAATACAGTGTGCTTGAGGACCAGTTGGTTGAGATAGTGTAGGTCGACACTGGTCCTTAAAGGGTTAATAAATGGAGGGAAAAAGAGGACAGAAGTTAAAAAACAGAGAGGTTGTCTTCTGTGAAATCTGTTTTAACTGAAAACTTTTATCTTCTCCTGAACTGGACACACGCCTCTAAAAAGGCGCAGGAGAAGTCCTTAAAAACTTAAACAGCATGTTCTGATCGGCATAATCAAATTATACATCAAACAGCCATGTCTGTGAGCAGTATGTTTTCCCTATTAATAAATATAGAATTCAGTTGCCATAGTAATGCTCCAGAAAGCGCAATACCATTTTATTTGTCTGATTTTCTTTTCACACCTCTTCAAAATAACCATATGGCCATGTATGTTTGACTTATTAATGTCAAGGATATGTTGTTGTTTTTTTACTGTGTTCTCCTGAAACAGTATAGACAACAAGATATTTAATTAAGGAATAATGCCTAAATATTTAAACATTGAATGAATAGTTCTGTTTGATCACCCTTTATATAACCCCCCATGATTTATTTAAAATAAGAAGCTATATATTAGAAACACCTAGTAGTGGGAGATTTAATTCCTGACATTTTCTCAGTGGGGTGTGCCTTGTCACAGACAGACACACATCCCCATTGGCCAGTCAGTGACAAGCCTTTGCTCATTTCCTTATCAAGAAAGCACAGGCCATGCCTACATGCCCTGAAGAAAAGTAACTGTCCCAGTAAGGGATTGATTTATCCCTTACAATACCAGCAATATTTTCTACTTTCCTAACTTTATGCAATGAGTTTTCTATTCATGTTATTTTTTTGTAGTATTTAAAATAAAACATGATTGTTCCTAATACTGTCAAAAAACAAATTAGAAATCAGAAGAGTTGTTTTGTCTTTCTTTTGTGTAATTAGCAGTGGAGATTACCAATAGCATGCACCCAGATTTGCCCACAAACTGGTAACTGGCATCAAGCACTTCCTCCATGTAGGGGAAGTGATGTCAATTCATACCCTGGTAACCACACTGTTCCATACAGATACAGCTTATGTAAAAGGGACAGATTTCAAATCTGGTTTTTTTTTAACATACTGAAGATATTGGTGGTTAACTACTGCTTGATCTACTGAAGATTTTCCTCCACTAATTATTTGGCAAGGATAAGCAAGTAGATCTCAGTAGGTGGTGGGGTTGTGTTTTTTCATGTGTTATTAGATGCTATTATTTATTAGTCCATGGTGCATAACTTGCTTTGTCAATTCTATTGTTCTGGGATTGTGCCAAATGAACTGTAATGAATGGGGCATCCCAACTCCTCAAAGTGTCATGAACTGGAAGTTACCCCCCACAACTTATGCATTACCACATTATTATAATTTTTAATGGGAAGCTGGATGTGCTGGTTGTGTGCAAAGTGGCATTTGTAGCTGGTGCTATCGCCTTGCAGTATTACTAGGTTTGAAAAACTATTAAAATATATATTTTTCTTGTGACACTTGCACATTTAATTTTAAGATTTACTATACAGTATATATTTTATTGTGGTTTTGTATTCTTGTAGATTTTATCACACGCTATATCTTTCACCCCTTTAAAATGTCAATACACTTTGCACTTGTGCTTTTACAGACTGCAAATCCTAGCTGTAAAACTAAACACAAAAACCTACATATGTGTACTCTTTAATGATCGTATGTCATTTATATTTCCAGTGTTGGAACACCAGAGACTGACTGAACACAGAAGCACAGACACTCAACCTCTCAAGACCCACCCTCCACATTCTGATTTTCCGGGGACAGACGTTGGGAGTTATGTATTTATGCTCACTTTGCAACTAAAGTCCAAAAGAACAGTGGATTGTGAAAAAGAGAAGCTCTAGTATATATGTGAGGTGCAGCTAGAATCCACCAGAATTTAATACATAGTGAAAACAAAAATTGTGAGGGTGCGCATACATAAGATAAAGCACTTTGCTTGGCTGGATATTGGACATGACATACTACAAATATCTTTAAAAAAAATTCCTATAACCTGTGCTCATTAGGTTATAACTCACTTGCGCATGAGCCAATATGTCTGACTCATGGGATGGCAGCACCAATCAAAACTCATTGGGTAACGTCCTTAGAGAAAGACATATGACTCTACTTCCAGAACAGGATAGCTTGAGTAACAGCAGGAAATATCAAAGGGAGACCGAGGGTTAACAGTATAGCCAGAATTGTTAATAAAATATACCAATATCTGCTTACAGGTACAATTGCAGTCATAGGCCTCCAGTGTATATTACAGTGACCACTCCATATGAATTGCAGTTCTTTGGTGTCTGTAGACTCAGTTCAGTAGATAGAGATCCGAGATAGCTGCCGATCCTCCTCTTTGGCTCCTCACCCTTCTGGTGATCACACAATGTACACGTTTCGCTCTGATGTTGAGCTTCTTCAGTGGCTTCTTATTTTTGTTTTCACTTTGCAGCTAAAGTATCCCAAATGATAGCTATGCTTTCTGGGTATTCTATTCACATTCAGATTCCACTATAAAGCTGAGTGGGAGGGTCAGTAGAAGGTGCAACCTGATATGGTGGGAGTAAATTAAACATATTTATATTTTTAATAAATTCAGATTTGTTATAATAATTTAAATGTAATATGCATGCAAAAATATTGGACATTTTCAAGCTGGAGACGTCCTATAATCTGCTTTAAAAAAGAATAGCTTGGTAACTAAGTTCTCCCTTTAAATCATATATTTATACCTAATGCTATGTGCAAAAACCAATGCTTTCATTGACATGTCATCAAATTGCTGTATCTTTTCTGAGTTGCCAGCGCTGGATTTTACTTGACAAGTTAAATGTTTGCAGGGAAAATAACTCTTTAATACCGTATTTGCTCGAATATAAGACAAGGTTTTTTTCAGAGTAAATGCTCTGAAAAAGACCCATCGTCTTATATTCGAGGTCGTCTTATAGTCTGACCTCAAATCGTGGGTTGAGTAAGACAGACAACGTTGGGGGGAGACAGGGAGGGGGGAGAGAAACAGACAACTTTGGGGGGAGAGAGACAGACACCGTTGGGGGGAGCATTGTGTAAGTCTGGGTGGTATGGGCAGCATTGGCACATAAAGGTAAATAAAAATAAGAATTGCATTTTTTTACATCATACTTTTTTTTATTAAATATGAAAAAGCAATTTACATGTGAATATATACAAGTACAACTTTTTCCCTATAGGGTAGTCTTTTAATCAGGCTTTTAGTTTTTTTCCTAAAGGAATATCCAAAGTTTGGGGGGTTGTCTTATAATCAGGGTTGTCTTAAATTTGAGCAAATACGTTAGTTTCACTTTAATGTGTGTATTATGATGCATGTTTAACCATTGTCATTTCTCAGGCAGTAGATAAAACTTTATGCAATTGTTGATGCATTGTAAACCACTATTCTTAGAAACAAACATTTAACATTTAGGGACTATAAGGTGCCCAAAATGCCTTTCAAAGGGTACTTTCAAAGTAGTTTCAAATGCATTTTTTACATTTTGCATTGCTTAAAATATAAAAATCTCACACGTAGATGATATTCCACATTTGCAGAGGTTCAGGATGGCTCCCTTTCAGTTTCTCTGCTTCAGGCTTCTTAAAGTTTTTTTTCCCAGCAGCAACCAATACAAACTTGAATGTGATTTACTGCTTCCCAAGTGATGACATCAAACAATGTGTTGCACTACTAGGGATCCTAGTGTTTTTCAGAGTATTATAAGTTAGTTCCTTGTCACACCATAAAGTCATGTCATCAAAACATTCATCCTCAGCCAGCTGGCATTTATATGAGAGATGGAATGCCTATCATCCTCAGCTAGCTGGTAGTTAAATGATCTCTCTCATACAAATGCCAGCTAACTGAGGGTGATAGGCACTCCAGCTCACACATCACATATTTTTATCACCCTACCTGCTGGGTTCTCTTCAGCACCGGGTAAATGCGAGGATGTGGCGAATTTACCAGTTGTGCTTTCATGGAGGGGAAAGGGGAGCAGTGGGGAGGGTGCAAGCATGTGAATGGGGGGGGGGGGGGGGAGTGAAAGGAGAAAGGGAAGCATTTTTCCAACTCGGCTGCATTGGCCTAAATTTTGAAATTCCCATCTCAGTTCCCTGCAACTTTCTCTTTATTGAGTAGACCCATCTGCCCTATAAAAAAAAAAATCATGTTCTGATTATCTTTAGCCGGTTTGTTATCTGAAGACCCTGTCACTCTTAGTATTACTAACTTCAACAATTCTACTAGGTGCCACATACACACTCTAACAAACACACCTATTCTTCATGTCCTTTTCTCACCTTTGCAGCTCATCACAGTAATAGTCAATAACAATCTCTCTATGTTCTTGACGGCAAATGCACAGCAAATGGTCTACTTTCTCTTCACACCTAATGTGTACCCAGCATCTATCTAGTTGAGCTATCAATAGAAGTACTGTGTATTTTTCCTTTAGATGTTTGCCTTATCCACTGAAGGATCTCAATTACACCAATGAGTGGGAAGCTATTTCTTTTTTAATGATTTCTTTGCTGCCTCTTAGAGTAGAGGGTCATATAGTGCATGTCTATTACTTTTTATTGTTGTTGCAATATTAGTGGTGTTTATGTTTGATGCTGCTACAGCTGTAATGATACTAGTAAAAGTATTGTAATGAAATCTGATCAGACCCACGTTTTAAAGAAAGAAAGAAAGAAATAGAACACATACAAATGTCAATGGGCCACTAATATGCATCGGGAAAATGAATGGATTTTATTTTCTCGGTTCTCAGATTCATTGGACGGTATTAGTGTAATGAACTTAAACCTTCCAGTGTATATTAGAATTGAAAGCAGAATGCCGAACATTAATTTGCATTAATTAGGTTCATTGCTTCATTGATAATTATACTATGCAATATACGAAATAATTACATGCGCAGCATGGACATTTTCACACTAAACTTTCTTTTGTTTAACTTTAAAAAAAAAAAAAAAAATTTTCTTTTTAAAACAAAAAAGTATCCACTTGAGCTTTATTTTCTGTATTCCAATTTGTTGTATATAACCATTTTTTTTTCTAACAGAAATGTAATCCAGAAAGGAAAAGTGCACACAAATGGTATTGAATTGTGAGGTGAAAGAGTGGAATTAGGTATAATTGGAAGCAATATATAAAAAAAAGTGTGGGGGGTGAACATATTAATGTTTTATACATACAAATAATCTTGAATAGCCTTGGAATGCATACTTATATGTCTTAGTACCATAAACTTGGCATGAATTCATTTTTCATCAACTCCTTTGTGTTGTATCTATAGCATTCCAAGATTCAATGTCTTGATAGGTGCTTATACTAATGCATATGTGTATATTGGTTCTTTAACATCCTTTAAATCTTCAAAGAACCCTATTCACCCATTAAGTGCCATGGATCAAGCATTCTCCAACCATAACTTAGGCATGGTATCAAGTTTGAAAAAAATGTAAATGTTGTGAATTTGTGAAAATGAAAAAGAAATCCATAATAGTGTAATATATTCAATGAGATAGGTCAGTGGGTTAATGTACTTACTGCAGAATGTGTTTAATCTTTAGGTTTGTGGGCTTGATTCCCAGTGAGGTTGACCCAGCCCGTAATCCTTCGGGAGTAAATAAAGGTACCATTAAATTGGTATGTGCCACATTTCTGAATGTTCGCCAATATTAACATCCCCAGGATATACTGGAAAAAGATAGACCATCTCCTATGTTTCCTGGTAAAATAATGTATTATTATATAGTTTAAGTTGCATTTATTCCATTCACTATATTACAAATGATGCAGCTGTGTTGCATTCTGTTAGAAAAAGCATATGTTACAAAACACCTTGCTGCCCTAATTGTTTTGCCCTAAATAATGTAACACTAATTTTGTGCCTACTTTTTAAAGTGTTCACCAGGGATATTCATACTATCCAGAAATAACTCTCTTAATCCAATGTCCTATTTAAAATGTAATTATCAACTTCCTAAAACAAGCAGATAGTCCAAGTCTTTGGAACTGAATTATAGTTGTTTATTTCATCATCACCACCCTGATTTATCAGTGACACTTAAAAATTATTACGTGCATCAATAATCAACAGCTCGCCATCATGTATTTTGGTGCAAAATAACACAATATTATTTTGCATCTGCATCACTTGACTAATACGGCTACTCCAAGCCACAGCATTATGTATTTTGAATAGATTCCTAATTTCTGCAGTGGGCCATGTTGTACAGTCACAAACAAAAAATGCAAAGTCAGGCAAGTCTATATATAATCTATTTCTTTTATTTTTTTTATTTTAAAGATTCTTTGTTAAATTTTCATATCATATAAAAAGACATACATACATGTAAAGTGATAGGTAAAGGATATATAAGTTAATAAATATTGTTACATACGGTGAGATAAACAAAAAAATAAAAGGATCATAAACCCCGCTCCATATGTCCATCCAGGTGTTTCTCGTACCCATTAGATATCCCTACCCATCAACCTTCAATAGCAATACAATACAATTAACATTCATGTTGATGGAGTACATACAGGACCGTTATCTAGATTGAAGCATTACATGCTTGGGAAAGGGCCCCATCCCACCTCTTACCGACTCATTTCCAGATCTTAGCCTTTTTGTATTTTTCGATACAATCCGCCCACCTCCTTGCTTTACCCATTGGAGATTCAGAGGCAAAGGAGAGAGCGCTCTCCATCCTAAGCTGAAAGCACTCTCAAAGTGTCTTACTTCGAGCTCTCTGCTCTGCCTCCACTCTATAGCTATTATTTTTTTTTTGCAGCCAAAAGAGTATGTATTGTTAGAGTTGTTTGTGCTTTGCCCAATGTCGGACAACCAATATATATATAAGTCTATATACAATGTATTTCTTTTCTTTAACTAACAATTGCATATTGTAAAGTACAAAACACATTTTATACAGATACCACCACAACTTGATGGTAAATTAAGAATGATTATAATACTACAATATAATACTACAATACTCTATATTATGAAAGCCAAACTGTGGTCACACATCATTTCCCCTGTCATTATTTGTTACATTCAATGTAAAATTACCCAATAATTCATTATTTTACAAAAAAAATATGTATGGGTTAAATAACGGATATACATATCATTAGTTCTGCTCTCAAATTACTGCAAAGTAATAAAACGAATTATTTCACCAAAAAGTTTATAAAAAAAGATATGTCCAAGAAACTTCACTGTAGTGATAAAGCAAATGATGCATATTCTCTATCATTATTATAATCCTCACAGTGATGATCTTATAATTATGAAGATGCAGCAGTAGAAGGAACAACTCTCTCTCTATTCCAGGAATCCTAGGACTGTTATATACATTATGTATTGTAGTGTGTTATGTATTAGCCTCTCACGAGGTATTAGCCTCTCACCAGACAACAGTGCACAATGGGGGTCATGTACTAAACAAGTGCAGTGGGGAAAAAAAGTAGGTAAAGTATGAGTAAGGGGCAATTTGCAACTATTTCTGGGATTTTTTTTTCCCTGATTTGCACCTCTTCCGTTTATTTTTATTTAGCGGTCATTTTTCCGGTTGCGCCAATAAATTGCAATTATATTTGCGCATGCTAAAGAGCTTTGCTAATATTTTGTGAAAAATAATTCTTATTTGCGTGTGAAAATTACACCAGCTTTTACACAAAGCTTGACGCGTTTCGTGCTCCAGGCGCTTAATCATAAGCCCATGATCACAGCTTATGATTAAGCGCCTGGAGCGCAAAATTCGTCAAGCTTTGTGTATCTGACACTTGCACTACTGCTGTGGAATCCACTACTTTTGTATTCAACATTAAACAACTTTTTTTTGCACCTTCTAAATTGGTTCCTGGAGTGCCGTTTCTCTGCATCCCTTTATACCATATTTAATAACACATGCTTAATACCTACATAATGATCCACAATATTTGGAGGCCCTGCGGTCCAAAGGTGCTGGGACCAGTTAGTCTATTTCTTTTACATTTTTGCGCATAAAAATGTTATTTATTGTTGAACATGATTCTCTTAGAGGCCTAAGCCCGTAATGAACTTTGACACAACTGCAGAAAGACTCGGGGGGCCCTGTGATTCCTTAGGTGCTGGGACCTATCCTTAACTCACTATAACCAGTTAGTAGGTAGTAGGGGGAAACCTACTGTTAAATTACTAAGGAACTACACAACATTTCCATGATTTACAAATGAATCTTTATTTAATTTGTATTCACATCATTTGAAAAAGAAAGCAAACGATAGACACGATCATTTTATAATCCATGGTGGTACAAGAATATCTGAGCGCAAAACAAAAAATAAATAAATAAAAAATGAGACCAGCCATCTGTTAAAGCATTCTATAAATATCCCTTTTACAGCATAGCAATTATTATAGATTTAATTAATTTCATTTATTAGTATTTTTTACTGCAGTGGCATTTTGAGACCTCCTTCTTTACTCATAGGCAGATTGATAGTGGTTACAATTTGTACTAGTATTCAGGTTTGAATAAAGAGGAAGATAAAGGTTTATGAAGTAAATGCACAAGGGTCATCAATATTTCAAGTTTCCAGAAGTTTCTTACTTTGACACAGGTGAATGAATCCAAAACACTTGCATGAGAATCAAACCATGACTGCTGTCTGCACGTGCCGGTGGTAAATACAGAGGGGCTGTTGTGACTGAACTTATGGATCATTTTGATTTTGTAAAAGAAAAATATTTACATATTTATTTTTACTGACTGAACCAAAATCTGTACCTGACTTGGGCAGTTCACTTGCAGTTAATTTAGTTTAAGTGAACAGCCCCCACAGTCTCATTGTAGCATATGTATCATATGATGTCATTGCCACTGTAGTATGTGATGTCATATTAATGATATCACAGATGCTCATCAGGTCAGCATCATTTACATCTAAGACTTTACTTGAACAAGTCAAGGTGAAATAAGATTGGCAGTGTACTTTGAATACTGACAGGTACATGCATAAATATAGCATACATTTCTTACCTGGAAGATTTAGTTTAAAAAAAATGTAATCTATGTAATTTCTAGCAATTTGAATAGCACAATAAATGCATGTAGCATTTTCTTAAAAATTGCATTAGAAGATATGAATATCAGTTTCCAAGTGTGCTCATCGTACTATATATAAAAGCTATATAAATGTCATGTACAATATTAATATAATAAAATAAACCAGTTTTAAGGAGCTGTTATATCTGGTGTTTTATTTGTAATATAATATTATGTTTTTCTGTTCTCAGAACTGTCTAGTCAAGGTCCCTTCATCACTTGTAGAATTTTAACTTATTTATTGCTTTCAAATATTCTTTTTTTTTTATATCTTTTACTCGATTCTGACATTTGTTTTTACATCACTCCGAATAGTAAACTACTGTGAAGAACTTACATCTTTTCCAACAGTGCATTTTTTTGCAGTTACGGTACTTGGGTCACAGTTTACCAAATTTCTCGACCTAGTTCTCTATAATATGTGTGACTCATTATTCTCATCTGCTAAAACCAAAGCCACTGGAGGAAAATATCCTGTTTGCAAACTGTGTACCTACTCATGAAATCTCAATATAAGAAATGGCAATATATTTAATACAAATATAATATTTTAATTTGATAAGCATACTGCTATTTGACAAATGGCACTGTGCAATTATGTTTATACAAAAGATAATGTAAACCTATGTCAAGAAGCTTTATTTCACTATAATATACACTGATTAATAAGAGTAGGTTAATGTCAGAGAGTAGAATCAGCAACACTACATTGCTATGTACCCTGACAATTCAGAATGCAGTGACGCAATTACAGACGACAGAAAGAAAATAAAAGTAAGAAGAAAACTATAATATATGTAATAGGCACAGAGCTGCCTTAAGAAGGGAGAAGCTGGGTGAATGTGGAGGAAAGTATACAATTGGAGGATAGACAAACATCTCTAAATGTCTCCAAAAATAGATACAAGTTTTCCCCAATATAATTGACATAATAACTTCAACATGTATTTATTATTATTATTATTATTATTATTATTATTATAATTATTATTGTTATTGTTATTTAACAGCCAGTAGGATTGCATACTCATGATTCAGTTGTTCTTCCTACCATAGACTTTGTTTTAAGAGAACTTTAACAGGAGTATTCTAATCTCATTCTTGTGTTCAGAATAGTAAAAAAGAAAACCCTACTTGTGCTTTAAAAAAAAAAATATTTTGGGGTATGCTAAGTGTGACAGAGAGGAGCCGTGGTTAAATAAGGATATGATAAAAATTACATAAGTGCTCCAGGTTTTACCCCGGTCACAACGTGGTTTAATAGCCTAGTTCTGTAAAGGGGGCAACTGTTAGGCAAGAGATGACTAGTTCTATGAACACAGCCTACCAGGATTTAGACATAGGCCTCTGAAGAACTGCCTAAGGAAGGTACTTGTACCACAACCTTTGTTGTCAGATGAATGGGGTAAACATAAAATGATATACTTGCTAATAAACTATTCTCAGGTCTGCAACCTATCAACACACTTCCTGCAGAAATCTCAGCTGCTGTGTTTTCTTCCAAATTTGTAAGCCAGTCTCTATCCCTACTATATGCACCAATGTATGAGATTTAGCTTCACAGAATAATACTCCCTCTTGCTGACCTCCTTCTTTGTTACCTTAGTGTTGCTCTCTGCCTTAAATAAAACAATCACACTATAAACTAGGAGTAGGTGATTAATTTATAAGTAATACAAAAATGGAAGGGGGTGGTAGCACTCTGTAGGTACAGATGCAAACTTTCCTATAACTCTTAAGGAACAATTAAAAATTATACAATGTCTATGTGTGCAGCATTCAATAATGACATAGCCAGATATAATTAATTAATCTCTTATGTTGACTGCAAGATAATACTAATAAAAAAGCATAACACAGCATTTTTTTTTAAAAACAAACAAAATGAACACCTAGTATCAATAGTACCAAAATGAAAAAAGTTTTCTGCACAAGTGCAAACGATAATGAATGTCACACAAAATCCAGAGTGAAATGTTCCAAGTGAAGTATAAAGTACAGTATATGAGAACAGCCAGTATTGATAAAGTTATATACCAAGCACAAAATGTAAACACGGATCCTGTATCTCCTGTTCACGTTCTAAAAACAATGTTGTGCCACAATAGATGTATGCAAAAGTGTTCCAGAGTAAATGAACATAGGTGTTGCAGCATTATTGAACTGGTAGTGAATAAAGGACTGTGTAACGAGCTGGTTGCAATGCTCTGTCCAGAATGGCCACAATTATATTGATTGCGCAATCACACACCGAAAGATGTAATCGGAATCATCTCACCAGGAGTATGTTGCGAAAAATGAAGTCCAGTGGTGTGTAATGTTCAGCTAATTAGAGTGAACCGCTAGTTCAATATATTCTCTGGTTATTTGCATGGGTCACGGGGTATAACTCTTGGAGAGGTAAATCTTGTGCCTGCTTTATAATCCAGATAAGGATTTTGAAGAATTATAGTGGCTTGTGTCTAGCTAAATAAAGTAGCTCGGGGACATTTTAATGCAGACAGCAATGTAGACAAGTTGTAACTGATCCATTACTTGATGTTAGTCCAAAGAGCGAAACAAATTAAAATTTCCCCAACGAGACATCAGCGGAGTCAGTTGTTATAGCTTTTTCTAAAATTCCGGAATGCCAGATAGTGGGGTCCAAAATAGAAGTTGAAAGGCATAGTGAATTTCATCCTGCGTTAGGACTTTTTGAAATGGCTTTGAAAAAAGTCCTAATGCAGAACGAAATGTGTTAGGCTACTTTATATTTGCTTTTCAATAAGGAGTCTCATTTTACTCTTTGGCTACATTACTGTTTGTCCGTAAGATATCTTATGTAGCTATTGTCAGATACTGGGAGAGGAGATCAGGGAGGGCTGCAGGGTTTATTATAGAGTCTGTCTGTCATGTTACAGGACTAGATGGTAAATACAGACAGACATGAATAGATGGTGCTGACAGGACAAAAGCTGGGAGCGAAACAGGTCGTGACTGAAACAAACATAGAACACTGCATGAGACTGGAAGCCGTCAGGCAGGATATGAGGCTGGAAGGCCTCCGACGGGGAACTTGTCTGGGAGCATTGACACAACTGGACTGGTAAAATGCTGCAAGAGAAAAAGATGCCTTGTTGCAGTATGTAAATCCAAGTGATCACTCAAAACTCTGGGACTCTGCTTCTAATTGACTCAAGATTGTTACTTGCAGGAGATCGTAGCCTGCTCTGGTTAACAATAGAAGAACATCAACTGATAAAATGATGTTTATAGAGGCAATTTTAAAATACATTTTATAACTTTTGTGAATTGCAATGAACAGGTGTAAGATGTAACAGTGCAAAAAATAAGGTGCATAGGAATTTCTCCATAAAGAGGAAAGAACAATTACGTTCTGTTATTCTTTATTCTATAGTTCACATCTATATACCAGAACGACATTGGGAATAATAATAGGCTAGTGTCGATTAGGACGAATATAAATCTGAATGACATTATGATGGTTCTGAAGACTATTTGACACTGTGGGTTAATTAGGTTTGACCTTGGAGACTGTTATTGCAACGTTAATATGTATGGATGAATTGTCTAACTTCCATAGTGATTTAGAACTTAAGATTATAAGTGTTTGTGATGACAGTTCACGTAATGAGATTCATGATAGAAATCTGTATTTAAATGGATGTATATTTTCACTAACATCTTCTCAAAACCCATGGAAATAATATGTGAAAAAGAATGATTCATTGCAGACCAATTGTTCAAACTACCTTGTTATGGACAAATGTCTTTTTTACTATTATACACTTGTGTTTATGTCTTATTTGTAACACATTCCCTAAAAGAATATCCTTGGTCATAATTTTGCTCAGTAACTATTTCCTCTGGAAACTCCTCCCATCTGGCTACCCCTCCCCCTTCCCATCCAGCAAGCCTTATGTAACAAATTCCTGAACAGCTTCCATTACTAACTCCTCCCCCACTTCCTTTGTGTAAGTTAACAGTTATGTGCCAAGTGCAACACAATGGAGAATCACTGTTAAAGTAACAGTAACTGTTTCCCTTGCAGCCCCTCTTTGTTCAGTAACTACTCACTCCCCCTCCCATCGTGTAACCAAGATGGAGCTGGAATGTGGGTGGGAGAGCTCTGTAATGATGATGTCACATCCTGTAGGGTGGGTTTAGATAAGACCCCTTAAACTATTAGCCAATTGTTGAATGTATACTGTATGTTTAACTGTGACTCTGTACATGACGTATTTCTGCTTTAAAAGGAATCTCCCACTCTGGGAAATAAAGGTTTGCCTCAGGTTTTTCACTGATCAGAAACTTTGTCTCCGGTGTGAATTACTTCTAGGGGAGAGTGCATTAATTAATCAATTAGTAAGGAGTAGATAGACAATGAAGCAAAGTTTGCTTTGATCCAAATCAACCTCACCAAAGCACCAGTAGAATTTCAGTAAATAGATAAGTAGTCATTTAAAGACTACTTATAACTTACAAATACATCTGATGAAGAAAGTAAAAATATGAAAGATGAATGAATGTTGGCTTTTAAGGGACAGGCTAGTCTCCAAATCACTTTGGTGCAAGTTAAAGACTGCTGCTTGTATAGTGAACAGACTTGTTTCAGGTTAATTTGATGCAGGGCTTCCACATAAATCACATTTTTTATATTTGACTCAAGCCTTCCACTGTCGATTACTTTTACTCAGCTTGTGTGGACAGTCCTGTTTTTTTGCAAACTGCTGTAATTTCCCAATTCTAGCTCTAAGTGTTTCACATTGTAAGCAATACAAAATGTAAAACATTCTTTTTAAAGTACTTTGAAAGTACATTAATATGCATTAACGTCTGGAAGAGGCATTTTGGGCAGCAGACAGTCCCTTTAATAGTCAATTCTAAAAAAGAGGATAACTAAAAAGAGCCTATGACTTTTAGCTGTAATGTCTTCTACTGGTCCTTCACAAATCTCTTTACCAAGCATAATTTGTTTCAGTAAATCGTCCAAAGAGCCTGTTAGGTTTTCTTATACAGGATGCAGTATAGTAAATATCCATTCCTTTTCTGTGGCCCCAGATACTTGTAAATGAGTTTGGAACTTCAATAATTCCATCCCTGCTTCATTTAGCCATATTGGACATGGCCTTTTACAAATTTGTAACATTTCCAATCAATGCTAATTCTCAATACGTTATAGGCATACATCATCATGCATGTTCAACTAATGCATGATGATGATGTTGACTGGTGTCTTGGTGCATGGACAAAGCTAAATATATTGGTAAATAATAAAGAAATCGGGGTTTACTTTAAAAAAAAATCCAATACTGGGGTCACTTAAAAAGGGGTTCAGTCACCATGGAAACCAATGAAACGATCCTGCTGATTAGATCACTTTTAGTACTTTGCCCCTGAATTTATAAATAACCTTTACGGTGTATACCTAATTGAAATTACACCCAACCTCTGGGTGTAACTGACATCATAAGAGGAAGCTTGAGACAACATTGGTTGTAAATCAGTGCATGTATTAAGTCATCAGTTGTGTTAAAGGCCTGGCCACATAATGTTTTGAGCAAACTCAATGTATAGCAAAATTGGTGAGATTAAATGTTCATCTGACCTTAACTCACCTTTTAGTGAATAGCCCCCTCGGTGTTGTGAATTAATGTGGGTAACCAAATCTAGAAGTTTTATGTGTATAAAAAAATGATGTAAACTTTCCAGAATGCATAAATATATAAAAAGGTAAGCTAATGTTCCAAAAAACAAACATTAGAACACGTTACAATGTCCACATCATTTAGGTATATAGGTGAATACAGTGCCCTTCATTCTTATTTATGAAATAGTTTAATCCAACTTGGTATCATAATATGAAATATTTATTTGTAGCCTTTATTACAATATTTTTGTTAATTAATGTATATCACCCTCTGGGTATAATTTTGTATTATTTTCAAAGCAACCAAACATTTAAGGTTCTTCTACACCTCTCTGAAACTTGTTATTTAAGTATTGATCTTTAAGCAGTTCGGCACAAAGATATAACAAGGTAAAAGGAAAGCTGGTTTATCTTGTATCTTGGTAGAAATTGCAATTTAATTCACAGGAATGCTTGTTAGAAGACACATTTCTGCCACAGTAATTACTGGTGATTTTGTTTTGTGATATCACTGTATTGCAGAAAAAAATAGCTAAGCCAAAATCCAATGTACAGTACAATTTTCAGGGTAGCTAACTTGGCATTCACCCGTTCAATTGCTTTTAATAGCATGGCATGCGAGTCAATAGTGCTCAGAAAAATAATGCAATAGGTTTCCGAAAAAGAATGTTTGCATTTCCCAGTTCAAATTACAAAATACGAAAATAATCAACTTTGTTTATTTTTATGGGTATGTAACGGCTCTCCGGATGCTTTTCACAAGCATGATCCATACTCAGAAATGGAGAAAACGAGTCCAGATAATGTGCAATGAATCTTCAGAGGAGAAGAGGTTATGATGAGATGTATCAAGAGAGACATAAATGGCTCTGTCGTTCTGCCAAAACCATTGGGTTATAAGACAATTGAAAAAAAAGAGACTCTGAATTTTGACACAACGATGTGCTACATTGTAATGATGAAGTGGACGTTTCCAGCGTAATTTTTTGAACATTGTTCAAAGTCGTATTGTGCACAGCACGCAATCACAGTATAACATTTTTATGCCTGTAAATCAAAGTTGAAAATACTGATCCAGCAATAAAATGTACAACCCGGAGAAAGATCAGAAACAGCTCCATAACTTTGTGTGAGTTCCACGAGTTCTTCACTCAAAGCTAATTTAAAATTGACGACACAATACATTCTTAAAGGTCTGGCCGTCTGCAGTGAAAGATGTAGGTACTGTGCTCTTCAGGCACTAATCGCTTTCTTCCTTCAATGGAGGAGTTGATAAGTGATACTATAAATGGGTTGCCACAAACATCAAAATGTATTTAACAGAAAAAAATATATACTCTTTGCTTTGCCACCAAGACTGCGTGTGACTGAAAGTTTTTGAAGTAAACTACAAATTGCAGAAGTATCTCAGTATATGTTAAATAGCTGCCCATTTCCATGTTCTCTGGTAAAGTAATGCAATATTAGAGCTATTAAACCAATAAGAATATTGTTTAATGAGGCAGAAATTCTGTTCCAATAAAATAGTCTTTGGAATACTACACAGTTCAAAGGTTATTCATGACTTTGACAGAACGGTGCTCCACGCTAGACATGTGCAAAACTAAAATTTTGGTTTCATTTTCGTCCATTCGGACGAAAATGTTATTTATTTCATCTAAAACGAATTTCGTTCATTACTGCATTCGTTTCAGATGAAATTCGTTCATTATTTTCGTTTCGTTAATTTTTATTCGTTCGTTTAATAGAATACATGTAATACTATTGGTTTTCTATAAACCGAACAAGAGCCCCATTCATAAGAAATTCTTATGAATGGGGCTCTCGTTTGGTTCATAGAAAGGCAATAGTACTACATGCTTTTTATAAGCCGAAAGTCTATAAACCGAACGTTCGGTTTATAGACTTTCAGCTTATGGAATACATGTAATCCTATTGCTATTCTATAAACCGAACGTTCGGTTTCTAGAATAGCCATAGGATTACATGTATTACATAAGCCGACAGCCTTTAAACCGAACGTATAAAAAGCATGTAGTACTATTGCCTTTCTATGAACCAAACGAGAGCCCCATTCATAAGAATTTTATTCTATAAACCGACTCTTTTTCGGCTTATAGAATGCAATAGTACTACGAATGGACGAATGAACGAATGATTTTCGTTTATTAACAATTCGTTCATTCGGCTTTCGTTAGCTTAGCATTTTCGTTCTTCGTTTTTCGGACGAATGGACGAAAATGCTATTTTCGGATGAAAATGCATTCGACTGAAAACGAATGCACATGTCTACTCCACGCACTCAGCGAGAGCTGGTTAAGTGGCCAACTCTCTCCTTCATTGATGTGTGCAAATGGCAACCATCAAAAAACAAGTATTTGCACTCCAGCTGGGGATGAGATCTGTGTCACAGATGCTGAATAAGAACCAGCCCTTCATGACATGTCAACCTGGAAATCTCAGTGAGAGATTGGAATCACTTTTGTACAGTGCTCTATAACATCAGCCAACAGCCCCTTTAATCAGACAGAATCCTCTTCTACTTATTTAAAGTGCTAAGAAGGGTTTATTATCTCATTTAATAGTTTCAAATTAGGACTCAACAATATTGGAGCATAGTAGGGCCATATAACATGGCCAGGTCTGCATGTGTATTTCATCATGAAAGGGTGTGATTATGTAGCTTTAAGGAAACCTACAGCTGTAAGAGAGTTTGTAACCTGTGTAATGGGTGTACATGGATCTCTTGTTGTACTTAAAATATTTAACTTCCTCTGACAGTTGTTTTTGAGTTTATTTCAGGGGCGTACCGTGCCTCCTAGTGACAGGTCTGCACCGGACTGGCAGCACACCTGCAAGAAATACATCCAAGGGTCTGACTGCGGCCACGAATTCGGCATCATAGTTACTCACAATTTTTGTATACTATTCATGCTGGTCGAATTGGCTGACTGTTGCAACGTACACCTAGCACACATTGACCATATGCGCAAGGTTTATTAATTTCATTGTTATTCATCCCATTAATATTTTTTATACTTTTACCTAAACTGACTGATCTATCCATTTTGAAGCTGGTAAGATACTTTTCAATTGCCATTTCCAGTTAGTGTACTTTTTTTTTTCTTCAAAAAAGGCTCTTTGGGATGTTCATTTTAATCTCTGTCCAGTAAAATAGGATGGGTATATACTGTGACTTATAATTTAGGTCACTCTGATCAATTTGTACTGAAAAGGGAAAAGCTGACTAGACATTCTGTTTAGCACAAGCAAGAAAAATTAGTCCGTCAACTTGGAACTATTTAATTTAAAGAATTATATATTGGGTTGTCCACACTGATGTCCCTAAACACTAACATTATTTTCAAGGTGCGTGTAGATCTTAAAGGTCAGCTTAACCTTTTTTTTTTTTTTTTTTACATGTGCTTCTGTTACTTAAGCAAAAGTGAAAAATGCACTGCCCTAGTATGAGGATAAACTGGCATAAACATCTATGGGAAGCAAGCAGCCAGGTCAGGTCAGTGACTAGGTCCCCCGCTACTGATCCTATGCAAAAACAAGTGTGTCTCTCTCCACACTAGCACAATTCAGACCCCAACCAGACAAGCTCTGATTGGCTGCACGTGCTCTAAAACTGTTGGCGAGTACCAGCCTCCCCACAGCTCTACCTCAGCTGTGAGGTACAACGGAGAGTAAACCCTTGTGTATCTCTAAAGATACCAGTTGGATGTACTTGGGACACAGGCACAATATTTTTTTAACCCTTCACATATAGCTGAACATAATCTTTTGGTTCCGCATTTACCATTGCATATAACCTTGACACCTTTTCCTGACACACTTGACTGGTGCATATGTAACCTCTCTGGGATTATAATAATTTCTACTGTGTTACTGACTACCCTGCAGTTTTGTGTGGTGCCCAGCAGACGGAGAGCTTTAACCCCTTAACGCATGTGGACGTATATATACGTCCTGAAAAGTATGGTCCTTAAGGACCATGAGGATGTATATATACGTCCTCCGTTTTCATGTAGTGTTGCGCTCATTAGCGCAACACTACATGCCTGCAGCTACTCTCAGAGGCTGCTTCGGATCCGAAGCAGCCTCTGAGAGGGCTTTCAGCCCCCCCTCGACCCCCCCGCGCGCATATGATCACAGCGAATGTGATCGTATGCGCGCTAACACATATAGGCAGTGAAAGCTCATCACTGCCTATGTGTGTTAAAGTGTTGCATGATGCCTCTATCGAGGCATCATGCAACACAATCTGTGCCCTCCTGGGCACCGCGATCACCCGGTGATCGCGGGTGTGTGCTGTATCGGAGGAGCATGCTCCTCCGATACAGCATGCCCAGAGGAGAGCGACGGAAGAGAGAAAAAAAAAATCTCTTCCGTCGCTCTGAAACCGCTACTTGACTGCCCCTACAGGCAGTTAGGCGGTATTACAGTTAAAAATAGAAAATTAATTAAATAAATTAAATAAATAAATGGAAAAAGCTAACCCTTGATCTACTGAACCTAGATCTAGGGTTAGGGTCCAAATAGGGTAATAATTAGGGTTAAATGGGGGTTCGGATGATTACAAGGGTTAGATTAAGGGGTGGGGGTCAATTTAGGGTTAGATTAAATTTAGAGTTGGGGTAAATTTAGGGTTCGGGTTAAAAAAATCACTGTAGAAGAAAATGGTTAGAAAACAAAAAAAAACACTAATATTGTTTATTGCCCTATTACGTGAAATAAAACATAGACAAACAAGGAAACATTGATATTACTAAACTCAGGACAAATAGTAGAAATATATAGACGGGGTCTTTTTTACCATTTGTAATTGTGTAAAAAAAAAAATCAGGTCAAAGTTGGAAAAAGTGTTTTTTATGGCATATTTTCATCATATTTTCTATTTTTTTAATAGTAAATGATATCATATGATGAAAATAATAGTATCAAATGAAAGCCCTATCTGTCCTTTAAAAAATGATATATAATTTGTGTGGGTGGACTGAACACAAAGAAAGAAATTCACAGTTCAGTAAACGTATGACAAAAATAATGGAATTCTGGTCTTCAAGGTACATCAAATGCAGCATAGCACTCGGTCACTAAGGGGTTAAATAGAGTAAATGAGTAAATAACAGGTGAAGTGATGTGATTACAGCCTGTGGTACAGGGGTAAGCTGAAACCCTCTCCCCCTCTCACACAGGGCACCCTGAAAGTGATCACACAGTTAAAACACGTTGGTATCCAATTTTTCTGACCAGTGAATATTTTGCATTATAACTTCATCCATATTGTGGATTATAATATTTATGGGTCCCAACAATGTGCACCAACTAACGGTACTAGTTTTCCTCTAGGGTGAAGCCTAGGGTGGGCTGCAGTATTTATTGTGGGTGGCTGAGGTTCATATGGGTCACTGCTTTTCTATTTTACTGTATTATGTTTAGTTCTCTGTTATTTATTTGCATAGTGTTTTACTGTACAATACAAAGCTATATTTAAGTTATTTCTGGGTCAGTTTTATTACTCGTGTCACCCTGCAGAGAGCAAGAAGGTAACTGGGGGAAAGGACCACAGGGGTATAGGTGAACCTGTGCAAAACCCTGTTACAGATGGAGGCACTGCTGAGATCTTTTGGGGTACAACCAGTTAGGATATGTTAATTCCCTGGCCCAATCTTCCATTTGCAACAAAATGGGCCCAGCAACAGAAAGTACCATTACATCATGCAGTGATGCTATGCCAAATACCTCCCTGTAGTGAGATGAAGCATGTCACTAAGTGTTTAGAAATCCAATTTTAAATAAAGCCGCAGATAGGGTTTTTCTCCATAATCTAGGGGTACCCGGAAAACACAAACTGGCTGACAGATGGAAGGATACCCTATCTGAAGTTGTGTCTAAGCTGAAGGGGCTACCAGTCTACAACATCAAGGGGCCAGAAGGTCAGATAAAATCTTATCTTTAAAATTATATTTAAGTTAGCTCTGTGTCCATTTTATTACTTGTGTAGATATGTTTCCAGTGGGAGCCCACATCAATACCATGGATGTCCTGCGTGGTGGAGACACATCTGCCATCATGTACCCCAACTCCCAGGTAGTGGAGACTCGGGATCTCCCTGTAGAGTGCAAGAAGGTAACTGGGGGAAAGGACCACAGGGGTATAAGTGGGCATGCTCAAAACCCCATTACACATATGTAAAAAAAATTGGTTGGCCTTTAATAGGAGAGCTAGATCCCAAGAGTTACATTTACATATATTGGTGCTTCAAGTGGTATTCAGTTCAGATTTAAAAAATACATATTTGTAAGATTTTCACTTTTATTACTTCAGGAAATCTGAATTTTATAGAAGACAGGGGGCTGCATTTTTATTACAACCTGCACTTTTTCTTCTCACCGACCATGATTTGAATTATCGCTGTTTTCAAGCAGCCCTAAAATTCCAGTTATTTCCTTAATATAACAAAATATTAAATAAAAGTCTTACATACAATACTTATTTACAAACTGTATTTGAAATTCTATATTTGAAGGTTAATGTTAAGAGTAATGTAAGTCACAGTTATACTTAATTTTAATTAAAGCCCACCTGTTATCTTTACTTAAATAATCTATAGAAGTGTATTTTACCACTTAATAGTAACAGCATTAAAGAGCAGGTTCTAAACATTTCATCTACACCCCATTGTTGTACAGCCAATGTTTATTTGAATGCCATTTATTATTTACTCTATAAACCAGCAATGTTTAGAACAGTAGCAGATGAAATGATATTGTTTACATCTGGAAGATGTCCAGTCCCTTTCTTATCACTGTGTGTCTATGTGCCTTCCTCAGGCTAACAGCACCAGAGATACATGTACAGTACTACAGCGCCTGACATGAGGTGACAACCTCCCATAGTGGCAGAGCTGTCACTGATTATTAGAAGCCCTTAACTGTCCAGATTTAAGGCAGTCGTAGCACTGTGTTCACTGGTGTTCTATTCTATTGTGGATTTTATCCACTGCTAAATCATTCAATAAAATTAATAATTAGTGTTATATGTAGGTTTGCCACATGTCCAAAAAAATACTGGGCATACCGTAGATTTATCATCGGCCTTAAGACTTTTTTTTTTTTTAACTGGGCACTGGCTGGATGCCAACCCTAGTGAAATGATTCAGTCATGTTAACCTGAGTGGATAACCAGGGTTACCAGATTGGCTATTATATTGGGTGAATGCAGATAACTTTAATGTGCTGCCCTGCAGTGCGTAGAACTCCAATGTGTGCAAAGAGAAACCGATGAACTAATCCAATTCATTAGTTAATTGGTTCCCTCGCAACCACCGTGAATATGCATTGTGCATGGCAACACGAAAAAGATATATGAATATCTTCTAACAAGTGTTTTACTTTTAAAGAACAAACACTAATATATGACAGTAAATTAAAAAAAAATTATTTTACATTTTCGCACATGATTATTGTGAACAACAGTATATTACAGGGAATATTATTATTAAATACATAAAAAAAAAAATATATATATATATATATATATATATATATATATATAATCCTTATCCATAAAAAAGACATTAAACAAACAAGATAAAGAATAACTATTTAGTCCGTTCAGTCCATACATTCTTCTGCCTGCTTTAAAACCTAATTTGCTCTTTCACATGGTCTTATTCCTATCCAATGAATGCTGATTAATATTTATTTTGTGAAGAGACATTTGGGCTTTTCATGCAAACTTAGCTGACAAGTGAACTATAAATGAACTGGAAACATAATGCATTAGAAGCTCAGTTAGAGAACATTCTCCTACTTGCATATCATTTCCCCTCTGCTTTTAACACCTGATGTTTGCAGTTCACAAACAAAAACATTCAATAGTAATTAACATAACAAACTTAGATAAACAGGAGCAAAATGTTGTGGTGAGCCCTGGTCACTCATACTTAGGATCTAGCACCATTAAATCCCTTCATTGCATTAAGCATGGCAACGTCTCCTTGAAGGTAACACTAGTGTGGCGAGGTGACACCAATATGTCCTCCTGCTATGCTTTCTCTTGCAATGGTGTCAGACACCTTGTTGAAAAAAAAAGGAAATGTTTACTGTCTGCAGAAATTACATTAGAAATAGCCCAGTCAGCAAACATTGCAAAATTTGGGATTTTTATTTACACTCATTACACTTTAATTTTATGAGGCAATGCAACAGTACTTTTCGGTTACTCAGCCAGTGTAGAAGCAGCCCAAAAATGGTTGATGGCCACATTTGGCCTGCGTGCTTCTCCAGCATGCTATTTATTAAATATAACAAATATAAGCAGAAAGTAACTAATTCAAATATAACCAGAAAATAACTAATTCTGCATTAATCTTTACATTTAAATGAACATATAACTACCCATCCTTTCCCCAGCATTGCCAAGAAGTATCGTGGAACACCTATGTTGGTTTAGGAGTGTGCAACTATCATAAAAAGTATCAACAAACTAAACCGGAAGCAATAATATATTAACTTATTATTATCGCAAGTGGTTCTGTGACGGTGTAACACATATGACAACTGTATGACGAGTTGTGTGTTTGTTCAACATACAGTATGTTAAATGGGAGTGTGGGTTCCAAGACAAAATACTGAAAGCTTTGGCCTCTGAGGTAAGCCATCCTTACTAGGAAAATCATGGAATGTACTGCAGCATCTGTCTCCCAAGATCCATACATTATTTAGTTCGATTAGATCAAAAAAAAAAAAAAAGCAACCCTAACACTTATTGAGAATGTCAGTAAAATGTATGTGTGCAAAACCCTTTTTATGTAAAGGTAAGGCACAGTCATCAATTTTTAATCTTGTTTCAGCATTAACAGCAGATTCTGGTAACAGGAAAATGTGACTTTCCAATAAATATTATAAAAACATAGAACAAATGTATAGCTATGACACTACTATTGGAAATGGTTTATGGACCAAGTTTGTAGAGGTTATGAGGTGAGGGACGCCATTATTTTTTAAAATAATAATATTATTAATTATTAATAAATTAATATTATCGTAAAAATGAAAGCAACCCTAATATGATAATGCACAAGAGAGGTATACCATATTCTTCAGCTTCCATGTGTTCAGTGGATAAAACATACTTGTGCATGCTAAAATAAAGGAATAATAATATATAGCAATACATTTCAATATGCAAATGAACTGATACATGCTAGAACACTTTACACAACAATATTATATTAGGGTGTTACTAGGAAGTAGCCACCAATACAGAGCATTTTCTTTCATTGACAATGAAGCTGAGTCTTCCTGGGAATGAGAAAAAAACTAACATGTTTTTGAAAAATCGCAGTATGAGATCAATTATATGCATGCAGTGGGATAAAAGATATGGCAGTAATGCATTTTGCCTAATATATTTTAGAATGGTATCCTATGTATAGTAGATTGTATAATGTTTGAAAACTTCAGATACATTTATTAAGTATAGTGGATGCATGAAATAGCCTTCCAGCTGAAGTGGTAGAGGTTAATACAGTAAAAGAGTTTAAGTATGCATGGCGTAGGCATAAGGCTATCTTAGATATACGATAAGGTCAGGACCTAATGAAAGTATTCATATTTCTTTTAGGCAAAAAGTGGGCAGACTTAAAGGGGCTGAATTGTTCTTATCTGCAGACATATTCTATGTTTCTATATCCAGTCTCTAATACCATCCACCACTGATCATTTCTAATCATTATCTGTGGGGCAAACAAAAGAAATGACCACTAATGGATGTCAAGCGATTAATGGATACATTTACTTACAAAAGGTGCATGTCCGTTCACGACAATGGACATGCCTGGCACATCCTGCAGTGAATCAAGTGGTTTTTGCGATCAACGCTTTTACGGTGCTGTCTATTGCCTCAATGTCGAGGCAATATCCAGCACCAAAATGTATTTTCTGGGGCACCTACAATCGCCCGACGGAGCGATCGTGGGAGCCATATTGACGGAGCAGCATACTCTGTCAAGATAGCTATGCCCTCTGGTGGTCTGAGCTTCGGAAGTGAAAGTAAATTCACTGTGAATATGCAGCTTGACTGCCCCTAGAGGTAGCCAAGCAGCATAGCAATTTAAAAAATATTTAATTAGCTTAAACCTGGTTATATAGTTAGATTAGCCTATAGGGTTAAAATTAAATATTTTTTTAGCATAAGGGATAGAGTTAAAATTAAATTAAAATATATTAAGGGATAGCATAAGGTTCAGAGTTGGGGTCAAATTTAGTGTTAGGGTCAAATTTTGGGTTCGGGTCAAAATGTCAATATAGGAACAAACAAATAGTGAAAAATATGGAAACATGCATATTTCTGAACTCAGGACAACATTTAGAAACTATTTAGATGGGGTCTTTTTTAATGATTGTATTTGTGTAAATTATATTTTAGGTCAAAGTTAGAAAAAGTGTTTTTTTTTTAATTTTTCATCATATTTTATTATTTTTATTGTAGTAAATTATAAGATATGATGAACATGATAGTATCTACTGAAAGCCCTTCTTATGATGATAAAAACAACATATAATTTGTGTGGGTACAGTATGTGAGAAAGAATAAAATTGCAGCTAAACACAAACACCCAAGAAATGTCAAAACAGCCATTGTCACCAAGGGAAAGTCAAAATGAAAATGTCTTCTCACTAAGGGGTTAAGCATTTATAGGATAGCCATATAGCCATCCTTGACACATGCCAACACTGATGACTTTGACCATATTAGATAGGCTGAACACATTTTAATAGATAAGTTCTGTTTCATTTTTCCTTGGCTTCAGTATATGTAATTTAGTAATTTAACATGAATGTTCTAGTTAAGCATTAACCAAGAATATACTATACCATTTTGGACAATTACATAGACTATAATTATGAAATTATTTACTTGTTAATATTGTGACTCTTAGGTTCTATACATGTTAATTATTTTTTCTCCTACTGGGATAATATAGCACTATTATTATCTGAATGGTATGTGCCAGCACATTGTGCATTGTTTCACAGTTGCTCTTAATTGGAAGGAAAAAATACTGCTATAATAATCATAACAATGATTCAGTATCTTTCTAGGAAATGCATGTATATATTTAACCCTTTAAAAGGCTTATGATCCTGATCACAGAGCGAGAGCACACAAAGAGTGAACTGGTCAAGGAACTTAGATGCAGAAATGTGATCCGAGTCTCCACAGACCATGTGGGTCTCTGCAATCACTGGGGACGTTGGGGAAGTGTGCCTAAACTCAGAAGTGGAGTAATTTCACTTAATGTAACCAGCACTCACTTTGAGTGTCAGTCTCATTTAGCCTCATTTGACAGAGCTGATCCCACTGTGGGTCCCGGCAGCAAGATCCACAGTGTATGTATTGATTGTACTCACAGACTCCCAGATGGGTAAAATCTCGACGTGAGATGAGCCTTAACCCATCAGAGAGTCTGTAAGTGCAATCAATACATATATTGTATTGTATTTACATCCATTTACTTTATTACATTATATGTATGTCTATATGTTTTTTTTTCCATATTCAAATATTACAAGGATTTTTGAAGAATACACCTACTATTTATAAGGCTCATTGTGGGATTTGTGGGATTTTTCCATACGTCTGTACTCATTTTTTGCTTTTTTTGTTGTTATTGTTCTAGTTGGTCCCTATGTTTTACTTTACTCTTGATTTGACCTGGTAAGATTTTTAGATTCATGTTATATACTATAGATGTTTCATAAAGTAACCTTGGAACTTTACAATAATTGACTGTAGAACAATAGAAATGAGCAGGTTGTCGAAAGAAGAAAAACACATTAATGGCGGTTTCACATTTGAAAAAGCCTTCTCCGATAAGTTCATTCAAAAAATAATATTGGCAGGTAACATAACAGGTCGATAAAAGTATTTCGATATAGAAGGTGATACACATTAAATCTAACACATAATACCGGGATCAAAGTAACAAGGATTATCTTTCTATACAGAAATAAAAGATACATTTTAATGCAAGTAGTTGTGAATTTAAAAGACTGGACAATGGGAAACATTTGCACAAATAATGTCAGTTTCATGAATCATTGCAAATACCAATGATTGCACATGAAGGTGCGGGAATAGTAAAGGATTATATTTCATTTATTTTAATTACTTAATGCGCAAAATCTGAGGGGAGAGATTTTTTATATCTTAATCGGGACTTGGGGCATAGTGTCGGCTTCAAGTTCTGGGGGTGGTCTATAATTTTATTTTAATTGGGGCTTACTTTTATTAAATGACCTAAATATTCCTAGGGGCCAGTGCAATGTCGGAGATGCCATTTTTTCATTTTCCGCAGCACCACTGCTTTAACCCACTGGATATTTGTGGTCAATTGCAGCTGAATCACACAGTAGTTTAAAAGTCACTGATGCAGTGATCAACAGGGAGGATTGTATGTATCCCAGAGTGTTCTGCACACAACCTGATGTATTTAGCCAGAACCTTAGAACTTTATGCTCATGTCTTTATGCTCATCCTCTACCCTGTGGTTTATGATATGTCATCGTTCTTTGATTTTAATTTGCTATTTGCTTCCATTCTCTCACACATTGTTTTTGAGTATAACATCCATGCTCTCCCCTACATCCACTCCACTAACCTCTCAGTCAGCCCCCCATATACACAGTTATTAGCAGTATGTTAGCTGCCTCTTCCTGTATCACCTATTTAGTAAGCTCTGGTGTGACTCACTCAGCTCTGTCACAGACCTCCAATATTTTCTATTGCCAGAATTAAAATAGTTTTCACTTTTCCACCTCTACTCCTGCTTGTACTGTATGTTTCTCATATTTTTCATTCCCTCTAGCTAGCAAGCTTGACTCTGTTTGCATAATTTTGTGTGTAACTCCATTTAAATGCTCTGCACCAAAGTACTGCATAAATTGTTATTAGTGTTGAGCGAACCCGAACCGCACTGTTCGGGTTCGTACCGAACTTTACGGTTTTTGGACCCCGGACCCGAACACGGACATTCCACTGTATGTTCGTGTTGGAGTTCGCGGTTCGGCGATTACACTGTATGTAATAGACATGTGCAAAACTAAAATTTTCGTTTCGTTTTCGTCCATTCGGACGAAAATGTTATTTATTTCGTCTAAAACGAATTTCGTTCATTAATGCATTCGTTTCAGACGAAATTCGTTCATTATTTTCGTTTCGTTTTGTTTTATTCGTTGGTTTTATAGAATACAATGTAATACTATTGGCTTTCTATAAACCGAACGAGAGCCCCATTCATAAGAAATTCTTATGAATGGGGCTCTCGTTCGGTTCATAGAAAGGCAATAGTATTACTTGTATTCTATAAGCCGAAAGTCTATAAACCGAACGACTTTCGGTTTATTGACTTTCGGCTTATGGAATACATGTAATCCTATTGCTATTCTATAAACCTAACGATTTTCGGTTTATAGAATAGCCATAGGTTTACATGTATTACATAAGCCGAAAGTCTATAAACCGAAAGTCGTTCGGTTTATAGGCTGTCGGCATCTAACTAATAAGAGACAGAGTCTCCATTCATAAAATTATGAATGGAGACTTTGTCTCCGTGTAGTAAAATGCCGACAGCCTATAAACCGAACGTTCGGTTTATAGGCTGTGGGCATTTTACTACACGGAGACAAAGTCTCCATTCAGAATAGCAATAGCATTACATGTATTCTATAAACCGAACGTCGTTCGTTTTAAAGACTTTCGTATCATAAAATTATGAATGGAGACTTTGTCTCCGTATAGTTAAAAGCCGACAGCCTATAGACCGAACATTTATACGTTGTGGGCATTTAACTATACGGAGACAGAGTCTCCATTCATAAAATTATAAATGGAGACTTTGTCTCCGTATAGTTAAAAGCCGGCATTTAACTATACGGAGACAGAGTCTCCATTCATAAAATTATGAATGGAGACTTTGTCTCCGTGTAGTAAAATGCCCACAGCCTATAAACCGAACGTTCGGTTTATAGGCTGTCGGCTTATGGAATACATGTATTCCTATTGCTATTCTATAAACCGAACTTTCGGTTTATAGAATAGCCATAGGATTACATGTATTACATAAGCCGAAAGTCTATAAACCGATGGTTCGGTTTATAGGCTTTCGGCATTTTACTACACGGAGACAAAGTCTCCATTCATAATTTTATGAATGGAGACTCTGTCTCTGTATAGTTAAATGCCGACAGCCTATAAACCGAACGAGTTTCGGTTTATAGACTTTCGGCTTATGTAATACATGTAATCCTATGGCTATTCTATAAACCGAATGTCGTTCGGTTTATAGAATAGCAATGGCATTACATGTATTCTATAAACCGAACGTCGTTCGTTTTAAAGACTTTCGGCTTATAGAATACTATTGGCTTTCTATAAACCGAACTAGAGTCGAGTCCCCATTCATAAGAAATTCTTATGAATGAGGAGGGACTCTAGTTAGGTTTATAGAATGCCAATAGTATTCTATAAGCCGAAAGTCTTTAAAACGAACGACGTTCGGTTTATAGAATACATGTAATGCTATTGCTGTTCTATAAGCCGAAAGTCTTTCGGCTTATAGAACAGCAATAGCATTACATGTATTCTATAAACCGAATGTCGTTTGTTTTAAAGACTTTCGGCTTATAGAATACATGCAATGCTATTGGCTTTCTATAAACCGAAAGAGTCCCCATTCATACGAATAGGTCAATTGACCTATTCGTATGAATGGGAACTCAATTTCGGTTTATAGGAAGCCAATAGCATTACATGCATTCCATAAACCGAAAGTCATTCATGTCGGTTTATGGAATGTAGTACAATGCTATTGGTATTGTATAAACCGACTCTATTTCGGTTTAGAATGCCAATAGCACGAATGGACGAATGAACGAATGATTTTCGTTTATTAACCATTCGTTCATTTCGTTATTCGTTTTTCGGACGAATGGACGAAAATGCTATTTTCGTCCCAAAATGCATTCGTCCGAAAACGAATGCACATGTCTAGTATGTAATGCTATTGGCTTTCTATAAACGAAATAGAGTCCCCATTCATAAGAATTTCGGTTTATAGAAAGCCAATAGCATTAAATGTATTCTGGAAACCGAAAGACATTTGGTTTATAGACTTTCGGTTTATAGAATAGTAATAGCATGTAATACATGTATTACATCTGAGAGTCAAATAGAACCGTCAAATACTGTGCAAATTACAGCGCACTTTGAAAAATTCCAATAGTTTTGGGTGGTAAATAGTGCATTTGCGTCTTGCGGTGCACTTTATATCTGAGAGTCAAATAGAACCGTCAAATACTGTGCTTACAGCGCACTTTGAAAAATTCTAATAGTTTTAGGTGGTAAATAGTACATTTGCGTCTTGCGGTGCACTTCATATCTGAGAGTCAAATAGAACCGTCAAATACTGTGCTTATAGCGCATTTTGAAAAATTCTAATAGTTCTGGGTGGTAAATAGTACATTTGCGTCTTGCGGTGCACTTCATAACTGAGAGTCAAATAGAACCGTCAAATACTGTGCTTACAGCGCACTTTGAAAAATTCTAATTGTTTTGGGAGCTAAATAGTACATTTGCGTCTTGCGGTGCACTTCATATCTGGAAGTCAAATAGAACAGTCCAATACTGTGCTTACAGCGCACTTTGAAAAATTCTGGCTATCTCCTCCTCCTCCAGCGCTGCTTCCATCTACACCGCCACGGTCACCGCCTCCTCAACCTATGGGTCACTTAGTATAAACTGAAAGAGAAAACCCTGCACTCCAACCCTCTATCAAATGGATAATTCTGTTTCTCCTCCTAGAAGCCATGCTTTAGATTTATGTTCTTCCAAAACTAAAATCAAAGATTCCATCTAGTGCTATTTTATGGCTTAGCTGTGTTTTTAATTTGTATGTATTTTATGTTATTTGAAGTTATTTCCCTATCCATATTTGTTTGCAGGGCACTTGTCCTACTCTTACCCCCATTTTACTTCCTTTTGCAGCCCTCTAGCCATTTCCAGGACTTTTTTAGAGGCATTTTAATGGCCCAAAGTTGACTTCAATGGGGTTCGGGGTCAAGGTTGGGGTCAAGTTCGAGCCCGAACCCAGACTTTTTTCCGAAGTTCGGCCAAACCCACCGAACCCGAACATCCAGGTGTCCTCTCAACTCTCATTGTTATCACTAAATAAATAAATGTTAATGTAATGTAAAGAGAAGTGAAAGGTGTACAATTTCCTTCCTCCCGGGGTTTCATATTGTTATTCTATATCAAGTCTTTGCTATTATTTGTGCTGACACCTACCCTCCGTTTCCTCTGAATCTTTTCAGTTTAATCCCTCCCGATAAATCAAATTTAAACAGATTTTAAGATTCCATGTCCTTGACCCGTATCGTAATTCAGGGATAGGCACTAGCATTGTTCATGGTGGGCATGAATGATGCTTTTGTCTTTTCACAGACCTTTCCATGTACACTGGTGCCCTTGCATGGACACTTTGCCTATTCCTAGATAGGACTGCTTCCAGAGTGGAGATCACCACCCTGAAATTGCACCAAACTTCCTCCTCAGAGACTTAGTTACTGTTACTGTTTCAAAGTGCTGCCAGTCAAGGCCTGGGTTTCGTTCACTAACACTTTTGCAATATGTAGATAATGGATTCACTAATGGAGCAGTAAGAGTTTTGCTTAATCTCTAGTATATAAAAATGTAATCATTTTGTTATGATTGTACAGTATATAATCTAACCAGTTAATGCTCAATTCATTACTGTGCAACTATGTCCTCAAGTAGCATCGTTGTATTGTTTCTCTAATTAACACAGAGTAAAGCAATTAGGTTTTTAACTTGCAAAATGTTACCTTAAACACTTGGCTTGTCTGTGGCTAGAGATGGACAGCTCTGGTCAAAAGTCAGACATGAAAAAAATGCTCCAAAATTGTATGCATGCAAAATGCACTGAATATTATCAACATCCTGTCTGATAAAACCAATTAAATATCAAGCATAGTTATGAAATATACAAAGGCTTTATAAAGGGCAACTTGTGAGGTGATACAGAAAATAATCCTACATTTACAATTAGTGTAAATGTTCACGTTTCCTATCTGTTTGCTAAATTTTGGAAGGAATTCATTTTTGAAGACCACCAGGACCGTGTTCCTCCAACTTTTTACAGTAGGATATATAAACCTACTTATCACAATGACATATATGCCCCAATTCCCACAATGCCATGTGTGGTTCCACACATGGCATTGACTTGGGCTGTGGGCTCTCATTTGATGGTGGGCCATGGTCTAAGGTTCCACTATAGATTCCACAATACCATATTTATATTTCATAACTATGCTTGATATTTAATTGGTTTTATCAGACAGGATGTTGATAATATTCAGTGCATTTTGCATGCATACAATTTTGGAGCAGTTTTTTTCATGTCTGACTTTTGACCAGAGCTGTCCATCTCTAGTCACAGACAAGCCAAGTGTTTAAGGTAACATTTTGCAAGTTAAAAACCTAATTGCTTTACTCTGTGTTAATTAGAGAAACAATACAACTATGCTACTTGAGGACATAGTTGTACAGTAATGAATTGAGCATTAATTGGTTAGATTATATACTGTACAATCATAACAAAATGATTACATTTTTATATACTAGAGATTAAGCAAATCGTTCGGTTTATAGGCTGTTGGCTTATGTAATACATGTAATCCTATGGCTATTCTATAAACCGAACGTTCGGTTTATAGAATAGCAATAGGATTACATGTATTCCATAAGCCGAAAGTCTATAAACCGAACGTTCAGTTTATAGACTTTCGTCTTATAGAAAACATGTAGTACTATTGCCTTTCTATGAACCGAACGAGAGCCTCATTCATAAGAATTTCTTATGAATGGGGCTCTCGTTCGGTTTATAGAAAGACAATAGTATTACATGTATTCTATAAAACGAACGAATAAAAATTAACGAAACGAAAATAATGAACGAATTTCGTCTGAAACGAATGCAGTAATGAACGAAATTCGTTTTAGACGAAATAAATAACATTTTCGTCCGAATGGACGAAAACGAAACAAAAATTTTAGTTTTGCACATGTCTACTGCTCATGTATACTGAAATAAAGAAACAACTAAACAACCAAGTGTATCTCTATATTAGACAATTTAGAAGAGTTTTCATTCAATTCCAATGACTGTCACAGATCATAGTTTTAAAGAAATCCGTTGAACATCACGAGAAAGCTTACATTACATATTCTGAGTGTGTGTTTTATTGGCAAGTCTCTTAACGTTTTAAAGCAAAGATCTGTAGAAAAGGTCTAATTCTTTAACGTAAACTTGTTGGCAATTCACTCCTCAATGCATAGCTGTGAATTTAGAGCTTTCAAATAAATATTCCGAAGTAATCAAAGGAAACATCTGTTACACTCTTTACAGAGGCCCTCCTATGTGAGCCATTATCTGTCTCCTTTGAATGCAAATCTGTAAAAAGAATAGTTTTGCATGTGCGTAACAGACTTTTTTTTTATATTTACTATATATTTACTTTATGATGTACACATAGTATGTATACAAAAAAAATGTTTTTGATATAGCACCATACAAATATAATATGGCAGTACAGGTAATTTAACAATGCTTTATTCAGCAAGGAAATCTACTCCTGATGAGTTATAAAAATCATCTGTAGGTAAACACTTCAGGGACATGATATAGCTAGATAGATAGCTGAAAAAATGTTTTCTGTGGGTGGAGAGCTGGATACTTTATAAAAAGCAGTAGGCCTCAATAAGGAATTAAGCACATATTGAGGTACCGTATGGTGATTTTTTATGTCAATTACAAAAGGAACAGCAATCTCTCCTCAACTTGATGGTACAAAACAGGCTTTAGCAATGAAACTGTAGAAAAAAAGAACTACAGTATCGTATACTGTACTGTACATTATCATTACCCGTCTTCTCGGGTAGCTCCGATTTTCTCGCGAAAAATTGAAGTTCTGGGTTTTGGACCACTTGTGATCCAAATAGTCTTTGAATTCGGGCTACTCAGAGAGCACCAACTGATCTTGAATTGGCAAAAAAAAATGCCAATCTTGGGTTTGGTTCACCAAAATAGTTGCCTCTATCCTCCACAGTGGTGTATCTTGGTTTTGTGCTGCCCTAGGCAGACACATTTTGGGCACCCCCCCCTACCCACGATCAGTGCTGTATTTACCGCGAGGCATCCTAGGCGGATGCCTAGGGCGGCACATTTTGGGGGGCTGCAGCGCCCCCCAGCACTGAAAGAAAAAAAAAATCCCCCCCCAAAAAATGCCAAAAAAAATCTGACCCTTAAAAAAAAAAAAAGACCGCGCTTGCAGGCAGAGACGGAGGTGAGAGGGGATCAGCCGGCAGGCTGCACAGGAAGCTGAACAGGCAGCACAGAGAAACCTCCGTGCTGCCTGTTCGGCTTCCCGTGCAGTGTGACACGGAAGTGCCGACAGTCACGTGACCGGCGCGCTGATGTAATACGCGCGCCGGGTCACGTGACCTGTCGGCACAACCGCCTGGGATCCGAACAGGCAGCATGGAGGAGACCATGCTGCCTGCCACTAGCCACCAGGGAAAAAGGTAAGTGCTGGGGAAATAGGGGGATTTGGGAAAATTGGCTGGGGCTTATTAAATGGCAAATAACACTGGCATATTGGGCAAATTGGCAGGGGCATATTAAATGGCAAATTACACTGGCATATTATTGGGCAAATTGGCAGGGGCATATTAAATGGCAAATGACAATGGCATATTATTGGGCAAATTAGCAGGGGCATATTAAATGGCAAATTACACTGGCATATTATTGGGCAAATCAGCAGGGGCATATTGAATGGCAAATTACACTGGCATATGATTGGGCAAATTAGCAGGGGCATATTAAATGGCAAACAACACTGGCATATGATTAGGCAAATTGGCAGGGACATATTAAATGGCAAACAACACTGGCATATTATTGAGCAAACTGGCTGCAGGATTTTAAATGGCAAATAACACTGGCATATTATTGGGCAAATTAGCAGGGGCATATTAAATGGCAAATAACACTGGCATATTATTGGGCAAACTGGCTGCAGGATTTTAAATGGCAAATAACACTGGCATATTATTGGGCAAATTAGCAGGGGCATATTAAATGGCAAATAACACTGGCATATTATTGGTCAAATTGGTTCGGGCTTATTAATGGCAAATTACACTGGCATATTATTGGGAAAATTGGCAGGGGCATATGAAATGGCAAATAATACTGGCTTAATATTGGGCAAATTGGCTGGGGCATATTATCGGTAAATGGCAGAATAACACTGGCATATTATTGGGCAAATTGACCTTGCATCGAATATACTCAATTGACTACAACCCTCTGTTGCCTGTCACTCAGCCATTGTCTAATCCATTCAACAATATTGAAATCCAAACTTAAAGATTTCAGTTTATTGATAAGCCTTCAAGACTGTGCGACAGTGTCAAAAGCCTTACTGAAATCTAGGTAAGCAATGTCTACTGCACCACCCTGATCTATTATTTTAGTCACCCAATCAAAAAAAATAATATAAAGTATATAAAGGGAAAAAAGCTAAAGGCAGAAGATGTGGGGCCTTTGTTATCACACATGGGAAATTTGGTTAGTGAGGACAGAGAGAAAGCAGACATCTTAAATACTTTTTTTTCTTCTCTTTATACTAAGGAAGAACCGATTGATGAGGCCCTGCTACCGGAAGTTACGGAACAGTCACCACAAACATGGGATTGGCTGACTCAGGAAAAGTGCTTAAGCAATTAAACTCTGTTAAGATAGACAAGGCCCCAGGGCCAGATGGTATACACCCAAGGGTCCTTAGAGAATTAAGCATAATTCTGGCCAGACCAATATTTATGATCTTTAGGATTCTTTCAGTTCAGGTATAGTGCCAACAGACTGGTGAAAGCCGGATGTCATTCCAATATTTAAAAAGGGATCAAAATCTCTGCAAGTTAATTATAGCCCAGTGAGCATGACATCTGTAGTGGGGAAATTATCTGAAGGATTACTAAAGGTATACACTCAAGAATACATCTTGAATCAGAATTTAATTTGTAAAAGTCAACATGGTTTTGTGAAAGACAGGTCTTGTCAAACGAACTTAATAACATTCTATGAAGAAGTCAGTAAAAATGTAGATCTAGGTGTGGCAGTTGATGTGATCTATTTGGTTTTTGCGAAAGCATTTGATACAGTTCCACACAAAAGGTTACTCTACAAAGTGAGAGAAATAGGATTGGGGGCAAATGTATGTATTTGAATCGAAAATTGGCTAAAAGATAGAATGCAGAGGGTTGTTGTAAATGGAAAATCCTCAAATTGGAGCAGGGTATTGAGTTGAGTACCTCAGGGGTCTGTTTTAGGCCCTCTTTCTTTAAATTTGTTTATTAATGATCTCCCAAGTTGTGTTGAGAGCCATGTCTCAGTGTTTGCTGATGACACTAAATTAGGTAAGGTAATACAGACTAATCTTTACATCTTTACAGGAAGACTTAGACAGAGTGGGAGACTGGGCAATTAAGTGGCAAATGAGGTTCAATATAGACAAATGTAAAGTTATGCATTATGGGAAAAATAATAACAAAGTAACATATACTTTAAATGGTATTTCCCTGGGAAAAAAGTGTTTAGGAATAATTATAGAAAACAGACTTTGCAACAGTGCTAAATGCCAGTCAGCAGCTGCAAGTACCAATAAGATATTGGCATGCATAACACAAGTATTGATTTATGGGAGGAGGATATCATCTTGCCTCTTTACAAGCCAAAGGTAAGACCTCACCTTGAACAACCTTGAACCTTGCAGTACAATTATGGGCACCAGTGCTTAAAAAAAGGATATTAGGGAACTAGAAAATGTGCAAAGGGCTACAAAATGAATAAGGGGATTGGAGAATCTTCATTATGAAGAGAGACTAAAAAAATTGCATTTATATACGTTAGAAAAAAGGTGTCTCAGAGGGGATATGATAACATTATATAAATATGTGCAGGGCCAATGTAAAGAACTCTCCAGTGACCTGTTCATTAACAGAAATGTACAAAGATCAAGAGGTCCCCCGCAAGACTGGAAGAGCAAAGATTTCAAAGATACAAGAGAAGGGATTCTTTAAGGTAAGTACAATACAATTATGGAACTCACTGCCAAGAGAGGTGGTGCCATCAAGCACAATAGATGCATTTAAAAATGGCCTGGATGTTTTTTTTTTTTTTTTAGAAAAGCATAACACACAGGGCTATTAATAATAGAATAAGCATTAATAATAGAGCTTATTGATCCAAGAAGAAATCTGTTTGCCCTTTGGAGTCAAGAAGGATTTTTTCCCCTAAGGAGGAAAAATTCGAAACAGCTTCCTTAGGTTTTGCCTTCTTTTGGATCAAAAGCTGGAATGATAGGTAGAAGGGTTGAACTTGTCCAGAGGTATTTGGGAGAGGTCCAGAGGCATTTGGGAAGTCTCCAGGTGTTAGGTTGTAATAAAAAAAAATGTGTGGATGCGGAGGCATTTGGCAAGCCCCAGACCAAGATTTTTATTAGGGGACTGGAAGACATTTGGGCAGCTTCCAGCACTGTTAAAATATTGGAGGAAGTCACGGCTACTTACCGTAGCCCCTCATGTATATAACAGTGGACTGGGAGATATTTGGTTGACTACCAGGCTTGATTATTAATTCTTAACTGAAAAAAAAAAATTCCCAAAATTCGGCTATTATAGATTTTGGGTCAATGTCGGGGGATTTTGGCTCATATTGAGTAGGGTCAATTTTCCTGAACCAGATATTGCTGAAAATTGGAAAACTGTGATGTGATCAGCTTCACATGATAAGAACTTTTACAGAAACTGCATTCTCATAACGTTTCTTGCATTATATATATATTTAATTGTGACAATATGTTCATTGTCAAATTACACAGCAATGCTGATTTAAACAGAAAAAAAATGGTTAGTCAAAGTGGAGTAAATCCGAACCAGTGCAAGCATCCATTTACCATCTACTATTATGGATTAAAATGAGATGATAAGGTAATAAGGGATTGTTCATTTGCATACTGAAATTGAGGAAAGATCATCTTCCTTGGAATCTTTAGCACATTCTCACAATCATTCATCATAAAAAGAATATGCAAAAAAGGTACTTCTCCCAAATTAAATTCTAAGGTGCCTACAATTTACTGAATCATTTTACACATGACTTCTCTATCTCACAATTCATGTCACCAAAGAACAAACTCATTTTATAGAAGCATGAATTACCTGTCCCGATGCTGTGTACATTATGCATGTCACAGGCTGGGAATGAATTGCAGAAGATCTATATTGGTGAAATGTATGCAGTCAATAGGAGATATAATCTCTGCCTTGTTTTTCCTTCATTGGCTGCATTGTCGAGTAATTTGGAATACTAACATGTTCTCTTAACAGGGTCATCTTTCCAATCCTCACACTCATTCCACCAATGAGACAAGGCTTATCTTTCCATTCTTAACTCCCTTGTTTTTGAAATGGAACAAGAAATATAAGTACACGCTTGGGATCAATTTAACATAGTAAGCACGGGTGCAATTACTGAGGTCATCTGCACTATTGTTTATACAAAACTTTATGTATAAGGAGCTGCCAAAATGGCTTCTCCTTCTATTGGGGCTGAGCATGATGTACTGGCCCCCTAAAAAATAAAGGACTGCCCAGAAGGCTATCTCCCCCATTAAATAAACTGAAGATCAAAACCAACCAATGCCCTGTACAGTGATAAACCCTCAAAACTTGCCACAGATGTTGCATGTTTTGAGGGAGCGTGCAATCGGCATGCTGACTGAAGGAATGTCCACCGGAGCTGTTGCCTGTGAATTGAATGTTCATTTCTCTACCATAAGCCGTCTCCAAAGGCGTTTCAGGTAATTTGGCAGTACATCCAACCGGCCTCACAACCGCAGACCACGTGTAGCCATACCAGCCCAGGACCTCCACATCCAACATCTTCTCCTCCAAGATCGTCTCAGACCAGCCACCCGGACAGCTGCTGCAACAATCGGTTTGCATAACCAAAGAATTTCTGCAAGTGTGAACTTTCTTATAATGATAAGCCGGTACTAATTAATCTTTTATAAATCATTTTAATGATTGTTATATGATTGTTATATGTAGATTTGTGATTGTAGTGATTTTATTTGTTAAATTGCTATGCATTGCTACCTCACACATGTTGTTATCGTTTAACTTGTTGCCTATGACACTATGTTTTTAGCAAAGAGCTGACTATCTCACTATTTTACATAAAATGTTGTTGTATTTTTGCAGAATAACTTAAGCTGTTATTGAATCTGTAAAGCATCTTCTTCACTAGACAGGATCTTAAAGATATCATATAGACATGTTTGTCCTTCTCAACAAATCACAGTCATTTTATTTTAGGAGATATATATATATTTAACATTTCATGTTAAATACCCCAACGGTTTAAAATACAGCACTTTCTGTTTTAGAGCTCCTCATTGTGGAATAACCTTCCAGATACAGGTAAATTATCTACTAAAATTCCAACACATGACGTGCCACAATCACCCCAGAAATGTAAAAACAGTCATTGTCACCAAGGGACAAGGTCAAAATGTCTTGTCACTAAGGGGTTAAATTAGATCACTAAATAAGCAATACCCAACTTGATTTGTATCATGGGATAACAGAGCAGACGTGTCACAAAAATATATAGTGGTGAAGACAACATGGCTCTTTTGTCTTTACGCTTGCATGCACTTCACAGACTTCTCCAAGGTGTAATCATAAGAGAAGCATGGAGTCTGCTGGTGAGAGATAAATTGTAGTTGGAAAAGAACATGCCATTACATTGTGATACAAGGGCCACAGAACTTTTCACTGTTGCTTACAGAAGAAAAAGCAACAACGGCTCTAAAACTTTTAGACTGCTGTGAGTACCTGTGTGTACACAAATAACCTGGTATGAGATCATCTAAAACTATTACCGACAGCAGTTACGACATATGTTAAATACATATTTAACATGTTATTCAACCTACTTAATAACAAAAACTGCTAAATAAACCTAGTGGTGGTAATTAGAGGTGTATAAACCATTGCCTTTTAGTAGAGTTTTTAACCAAAGGAGACGTACAAAGACTTGAGTGTGTCTTGATTATTGTTTTTTGAAGTTGTTTAATATTTACAATGCTATTATGGCTCTTTACATAACTATTACATGCAGTATTCGGAAATGATACATAGATTTACCTTCAAGGATCTATAGGTAGCATTAAGACTTAATAAGTTCTAATTCTCTGCAATTATTTGATTCTAGTAATTTGATGATGGATGTTGCTTTGATAAAGTAATGCAGATACACACTATTTGAGTTAATTACTATATATGCATATCTATTTATGTGGGTGCATTGAATTTTATATGTTTTTATGACTCTTTTGTGAAATTTATTTGAAGAGCCAATATTCCTTCTATTTTAAGTTTTTAAGAATTGTGTTATTACATTTATGTTATGTTTTGTTTTTCAGTAGACTTACATTATTTGGAGCAGCACACTGCTCACTTTTTGTTGTGAGCATGCAAGATTTACTAGGGAATGGACATACAGTAAAGGATGTGCATAATAAAGTCGTAAGATTATTGTTCCTTATTCAAAATACTGTTTAAATCAAAATGCACTTGTATAATGATGTGCTTTTTAATGGCACATTAGGTCAGGGATCTTTGTGATCTGAACAACTCATACTTAGATTTGTCCTTAACACTATTTTTCCAATCTTCCTATGTCTGGTGTGTTTATAATTGTGCTCATCTTAACCTTTTCTCTTTAATAATCAGTCTGAGATGTGGCTTTTTCTTTGCAACTCCTCCTAGAAGGCCAGCATCCTGGAGTCACATCTTCACTGTAGACGTTGAGATTGGTTGACGACCTAGGAGGCATGTGTTCCTCAAACTAGACACTTCTATTTAAGTTAGAGCAAGTTTGAGCTGTTCTGTGAAGGGAGTAGTACACATTGTTGTGCAAGATCTTACATTTTTTGGCAATAGCCTTCAGAACAAGCATAGACTGATGACTTTCAGGAGAAAGTTCTTTATTTCTACTCAGTAATCAAACCCAGTTTTACTGGTTCTTTAATCAGTAGAACAGTTTTCATCTGATGCGAACATAATTGCAAAAGGGTTTTCTAATTATCAATTAGCTTTCGGATATGATAAACTTGGTTTAGCTAACACAACATGTCATTGGAACACAGGAGTGATGACTGCTGATAATGGGCCACTATAAACCTTTCTAGATATTCCATTAGAAATCAGCTACAATAGTCATTTGCACCATTAACAATGTCTAAACTGTATTACTGACCCATGTTATTTTAATGGATGCAATTTACTTCTCTTTTGAAAACAAGTAGAAGAATTTCTAAGTGATCTCAAACGTTTGAACGGTAGTGTACATGTAAATCAGGTCTTTCCATTTTATGTGGCTTTAGAATAAGCCAGTTTTATTTTATTTAATTTTTTAATAAGCTTACAATAACAAATGGCTAATTAGTTAATAAAAGTCATTTAGATCTAGATTTTGAACCTGTGAATCACAGGCTTTTTTTTTACGATGATGCCAACACCCTTTGATATTAAAGATAAATTATTTGATGTACTTTGCTTGTTTTTTTTCTATGCAGATTAAGATCCAGCCATTGAGTTGGATAAACTACAAACTAGACTTGATCAATCTGTTAATGTTCCAAAGGAACAGTAAGGGACTGTGTTCAAACAGCTGTCCCACTTGCTTTCGACTAGATGATGTTCTTTTTTGGATCTGACTACAGACTGCAGCACTTAGGTGTAACAGAGAGTGTGACAGGGCTCATAGCAGTGGATTTCGATTTGTGTGAATGCCAAAGGAATGGATCTGCCATGAATAACATATTTTAGCACAGTCTGTTTTTTACCGTTATCGCAGTACATTTTTAATTTTCACTTTATAGTAAAATTACTGTTACTGTATACATAAAAACAACAGGCATTATTCATAAAAAGGTGATTTGCAGGGAGCTGAGAAGGGAATTTCAAATATAAGGCCAAAGTAGCCGAGTTGGAAAAATTCAAAGGAGCCGAGTTGAAAATGCATTGAGGTTAAATCTACATAGCACACACAATAAATAAAATGATATGAGTTTGTTATTAAAGGGACGCTCCCACGAAAAATGAAAAGTTTTACTTTTTTGTTTTTTTATTGTTGATTTCAGATGTCTTTTTTTATGTGGCTGTATTTATTAAAATATGTAACTAAACAAGTGTGACTGGGTGCAGCCATTTTGTGAAATATAATGTTTTTCAGTGCCACCCCCCAGAGATTTTACAGCATAAATTTCTCACATTGGGGCTGGGACACAGAATGCAGTCTATAAGTCAAAATTCTGACCATAGGCTTGCATTGAATGGCAGGGTAATGTAACTATTACATCACAAGGGGGTGGAATTATGATCCTGTTTGATTAGGTTAATCTCCTCTCTTAGTGTTGAAGGTGGGTAAACAAAAGTTTACACAGCCACCTAGTTCTGCCCACTATGATACACTGGAGCCAGTAAGAGAGCAGGGGTTTATCTTATGACATCATCATGCAGGCTTTGGCAACAGACTGGCTGGAAGATTTTGAATGATGTTGCATCATGGGAATTATTCACAAAATGGAGCCAGGAGATAAACACCTAATTTTATTTTTCCTTTTATATGCAATGATTTCAAACATTTATACATGTGTTTTGTTTTAACTGACCAGGTTATCAAGTTACATCTTATGTAATGTGGTGGTGTCAGTTTAAAGAACACAAGTAGGCAAACCATGTTTTATTGAAAGATAAAATCAAATCTAGGAATGAAAGAGAGAACTGAGAAGGGAATTTCATAATTAAGAAAAACAGAGCTGAGTTGGAAAAAGTCTCTCATTCAACTTTGGCCTTATGTTTAAAATACCCTTCATAATTGCATGCTATTCTCTATCCATGAATAAAGGGTTATGGCCAAAGTATATCTCCTGTTCATGTTTGATTATACAGGATCACATTCCAGTTTCACACCATTGTGATACATATATTTGGTGGACGTCAGAAATGGTGATGCTTCTGGATAAAGTTATTATTTTCCATACAGGACCAGGCGATTATTCACTTTTATGTACCAGTAAGCACTCTCTGGGATTTATTCATGAAAGAGGGAATTGACAAGGGAATTTCAAACCTGAGGCAAATTGGAAATATTTGGCTGAATTTACCTCTTTCATCTGAAACTTCCTGCGTCACATCAACTGGAATTGCATTTGCTTTTAGTGATACACTTTGTGATGCAAATCTGCTTGTGCGCTGAAAGTGTATTTCTTGAAACATTGAAAAAGGATCAGGAAAATCTCTAAGCAATACTTTTTTAAATGGCGCCTCTGATTTAAAACACGTGGTTAAACAAACAGTTACATAGTTACATAGTTGTTTAGGTTGAAAAAAGCTTGTGTTCATCAAGTTCAACCCATTTCCTATTCCTTGTTTATCGCTGTTGATCCAAAAGAAGGTAAAAACAATCACCCCCTCCTCCCCATTTGAGCAATTTTGAATTCTGCTTTCAAAGGGGGAATATTCCTTCTTGACTCCAAATGGCAATCAGATTGCTCCTTGGATCCACATGCACTAAAAAAATATTAATACCTATACTAACATACATAACCCTTTATGCTCTGACTCATTAAATAAGTATTGAAGCCCCTTTTAAAGGTATCTATTGTATTTGATAGCACCACCTCTTCCTGCAGTGAATTCCATATCTGTGTTGTCCTTTCCATAAAGAATCCTCTTCTGTACACTAAATTGCCTTTCCTCAAGTCTTAGCAGGTCTTTAAAAAGCCCTTTGTATGAACTCTGTATATGTTTATATAACATTATCATATCCCCTCCAAGATGCCATTTCTCTAGCATGTACACATTTAACCTTTCTAGCCTTTTCTTCACAACTAAAACCTTCCATCCCCTTTATTAGTTTTGTAGCCCTCCTCTGCACTTTCTCTAGTTCCAAAATGCCTTTTCTAGACAAAGGTCTCAGAATTGAACTACATATTCAAGGTTGGGCCTTACCATGGCCCAGTAAAGAGGCAGAGTACTATCTGAATTACTAGCGTCAGACTATGAACAGGCATATACACATATGAGAATAACACAAAGCAGCAACATCCTGAACCATGGATGTAAGATGATTATAAATATGATTGCATATATTGTTTCTGTACGTTCCCACAATGTCTGTTCATGTTTATTTTCAATGCAACCTCACTTCTGTTTAGCAAGTATTTCAACATGTTTTATAGGCACACAGGAGGCTCACTTTTCACATTGGCTATTTGGGTAATTAGGTGAAATGCTGCTAAAAATGTATCTACTGAAGTGTAGCCAAGTGCATCAATCTGAAACATCCACATTAGCAGCTGGTAACATCGATCTTTGGTAAATCTAACCCCAGGTGTAAAGGGATCACTCCAATACTTATGCTCATCCATGCACAGTTTGGATAAGTGATACTTGCAGAATTAAAAAAAAAACAAAAAAACAACAACACTTAAATGGAAATGGAAGTCAGAGGTGTAAGTATTATACTGCATACTGTATTGGAGTGACAATAACAGATGAAGCAAACATACAAAATATCCTCCGGTTTTATAGTGTGCCTTAAACAATCCCATGCTTCCAAAACAAATATATACACTACAGATTCGATAATCCACACAGTTCTAAAATTGGAAGAATACATAAATTACAGAATGGGTATTTATTTAGCTTTCAGCACTGTATGCTTAAAAAAATGTGAAGTAGTGCAAGGTGCTACAAATTAATTAGGAAAATATATATAAATGTATATAGCTTGGTTGCTGCTTATGTGGGAAAATACCTCTATTCACACTTATCTTTGGAAATTGAATTCACTAAGTATCCAAATAACACTTTTTTGAACTTTATTGTTTCACATTTAATAGATAAATTTGCACATATATATGGTTGTATATAGTGATATAGCTTTAAAAGATTCACCGAATTGCGCTCGGCTTTATCGCCTTTTCCAACACTGTGTGGTGCTTCAAAGCAGCAATTCGCCATGAGCTTTGTACACATTTTAATCAATTTTATAAAGGTGAACTAAACTTATTTCTACTTTAAAACTATTTACAATTCATTGAAAATGACTTCATATCATTTTCTAAGTCTTGTTTTTTAAATATTAGTCTTTGAAATGTGAATAATGGTAGCGTATGCCAGAAACATAGAAACCTAGAAACATAGAATGTGTCACCGGCAGATAAGAACCATTTGGCCCATCTAGTCTGCCCAATTTTCTAAATACTTTTATTAGTCCCCAGTTCCCGGTCTTATAGCTAGGATAGCCTTGTGCCTATACCACACATGCTTAAACTCCTTCACTGTGCTTACCTCTACCACTTCCGCTGGAAGGCGGACGAGACAATACTATGTTATTACCATTGTGTTAATTTTTTTGTTGTAAATTTCCTTTTTTCTATAAGATAAAATAAAGAATATTAAAACAATATATATAATAAATCAGGGCCTCTCAATTCAGTGACATCAGCGAAAGGGACTGTGACCCTCTATAGACTATTTCCTTAACCTCTCTGAGAAAGGGTGATCATTAGCCATTGCTGTGGAATGAACACAGAACTGTAAACGAAAATTTCGACTCCGCTGTTTAAACGTGTCCTTTACTTCCCCGCAACGCATCATTCCACCTGAACTTCAGCTGGGATAAAAGGGAAGAGGAGGTGACGTATGAACATTGCCTGTTCCATCACTTTTGTACATGCGCTATTTGTGAGATTGCTCACGTAAGATAAAGTAAGCCTCAGCTGTACATTCTTTTTAATATAAGCTCCTTTTTGATCTGCCCGACTGGCGTTGCCCATGTCTTTCTCTTCTTTTTTATATATATATATCTGCAATGTGTGAGATTCCATCTATATCTATAGGTTATCCTGACCCTGAGATGAGTGGTGGAAACAATGTACTGCTCCACCTTTGTGAGTGTGATAATAATACTATGGTAAGGGGGGGGGTTTGGGGGGGGGGGTTTATAAGGTATCTACAAACAACAACTACTGGACTACTAAATATTCTGTTTTAAACTTTGACACCATTTTGATTTATTATATGTTTTATCTATTCACAAGAGCTACTTTTTGTCTATATTTTGTGTGCTTTTTAGTGTTGATTAGGGTATTGCCACACCCCTGAAGTGTGAGTTAATTATAAGTGCCTAGCACTTACCGCCAATCTATCGCCCTGAATGCAAATGATAATACCCGCATAATGAGTATTTTAATTCTTCTCTTCTGAGCTGGGGAATTCAAATTAAATACACAAAAAAAGAAACCCTTTTCACATGGACATGTGCCATACATAAGCCATAATATAATTTCTGATATAAATATACACAATTACCATATTTGGAAAACAAGCTAAATTTCCACATCTGTGCAATTATGGACATGGAAAAAAAAGACACCAAAAGAGGGTCATGCAGATAAAAACATGTGCACAACATCCAACAATAAATTTCCACAATAAATGGGAAGGTGTACCAATGTACTAAGATGTGTACATATATCAATAGGCACGGTTATTCACAATCACAGAACGTCACCTCTGGAATAACAAAGGAAGATATGAAAATACAATTGAAATAGCTACATGGACAGGAAAATTGATGCAAATACTAAGAGAGAGAGAGAGAGAGAGAGAGAGAGAGAAAGAGAGAGAGTTGCCCTCTTCCTCTACCTCATCCATATGCAGAGGGAAGCCTAGAGGGATGACAATCAGGGAGCATTGCTAGCTGACCCTGCTGGGGTCAGAGTGCCTAGGCACATGTTTGCCAAGGACATCCTGGAAAGGACCAACGGCTTTATCATATGTTTAGGCTTTCCCGTGTGACCATCCTGGATTTACATCAGCACACAACACAGGGGCCTCTGACTAGAAGAAACCATTCAGTACCTAGGCAGACTCATGACCCAGCTGAGGAAACCACAGACCACAGCAGAGCACAGCTTTAACAAGGCCCACATTGTGACAAGGTCTGTGATTGAGAGCATGATTGGTGTATAGGTTGAGTATCCCCTATCCGAAATGCTCGGAACCAGAAGCATTTCGTTTAACCGTTATTTATGGATGACGGATCATTTCGGCAGCACCAGCCTGAAAAAATGATCTACATTACCTAAATTCATTAAGCTGGTGAACTTACTGCTCCACTGAGCTGCCGAGATGAGCATTTACGGCGCCCGGGAAATTGAAACAAAGGTACTTCACTGCCGGACAGAAAAAGGTAAGTATTGCTTTTCTGAATTGACCCACATCCGGAATTTTTGGGGGGAATTTGGGTCATTTCGGTTTTTGGATCTTTGGATAAAGGATAATCAACCTGCCTTGATAAATCCAGTGGGTGTCTGTTTTACATTCCAATGAAGGCATTGGACATCAACATTGTTATATATTACATAACATCGCACTGCAATATCGCATGCCTATACCAGGGGAGAGTGATGTCGTAAATTGACAACCCATGTCTAACAACTACAACTAACAACTACAATAGATTAATTTAAAATTGGTCTGGATGTTTTGTTTTTTTTTTTGATCTAAGGAGAAATCCGATTGCCTTTTGGAGTCGAGAAGGAGTTTTCCACCCTAGGAGTGTTATGGGCACTTGCAGAAATGACAGGTTTCGTTTCCCCCTTCTTTCTTACTGTTACGTACAGTGGAAAATTGTGTAGCTTCATCTGTGTTCTTTCTGTTATCTAACTGGCTTCACTCCCAGCTTCGCAAGTAAGATGTTTAGACTATAGACACCTTTTTGTCCTGCTAGGCCAGGACATGTGCATCATTATTATGCCATGGCCTTGACTGTTTGCCAAGAAATCAAGACTAAAGGTTAATTAATATTTTCTTGATTGACCGAGATTTACCCCAAAGTAAACCATAGTTACCTGTTTTAATCTATCATTTGGTATTTTTCCTGCCCATAAATGACCGGAAGTAAGGTTATCTAAAATCTATATAAACACCAATTATCAGTTAGTTGAGACAGAATGAGGAGACTATGTTGATGCGAAAGTATTAACACAAGAATGAGAGATTAACCTGTAAACAACCAGGAGGGTATGTGATTTTATTTTACTTATTGCAAGCATATATATTTAACTTTATTTACTCTGCTTTTATTATGGATTATTAAGCTGTTTTTATACATTGTTTATATTTATTGATATTCAATAAAATATTTTAAAAAACAAAAGGTTATTGCTTCCAAATCCCGATTTTTATTGTATTCTCAATTATTTATAAATTTAAATAGAGAAACCTGCCGATATATATAATATTGTTGTGAAAAGATATCTGTATGGTTAGCCCTGCTAAATTCTATACAATTAAGACGTTATGGACAGAAATAGGGTACCAACGGTTAGGAGGCAAAATTCGAAATAGATTCCTTAGGGGTTTTTTTTTTGCCTTCTTTTGGTTCAAAAGCAGGAATGATAGGTAGAAGGGTTGAACTTGATGGACCTGTGTCTTTTTTCAACCTAAATGACAATGTTACTATGTGACTATGTGTATACCCATACTAAAGCTAGCATTAGTGAATTCACAATGCTCCCATCATCCACAGAACAAACCCTGATACCGATCATTGGCTCTTTTGTAGATTTGGGTACACATTCCCCTCCTGCATATGAGGTAGGTTAAACTTTATTTACCAAAGCCTATTGGTTGCATGTGTGTCACCAGTTAATGGCTTCTGCTGTGTACCTTTGTTTAAATTGCTGACATATTACTGGGAACAGTTGTGAGGGCAAATCCATGTTTGATAGTACTGATGAGCTATTACAAATGTGTCATGGCTTAATATATTCACATTGGTGCTCTATGGGAATGGATATAGCTCAGTTGATTATCACAAGAGTGATATTGGTGACAGGGATGAATGTAATGATAGAACAATTATCTAATTGGACATTTTATCTTAACAGTATGATGTTCAACTGTGTGTACTATAACAGGATGCCCGCCTCTCACACAATGTACAGTTTGACACCTGTGGTTAACATACTGATTAATTCCCTTTTCCATTCCATACAGGTTGTATATTGGATATATCTGAGAGAAGACGTCACTGACCTGACCAGGCTACCTGCTTCCTGTGAAGCATGGCAGCTGCCGGTCAGAGGATAAATTAGCATTTACTGACATGTACTGTCAAAAGTTTAAGCTCAGACTAGGGGCAACTAATTTTCCACCTGTGCTTCTATACTAGTGTCCCTTTAATTTGGTTCCCATTTTCCATTGCCCCCACACACATATTTACAAGTTTTCAAGTTCTCCTTTTCTGTGTCATCTATAAATTGTTCTTCTAATTTTATGACACATGAAATATAATTGTACAGAATGTTTTTGTGGGGATAATACATTGTGCATTGTGTCTTTTATGTTCCATGACGTGTGCCTTAAAAGACTGAAGAAGTGTAAAAAAAAAAAAAAATCTCTAACTAAAAATAAACTAATTGCGAACTGTAATTTAAAGTTTTACTTTTGAGTCCATATGGTGCATAAATATGTTGGTTTTCAAGACAGTCAAGTGTGTATAAAGCAACAATGACTGCTTCCACTTGTTTATTATACTATAATGCACCACAATGAGTTCTCAATGTGTTCTTTAATTAGGAAACAATTTACAAAAAAATGTTTAGCTAGTTACATTTTATTACCGAATGTGCTTTTTATTGATAAAACTTTTGCTCGTTCTATTGACTGAAAAAGTAAAAACACAAAAAACAACACATTTTCTGCACTAAAAGACACTGTCAAAAACAATATATATATTACACAGTTGGGAGATAATTAACAATAACATTTTATTCACCCTGTTAAACTGTATGCACATCCCATTCTGCTTCTGCATACAGTTGGAATGTGTAAACATTCACTAACACTGAACATTTTGGAGAACTATCTGCAACACGAATGGGTCTATTCACTAAAATTCGAATTAGTGGGTCAACTTTAATTTTGTGACTACTTGGGCTATTCACTAAAATGTGAGTTGAAGTGAATAGCAGGTGAGTTGAAGTGAATAGCAGGTGAGTTAAAGTGAATAGCTTGTGAGTTGAGGTGAGATGAACACTTAATCTCACCAATTCAGCTATACATTGTGCAGAAACAAACCTGGTTCGTTCCCCCTCTAAGTGAACTCATCAGGTTGAAATGTTCATCTCACCCAGGGCCGGTGCAAGGATTTTCGTCTACACAGGCGAAGGTGCATTTTGGTGCCCCCCTGCTCTGATCCGCCACGCCTCCCACACCATTAAGCCTCCTTAAATTATATATATATATATATATATATATATATATATATATATATATATATCGATCCAAAGTACCAGCACTCTGCACAACTTTAGTCATAAGTATATAACATGCCTGGGTGCAATCCGCATCAATACATATAGAATCCAAAATAGGTAAAGAATGCACTCACAGGACTTCTGAAGACAGTCAATAAGGTTTTTAATTCAGGTAACCGTCAGCATCACTGGTAGCGACGTTTCAGGCTGTTAAGCCCTTTGTCAAGCATCCAGCATATATATATGAATAATGTATAGTGTAGAAAAAAAATCTAAATATTCAACTCGCATGCTCTAAATGTGTCACACATTGAAACCCTTAAACACAAAGACACCCTTGCAGTCACACACACAGACACCCTTACCACTTACACACACACAGTTACACCAATTCACACATAACCTGAGACACACTATTTTGCCACTCAATATGCCAGTATTTAGCCCACGGGTCCTCAAACTTTTTAAACAGGGGGCCAGTTCACTGTCCCTCAGACCGTTGGAGGGCCGGACTATAGTAAAAACAAAAACTATGAACAAATTCCTATGCACACTGCATATATCTTATTTTGAAGTGAAGAAACAAAATGGGAACAAATACAATATTTAAAATGAAGTAAAGTTAAATCAACAAACTTACCAGTATTTCAATGGGAATATTATGCCAGTCAGAGCCCAGTAATATTATGCCAGTCAGATGCCCAGGAACATTATGCCATTCAGATGCCCAGGAATATTATGCCATTCAGATGCAACGGAATATTATGCCAGTCAGATGCCCAGGAATATTATGCCATTCAGAGGCCCAGGAATATTATGCCACTCAGAGCCCAGGAATATTATGCCAGTCAGATGCCCAGGAATATTATGCCAGTTAGATGCCCAGGAATATTATGCCAGTTAGATGCCCAGGAATATTATGCCAGTCATAGCCCAGGAATATTATGCCAGTCAGATGCCCAGGAATATTGTGCCAGTTAGATGCCCAGTAATATTATGCCAGTCAGATTCCCAGGAATATTATGCCAGTCAGATGCCCAGGAATATTATGCCAGTTATATGCCCAGGAATATTATGCCAGTCAGATGCCCAGGAATATTATGCCAGTCAGATGCCCAGGAATATTATGCCAGTTAGATGCCCAGGAATATTATGCCAGTCATAGCCCAGTAATATTATGCCAGTCAGATGCCCAGGAATATTATGCCAGTCAGATGCCCAGGAATATTATGCCAGTCAGATGCCCAGGAATATTATGCCACTCAGAGCCCAGGAATATTATGCCAGTCAGATACCCAGGAATATTATGCCAGTTAGATGCCCAGGAATATTATGCCAGTCATAGCCCAGTAATATTATGCCAGTCAGATGCCCAGGAATATTATGCCAGTCAGATGCCCAGGAATATTATGCCAGTCAGATGCCCAGGAATATTATGCCATTCAGATGCCCAGTAATATTATGCCAGTCAGATGCCCAGGAATATTATGCCAGTCATAGCCCAGTAATATTATGCCAGTCAGATGCCCAGGAATATTATGCCAGTTAGATGCCCAGGAATATTATGCCAGTCATAGCCCAGTAATATTATGCCAGTCATAGCCCAGGAATATTATGCCAGTCAGATGCCCAGGAATATTATGCCAGTCATAGCCCAGGAATAGTATGCCATTAAGATGCCCAGGAATATTATGCCAGTCATAGCCCAGGAATATTATGCCAGTCAGATGCCCAGGAATATTATGCCAGTCAGATGCCCAGGAATATTATGCCAGTCATAGCCCAGGAATATTATGCCATTAAGATGCCCAGGAATATTATGCCAGTCAGATGCCCAGGAATATTATGCCATTAAGATGCCCAGGAATATTATGCCAGTCATAGCCCAGGAATATTATGCCATTAAGATGCCCAGGAACATTATGCCAGTCAGATGCCCAGGAATATTGTGCCAGTCAGATGCCCAGGAATATTATGCCAGTCAGAGCCCAGGAATATTATGCCAGTCAGATGCCCAGGAATATTATGCCAGTCAGATGCCTAGGAATATTGTGCCAGTCAGATGCCCAGGAATATTATGCCAGTCAGATGCCCAGGAATATTGTGCCAGTCATAGCCCAGGAATATTGTGCCAGTCAGATGCCCAGGAATATTATGCCATTCAGATGCCCAGGAATATTATGCCAGTCATAGCCCAGGAATATTATGCCATTAAGATGCCCAGGAATATTATGCCAGTCAGATGCCCAGGAATATTATGCCATTAAGATGCCCAGGAATATTATGCCAGTCATAGCCCAGGAATATTATGCCATTAAGATGCCCAGGAACATTATGCCAGTCAGATGCCCAGGAATATTGTGCCAGTCAGATGCCCAGGAATATTATGCCAGTCAGAGCCCAGGAATATTATGCCAGTCAGATGCCCAGGAATATTATGCCAGTCAGATGCCCAGGAATATTGTGCCAGTCAGATGCCCAGGAATATTATGCCATTCAGATGCCCAGGAATATTATGCCAGTCAGATGCCCAGGAATTGCTCGTTATACCTCCCTCCTCCCCCCTTACCCAGACCCCAGTACTTACCTCCATGCCGCTGTTCATGTCCGTGGCTGAGAGGGAAGCGTTGTGAGCTCCCCTCAGGCCGTGAGCATTCAATAAAGTGTGTTGAAAAAAAAAGTTTCAACACACTTTATTGAATCCGCATGGCCTGAGGGGAGCGCACAGCCACGGACATGAACAGCCGCCTGTGCTGCCTTACGGTAGGGCAGGCCCTGATCTCACCTCAACTCACCTGCTATTCACTTCAACTTACCTTTCAGTGAATAGCCAATCAAGGTTAGAAGCAAAAAACGGTTTGCGGAGGGAGCTCACAGTAGACAGTGAATGCCAAAATTAAGCCATTTTAATAAATCGTGTAAAAGGCAGGTACAAAAAAGAAACTGGACAGGACAGAGTGAAAAAAGAGACGCCTTACGAGTTTCGTGCTTTCAAAAGCACTTAATCAATTGACCTATTCGTGTGAATGGGGACTCTATTTCTGTTTATAGAATAGCAATAGCATTACATGTATTCCATAAACCGAAAGTCTATAAACAGAAAGACATTCGGTTTATAGACTTTCGGTTTATAGAATACATGTAATGCTATTGCTATTCTATAAACCGAAGGTCTATAAACCGAACGTCATTCGGTTTCTAGACTTTCGGCTTATGGAATACATGTAATACTATTGGCTTTCTATAAACCGAACTAGAGTCCCCATTCATAAGAAATTCTTATGAATGGGGACTCTATTTCGGTTTATAGAATACCAATAGCATTACATGTATTCCATAAACCGAAAGACATTCGGCTTATAGACTTTCGGTTTATGGAATGCATGTAATCCTATTGGCTTTCTATAAACCGATATAGAGTCGGTTTATAGAAAGCCAATAGCATTACATACATTCCGATATGTCTTTCGGTTTATAGACTTTCGGTTTATGGAATGTGCAGGTCAATTGATTGGTACGAACGAATAAAACGCAATGAAAATAATGAACGAATTTCGTCTGAAATGAATGCAGTAATGAACGAAACGTTTTAGACAAAATAAATAACATTTTCGTCCGAATGGACAAAAACGAAACGAAAATGTTAGTTTTGCACATGTCTAGTGTTTCTACTTATTTTAATAATAGATACTTTGCTAACATTGTGAACTTGCACACAGCAAGACATTGTCAGCTACAGCTAAATTGTAGGTATGTGTGTAAACTGTTTGCATCGGAATGTTTTTTTTCTATTATAACCACATAATTTCCGCACCTACTCTCAAAGGCAGCTGAAGGACATGGATTACACTAACCTTTTTCTCCAACCTCTGCAGCTTCCTAAATGTTAATGGATGAAATGTAAACTTAACCATGTATATATTGTGTATGTAGAGAATAATACAAGATGAAAAAGGAACTATATATTGTATTATCACAATTCAAAGCATATCTATAAATAAAGAGAAATCACCAGTGGTTTGATTTGCTAATGTGTTATTTGCGTATTAAAGGAACACTAAACTTTATATTTCACTTGTGCTTGTAATATAGAAGTACAGGTGAAATGTTAGTTGTTCTTATTGTGATGATAAACTGATGAAACTTTTGATAGTACACGCCAGTTTATCCTCTGACCGACATCTGACATTGTTCCATAGGAAGCAGGCAGCCGTCTGGTCGGCGACTGGCTCTCTCTGCAGGCGCAGAGAAAACCCCTAGTTTTTGCATGTGATCAGCATGGAGGACCCTAACTAGGTACGACCCCCCCCCCCCCCCCGCGCTGATACCATACAAAATGAGGATCCGGCTCTGATTGGCTGTGTGCACGCTGACAACCAGGAACTGCTGTGTCTCAGATGTGATACCATGGACACATTTAATCCTTTAGTGACATTGCTGCATTTTATGTGCCTTGAAGATCAGAATTCCATTATTTTTGTCATAAGTTTGCTTAACTGTGAATTGCTTTCTTAGTGTTCAGTACACCCACACAAATTTTTTATCATTTTTTTAACCCCTTCCCAGCAATGGACGTGCCTGGCACATCCTGCAGTGAAACAAGCGGTTTTAGAGATCACCGATTGCGAAAAACGCTTTAACGGTGCTGGTCTATTGCCAGTATGAAAATTTCCTCTCTGGGGCACCCACGACAGCCCTACGGAGCATGGTCCGTCAATATGGCTATGCCCTCTTGTGGTCTGAGCTTCGGAAGTGAAAGAAAATTCCGTTCCGTCGCTCTGAATATGCTACTTGACTGTCCCTAGAGGCAGCAAGTAACAGTGCCATGTGAAAAAAAATGAATTAGCTAACAACTGGTATTATAGTTAGATTAGCTTGTAGGGTTGAAATTAAATAATTTTTAGCATAAGGGATAGGGTTAAAAATTAGATTAAAATTCAAATATGGATAGCATAAGGGTTAGAGGTGGGGTTAAATTTAGTGTTGGGGTTACAGTTAGGGTTTGGGTTTGGGTCAAAAGGTCAATATAGGAAAAAACAAAAAACACTATTTTTGGTTTTTGCCCCATAACTCGCAAAAAAATACCAAAAAATATGGAAACATGCATATTTATGAACTCAGGACAACATTTAGTAACTATTTATATGGGGTCTTTTTGAATGATTGTATTTGTGTAAATTATATTTTAGTTCAAAGTTAGAAAAAGGTTTTTTTGGTAAATGTTTCATCATATGTAATGATTTTTTTGTAGTAAATTATAAGACATGATGAACATAATGGTATCTAATGAAAGCCCTTTCAAAAAAAAAAAAAATATATGATTCAAATTTGCCAAAAAAAACCCTTTTTCTAACTTTGACCTGATTTTTTTTCTAAAACCATTGCAAACAGTAAAAAGACCACATCTATATAGTTTATAATATTTGTCTTGAGTTTAGAAATACCAATGTTTCCATGTTTTTCTATGTTTTATTTCAAGTAATAGCGCAATAATCAATAGTAGTGTTTTTTTTGTTTCCTAACCATTTTCCATGGTTGACCCCAACCATAACCCTAATTGTAACCCTAACCCTAATTGTAACCCTAACCCTAGATCTATGGTTAGTAGATGTAGGGTTAGCTTTTTTTTATTTTTTTTCCCTAACTGTAATGTTGCTGAATGCCTCTTGTCGCTCTTTGCTGGGGACGCCGTATTGGAGGAGCATGGCACCTGTGATCACCGGGTAAACGCGGTGCCCTGGGGGGGGCAGAGATGAGTGTTGTGTGATGCCTCAATCGAGGCATCATTGCAACACCTTTAACATATAGGCAGTGAAAGCTGATATTATTTTGTTTTATTCTGTACATTCACAGTATAAACAATATTTAGATGAAAATGCCCAATTAAAAGGACATTATAACCAATGCTGTAAATGAGGAGAATACAAATTGAAACATTCCATTAACAGAATTGTCAGTGACTCCATAGAGTAATAGAAATTTGTATTAAATGTGTTTACTGGTAACTTGGAATGGTGACTTGTAGCATTCATAGTTGTCAACAGTCCTGAATTTGCCAGAACAGTCATTTTTTTGGGGTCCTGTCCAGTCAAGTTCTGGTCTATCCCAGCAGTAATAGCGTCTGTACATAGTGCTTAGCACTGTGCACAGACAGCATTCTGTTTAAAATGAATATATCTAAAAGACATAAGTATCTGTACTAGGGGAATATGTCGCTCAATATCCCAGGTGCTCTCCTGCAAGTGTTTACTCTCTCCTTGACAAGAGCAGGGCGCGCGACGCACGCCACGTGACGTCATGCATGAGAGAATTTAAAAAGAATCTCAGCATTCAGTATGGCGCTGAGTGATTCTCGTGTATCCTACCTCTTAGTGTTTATTACTTTCCGTTTACTGTTGCCGAATTGGATTGCCTTCGTTACCGCTACCTTGCCTGTGCCCCTGACCTCGGATTTCCTTTTGACTTTGCTTCTACTATCAGGTGTGTTCCTCACATTTCCTATTATTGCAGTATATGTACCCCTACTGTTAGCCATACCCTGCATATTGGTTTCCTCACCCTGTATACATCACAATTATATACAGTAACCCAAAACTGGCTAGAACATGAATAGGCACAAACATTGTTCCTGGTGGACATTTACTGGAATTTGTGACTGAACATTTTAGGATGCGCTATGTATCTTCACAGACCTTGCCACACTCGTGTACAGGCACTTTTACCTATTCCCAGGCTAGAACTATGTATGACTGCACCAACGGTCTCTTAAGAGTTGTCCATTCACACAGCAGAACATTAGACTGTGAAGTGGATCAAGCAGTAAACTTGAAGTGGATCAAGAAGTGGTTACATACAAAATACATATTTTAAATGTATATATTTGGTTAAAAGTTGAGTATTATTCTAGTGTATACTTCGCCCTCATATTCCAAAAATATTTTCACTTGTAACCCAAATGTATAAAAGTAGTCAACTTTATTTTGTCCATTTTAAAAAATTATACAAGGAGAGGATACATCTACATATTAGTTATATTATTTCAAATTTTAGCTTCATATGCAATTTACATATTTTTACTTGAAGTAGTTCTTTTTTCACCTATAGCCTGGCTACCTGGAGGGTCCCAAAAAGTGAGATTTTTAAAGAAACTCTTAACTTAAGAACAGGCATTGCCATGACAGCACATTCTTTCACAGTGACATTTTCTGCTAAGGTAAGATTACCCTTAAACTGTAGCACTTGCAAATGTAGTTGTATGGCTCTGATCAACAGTCCTTATATTCTCTGCATGTCTCCTCAAAGGCTCAGCATGTAAAGGTTAGTTGAAAGGCGTGAACTTCATTATAATTGTGTTCTTTTTTTTCTTCACCTTACTTTCCATTCATTAATCCTTTGTATGCCAATTTTCTCCAACTCATCTGTTAATGCCTCATCTGTGCAGTTCACTTTTCAGTTCACTTTTCGTAACTATTTCACAATTCCTTGTCCATAGCTTCTTTCACTGTATTACATTTCACAGTGCTCTCAAATTGTAATTTGAAGGTTTACAGATAAGGAAGAGTAAATGCAACTGCATTAAAGTCAGTGCATTTGCGTAAGGAATGGGGGGTAAAAGGTGCACCCGAGGAGAAAGAAGCATTAGGCTTGCTCAGTAGAGTTGAGCGGACACCTGGATGTTCGGGTTCGGCAGGTTCGGCCGAACTTCGAAAAAATGTCCGGGTCCGTGCTCAAACTTGACCCCGAACTTGACCCCGAACCCCATTGAAGTCAATGCATTTGCGTATGGAATGGGGGGTAAAAGGTACATCCGAGGAGAAAGAAGCAGTAGGCTTGTTCAGGTAGATTGAAGAACACGTAGCAAACTAGATAAACATGTGGCAGGCAGAATAGTGCAACACAAATCCTACAGATGCCCATGAGTCAGTGCACACAATAAAACATGTATTTTCCCCCATTTTTGCAAACATGTCAGTCTTTCATTTTTTGCCATTTGCCAAGTGCAGGGGCGCGCTACGATCACTCCCCGGAGTGATCGTAGCAGCCATTTAAAAATGGCTGCGCCCGCTGCACACATGTGCTTAGGAAGCGAACGATCGTTCGCTTCCTAAGCACCTCCGGTGTTGCTAAAGTGCCTCGCTATCGAGGCACTTAGCAGCACCTTCAGGCTCCCCAGAACCGATGGTGGTCGCTCTCCTGAGCGACCCCATCGGCTCAGTAGAAGGGAACGCTGCCTGTACAGGCAACGCTTCCCTTCTAATGGCAAGAGCATCGGAAGTGAATGTATTTCACTTCCGATGCTCTAGGGGGAGCCAATCAATGCCTGCACAACAGATCTGTGTGATCTGTGTGCAGGCATGTATGGTAAGTGCTCTGATGAGCACTTATCATACAGTCAAAGGCAATATTAGTAAATATTATAATAAGTATTGATCTGCCTCCCTCTCCTTACTAGTTTTAGTAAGGGAGATAGACAGATCAGATAATGTAAAAACAATAAAATAAAATAATAAAATAAAATATTTAATACAATTTTAAACACCAAGGGCTTTTATAAGAGCCATTTAACCCCTTCCCTGCCATTGATCGCCGTGTACGCAGTGCTCATACAAAGCAGCACATTTTTTGCTGTCTGTGCATTTTTTAGGGGTTACATTTTTTTTACTGTAATTCATTACAGTATAAAAAAGGCTCTTTTAAGAGTTATTAACCCCTTGCTTGCTGTAGATCACTTTTTTTTTTAAACTTTTTTATTACACCCGTCACGGGTTAATTATATCCGCTAGGGGATTACGTTTAACGTAAAAACATTTTTTTAGCTGCCTGAGCGCATGTATAGCGATCAGTAACAGCTGATCAGTGGCAATGGCGGTTTGGTGCCCAGATGAGCATCATCAATCGCCTGGTTAGATCAATATTTGATCTGAGTCGTGTAGATCTGCCTCCCTCTCACTTGAGTTTTAGTGAGGGAGACAGACAGAGCTGTATAATGTAAGTTTTTAATTATAATATATTTAATAAAATTGAGACCCAAAGGCTATTATAAAAGCCGTTTTCAGTATTTAACCCCTTCCCTGCAATTGATCGCTGTGTACGCAGTGATATTACACAGCAGCACATTTTTGGCTGTCTGTGCATATTTTTAGGGGTTAATATTTTTTACTGTGATTTATTACAGTATATCAAAGGCTCTTTTAAGAGCTATTAACCCCTTCCTTGCAGTATATCACTTCCTAAGCAGCACATATGGTCACTGCCTAAGCAGTGCATATAGTCACTGCCTAAGCAGCGCATATGGAGCGATCTGGTCGCAGAAGGATTTTTTTTGCTATCAGCATTTTATTTTTCCACACTCGCTAGGTGTTAATTATAGCCACTAGGGGATTACGTGTATTCCTTTTGAAGCTGTCTGAACGCATGTATAGCGATCAGTAACAGCCGATCAGTGGCAAAGGTGGTTTGGTGATTTCTCAGATGAGCATCACCATTCGCCTGGTTAGATCAATACTGGTAAATATTGTTCTGACCCATATGGATCTGCCTCCCTCTCCTCACTTAGTGAGGGAAAGAGACAGATCTGTATAATATAAGTTTTTAATTGTAATAAATTAAATAAAATGTTAAAAAATTGTGAGACCCAAGGGCTTTTATAAAAGCCATACCCTTTGTATAGTGTACCCTGTATAGTAACTCCTTCCCTGCCACTGATCACTGCACAGCAGAACCTTTTTTCTTGTATGTGTCTTTTTAGGGGTTCATTTTTTTGTACTACAAAGGCTCTTATAAGAGCTATTAACCCCTTCCTTGCTCTACATGTCAAAATTCCAAGTTTGAAAATCAAAAAGCGCACCTCTCAAATGTAGCCTTTCAACCCCCAACAAAGCTGACAAACCTATCCATGAGTGGTATCCCTGTGCTCGGGAGATGTTGCTGAACACATATTGTTGTATTGTTTGTCAGTGACACATACCAAAATATGTGAATTTATGTCTGAAATACAATATTTGTGGGAAAAAATACACAATAAAATTACTACCACAAACTTTGACAAAAGGCTGGTGGTAGAATTGGTGCATGGAAAGTGTTAAAATACCACCATTTGAAATAGCATAGGATGTCTACTTTTAAAAAAATATATGGGTTGATGGGGTAAAATACACTGGCTGGTTTCAAATATATCCCAAATGGGACATGGGTGCAGGCTGTCTGCATGTCACAATTTCAAGTTGGAAAACCAAAAACTGCACCTCCCAAATTTGGCCTTTTTCCCCCCAAAACAACTCAAGAAACCTATGCATGGGTGGTATCCCTGTACTCCAGAAATGTTGCTGAACACCTATTGGGGTGTTATTTGGCAGTGACACATACCAAAATCTGTGAATTCATGTCTGAAGTACAAGGTTTGTGGAAAAAAACACAAACAAATTACTACCACAAATTTTGACAAAGGCTGAAAGTGTTGAAATACCACCATTTGAGATAGCCTAGGGTGTCTACTTTTAAAAATATATATGGGTTGATGGGGTAAAATACACTTGCTGGCTTCAAATATGTCCCAAATGGGACATGGGTGCAGGTTGTCTTTATGTCAAAATTTCAAGTTGGAAAACCAAGAAGTGCACCTCTCAAATGTGGCCCTTTAACCCCTAAACAAGCATTTGCTTATGGCCCATCATAAAAAAGGCCAGCCGGCAGGTTCAGCCACTAAGATAATATAGGTTAAGATGAAGATTTCATGAGAAGTAAATGGGCAGCAATATGTAACTAAGGCCCCCTTGTCCCACCACTGGCCAGGCATCGTACTAAGTAGAGGAACTATCCAGGTTCAATCAAAATGAAAATATATAGAGGGGGTAATAGTTGATAATAATTTATGCATTTACTGCAGTGATGGATCTTTGAAGCTTTAAAAAGGTAGTCACCAGGGGAGGGCTGGCAAGGGGGGCAAAGGGTCAATTACCCCTCAAGCTGCCTTCTAAACTGGCTCAATGGGCTGGATCTGCACCACTTATCTAATGCATAGCACCTTTCTTTACAATTGTCTTGTCTATTGCTCAATATGCTGTATCTGTCCACATATCTGTCTTGCCTGTCTATTTGTGTGTCTCTCTCTCTGATGATAATGGGTGGGCTGATAAAATTGTACCATGGGCCACTAAATAGTTTGGGCCCCCTAAGCCAAAAGTTGCCAGCCCCTACCCTGGTAGTCACAGTAACATTTCTGACGGTCGACGGTAGAGACAAGTATAAACATCTCTAAAACAATGTAATGGTGTGCCTTTGGTGTATGTTAGTGAACCACCATTATAATGCAGCACTGGTATGCCCATATCCTGGTATAGCATTAGGGCAGGTTGGGTCTGCTCAGACAGCAACAGGAGGCATACCAAAACAGTGAGGCATGCCAAATAGCCAGCTCAGTAATCATGGCAGAATGAGGGAGCTATACAAACACAGACAAGCAGTACAATAGTTCTGAGAGTAAACTCTTGAAACGGTTTGAAATAAGGCATCCTAGAAATGGAAGACGAGCAAGTGATAAACTGACTGGTTTAATCAGCAGGTGGAAAGTGATGCTTACTAACGTTAGCACTCATAGAGAAGCTGCATGAAAGCAGCAATGCTTACCTGTCACTGTGACTGGGATTACTATTGGATTCATGCACAGATGATTATAAATTGTAATTGTAATAGAGATTGAAAAAGAGATACCCTACGAAGTTAAATCTTTACAAATCAGTGTTCTGCCACTGTTGAATAAGTAGACGGCAGAATCTATTCATGCTAGCTTTAATTAATCTTCAAAAAGGGGAGAAAAAAAATATCCTTGACTACAATATGATAATATGATTTCTCCTTGGATCAACACTCAGCAGATGTGAATAAACTAGCAATTTATCTTTATATATTTAGCACTTTCTTGAAATAGTCTACTGTATTACACAACACAAGTCACCCCCGGCAGTGAATGCCACCTCTTCAGTGTTTGTGTAAGGAACAGTTTTGCATTTTACCAAGTAACGAGTAATAACTATGTGGGCAAAATATATCCGCAGATTTCTCAATATTATTTAATATTTCTATACATGGTTATTATACCCCTTGAACTTACATTTGTAAAATGTTATTCTAATTATGCCAGGTTTTCTCTTCTAAAAAACATTTTTTCATACCTCTTGAGCATCTCTATTTTGGTCCCCTTGTGCCTCTTTTTTTAGGAGCTCAGGTTTTTTAGTGTGTGAATATATCACAGAGATCAACAGTAATACAACTCACCATAACGTGGGTTTGGATTACACTAAATGTGTTTATTTTGTTAATAAATACTTTATTAATTACCCATAAATAATAGTTGGCAACAATCCCAATTTTGCTGGGACAGTCCCATCCCTGTGCACAGGGAGCATTGTGTTGAAATTGCGTACGTCTAAAAACAGTTTAAAATAGGAGAATTAAGCTACAGACCCAGTAACTAGAGCACAATCCCCCAGAGTTATGGAATTCTGCGTGATGTCACATGACATCATGTGATTCTGCCCTTTTCATCCCATGATCCAACTACAGAAAGCTCTCATGTATGCCATTAATTCACTTAAAATTCTCCCAGTAATGCCCTGCCAATAGTCACAACTTTAGACGCTTCAGACACGCTCCAAAAAACAAAAGTGGAAAATGTTGGGAGGTGTGCTCTTTCAGTTAAACCACTACATTTGCACCTGCATATAATACAAACCAAAATATGTAAAGATAAAATTAACGAAGAAAACAAACGTGTGGTTCTCAGCAAAGTAGCATTGGATCAGGTGGTAGCAGAATTGCAAGCAAATGCTGAAAATTGTAAACAAATTTACAAAAAAATCTTTTACATATCTGTGAAAGCAAATACAAAAAGCTGATAAATAGATTCTAATACTTGTTCTTAATTTAGAAATAGCCCATAGTTACATGTTTTTCTCTTGTTTTTTTCAAGTTACAGGACAATAACCTAAAGTAGTATTTTTATGTTTCCTAACCATTTTCTCCTACAGTGACATTTTTAACCCTTTAAATCTTACCCTAGCGCCAACCCTAACCCTAATACTAACCCATCTGTAACTATAAATGTAGCCATAACCCTAACCCTAGGTGTAGGGTTAATTTATATCTGGGGTTATGTTGGTCTTTTTTATTTTAACTGCAATGTTGCTGACTGCTTCTAGAGGCAGTCTAGCAACAGAGTGGCAAAAGTAATCTCTTGTGGGAGAGCTGTTGATTCTGTTCCTGATCCTCTACTTAAAGCTCATTTGAATTGTGACCCTGTCCAGGAACTGGGAAACTGAACCTGGAAGGCTCAACCAGCCTGGTGGATGTTTTATCAGCATCTCCTGAGACCCTCAAGCTTCAGCAAGATTTTTTAAAGTCTCTCCTGCTCATTCCTCATCCTCTATAGGGTGTTCCTTCTGTTTAGCTACCCTTCTCAGATCTCACCCTCTCTCGGGTGTTCTTGTTTAGCTACCCTCCTCAGGACTCACCCTTACCTCAGGCCTCACCCCTTGTTTTACTCTCTCCACCCCTACCTTTGCTTTGTCTAAAGTCCCTGCTATAGCTCTTTGTTCATACTGCAGTTCCTACTCAAACCCTTTACCTATTCTTCAGTTCTTTGCTAAAGTTCCCTTTTGTCTCTCCTTCAGTCTTTATTCCAATCCCTATCTCTTAGTTTCCATTTCCTGTTCTCACCCTGCACAATAAAAAACATGCAACCTGAAACTCCTACCTGACCTGGTAAAGGCCTGACACCTCTGTTAATAACATCATGGTATAGTTTGATATGCAAATTACATGTTTCCCCATTCCCAATTACACATTTCTGTAAACACAATGTACATATCATTTATCCTAATTTTGTAGTCTCTACATTCACAGTATAGATCATATTTAGTCTCGTTAAAGGGACAATCTAGTACCCAAACTGAAAGATGAAAATTAGTTGAAAATTACTGCTTGTATAGTGCACAGGCTTTTTCTAGTGTGATTGTGATAGACTTGCTCTTGTACACAGTAGGATATCTTAACAGTGCAACACATTGTCTGATGACATAACTAGAGAAACAGGCTATTCCATTTATTTGAATGAAATATTTTCTCATTGGTTCCTGCAGCAAAAAAAAGGAAAAATTGTTTTTACTCAACTAGTGTGGGTAGTCCTGGCTTCTTGCAAATTGGTGTAATTTTACAATTTCATCTAGCTGTAAGTATTTTATCATTTAAGCAATGCAAAATGTAAAACATGCATTTTAAAGTACCTCAAAACCACATTCCTAATATTTGGAATATGCATTTTGGGCACAAGACAGTCCCTTTAAACTGTCTCTCCCACAGTTCAGTAGATGTCTCCAAAAAACAATTTTGGTTTCTAACCAATTCTATGGTGCCCTTATTTGTGCAAATATCTCAGCTCACAACTGTCAGAGCTTCCTGCCAACAAAGTATAAGTTAAAATATATTGCCAGATTGAATAACGTAATTTTTCAAGTACCACAGGATGATTTTACAATATTAAAAAAAAAAGTGATTTTCTATTTCCAAACTTTTTACTTAAGCTACTATATGTATTGCACCTCATTCAGTGTATGCGCTAATTAGAGACAAAGTAACTGGCAGAGGTGTATTTAGGTTTTATTCTATCCTTTTATCCTCAGTGGCAGAGCGTAACTCTGGTGGCCTAACAATTGCCCCATAACCTACATATAATTCCAATGTTATTTCACTTGGGTATGACATTGTTTGTAATAGTGTTGTATACGATTATATAGTGTTATCTTCTACATTAACAATGGATTTAAACTGGGAAAAATAATGGATGATTTAAAAAGGTTTCCCACTTGTGCAATTAGTAGTCATGGCAAAAATAATTCTCGATATTGGTTACTATGGTTCACTTAGTGAGATATAACAGTTTTGTCCAGCAATGTTGTGTTGACATGTTTTCTCAGTCTTGAATATGTTTTATTTATGCAAACTTCTTGGAAGTAGCAGATGCCTATATATATATATATATATATATATATATATATATTTATTTTTTTTGTGCTGTGATTAGTAGACACATTCATGACACTTTCTTTATGTGTGAACTTTGGTAATTAATTTTATAAATGTGTGGCTTCTTTAGTAACTTCTCAAGATGTTCACATGTTTATTCGTAGAAATAGAGTTTAAATTTAATACAAGAACATACTGTAATTATGTGAATTATGTGATCAAATAAAATACTTAAAAAAACCTATAATGCTGCTACTATTAAAATGAAGGTTTGGTTATGTTCTGTGATAACTTCCTGTCACTTACAAACTTCCTGATCCATGGAAAAATTGGTAGAAGGAACCTAGACGAATTGGTTTAAATGTTTATGGTAAAAGGCTGCCGCTGGCCGATTGTGTCTCCTCTTCTACTCTTTGTGAAGAAATTGGGGTTATGTATTAAGGCCTATGGCTTAGTTCCCACGCTAAGGCACGAAACGCGTCAGGCAGACTATGCTTCATATCTGCTTTACTGTCTAACGTATTAGATCTGTTTTTATTGAAAAAATAAAGATAATTGAATTAAAGTTAAAGATTGTAAAAGTGAGTACTGACTGGATATTTGTTATTGTCCGTGGTAGCTGCTTTCATTGGATCTTCTATGTATATATGTAACGCAGCATAAACTGTTGGGAAAGGATTAATAAGGTGCAAACACTGGGGTCTTTTTTTTATACAGTTTAAAGTGGCTTCTTATGCACCTGTAACAAAATATTTTGTAGGAGTTTTTATACATCCCCCATTGTGTATTAATTATTTTCTTTTTTTTACATAATATTAGAAGTGTTTTTTTAATTATCTTATACCACAACATCGCTTTGTCAAATGAAATACATAAACAAAATAAGTGTAATGTATCTGCTGGTCGATTTAGTAATAATAATATTAATCAGAAATAAAATATTTATATATGAAGACAGAGGAGTTTATTCACTAAAAGGTGGGCTGAGGGGAGATGAACAATTCATCAAACTGATGCAACAAACCCGATGAAGTCTCTGTGCTAGAAGAGCTTTTTGTGCTGATTCTTTAAAACACTCACATTTTAAACAATGCAGGAGGAACTCACTAGGTTTGTCTGTGTACAGGACACAGGAGAAGACTTCGGGGTTGGTCACCAGGAGTCTGCCAGTAAAGCAACAGAGTGTCAGGGAGTTTGTGCGCAGCCAAAAACGCCATTCTTCAACATCAGCAATCCATCAAAAAACAAATGCCGAGTGAAAAATCAGTGCACCTCCAGAATAACAATTCTCCAAATGAATACAGCTTTTTAGTGATAGCAGTAAAAAACTAATACTTTATTTAGACATGCTTTAACATCACAGCAGCATGATAAAAACACATTTCACCTTTTTCGCCACCTGAGTTTAAGAATAGATTATGGTTATACATATATATATATATATATATATATATATATATATATATATATATATATATATAAACATATAAATTCACAGTAACATGCAGTGTGCGACTGTATCACAGACTCCACAGCAATACAACTCACAGAAATGTGCAGTGTGCGATCATATCACAGACTCCACAGCAATTAAACTCACAGTAAAAACAACTCACATAAATTATCACACACATATATACGTAGCCACACACACATTCACACATACATACACAGCCACACTTTGTTACTTACACACAAAGTCATACTTACACACATTCAAATATACATTTATTTATTTAGATAGTGTTTTACCAGGGGGAATACATTGAGATTTCTCTCGTTTTCAAGTATGTCCTGGAGACCCAGTCCAGAATGGAATTACACAGTTACACATTTAATAGTTGATAAAAAATACATACATACATACATATATTTAAACAAGTTGGAAGGGGAACATACAGGGTGAATCCTTATTGATACAAAAAAGGAACAACATGTACAGTAAACGAAGGAGTTTGCAAACTAATAACAGGTACAATCTGTTTTTAGGATTTGGGAGATACTTATATTCAGGGATTTTAGACTAGATGAGGATTTGACACAAACACACACAGTCACAAATATATAATAAACAGTAATCCTTACACAAATACATGCACAATTACACTTAGACACATACATACAAATCCACACTTACACATATACATACACAGCCACACTTACACTCATATATACACAGCCACAAAGTCACACTAACACACATACATAGACAAATACACACACACAGTCTTTCACATACCTCCCCTGTCATAAGGAAGTGGATAAACATATTTATTAATGTAAACTGTGCGGTAGTTGGTTAAGTTGCATTTTATGGACTCAAAGGGAAACAAAGAAGTGGGCAGGTGTGGACTGTGGTTGGTTAACTGATTTAACACAAACCACTTTAATAATAAAATATACATTAACATATAATGCATTCTAATCAACCATAATTATCACAATCCTGATGACAAAGATCATCTGTCATAACAAAAAAAAAAAATCATTCAGGGTATAATCCCATGTATTTATTGTGCTACCCAAATAACTAGTAAAACTATATATATTATTCTCCCCATTCTTTCAAATGATAAATGTGCACTTTCTAGAAATGTAAAGGCTTTATCTTTTTTATGTGTGTCATGTATGATTTAAAATGTTGTTTTAATCTCAGGTCTCTCCGCTACATTGCTATATTGCTTTTGCAAACTAAAACCAGTTTGAAAATCGTCTGAAATTATCCCTGATTAAAAATCTTAAAAACTTAAATGGGCAATGGTTTTATCTAATGAGATAACTCAACAGTAATATGCAAATAATGTAAACATCAATGTAAAGGTAATACATTCAAACTTTATTTAAAACATTTTTATTGTGTCGTTACTTTTTATATTTTTTTTTCTACTATATTTACAGTATATATAAATGTACATATTACCTGCTTGACATGTTTCACGCCATTCAGTGTGCAATCAAAGGCTAAGTCTGATTGGATCAGCTACCTGGGGATTAAAATTCTATTCGATCTAAAAAAAAACTAAGGAACTTAAGTACCTTGAATTAATTTTGAATCTGAGAGATAACGTCCTAAAATGGAAAGGTTTGGAACCCTTGTGGTTTGGAAGGACCAATCCAGTAAAATCCTATATAGTCCCTAAGATCCTATATATATTCAGGATTATACCTTTGCGTGCTACAAATTCGGCCCTCAAGCAACTTAGTAGAAAAGTTATGGATTATATTTGGGACTACAAGAAATCTAGAATCCAAATTCATATACTTAAAAAAATATCAATCAAGATGGATTAGGTCTTCCGGATCTGTTTAAGTTTCACGAGGCTTGTAAATTGGCACATGGGACATGAATCAAAATAACAACATGGGCTGGTTTATCTTAGAGAAACACATAAGCAAATTGGAAACCCCCTTCCATCTATTATGGATAAATAATGAAATGCTAAAGAGATTTATGTTGGATAATAATATAATTAATGATGTCCTAATTACCATTAAAATAATAAGATAATTACTCCCCTCTTTAGGAGATTTAACTTCATATACCGCGATAGAAGTATTGTACGCGCATTCAAAAGTCCTGAATTTGACGGAGGAACAAAGGTATGGGACACCCGGGGATCTTATCTCACCATCTGGGATATTACATTTCACGGAAATTCAATCTAGATTTTACCTTCCCAACGGAGACTTCCTATTACTTCCTTATAACATATCAATCCAACTACCCATTTAGATGATATTATTGAAACTTATTAAAAATTGATTGGACCCTGGTCAAGCATTTTCCTTGGGCTCCCTGGAACCTGCCCCCCTCCCCATCATGCCCTCCACTGCAATATTACCACCCCACACACACAAACCCCCCCACAAAAAAAAATACTTTTTGGACTTTTACTACAGTGAGTACTTATATTGCATTGTATAAAATGTGTATGTTAAGTGTATAATTGCAGTGTATAAACTGTATATATGGATCATACACATCTCTCTCTCTCACTAGTTGCATTTATACTTATATGAACTTCTTAATATTATATTCAACTATTTTCATATGTAATAAAAATGTTCTTTTTATTCACTTTTTCTGCACCCACATTGCACCTAAAGGACTTTAACAGAGCCCCATAGAGTGGCCACAGCATTTGGCTTGCGCTCATATTGCACTCATATTGCACCCATACAATTTGGCATGCCACAGTGTCAATTTGCCCCACAGAACATAGCACACTGTCTCTTTGTCCCACTGAACTGCCCCTGCAGAATAAGCCACATTGTCACTTTACCACATAGTACATGTTATTTTGCCCCACAGAACATGGCACAGCATCACTTTGCCAATTAAAATAATCTACTGTCAGGTACCAATTAACATACCCCAATAACTTTGTCATTAACATATTTAACAGCCAGTTAAATTGTCTATTAAAATATGCCACTGTTTGTCCATTAAATATGGTCCAGGGAGTCAAGGAAAAATATCCAAAGCCATCACAACAGGAGAGAGAATACAAAGAGTGGTCATATAACACTCCAGAAAGTCGCGGCAGGTGGCACAGGTTCAAAGATGTGTAGAAAAGTCCAAGTTGGAGCAACTGCAATTCAGAACATCAGATATAATTGAAAGGTCAGAACACAGGAAATCAAAGTATATAGCGAAACTATAACATAGGGAGGAATGGGACTGAGGACAGACACCAAAGCTCAACAATTAAGCATGGTCTGGATGGCTTGCAGAGGTTTTATTGAGCCATCAATAAGGAACCCCTCCCCTGTGCACCTGGGATCTGCCCCCATCCCTATACTGAGCATAGAGAGGGGGAGTGGTGAAGATTCCACCCCCCTCTCCACCCACCATGTAAGGCCTAGTGGGAGGATCAAGGTGAGGGAGCCCAATATGCAGTAGGAGCAGGACGCAACCAAAAACAGAGACAAGTAAGAGTTAGGGGGTGCTCACCATAGGTAGAGAGGTAGAGTCCAGGACACAGTCCACAGTCTCTGGGTTGGTACAGGCATTAGACAAAGACATAGTAGGAGTCACAATCCGAGGTCAATGCGGGCAGAAGACAAAAGAATAGTAGGTATCACAACTCGGGGTCAATGCAGGCAGCATTATTAGGGGTTACAACCCTGGCTCAGTATTCCAGGCAGCAGACAAAAGGAGTAGTAGGGGTAACAGGCAGAGTTCAGTATCAAAATAACACATAAAATAGGCTAGCAGGGAGACTCATGAGGAATGGCAAGCACAAATAATGAATATTTGAGCACCGCCATCAGGGAAACAGGGTTTTTTATACTGCCGTTTGGTGTGAGGTCTGTAGCCCCGCCCCCCATGTGGGCCATCCTGGAAAGCATCACTGTAGTAGGCATGGCCACAGAAGATGGAAGTACCATCCCCCACCAGCCTCCGTGCCCCTCCATCGCCACACACTCCAGCTCCCTGCGAGGACGCAGGGAGTGAAGAATCAAGGGCAAAAAGAGGTGAACGGCAGCATCACGGGGAGAAGTGGCACCCCGCCAGATGGCCACTTCTCCCGTCAGGAAGAAGCCCCGTGGAGAGCCGGCGTGGGACAGGTACGCTACACACCATGACTCCACCAATCATGCAACACTCTTTGTGAGGAGGACACCCCCCCCCCCCCACGAGCCTCACAGAGATAGTTTTGTTACCACGAGCGGGTTCTATACTACTTGTGGCTGAGAATGTGGCCTACCTCGCGGTCACGATACAGCGCGACGACTGCGAGTGGCAGTTGGAGCTACATCCAGCAATAGGGACCCCTGGGCAAGGTAAGCGGGGGACCTGAGGCCTGACAAACACATTACCTCTAAGCATAGGCTTGTGTATGTGTTCATTAACCGGGGAGCGTAGCGATGACGTGAGTACGACACACGTCTCACACTCGCGGTTTCCCTGGAGCCAGCGGGCGCGAACATAGCAGAAAAACGCTGCAAGCCCTTCCTGACTCCCGCGGTTATGTCGACCGAACAATGAAATCTATATGGTCAATTCCACCCGGCACAACAGCTACTCCACTTGGTTTAGTGTCATATATTTCTCTGTAAACTTGTGTATATGTGATCCCGCTGAAGCTATTGGGACTTTTTTTTTTCCCTTCCCAAAAACACTGACGGAATCAGGCTTTTTCTCTTTCCCAACAACCTCACTCCAAAATGGAAACTTTACACATACATTCCGTATAATCCTCTACCTGATATATCATTTGGGGGCATATAGCTTCAAGATCCCTAAATTGATTATATAGAGGAAATATATTACCTATGTAAAACTCGTAGTTGTGCCACGAAAATTCAGGTGTACAGCTCTATTTAAAAAAATTAGCTAGAAAGGCCAGCTTTAAGCCAGCAAGGCACAGAAAACATGTCTGTTACGCCAGAGACAACTGACTGCTATAGAGAAAGCAATCTATAAACGTCAGGATAAAACCATCTCCTGTATAGAATAACTAAAAAACCTAAGGGAGGTGAAAAGGAATAAAAAAGGGGGAACCTTGAGAACACCCTGAGGGTACCGTTTTTGTTTCTGTGCAGATGTTGTATCTGTTGGTTTGGTTAGAAAACTATAGACAAGTTTGAACTTTGGTACATATTCCCCAAAAGGCTGTCTGAGTTTGTAGAGGAGGAGGGGAAAGAAAGAAATCAAGACCTCTTTGCATGCTGTTAGCCTTACTCCCCTCTTTGTTGTGGTGTTTTGTTTTCTCCCAAGGAAAAGTGGCAGGGACCAACCTGAAACTAACTGCCTTTTTACACGTTTATTGCCAAAAGTATATCTGAGTGTAAGAGGGATCTTGGGAGCAAAAAGTGATCACAGAAGCTCTGTCTGCACCCAGTATAGCTCCTGTTCGTCTTATTGTGGAAACTGTGTAAGGCAGTCACTACGATAGTTAAGGCTCTTAAATAAGATAACGAGAATATAGGGGCTATACCCCTTATGTGAATTCTCCCTGTGAATAAGCCTTCCTTGGGGTACTTCCCTGCTAGAACAGGTAAAGCCAAACTGCCCTCTTGTTGGGAGCAAAAGGGATTACAGAGGCTCTGTCTACACCCAGTACAGCTTTCGCTCGCTTCTTTGTAGAAACGGCCTTTGACGGTCACTATGACACTTAGGTCCTTAAATAGGACAACGAGACTATAGGGGTTATACCCCTTTGTGTGCATTCATCCTGTGAATAAACTTCTCTGGAATTGCGGAGTAAAAATCTAACAGCTGGCCCCGAGCCGATTCCTGGCCCAAGTCATTGGATATTTTGGGTAAAGTTTATGTCCCCATTTCTCAGTGATAAATACACTCCAATAGACAAGAGGGGAAAGAGGAGAAACATGGGGAGAGTGGGAAGGAGAAGAGGATAGAGTAGGCGACAGGAAAGAGAAAAAGAATGGCCTCAAAAAGGACCACGGATAAACTTCTCAGTAAAAAGGAAAAAAAAGACACCAGGACAGAGAAACGTCTCTCTTTCTTCTCACCACACACTCATTCAACGGCACAAGACAGATCAGACCAAGAAATCACAGGCGACTCACATACTGCACAGGAACAGGAGTCCTTTTGTGAAAGGCATTTCGACTCAGACATGTACAACTTGATACAGGAACACCTGACTTCTGCACTATATAATCAGTTTGAAAAAATCAAACATGAAATACAATTTAATACTAATGATCTCAAAGAAGAAATTAGGAATGTGGCAGAAAGAAGAAAGGATTGATACAATTGAAAAGCAGATAAGAGAGAATCTCAATCAGTTTGTAAATCACAAAGAGAAATGTGATTTACTGGAACAAAAGATGGCCAATCTGGAGGATCGCTCCAGAAGGAACAACTTAAGGTTCAGAGGTACCAGAAGCTATAGGTAAAGACATTCTGGAAGAATATCTGAGGGACTATCTCATGAAATTGGGTCTGGAAAGCACCACTCAGAAACACTGGTGGGAACGCTGCCACAGAACTTTGAGACCACCAAATTTGGCCATTGACCTACCGAGAGATGTCCTAATCTGCTGCACTACTTATAGAATAAAACATAGTATTCTGTAGGCTAGAAGAGAGGTAACTCCCCCAGACCCATTCCAATAAATTAAAATCTTAATGGACCTATCCTACTACACATGATCAAAAAGACGTGCTTTTGGACAAGCAGCGTTTAGACTGAGGAAGAATGAAATCAAATACAGATGGACGCAGCCAGGCAAAATTATTTGACTTATGAATCATCCAGTTTGGCTTTTGACTCTGCTGATAAGCTGGAAGACTGGCTTAGAGAAAAGAACTTACATTAAGACAGCTTGAGATAGATGGCTTATCATTTTTTTTTTCCCCTTCTCTTTTGTTCTCTCCCCGTTTCACGTACGGCTTTGGCTTTTTTTGATGTAACAGAGACACTATTGAATTTATATCCCATCTGTCGCCACAGAGGCACACAATTTTGTACTTTTTTGTAGTCATCGCTACATTATTTTTTAATAAGTATACTAGAATTAATTCACTGCCACGGATAGAAGTGCAATAGATTTTTTATATACACATTTACTGTAAGCTATAGGTGAGGTAATTAATTTCAAATTTTTATTCCTGCTATTTATGCACTTTAAGGGGGGCTATAAGGTTACTTGTATTTTAGAAACACAGTATTCTTAGGGGAAGCAGAGTCAAAGAGTGAATACCAATAAAAGGCTTTCTAATGGTTATAATAATGCTGTGAGAGGACACTCAACATGTAAAAGCAATACTAACACGGAATACTTCGGGATATTAGTAAACTTGAAAGGATAGGCCCACTTTGAGAATTTGGGATAGGGTAAGGGGTAGATATCTGGTGTGTTAACCATATATGGGAAGCTGGGGCGGGGAGGGAGGGGGGGCGGGACTTTAGGGGGTATTGGGGGAAGGATGGGCTATGTGTTTTTTTTTCTTTTCTCCTTTTTTTCCCTCACTTCTTTTCCCCTCTCTTCGTATCATTTCCCGCCTGAACACCCGCTCCCCATCCTCTTTACCGCAGGTTAGAGAAGTTAAGACCGGGAGGAAGGAAGGGCGAAGTAGAATAAGCTAAGAATCAGCGTCATTACCCCGGCTCCAGGGGCCATCTGCAAGAAGATGGCAATCAAATTCCGCAGCTGCAAGGGGATTCTGCAGGCAGACTGGTCTAGCTCCTCTATGGGGGGGGGGGGGGGGGGGGCTATATGTCTCTGTCCTTTTTTGTGTTATATGTTACATGGACTTGTCTGAAAGGGGGCTACTGCTGGACATGGACTGGTCGACTCAGGGAGAGGCGATCATAGTGTGTGTTAATGATTAGATTGGGAACATTGAATGCACAAGGATTAAATTCACCGTACAAAAGGTCTATTATGTTGCAATGCCTGTGGAATGAGAATATTGACATCTGTTTCCTTTAGGAGACTCACTGGAGAGCCATGGATTCTGCCTAATTAATTCTCAGAGATACCCACTCTGTATAACAGCATCTTTGGATAAGCAAAAAAAAAAAAAGAGGAGTGGCTATGTTATTCTCTAAAAATCTAGAGATAAAAGCCAAACTGGTGGAAGCTGATCCAGATGGGAGATACATCCTCATGGTGGCAGAAATAAATGGGAATATTATGACCCTGATAAATGTATATGCACCAAATGGCTCTCCAGTGAGATTCCTTGCCAGACTTATCACAAAAGCTAAAAAAAGGTCAGACAGGGTCCCCTAATCCTAATGGGGGATTTTAATTGTGTCCTAGATCCCCTTAAAGATAAATGTACACTTTCAGGAAGTTTTGGTAACAGGAATCTTTTTTCGCAAAACCACTTGTTATATGATGTATGGAGAATATTATTATGTCAACGAAAAAGATTACACCTGCATATTTCCGTTCGATTTAATAATAGGGGATGTCTCCTTTGTTTCCCAAGTACAAAAAACAGGGATTCATGAAATCACATGATCCAACCATAACCTGGTGACCGCTGATATAAGAGAGACATTTTTGTGAGATTCCATGCAGACTGGAGTCTGAACGAGAATCTCATAAAGAAGCCAGAAGATATCGAATATATAAAGGACACAACGGAACAATATTTCAGGGAAAACGATAGAGATGAAATCTCACCAGTCTTGCTGTGGTGTGCCTATAAGGCATTTATCCGTGGACACTATATAAAATTGGGTGCTAGAGCTAAAAAAAAATGCTGTAAGTAGACTAACAGACTTATATATAGCATTATTTCAAAATACGAAACTTAATAAACAGAGCCGTCCAGACAAATATCAGAAATAATATCTGAGATTACTGATAAAATAAATTCAGCACTTATAGAAAAAGCAAATAGATTGCTTACGGCTCTGAGAACTAGATGGTATTATAGAGGTAACAAGGCAGATCAGTTGCTTACCAATCAATTAAAGCAGAAAAGAGCAGAAAAAAAAGTATTACACAAATAAATTATAAGGGAAAGACAATTCTGTCCCCGGCAGAAATAGGGCATGCATTTAATGAGTTTTATCAAAACCTCCCTAAGAAACCAATCAGACGATGTAATGGACGTTTACTTTAAAGAACGGTCTTTCCCCAAACCACTAGCTGCAGCATTATTGAAATTAAATTGTCCTATAACAACAGAAGAGGTTCAGAAAAGAGTAAAAAGAATGGAGAGTAAAAAATATCAGGGCCCAGAGGGCTATGTCGGGCGATTGTACAAGGAATACTCAGATATCCTTTCACCAATATTGGTCAAAGTTTTTAATGAATTTATGGAGAAAGGCAGGATACCAGGGGAAATCCTGAAGGGGAATATTGTCCCAATTCTAAAAGCGGGAATATCTCCCGAAGACATAGCAAGTTATCGCCCGATCTCCCTCTTGAATCTGGATGCAATAATAGACGCTGCAATTTTGGCGGAAAGATTGAAGGGGGTGATCCCAGATTTGATCCACATAAACCCGGTAGGATTTATCCCCAATAGATCATCAGTAAACCATATACGGGGCATGGCTGACCTACTGCAGGATGTTGCAGATACGGGGACCCCCCAGCTGACCATGGTGCTGGACACTGAAAAGGCGTTCGACAGGGTCAGCTGGGGGTATATGAGCAGGGCCCTTTTCGCCTTCGGCCTTGACAGACCAATACACCAAGCCATTATGGCCCTATATACTAACCCTATGGGAAGAGTATTCGGCTCGGGTCTAAAATCGGATTGGTTTGCTTTGGCAAACGGCACACGGCAGGGCTGCCCCCTCTCCCCCCTACTCTGTATTACAACCCTGGAGTCATTGGCTATAGATATCAGAGCTAGCAATGGGGTGTCGGGGTGTGGGACAGGGGGGGGGTCATAAAATTAGACTATACGCAGACGATATTCTAATTACTATTGTAAAACCACCAGAATCCCTCAACTCACTGATGAAGATCATTGAGGAGTATAGTCATCGCTCTAACTATAAACTAAACCCAGCTAAATCCCAGGTAATGAGCAGTAACTTAACTCCACGAGAAGAAAAGGAAATAGAAAAATTTGGCTTCACCCGTGTTAAGGTTTTTTTAATATATTTAGGAATCCGAGTGAATACCGACCCGAGCTCTTGGTTAAAGATAAATCTGCTCCCACTGATCACTGAGACTAATTGCCTATTTAAAAAATGGAAAGGCTTAACAGTTTCTTAGCGGGGAAGAATAGTAGCAGTTAAGTCCTTCATTCTCCGTAAGTTCATATACACGTTTAGCATGATCCCTTTTAGTATACCAGATACTTGGCTGGTTATGATTCAATCTATGTCTAACAGATTTATATGGGCAGCAAAAAAACCTTCTGAATATAAAGATATTAGCAAGGAAAAAACAGGAAGTGGGTTGGGGATCCCCGTTATAAAGAAATATGCTTCTGCAGCAATGGTTGCACAAGCAGTGATTTCTCAGAATACGGGGTCCAAGGGGGAGGCTCTGGAACTCCAGGGGATACCAGACACGATGGATATGTATTCTCTATTTTGGCTCCCGAAGGGAAAAAAGTCGCTATTGAATAGCCTACAGACGAATAGTCCTTTGTACAACATTTTGGACACTTGGTATGAAGTGAAAAAAAAAAAGGGATTCAGTGAAAATATTATACCTTGCCTCCCACTAGAGGTGATCGAATACAACGTAGACAACATAGTATTAGCAAACTGGAAGCAGAAAGGCATAGTTAAGATTGAAGATCTGATCCATGACTCCCAGATGAAACCCTTTATTAACCCCTTAACGCATATGGACGTATATATACGTCCTGAAAAGCATGGTCCTTGAGGACCATGAGGACGTATATATACGTCCTCCGTTTTCATGTAGTGTTGCGCTCCTCAGCGCAACACTACATGTCTGTAGCTACTCTCAGAGGCTGCTTCGGATCCGAAGCAGCCTCTGAGAGGGCTTTCAGCCCCCCCTCGACCCCCCCGCGCGCATACGATCACCGTGAATGTGATCGTATGCGCGTTAACACACATAGGCAGTGAAAGCTGATCACTGCCTATGTGTGTTAAAGTGTTGCAATGATGCCTCTATCGAGGCATCATGCAACACATTCTGTGCCCTCCTGGGCACCGCGATCACCCCGTGACGAGGCATGCTCCTCCGATACAGCGTGCCCAGAGGAGAGCGACGGAAGAGAGAAAAAAAAAATCTCTTCCGTCGCTCTGAAACCGCTACTTGACTGCCCCTATAGGCAGTTAGACGGTATTACAGTTAAAAAATAGAAATTAAATAAATAAATAAATAAAATAAATAAATAAATGGAGAAAGCTAACCCTTGATCTACTGAACCTAGATCTAGGGTTAGGGTCACAAATAGGGTCATAATTAGGGTTAAACGGGGGTTTGGAAGATTAAAAGGGTTAGATTAAGGGGTGGGGTCAATTTAGGGTTAGATTAAATTTAGAGTTGGGGTAAATTTAGGGTTCGGGTTAAAAAAATCACTGTAGAAGAAAATGGTTAGAAAACACAAAAAAAAACACTAATATTGTTTATTGCCCTATTACGTGAAATAAAACATAGAAAAACAAGGAAACATTGATATTACTAAACTCAGGGAAATAGTAGAAATATATAGACGGGGTCTTTTTTACCATTTGTAATTGTGTAAAAAAAAAAATCAGGTCAAAGTTGGAAAAAGTGTTTTTTTTTGCCATATTTTCATCATATTTTATATTTTTTTAATAGTAAATGATATCATATGATGAAAATAATAGTATCAAATGAAAGCCTTATCCGTCCTTTAAAAAATGATATATAATTTGTGTGGGTGGACTGAACACAAAGAAAGAAATTCACAGTTCAGTAAACGTATGACAAAAATAATGGAATTCTCGTCTTCAAGGCACGTCAAATGCAACATAGCACTCAGTCACTAAGGGGTTAAACTACAGGAGGAATATGGTCTACAATCTGACGATGGCTTTAAGTATTTAATGGTTAGAAGCTATTTAATGCAGACACTTTACATGGAAGAACCCCGCAAATTAGTAGAAATTCTAACTAATTTATTAAGAGAAGACCATAAGCATTTAATTGCGAGGGCACTGAAGTTAGTAAGGCATAACACAACTATTAGCCCCCCCGCCAGCTTTAGCAAAATGGGAAAGAGACCTAAACATGAGGATAGATGTTAAAGATTGGACTTCATCTTTGAACTTGACTAATGCAAATGTGCATTGCTTAAATTGCATGAAAATCAGTTTAAAGTTACGAACAGATGGTATCTCTCCCCTACTTTGTTGGCTAGGATGTATCCAGGAGCCTCTAGTGTTTGCTGGAGATGCAAAACCGATAGAGGGGATATGCTACACATCTGGTGGGATTGCCCCATTGTTAAAGTATATTGCAAACTCTCACGAATGCTAACAAGAAAATTCGACCAAACTTGGAATTTAACCCCAGACTGGGCTCTATTATACCTCAATTTACCTGTCACTCATAGACAAGATCTTCCTATACTGATACACATTCTGACTGCCTCAAAACGTATCTACAGAGCCATTAACCTGGGAGCCGATAAAAGCCCAGATAATTCACCAATGTCAGATGGAGAAAGGTACTGATAATAATAGGCGGGAGTAAAGAAATAGATTTGTATTTTGGGACAGGTGGGCAAGACGACTTAAAGACGGTGAATTAGACACATAGGTGTGAATGAAAGATTTCTTCCTGGAGAGGTGGAGATCACTCCCCCCAGGGAAGAGATCCAACCAGTCCATGACCAGCAAGCCCCATTGGTTGAATTGAGTATGAGTAAGTCCATTGTTAGTGTCCATGCAGAATTACCAAATGCACTTTGTTTTACGCAGAACCCCGGATATATACTTCCCTCCCCTCAGTAGGATTAGGAGGCAGGGATGTACATGGGGTGGGGAAATTGGTTGGGATGAGTTGTGACTAGTCACCAGACAAGTATTTTTTAATTGTGATGTCACTTTGTCACTTTGTCAGTTTTCTGGACTTGACTTCTGAGTTAAAAAAAAAAAAAAATATATACAATTGTATCGATTTGAGTTTGATTTATGTACTGTGTGATATGTGCTTTTAGGGCTTTGACTTTTTATTCAATGTTTGTATGTTTTGTTTGGTTTATAAATAAATAATATTCTTGCTTATTTTCTCTGTTTACACCTACATACATACTCGAATAACTTGCTGTGACCATGAGTTATGAGGATGTATGCCATGACTAACTCCGCTCAAAAGAGGAAATCAAACTCTAATAGATACTAAAACATGTATTCCTCATCATGTGAGATTAAGGCCTGGACTTAAATCAACATAAAAAGCATCATGAACAACACTTTAATCAGAAAGACTCTAGTTGTACAAATCTGAACAGTCGTAGCAAAGTGTTTTAAGATACATAACAGGGCTTTAAAATGTCTTCAAAGAGCACATGCAGATTCACTGGTAGACAACAAGGCAGGTCTGCAGTAGATGAATCTGTCACATTACCGGAATAAATCATTTCCACACATTCAATAAATCAGAACAAAGACATTTACTACAACAACATTAATCATCAGCATTGTGATCAGCACCAGTAAATGGACTTAAATAAATAAATACTCCACTCACGAGGAAGCATTTTGTTGTCCAAATAAATATACAGTTAAACAAATACAAAACAATTACCAATAAAGACAGACTGATACTCATAGTACTGTTTTTTTTGGGCACGTTGAATACAAGTGACATTAGTAAAAAGATTACGCAAATATTCCATATGTACCAAGGAACACAAAAGGATTATTACACATTTGCCAGGGAGAGAAAAATAATTATATCACTTACATTATGTATTTGTGTTATAAGTAGTTATATGTGGGTTCTGAAATACTATATTAGAATTAAAAAGCAGCCCACTACAAGCCACTAGCTAGTAAGTATATAAAAAAAAATAATCCTGGCACTTACCTGTCTACAACGAGAATTATATGCAGTTGGCTCATAAAAAAACCTAAAAGTTATAAACAAATATCAGCTGAAAATCAAAGCTAAACATTATGGGGTTGATTTGATATTGTGGTCAGAATTTGGGACACATCAGAGAATAATTCACAAAGGAAGGAAGATAGGGCACTGCAGTATTGATACCAAAGTAGGTAATATATAAGACCATTTAGTGAGGTGTAGACTCAGCTTACACCTAACTACATGCTTAGTTTTGAGTGGCTGTTGGGTTTTCTAACAGCACCTTTCCAGTGTTTTTCCAGATCAAAATTGTAAAAAAAAAAGTCAGAAATAGTTTCCAAAGTTCAGCCATTTCAATTTTCTAGCATTTTTTTTGAGAATTAAACTTTTAATAAAGAGTCAAAATGTTTAAGTGGTTATTTCATGTGGAAATTGCCAGTGCCGGACAGGGAACAAACACCAGCACTGGACATACTTACATACCAGCCCCATAGCATTGCATCATTATACGAGCTCCATAGCATTGCGTCATTATATATCGTGTCAGTGTGTGAGTATATATCAGGGCAGTGTGTGAGAGCAGCCATGACGTATCCGGGTCTTAGCCCCAGTGCTCAGTTTGCACTCATAGGACTTGCCCCAGCACCCAGGAATTATCCCACCACGCAGATTGCACCCACAGGACTTTTTCCTAGCACCCGGCATCGAATTTAAAAACATCCAGTACTTATCCTACCATGCACCGTCCACTGTTGTGTACTGGAGAGCAAAGGAGCAGATTTGATTTTTCATCATATCCGGCGGGGGAAATGCGACAACACAATGGCCATGAGCACTCTCGTTGCAGAATTTTTTAAAGCAGCTGGGGGCAGCCGAATTGTTTCAACTGGCCCTGCACAGAATTTGTTAAAGCAGCTGGATGGCTGCATCATACAGCTACCCCTAGGGCAGGTGGCCTAACGGGAATTTTCATGATATTCCGGTATATATATATAGACAGGTGTATTAGTTTTTTTTTACTTGGGGGCACTTGGGGAGAATACGGGAGGATTTCAGCTTTTTCTGCAGGAGCTGAAATTCTCCCATAGACAAAGGATTTGAGGCTACTATTGTAGTCAACAGAACTTTGGATGAATTTGGCCAACAACATTTTGGCCACAATGACCGATTTACTGGACGATTCAAGGTCACTTCGGTGATACATGAATGGCCTGATTTCAAGGACGATCTGGTTCACAGATATGATCTGAAACAGCCTTAAAATTTGGGACTCCGATTTTCCATTTGATAATCGGAGGTACTGGAAGACAAAAAACATGTATAAGATATACATAGTCATTGTATATATGATTGATTGCACATATCATTTTTAGTTTATTTGAAAGCCAACATTTACCTCATCAGGCATGAATTACTGAACAGTGATGTGATTTTTCAGAGAGGAAACAAAGTACTGTAAAAAAAACACTTAAAAAACAGAACTGTGTACTTTAAAAATGGATTTCTAGAAATGAGCAATGATTTGATACAAAGTGACATTTTTTCCATGGATATATTTATGCATAGTTAAAAACTTTCAACACAGATGCAGAAACACATTGAACGATGTAGTACAAACTCTGAACAAACACTTACACCTACTCCTCCCACTGAAGAAAATGCTCATCTCTTATTCACAAATGTTACAATTAAAACAAGCTCTTGCTCTTATTTCTTCTGTGTGTTTTTTTCAGTATGATTTTTATGCTGGATTAAACTATATAAAAAAATTAGAAAATAAAAAAGAAGAAGAAAGAAAAACATTCAAATGAGAAGACCAGAACCAAACGGAAAACACCCCAAATCCAAAATAGCCAATAACAAAATACCTTTAATAGATTTAACATTTTTTTTGTAAATGTGCATAATAAATCTGCACACATTTTTTTTTACAAACACCACATATATAAAATTAGCTTAAATAGTACTTCATAAAAATATCTTGAATGATTTAACCAAGGTGGTGTAGCCACTTCCTATGAATCAATATATTACAGTGTAGCAGTCCTGTCTCTAACATATTGGCAGTAACTGGACTTCTCTATGTTCATACACCAATATGAGAAACAATGATGGCATTATTATGCCACATGTACATACCAGGGACTGATAATAATGGAGAGCACAGATCACACTTTTAAACATTAATAGTTGGCTAAGGAGCATTTACTGGCCACCCCATCGGGTAGCATTGGCTGCAAAGCCAACATCCTCTGACATTTCAGACCAAAGCATGTTACGGTTGTGTTTCCCATCGGATTGGTCTCCCGTAGACAAACAGTCAGTCTCAGATCATAGTGTTGTAGACACGTGCTTCCTGTACTCCCGTCATATCAGATCAATCTCCTGGACACAAAGACCATGTCATAAATCAGATGTAAGCCAGCTACAGAATGGTCTCAGCACAGATAAGACCCAATTAATTAAGCATTTCGGCCAGCATTATAACAGGACTCATATAGCTCTGTAGTGTAATGATCACTATAGTAAGTACAGCAAACATTGATCCAGTGCCATGAAAGTATGCAGTTAATAGAAACTTATACACAGTTCCCGACATACTGTGGCTACAGAGTCTACTTGTTTCCTGTACAGAACAGCTACACAGTGTCACCTGTCTGGCTTCCATCAATACTAGGTTAGAACAACAGGCGAGCCGTATACTGTGGCTACAGTTGCTACTATAGTGTCAACTATATAGATATATCTTTATATAGCTCTATAGATACATTTCTGAAAAACATATGGTAAGTTGTTAAAATGTGCAATGGTCTCAAAGAGTTGCTGTGAATTAATAATTACAGTGTGATATTTCATACACATAAGCCCCATGGGGGTTATGTATAAATAACAGTGCGTGACCCTTTTTATGACTACACCAGGATGATATTTAAAATGCTGCCTGAATGGGTTTACCCATGTGTGGTGGAAAAATACACCATTTTAGTCACCCTTTGTCTTGCAAAGTGCCATTAATGGTAGAATGGAATAGCAAAAAATTGTGGTGCCATTTTGTTTATAAAAATAAGTCTAAAATATGCAGTCTTTTCTACATCATATTTGGTGAAATTGTCAAACAATAATAAGAGCACATTTCTATTTTGGAGCACCTGGAGCATTCTCTGTTTTATTCTTGCTGGATCTATTTTTCTACATATGTAGAGACACTAATTGTATCTGAATCACAATGTGTTTCTCACAGTGATACATGTCAAGATATTAGTAAACTGAGGATAGCTTGCTCTCTTATTCTTAAAAATAGCACATTTATAATTGCAGACAGGGCAAGCAGGGCTCTTGATTGAAAAGGAAAATGGATATTTATGTCCCTCACAGACAAAGTTTTTCTGTAGCTTTTTCCACATACACACTTACTTATACTGTAAAGGGACTATGTACACAATAACAATCTATGTATTGTGTTAGCAGTATTACATACACATACATAAATAAAAAAAATGTGTTTTAAATGTTTTTGTGGTGTTTCCTGTTTATGACATCACCATGTGGCTTGTACAAATTTGGTGCTTCCGCCGTTGGCTTGCCACCATGACTGACCATGCTATTGCTCATGCACTGACACTCCCTATAGCAAGCCACACCCACCAATGTCGCATCACTGGTGGGCATGATGGGAGGTATGGATAACTGCTGCCACCTAGAATGTTCTTCATTGACTACAGGATCACAGCTAAAAAGTCGGTGTCAGCCTAGCATTAATGGTATTACAAGAAACAAGTAAAATAATACCATTTATTGGCTAACTTACAGTTTGGTTGCAAACTTTCAAAACCAAGTTGTTAGGTCCTTTCTGCATAAATGAGGCTAAAACCAAATTTCTAATTACAAAACGTAGTTAACAACCATAAAAAGAAAAGGGCAAGAAAAACACAGGGTATTGAAGAATGTTCTCAGCAGTAAATCAGCCAAAACATTCTTCAGTACTCTATATTTTTCTTGCACTTTTTTTTTTTTAAAGCTGTTAACTATGTTTTGTAATTAGGAATTTGGTTTTAGCCTCATTTACACCTTAGGAAGAGACCTAGCAACTTGGTAAGTTGAAAGCTGACAACCGAACCCTCAGTTAGCCAATAAATGGTAACATTTTAACCCTACTTGTTTCCTGTTTTTTCACAGAGAACATGGTGCTTCTCCTTTAACTATTTCATTTTGATTTTACAACACACATGCACAAAGGCCACTATCATGATATTTGGATCTATTCAAATAGATGAAGAGGTGCACAGCACCATGCTACATATTACACACGGGTACGAGTCAGGTGACAGGCCATGCTGAGAAACAAGCAAACAGGGATCACTTCCAGAATCCAAAATGTCATTGACATGCAAAGCACAGGTTAATCACCCTGTCACAAATACAAACATGACCTCTCTACAGTTTTGCTTTCCTTGGTGCACTATCTGCTTCAGCTAAATTAAAGACCACCTCAAACATAATGATGTATGAGATGGAAGACTATTGCAAAGGTTTACAGTCGGTAATTACAGAAACTCTGACACTGCAGCTGAAGAGGGGCTTCTGGGTCGCTGCCTATATATGCACAATTAACAAATCATGGTCTCTACTTGAGTTTCCAAGGGCAGACAATGCTCAAGAAAAGGCTTTCTATAGCATTACATGAAATGTCACTGCTGTGGGGCTGATATCGCTAGATGCTGATCTGTAAACAAGGTCTAGCGGTTTAATGAGCATCACCCACCTAGGCATCTTGGTTGTTAACCCTATAAATTGTGTAAGCAGATAGATAGGGTAAAGGAAACTGATGAAGTGTCTGTAATGAACGATTGAATGGCACAGATCATTAGGTTACTTTTGAGTTCTATTTGTTTTCTAATAGTAGAGGTGTTACAATCCCTGCTAGAAACTGCCATATCAGTTGTTGAAAAGGACCAGAGGGACGAGTATATATATATATATATATATATATATATATATATAACAGTCCAAAAAACAGAAAAAATACACGCACTCACGGGTCTTTTTCAATAGAAGAAATCATGGTCTTTATAGTCGATTGCCAGATGATACTGTTACAAGTACATTTAACCATGTGGTACATAGACCCGGGCAGTAACTGAGTTTGTATACAAACTTCCTCCTAATAGCTGAGTGCACCTGCTTTGGAAAATGTATATATATATATATATATATATATATATATATATATATATATATATATATATATAAATATAATAAATGTATAATAAAAAAAAAAAATCTGCAGAAATTCACTACCAAGCACCAAACATGGCCTATTTGTTGTAACAAAGAGTTAAAATTATTACCCCTCAACTCCCATTGTATTTGATTCCCATTTTCTAGTATATTGAAGGAGATTTTGTTTAATTTGTCTGCTAAAGGTAATTTATTTGACCATTTGAGGCACTTCAGATCCCTGTCCAAATGTAAGATTAAAATGGATTTATAATTCTATTTTTCAGTTTATCAACATAATAATTGATAAAATAATGTACCATTCATTACATTTTATAATTGTGTTTATATTATTTGCTCTTGATATGTATTTTTTTTCTATTTTATATGAAAACATATGTAGTGCATATGATAATACCATATATGCTCAAATATAAGACAATCCTTATTATAAGATGACCCCCCCACTTTGGATATTCATTTAGGAAAAAAAAGAAAAAGCCTGCATTTAAATCTACCCTATATTAAAAAAAAAAAAATTTATTTCACATGTAATGGAAAAAAAACAATTTCTAGTTTTCATTTTTTTTCCATTTGCCAATCCCCACCACCCAGCCATCTGCCCCATCTCCCCCACATAGCCTTCTTCTCCCCCGACTTAGCCTATGATGCCTCCACACATACATTTGCCCCCAGATTAAGCCAATGCTGCTCCCAACACCTAGACTTAGCCGATGCTGCCCCCACCCCCGAGACATAGCCAATGCTACCCCTCCAGACTTGCTGATGTAGCTGCAGTCTCCCTGGTGTCTAGAAGGGGCAATCAGGGGTTATCATCCTCCAATTCTGCCCAACACTTCTGGGTCACGTGACCGGGGGGTTCCATCAAAGGGTCCCGGTGGAAGTGACTGGCAGCATCGCTGCTTGTGAGTTGGATCCAGGCCCCCTTTAGCTCTGAGTCAGTCCTCGATTTGAGGTATGATTATAAAAAAACCTGGAATATAAGACAAAAGGTCTGAAAAAACCTTATCTTATATTCAAGAAAATACAATATATAAAACATGTTCTGCCATACTAGTTTATCATGTGCTAAACCGAAACATACACATTACTAATTACTTTTGTTGCTAGCAAAGATCAGAGAGTATTATTAGTATTATTGTGTCAGGCACATCCTGCCTGGAACTCTGGCATGTCCTACTTTAACGGCGCTGGTCTATTGCGTCGATGTCAAGGCAATAGCCAGCACCAAAATGTATTTTCTGGGGCACCCACGGAACGATCGTGGGAGCCATATTGACAGAGCAGCATAAGGGTTAGAGTTGGGGTTAACTCGGGACAACATTTATAAACTATTTAGACTTTTTTAATGATTGCATTGGTTAAAAATTAGATTAAAATTAAAATATTTTAAGGGATAGCATAAGGGTTAGAGTTGGGGTTAAATTTAGTGTTAGGGTTACATTTAAGGTTCGGGTTGGGGTCAAAAGGTCTATATAGGAAAAAAACAAAAACCATTATTTTTGGTTTTTGCCCCATAACTCGCCCAAAAAAATACTGAAAAATATGGAAACATGCATATTTCTGAACTCAGGACAACATTTAGGAAGTATTTATATGGGGTCTTTTTTAATGATTGTATTTGTGTAAATTATATTTTAGGTCAAAGTTAGAAAAGGTGTTTTTTTTTTTAAATTTTCATCATATTTTATGATTTTTTTGTAGTAAAATATAAGATTAGATGAACATAATGGTATCTAATGAAAGCCCTTCTTACGATGATAAAAACAACATATAATTTGTGTGGGTACAGTATGTGAGAAAGAAGAAAATTACATCTAAACACAAACACCCAAAAAATGTCAAAACAGCCATTGTCACCAAGGGAAAGTCAAGGTGAAAATGTCTTGACACTAAGGGGTTAAATTCTGCTATTTTAATCTGATTTTTGCAATTTTCTTGTCAAATCACCCCAGGCTAATCTTTAATGAATAGACCCCACTGAATTAGGACATAAGGATACAGCATACTTAGAGTTAAAGTACCAGCAGAAATGTTCTATGCATCCCATTTCACATTATGTAGGCCGAAAAGGAGATGATTTCAAATTAATACAATTTGGTAAGGGACACAACAATGATAGAAGAGATTTTACATGAACAACATGGAAGGCTAGACATGACTTTCTTAATCATTCTTGGCAATGTCAAGAGGTCAATTAAGAGAAAGGAGATTTGAAGGCAGATGAAAGGTCAGATGTGACATGAATTAATTTTTAGAGAACTAGTAGACTGAGCCAGGGAGATGCATAAGAAAGCACAATAAGATCCTCTAGAAGAGGGGGATATTTAAAACATGGTCATGGTCAACTAATTCTGACAGGAATTGAATAAGAAGATGACAATGATGATTAAGAATTAAACCAGGTAAAATAAGGCTTCACTTTACACACGTACACATTATGCTAATTTGTGAAATAGACCAAAGAATGTCACATTAAAGTTGGTAAATGCCATGGTCATAGTCATGAGTCACCTTACCGTAAAAAGGTGTTGTTGTGGTATAGCAGAAATTTGAAAGAAATTGTGATGACAAAGAAATAAAAATGAGTGCATCAAAAATACATCGTCCAAGCTATCTGAGGATGGAAAGCTTGCTTGGCACGGTGTGTCACAGCAGATATGGGAAGGGTGGAATGTGGGGTGAGGGGGGTCAAGAATGAAGGCTTGACAGTGCCTGTCTTCTGCCATTTCCTTTTGGAAAGTCTTGCTAATATTTCTGCCATAACCAAAAAAAGGAAAGATAATGCTGGACCAAGTATACAAATCTGTAGACATTTCATAGCCATTCAGAGCTTCAAAATGAAGATCATAATCCCTCTCGTAGTCCTGTACATTTTCAACCGTCCAGCATTTTTGGGTCGGATAAGCAATTTGTATGTGAGATGTTTTTTTTCCTTGCCCAGATGAAGTGAATAAAATAACTTCAGCAAGGACAGAAAAAAAGAATTGAGGTGCTTGTATGAGAAGAGCAACCCTAACATAATATCCTTGGTAAAACATTCATTTTTAAAATGCTGACCATTCCTATCCAAGTTATATGTGGGCATATGCATCTAAACAAATCATTCTGGATTGTAAGCAATAGAGGTATATAATTAGCTTCATATAATTTAGCAGGGCTAAATTGAGGCAGGGCGCCACCTGAATTGAAACTGGAAAGCAATCTGTCTCTCTTCGTGTTTAAATATATGTATGTTTAAAATTTCATGTCATATTAATCTTAAAATTAGAAACCATACTGAAATTGTCAAATTCTGGGTAGCAAAATATCTGGGCTAGTAACGATCAAGTATGTGGATAAGTCATCCACATATATGCCAAGCTTATGTGATGATGTTCTACAGTAAGCCCAGTTATATTTCTGTTATTACAGATAGCATTGGCAAGTGACTCTGATATAAACACAAATAAGGGAGGAGATAGAGGGCAGTTCTGTCTAGTATCATTTGACAGGGTGACCAGGTCCAAGAGGCAGCCATTATATAAATACCCTATGCAATATATCATCTGTGGGCCAAAGCCCATCCATAATTAAGGTAGATGTACTTTCCACTAAATCACACAATATATAGGGATCTATAATACGTTTATGCAAATGTTCCAAATCAGCTATCTCTTGAAGCAACGCTGCTACATCTGCATTGTTCTCTTTTTCTATCCACCACCGAAGTTGAATAAGATGGCCCCATATACAACTCTTATGAGCCTCCGACACAGTCACCCTAGTGGTGTCTGGCAAAGTATTTTCAACAAAATAATTTACCAATTGAGATTTTAACTGTTCATTATTCACTAGGTGATTAAGTAAAGTCTCATTCAATTTCCATGAAGATGCTTGATTTTTACATCTAGGCGAATAAAGGGGTCTGATCATTACAGGTTAGTGTCTTTATTTTTGAGTCATCAAGGAGATCTAAATGATTTTTGGATAGAAAAAAAAATTGTATACGTGAAAATCTGTTATGCACAAAAGAAAAATATGAACAGTCTTTATCCTGAGGGTGCTGAATACGCCATATATCTGCCTATTGTATGTTATGTATAGGCTTCTATACCTTCTTAATTTTACGATAGGCAATACTGGATGTGGCGAAAAATTCAGTACAGGACTTAAGGGCACATTAAAGTCTCATCCGCAAATGATGACCTCTTCAGCAAAGTGACACAATTGTTGTAGAGCCTTTACTAAGAAAGTCTTCAAATTAGAGGAGCAGCATTAAGTTACTACTCAGGTGTGAGAAGAACGAATGTAGTCTTTTCTTTTTCTACAGATTAAATAAAATACACATATTGATTAGTAAACTGAATTGTGTACTTGTTTTAGTAAAAAATTGTTGGACATTGTGCTTATCCCAATGACAACAAATTATAAAGAAGTTAATAATAAAACAATATATATAAATATATATACATATATATATATAATAAATAATAAATGTTATATATTAGTAAGTAAATATGTATGTATTTATACACTATATTTATTTATATACTATATATATTTGAAAAGTGAAAAATGTACACAGAGAGAGGACACTTGAAAAAGCCCTATTTATCGGGTGAAACGTGTTGTGGAAGGGAGGAGACTTTTTGGGACTTGTTTGGACACTTGGATTTATACCACTGTGCACTTTCCTGCTGAATCCTGTTATTTGTAATGTAAGACCTTTTATTTTTTAATATTAAATTTATTCATACTAAAAGTCTCCTCTTTACTCTCTCATTGCATTTCCTGGAGACCTGCTGGATCATTAACCCCTTGTGGGCTCCCTGGATGCTTGACATACTGAGCAGAACTCTGCTCAGGGAGATGTGAGTGTATTCACATTTATTTTTAATATTGGCACTTTTACGTTAAGATTATTACACTATATTATCATTGTATCTGTATTTTATCCCTTCTGGCTAACACCAAGCTGATTATGCTGTATTTAAGGGTAACCCCTATTTTATTTTGTGTGTATTTAAGTGTTGGGTTACAGCGCACTTTTTCACGTGTTTTTTTTTTTTTTTTTTTACCAGGAGTGAGACACTGGTAGATTTTGTTGCTGCTATTGGCACCACATCTAGGTGCAGTGTGTTTCTTTCTTTCTTAAATATATATATATATATATATATATATATATATATATATATATATATATATATATATATATATATTTATATATATATATATATATTTATATATGTTTTAATTAATTTATTATAGAGTTCATTTATTCTGATTGTTTAACATGTAGTTGCAATATTACCAAATGCCAGTTGTGAGGGGTCTCAATCAAAAGTTTAAAAATAAAAATCTTCATCATATCAGGGCATATGGTCCTCACGGAAGGAATATCGTGAACAATATGTTATATCAAATTGATGAATGCCACATGGGACATTGTTTGACGAGGCCTCCATTGTAAGCTAATTAAATGAATATATCAGGGGCGTTGGGGATCCGGGATTAGAGACGAGACCCCGAAAGAATGGTAGGAATGAAAGAGTGAGAATGTTAATTGTAAATTTACAGTATATACTCGAGTATAAGCCGACCCGAATATAAGCCGAGGCACCTAATTTTACCACAAAGAACTGGGAAAAACTATTGACTCGAGTATAAGCCTAGGGTGGGAAATGAGGCAGCTACTGGTAAATATTGTCCCCGAATCTGCCATTTAATATTCCAGGATATTGCCCCCAATATGCCATTTAATATGCCAGGATATTGTCCCCAATATGCCATTTAATATTCCAGGATATTGCCCTCAATACGCCATTTAATATTCCAGGATATTGCCCCCAATATGCCTTTTAATATGCCAGGATATTGCCCCCAATATGCCATTTAATATGCCAGGATTTTGCCCCCAATATGCCATTTTAATATGCCAGGATATTGCCCCCAATATGCTATTTAATAGCCAGGATTTTGTCCCCAATATGCCATTTTAATATGCCAGGATATTGCCCCCAATATGCCATTTAATATGTCAGGATTTTGCCCCCAATATGCCATTTTAATATGCCAGGATATTGCCCCCAATATGCCATTTAATATGCCAGGATTTTGCCCCCAATATGCCATTTTAATATGCCAGGATATTGCCCCCAATATGCCAGGATTTTGCCCCCAATATTCCATTTTAATATGCCAGGAAATTGCCCCCAATATGCCATTTAATATGCCAGGATATTGCCCCCAATATGCCATTTAATATGCCAGATATTGCCCCTTAGTATGCTCGTTATGCCACCCTCCTCCTCCCCTTCCCCAGACCCCAGTACTTACCTCGTTCCTGCTCCGTCTCCCGGTGCTCTGAAGGTGAGTGGCTTTGAGGAAAGCGTTGTGAGCTCCCCTCCAGCCGCGCGGAACAATAAAGTTTGTTTAAAAAACACACACTGTGTTGACCGCGCGGCTGGAGGGAAGCGCACAACGCTTCCCTCACAGCCACGCACCTTCAGAGCACCGGGGGACAGAGCAGGAACGAGGTAAGTTTTAGATTATTTTTTTTCCAGAGACACCGACTCAAGTATAAGCCGAGGGAGGCATTTTTCAGCACAAAAAATGTTCTGAAAAACTCGGCTTATACTCGAGTATATACGGTAATTATAAATTGATTGATCCATTGATTTGTCTAAAGCTTTCTGATTATTTGTATACCAGTGTGATTAAATGTATTTGACATTTTCTATTAAAAAATTGTTTTTTGCATTTAGGTTTAAGGTGCACATAGAATTTTTGTTCTCTGTGTTTTAGTTTTAACAAACATTTGTTTAATACAGAGAATACTGAGAATTGAATAAAATCCTCAGACGCTTTATTTTGATTACTGCTAAAATGAACTTCTAAATCTGGTAAATGCTGATATGGATTCTTTCCCAATGCCCTATTTTTATTATATCTGCTGAAGACAGGTTTTTTTTTTTTTCTATTTCCCATATTGACTGTTCCTGTAATACTCTGGGCTTTATTCATGAAAAAGAGAAACGGAGAAGGGGAATACAAACTCAAGGCTAAAGTAGCCCAGTTATAAAAGTTCTGCCATTCAACTAAATGGAAGAAACTTTCCAACTCGGCTACTTTGGCCTTTAAAAAAAAAAAAAAAATTGACAAGCAAATGAAGAGAGCTAAAAGTTTTGCGCACCTTTGTAGTAGGTTGTTCGTAAAATAAAACGGCATGTAAAAAAAGTATTGAATATTTATTAAATCCTTATAAAAACCATCACAGCGTGAGAAGAACATAATGTGATTGTGCCTGTCCATAATACAGCAAGAAAAAGAAATAGTGGAGGCATGTTAATGCTAGCACATGTAGGTAAAGCACCTGTAGGCACCTGTTCTGTTGGATTTCCTTGATTGATCTTGAAATATCCTTCTTTATTCCCTGTAATTTTCTCTCTCATGAATACAGCCCTATATAATCTAAAGAATAGCCCTGTCACCCTGTAAGATGTGTGTTAACGTAATTATACAGATATACAAACTCTACACTTATATGGGTTGCACGCATTATATAAGTGAACATTATTAAATATTTATTTTTATATACATTTTTTTTTTTAAATAAGTAATATTTTGAACACAGTTATATACAACACTTAAAATAGAAATCTCTGTTGTTGTTATATTTAGAATTAAATACGGGGATAACTAAGCATTAATAGATACGCATTCTCCACTTTTATCTTATTTTACCAGCTCAGCTATTAAAGGACAACTGTAGATCTCAAATCATCTCAATCATCTCATGTGTAATAAAATACTTGCAAGTAGCTATTGGGGTAGATTCATAAAATGGGGTTAACAGTAAATTATCGGGCATCCCTCTCCATCTCGAGTGGGAACCCTTCTCTTGCTTGACTGGTACTCTCCCAAAATGGCACCTGCCCTATCCAGCTACAGTCCGGATTCTGTCCTGTTTAAGTTACTTTCTTGTTTATAGTTCAGCCCTGCATTATCTCAGTCATCTCCTAGAACTCTTTTAAACTCTCATCTTTCTGTTACTTTAGTTTCTGCTCTGATCCATTTCTGGGTTTCTTGCTCTCTGTGATTCTATTGCTCCACTCCAGGTTTTCTTAGTTTCCTCTAGCTTAGTTCCTCTATGAATGCAACCACACTTATTTCCTCTGTTTGCTTTTTTCAGCTCTGTAGGTATTTTCTCTGTTTGTTTGTCTGTAAATTGCTATTAGTTTTCTATTTGATTTTAGGGACTTGCCTAATTGTGCGGTACCTTGACGTGGTTGGCAAGCTTCATCTTATGTAGGTCAGTTCCTGCATGTTTGTATGTATGTTCACTTATCCTCTGTACCTGAAGCACCTGAGGATCTCAGCTCTCTCACCTGTCCCCATGTACAGCTTGGTTCCCCTTATGAAGCGTCTGAGGATCTCAGATCTTCATTCCATCCCTTGTGTTCCTTTAGCCCTTACCCTGTCCTCTGTATGTTGTTCTGTTATATATGTACCTTTATAAGTCCTAATAAGGATAGCTTTGTGCATATCCCACACATGCTTAAACACTTTGTTTACCTCTATAAGGTCTGGGCACAGCAGTCCTGCAGAGTGCGGTGGAGTAATAGGTGGCAGCAATAAACATACAATAACAAAATGAACCACCACACAACGTGTGTAATGCATAACAAAACTTTTTTATTGCACATTTGTTAATACATTTGTTTTATACTTATTGTATAAGGCTTATTTACCAATTTCACATTTTAGTTTTTCTACTTTTTAGGGTGTTTAAAGGGGCACTAACTAGTGTGGTAAGTAGCAGATAAAATAATTAACGCTGTCTTTCATTTCTTGTTATCTTGGTGTAGAGAGTGGAACTGACATCATTAACATAGTCAATGGTCTGGATGAAAACTGAAAGATGAGACTGCTTTAAAATCAAGAATAACTAAAAACAAAGTGGGTTGTGTCTTAAAAAAAAACCCCACTATAAAAATCAAAACCTGAATGTTATGCCTTCGACAGTAAACAGTTAAAACAGTCATATGAACAAGATAAGGTACATAGTGGAGAGATTTAAAGAAGATGCCCATAATTACCTGCCTTGTACTTACACTGCCTACGGGTGTCAATTACATAATGCAACTTGTTTTATTGTCGCAAACTAAACAGAATTTAATCTCAAGTGAACCAAAAACCTAACTTTTGCCATGGAAAACGTTATCCAAGAACAAATCATTGTAGCCCCTAGTCCCAACATAATTTTGTTCTTCAGGCTTTCTTCTTGTGAAACTCCCTTTTATGACTGTACATTGATAATTTGTTTTCAAGACATAGTGCAGCTATTGTCTTATGCCAGGCTTATGGGCCTGTTGTATAGGGAAAACATATTTCTTTTAGACATTGCTGAAATCAGACCAGACAAGGCTCTTAACTTTCTAATCCAGCATCTTGTTCAATGTACCAAACAGACCTAAACAGAATAAAGAGGCAATTTCTACAGGCCTTATTCATTAATCTTTATTAATTCTGCATTATGTCTTGGAACATTAAACAGAGAAGGTTTAAAATATGTTATGAAATAAACTTTTGTTTCCGGTGAGTATTTTTTTCATCAACTTTAAAAACTATCTGTATTTTAATAAAATATCCACTGTATATTAACATTTTCCTTCTATATCCCACAGTTCGGTAAAGGTTTTTAATGGTCCTTTATTTACTACTTGCAAATAGCATCTTATGCATCCAATGAACTCAAATTGCTTCATCAATCCTGTCAAAACTAAAACTAGAACTGTAGTATAGTAAATTCATCCCCACCCAATATAGCAGGAATCCTCTACACTGACCAGTGTCTCCTTCATTGTTCTGCAGCCCACACTACAGCATGCTTGCTATACTACATCTAACATCATTACATGACACATATATTAGTAAAGTAGCACTCAAGAGTCTTGTAATACTGGCAATAAGCAGGGTTTTTATAGCAGGACCAGTGTTTCAGTCCTGAATAGGAGGCTTTTCTTAAGATATATATATATATATATGGAGGCCATAGGCAGCAAGGGATGGCTAGGACAGTTGATTTATATATATCAATAATGTAATGGCAGTAACTGTGGTACAGCAAACTATATGTAGTTCTTAACGCACCTCCTTTTTGCCCTCGCAATTTACTTTTTGGGAATCTGCTGAGGCTAGTGCTACATTTGCCTACCCTTAGCTATTTTCCAATTCAGAGAAGTATATAGCTTATGGTTCTCCAAAAATACTACCATCATCCAGTGGCTGTTTCTTGTTTAACCATAGGACAAACCAGGTAAACCAACCACTGTTTTAATAATGATCATTAATCATACAGGTAAATCCAGTTATCGGGACACTGGGGAAGTGGATCTCGCTTGCGCACTAGAGGAATTTTAACAAGATATCATGAGTCGCATCGTAATATAGATTCTAACGAGATATCCGTCGTTGGATTCTGAACCTATGCTGAATTTTATGATAAAAAGAAAGCAGTCGCATCATTTGTAAGCACTGTACGGTATAGTGTAGCTATAACAATAATGCTAATGCTGACATTTTGTTATATACTCATTAATGCCTGAGGAAGGTTCTTCGCAACTTGGTCTTGAAATCTTGCAATTAAACTTCTAGCTTGCTATACATGTCTTTTTAATTCTACTTGTTTCCTGAATTTCCACAGCTAACATTCTACTATCCTTTTACCGATTTTATTTTCTAAATCAATATAATCCAATGAGGAAACATTACATAGCCCGACATAAAAAGAACAATATAGCTGAATTTACTTATATAATAAATAACCCCCAAGTGCATGTTAACAGTAAACAACTATACCTCTTGCATGACCTCTAAACATGCTTTGTGAAGCCAGGATTCCATTCTTCATAAACTGTGCTCCGTTATTAATGAAATATATGCACATATATATAACACTATTTCATAAATTCTCTCCGAAACATAATAAATCATCTTGGAAAACAAGTGCTTGCTGAACGCTCAACAGCTTGCCACTGATGTTTGATTTATAAGACACATCATTGTTTTACTGATATTTGTTGACATCATGGATGGTAAAGGTTAGTGGCACACTGACAATCATAACCGCTCAGTAAATCAAGTTACAGTGTCTTAGTAATCTATGGATCTATATCACTTATTAAAACTCAATTACTCCTAAAGTGATTGACAAGCAGCATGCTTTACCGTTACCAGAGAAAAGGGTCAGGAGCAATATTGTGTAGTTCTCAGCAGATGTTTCCAGTGAATTGCAAAGTGAAGAAAGAGATGGGAAAGAAAAAAGAAAAAAAGAAAAAAAAGAAAAACATCTACAACAACAAAATCCAGACACCATGAGAATTAAAAATATCTTTTGGGGGAAAACTAACCAAGGTGGCCAACACATTTTACATGCCGACGCATTGCAAAGCCAAATAAACAGGTCTCAGTAAAACGATCATAACTATTCAGTCATGGAGAGGAAGAATACACAATGCAAGATCCAGTAACCCTGGTCCCCATAATAATAAAGGGGGCTGGGAGACAAAACCTACTAGCCGTTGACACCCTAATAATAAATGGCCGACACAGTCAGTCAATCAGATGCCTTTTTCAAAAAAATGAAATCCCCGCTCTGCTAACAAGGATTTCTTTCTGCATCCATCCTCCACTGAGAAAGGATCATTAGGAAAGCAATGGGGGGGGGGGTATTTTTTTATTATTTGAGCCCCTTTCCTAAGATGAGAATTTGTGGGCATCGCGGATCATTGCAGGACTTCAGGAACAGACAAAATTTTATTCACAGGGCTCCATTTGGGTGCCAGGAGGTGGGCAGTGATTTTGTTGCCCACCCCCCTTGCACCCAAAGGTTTTTTGTTGCCCCCCCCCCCCCCACCTTGGCAAGTTACTATGTAACGATGTAAAGGTGGTGAAAGTAGGAAGAGGATTATTTTATTTTACTTATTTTGATTGGATATGGAGGTCTTTGTTTATCAGACCAGGAGGTTGTGCATTCACTGAGCTGTGAATCAGTTCTGTCTTCGGAGGCATCATGTCCTTTTTAATCACAGTAGTGGATAACCTGTAATATAATGCCAGTGGATATAATGAAGACTAACACTGCACAAAAAGTGACATTCCTTAGAACTTCCAAGAAAATATAAAAATGATGTTATTCATATGTGGATAGATTTATATATCATTGATTATCTCATTTACTGATCTGGAGTCATAATGCCATTGGCTGCATGCAATAAATAAAAGAGAAAAATTATGTGATTTATAGCAAAATGTAACTGTTTTGTTATTCAAGATATATCTATAATATAAAATTTACAATAACAGACTGAATTACCATGCATATAATATTTAATATATGTGCATAGCATACTTCCCAACGTCTTGCTTGCAAAGAGTTTAGATGCCCTTCACAAAATCCAGATCTAGCTATCACTGAAATTCTATGAGAAGTTCTAGCGTGCACCATACTGTAAATAGACTCTAAACATATGGATACACTATGTCATCAATTAGGTGATGCGGTGATGTCATCGGAGTTCCAATGAACAACAGGATTGGGATATGTTAATGTATATGACGCTCAAAGCTTGTAAGTAAATATCCCACATTTCCATTCTATGATTAATTATGGCATGCTAATAGCATATTATAGATTTATTAAGTGTTAAGTATGATGATTTTTATTACCACCAGCATTTCTGTGGATAATTGGCACGTGCTTTAGTATAATACATGTGTCAAGTGCAGTGAACACATTCCTAATATCACTCCATAAATTACACAATGTTATGGCAAAATGTAAATGACTGTTACACTACATGTTAAACATGGTGTGCCAAAGGACCACCCAAGTGAATACATACATTCACATTTTGCATACAAACATGTATATTTTTGTGTTATTATAACATGTTTAATTAACAGATGTTACAAGACATTTTTTTAAATAAGGATTTTTATAGACTCATTTAAATTGAACCTTGATTGTAGAGTTACAAGGCAATGCGTCGGTACAAAGATACCTGTATCTGTGGCCACGTCTGTGAAAGTCCACTGAATATTAACCACTTACCGTTCTATGCGTCCTCAAATGCAATTGAGCATTTCAGCACTCACATTTGCTTGAATATAAGTTTAAAATAATAATTTTTATTGAATATGAAAATAGAATACAAATAAATATTTTTCCTTAAAAGATAATCTTACATTCAGGGCTTTTCTTTTTTCTCTAAATTAAATAATTTCTGCACAGCACTCTGTGTCAATAGTGTTCTTTGTTCCATCACAATCGGCAACATTTTCAAGCAATGGCTTGTAAAAGATCAAAATGTTGCTAATTGAGGTGGAATAAAGAACACTATTGACAAAGTGTGCTGTGAGGAAGTCGTTTATTATGTTCTACTGCATGCCTGAACTTCAATTTAATATTGAGCTTTTCTAAACACCCTGATAAGGTCTCTGGTCCTGTGTCCCTCTGTGATGTCCAGGAATACAGAGCAGAAATTTCTTAGGTTATGTCCAACACCACTGGGCATTAAGGGGTTAAACTATACGTCGCCAAAGTCCAGTAAATGCCCACCATGAAGAATATCAGTGCCTCCCCCTGAGTATTACCTAAAATTAGAAATTCCTTGGCTTAATTGAGCGTGACGCTTCCATTGGTTTCCTTGGCAACTGCCCCACTTTTAAAACGTTGTCACGGAACTGACCTTTACAAATAACATCCACGGTTGTCAAACAGCCAGCATTGAGTGTGAGAATGGCAGGGGACCATGCCAACAGTTTTAGCTAAGGAAATACAGAGCAGAGGAAGAAATAAATAAGAACAGCGAACGAGAGGAGGCGTATCCTGATGCCCCATAGCTATATTATGTTTACAAATATACTGGAGAGCTGTAGAATATGGAATATGGTACATTCAGTATACTGAAATGTCTCCCAGATTTCTGTTTTTGCCATTATAAATTCCCATGTGGCCAAGACACAGAGCAGCCTTTTATTCCCACATCTTACAAAGTGGATAAAGCAAATCTTGTTGCAAAGGCGGTTAGTGAGTGAGCAGATGCTATATCCTGTTTATACAAGAGATTCTTCACAGGATATTTTTTAAAGTCATACATAATACATGACATCTTATTTTGGCAATATGAGCTGGAAAGGAGTGAAGAGTTTACAATCAGATCAAGCTTGAGATTGAGTTTACCTGCGATGGGCAATATGGTTCCAATAATAATATATTTGCATTTTAAAGTACTGGGATTTTTTAATGGCTGTGTTACAATGCAGCAATCTGTAAAACCATTGTAACAAGTCACAGGTGATATATAGCTAGGTAAATCTGTAATGATTTTTAATTTGAGATGTTTGGTAAGCATTTGAAAGCAAATAAGGTCTATCAGTGCTCACTCTTAAAACAGTGCCGGCTGTAGGACTCCACCGGGTCCCATATAATAACTCCAGAAAAAAAAAGATAAAACACACAACACTCAATCAAGTGGCAAGGTTTGAAAATAAACACCCGACTTGATTGAGTGCTGTGTGATTTTTCTGAAGTTAAATAAGCATATGACATTTTACTTCTGGAAGGAAGAAGGAATTTTTCCCCCTAGGTGGCAAAATTCAAAATAGTTTCCTTAGGGTTTTTTTATTTCTTTTGGATCAAAAGCAGGAATGACAGGTAGAAGGGTTGAACTGGACGCATGTCTTTTTTCAACCTAAATCACTATGTTACAATGTTACTGTGTTTGTGGATGACAAGTTCATTTTCAGGTAGGCCTATTCGCTTAATGTACATTTTCGCTAGCGAATTTGTATCGCTATGTAATTTAAAGAGTACTAAAGTGTAATGTTATATTGTTTATAAGGTTGTCTAGGTCTTATTTGCATTTTTTTCTTATTCATTAAACTAGTGCTTGTTAGCATTTACCCTGATAACAATTCTATTACAACGCCAGAACATATCTACTGTGTAACAGGCTTTTTTTAAGCACAAGTCAACCAGAAGCCACAACAGATGTTGCAGATAATAAAAAATTATTAGTACTCTAATCAAGTTACAGTACGTACTGAATAAATGTCGATAGATTAAAGTTTGTTAGGAAATCTTGTAAATTATTTCCCCCATGACTGCTGCTAAGGCACTAATGGGTAGTTACATTTGGATGAGTAAAGAAAAGTGAACTTGATTGCTTGAACCCTAGGCCAATATTCGTCCACACTTCCCAATCTTCTCAATGCCTAGTTGGCATGGTCTTAATAGGCAGAAGATTCTAGATAATGGTAAAATACAGACTCCTAGAAGATGGGGAAAAAAATCTTCAAGAACCATCAGACCTACAGTTGCAGATATAGAGGAGGTTAAAAGAAAAAACAGGTGAACATTGTGCCCCACTAGGAGACAAGATCTCCTCCATCTGAGCCTCTATCACAGAAAGTCAACCAGCTATACCACAGAACCACTACAGTGCAATACCAGATTCCCCAGCTTATGGTCTTCTTTTACAGATGTGGATATAGAGGAAGTTAAAAGAAAAAACAAGTGATCATTGTGCCCTTCTATGTGTGACTTAGACTCTACCCCAACTCATCTTCATTCAGCATGTTTTCAACCCATGTCCCAACCCTTACAAAATTAGTGCAGGGTTCACAAAATGTTTGGAACTCCTCTTAATAAAATTCACTAACTAATATAAAAAAGACATTAATTATTATAAAACATTTTTAAAAATTGTGTCCGATATCTTTTGGTCATATTTCCTAACTATTATCAATGCTACCATTAGAAGCTTAATAGCAGTGATTTACCTAGATCCAAATCTCCCCCTATCATTTCTACAATTTATTGTATCTATTAATATATTATGCTGTTATCTTTTACAAATACCTATCTTATCTCTTTACCCTCATGGGTCTATTTACTATTTTTGTAGATAACAAACTTGGCAACAAACTTGGCAATAGTGCCCAATGCCAGTCAGCAGCTGCAAGGGCCAATAAGATATTGGCATGTATAAAACGAGGTTTAGATTCACGGGAGGAGGACATCATCTTGCCTCTTTACAAATCAATGGCATTTCGCTGTCTATTAAATCTTTTCTCTTCCAGTCTAAGGGGGTGACTTCTTATTCTTTGTACATTTCTGTTAATGAACAGGTCCTTGGAGAGCTCTTTATATTGGCCCTGCACATATTTATATAATGTTACCATATCCCCTCTGAGATGTCTTTTTTCTAACGAATATAAATGCATTTTTTTTAGTCTCTCTTCATAACTAAGATCCTCCAAACCCCTTATTAATTTTGTAGGCCTCCTTTGCACTTTTTCTAGTTCCATGATATCCTTTTTAAGGACTAATGCCCAGAATTGTACGGCATATTCAAGGTGAGGTCTTACCATTGACTTATAAAGAGAGGCAAGATGATCTCCTCCCATGAATCTATACCTCGTTTTATACATGCCAATATCTTATTGGCCCTTGCAGCTGCTGACTGGCATTGAGCACTGTTGCTAAGTCTGTTATCTACAATTATTCATAAATCCTTTTCATTAGTAGTTTTTCCCAGGGAAATGCCATTTAAAGTATTTGTTGCTTTGTTATTATTTTTCCCATAATGCATAACTTTATATTTGTCTATATTCCTCATTTCCCACTTAATTGCCCAGTCAACTCTGTCCAAATCTTCCTGTAAAGAACAAACATCAAGATTAATCTGTATTACCTTACCTAATTTAGTGTCATCTTGTCAATTTGAGGATTTTCCATTTACAACTACCCTCTGCATTCTATATTTTAGCCAATTTTCAATACAAATACATATATCTGCCCCCAAAATTAACCTTTTGTGTGGAACTGTATCAAACGCTTTAGATCCCATCAACTGGCATTGCGATGTGCGGATCCACACAATATTTTGTGCTTAAAATAAAAGTTGACCTCCAAAATTGAATTTTATTGAATATACCTCCTTGAGGTATTCTCAAATTTTAGTGAACTGTTAGTGATTGTCTATTGATTTTTTATAATTTTTTTTATATTAAACATATGTTAGACTATTATCATCAATATGTCAAAATCAGATCATGTTTAAAAATATGATATTTCTCTTATATATCTGTTAAATTATAAATATGTATAGATGTTTTTGTTGTTGTATAAAATACCCCAGCTCTGCCATAAAAGTCACAAAACAGAACAAACATTGAACGGGTTAAATGTATTGCATAAATTGACTATGCTGTACCCTGAAGAAGTAGCTTCTGTTAGCTACGTAATGCTTGGGGTACAATCACAGTATCGCCGGACAGACCGGAAGTACACACTCCTCTTAAGCGGAATGATTAACCACTGTACACTTTCAACCAGCCGGAAGGCTGAAAGAGGCGTACAACAGAAGAAGAGGTTCACAATTCGGCTTCACATTCGAGTTAACAGCTGAACTCCGTTCCTATTGTTTGGAAATCTCGGCTGCTTGTTTGATGTGCCTGTACTGAGCAGACATCCTGTGAGATTTTATGATTAAATGCCCATTGGCTATACTTTAAAAAAAGGTTGCTCTAAGGTGGTATTTTTTCATCCTTTGTAGGTCAGTTCTATTGATACACTGCCGCTGGATGTTAACCCCTAGACGCTACTCATTTGGACTTTATTTTATGTTTTATGTCTCGGCCTGTATGAATGTTATGAGATAGTCTACCATTGCTTGTATTGCTGACAACCAATCTATAATACTGTGCATTGCGGTCATTGTTGACAACAAATTGATAATACTGAGCATTTAACTCCTTTTCTGCTAGAGTGTTTTAGTACATGCAAGTCACATTGTTGTTTTACTTAAAAAATAGTGACAACTCAACTGGAGGGCTGTCTATCAAGTTCTAACATGTTGTATCCTTTCCAGTCTGGTTTCAAACGCCACCATTGCACTGAACTGAGATAACATCTGGGAGGCCCAGTCCTAAACTGATTAAAATATTTCATTATTATTAGGTCACAGAAGATCCAAAAGGATCCATCTTGTCTTCGATGCCATTCGCAATTTACTTACTACAACTGAAAGACATCATCAGACAATATGGCGTAAGATGTCATTGCTAAGCAGATGATACAGAACTCTACTTCTCCTTTATCCCAGATACCAAAGACCCGACATGCAAAGACCCGACATGCCTCATCAACAGTTTCTTAGGAATACCCCATGATCACCCAACTGGCCTGGGATTTGGAATATTACACCCCCAGTCCCATAGCATTTTAATGATGGGGAAATCGGAAAGAACAACATTTTATGCAAAACACCCAATAATGTGGGGCCAATCTAGCATTGCAGAAAGGGATGTGGGTGCAATCTGATGCTTTTGTAAGGAATTTGGGAGTAAATCTGGTGAAATGGAAGGTAATACAAGGACATGGTGCAACCTGGAGAGCAAGGGTGTAAATATAAAGGGATAGAGGGGAGGGGGTGCATGGGATTTGTCAGCACAAAACCTAAATATCCCACTGAACCCAATGACAGACCCCATCAAAGTTTTTGTTGCATTTATTTATCTAATATCTTATGGGAACTCCAAAACCCATATATCTGCATGCTTAATATAAGTACTCTATCTATACAACAGTACTTGAAGCTCTGGTTTATGAAACTCTAGCTTCTAGTACTTGTATTTGTACTCTAGTGCAAATCCTATAGTTGGGCAATGTCTCACGCACATCCTTTGGTATTTTGTAGATGAGGAATTAATTTGAGATACTGGCAGTAGCAGCAGTAGTGGTGTTATGATCAACGGTGACTCTTTGTCTAATGCCACTGTGATCGACCATAATATTTTAATATTGCTGTGCACCAAAATGTAATAAACATATTGATCATCATGCAGTCTTTAGCCAAATCCTGACGTCTGCACCTAAGGAACATTGCACCTGTTCCTAAAAAATCCTAGTGCACTCGCTTGTGATCTCTCGCGTTGACTACTGTAACAGCCTTCTGACTGGACTACCTCTGGCTCATCTTTCTCCCCTGCAATCTATTCAAAACAGCTGCCAGACTCATCTTTCCTGCTCGTTGGTCTGATTCTGCAGCTCCCCTCTGCAATGCCCTCCACTAGCTCCCCTTCTACTCTAGGATCAAATTCTGTCTTTAACCTACAAAGCCCTCCATCTTTTTTTGGTGTTGCTGAATGCCTTGATATCAAGGCATTGCAGCAACACTGGCTGAGTGAAGGAAGTAACCATTAATCGCTTTCTAAACTCATTTCACCACAGAACACATCATTGTCACTAAGGCATTAAAATGCCATGTATTTACTTAAATGTCAACTTGCTTTTGTGCCTATTAATAAAAGCCATAAACTAGGGTGTGAATTTTAGTTGGCGAACAAATCACAGGTAAATTCGATAACTGGATATAACATTTTTGGTTGATGCCAAGAAAAACATTTCTGTGTATATTGATAAAGGGCCCTCATGAAAGGTCCCATTTATCCTCTTTTCCAACACATGTTGCATGAGTGTGCACACAATATATAAAGTATTTCAGATAAGGGCTGCTATATGAGATGAGATCCCTTGATGCAGACCTACTATTCTTATTTTCATTCTTCTGTGTGCGGGACACCGAATAATGAATACCGCACATGCACATTGGTGGTAGTGCTGACACTTGCGGAGATCTCCATTGTGCCAAAGGGAAACAATGGGAGCTATACTGATCTGATACTCAACCTCCACTGACTTGCATTGGAGTCTTTTTATTACTTAAAACATGAAGTTACATTCAGATGTGACAAGGGGACAATCAAATGCACAATGCATGCACAGAGGTACACAAAAAGTATGAATTAAAAGATGTGCACTTGTGCCCTCATGTGTATAAGACTTTGGTGCATCTCAGCTGATTATGTATTAAACATTATTATTATTAGCTATGAATTCAACGATTCTTGAATATCCAGTGATAATGTTGTTTTATCCAATAGATCACAACGAAATAAAATACAAAAAACAGTGTGGTGTATTAAGAAACATTTTATTAACAAAACAATAAATTCCACTTGCTTAGCATTTCTGGTAATGGATAAATTGGCCTTGCAACAAAATAAAATAATTGTAAATATCTATCAAACAATCACGATAAAGGAGTTTTGGGCCTCTTGGTATTTGTTTTTAGCAGATCCCACTTTCGCATGTTTTTTGTTATAAAGGTAACACATTACAGAATTGGAAACAAGTCACCTCAACCAGACCGATTACAGCATATAATGGGGCATTAAAAAAAAATTGGTCATACCTGTAATTAACCCTTTAACAACAGGGGGCTTCCATCTTAGTGCAGCAAAAAAAAGTTTCAGACCTCCTTTGGCAATGAAAGGTTTTTTTTTTTTTGTTTACATGATATGGTTTTGTAATGGTTAATGCAAAAAGGTATAACATTTTCAACCAAAAGTATAACATTGGTATAACAAGAGGTTAGGTAAAATGGTTAATACAAAGAGTTTGGAGTTAAAATATGTAATGAGTAGTAACTATGAAGAAATGAAGACGTGTTTGTAAAGTGTTGGCAAATTATTTGTATAGGCAGAAAATATCGCACTAAAAATTGACATTTTTATTCATAAAGTAAAATACTCCATGTTTCATAAATCACTGTATTGTTACTCATATCCCATTTGTTTCTGTTTTAGTTTGGCAAAGCTGGTTCAGGGCCATGGTATTTACATAAAGAGGGTTTGTTAGAAAACACGGGGGCAACGTTTTAAAATTGGAGCAATCAGCAAGATCATTGCATTGTTTTCCATGGTGACTGTTCCACTTTTAGAACTGTGCCCTACAATGGACCTTGATAAATAACCTCCCATTATCTACGACATTAGCTAGTATTTCCCCAAGTACAGGTGGCTGTCAGTGGTATCCAGTTGGAATTCTAAAGCAGGGGTCATTTGTTGAAAAATGTTCACCTCCTGCTTTATCAGCAACAGCTAGAAGGAGAAAAATACATATATTTGCTTTTCTTCCCATATAAGCAGATGGGAACCATTGATGCATTATCATGTTGATATTTATGTATAGTTATCAACCCCTCCCAATGCCTTTCATAGTACTAAACGTTTTGGCAGACCATTAAGTATTTTTGTCATTGCATTTTGAAAGTTCAAGTGAACATGCTCGGAATAACATTATTTATCAGTAACTGACTGAATAAAACAAGGTCTCTTGCTTTGTTGCCCCTGCTGTTGAAATTAATTTTAAATTCTTCCTTCCTGTCTATAATGTGTGAACATCACTATAGCTCCCAGGAGGCCTTCAAGTGAGCAGTCTGAGTTCTCTTGAAGTACCCACTCTGAGACTAATGTATTCTCTTTGCATTTCCTTAGGAGTGATATGTTACTCTCTGGTCTCTTGCTATGAGCCTAATCAAACAATATACAAAAGAACAGAGCTACGTAATTAGAATATAAAATGATGTTTCATAACTCTGAAAACTTTTTAAGTGACGTTCAGCATAGCTGAAGTGTATCGTTTTTGGAATATTACTATAGCATAAAATACTTTTTACCTTGTGACATTGCATACTTTAGTAACAAAAATAGTTAACCATGTCTTTTGAATCAAAGATTAAGCTGAGAGAAGGCGGAGGGGGGGAATATTGGCAGTAAAACTAAAATGATGCAATGTGTCATTAGCTAGTTGCTTTACTAAAAGAAAATAGACACACAGAACATATATGCATTTTGTTATATATTTGTTGTTTGTTTTTGCCTCTCAGGTATAAATTCTATAGAACGTATCCTTAGTCTTTTTTTTTTTTTATTAATCAATAATACATTATTCTCAAGAAAGTAATATAGTTATATATTATTATTTCAGGTAATCTGTTAAAAAAGAAAGAAAACAGGGCTGTTTTTTTAACCAAAAAAAACTCAGTAGACGTCAGCTAAATTCCTATAATAAAGAAATGTCGAGTGCCTTCATTAATAACTTCAATTAATTTATTAGGGCTAATCACAGCAGATTGAATACACATTCATACCTGCTTTACCCAGTACACTGTAATTTGACTCTGCAGTGGAATGTACACTATTGTGCTGTATCATATCAACATTTGTATTTACATTCATACTCATCCCCAGTAGCATACTCACCATAAGTAAAAAGAAAAAGAAAAAAAAAAAAAAAAAAAGGAAAAGAAAATTGTAATTGATAATGGCAGCAAATAAATGAAACAGTCTGTTGCATCAGACATCAGAAAACGTTCTATACCTAGCAACACTTAGAACATTTATTTTACCAAAAATGGCTGAAGAGCAGATATATTTTGCATTGTCTATACAACAGGCTATAAAACATCACTTATCACAGTCCAGAAAGCACATATAGATGTGTTTTATATAAACATATGTAATAACATATTAAGCGTGCATGAAAATTTCCCGATGATTGCATCTATCCCTCTTGTTTGTTTGTTTGTTTTTGAAAAAGTGCCTTATGTTTCATATTTGTGAAAATAAGGCATCAAGAACATATTCCTCACAACCAGAAAGGGGCTTTGTGAAAGTTTTTTTTTTGTTTTTTTTTTCCATAAGAAGTCTTCTGAAAAGCCAGCACTCTAGAACGAATACGTCTCAACCACTGCTTCTGTGCACAAGTTCGGAAGCCACTGTTGTTTGTAAAGTTCACACAAGTCTTCACTGGCGTTAAAACTAACATACTTTTGGAGAAAGCACTAGCACTTTGGCTATATCCAGAATCATAGGTAGCTTCTTTTTATATTATGCCTCGATGTTATAAATCATCTAGTGCTTTTAGAATGTTGTGGTGTCTTGTTGTCATTGTCTTTCCAGAACATTCCTGCGATGGCAAATGACAGGCAGAGTAGATGAAAACACTGTGGATAATCGGGAATCTTGTTTGGCTCCTGTTTCGTTGGAAACAAAACCATGATATGCTTGACTCTTTATTTATTTTTTTTAACTTTTTTTTTTATTTATTTTTTTAAAAACAGTCTTTCCTTTCTGATTGCATTCCCTGTCTTTCTTTTTTTTTCTCAATGTGCTTCATAAAAAGTAAAGTAAATAAGTTTGTTAATTTTATGTCTCAGATAAAATGAAGACTATTTCTATACACGTGTTCATTTAGCGGCTGGGATCAGACATAGTATTCTTTGTCCTTATTTTTCTTATTTTTGTTAGAACTTTTAGTGCTGCTGGGTTGTTTCTCCTTGATCACAGCCCCATTGGACTGTGCTGAATTACTGATGTAGTTTCGACTCTCATCCACATGATAGGAGCCTTCATCCCTATTTCTGTATTTGTACATGGCGTAAAGGAGGATGAGGATGCACAAGGCAGCTGCAGCAACAATACCAACTACCATGCCAGTTGTGCTGCTGGATTCCCTTATGACCTCCGTAGACACAGGAGTTTCCCTTCCTCCCGCTCTTGTAGGATTTGCTGGAAAAGAAAAGGAAAGACAAATGGTTACTATTAAGTATAACATTTGAACCAGATACTTTTTTATTCATATTAACGGTAGCCTTGATTTTACATTGTTTTATCTGAAGATCATTTCTCGAATGTCTCCATTGTGGAAGCATGTGGGTGATCCCAGTGTGCCATCCTTGAACACTTAGTGCACTATGGCATTCTGGGAAATAATGCTAAGAATTTTATGGGTGGGGATGTGCAAGAATAGCACAATGTACCATCATAGTTGTAGCAGACAGGGATAAATAAAGTGTCTGTAAAAGAACACTAGTGTCAGTGCCACAGTCTGTGAAAGTCCATAGAACATCATTAAATTGTCCATCAGGTCCAGTAGATGTCCACCATGACCAGTGTTAGAGAATACCCATGCATGTAGGATACGAGCTGCACACTGCACACTGAGAATCATTTTTCAGTTGAACATGCGCTGGCCTTTTGAATAGCACAAGGTATAGATGAAAAGTTATTTTCTTTAAAGTGACACCCTGTCATTTTTTGCATGACGGGAGCGCTTTATGTTGAATAATGCGTGTCGGATGCATTCAAAATATATGAAGGTAAAATACATTGTGGAAATATGTTGAAAAAAACCTATTAATACATCTTTGAATATAATTCTTTAAATATTAACTGGAGCTGCAATCAACAATGAAGTGCTTTGGAATGAAGGGAAAATTAGAGGGAATTACTCATTAAACCTCAATAGATATTATACTAACAGTTAGGAAATAAAAGGGACTTGGTTCCTAGGAAAGTTCCTTAATTCAAATGAAACAAGGCATTCATGTAATAATTAGAGAGAAGCTTTGTAAATGTTTTCACACTATTAAAATTAAGTACAGTTTTGAGAAAAATACTAGCTGACATTTTGGTGATATCCAGCGGAGGATTATTTTTGTACTTTTGTCTATATTGTTCTTGCCAAAAGCCCACTTACGGATTTAACTATGCAGTACGCTACATAAGCGCTCGTGCACTGTAGATAGGTATAATAGCGTTAATACTTTTTTAATTTTAGTATATTTATGTTTTATTAATACACTACCTTATCACATTTTTAGGGAATCTGCTGCTGGGTACATTATGAATTATACCGAGTTCAGTTGCACACTTAACTCATCATTTTGGTTACAACTGTCTTTGAACCCCATGGGTAAATTCTCCTTTAGACAATGTAGGCACATTCCCAAGGGCATGGATAGGGTCTAGGATAACATTTATAGCAATCAGGCCTAAGAGCAGGTGCATGAGATGCTTATTCATGTCTAAAACTATAGTGTCCCAAACGTCTCTTATTCCGAAACACCAGCACACTCACAACGATAATGGCTACAGATGGCTGATAGCTATATATTTTATAAGAAAAATACTGAGGCCTTAAGACAAAGTTTGGTCTACATGGCTAAATAGGTGGCATAAGACCACTCGCATTAACTGGAACAGTACAATTCCATCAACTAGGCCATGTCCCTCTGGTGTCTTTCTTGACCAATGTTCTGACCTTTCCTAGATGTCATTTCAAATATGGACATTTACTATGTTATGGACATGTGTTGGTCATGATAATTGTAGCATTAAACATCTAATTTAGAATTCAGCTATTCTGTTTTGTAACATCCTTATTTAACTGAACATAAAATTATCATCAGACATGGGATCATTCTTAGAGGTGTTGGCAATTAACGATCATAAATGATTTGCTACTATAGATGCTGTGAGAACAGCACATGGGAATAGCAAGTAGATGTCCTGTGGTACTCAGAATTATTTCCAAGGCCCCACATCATAACTTTAGTGACAAATGTTCTGATTTTGGTATTAGAAATTAGATTGGTGGGCATAATACCCCCAAACTAAATGACACTCTTGCTGTACTGTCCAGCAATCTCTACCACTAAACATTTTTGGTATTCTTTTGAATTTTGAACTATGTGCTGTTATTGCTTTTTCAAAAATGTCAACTACACAATTACATTTAGATAAGCCCCTGGTACTTGGTTTTGCTTGCCCATGTGATAAAGAGTAGAAACTACTAATACGCTTCAACTATAATTACCACAGTCAAGATGGGCATCTTTGAGCCCTCCAGTTTGCTCTAAATCTGAATGGAATTCGTGTTCCATATGAAGACCGTATGTTGCCCAACCATGAGCTTGCCAGAGGAATATCACAGAACCAGGAGATAATTGTATGGAATTTAACTACTAGGGGTACTATCACATTGTATATATAAGCACAGATGGATTCTGGTGACTATTTTAGCACTAACATTGGTACAAAAACGGTTTCTTTTACTTTTAAAGAACAACAATCCTTTGGCAAGAGATGTCAATTAGCTTTCAGTTTGTCACATCCCAGCTTGAATGGAAGAAAGAAAAGTTCCTGTTAACAATAGTGCTTTAAAATGAGAACAAGGGAGTGTATTTAAATGCTAGGTAAATCAATGTTTCACCTTCTGCAATGTCTCATACTAAGCACATATGCACAATTATCTCACTTAACTATTCAGTCTTCCTATGGAAACAGGGGTTTGATTGATGTTACCTACTGCCTTCTCAAAAAGACTGCCCTGAATAATGGTGTAAACTTGCCTTTTTCAGTAGAATTACATATCTAATTACCAGCTCAACTGAGCTGAATTTTCACATTAAGACATAGTCTTTAGGGAAACAAAAATTAAACCATTCTGTTAAGAAAATAAATTGTATAATATGGAGAAAACATCCGTGTTTGATGTAAAATGACCATCAAAAACACAGGGTTGATTCTATACCAGAGCCTTGTGTAATGTGCTATCCTGTATGATCTTTCTACCATAGGACAGTAAATTGAGGGATTCTATTAGACAAGCACTATTCCGTGGTAGATATGGCTACCATCAGAAGTAATAAGAGAAAAGGGTTCCCGTTAGGGAGCTGCCGGCTCCACCTGAGGGTGTTTGGAAAAGTTCTCCGATAATACCTCAGGCTGTGTGGTGCTCCGTCCGTGCTGTGAAAGCAGCGAATAACAGAAGATAGACAAGCGAATAGACATAGGCACTCACCAGTCCAAATGAGGTAAAAAAGGTGAGTTTAATGGTGAAGTAATAAATCCAATGTATCAAACAGGATGAATAAAATAACATCAAAAGTGGGGAAGCAGAGGACTTGCTTTACGCGTTTCGTGCCGTGCCGAAGTAAGTCAAGAGCCAAGCAAAAGCTGGAGTTCTCAAAATAATTTCCCAAGCCCCACATCTGTTCCATGTGATTAGTACAAAGGGAAATGCAAAGGAAGGGTAAAGATAAAAATGTCTAAAAACTTTATAACAAATTGGTTCAACTACAACACAAAACTTCATAATTGTTTCCGATTGAGCGCACTTGCTAGGAATGTGATATTGCATACATACGTCTTCAGACTCCAGAATGGGAAACAAAAACAATATTGTTTTTCTAAAATAGACAGATGGATGGGTGATAGACGGATAGATAATTAAATCTGCAATAAACAGGTTAATATCCATGATATATTATAAATTCATTAAAAGGGTTAATGATTATGATTATGTTTTATTTGTTTTATTGCGGTCTGTGTGTCGCATTCTTATTCTCATGATTACATTTTCATTTTTTTTCAAACTTTCGATCCTACATAATCGTCCAATAAGATCTTTACATTGTGCCACAATGCATTTTATTTTAACGTCTCACTGTTTTTGGAATTGGACTCGATTTCGTGGTGAAAAATACAACTCTGGCCACTTTTGTATCTGCTTTTCATTAATATTGAAGAAAGAACATTGCAAATTCAGACTCCTGCAGAGTTTGTGAATTGAAATTAACGTAATGGCATTACTTTAAATGAAAGGATCGTTTTTCTTAACTTTGCTCATACTGAAGTCTTGAAAAATGAGTTTTGTACAGAGCCCAAGTCTGATTACTCTAAAGAAGAACATTTTAAGCATTAAACTTTATACTCATGTGGTGATAAAAATGCAATCCATAGTGTTCAGATCTCTGTAGCTTATACAGGAAAAACCTGTATGGAACAATATGTTACACTTCAGCATACTATCGCATCTGCTTAAAGGACAACTGTTGTGCTTAATTAAAGGATTGCATCAAGTGTAGGCATTTTATATAGACATGCTTTAATGAAAGAATACAATTAAAGTACCTTATTGAGCCATCTTTACCCCATATAACACCACCAGAATCCAAAACATTTTTGGGGAATTGTTGGTCAGATGGGTCAGATCTTTCTTCATCTGAAGCAAGGTGAGTGAAGATCTGACCCAAGATTCTAAACAAGATGTTTGCCCCCTGAGAGAACGATATGGAGTAAAGAAGGCTCAATAAGGAACTTTAGTTGTATTCTTTCATTAAAGATTTGTTTTATAAATCATTTACACTTAAGACAATCTTTCAATTAAATATAAGTTTATTTTTTGCTACAGTTGTCCTTTAAGCCAATCGGCTTTGCCACGTGAGGCATCTGATCACTATGACTGGTTATCTCAGCGATGATATGCCGCGTAAGAGGAACAAGTAGTCTCCCAAAGGACTACCTCATCTAGAGAGAAAGTCTTGCACTATGCATGTCTACATAGGTCTGATGAGTCAGCAAGATATATATATGTTCATTTTCAGGAAGGCATTAACCAGCTAACCTAGTAGCTTCTTGGAAGTACTACATGAATTAAAATAACTACCATTCCTGATTTTCTGTTCTGTTTTACTACATACTAATTATCAATTTGAAGACAACATCATAGGGTTAAGTCACGGTCATTAACAATTAAGGTGTGATTCTGACTTTTGATTCTGACACATGATGCTATATAAAGAACATGTGTGGCAGTAGAAGAGAGATAAATCATAAAGATTTGCTTTATTAATGATAAAGGCCATATTACAGAGTTCACCATGTTTGAAAATATAAAACAGGTGTTGGTGTTGCATAAAGGAAATCTAGCATAAACCTAAACCTGAAGACAGACACTGTTTTAAATAACTAACATTTTTTTAAAAGAATACACAATAATAAAACTGATTTATTAATTAAATCTAAAGCTCCACCTGCACAGGGATGAAGATGTCATTACCTTCCTCCCTTCGGATTAGATTATGTATGATCACATTAAAGGAGCCTGCCATCACTGCCCATCACTGTGCGTGTGTTAATAGTGCACCAGGAGTGAAACCGTTTTATTCACCTGATTATTTCCCTGTAAAATTGGGGTTGGCACCATTTACTCATAAGAGAAATGTACAGATGATGGGGAGGGCTGCCACGGGGGGCAGGTTGACCTCTAGTTCGTCTCAATGGACTGAACTGCTTTTTTCTTCTAAATACCTCAGTGTGTAGCACTTTCTATCTTTCTGTACAATTGTTTTGTCAATCAGTCTCTGTAGGTTATCTGGCATGGCTTATCATGTTTCTACCTTATTGTAAGAAAACCAAATCCCCACTAGGAGATAGCCAGGCTCTTCTGCCTTCCTGTCGAGAGATTAAATCCTCAGTTGGGCAGACCACGACCTAGGATCAGGGTGCACAAAGACCTGTTGACCAAGTGAGGTCCAGACAAATGAACAAAAACATTGGCACTATGGATGTGGAGTGTCCATATTTCTGTTTATTTACATGTCCCTTATTGTGTCTAGCTCTGATCATGAATATGGTCTGCTATATTTTTCTGCTTCCCCCAGACCAAAAGTTAACCACTCACCCTGTACAGATGACTGGGAAATACTGATCTCTTATTTTCATTGTTTGTTTATAAAGCAAAATCTTTTTTTGCTGTTTACTTTATTTTCCAGCATTCAGATTATTCAGATAATACATCTATTGGATAATATTTAACGGTTCTTATTAAGATCACAAGAGTGCTTGCTGTATCTACCACTTAAGGTTACTCAGTGAAGCGTGATGCAGTATCGGCTCTGTTTATAAGTTATCTGTATAAAATAAAATTTTGAAGATACATAGTAGTGAAACTCAGACATTGCAGCAAAGACATATAGCTCCCAATTAATCCCTAGAACATGCAGAACACACATTTGCTATTAATTTCCCAAGCTGATGGGAAATATTGGAAACTAGTTAGACTTTGCAAAGCCGAACTGCAAGTGGTCTAGACAGTGAGGTAGTCATGGGTCATATAACTATTTATGTACTTAGTGACTGAACAATTAGAAAGATGTGTATTTTAATAATACAAATACACTGAATATTTATTTTGTAAAAAGTATAAAAGCATTGCAGATATTACAGTAATGCATCTGAATTATTCAAACCATACTGAGCATACTTTGTTACAAATATTCTATTTACTATGTGATAACCTGCACTACCCTATAGAACTTGAAATGTTATATTGTACAGTTACTAAAACTATCTGACTATGGACCAATGTTACATGCATGCTATTGATAAGCCAGGATTTACAACTATAAATCCTTCAGATTCCAAAAGTTACCAACATTGAAAAGTAATTAACAGGATTTTGCCAGCAAGAGTTCATCTTGGGTGATCACTAATGACCAATGTTCAACCTCGGAAGAATGAAAGGCTGAGTTAACAACACTTGCAATGAAACCTGTACCCCCTGGGGATTAAACAGCTGGTGCATTAGCCTTCCAAACAGCCTTGATTACCCCCCCCCCCTCCTCCCTCCAAAGTGTTGTTTGTTCTAATAAAAATGATATGTATCCACTAATAAATAGGACAGGTTTAAATTCATTCTCTACAAGTTAATCTGTCCAAGGCCAGAATTGCAATCACATGTTCTACCTCAGCAGACAGATCACAAAAAAATGTAAAAACACAAATTGAAAGTAAAGGTTTCGTTGAAAGGAAATAGGGACAAAGTATGCACCAAACCCAAAGCAAAACCGGTGTAATGTTGAGAGTTATAAGGCCTTAATCAAAGTAGGCGAAGATACCACTAAAATCCTCCTCTATTTTATACTATGATACAACTGAAAAAAGTCACTTGAAACAAGGGCAATAGTTTTACCATTAATCTACCAGTCTTTTACCATTAATCTACCAGGAAGATGACAGTCTACTGTCATCTTCCACTGAGCCTCTACAACAGTGGCACACAAGTGCCGAGTCTACACCCCATGATTAAGCCATCCTTCAAACTGTTGCTCAAACCCATCGTTTGATTGGTCTGTGCCGTTGGAAAATAGGTTTAGAAAACAATGCTTTATTGCTTAAAGTCAACATGCTGGCGGTATGTGCAGATGGAAATGGTGAAGACAAGGCTGTTTTGCTTATGTACACATATATACCTATACGGATACTTAAGCACAAGTATCCATCTAATTAAATTATTCTAGGATGAGCCATCATTGTTAGTGTTTCAGCATCTCATAAATAGAAAGATCATATAAGAGCATTGTATTCCTTTTATCTTTTTATGAGTGACAAGGCCTCGCTATGTGTGCTTGCACCAAACATTCTCTTTCTTCAATGCTGTGCTTTACTCAATAATTGACATGTTTTGTATAAGATGTGTAGCTGTTTCTTTGCAGATAACAATTCTATCTTTTTTATGGATCAAAGTTTTCCATTTCACATGCTTTAAGTGAATTATGTTTTCTTTTATCTTCTGTTTTATTATTGTTTGCCTATATTTTAAATGAAGCATAAAAAGTGTCACTCTGGGCTTATCTGGGCTTCAGTCTAATGTCAAAACTGTATTTAAGCTACCATTTCATTTTTATGTTCTTCTTTTTATCACTGTAGTTTTGCCATTATAAAATAAAATGCACAAAAATATTTGTCTTGCATAGTTTCTTTATTTCTTTCTGTGTGGGTGTTAAACATTTTTATTGTTTACAGAGTGTGTCTTAACTTATGACTTTCAAGGGATCATATGCCCATTTTGGTGATAAGCTAGAGAAACATTAAACAAGGCTATACATTGTTATTTTATGCCAAGAATTCTAAATATTGTTCCCAAAGGATGGCCTCACTCGCTGAATGAATAGCACACTTGCATCTTTCAACATCCATATAATAAAAAATCTTTATTGACTGCAGTGATCCAATGAACAGGACAGGGGAGACAAACTGTGTTAATACAAGGCTGGAAGAATTATCATATCATGGTTTGTATCTTAAATTAATAATACCAAATCTGCAAATATGCATTTTAAAGTAATATGCTATGGGCTTGACTAATTAATGCATTACAGGAATCCAGTGAGGAACACAAGTAACTCGAACTATGGCCAACATATATGTGGGTCATGTCGGTTGGTTCTAATCACTGAAAATTAAACTTTGTTGAACTGACCAGTGTACTGTAATAATTGAGTATTATTATCTTTTTTTCAGGTCACTTATTAGTTAAAAGAACCCATTCTTTGTCTCTCTGTCTGTCTTCCATTATATCCCAATCCATCTCTCTACCTATCTCTCTGTCTGTCTATTTATCTAGTCTTTCCCTGTAAACATTTCCACATGCTAATTACAGTTGTGGGGAAACTAAAATAAGTCCCATTTTTTATGCTTAATCCTTTGCACCTTGTTTGTCTGTCCTTGGTTCTAGAAGTTGTCTATGATTTAAGCTAGTTATTGGGATAGCAAAGCTCTATCTGCTCTCTAACTTAAAGATATATCAGCTTACAGCTTTTTGTCATGATGTTGAACTTTGGCCGGGGGGGGGCCGGATTTAGGCATAAGTAGTACGCAGATTGTTGCATCTACTGTAGTGTCAATTTTTAAAACTGTTACTATAGGATCTATCTATATGTCTGTCTTTCTGCCTATCTATTATGGAGACTTTTTTCTTCTGGGGATAATCAACTATATAGCATATTGATACATTTTATAATTCCTCTAAACTATAGGAAATAATAGATTAGTTAAAACTCTAGACACACACATGGCTGAACAAATGGATGTACATATAGGCAGTAGGTACACACATATACTTCTACAGTTCACACTCCAGTAATGCAATTACATTTCTTACACTGTAAGAAAGCACCTTAAAATTGATTCATCTGCCTGGCGTCACCTTTTTATCCTGACCTTCTGAAAAGAAGAATGCTAGGAGGAAGGCTTGGCTTCCAGCATTATGCCCAGTTGTACGTGTGCAAGTCTGTGTAATGTTTCTGTTCATTGTGTTCTAAAAGTGCAGCTTTTAATCCTGCTATTCAGTGCCAGGTTCATAAATCTTTCCAGGGGAAGAAATGTGTTCAGCTGGGTCTGTAACAGTCACAGACAGAAATAAAGCACCGCCTGGATTGCTTGGGAATGAATGCGAGCACTGGAGTGGTCCTTTGGAATTCAAGAGCTGTCAGCATTGAAAGCATCAGCTATTTTATATTGGAGATACTCAATCATGGTTAGATGTGGTAAAGAGATTTATGCATGTAGAAACAGTGCTCTGGGTAAACAATGACTGTGCTTAAAACTATTCTGTGTCTATATGTTTTCTTGGACAACGGTATCAAAATGAATTCTAACCTTCTGTAGCAAATTCTCCACTTCCTCAAGGAAGTGAGGTCAAAGTTTTTGTTCCTATAGATTTAATCATGTAATGGCACTAGTAATGTACTCATACCTCCCAACATTCCATGGTGAGTGTGGCTTGGCCAGGAGCATGTCAGCACTACCAATCAAATTAGCAGTGCATGCCACAGACACATACATGTGCATCATAGTATTCGCTCACTAGTGTCCCAAACATCAGAGAATGAAATCAGGACTGCAACATAATCTGGAACGTTGGGGGGGTGGGGGGGAGGGGTCTGATGTACTTGTATATCCTGTACAGATCTGTATAAAATGTTTATTATAAGGGATGAATTTAACTACACTTTTTTGTTTAACTTTTATTTCTCATGAAGAAGAACAAGTGAAAAGCCGAGTAGCTCTAGCATGAGGACAAAACAAAATGTACTTTTTAAGTAACATGCCATTTCATCCTCCCAATGACAGCCTCCATGCTTGACAGTGAAGTATAGAGGCTGACCTGATCTCATTTATCCTCTTTCATTAGGAGACTCTTGTTTTTACATGTTATCACAAAGCCCCCTCTTAAATCCAGCTTGTTGAAATAACAGCTCGACATCACGGTGAATATAGATTGACCAATTTACTATATACTATTTTTTTTTCTCTCTCTCTCTCTAATCTCCACATCATTTTAGTATGTTTCAGCAAACTACTTGTCAGATTTACTTACATTTATTAAAAGGATACTTATTTATCCAGGATCTACACCCATTTATAACTGCCTAAAATGCTCAATAAAAGGTACCGTACATATAGGAATTATATCTAACACCAGCAGATCTCCTGGCCTCTTTCCCTCAACATGACTGCACAGCTAAAACACAGAGATCATTTTAGAACATTTCTTAGCTAGTTTTGCTAATGGAGCAATGAACTGAAATGTGCGAATTGTACATATCAACTTCTGCTTGTACTGTGTGCCTTTAGCAAATATTACAGTGCAATTCTTACATGTTGGCACCTGTGAGCACACAATGTCAACACCATGTTCCTCGTCATCGTCTTGATCAAGATTCTTGTCACTTCAAACAGACTGCAAGATGGCTTATTAATTATTAGAATGGGGGCATCTTGGCACAAGATGATGATGTCTCTATGAAAAATATGTTGTGCAGGAGTGCATTCAAAGATGTGTACTGCAGGATACATTTGAACTTGTTTTATGAATCTGAGGTAAAAGGGGAAATCTAGTTAAACTAAGCAGTAAGGTTGTGATGTCACTCCTTAAAGCAACATAAAGAATTCAACCATATTTTTTATGCAGTAAAACAACATGTGCCATCTCCCACTTTAATTTCCCCAAAATAATTTTGGGTTGGTATGGGTAAAAGGCATACCCAAATTAGGATTGTGAGTGATCAATAATCAAAAATGGTATATTAACGGTATAAGTTAGTGCTAAGTATGTTTTTGGGAAATCTGCTCCAGGATTTCTAAAAATCCTTTCTGTCACTGTTGTACAACAATAAGACAAATTCAAAACAAACAATGAAAACCTACAAGGTGGAAAACCGTTATGAGGACTCAAAACATTAGATAAAGATAAATGTGCTCCATGATAAGCACAAAAGTAATTGTAGAAATAGAAATCATTCATATGTATATCCGGGTGAAAAAATGAATGAAATCCTAAAAATCACAGCAGATTAAGGAGACTGTGCACGGAAGAAATTGTGCAAAGGATCGTGCAATAAAATATAAGTCCTAAGCGTTTCATAGCTTAAGCTACTTCATCAGGAACAGTATATGAGTCAGGCCCGATCCTTGGCACAATTCCTTTTGTGCACAGTCTCTTTCATCTTGTTTGATTGTTATTAAAAAAATATGTAGTTTTTTTCACCTGCACAAACATATAAAGGTTTTCTATTTCTACACATACTTAGATAGTTTTATGCATTTATAATTATCTGATATTATAAGTACTCGTGACCATTTTTCAACCTTGGGATGTTCGTAAGTTATTTTCATCTGTGTTTATTGAATCTGTATTAAATATTATTCACTTAAAGCTACAGCTCTACTAATTTCTTGTTTTACATACATATCATTGTTTGGAAGACGGATACAATACTTCCCGAAGAGAGGCTATGCTCTGAGGAGCAGTTACTCTATCTTTTTAATTGTTTTTTTATTTTTTTTATTTCACTTATGTTTACCATTTTTTCTATGAGGTCTTTCTGGACAGTGTTTTGGACACCATATGTATAATTATTATTTTTTTCGAAATAATTTTTAGCCCCCTATAATGTTTTGAGGTGGCTCTTTGTTATGCTATCTTCTCTATGAGTGCAGGATTATATTGTTTTTTGTTTTATTTTTAGCAGACAGAAACTAAATGAACTAAGTAAAAAATACCTGTTTTCACACACTACATCTGATTCTTTTTGTCCTAGCACTTATCCTGCTTTTAGAACTGATAACCTCTTTTACTTTTTTAATCTTTTAAAGGACATGAAGATGGCATCAAGTGTTGGCATTTTATATAGAAATGATTTCATGAAAGAATACAATTAAAGAACCTTATTGAGCCATCTTTACCCCATATAGCTCTACCAGGAGACATTTTGTTTAGAATCTTTGGTCAGATGGGTCAGATCTTTATTCAGCTGAACCAAGGTGAGTGCAGATCTGACCCAAGATTCTAAACAACATGTCTGCCCCCTGAGAGAAGTACATGGAGTAAAGAAGTCTTAATAAGGCACTTAATTTGTATTCTTTTATTAAATAATTTATTTATAAATCATCTACACTTGATACAATCTTTCAGTTAAACATACGTTCATTTTTTGCTACAGTTATCCTTTAAAAGTTGCCAGACGGACTACATGTGGTTCGTATATCTTTTTTACTGCATTGGTTTGTATTTCTCATCTTGATATTGAACTAAATTTACCATGAACTGGAACAAGGGCCTATATTTGTGGGGTCTGGTTAGGAAAAGTAGAGCGTGTCAGGTATAACTTGCTGAGCTTCATGAACTGCGTTATACTGCTGTTTTGTTCAGTGTAAGATGAGTTATATGTTGATTCCCGGTGGGGTTAACGCATGTTATATGAGTGAGATTTGCACTTTGCCTTATTCACAAAGAACCGAGATTTGCTCTTTTGACTGCAATTTCCAGTGACTTGTTATATACATCACTTGACAAATGTGTAATTATCACACTAATTATTAGCAAAACTGCTTGTTAAGCTGTACCATAGATTGGTTTGTCGCTTTTAAAACACTGACAACAATATGATCATACACAGTGGACTGCTTACTTTTACTTATAATGTACTGTTTTTTTATGTTGTAATGTGTGTCATTTTGCATTACTTTCATTTTTTAAATTATAGATAGTTTGGGTTTAATTCAGCAACAATTCAAGACGCTGATGAACTAAAACCCTCATATTTCTCATCCAGATCTGTAAGACAGATCTGTTACTCTTTTCATTTTTTTATTTTCCATGATGTAGTTGTTTTTTTGGGACACTGTGGATGAGACTGTTTTTTTTTTTTACAATAAGTAAAAACAAACAATAGGAGACTAATTTAATAGTTTCAAATTATTTCAGCACTTTCCCATTAGAACAGAATTCTGAATTAAACTTGTCTCCACCTCAAACCTTCCTGTCCTAACATTCGCCTGTCATTCGGATGCCGTTAGTCTTTGCTCTCATTGATATGCACAGCAAGTTTCAAAATAGGCTCGACTAGAATAATGAGATCTGCATCTGCCACAGCTGTGTGCAGAGGTTCACAACACAAATAGATATGTATTGTGACTCACACTGTGTGTACATCATTGGAAATTCTGAAGTATTATATATCTGTCAGCTAAATTTCATGTTTAGAATAGATTCATAAAACAGAAACATGATATTTGTATTTACTATTATCCCTACTGTATTGCGCACTTTTATACAAAATAGAACAAACGGTACACTCAATGAGCAGAGACATGGTGACACTAAGAAATGTATTCTTTTATCAGTGATTCATTTGAAATTTCTCTTATTCATCCAAATTTCACATATATATAGTTGCTCATATAATGACTTGCAAGTTCAACCCACAAGATAGTTTAGCCTTTCAAAAAAATTGGGAAGGATTAATGCCTGATGCCTTTCTACCTAATCCATTTAATTCTCTCCTGGGTAGCCATACATTTAATAAAGTAAACAATAGGTCAATAGCAATACAATAATAATAATAATAATAATGTGTGATGATAATATAGACTATGCATTGGAATCACTATATATATATATATATATGTAGGAGTCAGTTTCAAAATATTACAACTACAGATTTTGTCCATCTTTCAATATTTAAAAATACTCAATATTCCTTTTGTCAGTATGGATAGCTATTAATATGGCATAGAAATATCTCTGTACAATATTTGTTAATTTGTTTTAAACTAAACTTAATTTAATTATGATACACAGGGCACAAGTCTGTCTATCTATCTATCTATCTATCTATCTATCTATCTATCTATCTATCTATCTATCTATCCATCTTTATCTCTCTCTATCCCTATCCCTTGTTAGCTTTCCAATACACCTGTTTCTCTCTATGCACCTATCCCTGTCTGTCTGTTGATCTATTAAAGCTTAATATACCAATACATCGCAGCATGTCTATGTCTGGTTTTACGAGAGTTTATAAAATGTCATGTTTTACTACTTGTGACTAGGTGTTGAAATTGACATAATTTGATAATCTGTTTAATTGTTCTAACTGATTATCCTCAATTTCATTGAAGTTGATGTTTAAGACCTTCTTAACGCTGGGATCAGTGAAAAGATCCTGGAGGCGATATGCCATCCACTTCCACAGTTATTTTTAATAAGATTTATTCTTGCCAGCTTCCTGGCCCTATGAGATTTTTAAGGTCTTGAGTAGCTATAATATTTTTATAACCTCTGTACTAATTTATTTCTTTAGGTAATGGCGCTGTTAAAATTCTTGCTGGTGTTTGATGGTGTAGAAACAGTTAGCTTTAGTGCGCTATTATTAGAAATAACTGAGATGAAAAGGTCTCGGTTATTATGGTTTTATATTACTTAACTTAATGGCAGGTAAGGAACACTATACAAAGATATAATGTATTTAGGGGTTATGATAAAAAATAGCACATAAGGGGCATAGCGATTAATAGTGGCCCTATCTCCCAATGTATAACTGTATAACTCAAGCTCCCAACAAATGCCTGGAGTTTGAGCTTCATGGACTGGTTCCGAACTTCTGGGATGGAGTGAAGGCACAATCCATGTATAAAAGTTTAGCTACTTTTCAGAGCTGAAAAGTGTTGGAGGACTTCCACCAAGCACAGTTCACCACACGTTCTCATTTCCGCACAAGAAACTGTTGAAATGTATAAAAAAAATGCATAATGGCTGTTATATATAACAAACAAGAATTGCACCTTTACTTCTAACTTCCAAACACATTAGTGTGGGAAAATGTATACCTAATCCCCAGAGTAACCCATATTTTGAGGACAGTCCTGCTAGGCAAACATGGAAACGTTAGAGTAATATTTATTTAGTGGTTGTATTTTTGCATTTAAAAGGAAAAATAAAATGAGATGTTTTTCTCCTGGCTCCATTTTGTAAATATTTCCCATGATGCATCATCCAAAATCCACCCCCTTGTGATGTAATAATTACATACCCTCCCATTCAATACAAGTCTATGGCCAGAATTATGATGTATAGACTGCATTCTGTTTCCACAGACCAAAAGTAAGACATTTCTGCGGTAAAGTCACTAGGGGGTGGCACCCAAAAACACTATATTTCACAAAATGGAGGCGCCCAGTCACACTTGTTTTGTTGTGTTGCATATTTTTTTTTATACAGTCACATAAAAAAAGTCATATGAAATGCAAAATAAAATAAATAAAACGTTTTCATTTTTTTGGTGGGAGTGTCCCTTTAAGCTATCAACAAGAGGACTGGCATGAAGTCATCCCCCTCCACATCCAGCCCATCCAAAGCCTGTTTAGGCCTTCTTTCATTTCCTTCCTGCTTTCATAGGATAGCATTAAACTTACCAGGTATGGCAACAGGCAGCAACAATCGTAATTCTTTACAATGATACCATAATAAGTGATCAGCACCAAACACCTGAGAATGCCCTCTCTAGTTTAAAACACACATATTGTATATCGATTTGTTAAAACTCTAGACATTGTGACACATACATTTTCAAGATCTTTCCCTCCATATGCCTTATTTTCTCTTTGCGTAGATGGTGTTCTAGTATGTTATGTAGTTACTGCATAAATTCAAAAGCAGCAGATGAAACATATTAAAGAAAAAAGGAATAAAAAAAGTTGACTAACCTAACCCACCTGAGCTCGGCTCACACGGATCAATGTCCTCATCGTCGTCACTTGGACACTCAGCGGAAGCAACCAAAATGTCATCTGTGTTCTGTAAAATAACAAGAAAATCAATTATTATGTAATTTATAATACCTTCAAAAATACCTAAAGCAATCATCACTGACAATGACATAATCTCAACACAATGTACTAGGACATCACGACACAATAGCACATATTGTGCTATTCTCCAAAATACATAGCTATAGACCTCATTTATACTTACATCCTATAGCGATATCTTACTAAGTTTCAGTACCATTTTTTTTCTTATATTACGATAAAATAATAAACTCTTGGTATATTGACAATACCACATAGTAGTTCATTGCTCTGGCCACTTGGAAAATTGGCAGTAGACCCCTGAAGGACTTGAACGTGATATCAACCAAGAATGTCCGCAGTATTATTCCATGATTTATTACTAGAGTATACAAAGAGGCCACAGAGCAGATAACAAAGACACAAGTTTATCAGGCTAGCCACATTCTCATCGATAGAAAATATAGATTTTTTTTTTTTGATGAGCATGCACTTACTTCATCATTATCAACAATGTTGTAAAGGCCAGTGTTTGGATACTACCGAACAATGGGGATTATATCAAGAAGCCGCAATCAGCTTCATGGTGCAGCGGAAATATTTTTATGTAAATTTCTGTTGCCTTCGAATGTGTGAAATCGCAATTCTTAAAACCTGATGCAGATCTCGGGAGGATAATGTCACATCCAATTTAATTAGTAAAGAGAAACAGGAATACTGAACTGATTTAGCGATACAAGGGGGCTTAATATAGCTCATCAAACTAATCTTATTCCCATGACTTCACCTTACGTTGTTGGCTGACATAGATCAACATTAATACAAAGCTCAGATTTTATTTTGCACATCATATCTCTTAGCAGGTACAACAAATTTCCTGTCTCTTCTGCATTATTAAACACGGGCAGAGATAACACTTTTGATTAAGCGTTGATACAGCGTCATGTGCGCTCTCCTGACTACCCGCTCTTGATATATTTTGATATTATTGCCATTAAATACACATTTTTTGTACACTGAGAAAATTGGAGTGCTAGCCTTAGTGTTACATATCTACAAAAAATATGCATTGTCCATCCTAATGTCTACTTGGTATTTGCATCTTATTTAATTGCAGAGAAACCCTCATACTGTTAAAATCCATTTGAAATATTCAGATTTTTCAAAGTGTCTCCCCCGCAGATAAAGGAAGACAAAGAGCAAAATATATTGCTCTTATTTGATGATAAATACTATAAAATCATTTAAAAATAACTTGTTGCACTGCTAATTGTCAGTATGCTTTTCCTCCGAAAAAAAATCTTTTTCGACATGGTTTTTAATGTACTTGGCCACAACATTGCATCTATGGGGTAGATCTCCACACTAGTCTCACTTTATTTTGCAAAACTGATTTATATCTATATTACTGTAGTAATGACAGTGGTGTCCTTTTTCCAAGGTGCTTTTGTAATCAGAAATTATGTTCTCTCAAATATGATGATGCCTTAAAAAAAGGTTTAATTAATTTAGTTTTTTTACAATAGCAGAACATTGTGTCTTTTTTGTTTGATAGCTTGTTATATTAAAACAGATGATGTGAACAGAACACTGTGCGGGTTATGTATAAAGGCAGTGCATGCAGAAAAACGCCAACTAGTGGTTTACTAGCTGCATGTGCCAATGTATAATGCTAACCGCAGACAACAATTGAGTTAGTTTACAGGAACTTTTTTTTTCCGTAGAAAAAACACCTGCTTAAAAAGTGGTAAAGACCCTTCCCCAAAATCCATTTGCCATGCCAACTCCAGTGTTGTGATGTGTACAAAAGTGTGATTTTTAACATTTACTGTCCATGCCCTCTACATACCAGCACCATACTTACCAAAGCTGGGAGGTATACCCTACTACTATTTTAATCTGCTGTGTAACTTTACAAACCACGTCCTTTTAGACTCTAAGGGCCAAATTTATAAAGGCAAAACAGGTGCTATTTTATTTTTTTTTAAAAGCACTAAATTTGGAGCAAACTGGCATAACTTTCCATTGGTTTCCATGGTTACTACTACTATTTTAGCACTATTTCCTGAAATACCACCTATTTTGTCTTGATAAATAAGGCCCTAAAGTGGTTTGATCAGGACTCTCTTTACTCCCCCTTTGAGTATGTATATTGTACAAATTATTGTATTCATTTTGCAGATTTATTCCTCCCGTTATTCATCATTCCCTTGCAATTTAACATGCTATCATTAGATATTATGTTAGATAAACCAAGATTATTATGTGTAAATCAACTGAACCTAATATGACAGAGCAAGTATTCATTAGTTTTCTTTTTTTGCCTTTCCATTTTCCTATGTTCGGTGTTGCAAGAAACTATTTATAGGTACTGATTTGGAAATGATACCTAAGTCTGCTAGCTTGACCACTACAATAGCAGTAATTCCTTTTACATGCATCAGCTCATGCTAGATAACTACACTATAGCATGTTTTCACATAGCCTCATCTTCAAGATGACAACTGCTAGTTAGCTGTATGATTTATGAAAGCAAAGCACATTGTAATTGCCTTCAAAAATATACATGAACATCAGGATTGTAATGATCACCAGGGCAAAGATGTCCCACCTTTTAAGACATAATAATCAATTTTATGTTTAAATCAAGCAACACAAGATATCCGTTCATAGACTTACATATTTCACTAATTCACTAAAGGGTTTTACAGTCACCATAACGCAACTGCTCAATCTAAACGTCCCCCAATATCTGGCATAATGTTTAATTAACGTAACCTTCATGTTTCTTGTTCTGCTTCATTCAAGTGTTACATTAACATAATTAGAAAGTAAGAATGATGTCATAGAGCCAATTTAAAATCCAACGCTATCAACAAAATTTAAAAAAATATGTTGTATTTTCATGTACAGGTAAAAATATGTCAGATCTGATGTTAAAAGTTAATTTCGCCATCAATAAGTTGAAATTTAAGTCTGTAGTTTTAGGATCACCGACTTTAAAGATCATCTTGTAAAAAAGACTGAGTCCAGGTACGTAGTCATACAAGGTACATTTGGTCATGATGTCATATCACAGAAGTAGGTTTTGATTGCCGATTCCCTACACATTTTGGAAAATCCAACCAATATAGCAACTGAGACCTTTCTCCCAATGCAATAATGCACAGGAGGGGGAAAAGGTCCATATGTTATATGTTATCTTTAATCATGATACATTTTGCAATACTTTTTCTGCTAATGTGGACTTTTGAACAGATAAACACATGGACTCTAGCCTGTAATTCTGTGAAACAAAAAGGATACGTTAAATACCTTTGTTTTGCTGCCACAGCAAAACACATTCTTAAATGTTGTTTTTAAATGTTTCAAAACTACTGTAAACGTTTTAAATTGGTAGATTTGTTGTGTTCTTCTGTTAACAGGCTGAAGCACTCAGGACTAATATTTTGGTCTGGAAACAGCACCTTGAAAGTACTTATGTTTTTTGTATGTTTGTTGTGTCTTTCTGCTGTTGTACTTCCAACTACAGTCTTACCAAAAAAGCAACTTTAATATATATAAAAAAAAATCCAAAAGGCAATATATAAATCTTGAATTCAATGTATTTTTTTCTTTTTTTTTTTTCTTTGAAACTGGTTTCATATATTCATATTTTAAGGAGTCATTGTATGCTGTTTTTTGTTGGAAAATGCCATTATTTGGAGCAAAAGTTGCACAGTTGAAAAAGGTATATTCAAAAAAGTGAACTAACAAGTGACCTGCTAATATCAGGCATTAAAAGCGAAAATGGAATTTTCCAACGTTTCATCTCCCTAGCCAGCTCACTTTTAGTGACTTTGTTTTATTTTTAGCTTGTTACACTTTAGTTGCAGCAGCATTATACTTTTATATACAAATATTATTTTCTCACTTAAATGAATAAGGTAAGGAAGGGTTAACCATAAAGGAACTGTATCAGCTAGATACAGCTTTTACTATGAATGAAGAGGGGAAAAAATATTGAAAGTCTGTAGAGTCGCCTGTTTATGACATCACCTTTGGCTTGATATGCAAATTATACATATTCCATTGAAAACCAGTTAATTTGCATACACAGTCACCGGTATTGCCATAAACAGAAGACACATTTGCTTGCAGTTTTGCTAAGACAATGTATAGATCATATTCAATCATTTTGTATTCTCTAAGTGCACAGTAAAAAAAAATAAGTGATAGTCCCTTTAACAATGACATATACTTTTTTTATTAAAACAAAATAGACAAAAAGTGTTTTTAAAATATTTTTTTAAACTTTTGTTTTCACTACCTTAAAATAAAAAAGGATATTGCTTATTATCTGTATGTATATATTTTTTTAATGTGTTTGACTTAGTATACTTATATATAGGAAGAGTCTTTTTAAGCTCAAACGGATGGGTTTGCACATCTCATTAATATATTAAAGTCATTAAATCAGATGTGGCCATTATCAGTCTGTGGATATGTGATATGTGACCTACTCGTTGATCAGTGTTTGCATATATTAATGTTCTATTTGTTTTTTTTTTTTGTATTTTTAGGCTCTGGGTGTCAATGCTAAGTGTTTCAGCTTGGTGTTTGCTTACAAACCGCTAAAAAGCTTTAAAAAAAAACAAAAAAAACAAACAGAGCTGTTTCTAATCTAGTTCTTTTTTTAGAACAAAATTTAATTTAAAAAAATCTGCTTTAACCCGAATTACTTGCAATAATTAACACATATTCCAATATGTTTTCACTTTGATATATTGTAAAAAAAAAAAAAATATATATAGTCTATTAATTTAGCTGTCATTTGTGGGCAATAGATGCACAAAAATGGCTATTTTTCCTAAATGAATGATTAAAGACTGAGTTTTGCAACTTGTCAGTTTACCATAGTTCACTGTTTAGTTACTATACCCTATATATAGTACAATTCTTTTTAAAGGACTGTCACCTAAACATTGTTTATATTGTAAATATAGATTTTGAAAATGGTTGAATTTCGTTAATTATTTCAGATTTCAGCCCTAGTTCAGAGGTAATCACCCCATCCACAATCCACATACAGCCAATTCGATTTCCCAAGAATTGGCTAAAATTGACGATTTCAGATCGACCCGAACTATATTGTATAGACGAAAGATAGAAGCTTCCGAAATGTGTATCCATTTCCAGCCAAATAACAGGATATGGAATCATCCTGTAGGTGTTCAGACATGGTGAGAGACTGCTATGGCTCCTTCTCTACGTTATTTAACAGGCAAATTTATAAAAAAAACTCCAACAAGGTTCTAGGTGGCATACATGGTAGTCCGACACTCTGATTTATAACCACGCACAATGTCTGTACATACCATGGACCAAGTCTATACATGAGCAGAATTATTTTCCCTCCAGTGTCACAGACAATCAGTATGGTTGGGCTTCTACATCGGGAAGGTCCCACTTAAATTAAGTTGGGGCGCATGCAACGATTTATCAGAAAAAAAACACATAAAAAAAACTTGACATTTAATTTTTATTTATAATTCTTTTTATAAACAGGAATTCAATTTATTTATAATTCAATGACATTATAAAAGGGGCTTGTTTGGGCAGACAAATTGTTGAATTTCCTAATGGTGCAAAAATCAACACAATTCAATCAACGGTAACTATCCTGGTCGGTAGCAACTAAATATCGATGACACTCTGTACATTGGCTATACAGGCCTAGTCCACACAGATAAACCACATTTGATGAGTACAAATATAGTGGGCAGCTGATCAATTTTAAATCTGGGGTTATGTATATTATCGTCCACATTGTAAAAATTAGGGAAATATTTTTTAAAAAAGATTGTTCACTGTAAAACAAAACAATACATTACATTAACATTTATTTTTATAGCGCCAACAATTTATGTAGCTCAAGGTACAGAGCATAGAAGGGAACTATATACTAAGTTAGACAAACTAGAATAGACTGGTACATGAGGTAGAGAACCCAGCTCACAAGCTTACATCACAACATGTAACAGTTCAGGAGAGAAACCTCGGTGTCTGGCTGTGCTCCTCCGACACAAATCGCTAATATGTACCACTATGTTGGTGCACTGAGCACCAGAAAAACCCGTAAGTTCACGACCAGAAGAGATTTCCCTCATACACATGGAGATACTGTGCTCTCATGTGTGCAACTTATGTTCATTGAGGGTGTGTTACACTATGCAAATGTTAACCTGATTGTACAATTAAACCTTTCACTAAGGAAACCTTACATTCACCACAGTTACAAATCTGTATATGCAGTGTGTTCTCTAAACACTTTTGTTATTTTTATATTTTCCTGTCCAACACTGATGTTATCAAGAAGATTTCACTGGTATCCCTCAACATTTGTTTTTCAGCTTTATGCAGTTAACCTTGGCATTAAAGGGCCACTTCACATTATGTGTGTGCATTGATCTACATACTCTGAATCAATAAATGTAGCAGCAACTACATAAAATACTTATCTTTAATTTATAGCTTTTATTTAAATGCAAAATTGCTGTGGTATTTGCAAATGCCCTTTGGGGGCAGATGCCTATTATTTTATCTTTATATTCAGTCGTGACATTCAATTCTTAGTATTTTGGCTAATACTTGAAGTCAGCAGTATATTTGCTACTGCTGCATATAACAGGGTGAAAGCGGAGTATTTATTGCATAGGGGATTTTGATGTTGATACATATTGTCAGCTCTCAAGTATGAATACTTAATGCTGAACACACAATGTATAGATATATGAAATTTGGCACTAGGCATGATGTATTTAGCTCTTATAGCCACCAATAGCTTGCCTCACAGGTAAAGCTTAGGTCTCAAACTCATGTTGAATTAACACATACAGTATTAATAATAGGTAAAACAAGTACAGAGAGTAAGCTGTTTTATGGGAGAAGCATAAAGGAAACATAAGGATCCTTTGCTAATTTCGTCCATGTCTGTTGAGTCCACTAAGTATGTACCTTAGAGCTATCAAAAGTTTACTAGGTATTTTATATACATATTTAGTAGTCAATATATATAATTGTACGAAACAATATGCTGTGACTCTATAACTAGGATATTTTAAAATATGGATAGGAGTCCTTTTTGGGTAATGTGACAAATAATAGTTACGAGTCCTGGCCTATTAGTTAGTCCACCGTCAGCGTCACACTCGACACATGTAGGAATAACCAAACAGACTCCGATCTTAGTTGCAAGATGCATTTATTGCTCCACTATTAAAAACATGATGCACAGTTCAAGGAGAGAAGAAGACCTCCAAACGAAGGAAGAAAGGTGAAACACCTAGGCTGTTTGCACTGTGCCTGATGCTTTAACAACAATAAGTTGTTATGCAGCTAAGATCATAGTTTGCACTTATTGTAAGGTTCTGCAGCTTCTGTTGTTGCCTTTTTGTTGCCTTTACGGTTCATACTTGCTACCAATTTAAGGGTCAATGTTTACATTTTGAATACAACATAGAATGTGTTGGTAGATAATAACAATTGAGCCCATCTAGTCTGCCCACTTTTCTGAATATTTTCATTGTCTACTCATACCCATACCATGCATGCATAAACTCCTTCACTGTATTGACCTCTCTCTTCAGCTAGAAGGCTATTCCATTCAGCCCCAATGTCCCATCACCTTTAGACCTACAAAAAAGTTACTAAGTTGTATATCCATACAAAAAGTATTAAAAAACAAATGGAAATATCCAGTTCAAATGATTGTTTTGTTTTTATATTAATGTCTTCTTGCCTGAGTGAACATAGACTCTTTATGTAAATTCCATGACAAATGTAAACATGTTTCTTTTTGATCAGTGACACTATGATGCAGTGACAAACACTTTTTAACAGGAGTTTGAAATGAAGTGTGTGAATTCCCTACAGAGATTGGAAAAGCGGCACACAGACAGTTGGTAAAAAGGAAGAAGTCTGCAAGTGTCTTTCTCCGCAATCTTCATCTTTCAAAATCTTGCTAATTTCCTTTTTACGGTTCTCGGATAATATGGCTGTGTTCTATGTTTCAGAGAAGCATTACTGTGTGGGTGGTACGTTATAACAAGTAATAGCAGTAATACAGCACCGGGCAAATAGCTTTGCCATTTGTAAATGTTCTCATAGTTTTCCCATCATGCCCTAGAGCTGTATAGAAACATTTCAGTTTAAGGCGAGTGAAACTTAAGGCAACTTAAACTCATCTTGTCATAAAACAAATCAAAACAAGAGAATAATGGGCTGTCTACAAACTGGACCTGTCATATCAGCAGCATGTGTTTTCAATGTGAATCTGTCACATTTGTGATAGGATTATTTCATTTGAATACACTATTTGAAAAGTAGCAATATTTGAAATCTTTAGATTTTTAACATCATTATGCCATTACAAATGCTTCTTGAAGCAGCACAGCATATTACGGAGAACAACTTCTGTATAACGGCACTGCTACTATTGTGAGTCTTTGAGCTGATCTAGAGAAAGGTGAGAGGTTAGGAAACTTTTACTACACTGAGAAGTATATTCTTTAGTCTCTTTTTCTTCATATTAGTGCTCAATACCCAGTTAAGTGTGCTTTTGCACCATTAGGTCTAGTTTTGTTTAACACTTATACTTTGCAAAGTCCTGGAAAAATCAGGTGGATGCCTTCATATGTAATAAGGTTCATATCAGGCTTATTCATATAAGGCTTATTCACCCTCTATCTCCTATATCACTCTATCGCTTTCGGCAAATTATAGATTCTGGCGACTCAAGAAGCAGATTGTCCTTTAGAAGGACTAGCAATGCCATTATATTTAGTAGGCATTGAATATGTGCCCCTTTTTTAAGATTTCTGGAGTAAGGATAAATAAATGTGTCTGTTTAAAAAAAAGACCTACCCAGTTCGCCCAAACTACACCCATTTGTTTCCCCAATCTCTAACCTTGTCGGTTTGGAGCATATACCACACGCATTTTTTATGCACGTGATATATACCCTGTCCACAAAACTTTTTGATTTTTGGTTTTATACTTTTTCATTTTGCATTCTGAATTGTCAGTAAACTCAGCCATGTCCATTAGCACATACTTATCTCTTAACAATACTTATACGCATTTCATGGCAGAACATTTTAACTATATTTTATAATAACTAGTACTTATATAGTGCCTTTCTCCCAGTGGGACTCAAAGCACATTTTTAGAGCATGCTATTATTACCCCATCAATGGTACTCATTTATCAACCTTGGAAGGGTGAAGGCTGAGCTGACCCTGCCTGCCAGGATTTGAACCTGTGACCTTGAGGTTTGAACAGGCCTTGCAGTCCGGACACTAACCAACTGTCTTTTCAAATTCTACCTTCTCTAATTTATAATGAATTCCATACCTTATGCTTGGTTTATGAACCTAACTATGATTCACTACAAGGTCAACCACGATTCACTATGAATGGGCTACTAGTCGGAACTATTTAGAACTTAAATAATAGTAACCAAGATGGTATCATGAGTTATTGTCATAGAATTTTCATCAGTATTAAAGCCCAGTTCAAAGTTCAAACCCTTTGGTTTCCTTCATTCATTGGCTTTTTCTGTGCTTTTTCACTGAATATTATTAATGGGTTTACTTTATGATCAAAGCACAATCCTTTTCTTTTAGACAGGCTTCTGTAAATTCTTTGCAATGAATCAGTGCCATTTTTTTGTTAGTCTAATTTCAGTTAATTTAATAAACTCGATACACGATCAACACTTTTTCGCATCTTTAAACATAACACTCATTTTGTTGTTTTATACGCACATACTGCATTGTGAAAGGCATGGGGGATTAGCGGGGGGAGAAAAAAAACAACAATTCTAAATCAAAGATTAACATATACTTTGTGAAGCGTGAAGCTAAAAGCATAGCTTTGAAATCCAACATGTTGGTTAGCTAATTAAAATGTTTTAAAGATAAAAGGTTTATACGGTAATCTGCAACATCAGCACTTTCATCAGCAAAGCGCCGGACCACATGTTCAGTAAAATGCAGGCATTGCGTCATAGGGCGTTGCTCAAATAAGCTCCAGGGACAGTATGAATATTCTAATACCTCTGGGATTATCGCAAAAGAGATACTACTGAAGCACAAAAAAAACATATGGCTAGCTGAAACAAAATTCCACATTTTTTTTTACGATATATAATTCTCTGTATGGTTTTGCTTTGCAGTTAAGTTGTGAACCACATTGTTCATTTACACAAGGTGTGACTGTGCCTTGTTACACAAACACTAATGAATCATATAACAGTGCCATATGTGTTATATAAATAGAGGCTTTTAAAAAAAAAAAGGTAAAGCATTATTAACAAGAAATAAAAAGGCACACAGCAAAAATACAATCAAACATGGGTATTTTCACTAAATGGGAACTGACAAGTAAACAGCAAAAATCAGGGTTTAATAGCCAAGTTGAGAAAATACACAAGTTTAAGAATTCTTCTAGCACAGAGGGGTTTATTCACATATTAAGCCAAATTTGGCTGAAGTTAAGCGAGTTGGGAGGCTGAGTTTTGCCTCAAAACGTAATAGGTCTGCTCTTTCATTACAGGGAGACTAGCCAACTGATTTGTATCTGCCATGGGAGTTTTGATCTTTGTGTTCATTTGTTTTTATGTGTTTTCAATTACTCTACTGCATTGTTATTGTGCAAGAGTAGACATATTATATAGAAATGCATAAATGAAAAAATACAAATAAAGTAGACTAATTGAGCAATCTTAACTCCATATACCTCTACCAGGAAGTGGACATTTTGTTTAGAATATTTGGTCAGATGGGTCAGATGTTTACTCGGCCTTTACCAAGGTGACTGAAGAACTGTCCTAAGATTCTGAACAACATGTCTGCCCCCTGAGAAGGCTTAATGAGGCACTTAATGTGTATTCTTTCATTAAAAAATTTCTTTATAAATCATCTACACTTGATACAATATTTCAGTTGTCTTTTAAGGTCTGACACAAGATTGGAGCTTAGTTCCGTCTGGTTCTATCAATCTCCACCCACGTCCGCCCCATCTTTTCTCAGTTTTGCCTACATCCTACACCCAAAGCATTTTTATTTTTATATGTGTAGGATATAGACAAAGGATAATTATCAGTTTATCTTTTGTCCTCAGGGCATATGAATTGTAAATAAAGTCATATAGAGCAGTAGAAAGTTGTTGTTATGCTTTGGTACATAGGTTATGTGAAAATACTTGGTGTATTTTACTTCCATTTGTGCTGACATAGAATATGTGCCTTTGTGACAATGTGTATCCCTTCCTTCTAGGGAGTGCCTGTGGGCATTCTGTTTTTTCTCTTACATACATATGTGCTTAAAATAAAGATAAGAGATATCTGCGGGGATTGATGTACAGCATGCCTGAAAGTGTTGAACTAGAGTCAACATTTTCTGTGCAAGTTTAATATGTATTTTATATTTTCTGCACATACCTGTGTTGTTATTTGATCAAATTCAACATTTTATCATATTCACCTCACCTGTCTTTTTTATACATGCATGCTCAAAAAAAGATACTCAGCTGTGTTTTCATCTACTTTTTTAAATGGTGTGAAGTCAGAAGCATTAATGTAAACCTGACACCTTTCCACGGACTACATTTTATCGATCTGTATGTATAAACCTGTTGTAATTTTGTCATAGATTCCAGCATCCATCATGTCTTTATTTGGCATCCATCTTATCTGCATAGCAAACAACAGCCATCTTAGATATTTGTTAAGAGATTTGCATTATCACCATTCCATCCCCTTGAAAGTGTCAAATGCAAACAGACACATCTCTGCTGAGTTAACAGGTCTGGTTTTATGGGTTTCATTAGCATTACAACACTTGGTTCTGAAAGAATTATCTTCTAAAAAAAACAAAACTTTGTGAAGTTAAGTGAACCAAAGGCATCCTCACAGTATTGTAATAAAGGGTATCCTGCATAACTCAATACATATGTGTCTGGGTCAAGATACAACACTTATTTAACACTAGTTAAAGTCCAGTGTTGCAAAAATAAATAAAAACTTTAAGATGTAAATCCTATTTTCTATAGATGGTGTTTTTCTGGAAAGTCTGTTATTAATAGCAATATATTTGCCCTAGATTCATACAAATAGAAAAAAGTATGATATCACAGTAATGTCTAGTACTTTTCCATAGGTTAGCTTTTTTTTCTTGCAGGTGTAGATAAAATCTGCTATTGATAGTATCATGCCTTGGGCTTTCCCGTGGAATGAATTCATAATTACATCTCTTACTCTGATATTTCATATCAATCACACAAGGTCAATAGAAATTCAATTCTCTACAATATCTGGAACTAGCAATCAAAACTATATACACATGAACATTCCACCATTATGCTAGTAGATGACATTTTGCTTATAGCCACACAATCAGACCAAAGTCTTGAGTCTATATATGCAGTGTCTCTGCAACTGACCAACAGTCTACCAATGATATGTGTAATCAGCAATATCAATGTACATTTTTAGTTCTTAAAGCATCCATGCATGCTAGGTGATCCATTTGAAAGCCAACTGTGTTCCTTTTTCCAGTGCTGCTAGAACAACAGGGTCAAAAATGTAATTGACAGATCCCAGGGTTTTAAATTTGGAGACTCAAACACAATCGTAAAGCTTTGTAGTTGGGGGACATACTATATGGTTCATTTCTTTACTTGTTATTTTCCCACACTATACTATAAGCCTTTCTACACTTTAATAGGTCTTATAGATCATGTACATACAAGTTTATAATATTATTCTCATATAAGACAACCCTTGCCAAACCCCAGTGTCCCCCACACCTAACCCGAATTGACTTATAGTACTCTAATACTAAGCATCCTATACAGCGGTACAAGTGATAGACCTACAAATCCGTTGAGCTATGCATCCTATTTAAAATGCCCCAGATTGATTTATTTCACACAAATTACAGCTTTAAATAGTACTGCCACAGGGGAGTAGGATTCCCTGGGATATGCCTAGGTTGAACATCCAGAGCAGCTCAAGAGCAGTTAATTTCACATTAAACTACTTCTCCCATTCCAAACATTGTTGCTGATTACAGCTGTCAGGATAGAGATGGGAAATAGATAGAATGATAGTGTGAGCAATGGATAAAAAGAATCGGCACTGCACATAAACATGTCATAAGGAAGAGTGATACTGTTCATGGGTTGTCAGAACCTGCTGACTTGGACTCAAGCCTTGGAATTCACACATTAAAGCCCTCCACCGACATCCTACTGTTGGATGGTGGTGTTAATATATTCCTTGTTATTCCTAGATCTCCTTGTATATGGGGCATCATGCATATTAATAATATTTTAGAGGAATTGTCAATGGTATTGGGCTTTTGGAATATAAGATAATCAGTATATGTCTAGAAAATCTCCAAAAGGAATCATTCCTCACAAACCAAGAGTTGAGAACATAGCGGTCAGTTCCCATGTGCAAAGTAAAGCATTTGCAAAGCTCTGATTTGAAATAAATGCAGGCGAGCTGTACAGAACGCTAGAGTAGAGAACTAGAGTTCAAAGGAGCATGGCGGTAATTGTTCTTAAAGAAACAGTAACGGTTCTGAACATGTATGTTAGTTCTAATAGAAAGGACTATGTTTCACCATGGTGAAATGTCACACTTTGTTCATGGTTCTCATCTTGTTCAACGCAATGAGCAGGAACCTATTCTTTCTCATTTTCCCAGAAGTGAGTCTGCTTTAGAGCTTTTACTTGATCATTCAGTCCCCAGATGTGTGATGCACACTTGACCTAAGGATCATAAAAATTAGAGCAACTTTTTTGCCCATTACCACAGGACTTTTAATTCATCTGCACTATTACATGTATAGTGTGTTGGATACATTATTTGTTATTAAAGCTCTACATATTGTTATACATTGGGTGGAGGGCATCGCATAAAGATTCTTAACATATGATTCATAGCTTAAAGCTGAACAATCAGAACTAAACATGCTTGGCAATTCCTCCATTTAAAATATTGGGGAAAGAACTGGGAATACTGACATCATAAGCCCCCATGTGATCACACTGTTTGGCCCTGCAGCAGCTTAGTTAGGGGGCCCAAAAGGTTGAACAGTTATGGAAAGGGGGCAAAAGCTGACATGGAACTCCAGTGTGCTATTTCACTCAAGGCCCCTTAATATGTAGAACCATCCCTGGGGATGCCCATTTTCAGTAGTAAAAGATTCCCGGGAGAGACACTGCAAGGCTTTAAAGTTTCCAAACCAATAATAAACAAATACATTGTAAATGCTTTTTTAGTGTCAGGTATAATATCAATTTATAAAAAAATTATTTTGTGGTCTGCTCAAAAAAAAAAAAAAGATATTACTTTGTATGTATGTTTCCCTTTAAAATAATTCCCAGTCATCCTTTACAATTATAGGTCTAACATTTGCAACCTCATATCTTCAATATATCTGTACTGCTCCGAGGACAGTGGCAGGTGGGGAGTTTGACTGGGGCGGTACACCTGTCAAACCGTAATGCAGGTGTCCTAAGTACAAGCTCATGGAGGACAGAAACCTCCCGTGGAGCAGAAGGGTTTTATTGTGCGTTTAAAACCCTTTTAAAAGTTTTGCAATCAAATGTTAATTATTTTTCAGTGGCAGCTTTTTTAATTTTTTTTTAATAAAATTCTAATAACTGAGTAAATACAAATATATTGTGTGTAATATGATAGGAAGTAATAATAAACTATTCATAAGCACTACTTCTGACAACTCTGTCTTACTTATAACTGCTGGAAAGTGACAAATAGAAATTAATTGGTGAGATTTTTTTTGGTTTTTTTTTATAAAAAGAAAACGATCTGCAATCCTGTGCTGACACTGTTGTCAGTCAGACGGTTATGTAACTCCCTCCTATGCCTGGTGTTTAAAGGGTTAAAATAGACAACAAATAATGAAATGATAGAAAAAAAGAAGTCCGCACCATTATGCTCCCCATATTTGTATACATACATCATGTCATTTCACCTATGGAAAATATAATATTTAATGGACAATAGGAAAATGCATTTAAATTGTGTATAAGATTGATAAAAAAAAACATAATTTTTGTTTGGTAGAAAGACACAACAAACTGTGTTTCTTGTCATCCAAGTAAAGATGCCAGCCTCTACGAGATTTATATATCTTAAATTCAATTCTATACATAACCTTTTCACAGGCATGTCAAGGAAAACTATACATCAGGTATGATTTATCCATCAAAGTCCACTTCCACAAATATTCCTGTGCAATGTTTGTTTCTGCTTTGTCTTAACATCCGTGATCTAGATAATGCTTTCTGTGCTACCATGAGGAATTATATTAATCCATATTTTACCAGTCACTGTCATTTCCTCTCTATGAATATGCTTTTCTACCTTTTTTGTGTGTTTACCCAATTCTGCTGCCAAATGATAGCTTTTGGGCAGATTTTGTCAGGTACATAGGGTTTGCACTACTGGATTAATACGTCCAGTAGTGACTCACCAAATGTCAGTAAGATATGATAATAATATAACATTTTCAGATAATCAACTAAATGGTTAGTAGAGCAGAAGTACAGAGACACAATAAGTTATAGTTACTGTGCAGTTACACTATATCGATATTTGATCTAATAATAGTCTAATAAAGTAACATTTGTAGGCAAACAGTTTGTCATGCACATTAATAGTATGGATAACAATGCATGGTATGTAACAAGTACTATATAAACATGCAAATATCTGTTAAAAATATTTCTTGTATTATTTAACAGCATAACATGCAAGAGACTCACAGATTTCGTTGTGAATCGTCGAGAAAAAAAAAAAAAACGACACCTAAAAAATAGAACTAAAAAAGACAACTCAACGATGGCTAAAGATAAAATCACCATCGATCCCCCCACTACCCCCCCCCCCCCCCCCTAAAAATAAAATAATTAGATTAGCCTTGCAGGCTGTCTATCAAATACTTGATGCAGTATTTGTTGGTGTTTTACTGGTCATTCATATTATATTGTTGGATGAGACTTAACAGCCAGGAACGGTTCAACTGGAAACATACGAGAGCTCTCACTAAGAGATACAAAGAAAAAAACAATAATCGTTCTGTTTCGTGACAGAAAGGAATGGAAAGAAGGAAAGCTGCTTTCTATATTTAACACGCAGCATGCAAAAAAAAAAAAATGTGAATTTAATATTAATAACATGCAATCTTTTCAGACGACAGTTGTTATTTTTCAAAATAAAACATGTTTACTTGCTATTAGGTGAGATTCCCCCTCCAACCCCCTTTTATGTCATTTTTTTTTTGTTATCTTGTTAACCAAACGGCAAGATCAACCCTGCATGCTGCAGTGTTCAACCTGTGCTCTGTGTCGGCTGTGATAGAAGAAGCTACCTGAAAGGTTTCACAATGCCATCTCATATCCATGTCTGACTGGCTACCCTGCGTGCTTAAAGCTTTTTTTTCTTAATTCTTAATGGAAATCCTAGGAAAATTTAGTCCATCCTCTGAAATCAATACTGGTGACAGAAGAGCTCCCTGACTCAGTGGGAGATCAAGATGATAAATTGCCTGCGCATCAGACTGGCCTATCACTGCCCGGCACACAGATTGGCGATGAAGAAGACAAAAAAAAATAAAAAAAGACACATAGAATGCTCCATCAGTCACGTGACACAGACAAGCCAATGGCTGACACTCTGCTGCACGTTAGGGATGCTGCTGTTTGCCCAGCAGAGGAGAAGAGCAGCGTATCATAGTCATGTGTTTAGATAAAAAAAATCCTGGCAGTACAGCTTGCTTCTTTCTCAATATAGGAGACAGAAGCTATGAAGCACAGCCTGTTGGCTGATTTTAATCAGAGGACAGCCATTCTATCACCTTATCCATATAAACTACAGAACATGTGAAGAAGAAGAAATTTACATTTTCTGTTTAGTTATTATTATTACTGTATTTTTTTTTTTACATTTCAGTTTGTGGCAGTTCTTCAGTCTGATTTCATGTTTTTTTGCAGCCCCATAGCTTGCCAATTAATATACTGATCACTTCACAGAGCTGCCTCAAATGTACCTAAGTGCAATTACAAATGTATTCCCAGGTTAATGGATGGCAATTTTTCTAAGTCATGTAATTTCACAAGACATCTCTGTACAGCAATTACACAAACATTAATTCAATACATTAATATTCTGTTTTAAGCAAAGACTGATTGTTATGGTGCCTGCACATTTCTACATAATTGCTGTTTTTCAGGCACTATTAAAGTAACAGTGAAGCCAGCAATAACACATAGCATTAACACCTTTCCGCAAACAGGGCTTCATGGTTCTTTATGTGAATATATTTGTTTATTGTGGTTCTCCCCTACATTGCAGTTGCCGTAATACTCTTAAAATAAGACCCTGCGCATCTTGGGCACCATATGGAAAGTATTTACATATGGTGCGTAGGGGATCCCTGAAATATTACTGATGTAAGTATTCATATACACAAGTGTGAGCCCTTCATGTTCTACATAAGGTATATATCATTAGGTATTTTCTATAGCCTCAAGTCAGTACTGACATTATGATGACTTATTGGCATCCAATTTTTTGGATCTTTTCAACTTTCTTGTTCCTGGAATTAAAAAAAAAACCACGTGCTATGTCAATGTGTTTCCAACTATAAATAGACAGACAGGTTTTAAAAGATAGGCTGCACAGAACTCTGTATTATAATCAATATTTCAATTATCACATGGACTCAAGAAGTCCTGAAGAAGACTGAACTAATAATCTATTGCTTGATATCTTCTGTACATAGCACAAACAATATTTGTTCTCTGGCCCAATAGTGTGAACAACACGTCAGCCTACTGATCATGCTATATGAAGCAAGAAGGGCTTAATATGGTAATTTATTTGTTTCTTTATAATTTTGAATTAAAACAATTATTTTAAAATGTCTACACATGATGCAATTTTTCAAGTAAACCGTTATTATTTGGACGCCATTTTTTGAGGTTGAGGAAGCGGTCGAAACGCGACCCTTATTGGCGTCCTGTCTTTTTCAAACCTGGCCAGGTTTTGTGAGTTCAGCACATTTTAGGCAAATAAGGTGTGTATCCCTACATTGTATCCCGTTTTTCTGATTACTGTTAGTTTTTATTGTACTTTATATGTACTATTTTATCTGTATAATTGGATATGTATATTCATGTCTACTTTTTTTTTTATTAAACTGTGATATCTTTATATATTAACTGGTGTGGAACCCTATTCCTTTATTATACTGTTCTGTGTTCATAATATTTACTGATATAGCACAGTCTACTCAGATATTTATTATGTTTGTTTTGCCTAGAATATAAAGCTTTATCATTGGCTACCAGAACATGACAAAACAGAAGCACATGAATTCTGAAAAATGGTTATCTAAACAGCATATATACATGCTATATACATACCATTACTGCTAGTCTGAAAAGCTGTCCAATTTGAACTACTTTTTTTTTTTTTAAATGCAGTTGAATGAATTATTGAGTCCAAACAGATCCTATAACAATGTTTTCGGAGAAACATGCCAACAATCAAGTTTGACATGTTGTCAGTTATATACTAAAAACCACTAACAACAAAATAAAGCTCAGCAGTGATATAAAAAGCATTTTACATTACTTTATAACTTTTCTTGAAATCTATCTTTATCATAGTGTTTCTTTAGTGTACATTCTAATTATTGTTTCCATTTTAATTCACAAGGAGGTTATATTATTCCAACACAAATATGACACTTGACTTTATTTCTACAGCAAAATTGAACGTGATATGAGATAGACATGTCAAATGAGGTTAATAAATAAAGGTGAAAGCTTAAAGACGGTCATCTAGACTGGTAGAGACCTATTGTTAATGATGGATACTTTGGTATTCCCTGATATCTCTCTAGAAGCTTTCACTGGTATATCCCCATATAACCATATTATTTATGTTGTATCCGCAATTATATGATATCATTAAATGATATGCAGAAAAAAATAAATCAACAACTAAAATAGATAAATAAAAAGTTAGAAAATTAATGTATTATAGAATAGTAAATGAATGGGTAGAAACCTCAACTAAAACAATTTTTTTTTTAAAGCAATTTAAAAAGAGGTCTTCACATTCTCTGTAATTTAAATACTTAATAGAAAATATAATGTCAATGTCTCTACATGTGAATGTCTTTCTACTCTTTTTGTATAATGATTAAAATAAAATAAAAAAATAAAAAATACAATAGAAAATCTAAACAGGATTTTTTAGTGTAGAAATACCTCTAGACATTTCTGCTGGATTCAGATATGTTTAAAATCAAATCAGTAGACACCAATGTCCATGGCAAGGCCTGTGAAGGTCCATAGAATAGGATTAAAGGCCAATAAATGTCCGCCATGCATAATCTTGGAGAGTACACCTGGTCATATTTTAAAATTAATTTTGTAAATTCAACTAGTAATTGGCTTCAAGATAGTTTCGTTTTAAGCTATGATATTTAGTTGAGTAAAATTGAATTCGGCTCCACTGTAATAGGCAAAAAAACAACAACACGTAGTAGGGTAGGCCCTATATAATCTCATGTATTGTCATTGTGAAGTTCTATTAAAAAAAACTACCGTAAATACAAAAGAAATCTGAAACCTTCAAAATGATAACAGGTAATATAACCTAAATTGATATGAATCATTTAATTTACTGCATGAGATTGTTATGCCAGAGGTATATTTTAACTTTATTTTTTTCCACCCTTGATTTCTGAGCTAGTTTTTCATATGTGATCTAATCAAGAAGAAGGACACTAACTTGTAGTGAAGAAAACTATAGGGAAATCACTGAACCCTGCAAAATATAATTGAGAGCCATAAATCAACCTATAGTGCAGTTATTACATTTTAGAAGGTACCCCCAATTTATTACTTGCACCTTAAACCGTAATTACAGAATGCCATAGCGTATTTACTATGCCCTATATTCAATTTTATGTTTTAAATGTATTGCTTTTCCAATGCAGGAAGGGTTTTTAATAAACTAACATAAAACATATATGTTGATGTAAACTATTCAAACCAATATAGATTCATTCCATGGATTAGTATGCACAGGTGTGAAGGGGCTTATCTGTGTGCCTATAAATGTATTTATTTACACACATAAACATTAAAAAATGTCCAGATGATTTTGTATTAATAATAATGCCTTTTGTGGTGATATTTAGATATGTTGTCAACATGCATCTATTCTATTCTGCAGGATAGCACACAGTGTCATGTTATGATTTATGGGGGGTTTTTATAGCAATACAGTACAGTACATCTATGGAATATATTTAGTCCCACCATATTGGTCTTTGATAAAAATCTAAATCTAATATTTAGACTTATGTATTAACAAACATAGAACCAGCCCTTAAAAGGTTCCCACTGGATCCATGGGACCCAGATGGCACTTTAACAGAGGTGATAATTTGCCACCCTAAGATGGAGCTGAGTTAGAGTTGCCACCTTTTCTTCAAAAAAAAAATACCGGCCTTGGTACTGTCTCCATAGACTTAACATTGGCCTGATGCCAATTTTTTACCGGACTGCCGGTAAAATACCGGCCAGGTGGCAACCCTAAGCTGAGTCCAGAGGCGGGTGCACAGAGTGCACTGCACCCAGGCAGTTTAAACACCTGAGATGGGAATCGTAGCATGAGGGGTGAAGTATGTGCAGGCTGAATTAGCACAGACTTTATGTGATGCCATGTTTAAAGTCAGAGTGCCAGATGACTTCCAGCACACTGACAAACTTTATGGGGACAAAGATGGCAATGACAAGCTGTATGGGGACAAATATTGCAGTGACAAGCTGATTGAGAATGAGGATGGCAGTGTTATATTGTTTGGCATAACGATGGCAGTGGTTTATTGTTTAGGGGCAAAGGTAACAAAGACAAGCTGCTTGGGAACAGAGTTGTCAGTGGTAATTTGTTTGGGTGCAAACATGGTGTTGTCAAGCTGTGTAGACACAAATATGACAGTGGTGAGTACTTTGGGCACAGAGATGATAGTGACACATATAGGAACAAAGATGGCAGTGACAAGCAGAAGGGGACAGAGATGGCAGTAACAAGCTGTTTGGGCATAAAGATAGCAGTGACAAGCTGCCTGTGGTTAAAGATGGCAGTGGTAAGTTGTTTGGGGCAAAAAATACACTGACAAGCTGCTGGGCACAAAGATGGCAGTGACAAGCTGTTTGGGGTCAAAATATGGCATTGGCAAGGATGGTGACAAAAATGCTGGTGACAAGTTCTTTGGGGATAAAGGTGGCAGTGGGAAGCTGTATGGGACAAAGATGGCAGTGACAAGTTGTTACAGGCATACATACAGCAGTGACAAGCTGTTTGGGCACAAATATTGCCGTGACATGCTGTGTGGGTATGGAAATTGCTGTGACAAGCTGTTTGGGTACAAACATTGCAGTGACAAGCTGTGTGGGCACACATATGACAGTGCCATACTGTTTGGGCACACCGTTGACAGCACTAAGCTGTTTGGACACAGATGGCAGTGATAAGCTGTTTGTAGACAATGAGTCCGAATAAGTTCAAGTTTTATGGGCAAACTGAATTGCATTACAGTGCAAGCTTTATTGGCAAACTACATCCATTTAGTGCAAGCTGTATTGGCAAACTGAACCCTCTTTAGCATGTTTAACTATAAAAGGTAATATAATAATGTTTGAAAATGTTTCTTTGCCATTTTACCTTTCAAACTTTCTTTTGATCTCTGTACCATATACATTTTTTTGTAAGATAAGCTTGCTCATTTTCTATTGCATTCTGTCTATAGTTATACATGGCTTTTTTCCGTCTCTATATCCCAGTTGAGTACCAAAGCATTCTTATTTTTCTGCATCTATTCTCTCTAAAATCCTTTCAAATTGCTGCTCCCCTAGCAACGAAATTTACTAAATTCAAAACACAACTCCTGGTGGAATCATTTTAACAGACATATCAGTGCAGGCTCACCAACCCTTTTCTAACTCTGGAATATAAATTGCATTCTTTGCTTTTTATACCTCTACCAACAACTGTGTAAATTTGATCTTCAACTGGCAGTCAGTTTATGAACATTAAACAGTTAGACCAGGCATAATCAAATATGGTCTTCTATTATATGTTTGTTAATGGCTACAATATTTCATCTGTAATATCTAGAATGATCATTTTTTCATTGATTTGTAAGAAAACCTCTGTATATGTTGCTTGTTATCCTCACTGATGCCATCGCTGGATCAGTATTATTGTTATATTATTATATTTCATATAATACATCATATTATCACTAGAAGCAAGGTAATAATACCATCAGCATTATTAAAACTACCATATTCCTCTTGTATGAGTTTAAGTCAATCCCCTATATACATTATTTAACATTATTTAACCCCTTCCTCCAGCATCATTCTCTTTTTACTTTTCTTAGCCCAAGCCCTGTCATCTACAGACACCTCCATATACATATCACCTCACTGGCAACATTTCTCTTGATGCTTTACTAAGGTTGCCTTCTAGCCGGTATATCAACAGGACAGTTTCAATGTCAAAGGACAACAAAAATCATTTAAAAGATATATGATCATATAAAACATATAAAGAAAGACAGAAAAAAATAAGCAAGTAAAGAAAGTAAAAATACAAATGAAGGAAAGAAAAACAAAGAAAGAGAGAGAGACAGAGAGAGAAAAGAAAAAACAAAAAAAAAGAAGAAACAAACAAAGGAAACAACGAAAGAAAAAAAGACAGGAAAGCACCGGGGCATTTGACATTCGTGAGTTTGGAGTGCATGGAGGAAGTCTAATATATATATATATATATATATATATATATATATATATATATGTTTTATTAGTATGTTCATTTATATATCAAATGTGAGTTTAATTTGCACATGTGGAGCTGAGAAATGGACTGAGCCTTTTGATCAATCTACTTTCAGTCCTGTTCCTTGATCATTTTGTTGGTATGGATGTTTACATGCAGATCATCCTTTATAGTTATCTATATTTTTCTTAGGAGTGATAAAAAAAAAATGTAAAAGAATTTTTGATTATGCAGACCAGTTGGTGGTATAGAACCCATTAGCCCTCTCTCTCTCTCTCTCTCTCTCTCTACCAAGTATATTTAGCAGTCTTCCAACATCACGCGTGGAATGCAAATGGAAGAAAATCTAAAGTAGAATTCTATTTACCAAGACATCTAAAATTGTAACATGTAAGCTGGTTCTAAAGTCTAAAGATTGCTACATAAGTCTGCTTCCTAAGTGACAACCACCATGACCTTTAAGGAAAAATATAATACAAACGAAATTACTATTTTTGCAGATTTAAACAGTAGTCAGTTTAAAAGACATTTTTCTTCATCATACACGCATTACATTATGAGTTTCATTCTTATCTATATTGCTATTTTTCCTGGAATTGCTTGTTCGGTCTTAAATGCATTGAGTTGTTCAAAATAAATTGAGAAAATCACCAACTTGTAGGTGGAGTGCTTAATGTGGAAGGTTGGTGGGAACGAGATAGCTTAATTTGACATGAATGAATTACAATGAAGGCACTGGGTGTTAGACGATAGGTTCCATTATCTTTTGATGCGCTGTGTTTTTTTTTTTTCTTTCTTTTTTCTCAAAATAATACAGTGACAGATTATTAATATTCATTCTTCAAAGTACAAATCGACTTACAGAACAAATTAGCAATAACTTTGATTTCTTTGGTGCCAGAGTTATAGACTAGCTAATAGGCAATGCTTGTCAGGTTGTATTCAACCATGCAGAACATCTGCTGAACACTGCAGGAAAACAATTTGAAAAATTAGAGTTCATATTCTTTTCAAGTGTATCTTTTCAATTCCCTTGTACGTGCTTTGTACACTCATTTCTATGTGCCAACATACAGATGTGGTCATCACAGTGTCCAATATGTTTCCCCTCGGTTAACTGTAACTTTCTGTGCCAAGTAAACAAAAATATATATGCAAGTCAATAGATATTGCTTATCAGAGAAAAAATAGCTTAACTCAGAGTGTTGTCTGTTACTGTTATTACCATATTTGTTATTATTACACATTTGGAAGTTTTTAATGGTGTATTCTAACATGGATTATGTGTTCATCCTTTAGTTTCACATACTTGCCTGTTTCATTATCCTAATAAAAAAAATGGCCAGGTAGTCATATAAAAAAACAAAGGAAGTAATTCTGAGATATTCCCTTGTATGCCCTGGGTAACTTTTGCCCAATATCAAGGGATTTTTCTATTACCCATTTTGAATCTACCTCAGAAGAATGAAGAGCTGAGACAACCATACCAGGAATTGAACCTGTATCCTTGACAGATTCTACATTTGGCACATTAGCCCACTGAGTTATTTCACTGGATAAGATCTGTCAGTGTTTAACACTTTACAGACAGGGTACCAGCAACAGACAGAAGTAGGAACACTCTCAGGTCTGAAGTCAGTGATATCTACTCACTAGAATGTAAACTGACTAGGGAATTTGTAAAATCCAATCCCAAAAAAGCTTGCCATTCTTTTCAACTGATTTTGCTGTTTCCTTGTCATGTTTCCCACATTTCATTGTTTAGTCAGTAGTCCCAACTGTAAAAATAATTTGTATGGTGGGATATACAGATTGGAAACAAATAAAAATAGGACGTTGGCACTCTCCAATCCGAGTATAAACAAAGTATTTATTGATTCCAGAAAACCGACCAAACAAAAAATATTGATGAATTCAGTGGTCGGACCCCCGGGACACTCAGTCAAGAGCATCGGGGAGGCGCCGAGAGGCAGGGGCTGGGACAGGCGGGGCCGCGAGGCGAGCTACCACCTGTCCCAGCCCCTGCCTCTCGGCGCCTCCCCGATGCTCTTGACTGAGTGTCCCGGGGGTCCGACCACTGAATTCATCAATATTTTTTGTTTGGTCGGTTTTCTGGAATCAATAAATACTTTGTTTATACTCGGATTGGAGAGTGCCAACGTCCTATTTTTCTTTGTTTCTGGTTTGTACATTTGGCTATCTGCCCAGCCGGATGCAGCACCTCATCACTGATTACTGTTACAAAAGGTATGATTTATCTCTAAGGTGGAGCCGGCTTTTGTTTTTTCCCGGCCTAACTACGATGTTAATCCTTGTTTACCACCTTTGAAATCATTTTTATGCTGAACTTAGTCAAACTATGAGCTGGGCTCTCATAGTTCCACAAAATCCAATGCAAAAAAATGTGTCGCCCCCCCCTCCCCCCCGCTTCTATAATTTCTTCTATCATTCTATCTATTTAGTTATACATATTTTTAACAAGATACTATGGATTTAGAAATGAACTAACTAGTTATTTGTATTGCACACATATAATATATTTTCCTGAAATTCTAGTAGATTAACTTAAATCTAGTGGAAACTCTTTTTTACATTATGCCTGAAAATTAGATTTTCTGCAATGTATTATTAATTTCTTGCTTCTACCTTTCAAAAATATTCCCTGACAGAAAAAAAAAATCATCTTGGTCGAATTTCTACCTCATGGAACAGGTTTTCTGGAAAAAGATTAATGATGACTGTATGGAACGAAGCAGTGTGTATTCCATAGGGGAAGAAATGTCCTTGAATCAAACAAAGGTTCATCTAAAGCACTATCAATATAACCACAGAGGTGATATTATATAAATACATAAATATTTAATGTTTTTGTTATTCCTTTTCATGCAAAAAAGCAACAATAAGTAATGGGGACTCTATAACATGAGTGATTTCTTTCAGAAGGTTTGTCATTAGATCATATATGAATAAATAAGCGGTTAATAAACAGCTAAAATAGATACACAAAAAAGTATAGTATAAAACGCATAAAAAGACTTCTGTTTATTAAAAATGTGAATGTCTTTTGCTTCTCCTCGCTTACAGTAGCTCTAGAGTTTGAAGCTCGTAGGCAATCAGACATTTGGCGCTTCAGCAGTCTCGTTGCTACCTCATGTAGCATGCAGCATGGCCAAGCCACCCTCTTGCCATACCCAGGCCATCCAATGCTGCCCCCTGATTGGAACAACCTTAACTATAAAACAGAAAATCCTTGTGTCTGTTTGTAGATTTAGATTATGACATCACTGGTAATGTAAATCAATGAGACATCAACATTGCAGTTTATGTGTCTAACTGGGGAAAGGAACAATGTAGAGCGCTGAAAATAGTTGTGTTGACCTAGAAATCCCAGCATGAATAAGCTATGCAAATGTCATGATTCCAGAGTTCAACAGTTTGTCTTGCTTCAGACAAACAGACACAATAATTTTCTGCTTTATATATACAATTCTTACCCTGTAAACTCTATAGAGATATTTGATAGCATCTTGTGGTGAATTTATATAGACAAATAATGAATAAAAGGACGAGGGATTAAGGATACAATAGGAAGTAAACCTACAAGATTGTTACATTGGTGGTGAAGCAAGTGTTGCAAAGCTGTAGATACAGAATGGATTGTAATTAATAATTAAATAGGATGGCCAGATCATTTTTTGATGCAAAGGTATCAAATACTGATATCATGATTATTTTTTTTTTAAATAGAATGGTAAACATATAGGGTAAAGTAGGATTAAAAATAATCTTCCTATATGCAGCAGACAAAATAAAAAGAAGTCAGTGCTATAAATATACTTCTGTTTACAAATTAGATTAAGTCAAAAGAGGACTTTTCATTATAATTAACTGTAAAGTTTTATATTATAGTAAACAACCAGTTTGTCTTAAAATATCAACATAATTGATTGAGACCATGTTAACCTGTTTATGACTGTACTGTTTGCCAATTTTCTACTCGTGCAGACACTAGATGTGTGAAAATGTCTGCGGTGTGTGTGTTTATCTGTAATTTCCCTTTCTCTCCTTTACTATACACACATAAATGATGCATGTTTAATTCTATAACGTGTATGTTCCCCAACATTCTTGTATAAATAGGTAGTGTTCTAAATGTAAAACTGTGGGTAGTACTGTAATGAACTAGGTCCCCAGGATATTCTACCTGATGAAACACTTTACACATAAATAAATACATACATGTATTTTTCCCCCCCTTGTAATGCTGGGGTTTCTTGATAAGTACATAATTCAAGCAATTACAGAGCAGAAAGATCAGTCGAATGAGCCCAATTCGACTTACTCCATTTATTAAACACGTCCACATTAATGAGGGAAGAAAGGAACAATTTCCCTTCACTTTATATGGTTGGATATCTTCCTAGATTTTTAAAAGCCATGACTTTGGTTCCCATAGGTGACTCCTGTTTCTCCATATAGAAATTACATGATTACTTGTTGACCTATAGGATTAGCAGCTGCCATGCTGTCTTTTGTAGTTAGAAGAATGCAAGTCTGGATGACAGTCAAATTCTCTTTTAATTAATTTTGTCTCCGAGTCTCTGTGCACATACTTAGCTTGTACTGAAATCTTTCACTACTGGAGCTGGCTGTTGTGTGCCAGGGGACCATGTGTCCTTTCTCTTTCCTAACCAATGTTCGTGGAAGGAACAAGGATAAATTCATTTAGTGACTGTACCAGTTGCCCAGAGATCTTGCTTGAAATATGTACATATGCATGTCAAGCGCAATGATATACTTGAGCATGGTATGAAAATAAAAAAGCATATACCTTTGTCAAGAGCAAGTCTTGTCCTGTTAACGTAAATTAAATATTTCTTTTTTTTACTATTGAGAAATCGGTTTATATAAAGTCACACAGAGCGTCACCGGAAACGTAATTATATTGTGAATATTGAAATATATATATATATATATATATATATATATATATATATATACACACACACACACATATATATATATATATATATATATATTAAATCATCTATACAGTGTTATATATGTATATATATATATATTAAATCATCTACATCATAGCAGTGTGTTAGCAGAATTGCAAAGAAATGCATATAATATCATGTAACCATTTTGACAAATCATACATAATTCTGTAAATCATTTGGATTCTTCAAATCATTTTGAAAATATAATTAAAACTATATCTGCTTTAATTGTTAGACCTGATGCATTTTTTTGTATATTAAAATATATATATATTTGGAGCAATTATCTGCTATCAGGGCTCCAAACTGTTGCTATACGAACTGTAGAAATCAGAATATAGTGCACATAGAAGTTGCAGTTGTCATGACAACCTAGTCCTTCCGGTTTTTACCACACAATGTCTCTTTTTTTTTTTTTTTTGATGATGATGATGTTGCTTTTTTGGTGTTAATTTAGTTTTTTTTTCTGCACTGTACAATCATTCTGCAACCAGATTGCATATTAACCCTTCAAGGGCTACAGAGGTGAAAAATAGGTTGCACCTATAGCAAAAAAAAAATACCAGCCATGCTATAGTGTCCATTAAAATTAATATTGGCATCAAACCAGTAAAATACCGGCTGGGCAGCAACCTTAGTGCACAATGCCACAATGGGAGTTATTTCAAATGGGTTAATTGTGGAGCGACAAAAAGTAGCCCAGTCATGGAAAGCAATGGAATGTTCCGGTTGAATACATCACTTTTCGAACTTAGTTCCTGGAAACTTCCTTTATACCTAGCCCCCAATGTGTGGTCAAACAGTTCAAACTAAATGCACACTTTACAGTAATCTTTAGTGATCCCCTGGATGTCACAATTGTTTCCCATTAGCATTATAATAGGAATTGGAAAAGGACATTTCAACCTGTGTGATGCAAACAGGAGGTGTTTGTTAATATTAATAATTGATCTTTTTTAGCTTAATTTATATAGCTTTATCCATAAACATCATCACAATCGTCATCGAACAAGATTTTCCACGCTGCTATCTCACTGATAATGAACTCCTGCCACGGCATGCTCGTGCATGATTGATATCCACAGATATGATTCATTGTAGCACTAATCAAGCCATGGACTGCAGGGGCCTGCTTCTCATTGCTTGGCAGATATTTGCAAAAAATCCACTTTCTAAATCAGAAAAGGTTTTGGAAGCAGATAATAATATTGCTAACATTATTATTTTTACCTGAAAAAAGAGTTAATAGGATAGTGATGTTTTTTTTTTATTTTTTGTTTTAAAAGATGCATTGGATAATAAAGGTAAACAGCATGTATGTGTGTTCATGGCAGCAGAATTCTAGATAATATACAGAATATTATATAGGGTATATAAGGGAATAATAGGCTCAGAGCAGATGGAAAGCTACAGGTTCTGTCAGTCACAGGAAGGACACTTGAACTAACTATATGAATTCTTGTACAGGACCTTGCATTATATAGAGTAGATCATGGGGTTGAGACATATATTTATCACCATATTGAGCCATTTACCTACCTATATATTGTCACACAAAATAGATATGTTGTTTCTTTATATTTCAGATGAGCAATGGAAAAAGAGGGGGAACACACAACACAACATACACTGTAATTAAATTGACCAGTGTGAGAATAAAAAAAAGTAACAGAACAAGAACATCTTCCAGCATTATTTTAATTTCTTTGCCTATAGCACCTAAAAATGCAAGATGACTATAACAAAGAAACATTCATGTAAAAAATGAAATATCCCATTAGACAGATAGGTTTACCATTTCATATATCTGTGGAAAATGACAGAAACGAAAATATGTTCACCCATTTACATCAATTCCAAGTAATTAATTGTATTTGTTTTATTATTAGTTTTTTTCTTTTTCTTTTGCTATACTATAGGATTCTAGGAGACTTTAGTTTCTGAGAGAAAGGCCAGATATTACTCTTTGTGTGGACCGGGCCGGCGTCACCGTAAGGAAAAATAAAAAATGCCGGTAGAGGCACTGGCTAGGGAGATGATCTCCCCTCACCAGCCCTCTACACGGCGGCTGTGGAACAGCCTGGGAGGGGGCGGATCTCACCGGGTGCGAGGCCCGCCCCCTCCCCTTGAAGCAGAACGGTATCTGCTTCGGGGAGCCGAGCAGCATGAGCTCTGTGTGACTTTATATAAACCGATTTGAATTATTTATATTTCCAGGTCACTTTATCTTTTAATTGTGGACTCTTTTATAGATGTCATCATTTTATATTTTCCCGCCGGAATTAGAACAGTCTATCTCTTTTTATATATATATATATATATATATATATATATATATACGTAATCCAAAGCAGGTGCACTCAGCTATTAAGAAAAAGTATATATACAAACTCGGTTACTGCCCGGGTGCAGTGTAGCTCTAAGCACATAACAGTCCAAAAAACAGAAAAAATACACGCACTCACGGGTCTTTTTCAATAGAAGAAATCATGGTCTTTATAGTCGATAGACCTTTATCAAGACTCCGAGATTCGGACCGAAACGTCGACCACATGGTTATATGTATTTGAAACACTATCATCTGGCAATCGACTATAAAGACCATGATTTCTTCTATTGAAAAAGACCCGTGAGTGCGTGTATTTTTTCTGTTTTTTGGACTGTTATATATATATATATATATATATATATATATATATATATATATATATATATGTTTTTTCTCTATTAATATTTATGTTTCTGAAATTTTTCAAATCACAGATGGCATATAAGCTTTTATTCCATAAGATCAAACAAAGCTTTTATGATGGTTTCACTTTAATGTTAAATGAAATCCAGTTTTTTTTATGGGAATACATCATGCCTGTGATTTGAACGTTATAAGAATACAAAGTGGCAAAGTATCTCCAGCACTCTGCTAGTGAACATTAAAAGTCAGAGTATTCAAGAGATGGAACTTACTTTTTTGAGTAGGAAAAAGATGAAGAAAAATAATTAAATGCAGAATAAATTCAATTAATTACCAATGTACAATATCAATGTGAATACAAAAATAAGCGGAAAATGTAAAACACAGAATCAGTATTGTATGCTGAAAAAACCCTGAGCCCTGCCGACAATCTGTTAAAGTGATAGTAGCAACAAGAATAAAAATAATAAACACATACAAACTGGTGACTTTAGGCTTTAAAAAGAAATCGTCCCCTATCGTATTGCTCTGTATTTTGATCAGTGGTGTACATGTCATAGACACGGGCCCATGGGTAGTGTGTGAAACATATATCCTGTAGATAACAGTGATGTAGCTGAGGTCTATGGGTGCACTGGAACAGATCTCTCTCTGCTCCCTCATTGGCTGGTGCTGTGTGCAAGGGAAGTGAGGTAATATCTGCTGTGTGCTGATAACATATGGTCAGCTTTGCACTGCATAATGTGCCCAGTAAAACCGGAGCATAGAAAGAATGATGCATGAGTATCTTAGCGTCTTCCTCTCTTCTGACTACCTTTATTATTGCAGGTTGGGTTGATGGGGAGGCATTCATATTTTTGTTACACCAATAAGCAATCACAATGGTATCCCTAATCTTGTTGAAATAAATTAGATTATAAACTCTAACGAGCAGAGACCTATTATGCATTTGCTGTTATTATCTTATAGGCCACGTTATATCACTGTACTTCTGCTCAAATGCATTACATATACCTATATAAATTAGAGTGCATATACATACATGTATAGTTTGGGTTAACTTTTCAATGCTGTGTTCACTCTTCTGTCATGGAAAGGGTTAATCCGCAGTCACATTGATTTGTATTATGACCTAAATGTTACTCTGCTGTGAAGTTGTGTTGAAATTTCATTACCATACAAACTTCTCAGTTGTCCAATAACAATAAACAGTTCTAAAAGTGAATAAAACAAAGAGCATAACTTTTTTTTTTTTTTTTTTTTTTAAATCAGCTGCTCTGTTGTCCAACCTTATTCTCTGCTAAGCTTCCCGTGATATTCCTAATGATGGGATCATTGCTGCAGAAAAGAGTGTCATGTTTCTGTTGGATGCAAAAAAATATGTTAAAGAAATGGATATCATTACTTCCAAACAATTGACGGTTGGGAAAATGAAAAGCTATTATAGGCGGTGGTGATAATTACAGTTAATTTATCATAATTTCTCTCTCTGTGTTAATTTAATGGTAATCAGGCAGAAAATGTATGTGCTGAGTGTATTAGTACTTGAGCGAAAGAAACGATTTCTTACCAACGCATGAGTATAAAGAGTATTGTACCAGTCACAGGTGCATTATTAATATCATATTAAATATGATGCACGTGATTATCTTTGCTTTCAGAACCTAGTCCAAAAACATGCAATGATACATTAGATACATTGATTTTTTTTTATATTATTTTTTATAAATATGGTCAACTAAAACGAGTGAAATTCAATCTGGAACCAGATTAGAAGTGCAAGATTTGGGCTCTATTCAATGATGTGAATTATCACTTGTAACTGTTTTTTTTTTTTTTACTTACAATTCTCTGCGCAAGTCCATGATAATCAATAATCTGTGATGATTAACTCAGGTCACTGCACGGTGCCCAGTATGTAATGTTTTTGAACATTATTTGACCCTCCATTTTTTTTATTACTTTGCAATATGTATTTTTTTTTTTTTAAGTTTTTAAAGAAAGTTATGTTATATAAAACATTATCAGTTATGAAATGGAGCCAGTTCGCAGAAAGTGAAACATATACACATAAAATGTGTCTGTATTCGCCCCCTGCTAAGTCTGCCCATAAGTCCTCAGCAAGGAACCTGGCAACGTGGTCTTAAAAGTCGGCAACCAAATTTGCCAATAAATGGTATAAATTTAACTCTCTTTGTTTTTTGTATTTCCACAACTAACACTGTACTATCTTTTTTGTATGTATTCAAATGTTTGACAGGCACTGTACATTTTTAGGACATATGTGCCCTTCCCTTGTTATTGTTAGATGCAGTGGTAGATTGAGCAGTAACCAGGCTGAGATATACGGTAAAGATATCTTCCTTTAGTATTCTATTGTGCCTCATTGTGTGCAGTGTAGCGAATAAGCTCAATTGCGTAAAATGCAACAGTATTTCCGTCTGGGGAGATGATGTTGAAAATCATCACCTCTTAGTAAAAGTCCTCCAATATTGTGTATTGTATGCTGTTGTAATACTGGATACAGAATCCATTAAGTCCAGCATTTTTTTTTTTCATATTAAAGAACATTTCTTTTTATTAAAATTGTTTGTGAACCGTACTTCTATAGACTACTATTCAAAACCTATCCCATAGTTTTTGTTTAAAAAAAAAATAGACTTGGGAGACATCATTTAGTAAAGATGGTGCTTCACTGAGCTATGGTGAGTCGGTGTGCCACTCATGTAAGCTGGAAGGAAGGAGAGGATTTGTGAATAGGAATATTAACGCAAAGGAGATTGTGAACATAAAGAGTTAGGAAGAATGCCAGTGAAGTAGAAGAGTAGGTGGGAGAAACTGAAGTCTCAGAGGAGGTGCAAAATATGTTAGCACTGGAGTAGAAAAGAGAGCACAGAACCCACTCAGGATTCATAGTTCACTTGTTAGTTTGCGCTAGGTAAGGTAAGCATTACACAAACCTTTTAATGTGGTGTTTCTTTTGTATTTAATGCCTCTTTAAATGAGTCCTTTTTAATGATTAATATGTTTATAGGGGACATAGACTGCAAGTGTTGCAACTCATTGAGTTCTATTAGGGGAAGACATGCATTTCCGTGGAATAGTTTCCTCCCTTTACTGGATCCCAAAGGGTTAAATCCAATTTTACTTTTGTTATATATTTTTTTTTCCAGTCCTGATGAAAACAACAGTACTGTGTGTTCCGTGTTTGTTCATTGTGCACAGATGGGAGAAAAATATCTAACATGGACAGCAATAGCAGAATATTTATGGCAAAAATCTGATATTTTCTTGATTCAGTCCGGTTTCTATCTTTCAGGATAGTTCTAGAAGCTGACATAGAAATATGCATAGCAGCTTAGATTTCTATCACGTATGGGAATATGCCAGTAAACGTAGAGTGATTCTAACGTCAAAATGAGATTGTTAAAAGCTTTGTTATGAATGCTTGGGGCTGAGAGCTCTGATGATTCTACAATAAGGTCATTACTAGACACCAGTCTGAGATTCCAAAGTGGCAACATGTATTATACTCAGCAATAGTCATTCACCATGAAATGGCAGTTATAGAACAGATTCTTAAACTCATGTATCATTTATTAAGTCTATTTATGTGAAATCAATTCTGCACTAAAGGCAAAATCTGCAAATGTGTTTAGCAGCATGAGATACACCAGACTTCATGTCTGTACATCTGGTTTAAAGAGGAAAAAATACAACTGTTATCAGACAAAAGCAAGTGAACCACTAGGACACAATAGCACAGAAATAATTGTGGGGTTGATAATTTTTAAAAATTTGAAAACTAGTGTTAACTAGTTAAGATTGCTTAAAGGACAACTTTGGTCTACAAAAAAAAATAAAATAAAAAGGTTTCTTTAAATAGGTTTAGCATTGTTAACAACAACAACAGTGCTGAAAATGCTTAATGAAAGGATAGAGTAAAAAGCTTTTTTTCAGGTCTCACATCTGCCCATAGAGGATACTGGATGCTTGTCCCCGCTTGCTACTAGAGTATCATTCGCAACGCCATTTTGGAAAGTATCGTCGGCTGTCGATGATGTGCATTTTCGGTCGGATCAATATTTTCTGCACCATGGATGGGGACAGCTTCCCCTAGGGGGACAGTGGGACCTGAAAGAAAGGATTTTACTCCTTTCATTAAGCTTTATACTTTCATTAAGCCTTTTCAGCACTGTTGTTAACAGTTCTAAACATAATTAACCCCTTTGCAAAATTGGACGTGACAGGCACGTCCAGCCGGGAAATCTGTTCCCAACAATGGACGTGCCTGACAAGTCCTGGGGTGAAATGAGCAGTTTTCGTGATCAACGATCGTTAAAACTGCTCTGTCGGTGCTGGTCTATTGCCTCGATGTCAAGGCAATGACCAGCACCGAAATTTGGGCACTGAGGCACCCACGATCACTCCACGGAGCGATTGTGGGCGCCATACTGCAGTAGCCCTCTTGTGGTCAGAGCTTCGGAAGTGAAAAGAAATTCACTTCCGTCGCTCTGAATATGTTGTTTGACTGCCCCCACAGGCAGTCAGCAACATTGCAATGAAAAAAAGTTAAAATTAAATTAGGATTAGCATAAGGGATAGGGTAAAAATAAATGAAAATTAAAATATATTAAGGATTAGCATAACGGTTAGAGTTGGGGTTCAATTTTGGGTTAGGGTAAAATTTTGTGTTTGGTTTGGGGTCAAAAGGTCAATATAGGAAAAACACATTATTTTTGGTTTTCGCCCCATAACTCGCAAAAAACTGCAGAAAAACATGGAGACATGAACTTGGGACAACATTTAGAAACTATTTAGATGGGGTCTTTTTTAATGACTGTATTTGTGTAAATTATATTTTAGGTCAAAGTTAGAAAACGTGGTTGTTTTGTTTTTTTCATCATATAATTAGATTTTTTTTGTAGTAAATTATAAGATATGATGAACATAATGTATCTAACAAAGGCCCTTCTTATGACGATAAAAACAACATATAATTTGTGTGGGTACAGTATGTGAGAGAGAAGAAAATTACAGCTAAATACAAACACCCCAGAAATGTAAAAATAGCCCTTGTCACCAAGGGAAAATCAAGGCTAAAATGTCTTGTAACTAAGGGGTTAAATAAAAATGTTATTTTTCAGGTCTACAGTTGTCCTTTAAATGTTAATAATGTGAGTAGTTTATATAAAGGTAGACTCGATAAAGAGAGAATTGCAGGGAATTGAGAAGGCCATTTGAAACTTGAGGTCTAAGTAAAAAATTTCCAACCTGTCTACATTGACCTAAAGTTTGAAATTCCCATCTCAATGCCCTGCAATTCTTACTTTATTAAGTAGAGACTATACTGTTAGGCTCACAAAGTAAATATAATAAACTCTGTTTATATTATACGAATATATGAACCACAATACAAAGTTACAATAAAAAGGCTACACAATTGAATAACCACTGAAAATTGAAATATAAAATCATATCAAAGCTTGAGAAAGCTTTCATAAAGAGCAATATATTTTTGTCTGCCAGTTAATAACCTTTCTGAAAAACCACAAGTTTTCAGGTAATGCGTTATTCACATCTAAGCCATTGCAAGTGGGATTCTTTAAATTAAAGGCTATAATCTATTGCATACATGTTCCAGGTTGGCCACACCAGCCATTTTTTAAAAACAAGCAAAATCTTTATGGAAATCCCACAGAACCACCATAAACATACAAATGAGATATGTGCCTCTGAAAAATGGCCGCTCTGTTTTCGCTACAACCTGCAAGATGAAGTTTATTTCCCATATTTAATTCTTTTGAAATCAAGTTTAAAATTAAATGTACTTGGAATTTTAGGAATACACAGGCATCGGCAGAAATACTGCTGGTGCAAAAATGTCAACCTCCAGTACATTTTTACTCTTTCTGGATTGCCCTTTGGATTGCTCAGGAGAAAGAGGTCCCTTGTTATCCAAAACCCATGCTCTTACATACTTACGATAAGCAATAAGAATCTCTCCTGGTTCAAGAGGCTCAAAATCGGCCCCCCTCACGCTCGACATATTGCTGGGCTGGTTAGTATAGTTGCTACCCAGGCATTATGCTAAAAAGTTGACTTAAGGACAATGTTACGTCAATAGATGCAAAATCATTACCAGTAGTGTTTGGAAGAAAAGTTGGCAACACTATTGATTAGTGGATATCTCCCCAACAAGACCATCAGAATAAATAGAAATCTGACCCTCCCCGCTCTTTGGACGCCCATATGAATGGGGATCTAAAGGATTATATATTTTCATTTAATATATTTAATTACTAAAACCATAACTATATCATCTAGTGATTTTTTTTATAATTGGAAATTAGCCGTCTTACTGAAAATGTTACTTTAATTTTATATATATATATATATATATATATATATATATACATTCTCAGGTACATCTGCTGAGCTGCTGAAAAGCAACATCCATATTTAGTCCTAATTGGCTAAGTCTCTCTCTGTTTCTGTGTATTGCATACCTCATCAGCAATAAGCTCTATCACTACCCCTGTCATATTGATCTGAAGTAATCGTTCTCACAATGTTTATTTAAGGAGAAAAAATATGGCATGCTTTGACTCCTTGTTCATTGCCAGGTTGCCATGGAAACAGCATTCTATGGGCTTTTTTTCCCCCATCTGGTTAGCTTTTGTTAGACGACAGTCTAGCGCAGGCTCCATCTTTTCTGCTGGATAGCAAAGGGAATAAAAAGAAGCATCCCATGCGGCACCTGGATTCTGAATGAAGACAACAATGCTGGGACGACAGCCACATTCCATTGTATGTCCCTTATAAAAGACTGTCTTAACTATATGCATGTGTGGGTATTTAGTCAATCAGATGCATTTAAATCAAACACAATTTGCAATATTAAAATCATGTATTAAATTAAAATTGTATAAAATTGCATTTATCCAATGACAAGGCTTATTGTATAATACCATTTCTCATGGCGGCACAATTGGATTCGGGATGGAAATCCTGCCATCCCAATATTGTCCAGTGTAGGACATCGTAGAATGCCTATTGTCCGGTGTCTAGGAAACCAGAGAATGCGCAGGATGTGCAGGATTGTGTGGATGCACGCTGTATAATCCCCGAATCCCATTTAATTCACTATGTTTATAATGTATTTCATCAGGACAAATACATTGAAATTTCTCTTATTTTCAACTGCGTCCTTGGGAACTTGTTCAATGCAATTTAAAACATGTGAACAACTAAATGTGAGATAAATTTAAATACATACATATATATTTTTACAAATATGTTCTGGAGACAGAATGGCAAAATACAAATTAAAAAACAGCACCATTAAGTTTTAATGCAAGTAACAATGGTGGCATGTAGAAACATGGCGCACATCCAGATATCACTAAATAATGCGCATGTACAGCAGACGACAAATTGTGTGGGTCTGTGCAGGCTCCGACAAATACGTACTTCCTGTGCCGGCTCATTGCGCCAGCACAGCCAATGTATAAAATCAGGCGCTGAAAAACATCTGATTAGTGTCTGAAAGCCTTCACCAAACAGAGAAAGGTCGCTTTCCCACACTGCAAAGTGTTGAGATAATACATAATAAACAGCGATTGCGCCTTTTTATACTTCTCATGACACTTTGCAGTGCGGGAGTATTTAATCATGACCCCCAATAATTCTTAATCCATCACCCTAACCAATATTTTACCTCCAAAATCTTTCATCAGGGCTACAAACTTAACATCTGTTACCTCCACGAGTGATTACTGAATTAGCATGATAGGCCAGGTCATGTGATGTAAGATGTGAATCAGCAGAGACTTGTACTGCAGAAGAACCCACTGACATAACTAATATAAACTAGACATGATCTTGGAAAGTACTCCACCTCCTGAAACATTGCTAAAATGCTAAATAACAGATACTAAGAAAATCAATAGAAGCATGGAGTTCCCTCTGATGCAGTGCTACATTACTACTCCAGAGCGGTATGGTGGGCGTTGGAGCAGCACTTCATCCATTTTCACTCAAGGAGGAAATGTATAGGACCAACAGCAGATAATATCTATTAGATACAAATAGGTCCTTTCCGTAATGGAGAATGGTAGGAAGCGAGCATTCTGATCATGTGATCAAGGTGAGAGCTTCAGTGAAGTGGTCACAATCTAGGCAAGAAAGGTGAAGAGTTTGCCAGGAGACAAATGTTAACCAGTTTTTTTGTTTATTTATTTTAGCATATCAGCACTCCACACTATATTTGATCTACTCTGCATGCATGCTGAGCTTTACTGTCTCCCCGGCTCTATCCTTTGGATAAGCAAAAGCCCCACTGACTTGCCTTCACTGACTCAACAAAGACAGGGTTCAAAAAGAAAAAAATATTTAGAACGCGAAACAAGAAACATCGCTGACAAAGTTAAGTAATGACTTATCTATTGCACATCCTTACAAAGTTTGCTGCGATCATTTAAGTTTCAACATCTATGACAACAGAATGTCTTCACAAAAAAACAACATACACTGAATGTATGCACAATAAAAATAGTATTAGCATTGTTTCCCCCGGGGATTAGCTAATGAGAGTGACTTTCAAAGCAAACCAAAACTTAAACTGCAATAAATGACATGCATCGTTATCATGCTTTTAACATCACCAAGCTAAGAGTTTCATGAGTTATTTTGAGCAATTTCAGACGTCAATCAATAAGACTTACTTTAAAATGGGAGACAAATGTGAATAAGCAGCTCCTAAATAGGTAAGTGTCAATAAATGAGTCAATTTTATTTGCTCATATTCTCCTTTGAGGTGTGATAAAGTGTTTGATGAGCACAATAACAAACTGGATGACAAGCTCAACACTAGTGGATACAATTACCCCCTCTTTTGCTTCTGGTAACATTGCATCAGCACTCCGTTTTCTAGCTTTCTTCCTGGAATTTGTTCATGTAGAAAGTCTCTAAGCTACTTTTCAACACAGCAGGCAGTAAGGCTGCCCTAATTACTGCCACAGAGACCCAGATGCTTTTGTCAGCTTCTCAAGGAAAGGGAGAGAAAAAAAATAGATTGCATGAAGACAAAATAACCTACGGATCAAGTGTAGTTCACAAAATAGAGGCGAAATGCCACTAACATCTTTGCCATCTGTAGACTGTTAAAAAAAAAAAAGTTGAGGCTAAACATTGAATACAACTATAAGCCTAGAAGAGCCATTTCTTAGTGATATAATGGCCATATTTTTTTGACCTTGAAGGTGAGGTCTATATTTAATTAAAAAAAATAAAAAAAATGGTGGGATAATATTTTAGGGGAAAGAATGATGGTTAAAAAAAACTAAATTACCCTGCAATTTTATTTAATGATGGTATGGTTAAAATGGAATAGGGGACTTACAGTTTCATGGTAATTATAACGTGCTATAAATATATAAACTTGTTGAACAAAGATACCCAAGAAATTGGGCATTAGAGCGCCCTCTGCCTTCTTCCTGAAGAGTATAAGCAGGTATAAAAAGTTATAACGTGGCCTTATTGTAGACATCATATCCCAGTGCCATTAAAATGACAAGCTGTGCATACTGTCTTATCTCTCTGTACTCCTCTACGCTATCTGCACTTATAACCAAGGTCAGATGGACCCAAACTGCACACACTCAGTTGATGGGGTGAATATGGAGATAAGATCAAATGTACGGAGGTATATGATAACTCGTCTGCAAGAATAGATGGAGAGACTCCTACTGTCACATAGTTATACCGCTGCTATATTTATGACATGGAAGTAAACATTTTTTCAACTGTCTTTAAAATTTCTGGAACTCAAACTGTCACTAATTTGCAAGCTTTCCAGAGGATGTACCAAACAGCGATCTTTTGGATTATACTTTAAATTTAACTGCATATTTCATGATATTGCCTCTGTTATCCTGCCTAAATACCAGGCTATGCATCACAGAAGTTATATTTGTAAATTGAAATTTACTTCTTCTACCTTGTGGTTGAGTAAATAATTATTTTAGACAAAAGTGCCAAAGAGGTAGCATGTTTATGGAATGTACTGTCATTCTGAAGACTGCAGTTTGCTTATAAACCATTCCACGTACAAAAAAAACAAACTACAATGAACTTTCACAGAAGAACAACATTCAACTAATTATTGAAATAAAAATACACAATGAAAAAGGCAGCTGAGTAATGCATTCCTGACATACTTCTCCATATACAGAACATACTAAATGATCTTTACAATCAACATATTTTCTTGTATACTCGGTGTGATCTCCGGAAACATGTCAAAAGAGAAAAATTGTTCATTTGTGATTTTCCCCGTGTAATTAATGATGCACTTTAATAGCATTCTCCTTCTCCTGCTAAGCTGAATGCTTTATAATTACTTATGTATAGTAACTGTAAAGACTTAACAAATGGCCTCCAATTCATCAAGATTCATTATAAGTTAAGGACTCTAACCAGAGTAAATCTTGATTAATTTGAAACATTAACTTGTAATGGTGTGTGGTAAAACTGCCCATTAGAATTATCTATGTCTCTAGAAACACCTATTTCTGATTTTCATTTTCTTTTAAGAAATTAAGGTTGCAACGTGTTTTATAGTTTAGTGTTCTATACTAAACCATAATATAAACTTATATGTTTTCAAAAACCTATATTTGTCATATAGCAGGGCGTATTCAATCAACAGTAAACTGAAGTGAATTAACCAATCAATTTAAAGAGGTGGTCTCAAACAAGAGACACAGTTTGGTCACATGGTGTTCAATGCTACTTGAGAACTACTTAAGGTCCTGTCTGCAAAAAACAAGGGTCTCTCTCCATGCTAGTGAAGCATGGCAGCTGCCGGGCAGAGGATACATTGGCGTGTACTATCAAAAGTACATACCAGTTTATCCTCAGACTAGGGACAGCGGTTTTTTCGCTTGGCCCATCATTATCGTCTCTAATACAGATGGTCGGATTTTAAGTTGTGTCAGAGTAACAGACCAATAGGTAGTGGAAAACAAAACTGGAACAGTCTTAAATCCACCACGGCATCAAATAAGTGACACAGAAATTATGAGGGTAATAGAACTGAAGGCGATTTCACTCCTTATGCTAAAGGCTTTGACATCAGTCATTAAACACATATTTTCTTTCAAGTCTTTAATGATGACGAAAGATGCCCAATTGGTCAGTCAGTTGTCCTATGATTATCCTTTGCCATGTACATCCAGTGAATGTAATGAATATATAAGGAGTGTAATGAACTGGAAAATAAACAATATGCCCCATCAAAAGCAATGCTGAGATAGAGATATTCAAACTGAGGTTAAGTAAAGTTTTTGAAAACTAACTAAGAATGGAGTATGAGTTTGTTCCTATTTTTCCACTGTAAGTCTTAGATGTATTCATGGTTATAAAAGTGTGTATAATTGTCAATTCTTTTTTTTGTGTGTCCCTGACCTTTTAAGAACTGTTTTAATATTTACAGTTTGTTTTGTTAGGTGAGAATGATTCCACGACCCATTGTGATGTCAAATCCAATATATTGAGTTATCAAATACATGAATGTTTTCCTTTAATTATTGAATGACTTTTTCAGGAACCCAAATATCTTTCAAGACTACCCTTTACACATTTTAATTATTCATTCATAGGTCACTTGCAAGGATCTTACTTTCTTGACTGCAAGTAAACATGTGGCTCCAGATATAACCAAGTTTCTATCCTTACAATATGATAATTCCAAAATGCTGTAAATATTCTATTGGCTTGAGAAGCAAAAACATCATTTTAATGTACACTTATATTAATTTCTGAATATAAATTAAGATCCAGAAATACTACTATAAACTAATGATTATGACGTGCTCCTCCATACACATTAAATGTAGTCATGTTTTCGTGCTACACAGCACATGAATGTTTCTGATATTATTTATGATGATTATATTCTGATTATATTCCATTTTGTTCCGATGAGTCAGTTCAGTATAAATCATATGGCGATTCTGGAATGTCTTAGGGTATAACTTTGAACATCAAATCTGCTTCATGGTTTCAAATTCCAGAAATCAAGAACCAAAACTGCCCATTTCAGACTCTATAGTGGAGATTGATTAGTTTAAACACAGTCCACATGTTCTTTCAAATGGAACAAGCCCCAATGACAAAGTGGACCTTTTTTTTTTTTTTCAGTCAAACTAACTTTAAAAGCTATGGAGGCTACTAATCTTTTTAATCCTTTGTCACTACTGAAATAGGAATGAAAATGATGAAGCCCTCAAATGAAGATGGTTTGAGCTTTGCCATGCAGAAGATCAGTAAGAAGCAGAAATGTATCTGTATAAAAAAAGGCAACATATTATATATATACATTGTGTTAGCAGAATTGTATCAGTTAAGAGAAAATGGTTTTTTTTTTAAATATGTCTCCTGTTTAAGACATAACTTTGTTTAATATGCAAATAAACCAGGTTAAATTGGTGCTAATAAAACCACAAGATGATGTCACGAACAGAATACACTACAGGCAGTTTAAAACATATTTGTCTCCTAATGATTAACTTTGATTGCAAACCTGCTAGTATAGATTGTTTTATTCTGTACAATCACAGTACAAACAGTGTCCAGATGATGGAATTCCTTTAATAATAAATCGCCACACAGTTTGACACATTTCCCACAAGATACATTTAATCATTAGTGTTACATTGGCCTTTATATATCATGCCATGAGATTGGCACTGTCTGTCTTATCTGTCTGATGTTTTAGCTGTGTGGGCTCAGAGCCAGAGCCCTTTTCCTCTACTGTTGATATCCTAAAATCTTGGCTAGCTGACAAAACTAGTTGCCCGAGAGCAAAACATCTGTAGCCTTGGCCTGTGGAACCCAGTTCCTACTTCCATTGTATTGTACCTTGTATGACTTCCTTTTTGTGATTTCTATGCACTCAGTTAGGAGACTATTGTTTTTATTTGTTTGGCTTCCATCATGCTATAGTTAAGAGAATAGTACCATGTTAGCCGTGGTAAAATAGGAAACAAGGATAGTTAAAATGATGCCATTTATTGACTAACTGACAGTTTGATTGCAAGCTTTTAAGACCAAATTACTTGGTAAATTCCTAAGCCATTAATTAGGCTAAAACAAAATTCCTAATTACAAAACATAGTTAGCAACTTTAAAAAAAAGTAAGACAAATACAGGGTATTAAAGAATGTTCTCTGCCTAATGTGGCTTTATTTGTTCCTTATGATCTCTATGGCCATACCTAATAGCTGGCTTTCCCTGATATATTCGGACAGGGAAAAGGCCCCGGTTGCTTCTCTTCCATCGTAAAGGAATCCGAAACAAGGTGGGGCACCCTACCGGACATCTACGAACTGCACAATGCCAATCTTCTCTCCTATGCACTGACTACTCAAAAACAGAGTGTTTGGGATGAGAAGTGGTACGCAGTAGAACAAGATCTTGTTAACATAAGCAGCTTAAACAGTCTCTTCTGGGATCTAAAAAAAAAAGCTGAAACTAAGAAAGTCTATAACAGTATAGTCTTAGAGAATCTCTTAGACAACTGGTCCAGGTTTAAAAAGTGTTTTTAAGTTGAAGAATAAGGTTGCAGCTTTTCTCACACTGAAACTTCTGACATATAATATTTCTGATATAAAAGTGAATAGATGGGTCGAAAGTGGTATACTAAAGATTGAGGTCCTTGTGGAAAAGGGATTGATCAAGCCATTATTGCATATAAAGGGGTTCCTTTTGAAACACCTTTGTCGAGATTTTAATACTGTAGCCTCCAGAATTAAAGACATTATAAAAGGAAAGAAAATCAAGGGTATGTTGGCTCTATGAATAGACTGGCTGATCTCTAAAGAAGCTGAGTTCCCGGCCACAATTAAAGAGAGGTGGAAGAAGGAGCTGCGTATTGTCATTGCCCCGGAGCAGTGGCTGAGTGCCTTTCAGAAGGTGCATAAGAGACTAAGATGTCTGAATTTAGTAGAGCTTCAGTTCAGGCTTATAAATTGGTGTGTTATCTGGTACCCATCCACTTAAATAAAATGTATCCAGACGAACCAAGGGAATGTTGGAGGTGTGATAGTTGGTGGTTCTGCGAAACAATCCAGAGGTTTTGGAAACTTGTTGCTCAGAAAGTTATGGAAGGGTGAAGTTCCCTTTTAAGCCTGAAGTTTTCTTATTACACTTAAATTTTCCCAAAGTTAATAATCCGGAACTAGATTTTATCATATATGTCCTGTTGGCATTAAAGATATCTTTAATGAGAAAATGGGAGTCCCCCCCCCCCCCTCCCCACCACCAATTTAAATCAGCCAATACTACAGAGATCCAACATATAAAACCATTTGGATCAGGGCATCTCTAATAACGCCATGCCTTGGCTAATGGTTGTATATCCCCCTAACCAGGAAGTGGAGTGGTCAGGGATTCCCTCACTAATGATGTTATCTGTTGGATCTCTATAGAACTGGCTGATTTACTGATGAGCACATTCAATACCCTATGTTTTTTTAAGCTGTTACCTATGTTTTGTAATTAGGAATTTTGTTTTAGCCTCCTTTCATGCCTGAGGAAGCACGCTAGCAATTTGGTCTTGAAACTCTGAGCCAATAAATATAATTTTAACTGTACTTGTTTCCCATTATGCTATACCAATTCAAATACTGAGCATGCACCATTATACAGCAATAGCATAATACAATGATCTAAACATATAACATATATTGTGTTTTCCTGTTAAATGTAAACTGTAATATTTATAATTATATATTGCTCAACCTGGTGACTATTAGATGTAAACATGAATAAGCGCATAATAAAGCTAAAAACAATTGAAATGACCTTTCAAAGTCGAATTATAGTGCCAAGCTCGTGGACAAGATGACCAAGATCCGAACTTTAATATCTGAATTATCCCCTATCAACCATGAAAACAATCCTGTCCTTCTCACTAGCTGTAATATTTGTCATCATTAAATGTCCTTGGATACGTTTTATAAGCTGAAATACCCACAGATAAGAACACAAGCCGATGATTTTGCAGAATCACTTTATGGCGACATAAAATAATCCAATATACTAATGTGTAAAATGAGAAAGAATATAGTTACAGGAAGTGAATTCTTTCTAATATAGCATTTTATTGTCCATCATTAGCATAGCAATAAGTAGGCACATTAAAAAAAATATGCGGAAAATACCCACCTTATTTTTTACGTTTGTTGCCATAAAGAAAGAGTGATTTGGCTGCTGCGTCAAATATAAGAAACTGCATAAACAATTAAAATATTTCCAAAGTACAAAGGCAAAGATGTAACCAATTATTAGCATTGCAGTTTATGAAAGTGTGTCTTGGAATATACTCATCTTTATGGCTATCCCCCGCCTTCAATTTTTATTGAATGATTTTAATTGAAATGCAAAACCCAAAATGAGATCAGAAATATTTACTGTATATTGTTAAAGATGGATTGAGTCCTGAAAAGCGTACAATTGCTAAAAAATGAAAATGCACTCATTACACCAAAATTGATGCACTTGAGGAAATGAAACACGAATTAAAAAAAAGGGGGGTGGAATTTCAGCTGTGAGGGTTTTACATGAAAAGAATGCACAGCTTTACCTTGTAATTTCAAACATAAAAAAATGCATTGATTTGTAGAGAAATATGGGATATCTTAACACTGATTCTAGGGCTGTATACATATTTATAAGCAGCTGAAGGCTTACATGCTGCGACATGCAAACAAAAACAATTTTCTTGCAGTGTTTGTCTAAGAATTTAATTCAATATTTTCAGTTAAGTCGTATTTTGTTCAAACTACACAGTGCCTTCTTCCCCTGATAAATACATTCCATTAACTGTGTGGAATTAGGGTGACAACTTGTCCCGCATTGCCCAGGATAGTCCCGCAATGGAACTTTATGTCCCGGGCAGCATCAATCTAGGACAATACAAAGTCCCTGATTGAGAGCTCTTATTGAAGGAGAGTCTTAACCTTTCAGGATTCAGGATTGGCCCAGTTCCTAAATAGCTGAGTCCCTCCTTCATGGAGCTCAGTGTAAGCATCAGAAGCACCAAGTAAGAAACTCAAACCCTGCATGTGTTTCTGTTTCTTTGTATGTGTAAGTGACTGTGTGTGTGTGTGTGTGAGGGAGAGAGAGAGCGAGAAAGAGACTGGGCTATACAAGTGACTCTGTGTGTAATGAATGGTAATAAAGAGTGAATTATTTGAAACTGCTCCTGTCTGCTAATAGAGGGATTCATTGAAACTGGATCTGTCTGCTAATATCGGGGTTAATTCTTTTAAACTGTTCATGTATGTATAATAAATATATTACATATTGCATCTTAAATTGATATGTTTCCCAATGCTTCCTAATAATGTATTTCATAAGAAATAAAATATGGTTACTCTATGCGGAACAAAAACGAAATAATACTCAACATTACAGAACAGCAAATTCTAAGTAACCTTTAAGTTTCACCAGTGCTGAAAGTGTGTGGAATAAACAAGGTAAAATCAAAGATAAACTAATATCGACCCACAATGGGTCAAATAGCATTAGTTCTGCTAGCCATGTCCAAACCTTTAGAATGTTGGCGAGTCTTAGAATGTCCAAACCAATAGAATGTTGCCAAGTCTTAGAATGTCCAAACCCTTAGAATGCTGGCAAGTATGCATATTTGTGCAGCAAAAGAATAAAAGGCATTCAAAGCAATGCTGTAGCATTTATGTTTCATAAGATACACCAATGTAACTGTTTTACCACTGTTCTATCCAGATTGCTGCCATATTTGTGCAGTGCGTGTTTAATCCTTAGATGTTCAAATGGGTTCATGATATTCAAAGGGTTAAACATGTATGTGTTCTAGCTGTGGACTACTCCCTACTTCAGACAGTGTAGTTCTTTAAGAGGATGCTTTTAAGAATCATCGTAGAATGTAAACTGAAAATGGGAATAGAGATGTATATTGAGGTCACCTTGATGCACAGAACAATAATAAAAAAAAAAAACCTCCTTGCTTAAAAGTGAAATTGTGTGTAAGTGACTGCATTGTGCTTTTTAGATGCATGTCTTTGTTCCACAGAAGGTTGCAGGGCAGAAACCAAGGCTGTCGTGAGAATATTTTGATGAATTTTTTTCAAAGTCACGGCTTCGTTATAAACAAGAAAAGCATCCTTCACCAATATTTTGCCCTCCGGAGTTACCAACCATGCTTAGCTCCTCGGTTTTTAAAATGGGACCAATTTGATTCTGCTTGGCCAAAAATCTGTGCCTATTGTTCCAAAACACGCAAAGCTCCCCAGGGTGGATTGGAATCGCTGTTTAAGTGGACTCACTGTTATCACTGAAAGCTCCATTTGATTGAGGAAAACAATACACCAGGACTGAATCTTTTTTATATAGTAAATCAACCATTGTTTATGAACCATTTATAGAAACCGTTCGTAATAAACGACAGTCAGGTCTGCGGAGAATGTAGTTGAATATCTCAACTTATACAGTAGCTATCCTGCTAGAATTGGGTCAGCAATCATATACAGATGTGTATATAGATAGACAGACATAGGACAGACAGAGCAAGTGAAAGACAGTCAAGCACACAGACACAAAGTGATAGATGAAGAGATGGATAGATAGCTAGATAGATAAACAGACACAACGCAATAGAGAGAGATATAAATAAAGCTAGATAGAAAGACACAAAACGATAGAGATAGATATATTGATAGATACATATGGTTTTACTTATAATATAAAACTGAGATGACAACGCTTTAAAATAAAATAATACATAAATGGATAAATCAATCCTCCAAACTTAAACCTGTATAAAAATATATCAATTTTAAAGGCCATAAAAAAATGTAAACATATACAAATAACACAAAATAGAAGAAATAACACAAAAAAGAAATTAGGAGAAATAATATATACTTAGTCACTCTTATGATAAATAAAACTCAAGGTCCTTACACATCCAATCTAGTAAGATCATATATAAAGTGAGAGAGTATGCCCCAAAATATAATATGAAATGTGCCTCAATTATATGTTGGGAGGTACCCTCTTACTATTATATGGGATCTCACTAGATTGGATATTTAAAGTCTTTGTGTTTTATATATTATATCACAGAATAAGCATACATTTTTTTTTTGTATTATTGTTTTTGTAATATTTCTTCAATTTTATATTATTGTATAAGTTGATATGTTTTATGTCCATTGTAATCCATATATTGTTATACAAGTTTATATATGGAAGATGTATTTATCAGTGTAAATATTACTTTTTATTATAACACTATCCACTTAATTTGATATTACCTTGCCCCTTCTACAGAGGTATTCCACTGCAGATTATTAAAGGACTGACTGTTATTCCATTTTTGCCTTAACCATCTGGAAATTAACGACTTGGATGATCTTCCTCCACATGTGCTTATAGTCAGATTAAGTTGGGTTATATATATATATATATATATATATATATATATATATATATATAGTAACTTCAATAAAAGATTTTGGATTATTGCTATACAGTCCCGTGAGTGCGTTCATCAGTATTGTATATATATATATATATATATATATATATATATATATATATATATTTGGTGCTGTGTATTATTTCAATATTCTTTTACTAATAATCGCTTTTTATTTTTCATTATTGACACTCTCTTTTAAATATTTCAGTTATATGTATTAGCTTTTTAGAGTGTAACAATGCCACATTTTTAATTTCTGTTTTGGGTTATTCTGATTGTTGCAGGTTGAATTAAATTGTATAATTAGCAAAGAAGATATATTTAAATATTTGTTTTATATGCCAGTGAAAAATAAAATAAAATGATTACATATTAGTAACATTAATTCCATTAAATTAAATTAAAAAACTGCTAAAGTTAAAAAGCAGTGCACTCAGTACACAAATGGTTCATTTAAAAAAAAAAAAAACATTTTTAAAAGTAGTTTTTTTGTAAAACTACTATTAAACCCTTACTGGCTCCCATTCTGCCCATAAAAAAAGAAGAGTAGAGTCCTGCACAGACCATAAGCATTGCTCCAAGATTTAGTTATATTTTATAGACATGCTATATAAAATGTATACATTTAAATCTGTATTGCATTTTTCAAACAGGGAAAATTAAATAATGTCCTCAATACAATGTGTCAGAAAAAACAAATATCCATTAAACATTTGACTGGAGCAGCAAATTATTGTTGCCATGTGAAAGGGTGGCAGTGAAATAAGTAGTATGAACTGAGAAATAATAGTGATGGGTCTACTAACCTGACTAACAGGTTCTCTAGTGGGCGTCTTTCCTCTTCTAGGGCTGGTAGCCAGTGTTGTTGTAGTTTCCATAATAGATGTGGACATCTCTGACTGCATCGCTGTGGCCGTGGATTCTGTGGTCATAGATGAAGGCACATCTCCAACGAGCTTCACGTTCCCCTCGATCACGATGTTAGGATCACTTTCAGCAGCCATGTTGAGAACTTTCAAACCATTGTAGTAGAGGCCAGCGAGCTGACCTTGAAATGGCTGTCCCCGATCCTTCCCACCGATCTTAATTGTTGCTTGGCTATTGAAGATTGTGAGTTGACGGCCTGTAAAAATAATATTACATACATGCAAAAATGTTGATTGTGAACTCTACATACTTAAAGGGTGATCAACAGATTTACGGAGTGAATAATGACGGCAATAAATTATAAGGTTGGAATTAGGCTCATAATTCATTGCTTTTAATGAGGTGGCTGTGAGATGCATATTTATCAGTAAGGATTTGTAATTCTTAAATGACTTTCTTTGCTTAAAAGCCAATCAAAGATTTCAAATAAATTATTCAGCATTAAAATCAAGAATCGGTTTTCATTATTGATAAGCTTTTTGTATATATAAATACATAACATATCTATATATAAGCTAAGTAAGTATTTTCGTATTTATTTTGGAAAACAACCACTCATAAAGATATTTTTGGAGACGAAGGGGGGGTAATTTGCAAATGGTATTTAATGGAATTACACTATGTCCTATGGTATAATGTTTGTTTTCTTCATCACCAGCAAATAAAACAAACATATCGTAACATAGTAAATGTAGATCCAAGCTGTGATTGGCATTTAGCAAGACTATCAATTAAAATCAAATCTTTCTGATGTAACAGCGGTTTCAGTAATGAGACACATACCAATGGTGAAATTATGGCACAGTTTAATTAAACAAAGAAAATCCTCAAAACGTTACCAGTTTTATAAACTCACAATTACATTTTTTTCTTAAGCAGATAGCTTTCTGCATGTAAATAGCATGCACACAATTTTATAATTCTGTTTAAATTAAGGTTACTTCCAAAATGTCCTTGAAAGGATGCAAATGTTAAAGGGACTTCATTTTTTTATTGGCAAGTCATATTGCCCACTATTTAGAATACCTGTTGTTTAAACCAAGATTTTTTTTTTCTTTTTTTCAGAACCATACGAAAGATATAAAAACTACATATATTTTAGTTAATAATTTAGAGTCTGGTACAGGAAATGAAGTCTATGAATGATTTAGAAAGTGAGGTTAAGGTTTCTATGAGTTTCCTTCATAGATTGCGTTTTTGAATAGATTTTCAGTCCCTTTAACCTTACGTTAACAGGGTACGATTATTAAAACATCTGATGTTTCTAAAAAGGTATGACAATTATTATACATTGTATGCATATTACTAGCTACATTTTTTTTCGGTTTTAAATGTTTTTAATTTAGTTTTACTGAGAATTTATTTTTTAAGGTTTATTAGTGTTACAATCAAATACTACTTGGTTATGTTCAAGTTATTTTTATTTGAAGTTTTAATCAATGTTTTTTTACCTTTGTCGAGTAGCCAATCATCAACTACTCGACCAAGTCGATATGGAATTCGCTGTCTAGCAATCGCCAGGCGTTCGTTATCATTGTTTCCTTTAAAGTTTAAAGAGACATTTCATTGGTTAAAATCTGTAAGGTCAAAGGTTAAAAGTTAATACTTAAAGATTGAGCTATACAGTTGCCACATGACTTTTTGAAATTTGGATTTGTTTAAAAAATGGTACCTACAACATATCATGTTTCAGACTTTCATTCATTCATTTATTTTATTTTAGCAAACAAAATTATTCCTATGTTAATTGAAAATTAGAAATCTGCACTTGAGCTAGGTTATTAAAATTAAGTTATAGAAATACCCAAAAACATATTTAAGCATCAGATAATGCCTTTACAAGAAATAATCATTGTGTTTTTGGTATTTGTTATTATCTAGTTAAACATGTTCAGATGTCACATATTTAATTTTTCAGGATACATCCAACATCTTAATCCAAGTTAGTCATTTATAAAAGGCCACAGATCTTAATACCGTCTTTAGATGTTGTTACTACCAACGCATCCGTGTAAAGTAGATGCGATTGAGCTAATGGCTACTTAGAAAAAGAAATTTTCATCCACAAGATTCAAAAAATCACATGGTACAAATGCATTGCAAGTTATATCAAACCAAAAAAAGTGAATTATCGAAATTGTACTGCGGTTCACTCTATCATGGAATGAGGATTGACAAAAGTTAGTTCAATAATATTTAGGCATTGATTTAAAACCAGAAACTGAAGCCTAATTAGGTTTACATTTGAAGAAGAGGTCATGCCTGTGAACTTTCTTATTGATATCTTTAATTGTGTACAATTTAAAGGTGATCTTGTGTACACATCGGGAAAGCTAACACCATAGAGCATAAGGAACATTTGTAAAGGATCTTTAAAGACATACAAAAAAAAAAACACACATTTTTCAAGAAAATCATTACTTCAATCATGTCTAAAATTTTTAAATTTCCGTTATGAATCTTTACTATCAAGGAGATTCTACTTGCCCTTTAAGCTGCTTCGAAATGATAAAGTAGACCTGTCATTCAAGTTGTGGATGATGTGGTTCTATTCAGGTATGTAATGAAACAGAATCTATACAGTCTCCTAATCCATCCCTTGTGGTGGGTTGTTGCACTGTGAAATGTTCATTGTGGGATTGTGCACTTGTGGCAAAAATAGCATTGGCTATCTATATAACATTGGTATAAGGACAGAAACTCAAATCCTCTGCACAAAAAAATGAATCTATGCCTTTGCTAGCAATTTGACTAGCACTTTGTATAGATTAAAGGACAAGTGTAGCAAAAAAAAGTATGTTTAGTATTGTATCAAGTGTAGATGATTTATATGGTAAATTCTTTAATGAAAGAATACAAATTAAGTGTCTAATTAAGCCTTCTTTATGCCATATAGTTCTCTCAGGGGGCAGACATGTTGTTTACAATCTTGGATTTTTACTCACCTTTGACCCATCTGACCCAAGAGTCTACACAAATGTCTGCCTCCTGGTAGAGTATATGGGGTAAAGATGGCTTAATAAGGTAAATTATTTGTATTCTTTCAGTAAAGCATGTCTATATAAAATGCCTACACTTGATGCCATCTTTCAATTAAACTTAGAACTTCATTTTTTGCTACAGTTTTCCTTTAAGTCCTTGTTGAGTTAAACATACACCATGCATTTTTGCCAAAATGGCTCTCTTTATTACAAGATAATATTATATTGTGTCTAATTAATAAATACATTTACAAATTACAAGTGTTGTATAATATACTTTCGTTACTTAATATTAGAAATAGCTAATCACATACATGTATCTTAATCTCTTTGTAAAGATGACCCAACAAACAGTGTACGTTCAGACAACCAAAGAATTCAAATGTTGAGAAAAAAAATTGAAAAAAGTGTTAAGGACGATAAAATATTCATTGGTGTCAAGTTATTACGCAGAAAAACACCATCACAGGACATAAAAGACAAGAACAAATTGTTTGTCTTGAAGGACATTTGTGTTCTTACATCCGTTTGAGCATTTTCCCTTTTAATTAAAAAATCACACAGAAGAACTTTTTGAAATGCTTAAGGAAAATATGTGTCCAATACATGGTGAGGGTTGGTGAAGGGACCCTTTGTGCTGCCAATCAAAGCGTCCCCACAATACAGGTGCTGTGTAGAACAGGGCAAGTTAATTTGCACTAACTCACCTAAACATAGTTTGCACTTTGGATGTAGAAAAAAAAAATTTACATTTTGGTAGCAGAATGGCAAATAAAGTCATACATTAGGATATTTTTTATTTTTTCTAAATGTGTCTGCATTGTCTCCTGTTTATGACATCATCTTGTGGCATGGTATGCAAATAGGGTTGCCACCTTCTTTTCAAAAAAATACCAACCTTGGTACTGTCTCCATAGACTTAACATTGGCCTGATGCCAATTTTTTACCGGCAAAAATACCATCCAGGTGGCAACCCTATATGCAAATGAGCTTATTTTAAAGGAAACGGTGTAATTTGCATATCAAGCCAAAGTGAGGACACCTCAGACAACGTTAAACACATTTTTTTCTCTTAGTCTATGCATTTGCTTGCTATCAGACTAATACAGCAATGGATTGTTTTATATTCTTTTTCTATATATGTGGACACAGGATAAACAATATTGAGGGGATGGACCCCTTCCGATAAATCGCAAAGCCTTGTGACAAGTACATTGTGTATATTATATTGATAGTGTAGTACAAACAATTTAGTATTTTGTTTAATAATACATGGTAGATCTTCAGTGATTTATTGACATATAGGACATCAGACAAAATCTGCAGGTAAACACTTTATTTGTTTCACACATTATGTGCTTCTTTACAAGCTCTTGGGACGAGCCTATAAAGCAGTGATGTTCCCTTTATTGATGATTTCAATTTTTTTTTTTTGAGTGAATGTGCATGCTTTTTATACATTATAAACCATGAGGATTACCAGTGCGCCCATTATATGCAACAAAAAGGAATAGCTGTTATCCTTTCCAAACTACCCTTTAGCTTCAGTAATTACTTTTTCCTTTTCACTAACATATGGGCAAAGTCCCATTTGCATGCTCCACTGTCAGGGAAAAAATAAGAGTAAATTTGTAACTTTCATGGGACAAGTTGGGTCCAAACTAATTCACATTTCTTTCATTATTCTGTATTACAGTCTATTTGTCTTATATTTAACCCCTGCGTGACATGATTTTTTTGACCTTGTCTTTCCCTTGGTGACATAGGCTGTTTTGAGAATTCTAGGGTTTTTGTGTTTAGCTGTAGTTTTCTTCTTTCTCATTTACTGTACCTACACAAATTATATATTCTTTTTATTGCCATAAAAAGGGCTTCCTTTAGATACCATTATTTTCATCATACCTTATGATTTCCTACAAACTTTAATTCAAGTAACCCTAACCCTTATGCTAACCCTAATTTCACTGCATCCCTAACCATTACTCTAACCCTAAATGTAAAGCTAAATTAGCCTGTTTTTTCCTTGCAATGTTGCTGACTGCCTCTAGGGGCAGTCTTGCAACAGAGTCAGAGCAACGCATGTGGCTATCCAATATGGCGCCCGCAATTTGCTCTATTCAGTGATTGCGGATGCCCTAGGCACTGAGGCATCAAGGCATTATAACATTACCATCTGAGCGTTGTTTGCGAACTTAGATCGCATACACAGCAATGGTTTGCCAGACAAGCATTCAGGTTAAAATAGAATTAGTATTTCAAACATTACGAAGGCTGCATGGATAAAATAGGACTTTACTCCAGTTCTAGCTGTTATGGTGTGTGTTATATTTTATGGATAGTACGTGGCCATTCAGATGAATGCTAGCATGTAGCAGGCCCCTGTATTCACATCTGAGTATTCAAGTGAAACCTGTCCTATGTCCTAGAGACAAGAAAAGAATGGCCAGCTGGAATCTATATTGTCTGCATTTGGAGATAATCCCTAAATAATTCTAATAAGTAGGTGTTATAATATAAACGTTAGAAAAGACACCCAAGCAGGATCGTTTTAAGACACTGATGGTCCCTGGGCAGACCTTTCTATATTAGATTCCATTTTCCCTTGATCTAACACAAATGTACACAAATATAAAAAAGAAAATGAAGCTAGAAGAAATACAAACTATTACAGCCCTTTTTTTTTTTTATTCACTAATCCCCCCTCCCTCCCCCCAAGGCAGCTGCTCTCTTCCTTTCACCTAGTGCCATGCCTGGTCAGTGTGGGAACTGATGAGTTAAGAAATATTTGTGCTCTATTTAGTTCTTTTATTGGGTGTAATAACATGGCTTTGGGGTACATTTGACTGGTCCCTGGCCAAAGACTTGCATTGCTCATTGGATAAGGCACCCAATTATGACACTTGAGGAGGTAGAGTACTTACATTTTATTTTGGTATTGTAGATATTCTAGAGGGTGTTTGGTTTGCTTATAATGAACAGCAAAGTAGATCTCAAGCCATCTAATATACATCTTACATGTAATTACAAGATACTGGCAAGTTTAAACATTGATTGAAATATACACATGAATTAGTACATTCTGAGTACTTGAGCTAAATGAGAGTACTACAAATTCCCATCAACATTACATGAATTGTATTTATAGATCAATTACAATTTATAAGCACAGTTCTAAGTAATTTTTCTTAATGAAAGAACTGAATGAGATTACCCAAAAATGTTTAATGAGGTTGAAGAAAGTCTATCACTTGTGTAGCATAAAAATATGTATTCATAACTCGTGAATAATTGTCGTTAAATGCACAGATTAATGCTTAAATGTTTATTAAATTGGCCAGTGAGAACTCCTGCTTTTGACATTTACTTGTGGAGTGATTTGCAAATGAAATATTATTCACTGTAGTAGGTCACTTGCATATGAAGACACTAGGTGATGTCATAGGCAGGCGACACTTCACAGATTGAAACTACAGTTCAAAAGTAATCTATGCATTTGCTTGCAAAGTTGTTCACTAACAGGATAGGCATCTGCTATGCAAGTTATGGTTTACATTTCATCAATAGGGAAAATACATAGGTAGATAATCAGAAAGATAGACACATTGTATATATGTAAACGTACATAAAAATAAAGACATAAAACGCATAAAGCCAAACTGGAATCCTTTAGAAATGAATAGAATATAAAGATTAAGGTCATAATGTTCATTTCCATTCTAAGCATTCTCCTTTTGTTTCCTCTCTATTTTGGTGATCTTTTTCTCTAGCACGATTCATTGTTATCATACTTGCAAACCTTACACTGGTTTTCTTCTGCTGACATTGATTAAGATCAGTGACTGTCTTGAATTGTATATCCTGGACAAAGAACATAAAGAACATATCTCTGAATCACAGTATGCGTGATTGTTCATTGCTCGAAAGCATTAGAGCACAAATAATCCACATCTATGTTTAAACAATCTGTATACTTTGCATGATTTAGCTATATAATTACCGGCTAGAGAGGAATATGAATGTATAGTGTCATTAAACATCTTTTAGCGCTGCAGAAGCTTTTTTATTTTATTTAGATTATATTTAGCACTGGAGATTTTTTTTTTTTTTTTTTAATATTATGCTATGTAGGGGCTTTAAATACTTCCAATGCAAAGTTGACAGGTTAAACAAACAATTAAAATAAATAATATTCAATGTATATAACCAGGAATGATACACTGAGATAATATTGCTAAGAAATTCAAGGGATTATTACTCATTTAATGGTACCCATTTTATCTACCTCACGAGGATGTAGAACCATTTCTGCTGGGAACAGAACCTATAACGTCTACAGTTGGTGTATTAATCTACTGAGCTATCTCACCAGTATTGAAGGATAAAACTTACCAGGAAAGGTGAAGGATAAAAACTTACCAGGAAAGGTTAAAGCATCTTAACATTTATAGCTTGGAGGAAACACGTAACAGGGGGAATATTATAGAAACATTTAAATACATAAAGGGAATCAACACAGTAAAGGAAGAGAGTATATTTAAAAGAAGAAAAACTACCACAACTAGAGGACATAGTCTTCAATTAGAGGGGCAACAATTTAAAAGTAATATCAGGAAGTATTACTTTACTGAGAGGGTAGTGGATGTAAGGAATAGCCTACCATCAGAAGTGGTAGAGGTAAACACAGTCAAGGATTTTAAGCATGCGTGGGATAGACACAAGGCTATCCTAGCTATAAGACCGGGAACGGGGGATTAATAAAAGTACTCAAAAAAAATTGGGCAGACTTGATGGACCAAATGGTTCTGATCTGCCGACACATTCTATGTGTCTATGTTTCTTTGTTTCTATTAATAACCTTGCAAAATAACATATTAAAACCTGTCACTATTACTAATGAATAGAGAAGGTAGAGGGTAATGGGAAGGATCATGTCAACCAGGCAATACAGCATCTAACTTTAGTAGTGCAAAAAGTATAAATATACATAGATCTACTCAGTAAAGAGAGAATTGCAGGGAATTACAATGGGAATTTCAAAGTTAAGTCCAAAGTAGCTCAGTTGGAAAAATGTCTCCCATTTAGCTACATTGAAGAATTTTTCCTACTCTAATGTTTGAAATTCCCACCTCAATTCCATGCAATTATCTCTTTATTGAGTAGATCATACAGTGGTGTGGGTACCAGGTGAAACGACCCATAAAGACACGCCTCTATTGTTTCGCTCTATTCACTTTCTTAGAGGAGTGATGCATCGGGTGGTAATAGGGTTGCCACCTTTTCTTAGACTTAACATGGTGTCAAGCCAAGGTGATTAAGCATATTTAGCAGCACTTATTTCCAGGTACTCTTAATATCTCTACAAGTCTGGAGGGTTCATATCATTATCATTTCCTGGCCTGTCCTATTTTGGTATTGCTATTAAAATATGGTTATTTTTAAAGGGTCACATCTGCTTTAAATGCTGCCCACCAAGTGTTTTAACTCACTGTCCCTGTTGGGGGGAAATAAACTGCCAGTCTTCCTGAATTAACATAGATTTATATGCCAATTTAAGCCTCATAAAGCATAAGTCGCAAATAAATCTTGCTTTGTATTGTATTATCCATCAAAGGAGTGTTTTGTCCTAGCAGAGAAAGAAGCAATACACTGTACAAATGAAGCTAGTTGTTTTTTTTCTCTTTTTCAAATAAAATATCTTGTAAAATGTCCATGCTGTAGAAATGTGTTTCACAGTTTGTGGGTCAAAGAATTGCACAACTTGTAAGATGCATGTTGCCCGATTCTGGTACCATAAAAGGTTAATCCAATAAACATGCATGCCAGGGCTGATATAATATTGTAAGATACATGTTGCCTGATTCTGGTACCGTACAAGGTTAATCCAATATACATGCATGCCAGGGCTGATATAATATTGTAAGATACATGTTGCCCGATTCTGGTACCATACAAGGTTAATCCAATATACATGCATGCCAGGGCTGATATAATATTGTAAGATACATGTTGCCCGATTCTGGTACCATACAAGGTTAATCCAATATACATGCATGCCAGGGCTGATATAATATTGTAACATACATGTTGCCCGATTCTGGTACCATACAAGGTTAATCCAATATACATGCATGCCAGGGCTGATATAATATTGTAAGATGCATGTTGCCCTATCCTGGTACCGTACAAGGTTAATCCAATACACATGCATGCCAGGGCTGATATAATATTGTAAGATGCATGTTGCCCGATTCTGGTACCGTACAAGGTTAATCCAATATACATGCATGCCAGGGCTGATATAATATTGTAAGATGCATGTTGCCCGATTCTGGTACCGTACAAGGTTAATCCAATATACATGCATGCCAGGGCTGATATAATATTGTAAGATACATGTTGCCCTATTCTGGTACCATACAAGGTTAATCCAATACACATGCATGCCAGGGCTGATATAATATTGTAAGATGCATGTTGCCCGATTCTGGTACCGTACAAGGTTAATCCAATACACATGCATGCCAGGACTGATATAATATTGTAAGATGCATGTTGCCCGATTCTGGTACCGTACAAGGTTAAGCCAATATACATGCATGCCAGGGCTGATATAATATTGTAAGATGCATGTTGCCCGATTCTGGTACCATACAAGGTTAATCCAATATACATGCATGCCAGGGCTGATATAATATTGTAAGATGCATGTTGCCCGATTCTGGTACCGTACAAGGTTAATCCAATATACATGCATGCCAGGGCTGATATAATATTGTAAGATGCATGTTGCCCTATTCTGGTGCCATACAAGGTTAATCCAATACACATGCATGCCAGGGCTGATATAATATTGTAAGATGCATGTTGCCCGATTCTGGTACCGTACAAGGTTAATCCAATACACATGCGTGCCAGGGCTGATATAATATTGTAAGATGCATGTTGCCCGATTCTGGTACCATACAAGGTTAATCCAATACACATGCATGCCAGGGCTGATATAATATTGTAAAATGCATGTTGCCCGATTCTGGTACCGTACAAGGTTAATCCAATTCACATGCATGCCAGGACTGATATAATATTGTAAAATGCATGTTGCCCTATTCTGGTACCATGCAAGGTTAATCCAATATACATGCATGCCAGGGCTGATATAATATTGTAAGATGCATGTTGCCCTATTCTGGTGCCATACAAGGTTAATCCAATACACATGCATGCCAGGGCTGATATAATATTGTAAGATGCATGTTGCCCGATTCTGGTACCGTACAAGGTTAATCCAATACACATGCATGCCAGGGCTGATATAATATTGTAACATGCATGTTGCCCGATTCTGGTACCGTACAAGGTTAATCCAATATACATGCATGCCAGGGCTGATATAATATTGTAAGATGCATGTTGCCCGATTCTGGTGCCATACAAGGTTAATCCAATACACATGCATGCCAGGGCTGATATAATATTGTAAGATGCATGTTGCCCGATTCTGGTACCGTACAAGGTTAATCCAATACACATGCATGCCAGGGCTGATATAATATTGTAACATGCATGTTGCCCGATTCTGGTACCGTACAAGGTTAATCCAATATACATGCATGCCAGGGCTGATATAATATTGTAAGATGCATGTTGCCCGATTCTGGTACCATACAAGGTTAATCCAATACACATGCATGCCAGGGCTGATATAATATTGTAAAATGCATGTTGTCCGATTCTGGTACCGTACAAGGTTAATCCAATACACATGCATGCCAGGCCTGATGTAATATTGAACAAGTGATGTGCATAAAGCTTAATAGAAGCCATCTATAAGTTGTCAAGTAGAAATCATCTTGCTTTGTGGATATAGAAAAATGAAAGCAAAGCAGGGGTCAAAGTATTGTCATTTATAGCTGTGTGCCATTGAATGCGGCTGCTGGATTTTAAATAGCCTCACTCCCTAGCCAGTTAGATGTTTTTGGGAACATGGGGAAAAAAATGGAAACAATGGAAAGCAACAAACTAAATAATTAAATATAATATAAAATAATATATTAATAAAATATAGCACAGAGATTCTGGGGAAAACAAAATCCTCACATCTAACTATAGTAGAGTTGTGTATAGAGACGTCTGTAATATAATAATTTAGATTTAGTCTAATTAACGAAACAGTAAACTCCATCGTATTTTTTTTATGAAGCATGCGTCACTCAAAACCCTTTTCTACATCAACACCAGTTCTGAGTAGAAAATAGTCCCTGACGTGTGCTTATTCTATACAAAAAAAAGCAGTAAGTAACTCAACTCACTGAAGTATATGAAAAAGTATTTACTGCATATAAAAAATACAAAAATTAAAAATATGCGTAGCATAGCGGGCATGGCATAGTATGTCAGCAGTGTCAAGCATATTGCGCTAAGAGGCATTTAATCGCGTGTATTCTATTCATATGTCCTAGCCAGTGGCACAATGGTTCAATGTTGAACCTCCTTCCATAAATAGTTCATGAAGAGCATGTTGAGACAGGCTTCCGATACATGCACATCTCTGGCTCCTCCTTGGAGTTTATTTGAAAGGGACATAGAAATAGAGATAAAAGCAGTGATAGGCACCAGCATGTACTGGCCTTTGTGACAAGACTATATAATGATGTTCTATGGACCATCACAATCCTTGCTACAGACACTGTGTCTATTCCTGATTATAAGAGTGCGTCAGTCACCACCTTGAAAAAAATTGGTGATACTTTTTTATGCTCTGAAATTTTGGGGAAAACATTTGAACTTCCTGTTAAAAAAATTAGCAGATCTAATTAGTGTTTGGGTTCAAAAACATATAATTAATTTATTGACACTCTACTCTTGTCTATTTTGTTTTTAACATGAACTCATAAGGGTTTATGTATAAAATAGGAGGACTTGGAAATAGCACCAAATAGTGGAACTAATGTTCACAGTGTTTAACAATAACTCTTTCTCACATACTGTATATACACAAATTATATGTTATTTTTATCGTCATAAGAAGGGCTTTCATTAGATACCATTACGTTCATTATTTCTTTTAATTTACTACAAAAACTATGATGAAAAATTAAAAAAAAAAAACACTTTTTCTAACTTTGACCTAAAATATAATTTACACAAATACAATCATTAAAAAAAGACCCCGTCTAAATAGTTTCTAAATGTTGTCTCGAGTTCAGAAATATGCTTGTTTCCATATTTTTCGGTATTTTTTTGCGAGTTACAGGGCAAAAACCCCAAATAGTGCCTGACACGTCCATTGTCGCGAAGGGGTTAATAATCAGGTGATCAAAATCTCCACATTTATTTTTACTAAAACGTGCAATTGCCATTATACAGAAAAAAAACATGATGCCTCTTTTTTTAAACTACCCAACATTTTCCTGTTCAGAAGTTTTTCTTAAAAACTAGTAGAGCATTAATCATTTAATGACAATGTATGTGCTGGGCCAAAAATGGAAGAATGGGGGAGGGGGGGGGGGATGGATTCTGACTCAGAGTGTGAAAACAGTTATGTCAGGATGTTTCTTTTATAGTAAACTAGTAACATGGAATATTAAATGGAAGGCAGAAAAGAAATGTGAAAAAAAGGTCAAGCTGTTGAATTCAATCTTTTTGGAAAGCTTGACAAAAGCAGTCAATCATCTTTATCATAACTTATTATTAGAAGGTCAGATAGGAGGTATTCTATAGGAATTCTCCTAAAGTGTATTTCTTTCATTCCAAAACTTATTACACTGTCTCTGCTAAAATGCAATTTACTTTTGTTTGGGGGAATAAATAAATAAATAAAGGCTTGTGTAGGAAATGGCTTTCCTGTGCAAGAGAGTTAAGAGAATGGCTCGTATCCCTGGGACTGGAATATACCTAGAGATTTAAAGTTTCCTATGAACAAAATTATACTCTGTCAGCTATGTACTATGACTCCAATCTATGATGCTATTTCACTATGGGCTGTATTGTATCACTCCTGCGATGCTCAGCCACTCTGAAATCAAAGCCATAAATCATATTTTTAATTAAAAAAATATATATTTTAAGTACAAATATATATCTGGAATATATATATATATATATATATATATATATATATATATATATATATATATATATATATAGTGCATGCATAAAGTAACGATATACTTATTATCGTATTGCTAGTTATATGCATGAAACCATACAGTATGTGTATGTAATATGTCTATTATTAATGATAAAATATATATTAAAGGGATAAAAAAAATAGCTTCTTGTCATTTCATTGGGGAATTTAAAAAAAAAAAATCAAAATTCTGTACAAATTCAGCTGAGGTAAAATGGATATTACTATGACCCAAGTAGCAGACTTGAACATTTAAACTATCTAATGAGTTAGCCTTTTCTGTGTGTGAAGTGAGATGACATTGATCGCTTACTCTGTTGTTCTGATATAATGAGTACCTTTTGTGCTAAATGACATTTCAAACAAATATGCCCACGTTAAAACTTGTGTGAGAAGTGTTTCATTCGGAAAAACTTTTAACAATGCTTTCAATGGTAATGTTGGCTTTTAAATAGGCACGCTAATGTAGGCCATTGTGTAATGGATGCTGCATATCAAACAGTTTGAGTGATATGGCCTGCAAGACTTCTATGGGGGCTAGCCACTGAAACTGAACTGTAACATGATGACCATTCAAACTCAGCTATTAATCGGTGGGTTTCACATTTTTCTTGTTAGTTTATTGTTGTTAATTAAAATGTATTATTGATTGTATGGAGAATCTGCACCTGTATATTAAGGATAAAAGTCTAGGGCCCACCCCATAAAAGATGGATAAAATGAATTCCTTAACCCCTTAAGAACCAACGCACCAAACTTTGTGCTCTTGGCCCCGATCGCGAGCCAGGAATATACAGACAGAGACCAGGTCACTTCGATACTTCCGAAGTTTGGGCACGCAGGAAATTCGAAAATGTAACGAACGATCAATTTGACCATTCGCTACATTTTGTATTTTAGACTAAGGCCACTTACAGTGGATAATGGCTCAGTATAGAGAAAATATATCACTTTTACTGGGATGTAGCTGTGAGGTGAGACATAGTTGTGAACCTGCCGTGGGTGTATCAGGCCTGCACATGTGTCATTGTATTACCCTTTGTGGGCATGGGGAAATGTGAGCATGCATGGAAAGGCTATTTTGCAACTTAAGTGATCTTGACTCTGAATAAACTGTTGTTCGCTTGTATTCTGTCAGGTGTGTGTGGAATTTGCAACTTGTGGCAAAATCCCAAAAATATTTTGGATAATGGATAATTTTGGATAACAGATTTCTGGATAAGGGATACTCAACATGTATTATATTCTCTCTATATACAAATACATTATTTAGTAATAACGTTATTACTATAAGTAAATACAAAGGAGGAGCTATTCCTCAACGTGGGTCTATGCTCCCTGGGATACAATGTATATAATTGTATTGTCTAATATATTACAACGAATACTAACTATAGAACTGAATCATATCTGGCAATTTAAAAAAAAGCTAAAATAATAATAAGGTTTGTTTAAAAAAATGATTGAAAACAATTATTGTGAAACAAAACGCATAGGGTTTTACCTTATTTTATGTTCTTCTAAAAATGATGTTAGAAGAAAAAAAGACTTTGTTTTTTTACATAGCACAAAAGAAAACTCTTGATTTGAAGAACCAAACATTCAGAGAATCTTTGAATAGCTAAGGACAATGCTGTTCTTCTGGGAGTTAGAGTCTTGTCTTTAAATGTGACTCTGATTGTGTGGTCTTTAGTATTAGGAACAGACATGAAAGGAGATGAGAGACTTGGGGCTATAGTCACTTAACAGACTAAGCAATCTTTATTTCGCATTGCAGTAAGCTTTCACACAGTATGTCAGTGTAAAGAAATAATACCTGTATTACAAAAAATGAACAATGGCAATACAGAAACATTGTACTCAGTGTTTGGTTCGAATTCCCATCAGTTCTCTTACCAATGAAATGGTAAATGTGTTTAAGAATTAATCATGGGTAATAAAAGTTTGTATTTACAGCTCAAAGTTCTTAGCTGTATTGAGAATGTTCAATGCACAATAAAACACATTTTATGTGTGTTGTACGTTTAAAGAACAAAAATAAAAATATTATTTTTTGTAATTTATACTTGTTTGTAATATATAGAAGGCAGCTTATCATACACTTCAGACAGGTTTAAACTCACAGCAAATTCCCCAATACAAATAATATCTCACAATGCTTAGAATTAGATTTAAAGTAGAACTGTCACTTGGAAGAAAAATAATTGCAGAGAATCCATGGGGTATATGATAAAAACATTTACATTCATAAAGGGAATCAACACAGTAAAGGAGGAGAAAATAAGAAAACCTACCACAACTAGAGGAGATAGTCTTAAATCAAAGGGGCAAAGGTTTAAAAGTAATATCAGGAAGTATTACTTTACTGAGAGGGTAGTGGATGCATGGAATCACCTTGTAGGAGAAAAGGTAGGTGTTAACACAATGAAGGAGTTTTAGAATGCATGGGATAGGTATAAAGCTATCCTATACTATGAGATAAGACCAAGGACTAATGAAAATATTAAGAAAATTGGATAGTCTTGATAGGCCAAATGATCCGTATCTGTCAACACATGCTATGTTTTTATGCTTCTATGGGGCTATTCATTAAAAGGTGAGTTATAGATGAGTTGAGGTGAGATGAACCTCACCAATTTAGCTATACATTGTGGTCAGCAAACTCACCAGGTTCAGCTAAAATATAGAGATGAAATGTTCATCTCACCTCAACTCATGTGTTAGTGCATAGCCCCCACTGTGTAGTGACAGACTGGGTGCCTTGCTCCTTCTAGACAAGCTCACCAGGTTTAGCTAAAATGGAGCATTGTGTAGTGACAGACTGGGTGCCTTGCTCCTTCTAGACAAGCTCACCAGGTTTAGCTAAAATGGAGCATTGTGTAGTGACAGACCGGGTGCCTTGCTCCTTCTAGACAAGCACACCAGGTTTAGCTAAAATGGAGCATTGTGTAGTGACAGACCGGGTGCCTTGCTCCTTCTAGACAAGCTCACCAGGTTTAGCTAAAATGGAGCATTGTGTAGTGACAGACTGGGTGCCTTGCTCCTTCTAGACAAGCTCACCAGGTTTAGCTAAAATGGAGCATTGTGTAGTGACAGACTGGGTGCGTTGCTCTTTCTAGACAAACTCACCAGGTTTAGCTAAAATGGAGCATTGTGTAGTAACAGACCGGGTGCGTTGCTCTTTCCAGACAAGCTCACCAGGTTTAGCTAAAATGGAGCATTGTGTAGTGACAGACCGGGTGCCTTGCTCCTTCCAGACAAGCTCACCAGGTTTAGCTAAAATGGAGCATTGTGTAGTGACAGACCGGGTGCCTTGCTCTTACTAGACAAGCTCATCAGGTTTAGCTAAAATGGAGCATTGTGTAGTGACAGACTGGGTGCCTTGCTCCTTCTAGACAAGCTCACCAGGTTTAGCTAAAATGGAGGATTGTGTAGTGACAGACCGGGTGCATTGCTCTTTCTACACAAGCTCACCAGGTTTAGCTAAAATGGAGCATTGTGTAGTGACAGACCGGGTGCCTTGCTCCTTCTAGACAAGCTCACCAGGTTTAGCTAAAATGGAGCATTCTGTAGTGACAGACCGGGTGCCTTGCTCCTTCTAGACAAGCACACCAGGTTTAGCTAAAATGGAGCATTGTGTAGTGACAGACTGGGTGTGTTGCTCCTTCTAGACAAGCTCACCAGGTTTAGCTAAAATGGAGTATTATGTAGTGACAGACTGGGTGTGTTGCTCCTTCTAGACAAGCTCACCAGGTTTGTCCCTGCACAATGCACAGTTAAGCAAATGGGAAATTTTTTTTTTACCTCACTTTTAGTGAAAGCTCTCTCTGTCCTTACTCTGTTCTATTATACAAAGCTTCGGAATGTGCTGGTAATTTGTATAAAATAATTATAATGATCTATAACATTTATTTTTACAATTTAAAACATATAATTCAACGATAACATTTGTAGCATATAACAGGAATATAAAGCTTTACGCCCACGTCTGGAAATAATAATAATTCTACGCCTTGCTCACACTTGCTCTGCACCTGTCCCAACCTGTGTCGTCTCCTATTATAAACATTGTGCATGGCTAGTCAAAACACCAAGAGGAGGGTGCTGCTGGGATGATGTCTTACAAGCCAAGCACCAGAGGCACAAGGACTGATAAAGAATGACATTTCAGAGGAGAATCTGTTCCATGTCAGAAACGCTGTGCCAGACAAAAGTAGCCTATAGCCAAGTGAAGTCTCTGACTTTTCCGCAAAGTCTGGAAGTGGCATTTCAATTTGTGTATCTATGCCTGGGAGATATTTTACTGTAGAACACTAATCTGCTCCAAATGGTGATGCTTAAACTTGCACACCCTTTCTTTGAATGCTTTTGGCAAGGTATGCAGATACTCTAAATAGCAAAAAAAAACAGATGCTCAAGGAAATGACAACAGATGGGAGCTTTAGGTTTGTGCAGCCCACATTATCAGACAGTGACATCGCCTGCCCTTTTCTCAGAATGCCGATGCCTTTTTCACAAAAATGATGGCTGTCTAATGAGTTATATTGTCCACCGATGATCCGAAGCGCTTAAAAAATGCATTGTGTGCTATCCAACAATTATATGCTCTTACTGGCTCATTATGGTGGGTCAAGTCTATACTCTTGCTACGAGGATTTATTTCCTTCTCTTCGTAGTCTAGATCAGTGATGGCTAACCTGGCACTGTGGAGGTTTGGGAACTCCATAATTACACACACATAGCACATGCACACATAGAATATTGTATGGCACACATACAAATGATATACAGAATGTTTTATCACAAGTGGGCACTATGCAATTTCAAGACCTGACACCTGACGCTTTTCGCCCAGAGGCTTTATCAAAGGTGTGGTTTTGTTGTGGGATGCGAGTGCTGTGATCTAGTGAAAGCTGTGGGTGCTGTATCTGCTGCTCCATCTGTAAGGATCTGGGTAAAAAATGTGTTTAGATTTAGAATCATGGGACATTTTAGTCCCAAACATCTGCAGTTTTATCACTGGTCTAGATATGACAAGTTATGTACAAAGAGAGAATTTAGAAAAGTGGACTAATTAGCAACAATCTTGCGTTCATTCCCATGGTAGTTGTTCCACTTTGAAAATGTCCCTCTAGAATTGCTCTTTACTCATTCAACATGCATAAATAACATAGAAAAAAATAGCTTCCTTTTGTGGCTTTGAATTAATGCTTGTGGAAACCTTTATACGTTTATAGTTAAACTACATTCTTACTTTATGTAAAAAATAGTATATTTAGCATATAGGTATAGCATAGCGATCCGTAATGTGGATATATATAGGTAATTTCACAGATATATTTTAACACAAACACTGCAATCTAAGTGAAAGTGCTCATGTCAATTATTTTAATCCCATTATTAAAATATATTATTATTATTATTATTATTGGCCATTTCAATTTCACAACAGATCAGTTAAACAAGTATACTTAATATATTGTTGTTGGGGTGTTGCTGCTTTGTATAAAGTACATCTATGCTAACCAGGTTCAAATTCCTGTAACAACACACCCTCATTTAGCATTACTATCTTAAACTCACAGCAAATAATGTCCTGCGCTCAATAGAAATTCCTCTGTAGGTGAGTTCAACATTTTTTTCCAACTTGGCTACTTTACAGTTTAAAAATCGCCCTGTCAATTCCCTATTGTTCCCTCTTGAATTAAGTCCTAGAAGAAATACATGTTTGAACTGTGTATGTGGTTGCACTTACGTATGACATCACAGTGTGGCGTGATATGCAAATTGTTCATGTTCCATTGAAAGTAGTTAATATGCATATGAAGCAAGAAGGAACTCCTTACACAACAGGGAAAAAGTCTCAGATGGAAACACTATAATAATAATAAATAACAAGTATTTCTGAAGTACTTTGTGGTGGGCAAGGCACAACATAACCACAGAATGTAGTAGAAACTAGCTAAAATTGGTAGGAAATGTTCTTTACACTGTAAAAAATTGTTTAAATTCATAAAATAAGAGAAACATGTGTTTTAAATGTATCTTCTGTTTATGACATCACTTGTGACTCTGTATGCAAATGTGCGTCTTTCAATGACAAATGTGTAATCTACATATCAAGGTACAAGGTGATGTCATAAATACGAGACTTCACTGGCACATTTAAAACATTTTTCTTTTAATCTATGCAATGCAATTTTCATTTAGATAGTTTTAACTATTTTTGTTCTAGAAATTCACAGTCTAGATAATGTTTAGATGACAGAATCCCTTTAAAGAATATATATATATATATATATATATATATATATATATATATATATACACAGAGGGATAGATGACAATGGTAAATGGGGAAGATTCATGTCTATCTGAAAGTGCTGTTTATGTGATTTTAGGTATATGTTGGTGAGTGGTGACTGATAAAGAGTAATGGTTTACAACAAAAGTGCTGATTGTACAGTACACTGTGCTAACTAATGTAAGCAATTAAAATGACATACTGTGGGTTTTGCCTTGATATGTATTCATCAGAACAAATGGTGTGGAAGGTGGTAAAGTACTACTTAATTCACAAATATTTATCTTCATTATGCAAAGTTGCATGAGAATGAATGTCACATAACAGAATGCCCTATCACTTCCCTTCACAGACGCAACCTGCTAAATCCTGACAGTGTGCTTAAATGACAACTGTCAGCAAAATTGTGAAGTTATGTTTAAATGAAAGATTGCATTTTAAATAGAAACGTTGTTATGAAAGAATACAACTCAGTACTTTATTGTTTAAATTTTTGCATCAAATCTTTTGAGTCAGATCATCTTTTGTCTGTTTCAAAATGTCAGCCTCCTTATAGAATAAGTACTTTATTGATTAAAATCTTGCATCAGATGAGTCAGATCATCCTTTGTCTGCCCTAAGATGTCAGCCTCCTGAAAGAGCTAAGCAAAGTGAGTTGAGGTGATATGAAGGTTCCACCTCAGCTTGTAGCTAGGATTGCCACCCAGCCAGTATTTTACCGGCAAGCTGGTAAAAAAGTGGCTTGCTGCCAATGTTAAGTCTATGAAAGCAATAGCAAGGCCGGTATTTTTTTGTGGAAAAGGTGGCAACCCTACATGTTGCATAGCTGGCCTAGACTGAGTGGCCCCAGTCTGACATGGATACTTTTTGTGCTGGTCGAATTGTGCTGGAGTGAGTGATTCTGTTGCTGATTTTGCAGATGCTGTCGGCCCCTCGGATGTATCTCGTGTATTTCTGGGGGTTTGTGTGCTGGCTGTTCGCCTCGGAAATACACGAGATACATCGTGCCCCTGAGTTACAGGTGTGGTCAGGACTGGCAGCCTAATTGGCACTCAGGGGCCCCTGATGCATAGATCATTTTCGGTAATGTTAAATTGTTTTACTTTCATGGTAAAGATAGGCGATATTTATTTTCATTAAAAAATCCATTCTACAGTCCCATATCTGGTGGCTTTCCTTCTGCAAACAGAACAGAGTTGGCCCTGCATGATGAATTATTAAAAAAACGTATTTATTTATCCATGGCCAGCTGATCTCTTTTATGAGTCAATAAGATGAAATATTCAACTCTCATATACCCTTGCATTTTTATTACAGAAATACTATGATGGGTGAAGTATAGGGTTTCCCAGTGGTGGATGCTCCATATGTGCTAGGTGTGCACCGTATACCTGACACGGAGCACCCGCGCTGTGTTTTGCTGGGGATATGTGTGCACTGAGCAGAGAGCACACAAACCCCAGAAATACATCCGAAAGACAACACTGCTACGACTTCGGCAACAGAGTCACTCACTGTGTTGCCAATTCAACAAGCACTAAAAGTATACGATTTTTTTTATACTTTTCGTGCTTGTCGAATTGGCAACAGAATGAGTGACTCTGTTGCCAAATTCGTAGCAGCGTCGTCTTTCGGATGTAATAACGTCTCTCATGTATTTCCGGGGTTTTGTGTGCTGGCTGTTGTGTGTGCCTCTGAGTGACAGGCGTGCTCCGGGCTGGCATCACGCCTGTCACTCAGGGGCACGATACGCCCCTGAGGTTGCCGACCAACCGGTACTTTATCAGCAGGCGGGAAAAAAGAAGCCAAAGTTACGTTTATGAAGTTGATAGCATGGCCAGTATTTTTTGGAAGGAAAGGTGGCAACGTTAGGCAAGTGGTTACTATCTGCCATAGATGCAGTTTTATTTCAGTATAATGCAACAAGAATAATAAAAGCATTAAATTCAAGCTTAAAATGTTTTTTTTTCTCTGCACTAAACTTAAGTATCATTTTTAGTGATAAATTCACCACAAGGAAACATGTGGTAGTGTTAAATGTTCGGGGAAATACTGTGTAAAATAATTTTATTTTGCACACTGTCTTAACCCCTTAGTACATCTACCACGTTTAAAAGTTAGAAAGACAAACAACAGACAGATACATAGAAATAAATACTCTGCCACCCAGATAAATTTAGTATTGAGGTTTCTTTTCTTGCAAGACTGGCCAGCTGTAGTCTGCCATATGCTAACTCACTGCAATTCCTATCACCCTCAGGCAGACATATGCGAAAGTTGATAGTGATGCCGCAACAGCAGTATTGCCGGAGCCTAAGTCTGGTTTATCTGTCGTAAGAGTGGTCCTTGATATATGTTGGCGTCTGTCTAATGTATTTTGTGCAAAATACTGAACTAAAAGGTCAATATTTCTTTATTCTTTTTAGAATGGTGTATTGGTTGAATTGTTCTGTAAATAGTAAATAAAACAAAATCTTTAAAACAATTCCATAAACACATCTGACATTTCCCCTTTACTAGCTAGCTCAACGAAGGAACTAGGCCAAGGTTGCCTTTGATAGAAACTCTCTGTGTGCATATATTTGCCAAAAAAAACATTATACGATTATATTTTCATCTTAAATTGTCCATGTTTTATTATTATTTCCATTAAACAATAATAAAAATCAATCCTAATGTTTTGGAGATCACTTGTTGCAGACTAATCTTAGGAAGTCAACAGAATGAGCATTTACCTGCATAATGAATGTGGTCATTAGCATGCTTCTTACGACAGTGGCATCTAAACTGTAGATATTGGCAAGACTTAGGCAAATTTGCTCCATTTATTGTATGCTAATAGAGAAGCATTGTGGGTAGGACAAGCTATTCAGTGTAATGTGCAACGTGTATTAAAATCATTTTAACTACTTGTGCTGCAAACCCTCAAGGAAAAGTGTTCTCAGTTATGAAAATAATATATGTACATCATATATATATGTTCATTTTAACATATTCCATAATGCTGAACAAAGGAGTCAAAAAATAAATAAAGCATAGAAATAATATGAGATATAACAAATTAGACATAAAGTAACAAAATAGTGAAAAGACCCTACCCAAATGGAAAAGCTTCTTTAAAGGAATGTATACAGATAATGGACAGAAAATGGATACAAGAACAGACAAAAATGAACAGGGAAATCACCTCCCACAACATAGGGTTTACCAGTGTCTGAAAGTCAAAATGTTGTCCAACAATTAGTACCGTTTTGAAATATTCATAATTGTTGCTTAACGGTGGGAAGCCAGTGAGACAGCTCGGTGGGCCAATGCATCTGTAGACTTTGGTCAAGCCTTGGGGTCACAGGTCAATACCAAGCAGCACTGTCTTAGACTTTCATGCATCCAGTGTAGACAAAATGATGACCATTACAGTGGGTACTGGTAACAACATCCACTGGATGCTGGACAAAACTAACTTCATCATGAGTTACTTGAAAACCAGAGAATATCTGAATGTACCTTTCCTGGTCAAACACTTGCTATTATTAATACTGTACACATAATTACACAGTTCACCTTACATTTATGGTACAAAACAGATTAACCCCTTCGCGACCTTATGACGAGTTAACTCGTCATAAGAGCCGCCCCGCCAGCCAGTCTGCCCAAAAATTGGGCAGACTAGACGGACCGAATGGTTCTTATCTGCCGACACGTTCTATGTTTCTATGTTTCTTAGCCTTGCACCCGAAGCAAAGCTCCTGGACCCGATCGGTGGATTTCCGGGCATGTGATCACGGTGATTGAGTGATCACCGCGATAACATGCAAATTAGATGCTGCCTCTAATTCACTCTCTGTGCTTCATGATCTTATAGTGAAGCACAGAGAGTGACCTGTAAATAAAAATAAATAAATAAAGATCATAGACAGGGGGGGGGGGGGGAATTAACCCTTTCAATGCTGATCACAGTTTGTAACTGTGATCAGTTTCCTTCCACTTTATGGCCCTCATTTAGTTTTTTTTTTTACACATTTTTTTTTATTTTTGCAATTTATTAAAAAAAAATTAATAAATAAAGGTAATTTTAATATATTTATGTAATAAAATTTAACCCCTGCATGCCTGTTGCGTGATTTTTATGGATCTGACATCGCACTCTTCAGAGTTTTTTTTTCTGTATTTTTTGTTTAGGGGGGTTTAGGAAACAATATTTTTCTTTTTTATTAGTTAGTTAATTAGGGGGATAAGTGGGTTAGTGTTACACTAGTTGTGTAGCTTATTATTGGGAAAATAATGGGGAAAAACTTTTTTCCCCCCCAAATTTCCTCTTTTATATTTATTTTTTAATACTAAAATGTAAATAATTTTTATGTATAGCGTGTCAAAAGAAAGCACTAACTGTCCTTTAAAAAACAACATATAACTTGTATGGGTGCGTTAAATGAGAGAGAGGAAAATTATGTTTCAAAAACAGCATATTAAAAATTGAAAAACGTTCTGGTCCTTGGCCTTGGAAAATCCCTGGTCCTTAAAGGGTTAAGAGAGCATTTGTATATTTTTTCACGCTATCGTCACTTAGCATCAATCTATGGCACAAATGTTGGTGTTTGCATTGTTTTGTCCATTACACCTATATATTATTATTAAAGGGATATGCCACAATTCCAGAGAATTTTAAATGCAGTGTATTTCACCACCTCTCTTTTTAGTGGTTCTGTTTATTTAGGTGAACCTGTTACTAAAGCCTCACACAATTAAAAGGTGTATTATTGTGGATGGTTCTTGTGGAGGTAGCAAAATATAATGCATAACTAGAGGGGAACTGACATATATGAGATTGCCCAGATGAGATTAATGTTGCACAAATGGTCATTGAATGAAGATCTATATATTGTGTTAGCAAAATTGCGTGCAAATGCCTAAATTTGGAGAAAAGTGTGTTTTGAGTGTGTCTGTGGAGTCTCCTGTTTATGACATCCCCTGTGGCTTGATATGCAAATGAACTGCTTTTCACTGGGAGAAGTGTAATTTGCATATCAAGCCACAGGTGATGTCATAAACTGGAGACTCCACAGATACATGTAAAATAAAATGTTCTCCTAAATTCAGAATTTGCTTTTAATTTTGCAAACACAATGTATAGATCATTTTCAGTCATTTTGTATTCATCCCATTTACAGTAAATACAATACTTAGTAACAATGTTTAAAGCAGCACATACAGTGCTATATTATAGGCATTATGTTTATTTAGTTAGTGTTGTTCTAAGAATAAATCTGGTTGGCATTTGGAGTCCAGAGGAATTTTGTTTCCCATTGAAAGTATTTTAAATTGCTAAGATTTGGAGTTTTATTGCCTTCTATTTGTATTAACAGCAGAAAACAAGGCTTAGGAAAAGGAATGAACTTGATGGGCTCAAGTTTGTTTTTCAACCTAAACTACTATGAATACTATATCAAGGTTACTGGGATAAAACAATGGTCATCAATGCCTGTACCCTTTACAAGCAGAAGCTCTTTCTTGCTTAAGTCTTCCCATCATCTCCAATTTAAAGATTAAAAACACCATCGCTGAGTTTAGAGTTAAAATCACTGCTAATAAAATCTAAAACCATTTCATAGTCTTTCTTTTGTATTATTTTCTTATTTCTTAACTCATCTTTTAGATTGAGCCATTGAAGGGGAGGAAAAATTGAGTTCCTTAAAGACATGCTGTGACTCCACATCTTGAAAGCAGCAGAGCAGTGGTACAAGTGGAAAGGATTAAGCGGTATTACCTACTTACAGTATATGTTATCTGTCCCTAATATACAGATTTAAAGCACAAAAAATGTTGCCGCAAATAGTACAGCGTCGCTACATGGGATGATTTGTATTAATAATTTGGAATTTCGACATTTCAGAAGCTTACTGGAACTCTATACATAATATATTTCTTTATTATTTTGTTTTAAATGAATTAGTTAACGGCTTTAGACGTAAGGGATTTGCCCAGATGAGATTAACGTTGCACAAATGGTGGTAACCATGGAAACTTGAAAAACTCAGAAATGTGTAAGTTCTAAATTAGTGTGATCAAATCTTTAGGGTGAGCGGTTCATGTGTTTATCTAGTTTATACTTTATGAACATTTTAAATGCATCACAAAAGGTTGCAGGATACACAATATACATCATAAAGCGCAGGCAGTAAGATAGTTGCTCTTACATGGCCATTAACAAACTAATAAGACTCGTTAGTAATTGCATTGTTTTTATTATGGTAATATAATCTGCCAGATGAGCGGTGGTTTTGATCATCACATTGCTTTTGGCAGATATTCTAAGGAATATTTACAATAAATGTGTACGGATAGTTAAAACAGCATATGCTACTATTGTCCTTGCTATGTGAATACATTTGCTTTGCAATGTGTTATAACAGAAATAACACATCCTTGTGTCCCATTTGACTGCTGTAGAACCAACAAGTATCCCCAACAAAAGTCCCATCCCTTAGGCACCTATTATGTTGAACATTACACTATGTTCTCCACTTGGCCATTACTTATGACATAACACTGAGAAAGACAGACAAGTGGCACTATAACTTTCAGGACAACCCAATCACCTGACTGTGATACGTAATGCTAAGATCCGGGCCTAGACCACTTCCTGTAATGCTATCGAGTGCATAGCAGAACAGTACAAAAGACAAAATAATACACAATAACATAGGCATGCAAAGTATTACTATTTAAATTGTATTATAGAAAACACTTTAAATACTGTCCTCAATTTGAGAACATTTTAATAACGTACATACCTGGGAACATTTGTAAATCAGGCGTCTTAAGATTTGCACCCTACTCTTCTCCTGGGGAAGACTAAAGCAATAGGAAGCATGGCTGGCCCCATAGAAATGGAGGCAGCCATTAAAAAAATGTGTGGAGCAATATTAAATGTAAGCAGGCATGAGTGGAAAAAAGGTAAACGCCACTTCTGCCATCCATAGAAGAACGGCTTGAATTTTTGTTCAGACGGTATTGCTGGTTACGTAAAGAAAACACCAAGTAGTATGAGATTTGCTTCCTGTGATCTTCAAAGGGGTAAAGAGTAGTCACTGACAGACCCACTATCTTATTAGTATAACAGACAAGCCTTTTCTAATGCCTCTGTTTGTCTGCCTGACCACACACACGTGTAGGAACTTCACAACAAGAAGGAATGATTTTAGATCTACTATATCAGCAACATCTTCTAAAACAAAACATGCCAGATAGTTTCAAGTAAAAAGATAACACCTTGTCCTTGTATTATTCGTTTTAAAATGATGTAATTATTCCATGGTTAATTTAGCAAAGAAGCTTTTGTAACATGATATCATAACACGCATGACTGTTCTGGTTGGAATTGAAGCTATCCAAAATGGAAGACAGGGAGAAGAAATGGGAAAAGAGAACAGGCAGAATAACAAAACAGGCAGAGAGGAATTTATTCTGACTAGGAATTTGAATTGTAACAACCATAAAAAAAATGAAACAGTAATACAGAAAAACTAAAAGGCACTCTGTCACTTAAACATGGCATATACTTTGAATGTTGTTATTAATACAATGAGCTGTACATTTTTGTTTGCAGAAATTTCGAGCAAAAACATAGATTATGAGAAATGTGCTTTAAATGTATCTGTGGTGACTCCAATTTCTGACATCACCTTGAGGCCTATAATTTAGAGACACAATAGACACATTTAAAACACTTCTTTTCTTTTCATCTATGCATTTGCTTGTACTACAACATATGTCTTAGCAGAAATACCAGCCAACATATTTTTTAAAGAGTGAACGTGTTGTCAACATATTTTTTAAATACTCAGTGGAAGCTATGTTTATGTGACAGATTTCCTTCGAATATTCTGTTGGGAGTAAACAAAATATCTAATAAATTATAATAGAGACCATAACAGAATAGCAAGGCTGCTCTTCACTTTAGTCAAATACTTCTATTATTAATTCTTATATATTCTTATAAATTGTACAGTGGGAGCTCAAACTGTATTTTTTTTTTTTTAAAGCTTCCTTGGTGAAAGGTTCTTTCTAGGCCTTATTAATATGGGGAACAGAAGCTTGGTCAGAAGAGATTGACTTAGAGCAATGACAGCCCAAGGCTGACAGACAGCAGGCTTGAGACATGACAGAAGCGCCACAGAAACGAGAAAACAAATGTTTAGTGTCTCCAAGGCATTAATGCAGCCAATGCTTGTCCATGATGAAACTGGGCTTGTCAGGGAAAAACGTGCACTGCAGATGTTGTCCCATTGTTTCTCACTTTTTTGGACAAATACCATAACATTCTCTAATAATGGCATAACTCAACACAGACTAGAATTAGCTCCATAAAATAAATCTCTTCTTGCCTTAACCAATTAAGAACCTCAAGTGTAATCGAAGTGCCCATTACCTATCCATGAGTATCCATTTCATTTCTTATTCGTTCCCTATACTTTCTCTTAACCGGGGGCATGACTTACATACCATGGAAGCCGGAAGTACCCGGCTTCATCATAGAAGTCCCGGCGGTTGTGCCGGGCGGCAGCAGGGGGAGTCTGCGCTCATCGCGCAGACTTCCCCTGCTGTTAGCGAGGGGGATCCAGGTCCCCTGCAGCTCTGTTGGGGACCTGGATCCCTGTCTTATAATCTGACCTCAATTTGAGGTCAGATTATAAGATGACCTCGATTATAAGACGACGGGTATTTTTCTGATTTTTTTTTTCTGAAAAAAACCTTGTCTTATAATCGAGCAAATACGGTAATTCTAATCTGTGTGGAGTTATGCCGTTATTAGAGAATGTTATCGTGTTTGTCTATACATGTCCCATTTGACTGCCCTAGAACCAACAAGTATCCCCAGCAAGAAGTCCTGTCTGTTAGGCACCGGTTTATATATATATATATATATATATATATATATGTCACAGAGTGAATTCTGACAGCAGGTCTGACTGGGGTTCTTGGAGGGGCCTGAGGGCCAAACACCTCCCTGTAGATTATGGGCCCTTGCTTATGTGCCATAACTCTATACATTAATATTGTTAGTTAGTTATATTCTGTTAGTATATTGGTTTATGTGTAATGTTTAATTCTGTGAGTAGACCACTCTGAAGGATTATAATGTGTCAGTGACAATAATTGATAGTTTACTCCAACACCCACTGTTCTGTATTAACTGGATTAACTGGTAAACTGATTATGTTGTGCACATTATGTGTCTTACAGTGTGTCTACTCACTGTTTGGTAATTCCTATTTGGGTTGCAGTCTGAAAGTCTAATGTATTCCTAGCCCCAGTTAGTTGGAGAACTATGTTTAGTTCCATCCCCCCCCCCCCCCCCATTGTATACTAATGTCTGTGATGTCATGTTTATGTCTTTTTATAAGTCTGTGTTGTTACACAAAATAAATAAAGAAGTTGTTCATTCTTGCTGTACCTAACTGCTAGTGGTCTCCTGTCTGCTATTTGGGTACAAAGAGCAAGGTTCCAGGAACGACTTACTGGTTGAATGATGAGCTTTAATCAGGGGCTAAGGAGGTGATTTCCTACAACGGGCAGAGGGTCTACTACGTCCGGTAGACAGTCCGTTACAATATATATATGTTATTTATTGAGGGATGGTCATATGGCCAGCACAAGTGATGATAGTGTCTATTGGCCACACATAGCAGTATGTACTGCTGCCAATTTCTAATGTGTTAGGGGAGATCTAATTAACCTTCCAACACATTAACACCTGAACATCAAGCTGCACTTAAATTGAGAGGAGTCAACTCCCTTAACTTGTCCCTTTTTATAACTATCTCCCATATACATAACTACTGATGTGAGACTCTTGGAGACTTTTTTTTCCGTCGGACTAAGTCTGGATGCTACAGTACATTATTGTCAGAATGGGGTTTTAAGAGAAGCTGATAACAGTATTCGTTATTGTTTATTTCGTGTCATGCTAGCTGAGGTCTCTCCCTGTGAGAAATATAGCCAGCAACAGAATACATAAATAATGTCAGTCAGGATACACTGCACAAGATATTGGATCTATTTTTTTATTTATTTTTTTGCATTGTTTGTAATATTTGCATTCTAATGGCCAGTAGGGTTGGTTGCCTCCTTTAAAATAAATAAATAATGGCAATTCTATTGGCCTCATAGACATAACATCGGATTCCACACAAATCGTTAGCTGGCATGCCAGTAAAACAATGGCTGAATGGTAACTCTAATTGCAAAAGGTCTATCCTTACTTAATACTATTTTTTGATAATTATTTAATACATGTTAAATAAGACACAGCTGTGTGTGGTTTAAGTAGATCTGTTTGGACAAGTTTAATAATTGCATATATTTGAAATGTCACCAAATGTGACGCACAACATACTGACATTCATTCCACTGTAAAACCGTGATTTTGTTTTATACAAGCCATTCATTGTCTTTGAGGCATCTAGTTGCCCAAAAGAATCCACTATATCCACATATAAATTGGAAGTGCATTCACGTGTGTCCTTGAACCAGCGTCTCTGCCTCATTCATAACAAGTACTTTGAAGGAGGAAGCAGGCACATAAGAGATCTGTGCAATGTTGCTAATTGATATACTGCACAGATTACTAAACCTCTTCCCAGAGACCCACATCCTACTCTTTAAAATAGATAAATAGACAAATGCTTAATATCCCATTAAATATGGTGTTCTTAACTTTTACTTTTTTTTTGTATTTAGCACTTTTGTCAAAACCATTCCATTTATAACAAATCTAAAAAAAGTTTTTCAAAAACGAGCAGTTTAAAAAAAAAAGAAAAAAAAAAGCAGTATAAATATTGCATTATTACACTTGCAAAAATTGCAACAAGTCATGCTGAATTTATTTTTGTGAATATTAATCTATGGTACGGACTTACATGTTAATTTCTAAATGTTTTTTTTTTTATTTAAATACTTTAAATCAAATAATGATACCATTGGGGGGAAAAAACATGTGTATTTGTAGATTATATATAAAAGTCTTACCTGCTGGGAAACGTTCTATAACTGGCCAGTTGTCCACTTGTAAGGTGGCATTACCCCCACTTCTCGTAAAACGCACCACATGATATTTGCCATCGTTAATGATTGCATTTACTTCTTCGATTGAAATGTCATCCGTCCCCACGTTAAATTTGACTCCAATTTTTCCCTGGTGCTGGGAACAAAGGGATAAACAAAACGGTGCTAATTAGAATTTATTTTATGAGGAGTGTAAAATTCATTGGGTTTTGTTTTTCTAAGTCTCTTCACATTTCACTGGCGCATCTCATTCATCGATAATTGATATTCGGAATCAGCTGTAGACCTGTAGTGAGCAGAATTTGTGGTCTTTACTTCTATTTCACGTCTCCAATTTACAATAAAAAGAAAATCACTTCCTTGCAATTGCACTCTGCACGTCTCCAAAGTGTCAGCTTTTATTGTAATGGAAACCAATACATAGTTTTCCTTACGCTGCACATTGTTGGCTCAATCTATAGATGGCTTTATGTCTGTATCTGCATATCTGTGTTTCGAGAAATGTGGGACCAGCAGTTAAGAAATGCAATTTCCTTTTGGCTTTCCATCGATTTTCCCTAATGTGTCATGTATATGTAAAGCGCTAAATCCAGAAAGCTGAATTAATCGAAAACACAAAAGTAATTAATTACCAAGGATAATGAACACAGGGTGGCATCTTATTACTGCGCACACGTTTTTAGTGCATTTTTTTTTCTATTGCGGTCTATAGTTTTCAATGTCATAAGATAAATTAATTCATGTCGTTGAATAGACACAATTGGGACTAGAAGGTGAGTTGAGGTGAGTCGAGTTAAACATTTAATGTCACCAATATAACTATACATTGTGCAGGGATAGACCTGGAAAGTTCAGCAGGAGAAGCTCATCAGGTTTGTCCCTGCACAATGTATAGTTAGATTCTCACCAACTCAGCTTATTTAAATTAAAAAAAATGTTTTTTGTAGCTCGGTAGTCAAAATGTATCGGTATTTTTACCTACAGATTCCTGGTTTGGAAATCACTAGTATTGGGACACTGGGACTTCTTAGTGGTTCGTACAACAGAATAAATTGTAATTGTATTGGGGCTATTCACTTGTAATGAGAAGCAGGTTAGTTGAGTTGAAAAGAAACATGTCTTCAGCATTTGGAGATTTAAATAATAGGCAGGGCCAATAGAAGTCTTCCGGCAGGAGAAACCCACTAGGTTTTCCCTGCACAGTGGAAAGTCAACTTAGTGAGATGACAAGTTCATCTCACCTCGACTACCCTGCAGTTCACTTTTAGTAAATAATTCCCAATACATTTGAGTCTTAATCTGGTATCCAGAGAATGCATTCTACCATTTTACATGTAAACCTAAGCTTAGAGTAACTGTAGCACTTATATCACATGCAAAACATCCAACATATGTGCAATGTTTCCAGTAACCTTGTGAGACCCATCAATTACACTTGATTACCCCACATATGTATTGTATATGCCCATATTTATCAAATACAGCTTTATTTTTCATTTTGTATTCCTTTTTTTATTTTTTTTTGCAAAAATATAGGAAGTACACAATATTTCCCAAACCTTCTCTCTAAAACCATTTGTATACATATCTTGCACACTTTTTGTTTGAAAAGACCAGTATTTACATGCCTGTGCTATTGCATGTAATTAATAAACACTTTATATCATCATACTAAATTACGCAGATGACAAAGGGACGAGCCAATCAGTAATGCAATCAACAGATAGGTCTCAAGTATCCTAACCATGAAATACTATGAGGATCATTTTCATTAAGAGCTGGGACAAGCTGACTAGGAGACAATTTACTAGGAAAAAGAGTAAAATAGTAATCAACAGTGGATTTCTACATTACATTCCGTACAGAATGTTTCATTGCTCTCAGTTTTGGGGGGGAGCACCTCTATATATACACGATAGCAGGGGAAAAACAGAGAGAATCCAAGATAGAGACTTTTAAATCTGTTTAGGGGGTACATAAAGCAAAGTAGCGCGGAGGAAAGTTGAATTTTCAAATAAAAAAGGAACCCTAGGAAAAGAGCATCCAATTTGAAGTCTTAAACTGGAACAATTTAATATGAGAACAATATTATTTTACATATAAGTAGATACAAAGTAACAGGCTAGCAATGTAAAGGATTTCAAGAATTCCTGGGATATCCATGAGATTATCCTGTAAAAGCTTTTGTTATAGGTCGATTACACGGCAGAATTAGTTCTTACTTTTCAACACGGTATATTCAATGTTTTATGGGAAACGTCATCTGGTAAAAGGTCATGTATTTACTTCTATTGAGCTAGGAACAGATATTATTTATGAAGCCTTCAAGCACTGATCACAAAGTCTGTCCATTCAGTATCACACAAATCAAGAAATAGAGACTTCAAAGTCAGCTACAGGTGGTGAACACATAGACATGCACAGAAATGCCTCACACAGACATGCACGCCAACGTCTCACACAGACACGCACACCAATGCCTCACACAGACAAGCACACCAACGCCTCAATAGACACGCATGCCAATGCCTCACACAGACATGCACGCCAACACACAACACAGACATACACGCCAATGCCTCACACAGACATGCATGCCAACACACCAAACAGACATGCACGCCAAAGCCTCACACAGACATGCATGCAAACACACCACACCACGCCAACACCTCACACAGACGCGGACACCAATGCCTCACAAAGATATGCACGCCAACGCCACACACAAACATGCACGCCAACAACTCACACAGACACATACAACAACGCCTCACATGGACACCAATGCCTCACACAGACATGGACACCAATGCCTCACACAAGCATGCACACCAATGCCTCACACAAACATGCACGCTGACGCCGCACACAGACATGCACGTCAATGCCTCACACAGACGCAGATACCAACACCTCACACAGACATGCATCCTACCGCCTCACACAGACATGCATCCTACCGCCTAACACAGACATGCACGCCAACATCTCACACAGACACGCAGGATATCTCATCAAAAAGACACCCACGTCATCACCTCACACAGACGCCAACATCAATGACTCATACAGGCGCCAATGCCAATGTCTCACACACACATGCACACCTACCAACTAACACAGATGCAAACACCAAACACAGAGGCACACCAACACTTCATTCAAATGCCCACCAACAAACACAACAACACTTCACAAAGGCACGCACGCCTTTAACACACACGATCACGCCAACGGTAGACACAGGTGCATGTCAACACCTCACATAGACACGTACACCAAAAACACCAACGGCTCACAGAGTCACGCAAACCAACAAAACACACACACCAACAAGTGCCACGCCAGCACCTCACACAGAAACACATGGCGGCACATTATAAAAAAATGCACACCAGCACCTCACACAGACACACATGGCAGCACATCATAGAAAACCGCACACCAGCGCCTCACACAGACAGAGACACCAATGCCACACACAGATGTGCACACCACCATGATGCATGATGAAATTACTTACTGGGTGTATAAGGAAAACTAAGTAACAGTTTATGACAATAAGGTGCATGTTATATTTCAGGTGATTTCTAGTTTTAAAAAAACTTTTATGTGATGTCAGCATATCTGTTTTCCTGTTTTTTCTATCTCTCTGATCATAATGTATGGGCTGGTAAAATTGCACAACGGGCCACTAAATTATTTTTGTCCCCCGCGGATAGATTTATCTGATAAATAACAATGAATAAAACGCTCAGTGTGATTCCCATCACAAATCAACAGTGTAATATTACACTAATTCTGTAGCATGACAGTAGAGCACATACTGAGCTTTATGTTCAAGACAGTTTTGCAATCAGCCTCTTACAAGCAGACAAAATGAAGCAGCCTAAGGATATTTTTTGAAAGGACTTTAACTACCTACGGCACATTTACACTATATGCAAAAAGATTGCCAGTAATGAAATGTACATGTAGTAGCACCGTGTGCTGCAGCTTGTTCACTAATAGATACTGATCACATTAGTTGTCCTAACTCCTAGATAGCCAGAGGGATAGAAATGTAAAGTATGCTAGAATGTTAGAATTTAAAAATAATATAGTTAAAAAAATAAAAAAGTATAAAAAAAACCATATTCTGTAAAACTACTGTTGCTCAATCTGGGATTCTTTATTAGCATTAATCTACTAGAAAAATATTTCTAGAAAATGAAATAAGCAAATGCGTATATCTGGGATTTCAATCATTTTAACATGAGCTGGACATTTTGGAATGTTATAAATAATTAATAATACATTATTTTAATGATGTATGCTCATGTATCTGTTATAACAAATTATGTTATAATAATAATAAACTTCGGCACACTACTTGTTGCAGTATTATTGTAAGATCATTTTATATATGTTATATGATATATATGTTTTATTGTTTTTTGGGGGGTAAGTCAACAGAAGAAAGGAGAAGGAGAACATCATTTTAAAGTACTGTACAGACAATATATTAAGATGTTTCAATCAAACAAACCTCCTCTATGTATAGTATATAAATCTGAAAGAGGAGAGGAACACCTCAGAAGGTACCAGAGTATACAGATAATTGATTAAAAAAAAATATTATTAAAAACCTTTATTGAAGCTTTATACTGGTAGTGAGAAAAAAAAGTGAAATATTTAAATCCAACTCGGCTACTTTGGCCTTAAATTTGACACACCCCCACCCCACAATTCCTTGCAAAACTCTCTTTATTGACAGTTATTTAACCCCAGACGACGTAAGCTCCAAAACGTCACGATTTGTTCCTGGCCACCGATCACAAGGTGATTGGTAGCCAGGAACACTATGGCAGAGACGACACGGAGGAGTGACGTCGCGGAGGAGTGCCCGAACCCAGAAGTTCGGGCACGTCGCGATTTAATGAAAAGTACCCAAAGTGGCCTCATCTGACAGGTGGGATCCCGCTGCAAGTCCCTGCAGCGGGATCCGAGCACAGCTCAGCTGTTTAATGCTGGACGTTCTATGCCATCCTAGTGTCTTTTAGGGACACTAAAATCAGGACAGCATAGAATGTCCTAGCGTCACAAAGGTGTTTTTCTTTCCCCCTCTTGAGCAATGTTTACAAGCTTTAAATGAAGAGGTGCTCTATGTGACTATACAGCTGCCAGTCAGGGCTGCTGATGAATCTTTAGAAAGAAGAAAAAAAAAGGAATCTTTTCTAACGCTCCCTTAACCTGTTTCTAAGTACATATTCTGTATGCCTTCTTCTTCCAGTTAATTAATTCCTTACCAACAATATGGAAATCAAGGTAATAGCACCTGTGGGCCAAACCAGAACAATCTCCCTCTGAACAGACATAGGGGAGAATTAGTGACTGACATCAACCTCCAATAGACTTTTATAGCAGCAATCTTCTGACACTCTAGAGAAATTTATTGAAATAGGTCATGAGAAAAGCAATGATAAAATGTTATTCCAGTAATATGACAGGCAGTACATACATTATTTTATCCTGGCACCAATAGCCCATATGAGTTAACACTGGTAATGCCTTTGTATTTAAATAATCTCTGTCGTCTGAGCAATATATGTACAATAAATGTATAGCCTAAAATATTATCTATATGTCATGTTAACAGCATTGAAAGCAATTTCATGGATTAACCCCTTAAGGACCAGGGATTTCCTGGGCCAAGGACCAGAGTGATTTTTCAATTTTTAATATGTGGTTGATGAAACGTCATTTTCCTCTCTGTCATTTAACGCACCCATACACCCATATATTTCTTTATAAAAAAAAACAACAAAAAAAACATTAAAATTGAAAAAATAATTTTTTTTTGAAAAACAAAACAAAATGAGGGCCATAAAGAAGGAAGGAAACTGATCACAGTAACAAACTGTGAAATGGTGCCCATATGTTCATGGTGTATAAACCGGATCAAATCTATCATCATTTTGGAGATTTGAATTAGAATTTACACAAACTTGCAAGCTTGATGACAAGTACTAGTTCTTTTGATCAGTGTGCACTTGATACATACCGTATATACTCGAGTATAAGCCGAGTTTTTCAGCACATTTTTTGTGCTGAAAAATGCCCCCGTCGGCTTATACTCGAGTCGGTGTCTGGGGGAAAAAAAAAATCTAAAACTTACCTCTTTGCTGCTCCGTCTCCCGGTGCTCTGAAGGTGCGTGGCTGTGAGGGAAGCGTTGTGAGCTACCCTCCAGCCGCGCGGTCAACAAAGTGTGTTTTTTTAAACAAACTTTATTGTTCCGCGCGGCTGGAGGGGAGCTCACAACGCTTCCCTCACAGCCACGCACATTCAGAGCACCGGGAGACGGAGCAGGAACGAGGTAAGTACTGGGGTCTGGGGAAGGGGGGGAGGAGGGTGGCATAACGAGCATACTAAGGGGCAATATCCTGGCATATTACATGGCATATTGGGGGCAAAATCCTGGCATATTAAATGGCATATTGGGGGCAAAATCCTGGCATATTAAATGGCATATTGGGGGCAATATCCTGGCATATTAAAATGGCATATTGGGGGCAAAATCCTGGCATATTAAATGGCATATTGGGGGCAAAATCCTGGCATATTAAATGGCATATTGGGGGCAATATCCTGGAATATTAAATGGCATTTTGGGGGCAATATCCTGGCATATTAAATGACAAATTGGGGGCAATATCCTGGAATATTAAATGGCAGATTCGGGGCAATATTTCCAACCCTAGGCTTATACTCGAGTCAATATTTTTTCCCAGTTCTTTGTGGTAAAATTATGTGCCTCGGCTTATATTCGGGTCGGCTTATACTCGAGTATATACAGTATTATTTATTTTACTAATTGCTATTGCCATATTATGTCGTATACTGCCCCCACCTCTATGAAAGTATTCACATTGTTTTCTGTTCGAAATTGGCCAGGCACACATTCTAAAATGTGCTTTTTTTCTATAAAAAAAAACAAAACTTTATATATACATAACATAAAGCTGAAAGTTGTTGGGCTGATTAAAGAATCAATAAAAAAAACTGGCCTTCCATAGAATCAAAATCATTATTTCTAATCTTGTCAACGTCTTGAACGTATTTCTTATTCATTTTGCAAACTAATATATGTTTTCATGGAAAAGTGACCCCAAACTATTGAACTGTTATAAGCAGATCTTCGTTCTTCCAGGCATTTTATTTCTGCAATCACAGTGATCATAAGCCTTATGTGACAATGCCAATCGGCTCTGTCTGGTCATTTAGGAATGAAATGGTTAATGGGTTCTTGTGTATTGCCATTATTTATCCTGTATAATGCCTTCATGGTTGGATCATTTCAAATGATATATAATGTGTGTATTTTATTGGTATGTTGTGTTCAAAGCTGGACCCTGTGCATCTTTTATATTCTTGACATATTTCACATTGGACAGGCTCAGTCTTGAAATTCACATGCCACTGACCAGATATAACACAATTACACTGAAATGCCGAGTCAAATATCTGCCATTCTTTTATCAAAAAAAATATACCACTTGGAACCAAGGGAGTCTGTTATTTTTTTAGTGAAACTGGAGTAGTGAATCTTGGCTATAGCCAAGGTTGAATCACTGAGTTTTGATGCATATTCCCAATGGTAAGCGGCCCAGATTGAAGTCATGTATTTGTATCATTTTAGAAAAATTAGGTCAATGGGTCGTCAATCTGATGTTCTAGTTTAGTTTTTGTTCCAGTTAGCAAATTATAAATTTACCAACTTGAGTTCAGATTTTAACCCTTAAATTCAGTTCTCCAACACCATTAGAGACTGGTAGATTATCCTGCTAAAGCAATCAATTTTGATTGGTTACATAGTGATTATTTTAACTATAAATAAGGAGAAAAGCTTCAAAAAGTTTTAAACAAGCAAAACACCTTTTTGTGTTTGTGCCCCTAGCAGCACTGTATACAACATATTTAAGTTGAAGTCGAAGAAAAACAAAGACATTCATGTTGCCATTTCACAAAGCTGTCGACTGGTCCATTGGTGTTTGGCCGCACCACCATCAACCCTTTGATGTTGGGATATAGGCATATTCTTGCAGTTAGAAGGTGTGTTTAGGTTTCATGCATGACTAACATGCTGACATTCAAATAGCAGCAATTATGTTACAAAGCTTACGGCCAATGTTAAGTCTATGGAGACAATAACAAGGCCAAGGAAGAAAAGGTGGCAACCCTAGTGGCAGACCTATGAGATGGCAGCCTTGAAGTCATAAATACCTTCTCAATGGTGTACCTTCCAAAGGATATTTTTATCAGGCAGAAGTTATCCTCTTCCTGATTAACTTTTGGGGGAGTTAACACCAACTTTACTACTACTAGGTGTAAATCCTATTGCTCTGATGGAGTTTTCCAATGGTATTATAAAATTTACCTCACACAATAGTTTTTTTTTTTTTTTATATATAATACAATATACAGTTATATTAATATGGATATAAATGTTAGATATTTGTTAACAAAATGTTTTTCGGCATAAACCCAACTTATATAAGTGTCATTTTCATAACTGGACACAGGTTCACAGCATCACCTCCAACCATGTAATTTTATTCCCCCCAGAAATGTGAGTTGAGCAAAATACATACAATTACTGTGTGCAGTAATAATATTTCTGGTCTTTAGCCTTTAAAAGCCACAAAAGGATAATAAGTACTATGGAGAAAATATGAGATTTGACCCACTGCTTAATGTAGCATGTTATTTTCTTGCAATTTTAATATGTTTTTTATTTAACCAGACAAGAAAAATAAGTCTACAGGACTGAAAATGTTTAAAACAGGATAATGCAATGAAGGAAAGTTTTAGTGGGTTTTTATGGTTGTTATTATCTGTGACAATATGCAGGGACCTGGATCTAGGACATATTGCTGATTTTTAATGTCTCAGTCTTTGGGGGTTGATTCAAAAGCAATGAAGGGTCTACCCAATAAGCCCGATCAGCCACATTCGGTTCAGGGGGTTTCGGACAGTGAAATGCTATGGCTTTTGCTCACTCTGAAAGGTCCGAGCCCCTAAAATTGTCCCAGATCATAGCTGATGTATTGAAAAATGTATAAAAATATGCAAAAATGAATAATAATGTGTAAAAAATGTAACATTAAATAAAAATAAATAAATAATGTAAAAACTATACATTAATATTATATGTATAGTATAGTAATATATATATATATGTATATAATATAATTTAAAAAATTACTACTCCATTGTACATTGGCATGATAATAGTTTGAGAGGACAGAACTTTATTAAAGGAACTGACCCAGCACATTCGAGTCTGTTGGCAAGTATGCCAGAAGCAAGTAGCAGAATTCCGAAATCATAAATTGTGGTGTCCTCTACTTGGAGGTTCTGGACTGCTTTCCACCAACATGGTCACATCACCTCTAACTGTGCCCTCAATGTTCTAAACCCTCTTCTCCATTAATCCCTTTATTTAGTAGTACAACATGTAGTTTACCATAATGATGCTCAGCCAACCGTGTACTGCTAAATGCAGTCCACAACAGCTGTGGTAATAGCTAACCCTTGGCACTAAAGCTTTTATGGAATAACAATACTCTGGTGCATTAAAATAAAGATGGGGGTCTATGAGTTGGAATGCACCCATCCTTTTCATCGTCATGCAATACACACAATAGGACATGTTAGGGGAGATCTCAATGACCAGATCTCCTTACAGCAGCAGTTACAGCATGGTAGGGCCAAAACTCTACTGGAGTAGAGTCAGTATCATAGTCCCATGACCAAATGGCTCTTGTAGACCAAGTTGTTATTCGGTAACTCTAGCCAATTATTTGAAGCCTCAGCAACCCATTGTACGATCAAACATACACAATTAAAAAGATAACTTTTAAAGAATATTTTAAACCGGTCATCAGAATTCAATGTATATCATTTCTAGAAATGACCAAGTGCACACAGCTTACTCTGTCAGTCAGTGGGTTTAAGGTCATATTCAATAGATTTAAGAGACTTTAGCAGCCAGATCAATTTCAAATAAACAGAAATGATTGCATGCATGCCTAACCAATGCTATGTATGTGATTTGAGCAATCAAATTACAGATAAAAACCTTTGTTTTGCGATAGAGGTAAAAGTTCATTGAGACCATTAGGGGCCGGATGCAACAATGCTGGAAGCGGAACAACGTAAATCGGAAGTTTAAGGAAAGCAATTGAGCAATGTAATGTATATTGAATAATAATAATTGATCCTAAACTTTAAAAATAAAGCCAGCGGCAAGCCATTTAAATAGATATGTTATGTTATTTTAGGAAAATCTCATTCATGGAATCTAAATACTGTATTAAAATGCTTCTTTCATTCTAATATGACAATAGTAGCTTTTATTGATTATTGTACATTTATCTATAATGAGTAATTGAATTAACATTATTAGACACTCTAGCACAGGTATGGCTCTGCAGATGTTTTGCGAACTACATATTCCATGATGAGCCATTTTTACGGCTGTCTGGGCAACATGGGATGGGCACTTTACAAGCATGTGCAGTGCCAAGGTTGGCTATCACTGCTCTAGCACGTTAGTTTTCTGAAGCCTGGTGTGCTCAATTTTATATTTATGTCACGTATGAAATGGGTTATTGTCCTCAATAAAAAAGACTGGTTTACATGTGGAAGCTCTGATTTAATTAAGAAAGATCCTTGGGATGCAAGGGGGCATGCTAACTGACTCATAGATATGAAAAGCCTTTTTCTTTGCCCAAAGCACAATATCACTACCATTATGGAGGTGTAAATGATTTCCAGAGATGTGTAATTAAATTTCTTGCTGTGAAATACAGTATTTGCCCCCTCAGCAACGGAATACCGTGCGATGCAATAAAGGCCTAGCTTTCTGCCTGCGAGAAATTAATTGCTGAAAAATAAACTGCACCCCAATGAAATGCCGACAGCAGCACTTAATGCAGAAAGTAAAAATATTTCAGATTCCAAGGGAAAAAAAAAATAATAAAATAAAAATGAAGTCAGTGAATCCGAGGTATTAGATTTAATTTTCAGTTTTTAATAAATTATTTTGTTCAGTGCTGCACCTCTACCTCGAGTAATATGTAATGTGATTGCTCTGCTTCAGGAGTTATTTCTATGTTATATTGCTGATTTGACATCACAGCCCTGGGAGCTACCTCAAGAATGCAACAGATTTAAAAGGCATATGGTGTAGGGCAGTTAACAGCACCAAGCTGTATCTTATTATCCACTCAGCACCATTACAGCTGTGTATGAAATTACATTTTCATACCAAATATCTTGCAAACAATAACTATAACTTACTCACTCAGCATTTGTCATTTGTATCAATACAAACAGATCTTAGCCACAAGTAGATGTTAACATATAATAAGAATGAACCCACAACGGCTACAGTTAACTCTCAAGGAAGCAAGGTAAGAGTACAAAATGGCTGCCTTAAAATGGCTTTTGAAATTTACAACATTCCTGCCCTGGTATTGATTGTGCGATTGTTAAATATGATTGTTAAATATGAATGTCAATATAATATTTGAAAACGGAAGGTTTATAATACATAAAGTTGCATTTTGGCTTATTACTGTGAATACTTTGATACATTTATACATTCTCACTTGAAATTATAATGTTTGCTGTGATTAAAAAGAGACTGTATGTATGGAGAATGGTATGTCTCTTAGATGATAGCATTGTAAAATGGTGATTGCTCACTGAAGTGGAAGGAGCCATTTTACTTCCGTTACTTTCTTAGAGGAGGACATATTAGCACTGACATTCCAAATGGATTATACAGAATAAAAACTATAGTTCAAGCAAAAAGTGCTTCAAAAAGAGGATTGTTTTTACTTCAGTACATGGATTTTAATTACTTTTATCGATAGCTATCAAAAAAAAAATACTTATCATATTTAAATGAACTTAGCTACAACTACTCTATAGTAAGGGGCCAGTTAAGAACAAGGTTAGGGACAGTTCTGCACAGGGCGGACAACAGAGAGAAGTGACACAATTAACATATTCCATCACTGCACGGTTATAATGTTATTACTGTTACTGTTAAACAGATCTTTAGATGGGGTTTGATAATCTTGGTTCATATACACGCCACTGAATAATTTACTCCTTTTTCGCATAGCTTGTATTTTAAATTGCTAAATATGTTATTTTCTGTGTATTCGCCTTAGGCGATATTGACTGGAAACTCCTTCAGCAGCACTGATGACATTTCTAGCAATGGAGAAATGCTGCAAATGTTTAAATATTACCGAGCTGCATATGACATTCATTGACAATACTTTTTAGCCACACATGTGTGGGTTCAAAACTTATTTCTGAGGTGGTGCAGAGAGATTGGCTGACATTTTGGGTTCTCTGCCTGTTCTGGGCCGGATTAGTCTATTTTCCAGATTTATCTCTATCTTTAATGCGCAGAAAGTATTTGCTCTGTTTGTGAGTGTGGGTTTTATGTAGGCCAGACTGCTAAATCCAATACTATTTTAGGTTATCTCCAGACATGGAGCCCCTGCTCACTGTGACAAGGCTGAAATGTATGAGAGAGGCTGCTGGGCCCTTCAAATCCAGAAATAGATGGCCTTACCTTTGGGGGTACAACACTATATAAATATGAGTGTGAGATATTATGGCATCAAGACTAATCCACTTGAATAAAATAGCAACAACAATACAAAAGAAAGAAAAAACAAACAAAATTCAAACTAAATGAAAATGCAAATGAATAAATGTATAATTTGGTGATGAGTTCTCATTAACTCACACATAGGAAGCAAAATGGCCACAGAGGAACATTCCCTATAGCAGTCTGAGCAGCTGAGTAATGCCAAAGTGTGGTAACTATGAGGGAAAATGAGTTAAACATTACTGTCTTAGGAGAACCGTGTTCAAACAGTTCTTGTAATTTCCATACTGAACATCAATTATCCCCCGTGTGACAGCCTGTCTGTAATCATATCTACCACATCAAGATAAAGGGCATGCAAGTGCACTGTGTAAGGCAGGTGAGATGAGTCTGAATTTATAGTTCACGGCTGAGCAATCAGCATTGGCCTGATGATAATGATGATTGATTTTTGACTGAGTTTACATAGTGACAATAAGAAGGACAATTGTGTTAAACAAGAGATCTTGACCACCACTGTGATGCTGGAAAGCAGCCATCACCTATCCACTCATTAAAATGAGCCCAATGAACGGTAGGACAAAATGTCACTGAATATATAAAAAGATACAGGCTTCTGTATTAAAGGGAGTATTGTGTCTTCTATCTAATTATTAGGATGTCTGCATATTATTTGCAAATTGTAACTAGGGATAGCAATTTTGAAACAATTTTTACCAACATAATTTGAGGCAATCAACAAAATTGGAGATAATTATATTTTCAGTTCAGCACAGTGATAAATAGTTTTTTTTTCATATTCCTTACAGTTTTCTAGAAATGTTTTATCTTTTAACTATTATATTTTTTGAATTCCAACCACCCTATATACACTTTCTCTGTCCGTTTATTACATGCAAAATAGGTTACTGTGATATCATTAATTAGTGTGTGCTCTAGAGGACATCTGTGTCGTAAAGACAAAAATGGCCGTAGACTCAAGTGCATAAGCAGCACACACTCTTATTCAGCATCCAAACAAAGATACAATCAGCAAAAAAAGAAGAAAAGTGAAAATAAAAATAGTTATAATATATATATATATATATATATATATATATATATAGTGTTGTTAAACGCGTCCTGTGGGGTGTAATCGTTTGTTGTAGTACAATATTGCTTTTTTGTACGAATGTATAAGTACCTGGCCATGTGAACTAAACCCAGTGGTTAAGGACCCCTTATATGCGTATTTCCTTTTATATTTTTTATATCTGAGTTTAATGTATTTGTATTTTTATAGTCCTGTCCATGTGAATCAGCTTCATATTATATAGTGGCATTGGACATTTCTCTTTTTTTATGTATATACATTTTATTATTCTGTGTCTGTGATATGTAATACATTTATACTTTATATATTATATTTATTTGTCCTTGGAATTTCTTTCTTTAGCGCTGTCTGCCTTTTAAAAAAAAAAAAAATGCAATAAGGTGCAAACTTGTATTGTAAAAAAAACTTTGGCAGGGCAATGCGTGTGTCAAATTATACCGCAAACAATGAGCATCTATTGATGTCTTAATCTTTCTTTTATCCTCATCTGGTCCAAAAGATTATATGAAGCATATCTAACCCCTATGTTCTTGCACCATCATTCTGAGTTGTATAAGTAGGCCATATGACATTAATGTACTTAAAGGTCATCATTTATTCTCAAGTACCCTTCAAGATACTTCCCCGCCAGTGTAATGAATAAACTATGTAGAGGTTTCTGATTAACATATTCCCCTTTCAACAATATGTAACATCCAAGTTTCTACTTTTTTAAGTTAATTTTAATTGAAACCAACTCAAAACGTTATGCGAGTATTGTTAAAAATCTGATCAAGCGGTTTTTTCAAAGCATGTATTTAATTCTTCTATTCGGAGCTTTTAAATATGACCCTTTAAACTAAGAGCATGTTTATGCTACTAGTTCATCTACTTAAAAATGTCTATAAAGAATTTTAGCACTCAAGTAAATTACTCCCTGCTAAGTTAATGTTTTTATTTATTTATATACGTGCATGTAATTTTATAATTTTAAAGAGTACCGTATATTAAGATTTTCTTTTTTTTCCAATTATACGTATATCACTTATTTTTTTGATCTAAGCATAACTATAGTTTGATGTGGAGACCCACACCTCAAGTTATTATATCTACCAGTTGAAGAATTTTATCTTACTAAAGTTGCCACTCGTTTATCAGCATTCTGATTTTTCCTGGTATTGAATGGGCTAACATCATGTCAGTGAGTATTGTACATCATTAAGGTTTTTTAGGAACACTGTGGACAAACAGAGTAGAATGTTCTACTGATTGTAGAAGCATATGACACAAAAAGCAAATCAGTCAATTAGTCATCATCAGTATAAGTATTTTCAAGGTCCACAGGGTACATGATATTTAAAAAGATAAAGGTCAACTGCATTATCCTACATATAACTTGTCCTTTCAACCTTGTGGAATAATGTATTTCATCCACTAGACAAAAGCATCCTAAGTATATCTAGCTCTTTATAGTGAAAACACTCATAATGCCACTTCATCTCCGTCTTGTTTTCCAAACATGCTTTCTATTTACCAGTATTTTCCTGCAACAGGATAATCAGCCTAAACATAGGGGCATAAATGAGTCACTTAAAAAAAAAACCTTACAACAATTCTTCAAAATAATATGAATTTATGTAAAATAATCTTTTTTTATGTATACTATTTCCATGGCTTGTCTTATGAATTGCCTATACGGCAGCTTATTGGTAAATGGATATATAAACTGATATACACCTAAGCAACACAATCAGCAGTAGAAGAGGCCTTATGTGCTAGTTTCTTCTTCTGTCAAAAATACATATTCTAAAAGTGGTCCAATCACCATGGTAACCAATGAAATGTTCCTGCTGATTAGATCAATTTTAAAACTTTGCCCCAGTAATTTATACCTAATCACCAGTGTGGTCTATTCACTCAAAAAAATACCTGTGGTGAATTGACAAGGGGACTGCAAAAAGATAGTTAAGTAAGAGCATTTTTGCAATACCTATATTAATGCCTGATAATTGCCATTCCTTGTCCGTTCAAAATGGTTTGATGTTAAATGAATAAACTCTACTGATGCTTTAAACAACAGTGCTGGGCCTTAGACCCAACCATTTTACTGAGGTAATGAGTATATTTCCCAACAGAGGCCTACAGAACTACAGATTTGTTAACCCTGCTCTTATTCTAGTTTTGCACTGATGGTGCATGATATATCTATTTCTAAGTTTATTGCTGTGTTTTTTTTTATGTATTTAACATGTCTTGGCCCACTCAAGAAGTGATTATGTAAGTCCTATAGAACAGTAAAAATGATCACATGTCCTATACACCCTGAAAAGCAGGAATTCAAATGTATATATTTTGTCTGCATTTACAATAAAAACGTTGGTACAAGCGTTTTTATGCAGCTTGGCAAATGTCTTATTCATGATGTCTCCCAGATAATGCAGTTTCCTTTGAATACTTTAAATTAATTCTCCGTGTTTCTTGAAAGTACAAGAACACACAGAAACCATGTTTCGAACAATAACACTGAGATAAAGTGACATATTCACTGTAGATGAAGTAGCACACAGTCACTGTTCTTGTGAAGAGAAAACACACATATACTTCTGCAAGGTCAGTATGAATATTCTTAAAAGCCAGATAATGCAGTTGACCTTTACCGTTTTAAATACCAGTTAGGCTCTGTACCTTGAAAATTAGCAAGACAGTGGAATAAATTGTGGTTAAACTGTGAATAAATAACAAGAATGCTGATGTTTGTTGGGATCGAGTGGCCATATATTTCTAAATAAATAATATAAAAGTCTTTTGTTGTGAACTACAATGTTTTGTATCACCCTGTATTTCTAAGTACTTATTTTTTTAAGACCCACCAATAAAGAACTTAATCCTAAAAAAACATGTACCTCCCACCCAACCTCTACACTGTAAGCTTGTAAATAAGACCCTCCCTACTTATGTGACACTCTATTTCTGTAAGTCTAATAGACTATTATAATACCTTTTTAACATTGTTGTATATTGCAAACAAAATACAATTACATGTAATATAATAAAAATAGCTTAGAGTTCAAACCTGACTGCCTAAGACCAATGTTACAACAATTACCAAACAATATGTAATATCTCTATTCATTGGGATTTGTTATTGGATTTTTACATAGAGTTTTATTGAAGCAAGGTAGAGACCGTAGAATCTGCTTTTAGGCATTTCAGACATATTCATAAACTTGTGGGCAGCCAATAGAAACGGCAAAGTCTGCCTAGCTCAATCACAATACACATTTATGTATTCATAGAAGGACATCAGTTTGCATTAAAGAAAACAAAGCTATCAATGACTGAATTCTGTTAATTCAGTATATACTGCTTTGGGCAATGGTCTATTTTATGCCATTTGGCTGCCATCAGAAAAGATTTGATGAGTGCTTCTAACCAACTCACTGAGCCAAATCATATAGCTGCTAGCGATCATGAAAAAAAATATTGATTTTTGTTACCTTTTTCTCAAGCTGTAAATTTCTTTTGAAACGTGACCAACATGGTAAAGTGCCATTCATAGGAGCACATATCAAGGAATCAGGATTTCTCCTTATACTCTGTAATGCTAACGTAATGTAATATAATCACATCGTGCTGTCAATAATAAATTCAATCAGTGCGGGACAGCAACACTATTCAGAGCCGAGCATGTTGTTGATAAAAACACCTTGCATGTAACATGGTGATGCTACTTTATTGATTGCAGCATGATAGCTAACGACTCCATTATGGATAGATTTCTTTACTTCTACGAGATACCTGTAAGGTTATCAGAAACTCAAGACGCCCTATCATATGGCGCCATCTACACGTTCAGGATACTCTGTTGTGTTGCCAACGAATAAATATTATATTACTCTCCCTTGCAGTACTTTGCTAGCCCTGTAATGCGATGCTTGGGTGATATATGAAATAAAATATAATAGCGGATTATATTCTACTCCTTTTATTGTTGACATAAAACCAATAAAATGTCTGCACTTTGTATTGTCTGCAGATCGTATTGATCTCAAAGTGTTCCCTTTCATAACATACATAATCAGAGCTGTATGCGGGGATGGATGGCTCCAGTACTCTGCTATTGAAGGAAGAACAAGTTTTGGTACTTTCTATAACTGTCTATAGTGATGTTACAAGTACTCAGTACTGTTCCTTACCCTCTCAGTAAAGTAATACTTGCTGACTCAGTTCTGTTCAGCGGTAGGCATCAACCATGCTCATAGTGAGCATTTATTGGATCCCTGCGATGGACAATTTAATGTTGTTCTATGGACCTTTACTGACATAACTATGGACACTTTGGGTGTTATGTATACATTTTAACACACACTAAAGAAAAGAAAAAACATCTAAAATGTGCCATCGCCCTTTGTTATTTTATTCATCCCAACAATTTAGTTACCCAAACAGTGTTTGTTCCCTAACACTAATTAGGCAGTGAAAGCAGAGCCCCAGAGAAACCTGTGAGTGTGGATCCGGCGCACGTGAGTCTGTTTTATACATAGACGCGCAAGGAGGTAGTGCTAGCATGATGCGTTAAATCTGTGTGTGCTTCCTTTATAAATAACCTCACATGCCTACCCCTGGAACTGCTAGCGGATCTGCCCCAAACATAGAACACTGGATCATTTGAAAATGTTAAAAGTCAGGATGACAGAATCATAATGCAAGCATTCAAGTTCAAGGTTTTAGGACTGAAGAAGGATTGAGAACTTTACATACAACTTTATAGAAAGGATAATAAACACCTTGGCAGATTCCCAGTCTAAAGTTCTAAGTTAAAACTAAAGATAATTAGGTTTGCTTAGTGGTGTGCTCAACTCTATGATGAAGTACAAAGAAGTAAAATACATTTGTAATTTTATTGTAGGCAAACTAGAGTGGCCAACTGGTCCTGACATCATAACATATGTTTTCTAGTTATACCATAAAATTATTATAACAAGATAAAATATACAAAACATATTAATCTATATCACATATTTCTTGCAGAATTCCTAAAGCTTTCAATCTGCCTCAAAGCTGCCAAATGCTCAGCAAGCGATCCTTCCCTCATTGTTTGCTCTACATTATTTGCTCTGCACAACATCAGTAACTATGGGTACACATTTCGGAAAATTCTTTCAAAAAGTGGTGCCATTTTATTTTTTCAATAATGATGCATTAATGCCAGGAGCATTTTTTTGTCAGTAAATTGTAAATAGCTGTAGTGCTAATCAAATCCAATCATGTTTTTTTTTTTTTCCATTTCATAGAAACCTGGTTGTTACAATTGTAGTTTTGCGAAATTACCCATTCCGAAACATTAAGTATAGTCTTGGAAAAAAGTGTTGATGTAATATATTGCTTAAAAAAAAAAAGAAGAGTGAAAAAAAAAATGGAAAGAAAATTGTGTGGTATTAAAAAAACAACAGTGGAAACCATTTCAGAATGTCCAGTATCATCACAATATGTTATTCTATGCGTAGTGGCTTGAAGGGTAAATGTACAGGATAGTGTCTACTCTCATCAGTAAGACTCTTCACAAGTTAAATCATAGTGTGCAGAGCTACCTGTGCCCCTCAAGTGCACTTTTCACAGCGATCTTGAAGAAGAAAGGTTCTGAGTCTTCAAAAGCTTTGAACATCTTACGCCACTGAGATATTGGAGTCTTACATTGTTCTTTAAAGGTGTCTAGTCATCAGTCAGTAGGCAGTGTTTGTATATTTTACACTATGGCAGAAGGTCATGACACAAATGTTAATAAAGTCATGAAACATAATCAATTTATATTTGACAGAACATGCCTGAAGTAGAGTCCTAGGAGGTCTTCTACACTTGGATATCATTTAGTCAGTAAGATCTTGGTGACTGGAAGTGAGCCTCTATCTCTATTTTTAACACCCTCTATGCCATTAAAAGTATTTCCACACTTAGAAGTACAATGTTTGTTTTCTCTTCTATAGTGTGAGTATAACTGAGAAGGTGCACTTTATCTTGTCTTCTGAATTTTTTTCAAACAGAAACACAGAATATGTCGGCAGCCCATCTAGTCTGCCCAGTTTTCTAAATACGTTCATTAGTCCCTGGCCTTATCTTATATCTAGTATAGCCTTATGCCTATTCCACACATGCTTGAGCTCCTTCACCGTGTTTACCTCTAGCACTTCTGCTGGAAGGCTATTCCATACATCCACTACCCTCTCAGTAAAGGGATATTACCTAAACACTTCTAGAGTTTACATAGTAAATGCCACAATCTAAACAAACTCTGCAGGACTTGCGTGGTAGTCCACTGTCATGTTATTAGTTTCCATTTTGTTCCAAACAGTGATTGCATTGTTTTTTTTAAGCTCCTGACACTTTGGTGTTGCGGGTTTTTTTATACATATCCCCTCAATGTGTTTTATGTACACATTACATTATCAGTTGGATACTGTTTGTGTGTGTGTGTGTGTGTGTGTGTGTGTGTGTGTGTGTGTGTATATATATATATATTATAAGGGTACCATAGGTTTCCATTCAGTTTTCAAAAACAAAAAACGTATCTCATCATGTTTAATTTCACATTCTGTATGTGCAGTAAATCTTATATTTCGGTTTTAAGTGCCCATTTGTTTATCAAAATCTATTCCCACTTGTGTGAGAGCTACTTTCCTCACTTGTATGAATGTGACAATGAATCAAAAGTACCTTCTCTCCTGTTATCTGAGGTGATAATGGAGAATTGCTGAGTCTTGCCAGAAGGCTGCAGGATGCCTTTCCGAGCTCTCACAAAATCATCAAAGTGGAGCAGAGGCTAATTTTTTCAAGTGTAGTTCTCTCCCTAAGGAGTTGTTTTAATGAGGAACACATCAACACCGTACTGTACTAAATCAGGAGCCGATAGTCAAAAATATTCTACTTCCTACTGACCAATTCAAGGAATTGACAGTTACATTCCATTCAGTGTTAAGTTTCAGGAAAAAAAACTGTTTCAAATAATGTACCAACAGTAGTGTGTGCTAGCTTTCAGGCTAGAGTGTGTTCTTGGCAAAGTTTTAAAGACTTGAACCATCTCAAATAAATGCCCATCTCCAAATGCTTTCAACGGCATTGTCAACAAAGGTATTGGTCTCTGCGTTTTCACATTTTACTGCCAGCAGAATTAATCCACTTTGGGAATTAATTGTTCTCACATATCCTACGACTGTTACTTGCAGACAAACCATGTGTCTGTCAATGTGCCTGACATTCGTAGATTAGGGGACCACCCTTTCATAGTGTACGCTGGGCCATGGGTGTAGGAACTGTAGGAAATCTAGAGGGAAAAGGTTTAGTGAGACAATTGCACACAGAGAGATGATGCAGCATTGTTCCCACTGATAAATAATTAGTCAGAAATGATAAAAGTACAATGTAGCATCCATCAGTATACTGCTACCTAGACATAGATTAGTAATGGTCTCATCAGAATGCACTCAGTCAGACACAGACATGGCACAATATTTCTCCCGTCAGTATAAACTTAGCCAGACACTGATGTGGTATAGTATAGTTCTAATCAGTTAATAATTAATTAGAGTATGGTATAGTTCTAATCAGTTAATAATTAACTAGAAGTTACTAATTAACCAGAAGTGGTACAGGATCACTCCCACCAGTACAAAGCTAGACAAAGACATGTTATTTAACAATGCACATCTACTCAGACACCTCTGTAGTATTGTATGTAGCTAAGCACAATGATGGCACCAAAAAACGCCCTAAACATATGGCCATCTATAGTTGCCCTAGTATCTAGGTAGCCAAAAACAAATGTGTTACAATTTAATTTCCATAAGTTATATAGTTAGCCAGATGTAGTATGAAAGCTTCAATTTTATATATATATATATATATATATATATATATATATATATATATATATATATATACAGCTACGTTACTGTGCAGAAACCTCTAAAAAAAAATTTTTTTATATAGAGTTACATCAGCTCACAAAGATGAGCTATGGAACAAACTTCTAATGCTCAGCCAGAAATGTATTTGTGGCTATTTTTCTCTTGAAACAGTCATGTTCTAAACAATTGTAACATTTTGCTAAATGGTTTAATAGTACAAATTCACAGCCCTTCATAGCTTACAGCATTGTGTAAGTTATTACATTAATGAGATTAGTCGAGATATTATGAGAAGAAGTTATTAAACATTATTTAATAATAGTAATATAGTTTAAGTATTTTGTGCTAAAAATACATTTCTTTATTTCCCCACAAGCAAAACAATAAAACCAAGAATGAAGAAATAATGTACATCGAAACATAGAATGTGTCGGCAGATAAGAACCATTCGGTCAATCTAGTCTGCCCAATTTTTTTTTTTAGTCCCCCGTTCCCGGTCTTATAGCTAGGATATGTGTCTATCCCACGCATGCTTAAAATCCTTGACTGTGTTTACCTCTACCACTTCTGCTGGAAGGCTATTCCATACATCCACTACCCTCTCAGTAAAGTAATACTTCCTGATATTACTTTTAAATCGTTGCCCCTCTAATTTAAGACTATGTCCTCTAGTTGTGGTAGTTTTTCTTCTTTTAAATATACTCTCATCCTTTACTGTGTTGACTCCCTTTATGTATTTAAATGTTTCTATCATATCCCCCCTGTTACGTCTTTCCTCCAAGCTATACATGTTAAGATGCTTTAACCTTTCCTGGTAAGTTTTATCCTTCAACCCATGAACCAGTTTAGTAGCCCTTCTCTGAACTCTCTCCAAAGTATCAATATCCGTCTGGAGATACGGTCTCCAGTACTGCGTACAATACTCCAAGTGAGGTCTCACCAGTGCTCTGTACAATGGCATGAGCACTTCCCTCTTCCTACTGCTAATACCTCTCCCTATGCAACCAAGCATACATCACCCGACTACTGCTGTCAGCAGTAAACTATTTTGGTATAAAAAAAAATATTATTACATTGGGAAGAGAATAAAGACTGTTTAACAAATTTTATTAACTAAATTGTAAATTGAAAGTAATCTGTAAAGGAATTTTATCTTTCTCTAAACAAATTGTAATGTTTCTTGAAAATTAGACTTCATTTTCTTTGTAGTTCATTTTATTAATATAATTATTACTATTTCCCCTAGCATGAGCAGTGGTAGGCAGTGACATTGCTTATGGAGGACATTTACTGGACTTCGTGATGGATCTTTTAATGATGTTCTATGGACCTTCATATACTATTCCACTGACACTAGTGTCCTTGTCCAGACACTTTGCCTATCCCAGCTCTGGATGCACAAGTTCTGTCTTCCTTTTAAGAGCACTTAAGTATTTTTTCTAGTTTTTGTAACTTCTGGTTTTATTTTTTTTGTGTGTGTGTTTTTTTATATGTAATGGAACTACAATAAAGCTGTCAACTAAGTGAAATGGAAAGCAAATAATATAATACATCAATTAATTTAAAAGATTGAACAAGTGCAATCATTTAATTCAGTAATCCACATCAGACGAGAAGAGAATGGAAATCCACTAATAAGAATTTAAGCTGTCAGTTTGGCCCTTTGACAATTATTAAAAATATTCGAGCATTCACATTTTTAACAAGTGCCCTTTCACCGCACTGTTTTAATATAGACATTGACACATTGTGGATGCAGCACACATCAGTAGGCAGTTCTATCTCTCATATTAATGTATTTAATGACATTGGTTTAAATGTCAGGACAAACAGCTGCCATTTTTTTTCTCCTTTTGGATATAGTCTTCCCTTGAAATAAATAACATAGTTTGCCTGAATCATTCAGTTATCGTTAATCAGGCCCAATTAACCAGTGTTGTGCCTCGGCTGCGAGGCAACTGAGGAGTTACTCATCCCTTATGGATGTGACATCATGGAGGATGCCATCAGGTGCACCCACAACAACCCCACTTTACACACGGTGCAGGTAAAGTGTTACCGTATTTGCTTGATTATAAGACGACCCTGATTATAAGACTACCCTATAGGAAAAAAGTTAAACTTGTATATATTCACATGTAAATTGCTTTTTTAATAAAATATTATATAAAAAAATGCATTTCTTGTGTTTATTTCTTTTTATGTGCCAATGCTGCCTCTCTCTTTCCCTTGCCCCCAGCTTTGTCTCACTCCCCACTCCCCCCTCACCTGTCTCTTCCCCCCACATGTTTCTCTCTGCCCCCCTTCCTCTGTCTCTCCCCCCCTTCCTGCTCTGTCCCCCCTGTCTCTCTGCCCCCTCCCCTTGTCTCTCTGCCCCCCTCCCTCCCTCCCCCTGTCTCTCTGCCCCCCCCCCACATTACCTGTACCTCAATCCCTGGTGGCTAGTGGGGGCAGCCGGAGGATGTCTGCACGATACTTGCAGACATCCTCCATGCTGCCCGACACGGCAGTCTATTATGACGGACAGCTGCGATGAGCGCAGACCTCCCCTGTTGCCGCCCGGCACGCTCGCCGGGACTTCTGTGACGAAAGCGGAAGTACCCGGCTTCTTCACAGAAGCCCCGGCGGTCGTGCCGGGCGGAAGCAGGGGAGTCTGCGCTCGTTGCGCAGACATCCCCTGCTGCTAGAGAGGGGGATCCAGGTCCCCTGCAGCTCTGCTGGGGACCTGGATCCATGTCTTATAATCTGACCTCAATTTGAGGTCAGATTATAAGAGACCTCGATTATAAGATGAGGGGGATTTTTCAGAGCATTTGCTCTGAAAAAAACCTTGTCTTATAAGCGAGCAAATACGGTATTTCCTTCCATCTAACAAGAAGGTTCACAAGATTGTACCCATCCCCATTAAATACCCCCCCCCCCCACACACACACACAATTAACAGATATCAACCTGCTACCAATATTTTAAATAAAGATGCATTCAAGATACATAATGGAGAAAGAGAACACATTTACAAATACTAAATAGCGAAAAATGCTACACTTACGAAACACATTATAAGAAATACCAGACAGCAAAACTGCTATTCTAAGATCTCTGTGTGTTTTACTTGTGTTTTGGTGGTTTTAAACAGATTTATTGTTTTGTTTCCTTGTTTTTTTTTTATTATTATGAAATAACGTAAGTGTCTGTGGGTCAGGAGGAAACACTTTCTTTAATCAAAGGAAAAAATGTACCACTCAGTTTCTTTTGTTCAGACATGGATAAACATCACACTCTGCCGCTGGTACGAATTATAAGAGGTAGTTTGTACAGCATCAACAGGGTTTAATTGCCATTTCAAATGTGTGGCCTTTTCTGACACTCTTCTAGTTTCATGTAAAAATGTTACATATGAATTGCAACTTTGAATATAATGGCATGTTAAATTATGCATAACCTGTAAAACTGATATAATTAGAGGTATGCTGTAAATACATGACCATTTTAGCAATTTGCTTCCAAAAGACCCAACATGCTAAAGATACAAATACTTAACCTCCATTATATCTGTAAAGCTGTGTATAAAGGTCATTTTGGGGGCAAAGTTCTAAAAGTGAGCAAACTGACAGGAACAGTAATTTGGTTTCCATGGTGACCGGACCACATTTGGTACATTACCCCACAACTGAGCTTTCCATATAATCCATTGGCCCTTAATGCCCCTAATGCAACATAGTTTTTGTTCAGTGATAGCTTGAGAGCTACTTTTGGCTGTTCTTCTTTGAAGAGGTTGTAATAAATCCTCGATCCCCATTTTGATGTCACTGCATGGCATATTTACATAGTTATGGAAGCAAAACAACAAAACAATGGATCGCTGTGTTTCAATCCAAAAAAATGGGCACATATATGAAATCACTCTTCTGTGACAGTTACAAAATAATATGAATACTTAGTGAAGTACCCTGTGATCCTTCACTACATATGCTCACAAGCATATAAGAAAAAAAGAGGAAAAAAACGAGAAACAATAATGGTGCAATATGTTTGCTCAAGTGTAGAGTTGAGCGGACACCTGGATGTTCGGGTTCGGCAGGTTCGGCCGAACTTCGGAAAAAAGTCCAGGTTCGGGCTCGAACTTGACCCCGAACTTGACCCCGAACCCCATCTAAGTCAATGGGGACCCGAACTTTTGGCCACTAAAATGATTCTAAAAAAGTCCTGGAAAGGGCTAGAGGGCTGCAAAAGGAAGTAAAATGGGGGTAAGAGTAGAACAAGTGCCCTGCAAACAAATATGGATATGGAAATAACTTCAAATAACATAAAATACATACAAATTAAAAATACAGCTGAGCCATAAAATAGCACTAGATGGAATCTTTGATTTTAGTTTTGGAAGAACATAAATCTAAATCTAAAGCATGGCTGCCAGGAGGATCAACAGAATTATATATTTGAGAGAGGGTTGGAGTGCAAGGCATTCTCTTTCAGTTTATACTAAGTGACCCATAGGTTGAGGAGGCGGTGACCGTGGCGGTGTAGGTGGAAGCGGCGCTGGATGAGGTTGCCAGAATTTTTCAAAGTGCGCTGTAAGCACAGTATTGGACTGTTCTATTTGACTCTCAGATATGAAGTGCACCGCAAGACGCAAATGTACTATTTAGCACCCAAAACAATTAGAATTTTTCAAAGTGCGCTGTAATGCTATTGGCTTTCTATAAACCGAAATAGAGTCCCCATTCATAATAATTTCTTATGAATAGAACCTATTTCGGTTTATAGAATAGCAATAGCATTACATGTATTCCATAAACCAAAAGTCTATAAACCGAAAGACATTCGGTTTATAGACTTTTGGTTTATGGAATACATGTAATGCTATTGGCTTTCTATAAACCGAAATAGAGTCCTTATTCATAAGAAATTCTTATGAATGGGGACTCTATTTCGGTTTATAGAAAGCCAATAGCATTACATACAATGTAATCGCGAACCCCGAACTCCAACACGAACATACAGTGGAATGTCTGTGTTCGGGGCCCAAAAACCGTAATGTTCGGTACAAACGCGAACAGTGTGGTTCGGGTTCGCTCAACACTACTCAAGTGTATTACACCTATAAAAACTATTGTATTCCACTCACATAGCTATCACATAGCTATAACTGGCTCTAAGTGTCATAGGCTTCACTTCTTGATATTATAGCAAGTGGCATCGCTGGGGGGGGGGGGGGGGCAGAGGGCGCCATGCCCCCCCTAGATCAGGCTGTGCCCCCCCTCCCTCAATTTAAGAGTGCGGCCGCGGCACTTGCTTTGAGAGTTCAGCCGGCGGGGCCGCTTAAAGAAAGAATGCTCCACCCCCTAACTTCCTCGAGACTGACTGAGCGCCGTATGTATGTGACATACAATGCTCATGAAAAAAACTAAATAATGGTGTCCTGCCTCTGCAGGTATGCAAGGCAGACACTGTCTTATCAAGCAGTGGTTTTGTTTTTTAACAAAATCTTTGTGTGTAAGTGTGTTTTATAATTGCCCCCCCACACTTTTGTCACTGGCCCCCCATCTGCCCCCCCTAAATATGAATGCTGAAGACACCACTTATTATAACCCCTCAAGAGTTAACCAGGGTAGCCCAATGGGAGAAATGCAACAGACAGAATCAACCAACAGGTGGAGTATCAAGAGTGTTCACGGAAATAGAGTTCTTGTAAGCATAATTTGACAATAATGCACAATGCAAATGTCCGAACGAAAACTGTGGCACATAGATATGTTCAGAAAATCTTAATCTTCTGATGGGGTGTCAACAGCATGGAGTAATAAATATATCACAGTGATTGCCAAGCAAAACAAATGTAACATTCTTCACACAAAAAATAGTGCTTAGTCATAAATTACAAAAATAGATATTAAAAATGATATTAAATTGACATAGGGTCAGTCGTGGTGAGCTGCTTATCTCCATTTAGGGATTCAAGCAAACTAAAAAAAAACTTAAATGCACATTTGCCCAATAACATTTCATTGAATGCGTTTTAACATGTGGATGGAAGTTTTAAATGAATTATGGTAAACCATCTGTTTGCTAATACAATTCTAACTTGAGTAAGTGATATTTATAGAATGTACAGATTAACTGATAAAATGTGTTGAATAAACTAATTGAAAAAGAATTACCATTTTGAGGACATTTTCAGAATCAGTCCATCGAGGCATCACTTCACATACTTTAATGCTCATCACCCCTAGCCAGGGCAACAACGGTCAATACAAAGAGGAATTCAAATTCAAAAGCTGCTGAAAAAATAATGATGGTCTACACCCTGACTTTCACTTGCTCAAACATGATGTACGGTTATTAGCGCAGATAACTTCCTAAACACTACACTAAAATGACATTGGGGGATATTCACTAGGTGAGTTGCAGGTGGGTTGAGGTGAGATTAGGGGAGTTCAGGTGACCTGAACATTTAATCTCATCAATGTATCTATATGTTGTGCAGGGGCAATCCTGGTGAGTTTGCTTAGTAGGGGGAACTCTCCATGTCTGTCCCTACACAATGTACAATTAAATGGGTGAGATGAAATGTTCATCTCACCTCAACTCACCTTTTAGTGAATAGCCCCAATTGTGTCTGGACCTGAAAACCCTATTGTTTGTCTCGTTTCTATGCACAACATGGATGGAAAAAGTGGAAAAAAAATAAAAATGAATACTTCTGATGTTCAGAGAAGCAGATTTTCTCTCCAATAATGTATTAAAGGTCAGAGATGGTCTCATGTTTTTACATTCTATTCAATGACAATTGGCATGCCACAAGTTTACATAACAGGCAGTAACTGTATCTCTTCCACTGTATTTTTTGTCCACACAAAGTTGGCTAAACGCACCCTTCCTGGTGCCCTTCAACCTCTGATGGCTAACCTTGACACTGCAGATGTTTGGAAATATGTTAATGTGGCCAAGGTTAACTATCACTGCACTAGACTGTACAGCTCAAACTTTGCCCCTCATATATCTTGTGACCAGTGATATATAATGTGTGCATACAAAAAAAACAATATTTATTTAATCTTATTTATTTGCACTGGCAACAGACAAGTTGAAGAATTCTTCCAATTCAAATTGTTTGGTTTTATTTTTCCAATTCTTTTTTTCGTGAACATATCAGGTGTTAGACCAGGATGCTATAAAACATCATTAGCCCTTTTGGTGCAGCCCCCTGAATTATCTTACCCTGAACTTAGATTGATGAGTGTATTCACAAAGTATGGAGAACTTTGGATAAGTTCATGTAACTGTTGTGAGACACACAATGGTGCCAAGTCCGACGGAGGATAGGCAAAGTGTCCACACAAGGGCACTAGTGTGCGTGGGAAAGTCCAGGAAGGTCTATAGAACATCATTAAATTGTCCTTCACAAAGTCCAGTAAATGGTCAACCATGTTTAATCTTGGTCCTTACCCCTGAATCAGACGCTAAGCTCATCCACCCATGACACAAGCCCTGAACATATTATATATTTTTTTCCCTATGCCATAAATCATCTCTATATTTGTGCGTGTAAACATATTAGACAAGAAGAAATAACTTGGCTTTCAAATGAGGAATTATGTAACTAGGTATTTTTCATGAGCTTTCATTGAGGAGCCCCCAATTAACCTTGTATCTTCTCAACAACAAGTTACATTGACAGTTTTATCTAGATTGTGTCATTACTCTCATGCAGAGAATTACCAATGCATATTAAAAACGTGGTTATTCATCTTTACACATAAAAGGGTCTACTCAATATAGAGAGAATTGCAGGGAATTGAGATGGGAATTTTAAACATAAGCCTTAAGCAGTTGAGTTGGAAACATTCTCAAATTCAACAGCATTGGATACATTTTTTTAATTTGACTACTTTGGCCTAAAATTCCCTGTAATTCTCTCTTTATTGGGTAGACCCTAAAGTATTTACTGACCTGTTTCTGCTGAATGTAGGTTTTTAACAGTTTGATTTCCAAACCAAAATAAAATAAAATGTTTAACTATGCTATTGACATGATATTGGAATATATAGATATAGATAGACAGACAGACAGACAGACAGACAGACAGACAGACAGACAGACAGATAGATAGATAGATAGATAGATAGATAGATAGACAGACAGACAGACAGACAGACAGACAGACAGACAGACAGACAGACAGACAGACAGACAGACAGACAGATTGATAGATAGATAGATAGATAGATAGATAGATAGATAGATAGATAGATATAGTGACAGTGTCAGGAAACACTGCTATTTTAGCCCCAGAATGGCACTTGGTTCCATGACTAGAGGGAGTAACATTTTAGTTTGCTGCATAAACCCTATGTAGAGGGCGCTCACTCTCTCCCCTGTGAAGAACTGGGGCTGAGACACAGAAACTGTGAGTCTGACGGGTAAAGACACTGTTCATTCTATAAAGCAGTCTTTATTTTGGATACTGAACTGCTGGGGCCTGATTAGCTGCCCAGTAGAACAGAGAGGGAACTTTATGTTAGTCAGACTCCAGAGTGGAGTAGGATATTATTTGCATTTTCTTTTTCTCTTTGGAGACATTCTCATATGCTGACCCTGTTTCTAGATGCAGAAAATGCATTCAACAGGGTCGGCTGGGATTATATGGCGACTGTTCTGCCTAAATTTGTCTTGAGAGGGAAAATGTATAACTCAATTATGGCTTTGTATACCTCTCCGACGGCCAGAATACCAGGATCCAGTCTCCTCTCCATGGTTCCATGGTCTCCCAAGCTGTGTTGACTACATCTTCCACGATGCTTAGCCAGTTGAAGGGGAAGTCTGCCTTAGCATCTTTGGGAATGTACACCACACAGCTAGAGTGGTAAATGTGTAACTCCTGGGAGGATGGTCATAAAAATCCCTGGTCCAGGGACCCCCAATGTTTTAATATAGCTACCCTATTTCACTTAGATATAGCACTGTTACTTTTGTTTTTTGTTGTCAGACTCATTTTTAAACATACATACACTATAACATTGTTTTATACAATGTTTAATTGCTATGAGATTTTCTATTTGTATTTAAGTGTCTAGTCATGTCATACACGATGGTTCGACAAGGGCCTGCACGAATATACAATGCTGAGCAGACCATCAAAGCATTGCCTTTAGCAAAGCTATTATGAATTAAACTGGGATTGAATCTTTTAATTGTGTACATAGCCCAGAGGGCTTATACAATTAATGTTAATATTCCAATAGTACTTCTCTTTCATTCTTTGTGGAGTGCTTGTTTAAAATACGGTTAATGTTAGGTTGATTATTATGGATACTCTCCTTAAGGGGTAACAGGCAAAGGGAAACTAAAATGCAATACCACTTTATTAAGGGAATTTTAAGCTAATTTCATTAAATACATGAAGAGATAAAGATTACCTTTACCTACATGGTTCCTAATGTATGTACTAGACAGCTCAATGTATTCAATCTAGCTTACCTTGTCACATGGTCCCCATGTATGTACTAGACAGCTCAATGAATCCAATCTAGATTACCTTGTCACATGGTTCCAATGTATGTACTAGACAACTCAATGAATTCAATCTAGATTACCTTGTCACATGGTCCCAATGTATGTAGCAGACATCTCAATGAATTCAATCTAGATTACCTTGTCACATGGTTCCTAATGTATGTACTAGACAGCTCAATAAATTCAATCTAGATTACCTTGTCACATGGTCTCAATGTTTGAACTAGACTGCTCAACGAATTCAATCTAGCTTACCTTGTCACATGGTCCCAATGTATGTACTAGACAGCTAAATTAATTCAATCTAGATTACCTTGTCATATGGTTCCTAATGTATGTACTAGACAGCTCAATAAATCCAATCTAGATTACCTTGCCACATTGTCCCAATGTATGTACTAGACAGCTCAATGAATTCAATCTAGATTACCTTGTCACATGGTCCCAATGTATGTACTAGACAGCTCAATGAATTCAATCTAGCTTACCTTGTCACATGGTTCCCAATGAATGTACTAGACAGCTCAATGAATTCAATCTAGATTACCTTGTCACATGCTTCCTAATGTATGTACTAGACAGCTCAATGAATTCAATCTAGATTACCTTGTCACATGGTTCCCAATGTATGTTCTAGAAGCTCAATGAATTCCATCTAGATTACCTTGTCACCTGTTTCACAATGTATGTACTAGACAGCTCAATAAATTCAATCTAGATTACCTTGTCACATGTTTCACAATGTATGTACTAGACAGCTCAGTGAATTTAATCTAGATTACCTTGTCACATGGTTCCCAATGTATGTACTAGAAGCTCAATGAATTCAATCTAGATTATCTTGTCACCTGTTTCCCAATGTATGTACTAGACAGGTCAATGAATTCAATCTAGATAACCTTGTCAAATGGTCACAATGTATGTACTAGACATCTCAATGAATTCAATATAGATTACCTTATCACATGGTCCCCATGTATGTACTAGAAAGCTTAATGAATCCAATCTGGATTACCGTGTCACATGGTTCCCAATGTATGTACTAGAAGCTCAATGAATTCAATCTAGATTATCTTGTCACCTGTTTCCCAATGTATGTACTAGACAGCTCAATGAATTTAATCTAGATTACCTTGTCACATGGTTCTCAATGTATGTACTAGAAGCTCAATGAATTCAATCTGGATTACCTTGTCACATGGTCACAATGTATGTACTAGACAGCTTAATTAATTCAATATAGATTACCTTGTCACATGTTTCACAAAGTATGTACTAGGCAGCTCAATTAATTCAATCTAGATCACCTTGTCACATGGTTCCCAATGTATGTACTAGAAGCTCAATTAATTCAATCTAGATTATCTTGTCACCTGTTTCCCAATGTATGTACTAGACAGCTCAATAAATCCAATCTAGATTACCTTGTCAAATGGTCACAATGTATGTACTAGACAGCTCAATGAATTCAATATAGATTACCTTATCACATGGTCCCCATGTATGTACTAGAAAGCTCAATGAATCCAATCTGGATTACCTTGTCACATGGTCAAAATGTATGTACTAGACAGCTCAATTAATTTAATCTAGATTACCTTGTCACATGTTTCACAAAGTATGTACTAGACAGCTCAATGAATTCAATCTAGATTACCTTGTCACCTGTTTCCCAATGTATGTACTAGACAGCTCAATAAATCCAATCTAGATTACCTTGTCACATGTTTCACAATGTATGTACTAGACAGCTCAATGAATTTAATCTAGATTACCTTGTCACATGGTTCTCAATGTATGTACTAGAAGCTCAATGAATTCAATCTGGATTACCTTGTCACATGGTCACAATGTATGTACTAGACAGCTTAATGAATTCAATATAGATTACCTTGTCACATGTTTCACAAAGTATGTACTAGGCAGCTCAATTAATTCAATCTAGATCACCTTGTCACATGGTCACAATGTATGTACTAGACAGCTCAATGAATTCAATCTAGATCACCTTGTCACATGTTTCCCTGCACTAAATAATATTTTGTGGAAATAACATTGTTTTTAAGCTGACCACTGACAATTTACACACCCCTATTGCTGCTTTGCATTGAATAGCATGTTATGTCACTACATTTTGAGACCCGTATTAAATAATTGTAAAAGAATATAATATGTTTTAAAGTTAAAATAATTGCATTTAACATATACTAAGCACAAGTACAATATACCGCTTTCACATTAAAAGCCATGTACAATAGAACATTTACAAAATACATACTGCAGTAGTACCTAATTTTCTAGTAGACTTCTTAGAAAGTTACTTTTCGACATATGCATGCTTATAAGTATATCCAGGGCTATACATTAACAAGGCATTAACTACAGAACATATTCCTTCTTGTAATACTACCATTCTATTTATCAACCTATAGTATAACAAAGATAAGTTCTATTAATATTATTATGGTTATATGTGTTATTGTCCTGATTATAATATATAATATGATTAGAATTGCACACATGATAATGGTTCATAGGAGGAAGCATAGCATATGTGATGAATGAATTACAACTAGCTTAATTGTTTGACTATAATATCCCTTTACTGAAATCTGCTATGATTCTGTAGTGAGTAAAGAGGTGATATGTAGGATATTATTTCACCTCTGGAGGAAAATATCCTTTAATTAAGAGGTAGCGATTTCTGTGTAATTTAGCTCATAGCCTTATGCACTTACAGGACAACCAATGTCCCTATTAAAACTCAATTGGCTGGACTTGTGCTGATTGTGTTCAAATAATGAACTTGGTCTAAATTAGAGAAACCAACAAAATCATTGAGTATCAACCACAATAGTGTAGCTGTTCTTGGCTTCATGTCCTATATGAATACTCACAATGATGTCCTCAAGCAGGCAGAAGAAAAGAATGAGTTATTGACCCTCTGATGAACCGACACCAGGCCTCAATTTTACTTACGGGTATTTAGATACCAATTACACATCCTTAAAACCTAATCGAAATGAGCAGGTGTCAGTTTGGTGTTTAAGTTAACAAACCCCCAATCCTGAAAGACAACACTACAATTCACCAATTCATTAACAAATGTGAGAGATTTGAAGCTATTACAAAATGATCGCAGGTGTGATATTTGCCCTAAGCTTTTTAATTAATTAGTTTATTTATAAGACAATCAAAGGAGGTTAACAAACTTTACAATAAAGAAGCTCTGGTGATTGACTGTGGGGATTTGCTGTACAAGACACAGCAGAGCTACAAACTAGCTTTATTTCTAGTTGTATTATGTTCCATTTATGACATCACCTTGTGGCAACATATGCAAATTAATTATTTGCCATTAAATTAATTTATTTGCATATGGTAGCATGCGGCAACTGGACAACCAAGTTAAAGGACAACTATACTTTTTTTCACTTGTGCTTCTCTTCCAGAAGCACAAGTGAAAAATGGATTGTTCTAATTATGTGATAAACTGATATGTACTTTTGATAATATCCTATGACCGGCAGCTGCCATGCTGCCCTTGGAATCAGGCAGTCCAGTCAAGTAGGTGACTGTTTCTGCTAGTCTTGACACGTTTCAAAGGGGATCAACAGAGGGGACCTCAGCTCTGAGGCAGAACTGAAAGTAAACCCACGTTTATCTATAAACACGCGGGGAATGGAATGTGTTTTTTCTAGAGGAGGCAAGGGCTCTTTAAAATGGGCCAAAAGAGCAGAATCAAAAAAAAATTTAAAACTACAATATTTTGGAAAAGTACCAGATCTATTAAATCAAATCCATTCTATAAAGTTTGGACATTGAATTGGTTCTGTAAAGAAAGATGAAAGCATCTTTCCTGTCCTGTAGTCCATTGTTTGTCAAGTAAGGAAAAAAATCTCTGCTCCAAAAAATTTAGAGATGTGCTCACCAGGGGCGTATCGTGCCCCTGAGTGACAGGCATGCTGCCAGTCAGGAGCACGCCTGTCACTCGAAGTCACAATGTACCTCGTGTATTTCCGGGGGTTTGTGTGCTGCGATACACGAGTTACATCCGAGGGGCCGGCGACAGCTACGAATTCAGCAACAGAGACACTCACTCTGTTATCAGTTCGAAAAGCACTAAAAGTATAAGTATATGAAAGTATATGAATTTTCGTATACTTTTAGTGCTAGTCGAATTGGCAAGAGAGTGAGTGACTCTGTTGCCGAATTCACAGCTGCCCCCTGTCTCCCGGATGTATTTCTGGGGTTTGTGTGCTCTCTGTTCGGAGAACACAAACCCCAGAAATACACAGTGCGGCTGCTCCATGCTAAATGTGCACAACACACTAGTGCACTACCTACTTACTACAAACTACACAAAAACAACATGCATTTTCTATTGCCCTTTTGACTGCAAGTTAAAGGTAAACAACAGATATTTTGAGCATATGATCACCATGGGGACACACGGCTTCATGCTTTGAAACTAACATCTTACACCTGTTTATTCAGCAGCTTGGCACATTTCATGAGTGCATACAGGCATGTACAAGCAGATATAGACAAGTGACACTTATCTAAAAATAGCAGTCAATAAGGAATTCTTTATTTATACGGATTTTTTTTTTTTTTTTTTACTTAGAGCACAGCAAAGAATAAACATTACAACAAAGCATTATTCCAATATCAGGATAAAAAAAAAAAAATAACATGTATAAATAAGATGCTCAGAGGCACAACCAAATGAGGAACCTAATGGAAACTGGGGTATTGCCCCTCCTCAATATGCTCTGATCATGTGTAGTGCATTCCGTTACACACTCACATATGCACATTTGCAGTATCACACTTATTATTCTCCGCTGACCTAGGAAAGCAGAACACCAGAGAAAAAGCCTGGGTGATCCCTCATGACAGTAGGGAGGAAAGAAAACTCCCAGCAGAAGAGTCAAAGGTTAATGCAGTGGAGATCAAATGCACATCTCCTACATAGGGCTATTCTGAACATAAATTAAGGTCAACAACCAAGTAAGGTACAATTTTAGAGAAGACAGAAATATTGGATGAGATGATTGGGTCTTATGTGCCGACAAACTCTTTGTTTCTATTTCAGATTGTTATCTTTTTGTGAAAGAAAAAAAATAGATTTGTAACACAAAGCAAATTAATACAACAATATTTCTAAAATTGTTTATTTTGTTATGGTTCTGGTCAGATCAGTGCCTTATTAGTATAAAATGTGAAACATATTCTACCAGATTGATTGGATTTTCATTTTACAATGGATGATGTAAGTCTTTTTTATATGGATGATCAAGGACTAAAAAAGAAACTATAACAGAAATGTCACTTGCTCTAGGCACGTCAGGGCACGGGGAAAAAAATGTAAAAAGAGACCAAAGACAAACATTGGGAGTTATGTCATATGTTATTGGGAGACAAGGCTGTCGAAAAGTAGTTCCAAAATGCAAAACCTACAGGCATCACTGCACAATGATTTTAAATGGCACAATCTTAACAATACACAAGGTAAAGGAAGTTTCAGGAAATGTATGAGTGGGATAAACAATGTGAGTTATTTTATACAATAGTGTAACCATCAGATTCTGTAGGATTACAATACAGCTTGACATTTCCATGAGGATAGCTGTACGATTTCATTTCTTGCCTAGAAATGTAACCACAAACTCAGGAATCAACAGCAAGGGGTGCTAAAATCTGAATAATTATATACACAAGTTAGCATTATTCTAGCATATGTGCATTATTCTTGTATAATTATCTAATATTATACATGATCCATAATTTACTTAAAGAGAAGCTATATGTTTTACCAATGCTTCTATAATTCAAGTGGAAAAAACATTCAGTGCCCTAGTATGAGAATAAATATCATGTACATGCCATTTATCCCCTGATTGTAGCCTATATATATATTCTTTATGAATTATGCAGGCTCACTCAGTTGCTGAATGTCACTCAGTAGTGCAATGAGATAACCTCATTTTTTTTTTTTTTTTTAAGTGAGGGCCTCCCTCTTATCAGACCCTGACAGATATGAGTGGAAAGATCCAGCTCTGATTGGCTGAATGTGCGCAATGACACTGCTTGTGTGTTTTCTACAGATACAGCTGATCTATCTTATCTGAGTGTAAAGATGGGTTTACATAGGAGAAGTGGCACCATTGTGTTAACTTCTACTCATGTTTAAGGAGGAGAAGTTATTTAGTGCTACCTTCAGTGTCCATTTAATTTAGAAACTGAAAGGTGCACAAACAAATACAGATAGAAAAAGCAACATAGAGAGCTATACAGCATTGGGTGGATGAATGCACAGATAGCCATACAGACAAACAGATAAATAGACAGATAAATAGATAGATAGATAGATAGATAGATATATAGATAGATAGATAGATAGATAGATAGATAGATAGATAGATAGATAGATAGATAAATAGATTGATAGAAGCTGCAACTAAATATAGAAAATAAACATAAAATATTGTCAAAAATGATAAATAAAGCCCTGAGTATTGCGAGAGAACTTAGGCACAAATATAGAAACATAGAATGTGTCGGCAGATAAGAACCATTCGGTCCATCTAGTCTGCCCAATTTTTCTGAATACTTTTATTAGTCCCCCGTTTCCGGTCTTATAGCTAGGATAGCCTTGTGTCTATCCCACGCATGCTTAAACTCCTTGACTGTGTTTACCTCTACCACTTCTGCTGGAAGGCTATTCCATACATCCACTACCCTCTCAGTAAAGTAATACTTCCTGATATTACTTTTAAATCGTTGCCCCTCTCATTTAAGACTATGTCCTCTAGTTGTGGTAGTTTTTCTTCTTTTAAATATACTCTCTTCCTTTACTGTGTTGATTCCCTTTATGTATTTACATGTTTCTATCATATCCCCTCTGTTACATCTTTCCTCCAAGCTATACATGTTAAGATGCTTTAACCTTTCCTGGTAAGTTTTATCCTTCAACCCATGAACCAGTTTAGTAGCCCTTCTCTGAACTCTCTCCAAAGTATCAATATCCTTCTGGAGATACGGTCTCCAGTACTGCGTACAATACTCCAAGTGAGGTCTCACCAGTGCTCTGTACAATGGCATGAGCACTTCCATCTTTTTACTGCTAATACCTCTCCCTATGTAACCAAGCATTCTGCTAGCATTTCCTGCTGCTCTATTGCATTGCCTACCTACCTTCAAGTCCTCTGAAATTATTACTCCTAAATCCCTTTCCTCAGATGTTGAGGTTAAGACTGTACCAAATAGTCTATATTCTGCTTTTGGGTTTTTACGCCCAAGGTGCATAATCTTGCACTTGTCCACATTAAATGTCAGTTACCACAGTTATGACCATTTTTCTAGTTTAGCTAAATCATTTGCCATTTGGCTTATCCCTCCATGAATATCAACCCTGCTACAAATCTTTGTATCATCAGCAAAAAGCCATATGCTGCCAACAAGACCTTCTGCAATATCGCTAATAAAAATATTGTCGAGAACAGTCAATCCACATAAAATCAAAGAAACTGATCCCCAACAGCTGCCATGTTAATACCAAATACAAAGGATCATTCAATTTGTATTCGCAGTTACTATGATCTGACATATTTTTTTTTCTACCCCATTGCAATATAAAGCTTTAACCCATAGCGGCGTACAAAGTGCTTTGAACCAACGGCAATGCGGGCTTCGCTGGCTTTTGATTAGGGGCTGAAACTGGATAGGATGAGGCCTGATGTAAATCAGAAACCTGACAGATGGAATGAGGTGTGAAAAAGGAGGAGGCACAGAACATCTACATTACAAGAATGACATGGTGTTGGGTCGAAGGCAGCATTACAGCGGGTGAATGGTGCAGGGAGGGAAGCGGAGTAGAGATGAAATGTAACCTGTGAATTAATAACACAGTCAGGCAGCACAGGGGAAAGTTATGAGATTGTATCTGCCGTGTAAAATGAATTTGAAGCCACAATGCTAACACATCAACGCTTTTTTTTTTTAAAAACATGATATTAAATCCATCCATGGGGAAGATAAAAAGAAACGACAAAGCTGGGGTCCCCATAAATTGCTAGTTTACTATTTTCTTGTCTGATTAGACTATCTGCTGAATTCTATTACCTGTAACTTTATCTATGCTTTTAATCCTTCCAAAATTTCTGATACAGCCAGTGGGAAAATTTGGAGGGAAAAACTGTCAAACCTATGAATGTAATACATGCCACTGAATGTGCACGTAAATATAAACAGACCCCCATCGCCTATACATCATTTAAAGTGTGAGAATAAAAAATATTAAAGATGATGTATATGTTGGGCTTGATTCAGGTAGCTCCAAATTTCCCCTAATTTGAATCTTATTGATGATCCATATGGCCCTTTAAATCGGTTTATTATTGGCGAATTCAGTGCCACCATTTCCGCGGCCAAATTAATTCTGAATTCAGCCGACCAAAATAGTAACTTCAAACTCTCCAATAACAGTATATTAGAGGATTTTGGCTATTGTATAATCCTCCCGAATTTCCCTGAAATGTCCCCAGAATTGTAAACTATATATATAGCTATATTAAATAAATAATAAAATAATGCTATTATGGCATATATTAACAAGTTCCATATTAATTAGCAACTTAAAAAAATATGTTCTTTTTGACTCTAAAATATCCAATCCAGGACCCATCTGCCTCTATTCTGTGTTATATTTATCAAGGACAAGTATGACCTAAACTTTTTTTATTAATTATATATTAGTTTGCAAATTGTGACTATTAACAAACATGTCTTTTCCAGCCATCAACGTTAGACTGTAGCAAAAAATAAACTTGATTGGGATTTGTTTCTCTTCCTCTTTATTGTTTAATCAGATCTCTATTAATTCCTAATATATTAGAAACATAATAGGGGCTATGCATGAAGAACCCACACAAAAAATCTTAGGGATGCAATTTTTTTTTATTGAGCAATCTCTTTTTAGCCATGACACATTAGCAACAGTTTGGCAGAGTTTGTGTGTTTATCCCAGGTGCAGTTCAGCACCTTTTTTCTTTTTACAAGGGTCCAACCCGGATGTGGAGGTCCTACACACATAATACAAACTCTGAACTTTTGTTGGTCGCTAGCTTTATACATTGACCACAAGACTGTAAAAGGACTTGGTGCAGAAACTGGGCCCCCCACTAGGACAATATGGCTAATTGTGGCTATGATACTGGAGAGAATGTCTGTTAAGGAGCCCCCTTAACAGACTAGGGCAGCCACCCAGCTGGTAATTTACCAGCAGGCCAGACCAGTAAAAAAATGTCATGAGGCCAATGTTAAGTCCATGGGGAATATAGCATGGCCAGAATTTTTTTGAGGAAAAATGTGTCAACCCTAAACATTACCCACTATATGTGAGACATGAAAAATACTATTTCTTGTGCCTGATTCTCGAGCAACCTCATAAATACTCTTCCTTCCCAAGTTTTCCATCTTATTTTATTTATAGCATATTGCTTTTTTCCTCCGGAATTTATCACTGAACATTTGGTCTGTTATGATTTCATGAAGACAATATTTTTATTTCCTCCCACAAGCAAAAGCTCTTTATTAGATAGCTCTTCTTCTGACCTGTTTCAAAAACATGATAAATTATCTATCCCATGAAATATTATTAGTAGATCCAGCAGACACTAAAGCTTTTCTTCTTGTCAGGGTAAGACTAAACCATTGAAGAAGGAGAAAAGCCTGGCCTCCTAAACCATTCATCACTCGCAAGGTAACTGCCGTCTTCAAAACTCACTCGTCCAGAAAATGAGCAGCTGCCAATGTTGATCAAATAGAAAGAAAATGCTCCTTCTTAGATTTAAAGAATAGTTTTTATTGTTATTGCTTTGAAAATAAAAGAAAATGCTCACTAAGTGTAAATTAACAGAAAGGGGTGAAACATTGGATTTTGTTTTTTTGGTTTAGTATGCTGGCTAGGTACTTGTAACTAGTGAGCTGTAAAGGCTTTTTATTGCATCTTTAAATGATATATAGGCAAAAACCGTAACAAACATGGTCACAGGGGTCTCAACTGCGACCCGGGCCCGCCCTGCAATCACCCCTTCAAATGTCGCTAGCTGGGTTTAACATAAATGACATGGTAACATGATGGTAACATGGATCATTATCTCTCACACTCTTTCCGGTGTACGGTGTACGGTGTTACATTCAGCATATAGGAAGTGACGTCACAGCCCACTTCCTGTATGCTGGATCAGTCTGCATGTAGAGCAGTGCTTCTCAAACCTGTCCTCAGGACCCCCCAACAGTCCAGGATTTAGGGATTACCCAGTTGTATTTAATTAAGAATATGTACACCTGGTGTGCTTTCCTAACCATTAAGCAACCATACCAGGTGTTCTACATATTCTTTTTTTAAATACAACTGGGTAATTCCTAAATCCTGGACCATTTGGGGGTCCAGAGGACAGGTTTGAAAAACACTGATGTTGAGAGACACATCAAGCTGTTTTCAGGGCTTCTGTCTTGAATCCCGCTTTTCCGCTGTGCTCTACCTCTGTCCCCACAAGCGGAACAGTGAGAGAGAACCCCCACCCCAAATCAGAACTCTCCCACGCAAAGCTGGATAGTTGGGGATATTATGTGCCTGGCAGGGCATTTAGGTTTCACCTACATAGAGAAATCGCATTGGCTTACTTTTAATGACTGATAAAGTTCTTGCTATGAACGTTGATTTTACTGTACCACATTTGCATGGCAACTATTCTATGAAGTGTTTGGAAAGACTTAAATCAGCCAATGTGTTCACACTGAACCAATGACATTTCGCTACATAAAAAAAGAGCTTTTGTTGATTAACCACTTCAGGCTTGTGCTCTCCTGCTGATGTAAAGCTGCAATCACTTGAAGGGTACAGATAACACATGCATTATATTTGGCTTGCTTTTTCAGGAGGTTCGTACTGTGTAGCTTTTCCAGCATTTCTCTAGATAAACCCAAATATGCGCTACATTCTCAAAAACATATAGAGACGGTTTATAGATAAGAAGAGTGCTTCCAAATAAAGTAAAACATTCCTTCGAGTTTGCATGAAAAAAAAAAATTATATTGTTGGACAGATTTTATTTTAAATTACAATTTTGCTCCAGGAATTTCAAATCTTTTACCCCAGTTCTTCTCACTATTACATTTGATTAGATCTTGTCTTTCTTAGCTGCAGAAAGTTTGTATACTACCTAACACAGGTGCATTAACCAGCATTTTATATGCAAATAGAAACAATGTAGAATGCTTCATTTGCACCTGTTGAGGTCTATTTTTGAAGGTAATTGTGCATTTTTTTATGTCTGTGATTTACAGAACACGAGAGGACTTTTTAAATGAGGAAATGCAGGTTTCTAGTGTATGTTACGCGAGATGTAAAGCAGCATTATTTAGGATATTGGAAATCAGAGTTAGATGATACTTAAAATTGATCATCAACAATGTTATAGCGCTCTAAATAAGATGTGCTCTTATTCAGCTAAGGGAATGCCTCTGTAAGTAGCACTAGATTCTGTTAATGTTTTCATGTTTGACTGATCTTAGGACTACTGATGCCATCACACAATTCAGTCACTGATGCCAGTAGATCCTCCTGAGACTGACAACAAGGTCAGATCCGGCTATGAGATCAAGGGGCAGAGGATAAAAATCATTACTTCCAAAGGCACCTATGGGAAGGCAGGAACACCTAGACAATCCAGCTGCTTTCAAGAGCAGCTACCCTACCACAGCTATCAGAATGTTGGAGTGAAGTGTGAGCCAGATGTAGACAAGGCTTGAGCATCCTTGGGCTACAATTAAACATATGTGTGACACCAGCCCAGAACCTCCTTCATCGTGGTAATAAGTATAGCTGGGAATTTGCTGGCTATATTGTGGCTTTGGCAGATGCCCAGTGGTTCTCTGGGTGAAACGTTTCCTCTTTGGTGGTGGAGAGGAGGACATGTAAGAAATGATTACTCACATTCACCCCCTGCTGGTATAACCAATGTTTGCTACTTCCTGGGAAAGATATCTAGGCCACTGTGCAGCAATGTTCCTGGGTATGTATTAATGGGCATTAAGCATAATAGGAATTGTAATTAGCATATTTGGTCATCTTACATGTACCAAAACATATTTGTGATGTATACCTCAACATGAGCTATCCCATCTGTGTCATAGAACCATGAATTGGTTGTTGTACCCTTCCAACATTCCTAGGGTTCCATGCTATACCTTTTACCCACCCTTAGGAGGGGGGCATAAGACACTGGTGGTTTCCTTGCCTTAGACTGGATTAGGCTGAAAAGTTGTATATATAAACATGTTGTCTATGCTTTTATCTGGAAATATTATTTTTGACTTTTAATATAGAAATAATCATCCAATGTTAGTACAATATACCACAGCTAAACCCTATGTTGACTTTTATTTTTATTCTGGTGGGTTAAATCACAACAAATATATTGGCCATTTTGTTCATGGCAAGTATAATTTTCATATGGTTGAAAAATGTCATCTAGATTTTTTATTTGGTGCTATATAAGAGCATACAAGATGTTCTGCAGTAACTTACTTAGCAGAATTAGTCTTCAGCCACCATTAAGATATATGTGTGTTGCTTCATAGACATCCAATAATTAAATAAGTAACATTAAGTAACTATAGCACAGCGTTCTGCAAGCTTCACACTGTTTATATCCCTCTCTAGCCTCTCTCTCCCACTCCCTTTCTCTTCTATAGATAGGGGATTTGGTAAATCTCCCAACAATATTATGTTTTTTTGTTTTGTTTTTGTTTTGTAAAATGAGCTAACAATATCACATTTGCTTTCATGCAGCCTCGTATCCCGAAAAATATCTTAAAATATAAAACCTTGCACTGTATGCCATTCTTTGGCTGCATAAAGACAACGCTATATAGATTCGCGACGATCTGTACTTGCATTTCCGACAGCATAAAAGTCATAATCAAAAGAGACATTACACACTGGGGTGTCAGAAATGGAACTGAGAACATATTCTAACCAAGGTCAGAGAGTTCATATGAAAGCAAAAGAGACCAGACAACCTGAGTTGAGAGATAAGACGCATTCCTAAAGATTGGACAGACAGAACAAAAGGGACCTCGCGGAAGCAGGGAAGAGGGAAGCAAACTGACACAAGGGAGGGGACAAATATTTCAAAGAGAGCCTGCTTAATGTACATTTCACTACCTAATTAAAATTGTAACCAGATGGTCGTTGGCAAGTACCCAAGCCCCTAATAACCTGTAGCGTTGTGGTGCCAGGCTGTGTAACACTTCAGGATTTAAGACGGCATTATATTAGCCTTTTTCGCAAGCAGCTTTTCAATGAGCGAACAAAGTGGGAGTTCCGCAAAGCATACCAAATCTTTAGAGACTTCACTCGCGTATAATGTTTCTGATGGAAATGCACCTTGAAATGTCATGTTGAACAGATGCTTAACTCCTTCGGTGTCATGTAGAACAGATGCTGCTTTCCCCGACAGTGAAACCTTCCGTGGCTAATGATTATATTATTAGGATTTCAAATGCAGGTGTCACTCCTGTAACAAGGGTGGCAGCTCCCTGTCCAATTCTAAAGTGGCCAAGCTATCGCTCCTCATTATACTTTTTTCAGTATGCAATAAGAATGGAAATTAGACCGTAGAGCACTTTATTAATATACTTGTGTTAATCTACTGGATACCAAACAAACGTGCTAATGGAGGCTACTAATATTAGCATGCCCCCCCAACTGTCCCACTTTAGGCCTGATTTGGGAATGCTGATATCCCCCCTCCCAAACCACTCCCCCTAAAATAATGGAATCAGGGGGAGTAAACACCCCCTTCTATAATGTTTGTAGGTATGCTTTACTGTATCCATGTTAGACAATGCATACACATGGTCAAATATTTTGCTGGGGGGGGGGGCATGGGGGAGGGGTGAGATGTTATTGCATTACATAAATATGTAGTATGTTCAAGTATTCATCATTTCATTCTCTTATCTGTAACCCTCTGTTCCAAGTAAACAAGTCAATGGAAATCATTTAATCAGAGATGAATGGCCTATGTGTGAAAAAGGCCAGTTAAGAAGTACTGCATTAATATAGAAAGAGGTAGACTTGCGCTAAAAAAAAATACACATATATTTAAGTATTTTCTCATGGCAGAGAAAGGCCTCTGCTCAGTTGGAGCTGCTTTTTTAAAATCAGGGTTACCACCTTTTCCCAAAAATGATACCGGCCATGCTACTGGCTCCATAGGCCTAACATTGGCCTCAAAACAAATGTTTATCAACATGCCAGTAAAATACCAGCTGGGTCAAGAGTTAATATGGGGATTTATTCCACAAGCACTGAATTGTGGTAAACTGACAGTCGAGTTGTATAAATTAGGGCAAAATAGCAGAGTTTAAAAAAATTATTGAATTTGTTTATTTTTCCAAGTCTGTTATTCTGGCCTTTGTTTTGCCCCACGATTGCCAGTCTAGTAAATACGTTACAAAATATGTCATCTTTACGTTCTTTGACATCTTTCATATAGACTCTCATCATTAACTATTCCTACCATTGACGACCCTTTCAACACCAGTGTTTGTCATATTGTATATGTCTCTAAAAAATATATTTATTATTTTTTCTTTATCTTTGTTTACCAATGCAACCACAGCCAAGTTTGGAGGATCATAAATGGATTGACAACAGGATGTTTCAACCTTGTCTATAATAGTTACTTTTAACAAAAAGTATGCATCAAAAGAAACTCTTTCTAACTCTGGATGGAGATAACAGACTTCTAAATATAACTACTCAGTATTCCATCCAGAAAGCAAAGAGGGTAGAGAATAATGGATAGCCACGCTCTACTTTCATTTCTTTGACTATTATCATCCTATAGAGATGTCTGAAACATTGTTTAAGAGTTATCAAAATAAAGCTTCATCACAAAACCGAGAGACTGAAAGGTTTTGTACCTTTGTGTTTACACATTAGCTACTGGAGAATTAGTATTAGAAAGTAGGGCAGAAAATCAATACTATTGTCAACACTGAAAAATAACCTTTGCAGTAAGCAGTGAACCAGGAAATGGTGACAGATTGTACGGCATTAAAGCTGCAAAAATGGGATTCTCAGAAATTGGTGGGGGAAAAAATGGAATCAATTCAAACATGTATAAAACTCACAGAACGATTGTGAAATCTATCTATTAGATACAGTTCAGTGGCATTTAAATATCACATTAAAAGCCAAAGTCGGCAACGTCAGAAAATCAAATCATAATTCAGAACGTTTCAGCATATTATTTGTGTTGTTAAATAGCTCAATTTATGAAAATGTGCTCATTTTCCAAACTCAAAAACACAAAGTGTTATAGTATCATGATGGCGTTAGTTCACTTAGCGTTTCATCGCCCTAGTGCGTATTTTTTTTTTTTTAATACACTAACAAGGTATTTCTGTTCATTGTGAGGAAATAACAATTTAGCGCTAGCATATTTTACTACACAGTTAGAGGTGGACTGCGCACAAATAAAAAACAAGCTAGTTTTCATTGAGAAATTGGTTTACGCAAGTGTTTTCCGACATACCTACCTATTTTACCGTGTCAGAGTTAAGAAATCCAAGTAGAAGAAAAACATACTTTTTTTTGTCCCTATTATCCCAAAACGTAGAACAGTCTTTGTTATCCCTTGTATATTCTAATTGTAATGCACACTCAGTAGATAATTAGGAGATCTGAGAGTTAAGTTTCCACTGTAACAACCAAACTATTTTTGCTTTGATAATCTGAAATGTTGGATTATTTAATTTGATTAGCATCCTATGAAATATATTAAAGGTACTCTGTCATTCATAATATGACAGTCCCAGATTAGTATTTAACTGAAGTCAGCTACACATTTGCTAGCATAGATGCATATTTAAAATAAACTTGCCTCTTTCCAGTCCTGGTGTAACACAGGCCTCAAGGAAGTGGCTGGTGCAACTGTGCACTCAACCAACATGGTGTGAAATCAATCCTCGCATGCTTTGGAGCCAACTCCAAGACAAACCGGGTAAGTGTGCACCACCCACTTTCTTGTAGTCCATATTGCACCAGGACCCGAACCAGAAAGTATATATACATTTATATTTCTCCAAAACTTTAGGCTAGCAAGCCTTCAGGAGGATATACATATGGGACACATTCTGACTTCCAGGGTTCCTTTAAACTTTTTTTCATAGGAATTGATGCTATGATTTCTGTATGTTTATGAACATGCCACCATATAGGCAGCACTGACCAATACTTGACTCTGTTCAATGACCCGAGGTTTATCTTAGGACATTGAATACCATAGACTGCAATACAAAATTTAGAGTCAAAAGACACTGATAAGTGATAACTTACAGACTAGTCGCTAACAAGACATATATCAAGGTAAAAGGGGGATTAACTCTGTGCCATCAACATGAGAAACCATACGAGGGAAATGCAAAAATCCAAATAAAAAATGGGTTTTAAATGAGTTTATGGCACCATATATCATAGACCCCAACATTTCAAATGGCCAAAGAGGGACATTTTCTGTTTTTGTGGGAGTGGCTAAAGGTGTGACTTTGGGCAGGGCAAGTTAAATGACTTAAGCAACAGCTATTTATTCAATTTGCACATTTACAATAAAACTTATTTTACTTAAATAATATAATATATAAACATATGTACTGCAGTTGTAACACTTTATTGTGAGTTTGATTGCTCTGGAGCTCTGTAATACAATGATTTTGAGCTCCTAGAAAATAGGTGCAATAGAAGAGAAAATAGACAGAGGGATTTGGTTGCAAAATAGGGACTGTCCTTCCTGAATCTGGATACTTTGCATATATAGAATACTTTGCAGAATAGAGACCCCCATATTTACTTTGTATGCACTTTATTCCCATTCTAAAGACTCATTAAGTGTCAAAATCCTCTAGGGATTGGAAAAGTGTCTGTATAACACCAATGTCGCAGGACCTAAAAGGTCCACAGAGAATCATTAAATTGTCGGTCACAAAGTCAAGGACATGCCCAGTATGAACAATGCTAGGGCCTAACCCTTTGCTACCCCTATGTATCACACAGTATGACCAGAATTGATCACCATGATGCGGCTTTTGTGAAGCAGGACTGCAAGCGGTAGCATTTCTTGTGCATGCCATCTATTCGTTATTAAAGAATTATTGTTAGGAAAACTTATTTTCTTTTTTACAGTTAGTTTCTATAGTCCTTGCGGCGGTGGAGATACTGAAACTAAACTTGCGTTTGCTTGTATGCTTTGGAAAAATAAATCCTCTGTGTGTTATGATTTGTTAAAAAGGAGCATCCACGGGTCATGGGTGTTGATAATGTAATATGCGAACATGATTGTGGAGTCATCTGCCGGAAGGGTAGAAGAATCCATCATGGATGCTGAATGGAAATATATTATCTTGATTCCCCAGCAGCAGATTAGCGATTAATAATTATTCCATTTTTTTTTGCCTGTAGTATGGGATTAACCTTTTCTGTAACAAAGAAGAACCAGTAAAATGTGTATGAGTTTGTAGAGGGCAGAAGGCTACCCTTCCCACCATTGTACTGCTTTATGCAGGACAGTCCTGATCTGTAACCACTATCCTGAACCTTCAGATACTGTGGGAGACTGAATGATAATGAATTCTGTGCATGTGCATATATTATACATATCTCCAGTTAGGTTCCCATGTAAAACACCCCCCTATGCCGCCCCTCCCCCACCCCCCCATCGCCTCTCGTTGGAGGTTAATGTTAATACTGGCACTCATAGTACCATCATAGTACAAATGAAACCATCTTAGCGTATTAATGACAGTGTTTGTCTGGGAAGGATATTGTTTGGGATGTTTCTATTACTTAATTTATTGGTACACATTTTATCTACCTTGGAAGTATCAAGGGTTGAGTCAATCCCTTGGCCGTGATTACCAGTGGGCAAAGTTGGTACTTGCCCACTGTTAAAGGACAAAAATAACACTTACAAGCTATTTGGGGGCAAAGATGTCACTGGCAAGCTGTTTGGGGACACAAATGGCACCGGCAAGCTGTTTGAGGATGGATATGGCACTGTTAAGCTGTTTGGGAACAGAGATGATACTGGCAAGCTATTTTTGGTACAGTGATGGCACTGGCAAGCTGTTATGCCATAAATGCAAAAAATAATTAGCAATATTAGAAAAAAACGGGTTAAGAGAGGGCTTGCCCAGGGACCACTAGGGCCCTTAAAGCTACTCTGGTCATCAGGAATTCAACCTGTAACCATGATGATTAAACAGATTCTACAGCGGTGTGCATTAGCCCAACTCACCAGAGTTTGATTTGATTCAATAACCAAACAAAATAAATCATCTCGAGCCAGGAAATGAAAATTATACAACTGATGCATTTCTGGCATTCAAACAGTTAAAATAGCCTGGCAATCAGATATTCCACCATTATAACCTTTCCATTTGCAAAAGGTAACCATAAATAGTTCAGCAATTACACCATTTGATCCTTATGCATTAAATATTTTTTGGAATCAGGTGAATAATTCTCTGAATAAGACTAACAGGGAAATGGATGCCAAGCGGCCTAAAAATATCTTATATCCTGAGCGCAATATCCATCATCTGGTAATCTCTCGCCATATATTCCAGCAGATTGTATTATCCAATGTGATTTCTGTAAGGCACCTGGGTCCAACTAATCCTCTTTTCATGCCTGTCCCTGGACATGCAGAGAAATCAGTCTTTGGCTTTAGCTGAAGGGCAGCCAAAGGTCTATGCCAACTTCCGAGATTCCGAGCACAGTTATGTACCCAGCTTTCACTCTATTACTGCCATTACTTACTATATTCGCTCTATAGCTTGTACCGTGCCTTCTGTTTTACACTTATAAATCTCACACTTCTCTTCTTAAAATACCTTTGCTGTCAACCAATGATCTTCAGTGCAGAGGAAAGTTATTCCTATAGATAATGATGCAGCGTAAACCAATGTTTTTAATCGAATTTAATAATATAAAACAAGAAAGATAACTAGCAACAATAATAATAATAAAAAAAATAAATAACCCTAAGTTTGGGACTTATCTATATTGGCAGTTGGCAATAAATAGTATTATTACTCAACTTAATGGTAATCACTTAATTAACCTAAGGAGGGTGAAGGGTTGAATTGAACCTGCAAACTTAAGGTTTACACAGATACTGTAACCGGAGTATTTGACATCAGAGGCAAGAAAGAGAAATGGACTTTGTTGCGACCATCGAGGATGAGAGCACATCAGTAATGGCTGACCCCACCTTCCGTTCTGTGCTTCCGCCGTGAAGACTATAGTACATGTATAAAAACAGGGGTATCAGAAATGCGGGCGCCAACTCAGTCCACGATCACCAAGGTATCTTCATAAATATCAGTGATTTATTACTCACAGTGACAGAATACGGTGCATTGACACCACCCCAATGAAGCAGAGAACGCCCAAGGCTGTGGTAACGTTACTTGTATTTACCAAGGCTGCTGATGAATTGATTTTATATGGAATCTAAAATGTCCAGTTATAGACTTGGCATATCACTACCATTTTGAACTACAATGTTTGCTCATTTCGTGCTTAACTGGGAAAGTTTTCGTTGAAAAGCTTGAGAGGTACAGCATGTAAGTGTGGCTGTGCTAGACAGCACATCAGAGTAACCTTTCCCTTAATCCCACCATTTCACAGAATGCAATGGTATATATCTACACAGATCAATGCTACTGTAGAAAATCACTAACAGGTACCTTAGACCTTGCCCACTACATCAGGTGCATCAATGTCCCTATTTTTAAAACTCTTTAAAGCAGGTGCTCATTATTCATCGTCTTCCTGCACAGTATTCAAAGTTTAAAGATTTCCCTTTCAATTTGATTTTGTTCCTGTGACCTAGTGACCAAAGTAGAATATACGGGTTGTCTAGACAGGTTTAATGGTACATATAAATTCTTTTTTATGGAATGTAAGACGCCAGCGTTACGTACCTATAATTATTATGTTGCAACAATTGCTAGTTTCTGAATGGAATGGATCATGGAACATCTCAGTCATTAATTGAACCTTATTGCCTATAAACTAACCATTTTAAACTCCCAGAAGCAGAGATGTAATAATAATTATTGCGATTTTTTTTTTTTTTTAATTGAATCATATTATGGTTTAATGTAATGGCACTTTCAGAAGTTAATGACCTTTTTAATAGATATATTAACCTAAAAGACAAAAAAGGAGACCAAAAAAGCTTTACCTCATTTTATTGCTGAAGGGTGTACCCATTCTCTCTGAAGGCGTGAGGTAGTGGAGTAGTATGATACATAATATTACGGTATACTTATTGTTATATTTATTGTAATTATTGTTATCAGTGTACCGACTCATTAATATTTCATTTGTTGCTGCACTCACAGGTGCTGTGTATATGGTTTCCAAACAAATTGTATAAATTATAGTTAAAGATAGATTATCTGAGAGATTCCGTTCCATGTAAGTAAGTAGTGGTCGGCTAAGCATGATATGGCCAAATCTCCAATATTTTCATCTAAGATAGATGCTTTTAAAACATTTTAGGATAATTTAAAAATAACTGTAAGATAATATGTTGTATGGTTGCACACTGATTTCCTCATGTACTCCATTTTTTTGATACTTGTAAACATATTTTATTGAACAAAAACTTCCTTTTAATGCTGACAGCACAAGTTCTCTAGATTAACTTTGAAATGGAACCTGTCGTCCACAACAAGTGTGCATAGGAGATCCCCAGCAAGCATATAATCAAGAGATGTACTTGCCTGAATTAGTGTGCCACCCCCACCAAGATGTCTGCCCTTTCTAGGGTTGCCACCTCGGCCATTTTGTGCTGGCCACATATAACTTTTGGATGCTGCCTCATAGCATGTAGAAGTCATATGTGACCAGAAGGAAATCAATTAACTAATCAATGTGGTTCTGTGGGATGCACTACTTGATTAGGTAATTGATTTACTTCTGGTCAAATATGACTTCTACACACTGCAAAGCGGCCTACAAAAGTTATACGTGGCCAGTAAAAAATGGCCAAGGTGGCCACCCTAGACCTTTCTGTCACAATAGAAGATGGAACAGATGCATGCATCCCCCATACACTGATTTTTCCATCCTACAGTGCTTTGCAAGCCCGATAAACATTATGGGATGCCAATGTTCAAATTTTGGGGCAGGAGTTTGATCATGCATCCGTACCTACCACCATCTTTTAATTGCTATGCCAAGGCATAACTTTTTTGCCTTAATAAAGCTATTTCTAAACAAGTGGTAGCAAACTGGCCAGCACAATGGATAGGCATCTGTTTATCCTCTGTAAAGTGATACCATATCATTATAACATGACTGTTACCTTTTAATCAAACATTTAAGTCAATGATAAAAAGTTACTAGCTTTTGTTTGTCCAAAAATCAATTATTTTGTTTTGAATTCATTTTTTGGTTCATTATAATTTTAATGAGGAACTAAAATATTACTCCGTAAAAGTGAAAATAGAAGATTGTTCAGCATGCCAAACATGTCTGCAACCAACCATTTGGAAGTTTGAAACACAGACAAAAATCCAATGACTAATCACATAGAAACATGAGAACATCTGTGTGTAGTCTGATCAGTCTTTGAAGTGATTTCAGTCTTGCAGACTGGCAAACTCTTCTATAAGGAAAGAGTTGCTGATATTTAAATTCTGTTGCTTCAAAGGAAGAACAAATTGGTAAGAAATGAATGGACCACATATGGTAATAGCCAAAACTTATTCATTCAGAACTTTCCAACATATTCTAGAATGCTAGAGGGTTTATGAATGGACACAGTTATAGTTCTACTCCCAGACACTATATGATTAATACTGACTGGGATTTTTATGCAGTACACAAAAAGATTGGTTTATTTGCATTATTCTAAAAAAAAAAAAAAAAACAGTTTAATGGGATTTATGCGATATTATATTACATAGTTATGGTTTATCACAGACCCTTGACTGTGGAGGATAATTTCCATATCATTACCCAGAATCCTTGGCTGCACAATTTTGTTCCAAGCTGCACAAAGTTAACACTTTTACGGGTATCATAAATGGTATTTTTGTATGCTTTTTTTTTGGGAGACATAACACATAGAAATCTATAAAAATAGAATAAAAACTTGTAATTGTTCTAAGTTATATATTAATATAATATTGTTCGGAGTCTCCTTAATGTTCAGCAATAGGCTCAGATCAGAACGCTTATTTATTTACAAATTGGAAAATTAAATGGTATTTTGCCTTATGGCATACTCTATTCACTTGACATGACATCATGGTACGTGAATAAGCCATCAGAGAACTACAATTAGTTGTTTTTATTATGCCAGTATCCACACATGTGATAGGTGAAACTGACTGAACTTTTTAAAGCACATCTTTAACATTTTAAAAAAATGCATCATCTTTTAAAACAAACAAAAAAAAATCTAATTGTTTTAAGAAGTTGACATTTGACTGGGATGATGTAGCACAGTTTATGGTTTTGTCACACTGTACACTTTTTAAATAGCATTAAAAAATATTTTTATATCACAGGTTGAATGTACGCTGTTACTTTAACTTTACTAAGCAGAAGACAAAAATGTGACATTTATTTATTTAGTTCTAAAATGGTTTCTTAATCTCTAACTGTAAACAAACGGACACCTAGAGATAAAATATACTGCATACGTCTGCCCTGAGTTACTTTATGATTGTGTGAAATAATTAAGCAATAAATCTCTACTGGCAATGCAGTTCTAGGCAATTATTTGCATGGAGGATAAGAGGAGAGTGAAGATTCTGTAACCAAGTCACAAATTTTAATAGTGGCAATATACCGGAAAATACTACGAATCACTAACACATTACTTAGTGCAGATTGTTATTTTCAATATCTTTTGCAGGAAATGAAAAAAATACCCTTAATGGAAGAGAGATGATTTTTTTTTATAAAGCTACTATTTCTAGCCATTTTCTGCATAAATGAGTAATTTGTTCTCCAAAACCTGAACTAATTACTGAGGATTTTTTTTTTTTTTTCATTTTTAATATTTTAAAATTTTTAATCATTTAATAATTTTAAATGAGAATGCACTAAATGATAGTAGGTAATCTGTTGTTGATGGATGATGTCATAAATAAGAGACTCTATAGAAACATTTAAACATGTTTCTCTTAATGTGTGTATTTACTTGTTCTTCTGCTAACACAATGTACAGATCATTTTGTAATATTGTTTTATTTTCTACAATCACAATATAAATAATGTTTAGATGACAGTCCCTGTAGGAGAGCAAATATCTTTAGTAATTGTTTACAACCAAACATCTTATCCATGTGACTATCCACTCAGGCTCTGAATTACTGATCATTTACTGAGATATGGGCAATACCTAAACCTTTCACTAACTAAAGGCTACATGACTGAGCATGGGAAAGGCATTACACTATACATAGTGCAGGGATTATGTTGTTAAGACTTGGTAAGTGATATGAGTGGAAGTTACACATGGCACAGTCTAGAAAAGCCCTGGTAGTTAGAAAACAGAAAATGGCTGCTTCATGGAGCATGGAGCATTAATGACATACACAGCACAGGGTTTAAATTATTTAAGACTATATAAAAATCCCAAGAATTATGGGGGGGGTAGTTGCATATTCAAAAACAGCTCTGATGGTAAGCAGTGATAAAAAGATTGCTTTGGGCTAAGGTCCTGAGTGGCACTTGAGAGTAGTTTGTAAGTGAGGACATCCTAGACTATTAAAGGAAGTACTCGAAAGATGCTAGCCCTTGGGATAATTAGTTTTCCTTCCTCTCTCTCTTTCATTTTAATTTGTGTGCCTTTGAGGTCTGACACCAGGGCAGGAGCTGTCTGAGGTACAGCTAACTTGTGTGGCACCAGCAAACTAGCTAAGTACAGGACTCTCCATGGATTGGAACCATGGAGAGTAGTACTGTGGCCACCGATCAAGGGATGTTACATCAGTAGCCATCCAGCATGGTCAATATTACACCTTTGCCCGTATTCCCCATGACTGCATATCAGTTTGGTGATAAGTCAGTATGGTTATATTTGTTTGTTAAATATATAATACAATTGTGGCAGTGTTTATATTATAATCCAGCATGCCTCTTTGTCTATAATATATATAGTTTAAAGACATAGTGACATTGGACAGTCTTACACTAGTTACATGGCAATCCAGAACATCCTATTACACTGTCAGTAGGTAAAATACAATATTCCACTTCATCTTGACTCTCATACATTAGTTTATCATGTAACATTCCATAATGTCTATAGGGCTTTTTAATGCGATGTAAATATAGGGAGAAATACAAAAAAAACAATTTGATTTCGGCATTACACAGGCAAAATATCTGAGATCTCTGTTCATTTTGTCTTCACTAATAATACTGCCACATTTAATAAAGTTTCTCTTCTACAATTGTCCAACATTGTTATTTCGTTAAGTTAACATTTGGTCTTTAAGTTAAAAATAATGTAATTTCACATCCAAGATAGCAAATGGTAAAAGGCTAGGCTTTATATCAAAGTAATTGTGTCAGTTCTTAAAAAAAAAAAAGTGTGTTGCTCGTACACTAAAAGAATTAAACTATTGCTTAAGAATAAATCTTGGAATGGGGACTGGTATCCGAATCTCTCCGAGGCCATCGGTCTGCCTTCTATAAGCAGCATTCATTATGCAGTTTATTCTGGGAGTTTTCTAACTGAATTCTTTCTTTAACAGGCTATATCAACATATTTGTGAAAGGGGGAAATGAGGTTGATTGATAAATTAACTTGACACTTGACATAAGAGTTGGCAGGAAAAGAATGAGATCTCAGCCAAGCTGGTTAGTTGGTCTCTTAGATTAGCAAATGCATTGGGAATCAGAAAAAAAAAAAATCAGAGATTAACCCTTTGGAGTGTCTTACTAAAAAGAATAGTTCCCTTCCCAATTGCCCTTGTTTTGCACCGAGATCCCCTGTTACTCCTCTATTGTCCCCCTTTACTGGGAGCTCAGTATTTTTGCTCTGTGTAACTCTATCACAGAGCTCCAAAGAAATAAAACTCACTATAAATTGTGTTTAAAATAAACACAGTCAATTTGTATAATAATTTGAGTAAATAAAATACTTTATTCTTATCCTAAATGACATATCACATTACATAAAGACACAGAAAATGTTCAAGCAAAGCCCCACCCACAGGCACAGCTTTAGCCACTCCCACACAATAAGTGTCCCGCTTTGTCCATTTGAAATGTTGGAAGATGTGTAGTTGCCAATAGTGCAAGATTGGCGCACTATGTACAAGTGGTTTATCTTCTATACTATGTATATAACACCAGCTAAGCATAGGCAGAAACTGCTGTCCAATGCTTATGCAGGTTTCACCTCAGGTGTACCAAGAACCTCCATTGTCACTAAGTGACATGTTTTCTGTGACATACTTGGTGGGTCCATTATCGGGGTTAATAGTCTATTTTTGGCACTCTATTTTGGATCCGACTTTTTGCTTCAAGGTAATAAACCTATGGAAATCTAGTGACACCAATGATATTAATATTGAAAAATAATTAACAGTGCATGGTTTTCACTACTCACTTACTACATTCCCAACACATGTTATCATTTTCTGAAGTTCCTTTACAATCGATTAGGGCTGTGGACAAACTGAAATGACAGGCATTTGTCAATTCAACACAGACTTTACTACAGGTTTTTTGAATCAAATAAATGAAATAGCATGCAACTAATGTGCCAAATTGATCAAATCAGAGATAGTTATTGACATTTGGCAACCCTAGCTGTCACCTTTTCTTCAAACAAAAAAAACATACCGACTATGCTCCATAGACTTAACATTGGCCTTGAGAATGTGTTTTTTATTTGTGGTCTGCCACCAAAATATCAGAATCCTTATTAAAAAATGAGTTTAAAGTGTCAAATCAGAGATTAATGCCTGTTTTTTTGCAGTTCACTGGTAGGTTCACTTGCAGTGAATAATCCTTAGTGATGTACACATCAGTAATGTTTGCTTTATGTTGTGGATTAGCCTGTGTACTCATGAGAGGTTTTTTTCCTCACAGAAAAAAAACCCTCTGTGGAGGCAGCAGGGAGGTGAGAAAGCAAGGTTAATATGTTATGTGGTCTCCTAATGACCTTTTGGGGAAACTCCCAGAAGAGGTTAAGAGGAGTCTTCTACTGGTGATCTGATTAATAGATTATTAGATATACTAAATGCATGTGTGTGTTTGTTTTAAGACCCGCAGAGAGAGCCAATGGCCAGACTGATGTACAAAGCCAATAGTGAATAAGAAAACCATGAACATTGCTAATGGTTACAGTGATCTGAGACGTGTGGCTGGAATCCAAGTAGTTACGAGCAAAGAGTGCATATGGGCTATCATTACTTCATACATGGCACCATATATAGAGCTCTTTAGATGTTTACTTTTCTTATGTGCATTTGTAAATAGTAATCCCAGCAGAATATTCTTTGTGTAGTGTAAAGGTTAACTCAATTTAAGGCTATTTATTAAATGCTTGTCTATGTCAGGAACTGGCTTAACTCTTTAAATACCCATGGTTGTATACCATCTGGCCCTAGAGCATTGTCTACCTTAACACCATTTAATTGTTTTAACACTTGCGTCAGCCAATCACATGCTTGCTGAGACTGTTCTGTAAAAGTACCTTGCAGATTCTTGCCTACTGGTTCTTCCTTGGTAAAAACAGAAAAAAATAAATGTATACTATCTGCTTTCTCTCTGTCCCCACTGGCCTCTAACTCATTTCAGATAACCCAGTTAGTTTTTCATTCTCCAATTTAGCTAACAGAATTGCCTTTTTACTGTCTTTGTTGAAATCTTTATAATATGCAAATGCCTCTACTGATCCCTTAGCTTTCCAATTTATTATTATTTCTTTCCTGATTTACCTTATAGTTAGCCACGTTGGTTTTAGTTTGCTTCTTTATATATGTTTCGAAAGGGTAATTTACATGTATATTTTTTAGGTATTCTATTTACCTAAAAAAAAGTAATCCAGTCAACAAGACCCCAGGATGTATTAAACCTCCTAAGGTTGACTTTTTTTTTTTTTAAATTCAGTGTTTTTGGTGGGACCCATACCAACTTGTCTTTTTAAATTAATCTCAAAGGATGCCGTGTGTCTGCATACTTTTTTTTTCATTCCTTTTAGTAAATAGAACAATTACAAAGTCATTATTTATTTTCAAACTAAAAACAGATTAACCTTGATATATATATATATATATATATATATATATATATATATATAATATTTTTTTTTTTAATGCGAATGCTGAAGCATAAAATGGTGGCATTGCTTTTTTCCAGACTTTTCATTTTGCTCAGCTAATTGTTTAAAACTCGTTCACACCACTTGTAACTTTCCTGTGAGAATCACAGGTGCAAATGAAAGCAGAATTGTTCTGACACCACTGAGCTTAGTGTAGCAACAGCGGCATAGTCCTTTTTAGATGTGTTGTTGAGGTTTTTTTTTTTTTTCTGTTTCTAAATAGGCTTAATGACATATGCATTCACTTCATTCCTAAAAATAAACGAAATACTGCTAATGACAGATGTTTTTCACGGATAAACAATCATAGCTTTTTGTTTTAGTCTGGTCTACCGAGTGTTTTGTTTTTTTTTTGTTTCCCTCGAGATGCAAAACTATAGCTGAAAGTCTACACAAATGGGCAATTTAATTAATACAAAAATATAGAAGAAAATGTTTCCATGCATAGTTTGGAGATTCAAATTGTCTATTTAATATCAAGGATTTTTCATCCATTGCCTCCACCCATTTTGTAAAATCTCCTCACAGCCCCATATGCTAATAAAAGAGTCTTTATTATAGTAATATATTTACATATAGTGCTATTTGCGATTGGATTCAGAGATTGGATTTATCTGTGTTTGGTTTCGTATATACATTAACTTTTCTATTAAATGCAATGTACCAAAGTGAGCAGGAATATTACTAAAAATATTAACATAAACATGAATGTAATAATTATTTAAACTAGATATTACAGAATTAATTTAACAAATGATTAAACACCATTTTCATTTTTAATCTCTGCATCAAATATTAATTGTATGTATTTTAATAACTTTAATGAATGTCATTTTTTATATTAAAAGGAAAGAAAATACTGCCGGCAATTCATTTTTAGAGATCTAAATAACCATGTGGAATGCTTAATTTGTGTTTGTTTAAAATCAAACACATATCAAACAGGCTTGTTTTTCTTTTACCATCCAAGACTACCTGTAGTAGAGCTATGTACTTAACAATTCTAGATTCAGATTCCTCCTGAGGATCCATCAATAAATAAAAAGACAGGCTGCTACTACAGCTGTTATGCACCTACCAAACCCTTCATTAACTGATATGCAAAAAATATTAATAAAAAGAGATTTTCTAGTATGTTTACTATGAAGTTATTTTTCCGTGTAGGGAATACGTTCAGTAAATCACTGATGTTTATGCTCTTTAAATTATCATAAAATATGGTATGATTATTTATTAATAAACGTTGTAAAAAAAAAGTTTAGCCTTATTATTCCCTTAAAAACATTAAATGCCTAGAGGAACATTATAAAATATATTTAATAATTTATTAGGTAACAGAACTGAACAGAACACTAGTTAGTAAAAATGAGTTATTCTCCCAATGTATTTCTGTTTAAAATGGGCATACTACACATGCAGGACACATTCACTAAATATTGAACTATATTGAATTGACAAACGAGATGCAAATAGACTAAAATTGGTGCTTTTGAAAAATGTAGTTGGTGAAAAGAAGAATGTATTAATCAATGTTTACGTGATTTTCACAATATTTTATTGTTATAGTGAATATAATTTGAAAATAAATTTTGGTTAAAAAATCTACCAACCATTCTATGTGGGTTTCAAAAGTAGACTAATTATAGTTTTTAGTATTAAATGTCTTATATGTCTTACAATTATACATTACTACAGCATCCCCGCAATGTGTATTTTGATGTTCCCAGTTTTATACTAAGCCCAAAAGATTAAAGTGGTAATTAGTATAAACTAATTGGGAGACGGGATGCAAGAGTGGTGCTCTTAACTTATTACTGAGCCAAACAATGTAAATAGGCACTATTATCTTCCATTAATGCATCATAACCAGTCTTTTACAACACCTAGTAGCACTCACTAAAATCCAGTACAAATATATGTTTGGGGATGCGAGATACATCAAGGGGAGAAGACTTGCCTAACATTTTGCCTTGCAGATTGCCTAGGAATATCTTAAATTTGTGTATGTTTACAGTCAAACACAAAGCTACCAGCTACCAAGTCTAGCTGTAGTAGAGCTATGTACTATTCTGATATGCTAATTGCGTAAGTGATAATTAAACGCTTGTGAACTGTGAGTAGGTACCATTTAACTGAGAAGGCTATGTTAGCATGGCCCATCCTCAGTACAATGTGATGGACATAATTGCTGATCAATGAAAAGGAAATCCAAGTTGTCGGAGAGCTCCCTGTATAATCAATTATAGTTGCTTATCTTGACCAGACCCATTCTGTACAATATGAGACATAAGAGCATTGGGTGGATCAAAAGCACAGTTCATGGTTTCTATTGAGAGGGAGAATATTATTACCCCACTTCGTGGAGTCAGGGCAATGGGATATGACATCAGCAAACAACCAGAGACAAGATCCTTTCTGATTTTGTGACATCAGAGAGACATATCTTTTGTCTGCCGACTTCAGTAGTGCCACGGTGTGCTGAGACATTGTAACTCTGGCCTAGAAAAAAGCTGCACCCCCTATTACTTCAATAATAGCAACGCTAAATATAAATACTCCTTTGCTTGTATTATCTTGCAATGAAAGAATTAAAACAGCATGTCCTTTTTTAAATACATTAAGCACTAAACTACATGTGCTACATTAACTGTAATGGGAAAAATTGTAATCCATCTCAATCTAATATTTCAGTAGCATCTACATTTTGCTACAATGTTATTATTTATGACACAGTAACACCGACCATGTATATCGTTTTCAAAGCCAAGCGAGCTGCTTGCTGTATAATGTACCATCCTCTCGGTTTACATTTTACGCTCAATGGGTGTTCAATGTACAACTCTAATTTGCAATCTTTTGCTGTTTTCTGAAATTACAAGACAATCTCACTCATGACATAAATCCAAGCGTATCTACGCTAGCTTTCAAAGTGAATGCGGCAAATTGAATAATAATAGGCCATTTTTACCATTCTGGGCACAAACCTCATTTCATGCCTAAAGAGCATGTTCGTGTTAAGCTAAACATCCGTGGCTACAATGTAAGGCAATATATGGAACCACGGAAAGGTTATGTGAGACATTAACTCACTGTGTTCCACAGAGGCGTGCAATGCATTGCCAAGGAATATTCCATTCTCTGTGTAACTAAAACATAAAGTACTATGGAACACAAACAGTTAAGCATAGGCTGGCAGCATTTTCATATTGCATCAGCAATAGAGTGCACAATGGAAGCCAGCCTGTGGAGAGATGTTTACATTGTTTTTAATCAGTTCCACATAACATGATCTATTGGTCTCTTGGGTTCCACAGTAAACTAATTTGCCCTTGTAGCATCACAAGGGTTAATCCTATTAATACCTCAAACATGTTTTGGACAGAGAGAAAAAAAATGAAGTCCCTGTCAAGGCCTTATTGCACTTGAAACTCTACTGTGACTGAAAAACAGGTCTGATACTAAAGTCATTGCAAAAAGATTGAACTTCCCCAAGTACTATGAAACTGGCTGACATGTTGACAAGCATTTAATACACCAAAAAATGATGGCAACCATCACACGGCGTGGCAAGGAATGGGTTAATGCTTTCACTAATGTGTGAAACTTTGATATGCTATGTATAGGCAGAAGAGATGGGCCCGTGGGTTTATACTTTTCATCACGATATTTGTTTCTATGAGTTTGATAGAAATAATGCCGTTTGAGCAAAGTGCCTACTTTGGTGTCTATTCTAAGTCATGGGATTGACTATTAATGTCTGGTATGGTCAGTTCCCTTGTCAGAGAACCTCCGTTTTTTGTGAACAGACCAATCTGGCTTCTGGAAAATCTGAATCTAGGCTGTTTAGCTACTAAGCCATTATATACTTGTGTTATTGCGTTTTCTCAGCAATTATATAACATATAGGATAATTGTACACGTTTCCTGTTTCCTTGTTTAATTAAAACCTCAGCTTCCTGTCGCTACATGGACAGAATATATATTGTGAGTCAATTGGTCCATTTGGTCATCCCATTATATAAACTCAGATTTATTTGCTCTTCAAGATAGTCTATATATCTTATGTTCTTTCTGTACAATAATATTTATCGAATTTCTTCTCAGCCTCATTCCCTAACTTCAGATCGGTACCTCTTAAAATTAAGCGAGCAGTGGAACTTTTGTATTGTTTAAAATAGATTATTTATCATTTCCCCAAACTAGAGTTTAGTGGTTAATTTCATACACCATTTATTGTCCCTTAAAAGATTATTTATTTAGCAATAACTGCATTTTATCAATAGGTGACAGCCAGGGAAAGATCATTCTGCTGGACATTCCGAGTTAATAAAAAAACATCCACTGAATGGTTTAGATCATCTTGACAAGTCAATATGTGCATGTGACCTTAGCTCTTTGATTTTATCTTCATCTTTTTTTTTTTTTTTGTCTTGCTTTCCTTTTGACATCCAGTCCTCATACATCAAGAAACGTACCTGACTGCAATTTAAGATCTCATCATTGTGTTATTGGTTCTGCTAAAATAACTTTATTTTTCTCCCTCCCTTTTCGGCAAGAATAATGAATTTGCATATTTTGAATTCACATGAAAATTCAATGTGTTATTTTAGATAATACAAACATTTTCCCAGTAATATGCGCCTTGTTTTTATAGAAGATTTTCTTTTCTTTGGTAATAGCTAGAAATCAATATTGCTTGCTTCTGAAATGCAATACTCCGACATTCTAAACATAGCTGTAACCGCATATTGTTACAACAAAAAAATGTCTTCGACTCATACCAGAAACCATTGTATACATATGGCACACGGTAAGGATAGAAAACGTTCTGACTGGAACCTAAATGACCAATCAATAACACATGTCCTGCTCAATTTGCTTTCATATTTGAGAGGAAAAATATTTTGGTTTCTAAAATGCTTTTCTTGTAAGCTAATCAATGCATGTATCCAATTGTAGTTTTCAAGCGTGACACAAGTCTTCAATGGTAAAAATAAGAGATGGAACACATTTGCATGTCAGTTGCCTCTGACCTACAACTCTCACCTTGCTCAGCCATGTCCAGTGGATGGAGTTATAATTCTAAAATTTAGAAAAAACTTACACAGACATGCAAGTAGAAATATTTCTAAAGGGATTTTATTTTGGATTGAGCAAAGCAACTGGTATTTCCTTTCCCAGAAATTATATAAAATGTATTACCCATGTGCATAGCGCAAATCAAATCGGTCCTTTAGGTAAGACATAAAGTACACTGTGGAGTGATTATGCAGGGCAAGCTAAGGGGACTGGAAGTAAATTGAATATTGGCAGTTTAAATAATTTATCTGTGGGTCTTACATCATTATTGAGTGTTGGGAAGATTATGAATTCAAGTGACGGTTATATAATTCTTAGTGGTCAGCACAAAGTACTTAACCTCTGCAAACCGAGGGAGCATGTCCATTTGATAGAACCGAAGAATAATCTTTAGAGTGATCCTCATCACATGATGTAACTAGTGTTCTCAGTCAGGTCCTGTGCAACAATAAGGCAGCACAGGCAACCGTCCTTCCACGGGGGTCAGAAGAATACAACCCCCCCCCCCCCCTCCACCCCCCCATTTTCCTTTTATTGTCTGAATGCAGGAGAGCGTTACTGAATGAACACAGTCCAAACAACCATAGGACACTATAGAAAGTCCTCTACACAATTAACTTATCACAGCCCCTCCCCCAGTGTGGATCTCGCTGACGTTCCCTGCACCTTTAGTGGCCTCAATCTGACAGACAAAATAACCGCTGGTTACATTTCCCTAAATCACAACATATTCTGGGTCCAAGCATGCCTCTGTGATGAGGTATCACAATATATTGACAGGGACCCACAAGTAAAGCGCTATATGGAAACTTAACCCTTAAAATTAATAAAAGTTTATATGAAGAACACAAAGTCCTAAACAGCAGTAACACAATGGCCTTTTTATCTCTTGGAAGAATGTGGTACACTCCTCTTCACACGGCACATCCTTAATAAAAAGACGCAACAAAAAGCATATTGAGACCCTGATCAGATCTCTCACTCGGTGTGCCTGACTCTTCTAGAAAAAAAACACCCTCGGGCATCAACAGGTTAATTTACTCATTCTAATTATTGGTATTATAGAAACAAGTACTAATCTAATGTAAATGTAATCCAGTGCTCACTGTATCTGTGTTTAACATTACATACACTGTTAATATTTCACCTAATGTATCTAATTAACACAGAGAAATAAAATGAGTGTGAGGATGTAAAACAACATTGATGTATAGAAGACAGAGCACCTATACTGTTAGTGAGCAGTTTCCATCCCTCCACAATGCTCTGATGGAAGCTAAGTGTGATGAGAGTATGAGTACATGGCAGAAGGAGCAGGTTACTTGGCACTAATCCATGCACATACATTCCCAAATCTGACCAGGATGTGCCTGATTTAGTCACTCACTTATTTTAATAATACCCAGAGTGGAAATGTGTTTTTTTTTCCTGCTTGCTAAATTAACATATTTCATAATGAATATGCATAAGAATGAATGAGACATTGCAACATAAATTATTAAGCACAAATGTGCTCTAGTAATATATTTGGCAAACAGAATAATAATACAGCTATAAATGAAAAGCTTTATGTTGCTTGCAATCTGCAAAATAATATGCAATTATTATACTGTCCCAATTTGGATGGGATTTGGAAAAATGGAACCTATGGCCCCTGGATGAAATTATTGGTCCCAACACCACTCTTTAAGCTATGCTGTATAACGTGTGCTATGTTTTGTCAACTTTATAATGTATACTAACTATTTATACCATAATAATGTTTAATGTGTTTAGGATACATTTTTTAGCATCCACATAATGGTGTCTCTTTAATATTTAATTAATGAAAATGATTTCAAAATATATTACTTGAGTATTTATTTGTATAACCTATGGGCTGTGTACTTCAGTGAGGCACTGTGGTTTCTATTATCCTTGTCTAGCTTCTCAGCATACTTTATTATACCAATTGTGATAGTAAAAAGGTTTCATTATACTGCTTGACAGCAACTATATTTCTAAGTTTATATATTCAGTGTCTCCAATCTCATTCAGGTTGGGGGAAAATTGACAAATATTGTCAGTAATATAACTTCTTAACATTGTCTAGTTGTGCATAATTATATATCACATACTTGAAGCCAGCATTTTTTTTAATCACATTGTTGATACGCGATAACACTTGTTTTCGCTTGCAATGATTGGTTTCGCAAGTCACACGCACTTTTTTCAATGTGATTGTGTGCACTTACCTCTTTAGCTTATTAGCAAGTACCAAGGATAGGCACTTGACATGTAAAGCCTTTTATTTTGGAGTTGTTGGAGTGATTTGTTACACCATTGCTGATTATTGATACACATATGCATTAATCCTCACATTGTTACAATAAACAGACATTTTGGTGACACACAAGAGTGCTGGATCCATTTATTTGTTGAAATTTTTGATACTAATGGTGGCAAAATGTTATCCTAAATCCGGGGTCCCAAAGTGGTAGATGCATGGCATAGCCTTCCAACTTTCCAGCAGAAGTGGTATCAGTTAATATAGTGAATGAATTAAAGCATGCACGAAATACTCCTATGACTTTCCTCAACCTAAAATACGGTTGAGGAGCTAACCAGTTATTAGGATTTTACAGACATAGTGGTTTATAGCTATTTTAGTGACTATCATATATGCACCAACATTTGCTATGTGTTATGAGGCTTCATTCATAGTTACTAACAGTCTCAGTTTTGACTGGCCAGTCCCTGTATTTGGCTTAAATTTGGGATTGTTGTTCAATAAGTACTTGAACTATGACTATCTACTACACTATTATGCATCTTTGTAGTTCTATATTGACCTCCAGGTGACCCTGGATATAATTTTACCAGTATAAGTACTAGTACAACATGGTTGGATCGCATGCCGTGTCGCATGACTCCGCACCCTTTCAGCTCTGCTCCCCTACTGTCTCGGGATGTTGGAAAGTATGACTTCACCAAATCTAAATAGTTCTTTTGATTTATTTTCTCATAATGCTACCAGTACATTTATTTTGCTCTGGACATATGTGTATACACAATCACAACACATACTCCCTGTTTAATAGTATTAATAATAAAAATAACATGATATATGACCACTTAGGTACTGAAATGTTGGAGTGAAAAATGCTATTGGGCCAGACCCATCTTTTCAGTGTTTACAAATATTAAATGCGTTCATTTATTTCTGTTTATTAAAGCTGAAGAAGGGCAGAAACTGAAGAAAAAAACCAAAAAACAATCAACACCTAATATTCTTGTAAAAGCATCTGTACAGGTTAATATTAATTAACTTTCATTCATTTTTATCTAATTTTAGTGTTTGACATTACTATTTGAGTTTATTAAGCGTGCAAGTATTCAGGCCAGGAGAGTTAAAAAAAAAAGGTAAGTCAAATTTAGTTGAAACCCAATAAAATGTGAAGCTTTGATGCCTTGTTCCATATTAATTCCCTTTTCTGCCATGAATTCCACAGGAGAATTTAATTGGCACAAAATGAAGTTACCAAATTAATTGCAAAACGTAATGAAGCTCTAAACATGTGGTTAGATTCATTATTGGAAGAAATACCACGCTTATCTTGTAAAAATAAAGTTATAAATAAAAAAATAAAAAAAGTTTAGTGAGAAGAATTCAGCTCAACATAAAACAAGGACACTTTCAGAAGTTATAGTGTGATCTTGTAAGATGCATTAAATGCAACAGTATAGTCAGGCATTAAATTGTTATCAAACCATTCTACAAGTTTGTATTGCTGTACTTGCACATCATTTGCACTGGGGAATATGCATTAGACTTACATCTCTAATGTATGTTGGTTTATTTTTTTTTAGTTTGAGGCTATGTACACATATAAACTACATTAATATTAGGGAAAATAAAACACCTATACTCCATCATATGCATTGAGTAGGCATATTAACCACTTTGGGATCACTAAAAACAGATCAGCTGTACAATTTGCTTTATAGATAAACAGCACTATGTATAAAGAAATTATATTACTGTTATCACCTTTAAAAACATAGTGGATGTATTTGTACATGCTGCAAGGTTGGAGTGCTGCATTTAAAATAATAACCATGAAAACCAAATAGATATTTCCTATGATACATAGCACTTTTTGGAGTACACATGGCAACTCCTCCACATTTTACAACTTAATCCCAGGATTGCTCCAGATACATAAGGAAAGGCTTTGGCTACCTTAGTGTACAACTTTTACCATGTCTAACTATTCACTGTCTAACCATATTTCTAAACACTAGGTTAGTGGTTCCATAACCAACCCTCAAGGAACCATGACAGTCCAAAATTTGGGGACAACCCCATTATGTTTAAATTGGGATCCGTTGATGATGACTGGTATAAGAACCATTGTTCTAGATCAATTAAACTTTCAGCATCACTTATAATGATAGACATATACTTTCTAGAAGAAATGCCATTAACCTCCCATTATATAAAAACATCTAGTCTATCCATTGTGTAACATAAAAAGATGCATTTGTGTATTCCTGCATTGTGTAAATCGATCGTTGTTCTACTTCCACTAGCAGGCTATTCCTGGTATCTACTACCCTTTTGGAAAAATAATACTTTTTGTATTACACTCACTAAAAACATATTTGTATACAAAAATATAATAATAAATATAATAAGAACAATACAAATAGGGAACTCCCTACCGAGATGGGTGGTCCTATGAAATACATTTTTTTTTGAGTTTTTGAAACTCCTATCTCAATGACCTGCAATTGTGTAGACCATTATGTCAATGTGCTAATATAATAAGAGATTTTCCTTGTACATCTATACTGTCTATTCCTCTGCTTTTTGATTTATTCTCAATTGAATTAGCTTGACATGGTCATAGAACGACAAACTCCTTATAATAAATGTATGGCACGTGGTATATACATTCATTACATCTGGCATGGATGACAAACAGCACTGTTTTTTTTGTTATTTTTTTATAACACTGATACAAACGACTGAATAGCTTGACAAATAGCTACACAATAATTTTTCACTTTGTTTTAATTTTTTTCTGTTACATCTTCCTGCATGAGAAAATACAATTTAAATTACATAGAGAAAGAAGCAAAATCATTAATATGCAATAACACATTACAGTAAAAATGAAAAATTAAGAGTTTCCTATAATATAACTCATAACATGTTTCTAATGTGGGTTGACTTTGATGTCAGAGTATAGTCTGGTTTGAGAACTAAAACTTAATATTGTGGAGTATTAACTCAAACATAAATTGACAAGAGAACTGACTAACTCAGACATTAAAAGGTGAGTGATAAAGATGAACATGTTGGAGAATGTCCCCAAATTGCTGTCAGATAAAAACCACCTTTCCCCTTATTGACCCGCTGTAAAACCCTCATAACTTATTTATGGTTTACACATAAAAAAAATAATATATACATATAAACAGCCATGTAAAGACTACACATGGGCCTCAAGCCAGCTCGTAGTCAAATCCTATGAATAAGAGCTGTTGTACTACCTAAAACATTTCAGGGGATTTTTTTGTCTGCTGTTTTTTGTGCTCTCTCCCCTGTTATGCCATATTTTCATAATACTATCGCTGCCTCCTGCAACTGCACATCATGCTTTCATAATATGTTGTTCCTTGGCCTTATCAATGTGTGGAAAAGGTTATTAATTTGAGGACAAGCTTTCTGCTTTCTGCCTTTCCCATACATTTTTAAAACTCCTTCACTGTATTAACTTATGCTGGAAAATAATACTAGCTGATGTTACTTTTGAACCTCTGATCTTAACCCCTTCGCGACCTTATGACGAGTTAACTTGTCATAAGAGCCACAGTGCTAGCGACTTTATAAATAGTTAACTCGTCATGTAGTTAAGCTGGCGGTGCGCTCTGTGCGCACTGTCAGCTGGTCTGAAACGGATCCAGGACTTTGCCTCGCACCTGAGGAAAAGCTCCTGGACCCGATTGGCGGGTTTCCGGGCATCTGACAACATGCAAATTTGGTGGCAAAGTCAATGTGTCCACATATTGACTTTGCCTCTAATTCACTCTCTGTGCTTCACATGCTGTGCTTTTATTTTTTCAATTTTAATGTTTTTTTTAATACATAAATAGTATTGTTACATATTGATTTAATTACAATTAACCCCTGCATGTCTGTTCTGTGATTCTTATGGCTCTGACATCGCAATGGTCAGTTTGGAGGGTTTTTGTGGGGGGGGGATAAGTGGGTTAGTGCTGCACTAGTTGTGTAGATTATTATTGTTTTTTAATACTAAATTGTAGATTATTTTTATGTATAGGGTATCAAAAGAAAGCTCTAACTGGCTTTTAAAATACAACAGATAACTTGTATGGATGCGTTAAATGACAGAGAGGAAAATTATGTTTCAACAACCACATATTAAAATTGCTCTGGTCCTTGGCCCAGAAAATTCCTGGTCCATAAAGGGTTAAATTACTACTCCAAACATTCTGCAGCCTCACCCATGATACTGTCCAGACACTCATTAGTTCAGTAAATAACACAGAAATTAAATATGCAATTATAAAAAATAAGTGATAAGTCAAAGATAAGTAACTTTGTAATTCACATGGTAAGACAACCAAGGCTACATCTGAATTTCACTAAAATATGGCGTAATGAAGATTAACATAGAATACTGTGCCTGGTTGCTTCATTTTTCTATTGCATGTATACAAATCACTAGCTGTAAACTCTTCTAATTAAGATTCGTGCAAGTAAAAGCACAATGCAGCTATCTTAGAATTATAAAACATAAAAGCGATGGTAGGCCTGAGTCCTTCTGGTAGTTTTACTGAATAGAACCATTTACATAAAAAAAAGGAAAAAAGCACAGCATTTTAAACTATTGTTATTAACATTCTGATGTTTATATATTAAAATGTAAAAAAAAACGCATAGGGGCTTGAATCACTTAAATAAAAAGAAGGAAAAAAATCCCAGTGCCATATGTTCCAGATTGTAGAGAAGAAGCCTGGATGTATTCAAGCTGTACAGATTGTCACTTGAAAACAATGATTGTTCAACAGTATGTTAAATTAAATTAAATATAAAACAATCAAAAAATGTATAGTATAAAGGATCATATCGAGATGGATCATGTGTTTGTTTAACAGAATGTAGTTGGCTTATTTCTAGGGTTGCCACCTGGCCGGTATTTTACCGGCAGGCCGGTAAAAAATTGTCATCAGGCCAATGTTAAGTCTATGGAGATAGTACCAAGGCCGGTATTTTTCTGAAGAAAAGGTGGCAACCCTACTTGTTTTGCGTGCCAATGTGTAACCATAACTTTGTGAGTCAGTACCACATGAACGGTAAATATGTAGTATTATATAAAAACATATTACAGACAATGCTATCTTCCTGCAGTGTCAGAAAAACTCCACTATTTGAAATGTCGCTAAATCTGGGGGAACAAAGTTGTTTGGATGTTTTACAAAGGGCAATTACCTTTTTACATAAGACAATGGCAATTGCCAATTTCTCTCAAGTTCTTGACATTACCCACAATTTACAAAGTATTTAATTGGCTTCAGTGATCCAAATGTATAATAGTCAGGCCCGAAAGTGCACCAGTTTTGTCCAGATAAACATGGTTCATTGTGGTTTATTCAGTGACCTCAAATTTTTTTAGTTAATAAACAGTAATTTCTGATGTTTTGTGTCACTGAATGAGTTTTTTGTTACTTTATTTAATGAAAGGTTTTCTGCCAATTCTGAATGTACATTGTCTGACAGTGTCTTTCTTTACAAGACCCAAGATGCTATCTAGGAGATACGTCAACATACTTTATATGTGCCCCAGAGAAGGTGACCACTTTCCCCCATTTCTTTATCGCCTAACAAACATGGCTTAATATGTGTCAGATAACCATGTACCTGGCTCCGAGCCCAGCTAACTATTAATAATAAACACACAATGCGGTGAGAGTCTTCTCACTCACAAGGCCGTGTACAAAAGACATCCTGGCATGAAAGCAGGCCACACAAACGAGCTCTTTATGCTGAAAAAAAGGTTGATAAAAATACTGACCCCCATGGGGGACATATACAGTAGCTTGATGCTTCTTCACTTCAACACAGGGGAATACAAATTTTCCACAAGTTTTTATATAAAATATTTTTTATACTGTCATTTTTTATATATATTTTTTTACTTTTCATCTTCTTTTTTACAATCATGAATAATGTCTGCACTATTAAGTATAAGGTCTTTACTATTTGTAGCTTCAGGAGAAAAAGGGATTTTGTTTGACTGACAATCGCCCTATAAAAAAAAAAAAAAAAAATGCTTCTGCACTGCATATGTTTAAAGTGCACTTTTCATTTTTATGCTGATACAACTATAACAATTACTTCGCTATGTGGGTACCTGGATGGCAAAATACAGAATAGCACATTTCTGGCAATATTTCAGTCGGGTTTCAGAATGTGTCTGGAATGTAAGCCCAAATGGTTTCTATACTGCAAATGGAGATAAAAGCTGGGGTTGGGGTGGGGGGGAGGGAGTAAATGAATGTACATATACAATTTTCCATCCAACAGTGGTTGGTGACATTGATTTACGCAAAAACTTTCATATTTTCATGAGATCCAAGAGATTCATAACTGGCACATTTCTTTTTTCTTTTTTTTTTGTGTTCCTGTGATTTATTAAAGTTTATCGAAACTTGTAGCAAAGCAAGTGAGAAGAATTACTGGGGTTTGTTTTCCTGTGTTTGTACAAATATTGCTGTAAAAGTTCCATCAAAAAAAAAAAGGGAGAATCTAAGAATCTTTAACACTTTAAGGATGCATTAAAAGGGCACACATGGGATAGCATCTAATTTAGTAACATAATAATATCAATATGGGTGCGCCATTGTTAATGGAGCTTGCGTTCCCCAGCGTGACCCTTGTATGAAAAAAATCAGATTCGACACAAAAAATAAGTAGCAATCACCATTATACCTAAGACACAGCTATTGCACCTTTTCATATGTGCTAGTTTTTGTTCATATCATCCTTTGAGTACAATTCAGATGAAATATTAATGTATATGTCATTTGTCCAAAACGGACCTCTTTAGAGACCCTTCCCCTTGACTTCCACTATCCACCCAAAGCTATTTTCAGGTCGGCATTTATGGAAATGTTGGACCCATTTACTTTCGCTGGTACTGGGAAACAGAAAGAATGGAAAAACGGTGAAGGCCCCTAAATAATGTCTAAAGCAGATTCAAACTAAAAAAAATAACATGTTTGATAAAGATAAAAATGACATCACAATTGGTGCAATTAGTTCACATCAATTGTTTTCCTCTCTGCTCTATCTGCCGGCACAGAGGGGAATACGTCCGATCATCAGACACACTTCACTCCTTCTTCTCAAACCAATTAATATCCGAATGTGAGACAGGTTTTAAGCAACACCTGTCAAGGATTTCAGGGTCCCCTAGAATCCTTGAGGCCATCCTGTGCTCTAACTAACCAAACATTATAGGGCATATTGCTGCCAATTTAACCAAATCACCTACAGGTCCAGGAATACCAAAAATTAAAGACACACAAATCCAATTATAAGTTCACGAATCGCTGTAATGCCTCTGAGAAAGCCCCAGCAGCGGGGTGAAATGCGTCAGGTTTTATAGTGGTATTTTATCATGAGGAACAATTGCCTCAATGTAAGAGGATTAAGTGAACTAATTGCACCAGCTGTGATGCCATTTTTATCTTTATCAAAAATGTAAATTGTTATATTTTTAATATACTGTTTGAATCTGCTTTAGGCGCCTGCACTATTTTTCCATTCTTTGTTATCCAATTCCGTGCCGAGGGGTCCCGCCTTTGGAGTCCAGTGCAGCCTTCTGTATTCATTACAAAACAAAAGGGAGTGCAGGCCTAATCTGTCTATTCTGTCTGGGAGCAAATAGACTGGAAAGCCTAGAGATTAGCTGCTTAACTAAAAGCCTCTGGGCCACCCAAGTATGTGCATAGGGTTCCAATGGGTTTAACTTTGAACTCAAATGTCAAGCACAAAATATTCATGCGGTGCATATTACTGAGTTTATTCACTAGCCCCATGAGAGTTGAAGTAATGCTGGCACATGGAGAAGAAACCGCAATGCAGTACTAGTGGAGGAAAACCAACGTTGGATCTGGCTAGCAGAGCAGAGGTGTTCACCAGATGGATTTGCACTCTGTGATAGAGCCTCAGTTACTAACCATCTAGGTCTTAGCTACTCTGATACTAGCGCAGAAGCAGGAGTGGAATATGCACCACAGCACCAAGGAGCGAAGGATAACACTGGTAACAGAAACCTGGAGAAAGTGCAATGCAAGGGTACTGAAAATGATTAAGGCAGACAGGAGATGGGTGTCAAGGGTCATACATGGAGCAGAGATAACAAATCTAAAAGGTGTCTGGCAAAGGTGAAGTCAAACAGGTCAAGACAGGCAGCAAAACAGCAACAGCCAAAGGCAGGCAGGGTCCAAAGAGACAAGGCACTCTCATAGACAGGATTTGGCCAAGAAGTCATAAAGATGTGCACTTGCACAGGACACATTCCCTCTAGCATGACGTACATGGTAGTTGCACAAAATCTACATCTGCTTGGTACGAGCAGTATTTTGGATAATGGATTTATGGAAGCCTCTCAGCACTCATGAAATACAGTGGTATCAATGCAAATACGTTTACTGTGATGTGAGGAATCATTAGGAACCTGCCATTGGCACTTCAGGACTACACACATGTGCAATTGTATTACCCTTTGTGGGCGCAGGGGAATCTGAACATGCATGGAAAGGATATATCAAATTTTAACCCTTTTGTGACGCATTGTGCTTGCGTCCCAGACCGATTGGTATCCAGGAACACTATGGCAGAAACCTGATCAGGGTCTTAATAGACCCTGTGGGTCATGCCAAAAGATTGCGATACCTCTGGGCGTCACGTGTGATATCACAGAGGGGTGCCTGAACCCGGAAGTATGGGCACAGCGTGATTTGAGTCTTAGAGCACTGGCTACATTTTCCCTGTCAGACTAAGGCCACTCAAAGTGACCTTATCTGACAGGCATGATCCCTCTGCAAGTCCCTGCAGCGGGATCCGAGCACAGCTAATCGCTGGGATTCGCGATGAGCTGTTAAACGCTGGACGTACTATGCCGTCCTAGCTTCTTTTAGGTACTCTAAAATCAGGACGGCATAGTACGTCCTAGCGTCGGGAAGGGGTTAAGGGGGCTGGACACTGAATAAACTGTAGTGTGCTTGCATTCTGATAGGTGTGTGTGGAATATGCAACTTGTGGCAAAATCCTAAAAAAAATTTTGGCCTATCCCACCTAGTGTCACCCATCCACACTACAACTTTGATCCCTCTGACCTCTTCAATCCCTTGTGTCTCATGTAAACCATTCCCTCTAGATTGTTAGCTTGCGAGCAGGGTTCTCTACCACATGTACCAGTCTGTTCTAGTTTGTCTAACTTAGTATGTAGTTCCCTTCTATGCTCTGTACCTTGGCTACGTAAACTGTTGGTGCTATATAAATAAATGTTAATGTAATGTAATAAAGACTTTCTGGATAAGGGATAATCAACCTGTACTAATATATGATGACCTCACATGGAACATTACAAGGTATCAACTATTGGGCTCACACACTGGGATCAGACACTGCACATATTAGATACTAAAAGTAATTTTAACCCATGTGTGATATTCACATATGAGGGCCAGTAGAGCACTGAGAGTTTAACATACTTCTAAATGTCATGAAAAGCTTCATCTCTAGGTACCCGCTAACAGTTGGCATAAAAGATTGTGTTAAGTGAATCAAAGGAAGAAGAACACTTTCTACATATTGTATTATTTTTTCCTTTGATAAATCTGATGTATTTTAGGACTGGTAATTCACAGCCACGGGCTATAGGAGTCAAGCAGTACAAACCGAACAGTTGCTTCAAAAAAAATATATGCAAATGGTATCCTTTCAAGTCAGCGTCCATTTGCATCAATATATCAGATTCCGGGTGTCATTCTGTGTGCTCCAGTGAGTACTTTAGAAATAAAGACATCAGCTTCAGCTGAGGCCAAAATCACCACTGACTTGGAGTAAAAGCTGCGAGAAGTAGGATGTCAAAATTAGAACAAAAAGGCAGTGTAATTACACAAACTGAAATTAGCATTTTATTCGGGGCCAATTAGCCTGCTTTTAATAAATTAGCATAATCTTATAATTAAATTTACAAATAGGAAGAGCTGGTGCGGTCATCAGCTAGCTATTTAGATATTGTGAAAATACAGCGCACATGATATTTAAGCAGCTTTAACATGACCATAGGATGGAACTTATGGTATCATAACAGCTGTACGTGGACATGTTGGGTATCCCTGGATAGCCATTAGGAAAAGGGAAAATATAAGTGTCATGGCTTGTATTTTTTAACGCGCTGGCGTATTATATTTTCTAGTTTCTCATTCATATAAGCACCATATTTACATATATTTAACTGTATTTATGTAAAAAATGTAAACGTTGTAAATCCATAGGTCAATTTAGATAAATAGATAGAAAGGAAAAGCATAGTTCAAAATTATCACACAAGAGGACAAGAGGGTTAAAAGGGACGGTATTAACCTAAGCACTGCTTGTACAGTAAATGTAGAAAATAAAAAAAATATTGAAAATTATCTATGCATTGTGTTAGGAAAATAGCATGCAAATGCATACAATGTATGTTTTATATGTGTCTGTGGAGTCTCCTGCTTATGACATCACCTTGTGACTTGATATGCAAATTAGACATTTCCCACTGACATGCATTCATTTGCATATCAAAAACGCAAGGTGATGTCATAAGCAAGTGACACCACAGACACATATATTTCCCTTTTGTATGCATTCAGATGCTATTTTGCTAATACAATGTATAGATCATTTTTCATATTTTGTTTTATTCTCTGTAATTACAGTATAAGCAATGTTGGGGTTGATAAAGTCCCTTGACCACAATGGAAATCTTGATTTCAGGAATACCCCAGTTGACAATCATGTAAATGTATGCCAAATGAAACCTATAAAAATAGGAAACCATCTGCAGTATTCAATGCCGCATTTAAATGAAAAAAATATTACTACAAAACATTGTAATAAAGCATCCCCTGTACAGAAGCAAGATTGAAACAATTTTTTTTTTTATCCATGCAAAGCTATGCTCTACGAATTAAACTTTTGATTACTTATAACCATAGCATATACCTAGTCAAAACTACAAATTAAATATGTTAAGTAAGACTGAGTCTTCCTTGGTCATTAAGATCACAAATAGTTGTAATATGGTGGAGACATCCTATTCATCCTACCAGTTCAAGCACTTCACCCCTGGAAGCTTTATTTTCTTGCATTACCATCCCTCTACATTTGTATAATTGCTTTAATTGCTGTAGGATAACAAATATTTGCACTCTGTTGAAACTTAATTAAAACCTTTTTTTTATTTTTTTTATTTTAGAGAATATCTTAAATACTCATTGACTAATGATGATCTTCAAGTACTGCCAAAAATAAATTCGGGTGCCCTAGGTGTATAGCAAGATTAATTGACTTGCCTACATTCATAAGAAATTCGATGTAACAGTCATAGCTGTTATGAGCTATGATAGATGCTGTATCTTGTATGCATTGTAATGATTTCCTGTAGAATTCAGTCCCTAATATTTGTCTACTGCTGGTGGAATAACCTTTGCACTTTATTATGCCATGTAATTTATGACAGAGAAAATTATACTAATGGGTCTTATGGATAATGGAGGTGCACACAAGGATAGCAGCTAACAGTGTCGCTATGTCTGTTCGCACTTATGCATAACACAAACTCTCAACAAATGCCTGGAGTGTACTCTACGAAATCAACGTTGAACAAGAAATAGCTTGAGAAATTGTGCAGCTTTATTAAAACTAACAGTAGATTGTGTGCTTGTGCATTGATCTTTTGATCACTAATCAAAGCTATTTTTGAGACTACGTCAAACTCGGCACCCGTGTTTGTATAGGTCTTAAAAATAGCTTTAATTATTTCACCTCCCATTATTATCAATGGGGAAGATTCAAATCTGGGAGACTTGGTCTCAATCAATGAAAGTCGACCTCCAAAGTCAAATTTTAGTGAATAGACCCATTAGTCTGGGACTGAGACGCCTGAGACAAAAGTTTTATAGCAGGAGAGACGCAAGTCTTGTTCTAAAACGTGTACCAGCTAAAAATGGTTATCTGTATCTTCCTGGTGGATCACAATGCCTCTGACTCACTTACATCACAGTCCTGTGCTTGTACTTCTCCTGCATGCACCTACCATCTAATCAACTGAAATTGGAACGGTCTAATGTAACAAGCGAGCTCTACGTATAATTGGTTATCCGAGGATGTGTTCAAGTGTCCGTTACAGTGACTTGTGACGTGTACTGTTTGTGTGTGCTGGTTTTCCACTGTGTACTTACATCATTATAATGATGCACTCTGTAATAACAATGTATAACTAAATCACACTGTATGATGACACCAGGGGTAACATTTACTATTACTTTGCTGCTACTACCACTGTCTAGTTATCCAACATAATACCATTGTTACATATAATTAACCATTCTATGCAACTGACTAAATCCATTCTGAAGTGACTGTAACCTTACCATATCTACACAGTATGTTGTTATTTAATAGCAACTATTGTTCCTGGTTTAATATTTATCATCTATAATCTATTCATGAAAGACAGAATTGAATGGGGGTTGGCAAGCGAAATTCAAACTTAAGGCCAAAGTAGCCAAAAAATGATCCAACTCAATTTGAATTCTATTGTCAGTTTCATGTCATGCTCTGTACTTACTTAAAGAATCTTGTGTAATAAAATATATATCTAAACACACTCTTCAATGATTCTATTTTTGTCACCAAACCCATTTTTATCATGTAGAAAACCAGAGTAACCTTTGAAAGAAATGTTGATGTTATTTGGAATAATTTTAATTTCCTTGATACTGAGATCATTCATTTACATTGCGTGTAATATTTGTAGGGGATTCCTGAATTGGAAAGGGGGGAAAAAACACCCTGAATATGTACCATACTTGATTATCTTGCCTTTCATTCCTGTTCAGTGTGGTTAAATTGGGCATCCAAGACACAGGCTAATACCAGTATGTTATAAACATAGACATTGGGCAGATTCTAGTTTAAATTGCAATATTCATGTTAGTACAATTGTGTAGTTGCTGGTTATTTAAACAGAAATCCTCCTGTTACTTCCAGTAAGACACAGCTGCAGGGACCCAATTAGGTTTGTCGGCAGTCCAAATGTTTGTGACTGAAAGCAGCCTCTCACTAATGTCTCTAGGGGGCAGAAGTAATAACCCTGTCATGTAGCCAGCAATTCGAATACCAGCCACCTATCAGACTACAGTGAAGATTAATATAGGATGTGCAGGAGCAGAAAAACAAGTCTACCGAAGGAGATTTCATGTGCTTAGTAATAGTCTTTTTTTTATAAAACGGGTTTAAAAATGATATTGTAATTTCCGAATTTGTATATTAGAAACTACTGGAATATTTGAATCATGTCCTGAAATAAATAAATGTAAAAAAAAAAAGTTGAATCATTGTAGTGAAGAAATATGTTTTATGTTTCTGATAATTAAAAGGCACTAATGTCACCTTAGGCACTAAGGTCACAATTGCAAGAAAAGTTTTTGTAGTCTCCAATGGTGAAGATCACCTTTCTCCCTGGTATGCAAAATAATTATTCTTTTTTATTAGAGATCATTTGAATGTGGCCAGACCATAGAAATTAATGTGTCTCTTGTTCTATTCATTACTTTTATGTTTTACTACATGTATAAAAATATTTATTCTCTATATTCAAAGTGGAAACACAGTTTAGATGGTCTTTCTTAAGCCTTACTACAACATATTGTATGGATATATTATTATTGTATTAGCGGACAATCACCAGGGATGACCATCGACAATGCTTTGCATCGGTATAGATTCACAAAAGGAAAACGTGTGGCAATTATCGACAACTAATCACCAACAATTGATCCCAGGTCTTCGGAATCCAAGGTACAAAAATGGTCTAAGCATGACTAAATAAAGCGCGGCTGGATAAACACTTAGCACAACTGAAAACCTCGCCTTCAATGATTTGAACAAAGGACGCGAGTGAAAAACTAATTTTGCTGAGTGGATTCTGTTTTTGGATCATGTACACAATATAAGACATTTAAACATATACGAGCATTAAAATATTTATGCCCCGAAATAAATGAATCAATATGAATTAAAACCAAATCTGGTTGCTATTGCAAAGGGAGGAAATGTGATTAAAGATTTAGTTCTGTTTACTTTACTTAATACATGAATAATGTTCCACAAATAGTTACATGCTATGCATGGAACATGCAGATGACACAAAGCAGAAATGCTAATTTGGAGGTTTTCTCCAGAGAATTAATTAAAACAAAACAAATCCTTAAAAAAAAAAAAAAAAAAAAATGAAAATATACGCATTTGGATTTTATAAATCAAATATTTGGCCCATTTGGTATTAGAAATAATCTGTAAATCAAAACATTTTGATACTAATAATTTAGAATGCAAAAATCCTTATACCCTTCTGCAATTCAATTATAACAAATTAGCTCATGTATATGTTGATCAAGGATGTCTAATCTCTAGTAATTCTTTAGGAAGAAATTAGATTTATGGGATTGTTCTTTGCTGTGACCAGCTAATAATTCTTGTCAGTTCTTCATGTCTATGTAGAGTCAGCATTTACATCTGTGAATTAACTCTATAGGCAGAAATAGCTCTATAGGCAGAATTAGCTCTATAGGCAGAAATAGCTCTATAGGCAGAATTAGCTCTATAGGCAGAAATAGCTCTATAGGCAGAATTAGCTCTCTAGGCCTCATATTTGGAATATTTTAATGTCATTTTTTTACCTCTGGGTTAAAGGAGTTTGTGGCTATACACGACTGGGCACCTCAATCCCCCCCCCCCTTTGTTCCTCGAAATGGAACACGTCATGTCCTCTTAGCATCTACATCTTTAAATATAACCACTGGCTCCAAAAACACCATTTGGACACCTCAAGATAAAATATATCATCATGAAAAATAGGACATTATAATTTTTACGTTACATATAAATTTGTTGATTATTTGTGTTTTCTTAACTTCATACTTGATTAGTTTGTTTGATGCTTTCTTTAGTCCTCAAAGACTGTTATAATCTTGCAATGGAAGGGCCTAAACAAGACCATGAATCAGAAATGTTCAGGAACCTTACAGAACAAGCACTGAGCACAAGAATATGAGCACATCCATTTTTCCCTTCCTCTCACCACATACTGGATGCTCACGGAGAAGGACAGCAATCTTTACTGTTTTAGATAGCATCACACCCCACCAATGCAGCCTGGTGTTGGGCCTCCAAAAGTAATAGTGGTGCCTTTGCTGTGGCAAAAATTTGTTCTGCTAGTAAATATATTATCATATTTAAGGACATTTGTGCATAGCACACAGACTACCTCTGGCTGTAGGTCCCCCCCAGGACACTAGGACCCCTAACTAGTGTACTAGTTATTACCCCCACTGAGGCCAACCTTGAGCCTAAACATCAATTTGTGGTGATTTAATAGGAGAGCTATTTTGACTGACAACAAAAATGAATGATGTAAAGAGACCTAAATCTTAAATAGTTACTCCCATTGCAGTCCTGAACTGCAGTCGAGGTAATGGAAGAAGCAATGTAACATTTAGGTGTCTGTACAACTGTCTTTACTGTTGTTGTTTTTTTAGTCTTCTCCAAATGTATCTGTGCTCCATATGCTGGTATTTCATGATTGAGCACCTGGAGAGTGTTTTTTTTGGCAGCCGCAGTTTCCTAGGGGAGTATAAATATTATTCTATTTATTTCCATGAGGTACTGGGAAATATTTAGAGTTCTGCGATTGCCTTGTCAATTCACTACAGTAGAACAGTTAGCCAAAATACCGTATTGGATGGTTTACTAGTTTGAATGGAATTTGACATCAGTAAGCAGGGAGATTCCTTTATAACTGCACATAAACAGAACACGCTAAGTAAAATAAAAATACAGACATCTCTCAGTGGTTCAGGTGACAATAGAACCCTATCAAAAATGTGAGAAGTACGAGTATCAAGAAGACAGCAAGTTCAGTAATTGATCTATGATGACACTGCAGGGGAATTATTGATGAGATCAAAGTAGTTAAACATGTACACATCAATAATTCTTCAGAGGAATTAGGAAATACTTTGATTTGTTAATCCTCGCACAAGAAACATTAATATATTACGGCATGTATAACAAAAAAAAAAAGCATAACTGTGTCACATTAAAGGGAGCTTTTAATGGAAAAGATAATGACTAGTTTTCTTGCTAATCATGTTAAATAGTTTTAAATAAACAGTTATGCCATGCAGAACACATGCTAGCTAATATTTATTACATTTAAAACCTATGGAATCTCTGCATATGTGCCTGTGTCTATGTATTAACACTCTCTTAAAGGGGCAGCATTAGTAGGCTTGTTTTTTTGTATGTAGTACCTGTTTATTACATGTGATATATAGTTCTGATGTGAAACACACTTATTTTGATATTTAAAAAAAATGTCCATGTTTTATTTTTATAACACAATACAATCACATTATTACCCATGTTACAGAAGCTATCACTACAACTAACTGAAGGTTGAGCGATTTTTAAAAGAATTTAGGGAACATAACATAGAATAAAAATGATCATGTAATTTGACCTTCATCTGATTAGTCTCTAAAATAAATTATGCTGTTCTCTGTACAGTGAACATCACCTTTACAAACTGTCAGCTGAGCTAATTTAATTATATAATACACTAGATACCAATGGCATGTGCAGTAGACCCAGAAATCCAGTCTATTCCCCCAAAAATTAAATGTACTTTTATATTATTATTATTATTATTATTATTAATTGTATTATTATTATTTTTTTTATTGTCTGTAACAGGGTAGATCCTGTTTATACCATAAGTCTGTAGAAACATGGGTTAATCCCAACTTGACACACTCTGGTGTAGTCTGTTGTCAATGAAGACACAGCTTCCTTGTTTGCTGGGTTAGCTAATGTAATTGTTTTAATACATTTATTTTTTACAATTATCAGTATTTATTATGCGTAATATATTTACACAAATAGATTTGATTTTGTTTAATGAGCACTGTCCATCTTTTATTTTAATCTGCTTATTGTCTGTCTCCAGATCTGTGCAACTTGAGCCTTAGATTTAATTTCCAATGTTATACTCTGGGACTGTGAAAGGATATGACACTGTTTCATTATTTCTAAGTGAGGGTTGGTATCAATTTTATTTTTATTTATACAATTATTCAGAAAGAGTGTGATTATCAGTGCTGTACAATTATTTAATCATCGGTATAGTAGCATAATTATTTTTATATAGAGTTTCACAGGAAAGGGAATAATTTCAAATATTTTGGCACATTGTAAATTGTTTGGTTTGTTTATAAATCTTTATTTTTGAATTCACTTGTGGATAGTGTGTTTGTTTGTACATGCTTAGTATAATAGCTCATTTGCACTATCCATTGTTTTTGACACATAACATTATATCAGGAACACCCCACCCTTGCATATTTTTATTTTTTTTCACTTTGGAAGTGATACAACAGGAAGGTTTAGTGAGATATGGGTGTTTGTGACCTTTTTAAGTTTCACAGCTCTCTGGAATTCAAATGACTAGCATCAATATATGCATTAATGCATTACAGGTTATTTACCAAGAAGAGCTTAATAGGAATGTGTTTAATAATGCATGAGAAACAAATGTTATTCCAGCTGTAAACTAAGTCATTTATGTTTAGAGTCCCTACAACTACAACAACAGATGAATACCTTGTCCCCATCGGAAGTAAATTGCCAGTACAAAAACATAAGCGTTGCCCTCCAGCAGTAGCTAGAATGAAACACCCACAATTCTCTGCTGTTCTGATGGATGAATACCTCTTAGGTTTTGTCTAGCCCTCATATTGCCCATTCTAACTCATGTTCGTGAGGGGATGCCATCAGGAACATGGGTACCCTCAGAAGATAAAGGGCTCCAAAGTATTGCTCTTAGGTTTTTGTAGCCCTCGTAATGCCCCTTCTAATACAAAAACAAAAAGATATATTGAAAAGAACAAGCAAAGTATTACTTGGACAGGAGGGGGAGTCAAAGCAAAAATCATATATGTGACTGGGCACATGTTGACCTACTATAACTTTCCACAAACATATGGAAATATTTATATAACATATTACAAAGCTCTTCGAAAATATAAACAAAGAAAACATTACATTTTTTACATCTATGACTTCAAACAACTTCAAAAATAATATTGTGTTTTGATCACATTCTTTTGGTCTGGTATAGGCTATTATTTATAACATGTACCAAAATCGGCTGTGTAACAGCATGCTTCGATACGTCTACATTTAGTTATTATTACCTGAGCAAGTTGCATTTTTCTTCCCCCCGATCAATATCTTTAAGCCTTTTTGACATTTCTAAGCTTAGATCAGCTCTTGTCTCCATCTATTTTGATTTACAAGATAGCGATTGATTTTGTAAACCATACTGCTTTCAAAGCTTGTAACAGTTTAGTGATCGACTTTAGCTTCTCAATGAATTGAAGCATTTTCTGACCAACAGGATGTTTATTTTATTACATTAACACATGCAGCATACAACTATACCATGCTGGCTGTTCGGACAGGTGACCTTTAAATAAATAATAAGAATAATAACTATACTAATAACTATGGGGGTCGTGTACTGAACAAGTGCAGTGGGGAAAAAAGTAGGTCAAACATGAGTAAGGAGCAATTTGCGACTATTTTTTACATTTTGCGCTTGTTTTCCCTGATTTGCACCTCTTCCATTTATTTTTGCTTAGCGTGCATTTTTTATGGTTGCGCTAATATTTTGCGATTAGATTTGCGCGTGCTAAAGTGTTTTGCCAATATTTTGTGAAAAGTAATTCTTATTTGCGGGTGAAATTTACACCAGCTTTTAGCAAGTGCTATCAAAAGAGGTAGAAAAAATATTTGCAAAATTGCGTGTTTTAATTCGCAATTATGCCCGTTTTTATTCGTAATTAGCTCGAATGTACTCTTCTGAGTGTTAAATATTTAGTACATTGCAATAGGAGCAAAGCACAAAACTAGTTTTGCACATAAAATATATTTGCATTTTTTTAGTACATGCCCCTCTATGTAGCTAAATTCAGTTATATAATAAATTATTATTATCATTAGCCTCTGATAAAAAAATATGAATCAAATTCCTATTTATGTACATAACTTTGTATGTTGAAATCATTATATTTTGAGTATGACTGGAGGTAAATACTATCAATACATGTTTTGTGTAAATTTGTGTAAATATTCATGCTTTTGCTAGCAAACATACATTAAGTTTACAATGTTGACATTTTTAAATGTGAGGTAGATAGTGATGGTAGATAGAGTAGGTATGTATGCTTAAACCAGACCAGCTACTTAAGAACTATACACTTACCAATAGAGCATGGACCACTATCTGATAAAACCATCTTAAAACTATTCAGGTGTTTAAGATTAAACTTAATTTCCTGTGAGCAATACATTCACAAGTGTGTACAATTAACCACAGTGCAAAAATGTACAACCAATATATAAAATGCAAAAGAAGTCTATCTGCACTCACAAAAATCCTTTTAGAGAAGGCTCATCAAATAAAAGTGAATTTACTCCCTAATAAAAAATATATAAATGGAACCAATGGAACAGTAACAATGGCTTTCCAGATGACATAGGCAAAAAATACACCTACAAGAAGTAATGACACAACGGAGAGATGGTGTGCAAAGTACGTTCAATAACGCAATGGCCAATATAGCCTCGTAAGAATGTATTTTATCCTTTATCCTCTATGCATTGTGTAGAGACCTCAAAGTCAGTGTATCGAATACATAGTGTCATCACAGAACAATAGGATCCCTTCATTTAGTATGTTCTATTTTATTGCAGTTGGCTTCCACTTAAGGTCAAATGGCATGTCCTCATCCAAAAGCATGATCGTCATGGAAGAGCTATTCTGTATATACTATCACCATAAAGACCATGCATCCTCAACTGCTCTCTCCAGGAGCAGGTGTAGCGGCTCAGTGTTCTCCCCACTTTCAACCTCAACCCCTATAGTGGCAGAGGTGTTAGGAACCTTTAGTTTGATGGCCGTGGACACTAGCAATTTTATTGGCACTGAGGGTGAAAGCCTATTTGACTTGTTCACAATTGCTATCAATAAAGATATTCATTTAGGATTGTACCACTACATTTCAGAATGCACCAAAAGTGACATTGAGGTCAGATGAATTTAAGGGCCATAAGAATTGTGTTGGTGTTATTAAAACTGTAGCAAAAGAACATGAAACAGTTTTTTTGCGTAAGAAAATAGGTCCATTTCAGTTTATATTTATATGAACAACAAATGCTAATATTGTGCAGTCTGCAGTTTCATAATAAAAGCTAATATCATAACACTGTGATATGGCATATTTTTCTTAAACCATTTATCCATCTAGCATGCAATTATTGGAGAGGGAATATAGTAAATAAATGGGTCTGTTCATCACTTTAGCTCTTACTGTTTTAAATGACAATTTTATCACTAATACCCTTCTACCTCAAATGATAGTCAAAAATCAAGTGAATTATTGCCTCTTAACACATTCTGGAATATGCCTTTATTATTATATTTTATTACCAATAATATAGAACCAATAAATTGAGCAGCTCTAATTAAATTACATAAAGGATTTTTACAAGACCTTATTTAACAGTCTGTAAATATATATATATATATATATATATATATATATATATATATAGTTTTACACATACTGCCCATGAGCTTACAATCCAGAGCTATAATTATCATTTTCCATATTAGAAAAATAACATGCATACACTGAAAAATGAAACAAATGGAAAAAAATAGCATACATATTATTAGTCAGCTGCTAGAATGAGGTCCTCTGTATAAAGCATAAATCTAAATAAATGCAGGGAAGTAGCACATTTGAATGATCATTGACACTGCTTCCAGAACATTATTCGGTTCTGAGCCATCTTATTTTAGCCTTGGACAGTAAATCAGGTGTTGTTTCCAGACACAAGCAATTAAAGGATTGGAAAATAGCACAAGGAACAATCCTTAGAATTGTTCCACTGAGATACAACAAATAAAAAAAAAAAAAACATCTAACAGCACCAAACAACTATATTGTCCCCTGGCAATACAGCGTCCAAGAATTATTGCTTGTCAAGCAAAGCAACTCGCAGGTATGTACACAAAACCTTGCAATTAAGTAGTTTAGTTGTAACATTACTCATTGGATACCAGAAGGTACGGTTATAGCAGAGAGCTCTGAAATAAAAAAACCCCATGCATCAAAGCTCTCACTATTAAAATCAATACTGAATGTAGGGGTGCATCAACCTAATACAATTAGCAAGAGGCTAAAGTGATTGTTAACTATTTTTATACAAAGCTTTCTTTTATGAGTAAATAACCTTAAGGCCAACACACGATTCAAAAGCAACATCAACATTTTGCCTGAAAAATCAGTGTATTGATGTAAACACAGTAGAACGGCAATTTCACAGAGCAATTGCTTGGAAGATATTATTAGCTATGTTCTATAAAATATTATTAAGAAAGCAAGAAAATAGCATTGTTTGAGGTTGGATAAAACTGGGGAATAAGACAGAGGCTCATACGGTACAGAGCAAACCTGGAGTCTGTGTTATGGATTAAGCTAAGGGGAATTTCGAACAGCAAGTGTACAATTACGAGGTTTTCTGACTGTAAGCTCAAAGGAGCAAATGCCTAATTATTTGTATGCCCACTTGCTTGTAATCTCATTATATAGCACTGTAGAGCTGTTAATACTGTTTGTGCATTTTAAATTCTAAACAATAACATTAGGAGGTATTGAAAATGCAGGTATCACTCAAACAAGTTGTGTTATAATAGGTAAGGAATAGATAGCACGGTGGGGTTTGTTTTTAGCATTAAACAGATGTAACCCATATTGATGTATGCTTGTAAAACAATGCATCTCTTGTGCAACGTTTATTTAAGACAAACACAAGGGTAGTTTAACATGACTTGCCTTCATGGATAGTGTTATACGCACTAGAGTAGTGGATACATGGTATAGCATTCCAGTAGTCATTCTACACAAAATACTTGGTTAAGATCATTCAAGAATGCCTAGATTTTTCATAAGCCTTTCTTAAATGAATCTGATCTTTAATGATGGGCCATTTAGTTGATATCTGCTATCAGTGCAGCTAAGATTGCAAAACTCCATTAAGTAATGGTACCACAAGGCCTCAATGTCCTTAGTAAGTGTGGGCATAGAAAGATGCAGTTGTTTGTTACCATGACACCTCAGTACCAGCTTATACATAACAAAATCCTTGAACTGATGCAATATAACCAATGAACAGCATATGCTGGTTACCTGACTGTAAACAAAAAGGCTAAAACCAATGCACTTTAAAGACAATGGGGTTATTTGTAGAAGTCAGTTCTAGGACAAAGTTTAAGAAGTTGACCAATTAACTGCCATGGAAACCAATGGAAAGTTCCCCGGGAAACAGGCAAAGCCTAGGTGGGAGGGGGCATGTATGAGTGAGGGGTGTGAGTGGCACCTATGACAGTGCTGGTGGGGGAGTGGCTGTGGGTTGGGGTATTTAAGGACCCCTCCATCTTGGAGTCAGCAGCCATTTTAATTTCAAACGGACACAGCAGGGAAAATCTCCCGCCCACCCTCCCTATTGTTTATATTGTATTATGATTTTGTATTAACACCTTTTCTCTGTCACAGCAGGCGGGGTGGTCCTTGCCAATACTGTTATGAATGGAGGATCGAGTCAAAGGATGGATAGGGTGGACCCTCTCCTAACCTCTCAAATATTAGAAGGATGGCTAATGGTCGTGCCCACCGAGCTAAAAGTCGGCTGGTGGTTAGCATTAGGTTTGGAATAATGATGGGATTAGTATGGACGAGGGGAGAGGGGTGTCTCTTCTAGGGACTCCAGTTTAAAGGATGGTGATTTAATGTTTACAATTGGCAAGGACTATTTGGAGCTGTATGTTAATTATGTTTTGGTGTGTTATTAAAGTATTTATATTTTACAGAGTTAATAATTTATAAGAAATAGATGAAAAGTGGAGAAGGTTTGGCATACAGTTCCTCTTGGTTTGTAAATAAAGAAAGCTGTGGCCTATTTAACTCCATACATGTCTCGTGTCATTATTGGGAGAGGGTATGGGGTTTTATAAGTAAGTAAGGAACATTCCCCTTTACATCATACATGTTCCTGCACTCTACACCACGTTTAAGAACTTTACCCCTGAACTGACTTTATCGTTTGACTATTTTTTTATTGTGTCAAAATGGGCCATTTCTAAAAACAGCTTTGTTAAAGAGATCTCAGTACAGCTTCTCTCCTTATACAGACCAAGGACCCAGTAAGTTAATAAGATACGTTCCTGTATTTTGTTTTTTAGATATAAGACCTGATTTAATGAGCTGCCCGTCACTATTTCACAGTAGAATAACTAATAAAACAATAATTTTGCAACAAAAGGATATAGTTAGAGTTACTCTTGATTAATTACCTCATTTTCATAGAAGGATCAAGACTGATGAAGTCTGACTTTCATTCATTAAATTAAGCACAAGGTGACATTAAATAAGATAATCACAGAAGGTAAGTAATCATTCTGTGAAATAAAGGTGGTCTTGCCCCCTATTTCCATAATAAAATGCATAATGGAGGTTATTTATAAAGATTCCCACGCTCCAAAGTGTCAGGAAGTTTAAATAAACGCACAGTCACCATCTATTATGTACAATGTATATCCTGACACCTTCCTACTAGGAAAATAGCACTTCCACCAAAATGGATCTGACAGAGGTTGCCATCTTATTTATTTATTTATTTTCCATCATTAAATGTGCCACGGCAACGCACAAACATGGTGACGGCTACTCTTTCCCTAACGTACGACTTTGTTTTTGGAGTTAGGTTTATATTTTGGCGTACTCAGCAATTATGCCAGTATTTAGCGATATATTAGCTTGAGTCTATTTTTATAAATAATCTCTAATGTGCCTTAAAGTTGCAATTGGTACCAAAAATAACATGTATATGTGGGCAACCACTCTTTGAAAAAATATTAAGGGGGTTATCTCTTTCTAATACTAAGGGGGTTAGTGCATGTATATGTGAACAAACCCTTTTTGAAGGATATAAAGGGTGTTAGTTCATTTAACTGGAGAGAGCTAAGAGAAGGGCTACTAAACTGGTTCATGGGTTGAAGGATAAAACTTACCAGGAAAGGTTAAAGCATCTTAACATGTATAGGTTGGATGTAACAGGGGGGATATGATAGAGACGTTTTAATACATAAAAGAAATCAACACAGTAAAGGAGGAGAGTATATTTAAAAGAAGAAAAACTACCACAACTAGAGGACACAGTCTAAATTAGAGGGGCAGCGATTTAAAAGTAATATCAGGAAGTATTACTGTACTGAGAGGGTAGTGGATGTATGGAATAGCCTTCCAGCGGAAGGTAAACACAGTCAAGGATTTTAAGCATGCATGGGATAAGCATAAGACTATCCTGGATATAAGACCGGGAACTGGGGACTAATAAAAGTATTTAGAATATTGGGCAGACTAGATGGACCGAAAGGTTCTTATCTGCCAACACATTCTATGTTTCTATGTTCCTCTTTCTTGATGTTTTACACTGACTTTTCTTCTTTTTTTTTTTTCCTTTTGTATTTTCGACGGAAGGTGACAGTACACTGTATAACGTAAAGCTGCAAGCCATCAATTACAGAGGCAATCTTAGTAACGGGATACACAATAGCACTGTCTGTAAACTAAGGGAGAAAATGCTCTCTGCGCTGCAGATCTTAACTTAATGCGTCATCCACAGCACCATTACCCAATGATGCCTGTAAAGATAATGTCACATAAAAAAAAAAAGAGAACAAAATGTATTTCACCCATTTTGTGGTTTCTTTTGCAAAGCAATCATGAAGCACCTTGAAAAGTGAGTCAGTTCTTTAATGCAATAGCGCTTAGGGCCTAGGAATCTATGTGATTGCAATGACCATCAGTAAATCAAGAATCAATTATGACCAAGGATATCACCAAGGATATTAATATTGGATATCCTGGAACTGTTTATGATCTCCTGGCATGAACTAATATAAAACATACAATAATGATTGCTATGAAAAACACATATGGATAAGTTGGCTAGACTGTGCAGCAAAGTGTTACATTGTAACGCCTAAATTATAAGTAAATACTTGTTTCATCAGATGTCGGTGTATTGCAGAGATCTAACCCTTTGACTAGCAAACTGACGGGCAATGCATATACATGTCAAGGTGATGTTGTAGAGTAAGGTGAACAGAGGAAAAGGGAAAGAAATAGGAGGTGTGATTTCCTGAGAAGACATTATCAATGAGAAACGAAATGATAAATAAACAAGTAAAAGTCAATGTAGAAATGCATGGGGGTAAGATCTTTATTAAATCAAATTATGTTGTAAAGTACTACAAGATCGTTAATTTCATTTAAGAACAAACAATTAATCTTTTATAATAGAGAGAAATTTTAAACCAAATAATAGATTTTGTTTAGGGGGTCATGTACTAAACAAGTGCAGTGGGGAAAAAAGTTTTCAAAACATGAGTAAGGAGCAATTTGCGACTATTTGTAACATTTTGCGCTGGTTTTCCCTTATTTGCGCCTCTTCCGTTTATTTTCATTTTTCCGGTTGCGCTAATAAATTGCGATTAGATTTGCGTACGCTATAGTGTTTTGTGAATATTTTGTGAAAAATAATTCTTATTTGCAATAGGAGCAAAGTGCAAAAATAGTTTTGCACATAAAATGTATTTGCGTTCTTTTTAGTACATGCCCCTCTTAGTGTCTTAAAAGACAGACTTCAGCTTTCTGTCACTTCCTAATTATAAGGATTCCTTTCTTTTCCAGTATTGCGTCCAGTAACCTGACGCGTTTTTATCTCTTGGGGATCCTTAGAGGTCTAAGAAAGGTATAGTCAAAGCAGTTCATTCTTTAGAAACAGCTAGGATAATCTTGTTAAAATTGACATTGCAGAACACCATCTTCTTAAATCAATGAGTTGCTCAGTTTCTAGACAATAGGATCTCTAGTGTATTGGGCAACACAGCAAAAATGATTGCAGAGCATTATATTAGTGATATTTTATGCACATATTAAATAATTATTTGACTTGTAAAGTTCTTGCGTATGTGCTCTTCTACATTGCTATTTTTAGTCATACATTTTAATTGTGTGTGTGCACCAATTAGTTTCCTATTCATATCGTACTGTCCCCATTAAACATTTTCCGAAATCAACACCTTCAATTCTGTTGTCATTAGATGCATTTCTTCCATTGTTTTTGCAAGGCATATAAGCTTGTTACCAACCTATGAAGGTAAATGGTACTAATAGTGTTATTACTATTCAGGGGGCGGCTATGTATGCCAGTGATCCTACTCATTGCCACACACATTCTCACCAGTTTATCATTCTACATGAGAAGGTCTGGTGACAGATAGACTAGAAAGGCAGGGCCTTCTGAGCCCCTCATCTCTACTGGTCACTGGATTCTCCTGGGTAAGACTTTTTCTTTTTTACCTTGATGCTTTCAATCATTTATTTTGAAGAATGATGAAGGGTCAAGGGAAACAGAGTTCACCATGGAGCCTTGCTTGACCACAAGAAAGAATATAGGCGGTGTACTTTGTCCATGGCCTTTGATAGTTAGGCCTTTGGCCTGTACCACCATTACATGTTTAGTTACATCATTGGTACTTGATTTCTATTAAAATCTTACATATTTATGCACAATACACTGGCACATCTTGCCACACATACAATTTATAAATGTATAAATCTAAGCTTAAATGTAAAGAGATGTTTCTATGGTAGATGAAGTGAACATTGAAAAGTAAGGTACTGAGGTTAGGGGTTAAGAATTGGTCATAAATCAGAGCTGGGCTATAAGGCTGAGAAAGCCAAAATACTGGAAAAATGATGGTCCATCTATGTTATGTTTTTCTTGAGGATAGTATTGAATACAATTTGATGTTGTATATTCGCTATTATGAGCTATATATTTCATCCTCTCATAAGTGTGATCCCAAATACCCTTTACTGCATGAGGAACAGATTCATATATATCCCCCATCTACTCTTTTTTATTCCTCTCTTACCTATCCCTTAATTTCTATTTCAAATATATTATATTTATGTTCTAATTAATATAGTTATTCAGTACATATATGGACAATAAGGAAATATGATACAGTAACGTTTCTATAAAAACTATATTGTTTATGTAACAGAAAAGTTTTCTTATGTTAGTATGTTTTTCTCATTTTCAAAACATTCAATAAAAACAAACAAACATAGTATTAGGACAAAAAAGTGACAAAGGAAAATATAGAACAAGACAGCTATAATTGACATAAGATCCCTAAGACATACTTGAAAAAGAGAGAAATCTCATTGTATTCTTCCTGGTAAAACACTTTCTAAATAAATAAATGATGTTGTACTAGAGGGCACATGGAGATATCCAAAATTAATTTGACCACATAATTAGTATTATTCTCTCACATTCACTAAGCTACTGGTGGTCAAAAAAATAGTGAATACTAAAGCCTACTTCGTATACTACAACAAAATATATCAGGACAAAAAAAGATAGGCCAAAATATGACTAGCATAGCTGCCCACCTCGTCATCTAGAGCCTGCAGGTAAGGGTCAAACACAGAAGTTTTGTTGACACAAGTGAAAAATACATGCAGACTTTAACACAAAAAAAAATGAATGTGACAGCAGCAGAATGACCTTGCCAGAATAACTACCGATGGTAAAATCAATTAGGAAAGACCTAATGTAGTGTGAAAAAAGAAAGGTTGGTACAAAACTTGACAGCAAGAGTAGTGGCAGAGAGACTAAAACGACTTTGAAAGAATGAAAAGGTGAAGAGTAATGGCGGAGCGTCTCAGTGTTATGATGGGTTGGTCAACCTTCTTCGATATTAGGACGTTTTTTCCACAGAGTTCAGAAGTTCAATGAGTGCTGTTGATTTGCTCTTTCTTGCCCAAATAAAGAAAGTCTCCATGTCTTTTCGTTCTGTACACATACATGTTAACCTTGAAAATAAGATGTTTAAACATTCTAGATGTATCACTTTGCTTTAATGTTGCCAAATTCTATGGCAAGGTTCTAGAAATGGAACAATCACCAATATGTGTTTACATGGTCCTTTTTGCCTCATAGAAACATAGAATGTGTCGGCAGATAAGAACCATTCGGTCCATCTAGTCTGCCCAATTTTCTAAATACTTTTATTAGTCCCCAGTTCCTGGTCTTTTAGCTAGGATAGCCTTGTGTCTATCCCACGCATGCTTAAAATCCTTGACTGTGTTTACCTCTACCACTTCTGCTGGAAGGCTATTCCACACATCCACTACCCTCTCAGTAAAGTAATACTTCCTGAAAAATTATTACTAATGATATACTATTTTTTTTACTAGTTTTGAAGACATGTAAGGGTTAGGAGAACCAACTGAGAATTGAACTTACAACCCTAAGGAGTGAACATGCTCTACACCAAATGTCCTAACCAACTGAGCCATTACACTGCACATTATCGTCGTTCTTCATACATAACATCCAATGGAAGCTGGATAAACGCAACATCCCCCATACATACAGAGAATATCTCAACATAACTTTCCTAATTAAACACTTCATGGCTGTGAATTACTCAGATAGTGTTGTGTATCAACATTTTTGTGATAAAGATTAACTGTGCATAATACTTTTACTTGCTATAGTGTAAATTGTAAGGCTATTTATTCCCTAACATCATTATCTTAATGTTGCACCATTAGCGCTTTAAATACCTATATTATTATTATTCATTATGACATAATTAAATTACAATGTTGGCCTGCGGCCTTTTTACACAGAATATCCCAATGAGATGCAACATCATAAAATGTTATACAATGAATAATATTTGTACTGAAGTGAAGGGGTGTAACAAAGCATCCATATATTAGCAAACCTGCCACCCCTATAGTTAAGAACATTGCAAAACGCAATGGGGGCTGCTATTGTTCTTTATTAGTATGTGGCTTTAATAAAATAAATGCCTGCAGACATAAAAAGCTAATGTGTTCACACATAATAATTATTTACAGTCAATAATTTATCATCCTGTGGATACTACTTTTGTTGGTGGAGAATTGTTTGAATATTTAAAACAGCTTGTCAGCAATTTATACACCTTGATTCATTTCTCAGAATTAGTAGTAACTGAGGTTCTAAAAAATGCAACTATATGAGAAAACATAAGCTAGTTAAGTATGGAGTGTTTGTAAATAAACAATATAAGTGCAATATAAATGTATGTGAGGCCTTAGGTGTTCAGACACCCTGTGAAAGCCACCCCTGCAGCACCTTCCCCTCCCCCTTACCAGTGGTAACGTACAGTTATCAGATAATGCATTCCTTGTTTTTATTTCCTTCCTCTGTCCCTTTCACTAAATTTCTCCTGCCCTGCTTTCATTATTGCCCTCACTTTGCTGACTGAACCCAAATCAGTTGCCACAACACCCACACTGCACCTATGGGACTTGCCAGAGCACCAGGGTTGCACACACAGGACTTGCTAAGCACCCATATTGCACTCACAGGTCATGCTAGCGGATCAAGTTTGCATCCACTGGTCTTGTCAGTGCACCTAGCTTGCACCCAGAGGACATGTCTGAGACCTAAATTGCACCCACAGGACTTGGCCAAGTACCTAGATAGCACACATAAGGTTTGCCACAACAACCAGATTGAACACACAGGACTTGCACCACCCAAACTGCACAAATATAATCATACCTAGTGTGGTGTATCACCAAACTGTATGAATTATATAGGCATACACATATAAACTCTGGTCCGTCTACTTTAACAAACATTTAATCAGAGACAAAAAAAAACAAGCAACATATAAATAATGACACAATCTAAATATCTAGAACAACAATAATAACAGCTAAACAACAACAACAAAACAATATATGTAAAAATCTTCAGATCTCCCCCACACTTCACCATGATTAAACGTAGCCCATGTCTGCTCACATGCACAGCCAGGAAAGAAGAGAGAGAAGTGAGAGACAGGGGGAGTGGTAGTCTCTATCTAAAGGTGTTGAATGACCTAATTACCATGTCCAAGGGTAAAACGTATCCCCCTGTAAGAAAGGTTTACATGAGCTTGGTCACCACATTCCCACAGTTTAACTTCTCTTATGTTGAGCACCTTTAAAAATAATAATAATGGCTATATCCCTATCTAACTATTTGTCTGTCTATCTATCTGTCTGTCTGTCTGTCTGTCTGTCTATCTATCTATCTATCTATCTATCTATCTATCTAACTATGAGATCTGAAATAAGAAGGGGGAGTACAGGAATTATAGTGAGTAAGATGAGCAAGGTGAAAGAAAATAGTCAAATAAAGGTTACACTACCCGACATTCCCCCAATTTCTCTTGCTTTCATCTGTTCAAAAGTCTAGTTATTTGCTCAGTAATATTGTAAGGCAATGTGTTTGTGTGAAGTAAATTAAAATAGAGACACCATTAACCCCATATAGTTATTAATACTAATTTATGACACAGTATGATTTGTAGTTCCTGGTATCCTGATTTGTAGACTGGTATATGAAGACTGTGTCCCAGTGTCTGATATGTGTGCTTGATAGCTGTGATTTTAGTCCTGGACATGACACCTGGCACCCAGATAAACACACATACGACTTACCTAGTACACAGATTGCACACACAGGACTTGCAGCACCACCCAAACTGCAGAAATATAGTCATATCTAGCACTTATATTGCACCCATGAGACTTGCCACAGCACTGAGACTGCATTCACAGGACTTTTTTCAGCACCCATTTTACATCCCCATTACTTTTTCCAGCAACCAGATTACAGACACAGGACTTTTGTCTCAACACCCAGATTGCACACATAACTTGTTACAGCACCCAGATTGCACACAGATAACTTGTCTGAGCATCCAAATTGGAATTTGCCTAGCACCCAGGTTACACACAGGACTTCCTTCAGCATCCAGATGGTGCCCACAGGATGTCTCTGGTATCTAGTAGTGGGCAGCTTGAGGTATGTGCACTGCCCTGGTGCACAGGTATCCTCTCAAGCTGCTTCTCGCACTCCCCACACATCTCTAGTGTCTGAGCACGAGAGGTCCTGTGACACCCAATGCTCTGACTTCCACAGAGAAATGGAGAGAAAGAGTGGCAGCCTGAGTGGATGTCTGCGCTCCCACAGTGAGAGCACTGGTGAGGGGAGATATTTTGATCTCCACAGCTAATGCCTCTGACAGAGAAGGTTCTTTCTCTGGCACCCTCTGGGTATAGAGCCCTGTGCGATTGCACAGGTTGCACGCCCCAAAAACACTCTTTATATGCGTGTATGCACACCTACAGAATCATGTAATTGTTATTTTTTTAAATAGGGGGAGTGAGCTCCATACTAGATGAGTATAGAGAAAGCACTCAGAAACAGCACCTCACACATTTTGATAATTATTAGCAGTAAGATTTGCAAGTATCTTTGATGAATAAGGAAAATGACAGCGATATGGAGTAAAAAGTGTACCTGTGGATACTCCTTTAATGCAGGCATCACAATTCATAATAAATGTATGACATTCAATTAGACAACGAGGAGCCCTGACTAAAAGTGATAATACTAATTACCCAGTTGATTTCAGTATATTAATAATAATAATAACAGTAACAATAATAAAGTATTTAACCTGGTACAATGTGATAGTCCTATGTTTTCCAACATGTTCTGGAGATGTTACTATTACCTAAGTTAAATGTAATAATTTTATCTACCTCAGTATGATGACAGACTTGGGTAGCCCCACTGGGAATCAAATTTGCAACCCTGAGGATTGCATATTTGACTTAGTAGCCCACTAAACTTTCTCTAGGAGCCCCGGATTGATCTCGATGATGTGCTAGCCCGAGACGTCCAAGCTGACAAACTTATGGACTTCAATTAATATGTGTTTTCAAAATCATAATTAAAACACCGATGAGTGATAAACAATCTTTCTACCCAACAAACTATCTAATTATCTATCTTTGCCACACTTATTCATCACGGTATGTTAGACGCAGGGTTAGTGAGGTGGGGAGCACTGTGATTGCCTTTACTGATGTAGAAAACGGGTTAGAGACATCCATTGATCAGTCTTTTAACTTTCATGAATTTCTCCGACGTGTTCTATTATTCAAAGCAATTAATGCACAATATAATAGGCTAAGCTCCAGCCAACTGTAACATCTAAAGGCATACAATATTTATGCAACTCATTTATCTGCTGCAACGTAAGGTGTTGTTGTATTTTTTCACCTTGACAAAGCAGGAATAAAGGGCGTATGTATTTATGTTTTGCAGTTCCCGGCACTGCAATCGTCCGACCATTAGCGGAAAGCCATTGATTAACATATTTGAAGCCTTATTCTTTATGAGGAGGAAAAAAAGGCTTGGCAGTGGTTCAGTCATGATGCAGTCAATGAACGCCAGCAGAGGAAACAATGCTTAATTGTCGTGTCCGTACATTGAGTAGAGAATACGTAATTATATCCCCCTGAGATTACTGTCATAAGTTAAATACTTTATTTTTTCAATGTTATCCTATGAGACTTACTTAACACAGTCTAATTCAATGCGTTCTTATATATTTTTTAAAACTTTCATTTTGATCAAGAGATTCTTATTCCTCAACTTAGTTAATTAATAAGTGGTTCACGCATACTGTCAGGCACACATGTTGGGGGCTCATATAGATTGAATATAAGAACCCATACACTAAACAATATATTTCTGGAGGTCACTGAATAAAATGGGCAATTATATTTATTTAGCATTCTGTTGTAACACTTGATATTTTCACGCACCTCTATGACAGATCTCAACTTAGTCCCCGCTCCAGACAGAAGAGGGTTTTGTTTCCCATGCCCTGGTGCTCAGGTGTTGTTTCACATCTCCATAGGAGCTACCTTTTTGTTTGGTTCCTTTTTATACCTCAACTTGGACTCAAACACAGGCGGAGCATATATCTGTTGACTGTTCTATGAGCTAGTTCTCTGATCCTAGGTGTGTTATTTCTTTAGATTTTGGCTTGCATCCTGACATTGATAATATTCCTGATACCAAGTTTTATTAACTCGGAACCATTTTGTGATTCGCTGAAATCCTGAACTGGGCAATTAACCCTGGACTCATTGGACCAGCCAGAACTGAATTACAGCAGATCAGTCTGCTAGTAGCATTTGCCTTCAAAGAGCACTGTTTTCTCCATCCTCTGCATACCAGACCTATTGCTAAATTCTATGTAACACCTCTGAAGAAGCCTTGTGCGAAACGCCCCAACTTGGACTCGGCCCCAAACACAGGCGGGGCCTGTATCTATTGCTTGTTCTATGAGCTAGTTCTCTGATCCTTGGTGTGTTATTTCTTTAGATTTTGGCTTGCATACGGAAATTGATAATATTCCTGATACCTAATTTTATTGTAAGGTTTCTTTTAACTTTCTTTTATTGACTCTGAACCACAGCTGCCTACCCTTACTATTTTGCCTTCCTCTGACTATGTTGCTCAGTATCCATATTAGAACAACTATAAGGTCCAGGCAGTCACAGAAACCCGAGGAAGCAATCAGAGGTGGGTTGTTACTGTCACTGGTAAAGATCTGTACCAATATTCTAATTGAATCTCCTAAGTGAGCATCCTATCTCTGAACCCCACCATTTCAGATATTTGACTAATAAAAATATAATAAATAAAAATTATACATAGATGTGACACAGAATAACATGGCTAACTTACACATTCAAGAACGTTTTTTTTTTAAAAAAAACCTGTTTTATTTTATATAATCAGATAGGAGTGCCAATAAATAAACTCATGGGATTTTTTTGTCTCAATCTTCTATGTTTGGGCTTTAGGTTTCACCTGTAACTACACTACCTTCTGATCATTAAACCCAATGAGAAACAGTTTTCACTTACACAAACCCCCAAATATATTCCCAATCTATCGTTCTTAATTGCCCTACTTTAAATGTCTTATTATCAGATTACTAATGAGGACTATGTATAAAAGTCACATGTGGGGCAGCATTGCAAAGGTCTTGAACATTCCACCGTTAGGACCGGCCAGCTTCTCGTGTGATGCTCTTACAACTCCCTTATGAATAGTGTATTTCATTGGAGATCTTACTTGAAGACAAATCACTATTTGTCCCACATAAACAGCTTCATTTATTGATGGCTCTCTGAACCTGCATAGGTCTTGATAGGAAAGCGTTATCTGGATATTTCAATGATCTACCTGAAAACTAGTGAATGGGAATCAGGAAATAAATTTGAAGGTGCCAGTAAGAGCCCTGATGTAATTTATGACAAGGCATTGACATACTACTCATATCATCTTTAAAATATTAAAAGCCATTAAGACCAGCCTGCAGCCTCCAATCAATACCAGAACAGCAATCAATTTTAATACCGAGCCCTTGTCAGTGCTTATATTTTGTGTTTGAACATCCTTTCAGCTTTATTAAAGTTATACCCATTGGGAATTGGCTTCATATGGTTTCCCAAGGTCTGAGCCTGTTTTTTTTTTTACGGCATCACTATTTAGTTGATTCATTTTAAACAGTTTTTAAAGTGGCCACAGCAGCCACCATGTACAACTGCGTCTTGTGATTCGTTGAAAGACTGAACAAGCTAATTAACCTCTGCACCTTCCAAATAAATCATAAATCTTGGACCAGCCAGAACCAACAGAATTAAAGCAGATCAGTCTGCTAGTAGCATTTGCCTTCAAAGAGGACTGTTTTTTCCATCCTCTGCATACAAGACCTGTTGCTAAATTCTATGTTACACCTCTGAGGAACAGACAACGCGTCTATAAAACCAGGCATCTTAAAAATGGTCAATTTTAGTTGTTTTTTTTACTGTATACGTATTATGTATTAATAAACTGTTGTCGAATTTTTAATCCGGTATATGCTCCTACCTTTCTCTTTTAGCGCCAGCACCTAAGTTGTATTGTTTATTTACAGGCTTCATCCATTTACACATCCTGTTTGTCCTCCATTTATCTTCCACAACATCAGGGCCTCAGCAGAATGATGGCAATAAATATTAGTACTATAACATTATACCATTCCAAACAATCTTAAAAGCATCCCATCTCAAATATCTTTGGTGCTATTTTCTAACCACTTGCTTTTTCTATGGGTAATAGAGAAAAACAATTTCTTACCAAGTATACTCGTGTAAACCCTTACATGGTGGTCAAAAACATTCCATTTAATACATCCTTATATTACTTTGAACATATGAACTTAAATATATGAACATTACTATTGGAATTAGTCTACACAAGAGAAATTAAAAAGGCTTTGACTACACGTTTCTAAAACCTAAAACCTTGTTCTGAATATGAGAAACATGTTTTGACACCAGTGAATCTAGCTATATTGTGCTGTAAAAGTAGTGGAGGTGACACGGAATGGACAGCTCTACATCAGCCTTTGTAGTGATAGATACCAAAACTGTTCACCAAGGATATTGTTTAAAATAAACTTTATTTATTATTAAAATTGGGAAAAAAATCATAACGTAGTTATTTTTCTTTAAAATCAAATTAATGGATTTTTCTAGCATCACCCTTTACTAACCACATAGTATTAGTGAATAAGTGATCGGTGCTAGTGAAAAAAATGTGCAGCAGAAACACTAGTGCGGCTCTTCCAAGGCCCACACAGACAATAGTGAATACAAAAATAAATAAAGTGTTGCGCAAACAAAAAAACAGTGTTTGTATACTTATCTCAGAATTGTAAATAACTCAGCAGGAATACATGAAAAAACAAACAGACAACAATAAAAAGCAATGTGTAGTGCTTTTTATTGTTGTCTGTTTGTTTTTTACATGTATGCCTGCTGAGTTATTTACTAACCACATCGTGTTGTACTTTGTACTTGCTAATGTGGATGATCTTCACACAGTCCATGATGGTTCTTCTACATCATGCCAGTCCTGTAGGTCAAATATCCCTATATATATATATATATATATATATATATATATATATATATATATATATATATATATATATATTTATATCTATCATGAATAAGGAGCACAGGCATGTTCGAGGTAGATTTCTGTATGTATTCCCATATCAACTTAATTGATGTGTTTTCGCAGTACCTCAGCCTAGGCAACCCTGGCAAGGACATCTGCAGTTACGACGATTTCAAATGCGCTTTCTATGTTTTATGGCCCCTTTAGTCACTGACTTCATACTTAATCATACTCCTTCAATGTTAATCATAATTAATGTCCCACTTCATAAAATACAACTTCTCCGCATGTCTTCTAAACACAGATTTCATCGCCAGTGACACCAATGCCTTTCTGTTATTTTATCTGTATAGGTACAGTCCCCAGCACAGCACTTTCATGGTTGACTTTGGTCCATCCTTCACTTTATCTCAATCTTGCGGAATGTTGCACATCCATGAATGATAGAACATTCTTTATTGTTAGTTTTTTAGGTTTAATAAAGAAATTTACACTGCTTTGCAAATGTTGTGTTTTCAAATGCAAAAGCATCAATATCCAAATTAACCTGAAATGGGTATTTTGTACTTCATTGGGTTATTGTTTGAGCCATTAGACAATTATCCCAAAGAGTTACAATGGGCGTAGCAATATCTCACATGCTCAATATAAACATTTTTACCTCTTGGGTATTGCATTTATTACGCAGGTAGTTACTAATGCAGTAATAGGTAAGGAAGATAATTTGGTCACTTTGATGGCAATGGAGCCATAAAGCAGCCAAACTGGCTTGGCATCACCGGGGATAGGCAAAGTGTCTACACAAGGACACTAGTGTCTGTGGTAAACTCTTTGAAAGTCAGTAGAACATCATTAAATTGTCTAGTAAATGACCACCATGTTGGTGCCTTTCCCGTCAGCATTACCAGGACTAGGCTGATCCCGTCAGCATCACTTTTCTTACAATCAGAGTTAAGATAAATCAAAGAAAAGGCTTCAAAGGGGCCAACATGTTTGAAGAAGAATAACTTGGATTGAAGTTTGAGATAAAGTGTATTAGTTTAGTTTGTAAATATCCATCACTTTATTATAGTAGTACTCCATGGGGTTCCATTGTCATTGATCTGTCCCAGCTGACAAGGTTCTATTGCAGCATTCACGGCTACAATTATGATGTGAACCTGAAATGTATTTAATTTTATGAAAGCATTGTCAAAAAAACAAAGAAAGCTGTCAGCAGGTGAATCTGCCTAGAGTCAGCAACTGCTTTATTGCACACAAGCTCGTACAGGGGTAAGCTATCACTCCTCCCCTCCCACCTGTACTGATACGGAAAAAACAAGGACATTAATTAAATATTTCTGGCAACTGGGCATCATTTGGTTTCAGCCGGTGTTACCAGGGACTATAGGAAAATAATAATTTCTTAATATTCTCGAATATTTATGCAAGTTTATGTTTCATGAAAATGTAACCACAATAAATAAGAAAATAGGCTTTAAGCAATCAGTTCTTAATGGCAAATATTTATTCCAATATTTGAATGACAGTTGCTTACTCGAGTTGCATGTTACCTATATTGTATATTTTTATATGGACAAACATTCATTCTTCCTTTTCTGCTGTTTATCAAACAAGCCACATGTTCTAGCACGCGGGTTTACAAATTCCGCATACAGCGGTACATTTTTGTAGATAAACATTTTGTACATTTTGAACCATTCCCGAATCCATATGCTTAGAATGCTGAACTGGCACTTCAGGCAGATAAACCCTACAGATATGTGAAATAAGGATTATAGAAATTGGAAATACAGTAATCCACTGAATAATCTATAAATGTTTTTGGCACGTTAGCAATCCTGATTTAAATTTTAACCATTTCCACATCTGAGAAAATGCATATTAAAAATAAAAGAGTATAACATACGGTTTGTTTAATATTAACCATTAAAATACATACTGAAGTCTTGAAATGATTAAGCCTATGATTAAGTGCCTTAGGGTATGAAACGCGTAAGGCATTTGTTCCTGTTATTGTTACTGTTTGTGCCCGTCTTATACCTTGGTACTATTAAAGCACTATTTGAAGACATTGGTTTGCTGCGAGCTTATCTCTCTGCCAGTATCCTTTCTGTTTTGCTTGTGTCTTGAAATGACGGCAAGAAATGGAATAATAATGGCGTTTTGTAAAAAATAAGCTGTTATTGCCTAAAAAAAAATGTCATCCCCACTTCCCTAGCATTCCTTTCCACCAAATAATACCTGGACCAATTGCCCCGGTCCAATTAAATAAAACAAATGTGTCCCCCTTAGATCTGCTAACAGCTAAAAAATTAAAATCCATCATGGTGCTGCCAGCCGGAGCTATATACGCAGCCCTTTCATAAACTAAATTTCCTTGCCCACAGTCCCTCAGAAATACAATAATGTCCCACATTGGTCTATGAGACTGTCACGTTGGGTTTGAACTCAGGCCAATAGTTGGGCTAGGACAGGGACACTTCTAATTGGCTGAATCAGATACTTTGTTTGGGCTGTGATTTCATTCTGCATCCGTCCTCCACTGAGGACGGAACCTTAGCACTAGGGTTGCAGTGTTTTTTTTGCAGACACGTTTTAAAAAAAAAGATAGGTGGATTATTTTTATTTTTTAGGATGGCCCCTTTCTCTAGCTGGAGATGACGACCCAGGGGGTCATTTTTTATTGTATGGGGCAAGCGGGCATTCTCCTGGCCCCTTGGGGACCAAACAGATAATGTGTTTGTGACCAGGGGCACTTGGACAGCCCCTGGTCCGTGTTTTTAAAGGGGGGGAAATGTTGGGAGGTTTGTAATAGATCCACAACAGAAAAACAGAACCACACCTTCCAAGCTTTGTCACTAATGGATGAAACAGGAGTGAATATATACATTAGTATGCTAAAAATGGTCCTACAAGGTATATTTGTCACGTGTCCACTTCAAACTGGAGACTCCGGTATTGGAAGTCTCTGTTCAAAATGGAAGCCATACTTGACATTTGCATTGCTTTCCAGTATTATTTTAACCAGTCATCTAACAATCCTACTTGACTTGTTCTTATTTCTCCTGTGTGTTAAAGGACAAACCTTATAGCTCTGAAATGCTGCTTCAAGTCCCACAAGACCATGATAAATGAGGAATATTAATCACACATTAGGAAAATCACTGTCTATTAACCTTCTATTTAGAATAAACGCTGGGACAGCAGGATACTGTGACAGGGAATGAAATCTAGAAGACTATACTGGCAGCTATGCTATCTGTCTCGATTATTATAATAACTCTTTGAGTCACTCACTTATTAACAAATTCATTCAAATAAATGGAACACAGAAGATTTCCTGACAAAGTGTATAGTTCATGCAGCTTAACTTCCTATTCAAATAAAGCTGCACTACTAAAAGCTGTGCGCGCTTGAATCAGGTGAATCTGTTTGACCCAGGAGTCATCTCTCTTTGTACAAACATTCTGCGATGGGTATTTAGAATCAGCAAAACAAACAATGCATTTATTAGCCTTGACATCCTGGGGCATCTTAGTGTTGTATAATGACTTCTAAATTGCATTATATTTCCCCTTGCCTTCAATATTTTATCAGTAACCGCACCCATTGCGTCAAGGAAAGCAAGGGCCATAGTTTAATCAACGTACATGCACTTTATTAAAAGAAAAAAAAAATCTGTCCTTGCAAAAATAGAATAAAAAAATAAACAATGTTTGACCTGTAGGTCAGAACACAGTCATCTCTATCAAAAACCTCTCATCTGTTTCTCTTTATTGTTTAATGGTGAGGTTCTGTCATCAATAAAACCCACAATGAAGGAATAGTAAACTTGAATGCAGTACGGGTTGAGTATCCCTTATCCAAAATGCTTGGGACCAGAAGTATTTTGGATAATGGATCATTTCGGATAAGGGATCATTTTCACCAATAAGATATGTTAAAGCCTCTCAGCACTCAAGAAACATAGTAGTATTAATGTAAATACTGTGTACCACAAACACATCACTTTTACTGTGATGTAGTTGTGATGTGAGGCATCATTGGGGACATGGTGTTAGTGTGTCAGGCCCAAACACTTGCCCTTTGTGGGGTGTGGGGAAATCTGAGCATACATGAAATGGCTATATAGCAGCTTAAAGGAACTATCTAGTGCCCAAAATGCATCTTACAAATGTTAATGCATATTAATGTGCTTTCGAAGTACTTTAAAATGCATGTTTTACATTTTGCATTACTTAAAATATAAAATACGTACAGCTAGATGAAATTGTGAAATTACAGCAGTTTGGAAGAAACCAGGTCTGCCCACACTAGCTGAGTAAAAGTCATTTACATTTTTTTATTTTGCTGCAGGAACCAGTGAGAATAATTTCATTCAAATGAATGGAATATCCTCTCTCTCTAGTGATGTCATCAGAAATTGTGTTGCACTGTTAAGAGATCCTACTGTGTACAAGAGTAAGATTACTGAGAGGCCACACGATGTACTCAATTCAAAGAGCACAGGAAATGACTAAATGAAACAAAACGTTATATTCTCTATATAATCAGTGCTGCCGCACCTGCAGTAAACATGCAAGGTAATCACTGGGGAGGGCTTTAGTAAAATATTAAATATGTGATTTATACAGAATGCCTGCATCAAATCACACCAGAAAAAAACCTGTGCACTATACAAGCAGTAATCTTCAGCATGCACCAAAGTGAGTTTGGGGAATAGACTGTCCGTTTAAGGGGTCTGGATTCTGAATAAACTGTTGGGATCTTGCATTCTGACAGGTGTGTATGGAATTTGTAACCTGTGGCAAAATCCCAAAAATGTTTTGGACAACGGAATTCTGGATAAGGGATACTCAACTTGTATCTTTTAGTCTTCAACAAGACGAATGTCCTACTATTTTGTGGTATTATTTATTTTAAAGATTAAAATGTAAAAAAAATATTTGCATTGGAGATTTAAAGAACACTGCTGGGGTGTAATGACTAAACAGTGACCTATGATAATACGGAATAGCAAAAAACAAGCATCAATAGATGAGCTGGAAAGATGGGCAAGCTGGAGATTTTTTTCCAACATTATTTTTAAATGGCTGATATTTGCAATTCCCTTATCAGTTCACCACAGATTACCAAGCAGTAACCTTTCCAGTTAAATGAAGCACAACTGGTCCTAGGAACACGTGCATCTTATTATTATCGTCCAATGACCTTGGTTGCAGCAGAAGCAGCTATAACCTAATGGAAGTTAGGAATGTGAGACAACAAAGTAATGTTCTGCTGTGTTTACAGATGTAGCAGTATTTAACTGTTGGCTTTCTGGGTAAAGTCATCTTTCGTAAACAGTCTTCCTTGACTTGCATGGAGATCTTTGTTTAATTAGTACAATAGGATAAGTGAAGCAAATCTGGAGCACTAAGTGTAGCTATTTTTGTACTTAGTGAAGGTCAGATTTTTTGTAATAAATTGAGACTAGACCAAGGATAATTACATGAGATCCCTCGTATGTGGGTTGAGCATCTGCTAAGGCTATTGTACTAGGGCTTGGTGCGGACGTCTAATGATATTACCATACTCAAGTACTAGAACTCCATGATAGGTGTTTAGTGTCCTCTTTACACAGATGTGCACCTATACGCCTGCTGTACACTCTGAGTGCTACAAAAGTTGTAAAATCAATACATACCTAATACATACATACATACAAAACTAACCAGCTAAATGAAATATAAAAAAAATAACAGAATTGCAAATGAAATGAAAAAGAAAGAGCGGGAACAGGCACATTTGCTCTTTTTCTTTCATCTGCCCTTTCCTCCTTAGGTCAAATAATTCAACAGAATACTATTATGTCTCAACCATTTATAGTTAGCCCCTCTACTGGGTCTATTATTGTGATTTTTTGCTAACAAAATTGTAATTGCCAGATAATGTCTGTATCCCTATGTAAACCTGGTCAATGTAATTGGAGAGGTCATTATTACCGTACAGGCGTTGGCCGTTTCAAAATAGTATTTTCCTCTCAGGAGCATATTCTAAGTGGTCGATGTTTAGTTTATATGCTTCCAGACAATAGCCTACCTTGTTCATTGTGCATCATAATTCATGTCCAAGGTGTAAATCCAATGATTTAATTTGCTTAATAGATTGATCCAATATCATTACATTTACACTACAATGTGCCAGTATACTGTCGAGCTAGGCTCTATTTCTTGGGCTCCCGTTTTAAGTTCTATTTACTTTGGATGTATCGATTTACACATGCACTTAGATGACCCAGAGGTAGGATTTCTTGAACCGTGGCCATCTCTTCTGACACAACTGAATTACTATGTGCATCAGTAACTTAATGCTAGATTCCAGGAAACAACCCAGGACTGGATCAAAAACTGCCCCCACCGCTCAAATATTGTCACAGCAATCACTGCAGAGACAAACATATTAGAAATCGAATTTATTACACCTGTCAAATAACAAACCAACAATCAAGGGTATGAGTGCTACCATGTGTGCTAGTTATGAGTGGTAGTATGAGTGCTATCAAGTGTGCAAGTTATGAGTGGTAGTATCAGTGATATCATGTCTGCTAGAATGAGTGCTATCATGTGTGCTAGTTATGAGTGGTAGTATGAGTGCTATCATGTGTGCTTGAATGAGTGCTATCATGTATGCTAGTTATGAGTGGTAGTATGAGTGCTATCATGTGTGCTAGAATGAGTGCGATCATGTGTGCTAGTTATGAGTGGTAGTATGAGTGCTATCATGTGTGCTCGAATGAGTGCTATCATGTGTGCTAGTTATGAGTGGTAGTATGAGTGCTATCATGTGTGCTAGTATGAGTGCTATCATGTGTGCTAGTTATGAGTGGTAGTATGAGTGCTATCATGTGTGCTAGTATGAGTGCTATCATGTGTGCTAGTTATGAGTGTTAGTATGAGTGTTATCATGTGTGCTTGTTATGAGTGGTAGTATGAGTGCTATCATGTGTGCTAGTTATGAGTGGTAGTATGAGTGCTATCATGTATGCTACTATGAGTGGTAGTATGAGTGCTATCATTTGTGCTAGTTATGAGTGGTAGTATGAGTGCTATCATATGTGCTAGTTATGAGTGGTAGTATGAGTGCTATCATATGTGCTAGTTATGAGTTGTAGTATGAGTGCTATCATGTGTGCTAGTTATGAGTGGTAGTATGAGTGCTATCATGTGTGCTAGTTATGAGTGGTAGTATGAGTGCTATCATGTGTGCTAGTATGAGTGCTATCATGTGTGCTAGTTATGAGTGTTAGTATGAGTGTTATCATGTGTGCTTGTTATGAGTGGTAGTATGAGTGCTATCATATGTGCTAGTTATGAGTTGTAGTATGAGTGCTATCATGTGTGCTAGTTATGAGTGGTAGTATGAGTGCTATCATGTGTGCTAGTTATGAGTGGTAGTATGAGTGCTATCATGTGTGCTAGTTATGAGTGGTAGTATGAGTGCTATCATGTGTGCTACTATGAGTGGTAGTATGAGTGCTATCATATGTGCTAGTTATGAGTGGTAGTATGAGTGCTATCATATGTGCTAGTTATGAGTGGTAGTATGAGTGCTATCATGTGTGCTAGTTATGAGTGGTAGTATGAGTGCTATCATATGTGCTAGTTATGAGTGGTAGTATGAGTGCTATCATGTGTGCTAGTTATGAGTGGTAGTATGAGTACTATCATGTGTGCTACTATGAGTGGTAGTATTAGTGCTATCATGTGTGCTAGTTATGAGTGGTAGTATGAGTACTATCATGTGTGCTACTATGAGTGGTAGTATTAGTGCTATCATATGTGCTAGTTTGAGTGGTAGTATGAGTGCTATCATGTGTGCTACTATGAGTGGTAGTATGAGTGCTATCATTTGTGCTAGTTATGAGTGGTAGTATGAGTGCTATCATGTGTGCTAGTTATGAGTGGTAGTATTAGTGCTATCATGTGTGCTAGTTATGAGTGGTAGGATAAGTGCTATCATATGGGCTAGTTATGAGTGGTAGTATGAGTGCTATCATGTGTGCTAGTTATGAGTGGTAGGATAAGTGCTATCATATGTGCAAGTATGAGTGGTAGGATGAGTGTTTTTATTTACCTAAGCAGGACGTGAAATATTAACACTTCAAAAGAACACTAAACTTTATTTTTTATTTGTGCTTCTAAGTGAAATGTTAGTTGTCCCTACTACATGCCAGATGATCCACTGACCGGCATGTGCCATGCTTCTGTGGCAAGCAAGCACCCCAGGCTGGCTCTATCTGCTACTGCAAAGAGAAACCCTTGTTTTTCCATGGAATCAGCAGAAGGCACTGCACTCTACAGATCCTGATCAGATGAGTGGCCTGAGTCCCTGTTCTGATTGGCTGTACAAGCGCTGACACAGTCAGTGCACGCCAGCCTCCAGATTTGCTGTGTCTCAGCTCTGAGACACAACAGATAGTAAACCTGTGTTTATCCATTAAGTTACATGTCGGGTTTACTTAGGAGATGGAGAACATATTTTTTTAACAATGGCTTTTCTCAAGGAAGCTAGGGTTAACAAATGTTTAGTTGTCCTTTAAGTACTTGGTAGTGCTTTGTTAACCACATTAAGACATTAACTTATTTAGCTATACATTGTGCAGGGACAAACCTAGCGAGTTTGCCCTGCTAAGCAAACTCATCAGCTTTGTCGCTGCATAATGTACAGCTAAATTGCAGGATTGAAATGTTTATCTTACCTCAACTCACCTTTAAGTGAATAGCCCCCAGTGTCATGCTCTATATCAGTGATGGATATCCTTGGTACTGTAGAGGTTTGGGGATCTATATTCATGATGGCTAACCTTGACACTGCAGTAGTTTGGGAAATACATATGCTATTGTGCTTAGTCAGTCTTAAGGGTGCAGGTGCTGTTGAGAGGCGAGTCTGCTAACCGAGCATCAAGGGATATGTAGTTCTTAAATATCTTCATTAACCTTGGCCATCATTGCGCTATATGCTGTTTATTCCTATTGTATATCGTTTACGTAAGGATCAATGATGAAATGAATGTTTAAAATTTCTTGTGGACAAATATTTGGCATACATAATTAATCAAGGCTGGCTTTATTTGGATGGTGATTATTATATAAGGTCACAATAAATCATTAATAAATCAAGAATAACATCTAGGAAAATAATAAAACATTCATATTGTGTAAACCAGGGGGGGCAGAAGTCAAAATCCAGGTCAAGTCACTTGATTTTAGCTGGCATAAGTAGATTTGTTAATGGAAACTCTGGGTCTGGAAGGGCAAGATGGTTGTAAAGTGATTTCCCTTTTGGAGTGCCATTGAATTCAGGGTTGTCCATCTTTAGACCTTCCGCCTTCCAATATTGTGTTTTGTCTTCTAAAAACTATTTTGCTTTTCTTTTTTCTGTAATATGTCTGTGTCCTCTCCGGAGCATTGGAAAGCTAAGTTGTTTGTACAGAGAATTTATTGATGTGACATATTTGAGGCAGCTCAATATCCAGTGACTTGAAGAATCGGGAGGTGATTTATTCAATCATGCTTTAATAAATACATAAATAGGTTTCAGTAAATAATAACATGCTAGCTGAACAGGCCGTATCTGCTACAAAAATAATGACTTTTACATATCTAAAGAATGTAATAGCCTTACGCGTCGTACTAATTATCCAAAGAATCCCATTTCTCTGCTACTTACATTATGCAGTATATATAGGCAATACGCAGAGCTAAAGTGCTATGCAGTTTATGAGCACATAGTGTTTTGAACAATAAAAGCAGTGACTGATCCTGTCTTTTATCTTCTTGTGAAACAGGAAATGGCTCCTGCTATTAAATCCCATATCTCTATAATGCTCGCTATATATGCATTACCTATGCTACTCTGCCTGTGTATAACTTGAACTCCTTTTTAGTGGGATTCAGTAAAATGTAATAATTGACCTTTTAACAATGTATAATTTGAGGGAAAAAAATGACTAAGAGGGGACAAAGAGTCAACTGACTTTGATTGAATGACAATTATTTTTAAGTATCTAGAGGGATAAAAGGCAGCAATAGACATGCCCCTTATAAAGCTGTCAGACAAGCAAATCTTCTTGGATCTCTGTAAACAAAGTGTTATATGTAATCTGGCTGACCTATAGGAGAGCATCTCCACAGACCACACCCACAAGCAGACTTTAGAAAGTAAACCCTGCCCATTCCTCCACAATCCATGCAGTACGAATTTATAAATGAAATGTAACACAAAGAATATTTTAAAAGGAAATATGACTTCCAAATATATATAATTGTTTCACAATCTTGACATTGCTACAGAGAGATATCTACCTGCTATAGGTGACTTGGGATTAATGTCAGCTAGCCGTAAAGTTAATAAATAGCATGCCATGTGGTACCACAAAGTATTGCAAGGGGAAATTTCCAACTAATGCTTACTCTCTCAGGTACATCCCACTCTCCCAGACTTAATTGTTTTTTAGCTAAAGGATAAGTAACTATTTAATAAATGGATTTTATAAGAAATAACAGTAAGAGAAATTTAAAAAATATATATGTATACGTTATAGCATCTAATCCAACAAGGAGACTACGGAGCATCCAGCTTAACCCTTCATTGCACTCAAGGTGGATTTTACATCTTCCCAATGAGAGGGCATAGGGGAAAACTGTGGGGCATATTGGAGTTTAATATTACACTATTGTATTTTTGTTTTTTCTTATTTCCTTATGTCTATACAATCCTACAAGAGGCAAGAGAAGGTCAGGTGAATATCCAGCATCTGGCTTATTTAAGGTTGTATTGCACGTTGGGAGAGATCCTCCCTGACACCAAGTGATGGAGGACTAATATTTTTTTATTGTTATTTTTATTGAAGCGCACCTATACAAAATGCTGTTTCTGTATTTACATTATAGCATCTGCTTTCAAAAACCTTGTATTTGAAAGGAAGTGGAAGAGACAAAACTAATTGGACATTAGAAATGAGAGGCGCATTCAAGTCTTGGAAAACGATTCTAAATTATTGGTAGCCTAAGGCCATCTTAAAATTCTTAATCCTGCAACAAAAGATATAAAAATAGGAAAGTCTCATAACGTATATAGATATATACTTTTTCAATGTTTTCAGAAGGATTTACACATATATATATATATATTATATTATATTATATTGGAGTAGCCGTATCAGTCCAGTGAATTAGATGCCTTGATAAGGGGAGGGATCCTGTAAGCTTGTCTTCCCAAAATACTGTAAGTCCATTAAAAAAGTATTACAGGATTTTACAACATTCTTTTAATTTGCATCTATATTTTTATATAAACTGGACCTAGTTTTAAATGCTACATTGGAGATTCATCGTGGTAAAGATATCCTTCAGTCTTCTCATTATTAACCAATTATACATTGTACAAGACTGGTGCTACACATTGATTTACCGAAATTCTTTAACGCTCTGTGGTATGTTAATCAATTCAAAAATCTTATTTATGGGTCCTTTTTAAAAAGGTTTATTATCTATATAAATAATGTTGACAACATGCACTAAAGCTGCATTAGTTTTTGGAATCTCCAGCTGCTCAAATTCGAACACTATCAGATTGTTGAATTATCGAACATTACAGCACATCTACCAACAATAATAAGAATAATACATAATATTAATCTTCGGCTTGGTTTGAAATAAATGAGACCGACCGAGGCTCCGTAATACACACAGTTCTACAGCGTGTTTCGCTAATTTGTATGTTTAATTCTGGATTAGAAGAGTCATTAGAGGATTTAATAGAGATGTTCAACTCAGCAAATGGCACAACCTTTACATGCGCTTAAGTGACCTTTGTGCTTATGTTCACGTTTGATTAGTCAACCTCACGGGCAAAGGTATCCTGTTAGTCAAACGACTATATTAAATCATTCATCATTACCACCCGGAGATAGGAGTGTAGGAGAAGAGAATCAATAAAACAACATTACGGTATTTAGGGTAGTAAAGGTAAGTATAATAATAATAATAATAAGTATCTTATTCTGCGATATAATGTTTATATTTCCAAAGGTAATCTCAAATTCAATCAATGTACTGTATTTTAAAAAAAATGTATTAATGTATAGTATAATTAGCTAATGCAGGGTCTTTCAAATGCAAAATTTTAATATGTTCAGGTATTAATAGATAAGTTCTACTCTCGATGAATTCTTCTTTTTGGAGCAATATGGGTGTTGTGTGGTTACTTTGTAATACCAGGTAATTTTCCTATTATGACCACACATATTAGGGATTTTAAGCATGTCAGTTTTTGGACACATGCTCTGGCTCCGACATATTCTTCTCTGATTAATGGTAGTGCTGCATGCTAGGATGTCATAGGTTAAATCTGTGCTTGAATAAATATGACTCAGTTAAGGATCTGTTCAAGTCCTGACACCTGCAAGCACTTGTTCAGACGTGCACTTGCTCAATGAGCTGGATGAGACAGTGTGAGCTCAACAGGTTTACATAATTTGCGCATCCGCAATGGAGAAAACAAAAGCATATAAGTAGCCTCATGTAGCTCAGCGAGCAAGTGCCTATCAGAACAAATGTTCATGCTTAAACTGACAGACCAATAGTTGAGCTTGTTTGCCGACCACAGTCACTGCCCCCACAAGCCCCCACAAGCACAGAGATAGTTAATTTAAAATGCCCGTTCACTTTGCTAAACATGGTCAATTAAATAGCAGTCCATCTTTACAAAAATGTTCTCTACGTAAATTAAACTTGGTTGCATCATTTTATCCTGGAATGTAACCCGACTTAAGTGTGGGGACCACCTACATATTGTAAATGTATATAATATTAATTTAATCCAAGAAGATACAGGTTTATAGCCTTGTGCAAAAAGGCGACATAAAAGTAAAAACATAGTACTTACAATATGAAGCTCTAAGTAGTCTCCAAGACCAGTGGAGCTGTCCACTCGAACCAAAACGGCTTCTTTTTGAACTGTGCTAAACCCTATGGCAAGTCTATCAGCGCGTGTGCTTGGCCGGTCATTCGGGGGCCATGTGTAGGTAATCTGTCCACCTCCTTTGGTAAAAATATATGTGGTGCCAGCTGAAAAGAGAAAATTCAAACAATTAAGTTTAATAAAAATAAAATTTAAAACAAAGACAACTAATATTTGAAAACACACATTTTATGATATGATACGTTAAGGCTATAATAAAAAAAGAGGGTTAAGAAGATTCTGTCATTTCTAAAGAACAATAATTTGCTTGAAACTTATAAATTAGGATAACACAAAACATACCATATAATGCTGGTTAAACAGTCACCATTTGTATCATACACATATAGAAACATAGAAACATTTTGATTAGTCCCCCGTTCCCTGTCTTAGAGGTAGGATAGCCTTGTGTCTATCCCACGCATGCTTAAACTCCTTGACTGTGTTTACCTCTACCACTTCTGCTGGAAGGCTATTCCATACATCCACTACCCTCTCAGTAAAGTAATACTTCCTGATATTACTTTTAAATCGTTGCCCCTCTAAATTAAGACTATGTCCTCTAGTTGTGGTAGTTTTTCTTCTTTTAAATATACTCTCTTCCTTTACTGTGTTGATTCCCTTTATGCTTTCCACCATTTTGAACAAATAGGACATGCATTATATGAGTAGGTCTCAGGTCATAGAGAGACCCAAATAACTTTCTGAAATTGGATCTAAAAATGGATGAAAAATTATCAAAACATTGTGTTGGCAGAATTGCATGTGATGCCTTGCCACAAGATGGTGCATGTCAAGTCACAAGATGATATCATAAACAGGACACAACACAGACACATGCAAAATATCTATTGTTCTTACTTTATGCATTTGTTTTCAATTGTCCTAACACAAAGTGTATAAGTCATTTATCATATTTTTTTTATTCTCTACCATTCATAGAATAACATTTAGGTTGACAGAGTCAATCCTAGGCTCTATATCCAGGTTCTATATCGTAGTCCTAAATGTATCCTGAAATCCCATACTCGCTAAAAACCTTTAAGCATGGAAGAGAATTATAGTCTAGAAACATCTGAAGGGCCACTGATGTCCAATGGAAAAGCTGTGACTCTTACTGCAATATTTTACCCAAAAACTGCCAATAAATTAGTTTGATTTTTCTACTTATCTCTAGTTACAACATACGTAATTTTAGGTTAATTTGCTTCACTGTACTGTACCTTTTACTAATGCTCTTCAATTGGCACAATACCTTAATGGCACTATTTTTTGGATTATTTTTATTTCTAACAAATATATTAAATTACATCTACTTTTCCATCTATCAAAGCTGAAGAATGCAACATTTCCATGTCTAGATCCACTAGATTGAGTTGTTGCTCGGAAGTTTCAGCCAGGGCTTTCTTTGGCCACTCGATACTAAAGAGGGCTTCCACCCATCATTTTAAACTGAGAACATTAAGCAACAATAAAATCAAGAATAGATAAACAAATTCAGGATAAGCATTGTGCAGTACAGTGGAAAGCACTTTCCGATACTTGCCATCTTTTTGGTGCCACTTGATGTGAGTTTGTTATGCATAGTCCAAGGTTAATTTAGGGTGAGAATGTACATTTGTTTATTTTTCCATTGATATGCTATAATGAACTCGCTAACGGAGCAAAACACTAAAATATTAAATGTATAACTGGAGCTACAATAGAGGTTAAAACTGATTACCAGTGTAAGACTCAAGCAAATCACCAACAAATACATCAATTACATCTACAGCAAATGCGGCAGTAATTTCTGCAATATAATTTTATGTTTATGAATCTACAAATGCAGATTTTTTTAATAGAGGATGCTCTTCTCTTATTGCTTCTAATCTACTCCCTCCTCTAGAGTCTATTTTTTTTTTTTTTTTAGTTATAAATCCTAGCATTGCATATGTAGCATTTTTTCCCTTAACGCTTGATGGTCCAGAGACATGTGCAACGCGCGAATGTAAAAGAGCATTGTCAAGCATTCCGGGTTGAAGAAAATGTGTTCAAGTAAATTAATTCTCATCCAACATAATACTTTTTTGATGCAAATAAAGATATATAATCTCAGATAGATTAATCCTGGCAAATAGTTTTTAGGAATAAATAAAAATAATTTCTTAAATATTCATTAGTGGAAATATACCGAATGAGTCAGCAGAAGCTATAATAAAATAGCTATAATACTTTTTATATTTTCTGAATGACAAATAGATGAACATCCTTGTAGAAATTCTATTGTGATTTAAATACATGTTTGTGTTGATTTTTACTTAGTAGTGTACACAATCTGTACTTGCTGTCAAGGATAATTCTTTTCAATAGGAAACCAGATTCACCAAAATTCTAGTTTTTTTTCCACCCCTCCACAGTAAAAATAAATACATATATCATATTATTTCATAACAGTTATAAAAGAATTCAAGGTCTTGCAAACTGCAATAAATGTGTTTTATATTAGTATTATTTTATTATCTTCTAAGCAAGTACTGGCAATTGTTGGGGAATTTAGTATGGTGGGGAAAAAAATGTTCCGACAGATTTTTTACTTGTATCTATGAAGCACTGCATGAATATTTTGGTTATGCAATTTTGTCTTATGTCTTTTTGCAGGAGAAAGTACATATTGAGACAAGGTTTAAAGGTTTATCTTGTGTTTTTACACCCCGCTTGTAGTGTACCTTAAAATACAGCCTTTTCTTTCTTGACATTTTTATCTCTTCCTTTTTTCCCTCCTCTTATTATTTACCAATTGTCAGCCTTTCCCCAATTAAATATGAAATGCAGCAAATCAGAAGATCATATCCTAAATAGTCAAGCTAATTATCGACAAATTCGTACATCATTTTACCTTGATTTGATCAATTGTATCGCAACTTTTGTGTTACCTCTTCAAGTGTATATTTTATACATTTTAATTTACCAAGAAAAAATAATAATGGTTAGCATATATCTAGGCAATGAAGGCCTACATAAATCTATTTTTGTCTTTTTACCCCCTCTAGTATTGTGGAAGACTTTTTGGCTTTTATAATACTATAGTTTTCATTTCAAAACCTGTCCAGCATCCTATGACATATATTGCAAGTGGCAAAAGGTGACAACCATGTGGATCAGTAAAAAAGAAAAAAATAATAGAAAACAGAAAAACTACACAAGTCCCCTCTGTGTGTGGAATAGAAAACATTTACAGGGTAGTCTAGGTATCTGGCAGTCCTAGTCTTTGATGATCTCTAGACATCTCTGATTGGAAGAATACACTATAGACCCTAGTGGCTAAAAGATCTTAAGCCTCTTTTTTTTTTCTTTTTAGTTCAAAAAAATCTTCTTTTTCCATTGAACTTGGCAAAATCCACCCTCGGCAGTTTCTTGGGAACACGCATATAAAAAATATAAAGAAACAATATTACATGGTGAAAGAGGAGAACCTTATTTTTATTTCCTTCTATATGTCCGATCATTCTATTACATCCTTATCATGGCTCGCATAAACCAGAGAGGTCATCCCATTTGAATAACAGTTTGTACAAGACGTGCTCTCTTTATAATTCATCAAAATCAGGAGCAAAACTATAAAGTAACTGCATGTTGCTAATATTCATTACTGTCCTTACATGGTTGAGAAAGTATTGATTAAATAGTGTTCAGGATGCCTTATGTGTTTGTTAGCTACAGAATCTTTACATAGAGTTAGACCCATGGTCCAATAGATCACATTGTGGTTCAATACCAATTAGCTGTTACTGATCTCTGAAAAACAACATAACTCTACAATAGAGACTTTATTTATCTTCGTCTTTAATAGTGTGATATGTTGTACTATTGTAGAGCAATTTGGATTTACAGTACTGGTCAAATGTTTGTGTATATTATTTGGTATGCTATCACTGTATGAATTATATCTAAACACTTAATATTTCATGTGTGACCTGCGGTTATGTAAGCTGAATCTCACTGAATCCTAAGAGCATTTCAACTCTGAAATAGAAACATAGAATGTGTCGGCAGATAAGAACCATTCGGCCCATCTAGTCTGCCCAATTTTCGAAATACTTTTATTAGTCCCCCGTTCCCGGTCTTATAGCTAGGATAGCCTTGTGCCTATCCCACGCATGCTTAAAATCCTTCACTGTGTTTCCCTCTACCACTTCCACTGGAAGGCTATTCCATACACCCACCACCCTCTCAGTAAGGTAATACTTTCTGATATTACTTTTAAATCGTTGCCCCTCTAATTTTAGACTATGTCCTCTAGTTATGGTAGTTTTTCTTCTTTTAAATATACTCTCTTCATTTACTGTGTTAAATGTTTATGTCAAGATGTATTGGCGTGTATATGTCTCAGGTTAGTAAGGATTATTAAATGGACTCCATCAACAAAACATTGTTTATATTGTAAATGCAGCAAACACAAATATATAAAAAATGATCGACATGGGGGTGTCAGCAGAATTACAAGTGAACACATAAATTATGTTTACAATGTGTCTCCTGTATAACATCACCTTGTGGCCTGAAATGCAAATTTAATACTTTAAAATGGAAAATGTGTAATTTGCATATCAAGGCAGAAGGTAATGCCATAATAAGCGAGAGATCCATGACCTATTGAAAACACGCGTAAAACATATTGTGGCATTTGCATGCAATGCTGCTAACACAAAGTACAGATAATATTTGGTCACTTTGAGGAAAAAAGTTGGTATTTTCAGAACTGTAAAGACAAATTCCCACTACATATAAAACATATTATCTGAAATAAACAGTTTCACAATGGTGTACTCATACATTTGAAAAAAAAAAACACCAGCGCTCAGGAAAACACATAAAGTGAAACCAATTTTAATGTTGTTTAGTGGCAGATCCAAACAAGCAGACATTTCGGGGGAGTGCCCCATTATCAATGAACAAATACAGCCTGATTATGTGTGTGTGAAAGGTAAACATGTCCCTGTATTGTATACAAATACAAAGCTTTACAGTAGTCTTTAAGGTTACAAAAAAGGCAATACAAAAGTTAAACTTTGTTATTGGAAGTGATAAGAAACAACAGCAATATATGTGATAGTAGCACAACATCTAAAGCACAAATCCCTTTGGATTCCTAAAACATTTTAATATGTGTTTTTTTTCACCGAGGCAATGGGTACGAGTAATCCTCTCATATTTTACAGTTTCTTTCTGGTTTAAAAAATGAAGGTGTTTCTAAGTAAAATACCAGCTCGTATTGTTCACTGGACTGGAAATATTTTTAACCTTGTAAAAAGCTAAGCTCACATTTTCATCTTTCTAGAGCTACAAAAAAAATACCATGAATACTTTCACATCTGATCATGCATTCCTTACATAGGGACTATGGTATTTCTAATGGATGACATGCAAACCTCTGACAGTTTAAAGGGACCGTTCCTCTTAGGTTATTTTCTGCATGTTGTACATGTTTCTAAAACACGTGACATGTACTTATTTTTACATTAAAAATAATTTCACCAAGGCTTGAAATTCAGTGACATCCAATAAGGAGGGCTTGGAGAGTTGGGCAGGCCTGTTTCTATAGCAACACTTATAAATGTTTTACTTAGGCTAGGAAGAGTTGAGGAAACAAACTTCCCTTTAACTCCTAGATTTGAAGAGAAAATTATGTATTGATAAAGTATTTTACCAGGAAGGATCCACTGATACACTACATAACAACAACAAAAAGGAAAGTGTCCCAAAAAGGTCAGACATTGTCTGACTTTGAAAATGCATCCTGGGGATGTTACTATTACCCACTATAATGGTTTATTGTCCCGATTTAATATGGTAAGAGCCAAATATCCAAGAACAACAATAGACACAGACGCTTTCTCTTACCATATTAGTAGGAATATTCTCCTCTGGGGAAATCAAAACAATATCTACTTAAAAAAAGTTTAAACCTTACAAGTAAAATTTGTCAAGGCGCTCTTACAACTGTGTATATATGTAGAAATTGGTTCCAAATTTCTACTGACCAACATAAATATTATATTATGGTTTGAAAGTGGATCTATTTCCATTAGCCTAAGTTTAACAAAAAGGTGGCACTGTCCTCTTAACCCTGTTTCTGTGGCTCTCTGGTATGCCAAATATTACAGAGGGCTTGAAAGTACTTGATGATATACCATTACCAGTGGTAAAAGCTGAGAAAACAAATTTCTGGTGGAGTGTGAGGATCAGGTCTTGGAAACAGGTTAATAACACATTCCATTTTCTGAATATTATAGTAAACCAATTCAAAGAAATGAATAGGTGGTACCCAGTCCCAAAAAAAGATTAGCAATAGATTTCTTCCTTCCAACTACCAAATTGTAGGAGATGAGGAGTGAAGTATGGCTCCTTTCTCCATATATGGTGGTTAAACCGATTTGGAAATGGTCTTTTGAATGGATAAAAAGGATAACAAATATAGATTTCAATTTTGGACCTGAGGTAGCCTTACTCTAATTTGAATGTACTGATATTCCTAAAGATTAATCTGATTGCAACACAAATATTAATAGCCAGAAATTAAGGTGTTCTTTGACATATGGCACCTAAAAAAAATCAACTGAAAATGGAAAAAGAATTAAGTTGGTCTATGTTGAAATTTGCTTATAGATATTCGACATATAATACCTGGCTGAATAAAATACAGCCTATAAACATATGTTATGCACAATGGAAGGTTTTTCTAAGGATCCCGCTCGCTGTCACTTGTCTACATTAATTCTCTGACTCGAAATTACCTGTACTGTATTTTTTATGAATGATTATGCTATATTTAAATGAAATGAAATGTATACACGTCATGCTTTTATTATAGGTTTTATGTATGTTGATAAATATAAAAAGGAAGTACATAATCATTTATGGAATGTTATCCATTAAACATTCAGCTCATTTAGTTTTCATTGAAGCCCATTATTTGTCATTCTAGACTAGTTCACTGTGAATTGGCAGCCAATTAACTTATTGCTGATTTATTATCTCATTGATCCATTTATTTTCGGTGCAACTTGAAAATACATAGTAGCAATGGTATGGTTGAAATCCAGCTCGTCCATATATTTGAGAATGAGTGTTAAATGATTTGCTCGTCCCTATATTTGCAAAAAATGTTAATCTCACCTCCCTATAAGATAAGGAGAGCTGCTCATAAAATGAAGATTGAAATCAGAATTAGAACTGTCAATAGCATGGGAACCGAAAAAACATTTTTTTTTTCATCTCTCCCACGCATTTCAACTGGTTTTAAAAATTTGCAAATAGTCTTTCAGCGAATGACAAGCTGCCATTTGTAAAACATGATAAAATAATCATAAAATACACAGTGTTCCTACCACCAAATATGAGAAATAAATAAAAGCAGACAAATTGGAACACATTCACATTTAGAAATCTTTAGAATAGGAGAAAAAAAAAAAGCCTTTGCCAATTTTAAAGCATCTAAATTGGAATATAAATCAGTTTTTTATTATTTGAAACATGAAAAGGGGGAACGGAATTGTCAAATGAAATGTCAGATTTTTCAATACCGTAATGATATGATGCCATTTGTGTTCATCTTAACATAAAGTGTGAAAGTTGCCGGCACTATAATAAAAAAAAAGGTTGTTTTCTAGATTATTCAATCAATCTAGCAAAACAATGTCTTGTGCAAAACTTTTATGACAAGTATAGAGCAATGTTGTATCACTCAGTAAAGTTAGCATATTACTGACTCAAAGAACACATCTATAAAGACCTCATAAAAATTCCATTCAAGAAAAGAACACATTACAAAAGCAATAACCATTATTGGTTTTTTGTTTTTTTACTATTCTTATTTGTTTTCCACCATGGCTCTACAGGTACCACCTATTCTGTAGAATACACAACTATATTGCTCAGTACAGCTTTAGTCACACTATGCTCTTACTTTTGATAGCCCAACATCTGATAGTCCGCAATCAATTATTTAATCAAAGAAAATTATGCCTCTTTTTTAGTGAGTCTTATAAATTCTACCCTGTAGTCATATGATACAAGTAGTGGGCTTTCAGAAACTGATTTCATAACATTCAAAAAGTATCTGTGTCATATTTATGGATTTAATATTTTACAGTTTTAAACTCTTTTAAAAGCCCTAAAATGGACCAAAATTAATTATTTAATTGCAGAAAATAATGCCTCATTCACCTATTTTTTTCAGGGTCTGATTAATTCTATTCTATAGTCAGATGGCACAAGGAGATGTCATTGTTTTAATAACATCTGTGTTATATTTATGGGGGTAATATTATTGGAATAAACACACCTTTTTTAATTATTGTTTTGCTTATCATTAGCCATTAGCTCCATTATTTGCCAATTGTACGCTTTTTTTTTCCAGATACGACAATCAAATACATTATATGTACTGGTATTGGCACAGATATACATCTCTATGTATTGCTAAAAAAGTTACATGTATACACATAAACACATTTTAAAAATGGATATCTGATTATATAAGGACAGATGCTGGAAATGTACGTTTTATTCTGTACCCAGAATCTATTTTGGTCCAATTATCTATTTATCATTCTAAATATAACTAGCTGGTACATTTGATATGTCTGGATGTGTAATTCTATAATGTAATTACAATGGCTGAGATGGATTACTGTCTCACGGGAGTCTGGAATGAGTAATTACCAATAACGCTGGTACACATGACAACAAATAAGATATTATTATTTGCAAATTATTTGAATTGTTATTTCCTGCTTAAACCATTGTGAAGGTAGAATGATAGAAGGGTACCATGTTTGTATGTATCCTACCGACAATAAAAAAACCATGCCAATGTCAAACTATTGTGTAACAATTGCTAAATGGCATTACACAAATCGATTAGCTATAAGAGTATTTCTTTCTTTGGGGCTACTCTTACAGTTAGGGTTAGGCTTGGGGTTAGGGAGGACATAAAAGTTAGATTTAGGAATAAGGGTGAGAGGTTAAAATTAGGAGTAGAATAAGGATACTGGTTTAGGATTGCGGACAGAGTAGTTTTAGGGGTTAGAGTTAAGGGTTTTGGTTTAGATTCGGGGGGACATTAGAGTTTGGTGGAAACATAACACCTAACCCTACTGTTGGCACTAGCAAGACACCATTATATTGGCTCACTAAAATGAATAGTCAACCTTATGAAAATGTGTTCATGTTTTGACCATTCAACAGTAAGTCATGTTCATATGTGGTTTCTGCAAACACTGGTGTGTATCTGGCTGGGCAAACATTGGTGTAATAACATTAGTATAATAAAGTACCTGTATAGCATGATACCACAGCAATACAGCTGTTTCAGTAGTCTTTATAGATGGATACTTGCTGTTTGGTGCTTCACTGCACAGCATACCCAACACTTGACTTGCAGCAATGTGCCATGGCTAATTTACCCAGAATTCTCAAGGCAGTCATACTTCTCAACTGAGCAGGTTAAGTGAAATGAATAATTCTAGAAGTAACACAAAATCAGTGACTCTTCACCTAATATCAACAGTCCATCTTCTTGTATCTTAATCATAATGTACTTTATAGCCCAGCATATATATAAACTGCATGCACATGTTTACAGTGAATACTATATTGTGTATATTATCTGTGTCTAACTTGCATTCAATAGCCTCAAGAGAACGAAAGTCACTTTTTGCAGAGTTTAACTGAAACACAAAGCATTGCATCATGGTTTTAACACATTTTATTCTCCTAACACATGTTAATGAGAAAAAAATAACATTAAAACACTGAGATGATAATTAAATCTTCTCAGATATTTGAGTGCATACTAGTCTTCAAAAAGAAATGACAAACCCCCAAGAACAACAAAGAGACACTAGTTTTTGTTAAAACCAAAATATCCAAAGTGTTGTTTTATTTCGCAGATGTTGCTAATTGGCTACTATTTACAGCATTTTATGTAGTTGCTTTTTTTGTAATGTAAAGAACCTTTAGTATATACCAAAAAAAAACATATCAGCAAACGGCTGAACCTCTAAACAACTACTGCTGCTAATTGGAAGTCATTGGTATTCTCATCAGTAACTGAACTACCAAAGAGTCTAAATTAGCATTAGACTCCGTGCTGTGATTTTCCTTTCCTTCTAAACTGTACAAAGAACTTGAAGGTCTGCTGCATTACGATCCCCCATGAACAGATGACTTTAGCAACTATCCGCACTCAATTTAGAATTTTTTGTTCAAGTTAGTCTTACTAGCGGATATCTTTTGTCGCTGGTACAGGATGCACATTAATCAGCAGAGTTCGCGTGTAGACCAACTCTTGCGTAAACACGAAATTAACATTGTTCCCATTTTTCTTGATTACTTGCATTGTAAGCACTGAGCAGTCTCTACTTACACATTTTTTTTTTTTTTTTTTGTCTATTGCCTCCGCCGGCTTCTCTTGACATTCACAAGCTGATTGTTCCAGCGGTAGAGACTTATTATTCTATGATTAAATGATAACTGATTTCATACTGTGGTCTAGCATGCAAAAGGTAGACAGGTGTCTCACTTACTTGGCACTAGGCACATTGTTCTATGTGTGTTCCTTAGCCACTAGAATGTTAAACCGCTCAGAGAAACGGTAGTGAGGCAGTTGAAGAGAAAACAGGCAATTAGGTGTTCCGCTTTCGACTTATTTCAGTTGACGTTAAACACTTAACCGTTGTGTAGCCAGAATAGCACACAATCTCAAAAATCTGCAGGACATTCAGTTATGAAATGATTCAAGGCTATGTTCTGCCTTAGTCTGGAGTGAAAAAAAACCCTGCAGTGTAAAAGCATTCTTTGACTTTCCTTACGCTGAGATAATACTAACATCTCAAACTAGAAGATGAAATACCAAAATGATTTCAGTTTTTTTTGTCAAGGATTTTATAGCACACATATAGGGTATATGACTGTCTTTTTATGTGTGTCTAATAATGTATCTTTTTTTTGTCTCTGTAGGGTTCTCTGTGTAAGTAAAAGAGATGAAGTGACTGATTCCCCCCCCCCCCCCCAAAAAAAAATGACGATTTCAAGAATTCTATTATGACATTTTGAACATACGTAGTGAATCATTTATCACCTGCCCCGGGTGACTTGGCAATATGGCAAATCAAAATAGGAAATATTTTTTAAATTATATTTTCAGACAGATGGATGTAAAAAATGTCTATTAGTTATGAGTTAGCTGTAAGCTATCTACACAGATCTAGTTAGGATCTCCATCGTCTTGATTCAGTAAAGGTTAGATCTAATCAGGTACTTTTATGAACTGGATTTTGTTTATTTGACATGGATGTAGGGAATTAATTTGGATTTTTAGGCATACAAGTCAAGTGTTACCTTTATACATGTTTTACGGGATACCGTCTCACAGCCAAAAACTGCTCTCGAATGTGCATGCAAAGTTGGCTAGCAAACTGCTGTTAGGGCTACTACACATTGGTGGGATGTATAAAAGTGTATAAAACTTTGAAATAGCCGTCATAGTGTCTACATTCCCAATGCGTAATGCATTTACTTCTATGGAGATATCACTATGGAATCAGCTATTATATCGATTTGGGGACAGAGTCGGAGGCACATCGTGGCTACCTGAGTAGTTTGAAATTCAGGTATCAATATGCCACCTGAGTCAACCCTATAATCAAGTATGTGCAAGATAGATTATATAATCTTGTGGGTACCAAAGGGGTGGGAATACACACTGAATAATCCTTGTCCATGCCACTGGAACGCATATGGTTAATGGAAAGTATTTTTCTCTTGATGTTTTCTATTAATATGATGCAGGCACAATGTAGATTTCAATTTCCTTTAATATGGGTTTACTTCCAAGGAATTTGTTGTATAATTGTTCTCTTTGTTGTAACAATGCAATTTAAAGACTGAATTTAAATAAGATAGTTGTATTCTGGGAACAGTCTTCCTTTTAAAAGTGTGTAGTGAATATTAACATACCCCAGTAAATTAGTTTGCACTCATTATCATAAGCAATTACTTACTGTTTAGATGCTTCTAGTGTTCTTCTGGCAAGTAATTTGCAAGAATTAAAACACAATCTAAAATACTTTTTTTTTCTATTCTGTGCGGAATGATACTTTTAAGTACAAAGGTCATTCCCAAATTGAAATATATTCATATCAACTTTAAAAAGATAATTTCTCCAAAAAAAAACCTACTGCAAGTTAAGCTTAATGGCAGGTGAAACCATCAGTCTTATTTCTTTTCTCTGGATACATACATATAACCCATGCCATACTTCCCTTATCTTCTGTGAATAGATACATTGGTGGACAGATAGGTGGATATATGTATATTTTTAGATATATATTTATATGTGGTGATATATATCCATCCATGAGTGGCTTTCTGTCTACCTCTGATCTATCTATCCACTTATCCATTTAGATATCTATTCAATTATCTACCTACCTTATAACCTACCAACAGAACTGGAGTATCCAACATCTGCCTTACAGGTTAGATTTGGATCTGGTCTGCAGTACAAGAGGGTGTCCCCAGGGGGAGCCACCAATATTTTTCAAGGTTTACATTTACTGGACTTTGTGATGGACAATTTAATGATACTCTACGGACATTCATAACCCTTGCTTGATACAATAACCTACAGCATTTATTATACCATATCCTATGTCTATTTCTATGTGTCTTACACAAGCCGTAACATCCTTTGTCTAGAAAGTGATTCACCATGATTGTACACTGTATTAAATCCTGCAAACGAGTCAGTCAGTGGGTCACTGATTGTACACACACAAGGTTCCTTGAACTGCACGTTCACAAACAGCAATTTGAATATACATAAACTGCAGGAGATTGTATTTTATTGTACTGTGTGTGCAGCCAATAGAAAACAAACATTTCCCATTATCTACAGATCTGCCAGTCTGAATAAAATTTAACCTGTTCAGTTACATTCAAGCAGTAAAAATGCTGATTATTGCTCATAAATAGTGCAGACATGGCTGTATCCATTGCAGGATATTTTATTAACTCATTATTCTGTCTACAGATACATAGAGAAGGCCAAATAAAAAATAAAAAAATTGTCCAGTCCAGTCTGCCCAAAATAAAAGCACAGATGTATTTGGTTGTATGGGTGGAGTCATGCACATCACATATATAATTGAATTTATTTACAACAATAGATTTTACTACTTCCACTGGAAGGTTATTTCAGCTATCTACTACTCCTTCTGGTATAATAAAAGTATTTTCTCATGCAATATAACTTGTGCACAAAGAGACCAGTAATAACAGGTATCAGTTGTAGGGATATAAATTGTTCTTTTTGATGGGGGACTTAAATAAATAAATAACTTTTTTTTTTTTTTTTAAATCACCGAAAGTACAGTTTGTAAACATTATATAAGTTTTCAGTTTCCAAAAATGTGCTGATAAATCTAAAAGCACAACATGGAAGCACAAAGAGGCGGCAGATACTGGGGAAGAAAAGAAAAACAAGAAAGCTTATAAGAAGCATAGATAAGGGGAATCAAAGATCTATAGAGAATGGTGCAAGACTAGTTGGATAGAGGCAGGCAAAACATTACAGAGACCAAAGCCTACACCAAATGTTCTTTATTTTTCCTTACTGTAAGGGGAAAAAAAAGAAGACATAGTGGAACTGCAGACGATGGTAGATGAATTGAAGGAGACAAGATGTAACAGGCCATTTCTGATCAGATTTTGAAATGTGACCATAGCAAGTGAACATAGCAAGCTAATGTTAAAAGATCCCTCTTTTTGGGGTATGTACAGGAATTTAAGCTTGGTGTATAAATCTAGAGGATCAGACACCTTGAACGCAAGTGCATTAGACATGGTTTTGTAATGGCAAAAAAAATGGTATCTTTGCCTTGTTCACCATCTCACGACAATTCAGAAATGGCATTGAGAAGTTGGTTAGTTATGGAACTGAAGAGTGCACAGAATATGCGCTGACCAAGTGGGAGTAATCGAGAACATCAAGTAGAAAAACATATTTTCGTTTAAGCAAAGATTAAGTGCCTTTTGGACGCAAAATGCGTCAAGTCCCTCATCACCACTATGTTCACTGCATTTGTCACTTTGCTTTTCCTGAATAAATCTTCTGTTACTATATGGATAGCTGGCGCCAGTTTTTCTACTTGATGTCTTAGTTGTGGAACTGTCAATCTATCATTACTAGGGATATATCTCTTGGGGAATGTGTAACATATTTAAAACACAATCCGTTAAGAGCCAAAATGATGCTTTGGATTCATTGCAGGGACATCATCATGTCAGACCAATCGAGTTTATTTTTCACTCCTAACTACAATTGGGTTTTGTTGCCACTGCTTCTAGTTTGAAAGCGAGTCTCCGAAGCACTGTTTTGTTTCTTACTTGAGAGCAGTGGTGTCCCGAGGGTAGTGCGGGGGGTGACACCAGTGCTGCCGGCATCCCCCCCGCACTGCATCGCACTGCTTAACTTTTTTTCTTTCTGGAAGCCGCATCCGCTGGATTCAGCCGCCGGAACAAAGATAAAAAAAATTGCAGCGACCGGATGTGACGTTATGTCACATCCGGTGACTGTGTTTCCCTCCTCTGTGCAGGTGGGAAAACTGCATGGAGACATCCGGCCAGGGACACGGAGCAGCAGCCAGGCAGTAAGTACTGGGGAAGGGGGAAGGAGGGAGGAATAACGAGCATGGGAACTACTGGCATCCTAATGGCCAAATTAGGTGGGGGCATCTGAATGGCACAATATTCCTGGTCTCTGAATGGCACAATATTACTGGGCTCTGAATGGCACAATATTCCTGGTATCTGAATGGCACAATATTACTGGCATCTGAATGGTACAATATTCCTGGTATCTGAATGGCACAATATTCCTGGTATCTGACTGGCACAATATTACAGTGCTCTGAATGGCACAATATTACTGGGCTCTGAATGGCACAATATTACTGGTATCTGACTGGCACAATATTACTGGCATCTGAATGGCACAATATTACTGGGCTCTGAATGGCACAATATTACTGGTATCTGAATGGCACAATATTCCTGGTATTTGAATGGCACAATATTCCTGTTATCTGAATGGCACAATATTACTGGTATTTGAATGGCACAATATTCCTGGTATCTGAATGGCACAATATTACTGGTATTTGAATGGCACAATATTCCTGGTATCTGAATGGCACAATATTCCTGGTATCTGAATGGCACAATATTACTGGTATTTGAATGGGACAATATTACTGGTATTTGAATGGCACAATATTACTGGTATTTGAATGGCACAATATTACTGGCATATGAATGGCACAATAATACTGGCATCTTAATGGCGCAATAGTATTGGCATCTGGCACAATAATACAGGGATATTAATGGGCAAATCGGCTGTGGCTTATTAATGACAAAATGGTACTGGCATATAATTGGGCAAATTGGCTGTTATAGAGAGAGATAGAGATGTCTGTATGTATAGATATTGTTTTAGAATTGTACAGTTGTCACCTCGTGGGGCTCCTGTGTGTTACATAATTAATGGCGGTCCCATGTGTGCATCATTATTGGGCGCCTGTGTGTGGCATATTTATTGGGCCCAATGTGTGCCATAATTAAGGGACTCTTTTTTGTGGCATAATTGCGGGGCACCTGTGTGTGTGTGGCAAAATTACGGGGCACCTGTGTGTGTGTGGCATAATTATGGGGCACCTGTGTGTGTGGCATAATTAATTGGGCAGAGGTGAGGCATAAATAGTGGGGCTCTGGTGTGGCATAATTTATGGGGCTCTGGTGTGGCATAATTTATGGGGCTCTGGTGTGGCATAATTTATGGGGCTCCTGTGTGTCATAGTTATGGGGCTCCTGTGTGTGGCATAGTTAATAGGCCATCTAACCGGCATTACTAAGGAATCTGTTTGGCATTGTACTGGAGGAAATCCAGGGGGTGACACCATGAGTTTCCGCACCGGGTGACACCAACCCTAGTGACGCCCTTGCTTGAGAGGTTTGGAATGTACCTTATTCTATTGCTCTCTTTACTCCATGTCTCAACCACTTTCCACTCAAGTCCTGTCTATCTTGAGCCTGCTGCTACAGGTACCATATGATGAAGTCATTTGTTATGAATTAATATGTGTGTTGCCTAGCAAGCCTAAGAAAAAGGATCACAATCTAATATCCAACAAAGATACAGATAAGCTTAGATAGCCATGTGCAGTATGTGCATGATCAGTATAATACATACAGACTGGTTTAGATATCAGTATGGCCATAGGTAAAACAAATGGCTGTTGTTTTTTTCAAGAGCATTCGTAGATAATAGATGTGTTAAAAATAATATCCTACTGAGCTAAGTCCATACAGGATGAACAGTGTACCCAGAACAAATGCAGGCTGTCATCTATCGAGGGACTATGTTAGCTGCCCAGTGACTCACCATTTCTAACTAGGAACATGTATCTGAACTGCAATGAGGTGGAGGTACTGAAGCATTCAGCACACTGAAAAGATCTTTTATAGCCATTCAATGAAACCATTTTATTTTTACCTACAATGGAAATGTATGTTAGAATTTCTCATATAAACAGATAGCAGTGAGAGGCGCCTACATTATCAGCAAAATGTGATTGGTTAACATACCGCTAAGATTTCAGTAAAGCCCGGGCCTAAAAAGTCACAAATCCTTAGATCCTGTAAGATACATATATTTTCTTAGCAAAATGATTATAACCCAGATAATGACATCCGGGGTCCCAGCCATAAAAATAGACCTGTGGCCCAATGGAGAAGAGGTCAGTTCCCACTTAGCTACTGGCATGATTATTATGGACGGGTGGATGAGCACCAGCAGGTTGAATCCAGGACCTCAGCCAACAGTAACCAGATGGGTGATTTGGATTATGGCAGAAATAATACACAAGCTCTCCAAGTATTCAAGATGTGGGATTCTTCATGTGCTGTATGTGGGTGACTACACAGTTGCACAAGATTCCCTTTGTGTATGCCATAAAGAATGGTTGTATTATGCTTCCAATGAATTGTTCAGTCGGCTACATATGGGCCTCAACTTTCCTGCTGTTCTAAATCACCCATTATCTGCAATGTACCATGGTCCTATAATCTTGTCTAAAACATCAGACTGGAGACAGAGAAACTGATTTCCCTCAGCTGTAGGGCAGGACAGAGCCAAAATGGAGTTGCATGTGTATGTGAGTACGTCTGCATATGTGCGTAGAGAAAGCAATAGACAGAGGAGTATACATTGCACGCTGCAGGATCATTATGCAGCACCAACATGCAACTCCAATTGAAAAAGGAATCTCTGTAGAGAGAAACAACCAAATCATTACAATTGTTTTACATATTATTCAGAACACCGTTTTCACCCGCCACGTCTTTGGATCCCTTATAAACAATGTATGAGTCCTGCTATTTAAAAAAAAAAAAGAGTATATATATATATGGACAGTGATATATTTCCACTATTGCTTTCCATTGTTTCAGTATTAATTGTGTTTTTAATTACAGGCTTTTTGTTTTATAGCAATTTATTTAGAGTGCTAATAAGACATAATCACTGCTGTTTATTTGCTTCTCAGTGCAATGTACCATGGTAATTTAGGTTGAAAAAAGATATGTCTATCAAGTTCAACCCTTCTACCTATCATTTTTGCTTTTGATCAAGAAGCTCTATTATTAATATTATTATTATGATTAATATTAATGTGTGTGTTTTTTATTTTAGCACTAGACTAATTTATATTCGTGGTGTTAGGTTTTGCACTGAAAATGAAGTGTTGTGGAACATGTATTGTGTCTCTATTTTGTATTACTATGCATAGTCTGCTATCTTACTTGCCAACCTTAACAGGCTCGTCCGCACTGAATGCAAAACGATATTCCCTGATTCACATTTTAATATCAACCCTTCCTGCCAACCCTTCATGACACTAATTCTCTCATCCCACAAAAGTATAATTCATTCTGTGCCATAATTAAATGATTATATTTTTTCAGCGTATTACATAATCCTTCCTTCTACACCATTCCTGCACAGACAGAGATACTAGGGGGAAAAAAGTTAACCCATGGTCGAATTAAAAGGTAACATTGTACATCGATTCACTATGGTTTTAATAAAGAACAACTTAGTATGTGGTTTCATTGGTGGATAGACCACTATTATCAACTCAATTCAACCCACTTTATCTCCATAATATGTTCCTGATCCCAGTACTTCATGACCCTGACTATATAACTATGCATTGCATGCAAAATGGGGACCACTGTCAAAGAAGCCTCTTCCCGGTCCCATCAACCAATTTCACATAGCTAAAGTAGAGCATAATGGAGTCATTTAAGGAAACTTCTGATTTTTACTGAAGCTGATGTGAAGGACGAGACACTTCCAATGTGTCCATCACATACCCTTTAACCTCAGTGACGGAGGCTGTTTTTTCACTGCAGTTTTTGTTTTAAATTGTAATTTGTCATTTTCTTGTGTAATGTTCCCACACATATTATAAAGTGTTTTTGTCACCATAAAAAGGGATTTCTTAAGATACCATTATTTTCATCATATTTTGTACATTTTACTATAAACAAATACTGTAATATCTTGTACACAATTAGAAACAGTTAGAAAGACTTTGTCTAAATAGTTTCTACATTTTGTCCTGAGTTTAGAAATGTATCATGTTTACATGTTTTTAGCAGTTTTTTTTGCAAGTTATAGTGCAATAACCTAATGTAGTGTTTTTTCCTAACAATTTTCTCCTACAGTGGCCTTTTGATCCCAACCATAATGATTTATGTAACCCTAAACCAAACCCTAATCCTAACTCTAATCCTTAATGTAACCCTTACTCTTAGCTTTACCAGTGATTTACAACTTCCAAAGCTCTTGCCCATAACATGGCAGCACCATTTTCAGTGCAGCTCATATGTTATGGTGTATATTTTCACTCCTGGGAGTGATCGTATGCATGCCAGAGGGGGATTTCAGTGTTGCCTGATGCCTACTCATGGAGGCATCATGACAAAACTGTCTGAGTGCCGGAGTCATTTAAACACATGACGTGCCAAGCACGTCATGTGTCGGGAAGGGATTACATTTCTTGGTATGGGTGCCAATGATGTAGAGCCATTAGGGTTTCTGAAATGCTCATAACACCAAAAACTATTTTCTAAGAATGCATTGCTGATGATCAGTACACGATATATAAAGACTGGCTCTTTGAGCTTTAGATTCATTTCGTAATCTGCACATCAATCCATCAATGTCAAACACGTTGATTGCACGGTTAGACAACATGGCATTTGGTTTTGTATATAATTAAAATATTTAATGTTGTGCATAAGCTTTAAAAAAATTATAAGAAATGTAACAACCTATATTTACAGCAGTGGTCCTGAAAATGATGTGTTTTATGTTTTTATCATTCTCTCCAGACTGAGTGGAAAATACCAAGTACTATATATATATATATATATATATATATATATATATATATATATATATATATATATATATATATATATATATATTTGACATTTACTATATTTCTGATGTTTCAAAATTACTTTTGTTTGCATCCTCTGGAGTCACAGGAAGAATAATCAAACTATTGCTCCAGGAAAGCTGTCATTTGAAACTCCCTGTGGTTGGTTGACTGGAAAGTCTGCAATATTATCCCCGTTGCCACACAATTCTGTGGTGAAGTGTGCCAATTCCCACAAATAAGTGTTGTCAAATATTTAGTTACATAAAAATAATCATCTTGGTCTTGTTTATTTCCTTTAGCATTTTATTTTAGCACATGTATGTGAAATGAATATGTACTTATAATTATAATCCTTATAATTAGTTATTTATAATACTGTCTATTGTTTTATATTTACTTGTATAAGTTACGGCCCTGTATTGCTTTATTTTGTATTTTTTTTTTTTTATATTATTAATTGTTATATTTTATATATATTTATTTATATAAAAATCAAAATTTAAAAACAAAAGAATGTACAACAAATAGATTAATGTGTACTTTAGAACAAGTTCTACAACTGTGCTTTACACTATAGAAAATCTTTCCCGAAACCAATGTCTTCAACTCTTAGTTTGACAATCAATAAACAATGTAACTAATTTTAGTTAATTACATACTCCTTGCTTCCATAATGATTATTAATGAGCAGGATGGTTAATTGTAATTATCATTAAAATTAGCAAAGCCTGTATATTTCAAACAGAAAATTAGTCATTTTCTTTTTTTTTTTTTGTAAGTTTACTGCATCAGTTTAACTTTCATTTAATACTCAATGAGACATTCTCTTTGGGTGACCTTGTCAGGGAAAAAAGCTTTTAGCTTCCTTAGCATATAACACACAGCCATTTTATAGTGTGAACATGATTTGGGCCTTGAAGACTCATATCTTCAATATTTTAATCAGAAAGTTCCATCCTCAAAGGAGAACATACCTTTACCTGAGGAAAACAGCTTGACCCATAGCTGTTATTATAGCAGCTCACTAACAATGTCCTTAAGCTACACTCTCCTTGAAAATAATTAAATAGAATTTCCTTTGCTATGTCACCTTCCTTGGATCGAATAAGCAGTGATTTATATCTGACATACCAAATAAATATATTGGATGTGTATGCCGCATCTAACTTTAAAATACTGACAAATATATGACGCCTTCCATGACACAGCCCCCTTTATATTTTCACCCTTTTCCATTATGTACTCCCCTGGATGGCCAATTTGTTGGTCACGTGGCCTACACCTCTCCTAATCCCTCATCATCACTTCTCATTCAAACCTGAAAGACTTCTGTACTGAGCTGTCTCTGGAATTCAGGGTCCCCAACAGAGAATGTTCTCAATCTTAAAAAAGTACCTCAAGCCTCACCTTCCCAATGTGGCATACGACCTGTGAGAAAGAATTACCGTATACCTCATTCCTACTTGACATAGTCATCAATGCACCCTGTCTCCCAATCTTTTTACGGCCTGTCCTAATGTTTCTAAGCCTGTGAGTAGGCCTCTTGGATATTTTTATTTCATCTTCGCCCAAGATCTATGCAAATTGTTGATGTTATGCAAATAAACATTAATGTAATCTACTGGGATCTATTCCGACCACGTCTACGTAAAACAGGTAAGGGTAGACGTACTCTAGACCAGGACCAAAATGCATCCCATCTGACAGCAAGGTGGGACCTAACTGACTCAACTAGAAATATTTCATTAGTCACAGAAACGTGTAGAAAGAAACATATTTTTCTATGACTAGCAGGCAGTTTTTCACCATTGTTGCAAAAACATGTGGCCCACTTGAGAAAAATAATATAGACTCCCCTGCTCTGTGCATATAACAGACAAACAAGCAGACAGAGATGTACTAATTGTTACAGACAAGCCAGACAGCTCCATTCACTAAAGAGTGAAGTTCGGTCAATTGACATTGAAAAAGAAACATCAGACTTTCATAGTTGAACTGGAAACATTGGCAAGCTGGAGCATTTTTTCCAACTGAGTTATTAATGATTGTCTTTTGCTATTCCATTGTCAAATCACCACAGTTGATTTAGTGCATGGAACCCACTGGGTTCATAGGCAGATATTTGAGTCAATGCTATATAATTATTTCAGACATGCGATGACAGTAACAAAAATATAGCCATTATATCATTTAAGGCGGAAATATACATAGGGAGTATTTTTCATTAAAATGTTATATTATTTTGCACACTCCTCCTTTTACTCTCAGATGTCAATATCTACTGCCCAATACACATTTAATGAATATTAAAAATACATGGCTTTATCATTTTTGAATGTTTTCATTATGGACAAGACTTTTCTAGTTTCATACCATAATTATACCACTACAATTCACATTACATGCATAAGAAATGACACAATCACAATATGCACAAATTAAATATTTTTTTCTTAATAGTGAAATAAACATGTCAGGCATTCAGCAACTAATTGACAAGAATTTGCTTCCTTAAATATATTTCCTACATGATCGATTTATGTTCTCAAAGTCAATTAACCTAATGGACTGGCTGGGTCTATAAGACTAGTCCGACAATATCAGGTCTACAGCAAAGGTGTCAAATGGATATTGAATTCCATCTGATGAAGTACTACATCTCCCATACTGAACTACCAGCCTCTTAGCTGACTGTCTGTACTTTTCACCCTAATAAAGTTGGCAACAAATATATAAACATAATATAAATGAGAGGTTTTGGTTATATGAATTGGCCAAAGCATAATTAAGCTCACCCACCACATTAAAGCACACTCTCAATAGGGTGAGAACCTACTCTCACCTCCTATCTAGTGGGCACACAAAGCAGTTTATAATGCTACCAAAACATTTTTAATGTGTTGGAAGAGGTGAAATCCAATGTCCCCCCAAATAACCCCTGGACAGCAAGCTGCAACCAGACAGAGGAGCCATCAACCTCAACTATGTGCAAGCAGGGAAAAGAAAAATGTTGATGCACTAAGCTAGTCACAGGCTCAAATAATATGAATGTAAGAAATTATGCTTACCAATCAGGTGTGAGCATGCTGCAAATACAGTGCAGTATGGGAGATCTAGCCCATAAGCAGCTCGAGGACAGTAGTTTGACACCCTTGGTCTACAGTGACACAAAGGGCAATGGAACATTAATGGAACATCTTGCAGAGTATACGTTCCTTAATACCAAACATGCTATCACTCTCTATAAAATGAACAATGCCTATGGTTTATTATATATGGTCCATTAAAATGTCAAGATAATCGGCGAAATTAACACAGGAATGATGTAATTCGAAACTGGTAATACATTTTACTTGCCTCCAACTGTGAGCCGTTGGGTATTTTTTAATGTATTTAATAGCTCTGCGGACAATCAAACACCTGCCTTGCATGTGCTGCAAACTCCTCTCAATTGAATTCATTCACTTTTTGATTACACTTTGCGTTTACAATTACCATGTGTCTATATAAAAATAGTTGCAATAATTTTGATAGTTTCATACATTTTATTGCACATATAATCAGCTTCCCTGCTGTCGGTGTTTTAAATAATTAAAAATGCAATGCATATGATTAAAAGGTCATGTTTGTATCCTGTTAAGAAATTGTAGAAATTATTTTGAAACCCACGCACAGTGAATGACCTAATTATTAGCATATTAAAAAGTGACTTAACAGCCAACATTCTTTCATATAATAACTTTTAAGCCTATAGGAAGGTTTCAAGGCTGTAGCAAACACTATATTGCAGTTGCCAAAAATTAAGCATTGCAAATAAAAATATCCTTTAAGTCTGATGCCCAAATAATACATACATATGTTCAATGGGCTTGAAACCTATGATTTAAAGGGTATTAAAAAAAACAATGGAAACTACAATATATAACAAGACTGGCAGAACAAGACTGCAGAAGGGCCCAGAGCAGATTTGTTTTGTTATTTTTGGTATGGACTACATGCCTATGCTACTATGCAAGCTTAGAGCCCCTGTGTGGCATGGTGTCTGAAAGTCAAACAAATTCAACAATGAAGCCTCTTTCAAAATTCTTCCATTACTCTTGTGACAAAATGGTAAAGATGGTAAAACTACAATTACACTTAGTTCAGCTGAGTTTGCCTTTATTGGCAATAATCTAAGCATGCTGGGACAGTCTATATTTTCACCAGGCTCTGACACTGCTGGGGAATATATATCCAAACAAGGTGATTATTTGGGACACCTCCACCATAGATAATAATTATGTAGATGCTTAGTAGTCTAATGGTAACAAAGCATCCAACATATGAAAAAAAATAACTTCACACACAGCTGCTCTAGGCCTGACTAAAATCATGCACAACCAAGGTTGCACCTTTCCTCACATAACCTCTCCACTACCCCATATACCTTACAACAGTTCCAGATCGCCCCACATCCCTGTTCACAGAGTCTGATTGTCCTCACCCCCCCACACCAGTGGCATAGGGTGGAGCTACTGGGGCTGAAACCCCGAATCTCCTCTCCATAGCCCCGGATGGACTCTGGGGCTAAAGTATGTTGGGATATTGTTCCAGAAAAGGAGGTTTAAGCTCTCCCAAAGGTGAGAGCAGAACCGGAATTTTAAGGGGATAGCATGGTGCGCCAAAGTTATAAATAAAGGTTATGCCCGGATTCTAAACAGATTTATGCCAATGTTCCAAATAGAGGTTAAATAGAGGCTATGAAAGGGTTCTAAATATAGGTTATGCCAGGGTTCTAAATATACGTTATGCCAGGGTTCTAAATAGAGGTTATGTCAGGTTTCTAAATAGAGGCTATGCCAGGGTTCTAAATAGAGGCTATGCCAGGGTTCTAAATAGAGGTTATGCCAGGGTTCTAAATATAGGTTATGCCAGGGTTCTAAATAGAGGTTATGGCAGGGTTCTGAATAGAGGCTATGACAGGGTGCTAAATAGAGGCTATGCCAGGGTTCTAAATATGAGGTTATATGTAAAGGGAAATTCTGGGGAAGGTTCTAAAAGTGGAAAGATCCAGCAGTAACATGTTATTGGTTTCCATGAGGATTGTTCCATTTGTAGAGCTGTATCCTAACATTCCTCATTACATGGGTAATCCGTGATGGCCATATTAATCAAAGCAAAACTGAAGTAATTCTGGGGAGCAGCGGTAAATTTGTATCAAGCCCCATGAAAACCAATGGAGTGATTACACTAAACTGCTCCCAACGTAGCACTGTGGAATTAGAATTGCCTTGATAATTATGAGAGATCCCAAAGACAGAGTTCTAAACACAGTTCTGCCACTCCATATCAAATCTACGGCTTACCTCCATAACATCCAGTCAGCAAGGAGTTCAATTTCCAAGCAATACTATTATAACCTAGTATGATCTACTGCAAGGAATGTCCAAACCATGAACGCTGAGTTTCAACTTCCTGGGTTAGCTTGGCAAAATGGCATATTATAGTATTATATTATAGTTTCACAGTGAAGATGCGATTAGTCCCTGCTGAGCATGGTAACACCACAGGGAAACTGTGATATTCAAGAGATATAAAGGACATGTCTGAGCAAGTCTCCAAGCGAATCCTCAGCCGAGCAATGCAGCACCGAAGGAGTTATGACGCCAGTCGTCTATCCTACTTCTACCCTGCACTTTGCTACAAAAAGACATATTGTGCCACTTATACATCTTCTAATGGAAACCAAATAAACAACCAGGCTTCAAAGTGTTCAGATGAAACGCTTTCTGACATCTACACATAGAATCGTTCCTATCATGGAATAAAGTAATCTTCAGAAAGGCGAATGGTGGGGGGGGGGGGGGGAGAACAAAATCAGAATGCATCATGAGTGTGTGGTGGAATAAACCCAGCAGTGTGTAATTGTGTAACTCTGCACGAATCACTAGTACATTCTGTAATCTTGTGCACCAGCTGGTTTTCCGACAAAGAAAAGTGACAAATTAAAATGACAAAATCTTCTGGGGGAAAAAAATGTTAATACTTCAAAGCTCCACGGCTGATCTTACTTCCCACAAGGAAAATGATAACAGATATTGTCTTTTTTTCTTTCTTTCTGCCTTTCTGTTTTTCTCTCACGTAGTTATGGATCAGTAAGATTTGTACTGAGTGGAAAACCCACCGTGTACATGTTCTGTAAGAAAATTTAAAAATGGAGGCTATCATGTAAAAGGAATTACTCAACCATCAAAAATGGGAAATTACATAGTGGCAGAGAAGCACGGTAACTGCGAGCAGAATAGCGTTCATTCAGATCATCTGTTAAAATGGTAGCGAGCTTTAACAGAAGGCACGCAGTGTCATCCTATTATATTACTTCACTGGAAAAATAGCTATATTTCACTCAGTAGATTGTGGTTTGATACAGAATTCAAAAGGACCATGCATTTATTTACAATATACTAAATAGTACATGACAGAGAATTAGTCAAAATATTCAGAATTACTTGTTTAAAGGGGAGATTATTATCCAATGGATGCGGATCTCCCGGCTGCTGCCCGAGAGTGACTGTCTCCGTGTGAGACAGTTACACGGGCAGCGGGGACCCACGGGGCAGCTGCTTTGGGGCCCAAGAATGAATGGGCCCTGGGCAGCTGCCCCGTTTGCCCGTACATTTTTTTTAAAACTTTTTTTTTGTGCAGGGGTGGCAGGGCGGCCGGGCCCCTGGAGTGACACTGGCCCTGCACCAGTGGTAGGTACGCCACTGCTACACCCTAAACAATCACTTTGATACAATGTAACACTATTAGGTCATACCATAACCCTAGTCTGTGTTCCTAAATATTTACCCAGTACTTTACCCCGGGTGGAGGGAAGGGACGGATCAACTTTTTGTTCTATAAGGGGCCCCAAAATTTCTGCTGGCCACACATGTTCCCAACATATAATATTATAATACTTACGTATAAATACAATACCTATACATATTGGATTATCACAATTCCCCCCTTCTTTTAACCATAGCAGTGCCACAGAGGTATGCAACAAATTACACACCAATGCATCATTCAGCCCTCTGGCTCTCAGAGACTTAAGACATTTAGTTCCCTTATATCAACAACAGGGTATTTGTATGGGGGGGGGGAAAAGCCGCTGCACAAAAGGGAACATAGCTGCAGGCTGTCTGACCCACATTTATTGTCATAATGTGTTACATTTCATCTAAACAGTACAAACTTTCCTTTTGTCAGTTGCACAGATGAAAATAGTTCTCCCTGTTCCTCGTTTGCTGAAGCAAATCATATTAAATTCAAGAAGAAAATGGAAAATGCTTCCAAAATTATTAGGTTATTTTTTTTCCACCCAGAAATGAGTCGGAATCTATTAGTTTAGAAGAGTCAGTCTGTTGCCATAGGGGGTTTGAGCCGTTTTATTTTTATACCAACAACATATGCAGTAGTGTAGCACAAATAGGAAAGCTTTATTGCCTTAAAGGGACTTTGTCACGTAAACATTGTTTTTTAAATGTGTTTTAAATGTGTTTATAGTGTTTCTTGTTTATGACATCACCATAGCATGTAAATTAACTACTCTTTAGTGGAAAACGTATAATCTGCTATCAAGCCACAGGTGACGTAATTAGCACATTCATATGTGTATTTGCTTACAGATCTGCTATCCCGATGTATAGATCACTTCTGATTTATTTGTATACTCTGCATGCACAGTATAACCGTTATTTAGGTGACAGAGACATGCCTCAAATAAATGTGTGTACACGGTTCTGTAATGTTTGGAAGAAAGATCTATGCTTCAAATTAAATATAATATAAATATAAACAATATTGCATAATGTCACCCAAACGAAAGCAGAGTATGGAAAATAGAGTCGTAGGTGATGAATTAGCATTTATTTTGTGGAATAGGAACCATTATCAATGGACTGGCTCAGAACCTATTATCTTTTTTTAAAGAGCATTGTATTCCGATTAGCAATGTTTTCTTGACCTGTTTGAAAAGCAAGGCATGTAGAACAAAACATTCCAAACTAAGTCACATCGACACCTATTTATTAAACTCAGATATTTTTTTTTTCTCAGTGCAAAATCTCCCAGATAAAGGCATGCAATTTGATGCAATATAAATCAATAGGAAAACTAGATGGAAAAGACTGCACAGTTTGAAATCCATTTTATTGCGCAAGGGAAGCAGAGATACAGACAGGGTGAAATGAAGTCTACTACACCAATCTCTATCTCTCTCATTATACAGAAAAAGGGTGAGAAGCAGGGAAAGGAGGAGACGAAGAGTCAGAGAGAAGGAAAGAGAGGAGACAAAGGAAGAGACAGAGAAGTGGAGAGGGATTAAAAGAATGAGAGGTGCAATGGGCTAGATAAATAGAACAAGGAACAGAGCGAAGGAGCAAGGGAAAAAGGAGGGTGGGGAATGAGAAATAAAGAGAGGACCCCTTCTAACGATAGACAAGGAATAAGAGATGGGAATAAAGGGAGAGAGAACAGGAGAACAAAATAGAAGAAATAGAGGTACAATGAGATGAGGGAGCAAGTAAAAACAGAGTGTGCGAAAGAGAGAGATTGAGAGAAAGAAAGATAGAGAAACAATGAGAGAGTTGGAGAGGGAGAGAGGAAAACATGTCTCATATTAAAGAAAATTATGGGAGAGAGGTAGAGTGTAATTAGTAAGGTTCAAGGTATTAGTATATAAACGTTACATAGCCACTAAACTGTTCCACTGTTTCATTGTGGTTCAACTAGAGAAGTACAAGTGAACAGTATTATGGTCCTAATATGGGTGTAAAATGGTCTGTACATTGTAAGATACATGGGAGTGTATCCTCTGAGCAGCTGCCTCCATGCTGTCACTCACTGATAGACCCTTGTTTATACATAAAATCAATTGAGGGAATCTTTTTGGATTGCTGACATTATGCGTCGACAGAGAGAGAGAAAGAGACAGTCGGCAACCATAAGTGATGGATGACCACTCGTACTGAGAGCGTACCGACGGAACCAGCATGCCCCAGCACCAAGAGCAGCTCTTTGTCTGCTGAGAGGAAGACCTGGGTGTAAACCCAACATCTATTTATAGAAAGAGCAAAGGTGAAGGAAAAAAACACAAAACTCTCTAGTGACACAAAGATGTTGTGATAATAGCCTGTATTTTGTACATGCCATTTGAACATGTGCGTATGATATGTGCATTACTATTTGGACATGCTATCCTTGGCATAGCTTTTGTACACCAGTGAATGACAGTGACAGTAGCCATGCTGCTGTTCTCTGTTTGTATACAGTGTGTGTATATGTTCATTAAACATTGTGTTCTAAACTGTAACGCCAGTTTTACCATGGCTAATGGCTTCCTGTGCAGAATGTAAGGAGTCACTACCTTTGAAACCACAGAAAATAATGTGGAGGTAAAGAAAATATAATCCAGTATGAAGACCACCTTAAACCCTGTATAATACTATTTTATTCCAAATTCTTTTTCTGATCCCTTTGACAGCGTCTTCCCTGATAATGTTAGCTGGCTTATCTTGACATGCTATGCTGGGAAGGCTAACATTTAAAAATATGTCACTATCTTATTGAACAAGGTATGGATTACTGGAAACAGGGACATGTTTTTTTGTTAAGATAAAGTGCTTTTCTAAGATTTGGTGCTCTATTCATGAAAGAGGGAATTGACAAGGGAATTTCAAACTGAAGGTCAAAGTAGGCGAGTTGGAAAAAATATCCAACTTGATTACTTTGGACTTACTTTGAAATTCCCTTGTCAATTCCATGCAATTCCTTCATTCATGAAAAAAGCTCTTGATTTTCCGCAGAAATATATGTGTGTGTGTGTGTGTGTGTGTTATATCCCCCTTGCTAGATTTAGAGTTAGCTTAAGCTTTTGGGTTAGAGTTGCATTAGGATTAGGGTTAGCAGAAGGGTAAGGGTTAGAGCTGCATTAGGGTTAGCATAAGGCTTAGGTTTAGAGTCAAGGTTAGGGTTAGAATTAGGGTTGGGGTCAAAATGTCACTGTAGGTGAAAATGGTTAGGAAACACTAATTCCAGTTAAATGCACTATAACTACAAAAAAAACAAAAAAAATGTAAACATGGCATCTTTCTAAACTCTAAAATTCTAAAAATGTTGAACCTATTTAGATGGGGTTATTTTGACCATTTGTAATTCTGTAAACGATTTTTCAGGTCAAAGTTTTTTACTTTTGTTTTTTTTCATCATATTTTCAGATTTTTTTTTGTGGTCAGTTATATAATATAATAAAAACAATGGTATCTAAAGAAAGCCCTTCTTATGCCGAACAATATATAATGTGTATAATAAATGAGAAAGAAAGCTGCAGCTAAACACAAGCACTGCACAACTATTAAAACAGCCCATGTCAACAAGGGTAGGACACAGCCAAAAGTGGTTAAATACTTATATACATTATACATGTATTTATTTATACATGTTTTTATATATATTATACATGTGCATATTTTTACAACACATTACAATAAGGCAAACACTACACAAATGTGTATTTATTTAATATAAAGGTTTAAAGGTGTAGTTAATTTTGAATTTTTGATTGATAAACATATTAAAAAATGATTAAAATAAAACTCCATATTTTTGTGGGATCAGAGATATGAATAATTCACATTCTCCTAACCCAATCTCTTTGGAGAACCTCTGTTGGTGCCAACAGCATGTCAACCCCCTACACAAGTAGGGGTGCCTGTCTGTTTAACAGAATACAGAAGAGTCAAAAAAAGTGGTCTGCTTACAGTCCCTCCCATACATTGCCTGAGAGGGGGCATATAGCAGACACAGCGGCCCCTATCTTATACTTCACTCAGGGCCCCCAAAAACCAAGAACGGACACTGGGAGTCAAGGGCTGATTGGTAATTTGCTCTGACCAGCAAGGATTGGATAACATTTCAGTTAAGTATCTTTGGTTCAGTTACGTGTTTAGCTACATAGTATGCATTATAGTTCCATAAAGTTATAGTTCTTATTATATTTGCACTAAAAGACAAAAAATAACAAAATAAAACAATCTACACTCAAAATCACAGTGAGAACCACTAAATAGTATAAATAAAGTTCTAAAGGAATTGAATAGAGCAGCTCTGAGGAGCATCTACTGAGACCCTTTGACAGATAGAGTAGCTACCCTGCATGACAAGAGAGTGATCAGCAGCTACAAATGCAAAAAACGGGACATCAAACAAAAGCAGCATAAAGAAATAAGCTGTGCATTTTGCAGTGTTGGGATTGCTAGTTACTTTGCTGAGCATCTTCTCAAGCATGTAGCTTGAACGTGAGATTGTATTTAATCCAGTAGGTTATGGGGGTTGAGAAAGTTAATCATGTGGGACAGGCCGCAAATTCCAGGCGTTTGATAGTTAAGCGGTTAAAGGAAGAGAGGAAAATGACAGGTTGATGTTTGTAAGATTATATGACAATGTTACAATTTAAAGACATCCTGAATGAGGCAGAAGGAATGGTGGCTACGTGGATGAGATATTTTAAAGTGTCAGTGATGCTTAGGTAATAGGCTTTTAAATAAAGTCTCAGAATGAGGACAGTTCAGATATCTACATAGAGGGTTCAGGACATGTCTTTTGTTGCTGCTAAAATTTGTGCATAATGGAGGAAATAAGTATTGACAAAAACAGAGGGAAACACTGAATCGATGGCGTTCATCTAAAACTCACAGCATGGTCAGCGACCAGAAGATGCTCAGATACAGGCAGACAAATGGAAATGCAGACTTTTTGGAGAAATGACATTAAACATAGCCACATTCCATAATTTTTACACAAACCTATATATATATATATATATATATATATATATATATCCATCTCTCTCTCTCTCTCTCTCTCTCTCTCTCTCTTAAAGGCAGTCATATATTTATATTTGACTGCCTTTAAATGTGCCTTGTTGAGTAAGCTTTAAGTTGAAATATTTGAGGGACAGATGAACATATGATTAAATCTCTCTAACTGTTGCCAAGTAAAAGGTGGCTATTTTGGGAAAACCAAAATACACCAAACTAGATGAATACTTTCCCAATACATGCTCAACCATTACAGGCACCCTCAAAACTATTTACATCTCTTTTTTTTTCTTTACTAATTGTCAAATTTAGCCAAGGGTAGAAGCACTTCTCAGCATGTCTCAATGAAAAATGAAACTTGAGACGGTGAGTCAATTTTGCAGTGCACATTGGTGCACTGCTAAATGGGGGCCATCGGCAATCAAGCCAAACCCAAGCAGGAAAATAGAAACAGAGATAGGTGGGCATATTTGTGACAAAGCAGAAGTAAAGATCGAGAAGTACATGAGGGATCCCGGGAAAGAAATGACTAACGCATTTCTCGTGTTTCAAAGAGAACATAATCATAGGCGTGTACTCATAGCTAGAAGCACAGCAGTGTTCTATGGTTCCTTTAAAACAGTCATTACAGTCTTGGCTGGTGTGAAAGCATGGAAAACCAATCATCTTATACGTTGCCTGACCTACTTAAAGTTTAATGAAAAATCTTGCAGGGAATAGTCTTCTCACTAACCTTGATATCATTTTAAATGAATGAAACCCCCCAAAATAATGTAAAATGCCAGAAACAAAACACTGACAAGGACTTTAATGATCTGCTCTGTAGTGTGAAGATTAAATCCACTGTAATGGCCCACATTGTAGAAGAATTACATTTTTATGTGGGCTTTTAAAGTCACCACTAAACTAACTCATGTCTAAGAATTCTTTATATGATATCATGTCTCCCTTTCTTCATGCAAGTGTCATGTCTGTTCAGTCTTATTAAATAAAAATAAATTCTCTTTTTTCATAACAGTTTTTAAACTTTCTTTACGTACATTACAAACCTCCTAGCTTTTTCTTTGGTAATGTGATTATTATTTTTTTACATTCCTTAGAATTACTTAGATCAGTTGTATACTGCCAGCATTTCTTTTTTCTTTTTTTTTTCTTTCCCCCCTGTGATTTTCCCAATATCTTTTTTTTATTTTTTTATTTCTTCATTAAAATTTCAATCATGTCAGTGCTGGGGGACAGAAGATGAAAAAAATATGAGGATACATTTTGAAGGAGGCTTTAAGCTCTATGGATTATCTGGATACAATTTTTTTTTTTTTTTGCTGTACTAGTCTTCCTTCTATATAACAACAGGCAATTATTCTCCCCAGGAAAGATATCCACATAAGTGTCAGGCTCTGTTGGTGTGTAACCACAAATGATAAATGTAGGACGTTCACATGCTATATTCAACTCTATGAGGCAAACAAGTAAAAATCGCTTTTGAAGTTGTTGATTTTTTGAAGCTCTTTAAATAAGTTACTTAGGGGCATAAATATGTTTCCTCTTTATATTTGCTTGTAATCTGTACTCTGACTGTGGTACTCATTGTGTTCTGTATGATTAGCTGTAATTTGTTAAACTGTTTACTTGGTATATGGGGCAAAGTAAAAGTGTTGTGTTTCAAACCAGTTTCCATCTATCATTCCCTCTGGAGTTATATATAATTCCAATTATCCCTTCATGAGGAAGACCGTGACTAAAATAATAATCGCAAACCACCCAGCAAAATTATTCTCCACTTTTATTATTTTTAGATTTGCATATTTGTTTTTCTTAATTGACAAACACATCTCTATAGGTGGCTGATGGTCAGCATAGAAGTAGTAGAAATAATTCAGTATTCCCTCAATGCACTGACTGGATTAATATGTTTAAACTGCTTGAAGTCACTGACGAGATGTTTTATAGAATCTGATTTTTATGTGTGTATATTTAATATTTAAAAGATGAAAAAATACCACAACAAGAGGTATAGTCTTAAATTAGTGGATGCATGGATTAACCTGCCAGTGGATGTGGTAGAGGTTAACACAGTGAAGGAGTTTAAGCATGCGTGGGATAGACACAAGGCTATTCTACATATAAGAAAAGGGGGCTAATAAGTATTTAGAAAATTAGGCAGACTAGATGGGTGAATGGCTCGTATTTGCCGATACATGCTATGTTTCTATAAGCTTATATTTATTGTGCACAAATAAGACACCATTAGTTTTGTTATAACGTACATTCCATAACTCATAATAAAATGTTGCCAGTATTGTAGTGTTTCCTTCTTCAATCATGTTATGTCCAAATGGGCTCTAGTCAATGTTACCTTATTTCAGTTAATTGAATACCATAGACTGCAGTATAAAAACCAGTATAAGTGATAACTCAGAAAATCCCCATGATGGAGAAAAAATCCCAGGCTCCTGCAGCTGGCAAATTAAAGTAAGGAGTGTTACCTTGCCACCAGTGAACTTTTCAAAGGTGCTCTAGCCGATGACAAATCATCAAAATTGCAGCTACAATAACAGGATAATCCAAATGGAAGAAATGGCTGGCACTCCAGCTCATGTGATAAATAAATGTGATTGAATCATGGGCAACAACGCAACAGAAAAATGGACAGAAACACTTGACGCGTTTCAAGTCTACTGACTCTTAATTATAAGTCATGATTAAGAGTCAGTGGACTCGAAACGCGTCAATTGTTTCTGTCCATTTTTCTGTTGCGTTGTTGCCCATGAACTGGAGTGCCAGCCATTTCTTCCGTTTGGATTATCCTGTTAAGTGACATGGACTACCTGGTACCACTCACTCAGATGGACAAAGCAAACATGCACAGGTTTAAATGTATTTGCCACTAATATACCAAAGCACGTTGTGTTCATGGCATTCCATCAATATTTAATAAGCGTTTATATGCGCGTCATTCAACTCAGGTCAGATATCTGACACTGTTCCCACTAAAAGGGACATCAAGAAGCCTGTGGACATACGTAACTCTATCCTGTCGAACAAATACGTAAACTATGCCTAGTGAAAAAAACTGCCAAATAAAATGTCACTACATTACATTAACATTTATTTACATAAATGGGCAGAGAGCATATAGGGGGTCTAGCCTACCAAGTTACACGAGCAAGAACAGACTGATACATGAGGTAGAGGGCACTGCTAGAGGGAATGGGGGACATGAGACACAGGGATTGAAAAGGTAAAATATAATTGTAGTCAAGTCCCTCTCCGATCTACTAAATAGTCTAAAAGGACTGAACTAATTAGTTTACAGAAGACATCGGAATCATTTTGCAGAGATATTCAGCAGGTTTACATGATTATTTTCCATTGTTATTGTATCTACAGGGAAACAACATGTGCTATGAAATCTAAACCCTACTGTGAAAACGACTTCTCGCAATAAAAAAAAGAAAAACGAAATAACTTTTGCCATATTCACTTAATATGATCTTGATGTCTGTGTAACAACTTTATTCTAAGATAGTGTCACTAAACAGCTGGTCTGATTTCAGACTAATTCCACAACAGACTGCAGGATGGGAAGCTTTGTACAAATTGCATTATCAGTTGGATAAAAGTACATGGTAACACTATTGACTGTAATTTGACCCCCAGTAAATTAACATTGCATTGCTGTTATTTCACTGTATCTCTAGGCAATGCTTAATTTGCTGTGTATGTACTCATATGAACATATGTAATACACAGTAAGAAAACAAATACAATATATAGACAGGCAGAAGAGTGTGTATAATAGTTACAATTGTTCCTACAATTCTACCCTATTTTTATTATTGCATTATTATTCCTGTTTCCATGGTGACTGGTACCCAGAACCACAAATGATACATCAACATTCTGACAAGTACCTACATTCCAAAAAGCAAATCTAAACATCCTATAATGTCAGTAGATTTTTAAAAAATATATATATATATTTTTCTCCACATCAGTTTTTTTTTTGTTTTTGTTTAATGTGAACAGAAGAGAAACAAGTTGGATTGTTCTGGCAATACAAAATTACTTTTTACATATACTATAATTTGGGACCTGAAATTCCCTATGCAGTGGTAAGAATTCTTATGCTCCATAATTGCAACAGAATCAATCTTCAGTGCTATTTTGTTGTTGGCTATAATCGTGAGCTGCTGTGATATAGCTTCTATGGTATTGTGTATTCATGACTAATGTCACAAGGAAAGCTTCCTCGGAGCAAGATTGTGATGTCACGTTAAAAAGTAACAGTAAACGTTAAGTTTAAATATCCATCATTACTCTGTTCCATAGTATTACGATAAGTGCTCATGACTTATATCCAAGTTTAAAGGCAATGGCTAGTGCACAAAATGCATCTTCCAAATATTAATGCATATTAATGTGCTTTCAAAGTAATTTAAAATGCATGTATTACATGTTTCATTGCTTAAAATATAAATTTCTTACAGCTAGATGAAACTGTGAAATTAAAGCAGTTTGCCAGAAACCAGGACTGCCCACACTAGCTGAGTAAAAGTAATTTCCTTTTTTTTTTTTGCTGCAGTAACCAATGAGAATAACAGAATAAAAGAGGGAATAGTCTTAAATTAGTGGATGCATGGATTAACCTGCCAGTCAAAGTGGTAAAGGTAAGCACAGTGAAGGCATTTAAGCATGCGTGGGATAGACATAAGGCTATTCTAGATATAAGATAAGGCCAGGGGCTAATAAAAGTATTTATAAAACTAGGTAGACTAGATGGGTGAATGGCTTGTATCTGCCGACACATTCTAAGTTTCTATAAGCTTTAATTTATTTTGCACAAATAAGACTGTGAAATTAAATCAGTTTGCCAGAAACCAGAGACTGCCCACACTAGCTGAGTAAAAGTATTTTCCTTTTTTTTTGCTGCAGTAACCAATGAGAATAATTTCATTCAAATTAAATGAATTTTCGGTCTCTCTAGTGATGTCATCAGACAATGTGTTGCACTGTTAAAATATCCTTCTTTGTACAAAAGCAAGGTCACTTAGAGTCCACACAATGTATCTGATTCGAGGAGCACAGGAAGTGACTAAATAAACACAACTTTATATCCTCAGTGTCTATATAATCAGTGCTGCTGCACCTGCAGTGAACATGTAGATTAATCATTGGGGATGGCTTGAGTCAAATATTAAAAACTAAACCGTCCTTTTAACATAACTTTTCCTACAATTTTATCACAAAATAAATTGGTTACTGTTTGATTTGTTTGCACATTCTATTTCTCACATGTTTTCTGTGGAAATCATCATTACAAAGCTGTTGTATTGCATCTAAAATATTACATCTCAGACTTTACAAGCAGAGTTTGCAAAACCAAAAATACTATTGTCGCCACTGACCCAGATTCCTGTTTATTCCAGAATATTAATACATAACTGCAGTGTTAACATGTTCTGAAGTTACCTTTGCATTTGCACAGGTGTCAAAATCGAGCTTCATATATCAACACCTGTGCAGAAGCAGAGATAAAGCAGAGAAAAAAGGTCCGTTTTGTCCATTTAAGAGGCTCCCCTCAAACTGTCAGAAAAATAATCAGTTTTATCAGGCAGTCGTAACTGATACATTGCTCTTGTTTTCTGTCAAAATATATTTTTCTGATCCAAACATATGATTGCCAGAAACAATTTGCTTTTAATGAAAGTACTCTAGACACCAATGGACTGTATCATAAGAGCTGCAAAGCTTCGGCTGACAAACAAGTCAATGTCAGTTAGTGAAAGATAGCAGTGAACAAACACACACTGGTGCCTAGCAAGACGTGACATGTGTACCCTCTGTATCTTATGGGGAAAAAAAGCCAACTAAAGACAGTCTTCTAGCCTGCAAATCAAGAATGCCATGCAGCAACATTTGGCTCAAGTGCTGCAGTTACTCACAACTCCTTATATATCCATCAGCTGTCTCCTTCGATCCTTCACTACCAAAAGTCTTCCATTGGTTCCTTCCTTATGCCCTCCATCACTGCTCTTCATCTTCTTCTTAGCTTCCTACCATTCCAATAAGCTCCCTTCATTAATGCAAATCAACAATCATCCACCTCCCAGTTGTGTCAAAGTTCCAATAGTCTCCATGTCAACCAACTCTTTCTGATCAATCCCTTTTTCCCAACACTGCCATTTCACCCACCACCCTGACATCTACTCATATTTAACACTGAACTGATGTTTCTCTTCATAATCTGTTTCTGGATACAACAGCAAAATCAGCATAATGTGTCATATTTTTTAAATGAAACAATGGGCTGTACTGTATATATTACCAATTCCTTATATATTACCAATGGGACCTATACAGCATGACATGCTTTTCAGATTTAATTCTCGGAATTGGCCTCATTGACAGTGCTGTCTGCGGATGATCTTAATGAGCAGTGTTGAGGTCAGCAATTTTCTCTGTCTTCCAGAAGCTGTAAATAAGCAAGGTTTCAAGACCCCTGAGGTGTGAAGTCACTAATGATGTAGTACAGCAATAAGCCTGTTTGAAGGCCCCAGAGGTGTGAACGTGTTAATGATGTGGCGTAAGGTAGTTCTTGGAAAATATGAATCCAATGCGGTATAATCTCAATTTATTGGTTTATAAGGTGTAGGTGAAGACATATATATAAGTAAGGTGTAAGAGGAGTTTTTTTTATTAACAGGAATTGAGTTTTGTTATGTTTGGGTTCAAATAAAGAAACAGTAGATTTGACTGTAGAGTGCATCTAGCATTTTACTTCTTGTACATGAGGCAACATTTGGATATTTAGGGGAAACATGCATGTATGTGCATATACATATGGATACATTGATATATTAGTGCTAGTGCTCTTTCGAATGATTGGGTAGGCAGGACATAAATCAAAAAGCAAGAATGTTGACATAAACAGATTAATTGTTAGTGCATTCACACACAGCAAGACTTTCTCAGCATCCACTGTCCATGGGGACCGAGACATTGATGGCAGTAAGCACTACAATTATATTGTTTACATTGTATTTGTTGGAGCTCTTGTTACGCGTGCAGCAATTCTGCAATGGTTGTGTGACCTCTTGCGAACAGTCCCGGCAATATAATTCTTATACACAAAGGATAATTTATCATATAAGTCAGAGCTATAATGGCATTTAGAAGCTTTTTAATGATTTAGCTACTTGAGGACTTGTTCAGAATAGAGAGAACATTTTTCTAACTTCAGCATTAATTATAATAAAAGCCCTAGTTCTGTAGCTTAGAAGTGACTTATGAGCGGAAAAAAAAAACTTACATTACTTCTATTTTTTTTAACTAAATGCACCTCTAAAAACAGGAGTGGATCCAGGTTTTGGAGGGGCCTTAGCAAAAAAAATCAGATGAGTAGGTCCCTGTGCTATTTGCCCCCTATCCATAACTGTCTTCCTTCCGTTAGGCACCAGAAACAAGTTGGGGGAGCCCTTCATTTGCTTATATGGCAAAACCGTCATTGAGTTTATTCACTAAGCAGTCAGATTGTGGTGACCTGACAATGGTCTCTATTCAGTGTCAGTTGTCAATGTTTTTAACGCAACATTTTATACTTCAGTCTATGGCATTCGATGGCCTGAGGCACCAAAACGCCAGTTTTTGATCCTGGCTCCAAACACATGGTGATCGGTAGTCAAGGACACAATAGCAGAGACATAATAGACCCCATGGGTCCCTGCCAAAAAATCGTGAGACGTCACTTCCGGGAGTGGGAGCCGCGATGAGATGCTATTTGAAGGACGTTCTATGCCGTCCTATCGTCTGTTGGGACCAGAAAAATAAGACCGCATAGAAAGTCCTAACGTCATGAAGGGGTTAATAAGAGCCCAATGGTTACAAAACTTAGACCAAATAAACAGTCAATTTTGAGAACTATTTCAACTTAGTTATTTTGACCTAGATGTTCTAAACACTGTTGCAAATCTCAGTTGCTAATTAACCACAATCCAGTGCTTAGTAAATAAACTCCACAGTTACACATGAAAAAAACACACAGGATAACATCTACTGGTCACAGTATAGAAAAACATGTCAACCTGAACAAATTAGATTTTTATATTTTTGAAGGTCAAGTGCTGATGGCTAGGTTGTCCTGAAGGTGTGTATATGAATTTTTTTTTTTTTATTTTACTTTATAAAACAAACAAATATTAACAATTTAAAGTCTTAACCCCTTTGTGATGCATGGTGCTTGTTCCCCAGACGACGCAAGCACCAATACGGCACAATTTGCTCCTGTCCACCGATCACAAGGTGATCAGTAGCCAGGAACACTATGGCAGAGACCTGATCAGAGTCTTAATAGATCCTGTGAATCCCTGCCAAAATATTGCGATACCTCCGGACGTCACGTGTAAGTTCAGGCACAGCGCGATTTAGTGAAATATAGCCGGTTCTCACTTTGAGCATCGGCTACATTTTCCCTGTCAGACTGAGGCCACTCAAAGTGGCCTCATCTGACCGGTGGGGTTACGCTGTAAGTCTCTGCAGCGGGATCCGAGCACAGCTCATTGCGGCGAGCCGCGTTGAGCTGTTTAACGCTGGACGTACTATGCCATCCTACCGTCTTTTAGGTACTATGAAATCAGGATTACATAGTGTGTCCTAGTGTCGGGAAGTGGTTAATAACCTGTGATTAATGTTCATTAAAACAATAAAACATGTGTACACACTTGTATTTTCTTAGAAATAATATATCAACTTTCAGAAGTCTACATGTGAATCACACATAAATAATATTATTAAATTATATATATATATATATATATATATATATATACACACACACACAAAAGCCATGAGCATATGTTTTATTCACATAACAAACTTAATAAACTGGAAGATCATGGTTTGTGAAAAATGAAGTCACATATGACATTCCTATTTATTTACAAAACTTTGCATGAATGATACATATTGATTGTCTCGATGAGAAAAATTCCAAGCAGGTAAAATGTATAAAGTGTCAAGAAACCAAGCGGTACCATGCTGCAAGCTAAGCCTTGATAAATAGGCCCAAGAGAGTTATATGACAGCACTAAACATAGCTGTTCTTGAGTCAGTCTCATATATCTTTTGTGCTTCATACAGAAACACCCCCTCAGATGAATGTGCTGCGATTCTATAGACATTTAACTTTATTATGCTTTACAGCTAGATAAATATATAGAAAAGTCTCTGCTCTTCATCAGGATTCCTTCAAACAGGTTTGTTTGTGTTTTAAAACATAAGCCATCTACTCATTTACTATCTATTTGTCAAGCTCCCTATGATCTTTACTGTGCTGTATTGTCCTTAATAAATAATTCAATATTAAAGGAAGTGGCATATATTTTATTAAAAAAAAATAGCTAACGGCAGCAGTATGTGTAATAGTATATTTCTGCATTACAGCCTCAGTATCAATCATCTCAACTATAGCTGGTAATATATGCCATTAACATATCCACACATTTCCAGGTTGATTCGCCATCCATTATGTCCTTTTGGATATTATATTAATACATTTAAATATTTTCCTGCATGCCTTTTGCAAGTCTTCCACCCGAAAAAGTAAGAGGCTTACCTTGTTCCATGTTAGCATCTTTTTAATTTACTTACTATGTAATACGTCAAGGAGTAGCTGTCTACAAATCTTATCACCCAACTACCGCAATGGAGAAAACAAAATTGGAAAACAGATATCTCCTTCCCTGAATGTAAAGAGTTTTTAAAGATCAAATAAAATAACATCTTGATGGAACACCTTTGAACGGTATTCATTTAAGAGGTTAAAAGATTTTATTTACTACCAGCATAGATGACATCTCGAAGCACCAACACAACCTTGTACATCTGACCCGGATCATTTTTTTTAGTAAATATATGAGAAATCAAACAATCCGGATGCCAATCCACCAGGGATTGGAAACAGAATCTGGGCCACCATTTACTTACTTTTTTCAGCAAAGTGTTGCCTATGTGATATCATTGGAAAGTATCAGATTTTGGAAAGCGAAATCACTGCAGAAGTGTATGCATTATAGATGTTTGGACTCAAGCTCGTTGCCTCTGTGTATTCTTTGATGGAATGATATAAGATCCCACAAAGGGATGAAGAACCAAACTGCATATGAAATCCAAAGGTTTTTCCTCTACAATACATTCTTAATGAAACCACAAAAATGCCTCAATTCAGGCATCATAATAGGAAGCAATTATTTACAGGACTTTCAAATAATCTACATATCAGCAGAGTAAAACAATTAGTCCTGTGAAACAGAATCGTGTGTATGAGAAAATTAGAAGCAAATAAAAATAAGAATTAATAAAATTACCCACATTCTTATTATCTTTCTGAGCCACTTGTATCTTATCAGGATGAGAAGACATCACACCTGCCAGAATACCCAGCGGGACCATACTATTATTATCATGTTTTATTTATAAAGCACAGAGATTTTTCATAGTAGAGTAAGCTCTGTATGGTTCAGGAGTAATAGATACGCGCACTCTATGATATACAGTAAAGACAGAGCAATAGAAATCATAAGAATTTTTTTAATGTTGGGGGGGATCAAATGTATGTCAGGACTTTGGTGAGAATGAGGTTAGTCCATGCCCATGTTTGAAGGATTTATGAAGCATGGTCAATGGCATTTGGACACATTATAAATAGTGTTAAAATGACGGGATCTCATTTTGCTAATTTCTTTTCTTTTCCTCTACATAGTGCACTAGAAAATGCATGAGAAGGTTAGAATGGTTAGAACATGAACAATAGCAACAGAAATGATAAAGTAGAATTTTCACACAATTTTAATAGCTGGAACAAGTGGTCATAGGTTGCAAAGATAGTACAACGAGACATTTCTCCCCAAAAATAGTTAAAGGGTCTTCGTCAGCTAAACATTTAGTTATTAATTATACAGAATAAAAAATGATGAAAGATGAGCTATACATCGTGTTGGCAGAAAAGCAAACAAATATATATGAATGAAGAGAAACATGCTTTGTCACCTGTTTATGACATCACCAGTGGCTTGATATGCAAATGATCTGTCTTTTAATGGTAATTTAATGGGCAACAAGGTGAGATTATAAACAGGGGATATCATAAACACATTTAAAACATGTTTTTCATATCATATGCATTTGCTTCCAATTTTGCCAACACAATTTGTAGATCATTTTTCATAGAGTTTTATTCGCCACATTCACAGTAGAATTATATGTGTTGCTACCCTAAAATTACAAAATCCCCAATCACCGTGTTTCCTGCTAGACCCCATTCAAACATTCAAAGTGCTCTTGATAAGTAACATTAAGATTTACAGCTGCTTTATTTCAGTCTCCGGCATTACACCATGTTTCATGCAGTGGTTTTTCATTTTCACCACAGCTGTTTTCCAACTTCTTTGGGTTACGAGGAGCCACGAAGGAGGGGAAATGGAAACCCAGGCTTTCAATTATTGCCATGGGGAGGATGGTTATTACCTCGTGAAATCAACAGATTGGCACCTCCGATATATCCATCAGACTGTCCATGTGGGCGTTTTTGACAGGACATTTAAATGTTACAACTGCCCACGTGTACCCTCGTATTACAAATTGTAATATAAATCAATGGGGGGGAAAAGCAACCAGCTAACCGGCTCGGATTTTAAAGCTTTATCAGAACTGTGAACTACATGCAAGTTCATTCTGGAGAAAAGTGTTGAATACAACGATCTTTCTGTATTTTGTCTACTATGTAACAAAATATGTTTGACCTGTTTCCTTCTTTTAATTAAAAAAAAAAACGACTTCAATATGCAATCATTTAGGGAAGGACATCAATAATCTATTATGCAGCGAACTAAATGTATTCTTCTGAAGCCTATAAAGCAAGCCTCTTGGCAAAAAGGCTTTATTTTGTATAATCCTTCCATTAGCTACATGGGTGATCATGATTAAAGATTAAGGTCAATTTATTTATTTGGAGCACACAATAATAAAAAAAAACTAACACATTATAAGCTGTCGGTAAAAAAAGGATATTGTAAAGCCTTGTAATCATCCTTCTCTAAGCAAGACGAACCTCTCATAGTTTGCCCTATGGATTCTCAGTTTTATGCTGTGCTATCTATCTGGTTAGTGATAGCCACAGAGCCTTAGGATATCTCACAAAACAATCTCATGTTCCTAGCAATTTCCACTAGGACAGATTGCGTACAGAAAAAAATAATGACAAAAATAACTAAACAACAATAATGTAATATCTATCAGCACAGAAATCCACAACCCTGTTTTGTCTCCTGCGTATTGAACTTTATCTATTGTCATCCTGATTATTTGTTTTAGACTTATTTACAGCATGAGACATGGAATCATATAAATACGAAAGAAAAATGCCAGCGTCAAAGGCTCACTCCGGGCAGAAATGTTACTTGTACCATAAGCATCCATCCCTCTTTTCACTTTCCCGATAGATCTTACCTTAACTCCTCCTACTTTTCATTCCATGCATACATACACATGCTTGCCCATTTTGTTGTGTTGAGGGAGACGTGTAACTTCTTCATTCTGCCTTGCTGTATATTTCCTATGTGTTCAGAGGTCAATTAGTTAATTAATCTAGTTAGATCCGTTGGGGTGTTGAATGATTGAAGTATTTGGTTCCTCCTGGACACACTTGCCTTCTACATTCTGTAGTAAAGCATGTAAGAGTGTGCCGCCAAACACTGGCTGATCTCAGAGGTAGTTTATGGTGGACATTTAGTGGACTATGTGGTGGACAAATCAATTAAATACTATAGACTTTCACCGACTTTGTCCCAGACACTAGTGTCCTTTTATGGGCACATTGGCAATCCCCGGCTGACCTGGCCATCCTAGCAGTACACCTTCTGTCTAATATATTTATGCACACACTGTAAGAATAGTTAGCATTTGGGAGACTTTTTGTATGTTTGAAACACTTTTAAATTGTGTTTTTTTTCCCCTCCCAGACTCCAGCCAAATGTAGAGAGCTGAGTGGGAGGGGCAGTAGAACCTGCATTTGATGAGTAAATGACACATATTTAGAATACAGATATTCAAAATGTAATAACTACATACATTTTATAGATGCAATCATATCATAATTAATATGCATGAGAAAGTTAGGTCATTGTGAAATCATAGTGGTCTTTTAAGTCAGATCATGCGACTCTATTGGACACTCTATGAGAAAGGCTTTCAAGCGCACAACCTAGGGAATTGTCTTTTATTGTTATTGGAGATTTTGAGAGATTGATGTTCATTGTTGAAAAACAAAAAGCTTTTCACAGTGACGCTGATAAAACAGCAAGACTTAACTCCCTTAATCAGTAATCAAAAAGCTGCTTTAGTTCCTCTGTATTGTTTGAAGTCACATTTAATGGATCTCTCATAGCTAACAAATATCTTATTACAACCATTCATTAACTAAGACAGAAGTTAAAAATCTTCACCCTATTTAAACACCAATATAGTCGCTGTAGGAGGGGGTTTATCACCCAAACGGAGCAATGCTCCAATCTAAAATAAAATAGCTTCTAGTCAATAGACCTGATGGATTACAATTAAACGCAGCAGTTTGAGTTATTTTAACTGCTGTTTCAATAGTCACTGAAAGTTTATAATAATGACACTCTTGATTATTGTTCTGCCTTTAATTCACCTTCTCGTGTCTTCCTACCTCCAATGTTTTTCTATGAATTCCTTGAACAAAAGTAGTCTATTTAGGTATCATTGGTGGTGCACCTGCCTTGAATAACCTTTCCACTGCATCAGATGTCTACTTCATACCTTACAGCAGCACCAGATTTCCTCCACATACCATCCCTTATGCACCGATTTGCCCCAAACCCCTTTTTCACTGCACTCTATTGCATACAGATCCCTTTCCACTGCACCAGAATTATCCCTCTGGATCCAGTGGGGGTAGCCAGGATGTCTTTGCAGTCAGAAAGGACAGATGTACCATTAAAATTGGTAGCGCTGGCTCTGCTGTCACCCACTCCAGTTAGGGTTGCCACCTTTTCTTCAAAAAAATACCGGCCTTGGCACTGCTTCCTCAGACTTAACATTGGGGTCAAGCCAAGTTTTTACCGGCCTGCCGGTAAAAAAACGGCCAGGTGGCAACCCTAGCTCCAGTCTATGCCATAGGCCTAGGCAACCCATGTAGAAATACTGCACTGGGTGCGATAGGTTATATATATGAAGCTGTGTAATATGACTTGGAATAGGAGAGGTATATCTTATTAAAGTAAAGACTCTGCAAATTAACATACCGCAACAATTAAACTGCAAAACTTTAGCCAAAACAGTTGGAAAAAGTATTGCATACATTTTCAACTAAATGTTGGACTCCGTTTTAAAACCTACTTGTCAAGTCATAATAATTCACTATTTTGGTGAATAACCCCAACAAGGGGATATGAATCTTACTAAATACTATAATAGTAATAATAACAACAAACCAGTTAAGGTATGCTGAGGTATTCTCTTGTTTTCAAGTAGGTCCATGGATTGTTACTTTTGTCCTACAAACAAGGATGTTAATGTAATGGTATGTCTACTCAGAAAGGCTTAGTCAATCCTATCAGGAATTGAACCCACTACTGGATTCAAGAGAATAGGTGTGAATATAACTGTAACCTGTCATGGTTAGAGGTCTGATTTTTATTATCAATATATTGGGCTCTACTGAATGACATTTGCTAGCATTTATCACTGGTTGTTAACGACAATTAACTCAGGTCATTGAACAGAACCCATTTTTTTATATATGTGATTGAAATAGAAAGATTATATCAAATGTATTATCTACACCAGTGGTAGTCAACCTTTTTCTACCTACCGCCCACTAATGCATCTTTCTTGATGGAAAAATGTCCTTACCGCCCACCAGTTTTCGCGCAAGCGCGGAATATTTTTTAGAAAGGAGGGTGTTTTAAAAAAAATAAATGTACGTACATTTATCTTTTTATTTCTACTTAATGCATGTTTATAATGTTTTTAACTTTATAAAGTTTAATTAGAAAACAATAAAGTAAATTGAAAGCTTTACTAGTGAGATCCTTGAGGCTGATGCTGCGAGACTAAATATTTGAAATCTGGTTCGATTTTCGTAAGGAACAAACGAAGGTCTCCTCTTTCAGTGATATTCAGACGGTTTCTCTGTTTGCTCATAATATGATTAACAGCACTAAAGCCTGATTCTACAAGATATGTGGTAGAGAAAGGTATCAATAAATTGAACATCATTTTCCACATATTTGGATATAACGCAGGCATTTTTTTATTTTGCCAGAGTTTTTGGTATCCACCACTGCCAAAATTACATTTACCCCTTTTATTACTAACACCAAAAACAATGTTGTATTAGGTGCCAATTTTTATTAATGTCACCATCAAAAGAAATTCCTTTTCCTGCCTGCTTCTTTACCTTCCTTATAGTATATCACTATATTAAGGAACTCTTTTTCCTTTTTTTTTTATTTTCTCCTTCCCTTACTTATTTTTTTCTTTTATTTTAAAAGATAACAAAACTTAATTTATGAGCCAGACTAAACACTGTTTACTCTCCTCCTTTATTTTATCCCCTTTTCTCTATTTTTCTTCTTTTTTTGTTATTTTTTTTTTTTTTTTTTATCTTTTCCTTTTTATCTCCTTTCTTTTACCTTCCTGAGCGACAAAAGTAAGGCTGAGCTAGTTAGCCCACTTATTATTATTAGCCAACAATTCTCTTTCTCCTGCCTATAACTTTTCTTTTGCAACTGCTCTGCTCCGTTTCTGCCTGCTTCTGCCTGTCCCTGCTATCAGTTTCCACTCCTCCCCTTCCTCTTCCCACGTGTTTGCGTGCGCTCGCTCCCGCCCGTCCCCTTCTCGCACAAAAGGAGGTTGATTGATGTGTGCGCTCGAGCCCGCCTGCGCCGCCCGCCCACTCGCTCAAAAGGAGGTTTTAACTTCCGAAAATCCTACCGCTCGCATTCTCGCGCACGTTGGTTTCTTGATGTGTGCGCTCGCGCGCACCCGCTCTCTCGCTCAAAAGGAGGTGTTAACCTCCAAAGTCCCTACCGCCCACCTGGAATCCCAAAACGCCCACTAGTGGGCGGTAGGGACCAGGTTGACGACCCATGATCTACACACTAACTCATAGGATGTATCTCTTTTTCAGTGCCCAGAGTGCACACAAAATCAGGCTCTAAAACATTATGTCATGCTGCTCCAACATTCTGGAACTCTCTGACCCACATTCCGTAGGGAGAGTCCCCATCTTTAGAGAATTTTAAAAAAAAAAGACTTAAAACGGATCTTCTAAGCCAAGCTTTTAGCTAATTCATACTTTTTTCTTTATTTTTTCTCCTATATACATGTCTGTTGTTGCTGTTGTTATTAGGTGCTATGAATTGAAATATTTTAATGAAAGAAAACAAATGTGATCTCTCAAACTCCCAGGTGAAATTAACTAAAACATTAAAGAAGCAAGGAAGATTTTCTAGGTGAAGAAACACCAAAAGGCAGTTGAACTATTCCTTTTAGAAATAAATAAATAAATAAAATGCCACTATATCCTCACAACAATTTTTTCATATATGTACAACTTCCTTTTTAAAGACTTCTGAATAAAAATAAAAAGCTGACTTCATAAGGTTTTTCTCGATAAACTGCAATGCACAAGAATATCAAATCTTTACAAATGCTGTTTAAAAATAACCAAATTCTTTGAAATGTGCTCTAAGTAGGTTAGCTATGAGCTCTTTTTCAAAATCTTTGACTTCTAAACCACATAAAAAGATTAATTCTGCTATAAGTAAAAATACAAAAGTCTTTGAGTATTTTCCACTAAGAAAAATAAGTCTTACAGACCTGGATTTATCAAACAGTAATTCTGTACATCACACGGATATCACCAAAATGGTTCAGTGGAAGCTCAATACAAACACACTGATGGATTGCGATTTGAGTGACATGATGGCATTTCCATTGAAGCAAGTAGCGTCATGATGATGCCTTGATTGGCTAATTGAGGAGAATTTGAGTGCAATCTTTCAAAAAGACCTAGGTCTTTTTGAAAGCTTGCGCTCAAATTCAACTTAGTTAGAAAATAACGAGCTAACAGAGTACCCATTTCATCTTGCCATTTCAAAAATCATCTGGAACAATTTCTGGAAAGAGTGTGGATGTGAGCTATAATATCTACACTACAAAAATGCAACCTTAAAGACAACTTCCGTGTGATAAGGCTTCTGAACAATGCTAAAATAGAGCATTGTTCTGAAATGATTCATGGTTGACTTTTAAGTAAAATACAGAGCTCCAGGCTGCCATGTTCGTTCCTAGCATTCTTAACTGGTGAGCGGCATCTGCGACAGTGAACACACCTCCTGCTGTGGATGAGATGATAATCTTCTCCCCAGTAATTAGCTAGCGGTGTGTAATTGACACGCGGAAACGCCAATGACAGAGAGCAAAGTTCGTCGGGCCATATCTCTCTGGAGCCAGATAGCTAGACTCCTTGAGATGGAATACTCAAGTGTTTGGGATGATAGCTGTTGAATGGTGCACGACTTGTGCATCATTCATATTACATTTTTGGTTTACTCACTCTTTAATTTCCAAACTCAGCCATTATCAGTACAATATTTGGCAGATGAGCCCACCTTAAATTTCGAGACCTCAATGGAGCCTAATTTCAAGTGTCACAAATCACTCAATAGTAAACATTAGTGTACTGAATAAGCAACTTTAGGTAAACACTTTCATATTCAATCAAACACTTTAATCTCATCATGTAAATGTAAAAGTTTTATTTCGAAACTCGGTGCACATCCTTTTTCCTATTGATTCCAAATACAATCATGTTCTTAGACTTTGGCTGACAGGAAGGAAATACAATATCTGTACATTCCATAGTCAGCCAGTATAAGGTAAATTCATTAAATTTTAAAAAGGAAAAGGATTGTATTCGGAATTAGAAACCTCAAATGGCAATAATATTTCCTGAGCAAACCTGTTATTGTTAGCTCCTGTCATGCTGAGAAACTATTAGAAATTAATTTTTAAATGGAAATGGAAAAATGGCTTGCACAAGGCTTCAGGGGGATAATAATATATTGAAAAGGGAGCCTAGCTTTCATACATCTTATAATAAAAAGACCGGCTGTCCATTTTTTTTTTCTTATATACTGTTGGAGATATGAAGAATTTGTGAAATGCTACCATGCCTACACAATTTAAAATAAGGTTAGCTTACAAGGCATGCAGTGAGATTAGTTCCAACAAAAAAAGAGCTCATTTTATAATATAATCAAACAAGGACGGGGAGTTATTTCGAACAAAAATATTTAAAGATTTCTGGGTTGAGACATTCTGATAACCACATACCATTAACAGGACAATGCACGCTTCAAACTAACATTAATGCATTTGGTAGTGTTTAACACGTACATTACATGAGGTTTCACGCAATAAAGAGAGAATTGCATGGAATTGAGATAGAAATTTTAAAATTAAGGCCAAAGTGATTTAAAAAAAATAAATTCTACTCAATATTAGAGAATTTTTTTAATCTCAGCTAACATTTTAAATTCCCATCTCAATTCTTTGCAGTTCCTATCAATTATCTCGTTATTGAACAGACCCTTTTGTGTTTTTTTCCACATAAATGTATGCAAGGAAGCCTAAGGAATACCTTCCATTGTTCCCCCCTTTATTCCTCTTCTGTAAACATTGTAAAAATATCAGTGTAGATTAACTGGGTCTTTGGCACTATGCCCTGCAGTAGTAGTTCATTTGGTAGCTACTAATTGCTCCCCTGTTCGCCAGCAGTGATTGGTGGGGCAGATCATTTATATATTGCAGTGCACATTCTTAATGGAGCCCTCCTATTGGCTCATAGGAGATGCTGGGAATTCCAATATCCTACAGAGAGATTTCATTGAAAAAAAGACAATCCCCAGGAGGGACACTCCAAAAGGTAAGTTTTCAAGATGAATATTGAAAAAAACAAAAAGAAACCAACTGGAACAATTACATGCATATTCATATCTAAAGTGTCAGCTTAAATATGCCTTTTAATAGAAAATCAATATGGTGTGATCAAATTAATCAGTAACAAAAAATGATGAAAATTGAAAACTGATATTGATCTCTGTAGTAGGATGGTATCATGCCTTGTATCGAAGCTGTCAGACCACTGGGAATCAGGAAAGAACCCATGATACTGGATAGGATTACAAGACAGCTAGTTGTATCCAAATATGTCCTTTCAGTGTACTCAGACAGATATCAGAAACACAAACTGCTTTGGCTAACAAGTCTTACATTAACAATACTGCAGTGGTTGCAGTTGGATTTTTTTCAACTGTACATAACAATTTGTTTGTACTATACCCAGCTCTGTATTAGCAACAATTAGTTTACTGTTCATCCTTTTTTTTAACAGACATTTTTAAAAGTGCATTTTTTAATTGTGTGGAAGGGAGATGAAGCATAAACATTTATTTTTACAGTCAGAGCAATTAAGATGTGCTGACCTAGCAGATTCATTTAATACTTAAATAAATAAAAAAAATAGTTGCATACCATTTGGGAGAATACAAACACAAAAGTTTATACCAATTACAGAAGAATAGTCATATTTAACTAATGCAACAGAACAATTATAGGTCATAGCAACTGTAAGCCTATAATTATAAGAACATCCAATTATAAATTATCTATGAATATGTGAGGATGAATAAATTCTACAACTTATTGTTTTATAATCATAAAAACAAATAACCTATTTAGGTAATAATGTAAATATGCATAACATGATTTCTGAATGTTCAAAATGATCTGTCTGAGATCTCGTCATAAAAATATTTTTGATAACGTACTATATATAAAAACTTGGCTTTAATAAATGCTGGCATAGAGTAAACAATACAAACAGCCCAGACAAAACCAAAGTATCAATGTCCAGTGTTAACCAGAAATCCAGAAGAGGCCAAAATGACACTTATCTAATCCAGCAATGAAAACAAAGTAAATTAAATTCCCAAAGGATTAAGAATGTTTTATGCCAACATCAAACAGCAGAGTGGGTTACTGCTTTGGTGCCAGATATCCCTTGGCAGTGCTGACAGAATAATGTGGGCCTAATCACATCAGCCATGGGGAAACATTCCAAGAACCTTACCCAAAAGCTACAATGTACCAGAATGCTAAAGAACAGCAGCTACTGAATTAGCCAGAAGGGCAGGAGAGAGCTTGTGCCATATTTTAAAAGAAAATTTAGACTAATGTAATGCTGAATTCCAACTAATGTTGGGAAGACAGTCATTGAAAATCGTGTGGTTTTGTGTTTGTAAAATTATATGTCAAGATATATATACTTCAGGAAGCAGATTTCTATGGATAGATTGGTAGACAGATCGGTGGCAGGGGCAAGCACCAGGGTTGCTCATGGTGGACATCTACTGGACTTTTCGACTGACTTTTAATGATGTTCGATGAACCTTAGCAGACATTGCCAAAGACACCCGTGTCCTAGTGTAGACATTTTGCCTATCCCTGATAGGACAGACAGACAGTTAGCCAGGCAGATGAATGGATAAATAGATAGAGAGATAGAGAGATAGATAGATATATAGATATATAGATAGATAGATAGATAGATAGATAGAGAGATAGATAGATAGATAGATAGATAGATAGATAGATAGATAGATAGATAGATAGATAGATAGATAGATCGATAGACAATAGAAACTGAAGGACAGACAGATAGATTTGCATGTTGTGGAAGTATATTCTTATCATGGCATTTTGGCTGCTGTTGAACATACATTTAAGTTGAAATTAAATAGAATTCCAGCACTTTAGATGCAGGCATATGATTTAGAGTTTCATCAGGAGCAAGCCAAGTTTAACAAGAAAACAAAAATGTTCATCACAAAATGAACAATTTACTAGCATATGGCAGAGGCTTAGCTATCTCCACAGTGTGTGTATTATAGAGAGTGTGTGCATGTTATCACGTGTGTGCTTGGTAGTATGTTTAAAGCCATCTCCACAGTGTGTGTATTATAGAGAGTGTGTGCATGTTATCACGTGTGTGCTTGGTAGTATGTTTAAAGCCATCTCCACAGTGTGTGTATTATAGAGAGTGTGTGCATGTTATCACATGTGTGCTTGGTAGTAGGTTTAAAGCCATCTCCACTGTGTGTGTATTATAGAGAGTGTGTGCATGTTATCACGTGTGTGCTTGGCAGAATGTTTAAAGCCATCTCCACTGTGTGTGTATTATAGAGAGTGTGTGCATGTTATCACATGTGTGCTTGGTAGTAGGTTTAAAGCCATCTCCACTGTGTGTGTGTATATAGAGAGTGTGTGCATGTTATCACATTTGTGCTTGGTAGAATGTTTAAAGCCATCTCACATGACCTCCTGGCTTCAGTCATAGAAGTCCCAACGGACGTGCCGGGCAGCAGCAGAGGATGTGTGGATGCATTGCGCACACATCCACCACTGCTTGCAAGGGGGATCCAGGTCCCCTGCAGCTCTGCGGGGGACCTGGAACCAAGTCTTATAGTCAGACCTCGATTGAGGTCAGACTATAAGACGACCTCGATTATGAGACGAGGTAGTTTTTTCAGAACTTATAAACGAGCAAATATGGTAATCATTGACATATATTTGCTAGCAGGCATCCAATATCATAGAGGTGTGAGTGATTTCAGATTCATCTTTCCTAGGTAACAATTGAAGCTCCCAATGTGTTTCCTGTTTGTGTTCTAAAACGCATGGCAGCTTCCTATGTGTTTCCCATGCAACCAATGGAGCTTTGTATGTGTGTTATTGGCAACCATTGAAGCTTGTGTATTTCCTGGGCAATCAGTGAAGTATCCTATAGGTTGCCCTGGGAGCGACAAGGAAGCCAATAAGGGTTATGTATGTGCAACATTCTAAAGGTGATCTAATGAGCATGAACATTCCATTGAATTTAATGGTGACTAGACCACTTTTCGAACTTTGCCCCACAATTGACTGTTATACATAACCCCCAATATATTATTTTGGATTTAGGATTATCAGTAAATCTATCTGGGTTACAGTCAGTGAAAATATTATCACTATGTGTGTTTTGGATGTTTTTGAAATCTTTGTCCCAGCATATCCTGGCTGGGCAATTTGATTTATAATTTAGGAGCCATTTAAAACTGCCCAAATAACCCTGATCTTATCAGTTTAAAATTCTCAGTAGATGGTGGAGTTGGTGACTTTGGTATGTGCGTTAGGCAATCTAAACACTCAACTTAGATGGTTGTTATTGTATCTATTTTTGGGTCTGTTTGGTTCCTTCAGAAACATAATTGATGTCACACAGAGAGCAGAGATTGTGTGTGATGGACACAATCAGAATCTCAATTCACAATCAGAATCTCAATTACTGGATGCATCAGAGTAACACAGTTCTCACATCCAAGCAATTCATGAATCTACCAAATTTAATGGCTCAATCAGCAGACTTGTGTCGAAGAAATTACAAGAAGTTCATAGAGAGAAAATATGACTATACATTGAGGATATGAATAATATATAGATTTGGTATCCAATTGCCTCTTCTAGTTCAATTGCATTTCTTATTAAATTTTGTATTGCTCTTAAGGTTCAATAGGTTTGCTACTTTACTGCAACTGGCTGATAGTAATATGGAAGACTAACTATAAAAGAATGAATTCATATTATTTCATAACGAATAAGTAATGATTATAGATATTGTGTATTCTCCTGCCACATAAGCAACATGCCACAAATGAATATGTCACATCCACAGTACACCATGTTATTGTCTTCTGTAAGCAAAAGTATTATATGTTTTAATGTACATTGCACTTTCTCATAACACACATGCATTATACTTAAGCTTTGTGGGACATAAACTACAAGACATACAGTAAGTGGATATTTCAACTCTTTCTTCTGTGTGGAATGTTCTCTCGCTGTATCACTTTCTGTAAACAATGAATGTGATCAAGATGCACCATTTTCAAAGGTATCATATTATTGTCCATAGGCATTTAAACCCGTTGTGTTATAAATATTGGGGAGCATGTATAAACACGATCCACACACAGATTTGGCACCAAATAATGTCGCAATTGGCGTGTGCGCCAATGTATAATGCAGACTCGTGGGAGTCTCCGTAATCTGTGCTGAATGTGTAGCTGTAGCTTGTCTCAGCGCTCGTTGTGCTGGCACAGCCTATGTATAAAAAAATCAGCCACTAATAAGTGCATGATTTTTGTAGAGGAACCTCTGCCATACACAGTTTGATTGAGGTCCTTCTCTCCATCATTGCAAAGTGTCCAGAGTTTAAAAAAAATCGCAATCGCTGTTATAAATATCAAAGGGCAATTGAAGTTTTTTAAAATAAAATTCCCGACACTTGCAGTGCGGAAATATGTATACATATCCCCTATTGTATCTCCAATGTATAATATCATATGCATATCATATTACTTCACTCTTTGTTCTCTTATTCTACGCTGCCCCCCCCTTTTCATTTTTAAGATTCACTTTCTCTCTTACTCCATCTCTTGTTTAAAAACTTTGTCGTCACGAACGTGACCTAGGAGAACCATCCATACAGTCTAAATTGATGGGGTATAATTTTTAATTCAACCAAGTTCATGAATATAGAATTTGTGCTGACATTTAAAAACAAACGAACTCTTAAGGTCCCTCTACATGAAAAATACATAAATCATTATCAAAAGCATGTTCAACCACTAACCCTGTTTCAAACGTCAAAAGGTGTTTAGTAAGTAACCCAGAGCTCTTGGGAGAAATGTTAAGGATAGCTGCAATTACTGTTTTAAAAATTAAATGACATTAAATTAAATGTGAACTTCCATCAATGCCTTAATTCTCTGTTTTGCCTTAAAGAGTAGAGTAGAAAAACATGTCGTCTATAGTATGCAATGGAAAAGGCTTCATTTATTCATGTTGTCAACATTAAATTAATCTGTTTCATACTTACTTAGCTGTTTTAAATATTTAAGTAATCTGCATTGACCCTGACCATATGAACTTAAAGCTTTATGTCTATGTACATTCGAAGCTCCAACTCAATATCAAGTCATACAACATTAAACATATTGTTGAGTGCTTTGCTTATCCATCAGAATCAATATGTGTCAGATCAATAATGTATTGCAACCCTGAATATTTCAATCTGTTCCATGATTCACTCATACTGAGGCATATACGATAAAAGCAATTAATGTGTGTAAGCAGCCATTTGCGTGTTAGATAACTTACTGGGCTAATGCACCATCTGTAAAATCTTTCCAAGCCTCAGGGTTGCAGATTCATTTCCTGGCAGGGTCAACTCACCTACTTTATTTTTCCAAGTTAAATCAAATAAGTACCATTACACGCAGTAATTGTAGACATCACTTGAATTCTGGGCGAATGTATCCAGGATGTCTTTTAAAATGAGAGAACATCTTAATGAACCCTTTCTGATTAAAGGGACTCTGCCAACCTAAACATTGCTTGTACTGTGACTATTTAGGATAAAACATTTTGAAAAAATATCTATATACTGTGTTGGAAAAAGTGCATGCAACTGTTTGTGTGGGGTTTCTTGCTTATGACATCACCTGTGTCTTGATATGCAAATGTGCTTAGTTTCAGTGAGAAATTTATTATTTGCAATCCAGAATTAAGCAGGAGGCCACATTTAAAACATATATATTCTTATAACATTCTTATATTTTATGCATATTTTGCTAACACAATGTATAGATTATTTTTCATCATTTTTCGTCCTTACATTCACACTATAAGCAGTGTTTCAGTTGAGTCCCTTTAAACACTTTGCTAGTTTTAGCTAATTACTAGAGATTTTTCTAACATTAGTTCCAGATTGTATTAGTGTTGAAGCTATCTATAAATAAAGTCTATAATAATGCATATTCATAAATACTCATATATAAATATAGACATCCATACATATAAATAAAGAGAGAGAGGGCAAGAGACAGATGGTACAAGTTGTGCTACAAACCTTTCTCCAGTTCTACTCAAAGTTGTTCTTAATGAGCAGTTTATTAGCCTAGCAATTCACAGGTGATGCCATACCTAGAACAACCACATACACATGTAAAGCAGAAGCTTCATTTAATGTATATATTGCATACAATTCTGTTAACACAATGGGGGTTGGTGCTATTGGCGTGTGCGCCTATGTAGAAATCTGACTCAAGTTTCGGGAGTCTGTGCCGCCTCCACCACAAAGTCACTTCTGGGTTGTGTGCCATCACAGCCAATGTACAAAACAATCCCCTGGTTTTTGTCGGAGAACAATAAACACTGTTTGGCGGAGATCTCTCTCCCCCACTGCAAAGTCGCGGGAGGTATAAAAAAAAGGCGCAATCGATATTATAAATTACAAACGTAAACTGTGTCTTTTTATAAAACTCCTGACACTTTATAGTGCAGAGTTTTTATACATGACCCCAATGTATTGATACTTTTTTTTCTTCTTTCAATATTCACAGTATAATCCATATTTAGGTAACTGTATCACGTTTAAGTAAAATTTAAAGAGTATAAGAAAGATGCCAAGATGTTTTTTGTTTTTTTTTATCAAACCAAAGATGCCAAAGTTCATTTTTCAGTTAAGCCATTATTCTCAGTGGACGAGCTGAATTTCAGTTAAAGAGCTTTCCTTTATAGGTGTTATGACTAGTTTCCTAAGCAGTTTTTTCCCCACAAGACACATTAGTGGTTAATCACTAATGCCCTCTATAGCATTTTTCAAAATGGTGGATTCATCCATTTTGCAATGGGTAAATCAGAGGGTTACAATTGAAAGGTTCCTCCTACATGTATTTACTGGCGGTACTAGATTTTTTTTCTGTCCTAATGAAATGATGGAACCTAACAGCTGCATTCAGTAATGGCCCAATACGTTGTTTAGGCCATTTTCACATCCTGGACCATAAACATTAGCCTTTCAAGTGGAAAGGTGGGAAACTGCGGCGTGCCCGCGACTCACCCATTTATTATTAACTGTAAATGCTTCTTTATGTGACAAGCTATTTTTTATGTAATTTTTTAAAGATAATTTGTATTAAGCTTGAAAGGTGTAACATTATTTGCAATAAATAGATAAATCAACATGATAGCAAAGCACTTTGTTTTATTCATCCTGGGTAAATTTGTATTCACTTCAACTCGGAACCATTTTTCTCCTGATACACACAGAAGAGATGCTGTCTAATGACCTGGGATACCTTCATTCTTGTAAACAATAAGTGCTCTATCATGATGTGAAAAGATAAGTCTCCTGAATTAACGGAAATGTTGTTGGCAGTCATCTTTAGGAATAATTATGCACTCAATCAGATCTAAACTCACATTAACAGCTATGACAAAAGATCTATAACAAATTCTGCAGAAATAATGATGCTAGGATTGAGCTAATTAAGGGCCGATGTACGTTCAGTGGATAATCAGTGTGGAAATGCTGAAATATATGTACACGAATAATATTATCATGCAAACAATTACATCTTACCAAAGAATAACATTTTTGGCGTTTAATAACTGCAATACTAAGATACAGCAATAAATAGTCAAGGCTATTGAACACCGTAACGGCAATATAAGGTAGACATATAACAAGTTTAAGGAAATGTAGCTTTCTAATGTAGGTAAACAACCAAACAATATGGAGTTATGTCCAGCTTGGGTATCTTTAGGATGAAAAAAAAATGTTATACCTCTATCATTATTTCCACAATTATTATGACTGAACAAAGAGTTGTAAGGTGGCTGATCACAACATCAGACACCTGTGGGTCTATTCACTAAAATTTAGGAGTAACTCGAGGAGGTCAACTTACATTTTGACACTAAATCAAATTCTGAGTTAGAAAAATAAAAACCCAGGTTCAAATCTTCCCCACTGAAAGTAAATGGAGGCGAAACGATCAAAAGGTATTTTTGAGGGTGCCGAATTTGACTTAGTGTGAAAAATAGCTTAGATAATTTCACCTCGCATTACTTTCAATGGGCGAAGATACAAACCTTTTTTTTTTCTAGGTCAAACTCAGATGCTGAATTTGATGTAGGCTCACAGTGATGGTCAACCTCCAAAGTCAACCTCCCTTAGACTATTCTCGAATTTTAGTGACTAGACCCACTGGTGTCTAAAGCTTTGCATTTGTTTAATGATCACATACATCCTGGTTCACAAAATGGTTCACCCAAACACTACACCAAGTAAGGAAAACGCTACTTTCCGAGGGACAGTCAGATTTCAACAGGAGATCAATAGACATTTATTTTTTGCAATCTTTTTGATCAGCTACTATTTGTTCCATTTTAGTACTTTGCAAATATGGGTGGTTTACTATTGCCCACTACTAAATGTGTTGTCCAGGATCCACCATTGACTTTGATTAAAGCACTTTTGCAAAAGTAAGAAATGGAAGTAATAGTTTCTATCAAAATAATTCCCATACAACTTTTATCTTACTGTAGTAGGCAAATATATAATTTCATATTCTGCATAGGTTACATTATTAGTAAGATGCCTATCTACTAATTATAATTTAAGATGATATTAAATATTTAAGATAGTAAGCACTATGATGTTTACATTAAACACCATAGTGTGTACCATGTCCGCCTCTCAGCCCAAATCTTGATAAGTATGATCAGCTTAGGAAACTAGATTTAAGAAAATAATGCAACAGAGGAGAACCTGTTCATGCAAAGGGTGCAAGACGGATCTTTTTTCCTTTTTCGTAAAATGTCATCGGTCTTTAAAGGACTAAATTGTATTTCTTACAGGAACATATCATATCCGCTCCAATAAATGGATAAAACCAGGAACTCTTTAGACAATCCTCCTTAATTAGCAGCTAATTATAAACAATGAGAATGTACACGCTAATTTTCACACACTAGATACACAGGATCTTTCTATGTATAGGTTTTACTACAGCTCTATAAGCAGATGCAAAGAAGGTCAGTAGTGTCATAGAACCATTGTAAAGATGCAGATTATTGGCCATATTTCCTCCTTGTTGTTATGATAATAGGTAATAGTGTGTGCAAAAGAAGAAAGAAAGCATTCAGGAAGAGCTCGAAATATAATAAGTTTACATACATAAGCAGTGCTCTTTGTTGAGAAGCTGAAACCAAAAATGATGTCTTTTATCCCTGCCAAGAGACTGCTTTTTTTTTAAATCATTATCTTGGGAAACTTTTTCTCTGATAAATGCTCACAGAATTAATTCAGGGTTTTGTATTCATTTGCTAGGTTTGCTGCATATGAGGCTCCATTTTATGTTTCTATTCCAGGCTAGGCGCTAGTAAAAAGAAATACTTATCATTGAATAAGGCTTATTTCGCACAAAATGCGTTTACAAGCAACTGAGGTGTTGTTATCCGTACAGTGAAAAATACAGAAGCTTTTCAAAATTGTTCAATAACTCCGAGCACAAGACTACATGTTCTGTTATAAAATCCACAAGACTTCTTTTTAAAGGCAATATTTTATATAATTTAAAAATATCGTTGAAAAATAGAGAAGTGACTCATTATTTAGAGCAGAGGTGGTTATTTTATTACTCTTATTTTGTTATTGTGTTTAAACATAGTTTTGATTTTCTAAAAGACATAGACACTTTTGGCAGTTATGTCTACTAGAAAATCAAAGATAATACAGCTACCAACCAAAAATGCCTTCATCTTGCCAATGGTTGTAAGACATTTCTTTGTAATCATACTCATATGTGACCTAACCAGTGACTGATGAAGTGTAGTATAGTATGTATTTTTCTGTTAATGATAATTCTAAAGAATTATAAGTTTATGTATCCAATTTATTATAAGTTAATTGGTGTAATAATGCCAGTAAACATGACAACATAACAAGCCAGAATTTTAAAATAACGAAAATGTGTTATGTTACTATATACTATAGTAGACATTTTAGTTATAGCAAAAGTCTGGATTTTTTTTTATTTATACATTTTCTATTTTTAAAAGACAACTGTTGGCAAAAAAAAAGTTCTGTTTATTTGAAAGATTATATACATTTTAAATAGGAATCCTTTAGTGAAAGAATACAAATGAAGTACCTTGTCGAGCCCTCTTTGTTCTGTATGATCGGCAGGCAGACATTTTGATTCAGATGAATGAGGATCTGCCTCATCTGACCCAGGATTCTAAACAACATGGCTCCTCCCCACCAGAGCAAAGTTGGGCCTTTAAAGTACTTTATTTATTTTCACTAGTTGTTTCTTTTTGCAAACAGTTATGCTTGTGTCAACATTTATCAGCATGTCCAATGTTTTGTGAAAAAAGGGCTGATTTCACAGGGACAGGTATATTAATAAAAATGTCTGCAAACAAATCTGAACAAATAAGATTCCCAAAGAGATTATAAATAAAACATGTTTTGAACACCATGCAGCGTTCATGGATTTTCATTGTGTGTCAAGATATGCCCTGTAACAATCAGACAGAACCATATACTTCACTGTATCTCAACAAGTAAACAACAGACTCTACTGGGAGTAATTACAATGATGCATTTCATCTATTGTCACTTAATGACAGTTGTTCCAGGAACAATAGTTATATATATATATATATTATTATTTTTTTATATTCCTTATTTTCTCAATTGCGGTATGCATTTGAAGTTAGAAATGCTCTAATTAGTGCAATTAGTCTAATAAAAATGTGTTTCAAGAGACAGTTTATTTGAAAAGTACAGAAAATAATTATGCCCCATTTAATTACTTTGAGACAGCTGGTTGAATTATCCAGCATTTATCCCTATTTATCCCCAGCTTAGCATCAGGAATAATCTATCAATAAAATTACTTGCGACTCCCAATGTTAAATATTCAGTGCAAAATTAGTCATGTTAACACAGAAAACGAAAAGCAAACATTTGACGCCAGCACTGACAACGAATTGTTTGTGTTAGGAACAATGTAAGCGCTGCTAGACGTATGAGTTATAGCAGAGCAACTACAGAAACTACATGAGCACATTATTTTTAGATAAGAAGGCTCAATGCCCCAGGGTATCTGCGATTATTCAGATGACTTCACCACCTTTACTACTGCAGACGCCACCGCTAATGTGTTAGTGAGAATGTATCATTATATTATGCAGACAAACCACACACACATATATGGTATATATATATATATATATATATATATATATATATATATATATATATATACAGAAAGTATGAATATAATTCACTGTTATATAAAATATGTAACATATTTATAATTTTGTCTGTGTATGGGGACACACGCATATATATTTATATATAAATAACCCTCATGGAAATGTACACAATGATTCTTAATAAAGGCTTCTGATGTGGACTGAAATGTGGATGTAACATATATCCACTTGGGTACATTAACTGAACATTTTGCATTGTTTCTGTGAGTGTGTGTATTACTTTGGATGGTTGTATATCAAGTGACACAGAATGCGGGCAGATACATTTGTATTCTTTCTAAGATGAGCGCAGGACTCTTGGACTATTATATATATATATATATTATAAATAATTTGCTGCTCTATATAAGGTGTCTCTTACACTTCTCTATTATCAAGGATATTTTAAAATTATATAAAAATATTGCCTTTAGAAAGAAGACTTGTGGATTTTATGTATATATATATATATATATATATATATATATATATATATATATATATCATACATACATATACTGTATATATCAATTCACTAAAAACTGAAGTTTGTTGAATATAATTTTCTGGAATATTTATATTTTTTATTATTTTTGTTACTTTCCCTCTTGTTTGCATCCAGATATAACGGTTTGTGTTTCTCTCTGCCATGTTAACCGTAGTCTGTGTTCATTGAATTGGCTTTTCTTGTTTCAAGAACACATGTATCACCTCATTGTCATGGACATTCTCTACAAGCACTGCCTTGTCTGCCTTATCTCTGTTGCCTGCAGGGTGCTAAGATTGGCTTGTATATAACCATTTGACATTTTTCCAATGTTATAACATTTTGCCTGAACCTTTTCAGATTGGTTTGCCTGTACCACTCCCCTGTGGCCACTAAGAAAATCAAATAGTGATTTACATCAAGGTCCAGGGGCAAAGTCCCCTACTAATGCTTCTGAATTACCATGTCACTTTTTATTAACTACACGTGTTGCTTCCGTACTCTGAACATCATTTAGTCTAAGGCTAAATGACTACTAACATTCTATTATCTCTATTTCTGGACCCTTCTTCTAATGAAGGCTCGTTTATCATTTATCTGTCTCTCTTTTAAATATAATCATAGCAAAGTGATAACCTGAGTCAGATTCAAGATCTGTGTTAACAAGAATCCAAAATAGGCATTGTGCATACATATCTTCCTATTTTCGGTGATGATTGAATTGTTCCATTTAAGATAAGCGTTAATCCAGCACAAAGGGGAGGATGTTATAACCTGCATATAGGTTTCAACCAATGTATCTTCAATACTACATGATTATGGAATTTTGTTTTCACATTTGTTTACATGTTAGCCTAAAAGATCTAAGCCAAAATAAACACAATGTCCCCCTAATCAGGACCCTCCTTGTTATAGAGCCAAAAGTCAAAAAGTTGACTGCAAAAGAGCAATCAAAGACCCTCACTTAACACTTGAGTTTTGCATATAATGGCGCGACTGTTTGTGTCACTGTGCAATCATGACCGTGACTGTGTATCCAACTGTGTGTCTGACTCTGTGTGGCTGTGTGTATGTAACTGGACTAATTACAGGAATGTTTAAGGATATTAAGATAGCTTTTAACCTATTATGATACCATGAATGATTCGTCAAATCAGATGGGCACAAAACATGAGCAAAAAGGGAAGGTTTTACTAATATAATATTCAAAAACATCTTTTTTTTTTTCCTTCCGTACTAAGTCAAGTGAAATGCTGACGGCAGTAGGCAGTTGATCTAACAGGAAATGCATGCAAATTACCATTAGCTTTATTATTATTACCATCAACTTCAAACACATTCCTTAGCACTCTACAAAAAAAGAAGAAGAAAAAAAAAACAGTTAACAAGAGACACAAATCGTAGAGATCCCCCGCTTTCAAAAAGACGCAGGGTAAACTGGTATTCACTTAAACCAATAATAATATATTAAAGCTTCCGTATTAATGAAATTCACCAAATAAAAGCAAAACAACTCAGCAATGTAAACATTCCGCACACAAAATATGCTGTATTTTCCATTCCTGCAAGATGCTCACTGTTTAAGTCATTACACACTAAATCCAATGAATATTTTCTTTTACGCGCAAATAGCAGGTGGTATCGAGATATAAAATGCTAGAATTTAGAAAAGAAAAAAAAAACAGGTTATGAAATGATAAAATGATAAAAATGCTTCTCTTCCAGGTAAATTATGTAGTTTTCTCAGAGCTATCAGGCACTGCAAGGAGAATAGAAGCCAGCGAATAACTGTTTTCATGCTGTTTAGAGAATTATTGCTGCGAAAACATGTTATTTCCACACAATCGCTATAAAACTTATGTTCCATTATTTAGGCCCCTACCATTCAAATACATGTTTGATGTTTTGCTATTAACAAATTATTTCACTTTGCTGATAGCAGACAAAATGCACATTGAAAGCATTGGGTTTATTTCATTGTGATTACACGTTGTAATTTAATTTCTCAAAGAATGCTAATTAATTAAGAAACCCCTGCATGCTAATTTCACGGATGTTAGTACTTTGATTTTTTTTCCATGCAATCCAGTGACGCAGAAGGTTCTGTTCACTAAAATGTGAGAATAGCTCGAGGAGGTCAACGTTGGAGGTCAACCTTAGTTTTGAGACAAACTGAACTTTGGCACTCGAGTTTCCTTCCCACTGAAAGTAATGGAAGGCGAAATGATGTTATTTTTGAGTCAAATTTAGCACTAGAGCTAGGCTTATCTTTGATAATTTTGCCTCCCATTACTTTCAGTGAGGAAGACTCAAACCTGTTTTCATTTCTAAGTCAAACCTGGCTGCCAAATTGTCATAAAAATTAAAGTTGACTTTCAAAGTTGACCTCCTCGTGCTATTCTCCAATTTTAGTGAATAGGCCCATGATAGTTTTACTAAATCATGATATAGTTGTTTACTTGTAGACGAGAAAAAAAAATCTTGATTTCTCCCTATCAGAAACACATATAAACTATAAAAAATGCATCCTGCAGGGCAGCAGCCCTTTTAACACAGTCCTGTAATATACAATTTCCAAAAAGTCATACTTAAAAATTAGGCATTGTCTGACAACATTGTTTTTTGTTTTTAAGATTTTTCAATACAAATTCCTTCCATGATGATCTTTGCGTATATATCAACGAATGAGACAAAACATGGGTTTGACAACATGTAAAATGTTACAGCATCCCATGACACATGTTTACATTAATTCCTAGGCAGGTTATTATAGTTTCACATGTGGTGCTACCTTACTGACATTGTGCAATCATGTATATTCCAATCCAAGCCATTGTTACTGAATACATTTGTTTGTCTCTTACCAAAAGCCTCATCAACGTGTCATTCTGTGGCCTTGTTATTAAAGAATGGAGATGATTGTGATGAGTCGTCTATTACCTTTTCTCCATTACAGCTACATTTCTTAATCAACTTCCAACCCCTTTGTTTGATGATCAGCAATACTCTAAATCAAAATCTTTGATGCTAGGGTAATTGTTAAAGGATAGCACATGGTCCACCTCAGTGGTGACATTATTTTTCATTATTTGTCCAGCCACTAACTTTGTAACTAAATCGTGAACCGTGGCTTATTTCACAAATAAGCATTTCTAGTGGAGATGGAAAAACTTTCTTTTCAGCCCATTCTGCTAAAAGTACAAATATATATATATATATATATATATATATGTCTTCACTAGAATGCTCTTTGTTCTGACCCATGGGTGCAATAGCACCCACAGGCTCTTGGAAAAAGAATCCCAGGAGACTTCTCACTTCCGTGGCATCTAACCACTGTTATAATGAATCACAGCGACCGTATGCCGCTTGTGTCAGCTTCTGTTGGCTATGACCTAGGCAGAGACAGTAGCGTCACAGGCATGATGTCAAGGGGTTAATCACACAGAAGGAGTCATTCTGAAGCAATTTGGATTCATTTTGGAAGTCAAATACTGAATTCCAGGCTGCCACGTCACTGATATGGTTGGTTCTCTGCAATTTGGCAGCGCTGACTGGTGTCAGACGGACCATCTCTCTACAGACATGGAGGAATGCTCTGTGAACCCTAGTTTTTGCAGACAATATATTTTGAATGGTGCCCAATTCATGGTACATCATTCAAATTACTCTTCTGATTAGGTAGAAGTGATCTTCATGAAAATAACGTTTGGGGGTTTTGTCTTTAATCCCTGAATTTTGCAGCCCCTAGTATCTGTAACAAAAATACTACTATTGGTTTCAAATTAGATGCTTTCAATACATAAAATAAACATGATTCCCAAATAATTTGAAAACTGTCAGCACAAGTCAATAATACATCCATCAGCACAAATCTAACCAAGTTTAGACCACTTTCAAAACTTTTCTCCAGAACCTATTTTTATGAATAACACACAATGTTTTTTTCTGGATTCTCACAATTTTCACCATTACTGTGACATTTACAGTAAATGAATTATTCTTAACTACATGCATCACAGTGAATCTAATGAAGGGGACAGAAAGAGTTGAAAGCATTCACTACTCATGTTTGTCTTGCTTGACCACGATTCTCAAAAAACAATTGAGTAACTTCATGAAATGAACTGGCGTTGAACCAATATCCAGAACCTTCCAGGTAGTTGATCTAGCAACTCATGAAAAGGACAACCCCAGAAGAGCAAGGTGGTCTTCTCCAAGGCCAATCAGTTAAAATATGTAACTCATTGATTATTTTGGATTCTTCCAACATATTTGAATGCTTTATCTATCATTTTCCTGCGTGTTCTTGAAGACCACCAGTGTTTTGTACTGTTGAGATATTGACTGAGCAAGACAAATTCAACTGCTCATGTAATAAATACTATATGATCCTTTTTCAAAAGATTATTTTTAAATTGATAGTATGTGTTCTTCCTTTATGTCGGATATACTCCTTAAAGCAAACAGAGAACATGCAATGTGTAGTTCAGAGAAAGATCATTTAGGTTCCGAGACCGAACAGCAAGATTTGGCACAGTCTTAAAATGATGTGGCTAAGTGAGACATTAGTGAAGAAACTCGGTCTTCAACATACATAGGCAGGATTCCTTGAGAAGAATGTCTGTCCATACCCAGTAGTCATTAATAGAGACTGTTAAAGGTGGTCAAGATTCCTTCATCTTTAAGTCTAGTAGTTGTAGGCACACGATGGTCTATATAACACTGTTCATCCCTGACAATGCAGTACTAAACTATATGAGAGGAGAAAACATTTATGATTAACTGTCTTGTCCACCTTCCTATGTAGGATAATGATGCTAGCTCTCACATTATTCCTCCATAATCTACCTCAATTCTCTGAAGAGCTTCTGCCAGAATGAATGAATGGTTTTCAGGCTTATAATGTATATGCCCAATTACCCTCTAGATGCTCATAATGAGATTAATAAATTCCAATATGTACCGTATTTTAGGTAAAAACATGTAAATAAAGACACCTGATAAAACACATGTACATTTATTTGCTAATAAATGCAATACACAGGGTGGAAATGCATGAGCCAAAAACTCTCCACCTCCAGAAAGGCTGTTTCAATACTTTGGATTTCATCACTGTGGGATGGAAATTCAACACCTTACACTGGATTATATTGCATATTATAAAATTACATGAACACTCTGTTCATATAAACAAAAAACTGTTAGTTTGTTTTTATGTATTGTGATGAGCAAACTACACTTGGATCTAAACCTATACGTACACCTATATTTGTATTTTCTTTGTAACTTTTTGTGGTATTCAGGCCAGATTTATTCTTCTGTAAATGGAAGTACCTACTCTTTGAATGTTTTACGATCATATATCTTGATATATGAATATAGGTAATATACTGTAGTTCCATTCATATACGATTTAGATAAAACATAATAGGCAATGTGCTTAAACATTCCGTACTGACTAGGCACTTAATCAAAGCCTTGTATACAATGAAGGACAACTGTTGCATTAAATTGTACAAGGTTTAACTAAAAGATTGCATCAAATGCAGAGGTTTCACACATAAATGCTTTCATGACCGAATATAAACATTAAGCCCTCTTTGCTCAGCATAGCTCTATTGCAGGCTACATGGTGTTCAGAATCCTGGATTGGAAGAAGGAACATCTGAGCCAAGATTCCAAGATCCAGGACAAAGAGGGCTTAAATAAGGTACTTTATTTCTATTATTCCAGTAACACATTACTATTTAAAATGTCTACATCTGTTGCAATCTTTCAATTAAAAATAGCATACCCTTTTCCCAACCTTTACATTTAAATGTAGACACGCATATAAATATATTTTTAGTTTTAATTGATTTTATTCTATTTTTTCTTACTCATTATGTTTTGTTCCAAAAAACATTCAATAACTGTGCCGGATATTTATTGTCCAATCTATATAAATATGTAGCATAATTACACAATAACACAAACACTTGCTTTGTCAGTGCTTTCAACTTTCATTCATCTTGAAAATGCTCTGCTGTTTTTAGATTTTAAGGTTATATAGGTCATACTGATGAGGGAAATAGAAGGTTAGGTATATTGCATGTAATGGTCGGAGATTTCTATGAAGAAGACTGCTGGACGCAAATTGCCTTTCTACCCTAGGGCACTGCAGCCCGTTAGTTTCCACTTGTAATCATACATAATTTTCTGTTACCTTGTCTTATATTGTTTGTGCTGTTATAGAGAGAGGAGGAAAAAAATGTCTACTTTGTGTTATGTTTGTACATGATTGATTAAGTATTTTACCATGTTTAAAGGCTTTCTTATAAAATATGCAAACCAAATTAAAAATATACATGATTTTGTCAACTTCACGAAGCTGTAATTATACCATTTAAGTAATTGCCAGCTGATTGCCAGGTAAAGCAAATGTAAACAAAAATACAAGAGCACCAACAAACCTGATACTTAACAACAAGCATGTAAATGCAAAGGGGAATGGAACAAGAACAGTCTCATTTTACGAGGGCCTTGCATTTTATCTCACTAATCAAATTTATTTTGCAGTATTCTTCCATGATTATCAGCTCTCTGAGCTGGGTAGTTTTTTTTTTTTTGGTTTTTTTTCCCTTTCTGCAGCCATTAATTCACTTGTAATATGTACTTTTCATAGAGCACTAATAAGATACCAGTAAAGCTGGGTGAAGACTTTATTACCATGAGTATATCAATTGTATGCTAACAGGTTTCAAAATCTGATCCCATCCCTACAGTGTTGCTAATATTGATCGTTCACCCAATAATAAGAATTTTCATGACTTCAGAACCAAAGAAATTAAATAGGTTCTGCGATGTCATCATGTACCGGTCTGAATTGTCTAATTGTTACATTTGCTGACTTCTGCAATGACACATGCCGCTATCGAGCTTTTCAACATCGCTGCACCTTGGTTTTCGCGAAGAGGAAAAGAGAGTATTAGGCATGAATGATTGCTGGAGATATTGAAGTTAATCATGGATAACAAATAAATAGAAGTGGAGCAGCAGGAAGATTTGAAGAAATATTATTTGTGGTTACTCACTAAGAATGAGTTGCTTCTCATAGATATCACTAATATAACATAAACAGAAAGCAGAGCACAAAATAGAATAGTATAGTCTTAACAGTATTACATACCTCCCAACATCTGCCCCTTGCATATCTGGATGCCTTAATAGGCCAGGTGATGCTACTGAACACTAGAAGTACTCATTCTCTAGTGTCCCCAACACTGGAGAATTAGATCAGGACAGCTGGATATTGGTCATGAATACTGATTTCCTGCTGAGCTTTACCTCTTTCCCAAAAAGCCAAATAGAATTAGAGCTCTTTGGACAGTGGAGAGAGCCTCCAAATAGGGGATTGTCCCATGCAAAGCGGGACTGTTGGGAGACATGGTAACAGTGGAATATTGATTGGTCTATCAGGTTGTACTATATATAGAAATAGGTTTTATCTTTACAATAACAGAAAGCCAACAGCAACATGACAATGACAATGTAAGAGCAGATGTTTGTTCATCTTCTTATCTTTGAACACTAAATAGTGAACAGTGGGGAATTGACAAGGCACTTGGAAGAAAAGAATTGTCCAAATAGTTGAATTGGAATTATAGGGATAGCTGTATTTATTGTGGCCTGATTAAATCTTGAAGCCAATCATGGTTACAAAATATGCCAGTGAAATTAAAATAAATGAGAGTTAAAAATATATACATACTATACATGTAGATGTACTTTATATTACACAAATTACATAGAATCTGTATATTCTGACAATGGCAATGACATTGAGATATAGCCTAGAACATTACAACTGTCTGGTATCCATAAATATTTGTGAAGAGGATCAATTGGTTATGGATCTACATTTGATAAAACATCAGATTATATGCTATAATCACATAAACACATACATAGTTCATTCAGGAAAGCGGGAACAATGCTTGGGAGGTCAAGTGTCAGCTCTACCGATCATGCATGGTAGGCACTGTCACTCACACTTGCAGGGCTACTGCACAGTAACCAGTCTCCAGATACATCAAAGACTTCAATTTTGTCCTATAACATTGCACTCTTAAATCACAAAAAAGTAGGACAGAGTTAAAGCTCGACAGGACAGAGGGATTGCCTCCCAAAATCATGACTGTCCTATGCAAAGTTGGACAGTTGGGAGGCATAAGAGTTTATTGTATATTTTAATTTGCTTCACAGTTTGTTTACCAAATACAAAGCTTCAAAATCCAAAAACAATTTCTAAAAGTTCTCCATAGATAAGAGTTGCTTTCAGAACTGAAAAACACAAAACAATACTGCTTTGTAAAGATGTAAGAGAATATATTAAAGATTATTTGGTTATATTTAGCAATAACTTGATTTTGTCTGTACAATTGTGTATTCAGTTGAATGGCTCCTGCTTGTCTGATTGTGTGGTCAGGATTACATCTATAATTTTGTTCTATTTTAAACCTAGTTTACTGTCTTAAAGCAGACATCAAAGTCAGTGTAGAATACAAGAATCCAGCAGATATACTGGAGACAATATCTTATACTGGTATACATGGTTCTACCTGTTTGTACATTTGAGGGCTCTTCTTTCTTTTTTTTGCATTGCAATGTTGCTGACTGCCTCTAGGGGCAATCTACCAACAGCAAGAATGTGACAGACATGAAAACTGCTCACTTCTGAAGCTTTTGCCAACAAGAGGGACATGGAAGCATTACAGCCACACTGCCTGAATGGTGTTAGCGAACATTGATGGATAACACCACTCATTCCACCGCAGGACAGACCAGGTACATCCTATGTAGGCAACACAGTTTCTGCCAGCATGGACCTAGTCTATCCAATGACACAAAGGCATTAATAAAAAGAAAAAATAGAAAATCAGTATAAAAAGTTGCAAATAAAAAACGTCATAATGGCACAAAGCATACTTCAATATATGTTTACGTTAATGTGCGCTAATCAGATGTGTTTGTAAGAACTGTGTTACAAACTCTGTTATGCTGTGTAGCACCTGACAGTCTCTGTCTGTCTGCGTTGGTCCTAAAACTGTACCAAAAAACCTTTGGGAATAAATCCAAACATAATATATTAAACTACAATGAAGGAAGATAATGTCTTGATACTTTATTTAGCAGACTAGAATAAGAAAGGTGTGTATACAGATTAATAATTAATGTATAGAGCAGTAAAAACACAGAATTTTAAAATTGTAATATATGCAGCATTGATAAAGCCTATTTATAAAGTGGTACCAACCAATAAATTAATCAGATGTTTTATACACTAAACCGGATTCTTTATAACGCAAGAGAAAAACAATTAACTGTATAAGCTTTGGTGCAAGTACTATAATTATTTTCATTATCTTTGCACTTTATTCTTTTGCCAAGAAATGTACTACCTACCAGGATCACATTAGCATTTTAAAGGTTTGCAGATTTGGCTCATGGGCTGGCAGGTGCCACATAAATTTAAATGCTGGCAGGATTATAGGAAGACAAATCGTGTTTCAGCTCATTGCCGTTTGCATTTGCTCATTGAAAAAGTGTCATCCGGTGTGACAAAGTTACCTTTATGACTTAGCCTAGGTACTTTAAATCACTTTCTTCATTTGAAAATGCAATACTGGCCAGTCTAATTTATCACGTTAAAGGTCTTTGGCGTGAACTGAAATGACGCAATCAGTAGATCAGTTTGTTTTGGGGTGATTTACGAAGTTGGTTTTGGTACAACTATGTTGCTTCCTAAAGTTCCACATTTCTCTAAATACAACTAAGCCCTGGCAATCGCACATTGGGGCTTGGGATCCAGAAAATGACTTTGTGATCCAAGCATGATTGCAATATCAGTCACAAAATCTTGCTTAAATTCTGCTTTGACCCCTTCATGATGCTAGGTGCTTGCGTCCCAAACGATGCAAGCACCAAAATGTCACAAATTGTTCCTGGCCACCGATCACCTTGTGATCGGTAGCCAGGAACACTCTGGCAGAGACCCGATCAGGGTCTTAATAGACCCTGTGGGTCCCTGCCAAAATATTGCGAGACCTCCGGACGTCACGTGTGACGTCACGGAGGCGTGCCCGAACCCGGAAGTTCGGGCACGGCGTGATTTAGAGAAATGTAGCCGGTGCTCGCTTTGAGCACCGGCTACATTTTCCCTGTCGGACTGAGGCCACTCAAAGTGGCCTCAGATGACAGGTGGGATCCCGCTGCAAGTGCCTGCAGCGGGATCCGAAAACAGCTCATCGCGGGTAGCCCTGATGAGCTGTTTAACAAAGGACGTACTATGCCGTCCTAACGACTTTAAGGCACTTAAAGTCAGGACGGCATAGTACGTCCTAACGTCACAAAGGGGTTAATGAATAAGCCATCAGTGCACTTTGCTATAATAGGAATTGCATTATTATTGTGGGGTTTACCTGTAATCCAAAACAAATTGGGGGAAAAAAAAAACACATTTTTATTTGTGATTCTAAAATTGATGTGTTAGTTGGACAGCAAACAATATAATAACGGTAGGTATATTAATACCTATTAAACAACATCACTCTTTTAGTTGTTTATATATATTTAAATGTATATATATATATATATATATATATATATATATATATATTAGCAGTATCAACATTTTTACACAGTTCCAACAGTTGGGTTTTGCTTTAAAAAGACAGCCAGAGACAAACCGATATATCATGGAGAGTGGGTCTTCTCTGCAGTTGGCCTGATGAAGCTCTACTGAGCTTGAGCTATTTTGCTGAATAAAAAACATTGTAGTTAATAAACCTCACAGATAGGCATTTTATAAATATATCTAAAATATGTATAGCTGTTTGCTGTTAGCATTCAAAAAACAATGTGTTTGCTCATGAGAGTTGAGATAGTGGGATTCTCTACATATTGAGTGCTTGACACTACAGTATAACTTGGAACTTGCATTGCATGTTTTCAATGCTACTGCCAACAAATTTGGCATGGTCCCAAGATGATGAACAAGTCCTGCATCCAGTGTTAACTCTCAGTATTTTACCCAATCATTATCCAATAATTATTACTTCATGGTGCACCCAAGTGAACTTGCTCTTCAAATAACCACACGCTCAGATATTAATGCCAGTTGTTTTGCTATAAGTCCTATTCTCTAAATGTATTGGAGTCATGGACAGCTGGGCAAGGATTCCACAAGAAAAGTCATTCAACTGCTGTTATAAGGGATATGTTAAAATAAACCTTAATTATTTTGAAAGTTAAATAACTTTTTGTGCTCTGAGAAAGTTTAACTCAATCAATGAAAAATATAGATAGACTGGGGAATGGTAGCTTCATGTACCTCCCACCCTACTCTGGGAGGTGTCCAAATATGAAGATATTAAAGACGCAGGGGCAAAATAAAACTTTTCATCTATTACATCAAAATAAAATTAGCAGGAATCCAAAGGAGAAATCAGAAACAACCTGCTTCTGACTTCTACTTTCTCTTCCATCAAATTTTAATTTGATACAATAAATTACAAGTTTTAATATGATCCTGCGTCTTTTATCTAGATTTTCTCTGCATATCGCGCTACCTCCTTTTCAGTTGTTTATTACTGATTACGATCAAGTTGGTGACCCAGAGCCCAGTGATAGAGTAGGGCGGGAGTTACATTAAGGTACCATATTTTTAATATAGATAGAATGGAGGGCTAATTCCTTTTCGATATTGAAATAATCAAAAGCTATGTGAAAACTATTTATGACAATAAGTTATTTTGGAATTGTGATGTATACATTCCATTCTGTTTCAATGGCTTGCAATTAATTACTAAGGTTGTTCTGCAGCAATAGATGTTTAAGCATCACATAATTAAAAATATATATATTGTTTCTACTAAATGTAGGGAGGTTTAAAAAATATATTGTGTGTCTGCAAGAAACATTCAAGCCGAGATGAATATGGTTGCCTACTCCTGATTGCAACCTGACAGCTGACAGCCTACACAAGAGTTTCTAGGTGCTGATAAGCAACAATGGATTACTGCTTTTTATTTAGACCTTGTAAAGGCAGAACAGTCAGTCAATAGCCTGTGCATGCACAGAAGAGCAACTATTGTACAGAGATGTTTATCACAAATCCATCACCAGTGTTCCACTTCGCATTACACTATAGCATCCTGTCTGTGGACAACATCAAAGACCTGAGCACCTCCAGATGACAAGTCGGGCTGACAAGCAGTAGAATGTTATATAAACCTCGACACATAATATGCATATTTAACAGTGCATCCAATTAACTGCATTGCTGACTGAGATTAATTTATTATTCATTTTACTCTAACTTATGTTAATAATTTCACAGCCAACATTGAAAACTGACTGATACAGCATATTGGTGTTGTTGGACACTGGTATAAAGAAGTGAACAGAATTAAAGCTTTGAGGTGGGGGGGGGGGGGGTGATTAATTGGGGAATGAAGTTACCAATGGTATTAAATCAATTTGTGCATATTGTGTTGTACAGTGCTTGTTCCTGCAAGTTCTGTCTGATTTGCATATCAAAAAAAGTACAATGTTTTTCCATAGAAAACCAGGGAACAAAAGTTTAGAGAATGTGTCAAAGGGAAAATGAGTTTGTTCAAGGACTCCAGGACTTCTATTTTATTATTTATTTATACAATTCTTGCCTTGTTTGTAACTAGTGTTGAGCGAACCCGAAACGCACTGTTCGGGTTCGTACCAAACTTTACGGTTTTTGGACCCCGAACACGGACATTTCACTGATTGTCCATGTTGGAGTTCGGGGTTCGGCGATTACATTGTATGTAATGCTATTGGCTTTCTATAAACCGAAATAGAGTCCCCATTCATAAGAAATTCTTATGAATGGGGACTCTATTTCGGTTTATAGAAAGCCAATAGTATTACATGTATTCCATAAGCCGAAAGTCTATAAACCAAACGACATTCGGTTTATAGACTTTCGGTTTATGAATGGGGACTTCTTATGAATGGGGATTCTTATGAATGGGGACTCTATTTCGGTTTATAGAAAGCCAATAGCATTACATGTATTCCATAAGCCGAACGTCTATAAACCGAAAGACATTCTGTTTATAGACTTTCTTTTTATAGAATAGCAATAGCATTACATGTATTCTATAAAATGAAAGTCTATAAACCGAATGTCTTTCGGTTTATAGACTTTCGGTTTATGGAATACATGTAATGCTATTGCTATTCTATAAACCAAAATAAAGTCCCCATTCATACGAATAGGTCAATTGACCTATTCTTATGAATGGGGACACTCACCAACATTTTACTTCATTTTGCAGCCCTCTAGCCCTTTCCAGGACTTTTTTAGAGGCATTTTGGTGGCCAAAAGTTCGGGTCCCCATTGACTTCAGTGGGGTTCGGGGTCAAGTTGGGGGTCAAGTTCGAGCCCAAACCGGACTTTTTTCCGAAGTTCAGCCGAACCCGCCGAACCCGAACATCCAGGTGTCCGCTCAACTCTATTTGTAACCCTTTGTTCAAGTGAATGACTCTGCTATCGTGATGTGCATATGTACCAATGTCCAATAATATTAGCATAGAAGCATCACCTAGTGTAACCCTGCATCGTCAGCACCAGCTGGTGCAGCAGCAGTTTAAGTCAAAGGGTACTCTGGCTCTGCTGTTATGTAAACCCTTTACTGGCTTTCCACTTCTTCAATGATCAAATAGAAATCAAATTACATAATACTCACCTGCACAGCCTTTAAAAGCTTCACCTAGTGTCTGTCCTCCTTCCTCATCAGATTCTATTACAGATGCCTGGAGCAATGCTTTCAAACAGTTGCCGAATATTTATTGGGCTCACTTGTACAGAATCTCCAGCACGCTTTCTCAATCTTTAAAAGTCTCTCAAAAGACAGCTCTTCAAAAAGACATACACACCACTCACCTACTCACCTAAAAACACCCTGTAAGAATTGCATGCTCTTACGACAGCATGCTCCTCCCCCCACTGCACCTTCCATCACAATCCTATTTCCTCTAACATCATGTATATCCCCTGTCTCTTTTTCCATTTTTGATTGTAAAATTGCAAGCAGGACTCTCTCTGCCTTGTCTACTGGTTTGAGATTGTAACAAGTTCTGCATAAATAGTCAATACATAAACAGTAAAGGAAAAAAAAATGTCGGCCAAATATTATGTTACGTTTAATTGAAAGATCTGAAGAATACACACTTTAAATATAAATGCTTTAATGAGAATCCAAATAGAGTACCTTAATGAGCACTTTCTGCACCTGACTAGAGTTAAGCGGACACCTGGATGTTCGGGTTCGGCGGGTTTGGCCGAACTTCAGAAAAAAGTCCGGGTTCGGGCTCGAACTTAACCCCCAACTTGACCCCGAACCCCATTGAAGTCAATGGGGACACGAACTTTTGGCCACTAAAATGCCTCTAAAAAAGTCATGGAAAGGGCTAGAGGGCTGCAAAAGGAAGTAAAATGTGGGTAAGAGTGGGACAAGTGCCCTGCAAACAAAAATGGATAGGGATATAACTTCAAATAACATAAAATACATACAAATTAAAAATACAGCTAAGCCATAAAATAGAACTAGATGGAATCTTTGATTTTAGTTTTGGAAGAACATAAATCTAAATCTAAAGCATGGCTGCCAGGAGGATCAACAGAATTATCCATTTGAGAGAGGGTTGGAGTGCAGGGTATTCTCTTTCAGTTTATACTAAGTGACCCATAGGTTGAGGAGGCGGTGATCGTGGCGGTGTAGGTGGAAGTGGCGCTGGAGGAGGAGGAAGAGGAGGAGGAGGTAGCCATAATTTTTCAAAGTGCGCTGTAAGCACAGTATTGGACTGTTTTATTTGACTCTCAGATATGAAGTGCACCGCAAGATGCAAATGTACTATTTAGCACCCTAAACAATTAGAATTTTTCAAAGTGCGCTGTTAGCACAGTATTGGACTGTTCTATTTGACTCTCACATATGAAGTTCACCGCAAGACTCAAATGTACTATTTAGCACCCAAAACAATTAGAATTTTTTTAAGTGCGTTGTAAGCACAGTATTGGACTGTGTTTTTGACTCTCAGATATGAAGTGCACCGCAAGACGCAAATGTACTATTTACCACCCAAAACTATTAGAATTTTTCAAAGTGCGCTGTAAGCACAGTATTTGACGGTTCTATTTGACTCTCAGATATGAAGTGCACCGCAAGACGCAAATGTACTATTTACCACCCAAAACTATTAGAATTTTGCAAAGTGCGCTGTAAGCACAGTATTTGACGGTTCTATTTGACTCTCAGATGTAATACATGTAATGCTATTGCTATTCTATAAACCAAAAAAGAGTCCCCATTCATACGAATAGGTCAATTGACCTATTCGTATGAATGGGGACTCTATTTCGGTTTATAGAAAGCCAATAGCATTACATGTATTCCATAAACCGAAAGATATTTGGTTTATAGACTTTCGGTTTATAGAATAGCAATAGCATTACATGTATTCCATAAACCAAAAGTCTATAAACCGAATGTCTTTTGCTTTATAGACTTTCGGTTTATGGAATACATGTAATGCTATTGGCTTTCTATAAACCGAAATAGAGTCCCCATCCATAAGAAATTCTTATAAATGGGGACTCTATTTCGGTTTATAGAAAGCCAATAGCATTACATACAATGTAATCGCCGAACCCCGAACTCCAACACGAACATACAGTGGAATGTTTTGTGTTCGGGTCCGGGGACCAAAAACCGTATTGTTCAGTACGAACCCGAACAGTGCGGTTCGGGTTTGCTCAACACTACACCTGACCCAAGATTATAAACAAAATGTCTGCCCCCTGGTAATACCGTTCGATGGAGCAAAGAGGACCAACAAGGTAGTTTATTTGCATTTTCTCACTGATCTAGTATTTCAATTAATCATGACTTTATTTTCAGTTGTCCTTCAAATATAACGTAAATGTAATTTAAAAACCCACCTCTGATCTACAAAAGCACTCAACAATTAATGACATACACATTTCCCTCACTGCCTTTTTAATGCAAGGTGTTTTTAAGTTGTCCAATGCCTTAGGAACTCCTTATCTTCTAAACTCCAGATCTTGCCCTCTCTTGTTATACAAACTAAACACTATTCCATGCATGTGCCATTAAATAGAAACAAGGCCCCTGACTTGTAAACCGTTGTCAGTCTTGTTTCTAAACTTTCCTTTCATCAATTGGGGGGAAAAAAAACCTTTCTACTACTCTCTCTGCATTGTATGTATTTACTTTGTCCCCCAATGTCACTAGATCGTTAACTTACATACTAGATCGTTAACTACATACAAATATATATATATTTAAAAAACACTTTATAAATAAATATGAGTAATGAATTTAAACACTTCTAGTATTAAATTGGCTCCACATAGAATATTTCCTGCATATTACCCAGATGAATTGTGGCTTTTAACCCTTGGATGTCCAGACTGGTTATACAGAACATTTTATTATTGTCATGGTTACTGTAAAGCGAAAACACTACAGTGTAATCAAACTCTCTTACCAAGGCTATAGCCACCTTTGCAACCAGACTGTAACAAGTGCAGAGCAATCCACACAGCATAAAGGACAGCCAAGACAATCTCTAATACCAATGATTAGATGATAGGGCCAATTTTACAGGAGAGGTGTATTGCTACTGCCTCTATGTAGGTCTCTGCTTGTAGATTTAGTAAGGACCTAGAAATCTCTGCTGGAACTGACAATGACAATAGCCTTGTTGTTGCATCAGAATGTAATACTTTGGAATGGTATGTTACTAATCTTTATACAATTTAATTCATGTTTTGCTCCAGCCCTATAACTAACTTAGTTGAATCTCTATAGAAACAGCACCTGGTCAAACCAACCCCGTAGTCTTCAGTGAGACTACAATAGCAAACGTGGGTGTGGCTATATATAACCCCACCCCTTTTATATCCAGGGTGTCAATAAAATAGTAGCTCTGCAGTCCAGTGTCTACCCCTTTTCACAAATAATCTGGTCTTGTTTATCTGCTGCTCTACAGAGCAGTGATCTACTCTTTTACACAACCCACTCATGAAGGATGGAAATGACAAAGGCATGTTATTTGAATAAATCCCCCTCTAATGATTATAATTTTTTTCAATTAATGGCTTAAATCAAAGTTGAAGTTATACTATAATAGCCTTATATGTGTCTCCACACTCCTACACGTAATTATCGTTATGACTAAAGTTGCCATTAAAAACCCTTATCTCACAAACCCTCCATCGCATTTTACCAGTCTCCCAACATTACTCTATAATTCGGAGCTCCATGTGAGATGATCCTGTTCTTTTAACCTACAGTGTGGTCTAATTCTTTTGGTCTCATTCCACTTTTTTTTTTTTTTTAGCTCTTTAATTTTGCTACAACGAACCGTTTAAATTGTGCCCATATTTTTACCTTTTAAAAACAGATTAAAACCTGCAGTTGTTCAGGATCAAGTAGTGTAATATTGGTAGATAATTAAAAAATAATTAAAATGAACATTGCCATTATACCTTGTACTATTACATTCATGGCATTTGTCATTAAAATAACTGCATTAAAGCAAAACGCCTGTATAATTATGGTTATGTGTTAATAACAATTCTGGTGCAAAGTTCTAAATGTAGAACAATCGGTAGGAACATTCTATATGTTTTCATGGTGTTGACTCTACTGGTAGAACTTTGCTCTAGAGGTGCTCTTGAAATATGTGGCCAAATGTGTCTCTGTAGTAATGATTCTTCTGCCTTTGCCTCATGAAGGCACAAAAGGTGCATGAAATACTGGTTTTACATGATAAGTCTCATCATATTACCATTCTCAGATGTAGTTAATGAATGGTGTTCAACGAGATTGTTTTGAAACTCTCTCAACCTAAATACTAAAAAATGTAGAGAATAAAAAAATTATAAAAACTGATTTATACATTACACAAACAACACTTGGAAGCAAATGCATAAAATAAGAGTAACACTGCTTTTACATGTGTCTGTGCTTATGACATCACCTTGTGGCTTGAAATGCAAATTACACGTTTAGCGTAGAAAAGTTGTTAATTTGCATATCAAGCCACAAGTCTTAAGCATGAGACATCACAGACACATTTAAAACACGTATTTATCTTATGTTATGCATTGGCAAGCAATATACTACATTCTCTACATTCACATTATAAGCAATGTTTAGATTGACAGAGTCCCCTGTTATCACGACGAGCCAACAAATTACATTCAAGTGTATACATTATCAACATGAATAGAAAGCCAAAACCATGTAATTGTATAAAAAAAAGATGTTTTGACTAATCAAGAATAAACATAAAAATACATTTACAATAGGAATCTTTTTTCAGAGTTCTCTGCTGCTTTTGGATATGGTTTTGTTTTTTTTTACTTAAAATAACTTGAAAGATAATGGATTTTTAATTTAGGATGTCTAATCACGCAGAGCATCATTAGACATTTTATAATTAAATAGGGCATTTGCATTAACACTGTACTTGCATTAAAAGGGACTTGAAACCAAACATGGAGACAATGATTTGATACATTTACATTTTAAGCCAATGGGTGACTGTGTCTCTGAGACATGTGATCTATTTTAGAAAAATTTTTTCGATACCAAAATTAAAGGGATAGTAAACCATATTTTGTATTTCCCTGAAAGCTATGAGCATAGCCCTCAGATTGCTTTCTTTCAGTATGATAGGTGTCCACCTATAGAAGGTATAGTGCCTATTTTGGACCCAAAACCCCTGTTCCTCTTTCTGCCTCTGGTTTTAATCTTTTCTACGAACTCAGAATTTTGCAAGCTAAATAAAGTGCATTTCAATTGCTTTGAATGTGTTTAGATATTCCTTTTTGTATGCAATACACATTATTCTTATTCTAAAGAACCTACCAAATTACACACATAGCTATTAATTGTCTGTAAAGTCACTTTAAGAATCTCATGTAAACATCACCCATAATCACACCTTCAGATACTCCCCCAAAAAGTAGCATATCTCCTTTTGGCCATTTGAAATAGTGGTAGGTATGGTTGAAACAGTCAAAGCATTACCTGTTAGGCTAACTGTTGTTTAAAATGTAGCTGCCTTCAAGACTAAAACAGAATAACAAATTACAAAGGAAGCAATGTGGGCTTGCACACAGACAATACAATAAATGGTCTGAGCATCAATCATCTTCCTATGGCTGATTATTGGGGATATAATCTAAGAAGAACGAATGCTGCATGATATATTCTTGTTCACTTTTTTTTTTCAATTATACATCTTTAAATTGAAAAAGGCAGTTTTGATGATAGTTTACATTTTAATGACCATCTGTTTCAAGGAACTTTGTGGGTGAAGCAAAAAAAAAAAAAAGGAAAGAAAGAAAGAAAGATAGTGTTAAGAGAAAAAGAAAAATCGAGCTATTCCTGAAGGAAACATGATGGATAACAGAACTTTGGAGCAGAGGTTACTGGCAATGAAGGCATCAGTCCATTTGTCAAATTAACACCTGTGTACATTATATATATATATATATATATATATATATATATATATATACACACACATATATATAAGGCATTACACATCCTGTTTCTTGAGACAGCATCGTACATCTCCTGTTTCTTACAAAATGCTAATTACCTCTGACTAGTATCAAATCTTACATCACTTGCTTACACTGTAATGGAGAGTGAAAACGCGTGGGAGGCCGAACTGGGGGGAAAAAGGCCATTTTTTTTCACTCATGACATAAATACATTACTCTTAATAACTAGATTCCTGTCTTACATATGGTGATAAATTGTGTTTTGCTTTTAATATCATTTATTTTCTGGCAAATTTCACTACAAACAGAATCCAATATATTGCCTCTGGGAGCCGTGTTCTTTTTATTGCCTGTAAAAAGACTGTAGTGTATGTTTATCTCTTTTTACTTTTTGGAAACTGGTGGGCTTTTTGGAGCTAGTGGGTTCTTCAAAAACAAAATATACTAGTCAGATGTTTTTTTTTTGGTGATAGAGCACCACTGAACCCTAGGCAGCTGTATCATCCAACACATATGTCTCCATAGTCACGACCCCAGGAGGCATGTCAATAAACATGCACATGCATGTCATGGGGTGCTGTTTGCACAGGTGAAAAAAATATTATTTTTGTTGTTTCAAAGACACAAGACATTGGGATTGCAGGACAGTTTTGAGTTATTGAACAACTTAAATTATCACATTTTTGCCAGCATGAGGTATAATATGTCGTCATGACATAATCTATATATTTTTAAATACACAGCGGTGTTGCTTATTAATGACAACATATGCATTCAATTTTTAAAAATGTATTATTGCATGCTATCTTTAAACATATTATATGTAGCACACAGAATCATTTATCACTGATAGATAATGGCAATGTGTGGTGATATAAAGCATGTGGTGATCAAAATCACTAATGGAAAAATTGCAGGACTGGCTCGTAAAACAGTAAAATACACAACATAAACTAAAAAAAATTGAAAAAAAATCTAAATATATAATTTAAGAGATTCATATTGGAGATCATTGAAAATGTTAGTTATTTAATTACTGTTAATGTCCTCAAAGATCAATAATTACACAGACAGAATGAATAAAATCAATTTTGAATTACAGCAGAAACCAAGAAATGTTGGCAATGTGCTAATGATTCACTCTCTGGTTAATTTGTTAGTGGAAGAAAATAATATATGATAATATTATGATTGTATTATTTAAAAGGCTGTTGGGTATAGTAAATTGGAGCATTATCATCAAAGGAGCATTAATGATGAGGTCCTGAACTGACCACTGGTGAGGTCCTGGCCTCCTCCAATACTCTTTATTAAAAAAAAAACATCTTTATACCAATCAACATTGCAAATGTTGTATCAAAGGTTAATAATATACTGAATGCAAAGCCTATATAGTAATACATACATCTCCTCTCTTACTGTAGCTCCGGCCATGTACTTTGATCCCTATATCAAATACAAACTGTATACACACTCTGTCCATATCAGCACTAGAAGTAAGGACCTTGTAAGGTCTGAAACATGTTATGAGTTCCTTCTTTTACTGTCCCCTCTATGATTCCGCAATAAATTACTATTCAAAGCAAGAAACTATTTTTTTCTCTCACCAAGTTTTTTTGGATAAGTCAAGTGGGGAGACCACCATAGCCTCACCTGGAGCCGTAAGGAACAATCAAGCCCAACAACAACATCAATACATCCAAACCTAGATCCAAGTCATAATGTGACAGGAGATGCCACAAATTAATTTTCTTTTAAATGGGGCACTTGCCTAACATTCTGCTGACACAGTGTATAGATAACCATGTTGAGTTGTCACAGTACCTATACATCATATAAAGTAATCTATCTCTTGCCCTTTCAGTTGGGCCATATCAACTATGCCAAAAAAAAGTTGCCATCTTTCAGTAAGTGTAAAAATATTCCAAAACCCCAAGAGACAATGAATGTGTGCAAACATGTAAACATTGAAGTCTGACACGTCCCTTAATGTCAAAAGAACAGACTCAAAAAGAAACATTTTTTGTTTTTCCATTCATAAAGTCAATTTAATATTGATTGATTTTTACCAGTACTGCCTGGGTTTAAGCAGAATATCCTGTGGTGAAACAGTAGTTATGAATAATCATATCACGTGCCAATCCGATAATAGTAATACCACAGTTCTATAGAATCCTTGGCATTGAAAGGAATCAAGGTCATTATTTGAAAGATGCTGTTTAAAGTAATATGTACAAAAAAAAAAAAATACTTTCAATTAACACTGTAAATTTATTTTTTGCAGGATCTATGTCCGTAAAGGTATCTTTTAGCTGAATTTCTATGCATTCCTCGCTAATTCTACTATGTATTGATTGGAACGAGCTGGCACATTGCTCATTCAATTGTAGGATCTTTTAAAAATAGGAAAAAGAATGTATTTTTTAAAATGCAGTGCTTTCTAACTGTGCACACTACCCAGAATCTGGGTCAGCATACATAAATATGTAAAGGTTACGCAGAAGATCTGCTTGTCAGGTTGTAAGTCTAATAAATGACAACCCATGATAGTTTAAATGAAGCATGGAAACGAAGAGAATGAAGAAAAATGAAGCTGTTCCCACTAATCAAACTGTGCTAGTTTTTAGTCAAATTATCTTATATATTTTTTTTAAAGTATAATATTAACATTAAAAATACGCTAATATACCATAGAAAACAAGCTTTAAACAAGAAAATAAATGATTTAGCCACCCTGATATTTTATTAGCTGTGTCTAATGTATCATTTCTTTAAATCAAAATGCCAATAATCCATATATTGTTTTTACTGAGACAGGGAATATGGTATATTTATGTGGACAAATATTCACAAAAACCTGTACATATAATTGTTGGTTTTCGTCTTAGATTCTGGATTTGCAATAAGAAGGTCCTCACTAGCCTAGAAAGAGACTCGTATACTAGGCTGAATGTAAAGAGGACAGGATTCTTTTACGGTTATAAAAACAGTAACTCTACGAAATGTTTAAAATCCTTTTGTCTTTCGCCATGCTTCTCAAAACATGTTTTATAGACTGGGAAAAGAACAAAAGAAACACTGTAAATTAGGCATTTTTATACACGGCTGCCAGAGTCTTTAAACTGAGCAGATAACACATAAATTCAAAGGAAATGAAACATTCACAGATACAGCTGTATGTAACGTATAGCTAGTTTACGACATGCAAACATTGTACCAATAACATGACAATTGACTTCTGTTAACATAAACAGTACTGGCCAGATACTGCACTATCATGGTCTGATTACTATACATTTTCTATCATTATTTTTTATTGGCATTATCATTGTTAAAGGGCTAGCACATAGTCCATGAGATGTTTGAGCCAGACAAAATCATCTTTAAGAAAATAGTCTTCTCTGTCAATATCTATTGAAAGTATTAAAAACTGGCGAGGAGGGGGAACACAAAAATCATGTCAGTCAATGAGTGAATTACGTGCTTTAAAATGACAGCTTTTGACATGTGACAAATTTACAGATTGAAGATATCACGCCAATATACAAAAGCAAATTCATTTTTTTTTTTACAATGTACAGCCGGACCCCTTTTGAATAAAGGACAAGGTGATCAAAACAAAGAACTGTCAAGGTGTCCTGCCCTTGGAATGGATGCACATCAGTTTGGTAACACAACATAGTGTACCCATGCATGGAGATAAAGAGACCAAAGGTTCAGGTATATCTCTGTAATGCTAACAATACAAGTTATGAAGGGCTTGTATTCTGTGCAGCCTTTAGTGGTCACCATAGGGCTGATAAACCTTATATCTAATTCATCACTGCATGACTGCATCCAAAGCTATGTACAGTAGTTCTAGAGTTTCATCTCGTGGAACTATTTATTGAAAGGAAAACAGGAAACAAATATGACTTAATCAAGTCTTCTTAGGACATTTTAATAAACAGCAAAAATATCAACAATCGAAAATGTCTATTCAAACCTTCAGTCTGTAACAAAGTGTTTTTCCAAAATAATAAAAAAATGAATGATGCAGATAAGTCAATCACTTTGTATAGCAGTAGGTTATGTGAATGTATCTCCAATGAATCAGCAAGTCAGAGCATATACTGAAACCATTCAGAACCTGACCTCATAGTGTACATTTCACATTTCTAATATTAGGATATTTATGTCCAGGTGTCTTTGTGGTAACAAACACTTCTACCTTGCTTGCTTTACAGGCTGCACAAATGATTAAAAAGTTGAATGTACACAAACCCCTCCCCCCACTAACTTATTTAAAACTGGTATTTAATAAGTTGTTTTCTAAATTATGTTTTGTGCACTACACCACCCACAAATATTCTTCTGTTGCTCGTTTATTCCATGATCATTTTTCCTAGTGCTGTGTTCATGCCTAGCATATGACTAGTGAAGCAACTGCATGGGAATCTGAAACATGCTTTCAGGTGAGCGATGGAGATGGTGATGATGGTGGTAGAGGAGGGAAGAATATTCCTGGCGTACAGTGATGTCACTAAGATGGCAGTGGCCTCCATTAGGAAGGAAAAGTCCCTGCATTGAAATAAATACTTACTTTAGATTTGTGACTGTGACTTAAGAAAAAAAAAATTACACAAGGGTAATTATATGATAAAAAATGTAAACATTGCAAAACGGAGGTATAAAAAAAAGCTAGAAAACAAGAGAAAAGTGTGGGATAGATAGAAGCATATAGATCGATAGATAGATAGATAGATAGATAGATAGATAGATAGATAGATACATGCATATAGATAGATAGATGAATATAGATTGATAGCTAGATAGATAGATAGACAGACAGATAGATGCATATAGCTAGATGCAGATAGATGCATTTAGATAGATGCATTTAGATAAATGAATTTAGATTGTTAGATAGATGCATATAGATAGATGCAAATACATGGATGCAGATAGATAGATAGATAGATAGATAGATAGATAGATAGATAGATAGATAGATTGATAGACAGAGTCAGATAAATAGATGCATATAGATAGATGCAGATAAATAAATGCATTTAGATAGATGTAGATAGATAGATAGATAGATAGATAGATAGATAGATAGATAGATGGATGATAGATAGACAGATAGATTAAAATGCAATAAATTTAGCAACGTGAAATCTATACCTACATGACCTAGTTTCAAATGCATTTAATTTTAAGAACAAATGTTCCTAGAAACAATTGAAAGTCCTCCAGACTCCTGATATCAAGCACATTCTGCACAGAATAAAAATGTGTTTTCCCAGTATATATTCCCTGGGGAAACTGCATCAAGTTCCATATGAAAGTAAAACTGCAAAGCCCTTGATAGTCTCCCACTTGCACTGATACTATGAAGACATTTTGGATACTTTAAATGTTCAGGTTTCAAGAGCAGGACAGAGGATTCCTGAATGCTACACTGAAAATGTATAATTCACAAGTCAAACAGAAGATTACATTAAACTGCAGCCACTGAGTATATTAGGCAAATATTTCTGCCACTATCACCAATTCTTCAGGCATAGTTACCAAAAGTTCTCCCTTATCAGTTATTCTAATTAACGTCTTGCTTTATTTTCAGCCTGACATTCACTCCGTCAGGTTAATCCTTAGAAAAGTAATCATCAAACAGAGTATAAAGCAATTATGTCTCAACCAAATCGAGCTACAGTAAGCAGGATTCACTGCCTCTAAAATACAGTAATAGCAATGATAAAATGGCACTAATGAAACGTGTAGGTGATTAGCTAAATCCAGGTTACAACAAATAAAAATCTAACCTACTGTAAAGCAGTTAAAGCAGTAAACAGGCTGTTCTCTATTATGTCTGTGTATCACAGATCCTTATAGTATTTGGACAGTCAGTGTATAGTGCTGTATACAGTGTGTGCTATGCCTGTACTGCAGTAATGAGAGAAGAAAGAACAATAGTAAAACTAAACTATACAGGGGGGGGGGGGGGGGGGGGGTCAATACTACCAATTAAAATCAATTTTCTGTGCCTAATTTTTAAGATACATACATATATATATAGAGAGAGAGAGAGAGGGCATATGTTATGAAAAGGAATGCTTAATCTCTCAAGGACTGAGATTCCCTATCCAAGACTTTATAGACATATTTTCTGCCTTAATGCCCAATTCTCATGTGTATGTCATGCACTGGTCTGCACACCCATTCAAGCTCACTCCTTTCTTCCCATAGAGAGTAATGCTTTAAAGAGAGGTCTTGCAGTGCATTACAATGTTCTATTGGAATGATACTAATCTAAGCCTCCCATTCAATAAACAGACAATCCTTTGCCTGGTATCAGCATCCTGTATAATGAATTATATTTTAATATTCTCCGACACACTAAAGGGGGACAGGGGAGCTGCTAATATTCACAAACATACACATGTACAGGATCTGCTAATCCTTTGCAGAGTAATATCAGGCTAGGGAAAACAAATCGAGTTTAATTGAGCAGGTAAGGCAGATTAACCTCTTCCTTGCCAGATGTGAACCCACCCAATTCTGGGAGACTTTTGGTGTCCCCTCCAGATTGGTAAAGCCATATTGTGAGCTTTAGGGATCTCTTATAAACAACAAAATAGAAATAAGGAAGGGGTTAATATTTTAACAGTAAGGAGGTGAAAAAGACCCACCGTTTCCTCCCCTCAATGAAGCAGGTGACCTGTAGATTGCAATAGGTGCTGAAACATGCTTTCCCCCGTGGTAGTGGTGAATATGATGAGATCCCAGGTTGGATGCTCCCCATGTCACCCCAAGGACCCCGCTGAGTGTTAGAGGGAGTATCCACATGGCCAAGCGGAGACTGGCACTGCCAGGGCCAGGATCAGTGGTGGCGTTCCAAAGCATCCGCAAGTGAGGCTGCTCCTGCATGGGGCAGCTTTGGATAAACTTTTACCCACACTCCCAGGTTTGAGATTCACAGCCCCATCACAACAGGCATTTGTACGGCTCCCTTTTTGTTTTATCCCTGCACTCTTCCAAAAAACAAACGGATCCCTTCTATTTCACTGATTCCTCTAGATTTCTGGTCCAATGAAACCAATCCCCAGCCAAACACATAGTCACAGAGCACAGTCTCTATCTCTCTCTTGAACGGATTCTCTTCAAAATCAGAAGAGGTGACAAGCTGAAGAGTTGCTTTCAATTAATGATCCATAGTTTGTAAAAGTAGCAGCATAAAAGGGATTTCCTCTAGATGAATCACAGCCATGATAATCCACAGGATATCCAGTAAAATACAGAAAAAGCCACTTCCTAAAGCTTGCTGAGAAATAAAAATTGATGTCCTCTCCTGGATTCAGCATCTAGTGTATCTACTCACAGAGCAGTCTTAACCACAGCAACTCAATAATCAGCCTTCCCCCAAGCAATGTGAGTGGTCTGACTATTAACAGTAATACCAGAGGATGTAGTCTGAGTATAGTGCACCCTTATGAAAGAATCAGGGAAAAGAATATGCTTCCGATGAGAAGCCTATGCAAATCTGCAGTCTCCAAACAGCAAATCACTGAAGCTTGGATGCAATGCAGAGGAAGAGCCTATGTGAAAGAGGGAGGCTGAATAATGGTGTAAAAAAAAAAAAAAAAACCTTTCTGATTTCCCATGCTATTATTATACACCTAGACACACCAAAGCATGTGCTGCTCAGTTTCCAGAATTGTTCAAAAGAAAAGAACACGTCTTTCTGCTCATCCCTGCACAGGGCACTGATACAAACACAATTAGCATTTCCCCTTCGATGCCATAGATCAAATGTTCCAACTTCTAGTGGAAAAAAAGCACTCACACTTCTATTAACCATTTCACCGGAAGAGGTCAACTGTGCATATTTGTATTCGCTAGTTCACAAAGGGTTAAAAATTCAGGACGTTCTCCTTATACTGAACAACTTCTAGGTTGCCTTAAAACGATGTGTGTGTGTGTGTGTGTGTGTGTGTGTATATATATATATATATATATATATATATATATATATATATATACATACATACATATATGTGTGTTTATAAATAAATATATTTATAAACACTTATTATATTTATATAATATTTATAAATACACACACACATATATATATATATATATATATATTTTTTTTTTTTTACTTGCCTGTTCTTTACTTCAAAATGCCTGACTAATTCTATTGTATCATTTGCAAATTGCCTTTTTATTTAACAGGAATGACTCCAGACCCCCCCCCCCCCCCCCCCCTCCGCACAGACAATCACACAGACACACACACACACACACACTGGCACTGAAAGGGTTAACTACAGTCTTCAGTAGCAACAACACCTGTGATTGGGAATTAGATTTGATTAAAAAAAAAAAAAGAGAAAGAGAAACAGAAAACCCCGAGTTATACATAATGCTGTCTCTGTGTGTAATAACCCTTGTAATCGTGTCTATTTGTCCAGCAGAGACAGAAATTCGATAAGGGATTGCAAATGAGGTGGGATTTAACCCCAGAGAGATCCTGCAGCAGATGGGAGTCGCTGCCCGCTGCTGCTGTGGTGCTGAATGAGTTAAATCTGAGAAGCACATGGGCTTTCCGAGATGCCCAGCTGTAGCTGCGAAGCACAGTCGCTGTCCACAGAAGCGGTGGTGCTGAATCAGTTAAAGCTGAAAGCTCCTCGCTTTTACTTTGAAATCCAGCAGTTTACACAGCTCCACCGTGGCGCTGATCGCCTCCAATGATTCATTTTCAGGAGATGGAGATTGATCTACTTGCATTCTTTGTTTTATCAGAATGCCCATTCTTACGCTCACATGGGTCAGATTATGGATACACTCCTAATGAACCCCCTCCCTCCCCCTGTAGTTAACCCTCTGTTGATTATACAGGGGTGATTATTCCTGCTGCTAGGGACTACAACTCTTATCATGCCAAAGCAGGCAGGATAATTGTTTTACTAAACAAATGCTGAAGGGTGACTGGTTCTGCTAAAAAATGGATAATAATAATAATAATAATAATAATAAAATAAAAAAATTAATGTAAAAAAAACTACAATTAAAAACATAGAAATAAAAAAATGAATATGTTAAAACTAAAAACCCGAACACAGGAGGGTTATTTGGCAGGCATATTCCTCTAGAGAGCCATATGTTTATTCTGACAGGTGATACTGATATTTGCAAGGTCTGCTGGTTACTTTGAGGTACTGCAAACACATTCTACTGTACATTATGTCTGTGTGTGCTACAGCAAGCTGATGTACTGAATTCATCTGTTAATTCTGTACTAATTAATCTATTAATAAAAATAAAGCCTACCATTTATATGCCTTCCTGCAGTTTCAAGATTAAACCCATTTAGTCTTTAGTTTATTTCTATTTATTTTTTTCTCCTTTATTTTGCTGCTTCCCGGATACTCAAATGGTTAAACTCTTCATAGCTCTCACTAAGTAAGTATGCCAACAGCTCCCACTTACAGTGCTACCCCCCTGATTTATTCACATAGTATAGAGTAGGCACTAAATTAAACATCACTTTAGTGAAGGATACAATCAGATTATAACAGGCAGGTCTGTTTAAGTGAATGGGAAGGAAAATGTATTTCTACAGATTCTTATTTCAGATTGAAGATGTTCCATCGCCCACTTCAGCAATGATTAGACCTCATTTATTAAGAAAAGTTGTCACTGTTTAGTGGTTTCTGTACCATGAGCTTCAAGAGCTTCTGCAGATATGACATGCAGAAGTTTTAAAGGGGTAGTACAAGTGCCCCTCATGTTCTGCATACCTGAATCATGGAAAGGTTAAAGGATCTTAACATGTATAGCTTGGAGGAAAGACATAACAGGGGGGATATGATAGAAACATTTAAATACATAAAGGGAATCAACACAGTAAAGGAGGAGAGGTTATATAAAATAATAAAAACTACCACAACTAGAGGACATAGTCTTAAATTAGAGTGGCAATGATTTAAAAGGAAGTATTACTTTACTGAGAGGGTAGTGGATGCATGGAATAGTCTTCCAGCAGAAGTGGTATAGGTTAACACAATGAAGGATTTTAAGCATGCATGGGATAGGCATTAGACTTTACTAGATTTAAGATAAAGCAAGGGACTAATGAAAGTAATCAGAAAATTGATCAGACTAGATAGGGTAAATGGCTCTTATGTGCTGACACATTCTATGTTTCTCTATATACAAATAGTAGAATTCATTAATAGTTGTGTGCTGACATTTTCTGTATGCATATACATATATTAATGGAATGGGCATAGGAATCATTGTGGTGACATTGATCCCAGCTACTGTATCAATAAAATTTATGAAGCATGTCATTACAGTGTATATAGAACTGCCAAGGTCCATGGACCCATACAATGAATAGGGTAATTCTAACTCAAATGAGTGAGACTCCATTTGTGTCAATGGGGTTAGTGAAGCTAGCAATGAGTAAGTGTATTTTCCCCTGACAGACTCATTACTAACTGTCCACACATATAGCAAGGGTGCAATCAATCCACCATCTGCCCTAATTAGCCGAAGGATCCCAATCGTAAACAAACATAACAGAAAGCGTTTACTGCGTTCTATGATTTCTGAAACCATAGAATAAACAGTGATGAAATTCAATATAGAGTCTATGTCATGCACAACACAGGGGTTAGGTCATTTCTGGGGCAAGGTTCTGAAAGTCGAACAATTGTCCTGAAAACCAATGGAATGATCGTGATGGCTGCTACATTCTGTAGAGATTTGCCCTAGAATTTATCTTTAACAGTACTGAGTATTCTATTTAATAATCTGAGAAATGTCTTCATTGACTATCATAGTATGCAATAGAAAATCCTGTGTTAAAAAACACTGAGAATTGATAACTATCATAACTGCTTGGAGACCAAAATATCTACACAGAAAATAGTAGTGGAGGCCAGCAGGTACCTCCAGCACTGATGAATTAATCTGCTGCATCACAACAGATTGGTACATGTGGCAGAGAAACCCTCCCTGCTTTCCCTGTATATATAAACCTATCTTTGCACATTGTTTGAATGTATTTCTATGGAAGCTTTAGAAATGCTTAAACACAACCACATATGTAAATGTTATGTTACATATGTTATTTCTAATTCTGTTGTTAAAGTGTCTACATCTCAATGCAGGAACCGACAGTGGTGATACAGAAGGAAAGTACTTGAAACACTGGAAATCAATGCTGTATTCAGATTAACTTCTTGAGTTCAACTCATGGTCAGTGACTGGAAAGGGTACAGATGACAGTCCCCTTTTTCCTACAGAGCACATATTTATTGTGGTAATAGGCAAATCTCAAAATCATTTATATATATATTTTTTTTTTTATATATATATATTGAGGCTTTTCTACATAAAATATAATTAAGCTGAAGCTCTAGAGGTTACATTACCTTACTATAGCTGCCTAATTTTAGCAATAATCTTTATTACCCATGAAATAGGTTCATTTTTTTATATGTATGTGTTTACAATCTACAGGACAGTAGTATGTATCACTATAAATATAAAGGTTACAATATATTCCAATAGACAATATGTATCCCTTCTCATCAATTATTTGTCTGTTTTTAATACAGCTTTATATTTTGTGTTGGTTCTCATGTTGTGTTGACATCTTACATGTCTCAGGTCCAGGATATTTGGTACACTCCATGAAAGGGAAATTCTAAGCACCAATCATTGGTGAAATAAATACAAAGCTTCAATAACCTCATTATATTTCTACAAGATATGGCACTGGAGACAATAGCTCAATAGACCTAATGTAGACACACAATGAAAGCAATTAAATAAAAGAAAACAAACAAAATAGAGCATGCGTACATATTGCACCTAAGTGGTAGCAGATGGAAGCAAGCTAGCACACATTCCAAGGCATCAACAAAACTCTTGTGTATTCTCTATTGGTATATTTGACCCTGTTTAGTTTGTTGTATATCGGAACTATCTATTAGATATTGTTGACTTTATCTGTTTACCGATTCCAAACGTAATACGCACGGTGTGTTCACAAGTGTGTGTATGTGTATTTATTCCAGATGAGTTTCCTCTTTGGGTTTTGCAGGCATTTATCTTTGAAGTTGGCTTGGGGAGAGAGGAAAAAAAAAAGTCATAGCTGAATCCGACATTTACAAAGGAAAACCTTCAGCTTTGATATAGTGTATCCAATAGTTAATTTATTTTTACACTTCCTCATGTAAATGTTGTCTTAGCTCCAGTATTCACAGATGTCCACTTGAGACTCTAAGATCATTTTGCAGGAAAGCGTTTTTATTTACTTCAACAACAATTTGGAAGGTAAAGATTCAGTCAAGGAGAAGAAAATGAATGCAGTTAGAAAGAGAAAAAGCATGGCTTCTTTCACCAATAACAGAATCAACCTCAAACACTATGAAAGCAATGGATCATGAAAAAGAGCAATTTCCTTCTGCAGGGATTAAGAATTGCCCCCTTTGTACTCCTAAATCAAAGTTTTCGTTATTTTTTTTTTTAAAGCTATACCGATATATTTTATTTCAGTTTAAATAAATAGTCTCTCGAGGAGAAGCAACGGAGATCCAAACAACTTTACTTCCTATCCGATCAATAACATAGATAAAACCCTGTTTATTGTCCCCCATCCAACAAACTTATTGATAGAGCAAGAAAAATTAAGCTGCAACAGCAGAGAAAGATAATTACCTTCACTAGAATGACTGTTCTGTAAATATTCCTTGCCATTTGTAATGCACATTATTTCTACCAAACACTGTTGTTATTAATATTATTATTATTATTATTATTATTATATTCTATTTCAGTTTCACAATAATCTGCAGCACAGTACCAAGGGAGTGATAAAAGCACATAGATAACATACTGTATTAGCACAGAAGGAATTGATAGCCTTGCTCTGAAACGCTTACAATCTATTAGGGTACAGACATAGATGGCAGCAAAACTAAATCCAAGTTCAAAAGATAGATGTAGAGAGGAGTGAACATGGTCTGTGTCTCAATATAAAGCATTGTTTGTTGATATATAAGACCAAATCATTTTGGCAGGCCATGAGTTAAAGCCTACAGAAGACAGTAACAAAGCAATCAACATTTGCAAAAAATAATCATATAATACACATTTTCTGGCCTTAAACTGGGACAAGGGAGACAATAAAGTTTTATATCTGACAGTGATTATTACTTTCATCACAACCAATAGTACAGGAACTCCTAAGGACCAAACTACTCTTGCATAGGAAAGTCCACAATGTATCCACTTGCTTTATTTTTAATTCACCCAGGTTTTTAAAGAATGCATGTATCGAATCCAGTTTTAGTCTACGTAAGGCATTTCTGCTTATAATTAGTCCATACAATTAATACGCAAATCCATGTCATACTGCAGGAATGATAAATAAACAGTCTGCAATGAACGTGACAAAAATCTCAAATGATATTAAACAATGGGCACAAATTATATGTAATATGGCGCAGGAGATATGCTGACTATTAATGTTCCACATAAGAACAGTGGGCACATCCTAAAACCCATTCATTGTTTTGATGCTATATAAAAGGAGCATCGTATGTTTGATCTATAGAGCACATACTGGAAAGCATTCATTATTTTTAGGATCACAGGGAAACAGTAGGAGGACATTTCCATTTCATGCTAGTCAATGCAGATATCTGAGTACATGTGAGAGATAGATGAAATTCCCAAAGGACGTACTAAACTGATATGCAGCACATTCTACTGTACAAACGCAGTCACTGCAGTGCTATTTCACACAAAAAACACCTGAGGGATTTTATTTCCAAATAGGTCACATGTGATTATACAAGATAATACATGCAACGGCATTGCGAATGCAGAACATAACATGATTATGGTAAAATTGTTTTGCTTTAATTTACATAGCTAACAAGCTCTAGGTAATCACTATGTATTTATGGAAACAATACACTGCCTTAAAAATGATTTCTTTTCTGAAGATAACATTACGTGTCATGTTTAATACATTAGTTTCTTTCCATTTTCTTTCTCTCTTTTTTTTTTTTTAAAGTTTATATTATGACAGTTGGATTTAGGTTTTTCCTAATTAGGGGTTTGGTCAGTAGATTATGACTATTTAATTGCTAAGAGGTGGAAGTTAGCTAGGATGGGCTAAGTTAACTTATAACGGTGATCCATGGATAGGGGGCCCACATCCACATGAGGGTATTATTAATACATATTGCAGGAAGTGATCAGTAAAAAGTAGCACAATCCAAACTTCATTGACAGCTTGAACTATGCATTTTTCATAAGCATCCTAGAGTAAGATGGCAATGTGCCCACTGTAGCCTCGTGGCATTTGCCAAGTGGGATCCTTGGTGAACCTAAGCCTAAGTAATTATATCTTGGTGAGGTCACTTAAAAACTAGTGGTCTGAGACCTTCAGTGACCTTCTAGTTTGGGTTTTACAGGGGACCGCAGCTAAAATGTTATTGAGAATTCAACAAGGAACCACCCAGACTCCTTTGCAAATCAAGTGGCTGTATTTTATATGTTATACCAGCCTGCTGCAAGACAGAGGGAGGGAATCAACAACTTATGCATTTTTGATTAAAACCAAGTAGTTTAAGCAAAATGAGCTAAAGCTGTCTAACATTTCCTTGCAACCTGTGTGCACTACTCAGCTAGCCCAAGGGAGGATACCATCTTTGAGGAGAGGGATATGTAACAATTTGTATTTCCCATCTTCCTGTTTCTTGTAAGGCTATTGGTCAAAAGCTATATATAAATTAATCCCCAATAAGAATCAAGGCTACTAGGGCAGATTAGATGGTCCGAATGGCAGACTCATTCCCTGTTGATATGTTAAAGCAAACATCTGATTGTTGCACTCTGTAGGAGTGTAGGTACTTAGTTGAATTCTTCAATAACAAAATGAAAATTAAAACCCGACTGCTGAAAGCACCCAAAGGCAGATAAGTAAAATTTGCTGCCAGAGCAGCTATTGTTTTATTTACTGATTTAGCCTTAGAAGTGGTAAGTTCCATTTTTATTTAGTTCGAGTACATATTTGACAACCTATTTGAGATAATTATGCCTTTGAGAAGAAAATGGTCTAAAATCTTACAAAGTTTCAAATTCTAATTAATCTGCTTTCCAGAAGCATTACAACTAACAAGTGACACTTATTTAATAAACAGTGGGGTTTATACACTCTACAATGAATTGTAATGAAGTGGCAAATGAACTGCAGAATCTAGGTTACTAAAGCCAAGAAGGAAGCATTTTACCTGTCGGCTATTTTTCTTACTCACATATTTTAACCTCTTCGTGATGCATGGTGCTTGCGTTCCAAACGACGCAAGCACCAAAACGTCACGATTTGTTCCTGGCCACCGTGTGACGTCACGGAGGCATGCCCGAACCCGGAAGTTCGGGTACAGCGCGATTTAGCAAAATGTAGCCAGTGCTCGCTTTGAGTACCGGCTACATTTTCCCTGTCAGACTGAGGCCACATCTGACAGGTGGAATCCCGCTGTAAGTGCCTGCAGCGGGATCCAAAAACAGCTCATCGCGGGGAGCCGCGATGAGCTGTTTAGTACAGGACGTACTATGCCGTCCTAACGACTTTAAGGCATAGTACGTCCTAACGCCACAAAGGGGTTAAGTCTAAAGTTTGCAGTTCAGTTGTCAATTCACACCATAATTTACTATTTAGTGAATAAAGTTTTTTGTCAAGCAGACATTCACTAAAAGCAAATACAGATCAGGTCACAATGCTAGTTAAAAGTGCTCGCACAGCTGTGCCTTCCCAGTTAATATTACGCACTGTGGTCTATTCACTAAGTTGTGGCGAACCCACAAATTAATAGCAAAAATCAGATATTAATAGCTGATCTGAAATAATAACTGAGTTGGACACATAGAATGTGTCTGCAGATAAGAATCATTCGGCCCATTTAGTCAGCTCAATTGTCTAAATACTAACATTAGTCCCTGGTCTTATCTTAAATCTAGGATAGCCTTATGCCTATCCTTCACTGTGTTAAAGGACAACTGTAGTAAAAAATTAAGTTGTGCTTTTTTGAAGGATTGCATCAAGTGAGTGTAGGCATTTTATATAGAAATGCCTTAATGGAAGAATTCAGATAAAGTACATTATGGAGTCATCTTTGCTCCAAATAGCTCTACCAGGAGACAGACATTTTGTTTGGAATTGTAGGTCAGATCTGTCTTAATCTGAACCAATGTGAGTGAAGATCAGATCCAACATTCTAAACAAGATGTCTGCCCCCCGAGAGGACTATAAGGAGTAAAGCAGGCTCGGTAAAGTACTTTATTAATATTAGTTAATTAAATAATTTCTTTATATATTAACACGATACAATCTTTCAATTAAACATAAGTTTATTTTTTGTTACAGTTGTCCTCTTACCACTTCCGCTGGAAGGTTACACCATGCGTTCACTGCCCTCTCAGTAAAGTTCTCTGTTTTTTCTTCATAGTAATCTTCTCCTTTGCCCAAGGGAACGTGCAATGTTTTTCCAGTTTATAAACCGTCTCTCCAACATTCAGGTTTTGAGTTTGGGAATGGTATTGAAAAACACTCTCTCTCTATTCAACCTAATTACCCATGTTGTGCTTGAAACATACATTTAATAACAATACTGAAAAGGCAAACTTATTTTCCAACTGCGACCTATTTTCAAAGAGTAATCTGACCCACAGAAGTGTCCAATCCACGATTTGTTTGCTCTCTGGCTTCCCAGCGCGTATCTCCCATTATACTCGGTTGTGGGTCAGAAAGGAGAAAAATTGCTGCTAAGAAGAAATGCTGATGTGAATAAGATACAAAAAAAGCTACAGAATATGTACAAAGCCTATAACATTTTTACAATGTAAAGATCTCATGGCCTGCATGTAGCAAAGCAATAAACTACAGTATCTACTATGCATTTTATTTTTCTATTCTATGTTTTCCCCGAGGATTAAAATATTTGAGCAAATAGAAGGTTTTGCTTATGTTATATGTCCATGCTATTAACCAGGCCCTGTCAATGGTAAATTTGTTCTTCTGCACATCACATAAATATATGCAATGATTTCTATTAGGCAGAGGCATATTTACGAGGTCCATTCACTAACCAATGAACTGTGCTGAAATGACAACAGAGTTGCACAAATCAGAACAAAGTAGCCATGGTAGAAAAATCCAGGCTATGAATTGCTTCTCAGGCTGATTCATGTACAAGTATAATTTGACAAAGGTTTTTGACTACAAGTAATCAATAATACTCTGACTTGCCTATTTTTTGAACTTGTCTGATTCATGCAACACAGTTGGCAATTCACCCTAACTCACTGTTTTTGTCAAAAGAACCCATTAGAACCCATTATCCATGTGCATCAAGAGGAAGAAACAGTTTCTTTTTTTTTGCAAGCCTTGCTCGCTGGTACAAGCTGGTACAAGCAGACCTGGGTTTTGACATTCGTTTAGCTGTGGGTTGCACATTTTGGGACAAATGGCATGTCATGTTACCATCATATAACTTTTTGAATCAACAAGTCCATTGAACCATGTCAGAGGGATGCATGCCACAAAGATATCTCTGAGAACCAAATTATTATGCTGACCCAACTATGGGTATCTAGTACCTAACTGTGAAATGGTGATATTGGAACAACAGCAGAGCCATCCTTCAAAATTGGGTCCGGAGGAAAGGAGAAAAGAAAAAAGGGAGAAAGGAAAAAAGGGGAAAAAAAGGAGGGGGGAAAAAAGAAAAGAAAATGTGGTACAGCGAAGTCACAATGATACCCTCACACTTCCCGAAATTGCCTTCACCACCACCTCTGCATGAATAGAGAAAAGCCAACTTAATGTATTTTTTAAACTGTTTATTGATATACTATGCATGGAGTTATATATTTAGGAATCAGACTTTCTTTTGTGAAAGGATAGGTGTTTGTATCATATAGTTTTCTATTAGTGTATAAATTGGGTATTTAAAAAATTCCAGACAATTGTATTTAAACAGATTTCTCTCTCTCTCTCTCTCTCTCTCTCTCTCTCTCTCTCTCTCTCTCTCTCTCTCTCTCTCTCTCTCTCTCTCTCTCTCTCTCTCTCTCTTTCTCAAGCTGTGATGAACAATACATAGGAGTACTGCTGCTGCACTGCTATCTAGTGACCAAAGCGTGAATGTGCCCTTGTCATAGACACCATTCGTTTATAATATAAGTGTTTATTTGGACAGCATACAATACAATTCCACATCAATATGCATGTGTTCCCATATGTCCCATTAAACGGTCCACCCTTCAATCCTGCCCTTTATACCCAATTATTGACTATTATTATTATCATGTATATATACCACCTACAAATTCTTTAGCACAATATTATTTTATATCTTGAAACCAGACATGGCTGATTTTTTTTTTTTCAGTCTGTAAAATATACCTATAGTGATTTGCAACCAAAATAAAATCTGTCTTAAGAAAAAAAAAAAAAAAAGAAAAGAAGCAGAAACAAGTAACACAAATAAACAAACAAACAAAAAAGAATCTATAAAAGCAGCAGATTCCAAGAGTGGTAAACTGCTAACTGCCTGACTCTGTGCAATAATTTAGTTTATGTGATTGATAAACTGCTTGGCTATAAACCTATTAGGCTTAGTCACCAGGGTTTCTTTTAAGATGTAAATAAATCAATGCATTCAGCATGCAAGTTTTAGCTCAATTTGAAGCATTAACTGTGCATGTCCACAATGAACTCTCTGATCTGCCTTCTCCTTGAATAACATATGGCGTGTTCTTGTATATTTCCCAAGAAATAACACAATGGACCAGAAAAAGGAGACTTTTTTTTTTCCGTTCACCAGTTTCAGTTCTGCACATTTTCCCTATTTCCCAATCCATTATGCATAATTAGAAGACAGCAGCATCTTGACAGGTGTAATGGTTAACTGACCCGCCAGCTGTAGACAGTGGCCCGAAGTTCTATTACATGTTGTTCGTCTATTACCAGGGAAATGGATATTCTTGAAACTTTTGTTATTTATTTTTTCCAGGTGGCTCCACAGATACAGGGATACTCAGCAACAGCCTTGAGAAATAATAATTTTACTTTTACATCTCTGAGATGGCGGCCTGCTCTATTTTATTAGAATACTTTATTGAATTTTGTCTTTTGGAAATGTGTTAGGTGCCAGACTCTTTCAATCCTGACACATAAAGCTGAAATACTAAAGTCGTATAAACTGCCAAATCCCTCAGCAGGGTAATACTGTCAATCATATTTCTTTCAATGCACATGAGATTTCCCCTTTGGCTGAGCTTTTTTTTAAATATTATTTTATATATATATATATATATTTTTTTTTTTTTTATTATTATTTTTTTTATATATTTATATATATATATATATATATCATTTTTTTTTTTTGCAAGATGGTTTTCAAGTAAAAATATCAAAACTATTATAGATCCCTTTTAAATAATTAACTACATCCTGTCACTTCAGTTTTACTTGTCAGAGGAAAACAATCCAAAACCACATTTGACCAATGTGTTGCAGTCCCTAAAAAAAATCTCTCTCTCTCTCTTTTACCATGCGCCATATTTAAACTCTAATTTGGGAAATTGGACCGAGTTCTTGCTTTTTTGTCAGTTATCATCTCCAACTAGGATGCTAGGGTTATAGTTTAACAGTAATAAAAGGGTTACAGATGCCAGTGTGTAAAGCTCCTCCTTCTTCTGTTAGCCACGGATGTTATGGGAGGTGCATACTAGAACCATAGCAGAATACACTTTGTTGCATCCATGATCTTTGATAATGTTAATTATAGGGTTTTCATCATGGAAACATAACTGAATGTATGGCTTGGTTATTACCACCAAGCAGGTTATTAATTCAGCTTCCAAATTAGATACATTAAAAATCAGAGCTACACAGGGAGAATTGGAAGGTAGTGTGCTCAGCAAACTCACTATTTGTTGAGCGTCTCCAGACTCCTCAATTCTGCCACAATTTGAGCATCAAGAGTGATCTTGGGAGCTCTGGTTCAAATCTTCCCAAGATTATCCAAATTCAGTATGTTTGTAGGCACATTATCATCTCAAGGATAACCTCTGACCAACACAAGCCCTTGTGGGACACATCCCAATGTGATCAGAACCAACAGACAGGCATTATAATTTACTACACTGCTTACTATATTTTCCTACATTCAAGCTCATTGATTTGGAAACACATTAATCAGCATATCTACAAAAAACGACACATTTAAAAGACACAGACGCTAAAATGGCTCAGTGTCTGTCTTAGAATTGCTATAGGCTCCAGGGTGCTCTTGTTGCACCAAGCATCTTGCTTTAGATAATGTGGATCAATTTCTATAGCAAATGACTTACATTTATAGATAGAAAGGAGAAACTGTGGAATCCCAAGGGTATTGTATGGAACATATGAAATAAAGGCAAAATAATTGTGTTCAATGAATAGTGCCTATATAAAATGCTTTTACTTACATTCCATATGAATTCTATTTGACACCACTATTATTTTTGTATGAACAATACCGCCCTAGACATTACAACATCATCGTTTCTAACACGTTAATCCATTAATACAAAGAGATGAACAGTGAAATGATTTCCATGCAATTCTCCCATTTTCTCTGAATTTGCATTACATTTGCATTTTTCGAACATATGTGCGGCAATTATAAGCTTGAAAATATACTTTGTTTTGTGAAAGCCACATTTGTGGTGAGTAATTCTGTCTTTATCTGTGACGATGCATGTGTTCACATTTTTGTCGCTCAGAATTTGTTAATTATGTTCGGTTGTGCCTTTTTCATTTCTAAACATCTATATTAATGCGCAAGAACAAATAATTAAAAGGATGCAGGAAAAAAAAAAAGTAGGCTTTTTAATTAAAGTGACCATTCAATTGGGCACTGTAGGCTTCTAAAGAGCCACAAAGAGTTAACTAAATCAATGTGTATTCCTCTGGATATATTTTATATTAACTTTTCATGAAAAGTTAATTGTACCCCAGCTATGAGTAAGTCTAATTAAATTCAGAAATACAGAGCAAAAAATATATATTCTTTTTACATTCTACAGTAAATACTGCTCTCACAATGCTTCATCAGGGACGTATTGTTCGATAAAACCATATTCCAATTCCTGTCCACATGCAAATTGGACACAATTGATAGTTAGGGCTGAAATGCAGTGATGACAAGATAGTCATATGTTCACTTTACATTTTATATTATTAGTAGCTGAAATTTCAGTTCCTTTAATACACTTATGGACCTATTCACTAAAAGGAGAGTTGAGGTGAATACCAGGTGAGTTGAAGTGAATAGCAGGTGAGTTGAAGTGAATAGCAGGTGAGCTGAGGTGAGCTGAACATTGCATCTCACCAATTCACCTATACATTGTGCAAAAACAAACCAGAGGAGTTCACTTAACGGGGGAATTAACCAGGTTTTGCTCCTGCACCGTGTATAGCTGAATTGGTGAGATGAAATGTACAACTCACCTGCTAGTCACCTTTTAGTGAATAGCCCCATAGGAGTTTTTGCCTCAATATGTTCATTGTAAATGAACTTTATAGGAAAATGGGAACTAAACATTGTTGTATTTAAATAGGACTATTAGCTTAAACATTGATTCTATTTTTTATATATGCTTTTTTAGAGTTCACTTTAGGCGAATAGCTTGTATTATGTAATTAGTAAAAACCACTATCAAATGCATAGGCACATTTATTTTAAATAATAATAATAAAATTGTAGGCAACATTTATGGCTGGTAATTTTCTTTAATTTGGTTTTCTTTTCATCCGTTGTTAAGTGTGAACCATTAGTAGCTTCCAGCCACACGTAACCTATTCATGACATCTAATTGTAGCTGTTTTTTCATGATGGGATTCCATAATAATCCTCATGTCCTGCATGTACCCACACCCAAAGCCACAGTCAACAGCACATGGTGTGTGTATATGTTTCACATATACTTCTGCATGGTTCCTGATGCCATGGTATAAGATTATAAAGTGAACATTGTTGGTGTTGCTCAAGTTGGGGGTCTTCTCAACCTTTAGTCAGTGCTGGAAATATTAACTCACTCTTATAATTTATTACCCTTTCTCCTGTCCCGATCACAGATAAAAATAGCAAACTATGCTAAATATTACTAAAGAGTAATCACTGATTTAAACTAGATTGTAAAGCATATACGTTCTTTGGGGTGTGGGCCTAAATATACAGCTCCTGTGGATGGCTTAAGGCATGATTTATGAAATATAACATATGATATATATTACTTTGACATGATTCTGCACTCTTCTAAAGAATGACAGATGCGGAGGACCCTATGGAACAAAGATTGCTTCATATGCACAGTAAGATCAGAAAATGATGTATGTGTTTGTGGTCAAACTGTAGCTGTTGAACTATGTCCTTTACCCCTCTGCCCATAGTCCACATATGTAATTGAAACAAGGTTACTGGAACGTCTCAATGACCAATGCAAAGAGGATGCACATTTTCCTTTACTTCAATTAGACAAAGGAGACATTGGCCTTCCAGGAGCAATATGGGCACATGTTTATAATACACATGAAAAGCACATTTTTGTTCTTTAAAACAATTTATAGTTGTCCAGTACAGGGTCCTCCAAATTCAGGGACGGCCAATTAGGAGGGTGGGAGGAGAGAGCCAGGACAGTTGCTTTGGCTAGAGCAATAAAAATATTATTTTGGGTTTTTTCTCTACATGTGCAATAAATATCTAAAAACTGCCCCTTTAAGTGTTCGATTCATAGACCCTCCACTTGTAGTTCGTTATAGTGATATGTAACATAAACAAAACATCTATGGATCTAAAAATGCAAAAATATAAGATAAAGTAAAATGTGAAGTTTATATGTCAGATGCAATGTTACATAAAGGGAATCAACACAGTAAAGGAAGAGAGTATATTTAAAAGAAGAAAAACTACCAAAACTAGAGGACATAGTCTTAAATTAGAGGGGCAACGATTTAAAAGTAATATCAGGAAGTATTACTTTACTGAGAGGGTAGTGGATGTATGGAATAGCCTTCCAGCGGAAGTGGTAGAGGTAAACACAGTCAAGGATTTTAAGCATGCGTGGGATAGACACAAGGCTATCCTAGCTATAAGAGACCGGGAACGGGGGACTAATAAAAGTACTCAAAGAAATTGGGCAGACTAGATGGACCGAATGGTTCTTATCTGCCGACACATTCTATGTTTCTATGTTTCTATGTTGACTAAACATTAATAGCCGGAATGACATTTAGCAGCAGATGCTGCAGTAAGTGCTTTTTCCCCCATTTGTGTTTTGATGGTCAGTTGTACTTCTGATATCTATAAATGCAAGGTAAGATCAATTAAGCAATCTGCCTCTGCTAATCATTGGCTTTCCTACATCCTTCTTGCCACATTCTGATGGTAATCCATACTGACATGCGGATTGTAAGGACATTATCCAAACAAGCTCATCTATCTGAATTGTTGACATCGTATGATATGTCTTCTTCCACGGTATTGTGAAAAGTGTACCCAGGACAGTTCTGCATAATTAATATTTAACTGGACGTCCTCTTATCGCACTTTAATATCTGAGTTGTTGTCATTTTTTTATAAATTCATGTTGAATCAAATCAGGCTTTTGCTTTTGGATGAATTGCCATGTTAGAATGGGAAGACTTCCAGAGAATTTAATAGACCCGGAGATGATAGGCATATGCTTATTGCTAAATTGCTATATACTTGTCATTGTTGTCAGCAGCAGATGATCTGATAAGAGCTTCTGGATCAGAAAACGCAAAGGTTTATACACTGGAAGCTTAATTCTCCAACGCATTAAGCAGCATATGAAGCACACTTCAATCATGTCACGGTTCTAGAGAGGAATGACGTACCAGAAACTGTACCTTTATACCGTTCATTCCCCCCCCCCCCCCCCATTATGTAAAATATAAACCCGTTGATCATGAGGGGAGTAAGCAACAGACTACATCATGCATTGCAGCCCCCTCTGCTAATCATCGGTGTAGGATTATCTAGGTCAGTATTATCATTAGTCTATTTACGGTGACAATTATTACTAAAGAACAAGGAAGTAGAACCTGTAATACGTGTTGAAATGTAATAGATGATTGGGGTAGCAGAGTGAGACAAAACACACACGTTGGTCAAAGCCAGTTATGTAGATAATAGACCAGAAGAGATTACCAGTCCTCTGCCTATTAGATTGCATGTATATGGACAGATCAGATGAGAGTCCCTTTTGTCAAATGATCTAACTAAATGGCTGGTCTTCGGCTTTCTTAAAGTCTTTAATGATGGTGCACATCTGATGGAACAAGGCAAAGACTTTCAGAATGTGGGAGCAGCATTAGTTTTTCAAGATAGCCTATTCACCGTCCGATTAATATATCCGATAGCTCATTATTACAGGTATCTATGACCCTTTCGTAACTGCACATAGAAACATAGAATGTGTCGGCAGATAAGAACCATTTGGCCCATCTAGTCTGCCCAATTTTCTAAATACTTGTATTAGTCTCTAACCTTATTTTATAGCCGAAAGGCTATTCCATACATCCACTACCCTCTCAGTAAGGTAATACTGATATTACTTTTAAATCTTTGCCCCTCTAATTTAGGACTATGTCCTCTAGCTGTTCTTTTGCACACCTCAAAGAGCTGGGAAGTCACTTTCACTAGTCTCTGTCACACTCTTTTCTATTTAAATATAATATGGTTTAAATGATGTAATTTAATCATTTTCTTGTCATCCTTGCTGCTCATACCTTCTTTCCCTTCTTTGCATCCTCTACACTCGTTCCTTTGTTCCTCTGTGTAACTCAATTAGACCTACTTCTCGACCACTGGTTAAGCAAGTAGCTGATAGTATCAGCTACTGATCCAGCAGGGCAGCTCCTGCTCAAATTAGCTGCTGCTCTGGTAGATTAATGGATAATTAGCTGAGCTGCTACTCGGGCAGAGTGGTTGATGTTTACATCAAATCAAACTCTGGAGAGGTTGGTGATTGCATCATTTGTTGTTTGAGTAGGGCAGCAGAAGATCACATCTATCATTACCTCTGAGGAGGTTGCACACCTGATCCGACCACAGATCAGCAAGCAGTGATGTCACTAACAGGAGCTTCAAGTGCAAAGAAGGTCTTAAGATCCCCCCCTATTCTGACATCTGATGTAGTATCAAATGTCTCCTGAAAACCAGTTACCTCCTACAAACCAATTATTGATCTTTGCAAAAGCAGCAACATTATGTTCTATACATTATTATTATTATTATTATTAAAGCATTGACTTATTACTTTCAATGTATATTTAAGTTTACAAAAAAAATTATGCAACACCAAAACTATATAAAACTATACCTGTCATGCAAAAAAATACAAGATCACTTTAAAAAGGGTAAAAAGCCAAATTGCTTTTAACCAAGTCATATGTTTTATGCCTTGCCACTGTACCTGGTGATGTATGTGTGCATATCTGTAGTTATTGCCATCTTGGAAATCTTGTATGCCATGCTGCAAAGGATGGCAATGTCTTTCAGGTAAGTATATCTTTTTATCTGATACTTGCCGGTGATTTTGCCAGCACATATATATAGACTTGATGCTTATACCTACCTGAATGTGAACATGTCATGACTGTGTGAATGACAGAATCACTTTGAAAGTATTGGGGAATAATCATAAAAGTTATTTCTGGAACTGGAGAAGTTGCAATAGAAACCAACAGAATGTTCATGATGTTTCAAACATTGCCCTAGTATTGAGTTTTATCAATAACGCCCATTGTATCATATTGATTATTGCCTGTAGAACAGCACATAATCATATCATCTGATGAGCTGGGAGACTCTGAGGAAGCCTGACAGCAAAACACGTCAGGGCTCCTGTGCTGTATCAGGACTACACCTACTTGGTGTTCTAGCTTTCTTTTATATACTGTATTTTAACTTTTTTTGTATATTAATTACTGTATTAAATAGCACTTTATTTATACTCACCTACCTTGTTGTTTCACATTCATTAGACATACTACTCTCTCTCTGTTCAAGTCCTCTCACCATTACTAGTTCATCGCCATATTATCTGCCCAATTTCAACTCTGACCAATAGAATGGAAAACACAAATACAGTACTTTGAAAAATGTATTTAATTAAGATATCAATTTTATTTTACAACAATGTCTACATCATTACAGCATTGAGATATCTGTCCATCTCTTTAGGAAGGTTATTTTTTATATGTTTTATAGCTGTGTGATTGTCTATACTATATTTTAATACAAAATAACCATGAAGTTTGGAACAAATCTGTTTTGAGAACAAACAGAACGGTTACAGTACCTTGCTAACTAGTACTTTTGAATGTTGAACATTTAATAGATGTCCTTTTGTATGCAGCAAACTCATTGTGTGCTGTGCTTTAACAGCATGGGACAGTATGCATTGTTCAACAGATGGCAACAATAACATATAAACCATTACATTAAATAATAATAATAAAAAAAAAAAATACAAATCAGTAGCAGACTGCTTTTCAAAGTTCTGCATCTATATTCTATGACAGCATCATTTTCAAATAAAAAGATCTAATCCCACTATTATTGAATTTTCTCTCTCCTCTATTTCCAACTATGACTTGTCCTTCGTATTTATTTTATTGCCAGCACACACTTAATTGTGTTTTCCCACCATTTCTATGTGATTTTTTTTATACTTATTAATCTAACGCTAAACAATAAATCACTTTTTAAAGTAGACATTGTTTAGTACTTGTGTAGGACTAGTGTTGGACTAATCTGCACCTACAAATGTGCATAAAATTATTATTAATTAATTATATTTTGTTGTTACTAAACACTAAATTTATACTTACAGCACAATGTTTTGTATTTATTTTTTTTTGTATTGCACTGTACAAGGTTTATAAAATACATATTTGCACTAGCAGGTAAAAATATATATCCTCCTTCCACGCTATACTCTTTTATTAATCTATTTTTAGGAAACATAAGCATCTTAACATGTTAAAGCATGCGTGGGATAGACATAATGCTAACTTAGATATAAGAAAAGTCCAGGGACTAATAAAAGTATTTCAAAAATTGGGCAGACTAGATGGGCCAAATGGTACTTATCTTCCGACACACAACACCAACAACATTTTATATTCTTGAAAATACTGAAGACCGCATCAAATTTAGTTAGACATTTGTCTCTGGCTTATTAGCATTAGTTAATATATTTGGCTTCACATCTATCTTGTAAAACACAATGTCCATTGTAACAGTCTGCAAATATAATTATACCACTGAATACAAAAGTAAATATAATCTAAGTCTCTGAAGTCTTCCAGTTGCTTTCTTTGAATCATTCCAAAAACTGAAGCACAATAATAACTAGTATTTATATAGCACCTTTCTCCCAGTGGGACTCAAGGTGCTTTTTTAGAGCGCACTCTTATAATTAACTGAATTGGCAACAGAATAATAGATATTATTATAATGCAGTGCATGGTATTCCTTTATTAACTTCAGAAGGATGAAGGGCTGAGTTGACCCTGCCAGGATACAAACCTGCACCCTTGAGGTTTGAACAGGCTCTGCTGTCAGGGCATTTACCAACTGAGCCAACTCACTGGCTAAAATAAGCTTGTAAATTATTAAAATGAATCAGAAGTATAAACACTACAAAGAAGACTGTTGGTCAATATCTGTATGATGTTCGTACACCTGTCTGTCCATCCATCTATTAATCTATCTAGTGATGTATGACAAAAATTGTCAAGGTGAAGATTAATCAGTAGAAGAGAATGTGAAGTAATACAATGGGATAAAGTAATACAATGGGATATGGGCAACGGAAAAAAGTCAGAAATGAATGGGATTAAATGCAGACAACCAAATGTGCCATGAAGGGGTTAATACACACTAGGAACATAACTGAATTCACTGACAAAAATCAACTACCGGCACCTAACCAGAATATACCTTAATTTGGTGATAATTCCCACAGAGGTTTCAAAGTCACCTTGATTTGTACATTTCACAAGGCACATGAGTATGATATAAGGGTATATAAACAGCAGAGGTATAAATCTTCTCTGCTGGAGTGAAAAGCCTCTTCATACAAAATAAGGTATCTTGGATGTACTGAAGGACAACAGCAGCACAGAGACAGACAGTCTGGACTATTATGCTTAGCTGCTTGTGCCTGAATAAAATTAGTCTAGCTTGTAGATTAAGTATTGACTGCTGGGCAAATCATCTTAGTACAACTACAGACCACTGAGCTACACAACAAAATGAAATAAAACTTTTTTTTTATGGCTTATCTGTGTTCGCTTCATAGCACAGAAAAGGTTTAACAAAACACACCATCCAGCAAACTCAATAAGTAATGAGGTTTGTTATATTAATATATACAGAGTACTTCAGGGGTCTGTTTTAGGCCCTCTTCTTTTTAATTTGTTTATTAATGATCTCTCAAGTTGTGCTGAGAGCCATGTCTCAGTGTTTGCTGATGACACAAAATTAGATAAGGTAATACAGAGTAACCTTGAAGTTTGTTCTTGGACAGAGTGGGGGACTGGGCAATTAAATGGCAAATGAGGTTCAATATAGACAAATGTAAAGTTATGCATTATGGAGAAAAATAATAACAAAGCAACATATACGTTAAATGGTATTTCACTGGGAAAAACTACTAATGAAATGGATTTAGGAAGAATTATAGATAACAGACTTTGCAACAGTGCTCAATGCCACTCAGCAGCTTCAAAGGCCAATAAGATATTGGCATGTATAAAACGAGGTATAGATTCACGGGAAGAGGATATCATCTTGCCTCTTTACAAATCAATGGTAAGACCTCACCTTGAATATGCAGTACAATTCTGGGCACCAGTCCTTAAAAAGTATATTATGGAACTAGAAAAAGTGCAAAGGAGAGCTACAAAATTAATAAGAGGATTGGAGGATCTTAGTTATAAAAGAGAGACTTAAAAAAATGTAATTTATATATGTTAGAAAAAAGGCGTCTCAGAGGGGATATGATAACATTATATAAATATGTGCAGGGCCAATATAAAGAGCTCTCCAGTGACCTGTTCATTAACAGAAAGGTACAAAGAACAAGAGGTCACCCCTTGTGACTGGAAGAGCAAAGATTTCATAGGCAGCAAAGGAAGGAATTCTTTATGGTAAGGACAATAAAGTTATGGAACTCACTGCCACGAGAGGTAGTGCTATGAACCACAATAGATGCATTTAAAACTTGTCTGGAAGTTTGTTTGTTTTTTAGGAAAGCAGAACATACAGGGCTATTAATAATAGAATAAGCATTAATAATAGAGCTTATTGATCCAAGGAGAAATCTGATTGCCCTTTGGTGTCAAGAAGGAATTATTTCCCCTAGGAGGCAAAATTCTAAACAGCTACCATAGGGGGTTTTGCCTTCTTTTGGATCAAAAGCTGGAATGTTAGGTAGAAGGGTTGAACTTGATGGACTTGTGTCTTTTGTCAACCTAAATTACTATGTTACTATATATATATATATATATATATATATATGTATTTACATTTTTAAAGAAAACAAAAGGTGCATTATTCAATGTGTGCCCCCTCTTTGTTTCTTTGCCTGATTGCAGGGGAGGGGGACACTTCTATTCCATTCTTGTCTGCAAGGCACAGACCATCTTCAAGTGTTATCGTGCACGAGGGGACGATGCTGGTAGTCTGTGCAATTGGCAAAGACTTTGCTATCTCACTCTGTGCTCCATTGAAGAAGAAAAAATCAGTTGCAGCAGTGAGGGGCACCATGTATATGACACTACCTGGGCGCCAGGTCTAAGTTCCTGGCTGCCATGGCGACCTGGCACTTGGCATTTTTCAAGCTCTGATATATACACACGTATCTTAGAATAGAAGATAGATGAAGTTACATTTCATGTCCAGTTTATAAAGACAGTTGTCAGCAGAGGAAGAAAAATAATCCTTTTTGAATACTTAGTCATAGGTACACCTCAAAGTAAATGATCATGGGCATGAACAAGCATCACTAGTGCATCACTTTTTCTCACACTGTCTTCACTTACTTCCAACTTAATATCTTTAAAATTCTATGTTAAGTCCCAATTGAGTAAAAAAACAAAACTGTCAAAGTGATGACCAGTCAACAGAAGAGAATGTGAAGAATGTTGCATGAATTTAATGTTCTCTTGTTGTTTCACTCCTGGATTTCTCTTTGACACAACCAATAACAAGAGTGGTTATTGTGTGCCATTACCAAGAGAGAAAAGTGACAAGTCAGTTTTATCCGAGCCCATCCATTCAATGATGTCATTGTGTAAGGGCCATCAAGAAGTATTAAACAACATTCTTTACAGGATCAAACGGTGAACAAATAAACAGCCCATTTCTAAGATACCATATTAAGATTATATGGAAATAATGTATTCTCTATTCAAATCAATATCCAAGCTATAATGATATATATTATTAACAGTGTAATAAACACTTTCTGCAGCAAGGTATAATGGGATCAACACACAAATATGACATATTTGAATAAAAGATGACAAGCACCCCAAAAAATCATTCCTTTGGAAAATAGATCATGTTCTCTGGTCAACACTGACCATGACATGTTTTTTTTTTTTTTTTTTCATGCAGTAGCACATTTCAATATCAAACAGATTTAAATTTTGAGAAGCTGCAATTGCATGTCATTGATACTGAGCGGTAGAGGAACATTCAATCCAAACGATTTACTAATTTGCTGTCGAGAGCACTTTAAAGATAAGTTTCTAAATAATTTCTCTAACTTCCAGGAAGAAAGCTGTGCATTTAGCCTGATATTTATGATCTTGTCGGCAGATGCATATCTTTTAGTTTCAGTGTCTGCATTATATAAAAATGATAAGAACCAATCCTTGTTAGCTACAATAAATTATCTCGGCAAGTTCAGGTACTGTAGCCAAATAGCTTTTAGCACAAGTTCCCAGCAGTTCTCCGGTAACCTAGAGAGACCTTACTTCTTGCCCAATTGTGATTCCCCTGATTGGCTAATTAATTGTATGCATATGCTAATCCTTTACTGCAGTGTGTGAAAGCCTTGAGATGTGCACATTATAGGTCTCAAGATGCTCTGAAAAATGTTCTATGGAAAAAAAGGACATGCTGCACATATTTTTTAATAATTGCTGGGTTTAGAACTATGCCAACCCTATTGCATTATTGCCCTGGAACTCTTACCACTCCATAAATATCTAAGGAATAAAACATTTGTGTCAGAAAATACAAATTGGACTTTACAATGCAAATAAACCATTGTGAAAAGGAGATAATTGGTAATTACTGTGAAACAAGGCATGCCTGACTCGAGGATCAGAAAACATATAGAGAAAGACCTTAATTTGTGGAAAAGGATACATACGTTGGTTTGCATTAATACACGATGATAAAGAGGGTTGATAACATACTGCTCATAGTAATTTTGATACTGTAAAGCTATTTTGTTTGTTTTTTGTTGGGATTAGTGAGGCAATACATGACCAGTCTCACTGTCCAGAGTTTTAGAGATCTATGCAGAAATTCAGATTATTGCTTAGCTGCATGCATCAGAGTCAAAGACTTTGGCATCAAACAGTGAGATAGATGCCGAAAACAGGACACAGTGCTTGTAGAGATTCAATTGCATACTCGGTGGAGCCAGAAATGTGGGACACAGGGGTGGGACTTGGGGCAGAGGAGTATCAGCGCTACTACGCCTATTGCCATAGTGCTGTCACTCAGTCGTGCACCTTATTCATTCATCTGGTGTCATCGAGTGTAGGTTTGGGGTCCCACATCAGGGCTGTCACGCTTAAAGCAGGGCAGTTGGTGGGTATGAGATAGATAGATAGATAGATAGATAGATAGAGAGAGAGAGAGAGAGAGAGAGAGAGAGAGAGAGATAGATAGATAGATAGATAGATAGATAGATAGATAGATAGATAGATGGAAAGAAAGACATGGATATAGAGAGGCAGATGTGATATTTAACTATACATGGGAACAGATAGACAGACATGGATATAGACAGACAGACATGGATATAGATAGACAGACGTAGATATAGAGAGGCAGATGTGACATTTATAACTTGACATGACAATAGACAGATAGACATGGATATAGAGAGGCAGATGTGACATATATAACTAGACATGGCAATAGATAGACAGACATGGATATAGATAGACAGACATGGTTATAGAGAGGCAGATGTGAAAATACATAACTAGAAATGACAATAGATAGATAGGTATGGCAATTGACAGACAGACATGGATATAGCTAGATAGATTTTGAGCTTCTGGCGTCATTCATTTGGCTAAGAATTTTCCAAATTGGGGATGGAATGGTTCATCACAGCTGCATGAATGCAGCCACTTCACCGTCCCATCTCGGACGATGGCCAGATCATTGCAGGAAGGTTCATCGCTAGATCTTTCTTTGTCGGACAGTTTATTGCGGGATCTCTGAAGGCGAGTGTTAATGTCAGTATTAGGGTTTGGGGGGTTAGGTATTAGTATTAGAGTTCAAGCGTTAGTATTAGTATAAGGGTTCGGGGGTTAATGTTAGTATTAGGGCTCAGTTGGGTTAATATTATTATTAGGCTTCGGGGTAAGTGTTAGTATTCGTGTTTGGGTTGTGGGTTACTATGGGGGTTTGGGGTCACTTTTAGGGGGGGTTGATTTATTAAGGGGGTATATGTGTGTAAGTGCTGACAGTTCAGCACTGAACTGTCAGCGCTTACACTGCCGCAAAGAAGCAATGAACTGGCCCAGTTGATCTTCACAGCTGACAGTTCAGCATTCAAACTGCCACGCTGAACTGTCAGCAGTGAAGCTAACTGTCCTAGATTCTTCACAGTTGCCACTAGCAGTCATTAGCTCAGCCTACAATTATTATTAAAAGAAGCAAAACATTTGTATAATAGTTCCAAGCTACAATATATTCTAATTAAGAGCTCCCTCAGGCATTTATGATAATGCAACAATTTATCATTATTTTGGAACATTTACTTCGGAGATGTAGCCTCTCTGACAGAGAGTAACATTAAGTAACATTAACCAAAGCACAGCTAGCCAGTTGCTTCAATACATACGATACACATTCATAATACTTTTGTTTTCATTTCAGGCTCTTCAAGGACATTTACTTACAATTTCATAACAGGCCATGGAAATTATAATTCTTTTTAAAATGCATTTACAATTATTTTTATTGAAAAGTTTACAATACAGAAAAATATAACAAAATATTATAATTAAATAGTTATAAAGGAGGAAAAATATAACAGAGAGAGACAGTAGAACAAAATAAAAATCTATAAAGGGAAAAAATAGCATAATTTAAAAAAAAAATGTTTTAATCGAGTCTGTTCAATGATGTTACAATTGAAAGGTACATGTTTTATATGTCATTATGTACTAAAATGTTTTGCCATAAACCAGACATCAATTGTATGCTTCTGCAAAAGAGGAAGGGCACAATTCATCTCCTAGTCTATTATTTGTCATTTTCAACTTGCTCCTGGAAAAAACCTACTGCCCATCAGTTAGATAAAAAAAAAATAAGGTGATATAGTAAGTGTTATTGAAGATAAATACTGTCATATCAATTGAATACCCAATTAATGCTCAGTGCCTTTTCCTTTGTAATATAAAAAAAATGGTTCTTTTTTTATGAAGACACTTTTAGCTTTGTCATTATCAGCATGCCCCATAAGGACTGTACAGGTGCTAATCATAATTCCATTATAAATCATACTCCAGTAGTGAGAATGTAATATAAATCAGGTGGCAACGTTTCGGCCAACACAGGGTTTCTTTTACCTGTGTCTACTGTTGTATGTAAATTATAATTCCATGTGAGAACAGAACTTACTGCACATTTGGTAATATTTAGCTGAAATGATTTTAGATAAGCACATGTTAAAGTTCCAGTTATGTCTACTAGCCTTCCCCAGAAGTGGTGATGAAGAAGGTAATAAGGCCTTCAAGTGCATTGTCAAGATCATGCAAACTCCAGTGCAACTATTGCTTATTGTAGGCAAATTGTTCTAAGATGTATGCATAGCGGATATGTCAACAGCATTCCATTCTCAATAGACTGACAAACATGCGGCGGTGGAATGGCCTTAACAAACCAGGTTTCATATGGAACTCTGAATTGTATTAAATGTAAGTAATGTGCTAAGAAAATACCAGGTGCGACTTTAATGGCTCTGTCCACACAGGCGTACTTAGTAAACACTGGAGTTTTAACAAGACTTGGGTACAGCGTTGTTATAGTCTTATTGAAAAAAAAAATGTACACTAAATAAAAAACACATTTCACAGTATTAAAATGTAAATGTGATTTTTCCTTTGAAACAGCAGTTCTTCTAACCTAACTTCATTGCAAAAATGACCTTTTTATGTAGTTTATTTAGAAATGTTGCTGCTGTGTTGGACAGATCCTATTTTAACAAATAATGTGACAAAATCATATCCTCCCAAAACTATTGGCACAGAGCGAGGCAGGTGTTCTTTACTAAAACAGGACAATGTGATAATATATTCTATTTGGAGAAGAGAGGTCAATGCTAATTCTACATCTTAATATTTGAAATATAGCCTCAGTTATACACCATGCTTTTCAGTTATATATCTGTGTGTGTGTGTGTGTGTGTATAAATATATATATATATATATATATATGTGTGTGTGTGTATACATGTATTGCTATAAATATATATATATATATATATATATATATATATATGCATGTTTGCGTGTGTGTGTATGTGTCTATACACCGCTTTGCACAAAAAACGCTCATTTTACCGCAGGACATGCCTAACACGTCCATTATCGCGAAGGGGTTACGTCCTGTAAATTGTGAGGTGGCGCCTCCATGGATTGGACTTGTTTGTCCAGCAAATCCCACAGTTGCTCGAATGGATTGAGATCTGGGGAATTTGGAGGCAAAGTCAACACCTTGATCCCGATGTTGAGTTCCTGAAACCATTCCTGAACCATTTAGTCTTTATTTCAGTGCGCACTATCCTACTTAAACCAATACTACCAGGGAATACCGTCTCCATGAAAGGGTCTGCAACAATGCTTAGGTAGCTAGTACGTGTCAAAGTAACATCCATATGATGAACATTGCCCAAAGCATCACATTGCCTCCCCTGGCTGGCCACCTGGCAGTAGTCATAACATATACAAACATATTTAGAACAATTAAACAGCACCCCCCTAGGGTGTGTCTTTGTTACGCTGGAGATTTTATGTTTATCTAGATATCTCTGTTTGCGTGTCTATCTCTCTCGTTGTCTGTCTATTTATCTCTCTCCCTATGTGTCTATTTGTCTATATACATATCTGACTCTTCCTCACACCCTCTGTATGTCTATCTATCTATCTATCTATCTTTTTATCTCTCACTCTGCTTGTCTGTCTCTATGTATCGCTCTGTATGTCTATTTTTAAAACAGTTCTTCATGTAAATAAGACACTTCCAAATCTTGTAAATATAATGACAAAACATGTCTTAAATCCACTCCCAGTTGATGCCCTGCAAGGATAGAATGGGAAAAAAAATATTTTTCATAAATTTCACACAGACAAAAGCAATTTAAATGTCAGATTGGCTATAAGAAAAACATGAGCCCAGGGGTTTCTCTCCCGTCATACAGTGAATAACCTGTCCTTAGCTGCCACACAATTTGATGGCTTAGAACTAAGATTTCCATCCACATCAAGAAGAATACACTCTGCTCCATAGTAAGTTAGTCTACTTGCCTGAAAAATGCATTATAGGTAGTTTAATCTATGTCAGTTATCTTGTGTAGATAACCACTGTCTCCGTTCTACCTCCAAAAGAGAACGGAAACAACACTCGAGATTATTATTTATTTATCTATCTATTCTATGAACGTCCGTTAGATTGAAAATGACATCCAGATTTATGTCCATTTGTGGCAGAGTATGGTATGGAAAAATGCAACAGATGTAGCTATACTTAGTGTTCCTGATATCCCTTGCTTATCTACAACTTTCCCCATGCACACAAAGAAAGCTGATCAAAGAAAGTCAACAGTTAATGAAATCATGGGCTCTTTTGGCTTGTGTAATAGGCTCAGGGTTGTCTGAAACACAGGAGAAAAAGAGTAGCTTCCTTGGGTCCAATCACACTGCAGGGGTCCACTAAGTGTTCCCTATAGTTTATTCTCTATAACTTCATAATCTCACTTGCCAGAGTGGAGGCAACTTTGCTGGCTTACATTATTATTTATTTTATTTACTTATCTCACACTTTTCATTCTACTGGCCTTTCTCCCACTCATTCTGACTTCCTTAACCTTGGATTGGCTGGCGTCTATTTGTCCCCTACCCTTTATTCCTGTTTCCTCTGCTTGCGAGAGCTGCTGCACTGGTCAGAAGATTTTTATTTTTAACCCTTTCAGTAGTGTGTGATTACCATTAATGTGAAATGTGAAGCAGCGTATGATGACAAACTGAGGTATGTGCAGTCAAGGGCGACTTAAGGCCTAGGAAGCATTAAACAAATAAACCAGGAAGCATTATCCAAATATGGTGTTTCATGTCAAACCAACTAGTGGACTGGAGTCTAAAAACAACCCCATGTGTATACTGCAGTAAGGATGGTAAGATGGGTGTATGGCAAATATAGAAGCTTGTATTTGGTCCCTTTAACATTAACAACAGCTCTGAATAGGCTCTTGACATTGACAAGGGTTAGCATTAAACTGTACCTCTGCATAGAATAATACCTAGATAGTAGTCACGCTCCCAATGTATACTGCTCTGCTCTAGTCTTTCATCACAAGTTCACTTGGTGAGTCGACAATGAATTAAAAAGCCGGAAGATAGGTGGTTTGTGAAAAACATTATTTGATGATGAAATGCCTTACTCATCCTAGCAAAAAAAAAAGTTTTATATGGGTGGACTAATTAATTTCATCTATGGAGGTGGACACAAGGCTTTCTCAGGACCACCAATTCAAAATGTATGTATTATCTGAAGAAACAGAACCACAAAATACTTGCTTATGAGTTTATTTATTATTTATTCTCAATACAACTTTTAATCTACTTCTTCACTGCCACCACCCAATAGCACATGAAGGTACATTGAGGACCTATGTGATTGTGACACTGTATGAGCCTTTTCTTTTAGACTTTGTAATAATTTCACCTTTTGTCTGCCTATGTTTTTCCTTCTCAGGTTACACAGGTCCTGTACAACTTTATATGGGACTGCAATTTATAATTCATTATCATAACATTTGATTGGGAGTTGAAAAATTATGAAACTAAGTCTGCAGTTCACCATCAGCCATTTACCAACTATAATTTACATATTTTACTTTAGACATATAAATAAAATTGTGGGATTTTTTTTTTTTTTTCATTTGTTTATTTAAAGGTCAGCTACGTTTGTTACTTTTCATTTCTTTTCTTAACAAAAAAAAAAAAAAGAAACAAGAAAGAAAGAAAAAAATATTTGAAAGGTGGGAATAAGTGATTGTTACGTTCAAGTACAACACAGCGGTGCTTAAGGCTAAAATTACCAAAAGCTACATGAAGGAATAATTGGCTAGTGAAGTGCACAGTTCTAAAGAGTCTCTCGTGCTACACTATGGCAATTGTTCCCAATAGCATTAACAATAAGTTTTTGGGTTCGTAATTTTTTAGGGTATTTTTCTGGAGGAATTCTCAACAGGATTTCTATATATAATGTTTAATTACAGTTCCTCGTCTGTTTACAACAGATATCATGCAGGCACAAAGGAAATATGTAAGATAATGGAAGGAGTGAAAAGACAAATTAGAAGTTTGCCACTAATTATGGTATAATTAATTACTAAAGATAATCATCAAAACTGTAGTGAGCAGAATGCCCTCATTCTTTGCCTGATTTAAACATTAAGCAAATGAGTGTTGAACTCAAGGGTATAACAATCATACAGCGCTATAAAAAAATAAAAAAGTATTTAGCTAATTTTCAATTGATGCCGTTAATTGAAATAAAGACTATTCAGATTATTTCTTTCTCTATTCTGACATATTTTTGATCTTCAGCTGTAATGGTTTCTGTGTGCCAAATCAGAATTCAGATGTGGGCTTTACTTGAATGGCTTCCAAGATCCAATGTACTTGACATAAGCTTCTTGTATTGCAATAGGATTTAGCTGTACAGCAATTGTTTGCATTGTGTATAAGTAAGTGTGTATGTTGTTGTTTTTTTTTTTTTCTTTTTAAATAAAAACTTAAAACGTTCTGAAATTACATGTGGTCTAAGTCATCAAACGATAATATTTTAATGTTAATTGTACTGACCAGCTTAAGCTTCATGAGAGAAACTAGTGGTGTTACTCAACATCAAATTCTAAGGTCAACAACCATTTGTTCCTAGGAACAGATTTTGCATTCACAAAACAAGTTGCTGCCTTAAATTATATATATATATATATATATTTTTTTAAGCAACACGGGAACCAGCTGGTGAAACAAGAGCGATAATACTGCCCAACCATAGTTCTATCTGTGTCATATTATCGCTGGCCAGGATTACCCACTGCTCTACCTATTCTGTCTACATCCCATCCATGTTTTATGGTGAATGGTCTGTGTACGAAGCTTTTTAATTTATATAAAGAAAGTTGTGCCTCTAGTTTGTTCCTAAGTGAATGTTGAGAATTCCTGCTCTGTTTTATCCCCATAGATGTATTCAAGTTCCACAGAACATCTATAGAATGGCTAATGTAAGCATTTGCTTAACCCATCTGTCCATCACAGATGTTAGGTTTACAACTTAAACAAGTCACTCTCTATCTGTTGGCGATCTCTTCCTGGATGTCCTGCTACTAACTAACATGCATTCTAAAAAAAAAGCCCTAGTAATCATGTGTTCACATACATTCTACATGCTGCAGGATTAACAGGTCTTCAATGTTGATCTTTATATCACGAGCCTTTACTTACAATACCTAAAACCCACTATATAATATATAGGCAAAAGGAACATCTGGTCAAAATAAAATTCTTCTGGTGTGGCACCCATCTAGTCAGAAGTGTTTCCATTGACAAGTTATTCCGAGAATTTTAGTGCCTCGTGACAGCGCTCTCAATAGTGCGAAATGTGTTAGCCGTTACTCACCCTCACGTCACTATTTCCCCTCCCCTGGATTGTAAGAGTAGGTTTCTGCTCAGTAGATAAAATTAAGGGGGTCGGAGAGGTTAAAGTGGTAATATGAAAAATGTCATATTAAAGAACTGTAATGTTTGTATACCTTTCTAAAATACAATGTCTAGTACTCGCACGAAAAGAAAAAGTATTATTATATTCACTTAAACATTTGCTTCAATGATTGGAATACAGATTAGCCCATCAATTGCATAAAATCACCTTTGCACGAAAAATTTAATCCGATGATTATTTTTTGATAAGGGTCGTACATTTGGATTTTATTGTAGATTAGTTGTGTGATTTTCAGTTCTCTGCATGCGTTAGATCTTTAGTTTTTCTTTAGCATTTTTATCTTCAGTGCTTTGCACTGAAGAATTTCTAGAATTAGTTGTAATTGTAACACGTTTGATGTGAAACATGAAGAAAATCTACTTTATCTGGATTTTTTTGCTTTGTATTATTAAGACAGGTTGTAAAATATTACAAGTCATTACACACATCTCATGATCAATTAACTCAAATCTGTAACTGTTCTGTAAATGATAGAACGATATTAGCTAAGGAAAGAACACCTACAAGATTACTTGTGATGGGGATTGTTTGATAAATTGATAAGTAAATTTAATAGCTTGCCTCATTAGGTATCAACAAAACTTAATCTACAGAGACATTTACATGGTAGAGGAAGTCAATTGCCTTGTGAATATTTTTTTTTCTAATTATCTTGGCATTTTTTCTTTATCAAAACAGACAGTGTCTTTTAGATTTCTGATTTCAGTGTAGAGCACTCTGCCTGTGTTCAATTTCATTTAAAGTTAAAATAGACACAAAGAATGTAGCTCTAGACAACTATAGATGTTTATTTTTAGTTCATTGTGGAGAATTGTCCTGGATTGACCGGTAACATCAATGTATCACATTTTACTGCAATATGCAGTTGTGAGTTTATATTAGTCCCCGAAGAGGGAAAACGACACATCCAAAAATGAATGCAAGCCACTAAAAGAACATAATTTAAACCAGTGAACTATATAACATTTCAAGATAGCTTTAAAGGAGTACCCTGGAGATAAGTCACATTTTTGCCATTCAGACCATAATCAGCTTTGTTTGGACCTGCCACAGAAAAAAAAGATACGTCCATCACAACTCACCTCTTTATAGAACACCTGTTAAGTAATCTCTAGCCAAATCCACCGCTACCTTCTTCTCTGTCCTTTTCACTCACCTTATGTATCTCCTGTCCCTCACTACCTCTAGGTTGTAAGCCTGCGAGCAGGGCTCTCTACCTCATGTATCAATCTGTCTCTGTTCCTCTAATGTAATCTAGAATTCCCTTATATGCTCTGTACCAAAAGCTGCATAAATTATTGGTGCTATATAAATAAATGTTAAAGTAATGTAAGCAAAGCCATCACTCATTCACAAATACATGCACAATGCCAGTTGCAATAAATGGAATTCAAATTCCAACTTTTCTTTCAATATAATGCTGATTCTGGTATGTGTTAAAACCAATTTCAATGTGCTCCTTACAGTATTTTACCTAGTGCTTTCTCCCATTTCTTGATTCCTTTGTTTCCTTTGTTGTATTGATCTCTCTTATGATTTTTTACAAAGTAACAAGTCAGTGTATATGGAGACAGATACTGTTATGATATTACTATTCTGATTCATATTTGGCACAATGGTAATATAAGGGTCTGTAGACACAGAACTTGAAAGAATGGTATTACAGCACAGATTCATTACTAATACCCATCAGTTACTTTAAACATCAGTAGATTGTATTGCATGTAGTTTATTGTCAAATTGGGAATGTACTGAATTTCTGCATTTGCATACAAAAATTAGAGTAACAAATACTATATTGTATTTAATAAATTATTTTCAAATTAAAAGTATAAGATACATGGTTCAGATATATGATAAATAATGTTGCATGTCCTAGCTCTCATTACATACGTCTCATAATATTTTATATTATCATAGAGATAATTACTATTTTATTGGTCCTCCCCAGCCAACATACTCTTGCTAGCCCTCGCAAGGCTTCTATAAAGTGATTGCTCTTCTATTTTATAGTTACTGAATAAATTAGCTCTACGTTCAGCCAAACCCGGATTACAAAAAGTACAGATTGTGAATCGTTTCATGTCTTTGCTTCAAAATTAGAACTAGGTCAAAATGATTCTCTGTGGAAGATTTGCAGTATATCTGGGCAATCTCTCACGATATTGTTTCCTCAAGAATGTCTTGGAAAAGGGCTAGAAAATACTTTGCAGATGGTATCTCAACCTAGCCAGACTTAACCACATTTATTTCAACCAGTAGGCTGAGTGCATTTCCATCCATCTGTCGGACAAATGTTAAGCACTTGAGGGTTTAATGAAGCTTGTATCTAAATAGTAAAGTGTAATTAGTCATGTAGTAAATTTGCTTGGACATAAAATGCGTTGGGTAAATTGTCAATACCTCTTATATTCTATTTTATTTTTCCCACCACCATTTTTACTTAAATGTCTGCATACAATTTTCAGGGGTGAGTTAAATGTACGCTAAAATAATGTTTAAATAATTGTACAAGTAGCTTAACAAGAGTGTTTTACATTTTGTATTGCTTAAAATATAGAATACTTACAGCTAGATAAAACTGTGAAATTACAGCAGTTTGCAAGAAGTCAGAACTGCCCACACTAGCTGAGTCAAGTCATTTCCTTTTTTTTTTGCTGCAGGAACCAATGAGAATAATTTCATTCAAATGAATGGATTATTATGTCTCTCTAGTGATGTCATCAGGCAGTGTGTTGCACAGTTAAGAGATCCTTTTGTGTACAAGAGCATGATCACTCATGTCCACATAATGTATTCAACTGGAAGAGCACAGGAAGTGACTAAATGAAACAAAACTTTATATCCTCAGTGTCTATATAATCAGTGCTGCCGCACTTGCAGTGAACATGCAGAGTAATCACGGGGGAGGGCTTGAGTCAAATGTTAAACATGTGATTTATGCAGAATGCCTGCATTAAATCACACCGTGAAAAAAGAAAGCCTGTGCGCTGTACAAGCAGTAATCTTCATCTTGCACCAAAGTGAGTTTGGGGTCTAGATTGTCCCATTAAGACAATAAAAATGTTTCTCAGACTAGTAATGACCTCTCTCTTTTGAACACTTGAAGCTCATGTTGATACCTAAACTTGGGAGATTTGTTTTTCTTTTTATTAAAATGTATATTACATACCATGACCACCAAAGACCTTGTTTCCACAGTCTTCATGACAGAATTTATCTGGTTCTGGACATTTTAATGCCTTTAAAATCTGTTAGGGAGAGTTTCTAAAGTTGTGATGACATGATGACATGAGGTCTTGCCACTGATATGATGGTTCCCGCTCCCTCAATAAGTCCCAGACCATTGTTTTTATTACCATGACCCTTCTATGTTGGCTGTAAGAATATAGCATATATAAAGATATAGAAGAGATCCCGGCCTATCCCTTTCTTCGACTCCCTGGAAGAATTAAGGAAGGGAGAAGAAAGAATAATGAAAGGAAAACATAGAAACATGGAATGTGTCGGCAGATAAGAACCATTCGGTCCATCTAGTCTGCCCAATTTTTTTTGAGTACTTTTATTAGTCCCCCGTTCCCGGTCTTATAGCTAGGATAGCCTTGTGTCTATCCCACGCATGCTTAAAATCCTTGACTGTGTTTACCTCTACCACTTCTGCTGGAAGGCTATTCCATACATCCACTACCCTCTCAGTAAAGTAATACTTCCTGATTTTACTTTTAAATCGTTGCCCCTCTAATTTAAGACTATGTCCTCTAGTTGTGGTAGTTTTTCTTCTTTTAAATATACTATCTTCCTTTACTACATAATTTCTGAGATAATAGGACCAAGGGTCAGATCTATGCAAGTATGAACGTGGGTGTAATATATGGGTGGGTATGTATTAAAGTGCCTTCATATTGTATGTATATCTCTTTATATTACTTTCTATGATGTTTGAATATATTTATTGTAATTTGCATAATATATATATTTTTTTTAAATGCAGGGTTAAGCCCAATTATATACCAAACCTAAAGAAATACAACATCAGGTTCTTCCATGCACTTCTTGCTTGTTCATGGCTGTATTGTGCCTAAAAATAGACCCCCAGCCCATTGAGCTTCATTCCACATCCTTTCCGAACACTTGAGCATTGCATGTTATGTCTGTGACCTTTTCATGTTAGCATAATTTGTAGTCATTCCCACTCTCTGCCTTTCTCTCTATTTTCCATATTCAATATTTTAGCAAATCTTCCCTGTTCAGTCCTGATAACCTTTGTCATTTACTAATTTGAGGAGTACAAACAACACAATACATAATACACCGCAATCTATTTAAATGTCCCTGGTGTTTAATAGGCAGTAGAGAACGTACTGATGGGAGACAGAACAGTAGTTAAAAAAAGCTCCAAAGTGACTTAGGGCAGCAAAACCGTCTGGAGGGGATGGGAACAGATGGACTTTGTACTTTCTGTCATATTTGTTCTATTACTTCTTTACACATAATTATCATCAGGCAATATGCTACAAGCAAAATCTTTAGGGAGAAGGTTAGAGACACAGTTATCAAAATATACAAGAAGCAACAGCTAAATGTGGCTAATAAAACACATACCATTATTGAATTGTTTATACAATGAATGTAATGATGAAAATTATTAGGAATAAAATTATCTGTCAAAATAATGTTTTATGTTTGTATGTGCATGTAATCAGATTTCTTTTTTATAAATCCTGTAGCTAGACTGTGATTTTATAATTACGGTTACACCGGTTCGAGTGAGAAGTTTTTATTATATGTAAAATATTATTACAAAATTAGGCAACCTTTTAGCCTGATATGCCTTTTTCAAATGAGTAGATGCTTCTTTCCACTTTGTTTATATTGTTTGTATATATATATGTGTCAGCCTATTTTTTTCTCCACTTATCCGTATTATACATTCCTCTAATCCTGAGTAAGTCCATGTTTCCTCTCCTCTTAATTATTTTTGCACTAATTAAATAAATCCAGAAAACCTGATATAATGCACTGAGGTTGACCACTCATGCTTTGAGAGGCTTTGCATTATTTTATTTATGTTATTAATTTAACATATCCTTTGAATAAAATTAATGTTTTGCTAACCTGTTGTATTAATCCTTTAGTTCATGTTGCGAACGATGTATTACAAGCACACAGTAGCCTCGTTAGGAGTTTGGATGGCATATCTCCATTTTTTTTTGTCTCCATGAATGGCACCATTTTTTTGTAGCCACTTCTGCTGGAAACAATGGATTTTGGTCTACAAAGTTATGGCCACCAATCAGTGTTCCATGGCTGACTACATGTCCTGGTCCCTGTGTGATGTCACCCAGTATTCTGCTGATTGGCAGTAAGGGGCAAGGTGCTGGGGAGCTGTACCCCAAAGAGTGGCCAGGATGAAAATCTGCAGCAGCAGCGGTGAGGTAGGGCAGCCAATAAGAGGTGAGATTCCCGCTGTCTATAGGTTTCACTGGCTCATTGAAATCCCTCTATGTCCCTCTCAACCCTATCCCCACTCTCACAACCATCCCCCCTATCGCCCCAGTATCCCTCTTACTACTGTCCCCATTATCCCTCAGTATCCCTCTTACTACTGTCTCCATTAAACCCCCCAGTGTACCTCTCAGTATCATCTCTACTAGTCCCCCAGTGTCCCTTTCATCACCATCCCTACTATTCCCTTAGAGTTCCTCTCGTTACCATCCACCCGAGTCCCCCAGTATTTTCAGTGACAATAAAGACTGTGAAATATTTACGTGGGCTCTAGCTCTGGGTCATTAAGAACCCTAGAAATCCCACATTGATATGATATTACGGATAGTTCACTAAAAACAGAACTACGGTGATCTGACAAGTGAACTACAAAAACTGGGCATTAATAGTCAAGTTGGAAAAATTAGTCATCAATACCTGATGTTTTCGGTTCACTTACAGATTCACCACAGTTCACCTGTTAGTGAAGATACCCCGTTCTAAAACGATATCGTTAGGTCGAATGAGGCTTCCTCGTGTAAAGGTACATATAACAAATATATATATTTTTCTGTCAATCAATGTGAAAGGACTGTTTAAAGTGTCACTAAAGTATTTTAAAGAGGCAAATGTGATGGTGTAATGCTTATACTTCAAGAATGAAAATGACATGTAATTGCACATGCATACAAAAGTTTTATTTCTGCAATTTAGTTCCCCACCGTTAACTGTTTAGTGAATCAACCTCACTGGGTTCCATATTATATCCATACACTGACTCACCATTTCATCCACGCCACCCATGTATGCATCTGGAAATAAACACCTTTCACTACAGGAGCAATGAGAAAAAACTGGCCAGCTTGCTGCCAGATTCTGACAATTTCTCCAGAGGGAACTAACACTGTGAAATGCACTATAATAATCAAATGTATCCTCAGTTTATCCTGTATCCAGTCCTACTGTGCTTGTACTTTGTTTACATCTATACATTGATGTTCTTGCACTTTTTCACCCCAGTTTTTTGTACTGCTCTATTGGTCTTTTGTCTTATTTTATGGTTTAGAGAATCCATTACAGTTGTCAAAATATGGCCCTAAAATTAGCTATTATAATCTACAATGTGTGTGAGTGAATCCACTAGTTTTGCCACTAATTTTTTTTTTCAGACTTATTGCACTATTCTTGTTGTTTTATTTGTCTTTTAATTGTTACCTAGAACCCTGCATCACTGCAGGTTAGAAGGTGTGAGTTCAGTAAGTAGTGTTGGCGGTTGGGAATGTTTCTTGCACCTACTAAATAATCTTACTGTAAATCAGATTATATCCTGTTTATCGAATGTTCAAGGGGTTCATAAATGGCTAAGGGAAATGACACACATTCAGCGATATATTTGTCTAGCTCTAGTTAGTTTTAATATCCTGATAACTCATCTACATAAAATTAACTTTCATTAATATTTTGAGGATATGTAGATTCTCATGCATCCATAGGAGGTCAAGTCTGTAAAATTGTAATTATAATACATTTCTGCAATACATCATGCATTCAGCCATGAAGAGTCACAATCTGCTCTTCACCTCTGCAGTTGTGATCACTATTTGCACTATGCATTTGTGATGCTTAGTTACAATATTAGGCATTGAGCTGATTTAAGTGCTCAAGATGCAAAATGCCTTTAGATAAAAACTACCATAATGAAACTTAAGCCAGATTGTTGGGTACAATGACTAGTTACCTGTCGTGTAGATCACAAGAGTTATTAAACCTGTACATTTTGGATGAGGGTATCACATTGCTTCTAGCAGTAACTGTGACATTGAACGATCCGTAGGTGAATTTTAACATGTGTTTTCTGAGTGCAAACGCACAACCAACGACTCTGATAGTCCCTCAGAAGCATGTACAGGAGAGCTACAGAAGTCCACTGCTTGAGCACCAGCTGCACATGTCTGGACCCAGGGACAGCTACAGAACATCAACCTATCAGCCCGAGGAGCATGTCACACAGACAGCTGCTGCTGCCGGAATTTTTTTTTTCCAACAAGTAAGCATCTGGGTCCAGTGACTTACATCCAAAAATACAACTTGGCCAATTAATGAACGTGCTTTATTATACTGTTTTGTTCATTACATGCAGGCATGTTGTGCAAAGATGCATCCTCATTGCTTCTGTTCTTGTTACAAAAACAGTTTTTTTGGCATGAATGTGCTTAGCATCAGATGCAAGAGAATGTGCAACTGTCCGTGACAGTATTTTTCTTGATGTTCCCCAGATTCTAACTGGGCTGTACCCATCCCTGGCCTCTCCATGTCATAAAGATCGTAGGCCTTTATATTCTAGAGTTCCATGATTACAACCCTACAGCAACTAGTTCACCAAGCAAACACTTTAAAGGGACAGTATCACTTGAACATTGTTTTTACTGTGAATGTAGAGCTTGAACAATGATTAAAAATGATATATACATTGTATTAGCAAAACTGCAAGCAAATGGAAAAAAATGTGTCTGTGAAGTCTCCTTTATATGACATCACTTGTGGCATGGTATGCAAATTGCACATTTCCCATTGAAAAGCAGTTTATTTGCATACTGTGCCACAGGTGATGTCATAAGCAGGAGACTCCACAGACATATTTAAAACACATTTGTCTCCTAATTTAGGCATTTATTTGCAGTGTTTCTAATACAATGCATCAACAATTTTCAATAATTTTTTATGCTCTACTTTCACAGTAAAAACAATGTTTAGGTGATACAGTCCCTTTAATATGCCACTTAAGTTAAAGAGAAAAAAAACTCCAAGTAATTGTCCTAGCAGCTATAAGATTCCTAAATGTTATCCCTGCTAAGATCCTACATGATAGGAATTGTACTCCAATAAGAAGCTCAGGCAAGTATTAAATCAGTAGGAGTATAACTGTAGCTATTAATACATAGCCATTCTTATCTTTTAACTCAGTTAATGTATCTTTGTCCAGTAAGCAATCTACGTTGACTTGCATGATAATCTTTGTTTACTTTGCTCAGAATGTTACACACAAGATACGAAAACCCAGATACTAGGTAGTTATGGTTATATCTGTAAAATTGGACTAATAACAGCATTTTTTTTTTTTCAAACTATTCCTCTACATTTCACCCCCTTCCCATATTGCATACCCTTCAGTGACTCATTATAATAAACTATAGATGTAGAACCCTGCTGCCTTTTGCATTATCCTTTCTATACAAATGCATCACATTATATCTCAAAAAACCTGGAAAATAAAAGCAAGATGTTTAGGATGTTTTTCCCCCAACCATGATATCTAACTACAGCTTGTTATCTTGTCAGATAAAATAGTAATTTTCTCATTTTACTCAGCTACTCTGTACAAATGTGTAATTTATATCCTCCATCTCCCGGCTTTCTCCTTTCACTTAACTGCAATTCAATTTAATATTAAATAACAAGAAAACCTATTGGCCTCCCTATTTACCAAATAATTTATTAGAGTGTGCATAAAGCACACTTTGTCAGCATCAAAGGCCTCGTCTTAAAGATGCTATGTTGTCTTTTTACAGGAACCTCTGACATATCCCGTAAAACGCGTGCATCTCATTTGCATACGGTTGTCTCCTTTTTAATATCAGCTTTCATAAAAGCAATATAATTAGTGAATTTCAATTTAACTTCAAAATTGTCAAATTTCATTTTGATTACCTCATAATTACACCGCACTTGCGAGCTGGAAATCATTTGGACTCCTGCATACAACACGTCTATGCAGTTTGATGGAAACTAATGAAGCATATGAATTGAGAGGTGCTGAACCATTACATTTATGGCAGATAATTCCATGATATTAGAAGTATGTTAGCCTGGCTCTTTTTGCGAAGTATTCCTTAACCAATCTGTTGGGGATGGACCTTAATGAATTTCTAGCATAGGGTAAAATAATGCAAGTGGCTTAATGAATCCCGTGAAAATAACCAACATAGCCTCCTATAAATGAGCAGCAGTTACAGCAAAAGTCGATTGCACGTTGATTGGGCAGTGCACTGTTTAAGTTTGCTTCTATGATAGCCCCTGAACCTGAGTCATTTCCTTCAAATTGGAGGTCATGTACGAAGTAGGTTCTCACCACTACTTTTGAAAAATATGTACATGTAGGGGGCGATTGTCAGATGCCTACCTCTCAGCGGCAGCCTGTCTCCTCCATGGTGTGCCAACGAGTGTGGCTCTGCTCCACTTCGACCTCACGTGGGAATGGAGCTAGCGGCGTTCATGTGTCAACGGGGCTTACAGAGGTGGCAAGATTTTCAGCCGAGTGTACCATGTCACCCCCAGGCACTGACACAAGTGAGGGGGCCCCTCCCAGTAGCCCTTTAAAACCTCTAAGCCCAGATTTTGTTGGTAGTCTTCCTGTGCATAGTGAGTTCCTGAGCTCTACCTCTAGTATCTGTTTTTCTATTCCTGATGCTGTTTGTGACCTGGATTAAACCTTTGCCTGCCTTTTCACCCTGTTTGTGGCCTGCATTAACCATTTTGCTGCTGCCTGCCTTTGACCCTGCTTGTGACCTGGATCAGCCCTTAGACTGCCACCTGCCTTGAACCAGCCTATGAACTTAATAACGATTTGCCTGGCACCTGCCTTTTGACCTCGGGCTGTATGTCGGATTATCCCCTTGTCTGCCTATGACCTTTGCTTGTATTCTGGACTATTCTCCTGTAAGTCTACTCCTGCATCCTGGGCTCTTACCCTGCCACTCCACTAGCCGGATCCCTACAGTTATTCTCTGATTCATAACAGATATCATGGCTACAATGTTACGATCGATAATTGTTGTACTTATTAGCTAACAAAAAAAACAAAAAAACTAAATTAAAAACATGGAAATTTATATATAAATACTGATTAATAAAGACAAATACTCTTCAGCTTTATGCATTTATGCGGGACAGAACCAATTAAGAACATCTGCCCCACTGTCACAATTCCGTTAGAATTGAGACACCAGAGTCTAGAAAGCTGCCTGATAACTCAACCACATATGTGGCTTAGGGCAGACAAGCCCCTGGGACGACTAGCTGAACTACACAATGAATTCCATGGCCCTAAATTCTCCCAGAATCCACAGAATTACTATGCCATATTAAGCTCTTCTAAGGCTGCATTCTAATCTTAGTTGTGATTATATTAAAACGCTGATAGTTGTCGTCGCCCCCCCACAGATCCATGGGTCCTTAAAGCAGACCTGTCACTTTCTTTGCATTAATTAGTTTAAAACAATATTATCAACAGATCAGTATTATGTTCGTACAACTAAGCTAATGATAATGAATTGCCATGTGGAGATATGATCTGTTTCAATCTGCAGGTAGCTTTGGAATTGCATTACAATTAGTAAACCTTCCTCACAGACACTTACTGTTTTTTTTAGTCATTCAGAAACAATTGACATAAACCAGCAGGCCACTATGCCAGAATGATGCAGTGTGCCCCCAGCACCCAGAAAAACATGTCAGGAAGTACAGGTATGCTACAAAGCCTTTGCTCAGTTATATATATAAAACTAAACTGCAGAACCGATTCATGAATGGTTAATACCAGGGCCGGACTGGGAATAGAAAGCAGGCCTGGCCAAATATGTGCACCAGCTCAATAAAGCATTGAATCAGTTTAGTGTGTGCACATACAAACAGAGGCACACTTTATCTCATCAGTATAGTTTGCCAGATACAAATTTGGTGCAGTACAGCTCGTTAGTATATAATTTTCCAGACCAAACATTAATTGTAGTGCGGTATATCTTCTATGTTTATCTAGCCAGGCATTGATGGAGACAGAAAATAACTCATTAAAAATACACTAATAAACACAAGTAATAGAACTGCATTGTAAAATGGCTGTCCTCTGTAGTACGGACAGGGTTGTCAGGAGACCAAAGTTCATTAATATGGGCGGTATAAGATTAATAACCAATAACACAACCTAAGTGGAGAAATCCCCAACCCGTGGGAAAAGATTGCAACGTCTGGGAGTGAAGTTTCTTTAAAAATGCTTTATTCCAGAACAAAATAAATGTTGTAAAAATAACAATTAGTCTGAAATAGCATACATTTTCTTCCGTTTTCAAGGAATACTGAAAACATAATCTCCATCACCAGAAGAGATATGCGGAATAACATACTGTCTAATATAAGAACCAAAATATTAATAGCAATATCATATTTACATTAGGTTATTCAAACATATCTGTACTCTGTATAAATTGGAGAAGGTGATAATCACATTATCAGGTTTCAAGGAACATAATTCGATCTAACCATGAGAACTGTATAATAATGCATACAATTACCTCTGCTCCCCCGGCACATTCCTGCTCCCTTATCTGCTTACTATGCTGGGGGTGGACATATATACTTATATCCCTAGGCTCCCTTCTCATTTGCCTAAAGTGGCAGGCTGCTACAGAGAGAGCAAGTCTGTGCTGGAGGAGGTATTGACCTGCTCCTCTGGCCATGGAGGAGCACAGATTTGCAGCATTCAGCATCCTCACAGAACCCTTCAATTACGGTTGCTGGTCACATGACCAGCACTAGAACAAGACAGAAGACGGCAGCCGAAACGGCATTAGCAGGAGACAGCGTCCTGTATCCCGGTTAGACAGTCTGGCGCTGTAAGGCTTTGCTATTGGTGTGAATGCCGTTGTGTATGTCCACAAAAAAACACTGGAAATACAAAGCAGCATTTGGCACTTATTTGGATCCCGTGGACGTTTTCTCTGTGTTCTGCTTTTTATTGGCGGTTACAAGTGGGTGACATCACTCAGCAGTGACAAGAATGCACTTTGTGCTATAAGAGTACCACAGTAAAAAGAAAGGAGCTCTGTTTTAATCAAATGTGAGCCATTGATGTCCTGTTAGCAATTTTTTGACAGATCCTACTTATTCCTAGACTTCAGAGCTTTTTGCAGGCACGGGGATCTTTACCAAGTTGTACAATGCCCATCTTTCTTAAATGCTTAATGGGAGACACGGGGCTTCATGTGAGAGGATAAAGATAAATAATAAAACAGTTATTAGATTAAAAATCAGAAGGCAGTAGGAACATAATTTTATCTTATAGGGCTATTGGCCTGGAATGGCATTCCAAATGCCCTGAGACCAGCATCTGTTAAGATCAGATGCAATGAGATTAAAAACTTGGCATCAAAGCAATGCTGGCAAAACCTCCTCTAATCTGCCAAAAAATTATATTTTACTTTTGTCAAATACAGTTTAACAGTAAATAATGTCCAAGTTAATTGGTCTTGTTGTGTAACTGTGACTGTTCTATTTAGTAACAATCTATAAAATGTTTTATTACTTAGACCATGTTGAATTGTTTTATTATTATTTTTTTTATTTAGATGCTTTAAATGTGCACAAGTTACATTTATGCCTTTGCCACTCTCATAAAGCTTCCCAGTAAAATATTACCTGCACTACTTTTATTTACTAATAAAAAGCAATATACTGGCTTATTAGAGAATGCTTCAACATATTTTATTGTCTGCCTTTTGTAGTAACCTTGAAGAGATACCAGTCTATATCAATGTCAAGATTAAAGTTGAACTCTCACTGTGTAGAGTTCCTTAATGTTTTATCTGTTTGCATACATGCATATCAACCCAAGTAATGACTCCATGAGGGGGTTTGTTCATTGAACCGTAATGGATGGTAGGATGACAGCTATATTGTAAAAAATAAGTCTGAGACAATTGAATTTGAGAAGTAGGGAAGATGGAGAAATGTTGCACTTTGCTTTGTTGGCTTGAGTTTTGCAACCTGGCTGTTGTTTACCTAGGTAGGTGAGTTGGAAAAAAATATCCCATTCAGCTGCATTGGAGATGTTTTCCACCTTGACTACTTTGGCCTAAAGTTTGTGACCTCAATTCCCTGCAATTCTCTCTTTGTTGAGTCAAGGTGTTAAAAGTGATCCAACGGGATGCCGGCCCATGTTAAGTGGTGTCATGTCGGATGGTGATGAATCTGTCAGGCAAATAGCTTGTTCCATCTCATTTCAGACACCAAGGGCCCAGGTCAAAAAGTGATGAAGGAATCTCCCCCATGCTCCTATGAGCCTAATCATTTACAATAATTTACAATCAGGCCAGGGGTTTTCTTTATCTTAATCTTCCTATTTTTAGCCCACTGCTAACATAGATGATTGTGTTTCACAAGTAACCGAATGGATCATCAGCTGCTATACACATCAAGGTAGGTACAGCATGTTGTTCATTCTTTCAAGGGTAGCTGAGTACCAAGGTTGCACTGGACTGTCACTTCACTAACTGTAGTCCCTCTGCTTCTCTGAACAGTTTGTGTGTTCCTTCTTTGACAACCATTTTGGAACATCTGCTTCACACTGACTGGACATTTTCAACAAGTATCAAAAGTCTAGCAGCATAGCAGTTCTTGACACACTTAAACCAGTGAAGCCGACACCTTCTATAAGATCCTGTTCAAGGAGGACACTATAGAGTGGACACCAGCGACTCCCATCCCAGCATTAATAACAACAGTTCCAAAACCACAGTAAGATGGATGTGGGAAGGGGAGTTGTGCGTGTGTGTATGTATGTGTGTGTGTGTGTGGGGGGGGGGTATAACATGCAGGTTGTGCAAGTATACAAACAATGGCACACCCTTAGTACACCAATGGTTATACTAACTGCTGAATAGTTTATTTTATGAGAAGCAGAGTCGTTCGGATTGTGTTGTTATCTCAGACGTAAGTGGATATATATATAAATATGCATACGGATGTAGCCATCCTTAACAAGACGCGTTCTGACCTAAGCCATATCCATCAGATTATCATTTGATATCATTGATTTGCATGGAGATATTTGCTTAGGAATTCATGGACACTAAATCTGTCTACATCTGTAGATCACAGATAATTAGGGAGCAGGACAGAAATGGATGCAGATGTATACATATGTGCTTTCACAAAAGTCAGTAAAATACAGTTTTTTTCCCAACATATTTCTAGAATACCATGAACTCATACGTCATGCACATCAGCAGGCCATGGGCACAGCTGCTAAATCTCCCCAAAGTTTCCATTGCCTTCTGTATGCTTTAAGGCTAAGACAAGCCCACTGTGCCTGCGTTACTTAGTTAATGCTAATATTGTGGGAGAATTCAGGTTAAATATGCGGGGATACAGCAGCTGCTTTTTACAAATGAAAGCATAATTGTCAAGTACTCAAATCAAAACGCTTATGCTTTTCTTAACACGAGCACTTTGTTGTGTTTGGATGCAACTCATCTCCATAAAACTTAGGCTCATATACAGCAGTTAATATTTTATTTTATTTTGTAACACCGTGTAAGCTCCAGAATTATATTTTTCCAGAATTTAATTGGTACTTTGATGCAAATTGGATTTTTTTTAAATCTAATAAAATAAATGAGAAAATTCCTTTGAAGAATGTGATTTTTTTTTTTTTTTTTTTAATTTAAGGCAAATATCAAATTTAATGGATGATTTGATGGGTTATAAAATATGATAGCTACCACTTTACTCTACGTTAAGAGTGGTTTTAATAATCCTTATATTGTACTCACTTTTAGTGATTTTTATTTTCAGATTGCATAAGGATTCTTATATTCTTGGCATAAAAAGAAGTGAACTGTACTAGTAGAAATTGACGAGCAATCAAACTAAAATGTAATGAAAAGGTTAGCTAAAGTAAAAGCAATGATATGTAATGTACAGATAATGATGACGACTGGAAGCGTTTGACAACATAGACTTTCAAAGACACATAATTGTTAAATAATTTGGCATTCCAGTAAAGTGTCATATACCAAGCTCAGTAGGACATTAACACATCCACATTTTCTTCCTACACTAGGCAATTAATCTAAGACATCTCTGTCTCTTATTCCCCAATGGTCCATAATATGGAATTTGCCTTTCTAATTTTTGTACCACAGCAACGATGGTTAATTGCTTGTTGAGCATTATGGGATGCATAGCCCACAACAACTGAAGTATCACATGTCATCCATCCCTATAATCATGTATGATTGCAAATAAAGCATTATCTACTTTTACTTCAAAGTTCAAAAATAGAGTGGAATTGTGAGAATTTCCTGCCTCTGAGTTATAGAACGTCAAAAGTTAATACAATATATTTGTTTGCCGTTTGTTTCTAAGGTATTACATGCTAACAGCACATTTATTGTAATACAAGGTTTTAGTTTTCCAAGACATAATACAATATGATAATTAATCGCCTAGGCCTAAAGCTCTAAAACCTGCAAGTGAACTGCTAAAATGAGGCATTAATATCTATAATAATCAAATCGACCCGTTGTATTTTCAATATGTTTTCCCTTTTTTTTTTTTTTTTCTTTTTGTTTCCCTTTTCCTTCTTCACTGTTTTTTGATAACTAATACAAAACCTGTTGATCTGTTGTGATAGAAGAGGAAGACAGGAGAAAATGTTACGCTGTAAATTAGACTGTCGTGAGGGGAAATGTACTTTTTTCATGTATATTATTAATAATGGTGATAAATCTGACTGTATGTTTATGTATATGCTAATGAGATATTTAATAAAGAATAAAAGAAAAAAAAAAGAATAAATCTAAGATGGAAGAATTCTCCAACTTGCCAACCTTTCAGACTCTATTATTTTTCTGTGTATTTTACAAAATTCCCTTTTAGTGAATAGAACCTAAGGCTGCCACATTTTCTTCCATAAAATATCGGCCATACCATTACCTCTATAGTCTTGAAATTGGCAGGCCTGATAGTTAAATCCCGGCTGGGTGGCAATGTGGAATAATTCTTTGTGTGATATTTTAAATGGGTATTGAGATGGCTCTATGTTGATGCAAACACATCTGAGACCAGTGGTTTTATCATTACTGTACTTATAAGCTTATTTTAGCACACATTTCTGAGTAAACTGCTTTGTCTCTCTGCATTTATCACACTACTTGTCTGCAATATAGAACTCGTAAAAAACTTGATCTAACATTAACCCATTCGTGACGCATGGTGCTTGCGTCCCAAACGACGCAAGCACCAAAACGTCACGATTTGTTCCTGGCCACCGATCACAAGGTGATCGGTAGCCAGGAACACTCTGGCAGAGACCCGATCAGGGTCTTAATAGACCCTGTGGGTCCCTGCCAAAAAATGGCGAGACCTCCGGACGTCACTTGTGACGTCACAGAGGCGTGCCCGAACCTGGAAGTTCGGGCACAGCGCGATTTAGAGAAATGTAGCCAGCGCTCGCTTTGAGCACCGGCTACATTTTCCCTGTCAGACTGAGGCCACATCTGACAGGTGGGATCCCGCTGTAAGTGCCTGCAGCGGGATCCGAAAAAAGCTCATCGCGGGGAGCCGCGATGAACTGTTTAGTACAGGACGTACTATGCCGTCCTAACGACTTTAAGGCACTTAAAGTCAGGACGGCATAGAACGTCCCAACGTCACAAAGGGGTTAAAGAAAAAAAAAAAATATATAATATACAATAAATAGTTGAAACTGTTTAATTATTCAAATATTTATTAAATTGAACAGAAATTGTTCCTATGGCCACATTGAGTTTCTGTTTTACATCTAATGTGTTGCTTTTCCACTTACAATATATTAGCAATCTTTATTTTGCCACAGAAGAGTTGACTGCAGAGGCTGTATACTCATTAAATTACATAGGGTTATTCAAAAGCCAAGTCATTTGTGTATTGATGCAGAAAGTAAAAGGGCATCAAGGCAGAAAAATGGACCATGTAAACAAATGCTTAAGAAAAGGACAGGCAGCTAGTCTGAAGGACATCATTTTAATGAAAAACATAGCCGCAGTAAGGTAAGCAGCTAACTAATCAGATTACCCAACGTGCTTAATTTAATGACTATTTCCTGTAGAAGTTTAATGATTAGTTAAACAGTGACTCCCCTAGAGGAAACATTTAAATTACTTAGGTCAGTGCCATCAAACTTCCCATGTAGCTACAGCCCTGATCACCTTGGGATAAGGCAAAGAGGGCCAGGAGATCAGATGTAAGTAACACAAAGTCAAAAGTCCATTGGAACAGCTGCTCGGATTTCAAAGCAGTGACTGAAGAGCTACAGTTTTTATTCCTGCTGATTAAGATATTAATATTCTGCATTGCTTCATGGAAAAAAACCGCATCTGGACTGCTTGCACTCACCTCCCAGAGTACAAAGCCTGAACATTTGGAATCCACAATACTTATCTCTGGGTTTGAGATCCAGTTACATGCTGACACTGAACTGCAAATTATTTAATAATGGATCTGTCAAATATGTTGCTTTTCTTAAACTGATGTCAAATCCGAGAAAACAAATACTTTTTAATAATTCTTATCCAAAAACATTCTTTACGTATTATTTTTTCTTGGTCTCTGTCCCAGATCTCATGTTACACAACAACCAAAAAAAAAATAAACCAAAAAAAATAATAATACACCTGCTAATTAAAAAGATGAATCTTTTAGAAAATCAGCTACGTTGACAGTGTGAATCCAAACCCTAATTTTGTGAATAACAAAATAGGAAGACATATTAAACTTCTTTCTTGCAATACTAGTTCAGCTTGCTCCGTTGCACTCTCTTCACCTGTCAAAACACCTTTTCATCTTTTCTTCAGACTTTGAAAATCATATCTCTCAAGAAACATTGATTCAACATAATTGGCACTGGGGTGATATTGTATCGCTCATCATTCCAAATAATTTGGCAATAAAGTGTACTTAGCTAGCTATGTCATTGTCACATTTTTTTCTGTTTGCTTAATTTGAAAATATTTACTTACTACAAGGATGGCTACTATGAATAGTGAATGGTTGAATGAAACATTGAATATAAAAAAGTGTAAATAGGGTTGGATCAGTTTCACAGTCTTCAGGTTTTCTCAAATGGTGATGATTTCCAAGTTAATGGGGTCAACATTTTAGTTCTTGTAGCCGTAAGCTTGTAATTGCTGGTATTTTCAACCTCCTGTACTTTTAATACACACATATGGGTCTATTCGCTAAAATTAGAGAATAGCTCGAGGAGGTCGACTTTGGAGGTTGACCTTCATTTTGGAGTCAGTTTCGTCACCCGAATTTGACTTAGAATCAAAACCCAGGCTCAAATCTTCCCCAGTAATGGAAGTCGATTGAAGCTATTTTTGAGACTAAGTCAAACTTGGGTACCATATTTGACTTAGTCTCGAAAAATACCATTGATCATAGTCTTAGTCTCAAAATGAAAGATGTCCTCCAAAGTTGACCTACTCAAGCTACGCTTGAATTTTAGTAAGTAGACCCATTAGTGCTAGAGGAGAACAAATGTGATGTTATTTTGGTCCACAGTATTCATGAAAAAAATTATTTTTCGAATTGTCACTTAAATATTGTTTGCCATATGCCATGCATATGCAGAATTAAATAAATATAAAAAAAATATAATATAAACATTGTGTTAGCAGAATTCAAAGCGAATGCTTAAATTAAGAGAAAAATAAATGTGTCTGTGGAGTCTCCTGTGGTGACATCACCTGTGGCTTAATATGAAAATAAGACATTTTCTATTGATAAGTAGTTAATTTGCATATCAAGGCACATGTGATGTCTTAAACAGGAGACACCACAGAAAAAAAGTTTAAAAAAGTATCTTAAGTTATATGAATTTGCTTGCCGTTTTTGTTAATACAGTGTTTTAAATCATGTTTAATCCTTTTTTTCTACTCTCTATTCACAGTAACACTTTTTAAGTGACAGATTTAATTTAAATTCAGATGCTCATCTAATTTAACCCCTTACTGACCGAGTGCTCTGCTGCATTTGATGTGCCTTGAAGACCAGAATTCCATTATTTGTGTCATTTGTTTACTGAACTGTAAATTTCTTTCTTTGTGTTCAGTCCACCCACACAAATTATATATCATTTTTTTAAAGGACGGATAGGGCTTTCATTTGATACTATTATTTTCATAATATGATATAATGTACTATTAAAAAAAATATAAAATATGATGAAAATATGCCATAAAAAACACTTTTTCTAACTTTTACCTGACTTTTTTTTTTACACAATTACAAATGGTAAAAAAGTTTAGAAATCCAATGTTTTCATGTTTGTCTATGTTTCATTTCAAGTAATAGGGCTATAAACAATATTAGTGTTTTTTTGTTTTCTAACCATTTTCTTCTACAGTGACCTTTTATCAGCAACCCTAAATTTACCCCAACTATAAATTTACCCTAACCCTAAATCTACCCCATCCCTTAATCTAACTCTTGTACTCACCCAGACCCCCCTGTAACCCTAATTATGACCCTAATCCTAGATCTAGGTTTAGTAGATCAAGGGTTAGCTTTTTCCATTTATTTATTTAATTTTCTCCTCTAACTGTAATATTGTCTAACTGCCTCTAGGGGCAGTCAAGCAACGGTTTCAGAGCAACGGAAGAATTTTTTTTTCTCTCTTCTGTTGCTCTTTGCTGGGCATGCTGTATTGGAGGAGCACCCACCCGCGATCACTGGTCGTGGCATCATTACAACACTCTAACGCACATAGGCAGTGATCAGCTTTCACTGCCTATGTGTGTTAAGCGCATACGATCACATTTGCGGTGATCGTATGTGCGCGGGAGGGGGCAAAAGCACTCTCAGAGGCTGCTTCGGATCCGAAGCAGCCTCTGAGAGTAGCTGTTGGCATGTAGCGTTGCGCTAAGGAGCGTAACGCTACATGAAACCTGAGGACGTATATATGCGTCCTCATAGTCCTAAAGGACCATGCTTTTCAGGACGTATATATACGTCCATTTGTGTTATGGGGATAATTCGCATATAAGCACACATTGCCTTGAAGAAAATCATACCCTGACATTTCCTAAAACAATAACACTGACAGTCCTTCCTACTGGCCATCAACATCTTTCATACATTATTAAAGCATAAATTGGTACAAAAAACTCAGTACAAGTGAGCCTATACTCAAAATACATTTGAAATCCCACACAACCAATTAATTTCCTGTTGTACAAAATGGTGACTTTTGACTTAGACCAAGGATTCATCTAGCTACATGAAGTCAAGCTATCCAGCTTGTAACTTTTAATTGGCATTTAAAATAAATATAGTTCTAAAATTTTACATTTATCATATTATCAAATATCAAGTAATCTGACAAATGTTTGTAGTTTTCGGTACAACGTCATATAAATGAATAACAGCCAAGGTGTGATTCTGCCGACGTATGGAGAAAGATGTGTTTGAGCTACATGGTGAAGGGCCTGTTGATACCAATGGGGTTCCATAAGAAAGAACTGAAAGCATCTAAGTAATGCTTGGAATCAGGTTAGCAGGTAGAGGTTTAGCCAACTATATTTATAGAGAGATCAACTGAATACAATTAATGAAAAACTGCTGATTTATGTATCATCATCAACCAATACTATTTTCACCTATAATAAATAACCCCCAAAACTATAAATAAGTACTTGTATTTAACCACATTTACTTTGTCGATGTTCCATTTTCCCAGCCAGGGTTAATATTCCACTTATTAAAGAGGGAGTAAGCTCAAACCTGAGGTTTTAATTAGGAAAAATAACACCCCTGCTTGATTAACATGTCTTATGAGCAGTGCTCCTAGTTGCACCATTAAATAGATACTGAAATTGAGCTATAGATGAAAATAACACTTTATCGGCTTCCAGTCAGTGACCATGGGACTCTGTCACCGGCATTTGAGCTCATCAGTTCTAATCAGCACCTTTAATGGGACAACCATTGGAACAGCTAAGGGAACCCAGTGAAGGACCACAGGAACAAATCCAGTCGGGGTCAAGTAGAAATTCTACTTACTCTTTACCTTGATGATTTTAGGATAATTTAGGATAATTAGAAGACAATTACCCCTTTTCCAGCCAGTTAGACAGAGAAGACTCTTTTTCAGATAGGAAGGACATTTGATTTCCATTATCTCCTGCAGTTACCTTTTGAGCTAATTAACTGACCTGTGTTGTTGATGGTGTTTTCAAAGGTGCTGAGAGATTAACACTATTCCTTAGTAGCCTTTGCTACCATCCTCACAAGAGGATACTATCTTTTGAGACATAACCCTGCAGAAGCAAAGACACAGTGCAATCCTCATCTCCCAAGAAACTGATCACAGAAAGGTTGCGTCAGTTGTGTGTTTGTTAAGTTAGCTGTCTTCTATGACGTCCTTTAGGTCACAACATGTATAGCAAGGTTTAAATAGATCTTTGGTTTTATAGGAAGAAACGGCAGCAAAATATTATATTTTTAGTGGCAGCGGTTTGGGTAATGGCTTAATTACCCAGCAGGAAGATGTGAATTTTAAACCACAGATAATGATCATTGCATCCTTAACATCCGTATCTGCCCAGGAAATAAGTGGTTAGCATTACCTGGAATCTGCAAAATCATTAGAAAGACACACGCCATTGTGTGATAAATTATCAAAATGGCTCAATAAGGTGCACTTCTTAAAAATGCACATTTTTTTCAATTGCTATGCCAAGCCAGTGCTTGGTAAAAAAAAAAAAATCAAACTGTGAGACTAACGCAGACATATTTAAAATAATAAAATCAAATAATGACCTTAGCGTCAGTTATAGTTTTCAATTGTATGTAATCTTAAATGTATTGTTAAATGTCAAGCAGCAATGTTGTCTTTATAGAAGATACATTTTGGGAGGAAATTAAATATGGATAGGAAGAAAGAGAGCGAGAGAAAGGGGAAAAAAACAAAAAGGAGAGGAGAGAAGGGAAAGAAAGAATGAAAGAGAAAGAAGAAAAAGATAAACAAAGAAGATGAGAGGAAGGAAAGAAAGAAAGAACAAAAGGAAGAACAAAGGAATGAGAATGAAAGAAAGAGAAGAAAGAAGAGGAGAAGAAGGATAAAGAGGAAGAGAAGAAAGAAAGAAAGAAAGAAAGAAAAAAAGAAAAAATGAAAAAAGACAGAAAGAAAGAAAGACAGAAAGAAAGAAAGAAAAAAAGAAAAAAGACGAGAAAGAACGAAAGAAAGACAGAAAGAAAGAAAAAAAGAAAAAAGACAGAAAGACAGAAAGAAAGACAGAAAGACAGAAAAAAAGAAAAAAAGACAGAAAGAAAGAAAGAAAGAAAGAAAGAAAGAAAGAAAGACAGAAAGAAGGAAAGAAAAAGAGAGAAAGGAAGATCAAAAGGAAGTAAGAAAGAAATCTTGGTAACAAGATTTGTTTGCAGAAAACAACAGTTCTGCAATACAGCCATCAACAACATATGTTTAGGTAAAATAACATCCTTTACCTACAGTATTTGTGTTTTTTATGATCAGTTACATTAAGGATATATCAAATTGCAGTTGTGGTTGCTGATAGCCACCAGCTTGGGAAGAAAAACAATTAGTTACCAATCTGTCAGCTACTCACAACCCCAACTAATTTCCCTGAGGATTAGCACATTAAAGTGCCATTTCTCTTTTTTTTTTTTGTTTGTTTTTTTAGTTGTTGGCTTCATGACTCATGTTTAAAACGTTGCAGTAACACATACCTAGTGTTCTGAACAATGCAGTTAGGTTCTACAATAATTACGTGTACTTCTGGCTCTAAAAGTGTTCATCGCTGACCATGCTATAGCCGGCTGAGTTTTGGAATATTGTGATGGTTTACAACATAATGAACAATCTGAAGAATATATTGAAGCTGCCAAGTATTTACATTTTTTTTAATTATAAATAATATGCCTTTAAAAAAAAGCCTGTATTGCATATATTTGAATGTGAGTTGTTAGGTACATAAAACTTTTAAAACCTATGTGAATATTCATAAACTTTTACAGTGGCATCAACATCATCCAGCAGTTTTAGATTTTATTCTGTCTTAAAGACTTCTCCGTGGATAATAACAATTAACAGCTTTCCCCACATCAAGTCACTATTAAAGAAAAATAGCATGTTGAGCAGAATTTCATCTCAGTTTTGCACCTGTATTTTGTTACATTAAAATCTGTGATTACAATTCTTTCTTTATCTGATTATAACAACCATAATTGCTTCTCATCTGTCTCAGCAAAGACAGACTAGAATATGATTATTTAACAACAAATTGGATGGTTGGTGATTAGGTAGGCATCCTAATATCTGCAGACTCTTCCGGATTTTCATGGACGGTCCTGCATTTTACCTCCTTTACCTAAGTGTTTTGAGGTTTAAGCACCTGTCCCTGATATTTGAATGTATGTGTTTATTACTTAAAGTAGGGCTCAACAAAGCCAGGTCGCCATAATGACTAGGAAATTGAACATGGCGCCTGGGTATGATCAGCAGCACATGGCGCTCCCTGTCCTGAGATTAGTTTAAAAAAAAAAAAAAGTATTTTACAATTGCAATGCGAGGGTAAGCACAGTGTGCGCTTCCTGCTCCGCACCCTTGCGTTATAGTGTCCAATCGGTGGGTTTCACGTGACATCCCACCGATCAACAGTAGCGTGCAGACGGTCTGGAGCAAGCTGCAGTAGAAATCCCCCCTCCCGTGCAAAGAGGTAAAACAGCAGGGAGGGGGTAGTCATTCTTTTTTTTTCTATTTTATTTAAAAAAAAAACTAATACAGACTGTCTCTGTATGTGTATGGATGCGAGTGACTGTCTCTGTATGTGTATGGATGTGACTGACTGTCTCTGTATGTGTATGGATGTGACTGACTGTCTCTGTATGTGTATGGATGTGACTGTCTGTCTCTGTATGTGTATGGATGTGACTGACTGTCTCTATATGTGTATGGATGTGACTGACTGACTGACTGACTGTCTCTGTGTGTGTGTGTGGTTGTGTGAATGTGCTGTTGTCTGGCTCCTAGATTTTTTGGCTGGCTCCTAAAAGTAAATTAAATTTGTCAAGCCCTTAAAGTAATGATATTATTGTAGGAATGTAAGCATTATGTAAAGTGATGGTGAATATTCTACATATGGTCTTTGAATCTTTTCACTTACTTCTACTGCACACTTGCAAATCATTGGGTTTCTGAATAGTCCATGTGATCATTCAGTTGTGCTGCTGTTCCACTTAGGAAGGTTCCATTTGTCCTTCTATCAGCTGATGTCCTGACAGTTAGAATTAAGACATTCTAACCTGATGAAGTACTGAAGAGGGAACTATGAATAATATCTGGTCTTGTGTCCATTGCTTTAAATGACTGTAGGTGTTCAAATGAATATAATCTCTATCTCTTCCCACACACTGTGTGCCATTGGCTAGCAGGAGATCATTTTTATTTAAATATATATAAGCATTGTTATACCAAGAAGGGGCTTGAAGTAAAATTAACACCAGCGTGTATAATTGGAGGGGACAGTCATTGTATAGTTAATGGATATAGAATGTTCTTACTCTGCCCCTTCACACACAATCATGCAGAACTCCACATGAGTAGAGCAAGAAGAGTCTGTGTCTGTGCACTAGACACAGATCACTCAGACCCCACACTCGACCACCTGGGAATCCAACATTGTAGTGATAGAGAGGAGAAGTAAAATTTTTATTTATCCCTCCTTGTCTGTGTGTCCTAACACTCTTCTACTTTCTAACACATGGCACATGCCAGACTAAGAGACTAAGTCAAATTCGGCATTGGAGTTTGACTTAGAAAAAAATCCAGGTTTGAATTTTCCTTATCGAAATTAAAGGGGGGTGGGGGGTAAAATGGTCAAACCTTTTTTTGAGACTAAATAAAATTCTGCACCTGAGTCATTTCAATCACTTCATCTCCCTTTACTTTCAATGGGGAAGATTCAAACCTGGGATTTTCTAAGTCAAAAATGAAAGTCGACCTCCAATTTTAGTAAAAAGAACCATATGACTATTTTAGCAATGGGGGTCAGTGGACCCACTAAGTTCAAGTCCATGATACAGTGCACGACCACTTATTCTGTCCCTGTTACTTTCTCTATTCTTTGCTCCCATCTATACAATATAATATATAGCATTTGCCTGCAAAACATTTAATTACAGAAATACAAATACATTTTTGACATTGGATTCATAGAAATAGTTGATCCATCTTGGTATTAAACTTGGCCCTGAGGTAGAATTTGGAACTAATAGGCACCATTTAAAAATAGGTAAAACAAATAAAAAATAAAAAGTTTCATTTTGTTATTGCTCTTCCTATTTGTGTAAGATTTTTTTAATTCTCTTTTTTTTGTTTACTTCCATTAACCAGAGAAATATATAGCTGAAAGTGTGACTAGTCAACCACTAGTTAGACGAAGACTGTCAATATGAGAACTCAAGGACTGAATAAAGAATGGAAAGCAAATATGGATTAGCAAACCATTTTGTTAAATGGCCAATTTCTACTTGGATCATCATGGTAAAAGCAAAAAGAGATGAGAAACAATTCAAGCATTGCACCAGCCACCTCTACAGGTAATCAATGCCAGATACCCAGCTAATCTCTGACAAGCCAATGTTGTCTGTTTGCAGGGCTTCTTCCACTGGACAGTTTAACAGAAAAAATAAGTGGGCATCTGCTCTATACATTCTGCTTCTGTGTCATTCCAAATGCACAAAATGCTAGGAATTGGCAGATGCACAAAAAAAAAGACAGACGGCAGCATGCCAGGCTAAACACAAACAATGCATAACATTTCAGGAATAGCTTCTGCATATATGCTGAATGTGCACACACACCACATTCTGGTACCTGGAGATTTCTAGGATATTTTTTGCGCAATTCTTTTTTTTATTATTATTGTATTTTTTATTTTATTTAAATATTTAAAAAAAAATTAAAAATCATTGTATTGTATTTTGTTTTTTTTTACCAGTACAGTGTTAACTTAGCATGTTTACCCAGCACGTGCCAAATGGTAGATTAAACTACATAATGGGAATTAAAGTGTTAACATGCCCGTAATGAAGCATATGAGCCTTTTACCAGTGCACAACGTGACGCTACACAGCACCCTGTTGAGTTAGTTGGTTAATGACAAAGGGAAGTTTGATGAATGGGTCTGGATGATGGCCATGACATCTCCTACTGTTCAGAGAACGGTGCAGATTTTTGACAAATGAGGAAGACAAATGATTACAGTTCAGGTCAGTGATTAAGCCACTCTGGCTATCAAATTAATATTAATGTATAGAAATGAAAACATTTGCTTTACAGTGCTTCCTTTTACAAATACAGCCTGTTTCACAATTGTGAGCCTCTGGGGTCTTTTGACATACCTCCCAACTATCACGATTTACTCAGGATAGTCTGGATTATGGGGTTCTTTCCTGCTGAGCTCTACCTCTGTCTACCTCTGCCTCTGTCTACCTTTACCTCCGTCCCGAGGTCTTGATCTGATTCTCCAGGGTTTGGGACACCACTGAAGGCATACTGTGCATGCACCTGCCAGGTAGAGTAACTATGCCACAGCAGCGCTGACACTTCATCTCCCAAGCTCAATCCCTGGCGTCCCAAGCTCAACGCCGGGGACAGAAGTTGGGAAGTATGTATTCATGTAAAGGTAGTCATGGATAACGCGTAGTTACATTTGTAAAAGCTCTCACAGTTTTAGCAATGCATTATGAAGGACCAACATTGTTCTTCTTGTAGGAGGAGCTATAGTTAAGATGAGGAGATGAAATGCCCCTCTCACCATAACTCACCTGCAACTCACTTTTTTAGCCAAGAGACCCCTATGTGTTTAGGAGAATTTCTTACCTATCCTGAGTAAGAAGAGCACGGTTGCCTATCACCAGGTTTAACGACAAAATTAGTTTGTGGCCAACAGGAATTAGCTAGGTACTCAGTGCTTCTAAGTGAGAAAATAAAAACATGAAGAGGCATTGTGTTAAAATGAATGAAATAAAAAACAAGTATAAAAAGTTAGAATTATATGTCTTTTTTGACAGTGTTGTTTAGCAAACACTGTAATAGTTTGGTGGTTCTATGAATTATCAATTGAGGACAATGTTAGATAGGGAGTTTTTTTTTTTTTAAAAACCTGCCTAGTTATAAAGTCACTTCATCCTAAGAGCATTCCTCTTTCTGCCTACATGTATCAGAATTCACACACAGAGGCAAAACCAATTTCAAAAAGCTTAGAGGGGATATGATAATGTTATATAAATATGTACAGGGTCCATACAAAGGGCGTTCTAATGACCTGTTCATTAACAGAACAGTACAAAGGACAAGAGGTCAACCTGCTAAGACTTGAAGAAAGGAGATTTAGTCTACGACAGGGATTTTTTACAGTAAGGACAATTAAGATTTGGAATTCACTACCTGAAGAAGTGGTTCTAGCAATTAACTTAGATGCCTTTTAAGGCAGCCTGGATACTGTTTTAAAAAGCTGGAGCATAGAGGGCTATGCATGTTAGTATAGACATTAATATGTATTTAGTGCTTGTTGATCCAAGGAAATACCTTGGAGTCAAGACGGAATTTTTTCCCCACTGAATGCAGAATTCAAAATTTATGAAAGGGTTTTTATTTACCTTCTTTTGGATCAACAGCAGTAAGCATGGGATGGGAAGAGGGTTGAACCTGATGGACACAAGTATTTTTTCAACCTAAACTAATATGTAACAAAGAAGCAACATAAACCAAGATGGCTGCCCTAATCAGGTGAGCATTTGTGACATCCTACTACACTACTAAAAACACATACATAAGAAAACATGTAAATACACTTTGAAACTGTAGATATTAACCCTTTAAGGACCAGGGATTTTCCTGGGCCAAGGACCAGAGCGTTTTCCAATTTTTAATACGCGGTTTTTGAAACATAATTTTCCTCTCTCTCATTTAACGTACCCATACAAGTTATATGTTGTTTTTTAAAGGATAGTTAGAGATTTCTTTTGATACTCTATACATAAAAATGATTTACATTTTAGTATTAAAAAATACATATAAAAGAGGAAATTTTTGAGGAAAAAAAGGTTTTTCCCCATTATTTTCCCAATAATAAGCTACATAACTAGTGCAACACTAACCCACTTATCCCCCCTAATTAACTAACTAATAAAAAAGAAAAATATTGGTTCCCAAACCCGCCATAACAAAAAAGACAGAAAAAAACTCTGAAGAGTGCGATGTCAGATCAGTAAAAATCATGCAACAGGCATGCAGGGGTTACATTTTATTAAATAAATATATTAAAATTACCTTTAATTATTAAAAAAAACTTTATAAATTGTAAAAATAAAAAAATCTGTTAAAAAAAAACTAAATGAGGGCCATAAAGTGGAAGGAAACCATAAAGTGGAAGGAAACTGATCACAGTTAAAAATTGTGATCAGCAATGAAAGGGTTAATTTTTTTTTTTTTTAAACCTATGTGTATGTAATTAATTTATTTTTACTTACAGGTCACTCTCTGTGCTTCACTATAAGAATGTGAAGCACAGAGAGTTAATTAGAGGCAAAGTCAGTGTGTGAACACACTGACTTTGCCATCTAATTTGCATGTTATCGCGGTGATCACGTTATCACCGCGATCACATGCCCGGAAATTGACCGATCGGGTCCAGGAGCTTTGCCTCGGGTGCGAGGCTAAGTCCTGGACCCGTTGCAGACTAGCTGGCGGTGCGCACGGAGCGCACCGCCGGCTAGACTGCATGACGAGTTAACTCGTCATAAGGTCGCTAATGGTGCGGCTCTTATGACGAGTTAACTCGTCATAAGGTCGGGAAGGGGTTAAAGAGAGAAAAAAATAGAGACCATTATTTTATACAAAACAAGGTAAAATATTCAAGCTCCCGCATTTTATATAATCACAATAAGATGTACTGGGCTCTATTTAAAGTTCTAGGTTTACGCAGGTTGTCATTTAATAACATAGACTGCAATAGAAAATGCTGGATTAAAAGTCACTGATAAGTGATACCTTACTAATCAGGATCCCTAAACAACATCGTTTGCACACAAAATCTTGAAGATGCTTGACATCCAATGTTACAACACGCTGATGTGAATCTGTCAATAAGATACCCGACACAGTCTCACAAAATGATCACAAACACAGTGGTCCTTTTTTTTGCGCTTAGGGCAAATGTTTATTCTCACCATGGATTGCTTCTGAATCACCGCAAGGAACAAGGGAAGATTATTTTCAAAAGTGGGAGTGTTTTGGGAACAGCTGTGTGCAAGTTTGTTTTAAGTATAGATCTAAATGGAGCATAGAGTACGACAGTATTAATGTAACATTAATGTGCACATTTAATGTCCCCGGTTCTTACTAAATAAATTCTTTACAATATAAGGAAGTTCAAAGGCGTGCTGAGTGTTACCTTTTAAATGACATGACCACAAGCTGATTTTATGTCTTTCTCAAACGATTCACTGGAAAGGGAATTAAACCAAGATTAAATAGGCAATTGATGACAATGACTTAGCTGTGAGAATGGATACTGTTATGTAACACTTTACAAGGAACGTTTGCAATCTCCAAAGCTTGTTTGAGAGCTCTTGAAGTCCACTATTTACCATGAAATAACAGAAAATGTACCCATGACACCCAAATACACCCCCCAACTTCTTCACCCAGAAACGTCTTCCCTTAGTGGACTTAAAACTGGCAGCGCTACTGTGATTGTGCGGTATTCATTCTCCCGCGTCTTTTCTCTTTTGTATAAAATATTTTTTTTTTACTCACAAAAGGAAAAATATGGAATGGTTTGGTGAAGGACCAGAACCAGCTCCTAGATTTAGTCCTTTATGTGATGCCTTTTTAGAAAAGTATCATCAAAAAAAGTTTACAAAAAGTTTCTTCCATTTAAGTTCAGTGCATATTTTATTGGTTATTGGCAGGTCTCAAAACCTCTGAAGAAGCCAATTTTGAATGGCAAAAAGTGTCAGATTAACGCATCTCTACTCTATGGTGTTTCAATATAACTAGAATTGAAAAAAATTGTTTGCTCAAGGCTGAATATTTAGTAACCATTGTAGTTGCCCAGTTTTTAAAGATATTTTTATCATTGTAAATTTTAATATTGTCTCTTTCATATCTATATTTGATTAATCCCTTCTCGCTGGATGGTGCTTTGGGCCTTAATTTCACGTGTGACGCCTGAACCCGGAAGTTCGGGCATGCAGAGAAGCCGAAAAGGCAGTGCCCGCTACATTTCAGTGACTGAAGCCACTCATCTGACACTGGGGATCCTGCTGCAAGTCACTGCAGTGGGATCCACGGCACAGCTCATTGTGGGGAGCTGCGATCAGCTGTAGCTCTCAGGGCGGTCTATGCCATCCTGCAGGTTTTTTCAGTAACATGTAGCTGGTGCTCACTTTGAAATAATTGTGTTTCCTTACCCCAAGTAAAGCATCTTTCACTGCTGAGGCAGAGCCAGCGAGGAGACTGCCAGCGCATATATAAGGCCAATTATAGTGTGGGCTCACCCTGCTCGCCTAAACGGGTTCAGAATATTGCAGCACTCTCCTCATTTTTATTTGAGATCAGCAAAGCCGACCTAGCTAAAGGGACAGTCTACTCCCCAAACTCACTTTGGTGCATGTTGAAGATTGCTGCTTGTATAGTGCACAGGCTTTTTTTCAGTGTGATATGATGCAGGCATTCTGCATAAATCACATGTTTTATGCTGGACTCAAGCCCTCCCCAGTGATTACTCTGCAAGCTTACTGTAGGTGCGGCAGCACTGATTATATAAACACTGAGTATATAAAGTTTTATCTCATTCGGTCACTTCTGCTAGAATATAATACATTGTGTGGACTCTAAGTGACCTTGCCCTTGTACACAGTGGGATCTCTTAACAGTGCAACACATTGTCTGGTGACATTACTAAAGAGTCAGAAAATTCTATTCGTTTGAATGGAATTATTCTCATTGTTCCATCTAGCATCAGTTAGTCTATGTATTGCAGACTTACAATGTGACTGAACCAAGCATGCATCCAGTAGCATAGGCTTGCCAACAGTTAATTAGCTATGGATATTGTAATCTGCAGGTGGACTAAAACATGTTAAAAGATTAGCACATTTTATATTACTGGGTAAAGGACAAAAACAAAAGCCTAAAAAAGGCTAGGTATTGCATCTGTGCATGGCTGAATTCCTGATCACTGCTAGTGGGAGTGCAGTTTGTGATTCTTAATTGAATTTTATGATGCTGTTTGCAAAATGTAACATGCATATCTTTTACAGCTCTAATAGTTTTATTGCTACTGTGAGGTTTGTGCATAATTCTGTACAAAAAAAAAAAAAGCATATGTGATACCTTTAGGAAAATCACTGGAGTGGATTAGCACGGATTCCCATGGTGCTCTGGCAGCACACAATCATGATAATTAACAGAATTGCTGCTGCCTGACTGTTTTCACCGCAATAGAACACAGTACCAAAAGAAAACACTTCGCTTTTTTTAAAAGGGTTGTACAAACCTCTTGGGACATATAGATGCATATGGGAATTTCAGTTCACAGGTAAATTTTAAATAAATTAGAATATAGTTGACTTTTTTTAATTTTTCCTATACTTTTAGCAAGATAAATAATGGTGATCGTTAAAGTAATGGTTTTTATAATGTAATCAAAGTATCAACATTTCGAGTGTAGAATAGAAAAATATAAAATAAAGTAATACTAGAAATCAATAATTTTGTTAAATGTGATATTTGAATGCAAAAATAAATAAACCCCATTATTTTAGGGATTATTCTAGTTTACAAGTAATTTATTTAGTGTCCTTCCTACTATTGAAGCAAATAGTATATGAGATGCATGTATCTAGTGCTATTGGGTCATGAGGTTTAATGCAATGTTACCATTATGATGAGAAACAGCAGCTCTTTGTGACGTGTGCCGTCCGCAAGAACTTGGATTCATAGGATTGGACGCACCAAGCGTGAAAACATGGCAGCTTGTTAACCCTGCTGCTACAGCTTTAAAAATTAGTATACTATCTGAATTAGGTCGAGTAGAGCTTCTGGAAAAATAAACATATTTTGTACACTAGACACTGGAATATCATTTTAATTCATAATACTACTTAAAAAAAAATATGTATATATATATATATATATATATATATATATATATATATATATATATGTATAAATAATCTCCACAACTAACCAGAATGTATTTAAACTTGTTTTAAACTGCTTTTGTATTATTTTTAAATAACCAACATTTCTATCAAGCTATTTTTCACCTTTACTGTAAATTAAAAAATCCATGCAGCCCACATGTTTGTCTAATTATGTGGTTAACTTCAGGAAAGGTGCCTCTTTAAAAATCAAGCTTTTTTTCTCTCCCATTTGGCTCTAGCCAAATGCTAAGAGCTGAGTGGGAGGGTCAGTAGAGGCTGCAACAATGTTTGTGAGTAATAATAATATATTTAGAATGGGGATATTCACATGTTATAAATAAGTGAATAGATATATTGTTGTCATTATTTAATTTTAATATGCATGAAAAAGTAGGTGTTTGTTATCTTCTCCCCGTGTATTGAAAATAAGGACAGGGGATCTCTCTTGTAGAAGAAAAAAATAGGATAAATCTTTATTTAGATACTCCAACATCAAAAAACAAAGTGCAAAAAATGTATATAAAAATTTACATGGCAAGTTGTAACCCAAGCATGCCAGCTGTTTCACGCATTTACGTGCTGAGAGGCACCTTATCATACGCCTATGATTAAGTGCCTCGGCACAAAATGCGTGAGGCAGCTGGCATACTATGGTCACCACTTGCCATGTGCATTTTTATATAAATGTTTTGCATTTTGCAGGTTGATACTGGAGTATCTGAATAAAGATGTAATATATTTTGTTCTACCACTAGAGAGCGCCGGTCCTATTTTTCAATACATTTGGAGGCGGTATGAAGGTTTTCGGATGGTGGCAGCACCACGAACACGAAGAGGTGTGTTGCTTATGGCCCCTGTTTGTCCTGCTTTTTGTCACCAAACAGGATTCAAAAAGGAGAGCCATAAACATGCACTGTAAGTTTAGAGCTAAAAACCCACCAGACACAATTTGAAATTCAAAATGACAAACCTGGCAGCGCATGTTCTGATGAATCCCGGTTCAGATTCCACGCAGAAGCTACCATTAAAACTTGTTCTCTGAGCTCCAGTGAAGGAGAGTGCCGCAGGCAACAAAACTTTAATCAACCGTCTGTTCGAAGCTGCTTCCCCGTAGTGTAGATTCACCGCGGTCAGTTTCCCCAGTAGTAATCCCCAGCTACAGGAAAAGTTTAATGACCTGTATCTGTATTAGAGTTTTTATTTATTTTATATGTTTTATCTCTTTTTTATTAACAGTTGGCTAGATTACTTAGAACAGTAGTTTAGAGAATATTGCATCTATTATATTGGTTCCATTCTTCAACTCAATATATGTAAACATCATTAGAAAGTACAGCAGCCGCACTTTATGATGTATTCATGGAAATATGGTTACAGTCTTATGTTTGTCTATGTTTGTGTTTTTGAAATAAAATTTTAAAAAATAAATTACTAAGGATGCAGTAATAAAACTGTAAAATAATTATATAAAAGACGGAATTAATTCATTCTCTCTTTTTATATATGTTGTTCTCTTTTTGTTCTGTGAGTTGATTTTTTCATAAGAAAAAATAATAATAATAAAAAAAAAAATATATATATATATATATATATATATATATATATATATATATATACACACACATATAAACTCTTATATATCTACTTCTGGTCACTGGAGATGGAAATATATATATATATATATATATATATATATATATATATATATATATTATTTTCATTAGATAGCCTCAAAATATAAGGATATGTTCCAAAATAATCTCATTTTTATGTTTTTTAATCTTTTCAGCCATTACTGCATATGTTCAGTACAGTCTGGGTGTTTTGACCTGGAGTGGTGCAACATGAGCATAAAAAGATTATGTTATTAGCAGTAAAATGGGTGATAATTATTTCCAGATCAGTGCTTTAATAAAACTCTGTCATATTTCACATTTTATAAAGTTTTTTTTTTTTTTATTCAGAAACCTGTGCTGAAACAACTAGAAAAGTACCATACTGTATCTGAAATAATTTATATGTCAGGGTTCTACACTGACCTTCTGACTCATGCATTTAAAAGTCATTATTTATGTGCAGTTCCTACTCAAACCCTTTTCCTATTCTGCAGTTCTTTGCTAAATTCCCTTTGGTCTCTCCTTCAGTCTTTATTCCAATACCTAGCTCTTTGTTTCCTTATCTGTTCTCAACCTGCACAATATATAACATGCAACAAGACACCTCCCCTATCCCTGCACTGAAACTCCTACCTGACCTGGTAAAGTCCCTGACATTATATATTTATATAAACAAACATAATGTGTTATTTTACATATTTATTTACATTGTTGTCACAGTTTGACACATTATGGAAAAAGCTCATGATACATTTATTACTTACCAACCTTAAACAATCACATACAAGGTTTAATGTCTATGCTACAGTGCCAGAAAGGTGAGTGAAGATCGGACCCAAGATTCTAAACAAGATGTCTGCCCCCTCCGAGAACAATATGGAGTATAGAAGGCTCAATAAGGAACTTTATTTGTATTCTTTCAATGCAGGCAGACACATAATTCAAAGAGTTCTTCTGAAATGTTTTGATATTCAGTGAATAAAACCCAATGATACCTTTCCTTGCTAACAAGCTACCACAACAAGAGGGAATAGTTTTAAATTAGAGGGACAAAAAAATAAAAGTAATATCAGGAAGTATTACTTTACAGAGAGGGCAGTGGATGCATAACATAGACTTCCAGTAGAAGGGGTAGATGCTAATACAGTGAAGGAGTTTAAGCATGCATGGGATAGGCACAAGGCTTTCCTAGATATAAGAAAAGACCAAGAACTAATGAAAGTATTTATATTTTTTTCATTTATTTAAAATTGGGCAGAAGTTGAAAGGACTAGCTGGGTAGCATGTCTCCTATCTGCAGACACATTCCATGTTTTACTGGCATAAAAAGCTATGTTTACATAACATGTTTCTACGTGGACCAGGGTTCCTCGCTCCTAGCATTAGATTAAAAAAAATTATTATTATTTGATCAGTTTCCATTAAAAGATTAAGAAAAACACTGTGGAGAAAACAGAAAAGTGATCAACAAAAATCAGGATTCAATTGAGAGGCTGGAAAGTCAGAGATTATATCTAATGTCATTATTAATGCCTGATATCTGCAGTTTAATTTTCTACTAACTAACTACAAGACTCCTATTTATTTTAAATAAACCAAAAACATTTACATGCTTATATATAGCCTTTCAATTAATGAAGATGTAGTCTCTACCTATCCTGCAATCTAATAATTTAAAGGTATCACCTCAACATTGTTTGTACTGTAATTGTAGAGAATAAAGAATGTCTGAAAATGATCGACACATTGTGTTAGTTGCAAACAAACGCTTACATTTGGAGAACAATGTGTTTCAAATCTGTCTGGAGTATCCTGCTTATGGCAGCAACTGTGGCTTAATATACAAATTAATAATTTCCAGTTGAAAAGCAGTTAATTTGCATATCAAGCCGCAGGTGATGTCATAAACAGGAGACTCCACAAACACATGCAAAATACATTTTTTTTTCTCCTAATTTAGGCATTTGTTTTCTATTTTGCTAACACAATAGGTAGAGCATTTTCACACAAAAAAAATGTATTCTCTATATTCACAGTAGAAACAATGTGTGGCTGATACAGTCCCTTTAACTAGTTAGTTAGTTACCGTAATGCTCGTATTTGCTTATGTGGGTGACTAAAAATACTAACAATCCCTTCACATAAAGTACTGTACAGTATTTAAGTATCAATGCTATACTATGCATCAAAGAGCATTGTTCTACACTAATTTAATAACAGTTACAAAGTGGTGACTGAAGCCAAGTTACACTGCCTTACAGTCACAGGTCGTTAAGATTATTACAAAAAGAAGGAAGCAATCAACAAGCAGTATTAACATTTGTAGAACAGTTGCTAATGCTCATTTTCCAAGCAGTAAAGGGACATTATGGACCCATGTTTGGCAGAGAGATGGTGGGATTCCTTACATTATACTGCTTAGATATTTCCTGGTGCATTACTTTTTATCTCTCAGTTGCAATTCATCAAATATTGTTCATTTTAGTACAAACCGACATGCCTCTAGGGATAACATCCAAGAAGGAAGACTCGGAGAATATATTGCCAACAAATCTAATATTCTAGAGACGACATTGAAATTCCCAGTTTAATTAAAATAATTTGGACTGATATTTTTTGTTTCTGGCTTATAACTTGCTAATGAGTATTCAAATGTATATTAATTATATGCTATTGTTAATGAATAGCTATTTATTTACAGTTGACTAGGCCTCAGGCTCATGGTGAAGCTAGCCCAATAAAGGAATAAACAAACACAATTAAACCAACTTAGCTTCAGCTTGAAGATATTATTGTGTTGGTTTTACACATAATTGTTTCAGATCAATTTAGATTCCGCTCTACTAGTAGCAAACTTTTATGGAGTGTATTGTTTTTGTGCTGGTTTACTGCTTTGTAAAACCGCTAAATTAGTCTTAAGAGCAAAGTGAACATGATAGTCTTTCATACCACCCCAGGCACTTGCATATATACCGTATATTTATAAAAAAATAAATAAAAAGAGAACATTTGTAACACTCCACGTAAAAATAAGACATTATTAATTTGCATTTTTATTTGGTTTTCTTTCTTTACTGTATTTTCAGCTTGGTCTTTCATTTCTACAGGTATATTAGAATACTTACCAACAGAAGTATAGGTTTCATATTTATTCTAAAGATAATTATGGTGGCCACATACAGGTGATGATCAAAACAGATATACTGGTAAAACACCAGCAGTATTCACATTCACATTCACATGCCACTCACACCTGAATGAAGCATGTTATGATGCCCCAGCATTATGGTCTAGCAGAACCATGACATCAAGCAACAAAGTCACTGATTTCAAAAGGGGCCTGGTGACTTTTGTAATGCTTTTTTAATTTAAATTATTAATATAATTAGGAAGAATTAAATAAGTTAACCCATATTATTATAATATATAATACATTTAATACATATTTAGCAGCATATATATATATATATATATATATATATATATACATATATATATTCACCTATAATCTTTCAGTTTTTTTCTGAAAAGATTTAAAAATAAAAATAAATGTTTATGAGGTTTATTACTAAATATACATTTATTATGACATTACATTTATAATATACATTTATATATAGACACACAATACCCATTTAGCTATTTTTATGAATGTGTATTTATTTATATATATATATATATATATATATATATATATATATATATATATATATATATATATGACACACAATACCCATATATCAATTTTATGTATCTATTATTGGTATGCTATTTAGTAATAAACAACATTTATTTTTATTTTCAAATCTGTTTAGAAAAAAAACTTAAAGATTGTAGTTGTGTGTGTGTGTATATATATATATATATATATATATATATATATATATATCTATATATATATACCTACATGCTATATAGATCGATGTGTATATTTTCTTCTTTTGATTCATTGTAAGACATGTTTGTAAGTTTATAATTGATATCCGCTTAATGTGTTGTTTACAACTATAAATCTTAAAATTATAACATTTCAATTATATATATATATATATATATAATCATATATCTGTCAAGAACCAAGTACTTACACTGAGAGAGAAAATGAACATTGACATATTACGAAGGACGTTACAAAATTGGCACGAAATCCAAAACCTCTCTTGTAAGGCTAAATAATACTCTTCCCATTAGTTTAGTTCCTTATTAATTTAACAATTTTCTATTGTGTGTTTTTTTATCTATAGCGTTCTGCTCTGTTACATCAACCCCTCTGTCAGGAAGACAAATGTTAAAATAACTTCTCTAATTTCCATACTGTGATTTTATGGGATATTCGAGTAAACAGAAGAACAAGTGAGCTATTTTCTTTAAATCTTCCTATTTGGTACCTCATATCGGCAAGAAACTCAATCCACTTGTGCACAGCATGACGATGATACAAACAGCGACTAGGCTTAATAAACCTTGTTGTGATGGAATTCCACTAAAGATCCATTGCAAGGATTTCTTCTTTGTGCCATTTTTCCTCGCACAAATATGGGATTAATCTAAATCTGTAAAAGTACAGTACCTATTTTCTAAGGATCATAAAGTACTATTCAAAAACATTTTTCGTTTGGGGAGTTATAAAGGCTGCAAGCTTTTACATCAACATGGATTTAGTGCTCAGTGTTTTTTTTTTTTTTTTTTAACAGTAGGACTTATGTTTTCTAGCTCAGTGGTTTGCAAATTGTTTGTGGTGAATCATTTCTCAGACTCCAAAAAGACTCTCTCTTTTATGAAGTTTTGTCTCATGCAATATGTGAAATAGGTGAGTGTATATATTGTGTAAGAATCGAATCTATCTATATATACATCTAGCTTTTTCTCTGGTTATCAATGTTTCTATTTGGATCTACATTTATCAATTTGTCTATCTGTTTCATCCATCCATACCCTGCTCTCTCTGCTGGTCTGTCTAGTCTTTCGATCTGTCTTTCTTAGTTTTTTTTCCTTTCTGTTTGTCTATGTCTTGGTTGACCTATTTAGCATTTAACCATGTTTTTCTACACACATCTATATGTTTGTCTCATTCATCGATCTGTCTGTCTAGTGTCATAATTCCTAACAGCTCATTAACTTTTAATCTTATTTGCCTGCACAATAAGTGTTGCCCAATGGATGTCTGAATTCTATAGTGTTCTCACTAGCATCATTATCTTGTTTTATTCTACTGGATATATAAATCAACCGCATCAATTAAATTTTGCTCAGTTATTTGGAGCTTTTCATTGTAACATGTTGTCCCAGATGCTACAGGTTTTGACCTTAACTTGTTACTTGAATTATCCTTATTTGCTGCCTTCCCTGAACATATTCTGGACTTGATACAGAAACTGTTACGCTTGCCTTGGCCAATGATCGTTTTGTGCATGTGATTAGATTCCTTATTTTTTTAAATTTATAATTCTTTATTAGCTATATTGTATCAAAAAAAACACACCATTCACATATATACAGAAAAAAAGAAGAATAATCGTATACATATACATTTAACGTACATACATATATATGCATTCCTCTCAGTGTTTGATCGTATATAACACAGAAGACAAATACACAACATAAGAGCTAAACATACAGATCTTCAAGTATCCCCTTCCCGTCTCTCCCCCCCAGCTCCCATCCACCATGCTGCCATAGCAGCTATCGTCACTCTCTCTCCCTCCACCCGTCCGCGTCGAAGAGGCGGAAGAGGAGAGAGCGAGGAGGTAGAGGAGAGGTCAAGGAGTGGGAGAAAGGGGAAGTCTCTCCCTTGCGGTGCAGGCGGTAATGGAGGGGGAAGGCTCTCTCTCAGGTACAACGCCCAAGGGTCCCCCACTAATCTTTGGCAGGTTAATCCATACTCTCTGATACACTTCGCTGTTTATGCCATATAGAGCTTTCTCTGACCCAGCTTGAAATACTAGCTGGGTCACAACCTCTGCCCATACTGGTGGCGTTGAGTTTTTCCATGCTCTGGCTATGCATAGTTTTGCAGCAAGAAAAATGTTTATCAAGAAATATTTCTTATACTTTTCTACCTTGGGGAATCCAGTGTGGAATAAAAATAGCTGAGGTGTCAAAGTAATGTTAGGGTCTATTACTTCTTGTAAGATTTTTTATATTTTATTTTTAATTAATGTTAAATATGTACAATGCCACCAGATATGCAATTGAGATCCCACCTCCAGGTGACAGCGCCAACAGATGTCACTCATGTCTGCCCTATATTTTGCGACTCGGGCCGGTACCAGGTACCACCTATATATCAATTTATAATATTGTTCCTGTAGTTTAATGCAGTGTACTGCCTTCCTGGTAGTCTGCCACGCTAGGTACCATTCTTGATTGGATATTTGGAAATGCATTTCCTGTTCCCATAACATTATTGGATTTGGTTTTTCAAAGTTAGAGTGAGTGATAACAAGTTTTCTGATTTTAGAATATTTATTTTTGGAGATTACAGTACTTTATCCCAGTGATCAGGTTCAGAGGGGGGATGTCTACGGAGGAAGTGTCTAATTCTTATAAATGTAAACATCTCCCTATCTGGAAGGTTGTACATTCTGTGGAGTTCCGAAAAAGATACATGTCTCCTACTTTTTCGATACCGCTCATCCTCCACATGGACAGATCTATGTTCTTAATATAATATAAGATAACATCTATTGGGGATGCCATTGATATAGAGATCCGAATATGGAATCTTTTCTTCAGTGTATGTAGAGATGAAACAAGGTTATTAACTATCGTACCTGGGTAACCTATATTTCGAGCATACATAGGAGTCACCAATATAAGGAGAGAGGGGTCAAGTTGTTTATTTTTATAATGCTCAATACTTAGCCATGGGGGGTTCTTTGTTCTATTAATATTCCAAGCCAGTACATGAGCCAGCTGTGCGGTCTCATATAACTGGAATAGGTCGGGGTATCCCAAGCCACCTTTCTCTAACGGTCTCATCAATATCCGCCTAGATATTCTGGATCTTCCCACACATAGGAGGCGAAGAGAAGATCCAGATCTTTCAAATGCCAGGGAGGAACCTGCATTGGCAAGGCTCTAAGGATATACAGGAGCTTGGGAACCACATAGGATTTTAGTATAGCTATTCGGCCCATCCAAGATGGAGTCTCATGTAGATGGATAGTTTCGAGAATATTGAGCACCCTGCGGGTATTGGCCTCCGTGAACCCCCCCAGCATAAAACCCATCTGATCCTGATGGATCAGGTCCCGAACCACAAGCTTCAACCTCTGGGCTAAGATCTTTGAGTATATCTTTATGTCGAGATTAATTAAGGAGATCGGCCTGTAGTTCGGGACCTGGGTCGGGTCCTTACCAACCTTGGGAATTCCTTATTTTTATTGTGATAATTGCATGGACACCTATATTTCTTAACAGATATGCAAGCCTGAAAGCTCCACATATCGATACCAGTAGTTACCCTCCATGACATGTTTTTCTACCTACTATAGACATGGATATTGTGACATTTAAAAAATATATACTGCATGCCCTTTATGTGTATATTGCCCAAGCCTCTGTCATTCTTTCAGATATGCAGACATCCAAGGTTTATTGTTCAATAACCTTGCAAAGTAAAAATTAACTGGGCTCATCGCGTATACCGCAGTCAAATGTATACCGCAGCCAAGCTATATCTCACTGAAACACGGCTATCACTTTAGTAGATCCTGCGTAAGTGTCCACAGACAAAAATAAAGGTGAGGTGCTGGTTAAAGTGAGGTGCTGGTGATAGTGAGGTGCTGGTTACAGTGAGGTGCTGGTTATAGTGAAGTTCTGGTTACAGTGAGGTGCTGGTGAATTGATGAGAGATGACATTTCATCTTATTGACTTGCAGGGACAAACTTGCTCCAGCAACAAGCACTTAATTGGTCTTGCATAAAACATCTTTGTAGATTTAACAATGCATTCAGGGTTGCATGCGAGGCAAACCCTGTTTTTCTTACAGGAGAAGCAACACACCAGGTTTGACCCTGCACAACACAATAATGTTCAACTCACCTTTTCCTTAATAGCTCTGTCTCCAAAGAACACAAATAGTCTATGTTTGAAACTATGCTGGAAAAAAGCAATTACGGTTGGTTTTACATTTCTGAACAGTACTTTCCTCAATTAGTGTACATGAAATATAATCTCTTAAATGGTTATCAAATGAAGCTTTACAATATCAGTAATCAGGTTGAAGATATTGTAACCACATAAAAGATGCAATCTGTTTCTAAATCATGAGATGACTTGGCGTTATAAATGAAAGCCATATCATAATAATATCTGACAATGTGTACTTCAGGCTAGCATCATGAAAAAATGCCCCTGTCAGACTCTGTTAAAATGATTAGAAAATCGAAGTACCAAAAGAAAATCTACATTTCAGGAGTACCTAATTTGTGATCTAACAGTGTCCTCTACATATGGTTACAATACAAGGAAGGAACATGGAAAACACATATTTATATATAAAAATCAATATATATTCAACTATTTTCTAATAACGAGAATTTCTAGCTTTTAGGTCAACTTAAGGAAAAAATCAGATGAGGTTCTTTGCACCATCTACATAACTGTACCCTCCCCCATCAATCTCTTCTCACCTCTGCCTGTTATTATCCCTGGGAGGTGGGAAAAAAAAGGGGCCTTGGGATGTGGGTGTAGGCTTTAGAGGGGGCATGAGGATAAAGACTCTGAAGGAAGGTATGAGGATAATGACAAGAAAAGAGTTACTCAGTTGGAGAAAGTACTAATCAACACTTAAAAAGTACCAAACCTTGTGCTTTGGAGGGTATAGTGCAAATCAGGATAATAGTGGCAAATCCCCCATCCCACTAACTTAACTAAACAGCCCCACACCTCCACCCCCATTCCACACCCACCTGACTGACATCTTTTATAATGCGAAACCTGAAACACACATATACAGACAGACCCCAGACCTGCTATAAATCACAGCACCTTACTCATTAGACACACAAGACCCTCACAGGACGGACAAAGTATAGGTAGAGATTTCCGGGTAAGTTGTAAGTTAAATGTAATGTTATTATACATCTGGATCTCCCTCCGAAGTTTACAAGAAATAAAAAAGTAAAAAAAAATAATATTAAGGGATAGTCATAAGGAGAGAAAATTAGAAAGGGGAAAGTTGAATACCCTTGCAACATCATTTGTTACAATACATTGTTTGTTTCTGACATTGCATCCAATGTTGCATGTAATATTTTTCAACAAAAAAAAATTAAATAAAAAAATAAAAATAAAAATTGTGACAAACCTGGGGATGCACTGGAGCATCTGGATATGCACTGGATAATTTGGGGATGCACTGACAAATCGGGGGGAAGAGTGGCAAGTCTGAGCTGGCGGGTTCTATTGCACTGCAGCTCATAGAGCGAGGATGTATAGATGCATCCTCACTGCCCTCAAGGACCATTCTAGTGAAGATGTATATTGATTTTCACAGAACATGTTAAAAGGCAACCATATTACTATTTGCATGACAGATGCACTGATGTCAGGAACAAAAATATACAGATTTTTAGCATTACATGTTTCCTGCCACCTGTATTTTGGGCAGGTGCAATCATTTAAAACATGAATATAATAAATAATAGACAACACTTCAAAAGCCAGTTTGTTTTCCCAGAAGAAGAGTAGATTCAGAACTGTACGAGGTGACATATTTGTGTGATGATGCTGCATGTTAATTTGTGTGTTGATACAAATTCAAATTGCAATTTAAATGTCTGTTAAAAGTTACACAAGCTGCCTGTTCAGATTCGCGCTACAAATGACTGTCCTGCCTGGTGAAAACACTTAAATTCCTTTCCATCTTTTTCAGACACGGTTCAATTTGTGTTCAAATAATAATACGTTACATTTATAAAAATCAAGTATTACCTCTAGCTTCTCCATTCCTAGATTGTTGCTAATAGTTTCTCTGTCAAATGCACTGTTTATAGACTCGGTAGAGTCTGTGTGTGACTGGTTATTAGTTTAAACCTGCATCTAGTTAAATAAGTTAAGTAGCAACCAAAGAACTAAACAGAAACAAAACATGGATAATAAATAAGAAAGATGCTGCTTGGTTGTTTTTCATTTCTAATCTGCTTTATCCACGTTGGCCCCAGTATCTATTTTACTTTGTAAATCAACCCTCTTATTCCAACTGAGGAAATCTATTCCAACTCACTTAATAAAGGAAATATATGCAATTATAGGAAATGGACAAATTTGTTATAAATGTATTAGCCTAAGTTATATGATGCTATTTTAAAATGTTCAAAGAAAACAACTCAGAAGTGAAATGTATTACCGTAAGATAACATGTACAGGGATTTGGCATGTTGCGTTGTCACACTAATGTGATGTGACACTGCTATTATGTTACCTATTTGCTGCGTCGAATCAACAGTACTCATTTAGGTAAATATGACACTAAAGTCAGCCCTGTGTACCACCTCTTACAATACAGACTTCAAAGCAGAAAATAAATGAGAAGTGAGAAAGAAGGTCTAGTATAATAGAGAAGAGAATACAAATTATGTCTTGTACTTCTGTGGTACAGTCGCCAGCACTGCTATTACACAAATTGAAAGCCTAAAGAAAACAGCTTTCACTATGTAACCTGCTGTTACTAATACTATAGATGTCCAATTTGACGTTTGGCAGGTTGTTTCAAATAGCAGGAAAATCGCTTTCTCACAACCTTGAATTAAAGCAGCAGATAGATCCCCTTACCTTTAAGCATCACTGCTGGGGTACTGTATATTGTACAAAGGAAGTTACTGGTAGTAAATAAAATGCACCTACTGTGTTATATGCTTTGTTTAGCTGATGATATGTATGACTGAAATCCCTCTTTTACAAAAACTGTATATATTTTAACTTACAGCAACAACAACAAAAAAAAAGGATGTATGCGGCTAACATCTTTCAAACATCTTCTTTGTTAAAAGAAAAGCCTTTTACTTTTATCTCAAGAATACAGTGGATGAGAACAAAAACAAGCAGAGTAAGGGATGCATTTATGAGTACTATTTCACCTCCTCCCTGGCAAAGCATCAAGTACCTCTCTGTAGACATTGTAATAGAAGAATTGTTTGATACATAAACCAAATGGGATAATAGCACTTGTCAATCTTGTGACTGAATCCCAATTCTCAAATGGCCAGTCACTTCTACACGACCTGCTGTCCCTTTCCATTTATAACCCACTGTATTGGAACATAAAGATTTCCATTCTACTGTACCCTAACCAATCACAATGCAGTAGAGAATGCAGGCAGGATATGACCTCATACCCAATCTCTTGGAGAAAATCCTTGGGACGTCACAAGACAACAGGAAGAGAGAGGTCTACCTGCTTCCTGAACTGGGTCAACATACATTGTGGCAACTAGAAGCCCCTTGTAAGTCAGCACAGGCAATAAGTGCAAGGGTGTGCCACGTTATGCTTTGGAATATGAACGTCTAATAATGATTCACATAGTATGGACATTAAAGAGGTAGCTCTCAAGTTGTCTACGATAACATAGAAAATTAGTTTGCATTTTTTTAATGAGAACACCAACTGGTACAACATTAAAATGTAAAATAAATCAGTCTTAGGTACACCCAGACCCAGTACTATACCTAGGCCTAATTAACAATCATTCTTCAGCAGAGGACAAATCTGACGTCAACAGTATACTTAGTCCATCAATGCAATGTACAGAACTAGGGATAGATCTTTCCAAAATTACTTGACAATATTTTAATAATATAATAACTGGGGGTCTATTCATTAAACAATGAGGTAACAACTGTAGTGTATAAACACATTAATACAAAATGATTCAACTTGTATATCTTTCTAAATCACCTATAAGTTCCTGATTTGTATTATTTTGACATTAGTTTATCGTAGTTTACTGTTTAGTCAATTGACCTTATTGACATGGGAAATGGTCCTTATTGTATAAGCCCTTCAACAGTATATCTTTTATGAAAATGCCAGCTCTGTATTACAAAGTCTGGGTGAAAATAAATAAATAGAGCCATGTGACCCTAAAACAAACCTTTGTTCATTTTTTATTAAATCATATATAACATTTGAAACATTTTGAAAGATTATTTCACCTTTGTGACCCATACCATAGGTCAGTGCAGTAACCATTCATCATTGAAAAATGACATGTTGCTGCTTTTGCCATAGTACAAAAAAACAAGACCTTACTGATCATTTGGTTTGTGCCCAGTTGATGCACCCCCTTCTGATGCTGTAAATTATAAACCCCACAGACGATATCAACAGATTACCATCACCATAATTAATACAACAAAGTATACAAACAACATGTTCTAATGTTTACTTAACAGTCAGATCCCATGTCTATTGCTTTAATGTAAATACCCGTACTTCATTCTCTTTATTAAATATTTTACACATGCTTAAAAAAAGGAATGACTTACCTGTGCTATTTATGTGTTATTCCATATATGGTAAATAACATATAACAATCATTCTACTCATCAAAATGACTCAAAAACATATTCAACATACTATATACAGGCATTACACAGCTTTATTATACATTTCACATACAGTAACTTAGTCTTAAATTCTGCAGTGCCAAACCATTTTAATTTAAAACGCAAGGCGTAAAAATTGAGAGAGAAATAGTCAGGTCACGTCTCAATAATAAGAATATTTTTTTTCCCTCTACCACCTTCCCTTTCAAATTTTAATGTGCCCTTGAGGAAATGGAAAATGGCTCTGAAAATAGGATTTTAAAATTAAGTTAAATTTTGAAAAGTAGAATCATTCCACAGGACAGACAAGTAAGATATCATTTAATTTGAATATATTCTAAATAAGCCATCCGTACAACTGTGCAGAACCTAGAAACAAGGTTTGCCAATTATTATTATTTTACTATTTGGCACTGTATTTACAACCTTTAAATTAAAATGGTAAAACTAAAGAAAATAAATATAAATTGTCATCTTTCTGGCAAACTTTTATCCCTGATTTATTCATAATAATTCGGATTGGTGCTAGCTAACGTGGTATATATAACAGTTGGTCTGGTTAATTCAGTACATCATACAACTATAACTCAAAGATTCAGGTACAAGTTTCAAATTCTGCCCAAAGCAGGCTAGGAAAAAACACCAACAAAATACTCACGGTCGTTACATAGGTGTCCACTAAACGAGGTCATACTACAGTCGCAACTGAATCCATCCCACTGCTGTAAGCAAACACCTTGATTTGCACACGAATCCTCTTGGCATGTCGTACTAGGGCCTGATAGGAAAAATGCACAAATGGATTAGACTTTAAAAGTTACAACATCAACTTTTCAACACATGTTCTCGTACAGTAGTTGCCAACATCTTTTATCAAAATGTGTTTAAACCTAGAAAACAGGATGAATTATGGCTACTTAGAACTGGGTTCTTTATTCTTCAGTAATGCGCATTAGAAATGAATATGTATGAATCATTTTTTAATGCATCTTTTGGCCAACAGGCAAACCTCAATTCGACCTTAATTATATCATTCAAATTCTTAATGTTTGTTGTGACCGGATGTAATGAGCTTTGCTCAACTGAATATATGCAAATGTTTAATGGAATTAAAAATAAAACTGAACAGCCGAGCATTTGTGTTGCCATAAAATGATTTTTGTTTTGTTTGGGCCAAATCACCATTAAACTTGTTTCTTTGATGATTTGACGGGAGAGCTTTTAGAGATTGTTGGCAAGTATTGCATTGCATGCTTTTTGCGATCACATGTGTCTTTTTTTATTTTTCTAGTGTATAACTTTATTGACATGCCCAGTTGTGACATAAAAAAGGGGGGAATAACAAAGGCTGCTTGATCTCTAAATACTGATAACTGGATCACTGAAAATAAATAAATAAAGGAGATTAGAGAGGGATGATCAAAGCAATAAGGTAGTCAACATACAGACACAGGCAAGACTGAAGGCCTCTATGCAAAATAAACTTATCATAAAGGGCTTGTTCTGAGCTGCTTCAATGCAGTAGGCAAGGGGGCAGCTTGTAGGGACACTATTGCCTATATACTGTGAATTCAAAGAATATAAACATGATCAAAAATGGTCTACACATGGTATTAGTAAAAGGGCAATCAAACGCATAGGTTACAAGAAAAAATGTCTCCTGTTTATGACATCACCTTGTGGATTTTCATTCAAATTACACTTTTCCCATTGAAAATAATGAATCAAGCCACAGGTGATGTCATAACCATGAGACACAACAGACACATTTTAAAAAAATCCTGTCTTTTAATTGGTGTATTCTCTTGCAATTCTGCTAACACAATGTATAGATACGTTGAACCATATTTTCAATTCAGTATAAGCAATGTTTAGAGTCCCTTTTTAAGCGGGGTCAGGAGGCTATAACTGAATGCACAAAACATACGGACATATGTTTTAGGGATCTTGATGTGCATTTTGGTTTCAGTCTTGTGTTTTTTTTGTTTTAACACACGGTGCAGTCTACCTTGCAGATCAGCTTTCATCAATGCAACTTTGAAGGCAAAATAAAATAAAATGACAAAAAAAAAAAAGCAAAATATAGTCAATGTTAGTAAGCAGTACAACAATGGAAACAAGCACAGAAAAACATTCACAAAATAAAGAGCGTGCAGCTTTGGCGAAAACAAAAACAAAAAATGCCATGTAAAGCAAACAAATGGATGCTAACAGCCATACATCTCAAGGCAACACAAAATGAGAAAGTGGTAATTTGCAACTGTTTTACTGCAAATATAAAGGTTAATTGAGCTGATGATATGTAATGAAGGAAAATTAAAAAGTTTTTTTTTTCTCCTTGATTTGAAATGAATGCATTAACAAACTGTATGCATGGTTGCATCCTGACTAGCTATTTGTCATGTTTAGATATTGTGCTCTCTATGCTCTTTAACAGAGATCCCCCCCAACCCCACCACACTCCAATTTCCACTTCTCTGAGCCATTTACAGTGCCTGGTACAATTAAGACCATAACCCTCATTAAGGTCACGAATGACCTTTTCAATCAATTACAGGGCAAACATATCCTTCCCTCTGCCGTGAACTATCCACAAAGCACAGCTTCATTCTGTAGCTGATGCTAAGTTATTAAAAGGGTTTTAAAAACCTCAGCAGGCTGTGATACGATTAAGGAATGTCTTCCTTGTGTGTTTTTTTAACACGAACACGCCATAATTCTGTGGATGGACATTGTTGTTACTTTGTTACTAATTTGGTACTCTGTTATGTTTTCTGGAGTCAAAGAGAACTATCCCATTATTACAAGCATATGTCTTTGTGTTACAATACCTGTACGACAGGTAAATGTAGGCTGCAAAACATGCTATTAAACCATGTTTAAAATTCCATGTTTCCAGCACTGAGGTCATTAAAGTGACTCTGTCATATAGAATATCTCAAAGTCCCCAAATAATATACTCCTAATATTAGCTATTGTATAGTAGTTCCAGTATAAATATAAAATACAATTACCCCTTATTGGTTCCAGTCCCCCTGTGACACAGGCTGCAAGGAAGTGGATGGTGCACTTGCGGACTCACCCGCCATGCTGTGCAACCAGCAAAACATGGCAGGAATGATTTTATGACATACCGGATGGAACATTCACATCTTTTGTAGTCCGTGCCACAAGGGGCCCAGCATGGCAAATTATATTTTATACTAATAGTACTATTTATTTTCAAAAGCATAAAACTAGTAAACAAATATGATATAATGGTCTATCAATGTGAGACTTGTGTTATTTTCTTTCCTTTAAAGACTTATGATGTTTTTCACTGTTTTTGGGACAAGGTAGAAGACGACTCTTTGGGGTCTATTCACTAAAAGGTGAGGGGCAGGTGAGTTGAGGTGAGAAGAGGTGAGATGAGAATTCCCTCTCACCATTTTAACTATACACTGTGTAGGTACAAACCAGTTGAGTTTCCCCCGGCTAAGCAAACTCACTCGGATTGTTTATGCTCAGTGTATATTAAACTGGTGAGAAGAAATGTTCATCTCACCCCAGCTCATCTGCAACTCACCTTTTAGTGAATAGCCCCCAGTGTATGTACTTCTGTTATCATCGTTCCATTTGGTTGGTTCCTTCCTTTATTGTTGGGTGTATGTCTTGCTTTGTACATAATTCATTATAAGTCATGTAAAGCCACTGCTATAGATATACAAACAAACCACCAAAATACATTTGGTTGCATCTTCTCCAAGAGAATCCCAGCCATGCTATTGCCTCCTTGCACATAACGTTGACCTCAAGCTAATATTCTACAAAACAGCGGGGGAAATACTAGTTCGGTGGCAACTCTGATTGTCCAAAACATTACAGAGAGTCAACTTATTTAAACTTGGAAATGGTGTTTGTGGTGAGAAGGGAAATTTAAAACGAATATTACATTTACAGGGGGGATCTGGTAGAAACATTTAAATACATAAAGGGAATCAGCACAGTAAAGGAAGAGAGTATATAATAATTTTAATATGCATATGTTTTGGTATTCTGTAATAGAAACATAGAATGTGTTGGCAGATAAGAACCATTCGGTCCATCTAGTCTGCCCAATTTTCTAAATACTTTGATTAGTCCCCAGTTCCCGGTCTTATAGCTAGGATAGCCTTGTGTCTATCCCACGCATGCTTAAAATCCTTGACTGTGTTTACCTCTACCACTTCTGCTGGCAGGCTATTCCATACATCCACTACCCTCTCAGTAAAGTAATACTTCCTGATGTTACTTTTAAATCGTTGCCCCTCTAATTTAAGACTATGTCCTCTAGTTGTGGTAGTTTTTCTTCTTTTAAATACATTCTCTTCCTTTAACAAGACATTCTGTAATATAACTAAGAAAAATATTAAAGACAATGGGTCAAAGTACAGATCCCTGAGGTACCCCACTAGTAACAAGACATTGCTCTAAATACACTCCATTGACAACCCTCTCTTTGCCACTGTCTAATCCATACAACAATATTGGAATCTAAACTCAAAAATTGCAGTTTATTGATAAGCCTTCTATGTGGGACAGTGTCAAAATCATTACTAAAACCTAGATAAGCAATGTCTCCTGCACCACCCTGATCCATTCTTCTTGTTACTCAATCAAATAAAAAAAAAAAATCAATAAGATTAGTTTGGCACAATCTCCCTGAAATGTTGCTTATAAACTTCCATGTGCAGTTAGATGTTCAACAATTCTATCCTTTAACATGCGTTCCATTATCTCACCCACTTCTGTAAGACTTACTGTTCTACAGGTGCCAAACTCCTTCTAACTACCGTTCTTGTGAAGGGGCATAACATTAGCTAATTTCCCATTTTCTTGGACTAGTCCGGCTAACAGTGACTTAGTAAATAAATGTGTTAATGGTTTTGCTAGAACTCTTTTCCCAATGTTTACTTTGACCATTCCAGTAGGAATACAGGTGAAAATTGTCCAGCAGTGTTTAGGGAATCTGTTGTCATAAGGAATACTTTGTTATGCTGTAATCATATTAAATAATATAGAGTCAATTTCTAACATGACAAGTCATCAATTAGAAGAGCTCACATTTATAGCAATATAATCTACTAAGTATACGTTTAAGGTATGGATTTGGCACACTCGTATCCCCCAAGCAGTACATTACATTATCTATTTCTGATTACAAAGAAAAAAAGAGGACCCGGTGAGAGCGATCCGCCTGACGCGTTTCGCGTGATAACACGCTTATTCATGAATAAGCGTGTTATCACGCGAAACGCGTTATATTTATGTTATATTTAATATATTTTTCTATTATTCACCATATCTACTTGTAGTGCATGCGTTTTTTTTCTTTGTTTTCTGCTTACATTATACAGTGCTGTGGTCACTGCACTAACGAAGCACCCAGTATTTTGTGACTATATGATGATTTGAACAAGAGGAGTTCACCTACACAGCGGTGGAGCTAACTCCATTTGTGCTCTATTTCTGATTACCCCATGTGCTGGCAGCAATACTAGATCATTTCTCAGCCACTAGTTGTACTTAATGCAATTTTTTTACAACTGTGTTTTGAGAGTTACTGGTGATATATGCAATGTGATGTGCTGTGTTCTTGGGAGACAGGAAATTGATGTTACAATGACCTTTATTACTGTCTTATGTAAATAGATAATTGGCCCATGCGAATGGGACAACTATATAATTCATGTTGAATTTTGTTATGTTTTATAAATATATATAGCATACTTTCCCTTCTCCCTTCTTTGCTATTTGCTAACAGCTATAGTATGATAAATATAAGTAAATTAATAAATGATCAGAATGTTAAAAAAGCTGCAATAAGCAGATGATTATAATGTCTACTAAATTCTCTTCTCGGCTATCGGTTAACAATTTACAACACAGAACACATTGAACCTATTTCATTATTTATAAAGATTTTTTTTTAATAAGAAGAGTGTATTGAAACGTCTCTCCATTCCTTGTATAAGGAATGGGACTGAAACGTCCAGTGGCAATGATTGTTTTAAAATCCAAAGAATCACCAAGCTATACCCATGAATAAGATATGTTCACTAACATTTGGAATATGTTACAGCAATTTAATTAAACTGAGCTATTTAAACGGCACTACGTAGCTCTGGAGACCATAGGAAAATAATATGTCAGCCGATAATAACCAAGTGGTCATTTTATACCTGCTATCAAACCCTCACGCCTTACCTTGTACAGGATAGCCTTATGCTTAGCCCATATTTAATTTAACTCCTCCACTGTATTAACTTTTACCCTTTTCTACCAGAAGATGGTTCCATGCATCCACCACACTTTCAGTAAAGTATTTCTTTTAAAACCAGAACTGGGTTAAATCCCTTTCTGTAATACTAGGTTTCTATCCTCAGTCTGTTTTTCCCAAGATATTGCTTTATTTTGAAAGTAACATTTGTCTTGTAGACAAACAACTGGAGTTGAGCCCATCATTGTCAGCCAACTTTGTTTCTTACTTGCACAAGTTATCTATCGTCCCATCATCGTTCAAATAGGGTTGCCACCCAGCCGGTATTTTACCAGCAGACCAGTAAAAAAGTGGCTTAATGCCAATGTTAAGGCTGGTATTTTTTTGTTGAAAAGGTGGCAACCCTTTTTAAATTTTCTTTGGTTTTCAAGTACATCCTGGGGACCTTATGGTTACCCAATTTAATAGTACTCATTTTATCCATTATTATCTGCATCAACCCTGGCAGGAATGGAACCTGAAACTGAGGGTTGAACAGATTGTACAGCTGGTGCATTCGCCCACTGGGCTACTATCCTGGTATAATATAGGTGCTGTAATGCTACACATTTGTCAAAGATTTAATGTCAATCACTTCTAAGGGGAAGATAAAATCACTCTGCTGTGTAAACCACACATATGCCTGCAGAACAGTAGCAGAGAAAGACTGGTGCATATTAATTATGCCTTGTCTGATTAGCCCTGCTGTGGATATGCCAGAGCTTATTGTCAAGATATCGGACACAACAGTTGAGTTTGCGCATCATGTCTCCAGTATCTGAATACATTTGCCACAGTTCATTCTAGATGATGCTTGATAGTGATCAGAATATCAAATCTGGATCTGACATTTGAGTGATTACTCAAGTGGAGTTCTGGGGTTTCTGCAGTTTGGGGAACTCAGCTTTACAACAGGCTTATTGTCTACCTCCTGTGCTTATATTTTCAAATCGGACATAGTAGGTTGCACCTATATTTCCTAAAATCAAATGGAGAGATCCTGCACACGCACATATTTGACGCATATCTGTCTCTGTTCCATGCATCTGTTTCATGTTTGCAGTCAAGTTTTTTGCCCAGGTGATCAAGACCTTTGTGAGTCTACAGATGAAGGCTTTGTCCATCCCTACTCCAATAGACCACATATTTAAAAGGCAACTGTTAAAAATATGTTCTGTTTATAACTGAACGATTGCATCAAGTGTAGACTTGTTACATAGAAATGATTTGATGAAAGAATATGAATGAAGCATTTTTCGTTGTTGTATAGCTCTATCATGGCACAGACATCTTGTGTCAGATGAGTCAGATCTTCCTCCACCTGACCCAATATTATAAACAAAATGTCAGCCCCCTGATAGAACAAAGCAGGCACAGAGGGCTCAATAATGTACGGTATTTGTATTCATTCCACTACAGCATTTCTATTTAAAATGCCTACACTTGATGTAATCTATCAATTAAATATAACTTGTTTCTTGGCTGAGTCGTCCTTTAAATAAAGCCACTTTCAAACCTCAGTATCACAGATTTGGTAATGTGTCGAAAAGGCTATGGTAGCATCTGGAAAAACAAAAACCCAACCCAATGTTATTATGTAACAGGCCAATGAAGAGTTAAATGACTTGGATTCCCAGTGATATCTGTATCTACTGTATCTGGGCGCCTGCTGTGAAATCGTAGCAGAGTGCACCTGGCACGGTGTGTAGTCTGAAGGGATTACTGTAATAGTCATAACAATCAGAGGAATGATTTATATGGAGTGAGAAACACGGTAACATGTCCTTTACATTGTTTTAACCCCCTTTCCAACACAGAACGGACTAGTTTCGTCCTGTGTGGCAAAGCGTTAGTGACTCAGGGCGGAACTGCCTTCCTGCTGCAAAACAAGCACTGAAAACTATTTTTTTTTTGCTTTCAGTGCTCCACCGGTATTGCTACGATGCTTCCATGTGGAAGCATTGTGCAATCCTAAAAAAAAAAAACGCCAATGGCATTTGATCGCTCCGGAGAGCGATTGAAATGGAGGTTTTAAAGGCACAGTGCAAAATCCCAAATTGGAAATGCGCACATCTCAAATGTGGCATTTTAGCCCCAAAACAAACCAACAAACCAATGCATGGGTGGTATCCCTGTACTCAGGAGATGTTGTTTAACACATATTGAGGTGTTTGTTGGCAGTGGAAAATACCAGAAAATGCATGCCTACAATGTGTTTGATATAAAAATGACCTCCCAACAATTTGACAAAGGCTTGTGGTAGAATAAGTACATGGAAAGCTTTAAAATACCACCATTTGAAATACCCTAACATGTCTAGTTTTCCAAAATATATGGTTTGATGGGGTAAAATACACTGACCGGCTTCAAAAGTGCTCCAAATGGAACATGGGTGCAGGCTAACTACATGTCAAAATTTCAAGTTGGAAATGCACACCTCCCAAAAAGTTGCCTTTTAGCCCCAAAACAAACCAACAAACCTTTGCATGGGTGGTACCCCTGTACACAGGAGATGTTGCTGAACACATATTGAGGTGTTGTTTGGCAGTGACACATAACAGGATCTGTAAATACATTCCTGAAGTACAATGTATGTGGAAAATACTACCCAAATATTTGACATAGGCTGGTGTTAGAATAGTAGAAAGTGTTAAAATACCACCATTTGAAATATCCTACAGTTTTCTAGTTTTAAAAAATATATGGTTTTGTGGGGTAAAATACACTGGCTGGTTCCAAAAATGTCCCAGATGGAACAGGGGCACAGGTTTTCTGCATGTCAAAATTCCGAAAAAATTACTTTGACATAGGCTGGTGGTAGAATTAGTGCATGGAAAGTGTTAAAATACCCCCATTTGAAATACTGTAGGGTGTCTAGTTTGGTTTTGTGGGGTAAAATACAAAGTAACTTAGTGGTATCATTTGTGGTTTTGAGTGGATTCTCCATTGATGTTAAAGTGGTGTTACAAACTCTATAAAATATTTTAATCACACAGAAAGAAACTTCTGTGTGATTAAACAAATCTTATGCATGATGCTCCACATCCTGGCTGATTGTCTTAGACACACACACATCAATCAGAGAGAGCACCATCTTTCCCAACGCAGACGAAATGAGTACCTTAATGTTGACTTACGACGTTGGTTTATCAGCAGCAAATTTGAGTAAGTGTGAAATCAGATACTCTTTGAGTCCGCCCGGGAAAAGTAATACATAAAATGAGATCATTACATTTACTGCCATTTTTATTTTATTTGCAGTACCCTGCTACTATATTGTATGTTGATTTTTCTCCATATATGCTTTGATTATTTTTTTTTTTTTTTTGTCATTTTTATTAGAAGAACAGTTACAATAAATACTGCTGAAAAAGGTGCAGTAACACAGTGTGTTGTATTCCAAATCCTTTCAGTAACTGCTAAAATGTCAGGAAACATGTGTTTCTCTTAGTAACGGAACGCACACTCACTTCTTTCATATTTGCTATAGTTTTTCCCTTGAGGACTTTTAATAGAGATGCATGTGGGAAGTGTTAAATGAGGGGGTGAATGTGTTATCCTGAAAAGAGACACAGTACACCCTCTAACCATCCATCACCAATAGTATTTGAAGTGAATAAATGAGTTAGCTCACTAATATTTTCCATACAATTTGGGTATGCGTACACAAGGTATCAGGAGATGTACTGGTAGAATAAGGGGTATGTTTATGGAAACAATGTATTTGATGGACGGAGAGTTACTTTATTGCACAATAACAGGCACTTTATTGACCAACCCAGTTGTCTGTTTCCAAAACGAAGCCTCAGAAAACATAAGGTTTCATGTGCATTGTTCCTAGGGTATATTGTGCAGTGAAATAATAGTGATCTAAGCATAGCTTATACCATGGTTGGGGAACCTGTGACCTTCCAGCTGCTGATTAACCCCTTCCCGACGTTAGGAAGTACTATGCCGTTCTGACTTTAAGTGCCTTAAGGTCGTTAGGACGGCATAGTACGTCCTGTACTAAACAGCTCATCGTGGCTCCCTGCGATGAGCTGTTTACGGATCCCGCTGCAGGCACTTACAACGGGATCCCACCTGTCAGATGAGGCCACTTTGAGTGGCCTCAGTCTGACAGGGAAAATGTAGCCGGTGCTCAAAGCGAGCACCGGCTACATTTTGCTAAATCGCGCTGTGCCCGAACTTCCGGGTTCGGGCACGCCTCCGTGACATCACACGTGACGTCCGGAGGTCTCGCGATTTTTTGGCAGGGACCCACAGGGTCTATTAAGACCCTGATCGGGTCTCTGCCAGAGTGTTCCTGGCTACCGATCACCTTGTGATCGGTGGCCAGGAACAATTTGTGAAGTTTCGGTGCTTGCTTCGTATGGGACGCAAGCACCTAGCGTCATGAAGGGGTTAACTACATCTCCCATAATACCCTTTCAGCTAACAGGCTGGCGGAGGAGTATGGGAAATGTAGTCCTGCAACATCTGGAGGGCCACAGGTTCCCCACCCCTGGCTTATACTGTGAATGTAGAGAATATTAAAAAAAAATGATGTAAATTGATCCATACGTTTAGTTGGCAACAACAATATGTTTTAAATGTGGCTGTGGTGTCTCCTACTTATGACATCATCGTGTGGCTTCATATGCATACTAAACCTTTCCCATTGCAAATGAGCTAATTTGCATGTCATGCCACAGGTGATGTCATAACCAGGAGACACAAACACAAACTTGTAAAACATATTTATCTTATTTTAGGGCTTTTTGTGCAAGTTTGCTAACACAATATATAGAGGTTGTTTTTTAGTCTCTACATTTGCAGTACAAGCAACGTTTAAGTTGACAGAGTCCCTTTAAGAATGATGTATCAGAACATTTACACCGTGGGTAATTGAATTTAACTAAAAGAAGATTCTAAAGCATACAATGTATATTGGAAGCACAGTGCAGCATTAAGGGTGCCTCTATATAACATAGTATATGGGTCTAGCTTATAATGCACAACTTTGCTATGTATAGCTCTATCAGGGGGGGTGACATGTCGTTTAAACCTTGGGTCATAGACCTTCCTAGTTCCTTCTCATTAAGGAACTTTATTTAGATTCTTTTATTAATGGATGTCTATGTAAAATGCCTAGACTGCAATCTATCAGTTAAAATAATTAATACTGTTGCCACCAGTAGTCTTTAATGCACATTTTTGTGACTTATCATGTAATGCATTTGGAATGTGATGTTTTGTGAGCTAATTTATTAAGCATAAGATATAGATTTTTTTTGTTTATGTTTCCACTGCAGTGGCATATTTTAGTTATGTGCTTCCCTAGGCAGACAAAATTCACCCACTCCCCTCCCAATAAATATTTCAGAACTAATACCCCAGCAATCCAGGAAGTGCCCCATCACCCACATTGCACAACCAGGACATGCCCCATTTCCCATACTGCACACCCATTACATGCCCCATCACCCCCAGGATATGCCCCACCACCCATATCACACTCCCATTACATGCCGCATCACATGCCCCATCACCCACATTGTAGATCATAACTTACCCCAGCCAGCACCCACAGCTCCCTGGTGTCTAGTGGCCAACATCATGGTGTCTGTGTGCTGCCCAGGTGCACAGAACCTACCATGCTGCCTCTCGCACTCCCTGTACAGTCTGAAGGCTGAGCACTGGCAGCATGGTAGGTTCTGTGCGCCTGCACAGAGCACATACACCATGCTGCCTGCTCGTAGCACCCTTACCAGACAGCTTCTGTTTAAAGGTTTTTTTTAAAAGTTATTAGCCGCCCCACCCCAGGCAGACAAGGCAAGTGCCACCCTAGGCGCTTGCCCTGTCTGCCTCATGGTAAATACAGCACTGCCTGACAATACCAGTGAATAGAAGAACTGCTACAGATCTGTGAATTTTGTCTCCTGTCTGTTCCCCATCTCTTAAGTATTCATTTTTTGGGATGTGATTTTCTTGAAATTAATTTCAATAATCTATATTCTTTGTGAGAGATTGTCGGTTTGAGACACTGTCTTCTATTTGCTTTCCTAAGCTACCCTCTTCAGTTTGAAGCTGACCAGCAAGTCACAAGCTCTATAAAGGAATCTAGCAGCAAACAGAACCCTCTACGCATATGGCATTATATCATTTTACACTTTAATTAACCTTTAGTGATAGGAGGTGTTGTGACTGACAAGGGAATAGCAAAAAGCTGGTTTTATTAACCAAGTTGGAAAAATTATCCAACTTCTTTATCATCCAAACTCCGCTATTAATGATGGTTTTTTTGAGATTTTTTTTTCAGTTTCCCTCAGTTCACTTTGAAACAGGTTCCCCTGTTTTTCTGTTCAATAGACGAATATTTCATTAGTAGGTTATTTTAAATAATGTATTTTTTTTAAACGCTGGAGGATTTTTTTCTAACTTTATTTAAATTGCACTTGTGACATTGTATCCAACTCTCACTACTGTTTATTTAAGGGTAAGGGCCATAGTTTGTTGAAATCTGTGCAATTACTTCAGTGCTCTGCTGTTAGGATCTCAACAAGTAATGACATTATGCAATAAATAAAGAAAACTCAGCCTTGAACAAACTGACTTCACAGACCATTGGTTTGAAGAAATATGGAGCCCATGACAGAGCTATAGAAATCAGGATTACATTCTAATGTAATATATGGCTGTCGAACACTGAATCATGTCATGTGTGGACTGTCTCTTTTGCTTTAAGTTACACTATTCTCTCACATGTTGTACATCACATATACACACAGGTAGAATTTACTATGTAATGTGAAAAAATGTTTTCAAACTTTAACTGTGATGTTTAAAAAGTAGGATTACCTGTTTCTAATGACATTATATTATAGCCAATATATTTAATTTACATTTTAAACAATTAGATGAACTGAAGTTTTATTAGCTAACAGGGAAAGCATTAAATGATCTAACAGATTAAGATATCCAGATAAAAGTTGTATTGGCTTTATCAGATAATACACCTTCTATCCATGTCTTTGTTCATTTTTGAAACAAGGGACACACAGGAATCCAAAGGCACAATAGGAATCCACTCAATTAGAAAATCCATAGATCCAGGGTCAAAAACAATAACATAAATAGACTTATATAACAAGAAAGGCATAAGAAATTAACTAAACCCAAATCATTTTGTGTTAAATAATAAACCTTACCTTATGTCTTTTCCTTTTCATTTATCGTATATGTAAAATGTTAATACATTTTCTATACATAAATAAGGTTTCCTGTTTTTAGTAAGTGATCGTATACTAAATATAACAAACATTTTAAAAAGGTTTGTGTTGGCGTACATCGCAATGTTCCAATTATTAAATATACATGTATACAGGTATTCTATTTATTTTACTAATTAAAGCTACGCAGATATGTGTGAAACTGTATTTTTTACATGGATAATGAATTATCGCTGCAAATTATAAATTCAATTGTTTTTGCACAAGTGGGGCAAAATTGTTACACCGAGGCAAATATCCAAAAAAATCATTTTGAAATAAATACTTATTTTCATGGAAATCATGTTTCTGGGTGTTCATGACAATAATTAAACAAAATATCATATTTATTGTAATCCTTTTTTCGGCATTAGAAAAAAACTAGCGTTAAGTCCCATAAAATGAATCGTGTGTTTTTGTTTTTTTAAGCATGCATTACACGTCATCCACTGAGTTGGCGAGTGCTTAGAGCGCTACGCACACTGCGCCGGGATGCCTCTACCTTCGGTAGGATGCGATCGAAGAGGTGGATAAAATGGATGCTGCCTCCCGATGCAGCCAGCTCTGCTGGGTAGGGAATTAGTGGAGGAAAGTATGTTTTAATATTAAAAAAACAACAAGCTATTTGATTGATTGGGCTTATAGTTTTTTTTTTTCTATTGCAAAAAAGAGGACTTCAGTTGTCCTTTAATATATCTGAAATTGGCATAGCCACCAAGACAAAATCAGGCGGTAGTGCGGTTTTGTGATCAATATGCAAGCGTCGTGTCACGAGACGCATGAAACATAAATTTCCTTGGAAATAACTTTTAAGAAACGCTTATTTTAATGCTGAACATCTGTTTCCAAGAGGTCTCTGTGTGCAGTTAGGGGTTTATGATTTGAAGGCCTAACATTTTAAATAATAGTGCCTCGTTGCCATAATTACTTGCAAAAAGTTTGGCCGGCTAAATTATTACCATTAGGAAGAAAATGGCAGACGGAAATAACAGCTTTTACATGATTAAAAAGCCTTTCTTCATCCCTGTTTCCAGGACACATGGTAATGCTCTGAGTGGTACAAGAATTGCTGATCATTTGTCAGATATTTCTGAGCCTTGTTGAACATGAATAAAATGTTCCCATGTACAACTTTTAAGACGTGTTGCCTATTTCTCAAGTGTTCCCCCATATTAATTAAGTGCTTAGCAGAGATAACATTTTACAGTTGTACAAGAGACACAATTGATGTTAATGCATAAGATATCTGAAATATAAGGATTTACATAATTCTAAAATATTATGAGCTGAATATAAATAGCAAAATGTGTATGCTGTAGATTGAACACGAAGCTGGTAATTTATAAAGGGCAGTTCTGAGGAAAAGTTATAAATGTGCTACACCATGGCAACCGATGGAATGTCCCTGCTGATTGATCCACTTCGAAATATGCTGCAATATGGCAACCAGTGGAATGTTCCTGCTGTTTGGTCCACTTCGAAATATGCTGCAATATGGCAATTGATGGAATGTTCCTACTGGTTGGTCCACTTTAATACATGTTCCTCCACTTTAAAAAAAGCTTAAGCTATATCACTAATTATTAGATTATTAGTAAGGCATGCATAGCTTTTCATGTATCCTTGTTGGAAGGGCAATGAGTTTGTGTAACCCAGATATGCTGTACTAAATGCATATGTACATAGCTGACTCTGTGACTGGACTGACTGGATAGGGCAGTAGCTGAGACTGACTGGGCAGGTTGCGCTCACCGGCTGGACTGATCAGGCTGTAAGACTTCAGACAGGGCTGCTGGAAGTCCTGCTGCAGGAGAAAAAGATGGAAGGATAACCTGCAGTCCCAGGTCTTGGATACGGTAGAAAAAGCAAGAACAGCTAACAGCTCAGGTTACCAGGAAGCCAAAAACATATGTAATGCTACAATGCAAAGACCCTTGGTCAAGGAGGGAGCAGCTACTTATAAGGCAGAGCTGCAAACAATAGAGTGGATAATGAGGCTGATACTGATCACATCAGTAGAGCAAGTCTGTCAAACACTGATAGAGCAGCCACAAGAGGCAGAAACTGGAAATGGCCACAACATCCAGGTATAATACATCCAGTACACTGGAATACTGAAGGAAAACAAGATAGTATGTAGATAGATAGATAGATAGATAGATAGATAGATAGATAGATATTCTGACTTTATCCACAATCTATTTAGTACACATTAGGACATTATGTTTGTTCAGTGTAACATACGGTATGTTAATGTAGATATTTTTTTTTAATAGTGGAGAAATGTACTTATGTACTTAACTAACGGGTACATAGATATGACTTGTTTTATTGGCTCATTGTGATGAACACAAAGGTATTTCCTTTTTGGATGAATAAATGTAAACAAAATATAATTTATGTTATGTAATGCATATGTTAAACCATAGCATGCAATACATTTGCTGGGTGAGGCATTATATTTATTATTCTATTAAACAGCTATATTATTATTCCTTTCATTGCCATATGTGCTTGAAATATCTTTCTGAACCAAATCTTGATGGCTTTATATTCAGAAGTAAGCACTGCATGCTGGTTTATTTTTATCTCATGCACATAGATCACTAGGGGCAATAGGAATCCACTCATGTAGAACATCCATAGATCCAGGGTCATCCCAAAGATTAACACTGTTCTACAGAATCTCAGTTTTCGCTTCCAATGAAAACGTATTGTATAATAACTATATAAAACAAGGGTGGGGCAGAGAATATGTCTGTGTCCACAAATTGTATAAATAATAAACATGTGACCAAATTAAAAATACACAAAACATTTCATCCTATGGGCCTAGCAGTTTGTTTTTAAAGAAACTATTTGCTTCTTGATTTATCAATTTTCATTTTCTTTGAATTGCTTTCATGCTAAGAGGTAGAGGAAATCACAAATGTACATGTTGGGTTCATCAATACAATCAGTGCTATTAAATGAGGTATTTACATACATCTCTATTATGTGCATTCCTATATTATCTGCAACTCTCATTTTTGTTTTTGAAAAACCTAAGGGGCAATATATTTTAGGGTACATTAGGTGCACTGTCCAAAAGGCAGTCTTAGGATAAAATATTTTTTAGCATTTAGTCCCACGTTAACATGTGAGAGGAATTAGGGCATATATATATATATAAAAACATATACACACATACGTTATACATATATATCTATGTATCAATGTATATTTAAATATAAATATATATATATATATACAAAATCCAAACAAGGTAAAGAATGCACTCACAGGACTTCTGAAGACAGTCATATAGGATTTAATTCAAGTAACCGTCAGCATCACTATTAGCGACGTTTCAGGCTGTGTGATGCTTGATAAAGGGCTTAGCAGCCTGAAACGTCGCTAATAGTGATGCTGACGGTTACTTGAATTAAATCCTATATGACTGTCTTCAGAAGTCCTGTGAGTGCATTCTTTACCTTGTTTGGATTTTGTATGTATTGGTGCGAACTGCACCCAGGCATGTTTTACACTGACGACCAATGTTATGCAGAGTGCTAGTACTTTGGATTGATATATATATATATATATATATATATATATATGTCCAAAAGTGGAGCACTCAGCCCAAACACAAAATAATAAGACAAAAATACCTGGGTGCTGTGTTGCTCTTTTGGCTATTTTTGGACTGGTTATATATATATATATATATATATATATATATATGTGTGTGTGTGTGTCATAGTTGCCAACATCGGCCATGTTTCCAGGGACACATATTTGTTCCACATGCTGCAGAAAGAGCATGCAAAGTATGTAGGATGGATATACGCACAGACACAATCCAGTTAATTAATCAGGGTGGAGATCTCATAGGACCTACCATAATTAATTCATTGGATTCTGTCTGTGCGTATATCCCTCCTGCAGGGCTGCAGTTTGCATGCTCTTTCTGCAGCACGTGGAACAAATGTGTCCCTGGAAACATGGCCGATGTTGGCAACTATGGCGTGTGTGTGTGTTTTTTTTTATTCTGTGTTAAAAGTAATGGCAGATAATTGCATTGTTCAATACTTCAATGAGTTTTTGAACAAGTAAAGTTGGAGAGATTCAAGTCTGTTCAGCCAACTGAACATTTTGAAGACCTTACATGAAAATGTAAAGAACCCAATTAAATGATAGGGATAACTCATTGGAATTAAGGAAAGTGAAGACAACACAAAAGAATAAAAAGTGAGGAAGATCAGTATCATGAAGGAAGACAGGGAGAAAGCTTTAAAGGAAAAGATGATGTTTGGTGGAATTCAATCAAAATAAGGAACAGTCCCCATTTGATCCAGAGAAAACTCATTATTGACCTTAGCAAACACAATCTGCAGTTTGAAGAAAATTGACTAGTGGTAGTTCTAATCTAGCACAAGATCCAATTAATGCTCAACACTAGTTCTTGGAATTCTAATCTACCCACAATAGACAAGTTGAACAGACATAAAAACCAAAGCAACTGTAAATGCTAAGGCAGGAAAATAAATAATCAGTGACAAACCACACAATGGTTAGCCTTTTCAATTTATTTGTGTTATTTAATTATATTGATTGTTAATATTGGACATTGAACCGTGAAACACAGAAACACCCCATAAACAACTCAAGGAAAGAATATATTATGTTGTAATGTCAGGGAGATACATTATATGAGTTAATCAGTAGACTACCCACTTTCCTTTTTTTTTTTTACTGGAAGAGGTAATATTATATACACACAATAATTTGGATGAATTAATTGGCTGATGGCATGTTTGCTTTACACTGAGAATGCACAATTGAGAACATTATCTTCAAAGGAATAAGAACAGATAAAATAAAGTTTGTTGTACTAATAAAATTATGGTGTAAAGCAATTAAATGATACAGAATCTGGGAGAGACACTGCTCTTTCAATTTACTTTTCCTAAAGTCATTTGTTATATCTATTACATGTTCTTAATGTTTATTGAATAGTATACTTGTTTTTTTTTATATATATACATGTCAAACTTCAGTTGTAATTTGTATGAAACAATTGCTTACAAAATTACATTAACGTTTTTGAATTTTAATTTTTTTTTTTTATATCATCTTAATTAGAGATAAAGAGAAAATCATTTCCCTATGTCTTACATGGAAGACGTTACATATTTTGTTCAGAGGATATCACACTAGGAGATTTGCTTTCTGGAATTTTTGCAAGGGGTTTGGGTTTGGAGAAAAACAAAAAGCACTTGCATAACGAATGTCCACAGATATACTGTATGTATTAGAATAAGAATGCTACAAGAGACAAAAAAAAACAGAAAAACAACCTCCATAATGTTAATTGTTAAAAATATACAACATTTTCATAAAAAGGCATACAAGGCATGGTGTAATAAGCCTCTGTCACTGACACAAACAGCTAGTCTACCTTTTTCTGAAGTGATGTGCGGATATGCGTCGGGGCTTTAAAAATGAAGCAGATATACCCACTATTAATTGTATTACACTATATATTTTGTATGTTATTTTCTCCTTCCTTGTAACTGCACTGCCTTTTTCTTCTATCTTGTATGTAACAAGTAACCAAGGAGAACTATTGGGGAAGCTGCACATTTGTGGGGGGAATTATTACTTTTATTTATTCATTTCTTGTGAAGTGTGATTCCAGTGGTTGTTTCGATAAACCAAACAAGATAGATGAGTAGGTATGCACTCCCATTCCAAATTAAATAACCACATATAAGATCGATTTGGCGGAAAATGTTATGTGTAGCCATATGCGTTTCTGACATCTTCAGGAGAAAATAGTAACTGTGGCAAGTTTTAGGAATCCTAGCAATCTAATACAAAGTAGTTACCTACCACTACCTTAAATTAGTCCATCTCCTAACAAGTCCAATCAGATGTAAAATGAAAAACAAATCACATGAGTCTTCTTTAACCCATATAATGTTTGTATTCTAATTCACAGACGTAGTATCTAAAAGGAAAGACAGCAGGTGTTCTGAATAAAAGAAAGCAAAAGGAACCGGAGACTTTGCAGCTAAAGTAAATCCACTACTTAATGTTATTATAAATATAAAAAAGGTGTGCAAAAAATCCTATAATTTCTATGTAAACCACGCTATACATGGTGTATAATTGTGTATAAATGTGTCTTAATTTATGGTCTGATATTTCTCTAAGTTACAATAATGAACACACACAATCTGTTTTAACTAATAGGACACAAAGTATTCTACTGTTCTTGCCCATATTGAATACATAATCCAAACATTCAAAGTGTGGGTTGGAAAAAGTATGTGACCCCCTAGGGTATGGACTTCAACAACAGCTAGTTGGAGTTAGCAAACCTAGAGTTCAGTCAATGAAATGCTTTAGAGTTACTTTGACTTTTTTTAAAAACACTCACACATTTTGAGTTTGCTATTCACACGACACATCTGCTGATATGAACCATGCCTTTCACAAAATAAATCTCAGAAGACCTACAATCAAGAATTGTCGATTTGCATAAAGCTGGAAAGGGTTATAAAGTAATCCCAAAGAGTATACATATTCATCAGTTGTTGTTTATAAATGGAGATGATTTAGTACTGTGGCTACTCTCCCTAGACGTGGGTGCCAACATGACTCCAAGGGAACACAGAAAAATGCTCAATACTCTAGAGTAACAGCTAAAGGCTTGACAGAATAATTGGAACTGGTTAACATATCTGTGTCTATCATACATAAAACATTGAACAGGCACCGAGTCCATTGTAGGACATCATGGAGGAAGCTGCTGCTCTCAAAAAATTGCTGTGCACCTGAAGTTTGACAAAGAGCATATTGACACTCCACAAAGCTACTAGGAAAATGTTTTGTGCACTGATGAAAGTCTATGTGTTCGTGAAAAGATGTTACACTACATGTGGCATAAAAATATCATCCAAACAGTGACGTGCTTCGTCTAAATGGTTTAGACGTAGGACTTATGCATCAGGTGTCTGTCCTTTCACAATTCGATTATTGTGCTGCTGCTGTGCTATGAGCTTTGTCATTTTGAAGGATCTACAATAAAGTATTGTATTTTACTATCAACTCCACTGGACTTATTTTACAAAAGTTATAGTGTGAACAGCCGATATCCTGACTGTGGAGCAGAGTTAAAGTGATACTTTGTATTTTGTTCAATGTGGAGCTCCGAAGAAAGCGCTATTGTTGCTCAGATTTTCTAAGTGTGTACGGATATTTTATCTGCTTGAAGGGTGGCTACATTCTCTGTTTGTTTTCACAGACATGGCCGGCCTTTGGGGAGCACAGGGGGCGCAACACCCCAGGAGGGGGAGGAGAGATAACAGATATGGAGGGAGGATGAGAGACAGACAGATATGGGGTGTGGGGAGAGGAGAGACATACATGGGAAGGGAGAGAGATATAAAATGGGGGGGGGGGGGTTGAAGAGAGACAGACATGGCAAGAAAGAGGAAAGGGACAAACATGGGGAGACAGACAGACATACATGGAGAGAGAGGAGACAGACAGACATGAGGGTAGAGAGGATGGGGGGCACCACGGGGGTGGCCCGCACAGGGCTCCAGAACACTTAAGGCCAGCCCTGTTCACAGCATTACACTATACACATGTTGCATTTTTGGGCACCTTTTTTGTATTTCTAATAACATCTAGTATTGGATTTTTCAGTGTGCAGAGCAGTTTTTAATTTTATAGGCTTCTCCTGTAAATTAGAAAAAACACATTGCCTTGTTTAAACTGGACTCGTTTTTCATTTGCATCTGATTGGACTTGTTATAAGGAAACAGACTACTTATAGTGGCACTTAACAACCTTGTTGCATGTTTAAGAATCACAACCTGATCTAACACAGTTACTCTTTGCACCTGAAGAAGTCTGGCTGGTAACCCATCAAAATACATAAGGCTACAGATTATAACTTTCTCTGCCAAATCGATCTCTTATGTGGCTACTCAAGTCAGCATGGGATGTACAACTGCTTGTCTACTAGTTTGGTTAATCAAAGGCATTTCTGAATGCGTTTTTTAGCTGAAATGCACATGTGCTCATCACTCCAGGGAAGGTCTGCGATTGCAGGCACACCTTATTCCCCAATTGTGTCAGTGCTTTTATACATTTATAGGAAAGTGCAATATTTTTGTTAATTCTGTTTTTATGACTAAATGTATATTTGTAACAGTAAATACTATAGACTTTGTTCTCTTTATTCTTTTTTGACTCCTGTAAGCGAGACCTTACGTCAATGCAATATTGTGATACACACAGTATATCCATGGACTCTGCAAAATCTTTTTAAAGTGAGAGAACCCCGAACCATTGGCAATTCTATTTCTTTTTTTTTGGGGGGGGGGGGGGGCTTAATTTATGTTGTTTTATTTTAAATTACAATAATACCCCTCCATGCAGTGACTCTACTTTCATAGCTAATATGTCTTTGTCGATTAGGATTTAAGGTAAAAATAAACATCATGCTATAATATATGTTAACTATATTCCTGACATATGTAGCACACTTGATACATCATTAATGCCAATGATGGTACACAGGTTATGCCATTTATTTCAGCAGGTCAGTCCTATGTTCTTACTTTTATGTCACCAAAAAATTAATTTTGTTTGCCCATGCCAACTGCACTCATGCCCTTTCATGTACATACAGAATGCTAAAAAATACTGGTAATGGAAACAGACATGGGAAAAGCAACATAATGACACAAATATAAATTTAGATCACTACCCCATCCTATGCATGTGGCGGCCCCAGGGTCTTAAAGTCACATGGGCTCCACTAATTGGTCAGTTTTGAAACTACTAATGTCCATTTTTGACAACATGGTAATATGATTGCATGCAGTTCTAATCATAATGGAAACAATGCAGATATGTATCATTTGCAAGGTCCATGTCATTATCAGGGGCACATAAAACACCACTGCTTAGAATAAACATTGTTGTTACCATTTTTATATCTGTATACTGTCACTTTATGATGATATCGTGTCTACTAAAAGCTGCTTATACCATCACATCATATTCCTTTTTAAATACCCATTTATAAGGTATGAAATAACTAAAATTCTGTGCTCTTATTTATTTTTAATAAATGATATAATAAAAATTCTACGCGCTTATTTATTTCGTAATAAATCATCAAAATAAGCCATTCAAATGTTTTAGACAGCCATCTTTGTTTCAAAGGAAATGACATATCAAAATGATAAAATGGTGGTATGAATAAACAAAACGTCAAAAACACAGTGTAATGAATGAAAAATATTTAATAGAAAATGGCAAATCATAAATTACAAATAAAACCATGAACATGAAATAAAATGACATTTCTAAACATAAATGAATGAAAGAAACAACAAAAGAATTAACATGGCATTTTTAAGTTACAGCGTAAAGAAAGTCTCAATTCACTGTTCTCAGTGACGGTCAATCCAAAAACTCATAAAATAGTATCATTACTAGCAAGCATAAAAGAAAATAAATGGAAATGATTATTAAAGTGAATACAGATTTTCTTCAGCATTAAATTTGCTGAAATATGGATGATCCTGTTTTAACGGTCACGAGACAACCATTAATAAGTTGTAATAAAAAATATATGTTTTTTAGAATGATTAATGATAGAAAAAACATGTCTTGTAAGGTTACTTTGAATATTTGAATCAATAAAAAATGTGTTATATTTCTGTGTGTGTGATTATTTGTGTACATATATATACATATATATATATGTACACATATATATATATATATATTTATATATATATATAAACACACATCATTGTTTGGTCGTTGTTTCTGATAAGTTGCCAATTAAATAAACAATAACGTTTAGGTATTAAGATATTTTAGAATATATTGTGTTATAATTACGTTCAGTAATACAAGGCCCTTATTAATATCAAAATGTGTTACATTTCTGTGTGTGTGTGTTTATTTGTGTAGATATATATATATATATATATATATATATATATATACACACACATCATTGTTTGGTCATTGTTTCTGATAAGTTGCAAATTAAATAAACGTGAATGTTTAGGTATTAAGATATTTTAAAATATATTGTATTATAATTAAGGTTCAGTAATACAAGGCACTTATTAATATCATTATGTTTACACTGTATAGCATACCGTTTTCATTTTATACTTTGGTTTGTGCGTTGCGTAGTTTGGATAATTTACATCATACATCTTTATGCAAAGCTTAACTAAGTAATATACTTCATTAATACATTGACTATGGCTTGAAGTGTCATATATGTACTAATTGAAGCACACACATTTTTCATATTTGAATTCATTGGAGCAAAATAAACAGTGTGATTGAAACTTGCAGTACCTTCACATCCTCTTTCTATTTGTCCATTACACAAAAGAGCATCTGAGATCAAGTCTGGAAGACGTCCATTCAGATCAACAGAAGCAAGGCAACCTTGGAATCCTTCCTTGGCATGAACCAGTTTTGGCAAGGCTTTGTACATTTCTTTGGCAACACCTCCAACATATAGGTCACCTTGAAGGAAACAAACAGAAAGAGCATTTAGAAGAATGTTGTGGGGGACGGGACGTGTTATAGAAAATGTACAGCAAATTCTATAGTCTTACATTGTATAAAACAAATACTTTGCCAAGTAATACTAAAACAGATATAAAAATCATTGATTTATAAAACAAAGTCTAATTATTTTAAATAGGAACATTATTTTGTTTCTCATCTGGTGTATATTCTTGAACTTGTTCAAGAACCAGGCACAGTAAATGTTAAAATACATCTTGTACTATTGTTTTTCTTAATGCTCAATATGTGTATATATCATTGAAGTGGCTCCTTAAGGAAACAGGTGAACTCATTTTATTCAAAATAAATCAATGTATAATTCTAACCTAATAATTAAAAGAAAGAATATATATACATATATTCTTTATTTTAATTGTTAGGTTATAATTATAAATTGATTTATTTTGATTCCATACTACCGGTATGTGTGTGTATATATATATATATATATATATATATATATATATATATATATTTATATATAGATATATATATATACACACACACACACACACACACACATAGTTTATAATTGTTGTATTGTACAAAAAAACAGCCATTTTACTCATCCCTTGAGCATCAGTCCAGATTCGTCCAAAGGGACATTCAGCCCTGTAGACTGTCATGCCCTAAGCAAGTTAATGCACAACATCTTTGCCTCGACTACTTTAAACTGCCATTCTATGCACAGTGACGTTATGGCAATACAGTTCAGAAGATTAAATAGTATACTTAGGGCTCACCAATACTGGTATAGTGGTAGGCATACATAATCGGGCCATAAGATGTAAGAGAATATGAGATAGGTGTTTTTAATGCAGCTTTAAGAAAACCTATTGGCTGTTTTATGTGGATGTACCTTGAGTCTATCGTGTATTACATATATATTGTTTTTATGTGTTTAAAAAAAAAAAAATCCCAATTCTTCCCAAGTCTTAATTGAATTTAATACATAAAAAAAAAAAAAAGAGAGACAGCGATAAATAAATAACTCTATTAGAAGAGTGAAACAAAATGTGAAGAGGTGTATGGTCAAAAAAGCAAAGGTTAAGAGAAGATCAATGGAGCCGGGAACATTTTGACATTATGATGTGATAAATGGATTTCCGCTTGCAGAAGCACCAGCTGGGAAAGCTGAATCTCCTTTTAGTACAGTCTCTGGGAGTAATGTTTTTACTGCAGATAATCAAAGATGGGGTCAAGCAGAAACCCCTCGTGTCACCAAATGTCAAAGAAGAATCATAAGGAAAACTCTAAGGATGACACCTCTGGGGGAGGATACGGCACTTGTACTGCCTTTTATTCCTGTTGAAACCCAACTTTTCCATGTTTTTAGACTAACTAGTGACAGATTTAAAAAAAAAAAAAAACAGAATGAATATATATCGAAGTAGACAATAAAGGTTATGTTTTTTTTGCATTTTTTTGAGGGGTGATCAACAAATTGGCTGTGAAACATATAAATAATTATTTTATGAGCTCCAGGTATACGGAAGATCCATTTTTTTTTCCTTAGGATTCTACGTTCATATTTCTCACTTATTCATTATTTAGTAATTGAAGGCAATTAAGTTATTCCGGCTTCCACATACTGCTTTGGAGGAAGAAAGAAAACAAATAATTGTTCCCATTAAAAAAGCAGACAGTACAAAAGAGCAAGTAGATCATCAAGCAGGAGGAGGAATGTATTGTCCTGCTTGCAAATCCCTATATCTAACCAAACAACACAATACTCATTTTCTGACCATGTGAATGATAGTGGAGATATCTCCAGCATCTGATTCCATGGGAATCTATTTTAGTCTTCACATTAAAACGCCTGGCAATTAGTCCAAGTTAGATTAGTCAATACATTTTGTTTTAATATTGTTTCACAAAATAGTCCCAGAATGTCCTAGTGGAGGTATGTGTCTCTTTGTTAATTAATACAGATTGCACAATCAGTGACCTATTATTGCTGAATGGCTTTCATTTATTTGGTAGCCAATGTATATAAAGGGACTCTGTCGACCTCAACATTGCTTATGCATAAACGTAGAGGAAATATGTCTGTGGTGTTTTCTGTTTGTGACATCACCTTGTGAAATGTAAATGACACTATTCCCGTTGAAAAGTAGTTCACCTGCATAGCAAGCCGCAGGTGATGTCATAGAAATGAGACATCACAGACATGTTTAAAAACGATTTCTCCTTATTTATGCATTTACTAATACAATGTATAGATCAATTTTCAGCATTTTTTTCTATTTCCCACATTCATAGTATAAGCTACACATGCACTGATCTGACATCAGAGCGCCAGGGGTCACGTGACCGTCTGGTGATCAAACCAGATCAGTGCACGGGGAGTGCGAGGCAGCATGGAAGGCTGCTGTCTCTCAGCAGCAAGGTAAGTACTGGGGAAAGAGGAGGAGGAGGGAAAACCGTCTGTGGCATGTTAATTGGCATAGCTTGGCATATTAATGAGTATACTGGTTGTGGCATATTAATGGGATAATAGGATGTGGCATATTAATGGGCATAATGTGGCATATTAATGGGCAAACTGGCTGTGGCATATTAATGGGCATACTGGTTGTGGCATATTATTGGACAAAAAGTGGCATATTAATAGGCATGCTGGCTGTGACATATTAATCGGCAAACAGTGGCATTTTAATGGGGTAAGTCTTGGATATACAATGCGGGTAATTGGGCATGTCCTGGGGGGCTGCAGCAAGTCCTGGATGTTCAATGTGGGTGATGGGGCATGTCCTGGGGTGCATTTAAATCATTGTCATGATATACAAAGACCTGAATACAATGACTTTGGAAGGGTAGGGGGGCGAAAGGGAGATTTGGTGTGGGGGCAGAATATTTTTTCGGTACGGCCGTGAAATTCCTGATGGCGGTCCTGTCTGCAGCCCTGTGGATGGAACAGATTCAATACGTCCTATTTAGATAGCTGGTTTGCAAGGAGGAGAAGATATTATATTGTTAAGTTGATAATATGATACGGAGCAAAAACGTTATAAACAAACATAGCACTTTTAAAACAGATTGACAGGTAAATGCAGAAATTAATGTTTAGTTGCCAAGGAAGAGCTGGCAACTTGTGGCCCAGGGGGGACAAAAAAATGTAGTGGCCCATGGTACAATTTTACTAGCCCACCCTTTATCATCAGAGATAGATACAATTACACAGGCAAAACAGATATGCTGACAGATTGATCGACATACAACATAATTGGATGGAAATGATGAAAGTGCTATGCACTTAGGCATTTTATATATGAAAAGTAACACCACTAAGTCAGGTTAGACTGCAACACATACAGCAGTTGCCTTTCTGCCCCCCTTGCCAGCAATTTTCCTGCCAGGTGCTACAAGGAATTACTGAGATAATGGCTCCTGGGCTCCCAGTGTTTCTATAACTATCATTCTATGCACATGATCAGGTTTTTGCCGTGGTCCAGAGCTGAACCCCACCGACAGAGAATTAGCTGGGAACCCTTGTGGGTGCTGTATCTTACACAAGAGGAAGGAGATAAGAGATCTGTGCAGTATTACAGTGTTAAAAACTGCACAGCAAACATAAATAATGGGTAATGAGGCAGATCCGGTATGGTGTTTGCTGAATTAAAATGTAGATAATGCCTTCCTCACTGCCTCTAAGTATAAAACAAAATCTAACATGGGAGATAAGTGCACATATTTATAATGTGCTTTTGTATTGGCATTGTACTAAAGGGTTAAATATAGTTTCTTTTTTTTATAATCTAATATAGCCTCCTTCCAGTTACATATGACAACCCATTATCATCATTAAATTCAGAATCACGTTACGAATCACAGTTAAAGAACCATATATTATAAGTAATTATGAATACTGCCATGATATGCTCATAGTATATCCCTCTGCTGCAGCTGTAGGTCATATGAAGTAGGAATTCAAAGCCTGGGGGATAACATTCGCAATAGATGGTTACAGCCAATACTATCGCTATCTTGCATAGGCTTTAACGGACATCTCAGATAGAGATTCAGCTGTATATATATTATTCACAAAAGGTGCATTACTTCTACAGTTTGCTCCTAAGCGCACTTTATGTTTTTTGTATTTGTCTATATTGTATTTTTGTGTGGTTTAGGGACACACTACCTAAGTGCTGCTAAGAGCTTAGAATACAGCGCTGGGTACACCTTTGTTTTTAACGGACATGTTGCATCCCCAAAATTGTGGCAGTGAAATTGTTAAAAGAAGGGAAACCTTTATATTTTGTATTGTGTATTGTGGTCAGGTATGTACATTATCTCCCTCTGTCATTAGAGCAGCGTTTACAGGACGGAGCATACCTGACCACTTTCCCCTGTAGTACTATGAGATGCCAGAGGCTGTAGATTTGAAAGCGGGAGTACCAGTGAGTTACACTGGTTAACCAACCAAACCTGCGTAGAGCATTTAATGTATGATAGTTGTGCATGCACAGGCTATATCTTCCTGCTAAAAGTGAGGCAGTCCCAATTTGGGGGCGCAATCCTGATTTCTGTCTATGTTTCCGCCGTAGCCCAGTTGCAAGCAAATACACATAATACGCAAATACAGTAATACGTAATAGGCATTTTAGCAAATACAATAATAGTTAAAGGTGTTTTTTAAAGGCATCTGTGTTGCCCCTGCTTAAGACATTACTTGTGGCGATGAAAGCAAATTATAATTTTCTTATTTTTTTTTAAATGTATTTACATTTTTAGGGATACCGAGCTGAAATGGGGATGGGGAAACATATACATATATATATATATATGTCAAAAAATATATTAAATTATAATACTTTATTAACCCCTTGACGACAAAGGACGTGCCAGGCACGTCCTGGGAGAAACTCCCTCAACGACAAAGGACGTGCCTGGCACGTCCTGCAGTGAATGAAGCGGTTTTCGCGATTAACGATCTCAAAAACCGCTTTAACAGTGCTGGTCTATTGCCTCGACATCGAGGCAATAGCCAGCACCGAAATTTCTATTTTAGGACCCCCACGATCGCCCCACGGAGCGATCGTCGGGAGCCATATTGACGGAGCATGGCTAAGCCCTCTGCCGGTCTGAGCTTTGGAAGTGAAAGTAAATTCACTTCCGTCGCTCTGAATATGCTACTTGACTGCCCCTAGTGGTAGTTAAGTAGCATTGCAATGGAAAATATTTAAAATACATATTTAATTAATTAAAAACTGTTTTTTTTAGCTATATTAGCCTATAGAGTTAAAATTAAATATTTTTTAGCATAAGGGATAGGGTTAAAATTAAATTAAAGTTAAAAAATATTAAGGGATATAATAAGGATTAGAGTTGGGGTTAAATTTAGTGTTAGGGTTAAATTTTGGGTTCAGGTTGGGGTCAAAAGATCAATATAGGAAAAAAACAAAAAACACTATTTTTGGTTTTTGCCCCATAACTCGCAAAAAAATACCTAAAAATATGGAAACATGCATATTTTTGAACTCGGGAGAACATTTAGAAACTATTTAGACAGGGTCTTTTTTTATGATTTTTTTGTAGTAAATTATAAGATATGATGAACATAATGGTATCTAATGAAAGCCCTTCTTATGACGATAAAAACAACATATAATTTGTGTGGGTACAGTATGTGAGAAAGAAAAAAATTACAGCTAAACACAAACACCCTAGAAATGTCAAAACAGCCATTGTCACCAAGGGAAAGTCAAGGTGAAAATGTCTTGTCACTAAGGGGATAAATAATAATACTATATAAAAAAAATTAACATAATTGTATTATGTAATCATACAAAATAAGCAAAATGATATGTTTTCCGTAGTAGTAGTCTATCTGCATATCATGTTAGTGAGGACATAAACGGGACACATTACAGACACATTTATTTAAAACACATTTTTCTCTTTTGGAGACAGAATTTCCTTTAACACCACTCGGCGGTTCTTATCCCTATAAATTCATAATTTGATTTCAGATTTATTTCATTACCGGACTATTTCCACCTGGTGGAAGCATTTTGACGCGAAGGAGATTTCAGAAATATTTTGCAATTTTGTTAAGGGTGAAAAAAAAATCCTGAGTAAGCTGATCTAAAGATGTTTAACTAAAACATCAGCTGAAGCGGCAGGTTTCAAATCACCAAAACTTTATTACATGCTTGAGCAGTCCGATTTTCCAAAAACAGTGCATGCCTATTTAGGAAATCTCACAGCTGACCTTCATCTGCTGAGCCTTATAAACACTGGTGACTTTTATACTGTGAAAACCATCTTATGACTTGTAGAAATAAAATGATTAAAGTCTATCTTCACACTGCATACAGTACCACACCATCACTATATATGTGTGTATGTATATATATATATATATATATATATATATATATATAAATATATATATATATATATATATATATGTATATATATATACACACACATATATACATACATACATTTAGAATATTAAATAATACTCCCTTTCCTGAGATCCTTAAATCTGCAAGAAGATTTAGGACGTTATTGAGTTTCTTAGTAGAAGGAGGATGTTGTGTCAACTGTTGCATTTGGTATTCTATTATTTATAATTTATGAATATAAAAAAACAAAATTAATACATGGTTGGTTTGTTTTTACCTTTCTGGAAGTTTATCTTTCCATAACAAAAATGGCATTATTGAACATCTGTTGTCCATACTCCAAAACACTGACCAAACCTACTTTTCCCCACTGGTGTCCCCAAGGCATTATAGATAAGGATATACAAATAATGTAAACAATAGTTCCTTTCTGCATATATAGAGTCACTTTATATATGCCAGACAACAACCTCATGCTGAGGAGTCCCATTAAAGATGAAAAAGGTGGCCATCAAGAGGTTTTACTTCTGATCAAGATACGCGCAGACATCCTCCGCTGCTGCCCGCCACTTCCGTCGGGACAACTATGAGGAAGTCGGAAGGTCACATGTCCACCGCTGCTTGCAAGGGGGATCCTGGATCCCAGTCATATAGTCAGACCTCGAGCAAATATGGTAATTCTCATCAACTGGAGTTTTTGAAAGGTATATTTCTCAATATATAATTGTCTATTACGGTCAACAAAACAAGTACGATAAGGATATCTCATGATTGAGGGAGCAATAAAAACCTAATAAATATCCACATTTATTCATTTATATGTTTAGAAACATATTATGAATCTGGGTCCCAATCTTGCCAATTGATTTGAAGTTCACTTTAACAATAGATTAAAATGAGTGAACATGCATACACAATATATTGCACTTTAAATTGGATTCTGTACTATTAAGTAGAATTAGGAACACATTTTGAAACATCAGATTTTTTTTTCTTTAAATAAATCTCATAACCCAATCACACAGAGATCCCCAGTGCTTTTTGGTGCTACAGAATTGTGGTATTAATAATAGATGCCTACTTATAAGACATTAATGACATGCTGCTCTGAACTACGGTTTCATCAAAATCAGTTATGAGTCACATTTATAAGATTTTAGAACTCAATTCATAGATAAAGGTCTCTCTCCATTGTAGAAGACCGTGATATTGTATGCAGTGTGCTAAAACATCACTCATTATAATCAATATCCAACAGGTGTATGGGGATATACATGTATACATCATGAATTTGATCACAATCATAATAACATATCATCAATATTGCATTTTATCTTAAAATGTGTACAATGTTATTAAACTGAATCTGCTGTCAGCATTTAGCAGCATTATATGTACTCTAGATAACCTAGGAAAACTTGTGAATTTTTTGTATAGTAATTATTGCAACATGATACCAATTACATCACCTGTCTGAAAGGTGAGTTCAGTGATAAGTAGAGCACAGGCTGTGAGAACCATTCAGCTTCCATACCAAAGGAAGCTGATATGATCGGCTCCATTTCCTGTAATAACTAGCTAAGATGGCTGCCCCTAAAGGTCAGACATAGAACATCCTTTTTTTTTCTGCACATACTAATTTTAACCTATAACGACACTTACTTTGGTTAGTAAGTATATAAAAAGTGAAATGTAAGATTTGTAAAAGTGCTACGTTCTCTTTCACTTCCAGTGTATAGTTCATTACCGTATTAACATGTTTGTTTTTTTAATTGTCAAATAAGAATATAAAAATAATACTGTGCAGAATCAGTACCATGATCAGACATAATGGGAGTTATTTACTGCGATTTTTGGGGGTTGAAAATGTTATATTTCGAAATGATTTGATTGTTCCACTTTTACAACCTCACCCGAGCATTGTTTATAAATACCCTTCAATGCCCCTGCTTATTTAACAACATATTTTAACATAATGCCAAAGACAGTAAATCCAAATATTCCAACCTTTTTCGAATGTTACATTTTAACATTCAAATGCTATATAGAGAAAGCTAGCCTATACAATGAGCTAAGCTGAATAAGTAACATATTGCCTATTTTTAATCCTTTTTTTTAGTTACAATAAATGTTTTAATATCCTGCATGTATTATCGGCAAGACACATTCTGAGAGAGTTTTAATTACTTGATGCTAATTGATACATTATAAAATATTGAATTATTTATTTTAAATATATAGCTGGCGAGCTATAGTCCCTGACCTACAGGTGCCACACACTAAGATCTAAAATACATACAGAAATACATATTTAAAAATCAGCTCTTGCCAAATGCAAAGGACAAAAAAAAAAAAAACACTACATAAAAGTGTACACGCACTGTTAGCTGCCCCAAAAGGGACACCTGCAGACTGGAAGAATAGACTTGATTTTCTGTGACACAGTTTCACATTCTCCCAGGAGCTCTCTTTAAATAACATGGCGCCAGTTACTATAAGCAGCACTACAAAAGACTCAATTGAATAGGAAAAATGTCCTGTCTCTCACGTAGACAAGACTGACTAACAAAAATCTATTCATTACAAATATAAAGTATCAACTTGTGATTGTGTATATGCTGCTGGAGGCACCGACATTCCGAATCTGTTGTTATTAGCTGCCCATATGAGACCCACAAGCAGCAGCAAAGACAGAAATTAAATGCATCTCATTAAACCGAAAGGCTTGGACATTCTGTGCTGGCATAAAAAGCACAGCAGAAATGAGAAACTATATGGGCCAAGTATAAAAGAAAATTTTCTGTGCACGGTCTGTATTATAATAATCATCAGTTGTGCTATGCCATGCGTCCATCTAGTATAAGTGCTGTATTTAACGTGAGGCAAACAAGACCAGTGCCTAGGATGGCACTTGCCTTGTATGCCTTTAAAGGACAGCACAAAACGCAACATTTAAAAATAAAAAAGCTGCCCCATAAAGAAAAATAAAAAAAAACCTCACTTGCCAGCAGAGACAGTGGCTGTGAGATCAGAAGATCTTCCCTCACAGAAAAAACCTCCATGCTGCCTGTTCAGCTCCCCATGAAATGTGATGGGGAAGTGCGACAGGTCACATGACCGGCGCTCTGAAATCAGACACGCGCCGAGTCACGTGACCCCTCTTCACACACTGCGGGGGAGCCAAACAGGCAGCATGCCTGCCTGCCATTAGCCACAAGGGTAAGTCCTGGGGGAATGGGAGCATGTATTGGGGGTTATGGGGTCATGTATTGGGGTGATGGGGACATGCATTAAGTGTGATGGGGCATGTGTTAAGGGTGATGGGGACATGTGTTGGGGGTGATGGGGACATGTGTTGGGGGTGATGGGGGCATGTAATGGGATGATGGAGGCATGTAATTGGAGATGATGGAGGCATGTAATGGGGTGATGGGGTAATGGAACATGTGATGTGGACTTGTTATGCTGGCATGCAATGTGTATGTAATGGGGTGATGGGGGCATGTAATGGAGGTGATGGGGCATTTAATGTGTGTGCATGTGGGTGATGGGGCATGTATTGGGGTGATGGAGCATGTCCTAGGTTTGCAACGTGGGTTATGGGTCATGTTGTGGCTGTGCAACATGGGTGGGGGGGTGCCCAAATTTTGTCTGCCTAGGGCAGCACGAAACCAAGATACACCACGGAGTATAAGCAATAAAAAAAAAAAAAATCAGTTAACAGAATGTACTCATTTTCCTCCCATGTTAATGAGCTACTACCCTCTGAAGTTTGTTTTAGCTGGTTTTACAAAACGGACACATTCATCTGGGGAAGGAAAATGTGTAACCGTCATAAAAAATAAATGTATGGCCCCCGTGTTTAATTATGTGACCATTTCAGCCAGCAAAGCATTTCTGCAGTTACAGAGGACTATTATCTGTTAAATGAGAGATAAGTGTCAGACTCACATAACTGCTTCCACCATCTATTACTATGTATAATGATATTGCTTTATAACATGTTGTTGTATTTATTTTTTGTAGGGGTTTTGCAGGTTTCCGTTGGGTGGTCTGGGATATGACAAGCAGCTACCTCAAACAACAAAACGTGGCTTCTCAGCACAAAAAAACAAATAGGAAAGAAAGGATGTGGATGGGATCACCACTGGAGTGGTGGTACCCTCCTGAAGTTTAAATGAGGGTATGTGAATATATGTTACTAGAAAGGAGTGGACATATTTAAATGGCAGGAACAATAGCATTTTATACAACTAGTTTAATCGTTTTTAAAATATATAAAACATAGCTGAATAGGAGTCACATCAATAAAATATATATATAGAGATAGAGAGAGTAAAATACAGAATTACACAATGTTCTGAACAATAAAATATATAAACAAAGTAAAACATAATATCACTCAATGTTTGGATGTTACATAGACCTGTAACATCAAAACATATGATATCATGTTGTACTTTGTTTATATATTTTATTGAACAAAACATGGAGTAATACCATATTTTACTCTGTCTGTATGTATTTTGTTGATGTGAACTATTTAACTGTGTTTTAGAAATCATTAAATCAATTATATTAACTGCTATAGTTCCCGCCATTTATTTATGTAAACGCCTTCCGGACATTGGTTTTCTTTGTTGTAATGTCAATTCTGGACAATAGCTATTTAAATAAAATAATGTGTTTAATAAAAGTGCACGCTTGCTTCTTAAATGAATCCCCACATATTATATATTTCTTATTATATAGGACTTTCTATTGAGACCATCGTTTTGGTACTTAACCCTTTGTGCACTGTATAACAAAAGTGTTTTTGTGTTTGTTTGTTTTGTTATGAATTAGCGTTCTGCGCGGGACACATGAGGGGGTCTGATGACCTTTTTTGTCACATTGGTTATGAGATTACTTGCTACGTGATCACCTGAATAAATGAATTGTAACATTTCCCCTGAGTAAGCTCCTGTTCTGTTTTCTTGCATCCAGTTACAGTAGTAATAGAATACAGTATATAGTTAATAAAGGATACAGTTAATATCTCTAGATTCATTTGCAGGGATGATACAGTAGTACCATTTGTGGCTACTTACCTAAATATAAACTAAGAAATATTAGCAAGCTTTGTAAGAAAAAGTTAATCAGAATAATATTACCTTTGCTTTCAAGAAACCATACTAATGCTTTCCTTGAAGTAAGATATTTGAACAAGTAACTAGTTATGGCTAACCCCCCCCCCCCCCCCCCCCGCCCCAACCTTTAACCTTACCCGAGAGGTCAACCTACAAAATAAAGTAATTCTATATAACTAAGCTATCAATAGAATTTCTATCACAACACTGTACCTCTGAGACTGAAACATGCAATATTCACCCTGATCTCGATGCCCTAAAACTAGCCAAAACTGTAACACCACAGAACCTTATCTTGTGTGTCCTTATTATCAACAGGCACCGTTTTTCATGGCACTATAGAATTTTAAAGGGACTGTATCACCTCTACATTGTTTTTTCTGTGCATCTAGAGCATACAAAATGGCTGAAAATTATCTATAGATTGAATTAGCAAAACTGCAAGCAAATGACTAAATTTAGAGAAAAATGAGTTTTAAATGTGTCTGTGGAGTCTCCTGCTTATGACATCACCTGTGGCACAGTATGCAAATGAACTGCTTTTCAATGGCAAATGTGTAATTTGCATATTATGCCACAAGTGATGTCATATAAAGGAGACTTCACAGACACATTTAAAACACATTTTTCTCTTAATTTAGGCATTTGCTTGCAGTTTTGCTAATACAATCTATAGATCATTATCAATCATTCTTTATGCTCTACATGTAGTCAGTATTTGTTGTGTACTCAGTAATTCACATGCAAACTAGGGTAAGCGAATTCTTCTCTATATTACCATTCAGCTGACCTGTCCCTCATTGCCCCCGTAAGCAGCCAAGCCAGCTTTCTCTCTGCTCTTTTATTCACCCTCCTTAGAATACAATCCTTAGAGACCAGTGCCCAGCAAGGTATCATGCAAATCCTTTTCGTGCAAATTGCCAATGTCATGTAAATTGGATCTGACATGCAGGCAGGATGAGAATGTTCAAGAGGTACACTGTACATAACTTCATAATGAAGCAAACACAATGTCAAACTTCCCAATAAGGACAACACAAGAGTACAACAAACATGTCTTGCTTTTCATTGGTGATGTTTTACTTTCAATGACAGGTGGAGAGACATGGAGTCAGGCTTAAGATACTAAACTAAAAAGATAATATTATGTATTTAACAAGCCCCTACATGTGGCAACCTTTTTTTTTAAAGTGAGGATTTTTCTTTTTAATAAGCTAGGTTTATTTTGTCCTTTATTTGATTTGGGATGGTCTTAAAGGGCCAGCTACACCTAACTGATTTTCGATATATTGTTTTTCGTATCTGCGTAATGCACTTATTTGTAGTTTAAAACAGTTTACAGGCCTACTGCAGTTTTACATTGAAAATCATTTACAGGGCCCTCTAAATGCAGTGTCATCTAATAAGGAAAAGCTTGTTTCTACAGCAACATCAATAAATCTGTTATACTTTATTAATAGTTTTGGGAGATATGAAGAGTTGAGGAAAAAAAACAACTGATCAGACAGTTTTTGCAGGTGGAACTGCTCCTTTAAGAGGGTTTGATGACTTCAATAGCAGATATAATGGGGGTTATGTATAAAAACTCCTGCACTGCAAAGTGTCGAGAGTTTTATATACGGTATAAAAAAAAAAAAAAGCACATTCACTGTTTGTTATGTATAACTGTGTTTGCGCTTTTTTTATAACGCACTTTGAGGGAGAGAAGGATCTGGTCAAGCTGTGGTTGGCGGAGGTTCCCAACACACATTTTTATACATAGGCTGCGCTGATGCTACAAGCATCGACACAACCTAAAGCTACACATTCACGTAGATAATGCAGACTCCCAAAAGTCTGCCTTATACATTAACGTGCACGCCGATTGTGCCAGAACTTGGTGCAATATGCATGTACGCTGTGGTTATCCATGTCCCCCAATATCTTTAGTACATACAGCGAATAATGCACAAAGTGCACTTCTCCATTGTATTATGTCTCTGCCCTGACTTAAAACAGTGGGGAAGTAATGCAGCTAAGTAAAACACACACCTATACCATGAAAGCATGTGAGGAACAAGGCAGTTTCTGGCGTCTATTATTTTATGATACATAGATCTGTCCAGCCATTTTGTTTGTTTTCCTGCACTACACAGGTCATTCACATCTGGTTATATAGCAGTGGTACCCTAATGAGGTGATTGGCTATTGTCCATTCTTCCTAGGAGACAAAGTGGCAAGCATTTCTGTGAACATGCTCTGCTTACTGCTATATGTATGTATAGTCTGGAGAATACAAACACCCTCCTATAATTCTACTACATTCAATATAAAAACCATGGAGATCACTTTATGTGAACAGGAAAGTTTGGGGTTGTAAAGCTGATTTCTGGGTTACAGACAACTGACCTGCAATACCTAGGCCAACATGATCATGCATAAGTTTGCCTAGTCAATACAGGTTTGTTCATGCAAATTGCCATGTTAGTATTGAAAGGCATGTATGGGAAACAGATAAACAGATCAATTAAAAATAACCTCTAAACCTCTCTATTTTAAAGAATTCATTTTTAAACTCGATACTATATACAGTCACTGAGTAATCTAAGATATAATAGGGGGCATGTATAAACAAGGCGCACACGCAGATTGTGCCAAGTACTGGTGCAATTGGCTTATGCCCAAATGCATAACGCAGAAATTCGGGAATCTGCGTAGATTTAGGGTGTGTCGGCTCTCATTGCGCCAGTGCAGCCTACATATTAAACATCAGGTGCCCAATTTGTATTGGGGAACCTCGGTCCCTTTCCCACACTGAAAAATGTATGGAGTTAAAAGATTAAACATAAACAGCGATTGAGCCGTTTTATAAAACTTGCGACACTTTGCAGTGCAGGAGTTTTTATACATATCCAACAATATGCTTTCTATCCCTGCCCCTTTTAATTCTAGCATTAGAGGGTCATCCCTACACGCTTAACAAATACTACATTTAGAAAGCATGTTTATGGTATCACAGCCCAGGACCATTCGAGTGACTTTGTCTCCAAGATGGAAAGTGGAATCCTGATTGTTCATTGTGGACATTTCCTGGACTGTCTGATGGACAATGTGTAATGTCCCATGGACCTCCGTAGACTTTGTCCCATACACTGGTCACAGATGCCTATCCCTGGCATCCTGCCTGTATATAAGTGGTTAGTACAGGGCCACAAGCATATTTTAAAGAAATATGACCACTTCAAAAATCCTGTTGACCTTCATAGCACAGCATGATTATTCTATGGAAAAGCACTTTTTGTGACATATTCATTTATTAAACATGCATCAGTCATTGAAACAGAGGGACATTAATCTCAATGCTGATCAGAGCTGGTGTTTTCTATATGTATTTGTTTTGATGCCTCACAGGGCTGCAGAAATTCCATGCTGGCCAGAATTGCTGTGCTTGGCAATCGCTAACAATCAGTTGTCCATAATCTTACCACGCATTTCCACCGGACCTTAAAAACCCTAAATTACTGTGCCTCGGAATCAGTTAGTCTCAAAAAAAAAATCATTGGGAGTTGACATGTTTGTTACTTGATAATTCTTATGTATGTATGTGAAATAGCAGACTATAAAACATTATCAGACTGCCCTCTAGTGGTAGGTAGAAAAAAAACAAATGTTTTTTTTCTACGTATGTTGATCATTTAATGATTTTCAGATGGGTTACCTTTGTTTTTTATCATTTATTTTGGATGATATGTCTATGTGTGTTTTCTTAAATATATACACTGTATTTGTTTCCATGTAGCTTCATATTTTTGCTTTGTTCTACATGCTTTTATTAATCATACCTCATCATGTACTTTTATCTTGGATCATTGAATAAATCAATACACGTCTTGTTTTATTATATAAACAAAAAGTCACGATTCACTAGTTTGTACCCAAAGATCTACCTGTCTGCACCATGCAAATGCCAGGTTGAATCTTACCACCTTATTTATTACATAGGATTATAGCATATGATGGATATACAATATGAGTCAATGTCACACCAGAAATCCCATTATCAAAGAGGTGGTTGTTGCTTGCTCTAAATTAATAATAAAAAAAGATGGAAATAAATTCTTGCTCACACACAATAGTAACCTAACTATACACCAAATAACGAAAACTATCATGAGAAAATAACTATGAAAATAGCTTTTCTGTTAAAAATGAATTGTAATGTTTTCTAATAAAGGAAATCTTTCTCATATGATGGCTATATTTATATGTACTTAATGTAAGGTTTTAAAACAATGTTGTAATGCACATAAATCCATGTGCTTTTTCGAGGCTACACAGAAATCCCCAAAGGACATGGTTAACCAGCTGGACATTGATGAAGGGTAAGTGTGTACCACTGGGTCACACTGGGACCAATGGAATGTTCCTGATGGTATCAAAATACAGAGCAGATACAATAAAAGTGCTATAGCAGAAGCAGAATTACCATGGATGTAATAATGAAGGAACAACTGCATATTTCATTATTTATTCCCCTGAGAAGCACTTTCTAGCTAGAAGACCATCTGTGGTCCACAATGAGTCTTCTGGTGTCTCCAGCCTGACGGGTAACTCCACTGTATTATTCAGAAAGACTATTTTAAAATGTCTAGACTAGCAGCTCATGAATGTATGTATGGATGTATAAAGTTCCATGGAATAAACCTATTGAGAAATTAGATTCTATTAATTCTAGAGTGAAAGACAGAACTTCTCTAAGCAGATAAAATGCATGTCTGAACCCATACCTATCTCTGATAATTGCTATCCCAATAATTGCGCGTAAATTAATACAATTCTGTCTGTTTTTCATTAAAAAAGTTTATTTTTGCTACTTTGTTTCTAATCAGGATAGTGGAGGATATTCAATAAGGTGCTTAAGATTCCTTCTACATTCATTTGTGCTGGTTCAATAGACAGTGAGTCTAAGAACCAAATAAATTACTTTAGTGATTGTAGCTTGCGGCCTTACATTGCATAGGTTTCAATTATTTATATTATGTTTCAAATTCTCAGAACTATTCAAGAAACATGTAGAGTTAAAATGATATGGTTTATGGGCTAATTGAGAATTTGAGTGCAAGATCTCAAGGCCAGTTTTATTATCTTACTAGCCTTTAAATATTAATAATCACATATTTAATTGGGAAAAGTATTTTGATATAGATAGGTTTTCAGAACATATTGGACACGTGGCCTGCTAAACCCATTCACTGGCCAGCAAAGGACATCATTTTACCATGTTTCTTACATCTCCAAGAGTAACACATTACCATCCTTCTATATACTTACTTGAAACATGTACAAGATTTATGAAGTGCCCAACTGCATTGAACGCTAGTGGCCATTGACCATTCTAAGTCCTGCTACATCCTAGTTAGACGCTCATCGTGGGAATAATATACTAAGATCACATTTATCTTAGAAAATGTAATGCTTAGTCACAGAATTCAGAGCACAATGTAATGTTATAGGTTCTTACAGTTTCATGGTTTATAAATGCATGCAACTAAGATTGAGTGGTCTATTAAAAATATTGGTGCTTGTTCCAGTAATGTTAATAATTGGCTAGTTTTAAGACAAATGTGTCCAATATGTATGCATCTTGATACTGTTAAGAAAGTCTAATAACTCTTAAGTTAATGACTAAAGAGATTTTCAGAATGTCTTACATGGGAGGCCATTTTGAATTAGACCCGTTATAAATAACTTGAAAAGAAACTTAGAATGTACTTACTTTTAAGATCTAGGTTCCTTGCGCCTGCTGTGCTCTGAGTGGTGATTTTGGTGTCGATTTTTACTGTATGGAGATTACTTGTGTCCCTTGATATCATCACATTGTGCCACTGATGGTCATTCAAAGGCTTGTTGGAGCTTCCTTTAATGAGATTCGCACCATTCCCCAAGTCAAAAACATAATGTAAATATCTATAAAGATAAAAAAAAATATATATATTATTTGAGTTGCATGAAAAATACAGTGGCAAACACAATTTTACTGAATGTTGCCTTATTTAGAAAATTGGGAGTTTTACTCATTAAATCATAACCTGTTTCACTGGCAAGTAAATTTCTACTCACAGTTCTATATATATGATTACCAGGCTTATCTAATGGTATATAATTTAAACTGTATTCTAAAAAGGATAACTGGCCATGTATTGTGGTTGAATCTTTAAACATGCTTACTGTTTAACAGTGCATTATTCTGGATAAGCTTTGTCCTTGTAAGAGGTAACTCACCAGGGTTTTCCCCTCTTTAATATATACCTCATTTGGTAATATGAAATGTTCAACTCATCTTGTGGTGAGTAGGCTTGACTAGTGTACATAGATGATAATTAACTACCACCACACTATTATAATATAATATATAGTATAAAACATATATCAGAAATTCTTTTTTTATCTGTAGTCTTTCCCTCCCCAATTTATTTTCTACCTCTCTTGACTTTATGAAATAGTGAAAAAGCAGCCGATTTAACTAATACCCGTTTATAATACAATAAACATATTTTCATTAACATCTAACAGATGTCTGTCTCAGTCTCCAAAAGAATGAAAGTTCTAAAACTAATCACAAAGGAAACCAATGTAAAGTTACTGTTGAACACCTTTAAAACTCTACTACATCATTGTTTCTTTATAAACATAGACCCGTCCAATTATTCTGCCTTTTAATCGAAAGCTCCAGGATTTGTGAATAAATTGGGTTATTTGGCATCGGTTTTTATTTCCTCCTGTGCACTTTATGTTTGCTGTTGGTAGAGACATTTCAGGCCACTAGATTCAAATTATATAATTGTAACCGTTATAACTAGAATTATGCATAAGAGGCAATTTCCAGTTTTTGTGTCATAAATGCGGAACTCAACATAACAAAAAAAAAAATAATAACAATGTTGCTTTCCAAATAATTCTCTCTTGCTTTCCGACGGTACATTTTTGTCATTAATTGTTGCCAATGGCAACTATGCTTTCACACATACTCACAACATGAGATACAATAATTTGCCATTTACATGGAATGTGCTGCAGCAGTAATTTGTCGGAGAAAATCCAATCCACTGAGGACATCTAGTGGTAATTTAGAAATATGAAAATGAATGTGTATTGCAATACAATTTATATACAAGTTGTGACGGGGTAAAGGTGATGGGAAACCACAGCTGCTTAAAAATCAGGGGTTAGCAGATGCATTATTAAACACAAATCTATACACTCCAGGTACTCCACGGCAATCCTTACATTCTGGGTAGATATACGCAAACAAGGTAAACAATTATCACCTTTTTGCCTCTATATCCACTTTATACATGGATCCCAGGCTATTTGGAACAAATGAACGCTGTACTAGACAGCCTTTAAACTTAGCGTAGGACAGATGACCACCAATGATGGAAGCACTGTAAGTAGGATTTCTGTGAGCACGTTTTCTGGCTTGACTGGTGTGTAGATTTATGTTAATAATACCTCTGCTATTCCCTGATTTTTATGTTGAGGTTTTCCCACCACCGTTACCGCAGCCATAATTTTGTTGTGTTGGCTTCTCAAACTTCTTTAAACCTCAAGCAGAAAGCCAGTAACCAACTTGATGCTGAGGAGTCCCATTAAAGACAAAACAGCTGTCCATGAGATGTTATCTGGCTCTGCAACTCTGTCCCGGGCTATGTTTAAAGGCTGTCAAGTACACTGGGAATTTGCTCCAAGGGGGTCCATGTAAAAACATAGAAACATAGAATGTGTCGGCAAACAAGAACCATTCGGTCCATCTAGTCTGCCTTAGGGGCCAGGGAAGTGATGACAGGTCATGTGATCCGGCACTCTGACGTCAGACATGCACAGAGTCACGTGACCTATCTACACTCACTGCGGGAGCTGAAAAGGCAGCATGCTAGGACACCATGCTGCCTGACACTAGCCAGCAGAGATCAGGGTAAGTCCTGAGGTGAGGGCACATGTAATTGAGGTGATGGAGGGATGTAAATCGTGTGATGGAGGGATGTAACAGGGGTGATGGAGGGATGTAATGGGGGTAATGGGGGCATGTAATGAGGGTGATGGAGGAATGTAATAGGAGTGATGGAGGCATGTAATAGGAGTGATGGAGGCATGTAATGGGGGTGACGGGGAGCATGTAATGGGGTTGATGGGGAGCATGCAATGGGCTGATAAGGGCATGTAATGGGGTGATGAGGGCATGTAATGGGGGTGATGGAGGTATGTTATGGGGCCATGTAATGGGATGATGTGGGTTATGGGGGATGACATGATTGTGCAGCGTGGGTAGGGGGGTGCCCGAATTTTGTCTGCCTAGGGCAGCACAAAACCAAGATACACCACTGCACATGCCTACCCAGAATTCTTTGCAGTGGTGATAGCACAGCAAGTTTAGGATTGCTGTGGGGAAAGCAATAATTCCGGCTTGCCGGGTGTCTATAAAACTATGTTTAATAATGCTCCTGCTACCCTATGATGGTTTTGAAGTCAACAAACATTTGAGAATCATTTAATTGAAAATATGTTTGGGGGAAAAAGTGCCAACCAATGCATCAGCAACATACTGAGAAAAAGGATGGAACTGGAGTTAGTAATGCGCTTTGTTTCTAAATGGCACATTTTATTCCAATCCTGAAAGTCCATTAGGAAACTATAGTTAATGAGTTCATGATTGCCTCTCAGAAATCTACATCAGTGGTAATGTTTAGAGTGAAAAGGGCTTATTTTATAATAGTGTCATTAACAGAATTCTACCTTTACAATATTAAAAAGCAATAAACAAATCTAGGTTTGTCTGCTGTGCATTAAGTATCTGGCATTAGTCACAGGATTGGCATTGATGTCCACCACTTCCATAGGAATTTAAGGAATTTAAGTAAAATGCCAGGCTTTGATAATGGGGAAAAAATAAATAAGTATTCTATTATTAAACACGTAATGTCTCTAGCAGTGTGTCAAATTGGTAGCTTTCATTGTTTTATGTAACATTAGAAGTAAAGCAGCTATGTTTTTATCACTAAAATGGATTAATTTTGTTAAATTTACATAGGTTTGTACATGTATGTGCAGACAGACACACATTCACACCTGTGAGCCTATCAGTCTATCCATACAGATACGTGTGTACAAAATCAGGACCGCCTTTAAAGCTGGGTAATTAAATGGGGAGTGGTCAAAGGGGGAGTGGTCAAAGGGGGAGTGCTCAAGGGTCTAAACATTACAATTTGGACTAAAATCGACTGGCTCTTCAGCTTGTTAGCTGCAATGTTTTTGGTTCCTTCCAATGTTTTTGGTCCATATTACTGTAAAATTAGTATAACTGGAGGGGGTAAGTAGGAGATAAAGACATTTAAGGGGTCTAACAATCATATATATGTTTGTGAATTGTGGTATTAATAATAATATTGTTATACAACACAAATGTTTTAATGCACTAAGTCCTCTGAGCTCAACACTGAATTCAGCACGAGGACTGTCTTCTACTGCTCAAAGTTAACATTAAGGTCAATCAATTGCCAGGAGGCACTTACAGCTATGCCTTTAGTTGCATGGCATGGAAACAAACCCACTGTGGTGATTTCAGATTCATTAGAACAAAATAATACTTTATTTGCTAGCATTGGAAACAAATAGAGTTCAAATGATAAAATGTATTGGCTAACAGAAATTTGGATTGCAAGCTTTCAAGACCAATTAGCTAGGTCCCCCTTCCTCAGACATTAATGAGGAAAATATGCAGTCCGTCAATCAGGACCTTAGTTGTAAAAAAGCTAGAAATCAAACGCTTAGAAAGCCAATAAATGGTGTATATATATATAACAGTTACATACACAGAGGGCATTAATTGTTATGTACATGTGAATCCAGTAGCCCTTTGGCTACAAACAGTAGTGCATTCAGTTTTGTGCACTAATTGTGTAGCTTACATAACAGTGGGACACACAGTATCCTTAGTTAACTGTGCAGTTTTATGATAATTTGTAACTAGCTACTGTTATTTAATTGTAACTAATTCCTTGGATACAATTTGTCCTTTTTGATCTTACTGATCATTGCTGATATCTGGGACCTCAGTAATCTCCTGCACAGAATCATATATCCACAAATAATTGCATCTATAAATAATTATATTACATATATGGCCAGAGAACGTGCAGCACCAAATTCCCGATCAGTGCAAATACGAGCGACATCTTTATCCAATTATAATTAATAATCTATATAATCCTTTGTCTTGGGTTGCCTGATAATAATAATTGTACTCAGTTCAACAGCGTATTGTGTGTTTTTTGACCAATCTGCCATTGAGTAATATTTTTCCCCCAGATGTTGATATAAATTAGCCGGGTTTTATTTAGGATTATTATTTTTGCACACTCATTTACCTCTATATATACCAGCAGTTGTCTGACATATCTAGATGCTAAATAGAAGGACTCCTTATTAAGTGTTTTATCACATTTTATCGTATTCGTACTTATCCACATAAATTCTTTTCGTTTTATTTTTAGAAAATTATTCAAAGTTAGGTTTTAGAGTCATTTTATTAGTGAGATAAATTAAGTATCTAATTCTAAAACAATATTAATTTGTAGCAATTTTTCAGTGCCTTCCAATACCTACCCTTTGACTAGTTCGACTACAATGAAATCATTCCCATCTCCGCTGTTGTACAGTATCAGTCCATCTGGAGATGTCGTCTTGAATTGGAAGAAAAGGTGCATGGAAGTGTAGGCTTGCAACGTAGCCAGCGCAACATAACTGGCTTTCGTCTTGAAAGTGACTGGATCTGCGATGATGTTTCGGAAGCCGAATCGAGCATTCAGTTCACAATAATCTATGTCACCATTTTTGCACAAATCAATGTAAGCCATGCCATTGAATGTTAAACTCTGTAAATGGCCAATGAAATTTGAAGGAACAACAGAAAGATAACGGCGTTCCGTGATTATTCCTGTCTCGATGTTGTGGAATTCGAGTCTTGTGTGATCACCAGCCATTTGACCTGTGAAACATGAAAATACAACGACAATTAGCCAAACGAATTGAGTTAAACAGCATTATTTTTGCAACTAGTTTGGTAGATGATAGTAATAATAACAACCAAATATTTAAACAGACAAGGAGTACAAAGTTGTATTTCTCATTTCCAAGGAATTTTAGAAATATTACTGTTTACCAACATTAAGCGGTGTTATCATTACCCAATGGTATGCCTGGGAATGTTACTATTTACCAATACTGAGCGGTGTTATCATTACCCAATTTAATGGTACGCCTGGAAATGTTACTATTTACCAATATTGAGTGGTGTTATCATTACCCAATTTAATGGTACGCCTGGGAATGTTACTATTTACCAATACTGAGCGGTGTTATCATTACCCAATTTAATGGTACGCCTGGGAATGTTACTATTTACCAATAATGAGCGGTGTTATCATTACCCAATTTAATGGTACGCCTGGGAATGTTACTCTTTACCAATACTGAGCGGTGTTATCATTAGACATGTGCAAACTAAAATTTTCGTTTCGTTTTCGTCCATTCAGACGAAAATGTTATTTATTTCGTCTAAAACGAATTTCGTTCATTACTGCATTCGTTTCAGACGAAATTCGTTCATTATTTTCGTTTCGTTAATTTTAATTCTTTCGTTTTATAGAAATACAATGTAATACTATTGGCTTTCTATAAACCGAACGAGAGCCCCATTCATAAGAAATTCTTATGAATGGGGCTCTCGTTCGGTTCATAGAAAGGCAATAGTACTACATGTTTTCTATAAGCCGAAAGTCTATAAACCGAACGTTCGGTTTATAGAATAGCCATAGGATTACATGTATTCCATAAGCTGAAAGTCTATAAACCGAAAGTCGTTCGGTTTATAGGCTGTCGGCTTTTAACTATACAGAGACAGAGTCTCCATTCATAAAATTATGAATGGAGACTTTGTCTCCGTATAGTTAAAAGCCGACAGCCTATAAACCGAACGTTCGGTTTATAGGCTGTGGGCATTTAACTATACGGAGACAGAGTCTCCATTCATATGAATGGAGACTTTGTCTCCGTATAGTTAAAAGCCGACAGCTTATAAACCGAACGTTCGGTTTATAGGCTGTCGGCTTTTAACTATACGGAGACAAAGTCTCCATTCATAAAATTATGAATGGAGACTTTGTCTCCGTGTAGTAAAATGCCGACAGCCTATAAACCGAACGTTGGGTTTATAGGCTGTCGGCTTATGGAATACATGTATTCCTATTGCTATTCTATAAACCGAACGTTCGGTTTATAGAATAGCAATAGGAATACATGTATTCCATAAGCCGAAAGTCTATAAACCGAACATTCGGTTTATAGGCTGTCGGCTTTTAACTATACGGAGACAAAGTCTCCATTCATAATTTTATGAATGTAGACTCTGTCTCCGTATAGTTAAATACTATTGTATTCTATAAACCGACTCTATTTCGGCTTATAGAATGCAATAGTACTACGAATGGACGAATGAACGAATGATTTTCGTTTATTAACCATTCGTTCATTCGGCTTTCGTTAGGTTAGCATTTTCGTTCTTCGTTTTTCGGACGAATGGACGAAAATGCTATTTTTGGACGAAAATGCATTCGTCCGAAAACGAATGCACATGTCTAGTTATCATTACCCAATTTAAGGATACGCCTGGAAATGTTACTATTTACCAATATTGAGTGGTGTTATCATTACCCAATTTAAGGATATGCTTTTATTTACCTTAGAAGCATATAAAGGCTAAGATACCACCACCAGGAAAGGAAGCAACTATGAGGACTGAGCAGATTCTCCAGCTTGCGCTTTAGTCCGCTGAGATAGCACACTAGCTACATCACTTGATATTTAATTTTTTTTATTTATTTACATATTTAAAGGCCAACTGTCGGCAACAAATTCCATATAACTGAAAAATGTAATCAAGTGTAAACATTTTAAATCGAAATACTTTCATGAGAGAATACAAATAAAGTAGCTTGCTGAGTCACCTTTAATTGTATAGCTCTATCAGGGGGAAGACATCTTGGGTCAGAGGAAGCAAGGTTTAACCAATCTGACCAAAGGTTCTAAACAACATGTCTGCCCCATGTCTGGAAATTGCAAAACTACAACAACACCTTAGATCATAATTCAAGAGACATAATTCAGACTTGCAGACATCTACCAAGGTAAAACGTGAAAATGCATTCATGGAGAGTGGCCACAGCGATGGAGCAGGACATTCAGATGGTATTTATAAAGAAAGGTATTGCATAGGCATGTGTTACTGCACCAAGGACCAAGTAAGGTAGGAATATTTAACTGCAGGATAAATATGGGCAGATTAGATGGACCGAATAATTCATATCTGCAAAAACATTCCATCTCCAGGGCCGACACTATTTATAGGCAAAGTAGCCTTCGGTCTAGGGTGCAGATCTGCTGGGGGTGCTCTACCAAAACAGCACCATGGGGTTGCATTCATGGAGGAGAGGTGCCGCTCTGAATGAGTATGCGTCTAGAAGTCCTCTCACAGGGATATGGCATGCCCCAGGCAACCTTGTGTTGGTCCCAGAGTATGGGGATTTGGTCACTCCAGGGTCCTGCACAAATAGTGCCTGCTAATCAGCAACTCATTGCTGTCAGTAGTGATGGATGTCAAGGGGCAGGGCTTGAGCTGTCTGCTTTGGAGGGAATAGATAAGAAAGCAACTGGCTCCACATTAAGTACTGTAGTTTGTATGTTATGTGTATATACAGTGTATAGTTTATATGTACTGTGTATAGTGTGTGTGTTATGTGCATAGTATATATATACTGTATATTATTTAAATGTACTGTGTATAGTGTGTATGTTATGTGTATATGTTATGTGTATAGTGTATATGTTATGTGTATAGTGTATATATATATGTGTATAGTTTAAATGTACTGTGTATAGTGTGTATGGTATGTGTATAATGTATATGTTATGTGTATAGTGTGTATGTTATGTGTATAGTGCATGGTATGTGTATAGTGTGTATATACAGTGTATAGTTTATATGTACTGTGTATAGTGTGTGTGTTATGTGTATAGTGTATATATACTGTATATTATTTAAATGTACTGTGTATAGTGTGTATGTTATGTGTATATGGTATGTGTATAGTGTATATGTTATGTGTATAGTGTATATATATATGTGTATAGTTTAAATGTACTGTGTATAGTGTGTATGGTATGTGTATAATGTATATGTTATGTGTATAGTGTGTATGTTATGTGTATAGTGCATGGTATGTGTATAGTGTGTATATACAGTGTATAGTTTATATGTACTGTGTATAGTGTGTGTGTTATGTGTATAGTGTATATATACTGGATATTATTTAAATGTACTGTGTATAGTGTGTATGTTATGTGTATATGTTATGTGTATAGTGTATATGTTATGTGCAGGCCCGGACTGGCCATCGGGCACACCGGGCAAATGCCCGGTGGGCCGCGGTGGCCATGGGCCGAGGCCGGCAGGGGAGGTCCCAGAATCTCCCCTGCCGGTCTATGCAGGGCCGGCACTATCCGAGCGCCGGCCCCGCTGTTTGACATGAAAGGCCGGTGAGGACATCAAAGATCTCCCTCACCGGCCCACATGCCTTCAAACGCGGCCACCGGCGGGGAGAGAGGGAGGGAGACTGGAGAGAGGACCCGGCGGAGCTCTAACTTGCAGCTCCACCGGGTTCCTCTCGCGAGATCCGGAGCATTGCCATGGCAACGACCGGATCTCGCGAGAGTGAACTCTAGCCCACAGGCTAGAGTTCACTTTCCACGAGGACCACCAGGGAACCCCGCCTCACAGTCTAAAGGTAAGAAGGGAGTGATATATGGAAGTATTGTGTATGTCTGTTGTGTGAGTGTTGTGTATGATGTGTGTGAGAGTGCTGTGTGTGAGAGTGCAAGAGTGCTGTCTATGATGTGTGTGAGAGTGCTGTGTGTGAGAATGCTGTGTGTGCTGTGTGTGAGAGTGCTATGTGTGTGTGATGGGTGTGAGAGTGCTGTGTGTGATGGGTGTGAGAATGCTGTGTGTGAGAGTGCTGTGTGTGATGGGTGTGAGAGTGATGGGTGTGAGAGTGCTGTGTGTGATGGGTGTGAGAGTGCTGTGTGTGATGGGTGTGAGAGTGCTGTGTGTGATGGGTGTGAGAGTGTGTGATGGGTGTGAGAGTGTGTGATGGGTGTGATGGGTGTGAGAGTGCTGTGTGTGATGGGTGTGAGAGTGCTGTGTGTGATGGGTGTGAGAATGCTGTGTGTGATGGGTGTGAGTGCTGTGTGTGATGGGTGTGAGAATGCTGCGTGTGATGGGTGTGAGAATGCTGCGTGTGATGGGTGTGAGAGTGCTGTGTGTGAGAGTGCTGTGTGTGATGGGTGTGAGTGCTGTGTGTGATGGGTGTGAGAGTGATGGGTGTGAGTGCTGTGTGTGATGGGTGTGAGAGTGCTGTATAAATATTAGAATGGATTGTGTGTGTGTGGGGGGGGGGGGGGTAAATAAACAAATACAATAACAGGCATTATGTCCCCCCCGGACATAATGCCTGTTATTTTATTTGTTTATTTACCCCCCCTACACACACACACACACACACACACAATCCATTCTAACATTTATACAGCACTCTCACACCCATACCACACAGCACTCACACACAGCACTCTCACACCCATCACACACAGCATTCTCACACCCATCACACACAGCACTCTCACACCCATCACACACAGCATTCTCACACCCATCACACACAGCACTCTCACACCCATCACACACAGCACTCTCACACCCATCACACACAGCACTCTTACACCCATCACACACAGCACTCTCACACCCATCACACACACATAGCACTCTCACACACAGCACACACAGCACACACTGCATTCTCACACACAGCATTCACACAGCACTCACACACATCATAGACAGCACTCTTGCACTCTCACACACAGCACTCTCACACACATCATACACAACACTCACACAACAGACATACACAATACTTCCATATATATATATATATATATATATATATATATATATATATATATATATATATATATATATACACACACACAGCACCCATCACACACATACTGGACCTCTAAACAAATTACATTCCAGACACACACTAGATCCCTTACCGAACTCTGGATCATCTACACACATACACACGCTAGATCCCTATATACACTCTGAAACCGTTATAAACACACACACTCACTAGATCTCCTATACACATTCTGGGTCCTTCAAACACACACTAGACTCATATATATATATATATATATATATATATATATATATATATATATATATATATATATATATATATATATGTGTATATATATACACACACTAGATTCTTTGTAAGCAAACACATACTACACCCCTAAATACACACTACATCTATATATACACACACACACTATAGCCTGTATTCACACACTTGCTATATCCCCTATACACACATTCTCTACAGCCCCTAGCCACATATGCATCACATTACACCACAAACACAACACAACTAAAACCGACCTTATTACACAATACCACACCACAATCAGCTCACTCTACACACACGCAATCCCACAAGCAGGCTCCAAACACATGCTCAATACTCTTTCCTGGCATTTTTGTCTCTTGGTATCCATTTATAGAGACACCAGAGACAAGTTGCAAGGAAACACAGTGCAAGCATGTTATTAAATTTGCTTGCACTGTGCAGAACAAATACAGGGCTTTTTTCTCATGCTAGAGCTCTTCAGCAGAGCTCTGCACATGGTCTGCCCTGGAAGAGCATTGAACCAATATGCTCACTTTGAGAGGGAGCGTGTTTGTCATTGGTGATGACAAAACACACCTCCTCTGCCCCGCCCCCTTCTTAGTGGGCCGCTGTGATCAAAAAATGCCCGGGCCGAATTTTTCTCCCAGTCCGGCCCTGGTTATGTGTATAGTGTATATATATGTGTGTATAGTTTAAATGTACTGTGTATAGTGTGTATGGTATGTGTTTAATGTATATGTTATGTGTATAGTGTGTATGTTATGTGTATAGTGCATGGTATGTGTATAGTGTGTATATAATGTGTATAGTTTATATGTACTACGTATAGGATGTCTCTACTGGCAAAATGACAAGAGGCAAAATGATGTTTCGCCTACGCTGCCAAAAGTCCTTGCACCAGCCATGTCCATGCCTCTACTGCAAAGCTTCTAAGCAAGTGAGTATCAATACTTTAAGTGTACTAACATATGGTCAATCTAAAAACCAGTAACACACAAAGTAAACTACTGTGTCTTCATCAGTCACACAGTGCACTGTCTGTACAATACCTTAATAAATGCCATTACATCTCCTTCCCATTGTATATGTCTAACAACACCTGGATCCATAGTATGACATTAATACTATAATTCTATAGCAGTGATACAAATATCCCTCTTAATTGCCTTTATCCATTGCACTGATTTATAATATTTTTTTTAATATTCATTATTTTCTTATTCAGCACAATATATTTCGAATTATGTATTACATGATATCCCCTCTTCAGTTTCACATCCGTTACATCAATATCTGGCTAGAAGAATTAGGAAACCGTGCAGGTGGGCTTGGTTATATGATACACGGATTGTGCACTCTACTGAGGAATGATAAATGTACAACCAATTACTTTTAGAATCCCATGAATACAGATAAGGTAAAAATCCATTTAGATGAAGTAACTCACAGAGGATAAGGATTTAATAAGATTTAACATTATCTTCCTTTAATTAAAATGACATTTGAATCTGCACCTTGTTATATGGGTGCTATGCTTAACAAAATAACACTGTTTCATGTTTCAATACTATTTTTTTTAAAAATGCATTTGTATATTTTTGGCAAATCTATTAAGATTTACTGTAGAGTATTAGGAGATCACTAGCCTTCCTTTATTGTTAGAGATGACTCAATATGATTTGTTTTGTTCTTTCAATTGTAAATGCCCCTACGTGATACAATCTTTTAAATTTACTTGACAGTTGTCCAAATTTATAGTTGTAGGATGAGGCTGTACATAGGAGGCAGTGCAGTATTTACCACGAGGCATCCTAGGCGCTTGCCTAGGACGGCAAATTTCTAGGTGCGGCAGCACCACCCAACACTGACAGCAGTGAAAAAAAAACATTCCAGTTGCCCGATAGTTGCGATCAGGCTGCCCATTAGTTTTTTTCTTAGGGAGCAGAGTGATGACAGGTCTCGTGACCGGGCACTCTGCCGCCAGACACGCACCGGGTCATGTGACCTATCTACACTCACCACGGGGAGCCGAACAGGCAGCATGGTAGGACACCATGCTGCCTGCCACTAGCCAACAGGGATCAGAGTAAGTCCTGGGCTGAAAGGGCATGTAATGGAGGTAATGGGGCATGTAATGGGGGTGATGGAGGCATATAATGGGGATGATGGAGGCATGCAATGGGGGTAATGGAGGAATGCAATGGGGGTATGTAATTGGGGTGATGGAGGCATATAATGGGGGTGATGGAGGAATTTGATGGGGTCATGTAATGAGGTGATGTGGGTCATGGGACATGTTGTGCGTGTGCAGCATGTGTAGGGATTGCCCGAATTTTGTCTGCCTAGAGAAGCACAAAGCCAAGATACACCACTGACAGGAGGTAATGCTAACCTGCTTAAGAATTATCTTAATATACATTTTAAGTAATCATTGATTTGAAATATCAAATTGTTAGGGGTAAACATTCTTTGTTAGTTTAATATAGAATATAAATTGAGGATTATAGAATAGGAATTAAACACAAAGAAGATGCAGAAGTAGTTTAAAGGTTATGTGTACAAAGGGAAACTATGTTAGGTGATGGAAAATCCAGATATGTTGGAAATCAGACAGGGCCCCATTTGTAGTACTATTCCAATTCATTCACCTTGCCTCTAGTCGCTTATTCAATATTTTGAGATGAAAATAATGGCAAGATGCATTCACATGACTCAAAATCAATAGGCATGCATTGATCGAGCACTGTTCATACTATATACAAGAGCTATTATCTGGCGTGCTCATTCCTCATCGCTAACTTTCACTCATTTATCTTTACAGTTTACTACTTTTAGGGGAAATACAGTCAATCTCTTGAAACATGATTTCCCAAAGCAAGCCTTGTAGGGCCATTCAAAGGTCAGGATTCACAAGAATAATTCAACATGCTCATTAAAAAAATAAGATTATCTGAAGTGTGGAAACCATTTATTAAAAGATAAAGTTGCATGAGTTTAAAGTGAACATCTGAGGAGAAATATGTTAGGAGGCCTTAATGTAACAAATTTATCTCCTACATGTTTTATTTATGTTTTATTTATACACGAGCGAGGGGGGGGGTCACTTTTTCTGAACTACCTTCATCTGAAGTCACTGATATTATAGTAGTAACATGAGATTATCACCTGGATGATGCCACCTTCTTGTGTCATTTCTTTGGTATTTTTATAAATCCAAGGTGCGTGGCTGTGAGTTTAGTGTGGTTCTATGCTGGACGTTACTGTATAGGGCGTCTTCTTGAGTCTACATAGTTGGACTAATAAGCTGGTGCCTATACACATGGTCATTTATTAAAATGAATTGATGTTTGATATTGAGTATAGCGTAGTCACACATTTTAATAAGAAATGCCTGGCCAGCCTTCAAAAGGGAGAGTTGGCTGGATGCCAGACAAAATTCTGGAATAATTAATGGGTTTGGTTTATTATCTCACCACTGTATGTGTTTGATTGTCTACCACATCAGCTTCTGCAATTCTTTTTAAAGACGCCTAGAGATTTTAGGGTAGCAACTTGTGAGGGATTAGGAGAAGAATTTTGAGAGATATCTGTCTATACATCCTGACCCCTAATGCTTAAAACTGTATCAGAGAACTTGTTCTCCTGGTTTAATTCATATTATCGAGGGGATTTAGGTTTCAAGTCTCTGGAGCTTGATTTCATTTTTTTTTTTTTTTTTGCTGGAGCAAGTGATTACTAGTTCCAGGATCATATGAATGAGATAGTTTATACCAAGCACAATATCATATCATTATAGCAGCAGTCATATCCACGCACTGAATGCTAAAACAATCTCCCACATCAACAACCTGTTTCTAAATTATGTTGGAGTCTTCTCTATCCTGCGCTTCTTCTACTCCTTCACATTTATGACTAGATACTGTTAGCTGAAAACAAACAGTCTACCGGAGTGTATTCATTTGACCTTCAAAGAGATCCTGTTAGCACCACAGTGGAGATCTCATACGTCCTGTCTGCTCAGGATCTTGTTGTTAGACTCGGGAAGGCTAACTGGAGTCACTGAGCTCTCTGTCTCCACTGTCTTTTATAGCCTCCTAACACAATCTGTGTAACAACTTGATTAGTTTTCCCAGAGTGGGAGATATATACATATTAATATCAGAACGATCTATTGCATTGCCTTTTCCAATAAACATAGAATGTGTCGGCAGATAAGAATCATTTGGCCCATCTAGTCTGCCCAGTTTTCTAAATACTTTTATTAGTCCCCAGTTCCCTATCTTATAGCTAGGATAGGCTTGTGCCTGTCCCACTCATGCTTAAAATCCTTGAATAAGTTCAGCTAAGCTCATTAGGTCCTTGTAACGGCTGTGAGAGAACCTAAAAATTCAATTATAAAGGTTTCTCTAGAACCACTTACTGATTTTAATCTTCACTGATAAACTTTAAAGTGTCCATTGTGTCTAGAATAATATACATCTTTGGCTGTCCACGCTCCGGGGGTCTTTTAAGTTTTTTCCCTCTAATACGCTCAAGGACTACGTAATAATATAGAACTGTTGCTGTCCGTCTATCAATCTATTACCCTAATGCATTTAATACTATGCTAGTCACAATGTTAACACATGTTTCACACGTGCTTCTTAATTGCAATTACTCACTTAATTATTCTTGATTGACTCATCTTCTGTTATGATAATTTACTTAATTATAACACATTATGCACAGGTGTATCACACTGTCACCTTGCTTTGGTGGATTGGTATGTCAATGATGTCTATTTAGGTTTTATTGTTCTACTGAAAAAAAAAAAGCTCTCATTGAAACCAATTAGGCCAATAAAGCAACTTTATAGCAAGCTTGTGTAATGCATTAAATACAGTGAGAATTATATTCATAGGAAATATTGTTTAAAGCGTGGGTAAACCCATTTTTTCTGCTTCATTATAAGTGTAATATGAATGTGTTCCATTAAGTAAATATGATCCTTTTCATGGAGCAGAACTTAATAGCTGCACACAGAGCTGGTCCAACAAACAACACTCTCTGTCATTTGATGCGTGTGCACATCAGTCATAATCATCTCACCCCTGGCTGGAGGTGTGTGCCGTGTCATAGACTTCGCACGCCAGTCAGTGCTGCCCGGTCACAGAAATGGTTCTGGCAGCATAGAAGTCAGTATCCAACTTCCAAAATAAATCTAAATCTGAAATATTCCAGACCAAAGAAGCCTCTAAAATCCTATTACACTCTCTTATTATCTCACGTTTAAACTATTCTAGTACTCTCTCGATTGCTCAAAAAGTTGCTGCCAGGCACTCATCATTCTTTGTCTGTGGATCTGCTTTATAAAGCCCTACCACTGGCTATCAGTCTCTTCTGGGTTCAAATTTAAAATACTAACTTTAACCTACTAAGTCCACCACTTCTTTCTTTCCTAGCAGTAGAAATGAAAATGTCAGTTGCCCTAATATGAGGCTAAACTGTCATATACTTAGATATGAAAGATAGATGCCATTTTACTGACCAGTCGTAATTCTTATTGTACGGCAGCTGGCAGTAGCATGGATAAGCAAATTGTCCGTGGCAAGGTTTGTAAAAGTCCATACAACATCATTAAATTGTCCACCACAGACCCAGGTTAACGAGACATGTTGGTGCCTACCCCTGCGCACTAGCACTGTCCCAAAAGAGGGAGAGCAGAATTAAAACCTTCAGGTATTTCTAATAACTATTAAAGAAGCAGTAGTTAAAAAAATCCTCTGGTGCAACTTTAAACACAAGCAAAATAATAGAACAAAAGACGTTGCAATTTTATGCAGTCTGACCTTCACATTGCCCTGAATAATAGCAAATCATTTACCACAAACCTTCAAGAAGGGTCGACTTCACAAACACAATCAATGTTACCTGCATCAAACGTGCCTCAGGCAGTTTTAATAACTCTCTCACAATCCCCACAAGGATATTGTTTTTAATCTTCCCTTGAAAACTCTCTTTACCCATGAGCTGCAAAAATGAAAAGTAATTTTCCTCCTTTCCATCTGTGAGTTCCTTTTTTCTTACAATTGTTATCCCTATTTATGCTTTTTTCATTTAATTTCCACCATGCCACTTTGACACGCACTTCACTGCTAATAAAAATAATATTTATCATTCATGTGGATACCTATGCAATCTTTGGCAATCACACAGAATGAAGATTATTAATTACTTTAATGTAGGTGAAAGAACCATATGGAGCTCTTTATAGAAACATAGAAATATAAAATGCCCGATTGGGTCCATCAGGCGACACTATAAGGGGGCAGGAAAATTTCCACTGTGACAATTTTTTGTCATTACAGACCTGCTCACACTTTCAAAAAAAAAAAAGGGGAGTGCGGGTATATGCTACACACAGACCAACAGTTCCCAACTCAGCAGCAATGACACAAAGGAAGCGCCCATCACACCCAAAAGTGGGGTACTTGGGGGGGTGACTGTGTTGTAATCCACCGTGACTGAACTGCCTAGCGGTATTAGAAGTCTGGCACTATACTGACTGTATTAGATCTCTACTATCCAAGCAGGGCACACACTAGCCTGGCTGTGTGCATATGTGTGTGCGTGTGAATGTATGTGTACATGTGTGTTTCTGTGTGCATGTCTGTGTTTCTGTATGACTGCGCATGTGACTGTGTGTCTCTTACTGTGCATGATTATGCATTTGCTTTCATGACTGTGCATGTGTGACCTTATGTGTATGGGGGGGGGGGGGGAGCAGCATTTCAATTTTATGATCCAGTCACCACTATATCTTGAGCCGGTTCTGTAAACTACATGTGTAAAGATCCTTTGACCTTTTGCTGTAAGTTGTATCCTTCAACCCATGAACCTGTTTAGTAGCCCTTCTCTGAACTCTCTCCAAAGTATCAATATCCTTCTGGAGATACGGTCTACAGTACTGCGTACAATACTCCAAGTGAGGTCTCACCAGTGCTCTGTACAATGGCATGAGTACTTCCCTCTTCCTACTGCTAATACCTCTCCCTATGCAACCAAGCATTCTGCTAGCATTTCCTGCTGCTCTATTACATTGTCACCTAACTTTTAATATAATTATATAATCATCTTTGACATTTCTTATTATTTTGCCACCTACAGTTAACGTCTTAAATGAAGAGCCACTTCCTATGTATTTATAATTGCTCTGCAGATAGCATTGCAGAGTCTAAATGACAACTTCGTTATACACTTATACATTACTTTGAACAAATCCATTAAAGTAAAAAAGGTTGTTTTTAAAGTATAATGCCAGAATGTGTATGACATATACACATGCACCTATTAATGCCTCAGATTTATTGACAGATTTATTTACTTGTAAATATTAATTCACATGTACAGTGTTTTTTTCATATTTAATAAAACTGGTAGAAAAAAATGAATTTCTTGTTTTTATTTCCTTTTATTTGCCAATCTGCCCTCAGACTTAGCAAATGCACTCCCCCCCCCCCCCCCTTTTAGGTTCTGTGGTGTCTCACTTTTATGACATCATCAGCGGTTTGATATGCAAATTAACTGTTTTTCAATAGGATATGTGTAAATTGCATATCAAGCCACAGGTGATATAAAAATCAGAGACACCACAGATACATTTAAGACACGTTATTTTCTTTTTCTACAACTTTCATATCCATCAGATGACTGGGTATAGGCTAGCTGATGATGTAAATTGTTGGCTAGATTGGACATAGATAATGCTGCTTTGGTTCTCCTGATTACATAAATAAGTGGGTTTTTTTCTTCTGCTAGTGTCAATTACATTTAGATATTATTCCTTCTAAAAAATGTAGCAATGCTGTTTTCTACAGAACAGACCATCGGCCTCTCATCTTAGTTCAATGCTCAAAAAAGAAAATGTGCGTAATTGTGGTTCTATCTCCACTACAGATGGATCTGTGGCATGTTGTATGTACCTAAATGTAAGCCCAGTCCTTTGTAGAACTAAGAGATAAAGACATTAGGGGCACCACATGATGAGCAGAGAAATCCTGTGGCATGGCGTCTAATTGTGTTCCTGCTTGACATTTACGGTAAAAATAATTATACACAGTTCGGTTAGGTCAAGTTTAGAAACATGATACTGTGCTTAATGGGACATCATATTCATCATCGTTGGCATATAGACACCACTGTCTAGCATAACCCAAGGTTTTCCAGAAACCTTTTTCAATCACGTGTTTTGTTCATTATCTATAGATACATTTTAGAGAAATCTGAGATGCCATTGACTACATGCTTTCCGCACGTTGGTCTACAGCACTTTCATAGGTATTAATTGGTTAGCTTCTGGTTCCCATCAGGAGAATCGGCCAAGAAATATTTGGATACAATCTAACACTTGCTATATTAAAATGAATTTATATATAATGAGAATATTAAAATGGTGCATACCTGTCATTCCTTGCTGATCGTCCACCATTAATTTTAAACTCTTTCCCCGTCGAATCACACGTACTGTGTGCCATTCGTTATCATTGAGGTTATATCCAGCATACAGTATTTCGGGACCTTTGCCTGTAGAATATTTCAAAATAGTCATTACAGAGTCACCGCACAATCAAACACATGAACCTTTTTTTTAGTGAGAAACAGATAACCAACACCGAAAATGTCATTTAAAGCTTGCAATATATACAGAAATTAAAGATGTTACTAGTTAACAATTAAATTTGATATACAATTTGTTTAGTTCAAACTAAAATAGGCACATTCAAAAAGGTCTAGTTATTATATGGTCATTATTTTAGCCTATTGTGTATTGATTGATATTGTTATGTTGTTGGTATTCTTTGGACTTCTTTAGTCATCTAAATAATAACTTTACTTGATACTGGTCCATAATATCGTAAAATGTATAGCATCAGCGATATTCATCTGTTTTAAAAGTAGATCGCTATGGCCATAGTAAATGTCATAGCAAAGCAATTTAATAGTATTGTAATTTGTGCTTTGGTCATTCTTGAGATAAAATACACACTAATAAGGGAAATGTTTGTTAAACCAACTTTCTGAAAATCTTATTAGAGTCCTTTTGTTTTTGGGAAAGCAAGTGTTGAGAATATATAAAAAAATATATATATATAAAAAAAGTGTAATCATTGTTTGGTAATATTGTTATATCCATCCTGACATCCTGACACTAGTATGTGCAGCTGTTAGAACCTGCACCAAAATGGATTTGGTAGAGATGGTCTGGCGTTCTACAATGCATATGGACTGCACCACTGCAATCCAGGAATGCAGGAAAGCCAGATGTAGCGCTAACTTTGTAATCCTGCTGGGAGTAGTGTTATCTAATAATGCATGTATACATAGCACCCTGATCTGGCGCTATATTCACTTGTCACTATTTTATACATAACCACCGATGTTTCATTTGACCAAACTGAAAAGTTCAATACAATCTCTTTTTGCTGCTCTTCTATTGGTTGGCATATTGCTGTGTATCTTAATCTTAACATGCTTGGAGAGTGGCCTTTGCTCAGTAGACTGACAGCCACGCAGGCAACTCACAAGCGATGTGTATGCACTTGATTTGAAGCATGTACGAATATAATTGTCAGACTGAATAATGACAAATCTATGATAGTGCATAGGCCCGAGGAGCTTATTACTTTGGTGAGAGAACCTGTCTACTATAAAAATATATTAATCTGTGTGCTTAAGAGTATAATGTTTCCACATTTCCATACATGTAGGTTTATTCAAGGAACAGTGAATTGCGTGGTATAAAAAACTGAATTACAAAATATTAGACTAAAATAGTCAAGCTGGAAAAGTTTTCCAATATACAATGTCCCCCCTACGTTTTGTGATTTCATTATTCCTTCCAAATAATTTAATGTTTATTGAATAATTTCCATTAAATGTCTAGACTGATATAGGCACCGCAGAAGATCCCCGTGTGTAAGTAAAAATGATTGCGTATAACCTATTTAGAACATTCACCAATAGTCATTGCTTACCTCGTTAGTAGGACCACATGTCAGAGAATACATTGACAGTTCCTCCAGGGTGCAAACACCCGACTTACATTCAAGACTCCGAGATATATGCCGTATTCACTAACAGTGACAAGTAACGTAACTTGTTTTGAGATGAGGCACTGTATGTTGTGGCCTAGAACTATTACAAGCAAAGTAACACACTGTAGCATGTGGATAGTGTAACTAAATATGGATCCTGAACACAAAGGCGTTGATTTATTACTTTTGTTAGGAATTTGTTTGTCACATAAGTTTTACTTTCCATTTCTTGAAGTATTAAAGGACAGTGTTCATGTTTAGATATTTGGACTCTGCTTGAGTCTGTTGTGCTACAATTTCCCGTTTCGTCATGTTTGTTGTAACAGATTAAGCACAGGAGAGCTTGGCTAACATATTATTCTAATAATGTTTTACATAATCTAAGCTGTAAATGCTAATGCAAAATCCATTGTTTTATTACTTTATACAAAGACAGCCTAATTAGCCATTTTTGCTCTAAATGATTAACACGAAGAGAGAGTTCTTGATAGCCTAAACTAATTTGGTTTTTGTTCATTCAGGCTTCCTCTAACTCCTCTATCACAACTAGTTCATTGGACGGTAAAAGAGTAAATTGGAAAACAGTGACAATTTGAAATCCCTTTTTCTACTTGGAGGATTCTTGGCATTACTGAATGCCAAGGAAAATACACCTGGACATATTCCAAAACTGTATCTACATTCAAAAAGATATAAGGCCAATCGACCAAGAGCATATTTTAAAATTCCTTTTTTCTGCCCATACTTTTGAAGCATTTATTAACATAATACGATTATTTAAAAATATTTTTTGGAATTTTTTTCAGTGTGAACACAGCACAAAAGGGGGGAAACATGAGGCTAGTAATAATTATTATTATTATTATTATTGGGGTGAAATAATAAAAGAAATATCAAATTGAAATTTGAATGCAATTTTTCAATACATAGTATGTATTATACATAAGTTGGAAACCAATCTAATGGCCTTCCTGAGTTGAGTGAAACTCATAATAATCAAGAAATAGAAGCTTTTTTTTTTTTTTTTACAAAGATGTCATTTGTTCCTCTATGCCAGGACTGGGAAATCTTATGATTATGTCTCCCATACAAAAAAAGACCTATACATTACTAAGTCTATAACTTCCCTTAGGGGAAATATCCAATTTCACTCTACGCTCTCGGTATTGAGTTTCACTCTTAGCATTTCGCTTAACTAGATTTACATTTAACATTCTGCTTACTGTTATGGCCGAATTAGCACACTCTAGTGCCTCATTTTTACTTTATGTATAATCATTCAACTTTTTTTTTTAATATAAGGCTTCATAGTGAAAATATTAGTCATTTGATTTGAATGTAATATTTTATCAATAAGAAGAATATTCTCTGTAGCTGATAAACCAGTTTTAATACAATGAGTTACTTATGAGTAATTTAACACTCAGAAAGTGACACAATAATTTAAAAAAGAGACAGCGCTAAGAAATAATAAAAGAATCTCTAAAGACAATTGTATATAATATATAAAGTATAAATTTATTAAATATCACAAAATAGAATAATAAGATGTATACACATATAAAACAAATAAAGAAATAGTCCAGTGCCATCAAATATAAAAAAATGAAACTGCACTAGAACCACTACACGCCACAAGACGCATTTCGTAATCTTCTTCAGCTGGTGGGCGTCAGTCATATGCACTGACGCCCACCAGCTGAAGAGGATTACCCCACAGGAAGATTACGCGTCCTGTGGGGTGTAGTGGTTCTAGTGCAGAATTGCTCAATACCTGGCCAGGTAAACAAACCCAGTGGGTAAGAAATACTTGTGTGTATAATTTATACCTTGTATATTTGTGATTGTGTATTAATATTTTAAATATTATGTCTGTTTTGTCCATGTGACCAGCCTTTTACAAACAACACAGTGGCACTGGACTATTTCTTTCTTTGTTTTATATGTATATACATCTTATTATTCTATTTTGCGATATTTAATCAATTTATACTTTCTATATTATATACAATTGTCTCTAGAGTTTCTTTTATTCTTTCATAGTGCAGCCTGTTTTTTAAATCATTGTGTCTCTTTCTTGCAGTGATGCAGTTCACTGCAGATGCTTAAGACTAGATGCCAACCTATTTAGGTGGAGACCCTCCCTCCACAGGATTGGGGGATTTATCTCTGCATTTCAGTTCATGTCCCTCTCCTCCCTCGAAAAATGTTGTATCTGTGTACATTTACTATTGGTTAGTATTTTTATTCCTCCAGTTTATTTTATGGTGAAGGGGTTAAATTTATTAATTTTTTTACACTATATATTTTTCTTTTTTATTGAAAAGCGCTGTGCCTTTTCTATATAAACACTCAGAAAGTGTTTTATTTTTCTATGTGAATTCACCTACAGGTAATGCCTTTGAAGTCAATGTAGTCCTGACTGCCTCAGGCATAAATATATAGTAGAATACAGGATGAAGAAAATACTCTAACATACTGTAGGTGTCTAACACATGTATTCAATGGTTAATTTAACCATTACTAATAATATTGTGCATTCTTTATTCCAAATGAAATATAAGAAGTTACTTGTGGCTTACTTTAATAGTATATTCTAAAATAATTATATTTAATCTGTCCGTCAAGGTTCATTGGACAGCTAATAGGTGGCTGAAAAAGCCAGGGTATTTGTTATATTACATGATCGCATTTGCCACTCCCATCCTAATATTCCGAATGCTTTGTAAGACTATGTTGGGAAACTCTAGGCTAGATTATTAATACTGGATGCATGCCATTGGTCGGAGCCTCAGTTTCCTGATCTGTTGCCTCTGATGTATGTGGGTTAAGCCTAAAAAGTCTGGTTTCCGTGTTTGCTTTAGATGTTTTCCATACAACTGGATCGCTAGATTATTCATACGGATATGGTGGGCTTTAACATCTGGCGTAGTGTCTCATTTTCCACAGGGATATCCTGCATGATTTAAGCAGTGGACGGCCTGTTTGCTCACCTCACATATGTGTTAACAGGATAAAAAAGGTCATCATGTTAATTTGAAGGCGCTATGACTGACCCATTTGTCTAGTAGTGTCAATAATAGTAGCAGAGAAGACACAGAATACCGTAACTTCATGAGGATTTTTTTTTATCATCTTCTTTCACAGTAAAAACAATGTTTAGGTGATATAGTCCCTTTAAGAATAGAATAGTGCTTCTTCAAAAAAAAAAAAAAAAAAAAACACAATTATAACTGGATATGCTCAATAATCTCCCTTTTTATCTCCCTTTCTTCCTCTTTTTGCTCTCCTTCTTCTCTCTGCATTTTATTTCATTTCTTTCCAATTATCTATGAGACTATGTTTTTTTTAGCATCCATTAGAAAGTTCGTACTAATAACATAACATACAGAATAATAATAGTCTTTTAAAGAAATGTCTACACAACCTACTATCAAGTCTTGTCTGTACCATATTGAATAACTGACTCTGTGCGTTTTTTTGTTTCTGTAATCGTAATGCCAAGTTAATTGGTCACATTCATTGAATGGCTTTACGTTACACTCGGTTGTGCCACACATAATGAGAGGAGACCAAAATCAGCACACAGGCATCATCAAAGTGTGTAAGATTAAAAATTATTATTACTTCTTTAAATCTACTTAACTTTATTATGAAAAAATGTGTCGCTTTACTTTGCAGGATGAATTGGTTTGCCTGCATGGAACCTGCATTTCCTTATTTGATTGTGCCTAATTAATTTCAACTAAACAATTTTTTATTGAAAAAAATTCGAAATAACACAAATATATTTACGTGATTTATATTTTCATGAAATGCGTAGTTTGGTTTTTTTTTTACGGAAATTTTTCAAAAGCAATTAGCATTTAAGTGATATGAAATAAGCACGCTGACTCTAAGCTAAATAAAAAAAAATAACAAGAAAAGAGTAATTTGGACTGTGAGATTATTTTTTGCAATTAATAAGACAATAAGAAGTGGTTACAAATGCACAACAATAAACTTTTGGGCTTTTAAATAAAAGTAAATTACACCAGAATAAAGAACTATTTTATTAAAATCGAGACTTCCCTATAGTCTGTTATACTGATTTTTTTGAATTCCATTAGACTATATTAAAATATATACTGTATAATTTGTTTTTTAAAAATAATGAAACTGTCTTGTTTTGTGGATATTGATGCTTCTTAACCATTGTTGTCAGAATCATTAAGATACCAAAATAAGAAAACATTTCTGTAGTCATTTGCCATCCTTCCATGAAAGTGTTTGAAAGTCTTATCCATTTCAGATACTGTAAAATAAAGATGAACGAGACAACACAATATTAGCGTATTTAAGTAAACAGATAATATGTAGAATTTATTATATGAAGTTAGGTGTACCCTATTGACAGAGATCTTTAAGTTAGTTCATATTTGCTATAACTGTATTGTGTAAATTAATATATATATATATATATATATATATATATCATTTTAAATACAATTAATATAAAATATCAGGATATAACATTTAGGAACAGACCTTAACAAAACTTACAAGGTATAAAAGCCAATTGTTTTTATATTAAATAGTACAATTTGATTTGATAATACCAAACATGTACTAAAACATTAATTTCAACTTTAACTTAGAGGGGTGCTATTCAAAAAGTGAGTTGAGGTGAGCTGAACATTGCATGTCACCAATTTATTTATACATTGTGTAGAGACAAACCTGATGTGTTGCCCCCAGTAAGCAAACTCACCAGATGTGTTCCCTGCACAATGTATAGCTACATTGGTGAGATGAAATGTGCATCTCACCTCAACTCACCTGCAACTCATGTTTTAGTGAATAGATCCCCATAGAGCTTACAAACTATCACAAACGGTCTAGTGCTCTATAACAGAGCTTAAGAAGGTGATTAAGTAACAAAGAAACTGTTTACTATTGAGGTCCTTAAACTATCAGTTAATGTTTAATTGCATAAATCTATTCAATACAGCACTGTACTGGATGTAACCTGATATTACCTGATAAATGTTAAAATATTAAATATGTACCTTTTCCTTGCATAGCTCATGGCATGCAATAGGTGGGAATGTTCATCTATATCAGAAAATTCAGTCAGATCTGAGGTGACCCAATCATAGGAAGAAGCTAGACATACTCCAATCTGCACCCCACCACCCAAAACATTATGAGGAAGTGCAGACAGTGTTAGCACATGACAGAATACACTGTTGGGGTCTTCCAAAAAAAAAAAGGAGGGAAGAAAAAGGAACATAAGTGACATTTTAACATTTTCCAGATAACATCAGATTACCCCAACTGCCCCACTTTATACAGGAAAGCCCCAATTCTGCACTGTAGTACACCGGAGAATGAAAACGGTGGCTGCACAGAGGTTTGCACATGCCCAGTAGCACTGACATTCCCCCTCGCAAGCCATGCTCGCCGGCATGGAGTGTTGCCAGTAATGCCGAGTGGGAGATATGGATTGCACTATAGCGCTATATAAACTATTATTCTTTTCTTCGGACTGAAGAAGTCCTTTTTTTTTAGCCATGTGAACTGTTATGTTTAATATCACGACAAGTAGTTTTCATATATGCTGACCCTTAAAGTTTCAACAGCCCTTGGATAAATCTAGGTCACGGTTTTTATTGATTCAATACCAGAATACAGTGCCAAGCAAAAAAAATTTTCTCTATGCCTTTTTAATAACCAAGATACAACGCTGTCGTGCAGATTAATTGTGTGTGCTTTCTCATCTGCTTGCTAAACTCAGCATTTTTCTTTTCCAGGATTTGTCACCGTTTTTACCTGGTACATTTCAATAACCGTATCATTTTATGGATGCCTAGAATGGAAAACTTTTTTACAGAAAAGCAGACAGGTAAATTTTGCAATTCCTCGTATAACTCCATCCATAAATTAATCATTACAACAAAAAGGTAGATATTACCTGTACGTTTAGTTTTAGTTGTTTGTTTGTTTGTTTGTTTAACACAATTGTTTTGTGCTGATTCATCATAAGTAGATCCAATAGTGCCTAAACGTGACAATATATTCTCTATATTTAAATGTGTATAAAGATTGTACACAAGTTAAATAATATACGGAAACATTGTTCTCAATAAATCATAGATGTAAAATATTATATATAAACGTGTCCATTTTATCCTAATTTATTTGAAAACCAATTAATCCGAACATGCATGTTTTAAAAAAAAAAAAAAAAAAACACTTATTGTGTGGCTATTGTCTTTAACAACTACACTATGAACTCTCTTTTTTTTCTCTTTTCTTTCTGTATGTCGATGATTCTTTTTACTATAGACTCTAATGAATAAAGTCGTGGGGTTGATGAATAAATTGAAAATTAAAACACAATATGCCCACTACTAAATTGGAATGCTACCATGTAAACACTTTATGTATAAAGAGTTCAAAGTGCTTCTATAAACATATATACGATTTTGCCTATTACTTAAAGACTAATTAAAATTGTTCCCACTGGACATAAACTGAAGCTATTTAATAATAAAAACCTGAGCAGAAACATTCAATTAAACGTAATTATCTCCTCATTTGGAATAAGTGGAGTGAATCATAAGTCTCACTTGATGGTCCTGTGCTCAAAGATGAGGCACCACTAACAGGATGTATTTACCTGTGATTTGAAGAGGCCACTGCCAACGAGAGATAATAATGAAGCAATTATAAACTTACAGCAGTGAGAGGTTAGATTTGTGCCTATAAAAAAAGCATTCAGCATGTTATAGTGACAAAACAAACTCTAAATTCAAGGGCAAATGATTGCTAGCGCGAAGGGAAAATAAAGGCTTTTAAATCTAGGGCGCATGAGGAAATGCCATGAACCAAAGGCTGCCACCTTTTTAATCGGGATTCTTATAAACAATGTCATGCCTGCCAACTGAATCGATTTGTGTGGGAGAGTCCCGATTTTGAGAGGCAATCCCGCTGTCCTGCCAAGCTCTACCTCTGAAACACAGGAGATTGGTTACCGCACATGTGCAGTAACCTGTATCAGTCGAAGTGACAGCAAATACAGCACATGCGCAGTAGGACTAACACTCAATTGTCCAAGCTCTGCACCCTAGGCATTCCGATGTGCCGGGGAAAAGAGTTGGGAGGTACGCAATGGTGTCTATTCAATAAAAAGTGAAAGGTAAACCCAAGATGGGGACAGGGTTTGTATGAATGTTTTTGAAATTATTTGTCATTAAATACAGTACATTGTTTGTTCATCACAGTTCACTTTTTAATGAATAAACTCCACTGTCTACTGTGTGACAGCATTATAATCATTTCTTGATTTGCTGTTTTTTTCTTTTCTTTAACATCCCATATTAAAGGGGCAGCATGGTTGATTTATGTATTGTATGATGGAGTGCAACTTTTTCAAAGTAAATTTCAGGACAAGGTTTAAAATTTTATTAGATAAGCAAAAATTGATAAACCACAAATACCCTTCAAACTTAAACCTTTATCGTTTATGGTAAAAGAAGAAATATAATTTAAAAGTAAATGCTTAAAGTTATAATAGTGCTAAAAAAGTGTTAATGAATAAAATACACTGTATATGACGCAGATATTGAAATTATCCAGAAAATGGCCACTGTTGAGTGATTCCAACTGAGAGTTTGAGCAGTCAGAGAGGTATATTTATATTAAATTCACAGCTTAATAATTGCTGGATTTAGAAGACAGTCGATCAAACTGACCATACTGAAATACCCCTATATCCAAAGTCTATCAAAAAAAGACTTCAAAACATTAATCTAGATGTCAGTTACCAATAATAGATAATTTGTGATCATATATGTGTATTTATATATATAATTGAGGGATACGCTTATACGCATAAGGTAACTGCATAGAGATGGCTAAACGGGTGGTTGTTGAATGACAAGAAGAAAAGATAAGTTTGCAATTCAGTTTATTATGAGAAATACGGAACAATTGACCACTCTGAAACTGAAACTAAATGTGACTATGTCCCTATGGTAGAAATTGTTGAACCGACGCATTTAGTATCATAACTTCCTTGGTAAGTTAATGCCATTTAATTTTGAAGCCACGGACCCACACCGGGTGTTCCAAGCCCCAAAACCATGCATAAGGCACATTACCAGTGTATGTTAACTGTACCCACAAATTTCCCTGCTCAATCAAAGCACCTTTGCTCTAATCTGGCTTCTAAATTGGTCTCTCTGCCGTCACTCCATCACTTTGATTTCTTACACATAATACTTATGAGCACTTTGGATAGCAGGAGAGTATCGCGCCCCTGAGTGACAGGCGTGCTGCCAGCCTGGAGCACACATGTCACTCAGAGGCACAATGTCTCTCGTGTATTTCCGGGGGTTTGGTTGCTGAGAACAACCAGCACACAAACCCCCGAAATACACGAGTTACATCCGAAAGGCAACGCTGCTACCAATTCGGCAACAGAGTCACAACAGAATTTGTAGCTGGCGTCGCATTTTTCGCTCACAAACCCCAGAAATACACAGCGCGGATGCTGCATGCTAGGGCGCACCTAGCACATATGGAGCATCCGCCACTGTTGGATAGAGGGGTATTTCAGTATGGTCAGTTTGATCGACTGTCTCCTAATTCCAGCATATATTGAACTGGAAATGTAATATCAATATACCTCTCTGACTGCTCAAACTCTTTATTGGAGTCACTCAACAGTGGCCCTTTTCTGATTAATCCCAATTTCATATTGTCACATATGGTGTATTTTATTTATTAGCATGTTTTTCACTTTGAGCATTTACTGTTAACATGAAATTCCTTCTTTTACCATAATCAATACAAATTAAGTTTTAAGGGTGTTTGTGTTTTATCTATTTTCCCTAATCAGATTTTTTTTTTTACCCCAAAAGATATTCTGCCAATTTTAATCTTATTTCTCTTTTTATATAATTGTATGAAAGGAATTTTACAGTGCCAGATCAACTTCCCTCAACATGTCTCACATGAGCATGAAAAGGACTATCTCTTGCAGTGTGGTAAGTTTAATGCAATGCAAATACCATGCATATTGTAAACCTGCACCAATTAAAATGTAATCATTTGAGTTCAACACCTCAAATCCAAAAATATTGCAAATTGCACAGATTAAGATGCAGAATGGCAGGAAGGTTTTTTTTTTTTTTAGAAATCCCCCCAAAAATATGATGATTGCAGTGGACTGATTTAAACGGGGGGCTGCAAATTAGCAAAACAAAACCTTTTATTTGAGTATTTATTTTCAAAATTGTTTGCGTAGAGACTTTGTACACACATTTACATCTCAAGGAATGATACAATATATCAAGTAAAAAGATGATCATTCTTTGAAATGTAAAAATTATCCTCAAGTTCTGAATCAAGAGGTGATTAAGAAAGCAACAGTGTCGATTGTCAGACTCTCTTAACAACTCTTTTTTTTCCGATTAGTGAAACACAGCAGAATATAGACACACACCCAGGGAGTGTAAGGCCCAAGATAAAACTACTTATGATGAAAAAAACAACATAAACAATTATAATGTTTTTTTTTAAAACTTTGATCTCTGTATGAAAAGATTTACATATACCGTATTTGCTCGATTATAAGATGACCCCCAAAACGTTGTATATTCCTTTAGGAAAAAAACTAAAAGCCTGAATATAAGACTACCCAATAGGAAAAAAGTTTAACTTGTATATATGTAAATTGCTTTTTAATATTTAATAAAAAAAATATATTATACAAATGCATTTCTTGTTTTTATTTCCTTTTATGTGCAATTTGAGGTCAGATTATAAGACGACCTCGAATGCAAGACGAGGGGTATTTTTCAGAACATTTGCTCTGAAAAAAACCTTGTCTTATATTCGAGCAAATGCGGTATGTTTGGGACTTTTTAATGTTATATATTATTGTAGATTAAAAATATGATGTATTTATAGTTTATTTTAAATAATGTATAGGTTAACAATGGCTCTGACATAAGTTGACGGTTAAACCTTCGGGTAAAATAATTTCTGTTACATAAGCACAGCAAGGAAACCAATCTCGCTTAATGAACATTATGGTTATATTTTTATGGTAACAGAAATTAAAACACTGCACTGTTGCACACTGAAGGTGTAAAAAAATATTGATTATTTTTTTACACGTTGAATTATGAAATCTCACACCAAAAATCACACTACTTACCATGGCGACAACACACACACATAAGTTTTCTAAAATAATTAAGTCAATCCTTTAAAAAAATGGGGGGAAAAAACTAATCTTGTGTAAAGAAAGTTTTAAAAGGAATAAGAGCAGTCAATAACTACAAAGAAAATTAATTTGACATCACAATTCAGTAAGGATGAATGTCATGTAAAGATCCATTACACAAGAAGCACACGCATGGATTTATAATAAGGAAATTGCTATAGAATAATGTAAATATACTGCTGGATAATTGGATGTTGTATAACCTGACAGCAAGATGTTCCATAGAGGACCTCACCCTTATCAGTCCAGCTTCCCAGGAGGCATCTTCAAGACAGGTAGCAATTAAGAAGCCTTTCTTGATCCAAAGGCAGATAGAACATAAAAAAATTCAGCTGTCATGTGACCCAGATCCAGTTACTTACCTCATCGTAGCTTTCAACATCTGGATTCCTAACAAGTTCTCTCTCTAATTGTTCTGCAATTTGTTTTTATATTAGATTTATAATGAATGTAAATGGTGTACAAAAGTGTCAATCATCAGTCAAGAAGTAATTTGGTGTTTCTGAATAATCAACTCCTGAAACATACTAATTCAATTCTTGTTTTACTGTTTAGCTTCTAGTAATTGGCTGGTTGTCGTGATGTCATTTAGGGGTCACTACCAATATAGTATAGTATTATTAACACTTTTATAGTTTAGTATTGTATTATTAACACTTTACAAATTGTAAAACGCTGTACATTTTTAATTAGTGTTTTAATATATACCGACCTAATATTATTGATTACAGTATTCACAAAACCGTTTTAAAATCATTTTTAAAAGGGTTACTGAATTATAATTGGCAGGAACGCTCTGGGATGGAAATTAAAGCCTATAAATCATAGTAAACCAATAAAACAATTTAAAAAAAGAACTGTAGCATTCCAGTTGCTGTGGACTATACTTCTAATGATCCTAGCTATGCACGGTTATGTGTGTATACCTAGTAAAATGACTGGCAACATAAATTGTCTGACCTACAACTATTATCTGCTCCTCTATAATAATTTTAGATTTCAATGTTAATTGTGTATTTAAACAACTATTTTGGGTTTTGAGATTTCCTTCTATACACCATTTACCTGCTATTGTTGTACATTAGCATCCTTCAGAAGTAGGTATCTTGATACACCGCAGATGTTCTTTTTTTTTCAGTAAGGAGAATGTTCATGAATTATGTAAACCAATTTCAGTAGCCAAAATGGCAAAATAAAGTCACAGTCCATATCACCTTTCTAACAATATTAAATCTTGATAGGATACAATAAAAAAAGTATGCACCTTGAACGCCTATTTAACACAGATATCAATTCCTGATGTATATATATCTCAAAATCCTTTTACTTAAACAATTTTGGGTGTAAGGAAATCTTTAGTTATGATGTTCAACTGAATCGGTATATTTCAATTTCATGCTGAAAGTTCCACTGATAATAATGGATGAGTCAAACAAATTGATGGTTCTATTGATCCACTCACCTTTGCTCTACCTATGACCTTTTTCAACACTCAAGGACATTTTTCTTGTGACATATAAGGCTTGTTAACCAACTCGCCAAAAATTTGTTTTGGTAATGGGAGGATATTGCTGTGCAGCATGGGCTTGTATGAATGGATGGAAAATTTGGGAACTAAGGACTGCATAGAGAATCACTGTAGTGATTTAATTTGTGTTGCCTGTGTCACAGGATGCCATTATCATAGATGCTAAGACCCAGGTCTGGAAACTGCAAACATTTCATATATATATATTTCAATAATTTATCATAACTTTTAGGAAGGTATGTTTTACCCCCAAACTTATATAACAAGTTATAAAATGTCTACCTTTGTAGACTCAAGAAATTGAAAGCAGACTTTCTGACACCCAAATGAATTATTAAATTATTATTAACGGTTATTTAAAATAAATTTTTTTAAAAAGTATTCAATCGTTAATGGCAAGCAAAGTTTTTAATTTAAAATGTATAGTAAACCTTATGAAAAATAAAAAAGAAAACAATTGAAAATGTTGAATAGGCACTTACTGGAATTACAGTTAATCCTGATACAGTCTAGATAGGGAAGAATAGATGAGAAATGAAAATTTATCCTTCAAGATATTAGCTGCAGACATCCAATAAAATTACAGTCCACCCTTCCGGGGACGGACACATGAGCGGGTGGCCAACCTGAGTCAGTTTACACTTCTATTATTATAGGTCACAGAAACGATGATTAAATAGTCTCAATAGGACTAAGTGTATTGAAAATTTAAAGGGCCACTTCAAACAGCGCTACGTGGAGACAAACCTAAGAGAAAATAATACATTGTATCAGTCGAAGATGTAGGATCTAGAAAGGCTGCAACATTTTCCCATCTGTGCAAGAACATATAGTCATTGGAAAATGAAATAAGAAGTGTTCCGACACAATGGGATACAGTGCATGCCAAGCTCAGATCTGGCATCTTGGACAAGCAAGAGTCTTCCTCAAAGGCATAAAAAATATCTACACGTGAATGGATGAATTTGTATAATGCTGTACTGAAAAGAATCAGGAGTCTATAATAAAGCATATTAAACTATTATTTTCCCAAGGAGATTGTATTACTTGAAAAGAAAATGCATAGATATTAAAGTTGGAATAGACACATATAGATCTAAATAAAATCTATTTGCGTATAACTAAATTAGTTGGTCCAAGAAAGTATATATTGCACTTTTTTAAGGATTAAAATGTGTTTTTGTTAATAGAATAATGTGCATTACTTATTGTTTTTTTTAGATCATTAGAGTGCTAAATAGTTTTCTATATAAACATGAATAATATTGATAAATGTGTAAAAAAAAAAAAAGCTACAAAATGCTACAAAATGGTGCACAATGGTCATTTTTAGAACATCAAGGAGAACTGACATCCAAAATGCAATCAGAATTATAATATAAAATAATGAGTTGTTTTTTGTTTGTTTTTTTACATTTCTTTTACAGCGTCTCTCAGTTTTATGCCTTTGTGAAGTACATAGTTTCTAAAGTTTAGATTTTATTTCCATGTAGCAGAGTTTGTCATGTGTCGTCAACCGCATCAGAAAGGAGGTGCAAACAGTCTGGGATCAAAATGTGCACACCTCTTGCCACACAATACTTTGCTTTGATGGCTCCTGTGTTGGGTTTCTTTCTTTTCTTTTACTTTTCCTCATTTAACATGATCTGCCCTATATCACCCACCAGAGGGAGCCAGAGTAGTGTGTAAAAACCCATTCTTAATATATATATTTTTTTCTTCATTTTGTTGCTTTTATTTTTTTTCATAGCAAATACATGCACTTGATAAAGAAATCCTGGATAGATATTAGCAATTTACGTTTATAGACTCATGTTTTTTTTTCCAATTAATTACTAGCGCTACAAACCAATAATGTTGGTCTCATTCACTTAAAAAAAGATGCTATCAAAATATGTATTTTATGAAAATCAATTTTGCAGTGGTGTGGAAGGAATTATACTTGGTGACCACAAAGGTTAAATGTTTACAGTCCATGGTCATATCGTGCATGTCTATTCTTAGGTATCAGCACTGAAGAGTGCTCAGGCTAACCCATTGAGCATGTAGCAAAGTGTGTGAAATACAAAGGGTTTCATTCTATTTCTTTTCCGAGCCATCGAGGCATTTCCTCTGTGAAAGAGATTGTGAGGATTGTGTTCCTCAGACTGTTTGCGAAGGGCCGCAGTCCATGGTCATTGAAGGGTTATGATCACTCTTGATACAAAAATAAATAAATAATAATAAAAAATAATAATAATGCAACCACAACATAAAAATCAAGAATCTTTAGTGTACGTAAAATACCTGTTAAAAAAGAGAAAATATATTAATTTGGAGGTTTTTTTATTTATTTATCTGTAATGGTTGTTATAACATTCATTAACTGTAGGTGATAGAATAAAAAACATCTTCAAGTTTTGCTTTAGAGATAAAAAGGAGACAAATTTGTTTATTATCTTGTTTGGTTTCTCTTTTTTAACTAGTGTGTGTCAAATTGTCCGAGGCAAGCAGTAAAATAATAATAATAAATATAATAAAGCAAAATATATTTAAAATGCTACAAATTAAAAAAAAAAAAAAAAAGAAAAGTAAAAAATACTAATATATATTTATGTATATTTAAAAAAGCAAGCAAAAAGAAAAATAAGAATGTTATTATTAAAAAAAAGTAATAAATAATCCATTTGATTTATTCTGATGGGTGTTACCTAGATTAACCGTAAGCTTCACTCGTCCTCCGTCCAATTCTAAACGCAGGGTATCTGCCGACTCTCTTGACGTGGTGGCCATTAAAATGCCATACGCACGCTGAGATCGGAAGCGCAAGGAAACATCTTCTGCCTCGGTGTGCATGACCACAGGAAGCTGGATTTTCATAAACATGCTCCCATCATAGCTTAAAACGGTAGCCTCTGTAAATAAAAAATATGTATGTAAATATATTAGAACCCTATGCATCCATATTTTGCACACTATATATATATATATATATATATATATATATATATATATATATATATATATATATACATCTGGCACTACATTGTTCAGATATTATACTCTATATTGAAGGCAGTGTTACTTTTGGTTGTACGATTATACACATGCATCTCAATTTCTATTTCTAAGTTTCAAATATGTTACACAGTGCATTACAAAAGACAATGTAACAGAAATAACACTTTTAGTGAAAGATAACTGGCACTATCTGTTAATGCATCACCCTTGTGCATGTTCATCCAGGCAGTATCCAGGCATTTATGTTTACTTTTTGCTTTCCTCATGTTTATATCTTGTATATTATTTATGCTTGTTCCTGTTTCCCTGCCCTGCTGTGTATCCTAGCCCTGCCTTGGAATCCTGTTATGTTTTCCTTTCAGCCTGTCCTTATGCTCCATTCCAGGTTTTCTCTGCTTCCCTCTACCTTGTTAGTTTAAACCACACCCGTGTCTGTTCTGTCCTTTTCCGCTACTTCAGGTATTCTCTGTTTCTGTGTGTATGTGCAATGTTAGTATTTTAATTCTGTCTTAGTTACTAGGACTTGCCTAAATGTGGGGTACCTTGACATGGTTGTTCAAACTTATTGGCCAGTATGTGAACCAAGACCCCACCATTTTACCATCTTTAGTGTTATGCCAGTTCCTGATTTTATTTATGTTCCTTTGTAATGTTCTCTTGTGTTCCTTAGTCATGTCCCCTGTATGTGGTCTTAGTTATTTTTGTGCCTGTCCCTTTAAGTTCTGTATGTGGCCTTTGTCTGTGCCCTGCCTTATTCCTATGTTATTACCTGCAACCCTGTGCCTTATATTTTTTATTCTTAGTTTGGTTTCTACTTTATCTTGCTTATGTTTTGCCTCTGTCCTGTAGTAATGCAGTCTGTTTCTCAGTTCTGTTCTCCCTTAGTTGCTTTTCTGTTTTATCTCTGCTTGGTCTGTCTCTTAGTTCATTCTGTCCTAGCCAAGTAGGATACAGAAGCTGCAATAAGACTAATGCTATGTATAAACACATTTACTTCAATTTAAACACACTATATGATGAGATTTATTGTTCTGAAGCTCTGTGATACATTGGTACACATGTAACCTTCTGATCTGCAAAATAAAAGTTAGAGTAGGAAAGCATGACAAAGGGATTTATAGCAAAGATAGGGACTGTGCCTCTAAATAGTCCCTCAAGTGGACATTTGAAAAATGTTTTTTGAAACATTGTACCACTTCCTTAGACAATGACTTGTTGAGTTTCCAGACCGCCTTAATACAGTCATAAACTCTCTTTTTGACATTTTATTTTGAGCTGGTAGGCCTCTGGATGCCCATGGATTGGTATTCTCTATTACTGGGCTGTTTCAGAATACCTGTCCACCAAGCAAGATTGCTATGCAAGATCATGATTGCTTATCCCACTGAAGTAGAACAATGTGATTATTATCATTAAAGAGGTCATTTTGCACTCTTATCATTTGATGACTATCTACCAGATTTGATTTGAGTGGCCATTTTGCTGTTCAACTCTTTACCCACCATGCAAAGTTCTCTAGTAAAGTGTGAACTGACTACGTACAGTACTTTTTGGTGAACCTGACCAGCTACTTTCAAAAATCCAGAAAACGATTAAAAGGTTTGTGCTGACATTTCAACAGACGTCTAACACTGTGACTAAAAACAGACATTACAGAACACAGCCACATAATAGAAAAATAGCACAATAAAATAATATTTAATATGAACCAAAATATGTTAACTGGTTATTTGCACGTCATTTTTTATACCGATTCCAAGACTCAGAGTGGTGTTTAATGTAAAAATAAATAAATAAATACAAAATAGTGTGAACTTCATTTTAGGTTGCTGGAATATAAAAGTACGAATGGGGTTTATTGTTATTTTCTTTTATATTTTAGACGATCAGTCCAGCCTTAAACCTGCAGTATATACTATATACCTGAGAGAGGTTTTGCCTAAAAATACTGTGATCAACAATGGATACAAGAGTCTGAGCCAAATTATATTGATGTGACATCTGTCATTCCATCTGTTAGCTTTCATAAGAAAAGAACCAACCCGGAGATTATACTGATGTTTTTTGAGTATAATCAGGGAAAGATCATAATGCCAAAATAAATCATGCTTACGTTTATGGCTCCGCAAAGAGAAAAACAATGTTAAAGTACATTTTGGTACCTTTGTAAATTGATGGTTTTTATTTGAAATACTTCTTAAGCCGGATTTTCACAATGCTATATAATTTGTTGTGCACAGACAGAGTAATGTAATGCATGGTAGATAGACAGATAAATAGACTGATCGATCGATCAATAGATATATCGTTATTTCTCTGAAAAAAATGCTAAATATTATTTCAAAGATGGCGTGCTGTCATTTCATTAACATTTTGTATTTTACTATTTTTTTTATTGAATTCTGTGAGTTCACCATCTTTTCCCCAGTGGGTGGCTTGACTTCCACCCAGATTTAACTACCATCCAAATAATATATAGTATTTTTTTTTGTAAATTCAACAGTGTATATATGCCATGTACACCCATTTAACTTGCACATTTATCCCCTGTTTTGTGCTTATCAAGTGATGTTACCTGACAACTCTTGCCGTGGAAGGCTTTGTGCACAAATCAATAGCTCGTGCAGAGTAGTTTCATTGAGGTAGAACAGATGTCAAATGCATTGTTGAGGAAATAGATAAAATACATGAATCTTTGCACATGCTCAGTACATTTTCTGCCCTGTGAGAATCATTTTGAGGAGGCTGTAAATCCTCCTCAAAAAAATATACAAATAATCTACAGTAGTCTAGAACAAATGAAAGAAAGTTACACACACTCGTCATTTAAGCATATATCATTTTTGCTTTGGCTGAAAACGTAGCTATGGCCAGTGTATTTTTATTTGACTTTATGGTCAGTTGAGGCCTATTTATGACATTTGGTAAGCCATTATTATTAAGAATAATACATTTTAGTTACAAAAATGTATAATATAAACACCTTTACTTCAGCTCTGTGAGACACTAATTCTGACCTCCTAGAAAATAGGGAGACCAGAGGAGGAAAAAGGAACAGAGCACATTCTAAAAACAGAATTCTAGCCATCTTGAAGGATAGTAATATTGATAATATAAGGTTATAATGTAATATAGGTACAATAATAATATAAGGTAAATATGTAGCAATAACACTGTTTTTTTTATTTGACTTTAAGGTCAATAAAGGGCTTTTTATGACATTTGATAAACTGTTTAAAGAATAGTAAATTATATTTCTAAAAAAAAAACCCCTACTATTTAAACACATTGACTGCATTTTAAACACAGCATGTTATGGGTTTTATTGCAGTTCTATAATACACTCTGTTTGGGACAATTTTGATTTGGAGGTTCTGTCCCACTGAGCTCTACCTGTCCTGTTTTTCGGTATTGGGGTCTGATTTGGAAGTGTGAAATCCAGAAATGAATGGGCAGGCCAGCCGTTATGGAGATTAATCATTAAATATTAAGTTGCAATGTGTATACAACATTGTCCAAGCTTTTAAAGTGTAGACACACAATATACAAAAAGCCTTGATGGACACATCAAGTCCTGGGGCCACTCATTGGTCATCAGTAGTACCTAATCAGCTCTGTATCATTCAGTAAAAAATTTAAATCTATTTTAAACAAATATTTAATTAGGAAAATGGCTAAGATCTGAAGAATAAGTGGGATGTAAGAAAATACCCTTTGACTCTTTACACATATAATCAAAATGTATACAAAAAAACAAAAACTGTCTGCGCTTCTCACCCTAATAAAGTTGGCAACAAATATATAAACATAATATAAATGAGAGGTTTTGGTTATATGAATTGGCCAAAGCATAATTAAGCTCACCCGCCACATCAAGGCACACTCTCAATAGGGTGAGAACCTACTCTCTCCTCCGATCTAGTGTTTTGGTAGCAGTTTATACTGCTGCCAAAACCTTTATAATGTGTTGGAAGAGGTGCAATTAAACCTCCTCCCAATTAACCGTATAATTCATATAATCAAAACCTATCATCTATATTATATTTATATATTTGTTGCCAACTTTATTAGGGTTATTTATTAGTTTTTATTTTTTTGTATACATTGTACAGCCAATCACACTGTATTTGCAGCATGCTCACACCTGTTTGGTAAGCATCATTTTATACATTTATATTATCTGAGCCTGTGACTAGCTTAGCGCACCAACATTTTTCTTTTCCCTGCTCGCATACAATTAAAATGAGTTCATCATTCCCGATTCCTTAACCATCGACTGCATGTGTTAATCTGCAAACGAATGTGCTATGTTCATGGCACTTACAATTAAAGTGGTTGAATCATCCACCCCCCCAACTCCCTCCACCTTCAGGTAAATACTGTCACACGCGCTATCCTCCTCTCTACGGCTGCCAGAGCTGCTGTCATACATTGTACATTATATGGAAAACCCGCAGTGCTTTTAAAACAGTGTTGACATTGTGCATTCTCTCGCAGTTGGTTAACACTAATACTGACACTGAATTTCAAGCAATACAGGTCTGCGTCATACAATTTCTATGTGACCTTCAAAAATCTGCTTGGTGCTGTATATATGGATTTGTGTAACTGGAAAGACATATGGTTTTATCATTTAAATATGGGAATAAAATAACACAGCAAACTACGTTTAACACTGAAAAAGGAATATTAATATAATGGGCAATTTGACAGTTTTTTAAAATAGATTAACACAACATCTAACCTCATTAAAAAAAAAATTATGTTTATTATATTATATATTACATGATTATTATTTTTTTTAAAAATGTTTTAAGTGTGATAGTGTGCTTTAAATTACTGTTATGTTTTACTAATCCCAATAAAGGTTTGGAAGAGAAAAAAAAAAAAAAACATATTCTGCAATAGAAATGAAGGCAATGCCTAGTATTATGGAACCACTTAATAAAAAAGTGTCAGCTCAGCAGCACTTCCAGGGATAAAACATCTGAATCTAAATCCCTCTACACCTCAGGCTACAAAATATAGGTTAGATGCTGTACAGTATAAGTGTACAGTGTGTCTGGAAAATTATGTGTACTTTGCAAAATGGAATGGCAGCATGATATTCTGCAATGTTAGCGAACTGTTGACTTATTGTAAATATTTATAATCTTAGAACTACTGAAAATTATATATGTTATTGTTAAACGGAGGTTGATTTGAAGAGCTGCCATGGTACGTTACTCTAGGTGTTCAAAATTTGCTTGGAGCTGAGCAGTCTGCACTTGATTGATGTGCTCGGGTATTGTGTACCAGTAGCAATGCAGAGATTTGTGCACGCCTAGATCTTATGTCAGTTTGTGTATTGCACAAGGGAGAAGACATAGACGCATTGTATCTTTAGGTCTAATTACATATTTTATAGCTTGACGGAAAACCCAGAGTTATCTCAGCCCCCTGCTATTCTAAATAATAATACTTTTCCTAAAGCGACACAGAAAAAAGTAAAAAAAATAAAATAAAAACGGTGCGTAGAGTATTAAAAAAACAACTCATTCAACAGTCTTTATGAACTAATTTTAGAAAACATATTAAAAAAATATATAAAAAGCCATTTTGTGGATGAATTTCCTCTTGCACAGAGGGCAGCAAAGCTTTACTGGCCAAATACACGTTTCTCTATCATAGGGGGTATATAACCATCCAAACTTGTTACTTTTGTATACAGTTTTGATATACACATACCTAAGAACTTTCTAGACTTGAACACAAAGTTCCTTATTTGACAGCTGATTACCTTGTGCCCAGGTCCGAAGTGGTTTCTAGCTCAGCCAATATTACCTGGGCCCCACTAATTGTGCAGGAGCCACCCATTTTAGGTCAATTTGTACACATTTAAGTAATACACTTCTTTGGTGCTCATAAGCCACACTTAGTACATTAGATTAAATACGTTTCCCCCAGTCCTTGGAGGATGTGTATGGTAAAATGGAAGGATCCAAGCCCCGAACAACATCCAATCAAACCTCTTCAATTAAACGATCAAAAATCCTCTGACAAGAAGAAGTATGTGTCACATGAGATCTTAATTAAAGAAAATACTTTACTCGCACCTTCCATATGTCAATGGATTTTAGAATTGAATACATAAAGTGCTACTGGGTCTAGATTTGCAGTTCACAGTTTTTGGGGCCGGTTCCCAGCCCTGTCCATTTGGGTTATTTAACACAGAACTTCAGTTTTTAATTTTTTTGTTAATTTTAAATAAGACATTGTTTTCGACTCACAACCAGGGCCAGACTCCACACTAAACAAGCTAAACGTTTCCCTAGAGATGCACCTTCCTTCAAGAAGCGAAAGAGGTGACATTTGTGGGGATAAGGCACAAGGGATCTAGTGCCTGTCTTTCTGTAGATTACCTGCTTACAAAATACATTTTCAAGGTTAACCATTTGACTAGAGAATCCTCATGGACAGAGAACAAAGTGCAGTCTTGCCCCTCTCCCATGAGGCTGAAAGGTGATCCCATAGTGACCCATATGCTGCATCATTATAAACAGCTACAAAGAAATTTCAATTTAGAAAAAGAACAAAGTAGAGAGACATGAAAGGATTACATCATTAATACGAAGAGATGTTAAGTGTTTTTTAAATTTGAAATTCCAGTAGAAGCTTTGTAGGTCAAAATTCTCATTTGCCATGAACATTAACATTTTTACTATAGGAGTTTTGTTAGAGTAATAGAGTAAACATTAAACATCATAGTATTAAGCCATATTCATGTGCAATATCCACTCAAATTCAATCTCAGTAACATATTGAATTGTCAGAGAAAATGACTTATTACTGCACAGAATTGAAATTCTCCTTCTATCAGTGTCTTGTACACAATCGGTACAAGACACACTCGCCAAATTGTGTTAGATTTTGGCAGTTTGAGGCCTACCTAAAGTATAGCACACCTCCCAGGTATCCCTATTTAGGGATAGTCCTTATTTTAGACCAAAATCCCTCTTTTCATGTCTGATATCCGCATTAGCTCACAATATTTGTTGTATCATTTGAATGTATCACATAGTTCAATAAAAATCTAAAGTGTATTTAAACCACAGTAAATATGTTTAGATATGTCTGCTGCTCTATATAAGTTGGTCATAAATCACTTGAAGCGTCTTAGTAACTGGCCCACAGCCACTCAGGGCAGCCATCAGGGGCTGACGGGGGATGAAAAAAAAAAGTGGGCAAACAGGGCAGCTGCCCAGGGCTTATTCATTACTGGGGGCCCAAAGAAGCTGCCCTGTGGGCCCCCACTGCCCGTGTGACCGTCTCACATGGAGACAGTCACGACGGCAAGTTATATCCGGTATCTGTATTTCCTGCACAAGATTCGCTGCGGGGGAGACTGCAGGGGACAAACAGCATCCAGGTAAGTATTAAGGAAGGGGGGAGGAGGGAGGCTAGTAATGAGCAAATTATCAGTGACTATTAATGAGCAAATTATCAGTAGCATATTCATGAGCAAATTATCAGTGGCTATTAATGAGCAAATTATCAGTAGCATATTCATGAGCAAATTATCAGTGGCTATTAATGAGCAAATTATCAGTGGCTATTAATGAGCAAATTATCAGTGTCTGTTAATGAGTAAATTATCAGTGGCTATTAATGAGCAAATTATCATTGACAATAATGTTCAAATTATCAGTTGCATATTAATTAACAAATTATCAGTGGCATATTACGGAGCAAATTATCAGTGGCATATTAATGAGTAAATTATCAGTGGAATATTAATGGAAAAATTATCAGTGGCATATTACTGGACAAATTATTAGTGGCATTTTAATGGGCAAATTATCAATGGCATATTAATGAGAAAATTATCAGTGGCTATTAATGAGCAAATTATCAGTTGCAGGTAGGGCGTGAGAGGGAGATATGGGGGGCAGAATTTTTTTCAGTAAGGGTCCCTGCAATTTCTGATGGCGGTCCTGCAGGCACTACCCCAAAATTAACAGTGTCCCTGTTTGGCTATTGGAAATATTATGAGGTATGCTTCAGCCTGTCTAAGAAGATAATGTGCAGATTGCCTTAGAAAATTCCAATATTTATAGCATAAAACCATATAAAGGTGACAGAAGCATCTTCATGGTGTCAGATTGCTTGGCCACTGTTTATACTTTTATTGAAAACTTGGAAAGGTTGCTAACAGAAAATGCTTTGAAACCATAATATTAGTGACCACTTGTTCTAAAATTATGCCACTTGAGATTTGGAATTGCCATGGTGTTTGCAAAGGATCTCTTCGATTTTATAGTGATTATCCTGAATGCTCACTATGTTACTTAAGAAGGAGGTTTTTAAACAGTTGTAATAGATTTGTATGACTATTCTATGCTTCCCTGCCTCCGAGTCTCTATTTCTTTATTAAACACTGGTGGGAGGGAATGAGATGAAGCGGTTAGGGTGCCACAGTCCCATACCAGAAGCCACGTGTTCAGTTAACAACGCTGTTCTTGTCTATGTTTAGGTTTATCAGCTGCCATTTTACTGGCAGACTCCAATCGTTCGTCTACGGAGACAACAGCATAGCAGGTATTTATATTTTGTGAAGAAAAAGTGGCAATCCTATCTGTGTTAACAATTGAGGGCACAAACTTCTGCTTCCCAACAACTGATTCTCAGAGCCATTAGACTTTAGAAGGCATGGTTTATTCCTCAGTCAATGTATATTAATCCATGAACTTGAATTTATGATTTTTATAATCATAATTTGACTAAACAGCAGTAATACTAGACCCTCGTAGAAGTCTTTTTTACACATATTATTACTGGTTGGACACATGTATTTTTGTACATTATTTTGTGTGTGTGTGTGTGTGTTTTTGTTAGGGTTGCCAATTTAATACCGGCTGTACTATTACCTCTTTAGACTTAAATTGATCTCAAGCCAGTTTCTTACCAACCTGCTAATAAAATATTGACTGGGTGGCAATAAATAACCAGCCATCTTATTGTCTCTATAGACTTAACATTACCATCTTGACACATTTTTACCAGCTGGCTGTTTTTTGGGCTGAGCACCACACAACTGTTGTGCTGTGTTTAAGGTTGCCACCTGGCCGGTGTTTTACCGGCAAGCCTGGAAAATATTAGCTTGAGGCAGCAGCACGGCCGATAGGGTGACCATACCAGAAACATTCATGAAAAATGCATGCTACAGTTTTGGATAAGGTAAATTGCAGACCATCTGCAGGCTACTCATTTTTTACAAGAATAAAATGACAGCCTGGTCATACTAACAGACAGTATTTTTTTTCCGTATTAAGAAGAGGTAGCAACCCTGGCTGTATCACACATACATTAAAGGAACTGTCTGGTGCCCAAAATGTATCTTCTAAATATTAATGCATATCAATGTGCTTTCAAAGCACTTTAAAATGCATGCTTTACATTTTTCATTTATTAAAATCTAAAATACTTATAGTTATAGATGAAATGTGAAATTACAGCAGTTTGCAAGAAACCAGGACTGTCCACACTAGCTGAGTAAAACGCAACTCTTTTTTTTTTTTTCTGCAGGAACCAATGAGAATAATTTCATTGAGAATGGAATTTCCTGTCTCTCTATTGATGTCATCAGACAATGTTAAGAGATCCTACTGTGTAAAAGAGCACAGCCACTTAGAGTCCATACAATGTATTCAATTCCAGGATCACAGGAAGTGACTAAATGAAACAAAACTTTATATCCTCAGAGTGTAAATAATCAGTGCTGTCGCACCTGCAGTAAACATGCAGAGTAATCACTGGGGAGGACTTGAGTTAAATATTAAAAATGTGATTTATGCAGAATTCCTGCATCAAGTCACACTGGGAAAAAAAAAAACGTTCACTATACAAGTAATCTTCATCTGGCACCAGATTCAGTTTAGGGACTAAAAAAAAAAAGTTTAAAGTACCTTCTGTCACATTTAGGAAATTCATATTGTATCTATTTAACAAATAAGTTAAGACTCTTTGTTAGATGGAATAGAAATCATCAGTAATTTAGTAAACATGTGAATTAGAGCACACACAGGCACACTTCCTATTGTGTACAAACCATAGCTAAGGAGGGATCGGTTAGAAAAAATGGTTTGTCAGATACATTATAGAGATATGTATCTCCTGCTCATTTGCAAATAAGCATATGCTGCCTGTTTCTTTTCCAGTGATGGCAATATGCAAGCAGTTTTTCTTCCCCATTTATTTCCACCTTCGCCATATGCAGTAGCTGTATTTTGCCACAGGGTGGTACACAATGCATGCTTAATTGAATGGTTTTATAATTTATCTGACAGTTTGGTGAAGCCCTATGCCAGCATCACTCCACCAACAACAGAACAATCTGGAGGCATTAAAATCACTAGCCAACAGTGAGAGCAATTTGATGCAGAACATGAAATGTAAACTGTATTTGCAAGCTCAGACTCTTCATAACACTGTGGATAAAAGGGAACTTTATCACATTTGTGCGGCTGGCTTTTGTTTAAATGTAAATTCTATAAATGAAAATAACATCTTTAATGGGCTCTCTTTGCTCCATGTACCTCCATCAAGGAGCAGGCATTTTGTTTAGAATCTTGGGTCAGATGAAGGGAGCTGCTACCTATCTGACCCCAGATACCAAGCAACATGCCTGCCCCCAGACAGAGCTATATGCAGCAAACTGGGCTCAATAATGTACGGCATCTGTATTCTTTTATGACATCATTTCTATTTTAAACATCTACACTTGATGCAATATATCAGTTAAACACAAGTACATTTTTTCCTACAGTTGTGCTTTAAAAATAATGTCAATTAGCATGTTCTATTTCGGTGGACAGAGATGGTAGAGTTAGGGCCTTCCAAACAGATGTGAGCATGCTGCAAGTACGGCAGTACACTGTATCCAAAAATGGTCAGTATTTCCGACTAACAAATTTGGCAACATTTATATCCACTTAATATAAATGAGAGGTCTTAGTTGTATGAATTGGCCTCACTTATATTGTGGCCAATTCATGTACAAATTGTATACATGCATATTATTTGAGCCTGTGACTAGCTCAGCGCACCAACATTTTTCTTTTCCCAGCTTGCACTTTGTTCAGGTTGTTGGCTCCTCCCGTTTAGTTTCAGCTTGATGTCCAGGAGTTAATTGGGAGGAAGCTTAATCACACCTTCTCCAACACATTAATATGGTTTTAGTAGCAGTTTAGACTGCTCTGTGTGTCCACAAGATAGTAGGTGAGAATTTCACCCTATTTAGAGTGTTCCTTAACGTGGCGGGTGAGCTTAATTACGCGCTGACCAATTCAAACCAAAACCTCTCTTTTATGTTATGTTTATACAGTTGTTGCCAACTTTATTAGGATGTGAAGCGCAGACAGTTTTTTGGTTGTTTTTTTTTTGAGGCTAGCATTGTAACCGAGGCCTTGCAGATTATTCCTATAAAATTGAAAGATTGTTCCGTGTGTTAGTTTTGAACATTCAAAAAATCAAACACTGGGGAATTGAACAATATTACATAATGAAATTGAAGTCATGGCCTCAAATTGCGCTTCTTATGCGGGGACATTGCCCCATTCGTTTTAAATCGCCGGTCATTTCAGCGACATATGTATTTTTTATTTCACCTTGAAATACCTTTTTTACGTATATCTTTTTCTTTATTCTTTTTCGTGAAGAAGGATGTGAAGTATAGCAATATTTGTGGTAATAGCTGGTTGTTATGCTCAGTTATCCCTTTTTTCTTTCCTGTAGCTAAAGAAATACTTAGGAACTAAGCTGTACTTAAAGGGAGAGTTATTCAGAAAATCTTCCTGCGTAGGCTTTTGGAGAGGCTGAATGTTTTGCTTGAAGTAAAAAATGGAAGCCAGAAAAGCTCCGGGCTTTTTTGTACTGATCTTTAGTAAGACATTAAAAGCAAGAAAAATAAAATGTACATTTTATTCGTGTGAAATAAAGATACTGGCGGATTTTAAAAGAGGTGGTGGTAAACAGTACCACCCCAAATTCACACTTTTTATACTGTAATAATAAAGAATAAAAAATTATTGAAAATTATCTCTACTTTGTGTTAGAAGAATTGTAAGAAAATGCCTAAATTAGGAGAAAATGTGTCTGTGGAGTCTCGTGTTTATGACATCACCTGTGGCTGGATATGCAAATTACACATTTCCAATTTAAAAACAGTTAATTTGCATATCAGGCCACAGGTGATGTCATAAACAGGAGACTCCACATACATATTTAAACACATTGTTATCCTAATGTAGTCTGTAGATTTTTATTATTTATTCATTGTTTATTCTTTGCAGGGACAGTAAAAACAATGTTAAGGGGATAACAGTTCCTTTTAAAGGACCACTGAGACTTGAAAATCACCTGCCTTTTGTCACCCTTTATTAAAGATAAATAATTATGAAAATATATGCTTTTAGGTAAATGTGAATGCCTGTGATTTGCACCTTCTACTGACTGAGCTATCAGCATTTGACTGAAGCCTGGGAGGGAAAAAAAAAAAACATTTTATACACGTAAAAGCAATTTGTTATCACAAAAGATAACTATACTTGAAATGTGTTCATACATATATGAATGTGGTTGAGAGGTATGGCTGCTTAGGGTACAAGTAATACAATAACCTATTTTTTTTCCCCAAAATGTATTTAAGCTCTGCCCCTATACTCATCATCCTATATAATGAGTTCTGCTCTAACTGGTCCACTTGAGAGTACCCGTTTAATGATCTCATACGCACAATAGCGTTCTAAAAGTGATGATGGGCAATAAAAAAAATAGATAAAGAAATAAATCTACAAAGAAATTAAATAGATAAAAATTAAGTCATGTTGTGTTTGTAGACTCATTGCTAGCAATGGTGCATGGTGGAATTTTTTTATTTTGTTTGCACCATCCAAGATGGTGGAAAGGAGTGGTCCTGGGTCACATGTATTTTAAGAACTGATAATACAGATCGAAACATTAATTGTACTAGTAGATAAATAAGCTGCACTCTTCATGCGCTCCCTCTGGGGTTCAACACAGTTGACCACAGCATCCTATGCCACTCGATACCCTCTAAACAGGAAAGTCGCCAATTTTTCCGATACCAATGTTCTAGAGTTTAAACCCTTGTTCTACTCCAAGATGTTTACTGTGATAGACAATTGATTTTCTAGAGTCCAGACATCAGCTTGGTTATCATTTGTCCTATTATGTCCGATTAGCTGCCAACCTTAACATCTGCTTTATTTCCTGACTCTATCCTTGCCTTACGCTTGCCTACTTTGAGATATTGTCTGGTACCTATGTGCTTCCAGGACTTTGTGTCCTAGTGACAGTTTTCATTAACGTGTGCTCTGGAATGCCTCACAGGGTCCCTAGGAGTTCGAGCGAAGCCCTTGGAGTATACACATAAAACGAATAAACAATAAAACAACTGGTTAAAAAAAAAAAAAGCTCATTCAACACTAGTAAACAGCTTCTGATATTTGGTTACTTTCAATCAGAAGCTGCTTACTAGTGTCAAATGAGCATATTTTTATTACCATATATATTTAGTATTTATAAATTTTATGTGTATATTTTAAATGTATCATTAAAATTGTTTTGTATTTGGTTCTTCTTTTCTTTTTTTTTTTCAGGCTCAATGCCTGAAGTACTATCCTGTACTATTTGCTTTAAAACTAACATCAGACTCTACTTTCATGTCCAAACTTTTACCTTGCATGTCACATCTTAATACACGTAACACTGCCTTTAATATAGCATTTATGTTTAAATGTAAGGCACAACCACAGTCCTATTAAATGATTATGCTTAAAAATCAATGACCTACCTCTCTCACAAGAGCGGCCCAGGTAGCCAGTGCCTGAACAATCACAAACATATCGATTCCATCCATCTCTACAGGCGCCATTGTTTTTGCATGGATTGTTAATGCAAGGCTTAGCTGTTTCTCTAGAGCATGAAGGTTTTACCCCAGCTGTGCTTTGAAGTTCAGCCATCTGACGAATGTCTTTGCTCTGACCATCAATAAATAAATCCCTTATGCATCCTACATATCCGTAGTTCAAAAGGGCTGTCCATACTTCAGTTGGAAAAACCAGGCCTGCTTTATTTTCAGGTAAGCCACCCAAGTACAAGTCATCGTCAAGGTCAAGTATTTCACTCTCACCTGGGGCTGTATAAGGAGTGCGTATAGTATTGACAGAAATGGTACCTAGAAATAAAGAAGATAGCAATTAAAAAGAGGCTCAGTTTGACAATGGCCTGCAGGGGAACAATAAACTGTATATGTAGCTTATACCATGATATCAAAACTGTTATTTATAACATTTCCACTTTACAATATATAAGCCAGAAAGAAACCAATCCAAATACCCTGTTTTGAAATATATTTGTGCAACAAAGGAGCCTACACATCTTTACAATATATCCATTGTTTAACAACAATTAGAACTATGCATAACTAGTCAGGAGCAGGAGTTGAATATGTCATCTTTTCAACTTACTTATACATTTTAAAAGGGCAATCCTAGTGAGTTCTTATACTAAGAAGCGCTAAATTGTCTCTGTTCTACAGAAGGTACTACCCGTATTTAACCATATTCCATATTAATGGTGTTAGTAATACTATCGCTAGTTAATTGTCTGGTCGTCCATTTTATTCGATGACTTCTATGGGCAAAGTTCGTCCGAGGGGCATTATACATGTGACGTATAGCAGAAGCTAGCTTGCTTACATCATTCCATGGCAGATACACTAACATTTGTTTAAAGAATAATGGATTGGGAAGGGCCTCACTATAAGTGAATAGCTCCCAACTAGTTTACCTAAAGTCTAGTACCTTTAAGTCATTGCTACTACCAAGTAATTCTGTGTAATGCAAGTGATATCCCTCTTTCTAATGTATTTTCTCTATTGCTCTTTTATTTTTGGTTCATGGATTTTTGCTTGAAGAGGTTCATTTTGCCAATCTCTACAGACAGCATACATTCACATAAATGTTGGTACCCATTATATAATAAGGTCAATTGTATATTTCCACACTCCAAGTCAATAGATGAAGCCATTACAGTCAATGCGTGATTATGTAAAAAAAAAAACATATTATTTTCCACCTCAATAACCTAACATTGCATTCAGATATACTGAATCTGACTAGAGACAAATATTTGAGCAAGTGTATTATAAGAAATATAATTTTATAAAATCTGATAATAGATTGTATTCAATCCGTTTATAATCTAATTTACAATTGAAGTATATAAAGTGTATCTGGAAGGTAAAAATGTCCGGGTATAAAAGGGATAAAAAGATGTATATGCATAGTACAAGCCAGATGCTAGCAAATGTATAAACATCTTCTATCAAGGCATTACATTTAAAAAACAAAAACTAACAATAGTATTTTATTGAAGAGTATCTCAATTACTAACATCAAACACAAGACATCACTTTCTTTAAATGATATACAACATATGAATGGCAATATCATTTAATTTCCAATTTATTTAAACATTTGAAGGGGAACATCATAATATATTTAAACGTCTGGTAGAAAGGCGAGGGAGGTGACCTTGTGTAACTGTTTGAAAGAATATTTTAGTATTAGTGTTGGTGGGCTGATGTTTATGACTTGGGTTTAATAAGAATTGTTAAGGCTCAAAATATATCACAATGTATGTTAAAATATGTGAAACTGTCTATACAGATAACAAACTGGGATGTCACAGGCTTTACAACTGAAAAATGTGAGATGTATAAAAAAAAAAAAAAGGGAATTGTGTGCTACATATTTATGTATTAAATGTTATCCAATATTTATATGATCAATTAAAATAAAGATTGTACATTATATAAATATATAAACGTTGAGTATTTAACAATATACTCAACATTTTGCAGTTCTACTATTGTGGTTTGATTTTTGCATTTCCTTTGTCAGTTCACCAAGAAGTATTGTTTGGAGAACAGAAGGCAGCATATTGGAATTCATATAGTAATGATTACAGCATTAAACAGATTGAATTCCATGTGTCACTGAATAAGTCAGTAGTGTACTAGGTTAAGTATGTAGGTGGCATAGGAGAGTGAGCATGTTGTGTAAGTTTTCTAGTGAATAAGAACATGTTGAACCATGTGATTAGTCTAAGTGTGTCAACTAATGTATTGTGCAGTATGTCAGTCAGTAAGGTATTTCCCACAATGGTCTGGCTTTGTGACTCCTATCCCGCGGTCCCAGTCTGCATTCTCAGGTATATTGGGACACTGTGAATGAATGTTGCAGGTGCACAATAGTGCAGAGCTACCACACATATACGGTGGCATTGACACCCCCCTCACGAGCCACACCCCTGCCGTCCCATGTTAACAGGGGGGCATTTTGGAGGAAAGGAGAGCACACACGCACCTTGTCACAATGTAACATATACATTAATGCACATTTTGAGCAATATGTGAGTGTGTGAGTCTCTTAGGGATAAAGTGTATTTTAGAAAATCTATGCAATTGGGATATGCAATTAAATTAATGTATTGTATCTCGTTCCAAGAGGTGAGCCTCTAATGGAACTGATATCCTTTAATGATGCACAATGTTTCATTTCCCATCTCCATTACACAGGAAGTTACCCATCTAAGGTCAAGTCTCTCTGGAATTAATGTTATTAAACCTGGCTTTGAAATTCATCCTGCACTCATTAATCAGCGGCATTCGCCCATTCATCTTATCCATCAGTATAAAAAGAAAGCGATTAGCGATATTGTTGAGTATACCCTTTTCTGACTATCACTTATTTGTAACTTGTACCATTAAGACGATAATATTTTTGTATGTACCATACATGTAGATATTTGTACCATAAAGTTCTGCATTATAAAGCTAAACAATTTGCTATTAAATTCTTAAGCATACTGCACTGTGAATAAATTAAATCAAACAGGAGCTATTTGTTATATTAGCAGAATTACAAGTAAATGCACAGATGAAGAGATAATGTGCCTGTTGTTTTTTGACACCCTCTTGTGGCTGGATATGCACATGATCTACTTCAATGAGTATAATGTTATTGGCAAATACCAATGGCAACACAGATATTGGGGTAGATGCAATGCTCTCTGCTACTTAAAAAATACAGTTAGTGGTAAATTCAACTGACATATGCTAACCCTATTTTCACTCTAACCCTAATCATTATTCTAACCCTAACCCTGATGTTTAGCTTTATTGCAGTGTTGCTGACTGCTTCTTCACTTCCGACACTCTACCCACAAGAGGGCAGCAGCCATGTTGGAGGAGCATGTTACTCTCCAATATGGCGCCTGCGATTTGCGGGTGCCCTAGTCACTCAATTTTGGTGATGCATAATGCCTTGAGTCATTAAAGCATTAGTGTCTGAGTGGTGTTTGTCAACTTAGATCGCAAACACTGCTCACGTAGCCGCAGGACGGACTAGACCCGTCCAATGTCGGCAATGGTTTGCCAGACCAGACAGACCTTTTCCCTCCTATGTCGGCAGGGGGTTGACCATGGGAACAAACAATAGAAGCACAACATTTTAGTTTACATTTTCTCTTTGTTCCTGTCAGGTTTCCATGTTTTTTTTGAACGCAAACAGGGCAAAGGAAAAATTGTCCTAAGACGAACTAGAAACTATTTGTAAAGAGACATGTTTGGCCCTTTTTTTATTTGATGTCTGTTCAGCTCAAGCCACAGGTAATGTCGTGAACAGGGGCCACCACAGACACATTTAAACACTTTTTTTCTCCCAATTTAGCCATTTTGTATAGATCATTTGTTATGAGTTGATATTCTCTGCCATGCATATATATGTATATGGAGTATGTATGGCAACATTAACTGTCAATGCACCATTCCTCAATGTGGATATAAAAGAATACCTTTACACATGTGAGTGCGTGAAAAGTGCGAGGCGTGAATAGAAACCACCATGTTATGATGGTAAGGTTGCTGCTTAGTGGCACCACATACACATGTGATCAATGCATTTTTCTGGTGTAGATTCAATTAAGATATACATAATTTATACCAATTCTTTAAATTTGCAAAACAATGTATTTGTCATTGTGTTATAGTATGTTTACATTTGTACTAAATAGGTAATAGAGAAGCTATAGGAATTGAGTCTAGAGGAGGGGACTTTGGAATGTATGTTAGGTGGACAAAATCACTTTGATTTTATTTTGTAGTACACTGGCTATGTGACACGGTCATAAATTGTACATGTATAACAGCCCAAAAACACATTTTTCATGACAGATTCACCTTTAAAGATTCTTTTTTTTCCCCCAACTAATATTCTACCAGCAGACAAATTGCAAGAAATAGACATGACTTATTATATATATATATATATATATATATATATATATATATATATAATTAATGGAAACTGCACTACATTGTAATTAGCGAATTATAATTTCAAACTCTCATCCATCTAGAAGAACCCATCTCCTCTCATCTTATACCCTCCATTGTTTAACCCTGAATGCACCAGAGATAAGAGTTTTATCAACTGCACCACAAAAGCATTTAATACCCACGACATTTAAACCGATTAAATAGGATGGGACAGAGAGACCTGTGAAATATGTTTTTAATTAATACAAACCTTGATAGATGGGTGACTAGAGGGTTCTGGGTGAGCTGTATATTAACCTATCCAAAGATTCTGGATGTATGTTATTTTAATATAACACGAATGACGGCTCAACTCATGTTAAACATCCCTTAAGGGGTGCCTTTTATGTTTATAACTCTGTCATGTAGCCACTATGGACGAGGCCTGCTGCATCTGTTTCATCGCATCCATCTTTCCTTTCCTGCCTCCTTGGCAATACTGTATAGCTAACCTAGCCAAAAATAAAACTTCCCACAGGTATGTTTTAATGAGCTTCTTCAATGATTCATTATCTCAGCAATTTTGTTTTCTTAGCCCAGTTCTGAAATAAGGTAAATGTGTCATCTATTCGTGCTCTATGTTCCCCTCTGCCGTTCAACAGATATCCAGCTTTCAAAATTACTCTCAGTTTTCCTTTCACAATTAGCTTTTGTTTGTTTGTTTTTTGCTGGATTGTTTGATTGTGGTTTAAAGAGACTCTGTAGCCTAAACTTTATTTATACTGTAAATGTAGAGAATTAAAAATGAATTAGACCTTGTGTTAGAAGAAATGCAAGCAATTGTATAAAATAAGGTATAATTGTATAAAAAACATGTGTTTTCGGTGTGTCTGTGCTGTCTCAGTTTTATGAGATTTAAATGGGAAATATTAATTTACTTAATCAATCACACATTTAAAACAAAAAACAGATTTCAGACTATGACTATAGAGGTAAAAATGTTTAAAAAAGGTATAGCGTGTAAAAGCATCACACAGTGGGAACTGCCATTAGCTTGCTTGAATTGTAATGCTAAGGCATAGTTGCCAACAGGGATACAAATTTGTTCCACATGCTGCAGAAAGACCATGCAAAGTGCAGCCCAGCAGTATGTAGGAAGGATAACCGCACAGACACAATCCAATTAATTAATCAGGGTGAAAATCTCATAGGACCTACCATGATTAACCCCTTAGTCACAAGACATTTTCACCTTGACTTTCCCTTGGTGACAATGGCTGTTTTGACATTTCTGGGGTGTTCGTGTCAGCTGCAATTTCCTTCTTTCTCACATACAGTACCCACACAAATTATGTTGTTTTTATCGTCATAAGAAGGGATTTCATTAGATACCATTATGTTCATCATATCTTATAATTTACTACAAAAAAAATCATAAAATATGATGAAAAATTAAAAAAAAACACCTTTTCTAACTTTGATCTAAAATATAATTTAGACAAATACAATCATTAAAAAAGACCCCATCTAAATAGTTTCTAAATGTTGTCCCGAGTTCAGAAATATGCATGTTTCCATATTTTTCGGTATTTTTTTGCGAGTTATGGACCAAAAACCAAAAATAGTGTTTTTTTTTTTCCTATATTTATTTACCTGCATTTTGCATGGTCTTTCTGCAGCATGTGGAACAATTATGTGTCCCTGGAAACATGGCCGATGTTGGCAACTATGCTAAGGCACCAAGTGAAGTCAACTCTATACAGTATAATAAATATTACTTGCATACAATAGTCACCAAAACAGATGATACAGCTCCACACATTTTTGGCATTTTCACTGTATTCAAAACTGATGAAATGTCATTTCCTGAAACAGGGGCACTAGAAGGTGATTCATTACTCTCTGTCAAAGGTTAACACATCCATTCTGGCGATAGCTCACATTTAACTGTTAAAAGAGTGTGATGAATCACTGCACAGACAGATACTGTATTGCTTTATATACCACCAAATGAATTCATCTATCTCTTTGGAACATCTTTGCCTCTGGGATATGGTGTAATCCATCTGGACATACATAAGTCAGAAATCTTTTTCTCGCCTCTCAGATATACAAGTGAAATTAAAATGAGACCATTATTGGCTAACTGAAAATTTGAGACTAAGCTTTAAATATGATGTTGGAACTTGGACCCTTAATCAGCTGTTTACGGGGAAAATGAACTACATTCCTAAACATGAAAACTATGACTTCCTTGAAACAGGCTTGCCCAGCAACTCTGGGAAGTGATTCAATGGCCTTCCATCGAAGTGTCTGGAGATGCCCAACATGCTTTTGTGAAATTGGTTATTTGTACTGCCAACTCCACAATTAGTTTTAAATATTAGAATTTTGTCTATATGCTTATTTTTAATGACAGATTTTACTTGCTGGATAACATACTATGCTATGGGTTTTGGACACTTTTTTAAGTTCCCTCCTTCTGCACCAGTTATTAGACAAGTTACAAAGATGTGAGAGAATGTGAGCAGCCAATCAGCAAGAAGCATTCTGGTGCATGCTGGGAAATGTTATGCCCTAAGAACTCTATAATAGTTTTATGAGCAAATTCAGAAAAAAAGACAATTACCTGCTCGTCCGTCGCGTTGAAAATCCACATGGTACCATTCTCCATCATTTACTTTTTTCTGTAATGCTTTTATCTTAATAGTACCTGACCCCATGTCTAACAGCAAGTAGAGATGGCCATCAAGCATCTCAATGGCAAAAAAGTCCACCTTGATCATCTGTGGGTTTTTGGCATCTTTCTGATGTCTGGGCTTTCCATGACTGAAAAGTATAAGTCCATTTGGTTCTGTTGTGCGGAAATCAAATGATATTGAGCCGGTTTTCTTGGCGTTCCATTTTGGCAACGAGATAAAAGACTCTGGTGTTTCAAACGTTATTGGATCTAATGTGGCAACGTTTTCACATTTAAAGGCAACTATCCCATGAGTCTTCATTTTAGCATCACCAAGCTTGGCCAATCGGGACAGCTCTAGTCTTACATCATTGTTTTTGTATACAACCTGTCATAAAAAGATACAATTACATTATAGCTTAATACATATTAATAGGATGTATGCAGCATTTGTTAACATAATACACATTTTTTCCAGACACTTGTTGTACTACAGCATTGTGAAGTCCATTTTAGGAAATTAAACAAGAGACTTTATTCAGGCAGCTCAAATATTCCCAGTGTGGATTTTGCCCTATTTTGGGTCAGTCACTCACACCACTGTGGACTTGAAAACTAATGGACTAATAACCACCATGCCATGGTGGTAAGATTTGCACATAGCCCTCTGACCACACAGCACATCACCACATGATACCACCAGTGCAATACACCCTTACTGTCCACATACCAGCATTGTCCACATATTACGCATAAGTAATTGCAGGGGTCACCTGAATGATACAGTGTTGCCAGTCCAGTTGCAGCAGTGACCCCTACAACCCATGTACTTACAAGTGATGTGTGGGCAAAGCTAGTGAATAAGCTACAGAAGAAAAATAATAGTTTGTAAGGCTAAACAGTGGGTACCTTCAAGTTACACAGGAATATTAAAGCAGGCGCTTAACTTGAGAACATTTTAGAAACTTTGTAACATTTATTATTAATTTACTAAATTAATGTTACTAAAGTGTTTGTTTTTTTTGCTTGTTTATTTGTTTTGTTATGTTTGCTTCCAGGTGTGTTTCTTTACATGGCAGGTTCACTGTCAGCTCTGTGTCTCATTCTGGGTTTATATATACACACCTAGCTTACACTCAATTTCAATAATAACAGTTTTTACTAAAAAAAATAAAAAATCTACATACTTTGTTATATTTAATAGTCTTTATATTTCTATGTATAGCAACACAGAGTCGTGGTTAAGAAGTGGCAGACGGAGGTTGACCCGGAGAGGGCTGGACACAAAGATAGTGACACTGATCATAGTGGCACAACAACAAGCACAAAGCACTAGATCCATAGTAGCAGTGATCTAGTACACCAAACAGACCCAAGGTGCTCACTGTGTAGAGAGGCCTCTGAGACAGTCCAACACATAGTGGCAGGGTGTAACCAAGTAGCTGGTATTGTGTACAGGAAAATATTCACAGGATGTGGGCTAAACCCTCTCAAGGCCAGATGGGAGATTCCACATACGGTTGTGGAGAATATCAAGGCTAAGGTTCTGTGAGACTTCAAGATCCGGATATACAGACAGGTTGGTAGTAGACAAGGACCAGAAGACAGTGATGGTGATCGATGTAGCACTGCCAAGCGACAGCAACACCAGGAAGGAGGAGTATGAGAAGCTAGAGAAATACCAAAGCCTGAAAGAGGAACTAGAGAGGATGCGAAAAGTGAAGACCAAAGTGGTCCCAGTAATGATTGGAGCACGATATAGGAGAAGATATAGACCTCCTGCTATAATGTTATAAAATAAAGTAAGCACCTTATTATTTACACTAAATGGACAAAAACATTGGGACCCACCTCTTAATTACTGAATCAGGTTTGTCTATGAAACGCATTGCCACAGGTGTGGCACTAGAGAGCTTGGTGAATTCAAGCACGGTGCTGTATTTGGATGCCACCTTTGCAATAAGTCAGTTTATGACATCTCAGCCCTGCTAGATATTCCATCGTCAACTGGAAGTGGTATTATAGGAAGATGGAAGCGTTTAGGAACAACAGCAGCTCAGCCACGAAGCAGAAAACCACGTAAAGTCACATAGCAGGGTCACTTAGTGCTTATGTGTATGGTGCATAAAAGTCACCAATGCTCTGCTGAATCCATGGCTGAAGATTCCAGAGTTGCACTGTCATTAATATCAGCACAAGCCCCACATCACTAAGAAGAACAATGCCAGGTGTCACATTCAGAGCTGTAAAGAACACTGCCACTGGACTCTGGAGCAGTGGAAACTTGTTCTGTGCCCATCACTGTTTGGCAGTCTGATGGGCGAGTCTGGGTTTGTTGGATGCCAGGAGAACATTACCTGCATTGTTTGGTGGAGTAGGGATAATGGTATGGGGCCATTTTCAGGGTTTGGGCTAGGCCCCTTAAGGGAAATCTCAATACTTCAGCATACCAAGACATTCTGGACAATGCTATGCTTCCAACTTTGTAGGAACAGTTTGGTGAAGACCCTTTTATATTCCAGCATGGCTGTGCCCCAGTGCACAAAGCAAGGTCCATAGAGACATAATTGGATGGAGTATGATGTGGAAGAACTTGACTGACCCGCACAGAATCCTGACCTCAACCCCATCAAACACCTTTAGGATAAAATGAAAAACAGGCCTTCTTGTTCAACATTCGTGCCTGACCTCAAAAATGCTTTACTCAATGAATGAGCAAATATTAACACAGAAATACTTCAACATCTTGTGGAAACCATTCCCAGAAGAGTGGAAGCTGTTATAGCTACAAAAGGGGACCAACTTCATATTAATGTTTATGTATTTAGAATTCAATGTCATAAAAGTCCCTGCTGGTGTAATGGTCAGGTCGACTATAGTGTAAGTAGGCAATGTGTGTTCTCTCTAGCTGCCATTATCATCAACTAGTACATTACGCTAAGTCTCACTCATACATACACTTTTCTTGTACAAGTTACTGTTAATGCATATAATATAGGCATGCTATAAAACATCCAAGTCTAAAACACACATACTACAGAGTGTGAAATGCAAATATTTCCAAATAGATATCTGTTTACTTTTAAAACATATAAAGGTAATTGGGACAATCATGTGAAAACATGTTGAAATTGTCTACATTTTGCATGCTTCTACCGTATATATCAGGTTGCTGTCACCCATTTAAAAATAAAAGTCAGAGTTCTACAAATAAACACACACAAACACATTTTCATTTAGCAAATGTATATATATTGATATTACTCAACTTGACTTCACTTGATGATTTCATGCCACATAATATGTTCGTATTTCACATACACACTGACATGATGTTCAAATACATGTGCAGTTCATTTAAGGATCTACAGACTAGAGCTATTGTCATTTTACATTTCATTTTGGTAATCTCTCAAGCCATCATTCTCAAATTAAATTTGGAGGGAATTTGACTGCTTAAAAGCCTTTAGCACACAGTTATTTGGCTGGAATATGATACGAGGTTCCCTGAATCACAACGCTTTTTTACCAAACTGCAGTTACGCACCAAACTTTTATTCCCAAACTGTCTCAAGGTCAAAGTCACTATCATTGCATCCTGCCAGTAGCCAACATGCACTTAACACAAGGGAACATTAATATCTTTATCAATCTGGAACAGTAGAGAGGATGAAATTATCTGAAGAGGTAGAAGTCAATTTCTTCTTGAGAGCATTCTGGCTGAATTCAAATCCGTTTTTTTCCCCATTTTCTCCCATGTAAGTAAGCATGAGTATCATCAGATACAATTCTTGCATTATATTAATATTATTAAGTCGAAGAATTCTCTATAACCAAGGTGCTAATCTATAAAATAGAATTCTGTAATTAAGGGCCAATGCTGAAAATTAGCAGAGCCCTGCATTATTAATACACCATTAATATCTAATTTCTTGCATATATGACTGTACTCCCCTATTCTTTCTTGATGACTTCAATCTTAAGCTAACGCTAGACCAGTTCTGTACATATTCGATTACATCAGAGAAATCCGTGGATATAGTAATAATCGTTTAATGCTATATTAGTTATTATTCACGTAGAGCTTTCAGTGTAGGATCAGATAATCACATGGCATCAAATACTGGCTGTTAAATATTCCTCATTGGGCAAAAGAAAAATCCTCAGGATCTACTTGGAGACCGGATATTATCAGAATGAACAGTTCCAGATTAAACACTTTATTATTATTATTATAGTTATGTCATGAGCTCTCTCTAGGAGAAACTGGATGTTATGGGGTGGAGTATATGGACAGTTTGGAAGCTCCTCTAAGGAAATCTTAAAATGGAACTCCCAAACACTCAACATGGTAAAATCCATGGCTAATGAAGGAAGAGGATCAGTCCGTCTAGCAAGCAGAGGTTTGTACATAGATGCAAATTCTTCAGGGGCGAAATTGCAAAGTGCTTTAAAGCCTACATCGGTAATGATCTGTACAAAAGGGTATAACATGTAAGATGAAGGTCAATCAGCTGTAACATTCCAATGGTATCCATGACCATTGTTCCACTGTTAGAAGTTTATTGCTAATTGCTCTTTGCAGGCAACTCCTATTGTTTTAATATGCACTGCTTACAATTCTATTGCACCTAAGATGACTTCAGTAGTGACAGCAATCTCATCCTTTTTTTTAGTATAAGGACCCAACAGAAATTCTAATACAGGAATTTCAACAATATTCTTGGCCTGTCTCGACATGTTCTTGAGGTGGTGCTACCAACAAATTACGTCGTCGCCCCCTTAAGGAACTTCACTGACAACATGCCAAGATGTGCCTAAAGACACTTGTACATTCTTTTGTCTTTGGTCTTATCTTATGTTCAGGATAGCCTTATGCTTATCTCACTGTATTAACCTTTACAGCTATCTGCTGGGTGTCTATTTCATGCATCAACTACTCTCTCCGTTAAGCAATATTTTGTTGCTTTGAAAACCCTGACTTTCTAATTTTAGACTTTGGGAGCTATTCCCTCCTTGGGAGCTATTGATCTTTCTAGGTCAAGGGCAGGCAACCTTCTGCACTCTAGATGTGGACTACATTTCCCTTGAAGTTTTGCCAGAATTACGGCTGTAAGAGCATTATGGGAAATGTAGTCCACAACATCTGGAGTGCCCAAGGTTGCCTACCCCTGTTCTATATATTTAAATGTTTCTATTATCTCATAATATTCTATTATTTAAGGCCTTCTTCTAAAAGAGTTTCAGCTTCAATACTTCCTTTCAAAACCAAGAAAGGCTGTTAAAACAGGTACAATAGAATATCATCTCAGTTTGTTGTAGATGTTTCCAGATTTTTTTCCCCTCCCAACACAACTGTTGTTGTCACCAATGAAGTAGCATTGCAACATGCATAGCATGACTAACCTAATACAGATTTCTCTTCAAAACTGGGAAATGATCTCCCAAATTCCCGTCATGATAATTATTTGACAAAATGTTTTGACAAAATATTTGCAGTTTTTTTCCATAAATCCCATCCGGTTTAGATCACAAATCAAATGGTGGAACGAAGTATCACAGCATCACCTGTTTTAATTCAGTGCCAGATGGGCAATGGTCATATTACTCAGAAATGTGCTTCATTCAAATCCCTTTGGCATATATATATATATATATATATATATATATATATATATATATATATATGGTAAAAAAAAAAAAAAAGAACAAAAAACAAAGAAATTGATTTTCATGCTAAGAATTTGCAGATGCTCACTAAGGATTTTGAAACAGTGGGCAAATATCTGCCAAAACATTCAATGTTTCTATGCTAATTTATCATCTAGCCGGCAGCTGCTTTCCTTCCGTGGGAAGCAGGTAGCCTGGTCAAGTCGGTGATTTCCTCTCTATGCTAGTGCAAAGAAAGACCCTTCTTGCAAGGGATCAGCACAGAGGACCTTAACTAGAGCCCCCTGCTCTGATTGGCTGTGAGTGCGTTGACACTGACAGGCTCCAGACCTACTGTGTCTCAGCTGTGAGACACAGCAAAGTTTAAAACCATGGTTATCTATTAAGATACACGTCGGGTTTACTACAGACAATCAAGACATATTTTGTTTACCCTTGCAATCCTTTAACAAGCGTACACCCATCTGTTTCCTTACCAAAAAATAGACGGACCCGTGTTAGCTGTTTCAAGCTAAATTATACCGTTTTCTATAGAGCTCACATGTGTAGTAAAAGTAAACAATATTAAACATTTCTATCAAAGTCAAATCAAAAGCTCTATAACCAGAGAATCATATTTTTTTTTTTTTAGAGAAACAATATTTATGGTTGTAAAAGTTTGTTACACATTCACCTATTGGAAAAAAAGAGGGGATAAATGGAGCGCAATGTAGATCTTATATGAGATAGAAGATATACAATGTAGCAGATATAAGATCTACCACATTGTGCTCCCTTTATCCCCTATTTTCTGTGTATTATTTTAGTGGGAATAGAGGCATTTTTCCACTTAAAGGTTGAGTAGCAGCTTATTTTATATTTTTATTTATATATATATATATATATATATATATATATATATATATATATATATATATATATATATATATACACATACATACACACACACACACTCATATTTGTTAAATTTTTTAGTGCACTAATTCACTATTTTTCACATTCACCTATTGGTCTCCTAAAATTGCCAGTAAAAAAAACATGTGCATTAAACTTCTTAAAACAGTGCTGGAGTTCAATCTTAAGCAAAATGATGAACAGTTCGAAACATTTGAAGCATCTCTCACAGCCCTAATGGACTCTTCTCCCTCCACTTATTTTGTTTTGTAAAGAAAATGACTGTTGCATGCCGGACAAACGAACTGGTATGTATTAAAACATGTTGACAAAATGGATTTTGAGATAATAGATTTCTGTGAAGAAAACCAAACCAGAAATCTCCCATTAGAAACCTGTATTAATGAACTACTAAGTCCCGCAGAAACGCAGAATGTGCTTTGCCAACAGGATACATTGTATGGTTATTATGTCATACATTTTCAAATGCAGTATTATTTTTCATGTTTTGGGCTGAATTAGGGGGTCATGTACTAAACAAGTGCAATGGGGAAAAAAAATTAGGTAAAACATGAGTAAGGAGCAATTTGGCACTATTTGTAACACTTTCCTTTTTTTTTTTTTCCTGATTTGGCCTCTTCCGTGCATTTTTCTGGATGTGCTGATAAATTGCTATTATGTTTGCGCACGCTAAAGAGCTTTGCGAAAAATAATTCTTATTTGCGTTTTTATTCGCAATTATGCCCGTTTGTACTACTGAAGTGTTAAACATTTAGTGCATTGCAATAGGAGCAAAGTGCAAAAATTCTTTGCACATAAAATATATTTGCGTTATTTTAGTACATGCCCCTCTTAGTCTCAAAAATAGTTTCAATCATTTTGCCTTCGATTACATTCAATGGAGAAGATTCAAACCTGGGTTTTTATCGAAGTCAATCTTGGATGCCGAATTTTACTTAGTCTCAAAATGAAAGTCGACCTCCAAAGTCGAATTTTAGTGAATAGACCAACTAGAGTTACATTACTCACTTTGTTTTATTGTGTGACCATATTACATGTTAATGTCGGAATGATGGAATCTGCTATTTAGAGGAACCATTTTTTATTCCAAGGTTGCCTATATCATACAATTTGTGTGTCCCGCTACTGACTGCTGCTTTGCACACTTAAGTGCTGTTATCACAAAAATCTTTCCCTGCTAAAAGTGCTTTTAGTTATTATTCAAATACAAGTATTTGAAGGAAACAAAGAGTGAAAGAGTGAGTAAATCGAACTCTTTTTTTGCATGATGCACTTATTTTATTTCCAAACACAAAGCCTGTGGAGGATCTTTGCATCTCAGCTCCATGGCTGCACTGAGAGACTGTCCGCCGACATCGACCATGCGTTTAGTGCCTATTTAAGAGAGATACAAAGCAGATACTTCATACCATAAGTCATTAAAACATTTTACGCTCAATGAAAATCCTTAAAAAAAAAAAAAAGTGTATTCAGATCTTCAAAGAGTAACCCAAAATATCAAATGGAATGTGGTCTACAGTAGTAGATGGTTTATAATTTGACATCTTAGAGCCGCTATCCCCTGGACACATAAACAAAACACAGACTCTCAGAAAACTCACCTCCCTAGCTATCCCCAAACTTGTTAGTCTCACCCACACTATTTCAAAAAATTCTAAAATTCTAAAAATTAAATTTTTTCTTGTATTTTTGTTCATGACAATTTAATATTTAAATGACACTTACTGCAAAAGAATATTAAATTAATTGCCTGTCATTAGAAAAATGTTCCATTATATCTGCACTAAAATAAAATTCCCATGACACGTGTGCTTCAGTGATTACTGTATCTACACTTGACATGCGTCCTGGAAGTAAGATGAATAATTAAAGTCTTGTGAAGTTATAAAAGCATATTCTGTCATTTGCCTACATTTCCTTTTACATTACAAGTTTTAAACAATTGTCTTTCTTTTTTAGGAATGAAAAAATGTATTCTGAGATTCTGATATTTATAAGATTCTTTGAGTTCTACTATGAGTTCTGTTCCCTGCCTCTTGCCACCAAAGATCTATGAACCCTTCTGTTAAAGAAGTTAAAAACTATAAACAAAAAAGTCTAAACTTATAACCTGTTGACTAGTTTGTCACAATTCACCTTTCAGTTAATTATAAGGTCACAATCCTTTGACCCCTTTGTGATAGGACTTTTTTTTGTGATGGATTTTTTTTTGTCTTGCTGAAAATGGTTTTAACATTTCAGCGGTTTGGGTTTAGCTGTAATTTTCCTTTTTCTTGTTTACTGTACCCACACAAATTATGTATTGTATGTTTTCATAATATGCAGGGCTTTCATTAGATACCCATTATTTTATAAGGCAGTGATTTATTTTGTTCATATCATAGAATTTACTATAAAAAAATAATATATTAAGGTGGGAAATTGAAACATTTTTACATTTATTATTTTATTTGAAAAACATTTTACTCATGTGCAAAAGCTACTGAAAAAACAGATTCAAATATTTGTCCTGAGTTTGGAAAAACCCCATGTTTTTCCATTTTTTTTAGCACTTATAAGGCAATAAATACTAGTAGTGCATTGCTATCTCTCAACCATTTTTATTTTGAAAAGTGGACAACAAGTGGGGAATGAAACTTAGGATATGTTGTCAGGGACCCAAGATGAATCTTCCCTTTCATTTTAGGCATTTTTTTCTATATTCAATATGAGCCACTCTGCTCAGTCTTGCTCTCCTTCCTTTCCTAGAATTTCCCTTTCACCAACAAATTCATGTAAAACAAATTGCATTAATGTGCTTAACATTCACAACATTCAGTTTTAAATTATCAAAACATTTACTGGGTCCTCTATAATATTGGTGATACTGTAGGCACATGCCGAGGTTCATCTCGGAGTTCTCCAAGTGCCACTTGTAGCACCTGTGCCATAATTTTGCCATCATTACCCTAGACGATGTGGTTTGCGACTATGAGCTAGAGTTTGTGACAAGGCTGTATATACATTAAAGTTTTATCTATTTTGCGGTCTATTTAACCCCTTAGTAACAAGACATTTTCACCTTGACTTTCCCTTGGTGACAATGGCTGTTTTGACATTTCTGGGGTGTTTGTGTTTATCTGCAATTTTCTTCTTTCTCAGATACTATACCTACACAAATGATATGTTGTTTTTATCGTCATAAGAAGGGCTTTCATTAGATACCATTATGTTCATCATATCTTATAATTTACTACAACAAAATCATAAAATATGATAAAACTTTAAAAAAAAAACACTTTTTCTAACTTTGACCTATAATATAATTTAGACAAATACAATCATTAAAAAAGACCCTGTCTAAATAGTTTCCAAATGTTGTCCCGAGTTCAGAAATATGCATGTTTCCATATTTTTCGGGGTTTTTTTGCGCGTTATGCGGCAAAAACCAAAAAGTGTTTTTTTGTTTTTTCCTATATTGACCTTTTGACCCCAACCCAAAATTTAACCTTAACACTAAATTTAACCCCAACTCTAACCCTTATGCTATCCCTTAATATATATATAATATATTTTAATTTTACCCTATCCCTTATGCTAAAAATTATTTAATTTTAACCCTATAGGCTAATCTAACTATATAACCAGTTTTTAGTTAATTAAATATTTAGTTTACATTTTTTCCATTGCTATGCTACTTGGCTACCACTAGGGGCAGTCAAGTAGCATATTCAGAGCGACGGAAGTGAATTTACTTTCACTTCCGAAGCTCAGACCGCCAGAGGGCATAGCCATATTGACGGAGCATGCTGCGTGGGACGATCGTGGGGGCCCTAGAAAATACATTTCGGTGCTGGCTATTGCCTCGACATCGAGGCAATAGACCAGCACCGTTAAATCGTTTTTTTGCGATCATTGATCGTGAAAACTGCTTGATTCACCGCAGGACGTTCCCGGCAGGACGTGCCTGATACGTCCTTTGTCGTGAATGTGTTAATATATTACTGACATGCGCACATATAAAATGGACCGTGTGATTAATGGTATTAAGATATGTCTGATTGCTGGACCTTGAGCTATGACAAACCATGAAAAGCATCACTTATGTTTTGTACAGAGTTAATAAAAAGCAAGAAATGGTATTTGATTCCTTTCAATTGTCAGGCAAGTTACAAAGAGCTATTCAGTGTGAAATCCAATGTAAGATTACTCTACATGAATAGGATACATATAGCAAATACACATTTTAAGAATGCAGACGCTCTGAAAATAATTTAGACTGTTCAAACAAATTGATCTATTAGATTGGCTTCCATAGAGAAAAGAATCAAGTATGATTTTAGTAGGTTTTTTTAAAGCAGATTTTTGGCAGAATACAAAATAGTGTTTTATTCTGATGTAGATACGGTAGTTTTAACAAAGTCACAGTATTGGGGGGTAACCTCTGTTTCTTGATCAGTGAAAAATGTTAAATATAGAATTCCATTTTCCATAATTTACTGAATTTCCTTACTCTATCTCTACCTTAAATTTTCCCTAAAATGCTATACCTTACATTATTCATACAGTGAATGTAGTGATTAAAACATAATCTATATGTTGTGTTACCAAAATTGCAAGCAAATACATGCATCATGAGATTCATATATTTTTAATGTATCCATGGTGTCTCTGATCTATGACATCACTTTGTGGCTTGAAATGAAAATTATACATTTATAATACAGGTAATCAGTTTTTGCAATGTTAATGTATTGATTAAAGAGTTAACACCATCAAAGTTTTTATATTAATTTGGATTAAAGACAATTTTTGAAAAGAAAAATAATTTAAGGCAACAGTTTCTGTTGTTTTGTTCTTTTTTTTTTAAAGATTTCTCGGGGAAATTGTATGCTACACATATGGACAATAACTTGTTTCTCCAAAATATTTATTTAGCATTGTGTTTTCTTATTTCTTGGATTTAAATAATTGATTCAGTAGTTCCTGCATATATTCAGATACACAGGTGTTCACCATCTCTTCCAATGGTACCCAGCATAAAACCATTAAAATATATCAATTACCTTTACATAACATACTTAACATACACATGACAAAGACGTACATTACTAAATGCTGGGACACAAGAGGGGCACATGTAATCACTCTATCTCCCTTATAGGAGTCTTTCAACTATTGTCTTTAACCTTTAACTCACCATAACCTTTCCCTTTAACTACGCCTAATTCCATTTTGCATTGGTAGACAGCACTTGCACTTTCATTTCCACCCATTCTGGTGTCTTATTATCTTTCCAATTTCTGGCCACTACCAATTTGGTGACCATCAGAATATGAGTTCTCAACATTTTACTTTCTATACTAATTTTAGACCATCCTAAATGCAGCAGGAAATTGTGTCTAAGATAATTTCAGCCCACAAAACCCTTCAATATGCTCCTCGACAGAGGTTCACATTTTGGATTTTTTTTTTTGTGGACAATCATTCATGGACCAAGTACCATCTATCTATAGTTATATAAGTTGTCACTATAGGAAAAAGTATTGTATTATTTACTTTACCTATGGCCTTGACCAAAGCCTCCCTGGGTATCACTCTAGTTAATTATTTTTCACATACTTTCAGAACTTTAAATTATTTTTTTAATTCACCTCTATAACCATACCCAAGCAACGGGAGACAAGGTCCCCAGTCTTCAGCTAAAATGTAAGTCTAAGGTTATTCAACCATTGTATACTTTTCAGCTCTAGATGTTTAAAAAGGAAATGCCTGACTCTCATATAAGAAAACCCTTCATTATGAGGCAATGCAAATTCTAACTGTAATTCATCAAAATTATTTTCGGATCCTACCACACAGTCTTTTAGCGTCTGCATGCCAGCCTCTATCCAACTCCTGAATCTCCTCACTCTGTTCCATACTCCCACGGTATTCTTAAATACTAAAGATTTTCTGATAGTAATAAATAAACCATTGGATCCACCTACTCTCCAGAGCAGTTGAGACAAACTTTCACATCTCAGAATCTCTATTTCGATTTGATAATAATCACCCCCTTCAGCTTCTTCCCTTTTTGTAGCCACCCCATGGTAAACATTCTCTTTTGCACAGAAGAAGTCATAACTGACCTTTATATAAGTTCTATCTTTATGTTTTACATTCTTTGTCATAATACACTGTTAACATTTATTTTTTATTTGAATATTTGCTATAGTGATTAATAACATTCATCAATTCAGGTAGTGATGTTCTAAGCTGTTCCAGTCACAAATACATCAACTGCATATACATATCTTGTGTTCACCCTTTTTCCATCATGAAGCTTCTTATACCTCTAGTATCTCTGATATCTGCAACCAGTGGCTCAATTGTCAATATATACAAAAGGGGTGACAATGGACACCCTCGTCTTGCGCCCTTTGTCTTGTGGCTATAGTGAACCACTCTGCATCTATTCCTGATCCCGCAGGTCTGGTGGCAGGAACTGTATATGTTGTCATAATAGTATCACAGATTTTGCCCAACATCTTGTTTCCCAAAAATAAACATATGAAAATCCTTCTCTATGTCCAATAATAGGGTCAAAAGGGGGATTGCCGCTCGGTTTGCTACATCCCAGATATCTACTAGTATGATGTAGCCAGTCTACCCAAGATAAATCTTACTTTGTATCGATTTTGTAAGCCTCAAATCCCCAAATCTTGGGATCTTTTTCAGCTTTCAGAATGAAAACAATGTACAACCCATAGCACCTCGAGAAAACTGAATTAGTGACAACCTCATTGAATACCCTGTATCTTATAAAAAATCTATTGCTAATGCCATCCAGCCCTGGTGCATTGTTTATCTTCAATCTGATAATTGAGTGCTTTATCTCTGCTGGCGAAATAGATTTATTAATAAAGTCCAGTCTAGTTATTTTAGGAATTCTCATATAAGTAATATATTCTTGATGGGCAGCCTGCTCTTTTCCACTTGGCAGATTATACAGAGATTTATAATATTGACTAAAAGCTACTCCAATTTTTTCAGGAGTCATGCACACCTCTAGTTCTGTTCTGATCTTATACAATATTCTCATTTCTTCCCTTCCCTTTATCTTATTTGAGAACAATCTATCAGCTTTGTTACTCTGATAATACCAATTGATCTTCATATACTATACAATCATACTCTTTATCAGAAGATCATCTACTTTACTCTGTATGACTATGTTTTTTGTGTCCTCTCTAGCTGGAATTGTTTTATTTTCATTTGAAACCATGTATAGACTTATATAAGACCAGCCAATGAAACCCCTCTTTTCTTTTTTGCAATAGCACCAAGTTTATTTAAATGGCCCCTTATACAGTTATTTATTCTATATTACCTACATTTATACAGGATAGTTTGGGATTGAACATACAAGGTAAATAATTATTGATACAAAAAAGAGAGCACACAACAACAAACCAGTATATATATATATATATAGAGAGAGAGAGAGAGAGAGAGTTGTAAACTAATAACCGGTACATTATGTTTTTAGAAGTTTGAGGAATTTTAGACTTGAGAATGTATTTGACATAATCTGGGAGACTATTCCACATATGAGGAGCTCTGAAAACTAAGCTACCATTTTTTGTATATACCTTAATTTATGGATCTTTTGAATTCTTTAACTAAATTACTACCCCATTCCTATAAATTTAAGAGAAAAAGAAATCACAACTAACCCCCCACCTCCTTCTTCTTTTTCCCTTCCACATGAAATATTTACACCTTATTTACTACAGCAACGAATAAGCTCATGTCGGAAAATATATGGCACAGATATGGAACCAGACATGTATTCCTTCCATCAGTAAGGTTATTTGTTTAGTGTAATGTTATGTAAATCCAATATTTTTGTATTATATATTGTAATTAATAAAAAGTTTGATTTGTATGTTTTCTTTAGTTATAAAGTAGTGACAATTATAACAAAAAAGAATTTAAAAAAATAGTCCAACTGAACCCTCAAAATGTTTCTCTGCTTGTAATCTCCTACTTCCTCTTCTGATATGTTAAGACTCTACTGACTATACAAATCAGAGATCTAGTTCTTATTTAGATGTCTCTTGATTATACACAGGAGTTTACAAGATCACAAAACTTATTTTCTTTTTGTCTTCAGTAAAGTTCCAGGCCAATACAAGGAGAGAGGTCACCTGACTCCAATTCCAACAGTGGATTATATGTTATTTAGTTTCTGCTCTGGCAGTATTTTATCCAGAAACTTCTTCTATTTTTTTGTAATTGTAAGCATAATCCCAATTCCCTTTTATAGCATGCTGTACCATACCGGTTTGTTAAATGTAAATATCATCCCTATTGTGTTATCAGCCACCTCCTTCAGCCATACACATATATAATTGGTTTCTTGGTCTTGAAGGGTATCAGACCTAATTCTCTATGACTGCTCGGAAGCATTCAGCTGTGTGGAAGCTGCGTCTTCTCATCTCAGTCTTGAGACTCAACGTACAACGTGCTATGTCATCCCCAATGATTTCTTTATGAGTTATCAGGACTATATTTTAGTAAACCCTAAAGTTTAGCTGATCTTCAAATAAAAATAAATAATTTACCATAATAGTGTATAGTAATATAGTAAGAGAAATCTATACAACGGTGAATGCATCATCTCTTGCTGGGTAGCGTAGAACAGAAGCAGCACTATGACTTGAACTCATTTTTAGGGGGGTAGGTTTTCTGGTTGCATCAAAGTAACAGCTGCTGTAAACAAGGGTCTGATGTTTTGTGAATGATACGATAAGATCAACTGTGACCTTTTTTTGTATCATATTAGTTTGGGCACCTTTAGAGAAACCCCAACGGCTCTCCAGTATTTTCTGTTTTATCTTTTTCCTCTCCTGCCATTGGCTGACATCAGTATTCTGATGTTTTTCTTCTGATCCCTTCTTCTTTGTGCAAACGTCTTCTCATGATCAATGGACTTGTCAAAGAGAAGTGTAAACTAAAGGAAATGTCAAAGTGCACTGTCCCCGTACAGAGCTACTTTATTCCCATGGACATGGAGAGGACATAAACACTGGGAGAAAATAAAATAAAAGAATAAAAGACTCAAAGAAGAAAGTTATTATTTCAATAACAAAAAAAACTAACTATGTTTGTGGGAATTGTTTTTTTATTTTTTAGCCCATGGAGTCCATTAGACACTTGGCTCATCTTTTATATATCAGCTCGACATTTTTAAATTTAAAATACTATTATTGGTTACATTTTGCATACTGTATTTGTGCTCATTTGGTGGCTCTCCAGTCATTTTGTATCGAATTTTACACTAAATCCATATTCTTGGAGCTTGACGCTCTCCCTTTTTACAAAACCTCTGTGTACCAACCTTGACTTGCCCTTAGGGTTGCCACCCAGCTAGTGTTTTACCAATAGACCGGTAAAACAATTGGCTTGAGGCCAGCGTTCAGTCTATGGAGGCAATAGTCTAGCTGGTATTGTTTTTAAGAAACGTAGAAACCCTTCTTGTCTTTGACCCTGTCTGATATAGATCTATAGATCTATTGTCCTGATCTATGGCTCATATTCTGACTTGGATACAGGATCTTCCTTTTTGATACATATCCTTCACACCTGATGGCTGGACCTCATGAGAATCACAGTTGTTGTTAATGTAATCCTAGTACCATTCACTTATTTCCTGAGGGTCCGACCGAGTCTAGACCAAAGACAGTTACAGTTTCCGTTTCAAGTGCTCTCAACAAAGCTTGAAGAAAGCTGTAAACAAGGAATTTTTTTAGAGTGTTTTTACATGAAATTGCTTATATTGTGAGTGCAAAGATCAATAATTATCTGATGAAACAAATAGGGTTTTACTTGGATTGATGCAATTGGTCTATAACTAAAATGTCTAAATAAAATGCATAACCCAGCACTTAGGCATTTACATACAATTTTTCTAATGACTTGCATGGAAACTTTTTTGTGCTTGGAAATAAAAGTTACATTTTAGTTATAATCAGGAAAAATTGTTTCAGATCCGCACAAGATCAATGGGTCGGGTGCCGAGGTTCCAAGATGCCGCCCAAATCTCCAAATACATCGAAATAAAATGCAGAACCCAGCACTCAGTGAAAAGTGAGAACATGATTCAAACGTTGGCGACTTTTCAACCCGTTAGGGTTTTCTTCATTTTATTTCGATGTATTTGGAGATTTGGGCGGCATCTTGGAACCTCGGCACCTGACCCATTGATCTTGTGCGGATCTTAAACAATTTTTCCTGATTATAACTAAAATGTAACTTTTATTTCCAAGCACAAAAAAGTCTCCATGCAAGTCATTAGAAAAATTGTATGTAAATGCCTAAATTCAAAGAAAATGTGTTTTAAATGCATCTGTTTGTGACATATTGTAGCTTGATACACAAATGAACTACTTGCAATGGCAAATGTATAATTTGCATCTTAATCAACAAGGTGATGACATAAACAAGAGACAGAGACATGACTGAAAACATTTTTTTCTTATTTTATGCATTTGCTTATAATCACATATTAGAGATAATTTTTAAACACTTTGCTATTCCCTACATTTAAATTATAAGCAATGTTTAGGAGACAGAGTCCCTTTAAGTTATACTTATGATACAGTCAACTCCCATCATACCCTAGTTACTGAGCTCAGTTCCCATAACTCTGTATTTTAAAATTAAAAATCTTGGATAAATCCCATCAGCCTTTCTAAACTTCCAGTTGGCCAACCCTTAAACCCTTGTAAAAAAAATAAAATAATAATACTGTTAGGAACAGTATAACACTTATTTAATGTTACACCGTTCTTCTTTCAGCAGATTAATGTTTCATTATTTCCATAACATGCAATTACTTGAGAACTTCAACAAAAAGTAATGCAAAGTGGAGCTGAGCGTGTTAGAAAATCCCCATGTGGAAACATTTAAATTACAGTAATCTAAAGCTAATGTAGAAGTAGACAGATCCTTTTATGATGACATACAGAATGGTACTTCATGCACATAGTAAACTTCCTTGTATTGGGTATAAAATCTCCTATAATAAGCAAGCTTTCGTTTATAGCAAACTTTCATAGCAGCAAATTATATAAAGGATTGAACAAAATAGCTATGATTTTTGGTGTTCCGAATAGCCCACAAATTCTTAAATCGGCACGAAAATTGGCCAATATGTCTGATTTTCATGCCAATAGCTAGGCAGCAGGGTTACTTTAACCAATGGGCAAAGTGGGCACATGCCCAGGGCCCAAATGATTGTCTCACATGGTCATGTAGGCAGCAGCCGGAAGTCCACATCAGCTGGATGGGGCTGCCAGAAAAAAAATCATTGCCACCATATATGACAGTACGTCATATCCGGTGGCTGTACTTTCCTTCTCCGGGAGGAGGGAAGACTGCATGAGGGAGAAAAACAGGGACACGGAGAAGCAGTACTGGGGAAAGAGGGAGGAGGGTGATATATAATGAGCACAGTAACATTGGCATTATAATAGAAAACCGAACGCTGGCATACTAATGGGCAAATTGTTTGTGGAATTTTAATGCCAAAATAATACTGGCATATTATTGGGCAAATTGTCTGTGGCAAATTAATGGCAAAATAATACTGGCATATTATCAGGCAAGTTGGCTGTGGCTTACTAATGGCAAAATAATACTGGCATTTTATCGGTCAAATTGTCTATGACTTATTAATGACAAAAGAATACTGGCATATTATTGGGCAAATTGGCTGTGGCTTATTAATGGCAAAATAATACTGGCATATTATTGGTCAAAGTGGCTGTGGCTTATTAATGGCAAAACAATACTGGTATATTATTGGGCAAATTGGCTGTAGCTTATTAATGGCAAAATAATACTGGCACATTACTGGGCAAATTGGCTGCTGCTTATTAATAAAAATAACACTGGCATTTTAATGGCAAAGGTAATACTGGCATATTGATGGCATAATAATACTGGCATACTAATGGACAAATTGGCTGTGGCATACTAATGGCAACATAATACCGGCATATTAATGACAACATAATACTGGCATATTAATGGACACATTGGATGTAGCATATTAATTGCAAAATAATACTGGCATAGTAATGGCAAAATGACTGTGGCATAGTAATGGGCAAATTGGCTGTGGCACATTAATAGCAAAATAACATTGGCATATTAATGGGCAAGATGGCCATATTTAATTGACAAACTGTGGCATATTTTAATAGGCATGCTGACTGTTGCATATGTTAATGACAAAGTGACTGTAGCATGTTAATTGGTACCTGACAGTGGCTTACTTTAATTGGCTGTGGCATGTTCTGTGGGGCAAAATAACATGTACTATGGTGGAAAGTGACACTGTGGCTTGTTCTACAGGGGCAGTTCTGTGGGACAAAGTGACACTGTGGTATGTTCTGTGGGGCAAATTGACACTGTGACATGCCAAATTGTGTGGGTGCAATATGAGTGCAAACTAAGTGCTGTGGGTACAATATAGGTGCCTGGCAAGTGCTGTGGGTACTGTATGGTGCTGTGTTAAGTCCTTTAGGTGCAATGTGCGTGCAGAAAAAGGGAATAAAAACAATATATGTAATTTTCCAATAACATCTTTATTATATGTACAAATAGTTGAATGTGATATGAAAATATTTGCGGATAATATTAAAACTTTTTTACAGTGCGACTTTAGAAAAATTGTGTCGAGGGGGGCCCACTGGTAAAGACTTTGCCCAGGGCCCACTATGTTCTTAAAGCGGCCCCGCTTAGCAGCCAAAATAATTATATATAAATGACCCACAGTTCCATTTTAAGTGGTGGGTGAATTAATTAACATTTTCTGCCAATCTGGTTTTGACATGCACACACTATACATAGCTTATGGGTCCTGTCCCGGTCTAACTGCTGCCTACACACAGTACAAGTCTGTAACCTATACATATTTTTAACAAGCAAGAAATGAGCACCAGACAAAATTCTGGTCCTTTCTGACTCATCCCACAATATGTCATGGAACTCTGTCCCAGCAGGTAGAACCCTTAGAATAGCGTAATGTTAAAAATGCTTCTGGCAAGCATGACCCAGCAACAATACCGTTACAACTTCCTTACATTAGGTTTCATTACTACGACTATCAAGATTTAATTCAATAAAGCTATTATTCAAGCACCAAAGTGCAGAGAATGTACAGCATAACTTAAAACCATGATATAAATCTCAGTACAGCCTCTTAAAGACAGTGTAAAACATAGCACCCTGCTACATATTAATGTATTTAAACTACAAATCTGCAAAATCTATAACTATAAAAAATACTGAAAGATTAAATAAAACTGCCTCCAACTGGATTTGATTTTATGCTAAGCCCATAGCTTGTTTTGTACCACTTTAGCAGCTGGTACTATTAATGAGAAGCCTTTACTGCGGATTCATATTTATTTACTGGATCACTATAAAGAAAAATAACTTGGGTCACATTGTTAAAGTTTAAAATATTAGATTATAAACAGCAATACTAAAGATATCCAGTTGGCAATAGCCGGGCAGGCAGCCAAATGTGAATCCATTTATAAATGGTTACTTTGAATTGTGTCTTTTTAAATCATACCTTCACAGAGGCTTTAGAATGGTGCTACTCCATGGAAGGCCCGAGAACCACATGCCATTTCCTACAGCTCTCTTGGTGACTCATTTATACAAAAAGATGTGAAGTGAAATGACTTCCAACAGAATGTAGTCTGAGCTTTCATTTTTAAGGGGGAAAGTAACAATAAATAATAAACATATTTTGTATGTGGCCTACAGAGCTGCGTTATATTTATAAATAATGCTTACTGTTACTAGCAAACCTTAAAATCCTGTTTTTACTACAAACATACCCAGTATACAGTGCATGTGGCCAAGAGAGCTACATTATATTTATTTTTAAAAAAATGCTAAATGTTACAAGTGAACCTTAAACAATGGCTAAGTGTAAGGATATTTTATGCACATGTTAAAATGTTTTGCTATGTACATTACAAGGCATGCTGCTTCATAGGTCATATAAAACAATATCTGTGTTTGTTTTATATCCCTGCTGCTGCCCTCAACTATTTAATAGGGGGTAAACATTTAAAATTGCTACGTTATTAAACTGAGGGATGTATGTGTGTAAGGCTGGGAGGAAGACTATATTACTTGCACTTGTATCTCTTTTTTCTCCTTTTAATATAACATCTGAATAATAACTGTGTATATATGTCCCCCAAATTTTATACTTTAACCGTAAACTACTTGCATGCGGATATTTCGACAACCATGGGAGTAGACATAGAAAGGTTGGAAAGTGGATAAGATTCTTTAAATTAGTTGACTGTACCCATCATTCACAAGCTGAAAATGTATATAATTATGAGGACTCTTTCTCTTGTATGTATGGATTTTTTTTTGTATATGTGAATTTGACCAATAAAATATTTAAAAAAAAAAACATTTAAAATTGCTTTTAAAATTGCTATTTATTTATGTTCTGTGGTTTATTTCATTGTTTTTTTTTCTTTAATTACTAGCATGTTGTTGCAGAGACACGCCTGATGAAGTACAAGAGTAACCAAAGAGTAGAGCAGTACCTGTGTGTACCTGAAGTGAGCTCTGAGGCCATGTAAATGCATGTTCTCAATAGATTGAGGGGTGGGCACATCTCAGTATATTGTAATTTAGGGTATTAGACTAAATACTTGGGAACAGGATTAGATAGTTATATCATCAACTAACCTGTCCCTATCTCTGGGGCTGTGTATGCCCTGTCTCTCTGTGAGACTCATCTTCTTATTGCATGGCATCCCTAATGCTGTACATTGACACCATGACAGGCTGATGTCCAGAGTGGACACTGACAGTGGGGGAGGAGGTTGCAAAAACATATGGGGGCAGAGTCTGGCCCTTTCCATTCTGAATAACGAAATGGGAGAATCCCTAGCTTCTGGGTTGTTCCTGTGTAAATGGAGGTGTGGGGTGGCCCTGGTGTGGGGTGAGGCAACATCAGTGCTCTGTTTTTATTGCAGCCCTCTACATTAAAGTCTGGGACTATTATAGACTGACTCCTTAATTCCTGCACTTAGATTATTTTCTCTATGGGTTCCTACTGGCAATGTCCTCTGGCTCCATATATCATTTAGGGACCAAAGCTGCCAAAGCTGGATTGTGACTTTGACTACTCTTCGACCCCCTAATATTACTCCTCCGATCAGCACCCATGCCGTGCCATGAACCTGTTTCTCTACTGGCACTCCTCATAAATAGTAAGTCTGCTATGGTGGGCAACTCTTTGTCTTTGTTTCCACTTCTTCTAAACCCATTAGTCTGCGATCCCTACTGCTGGCATACACTGCAACTAGAATGTAATTTATAAACTCCGGCTGTCATGCATTAATATTTGGCTCTGTGGAAGTAGATTTCTGTCAGTCAGACCACAAGTAGAACTTGTTCATTTGCAACAAACCCCACAACAGGTGGGGAAAAAAAGAAATACATTGTATTCTTTGAAAGGCAAGAAGATCTAATCATCTCTGTTAACATCCATTAATTAAAGTGCAAATGAATTACATTATTTTAATCTATTTCAGGGAATCTGATAAAAAGTAACCTTGGCCCCCTGAAACGTTGTGCACTTAGTATGTACTTTGATAAACAAGTTAATCACCCGTAGCCAGTCATTTGAATGCTTAGGGATCTCTTCTTCCCTTACCGTAGACTGTGCCAATACTCCTGCAGTGACAATTTTCAGTAATTTAGTTGGTCCCACTGTTTATTCATGTAATGTTTTTGTATATCGCTCCTCTTCATGTACTCTGCTTGTCTTCTTGTTATACTTTATTACCTTGAGTTCAACAGTTTTTTTTAACTCAATGTTTCCCAAATTACTTTTACAATGCTTGCTTAGCTTCTTATACCAGTCACTCAAATGATAATAAAAATAAATATGCATTTAGATTTTAATTAAATTATTTTTGTATTATAATGCATAATTATGTTACCTTTTCCTTTGCTATTTACATTGGCTGAGTTCTGTTCCAAATGTAGGTAGATTGCCCCTGTCCATCTGTTGATGGCATGCAATATTATATATGAAATAAGCAGCAACAATGCAGTCCTAAACTGCCAATGGTGCATGCACAGTAACAGGTACACTGTATATCACCTGTAGTCAGACCAGAACTAAGCTTGACCTAAAGGAAGGGTCATGGCAGCTTTCTCCTTGATTGACACATGCTCACACCACTGACAGATTGAGCCAGCTTCCACAGCTGCCACAGAGCATTGCTCTATTAAATGCCAGACCTTGACAGACCTGTATTCTTTGCAATCAGGGTATATATGCAGGGCCATATTTAAGGCAGGGATAAAGATGCATCTGCCCTGGATCCATGTCATTCCTAGTTGTGTCCAAAGCATCTGACCCTTGAGCCTGCACCAGCCTTAAAATCCTCATTCTCTAGGTACATGAGATTAACAATGTTTCAACTCATTCTCACACAAATTCTTCCTATGAAAATCCACCCAGTTATTCTTCATGTAACCATACTATCATTTAATCATCAAGGGAAATATTAGGTCTCTGAACTAATAAACTCATCTATGGCTACGGCGTTTTATACTACACTTCTGACCTTGGCGTATTAGCTGCATAAATCCCATCCCTGGCACCTGTAAAAAAACAGAAAAACACTAAAAACAAATTCGTAAATGTTGTACCTATAACCTGGCACAAAAAAATACTTATATTTAAGTAAAATGTTGACTGAAGTATGTTAATATTTTAAATTGAAATGATTTAAACAGTACAAAAAACCTAGGTTATTGAGACCTCTTTGCTCCGTATAGTTGTATCAGGGGGCTGACATGTTGTTTGGAATCTTGTCTTCCTCGCCTACTTCAAGTAAATGAAAATACAGTGAAGCTAATCTCTCTATACAACACATTCTACATGTCTGTGTCACTCGGACATAATGAACATGAGCATACTCTTTATACAGCAATAATGAATTAAACAGAAAGAAAACCATATCTAAATTCAAATAGGTACACAGGCTGCTGATATAGATGGGCCCAGAAATGAGTTGAAATTAATGTTGCAAATAACTGCTGTATGCTGTTTATAAGTGACAAGAAAATAGTCTCTCCATTCATTATGCGAATTCGTAGTCTGCCTGTGTGCTCATTAAGAATGGCTTTTTCCTGTTCTGGTTTTAACCTCAGTTATTTTCCCTGTGAGGCTTAATTTATTTATTTATATTTAAATACTTTTGTGGCTGCCAGCTGATGTCCCAACTTCCTCATCATACTTCTTCGGAATAGTAATTACTCCATCTTTCCCTGAGCTGCATTTCTAGTTAGCTGCTGGCTGGTTTTCTCACTGCATATGTACAGTGTGTTGGCAACAGGCCACCTTGGCTCCAGTGCGCTCTTTTTTGTGATTTTAAAAGACCGTCTTTGTTCTAGAACTTGGTAAATGGGTCGCTAAAGCGAGATTACAATTGGCCAGCATATACCAAGCTCTTGCTGTCTGAAAGGGTTATGTGATATACATACTCATCAAGCAATACTCAGTAATAACACCACCACTTTTTTTTAACTGTGTATCATTTATTTTTAAAGCATGGAGAAAAAAATCCATTGTGGTTGTGATTTTGGGGGTTTGTTTGCACTAAGGTACTGGATAGGGTCAGCCTGGTTTGGGACAGCAGCAGCTGATGTGTTTTTGATTTTGGCAAAACATATCACACAGTGCCAGCTTTGCCACCAAACAGCTTGTCAGTGCCAGCTTTTCCACCAAACAGTTGCAGTGCCATTTTTGCCCACAAACAGCTTGCAAGTCCCATGTGTCCCATGACATCTGTGGGCACATAGACTGGATAAAGTACATGCATACGTATCCTCATAATATCTCCCAAAAATATTTAATGTTCTGGTAGACTCAAATCTGGACTATGCAGAGCTATTCTCAGTGTTTAAATATTTTGTACTTCGTCCTGTTATGTGGTTCTCCTCACTGTATTTCGTCCTGTCTAAATGTTTAGTCTTTAGACACCAAAGCCCAACATGTCTAGAATCTTAGATATATGTAGATGCACAGTTCTTACATGCCAACTTGTTAATTAAGGTCACAGATATGTCAGTATAGGTTGAGTTGTTTTGGATAATTGGTCATTTCAGATAAAGGATAATTCTCACCAATAAGATATATTAAAGCCTCTCAGCACTCATGGGATACTGTAGTTTCAATGAAAATACTATACAGAACAAATAAATCACTTAGCGTGTCAGGCCTGCACACATGTCATTAAATAACCCTTTGTGGGAGTGGGGGAATCCGAGTATGCATGGAAAGGCTATACCACAGCTTAATGGAACTGTACACTGAATAAACTACAGTTCGCTTACATTTTGACAGGTGTGTGTGAAATCTGCAACTTGTGGAAAAATCCCAAAACGTTTTTGGGTAACGCATCATTTTGGATAAAAGATTGCTAGATAGGGGATACTCAACCTGTATACACAAGAGGGAGCCAAGATTCCATGTTTTTATCTTCCGCATACTCCGATTTTTTGAGACATAGAATCAGAGACTGGTATTTTTTTTTTAAACATTTTAAAGTCGTCTACGTCCTTGACATATTTTTATTATTGGTAATTTTTTTCTTATCATTAAAATAGTCCAAACCTACTGCCGGATTTCTAATATTGATAACAATGGGAGTTCTCTACAAGGGTTCTACGTTCTAAAGGTCAGAAGGAACATTCCTTTGGTTTCCATGGAAATTGTTTCACTTTTAAAAAAGTTGTCTTTTAGAATATACCCCCAAGAGATACAGACATGATTTCAAAACCATCCACTCTGTGATCCTAAGTGACTGGCTTCCCCTCCAGCTAGACAATAAATATATCCCCAGAAGTAGATGAACTCACAGAATACAGATAGTTTTAAAATGATATATATTATATGTATATACACACACCGATGTATACAGATATATGTGCATATACACATATTTACATATACATTTATATATACACACATGCATATACATAGATTTTTCCTAATTGTATTAAATTCTCCCACTATTTGCTGGGTGAGAAATGTCATATTTGACCAAGGTTTGAAATGCGTTGCCATACTTCTTAACACAATTCTTTTTTATACAGTTGCTAACAGAGAGTTCTAGCTTCCAGAAGCATGGACAACAAATGAATTATGGATTACAAATCTAGAAAGGGAAACTCATGGGAAATATAACAACATTTTCTTTGTGTATTATTTTAAGACTGCCATTTCAATTACCAGTATATACACAACACTTTCAGGCTTCTCTGATTAGGTAGTACATCAATGGCATTAGTCAGGTATACCATGCAAGCATCACTGCAAGCAACATGTAAGCAAATTTAACAGGAGGGAGTTACAGTGCTGGTAGTGGCCTGGAAGCGTCAACCAGCGGACAGCCTTTTAATCACTAGTGTGAGCTACATAAACAAATAGTAGTGCTCTTACATAGTTATAAGGCTGCCAGCTCTTGGATGGTGGCGTACTGGATGGAAACGATACAAGCAGTTAGCATGTTGCTTGACAGCTGCATCGGTGTTGGGTCTTTGGACAAACATTCTCCACTGTAACCATGGCAGCTGTGTAGACAACTTTAGTCAGATCTAGATGTCTAAAGAGAATAAGGATATTGGATGACTATGCTGCCCAATTGACTTATCATGCTTTTATTATCTGCATTATTGCCCAATGACTCCTGAGACCAGAGGTTTCAAACCTTGCATTCAAAAACAGCAACATATAAGCCATACTGTGGGTCTGGTATAAGCAAATGTCAACACTGGTGGAATATGAATGAGAGTTGCAGGCAATTAATAAAAGTGTTCTCCACAGAAACTTCATAATGACAAGTATCTTCTCATTCAATCCTGATAGCAGTAGATTGGCTGCAGAAGACCAGCTTAGGCCTGGCTCTTAAACCGAGAATGACGGAGATATACGAAGCACTTAATACAAATGCGACTGAGTGAGGTACACGAACACTCTCCGTATGAAAACCGAAGCTCGTAATACGAACAACGGAGATATCCGAACACACAAAGTCATCCGATTATACGAATTACAGCACCGGAAGTGACGTGACGCTGTTTGAAAGTCGTGCTAACAGTGACGATTTGATTGCTAATTGCTTCTTAAAATGTATAAAAGCAGCCTCATCTCCTATGAGTACTGCTGGATCCTGATGAAGCCTATTTGAATGGGCAAAAGGCGTTGATCCGATCAAGCATTACTTATTGGAGATTGAGACTCTCCAGAACGATTTGTCAGAACCGGATCCTGTTTTATTCTGTGTTCAAGACTTTGCTTCCTTACGGATGTTCCTGATCTTAAGTGTAAGATACTATATACATATTTTTATTAAATAGAGTTACCATCAACTGATATCTCTTTATTCTTGGAGGTTGAAAGAACACCAACCCAGGAGATAGAACCTTCAATTTTGCTCACAGTTTGTCCTAACAATATGGACTATAAGTGAGTGCTATATGTCTTACATTCTGTATTGTTGCACAGTTCTAACAGATTTATCTGCTACACTTTTAAAGCATTTTAGTGCACTGTCACTTTGTGTTAATTGTTGTTGTATTTTCTCTGTGACGCTGTGGGATAGTTGCCGGACGAGTTGCTGCTAGTGCGATTTTCTCTTTAGCACCACCCACCTCACTACTTGACCTATTCCATTTTTTTCAACTTAGGTTTATGCTGTGTCAGTAACTGGGGGAGAAAAACCATGCTTCACAGAGTTGGCATAATCAAAAAAGACAGCTTTTTCAGAGGCTCCACACACAAGGATGAAACTGCTTACGCAGTTATGATGATTTGGGGCAACTAAAAGCTGCTCAATGGGCAGCTTTAAAGTATTAGGACCCCTGCCAGGTAAGAAGGGTACATGTCCTGCCATGCTGGTTACAGATGGCACACTACTAAACCCACGTCCGCAGCTGGAGTAGTGCATTAACAAACATATGTTTAATATAGTGTAAAAATAACCATTTTGTTAAATGAATTCATTCAGTCATACTGTACTATTACCATTTACTATCGATTTCTATAAACACTTACTGGATTGTCCTAAGTCCATAACTAAAATAGGTCATGGATATTCAGTTGTAGATTTTTTTGTGTGTGATATTCATATTAAAATGCTGATGAATTAATTATGCAGATTGCATCAATTGAAGAAATGCGTAATCACTTGACCCCCTCATTCACATGGGGCACGGTATTTCCACGAAAAGCCTAATTATGTCTAAATTAAATATATTGTTCAAATGTATTTTTTTTGAGAGAGGGGGAGACAGACAGAGACAGAGAGACAGACAGACTAGAGAGAGAGAGAGAGAGAGACAGACAGACAGAGAGAGAGAGGGGGGGAGAGAGAGAGAAAGAGAGAGAGAGAGAGAGAGAGAGAGAGAGAGAGAGAGAGAGAGAGAGGAGAGAGAGAGAGAGAGAACGAGAGAGACCTTTAAACAACACACATAATGACTTTCATAAGACCTTTTATATTAACAGATGGGCTTTGAATGATCTAGAGTGGCATAATCATGCTTTCAACCACTCCTGTTCACATGCAATTTACCTCTTCTTCTTCAACAATCAAAATGACCTCTCTTTATGTGTGATAATTAATTGTAAAAAAAGATATTTAAGGGGGAAAAAAAACTTCAAAAACAAGCTGCAATTTTACTCTAAGGGAAGTATCTGGTAGGAAATCATTAGTTCTGGAATAGCACTAATTGTGCAGCTAATACAATGCTACAAGAGAAGCACATTAAATATTATGTTTTGCCCAACAGAATTGGATGAGTCAGAAGACAGCAGGCTAGTGAAGGACGGTATTAGTTTTCTACATACACATGCTTAAGAACATTATAAAAGTCTGGAACACATATGTTTCGATTCTGTATCATGTAAAGTAAAGGAAAATAAACACATCTGTTTTATAAGCTATTTCTCTAAAAATTGCAAGTCTAAAAGTTATTTCTGCTACAATAGCAACAGTCCTGCCTATCTCCTCAAGCCCTCCTTCTGGTGTTACATCACAGCTGCACAGCGGTACTTTCCAGGGGGCGACTAAAAACGCTACCCCTTTAAAAAAAATTGCTAGCAGAGACGCTAGCTGGGGAGATCAGCAGATTTCCCTTCACCAGCCTCTCTGCAGGTGAGCAGGCAGCTGAATGTCTGTGCGCTGCTCAGCAAGGTGGTGCTATGGCAAGGGATATGGGGCAATAATGAAAACATTACAATAGAAATAAAGTAGGAGAGGTGTTGAGTTAGAACATTTGTTCCATAAGGGGCCCCACAACAAGTAGAACCATTTGTTTTTTTTGGGGGGTGCCCGAATTTAGTCATGCCAGCACAAAACCAAAATTCACCACTGAAAACTACAGCAGAGGAAGCACTCCATCTCACTTCATCATTGAATTTAGAAATCAATGTCAATGTCACAAAACAAGCCAGGCAGAGATTACTAAAGGGGACAGAGGAATGAGGAAGGGGAAAGATAAAGAGAAACATGTACAAATGAGACTAAAATGTTAGAGCAAGAAAACAGAAGGAGGGACGCAGGGAAACGAAAAAAAAAACATCAATACAGGAGAAAGAAGGAAGCATGTGAGTTAGAGAAAATTAAAGAAATTGCCCTGTGGAAAGGTGAAGAAGGGGTAAATACTGGATGGCTGGTCGCAGAAACAAAATGGTGAGGGACAGAGCAATATAGTATTATACATAAGATACACCAAGCAGCCATAACATTTTGACCACCTGTCTAATATTGTGTAGCCACCAAAACAGCCTTGACCAATTGAGGCATGGACTCCACTAGACCTCTGAAGGTGTGCTGTTGTATGTGGCACCAAGACGTTACAATTTCAAGTAAACACAGTACAATAGTGTAATACAATTTAGACAATAACATGACCACAATAATGCACTCACAAACAGATGTAAAAATGCGGAACTGAAATGATGATTTCATCTTTAAAAGGACTAAAAACAACCATGGACAGGATCAGATAGAACAAATACTGGACCTCCGCTAGGGAAACATTTACAAGGAGCAAAAAAGTGCATGTAGAATATATCCTGGAACAATAAGGGACAGCGCAGAGAATGTGGAACAGCTGCCGCTGGAGGACATGAATTGAGATCCGGTGAAACGCGTAGAGATCCCATATTGCTGCCATATCCAGCTCTCATTTGACATCACCTTATTTCATCCTCCAGTGGCAGCCATTCCACATTCTCTGTGCTGTACCAAGCCATTAGCAGCAGATCCTTTAAGATCAGGAGCCATAGGGGCACCAGGTCTCAGTATAACTTCTCCAATAAAGAGCAAGTATCGTGAGATCTCACTAAAAACGATTTTACCCTGTGGCACGGAGGTTTCTATTCACGTCCCTACCTAACACACTCATATACGTAAAGGTACTTCTTCATATGCACAGGTGTTAAGGCAGCAGAGTAAATATAAACTACAGCTGTTGATATGAACAATAACCAGTAATGCAATGCCAGCCTATAACTGACATGATATTACCTGTATTGGTTTACCACAAGAAGTGTTATGACAGTGTGTCAAATAACATATGTTACATATACTGCATATACAAATGTATTAGTGGCAATTCCCTAATTTTTATTTGGGTTACAAGTGGCGTATGGGATACCTGTGTTTTCATTCATGGCAGGTTGATTCACAGGGTAATTGTATTATTTGTGCAGTAATAGCGTATATTTGGAAAAATTTGAATAATCAATTGTTCTTAAAAATGTGGTATTATGGCATATATTTTCATATCAATTAACTATTTTAAACAATCTGTTCTTTTAGTCCCTAAAGTGTACAATTTTTCAAATAATGTTGAATTGAAATAACCGAAATGCAAAACATTTTACCGCATTCGGGTTGATTACAGGGAATACAGGGCATTCCCCAAGCTAAGCTCCCCCAAATGAATAGGGCCAATATTTTGTATACATGATTTTAGTCCTACTACATCCATTGATTTCTGCCATTTTTGTGTGATATTCAAGTTAAAATGCTGATCAATTAATTATGCAGATTGCATCGATTGAAGGTATGTATAATCACTTGACCCCCTCATTCACATGGGTTACAGTATTTCCACGAGAAGCCGACTTATGTCTAAATTAAAATAAATGGATTTTGTTTGAGAGATTGAGACAACATTTTGGACCAACTTCCATAAAAATCACAGATAACGGCCATATTAACCAGCCAAATTGCAGATTTCTCATATTAAATAGCCAAATTCCAGATTTCGGCGATTTAGCTGTTAGCAGTAATCTGGGATGATTTCGGGAAATATTAACCCCTTAGTGACAAGACATTTTTACCTTGACTTTCCCTTGGTGACAATGGCTGTTTTGACATTCCTGGGGTGTTTGTGTTTAGCTGTAATTTTCTTCTTTCTCACATACTGTACCCACACAAATTATATGTTGTTTTTATCGTAATAAGAAGGGCTTTCATTAGATACCATTATGTTCATCATATCTTATCATTTACTGCAAAATAAATCATAAAATATGATTTATTTATTTTTTTAAATACAAAAAAAATAAAAAATAAATACTTTTCTAACTTTGACCTAAAATATAATTTACACAAATACAATCATTAAAAAAGACCCTGTCTAAATAGTTTCTAAATGTTGTGCCGAGTTCATAAATATGAATGCTTCTATATTTTTTGTGTTTTTTTTTGCGAGTTATGGGGCAAAAAACAAAAACAGTGTTTTTGGGTTTTTCCTATATTGACCTTTTGACCCCAACCCGAGCCCTAAATTTAACTCTAACACTAAATTTAACCCCAACTCTAACCCTTATGCTATCCCTAAATATAATTTAATTTTCATTTATTTGTAACCCTTTACCTTATGCTAAAATTATTTAATTTTAACCCTATGGGCTTATCTAACCATAATACCCGTTTTAAGCTAATTTAAAAAAATGTTTTAACATTGCAATGTTTCTTGCTGCCTCTAGGGTCAGTCAAGCAACATATTCAGACCGACGGAAGTGAATTTTCATTCACTTCCGAAGCCCAGACCACAAGAGGGCATAGCCATCTTGACGGAGCATGATCATAGGTGCCCCAGAGAGGAAATTTCGGTGCTGGCTATTGCCTCGACATCGAGGCAATAGACCAGCACCGTTAAAGTGGTTTTCACGATCGCTGATCGCACAAAACGCTTGTTTCACCGCAGGATGTGCCAGGCACGTCCATTGTCAGGAACGGATTTCCCAGCAGAACGTGCCTGACATGTCCATTGTCGCGAAAGGGTTGAATAAAATCCTTTGTTTACAAGTTGCGCCTATCCAAGATTGTGAAACAATGAAATTCTTCATGTTGACAGTGAATAAGATACAATGATTAGCTTTAATTGTGACTATGAAGACATCAAACAGACACCAAACAGAGCTATACAACAGCAGGTAGATAAGAAATGTAACAAACGTATTTCTATATGATCACCGATCTATACATGCTATAGGATTTCTAAAATGCCTAAACCACTGAATTTCTGATGCACAGTTTACACATTGGTCATTTCAACCTTTTCCAAGAACCCATGTGTGTTGTTGCAGATGAAAATCAAACAAAACAAAAAAGAATGGTGACACTGTAGTCATTTATATCCCAAAGGGAAACATCAGAGTTTCCTGGATTATTATTACATACACTTATTTAACTGAATCAGATCTGCATACCTGATTACCTGCATGGGTAAACACAGTCAAGGATTTTAAGCATGCGTGGGATAGACACAAGGCTATCCTAGCTATAAGACCGGGAACGGGGGACTAATAAAAGTACTCAAAAAAAAAATAAAAAAATTGGGCAGACTAGATGGACCGAATGGTTCTTATCTGCCGACACATTCTATGTTTCTATACCTGTATTTGCTAGAGAAACATAACTGTCTTAAGTACTTATTGAATCTGCAGGTGATTCATTTAATGTTTAAGACGCTAACTATTGGTGACAAAGTCAATCGTTTTTCAGATTATATTCATCTTGAAATAATTTAACACAAGAGTATGCAGAATATCACTAGTATGTGAGCCCAGCTATTTTTTAACCAAGATTGAAGTTAAATACAACATCCCAAATCAACCACAGTAGGTATTGTGTGACTACATGTAACAAATGGAAAAGACAACTTAAATATTCATAACCTCTGCTAACTAATTCCAAAAAAGATCATTATGAACTTACTGTATGCTGGAAACTATACACCAAACTCATATTTACACATCACTACAGGTATTTCTAATCCATTGAGTTCCGAATGGTCTACATTATCCCATTTCATTTAATGACTGTACTTCCAACTACAATCAAAGTTATTTCATTGTGTCCTGCACCTAGAATTAATTAGAATAATGGTGTGTTATCACGTAGCATGTCCTCACAGACCAGGGTGAAAACACTTATAAGCAGAGAAGACAGAATCAGCTCGGTATGCTGTACAGAGTCGAAGAGTTTGATTTATTGGTAAACCATCACAGGGTAAGAGTCTGATTTATTGGTGCACTTTCACAGAATGAGACCGTGATTTATTGGCACACGATCACAAAACAGATGATACTTTCAGACATCAGCAACACCGGACTAAAACATTGCCTATTCTGTTGTCCTAAAACCCTGCTCACCACTAACCGTTCTCACAATTTACTGAATGCTGGAGATGGGAACTTGCAGTTTGAGATTGTCATCCAACAGTCATCTAACTGGTATACATAGTACCAATCAAAACGTTCCTAACTGGTATACATAGTACCAATCAAAACGTACCTAACTGGTATACATAGTACCAATCAAAACGAACCTAACTGGTATACAGAGTACCAATCAAAACGTACCTAACTGGTATACATAGTACCAATCAAAACATACCTAACTGGTATACAGAGTACCAATCAAAACATACCTAACTGGTATATAAAGTACCAATCAAACAGACAGACCTCTGAAGGACCCACGTTCTTTTTACTTAATGTACTATCACACACAAACACCATTTTGTGAGAGTTTTTATATTTACAGTGCATTGATATGACCATTTCAAACATATGTTACCGTGCTTATTATTTTTAAGGATAACTTACCCATTGACATTACTTTTAGCCGGGTTGCCACCCCACCGGTATTTTACCAGCACAGTTAAGTTAAGGTTTTTGAGCCGATGCCAGTATAACTAAAATACTGCCAATACAAAGCTGCCATTTATTTCTGTTGTGGAGCAGGAAGTGAGGCTCGCACAATATCCAGTACTATGCCGATGCTGCATAAACTGCCTGCACTCTGCACCTCTGGCACCGAGGGTGGTCGAAGCAGGGACTGTTTTGGAATCTGGAGTACAGGAGAATAAACCCACAAAGTGGGTGGAAAAGCGGTTTTTGAAACTAATTAATTTCACTGGGAAACAAATAAGCAACAAGTTTCCATTTATATTTCTTGCTTTAAGCTAGACTAGACGATCTCTCATTGACATTTAACAAACATTAGTCGACCACTATCGGCTACAGTGTCTTCTTTACAGGGTCTTTGTTTTTCCCACTAAATACTTTTACTGCAGGGCACAGAGGTCAAGTGTCTATTTAACAGAGCAGGCTAGAGACTTGAGTAATAATAGAAAGGATACATATTAAAAAGGGAGGTAATACATGTTTATGTGACAATTTATGTTTGCTACAAAGCTACCATTAAGTATTAGTCAATGCAGATTGTCATTACAATTTTTGCAGAAAGAAGTGGTTTTATTTGCCTTCGTTTGGATCAAAGATGCACTGGGCCTGCAGGACTCTAGTTAGTGTTAGCTTAATATTCCAGGTGTTTTTAGTAGGTACAAGTGTGCTAGAACTTTGTTGCTGATGGCCAATAGACAGGAAAACCACCTATATGAAGAAGAGCCCCTCCATGGTGATAATATCGTTAAAGCACTGGATGGGTTTATTTATCCATTTTTTACTTGAGGTGCACATTTTGTCCAGAAATTATTTTCTGGTGCCTTACAGCTATGGTTGCCACCCAGCCTGTATTTTACAGACAGGGTGGTTAAAAATGGGTTTAAATCAGTCCTACTTGACATTGTGAACTTCTCTTGAGGCCCAATCCCTCTGCGACCCGTCTCTTGCCTCTTCCTGTGTCAAGCCATCAGTATGAATGGATGGGACAACTGTACTATTCTGTTTTGCTTGTGCCCATATGGGCTTTGTTTATAATGTGATTTTTTTTTTTATTGCAAGTATACTCATATGATTTGATAATGTAACAAAGTAGGGCAAAGAAAAGCGGAAAGAGAAAAGTTGACTGATTTTTATGTGAAAGCATTTCAATTTATTTTTTACAGTAAAAAAAAAAAAAAAGAAGAAAGATATACAAATAAAAAAATAAATAAAAATTGGTTTAAGGCGAATGTTGGGCCTATGGAAGCAATAGCATTGCCAGTATTTGTTTTAAGAAAAGGTGGCAACCTATATTGAAATATATAAAAACAAATTCTAGATAATAACATTTGTGTTTCTCTATATAGCTAGCTATCTGATTCTTTCTCTATGACTCTGTTGTGGCTAGATACGTTATATCTTGATTAATAGTATGTTTTACAGTAAGTTGAGAGCAGTCAAATATTGACTGATTTAAAGTGCATTCCTGATGTCTAACTTATTTTTGTTTCTCTACCTTACAGTCTTTGATCAATTAAAATGAAGGTTATCCATCCACTCAAGAGACTCTGATTTTTAATGAAACCACAAAAACTGCCTGCAGTTACCATCAGACAAAAACAAACTCTCAGAAGAGACATATAATGAAGCAGAAGATTAGCTTATCGTAATACTGCCACATTATTTAAAATAGTCCTAATCACTACTTGACCTCTGTACCCCAAACCCAAAAATGTCACTGATGGTGCTTTTCATATGATGATGGTCTATTAAACACACAAAATAGTATATATGCTGTTATAATATTAAAAAGAAAATACTCTTAATTCTAAAATGTATTTATAGGAACATCCCTGACTCAAAAGAAAATAATAATTAATATATAGCATAATAAAAATCATTAACAGATTGATTTAGGCTTTTCGGTTCTTTAGAACCAATTATGTAACCCTGACGTCATGCAGCAGGGCAACGAAATTGGACTTTGCTTCGCCGCGCCTGCTTTCCTTGCCGGCAGTTTAGTCGTGGACCTTTGAGCACTTCTCAGTTCAGCGTGGCTGATTAGTCACGGCATTCTGAACTTAGGGTTAGTTTTAGGGTTTGTGTAAGGGTTTGTTTTAGGGTTAGAACTAGGGGTTAGTTTTAGTGTTACCGTTACTTTTACGGTTAGAACTAGGGTTAGCATTTGTGTTAGGGGTTCGGTTTATGCATCATCACTGACAGTTCAGCGCCAAAAGAGCTGTGTGGAAAGCATGGAGAAGAACAGCCCTAGACCCACAGTGACACACTGCTCCGGTGTTAATCCAAGCACAAACCGCATGTGTCATTTCCGGTCAAGACCAATGTTCCCCCTTTATTTTCTAATAAGCATGTGCAATTTCAGAGCATACGGCAGTATTCTCAGAATTTTTAAATATCGGCCAGAAGGTGGAGTTGCAAAATAAAAAAAATTGGAATAAATAAATAGATCCTCGTCTACCATAAGCATACAAAATGGTTTGAATGGAATGGCCTTTTAAATAAAGTGACATAACTAAAACTCTAGGGGAGGTATGTATAAACACTCCCTTATGGGGAAGTTACATTTTTTAAAAAGAGAGAGCTGTAATCGCCTTTTTTATGTATAACAGTGATCGCTCCTTCTTTAGACTAAATATTGCGCTACACATTGGCACAGGCGGTGGTAACACTACTATTAGGTGCTATCACCCCCCTTTATGTGTACACTGCTTCACCACATTCATTCAATGATCATATGCTATTTTAGACGAGCAACCGTTTTTGGATATGTTATGCGCATCTAAAGACTGCATAGTCATTATCTTACTTGCAAATCGCAAATCTGTTTTATTGCTTAAGTAATCTTCCCTTATGGCCTTGAGGAATTTCTGTATGTCTAGGGAGCCTGTGACCTGGTTAGGTAAGATTTCTAATAATAACTGGTAGAGAATAAAATCTCCAGAGCTCTTTTATGTGCCACATGCAGCTCGCTGTAATTTGTTCGGAATGCTTGAAACTCCGACTGTGTTCACCATCACCAGTGCCGACACAACAATCTCTGGGAGCAGCTATACAAGCGAACACATAGAGAGCTCGCTTTGCAAAACCTCATAAAAAGAATCTACAAAGACAGGGAAATAGGAGCAGTGTGTTTAATTTAAAATAATGAGCCGATCGTTTGTTTGTGAATAATCACCCATAACGCTACTTAATGTGTTGGAAGGTGCCATGGAAGAGAAAAGCATTACAGAATACACGATAGGATTAATTCCAATGTTGTCTCAGTAAGAAAAATAGTGACAATTGTCTGTTTTTTTTTTTTTCATACATATAAAATGTATAGATTATAAATATATATATATATTTTTTTTTTTCCAGTTAGGGCATTTACTTTTTGAATTTAAAATGTTTAGTCATAAATCTCTATGCCAGGGAATGCTCTATTCTGTCATCAGAACATTGTTTATACGGTGAATGTAGAGGGAACAAATTATTAAAAAGGATCTATAGATTGTGTTAGCAAAATTACATGATTATACATAACCTAACCTTTGTGACGCATGGTGCTTCCATCCCAGAAGACACCAAAACTTCACTTTTGTTCTTGGCCGCTGATCACCTTGCCAAGTACACAATGGCAAAGACCCGATCAGGGTCTTAACAGACCCCGTGGATCCCTTGCCAGAAAAATTGTGACACCTTCCGACATCACATGAGACGTCACGGAGGCGTCAGCAAGATTGCATTAAATCTTGTGCTCGCTTTGAGCATCAGGTACACTTTTTCTGTCAGACTTAGGCCATTCAAAGTGAGATCTCACAGCAAGTCCCATGAGCTGTTAAAGGCAGGACGTTCTATACCATCCTAGCGTCTTTTGGAACCCAAAAAATATGACAACACAGAATAGTTTGTAGTGTCTCCTGTTGTCTTTTTTAATTTATTTCTCTGCATTGACCGTATGAACAAGGTCTAAGTGATACAAAGAAGTTTTTCCCTAAAAGTGAGGTGAAGCTGAGCTGAGGAACAATGCATTGTGCAGATGTCTCCAAACACCTGGAGAGGCCAATTCTATTTATAAGAGGAACTTCCCAGGTATATTAATATTCCATATTAATAATGCTGGGAATAATATCCCTAGTGAATTGTACTGTGTCTCCATTTTATCAGATAATGTCTACAGGTGAATCCCAAGGGTATTACAAGAGACAGAATAGGAGATGCTAGCTACAACATTCTATGGCAGATCTATAATTTAGGAACTTGCATTTTGAGACCTCTCTCACTTCACAGATTTAGAAGAATCCATTTAAAACAGAGACATTTGTCACCTCAGGACAGAGCAATAGGACTTTTTAATTTAAAAGTTAAATTATTCTTCATTCCCAGATCTGTAAATGGTAATTGGAAGAAGAAAAAAAAAAAAAAAACTTACGATGGTTGGTGGAACAAGCTCTGGACAAATGTAAGAAACATGAAACACAAGACAACCTCTCTTTGAAGGAATGAGATGCCTTATACCTCTGTATACACTTATTTTGCTATCTATAAGACAGCACAATGCACTCCATACATATGATAATAATGCACGAACATAAATTATTGCTCTTCCTTGAGTTAAAAGCCACCATTTGATTTATTATTGAGTCTTACTCCATAGAGCAAACTATCGTATTCTACTGACGAAACCATACAGGAGCTCTCACCATCATATATATATATATATATATATATATATACACACACACACACACACACACGTTTATATATACATACCTCTCTCTCTCAGGAGGGTATAAATATATATTTTATGTATCTTTAAGCCTAGGGTAAAAAAAAATGTACAAATTCCCTCTAGGTACATAACTTCATTGAGGTCACAAGTCTATTTAGTTTCAGTGTTTTAATCCAGTAAGTTTCAATTTGTAATACATATATAACTCTGTCTCCCCCACAATGATGGGACGTGATAAATTGCAATAGGATTTAACAATTGAGAAATGGTGGTTACATGTTGGAAAATGTTTGCTTATGTGTGTTCTTGTCTCTGTATGTAGTCTGTATTGCTGGACAATGAACTCTTTACCATAAGGACAGGTGATCTTATAGATGACATATCTGTCTCACAAGCAATAGGAGGTCTAAGCATGTCTAACTGTATGGTGATGTACAAAACTGAATTATGTGACCACATGTGACTAATCCAGAACATTAAATACAGCCTTCCGTTCCCACGAGACCTCCATGATCTCAGGACTTAACAGGTCGTTTAAGTTGCATCGTCTGTTGTAACTGAGAACATGTGGATTAGGAAAACACACAGGTCTCGTATGGTAACTGGACAGATTTCTCTAATTGGTTTGTATAACGCATTATATATATTTGGAGACTGTAGACAACATCATGCCCCAATAAATATGATCAGACTTGAAAGATCATGGAGTGGGGCTGATTCCATTCTTTATTTTAGGTAAAGCCCTATTTTTGGCTTGACATACAAGTGTTTATATTATCTTGAGGAAGTGCTGTTGCATTTCAGCCAACTGAATAGCTATATTACCTTCCATTGAATTATTTCTCAATATCGGACAGAGTCAGATGTTTATTACAAAGGGAAACTTACTGGATTAGAACATTGAACACTAAATAGTCGCATGACATACATATTGTTTAAAATGTACTTAGAACCATGGTGAAACTTTTATATCTTGTTTTTTCTGTTTTGTTGTTCTTGGTTTTCTTGCATAGCACTACATGGCTCCTCTGTATTTACCATCATTCAATACATATAATTATTATAGTAGGATTTTTTTTAATGTACCTAGAGAACATTTTTGTATGTTTTATTTTACCCTAGGACTAATTAGGCATATATATACATATACCCTATGATTATGATAGCACTCCATGCATTAATTGTATGGACTTTCCAGATTTTTTTTCTCCAAGGCTGGATGCTTGTTTGATAGTGCAGTAGTTTGGCAAGTGGAACAAAATCTTTTTTTGTATATTCTGGTGTCTTCATAAGTGTATTGAATATCTTGATACTGGAGACTGGAACGTAGATTACTTATATCAAATTACTTCAATATGTGTGTAGCAAAGCCCTTGATTGAGTGCAATGCACTGCCATTTTGTGTATATATATATATATATATATATATATATATATATATATATATTTCCTCATATATACATACACCCACCCACATATATAAAGAGATATGTGTATATATATATATAAAAAATACACACACACACATATATATATATATATATATATATATATATATATATATATTCAAAAATAATACTACACATTTAGCTGTTTAAAGAGTGCAATGCTTTATAGTAGTTTGCAGTGATTTGGAGTAGCACCAACCTTGTTCGACATCATCCTAATGAGTATAAAGCTAGAATAATATATATATATATATATATATATATATATATATATATATATATATATATATATATATATATATATATATATAATGGTAAAAGCTGGATTTTCATTTCCTGATCTATATGTTTCCTCTTATAACATACCGGTAGTTTACTTTTTTTGTACCATCTAATTACTAAACAGGGCCATGTCTAAGAGGATTCTGTCTGCAGTTTGTATACACCGGTCATTAAAACATATAAATAGTACATTTCTGTTTCAAGTCAATACCATGGATAAATTAGCAGTTCATGCTGGAGATGGCTGCACTTTTATTGAGCACTGTCTGTCTAGAAAAAATGCACCAAACTATTATCAGACATTTCAATCTCATTACAGATTTCATGTTCTCTTTTGAAAACACTGGCAATGACAAATCCCAAGCATACACCAGTCTGCCAAAGATAACTTACGGATATATGTATGAATCTGAATCCTTAGTGCCTTAGTTACTGTCAAGAGAATATTTTTAGCTTTTTTTCATGTCATTAGAAGTAATGGCTACATATCTACCAAGTGTCCCTATTTCGGTGGGACAGTCCCTATTTTTTAAGCCAAATCCTTAAGGTGTCCCTCTTTTCTAGGAGTTAAAAAAAAGTTTGGTGTTCATGTGTATCACAGTGCTTCATAACAAAACAAAAAAAATTACACCAAAGTAAATTTTAGTGCTGTAAATTAAATAGAGTTTGCGAATAAGATACATTAGTCTTATTCTAAAGGACTTCTCAAATTACATAAATAACAATGAACACCGCCTGTATACACCTGCAGCACCCTCCCCCTGCTGGTTCACTATCCCCCCCTCGGTTCAGACACCTTCGTTAACCCCTTAGTGACCGAGTGCTATACTGCATTTGATGTGCCTTGAAGACCAGAATTCCATTATTTTTGTCATACGTTTACTGAACTGTGAATTTCTTTCTTTGTGTTCAGTCCACCCACACAAATTATATATCATTTTTTAAAGGACGAATAGGGCTTTCATTTAATACTATTATTTTCATCATATGAAATCATTTACTATTACAAAATATAAAATATGATGAAAATATGCCATAAAAAAAACACTTTTTCTAACTTTGACCTGATTTTTTTTTTTACACAATTACAAATGGTAAAAAAGACCCCGTCTATATATTTCTAATATTTGTCCTGAGTTTAGTAATAACAATGTTTCCTTGTTTGTCTATGTTTTATTTCAAATAATAGGGCAATAAATAATATTAGTGTTTTTTTTGTTTTCTAACCATTTTCTTCTACAGTGACTTTTTAACCCCAACCCTAAATTTACCCCAACTCTAAATTTACCCTAACCCTAAATCTACCCCCACCCCTTAATCTAACCATTGTAATCATCCAAACCCCCCATGTAACCCTAATTATTACCCTAATTATGACCCTAACCCTAGATCTATGTTTAGTAGATCAAGGGTTAGCTTTTTCCATTTATTTATTTATTTTATTTATTTATTTAATTCATTTTCTCTTTGAAACTGTAATATACTTAACTGCCTCTAGGGGCAGTCAAGTAGTGGTTTCAGAACGACGGAAGACATTTTTTTTTCTCTCTTCCGTCGCTCTCCTCTGGGCATGCTGGATTGGAGGAACATGCTCCTCCAATACAGCACCCACCCGCGATCGCACCCAGGGGGGCACACACGGTGTTGCATGATGCATGATTGAGGCATCATTGCAACACTTTACACACATAGGCAGTGATCAGCTTTCACTGCCTATGTGTGTAACGCGCATACAATCACCTTCGCAGTGATCATATGCGCGCGGGGGGGGGGGGGGGAATAGCTACAGACATGTATATATACGTCCTCATGGTCCTAAAGGACCATGCTTTTCAGGACGTATATATACGTCCACATGCGTTAAGGTGTTAACCTCCTCAGTTGACACACCTTGCCACCTCCCCATTCCAGAGGCGGCTCTAGACTTGTGAGGGCTTAGGTGAAACTCGAACATGAGGCCCTCACGGACACTCATAATTAAAAAAAGATATGCAGGTGATAATAAAAATGAACTGTATGAATAGCATATTTTAAAACTAGCCTTAAAGCCCAGCAATTAGAAATTCACAGCTCCTTGAATTTTATTTGTCTCATAATTATAAGTGCTTGGTATAGCACACACATACATGCTCAAATGCTGATCAGATACACACACTAGCGCACACACATACAGGTATGTGTATCTGATCCGCATATGAGTGTATATGTGTGTGCATCTGGTCAGCATATGAGTGTGTGTGTGCTAGTGTGTGTGCAACTGATCAGCAATTGAGTGTGTGTGTGATAGTGTGTGCATCTGATCAGCATATGAGTGTGTATGTATGTTCTAGTGTGTGCATCTGATCAGCGTATGATTGTGTATGTATGTGCTAGTGTGTGCATCTGATCAGCGTATGATTGTGTATGTATGTGCTAGTGTGTGCATCTGATCAGCATATGAGTGTGTATGTGTTTGCGTCTGATCACCATATGAGTGTGTATGTGTGTGCGTCTGTTCCGCATATGAGTGTGCATATATTTGTTAGTGTTCACATTTACGTGCCCAGACATTTCATCCGGGCCATCTATGTGCCCAAACAACTCGTCAGGACCATAATTGTTCTCAAACACCCTTTCACTACCATCATTGCTCCCAAACATCTTATTAGTGCCATATTTGTGCCCAGACAGCTTATCACTCCCATCAGTGTCCCCAAAAATCCAATCCCTGCTTTCATTGCCCTTACACATGCCACTGCCATCTTTGTCCCCAAATAGCTTGGCAGGGCCATATCTGTCCCCAAACATTATTGTGCCCGCAGTAACACTCAATCACAAACACAGCCACACACTCGGCCAGCAAACACCCATTCACAGACACGCTCCCACTCAGCAAACAAACACATTCACAGACACGCTCAGCCAGCAAACACTCACACTCAGAAGTCTCCACTCACTGGCATTTGCCTTCAACAGGGTAACTATGGCAGGTAGGGGTATAAAACAAAAAATGTTGTTATGTGACTGGGTCTGACTGCAGTGATAAACTGCATGTGGACAAATGTGGCAGTGATAAGCTGTAAAATACACCACTGCCCAAAGTCACACCATCAGCCACTGTCTAGCCACTGCTTAGAAAAAAAAACATGCCCATGTTCCACTTCAAGCATGACAGTCCTAATTTTACTCCGGGACCGCAGTGACAAAATACTGCCCATAAACAGAGGTAGCAGTAGTGTTGTCAGTCAAAGCAATAACACTGACACTCATCCGCCCAAGCCCTTCCCTCGACCCTCATTGTTCTCTCAATTCATCAGCGGCTCTACCTTTTTTATTTGGATATAACAAAAAATTGTTTCTGATTGTGTGTTTGCACTTTTTAGGAATAACTAAATAGTGAAATATTGATAAGGATGAGGATTGTGTGACCTAGGTCTTCCAACTCACTATCACAAAGTTTGGCAGAAAGTAGGAAATGAAAGATTTGGGATTATTTGTAAACAATAGACCTTCACAGTAGTGCACAGTGCCAACTGGTAGCTACAAAGGATATTATCATGTATTAAAATGGGTATTGTCTCCTTTGAATATGTATTATTCAATTTAGTTCAATTTGCCATGACTTTTCTATAAAAAAAAAAAAATGTACAGGGCCCATACAATATTTGTACAGGACCCAGCGCTACGTAAGTTGTTGGCTCTCTAATGAACTGTTCATTAACAGAACAGTATTACTACTAGAAGAAAGGAGATTTAGTCTATGACAGTGGAACGGATTTTTAACTATAAGGACAATAAAGGTATAGGATTCACTGGATGAAAAGGTGATGCTAACAAATACATTTGTTGCCTTTTAAATGGCCCTAGATCCTTGTTTAATTAACCAGAACATAGAGGGCTATGCATGTTAGTATAGACATAAATATTTTTTTAGTGCTTGTTGATCCAATGAGAAATCTGCCATTTGGAGTCAAGAAGGATTTTTTCCCACTAAAAGCAGGATTGCTGAAATAAGTTGTTGTTTTTTTTTTTTTGCTTCATTTTGGATCAACAGCGGTAAAAACAAGGAATAGGAAAAGGGTTGAACTTGATGGACGCAAGTTTTTTTTTCCAACCTAAACTACTATGTAACTATGTAAAATGAAGAACATGAAAACAGATGCGGATTGATAGCATTTTCCTGTAGTTATTCTTGGCTTTTTGAAAGGCCATTTCCACAGCAACCAGTACATCAAACGCACTGTCTAAGGCACCAAAATATGTAAAACATTACATTTTGACCTAAACATGCAGTATGGCCGTCTACATAAAAATACGTTAGCTTCGAATTTTGTCCTGAATGTATTATCGCAAATGGCTGATTTTATCTACCGCAGGTCTAGAAAAAAAAAAGCAGTAAATACATAAGTTATGACCCTCCTGGTTTACATAGAACCAACAGTTGAAGTCGTAAAAATAAATTACTTATATAGCGATGTTGTTTTTTTTTGTTTTTTTTTATTGAGAAAAATGCATTGTACAAATCAAGCCAGCTATAAATAAATGCATATATGATAATTTGCTACTGGCTAGGTTCCTGCAGGCTATACTATTTAATATAATACAGTAAATCGTAGAACAATATACAAGTCAGATCAGGCATTCCTTACGCATTTTGTTAATCAAATAATATCCCTAAGCATTGCTTTGATGTGAGATCATTTGCATTCTATACAATGTGCCCACTTGAGTTTTCTCCGTCAGCATTAAATGTAAAATATAGATGTGCATTTTTACAACTTATTAGAGTGGAGGACAGAAGTTAATTGACTCTTGAGCTAATGTATTATAAAGAATGGTTGCGGCTGCTCCAAATCCATATAAACTTGTGATTACCTTTCTTCAGTTTGGCTATGCAATGCAAATGATAGAGTGTGACTATAAATTATCCAATTACTAATTGTCAAAGATAAGCAAAACACTAGCATCTCTAAATGCCGGCTGTGTATGTCATAAGTTATGTTACATGAAATTCCAGCCATAAACAATGAGGCAGCCTGACAGAGGAATTCAGATGATGAGAAGAGATATCCTAGGAATTAAATATTTCATTTAGAAGAATACAGTAGCAAAAATCCCAAATCCTTAAAATAGTCATGTGCGTTTTCAACATGATTGTATATGCAAATGCTCTGAAAATGCTCCTTGACTTACAGTCAAGGTTCTTCTTATAATCAGACCTCAAATAGACTGGGATCCAGGTCCTCCGTAGAGCTGCAGGGGACCTGGATCCCCCTCGCAAGCAGCCGGTAGATGTCTGCGCAGGAACTTCTGTGACGGAAGACGTGAGGTTACAAGACTTCATAGAAGACGGAAGTGTCAGGCAGCATAGGAGGATGTCTGCGTGTATCATGCAGACATCCACCGGCTGCCCCCCACTAGCCATCAGGGAGCCGGTGGACATCCTCCTATGCTGCCAGGCACTTCCGTCCAGACTTCTATGACAGAAGCCGGGAGGTCACATTACTATTAGTAAAGCAAGGTATTTTTTTCTGCAGTGGCCAATTTTGCAACTCCTAATGTTTTAGTCCATGATAAACCCTCAGTATCCCTTAAAGGTGGCTGACCTTAACACTGTAAAATTAAAACATCTATATATACATATCAATACAGGGGTTTTTATTTAAAACCTCTATACAATGATACCATCTCATTTTAATATGTTAAAATTAATACTAAATATTAAAAAGTAGAAAATAAATATATAGAGTGAGAATCGGCCAATACATTCACAACCAAACATTTAAAAGTTTTGCGTTGTAATTCGAACAACTATATTAAAACATTTTAAAACACATTCAACTATTGAAAACCATTAAACTTGATTTTTTTTTTCATGCTAATGTTTAAGCGAGTTTATTGATATATTTCTTAGTTTTTCACTTAATATTCATCTTAATGGTTTTTTTTTATTATTATTATTATTATTATTACTTTTTTGGTAGAAAGCAAATTTTGACGGTATTGCTCTTCTTATATTGTTCTTTGACTATTTAGAAGTTGAAGCCATGTTGTTGTTCTGTATTTATTTATCAGAAGTTGACCCATAAAAGTGTCATTTAGTGAAAACACACGTCTAAAAGGTTATATACATTTCTGTGTAACAATATTGTCAAATTGAGGTTCATAATGGTGTATGATAATGAAGTAATATAAACCAATTCAGCATCAGAATTATTAGCACTTGCACATACTTACAGTCATTCTCATGGACACTTTATTAGATACATAGTGCCACATTTTACTTTTAAATACCTATTAAACCTTAAACAAATCCTGGTCCAATACGCTGGAACAAACAAGTTATCCTTTTCTAACTCTTGTGCCAACATCTTGTGAAACTTCTCTAAGGCTCTGCCCACCCCCACCCACCCTCCTCTTCTCATTGTCTGCCCACATTCACTGTCTGAAACACATTCTCCTTATCAAGCTCATTCACATTCCAATTCACAAAACGTGTATTCTCTCGCAGCTTAAATGACTGGCACACAGACACACCACCAGGAGCCACAAAAGTCTTTGCCGACATAGCCATGGACCATGGGATATCTTATATTAGATAGTTCATAGATGCTTCATTCAAAAAACAAAATAAAAAAATGGTCTTTCATATATATTATATATGTATATATATACACTTATAACTAATGTGGGGACTAGTCCTTAATTAATAATTTCTTGATAATGAGTCACTATACAGCAAAACTTCCCATTCCAGCTGCTAGATGTTTGCTATCTATCTAGTTGTCAATTCAGGATCACTAAATATGCAAACAAATATTACAATATATCTCAATATCAAGTTCCATTATAATAAATATATTTGATATATATTTAAAACCAGAGTTTACATAAGAGAGTTTCTTGTAAAATATACTGTTGCTATGGAAACTGGCAGCCAAGCTTGTTGAAAAGTTTTTGACCCGACACATTTTGTTTTTATGGCTTCTTCAAAGGTGTCAACAGATGAACAAACAAAAAAACAAAAAAACAAAAAGAAATTGTGCTCTCAGGAGAGTATATATAAAAAACTGGAAATCAGCGGACCTAATCCCTGATCTCAGATGCAAGATTTCTTATGCTAAGTATTTAGGTATTTTATTATAAATGAATGGTTCCTATTTTCTGTTGAGGGGCTTAAGGACAGTGCAGGATAAAGCTCCTTTCACTAGTGTTCCTGGTGGGGGTACTCAACTCTGACATACACTGAAAACATTTGGGCCTCAGAAATCTTGCATTCCAGACTGGGCATTCAGAGTGTTAATTCCCAGTTTCTTTTTGCTAAATTCTCCTGAGATCAAGATGTTTTTGTTTATTCACCTGTTGAGACCTCTGAAGAAGCAGTAAAAGGCGAAAAAAGCATTGTTTGATTTTGTGATTCATAGACGTGAAAAATGTTTCCTCAAACTAGGCAGCCAGTTTCCACAGGAACAGTTTATTTTACAAGAAACTCTGCTATGTACCCTCTGTTATTTTTGTATATTAAAGATAGTATTAAATGTATGTTTTGAAAATTTTACAGCATTCAACTTAATATTGAGATCTATTCTAATTTGTTTTGCATATGTGGAGCACCAAGACACCTTTCTTTATATTGTTTTCACCTTTTGTAAGGGAAGAAACCACCCCTATGCGTCGAAGGTTGGTCATTTCTGAACCTTCACTAATTTTTTATTGGCACAATTCAATACAAGGTGTTTTTTCATTTACATTTACTATTTAATGACTAGACCTCTAAAGAACAGTCCATCATAAAAAGAAAATGGTATCCACCTAATAGAGGACTTTGCGGATCTTCCTTGTCTAGCCTTACAATGTACACGGATCTGATGTCTTGGGCATTGATTAGACAGGTATCCTCTGACATTTTTCAGGGAAGCTTTACATCTCTCTATACTCCCCATTCTTCTTTTTACTGGGTCATCAGACCTCAACTCGATTACTAATTGTGTTTGTCATCAGTTTAAGTCCGTGTTAAGTAAAGTTCAAGTTTTCCAAGATGTAGGGAGAAGGTACAGCAACCTAAGTGGTCTTTTATCTTTGCTTCTAAAGATGAAAGTGTAGCATATCACCCTGAAGACCTAGTGTAGCAGGATCCCCCTCCTTCAGTGAAAAATGCAGAAAAACTAATTTGGAGGTGAATGTGAAGCTCCAGTGCATGTTAGCGAGCTTCCTCCATTATAGTACTTCAAAGAATCTGATTTCTGTGACGTCTCCAGCAATACACATGCCAGATCAATCCTAAGCTACAAGAATTTCTTGTGTCAAGTCATTTTTGCACCACACAGCTATGCTCTGTGACCTCCAAGAGAGAGGTCATGGAGTTCATTTGACCCACACACATTGGTGTGTGTGTGTGTGGGTCAATTTAACGCAACACAACCAATTATTTGGGAGGAGACTATGTCTTCCTCCCCGGTCGTCGGAGGTGTGTGTGGCGCCAATCATCACCCCAACATGGCTGCCTGGTAGTCAGCATAGTTCAAAAGCCATTTGAATCACACAGAAGCTGCCTGCTGTATGAACAAATATGTTAAAGAGGGTTCCATCCCTCTTCAAAACAGGTGTGACACTTTAGAAAGGGTGCATCTGTTAGCGCATCAGTGTTCATCTTGTGGCACCATAGGTGTGCAGGTAAAAGTAGGCAAAAATAATATACACAGGTTTTATTTATCTTATTTCTACACATTTGCTTATTACTGCTATACAAAAAAAAAAAAATATATAAAAATGGGAAAAAAACACCTTCAAAATCAATTTACAAACTCATCTACATTTTGCCTGCTTGTAAATTTTAAGTTGGTACATTTTTTACTGCAGCATAACATTGTTCATACACATAAAAATCCCCAGTAGGTTTTTCCAGAAACATTAAGAAACATCTCTTCAATATGGCTGCATGTTACCTTGTAGACAGTGAGGTCCAATGTGCATTTTTTTTTAAATTCACTTTCAACAAGTAATCCTAGAAGTTTTTCTTGGTTCTACACCTTGTGCATTATTGTTAATTTTAAAATAAATTGAAGGAAAACTACTTATTCCAATTCCCAAATCAGCATTTGATGGCAAGTAACTAAAACTGAGAAGATTTATTTATTTTTTTTAAATTTGCAAATTTGGTGGCAGCCTTTGATTTGACAGGGGCTTAAACCCAGAATTCTAAACACTTTTAGGCCCTACCAAATGCACCCTATGTTATCATGGTAGTTATTATCTGGGAGCAGAACATACATAATTAATACATGGAAATGAAGAACAAATATGAGAAGAGAATGATGCTGCAAAAGAACTTAAATACCTATTTCTTGGCCAGTGTACTAAAAAAGTGTCAGGTACAAAGAAAACCAATTTCCATAGCAAAGAATGAAGTGCTAAGCTCCTAAGGCCCGAAATCAAATGAGCTCAAATGTATTTGAAGTAGTCATAGTCAGTTAAAACTTTTAAACCAAGATACAGCAGAACGAAAACTGAGCAAAAAAAAAAAAAAAAAATCCTTAAATGATAAATTGCTACAATATACTCCAGGCAAAAATAATTTGTCGTTCACACATCTAAAGAATTACTACGGGAGAGATGAGGATCAATCTCCAATATTCACAAGCCACAGAAAAGATTGCAGAGAAGAAAGGACAGTTTCGAACAAGCAGGCACGGAATCAAAAACGAATTGAGATCTGGAGAGAGAGATTAAAATATATCCCCCGTGTGTAAACTGTATTTAGGGCACATTAATATAAATGTATGAATGTTGGTATAAAATGCTGCTGTGGCTGAGATAAAGGATTTACAAAAATAATGGCAGCAAGGCAAACAATATTCTCCCCGGTTTATTGTTCTATAAATAAATGTACAGAATGTCTTGATATATTAATTGGCAACAGAACAGCCTACATATGTATGAAATGATGTACCAACAGCATATATTAGGCTCTTAGTGAGAGGTTACTTGGAAGTTGGAACTGGTCAATGCTGCTCTAGATATCTCTAGTTAAAGAGACTGGTCTGGTTGCATATTTTACATTGCTTAAAATCTAAAAACATTATAGTTTTTTGGTTATTCAGGAATGCCCACCTATCATCTACTACTTAGGTTATTTTTTTCTAGCAGCAACCAATAAGAATTATTCCCATTAATTGTAATGGAATTTCCTGTTTCCCTAGTGATGTCATCTGTACTGCTCTAGCAAGTGCCCACATATCTCTCTCTAGGGAGAGCAGTCCCTATAAAGGGAGGAGATCAGTCTCTATACAGGAGTACAGTTACTATACAGGGAGCGACTCAGTGTCTAAACAGAAGTACAGTCACTTTACAGGGAGCAGTTCAATATGCATACATAGGTACAGTCACTTTAGAGAGAGCAGCTCTGTCTTCATACAGTGGTGCAGTCACTATACAGGTTGCAACTCAGTCTTTATATCAATGTTCGGTCATTATCAGGGAGCAGTTCAGTGTCTATATAGTGGTAATAAATAAACTATACAGTCACAGTACATCAAGCAGCTCAGTGTCTATACACAGTAATATGTTTTGTATTCTATATGTTTCTGCTGTTTCCCAGTAAAGTGAGTAGCAAAGTCTATCTACAGAGGTGCAGTCTCCATACGGGGAGTAGCGCAGTGTCTATACAGAGGTATAGTCACTATACAGGGAGCATCTTATTATCTATACAGAGGCACAGTCACTATACCCATTGTATTGTCTAGGAGTATAAGGCATTTCCTCATCCTGTTATAAATTCCCTTTGACAGGTGCCCTTTCTCTTTCAAAACTGACACATGGTTTTTCCTTTTTCAGGCAGCGCACTTACGCACTCCCCTTGGAATAGAGCAAAACCACTTGGCGAGGGCTAGTGTTAAAAATTAAAAACTGTTTTATAAAAGAATGCCTGCATATTTTTTCACTGGACAAAAAAAGCCTGTATGCTTAACACTTTATAGCGCACCAAAGTTTTTGGGGTTTCTAGATTGTTTCTCTAATATCAATGAAAATACAAACTTCAATACAAGATGGATGCCAACTGCAGACAAACTAGTATTATCAACCTGGCTCACCATTCCTATACTCACCAAAAACCTGAGATTTGATAGAGCACAGTTCTGTTTGGTGTCCTGTGCAGTTTTTTTGGTGACCTGTGAACAATGTATTAAACTCAAGATTCCTGTTTAAACTATGTATATCGGGTAAACACAACTACAAAATATACTGTCCACCCATTTTTCCCCATAACATTTCTAGTGTCCACTATATTTCTAACATTTGTTTCTTAAACCTTAATAATTAATTATCTAAGATGGGGCTCCCCTTTAATTCTCAGCTATGGTTATTGGGGTATACCCAAATGTGGGTCCCAGGCTCACTGCACCCTAGAGGAACACCACCCCTACCACACTGATGAGGGCAATGAAGGCCACAACATATTTCTGCAGTTGTGGTGTTGTCCGCGCAGAGGAGACTTGCCATGCATTTTGGGTTTGGGCTGCTCATGTGGGTGAGACCAGTCTGATCCGCTATTGGAGAGGTTTCCTTTGTAGAAAAGATCTTGCTTTAGATAATAATGCTTTAGATAATAAAATACACATAAGTAAATGCATGAAAATCTGACTGTCAGTACGTAACCATCTAAGCAAGAAAAGAAAATTGGGTTTGATATATTGCAATACTTGAAAATAAATGTCACATTAAAAATAAGAAATGCACTAGTTTCCTCGATTTACTGCAATATTGAGCAGAACCACATTACAACCTTGTCTACACACAAAAAGAGAACTAGTGAGAGAATTGGAATATTGCAATTTATTGTAAAGGGCAAGTCGGACAGATTTCTCTATGATGCGTACTGATTTGTCTCTCCATTCTTTTAACTCCCTTCTAAGCGCACAAGAAATGGTGAAACGCAAATCTGGATTAAACCAAATGACAATGTATTAATGAGTAATGCATTAATAGGTTTTGGAAATAAAGTGCTTATTTTTATTTAAAGGAGCATCACAATTGCTTAAGAAGGCTGCTCTATCACCCCTTATGTACTCCATGCATCAAGTCATAGCCATCTAGTGTTTAACCAATTGATTGCTAAAAAAAAAAAATTAGGGATGACATACCTCCCAACTATTTTGCTTTGCATGGGACAGTCACGATTTGGGAGGTCTGTCCCGCTGATCTCTACCTCTGTTCTGCTTTTCGAGACAGAGAAAGAGCTCAGTGGGACAGCGCCACTCAGCGATTTCAATCATGTGGTCCTGATCGCTTTCCTCAGTGTCCCAGACACCGGAAAATGCTTACTGCATATGTACAGCACTGTGTGCATGATCAGTAGCGGTCCTGGCTTCAGATTCCAGGATCAGAAACCATTGCACAACACTGACAAGCGCTTCCGCACATGCACAGAAGAGCTGTCACTCACCTCCCCAGACTCTGCCACACGGCATCCCAATTTGCCAAGGGGCAATGCTGGTAGGTACGATATGAGAAAGAGGGAAATGAAGTACCAGACACACAATATAAATGACCTAAAAATCTATGGAACATAGGCATTTATATATACTATTCCATCTATTCGACCTACTTCCTTAGTGTCAGCAGGGTGCAGAGGCTGATACTAAATTAGCAGGAGATACCATACTGGAATAGGATCTTTAAAGGGGCAGTTCCTTCTACGGTATCCAACAATATTATTTAATGAGGGTGACATCATACAAAGTAAATAAAAATGAATTGCTCTGTCTTTGTGTTTTTCCCCCAACTCTTTCTATTTCATTCAAACATTAATTCAGACTGTAGCAGGAGCCTTACATATCTTCCAAAGCCCTCATCCTTCTGTTACATCACATAGCTGACCTCAACCCCTGTTTTCCAAGTACTTGAAACTGCTAAGCCCAACAAAGAGAGGCTGATTTCACAGTATAGGTAAAAACAGAAATTACTAACAAGGGAGCATGAAAACTACTACAGAGGAAGGCAGCCACTCTTCTGTTTACTCTCACTGAATTGTTTACAATGTAAAATAGGTGATCTGTAATTTCTATTGAAGTAAAATAAGTTAACTTAACATATACCAAAGGACATCAGAACAAATAATTGTATTTTATTTTTCGGAGCAGATTTTGATGGCATTATGGAATGTGCTTTTCTTTAGTATATAGTGCAAACTAACCTTTGTAATGCAACTGCTGTGAGCTGGTGTACTAGTAGAGAAAAGTAATAATTCTAGTATTCTCTAACTTTCTGCTATTTCCCAGTGCTGTGCAACTGAACATAACACATATATGACAGTTCTATCACATATTTTCTATGTATAACTGATTCCTATATAGAGAACAAAAACACATTCTAGTTGGCATCTTTTTTCCCTTAACCCCTTCATGACGCATGGTGCTTGCGTCCCAAACGACGCAAGCACCAAAACGTCACAAATTGTTCCTGGCCACCGATCACAAGGTGATCGGTGGCCAGGAACACTCTGGCAGAGACCCGATCAGGGTCTTAATAGACCCTGTGGGTCCCTGCCAAAAGATCGCGAAAACTCCGGACGTCACGTGTGACGTCACAGAGGCGTGCCCAAAACCGGAAGTTCGGGCACGGCGCGATTTCAAAAATGTATCCGGTGCTCGCTTTGAGCACCGGCTAAATTTTCCCTGTCGGACTGAGGCCACTCAAAGTGGCCTCATCTGACAGGTGGGATCCCGCTGCAAGTGCCTGCAGCGGGATCCGAAAACAGCTCATCGCGGGGAGCCGCGATGAGCTGTTTAACATAGGACGTTCTATGCCGTCCTAACGACTTTAAGGCACTTAAAGTCAGGACGGCATAGAACGTCCTAACGTCACGAAGGGGTTAAGGACCACCTGTGTTTTCCACCATCCATTCCTAGCAATTAAGGAGCTGGTGAGGTCTCTACACTGACCCACTATGTGCTTCTTTGCTTTATTCACTCTACACAAAGGTGTAAAAAAAAGATACAAGAACAAAAAACCTCTGAACTGAAACTTTACTGTTGCTGATTTTTTATTTGAGATGTAATTAGTTTTACCAATTGGACTGTGAAAGGAATCCTATATAATGTGAGCCCAGGGAAATATTAAACCCTCCCTCTGAGCTTTGGCTTGAGTTGGTGAATCTAGACTACATGTGAGATCACCTCATACCATGAGGAAGGTTATAAACGTTTATTAACCTGATGCCCTTAAACCCCCTGGCTTTAAGGTTGGATGAGTTCAATTTAACATTTGCCTGTCAGTGATTGATGCAGTGAATAACCTTTCAGTGGAGCTGGATGTAAGAAACACTTTTGGGATCCCCAGGATGGCTAGGGATATACAAAAAAACAATACCAAATATAAAAACTATTATTTGTTTGTGTACCAAAAATGTTGAAAAATAAGTGCACTTTCTATTTGTTAAACACAATTTTTTTAAATTATACTGCACATTTGTTCTCTGTGTTGTCAATTTGTTTTTTATGTTATTGATAGGTGTTATTTTAAATGACTATTAGAGAATGGTATCATAGATATTACCATGGAGGATAAACATTGGTCTCACTGTCTTATTGGAATGTTCAAAGGCAGAACGAATTCCCAAAACTTGCAGAAAACATCCTCTTAGGTCTTACACTATAAATGTTGCCAGTGGTCCGGTGTTTGGCAGTTGTGTTTTTTGGGAGGGTTCCTGTCAAATTTCAAGATGTGCCGTCATGACTGTCACCTATGCACGGTGCTTTGTAAAAGAGGCAATACACATAATCAAATTATGATTATGAGACATACACATGCGGAAGATGTGAGCTCCACACACCCAGTGCTTGTACCTGGTAGGATACGTGACATCACATAACCGCACCCCTTTCGTTCTGCCCACTGCATGCCAGGATGGAATAGAAAATCATCATTTCCATACAGTTTTCTGTAGATTCCAGGGGGGGGGGGGGTGCGGTAGCGGGGGTTCGGGGGTCTGGCTATAAGAGTAATTGGTCAATCATCCTGTCACTCTTAGCCTCACTCAGCCTTGTAGGAACTGTGGTACACAATAGCAGACGAGCTATACAGCCGTTGAGAAACAGGTTTGGATAGTGATGGATATCCTTTTATATCACTGCTGTTGTGGACTATAGACAGCAGCCTTTTGTCCAAGAGATAACATGCAGTTTGAAAGACCTATAAACATATATTCCAGTATTAGGAATGTACTTGTGAGATTTAACGTATGTGTTTTACATTGTATTATAACAATCTTCAACACTCTGTTGGGAAATGCAGATATATATACGTGTCATCTCCGCTGGACAATTGTAGTCACTAGTGCTCAACCTTTGGCCTCTGCACTGAATTTGATTTATTATCCTACAGATTTAGCTATAATTATTTTTGTGGCAACTACGGGAAATAAAATCAATGTACATTCTTTAGATAAATCTAAGTTAACCCATTAACCCATAAAGTTGGATAACAAGTGTAAGTATTATTCCACAATAATGAGGAAAAATTGTGAGAAATGCATTCTGTATATATATATATTCATAGAGGAAACAGGAGCACTCACAGGTCTACTTATGAAAGTACAGTATTCCAGTACAGGTAATTTCAACGTTTCGATCTCCTGCATGAGACCTTCATCAGGATATACCATACAATAAAAAATGAACACAATATATAGTGCAAGACACCGCCCACACAAAAAGGATGGACACACCCAACTTAATTAAAATCAATTAGGTTTAAAATTAAAAACCTAGGTGAAAATCAACTAAAAATAAACAGGAGGAGTCCATAAGGGACACTGCAATATCCTTGTAATAGAATAATTCCAATTCAAAATGACTAAGTTCATTAGTATAGCCATACAGTTATGGTTACAATATAAGTATACATAATAGGGATAGTCTTAAATGTCAAGTTAGATCTTGACTACATACAAATAGTTTTTATACAAAATGCCTCGTGCTGCAGCAACAGTTGAGCCCTAACACCACCCTTCCTGTGTGGTTGGGGGAGGGGGTGTATAGTGAACGTTTTTGAAACTTAGTGCCCAAGCTTCTTAAGGATGCCTCTCTATTCAAGCATTTTTGTGGCCCACAACCTGCTCATTCTTGATTCCTAATTTTATATATCACAAACTCATTCTGACAAGTAATTATATGGCGGACCCTATAACGCTTACTGGAATATGGGCAATTACAACTATCACCTTGGGTCATATGGCTGCAGGGGCGGATCCAGAGTCTGATCTCAGGAGGGGCACATGTCCATCTGTCTTATCCTCTCTCCCATGTCCGTCTGTCTTTTCCTCTCTCTTATGTCCTTCTCTCACGCTCCTCTCCCTTCCCATGTCTCTCTCTATTCTCTACCTCCTATGACTGTCTCTTTGTCCCTCTAAACATGTATGTGTCTCTCCTCTTCCCTATAGCTGTCTCTTTTCCTCCTCTCCCTCATCTGTGTTCTCTCCTCTCTCCCCCACCGTCAGTGTTCTCTCTTCTCCCCGGTACGTGTTCTCTCCTCTCTCTCCCCCATCAGTGTTCTCTTCTCTCTCCCCCAGTGGTGTATCTTGGTTTTGTGCTGCCCTAGGCAGACAACATTTGGGCACCCCTACCCACGATGCACACCCACTACATGACCCATAACCCATGTTGCACACCAAGGACATGCCCCATCACCCCATTTACATGCCTCCATCATTTGTGTTATTTGCCATTTAATATGCCCCTGCTAATTTTCCCAATAATATGCCAGTGTTATTTGCCATTTAATATGCCCCAGCAATTTTCCCAGTAATATGCCAGTGTTATTTGCCATTTAATATGCCCCAGCCAATTTTCCCAGTAATATGCCAGTGTTATTTGCCATTTAATATGCCCCTGCCAATTTGCCCAATAATATTCCAGTGTTAGTTGCCATTTAATATGCCCCAGCCAATTTGCCCAATAATAATCCAGTGTTATTTACCATTTAATATGTCCCAGCCAATTTGCCCAATAATATTCCAGTGTTATTTGCCATTTAATGTGCCCCTGCCAATTTGCCCAATAATATTCGTGTTATTTGCCATTTAATATGCCCCTGCTAATTTGCCCAATAATATGCCAGTGTTATTTGCGATGTAATATGCCCCAGCCAATTTTCCCAGTAATATGCCAGTGTTATTTGCCATTTAATATGCCCCTGCTAATTTGCCCAGTAATATGCCAGTGTTATTTGCCATTTAATATGCCCCTGCTAATTTGCCCAGTAATATGCCAGTGTTATTTGCCATTTAATATGCCCCAGTAAATTTGCACAGTAATATGCCAGTGTTATTTGCCATTTAATATGCCCCTGCTAATTTGCCCAGTAATATGCCAGTGTTATTTGCCATTTAATATGCCCCTGCTAATTTGCCCAGTAATATGCCAGTGTTATTTGCCATTTAATAAGCTCCTGCTAATTTGCCCAGTAATATGCCAGTGTTATTTGCCATTTAATATGCCCCTGCTAATTTGCCCAGTAATATGCCAGTGTTATTTGCCATTTACTAAGCCCCAGCCAATGTGCCCCCCCATCTCCCCAGCACTTACCTTTCCCTGGTGGCTAGTGGCAGGCAGCATGGTCTTCTCCATGCTGCCTGTTCGGCTTCCCGGCGGTTGTGCTGACAGGTCATGTGACCCGGCGCGCGCATGACGTCAGCGCGCCGGTCACGTGACCTGTCGGCACTTCCGTGTCAGACTGCACAGGGAGCCGAACAGGCAGCACGGAGGTTTCTCTGTGCTGCCTGTTCGACTCCCCGTGCAGCCTGGCAGGCAGGCAGAGAAAGTGAGGGGGATCTTCTGATCCCTTCTCACCTCTGTCTCTGCCTGCAAGCGTTTTTTTTTCTTCTCTTCTTGGGGGGGGGGGGGCCCGTTCTTGCCCCGTTGCCCCCCCCCCCCTGGATCCGCCACTGTATGGCTGCATGTAACACAGCCCTTATAACATCCAAGTCTGTTGGTACATCATTCCATATGTTTGTGAGGGCTGGTAACATTGTACTGGATCAGCACGCAAGTGTGTCTGAGTCATCCAGTGGAATGTCTGTGTGGTCCAGTGGAATGCCTTCACTTCTGAATGGGCAGAGTGATTAGAGGAGTTCAGGAGGGCTGGGAGGGTGAAGCATTGCATCAACTCCCCTTCTCTATGCCCAATGATGAAGCGGGTGGTTACCAGGTGCTCACAGGATGAGTCCCTAATTGAAACTGCTGTGACTCCCCACCCTGAGCTTTACTCCCAACTTGTTCTTGACAAGTACAGATGTATCACCCTAAGTGCCCAGCTTTATGTGTATGTATATATATATATATGTGTGTGTGTGTGTGTGTGTGTGTATGTATGTGTGTGTATATATATTTAATTGTGTACCTGCAATAGGTACTCTAAACTTTGAATCACTTTGACTCAGATAACTGGAATTTTTTTCAGTGCTTGGATTTAGACATCTCTAGTTGTGTTCCCTTCCATAACTGTCAGCATTCACGTAACCTTATACTATGGTGGTGAATAACACTGACAGGACAACATTTCCCAATTTGTTTTATGCTCATACCAAATTAAATACCTGGTATTACACAGTCTGTAACACAGGAGTCGCCAGTATGAAGAGACAATAGGGTTGACATTATTTCTTAAATAAAAAAAATACTGGCCATGCTATTGCCTTCACATACTAAACATGGGCCTCAAGCCAATTTTTTTAATGGCTGGGTAGCAAACCTAAGGGGTATGTGTTTTGGAAATGCAAACTAGAACAAAAAGGATCCTGGGCATGCTCAGAAAAAAAAAACACATTTTAAAATAAAAACCATATAGAAAAAACATTGAATATTGGCAATGACTTTTATGAGATTTAACTACCATAAGGTTGATTAAATGGGAATACAATACCTTGACACTACTAATGTTTGGGAACTACGTATTCCATGATTCCCATGGTTGAATGATCATAGGTGCCAAACATTTGCAGTCCAAGATTAGCCATCTATGCCCTAGAGTGTAGGCTATTCTGTGCACAACTGGACATTTCTTCTTCAATAAAATAACTTATGGAGAAATACATTTTGTTTGTTGAATACAATTTCTTGTAAGAAGAAATATAAATATACACTGTAGCCTTCAATTCAATCCTGTTGGGATATCATGATTTTTCACCAGCCTTACCCTATTCAATATACATTGTTAGGACTTAATAATGGATCCTAAATTTGAAGTACTGTAGTTACTGAGAGTAACTTCCATCACTGAACTGAATGACAAATAGTATTTATATTTAGAAATGTATCTCATGTTAAAGAAAACTATTTAAAAATTGGAACAATGTGATTGTATTTCATTTTGGTACGTATAATAACATAATTTAAAAAGAAAGCTGCCTACATGGTTAACATTTAACCTTTTGTGCTTATTTACCCTAGACGAAAAATACCAGACGTACAAAACTTATTTTGGATCTTTTAGGTTGAATGCCATGGGATATGTTATAACACTCTCTAATTTCCATACCTCTAAATAGCTAAAAATATATTAGGTCTACGTTTAATTAACATCAAGAAATGTTCATGAATATTCCAACTAAGGTCTAGATAACAACATGAAGCAGAGTATTACAGTGTTTAATGAGCACAATTTGTGGAATAGTAGACAAGGTCAGTCCAAGGTCTTGAGGTGCTCTGCCGAATGATCTTGTATGGACTTCTTCTCCGCACTGTTTCATTTGGACTCCACCGTAACATGGCGAGCCTGAAGACTTAAGTTATTAGTAACTCAGCATAAGGTCATAGCTGGTCACGTGGAAAACTCTACGCTGACATCACACAAACATACACTGCTCAGCCCATGTTATGTTTCCCTGCTGAGACAGGAAGAAAAGGCCCTGGGAGCATGGTCATGGGTTAAAAGGGCGGCGCCTATGAGCATTTGGGAGACTAAAAAGATTTGCCCTATTGAAATTTGGGTGCCTGGAAGGCTTGTTATTTTGAAATTTGAAAGCATGAATATTATTGGTAATTTAATTTCTGTGCTCTGTGACAGCAGACAGAGAAGGTCTGACTACTGTCGCTCTCGCTGTTTGGTGTGCGCACGTGTCAATCATGCACCACACAACCAGTCAGTGGAAAGGAGATGATCACCTCCCCTGAACGCAGGTAAATGCGACATCCAAGACACCAGTCAGCACTGCCAGATAATGGAGAACCCATTTATAGGATCATTGGTTAGTAGCTTTTTTAATTACAAAGAAGTTGCATGCCATGTGATTAACATATGTCAAAGAGAGTATAATGCTGGTTTCAGGCAGTTGCAGGCACATGACTTCCCAGTTTTCAGATAATAAAATGTCAGTTCCATGTAAAGTAAGTAAAGACTATAAATGTGTTTTAAATAAATATTATATATATAATAAATATTAATATTACTGTTCATTATGTGCAAACAATACAAGTTAATGTTGATTTTAGTTATGAGTTGAGAATGGGCACCGGAACTATTGATCTAAAAATACATATTCAAGGTGCATTTTTTTTTTGTCGATAAAGAGAAACTAGAGATGCTTGAAGTCATTTTTAACAAACATACCATCAAAACGAAATTTAGCACTAATCTAATTAAGTAACTTTCCAGCTCTTTAATGCACAGCTTTTCTATTAACATTGCCTGTAGCTTTCTCCGGGCTTGAATTTCTTGTAATCGACTTTGATGTTAGGCAGGGGAATCCAATGTCCCTTTGTACTGAAGTTTGTGATACTATTGAAAAAAAATTGGGTTCATTTAAAGGTGTGTTCCCTCTTAGCTTAAAGCGATGGCCACTCAGTATGATTGTGCTTTTCATATTTTTGTAGCTATGATGGCATATTTCTTCCTTGGGATATTCCTGATTATGCATCATGGTCACGTAATTTATTTGTCTTATATACAATAATGAACACCTCTGCAGCTTTAAGGAAGGGGAGCATGACTCCTGGTCCATGTGTATATGTAATGTCTGTTCTTATTGGCTGTAGTGTAAAACTGTTACAATGTTTATTGTACAAGACCCATTGCATCCTGGAAGCTCCTCCTCTATGGCTCCAGGACAAGCTGGGTAGAAGATGCTGTTTTCCCTGCCTCCCTCACTCTTTTCTTGTTTCTCTTTGTTGAGTCATACCAGTCATTTCCTCGCCAGTGCTGATTGGATTAGCTGTTTAATGCTGTGGTCAATGACATCACCAGGAGACTAGTGCTCTGGGTTATGTGTTGGGCCAACTGTCTGCTGAGGCTGATGGCTTTGCAGCTGGGCGGGTCGTGAAAAGTTATGTTCATATTTTAATATTAATAAATCTGTGGCCAAGCCCTTAGCCCCTAACAGCTTGTTTGTGTTTATTTAATTGGGTTTGGTTGAGTTTGTGTCTGGGTTGGGAACTGGGTGTTGTGGGCCTAAGCAGTCAAGAAAACTCTGTGGTTAAGTTGTGAGAGATGGCCAGCAGATTTCTTTTCCCCACGTGATTAATTCTGCATATTAAAGAACACTCTCATTATGCTGCACAGAATTTGAACGTACGGGTTTTATGTGTGTCTACACGTTTGTACCGGTCTGCAATAGCAAAGCCGGTATTTGTTATTTTTTGGGGAGAATAAAAGGAGGCAACACTAGTCTGCACAGGTGTTTATAAACCTATGAGCCAGTACCAGGCTAGCTCTACTTTACCTGGCAGGTAAAAGCAAGGGTCTCTCTCTGCACTAGTGCTGTCACCCAGGTAGTATTTTCCTGGCAGGTGAGTAACAAAAACAGCTTCAGATTAATGTAAATCTCTGGAGTCAATAGCATGGCCCCAATTTTGGGGGGAAGAAAAGGTGGCAAGGCAGTCTGCGACCAGTGTTTTCTAACCCTGTACCCCATACATTACTGTGCGCGGTCATCTTCATTCTAACCGAAGATGCCCATTCACGGTTGTTCTCCGCCGTATTGTGCATGCAAAGCGCTGCTTGTTCTCTGCTTGCTCTCCAATGTACTGTGTGGTAGCGCATGATCAATATGGCAGCTAGACGTTATCATGCGCAATAGGGCGCATAAAAGAACAGGGATGCGCATCTTTGTTCAGATCCAACCGACGAGGACACAGCCAAGTAATGTAAAAATGGAGGAATAGAGTGTAAAAAGAAAATGCAATTTCCTCTATGATTGTGCACTCTGTACATTACCACTAATTGTAAAAACACTATCTTAAAAAAAAAAAGTAAGTTAAAGTGAGCAAAGTTGTCCTTAAAAAAAATAAAAAAAACACCTAAATTAATTTTAGGCACAGTTGCAAAGTGCCAGGATTTTAAAAGTGGTATAAACGTTTTTATAAATTAGACCATTTTTTAAAAATCCATTCTCTACACTGTGTGCTAAGTTTATACATTACCCTCCCTTGTAATTTGCATGCTTGAAAACAAATGAAATAATAAAGGTATTGTTACTGGTAAATACGTTATAAATAAATAAAATCTGAATTAAGCCTGTTATAGATTGAAGTACCATGCTAAGGAGCATCTTTGCACATATTGTAATCAAAGTGCAAACTAGTCATTATTAATGCATCACTTTGATCAAAGCAGAACATTTCATGAATATGCTCTTTCAATCTGAAGCATAACTGAACTATTTCCAATAAAATATATATATATATATATATATATATATATATATATATATATATATATTGCTGTTAAGGTACTGAAAAGGAAATAATAAAAATGTTCTATAATATTCATTTTTTTTTTACATTTGCTACAAATATGAGGCTTGAAGAAATAATAATAATAAACCAAAAGTGATATCAATATTTAATCAGTTTGTGGCTGAAGTAATAAGATATAAATAAAAATGATTTATAAACATTTATATTTATATTAGTGCTCATGCTTTCTAAAACACATATTCCTTCTGGATTTGTTGCTAAATTAAAGAGGTTATTTAAAAGGTCTTTAGATACGTATTTATATGCATATCTATACCTTCTATATACACTATATGTATTCATTTACATATGTTTGTGTATACATATATAAATAGAAATAGATAGAATAAACTTCGGTCCAAGAGTTGGAAAAATTCTCCAATTCACCTGTAAGCTCTCCAATTCAGCTGACTTTTTGGTTACATGTCAATGTTCTCATTACTCAGTAGACCCTTATAATACACTTACCTAAACCACCATATTTGATAAGGGGTGCTACTGAAATAACCAGTTGTTGTATACAATACACAAAGGGATCCTTGTACACTTATTAAACAGGTTTAAAACTCTTGTTACACTACAGTTTTCCTAAACGCTACACACAAACAAAAGATTTTTAAAAATCGGAGATTAAGTCACATTATTTTATTTTATGTGGCCCAATATATGTTGACACTTGTGCAAATAAGAAAGCAAGTCCCATGAGTTCAATCTGAGTGCAAGGGTAGGTCCTGGATGCTGGGAAAAGTCCTGTGAGTGCTAGGGTAAGCACTGGTTGCTGGTGGCAAGTCATGTCAGTGCCATCTGCGAGCTGTGTTAAGTCCCAAGTGTTGGGGTAAGTAATATGAGTGCAATCTGAGTGCTGTGGTAAGTCTTGGGTGCTGGGGCAAGTCCTGTGAGTGCAATTTGGGTGCTGGGATAAGTCAATATATCCATTCAGTAACGAGAGAGTTACTGAAAGCAAGAAGCAGTGACAAGAATCAAAATCCCCTAACTGAATTAACATAGTACATAAAGTTATGCATGTTTTAATGTCCAAGGTAGTGACATTAGGCAGGGAATAAGAACTCCCACTGATCTTAACGTGCTTCACACTGCTAAGAGTGCCTACTCATAAGGCTTATAAGTACAGTGGTCATGCTTAAAGTGGCTGTTGTAGTTGCAGTGGCAACCACTGTAACACCTGAACTTAGAAGTGATGTGTGAACAAAGCTGGTACGTGGACAGTGGGGGTGAATTGCAATGGTGGCATCATGTGGTGATGTGCTATGTGGTCAGAGTGCCACGTAGCAATCTTAGAACCAGAGCACCGTGCTTTCTATTCATGACCAATACATAGCATGCTCACATATGTAAATGAACCCATTCATTTAGACAGTGGTCAATGGTGCATTGCTAAGCAATGATTGTATCCACACTATGGACATGAAGTGGTACCATGATACACGTGGAAAGATGGCAGAAGTGTACACATAACCTAACACCTGGCACGACATCACCAGTATTGTTATACCAAAAGAGCTGTTATGAAGGTGTGTAAAATAATACATGTTATTGTATTGATGTTATTGTATGTAAGTATGTATGTATGTATGTATGTATGTATGTATGTATGTGTGGCAAATCCGTAACTATTATTGCGGTTACTAAGTGGCGTAATGGAAACTGCATTACATGACTGGTTGGGGTAATTGCATCATCTATGCCATAGCAACATATTTTAAAAAATAAATACAACCATGATTTGTTTTTAAAATATGGTATAATAGCATTTATTAAGCTATTTCCATATGCTTCAATTAACATTTAAAAATACATATGTAATGGATTTTTTGGACTTAAAATTTCAATTCTCCAACTATTAGCTGGCGAGTCAGATTGGTACAATAGCTTGTACCTCGAGGGTATTATCCTTAAATGCAAGCCATCACTTAAATGTCAGAAAGTTCACTAATAGCTTGAACCTTATTTAAGAGTATAAAACCCTTGAAGGCAAGCAATGGTGTTAATTAACTGGCCTGTCACTGTTCAGAATCCTTAATGATTGAGCCTTGGGTGGTACAATTGCCACCAACATCAAAATCATAACATAAATCTTTCTGTATCCCTAAAAAAAATCAATAAAAAATGTAAAAAAAAAAGAAATCTTTCTATAAAACACATAACGTATTATTTATTTAGTCCCAAATCTAAGTCTAAGTTCAAAATAGCAAGACTATCAAATCAGTCAAACAACATAAAAAACCACGAGTGTAAAAAGCTAAACTAAGGTATCTGTAAGATACCCTACAGACACATTTGTCCCAAAATGGATTCAGATTGGGCAACGTAGCCTATTTTCAGAAATCGCTGAAATGCAGCTGCCCAATATTGCTGGATTCAGGTCTGAATTAGCATTTTTCAAATGTAATTACAAATGATTTTATATGTTAATATATTTGTATGTATTTAATGTATAATTTTTGAAAAAAATTACTGTTTTTTTTTTTTAATATACACTTTGGATCATTTCGAGAGAACTTCAGCTATATTCGTAATAGCTGAGTTCCTTATGACGTGGCCCCTAAATATGCCAATTCCTCATATAAAAGTCTACTGGGAGAACAGAGGCTACCACTTCATTCGGTGCATTCACTGCCGGGAGATATCGGCATGGAATCGGCTACAATGTCTGAACTGTGAACATATTTGGAGGCACGTCAAAGCTGAGTAACTCGAAATTTGGGTACCGAGGTGCCACGTATGTGATCCAAACTTGGCTGCAAATCAGAGAACCCATTTCATAACTGGAGCTACCCGCGTTAACCCTTAAATAAACGTATCCAATATAACAAATGAGATGATCCATGATTACAATATATATATATTTTTTAGCTAATGGCTGGTATATCTGTCTTTTCATATTGAAAGTTGCTGGGGAAAGCAGGATGTCAAGGTAGTGTAGTGTAAGGTAGATGAGCATGGTTGTATTGATACCCAGCCTTTCAACAAGCTATGTATGTGCAGCTGAACACAGCATGCTAGCTCTAGGTTAAGTGCATTGGATATTCAATCTGCATATGTGCTTAATGGTTTTCTTTATCCTCCCAGAGCAATAGAGCATCGGTAGACATGGAGACGTGGCCCAAGTCATGACTGATCTGCTACAAGGGGAGTTTGGGGAATTATGCCTACCTATTTATATATTCTCTTTGTATTCATAACATGTTGCCTTACTCTGTGGATGGCAGAGTAACAGTACTTGCTGTCTGGAAAAGCCCCCTGCTGTTTAATGGGCATCTGTGCTGTAATGTATATTTCTCTTTTGCGGGAATCATTAACTTGCCCGTGCTACAAACTGTGCCTAGTTTAAAGTACCAACAAATATATTCATTTTTTTGTTTGTCTTTGCAGAACATGGTTAATTTGCAAGGGGAACACAATTTTTATCTCCCAGCATGCAGTAAAATAAACTTATAACTTACTATGTACAAGTGGTTTTATGAACTGTGTTCTTATTTTTTTTTTATGTCATTTTATCAGATAAATAAATTCTAAACTTTGCCATAATTAACAATTTATAACAAGGCATTAAACAGATGGAGCTACAAATTACATCACAATTCTAGCTGTGCCTACAAGAGCTTTCTTACTAATTGCAGGTGTAACTGTCACAAACTTGTGTATTCCCTTGCATATCAATTTGTTATTTACAACTTAACATTGTATTCTCCATAAATTAGCATTTAAGCAACCTTGCTGTACTTGCTGTGCATCCATTTTTGTTTAAAGGCAGTAGCTACACAGAACTGGACAAAAAGAGTCAAGTCTGTGAGAATGCGTTAGGGGGCTGGCTTGGATCCAAACGATGCTTGGAGTGGACATCACGGATTTCTTGCCTCAATGGCTTTTGTGAAAAGGAGGATAAAAGCAAGGAGAAAGCAAGCAGACATGTATTGGCAGACAGTCTTATTACGCAACTGGGAAAGATAACAACAAAGAAGGTCTTAAATATGTAAAAGTCATCTGAGACCCGTAAGCTCTCGTATGAAGTTCAGAAGTAAACTGGACCAGAGTCTGTTTGCTAATTAATTCTAATCCAGCCTAACAGAAATGTGTTACATGGTTACTTTCCATGTGTCATCACAAAATGAACTAACTATGGGGAGGGCAATGAGTGCAGTTATGAGGTCCAAGGCATTTCCTATGCCACCCCAGATCCTATGCTTCCATTTGAGGGACTGCACCCCTGAAGTATTCCACAAAACGTATTTAACAGAAGGTGAGAGGGAGTAGACTACTAATGAATCAGGACTAAAATATTAACATATAGAATGTGCTGGCAAATAAGAACCGTTATCTCTTTTAGTCTGCACATTTCTACCTACTGTTCATAATGTTTTTGATATTTAACCTTATCTTATGTTCAGAATAGTCTTGCACCATTATGGCTTAAACTGCTTCCAGTATTAACCTGGATTACATCTGTTAGCAAACCATTCCATGCACCCACATTTTATTAAGATATGTAATCACTCATGGCATTGGTCGTACATATGTTTCTGTTGCCATTTTTGTATGTAGGGGTCAACTGCTTTGGGGCTTATTCCTAACAAACCAACCATTTGCATGGACTGCCTGCTCTGCCTCCTCTGCTCTGCCTCCTCTGCTCTTCACAGAGAGCCAGAGTTCTGACTTCCGATGCTCTGACTCGTTGTCATGTGACACCACATGAGGGCAGCACTCACAGACTATATCTGTGCCGGCTCCAAAGGTACCAGCAGCGCCCGGCCCTTTGCCGAAATTAATCTTCATATTTTTTTTAGAACAGAGACATAAAAAAAGGTTGCCCTAATTTTGGGGGGGGAAATGTCTTGTGGACACTGATGACTGATGAATTACTAATGCTGTCCAAATGGAAACTCAAACCAGAACGTAAACGCCTTCTTAAATAAAGCACCAAACAAAAGGGACTTCAGCTATGATGTAACAGTAAGAATATAATCAACTCTGTTATGTAAATATTGTAAAAATCCATATAAACATAACATTCTGTGTCTCCTTCGGGCAATATAAGACCCATGCCGTGAGATTCAGTCATCTTCTGCATTACTATATATACATTTGAGTTGACACCTATATCCAGCTTTTTGTATTTTAACATGTTAATATTTAAATCTATATTATTGGTTATTTATAAGATTGTAAACAAAATATTTATGTTATGTCAGTACATATATGATATATTACTGTAGTGTTTCTCAAACCTGTCCTCAGGACCCCCCAACAGTCTAGGATTTAGGGATTACCCAGTTGTATTTAAAAAAGAATATGTAGAACACCTGGCATGGTTGCTTAAAGGTTAGGGAACCACACCAGGTGTACATATTCTTAATTAAATACAACTGGGTAATCCCTAAATTCTGGAGCGTTGGGGGGTCCTGAGGACGGGTTTGAGAAGCACTGCTGTAATGTATTAACATCTGTAATAAAAGATAGGGAAAAAAAAGGCACTGTGATCAGTGATGAGCATGGATGAAGACTGTAGGACTATGTGATCATGAGAACTTGGCCATTGATCCTGAGACGTCAGTATTAACATGAGACTACATTAACATGGTAATTATCCAATGCTAAGCCCACAAACATGGTCATCGACTATGTTTTGATACGAATATATTGTCCTGATGTTGCTATTCACTCAACCTGCTGTTTATTTTCCCCTGTAGGAATTAGATATAATCCTAGGAAAGTCCACAGCATTCCTTTTGATTGTTATACATTGTAACAAAGGAATAACCGCACCATATGCAGTGCACACATATACAATGCGTTGGAAAGTAGAGTGATATAACAACAGAATGAACACAAAGACAACAGCTTGAATCTTGTAGTCTGATATTTTCTCCTTCATAGTACAATTTTTAAAAAGGTTCTGATTTATGTCATGAACATATCTCTATGCTCCTTTGCAAGGTAGATTCGAGGATACAAGTATATTAACTGGATTTTCAATATTGAAGTTCATTCATGTCTCCGAAGGCTTAATACCCTTAGAGGAAATACAAAAAGGGAAGGGATGTTTAGTTTATACTGCATCTCACACTACAAGCCCAGACTGAATTACAAGATGTTCGAAAGAAGTCATGAATCTTGAGATCAAAAATCTACTTTTCATTGCTTTTTTTTTAGATATATTCGACTTCATCAAGACCCATTTTATTTTCCATGTCAGTATAGCAGCTTTAAGATTGTTTTCACTGGTTGTTATTACATGTTGTAAAATGGTCCAGTAAAAATAAATGCATTCCTGTCTGGGGATAAAGAGAAGAAAAAGAGAACTTGTGTCCAAATGAGAATTAACTCCTTAGTGATAAGAGCTTTTGACCTTGTCTAAACAGGTGACAAGGGCTGTTTTGACATGTCTGGGGTGTTTGTGTTTAGCTGTAATTTTCTTCTTTCTCACATACTGTACCCACACAAATTATATGTTGTTTTTATCGTCATAAAAAGGGCTTTCATTATATACCATTATGTTCATCAAAGCTTACAATTTACTACAAAAAAAAAAAAAAAATATGCTGAAAAAAATAAAATAAAATACTTTTTCTAACTTTGACATAAAAAATAATCTACACACATACAGTTATTAAAAAAAGACCCCATCTAAATAGTTTCTAAATTTTGTCCCGAATTTAACCCCAACTCTAACCCTTATGCTAACCCTTATGCTGCTCTCCAATATGGCGCCACGATTAAATAATACTATCCTATATAAAAGTATGTACGTGTAATTTATTCTATAAAGTTTATATGCTTCACCTATAATATAAGTATGTTAGTATAATACAACAAGCTGCCCGGTAGATGATAAATGTGAAAGACATTACAGCACATGAGATAGCTAGATAATGTACTAATATAGAAACCTAGATGTGTCAGCAGATAAGAACTATTTGGTCCATCTTATCTGGCCAATTTCTGCCTCAAACAATCTGAACACTTTCATTAGCAACTGGCTTATCTTATATATAGGACAGCCTTATGCCTATCCCATGCCTGCTTAAATTCACTGTATTATGCACTACTACTTCTGCTGGAAGGCTATTCCATGCTCCACTACCCTAAAATTACTTTAAAATCTTTTAAGACTATGTCCTCTAGTTGTGGTAGTTTTTCAGCTTTTAAATATACTCTCTTCCTTTACTGTGTTGATTCCCTTTATGTATTTAAATGTTTTTATCATATCCCCCCTGTTACGTCTTTCCTCCAAGCTAACATACAGTGTAAATAATTATTAATATATTAAAAAAATGTTCAGTGTACAAAGGAGTCTGTAAACTAATAAGAGTTACAATCTGTTTTGAGGATTTGGGAGACACTCATTTTCAGGGATTTTAGACTAGAGGATGATTTGGCAGAATCAGGGAGCCTATTCCACATATGAGGAGCTCTGAAAGAGAACACACCTCTACCTGCTTCCTTTTTGAAGTGAGGGATCGCAAGTGAAGGATTGGTGCAGGATCTGAGATTGTAGCATGTGCAGGGAGTAAGAGCGAGCATGCTGGTCAGGTGGGGGGGAGCGTTCCAGAGAAGTGGTTATGCACTAAGCACGCTAGGTAGAGCATGCGCCTGGAGACAAGCGTCAGCCAGTTTAACGGTTTTAACATTTTACAGTGATGCGTGTTACAAACACACTTTAGGGCAAATCGGCACAATGTATTGTACATAGTGTCGAGTTTACTGAGATGAGTCTGTGGTGCAGAATCATACACAACATCCCCATAGTCTAAGATCGGCATTAACATTTGCTGCACAATACGTTTCCTTACTTACTTAGATACGGCCTCCAGTACTGCATGCAATACGTGAGGTCTCACCTGTGCTATGTACAATGGCATGAGCACTTCCCTCTATCTACTGTGAATATGAAATCCTACTAATCTGAAAAGTATACATCTCAAAAAAATAAACAAAAGTCTAAATAAATAAAGTCTAAGTAAATGGAAAATGAATACACTTTAACCTTTTGGAAGACACTGATGTAAATCAACAGAGATATGGCAGTGGAAGGAAATTCAATCCATTTGTATCCATTATTATAAAAACAATTACATACTGTACATGTATATTAACTGCAAGTCAAATGCTTGTTTTAATGAGCTTTAACATTCTGCCATGTAATCATAATAATCATAAACGTGTTCAGGCATTCACACCCAGATATGAGTTTTTTTCCAATAAAAATGCAATGCTTTCTGGTCAAAGAAGTTATATTTTTTATAGAAACATAGAAACAAAGAATGTGTCGGCAGATAAGAACCATTCGGTCCATCTAGTCTGCCCAATTGTTTTTGAGTACTTTTATTAGTTCCCCGTTCCCGGTCTTATAGCTAGGATAGCCTTGTGTCTATCCCACGAATGCTTAAAATCCTTGACTGTGTTTACCTCTACCACTTCTGCTGGAAGGCTATTCCATACATCCACTACCCTCTCAGTAAAGTAATACTTCCTGATATTACTTTTAAATCATTGCCCCTCTAATTTAAGACTATGTCCTCTAGTTGTGGTAGTTTTTCTTCTTTTTAATATACTCTCTTCCTTTACTGTGTTGATTCCCTTTATGTATTTAAATGTTTCTATCATATTGTTACGTCTTTCCTCCAAGCTATACATGTTAAGATGCTTTACCTTTCCTGGTAAGTTGTATCCTTCAACCCATGAACCTGTTTAGTAGCCCTTCTCTGAACTCTCTCCAAAGTATCAATATCCTTCTGGAGATACGGTCTCCAGTACTGCGTACAATACTCCAAGTGAGATCTCACCAGTGCTCTGTACAATGTCATGAGTACTTCCCTCTTCCTACTGCTAATACAACACATTCATACAGTGCTTGTTGTAATGCTACCTCGGAGTAAAGTTCTACTTTAGTGTATAAAACAATGTTTTTGGTTGTTTAATAAACTGCCACATTAATATGAAATGCTTTTTCAATTCTGTTTCTTTCAGTAACCCCTCATGGGATGATATCTTATTTTATTTAAAAACGTAAATTCTAATCCGAGCTCTCATTTTAAAACGTTCTGTCCATTAATTTTTACAATTTACAATTGAATAACTGTGTAGTAATTATCACACAGAACAGTGTTTCAATTCTGTTTTATTTAACGGGTGTGGTAAACCTTCATTTTAGGTATAGGGGTTATTTAGCGGGTGCAGTATATTTTTTTAACGGTGTAGTAATTATTTCACCGCACATGTTAGTGGACGGCACTGAATCATAAAGCCCATTATTCTACCACTACCAACAATTTTTTTTTTTAGTAATGGGTGGCATTGACTCTAGGCCGTTATGTGATATTGGCTGGATTTTGTTGAAAACGGAAGTGGCGCTTACAGAACTAATTCAGATCTGCGGTATACCTTTTCAAAGTCCCTGCTTTCCAGTCAACAACTTACACAGTTAATAGTTCTTGAAGCTGCACTGAACGAACTGTTTACCGATTACTTAATTGGTTAATTACACGTTGATTAAAGAAAGCTTAAAATTCTAGTAGTTTATTGGTTCTTAAGGATTCAGTTGGACAGCCTTTATTTGAGTAAGCAGTATACTATTTAGGGGGGGTAATTACCTATTTTACTTAAATTGCAATTAAACAAAAAAAAAGTGTTCCATAGCAGGAGTCTTCCCTGCTACGTGTTCTCATTTTCTCTCATGTAGAATGTTGATTAGCATTCATTCTGGCTGTTTGTCGATCACATAATGTGTAGTTATTCATACTCATGGGCACTGCCTATTTGGTTTCACAAGCAGAATTCTTAGCACTGGAAACTAAAAAGTTAATGTCTACATTGGGCAGGTACTAAGTAGTGCATTCCCCATTAGTGGATGACTTTCCTGAGTTCCCCCTACTGCGAAGGGATTGGCGAAGTTTAGAGGTGATGTAGAGAAAACCCAAGAATCCTGATTGGAGCATGTGTACTGAGCAGAATACAGCTCTAAAACATGTGAGATGTATAACAATAGAACAAATAGAACCTTTGTAAGTGGACCCACATGGCCAGGAGGTAAGTGATCAAATTGAAGATAACAGCAAAACATCAGTTTCTTCAAAAATGAAAAATACATTTAATAAAAAGGTTGACCACTATAGCGATAAAAATATATATCAAGTCCATTGTTCTTAACACAGCACAAGGAGCACATATTCCCTTTAAGGCATGGGGGTAAAACTGCGGCCCACCAGTAGTTGAAGCTGTTGGAGAACTGCATCACCCATACTCCCTTGCCAATCGCTTAGCAGGTAAAGTATTATAGAAGATATAGGTCAACAGCAGCTGGAGGGCCACAGTTTGACACCCCTGCACTAAGGCAACAGGTATAGAACAGAAACAAAAGAGGAGTTAAATCATGAACAACCTCTCACCTATTATGTGTGAGCCAGTAAAATACAACCTAAAGGGGCATCCTGCCATGAACAATGAAAAACGGATCTATGACTACATAGATTGCAGCCTGAATACAATTAAGAGTATAGAATCAATGGAAAACTTGTTTAGCAGAAGAGTGAAAAATATGTTTATTAAGAAACAAATCAAATTATTTAGTTTGTTGGCTTTGTCCTTTGTATATGGTATCACTGTATGGCATCACAGGTAAAAGTTAATTTGCATATGGTTTCACATAATGATATCACACATTGGAGACAACCTAACAAAATGTAAAATACATTTGAAATTCTTTTGCTGTAACTGTCCAATCTTGCAACAAATGATGTATAGGTAACTTCTTTTTAATTTTCCACATAATTTACACTGTAAAAACAGTTTGGGCAGCATCAATCCTTTAAGGATGCAGCATACAGTTTAAATTCCCAGCCCCCCTCTTATATATGTGTGTGTGAAGCTGGTGAATACCAAAAAAGTATTAGAAAGCATTGAGGCAGTGGCGTAGCGTGGGGGGTGCAGGGGAGGCCGGCCGCACCGGGCGCAATATCTGGGGGGGCGCACTAGCCCTATGCGGCCGCCAGGGCCGTCTTTAACGCGGGGCAAACGGGGCAGCTGCCCTGGGCCCATTTACTCCTGGGGGGCCCCAAGGCAGCTGTCCCGTGGGCCCCCAGCCCCTGCTGCCGCGTTCACAGCGCATTGCGCTTGTGAACGCTTTTTTCCGGCAAGCCGCATCCGATGGATGCGACGGCCGGAAAAAAAAAAAAAAAAAACTGCCGCCGGATGTGACGTCGCGTCACATCCGGTTTCTGTTTCCCTCCTCCGTGCAAGAGGGAAGACTGCACGGAGGAGACATCCGGCGGGGGACACGGAGCAGCTTCATGTAAGTACGGGGCGGGGGGGGCTGGCTGGCTCAATATTCCTGGTATCTGATTGGCACTATATTACTGGGTATCTGATTGGAACTATATTACTGGGTATCTGATTGGCACAATATTACTGGGTATCTGATTGGCACAATATTACTGGGCATCTGATTGGCACTATATTACTGGGTATCTGATTGGCACAATATTACTGGGCATCTGATTGGCACTATATTACTGGGTATCTGAATGGCACAATATTACTGGGCATCTGATTGGCACTATATTAGTGGGTATCTGATTGGCACTATATTACTGGGTATCTGATTGGCACTATATTACTTGGCATCTGATTGGCACTATATTACTGGGCATCTGATTGGCACTATATTACTGGGTATCTGACTGGCACTATATTACTTGGCATCTGACTGGCACTATATTACTGGGCATCTGATTGGCACTATATTACTGGGTATCTGATTGGCAATATATTACTTGCCATCTGATTGGCACTATATTACTGGGCATCTGATTGGCACTATATTACTGGGTATCTGATTGGCACTATATTACTTGGCATCTGATTGGCACTATATTACTGGGCATCTGACTGGCACTATATTACTGGGCATCTGGCTGGCACAATAATACTGGGCATCTGACTGGCACAATAATACTGGGCATCTGACTGGCACTATATTACTGGGCATCTGGCTGGCACAATAATACTGGGCATCTGACTGGCACAATAATACTGGGCATCTGACTGGCACTATATTACTGGGCATCTGGCTGGCACAATAATACTGGGCATCTGGCTGGCATAATATTACAGGCATCTGGCTGGCACTATATTACTGGGCTCTGACTGGCACAATATTACAGGCATCTGACTGGCATAATATTACAGGCATCTGACTGGCACAATATTACAGGCATCTGACTGGCACAATATTACAGGCCTCTGACTGGCACAATATTCCTGGCCTCTGACTGGCACACTATTACAAGCATCTGACTGGCATAATATTACAGGCATCTGACTGGCACAATATCACAGGCATCTGACTGGCACAATATTCCTGGCCTCTGACTGCACACTATTACAGGCATCTGACTGGCATAATATTACAGGCATCTGACAGGCACAATATTCCTGGGCTCTGACAGGCACAATATTCCTGGGCTCTGACAGGCACAATATTCCTGGGCTCTGACAGGCACAATATTCCTGGTATCTGATTGGCACAATATTATTGGTATCTGACTGGCACATTATTACTGGGCTCTGACTGGCACAATATTGCAGGCATCTGACTGGCACAATATTGCAGGCATCTGACTGGCACAATATTACTAGGCTCTGACTGGCACAATATTACTGGGCTCTGACTGGCACAATATTACTGGCATCCGAAAGTTACAATATTACTGGCATCTGAATGGCACAACAATTATGGCATATGTGTGTGTGTGTGTGGGGGGGGTAACATTAGAGGTACAGGATTGAGGAAGTTGGCTCCATCTAGCCCAGTCTTGGATCATCTCCAGGGTATGGTTCCATTTTGATGTTTAGTTTTTGTTCTTGATATTTTTTGTCGTTTACGATGGTTGTGAGACGACAAATAATAGCATGGCCCATGCTAGGTTACTACATGTGTATATTTGTATTCATAGACCTGCTGAAAATGTGGAGAATGTGTGTAATGCATGTTCGCACTCAATAAAGTGTTGGAAAATAAACTTGTATTTAGATGCATTTTACTTTAATTACATAAGTATTTTCATAACAAACAATACATGTGCTTGGGGGGTAAGGGTTTCTTTAACTAATCTAGTAGAAGAGACTCGAGTGCTAAAATCCACGGGTTAGGGGGCGCAAATTACTTGCCTTGCCCCGGGTGCTGACAACCCACGCTACGCCACTGCATTGAGGTGCAATATATTGATCACACCTTCAGCATGCAAGAGGTTAACATAGTTTCCAAATGTGCTATAAACCTACACTGGAGCTTTGTGAATTCTACCATGAGATTACCCTATGGAGTTTAAGTCAGATTTGCTTCTTGTGAATTCCTTGGAGGCTGAATTAAAGTTTCACCAGCTGCTCCTAACATGCCGCATCCTGCAACCTCCCCAGAAAGTCACAAGTGATCCAAAGTGCTAGACTACAAATGACTACAAATAAGCATCACAATATCAATATGTAGGACTGGACAGGAGGGGGATTAGTCCTTCACAGAATATACAGTGTAGCACACCTTGCAGGTGGTCTGTTAGAACTCTAAATCGTGTGCATATCATTACATAATGTCCACTGGCTCTACAATAGAGGTAAAGATTTCCCCTTTAATTAGGGATTAATTTCCTGTAATTAGGGATGCTGGAAGAACATGCTCCATTCAAGGCATAAAGATTTTAATTCAGGAAAGTGACCACATTCAATTCAAATTAATCTATGTACGGGCCACTGGACTGTTAATCTAGCAAAAAAGAACTGTGTGACTAGGACTATATCTATTCTTCATACAGTACATTGTTATGTACATTTTATGTTATTTATTATTCCTTTATTTAGAATTCTAAGGGAATTTGAGAACAACCATGTATTTACTGCTGCATTTATTTCCTCTACCTTGTATTACAGGTTTTTATTATAGGTAAGTAACACATTGTCTGTCTTGCATGATTGTAATACAGGCCTGCAGTATATAATTTCTATTTCACTGGCTAAAGTAGAGATTGGGTTAACCTCCTCCCTAGAAAGTGTGTGGTTCCCAAATCCCACAATTATGTGGTTATGTTTTTGTACGAAGTGTAAGAGGTGAAACAGAAAAACCTAAATATTGAAATTTCTAGCATTAAAATTCAATTATTCAAAAAGACAAAGAGAAAAGGTACAATAATGCACAGATTTACAAGCCTTTTTAAAAAAGATATAATTTCCAAATACCTGTGATATCAGCATTTAATTCAGTAAGTGCCTCTAATACACACATTGGACTCTGTTTAATGACCTAAGTCATCACTTATCATAGTTTTGGATTTCACATTTTGTATACAATGATCAGCAATACATTTCTCAGGTCATTGAATAGAGTCCATTACCCACTAAATACTCTTAAGGCCTGACATCAAAGCCCTCATTGGCTCACCATGCCTTCCATTCCCACTGGATACTTTATATTACATCATTGGTGTTGTAAAGATCAGTTTCTCGGCTCTCGGGGATTCCAGATGTTTAAGAACATCATCTTCTCCTTCTTTCTTCTCCTTCACTATGTCCAAGCCTGTCTCACCTTTTCAACAAGTGTGTTTTCTCTGCTACTATCAGTATGTTCTGTTGTGGCTTTTGTGGAATTGATGGTATTTTATAAAATAATAATACTATTTTTTGTTTATAGTTATTTATAATGCAAATAATTCATATCATGATGTGAACATCCGCACATCTTATTAATGAGCAGCACAAAATGTGCCTGCATGTCCTAGAACATATTCAGGGTTATTATAATCCATTAAACTGTGTTCATTACAGTGTTGGCATTGGTGTCCACAAACAGATAAATGAGCAAGGGTACAACAAACAATCTACTTTCTTTAAGATAACAAAATGAACATTTACAGACTGTGCTCTTCAACTGCGGCACATCAAGCTCAGCCATACTCCATAGTAGGTATTGTGCCAGATGTGTCCGCAACAGATACAAATCTGTCCTATGATACTGATCCAGCCTATTAAAAGAATAGGAATGAGGTCTGAAATCTAAGCTAGTCGGCTCCTAGGCACATATTTTAGAACAAACTAAATGCCATGGTATATTTATTTTTGAAACACATTTCTGAGTGGTTGCTGCCTATTGTATGCTGGGGCATTTATAGGTCTATCTCTGGTCATATAATTTACACTTTTTTTTAATGTGGAGGGCCAAATCGTAACATCCTTACCTAATCCTTGTCGCGCTGCTCCCCGCGTTCGTCACAATCATACTTACCTAACTCCCTGCAGCTCCCTCTATGTTCAGCGACACCATCTTTCCGGAGTCCAGTAACCCAAAAAAATGGCCACGTGGCACCCAATGTACATGCACGATCAACGAAACTGACAGTACACCGAATATCACTGCTCAGTGATTGGTTACTCCCCCCTGGCTGGCGATTGGTGCCAGTTTTGTATTTAAACCCCTCACTTACATTCTAGCATTGTTTGTAATAGGTCCTTCGGTGCCTGTTATTAGTTCCCTGGTGATTCTTGTGATTCTGATTTCTGACTATTCTTGATCCTTGCTCCAGTGTACCAGACCCTCGGCTTCCCCATGATTATCCTGTTATCCGTAATCCTCACCTTGGCTTCCACTCTGATTCCTGCATTTTGGTGTCTCAGTTCCAGTGACTGTGTGTTCAACTGTTCTATCCTCAGAACCAGTGGCTGTATGTATCTAGTGTTCTCAAACCAGTACAGTTATATGTTCTATCATCCTTAACCTCAAAACTAGGGGATTGTGGAAAATCCTGTGTCTCAGAACCAGTGGCTGTGTGATATCCAAGTCTTCAGTTTCAGTAGCTGTATACTATGCAGAGTTCCAGAACCAGTACAGCTGCATGCTTCTATTTGTCAGTACCAGTGGCTGTGTGTTATTCCTTATCTAAGAACCAGTACTGCTGTGGGTCCATCTATTCAATGTTCCACTTATCTCAAGCTAATTACTCAAGAAACTTCTATCACTAGTACTTCAGTGTTCGGAGAGATGTAGAGGTCCAGCTTTTTACCTTTTAAGTAGTGTCAACCAAGGGTATCTCTACTACCGGTCACCAGATGTCTGTAACTCCCCTATATGCCATGTACAAATGCTGTGTAAACTACTAGTATAATAGTACATGTTTTAAATTTACCCAGGATATTCAGGTGTTCAATAAAGGGGGGTGTTATTTAATTAGTGGGATGGGTGTTTGTCTGTATATATTTGCACTGTGTTTCATGCTATGTTTAGAATAGCCTTGATGAAGACTCCATATAGGAGATCGAAACTTTGATGTTCTATCAATAAATATTTTTGGATTCTTGTACCCAAGACCTGTGAGTGCCACTATTTTTTGACTGGTATGTATATATATATATATATATATATATATATATATATATATATAAAAGTATATGTTAAGGTAATTGTGCTGAATTAACATACAAGTAGGAATGCATATTTAGAAAATTGTTTTCACCTTCTTGTGCAAGAGTGAGACGCAATAATCCACAATGGTAGGTACAGATGGATAATGAATAATCCTTGAGATTTATTGGCATAAGAACAAAAAACAACAACCCCAGTGCTGCAAAAAGTCTCACGTGTTTCGCACCTCTGGTTGTCGCTTGCACGTAGGCTAGCTTGACAGACTGTCTTGAATCCCTTATCATTTCACTGTTTAAGTGAATAACAGTGTTTTTTCATCATAACATGAAATCGCAGAGCACATGTTCCTGGCATGGAAGGGGTAAAATGTTTAAAAATGTAACATCTTTTTGAATATTGTTGAAAAAAAATGATACTTTTATGAAAGCATTGAAAAAATGCCACATTCCTATTGGATTGTATCACAAAATAATTGCATTACAATAAACTGGATTATATCTTGCAATCTAACCATTTCGTAAAATCATGTTTCAAAGATCCAGACAAATGGAAATAATGGCTGTTGTTCGGAGAGTACTTGACATTACAATTGAGACCATTAAGTAAAATGCTAAAAGCTCTGAACTCATTACATTCTCATTTCTTATTTTGTCTGCGACAGTCCTCTTTGTATATTTCATACCGTAATACAAACAAATCTGCTTAAGAAATTACAGACATAACACCATGACATGTAGGCTTTTGATAACAATCTTAAATGTATCATCATCATCAAACATGTTATACAGATACACTTACTAATGCTTAGAGGGTGTGCTTTATCAAAATCGATATATTCGTATATTTATTATATTAGTACCTATAAAAGACGTGTTTTTGTTCTTATTGATCATACTTAATTGCAGCAGGATTGTATCCCTGGATGGATAGAATATGTATAAGCAAAAGCATTCTGATAAATAAGAATGTCTTCTTGTTACAAAGTAAACGGTGGTGTTCATTTGTTTGTTAAGCAGAACTGAATGTCTTTATGATGTAGTTAAAATGTCTACACAGAAAAAAATCCCAAGAATTGGCCCCCAAAAATAACAAAAAAAAAGCCCCTCCATGGAATTTCCTGCACACTGTCCACTGCTGTATATACTATTTAGTGTGGTGTTTGAACTTAAACAGGATGGAAAAAGCCTGTTTAATGAGTGATTTCATCTAATAAGTAATGAGAAGGAAATTTTACTTTAGATGACAGGGAGCACATATGGCAGGAAAATGACCCTTCTGTCACTGGCACAGAATTATTAAACTGACTGGTAGCATTTCACACCCAAAGATGCTAAATGACCCTAAGTCTGTCTGCACAGCTGTGTACTAGGAGAACTCGCTTTGTGACTTGTGTGAGTATCAGTAGAATGGCTAATGACCACTAGGTCTTCTCCTCACCAGAAATACCCAGTATTTCAGTATCTTTTATAATATTATAATTTACACACATGTGCTTTGGAATATTTGAGGCCCCCTGTTACAAGTCGGGGTGACTGCAGTGCCATTGTTTAGCGTTTTTATGGTTTATGGGCCAGGACAGACCAAAATTTGACAGGACACAAAATAACAGGACTGTCCCTGCAAATCAGGGACCATTGGCATCTATGGTTTTCTTGGTCATCTTTATCATTTTATATAAAGCCGCTTTTCATATAAGTGTGTATGTACTCAAAGGGAATCAGTGAGCAGCTGCAACTCCATGGAATGTGAACCCTTTTATAATGTTGGGGTTCAGAAGAGCTCTGGGGCTAAAGGATGACTTAGCCTAGAGTCTCTCGATTCTGTTTTTTTTTTGTTTCCACCGGTGGAGGGGAGGGGGTAGAGGGTGGACCGCACCAGGTGCTGAGGTAAAGGTACAGCCCCACCCTGTGGAGCAATGTGGTGCAGGTCACTTGGCGGTGACGGTGGACCGCACCAGGTGCTGAGGTGAAGGTCCAGCCCCACCCTGTGGAGCAATGTGGTGCAGATCATTTGGCGGTGAGGGTGGACCGCACCAGGTGCTGAGGTGAAGGTCCAGCCCCACCCTGTGGAGCAATGTGGTGCAGGTCACTTGGCGGTGAGGGTGAACCCCACCAGGTGCTGGGGTGAAGGTCCAGCCCCACCCTGTGGAGCAATGTGGTGCTGGTCACTTAGCGGTGAAGGTGGACAGCACCAGGTGCTGAGGTGAAGGTCCAGCCCCACCCTGTGGAGCAATGTGGTGCAGGTCACTTGGCTGTGAGCGTGGACCGCCCCAGGAGCTGAGGTGAAGATCCGGCCCCACCCTGTGGAGCAATGTGGTGCAGGTTACATTGGCTCTCTTTGTTAAACACATGCTTCGCGCTACCCAAGCCTAGTGATGGCGATTGGAAATACAATGCTCTGAGTCATCAGAGCATTGTATGGTGGAGAGAATGAGGCAGTACTGATTGAGATCTGCATGTATTAAACACACAGAGCCAATGCGGCCTGCGTATCACCTCCAAGTGATCTGCACCGCATAAGATAAAGAGGGGAGGGGCAAGGAGACCATGGGGGGAGGAAACAACAGCTGAGAGGAGGAAACAACATGCTTCAGGGGAAAGAAGAGACAACAGGTTGGGGAAAAGAAGAGACAACAACAGGTTGGGGGAAAGAAGAGACAACAACAGGTTGGGGGGAGAAGAGACAACAGGTTAGGGGAAAAAGAGAAAACAACAGTTTGGGGAAGAAGAGACAACAACAGGTCTGGAGGAGAGGAGACAACAACAGGTTGGGGGGGACAGGAGACAACAACAGGTTGGAGGGGACAGGAGACAACAACAGGTGGAGGGGAAGAAGAGACAACAACAGGTTGGGGGGAAGAAGAGACAACAAGTTAGGGGAAAAAGAGAAAACAACAGGTTGGGGGAAGAAGAGACAAAAACAGGTTAGGGAGGAGAGGAGACAACAACAGGTTGGGGGGGAGAGGAGACAACAGGTTGGGGGGGGAGAAGAGACAACAGGTAGGGGGGGGGAGAGACAACAGGGTGGGGAGGGGGAGAGGATAGAACAGGGTGGGGGAGAGAATTTCACCTGAACATGTGGTTATTTTTTGTAACTATGTTGTTTTGTGAAGAAATGAAGGGAGGGTTAGTGATGATGCATATGTACTGTTATGTAACTGTTATAGTTAACCAAAAATGAATATAATATACTTTGAAATGGATTTTTAAAAAAACTATACATTTTAAAATTTTGCACAGAAAATATATATCTATTTTCAAAAGCAACTTTTTTCTTTCTATGTGTCATGTGTTAATACAGAAGAGTGAAACATATAGTGGCCTTAATATGATAATAAAATGGCATTTGCTTTTACAAATACATGCCGTTTTATCTCGGTGTTTGTTGGAGCACTGTGAGAGACATTTATTTTAATATGTAATTAGAGTTGAGCGGACACCTGGATGTTCGGGTACGGCGCGTTCGGCCGAAAAAAGTCCGGGTTCGGGGTCCAAACTTTTGGCCACTAAAATGCTTCTAAAAAAGTCCTGGAAAGGGCTAGAGGGCTGCAAAATGAAGTAAAATGTGGGTGAGTGTCCTCATTCATAAGAATAGGTCAATTGACCTATTCGTATGAATGGGGACTCTATTTCGGTTTATAGAATAGCAATAGCATTACATGTATTCCATAAACCGAAAGTCAATAAACCGAAAGACATTCGGTTTATAGACTTTCGGTTTATAGAATACATGTAATGCTATTGCTATTCTATTAAAAGAAAGTCTATAAACCGAATGTCGTTCGGTTTATAGACTTTCGGCTTATGGAATACATGTAATGCTATTGGCTTTCTATAAACCGAAATAGAGTCCCCATTCATAAGAATTTGGACTCTATTTCGGTTTATAGAAAGCCAATAGCATTACATACAATGTAATCGCCGAACCCCGAACTCCAACACGGACATACAGTGAAATGTCCGTGTTCGGATCCGGGGTCCAAAAACCGTAAAATTCGGTACGAACCCGAACAGTGCGGTTCAGGTTCGCTCAACACTATATGTAATCAATAGAGGAGATCCCTAACAGGCAATGAGACAGTCTGTATCCATCAGACCCTGACAGAAGCATGCATCGCACAATCACTGTGATTGGCTGAGCACCGGATTTACATAGACGCATCACTAAGTAGTTAATATTTCCTTCTACTACAAAAAGTTGTTGCACCTTCACTACTGCAAAGTGCAATGATTCAATTTACATGTTTGCTACAGGATGTCGAAAAGGAGGGTAATAAGATATCCTTTTGGTAATCATTTTTCAATATATCTTACTTACAGAAAATAGGAAATAATATGTCTTTGTTACATGTGTATATATATATATATATATATATATATATGAACATGCACATCTATATTAAGTATATATGAACACATATATTTGATATAGTTGAATAATATGTCTTTGTTACATATGTATATATATATATATATATATATATATCTAAACATGCACATCTATATTAAGTATATATGAACACATATATTTGATATAGTTGAATAATATGTCTTTGTTACATGTGTATATATATATATATAAATATATATATATAAACATGCACATCTATATTAAGTATATATGAACACATATATTTGATATAGTTGAATAATATGTCTTTATTACATATATATATATATATATATATATATATATATATATATATATATATATAAACATGCACATCTATATTAAGTATATATGAACACATATATTTGATATAGTTGAATAATATGTCTTTATTACATATATTTAAGGGAAAGGCTAGCAATTGTGGTAATCAGCTCTATTTGTATAGATCAATAAATCCATTATTGTTTTTCATATATAATGTTAAATACATGTCCCTATCCGAATGGTATCATTTTATTTTATTTATAACATACATCAGCTTCATGTCAAATTAACCACTTAGAACCTCAATGTCTGAATTACAGAATAGTACTTGTCTGTGTGCTCTCTGTGGACACACACTGCATTTTTGTTCTAACACAGCCTTCCTTGGTTACTCAGCTATTCAGATTGCATATTTTCATGCTTGAACAGCTCTCTTTTCTGCCAGACACAGTTCTGATACCTTGAATGTTAAATGTATAAATCCAGACAATGTTTTAAAATTATGGGTTCTACCATTCAAAAAATATATATTTTTATGCAGTGAATCATTGCCTGAATACGTAAAAACCAACAAAATGTTATGTGATCAACTATATTTTCTATTCAAATCATACAATTGTCAAACATATATATTTAGCTCCATTTTACGTATTTTTATGCATTCCCATTATGCTTTATGTGACACGTTATTGTAAGTGTCATCAATGCTCTGTTATAACTGTATTCATTTTGGAAACATTAAAAATGGCATTTGAAATATTATTTTTCATTTGATTATATTTTTTTATTTGTATTATCTATGTTGGTTATGAATGGTGATGCACCACAAATTAAATAGAGGCTAGAGCTGAGAAGAATGAAGATCAGTTTGTTCTTTTCTATATTTCTTTTTCCTGTGTTATTTTTTTTTTTTTTTTAATTTTCCTTGTTTTTAGGTTTCATTAAATTCAAGTTTTATTTACCAGCAGACAATTGTTTAAATCTGTATGGTGATTGGCACAGACATCCTGTTAAATTGGGAATGTATTCATTGTAAAATTGCATCTGGGGTTGCACAGATGCCAGTTTTAAGATCCTTTCAGTGCTTTTCGTTGTGCACTTCACTAAAAGGTAGTTTTTTTGCAGTCAATGCCCTGATTCATCTGGACTCTGTACAACACATTATACCTACCCCAAAACTAATGGTTCAATAAGGTTCAACATCCTCACCTAGGATACAATACAAATGTATTATCCTCCTGGACAGAGAATCTAAATACACATTACTGTACCTTACTGTCCTACATCTTTATTCATTTTAAATCTAAAGGAGCTTCGCTCTACTCCTCTTAATTAGAGTCTGTGGAAGTTATGGTGCAAAGTAAACTATCACCATCCCTACCGTCAACTGTTTTGTACCTATGAAGGCTGTTTGGCCCTTTAACAACCCTCCAAAACCTGAATTATGAAGAATCTATAATAACATAATAACAAATGTGTATATGTTTCTCCCTGAGGAGACTTGTAGTTCTTTAATGCAAGGTTCCAGACTTAACCGAATCAGCAACTCATTACAAATATCATTACGACCCAACTTAATGGTACTCATTTTACCAAGCTTGAAGGGATCAAATGCTGAGACCTTTGAAACAAACCTGTGACTCTGAAGTACTTTTGTTGGAGCATGCCATTCTACTGCTGTAATTATATATGGCTATTAAAACACATAATAGATGTGCAACAGGTGTGTTTGAACAAGTTATAGTCCTTCACGTCCATACCCATCAAGCAAAGTTCAATTTCATATAACATAATATAACGTAAGTATGGTTATGTCACTTTTGGTTGATTACATCGTAACCAAAGGATTTCAAAGAAATGGTAAGGAAATCATACCTCTTTAAGACAGCCCATAAAGTTATTACTGACTGGTGACCCTGGTAAGTCAGCCGTGCTGGGGCTGCCTCCGACATAGAAAAAGTCATCTGAGCCCAACATGGTGTAGTCTTCTTGTGTGTAGCCTGTTGTGGTCAGAATTCCATCCACTGAAATTGTTACCTACATAACAAAGCACAGGGAAAGGACACGCTATACTCAGTCCTAAATACAGCATTTCTGGGATGTGCCTGATTTGAGACCTACTTTGGAAATCCATTTTCATGTCTGTTTGAAGTTTGGTCTTGGATTCTAGAATTCATCTTCCCCTACCAAAATCTAAACTACTGTATTTCAGCTGTTGTCTGATTAATGAGCTAGTGTCAGTATTGTCCCTACAGCAACTGAACAGTTATTTAGCAGACACAAAAATGGTGTTAGTAAAATGCTTTCTAGGTTAGTTTAGCTGTTGTACATATTAGTAAGTTTAGTAGTCTGTCATTGACTAGTTGAGAACGTGCATAGTGAGAACATAAATGACGCAAGCGATATGAAGCACCATCACTGTTTGCACCAGAGAACAAATGGTCAATGGCTAATAACATGCGCATGTTAAATCAGCATGCGAAATAAAGGAAACACAAACAAAACAGTGTTAGAAGCACACACGGATGTGCGCATGCCATGAAACACTATAGACCAGAAACAAAGGTATATAAAAAAAAAAAAAAAAAATAACCAGATTGCTCATAATGGGTAAAGATAAATAAGATTGTAGTAAAAAACGATTGACAATACCAATTCAAGCTAGCATGCCATGCCTTATGAATGGTTGGAATCTGGCTTAGCCAGTAGTGGTATTGGCCAGCCAAAGTTTAGCTTTAGTTCTGTTAATCACAGCTTGATGCAAACGGTAGAAATGATGCCCCTAGATGTGAGTAACAAAGTAAATCGATAAAAAAATAAAATGAAATTAAAAAATTTAAAAAAAATAATAAAAAAAAATTGTTAGGAACGGGAAGAAACTAAGGAGGTTCAACAACAGATGAAAAGGAGGAGTTCAAAGTAAGCAGAAGAGTACCAACCGCAGTTCCTCTTTTGTAATGAAGTCTACAGTTAAAAGAAAGAAAGAAAAACACACGGCAAACCCAAAATAAGAAACAATTAGAATGATATCTACCGAACAATGTAGTTTGTTTACCATAGCGTGTCCAATGCCTGAGTGCTTTGTGGAGAAGGGGGGAGAAAGGAAATTAAAAACTGTGAACATAATAACGATTGTTCCTTAAAAAATAAAATGGTCACTACCATGTTAGTACATTTTTTGATTCAGGTAACGGTTAGTAGAATGGAACATTCCATGAATGACATGTTAGTTATTAAGCATGTTAGTAACATATAAAAAAAGGGCAAAATAATTTTACAAGAAAATAAAAGCAGACTAACAAGTAGACCTCCACGGAGGCAACTGGAATAGTATTTGTCCTGCAAATATATTTCATAACTTATCAGCTCTGTACTGAACAAAAACAGACACGTTGGTCGATATTCCCTTTTGGCCTAAAAGCTGAATACATCTGACAGACATTAAAAATGGCTAAGGGATCAGAATAAACCTATGGGCACAAAGACTGGCCGCCGGACAATATTTCTAATACTGTATGTAATTTACTATTATTAAAAGTATTAATGTTTTTTTTTTTTTTTTGGACAAATCAGAAATTCATTTGCAACCCCTACTACTTTCAAGGAATCCTTTGAAACTCCAAAACGTCTTTCGGTCATATTGATGGGCCTTAGGCTCACAGATTACTGCAATGAAACAAAGCAAATAAGATCCTGCTGACACATAGAATGAGTTGAAAGGGTATTCTGCAACTGCCTTTTTTTAAAAAAAAAAACATGCATCGTCTATGCCGTACATCTCCATTTGTTACTTAAAAAAAGTAATTGTTCTGATTTTACTTTTTGTTTAGTTAATTTAACTTTAGATTTCAGCATGAACAAAGGCAATCTAGAAAGTAGACTTTCACCAGCTTGCAATACACAACAGGACCGTTGTCGGAAACAAAAATTTACTTACACAAGATAAAACAAATATATAACTGAGTTACCAGTAATGTGTGGTAAATAATGTTTTACTGTGATTTTTTTTTAATATGTGCCAATGAAGTTTTATATTTCATTAAGTTGATAATATTGCCACTTTCCCTAGGTGCAGGCAAATTGTGCCTTTTCAGTTGTTTGTTAACTATAGATACACAATTATTTTTCGGCAGGGACATATTGGTGCAGAATTGCTGTAGATACTGCTGCTCTGCTCACTGAGAGCCTCTACTAGAGGAGGCCTATGCAGGGGAGATGAGATAAGGTGGAACTATATCTCTACCAGTCATATCTCTCTATCACCTCGCGAGGGAGGTAGGGGGAATCTGTGTGTAGATCCTCATGAGCATATTCTTACAGTAGGGATTCTCTTGGTCGCAGTCACTGGACAGTCTGCCATATTCGCTATGTTTAAACAAAAGGACCAGGAGAAAGCACTGATGTAGAGATCTGTGATATTGATCACACAGATCTCTGGTCATCTGCTAGATCACCACCAGATGGGGCCTTTATAACCTGCTGGAGATGAAGGGAAATTAGCTGAGCATGGGAAGGGAAAAACCCATAAGAGTTTAAGAACATCTGGAGAGTCTCATCTTTATTTTGACTGTTTTATACTCTTCTTATTTCGTTTTATTGTGTGCTCATATAGTCCAGTAGTGTCAGTGTGAATGCTCAGCACATAAAATAACATTGCTTGGGAATCTCTCTCTATTCTTGGGAATAAAAACCTCTTCTCTTCCTTAGTGCAAAGAAAAGAAAGATTTGTATCATTCATGAATTATAAAAACCACTGGGACTAATAAAGGCTCTGAGCTGGCAGAGCGTGATGCTAACATATCGATCCATCCGATGCCAGAAATGATTACACTGGTGCTAATGACACCCTACTGATATCTGAGAGAGAGGAACAGCTTTAATTTTTTTATATATATTTGTTTGATATCTCAAAGAATGAAAATGTCAGACTCCCATAGGAAATATAATAATATCTATACATTTGACTATACGCATATATGTTATATATTGTGTTTTATGTTTCTATTGTTACTAGTTAGAATTACAAAAAAATAAAAAAAAACATTTGCAATACACAGATCTTAATTTAAAAAAATACATTCTCCCTAAGTGAAAAAGTTTATAAATCATTTGGAGAAGAAGGTGCATCTGGATTAATCATTTCAAACACTTACTTTTTCATGCTCTGGCCTTCAAGGGATTATGGGTTAGGACGTTGTTAGTGGTAAATTAGAAATGTTAAACAACTGTTATGGTAGTTACTTGTACATACAGGTTAAATCCCTAGTGCATTACATTAATAAATTCATATACATTGAGTACATGAATTATAAAAAAAAAATTGTATTAGTTGCATAATATAATTTCTCAATGTGGAATGTAATAAAACATATTTAATAACAGGAATTCAATACATTGATCAGTGTTCTATTTGGAAAATAACCATTTAAGTGAGAATTCAGTATTTTTAATACTGCTAGATAGTATAAGCAATATTTATAAAAACATAAAAAGTGGCATTTTTTTTTTCACTATTTATAACATTTTTTTTTTAATTATGTATTATTATTATTATTTCAATTTTGAAAATGTGAATAGGGAAACTAAAACTATCAGTGTAGAATTTATCAAACTAAATGTGGAGCATTTCTGGAGCAAAACCTTAACATATTGCACACAAAAAAATGCATTGTTGTTTGCTGTGCTAAATATATGCTGCCTATTACTGGGCCACTTATGGAAAAACCCACACTGGCAGTCTGCATTAAAATCAGAGATGGCCAGCATGCATATTTCACAAGTAGTGTTATCATCCTCAGTACCCTGACATGACTAGGGTTATCACCCTTTCTGTATTTTATGGACTTAATGTTAATATTAAAGGGAAATGAAACTTTGTTTAACCCTTGCGTCCTTAAAGGAAGCAAGGGTTAAACAATACATTTGCCTGTAGATTGACGTAAACCCGATGTGTATCGTAATAGTAGAAGCACAACTGAAAAAAAAAGTTTAGTGTCCCTTTATTTTTATGAAGGAGTTAGCTTTGCTCTTAGCAACCCTATATATATATATATAGAGAGAGAGAGAGAGAGAGAGAGAGTGAGTGAGTGAGTGAGTGAGAGAGAGAGAGAGAGAGAGAGAGAGAGAGAGAAAAGGCAATCACTCCCTTGGGTAGGAGAAAAGAAAGGTAGAATGTGACCTCGAAAAAGAGCAATTATTATTATTATTATATAACCTTATATATGACTACAGCTTTATTCATCTGGGGAAGCTACTAGTTACCAACATTGGTTTTTTTTAAATTAAACAAACAGCACATGCTTTTCTCTTTTTCTAAATGCATGTACTGAAATCTGTAATGAGTAATCCCCAAATGTGCATTTTTTTTTTTTTTAATTAACTGGTGATATTTTGCTGGTTTAATTACTTTTTAAATTATCTTCCCATCATGCTCTGTTTTGAATATATTACTGGTTATATAGAGAAAAAAAACACAAGGAGATTCTGGATTCATTGAAGGAGGAGTACTATGCTCCCAACAAGGATGCCTCTACCCTTATTGGTCAGTCAGATGAATGCCTCCAATGGTCTGCCAGACCACTCCCACAAGTGTCCATAGTGCTTGATACCGACTCTATACAATATCAGAGAACCAAAGCATGATAGAAAGGCAATTCTACTGAGATAAAATGATCATGCTTTTTAATCAACAGTAGTGTTACATCACTTGTCTCAGTGAAGTTAATCATTATGTGGGTTGTCATTATAACTATGTATAACCTTTCCTATAGCTAAACTTGGATACTTGGATCATATTCATCCAAAATAAATTATCCACAAAAAGTATGTGGATTTTGTAACAAATCCCTGGAACACAAATTATATATTTTAAGCCCTTACTATTTGGACTCAACATATTTTGAAAATAAAATATATCTATAACAGGCAGTAATAAATAAAAAATACAACCTTTGAATTGCTAATTTTTAATGTCTATTTCTTTCTTTGATTTTTGTTTTATTACCTTCTGATCTTAGTGAATCTACAAACTAAGATACATAAATAATTGTGTGTCTTCCTGTGTTGAATGCATTACAAAATAACATGATCCTAATATACCTTGTTTTATTTTGTACTGTTGGAGCATTTTATCACAAATAAGGCTTTGGCTTTTAATCACATCAGAGGTGAAAAGTGCTCTTATATTGCGTGACCCTTTTGGCCTTAGAAAGCAATACAAAATGTGCCGACACTGAACAATTCCAAAGAAAATGAGGTCTATTCTCTAAACAGTGAAGTGTGGTGAGCAGATGATCGTAAATGTTAAAAAATAAATTAAAAAAAAAGTCAAAAATAGTAGAGATGGAAAAATTCTCTAACTTGGTTATTTTTCCAACTACGATATTTTGGCTGGATTTTTGCAACTGGGTTGTCTGTACCACATTACACTCCTTAATGAATATACCACATGACTGTTTATCATAAACATCGGCCCCCATTACTTTCTAGATGTGCCTTTGTTCAGGCGAGGCAGGATTTGTTTTTTTGTTTTTTTGGGGGGTTTTTTTTGTGCTAAATTTAAATATTTAACATATATTTTAACTAGTTTAAAAACAAAAGACATCACTTAGTCATCCATTGTACTGTTACCTGACGCAGATTCCTTGTTACTTTCACATCATGCCAGTTATTGTCATTAAATTTTCCATTCACTGGTTCCACCAATGCTTCAAAAGCCCCTGACCCCAGATTAATGACCAAGGAGACCGCTCCATTTTTCAGCGCAAGGTTCACATAATCTGCCGATTTCCCTGTGTGAAGCATCAGTCCATTCCTCTGGAGAGTTTTAAATGACAGTGTTATCTCATCACTGCTACTTTGAATTGGGTTTTGGGATAAATCATAGCAGAAGTATTCAGACCCTTTGAATGTTGCTATATATTCTTCCTTTCCTGTAAAACAATTAAAAAAAATAGCACATATTAGTCAACCTTAATTGTAGGCTAGGTTAGATACAGTCATCTTTTTTTTCCAATTTATTTTTACTGAATTTAAGAAGAATATACATTATAAAAATAAACATGAATAAAAAATTTTTAAATAAAATTTATAAAATCAACTTATGAAAAGGTTCACTCAGCTGTCGAAAAAAAATCATATACCTCATGTCACATATTTTGTTTTAAGGATCAGATTAACTCAGTACAACACAACAACATGTATTTAAAATGTAATTGCCGAGTTATATTAATAGCACTGCCAATTGTTGTAAGCAGCTAAACTAAACATCGCATGCACAGGCAGGATCAGACATAAATGGAATGAACTTTACTATCAGATATCACTTCATTCAACTGTGTGTTCATTATTTTAATGCAAGAGCTCATTAAAAACAAAAACAAAAATACGACTTCTCAAGTTTAATAGTATTTAATCTCTGTTCATTCATTTTGAAACACTGCGTGAGCCAAAATCTAAAGCAAAAAAGGTAAATAATAATAACAATGTCAACAGTTGCCGTCTCTTTTATGAGAGAACAAATACATGAAATGGCTCTCACTCTCCATTATGTGAAAAACGTTTGTTTTTTTGCCTTTTGAGTGGCAGATGGGTGGGCAATATGACTGACTATGCCTCTACCACTCAAAGATTACGTGCATTTTTAAATCAGTTGTTTGCTCAGACAGTCAGACATCCATCTTACAATATAGAATTATAGAGACGAGAGTACTGCAAAAGTCTTTGAGACTTGTTTCCAGCATTGATTAAAACAAATGATGCAGATGGCCTAGATGTTGTTCAATACTTCAACTTCCTATTAATGTGTGAGAAGATACAGGTACAATGCTGTATTAATATCCCATATGAAAAGACTGCATTCCACATGTACGTAACATTAAAACTGTGCTGTGTGGATGGAGCCTGTGAGCAAATACACATTTATTTTGTATTTTTTCCAAATGAATCCACTTGAAGTTTTTTCCCTCCATTTCTGTAAGCATTATGAGGGATATCCAACCATGGCTCCCAGGTATATAGTTACACCTGGCACTCACATAAGGAAAGGTCCCCATTCATTTCCACAGTGGAGAATTGTGCATTGCCCATAAATGTTGGCATCAAGTCTGTGGTCATGAATGTTGACAATGAACAATAACCGGTGATATTTTATTGGTGGCATTACATTACTGGTACTGTTTTTTCAACAAGAACTGGTTTTTCGTGAGTGAAATAATATATGTAAATGTATATTCATATGCATATGAGTGGATTCACTAACTTTTATTGAGCTTACCAATTGGCATATGGGATACGTCAGGGTTTTAATATATTACATTAAAAATTACAGGTCGATTAATGCGGGAATTGCACCATTTATGCCAAAATGTAAAAAAAATAAAAAATCATCAATCATTTTGTTAATACACGGTGTATATTTAGCAATTTACTTGCCAATTTAGCACTTTAAAATATTAATTTACTGTACTTTTTAGCCCTAAAATGTTCAGTTCTCATTTGGAGATTTGAAAATCCTCAAATTTCAGATAAAAAGTCAATTTGAGACGACACGAATGGGGGGATCTTATACCTTTTCAAATTACTAGATTTAGGTGATCACAAATGCCCTGAATTGATGATCTGAATTTGGGTAAAATAACCAAAATGTGTTAGTTCAACTAAATGTTTGTTATAAAAAAAAAAATAGTTTGCAATGAATAAACTATTTCAGTTTTTTTTTTAAATGACAATATATTAACACTTTTTGCTATGTTTTATAAGCCATCTATGAGCTGCCATTCACTAGCTAGACACATAGAATATGTAGGCAGATATGAACCAGTTGGCCCATCAAGTATTCCCAATTTCTGCCTAATGTAATTTAACTAAATAAATTAAAGATTAAAAATCTGAATACTTTCATTAGTCCCTGGCCTTATATCTAGGATAGTCTTTCTTAAACCCCCTCACTGTGTTAACATCTCCCACTTCTGCTGTAAGTCTATTCCATGCATCTACTACCTTCTCAGTAAAATAATACTTCCTGATATTGCTTTTGCCTGTATGAGCATTCTTCCAAGCCATACACTTGGGTTGGATGTAAGGCAATCTAACCAATGCTCTTAGAAGGCTGCCTAGAGAGTGTGAGTCCATGTGCGACATCACATGGTGCCACCATTCTATTCTCAAGACAACTCATGGTGCAGCTTTCCAATGGACACAGCTCTGCTGGGAGAGATTCCTCTCTTAAAGCCTGCTGATAGCACTTGGGCACCTGCTTTGAAATCAAATCTTTGATAGTTGTCCTTTAAAGAAAGACTACAAACTAAGCCCCTTACTAATTCCTCTTTGCTCCACCAAAGATTCCAAATATGTCAGCCCACTGATAGACGTATACTAAGCAAAGAGGCTCAATTAGGTATATCTGAATTCTTTCATTCGCTTTTATCTGAAATGTTTATTCTTGACGCAATCTTTCAATTTAACATAAGTTCCTATTGTGCTCACAGTTTAAAACCCTTTAGCACAAAAGTTAAAGTGGAACTAAAACTTTATTTTTGACTTTAGTTTTCACTTTAATCCAATAAAGAGTTATTTTGGCTCTTTGTGGCAGGTAGTTCCCAGTCCCTCCCGCTTTACGCCAGTGAGTCATGCTCTTGTGAGGGGTCGGAAGCATCGCCAACAATACAGGGGCCAATTAGATGCATTTAGAAGGAGGTTATCCTCCTCTCTGTCAGCTATTGTGAATTTAGGATGGCTACCATCATTAAACTTTATTAGTCTATTAGTATCTTCCCAGTCGAGTCGAATAATACTGGTTACCCAGCAGCAGGTAATATAGGTCAGTGGTAGGCCATCTACCTAGCATGTGTGAGGTCCTAGGTTCAATACACTGTGTCTCCACTTTTATATATGGACAGATTTATGTTTTTCATTCATTCACTTTATTTAAAATTGTAATATGCATATAAAGGAAAAGTATTATAATAATAACACATGAACAGGGGCAATGGGTAGAGCAAATTAGCACGTAATGCAACAGATTCATGGAAACTAAAATTTCCAATGATCTAGCTATGATACCAAATGAAAAGCTAAAAATGGCGGGATCAAAGATGGCACCTGTGTTTGCTGTCACAGAGGGGGAAAGATGATATAACATTATATAAACTATACACATTATTTTTAAAATACTCCTCTAATGATGATGACTATGACTTCAAACATATAGATAGTAAAACTAAAGTTTGTTCCAGTTTATGCAATTCAATGCATTACTTGTTCTGTTGCAACCTGTGGGGTTAAAGTTGTCCTGTCATCTAATAATAGCTTTCAATTAATTAGCAGAGCAATTAAAAAGTCAGTATGGTGCATTAAGTAAGATTTTTTTTTTTTATATAATGCATCAGCATTTTACAGAAAGAATACCTGCCATGATACACGTGCTAATTAATCCCACGTCTCCTCTCCTCTGCAAATTTATAACAAAACAAGTTTGAAATATTAAAAATAAACTTTAGTTATCAACCAATCAGTGAAGGTCAGGTATACAGTAATAAGTACTGTAGGTTGGATGGTGTGGTATTGAATAGCAGCATTTTCCAGTACATTGGAGAGGAGATAGATGAAGAGCAGAGGGTTTGGGCTTCTCTTCCCTCCCTGCTTCCTTGCTTCATCTTCGCCGTAATGTTTATGTTAAAGGAAAACTGTCGCCAAAAAAACAAAACTTATATTAAAAGGGACTGTCTGGTGTCCAAAATGCATCTTCCAAATGTTAATACATATTAAAGTACGTTCAAAGTACTTTACAAAGCTTATTTCACATTTTGCATTCCTTAAAATAACAAACTTACAATTGGATACATACTTAGAAAGCAGGACTGATCACTCTAGCTGAGTAAAAGTCAATAAGCATGGTCACTACATTCCACACACTGCTTTCTATTCCACCAGCAGAGCAGCAGAGGAGGTGACTAAATGAAACAAAACTGACACATGCTCAGTGCCTACACAATCAGTGTGGTTCCACATATAGCATAGCATGCAGGGGAGGGTTTGAGTCAAATGTTAACATGTGATTTATGTAAAATGCCTGCATCAAATCCCACTGGGAAAAAGCCTGTGCACTAAACTGGCAGTAATCTTCAACTTGCACCAAAGTGAGTTTGGGGGCTAGACTGTCCCTGTAAGTGACAGGCTGCATCAAGTACAGGCATTTTTAGAAATGCATTAATGAAAGACTATGAATACAGAAACTTATTGAGCCCTTAGTATCTGTATAGCTCCTCTGTAGGTTGACATTTTGTTTAGAATATTGGGTCAGATGAAGTAAATTCTGACCTATCTGAAACAAGACAAGTATGCTTGGTATTTTATTTGAATTCTTTCTTTAAAGAATTCCTATTTAAAATGCCTACACTTACAGTCTTTCAGTTAAACAGATCTTTTTGCCCAAAGTTGTCCTTCACCTTTTCCTCACACAATTTAGTAAATTATCAATTTGCTCAAAGGACCAGTTGCAATTACCACACTGGAAATCAGGGTATCCTGTTAAATGCATCATTTACCAATTCAGTGGTGAAAGGTCAACGTTTGGTACCATTACCAGACATAAAGGCCTGTGCACAATTATCCTGTGGGTGCAATTAATAGTGTGGGAAAGTATGAAAAATAGATTAGAAAGGTTTAGTGTGTTTGAAATGTGTGTTAAAAGTGTATTACTCTGTGTATTGGGTTATGTACCACACAGAGTTTGGTTAATTCACACATATTTTAGTTACCCCAGTGACATCATGGTCTCCAAAAGAAGATATCAGAAGATAAAAGACATTTTTAAAAGTGCTTGACTTATTCAAATATCTTAACATAACATGCTGACAGCTGCTCTGTGCTATTGAATAAAGCAAAGCTGTGTTTATGTGACAGGTTCAATTTAAATGTAAATTCCCATTTAATGGGGCCTACTCACTAAACAGTGAACTGTGGTGAACTGACAAACGAGTACTAAAATTCATAATTTTTTTTTTCACTTTCCTTGTTTTGTTCTCCTCTGTTCACGTGTTAGTAAATAGGCCTCACTATGTCCCTGGATTATGTGCCTGTAACTATTATATGAACGTGAGCATAATAAAAAAAAAAAGTATAATAATAATAATTATAAAATAAAACATGAGCGGAGAGGAGGTTAGAACGTATTGTGCAACTTCAACACAGGCACCTATGTAATTTTTAAAAGTAAAAATAATATGACTTTTTGCACTACATCATGAAATATGATAAAAAGTTGACATCTATTTTATGAACATGCAAAAATTGTATTTTGTAAAAAGAATTGTCTTTTGTAAACGTGCAATACCTATATAGGACCAGAGGGGCGCTCTCACCCATAAATAAAAAGTTTACTTTCTTTTACTATTAATACAACCTCAACCTGGCTTCAAAAGACAGGAGGTGCTTGCTCAGCTGATTCTACTCCAGACATACTGGAAGCACTTCCATTGAAGAAAATAACCCATTAATTACTTTCTGGATAGAGAAATACTATGCCCTTTTCTCAAAAGATTTCCGAGAAGCTTATGAGGGGCATCTGATGTTGTCAGGGTTCCCAGAGACTTTATTTGTAAATGTATTATATAGAATATTATTTTTAATAGCAAAGGAAGAAAGAAAGGAAGAAAAGAAAAAGGAAAGAAAGGAAGAACAAAGAAAGAAAGAGAAAAGGAAGAAAGAAAGGAAAGGGAGGAAAGGAAAGAAAGAAATATTTGTGCATTCTGTTATATTAAAAAATCTTGGATGTTGAATATCATGTTCTTTAATACTGTAAATTCTTGGCATTGTAATTCTGCATATCATTTAAAAAAATGACTATTATCTTGTGTAATAATGCCAGAGAGGGACCATCAACAGCTATATTAAACGAAAGAAGCACAACAATAGTTCCAAGTTCCCCACCATTTAAAAATTAGACCGCAGAGCTCAATTATCCCAAAATCAGACAAGTCAAAGGCTTCACATCGGAAATACTTCTTTAACACACATTATAATTATAGGCCAGTCAAAGGAATCATTTTACTGTGAATGACCCAGCAGAAGTAAAATCAGCTTCTCCAGGGCTTACTAAGATTGGAAAAAGCTTTTAAGAAGGTTAACAGTTTTGTATGTATCACGCCTTCTTTAAGTATTCAAGGCTAAATCTTTTGAGTTAATGGTATTTTCCTTGAGAAAGTGAATGAAAAGCCAATTCAGCAAGTCTGTAGCATTTATTGGAAAAGGCAGCTTCATATGTCATTTGAAAGATCTGATCAGCGTGACTGCCGCCGACAAAAAAAAATCAGCTTGGAAGCTTTTAGAGTAAAGTCATTGTCTGTAATATGTGAATTGTCATTGTTCTCCCTGCTTTTATCTTATTTTTTTCAATCAATAGGAATAGATTAGGCAGTTAGGGGAAGCATTTCGCTGTGCAGTTTTTTTTTTTTTTTGTATACACTTATATGACCTCAGTTATACTATAAAACTAATAATGACTCATTAAAAATGGATTTCTTCTGGTCTCTGATGAAAACTGTTTTAAGAAAAAGAAAAAATACACATTCCCTTCATTAAAATTACAGATAATGTAGTCTATTTACCTGATTGCAGTTCTAAATTAAAAGCAATCTATTTCTTAAGTCTGGGAAAATAAGCCATAATCAGTTACCACAAAACACCACCAGGCACTTACAGACTTACTAATATTTCTAGCAGATGTTTGCGATACGCCAACAAAACGATCAATAGATGAAGGAAAATAAGTTAATACAGTATCTCGCAAACTCATGTTACTTAGAACATAAGGAGTTATTTCTAAAAACTCCCACACATGGAAGCAAGGGCATAACAAGAAACCTCAGAGACCCATTAATAAAATGCAGTGCCAACCTTGTCACCAAACAGCTTGCCTGTGCCATCTTAGTCACCAAGCAGCTTTTATTATCTTTGTGCCCAAACAGCATGTATGTGCCATCGTTGTCCCCAAATACTCCATATGTGACATATTAACCCCCAAACAGCTTTATGAGGCATATTAGACTCCAAACAGCTTTTCTATGTCATATTAGCCCCTAAACAGCTTCTCGGTACCGTAGTAGCCCCCCAAATAGCTTGTCTGTGACATCGTAGCCACCAAAAAGCATGCCCATGCCACTGTATCCCCCAACCAGCTTGCCTGTGCCATCTTAGCCTCCAAACAGATTACCTGTGTCTTTTACTGTTGAATGCTGGCTCAGACAGAATGCAGGGAGAGAGTGTGAGATGTCATTTGATTGAATTATCTCTTGCCCGCAGCTAGCAGATTTTAAAAGGGCAGTCATAGTGGTCGTCTAGAGTGAGGGCTGTGACATCCACATGAATGGCAGCACCACCAGGTTTCCCAGCAGAACGTTGCCCAAATCATCACACTGCCTCTGCCGGCTTGCCACCTGTTGGTGGTCATTATATTATGGCTGATTGGTGTATACTGGCTTCATATATTGGTAATATTTGGTGCCATCTCCCCTTGCTCTGTATTTTATACGTGTTTATTCAGCAGAAGCACTCACAATATATTTATCCGTCCTCATGGGTGACCAATTAGTCCATATGAAACATTAAAGAGTGTATTTGACCTTCTGGATTCACTTGATTGCAATTCCATAAAATCTGGGTGTTTATTATTTTGCATGTGTCTCTCTTTCTCAGGAATGTATGAAGGCTTCCAAATAAACTCAGTAGGTCTCGCTAATTAAACTGATCTCTGTCAGCTCCAGCATATTTTCTATTAAAAAAGACGAAAAACATTCTAGTGCAATAATTTCAGTAGAGTGAACAGGTAATTAAGCACACAACTCCTGTTATAGTTAGCAGTGGGTGATTGCCTCGTTCAGTAATAATTACATTGAACACCATCACACAGGCATTTAGAATTGTAATTATTTTTTTTCTTTCCCAAATATCACTTATTCACAAAGCTGACGTATTAACACTCTATGCTATGGAAATGCGTGTTACTTTATTAAAAAAAAAAAAAAACGCTTTGCATACCATTTTATATAACATAAATGTCTAAGGAGGCGTTACTTACTAGCGATGTCATGGACTTCAAAAAGGAAGTAGGTCCTTTGTGTTATGGAACTCCACCTATGTGGAATAGCCTTCCAGTTCAATCATCAACGAGTCCCTTAAAATGAGCGTCTCTCAGCTTCTTATAACAGAATTCCAACTTTCCCTAGATTCTATCCATGTTTAATGTTGTTTTCTCTATTTATCTGTAGGAACAATTATATTCCCCGTATGTGATCTGGACTTAATCCCCATTACCTACTTGAAGACGAGAGAAATCTCCAGGTATTCTTCCTGGAAAAATACATTATCCATAACAATAAATAAAAGGGTAGGGCATGAGTTTGGGTGGTGAATCATGAACATTATTCAGTCTTTTCACAAGTGAACTCCAATCAAACTATAAAATAGCATACATAACTGAGTCAGGAAGTAGGATGCATTCCATTCAACTCAATCATGCTTTATGAAATGCTACAGTGTTGATGTTCACCTGTATAGATCTTACCTAACGTTCACCTACACTTTGCATTGAAACATACAGCTTGCTCTTCATCTGTTAATTACAGTGAAGCTGTTTTTTTTTATTTTATTTTATTTTTTCCTTGAAAAGTCACTGAAAAAAAATCTAAATATGTTGGCATCGGTTCATAGCTGAAAGATGATACAGGGGTCAAAATTATTCTTTTTGCAACGAATAACTTGCGATAAACTGTATTCCGATTCTTTATTATTGTACTTTTCCATAAATAATTAAAGAGGCAGTGAGCAATTTTGTATCTAGTAATCTAGAAAGTGATCCCAGCAGAACATTGCCCCAAGCATCACACTGTCTCTGCTGACTTGCCACCTGTCAGTGGTCATAATGTTATGGATGATTGGTGGATACCATGAGAATATCTAGTGACCAATCAGCATTTACCTTGCTGTATGCCAAAGTAATTGTCTATAGAAAGTAAATTGTAAAGGAAATAAAAGGAAAAGAAGAAAGGAGAAAAAAAAAGGGGGGGGGGGAAGTAATTGTCTATGTACAGACATACACTGTGTAAACACATTGCTGCTTCTGCACATTGTACTACACTTACCACTGGCTGCACTACTGGTGGCAACTATGTTGGAGGTATGTTGGTCAAGGTTACTTGGTGTCAGCAAGGAATTGTAAAAGTTGCACCTTTCAGTAAAATAAAATAAAATTGCCACTAAAAATATTTCAAGAGGTAGATATTTTATATATTTGTGGAGACACATTATTACCTAGGTAGATATTATGCATGTGTTACAACATTGAATATTCTAATGCACATTTCTGTTTAAAATGTTTAAATAAAAGTCCCACACTGCAAGACCTATTCAGTAATGCCATATATACCCCTTCCTCTCCTAGTTCCTCGCCAGTCTTTTATTCTCTTCCTTAACCTTCTTCTCTCCACTCAATACTTTACTTTCCTCCAATGTCCACTACACTCTAATTTTTTTTTATTGCTTATAGGTGATGTATCTACTATGTACCAAAAGTAGTTTGACTCATGCAAATGTAATAGTGTACTGATATCTGTTCTTTACATTCCCTTTAACCCAATAAAAAAAAGAATTCCATTTTTTTTTAAATTAAATACAGATTAAAGTAATAATTCGGACAAACCTACAAATTGTGATTATTTCTTTAAATATAAAGAAGCAGAGACTTAATTTCCTTTCCCTATATAATAACAGCCAGCTCCTTCTTCAGACCTTGTACTTTCCTACAGTTAACTTTGTTGACACTGCAAATTCTTGCTCCACCAGATGACTTTCTAAGATGGCAAGAAAAAAAGCACAGAAAGCTTGAATACTAGCTCGGCAGTGTCCTGCCTTTCCAAAGAACAGAATGTCTTGCTAATTTTAGAGTCATTACCCTTTGAAGGTGTGCTATTGAGTTACCTAGCCACATCACCCCTGAAATATTCAACATATTCAAATCATTAGCTTTCATTTAAAAAGGGCTTTGTGTGTCATATAAAATACACAGACATTAAGCACTGACGAACACACAGTCACAGTATCTGTGGGTTTATTGGATAAGTGCAAAAACAATTACATTTAATTTATGTTAATTTCCTCGGATAAATCAATTTAAAAAAAAAAAAGTTTCCTGCTTGATATGTTAAATGTTTGAAATACAGGGAATTATTTTTAGAGGAAACATTTATTCTGGGAGAAACAGAAGATACCTGTATGAGGAAAAAAAAACCAATTTAAATAATGACACATTTTTAGGGAAGTTGATTATTTAAAAAAAAAAGTTTGAGTGGGATCATAAAGTGAAAATGCATTAATTTGGTCTGCATGACTAATATGTGTATAAATGTATCATCTCAGAGCTGAGCAAATGTATTATGGTTTACTCTTTTATATGACTAGTCTCAAAAAAACAAAAAAAAACAACCACAGTTAGAGTATTGTTTCCATGACAATGATAAGATATATATTTAAAAAAAATGAACAGAGCAGGCATAAAACCATAATTGGTTTCTACTGCATGCAAGAGAAGAGGGCACCTAGGTGTTACAATTATGACAATAATATAATATGCAATATTTAAAGGACCTGTTCCACATATGTTTTATACATGTCTAAAATTAAATATTTTGAATAACGTTCTTACTGTTTAGGATGTAAAGCAGCAATAGTCATATTATTATATTATCAATAGCTGGTTAATTAATTAAGCTTTTTTTTTTTTTTTTTTTTACATAAAGGGAGTTTTTTTGTGGTTTTCATTTGAAATGCACCCCGGTGTCCTTCACTAAGTACTTTAGAAAATGTCTGCCACAGGCTTAGTCCATGCCCATCACTGTATAGGATGCTTTGCTGTTTGCACTAGCAGGTAGGATGACAGGTAGGAGTTTTCCTTGTAGTGATGTTAAAAATAGTTGAGGTGTTTGGGTGAATGGCAGAACTCTGCTTTAAGAAACCTCAGGAAATGACAATATCTTCATGTTGATATGGTAGATGGTTCTTTATCTCACCTTTACATGATCCATCACTTATCTGGCGTCATGTTATGTGGAACAGTGCCATTAAAAGCATGTTATATGATATAACTAGTTTGTTTCATATATTACACACATTTCTAATACCTCCCAATTGTCCCTCTTTGAGCGTTTTGGGAGGTCTGTCCTGCTGAGCTTTACCTCTATCCCGTGGTTCTGATCGCATTCTCCAATGTCCGAGACACTGGAGAATGCCTACTGCACATGTGCAGCACTAAGCACTTGCGCAGTAGCACTTTTGCCTTCAGCTAGACAGTGACGGCACTTCCGTGCATGAGCGGTAGCGCCGACACCTCACCAGACTCCACCCCTCAGCTTCCTTGTTTGCCATGGGGAATGTTGGGAGATATGATTTCTTTATATGGGAAATTGAGCTCTGATATTAAGGAAAAAAACTTAATTTATCCGTCTGTATAACCATGGTAACCAATGGAATGCTATGGCAGTTTGCTCCAAATGTAACACTTATTTTTATATAGCACTTTTTTTGCCTTGATATATCTGGCCCATTGTGTAGTCATATATCATATACTATTATCGTTTTAGCCTTGTTACACTAATTAACTGAATAATGCCCATGCACTGAAAAAAATAACACAATTATATTGCAATCCTTTTTTATTTCTTGCAGGGGTAGATGTTTTTCCCTCTTTTTAAGGCTAGAATAATTATAAAAAAAATTGTTACAAATAATAATGAGTTTATAAAATCACCAAAGCATTATGAGGTTTGCCTGAATACCATTCATAGTATTAAATGAGAGACCTGTTGTATATTTTAAAAACTATGTGATTGAAATTTTTATGTCAAAAATACAATTTTGGTTTGTCTTTACATTTTATCTTGAAAAATACGTGTAATTATTCAGTATAGGGTTTTCCAAAAAGTTTTTAAAATAATGCCAAAATTAGTCAGTTTTAAAGGGGGAAAAATCTAATTTTTTTTTTTGGCATTACTTTTTTAATCTATAATTACCTTATGAAGAAATGTATAGCTTTCTCTTGTGCTAGGCACAGTGCATTACCCCAAAACTTATGGGCTTATTTTGTAAGTGTGCTATGTATAAGAAGTCCAAATTATATATCAATCTTCTTCTGTTGGAAAAGCTATTCATTCTGCACAAGTCTAGCTCTTTTATGAAGTGATCACTGAAGCCAGGAAAATATATGCAAGCACAATGCTAGGAATGAGATCATTTATCTCTATGTGAGAATGCATTTCATGCATGAGTTAATTGTGAAGGTTTGTGCTGTAAATATAAGTGATCCCTTATGTGTCAGTGTGTGGAATACCCTCAAATGAGCCCATTGCATTTGTATTGCAAATTGACATTTTATGATGCTAAATTGTAAAGTGCTATAAAACAAAAATACGACCAGCGATACGTATAGACTCTGTCTGTACCACCATCATGAATCTTGGGCCCAGTATTCATTTAATAACCAGGCACATTCCTATCTCACATGTTCCTCTAAATGCAGAATGTAGTTACCTTCTATGCTCTGTACCAACTGTTACATCAACTGCTAGCACTTTATAAATATATGTTAATGTAATGTAATGTAATGTAGTACTTTGCAGCCACCATATTACACACATTTATTAATTTAGCGTTCATTTTCACAGTGCATATGTCACTCTATGCACCTTCATTATTTTTGTCACCCTCCTTTGTCTTTCACAACCCCTAAAAGAACCCTTTATATGGAGCTCCATCCACTGCCATCCATGGCCTACTTTTACCTTCACCCTTCATGGTTTCTATCCCATTGTATTGTGCTCCATAGCACTCTATTCCATTGTGATAGCCTTTTGCCAGGACAAGGCAATTTATGCATTAACTAGCATTAATGATGTTTTATTCAGGGGACCTTAAAGCATTGAATAAAAGAAAGACTGCAGTCTGATGTGCAGGTTATCTATTGATGTGTCCCAAAATAAAGTGATGTGGTCACCCTTCTGCCTGGATATGGTGCCAACGTAATGGTCCTGAGAGAAGAAGTGGAGGTCCATCAAGGTAGGCAAGCTGATAAACAGGTTTAGCTTAAATTAACTTACTACCGGGGATAGGCTAATTAGCAAGATCAAGATAGCTTCATACAACATCAATAAATTGTTCACCTTGAACAAGGTTGATGTGTCCCAGCTTACTAGTGGATAGTCTTAAAGATGTTTTCAACATGCCACATCATGTTGCAGAGAGAATTTCTAATGACAGAATCATCACTGCTATTAGCAGTTCTTGTAAACAAACAGGAAACGCACCACAACACTGGTATTCAGCTGCCTCCAGACTGTCTCCGCAGATCCGTCCTCCCAGTGCTCCCGCTGGACTCAATAACATGAAAGACAACAAGGTATATTGGACGGCTGCCTCCTAAATAAAAACTCTAGAACTTCCAGTCCACCGGGTGAGGGCTGAACTGTGCCGCTTGCTGCTGAGACCTGCATTAAACATAGTGTGCTCTGGAGTTTTATTTCAGTAGAAGCCATCCAATATTCCTCATTGTCTTTCATATTAGCAATTCACACAGACAAGAAATTGTGGGAGGTTTTACATGTATTTTAGGAGTCAAAATGTAGAAAATAAAAACACATGATGGATATGGATTAAAACCTATTAACAGGAGTAGATGTACATTATATTCTAATTTGCGGACTCTTTACAGATTTTACAATGCTACCCATGACAGACTTCCACTGATGCATGTAGACTAGTTAGCAATAACGCAGCTGTTATGTATGGTCGTATTCATCTACACAATTTCCCATTCAACTGTTAAGCACTCACCAAAGTTCTTAACACAGTCAGTTTTCATAGATAGTAAAGCAGGTATAGGACTTTGGCCATTAGCAACCTAGCTACCATCTGTTCCACTTATATTACAAATTCATATCGGTAACTACCTTTTATTGGGCCCGATTCAATGGCGCAAAACATCACTAATTTCTGTTTTTTAACACAAATTTTTCTACTGAAGTGTATAGGAATCAATGACATGAGATAAATTAACTCAGGTCATTGAACAGACCCCCATTGTCTCCGTTAATAACTTTCCCAGCAAAAGACAAAGATGGCATTTTAATAATACATTTTGACTCTATGGACAAAGCAAATAGTGGTCATCTCAATATTACCAGTGCAAAATCACATGCATTATGCGTTAAAAGTATAAATCGCGGTACAAATTATTGTTTCGTCAACAAACTCTCTGATTGGACGTTTTTACCTGCACATGAAACCTCAGAATATGGGCATGGCAAACATCTTACACGATTATGCTCACAACTAGACATTGCACAAGGTTGTATAGCTATCTAGGAAGAATTTCGACAAAGTTACGCAAAGTCATGGGTGCGTTTTTATATTTAGGGTGTCAGTCACATCCAAAACAAAGTTTGTATCGTGACTGCAGAGAATATAAGAAACATCAACAATGATCTACACATTCAGTTATAAGAACGACATGCAAACACGGGAATATGTATGTGGTGTCTCCTCTTTATGACATCACCTGTGGCTTCTTATGCAAATATGTAATTGTATATCAAGCCACAAGGGGATGTCATAAACTGGAAGCACCACAGACACATTTAAACTAAATTTGTTTGCTAGTTTATCATCTGGTGATAGTTTTTATTCCCTACACTCACAGTATCAGTCTCCAGTTTATGACATCACGTCTCCGGTTTATGACATAGAAACATAGAAACATAGAATGTGTCGGCAGATAAGAACCATTCGGTCCATCTAGTCTGCCCAATTTTTATTTGAGTACTTTTATTAGTCCCCCGTTCCCGGTCTTATAGCTAGGATAGCTTTGTGTCTATCCCACGCATGCTTAAAATCCTTGACTGTGTTTACCTCTACCACTTCTGCTGGGAGGCTATTCCATACATCCACTACCCTCTCAGTAAAGTAATACTTCCTGATATTACTTTTAAATCGTTGCCCCTCTAATTGAAGACTATGTCCTCTAGTTGTGGTAGTTTTTCTTCTTTTAAATATACTCTCTTCCTTTACTGTGTTGACACCACGTGGTTGCACTACATTTAAATTCCACATTTTCCATTCAAGTCATTTGTTTGCATATGCAGATCTAAGTCATAAACTGGAGACACTGCAGTCACTTTTATCTCTTAAACAATGTATACATCATTCCCCTCTACATTAACAGTGGAAGTTTAGAGGGGGTGTACAGTTAACATTTCTTACATTTAGTAGCCATAGATCGCAGAGCAAAAAAAACAGGATTCAAATATTAGAAGAAAAGTATTGACAGAGAAAGGAATAGATAAGGGCAAATGGGGCAAGTGAAAAAGAGGGCAGAAGGTGAAGGTTATAAAAGGTATTTATTTATAAAGTGTTCTCCCAGGAAGAATACATTGAGTTTCCTCTCGTTTTCAAGTATGTCCTGGGGACCCAGTCCTTTTGTTTCACTACAGTAGAGTACCACAAGCATTCTCATCAGTCTATGACAAGTTCAATACTCGGAAGAAGCATATGTGCTGCAAATGCCCTGATTGTACCATGTTTTACTGTAGTATGATGTGATACTACTTCAAATTCCCAAATAACGCCGGTATGATTTGTATCATTCATCAACGGAGCTGTAGGAATGACTTTGGTGATTATCTGACTATATTGAAGAGATAAAACGGAATCATTCTTCAAAAACCAGATGAAGGCCTATTTTCCACTTATCTGTGAAGGAAGGGCGTACATTAATCTGTCACTCAGCACCCCTTGAATAACAAAAACCCTCCCTCCATCTCTAGAATAACGAGCATATCGCCTCCTTACTTCAGTTGCGGGGGAAATAAGCAGAGGTGATGTGATATAACAATGAACATTACTGTATGACAAGTGGTTCTTTTGCTTACCCTTGTAATCTCTGTTGTTTTTTTTTGTTTTTTTTTTTTTTACTAAACAGGTATGAAGTTATAGTATACTCATAATTTATAATGTGTGGCATTAGTTTTCATTCAAAGTCCCCTATTTGCAATGATAATGAAAAATAAGACTTGCATTAAGGACAGTATTGGGGTGTAGGTGGTCTAAATTTGATATAGTTCATGTCTAAGCTAACAGACAAAGTCCCTCTTCAATGTATATTCAAATGTATAAAAAAAAACTGTAAAAAAAAAAAAAAAAAGAAGCTGTTACCAAGTGTTTCAAATATTTAAAACAATATCATGCAGCAATTATAATTTTTTTGTTATTATTCTTATTATCAAACCTACACATTGTATTCAGTTTTGTTAGTTTCATTTTTTTTTTTTAATAGCATTTATGAGTAATTATTTTAACTCTCATGCCAATTAGACATTTAATAAATTGACCACTGCAATTATATCCTATCAGCAAATGCTTCTGTTACATACAAAAATAATGTCACTCCAATTAAGGTACTAGTGGTGGAGTCTTAAGGGGTCTTAATCTTAAGACCCCTGGTGCAGAAAAACTTCTTGGCTCCTAACAAGGCCAATATTGTTAACTAGGCCAATGTAGATAACCTATTGTTCCCTCCTTGGTAGGTAAATGCAAATTTAGTGTAACAGCTCGCTTGGCTACTGCACCAACTGTAGAATATGTTCAAGTGTCATGATTGACAATGGATAGATACGGTTATAGTTACTTTGTTAAATATCCAAAATATACAATATCATTGTCAGTGTTTTCATAAATACTGTGGTCATTATAATCAAGCATGTCTCTGTGTCTTTATTGTGTATAGATTAATGGCATTTTACACATTCATGCCTATTCATACCAGTTTACTGTGTTTACCAATCCTATCCAACACATTTTATCTGTCTCTGGAAAGTATAAGAATGACTATAAAAAAAGAGTGTAGTCAAATTTCCTAGGAAATCTATTATTTTATACTTTTCATGGTTACTTTTCATACTATTACTTTGAATTGTGAAGGGAAATATACTTTATAAAAAAAATAATAATAATATTTAAAAAATGCTCAAGTTAATTCATGTATAAAATATTGGTTATGAATATGTAAAACACTTGTTAACATAACAAAGCAGAATGAAGAGCCCAATGTGTGACTTTTTAATTAATGTACATTAAGACCGTAATTGGTATACACACTCTCCATTGCGATAAATACACATGCGAATGTGTTGTATTTGTTGACAAAATATTTAGGTACTTGAAATTGAATGTGCTGGTTTGATTATGCTAGGAAAGCAAATGAATATTATTTCCCCCATATGGTAGGAACAAAGCAATCCAGTTTTCAAGTGTATTTGTAAAAGTAAATAAACCAATTGACTGATTAATACCAGTTATTAAGAATGTAGCTACTAATGATTTTCAAACAAGACCAATTAAATAACTCCCTCATTTTCATAATCCAAGACAATTTGAAAACATGCAAACAACCCAAAAATAAGGTCGGGATCTAGGGGTCAATCGAACAGAAAACAACTTGCTTTCACAGGATGGTTTTGCGGAAGCCATTTTGTCATAAGGAATGTACAGCTGTTGGGTTGAAGCATGGGAATGAAATAGTGATGCCAGCTGTGTTGTTCAGATTGGACACAGCTAAGTGTTCTCACTCTTACGCTGGGTATTGTCTATTATGAAAATGATTGAGTTTGCATTTGTCTCACACTTTCCAGAGTTTCCCAAGCCATGTTAACATGCTCAGTAATTGCTGGCCATCATAGATTTGTAAATCTGGAAAGTATGGATCATATTGTGATTGTGCTAAAAGGACTGTGATGGAAACCAAGTTAATATTTTTAAAAAAGCAAACCTAAAAGTATATAAAAGCTAATAAAAAGAGCTTTATAATTTTAAATTCTTATTTCGTTATTGAGATTTTCTTTTTTGGAGATACTTTATTTAAGATATGCAGGTTTGCTAAAACGATTAAATTACAGAAGTTACTTTCCCAATAGAATATAACACATGTAAATATCTAAAAACATACACCTAAACCATACTACAAAAAAATATACAGATCCAGAGAACAGGTCCTGCTCCTGGAGCTATAATGACAGTAGTTAAGACTAAGTACCTTGTTGGCCGTGGATAAAAAGGAAACAAATAGAGTTAAAATGATACCATTTATTGGCTAACTAACAGTTTGATTGCAGTCTTTCAAGCCCAAGCTGCTAGGTCCCTTCCTCAAGCATTCATTTAGCCTCATTGTGATCATGACTCTACTTGTTTCCTCTTTTCTCCTTCTGACGATGACTGATTGGGATGGATACCCACATCCAATCACAGGTTACTTTTAATATCACAGCAGTGCAGCTGTTTTAATAGGATTGTCTTCATTCATTTGCACTAAAACAAAAAACAAGTGGCATATTACAAATGTTAAAAGGTGCTTTCAAATAAATGTATTGGTTGGTGCGTCCCTTTAATGTATTTAATGGAGATATTTTTACTTTATTAGGGGACACTTTCGAAACTAACGTGTCAACACTTAAAACAGAGCAATATTTCATCTATACATTTTGCTATCAAATGTATAGATATTTTTTTATAGAATATGTCAGCTGCTAGCTATACACTGTAAGCATACAGGTAAAAACGATGGTGCATTTGGAGTGTAGGCATACATTTCTACTCCTACAATGCTTGTACATAATCCATACCCACCAACATTGCACATAGACCTGTTTGGGACGTCTGTTGCTCTGGAGTCTGACCCAACAGAAGTAATATACTCTGCACATACTGTGCATTATCACAATTGATTATATGCTATGTGCCACTCATCTGCACAAGTTGAGGAGTGAGCATAATCCCATTCAGAAATAGGGCTGCCAGAGGCGTCGCTAGGGGTGGGCTACTGGGGCTATAGCCCCGAGTCCCCCCCTTCATAGCCCTGAAAGGAGACTCTGGGGCTAAAGTATTCTTTAGCCTCGAGACTCCAGGGCTATAATTTTTTTTAAAAAAAATTCCCCAGTGAGCTTTCCTCCGTCTGGGACATGGTCCTAGAACTGGAGGATTAACCTCACGCGGGGGTGAGGGCTGATCGGGAGTAGAGGCTGCTATAGGGAGCTCTCTCCCCAGCCTCTCCTCCTTGAGGTGCTGCCAACAGGAATGTGCCTGCGGTGACCACACCTCCTGGCCATACAGAGCACAGCGCGACAGGTGCAAGCTCCGCCTCCGTCACACTGTGAGAGCTGCTCGGCGGATGTCAGAAGATCCTGGATAACGGACCAACTGTAAGGTAAGTAAAAAAAAAAAAAATTGAAGAAATGTGTGACTGTGTGTGGGTGTCTAGGTGTGTGTGTCAGGGTGTCTTAATGTGTGTAAGTGTGTCTCTGGGTGTCTCCGTGTGTCTGGGTGTCTCTGTGTGAACCTCAGTGTGTGTGAATGTGTGTGGGTGTCTCAATGTGTGTGGGTGTCTCAATATGTGTGTGGGTATCTCAATGTGTGCATCTGGGTGTCTAGGTGTGTGTGTCAGGGTGTTTACGTAAGTGTGTGTGTAAGGGTGTTTGCGTAAGTGTATGTGTGTGAGTGTCTCAGGGTGTCTGTGTGTGAGAAAGAGAGAGACGGTGTGTGAGAAAGAGAGACGGTATGTGTGAGAAAGAGAGATACGGTATGTGTGAGAAAGAGAGATACGGTATGTGTGAGAAAGAGAGAGAGACGGAATGAGTGAGAAAGAGAAAGACGGAATGTGTGAGAAAGAGAGAGAGAGACGGCGTGTGTGTGACCGAGCTCATCTGGGCTCTAGCCCCAGATCAACCCGAAGACCTAGCAACGCCCCTGAGGGCTGCCATTTTTTCTCCAAAAAAATACAGACCTCGCTCTAGTCTCCATAGACTTCACATTGGCTTCTAGCTAATTATTTTCCAGCCTGCTGGGTGGAAGCCCTATTCAGAAAGTGCACAGTTTAATCATATGTAGACACAATTGTAAAGCCGTCCTGTAAAATTACATGTTTTTGGAAAAATGTAAAAGTTAAAATCATTGACATGTTGGTAGATTAATTAATTGCTCTCCTTTTTGTTCCTAAACAAGCCAGAATGGAAACCTCAAACCTCCCTTTTGTTTTTCTTCTTTTTCCCTCCAAAATGCAAGACATAAAAAAGCTGATTGCAAATTTGAATGACATTTTCCAAGTGAACAGCTCCTTGCTACAAAATGGTCTAGGAAAACAAACTAGGATTCCATCAAGACAATATGCTTGATTTGAGATTAAACAGGCCAACAGTGTTCCAAAGGCTTCAAAAACAATGGCTTTGATATTGTATAACGTTTTTATTTATAAAATAGTTATACCAATAGCAAAGAATAAAAAATATTTCAACTTTTTTTTTTTTTCTTTAAATTCAAAATTTACCAATAGGAACAATGAATGTCCAACTGTAAGAAAATGGAAGGTTGTATTTAAACAGTTAATCGAGCCTTGCAGTATACAGAACATCAGTATGACTATCAGGTAAAAGAACATTATTTCCCACAGGTAATAATTTGAGCAACTGCTAACACATTGACTGAGCAATCCTGGGTTTCTACAGCGCACAGGATTCAGCACAGGATTAGTACAGCATGTCCTGAGGTTTGGATGCAATTATAAACAAGGAGCAATTTTCTGCTCCTAATTAACTACACTTAAAATAAGCATTGCATAACAATAACTCTTCAAGGATGCCAAGGAAAGACCAGCAAATTAACAATTTTCGTATAATGAACATTTTTTTTTTTACACATTTCATTTTTTTTAAGAACTTAATCTGTTCAGAAAATACGATAGAATAATAAAATTTTTACCATGTATAATCTACATAACCTGTGTTGTATTATTATTATTATTATTATTATTATTATGTCAGTATGAGTTTTAGAAATAAAAATAACCTTGAGGGATGTGGTATATGTAACACTCAATTAAACTTACAGTACAGTACAATTATGCTTGGTTGTTTTGAACTCACCATCAGTGTGAACAAAATGTAAAAAAAAAAAAATCAACATGACCGAACAGTGACAGTGTTGAATTCACACTCAAAATATGGGAACTAATCAGAAAGCTTAAACAGGTGTGCCTTTTATTTTCACAACTGAACTACTGTTTCATCACCAGGATCACAAGTGCTTCCACACTATGGTCACTAGTGCTCCTTTACCATGGTGACAAGTGCTTCCTCACCATGGTCACAAGTGCTCCTTCACCATAGTCACAAGTGCTTCCTCACCATGGTCACAAGTGCTCCTTCACCATGGTCAAAAGTGCTTCCTCACCATGGTGATAAGGGCTTCCACACTATGGTCACAAGTGCTCCTTTACCATGGTGACAAGCGCTTACTCACCATGGTCACAAGTGCTTACTCACCCTGGTCACAAGTGCTTACTCACTATGGTCACAAGTGCTTCCTCACCATGATCACAAGTGCTTCCTCACCATGATCACAAGTGCTTCCTCACTATGGGCAAATGTTCAGACATTCACAAATGAATTAAGCATTTAAACGTAAGTGGCAAATAACAAAACTTATAACAAAGCTGACACATCATGGTAACAAATCAGTGCATACAGAATTGTATTAACTTATTTAATTGCCTATTATAGCTTTAGTGCAATATCCTATATAAAGTTTTCGATGTTATAACATATCATACATTTTTCTCACTGTCTTCACGAATGATATGGTTTTGTAAAGCACTATTGGATAGGGAATTGCTCGTTAGACTAGCTGGCTTGTGTGCTTTTTTTTTTTATGGAAACAGGCCACTAAAATCCATGATCTTGGTGAGTCACACAATGGGTAACAGACTGAGGTAAATAGTACACATGACATGACACTGGTACGGGTTTTCTTTGTGTGGCAGATATTATCCTCCATAATTATAATGTGTACCCACACGCTTGGTGTCCAGATCAGTGCAGTGTTTAGTAAACACAGAGCGGATTTCTACATTTTCATGAAAATCCCTCCGTGAAACCGCCATTGTAAAGAAGTAGAAACAAGAGTACGGATAACATCTGTTTTACATAGCAGAAATGGTTATAGGCTTAGGAGTTATTGTGTTTTGAGGGAGGGCTGTGGAAGTCACAAATATATAGAAACATGCCAAGTATCAAGGAATATCCAGTTGTGTAGTATTACAATTGTAATGATAATATTTCATATAAGGCCCTACTCAATAAGGAGAGAACTGCAGAGAATTGAGATGGGAATTTCAAACGCAAGGTTAAAGGAGCTAAATTGGAAAAATTCTCCAATCCAGCCAAATTGGAGTATTTTTCCAATTTTGGCCCTAGATTTAAAATCCCGATCTCAATTTACTGCAATTCTCTCTTAATTGAATAGACCCACATATAATGTGCTTACAAGCATTAAACACACATAATACTTACTTGTAATATGAAGGGTAAAAAAAACAAGGCACAATCAAAGGGTCAATTTAGATATCCCATATTTATTTATATATCGTTTACTGAATCCTGAATATTCTCGCTTAATTTACAGGCTTTATAAAAGACGAGGACTAGAATTCCAGTTGTTTAGCCTGTATCAGTTTGTATGAAAGTGTTAAAATTCTATCACACCAACCAGAACTACACGTTCTCTGCACACATGACACACATTGGGTTTTATGATTATAATTCTAAGCTACGGAATGCTTTTTCTCAGTATAATACATTTGGCAGCGAGCAGGTTCCCCTTTAATTTGAACATTGCTTCCTTTCATCATCTTCATATAGTTCATGCATTACAGAGATTACTTTTTATATAACAGCCACTATAGCTGATAGTCAGAGAGGAACACTGTGCTTCGTACATGATCCCCTTGGTTTGCTCTGCACACTAATCATTAGGCAACGGCCAAATGAAAAAACCTTTAGCAAGTTTTTAAAGAGACAAATGCTCTATTAAAAGCATGTTTTTTTCTGGCTGTGCTGTTGTGGTCTGGGGTTGGAAATGCCCATCTTGGTTCACTTAGGAATATACTAAACAAGTGAAGTGGGAAAATAATAGGTAAAACATGAGTAAGGAGCAATTTCTGAATATATGTAACATTTTCTTTTTTTTCTTTTCCCAATTTGCGCTTTTTCAGTTTACTTTTATGTAATGTGCATTTTTCCAGCTGTGCTAATATATATAAACCCAATATAAAAAGATAGGTTTCAAGTGTTGTGTATGGACGCGCTCCCATTCTAACTATCTACTTTTATTTTCCATTTTTGTATCCCATGCCAATGTGTTTGTGAAGTTATTTGATGTCACTTCTAAAGATCTGGGAAACCCAAGCCAGTCTGTCTTCTGTCTGTAATTAAGTTAGCCCTAGAGATTCTTATCTTCTTGAATTGAAATATATATGTAGAGAAAAGTGTAGTTAGTCTCTCTAAATGTTTTAATGGAACACCAAGGGGTACTGACCTAAAATAGTATAGAACCTTTGGGACAAGAAAGGTGGTGATCGCATTTATTCTGCTTAAACAAGATAGCTCTGTACCTCTCCATTCATCAGTCTGATTCCTTACTACGTAACATAGTAATTTAGGTTGAAAAAAGACCTAAGTCCATCAAGTTCTACCCTTCTACCTATCATTCCTGCTTTTGATCCAAAAGAAGGTACAAAAAAAAAACTGTTTTATACATACTATAAACTTACAAAAGGAACCATTAGTAATACATAATCTCCATTGTATCAAAATACTAAAGGTTATTGTACAAAATTACATACTGCTATACTGCACACGTTGGTTTTATTTATAAAATAATAGCAAATGTTTAGACATTTTTTTATTTGGATATTGTGTTTTTGTGCTTTTACCAAATGATGGCTGCTTGGAATGAATTCATTACATCCCACAATGCTTAGCGTGCTGTCTGTACTTTAGGTATTATAGGATGTTGAACAAATCATTTTGGGGTGGGCAGACGCGCACTTCCAATCTTATGGTCGCTTAAGACAGCTTCTAGAGAGTATACATTTTAATCTATATCAATAGCACACAAAACTCTCCTGCAGTAATAGTGAAAAAAAAATACAATTATATCTAAATATATATTTTAGTCCGTTTGGGCAGTCATAAAACATAACTGTTACGTATAATTATATCAGTGGCGTCATGGTGCGGTCAGTACGGACCTCACCGGATGACATCCTCCACTGGGGTGACACCTGCATTCCTCGGTGTGCCTCCAATTGAAATGGGGAGTGAGGAGAGCAAGCAGCCAATGTTTGTGCACTGCCCAGGCGCACAGACATCCTCTTAGCCTGCTTCGAGCTCCTCGTACATCAGCGCATCGATGAAAATCTATGTGATGGGGTATGTCCTGAGTCTGGTGCTGGAGAAGGTCCTTTGTCTGTGCTGGAGAAGACCCGGAGTGCAAATCTGGTTACTGGGGTAAGTCCCGAGTGCAAATTTGACTGCTGGGGCAAGTCCTGGGTGCCATCTGGGTGCTGGAGAAAGTCCTGTGAGTTGAATTTGGATGCTGGGGCAAGTTCTGTGAGTGCAAACTGGGTTTTCTGAGTAGAATACATATGGGGTTTTATGCTATTTTTGTAAATTAAACCTTACTTTTGTTTTGCATTTTAAACTATATCTGCTGTCAGTTTTGCCAAGGTTAACTTGTCATCCACATATTTTAATTACTGTTCTTTTAAGTACCAGATTATCTATTCAGAATACCACTAAGGAGTTCTTGGAGTATGTGGTAACTGGGAATGTTGCTTAAGTCTTCTAAAAAAGCAATTTAATGAACAGAACTGAATTACAAATTATAACCTCGATTTTTTTATTCCTTTCTAAGGGAACAGCTATTATTTTGTTAACTGGATATTTTGACAGGTTTTGGTTACAAAGGAATAGCATTAACATATACAATTTTAACATTTAAGTTCCAGGGAATTCAGTTACACAGCATACTTGAACTTCTGGCCCAAACTGTCTCTAATTGATGTCACAATGGAACAGATTTGAGGTGAGAACTATTCCAGCTTAATGTTTAGTAATTAGCTTAAAGTTTGATTATTCTTGAGGTGAACATCCTCTAATGATAAATACATTAATTCCATGTTGGAAAAAAGATTATTGTTAACAATGTAAAACAAACAAACAAACACACACAAAAAAAATCAAAGATAAATGATATACTGTGTCCTTAGCTTTATAAGTAACCATGGAAACATTCAAGCTAATAAGTGATTAAAAAAAAAACAACCACTTAACTCCACTTGGATACAATGGGGTCTATTCAGTGATCTGAGTTAATTTATTTCATGACATTGAATTCCACAGACTGCAATAGAAAAAAAATAGTTAAAGGAACACTCCCACTCAAAAATGAAAAGTTTTTTTTTTTTTTTTGCATTGTTGATGCATTGTTTTGCATTTTGCATTGTTGATTTCAAATATGTATTTTGTTTTTGTTATGTCAGTTTATTTAATACTATCTTTTACTAAACAAGTGTGACAGGGTGCCTCCATTTTGTGAAATACAGTGTTTTTGGGTGCCACCCCCTAGTGACTTTACAGCACTAGTATCTCATTTTGGGGCTGGGGACACATAATGCAGTCTATAAGTCAGAATTCTGACCACAGACTTGCATTGAATGGGAGGGTAATGTAACTTTTACATCACAAGGAGGCAGGGTTATGATCCTGTTTGATCAGGTCAGTCTCCTCTCTGTTCCAGAAAGATGTACTTAGTGCTGGAAGCCAGGTAAAAATAATAAAAAAAAAGTGTATACAGCCACCTAGTCCTGCATACTAGTGATACACAGGAGCCAGTAAGAGGCTTGGCCCACAGTTGTGAAGTAAGACTTAGAATTAAATCACCGCCAGGAATCCCAGAGTATTTGGAAAACTCAGTTTGGTGTCTGTGAAATAGACACCACAAAACACAACACAATACACCGCAGAAGACACAATTACAAATGGAATACTAAGTTAATTTAAAATGCATTTTAAAAGACAATTATAGAAATGTGTGGTAATAAAATCACATTGCATACTGTGGTAATAATTCAGCTACAGTGTTCTCTTATTTAAACTAGACATTAATATAAAAAAAAACTATTAAAGTACGGTAGATTTTTACTGTTAAAATGACTGTGATTGTGTTAATGGAACACTGGCAAAGCTGGAAAATGTGTATTCTAGCGCAGGGATTTGTCCCCTTCACCTATAAATGATGACGTGGGTTGTCTAAAAGCTGCAGTCTGTAACAGATTACTTAAGTTTGATTTTTCATCACACAATAGAACAGGCCTTAGTCTAACAAAGTAGAAAAACATGTTTCTTTTTAGCTGGTTGAGGAAACAGGAGGGGTTTTCTGCCCAAATGTCATTATCTTTAAGGGGTTGATATCAGTTTATGGCTGCATAAGTTTGGTATTATTTAAAGTGTTTATTACAGTGTTTTTATTAATTGAAAAATTATAGTTCAGAATGTTTACAATGGGAGATTTGTTAGTGCTTTTAAACTCCAACCCCTTTGTCCTATCAAAACCCCCATGGGAGGAAACACATGAGGTGGTTAGTTGAGGTCACAATGTTCTTTCATTTGCATTCTTTTTGGGTGGCGGGGGTCACAGTCACTAGAATTTTATATTATGATGGTCAATCACAAGGGTTTAATTAGGAACATAATTAACTTTCTCTGATTTATCTACATGATCGTCTTTTACAGCTGTATGTAAGTTTATCAGCTAGAAAATTATGTTTCTTATAGATTCCATTTCATGCAAGGTTTGGTATATTAATCCCAGCAATTGTTTCTCATTATACAGAGACCTAAACTTTAATATGTGTTCAAGAATATGAAAGATAATATATGTGGCTGTGTCATAATTGGAATTTGAAAATATAAATATTTGTTCATATAAGATGCAAAGAGTACCATACATTGTATTAAAAAATACAAAAAAATGTTCATTATTCTGTCCCCTAAAGCCACAATAAATAGCAAATCTGCTTTATCTCATAACTCAAATACACAATCTACCCAAAGCGTTTACCCCTCCTCTCTCCATGTTATTCTGCCTCAAAGCTTTCCAGTAATTACCAGTCAGTTGTTTGAAAGCATAGCCCCAGAGGTTGGAGAAGGCTTCCATTCCCAGTGTTATGAAGTACAGTAACAGGAGTGACAGCACAAACAAGCTCCACTGAAACGACGCGGTCGGCTGCTGGGCTCATGCTTTATCCCTAATCATGATGCACTGGTAAAGATAAACAGACCAGTGTTTTTAGAAGGAAGTCATCAGAAATTATTGACAGGTGGAAATATAGGAAGAGATATAGCAAGAGCTGGCATTACTGATGCATTTCGCCTCGATACACATGGCAGGGGTTTATAAAGATCAAATTGTGAACCAAAGTTCCATAATCAACATAAACATTCCATGTCGACTGTTCCTCATTTAGAAATTCACCCACATACACACTTCATAGATAACTCCCATCACGTACAGGGATAGACCAACTATCCATAAATTGGCCATCCACGTCCATGGCAATATCTGTGGAGGTCTATTTACATCATGTTTGTACTGGTTATGGAACAAATAAAATATCTAAAATGATTTATATATAGCTTTACCAGAATTGTAAGCAAATGCATAGATCAAGAGATAATGGGATCTATCCAACTGGAATGGGAAAAATTAAGTTAAAAACAGTAATCACAGTGATGTTTTGCGTAATTGAATCGGGCCCAATGTCGTGGTGTCTACTGTTTATGACACAACCAGTGGATTGATATGCAAATTACATATTCCTCATTGCAGGTAGTTTATTTTCAATATCAAGCCTCAGTTAGATCATAAACAAAAGACACCACATACATTTTAAAGACTATTTACATAGCTTCTGCTGTTGCTTGCAATTCTACTAACACAATGTATAGATCATTTTTAATTTTATTTTAATTCTCTCTTCCCTTTAAACTGTTCCAGCAAGTCCAGTGTGTAACTTATGCGGGTGCCTTGATCAGTGCAAAAAATGAAGTTCTGTTTCATTGAGAGATTGCATTATGTGTTAATATTTAAATAAATAAATGAAAAAATAGAAAAAAAGTACCTGATTGATTATATTTGCACCATTTAGTTCTGTCAGAGGGCAGACATCTTGGAATAGATGAAGGAATGTCCGACTTATCTGACCCAAGAACATGTCCGCCCACTGACAGAGCTATTCAGACAAAGAGGGCTCAGTAAGTTACTTTATTTGTATTCTTTCATTAAAGCATTTCTTTTTTAAATTCCTACACTTTATGAAATTTTTCACTTAAACTTTTTTTTTTTTTTACCGGAATCTGGTGGAGACTATTATATTGGCTTGGTCCGTGGGGAATAACATTGAAAGCCTTGACATATCAGCAAACATTATAAAGTACACATATTTTACTGTATTACTGGATCCCCGGACATACATTGTGTTGCTCAGTTCCTAGGTACTTAATAAAACATGTCTTAATAACAGAATCACTGGATTGTCCACTGATAAAAAAAAGGTTCAATCTGGGTAAAGAATTAAAATGAGCATCCATTTATAGCACACACTAGTAGTGTATCTTCCACAAGGCAAACAAGGCACTCGCCTAGGGCGGCACTTTTCCAGAGGGCAGTACTTTTCCAGAGGGGGTTAAAGCACACTTCTGGTGCTTCAAACATTTTCGCTCCCTCCCCCACCATTCAGCAAGCTTTAGCTCCTTCCAATTAATCAGGGTGATGTGGGCATGTAATGGACGTGGTGGGGGTATGTAATGAGGGTGATGGTGGCATGTAACGGGGGTGATGGGGCATATAGTGTGTATGCAATGTGGGTGATGGAGGCACGTAATGGGGTGGTTGGGCATTTAATGTTTGTGCAATGTGGGGGGGGCATGTGATGGGGCATATTGTGGGTGTGAAACGTGAGTGATAGGGTATGTCGTAGGTGTGCAACGTGGGTGGGGGGGGGGTGCCCAAATTTTGTCTGCCTAAGGCAGTCTGCAATCCTCAAACCCACAGCATAATCAGATGTCTCTATGTACCACTGAATATTTGTGTCCAAGGTATCCTGTTGCTTTGCAAGTCATCTGATCCTCTCATTTTCAGCACATTACCATTCATTACAGAGACGCAATCATCATGCAAAACATTTCCATTTCTATCTGAAACATCAAACCTACCATAATATCAGTATATATAATTTGTAAATCCTTCTAATCTTTCAGAAGTAAAGCAGATCATTTAGGCTGTCAATCAATAACCCTTGTTCTAATTGTTGTTGTTTCAATCTGTCACTCATTAACTTCCTGCATATTGGGATTTATAAAATGTGTACCCAAATGTGGCTTTAATTGTAGAAATGGGAGGTAGAACAGAATGGCAAAACAAAAGCCATACAATATCTGTTTTTGCTACTGATGTGAATCAGGCTCTTGCAGCATATGTATTATTTCTTTAAATACAATGATTATACTGATATGTTGACTACTATTAGTTTTTAATAGAGAATATAGGGTGATGATATAGCATGATAGAACACTGATGGGTCTTGGCACTGCAGACGTTCGGAGAATACATTGTCTATGAATCTCGGTGAAATATCTGTAGTACCAACATCAGATGATAGTGCAACATCATTGCACTAACATGTAATTACACAAATAGGAAACAGCTTATAGTCACAAAAGAAACATTTGCAAGACCTTAAAGCCTGCCTGAAAACATCATATTAAACTGAAGGACCACTCCCAGAAAAAAAGTCATTTGAGTAAATTTACATTTGCCTGCTGTCCCTGAGATCAATGTGCAGTGTTTGGCTGTAATTTTCCTTGTTCTCATTTAATATACCCACACATATTATATATATCATTTTTATTGGCATAAGAAGGGATTTCTTTTAATACCTTTAGATTTGCATCAGGGTTGATATTCATGGAGGGATAAGCCAAATGGCAAACTAGAAAAATGGTCAGAGCAGTGGCAACTGGCATTTAATGTGGACAAGTGCAAGATTATGCACCTTGGGCGTAAAAACCCAAAAGCAGAATATAGACTATTTGGTACAGTCCTAACCTCAACATCTGAGGAAAGGGATTTAGGAGTAATAATTTCAGAGGACTTGAAGGTAGGTAGGCAATGCAATAGAGCAGCAATAAATGCTAGCAGAATGCTTGGTTGCATAGGGAGAGGTATTAGCAGTAGGAAGAGGGAGGTGTTCATGCCATTGTACAGAGCACTGGTGTGACCTCACTTGGAGTATTGTACGCAGTACTGTAGACCGTATCTCCAGAAGGATATTGATACTTTGGAGAGAGTTCAGAGAAGGGCTACTGAACTGGTTCATGGGTTGAAGGATAAAACTTACCAGGAAAGGTTAAAGCATCTTAACATGTATAGCTTGGAGGAAAGACGTAACAGGGGGGATATGATAGAAACATTTAAATACATAAAGGGAATCAACACAGTAAAGGAAGAGAGTATATTTAAAAGAAGAAAAACTACCACAACTAGAGGACATAGTCTTAAATTAGAGGGGCAACGATTTAAAAGTAATATCAGGAAGTATTACTTTACTGAGAGGGTAGTGGATGTATGGAATAGCCTTCCAGCAGAAGTGGTAGAGATAAACACAGTAAAGGATTTTAAGCATGCAAGGGATAGACACAAGGCTATCCTAGCTATAAGACCGGGAACGGGGGACTAATAAAAGTATTCAAAAAAATTTGGCAGAGTAGGTTGGACCGAATGGTTCTTATCTGCTGACACATTCTATGTTTCTATGTTTCTATTGTGATCATATACTTTACCATAAAAAGATAATCAAATATACATTAAACATATTTTACAAATGCTAACTAGAGTCTAATATTTGTCCTGTGTTTAGAAATATCCATTGTTTACTTGTTTTTCATTATTATTTTTGCACGTTATAGTGTAATAACTAAAAATAGTATATTGCATTTTCTAACCATTTTCGACTAGTCTTTTAACCTCAAACCTATCCCTTATGCTAACCTTAGATCTAAGTCTTACTTAGCCTTTTATTATAATGAGGCTGAATGCCTCTAGAGGCAGTCAAGCAGCATCCCCACAGCGACAGAAGTGATCAGTGATCACTTCCGAAGTGCTTGCCCACAGCAGTGCAGCACCATTTTGGAAAGGCAATATGCCTTCCAATATGGTGCTTGCGATCGTTATCATGAATACAGTCCCAGTAATTCACATACTAGCTTTGATGGGTGAATTGTAGGGGAAGACTGGCAATGTTTACCTTGGGGCAAAAACAGTTTAGTGGCCCATAGTGCAAGTGCACGAATCCATACATATATACTGTGTGTGTGTATATTTTATATATATATATTTTTATATATATATATATATTTTTTTTTTTTTATATATATATATATATATAAATATATACACATACATACATATGTGTGTGTGTGTGTTTTCCAATAATTGTAAAATGCATTTTAGCTATAACATTATATAGTGATATCAGTATTATGTGTCTAATGCTGTATTGCATCAATTATATAACATTCCAATATGTCATGAGAAATAAGATACATTGTGCACTGCTTATAATTGACAACTCTTGAGCACATTTTAGCATGGGAACCAGTGGATCCTTCTGCCATAGGAATTCTTTATAATATGGTGCTGATATGGAAATATATAGATATATTATCTCAATAAGACTTCCAGGGTAAATATAAAATAACATGTTTAAGCAAGTGCATAAATGAAGAGGAGATGTGTTTTACATGTCTCCATGCTGTCTTATTTTCTGACATCACCTGTGGCTTGATTTACAAATGAAATACTTTTCAATGGGAAATGTGTAATTTGGATATCAAGCAAAACTGTTGTTTATGTGATGAAATCCATTTAAAGGAAACCCATATATCAGCTTAGAGGCTTTAGCCATGTCTGTTGATTCTCCTTCTTACTTTCTCATTTTTGGTCCTGAGTCTCCTTTTCACCTACCCCCACAATTCTTTACCTATACCATTATTTCACCCTGTAACTATAAAAATGGTTGTGTATTGTTTAATGATCTAATGGTGACCCATACTTAATTGGAAAACAATTAACAATGGTGTAAGTGGCACTTTAAAAATAAAATGTGACTGTTGCAATCAGGGGTGTATGCTGCTAATCAGTGGCAGGCGTGCTTCGAACAGACAGCACACAAACCTTGAAAAAACCCTGAAAAAATGTACAATGTAATTGAGTGGCCGCATGAATTTGGCATCAGTCACTTGCTTATGAAAATAACTTTGCGAGTGACTATTTTCGGGATTTGTGTGCTGCGTGGCATCGTGGGACAGTGGACACCTAGCGCAGACACAGACAATACACCACTGGTTGCAATGCATCATAAAGGTTTTAGGTTCTGTTCTGTAGTTTTAGGTTCTGTGCTGTAGTTTTAGGTTCTGTGCTGTAGTTTTAGGTTTTTATGCAGTAGTCTTCTGATATTTACAAGCACAATCAGTAAAACAAGAAAGATAAACGAGGCAGCCATTTGCTTTTTCCCTAGCAGAGCACTATTATCTCAAACAAGAAATAAATCATTTAATGTCATTTGTAATTACATTTTTTTTTAATAAAGTGTTGGGTAAATAGGGAGATAGCTTATTTTATTTACAAAGCTGTGGACAGAAGAGTTCATATGGGAGGCTATCACCAGACAGACGGAATGATTTATATCTCACTCCACAAAACAAAATGAAATGACTGCTGGTAATCTTCTTATCACGTTGAATGATGGACAAATATAGGGAGATTTCAAATATAGGGAGATTTCAAATACATCTATATATTGTATTAGCAGAGTTACAAGCAAATGCATAGATTAAGCCACGTGTTTTAAATACTGGGGCTATTTACTAAACGGTGACTTGCAGGGGAGTTGCTATACATTATGCAGGGACAAGCCTAGTGAGTTTGCTAAGAAGGGAAAGGATATTCATCTCACCTACAACTCACCTTCTAGTAAATAACCCTTCTCTTTTTAATTATTATATTCATGACATTTGGAGAATAACTGATAGGCTCTTGAGATCTCAGCTAATGATATATATATATTTTTTTTTATGTATATTTTATTTTAAATTCAAATAAAATACATACAAATCCACATAAAAATTTAGATTGAAATTTGTTAAATATTCGCATAGATCAAGCATCAGCAAGTAATATGACAAAAACAGGACATCTGTAAAACAATGTGTATAGAAACCATTTCAAACACATATTTACAAAACATTTTAACAAAACATCCGGCAAAGCAAACCATTTTGGAGAGAGGCAGTTATGGGGAAAGCCGGACAGAAATCAGTTCTTCATATCGTTACTTCCTACTGAGTATCGCCTATATTTAGATCCAAAGATTTAGTTCAATTAAGGAAAATATTCCAATCCACCTATCTCAAATCTCATTTTTTTCCTGGAGAGATTGTTTGGCATTTTAGTATCCCCTGTTCTATTCTCAATTGAAAAAGAAATTGGATTCTAATCTCCTCCCATGTAGGCACCACATTTGACTTCCACTTCCTAGTGATGGCAATTTTCGTTGCCAAAAAGCAGTTGATTACAAACTCAGTTTTATTTTTACTCATTTTTGGGATGCTAATTTTTGGGAGATTTAGACAGAAGACCAGACTTACACTACTTATTTCCAAATTTTTCTGGGCAACAAATCTCCAGAGTTTTTGAAGCGAGCCACAAGCCCACCAAATATGAATTATGTCATACACCTGTACCTCTCATCTCCAACACTGGAGGAATCTGTATATATTTTGCTTAATCGTCTCGGGATCCATTGTCACCAATTCATACGCTTGAACTGCAGTTCTACCAAATTCAGGCAGTTAACACCTCTATAGACCTTTTGATAGGCCGCCAACCACTCTCTCTGGGTGATTTCTATTTTCAGTCCCCTACTCCACTTGTCAATGGCTGGTATTTGTGACCCTCCTTCCTTAGTTCTTATCCTATTAATAAAAAAAGCAAACTGACCTTTAGTTTCCTTCATATCCACGAGCCTTTGTGATATATATTTTCATTAACTGATTCCGGCTTGTTGGACGTTCTATGCCGTCCTACTTTTTAGTGCCTAAAGGCTTGTAGAATGGTATAGAACGCCCTGCATTTAACAGCTATGCCCAGCTCTGAGGAAGCCCATTTAAAGGGTGAAACGCGTTAGCTGTACTTGGCACTGTTTATCTGGGGTCTGAGAAATATTCTATTGCCTGCAGATTTCGTTGTGGATCGATTTCATGTTTACCAGTTTAAGATATTTTGTACTTCTTATGGAATTTTTGTTATGCTTACCCTAATATCCTCTTATTTGTTTGGAGATTATTAGGTATTATATCCATGAGGATATGATGACTGCATCTTATTCTGTATGACCAATATGTGAGTTATTTTTTCATAACTTCATCTGTCACATTGCAATATATTTTGCTAATCCGCACTTTATACAGTAGATCTGTCAGCCATATTGCAATATATTTTGCTACTTTGCACCTTGTACAGCACTTTAGTGCACTGTCACTTTTTGTTTGTCATTCATTGTTACTATATTTTGGGCACTAGGGGTAGTTGCCAGACAGTTTGCAGCTTGTGCACAATAGGATAAGCGCCAGTATGCCTCTACACTCTCTTTTTTTTGCATTTAACAGCTATGTGACTGAGGATTACTTGATTTATACACATTTCTACCAAAGCTATCATATGATGTAGAATTGTTCTTGTGTAAAGACATCACATTCAAGGGTACATACTCTACATAGAGATCATCCATCCCATGGCCCACCCACTGTTCATAATCTCAGCTTAGTACGTATAAGTAGTATTCAAGTTTGTATCCGTCGGATACTCTCTATACTTTAGATTTAAAAAAAAACAGGAAACCTTTCCATTGTCCCCTTAGATTGAATGTATGTTTATGGAACTTGTATATTGCAGAGCGGTAAACATGGACACATTGCCTTCAAAGGATTCGGTCTTGCCTCTACACAATAAGATTGCAAAAGTGAACAAAAAACTGCTACGTCGGAGAATGCCACTGGTAATACCGTACTAACATTTATTAGGGTTTTTTGTTGTGGAGTTATTCATCACAATTTGTACCATAAAAAAAAGGGTCCTAGTAAAGGATCACAACAAACCTTTAATTACCTCATATAGGTCACTGAGTTGATCATTTTTAAAAAAAGAAAATGTAAACCAAAATAAAGCCAGAAAGCAACCAACATTATTTTCCATGATCCGCCCAATAAATACTCGGTTTTCCAAAAAATAAATAAATACATAAATAAAATAACCTGTAATCACTTACTGTATAAATGTTCCTTTTAAGTTTAAATTGGGTAAATTCAGCATTACTGACGCTCAAAAAGTGCAATACATGCATTTTTGTATAATATAATAATGGTTTAATTCCCCTGGAAATTAAAGTTTTCGTGACATTAGGATTTTCTTATGAATTCTATAATTATTATTTACTACCCCACTGAGATGTTTAATTCATTTATTTATTTATTTGTGAACAAATCAAAAGGCAGCAAAGTCAGGAATCCCAGTGGGTGCCCGGAATTGGAATTTAGAATCATTACTTAGAGGTTAAATAAGGACGGAAGCGCTGCAATAAAAAAAAATGTAATGATGTGTACTCTATCTCCCTAAAGTGTCTTTAATGTAATTTCTTAACAGAAAATGGAAACCCCAAGGTTTTAAGAAAGTCTTGAATGCCATAGACATAAAAATGCTACTGATATTCCAGCATTCTCATTGTCATATCTTTTAAGGCAAATTCAGCCTAACTGTGTAACCCCAAGGAGGACATATCAGCCTAATTGTGTAACCACAATGAGGACATATCAGCCTAACTGTGTAAGCACAATGAGGACATATCAGCCTAACTGTGTAACCACAAGGAGGACATATCAGCCTAACTGTGTAATCACAGGGAGGACATATCAGCCTAACTGTGTAACCACAATGAGGACATATCAGCCTAACTGTGTAACCACAAGGAGGACATATCAGCCTAACTGTGTAATCACAGGGAGGACATATCAGCCTAACTGTGTAACCACAATGAGGACATATCAGCCTAACTGTGTAACCACAAGGAGCGCATATCAGCCTAACTGCGTAACCACAAGGAGGACATATCAGCCTAACTGTGTAACCACAAGGAGGACATATCAGCCTAACTGTGTAACCACAAGGAGGACATATCAGCCTAACTGTGTAACTACAAAGAGGACATATCAGCCTAACTGTGTAACTACAAAGAGGACATATCAGCCTAACTGTGTAACCACAATGAGGACATATCAGCCTAACTGTGTAACCACAAGGAGCACATATCAGCCTAACTGTGTAACCACAAGGAGGACATATCAGCCTAACTGTGTAACCACAAGGAGGACATATCAGCCTAACTGTGTAACCACAATGAGGACTTATCAGCCTAACTGTGTAACCACAATGAGGACTTATCAGCCTAACTGTGTAACCACAAGGAGGACATATCAGCCTAACTGTGTAACTACAAAGAGGACATATCAGCCTAACTGTGTAACCACAATGAGGACTTATCAGCCTAACTGTGTAACCACAAGGAGGACATATCAGCCTAACTGTGTAACTACAAAGAGGACATATCAGCCTAACTGTGTAACCACAATGAGGACATATCAGCCTAACTGTGTAACCACAAGGAGCACATATCAGCCTAACTGTGTAACCACAAGGAGGACATATCAGCCTAACTGTGTAACCACAAGGAGGACATATCAGCCTAACTGTGTAACCACAATGAGGACTTATCAGCCTAACTGTGTAACCCCAAGGAGGACATATCAGCCTAACTGTGTAACCACAATGAGGATATATCAGCCTAACTGTGTAACCACAAGGAGGACATATCAGCCTAACTGTGTAACCACAAGGAGCACATATCAGCCTAACTGTGTAACCACAAGGAGGACATATCAGCCTAACTGTGTAACCACAAGGAGGACATATCAGCCTAACTGTGTAACCACAATGAGGACTTATCAGCCTAACTGTGTAACCACAAGGAGGACATATCAGCCTAACTGTGTAACCACAAGGAGGCCATAGTCTTAAATTAGAGGGGGGGGGGAGTTTAATATCAGGAAGTATTACTTTACTGCGAGGGTAGTGGATGCATGGAACATCCTTCCAGCAAAAGTGATTGAGGTCAATCTAGTGCAGAAGTTTAAGCATGCATGGGTTAGGTATAAGGCTATCCTAGATATAAGATAAGGCTAGGGACTAATGAAAGTATTCCGAAAACTGGGCAAATTAGATCAGTGCTGCCAAAATGATCTGTTAACCAAAAGTATCCATTAACCGAAATGGTGCCGGCCCTAATAATTTTGGATAAGGGATACTCAAGCCATATGTGTGTATATATATATATATATATATATATATATATATATTTACCGTATTTGCTCGATTATAAGACGACCCTGATTATAAGACGACCCCCCAAACTTTGGATATTCCATTAGGAAAAAAACTAAAAGCCTGAATATAAGACTACCCTATAGGAAAAAAGTTCAACTTGTATATATTCATATGTAAATTGCTTTTTTAATAAAAAATTATGATATCAAAAAATGTATTTCTAGTTTTTATTTCTTTTTATGTGCCAATGCTGCCTTTCTCTTTCCCTTGACCCCATTTTTCTCTCTCTCCCCCTCCCCTTGTCTGTCTCTTAACCCCCTCACTCCCCTTGTCTCTGTCTCTTAACCCCTTCCCTCCCCTTGTCTCTGTCTCTTAACCCCCTCCCTCCCCCTGTCTCTCTGTCCCCCTGTCTCTCTGTCCTCCTCCCTTCCTCCCCCTGTCTCTCTGCCCCCCTCCCTACCTCCCCCTGTCTCTCTGCCCCCCTCCCTCCCTCCCCCTGTCTCTCTGCCCCCCCTCCCTCCCCCTGTCTCTCTGCCCCCCCCTCCCTCCCTTCCCCTTACCTTGATCCCTGGTGGCTACTGGGGGCAGCCGGGGGATGTCTGCACGATACTTGCAGACATCCTCCATGCTGCCCGACACGGCAGTCTATTATGACGGACAGCTGTCCGTCATAGTAGTCTGCCGTGTCGGGCAGCATGGAGGATGTCTGCACGTATCGTGCAGACAACCCCCAGCTGTCCGCTTTTCCCTGGTGGCTAGTGGGGCAGCAGAGGATGTCTACGCGACGAGCGCAGACTCCCCTGCTGCCGCCCGGCACGCTCGCCGGGACTTCTGTGACGAAAGCGGAAGTACCCGGCTTCTTCACAGAAGCCCCGGCGGTCGTGCCGGGTGGAAGCAGGGGAGTCTGCGCTCGTTGCGCAGACATCCCCTACTGCTAGAGAGGGGGATCCAGGTCCACTGCAGCTCTGCTGGGGACCTGGATCCATGTCTTATAATCTGACCTCAATTTGAGGTCAGATTATAAGAGACCTCGATTATAAGACGAGGGGTAGTTTTCAGATTTTTTTTTCTGAAAAAAACCTTGTCTTATAATCGAGCAAATACGGTATATGTGTATATATATCTATATATATCTATATATATATATATATATATATATATATATATACACACACATCCACACACATCCACACATATACTCATACACACTCAGATATCTACAGGGTGTTTGATAATCAGAACAATCCAGACAAAAAAAATGAAATGAACTGTCATAGATTTACAAAAAAAGACAATAATTGTCAGGACTGACTGTGCCTGGAATTGAACCCTGACTTCCATGTCCTACTCTCTTCCTTACCGGTTCACATGAATCTACAAGCCTTGTTATAATTAACAATTCTCCAGAGCTGTGTCTGGTCATATGCTGATTCTCTGACCATAAATACACTTCCTGTCACTAGACATTTGCCAGATTATTGTTGTTCCTCCCTGCATCATGATCAAGCTTGTTACTGATCTCTATTTACCCATTACCGATTTTGGACCATCTGACTACTCTGCCTTCTCCTACCTACTGATAGGGTTGCCACCTGGCCTGTATTTTACCGGCAGGCCGGTAAAAAAAAATTGGCATCGGGCCAATGTTATGTCTATGGAGACTTAACATTAAGTCTTGGCTTGCCTGACTACGCTTTTACTCTTTGTTCCAGCCTCTCAGCTCTGCTAAAGACCAGATTGCCACTCAAAGCTCAGGGGCTCAACCACCTGGGTACCGAGTGGCTGATTCTGGCAGAAGACATTGCTGATCTGGCTGCTGGACTCCAAAACCTGCTAACGTCAATATAATTACGATAATATTTATTAAATCATTCAACATTTTGACTCCCAAAGTAGTCATTATCAAGAGCCTTAAGGAATTGAAGCACTGAATGATTTAATAAATATGATTCTATTTTTGTAACTTAAGGACTAAGATGTGTGTGCCTAACACATAGATTTACACAGATACCCTTACACACACAAATATGAAAACAAGTTTATTATTCAACTTTAAATGTGAACATACCATTATTTTCTGGTATACTCCATACTCACCTACCTAACCCAAGATTCTAAACAACATGTCAGCTCCCTGACAATGCTATGCATCCAACGATCGTTCAATTTGATACTTTATTTGGATTCTTCCATTAAAACATTTCTATTTAAAATGTCTGGACCTGATGCAATCTTTCAGTTAAACATAAAACATTGTTTTGCAAACTGTTGTGCTTTAATTAAAATATTTAAAAAAAAATGAACAATGCATTAAAATATCACAATAATGTGCTTTCCTAATCTCTGCTCCACTTAATGAAGATTTTCACCATCTTATGTGTGCTTTTTCATATCAGCATTGTATAATACGACACAAGATTAAAATGTATTACACTACCAGCATCATTTAAATCAAAAATGAACCCTAAGCATTTTGCTCTCGTCTTCAAAGCAAAATAAACGGATAGGAAAATGTGTGAAGGTTTCCAGTTACCATGACGACCGATGTAAAATACACAGAGGACTAACTATAGAAGGGCTTAAGTGTGTGTACAATGAACATTCAGCAGGAAGTACAGAAAAGCCTGGTTTAATTGGCATATTATGACAAGGGAAGGCTTCTCAGCAGTTGTTGACCAAAGTTCGATATGTCAGAATTAAGATCACGTAACCTTAAAAGTTCCAAAACCAATGCTATAAGTATTTAAACATACTACAAAAAATATATACACACTGATAATGATGGGTAGACCGCACAAGGACAGTGTTCATGTGTCCATAGCGAGGTTTTTGAAGGATCATATATTATTTTTAAATTGTCCACCACAGACCCAAGTAGATGTCCACAATGAACACACATTCATTACATTAGCATTTAATATGATTATTAAAATTAATGTGATACAATATATTCTTTATTTATTGTTTGCCATATTTTTGGTGAATTTCGCCAACTGACTTACCCTTAAATTTGCATCATTCTTTCTTTGTGCCCCTTACCTGTAATCCCCCAAGAGCAAATATGTATATATAATACATAGACATGTTACATCATACCATGCTTCACTTGATTGTAGATATTCTTTAAAACATACACTGCTATCTCACACATTGCAAGAAAGGCTGACTAACTAGGGTTGACTTACCCCTGCTTGAAAAGGTTACTGGGGGTATCAAAACGCCCATAGTCCTCTTACACTGTAAGTGTGTTTGGACTGGGTTATTCCAATCGGAATAATGGGCATTAAGACAACTTTTCGTAATGCAGTATTTAAAGGAGGCCGTTGAATCTAGGCCAATTCTATAAACAAAACACATCTCAGAGATCAGCCATTTTGATATCATAAATATCTTTTCAAACTGGTCCTAAAAATTTGGTGTATTCTTGTGACCTGGTTTATAACAAATTATACGACTACTAAAACATGTAAACCGTTTCGGGACCTGGTGCAGAAAATATTTCTAGACCACCCACTAGGCCAACGTGGCTAACCGTAATGGAGATACTGAACCGCGTACTTGTTATGGACCCCCTTTATGGGACAGGCCTTGGTTTATTGCACCTGTTGTACGTTCTATTGTCACTCCCCTGACGGCGCTTACAATTTGCCCGTGCTGTAATTAACATCTGTTTTAACATAGTTATTGACTCCATGCAGTGCTTTATTCCCTCTTCTCTTTAGTAGATACTTTTTCCTCCTTGTGATTTTTTAAAGACTTGTAAGAAACTGTTTGTAGCACAACATAAAATTGTTGCTTACAAAATCAGTAGCACACGCAAAATACATGAATTTATTCATATATCTCTCTGTTACTCCCCAGCTCTCTTTCTTGATCATGTTGCAAATAACACACCTATGAAAACATTTGATATGGAATATGTTCTCCTAATGGCGCATGTTTAAGGTGCCAAAGTGCTCTCACTCTGCAATTAATGGCAGTGGTTCATAAATCATGAGCACGGGTAATTGACATGGGTACCTGTGGCAGCCAGCTGAGCATTCAACTCTTAGCCAAAATGTAGAATAGCAAATTGTTGACCACGTTTGTATTTGCTGCCTCCACAAGTGGACTCATATGGAGGGCCATAAGTATGAATTGCATGATGTGCACTGGGGCTTTTTTATGGTTATGAATGGCACTGTAAATAATATAGAGAGATTTCTGATACAAAGTATCTAACTAGGAAAGTACATTTAGGGGGTTACTCAGTTTATGGCATTCATTTTATCCACCTTGGAAGATGTTAGCCCTGCTGGAAAACACGCAGGTTTACTATCTGAGATACAGCAGTTCCTGGGTATCGCTCCCTGACTCCAATTAGAGCGGGGGCTCGGCCCCCCTGCCACTGCTGGATGCGAGGTATCTTCATTTTGGCATGGGATCAGCAAGAGGGGCCTTGTTAAGCCCCCTCCCCCGCCGATCCCATGCAAAAATGATCGGCTTTCTCTGCGCAAGTAGAGATAGCAAGTCGCCGACCAGACAGCTGTGTGCTTCCTATGGAAGCATGGCAGCTGTTGCTCAGAAGATAAACTGCCATGTACCATCAAAAGTACACGCCAGTTCATCCTCACACTAGGAACAACAGACATTTCACTTGTGCTTCTACTTAATGTTTTGTGTTCTTTTAACCCTGAGGACTGAACATATTTCCCACTGATTGCCAGAGCAACCCGGCAGACTGACTGTGGCAGCGCAGACTCCCCACATCAGCTGAGAGTCTACTTTACACACAGACGCACAAGTAGATTGCACGAGTATGCCATCTTCTTAGCTCACCCCAATGTATAGATCAATATTGATATATGTTTAGTCTCTACATGCACAGTATAAACAATACTTAGGTGACAGATTGTGCCTTACAATAAATAAATAAGAGTAACACAATAATTTACAAAGACAAAAGTGGTGATGACAATCCAGAAGAATAGGGATATATATATATATATATATAGATAGATAGATAGATAGATAGATAGATAGATAGATATATATATATAGAGAGAGAGAGAGAGAGAGAGAGAGAGAGAGAGAGAGAGAGAGAGAGAGAGAGAGAGAGAGAGATAGGTATAGATAGATAGGTATAGATAGATAGGTATAGATAGATAGGTATAGATATATATATATATATATATAGATATATAGCAATATTTATTGTCACATCTGTATATTTTTGTACTCTCTGGATGGTTCCACTAATAAATTATTATGCTATTCTATTCTATGTAACCATTTTACCAGCACCATCTTTATTATTTGTTTGCTAGAGTTTAATTATTTCATCTGAATGCTATTATTTTGCATAAAAATAAAATTCAAAGAGTTGACCTGATGCAGTTTTAATGCAGATTTATAACCATCGCACATAGCCCTATAGCAAGTAGGTTTTGCATTTACCAGTCAATAAATACCCTGTGCAGTCTGAATAATAAAGGATTGTATCTACTTAATTACTATTCACTTTTCATTCTGCAAATAGAAGGCTTTATTTATTTACAGAGAAAACGAGATTAATAATAAAGATCTTCTTCCTTCCACTGGCTATTTGACAGTCACAAGAATGCAAGTTCCCTTGGGGTATTAGCGATGACATCAAACAACTGCAAAATATCTATAAATCCATTTCATAAAGAAAAAAATGATTATATTTTTGAAGTAAGAACTTATTTATTAATAAATAAGTTAACTATTTTATTCTCCTTTTCACAAAATAGTGATAAAATTTTCCGTCAGAAACTCGATGGGTCGGGGATAAAAGTAAAACAGAAGAAGTACACTCCAATATTTTTCTTGAACTGTGGTTGCACCTCTGCCAAAATGCATATGATGGAGCTTGGTCCAATACTGCTTTACAGCACTAAGTGCAGTAAAGTGCTAACAGTGCTTTACTGCACTAATTGAACCAGCATTTTTTTTTTTGTCAGGAGTTAGGGTCATCCATAGGGCCACAAGCTGATAGGGCCCACTATAGGGCGATATTAGCATGTGCACCAACCATACCCTATGTCTCAAAGTATGTAATGAAACTGTGGACTCTTCATTATATCACATGTGGACTAACCTATTCTACATGCGGCTACAGATATGGTTGGGATTTAGTTAAAGAAAAAAATAGAGCGAGAAAGATCAATATATCACACTATTAATTCTTTTTTTTTTTAAAACACACTTGTGAACGATTAGGACATTTTACGGTGTACCATATGTAATAAATATCTACTTGGAAAACACCATGTACACATTTTAAAACGGATACATTTAAGATCAACAGTAAATAGTCCTCAACCAAGGACATTACTGCAGTTTCATTAAAATAAAAAAAAAAATAGATGTGTCTAAGAACGTCTGTTTATAGATAAGCACTTAAAAACAAATCACCGGTTACTACAGTGGCTTTAATAACAAAGCAGCATAATCGAGCGGTATATTAAAAATATAATCGTATCATCTAAGCTTCTTTGACAGATACTTGCTCATATATCTCTGTCTATGGTCCATGAAGATAATTGATACAATCTGTACCAGACATTATTAAAGGGTAGATGTCCTTTTAAGAGATCTGGTATTTTCCTCATTCCTGTAGAGAGAGAGAAAAAAAATCTCTGCAGTCAAGTTAAAATAAGGTGTTGGAAATGTCTCTGTTCAGTACTTCTTATCAGGTCTTTACTTGGTACAATGTGTGAAATGTGAATTGGTTTTTCAGAGAGAGAGGTCAAACGGAACTGAATAACCTTGACTTTTTTCAAGCTGGCAACGAAGGGTATATTTTATATGAAAAACAAAAAGAACTAACTGTATATCATCATTTTATAATTCATTAAAAATTCAACACAATGCTGCAAATTCAGGGTGCATCTACACTGTCACAATATGTTCATCATATCTTATAATTTACTACAAAAAAAAAAATTCATAAAATATGATGAAAAAATAAAAACACTTTTTCTAACTTTGACCTAAAATATAATTGACATAACTACAAATCATTAAAAAAGACCCCATATAAATAGTTTATAAATGTTGTCCTGAGTTCAGAAATAGGCATGATTCCAAGGTTTTCTGCATTTTATTGCGAGTTATGGGGCAAAAACCTAAAATAGTGTTTTTTCCTATACTGACCTTTTGACCATAACCCAAACCCTTAATTTAACCCTAAATTGAACCGCAACTCTAACCCTTATGCTATCCCTTAATATATTAAATTTTAATTTAATTTTAACCCTATCCCTTATGCTATCCCTTAATATATTTTAATTTTAATTTAATTTTAACCCTATCCCTTATGCTAACCCTAATTTAATTTTAACCCTATAAGCTAATCTAACCATAATGCTAGCTTTCAGCTAATTAAGTCTTTTTTTTTTTTGATTGCAATGTTGCTGACTGTCTCTAGGGGCAGTCAAGCAACATATTCAGAGCAGTGGAAGTGATTTATTTTCACTTCCGAAGCGCTTACCACAAGAGGGCACAGCCATGTTGCCGGAGCATGCTGCTCCGTCAATATGGCGCCCACGATCACTCCATGGGGCTATCATGGGTGCCTCAGAGAGCAAATTTCAGTGCTGGCTATTGCCTCGACATCGATAGTTGATCGCAAAAATCGCTCATTTCACCACAGGACGTGTCAAGCACGTCCACTGTCAGGAACGGAGTTCCCGGCTGGACGTGCCTGACATGTCCATTGTCGCGAAGGGGTTAAAGGGCAACTGTGGTCTAAAAAAGAAAATGCTTCTTTAAATAGGTTTAGCACTGTTAACAACAACAGTTCTGAAAATGCTTAATGAAAGTATAGAGTAAAACCTTTTTTTCCAGTTCCCACTCTACCCATAGAGGATACTGTAAGCTTCAGAAGCACGCCCATGCTTGACGCATTTTTGAAACTTTCAGTATCTGTGAATGCCCTTTTGGATACTAGCATCAGTCATCGCATATTATATATATATATATATATATATATATATATATATATATATATATATATATATATATAAATCCAAAATAGGAGCACTCGGCTTGAAGGTATGAGTACAGGGAGAGATGACCCGGGTGCTATGCAGCTCTCAATACATACAACAATCCAAAAGATAGAAAAAAGCATGCACTCATGGAATTTGATGATGTATGTATATATATGACCGCCGTAAACAGAGATGCACATATTCTGCACTATGGATGCGGCCAGCTTCCTCTAGGGCAGGGGTGTCCAAGTTTGTTCTGCAGTGGGCTACTTCACCGGAAATGTATTTGTGAGTGGTCCACATTTATGTTTCATCGGAAAAATATATACATACATACATACATACATACATACATGTGTGTGTGTGTATATATATATATATATACATATATATATATATATATATATATATATATATATAGATATAGATAGATATATATAGATATAGATATATAAATAAAAATCACAGTAATGTGTGAGTGTATCACAGATTCTCCAGCAATAAAACTCAGAAAAAATACCTCACACACACCCTACACATTTTATAGCATCCATCTGCTACTTTATATTTAAGAGGTTAAAATTGATCCTTTGCAGGACCACATGCAGGATCAGTATCATAAGAATTGTAGCAGCAGCAGTTAACATGTCAGAGGTTACCTGCCAGGGGTCTAAATTATACTTTTATTGTGATCCGCTTCCCCAAAGATGAAGCTACAGTCTGCTCAAGGAACTGTACGCTGCATGAAAGATGCTTCAATAATGTGATCGGGTGACACTGACCTGTCATCCTCTGCAATTTAAATGTGATTGGAAACTCATTAGAATATATATCTGCCCTAGGAATGAGAAAGTGGTGAAAAACCAATTTCTTTTGAATCCACTTTTCAAACACAAAGATCCAAAAGATGCTTCTGTGGAGTCAAAGTCCAGGGTTAGCAGGACAAAGTGTCATTATTATTCTCCTATACAATATGTAATAGTGTTGCATTGTAATGTGACTTCTCTTGACATCATAGTTCAGTGTTCTGTTCCATAGTCACCTCTGGTTACATAAAATTACATACAAGACATCCATGTATTTTGACTAAAGGTCTGACTGACATGACATAGAAATCTGTTTTATTTTCCTTGCTTGTCAAATAAACTTGCTTATATATTTTCCATTGTATTTGAAACATTTGGGAATGATCTGACACGGGGCATTATTTTCATCATATCTTAACATTTTATATTAAAAAATCATATCATGAAAAACAAAAATAAAAAATGCATTTTTTTTATAACTTTTATCGGAAAAAATCTATTACACAGTTACAACGGGTGAAAAAGACCATCTAGTTTGAATATTTTGAGTTTAGAAATATTCCATGTTTACATGGTTTTCTGCCTTCTTTTTGCAAGTTATAGGGAAATAACCTGAAGTAGCTTTTTCCCGTCACAATTTTCACCTACAGTAACATTTTGACCCAAACTCTGATGATCAACTTAACCCTAATCCCAATTCTAACCATTACTCTAACTCAGTTATTTTTTGTTTTTAGTGGTAATATTGCAGTCATCATAACAGTACTGTTGCATAGACATTTTCTGTAAGTTATAATTTTTAGCTTATTTACGCAATATTTCTGCTTTTCCAATATCCGATTATCCTGACACTCGGCTGTGATGTTCTTGACCAATGATATTTAATTAGGATAGCATTCAATAAGGTTTTAATTTATATAGAAATCTGTAAAGAAATCAGATGCAGTTCATAATTAAAAAAAAAAAATAAGTAGTATCATTTGCATTATAAAATAATTACTTGTAGTTATTAGTCATTAGTTGTTTAGGATGAAAAAAGACCTGCGTCCATCAAATTCGATACCTTGTCCTGCTGCATATAAAATTCATTAACATGCCACAAACTACATATATTGATTTTATTTTTTGTAAATAATTGATTTTTGTCCTTAAATATACTCCATGATGCAAGCATCAAACATGTATAGACCTATTACTGAATACAGACCATTGATGTATGCACTTAAAATAAACCCTGGGTAATCATAACATGTTAAATAATAAAGTTATAAATACATAAATGGTATATTCATTTTTCTATTGCTGATATTCTGAAATAATTTTGATCACTGCATACCGAAAAACATGTTCTTCTTTGTTTTTTAGCTAAGTTTCTTCTGTTTTAATAAATTCTTGTTGGAGGGGGCTTTCTTTTCCAGGAACTAGCCCACGAGGACTGGTGTCTATTCTCTAGGACCCACAGAAGTGGGAGGTGCTCAGGGCCACTTCCTTATCAATGTTCCCAGGTATGATACCCAGTGAGCATTCGTGAAAAAAAATGTAAATAAAAACACTCAAACAACTAACACTTGTGGACTTCTACAGTAGCATTTTAATTTCTGTCCAGAAACACAGACCTGTAAATAAATCCCTGCTATTAACAGGCATTGCTGTTTAATAAAAAGCACATAATATGCATCCATACTCATGTAATTTTCAAACTGCATGAAATATACACAATTTTTTTTTACCAGTCATGGTTTGTGAGTGATGTCTTAATAATATTCTGATCAGGATGTTTCTTTAATCAACATATAATTTCAACAGAAATCCAGAATTCTGTGGGGAGTTTTAATATGATCGTTTTTAATACAGGTTTTGTCCTTTGGTTCACCAGACAGCTATTTGATGCTATGGTGGTTATCTATGCTGCATTCACCATTTGCCTAGAAGTCATAAGTTACCAATTAATTGAAGTATTTAGTATAGTGTTGAATGTATGCGGCAGTCTTGGGTTCTGTGTGCCCTGCAGTCGAATATATATTTTTTTGTACTAAAGACATTTTCTTTAAGACTTCAAAGGCCAGTGATTTCACTCTAGATGCAGCCATGACACAATTCCATAAAAGCTCCCTTTTTATTCGCTTATGAAGCTTTTAAAGATGTAGGAAATGTGTGAATAGTCAGTAGCGCTCATTGAGGGATCCTCAGAAGTGCAATGTCTGGTTAAAAATAAAAAAATAAAACTTCAAGAAGGAGATCTCTGACGAGGAAAAAAAAAAATAATAATCTCAAGGGGAGTCATAATTGGGGTTTTTATTCTGCCTGAGAGAACGTTTGTGTAGTTGTAAATGCGGAGACTGTTTTTTGGGTTTTTTTCGGAGAAGGTGCTCCCAGAATTGTACATAAGCTGTAGGCACTCCAATAAATAAATAAATGAACTACAACTTTTAAAGAAAAGAAAAAAAAATCGAGAGAGACATTACACGACTTATGTTAAAGGAATTACAAACATGAGAGAGTCTTAAATGGATGTACAATAGTAGTTACATAAAGATAGCCTTATTCCCCCTTCGTCCCTTTCTTTCTAAACCATGGCTCAAGCCTCCTGTGCATGTATCAAGCAAGCAATTCAGTCAATCCCTGAGCAAAAACAACCTGGGTTGGGTTGCACTGCATGCTGGTCCATGCACAGGCACACTTTGAACTTCCTTGGATAGCAAATGTATAAATACAATTAGGAGTATGTTCAATAAGGACGTTGTCGTATAATGCATGACGACGTCCCTTTAAAATTAGATATGAAGTGGCAAAGTGATCCACTGTGACTCCATTTTGTTTTATGAGCAAAAATCAAATGACTTTTACATTATCTGAATTATAATTATTGTTTGAATCACATCCAATTAAGCATCATTGACATTGCATAGCCTATGACTTTGTCCATTCTATGCCCCCATTTTTGCGTTTTCCCTTATTATAATTTGACTTCTCTCTTTATTCGTGCTAGTATCTTTCCAAGGTAGTAACCAGTAGCATTCTTTTTTTAAATCATTCAAGTATACTGCACTTATTTATAAATCCCAGTGACATTTAAAATTCAACAAGAGAAAGATGCAGTCTAACACCACACGACATACTGAATAAAACTGCTCCGCCTGATATTATATCGGACATCTATCCCTTATTAACAGATCTACCACAACATGGATTTTCAATAAGTTGCATTAGATTAGCAAGTTACAGACATCAAAGCAATGGGAAATGACAATATTGGGATGATCAATTACTCTGGCTCCTTGTGTCTCGGAGCTCTCTAATGCATATGTGAGTGAACTGCAGATGGAGGCACTGTAGATAAAAATTGATGACAAATGAACCCTATCAATTCAGCTCTCCCCAACCCTGCTTATAAAGGCTGAGATTCTATTTAATCCTTGACTATGTTTTATAATATAGATTTCCCCGTATCCATCGGACACATTTTATTATTGTCCCTGTTATTTCAGACTTTAATAGACAGGCAAGTGATTGGGCACAAGAATCGACCACATGCGTGTTACGGTTTCCTTTAGCATGGACACCATTTACTAGAAATGGACTCAGTTGTAAACTCAGCCTCCATAGTTTTCCCTTCACCACTAGTTATATTTATTTCCAATGCTGACAAGCATGTTTGTGTCCTGGCTGTACACATGATTAAAGGGACTGTATCCCCTGGACATTTTTTTTTACTGTGCATGTAGAGCATGAAACATGACTGAACATAATCGATAAATTGTATTTGCAAAACTGCAAGCAAATGCCTCAATTCGGAGAAAACATGTGTTTCAGATGTGTCTGTGAAGTCTCCTGCTTTTGACATCATAAAAAATTACACATTTCCCATTGAAATTTGGTTCATTTGCATACCGTGCCACAGGTGATGGCACAACGGAACAAGTAAAGAACAAACAAGTAGTTTGTGCTCTGTCTGAAGAAAGTGTAAATTTAAAAGACACAAGTAGCCTTCAGCTGTTATGCCTGCGCATTAGCATAACTGATATATAGCTGGTTATTAAAATAATACGTGCAAATTCTATTTAAGGTCATTTTTGACCACTGATCACTGTTGAATCACTTAACAAGGCAACAAATGCGTGGAATTTTTAGTTTGAACATGATTACCAAGAGTGTCCATTGGAGAATACTCCCGGTTCAATGGTTTTTAATATACTCTATTCACTGAAAGTGAGGTGCACGTGAGTTGATTTGAGATTCATCTCACCAACTATACATTTTGCATTGAAAAAAATTGGTGAGTTTCTCCTGTAAGAAGAACAGCGTTGACCCTTCTGAATACACTGTTAAATCTTCAATGAGTTAGCAATTCATTATGCAAAGCTAATCAACCTCATTTTGCAGGAAGAACATGCTAGGTTTACCTCTACTCGATGAGATGGATATTATTACAATTTAACTTCCCCAGGACTTCAACGTGCCTATAAGTCTATACCTTCATGAAACCAAAATGAAATCAATAAATACATAGGTTTCCCATTCTGTTTTTCCATCTACAATCATAGTACCGCATAGCATGATATGCCAATTATGTTTACATTGATTTCAAACTGTGAACAATGCAAATTCAAAATATCTGTATGTATGGAAATGTACATATCCCCATGTTAAAATGTACTGGACAGCTATGTAATAAATATTCAGGGCAAGGAAGAAATACCATATTTATCTTTATGTATTTTTTGCTTAGGTAAGCACAGTGTTGTCTTGCATATTTGTAATGTGGATTTGATTATTGATTTCCCCCATTCACATGGTCATTTGGCCTTTCTGATACCATTTCATAAACTGTAAGTGCTCACTTTATCCTTATAACAAGGCAATTTTTTAAATAATTTTATCCCACAATGACAGTATAATGTATTCTTTATAGCAGATAATAGCGAGCATATCTCCATGATAAATGGCATTAAAGCAATGATATGCTGTATCTATATATTGCATCTTGGAAATATTACAGTCGTTAGTTCTCTAGTAACCATCACATTCAAATTGATTCCCTGATGTGTTTGATGCTTAGATAATAAGATACTTTTTATTACATTATCACTCCTACACTGCACCATTTCATACAACACAATTGTTCACTTGTGCTTGTAAGTGTAATGTTAGTATTTTGTAAGACACAAATGCAGTGGAATAGTCAGGCTAGGTGTTGCCCTAGGCCCTTGTTTTGGGAGGTGATCTCGCTGTCCTACTGAGCTCTACCTAGGTCCTGCGTTTCATGGTTTTACGTTTCCTCATTATAGACAAAATTATATTGTGTTTAACTGGTGAGTGGTTACATTGCATGAACAACATTATGCACATGCACAGTAGTGCTGCCAGTGTGAGTGACTGTGCCTACATGTATGCGCAGTAGCGCTGCCAGTGTGAGTGACTGTGCCTACATGTATGCGCAGAAGCGTTGCCAGTGTGAGTGACTGTGCCTACATGTATGCGCAGTAGCGCTGCCAGTGTGAGTGACAGTGCCTACATGTATGCGCAGTAGCGCTGCCAGTGTGAGTAACTATGCCTACAAGTATGCGTAGTAGCGCTGCCAGTGTCAGTGACTGTGCCTACAAATTTGCGCAGTAGCGCTGCCAGTGTGAGTGACAGTGCCTACATGTATGCACAGTAGTGGGAGCTTCATGGAATAGGTTTCCATAGCCGAGTTTCTGCATGCAAGCCTGAGATCATCCAGTACAATGCCAAACATTGGATCGAGTGGTGTAAAGCACACCACCACTGGACTCTAGATTAGTGGAAATGTGTTCAGTGGAGTCCTCACTGTTTAGCAGTCTGATGGGAAAGTCCTCAACAGAGGATGTATTGGTTGGGTTGCCGCCTCTTCAAATTACCGGCCAAGCAACTGCTTCTATAGACTTAAACTAGGCCTCAACTTAGAATTAACCAAAATGACCTGCTGGTAAAACCACCACTGGGGGGCAAGGTACAACAATATGTATTTCACATTCCAACTGAACAATCTTGAATTCTTAAAATATTGTAAAAGAATAGATGTTGGACAGACTGCTCAATGCTTATTCTTTTTGCCATAAATACTTTTGTATTTTCTACAAAAATAAGTGTATGCTATGCCCCCTCCACCTTGTCCCAGGAGTGAGCGATACACTAGTGTAATTTCTATCTGAATAAAGTTATTCAATGCAGAGAGTTTATAGACTTTTTGTGGGTTGATGTTTCCATGGGTTAATTCATTTTGCAGGTTAAATCCGTTCGTATTTGGGTTGAGAGTACAGGCATTTTATTTCCAATTTCTTTTAGGATTTTACTACAAATCTTAACTCTAAAAGATGCTTCTAAATCATCCATCTTTAATTTACAAAATCTGTAATACTGACATACTATTGTAATGTGTAATTAAAAAGATATATAGATATGTACATAAGAATATATACGTGCATAGACATGTTAACAATCATATATATGATACATACATATAATTTTTTTTATATTTTACTCAAGCCATCCCCCGGTGATTACTCTGCATGTATACTACAGGTGCGGCAACATTGGATATATAGACACCGAGGATATAAAGTGTTGTCACTTCCTGTGCTGCTGGAATAGGATGCATTGTGTGGAATGTAATAGACTTGCTCTTGTACACAGTAGGATCTCTTAAGAGTGCAACACATTGCCTTATGACATCATTAAGGGGACAGGAAATTACAGCACACAAAGAAAAGGAAATTGCCCTTTACTCAGCTAGGGTAGGCAGTCATAGTTTCTTGAAAACTGCAGTAATTTGACAAACTCACCTAACTGTAAGACTTTTATATTTTAAGCAATTCAAAATGTAAAACATGCACTGTAAAGTACTTTAAAAGCACATGCATTTTGCACACCAGACAGTCGCTTTAATGAAACTCATTATATCAACTTCAAAAACTGAGCTGACACAGAGAAGCATGGAGGCTGCTGGTCAAAAGATAAAATTGCATGCATCTTAAAAAAGATCCACTTTTATCTTGTTTTTTTATAATTAAAAGTCATAATAGAAGTTTAGTGGTTCTTTAAATAAGTCATACAAGAGAAAGTATTCAAATGCCAAGACACATTTTGACAAAAGCAAAGTGAGTAGGGCAAAGAGACAAATACCCTCCCCAGCATGCATGTCAGGTTATTTACATGGAGTACTGGTGCATATTCACATCTACATACTGTAGTTTTTTTTATTTTTTACATAAGTGAAAAAACACAGTATTTGAAGATCCAGCAATGTATCTGATCTATTTAAAGATCACTTTGAATCTTCAAAGAGAAAAGCACTTAGGCACATTACAATGAATGCAATCCAATTATTCCATATTCAAAACTCTTCTTTAGGAATAGAAAACCTATATTTTGTGCACATTATTACGTCAACAAGACATTTATATGAAGAAGAAAATTAAAGAAGTATAACGTATTTTACTCTCTCTCTCCCCCCTCCCTCTCACCTTGTCTCTCTCCCCCCTTGTCTCTCTCTCCCCCCTTGTCTCTCTCTGCCCCCCCCCCCCTCCCTCCCCTTGTCTCTCTCTGCCCCCCTGAAGCATATCCAGATCATGTATACCAGGTATATAAGCATATCCAGATCATGTGGCTTACCGGTAACGTGAAACAGGAAATACAAAACAAGAAAATGGCATTCAAACATTATAAAAACACGGGATCAGCATTATCATTTATAGAGTACAAAGAGGCCAACAAAGCCTGCAAAAAGGCAATTAAAATGGCTAAATTGGAAAATGAGAAAAGGGTTGCCAAGGAGAGTAAAACTAACCCCAAAATGTTTTATAAATATATAAATGGAAAAAAGCTAAAGAGGGAAAATGTTGGGCCCTTGTTATCCCAAATGGGAAATTTGGTAAGTGAGGACAGAGAGAAAGCAGACATTTTAAATACTTTTTTTTCTTCTGTTTACACTAAGGAAGAGCAGATGGACGTGCCCCTGCTACAGGAAGTTATGGGACATTCGCCGCAAACATGGGATTGGCTGACACAGGAAAAAGTGCTTAAGCAATTAAACTCTGTTAAGATAGACAAGGCCCCAGGACCAGATGGTATACACCCAAGGGTACTTAGAGAGTTAAGCATAATTCTGGCCAGACCACTATTCATGATCTTTAGGGATTCATTCAGTTCAGGTACAGTGCCAACAGACTGGCGAAAGGCGGATGTCATTCCAATATTTAAAAAGGGATCAAAATCTCTGCCAGGTAATTATAGGCCAGTGAGCTTGACATCTGTAGTGGGGAAACAATTTGAAGGATTGCTAAAGGTATACACTCAAGAATACATCTTGAACCAGAATATAATTAGTAAAAGTCAACATGGTTTTGTGAAAGACAGGTCTTGTCAAACAAACAATAACATTCTATGAAGAAGTCAGTAAAAATATAGATCTAGGTGTGGCAGTTGATGTGATCTATTTGGATTTTGCGAAAGAATTTGATACAGTTCCACACAAAAGGTTACTCTACAAATTGAGAGAAATAGGTTTGGGGGCAAATGTGTGTATGTGGATTGAAAATTGGCTAAAAGATAGAACACAAAGGGTTGTTGTAAATGGAAAATCCTCATATTGGACAAGGGTATTAAGCGGAGTACCTCAGGGGTCTGTTTTGGGCCCTTTTCTTTTTAATTTGTTTATTAATGATCTGCCACATTGTGCTGAGAGCCATGTCTCCGTGTTTGCGGACGACACTAAATTAGGTAAGGCAATAAAGACTAATCTTGATGTTTTTTCTTTACAGCAAGATTTGGACAGAGTGGGGGACTGGGCAGTAAAGTGGCAAATGAGGTTCAATATAGACAAATGTAAAGTTATGCATTATGGGAAAAATAATAACAAAGCAACATATACGTTAAATGGTTTTTCCCTGGGAAAAACTACTAATGAAAAGGATTTAGGAATAATTATAGACAACAAACTTGGCAACAGTGCCCAATGCCAGTCAGCAGCTGCAAGGGCCAATAAGATATTGGCATGTATAAAACGAGGTATAGATTCACGGGAGGAGGATATCATCTTGCCTCTTTACAAATCAATGGTAAGACCTCACCTTGAATATGCAGTACAGTTCTGGGCACCAGTCCTTAAAAAGGATATTAAGGAACTAGAAAAAGTGAAAAGGAGAGCTACAAAATTAATAAGGGGTTTGGAGGATCTTAGTGTTGAAGAGAGACTTAAAAAATTGAATTTATATACGTTAGAAAAAAGGCGTCTCAGAGGGAATATGATAACATTATATAAATATGTGCAGGGCCAATATAAAGAGCTCTCCAGTGACCTGTTCATTAACAGAAAGGTACAAAGAACAAGAGGTCACCCCCTCAGACTGGAAGAGCAAAGATTTCATGGCAGCAAAAGGAAGGGATTCTTTACGGTTAGGACAATAAAGTTATGGAACTCACTGCCAAGAGAGGTAGTGCTAGCAACCACAATAGATGCATTTAAAAATGGTTTGGATGCTTTTTGAGGAAAGCAGAACATGCAGGGCTATTAATAATAGAATAAGCATTAATAAAATAACTTATTAATCGAAGGAGAAATCTGATTGCCTCTTGGAGTCAAGAAGGAATTTTTCCCCCAGGAGGCAAAATTCGAAATAGCTTCCTTAGGGGTTTTTGCCTTCTTTTGGATCAAAAGCTGTAATGATAGGTAGAAGGGTTGAACTTGATGGACTTGTGTCTTTTTTCAACCTAAATTACTATGTTACTATGTTACTATGTATACCAGGTATTGAAGCATATACAGATAATGTATACCAGGTATAGAAGCATATACAGATAATGTATACCAGGTATTGAAGCCTATCCAGATAAGGTATACCAGATATAGAAGCATATCCAGATCATGTATACCAGGTATTGAAGCATATACAGATAATGTATACCAGGTATTGAAGCATATCCAGATCATGTATTTCAGGTATAGAAGCATATCCAGATCATGTATAACAGGTATAGAAGCATATCCAGATCATGTATACCAGGTATTGAAGCATATCCAGATAATGTATACCAGGTATAGAAGCATATTCAGATCATGTTTACCAGGTATTGAACCATATCCAGATCATGTATACCAGGTATACAAGCATATCCAGATCATGTATACCAGGTATAGAAGCATATCCAGATCATGTATACCAGGTATTGAAACATATCCAGATCATGTATACCAGGTATAGAAGCATATCCAGATCATGTATACCAGGTATAGAAGCATATCCAGATAATGTCTACCAGGTATAGAAGCATATCCAGATCATGTATACCAGGTATTGAAGCATATCCAGATAATGTATAGTAGGTATAGAAGCATATCCAGATCATGTATACCAGGTATAGAAGCATATCCAGATAATGTCTACCAGGTATAGAAGCATATCCAGATAATGTATACCAGGTATAGAAGCATATCCTATCCACATAATGCAGACGGGGTAAACAATGTACACACAAGTAAAGTAAGATATCCAGTTAATGTAGACAGGATAAATGCTGGTACCAAGTAAATACAGGGTAAGAGAGGACATTCATATAATTTAGGCTTGTACAGGACAATATCCAGGTGATGAAGATAAAATAAAGGAAGAGAAAGGGATGATATGCTTATAAAGTAATATCCAGATCATATAATAATGGAATTTCTACAGATACTGAAGGAATCTAAGTGATGCACTTGTGAGGAGATCTGCATCCTAAGTTAGGGGTCCAGACATTATTCATTTAAGTAATACAGCAGAATCAATTTAGATGGGGGGGGGGGGGCTTTCCGGGCCAGGCCCAGCCTGCAGACTACCATGTGATGTATATACACTGTAAAACAGTGTTTTGAGATTTGTGAATAAATATCCGTACTGTTCATTTTCACTAACTACAGAGAACATCTATCTAACATCAGCTTTAGAACTGTAAATAATGCAAGCATTTACAAACGGATTCTAAAAACACATTACATTTCAGAAAAAGGGATTACTTTTTGGAGTCAGTATTTTTCCCACCGGACATTGAGCAGATTGATATACTGCTTACTTGTGAGACCGGCTCCCTTATGGCCTTATAAATGACCAGGTCTACCTCTTTTATCACAGATCAGCTACGCCTTATAAAAAGTAATGTTAAGCATAAGAGTACCTCACCTTTAAACTCAGACTGCAAACACTGCAGGTCATCATATTTCCCTGCTTAATGAAGTGTCCATGGAGCTTATAGAAGGCACAGAATGCAATTATTTTTAATGGTGTAGAAAATGGTTGCTAAAAGCCATGGTCTCTATTCTAAGAAGATGTATACCTTAATCGGTGGATCTAGAAAATGTTCGCAATCAATATGTGCAAATAATGGTACTGATCTCTCATGTAACTGTAAAAAAAGAATAACAATTCCTATAAAAAGTCATATAATGAGTTTGTACTGCAAAATTTCCTTTGTCATTTCCCTTTAAGTATCTTTGCATTTGTCGTATTATGTCCTGAAAAACTTAAACACATATCTCCTGGTCCTCTATTGGAGGATACATAAATTGGCATGGTGATCACTGGTTTTAACTGCTATGGGTAGTTGTATTGTAGCTACTAAAGGTTGTTGTATTGTAACTACTATGGGTCCTTTAAAACATCAACTTTTACTGTTTTGTACAGGCCCTGATCTTTGCTTGTGACCTCAACCATTTAACATGTTGCTCAAGACTTTGGCTACATGACAGCTTTTATTATGCCCTCCTTTGCCCAATATAGATTAAGGAAATTTGAAACCCCTTGTTGTGCTCTTGCCTTTGTTCTGCAGGCACTATATAGTTATATTTTATTGTGTGCTTTTTCTATTGCACTATTTCAGATAATTGCATTGTGTTCTTGGTTTGCAGTCACCACTACATTCTAGGATTTCATTTAGTATTTATTACACTCTTTTTCTGTTGGCACAGCTGTGAAATGATATTATTGGCTTGTGTATGTAGATTTGAATGAATTACGCCACTTTATTAACCAGTTCACTGTACAAATATAGTGCTATCACAATGTATGGATCGCACAATTGGAAGTGGATCGGAACTCGAATGATGGCAGCACTTAATTCCCTTCAACACAATTAAATATCTGTGCTACATTTATATCTTGTACATCCGTTCCACAGCTTTTAGCTCATATTGTTTTCTTCAGGCTGAGTAAAAAAGCTGAAATATATTTTTTTGATAATACCAGGAAAGGCCATTTTATAGTCTAGTGATAGACTGAGCAGAAATCTTGCCCTTGAGCATGTGATATGTATGAAAAACAAATAGAATTGATTTCCTCCATGTAAAGAAATTTGCTTTAAGATTAAAATAGAATAAACAATATTTAATGTACACCACGCCCAGAAGGATGACAAAACAGCAGCTCCACACCTTCTAGTGCCTCAATACTAGATGAAAGTCAAAACCCAAAACACGGATCTCTGAAGGTGTGCTGTGGTCTCTGGCACCAAGACATTAGCAGCAGATCATTTAAGTCCTGTAAATAGTGAGGTCCATGGAATGGACGTGGTTGAGATCTGCGGTATTTGGGAGCCAAGCCAACACCTTGAATTCATTGTTGTGTTGCTCAAACCATTCCTGAACCATTTTTACTGTGTTGCATGGCGCATTATCCTGATGAAAGAGGTCAATACCATCAGGGAGTACCGTTTTCATGAAAAGGTTTGAAAAGGTTGTACATAGGGTTGCCACCTTTTCTTTAGAAAAATACCGGCCTTGGTACTGTCTCCATTGACTTAACATTGGCCTGATGCCAATTGTTTACCGGCCAGCTGGCAACACTAGGTGTACATGGTCTGTAACAATGCTTAGGTAGGTGGTATGTGTCAAAGTAACATCCACATGAATATCAGGACCCATGGTTTCCCAGAAGAACATTGTCCAAAACATCACACTGCCTCTGCGTATACAAGCATATATCTATATATACGCCCTGAAAAGCATGGTGCTTGAGGACCATGAGGACGTATATATACATAGAAATATAGAAACCTAGAAATATATGAAACATACGTCCTCAGGTTTACATGTCAGCAGCTACTCTCAGAGGCTGCTTCGGATTCGGGTTAGGGTAAATTTAGGGTTGGGGTAAATTTAGGGATGGGGTAAAAAGGGCACTGTAGAAGAAAAGGGTTAGAAAACACTAATATTGATTATTGCCCTATTAGTTGAAATAAAACATAGATAAACATGGAAACATTGATATTTTTAAACTCAGGACAAATATTAGAAATATAAAGACGTGGTCTTTTTTTCCCATTTGTAATTGTTTAAAAAAAAAAAATCAGGTCAAAGTTAGAAAACGTGTTTTTTTTATGGCATATTTTCATCATATTTTATATATTTTTCAATAGTAAATTATATATCATATGATGAAAATAATAATATCAAATTAAAGCCCTATCCGTCCTTTAACAAATGATATATAATTTGTGTGGGTGGACTGAACACAAAGAAAGACATTTACAGTTCAGTAAACATATGCCAAAAATGATGGAATTCTGGTCTTCAAGGTACATCAAATGTAGGAGAGCACTCGGTCACTAAGGGGTTAAATGCACTTGCGAGAGAAAAAAAAGTGTCCCCTTACTAGCAGAAGGGAAATATGGTCTCTTAGTCTTGCTACAGTAATATACTAAGCTTTATTGTATTGGCAAGACAACTTTTGCAATAATGTATATTTGCAGGGTTGTTGTTTTTTTTTGGTTGTCTTTATTTTAATAAGTGGGAAACTTTCTGAGGCCTACTGATGAACATATTGTTTTACATCTCAATGACACATACAGTGTGTAGTTGTGTCCAACTTCAGAAAGCTTTCTCTCTGAAATGATTTACTCCTTTCCCTGTTTACTCAATTGATTTTTATGTGGTTTATCCACTGTTTTAGTGGAGAATAAGCTGCCATTTGCTGATAGCTCTTGATGAGGCCATTTTAACAGCAGTGCAGACAAACATCAGTTAAAATATCACTCACAGACTGAGAACATTGTCTGATCTGTTTTACAGAAACCTTTTTATGAAGCATAATGGCAAAATTATGATCAGATAATTACTGTAATTCTATCTAATGGTATTACAATGATATGCAGAAAAGTAACTACAGGTTGTTAAACAAATAAAAGCCTTGTAAATATGGCATTTTCCAATCGTTCCATGGCTATGTTTGCATTTTAATCTTGCTGCAAATTCTCTCATTAGGTTTCCATCTGTGTGTTCTGAGAAGGCAGGATGCTGTGTGTAGTTTAACCCCTGCGATTACTTAGCCACGCGTTACCAGCATTTTGGATTCAATGGCCTCCGTTAGTAATAAAAGTGGCGTTTGAGGTAAATCAACGGGCATTGATGAGAACGCCATTAACTGGTGCGGTAATATCATTATCGCACTCGCTATAACCCTCCATGCGTTCTATGTAGGATTACCGGAATCCGTAAAAAATAAAATAAAACCACTACATGAAAATAATTGGTGGCCCCCATTGGCCACGGACCGGCACATGCCTGTAGCCTAAGTAAAGAGCTATATTGGTCTCAGGCTTATGACATCACCTGTGGCTTGTCATAAGCAGGAGACAGCACAGAAAAGTTTAAAACAAATATTTCCCTTATTTTATGCATTTTCATGCTATAGGTTTTTTTTTTTTAATCTATGTTTTTGATGAAGTGTAAGAATGCACATTTGCTCCACAAATCTAGTTGTCTATTAGTTTTTTTTCTGTTGGTTCCAAACTGTGCAGCAGTGTTGACACCAGAAAGGTATCCCTGGAAAGGAGATGATTAGAATATGAAGAAACCACTGCTGAAGATTAGTCAGAAGTATGGTTGCCAACTGTTCGCTTAAAAATATGGTGTTGCCTTCATAGATTTAACAGGTGCCTCCACAATTTTAACAGCCTGCTGGGTTTCAAACCTTGTAAGAAGCTCGCTGAAGGTGGTGGGAGTTGTACTCCAATAGCAGACAAAAGGCTGCACTTTCCCAATCCTGGTAAAAACTGTACTGTGAATTATCTGATTGTACAAAATGTTTCCCCAATGTGTATGTATGTGTGAGATGCATCGATCGATGTATGAATCAAAATGAAAGTGTAAAATCATACCGGGAGTTTATACTTTATTTTCTGTCAGTAATCACATCTGGAAACTGAGTTAAAGGGACACTCCCACCAAAAAATGAAAAGGTTTTTATTTTTTTTATTTTGTATTGTTGATTTCAGATATGTCTTTTGTTTTTGTTATGTGACTGTATTTAATAAGATAGGTAACTAAACAAGTGTGACTGGGTGCCGCCATTTTGTGAAATATAGTGTTTTTGGGTGCCACCCCCTAGTGACTTTAACAACACAAATTTCTCACGTTGGGGCTGGGGACACAGAAAGCAGTCTATAAGTCAGAATTCTGATTATAGACTTGCATTGAATGTGAGGGTAATGTAACTATTACATCACAAGGGGGCAGAGTTATGATCCTGTTTGATTAGGTTAATCTCCTCTCTTTGTGTTGGAAGGCAAGTTACACAGTGTACACAGCCACCTAGTCCTGCCCACTATGATACACAGGAGCCAGTAAGAGAGCAGGGGAGTATCTTATGACATCATCATGCAGGCTTTTACCACAGTTGTAAATTGAGACTGGCTGGAAGATTTGGGACGATGCTGCATCATGGGAAATATTCACAAAATGGAGGCAGGAGATAAACACCTAATTTTATTTTTCCTTTTATATGCAATTAATTGAATCATATAAAAACCCAGTGGCATATATGATTTATATATGTATTTGTTTTAAATTACCAGGTTATCTAGTTACATCTTATGTAAGTGGTAGTGTCACATTAAATGCAAAGTGTTGTATGGAAGGGTTTAGGACGAATATGGCCTTATATAATTGCTTCATAGTTTTCAAATGTCCATTAGGTAAAAACCAAAACATATTAGATCAAAAAAAGATTTTGTACCTGAGAGCAGAATGTCCAGCAGTAGGGATTGTCAGAAGAGCTGGTAGAGTAAGAGACTCAAACATGACGATGGAAACTTGGCACAAAAGATTAATTTCTAAGAACTATCAATAAAGTATGCACTTGCATAGCTATTTAGGCAGAGCCTGTGTAATCACTTCTACTGGAGCTGAAGCCCCGAATCTCAATTTCATAGCCACTAGACCCAGAAACTTTCTGGTTCCCAGCACATGTTGAGCTTTCCTCCCGGACACTTGTCAAAATCGGAGGTTTAAGCTCTGGTGGGGGGTGAACCTGAAAAAGACACCTCACAAAAAAGACACCTGCGATGACGTCCTCACACTAGGACACGAGCAGCTACGAAAGAGAGAGGCAACAAGGCGAGAGGACCTCTTCTCCACTAAAAAATTTAGACTATATAAATAATGCAGGTTCCATATCTAAGGAAGCTTCTGGTTTTGATACACAATCGGTGCATTTTACACTTTAATTACCTTGTATTGTGCCACCAACTCTTGTTTGTTGTTACCCATGCACAACTTGTGATGGTAGGTAATTGAGCCCTGTAATTAACCCATTCTGCCCAAGAGGCTTTTTATAACACATCTAGACCAAAGATGACTGACTGTAATTTCCTGTTCCTCTTTTATATACATACATTGTATACTGTTGTATTTGTTTGTTTTATAAACAAACAACAATGTTTTAACTCACATAGGGTACACAATAAAAAACAACAAAAATATCATATATAAAGGAAATGAAGAGCATAACACCCACCCCCAAAGACACCTGGGAACCTCCTCCTGGAAGTTACATACAATCATGACATCCAATAAACAGCTGACCTGGTAGCTTGTCGATTAGGGGGAATTTTCACGCTAAACTCAACTATATAATTTAAAGAAACAGGGTTAATTACTCTCTACCACAAAATCTGTATGGGAGATAAGAGCCCATATATAATCACAATATATGTTTAAATAGCATAATTAAAAGCATTCAATGAAAACTAAAAGTTTATTCAAATAATGACAATTTATCTAGTATCCAAAAAACAGGATAATGGAAGATTTTCATTCAGACCCTTAGGGACCACAGCGTCCAATGTGACTATAAAAAAAATCTTCTCTGCGTAATAATTGTCTGGATCTATCACCTCCTCATAGCAGGGGTGGTACATGATCAATTGCTATAAAGCAGTGTGAAAAGACAGGATGCTTCTCCACTAAAAAGTGATTCTCTGTGATACCATCCCTGCATGTGGTTCTTATGGCTGATCCGTGGGACAGAATACATAGGATGTTTTTGTCTTTCTAGGTTGTCTTGATACGTGTCTTCACGTTTTTTTTAATAAGAAATCCTGAGTGCTTTATTTGGTTGGATGTATATACTGAATGTATATATTGAATATGTCATTGCATAATGCTATGGGCTCTTGTCACAGATCTTTTGAAGAACTAGCAATGCCCCTGGGCAAAAGCATTAACGAGTCCATATGTCAGTATGTAAGTCCTCGAGAAAGGCGATAACTGGAGTCATGACAGTTATGCGTAAGTACCAGTGTAAAACCATATTCTATAAGAAAAAAAAAAAAAAGCTCTCCAAAAAATGGTCATGTAATGAGCCATAAAACAGGCATCTGGAAGCAGATAAAGTAGAAATGTTTATCATCAGACTGAACTTATAAACTGCATGTAAAAGTGATCTCAAAATGTACAGTGATACCTTGGATGATAACACACACTGCTCTGTTGAAGGGACACCGTCACCTAAACATTGCTAATACAGGGACTGTAAAGAATAAAAAAGTGATAATAATCTATGCATTGTGTTAGCAGAAAAGTAAGAAAATAGATGAATGAAATAGGAATGTGTTTTAAATGTGTCTGTGGTGTCTCCTGTGGCTTTTGGGGACACCACAGGCACATTTAAACTTTTGGAATATAGCACAAGATTAAATCGTAATCTATTAAAGTGCCTAAAATGCATTGTTGATTGAATAATCTCACAGATTTTTTTTCCCTTTTTTTTTTTCTTTTTTAGAAGTAGTAGACAGAAATCAACTAATGATGTAGAGAATTGTCTGTACTCCTAACTTCTAATGATGCACATTTAAGCCTTCAGGTATAATTATTAATGCAGTCATAGGGTTGCCACCTTTTTTTTTCAGAAAAATACCGGCTTTGCTACTGTCTCCAAAGACTTAACATTGGCCTGATTCCAATTTTTACCGGCCTGCCAGTAAAATACCGGCCAGGTGGCAACCCTACGCAGTAGTGGAGGATCCTGTTCTGTTAGTTCATTTCCATATTTATTTATACATCTTTTTTGCCCAATCCAGTTACTATTACTAGTGGATATTTATCCTTGTGTAACATTTATACTATTACTGGATGAGCATTTTTTTTTTTTTTTAGCTTTTCTCCTTTTTCTTTGTGTTTTTACATGTATATTATCATATATACCCCTGGCCCTGCATCCACTGACTTCTCTTTGCACCCAATGACTTGCCTGGGATTAACCACGAGTCTCTCTGCTCAGTGCTCACATACATCCTCCAAATCTGCCAGATACTTCCGTCAGGTCTTCTACAGGGGACTTGGATCCTAGCCCTATAATTACACCTCGGAGGTCTGATTACAAAACGAACTTCGAATATGACACAAGGGGTCTTTTTCAAGCATTTACTAAGAATTTACTAAGAAAAAAAACTCTAACTGAAAAAGTTTAGTTGCATTTCAAGCCATAAGGTAAACATAAAAGCATTTAAACAGAACTTTGACCTGTTAGAATGAAGTTTAGAAATATTAACTAATGTATGTGTCTTCCCAAAAACCACCATCTCTTTCACAGTGATGACAGCCATTTTGTTTTCTGTTGTGGTACAGGAAAAATAAAGGATCTGTTTCACCAAGAAGATCAAATCTCTTTTTCATTTCCAATAACACATTTTGTTCCACAGTTTTTCATTTACAATGGAAAGCCCGGGGGTCCACGAAGTTTATGTCTGACTCTATTAGCTTCATCTCCTCTCCAGTAAATTGCCCAGTCTCTGTGTTGGCATCAAATTACACAAACATGGATTCATTCTTACTGAACCTTTGCAGAAATGGTCTCTGAACTGGTTTCTTCTTCTTTCGAACACTCATCAAAATCTACGTGAGATTACTACAAACACACACAGATTCGTAGTAGTGATGTAAAAGTTGGATATTGGCTTTGGAGGAAGGTGTTATCCTTACAAATACTCTGTCCATGTCCTGATACACAGTGTCAAAAGGTAGCAGGTTTATTTAGAGGGGCAATGGTTTAAAAGTAATATCAGGAAGTATTACTTTACTAAGAGGGCAATGGATGCATGGAATAGCTATCTACCAGATTGGTAGAGGTAAACACAGTGACGCTTGCATGGGATAGGCACAAGGCTATCCTAGCTATAAAATAAGGTGAGCGACTAATGAACATATTTAGAATATTGGGAAGACTAGATGGGCTGAATGGTTCTTATCTGCCGACACTTTATATGTTTCGATGTTTATTTAAAGCTGTTTATTCACACATGGTGACTTATCTCCCGTTTTCCTGCTACGGTCTTGGATACCTGCGGCTAAAAACAGAAGCGGTCTACGACTAAGTTCATAGATAGATTTTACTGGGACCCAGCCTGTGGTGAGCTTTATTAATTCTTTCATAAAAGGTTCTATTTATTCTGCAAACCATTTATTGAAAACCGAAGCCGTCTAATAAACATATTAAACAGATAACCTCTGCCATGTTTGGACAACGCCCTGGGATATGACCCGAAAAAGCCAGCACTATGCGAGTGCCGCATAGTATGAAAAGGCTAATATTGTAAAGACTTCAGGAATAATTGGTATGTCCATATGGCTATTCTGAAGTATAAATAAATCTGAGTTTATATTACAGGCAGACTATATGGTCCAGCTGGTAGTTATGTACATTGCCATGATAAATACTGGATATGGGTTTATAACATAAGGCATCAGCCTCACACATATTCTATTTGGTTAATTTACATGGGAAATTAGAAACTACAGTTTTCATTTATGTGAAACAGTTAGGGTTGCCACCTTTTCTTAAAAAAAATACCGGCCTTGGTACTGTCTCCATAGACTTAACATGGGCCTGATGGCAATTTTTTACCGGCCTGCCGGTAAAATACCGGCCAGGTGGCAACCCTAGAAACAGTGTTGGACCAACAGTAAATCATTCCCAATGATGTTACCTTTAACAGTGTAATAATACAAGGATATGCACTGTCTCTTACCATTTATGTCCAGAGCTCATACTTTAAGACCTTTGCTGCATTACTCATCCAGTTACATAGAAACCATGCAGTAGGGCAAATGTAAGACACACTATTTCACAGACGGGCTAAGAAAGCTGGGGGAACCTATCTGTGCTGACAGATCAGTTTTATTTTTATCAGTATCACCGCAAAACTGTGCAGTGAGGTCTTCCTTCTCCAGCAGTCTTTCCCTGCTCCAGGCATGTTATTCGTCTCCTGCTGTACCTCCTGGAGCATGCCTAAATTCTTCCCAGTGTATTACTTTGTCTCTAAAGCTGAATTGCTTAACCCTTTGTGGGCCCAGAGAGGTAAGGGAAGTGGCGCAGCACACTGAAAATCCTCCCCATTACAAATAATTCTAAAAATCCCATTTAAGTCATTGGGGAATGCAAGGGAGGACTTTTGGCCAGGGGGGGGGGGGAACAATTTAGAGGCCCATGTTAAACATCATCACCCCAACATCAAAGATAGACACAGACAGATAGAGTATAGAGATTGATAGACAAACAAGACAACTGAATTGAAAGTTTGGCACACTCGGGCCCTTAGAAGTGAAAAGTGGTGCACAAAATCCCATTGAGTCAGCTTAAAGAGCAGCCAGGGGTGGAATTGCCCTCTTGTCCCCCTTGCCTGCCCCCTCCTTGGGGAAGAGATAATGAATTTCCAATTATAACAAATAATATACATTTTATACTTTATAATGGGATAAGGAAGACTGGTATCCCTTCTATGTATGATTAACTTCTATATTTCATTGCTGCATGACGACAACTCTCACTACCCCCACCCAGCTTCTGGCACAAAGATTGCAACAAAAATCATTATGAGGTAGCATCTCATCAGCCATTTTTGCTTCAAATTGATGAGATCCTTTTTCTATCCAGCCTCTAACTGGCTATGGTCTTTGGGAGTAGTTGCCAATCAGAACCAGATGAGTTGCTGAGTTGCTGTTTGCTTTGTTTATATATTACAAGTAGCAGAATACATATTAGTAATTCAGGACCTCATTGATAGAGGTTGAGCAATTGCCATTGGTTTCATTTTGGTATTTGGAGGGGGATTCTCTGTCTGTATAACACATCAATGTGCCCATTATCACTTCACTTGTTTATGTTTTTGAGTAAACAGTCTGAACACAGGTTGTTCCATTTACAATGCTGGTATAATAATAATGCTTCCTGCTTCATACCAACATTGATAATGTGTATGTTATTATACTGGTGAATATTGTACACACATATAAATATGTTTTATTGGGAAATTGATTTTTCAACTGATGATTTTGGACTGTACATTGAGTGCTAAAATAATCTCAGTGAGATGTTAATAGAAATGTGAAATACAACATAATTGTTACACTAATTAAGAATTTACAATGTATTTTCTTGTTTATAATGTGATCACAAATTCCTAACATATTAAGTTTTCATATGGATAGAGTTCATAGAACTTATGGGAACTCGTGGTTTTATTTGTCTTTATGTAGATTTTTTCTTTATATTTTTTATAGCACTTTTCTTACAGTGAGACTGACATTATTATTATGAATTAATATGTATTCATAACAAATTGAATGAATCGGTTGTTTTTGATTGCTGTGTTACATTGCAATATTCTTTCCTTAAAAATCTATTTTTTGTTCCTCATTTGTTATTTTGAAACATTTCAAGACCACCTCCGATGCTCCGTTTGTGACATGCACTTTAATGTTTAATGAGGTTTAAATATTTCACCGAGCAAGATTGATTTCATTCCTCTGTTTCTGCTTCATTGAGAGTTTTAGAATTCTTGAGACTTTCTATTGTACTTGATATAAACCTTCGAAAAATCCATCGTAAAAATAGAGGGAGGAAAAATAATTGACAGTGCTAACGTTGCATTAACCTTGCACTTTATAGTCCTTTTCTACATAATTTCTCCTTTAAAAGGGTATTCTGTCACGCAAAAATGATTTGCAGTGGGAATTTAGAACATAAAACATCACTAATACATTGTGTTACCAGAATTTCAAGGAAATGGGCTCAATGCAGTGACCTGAGTAATCTATCTCTGGAATAACATAGACTGTGCTAGATAAAAAAAAGAATGATATGTGGCAACTCAGATTATTCAATAGAGCCCACTAAGAGAAACATTTTTTTAAACTTGCGTTTTGTCTCTTGTTGTTGGCATGGCATGCAAATTACACATTCTCCAATGAAGATTGTACACCAGATACAACATAGACTCATTCAAAATAAATCTTCGATTGATCTAATTAATGGATTTATTATTATGGCTCAATTATGATTGTGCTCAGCAACTTGGTAAAGTTTTGGAATCTCTTTAATACTCATAAATAAGATACCTTCGATTTCAGTACCTTAAGCTAAAAAGCGACATATTGTGTAGGTTCATTAATTGATGTATCATGTTGTCATAGGGAATTTGGCAGCCATTTTGTTTTCATCCGGTAAGAATTGGACCAATCATACCATGCAACAGAATTTGTGTGAAACTCACTTCACATGCCATGATATTTTTGATGAGTTATATTTTTAGCTGGTGTGCCAACAGTTTAATATGTTATGTGTTATCTCTAATGAAGTCAATGTGAAACATTAAAAATTAGACTTGCAGTGAATATAGCCCTATAATAATTCTGATCTCAATTAAGTGTTTAATGCAGTCTGTAATGTAGAAGCATTATTTTATCATGGATTTATATTAAATGTGCTCCTAGCATGCCTTCGATCTTCTGCCCCTAGCCAATTGGGATGCCGGGGGCCGAGTTTGGAGGTCAAGTGTCAGAACTATCACGCATGCACATTAATCTGAGCTTGAGCAGTATGCTCTCTCCTGTATCACATACGCCAGAGAATGATATCGGGACTGTCCAGAATCCCACTACCCCGCCAAGCTAGAGCTCGACAGGACAGTCCCCTAAAATCCGGAATGTCCCACGCAAAACTTGGAAAATTCTATTGTTGGAACAATTCATACTGATATTGTGACATTAAGGAGGCAGCCAAACTGTGACTTCCTATTACATCATGTTGTACAAACATATGATTATAAGTTAGGGTGGCCAGAAACAGTCCCTGGTTTGAGACACTGTCCTCAGACCAAATGTGACCCCAAGTCATTTGCTCAAACCCAGTGTCAGGTCATCAATGGCGTATTTTGTGCTTACAGAAGAGAATGAGGATGTCAAATTTGATGTCATATTTACATATTCGGGGTCATGTATAAAGGTGAAACACAGATTTAATTTACAAAAATCTGGTCACCTTATTTTAAGTAGACATTTCCTACTACAACAACAGAGGTAAAAACATCCAAATCCTGTCTTCATAATAATAGCAGTTGCAGCCTAATAGCTGAGTGTAAAATGTTACATTAAAGCAGGAATAAAAAAGTAAAATATTTCTTCTTTTGTCTAGCAATGAGTACATGCTTTGACTGACCTCGCTGAGGCCTCATTGTGTTTTCAGGAAGCACACCGCATATTGCAGACAATCAGTGTACAGAGAAGTGCTCTACTGTGAACCCACCCCTACTTATACTGCTGTGTAACTGGTGATTGCAAGTTTGAGAGTATAATAATCGTGCAGTGGGAAAGGCAAACATGCTTCTTCCCAACATAGAGCTTTAAACGCAGCCTTCACTCTCACGTGTTATATGGAAAGCAGCTGTGGATGTACTAGCTTAGGGTACTGCCAATATGAAGACATACCATCATTTGATGCCAAGATATGAATGAAAAGCATGCCTTCACTGAAGAACTGACTTCATGAGTGTAATGCTACCTTTGTAAACAACTCAAAAGATAGACCCTGTGGGTCCCTGACAAAAAATCACGAGACCTCCCGAGTTTGGGCATGGTGAGATTTAGCAAAATAGAGCTGGTGCTCGCTTTGAGTGTTGGCTACATTTCCCCTGTCAGTCCGACAGGTGAGATCCCACTGCAAGTCCCTGCAGCAGGATCCAAGCACAGCTCATTTATACATTTCTTTATTAGTAAAAAATATATCAAAACAATATAGTTTCCTTTCATTTTTTCAGGTTTCTCTATGCCGTCTTTTCGTCTTTTGGGCCCAGTAAAAAAGGACGGCATAGAATGTCCTAGCATCACGAAGGGGTTAAACAAAATGGCTACTAAATGCTCTTGTTGGTTGATAAAAAAAAAAAAAAAAAACAGGGTGGAAGCCAAAGGCTGCAGTTATTTAATAATAAACACAGTCGTTATGTGTGTTATATTTATTGGTTATCATATAAGGAGGACAAATATGAGCTATAACAATTTAGAAACATTGCTTCCATTAATATCGTGACTTCTCCACATTAGTCTTGCTGTAATGTTTCGGCTTGTGTGTTACGCTGATAGCCTAGCTTCTAAATGAATGTGACTTCTGTATGTTACATAACCTTAGAGCAGGGAGATTGACTTTTACAAATATTCTTCAGGACACCCGTGATATTATAAGGTCAAGCTTACTTCAATGAGTTTTTCCCAAAGATGCGGATTTCCAAAAGCTCATATTAATAAAACAACTTGTTTTACATTAAATGGGGGGGGGGGGGGGGGAAATAACATTACACAGTGCTTTAGTTCTGGCATATTAAAAAGACAAGTCAAGTGGAATTTTGAATATTAAAATAATAAAACATATTATTTTTTGAATGTTTAAAACTTATTTTAAATTAACCCTTTCCTTCCCACCCAGTGCTATTTACAGGGGGAAGGGGATTATCAACCACAGCCACTTAATTGCATGTGCACGGATGGCGCTACACAATGGGGTCTATCCACTAAAAGGTGAGATGAGGTGAGTTGAGGTGAGAGAAGCATTTAATCTCTTCAGTCTAGCCATTTACTGTGCAGGAACAAACCTGACGAGTCTCCCCCGCTAAGAAAATTCACTAGGTCTGTCCCTGCACAATGTATAGCTAAATTGGTAAGCTTAAATGTTCATCTCACCTTTTAGTGAATAGCCCCCACAGTGACAGGCTGCCGGGCTCTGTTTAAAGGGTTTAGGATAGTGGATAGCACACTTCTGGGGTAAAAAAAAACCCCAAATGAATATATATTTTAAAAAATGAATGCTACTTATATATATTTTTTTTTAAATTTACATTTTTATTGATTATTTCATTTGAATGTTCATCAAAGTTCTAAATATTCCAAAAAAAATAAAAAAGAAAAAAAGTCTTACATGTAAATTTCGTATGTTATAATACAGTAAGGAGAAAAGATCCATGAATAAATAGTTACAGTACTGTATCAAGATACATATCCATTAGTATAGTCAGGGTCTCCCCGGATTATCTGCGAGTTATACAGGAGTAATTTCTTGGCCACAATGGGCCAGGTAGAGGGTCATTGTAATATTTAGGTCAACCGCTTATAAAATTAAGTCTCCACCTGGTCCAGGAGCCTTTGAGTTTATGTTTTACTTGATGTTACAAAGAGAGACTCATGGGTCGCAGGTAGGGTTGCCACCTTTTCTTCAGAAAAATACCGGCCTTTGGAATGTCTCCATAGACTTAACATTGGCCTGAAGCCATTTTTTTTACCAGCCTGCCGGTAAAACACCGGCCAGGTGGCAACCCTAGTTGCAGGAGAGGGAGGAGATCTGTTTTTCAACTTTTCTCTTTCTTTTTTCTGTTCCCAGCTATTATACCATTTTATTTTTATCTTCCTGTTCTCTCTATCTTAGTTTCTTCCTCTCTCTCTCTCTCCTCCTCCCCAGTCGCCTCCCTCTTCCCCTCTCCTTTCCCTGTCTAGCCCCTTTCTCGTCCTCTGTCTTTACAGTTATTACACAGTGCCCAAACTTTCTCAAATACATTGAGTCTTCCGTTTCCTCAATAAAATCCCCTTTCCATTATTTCCATGCTATTTATATTATTTAATAAAAAGTGTTTTATATTTAATAAAGAAAAACATTACAGTTGTCCTTTAATGGCTAAAATATATTTTTCCCAGTTGTAAATTATATTGTGGAGGCCGCATTAATTGTCAAAAAGGATATATTATTGGTTTCAAATATTATTTCTCATAGTGAGATTGACTTTTAAAAACATTCTTCAGGACACAGTACATTTCTTAAACACTGAAAGGGTCAGTATTACCTAGAATAAAATATACAGAGCTTCCCTATTGAAGGAGAAAATAAAAACGAGATTTCAGTTTTAAAACTGTGCCTGCATGTGTCTGGATTATAGTTATCAATTTGCCAAAATGAAATATAAAAGGCACCAACACACAGTAGGAGAAAAAGCATACTTTTATTTCTTATTTCATTCTATTGTTCCCTCTGTGTGAATCTTCAATCACCCCCTGTAACACTTACTTATTGTATATTTTCATTCTGCAGATGTCTACCTGTTTATTCCTAGCTGTACTTTTGATTTTGATCATATAAACAACGCAGTTGTTTGTTTGGTTGGTTTTGTTTGTTTGTTTTCTCTTTCATATAATTGAGAAAGTATTTAATAATTTTCTAGCACCCGTTCCAGCTGAAAAGACAAATACCAAAAGCCAAAAAAGAAATTACATGGACACATTTAAATCTTGGAAATCAGAATGGGCGGATGGGGCAAAAAAACACAATATTTGTCGCGAGTCTGATTTATACAAAAAGCGCACCAGTGTTTGGCAATATTGGCGGGCGCGGTTAGTTTATACATAATTGTTTATCAATATTTATTCTCAACATTTTTCAGTATAAACAATGTTCAGATTAAGAAACATCTAAAAAAAAACTTGTTTGTATCGTTCATAAACATTCTAGTAAATATGCAAGAAAACCCATTTATTGGCATGTCTTTCAGTAAAGCAAAAAATATGTGTCTAATTTCTTCAGTTCCGACCTGTAAAAATGATATACTGATCATTTTATATTGTATTTTATGCATAAACTATAGACCTCAGACAATAAAAAAAAAAATACAAAAATACAAAAAGGATGATAATTCCCATATTTTTCCCCCATATTGCCTGTTTGTTACTGCACAATGACTGCTTAAATAATATATTCAAATTTACAAACTGCTAAATACCCTAAACACTGTAACTGCCAATGCCCCCCCCCCCCATGTATATATAAATAATACATTTCAATTTTTGTTTACATTTTAACCCTAACCTAGTAACCCACTAAATCTTTTTCCATACTAACCATCCACCCAAACCTCCTAACTATCCTCTAACAGAAAAACTACTTAAAATAAATAGAACCCCGAAGAGTCAGGGGAGAGAATTCAGATTTCAGTACTTACGTACAACTATATATAATCACTTTAAGCAACTAAAGGAAATGAATTTAAACATCCTATAGTAACAATATATTGCTTAAACACTAGAGGGAGCTTTGGAACACGTGTTTCTGCGTTATATTACCGTACTGCCATTGATGGCTAAGCACATTTAATTGATATGATGGTCTTTACCAGACAGACAGCAATGCCATTTTCATCACGATTGAATCACGCACAGGACTATTATCGTTAAGGGGTTAATTGTATATTATCCCAGTTTATAATATCATTATTCGAATTATTTACACCGATGTTTTGCTGAATGTATGACACACCTACCAACCGTTTACATTTATTCCAAAACCTCTGTCATGGGTGTGACAGGGGAGAGGGAGCTCAAGGTGGTCGAGTTGGGAGGTTGAATGTAATATAGGTCAAATCTGACCTCTCAACTCAACCACCTTGAGACAAATTCTTCCATCTCCAGAGAACCTAATTTCCAAAGGGATAAATTAGCACAATAAATTAACCCTGATCACTTTATACCTACAGGGAAAAAAAACTGATTTTGTTAAGATATTTTTAATTTATTTTTTTTCACAGTGGCATAAACATATCTGATCTTTAAATCCAAAGAAGGGAGTTGTTAAAATCCTGATCTCCTTTTGCAAATGTTTCAGATATATTAGAATCAAAAGCTTTTTCTTGTATTTTGCATGGTGGTAATCATAATTCCATGGGGGAGGGGGGGGATAAAATACAAAATAAAATAATAGAAAAAACACTATTTGCTGTAACCGAAAACAGTCAGAAAAATATAAAACAAATACTGCATAATGCAATTAAAATTATGTATTTGTAGTAATCTCTTTCTCCACATACTTTACTATTCTTCTAGTATGCACAAGTGCAATAACAATGTGTTTTGTTATCTTTTGATTATGAGAAAAAAAAGAACAACAAACAAACATAACATTTAGCAATATACAAAGTCCCCATAGACTTAACACAAAAGAAAATTAAAAAAAAATGAAACAAGTGCTGTGTGGACATGCAGCTGTCTTTTCCACCTAATATTAACATTTCCATTGCAAAATTAACTTTAGTCAAGGTTAATTAACTCTTGTCCACTGCCACGTCTCAGTTCCAAGTCCCTTGGCTGCTTTAATCCTGCTAGAAATTGCAAAATGGCAAATGAAATCCTTCATGATCATCAAGAAAGGAGAAACACTATAATTCAGATAGTAATGTAATGTATTATTGGAAAAGTGTCTGCTTTCAATATCTGTGTAATAAATAAGACTACCGTGACATTTTTCATCTGCATTCAAAGGGGGTTGTATTGATGTGTAAGATATGTGTCACTGCTAGAAACAGTTTGCAGTGTAGGTTCAGGGCTAGGCATCCGTGTTTCATAAAGTGTCATTCATACTATTTTTATTATCTGTGTTGTCATACTCCCAACAGGCCCTGCCATCTAATGCAAACTGTAATTAAGAGCTAAACACAAAGTGCAATTACAAATTCATGACAAGTCCATGCTGACAATTAATAATATATGCTAGCAAACAGTATAAACACAACTGAATAGATTTTACACTAACACTTTGTTCAACTAAAAAGTTGCTACTGATTAAAAATAACTGTTTTCATGTGTTTTGTAAATAAATTATACATTATAATTATTGATAATTATACATAGTGATATATCATTAAAAAAATAATTTAAAAATACACGAACATGTAATCAGTAAATTGTGTTCTCAATTGTCCAAGCAAGTCTTAAAGGTGTGCTTACTGCCAAATCTATGTATACTGTTTGCTAGCACATATATATATATATATATATATATATATATATATATATATATATATATATATATATATCCATTTTATTCATACTAGCTTGAAGAATTACAATGGAAAGTAGTAAATATGATGTACAGGATTAAACAGCTCAGATATGTTTTTAATAATAAAAAAAATATAATGTGTGTCGTTGATTATCCATCCGTTACTTTTGGAACTAAAGGCTGTTTGGATTATGGTTCTTTTAATGACTTATATTTTTGGAGCTAGACCAAGTGCCTCTTTGTACATTAATGCAAATTCTAGATAATTATGTACTCGCTATCCAAAGCTCAGCTTCTTCGTACTGTATCCTGCCAGGACACAGTATACTAGATTCCACCAAAGGAATAGAACAAATTAACAGTTACAGATAACAGTGGAAATCAAGTCAAGACAAATTACTCCTGTCATCTGAACATTTGGAAAGTGGCAGATCCACTTTTACATGTTGTGTTTGTGAAACAGCATTTAATTAACCCTTTCATCAGACATTTTCTTTACACAAACAAGCAGTATTTAAAAAAACAAACAAAAGCCAGCTTTACTCAATGTACTTCCTGTAATTGTTCTCTGGGCTCAGGAGGCAGATTGCATCATTCTGTGAACAGTCATGTCTGCTGAAAAAAGGTTCTGTTACCTTACCAGGTCCCTGCAGGGTTCATACTCCCAGTCCCATACACTGGGTCTCAAGTACTGGGAGCAGCAATACTGGACTGACCTACTGGCATACTGGGAACTTTCCCTGTAGATTGCCATCAGTGTGGGGTGGCTCACAGCATCCTTTTTTCCCCCTAGTATTTTGCATAATGCCATGTGTCTGGCACCAGTAGAGGTTGCGCAGAGAGCTGCACATCAAACATTGGTGTCAGAGGGAGAGTGAGAAGCATAGGTATGGCCAAGCCCACTGTATACGGATAGTAATACATCCCCAGTGTCTGTGGTACACGTTACCATGGATTTTATTGCTTTGGGGGCTCTGAGATAAAGTAATGTGCATTGAGTGTATCACAGAGCTCTATGTTTGCATGCACTATGTGCTGGAATATAACATTTTCCATGACTGTTTTTTATTTCCAGTCCGGCCCTGTTGAATATAGATACACAGAAAGGCACAAGCATAAAAAAAAATGTTTCCCCTTACCTTGCATTAAAAGATTTGGTGCCTTCTAATCACCACTACTCTGCCATCACGTAACGAGAGAGAGTGTTAGCATTACACCCAGTTCTCAGACTCTTGTATGAAAAATACAATTCAACCTTCCAAAGAACATAGAAAGATGCTGGGGAACTGCTTGTTAACCAGCTTGTGAATTCCACTCTTTATTACATAGTGCTTCAATACAAATCAACGCAATTGTCTGATTCTAACAAATAAGACAAATGTTATAAACACATACACTTTAATATGTATTTAATGTACTGTCATTATCAAGTGACTGTTAAACTGTGTGACCTTAAAAAAATCAAATCAAATAATATCAATGTAATAAAACAGAACTGAGAGTATATTCAATCAAATATTGTTGCTGTACACACTGAATAGACTATATTGCTTAGAAAGCCTTGCTCGTCGATGGCCCGGAATTACATAGCCCTAGATTAAGTGTACTCATTCCTGCTCAGCACTTGTGTGGTCAATCTACTGCACACAGTATTGTGATCCCTATTTAAATGTGATTGTTTCTTGCTACACTCCATCTATGATTAAGTGTCCTTGAGATGCCGAATACTTTTGAATAGGAAATCTTGCCAGTATCATCTTGATTTTTAAAAGGTAGTACAATAAACCTAAGATGGTTCTCATACTCTAAGCGGCGGTGTCAAGTTATTTCTGCACTGGTTCAATTACTACTATAATTTGTGGATATTTATCCAGCTCTGCCAGTTCAGTACAGTATGTTCAAGAGCACATTACTGGTTAGCGTAACAACATCTTACAATTTGCCAACTTTGAAAATTGGGAGTGATTCAACAAATATAAGTTCTTGGTGAGTTGAGTAGAACATTTCATGTCACCGACTTAGCTGTACATTATAAAAGGGCCCATTGTGGTGAGTTCCTTTGGTAAGAAGAACAGATGATGTCCAGAGTGCCATAGTAAAAATGTAGTTGTCCCCAGTTTATTCAACCAAGAGTAACCCACGTGGCCTTTGACCCTTAGATTTTTTTTTCAACCCAAACAAGCATCCTTGGTGACAAGTGATTATAAAATAACATTTATCCAGCTTCCCTTTTTTTATTAACTGGTGAAACATAATGTATTTGAATGCAATAAATCAATGTATTTCTGCATGCTTGGTTTTCCATAGTTAGGTATTGAGGAAACAAGCACAGAGATAAGCTCCACCCCAGTGTAATTTAAAGAGTATACAGCTGTACCCTTATCCTGCAAATGCACACCATTGCCTACACTAAATATAATCAAGCATTGGCAATGTGTCACAATGATAGGGATAGTGTATCCATACCTACGGAACGAATATTTATAAACTATTACAAATAACTTGACTGGCTCCTGATCTCACCGATCTGGTTCCTAAAGTCTACAAATCGTTGTCAAGCCCTGCCTATGCACAGTATTAGTCAAAGGTTCAAGTACATGTTCTTCCGTGCATCTAAATGTATACATTTACCTAAACATCACAAACACCATAAACCAATAGCATTCCTAAAATGTTTTATTTGAAAATGAAATTGCCCCCCCATGCAAAAGGGAATTTCAGTCTGAACCCAAAGTCAGAAATGTGTATGGTAAGACATAGTGGGGGATTTCTTGCTGAAACTGCTTGGCTAGTGGTGGTCTTTTTTTTTTTTTTTAATATTAATCTAGGGTTTAAAATATAATTGTCAGTGTATACAATTTATCACAAAATTCTAATACCAAAGATATAGACCTATACATAAAAAACACAGCTATTCCTAAGATATCAGAAATACATCAAGTAAATCTGAATAGTCCTTTTACCACGGAAGAACTTGAATTGGCAATAAGAAATCTAGCCACCAATAAAACCCCCGGACCAGACGGCTATACTCATCTATTTTATAAGACCTTTAAAGACGATATTGTAGGCCCATTGACTCAAACATTCAATGAAATGGCCTGTGCCAAAGATATACCAGGCGAGTTACTAAAAGCCAACATTTTACCTATTTTGAAACCTAACAAAGATCCTACAGAACTTAAGAATTACCGACCTATTTCACTTATAAATGCTGATATGAAATTATATGCAACCATCCTAGCCAATAGATTAAAACCAATGCTTGCCTCAGTGATACATCCGGACCAAATTGGTTTCATACCAGGCAGATCATCAACCAACAATACCAGAAGACTATTAGATATAATGGACCAGGCTGAGCTACGGGGAACCCCACTTGCGACCCTAGCGTTAGATGCCGAAAAGGCTTTCGATAGGGTCGGGTGGGATTACCTAGAGAGAGTACTGAAGGCATTCGGCATAGATGGGTGGATCTATAATGCTATTATGGCACTCTATAAGGGCCCAACAGCTAGGACAGTGGGACCTAATATCTGTGCAAATTGGTTTCCATTATCAAATGGAACAAGACAAGGTTGCCCCCTCTCCCCGCTGATATATATTCTTTCAATTGAGCCATTGGCAATTAATATTAGGAACAACAAAGAAATTATCGGTTTCAGAACCAAAGATGCAGACCACAAAATAGCTTTATACGCAGATGACGTACTGATTTCTCTCACATCCCCGTCTCACTCTCTACCTTATCTGATGGATGAAATAAATAGATATGCCTCAATATCAAATTATAAATTAAATTTAGATAAAACAAAGGTTATGACTAAAAATTTACAGAAATACACCCTCGATAATTTAAAAAGAAAATTTAATTTCACGTGGACTTCAAAAGGCTGTGAGTACCTAGGATTACAATTTCCGGATGAGGTGGAGAGAGTGATGGAGGTAAACTTTCTAAGATTATTGAGAGAAACAAACCAGAAGCTGCAAGATTGGAGGAATACCGAAATATCGTGGTGGGGTAGGATTAATTTAGTCAATTACTATATCATGCCAAAATGGTGCTACCTCTTTAAAATGATACCTTGGGGGATACACCGATCCTGGATGGATATGGTCCAAGAAAGTTTTAAAACATTTATTTGGAAAGGAAAACCCCCAAGAATCAATAAATTTAATATGGCAAGAAAAGTAAAACAAGGAGGTCTTAGCTACCCTATTATTGAGAATAATTACCATTCAAGTATGATAGTTCATGCTCACAACCTCCAGAATCTCTCACTCCATAAAGAACCATGGTACCTTATAGAAAAAGAGGCAGCAGACAAAGAGGATCTTGAATACTACCTATGGTTAAATAGTAACAAAATTCACTCTAAAGGTCTGATGGGCAAATCAAGGATTCTAGGCCAGGTGATCAAGGAATGGGACACTATCAAAAAAACTATGAACCTACAAAATAAAATGATTCCTTCATGTAAACTAAAAGCAATACAATATAATATAAAAGACATCACCTTAAAGAACTGGGATAAAGCTCATGAATGTCCAATAGGAGATTTGTGTGAACAAGGCAAATTATTGCCTTTTGAAACACTGAGAGAGAAATATTCCCTTCCCTCCAGAGAGATATTTTCGTATCTGAGAATTAAAAATTTTATGAAGAACAATGTGTGTCATAACTTGGATACACTAAAGCAAGAGCTAACCAAAATTTTCTCATACAAACAAATACCTAAAATCACAGCAAAGACAAATTCTCTAGTAATGATGAGAAATACATACCCTATAAAAGTGAAGTCGATATGGGAGAGGGAGCTAGCAATCAAAATTACAGATGAGGAGTGGGCAGGCTCCTTTGCCCAGACAAATAAAACAACAAGATGTCTCAATCTAGCAGAAAATCAATTTAAAATAATGTATAGGTGGTACAGAGTCCCATCTGCCCTGACAAAAATGTACCCACATTTATCATCTAAGTGCTGGAGATGTGGGGTGGAAAACGGCACTTTCCTTCATGTCTGGTGGAGTTGCAAGGCTGTTGCTGTCCTATGGGATTGGGCTTTCGAATTGATTAATAAACTGACCAATAGTAATACGACCTGGAAGCCAGAATCTGCTCTCTTACATTTAAAGCTAAAAGAATCATCTAAAGATAATCAGCAGATAGCCATTCATTGTTGGGTGGCCACAAAGGTTCTAATAGCTAGAGCGTGGAGATCAAGCAAACCCTTTAAAAAAATCCAACTGATAAATCAAGTAACGTATCAGGCAAGGATGGAAAAGAGTTTGAGTAATCTACAACCATCAGCATCCAGAAGACTATGCAAACTCTATACATATATATTAGAGCAGTTAGAACAGATGTAGATAAATAGAAGAGAGATATGGCTATCTAATACCATCTTAATACAACAGGCCCAAACCAATATCAAAATAAAAATTGAAAATAAAAAGGGGAAAGATGGGAAGAACTCCTCAAAAAGGATATGTCTATGAAACCTTGAAATGCTCCCCCCTGGGTGGGGCAAAGGTCTCTCGATCGGTCTGTAAGATTTCAGTACATTTTAGTGACCTGTGCAAGGAGGGGCGGGGAGGGATATTTTGCCGAAAGAGTCCGGAAGATACTTATAAGACTCTTTATAGAAGTGAATCTAAATATAATAAGCACTTTAAGAAGGTATCAGAGCGGCCACCCCTCGTTGCACTGGGACATAATAATTTGTTGTATATATGATGTTTTTTGTATGTCTGTCAATGTCTTTCGTGTTTTATATGTTATGGAGAAAAAGAAAACTAATAAAGATATACTATAAAAAAAAAAATATATATATAATTGTCAGTGTTCTTTAGACATTGCTTTGGTACATTTTATAGTTTGCACAATACAATACAATGTGTTATAATGTTAAAGATTACACTTCAATTATGAAATATATGTCGTTTCCAATACATAACTCCCACTAATGCATAAGTAAGACCATAATTATTTATTTTGAAAACTTCTGCAAGTCATGCAGTCTATTTAGCACCAAGACTTGTGTGCTTAAAATAACACAAACGCATTTCCTCCACAAAGTAATAAGAAACGACACGTAAATAAACAAGAACAAAGATCATATCTCGCCATGATCCTAAAAATGGTGAACACTTTAGAATAAAAGCCAAAAGTCACTTGGATTTTTTTTTTAGAAAGCCCGAGGCTGTTTCTGCCAAATGACAATTGCAGTCTTAAGAAGCCCAAAGTCAAGCCCGAGGCTCTCTGAAGTCATGGTAGACTTTGAAAAACGAAAGGATAAATTTAAACAACAAAATAAAATAGAACTATGTATTTGGAATACGAGAATTCAGGTTCTGAATATAAAACAACTAGCAACATTAGTGAAACTAGTTTTCATTTTTTTCTCAGTCCATTTAATAGAGAAGACTTAGTGTTGAATATGTATTTGTTTTATTTATATTGGGTACAAACTGTTCATGGTGTAATGTATTTATAAAGTGCTATTCTTAAGGACGGTACCAGGTAACCGAGATTAAAAAAAAGGATGTATTTCCCCACAGCATTTTTCTAAATCACATCAATAAGTTGACTCTTCTGGGGAACAACTGGACATCTTGCATATCTCTCAACTTCTGCCCATGGCGAATCTGGATCCCGGGGAGGCGAGAGAGGGAGGTCGAAAGGGTCAGCACATATGTGCGGCCTCGCTGTTACTCAAACCGGCAAAGTGGGACAGTTGGGAGGTGTGATATTGCATTCTATTTAATAACATGAATTGGGATAAATTAACTGACTAAATAACTAATATATTAACTGATTAAATAACTTGACTATTAAAAAAAAATACCGTTGGTACAAAAAAGTATTATAAATAATAATTTTTATTTTTAAATGCAAGACACAACAAATAACCTCTTAATTAAATGCCACATTAGGTGGCTGTTTCCAAAGCAAAACATTAGCATCATACACCTCAAATTGTATCTAATAGTATAATGTTGTGGATGATGAAAATTTATTGGACTCCATGTTCTATGACACTTTGGCTATCCCAGGGCCGATCCTGGGCGGGTGCACAGGGTGCAACGTGCCGAGGCCCACGGGAGGAGAGGCGCTCCTGCAAGGATCTCTCTCCCTTATCCCTCCTTCTAGAGGTGCGGCCCGCAGGTGAGCGCCTGCGGTCACCGCACCTCCTTGTCTTCTCTAGCAGAGCACGACAGGTGCAAGCCCCGCCCCATCGAGAGAGATGCACATAGACATAAATAAACCACTACACCGTATTATGGCCAAATAAATATCTTTATTTTAAATAAAAGTTTGTGTTGGTTCTTCACTTCAAAAGCAAGTTTGTGCTCTCCCCCCTCCCCCTCCAGTAATTAAAAATTGGCAAGTCTGGAACAGACATGTGTAATGGGAAGGTGTTTATAATATAGCCACGTCCACCTGGGGGCGCCAAAAAAAAAACCTGCAACCAGGCATCCGTGACACTAGGAACGGCCCTGGGCTATCCCTATGCAGAAGCATCATACAGAGCCACATATTAAATGCAGTTTGTCTCAATGTAGTATCAAGCATTTCCCACCCATAAATTGATACACTTGGTTGATAATTATTTTTACAACACAATTTAAATGCAATTATTTGATCATGATCAATACACCACCCCAGACCTGGTAGCAAGACAACATTCTGAATCAAGTAGACCATAATTTAAAAATGTAAGGGTCAATCTGGCAGATTAAAACTCTGTTCCTACTCAGTAAGTACATGTAGGGATCCATAGAGATGATTATGGGATATAAAGATAGCTTTCCATGTTGGTATAAAGTCAGGAGACGATGATGACATTGGCTCCAACACATAGAGCGCGTCCGTCCAGTCAGGCTAGATGTCTACCTACTCCAAAATCCTCATACCTTACTTGGTCCTTGGTGAAGAAAACATTATTCATTAATCCTACAAGTGGCTAGGTTTTCACAAAATATTTCATATGAATTATTTCAGAGCTGAACATAGCAAGTAATACATAGAGTTTTGTAACCTTTTACACTACAGAGCTTAATATTAATCAGTAAATGTTGGCATATGCTTGTTACAGGAATAAAAAAAAAACCCTTAAACTCTGCTTACTAAACCTTCAAATAAAACCTAGACATTTAGTCAAAAAATCCCCCTCCCCCTACTGCCCCCCGCTGTGCAGCGAAGACGATGTCGAATATGATACTGTGGATTTTCATCGCGCTTTTTTAGACTTTTCATCTTTCACTGCTTGGCTATTATTTTGCTTTTGTAAAAAAACGATTTGATCCAAAAAAGTGCTCCTTACCATTTGTATGCCTTATCAGAATGAAAAATGCTGGGCTTTCAGCATTGTTCCTAGACTTGCATATTAAGAATAACTACTGCCTTAAATTAGGCATCTTGGAGCAAAATCAATCATAATCATGAAAAGCTTAAATCACCATATTGGTTTCTTTTGTCTCCTCTCACTAAAGGAAGAGATAGCAAAGTACTTCTGAACAATGAGCGTTATTAAGGACAGAAACCTTCTTATATTTTGATGTGATGAATTTAAAACATACGTTTTGTCGTCTATCTTTTTTTTTTTTCATATAAACAATTATACCAAACAATAACACACACACTAAATGTCAAATAGTGCAATCTTAATTCATAGCATGGAATAATCCAGGATTGTTTAAATATGGTAGCTAAACCAGTGTGTGCATTACAGTGATTTCTCTATATTGTGACACACTGAAGGCCTCACTCGAAGTTAGGTCTGCATTCAACGAAGCAGTCATTTTGTCTCAATTGGCTGAACATCCACAGTGAAGTCAATAGGGATTTAAGCCATAGCAGCTGGATCTGTTACTTGGCTGCATTTGAAAATATATCACAACGTCTAGATATTCCTTTGTAGCTACACAAAAAAAAAAAAAGCTTGCTGGTAGAGGTGCTGACTGGGTAGACCTAAATTTATGAATGGAGACTTTGTCTCCGTGTAGTGAAATGCCGACAGCCTATAAACCGATGTTCGGTTTATAGGCTGTCGGCTAATGTAATACATGTAATCCTATTGCTATTCTATAAACCGAACGTTCGGTTTATAGAATAGCAATAGGATTACATGTATTCCATAAGCCGAAAGTCTATAAACCGAACGTTCGGTTTATAGACTTTCGGCTTATAGAAAACATGTAGTACTATTGCCTTTTTTATGAACCGAACAAGAGCCCCATTCATAAGAATTTCTTATGAATGGGGCTCTCGTTCGATTTATAGAAAGCCAATAGTATTACACGTATTCTATAAAACGAACGAATACAACTAAACGAAACGAAAATAATGAACGGATTTCGTCCGAAACTAATGCAGTAATGAACGAAATTCGTTTTAGACAAAATAAATAACATTTTTGTCCGAATGGACGAAAACGAAACGAACATTTTAGTTTTGCACATGTCTACTGTGTACTTACATCCTATGGAGGCTTAATAAGCCCTGGCATAGTGAAAGGCTAGGCTCTTGTTTTTGTGATTCGGTGGAGGAAACAAGCTTTGCTGTATTTTTTCTTTAATAGATGACTTCTTGTAGCAATATTAGTCATCTCAGCCAAATCACACATGTTTTACATACATACACTGAATATTTTTCACTGTTGATTTTTGACACTAAATATACACGATCATCATACACAAAGTGCTTTACACTAAGACAATCATGTTTGTATCTCTATGTAGTGCAACTTTATTCATTCCATAATAGAACTTTGATATATAAACGATCAAAAAACACAAACAAGAGCAACATGACAATTACTAAATTAAAGAGGAATGGAAAGAAATGGTACAAGGGATACACGTGTGGTACACAATTAGACACCAATTACAAGCATTTTGCTATTGAGGACATGAAATACTTTAATATGCTCAATTACCTAATTACAGGCTAAAATGTTTTCTGCCAGTGATTCATGTTGCAATTATAGTAACAGAACTTCATAAAAACATACAGAAAGATGGATAACAGTGAGTTAGCGATGAAAGAGGTTGGCGATGTCATAAAAACTGAAAATAGACAATTATCTATTTAGAAAAGATGCCTTTCGACCTAACACACAAAAATAAATGATTTGTGTATAGCTTTAAACCAACAACATTTCCAAAAGAAAAAGCAAGCATTTCTCGAATACACTTGAACATTATATTAATGATACCATTGCACTTTCCACAATGCCAGCTTGCACCCACAGCCCTGTCTACAGCATCAGATAGCCCCCATTTGCCTTTTTGCTGCAATGTATTGCCCCCACCTACCTTTGCACAGCACCAGATTGCCCCCTGGTGATCTAGTGGGGCAGCCTGGATGTCTGTGCAGGTAACATAAGGCAGTGAGGGAGGAAGTACCACCAACAATGGTAGTGCAAACACTGCTGCCCCCCTGCCGTCTGTCGCCTTGGGCCTAGTCAGTCTTGGCAGAAATACAACCTTGCCCTGGTCCCATCTGACCCAAGCTCTTCTGCCTTAAGCCCAGCTATGAAATATCTGAATGTCCTCTTAACAAAGACACTAAAGAATAAGCAATATCACATAAATCAGTATAAACCTGCACTCCAAAATGGGCAACCTTGCGAGGGTCAAGAGTTTTTCCAAGAATTCCCGATGGGGATCAGTAAAACAATGGGATGAGCCTTTAATATATGTATGCAATGTTAGGTAGAGCCCGTCACTTAAAACGAGCATATCTGGCTAGACATCAGGGAAGTTAAATCAAAAAGTAAGGTGGCGAGAAAGCCAAACACCGTAAAATATAGAAGGCATCTTATTGAATCTCTCCTGTCTCAGCTGGTTAGACTCACAGGTTAGCTAGCATTCAAACCAGAGGTCTTCTTACACAGTTTATTCTCTGTAGTAATAGTTCAGCAACTTGAGGTAAAGAAATATACATGGGAGCGTCCGGAGGGGAGGGCAGTTACCCCGTCCCCCTGTAAATTCAAACGGGCCCCTGGAGCAGTAGCAAGAGAAAAAAAACACCTGGCAGACAGGGGGGTGCAGCAAAAAAAAAGCCCCTGTATGAGGGAGGGGAGTGACTGGCATGACTGACGTGGTAAAGGGGGAGGGGCTGAGGCTAGGGTATATAGGCAGCCCCCCTTGCTGTGTCAGCCATCGTAGTAATGGTGCTGCAGCTGCTGAGGAATGCACACCTCATGATTCTCAGCCATCCATTTGTTTGGCTGATCATCATGAGAAATGTAATAACAGCAATACCGAAGTGCCAAAGATTAGCCGACACTGCTGGGTAATTAGTTAAAAGCAGCAGATTTAGAAACACAACGCAGGAGACCCTGTCCTAAGACCCCTTGAACAATGTGAACATACAGCCATTGGCAAACCGAAAATGTTTGTAGTATTATCAGATTTGCATCACTATGGATTAAAACTTATTTTTCATTGACAATTTATATCCTGAGCACAGTGGGGGAGGGGGGGGGGGGGTTCTTGCATCACTTCGGAGCAGTGGTGGTATTTTACTGGAGCTGCACAGGACTGGATTTTCTTAATTGACTCTGTACTGTAAGTACATACCCCAATGGATATTTGCTTCTGCTGCATAACTAACAAATTGTCCTATATGTCCCTTTTACTACCATCTTTTCTGTAATACATCTGAATGCTTCCTGCTGTATCACATAGCCACCCTACACAACAGTAATGTGTGTTCACTACAACTCCCATAATGTTGAGAAGCAACATTGCCAATTCATTATGATGGGAATAGTAGCTACCTGTTGATGGGACTGAGCGAGGTACAGTACAAACACTAGCTTTTATTGACTGCATCTACAATCATATTCAAATCAGCCATATTGCTGACTGAACTTCATGGGAATTGGAGTTATACACTGGGTTTGTGGTGGCCGACATTACATTAGACACTAACTTTTTTTGTTGTTGTTTGCAGCTCCCATGCAGTCAGCCATTACTGGAACACCTTGTAGACAGGGGTAATTTTGGCTAATCTTTACCCCCCAGTTATGGTAAACTGACATTCTTATGTTACACAGGTACATGATGGTCTGCTAGATACTACTATAACCGTCATGTTCTTATCAAAACTAACATTTGCCTTTCAACAGAAAACCCATCAGGTAGGCAATGGAGAGGAGGTAAGAAATGTATGTGGGCGGGAGTGGTGAAAATTGGGGATAATATATTGCACCTCCCCTGGATAAATTCCTGTGGATTGGCAGGATTTTACCCATGGATTGGTACAAGACTCACAGTAAAAAGTAAACCAAAAGTTAACAAATACAGATACTTTCTGGTGATACAAGGGCCTTACAACGACTTCTGACTGCACTAGGCAACCATATATCTAGGCATGACAAATCCCAGAAGTCATGGCTCCTAAAATCCCTACTGCTGGCTCCTAACTTTTTTGATTGTTTTACTAAAAATATTTCCCTAAGAATAATCAAGCTGGCTCCTGAATTGGTCTGTCTGGCTCCTAAAGACTACATAAATCTGATCTATGATTTGATTCTATGAGCTGCAAGCAAACTTTAAATAAACTGTCAGCATGGTTGTGCTATTTTTACAATTTTTGGGGGGAACTTGGTCAATTTGAAAAAAAAATGCATTTAAATTAAACTGTAGGTAAAAAAAAATGACCTTCTGTTTAATTGAAATTTTGTATCAATCATTGGCTTTTACCTGTCTTAATGAAAAAATACAAATAACATACCTTATATTGAGCCCTTTTTGTTTAGTATTGCTTGATCAGGGAACAGACATGCTGTTTAGAATCTTGGGTCAGATAAAGAGAGATCTGACCCAGGATTTAAAAACTTCAGTTCCAGTTCCAGTAGAGCTATATACCAAAGCGAGCTCAATAAGTACTGTTTTTGCATTCTTTTATTAGATCCTTTCTATTTAAAATGTCTAGACCTTATGCAATCTTTAAATAACATATAAGTTAATTATTTGCCTACAGTTTAAATGCCAGTTGAAAATATGAATTAAACTTGTAGCCTTAAGAATCCGTCGGGTTGATTGTTACATAGTCAATTTGGTTGAAAATAAGACACATAATCTTTCCCTTACACACACCCATATTTGCTTTAACAGAAGCCATCAAGGAAAACAACCATAAAGACCTTTCTAATGTCATCTCACTGGGAAAGATCCTTTTGATTCCAATGCAGCTAGATTGATGCTGGAACAATCGTTTTAATTTCAACAGACTTGTATGTATTTGATTTGTTAGAAAGGCATCCAACCATTTTAGAAGGTATTTGAAAATGTTTCTTTACTGTTAGGGCAGTTATGTTGTGGAATAGACTGCCATCTGAAGTTCTTCTCATGGATTGAATTAGTGTTTAATTTGATAGCTTCTAATAAATGAGGCTATTACTCCACTTGTTCAGTTTAATTTACAAGGATAATCTGGCAATGTTTACATTTGATTTTGTTTACCAAAAAAAGTAACTGAAAGTCATTCCCAAAGATACACTGCATACAATAACATCCTACGCTGTGTGTAGGTTAACCACTAGCAGATTCATTTAACTGATGCCCGAATTATCCTTTTCACTTGCACAATACTCAATATATCCTACAAACTTGAAAATAAAGGCAAAGAATACCAATATTCAAAAAACACCATACATCATATGAATCCTGGAAAATGTAGCAGGCATGACCGGTTATATTAATGGTAAACATGCAGAGACAAACTTTTTGATCATGAAGAACTGCTGTTTGCACCATAAATTATCCTTCGTAAATGAGGCAAGAAGACAAGTTAATTGAACAGTTGACTGTAATTCAAAAGCAATTTAAGAGAGTGATATTTTTTTTAAAACAGCCATCAACCATTTTAGAACATACTTTGGGAATAAAATGGGCTGTAATTTATAACACCAAACAAAACCCCTGAAGATTCTCTTTTTAGTAAAGGTTCATAGATGATGCCAACAAAGAACAAATCTTGTCCTATGGGTTGGTGATAGTATGGTAATCAGAGGAATGATCAGGGGTTCATGTATTTATAGTAAATGTTAATATATTGAATTCATTGATATAAACAGCCATACATGACACGAAATGACATCACAGATCTTGCAGCTTATAAACACATGCTTTGCTTGGCCATTGCCTATATTCCTTGGTCTTAAAGACAAATGTTCTTTTTTAGGATTATAAATGGACATAATAAATCTAAAAAACAGGTTAACTACACATCAATAATCCAACTCAAAAAAAAATGCCTCAATGGCTAGGCTACCAACTATTAACAACATCTAATAACAGCATTAAAAAATTGTAGTATAAAAAAGTATAACTGCAACATTTTGCATATCATAATGATATATTTTACTTTTTTTTTTTTACTAAAAACAGAGGAAACTATTTAATAGTAGTGAGGCATAGATAAGTTATAGATGAGGTGAACATTTCTATATTGAAAGAATCAACTATGAAATATGCTGGGGCAATTGTGCTCTACCAGCAGGAGAAGCTCAGAAGGTTTGTCCCTGCATAATGATCTCACTTGGCTTATTTTAAGTGAATAAAATTCACCCAGATTTGAAACAGAATTCAAAACATATTTTTTCACCAGATAATTGCATTACATTTCCTGGTAATAGTGAGAGCCACTTACAAATGATTTAACACTTATACTCACACTTATTATCTGTATTTTAGTGTATAATATTCTTGTATTTGTCAATCATTTGGTATTTAGCTCAGAACTAAGACAGACTATGTATCAATATTATTGTGTCAGCCACAGGGAGCTTGTAAATTATACTGCTCAAATCACTTACAAATACATTCATGTTTTCACATATGACACTTTATTCAGCCTGCATAGACAGATACAGTCAGTTCAGTCAGGAAAGCATACATTCTACCCAGCACAGACATCAGTGATACATATTTGTATAATAGTCAAATAGGCATGTACAGTATTCAGGGCCGGCCTTAAGTGTTCCGCGGCGCCCTGTGCGGGCTTCCCCCGTGGCACCCCCGTCTCTTTCACCCCCCCAACCCCCATGTATGTGTCTCTCTCCCTTCCCATGTTTGTCTTTCTCTAACTCCCCCATACCTGTTCTTTCTCTCTCTCCCTCTGTTCTGGGGTCTTTCTCCCCCCTCCCCTGTTCTGTCTCTCCCTCCCCCCCTATTCTGTCTCTCACTCCCCCCCCCTATTCTGTCTCTCACTCCCCCTTCCCCCTGTTCTGTCTCTTTCTCCCCCTTCCCCCTGTTCTGTCTCTCTCTCCCCCTTCCCCCTGTTCTGTCTCTCTCTCCCCCTTCCCCCTGTTCTGTCTCTCTCTCCCCCTTCCCCCTGTTCTGTCTCTCTCTCCCCCTTCCCCCTGTTCTGCCTCTCTCTACCCCCTCCCCCTGTTCTGTCTCTCTCTCCCCCTCCCTTTGCCTGCAAAAGTGGATGCACGGAGGGGGCGGAGCTAACCGGCTGAGAGGTGTAGCTCCGCCCCCACCCTGTGAAGCAGAGCAGTGTCTGCTTCACGGCGGACCATGGGCAGCAAGAGAAAGTGCTGCTTGGTTCCCCATGCTTAATGCAGGCATGGGGAGCCAAGCAGCACTTTCTCTTGCTGCACGTGGCTCCCTGTGAAACAGACGCTGTTCTGCTTCACAAAGTGGGGGCTGAGCTACACCTCTCAGCCGGTTATCTTTTGATCTCCCCCATCCAGTGCCTCTACCGGCTTCTTTTTTTTTTTTTTTTACTTTTTTTTTTCTTCGGGTGGGCGGGCGCCCCCTGGGGTGTTGTCGCACAGGTCGCACACCTCTAAGGCCGGCCCTGACAGTATTCAGGGAAAAGCCATAACAATTTTCCTTTTTGAAGAAGTTTTTTTTAAAAAAAAACATGCCTTCTAGTAATAATTCAATTGTCTCTGTATTTTGAGGAAGAAAGTTCAGTTTTAGGTTTGATCCGCAAACTCTCTTTAAACATACCGTATTTGCTCGATTGTAAGACAAGGTTTTTTTCAGAGCAAATGCTCTGAAAAATCCCCCTCGTCTCATAATCGAGGTCATCTTATAATCTGACCTCAAATTGATGTCAGACTATAAGACAGGGATCCAGGTCCCCAGCAGAGCTGCAGGGGACCTGGATCCCCCGCTCTAACAGCAGGGGATGTCTGCGCGATGAGCGCAGACTCCCCTGCTTCCGCCCGGCACAACCGCCGGGGCTTCTATGAAGAAGCCGGGTGCTTCTGCTTTCGTCACAGAAGTCCCGGCGATCGTGCCGGGCGGCAGCAGGGGAGGTCTGCGCTCGTCGCGCAGATATCCTCTGCTGCCCCGCTAGCCACCAGGGAGAATCAGGTTAGCTGGGGGATGTCTGCACGATACGTGCAGACATCCTCCATGCTGCCCGACACGGCAGTCTATTATGACGGACCAGCAGTCCGTCATAATAGACTGCCGTGTCGGGCAGCATGGAGGATGTCTGCAAGTATCGTGCAGACATTCCCCGGCTGCCCCCACTAGCCACCAGGGATCGAGGTAAGGGGGAGGGAGGGTGGCAGAGAGACAGGGGGAGGGAGGGGGACAGAGAGACAGAGGGAGGGGGGACGAGCAACAAAGGGAGGGAGGGGGGCAGAGAGAAACATGTGGGGGGGGAAGAGACAGGCGAGGGGGGAGTCAAAGGGAGGGGGAGTGAGAAAAAGCTGGGGGCAAGGGAAAGAGAGAGGCAGCATTGGCACATAAAAGGAAATAAACACAAGAAATGCATTTTTTGATATAATATTTTATTAAAAAAGCAATTTACATGTGAATATATACAAGTTTAACTTTTTTCCTATAGGGTAGTCTTATATTGAGGCTTTTAGTTTTTTTCCTAAAGGAATATCCAAAGTTTTGGGGGGTCGTCTTATAATCAGGGTCGTCTTATAATCGAGCAAATACGGTATGCTCTTTAAAGAGAGAGTAAACCCTCTATATGATCTCTTAATCCAACAGAGTAGATCTTCTCTCTGACTAAAAAGACTTATGATTTTGGTTGTTGTCGAAAGTCTAACAGTGACTTTCAACCTGCCATGTTGAGGTGATTTGATTGTTCTCCACACTCTGGAAGCTCTGATTGGTGCAGAATATAACCCCCCCCCCCCCCCCCCCACCTCCCAATTAACTGGCTGTATGGTGCTTGATTGACACAAGCACACAGCAATCAGAATTAATGACCGTTATCGGACCGTCTCTCTGCTGTCATAGAGCTATGGGTCAACTAATTAATTAAGGAATGGGTACCATTAATTAACTGATTGCTGTCTGAACACATAAGGATTAAAAAAGGGAAGGTTGTGTTACCATATATTTCCATAAATATCACAATTTTTTTTTTTACCATTTTATGATCGTCATAAAACACATCATTTTCAGGAAGCACCGTTTCAGTGTTCTTAATTTGTTTCCGTGTGTATTTTTTGCAAAAGTAACAATTAAAATGGTGTACTGTAAATTTAAACCAATAAAAAAGATAAAAGGTATAATTCTGGCTTTTTATTTTAGGGAGCATTCTAAAAATAACTAGCGACGTTTGCAGGGAGTCTGCTTTAGACATTGCCACCATTAAATGACTCCAATAGTGTCACTAAAATCTCCTCCTTCTCCTTGGTATGGGAGGGGAAGAGTCAGAGGGACAGTTGTGAAAACAAAGGAAGTCCCCTTTGCAAATATTGCTGGTGTGGAGTGGAAAGAGTAAAACACAGCTCCCCCACAAGGCGTGGAGATGTTTGAACAGAAGGCCAAGCAAGCAGCTGTCAAATTTGGAGTTCCCTGGTAAAGCATGGCCATTTCCATGAGCATTCAAAGAGAACTACAGTGCCCACACATATCTCAAAGAGTCCACTATCAGGAGTGAAACAATGCCAATATATACATTGTTTTCATTTACTAATAATCCTTACATCCACAGATTCTTTTGTTGCATGCACTTGACTGCAAATTAAAATAAATATTCAAATGGAACTAGACTGGCTTCGTGATGTATCCAGAATCTCTGTATCATGTCAAGTAAACTGAAATAACACACAGCTCAAAGGAAGTTAGTTATTAGATTACAATAACATGACACAGTAGGAGTAAGCATGACTACATCTGTTCAATTTATTTAATAATGTGGTTAAATAATATCGTGATCAATGTACTTATCAGTTAAGAAGCATCTTTTTATTTAGTGTATGGCCAGGATACCAAAGAAACACTTACCAATCTCCATTTGCCACAGTGTATTATTCTGTACAGCATGTGGCGGTATTAAAATATGCCTCATCTTGATCCAATAGATGGTTTGTATACAATGGTCATATATGATTTCAATCAATAAATTGCAATTAAAAAAATAAATAAATAAAAAAATATTGTCCCACTGTGAATCAAGCAGATTCAATACAGTACTTGGGAGAAAATTGCAGCTTTGTATTGTGACAAACATAAAAAAAAGTATTGCAATTTAACGATGTGCTTTATAACTATGTAATTTCTTGTACAGCTTTCTTACTTTCTTATACCGTTCAGAGTCCATAGCAGTTAATTAACACCATGATAATTGGATCACTATTTGTCTTTTGGATGTCATTTTCTCTTACACCACATGAGAGCAGGAGAGAATGGAGCCAGATATAAACCTGTTTTATAACATTCTGAACCCATCATGGATTAACTCTGTTTACAGTTTGTTCAGCAAAATACAGTATTATTCCTACTCCCTCCCTACAGTTACTTTGATCTTGTAACTAGGAAGTATTTCAGAAGTGTAGAAAGTGAGTGAAATTGGGATTAGAGGGAACCATGTTACATGGAAAATAATATTAAATAAGGGAGTTTAACCAGAAGGGGTACATTCAGATATTCTCTGGTTTTAAAGTATATTCAGTGTTACTTTTGTCAAGACCAAGGTCACTTAGATTTCAAACAATGTATTGTATTCCAGCAGCACAGGAAGTGACTTAATGAACCAAAATGCCATATGCTCAGTGTCTATATAATCAGTGCTGCTGCATCTAAACATTCAGAGTAATCTGGAAAGAGGGCTTGAGTCAAATATTAAAAAAGTTATTTTGATGACTAGATTGTCCCTTTAAGCACTCTGTATTGTCCAGTACTTAAAATGTCCAAATAACATGAAAAACTAGTCCAGGTAGAAAGTTACAGCAGTCCATTAAACCATATTTGTCTAACAAGAACTTTCCGCTGACTTGCAGTGAGACCTTTTCTATTTGAAACAGAAAGTTGCAGATAACAACAGGTACTATAAATCATTGATGCTTAGTACAGCTACATTCTACATTATAATATTGGTATGACAGAGAAAGCAGAATATAGACTATTTGGTACAGTCCTAACCTCAACATCTGAGGAAAGGTTTTTAGGAGTAATAATTTCAGAGGACTTAAAGGTGGGTAGGCAATGCAATAGAGCAACAGGAAATGCTAGCAGAATGCTTGGTTGCATAGGGAGAGGTATTAGCAGTAGGAAGAGGGAAGTGCTCATGCCATTGTACAGAGCACTGGTGAGACCTCACTTGGAGTATTGTACACAGTACTGGAGCATATCTCCAGAAGGATATTGATACTTTGGAGAGAGTTCAGAGAAGGGCTACTAAACTGGTTCATGGGTTGAAGGATAAAACTTACCAGGAAAGGTTAAAGTATCTTAACATGTATAGCTTGGAGGAAAGACGTAACAGGGGGGATATGATAGAAACATTTAAATACATAAAGGGAATCAACACAGTAAAGGAAGAGAGTATATTTAAAAGAATAAAAACTACCACAACTAGAGGACATAGTCTTAAATTAGAGGGGCAACGATTTAAAAGTAATATCAGGAAGTATTACTTTACCGAGAGGGTAGTGGATGTATGGAATAGCCTTCCAGCGGAAGTGGTAGAGGTAAACACAGTCAAGGATTTTAAGCATGCGTGGGATAGACACAAGGCTATCCTAGCTATAAGACCAGGAACGGGGGACTAATAAAAGTATTCCAAAAAATTTGGGCAGACTAGATGGATCGAATGGTTCTTTTCTGGCGACACATTCTATGTTTCTATCCTACATAGTGCCATGAGGTCATCTTTTCCTAAACATTTTCCAACTGAACTAAGAACAACTGTCAGCATTTTTTTTTATAGCACAGCAAAAGACATGATATGTCTGCTAATTGAAATGTGCCAAGAGATGGCTCTGATACAGTGTTTATATTCTCTGCAATAATACATACTTGTCATATGACACACACTTTATAAACATGTTTTTATTTATAGTAGTGCTTTAATCATGATTAAAATAAATTATTCAATTTCCTGTTATTTATGTTAAATCTAACAAGAAAAAAATTTAAAAAATAGAATAAAACATAGACTGTTAAAGGTTTTGCTAAATTAAAAACAAAAGTAACTAAGATATATTTTTTACATGAGTCCACTTAAACACATACCATAAGTGTCAGATTCATGTTCGAGGACCTTAAAAGACAACACAGTTTTAGAGCATGCATCTAGGTTTACATAAGGATAATGGATACAGCTTAGACAAACATAAGTCATGGGTAGCAGAACATGGTCTATGCAATGACCAGACCCTCAACAATAAGCATTTATAAAATTTGCTCGGTCCAATCTTCAAAGAAGTTTAAGATCAGCAATAAGCACCAGTACTGGTAATGGCTGACATTTACTGAACTTTGTAAAAGACAATTTCATGATGTTCTTTGGATCTTCACAAACCTTTTCATCGACGCTGGAGTCAATATGAAGTTATTTTGCCTTTCCTGGGTTAGGATCAATTATAAGATCAAGTTGTTTTGCCTACTATTTATTCCCTTGCCACTTCTGGATCTACATCCTTATTTGCCATTGCCTAGTAATATAATTTCCATTCAGAACTATTGCATCAAACCTTATACATAAACTGCTAATACCTAACAAAAAAGACATTGGTGTGATGTTTGTTGTTCAAAGAAAGGGAGCTGAGGATCCCTCAAAGATTTATTCTTTAATCATTAAGCTGAATTTGGTTAAGAATGTTTATTACAACTTGATATGTCCTGTTTTGCTTTAAACAATTCATCCACTGCTTTGAAGAGTATCGGTTGTATGGTACAGCCTCCCTAGACAATGCATTTTTCTTGTCTCTGTTTTCTGAGTTTTAGATAACATTCCTTTTAGCGGAGATTCCAGAATCTCCAATCACATTTAATCAGCAATGAGTCACCTAATATCTCCAATTTCATTTCAATAAACTCAATTTATGGCTCAGTTGTTTAGTAAATCTTTCTACCAACCTTAAACCAATTTCTTGGCCGAGCTATTTTCCAGTGTTAAGGAATATGAACAAGGCAACAAGTCTAAAGAATAGGTATGAGGGTTTCCTGTAATCTTATTAGAACTGAGTTGATATACTACATGCAAAAACATGTGATTGGTTAATGGTGTTAAGTGGAGAAATGGAGAAACCATTTTGATAATCTACAGATGATGTAATATTTCCCAGCATGCATCTAACCCCATTTTCTTCAGTATGGATCGTTTTATATTGATTTTAGTTTTTTTGATAGTGAATTTGTAAGTCAGTCATGAAAAGGGAGCTCATGTGTATTTCCTAAATTCTCGTAGCATGGCGGAGTGACCCCTAGTATGAAAATGATTTTAAACACCACAAAGATGGCCTAAATCTTAAAATATGAGAAGTAAGAAAGTGTTGCGCAATAAAAATTGATACTTATCCTTACACACTTGACAGTGGATACCCTAAAAACTTGGCAATATGAACATACATAAAAAGAAAGAAAAAGAAATACAAATGTGTGACACTGAAGGAATCCACAGTAATGATATGAGCCGCTCAAAGAGAAACACTCACATGTACCAGAGCCTTTGTACTGGCTCTAGTATAGTCGCATTGCGGGACTTCAGTCTCCACTATCCTCAGGAAAAATTATCTATAGCTTTATGGTGTATGGAGCAACTAAGTACAAGAGGAGAGATGGACCATGGCGTGATACCAGATAAAGACAGAATTTAATGGCTCCCAAAAAGTAAGGCTTACACAATAAAATTATAAAACAGCAATACAGAATATCCAACACTTATGTGTAAAAGCTGAACACAAGAAGACGCTGACCTAAGTTTCTCATGGAACGATTCCTGCTTGTAAGTGTGTCTTTGTCTGCAAAGTCTCTGACTGCAATGTACTAGCTTCCGGACACGCCCCCTCACGTCTGATGTCCACACAAGGCGTTTTGTCCAATGGGTCTTCTTCTCGGTGCCTCATTAGAATATGTTTTAATGAGACAGGTAGCCACTGCTACCACATTAAAAATACCATTTGAATGGTGCAATAATTGGTCACCATTCAAAAGTTATTCACTTGCCATTGCATATTTCCTCCATTTGATTACATGAAAGGCCAAAAGACTCAGCATTCCTATCCTAACTTGCTTATCCCAGCCAGAGCCTCATCTGAGGAAAATGGCTGCCTAGACTAAGGTAGTTTAGGGTTGCCACCTTTTCTTCAAAAACATACCGGCTATGCTACTACCTCCATAGACTTAACATTGGGGTCAAGTCAATTTTTTACCGGCCTGCCGGTAAAATACTGGCCAGGGGGCAACCCTAGTTAGAAGTGAAAATTGGTGCAGCGCCAACCCATTAAACCAGATTAAAGAGTCAATTGTCTCTGTTATTCTTTTGCCCTCCCCTGACTTTTTGGTGACATTCACTTTTTAAGTTGCATCTGATGTTAAGGATTTTGTTTTAGAAGTGGGTTTGCTAGTGGTTGCGTTTTTCCTTTTCTGCTTTTTTTTTATTTTTATTTATGGTATAATAATATTCTAGAAAGCGCCAGCTACACAGAATACACAAATTAAAACAGGAAGAGCAGTAGAAACCATTTTATGCATCCCAACTGTAATCGTTAAAATGTGAAAAAAAAAAAAAAAATGATTTTGATGTGAAATAATGGCATGGTTCAGTGTGAAACTTCAGCGGAAGTTTCCAAACAGACGATGAAAACTTGCATAGCCGTCTCCTGGGAACACGTGCACAAAATTGACACATGTTTCATGCTAGACACGAACCTCGGCTTTCTCTTATCATGAGGTATTTTAAAAATAAAAGATAAGTGTTTACATAAAACTGGTAAGGAGAAAACTCATTATTTCTCTAGCAATAAGGATATTTCTCCAGTCAGGTTATAGTACATTTCCAAACAATACTCATGTGTGCTACATTTTTCCTGGACTGTTTGTTTGTATAATACTGGGCTCTTTCTAAATATAAATGGAGTACTCATCAATATCTAATAGCCCCTCATTCCCCATTGCATCTACACTGTCAGTTCTTACAAGTAGTATCATTAAGGGCAATGTATAAAGAGAGATCAGACAGTTCTATAGGTGGAGCAATTAGAATGAACATTCTAATTGTGGGTCCCAAAAAAATAATACCGTATTTGCTAGAATATAAGACGACCCTGATTATAAGACGACCCCCCAAACGTTGAATATTCCTTTAGGAAAAAAACTGAAAGCCTGAATATAAGGACAATATAGGAAAAAAATTAACTTGTGTATATATGCACATGTAAATTGCTTTTTCATATTTAATAAAAATTATGATATCAAAATATGCATTTCGTGTTTTTATTTCCTTTTATGTGCCAATGCTGGCTCTTCCCCCAACGCTGGCTCTCTCTCCGCTAACGGTGTTTCTCTCTCCCCAATCCCTTGTCACTCTCTCTCCCCTTTCCCTCTTTCTCTCCTTTTCTCCCCCCTCCCGTGCCCCTTTCTCTTCTTTTCTACCCCCTCCATTGCCCCTTTCTCTCTCCCCCTTCCCTTTTTCTCTCCCCCCCTTCCCTTTTCTCTCATTTTCTCCTCCCCTTCCTTTTTCTCTCCCCCCTTCCCAACGTTGCCTCTCTCACTGGTGGCTAGTGGGGGCAGCCGGGGGATGTCTGCACGATACGTGCAAACATCCTCCATGCTGCCCGACACTTCCGTCTATTATGACGGACAGATGTCCCGGCAATTCTGCTGGGACTTCTATGATGAAGCCGAAAGGTACATGAGTACCACAGTGAATTTAGAGGAGATCATCAATTGGGTGGAGTTACAAACAATTAAACCGGGACCAAAGCCTAAAATATGTTTAAAAAGGGGCAGAAGATAATCCCTGGCTAATAAAATCTGCACTCTAAACAGTGCTCCAATTGTGCCCCATTCAAATGTGATTATCTCAAAGACTCGACGGCATCCATTTGATGGAGTAGTGCTCAGTGGCAGTAAAGAGGCAGTCGGGCAGCAAGCTCTTAAGTTACTCATGCCACACACCACCAATAACTAGAGATGAACTTGCATAGAGTCTCAGGTGCCAGACACCAATCAGAGCTGACTTGTCACAGACTTGCCGCTCCATGACATGCCAGTGTTGAAGTCTTAGCGAGTCTTTAAAAAAAAAGCAACATTTCTTTGGAACAGGGCTTCCTCATTAAAAGCATCCTATTAGTGAGACAGAAGCCTGGATTAAAAGTTGTTTAGGAGTTTTAATCCCTCTTTAATAGGACGGCTAGGTGAAAGTGTCATGCACAAAAATAACAAGCAGCCTGTTAATAATGCTATTGTATACATTAAAGTTTAGTGCTTGGAGTATCTCTTTAACTCAGAATTGTTCTTTATACACAACCATCATTGTGTTTTTACTTGTAATAGGACAAGTTAAATGGTGCATCATGGATTGAATAAAATGATTTAGAATACGAGACAATGTCATTTGCTGACATTTATTCTACAATAAAGATTATTATGTTAGATGCAGTGCAACAAAACTTCATTTTGGAAACAAACTATTATTGACATTTTAATTCTGGTTTTTAATATGATGCATTCTCACATTACGCTTCGAGTGCGCTTGAGTCTACTTAATACAATACGAATCACCTTCCAGCCATAAAAAGGCTGCGAAAAAAATGCAGCTTTATAGAGCGATCCTCACAAATACATGCGTCCCAATGGAAACACCGAAATTATACATACTGCTACTAATACACACATTACCTTTTGTAATTATCTGCTTAAGGTCAATGGGATCCCAATGAAGCATTCCGTATTCGCTAAGCAAGCAACAACATAACTGAAAGGGCGCATGCATACCACTAAAGGGCCTGTAATACATTTGTGATAGACTATATTAAACAAATGATGTGTGACAGTGATTTTTTTGTTGTTGTTGGCAACCAATTCTTGTTGGTATTAAGTTTTAAGTATTTCATTTGTTGACATATACAGCTATGGGGAGCTATTGGGGCTAAACAATAAAATTATTAGGACTATTTACTGTAGTGTAACTAATGCATTTATTGCAGTGACAGTTTCACGGAGACTAGAACAGAGAATATCACAATATTTTACAGTCTCATGTGACTGTTTTGTTGCTGGTTCTTTATTTTGAGTGCAGCGACCATCTATATGTAGTGATGTCATTGGAAGAGCCCGATTGACCAATCATATAAGATGGTAGAAGCTCTTTTAAACAAGAAGGGGATTTTATTCAATGCAATACATTCTTGAAACATATTTTAACTACATAAGAATTACTCAGATGGTGTGAGTCCTATGTACAGGAAATTCTACCTCTCTCAAAAGTCCTAGGACCCTATTCTCTGGTATTCCTCCAGAACTACAACAGGTGGAAGACCCAATTACAGAGGCCTACTCAGCTCCCCAACTAACTGGGTAATTTCTAACTAACTAACTGGGTACGTTTGTTCGCGGGTTAACTCTCTTTTTCTTCCACCTTGGTAAGCCCTGAGTGCAAAGTGGGTTCTGGGAGTAATTTCTTAGTGCAAAGTGGGTTTTGAGGCAACACAGTGGATTCTGGGGCAAGGCCTGAGTCCAGAGTGGGTTTGGGGAAAGGCCTGAGTACAAAGTGGGTTCTGGGGCAAGTCCTGAGTGCACAGTGGACAGAGGAAACAAACACAAGGAACATATTTTTTCTAAATACTTTTTTATTATCTGATAACTATACTCTACCAGCCTGTGACTGACAGAGTATGTTTCAATGGAGGTTATGACTCAATAGCAAATATAAAGTTTTATGTCCTTTTATTTGTGTCCTACCTATAAACAATGTATTCTTAAATTCTTTCAAATACAATTTCTATATTCTGAAATAAAAGTGAGCATTTGAAATTAGTGATATATTCTGTACCATAATAACTAGGTGGAGGTGTATTATGCTAATTATGTGGGTTGAGTGAAATGTTGGCAACTACGTGTTTTACTGGTGCTAGTAAGAATCTGGAGCATTTAGAAAGGTTCTTTATTCCATTACTGTATGGCCTATTTTGGTCAAGAGAGGTGGTCATCACACCAATAGATTTTTGTTTTTTTAAAACACACTCAAAAAGAAATATTAGGGCCAATGTGGCATAAATGATTCTCATCAGCATACTAAAGCCAAATAAGCCAGGTAATATTTTGCATTAAACAGTGATGTCAAAGGCACAGTCGGAGATGTTATTGACTGTGCGGTATGGAATGCATTGCTGCAGTGTCTGGTGTGTGTGTGTGTGAACACTTTGCTGACAGGGCAATTTTTCCGCGTGTAGATATATCTCCCTTCCCATGTATCAAAGAAAATGATGAAGCTCAGAGATTGAGCACTGTCAGCAGCTAGGCTATTCTGAAACCATATTATTGAAGATATGCAAGTGTCTCAGGACACACAAAAAAGACAATGTGAATGTTTGAGCAGTGAAAACCCATATACATAAGGACAACATTGTATGGAGACTAATATGTCTTTCAATAATTTGTTTTAGTAAAAGATGTTTTATTTTATATATTTAGCACTAAAATTTACAATGACCAAAGAGGGACAATGTTGTTTAAGGAGGTGCAACTAAAGGTATTCTTATGGGACAATGTCAGAATATTTTAGGAGATGTAAGGACCAGTTGAGGCTAATTATGTACGTTGTTAAGTTCTATAAGGTAAATATCACATATTGTCGGGACTAGAACCTGGGAGCGTAGCGCCGGGATGGATAACAGAAGGCACAGCTGAGGATGCGAGGCAGGAACAGGTGGGCACCGTTCGGAGATAGGAGAATGGGTGTTGAAAAATGAGGTACCAAAGGGGTTAGGCAGAAGCAGAGTTGGGGGCGGTCCAAATGGTCGCAGCAAGTAGACTAGGATCTTAAGCGGAGAGAGAGAAGCCAAGGTCGGGATTTGAGAGGGTATCACAGTCCAGAACACATGCTGGGGTCAGAAGCCGGGAGATCCAAAAGTAGTAGTAGGGTAGGGACTAGAATGGCACTTGAATATAAATTTCTAACATCAACTGCAAAAACAACTGACAGAAAGAGATTTTTTTTTTCTTGAAAAACTCACATATAATTAGGATCTACAAGAAAATGAAACCCTTAAGATGTCCTAATTATGTGCATATGTGCCCCCCACACCTTGTCTCTGTATTATGGATTATCTTTTTGAAGGCATACGTTTACATTTTGTATAAGAATGTGGAGTCCCTATTGTCTGTTGAGAGCCACAAGCAATTCCTTGTCAGCCAAATAGTACTGTATATTTTCTGTAAGATCCCTTTTTAATCAATGTATTATTTAGTGGTCATTTTTATGAACATTATCTCTGTATTATTCCTGTTATGATCACACACACACAAAAAAAGCAGTAAACTGCTCATTCTTGAAAACCTGTATTAAAAAAAATATCCTTCAATATCTACCTGTCATTACAATAAACATGAAGTTCACAAATTCTCAAGTGTGAATTGCCAACATCAAATGGCTTGACATTTTGCTTGTAATATTCTTTTCTACAAGCAACCTAATAACATTCCTATTCTGAACCTTATAATATCTCAAGAGCACATCTCGCCGTGTCTTTGTGCCGAAAATGAATGCCTTTGTATTTTGTAAGCAAAATCAGTTTCTTACAAAAGATGATTCTTATTAGTCCCATACTACTGGATTTTGCGGTAACGGTCTCCCACTTGGCTTCTCGCAAATGAGATTTTAAGCCACTGGCGTTGTCTAACCATGAAATGTATGGCGGTGTTCTAAAAGAAATGCTTAACTATTTGACAAATTCTAAGGACATGACCTGTGTTATCCGGCTGCTATTCTGAAGCAGATATTAGTTTTTAGACAAATATGCTTCCTTTATAAGCAGAAAAGCCACACTCCCTTGTACTATTAAATTGTTCTTCATAGAAGCCAACATATATCCACCATGAGCAATGCTGTGCCTCTCACTGTTTGGAGCCAAATCTTTATGTGATCTGCTGATCTATAACTGGTTTCTTGTAGACGGAGCATAACAGAACCATACTTCTGACATGGTGTCATTGGCCTAGACTAGGATTGGGTGGTGTAAAGGTCCAACTCCTAATGTACTAAAAAAACAGTATATAAGGGACTGTATCACCTTAAACATTGTTTTACAGTGAATGTAGAGGGGGGGAAAAAACGATAGAAAATGTTAACAAAATTGCAAGCAATTGCCTAACTTTTGAGAAAAGTGGGTTTTAAATGTTTCTGGGCGTCTCCTGCTTATGACATCATCTGTGGCTTGATATGCAAATGGACTGTGTTTCAAAGGGAAATGTGTCATTTACATGTAAAGCCACAAGGTGATGTCATAGACTGGAGACTCCACAAACATATTTAAAACACATTGTTCTCCTAATTTAGGCATTTCCTGTCAATTTAGCTAACACAATGTATAGCTCATTTTCAATCCCTTTTCATTCTCCACATTCACAGTAAAAACAAACCTATAAGTGAGAGTCACTCTAACCTTAAAGTATTAAAACAATTCATAAGTAAGCCAGAGAATTAAAAATGTATATATTTAGACTATATTTTAATGCAGGATCCCCCCCCCCCCCCCCCCCATTTTACCACAAGGTTATCGTTTCCTGAGAAATCGCTGTAACCCCAACGCAATTAACTAAACATTTAAACAGTGAACATATGGGTGGAGAGACATGGTGTGACTGCTTCCTCACTTGAGTAAACATTACATTTCTTTATTTATTTATATACATTTTGACTCATTTGTATGTACAAAGCAGAAGGTACCGTGTTTGTGGTGGCTTATAATGAAGGACACTTTTAAGTTAATGTGATAATCCATTTTTTTTTTTTTTTTTTTATGATGACCTGACAAATAACACATTTGAACAGCAGGAACAAACACTTGCACTGACTATGTGGATGCTTAATTGGAAACAGATGTTATATTTTTCTGTTGATTTCCATGGGGCAAACCACAGCGCTCAAATGAGACAGACCGTGGGTGGTCTGTCAAAATGGTGCGATCATTACAAATACAGATTTCTATTCCTAATAACTCGAGCAGCTATGGTTGATCAAGTGATCTAATTATACCCTTCAGTTCAACATAATTATGTTAAATAGGTGACGATACGTCCTACGGAATTGCATAAAAGTTGAGCAAAATGATTTTACAAATCTTTATACTAATGAAACATAGAATATTTATCATTTGACAGGAAACTGTGGATGAGTGAGTATTGACAGGTTAGGTAGGAAATCGTATCACAGTGGGGGTGGTGTATACAATCTCCAATAGGGTGCACTCACTGTTCATTTTGTAGAACAGTAATTGCTCCTTTTGATATAGATCCTAATACTTTACAGGGTAGGGAAGACCTTCCGACAAACTGTGTGTGGCATAGCTTCTCCGGCGCTAAAGAGGAGCTTTCCAGAGCCTGATTGTTTTACATGGGCTGCACTGACCACCACTGCAATATGTAAATTTGGGACTGGCGGAGGCCGTACAGACTTCTGATAAATAATCCCCTTTGTATCTTGGCAAATTGGTCATAAACCTTAAAATGAAAGTTGATTTAATGATCAAGTGGGGGTTAATGTCCAACTGGTCCTCCTAACTAAAAAACGACCAAGGGCTCTATTATTACCTCCTAATATTAACATATAAGCCTAAGCTTCTGCATGGCATGAAGTTCACCACACAGTGTTGTCCAAAATTAATTTAAATATTGTGTATTTCTGCATATATTAATTGGTGCACACTTCAAGAAGATTCTTCTCCAATTTGATTGGAAGATTCTTACTTCTGTAATGTGTTTCCATAGTATTCCTTGAACGTGATGGACTTAAGTCTTTTTTCAACCTAAATGACTCTGTTACTATTTCACATATTGACTCTAATGACAGGGATTCCAGTTCTGGGGTCTCTATATTATAACATGAGCTTCTTAATCAAGGACTCAAGTGCCCATAGATCATCATTAAATTGTCACAAAGTTCAGTAAAAATGACAACATGAAAAAAGTGGGCTTCTACCCATGCTATTTACCATCAAACATGCCTCTGATTTTAGTTTTTATATCTAATATTATCTCAAATGAAATCAATATTCTTCCATCCTTCTGTCAAATTTAATTTCCCAGAACATTTCATGATCAGCTGTCAAGCTTTTGCATCCTGGCCTTAACCTTTTGTCATATCGTAAAAAAAAAAACCAATCTTGTAGTCAGTCTGCATTTACATATGTTAAATAATGTACACGACCAAACTATCCTTACTAATATCAGCACAGTGCACTGTGAATAGCAAACCAAGGAGACAGTGTTGTATACATATGTGAAGATCTCCATAGACTTCCCAGTTAAGACTGCTACCTGGCAACAGTGCTTGTTAGGGTTTTAGTATGATACTTGACAGGTGTCCTGGTCTAGATGAACATATGGGAAATGGATGTAAGCCAAGGTCTGTCTCCCAGAATTAGCAACATGTTGGTCAAAAAATAAAAACATAAAGTTTCTTTATTAATAGTTACCATATGTCTTAAAGTGGGACTAAATGAGTTTTTTTTTAATGAAAAATAAGTGGCCACTTCTCTGGTGTAAAGCAGATGCATGTCTGGCTTTCACATAGCCTTGCCTCTCTGTGGAGCAGAGCTGATTACACAGCAGGGGGCATGTCATTCAGGTCTATTAGGTTCTGACTCACTCTCAAAATGGCAGTCTGAGACCAGATCAACCTGCATGCTTCATAATGAAACATGGAAGCTGTCCTTGAGAGGGCAAATGATGTGTCCTAAAATGGACATGCCACATCACTGGATTTTGCAATATAATCACAAGAGAAAAGAAAAATACAAGTTTGTTCTTAAATGTTTATGTATCCCCCCCCCCCCCCCCCCCAGCTTTACAGAGTTAATTTTAACTGACCAAAAAATTGGAATATTAAGAACCAAATAAAAAAAAGATTTCAAAGTTTAAACAGTCTACACATCCAAGTTCTTTGTAGATTATCCAACCTGGCATTACTACATTTGTCCTACTACAGGGCTGCAAATAAAACAGGTTTCCCGGCTGTGCTTAGCATACTGCTTTGTCACACACAAAGTTAATTAGTTAATTACCTGTTAATTAAAGGAATACTAAAACTCTGGCAGTTTAATATCCCTTAAGGACTGATTCAGAGAGCACTGTTAGATAAAATCAAAATGCTTAACTAAAAACAGAATACAACTGAAGATTTCTTACTGCGCTTTTTAGTGTAATATGTGGAGGAAAAGAGCAACCAAACACATATAAATCATGGATTTTAATGAAGTTGAAGGCACTGAATATTTCTAGTTACCAAATTATTTGGGGGTTTTTCTACAAATGAACAATTTTTTGGTAGATATTTCTCCATGTAACATATTAAATATATCCGATCATTAGGAATTTGGCACACACAAAAAACTACAAATTGTGATAATTTCAGTCTATGTAATGTGCGATTCAGTCCATTAAAGGAAGACTGCTTTAGCCCAATGTAGACTAGATATTTATTTGGCGTTGTGTGTTGTGTGTTTTACTGTAATTTCCCCATCTCTCTTGTTTAGTGTACCCACACAAATTAAATATTGTTTTTCAAGGCAAAGTAAGACTCGTATTTTAGAATGTAATCTTTTATTTGTATGTAAACTTGGTTTTGAATTTGAATACATTGTGTGGACTGTGATAAACTTGCTCTTGTCCACACTAGGATCTCTTCACAGTACAACACATTGTTAGATGACATCACTAAAGAGACAGGAAATTCAATTCATTTGACTAAAATGATTTTCATTGGTTGCATACTTCTGTAATTTCACAATTTTAATAGGCACTTTAATGCCTATTTTTTGCTGTTCATTCATCAGTTTACTTTTAAAGCTGCCTTCAGGTTACTACTTTTAAAATGATTCAAAAATGTTTTAGCATTAGAACAATATAAAGGCAATTGTGCCGGGTACGATACAATGCACTGAAAGAAAGATTTCTACTACAGTATTTTTCTTGATTAACTTCTTTTCGTTCACCTGTGTTGAACTCTATTTAGTAGTAACCACACATTTACGTGCTAATGCTGAAAAAATAAAATGTTCTAAGGCTGCAGTTACAAGTGAGTGGGAGGACGTGGGAGGCAAAACAACATGAGGATCCACTATAAGTGGTGACCACGAATGAAAAGGAATAGCAGGTGTAAATACAAATCCCACTGCGCGGAATTACACATTTGACCTTGGATTACATTATCCATAGCAGAGTGTCATTAAGAGGTCCAAATGGAAAATGCAGACTTTTAATGAAAACTTTGCAGATTGACATGTGTTTTCTCGTGGATGTATACAGTTTGATTGTGTATCTAGGACTGTAAAATGCTCCTAAACCCCTCTATATGTTCTTGGCTTGTATGGGACAGGGGCACAATGAATATTAGTGGGGAGAAGAGCCCCGTTATGGCAAAGTGCTGGCCATGAGGCTCTAGATGCAGATCTCCACCCCGACCTCCACGGCAAATAACAGAAAAAGAGCAAAAAATGTAATATGGAAAAATGATGTCCAAACAGCTTCAGGGTAGAATATAATAAGTAACTCTTATTCAGTAGAAAGAAATACTAAGATCACAGGAAGTTTGTATAGCAGACGAAACGCGTAAGGTGTTTTGCATTATTCATTTCTCTGGCATGCTGTGATTATATTTTTTTTATACTGAATAAAAGTGACTATATTCTATCCATAAGCTGTTTGGACATCAGTTTTCCCGAACTATATTTTTTGCTCTTTATCTTGTATGGGACAGGAGCAGGAAGTAACTGGGCTCAATGGCTCTGCTATCTGATCCTTCTAGTGGCTCAGTCCTTATAGAGGCTGAATGCACTAGGATATGACATAAGTCAGGGCCAACTCTACTAAAAGAGCACTATGGCTCCTCAGACACACTCTCCCATTGCGGATGCAATATTCTTCTTCTTTAGTAGACAATGAAGTTTGGTGAACCTTCTGGTTACCATATTGCACCTTTAAGTAAGGGCATTGATGGGCTATTTATACTTCAGGGCCAAATTAAAATGATCCCTGCCTTCTAGGATGTATTTGATAAGCTCTCCGAACAGTCAATTGATTGACAACGACAGCACTGCATTGCCGTGCTACTGTTTCAGTTAATAAATACGAACATAAAAAATGAATTACTGACGGTCTCTGCCCCCTCCTATTTCTTTCTCACTGGTAAATTACTTTTTTTTCTAAACGTATCCAATGTTTCTTCTATAATATATGGGTACTTCTACAGCTGTTGAAAAGCACACTGGGAGACATAATATAATATATATTATACAAATTTTTTATATTAGTATAAAAAAAAAAACGCACTGCAACGTGTCCTGATTTTTATTTAAAAAAAAAAAAAAAAGTGCGCTCGCCGTTTCATATGTATAACTGCGACTGCGCTTTTTTTTTATATCTCCCGACACTTTGCAGTCAGGGAGAGAGGAACCTGATTTTTTTATACATAGGCGGTGCAGGAGCAACGAGTGCTGACACAACCTAAACCTACGCATTCAGCGTAGGTAGCGAAGACTCCTGTGAGTCTGCTTTATACATTGGTGCCCATACCGATTGCGCCAGTATATGACACAGTCTGCATACGGCCCTGTTTATATGTGCCCCCCAATGTGTACAGTGTATTGGAGCAGGTTTGAGGGTAGTTGTGCAAAAAATAAAATAAATTCCATCCCAAAATACAGGGTGTTCAACTTAATCCTTGAAGGCCACTTTGTTTCAAAAGGTTTATGATATTCCTAAGTAACATTTAATACACCAATTAACTGTGCTTGATTCAATTATGATCAACTGGAGGAAGCCAAAACTCTGACTAAAGTACTAATATATTTATCTACTTCGTATTCGTGGTAAACATTTTATACAAAGAGATTTCTCTTGTGTTCAAGTATATCCTGGGGAATAAAGAAGCTATACATGCAAATTCGGTGCTCTAAAACAGATGGTATGCTATCAGTGCCAGAGTTGCTGATATAGGCTTCTTTGCAGGGAATTAGTGCTTGTTTGAAAACTGATGACATGCAATATTTGATGATGGCAGGTGAGGTCCCATGCCAGATTCATCTACTATGACATGATAACCATCTATTAGTTGTAATATTTGTGTCTTATTTTTTCCTTTAAGCACAAATGTACAAGACATTTACATCCATATTTCTCATGGATCTAGATAAAAGGTTACCCTAATACTTATGTTTCAAACAATATTTACCAAATTATTTTTAAATAGCTGTGCGCCTACTTACATCACACTGACTGCAAATAACTAAAAATATCTAATATACAATAAAAGAAATTAAATATATATAATTTATTTATTTTTATTTTGTTTCCTTTCATTAAAGGGGTCAGTGCTGATTATATGGAGAACAGAGAAAATAAAAAAAGATCAAAAAATTGTCTATTTGTTGCGTTAGGAGAATTGCAAGCAAATGCATAAATTAAGAGGATTTATTTTAAATACATCTCTGGTGCCCTGTTTATGACATCACTTGTGGTTTAATATGCAAATAACTAGTCAATGGGGAATGTGTAATTTGCATATCAAGCCACAAGGGAAAGTCATAAACAGCAGACAGCACAAACACATTAGAAACACATTCTTTCTCTTAATCTGTGCATTTGCATGCAATTCTGTTAACACAATGTATAGATCATTTTGGATATTTTTGTTTTCCCCTCTACAATCTAAATGTAAAAACTATTTATTGTACAGTGTCCGTTTAATGGCAATAACAACCACCAAAATGTAAGATATAATGGAGGGGGCATGTATAAACATGACACACACGCAGATTATGCCAAACCCCGGGAACGATCAGTGTGTGCACCAATGTATAAAACATACTCACCGGAGTCTGCGTTATCTACTTTGAATGCGTAGATTTAAGCTGTGTCGGCTCTCGATGCACTAGGGCAGCATATGTATATAAAAAAATCAGGCGCTAATTTGTGTCGGGCGACCTCCGCCAAACACTGTTTGGCAAAGGTCAATCTACCTTACTGCAAAGTGTCCGTCCGGGGGATAAAAATGCAAAACTCCTGAAACTTTGAAAGGTGAGGGAGGTTTAATACATGTCCCCAATGTATTTACAAAGCTTAAGGTTTAATGACAGAATCTCATATGGCTGGCCATAGCCATGCGGAAACGGTTATAGCTGTATGTATAGGCATATTAATGTCTATGTGTTTAGCATGCAATGTCACAAAAGTCCCTGTTGGTGTAAAGGTCAGGTGTCCCCATACTTTTGTCTATATAGTGTAAATTCTTCAAGGCCATACTTATTTCATCTCTGACTTGCGAAATCAATGCAATACACCTTTCTGATTAAAAAGGTGATAGCTGACCTTAACTATATAGTACATGTATTACCATTGAACCCTTCCCTTGAATATTCAGTTAAACAAGGGTGAAAGTAAATATTGTTTTTTTTAAATGTGCTCTGAGCACCAGATTCTATTTAATAGGAGACATCTTCAACCAAGACTTCTTGGTATTGAACCAGTAACATATTAGATCAGGGGTCTCCAAACTTTTTAGTACAAGAGCCCATGTCTGTCTGTGTCTTTTGCCCCCTCCTCCTTTATATCCGTCTGTCTCTCTTTTCATCTCCTCCCTCAGCATTAAGACTCAGTTTAAGAACGCTGATTACTTAAGAAAGTATGCACTCCAGATGTTTTATGCATTGAAAGGACAACACCTTTAACATGCCACCCAATTTTGGAATGTAGGGCATGAGGTTGTGGCTACATAATTGAGGAGCATAACCATGCAACCTAAAGGTGCAATCAGACAAATGGAGATGAGCCTACAGAAATATAATGTGTATGTGGTGCAGCAGTGTCATACCACGCCCTGCTCTAAAAGAACACTTTTTTTTTACTGACGGCACCTGTAATTGTCACATCTCCTCTACTATGTCCTTGGATCCACAGACCTGTCACTGACTGATGTGGTCACAGAAGCAGAAATGTCATATAAGATCAGAAGGAAGTGATCCGTTGTGTGAAGTAGGGATAGCTGTGCAACACAATTGTAAACACAAAACACCAACCAGAGCATCCTGTCACAGAGTTAAAGGAGAATAATCAGAATTTATAATCTATTGTGTCCTAACAGGTCATATACACCACTGTCACTTGTAGCAATAAAAAGGGACTGTGGCATCTATATATATCATCATTACCCAAGCCTCTCTATATGGGTTATGCACAACAATGTTTCAAATCATCCAAAAATATCTCTGGGGCTCAAAAGAAGGTTGTAAGTTAGTAGTAAAAAGAAATGTATCTGTATTTAAGAAAAATACTTTGTTTTATTGATTCTTAAAATAAAACAGTATATATATTTATATATATATATATATATATATATATATATATATATATATGTACATACATAGCAGATCCAGGCATTTATTTGGCATTGCCAAACAATTTTATAAAGGTTAATAATTTTCCATTCGTACTAGCCCCTTGATGGGTCTGTATTATGACCAGAGTGATTAGAAGCTATTTAAAATTGCAGTATCGATAATAAAAATGGAGCTTTGGGATCTATTTAATTTTCCGTAGGATAACAAAATTGAATAAAATAGCCAATAATATATTAGATCTTAGCCTTTACAAATCAACACACCTTGAATTTATGAATTCACGGATGGCTGAATAGTGTCAGAAACCTAATGATAGTGAAAATGTTCTTTAAACGGTCATCTAGGTTCCATACATCCATTTGAACGACGATCTCCCCCATCAGAGGCAGTGCTCTTAATTATATACATGGCCAGCCTGAGGGGTGTGCAACCTGTATGATAGCACATGTCACAACACAGAGGGGGTGCCAGATCTCCCCTCATCATCCCACTTTGTGTGAAGGGCAGGCAGCCAAAGTCTGTGCAGTGTCCAAGTCATCCTCTTAGGCTGCCTCAGGAAGAGCGTCGGGGTCATCTGACCTCGTAAAGGTCAAACTACAGTTAGGTGCACGGAGGTACTTGGGGGGCAAGTCTTTTGAGTGCAATCTGGGTGTAATTCATTGGTGCAATCTGGGTGCTGGCTTAAGTGATTGGTGTGATCTGAGTGCTGATAGTAAGTCAGTAGTGCAATCTGAGTGCTGGGGATAAGTTCTGTGAGTGCAATGGGTGCTGGGGAAAGTCCTGTGAGTGTACTGGGTGCTGGGGAATGTACTGTGAGTGTACCGGGTGCTTCACACCATGTATGGTGTGAAGGGGTGAAGTAGGAAATAAAAATGAGGAATGGATTTTTTTCAAATTATTTTTATTAGCTGATAACTATACCTTACCACCACCTGTGACTGGTGGAGAAGGTGGGGGAAAAGGGCATCGCAGGGGTGCCCTGCACAGAGTTCCACTCACATCTATATTTTAATTTCCTGTATCATAAATCTAATACAATAAAAAGAAACATGATATTGCAATTTGACAGAATCACCTTTATTACTGTTTGAAGCACACCTGTGCACCCAACTATATGAGACTTGCAATCAACTATGTTTCCCATGAATTGTAATGGAATGTAAGGAAAAAAGCAGGGTTATAAGCCTGAGGTTAACAATATGTTTGATAGCTGAATGGCATGACGTGGGAAATGTGTATATTCATTGAAATGATTAAAGCTCTGCGGCATGCATTTTATTTATTATATATTAATATTTACATTTCTAGTTAAAGGGATGTTTTGTTATTCTTTACAATTTTGAAATGTGCCATTGTAATTATAAAAACATATATATGTGTGTGAGTATATATATATATATATATATATGTGTGTGTGTGTGTTTAATGTTTTAACTAAATTGTAATTAAACAAAAATGCTATTAGATTATATGCATTACTTTGTTCATATATCTGCTAAATAATCTGTCATTTAACTTTGCTTAATAAGCTTATGTATCTGATTTGCTAGGTTCTTGTGACCTCTTGTAATTTTTAAAATCAAATGAAACAATTTGATAACAGGATTAATAGACCTGTTTAATAATAGGACAGTTCAATTTAAAATGGTATAACGATGATAGCATTTACTAGGATAAGATTCATGTTTATTAAAGTGCTGAGTTGTATATATAAAAAATATAAGATAAAGCAATCCAAACTATACAATGTATAACCGCAGATATCTCTCACCGATCTGTTTTATTGTTGGATACGCTTGTTTCTTAGGAAGCGATTGTCTCTGGCCCTGTTTTTGTCCACAAGGGATAGTGGCTTATATGTTCCTTTGGCACTCTACTTTCCCTTGCGAAGCCATTTTGTGCTCTGCACTACCTCATGGGGATTAATGTTCTCCCTCTAACAGCTGCACTGACAGGGAAGAGCATTGATTTTATTCCCCTTTTTATGAGGTTGACCATGACAGCTTTTGCCCTGCAGCTCAGTAATGTTCAAAAGAAACAATATGCCTGTACGTGCCAAAAACTGCCTTTTTCTTCAGAAAATTAGGTTTGAAAAGGAGCTTTGCTCTTACATAGCAAATAATAAAAGTACATTTGTTTAACACCTCTAATACTATAGGCCGGAAAAAAGAAGATGCTTTGCAATTACCTTGCACATTGAAGGGTCTTACAAGTTAATACAGAATTAAACCTTTACTAAATTTAGAAGTCAATAAAATGCAAACAGAATATACAATACAAATTCAATTTGTCTTCTAATGGATTAGTTGAGGAAATGAATCACACATTGGATTTAATGTCACCTTTTTACAGTATATTATATTCATACATTAATAGCAAATCAGATAAATTTACAGTGACAATCTTGAATAATATCTGATGAGGAACATTCTGTCAGTATTAATAGACAAAATAAATATTGTATGCAAAACAAAAAACCCTAGCATGATGTCATATGGACCAGTGGTGTATCTTGGTTTTGTGCTAGGCAGACAAAAGTCGTGCATCCCCCCCCCCCACACGTTGCACACCTACGACATGCCCCATCACCCACGTTGCACACCCACGACATGCCCCCATCACCCCCATTGCATACACACTAAATGCCCCATCACCCCCATTACATGCCCCCATAACCCTGATTAACTGGAAGGAGCTAAAGCTTGCTGAACGGTAGGGGAGGGAGTGAAAATGTTTGAAGCGCCAGAAGTGTACTATAACACCCTCTGGCAAAGTGCCGCCCTAGGCGAGTGCCTTGTTTGCCTTGTGGAAGATACACTACTGATCTGGACACTAGTGGGCAAGGCCTCAAAATGGTTCCTCGGTGAACAGTGGTGGTTAATACCGATGCCATGGACACCACTCTTTGGTTATTATAATAACATACAAAAAAATCCATTAACACTGCAATGGCAGATCAACATGAGCCTGAGAATCATAAGACTGCATGAAAAACATGGAGTGATGCATATTACTGGGTGATAGAGCTTCCATGCAGAATATTACATGGCATAACTATTTCATTCAGTGAGGACAAAAATAAAATGAAATCACCTCCTACTCCTTGAGAATAAACTGTGGAGGCGTAATAACAACATGATTCTGTACTTAAATAAATCTGCACAGAAAAAGTCCCGTGCACTTATGTTTTAATAGGCTTGGTTATCTGGCTGTATTTAAAGGAGCGAAGCTTAATGCAAATGTAAATAGCATGAAGGAGCATGAGAGCGCGCCAATATTAAAACAGCAAATAAAGACGCCCATTCATTTTGTTCTAATCTGGTTCCACGGCAACAAACAAAAAAATCATGTCTGCGAGAGAACAAAAATGAAAGTGCTAATTAAAAGAGACTAACATCTCATTCACATTAATTAGGACACATTCAGCAGGATGCATTGCGTCCTCTCAAAATATATTTTACGTTAATCAGGTTAAAATAAGACTCACCTGATTGGAAGAGATAAATAAACAAAGCATCGTATGCAATGTCTGTGTATGATGGGTACGGTTTGTAAGCCAAATGAGGCTTTATATATGACACGTGGATCGAATTAAACAAGGGTTATTTATAAAAATCCATTCCAATGTCACACTTTTAGAACTAATGTCCCACAATTGACTTTTATCAACAGAAAAAAATGTGTTAAACTGCAGTGTTCATGGCTGCAGATACATCAATATCTTAGGATAATACTTAGCATAATGTTTGGTGATGCATAAAATAAATAGTCTGATAGCATGTTAAATCACCTGAAGTGCAAAAGCCTGGCATGGTTAGATAACTTTAACTCAGAGTGTACAAGCCTCGCATCTAACCCAATAACCAGTCTTTTATACATATTCATTAAGACCTTTCTCTATATTTTGCAGTGTCAGCCATTTTGGCATCATCTATTTACAGCCCCTTGCAAATTTTTGCTCTCTATTCTATATACTATAGTCATTCTCGCACAGCTGATATTTATGAGCAATATACTGTGCAAATCGCTTCAGCTGCTTCTTTAGCAATATTCACTGTCAATCTTTACTTAGTGGGGAATATCAAATAAATGATGTTTGTATTATTTGCCTAAAGAGACATTAAAAGTGGTTTGGAAGTTTTATGTTACAGTTCTGTAAAGTAATGCCTTAGCGACAAGACATTTTCACCTTGAATTTCCCTTGGTGAAAATGGCTGTTTTGACATTTCTGGGGTGTTTGTATTTAGCTGTAATTTTCTTCTTTTTCACATACTGTACCCACACAAATGATATGTTGTTTTTATCATCATAAGAAGGGCTTTCATTAGATACCATTATGTTCATCATATCTTATAATTTACTACAAAAAAAAAATCATAAAATATGATGAAAAATTAAAAAAAAACACTTTTTCTCAATGTGACCTAAAATATAATTTACACAAATACAATCATTAAAAAATACCCCGTCTAAAATAGTTTATAAATGTTGTACCGAGTTCATAAATATGCATGTTTCCATATTTTTCGGTATTTTTTTTGCGAGTTATGGGGCAAAAACCAAAAATAGTATTTTTTTGTTTTTTCCCTATATTGACCTTTTGACCCCAACCCGAACCCAAAATTTAACCCTAACACTAAATTTAACCCCAACACTAACCCTTATGCTATCCCTTAATACATTTTAATTTAATTTTAACCCTATCCCTTATGCTAAAAATTATTTAATTTTAACCCTATAGGCTGATCTAACATAATACTAGTTTTAAGCTAATTAAATCTTTTTTTTTTTTACGTTGAACTACTGCTTGGTTGCCTCTAGGGTCAGTCAAGCAGCAAAATCAGAGCGACGGTAGTGAATTTACTTTCACTTCCTAAGCTCAGATCACCAGAGGGCATAGCCATATTGACGGGGCATGCTGCTCCGTCAATATGACTCTCACGATCGCTCCGTGGGGCGATCATTGGTGCCCCAGAAAATACATTTTGGTGCTGACTATTGCCTCAACATCAAGGCAATAGACCAGCACAGTTAAAGCGGTATTCGCGATCGTTAATCGCGAAAACCGCTTGATTCACCGGAGATCCAGGCACGTCCATTGTGACGAAGGCATTAATAAACAATAAAATGAACACTATAAGTTGTACACTATTCATACATTAACCCAGTGCTTGACAAATATGTGAAGCCTTTACAGGCCGTACATTCTGAAACACATAGCTCTGAACTTTAACATAGGTTAAAACCACCCTCCTGCCGCCCCGCTAGGGTTGCCACCTTTTCTTTAAAAAAACACGACCATGCTATTGTCTCCTCAGACTTAATATTGACCAGAAGCCGGCTTGCCAGTAAGGTTGCCACCTTTTCTCCAGAAAAATACTGGCCCTGCTGGTGTCTCCATAGCCTCATGACAATTTTTTACTGGCCTGCCGGTAAAATACCGGCCAGGTGGCAACCGTACTTGCCAGTAAAAATACCAGTCGGTGCATGGTTTATGATATAGGTGTGTCTGCAACAGTATGTATGCAAACTAGCTTTGAGCACATATAATGTGTATGTGCCGAGCACTCAAAATATCTTGCACATACATGAGTGCATTCCAATAGGTAAAACATGCATAAGGAGCAATTTGAGAATATTTGTATCATTGTGCGTATTTTTCCTCTGTTTTGCACCTATTCTGTTTATTTTAGTTTAACATGCATTTTTCTGGTAGTGGTCATATATTGTGATTATATCTGCGCACACGAAAGACTTTGTGAAAAATAATTCTTCTTCTGCATGTGAAAATTTCACCAGGGTTTAGCAAGGGCTAAGAAAAAAGGCAGAAAAAATATTCACAAACAAACCTGTTTTTATTTTCAAATGTTCCCGTTTTTATTCACAATGTGCTCAAATTTACAAAGTTGGGTGTTAACTGTTAAGTAAATCGCAAAAAGGAACAAAGAGCAAAAATAGTAGTGCACATTTAGATTATTGTTCTCCTACGCCTCACCAAAGTGGTACGCAGGTACAGAAGTCTCAAATTGTGACTGTCCCGCTAGACTGGTGACAGTTGGTAGATGTGGAAATATCTGTAGAAACAGGTGGCACACGAAGCAACAAGATTTAGGCACTTGGAAAAAACAATAGTTGAAGATTTATGCTCATTGACAAACAATGAATGTATGGTGGCAGAAATTCCTATGTGAATGCAATGTTGATCCTTTAATATATTTGTGAACCAAGCTTGTTTCCATAGCTTCCTCCACAATATAACACAGATTGCTGCTTTTCCTAACATTTTTTCATCTACCTAACATGTTCAACATACTAAAAATAAAAAATTGGTTAAAATAATGCTAGAGGAACCATGTTCTAATGCATTCAACAGCCTGGTTTTAATAAACATTAATCTGTCACATACTACAATGGGTGTCTGGATAAATGACAACATAATGCGGCCAAATGGCAACTATGGCTTTCCAAAGTTTCATTTGGAGACCGCCCAATAGTAACTATTGGATGTCAGGGAGAGAGTGATTGATTTTCACGGATGACTAATATGTTCTGCCTGCCTAATCAGGATCCTCTCGACATAATTCACATCTTCGCACCCGGCACATCCCACAGATTCTCCGTTTTCTTTTTCTTAAGGCTATACTGAGATGATATCATTGCCCCTTGACTATTGAGCCTTATTTATGTCTGCTGATAAACCAAACAGTAATGATTTCAGAGCCTTACTGAGTCCAGCGAATGATTCATTATTCGACAAGTAAGAACAATAGCTGAATTTATATTAAAAAATAAAAAATAAAGTCTATGCTCGACGGGAGGGGTAGCTCTCCATCTGCTGCTGGGCTGGAACTGCCCTAATGTTTTGTAAAGGCTCTGGTTAGTCAAATGCTGGTTGATTATTATCAAGGTGCAGCTGCAAAGCTCAGTGCTGGCTGCAACTATTAAAGTATGTGTAGAGATTAAAGGATGTCTACATGTGTTGGCCCAATTGCTAGTAAATATACAGCTTTTTGGTTCGTTTGCATGCCTCGCTTTTGGTGCAGAAGGAATACAAATATGGCAGCAGAAGGGGATACTGGGGCAGCATCTTCTAGTATATCTCCAGTTGCTTCAGACTCATCTGCCCCCACCACCCCATCCATTTAAATATGCAATATTACCAATCTCATACTGATCCCCATCAAATCACCCAACTAGTTCATCCATTGAATTTTTTTTTTTAGAGACAGAGGCTTACTTCTGCCACCTGAAAGCTATACATTGAATGACAGTGCTCCATTATTATTTAGCTCTAATCTTCACAAAATCCACATGCAATTAGGGAATTGACATCTCATAAAGAAATGCTTTGGTCAGCATCTGGCTCATGTCAATCGCACAGCCAATAGCAGGTTATAATGCTGAAGGTGTGTTTGGCATCATAGAAGTCACACGCCAGTCAGAACTGGATGGTGGTATCTCTAGAAGACTACATAATAAATACCACTCACTTTGGACTATGGGTCTCATCATGTAACATCTTTTTTAATTTACACAGAAGAAGACCAGTGGAAAGTTGGCCTGGAGGGTTTTGTCTTCCAGCAACCTTTGATTAGACCCATGTAGAGCTCACAGCTGCTCAATGCATCATATCATCACATTCCTTTCCCGACGTGTCCTATGGCCAGCTCTCCCTGCAGTTTATTTGTTTACAAGCAGGGTTCTCTGTATCTCAAGTATTGGTCTATCCCTGTTTGTCTAGCATGTGACTCCCCTATACCCTCACTAAAACGTGTAGAATGAATTACAGTGGCATACCCAACATAATAGTAGGTTAACAAATGTGTGAATACTATTTATTTTCATCTGAACTAGGGTTGCCAACTGGCTGGTATTTTACTGACGGGCCAGTAAGAAATTGGCTTAAGGTCAATAGCATGGCTGGTAGTTTTTTTTAAATAAAAGGTGGAAACCATAATTTAAACCTGAAGGGGTGGTTTGGTTTAAGGTAAATATTATTATGCTATTAAATTAAGTATGGTTCATGAATAAAAGTTCACACACACACTGAGTAAATGAACTGTAAGCCTTCCAGCTGTTTAAAAACAATGCATATGCAGCCTGAGAGAAAAGGAGCTCCAATATAGCTGTTAGATGCATGCACATATGGATGTGCTTGCCCTATAGCGGATAGGGTAGAAAGAGACCCTTTTCTATATGTAGTCACCCCTGCTATTCACTACTTAGAATAACTAATAATGCACTAGTAGTGAGTGACAGTTGGTAACCTGGTTACAGGCTACATGATGCAGAGACGTATGGAGCAAATTACATGTATATTAAAAATAATGTGCCAACTTTATCGCCAAACTAGAGCCACTGAATGTTTCATTTTAATACAATGTCATTGCTTGTGGAAGCCAATTTTCCAAATAATCTGCAATATTCACATAACTGGTGTTATAAGACATTTTAGCATTTTATTTTTCCGTTTTTACAGTAAGTAAAATACTTACCCCCAGCCTGTATTGTACCAGAAGGCTGGTAAACAAATTGGCTTCAGGAGAATTTTAAGCCAATGAATGCAATAGCATGGGCAGTATTTATTTTGCTTTTTTTTTTTTTTTAAAGCAAAGTTAACAAGCGTGTCTTCTTACTATAAAGTACTTTTATTACCATTCCCATTCCACTCCTAGTATTTACTAATAAAATGTTAATTTAAATCATTAACTATTGATCATTTTTTGTCTTTTAGTAGTAAAATAAACATGGACATTAGAAAAAGTCTTCTACAAGTATCTAACCTTATGGAAGACACTGGGGCCAGCACAGCGAGGGAGTGAAGACCTGGGTTCTCTTGGGCAGACATACTATTCCCTTGAGGTCTGACCGTACACAGCCGAGGAGCTTTCTCTCCCAAACCATATTTTAGATGTTCAAACATATTCCGTGGGGCATATGCAGCAGTTCAACAGCCAGACAAGGCTGAGGTCCCCTCAGGCATATCTGGATAGCCAATAACAGCAACCGAATGTGTATAGCTGTGCCTGGCTTTGGCAGATTTACTCTCTCCCTGCTCTAGAGCAATTGTAGGGCAAGGAGAGAAGAATTAACCCCTTCACTACAATGGACGTGTCAGGCACGTCTAGCTGGGACCTCCATTTGGGTTAAATTTAGGGTTCGGGTTGGGGTCAAAAGATCAATATAGGAAAAAAAACAACAAAAAACACTATTTTTGGTTTTTGCCCCATTTCTCGCAAAAAACTGCAGAAAAACACGGAAACATGCATATATCTGAACTCAGGACAATATTTAGAAACTATTTAGATGGGATATTTTTTAATCATTGTATTTGTGTAAATTATATTTTAGGTCGAAGTTAGAAAAAGTGTTTTTTATTTTTTAATCATATTTTATGATTTCTTTTATATTAAATTATAAGATATGAAAAAGACCTAAATGTTACAATGGCCCTATTGGAAATGTTGGGGGGAATGGGTTGGCAATAGCAATGCACTACTTGTACTTATTTCTGTATAAATTCCAAAATAATCAAAAAAAGCATGGGGTACTCCCAAACTCAGGACAACTATCTGAATCTATCTGGCATCTTTTTTCATTAGCTGTAGTAGATGAGTAAAATATTTTTCAAGTAAAAGTTGGACAAAGTGGGTTTTTTCTTTAGATTTTCCCACCATATTTTATTTTTCTAATAAATTATAAAATACAATAAAATAATGGTATCTAAAGAAAGCGCTTCTGATACAGAATTTGTTTGGATACAGTAAACAAGAGGGAACATTACAGCTAAACACAAACACCGCAGAAATGTTAAAACAATCATTGTCCAGCATGGTAATAAAAAAAATGACAGTCTGGTCATGAATGGGGCTAGTGGAAAGTATCCACATATATAAATAATAGCATGGAACAAAAGCTACCATCCAATTCGACTAGCACTTTGCATACAAAAACATCCACAATCGTTCAGCAACACCAACTGTTTGTTTTTTGGTAAGCAACACTTTCCCCCCCTCCTTTCAGTTATGTGTTTCGATTATAAGGGATCTAGGAATTGAACAATAGCAAATGCACACTAAAAAAATAGACAAGCTGTCCATCACTGGTGGCTTTGATCACAACATAAATACCTGTTATAATGAGCAAATCAATAAAAGATGAAGCAGTATCCAAAATAATCATATTAATAGAGCACATCATGCAAGATGATGTTTAAAAAAAAAAAAAAATCTCCTATATTTCACACTTTCTGGTACATTTTCATCATACCATGTATCAAACAGTTTTGTTTTGTTTTTTTGTCGGCTGACCCTTGGTCAGATCAATACCAGTGAGGGGTGATTAGTCTTTTGCAAGGTTTAGCTATAAGTAATTTTGCTGCAGGCATGAAACAGCTCCATGAAATAAATGATGTCTTTGTAAGCTGAGTTGATGGTACATTTAATAAAATTGTGTTTTTCCATTAGGTTCTTGACTAGTGTAACATTCCAGTTTTAGGTATGTCAATTCTCTTTATGAGTACTAAAGTTTCAATCTTCTGATGAAAATGCAACCTATTTGGAACTCAAGGTTCAACTGGTTCCATAGCATTCTACAATGCAAATAAAGGAGTTTTTAAAAAAGGTTTGCACTGTTGTACATAGTAAGGTTTCTATTCCTTTCCTTTATTTGCAGTTTAGATTGAAAAAAAAAAAAAAGATTTAAGCCCATCAAGTTCAAAGTTTTTTCATATCAATGTTCCTACTGTTGATCCAAAAGAAACAACTGCAACACCCCCCCCCCCCCCCCACACACACACACACACTATTTAAGGCATAATTTTTGCTTCATGAATTGGCCAGAGCATAATTAACCCTTTAAGGACCAGGGATTTTCCTGGGCCAAGGACCAGAGCGTTTTTCAATTTTTAATACGCGGTTTTTGAAACATAATTTTCCTCTCTCTCATTTAACATACCCATACAAGTTATATGTTGTTTTTTAAAGGACAGTTAGAGCTTTCTTTTGATACCCTATACATAAAAATGTTATTTTAGTATTAAAAAATACATATAAAAGAGGAAATTTTGGAGGAAAAAAAAGTTTTTCCCCATTATTTTCCCAATAATAAGCTACACAACTAGTGCAACACTAACCCACTTATCCCCCCTAATTAACTAACTAATAAAAAAGAAAAATATTGGTTCCCAAACCCCCCTAAACAAAAAAGACAGAAAAAAACTCTGAAGAGTGCGATGTCAGATCCATAAAAATCATGCAACAGGCATGCAGGGGTTAAATTTCATTAAATATATTATTATTAAATATATATATTTAAATTACCTTTATTTATTAAAAAAAACTTTATAAAAATTGTAAAAATAAAAAAATCTGTTAAAAAAAACTAAATGAGGGCCATAAAGTGGAAGGAAACTGATCACATTTAAAAACTGTGATCAGCAATGAAAGGGTTAATTTTTTTTTTTTACCTCTGTGTATGTTATTTATTTATTTTTACTTGCAGGTCACTCTCTGTGCTTCACTATAAGAATGTGAAGCACAGAGAGTGAATTAGAGGCAAAGTCAGTGTGTGAAAATGTGCATGTTATCGCGGTGATCACTCAATCACCACAATCACATGCCCGGAAATGCACCGATCGGGTCCAGGAGCTTAGCCTCGGGTGCGAGGCTTAGTCCTGGACCCGTTGCAGACTATATGGCGGTGCCCACGGAGCGCACCGCCGGCTAGACTGCATGGCGAGTTAACTCGTCATAAGGTCGCTAATGGTGCGGCTCTTATGACGAGTTAACTCGTCATAAGGTCGGGAAAGGGTTAAGGTTACCCACCCTGTGAATGCATCATATTATATTTGTATAGTGAATGCATCATATATTATATGTATAGTATTTTAGCCTTTGGACACACTTAGCACATCAACATGTTCTCATTTTCCTGTTTACCCATAGGGGAAGTTGTTTGCTCCTCCTTGCATGGTTACAGCTTGTGAGCAGAGGGTTAATTGGGAGGTGGATAAATTGGACCAAATAATCAAAAAGGTTATGGTATCAGTATAGGATGCCCACTACACAGGTTAGGGTCTCACCTTACTCACTGAGATGGTTGGTGAGTTTCATTAGACGTTGTCCAGTTCATATATATACACATACATACATACATACATACATATATTATATATATATATATATATATATATATATATATATATATCTTTTTGTATACACCTATTGCAGCTCTTTCACTCATCTCTGTTATGTGACAAGCTAAGTGCACTAACTTTTACTTTCACTGCAAGCAGTTACAATGGCCTAATGAGTATATATAACATTTACAAAAAAAAGGGCATCACAAAAATCTGTCTATAAATATAAGCCCGCTTTTCAAAGTTACTTAGTTTAGAAGTTCCAGCACATTATATTTTCTTTCAGGACTAGACAGAACTAGGACATCATCTGCTCTTGTATCATTGTTCATCTGCTGGGTGCCATGCTTCACAGCATGGAGGAAACAAAAGAAAGCATCTCAGTTCTGGACATAGAGAAACTTATTTCATCCTAGTACTGAGCTTTCAGATATTTCCATGAATATTAAAATGTATACTATGCAATAGTCAGTGTATCAATCAAATAGAAGGTCAACATGCCTTTCACCAATATTCCACTTGTGGATAAAGTTATTGAATAGGTCATCATAGCAGCCTGGAAAGCACCCAAGGTAGGACAACCTACTTGACACTTTCCAATCATGATTCAGACCAATACAGTTAACTGCAAAAGTGCTGGATAAGTGTCTAATGATACCCACTATCTCCAAGATGATGGCAAAAACTGAATTGTCAATTTTCCTGCAAAGATCTCCATTCATCCTCAGCCACCCTAGTAACAACCCAACCATCACACTTGGGGGAAATACGTTTTCAAGGACGACTGTAGTAAAATGCAACTTATGTTTTAGTGAAAGATTGCATCCAGTTTAGACATTTTAAATAGAAATGTTTTGAATGTACTTGTACAGCTCTATCAACGTGCAGACATATTTTTTTTGAATCTTGAGTCAATCCCCCTTCGACTGACCCAAGATAGAGGCTTCAAAAGGTATTTTTATTTGTTTTATTTTAATTTAAAATACATACATTTGATGCAATTTTTCAATTAGACACAAGTTATTTTTTTGCCAACACTTGTCCTTTAAACAGCAATAATCTTTGTATTTTATTCCCAATGGAAAGCTTGCAGGGTGTTGGCCAATAGTAATATCCGCAGAATAAAAACAAAATAATACCTTGTACGCTTAAATTCATTCTAATTATTATTTCAAGGAATTTATTTAAGCTAGGTTTACTAATAATAATCGGCACTTCTCTTTTAAATCAAAATAGATTACATTTGAGAGAATCTAAAACATGTTTTCCAGTATAACACCAGTGATTTTCCTCAGTTACATAGTTTATTTTACTATGTAAACTTAATAAAAGCTATATCCAACAGGAGTGAGATATAGTAAAGCAAAACAACTTTCAGCTTATCATGACTACAAATTATGTGAGACAACCAGAAACAATATGGAAAGTGCCTGAAGCTCTTGGTTCCAATGACCTTGCGTGCTACCGTCGTACTCTTTATTAGGATACATCTCTCTGCATCTTTTATATGTTGTCAGACTGCTTGCGTTCATACCTGAGAGTTCTGAAAGCTAAAATATGCAGGGGGAAACAAATTCACATCCTATAGATCTGTTTGGCACGACATGACCGAAACTCTTAAATAGATGATGCACGGAAGGAGGAGCCAACAAGGATGTTTATAAAGACACGATGAAAACTTGTGTTTCTCTTAAAACAATGAACAAAAAAAAAATGCTTGAGGGTTTGATTCAACTGAACAATGAACTGACAACCGAGCAGCCAGACGTAGACCAAAATAGACAAGCTTGAAACATTCTCAATTCACCACCAGTCCCCTGTTTAGTGAAGCCTTTAGTGTTATTCTTTGAAATGAAAAGATGAAGTATCACAAAAAGTCTGAATTCAAGCCTTCTAAATATATTACAGTAGGAAAAAAAGATAGTGTATAGTGTAGCACACTGAGGACACTCAAAGAGGTATTAAAATATCCACTCACTTATTTGAGAGCAGTGTAGGTGATAGAAATGATAAATCTGTTTTCTTTACTTTCCGTGATATAGCTCTTGTCTAAAAATATTTTTTGGACACTTGGTGGAAATGCGCCGTTAAGAAATCCAACCCCCCCCCCCTCCCCCCAATATAAGATCTTTAACATTCTCTTCCATTTTCAGTTTACGCTGAGCACAGATCAAGTGATCTTCAAGGGATTTGTCAAAAGTAATCAGTTTGTTATGACAAAAAAAAAAGCAGCATATAAACCAGAAATAATGTAATGCAAGTGCATGCTAAAAGCAGTCATGAAAAAAAAACAAAAAAAAAGTTATATATTGCTCAGCAGTTGTTCCTTTGCAGCATTTCATAACAAAGATTCAGTCCGGTATGCTGAAAGCCCTCAGCATTCCAAAAATGTATTCTAGGTGCCAATAAATCACAACTGTTTTACCATATGCCACTTTGTACTGCCAAGCATTACCAGTCTGTTCTTCTTTCAAGCAAATTTCATTATATTATAGCTTACAGCACTGCTCATTAAAAAGTATTATTAAAAATTGTCAAATTGTTTTCAGTACAAAGTAAACTTGTATTTATTTTAGATGATAAGGACATGTGAGGGGTATTAATGCACTCAGTGCCATTTTTGTACTAGAGAGAAGTGTGCATGGTTTTGAAAAAACGTTCATGTTTAATTAAATGAGGATATTCCTACTGCCTGGAATGACTCATTAAAAAGCCTATATATAAAATACATGATTTAAATCAATTCTGATTTTTAGTGTGCTAAAGGGTCTATCCTATGGTCTATTGCAAAGTTTGTTGCTGCATAATGTATGTATGTAGTTAAAGGGACCTTAACACCTAATTATTGTTAATAATGTGAATGTAGAGAATAAACAATCACCAAAATTATCTACACATTTCCTGTTTATGACATCATATGTGGTTTGATCTACACATTTCCTGTGTATGACATCACCTGTGGTTCGATATGCAAATTATACATTTCCCATTGCAAGGTAGTTCTTTTCAATATTAAGTAACAGGTAAAGCTCTAAATACGTCAGTGGTGTTTACTGTTCGTAACAGCAATTCTGCTAACACAATGTATAGGTCATTATTGATATGTCTTTCATACTCTTCAATTATAATATAAACTATCGTTAGGAAACGTACTTCCTTTAAGTCAGTGCATACTTTCCATACTTGTACTGTACATGCAATCATAGGACAATAGAGGTCGAGACACAATATGTATATTCACCAGGAGGGTGAATCCAGGACCAGGGTCCCGAAACAGGACTGACCCACCTAAAGTGGGCTCTATATTCTAAATCACAAGTTTGTTTAACACTGCCAAACATGAGAGGTTGTCGCTGTCAGCATATTCATCTCTGATCCACATTAATATTTGTTTTTCAGAGTACTTCTCTCTCTTTTCTGGGATCGGTGATATAATATATTGATATGTGTCATTGTCTAGCCTCTCAGACACCTGTCCAGCACTTTGCACCAAATCTTTCTAATGCCTAATCTCTTATGAGCTCAGAAAATAAACCGGCTGAGGAAAAAAGAGACAGGGATCATTGTTAGTAATAAATCACTTCTTGCATTTTTGGTGGCTTGCCTTTCATTGTGTGCACCTCCCATCATGATATTGTCTATGTATTGCCTGTATGCGCACAGGCTGTGATCATGGCACCTTCTTTCCTATAATGTTCTAATAAGCGTGCCACTTCTCACCAGATCTCCCCTAGGAGTCTCTTTTCTCACCCTGCACACCATTATAATTATATTGCTCTGAGAAGGCACAGTTGAAGGTGAAGTGGACATACTGTGCCGAGGAGAGCTCAAGATAGAATTCTAACCCTGACCGCAATATATGTTGAAACTCCTACACACAGTTTTTATTATTATTCTCTATATTTGTATTTTACATGTGCAATGCAGCTGTATTGGCCAGTCAAGATTAACCACAGATACATGAACAATCCGTTAACTACAAGATCCAGTTGCCTGGATACAGACTGATTAGCACAAGACAGGAAGAAGAATGAAGGAAAATTCCACCTGATCCTTCAGGGCCATTTGTCAAAGCTCGTTATGATGACAAGGATATATAATACTTCACTCCAAAATTTCATCAGATGACAAATGTTAATGTTGCATTAGTACCAATATCCAATGGAAATAAATATATATGACTACATTAGCATTATGCATAAAATATTAACACATAAACACATCAATAGTCAATTATACTAACACGGTGCAGTTAGGAGAGTCTGCAGGATGCTTCCTGTAGACAAGGCTGCAGATCCCCTATGCAAGAATCAAGTAATGAGTATATTTGTATTCTGCTGTGGTACTGCTTTTACTGGCACTTATCTGAAACGCTAGTCTGTATCTGACAATACATGGAACAGCCACTTGGAAACGAGTTTGTTGTTTTGTTCTGTGAAAGATCGTAGAGATGTATCCATATGTTCGAGAGTTAGGAAAATTACGACTTTCCCCATCCAAAAATATAATGATCGGAAGTCTTTTTTTAACCTTTGGTAGCAGAGTCAATGATCGTTTGCTTTCTTTTTATTTTAAAGAATTTACATGATGTTTACGGGAATGTATACCCAACAAACTGTTCCCTTACAGGACAACTGTAGCAAAAAATGAACTTAGGCTTATTCGGAAGATTATATGAAGTGTAAATGATTTAGAAATAAAATCTTTAGTGAAAGAATAAAAATAAACTTCCTTATTGAGCCTTCTTTACTCCATATCATTTTCTCACTGGGCAGACATCTTGTTTAGAATCTTGGGTCAAATCTTCCCTCACCTTGGTTCAGATGAAAAACATCTGACCCATTTGACCAAAGAGTCTAAACAACGTGTCTGCTTCCTGGTGGAGCTATGTAGGGTAAAGAAGGCTCAATAAAAGATACTTTTTTATTATTATTTTATTAAAGCCTTTAATTAAACACAACTTCATTTTTTGCCTTTAAACAGAGGCTGTCCGTAAACATAAAAAAAAACACAAGTTCTTAAGATCAAAAATAATGCAGCCTGTCATATATGTCAAAACAAATTTGCAAAAACATGATAGTATAAAAAAAAAAAAATGGATAATAAATAAGTGTAATGCAATATACAGCTCAAATCAGAACAGAACAGCAGGATAAATATAAATTAAGAAATTCCAGATGGAACTGCAAAAAGGTTGCAGATATAATTACAAATTATATCTTAAACGGCGCTTAGCACAAAGCAAAAAAGAAGAATAAAAATAAAACCAAATAAATTTGCCCTGAAATAAAAATGCATCCATGGTTTCCGTAAGCCCTGAGCTCCCTCAAGATCTAAAGCTCCCAGGTCTGTCTTTGCCGATACAGATGGGGTAGCAACGCACAGTGTTTAGGACTTAGTCAGCGTGGTGACAGACTATTATAACCTTTCTAATGTGATCAGTTCTATTGTGTGTAAAATTGTTAAAACTATACACCCATGGGCAGTCTCTGTTCCTTTTGTTTCTTTTTAGGTCTTGCACTTTAATTATGGATGTGATTTCTGACAGCTGAAAGAATTAAAGTGACACCATACTGGAAGTTTTTTTTTTATTTCAGGGCACATTTATTTGTTTTACTTTTTACTGTATTTTCTTTTTCTATGTGCTAAGCACTGTTTTTTTATTTTATATTTATCCTGCTTATATGTTCTGTTGTTTTTCCTGACAAACTGACACAGCTTCGCTTAGTTTATTATTGCATACGTGTATGCTTTATTTATATTTTGGTTTGAACTAAATACTGCTTTAGTCCTATTTTATTATTAATGTTTTCTAATTCTCTATCATTTGTTTTGGGCTTTGCAAGTTTGTTATTTGCTTTGACACATATGACAGACTACTTTATCTTAGTTTTTAATATTTACTTATAGGAACTTATGTGTACTGAATGCCACACAATGGATGGTATGCAAAAAAACAAGATATGTATTCATAATGGTACACAAAGATGTACAAAGCATAACAGATACAAAGATAATCAGATCACACTTGAGAAAGGCACCTCACCAAAATGTAGTGGGGTACACACCGTACATCTCTCCTGTCACTATATATTCTGTGTTACCTAATTGCATGATTTTCTTTGTGAGTATCTTTTATGTGTATTGGTCGATCTTTTAATATTATTTGAATACATATCTGTTTTTTTGCATATCATTCACTGTGTGCAGCTCTTTAAAAAAAATAAAAAACAAACAAACATTAAAGTGATTTCTGATCAGCAGCCAATAGATTTGCAAAAACCAGACCCCAAAATCCGAGTTGGAAAAATTGCATTGTTCAAAACTTGGATACTTTGGTCTAAATTTTGGAACTTTATTAGCAATCAACCGCAATTCATTGTTTTGTGAATGAACTAATTTGTTTTAATTGCCATTGTTAGTTACCAAATCAGATATATAAAGCTAGAATTTATTGGCAAATACATAATGAAAAAACTTCTAGCTAAGACTGACATGGAGTCTTTTTCACTTGGTCGAGACTTGACAGAAAGAACAGAACGAAAATGGACAAACAAGCAATTTGGTCCAAAGGAGTGACTATGGAGGGCTGTCAAGGGCGTTACTAGAAGCAAGGCAGTTTTAAGAAATTGTATGTCACCTTAGACATCATTTATATTATTAATGATATCAATTAGTTCATTCACACAGTACATTTACTACTTAAAGGACAACCGCCGGCCAAAAATAAATGTATGTTTAATTGAACGATGACATCAAATGTAGACATTTTATATAGAAATACTTTAATGATAGAATACAAATAAAATATCATATTAAACTCTCTTTGCTCCGTATAGCTCTATCAGGGGTCAGATAAGTTGTTTAGAATCTTGAGTCACTTTAAGGAATATTTGACACATCTGACACAAGATTCTAAACAATGTTTGCCTTCTGAATGAGCTATTTGGAGCAAAGAAGGCTCAATAAGGTACTTTCTTTGTATTCTGTCATTAAAGCATTTCTATTTAAACTATCTATACTTGATGCTATCTTGTAATTAAACATAAGTACAGTTTTGGCCAACAGTTGTCTGTTAAGTGCGGAGTATTTGGATACATTTATAAGCATCATAAGATTCTAAAAATGAAGGGCACCAGAGAAGGAAAGAGGGACAGATGAATGTATGTCCGAACTAGAAACTATGATTGGAGGATTTTCTGGTCTGTACCTGCACTAAATTTTATATGGACTGAACATCGATTTGTTACACATCATCGTGAAGTATTTCTACCTGCTTCGTTCTCCAGTGTGTACTTTTCTTCTTTTCATGTATCACTGTGGTGACTTAACCCTCATCTATATACATAGCTTTCTCTTGAACTACTTCAGAATTGTGTTTCAGAGTAGAACAGAGTTATTAACGAAGGACTGCATGGCTGCTGGGGGAGGTACAAGGGGGTGTGGTCTAATGTGAAGGGCGTATACGTTCTATTGTTAAGGCGGGGCTCTTCCTTTTCAAATCTACTCCCTCCCCCCCTATTGTATAGGTTTTTTTTATTGTCTGTAATTTATTCTATGTTTGTTTTACTGTCGCAGCTCGGCTGAATGTGACGTTGCCAGGTAAGGGATTATTTACATGCACCCTGCTTAAAGCAGGGGCGGGCAGCGGTACACGCCCATGGTTTCTGTGGCTGGCTAAGGGTTAATATTTATGTTAATACAAAATGTTCAGTATGTTATGGATTTATATTAATATATTTCGTGGTGTGTTCTGGCAAGGAATGATTATTTATAATTTGTTAATAAAGCTGTGACCGTTCCCACCCTTGCACAGTGTCTGTCTGTTTATTTTAGCTGGTTTTTGCCTCCTTTTTATTACCTTGTCCAGCCAGTATTTCTTAATGTGTATGTTTTGTGCTATGCTTAGGGTTGCCACTTTTTCTTCAAAAAAAAAAATAGCAGCCTTGGTACTGTCTCCATAGACTTAACATTGGCCTGATGCCAATATTTTACCGGCCCGCCCAGTAAAATACCGGCCAGGTGGCAACCCTAGAATGCTTAAGCTTGAGCAGCTGAATGGTCACTCCACCCCGCTCCTCCCTTTCCTCTGTATGTTCTCATCTGTGGCGACATGAAATTAAAGAATAAAAAAAATATATATATATATTCTTTTTCTTATGTTAATTACACTAATTAATGTGTATTCTTCTCTCTCTCTTAGCATCACCAGTCAATTATTTTCTTCCAAACCATTGAAAAACAGCCTTCTACCCTTTAATAATTATTCTTTTTAATAACTAAGCAAGTAATGTGCAAAAGAGTTCATTTAAACCTGTCAAAAACTAAAGAAAACTATTAAATCAAACTGTGGTTAGCCAGAAAAATATGTAAATCAAGTCACTCCACGAGTTATATGACTAGTTCCACCATCTGCCCGTCGGCAGGTAAAACAACAGGATGTTATAGCATGGAGAGAACACAACTGGGACTGAGATTAAACTTAGCATTCATATTACAGCAAGGAAAAGGAAGTACAATAATAAGTCTTTGAATAGTACTTGCAATGGGGGCAGGATCAAGTGTTCTTCAAAGATTTGCCTGCTCACAGCATTTAATTAAATCATACCTTTCCATTACTAAAAAAATCAGAAAAAGATCTTGTTCTCTCTTAGTTGAATATTTTAAATTAGACTGCTAAAATCAAAAGGTAATCAAATGGTACTGATGTGCCAGTCTCATTCCGCTACCCTCCAGTGCTCCTTGTAGACAATATGCTGTAACCTTCCCGTTAACCAGCGCTACTGATAATTTCGACATTAATTTAAACCCTAGGGTGAATTAAAGAGCTTTCCTCTACTGGATAAGAGGGAAGGGGTTGAAAGAAAGAGACTGCAATATTTAATTACCCCTGGGCAGTAACACAATGCTACAGATATATTATTCTTATTTGGTGGTATTTTTGAGCTGGAAGATATGCTTTCTGCACAAAGTAACAAGGCGTAATGTCAGGGCCCTTTTCTAGTGTTTTTTATCCAGTCTATCGGAAATGAGAAAATGTGTAAATTGACATGTGCATATCACGTAAAGATACCATTTAAACCAAAACCTGTCTGTGCTAAACCTGTCTGTGCTTCTCATCTTAATAAAGTTGTCATTTGAACCATAATAATTATTAAAAGTTATGTTTTAAACTAATATGAGACCTTGTATTACTTTCATTTTCTCCCCTAATAAAGTTGACAGCAAATATATAGACAGAATATGATATAATGATTTTGGTCTGTGGGTTGGCAAAAGTATAATTTAGCTCACCGGCCACGTCACGGCACACTCTCAGTAGATTACTCTCACCTCCTTTCTAGTGGGCACACAAATCAGTCTATGCTGCTAATAAAACCATTTTAATGTGTTTGAAGAGGTGCAATTAATACTCATCCCAATTAACCCCTGGACAGCAACTGATAATTTGTTATGTAACCTTTAGGTTAAGAATAAAGTATTTTACTTATACAAACTAATATATAAACATATTTACTGAACTTTATTGTGAGTTGTATTGCTCTTGAACTTGAATACAAACCAGAAATGTTGTGGTCCCAGAAAAGAGGGACAATAGAGGAGAAAAAAAAGGGACAGAATGTTTTGGGGCAAAATAGTGACTGTCCCTCCTAAATACATAACACCCAACAGTCTTGCATTGCGTGTAACAGTGCTGATTTTGAGTGTTTGCCCTGCCAAGATCTACCTCTGTCCCGGTTTTCAGGAGAGAACTAGAGTTCAGTGAGCGGGATTCAGGTCCGCAATTATGTGGAGAGTAGAGCTACCAGACAACGAGACCACCACGCATTCGCAGTAGTGCTGGCACTCGACCTCCCAATTTCTGCTCGTCATGTCCTGATTCGCCAGGGGGAAATGTTGGGAGGTATGTAAATAATATGGGGGTATTAATAATATAAATGTGTTAATGATGCCTACTGAACAGTTATTGCCATGCTGCAAGCCCTCGGTTCTTATCTGTCCTGCTACAAAAAGTTAACACAAATAACCATAGGCATTTAACCTAGTGGGTAGGTTGTGTCTTTCTACACGACAATTAAACCAATTGTGTAAAAGAGATCATTCTTTTGTTGGATTGTTTCCTAAATATAGTAAGGGGCACTCCAGATATTAAACTAAAGGTCCTAAGCTGATTTCAATACAGCCTGTGAACAAAAGTTATCAGCGTTCTAACCAAGTCCAATCGCGTAAATCCATCATGCATGTCAGGCCAGATTTATTTGGTAAAACACGTGCCACAGCACAAAATCAAGTCGCCAGGTGCAGTCAGGGTTGATTATATGTCTTACCTGTTGATGTTCTACATATCTGTACTTTAATATTAATTTGTATTTGTAACACTGTAGCAAAGCAATGGTAGTGGCAGAGTTACACAATGTTGTGTGACCCATGAGATTAAGCTGCAGTCTCTCCAGTACATGTACCGGGTGTTTAAATCTTATTACTTGTCAGATTAAACTGTGTGTGTCTAATAGATTTAAATGCAGAGGGCAATGTACCTAATATAGCATTGCTGTTATGGAAATATTTATACAGTGATTTAAAATGCTAACGAAAGGGTAAGATCTGTATTAACATTGCAAAGTAGGCACAAACAAAACAAAATGGTTGGAATAGTTAAACTAGACATCACATATCAGTGTTCTATTCGAACATCATATTCATCAAATCAACTAGATGTTTCATTTAGTGTCTACAAAATGAATATATATGTTGATAACAATCACTGAAATAGTCTAATTCCTGTTCATTTGTATTGACTGAAAGAAACAGTGCAGAGCTTCTAGGACCATAGAATGCTAGACCTTGTTACTCATATATTGCGTTTATACAATGGAATAACAGTGCAAGGAAGAACCATTGAGCTTCACTCCAGCACCCACCAGTCTACTACAGTTTTTGCTATCAGAATCAATTAGTATTCAAGGCTTGTGCAGATCATTAAGAAAAACAAATCCATCCGTTTCTCAAAATCAACATTGTGTCTCTGCATCAATAGGTCCTGAAGAAGATGCACAGCGATGGAATGTTGAACGAGCAAAGTATTCTCTGTATTTATGAGCTAGAGAGTCATCATGCAAGCCTACTAAAAACATACAATCAGAGGAACCTCAAGGCCACCTCACATGTACTCGTTGTATAGACGTATATTAATACCTTGTGTACACACTATCTCATATATCCTACAGTCACTGGTGAGCATTACCCTAGGCTTGCACAGCTACAGTACTTTCACACAAACAAACACAGACACAAAACACACAACTATTTTACACAAAGATATAAATTCATGCATCTAAGTTTTTCTTCTTTTCCACTATTATCGTGACAATAAGCATTTAAACACTTCACTAAGTTGAATAATACGGATTTCATTACTTAATACAAATAGTGTATGATTCTATTACCTGTGGAAAGACTACCTCTGTTTGTATCTCCAAATCCCCCTGTAACAGAAAAATGTGAGATAAAAATCAGTCATGGATAACAGGAAAAACGTCCAATGAATTAAGGATTAGTTTTTGGTTGTGATTAACAAAAAAATAATACTTTGTTAGACTAAAGTCATGTCTGGCAGTCTGGTTTATCTATGTATTCATGTTTATGCTATTGTTTTTATTTTTACGTTTTTTATTTGGGGTCTATGCACTAACAGTGAACTGCGGTGAACCAGCAGATGAACTGAAAAAATCATTTATATAGGACTGGTAAAAAGGTGATATTAACTTGATTTTTGCTATTTAATTTGCCAGTTGACCCCATTTCAAGGTTTTGTCAATAGATCATTGATTTTAAATCATTACATGAAGCTGTCCATGGTCTACAGGATATTCCCCAATGGCATTCAATATATGAAAATGCTACACGGTAGCTATTCCTAATGATGCCCCCTTCTCAGATTAGAACATAGTTGGATGACCTACTTCAACATAAATAATTCTCAGAAAAAAAAAAAACTAAAATAATTTCCATTATTAATTTTTTAAATATACAATGTGCTTTGGCACGCAGTGAAATAGTTGGAGGAAAGCAGGCAAAACACAATGAAGAACATATAACACATTTAGTTAATTACGGTACTTATATTGGGGTGAACAATCATTTGAAGGATTATGTTATACTAGAAACCAGGCAGTCAAATGGAACTTTAAGTCACTGGGTAAAAGAAAAAAGAAAAAAAAAAAAAAACACAACATGACGGTACAATAGTTTTCCCATTTTTTAATTAACTAATTAAAACAGAATGTATTACTTGAGGATAAACTTGATCACTGAATACATGAGAGTAAAAAATGTTTTGTTTAAAACTACATCTACTAACATGGGACGCTGAGAACTCTATCACATACTTCTTTAGGTGTTCATATTCTCTGTTAGCAGTTGGTTCATGGTTTCAGCCCATTGAGAAACTATTATGAATTTTTTTTTATCTCAGGCTGAACTATGAAAATGCCAAAATGTAGAGATTACAGCATCAATTCTACTAACATGTGCTCACAATTAGTATTTTATCAAATTGGCCATCAGCAATGGCATTAGCATTCCTTGGCTGGTAATATATATTTCAACATACATATATAACTAAATATAACATCTAGAACTATCTTTTTCTGGTACAACATGTAGAAAAATTACTGATTTATTATAAAAAATAGTTAAGTAAGTTTGTATTAGATAGAACACATAGATACTGTGTAAACCAAGGACGGATTGAAGTAAAAAACAAGAAAGAAAAATACTGAGAGAGGTCCGAGTAGGTCAAACTAATGCCCATTTGTGGATTTTCGAGTAGATAACATTTTGGATTGCATGATTACTGTAATGTTCGAGACCCAGCTGTAAGGGTATCTATCAGAAAGTCCTTTAATGTACTTCTGTGAGAAAGAACATTTATTAGGCACCGGTGAATGTATAATAGATTAAGAGAAATGTGCTACAAGATATAACAATAAATAAATAAGGCACAATTCAGGGAAACACTTGAAAGCAGAAATATGAAAAAAAAATCATCCTCATGAAAGGGGAAACAAATTAAAGAGAGAAATATAAAGAAAGTAAGAGTTACTGAGAAAAAATGATGGCGAAAAAAAGAAAGATAAAGAGGGAGAAAAGGAAAGAAAGACAGAATAAAGAAAAAGAGAGAAAATAAAGAAAAGGAGGAAGGAACATTACCTAGAATAATATCTGGAAAATATCAGATGGAGGCATCCTGCCAACCATGCATGTCATGAAGATATAGCTAGCTTCCTCACTGGAATAAAGAGATATTTTCTGTGTGGTGGGCGTGTGAGTGTTCCACAATTAGTTATCTTTTGAAAAATTGGAAGGGCTGTATGTTTGGGGAATCTAATGAGAGAAGTCGGAAATCTGGTGTTTTGTCTAATAGGTAATTGAGAGCACAAAATGAGATTGCAGTCATTCAGTTGTAGAGATATAAATATATTGTTTTCACATGTCATAATACACACTTTATCAAAGACAGGCTTTATTATGGGCCATATTTGATCATTAGGTCTAAGAGGTTAATTATGAAAAGGCAAATAAATTGTGAGAAATCAGTGGAGAAAGATGTGTTAATTGCTTAAGGTTTCTGGAGAGTGTTTATTAAAAGAGAATGGCGTCTTACAGTGTGATCAATGTTGTTTCAGTGATACAAGGTTTATATGGAATTACTTAATCTTGACATGTAGGACTTTGTGTTAAGAGTTACTGCTGGCATATCCGGCGTCAGATTTCCTTGTGAATATAACTATATTCAGGGTGTTCGACTGACGTCAAGTGAACAGTGTTGAAGGAACAGACCTTACTATTGAGACACGTTTAATTATAATGTCTATAGTTATAATATTTCAAAATGAGAAAACTTTACAGAAAAAAAACTATATGTACACACACACACACATATATATATATATATATATATATATATATATATAGTATTTATCACGCTAACCACAATCCTTGAAAACTAAATTATGTGCTGTCCACCATTTATGACACAACTTTTGGCACCATATGCAAATGACTTACTGCAATGAAGAAGGATTACTTTCCCTACAAAGGGATTGCCATAAATAGTACACAGAATTAACACATTTACAAAAAAATGTTTTCCATTGATTTATTCATCTGGTTGGAATTTTGCCAACATGTTTGTTCTCTGTACTAACATTGAAAATACTTCTTGAGTCAATTTCATTTGTAACGTTTTAATAAAACCGGATACAATTTGATACATAAAAAACATTAATGATGTTATTATTAGTGTAGTTTAAGCACATCAACTGTGTTCTTATTGAGTGTAGGAATAATGCCATCATCAAACAGTCATGCAAAGGCTTGTCGGTGTTCATTGTAATGCCAAATTATCACATTTGCCCATTTTAGCAGCAATTTGAAATAATTGTCTATGTGAAATTAAGCTCTGGCACATTTTCTTTAGCTGACCAACAATAAGTATTTTTTTTTTTTTTTAAACAATGACAATTGAAGATATTCTTTGTCTTTTAAACCAAAGTAGTCTTTGTAGTACTAATGCATCGTTCCAAGTGAATTGTGCATCTGGTCCCTTTATGCATCTTTCTCAAGCTTTTCTTTTTCTGAGAAAGTCTCGAAAACATTTTTTTTTTGTCACATCTGGAAATTGTGATAAGGAAAAAAGAACTGGGTTAAAGTAAATATATTATATATATATATGTGCTTGCTGTGGCGTGCACGGATATGTTTTCACTAATAGTTTTCAATAATAATAATAATCAAACAACAAGATCAATCAAATTCTTTCTTTATCCCGTTGTACAGAAACACCTTCTTCCAGGTTTGGAAAGCCCAGCTGTTTAAAGGGACTTGGTCAACCTAAAGGTAAAACTATAAGTGGAACAGTATAAAGGGATTAGAGGAACGGCACTCCAGGGGCCAATTTAGAAGGTGCAAAAAAAAGTTGTTTAATGTTGAATACAAAAAAAGTGGATTCCACAGCAGTAGTGCAAGTGTCAGATACACAAAGCTTGACGCGTTTCGCGCTCCAGGCGCTTAATCATAAGCTTATGAAACGCGTCAAGCTTTGTGTATCTGACACTTGCACTACTGCTGTGGAATCCACCACTTTTGTATTCAACATTAAACAACTTTTTTTGCACCTTCTAAATTGGCTCCTGGAGTGCTGTTTCTCTGCATCCCTTTAGACTGTTCAGCTTAGCGGTGTGAGTCGAGCACCGGCAGAGGGCACCGGAGACTGGGTGAGGACGGGGACTGTTTATCTCTATCTGGCAGTTTCCACAAGGGCAGCCCAGATTACCTCTCTTAAAACTATAAGTGTCTGTGGTGTCTTCTGCTAATCACATGACCTGTAGCTTGTTATGTAAATTACACATTTCCCATTTAAAATCAGTTAATGTTCATGTTAAGTGATGTCACAAGCAGGAGATACCCCAGACGCAGAAAACATGATTGAGTTATTTGTTTTGCTTGCATATGAATATATGAATGAATAGTTTTTTTTTATTCTCTACATTCAAAAATATATGAATGTTTATCCTGACAGACTCCCTTTTAGGAAGGGTAAAAGAGGACATCTGAGGATGGTGTACGAAATCACTACATAATAGTTTTGCATTATGTAAATTGTTAACCTCACCCCCTAATAATGCTGTAGAGCAATCATTTACAACCCCCCCCCCCCCCCAACATTCAAGGGTATAAGGATTATCCAGTTGTGTGTAAATAAGAAAATGTGTAACACCTAACCAGTCCACAAGGAGGACCAACACTATACCAGGTGGTATTCATCATTTTATTTAAACACCGTTGACTAATGCCAAAATCATTGGGAGGGTGGTTGAGAATGTCTGCTGCAGAGCTCTGCAGCTGTTTTAGAACTCTTATTCTTTGATGCTCAGGCAGTCTTTAGACCTATGGCACATGTAGCATATTTGGTTCCCAAAGATCTGTAGCACCAAGGTTCGCCATCACTGCTATAAAGGGAACAAGAACATGTTGATTATTGGTCTCATAACTGGTGACCATATTAGCAGCACCACATTTTTATTACTATTAATATACATGCTCTTCAGTGCTACTGCACACTCATATGATTGGTTCAAGTCACACTCACTGAACCATGAAATTATTGGCAGCCTACACTTTACCTCTGCCGATTTATTAAGCTAATGATCCAATGAAAGACTGTATGAAAGCTCAAGTGACTCACAAACGTGTGAGCAATATTACAAAGGTGAATTGATAGAAAGTTTCCAAGCCTGGGGTAATGTATGAAGTATTCTGTTCCCTTGTTTTCAAATGTATAAGCCTCGTATATGACAAAAGAGCCCCTTTGGGAAATGAGGACTGGATGGAAGATTATTAAACCATATAGTGCAATGATACTTTTGAAATAATGGCTTTCCTGGGGCAATTCCCTTTCTTTGCTCTGAAGCAAACAATATCCATATAACCACCAGTCTGAGGTCAAGAGCCTGAGTACAAGAGTGTCAACGGTTATTAGGACTTAAGCACAATATATGCAGCTATTTAGATAAGGCTTGTAGATAAGAATTAACCCAAGGCCACCATGACAAGGCTTGTAATAGCCAACCCTCACTGTGTGTGTTGTACTGTGTTATATCACAAGTCGAGGCATGTGGCTGGGTGGGACACACCATGACAAGCAGTCCGGACCATGGACTTAATTTCCCACTCAGACCCGTCCTCTTTCTCACAACTTGGACAACATTTTCTGTATGTTCCTGCACTGGCTAGTTTTGTGGTTGTTGCTACTTTACCAAATGAGAATTTGATGGATGGGATGCTATCCCAACTAAGTGATGATTGGCTGCAAGAGGGGAGCACTCAGCCTTTTCTTTCTACCTCACAGAACATGACTGAATCCACAACTGCAGCAGGTCTAACTCTCCCACCATATGGAGATCACACTCCATCTTTTGACTGTGCTTCCAACTAGGCTAGCAGGAAAAATCCCTACATGCAAGGCCTACATCACGCTCCCCCCAGTGTCTCTGTCTACTTACGCTCAGGGTCCGGGATGGGTGGTGCAAAGTTTACTATGTTTACTCCCTTCCGCTAGTACATTTAATCCGTGTCCATGGACATTCCTGCAACCCATTGTGTATGGGTAATATCTGATGGATCTGCACAGGCCATCTCGTCGGGCCAGAAAGAATTTTATTTCATACAGCATCTCTGTCATCCCGGAAATGTTACTGCCAACAATATGGCGGGCTGATTATCCCTGTGTGGTTTGGATTTTGGGGCACTCATTTGTGTACTGGGTCTGCAGCAATCTGCCCAGAGAGCGAGGAGATGGATTTTTTTCTCCTGAATTGGTTAAGGTGAACTGGTTTGAGTTCAAAGGTCTATGCTGGTCTTCTCTGGCTAAAACAATGACTGATAGCGGTAATGTGTTTGGAGTGCCCATGTCCTAGTACATCTGGGGAGTATGATATTTGATCCACCCCTGCTCAGGAATGAACTCAAAATGATCAAAGCTATTTTTGAGGCTAAGTGAAACTCGGGTGCCGAATTTGACTTCATCTCAAAAATAGCTGTGATCATGTTGCCTCCCATTACTTTAAATTGGGGAAGACTGGAACCTGGTGCCAAATTGTCAACCTCCAAAGTAACATTTTAGTGAATAGACCCATATGTTAGGGTAAGTCCCTGTGGATTGTGTCTTATCTGTTTTACAGTTAATAATGTCATAGTGTTTTACATTTGTTTCTGTTCAATAAACACCATGGCCTATTTAAATTCTACCAAGTCTCCATGTCTTTTTTCCAGGGTTACTGTATTTACTATGTCATGGTCATGTCTGGTTCATATTCAGATTGCATCTACAACTGAGCTGGGAGGGAAGTGGCGATCCATTTGATGTTAAACCACATAATGGTTTCATAATTCTCAGGGAGCCAAAAGGCTGGTATCCGCACACTGCCAGGGCTTAATCGAAGAAGATGATTTAAGTAAAATCAGTTATTTCATGTCCCAAACTATTTATAATGTCTACAAATATATTATTAATGAATTATTCAGATATAACTTTTTTTTTACCCTCCTTCCATTTCAAGTAAGTAATATTAAATATTTTTAGTTTAAAAAATATCTCTCATGTGTTTCTATAATGCTCAATGTATATGTTTTTTTATTTTTTTTTTAAATACAACATATACAATTCTCATGTTTAAAAAATACCATATACAATACAAATGCAGAATATCATTACCCCACAACCATTGCTGTGCTTTCGATAATGGCACAATATGGCTTTTTTTTTTAGATGAGAGAAGATGTATTTCCTGTGCCTGTACCTATCGAATGCCTACACTATGTGATGTCTCAGAGAAGTGTCTGTCATCTCGGATCAACATACATCTAATGAATTCTTTAAGAGAGCGGCCATTCATCCTTTAACCATGGACCATGCAACAGCAGAAGCAATTTATCCAGATCTAATTCAGTTCAGGCACTCCAATATCAAAGTGTATATTATATCTATATTCAAGCTATGGAGTTATTTAGCAGGCAGGTCATGCACTTGTTGAAACAGATGTCATTGTCAGACGGCTATGTGAAGGGAGATATATCCTGCCATTCTCAGAAGCCATAAAGAATCCAGAATATCCAGCTCCAAATGAATGCAGATAGCATAATTTATTTGCACTATGGCAACATGTTATGCAATTATAAGTCTCGTGAAACAACCGCATGTAGTACACAAACCTTCCTCAATCAGATCAGCATTGCAATTTCAAGAAATCAATTATACACAAGAAGAAATTACTTATTTTTTTTTAACACAGTGTAATTTATTTTTCCCAGAACAATGTCATAAAACTCTAAAGTAAAGAGAAAACAGGAATGGATGTTGCTACATCAGGCATAACCCTACCCTGTCTGTACTACTGGCGCCGGGAAGCTGCTTGTGGCTGACCTTGTGAAGCTCTCCGGTTGAGAATTACACCGTTAGTAACCAGCAATAAGAACATACCACTCTATCAGATAGTGTGTGTGTTTTTAACCCTTTTCTCTTTGAGATTGTTTGTGCTACAAATCAATTGGAACAACGTCGGTGTCTTAGATGTGTGCTACATTGTCAAACTCAATAGTCGCTAATAACAGCGTAAGTAGAGACTATTTTACCTTTAAAAATAAAAAGTTTGGCTTCTAATTTATCTTTGCAAATATTCTTCTGTGCTCATATCCCTTATTTACCCTTCTGAAGCTGCAAGAACAGGGCAACTTTCACCAAAGTGGTGGAATACGTGTATGGTATGCAATATTCATGCAAACCAAGCCAAAATGCCCATCTCAAATATGCCAAGCATTACGTTAGTCCAGTGAGGATCTATTCAAGAAAGAAAAACCTGGGCTGTAGTAACTGTTCTGGTTGTCCGGGGGTTGCAAAGAACATTTACCCCCATACAGATAAAAGCTGTTGGATCGTATTCACATCTATATGATGAAAGACGTCTTTAGTAATAAGATTCAGAGGCAGAGTCCTGCGCGTTTCATCGAGATCACTCAACTTCCTCAGGGTTTTAGTAACTACTGGCGTCTTTTGTCATATAACGGCAAACACAATCCAACAACTTCCCTGTGCATGGGGTAACTGTTTTCTGCATCCCCAACATTTTGGTTTGAATCTTCTATCAATACACTGTCTGTTTTTTGCCACCCTATTGGATAATTATATTTTTTTACCTATGGAATTTCAGTTTCCTCTGATGTCTTCCATCAACAGACCATCATTATGTGGGGAGTATTTTTATTCATTATTGAATTTAATTGCTTGTCTACATTTGCCTTAAAGCTTCTTTTGTTTCTTTTATTTTGTAAATTCATGCTCCCTTTGATGTTAAAATTAGCAGACATGCAGGATTCCAGGGGTGTGGTTTGGGAGGGGAGGTGTTGGGTCCTGCGCATGCAAAGTATTCATTCTCCAGTCTTCTAAACATAGAACATTTTGACCATGGGCTAGAGCCCTGAATTGAGACTAATGATTCTGTTATAGTTTAGGAATACACCACAAATTAGTATACCACAAATCAGCACTAAAAATGTGAATTTATAGTATACAAATTAAAATCTCTCAGTAGTAAAGTTAATATAAATCCTTTGAATTTTTTTTTATTTTTTTTAAAATAGACTAATTATTAATTAAATAGTTAATCCTCTTTTTCATATACCTGATTTGCCGATGATGGTTTCATGCTTTTTTTGTCCATTTTTGACAGTTCTGTTCACACATAACACATAACAAAAAAGGACTTTATGAATAAATTAAAATACCCTCAATGTGTTACTGTCTGATATAAAAAAAATGTAAAAAAAATCACAAAATATGACAAATGTAGCATGAATTCAATCCTTGAAATGCATTATATTTTTAAATGGTGATTAGTCAAAATATCTGCTTTGCAGATGTGGAGCATTAATAATCAGATGCAGAGAGCTGTCCCTTTGTTTAAAATGGAATCCAATAATCCTTTGGATCTCATTTCATAAAAGATGCAAATGTGTTTTTATCTTTCATTAATACCAATTGTGTTTAAAATGGTCTTCTATTTTGCTGAAGTCCTTTTCTTTTTGCACTGCAAAAAAAACATGGCCATGCCCCAATTAGATTACTAAAGCCCTATGCTTGAACCCAATTAATAAAATCAAAAGTGTTAATCAACAAAATATATTGTAGGGCAACCTGGTCCAATTATGGGAGAGGGAAGGAGCAATGTCCTAATAGTCAGAACTAGTTAAAATAAATATTGCAATTATCAGTGTTAATGTGAGTCAAAGCAATGGAGTAGAAAACTGGTTCTTTATCCGTTTGATATGAGAACATGGTTTGAACTTGTAGAAGTTTGTTTCAGAAGGGAATCTAAAGCAATACTGGAGGTGAAGTGTCAGAGCTATTGACCTCTGCACATTCCCAGTATTCATTCTCTGGTGAATGAAAATCATGGTCGCGGGATAGCGGCCCCAAACAAGGACTGTCCCTAAGCAGGACAGTTTGGGAGTTTGGTTTAATACATATATGGCGGATCTGCCTTCTCTCAGCAGCTGCTATGAAATGTTACATTTGGGGTTAACCCCTTAGTGACCGAGTGCTATGTTGCATTTGACGTGCCTTGAAGACCAGAATTCCATTATTTTTGTCATACGTTTACTGAACTGTGAATTTCTTTCTTTGTGTTCAGTCCGCCCACACAAATTATACATCATTTTTTAAAGGACAGATAGGGCTTTCATTTGATACTATTATTTTCATCATATGATATCATTTACTATTAAAAAAATAGAAAATATGATGAAAATATGCCATAAAAAACACTTTTTCCAACTTTGACCTGATTTTTTTTTTTACACAATTACAAATGGTAAAAAAGACCCCGTCTATATATTTCTACTATTTGTCCTGAGTTTAGTAATATCAATGTTTCCTTGTTTGTCTATGTTTTATTTCACGTAATAGGGCAATAAACAATATTAGTGTTTTTTTTTGTTTTCTAACCATTTTCTTCTACAGTGATTTTTTTAACCCGAACCCTAAATTTACCCCAACTCTAAATTTAATCTAACCCTAAATTGACCCCCACCCCTTAATCTAACCCTTGTAATCATCCGAACCCCCATTTAACCCTAATTATTACCCTATTTGGACCCTAACCCTAGATCTAGGTTCAGTAGATCAAGGGTTAGCTTTTTCCATTTATTTATTTATTTAATTTGTTTATTTAATTAATTTTCTATTTTTAACTGTAATACCGCCTAACTGCCTGTAGGGGCAGTCAAGTAGCGGTTTCAGAGCGACGGAAGAGATTTTTTTTTTCTCTCTTCCGTCGCTCTCCTCTGGGCATGCTGTATCGGAGGAGCATGCTCCTCCGATACAGCACACACCTGCGATCACCGGGTGTTCGCGGTGCCCAGGAGGGCACAGATTGTGTTGCATGATGCCTCGATAGAGGCATCATGCAACACTTTAACACACATAGGCAGTGATGAGGTTTCACTGCCTATGTGTGTTTGCGCGCATACGATCACATTCGCTGTGATCGTTTGCGCGCGGGGGGGTCGAGGGGGGGCTGAAAGCCCTCTCAGAGGCTGCTTCGAATCCGAAGCAGCCTCTGAGAGTAGCTGCAGGCATGTAGTGTTGCGCTAATGAGCGCAACACTACATGAAAACGAAGGACGTATATATACGTCCTCATGGTCCTTAAGGACCATGCTTTTCAGGACGTATATATACGTCCACATGCGTTAAGGGGTTAAATATACTAAGGGAGTAGGTAAAATATGGAATATTCATTAAAAATGTCTAATAATTTGGGACAAACAGAGGGATACTACTTTGTAATTTCAATATATGAAATCAGTGCAATCATTTTGAGGACCATTTTCCTGTTACATAGGGATCTGCAACGGTTAATAGGGACAACAGAACAATTTTCAAATCAGAATGCCAGGGGGTGAAGTTATGGCGGGTAAATCAATGGCACTACAGCGCTGGGACACCAGAGAATGCAATCAGGATCGCAGGATTGCGGCCCCAAATCCTACCAAGTTGTACCTCTGTCCCAAAAATAGAGACAGAGGTAGAGCTCGACAAAACAGCCTCCCAAAATCAGGACTGCCCCACCTTAATAATGTGGTTATGTCTAATCCACATAACTGTATCTTTAGCCCTGTTAAAGTACCACAGGAAAGAAGAATCTTTTAGAAAAGTAGTCTTGACTTTTTCTCAGGAAGACACAACCTTTAACAAGAACAAATCTTTCTTACCTTTAATAGCATTAGTACTGGTGCCCACGCCAAATAAATACACCATATGGAGGTGGCTGAACCTGAACATATGTTCTTTAACATCTCACCTAGAAATGGTAATTTTGAAAGTACGTTCGATTGTCAAGTAAGGTCTACAAGTGTGAGTTTGAGATGGACAGAGGGATTTTTTTTTTTTTAAGTTCTAAAAATAGATAATTTCCTACTTACATATTTCAAGCTGTAGAGAAATGCTAATTCCCAGGCATTGACAGACGTCTGACAATGTGTGATTCAAATATCATACAATGTCCTCATGCCCAAGTTCTCCAAAGATGTTCAAAGATCTTTCTCTCTTTTCGAAGTTGTTAGTAAAAGATTAATTTAAGAGTCCTACAGTGAAATTTCACACTTTGTCAAGAAGAATGACAAGGTCAGCATTCCAAAAGTGGAGCAATGAAGAGCATTGTACCCATAATAGAAAACCTTCCAAGTGTTCGCGAACAGCTGTGAAGATGGCACATTTCCTTTAATTTACTAAACACACTCAAGGACCGGGGCTAATGCCTCTGTGCTCCGGCATACTAATGACAACCTACAAGGAAATATGTGCAGTGTCGCATCTTCTCAACCGAAGGACATTTTTCTTTTCACTAGAAATATTGCTAATTATGAGAATAACTAATTGGCTGGACATTTTTACTGCCGGCTGCTGGAGATTATATGAATAATGCCAATTCTGGAAGGTGCAACGGCCACAAGTTATTGTAACCTTAATGAGCATCATTTGACGGCACAGTTAAAAAGTTGTACTGCACTGAAGTGCATCCAGTTTGTAGCAGATTCGATTATATCACCCACACATTGCATAACTATCACCATACTTAATGTCTTATCTGCAAATGTCTGTGATAAGTAAACAGATCCACATGCCATTGCATGAAAGAAGCTTCTTAGGTCAAGATCAGCTAAGGACTGTTCTACGTCTCCCAACGGTGCCAGATCCAGTGGGACAATCACAATTGGGACCAGTGTCCCAGGAGCAATATGTCAAATATGCATGCGCTAGTGAGTAATGAAATATGCGTACGCATGCTCATAACATCTTGTGGCTTTCCCTGGTTTTCTCAGAATTATCCAATAACCATTGGACTATGTCTGCAATATAAAAAATATACCGTTATTGTATTTCGTAGATTAGCAAGCAGGAAAATATATGGTAGAAATGCCTTAATACCACTGGCTGGATGTCTATTTTCCTGTTTGCCATTGAAATAAATGTGTATTTTTATATTGCATATTAATATATATATATATATATATATATATATATATATATATTTCACTGATTATGTCTCACCAGCAATATGCGGTAAATACAATTCAATTTGTTACTGATTTGACTACGACTATTGTGCTATTCAGCATAGCGTGAGGTGCTATTTGGCTACTACGTAATTTCTAACTTCAAGTCTGCTAGGGATACATTGTTATTTTAACTTGAGCATCAATAAAGAATCAAATTGTTTTTACTGCATATTGCTGTTTTTCATCATTATCTGTGGATTCCGTTTTTGGACAGCTCCCAGGTCAGCCCGTTCATTTGGTGTGTTGAGACCTGGTGATTTGGTGCACATAGATCCTCCTTACAATACTATAGCTATTCTGCCCAACACTTGGATTATTAGTACTTTAGGTTTGTGGTGGGTGCAGCCAGTGGACACATGCCATAGTACCTCTCTCTCTATATATATATATTTATTTTTTGAGGAACCACCCAATTTCTCTGCCCTTGGATTAATCCCTTCCAATGTTGAAAAATATACTACTCCATCTGTTTACTGAATTTTGCATCTAAGGCTTTTGGGTTGTTTCATCATCTTCTACCTAACAAAAAAAACAACAACATTTTTTATGAATTACGACCCTCATTTGCCTTGAGGCCAAATAATCAGTCTGTAAAGTGAAATCGATTACCAGCAACCAATTTGTGTTTCTATATTATGCGTAACCATTAGAACCCTTCAGAAACTGACCTGCACAATCCAAACTGGCTTCTTATTATAATCTGGACCCTTTGGCTCTGGGTTCATCTTTTTAATACAATATAGAAATATCCTTACCTGATCCTTGCCCATAATCAAGAGGCCTGTGTTATGGAAAAGATAAGTTATCATTTTCCCCGCTAGCTCATTGTCAAAAGAGTTTTTGCATTTTGCCATTAATACATGTGAAGAAAACAAACAAATCAGGATTAAACATCTTAAATTAGAAAATGCTATATTATGTATAATACAATGATTTAATACACTGTACATGTATTTTGTGTTATAATAGTTGTAGTTTAGAATTCTGTATTTTGAATTCTTTTTACATAATCATGGAAACTTGCTTATTTGAATTGTTCATTTCTGTATATTTTTTCAACATTAAAAGGACATATATATCTTATTATTTTTGGTATAATCATATTAATCTATTTTCAATATGGATTTAACATTTTTATGCCCTAGATATACATAGCAGATGTATATGTTTATTTTTGGTAAATTTTCTATGTTTTTAGTTTTGACATTGACATATTGTGGTTGGATCTTTTTTAATCAGACCTAAGGTTAAGGACAATCTGACCCCATCTTCTTAATAACTTGTCCACACCCTGAAAAAGTTATTGGAAGAAAAAAGGACACCATAATTGACCTTATTTGTATTCTACCAGTAAATCATTTGCATAAAAAATAAAATGTACACACTTGGTGCAATCTTTCAATTAAACATAAGTAATGCTATCTACAGTTGTCTTTTTAATATGTAACTTAACATTTAGATTGTCTGTCAATTGCTTTAGCTCAATGTTTCGAAATGGCAAGTTCCCTTGAAAGTGGATTACTAAAATACTTTGCTCTAAGTTTCATCTAGGTTCATTGTGTAACCTAGTTTTACATGATCAATTTGAGCCAATCTAATAGGTCAATGAGGAATTCACAAGGGTGGGTTAATAAAAGTGTATGCACGCAATGGAAGACTAATCAGGGCAACAATATTTAAGGGTTTACTGAATAATGAAACTATTTGTAACGTCCGATCCTCTGTCCCACACCAATTCCGTCGCAATGCGGTTGCCAGCGCTACCTGAGCTCCTCACCGTCGTGCATCCTCTTCTGCACGCACCCGACACTGAAGACAGGCGCGTGCACGCCGCGAGGCTCTCTCCCCAAACATCACTATGGCGATGGGCAGCTAGGCGCGCATCGCGTACGTCACGGGGGCAGAGCCATGCCCTGTAAAACTACAGGGCGTGCAATTCAAACTTGATTTTTCAAGCTCTCTCTACGTGGATTGCTCCCAGCTTCCTCGTTTTTGCTTCCTAGTGGATTATTCATATAACCGTTCTTCTGGACTACTGACCCGGCTTGTTCTCGACTCTCCCTCTCATTTGTGCCCCGATTTTGTACTGTTATATCTGGATTCTTCTGATCTCCATTCTCCCTGACCTGGCTACTGTGTTTGACCCTCCTGCTTTCTGGCTCGCTCTGGTACTTCGCATCATTTCTGGCTCCCCAACTCAGGACTGTGTCTCAACTATTCTATACCGGCCCCTGCATAGGTCCACCCTCCACTCAGACATTCGTGCCTGCTACCAGTTATTGAAGTTTGCCTCTCCTATAGCCCTCAGTATTGGTGGTGTCAGGCAAGGACTGTCCATACCTGCAATTGGGGTCCTCCCTGCGTTTGGATCACGGTACGTTTGGGTTTCACTATCTTACACTATTACAGGGATCTAAGACGGGAATTTCAAACTTTCGGCCAGTTATTTTAACTTGAGCATCAATAAAGAATCAAATTGTTTTCACTGCATATTGCTGTTTTTTCATCATTACCTGTGGATTCCGTTGGAGAAATTCTCCAGTGCAGCTGAATTTGACGTTTGAAATTCGCGTTCTATCTTTATTGAGCAGCCCCATTACGGTGATTGTAGAAGTTAGTTTTATATATTTTTAGAAGAAATGTAAGAACATTAGTAGATTAGAAGAAAAAAAATTATGTTTGTGTTGCATTCTACAAATTACACCAACTTGTATCACAATAACCAAAATAACCACTACAACGGAATTTATATATATATATAATGGTGCAGAAATCAAGATAATAATGGGGCAGAAATCGCATAATCAAGAGGCCGCAGAGGCATGTTTAAAACACATTTTTCACTTCAGGGAAATATTTCTACATAAAAATATTGGGGCTTATTCATAAAAAATTGCGCACTGCAAGGTGTCGGGAGATTTCCGCCGCAATTGCAGTTTGTTATGTATAAGGGTGATTGTGCTTTTTTTATAACTCCCGACACTTTGGAGTGAGGGAAAGGGACCTCCGCTGTTGGTGGAGGTTCCCTGACACAATGCAGACACTTTTCAGCGCCTGATTTATTTCATGCACAGGCTGCACCGGGGCACATTCGCCGTAGATAACGCAGACTCTTGAAATTTGTTGGGAGTCTGCTCTATACTTTGGCGCACATGCCATGTCCGCCACTATTTGCCAAAATCTGCATGTGCGCCTTGTTTATACGTGCCCCCCACACTACATGGGTGACAAAGCTCCTTTTAGTACATTAGCCTTATAGACTAATGTAAAAAAGGGAGAAGTTACTTCCATTATTCATTTTTTATTTCTTTTTCTCTCTCACAGCTGTCAGAGTGACAAAATAAGAATATGCTCTCAGCATACGCAGGATTATATAATGTTAAAGGTTAGCAATTAAATAATGTATAAACCATTTCAGATTCATTAAAATGTTCATGGGAAATTGTGTCTCTAGAAAAACACTGCTAACAAAGTCTAATAATACAAATATTCACAAATGAAGAGCTACGGGGATTCATGTGAACCTATATGATGCGGTTGTCGTGACAACCGGTTGCAAGAACATATCAGGCAAGTTTTCATTAACATTAATAAACCGTCAGACAGTCTTCAAGAACTCAGAATCAATGTGACTCATTAAGTATCCGCAATAAGTATCTTCAAAATTTAATGAGATGCATAAAGTTTCATTGTGTGCACTGTGTTTTCAACTATTGTGTTAATTTATATTAGCAATAATTCAGATCTTCAGGGGAAAAAAAATATGAAAAATGTCCTTGTGAGAGGAAGTAAATGAAAGAAAAAATATTCAGTAAATTAATTTTAAGTGCGCTATTGTTATACTTAAATGATCCAATAAGATTATCTATGGTTAGTGAACAAATTAACACTGCAATATACATGACCTATGGGTAAACTTTATAGTTTCTATAAGTTCTTTTACAGTGTATTGTATTGTCTTAAGATTGAATTCATTCTCTGAAGTGTATTTGTTATGTTTGGAACTGGTTTAATAGGTGTTATGGGCAAACTACAAAATGAGTAGCAGCTAGGGTTGCCACCTTTTCTTCAGAAAAATACCGGCCTTGCTTTTGTCTCCATAGACTGAACACTGGTCTGAGGCCAATTTTTTACCGGCAAGGTTGCAACCCTAGTAGCAGCAGGGTGAGAAAAGAGGAAAAATGCTCTAATCACTGCAAAAGTCATTTTTATATTGCTCTCTGTATGAGGGACAAATGGCATGTACTTTAGCAGTAACATGTCATTTTATCTCCTGTGTCTTTGACAGCTGATCTGGACCACCATCTTTAGCCAACTTAAGCAATTACACTCACTTTTTCATACAGTGTCTTATAGTGCTAATGAGTTACATACATGCCACCTTCAGCCAATCAGCTGCCTGTAGCCAGTAGTGTAGCTAGGGGGGGGGGGGGGGCACTAGGCTGAAGGGTGGCATTACTCATTGAGACACCCCACGTTGCACTGTGCTGCAGATCCCACTGCAATCCCCTCAGATTAGGCCGCCAGACAAGGAGCAAAAATACAGCTTTTTGTACGTGTACTGAGTTTGCCACTCCTCTCAATATAACAAAATATCAAGAAGCGGGAGGAGAGGCATGCGAACAAGATCAATCCCCTGCAGCTGCTCACTGTCTGCTGGACCCCGGGTCCCGTGCCCGGCCGTAATCGGCAAAATAGAAGATAAGGAAGCACAAGAAAGTCCAATATGCACAAATCTCACAAAGCTTGATCCTTATAAAACATAACGTTTAATCAAATAGAAAAATAAAAAATAAAATGACATGGAGGTAGAGTTAACACATGCTCCTCTCAATATAAACTTTTTTTTTCTTTTTTTTTTTAAACCTTCCTGGTGGTAATATATATATATTCAAAATTCTAATAAGTTCCTTGATCCTATTGAAAAATGGGTTTACCACTTGTTAAAAAAAAAAATCCTAAATTAGTTTAACATAGTTCTGAACATTGTATAGCACAAAATCAATATGATGTAAAATTATCAAAAACATTATAATATAAAATTTTAATTTAACTTTTATTCTTGCAACTTGTTTCATAATGTATGTATTTGTATCTACTGTTAAATGTGTAACTGTGTAACTCCATTCTGGACTGGGTCCCCAGGACATACTTGAAAACGAGAGAAATCTCAATGTATTCTTCCTGGTAAAATACTTTCTAAATAAATAAAATAAAAAAATAATTCATGTTGCTGAATAGAACTATATAATAATATTTGAGACATCTAACAATCTGGGAGTATAAGACTTATTTAATTGACTTCACTTGGATTAAATAGTATCGGTTCACCCCCAGGACATTTCTTTTTGGGTCTCTGTGATTTTGTGTGTTCTGGGAAAAATCTTACACTTCTGATAATTTCCTTGACAATGAAACATATTGTATTAGCGGATGCAGACAGCATATTTTTCTTTTCGTTGTTTGCTAAGTAATTTTAATCTGACAGCAGAGTTTTGCAGATATTTTAGATCACTACTTTAGATCAGAGAACAAGCCAAATAAAAGCTGTTCCCACTTTAAAATTCCCAGATAAAATGTACTGATTTTCTCTGACAGTAAGGCATAAATCTGCATCGTCTTCGCAGAGTAAATTTAAAACCAACTTACAGAAGCGTTCGTAAAAAGTCAATTTACCGTGAAACGTTCCACGCTGCAATGTTAAGATAGGAGACAGTATTTTCTCTTAAACCAATTTTCCCAAGTGAATGTAAAACCAAATATTCTTCAAGAGCACAAATGCACCATTATGCTTCCACCCAAAAAAAAAAAAAAAACCCAATCTCCCGAGGCAGCAATTTTCGATAACATTTTGTTAAGTGGCTCTCTTACAAAATGTTTGATTGCCTATCATTTAGAAAGAGGTTGAACCTAAGTCTATCAAACGATCGGCAAAATGAAAAGTTGTGGTCAACAAATGTCCATCTTCCGAGGCAAAATGTCCGCTTGTTATGGCAAAACAACTTTTGGAATATTGTAAAATGTGCATGACTCAAGTAGATATGCTTTTAACTGATGGATTTACTTGCATTATAGTGTAACGGTATAAGTGACTGCATTCTAACAGTATATTTTAGTATACAGGGAGTAGAATGTAATAATTTAATACTATAGAGTATGTTGTGAAAAATCATAATTAATACAATAAACCTTTGATGCCATCGCTGTAATAAGCATAATGCATCAGTAAATAGTAAATACTAATGTGTTAGTGTCATAATGAAGGTATTAAGTTAAACATGACTAGGGTAAATAAAATTGCCATATTAAAATCCTGGGCAGGATACTGGTTTTATCCTGTAAATGTGTACTTAAAGAGACACATGTCCTTTTAACATCTCACTTAGGCTGTGCCTTCACGTATCTTACTTAAACAACCAACGAGCTTGGTTCCTGTCCACAATACCACACTCTTCCTGCTTCCTCATGCCAACATGCGGGAGTGATTCACAGCAGCTTCCTGTTCTCCTTAGGCTCTGTTTTGTTATGTGCGTCTTGACATTGTCCAAAAAAAACAACCTCATTTCTCATTCGTCACAGTGATGCCGGCTGCCTTTATGTTTTCTGTTAATTGTTCAATATACTTAAATATACTGGTGATGTCGCAAATGATACATGTTTGGAGTCCTCATGATGTCCTTTCCAGTGTAGAAAATCAAGTTATGTTCAATTGAAAGATTGTATCAAGTGTATGCATTCTAAAATACAAATATGTTAATGAGAGAATGTCTGCTAGCTTGTTTCTTATCCTTTCTGGCTTAGTATTGTCATGTCTGAAATGTTTTGAATGTTGTTAGTTGCATAGATATATATATATTGATCTGTCTGTTTATTACTTTTGTGCGTAAGCATTTTTATGCCTTTTTGTGGCTGCTTTGGAGTGTGTTTTTTTATATATTTACTGGGCTGTCCCTGTTTATCCACTCTTTCTCGCTGTGGACATGTTGTTTTAATGAATGAAGGTCTGACCCATCTGACCCGAGACGTGTGCACCCTGATAGAGCTATATGGAGCAAAGAGGGCTCAGTAAGGTACTCTATTTATTGCTATTTGAAATTCTTACAATTGATGCAATCTTTCAGTTAAACATAATTACTTTTTTGTTGACAGTTGTCCTTTAATATCCCCACTATGAACAGCAGGAGAGGGGAGTGCTTTAGTCCGTTATTCAATGTACAGTTGAATGCGTTTCCATATAAGAACCATTGATCCATCTAGTCTGCCCAAGCTGTGAAATCCATGACTAAATATACAACTTGACCACAGTTGGTGATTGAATGTTAGCCACACCTTCTCCCTGAGTGGAACAACAGTACAAAGCCTTACAGTCTCCAGGGTTGCTCAGTCTATGTGTGATAGCTAATGGATATCCTTGCTAGTGTGGAATTTTAATCACTGTAAAGTAATGAGATGTCTATTCACTAAAATTCGAGAATAGTTCGAGGAGGTGGACTTTTTAGGTGGACTTTCATTTTGAGACATTTCAAATTCAATACCTTGAGTTTGACTTAGAAAAAAAAACCCAGGTTTGAAACTTCCCCACTGAAAGTAACGGGAGGAGAAATGATCGAAGCTATTTTTAAAGTCAAATCCGGCACCCTATCATGTCGCAAAATGAAAGTCGATCTCCAAAGTCCACCTTGTTGAGCTATTCTTAGATAATACTGAATAGACCCATATGCAGTTTTGTTTTAATTACAAACCTGTATAATTACATGATATTATAAACCTATATTTGACTCTATTCCAGTGGTAGGCAAATCCAGTGTTCATGGTGGGCATGTTTAACGATGTACTATGGAGCTTCTCAGAGCTTGCCACAGACACTGGTGTCCTTGTTTGGTCACTTTTCCTATACTTGCTCTATCCTAACATATATTCTATATTACATTACACCTCGTACCATCTTCAGATAAATCATCCCACCATCCTAATAGTAATTTGGCCAAATATTTGTTTAAATAAGTAAAAGTAATATACAATGTGCATATGGTATATATAACAATATACAGTAGTATATAAAGAAAAAAGTAAATATTTGCGATTTCTTGGAAGAAAATCAGAATTTTTTTTTTTTTTTACTTTTCTTGAAGAAAGATTTCTATGTGACTCCCACAGCGCAAAATAAAGGTCTACATTAGTTACTTCAGTCTTCAATACAAGGTCTATCAAAATAGTTCATGCTTTTATTTATTGTTATAAAGTGTAACATACACCCTACAGTATGTGATTACAAGTCACAGTGGAGTTCCCTGATCTTATAAATGTGTATTGAACGCTGTGGTGACTTTTAATAACATTGTTGTGTGCAGTAAGGGGTTGAACAATGACTAAATGCTGTATCAGAGACAGCATTCAACAGTCCTTGAAGGTGCCATCTAATGTGCCCCATATAAAACCACTGAACAAAATTCTCTTTTGTAAGGAAAAGGAAATGACACAAATGACACATGTGGAATTTGTTTTTTTGTGTGTTAGGAAGAGTGTGGGTGGAAAACTAATACAAAGGTTAATTAAGAGATTGTGTCATGCGCGTCCGGAGGTACCTAACTGTTGATGGGGCTGTGTGAGGTGGGGTCTACACTAAGTCTACAGTACAAACACTACCGCCTGTGTACTGCATCTACAATAATATCCAACCAGCCAAATAACTAGCTGAACCTCATGGGAATTGGAGATATAGCCTTCGGTTGTGGTGACAATACAGTACACTAACTTCTTTGTTGTTCACTCCCATTACATACAGCCAGCCATTACTCGGTGAACACCATAGGAAGTGAAGACTGGGGTAGTTGTGGTACATATTTACCACCCCAGGTAATAACTAAAGTTAAACTAAATGTTGCACAGGTACACACTGGTCGCTAGCTACTACTACCACAGTCATATGACTTTTTCTATTAATGAATAACTAACATTTCCTCCCACCATGAAACGCCTCTCCTGAGACAACAAAGGCAATGGGGAGAAGGTAAGAAGGTATTTGGGTGTGAGAGGGGAGTATATTTTGCTGCCGCATGGGAAAAAAACCCTGCCAACGCCCATGATTGTGATAGCAATACATCCGGTCATTCTTCTAAAACGTTTCTCCATTACATCACATACATAGAGTTTGTTGAAGTTATTCCTAAAAAAAGGTTTTTTAAGTTCTTCAGTGAATGGCTGGTGCATATGTCTTGTCTCTTGAACAGACAAGTTTATACCTCTCTATTTAAAATCAAAAGAAGAGCTATACATTTGTACTGCTCTTATCTCCCACTGTTTTCATTTGAATCCTCGGCACAGTGTTAAGGATCTATAAAACACACATGTGGAAAGCAATGGTGATGTCTGTCTCCCTCTTTGGGTACAGATTTGATTAAATGGCACAGAACTGGCTCACGTTTCTATAGCTCTGTGCACGGTGTGTAGTGTGGGCAGAATTCAACTGTGCACATGTATTACTCATGCATAAGCACAGTTTAGTGCCCTTTCAGTTTGAGTTACATCTGGTAAACTACCTTATTCTTATATCGGCAATGCAGGAGATCAGTGAAAAGATTTCTCAGGGAACTCTTTAAAGTTTTTATAAGAGATTACAGGCAGCACACTAGATCCCATCTAAAGAAGCACAGTCCAACACACAAATACAACCACCCTTTCCCAGAAGGTTGAGCCCCCAGGTTCAGGAAGCTACAAGAGCCGACAATCCAAATCACAATCGCAGAGACGAAGTCGAAGACAGTCCAAAGGGTCATTTTAAGGCAGAAGACAAACATAGTCAGAGAGAAAGACACAGTAACACAACAACGACGAGCAGTAGTAGTAGGAGACGAGCTCAAGCAATAAATGAGTACGTGAAAGGAGTGGGCTTATATAGGGAAGAGGATGTGACGACGTACCGCAAAGATTACAAGGAGCTTCCTTGCATGCAAAAAGGGGTAGAGCTATGCGTGAGGCAAGGGAGTGTCAACAGGATCAGATTTATTGTTCATAAATTACACGGTTATAATCAAGCATGGCACTATCTAAACAGGGAATTAGATCATCTTTATAAAAATCTCAAGTGAAACAGCCACTTTAAAAAATGTCCTTCTGTTTAATTAAAAGATGGTGTCAAGTGTAGAAGATTTATAAAGAAATTATTTAATGAAATAATACAAATTGGCTTCTTTAATCCATATAGTCATCTCAGGGGGCAGCCATGTTGGGTCAGATCTTCACTCACCTTGGTTCAGATGAACACAGATCTGACCAATCTGACCAAAGATTCTCCATATAGCTTTGCCTCCAGGCAGAGCTATATGGAGTAAAGATGACAAAATAAGGTACTTCATTTGTATTCTTTCATCAAAGCATTTCTATACAAAATGGTTACACTTGATGCCCTCTTTCGATTAAACAGAACTTAATTTTTTTGCTACAGTTGTCCTTTAAGATGTAAGTAGTCATTAGAGTATTTGTAGACCATGTCCAGAAATAATAAAATCACCACAAAAATCATGATGCCTCAGTACAAGTCTGGATAACATGGCAACCTCCATGAATATATGGCACAAACAAGATTAATTACATGGGGCTATAAATTAATATAAAATAACTTTTTTGTATCATTGCAGATAAAATGTGTGTATATCAACAAGCTAAGACATTTTATACCTCAAAAAAACAGATATACAATTTTTATACCTAGAAGGCAGATCTATGATTTTTATATTGTGTGTGTGACAATACATACAAGATTTATAAGAATGGTGTACACTTTTGCCTTCTTTAGTAGAGCATTTCTCATCCATCTCCATAGTTTCGTCAGTCATGGACAGCACATGGGAAACTATGGATGGTATGCAGAATAACAAACCTTCTAAACAGAAAATAATTGAAATCTAACACAATCGGATCACACATCGGACTATAGCAGTACACTGTGAGCATACTAGATTGCTACAACACCACAGCTAGAAGCATCTCTGGGAAACGTAAGCTTGAGAACTTTTATGTCAAACTGAGGAATTACACGGTCTACTCGTAAAGCCATGAGTCAACTGCAAACTCCTCACAATGGTACATAGGGCACTTTACACAATAGTGTATAGTGGCCTCTTGTATCTGCATTATTTGTCTACCATTCGACAAAAAAATAACCGATCACCTCCCTTGTTCATAACTGCTATTACCCCTCAGCCTCCTCCTTGACCTCACAGGCCATCACTACTTGCAGTTTACCCTGTGCTGTAATATATAAGCACAGAATCCGAGAGCGAGCGAGCGAGCGAGCAAGAGAATACGACTTCTATGATGTTTCTATGATTTCTTAAACATATTATCTCTCTAAACACTCAGTTTACAAATCTTACATTTCAATAAATAAATAAAATAAATCACACTTTAGAAAATGAATATTCTGATCCTATGTAAAGAGTTATTGTATGCCCTTTCTTCTCTTAGAAGTGTTAAAAATATTTGTACGAATACACACACAAAACATGTTAATGAATTGGGCTATGTGTAAAGTTCAATCCTGGGGCCATGTTCTAGATCCTGAACAGTGGTGACCTTCCATTGTAAATGACCCACTTTTAGATCTTTGCTTTAGAGTTGATCCCTATAAATAACTGCAAAAAAAAATAAAAAATACCAAGCTGTAATGTGTTTGCTAACTAAAATGACACAAAAGGAAATAAAATAGTAAAAGGAGTATAATAATATAAATTGAAACTTTCCTAAAAGCAAAAAGAAAACGCAATATTGGTTATATTCTCTTGAAATGAAATGATGTTGGATGAATTTTTCCATCCATTGTAAATAAATACACATCCAGTTTCTCATATCTCTAATAACTGGTGAATTCAGTTGACACCAATGCAGTAACCTCATCATTAGAGGTAATAAAAGGGACTGTAGGATTATCAGTGGTTGCCATGGTGATACCATGATTATGGCTTTGGGTTTCTTTTCAAGCTGGTTGGACTTATTTACCAGTCAGTAAAAAAAAAAACAAATGGATAATTAGGTGATTATAAGATAGACAGAGCCTTGCTAGAGTGATCTAGCCATACAAATGAAAAGATACATTTTATTTTAAGATGGTTTTGTTAACTCGTTGTTTAAGTAGGCATGGTTCATTGTCAGTATGCTACAAACAAAGCAAGCATTGTTTGTATATGTTAATATGAACTGCTGGTTTAAAAATGGATGTCATAGTATGTATGCTAAGGTACATACAGATACTTTAGTCATTATAATAAAAACAAATATATAGGACTTTATTGATGAAAGAGGGAATTTCAGGGTATTGGGACAAAAATGTCCAACTAAACTAACAACTGACAGCAAAAATGTAACTTTTGTTTAATTGAAAGATTGCAGCACGTATCGGCATTTTAAAACAATACATTATTAGAGGTGGGTGTGGCTTGGAATAGGAAGTGCCAGCACTTCTGTGCATGCTCAAACATAGACTATGTCGGCAGATAAGAACCATTTGGTCCATCTCGTCCACTGCATTTTTCTAAATACTTTTATTAGCCCCCAGTTCCCTATCTTATATCTAGGATAGCCTTGTGCCTATCCCACGCATGTGTAAAATTCTTGACTGTGTTTACCTCTACCCCTTCCGCTGGAAGGCTATTCCATACATCCACTACCCTCTCAGTAAAGTAATACTTCCTGATATTATTTTTAAATCGTTGCCCCTCTAATTTAAGACTATGTCCTCTAGTTGTGGTAGTTTTTCTTCTTTTAAATATACTCTCTTTCTTTACTGTGTTGGTTACCTTTATGTATTTAAAGTGTTTCTATCATATCCCCCCTGTTACGTCTTTCCGCCAACCTATACATGTTAAGATGCTTTAACCTTTCCTGGTAAGTTTTATCCTTCAACCCATGAACCAGTCTATGAACTCTTTGTACATAAGCAGTATTCATTCTCCAGTGTCCAGAAATTTGGAGTCATTCCTTCTCCAGCTACTGATGGACTATGACGCCAACAATACTGTTAGCTAAGAGGTTGTAGTTAATCTAAATTGGAATTCAACTGGTAATTTAGATACTCCATCTATTTTTTTGTGGAACTGTATGTTTATCAAGCTACCCAATCAATTGCTAATCACTGGTTGGCAATAGTGTCTCACTTCTATAGGACAGAGACACTAAAGGAGTAGTGAAGACGACTGCGAACCATTAATAGGCAATTGGCACAGTAGCTTAACCCCTCCTCGACAATGGACCTGCCATGTTCGGCACACAAAGCCTGTCACTTAGTGACCTGGTACATCTTGCAGTGAAACCCACACAGGCAGTGATCAAAGATGATATTGAGGCATCATGCTATACCAAAATCCACCCCACCCCAGGCAACTTAATTGCCTCATGGCAATTAAGTTCATTAAATTGAAATATTGCATGAAGTGAAGCATTTTAAATAGAACAACTTTAATGAAAGAATACAAATAGCACCTTATTAAGCACACCGTGCTTGTGTGGCACTATCAGGGGGCGGACATCTTAGGTAAAATCTTCGTTCATCTGACTCAAGGTTCTCAACAACATGTCTACCATACAAGCAAAAAGGGCTCAAAATATATGTTATTTGTAGTCTTTCATTAAAACATTTCTATTTAAAATGTCTACACTTGATGCAAGTCTTCAGTTAAACATATTCATTTTTGCTGACAGTTGTCCTTTAAATCATGAGAAGCACACATCTCTAAAGTATCGCTAAATATCTTTTGATGACACACACAACATTACTTCCGGGCCTCTTTAACGACACTGCTGATGCCCCATAAAATAGGACCCAAAATACTTTCCGCCTGCTAAATAACATTAAGTCTGCGTAGTAAGAGGACACATTGGTGCAAAGTTCATTGTGCTAATCAGTGTTATATTCCTGCTGATTGTTCCACTTTAAGCAGTTTACCGCCGATCAGCTCTTTTCTATCACAATTCATGTTACAAGGCTTTTCTACATTGCATTTTAAAAACCAGAATTATTTTAAAATATATTGCCCATAAAATTGCATTGCCCTGAGACATTTAGATAAAACAGGTTTTACGAAAACATTTTATTCTTGAACAGGTTATACGTTTTATTAGCGTAAAAATCAAAATCCCAGTATTCACCTAAGCACCTTAGTTACCTCTCTCTATGCACTTCTGATAATACAATGCTAAGCAATGCAAACCAGGGCTGGCTTACTAGACATGAACAAGACACTATAATTATATCTGTCTCAGTATTAAGAAGAAGAAGAAGAAAAATACATTCCAGATACGGCCATCAGTTGTGTCAAATCTCTTTATCCTAGATGTGAACTAGCATCATACCTATTTGAGAAGTGATATTTAGAAGCTGCCCAGTGAATGTGCATTAATAAAACAGTATATTTTTAAAGTATGCCCTACTTGAGTCTAGGGTTGCCACCTTTTCTACAAAAAAAATACCCCCGTTGCTGGTGCCTGCATAGTCTTAACATTGGCACCAAGCCAATTTTTTTACTGGCCTGCCAATAAAATACCGGCTGGGTGGCAACCCTACTTGAGTCTCCTAACCTGCCTGCCATCATATTTATACTTTTATTTACTTCCTTTAGCCCCACGTGCAGAGTTTTCTGCCTTCCAAGACACTGTTGCAGGGGTGAGAGACAACTGGCGTTGCACATTGACGTGGTAATGGCCTCACTGGGTTGTGGTCTAACTTCGCAGTGTGTGTAGCGACCGCTCCAAGACCAGTCACAAAGCCAGGGTGAGTAGCTCTCCTACTAGCTGCTAGCCTGCTACTAATCCACTGGTACACCAACAAAAGAAAATGTGTGAGAGAAAAAAAACAATATAGAGGGGAGGGGGACCTGATCTTAGAAGTGTGTGTGTGTGTGTGTGTGAGAGAGAGAGACAGAGACCCTATGGAATCAGTTAATTAAATAAAGGTAGTTCCAATAGTTATTATTTGGGATACTTTACTTGTTGTAGAGCTGCACATGGAAGGAGCAGCTTCCCGGTGTTGAGAGGAGGGACTGCAGGAAGCTTGGGTCGGAGAGTCAGAGATCCGACCCAAACTATGGGAAATGATGGTGGTGCATGCGTGTGCAGCATGCTGTCAAAAGGTTAAATAATGGAACAACTTGTATTGGATTGATTTCCTAAAAATAGCACATCTCATGTATTAAGGTTTGCTCCGTTATGTAAAAATAACGTTACTTAAGGCTTAACATTTGTCCGTTTGTATGTATGAAAAAAAGTAGGTGATTTTCTTTAAGCACACTTTTTTAAATAAAAATATTGTAATGTTTTCAACCAAATAAGGGTTTATTGTTAAAGATGAATCACAGAATATGTATAAATAGGTGATTTCCCAAACAAAACGTCAACTTAGCTCTTTTAAGCAAAAAAATTGTTCTGCCTCTGTTGAATGGTATAGTATTATTGGAGTATTTTCTGACATTTATTAGGTGGATTTGACTTGTGTTATTCTTCATAAGTACACAACCAGCAGTGATAGATGTTAAGAGGGCTTAGGAATGATTTCGCCTGACGTGAAAATTACAGACATTGTAAATCTGTAGATTAACTCACATATGAACTGTGGTTGTATGTGAAGTGTCCAGTGATACATAAAGAGCGATTTAAGCTGTATAGATATTAGGTAAATAGGTAATAAAGGGAGAGAAAATGGCACACTCTCAAATATAATTGAGAATAGAGGTGGACAAGTGCACAGGCCAAATATATACAGAAAATAACAAATCCACAATCTAGTGGATAATTTACCAAACTGCTCAAATCACTGCGAATATTTGCATTTTTTTTTTACATAATTTGTTACAATATTTAAACGAAATCGCATTGAACTGCTAATATCTAGCAACAAAAAAAAAAACAACGAACTACCACTGCTCAGATACAGACAGGTATTATACTTGTATAGGATTTCCTGAAAACGAATAGATGACTGCTGACTATTTTGGTTACCACTATGGCATAGTTGTGTCAGCGCTACCACCAGCACCGCTCAGAAGACTCCAAGTTCACTTGTATATTTTAGAAGTGCACATTTTTATATTTAAAAGAAGCATGGCACCATCTACATAGGGAAACCCACCGGGAACACATCCCCCCAATAAAGGACTCAACATACAAGTTGGAGTTTGAAGGCCACAGCGTTTATTTCCAAACACACTGTAACGACTTATTATACTTTAATAAACTTTATAGGGAGGGAAGGAAATCAGCTTAGGTAAAATAGTTTTAATGAGCTGATTATTGTAAGAATCTAGCTTGTATAACAATTTTCTCCCCACCCCCTAGGGTGGGGAGAAACCCTATTCGATATACCTTAATGGATATCCTGCCTGCAGGGCCGATCCTAGGGTCACGGGCGCAGGATTTTTTTTGGCGCCCCCAGGTGGGCGTGGCTATATGATAAACCCCTCCCCTTTACACATGTATGTTCCAATTTTTCATTATTGGGGTGGGGGGATTCTTGTGGAGAGCACAAACTTTATTTTTAGATGAAGGACCAACACAAGCTTTTATTTTAAATAAAGATATTTATTTGGCAGTAAAACAGTGTAGTGGTTTTATTTATGTCTATGATGCTCAGCCAGCAACATGGGAGACTTTTGCTGGCTAGCAGTTTTAACTACAGTTCCCATGATGTCCAACCAGCCAAAGTCTCCCATTAGTCTGGCTGAGCATCATTGGAAAAGAAGTACACAAGGAGCAATAAATAATATTCCACCAAGTCAGTCACTCAGTTGTCTCTCTCTTCCCATACCTCCATGTCTTTCTCCCTCTCCACTCATACCCTCATGTATCTCTCTCTCTCTCTCCACTCATACCCTCATGTATCTCTCTCTCTCCACTCATACCCTCATGTATCTCTCTCTCTCTCTCTCTCTCTCTCCACTCATACCCTCATGTATCTCTCTCTCTCTCTCTCTCTCTCTCCACTCATACCCTCATGTATCTCTCTCTCTCTCTCTCTCTCTCTCCACTCATACCCTCATGTATCTCTCTCTCTCCACTCATACCCTCATGTATCTCTCTCTCTCCACTCATACCCTCATGTATCTCTCTCTCTCCACTCATACCCTCATGTATCTCTCTCTCTCCACTCATACCCTCATGTATCTCTCTCTCTTTACTCATACCCTCATATATAACTCTCTTTCCACTCATACCCTCATATATAACTCTCTCTCTCCACTCATACCCTCATGTAGCTCTCTCTCTCCACTCATACCCTCATGTATATCTCGCTCTCCACTCATACCCTCATGTATATCTCGCTCTCCATTCATACCCTCATGTATAACTCTCTCCACTCATACCCTCATGTATCTCTCTCTCTCCACTCATACCCTCATGTATCTCTCTCTCTCCACTAATACCCTCATGTATCTCTCTCTCTCTCCACTCATTCCCTCATATATAACTCTCTCTCCACTCATACCCTCATGTATAACTCTCTCTCCACTCATACCGTCATGTATAACTCTCACCACTCATACCCTCATGTATCTCTCTCTCCACTCATACCCTCATGTATATCTCGCTCTCCACTCATACCCTCATGTATAACTCTCTCCACTCATACCCTCATGTATAACTCTCTCCACTCATACCCTCATGTATAACTCTCTCCACTCATACCCTCATGTATAACTCTCTCCACTCATACCCTCATGTATAACTCTCTCCACTCATACCCTCATGTATCTCTCTCTCTCCAGTCATACCCTCATATATAACTCTCTCTCCAATCATACCCTCATGTATAACGCTCTCCACTCATACCCTAATGTATAACTCTCACCACTCATACCCTCATGTATCTCTCTCTCTCAACTCATACCCTCATGTATAACTCTCTCTCAATTCATACCCTCATGTATATCTCTCCCTTCATACCCCATATATTTTTCCATGTCTATCTTTCTGTTCCTCATGCTCCCCATGGTGGTCTTTTTTTCTGCATGTTTGTCTCTCCTTCTATACACCCATGTCTGCTGTCTCTTTCTCTTCATAACTCACATGTATGTCTCTCCCTCCTCATAATCCTGTGTATTTGCCTATTAATATGCCACAGCCAGTTTGCCCATTTATATGCCACTGCCAGTTTGCCCATTCATATGCCACAGATAGTTTGCCCATTGATATGCCACAGATAGTTTGCCCATTGATATGCCACAGATAGTTTGCCCATTAATATGCCACAGATAGCTTGCCCATTAACATACCACAGTTAGTTTATCCAATAATATAGCACAGTTAGTTTGCCCATTAATATGCCAGTGTCAGTTTGGCCACTAATATGCCAGTGTCAGTTTGTCCATTAATATGCCACTACCAGTTTTCCCAACAAAAGCATTACCCCCTCCCCCCATTCCCCAGTACTCACCTTGCTGCTGCTGTTTCGTGTCTCCTCCGCACAGTCTTCCCTCTATGCACACTCAGAGTGCAGTGCAGGAGGCGGGAAATAGCCGCCGACTGGATGGGGACTATCAAGTGGGCAGCGGTGGCCCCTTTAACCGGTTAAAAGTTGCCCTGCCTACATACACACCCACACTTATGCACAGGGTCATGCATAAATACACACAGTCACACTTACACAGACACACTTAGGTCCGCCACTAGGAATTTCAGGGCCCCTTACTGAACACATTTTCTGCCCCCCCCCCGCCAACAATATCTCCCACTCGCCCCACCTACTCTCACAAGCATGTTATCCTGGTCTAGTGTAATATGGAGGGTGGTTGGGAGCAGTTGGTCAATATGCCAGTAATATTTTGCCCCTCAATATGCCAGTATTTTACAATTTACTGTGCCAATATTTTGCCCCTTAATATGCCATTCTTTTGCCATTTAATGTGCCAGTATTTTGCCCCACAATATGCCATTCTTTTGCCATTTAATATGCCATTCTTTTGCCATTCAATAGGCCAGTATTTTGCAATTTAATATGCCAATATTTTGCCCTTCAATATGCCATTTAAAATGCCAGCGTTATGCTTGTTATTTGCACCCTTCCCCAGTACTTACCTCCTTGCTGCTCTGTCTCCTGGTGCTCTGCTCTGTTTAGCAGGTCCCCGGCTAAATGCTTCCCACAGAGCCGCGGACCCGCTAAACAACGGGGAATTTTTTTTTTTACTTTCGTGACCTGGACCCCTGATGGTGGGCTTGCACTTAGTCACCATTACACACAGACACCCTTATACACACACAGAGCAATACACACAGTCACACTTATGTACACACACTTACACAGACAGTAATACACACATTGACTCACACAGAGAAAAACACATTCACACACACACACACACACACACACACTTACATACATTCACACACACAGTGAAACACACATTCACACACACACACACTTACATACATTCACACACACACAGTGAAACCCACAGTGAAACACACACACATACATTCACACACAGTGAAACATACATTCACACACACACAGTGAAACACACACACTTACATACATTCACACACACACACACAGTGAAACACACAGTGAAACACACACATTCACACACACACACACACACATTGAAACACACATTCACACACACACTTACATACATTCACACACACACAGTGAAACACAGTGAAACACACACATTCACACACACACTTACATACATTCACACACACAGTGAAACACACACACACAGTGAAACACACATTCATACACACACTTACATACATTCACACACACACAGTGAAACACACACATTCACACACACACACAGTGAAACACACATTCACACACACTGAAACACACACACATACATTCACACACACACACAGTGAAACACACATTCACACACACTGAAACACACACACATACATTCACACACACACTTACATACATTCACACACATACACACACACACACACACACACACAGTGAAAAACACATTCACACTGAGACACACACTTTCACCCTGACATACAGATTGAAACACACACACTTCGTTTCATTTAAAAAAAAAAAACAACACGTTTTTACTATCGGTCCCCCTCCCTGGAGGGAGGAGGACATTTCCGGACGGTGTCTGCAGAGGAGGCAGAACACCGTCATTCAGATCTTCTGCCAGATGTCACCAGAGACATCCAGCAATCAGACAGCGCGACGGGGCGGAGCTTGCACCCGTCGCGCTGTAATGAGATTAGGAGGTGCGGTGACCGCAGGCGCTCACCTGCGGGCCGCACCTCCAGAATGAGGGAGAAAGGTGCTCATCGGAGCTCCTTTCCTCCCGGTGCGCCTGGGCGCGGTGCACCCCGTGCACCCGCCAAGGATCGGCCCTGCCTGCCTGTCACTCAGGGAGGACCCATGACATTCTAGATTGTAACTCTCTAGTGGGAAATCCCCTGATCTAGGCCTAGTCATCCAGGGATTTACTTTTCCAAGTTAAGGCTTGTCATAAAGGCTGACAATAATTTATTTTTTGTTGTATTAGCTTAAAAATGGCATTTTTTTCTAAGGGCGAATGAGCCTCACATGATAACATCTTCAGACAGAAGCATTTGAAAGACCTCTTGGGAGTCAATCAGAAGGCTCACAGAGGTCCATGGGGATGTCATTGCCACTATTACTTATGAAGAGGCATTAAGCCCAAGTCCACTCTGATATATAAATATAACAGCAGCCCAGCATACCATGTAGAGAGTCTTTTAATTCAGACTGAAAAGGCAACGTTTCAACTCAACAGAGTTTTTTTCAACCCTTGTCTTTTGTCTAAATAAAAATACTCCCGACACGGTGTGCTGGACTCCTGTTATATTTCTTTACACCTAGAAGGCATGGTTGGAGCCTTCAGATAGAGTGTGACTCCGGATATCGATTCATTGCACTATGATGTCACCATTATTTTCAATGGGGATGCATGGAGCATACACATACAAATCGGCAACACATACATCTTTCAAATTTAATCCATGGGTTAAAACATGCTAGTTTTGGTGTAAGCTCAAATATGCAAAAACAATAGATAAATGAGCATGCTGAAAGGAATTCTGGAAATCTAAACACGGTTCATACTGTGAATGTAGACAATAATAAACAATGTATCATATTGCAAGGGATGGGGTCATGTGATAGAACATGCTTCAGCCTCCCTGGTACAGGTACCACATGTCTGGAGCTCAGATTTTCTGCTTTTTGACTATGTATGTTTTATGAGTACAGGCATTTTAAATACAATGCATGCTCCATTGGCAATTTGCAAGCCAAATTTGACAGACCTAAAAAAAAAAAAAAATACTGTTCTGTCAAATCCGGAACGGTTTGCGACTATGATGGCTATATTTGGTGCTAAAGGCTGAAATTCTAGGCTACCTGTATGCTAGGCTGGGATGTCTATTCTTCTTATTGCATTTTCCATTAGCTGGTTTGATGGTTTAATGGGGGGAGAATGTCCTATAGTGAAGTGACCTTTGGATGAGGGTAGCTGATCTTCAAATTACCTACTTACTGAATCATCACAGGGAAGTATGATGGTAAACAGCTGAAATTAGTTGATGTCTGCTCATCAACCCAAGAAATGGGTAAGAATGAAAAATGCTATTTAAATAATTGTAGTGTAGTCAATGTCTCTTGAGCATGAAAGATGTATGCACTTCAATTATAACTCCCTTTGACCTTTCCGATTTTATTTCACAGATTGTTTCATTTTATTTTGCAATCGTTTAACAGCAAAAGTTACACCAAGGTGCCACCTTCTACTGATTTTAATATTGTATAGTATGTCAATAATTGTATAAGCAGATTGTATCTGGCCTAACAAAAAAATGCAAAAAAAAAAATAAATAAAAAAGCAACTATCTTCCAGGAGCTTAGTATAAGCCAGTTTCGCAAAATGAAAATGTAAATGTTGCAGATAATTATCACTAGCGATGAACTTGTAGATTAAACTTGGATCTAGAAAAAAACTAAATTAAAAATTCTCAAAGGGGACACAGCTGTATAGGATTCAAAATGAGAGTTTAAGATGATTAATTACATTTGTATTCCTGTGGTAACCTTCTCAGGATATTATGCACAATCTAAAAACATAAGTACAAAAATACCGGGTTTATCAGTGCATCCAAGGCGAAAGAGTGCGCACTGTATGCATGTGTGTATACAAACATTGTGTATGTAACAATATTATATATTGTAACTTGTATATAAAATTGATATATGTTATAGAGACAAATCTCCAGTTACATCAATGTAACATACAACCATCAAGATTATGTACATCAAGTCTTTATATTTTATTCCGTCTTGTGTTACATCATGCAGACACAGACAGATCTCAGTTGTATTTTAAATGTCATAGTCATAAAAAAAAAGAATTTCAGCAAACACTGGTATTTACACTTTTTGGGGAATATATACCTACACATATATTAATAATGTAACGGTATATGGATACAAGCAAAAATGCAGGCAACTACATAATTTCATACACATATATATATTGCTTTTCCAGCAATAAAAAAACAACTAGTCAAGCCTGCAAAGTATGTGTACTAGGCACATGGAAGAAGCCTTATTTCTTTTGTCATGCTTCTTCTTCAATTTGCCAGACAATATCTAACCAGTTAAATTCTTCTTTACTACAGAGCAGTGCCAATCCCCAATCTATTGGAAGCCTACCTGATTGTAAACGGTGAATTACATTCTAAATTGAACAAGGGGTTTCAGTGACACGAACTTAACCTTGAGACAAAAGGGTTGGGAGTGATGACTAGTTGATTGAAAACCTTTGCTTTTTCTCGGTTTAAAATTACAAACAAATATTATTACAACAGTATCTATATATGGGCCTCTCTCAATTATACAAGTCAAAATGCGTTGTTCGTTGTGGTGAAATGAAAATAATCAGCATTATTAAAAAAAAAAAAATGACACATTAGGTTTCACAAAGTAAGACTTGGTATATTATCATCCAACGTAATTAGAGTTTCACAAAGTTATTTTACTCTAAAAATAGAAGAAAAAAAAAAAAACAATAAAGCATCCTATCTGAGCTGGCACAGTCATTTCTCAAGGAAATGATTTATTTTTAATGGTTACCTGCACAGTAATGACTATTTTCTGACACCTAAAAAAAAATATGACATAATGAAATGGAGATAGTACATTTGACAAGTTATTGTAGTTGCAGGCAATCACAATGTCTCAGGTGATCACTCCTGGCAGAGAATTTAGTCTATACCCCAGAATATCTTTACCATCTTTATGACAGGAAAAATATGTTTGACTATTTATTTCAGTCACAGGGTACATTGTCCTGGAGCCCTAAAAATGTAAAGAAGAAACTCTGGAGTTTACAAAATCACTAAGGGGGTCATGTACTAAACAAGTGCAGTGGGAAAAAAAGTAGGTAAAACATGAGTAAGGAGCAATTTGCGACTAATCGAAAAATTTTGCGCTTGTTTTCCTTGATTTGCGCCTCTTCCGTTTATTTTTATTTAGCGCGCATTTTTCCGGTTGCGCTAATAAAATGCGATTAGATTTGTGCGTGCTAAAGAGCATTGTGAATATTTTGTGAAACACAACTCTTACATGAAAATCACACCAGCTTTTAGCAAGTGCCATAAAAAGAGGTAAAAAAAATATTCCCAACATTGCCTGTTTTTATTCGCAATTATACCCGTTTTATTTGCAAGTTGCTCGTATGTACTATTTGAGAGTTAAATGTTTAGTACATTGCAATAGGAGCAAAGCACAAAAATAGTTTTGCACATTAAATATATTTGCGTTTTTTTACTACATGCCCCTCTAAACCTATTAGTATCATTCACCCCCCCCCCCAAAAAAAAAACAAACTGTGAGAGTAAAATTGATTTAATAAGACATCATGAAGATTTTTCAGTATTCTGGGTTTTGTGTGGCTGATACGATATCAATTCCTTACTACACTTATTTCCTTGTCATTCAATGTATTCTACCTGTCATTACAGCTGTAGTCATGCAGTTTAATAATATGTTGACACAATATAATGACACATAAGTAATATCACAAGCTAAATAACAATGACTATTTTTTCCAATTTCTGTTATTCTGTTATTGTTTTGCCTGCAATAAATGACATGCCATTTGTATTGACAATGAGAATGACACCGAGATTTTGAAATTCAGAGAAGCACAGCACTGTGAAACAATACATTGTTTTAGCTTTGGCGCAAGGGGGTGATGTTAATAGATTAAGACATTTAAATACTTGGTGTCTGTATCCATATTTATATTTTGTGTGCTGGTATTTTCCTGCCTGAGGTACAGTGGAAGGACAGAAATAAGTATAACATAAAATATGTGATTTGCCACTGCAGACAGAGAGTTGTTCCGAATTAACCCCTTAGTGACAAGACATTTTCACCTTGACTTTCCCTTGGTGACAATGGCTGTTTTGACATTTCTAGGGTGTTTGTGTTTAGCTGTAATTTTTTTCTTTCTCACATACAGTACCCACACAAATTATATGTTGTTTTTATCGTCATAAGAAGGGCTTTCATTAGATACCATTATGTTCATCATATCTTATAATTTACTACAAAAAAAATCATAAAATATGATGAAAAATTTTAAAAAACCCACTTTTTCTAACTTTGACCTAAAATATAATTTACACAAATAAAATCATTAAAAAAGACCCCGTCTAAATAGTTTCTAAATGTTGTCCCGAGTTCAAAAATATGCATGTTTCCATATTTTTTGGTATTTTTTTGCGAGTTATGGGGCAAAAACCAAAAATAGTGTTTTTTGGTTTTTTCCTATATTGATCTTTTGACCCCAACCCGAACCCAAAATTTAACCCTAACACTAAATTTAACCCCAACTCTAATCCTTATTATATCCCTTAATATTTTTTAACTTTAATTTAATTTTAACCCTATCCCTTATGCTAAAAAATATTTAATTTTAACCCTATAGGCTAATATAGCTAAATAACCTGTTTTTATTTAATTAAATATGTATTTTAATTATTTTCCATTGCAATGCTACTAAACTACCACTAGGGGTAGTCAAGTAGCATATTCAGAGCGACGGAAGTGAAGTTACTTTCACTTCCGAAGCTCAGACCGGCAGAGGACTTAGCCATATTGACGGAGCAGCATGCTCCGTCAATATGGCTCCCCACGATCGCTCCGTGGGGCGATCGTGGGGGTCCCAAAATAGAAATATCGGTGCTGGCTATTGCCTCGATGTCGAGGCAATAGACCAGCACTGTTAAAGCGGTTTTCGCGATCGTTGATCGCGAAAACCGCTTCATTCACTGCAGGACGTGCCAGGCATGTCCTTTGTCATTAAGGGAGATTCACCCAGGACGTGCCTGGCACGTCCTTTGTCGGCAAGGGGTTAATGTGCTAATTATAAACATATTCTAGAAATAAGCAACATTTAACTAGGTACTATCGCTTTAAAGATTCCTCCATTTTATAGTTCAGTATGCCTAATGCTTAGGTGATAAATTAAAAAGAGTAAAAAGAGTAATAATGATAACAGTATTTAAACAGGAAGGGTATGTTCAGAAATGTTCTAGTTCGTCCTGGGGATGTTACATTTGGCCAACACACAGGGGATATTAGTACTGGATTTGCTCAAATATAAGACTAGGTTTAATCTGGGGGTAGATGGCTAAGTCTGGGGATCAGAGTGTTAAGTCTGGGGGGGCAGAGTGTTAAGTCTGGGGGGGCAGAGTGTTAAGTCTGGGGGGCAGAGTGTTAAGTCTGGGGGGCAGAGTGTTAAGTCTGGGGGGGGCAGAGTGTTAAGTCTGGGGGAGGCAGAGTGTTAAGTCTGGGGGGGGCAGAGTGTTAAGTCTGGGGGGGGGGAGAGTGTTAAGTCTGGGGGGGCAGAGTGTTAAGTCTGGGGGGGCAGAGTGTTAAGTCTGGGGGGCAGAGTGTTAAGTCTGGGGGGGGGGGGCAGAGTGTTAAGTCTGGGGGGGGGGCAGAGTGTTAAGTCTGGGGGGCAGAGTGTTAAGTCTGGGGGGGGCAGAGTGTTAAGTCTGGGGGGGGCAGAGTGTTAAGTCTGGGGGGGGGGGGCAGAGTGTTTAGTCTGGGGGGCAGAGTGTTAAGTCCGGGGGGGCAGAGTGTTAAGTCCGGGGGGGCAGAGTGTTAAGTCTGGGGGGCAGAGTAGCAATTAAAAGGAAATAAAAACAAGAAATCTATTGGTTTCAATCCATTTCTATTAGATATGAAAAAACTCATCAATATTCACAAGTAAAACTTTTTTTCCTATAGGGTAGTCTAATATTCAGGCCTTTTATTTGTTTTCTAAATTAATATCCAAAGTTTTGGGGGTCCGTCTTATTTTTAAGCAAATACGGAATCCAATTGAATTGCACTCATTCTGGATGAAGTGCTGAGTTCATTCTATCACCTGCAACTCTGAGAGTTGAACAGATTTTGGAGGCTGCTTTAACCCAATGAGCGATCTCAGCTTTTATTCATGTATTGCATTTATCTACCTTGTTTGCATACTAATGTGAGCAGTCATCTTTACTACTGATAGTACAGCCATTATGTACATGATTATTTATCCCCCTCACAGTTTCCTTTAGCAGGTGCTGATTGGTTTGACAGGCTGAGGAGGAAGAGGAGTACATGGAAGGAAGCTAATGTGAGCTATTTATTACAACTGAATTGACATGTATAAAAAAACAGGCATGAATAGCAGAGTTAGAAAAGTTCTCCAACTGGTTTGTCTTTCCAACAGAGAATGCCTGATTTTTGCAGTTCATTTTCTGATAATAGAGCTTATGAAATCACCACTCACAGTTTGATAAATAAACCCAACAGAGGTAGACACAGTCTGTCCCTTCCATGTTTTTTGCCATAAACTAAAGAGATCTAACATGTCTCAGTGGTTACATGTGATGCAAAGGGGCGTGGGTGGGATGGGTTAATGGTATATGCACAATTGCATGTGGAAGGCTAGAGCAGGAAACTTTGAAATAGATTCCCAAGAATCCACAGACAAAAGGCATGGCAACAGAAGGACATGGAAACAGAACTTACTGCTTGTATAGTGCACATGCTTTTATCCCTGTGTGATTTGATGCAGGCATTCTGCATAAATCACATTTTTGACTCAAGCCCTCCCCAGTGATTACTCTGCATGTTTACTGCAGGTGCGGCAGCACTGATTACCGTATTTGCTCGATTATAAGACGACCCTGATTATAAGACGACCCCCCAAACTTTGGATATTCCATTAGGAAAAAAACTAAAAGCGTGAATATAAGACTACCCTATAGGAAAAAAGTTCAACTTGTATATATTCACATGTAAATTGCTTTTTTAATAAAAAAATTATGATATCAAAAAATGCATTTCTTGTTTTTATTTCCTTTTATGTGCCAATGCTGCCTCTCTCTCTCTTTCCCTTGCCCCCAGCTTTCTCTCTCTCCCCCCCCTTAGTGTTGTCTCTCTCTCCCCCTCCCTTTGTCTCCCCCTCGCTCCCCTTGTCTCTGTCTCCCCCCCCCCCCCCCCCCTTGTTTCTCTCTGCCCCCCCCCCCCCCCTCCCTACCTTGTCTCTGTATGTTGGGTGGAGGTAACCCACTGTTTGTCTGCAAATGCCATCTGGAATAAACTACCATACAATGGTTATCCCTGATTGTTGGATCTTTATTTGGAGGTCAGTGGTTCCATTTTATCCTCTTACAGTATTTCTACCATTTCATAATACTAATTCATAATATGGCAAGTCCTAGCTTTATCAATGCCTATTCTAACTAAATATAATAACTGAAACTATATGACTGAACCAAACAGAAAGGGAAACCCTTTAACAAGGTTCAGGAGAGTATCTACCAGGGCTCTTAGACAGGGCTCGGGATAGTCTAACAACAGGGCTTCAGGAATGATCTGCTCATTACAGGGTTTCAAAACATAGGGCAGCCTCGCTACAGGTCGTCAGGATTCAGGGCAGCCCCATTACAGGGCATCAAGGCAGGACACAGATACAGGGATACAAGAATGATCTGCCCATTACAGGGTTTCAAAACATAGGGCAGCCTCGCTACAGGTCGTCAGGATTCAGGGCAGCCCCATTACAGGGCATCAAGGCAGGACACAGATACAGGGATACAAGAATGATCTGCCCATTACAGGGTTTCAAAACATAGGGCAGCCTCGCTACAGGTCGTCAGGATTCAGGGCAGCCCCATTACAGGGCATCAAGGCAGGACACAGATACAGGGATACAAGAATGATCTGCCCATTACAGGGTTTCAAAACATAGGGCAGCCTCGCTACAGGTCGTCAGGATTCAGGGCAGCCCCATTACAGGGCATCAAGGCAGGACACAGATACAGGGATACAAGAATGATCTGCCCATTGCAGGGTTTCAAAACATAGGGCAGCCTCGCTACAGGTCGTCAGGATTCAGGGCAGCCCCATTACAGGGCATCAAGGCAGGACACAGATACAGGGATACAAGAATGATCTGCCCATTACAGGGTTTCAAAACATAGGGCAGCCTCGCTACAGGTCGTCAGGATTCAGGGCAGCCCCATTACAGGGCATCAAGGCAGGACACAGATACAGGGATACAAGAATGATCTGCCCATTACAGGGTTTCAAAACATAGGGCAGCCTCGCTACAGGTCGTCAGGATTCAGGGCAGCCCCATTACAGGGCATCAAGGCAGGACACAGATACAGGGATACAAGAATGATCTGCCCATTACAGGGTTTCAAAACATAGGGCAGCCTCGCTACAGGTCGTCAGGATTCAGGGCAGCCCCATTACAGGGCATCAAGGCAGGACACAGATACAGGGATACAAGAATGATCTGCCCATTACAGGGTTTCAAAACATAGGGCAGCCTCACTACAGGTCGTCAGGATTCAGGGCAGCCCCATTACAGGGCATCAAGGCAGGACACAGATACAGGGATACAAGAATGATCTGCCCATTACAGGGTTTCAAAACATAGGGCAGCCTCGCTACAGGTCGTCAGGATTCAGGGCAGCCCCATTACAGGGCATCAAGGCAGGACACAGATACAGGAATGCAAAGAATGAAGGAAATAAGAAAGAAAACAGGAAATTACTGGATAAAGCTTGGATGAGCCTGCACATGGGTTGATACGTGACAGTTACAATAATCGTAGCTACTTTTCTAAAAGGGATGCAGCATTAATAAGCAAGGTGGTTGATCCTGACAATTTTAAATACATGATGGTGAGAAACCACTATTGTAGGTCCCAGAAGTCTAAGATACACTGTAAGTCATTGGCTTTCTGTTTCCAGTGACTGTGAATATGAATTTAGTTAGTCTCTATTATGAATGCTGTGTGGTGTAAAGCTTTGTATCACTACACTGGACACTTTCTACTCATCCATGTACATTTGAAATGTCTATGTACAGTGATCTATAGTAGTATTATACACAGTAGTCTGTGGAGTGTCTGTACTTTTTTGCTATTTGTGCATATTTCAGAGCATGTTTCTTTTTTAATTTCTATAGAGTGGGTATTGCTTTCACCACTTTGCCTCCATTAATTTAAACCATCTTCAAACATGTGGCATAAGCTGTGATAACTGTGCTACAGCATCTGTTGCTATAACTTTTTTATTAACAATATAATAATTCGGCATTATGGTTTCTAGTATTTTATAAATTGCTAAACGTACCGGTTTGTAATTCCCTGGTAGAATTCCTGACACCCCTTTTTCACAATTTTTCACACTTCATCTACTGTTTAGCTGTACTGTACTATGCATTATTATATCTACTTATTATACTGTGAGACACACCGGCTATCTGACCAATCAACATATCAGGCAATTATTGTTTTCTCATTGTCTTTGGTGGTGCTCACTTAGCACACCAACCATTCCATGTTTTTGGATTTTTTATTGTGTATCTTTTCACGTGTGTATGCAGAGAATCACACAGGTTGTTGCTGCTTTGTGGGGGTTGAGCGCTAGAATTTACTTTTCCCTTTTCAAATTGTGGCATAATGCTTTTTACATTGAGAATAGTGCCCATAACATTGTTCTTGAGATGCAGTTACCTGCAGTGGTCTACAGAAATGGCATTCATCGGCATATTTGCATTACAAATATACTATGAAGATCTTGCTAATTTTTCCGGAATTGTTGTGGGAGGTTGGACTTTCATTTTCTTTCTACCCTGCCTGTTTGCCTTTTTGTTGTGCATGATTTGGTGCATTCCGTTTAAGTAAGCTAAATTCTCAACTTATTTGCATTTTTTTTAAAAAGTGTTATTTATTTTTCTAAAACCTGTTTGGTAAATATTTACCAGCTTTCTGAGCACATAATACGTCAAGTAACTTGATTTAAAATTACCCGGATATATGTAGCTATTTCACCAAATATTCAAAGATTATTTGCATTTTTTTAACATGTCTTTTCACTACTATGCCTTTAACTAGAAGGTGTATTAAGGTACACCTGTATATAACTGTCCCAGAGCAATGCATGGTTACTGTGTATCATTTAATTAGTGTGCTCTCATGATCTGCATTTTTTATGTTTTTCAGCAGGAAATTGTGCTGTATTTTTTCCTTTACTATTGGCAGTAGAATTTGCTTGTTATGAGCTCCAGATTCATTTTGTATAAACAAAATTGCAGTCATGTGGCACATCTTTAAGCTCAGAAGCTTAGCATTTAAGTACCGTTTTATTGATGTTTTCAGTCTAGCTAGGCTAACAGCTGCCTTTGTCTCCAAAATGGTAACCACACTGTTTAATATTCTCTGACTTTGATATGCGTATACCTTCAAAGTGCAAAACCAAAAATGTGTTTAAGTGACGCTCCAGACATCCAACTAGTTTTGGTGTATTTTGTAGTTTTTAACCTAGATGCATTATACAGTTTTGTTTTGCATACAAATGCATGTAGCTGTGTCCTGTCTTGGCCTTGTATTCTGTATATTCAGTTCTCTTCTGCCTTAGTTTGCTATTCTGCTTGGTCTATCTGCTTGTTTCAGCCTGCAACATCCAACAGCTAACAGAGTTTTTCAGCAAAGGAGAACAAAACATTGGTGAGGAAGTTGTACCAGAACTACAACTGGATGATAGGGGCAGCAGCAAAGAAGACAAACCAGAAGAGAACAAATGAGCTCTTGAAAAGGTTGTGTATGTAGTCAACGCAGTTAGTGTGAAAACCAGGTCTGAGGAGGTGGTGAAGAAAAGTGAATTTTGGCCCAGTCAGTCTATATTGAGCAAAACATCAAATGTTCTTAAGGCATAGCTTAGTTTATGTTGATGTGATATTTAAAGTTATTTATACCTATTCTCATCTTGGCGGCCTCAGATCACCTTTTTTATATAATTAATTCTATTAATCTCTTTCCAAAAATCTCTATCAAACTCTTGGCTTGTTTCTCAAAAAGTTCACCAGTACAAACAGTTCCTTAGAAGTTGGCCCATTGCCACTGCACTTTTAAAACGCTTTAAGCGTTATAGAGAATCATGGGATATGTCGTTCCTTAAAATCTGACGTACCAGGGTTAGCCATCACTTTTCTAGCATGATGACTTGTAGCCAAAAGGAGATTTTTTCTCTTTAAAGCCTTCCTATAATGCTCAAAAAAGCATAACCTGATCAAACCTGTCTGTAACCCCTTCAGGACAAAAGCTATTTTGGGATTTTTTGTGCGGTTGATTTTTTTAAAGAAATGTATGGCTTTCTTTTTATTCCACATTTTTCCTTATCCAGTGATGTACCAGGACAGTCCTGTGTCTTTAAAGGACAACTAAAGTTATTTTTAACCCTTGATCCCCTAAAGGAAGAAAAAGGACAGACATGATCCGTTCCAAGATGGCAGCGCCTGCAGCAGATGCAAGGGTTGCCAAAAGAGGGTACGGCAATAAATACCATATAGTCAAAGTACAATAAAATGCACCCTTTTCTTATGTACAAAATAAACATTTAACTATAAGCCTTGGCATAGGTGACCATTGTTCTTTTAAAAAAGGCCTTTGATTATCTTTAGTAATATATATAATATACCCATGTATAAGAACATTCAACTGAACTAGAAGGGGGGGGGGGGGGGGGGAGTGTGTGTACATATTATGACCCTTTTCTTGTTATGGTCATAAAAGTACAGGATGTTTATTTTGCATAAAAAATTCCCAACTTGAGGTGTTATGGACAAATGTCTCTTTTACTATTATACACTTGTGTTTATGTCTTATTTGTCACACATTCCCTAAAAGAATATCCTTGGTCATAATTTTGCTCAGTAACTATTTCCATTTCCGTTATTAACTCCTCCCCCACTTCCTTTGTGTAAGTTAACAGTTATGTGCCACATGCAACAAAATGGAGAATCGCTGTTAAAGTAACAGTAACTGTTTCCCCTGCAGCCCCTCTTTGTTCAGTAACTACTCACTCCCCCTCCCATCGTGTAACCAAGATGGAGCTGGAATGTGGGTGGGAGAACTCTGTAATGATGAAGTCACATTCTGTAGGGTGGGTTTAGATAAGACCCCTGAAACTATTAGCCAATTGTTGAATGTATACTATATGTTTAACTGTGACTCTGCACATGACGTATTCCTGCTTTAAAAGGAATCTCCCACTCTGGGAAATAAAGGTTTGTCTCAGGTTTTTCCCTGATCAGAAACTTTGTCTCCGGTGTGAATTACTTCTAGGGGAGAGCGCATTAGTTGATCAATTTGGGAGGAGTAGATAGACAATAAAGCAAAGTTTGCTTTCATCCAAATCAGAGGAACCCAATGAGCTACTGGAGCGTCTTGAAAGCCGATTATGTTCGGATACATGCAATGTTAGGACATCCTGAGGATACAGCTTTAAAAAGCAGCAGGTCAGTGTACCAAGCAATCCATAACCAAGAAAAAAAAACACAGTATGGGAAGCATAATCCCTGCAAAATATTAAATATTCTTTATCTGACTTTAACAGGCAAACTAGTTTCACGGGAGCAACCATAACATTACACACATATTTTATGTTTGCAAAAACAGCTACAAACTTGTATGTCATAAAGGGTGTTCCAAAAGAAAATAACAATGTTTAAAGTAAGAACAAACGTTTTACGAGTCAGTTCACAAGAGCTTGATTTAAAAACAATGTCATCCAACTTGCCATTTTGGATGGTAGCATACCTACGAAGCGTAAGTTAGGGAAGGGCACATTATTTAATGTATTAACATTATCCGGTATTTCTTTATTTAATACAATCTGTGTGAAACAAGAAATGACACAAAATGACATGACATGTCAATTTTCGGCAATAATCATATAGATATCTAACATCATTTACTACTTAAGATCTAGCAATTGATATGTTTAAATATGTATAACATGTACGAACTCTGTATTTTTAATACTATAAAACAACACAACAGTATGGGCTTTTCACACAGAACAGTGACTGCACAAAAAGCCTCAACGGACATATCTAACCCAAAGGCTGCCAGGTGACCATCAATGATTTAGAAGAAAAATACAAATTATAAGAGTTATAGCTAGCCTCCCAAAAATAATGTTTAAGCACTAAGACACTAGCCATATAGTAACTATAAGTTTACAACACATAAAAGTGTAAGCACATACAAACAAGCCACAAGCGGGAGGTCACCTGGCCATCCATTTTTGCCCAGATCAGTCTATATTGAGTAAACTATCAAGGCATACCTTAGATCATTATATGTAATTTTTTCAGATTGGAAAATATGTGTAGATTGCTTATAATGTTAGTCAACATTATCTGGCTGTGCTATGGGATTATCTTGACATGCTTCACGTAGAGTCACATATGCTAAACACAGCAAATACAATGAAAGACGGAATACATCAAAGTTGTATTCAGCTTTCCTACATTAAAGTTGTTATATATCAAGCTCCGCTGACTGCCGTGTGTAATTTTTGCTTGCTTTGATATCATTTTCACCAGCAAGAGATAATGTGTCTAGACAGAACAGATAAGCCTACTGCATCAAAGACAAGTTTCCAGAACAAGGCATGGATAGGCATCATCCTAAACAGATCCCCTCTTTGACACAATGAAGTCCTTGAAGAAGACACTATGTGAACAATGTGTAAAAATGTAATGCAAATGATTACAGTGTATAATGGAACATAATTCACTTAAAGTCCATACTCCATATTTAACAAAATTCATTTTTACAACCTTGTATAGAAGTGTTGTGTGTGCATGGAGTCCACACGGGGGCAATGGTAAGGCCAACATGCAAGCTAAATAGGAATGACTTCCTATGGCCATATGTGTGATTTGTGTGTCCTGATAGGCACTACATCTTGTAAGCAGTATTATTTTATTGTATTTTTACGCTGATGTATTACAGATTATTTTCGGATCCACATCACCTATTGTGGGAAGCCCTTTCTATGCTTGGTGAATGAGCATATTTATGCTCAGGATAGTGTAAGTGATTTTAAGGAGGTGATGGTTTAATATTGATCCATACAGATTGCACTGCGTTATGTTGTATTTTTCTTTTCCACATATACACCCATGCAAGCTTATGAAGACTTGTGAAGATTACATGCTTTAGCATAAACGTATACTTATTTGTTTTGCACACAAGGTGGTGTTTTCACTTTTATCAAGTTTTTCTCACTCTATTGTTTTTATTCTATATTTTATTGCTTTGTAGTGATTATGATAAAATCACTAAGAATGTGGGTTAGTGGCCCATTGTTTCTCTTATCACTTTTTCTTCCATACTTTTCTGTTTTAACTGTATATAGATTTGACTTGCACATAAAGTATGGTGTCCTCTGAATGCATATGCATGGCTGCTTCATTGCACACCATAACCCAGCAATTAATAAATTATGGGAACCAAAAGGGCCCAAGAATTGAGCACCGATCAGATTTAGCAAAGCTCACATGCACAAATAACATTACTTTGCATTAATATCTATTTATATAGCGACAACAATTTACATAACACTAGGTACAAGAGGGGGGACTACATGCTACGTTAGATGAAGAAGGACAGACTGATACATGAGGTATACATGAGGTAAAGAGTCCTGCTTGCAAGCTTACAATTTAGAGGGAGTGGGGCACATAAGATAAATAATGGACTGAGGAGGTCAGGGGAGGTGATGGTAGTAACTGTATTAAGGATGGCTGGAGGTAGGTGGGTTTGGCCGGAGATTGGTTATGTGTGTTATAGCTGGAGGAGTTGTAAGTTTCCTATTCCAACCAGTGCTTGAGGACAAGCATTCTAGCAGGATGAAGAGTATGCTTCCTTCAAGAGGTGAGTTTTAAGAGACTTTTTAAAGTTTGGGAAAGAGGGAGAGAGCTGGGGAAGGGAGTTCCAAAGAAAGTGGGTAGCTTGGGCAAAATCTTGCTGGCGGGATTGGGAAGAGGAGAAGTCCATGTGAGTAGTACAGGGGTTGTGCAGGGTAGTATCGGATAATGAGGAAGGCAATGGAGGGAGGGGATGAAGAGTGGAGTGCTTTGTTGGTTAGAGATAGGATTTTGAATTTTATCCTAGAGGATATTGGAAGCCAGTAGAGGGCATTGCAGAGAGCAGCCACCGAGAATGAACGACGATCGAGAAAGATGAGCCTGGCAGCTGTATTTTGAATAGATTGCAAGGGGGATTTTGGCAGTCCCTTCGCTGAGGAAAATGTGAATGCATGCAACGTTTCTTAGGTGCATGTGACAGGATGTGGCTAGAGACTAAACATGGGCAGTGAAGGAGAGAGCCAAATCAAAAACTACACCAAGACATCGGACGTGCTCAGCAGGTACAATAGTAGCATTTTCAATGGTGATAGCAAAGTCAGGTACAGGACAGCTTGAAGGAGGGAAGATGATCAGCTTTGTTTTAGAAGCCAATTAGTTTTCCTAGAGAGGTTGTGTAAAGGCAAAACAACAGAGGTCCAAGGACTGATCTTTGCGGAACACCAACAGAGAGTGGGTCAAGTTATGATGCCTTGCCAGCAAGCGACATGTAGAAGGAGCACCCAGATAGGTACAATTCGATCCAAGAAAGCTCCATACCACCTATGGCGATATTGAGGATAGTATGTTAAGAAGAAGGCGGTGGTCGACAGTGTCAAAAGGCAGCAGAGAGATCTAAGATGATCAGTACTGAGAAGTGGCCTTTAGATTTGGCAGAAATGTTGTCATTTGACACTACTGAGGGTTTTTTCAATAGAGTGTAAGGGTCTAAAGCGGGATTGAAGACGTCAGTAGATCAATGGTGGTCAGAAAGTAGGTTAGTCGTGAGTGCACAGTTCTCTTCAAAAACTTGGACACAAAGAGGAGAAGGGATTTGGGATGGTAGTTTGATGGAAGTGTTGGATCTAGGGAAGATTTTTTTCAGTACAGGTATATTTTGCAATGCTTGAAGACTGAACAGCCTTCAGTTACTTGGTGTGTAGTGGGAATAGTCAGGTCTGTGAAGATGGGAGAGAGAGAGGTGAGACCACGTTTGTTAGGAATTTGGAGCAGTTGGTACAGACTTCTTCATATACCTTTTGCTCACAAACTCAATCAAAAGTTATCACAATGATTCCAACACTTATGTACAGGGCCGGACTGGCCTACCGGGATACCGGGAAAAATCCCGGTAGGCCGCCTACCCTGGGGCTGCTTTCGGTGGCCGCGGCCCTTTAAGAATGTGGGCGGCCACGGCCCTTTAAGAATTTCGGCGGTCGATTCTCCCTTTAAGAAATTCGGCTTCACCCAGAGCATGCTGAGCGGGAGAGGAAGGGGAGGGGGATTCTGCTGCGTGCAACCTGAGAGGAAGCTGCCGGACTGCAGGTACGTACAGTATGTACAGTATGGTGCTGGGGAAAGTGAGTGTAAGTGTCTGACAGTGTGAGAAAGTGGCAGAGTGCAAGTGTGTGAGAGAGTGGCAGTGTGCAAGTGTTTGAGTGAGTGGCAGAGTGCAAGTGTGTGAGTGAGTGGCAGTGTGTGAGTGAGTGGCAGAGTGCAAGTTTGTGAGTGGCAAAGTGCAAGTGTGTGAGTGGCAGAGTACAAGTGTGTGAGTGGGTGGCAGTGTGCAAGTGTGTGAGTGAGTGGCTGTGTGTGAGTGAGTGAGTGAGTGGCAGAGTGCAAGTGTGTGAGAGAGTGGCAGAGTGCAAGCGTGGGAGTGAGTGGCAGTGTGCAAGTGTGTGAGTGAGTGGCAGAGTGCAAGTGTGTGAGTGAGTGGCAGAGTGCAAGTGTGTGAGAGAGTGGCACATCTTGACCAGATATGGCTTACATGATTTATTGTTCAGTCACATCAACGATTGCATTGCTTGCTATATTTTGTCATAATAAGGTGCTTCTGAGTGATTAAGAGGTTTTAATATTAAAAAGCAGGGCACCACCACTGTTATATTGTATATTCATGCACCAGATTTTTTGAAGGGACACTGAATTAAAAAAAAAAAACATATGATTTTAAAGAGCCACCTGGGGCAGTTTGTATATTTGACACCCCGTCCACCTCCCAACCTAACTTCCTACATATCCCAAATCCTTTTATTTTGTAAATACAGTTTCTCAGAGATATAGACATAATTCTGTATAGCTGTATAAGTGTGTGAGTGAGTGGCAGAGTGTAAATGTGTGAGTGACTAGCAAATTGACTGTAATAATGCTGGCATATTAATGGCAAAATAATACTGGCATATTAATGGGCAAATTGACATTGACATATTAATGGCAAAATAATACTGGCATATTAATGGCAAAATAATACTGGCATATTAATGGCAAAATAATACTGGAAAATTGGCTGTGGAATATTAGTGGCAAAATAATACTGGTATATTAATGGGCAAATTGACTTTGACATATTAATAGCAAAACAATACTGGCATATTAATGGCAAAATAATACTGGCAAATTGGCTGTGGAATATTAGAGGCAAAAAAATACTGGTATATTAATGAGCAAATTGACTGTGGCATATTCATTAGAAAATTGGCTGTGGCATATTAATGGCAAAATAATCCAGGCATATTAATGGGCAAATTGACTGTGGCATATTAATGTCAGAATGATACCCATATATTAGTGGCAAAATTGGCTGTTGCATATGTTAATGACGAAGTGGCTGTTGCATGTTAATTGGTACCTGACAGTGGCTTATTTTAATTGGCAAAGTGATGCTGTGGCATGTTCAGTAGGGCAAAATAACATGTACTACGGGGGAAAGTGACAATGTGATAAAATGTGAGAAAGAGAGAGAGAGAGAGAGAGAGAGAGAGAGAGAGAGAGAGAGAGAGAGAGGCCCCTGCGTGAGGCATAATTAATGGGGCCCTTGCGTGAGGCATAATTAATGGGGCTCCTGTGTGAGGCATAATTAATGGGGCTCCTGTGTGAGGCATAATTAGTGGGCTCCTGTATGTGGCATAATTTATGGGTCTCCTGTGTGTGGCATATTTAATGGTCCAATTGACTGGCATTACTAAGGAATCTGGTTGGCATGGTATTGGAGGAAATCCAGGGGGTTGACACCCTGAGTTAACGTATCAGGTGAAACCAACCCTAGTGCAATCTAAGTACTGTGGTAAATCCTAGGGCAAGTCATGTGTGTGCAATCTACATGCTGGGATACCTACTAGGTGCTGGGGTAAGTCCTATGAGTGGAAGCTGTAGTAAAACCTGGGTGCTGAGGCAAGTCCTATGAGTGAAATCTGCATGCTGGGGTAAGTCCTGTGAGTGCAATCTGCATGCTGGGGTAAGTCCTATGAGTGCAGTCTGGGTGCTGGGGTAAGTCAATATAGCCACCCAGTATGTACACAAGGTCACACAATTCCCTAATTATATGTACCCCTGCACAGGGCAATTCATATAACCTTGTGTACTGGTTGCTATGTGTTGCCCTGTGCATGGGGTATATATCAGAGCAGTACGTTAGCTATAATATTGTGTACATACTGGGGGCATAGATTGCCCTGTGCAGGGGTATGTACCAGTCTTATCTATAAATAATACACTCTTCAAATGTGCTGTAAAATGCATGGATTGTCCGTTATGAACAAAGAAAGAAATATGCAATTCTATGGGGCTGGTATACTTTAATTTCCAGTGCTGGTTTTTATTCCCAATCCAGCCCTGCTTATGTATTTGGTAACTACAAGCTTGCAGTCTTTTTTTTGTTTTTGTTTCCCAGAGCACTAAAAGTTACTTTTATTTTTATAATGAATATTTTTTTTTAAACCGAGGCTTCTCTCATTGTGCTCTGCCATTTTTGTGCGCTTGAAGTTAAACACAAGTAATTTGTATGTGAGACACTTGCTGGTTCTCTCAAGAGGAGAAAGGAAACTGTCTTCAAGCAATAAATTTGCTTTTTTCATTCACCTACTCAATGGTTTTGCACCTAGGGAAGCAAAAAGTCCAAGGTCACAAAGAGCTGACATGGTAGGAGACTACATTTTAAAGAAATTGTCATTATAATCAGATACTCTTTTGTTAAACTTGTGTGTACATGTGTGCGCTTTGCTTTCGTCATTTTGCCTACTCTTTCAACAACCACTTATTTTAGAGCCATTATAAGAGGAACATGCAGGACATGACGGCACTAATTCATTTATTAAAGTGCCTTATGTTAATGAGGGCTCTCTTGAGACAAAATACAGAATGGCCTGATGAGGATTTTGAAGCTGTTGGTAACTGTGATGAGTATCTCCCTCTGATTTCAATTTGGAAAGAAAAAACAAAAACATAATGTCTGTGAAAATAACACAATACCATTTTGGATAAATACATTTGGATCTGGATTAAGTGTACTGTTAATATGTTCCATATATATATATATATATATATATATATATATATATATATATATATACATACACACATATATATTTATATACACACACACACACATACATATATGTATATATAGTACATATTAACAGTACACTTAATCCAGATCCAAATTTATTTATCAAAAATTGCATTGTGTTATTTTCACAGACATTATGTTTTTATATTATATACTCGCTTTTTGGAAGACTTGTGGAAAAATTACTGTAGGAGAAGTGTGTGATAGATAGAAGAAATAAAAAAAACATATGGCAAACAATGAGAATCAATAAAGCAGATTCACATAAGAGACTGATGGCTCCAGGACAGAATGTGATTGCAAGCACCATATTGAGATGCAGCATGTTGTGGGCAAGAGCTTCAGAAGTGCCTCTAAAGGCAGTCAGCAACATTACAGTTGAAAAGGGGTAAAAAAAAGACCTAAGTTTTGGGCTAGCATTAGGATTAGCATTAGGTTTAGAGTTGCATTGGGGTTTGGGTTAGTGCTAGGGTTGGAGTTTAATGATCACTGTATGAGACAATTGTTAGCATAAATGAATATGCTACTTTCAGTTATTGTCCTATAACTTTCAAACAATAACAACAACACACATGTAAACAAGGGCTATTTCTAAACTCAGGACAAATATAAGAATGTATTAAGCAGGTATTTTTATTAGCATTTGTAAATGGTTAACAGATTTGTCATGCAAAAGTTGGAAAAAGTAGGTTTTGTTTTATATTTTTCATCAGATTTGAAAAATATATGATAGTAAATTATATGATATGATCTATATAGTGGTATATAAAGAAAGCTAATATATCATTTGTGTGGCTACAGTAAATGAGAGAGAGGAAAATTACAGCTTAACACAAAACTGAAGAAAAGTAAAAACCACTGTCCAGAATGACCAAAAATGTACTACTAGTAGTCTGGTCACCACAGGAGGGCTGCCAACTTATGGCCAAGAGGTCACAGACACATTAGTGGCTTATTGTGCAACTTAATCTACCCACCCATTATCATCATACAGACACAGACTGGAGGGCAATACAGACAGAAAGACCAGCCGGGGGGGGGGGGGGGGGAGGAATTTTACCAACCCTCTTATGCCGGTAACAAAGGATACCAAGAGCACATTATAGGGAACAAACTTAATATCAATTATTGGCCCATTATCTCCTAAATAATAGGTATGTAGTACTTTACATACTGAGAAACCTATGGGCAAGAATTTACTCTATTTCCTGTGTTATTATAGAGAACTGATAAAGTGTTAAAGTAAAACATATTTGACAGAAATGTTGAGGTAAAACACAGCTTTCCAGTTATAGCTGGGCGATGGGGCTGACACAAAGCTCGTAACCAGCTGTCTATTAGCACTTGAGCTGACACACAGCCTACCAGTGCCAACCAGCTGCACATGGACAGTTAAGCTAGCACTCAGCATGCTTGCCACTAATTAACCAACTATGCATGGAAAGACTACTTGTTCTCAGAGAAGTGTGACTTTTCAAATTAGGTTTTTGGGACACAGAGCAAAACCTACACATATATATGCCGCTAAATAATAATAATAATAACAAAAATGATGATGATAATAACAACAAAAGTGGTCAGTTCAGGTAGACCTGATCTTGGCGGCATGAGGAGAAAACTGCAATTCAGGTACTCACTAGGGTTCAAATTCGTGCCGAAAAATTATTTTTCGGTTATGGGAACTTGGCCTGGGGGATCAATAAGATCTTCCTCTAAAACTCACCTTACCTGAATTTCTGTCATTTCAATTCTCCAAATTTTCTTTTGAGAATTTGACATTTTGAAGTGGTTAGTTGATATGGAAAGTGTTAATTATATGCCCTAACAAAACATATTTAAACATCATAATGATTTCATTTTTTGTTTAAATGCTATGCTATTTGGGCATACATTGTTCAATTCCCCCATCAATCAGCCTGTAAATTTTAATGTCATGTATTAAAACACAAACGAAACTGATACGCGAATTAGTAGCCCCAATACAAAAGTAAGGGAATTCCCACGTATATATGTATAAACATGTATAAACATAAGCATATATTAACATATATTATTTTACACACGGACATAAGTACTCTTCTGTTATAACAATACCCGTGATAACTTGCCATCTATAAGCTGACATCACTTCACTGGTTATTGTTCACTGTTTAACAGCTGTTAGCTTATATACCCTCCCAGCATCATGAGCATCAAAGTACCATTTCATGTCAACAGTGTGGATGGCAACATTGATCATTAAGGCACCATTCTCCACTGTGCAGAATGGTGTGAGTGCATTAGGCAGGGGTATGACTAGAAACCACCATGCCAAATGATCACGTACACAATAATAGGAAGATGGTCTGTTTTGGTTGACTGGTTTTTATAACATATAATATATATATATATATATATATATATATATATATATATGTTTTTTTTTTCTTCCTTTTTTTTATAGGAATCTATTTTTTTTAATTATTAAAAAATATTGGAACTTTTTTTAAATGTTATCATCTGGGGGAATTCATTTTTGTGAAGTGAAAAGATAATCTTCAATGGCCAATAATAATAATGTGGAATTTTAGGTTTGGTTTCCATTTTGGTTTGGCCAAATCCAGAATCAATTTGGCCTGGAAATTGGCAAAAGGGTCTTTTGGATCATTGAAATAATCCGCCTTAGGGCGATATTCGGGGGTCCGATTTTCGCAATCAGGAAGGGTATGTTTAGATATTTAGTAGTTTTCAGTCACATCCTGAGGAATGTTACTATTGCCCAACTTCCATGGAACATTACTATTATCCAATGTAATGGTCCTCCTTTTACCTACCTCGGATGAACGGCTGAGTTGACTGTTTTGGGAATTGAACTCTTGAGGACTGAACAAATTTAACAGATGGTGTATAAGCTCACTGAATGATCTCATCAACAAATTAATATAATAATTATATAATTTATAATGACATAACAAAGTTCAATTTTTCAAGTGCCCAACATTTCCTTTGCTAAGCAATCCAAACTAGCCGTTAAAAAAATGAAAAAAATCACATTTGAACAAAGAATTTGTTCTTAAAGGGTGTTGTGTCTTCAAATTGTTTGACTTATGATAAACTGTGTTTTGAAACAAATTCATTTTGAAAATGCCAATAGCATTACTAACATTTAAGGAAAATATGTATCCACTAACCATACAAGTTTCCCTGAAATGTTCCACATGATGTATTACATTTAATACAAGGAGATTTTTATTCATACAAATATCATAGAATGCTTTGGTTGTTATCTTGCAGCGCAACAAAGGTTGATACTTCACAAGAAGCATATGAAATATTGCATAGTCAAATTCAGTATTTGAAGTATTGCTATCACAATAACATTGGAGGCTCACTCTCATAGAACTGCACGGGGATGTAATGTGTCTATTAAACAAATAGATTGTACAGCTAGTTTCCGGGTTGCTAGGCAGCTGTGATGTTTAAGGGCCAAGAATGAAGCCAGCACAAGGCACCTGTTGCGTCCAATCAACAGTCAATCAATCTAAGATAAATCAAGCCATTATATAAAGGTTCAGAAGCATAAAGTGGAGGATGGAAACAGGCATATGGATTACTGTGCTTGGAAGAAGCTTATTCATTCTAGCATTTTAGTGCCAACAACAAAAATGAAACTTAAAACATTTCCCAAAATGCCTTCACCTAATGTTATTGCATATTAAAATTCTTTCAAGGTACTTTAAAATGCATATTTAAAATTTTGCATTGCTGAAAGTATAAAAAAAAAGTTATAGTTAGAAGAAATTGCATATTTGCATTCATTTGAATGGGATTTCCTGTTTTAGTGATGTTACGCAGTGTTACACTGGCAGGGACTCCACGCTAAAAGACCTTGAACAATTAGTGTACATTACAGAGAGTGGGATCATATAGAAAGAGCATCAGGCGTGGGGGGAGCAGGTCACAAAGTTCACCAGCACATGCACAGTTCAGTGAATCTGCATGCAGTGGCACTCACTGCAGTTCGTTTGTTTGAATGCTGGGGGTGGACTTGAGATGGTAAATATAAAAAAACAAAAACATATATAGAGAATGAGATATTTAACAAAATTGAAAATTTTGTGTCTACGACAAAATTTAACTGGTGACTAGACTGTCCATTTAAAATGGAAAGAATGATAGGTATGTATGCAACTCATGTAACAAATAAAAATCCATTTACTGTCATCTCCATGACCTGGGCTCCTTCCTACAGATTACGGGCCCTGGCCTTAGAAAGAGTTTGCGAAGCTGGTTACAGGTGGGTCATTTGGACTTCTTTTCCCCCTGGTATGGCTTATGCCACATTACCCTAAGTACTAGAGACTCTTAAGCCTGTTGAGCTTGGTACAGAATGTGGCTTCTTTTCCTTCCTCTGAGAATTAGCTCTAAATTACATCCTGACACAGCAAAAAAATATTTTGTTTTAAATGTCTCGTGGTGTGTGAAGTTATACGCTTAAGGTGTTGTGTGCAATGTCCATTTCAAGGTGTGATGTTATGTTATATCCTTTAACTGGGATGTTAATGTAATTGAGTGTACTGTGTATGTATTTGAACCTGCAGACTTCCTATTTTGCTTCCTCCAGGTTAAGATTGTATCTTGTCCTGCAAACTGCATTATCTTGTCCCGTTGTTTATACTAATATCATGTTACCAATGTGTTCATTGTATGTTAATTCTTGTTTGATATTATTTTGTGTGTATATAAGTCTGTGCTGTTTGACAAGTAAATGGTACTTCCTGATTTACTCCTATACTGGTGTTGGCGTTGGAACTTGGAGTAAATTAAGTAAATGACTGATGATTCCTGGTCTTTTTGCAGTTCCTATACAGTGGTGAATTAGAACAGCTACCTACAACACTGGTTCTGTCTGGTGGCTTGGGGTTATTTCACAGCAAGGAAGCAGGGCACTGATGAAGGTACCCAGCCAGGGTAGCAGGGAGTCCGTCACACTGTAGTTTCACACATGGTGGGCCCCTTGGCATATGATTGAATTTACATTATATGTATGGGAAATAATTTTTTTTTTAAGGCAAAAAAATAGTGGTGTGCTAAGCTTGTCACAGGTTTAATTAATATACATGCATTTTTATGTAGGAGTCAGCACTGAATGATCTTAGAAGATCTTGTCAAATGTACATTTTTTTTTTACTTTTAGTTTGACTAGGTGTATAAAATAATAGACCATGGGGTGCAGCAGAAAGAGGTGATGACATTACCCCACAGAAAAAGCTTTTTTTTATAATTGCAATTTTAGGGTTTGGATTCTACGATTGTTGAATGGATTAGGCTGTGGTTGACTGATAGACAACAGCGGCTTGTAGTAAGTGGAGTACCTTCAAAAAAGGCTGTGTTGCTAGAGGGCTACCCCAGGGATCTGTACTTGGGCTTATTAGTGATATTGCAATAAAATAGATGTTCCTTGAGGGATACGCCAACTGAGAAATGGTATAGGTAAATTAGAAAAGTGGATGAGGCTGCAGCAACTCAAGTTTAATGTTGATGAACACAACATAATGCACTGGAGGCAGAAACATCTAAAGGGAAAATATAGCATATTTTACTGGGTAAGCCTGGTTCCCTACTAATCACAAAGGGCTTTAATGGTAAGTTTTTTTAGATGACATAAGTCATGTAATGTGCAAAAGCAGCAGAAAATGCTAGCAGGATGCTTGGCTGCATAGCAAGAGGCATAAGAAGTAGAAAGAGTGATGACCCAATACGCATCCCAAAGACATTACTGATTTACTTGGCATTTTCAACAACCCAACCACTTATGTCCAGGAGGAGTTCTCATACCTCTGATTTTTTGACCCGACTCACAACTGATAATATCGTTTCCTGGGCTAGTTTTTTATTTTTTTTTTAGTCATTTGTTGATTGCAAATTTCTGTTTATTACTGTGAAATCTCTTGTCACAATGTTACTGGATTCAATATACAACGTATGATTTTTTTCTGATAATAAAAGTTATTATTTTTATTTTTTATTAAGAGGTAGGTGTTGCTATACAGACCCATGGTAATATCCAGTGGCATACATATCAAGAAAGGATTTTAACATCTGTAGCTTGGAGGGAAGATAAGAGGGCTCAAGGAGCAGATGCCTGAGATGTTTCAAAAAGTAACAAAGGCGACGGAAAGTTTGATTGTATGATTGAGGATTGTTTTATGGTTACGACATGTCAGGGATTACATATTTAAGTTAATTGAGTGATCCTCCGTAGTTTTTTTTTTTTTTTTCCCCCCCCTTTTTACTATCAACATGTGCTGGCCAAACACACTGAAGATAATTATGAATATGTAACCCGATGAAAGCCTGGGATAATACGATATTAACTAGCACCTTAGAGAGCGAGGGAGAAGGGGGAAGTGAAGGAAAGGAAGAGGAAACATTGTAACTCTTTTGTAATTAAGTATTTATATTTGTATGTATGTATTGTCTTTATTAATACATGATAATAAAATGAATAGAGAATTGTGTAGAGACACAAGGATGTGTTAAATAAAATTAGGGATGTTTAATCCCATCACAATATTTGAAGTGTTGAGTGTTTTGGGGGGTTTTTAAAAGGAAAAAAAAGAAAAAAAGTAACAAAGGCAAAATAAGAACTATTCCATAGTTATGAAGTCAAAGAAACAAACATATTTACTATAAATACACTGTACTAGAGCACTACCTCATACCACCAGCACACAGTACAGAACAACATTTTATTTCCATGCAATATAGCTTTTACAGACAATTTGGGCATCAACTAAAAAATAAATGCACTGCATACAATAATTTAATTTTGCTATTATAGGGTCAACTGAGGAAGTTCCACGTTTTAGACCCAATAAGGTGTCTGACAGTGCAACACCTATCCACTTGATACATGTATGTTTTCTCTACTTTATTATCCAGTCATCGCCTGGATAAAGGTAATTAGAGATACAAAGTACACAGATCCGTACTTAAAGATTGCATTTGGGGAATAGCATGAAATAGTCTACAAATAATTAATGATATATGACTAAGAGCCACTACAGCTAGTGATGATGACATAGTTATATTAAAAGTGGGATAGAATCTAAAGTGATGAATGAATAGAAAGGAAAAGGTAAGGAAATATCCAATTTGTATGGCATTAACTTGGCAAATGGATTGATTCTCTGTCAGCATCAGCAATGTTTATAGTGCACAACACAGAGGTGAAGGAGAACATAAGAAAGCTCAACGTGCTATAAGCTGGGTAGGCATAATATATATATATATATATATATATATATATATATATATATATTTATTCACACTTTGTCATGGGCACTGATAGAAAAGGTTAGTCTGCTGCATTGCAGTGAATTACATCTGAAACCAACTGTATATTATATACCGTGTGTATGATGTTCAAACCTCATATTTGACATTTTCAAAAGGATTGAGGATACATGGTTTTAATGTAACATACAGAAGGTTTGAATTTGTACCTTTTTTTTTAGAACTGCTCCACTGAATATGTGCATCAAGAACCGCATAACATATGGAGTCTTTGTGAGGCGTGTTAAATAAAATGTGTTATAGGTCTTTGGCAGAGAGGTTTGTATAGCAGGTTTTATTACTTTGATATTCCTAGATAAGACTGATAGATAAGTCCCTACGCTTTGCACAGCCAAAATACGGTTCACAAATTTGGTATATAGGATTAAGAATAGGTGATTCAGCCCTGCCTCATGAAAGGAATTTACATTACTAATTATCTTGTTTGCTTTATTATAGATTGTCTATCTGGGCTAGGGTTGCTATCTTTTCTTTACAAAAAATCCCAGCCTTGCGATATTGCATCCAAAAGCTTAACACTGGGCCGAAGCCAATATTTTACCGGCTTGCAGGTAAATCAACGGCTGGGTGACCATCCGCAAACTAAGCATGTTGTGTCACAACAGACCCCCCCCGAACAAAAAATATACTTACATAGACATAACTCATAAAATATATCATCAATCACGGAATTCACTATTTTTGGATATTCTTCAAGACATTCTAATAGGATCTCTGCATTACATAGAAGGGGAAAGGAAGACAGTAATTCTGATTCCATACAACTTAATATGCAGAGTCTTCCAGTTTAAATGGCAGGTAATTTATCTCCATATATCAGTTCGTGTCAGGAAATGACAGAGTTCTATTGTTACACGGATTCTGAATATTTTAAACACTAACTTTGCCCTGATGCATCTATTTTTTGATGAACTAGTACAGAAACAACACTAATTGCTGTCTACCAGCCCTGGGTGCATTAAAGGTATTTTTACATGAAGTCAAATGAGCCTGGAATGTGTATCTAAATAAACAGTGGTCCGCAGCAGTCTGTAGTTTGACATTTCTACATTTTTGATTATCACTGCTAGGGCAATGCTTTTCTGTATTTGCAAAAGTATGTGACATTTACCACAATTTAATAAAAAGTTACTTTAGAAGATCGCAGTTAAATGTCAGACCCTGATGCAACCAACATCAAAATAATATTATAATCCAGTGTCATATGATTAAAACAGGAAAATAAGCAATTATGGGTCAATAAATCATAATGTGCAGTAGCATAGCATCGTATTATGTATATTAGTGATTTACATAGGTCTAAGTTACAGAAATGTGCGTTGGAGATGGGCTTCACCTGGCAATAGCTGGGTCCTCCTTGAATTTCTTTATGAATTATGGATTTGTATTCGATATTTTACTTAATGCGCAATGCATGATATGTTTTTTTTATGGGGCCATTGCAAAGATTTTTGCCACCCGATGCACATATTTTTCTGAACCCTACCTGATGCTTTTCCATCTGTGCCTCATCCCTTCGTGTCTTATTTCCTATAAGCCTATTTTTTTCCCTTCAGCTCTTCCTGCCATTACCTCCCTGGTATATTTGGGCATGTAATAAAATGGATTTGCCACCCAGTCAGTATTATACAGGCAGGCTGGTAGAAAAATAAGTCTATGGAGGAAATAACAAAGCTGGTATTTTTTGGAAGAAAACGTGCAACCCTTGTAACAAATGGTCACGGTCCTATCTCAGTCTTCGATCTATAGCTGTGTGCTCAAAACTGTCCAACCTTCTCCCTATTGCAAATACGGAAATACAGGAAATGTGATGGAGATCTGTGCTGGAGTAGTAATCACAGATCTTCTGCTCCAGTTACCCGTAATAGTGTTCTTTTCCAGTTCCTACATAGTCAAGAGGTTGTGGTTGGTGGCAGCAGTAGTGTAGGCTGTCTTACCAACGATTCTTGCATAGCAAAATGTTGAGCAGTATACAAGCACACAAATTACAGGCAAAGTCCAGCACTATTAGAAAAAAAATCTGTTAAGGCTTTATTGTAGAAAAAAAATAGCATTAAAGCAGAGAGACAATGTCTCACGCGTTCCACCTATACAGGCTTGATCTATATACTCCATAATACTCTGTCAGCTAAGAGGCTGGCAGGAGATTTAGGGAGATGTAGTTCTCCAACAGCTGGAGTGACACAGTTTGACACCTCTGTGCTAATGTATAATGATATTGATCAAGAAAGACCAGGCACCATATATAGTGGGAAAGGTTAATATATGCAAGGTCTATTCTGCTCAAATGTTGGACAGTAAAGAAATATGCCAAGTGCAAATTATTTCAATTCTACAAATGACCTTTTTTTTTTTTAAATAAAATGTATTTAAACCTAATGATGTATTAGCAATCTAATAACATCTTCCAGTTTTACACTAAGAAATAAATGAAACCACTTGTTATTTAATAGGGGTAAATTATTCTGCTTAATCAAATAAGCTGGAACATTAGCTTTAAGTAAGTACAGAAACAAACATATACAACTATTCGAAAATAAAGAGAAAAATGTTCCAAGTTGGTTCATTTTAGACTATACTTATTAAATTTAATTGATTCATTACCTGCTTAAAATCAGTATCTTTGACCTGGCTTTACACAAAGTATGCACTTTATCGCAGTAACTCACTGAAAAACATAAGTAATTATTTACATAATGGCTTAACGAATATATTGTTTTCATTTTATTCTTGTATGCAAGATTAATTTTAATAGTAGTTCCCATGTAATATACATTATTTATGATTTATTTAAGTTAAAATTCATTAAATCATTAGATGCAGTGAAAACACAGGTACAATAATTTTATATCTATATATATATATCTATATATCTATATATATATATATATATATATATATATATATATATATATATATATATATATATATATATATATATATATATCTCTCTCTCTCTATATATATATATATATATATATATATATATATATATATATATAACATAATACTTCTAATAAATTACAGATCCATAACATTTATTGGCAGGAGAGACATCAGCCAATAGTCTTCCCATATCTTCTGTAAAATCAGCATTGCTTATTGTGTCCTTAATCTTATGTTTAGGATAGCCTTATGCTTATTCCATGCATACATAAGCTAGTTCATTTTATTATCCTCGACCATCTATGATGGAAGGCTAGTCAGTGTAGGGTCAGAGTTTTAAAAGTATGTTGACCTTGAACTTTATTGTGTCTTTTTCAAATATACTCTCCCCCACTATTGTTTTAATATCTCCTCCCTCTAATCTTTCCTCTAAGCCACTGTTGTTAATGTAGCCTCTGTATTCCATGCAGAAGTTAAAGTTGGGGGGAACCAAACATTGTTAATAACAACAGGATAGGGGTCGAAGAAAAATCCTTAAGGGTAACATCGGGCCTACAGGCCAGCAGTTGAACATATTTGCTCTAAATATTACACATCTTTCAGCTGTTCCTGATACGCCTTCTAGCATGGCATGGTACATTATATATTACAACTTTATAATATCTATTGCAACTATAATAGTTACAGAGTTACAATTATTGATTCTTGTTTATATTTTACACTCACATCACACCCAATGTCTGGTTTCTTTCTGCTCATATTATACACTAATGGGTATTATGTAAACCAGTTATAACCAGCACTGACACTAGGGGCACTGTGCCTTTTTTTACAGGACATTCATTCCAATGATCATTATATATTTATGAATGCACCTAGGGACCATATCTGAGCCTATGACACATTAGACTGGTTTCTGTTACTTAGGGTACATTCATCACTGGAATTAACCACAACACTACAGTATAACATTTGAAATAGAATAGTAACAAGTTAATCACAGGTTAAAAGAATCCTGCCCATACACTGATAAAAGCCACTACTCTGAGTAATGTGATGTCATACTCTGAATTTAAAATGCCATCTGCAGTTTAGAGGAAGTGACCCCTGCAGCCTTAAAATCTATTTTGTTCTACTTATGGGTATCATGTTATAAATGGACCAGCTTTACAGGGATATGCCCAGAAGAGCAAAAGTGCCCAGTGTCTAAATATGCAATTACTCTATTATTACTTTGATACAGATGCAAAATCAAATGATCTTGATATGAATTATATAATACTGTTTCTATTGGACTGACAGTATATTGGAATGACAAGCTTTCAGGAGTCCTCCCTTTATCAAGCCAAAAGCATTAATTCTGTATACAGCTGTTCACATTTTAGCTTCTACTATAATCTCAGCGAACCCTTTGGACTAAACAATAGTTAAATCTAAATTAAAATACTATGGAAATGTAAAAGCAGTGGCAAGATAGAAATTATGTGTCAATTAGTGGCTCATACAAACTAATCCTGAAAAAAAAAAAAAGAACAGTTGCTGAATTTAAAAGCACACTTAGATATGAGAGGGTAAGCGGATATATTAGGACACATGCAGAACTGAAAATTAACTAAAGGCCCACTTCTAGCAAAAGAAAAAAAAAATCTCACAGATTTGTTGCTACTTAAGGTTGCACAAAGAAGTACAATTAAAAACAATACATACAAATATTGGAAAATACAAATGCTTAAAGTTAGGGTCACATATGTGATACAACTAAAAAGAAAGGTGCTCTAAAAAGATAAATCCTGCTGGAGGTCCAAGAAGATTCTTTCCGAGGCTGGACCTTATACAAGCTTCAAGTGTATTTTTACAAATCAGAACAAAAAAAAAACCACTGTCTTCCTCCTCTCCCAACGCATTTCACATTCTAGTTTAGTTAAAATATTACATACCAATAAATGACTTCCCAACCAGTCTAAAACACTAGACGACAAACACATCATGAAATAAGAAGATTTAATATCATACTACAGCACAGCACACAAATGTTGTTGTTTTTTTTTCCCCAAGATATTTACTCTATACATTTATTCTACCAGTGTCTGTTCTGCTTCTTGTCGATCACCTATCATTCAAATACAGTGAAAAGCTGAGCTATTGGAAGTAGCATTTATCTCAGAAGGGGAAGTATGATTTATGATTGACAGATTAGATTTTCTGAACATTTTTCCAGATCATTTGACTTCATCAACCACTTGCCATTTGTCAGACATTCTATCACCGGCATCACAATATTTAGTTCTGACAAATCCAAGAAGATGCTTTTGAGTAGAATAATTCTGTATCTCTTATATCTGAGATGATTCTTTGTATATGTTTCACAGTATACACTCAACTTATGTGTGAGGGTCTGTGGCAAGGTCTGTAAAGGCTCATAGAACATGATTATATTGACCATCACAATGTACAACAAATATCCATTATCAACACTGGTGGTTCCCACACTTGGTAATGTTCCCCATTCTCTCTAGAGTGTAAGCCTATGAAGAAGGATCTTTCCCTCATTTACTGGGCAGTCTCTGGCTGTAGAGTTTTCCTGTAAAGTTCAAATGATGGCAAAATAGAAAGTTATGTTTAATTGAAATATTGCATCAAGTGTAGGCAGGGCCATTTTAAAGCAATAGTGGGCATTGGGCAAAGTCTTAAGTAATGGGCCCCCACTTGTACTCAATTTGTCTAATATTAGGGCGAAAAAAACATTAAAGCGGTGCAAAAAAATTATTTTATGGCATAACAGCTTATCAGTGCCAAATTTGCCCCAAACAGCTTGATAGTGCTCAATACGTATTCCCAAGCAGCTTCTCAGTGTCCCGATGCCCCATACAACTTGCCAGTGCCAACTATATACCCCAAAAATAGTGCAATATATGTCCCTAAACTGCTTCCAAATATGATCCCAAACAGCTTGCTTGTAACACATACATCCCCAAACAGATTGTTAGGGCAATATTTGTCCATTAACAGATTCCAGTGATATATATGATCCCCAATAGCTTGTCAGTGCCACAAATGTCCCCAAACAGCCTGCCATTGCCCCACACACAGCTTGTCAGTGCCATATTTGTGCCAACCCTCCATCCCCCAATTAAGTCACTGAGTGAACGCAAGCAGAGCATGAACTCTTTGGTATTTCAGTCAGTGGGCAAGATGTGGGTAGGCCCCCCTTTACTAGTGGGCCCTGATAAAGTGCCCACTTGTTAATATGACCCTGCATTTTGGCATTATAAAAAGAAATGCTTTGATTTAAGAATACAAATAAAGTAACTTACTGAGCCCTCTCTGCTTGTAAAGCTCTATGAGAGGGCAAAATACCTAGGAGAGTCAGATAGGTCAGATCTTCCTTTATCTGAAGATTCTAAACAACATTGCCACCCACTGATAGAGCTATACAACACAGGCTCAACAGGGCACTATATTTGTATGCTTTGATTAACCCATATCTGTTTAACATGTCTATATTTGAGGCAATCTTTCAATTAACTTCAATAACTGGAGAACATTGAGAGACAGTTACCTACAGTATTGCAGCACATAAATCAACAAGACCGTTGTGTGTGCTAGTAGATATTTCAAAGAACGGGGGGGAAAGGAAGATAATTATGTTTTAGATCTGTGTTATGGCTCTTTATCAGTTATCAAAGAGAAGATTAGTTTCAGAAAATATGCTATGAATTTCAGTGGTAAAGGCTTTGACAAAACAAAAGGGTTTTTGGATGATTTTTGTGGTTCCAAAATGCTCAGGAGATTCAACACCTCTTGAACGTGTTCATGTCAAAATCCAAAGTGATTGCATTCTGCCAAAACTGAATGCAAAACAAGTCATTTTGAAAAACAGAAGTAAATAAAATCATCATTTTTAGACAACTGAACGATTACCTGAGAATCTAAAATGCATACGCTGTTTTTTTTTTCGGGAACTTGTGAGCTTTTGCTCTGAATTTTTATTAGAAGACAGTTTAAGGAATAAAACAGCTGGGTAAGGTCTTAATTTGTGCCAAAACTGGGACGATAGATAAATGTCATAAATATCAAAGCCACAAGTGAAATGCATCTACTAACTTGATTTTTACCATTATTAATTTTAAATGGCTTTTAAGAATAAAAAACAAAATGTACTTTGTTCCTCTGTGCCCTTCTAAAGCCCTACTTAATCAACCCTGAAGCATATACCTCGGCATTGCATGCAAATGTTTAGGGAGTGGAGATGAGATGTACCTACAATAATAATGTATACATTCTGTAATCAATACAATAAAAAAAAAAAGACATTTTTCACCACAAGATCAGTTTGTGGGTTTTTATTTCCATCGATCACAAGCAGCATCCATACGTTGATAAACAAGAAAAACAAAAAGCATACAAAAGATGTTTTATAAAAAATAATAATAAAGAAGAAAGGAACACAAATAATGTGTATCTAAATATTTGCCTATAATAATATTTTAACATTACTTATTTTTGTAAACAAACGTAATCTATATAATCAGGATGGATGGATTACAAGCACAATGCATACTAGATGTTTTGATTGGAAGGTTAAGTATGCCTTCTTGAAGTGTTAAACAACACACACATCTCAGTGGGAGATTTCCATTGCAACAAGGTGCCAAGTAGAGTTTAAATTCATGAGGAAAATCAGGCTTACATAGCACTGATGTAGGAGTTCCTTTTAAGCAATTGCAGGCTCTACAAATGTATTAACGGGTAATGACGGCTTTGCATGCACAGCAATTTCACTATTCAACACGCCATTTTCATTAGACTACAGGAAGTTATTATTCACAAAATAATAATAAGGAAATATGTGTTGACAAAGTGGTAAGAGTTATTGATTTTTTTTCTTCCCATTGAACGTACACTTCAGCGGGCTATGTATTTATGATATTTTTGTTTGTTTAACATCTAGAAAAGAACATGGGAGTACTTACTATCACAGGCACGTGATCTACGGTGAGATGGCAACATTTATAATTGGTACTAATGCGCTGTTTTTCCTTTTAAATCTTTTCAGATAGTTTTTGCCGTAACTGGTTTTCGTATTTGGAACATTGTCTGCGCTTCTAGTCTCTGCATCATAGAGGTCTGTGAAGCAGAGACATCTTTCTGTACCTGAGTGAGGGCACCATAGAGATGCACTCTATCGCTGACAATAAGATGTCATGCAATACTGAATTCTGTCTATGTTTTTTTTCTGTCTGTTACAGTAGGGGCGGCTATCTCATGGTCCCAATTTTCACTCTCCTGTGCTCAGGGCACCAGAGAATTAGATCCCCACATACACAGGGACCTTTATTATATTGCATTAAGAGCTCTGTGTAGGCCAGTCAAGTTCTTCCACACCAAACTCATCCAACCATGTATTTATGGACCTTGCTTTTTCATCAACGGGGCCCAGTCATGAAGGGAAAAGAAAAGGGCCTTCTCCAAACTGTTCCCACAAAGGTGGAAGCATAGCAGTGTTCATAATGTCTTGGTATACTGAAGCATTAAGATTTCCCCTTGTGTCCATATAGTGTATCACATGTCCCTAAATACAACTTAATAATAATGAACCATCAAGGTGTTACTAATCACGGGTGTAATCTTCACCTGCAGATGTTTGGGAACTATATATACCTTGACGTCTTGTCAGTCATAAGGGTCACTAAGCATCATGGGACATGTAGTTTACAAAAGGTTAGCCGTCACTGATTTGAAAGGGTACATTTGTGGTGGTATGGAGGAGTTACACAGAAAATGAATATCTAGGGTTGCCATCAAGTCAGTATTTGAACAAATTGGCTGTCGACCAATGTATTTGGAGGCAATAGGATGGCCGGTATTATTATTGTTTTTTTAATGAAAGGGTGGCAACCATTTGCATATTACATGTTTTATTGTCTGATCTTATCTATATAATGCTTAATTTCTGCTGGCTCAATTTTTTAATGCCTCAATAAATTATTTACATACTTACATTTATTCACTACAGAAAAATAATAAATTAAAGATATTGCATAGTAGACTGTTCCATAGAACGTCAAAGTTGATACGTTTTTTAAACCTCTCTCGCAATAGTTCAATCACATGCTTGTCAGAAAACTGTACTGGATACTTTCAATCTCAATTGAAATCCAAAAAAGTTATAATCAATTGACATAAAAACTACTATAGAAAATGAGGACTTAGCTATAAGGACTTTTTTCTTATTTGGCAGTTGATCAGGTTGTCACTATGTGCAAATAGGAAACTTACTCATCAAATATTTCTATCATACTTCTTAGTTCTGTTTCATAGATAGGAAAGTCGATAGTACTTTCAAACATCATTAACTCTAACACTATGGTACAAGGAACAATGAATGCTGGGTAGTTTAAAGAACCAGCAATTATGGTCACTGGTCATTTGCTACAATAACTAAAAGTACAATATCACAAGTCATAAAGTCCCACAAACCTTTCTATCTGCCAAGAAAAATTGCTAAGCCAGCAATACTATAACTATAATGTATATTCAATAATTTAGGCAATTAAAAAATGAAAGAGCTGACATATTTAAGCAATGAAAACTACTTAAAAGCAGCTCAGTCACTAAAACATTTTTTTATATTGAAAATACAGAGAATATTAAATTACCAAAATGACATAGTATTAGCAAACATGAACAGCGCTATTTTAAATGTAATTGAAATCAATGTGAGTAGTATACACACACCGATACACCGCTTTATGGTCAAAAATATATTTTTATATTGTTGTGAGACGGGAAATCTTTTTTCGGTTTAAACACTTTATCGATGACCTGTTAATTCTGTGGAGAGTTGACCTTGCCTTCATTGAAACTTTTTTTGATGAGCTAAATAGTAATAAATTAGGATTCAAATTTACATATGAATACAACAGAGATTGGATTCATCTTCACTATCTGACAATAGCGTTAAACAGAGAGAATATACGTTTCTATACAAATACCCTTTACAATTTTTTTTTTTAATTAAGGATGTGGACCAAAACACCTATCTCCAGGCCACAAGTTGCCATTAACCTGTATGGACTCATATCACAAAAGGTCAGTTTCTTAGAATTAAGAAGAACTGCCCTATGGAAAATTACTTTAAGATTCAGAGTAACACGATTAAATATAGATTCTAAGAAAAGGGTAAATGATAGGAAAAGGGTTGCACAAGCATTAACAGAATCCATAAAGAGAGATAGGGGACTGTCTATTGGGTGCATGAAAGAACAAAGAAAATGAGAAAATATAAGACCTACCATGTTAATGGTGATCCTATCGATTAATGTAACATGGGGGATTTTTCATTATCCCTAATCACATTCTATAGCAACAAGAATGAGAATTGTAGATAAATACTGGGATATCCTTAAGCAAGGATCCTAAAACATATTGCGGGTCATGTATGAATGAGGCGGCAGGTCACTTGACCTGCGCCAATCATTTGACCTTCTAAGAGCGACTGGAAGTGCAAGACAGGCAGCATGATGACTTGTCTGTGCGCACAGACTCCATGCTGACTCTTCCGATCTCTCCAGACAAGGCCTCTGTGGCACGCTTTTTTTTTTTCATTGAACCGAGTCTCCTGTGCTGCAGCCCCTAAAGCCCATGCCTTAATGCGGCCCTGAATGCAATAGGTGCCCCAATAAAGTAAGTAAACATAAGAATAATAGGCATTAGTCTTCGGACAATTGCATTTTCTGACGAAAATCGCATTTTCATCCATGTGTCTGAATAAAGAGTACGCAATTTGGCTTAATTTCGACTCAATTTTGACTTTAGTTGTATATGTAACTAGAAGACTCAATTTTAACAAATTTCAACTCAATTTCAGCTTTAGTTGTTCGTTTCCAAATTTCATCCCCTATATTATTCTATTGAGTTTAGGTGACATTTCTGTTAGTTTTCAGATTACATTCGGTCCTAATTCTGCTCTTTCATCCGAATTCTTATACTATTCAATACAGGTGAATTTCCCATTCGTTAGAATGAAAATAACATAATGAAAATAACGAGCAAATTTCGTCCAAAACTAATGCAGCAATGGACGAAATTTGTTTCGGATGGAACGAAAAATAAATTGTCCAAAAAGACAATTGTCCTGCAAGTTATACCAGATGCCCCTTTAAAAAATGATTGCATGCATGTATATAACATCAGGAAAGATTTGGAGAAACATTCTATCTCTAAGCATTTGAAAGCTTTCCAAGGTTGTGATGATAGAAAAATTGAAAGCCATGACAATTGATTAAGTTAAGCCGAATAATACAAAGGGAAATATATATTTGAAACTGAATCTGAGACAGAGAAGCACATTGGATATTTAAATATTAAATATAAACACATTGTATCCATGTGGCCTAAGTGAAGGTTTTTATTTTGTATCCTTCCTTTAATGACATCCAGAAGCTAATTGATGGCTCCCCTATGCTGTTATACTCTATGCCAGGGGTGGGGAAGTTGCGGCCCTCCAAATGTTGCAGGACTACATTTCCCATACTCCTCTGCCAGCCTCTTAGCTTAAAGAGATTTTAGGGGAGATGTAGTTCATCATCAGCTGGAGGGCTGGAGCAGTGGTGTATCTTGATTTTGTGCTGCCCTAGGCAGACAAAATCCGGGCACCCCCCTACCCAAGCTGCACACCCACGTTACACACCTAAGACATGCCCCATCATTCAGACTCACATCAAGCTCATACTCCCATCACACACACACTCCCATCACACTCAGTCACACACTCCTACTCCCATCACACTCAGTCACACACTCCTACTCCCATCACACTCAGTCACACACTGTCTCCCATCACACACACTCTGACTCCCAACACACTCAGTCACACACACTGTCTCCCATCACACACACTCTGACTCCCAACACACTCAGTCACACACACTGTCTCCCATCACACACACTCTGACTCCCAACACACTCAGTCACACACACTGTCTCCCATCACACACACTCTGACTCCCAACACACTCAGTCACCCACACTGTCTCCCATCACACACACTCTGACTCCCATGACACTCAGTCACACACACTGTCTCCCATCACACACAGTGTCTCCCATCACACACACACACACACACACACACACACACATCCCATCAGCACTTACCTTTCCCTGGCAGGCAGGCAGCATGGTCCCTCCATGCTGCCTGTTCGGCTTCCCGGCGATTGTGCCGACAGGTCACGTGACGCGTATGACGTCAGCGCGCCCGTCACGTGACTGTCGGCACTTCCGTGTCGGCACACTGCACGGGGAGCCGAACAGGCAGCACGGAGGTTTCTCTGTGCTACCTGTTCGGCTCCCCGTGCAGCCTGGCAGGCAGAGCGATGGTGAGGGGGGGATCTTCCGATCCCCTCTCACCTCTGTCTCTGCCTGCAAGCGCGGCCTTTTTTTTTTTTTTTTTTTTAAAGGGCCGCGTTTTTTTTTTTTACATTTTTTAAAAAAAAATTTTTTTTTCTTCAGTGCTGGGGGGCGCTGCCGCCCCCTAAAATTTGCCGCCCTAGGCATCCGCCTAGGATGCCTCGCGGTAAATACAGCACTGGGCTGGAGGTTCCCCACTCCTGTTCTATGTTCCTATTTAATTGTCTTTGTTGCATAAGATGAAACATAAATTATATTCTCTTTTAGCTGATGTAGAATATACAATTATCAATATATGATTATAACATTAACACTTTGTACATTATTGTGTTTCAAGTGAATATTTGAAATTCTATGCATCTTTTAATACTGGGACAATATGCCCCGCTGAATGATATATATTAGAGAGATAACTACCGTATTTCCCCAAAAATAAGACCTATCCAGAAAATAATCCCTAGCATGATTTTTTTTTTTTTATGATGCTCGCAATCCCTCCTACCCCAAAAATAAGTCCCAGTTGATATCTTCAGCTTTAAGAAGTGACAGCAGGCCCCATCCACTGTGAGATGCAGAGAGGTCCGCATATCGGACGTTGCCTTGCAGGATAAGACATGAAGTCGCTCTTAACACCAGGAAATCCTGCTAGGGTGCTGGGAGCCTGATGTAAGTCCTGTGTGTGAAATCTAAGGGCTGGGGGTCCTGTTAGTGCAATCTAATGGCTGGGGGTCCTGTGAGTGCAATAAAAGGGCTGGAGGTCCTGTGAGTGCAATAAAAGGGCTGGAGGTCCTGTGAGTGCAATAAAAGGGCTGGAGGTCCTGTGAGTGCAATAAAAGGGCTGGAGGTCCTGTGAGTGCAATAAAAGGGCTGGAGGTCCTGTGAGTGCAATCTAAGGGCTGGGGGTCCTGTGAGTGCAATCTAAGGGCTGGAGGTCCTGTGAGTGCAATCTAAGGGCTGGAAGTCCTGTGAGTGCAATCTAAGGGTAGAGGTCCTGTGAATGCAATCTAAGGGCTGGAGGTCCTGTGAGTGCAATCTAAGGGCTGGAGGTCCTGTGAGTGCAATCTAAGGGCTGGAAGTCCTGTGAGTGCAATCTAAGGGTAGAGGTCCTGTGAATGCAATCTAAGGGCTGGAGGTCCTGTGAGTGCAATCTAAGGGCTGGAGGTCCTGTGAATGCAATCTAAGGGCTGGAGGTCCTGTGAGTGCAATCTAAGGGCTGGAGGTCCTGTGAGTGCAATCTAAGGGCTGGAGGTCCTGTGAGTGCAATCTAAGGGCTGGAAGTCCTGTGCCATCTTAAAAAAAAAAAAACGTCCCCTGAAAAAAAGCCCTAATTCTGCTTTTGGAGCAAAAATTAATATAACACCCAGACAAACGGTATGTATGTACATTGGGTGTTTTTACATACACTAAAAGGACAGGGCTACTGAATTTGACCCTAGAGGGCAGAGTCACCTTATGGATTGCCCTATTTTGGGTATGCTTAATTAATCAACGCTACATATACAGTACACTTTCACCTATGTATTTAAAAATTGAGTTCAGCTCAATTAAACGGTTATTTAACGGGTTATGTTCCTTGTTCATTGCATTGACTTACTAACTGAGCTAAATACTGTTACAGCTTGCACTAAATTTAATAGCTAGTGTGAACATTCTAGAAAAAGGTGCCAACAGATGAGTAATAGAACTGTTGTTCAGAGAAAAGACAAGAATATAACAGATTATCAAATTAAAACAAAGCTATATTTCTATGCTTTAGATTAGTAATTACCTAAAAAATAAGATTTCAGATTTTAAAAAAATGGGGGCACATAGTGGGAGAAGTAGGAAGACAGATGTTATATTGTCATTTGCATGTAATGCCACTATATATAAAACCAGCCAAACAATGTATATAGCATAGAATGACCAAATTATCCTCTAGCTGTCCATGTACTTCATTATTGAGTAATCTGTATGACAGTAAGTTTGTGATCTCTAATACAAAACTATACAGGAGGATATACACCATAAAGGTTTGAAGGGCTACAAGAGGACTTTATATTTGATCAACTTTAAATATAAAACACCTCTTGTTAAATATCAGGCCTTTTGCCAGTTGAGTTTAAACGAATACCTCAAGGATGGTTAACATTTAGTAAAAGAAATAAAGTCAATATTAGCTGTCTACAGTAAGGTTTAGATCAAAGGTCAAAGGTTCTGTGTTGAGGTTGACGAATAAAAATTGCATTGGTATGTACATTTTTTTTTTCACCATTTTAAGCACCATTTGACAATATTTAGCCAATTAACACATCCCTACTGTATACAATAAAAGCCTACAGCATTACAGCTGAAGAAGAAAAACAGCCAAATATCCTCTGAGAATGCCAAGTGCACTTCATTCTAACAAGGTCGACTGTCTCCTGGTAATGGCCACCTAGTCTGGTGTTTCAACTGTATCCATCATTTTCATGACATAAATACAATGGCAACTTGTTAAGTTAGCATTTCCTAAGGAAAAAAGCATTTAAAGAATAATGATAAAGTCAACATGCAGTGCATTAAAAGGAAGATGATGTGTATTGTTGGCATATTGAAAATACTTTGTTTCTTAATGTTGGTACCACGTCCAGTGTCGATTGAGCCCAGCTTGCTTTTTACACAGTGCCATTATTACTTTTAATTTCAGGCGGATTCTACATAAACGGAGTTCCATGAATAGGGAAGAAATTGAAGTGGCAACCAATTACGCCTGCATTGTGGTTTACGTATAACTTTTGGTTACGTAGAGTCAATTCTGCAAATTAAATTGCTACAACAAAGAATTATTGGACCGCCATGTCATGTAGCAGTTTTTCTACAAATATTAAATTAGACTAATGGGGATTTCATAATGTATGTTATATTAGTCATGTACATTGGAAAGCAAAAGGGAAACTCAGGTTCTGCTAACAATAGTAAATTCACCTAGAGATAGTCTCAGTGTAGTTTAAAAAAAAAAACACAATCTACTTCTAGCTTAGTCCCAAGATCCCAGAGCTTTTAATACTAATGTACAAAGGAACTTCTAGTTTTACCAGAAGTGTAACAATAAATCTTGACATCTGCACGCATGTCACAAGATGCCATTAGACCCCCAATAAAAATCACCTGCAGTAGACAATCCTTTATTTCTATTCAATACTGTATTTACTAAACAGTGGACCGGGGTTGAATGGAAAAACAACTTTAGTCCAAAAAAGTTGAGCTTGATGCATTCTTTAAAATTCATTTGTCAGTTCCAGGTTGTGACGTAAGTATACAAAAGAAAACATAGAAACATAGAATGGTCAGACTAGATGGACCTAATGGTTCTTATCTGCCGACACAATTTTTTCTTTTTTTTTGAGTACTTTTATTAGTCCCCCGTTCCCGGTCTTATAGCTAGGATAGCCTTGTGTCTATCCCACGCATGCTTAAAATCCTTGACTGTGTTTACCTCTACCACTTCTGCTGGAAGGCTATTCCATACATCCACTACCCTCTCAGTAAAGTAATACTTCCTGATATTACTTTTAAATCGTTGCCCCTCTAATTTAAGACTATGTCCTCTAATTGTGGTAGTTTTTCTTCTTTTAAATATACTCTCTTCCTTTACTGTGTTGATTCCCTTTATGTATTTAAATGTTTCTATCATATCCCCCCTGTTACGTCTTTCCTCCAAGCTATACATGTTAAGATGCTTTAACCTTTCCTGGTAAGTTTTATCCTTCAACCCATGAACCAGTTTAGTAGCCCTTCTCTGAACTCTCTCCAGAGTATCAATATCCTTCTGGAGATACGGTCTCCAGTACTGCGTACAATACTCCAAGTGAGGTCTCACCAGTGCTCTGTACAATGGCATGAGCACTTCCCTCTTCCTACTGCTAATACCTCTCCCTATGCAACCAAGCATTCTGCTAGCATTTCCTGCTGCTCTATTGCATTGCCTACCTACCTTCAAGTCCTCTGAAATTATTACCCCTAAATCCCTTTTCTCAGATGTTGAGGTTAGGACAGTACCAAATAGTCTATATTCTGCTTTTGGGTTTTTACGCCCAAGGTGCATAATCTTGCATTTGTCCACATTAAATGTCAGTTGCCACTGCTCTGACCATTTTTCTAGTTTAGCTAAATCATTTGCCATTTGGCTTATCCCTCCATGAATATCAACCCTGCTGCAAATCAGGAATACATGTATATAATGTATACACCAAGTTTAGCCACCACTATCCCCTAGTAATAATGTATTTTTGCTGACAGTATCATATATTTTTTATATTACAAATTAAAAGTAGAGTAGGAGGTGCACATAAAAAAAAAAAGATTACCATAACAACAATTATTAAAAATGAGAGTGCTTTACTCAGTAAATTATTACATATACAGTGCTAAAGGTAAAAACATATACACATAATAATCAGTATAGTGCATCAGTATATTGCAGCTTTACTCAATAAAGTATTACATATACAGTGATATTAGTAAAAACATATACACATAATAATCAGTATAGTGCATCAGTATAGTGCAGCTTTACTCAATAAAGTATTACATATACAATGCTATAAGTAAACACATATACACATAATAATCAGTATAGTGCAGCAAAATCAAACTTAAGAAAAAAAAAGTCAAAAAGACAAAATAGAAATGTAGTGTATACACGGGAGACAGGGTGGATCACTACTTTTGCTTGTTCCTTAGCCTGTGGGGACAGGCTTGGAGTTGATGAACTTTTTGTAGCTTTGTAATAATTAATTCTAATATATTGTTTATTTTCTGAGTGTCAACACTACCAACACTTTAAGATTCCAAAATAAAATGTTGACCACAAAGTTAAGGATCTGTAAAAAAAAACAAAAAAAAAAACGTCCTTATGATATCAGCAAGATATGACGAATATAATAACCTGATATCTTGAATAAATAATTCTCCCTCAGCATAAATAGAATACAAGGGCATATACTGACATTTGTCGAAAAGAAAATTGAATCAGATTGCTCCAATTATAAAATAATAGGGTCAAAGATGACATTTTAATTTTGGGCGATGAATTAAAATTAATGACTTTAGACAAGTGTTTGTTGATTGATGAGATACAATAGCATGTCCAAAATCATTATTTCTAGAATAACACATCAGCAACTGAAAGTACTCTATTCCTTTATTAGAAGGCTTGCAGTATAAACCACGGATTGCTAACCTTTGGCACTCCAGCAATTATCAACTTCAGGTCCCATGATGCTGAACCATACAGCTGGCTGAGCATCATGAGGACGATAATAAACAACAGCTGCAGTGTCAAAGGTTAGCCATCACTGGCATATACAGTATGCACGCTCTGGGAATAATGCTGTAGCCAATATCTTTCTGGTGTTTCATTTCTGCAGCTTTGTGAAAAGGTTATTGATCACTTAACCTTAGAAACTTTGCACGAACGTCTAAGTATATTGCCTGGAACTTTGTGTTATAATGAACTCTCTCTGTTTGTTTGTTTTCTTTTACTAAATGCCATAGAGAATAAAAGCAAAATTACAAAGCAGTTAGAGGGAATCCTACTATATGGCAAATTACCAGATTATTTTAATTGCACAAACAGGCTTTGTTTTAAAAAAAGTGCTAATTCATTGGTTGCAATTACAATTCTTCTATTGAGAGCAATCAGCACTTAACAGCTCATTTAAAGGGTTAAAATGAGCAAAATAAGAATTCTGTACATATTAAATTTCTTGAAAAAAAATACCGGCTATGAAATTGCCTCCATAACTTAACAGTGGCCTCAAGTCAACTGAGTGGCAACCCTACTCACGAATCCAGATCATTTTCTTCAATGTCCACCCTTAGTCATGCTTTCAGGTACTTCTCCGAAATCAAACATTTCCCTGATTTTCCATTACAAATGTTGCAAAGTGTGAGGCAGCTTTTTTTTTTGCGAATTTTTAATTTAAGCGAAATAAAGGACATACAATTAACTCAGAACAACGAAAATGGGGTATGAACAAAATCATTGTACAGAAGAAGGGAAGAGAAACATTTTTTAAAAAAAAGGAAAAAGGGGGGACGGAAGGATTTTTAAATTACAGGGTTGAAAACCTTGGGGGCAGAAAATGGTGATTACAATAGTGGGAATGTGGGTCTTGGGGGAATATTCTGAACATTAGTGCAGGTCGGGGGACCCTTTCGGGGGTTAGGAAAAAAGAAGTGTGAGGCAGTTTTTAAAGAGGGATTCTTCTTCTCTGTAAATATGAAAGGGTAGTTCAGAGCTAATGCTGTTTTCCTGCAAGGTCCTATGTAATTGACCCTGTGTATCAACGTTAGTCAATATCGGGTCATTATCTATTGGTCATCATCAACTGTAAGAACATTAGAGTAGAGAATAGAGTACAAAATTAGACATACGTTGGAGTAGATTGTTAGATATAAGATTGAACCTAGCTTTGTTGACTTTGTCATAGGCTTATTAGGTCATATAGGTTGATATCCTTGATATTTATAAAACATATTTTGGTTAATTAATCTTAATATAGTCCTGTAGCTGAAATCGGTGCATCAGTAAATACAAATAATAAAACAGTGAATAGATTTGATCACTAAGACATCTGGGTCTGTGCAGGGCATGTGACACAACTATTCCTTGCTTTACCCAGTGCATTTTTAGTTTTTCCGAATCACAGATATCTCTTATTAATGCCCCAGAGTTTATTCTACTAAAATGCCAAGAGTAAAGATTACTTTAAGATAAGGTGATCAGACATTAACAGCTTGGGACCACAGTCCCCAGGCCAAACATGTCCCTTCATGTTATACTATCCTACGGCCTATTTATTTTCCTATTGCACTGAGCAAGGGCTGGTAGGAAATGTTTCCCCTAAAACCAGCATCCTTGATATGAGTAGGCATCATGAGTAAATAGGTCTGTATTTGTTAAACACACCTTGCTGTTTTATTGTAGGGACTGCTCTATACAGCTTCCTGGCAACAATATCATTCTGTGACCTGAAAGGATGAGTTCCTTGTCACAGCGCAGAGCATAGAACATGAGAAGTTAAATGTGTCATACATTCACGGGGGTGAGACTAATTGGCTTGCAAGGCTGTAGTGACTTGGCTTTCATTATTGAAGCCAGTGCTTGAGCATCACCAAAACTAAACTGGTGATGTCCAACACAATTGCACAAACATAAAATCCATACAAACCAATTTGTTTATCTCTGCTAGTGAAAAAGAAAAACCCAGGAACAAGCTGATGTCAAGAGAAACAAAAAAGAAGGAACGTATGGACACACTTCTGTGTCTACAGTATTGATTTGCCCCTTGCAATAAACAACATACACAGTTCTTTGTTAGCATGGGATATTGGATATTAATATGGCAACCTGGAGTTGTCAGAGTTCTCACATTGTAGAGTTGATATTCCTTATGGATTCAGTGAGCAAATGTAAAATATAAATTGCACCTCCTCCTGCAGCAAATACATTGGCTCCAATGTACCTTTCCATCAGGCCCAAGGCCATTCAATGGACTACAAACCCGTTTGCATGCTACCATATCCAAATATGCACGTTTGGTTGTAGACAATGCAATAAATGTGTATTTTGTTTCAGATTATTTTGTGTTATATAGGATTGCATAAATAAATGACCAAAAAACTGTAATGCTGTGACAGGAAAAGATAAGTAAAGCTTATTCCTACAAAAACAGTATTAAAATGTAGTTAAGACAATAATATCAAGCTTCACTATGCTTACAGATTGACCAGCTGTCTGTCTGGGATTATCAGATTCAGACATGTTCTCTATCAGCCATTTTGGGACAAAGTATGCAGCTGTAATGAACCACAAATACATAATGCAGACAATGGACTGTACCAATATGAATAGTAATGCTAAATAGCATTTGAAGAAAGACAAAAACAGTATGGGTTAGCTGCCTAGTATGAATGTAATCATTGAGAAACTATTAAACTATGCTTAACAAATAAAAATAGCAATGTTACAGATTACACATTACAACCAACTACAAAACATGCTTTCTTCACAGATTCTAGTACTATACATTTTATCAATCTCTGGAGTAGAGTTAAGGTTTCTTTGAAAATGTCACATTTCTTATTTGTCATCAAGTTGAGGTTCAGTATCTCTAGGGGTTGCATATGCCAAATCTGTATGTAAGTATGGACCATAAAAATGAAAAGAGCAATGTAACGTCAATATGATGGGTTTAGATAGCTAGCACATCCTATAAAACAAAATTGTGCATATAATACATTTTGCCTCTTCAACTTCTTCCCCTCCCGTGAATCGGGAGGTCAAGTGTCAGCACAACTCAATGTGACAGCGCTACTGTGCATGTGCACACATAAGCATTCTCCGGTGTCCCAGACAGTGGGACAGAATCCCAAAATCAGGACTGTCCCACACAGTTGGGAGGTATGTAAAATAGGTAGAAGAAAGGTGTTCCCCATAAGGGGATAGCCGGCTCCACCCGTAGGAGTGTGAGTATAATTCCTATGTCAGGTGGTGCTCTGAATATGTTGTGGACTCAGCAGGTAAGGTAACAAGGTAAAAAGGTTGATTCGAGCACTCACCGGTTTTAGACAAAAGGAATATCCATGAAGTGATGGTAGAAAAAGATGTGATATTTATTCGGTAAAAATACAGGAATACATGGAGACATAGGACATAGAAAGGCAGACAGGTCGCCTTACGCGTTTCGTGCCTGAATGGCACTTAATCATAGGCTAAAGTGCTGACATATGTGGCTAGTTTAAATACAGAATTGAACCAATCGTGTGAAAGGTCAGCAGTGATTAAGATTGACACAACACAGAATGTTGAAAAAAACATCTTATGAGAGAAAAGTGACAGATCTTTGCAGTATATTGATAAAATATATAATGTAATAAAAAAATATGCAAGTGTCTGAAGATCATATGCACTGCAGAAATTGAGGTACCAACAATTACATACAGTATAAACATGATGGTAAGCTTAACACCCCTAGCATTTCCATGTTTGTCCATTATCTGTATTTCTCCCCTTTATATAATGGTAGCTGGCTTTACTAATGGATGGATAATATGGAAATGATGGCTTTAATGCATGTGCCATGTAACAATTTTGAAAGGTTAAAAATATTGCCTAGATATCTACCTTCTCATAGGGGACACTTTATCTATGGAAATAGAACAACATTACCCCCACTCCCCCTCATGACAATTAACATGGCGGGCACATCACACAAAAACAGTAGTTAATGACAATTGGGTTACTGGAAAGAGCTTAGAAAGTAATCATTGATCACTTTGATCATTGATCACTTTCTAAGCTTGGTTATTCAGCAACATCCAATGATCACTTCTGTTGCTCAGGGTGTGTTGCTAGACTGCCTCTAGAGACAGTCAGCACCATTACTGTGGAAAAAAGCTAATTTAGCCTTAGATCTACGGTTAGGTTTAGCATCAGGATTAGGGTTACCATTAGGGTTAGATTGAGGTTGAGTGCTAGAGTTAGGTTTAGCATTGGGGTAAGAATGTCACTGTAGGAGAAAATGGTTAGAAAAAAGCAATCCGCTGTTTTCCGTTATTGTCCTATAAATTGAAAACAACAGCAGGAAACCATTGGATATTTCTAAACACAGGACAATTTATTTAGCATTTTTTTTTTTCTTAGTGGTAGTCGATGTGTAAGAGATTTTCCAGGTAAAAGTTAGGGTTTTTTTTTTTAATTGTTCATGATATTTATTTTTTTTTTTTTTTAGTAAAGTATAGGATATAATCAAAATAATGGTATCTGAAGAAATCCCCTCCTATCCTGAAAAAAACCCAGTATCTAATTTGTGTGGATACAGTAAATGAGAAAGAGGAAAATTACAGCTAAACAGAAATAACCCACAAGTGTTAAAACAGTTATTGTCCAAATCGATCAAAAATGTATGGCCACAAAGGGGTTAAATCGACAGAACTTTTAACCATATTTTTATTTGTTTTATGGTTTTGCTCACTATAAAACCACATTTCATATTAGAGAATAATAGTGGCATTTCCCTTTAAATATTTGTACAAGACTGAATAGAGTGTATGTTGCACACCCACACCCAGAATAAAAAAAGATAATGCTCAGTTTAAGTGATACAACATTACAGTTTTTAGAATATAAGTTACTGCAAGTTATCCTGAGCACTGCTATTTTTCTTCTTTCTTATTTAGGCATAAAATACAAAAATGAATGAATTTTGCCTCGAGTTATCACAGCTTCTCTCTACCGTAGTACACTTTTTGCTTTTCCCTGAATCCTCTTTTATGAGATTATTTATTAAAAAATGGTTTTATACCACCCAGTAAGCTTTTTTCAAATTGCACAGCGAACAGGCTACATCCGTTGACTTCTTAGTAGTCATTCAGTTTCCATGCATAAAAGTTCTGTGCTAGCCTTACATGCTACCCCCGCACATTTTAACACTCTCACTCCTCCCAGTGCAACAAATGATACAGAGAAAAGTGGAGTTTTTATCCATATACTGTACATAGTGATGCATTTATGGTACAATGTGGAGGAAGATCCATATTGGTAATTTCTCCTGTAATTTTTTCAATTGGGGGAAAGGTTTAGTTTAACTATTTTTTTAGGATTTTTTTGTGATATGGTGATCCCCAGGCATTTTCATTTGCATAAAACATACCAATTTATTAAGAGGTGATGCCTTTTATTTATAGTTAAACACTTAGTCTGAAGATTGGTCAGGAATTTGTGTTTAATTTCCTTAAATTAGTGTATGTGGACTTCCTAGGGATGAATTCTTTTTTTTCTTTTTTTGAATACTTTATTTTATAAAAAAACAAATTCATAGATACATACAATGACAAGTACACAGACACCATAACAATTACATACTTCTAACACAGTGTATCTGCCTAAGATTTAAATTCATTAAGAATATTATCCCTTATCGATGCGTTTAAACACTGCAACATATATAGATAAACAATTAAGTGGAAAACGAGACCTTTACTTAGTACATCAGAATCCAATACACCGGTGAAGGGGGGGGGGGACATCTCTGTATCCGTAAAAGTAACATCTAGATAGTACTCCCCAATCCATAAATAGAATCGTCTGGGCCTATCTCACAGGAGCCCAAGAGGAACCTAAGGGCGTCAAACCTTCTCTTTGCTCGCGTTGCTGAATAGTAGGTAATACAATTTTTTTTTTTTTTTTTCCCTTTTTCTCTTCTTTCCTTTCCCTTTCTTTTTTTTTTTTTTTTACCAAAATAATGCTTTTATAGCCTCTTCTCCCATTTACCCCATATTTTGTTGTATTTATCTAGCTCCACTCTATGAGTAAAATATCCCCTTTCCATTATCTGTTGTATTTCTATCTGGTTTCTTACTTGCGCCCAATACATTTTCCCACTTTTGTTCCATTTCCTTGCAATCACCAATTTAGTTGCAAGTAATATATGTATCACGAGGGGCATATCATCCCTATCAATTTCTTCCAATTCCTGATGTAGAAGAGCTTTACGAGGGGAGCCTGAGGATGTCATCCCACTTATATTTGCGATAACTCCAAATACCTCTCTCCAGCATTCACGCAAGTCCTCACATTCCCAAAAAATGTGTAGGAGTGTGCCCCCGCCTTTCCACATCTCCAACACTTCCCATCGTACGTAGGGCTCATATTTTTTAGCCTAGAAGGAGTCATATACCATCTATTGTTCAACTTAAAAAATACTTATTGCAAGTTTAGACAATGTATATGTTTTCTTTTGTCATTCCAACTTTTTTGCCAATTAGTAACATAGTCTATAGCTACTTTGTCATATTTTAGGTCTCTCTCCCAACTACCCCATGCAGGTGGAACAAACTGTCGTTTCAATTGTTTAACCCAATTCGTACAGATCCTCATACATTTTTTATTCATTGAGTCAACGTTTCTTTGTATATTATTATTATCTGTATCATTAAATCTGGATTACAGGGGGAATGGCCCTGCTATCCCTTGCATGGTGTTTTGTAACCTTGGGAGAACATTAGCTTTAGCATACATAGCAAGTATTGCAGCTTTTTCACTAATACACACAGTTCGAGCTTGGCTGGCATACAGCCATTCCGTTTTATTACTGACTAGGCCAGTTACTAGAAAGGTAGCCTCCGGCTGACTAGCCCCGTGTTAAGCTTCAAGTCTGTCAGCATCCTTTTGTTTTTTAATGCCAGATATTTTTGCATCTCATTATTTTCTGGTTTTCAACAGTAATCTGTAGTTAAGCAGTCTTGCAATTAACTTGCTCGGCATGTGGTGGGAATGCTTGAGCAAGGACGAGTTGCACATAGAGTCCTCACCAAAGAGATCCGTGATTCAACCTCCGAGCTGTCAGCCCATTCTCAGAGGCCCACAATACGCATATATTGTTTTTGGAGTCTATTTTCAAGGCACCAGTCCTTAAAAGTGCAAAGGAGGGCTCCAAAATTAATAAGGGGATTGGATCTTAGATATGAAGAAAGACTTTAAAAAAGTATTTCATTCTAAAAATTGTTTTGTTGTCCACTGGCAGATTTCCCCATAAATAGTCATTTGGGAGAATGCCCCCGTGTTTTGAGGGTCTTGTCCAATGTTTCTCAATCAGGATATCTGAGATCAGGATGCTCTGTAGACGGAGCAATATGCGCCCTCCCTGTTTTATCCATCATGTTGTGACTCCCCCATTTAGTCTCATTTTAATCTATTTTCCACATCTATATTTAATAAATGCACATAGATACATCCAAACCATTGACCTGCCATCATTAACACAACATGACTGATTGAATACAGAAGATATTTTTTTAACTTGTGTTGCAGACATTACAGAAGAGACAGTTTTTTATTTTGTATTGTTTTTACTTGTGTTATTATGTATTATGTAGCCAACAATAACGAAGATTTAAAAAAAAACAAAACAAAGAAATGATGATTCTAATTTATTTTTTGCCGTGTTTATTTTAAGCTAGCAAAAAAATAAAAAAAATGTAATTGTTTATAACGGTTATAAGCATACGGTGAAACAAGTAAACCTAAGCAGTGCTATAACCCTTGTTAAGATAAAATTCAGGACTGCAACAAACAAGGGTTTTTTTTTTACTTCTCCAAGCAAACAAGAAAACCGAATGAAGCAGTTCTCTGTTGCCATAGCAACCTACCAAGGTAGCACAAAAGGGCTCATCTTTATGCAGCACAGTTTTTCTAGAATCTATCATTCTGAATCTGACAGTATGCTATCGTTTCTAGTCTGCCGTGACATTTCTTATGAAATACAATGTAGACAATATTTTCCCATTTAAATATCAAATCAGTCAATATTGGTGCGCCTAGTGAGAGTCGGAATCTATAAATAAGCAGAATAAATCATAAAAACTGAAAACTAGAAGTGGGAATAAAGATAAGATATGGATACCAGTTATTGTTTACTTGCACTATTATTGCCAGCTGCACCTAAAGACCTGAAAACCCTATTTATGTGAAACTATGACCCAGACTAAGGTTTTTATTAATGTCATCCTTCCTTCATTTATAAAACATGGCCTGTTCTAGAAAGCCAACCTATGTAATTGCCTTGTGGTAATTAGGATACCTATGAAGGAAGTATAATATTAACAAGGCTGACAATGTACGATTGCAAAAAATACTAATAGCAACAATAATTAATGACTCTCATATTTTCTCTATTTGAAGCTATGTCAGAATATATTGTTTTGCAACATTTGCAATCTGTGAATAATTATAAATAACCTCATATTTCTTCATGACCAAACTAGAACAACTATGAAACATAATGCTGACCAAAACTGTAACTTATTTAAATTTTTAATACCGTATATAAAATATATTGATGATTTTAAATTGTGACTTGTGCCATGGGCAACAAGATACACAGCTGCCACTGGAACATTTACACACTCATCCACTCTCTCCCACAATCTAATCTACTTTTTTTTTTTTGAGAATTCACCTTCAAATGTATACATTGAATGTTTTTATACCTACCCACCCACTTTAATGGTTTGTCCCCTCGCTACTTGTAATTACAAATATTTCAGTGGCGCAATGCAACTACAAATATATCGTACACACACACGCCGCATCTGACCGTACCATGAATATAATGCTCTTTTGGAACACATGCAGCAAACTATTTCTACATGACTTTTTGATTTTTCCGTCCACATTTATAGCCACCAACCCCCACTTATGGACTTCTATTTGATGGAGGGGACAGGACACATCCCCATGCTGCCATTGGATAAAATAGCCCCGTTTGGAATGTAATACAATCATAGGCAAGATGTTAAAATGTGCAACCTAAAATTATTTTAAAAAGTATTCATATTGTGTTACCACTGCATTACAAATACATACACTTTCCTAACAGTGTTTATATAAAATACTAGCATAAAAGGAATGATAGGAAAGCAGAAAAATCAAAGCTACTCTCCGCTTATAATTTTAGTTGAACATTTAGTACACGGTTTGCATTATTTGGACTACATTTTTGTATTTTATAGTTCAACAGTGTGTACATGGATTGTTATGTTACACCTATTTATTTATGGTGTTTTTTTGTAAAATCCACAAAAGTCCCCTTTTCTAGTGATGTTGCAGAATTCCCTTCTCTGCGCAAGAGGCAAGAAGAAAATACAAATGATAAGGGCCACAGCTTGGAACATATTGCTCGTGTTATTAATTATTTAAGATACTACAATATAGTCATAACTGACGCGGTCAGCTAAAACCGTACAAGAGATACTGTGCTAGCTGTAAGTCAGTCTGTTTGTTTTTTGTTTTTTTACCAGGCTCTGAATTACCATCGAACATCTGCATAAAACACATAGATTACAATGCCACTGACAATCGTATTGAAAGAACACTAAGCTAATTTATGACAGACACAATGGCCATGGCTGCCCTTGTATTTCATGGGAGAGACTTAGCATGTCAACGTACAGTCCTGGTTGACATCGTTTACATCTGGTAAACATTAAATTTGACAGAGAAACGTGCGGAAAACAAGTAAACATTGTTAACCAGAAAAAAGCAAGTGGGAAGCTTGGAGCACTCACTACTAAGCAGAAAGCCTGTCACGGTTCAAAATCTTCCTTCTCACTCAAATTTAATTGCAGCCACGGATGTGATTAGAAACATCAGACTTGTCTTAGAGATGCACGTCTAAGAGACTGTGATGGAAACTGGTGAAAGTATAATTGTCAGAGGTAGCGTTTGATTGATTTTTTTTATGGCTATTTATTTAAGATAGATTATTACAAAATTACCAAGGCCCAAAAAAATAAAAATTAAATCATAGATTCTCTAGATTTTTTTTAAAAATGTTATATTTTTTGTTTAATCACAGACTAGTTACGGGTGCCAAGTAGCCTATGTAGTGTGCCCACATAGGGCCGTACATGTTTTTCAGGCTCCCTTGATTTTTATATCAAACAATATATGTTTACATTTAGAAAGGTGGTGTACAAGACTTTGTTTTGTTTCAGGGTGAGAATATATATTGAGACAATAGGTTTAGGTCAATGGTTTCTAACTTTTAACCTCAAGGGTCAATAACCGGTCAGGTCCAAGAAGAACCCATGTAAATCAATACAAAGAATGGGACATCTGCGCTCAAGTAGGGATGTCTATAAATCTTGGCGGTTAAGTAGCCCTTGTGGACATATTATAAAAACCACTGTACTAGAACATAAGTTACATGCAAATGATTGCTCTTTTAGGGCTGAAATTCAATAGGTAATAAACTGGTACCTTTTATTACCCATCACTGTGGAAAATGGAAATCTCCCATTAGCAGCCTATGTGTTAACACTATGGATTCCACTCAGAACGGTGAAGATAGAGATGTAGCAGTCCTTAGTTGTGGTCTTTGAATGAATCCATTTTACCCTAATAAGTAACTCCTACTGACTTGCATGGTGATTTTTTTATACTCAACATAGAAATGTATGAACAACAGAGGAATATAATGAACAATAAGCAGGACTCCGTCTGTATGGGATTACCCATAAATACTGAACTGACAGAAAGAGTAGTAAATATAACAGCCGTCCAGTGGAAACAATAAAGGCCATAATTATAATGAAACTAAAGTATGCACATCAGATTGACAGAAAGGACAAGAACACGTGAGCTTTCATTATGAGACTAAATAAGCCAATTGGTTCTACCATTACAAATCCATGTTTCGATGTATAGATGTCAATATCCCATGTTATTACAAATTAACCACTGGAGGTTTGCTGGACATTTTCATTGAGATAAACCACCCAGGACAATTAACTGGTCTAGGACCATGGAAATTATTCAGCCATGCTGCTGTTTTTAGGTAGCAGAAGGTTTCATAGCATATGATTACTGCATACATTGCGGGTGACTCATAAAGGTCAATTATGAACCAATGTAAGTGTCCTGCTGATTGGACCATCTTCAGAACATTTACACTTCTGACTTTTATAAATAACCCTTTGTGCTTTTATTAAACACATACTATAGTTCAGGTCGCTTTATTAATTGCTGTGGTGCTTGCTGTGTATTACTTTTAAACATCTGCCCCACTAATGTAAGACTATTTCCGCTTGTTGTGGTCGTTTGTCTTCTTTTAACCCCTTGGCGACACAGGACGGACTAGGTCCGTCCTGTGTGCCGAGGCGTTAGTGACACAGGACGGACCTAGTCCGTCCTGTGTCAAAACGAGCACTGAAAGCGGAGTTTTTCCGCTTTCAGTGCTCTGATGGTATTGTAACGATGCTTCCGTGTGGAAGCATCGTACAATGCTAAAAAAAATGCCCGTCGGCATTTCGATCGCTCCGGAGAGCGATCGAAATGCCGGTTTTAAAGGCACAGAGCCTTTAAAACGCGGGCATTTAAAAAACGAGCATAGGAAGCGAATTTTTCGCTTCCTATGCTCAGAAAGTGTTCCTGATTGCCTCGCAAGTCGAGGCAATCAGGAACACAAAAAAAAAATGCACGATCTTGGTCACTAAGTGACCAAGATGGCGCTGCCCTTCTAAGGGCAAGAGCACAGGAGGCAGGAAGTACCTGCTTCCTGTGCTCTCTGGCTGTCACACGATTGCCTCTTCACAGAGGCAATCAGTGACTGCCAGGCACACTGACAGGCAGTGGGGATGCTCTGCTGAACATCCCCACTGACTGGTCAGATCAATATTAACCCTATATTGATCTGACCAGTTATGATCTGTCTCCCTCTCCTCACATTTTTTTTAGTGAGGGAGAGAGACAGATCAAAGTTCTAAAAGTAAGTAAAAGTTAAAAAAAACAATAAATACACAACACACAAATAATAAAACAATAAAAAAATTTTTATTAAAGCAATTCCCTGCGTTTAACCCCTTCCCTGCCACTGATCTTGCATAAGCAGTGATCGTGCACATCAGCGCATTTATTTTTGCTGTTTGTGCATTTTTTAGGGGTTAATTTTTTTGTACTGTAATTTATTACAGTACTAAAAAGGCTATTCTAAGAGTTATTAACCCCTTATTTGCCGTCGATCACTGCTTACGCAAAGATATTGACGCCAAAGCAATTTTTATCTGTCTGCATATTTTTTTTTATTTTTTTTTTTACACATACCCGCTAGGGGATTACATGTAAAGTAAAAATATTTGAGTTTTTTTTTTTAAGCTGCCTGAGCGCATAGCGATCAGTAACAGCGAATTAGTGGCAAAGGCGGTTTGGTGATTTCTCAATTAAGCTCACCATTCGCCCTGGTCAGATCAAAATTAATCGGATCAATATTCACAAATATTGATCTGCCTCCCTCTCCTCACTTACATTTTTGTGACGGAAAGAGACAGATCAGTATTAGTGATATAAAATAACATTTTATAAAATTAGCAGGTTTTATGAAAGTCTTTCACTGTGTATTAACCCCTTCCCTGCCATTCATCACTGTGTAAGCAGTAATCCTGCACAGCAACAGTATGTTTTGCTGTCTGCACTGTTTTATGGATTAATTTATTTGTACTGTAATGTATTACAGTACTAGATAGGCTCTTCTAAGAGCTATTAACCCCTTCTTTGCTCGAGATCACTGCTTACGCACTGATTCTGAGGCCGCGGACTCAGGGTTCGATTTTGACCCTATTCAGCTTTCTGATACATCATCTAGCGATGTATCGGTGGCTGCTGAGCCCTTGCCACAAGTAGTGATGGGGGTCTACCGATAAAAAAATATATGGTTTGGTGGGGGTAAATTACATTGGCTGGCTTCAAAGATATATCCCATAAAGGACACGGACGCAGGTTGACTACATGTCAAAATTCCAAGTTGGAATTTTGAGATGCGCATCTCACAAATGTTGCCTTCTAGCCAAAAACAAACCAACAAACCTATGCATGGGTGCTATCCCTGTACTCGGGAGATGTTGCTGAACACATATTGGGTTGTTGTTTGGCAGTGACAAATACCAGAATCTGTGAATTCATGCCTGAAGTACAATGCATGTGGGAAAAAAAACTCCCAAAAAAGTACTACCACAAACTTTTACAAAGGCTGGTGGTAGAATTAGTACCTATACAGTATTAAAATACCACCATTTGAAATACCTTAGGATGTCTATTTTCCAAAAATATATGGTTTGATGGGGTAAAATTCATTGGACGGCTTCAAAAATGTTCCAAATGGAACATGGGCGCAGGCTGACTACATGTCAAAATTCCAGGTTGGAATTGCGCACCCCCTAAATGTGGAATTTTAGACCCAATACAAACCAACAAACCTATGCATGGGGGGTATCCCTGTACTCAGGAGATGTTGCTGAACACATATTGAGGTGTTGGTTGGCAGTGGCAAATACCAGAATCTGAAAATTCCTGCCTGAACTACAATGTGTTTGGGGGAAAAATGACATCCCATCCCTTTGACATAGGTTGGTGGTAGAATTAGCACTTGGAAAGTGTTAAAATACCACAATTTTAAATACCCTAGGATGTCTAGTTTTCCAAAATATATGGTTTTATGGGGTAAAATACTTTGACAGGCTTCAAAAGTGTCCCAAATGGAACATGGGCGCAGGCTGACTACATGTCAAAATTCCAAGTTGGAAATGCACCCCCCCCTAAACGTGGCCTTTTAGCCCCCAAATAATCTAACTAACCTACACATGGGTGGTATCCCTGTACTCAGGAGATGTTGCTAAACACATATTAAGGTGTTGTTTGGCACTGACACATAATAGGATCTGTGAATTCATGCCCGATGTACAATGAATGTGAAAAACAAATTACTATCCATAACATTGACATAGGCTGGTGGTAGAATTAGTGCATGAAAAGTGTTAAAATACTACCATTTGAAATACCCTAGGGTGTCTAGTTTTCAAAAATATATGGTTTTGTGGGGTAGAATACACTTTTTGGCTTCAAAAATGTCCCAAATGGGACATGGGCGCAGGTTTTCTGCACGTCAGAATTCCAAGTTGGAAAACCAAAAAGCGCACCTCTCAAATGTGGCCTTTTAACCCCCAAATAACCTAACCAACCTATACATGTGTGGTATCCCTGTACTCAGGAGATGTTGCTGAACACATATTGAGGTGTTGTTTGGCACTGACATATAACAGGATCTGTGAATTCATGCCCAAAGTACTATGTATGTGAAAAAAAATTACTATCCATAACATTGACATAGGCTGGTAGTATAATTAGTGCATGGAAAGTGTTAAAATACTACCATTTTAAATACCCTAGGGTGTCTAGTTTTCAAAAATATATGGTTTTGTGGGATAGAATACACTTTTTGGCTTCAAAAATGTCCCAAATGGGACATGGGCGCAGGTTTTCTGCACGTCAGAATTCCAAGTTGGAAAACCAAAAAGCGCACCTCTCAAATGTGGCCTTTTAACCCCCAAATAACCTAACCAACCTATACATGGGTGGTATCCCTGTACTCAGGAGATGTTGCTGAACACATATTGAGGTGTTGTTTGGCACTGACATATAACAGGATCTGTGAATTCATGCCCAAAGTTCAATGTATGTGAAAAAAAATTACTACCCAAAACATTGACATAGGCTGGTAGTATAATTAGTGCATGGAAAGTGTTAAAATACTACCATTTGAAATACCCTAGGGTGTCTAGTTTAAAAAAATATATGGTTTTGTGGGGTAGAATACACTTTCTGGCTTCAAAAATGTCCCAAATGGGACATGGGCACAAGTTTTCTGCATGTCAGAATTCCAAGTTGGAAAACCAAAATGCGCACCCCCTAAATGTGGCCTTTTAGCCCCAAAACAAACCAACAAACCTATGCATGGGTGGTATCCCTGTACTCAGGAGATGTTGCTGAACACATATTGAGGTGTTATTTGGAAATACCCCTTCACATTTTAAGGTAATGTTTACCTAAATTGCAATATATGTGAAAAATTAAAAAAAAAGATTTTTTGCTGCAAACTTTGGCATAGATTGGTGGTAAAATGGCTACATGAAATGTGTCAAAATACCCCAAGTTAAATGCCCTGAGTTGTCTAGTTTTCAAAAATATGTACATGTTGGGGGTCATTCATGGATTTAGTACAGAAATCAGTGTTACAATGTCACTATCGCTAATTTTGAAAGAAGGGATTTTAAAATAGCTTTGCACCACTTATAGTTCTGGCCCTGTAACATGAATAAAAAAGCACAAAAACATAAAAACATGGGCTATTTCTGAACTCAGGACATATATTAGAAACTTCTTAGCAGTGTTTTTTTGTTGTCTCTTGTACATGAGTATACGATTTTTCAAATAAAAGTCATAAAAAAATTATTTTTTCATTTTTTTTGCCATATTTTATTATTTTTTTTACATCAAATTATATGCTATTATCAAAATAATGGTATCAAAAGAAAGCCCTTCTTATGACGATAAAAACGATATATAGTTTGTGCGGGTACACTAAATGAGACAGAAATAAATTACAGCAAAACACAAACTGCTCAGAAATGTTAAAACAGCCCATGTCACCAAGCGTCGGACAAGCCAAAAAAGTCATGTCACTAAGGGGTTAAATATACCGTGACATTTGAACCGGACGTGGGGAGTGCATCACCACACTTTTCCCTTTATGTGGAAAATAATTACCAAATATATATATATATATATATATATATATATATATATATATATAGACCTCCTTCCCAACTGGCACCTACAAAAATAGTAACCTGGCCAGGTGCAAACATGAGACGTCACAATGCAAAGCGTTTCAGTCTTGATCAACTTGTAATGCCGTCCAAAGCCCAGCAAGGAAGGATCACCACTTAAATCTCCCTGAAGCCAAGAAAACCCAGAACTCCGGAAGGGGATTTATTTTGTGAGGAAATGTCCCCGTTAAACAAACAAGAGGCTACAGCAGATTAAAGTGTAAAGTGTTCTTTTAAACTAATTTTGCAACATTAGAAGATGTAATTTCTATTATTACTTAATGGATGAATAGAATTTTGTAAAGCAGGCACTGTAGGTTTGAATGTTGGAAAGCAGTTATGAAAGAGCATTACACACACCTTATCCACAGCAAAACAAGAATTTACTGGAAGTTGGGACGGATTAAAGGTTATGTGTGTTCTTCCAAGGAATTGTGGACATATCTACTTATTAAAAGACGCTATAATTATCATGTGGACATTGCACAACACAGAGTTTTGTAAAAACAAGGGAACAATATATTTTCATTACAGTTTAGATAACCAAGAACAGTATGTCCTAAAATTAAACAAAACATTTTTTTTTTTTAAATCATCTGGGAAACCTCAGTAAAAAAAAAAAAAAAAAAAAAACACATCTGTACAATGCTTGCTTTACTAAATGTTTAACTTTTTTTTTTTTACATTTTACAAAACAAGATGCCAACTGCCGTGTTTCCAGGGACACATATTTGTTCCACATGCTGCAGAAAGACTATGCAAAGTGGCCGATGTTGGCCACTATGCACATGTTCTCCTACTATATTGCTTTACACAGAACATTGTCACTTTGGTAGCTTAGTCTGCAAATGTACAAACAGAATCAAATAAAAAATAAAGAGAGAGAGAGGGGTGGATTAACCAATTAACTAATTAAGTGATATTTAATTAGCGAAATTTAATCATTTCCAAATTAAGCTTTTCCCTACAAGATTAGTCTCTGCTAATTTTCTTTCAAATCAATTGTGGTTTTTTTTTTTGGTTCTCTGCATGTCTTAATGTCATATCTCACAGTTTAATCTGAAGTTACAAATAGATAAAAATGTCTGACACTTTTCTTAAAAGGTTCTTTATACATTAGTAGAGATCAATGTAACCATGTAATTATTTTATAGTTCTTTCTTTGGTTTGGCAGAAGCCCTAGAGGAACATCTTGCAGATTGCATTTGTAGTTTTATGATAAAAAAAAAAATATAGTAAAACTTTCAGGTCTTAGATAAAATTAAAATTTGGAGCTATAGACGTATTGATCTAGCAATATACAATCATCCTGTATCTCGAACGTGTCACTCCCACTTGAAAATTCAGTTTGTGTCTCTGGGTGAGCACATTACATCAAATTATTCCTTATTTTTTGTATGTCACATGCCTACCGGATGTTCCCGTGCCTATCCTTCTATTGTCTCCCAATTGCTAATAAAATTATTTTAAAGGGCCTCAATGTAAAGTTCATACATAGCCTACAAAAGCCACTTAGAATGATGCAAAGATGAGTCGACCAGGTAGTGGTCCTCCCAGACTGGGATCAATAGGAAGCCCAAAGATATGATCTGAAACACTGAGATTGGATGTGGCTTTCTTAATAGACTTCCACTGAGAACTCCTATTGCTACCCTTTCACCTTCTCCTATGTCTTGTTGCTCGGCTCTTATGAATGGCTTGTCTCATCTTTCCTGCAGACGCGTGAGAGTAGATTCCCTCTCTCACCTTTGCAAAATCCCTTTATTGTACTTTACGATCTTTGTGGTGGTCAACATTCATCTGCCGCACAGAGAGAAAGACAAACGCTGAAAAAGTCGGATCACGCTCTGCCTCACAAAGAGCGCATCTCCATCTTCACTCAATTCGGAATGCATGTAGCAGTATTAGCTTTGAATAAAGATGTAGAACACTAGCATGGCCTGCAATTTCATACATCCATTCATGTTTTTATTTCCTCTTACCAAAAAAAAAAACAACGATCCTATAAATCATTGGTAAGCTGTGCTAAAAATAAAATAAGGCAAATAAAGAAAAACATAGAAAAAAATAATAATAATTGAATCAGGTATGAGTTTTTGATTAAATATCGTTCCTCCTTCTCCCAATTATGAATGGTAATAAATTGTGTATGTGCAGATTGGTTTTACAAAACATGTGTACACTCTAACACTAGCTCTAACCTTTACTATCAGGAGGTCTGATTTACATATCTTCTCCAGCTGTCACTGCCCCTCGTATGCAAAAAAGCAACATAAATAATAATAATTTGCATATAATGTCATTTTGCACCGTGTGATTTATGCCAAGGAAAAGGAGGATGACGTTCAAATATAATTTGTAACAATGTTCTTAATTACATTAACAGGCATAATATTTCTACTGTAATGTATGAGTCTAGTGTAATATTTATCCGTAGTCAATGCTAACATTCTATTTTACCACATGCTGGGGTAGATTCAAAGGTGCCTGTTAACACAAGTAGAGCGTTAAGTGGGAAATTACCAGGAATCAACAACATCCCCACAAATAACACACTTGCATTTGAAACATACGCATGCTTAGGGTTGCGACCTTTTCTTTAAAAAAAAAAAATACCTGCCCTGGTACTACCTCTATAGACTTAACATAGGGGTCAAGCCAATTTTTTACCGGCCAGGTGGCAAACCTACATATGCTTCACCTCATATAGAAACAAAATGGCATGCAAGTATTTCATGGAATCGAAACTGGTCTCTCTTCCTCTCTATATGTGTGCCTTCCTTCATCATTCTACCACCCCCAGCAGGGTGACCCTGCCTCCTCTGCCCTCCAGCCTCCCACCTCTCCCCTACCTTCCTTGCCCTCCCCTCTATACAAAAAAATTAAACCATAAAATGTAAAGTGGAATGAAAAAACAAGTGTGTTGTGCAATATGTGTATTATGTATAAATGTACAGTCTCACAGAACTCACCAAACATTCAACTAACAATCCATTGTCACTGCACTTTCACACTCTGATTGTAAAAGGCAAATTGTAACAGATTTCCTGTCCCTCTTTAGTACGTTTTTTTCAATTGTTGGGGGGGCATGTACAAGTTTTCTGATTGGCTAATAGCTTTGTTGAACCAGTAAATGGTTTGTGTTTGAATGATGGCATTTTCCCCTTGTATCCCATTGGTTATTTCATTATAAGGGCTGTTTTGTTTTACGGCACTTTTAACGACCATTAGCGGAGGTTGTGCTGTAACGCTGTTTATTTGATCACACTGACATTGAAGCGCATGTTATTCCGTGTGTCATAACGTGAGTTTAAAAACCACGTACTTTCGTGGGAGTTGACATCCGGCATTGAATCTACCTCATTGTGACATCTGTTATACTGTATTGTTACATTGTAGTGCTAATTTGAACTGTATGTGCAAATACAAAAACAAATACCTGCATACATTTAGTATTACATTCTATTATTTAATTTAGTTCTGAACGATTTTTTGTGTGTGAATGCGACCTCAAACCACTTTGGATGTCCAGAGACCTACAAAGGTACCCTGTGATTTCTGCAGGCATGTAACAGAGATTGTATACAGGTACATGCAGGAGGTGAAGTGGGAAAGATATACAATGTTTTCTGATTGTGTTCTCACAAATAACAGTGTCTTTTACCTCATAAAATCTATTTCTTGGATTTATCCCCTCTTTAAGCTGCCCTTATTTTTTATTTATCATCACAAATGTTACGGGGTAATGTGGTACATAGAATCCATCTCCTTTCACAGGGCTTGTGTTATTGTTTTTAAGTTATGAGGGAGTATTGAAGATGTTTTTAAGACATTGTAAACATACAAAATAAAAATGATTAACCAATAATAATAATAATAATAATAATAGGTAATGTCTGTTGACGGTACATTGAGATAAGCTATTCTTGGTAAGGTTTAATCACTAGTTCAATAAAAATTAATTATAAATGTTGTTATGCATATACATTTACAAACAAATGAAAGTACATGTGTTTTGGTTATTTGGTATGCACACCTAGAACAGAAAAGGTGAAAGGGAATATTCATGGTGTTTTCTGTACGAAATGCAGGCAACCTATATGTGATTAATGGTTTTCAACATTATTGGGGGGTTTTGTAAGTTGTTACACAATTATCATATTTAAATTGTACCTGCATCAAATAATTCTAAAATGTCATAATGATGTCACTATAACTGTTCTGAGATCATACCTATTGCTCCTCTCAAAGTGCTGTCCTTATCCATTACTGTGCAATCAACCTCTCTCTGTTTAACTCAGCTGTTTCAAGTGCTCAGAATGCAGGGGTGTGGTTTCAGGTCTGTGTGCAGAGATCTAACACAAGGAGGGATAGGGGAGATTGGCAGGACTTTTACTAGAGCAATAACAATTGGTTGTCACATCCTGTAGGTAAACTGCTCTTTTAACATCTTAATGCAGAGGTGGGGAGGAGTATGGGTAATATGCCTAGTTCCATGGCTGCACAGGATTGGAAAAAGGAGGAATATTGCAAAATATTTGACAGGCAAAGGACTTTATGATTGCTTTAGAATACATTATGAAAATTAGATGTATGGGAGATGATTAACAATGGCTTTAAGGGCTAAAGGTTAAAGCTTTTATTGTTGTTAAGGCAGAAATGAGGACTTGCAAGGCATTAAAGGGGTTATAGGAATATATCTGAAAGCTGCATTTTGAAAATAAACTTGTGGTGACCGTCTATGAAACGCCAGATAGGAGCTTGCAGTAATTGAGGTAAGACGTGATGAGACGGTGAATTAAACTTTTAATTGCATCCTATGTGAGAAACAGATGTAACGAGCAATGCTACAAAGTAAAGCCTGCATCATGTGGCGAGACGATGAATGTGACAAGCAAAGTCAAAGATGCTTTAATTGTATTTATAGCAAGGATATGTTGCATTAGGAAGCAATATACACGATAAGTCTTGGGCTCTAAACTAAGCACAAACGGTTCAATGTGTAACATTACGGGACATGGTTATTACCACACTTTGTTCCAGTGAGGTTTGTTCCTACATTTCACGGACATGAGCGGAGATTGAGAAGTAATAAAATATATACAGAGGGATTATATTAAAGAATATTAATATTACCTCTAGTCTGATTTCAATACATCTCACTGACGCATTTGTGATAGTAAAACCAGATATAAAAGAAAATGTTTATGGTTATTTTCGTTGCAAGCATTAAGCCAATGTCAGTTATTAAAAAATATAGTAGAATCATTGTGTTTTTACAGTCTACAAATTGTCTTTGTTGTGTGGCGTTTTCAGATTTTTAAAAGAGGCTTTATTTCAGTTTTTGTTATAATCTCGGTTACTAAGGAAAATAGTTCATAAATACAATTGGTGCTGATAAGTGCAGAGTAATTTGCATTGAATCACTGCACTTTACAAAGTAATTAACCACAACAAATGGGTTCTACACACAATCAAGGACCCTCTTCACAAATATCCACCATAGAAATAACACAAATGTAAACACATTGTGGAGCACACGCAAAGGATGTGGGAAAAGTAAATACTTGCCTGTGATCAGAGACTTCTTAGGCTCATATATTTTCCAAAAAGGAAGAGACGTTAAAGAAACATCTCATAATGTAGCTTGTATTGGTCCACCAAATGTGCGTAACCTGGAGTAGGGAGAAGACTCTTACATTTATGAGAGCGGAAGGTCAAACCTGGACACCTTCGGATGCAGCCTCGATCTCAAGACTTTTATGCAACCAGGTCACATATACAGCAGAGCAGCATGAGTTTTTAGGCCTAACCCCAACAACATTCTGATAGAGTATAGATTTCAGATGCTAGCTGTCTATTTTAGTCCCCAATGAAGGAGTTGATACAAGCGCAGATGCAGCTTAGAAAAAGGGAAATAGAGGAGCTAGATGGGTTAATAAGAGAGAAGAGGGTCTTTTTTCACAAATCGGTATCTTTAAAGTAAAAAATCCTGACCACTGAGGGTTCAAAAGTTTTAAAAACCATTCTGGACCTATGCCAAATTATTACGGACTGTGCACTGATGCATGATGGTCCATAGTACAAAACATGACAGTGCTACTTAGCATGTGCTTTTTAAGGCCATGACTTCTGTGTCTTCTTCTGTTGAAATTCTGGTTCTCATACATGCAAGCGAATTTGCTAAATTATATAATTTGTTTGACTTGTATGGTTCATTTAAACATTCCTTACATTATTGAAGTGTTATATTAGTCGATTTCAACTAGCTCATATCCATTTCGCTCGCTTAACTAATGCAAATTTGCCTTTTTCAACCACATACTCAAATACGCTTCAGGAGGGCTATGCACATGATTTGTTAAAGCTTTGTGGTCAAAATGGTAATTACAAAGTAACCATCAATATTTCCAGTATTAGTATTGATTTCAGCTTGTCACTTTCTCTTTGCTTTGTGTGCAGCTGATACTTCTAGTGTTCAATGTATGGTGAGCGTGACATGGCCTCCCATCATTTTCAGATTCAATTCTGAAGATATATGTTTCTTCCTTTACACATTATAATAGTGGATGTGTTTATGTGCCATGGCAGTGTTTAATGTGATACACTAGATTTTCTTTGCAGCTTACCTACACAAGAAAGACAAGAGATATCCATAAACTGCTAAATATCCAGCCTATTCTGAGGATGTATCCAAATAATCAAGCTGATTTTACCAAGAATAAATTGCAAATTTCTGTATAACAGTCAACTTAGATAGCTAATAAAAATGATGACAAAAAAAACAAAAAACATACATACATATACATTGTTTTAGCAGAATTGCATGCAAATGCATAAAGAAAACTTGTAAATACATCTTCACAGCAGGGGCATACCTGTCTCTCTCCCTAACCATTCCCCAATGTCTCTCTCTACCCCTACTCATTTCCTCTTGCCTGCCCCCCCCCCCATGCTCCCCAATGTTTCTCTTCTTATTATACCCATTCTTTCTGGTCCGTGCACCCCCACCCCCACGCTACCCAATGCATTTAATTATCTTCCTTCAATCTCTACACTAATATAATATAGTAATTTAGGTTGAAAGACACAGGTCCATCAAGTTCAACCCTTCTACCTATCATACACTGTCATACCTCAGTGTTTTCTCATGCTTTCTGCACTAAGTGATAACTATCAGTCTGAATCCTTATTCAATTGAGGCAGCTGTGGTGGCAGTGCTGACTGAGGACGGAAGGCCATAAGCACATAGAGCTGCAGCTACTGAATGCACCCTATATGGTGGCATCTCCATCTCCCTTCAGGTAGACTACCTTTCAATGCAAAGTGTTTAATATCCATATCAAGGTCAGGAGACACCACAAAAAAAACAAAAAAAGAAAAACACATTTTCTACCAATACATTCATTTGTTTGCAGTTCTACTAACACAATGTGTAGATCATTTTTTTATTTGCTACAGGTACAGTACAAATAATGTATAGGTACCAATAAACAAAGACCTCTATGAAAACTCTCAAATGCCAAAAAAAAAGCAAATGAATAGAAAAATCAACATGAGATCCATATTTTTCTTTATATTTAGAGATCGTGCTTAATAAAGTAATCTTATTGAATGGTAGAAAATAAATAATGCACCATCTTAATTGACAAAAAGTAAATGTTGCATCCTCTGGGTACAGACATGTCAGTATGCCTCTGTGGTCCAGGCTCATAACTCAACTGGAGGCACTCCCTTCTGTGTGTTACTCTCTCCTGTGTGTGTTACTCCCTTCTGTGTGTGTTACTTCCTTCTGTGTGTGTTACTTCCTTCTGTGTGTGTTACTCCATTGTGTGTGTTACTTCCTTCTGTGTGTGTTACTCCCTTCTGTGTGTTACTCCCTCCTGTGTGTGTTACTCCCTCCTGTGTGTGTTACTCTCTTCTGTGTGTGTTACTTCCTTCTGTGTGTGTTACTTCCTTCTGTTTGTGTTACTCTCTTCTGTGTGTCTTACTCCCTTCTGTGTGTGTTACTCTCTTCTGTGTGTGTTACTATCTTCTGTGTGTGTTACTCTCTTCTGTGTGTGTTACTCCCTTCTGTGTGTGTTCCCCGTCAGCTGACATCATCTATAAGCCAAAGCCATCTTTCAGTTGAGCATTTAGATTATATACCAATACATTAAAAACCACTTAGTATTACCTGACCATGCATAAGGCACTACAGGAAACTTCTAAAATTCTGTCTTTTTTTTCATGGGAGATTCAGTGGATCAGATCCCATTTACGCACAATGAAAATGCGTAATCGCAAAAGGACATAGGCAAATGGGGAAACACATCACAGGAGACCTGACTTCATCTACTACTGAGTGGAAGATGGGACTGTTCAACATGGCACTTTCATTGCGGCACTTTCACCACGTAAGTATTTTAGGGGATAGATTTAGAGTTAGTATTAACTAGGATTAGTTTTAGGGTTAATTTAGGGATATTACTAGTGTTAGCATTAGGTGTTAGTTGTAGAGTTAGTGTTAGGGTTAGTACTTGGGCTAGTACTAGGGCTCAGGGATAGATTTAGAGTTAGTATTAGGGCTCAGGATTAGTTTTAGGGTTGGTATTAGGGTTAGTATAGGGCTCAGGGTTACTTTGAGGGTTTGTATCAGGGTTGGGGGTAAGGTTAGGGGAGTTACTTTATTAGAGGGGGTTACTGCTTTCTACTTATAGGCAGTGACAGTTCAGCATTGAAAATGCTGGACTGAACTGTCAGCGGTAAAAACCTCTTGGGAGATCCAAATCAAGATACATACCAATATGTCTGCCCCTTGGTATACAAACAAAGCATACCTTTCAGGATGTAAAGATGATGTTATTAAACAATATTTAAAGGACACTACAGTTTTTACATACTTCTAACAGAGCAAGTCTAAGAAAATTAGAAGTAAATCAGTAAAATGTAGTGTTTTTTTTAATAGCACTACTTTAAAGATGTACATCTAAATAAGAATGCTAAATAATAACAATTTCTCCCTATCCAGCCACAACAACAAACTTACTTTTTATTGCATTAGTTCATTGTAGTAAAGTTGGCAAGGGCAACAAAGCAAATTAATTTAAAAACAATATATATATATATAAAGAATCCTCGTTTTTAATGGTACATTTCCTGCAAAGCATTTGTGAACGTACAAAATTAGTTTTCGTGTTTCAAACTACAATATTTCATTGCACAATACATCCTGCTTACTTTGAACAGCTGTGCTCAAATAACCATCATCCCCCCAAGACCTGAAAATGACTTTTATTCCCCAAAGAAGTTATTTCTGTTAAATATGCAATTTTCTGCTTACCTGAATCCTAAGGCAAGAATAAATGCAAAAAATTTATATGTATGCAAAGACAGAACAACAAATATATGCAAGAATAACAATAATGGAGCAGAATTTGGTTTAACACAATATATAAAAATAGTTTATCAGTAGCTAGAGTTTGCATTATTTAACATAATAAATAAAGTTTAAAAAAAATAGCTTGACGCAACTTTACTAGTGTCACAGATTAAAATAGCGGCATAGAATACGCTATTAGGGCCAACTAGAGTGTAACTAGCCCACTCAGACAGAAAAAGCAGTCTCGGTTCCTCATTATTGCATTAGAAGTACTAAAAATCCTTGATTCTCATGGTTGTTTGCTAGGAATATACAGAGACTAATAAAGTTGAGGTGGATCTGTGACATCACTGATAGCTTCCATCTTTTTTTTTTTTTTTAAACAGCAACCTTTTTTAAGTAACGCACCAATGAAAAAAAGCCGAAGTGGAAATCATTCACTCCTTTCGAAAATACAAGATGGAATAGTATGTTCTAGCTATTTTGTACTTGCTCTAAGATTCTGCCCATCTAATGTGTTTAATTCACATCCCATGAATAACTAGCTAACTGTGACTTTATGCATTGTTAATAATAATAAATCTATCCTTTTCTATCTAAGTTTCTCTTCATGAATATATTCTCTTAACAAATTAGATACACAGAATCTGCTTGTATTGTTTATTTTAATTTCTTATTGAACATTGATGATGTTTGTATTAATGTCTAATATATTTTTTATTTTAGTTTTGAGAATTTCTAATGACTATTGTACATTATTTTTTTTTTTTAAATGAATGTTTTATGCTGCGAGTAATTTTATAGATATGAAGCCATCATTAAGCTTTATATGTAGCGGCTTGGTTCAGATCATGAATTTTGTTTTCAATAGACAATACAATAAATATCCTCACATACTAATACAATGTTTATGCCTAGGCAAAGCCATCTCAACTGAAGAAAGGAATGAAGGACAGATTGTACAATATAATTTCTTGATATAAAGTTATATTGCAGTAGAGAGCCTGAAAAAATTCCCAAAGACAAGTTTAGGAAATTTTATAGAATATATATATTTTTTTTCAAATTTATTTTTAAAGTGTCAGTATTATTGTGAAATAATAATCTTATTTCAGATATTGTTAATCTTTAGGTCTATGTCCGACATGTCTATCAGTGTATTTTCCACATCCCCCAAAAACCACACCATTTTGTTTGTGTACGTTTCATTCTAATATGAGCTGCGTACCCCCACGACAACACTTAGAAAACAAACCCTAAACCTTTAGATGTCGTCTGTGAGTCATTGCCCGATAGCGATAGAAATATTTGGTAGTCCACAATTTAACATTTATTGAGAAATGATTTAACACACATCAAACTTGAAACCATTTGACATATCGTAAGAAAAAGAAAAATATTTCAGATATCAAAGTTAATGTTAATATTATTTTCCAAAACCTAAGAAAAAAAAAAATATAAATTCATGATAACAAGCGGCTTCCTATAAACTTTGTCTAGCCTTTCAGTTGACAGAAAATCAATTTGGAGGAATGATGGAACTTTGGTTTGTTAATCAAACAGATATGAGATGTAAGACACGGGGGGAGGGAATAAAAAACTTTAATAGCTTTCGTTTGTGTTTAACATAGAAGAATAGAAACATATAATGTGTCGGCAGATAAGAACCATTTGACCCATCTAGTCTGCCCAATTTTCAAAATACTTTTATTAGTCCCTGGCCCTATCGTATATCTAGGCTAGCTTTGTGCATATCCCACGCATGCTTAAACTTCTTCACTGTGTTTACCTCTACCACTTCTGCTGGGAGGCTATTCCATACATCAACTACCCTCTCAGTAAAGTAATACTTCCTGATATTACTTTTAGATCTCTCCCCCTCTCATTTAAGACCAAAAAGTAGATCAATTTAAATAATAAGTGTAACAGACAAGATTATTTTGTATGAATGATGTCTCTTAGGATAAAGAAACGTCTGTAGAAATGCTCCAACATTCTAACATAACACTTGCTAATTACATCTCAATTTATTTTGGTCACTTAGCATTAGTAGCAATGTTAATAATAAAGGATCAATGGTGTGGAAACAAAAAGAGCACAATATGGTCATTAAAATCCAAGTTACTTTAAACCAAATAGATAAACGCAATGAAGAAATACGCCGCAAGGCAATACCAGAGCGTTAGTTTGGTTCGGAAAACTTTCGATCTTTTCCAAGTGACAGTGAGAATATTACAGAATATTAGTCTCTTTGTTATTGTGTACAGAGGCAGGCACTGTTATTGTAACATTAGAGGATGCATGAAAGGTTCCTTTGTGTACCACTTTTCTGAAAATGAAGCCTAAAATGAATGTGCATCAGTAGAGCATCTCACACAATGACAACTTTGGAAGGCATTCAAAAAACATTAAATGCAAAAAGGGGGAACGTTTATAGTTTTTATCATGCAGACCCAGGGGAGGACTGGCAACTTTTGGCTTAGGAGACATATGCTGTCTAGTGGCCCATGAGGAATCTTCACCAGCCCTCTTGTTATCAGTAATAAACCCAGAGAGGTAAGACTGACATACAATGTCAGTGATGTGAAATTTCTAGCACCCATAATTTTTCCCCCTTAGCCCTATTGTGACATTGGACAGACTAGGTCCATTCTGCCAGCGGTGTTAACGATCAATGTTTGCCAACATTGCTCAGGTGGTGCTGCTATAATGCCTCCAAGTTGAGGCATTGAGGAACACCAACATCTGTGCCAAAGGCAGCCATGATCGCTCTACACAGAATGCTCCTTCAATATGGTGCTCCCAACTTGTGGGAAAGAGCTTCAGAAGTGATGAAATATCACTTTTGTTGTTCGGTTGCTGTTGCTAGAGGCAGTCAGATTCATTGCAATACAATAAAAGACAACATTTGACTTAGGTCTAGGGTTAGGGTTGGTATAAGGTTTAGGGTTAGTGTTAACATTAGGGTAAGGGTTAGAGTTATATTAGGGTTAGGGGTGAGGTCATAATATCACTGTAGGGGAAAATGGTCAGGAAACAAAAAAAAGGCTGCTTTCAGCTATAATTTGCTAAAACAACAGAAACACATGTAAATATGCCATTTCTAAACACAGGACAATATTTATACACTATTTAGATGGGGTATTATTTACCCTTTGGAATTGTGTAAAATATATTCTAGGTCAAAGTCAGTGTGTTTTTTTTAAATGTTTTGATCATATTTTATGATTTATTTGTAGTAACTATATGATGAAACAATGTATCTACAGAAAGCCCTTCTTACTAAGGGGTCGGCTGGGACCTTTGACTACTCAACAAATGCGCTTTTTCTGAGCATCAAAGGATTCCACAGTCCCCTTTCCTCCTATTTCTGGCATTCAACCAAAGAGAGGTGCCACTGGCACGAAAGATTGTTGCCATTTGATGCTGCACATGCTGGTTGTATTCTTTTTTATACAGATATTATATATATGCCATGTTTTTAAAGAACCTTATCTCCAGTATACTATATGACGTTCTTGTTGCACCATATGTGTGTGAGTGCACTACCATTGATTCGTAGGCACTTATTTATTTAGATGTACTTGGAAAATATAAAACATTTGGCACCTCAATCTTCATTGAAAAATTCATATAGTTTATTCAGTGTACATAAATACCAGTGAACGAATACAGGGAGGGAAGCACTGTATGCATTTTTTAACGCTTAATCATAAGTGACACTGAAAACCGTGAGAGGCATAAAGTGCGTCCCTCCCTGTATTTGTTCACTGGACTTTATGTAGATTGAATAAACTATAAGAATTTTTCACCAAAGATTAGAGTGCCAACTTTTTTCCATTTTCCATAAATTATTTTGCTCGTCAAGTATTTAAAGTTGGAGCACCCACATCCATTGACCTCTTGCAGGTACTCTTTGTGTTTATATATTTAGATGTACTTCACTATTATATACACTTTTTTTTTTCATTCCTACATGTTGACCTGCGCCACCCAATTGTGTTGATACAGACGATGCACAGTATGTTAACAACATTAAAACGTTGAAATGACTGCGTATGTGTGTGACTGTGTGCACGTGTCTGACTGTGTGGGCACTCATGTGTGTGTATGTAACTGCCTGTGTGTGGAAAGATAACATATATGTTACAGCATTAAATAAATAAAATCTGACATGGCAACTCCTTCTTGTGAATCTAGCTCTTTTTAGCATGATTGCCTCACAATTTAAATAATGACTTATTTTTAACAGATCCAGTTGAGCTATCCAGCCGTAAAGTTGTGTTCCACCTGACTGCTTAATTTAAAAAAAAAAATCATTTTAAACTCTGAGACAGTAAAGCATAGCTTCCAAACTGTAAAATTGGACTTCTATGTAATTTTTGTAGGGTCTGATTAATTCCATTCTGTCCACACTCCTTCCCCCCTCCTGCTGTGTCACATGCAAATGGATGAATTGACAGGAAGGAAGCAAAGAGGAGCTTGGCTTCAGAAGCTCTGTGTTCAGTGTAGTCCCGAAGGAGAAGGGCAGTGATAGAATGACAGGACTCTTGACATCTAGCATCACTGCAGAAAAGTTACTAGACATTTTCCATTTAGATTCCATTTGTTTAGTGGACTTGTGGTAATAAATAAAAACAGAGGTGTGCTTAACTTTTAAACATAACACAGCACATAACCAGCATCTGTATCTGAATGTTGCCGGATGTGCATCGTTAGATGTTTCTGTCAAAAGAAACCAATTCTAATTTTGGGAGAAAACTGACACATTTTGTGAAAACCTTCCACCCCAAATTAAAATCCTGTATAACGTGTCATTGGAATGTATGTTTCACTCAATTACTTTTATCCCTGCTTTGGATTTGCAGCAGTTGATGTTTTTGTAGGAGAACAAAGCCACTAATGCATAAGTGAAGAGTAGCATGATTTTGATGAGCTTTTGGACTGACTTCTTTAATATAAATGACACGAACATTAAAGTGTTTCAATCAGAGATATATGTCAGCAAGCGGAGCGAGGAACATGGCGGCCTGAAGACAACAAGAATAAAGATCTGATATTTTTTATTTAACTATTTGCTCTTTATTTTTATTACTTTTTTTTGTTCATTGAGTGACTGAGAGATGGATAGGTTTCAGTTATCAGGAGAAACCTTTTTCCATAAAAAAAAAAAAAAAAACTTACTTTTTAAAAAGCTCCTAATTCAGAATAAAACATTTCCCATGTTGTGAATCTAGCATTTAATAATTATTATTAACTCCTTCAGGACTGGCCATTTGGGGCCTTTTTTTTGGTCATTCGGGGCAATGGCTGTTTTAAAATGTCTGCGGTGTTTGTGTTTAGCTGTAATTTTACTCTTTTTCATTTTATTTACCCACACATGATTAGGGCATTCTTAAGATATCATTGGTTTTATCATATAATATAAATGTACTATATTAAAAAAAAAAAAATCATAAATGTGATGAAATAATCAAAAAAAATCCTTTTTTCTAAATTTATAAATCTGACCCGAAAAATCTTTTATGCAATTAAAAAAGACCCCATTTGTATAGTTGCTAATATTTGTCCCGACTTTATAAAATGCCAATGTTTGCATGTTTTTCTGCAGATTTTTTGCAAGTTATAGGATAATAACTGATAGTAGTGCTTTTTATTTTCCTTTTGACCCCAACTATAACCCTAAATCTAACCCCAATCCTAAATCTAACCCTAATTATAACACTAACTCGTCTGTAACCCTGGTATTCTAACACTAACCCTAGGGTTAATAGATCTAGGGTTAGATTTGCCCTTTTTTTTCTTTTTTATCAGTGTTTTGTTGCTGGCGTTCTCTTGGGGCAGCCAAGCAACAAAGCAACAGAACTGATTTCTGATCACTTCCATTACTCTTGCCAGATACAGGGCAGCACCTTATTGGAGGAGCATGCTCCCCTCCAATATGGTGACCACAAGCACCACGTGGGGTGATTGCGGTTCCCTGGGGGTGGAATTTTCATGTGCCATGATGCCTCAACAGAGGCATCATAGCTACACCGTTAATGCCTATGCAGCATTTACCACATGATGTGCCAGGTACATCACTTGTCACCAAGTGCAAGTTTTTGATTGATGTACCTGGCAGCTTCTGTGAAGGGGTTAAAGGATCTCAGCCACCTAAACCTTGGTAATATGGTGTATGTAGAGAATCACAAATGATCTGTACATTGAAATGTGTAATTTGCATATTAAGCCACGCAGTGATGTCATAAACAGGACACAACATAGACCCATTTAAAACCCATTTGTCTCTTATGCTATGCATTTGTGAATGTTAATACACAAATCAATTTTAATTCTCTATATTCCCAGTATAAACAATGTTTACGTGACACTTCTACGTGTCCATATATTTATAATACAAACTATAGAGGTTGAAGTATTTTAATTTATACACAGAGAGATACATTTGTAACTGTGCCATTGTGTGAACAGTTTAAGAACAAATAATGAACTTGCTGCTAACTATGGGGATACTGTGAGCATTTGGTTGGAAATGATTGTGCACTGGTGCAGAGAGACACTCTACCCCAATATAATACTATCCAAGCTTCACGTTAATGCCATTCACAAATTTATATTAAACTAAAAGCATTTATTAGAAGAGATTACCAACATGGTTCATGTAAGAACATGTTCCAGGGATCTTCAAAATCCAGTTAATGTCCATCACAGATGATGCCACAGTCACGGGTGTCTATCTACAGACACTGTGTCTATCCTTGGAACAATCCTCTGCATTCAGTTGGTGTGGGTCTTAGCTAAGTGCTCTACTAATTGTCCTGTACCAAATCTTAGTAACAGGTTGTATCAACTAGACTTTACCTTGTGAGTTCAACAACCTGTTTAAAAGGAGCCACTTAGATAATTACTCATGGAAATTAAAATTGTTATTTTAATCTGATGGAACAGGTCTAGTCATATATCATGTGCTCAGAGATTTTTCTGCATGTAGGTATAATACAAAAACATTGTAGGACAAGCACTTACCACTGCTATGTCTTTAAAAAACAAAAAACAAAACTATGACTCGTTAAGTGCTTTTCTAATTCCTCAACTGTTCACCATTGGTTTTGATTTCTACTTAAGGCAAATTAGCTATGCCCTACAGGATTAGGGCTGTCACCTGGGCAGTATTCGTCCAGCAGGTAAAAAAATTGGCTTTAGGCCAATGTTAAGTCTATCGAGGCAGTCGCATGGCCGGTATTTTTTTGTAGAAAAAGTGGCAACCCTATACAGGGTCTATTCACCAAATAGTGAACTGGGCTGAACTGACGAGGGATATAAGGGGGAAAATGACTTGTCAGCTCATCACAGTTCATGGTTTTGCAAAAGACCCATATGCCTCTTTAGCAAAATCTCCAAAAAGTGCTACAATTTCCATGCCATTTACAAGCAAGATACTGCCAAGATACTAACCACAGCATGTCTTTATGTGTAAAGTGTGTTTTGTCAGAACTTTTCAATAGAGCTTACTTTCCTGCCCATTCTCCCATTACAAGAAACTGAGATATCTCGAACCTCCACATAAATGCACTTGGGTCGTAACACTATCAGCACTGACTGCCACGTAGGCCTCATCTTTATTTTTATTTTTTTTGCCGTACTGTAAGCAAAGAGTAGATAAGTATTGCTCTGTAAAAAAAAAAAAAAAATGTATTCCATAGTGCTGTCAGTTGAGATAAATGAAATCTCAGGCACTACAATTCACAGAAATGACAAGACGACTCTACTTCTCCATTCCCTCTATCAGATAATTATTATAGTCGGCTTTTCAAGCTAATGCCTTTAGCTGGAGATGGCTTCTCCTAAAACTTCACATTTAGGATTTAGTGTTGAGTGTGATCTGTGGGTAAATGGAGAATTCAACGGCACAATAAAATGTCACTTGATAAGAAGACTTATGACACATAACTGACAAAGTCGGAGCAAAACGAAGACAGAGATTCAGAAGTAAACATCAGATAATGCGGAATCAACCGTGAAAAGAAGCAAGTTTCGTAGATAAATGTGGCTGTGTTATCGGGTAGCGGAAACCCCCTGATTAACTGCATTGTGTAGACTGTGCCAATCCAGGGTTTGCCACAGCAGAAGATGGTTTGAAAAGCTTTAACAAACATCCTTTTATGTATCTTTCTATACAGGTGTAGACAGTCTACAAGGAAGGGGTGTAGGCAACCTCCAGCACTCCAGAAGCCGTGGACGACCTCTCCCATAATGCTCTCACAGCCGTAATGCTGGAAAAGCATCAAAAGAAATGTAGTCCACGACAACTGGAGTGCCAAAGCTTTCCTACTCCTGCCCTAGGAGCATACAATTACAAACAGCAATTCACAACACACATTTCTTTAAATATCATGGGGGGCATGGTTCTCATCAAGCTCATATTAGTTTGGGTGGCTTTCTGCATTAGAGTGGCTATCCACTGATGGCTTTCTGCATGTATAGAGCTTTTCTCAATGGTCCACCTGTCAATGAGAAAGCTGCAGAATTTTAAAGCCCTTTAATCAGCTTTCCTGGTCCATCCGTGCAACTTAATTAGTCCCACCATCCCTGCAGTGCAAACGAAACCATCCAAATGGCCTACCTCCCTGTCCGAAGGTACTCCATTTAATCATGGATTATACAGTGAAAGCAGAGAATTAAAAAAAAAATACCAAAAATTATCTTTACACTGTATTTGCTAAAATTTCAGAAAAATATGTTTTTATATGTATCTGTGGTGTCTCCTGTTCATGACATTATCTGGTGGCATCACATGAATTTGGAAGGAGAGTCCTGTTTTTTTAGTCCCTGTCCCGTCAAATTGGGGTCTGTCCTGGCATTAATACTGCCTTTGTATAGTGCATTACAAATGGGGGGACACAAATGGAAGCAACACAAATGGGGGGAAATGAGCTCCAGATATCCTGGTATCTGTACCAGGGAGGCTGGAGCTCCAACTCCCATGGTCATGCAATGTCATATGGTGTCACCATGCCCCCTTTTTAACTCCGCCCCCACAGCCCAGAAACCGAAGGGGAGAAAAATGTGCAAGTTACACAATTATCATTCAAAAGTAGTTTCTTTGTATAAAGGTGAGTTGTCATCTCTTCTTTGAAAAATTACCAGCCATACCATTTCCAGCATTGGCTTAACATTGGCCCTAATCTAATTTTGTACTGGCATGCCAGTAAAATACTGTCTGGGTGGCAACCCTAGCCACAAGGTGAAATCATGAATAGCAGACACCAAAGACCCATTTAAAAAAAAAAAAATCAGTTTTTGCTTATTTGTTTGTAATTCTGCTAACACAAAGTAACAATCACTTTTTTTTTTTTATATTCTCTACATTACCGATCAAAATAATGTTTGGGTGATGGGGACTCATTAAATGCCACTTTAAACCTTTGCTGGATTTCTGTACGGAAGGTTTTATACACTGCTTCAAACCACTGGGAGAATAACTCATAGCTGTGACTTACAAACATGGGATTTGAAAAAGAATTGTGATTACAAAAATTACTATAAAAATGATTGCTGCAGGAACAATTCCAACATCACACAAATAATGGGATCATATTTAACTGTATATTACAATTGATTGGTGCGGCAATAAAATATACGGCGAGGCGTAAACAAAGAATTCACCGCCAGATGAATTCTATTCATGCGCTGAAATACGCTTGCATATACATTATGTGGTTTATTGATCAGATTGATTCAAATATTTACTGCAAGCCAAAAAAAAAGGGGATGTGGAAGTATAGTAGATCATGAAAAGGCCCCGTGGGTATTGTTTGGCTATTGTAACACTTGTCAATAAATGAGAGCAAATGTTTGGAGAAAACAAGTGTTAAATGCTGTGTAATGCCTCCTTTGATTGCAACTAGCATAGAGATAGGAAACAGCATTACCACTTATACACAGTATAGATTAGTGATTGCACCAGGCGGGGGGTTAGCATACACCAGAGTTATCATATATCTTCATGCAGAGTAGCAATTTATTGCAGACGCAGCCAGCCTTATTGTTATATTTAGTGAAGTCTACGTCTGGCAGAGGAATCCCTGCCATTCCCTGTACACCATGGGCACTTATGCAGCCTCTCTCTCACCCTGTGTTCCATTGTCTCTCTGACTGCCCACTGTACAGAAATGTACAATATGCTGGTTCCATCTAACACAAGATTTACAAACAGGTTCCCAGCTCTCCATCTGGTGCTGAAGTAAAATTCCTATTATCTGCTAAACAAAAACATAATTTTTCAGCCACTTTAAGTCAAATATAGTGCCCGCTGCATTTAATTCGAAATTTGCTAGGAAAACATACATTTTTGCACCATAAGAAACAGAGACCATCTCTTCCTTACTGTTTTATACAGGTTTATATGGAAGGGGTAACTGATAATTTAGTCAGTATGTTATATATTCCCTTCAGTTTCAGTAAGTATGTTGCACATTTTATCTGAAAGTAACTGATTTTCTAGTTTCATGTTTCAGTTTGAAATATTTAATTGTGACTAATTTGGAAATGTATTGAATACACTTTGCTGTATAAAACACAATATTTGGCAGAGGTCTTCTGATCCTTATTGAACACTGACAAAGCACCTTATTCTGATACCAGAGTTCCGCAGGTCATTGGCTTTACAGATTAGGGTTAAACTTTGGAGCCATCACCATATGTGCTCCCCCCTTCCCCCCCCCAACACCCCCAATTATCGTAAAACCTTTCTACACACCTTTAGTTATTCATCCAAAAACAAAAAACAAGGCAGAGAGAATCACCCTAGATCAATATTACCCACGATTTAGTTATATCCCTCATCCTATATGTGTTTAACATAGAAAGTGTCAGCAGAGAAGAAACATTCTGGCCCATCTAGTCTGCCAAATTTCAAAATACTTTTATTAGTCCCTGGTCCCTATCTAGGACAGCCTTGTGCCTATCCCACGCATGCTTAACCGCTTCATAACCAGACTGTTTTGAGAATGTTGTGTATTAATGACTGTGGCTGTTTTTACACTTCTGAGGTATTTGTGTTTAGCTGTAATTTTCTTCTTCGTTATTTGCTGTACCAACACATATTATATATTGTTTTTTGTACAAGAAGGACTTTCTTTTGTTTATATCATTTATTTTATTATGAAAAAATAGAAAAATATGGTGAAATGTATAAAAACAAGCTACAAAACCAAGATAACTACATTCTTATATTAGTCCTGAGTTTAGAAATACCCAATGTTTTATTTTTAATTTTTTTTATGTTATAGTGTAATAAATATAGCGTATATATATATATAAAATAATAAATAAAAGTATCACATACAGTAGCTACACAGTTCTCTTGTGTTATGGTGCAGAATCCCAGGTTATAACCTCAAACCCAACACTTTCCATCACTAAAGATCATGGGGAGCAGTGTATTGGATCTCTGTACGATCCATACATCGTACATACTTCTGGGCTGCACTTTACATGTCATTTGTTCAGCATATAGACCAGTAAAAAAGGCAATAGCATGGCTGATATATTTATTTATTTTTTAAAGAAAAGTTGGCAACCCTAGGGACTGCCTGCCCATCAGTATGGTACAGTAGAAAGGGATGTGGGGGCAGACGGACAATCTGATGCAGTGTAAAGTAATGGGGGGGGGGGGGACCTGGTAAAGTGGAAAGGTTATGCAAAGAATTGGGTGCAACAAATGAAGGTTGGAGAGGCATGAGTTTAGTCAGGCCTAGGGCAGCACAAAACCTAAATACACTACTGCATTAAAGTCTTCTGGGGGAAAAAAACAATGGTATATGTCCTGCTAGCACACCACTTATTCCCCACGATATTCATTATATATTAGAAGATAAGCAGAAATGTTTGGGTTTTTTGACACAATGATTGTTATTTTGTCTTTTTTTTTTAACCATATTTACTAACTATGCTTAACTATGTTGTACATAAAATGTTAAAAAAAAGCACACAGTTTCTTAAAGCTAATCCAAAGTGATGCTTACAAGCGTTGGCAGCATGACACTTCTAGAAAAAAAAAAGCTTTTTTTACGATGCCGTCACTTTAAATGAATACAAACATCTTCATGTCGACATTCTCATTGTCAAACTGCACTTTTTCCGCATGCCATAAACTTTAAGCACTATTTTATCCTGACATAAATTTAAGTGCTGTATATTTCCTGAAATGGATTTGTAGAACATTTTAGGATTAATCAAGTTTTTATTTATGTCAAAACATTAAAAACAGAAACCTAGATTTTGATGGCAGATGAGAATCAAGCGGCCCAGTTAGCTTGCCCGTCTCAGGCATTTGTAAAGGCCAACAGTAGTCAACAATCCACTTACACCATCATTCAAAAGTTTGGCATCACTTTTTTCATGAAAACATACATCAAATGAGTTGAAAAATGAATAGGAAATACAGTCAAGATGCTGGCTTTTAAAATGATAAAGTTCAATTAGCTAACACAACGTGTCATTAGAACACAGGAGTGATGGTTTCCGATAGTGGGCCTCTGTATGACTATGTAGATACTCCATTAGAAATCAGTCATTTCCAACTATTATAGTCCTTTACAACAATAACAATTTCTACATTGCATTTCTGATGTGGTGTTATTTGAATGGCCTAATTTTGCTTTTTTTTCCAATAACAAAGACATTTCTCAATGACCCCCCAAACCTTTGAACAGTGGTGTATACTTAATTCAAGTAGAAATGCTTTTAAGGAAGAACACAAATACAGTACTTTATTGAGCCCTCCTTGGTCTGTCACTATTATGGGGCAGACATGTTTAGAATCTTGGGTCAGATGAAGGAAGACCTGACCCAAGATTCGAAACAACCTGTCAGACACCTGATAAAGCTACACAGAGCAGCAGAAGGGTACTTTCATTTATATTCATTCATTAAAGTTTTTTTCAGAATTGTTTTAATTAAAAACAGTGTCCAAAAAGGTATTATATTTGTGTTTTCTTTAAAATTCTTTGATGTTGTTAGGCGTTACTCCTTACGCTCGAAAATTAATTTGTCCAGAAAATATTTTTTCATATCCATTTTATTTTTTAATTGACAGATTCAATTATTTTGTCCTTGTGTTGGCTTCTCAAAAAGAAAATATTGATATAAAAAAAAAAAATATACAAATAAAACAATGTGTCAAATATGTACATTTGATTATATACTAATCTCCGTCTACACCAACTCACTCGGTGAGGAGCCTTTTATAATCTTATGCCACTGCTTAGTATTTTGAAAAATCTTGTAATGAATGACTCACTGCTGGTATATATAACATAATTCATTATTAGAACCATCCAGTTAGATGCAAAGAGGCATTATTAAGAGGTGAAAAACAAGAATGCAAAAAAATCTAGTGTAAAATCATGTTAGAGAGTCTCATTTTAAAACCAACAGTTTAAAAAACAATAAAGACTGATCATGCAGAATATCCAAGTCTTCACCTTCCAGGAAACTCATCTCCAAAAATAGGAGGGAAAAGGAAGTGTCTTAATTAACTAATTGGCTGTCGACATCAGCTGTAACTACTTGTGTGGCATGACTTAAGAATGTGACAGCCCAAAGAAGCAGTAATTTTCAATGTTCGCTGATTTTATCTATAGAAGTTTATTGGTCAGCTTAGTGTGAGTGTTTAACACAACATGAACTTTTGTGTATCTTTATGTGTGCTGTTGTGGCAACATAATATCTCTTAATACACCTTAAGGTAGTGCATAGGTACACAGTGAGCACAATGGCAACTGGGCAGAGGATCTCTTGTCACCGAACTTGGATCACTAACCCTTTCACTTATGTACCAAAATCAAAAATCTAGAGAAAAAAAAATGAATATTTGTTGTTTAAAAAGGGGTACTAAAACATGAAATTACTTAGATTTGTACACCATCTTAGCATAATTCTGTGTAGCCAATAAATATGCATATTTTAAAGATAAAATGGACTTCCAAATAAGCGAAGTCTTCTTAAAGGAGAACTGTAGCAAAAACTGACATGTTTAACTGAATGATTTTATCAAGTATAATTGATTTAGAAAGAAAACCTTTAATGAAAGAATACAAATACATTTCCTTATTAAGCCTTATTAACTTCATATCATTCTCCAGGGGGCAGACATCTTGTTTAGAATTGGGCCAGATCCTCACTCACCTTGGTTCAGATGAAGAAAATCTGACCCATCTGACCAAAGATTCTGGTGGAATTCTGGTGGAGCTATTTGGGATAAACATGGCTCAATAATGTACTTTATTTGCATTATTTCATTAATGCATTACTATATAAAATATCTACATTTGATGCAATCCTTCAATTAAACACAATTTAATTTTTTTGCTACAGTTGTCCTTTAAAGAGATCTCAAAATGAGGCTACTTAAGCCTAAAAGGTTACTGCCAGCTTGGGTTTAACCACACACTATTTTTTTATTTATTTTATTTGGTTTGGGGAACTGGTTCAATTTAAGATTTCTATAGTTTTTAAAATAAGTGCATCAGATTATGTGTAGCTAGTACATACCTTTTTGCAACTATTTAAACCAGCAGTTATTAAAATTTTATAACCATGTTTCGAAAGAAACAACATCACTGTTTAAAGTTTTTATTCAACAAATTAAAGATGAATGAGCTTTCAAATATATCTGATTCTTTGTCTTTCTATTCTTAAGTGATATCAACCTCTGCTACATAATCAGCCCACTTATAAAATGTCGGCATCCCAAAGTAGTAATCAAGGTTCTGAGTCTCAAGGTAACATAATCTAGTAAAATAAAAAAAATATTTAGTATAAGCAATTTGGCTTTAGATCTGGCATTTTCAACAAAGTTAATGTTGTGTGGACCCCAAGGTGTTGTTATACAGCTAGTGTGTAGGAGCTTGGAAAGCAAGCAACTTACTTTGATAAATGCTGGAAAACGTAGAGATCTGATCCAATTGAGCAGAGTTCAGGGATGTTTCAGAACAGCAACATGTATAAACAACAGCTGTCAACATGAGCCTGTAATGTTTAATGCGGGGATACAATTTCTTGTTGCAATTCAGAGTGAATTACATTACGAATGTAGGTGTCCATTGCCCAGATCCAAGATTAAGTTTTAAGTGCATATAGACTGCTTTTATTGCTAAGATCATGTGCTTCGGGCAGCAATATCATGAGTAAAATTGTCAGTATGGTGCAATGTTTTCAGAGACAAGTTCAATCGAGCTCTGTAATTTTGCAACAACGTCTTTTAGAAAAGAAAAAAAAAACTTAAGGGAATTTTCATTTTCATCTTACTAGAGTAAATGTCTCCAGCATCTATACATTGTAGCAACTAGTAATCTAGGAATGAGACGGAAATTGGTATCTAAGAATGATTCCCGTCTTGGCTACGGCACCTAGAGTTACAAGGTTTTAGTTTTCCTGTTCAGTTAAAAAAAACCCAAATGATTCCATTTAAGAGCTAGAAAAGGTTTCCTATAACGCGACTTCATCAACTAATCAGGAAACACCACAGACATTTTGTAAACACATTTTTGTCTTCACTTGTGCGTGTGCTTGCAATTGTACTACCTACTTTTAGTAGTCAGTTCTGGATGTTGGCTTTTTCTCCAGGTAGCCCAGGGCAAGAAAGAACAAGAAAACCTCATATTCAGTATAGATTGTAAAGTGTATGGATTTGATCAGAGGCAGAAATAAATGGAAGGAGCGAGGAAGAGTCGGGTCTGATATGGGGTAAGCACCCTCCATTATCACCAATGTTATTCTTACAATAATGTGAAAGGGAGAATACTAATAAAAAGATATATCAACACCGATCTATACACTGGGGTTGCAAACTTGCAAGCAAACGCATAAATTAAAACACAATGGGTAGATTTAAGGCCGGGGTGTGAAAAAGTGGCGTGAGGGGTAAAATGGCAGGGATTTTTAATTGAATTCCCACCGCGAATGGCGTTAACAGGTGTGGTAAAATAATTACCCCTCCCATTAAAAACACATACAAAATTAATCATTTACTGCCTTTATTTATCATTAACTGTGTATCAGCTGCTTAATGTAGCCGTTAATTGCACATTAACCCCTTCTAGGGTTGCCACCTTTTCTTCAAAAAAATACCGGCCTTGGTCCTGTCTCCATAGACTTAACATTGGCCTGATGCCAATTTTTTACCGGCCTGCCGGTAAAATACCGGCCAGGTGGCAACCCTAACCCCTTCAGTGCCGTAGGGAATGGAAATAGTTCTCCCTAGGGCACCCTATGAACATGAGGACTTGAGGGCTTCATGGATCATCAAGCGAAATTTCTAAAAGTATATTTCTATCCACATTTATGGCAATTTAGGGCAATTTTTCTAGACCCTGGCACTGGTTGAGGCCATGGGTATTTTGAACCATTTAATGTGTTGTGGCCAGTGGCACTTGGGCAACCCTTTGTCCCGTTTATTTATAAGCATATTTTGGCATTGAATTGCACGTTATTCAGTTAGGAATAACGTGCGGTACAAAAACCATAGACTTTAATAGGAGTTAACAGCCAGCACTGAATCTACCCCATTGTGTTTTAAATATGTTTGTGCCATCTCCTTTTCATGACAACATTTTTGTATGTATGTGCTCTATTGTGAAATCATTTAACTGGTCATTTTTCCAAAACAATATCAAAATCAGTTCTATTTCACATATAACATAGATAAAATAATTACTCCATTCTGAACAAAACCTTGACAAGTAAATGCATATTAAAGCTGACACATTCAACACAAATATGCATTAATTCTAGTTTGTAATTTATAGTTCATGCATTACTTTATACAAGTCACAGGTAGTTCATCTAGAAGCATACTTTTTCCAAGGAAATAATCTAGCCCACCAGGTTATTAGTAGCTGAAGCTCAAAAAAATGGGAGTACCCAGCACAATTGGAGTCAGTCAGTGGTCTCATATAGGAGATGCATGGAGATACTCACTACCCATGTGCATAGGGTTGCCACCTGACCGGTATCTTACCAGCAGGCCGGTAAAAAAGTGGTTTGAGGCCAATGTTAAGTCTGTGGAGGCAGTGACATGGCCCGTATTTTTCTGAAGAAAAGGTGGCAACCCTACATGTGCAATGACATCACCCAACAGTTATTCCCCTTTAATCACTGCTGTCAGAAAGAAAAAGACAGTCTATATCTTATGAATTATGTTTTAAATGCACATGCCCATGAGAGGATGTCCCAAGCATCTGCACTAAACCTCTTGCAAGTAAGCAAATGCAGACAGATAGCTAGAGCAGTGGGGTTTTTCTGCAAGACATTCCTAAAGAATGAATGCACACAACCTTCCCCCAACACAAGCCTTGTACAGATGAACCAAAGTTAGTTTGTTGCCTGCAGTGTCCTTTTAAAGCTAAATATGGCCCTTTTAGCAAAAGAGGCAGATGCTTTTTTTTATATTAGCAAACTACTGATCTTAATTAATCTAATTAATACTGTGTTAGTCTACTAGTCTTTTAATTGCTCTTGATGAAAGGGTTATTCAAACATCTTCTGCAGCCATCAAGCTGAAGATTAAAAATAGCTTACTGCACACTAGAAGAGTAAATACATATGCCCTATTTTTGCAAATAGCTTAATTATCTGAAAGTGGATGGCATTTTATTTGGTTTAACACAAAACACGTTTTTCCATAAATATAGACGTCACATTAGAAAAAGAAAGAGAGTGTCAAGTATTCTATGAAATATCAAAAAGTACCCATGATATGAGCCATTTTTAAATTAGTACTGATCAATGAATTATATTCCACACAATCCCTTTAGTTTTATCTATTTTATTTTTTTGATCGATTTAGCCTTTGATATAATTGTACTGGGCAAATATTTACATTGCACACAGATGGGGCAGAGTGATTAGAAATTTGTTTAAATCACTTATCCACAATGGGATAAAAAAATAAAAAACATATTAAAATGTCCTCTTTATGCTCATACACACAGAAACCTAGAGAGGCCAAGTATGTTTAATGTCTTAATGACTTGTTTTATCGAGATAATTTCGAGAAAACAACTTGTCATCTGAAGAAAACAAGTTACAAATACATGGCCTCTCTGGGCTACATAGCTACAAGAAATGATTTTTTTTCTTCTTCTTCCTGTAGTGAGTTTGCATTTCCTGTGTTTACCTATTCACTGAAGTATAGTTTTATATTCCTGGTTGAAATATTCCTATTGCCCTTTGTGAGATTTATTCAGAGACAACATGTGGCTTTCTGCCTGTTGGATAACAATGCTTTATAATCCTCACAAATGGATTGTCTATAATAACCCTTCAAAAAACGATGTCAGTTCAGTCAGGATAGCTTGGAATGATGGTATATTCTAATGTATATAGATCAAGTGTCTTTTGGAAATAAATCCATTTTGTCCACAAGCTCAGAATATTTAGTTTAGATGAATTTATGTTATACAGCTTTTCAGCATCATTGCTGATTTATCCATTAGTAAATGTGAATATAGTGTGTGTTTTCTATATTATATATTACAATGTGTAGATGAAATAGTCTGTTCTATTATCTAAATGACCCAATTAATCAACAACTATCACCTAAAGATTTGTGGTAATGCCCCTCTCACAGCTGTACCTACAACCACTGCCACACTCTCATTTTTTGACCATTTTGTTGGGAGGTATATAAATTATTCCTCTTTTCCCAAGTCCCTAATGATGACACCATTATATAGGATGGAGGAGCGGCTTCGTGGTCATGTTAGCGAGAATGATAGCGATCTGACAAGGTAGTAAAATACATTAACATTAAATATTTTCTCAAAATCTGGAATTTGCTGTATTTTTGTGTTTGACCAAATTATTATACAAACCAATTGTTTGTGTTACATGTAAGGCAAACAACACATTACCAATGGCATCTGGGCAGCAAAAAAGGGAGTGAGTGTAAGGAAAAATCATCCCTGAAGCAATTATTTTATACATGTTTATGTTAGTGCATACAGCAATGGAACATCTTGCTACACTAACCAAAATGGATGTGCACAGAAGTGCGTGCAAATGAATACATTGAAGAGACAATTGTGTTTTAAGGGCTTCTGTGAGGTCAGCGGTTTATGACGTCACTTGTGAAAATTACAGACTGAAGGAGTCATTAGCATATGGCGCCACAAGATGATGTCATCAACAGGGTACAGCTGAGGTACATTTAAACTGCATTTCTCTCTTAATATATGAAATCTTAATCTCAATTCTGCTTACACAATGTATACAATATTTTTTCTGCTATATAGGCCCAGCTAAAAATCATATATGAAACATTCCCCTTAAGCATGATAAGCATTGTCAGTAAACTGATAATGATGTATATAAAACAGATACTTTTTCATTGATCTAAACATTGTAATCACTTTTTACAAAGACCTCATATCCGTTATTACATACGACCCAGAGCCTTTCATTTTAATGAAATTACATTTGGAAATTAAATGCATAAATACATATTCAAGCCACATTTGTGCATTTCTACCACTGTGTTTCAAGTTAGAGTTCTATTTTCTGGAATTAATATACAATGAGTCTGGGTATGCACAGTAAATTCCTATAGAGCTGTTTAATTAGTGTGTAAATAATGAATACAGTACCCAGAAAATGACATGAATTATTCATATACAGTATTTCTATCTTTAATCTACTCACGTAATCACGGCAATGTGGTCACTTAACATTCTGTATATAATTGACTTCTATTCCACTTGTGATATTACTTTTGGATTATAAGCTATTTCTGTAATTATTTATTAGAAATGTAAAAAAAAAAAAAAAAAAACATCATAGAGTTCACACAGGACGTTTGCCTCCCAGAAACCCAGCCTATAGTACATGAAGTGACTGGACTAAAATATTGATGAAATTCTTAATTATTGTAATTATTTTTTTGTTCAATTGTGCAGATATTGCAAAATATATCCTCGTTGCAGATCCCATTAAGTTTGCACCTGAAGAAATATTAATAGTTTACCATCAGACTGATGTCACTGTCCACTGTGCCAATCAAGATTTATAGGAATATGTATAAATAAATATACAATAAGGTGTAAGTCAATTGTACAGACCATTTTGTAGTTTATTGAAAATAAACAAATATAAAAATATGATCATGATAATTTTCTGCGGTGGTAAAGTTAGTATTATTTAAGAAAGGAGCATAATAATGGCCATCTGTTAAAATGGTGAAATTGAAGGCCTGTAAATATGTTCTTCTCATGTACTTCGCATGATATAGTTTTTTTGCAGTGTAAAAATGATCAGAGCCAGTAAAGCCAATACATACATTAATCTAGAAATGATGTGCATTCATTTCTGGAGTCTCAATATCATGAGTGTTAAATATAGTCTGAAGTAAAAAGAAACAAATTTCCAGTTTGGGATGAGGCAAGATGAAATGGCGTCACAGCGAATGATGAGACAAACTTCTGGAGGTCTGTGCATAAACGTTTTATTAAATAAACGGCACAGACCTCTTCTGCAGTGAAAACCAGGTGGGTATGACAGAAAAACTCCTACGCGTTTCGCGCCTGCGTGCTGGCCCTTCATCCCTGACCTCCAGAAGTTTGTCTCATCATTCGCTGTGACGCCATTTCATCTTGCCTCATCCCAAACTGGAACTCTGTTTCTTTTTACTTCAGTCTGATCGGTGGAGGACCGAGAGGCAGAGTTTGAAGGCTCACGCAGGCACTGGAGTGCACATGCATTTTCTCCCTTTTTTCTTTAAATATAGTCTACCTGGAGATTTGGGCAACATGTTCAGTCTGTTCTGAGAATTTGACAGGTGTGTTACCTGTACGGTAATTCTAATGCAATGTATGGCTTCATTCATGAAAGAGAATGGCAGGGACTTCAGAAGGGAATTTAGAACATAAGGCCAAAGTAGCGGAGTTGGAAAAATTATTCTACTCAGTTATCAGTTCCCTTCAATTATTTTTTTTTCCATTAATAAAGCTCTTAATAAATTACATTGTACAGCTTTAAATTCATTTATTTATGTTTAATACACAAAAAAGAATTGTTGACAAAATTCTGTGAGCTGGAAGGAATCCAATAGATGATGTGATATTTTAAACACACTATTAAAACAAATGTTCTTCTAATCTATACATTTAGGTGCAATTCCTAATAATATATTGATTGTTTTATTCTTTATATTAACAGTAAAAACAATGAGCCATAAGGGACATTTTGGAAAAAAAAAAAACATAACTTTTGTCTGTTATATATAGAGTTTATAATTTCTATTTCTCTACAATGCATGGATCCATAATAACAGGAATTACTATAAGGTGGTTGGATAAGAGCAATGTAATCCTTCTAAAGGTGCTCATAATGCATTGCTTCATTGATTTCCAACTGTCTGCATTTGACCCATAGGCTTACAAAACTGAGAAATATCCTTAGGCAGAACCAATGTAGTGATTTCATGAGTGAGTGGCTGAAAGATGACTTTAAGGAGACAAAAAGAGTCATTGAGTGTATAAATACCTGGTCTGATTAAAATAAATACATACAGTCTTTTCATATGTCCGAGTATGAGATTCCTTATATTTAAAATGCAGTTTTTAATAGGATTCTTTCAAAACCATCACATTTTATTTCTGTGTATGCTTCTGCAATAAGTATTTTTTGGAATATCGCTTAAAGGCACAATCGAGGAATAAAAGTTTGATGCATCTGATATTATCTAAACTTGTACATGCTTGGAATCCTTAGAATTATCTGTTTAAAGTTTGTGTGGATGCTAGTATATGCAGCTGTGCAGACAGTGCTCATTTAGAAGCTCATGACTGCTAAATAAATACGTATTTACTCTTAAAGGATAATGAAAGAATACAAATTAAGTGTCTTTTTAAGCCTTCTTTACTCCATATACTTCTCTCAGGGGGCAGACATGTTGTTTAGAATCTTGGGTCAGATCTGCACTCACCTTGGTTCAGATGAACAAAGATCTGATCCATCGGACCAAAAATTCTAAACAAAATGGCTGCCTCCTGATGGAGCTATATGGGGTAAAGATGGCTCAATAAGGTTCTTTAATTGTATTTTTTTCTTTCATTAAAACATTTCTATATAAAATGCCTACACTTGATGCCATCTTTAAGAAAGGTTAACCATATTTACTTACGGTTTCCCTGTTTATTCTTCCATCACAGGTTCAGTGAACACACCTGTAGCTCTCAGAACGCTATTCCTAAATTAACAAGTTAAAGCACTTACTAATCCTCACCTCGGCCTATCTGAATAGTCAGCATGGAACTGATGTCAAAAGAGAGAAGCCAAGAAAGCCAAGAAATACCAGGTAGTTTTCTTGCTGTAGATTACAATAATTTTAACTAATTTTGAGTCATGCAGTAAAATAAATAAATAAGTAGGCTTTATGGTGTGTGTTTTTTTTTTTTATATGGTATGAATACGGATATGGATTGAGAAACAGTTTTAAGAAAATCCCAAACAAACTATTCACATAGCAATTTTATTAGCTGTTGTCATTGCTGTATGCCTGATGAGTATGTAGCAGTGTAGAGCAAGAAAGCTTCATTTAGCCTTTATTTACCGTTATAACTCTTGAGAGAGAAATGTCTGAAAACTACAAAATAAAATGTAGGTCTTGCTTAGGATAGGCAAAACATTTGTCAACTGTGCAGAGGATTAATAACTGCTAGTAGGAATCAAGGAACAATGCAACACGTTACGGCCATGGAAAATAAATACATTTTCCAACTGTAACTTTAAATGGAAGCCATTTTAAAATTACTGTATGTGTTTTCGTTGTTATCAATACAAACCATGCTCAACCTTGCTGATGTCATTTACTGATGCCATTTGGCAGTTACACTACTTACACATAATATGATGGACACAGAGAAAATGTAAGTAAGGTTATATGGTTTAAATTTAGAATTTGTTAATTTTTTCATTAAAACAATTTCTCCACCTATTAAAAGTTGACCAGTGTTACTGAAAAAAATGTGGCAATGTTAATGTCATTTAAATAGTAGACTTAGGGATTGAGTATTCCTTGCCAAATACTAATTTCATGAGGGAATACGGTATCATGTGTATTTGGGTACCTTCACTTTTCAAGGGCCTAACGGCTAATGGGGGGCATGTATAAACACTGCGCACATGCAGATTGCCCCAAATACTGGCGCAATCAGTGTATGCACTAATGTATAGGAGCACACATACTTAAATTTAAGTTGTGTATAAAAAAAGTAATGTTCTTAAAAGACCCTGATTTGTGTCTGGGAACCTACGACAAACACAGTTTGATGGTGGTCCTTCTCTTGCAAAGTGTCGGGAGTTATAAAAAAATGTGCAATTGCCGTTGTACATATCAAACCGCGATTGGGCTATTTATAAAACTCGCGGCACTTTGCATTCCGGGAGTTTTATACATAACCCCCATATTGTCTATCAAGCACAGAAAATGAATTCAACCATTTATTTCATGTGTGAACTGATTTTACATTTGATAAAATGTCTTTCTAACGTGACATGTCCAAATTATGTTTGGTTTCCTGAATGGAGGGGTTGTAATCAGAACTCTTTTTAAAAATGACAGATATGTTGCATTTTGTGGATTTGCAATAATTATAAGTCCTGCGCACAGTTATATGAGCTAATTGAGTGCTTGTTGAGTTTGTTGTATATTTGGGTTGGCGCAGGCACAAGTAGGATAAGAAAGGAAATACCATCAGGTGTGTGGTGTGGTAATTCCTATTATTATGGATACCAATGATTAAAGTGAATCAATTAGACGCTAAATCATTTAATGGAGAGGGTCATTTATTCACCAATGTTTGGGAGTGCATAAGTGTATTTTATGCACTGGTGTCTTATAGTTACGTATTACACTATTGGGTCTATTCACTAAAATTCGCCTTTGAAGGTTGACTTTAATTTTGAGACTAAGTCAAATTGGTCACCCGAGTTAGATTTAGAAAAAAAACAAACAAGGTTGGAATCTTCCCCATTGAAAGTAATTGGAGGCCAAATGATTGAAGCTATTTTTGAGACTAAGTCAAGTGCATTGATTATTTCACCTCCCAATTTTTTTTATGGGGAAGATTCAAACCTGTTTTTTTTTCATAAGTCAAATTCGGGTGCCCAGTTTGACTATGGCTAAAAATGAAAGTATACCTCCAAAAATTCAAATTTTAGTGTTCCAGCGTATATATTTTTTCTTCTATCTTTGAGCACTGAGGAGAGGGTTTGTAGGAGGCTGCGCTTCACTTGAAGAAAGCTTATTATACTTTATAATATGACCTTGTTCTGTTTTGCTCTAAGGTTACAGAAGCTGTACAGAAGTACTAAGCTAGTTTATTAGACCAGGTGTTTACAATCCACAGCTCTCCATCTGTTGAGCAGCATGAATATAAAGATGGTGAGAGATGTAGATTATCACAGCTGAAAAGCTAAAGCTTGGTCATCTTTTATAAGAAAAAAAATGTATACTGTAATATTTCCTCCATTTTTACTGTCAAGAACATTGGCAGTCACAAATGTTCATTGTAATAAGAAGGTCCCTAGTGTATTTGCATGTTGATACAGGGATTCATAGTTTACTACTTTAGCTGTACTTTTTTTTAGGATATTGTGCATATATCAATGGTTAAGGACAGTTGGAATTTAGAGAGCAATGCCACTCATGTGCAGTTTGGAAAACATGTAAATTAGTGACAATGGACTTAGCTGGTGATTCCTGAGGTGAATCCTGCATAGGCAGTGATCAACGGTCACTGCCTATGCTAAGAAGGTATTGCTAAAATGCCCCCAAGGCACTGTAATCTGTCCACGGTGTGATCATGAGCGCCATTTTGGATGCCAGTATGCCCCTCCAATATAGCACTGCCGTAGGTAGCATGATCTCTGGAAAAGGTCAGAGATCACCTACATTGCTCTGTTGCTTCTACAGGCAGTTATCATCATTGCAGGCACAAAAGCCCAAAATAATATCTAATCATTCCACGGAACGATTGTGGGTGACATATTGGATGGCAGCATGCCCATCCAATATGGCATTGCACTAGCTGAAAAGGGCTCTGAAAGGAATCCGTGATCCCTTCCATTGCTCTGTTACTACTGCCTTTAGAGACAGTCAGCAACATTGTAGGCAAAACTAATCGTAGATCTAAATTAACCCTACATCTTGGGTTAGGGTTAAATTTATGGTAAGTGTTAGTGCTAGGGATAGACTTGGGTGATGATTAGGGTTAGGGTCAAGAGGTGACTATAGGAGAAAATGTTTAGGAAACAAAAACCCTACTTTTGGTTATTGCCCTATAACTTTCAAAAAAACATGTAAACATGGCATATTTCTAAACTCAGGACCAATATTTGAAACTATTTTGATGGAGTCTTTTTTATGGTTTGTAATTGTGTAAAAGATTTTTCATGTCAAAGTTCGAAAAGGTAATTTTTATGTGTGGTTACATTAAATGAGAAAGGAAAATTACAGCTAAACACAAACACCGCAGAAATGTCAAAACAGCCATTGTCCGAAGGGAATGAAAAATTGCAAAAACACTACCGTGATTAAGATATTAACTGGGCATAAGCAACTAAAAACTACTGCTTGTAAAAAAAATCTCCTGGAATGTAATAGACACTATTGTGAATTAGCATCTATTCCCAACTATCACCAATGGATAAGTAGACTTGGAGAAATGTATTCTATTGTGACCATTATGAAACGTCACATGTGTATACAATCTGTAGGAATTGTCAAAACTCCCAGGTCCAAAAGCCTACCATGTGTATGCATGCCAAAGGATTTTTATGCAGCTTAAAATTATTTGTTGTACATGTGTATTGTGGTCATGCGAGTAGCGGTGAAATTAGCTTGAATACTCTAATTGTACAATGCAAACTGCTAATTTACATTTATATCATTCAGATAACGTGTTAGTCATGGCTTGATAACCATTAGGTGCCAGTTTAGGAGCGGATACTGATCCTGGTTCCCGGTTAATGTCCCTAGAATTCTATGCAGAAGAATGGTTGCTTCTGCTTACGCAGACACAAATCCACTGTGCATCTGCTTTGCTCTGTTTTGATGCAGTGATCTAGGATATGACTTCACACCCAGGGTTCTCCATCTTGCAGTGATTGAAAGCCGTCTGTGACATGGTTAACCTTTAAAAAAGCAGTGGTTGGGGATAGTTGTCTCCATGATGCTAAGCCATTAAAAGTAGACATTATTTTCCTCTAGCGTAATACAGCTTCCACAATATTGAGCCTGCTTAATGGTTGGCAGAGCATAATGGGAGCGGAGGTCCACGGCCACTAAATTAGAGGAAGGAACGAGTTGTATGTGTGTAACAAGACTCCAAAATTACCACGTGGAGCTGCATAATAAATGGCACTTACTAGTTCTGCACTGGCAGAAATTACCAACCAGGCCAAATGATTTAACTCAATATCTGTCTCTCCTGGTATAGTTTACCAACTTGAAAAATGTTGCATATTTACTGTATATGTACTAGTTCGTAAACCTACAACCTGTTGCCTGGAAAGCCAATGGAGGTTATGCATAAAAGGTCAGTTGTGAGGCAAAGTGCTAAAAGGTGTCCAGTCACCATGGGATGTACCCACTCATTAGATCACTTTTAGAACTTTGTCCCATAAATTACCTTTATACAGAACAGAGTGTATGACAAATCCCGGAAGCGAAGGCTCCTAACACTGGTATTGCCTGCTCCTAATAAGGAAAGTTTTAGATTGAACTATATGAACGTTCCATTTCCCTAGTTCCTAAACCTAACCCGACTTGCTCATGAATGGGTCTGCCTGGCACTTGAAGGCTACATAAATTTGTCAAGCCCTTACCTAGCCCCACTGTCCAACACAAGCTTATCAGTACTGGACTGTGTTCTAATTAAGTGAATGATATGAGCTTTCACATTTTCTAAATTTTGACTGACCAGATTAACACCCCATCATGTTAAACAATATATTATTTTCATACAGATCAAAGGAGTAACATTTGGTATTAATTAACAGTAACTAAACAAAAAAATAAATAAAAAGACTTTGCAAAATCTAATAGTAATAATCCTTCAGCATGAATACATTTCCTTTATCTATATCACCTACAGTAGACACACAAATCAACACTGACAAACACGTGACATATCTACAATTAGAAATTAAAAGGTGGTACCTTTACTTTTACCTATAGATTGGATGAAATGGTTCCGTGAAGAAAGCATTTCCAGACAAGTAGAGTAAAGGGAAACAACAAAAAAAACAAACAAAAAAAAAAAAAAAACATTCATGAATATATGTAAATGCATCAGTTAGTAGTGAACAAGCTAATGGTGATAGTGATAATGATAATGGAGCATGATCCAGAAATCGGTGCATGTTTGACCAATGGTGGTCATGCAGAAGGACACTAATAACCCCATGCTCTAATAAAAACAACTGTAAAAATAATAATAAAAACAAATCTAGGTAACACAAGCAATACCAAGCAATTTAATATTCCATTAAATGGAACGTTTCCAGCATTCCAGAGATAGCTAACGTGTGCGCTAGGAGTGAACCAATCAGCCATGCGTCAATGAAAATTAATGGACTCTTCACTGGGTACAAAATGATAAACTGAGTGTCTTCTCAGTCTAAATTGCAAGCACTTTTTTTTTCTCGTTGACAATTTTCATCCTGTCCCTTCAGCAGTTTTTTTTTTTTTTCTTCAATCTGAGCAATACACAAATTATTTATTTGTTTTTTTTTTTCTTTACAATCAGCTACTTATTTAGTGCAATTTGGTTCAGTTATTATATTGCAGAAAAGGAAAAGGATATAAAAGAGTGAACAGAAAAGAGAGAGTTTGGGGGGTGTGGCTTAAGGGGGGAGGCATCAGATTTGCAGTCAAGTTACAGCTTCATAGCAATTGACCATCGTTGCAGTGAAGGCTGCAGCAGTCACAGAACAATAGGAGACAATGAAAAGCAGAGTGGAAAAGGAACAGAGCCCGTACCTTGGTCGCCCATCATCAGGTGCGCCAGACCTTAAAGGAAACAAGAGCATAGTCAGCAATGTACAAGGGAGAAAGGGAAGATGTTGCCACAGTGACAAAAAAATTGGTTTGTGACAACCAACTGTTCTTCCTGTATAAAGGGAAAAGCATTCTTAATTCAAGCCCTGGTAAACAGACACAGGGAATTAAATTAAATATTACAAACACTGGACGACCCTATTTTTTTTTTTTTTAATTAAAGTAATAACTTGAATTTATTTTAAAAAACAACAACAAAAAATAAAATATTTGGATTCTAACAGATAATTATACATCTGCCTTTTTTGAAATTTTATGCCATTATTTTTGAGAATTTTCTATTGCATGGTTCATGTTCAGCAGAAACCAAAGGAAAGTGACACTATGGGCTGGTTCTGATCTTTTTCCCCTCATTACAAATGAGTGTTTCGGATCATTAAAAAAAAATTCTTAGATAGTGAAATGATAATGCTTGGAGGGCTCTATATACAAGGAGAGGTCTTTATTGATGGAAAAGCAATACATGGGAAATCAGTGATCAATAAGAGATTTAGAACTATTTCAAATATTTGACCCATTCCCCAAATTTTAATTATCTCATTCGATACTACTGTATAAAATTATATATTTTTTTTAAAGTACTAATAAAAATACTAAATGACTAAAATATAACAGACTAGGAGAGGTAACCATTGTGAGCTACAGTGGAATGCTAACCAACAGCTAGTAGCAGCGGTAACTGCATTAGTAATTCTCAATCACATTTGGAGGAGATTGAGTTCAGTGTGTTCAGTGCTGGGGGGTTAGAACTAGAAGACAGAAATTGTTGCAATCTAAGATTCACTGATGGACATCATTGTAGAAATACAGAGTAGTAATCAGTAGGGCCAGCGAGAAAGAATGTAGGGCAAAGGCTTATGGAGTAACTAATTAGAGTTATTTAGCTTGGATTTTGTAGACTTTTTTTAAACAATATTTATTAAGGGAATACAGTATTTTCTGATTCTTTCCAACCCTCAGGCTGATGTAAAGTGAAAGGGGCCATGTACCAAGAACGTAATTATGGATTAGTGTATTTATAGTTCTGGGATAGTTATTTGTGTTCATTTTTTGTGTGTGGCATACATTTCTTTAAAAATAGACTTAAAAGTGAAGTGTCAAACATACATAGAAATGTATGACTATGGTTTCATTTTGGAGTAAAATGCGCCGGGAGTTCCATATGAATAAGAAATCTATAGCAACGTTCTAAAAATGGAAGAATCACTAGGAGCACACTAGTTTGCTTCTATGCTGATCTTACTGATCTTATTTCACAAAATGATCTTTGGAGAGGTTAGGGGCTTTATATATATTGTGTTCAAAAGAAAATCCCAAACATCTTTCTACCTCCTGAAATCATTAGTTTAATTTCTTATTAGAAATTACACAATGCAAATTTATTTTTAGTAAATTACTAAACTATTACTAAATGTAGTGTAACTGTCCAAAAATGTGTAGCTACCTGCCAAAAATAAAGTGGGTTAAAACTATGAATGTTACTAAAGTATTTAGAACAGTGAACTGTTGACTATTATATTAGTTACCAAATGATTACAAAAATGAACTGTTGACCATCATATGCCATCATGCTTCAAAAACCATTTAAAAAAAACGCTACTTATTTCTCGACCCTGCTCTCATTGACAACAATAAAGGAACATTTTATACACTTTATCATGAACTGTGGTGTTGACACTTCAAATGGGGTTAAAAGGTTAGGTCAAGACAGCCGAGTGATAAAGTCTGGAAAAAGTAGAATAATTTTTCCAATGTTTGCAATTCTGTCTGCCATTCATCACAATTAACTGTCTAGTGAATAAATGGCAGTATCCATCTGTCATTATGTGAACCTGCTCGATTATTTTGGCCTGTGAGAAAAAAAAGCCAACAACCACCTCTTGTCTCTAGTACTAGTTTTTGAATGAAAGTATATAAATAGTCAACGCTAAATTAAACTATGTGCATGGTGTAATCGGATACTGAGATTGTTAGGATGTGTTAGTTTTAGGTAAATGCCAGCTATGCTAAATTCTTGTAAAAGTTTGAAAATAAATATTAATTGTAAGTTAGTTAAACAATATTCCAATTAGAGTTGCCACCTGGCCGCTTAAAAATTGGCTTCATGCCAATGTTAAGTCTATCGAAACAGTACCAAGGCCGGTATTTTTCTGTAGAAATGGTGGTAACCCTAATTCCAATAATGCTTCCACATATGTATGAGGAAGAACCAACAATTGTGAATGGAACAACGCAGCATAACTTGTATTACTTTATATAAAATAGAATATTCTATGTTCATCCTTTAAAAGCTGAACAATGCTCAGCATGTTTTTGGGAATGCTCGGGGTAGGGGGATTTTGTTTTGAGAGGACTCCGAGGGGGCATTCATATTGCAAATATAATAAAACCGGATAGAGCAGGATAACGTGTGGAGAATAAAATAATCACCCAATAGTGAAGTATGTACAGACAATTGGTATGACCTAATAATAATAATAATAATAACAGTCATGCGCTCACAAGTGAAGGTGCAAAATGTGCCTCAAAAGTAACTTCAAAATGGCAGGTATTTAATGTCGCAATCTCTAAGTATGTACAAACAGTTCCAATCACAGCCTTTGTCCGGAACTGATTCCTGTGATTGCAATGGTTTGCACATATTTTGGAGATTGCCTACTTGGCATTTTAAAGTTACTTATGAGCGATTTTTTTTTTCTCCTTTCACAAATAAATGCATAACTATTATTCTTACTGGTTCACACTAATTGTTTGTACATACCTCACTATTGTCTGATTTGATTTTTCTCCACGTTATCCTGCAGTATCCGGTTTTATTATATTTGGATCATTTTGAGCACTGTGAGGAATGCCAAGGATAGCTGTGTTTATACATGTGGGCATTTTAAATATTGATTATTTATTGCACGGCACATTTGCACTAAAAAATTTAACATTAAGCCGGTGGGAGATTGTGGTTTTTAGTGTGTCAAGATAGTCAATGTAATGCTCAATTTCTTTAGGCGGGAAACTATTTTGTATACAAAGAAACTATTGGGCAATCTAGCGGCTGTGCAATATGTTACCCATGATGCACATGTAACCACAGACAAAATGTAGAACAAAAGCTACAGTTCTACTGGGCAACCATTATTGTGTCTCTGTATGCCAAAGTGTTTATTAACAAATTGCTATACTGTTTAGCCTATATTTTTAATTATTTGTACAGAAATCAGAAAAATCTATTCCTAAAACAAAGCATGCATTTGTACAAAAAAACATAACCTGGAGTGAAAATAACTATTTAAGTCAATAATAAGTAAAGTAACCAAGATAAATTTGTTTAGTCTATGGTGAACTTAAAGCAACAGTAATTCGGCAGTTCTAATGATGTACAAATAACATATTTTTTAAGTTTGCTAGAAATGCAATGTTTACTGCATTACATGACTTAACCATTGATATAAAGCAGGGGAAATGTTGCATCTAACTCTTGCTGTAGAAATAAAACTTCCATTATTAGGTGCCAGAAGATCCCTTAAAGGGACTGTATCACCTAAACATTGTTTTTACTTTGAATGTCAAGCATATAAACATATGGAAAATTAGCTATACATTGTATTAGCAAAATTGCAAGCAGAGGCCTAAATTAGGAGAAACGTTTTTTAAATGTATCTGTAGAGTCTCCTCACCTGGGGCTTGATATGCAAATGACACATTTCCCATTGACAACTATTTCATTTGCATACCATGCCACAGGTGATGTCATAAACTGGAGACTCATTTAAAACACTTTTCTCCTAATTTAGGCATTGTAATTTTGCCAAAACAATGTATAGATCAATATGCTTGACATTCACATTAAACCAATGTTTAGGTGATACAGCCTCTTTCAGGTAATGAAAGGTTCAAGTCCAACAACAGGAGCTTTATGAGGATGCCATGATTCAATGTTCAGCAACTGGTTAGCCACAGTTTAGGAACACAGGGTTTATTTATAAAAGTACATTTTGGAGCAAATTTCTAAATGTGGAGCAGTTGCCATGGAAACCAATGGAATGTTCCACCACTTTTAGAATTGTGCTTTATATAACTAAAGTTAAAGTCACATTTTCAGTTGGAGGACAGATCATAAAGCCTTATCTATACATTACAAAATTGTAACTACATTTCTAGATTATACAATGTGTTTTAAATATGTCTGTGTCATCCTCAGTTTATTATATCACATTGTGGCACCCCAAGAAAATGACTCATATTCTGCTGGAGTAGCTAATTTGCATACAAAGCCACAAGTTGATGTCATAAACAGAAGATACAAACACATTTTTAGAATTTTGTAAGCACAATGTAAAAACCATTGCATATGTTCTACTTTCTGACTAAAGCTACAGTTTAACAGAATGGAGCCTATCATAATTTAGATTGTTTTCAAATACACACATGTAATAACACATCTAAAAAGTATGTTTTTGAAACAATCTTGTATGCAAATAAGTTGTTTTGATACAGCCAATAGGATTGCTAGTTCAACCGTGTCATGCTACGTCTTGGACAAATGCTTTTCTCAAATGGAGATACTTACCGTGTCTAGGAAGAAGCATGTGCTTATAAGAAAGAAAGGAGGGAAAGGAAAGGGGAGGAGACTAAGGAAAAGATAAGGTAGAAAGCACCCACCTTCTACATGGTTGTCTTCTGAAAGCACATGACAGGGAAGGAGAGAAAAGGAAAACATTCAGTAAGCAGCATGCAGACTGGAACTTGCCATTGCATGTCTTGATCATGCAAGGCATCAAACACAACATGCAAATGCTCCATTGCTACCATTCAAAGGGAAAAAATAAAAGCAACAGGGGGGACATGTTCCTTTTATCATGTGATATGAGGGGGAAAAATCTTTTACCATTTCTGCAATAATTCCAGGTATATCTTTTCAAAATGTATTACAATGCATTAGAATTGCTCATTCCGTGTACAGATTGTGTTGTCAAACTCTTATTTTTGATGTAACTTTACAAAAAATGCATATATGCTCAGTGTTCTCATTAAGCTGAATACATCCACGGGAAAACCTTTCACCATTCTTCACAATGATACGTTCACATGAGGGGATGAAATAATTATCAATAGACAGTGGTTTTTAATGTTTATAACTAATACAAACATATTTTATCAGCCAGACTAAATGCACAGTATGTATATATATATATATATTTTTTTTTTTTTTTTACCTTGAAGGGTAACAGGCTTTACTTTTTACACTGGTGGAAGTATTAGTGGACTTTGGGTTTATATTTTCTACTAGATACACTGTGTATTCTGTACATAAACATGTACACATACAGACTCTACTCACTGCACCCATGATGGCTAACCTTGGCACTGCAGAGATTTGGGAGTGACATATCCCATGATGCTACGTCAGTCTCAAGGCATCTGCAAAGTCAAGGCTAGTCATCACTATAGATTTGATATCATTATTAATTTTGTTTTTAAAACATATTTGGAGCAGATGTTTGCATCTTTTTCACCATTTAGTGAATAGAAACCATATTACATGCATGTATATTTGTATTTATATAACATATGGCATATAAACACATCTGAACCAGAATGTCTTTAGAATGCCTGTGCACTGTTTATAGTGAGAAAAAATTAAATACAGAACGTAGACCCTATATGTCCTTAACTGTTAACTGGACTACAAAACTATTTACTTTACAGATTATATGTTCAATACCATATATCACACACACAACACTTATGACATGCATTTTTGTTATATCCATATATTGAAAATGTACAGGGCATATAGTGTAGAACCATCTGAACTCAATTTATCTAGTAGTATCAAGTGTTAGTAAGTGAATGTCCTAGGACCTAGGTTATTAAAATCTTAAATTACATCTATAACTTATAATGTATTAAAACAGGTCTCCTAAATGTAGAGGTTCATTTATAACCAAGTAAGTCATATAGCCAATATTATAGAATGTTTCCAACTGAATTTTCCATAGTTCCAAGATTTTGTCAATTATACTTTACGGAGAGGGTAGTGGATGTATGAAATAGCCTTCCAATGGAAGTGGTAAACACAGTGAAGGAGTTTAAGCGTGCGTGAGATAGACCTAAGGCTATCATAGATATAGGAAAGGGCAGGGGACCAATAAAAGTATTTAGAAAATTGGGCAGACTAGATGGAGCGAATTATTCTTATCTGCCGACACATCCGATGTTTCTATAATCTGTATATTATAATCTGTATGTTATATTATAAAAAATATAATAATTGTCGGTTGTTCACTATACATGAACTGTGGTAATAATAGTGCTGACAAAATTTGCATTATTTAAATACTAAATTGCATAGGCAGAAATTGCACAGGCATAGAAAATGTACATGTAGAATTCAGCATTTATAAGTTCACATATCATTCCCCTAATTGTTGTTTTTTCCATACTTATTTATATCTATACAAACGTCCCCACTCAGTCAGAGCACAAACGAAACTAGCGAATATTTAATAATAAAAAAAAGTGTATTTGTTAAAAAAAATGCTATTGTCGGATATTGCTAATATTGTAATGAATCCTTTTTTTAAATTGTGTTTTGTAAATATTATACTGCAATCGTTTACAGTACGCTGTTACTTAAAATCTCATTAGCCACTTACTGCTGATCAGAATCAATAAGTGAGGCTAATCGCTGTCTAGTGATTTTATGCTAAAAGGAATTTCCCCTTTTATTTATGTTGTTTATGGATATAATTACTTTATTTTTGTAGTTTTAATTCACTGAAATAATGCCTAATATGAAGAAATCAGAGTAAAAGGTTTCAGATTGTATTTATGTTTGTTAATTTCAGATGCCACACACAAATTATACTAAATTAAAAACACCATTTTATAATAGATTATAGCGAGGAATTTCATAAGCGTGGAACCAAAAATATGGTGGACTAATAATTCTGTCTAGTGAAAGTTTTTAGGGTTTAGAACAAAATGTTAGAGTTGCAGTTAAAGAATACTAAAAAAAACAAATGCTAAATGTATGTAGTATAAAAAAAAAAAAAGTCTATGATGTAAATCCTAAGGCTTAAGTCAAGTATACTCCAAAATAATTAAATAAAAATAAAAAAATCTCAAGGGACCCTAAAACCTCTGAATTTTGCAAAGTTCAATAGAAAAATATAACAAATATTACATATATTAACAATATGTTGCAGAATTTTCTTCCTTTCATAATGTCTTGGAAGCTGACCTTTATGAAATGCTAACATTCAGTTTCCTTGCTTTGCATGGTTATTCGAAACCATTAGTGTATCCAGCGACATTAATAACTGGGATTTAAACCAACATGTCCTTGCAACATCCAAGGGAGGAGTGAGATAAAGTCAGATGAACTCAGGACAGTCATGTGACGCAACATTTTACCACAAAAGGCACTCCCAGCAGTTCCTCACTGATCATCCCAATGTTTCCCAAACCTTTACACAATTTGAATCAAAAACACACACGTTTGGTGGGTTTCTGGGATCAATTTCACCAGGAGGAATTTGAATCACAAATTGGCTTTAGATTAGGTTCAATATAGAACATACATTATTGAATATCATATATATTATCATATATATTGCAGAGTTTTAGTGTTATAGTGTAAATTAAGGGCTTTAATCATGAAAAGGGAGAGACTGGAGGTCATTTCAAACTCAAGGCCAAAAGTTTAATGGAGAAGGGAAGTTTGAACTTCCCTTATCAATTCCCTGCAATTCTCGCTTTTATGGATAAAGTCCTAATTGTTATTTTTACCTACATTGTAATTTAGTTTTACTTTATATCATCTTTAGACCTAAACAAAGTGATTTTAATTGCTCTCTGAATAACTGTAGCAGTAGATTAATTTGGAAATGATGTGACTAGCTCGCAGCATTTCTTAACTTTTCTAAAGTCTAATGATATTTTTAACGGCACAATCTTTCACCAGACTTCACACACTCTATGAAAACAATGTTTGTCTGTTTAGCATAAAAACCTACTTATAAAGTAAAACATCCTTTTTCTTCACACTTCTTGGATTCATTATCCTGCAGCTAATTTAACCTATAAGAAAGCAATACACGTGTAACATCCATCCCCAACAGTACACAATCTGCTTGAAATAGAAACTGTCTATTTAGTGAAATATGCTCCAGGAGACCGTTTGTGTACAGTACAACTTTCATCTGGAAAGTGATTATTGTGTGTTACCAAATTCAGTGCAGAATCGGATTACTCTTTAAAACATGTTCAGGGTCATCTTTCTGAGGTTGATAAAATGAGCACCATTAAGATGGACAATAGTAACATTCGAGCAAAATAAAATCAACATTATTTACTTCCTTAACTTGCCACTAAATAAATAAATGCATACAGAATCCTGATGCACAGCCCAATCAGAACCACACAGCATTCACCAGACACCCCTATCCCACAAACAAGACATTGTAGACTGCAGTTTCCAGGACACTCCCCCTAACATTTGGCTGGGTATGCATCATCCCAAATATTTTCCATAACAACCGAGGCGACGTTTAGAATATCTAAAAACGGTTCTTATTACATCTCAACGGTTCACATGATTCTCAGTCAGCCAAATAACCCAATGGAAGTTTGGTTTTAAATTAATTTTTTTTTGCTATTAATCTTCCTTTCCAATATTTTTTTACGTTGCCCTTGTCAGGGAGGTGGGGGAAGCTCTACACAAGCTACCGTGGAGTCTAGTCCGTTTGTGAATGAGCATGGATAATTACTTTTATAGGTATGAGTTCATATACCAGTGTCCACTGAGTCAAATCAATGTGTGTTTTTAAAAGCACTGCTTTGTACATCCTCTCATCTGCCACCAGGCAGGCACATTTTGTTTTTGCCACATAAAAGACTCACATCCTACCTCTTAGGACACATGCCTCATCCACCTTTTGCTTAAGACCCCAAAAATAAAAAAATAAACAGACCCATGTAATCTCTATGCCAAAGGAGTCTGTAACACAGATCCTAAATATTCGAGAGGTTAAAGGATAACACAGGTCATCCCTGTGTACTATAGATTAGGTACAAACCACTACATCGTCAAAACGATGTATCCAATTAATTTAGCTTTTCATAATCACTCTGTTTTCAGGTTTTTGATTCTCTTTGTAAAACCTTGACATGGACTGTACCAAGGAATAATCATTTTTTTTATCTGTATATAAAACTCCTAGAATATCACCTTCTACCCGTAACCTTTTGACTGGTAATTCTTAGTGGCACAGGGAAAACAACTGATGTGGTCTAGACATATAGCCATATGTTCTTTGAAACCAATTTCCTTCAAACTTCTTTTTGTTTTACTTTGTACTATTCACGTGGAATCAGCACTTTATTTTTGTCCAGTTTCTTGAAACTGTTCAGTAGTTCCAAAAGCATGTGTGTAAAAACAATGAGTAAAGCCTCATTAAGCTACAGTACAATGAATTTGTATCTGCCGGGCTCTATAATAACCAACATCTTGCAAAAAGCGTTTTTATGCTTTTGAAGGTGTAAACTATTCTATTAAACACTCACTGTTTCATTATTTTGGAATTTTATAGGTACAATACTACAATTGGAAAAAAAAATCCAGCACAAGTTGGTAAAAAGCCTGAAAATGTTAAAAAAATATATATCCTGACTGTGTTTGGAAAAGGCGAGAGAGAGAGAGAGAGAGAGAGAGAGAGAGAGAGTGAGAGAAAGAGAGAGTGAGAGTGAGAGAAAGAGAAAGAGAGAGTGAGAGAAAGAGAGAGTGAGAGTGAGAGAAAGAGAAAGAGAGTGTGAGAGTGAGAGTGAGCGTGAGAGTGTGTGAGAGTGTGAGAGTGTGAGAGTGTGAGAGTGTGAGAGTGTGAGAGTGTGAGAGTGTGAGAGTGTGAGAGTGAGAGAGTGAGAGAGTGAGAGAGAGTGAGAGAGTGAGAGAGTGAGAGAGTGAGAGAGTGAGAGAGTGAGAGAGTGAGAGAGTGGGAGAGTGGGAGAGTGGGAGAGTGGGAGAGTGGGAGAGTGGGAGAGTGGGAGAGTGGGAGAGTGGGAGAGTGGGAGAGAGGGAGAGAGGGAGAGAGAAGCAGTCAAAGTTCTTTCCAACTCAAATTATATGTCCTTAACTTCAGGGTTTAGGTAAACTATGTCCTGATCTGCGGTGGTATCCCACAATCACAGAAAAGGTCACCCCAACTCAAAGTAGAGTGATTCTCTTTGGTGTTTTATTAATGTATCTCTATACACATCACCTTGGAGATGTCCCAAACTATTTTTTCGCATCTCATCGAGGGAGGTTAACAAGGGATATCGCCTGCCAACCTGGCCCTTTTAAATGAACCCACCTTACCCAGCATGATCCTTGTCTTTAGCATATTGCAACAAGGCATACTCCTTTTCACACACGTTTTTCCTGAAAAGTCAAGCCAAGTATCACCAACACATGTTTACTATACAGTCGTGTCAATAACTACTATTTAGAATGGACATTTTCAAATAAAAAAGTCCTATACTTTTCCTATTTAATACACTGTATATTCCAACAGCAAAATACTTTTTAGCTACATTAGAAAGGGTTATTGTAAGTAAAATGAGGAACTGTCATTGCAAAAGAAAACAAACTATAAAAATGTTGGTAAACAGAATGAGATATACAATAAAAGCGTGCTCCTCATAAGTGATGTAGAAAAATAAAAGGGCCTCTTTCACTGTGGTCTCATTATCTACTGTATGGTTATAATTATAATTTGCCTCTTTGTATCGCAATTGTTTGCTCAAGTATGGAAAATCACTTTCTATGGCAGCCCAGCTGATTTCCTGCGCCATTCACATCTTTTTTTTTCGTAAAAATGTACAGTAAAAATAAATGAGTATGGAAACAAGGATGTTGGCTAATTAAAAAGTGACATAAACATACAGTTTATATTAAATGTGGGGAAGGAGAAGAGAAAATAAAAAACAATTATACAAAATTAAGCTGCTTTTTGCAGAAACTGAAAGAATAATTCACTAAGTTATCTTTTAAAGTAGAAAAATGTTTAATGTGTTACAGAAAATCTGTTTTCTTCTATTTAGCAAATGCAAAATAGATTTCTGCAAGTAGTGGGGTTTGTGTTAATTTATGCAGTGTGTACAGGTAGAGACCCATTTACTAACCCAGGGCTTGACAAACTTAACTGAGTTTTAGGAGCCAGCTCAAAAATCCAGGAGCCAGAAAACGATGCATTCATACAAACATTCACACACACACAGTCACACACACACTCAGTCACATACACACACAGTCTGATTTCCTGGTCGCCTTGGAGTCCTGGCGCCTGTGTTTTGTCGAGCCCTGTACTAACCGACACTGAGTTAAAAGTTGCCCCCTCCCCCCCCCCCCCTCACTTTAGGATTGAAATTCAGAGAAAAGAGATGTACAAGTTGAACCGATGTAAGTTGAGTCTGATTTTACATATAGACTTTTTTAAATGGGTTTGTGCACCTGAGCAAAGGTTTATATACACTTTTAGAAGTGATCATAGGTTTAAATAGCATTTAGGATATTACACTACAAGCAAGACTGGGTATAAGCAGAGACATGTTCCAACTGTAATCAGATATATTTAGGAATCCTATTTGTACCTCAATTTCAAATATTGAACCAATATTATTGTTCTACTTCTGTGTGGTTACTATAAACACACCTATGGTCTTTGTAAATGGGTTGACCTTGAACACGATTCCTAATATATTGAACAGAAACATCTTATGAAAATTCAGGCTGGTAATTGCATTATCCTGGGAAAAAAATTCTACTCTTTTTAAAATGTTATTGAAAAGGTGCTGTTTTTTAAAAAAAAATATTTTCAGAGTATTCACCCTAACCTTTAATATAACTCGAGACAACAAGAATGTCCAAACGTGGAGGAGATGTCAAAGGTGCAGCAAAGGTGAAAATAGCTCACCACACTGAAACATATAATAGAAAGACTAGGATTAACCTGCATAAGTATGATAACTCAGAACCATGAAACAACCAAATGGCGTATAGGTAAAAATATATACACTTACTATAAAAACTGCAGTGAGATATACACTGCAGTTGCCCCTTAAAAAAGTAGAGAGAAATAATAGTGTCATTCAGTCTATAAATATGGCATACAGGGTCAGGGAAACTCCAAAAATGGAACTCCAGTTAAAATATCGAGCAATATGTAGGCATGTCAGCTGTACTTAGCGGTAGGTATACCCAAGGTGTAGTCAGGAGGCGGAAGTGAATATACCAAAGATGCCATTTTGATGGTAGCAAGTAATGTATTCCAATCCGCGAGGACACACACACACACACACACACACACAATTAAAAGCAACACAAATAAGCAGGGTCCACAATGAACTGGGAAGAAGCGCAGTATCTTCTCCATCTGGGCACCGCAAATGTAACTTTAGGTATCACCGGCTGGAAGCAAGAAACAACCTTCAGGAGCTATAGTGCACGATGAGGGACACAAACCAATGTGTTTTGACTTCTGGGTTTATCACGGTTGACACAAGCCAAAGTGTCTTCATTAGGGTTGGGCGCAAACCAACACGTTTCGACTTCATCATGGTTGAAGACCACAGAAGTTGAAAAGCATTGGGTTGTGTTCCTCATCAGACACTGAATTTCCTGAAAGTTGTTTTCTGCTTCCGGCTGGAGACACCAAAAGTGAAACTAGCCGCGCCAAGACAGATAAGATACAGTGCTCCTTTCCTGTTCATTGTGTGCTTATTTGGGTAGCTTTTTTAGGCAGGTCATCGCAGATTGGAATAAATTACTTGCTACCATCAAAAACGGCATCTTTGGTATATTCACTTCTGCATGCTGACTACACCTTGAGTTTAATTCCAGCTAAGTACAGCAGACATGCTCCATATTCTAACTGGGATTAATATTTCTTCAGCCTATATGCCATATTTATAGACTGGATTGCACTATTTGTTCTATCTCCTTTTTTGGGGGGGGCCACTGCAGTGTATGTCTCACTTCTGGGTTATCATTATTGCACAGGGTTACCCTGGTCTTTCTCTTTAAAATAACTCCAGACAACTAATTTACTTCAATTCTTGTGTGTAGTTTATACTGCCAATATAATTTAAGTTGGGCCTTTTATATTCTAGCTATAGTTTATCAAGCCCAACTAATCACAGCACAACTAAAAGGCAGAAATCAAACGGGAGAAAATGCACAGGTTTTAAAGGTAAGCCATTGCTTTAAATAATATAAATAATAATAAATACAGAGACAGATGACAGGTAAACAACCACCAACATAATAGCCTACAACTAAAAGGCACACTCAGCTTTCACAGTTTTCTCTAGTATAGTGTGAGCTCTGCTTGTGCTGTTCATCTGACCATTTGCTACATATCAGTACCCTGGTCAACCTCTCTGGGTCTGCGTAGCAGAGTCCCACCTTTCACAAGTGTACAACCTCTTTTGGCAGGAATTGGAAATAATATGAGGGACCGGCTTTGAGATGGAGTTCTAAGAAATGGAAAGAGACTAAGGATTTAAAGCAACAGCTGGAGACTCCCCTCGCACACTTGAGATTGCATGTCCGCTGTCAAACACAATTCCTGTAGCTCCCTGAAGACATACAACCCAAACCTTCTTTATGAAAGTGGATACACAAGAAATCCTGTTAGACTAAAATTTGTATTTAATAGAAACTGTATGAGTCAAACATTTGATACATACATTCCAGGTAGTAGTATATTAGTATAAATGGGCATTTAACCCCTTCGTGACAATGGATGTGTCAGGCACGTCCTGCGGTGAAACTAGTGTTTTCGCGATCAACGATCACAAAAACCACTCTAACAGCGCTGGTCTATTGCCTCAATGTTGGCCTATTGCCACGGAGCGATCATGGACGCCTTATTGATGGAGCAGCATGATTTTAATGATTGTATTTGTGTTAATTATATTTTAGGTCAAAGTTAGAAAAAGTGGTATTTATTTTTTTCATCATATTTTATGATTTTTTTGTAGTAAATTATAAGATATGATGAACATAATAGTATCCAATGAAAGCCCTTCTTATGACGATAAAAACAACATATAATTTGTGTGGGTACAGTATGTGAGAGAGGATAAAATAACAGCTAAACACAATCACAGCAGAAATGTAAAAACAGCCATTGTCACCAAGGGAAAGTCAAGGTCAAAATGTCTTGTCACTAAGGGGTTAATCAAAATCTCATTTCTATGCATACAACCAAACAAACAAACCGTTGGCTTGACTATTCCTTCCTTATAGACGAAGCACATTGGAACCTCTGGGTAATCAAGTATTTCTATTGCTGATGCTCATCCACACCAGGTTAGTAAAACACAATCTTTTATTACATACCGGGATATGTTGGTATGTTGATATAATCCAACAGTTATGTACAGTGACCACTGAAACAGAAGATTCTTTTTATGCTTTATCATGGTGTACTAGTAAAAAAAAAATCTGCAAAAACTTAAAACTCACATTATGTGTTATTCGCCAGTAGACAATTTTTAACAATAGCACATTTTGACATAGAAAACGAATCTAATACACGCATATCTGAAAACAATAATGGCAAACTTTTTTTTTCCTCTCTGTACCAGTTTATTTGTCCAGAAGCTATTTTTAATTGTATTTAAGAAAAACAACAAACAGATTTCAGACTCCTACTCCACAATCTGGTAAGTGAATAGCTGTAACAGACATCCAGGCATACCGTGACATGGAACTCCAAACTCCTATAGAATAGAATAATGATATCTGTGCAGATCAGATGAGTTTAACAGTAGTTTTAACGTTTATATAGAAACAGAAATAATAGATTGTAATAGACATAAGAACTAAGTGATCCCAAGTCTTCCCATACACAGGCATCTGAACATTCCAGATATTCCTGAATACAGTGTCCACCCTTATAATGTACTTCTACATGAAGATTAATCCTCGTCAAGTGGACCTTTATGTACACTGCCAACATAATAGAAACATAGAAACATAGAATGTGTCGGCAGATAAGAACAATTCGGTCCATCTAGTCTGCGCAATTTTTTTTTTTTAGTACTTTTATTAGTCCCCCATTCCCGGTCTTATAGCTAGGATAGCCTTGTGTCTATCCCACGCATGCTTAAAATCCTTGACTGTGTTTACCTCTACCACTTCTGCTGGAAGGCTATTTCATACATCCACTACCCTCTCAGTAAAGTAATACTTCCTGATATTACTTTTAAATTGTTGCCCCTCTAATTTAAGACTATGTTCTCTAGTTGTGGTAGTTTTTATACTCTCTTCCTTTACTGTGTTGATTCCTTTTATGTATTTAAATGTTTCTATCATATCCCCCCTGTTACGTCTTTCCTCCAAGCTATACATGTTAAGATGCTTTAACCTTTCCTGGTAAGTTTTATCCTTCAACCCATGAACCAGTTTAGTAGCCCTTTTCTGAACTATCCTTCTGGAGATACGGTCTCCAGTACTGCATACAATACTCCAAGTGAGATCTCACCAGTGCTCTGTACAATGGCATGAGCACTTCCCTCTTCCTACTGCTAATACCTCTCCCTATGCAACCAAGCATTCTGCTAGAATTTCCTGCTGCTCTATTGCATTGCATAATAGGTTTCAGCAATGACACACCTGGAAATGAAGGTTAAACGGACCCCACACTGCCGAGTATAATGCAACGCCAACCTGTGACTGGGACAAGTCCACTTGTCCACTCCATGCCACCGCCAAGTATAAACATGAAAGCCAAGAAAAGGGTATATAGGCTCTTATGGGTCGGGTGGAGGCTACCCACTAAATGTTTGCAGATCTGCCTCGGCAACATTAACAAGATATTTTCAGAATCTCTGGTGTCAAATTGCTACTTTCGAGCCCAACGGATCCATATACCATTTTGTTATTTTTGGGCTTTCAATGACACGCCCGGCCCCTCGGAAAACCCAACCACATATCAAAGCACTCTAATAAAAATAATTACATTAAATAACAGAATGCACCTTGGGACTTTATTCACAATAAACCCCAAGTGGCTCCTACAAAGTGATATTATACCAGAAATTGAGAAGCAGACTCAAATCATTAACATCGGGCTTGCTCCAGAAGCGATTTTAGATGTGTTATCCTAAAAAAGCTTCTGCCATTAATTGTCCAGGTGAACTAGTATGAGGAGTTGACTCAGGATTGAATGGCAAAAATAATTGGGTTTTGAGGATAAAAGTCAGAGTTTTTCTAAGTCCTAACCTTTTTATGGATTAAATGAAGTAAATGTACAATACAAACTGAATCCAGAAGCCACGGCTGATATAGAAACTTATAAACAACTGTCAGGTAATACTTAGCATTGCAATTATGAAAGTTCAAATTAAACGTTATTGATCTACTTTGAGTGTTCTGTCTTAATGCGCAGAGTTGTTTTAATATGCTTTGTTACATTATTTGAAGCATTTATATGATATACATATACAGAAAATCCTAAGTATACCCTAGTTTTAACTACTTTACTCCACATGTAAGTCGTGCAGACAGCAACAATGAAAAAAGTAATAATACTATGTTAAACAAAGAAAAGAATTTATGAAAAGCATAGAAAGACTCAGCCATATGCAACACTTTTCGTGATTTGTGCCACTTCTTGATTTATAATAAACTGTGGTTAAAGTGCTTATTCCTTTTATATGTCGTAGACTAGAAGTATCTTTTATTAGCGGTAATGGTGAGGGTGCTCAGAGTGAAATGCTTTCACAAAAAATGGGCATAAATCTAAAACTGACAGTCTTGAAATTAGAGTATTACATTACATTACATTAACATTTATTTGTACAGCGCCACCAATTCTCGTAGCGCTTGGTACAGCGCATAGAAAGGAACTACATACTAAGTTAGACAAACTAATACAGACTGGTACATGAGGTAGAGTAGAGTATAGTAGTAAGCAACATGATTTTAATATACATAAACTATAAAAAAAATATGCATTTGTTTTATATTGTATGGATATTTATTAAAAGCATGATGTTTACTGCTATATCCTAAGTTAGATAGTTTCTGCCAGTGTTAGATGGATGCTTATTTGAGAGTTCTCCCACCACCATTACCTCTATTTTTCTAACTTTCATTGAGAAACTATTTTTCAGAGCTTTTGGTAGCTGCTCACAAAAATATTCCTTACCTAGGGGTATAGTTGCCACCTTTTCTACAAAAAAAAAAAAACAGGCATGCTATTGCCTCCAGATTTAACATTGGCCTCAGGTAAATTTTTTAATGGCCCCACTCATCCTTATCTCCACTACATTTGGAAAATAGTTGTTTTTAATAAATTGATATTAATGGAAGAAACACGAGCTATTATTACCCCTCCTCAGATTTATCCCACCCAATTTCCTTCTAAATGGAACACCGGCCAGTTGCTCTTTTCATCCTGCCCATTACCACACTCCACACACTACACACTTACTTACATCCCACTAAGCTTTTTTCCAAGTTTAGTTTCTCCATTTTGGAAAAACCTCAATCTGGCTGTGGGCCTCCTTTGGTGGTGGGCCCTGGGCAAATGCCCACATTGCCTATTGGATAAAGCGACCTGCTTCCACCAAAGCAGAAGTGCCAATTTGGTCACAGATTATTGGTTATACTATAACAATCAAATTGATAATATCTAATATACATGTCTGACTTACTGCACAATGTGAAATGACCAACTTGATATGCATGTATGTTAACTTGTGTGTAACATATACATATAGGTAAACGTGTAAATTTCAAGTGAGCAGCACATTGACCTCATTACAAAAGTAAAAGGCAGATAAACTAAACAACAGCAGATAAACTAAATCAAAGAAAATTAATATTAAAATTGATTCTATTCCTAAAAATGTGAACTTGTGTGTCTTAACTAGTGAACAACACACTATAAAAAGTTCCACTCATGTTTCAATATTGTAAAAATTTCTTGAAACATCAAGATTATTCCTGGATCCCTTACTTGATTTCCATTTGATTGATTTTTGACTAATTAAAGTGTCATAACATTACACTTATTATAGCATATAATTTCCATACATGACAGAATATTCCTATGTCAAACAATAGCATCACATTATTGAATATAACACCCAGCCTATTCAATACTGCTAATGTACACAGCAGTATTACTCAAATGTGTACAGTATATACATCTTCACAGGATGGAGTACAAAGAACAGTCTCTGAGAGTTTACATGTCAGATCAAATTTGCCCATTATTTAATGATCCACAACTATTGTATGGCAAAGTATGGCGTTTTGTATACGCCTTCTTGCCTGTGCCTGCATTCCACAGACAAATATGAACACCTCCAAAATCACATAAGCCACTTACACATTAAGTACATACAAGCTCTCTAAGATTCAAATACATATCTCAGCACCAAGGTTGGGGAGTTTGTTGACTATACATGAAGACAGGGAAGTGCTGGCAGGGGGAGGGGGGCAATAGCCCCCTGGGCTCATCTCTCAGTGGGCTGGGACTCAATCTCTGTACATTACCCCCAAAAACTGTTCCCACAAAGTTGGAAGCACCCAAAATATCTTGGTATGCGGAAGCATTAAGATTTCCCTTCACTGGAAGTAAGAAAAACAGAAAATCCTGGAAAATCAGCCCCATACCATTATCCCGCCTCATGACCCCTTTACTTCTTTTAAGTATTCCTAAAGACGTGGAGTTTCGTCCTTTGCGTTTTATGGCTGCTCTCAGCCTAATTACTACTTTTTGGCTGCAGATCTAAATTCTTAGTATATTCCTATACCTTTCACTTTGGTATTACTGAAACATTTTGTAGAATCAGTAAGTTGTACTCAGACGCTAGGAGGAGTTACAGGAAGAATGAAATTTCAAACGCAATGGGGGTCATGTACTAAACAAGTGAAGTGGGGAAAAAAAGTAGGTAAAGCATGAGTAAGGAGCAATTTGTGACTATTTGTAACATTCTGCGCTTTTTTTTCCTGATTCGCGCCTGGTCCGTTTATTTTTAATTAGCGTGCATTTTTCCGGTTGCGCTAATAAATTATATTTGCGCATGCGAATTTTTTGTGAAAAATGATTCTTATTTGCGTCTGAAAATTACACCAGCTTTTAGCAAGCGCTATCAAAAGAGGTACACAAATATTCCCAACATTGCCTGTTTTTATTCACAATTTGCTCGTATGTACTATTGGAGTGTTAAATGTTTAGTACATTGCAATAGGAGCAAAGCGCAAAAATAGTTTTGCACATAAAATATATTTGTGTTATTTTAGTACATGCCCCTCAATATGCCCTGGTACTAAGTTCTATCTTCCACACTCTCCTTCCTGTCAATGAAAAAAAGAAGATCCGAGGGGCTGCAAATGTTATTCACCGTTTTAATCTAGTTTTAAATGCTTTTCTATATTCCTTAGATCAGTATATCTATGATGGAGAAAATATATGGACTTTTCTTCATGATGATTATAAAATAATTATTGTACTGTACATTTGATTATGCTTGGGCACTTTTTTAACTACAATTTCGGTGCAGTGAAGTATAATAGAAATCTAATGAAAACACATTTTAATTGGAAATTCGAGTTTAACACTTACACTGTTAATTAATTTAACAGTGTAAAAAAAAAAAAAAAAGTAGAGATTGTAGCCAGTTCCATAATGCATGGAGGATACTTTTTATATTAAAAAACAGATTTAAACCACCAACTTGAATTAAACTATATAATAATAAAAAGAAAATGTTATTAAAAATGCCCTGTAGTGTTTGGATAAGATTTTTCTAGATTCATTTAAAGTCTTCATTCCCTATTGTACAATGTATCAGCACAAATGATTTTGGCATGTGTCAATTTTAAAATATAATAAAAGATGCTTTTTAAAAAGATTTTTTTTTTTTTTTTGGATTAAATAGTGATTTACTATCTGTGGAAGAGATTTAGACTTTGATGATGTTCATCTCCAAGAGAAGAACTATAATATTCCTAGGAATGAAGCTTCTGGTCTGCTATAACATAGATCTGGACTGAATGAAGCACAAACCAGGTATAGTAGAGCAGTTATTTTCTTGTATGAGCAAAAAGAAGAATATGTACAATTATATTGCCTTCAGCAATGCATTACAATTGTATAACCTTTATTTAATGTTTTCTAATAGTCATTAAATGAAAGTGAGTAAAGCCAGTGACGCAATAGAGAATTATGGGAAATGTTCGTTGATGTGTTAGGGCAAAATCAGCAATCAGATTCACCTATTTTAAATAGGGTACTGCTCAGTATAGACATAGAGCTGATTAAACAATTACAAGTGGGCCAATGTGTAATAGGTCATTAATTGTGTCCACTTAGTGGAGTTGGAGCCAGAATGGGGAAAAAGCTTGATAATATGATTGAAAGCTTGAAATATATCTATGGGTCATATTTACTTTGACATACTGGTCAGCGGGATCGTTAATGGATCAGCTATGGACTACAACAAAATATACTATGGTTATTCACTGCAGCCAGCTCTTCACTATTACAAATGGAGTCTTTGGGAGTTATTCACTAAAAAATTAGTTGAGCATTGTCTGTGGCCAAATCTGGTAAGTTTCTCCAGCAAGAAGAGATGGATATGCCAAATGCATACTTAAATCTTTAAATATGTATCTATGCATTAAGCGTGGTCAGTGTATCTCTTTCAGCAGGAGAAACTCGCCAGATGTGGGCCCCGTATAATGCATAGGAAAGTCAGTGATATGAAACGTTCAAGTCACCTGCATCTCAGTTGGTGAATGTGTGTAGATGTTCCTTTCCTTGGACACTGTGAAGTCTAAATAAGTCTCTAAAATAGAATACATTAAAATAGTAGTGCCAGTGTCATAATTGAAGTACTTTAGAATTGCATCAATAGCTTTACTAGAATGCCTGAAGAAGATTGTTTCAGAATTCACTTTTATTACATTGGGCTTTCCTGTTCTACTTATTCTACTGGGAGTAATCAATGCCAATTCAGGATCCGTTAAATATGCTCAGAGGAAAGCTTGTGAGACAGATGGTTCCTATGTAGACATATTCAACTTAACTGGCTAAAATAAGCCAAAGGAGATCCTCTGTGGAGTAATTGGGCACTCCATGCTAAATGCATTACTCGTGTTTTACAAAATCTTAAGGAATATGTTCCGCTTGACATAGGGATATATTAGATCAGACTAGTTAAAAGGGCCAAAAATGCATTTCTGACAATAACCTAAACATTCAAAGTACATTTCCAAAGATTACATTTCCTCCACATCCTTTTATTTGGAACTGGATTCTTCTCAAAGTGGTTGTCAATTCTGTATCGACAGACAGTAGGGCAGTTCTTTTGTATTTCTGCCAAGATGGATGTGTTGCTCGCGTTACTGTGTGGCACTGTATATGTGGATTTCATATTTACTCACGATAAAGAATTATAAATGATTATGTAACTGTTCTGGAAGTTAAACATCCTGTGATACTTCGGATAAAAAGTTAGCAACATAAAGTAAAAATAGTTATTTATGGCTGGCTTTTCAATTTTCCAAATAGAAAAGAAGCATACCAGAAGAAGACAACCTCATTTTGTAACAAGGTTTCTTCTAAAACATATTCTAATTCCTTGTGCAGTCAGGCATAATGTTATAAAGATCTATATTCCAAAGTAGGCCATGAAGACATACATTTCAGCAATACTGAAATTGGAGATGTTTCAAGGATGTCTAGAAAGGAAAAATTAATTACCAGGATAAGGAAGTAGAACATTAAAAATGATATAACTAAGCTAGATAAGACTTTAATTTGTATTTTCTACTAAGAAGGCAATTTAAGAGTTACTAGACAGTGCTCATTTGTCATAATCCTACAATGCATGATGGAGGAGGAGGGGGCACACTACATAAAACAATTAATTCCTCACAATCGTATGTTCGCAAACCACTTTGGCCAACATTGTTATCTGCATGTTGGTCTCCTGGGTTGTAAAAATTAGGCCATACTTGTATTATGTGGTTCCCGATTATTCATTTTTTTTTAGGAATTCCCAAAAGGATTTCCCACATGCTTAAATACATATATTACAGTACGTTTAGGTCATTAATCACCATATCAAAAGGCTGCTGTTCTTATTTTAGATTTTGCAATATCTTATTAAAAATATAAACACAAAACTAGTTCCCAAAAATGTGTACAATTGTTATATTTAAAAGAACATTGTGTGTACATGGTTTCAGAAGCATACACAAACTCAGATGTTTAATTGCCCTGTCAAAAAGTCAAAATGTGGTGTCTTAGGTCCTTCTTGTCTTCCACATTTTCTGATTTAAATTGGTCACCATACCACGCCCATTAAGGTTTTTGAATAGACAGTGTATGTGTACAAGAGGCTGCAGGACATCCACCACCAGATAGGTGTAAGACACTAAGTGCGTTGTGTGTTGTGATGTCATATCCCAAAATGCGTAGTATGCCACTGCCTTTTTGTTTTGTAACAGATGAAAAACAAAATAGTGGATGTATGGAATAGACTTCCAGCGGAGGTGGTAGAGGTAAGCACAGTGAAGGAGTTTAACCATGCATAGGATAGGCACAGATATTAGATGGGGAACTGGGGTTGAATAAACTTATTTAGAAAACTGGGCAGACTAGGTAGACTGATTGGTTCTTATCTGCCGACACATTCTATGTTTCTAGGTAAAATCCCTATTTTGTACAATGAAAAATATATTTCTGCAGTAAGACAAAGAAACTGCACCTGGATTTGTGAATTTGGTCACAAGTATTAAATCAAATGGATTTTTATCTCATTTGAAAATATAAGTGGTGTGTTTTCCATATTCAGTGTGACTTGGATAATTTAGAGAAATGTTTCTAGTAAACCATTTTGGCAGACAATTACTGTGAATGCTGACTCTACATGCTTGGACTCTGGGGATCTTTCGGTGAAAATTATTTTCCATCATTTTCTATCGAGTGATCTTTATGTGAAATCCACAAACTGGAACCAATGTCTTCACTATTTTAGAATTCATCACACAAGCTTTAGAAAGCCCATCGCTAGAAACCAGCTCATGCATGTCAGATGCATTGTAAGTATAGAAATAACCCATCAGGAGAGATGGCGTATAACTAGGGGTTTACCCTCCGTAATGAGAAGTGAGAGATGGGCTACAGTTCAATAACGATAGTAACCATTTAATGTCATTTCTATCTACACATACAAACGTGCATTTGCTGGCGCAGGTACAAAGTCAGTTGCTACCGATGGCTTCATAGAAAGAAAACTTGTAAGAAAAGACACAAAAACTCATAACATAACATTTGTTCTTATATGCCTCGTTTAATGACTATAGAGTATGATACTTTAAAAAAAAAAAAAAAATTGGCACAGTCTTTTCTTATAATAAAAATGCATCTATGTTCTGATCATGAATTTCCTTGGAAATATAATTTTTGTTGACTAAAATAAAACCGTAAGCCAATAGTTATAACATTTGGAAAGATTGATTTTCCTTTCTCTATTTTGAAACTATTAAATTATGGTGACCCAATGTCACCAATTGCAGAGGACAATCCCAGGATGGAGATCACTATACCCAGTCAAAAAGTGTCCTCTGATCATCAATAGGTTATTTGTCCAAAATGTTTTTGCCAAAATCCAATGCCAGATCACCAGTGTAAGCATAATCTGTGCTTTCAGAAGAGAATAAAGAATATGTGGACCAATGTAACATTTTATATGCTACATTTACTCCATAAACATAAGCCAAATACACAGGGGTGCATAATATGAGGAAAAAATAAAAACTGCTTTTTCAATTTTAATTTTTTCTAATTATCTCTGCCTGTAAAAAGCAAAACTCGTCTCAGAATTTCATCTTAAAAATCTGCTTCTTATCGTAACGTGATGGTGAGGTCATAAAACAAGACAGGCATTCATAACAGGTAGCAAACAGAAACGCACATTATCTTAAGAATTAAATATAGCTAGTATATAGATATTGCATGTGGGTTTTTTGCTTTCTTTTGGGCCAGCAGGTTGTTGAAAAGTGGAAATGTAAACCTTATCACCCAAAAATGCCATATTTAGGTATTACGGCACTGTAAAATAGAACAGGGTGACAAGGTCAAGTCAACATCCAAACTAGTAGGGATAATCAGGATTATAGACACAACGAAGACAAAAAAAAAAGACCTAGAATGGTCTAGATAAGGAAGGTCCACTATGTGAGGTGGCTATTGTGGAAGAGTTTAACAGAGGGAGGTAAGAAATTCCAAAGGACTGATCCTCCACAAGAGCAGTTCTGAAGACAGGGGTCGGAGGATGAGAGAAGTCCGTAGTATGTTATAGGCAGATGGTGATTGGGCGATAGGGCGGTTTGCTCAGTTAGAGAAACCAATACATCCATTCCTCCAGTGTCATATTTTAGTAGCATACCACATTGCACATGTGCCTTGTAAGGGGTAAATAAAAATGTCTGCAAAACACTTTCAATCACAAAAAGGTCTATGTATAAACACAATTAACAGTACTAAAATGTATTTTTTAGAGATCATTATTACTATGTTGGCAGAAAATTAACAGCAGGGAAATATTATAATACCGTGCTGCATCATAAAACCCTGGAATAAACATAAAGCTGGAATCTTAATATCTTTAACATCCTCACGAAACATGATTTAGACTTGAGCATATGAAATTATAAATGAATACGGATACTAGTTGAAGTTTCAATCATATATCAAGGTACCAGGAGGGAAAACTAATTTGTCTTTCTTTTTTTTTTTTTTTTACTTTTTAATTTCATGCATTAATCTATTGATTATGAAAAATAAAACATAGATTGGGCATATACAATGGCAATTCAACATAATATAAGAAAATCTGTTTAACAGAATATGGATACTGGGCAATAACAATTGTTAAAAACATGGAGCAATATTAAAATTAAGAAGGGATACAAACGAAAAGAAAAAAAAAATTATGTTTTGGAGTAATGACTATTGTTACATTTTTTTTGTAACTCTGTATAATTCAGTTATATTTCTCATATGTTATCAAGAAGCCAGATTGTAAAGTATTATTTCAGCATGCATGATGTGACAGGAGAAAAAGTGTCCCATTACGACTTTGGTCATAGAATACAAAATAAATGAATAGTATGACATTAGTTTAAAATTTGTGCAGTAACATTAACTGGCAGGGTTATGAAAGGACTTTTAGTGGAATCAAAAAGGCCAGATCCAGCTTTCTGCATTATTCGATTTTTTTGCTTTTGCCGTTATGAATATTTTGTGTAATGATAAAATCATCTATTTAACACATTATTTTCACAGTATTTTTGCAGTGTACGCTTCAATGTGTGACAAATTCTAAATTGTGAAACAACTTTGCCTTTCTTCTGTAGTTGGCAAAACCAGTCCGCATTTGATTTTCACCAAAGATCAAATATTTCCTCTCTCAAGCTCCCTCAGCCCTTGTGTGCCCTCCCATGCCTGACATCACCACAAGCACGGAGAAGAAGGTTGCAGGCCCTGTGGTAGCCACAAAAGTGGCCAAAATAGTAAAAACCACAAGCGTTAAGCAATGCGAAAAAAGTGAGCAACATAGACTCGGTATATCTAATAGAACAAAAACTATTACAAGAATAGGGCACAATCTTACATTCAAAGATCAAAGATTTAAAGGTAATCAGGATGTATTACTGTAGTGAGAGGTTAGTGTATGCATGAAATAGTCTTCCGGCAGAAGTGGTAAAAGTTAACACAGTGAAGCAGTTTAAGCATGCATGCGATAGGCTTAAGGCTATTTTAGATGTAAGATAAAGACAGCGACTAATACAAATATTTAGAAATTTGGGAAGCCTAGATGGGACCAATGATTCTCTGCTGATACATTCTATAGGTTTCTAAAACTAATAACATTAAACTTAAAATGATTCTGGTGGTTGCCTAATAAGACATAAGTTAGTTACCAATAGTGTACAACTGATAACAAGACATTTTACCAAGAAATTACACATACAATAATCTTGTACCACAATAGACATATACCATCTTGAGTAACAGCATATAACTGGAATATAAACACTGTATACAAATGTTATAATGGATTTAAATTATATTATTAATAAGATATCTGCTACAAGTACCAAGATAATGAGCAGTTGTCACAGCCCTACATGACTGTTTAGATTACGGTCTTCAGTAAAATGGCAGATTAGGCTTTTTCCATTATCCAAGATAGCTGAAGGCTGTATGTTAGAACATGGCTCCCACATTTAGAATACCTATCTGAGAGCTATTTAAACTTCTCTTAGACACAGCATCACCTATGCATGGTCTTTGTCTTGTAATGTGGTAATGATGCTTTGTGCAATTAGTTTTCTGTAACCTTCCAAAAATATTGGCATGCATAAAATGAGGTATTAATTCACAGAAGGAGGATATCATCTTGCCTCTTTACAAATCAATGGTAAGACCTCACCTTGAATATGCAGAAAAATTCTGGGCACCAGTCCTTAAAAAGGATATTATGGATGTAGAAAAAGTGCACAGAAGGTCTACAAAATCAATAAGGGGATTGGAGGATCTTAGTTATGAAGATAGACTTAAAAAGCTGATTTTATATACATTAAGAAAAAAGGCATCTCCGAGGGGATATGATAACATTATATAAATTTGTACAGGGCCAATATAAAGAGCTATGCAGTGACCTGTTCATTAACAGAAATGTAAAATGAACAAGAGGTCACCCCCTCAGACTGGAAGAGCAAAGATTTCACAGACAGCAAAGGAAGGGATTCTTTACGGTAAGGACAGTGAAGTTATAGAATTCACTTCCAAGAGAGGTGGCACTATCAAGTACAACAGATGCATTTAAAAATGATCTGGATGGTTTTTTTTGTGTTTTTTTTTTTTAGAAAATCAGAACATACAGGGCTATTAATAATATAATAAGAATGAATAATAGAGCTTCTTGATCCAAGGAGAAATCTGGTTGCCCTTTGGAGAAAAGATGGAATGTTCCCCCCTAGGAGGCAAAAAATAGCTTCCTTAGGGTTTTCTTTGGCCTTTTTTTGGATCAAAAACAGGAATGATAGGTAGAAGGGTTGAACTTGATGAACGCATGCCTTTTTTCAACCTAAATTACTATGTTGCTAAGTTTCCTATCTAGTATGATGAAGTTTGAAAAAAGTTTTTACAAAATTATCACGCTGGAATATTGGGTTAAATCTTGAAACCTATTATAAAAACATGCAGTGCAATGACTTCACCAAAACAGTTGCCCCATTTTAGAATACTTACGAATAGACAATGTTGGGTGAAGACACACTTGCTCCAGAAGCAAATATGTCTCTTGTCATTGCTTAGGGCTTCTTGTATTGTTTTCATTAAACAAGGTTTGGTACTAGAATAGTTACAATGGTTTTAAAAGTGCAGTGCTGCCAAACATGTCTTGTGACCACTCCGATGCACAGTGGGGGGGGGGGGGGGGGGGGTTGTTCTGGGTGAAATAGATGAGAATTCAATTCTGTGTTAAGTTTTGAGGGTGTAAAGGCGCATTTATCAGCCATCCTACTTACTGTCTATTAGTGACCACTAAGGCATTTTTTTGCTACTAATCTGCTTGTTTTAACTCTGTGAGGTGCATTGTGTTGCTTTGAAACTCACACATCTAAGTGCCAATTGTCAGATCTCAAAGGTGACACATACGTCCACCTAGTTGGCAATAAACTCAATATTTCTCACCTTTGCAGTGCTGTTTTTCTTTTATGTGATTTGATAGCCCCCCAAAAATAGTCTCTTTTCATTTGGTACATGCGATCTTGGCCACTCCCTACGACGGTCCAGTAGTAGCAGCTCTTCCACAAAGCATTAAAACACTATTACACACTGTATAAAAGCTAGAATGCTGCTGCACAAGGCACAATACATACAAATCAAGATATTTAAATATTTAATGATATTGTATCTTTAATTGCAGAGATATGGTGCATGCATTCTACTATGTCAAACAAAATTAATTTCATGTTTCTCCTTGGATTGTTGTGCAGGAAATTCTACATCATTAGTGTTTTTACAGAAACTGCAAAGCTGTGCAGGAGAAACATCTGCTGCATTTGCCCCAATTCAGCAGTTTTTTCTTCTCATAGCAACTTAACAAGGATAATGAGGAGAACCTTTAATCAGCATTGCATTTCTATGCCGTAAGTTGCTTTGAAGAACAATTAATGAAAGCTGATTAAATGATAAAACAAAATCTATTTTTGAATTGAACATATATACAATAACGGATCAATCAGACTATGGATTAGACTTATCTATGAATTATTACCAAGTGTTGTAATTCCAATTGGAATAAGGATAGCCACTCTCTGGCTGAGGTTGGATGCATCTACATGTACTTCCTTACAAACTGCAAGAGTAGATGATCATCACGAAGATCTGGAGTACCACGATAAACTGTTTCGGTAAAGTTCTACAGATTGGGCAATGCGCTCTGTAGATGGCCTAGGAATCTGTAGAAAAAGCTCCAGTATGAAACTCCAGTAATAGACTCTTCACAGTCTTCCTCTATCGTGCTTGAGGCTACAAAGTGTACAAGAATTCCTGCTATACATTACTTTATGCAGCACACATACCAGGCCACCTATAAAATGTCTTCTCAAGGTCGACACCAAACCATCTACTAACCTTGGCGACTGTGTGAGATGGTACATCTAAAGTTGGGATGGTGAATCAGGGTCAGGTTGTGTAGAACTTAATATGCTAGAGGTACATGAAATTATGTGAACACCCAGTGGTGTATTTTGCTTTTGTGTTGCCGTGGACCTAACTAAATCCCTGGTTGTGGCCTGCAGTAATCTAGAAATGATGTTCCACACTTTATACATACAGTGTTAATTACAGTTACAGATGAGTCATGTTTGAGGTAAATAGAGGAATAGAGAGGTCAGAGGTATCCATAGTTCCTCTTTTTTATTTTTTAGACCATATGTACTAATGGGATGCTCTTCAGACTCTAACACTTCAAACTAAAGTACATCAATAGCAATTTGCCTTTGAGTGACGCGGTATCACAGGCACTCCCATCCCAAGCCAAACCACCGGGTGTCTGGCCGGTGAAGCATTTTGGGAGATATTATGTTCAATAATTATGTGCCATACATGATACAAGATTACAGATGTAATTAACCCCTTTGTGACAATGAACGTGCCTGGCACGTCCTGCGGTGGAAGGAGCGGATTTCATGATCAATGATTCGATGTCAAGGCATTAGGCAGCACCGAAATTATATTGGAGAGCGGCATGATACCATGAGCATAATGGTATCTAATAATGGCCCTTCTTTGGACAATAAAAACAACATATAATTTGTGTGGGTACAGTATGTGAGAAAGAAGAAAATTACAGCTAAACAGAAACACCCCTGAAATGTAAAAACAGCCCTTGTCACCAAGGGAAAGTCAAGGTCAAAATGTCTTGTAACTAAGGGGTTAACTATTCAAACCCAATTCAGAAACTGCTCAACAATGTTTAATACAAAATAAAGAAGTTTAATCAAATATAATTTATGTGCATCAATGTTAATGAAGAACTAAGCCAGTTACGACTGATTACAGCACAGCCATAGCCACATAACATGTGATGGATTAAAAATGCTTTCTGTCTCCATTGCTGGAACACATCAGACCCTGGTACTTTGAGCATTTCAAGCTTTAATCACCTAACTGCGCATGGGCAGTTACCATATCTGAGGTTGTTATACTCAGATCATAGGCTGGTACGGCAAGCCAGCGGAACACAGGTCCTGATGTCCATATCCTCGCCATGTATCGTATTGAAGCATTTCACTGTTTTGAAAAAAAAAAAAAGCCTAGATATGTTACATCTCGCATGCTGAAATTGTCTCTTACACATCCATCACCTGATGACAGACCTTTCACTGTATAATTCTAGAAATTCACTACAGATTTGGGACTGCAACAATGTTTTGTAAAGAATAAAAATCGCTTCAGCCTGGCACATTTTTAAAGATTTTTTAGCAGTAAGGCAATCCGCCATCAATATATGAATGACATAACTTGCTTTTATCTGGTGTGAAAAGGAAGACAATTTGCAATGATTGACAGATACAAAGCTCTGCTAAGAAGCCTCTACACAATTCAGTATCGATGTAACATTATATTAATTCTAAAAATCTTTTCAAATTGCTCTGATTAATATGACAATCACACTTGTCTTGTAATCCGATTTAAAAATATATTGTATTTTTATTATTTAAAACCAAAGAGCATCACACTAGTGAAAATAAAAGACAAACATAAAATTCTTGTAAAACAAGTATACCAGATTATAGGCCTGCATTTGAAATCTTATTTTTTAAATTTCTACATTCACAGTATAAACAAGGTTTTGGTGACATAGATCCTAAAGAAGGATAGATTGCTACAATTTATACTAGTTATTATCGATACATTATTATTTAACATTGCTTCAATAATCATCAAATTAAAAAAGGGGGAGTGAGGCTGAACAACAAAATCAGCTTTAAAAAACTGGAGAATGCACTTCAAGATTGAAATCTCTCAGCATGCAATGTTACCATGGTAAATCCATTATTTCTTGTAAATGCAATTTTGTTATTGATCATTTGTAAATGCACAAAAATTAGTGCATGTCTTTTAGCAGGTCAAAGGGGAATTCTCAATATTTAAATTTAAAAAAAAAAAGAAAGAAAATTGATTTTTTGGGACATTTAAGTTTTTTTTTTTTTATGGTATTGACTAATTATATCTTATGTAAAATCATCACACATGATTAGAAGCTTTGGGAAAGGTTACAAAATAAACATATCTTTCATTCAAAACAATTGCCATTTGAAAGAGAGGAATATTATACTGTAGTCATGTAATCCACATGATCACATCATAACTGACTCCAGGATATACTGTATGTTGAATGGATATAAATTGCTGCATTTTGTATAAGTGTACTCATCTGGTTTGAGTTATTAATATTTCTGCATGTATAGATTACACGTCATCAATATATCAAGTATGCAGAGGATTCGATTTCACTAAACAGCAGTAGTTGGCATAGCGTGTTTATTTTAAGCATCAGGAAAGAGAATTCAAGGGGTTTTATTGATTCAAAAATGATAAAGCATTTATTAACGTACGCGTAGGATCCCACTTTCTCTATGGTTAATGCTTTTTACAGCCTGCCATGTATCTAGGTTGTGTTGTGTAAACATAAATGCAAGAAAATAGGCAATACATATACAATACTAATAAGTGAAGATGGTGGACATTCTTAAAGAAGGACTAAACCCCCAATTTGTTGTTTTTATTTTAAAGGGATAGTATCACCTGCACATTGTGTTTTTTTGTTTTTTTTTACTGTGAATGTAGAGAATAAAAAAATATTGCAAATGATCTATACATTGTATTAGCCAAACTGCAAGCAAATGCCTAAATTTGGAGAAAATGAGTTTTAAATGTCTCCTGCTTATGACATCACCTGTGGCACGGTATGCAAATGAACTGCTTTTCAGTGGGAAATGTGCAATTTGCATACCGTGCCGCAGGTGATGTTATATACAGGAGACTCCACAGACACATTTAGAAAACACATTATTCTCCTAATTTAGGCATTTGCTTTCAATTTTTCTCATACAATGTATTGATCATTTGCAATCATGTTTATGCTCTACATTCACAGTAAAAACAATATTTAGTTGATACAGTCCCTTTAACCCCTTAACGACAGATGACGTGCCAGGCACGTCACGGCAAATCGAGGACTTGCCGACAGCTGACGTGCCTGGCACGTCATGCACTAAACTGAGTAAAGAAAGCGACCAGCGGTCGCTTTCTTTACTCTAACGGTGTTGCTACAATGCCTCTAGGTAGAGGCATTGTGCAACACCCCCCAAAAGTGCAGGGGCGCGCTACGATCACTCCACGGAGTGATCGTAGCAGCCATTTAAAAATGGCTGCGCCCGCTGCACACATGTGCTTAGAAAGCGAACGATCGTTCGCTTTCTAAGCATCTCCGGTGTTGTTAAAGTGCCTCGCCAGCGAGGCACTTAACAACACCGTTCTGCTCCCCAGAGCCGATGGTGGTCGCTCTCCTGAGCGACCCCATCGGCTCAGTAGAAGGGAACGCTGCCTATACAGGCAGCGCTTCCCTTCTAATGGCAAGAGCATCGGAAGTGAAAGTATTTCACTTCCGATGCTCTAGGGGGAGCCAATCGATGCCGGCACAACAGATCTATGTGATCTGTGTGCAGGCATGTATGATAAGTGCTCTGATGAGCACTTATCATACTGTCAAAGGCAATATTAGCAAATATTGCCTTTGACAAGTATTGATCTGCCTCCCTCACCTTACTAGTTATAGTAAGGGAGAGAGACAGATCAGATAAAGTAAAAAAATAAAATAAAATAATAAAACAAATATTTAATAAAATTTTAAACACCAAGGGCTTTTATAAAAGCCATTTAACCCCTTCCCTGCCATTGATCGCTGTGTACGCAGTGATCATACACAGCAGCACATTTTTTGCTGTCTGTGCATTTTTTAGGGGTTAATTTTTTTTACTGTAATTCATTACAGTATAAAAAAAAGCTCTTTTAAGAGAGATTAACCCCTTTCTTGCTGTAGATCACTGCCTAAGCAGAGATCTGACGCAAATGCAGCAATCTTGCTGCAGAAGCATTTTTAATTTTTTTAAAACTTTTTTATTACACCCGTCACGTGTTAATTATACCCGCTAGGGGACTACGTTTAACGTAATTTTTTTTAAATAAGAGCTATTAACCCCTTCCTTGCCGTATATCACTTCCTAAGCAGCACATATGGTCACTGCCTAAGCAGTGCATATGGTCACTGCCTAAGCAGCGCATATGGAGCAATCTAGTCGCAGAAGGATTTTTTTTTTGCTATCAGCATTTTTTTTGTCAGACTCGCTAGGGGTTAATTATACCCACTAAGGGATTACCTGTATTCCTTTTGAAGCTGTCTGAACACGTGTATAGCGATCAGTAACAGCCGATCAGTGGCAAAGGTGGTTTGGTGATTTCTCAGATGAGCATCACCATTCGTCTGGTTCGATCAATATTGGTAAATATTGTTCTGACCCATATGGATCTGCCTCCCTCTCCTCACTTGAGTTTTAGTGAGGGAAAGAGACAGATCTGTATAACATCATTTTTTAATTGTAATAAATTAAATAAAATGTTAAAAAAATTGTGAGTCCCAAGGGCTTTTATAAAAGCCATACCCTTTGTATAGTGTAGTGTATTAATCCCTTCCCTGCCACTGATCACTGCACAGCAGAAATTTTTTTCTTGTCTGTGCATTTTTAGGGGTTAATTTTTTTGTACAGTACTACAAAGGCTCTTATAAGAGCTATTAACCCCTTCCTTGCTCTACATGTTCAAATTCCAAGTTTGAAAATCAAAAAGCGCACCTCTCAAATGTAGCCTTTCAACACCCAACAAAGCTGACAAAGCTATGCATGGGTGGTATCCCTGTGCTCGGGAGATGTTGCTGAACATATATTGTGGTATTGTTTGTCAGTGACACATACCGAAATATGTGAATTTGTGTCTAAAGTACAATGTATGTGGGAAAAAATACACAATAAAATGACTACCACAAACTTTGACAAAGGCTGGTGGTAGAATTGGTGCATGGAAAGTGTTAAAATAACACCATTTAAAATAGCCTAGGGTGTCTACTTTTACAAAATATATACTTTTTGGGGTAAAATACACTGTCCTACTTTAAAAAAAAGTCCCAAATGAAAGATGGGCTCAGGCTGGCTACACGTCAATATTCCAAGTTGAAAATGCGCACCTTCACAATGTGGCCCTTTTAGCCCCCAAACAACCCAACAAACCTATGCATGGGTGGTATCCCTGTACTCAAGAGATGTTGCTGAACACTTATTGGGGTGTTATTTGGCAGTGACACATACCAAAATCTGTAAATTCATGTCTGAAGTACAAGGTTTGTGAAAAAAAAACACAAAAAAATGACTACCACAAACTTTGACAAAGGCTGGTGGTAGAATTAGTGCATGGAAAGTGTAAAAATACCACCATTTGAGATAGCCTAGGGTGTCTACTTTAAAAAGATATATGGGTTGATGTGGTAAAATACACTGGCTGGTTTCAAATATGTCCCAAATGGGACATGGGTGCAGGCTGTCTGCATGTCAAAATTTCAAATTGGAAAACCAAAAACTTCACCTCCCAAATTTGGCCTTTTACCCCCCAAACAATCCAACAAACCTATGCATGGGGGGTATCCCTGTACTCAAGAGATGTTTCTGAACACTTATTGGGGTGTTATTTGGCAGTGACACATACCAAAATCTGTAAATTTATGTCTGAAGTACAAGGTTTGTGAAAAAAAAACACAAAAAAATTACTACCACAAACTTTGACAAAGGCTGGTGGTAGAAATAGTGCATGGAAAGTGTTAAAATACCACCATTTGAGATAGCCTAGGGTGTCTACTTTTAAAAAATATATGGGTTGATGGGGTAAAATACACTGGCTGGTTTCAAATATGTCCCAAATGGGACATGGGTGCAGGCTGTCTGCATGTAAAAATTTCAAGTTGGAAAACAAAAAACTGCACCTCACAAATTTGGCATTTTAGCCCCCAAACAACCCAACAAACCTATGCATGGGTGGTATCCCTGTACTCAGGAGAAATAGTAGAATCTATTTAGCATGTTTTTTCGTTCGCTATTGTCGATGAGGAGAAGTTGTTTCAAATAAAAACAAAGAAATTTGTGTATTTTTTTTTTTTTTACCATATTTTATTATTTTTTTTTAATAATATGATAAGATATGATCAAAAATATGGCATCCATAGAAAGCCCTTTTTGTCCCGATAAAAACAATATATAATATGTGTGGGTACAGCAAATGACGAAGAAGAAAATTACTGCTAAACACAAACAGCACAGAAATGTTAAAATAGCCATTGTCCAGAAAGGACAAAAATGTTTCAAAGGCTCTGTCCTTAAGGGGTTAATGAGGCATCATTCAAAACGTATTCGCCACTAGTCTTTGCAGGAGACTATTTTAACAAGCAAAAACATTAGCTTCCTTAAAACAACATTCTCTACTAAATGCATATAAAAAAAGAGAACGCATTTACATAATAGTGGTCCTTTAAAGGGACTGTCAACCTCAAAATTACTTATACTATTAATTTAGAGAAGAAAAAAAAACAAAGATATAAAATGATCTCTACATTGTATTAACAAAACTGTAAGCAAAGCAACAGGTGATGTCACAGACATGAGACAGAACAGACATGTTTAAAACATGATTTTCTCCTAATGCATACCTCCCAACGTTGCCCCCCGGCAAATCAGGACACCAGGGGACGGAGTCTAGGGAAGGGGTGTCAGTGCTACCGCTCATGTGCGGTAACACTGTCACCCATTTTTGATCCTGGCTTCTGAAGCCAGGATCGCTGCTGCGCATGCCCAGTAAGCATTATCTGGTGTTGGTGTCTGGGACACCAGAGAATTTGTTCATGACCGCGGAATTGCGATCCCGATTCCTGCTGTCCATGGCTCCCAAATCGGCACTGTCCCACGCAATACTATTTAAACCTTAGGTTTTCTCTGGATCGTTATGCATTGCATCATGTATGTAAATGTTTAGCTCATTATTCATAAGCCATTATTCATAACCGACTTCTTACGTGTGTCTATTCATTTATACAAGTTCTCATTATTGCTTTTGTGTCAAATTCCTAACAGTACAATTTCTAATTATAGTGTTACTATGTTTGACAGTGTTATTTTTATACCACATTAAGCTATTAAATAACAAAATTGAAACTAGTAGGGCAAGGTGAAATGCAATTTAAAATATAATTATATAACATTTTACAATATACTTTATTCATAGAGCATCTTAAACCGCTAAAGGGATATCTCATGTGTACCACACTGAAGAAGGTTGAAGCATATGTCTGTTGATGCCCTTGTGCAGTCCTGCTTGGCATGTATTTTGGGATTGGATGGATCACCTTTTATATGGTATTATAATTAGTCTCCTCTGTAATAGCACAGACGGGTGGGGGGAACTTTAGAGATAACCACACAGCAAATAACATAGACAGGCAACTAGCTAAAACTGGGTAAAATATATTGCCTCTGTTCTGGAAAAATAAATGAATCTAGAGAAGGTCTCATTAAAAACCCGCCACATTGATTGAGAAGAGGGGGGTGGGGGGGGAGTTATGCAATAACAAAAAACTAAATGCATATATCTTTTTTTAAATTGCCAGCTTTTATATACTTTTATTTGTCAGTACTCTTAATCCTGCAGAACCTTTAGTAGATGCTTAATAAGCAATCCTCTGTCATTTGCATACTTTTTGTGATAATTGCTGCAGTGTTTGCCAAATCAGACTTAGAATGAATGAAAAATCTTTAAGGCCATGTGGGATCTGGGTACTATTATTCTTTACACCTGCTAGAGCTCTCTCAGCATTGATTAGTTACTTTGTTGAGAGTTGCTTTTTGTCTGCACACAGCACACTGCTATTATTATGAATCCTACAAATGAGCTAACTGCTTTGCTACAGTGGGGAGCATATGGGGACCAATGGTCTTTCATGGTCAGGAAGAGACTTGAAAACACACAACAGCCTAATTTTATAGAGGTTTTTTTTGTTTTACTGTGTGACATAGGTATTTCCACCTTCCATTAGCTATAGTTGAGTGGTAAATATACATGTTTACATCATGTGATACATTAATGTATTACTAACATTATTTGCTATTTCCACCCCCCAATTACTGATAGGGACATTGTAACACTGATATCTGTCATTAATCCAAACGTTAATCCTGCATTGTTCATAAGTATCCCTTGATAAAACCTCTATGTTGCCCTACATGTTTAGCTGCTGAGGTCCCTAGCTGTATCCAAGAATCCAGCTTGTCTGAAGCACTTACATATTTCTCACAGCACATCAAGACTTAAATATACAACTGACATTACACAGTAAGCTATCAGATAACAATGCTTTTAGATCTAAAATCCCTGACTAGTCTTGATAAAGGTCCGAGATTCGGACCGAAACGTCGACCACATGGTTAAATGTACTTGTAACAGTATCATCTGGCAATCGACTATAAAGACCATGATTTCTTCTATTGAAAAAGACCCGTGAGTGCGTGTATTTTTTCTGTTTTTTGGACTGTTATGTGCTCAGAGCTACACTGCACCCGGGCAGTAACTGAGTTTGTATACAAACTTCCTCCTAATAGCTGAGTGCACCTGCTTTGGAAAACGTATATATATATATATATATATATATATATATATATATATATATATACACACACATACATACATACATACATACATACAATGAACTAATACATGCTACTGTGTAGCAATGTGTTGAACAATAAATAACACATAGCATCTGTGTATCACACAGGTCCTAAGTGTTACGGTCAACCGCACATTGTTGTTACATTAACTGTAATATACTAATGGATTTAAGCAGATGTCTGCATTGAAAGTGGCAATAAACTCAGATTTTAACGTTTGCTTCTTTAATTGATGCAAAAGTTAATAACATGTTGCCACATTCCCAAAGCAAACCTGACATGTGTCTTTGCAGATACACGAGGCTTTACTCTGAACTCTGCCTCTCAGCTGAGACACAGCTCATCTGAGGTTGGCTCAACCCTCATTCTAGAACCTTCCAAATGACCATCTGAGGTCTGTTGGATTTGTCTGCTAGCGCAAAGAGGAATGTTTGTTTTCACACGCCAACGTTAGAGGGAACCCTACTTAATAAGGTCCCCTCTCTTGGTAGGGTTGCCACCTCGGCCAATTTTTTTACCGGCCACAATTAACTTTTGCATGATGCTTTGTAGTATGTAGAAGTCATATGTGACCAGAAGGAAATCAATGACCTAATCAAGAAGTGGATCCCACAGAATCCACGCAAGGCAGCATGCAAAAGTTATTTGTGGTCGGTAAAAAATGGCAACACTATCTGTTGGTGGCATGTGAAATAAGAGGTGCTCTGCACTAGCAGTGTCTATGACTGCCTCAGCCATCATTTTTTCCTAGGGAGCATAATGGTTTCCTGTACCTTAAAAAAGTACTTGCCACTTTATCCTCATACAAGGTCCACTTTGTTTTTCCTGATACAGAAGGACAAGTAAAAAAAAAACAAATCACATTAAATGATTGCGCTATAACTATGAATTGCTTAATGCATCTTGCTACTGTCTCCAATTCCATAAAGAACACATTTCACAATCACACCTGAGACTAACATCATAGCAGAGCAGGAAAAGTCAGTCCAAACGCATGTTTAGTAAAACTGTGCTGGTTTAAAAGTACTGTATATAACAGGGTACAGTATTGTAACAGATAGTTTGTTATGCACAACTAAGTGCTCCTACAAATGACACAGTAATCACACTATCACTGAAATGGTTGTTATCCATTAATAGAACTAAACTATAACCAATTAAATGGTGAGGAAACAGTCTGTAATATGACACATTACATCTCTATAAACACAAAATATATTAATATATTCACATATATTTATTTGAAAATGAGTACACACAGCATGTGTCTTACCTGTCTGGCCAAACATCAGCTACTTTAAAGCTAAGAACAAACAACCACCATGTGGCTGAGTTGACAATTTATGCTAATTAACCTTCTAATTATGTTTAAAGCTTTGTTTGTTCTCTCCAAATTTTATGCTCCATTTTGGAGATAGTTTATTTTTTTTTTTTTTTTTTTTACTTAAATGAGCTTTGTTAACCTAACTATAATGTATACTGTGAATTTAGAGAATATACAATTATCTCGTGTTTATGACATCACCTTGTGTCTTGGTTGGCAAATTACACATTTTACATTGAAAAGTAGCTCATTTAAAAAGGGATTTGCAGCAGCATCCCTCGTATCAGATGATTTGTCACACTATCCGGCGTCAAGGTGATAAAGGGACTATGTCACCTCAACACTGTTTATACTGTAAATGTAGAGAATAAAAAAAAGATCAAAAATTACCTATACATTGTATTAGCAGAATTGCAAACAAATATCTGAAATAGGAGAAAAAAGTGTTTTAAGTGTGTCTGTGGTGGCGCCTGTTTATGACATCACCTGTGCTTGACATGCAAACTACGCTTTTCCCATTGAAAAGTAGTTCCAGTGCAGCATGTAAAAGTTATACTGTGTGGTAAAACTGACTGAGGTGGCCATCCTAACATACACTAGCTAACATGCACTAGTGATTTAGTTTTGTTGTGTTGTTTTCTACGAGACTATCACCTGCTTGTTCATGAATACATTATCAGACAATATCTGCACGTTGCGTTAGCAGAATTGCTGTGCAAATGCATACATTAAGATACAAAGTGGTTCTGAGGTGTCTCCAGTTTATGACATCATCTGCAAACCCTTTTTATTTTAATTGATGCGCTTGTTGCAATGCTAAGCACAATGGCTATTTGACCAATGTTTATCCTGTGAATACAGGGATACAAAATGTTCAGGTGACGGAGTTCCTCTAAACATAACTATTGCAGCTCTTGGTGGTAAAGGTGAAAAATAGTGTGACGCAAAGGTTTACTCACATTGTTATACCATTTGTGGAAACGCAGCTCTAAAGCATGCTATTGTTACAGACAAAGGAGTGCTTTTATTTATATTTGCATACACCAATTGCGTGCGAGAATGTAAATACAATAATACTTAAATTGATAAAATTACAGACGCTGCTGATTCTTGATGTTGGCATTATTCCAAACTCTCTCTCAGTGGCTTTTGTACTTTTATAAATATAAGTATACTTTATTTAAATTCTCGCACTAAATTGGTGTACGCATATTTGACATTACATTAGATTCTTTACACTATAGCTAGCTGCTGAATACTGGCTTTTTAGCAGGGGTGTATCATGCCCCTAAATGACAGGCGTGCTGCCAGCCCGGACCACGCCTGTCACTCGGAGGCATGATGTCTCTCAGGTATTTCCGGAGGTTTGTGTGCTGAGAACAGCCAGCACACAAACCCCCGGAAATACCCGAAAGGCGTCGTTACATCGGAAAGGCAACGCTGCGTTGAATTCGGCAACAGAGTCACTCACTCTGTTGCCAATTCAACAAGCACGGAAAGTATAAGAAAATTTGTATTCTTTTCATGCTTGTTGAATTGGCAACACAGTGAGTGACTCTGTTTCCGAATTCAATGCAGCGTCGTCTTTCGGATGTATTTCTGGGGTTTGTGTTCTCTCTGCTCGGAGCACACAAACTCCCAGAAATACACAGCACGGGTGCTCCGTGTTAGGTGTGCAGCGCACACCTAGCACATATGGCGCATCCGCCACTGCTTTTTAGTGGTTTATTTATATAGTGCAATCTTGCACATTTACACTAAGATATTTACTAGTCGTAGTTATCAAAACCCAGAACGTCTATCCCACTTGAGTTAAATGTTGACCATTTTTTGTTATCTAGACCAGTGATGGCTAACCTTGGCACTGTAGATGTTTGTGAACTACATTTCATATTATTCCCAGACCAACCATAAGGCTAACTGAGTCTCATGAGACATGCAGCTCTCAACCATCTTAAACTACACGTTTGCTTGCTAGTCGGCTAATTCAACATATTAGGCTTTTTTTTTAATAGTCTCCTTTTAAGGTTCCTAAGTGGTCATTTTAGTAGTAGAGTAGGGTGACCACTAAATTGTTTTATTCAGGGACACGTTTGAAACATGACAACTCCAGGTCTGTAATCAATAAACTGGAGACTTGTCAGCATTCTTTAGTTTTAAAAAAAAGCATCCCTGGAGCATGCATTTTTCAATTAGCTTATAATTCATACAAGGATTGCAAATTAGACTTAAATTCTAAGTTGTCTTCACCTTATCTTTCCAATTCATATGTAAATGTCTGAGTTTTGGTATTCCCTTGCTGATTCACTGTTTAGGGTATAGGACCACACATTTGGTGAGAAAAAATGTAATTAATTATAACACCAGATAAACCCAACTCTAACCGAAACACTGATATACAGCCTCAATGTCTTAGTTTTCTAGTTGATTTTTAAACAATTATAAGTCCTTTAAACCGGTTCGATATTGTTGCTCTAATTAAGCAGTTGGTAGTCTCTGAAAAACATCAATTAAAAAATAAATACATGTATGTTTCTGTTAAAGTAATAATAATGTACAACTGCTAGAGCTACTATTTACTCTAAAGCTATTATTTAATTTTAAATCTTGAGATTATCTATAAAAAATGTTTTCCAGCTAAAAGCTGTTAAAAATAACAATTATATCGACTAAGGTACACTTTCCCAAGTTTATACATTAATATTATGAATGGGAATGCTAACTAATGGAAAACCTATAATCACTCCATGCTGGCTAGCGTTTAATATATTTCAGTAATAGAACAACACATAATAATTATGATGCATGAACTATTTTGTATTTGTGTTTTTTCCATAAAAACATAAAATGCGACAGTAGTTAAGATCCATTCGACCCACCTAGTTTGCTTATTTTTCTGTATTACTTTAAAATCCTCATTCCTTATTCTGTCCTTGGCCTTATCCTATGCAATTTTAAACACTGTATTAAATGGACTCTGTCAAGCAATGGTTACGGTGAATGTAGAGAATCAAAAATGATATCAAATAATCTATACATTATACAAATGCAATCAATTCTGTGGTGTCTTCTGCTTACGAGATCACCTTGTGGCATGATATACAATTTAAACATTTCCTATTGAAAAATAGTTCATTTGTATATCAAGGTGATGTCATAAACATGAGACATGTATAGATAATTTTCCATATTTTTTTTATACTCTACTGTACATCCACAGTATAAGCAATGATGAGGTTGACAAAGTCCCTTTAACAAGTACCACCTCTGCTAAAACATTAGTCCATGCATCCACCATGCCCTCATTAAAGTCATACTTTCTGATGATACTTTTAAACCACACACCAATTGGGATCCCAGACCAAAATTAAATACATTAACATTTAGCTTTATGATTCCATACATAATCATGTGTCTCTGTTTCCTGCATCCTACGCCCACCGCTATTAGCAGACGCCCTTATCATAGATATACACCATCATGCAGTTTGTCATTTTGAGAGCAAGATGTATAAATATATTCAAAATAAGGGTACTTGTGATACTTGAAGCCATAATTGCCAACATGGTTCCACATTTCTAGGGACAGATATGCGTTCCACATTGTGCAGAAAGAGCATGCAAAGTGCAGCCTGGCAGTTTGTAGGAGGCATATAGGCACAGACACAATCCAAATAATTAATCGCGGTAGGCCATGTAAGGGCTTGGGACCCCAATCCTGCAGCAAGAATGGAATTATCTGGTGTTTGGACAACAGACACTGGTTATTGTGCATGTGCAGCTTAATGCACAGTAGCACTGCCAATTGATGTGACAGCGCCTATCACGCATGCACATTAGCACCAACATTCAACCTCCCAAGCTCAGTCCCCCTGGGCATCCAAATTAGCCGGGGAAAAGAGTTGGGAAGTATGTTAGGTCTATGAACACACTGCCAAGCTGCATTTTGCATTTTCTTTCTGCATCACGTGAAACACATATTTGTCCCCGGAAACTTGGCCCATGGTGGCAACTATGTGAATATTATTTGACCTGCAAACTGCTGAAACCATTCAACAATAGCAGGGGTGGGAAAGATGTATAAGTTTGAACTTCTGATCATTTCAAACATGTTATCAATTCACCACAGTGGAATTGCAACAGACCCCTGTATATTGAAGAATGAAAGCAGTTCAAGAAACACAAAAGAGGAATTTATAGCATAATTTTAACATGGTTTTGATGATATTACCTTGTGATTTATATTGTTATTTTATAATATACCAATTATACATTTCCCATTGAAAACCAGTTCATTTGAATATCAAGTCACAGGTGATGTCATAAGCAGGAGACTCATAAGCACAGCCACATGTAAAGGATAATCAACTGGTAACATAATAAAAAATATATATAAACAATATAATATTAGAATAAACACAGAAATCATAGGAATGCAGCCAGTTTATGCAATGTAATATGGTAACTAGGTTATACAATGATGCACTGCAGACTGACAGCCTAAATGCTTTTTAATATTAAAGCACATCACATTGCAATTTCTAAAGCACTGCAAATTTGTTTCTAGACTGTCTTATGTTTGATAACATAGTAAAGGGATTTATGAAGCTAGTAAAAATTTGTGTCCAACTCAGGCCGGCTGCATAAGTCTGAAATCTCAGTTTCCCTTGGCAGATGCAAAGCCTATTAAAATGATGAATGCTTTGCAACATTTTTATTACTGTTTGTCATTTTTAATAAATAACATCCCAGTCGAATTTTTGTTCCGCACTATAGTTTATGTTTAAATTAATGGAAATTACTAGAGCAATGTTTAGACAATACAAACACTTCTAACACATACAGCAACTGTGCAAAAGTTTTCGGCAGGTGTGACAAATGCTGTCAAGTCAGAATGCTTTCAAAAATAGACATGTTAAAAAGTTTATTTTTATCAGATAACACCAGGCAAAGTGAGTGATCCAAAGAAAGATCATAATGTTTGTTGTGACCATCCTGTGCCTTCCAAACAGCATCAATTCTTCTAGGTGCACTTGGACAAAGTCAGCGATTTTTTAGGCATATAGTCAATTACACAAAAGGTGCTAAAGGTCATTAATCGACTATGTAGGTTTAAACACAATGATTAACTGAAAGAGAAAAAAGAGTAAAACTGGGTGAGGAGCAGCTAACACAATAATGTTCCGGAAGACATGTCAAAAGTCATATACCATGGTAGGACAGAGCATGGTAATTATACAGCTTCAGCAAGGTCTCTCCCAGGCAACCAGTGGCTGGCCAAAGAAACTTAGTGCATCATGCTTACAATCAGAAGATGTCCAGAAGTGCCATCAGCTCAGGATTGTCAGAAGACAGTGGGACCCTGGTACACCTATCATGGAGATGTCTGGTCAGAAGTGGTCTACATTGAAGACTTAAGTACAAAAATCCCCACAATCTGGAAAGTCTTAGCTTGGAGAGAAATAGGTGGGCAAGGTCTAGGACATGAAAACATTGTAGGAGAAGCAAGGACCCATACCCTAAGCAGACACACATACACACTATTCCAATATATTCTGATTAGCTCAATGGACATTAAGAAGAATGCATCTAGGTGCCAATTTTACAGACGCAAGGATCCAGTTATTTTTGTATGTGTTTATGTAGAGGATACAATCTATTTACCTGGATGATGATGCGGCCCATAGCAAGGTGGAAAAATGATATTGTGTCAGCATGCATGTTATCTCTCATGAATACCAAGCAAATGACGTGCGCACGTGTTGAAGTAGATACTACACAATATTGAGCCTGCTTTCCAATATGCATGCAAATTTTTCCGCTCTACAGAAATATATTGGTTTGGACACAACTACTTGTCAAAACACATCCATGAAGGTTTTCTCATCACTTGTAAAGACAAGGGTTTTTGACAAATCCCTCACCAAATTGATCAAATCTTTTAGCAACATTTTTTTAAATTAAAACATTAAACATACAAAACAAAAATGCACTATATACATATATAAAAGGGATTTTACATTGTGAAGGCAGAGAATTCTAAATGAGCTAAAGAATTGCAAGCATATGCAAACATATTATACAATGGGGGTTATGTATAAAAACTCCCACACTATAAAGTGTCAGGAGTTTTATTAAAAAAAAAAGAAGAAAAAAAAGCGCCGTTTGATATGTGTGACAGTGATTGCTTTTTGATGTGAGGGAGGGACCTATGTTTGGTGGAGATTCCCCAACACAAATCGGGCACCTGGTTTTTTTATACATATGCTGCACCGGGGCAGTGAGTGCCCACACAACCTAAATCTACGCATATGGTGTCGATAACACAGACTCCCATGAGTCTGCTTCATACATTGGTGCACACGCCAGTGTTTTTCGCAATCTGTGTGTGCGCCGTGACAGACACGTTAATCTCATAATTTGTGCTAACAGAATTCCGGGCAAATATATAATGTATGGTTCATTTCTGACCATTTTTTATTCTCTCCATTCACAGTATAACCAATGTTAAGGTGACAGAATGCTTTTAAGAATTCCAGTACAAATGCACTACAGTCTTAATATATGACTGCTTTCTTTTTCTTTTTTTTTTTTTTACTTTCCCATGCTGTGTACTTTTCATTTCACCTCAAACATAAGAGTAAGAATAGTCTGCTCTCAGTGGCAAAATCCAGTAAAATATAGTGTTTAAAAATAATGAGTTTTGCTTTTGTTAAGTATTTTAATATATTTCACTCGGATTATGTAAAGGACCTGAAGAAAAAGATAGCATTAACAGCACCACCTTTCACACCCACTTGAATTCATGTTTTTTTTTTGTTTTTTTGTGCTGGATCTGTGATTTCAATGTGATCTTCAACAACGTTTGCTGCCAAAATACACAGGCCATAAGAACATCTGACACTCGAGATTAATGGCACAGCAAGTAAATCTATTATTTGCTTCACAACACCAGGCCTCACTTCAACCCTGAGTACTTGTTTGACTCATATTAAATAAGAAATACCTTTTGGAACTACCTCTTATATGATACATTTTAAACACTTGTACAAATGTTCTGCTTATATAGTAGGCGCATTCAAAGCACGTCTCCTACTGCTTCAAATTAGTATGCTTACAACCTCCTATTTACAGTGACATTAGCATGGATAGCCGTACAACGCATAGGAATCAAAAAAAAAAAACAGAGCAACTCTTCAACATCAGTTAGACAGTTTGCTCATTGACCTTGACAAGAGTTTGAGGTCAGCCATTACAGTAAAGACGGTTTTGTTTCTCCGTCTTGATTTCCCGGTGCCTTTCAGATGATCACAAAGCAACGTTATATCTCGCAAGGCTGTCCATTAAGATAAACAAATTGTACAGATTAATAATGAGATAATAAATTAGACAGACTCGCAAAAAAAAAAGGACAGTATAAATGACAACAGTATTCATATTAGTATTTTGGTTTGTAATGCTATATTGTGATATGGGGCATTGTGCCATGGGGTGAACAAAACATAAAGTAGGAAACACAAGTTGATTATTGAGTCTAAAATGTTCCACGCGGGTCCAACGGTTCAATTCTACCTGGAGATTACCTTGCACTTTCCATGCACCTGTTTAGCAATGCACACATCATGTAAACAGGCAGACAGACATTCTAACATTGCATCATAATAACCATCATGGTTAAATTAGTATTTATGTATATATATAATAACAAAATATTTAACCGGGAAGGATAAGCTCAGATATTATCTTGTTTTCAAGTACGTCCTTGGGATTTTTGCTATTGCCCAGTTTAATGGTAATCGGTTTATCTACCTCGTAAGTATGAAGGGCTGAGTCAACTCACCAAGAACTGAACATGCAAACGGAAGACTGAACAGATTCTGTAGGTTTGCATGTTTGTGCAAAAATAGCATAGGAACAGCATAGTACTAGGCTAAAGGCTAACATATGTGTCATTGGAAGATTGAATCAAGTGTAGACATTTTAATGAAAGAATGCAAATAAAGCACCTTATAAGACAAGAAAATTCTACCCTTCACATTTGACGCTGAACCTAAAAATTCATTTTATCTAGTTCTCTACTGATAACATCGTCAAATAGAATGACATTTAAAAACTGTGGTGTGTGGTTTTATAGCAGCAATATAGTGGTTAATGTTGTTAATTGCTTTAAACATGGGTTTTTGAACATAATTAAATGATTAAATGAGAGGTCTGGCTGGTTCATGCTGTTCTGAAATCTTTAAGTATAGCATCATGATTGAGTCATGATTTCTTGAGATTGTCTGGACCTATAAAGGGATATACAGTATGGTCCAAAAGACACAATTACCAACTATATTTGGTTATTTATTAAGGACTAGTAAACTATTGTAAATTACAATATTACAAGTAGATTACAATTTGTAATCCTTTGATATTATTCAAGTATTTAACAGGAAGAAATAACATTTCCCCCTCTTTGATAAACCTTTATATGCAATTGTCATTTATATGAATATCCTCTTCACATACCAAATGGCTGTCGGAAAGGGATGCCTATTCTTAAAAAAAAAGCACCAGCCCTGCTTTTGCCTCCATGGACCCAACATTGGCGTCAAGTTAATTTTATTGGCCTGTCTGTATAATATCTGCTGGGAAGCACTAGCAACAGTATGGTCATACCTAATATTGAGAATTTTAAGTATGAACTAACAACATTGTTTAATACTTTTATTTGTGAAAATGATCTATTATTGTTTGAGATTTACTTTAGTTTGTCAAACACATTTAGTTTTTGCAGAAAAGGTAAAAGGAGATTGGGGTAGTGGATTTGGGTGAACCTTTAGACCCTGCTGTATGAAAACATGCTCAGGGTGACAAGGTGACATGCTCAATGTGACATCCACAGTTGCCCTTTAATCTGCACCTATGTTTTTCCTATGGTATTTTTTTAGTTAATTTGCAAACACTTTAAGGAAGTATACACATTTCTGATTTAACCATGATGGCCACTGTCATATTAGCATATATACCTGACTTTAATTGAGATTCAAAGTTCATATTACATAAAAAAAAATAAAGAGATCACCACTAAGCAGGGCCCATTTTCCTATATTGCACCCAAGGTAGAGTTTACAAGATGGTAAAGTTACTATATATATATATATATATATATATATATATATATATATATAGTAATTATATATATATATATATATATATATATATATAATTATGTACACATTGATTCACATTTGCACACATTAGGAAGCTATAGATCCAAAAACTGCAATGTGTGGGTGGAGCCACTGTTTAGCAAACTGTGTTTGCAGCACTATTCACACTAGCGCTATTTTACTCTCCCATACACTGCCGTTCAAAAGTTTGGGGTCACTTAGAAATGTCCTTGTTTCCTATGACAATATTAATCAACTGAATTAGAAAATGAACAGGAAATACGGTCAAGACACTGACAAGGATAAAAATAATGCATTGTCATTTAAAAAATAATTCTGTCCCTCAAACTTTGCTTTTGTGGAAGAATACTCCATTTGCAGTAATTACGGCCTTGCAGACCTTTGGCATTCTAGTTGTCAATTAGTTAAGGAAGAGATTTCACCCCATGCTTCCTGAAGCACCTCCCACATGTTCGATGGGCACTTCCCAGGTCATCACATTGCCTACACCATGCTTGACAGAAGGCTTCAAGCACTCTGCCATCATGTGTTCATTTGGTCTGTGAACAAATGTTCTTCTTTGTGATCTGAACATCTCAAACATAGATTATTTTTTCCATAACACATTTTCCCCCAATCTTTCTCTGTCCAGTATCTGTGTTGTATTGTCCATTGTAATCTTTTCTTTGTAATGGTCAGTCTGAGATATGGCTTTTTCTTTGTAACTCTGCCTATAAGGTCAGCATCCCGGAGCTGCCTCTTCACTGTTGACATTGAGACCGGTGTTCTGTGGGTGCCATTTAATGAAGCTGCTAGTTGAGGACATGTGAGGCATCTGTTTCTCAAACTAGATTCTCTTACAAAGTTGTCCTCTTGTCAGTTGTGCAATGGGGCTACCCACTCCTCTTTCTATTTTGAGTAAAGCCAGCTTGTGCTGTTCTATGAAGGGAGTAGTACACAACATTGTACGAGATCGGCAGTTTATTGGCAATTTGTCATATGGAAAAGCCTTCATATCTCAAAACAAGAATTTCTTATGAGTTTCAGAAGAAAGTTCTTTGTTTCTGGCCTTTCTGGGCCTGTAATCGAACCCAGAAATGCTGGTGCTCTAAGATAATTGCAAAGTTCTCATGATCAAATTTTCAAATAATAAACTTGGAATAGATAACCCAACGTGTCATTGGAACACAGGAATGATAGTTGCTGAAAACCATCACTCATATGTAGATATTCCATTATACATTAGCCATTTCCAGCTGCAATAGTCATTTACAACATTAACAATTTCTGTTATACATTTGATGTTATTTTAATTGACATTGCATTACTTTGAAAAACATGCACATTTGTAACTAACCCCAAACATTTGAACGGTAGTGTATATGAATTAGAAAAACTTCCCATTCATTTTTATAATTCAAATAATATGTATTTTATGTATGTGCATATGTGAATCAGTGTGTGTGTGTGTGTGTGTGTATGTGTGTGTGTGTGTGTGTAAAAGTAAAGCACACTGTCACAAGATGAAGTACATACACATAGCATACACAGTCACACAAAGGCAATCATACAAAAACACATAGTTCCATTCACACAATCACATAAACAGAGTCACATAGACACACACACACACACACACACACCAACACAGTCACAACCACACAGTGACACATGCACACACACACAGTCGTACACAGAGTCACACATGCACATTCATGCACATAGTATGGATGTATTACCTAGTGCTGGCTGCAGGCAGGCTGCTTCAGGTTCCACTAAGCACTGTGTGAAGGAGGGACACAATTCCCAACCATTCACAAGAGTTGAGAAGCCTCTCCTGAGTGGCTAAGACCTCATTCACTCAGAGGTCTCATTCCAGCACTCTACATTGTCCTTGAATGAGTCTGCCCAGGACAGATAGTCCTATTACAGGAATATCCTGGCCAATCCAGGATGATTGGCCACCATAGCAGATTCATGGCTACATAATTCCACAAAGTACCACATCTGAATATACCAGTTCCACCTATGCCTTAGTTGCTGCATATATAAATACATGCAAACTTCGGTCTGACAGTGGCCCAGTGATCTCAATCAAAAATACCTGTACAAGGACACCAGTACCCATGGCAAGATCTGTAAAAGTCCATAACACATCATTAAATTGTCTGTCAAAATCCAGTACATGTCTACCGTTGTTAGCGCCTTCCCCTGACTCCTACTACATAGAAGATAAAGGACTTGGAATCTTGACATTCATGTAAAATCATGTAACAATATGCCAGTTCAACAAGTGCATGCGGTTTAACAAAAAATAGCGTTTCACATGCTTGTTAGTGCATTACACTGAATAGAAGAATACTGCTAGATAGCATTCCCTGTTGTTATTAGTTACAGTTTATTTCCATCTAAACATGGCATACAGTTAAGAACATATACTATATCATTATATCAGTGTAGGAAATAAAACATGTATATATGTTAATAAAGTTGAATATGGTTTTTAATTTGAACAAATAGCAAAAGATGCCAGCTATACATCTATATGTAAAGGGACTCTGTCACATTATTGTATATTGTTTACAGGGCCGCCACCAGGAATTTCAGGACCCACCTACCCTCACAAGCATGTTATCCCGGTCTAATTCCCGGTCTAATGTAATATGGAGGGTGGTTGGGAGCAGTTGGTCAATATGCCAGTAATATTTTGCCACTCAATAAGTCAGTATTTTTTCCTCAATATGCCATTCTTTTGCCAATTAAAATGCCAGTATTTTGCCCCTCAATATGCCAGGATTTGGCCAATTAATATGCCAGGATTTTGCCCCTCAATATGCCAGGATTTGTCCCCTCAATATGCCAGAATTATGCCAATTAATATGCCAGGATTATGCCAATTAAATTGCCAGGATTTTGCCAATTAATATGCCAGGATTTTGCCCCTCAATATGCCAGGATTTGTCCCCTCAATATGCCAGAATTATGCCAATTAATATGCCAGGATTATGCCAATTAAATTGCCAGGATTTTGCCAATTAATATGCCAGGATTTTGCCACTCAATATGCCAGGATTTTTCCCCTCAGTATGCTCGTTATGTACCACCCTCCTCCCCCGTTCTCCAGTACTTACCTCCTTGCTGCTGTCTCCCGATGCTCTGCAGGTCCGCAGCTGTGAGGGAAGCATTCTGCGCTCCCTTCCAGCCGCGCAGCTTCAATAAAGTTTGTTTAAAAAAAAAAATGCGACCTGAGTAACTCCGGTCGCATTTTTTTATTTTTTAACTAACCTTATTAAAGCCGCGCGGCTAGAGGGCACCTGGGCCCACCGGGCCCCCTGTACCCGCTGATGGCGGGCCTGATTGTTTATACTTTGATTGTATTGAGAATACAATGGTGAAAAATAATAAATATATTGTGTTAACAGAATTACATGCAAATGAACCAGTGGTGTCTCCTTTTTATGACATCGCCTGTAGATTTCTATACTGATGAACTACTTTTCAGTGCAAAATGTGTAATTTTCATATCAAACCACAGGTGATGCCATAAACAGGAGACTCCACAGACACATTTAAAGCACATTTAATTCATGCATTTGTTTGCAATTCTGATGTATAGGTCATGTTTACCTTTTATTTAATCACTTTTTTCACAGTATAAACAATGTTTAGGTGACGGAGTTCCTATAAGTTATTATCACAAATTAAATAAGCCACACACATACAATAACCTGTAGTCAGACATGGAATTAATTATTCATAGTTCACAAACACCACACATACCATATTCTTATATTGTGCTCATGTGTACCAAAAGGCCTATTCCAAATATTTTGCTGACCAACCTAAATGTAACTGGCAGGAGTTCATCCTAATGACAAACAGCTTGAGCTCATATTAGACAAGATAAACATCTTGAAGGTTATTAAATATTTATAGGTGCTAAAAACCGAGCACAGAACATCACTTACATTCTCAGGTCGCCATAGACAGAGAACTTTGCGTGATTAGGCTCTGTGTTGCAAGGCGAGTGTTTCAAGCCTTTCATTGTGTGCTGTTTTAGTACTCATAAATATTTTACATACCCCACTTCTCTATGGTCTGATTTAACAACTAATTGCACACAAAAGCATGAACAGAATTTGCTTACCGTAGGTGGTATGATTTTATTCTACCTGCTCTTATTTAGGTATATAAACATTTACACAAAGATGCGTTTTTTTTTAGTATTTAATGTTGGCCTTATATTTATCTTTATTATATCGTTAACGTTTCATTTATTAAAAAAAAAATACACATTAGTAATTATAACGGATCCATTTGTTTTATAGGCAGACTGTAAAAATTCTATGAAATATTACAAAAAATATTAACAAGCAGCATAAACATAAATTGTAACAAAATAAACACAGGGTTAGACATCGGAAGGAAAACTGAAAAAAAGGAAGAGACTATGAGAAAACAATAAATATAAAGATGTATGCAATTTAATACATATGTGTGATATTCATTAAGCAGTGAACTGTAGTGAGTTTGCAACTGAGGTGCAAAAAGTAGGCCAAAACAGTGTTTGCAAATCCCTTGTCAATTTACCTCAGTTTATAATATATCCCATATATAGATATATGCTTTGTAAATAAATAAATATATATATATATATATATATTTATACTTAATGGTTCAAGGCTTAGTTACTGGCCCTCTTTGCAAATTATATGGTCTGTTCCTGAGATTTAATGTTGTTAACAGAATTTCAGAGTGATGATAACTATTTTCAGGGTCACAAATGGCATCCTCCCTCACTCCTTTATCTTGTGCACTGAACTATCATTGCTAGCGATACCCCAGTTCAGTAGAACATGTGTAGCACTCAGTTGAGGGGACACTTGTGTTTTTGGCTTGTGCAATCCACCAATTCATTTCACCGATGGCCACTTAAACTGCACTAGGGTCATCTCCTTGTCTAGTTTTAATAAAAGCATACTTTGCCATCAGGCCAGCTCGATTTTCATTGAGGAAATTAAATTGTAGGCCATTTTAAATCAATAATTGTAAGTAACTCTTTAGTAAGTATTATGATTACTCTGAAAATTATTGATCAGTAATGCTATCTACCAACAGCTATCTTAAAAGTAATTGAATGCACACAAAAAGGAAGGTAATTATTAATGTAAACTTCCATTTCAGAATTTGACAAAATTCATCAAAATTCTAGTTCCATGGTGGGAAACCCTGTAACCAATTGCCAAATGGCCATCAACATGGGGCAAATGGTTGTGCTCTATCCCCTTGGTGTCCTAGCCAGAAAGGTGTTCTACCATGAGGGAATATAGGTTACTACCAGCACTCTCTCATGGTTCGTAGGCTGCAGGAGTGAATCAGTACTAACCATACGGTAGATATAAGGAGCTACTCACTAATTGTAACCAGGAAATATCCAGGTGAGATGAATTGTTGAAGATTTAACAATTATGCACGGTCAAATGAGCTCTTCTAGCTGTAGTAACTCACCAGGTTTGTTCCTGCTCAATGGATAGTTAACGTTCCTCTCACCTCAACTCACCTGCAACTCACTTTTAGTAAATAGCTCACTCGTGACATTTCTGGCACTATACTCGCTGACTATCTATCAGACAGTGGTAATATTAGTAAAAATGTGTGTTCAGCCTTATCCAAGCCCTACAGCCATGCTTAACTGAATACAACATGTACATGTTTTGAATAAACTAGTGTATTATTTGTTTATTTTTTGATTGGCCAACCCTATTTCTATGGCCAACTATGCTAATTTCACTTCTCATTCACCAATGTCTACATTAAAAAACTAGATTGACCAAGTCAAATCTAGTTAAAGTCGGCAAGGACTAACAACCTTTGGATTATGTAATAAGAAAACAAGATACAATATTTACAGTATTTCCGTATTGACCATGTAGTGTAACATGTCAAACAAAGGATGGAAAAATAAGAGACAAAAGAAAGAAACCCTTATGGTTTCTAAACACAAAACACTTCTTAGATCATGGTTTAATATTGTTTATGTATTCCACTTGACAAAAAAAAACTAAAAAGAAAACTGTTTATATTATTATCAAAGCATTTTAATTTTGACATAAATGCATCAAAATAATCATTACGTCTTTTTTTTTATATAGCTTTCAAAAACAAACTATTGTACGTCTAATGTTATTATACCATTCTTTTTTTTTTTTTAAACTGCTTTTACCCACAACTGTACCCTGCAATTTGTCAAAGTATTAACTTACATGAGGTCCGACCTCTTTATCCAATTACACAAAAGTTTAATACTTAACAAATTATGGGATTAGTGCAACTATGTTCTTTGTGTTTGAAGAATATTCTCAACAATTCAATGTGAAAAGGAAATCCCCTGGATCAAAACAGTTTTATACACCATCATTAAAACAGCAGTTAAAGTGTTAGGTTGGCAAAGAAGTAATTTGTAGTTAGAATACCAACATAGTGTTGTATGTTGCAAACAGCTAAGCAAGGAAACATGTTGCAATGAATAAGATGTTGATGAAAAATACTGATGCTTTAAGTTGTTATATTTTATATACAAATGTGACAATTATGCGCTATTAATACCATGAATGGCAGCATCTTCTTTATTCATTACATTTCTCTCCTGCTCTGCTTATCCTTTCTAAAAACAGAAGTATTACATACTAGTCTAAGTGAATGTTTAGTAGACTATTTCTTTATCTTTTTTTCATGACCTTTGATGTCTACATGACAGTTAGTAATACAAACACAATTATTCTACCAACCAACTGAATACTGACACTAATGGTAATTTCAATTAAAGCGGATTATATGAAAGGCTGGCAATGGAAATGAAAGCCAAGGTAAACACAAAGCGATACTTGTAGACTGTGTATCGCAGAGGGTTTTTTGTAGAACACTGGAAACAATGGCTTCAGGTGGTCAGGGTCAGGCTTAGTACTGGTAGCAGAGATTAAAAAGCATCATATTGGCTATTTTGCTATTCACAGGGATTATTATCTGCACATATTACCTACTTTTTTTTTTGTTTTTTACATACATTAAAGTGATATGCTAGTGGGAGTTGAATCATGTTGGGCTCTATTCAATGACCAGAGTTAATTAATTAACCACAGTTTGTAATAAAGGTTTTCGAGTTGATAACTGACTTTATTGAGTAGAGTTTCTTATTTATTTATTAGTATGCATTCTAAAGGACATATGTAGGACTAAAATATAATAGGGTCCCACTGGCAGTAAGCGGATGAAATGGGTTTTGTTTTCTTATATACACTTTTAAAGGTGATAATTAAATTTCATATTGCATTTTGTGTTTGTGTGTATACTTGTGCTGTGTGTATGTGGGACGTGTGTTAGTGTGTATACTTGTGTTGTGTGTACGTGTTTTTTTTTTGTTTTAATGCTTCTTTTTATTAATTTATCATAAACAAATAATGCAATACAGAAATACATTGTTAGGTAACCCCATGAGCATAACATTGAAAAATACACAAATAGTGTTGTATGCGTGTTAGTGTGTATACTTGTGCTGTCTGTATACTTGTGCTGTGTGTATGTGTGTTAGTGTGTATACTTGTGCTGTGTGTATGTGTGTTAATGTGTATACTTGTGATGTGTGTATGTGTAATGTGTATTAGTGTGTATACAGGGAGTGCAGAATTATTAGGCAAATGAGTATTTTGACCACATCATCCTCTTTATGCATGTTGTCTTACTCCAAGCTGTATAGGCTCGAAAGCCTACTACCAATTAAGCATATTAGGTGATGTGCATCTCTGTAATGAGAAGGGGTGTGGTCTAATGACATCAACACCCTATATCAGGTGTGCATAATTATTAGGCAACTTCCTTTCCTTTGGCAAAATGGGTCAAAAGAAGGACTTGACAGGCTCAGAAAAGTAAAAAATAGTGAGATATCTTGCAGAGGGATGCAGCACTCTTAAAATTGCAAAGCTTGATCATCGAACAATCAAGCGTTTCATTCAAAATAGTCAACAGGGTCGCAAGAAGCGTGTGGAAAAACCAAGGCGCAAAATAACTGCCCATGAACTGAGAAAAGTCAAGCGTGCAGCTGCCACGATGCCACTTGCCACCAGTTTGGCCATATTTCAGAGCTGCAACATCACTGGAGTGCCCAAAAGCACAAGGTGTGCAATACTCAGAGACATGGCCAAGGTAAGAAAGGCTGAAAGACGACCACCACTGAACAAGACACACAAGCTGAAACGTCAAGACTGGGCCAAGAAATATCTCAAGACTGATTGACTGATGAAGGTTTTATGGACTGATGAAATGAGAGTGAGTCTTGATGGGCCAGATGGATGGGCCCGTGGCTGGATTGGTAAAGGGCAGAGAGCTCCAGTCCGACTCAGACGCCAGCAAGGTGGAGGTGGAGTACTGGTTTGGGCTGGTATCATCAAAGATGAGCTTGTGGGGCCTTTTCGGGTTGAGGATGGAGTCAAGCTCAACTCCCAGTCCTACTGCCAGTTCCTGGAAGACACCTTCTTCAAGCAGTGGTACAGGAAGAAGTCTGCATCCTTCAAGAAAAACATGATTTTCATGCAGGACAATGCTCCATCACACGCGTCCAAGTACTCCACAGCGTGGCTGGCAAGAAAGGGTATAAAAGAAGAAAATCTAATGACATGGCCTCCTTGTTCACCTGATCTGAACCCCATTGAGAACCTTTGGTCCATCATCAAATGTGAGATTTACAAGGAGGGAAAACAGTACACCTCTCTGAACAGTGTCTGGGAGGCTGTGGTTGCTGCTGCATGCAATGTTGATGGTGAACAGATCAAAACACTGACAGAATCCATGGATGGCAGGCTTTTGAGTGTCCTTGCAAAGAAAGGTGGCTATATTGGTCACTGATTTGTTTTTGTTTTGTTTTTGAATGTCAGAAATGTATATTTGTGAATGTTGAGATGTTATATTGGTTTCACTGGTAAAAATAAATAATTGAAATGGGTATATATTTGTTTTTTGTTAAGTTGCCTAATAATTATGCACAGTAATAGTCACCTGCACACACAGATATCCCCCTAAAATAGCTAAAACTAAAAACAAACTAAAAACTACTTCCAAAAATATTCAGCTTTGATATTAATGAGTTTTTTGGTTTCATTGAGAACATGGTTGTTGTTCAATAATAAAATTAATCCTCAAAAATACAACTTGCCTAATAATTCTGCACTCCCTGTACTTTTGCTGTGTGTATGTGTTTTGTGTTTATGTGTGTTAGTGTGTATACTTGTGCTGTGTGTATGTGTGTATGTGTGTTAGTGTGTATACTTGTGCTGTGTGTGTGTTAGCCTGTATACTTGTACTGTGTGTATGTGTGTCAGTGTGTATACTTGTGCTGTGTGTATGTGTGGTGTGTAAAAGTGTGATGTGTGTGGGTATTCATGTGCTGGGTGTGTGTGTGTGAGAGCGCTGTTGGCACCAAGAGGTCAGGAGCTTGGTTGCATTCACAAAATTGGGCACTCAGCTCCAAAAAGGTTCGGCATCATTGGGCTAGACAAATTGAATTACTTTATGTGTTCTTGTTCCTGTAGATTTCCGAGGAGGAGTTTTTAAGTGTGACCACCGGCCTGGTCATATGCATCCACCAACACATTCCTATGTATCCACCATGTCTAGCCTTGGAAGAATGAACTCAACCCTACTGCCGTGAGAACCAGAACTTGGCTTTCGATGCATTGACAACCATAAAAGAAGATAATGTGAGAACCATTGATAAACTGTGGTCCTGTTGGCCCACCAGGCTTGTGGCCACACTTAGAATATTTTATCAACTAAAACATAGAAATAAGGAAACACAGAACTAAATCCTAACTGATCCACCCCTCATTGGCTTGTCTCACAGGCTACATATAACGGCATCGGAATTTACACCAATTTACCCAAAAAAATTATGTGCTATTGAAATTATATCCACTTCCGAATATACTATTTTAATTTTGGGCAGACATGAACCCATATCAATAAAATGGTTTTAAGAAGAAACAGTTTCTTGCATTGTGTTGGTGTATATATCTGTTTAAATTCATTGGGTAGGATTTGGGTGCACTTTATATTATTGTTTGTTTCGTTGATCTTTATTACTTTGATTATTTTTGTAATATGTAAAACAAAGGTCATATCTGTTCACATAAAGACAATGGAATTTATGTATCCTCATAACTAAATAGATTTGATGCTTTATTTTTGCATGAACAAAAAGTAAATCTCCTATAATCCTATCAACTACACAGCATTCTATTTGTGCATTTCAGATTTGCTTTCTGCTCCGTGACCTTAATGGTGATGAATTCATCTTATAACGGTGTTGAGAATCTATATGCATAGATGAATTGTTCAGAACTTGCAAACACATCTTTTCTGTGTTTGATGATTTATGTATTAAGTGACAAATATGTTTGTAGAACTGGATGGATAACATGAAATAGTATAAAATCTTTACAAAAGTGTTTACGCGTATCAATAATTTGTTTTGTGATGCAAATGAACACATTGAAATTTATAAAGTGAAGAAAACAAGTGTTATACGTTTTATTAAAAAAAAAAAAAAAAAAAGATAATTCAGGTGCCTTTTAACCCCTTAACGCATGTGGACGTATATATACGTCCTGAAAAGCATGGTCCTTAAGGACCATGAGGACGTATATATACGTCCTCCGTTTTCATGTAGTGTTGCGCTCATTAGCGCAACACTACATGTCTGAAGCTACTCTCAGAGGCTGCTTCGGATCCGAAGCAGCCTCTGAGAGGGCTTTCAGCCCCCCCTCGACCCCCCCGCGCGCATACGATCACCGCGAATGTGATCGTATGCGCGCTAACACACATAGGCAGTGAAAGCTTATCACTGCCTATGTGTGAGAGTGTTGCAATGATGCCTCTATCGAGGCATCATGCAACACAATCTGTGCCCTCCTGGGCACCGCGATCACCCGGTGATCGCGGGTGTGTGCTGTATCGGAGGAGCATGCTCCTCCGATACAGCGTGCCCAGAGGAGAGCGACGGAAGAGAGAAAAAAAAAAATCTCTTCCGTCGCTCTGAAACCGCTACTTGACTGCCCCTACAGGCAGTTAGGCGGTATTACAGTTCAAAATAGAAAATTAATTAAATAAATAAATTAAATAAATAAATAAATGGAAAAAGCTAACCCTTGATCTACAGAACCTAGATCTAGGGTTAGGGTCCAAATAGGGTAATAATTAGGGCTAAATGGGGGTTCGGATGATTACAAGGGTTAGATTAAGGGGTGGGGGTCAATTTAGGGTTAGATTAAATTTAGAGTTGGGGTAAATTTAGGGTTCGGGTTAAAAAAATCACTGTAGAAGAAAATGGTTAGAAAACAAAAAAAACACTAATATTGTTTATTGCCCTATTACGTGAAATAAAACATAGACAAACAAGGAAACATTGATATTACTAAACTCAGGACAAATAATAGAAATATATAGACGGGGTCTTTTTTACCATTTGTAATTGTGTAAAAAAAAAAATCAGGTCAAAGTTGGAAAAAGTGTTTTTTATGGCATATTTTCATCATATTTTCTATTTTTTTAATAGTAAATGATATCATATGATGAAAATAATAGTATCAAATGAAAGCCCTATCTGTCCTTTAAAAAATGATATATAATTTGTGTGCGTGGACTGAACACAAAGAAAGAAATTCACAGTTCAGTAAACGTATGACAAAAATAATGGAATTCTGGTCTTCAAGGCACGTCAAATGCAACATAGCACTCGGTCACTAAGGGGTTAAAGGACAACTGTCAGCAAAAAATGAAGTTATGTTAACGGAAATGTTTTAAATAGCAATGCTTTAATCAAAGAACATAAATAAATAGAGCAAAGAGGGTTCCACAAGGTAGTGTATTTATATTTTTTCATTAAATCATTTATACTTGATGCAATCTTTTAATTAAACAAACGTAATTTTTTGAACTCAAAGTTGTTCTTTGACGGACTTATGGTTTCCATTTTGTAAGAACCGCGCAACTACGAACACTTTTTGAGAACCAGTGGACATCCCATTAATAAACACTTTTTGAGAACCAGCGGACATCCCATTAATAAACACTTTTTGAGAACCAGCGGACATCCCATTAATAAACACTTTTTGAGAACCAGCGGACATCCCATTAATAAACACTTTTTGAGAACCAGCGGACATCCCATTAATAAACACTTTTTGAGAACCAGTGGACATCCCATTAATAAACACTTTTTGAGAACCAGTGGACATCCCATTAATAAACACTTTTTGGTTATCGAAGCACGTTAAATAATTAGGAACCATGTAGATTTCAAATTTGATAACATATTTATAATAACATGTTACTTTAAAAAAAACAAAACACAAGCAACAAATTTAGAACAGAGCCCAGATGCATTCTGGGAATTTATATATATATATATTTTTTTTTTACCACCTGAATATAAATCCTATCAATAGCCCTCTAGTTTACAAAATACATTTACAGTGAAGTTTTGTTATTATCTTCTTCTTAACGAATAAAAAGAATTGGACAGGTCGAGTTTAATGGACTTCTTTCTTAGCCCCATTAACCTTGCTAATGTGGATGTGAAACGAAAGCGATTCTGAATTGGAATGAGCAAATGGCAGCAAAACAGCCTCAGGTAGAATGTACAGAATCTCTTCAGCAGAAAGATGCAATGCAAAGAGCATTATGTCAGAGAGGTGAATGATTTCATACTCTTGCCAGATCCTGATTAAGGCAAAACCACTCGAGGCATTGTGTCAGAGGGAGAGACACTGATGATCAGGGATACTCGACCAGTTTTATTAATATAGATCCCCTTTAGCCTCTCAGACAGATAGCAGTAGGGTCATGATATTTTTTATTTCTTCTGAATCTGCCATTTTGTGACTTTCTGCAAGAAAAAGAGAAACAAAAAAAAAACCCAACTAAAATATAAAACAAGAGAAAAAACTCTTCTGGAACATTGAATATGCATACCCTCGCATCTCATCTGTTCCTAGCACTAACATACCAACTAATTTGAATAGCAAAACCATGCTGGCTAAAAGAAAATAGAAACATCACATGTACAAAAAAAATTAGTCATTTTGTTGAATTACATGCATCATTTATTATAGGAAAAAAATAACATTGCCTTCTTTTTTAATGTGCTTTAAGGATACTTATCTTGGGAACAGCAGTTGTCCCTCCATTTAATAATTCTTGCTATTAAGCAGTGTTGCTTACCTACATGTGTTTATCTGTTCTACGTGTGTATATGTTTCCACAAAGACCAATAACATTTAGATTTTATGGATGAGCTGTTGGCCACACAATGTTTATTATCACTTAAAGATTCACCACAAACTTGTTCACAGTCATTGGCCAAGTTGTTACATTACTAAATCAGAGGTCACGCCTATTCTACAGAAGAACATGCATATATTTTGCACTGTACATGCTAGGATGAAGTTAAAAATGTACAGATACTTTTGCATACAGAGCTAGGTTACCACATTTTCTTCAACAAAATGCCGCCCATGCTATTGCCACCATAGACTTTGGCCTCATGCCAGTTTTTTATCAGCCTTCTGGTAAAATACGGACATGGTGGAAACCCTAAACGCATTCATGGATAATGTACATGACAATATACGGATGTGTTTTAGATTATGTGTCACATGTTTATCCAGTTCTATTCCTCCCAACTGTCTAGTTTTGCACGGGACAGTCCCAATTTTAGAAGACAATCCCTCTATATGGCAGAGCTCTACCTCTGTCCTGCTTTTTGAGACACAGGTAGATCATAGCAGGACTGTGGGACATCAGACAGCAATCCCGGTGTAAAGATTGAGGTCTCTGGTGTCTGAGACACTGGACACTGACTACCACGCATGTGCAGTATCGCTGCCACTGGGAAAGACACTCGACTTCCTAAACTACGCCGCCCAGTATCTGAATTTGCTGGGGGCAAGTGTTAGAAGGTATGCAGTTTGTATAATTAAGTGCAATTCTCAGTACAGCCTTGGACACCTTTTCACACATTTTTTAGACTTTTATTTGCACTTTTTCCCTGCTAACAGAGCCAAGTTTCTGTCTTTGTTGCAGGAGGTATTGTCTAAAGATAATCCACAATCACAGTCAAGCAATCTATATCACGTGAAAATGTGTGTCTTGTTTCTGGAAGAATGAGTTAAAAGTATTTCCCATTGAACAGAGGTTCAATCAATGAAAATGTCAGCCATTTTGCTAACACTGCTATGCTTATTATGTTTATGTATACATATGAAAGGTAAGTGCTGACCTTAAACCAGGGACCTTGTGGACTGTGGGGGCAAAAGACATGTTGGTCTGTGACATCTCTACTCCTTACAGCCCACTTCACTTACGTGTGTCAAAATGCATTCCGTGTTTTTCATTTCTAAACTATAATTTTTTCCTTTCTGCTTTTTCTCTTCATTTTATTTGTACTCTCCTGCCAGGGTCGTCTTTACCACAAAGCAAAAGGGGCAACAGCCTTGGGTCTGAGCACACCGCAGGGGCCCACTGAATGCGCTACTCGAGTCTTATAGAGTCTACCTCTTTTTATTCATATTTTCACTTGCCAAAGTGGATGACATTATACTGGTTTAAATTAATATTTACGTTATCCTTTCCCTCATTATCCACTACACTCCCTTCATTATGGTATTGCCCAGGTTCTCTTCCAACCAGCATTGTTTCTCCTTCACCCAGCTGGCCATTATCTCTGTCTCCTGTATGTGTTTCACTATATTGACCAACTTCCCCTAGATCCCACCTTTAATCCTACTGGCCTCTCTACCTCCCAACCATTGGCCCCAGCAAATAGGGATGCCACAGGGTGGAGCCTGGGAGGTCGAGTATCAGCGCGTGTGTAGTAGTGTAGTAATCTCTGTAGTCCTCCAGTTTTAATGCGGGATTGTGAACCAAAGACCCGCTGAGCTCTACCTCGAGAGTGAGACACAGAAAGAGCTCGAGGTACAGTGGGACTGCCTCTCAAAATCAGTACTGTCACATGCAAAGCAGGACCGCTGGGAAGCATGCATTTACCATGAGTTGACTGCTTCTATTTATGTCCAAAGGGTGGTATTTGGTTATTAAAAACAAATACAGTATGCGATGTTTGTAGTGTTAGATTAAAACTAAAGTGAAATATAAAACAATGTAGGAATCCCTGCCTAAGGCACATTGGAGTGAGAACTAAGTCTGTACTGCACATTGGCAGGGAGTGGTTTTTCTTGCACATTTGTTTTATGGGTCTTCAGAGCATGAGGGGGTGCATATGGTAGAGTTCAATGCAAAGGTGGCATGGGTCACACTTCAGTTAAATGCTGGTTGGTGCATCAAATGAAATTACAAAGTCACTTATATTGAGATACCTTGTTATAGGAAGTATCCATTCTGTATGAGAGAGAATGGGGTTTGAACGAGACAGGGCTTTGTGTGGCATATTTGAAGGTTTGGGGCGTGTGACACTTATGGCCTGAGAAGCATTATATTATATTCTCTGTGTGGACAATATTGTATCACAATACTGAAACCCAGAGGTGTAACTAGAAACCACCGGGCCCCGGTGCAAAAATTTCCCTGGGGCCACCCGACCCCACCATGCAACTCCACCCCAGAAATGCCACTTACATGCCTCCCAACTGTTCTGCTTTGTGCCTGGCCTTGTCTTATATCTATGGTAGCGTTATGCCTATCCCATGCATGCTTAAACACCTTCACTGTATTAACCTCTACCACTTCTACTGGAAGGCTATTCCATGCATCCACTACCCTCTCAGTAAAGTAATATTTTCATTAGTCCATGGCCTTATCTTATATCAAGGATAGCCCTATGCTTATCCCATGCATGCTTAAACTCCTTCAAATATTAACCTCTCATCCACCACCCTCTCAGTAAAGTAATATTACTTTTTCTGACGACAAAAAAACATTAAAATATTTCCAATGCTTTTCAAAAGCTTGACATGGACCCCAAATATATGTATATAACCATCTGCATGTATACTTATATGAACTTTTTAATATTATATTCAACTATTTTCATATGTAATAAAAATGTTAATAAAAAATTGTTAATTTCTATTTTTTTATTACGTTCCTCTGCACCCACATTGCACCTAAAGGGCTTAATACAGCACTGTACAGTACATAGAAACATAGAATGTGTCGGCAGATAAGAACCATTCGGTCCATCTATTCTGCCCAATTTTTTTTTGAGTACTTTTATTAGTCCCCCGTTCCCGGTGACCCACAGCACTTGGCTTGTACTCATATGGCACCCACATGATTTGGCATGCCACAGTGTAAATTTGCTCGCCAGAATATACCACAGTGTCACTTTGTCCCACTGAACTGCCCCTGCAGAACATGCCACGGTGTCACTTTCCCCCATAGTACATGTTATTTTGCCCCACAGAACATGCCACAGCATCACTTTGGCCACAGCCAATTTTACCCATTAATATGCCACAGCCAATCTTCCAATTATGCTACGATTAGGCTGCCCATTAATATGCCGCAGCCAGACATTCAGATTGCCAATTAATATGCCGCAGCCATTTCCTCCACTGTTAACCTGCCCATACATATGGCACAGCCAGAATTATTGTTCCCATCATTTGCTAGTCATATTTTACACTTCATTTGCCAGTCATATTTTGCCCATCATTTGTTAGTCAGATTTTGCCCATTTTCCAGTGTTATTTTGCCCATTTGCCAGTGTCATTTTGCCCATATGCCAATCATATTTTGCCCATTTGCCAGTATTATTTTGCCAATTTGCCAGTTTTATTTTGCCAAATGGCACTCATATTTTGCCTATTTGCCAGTGTTATTCTGCCCATATGCCACTCATATCTGCCCATATGCCACTCATAATTTGCCCATTTGCCAGGATTGTTTTGACCGTTTGCTAGTGTTATTTTCCCCATATGCCTTTCATATTTTGCCCATTTGCCACTCATATTTTGCCCATTTGCCACTCATATTTTGCCCATTTGCCAGTGTTATTTTGCCCATTTGCCACTCATATTTTTCCCATTTGCCAATGTTATTTGACCCATTTGCCACTCATATTCCCAATACTTACCTGGATGCTGCTCGCCAGATGTCTGCTCCGAATTGTTTCCTGCACGCTCTGTGCAGGAAATACAGCCACCGGCGTCACTTCCGGTGGCTGTGAAGACAAGCCGGATCCGCATCCATCTCCCGGCTGCTGCCCGATAGTGACTGTCTCCGTGTGAGACAGTCACACGGGCTGAAATGGGAGCCCTGGGCAGCTGCCCCGTTTGCCCACACTTTTTTTTTTTTGTAGGGGCAGCCGGGCCCCTGGAGTGACGAGCCAGGTCGCAGCTGCGACCCCTGCAATAACGGTAAGTACGCCACTGCTGAAACCATTTAAAGTGTAAATGCAATATTACGATAATCTACTGCTTATGATATCACCTTGTGGCTTGATATGCAAATTACACATCTCCCATGGAACATGTGTACATTTTGCATATCAAGCCACAGATGATGTCATAAGCAGGAGAACCACAGACACCTTATAATATCATTTGTGTGCAATCTTGCTGACACAATGGGGTGTATTCACTCAGAATTTGAGATTTGAGATTGAGCTTAGCACCCTCAAACACACTCCCCCCACCCAATGCCTCATCCTTTGCAAAATGCTATACATAGGACACCATTTGTGTGCCAGGGGGATGGTAGGTACATTTCCATGCCCACCCTTTTTTTTTTTTCCAGGTTTTGGGTAATAATTAAGAATCATCCCATCCTACCTGGGCAAGGTTTTGACAAGGGAGAGTGGGACATCTTTATTTTTTGTTCATTCTTTTTTATGCAAATCACTGACTGTAAAGGAGAACAGTTGCTGGAGGGGGGCTGGATGCCAAAGTCACAATTCGAGATCTCTCTGGTTTTTAGTGAATTGCAATTCACTGAAGGGAGATAGACATGGGAGATCAAGATGGACTTTGCCGAGGTGGGGGGAGAGGGAGGTTTACTTGGGAGGTCGACTTTTAAAGTGGAATTTCTCACATTTTACTGAATAGATAGAAATCTAGAGTATAGATAATGTTTTATCATTCTGTATTCTCTACATTCACAGTATAAGCAGTGTTGAGGTTCACAGAAGCCCTATAAATCCTCTATACATTTGTTTTACCATTCTCTTTCAAGCTCTGTAACTTTATAATTCTAAAAACAATTTACTTTCATAGAGACTCTGAATTAATTAGCGAAAATGAACAAATCAACATGCAAAGGACAATAATTATATTCTGAGATTGTATCATCCTGCTGCATTAAAAGAAATCAGCAGAATGAATAATATAAATATATATTTATTTTAACAAATGCTACTGTTCCCAGTTGATTTTTGTTAGTTATGTATGTCATGCCATGGTGCAGATCTAGCCAGCTGGCAGTCTGTGAACCAGATGATGCCTACAATTGCTTTGTATTTATAGCCCGTAGAGCTTTCCATAGCATTTATTGTATTACATGATTCTCTTTATTATGGTCCAGCCCACTAGAATGTAAGACTAATAGATGTGCTGCCCACACTATGAAAATGTTGGGCAGCAATATATGCTTATTTGCTAGTTGTCACGGCTGCACAGGTAGCCGCACATTTGCATAGCACAGCTATGCACATTGTAATCAATGCTAATCTTGAACCAGGGCAAAATACCAGCAGATCTCATACTATGTTCTTTTCTCTGCACTGCATTCCTGACAGGACATCTGCAGGCCACATCATTATCAGGCAACCAGATGTGAATGAAGCACAGCTCTCCTTTCTGAGATCATCTCATGCTAGAGAAACAGAGAAATCATGACTATGATTCTATACTGCATACCCCTAAACCAAGACTATCTGGCATTAGGGTCTATTCAATAAAGAGAGAATAGAAGGGGATTAAGACGGGAATTTCAAACAGAAGGCTAAAGTAGATGAGTTAGACAAATTCACCTACTCAGCTTCATTGGAGTATTTTTCAAACTTGGCTACTTTGACCTACAGTTTGAAATTCCCATCTCAGTTCACTACAATTCTCTGTTTATTGAATAGATCCTTAGTCTCTGTCTGATCATTAAAAATAAAACAAAATGGAGAGTGGGAAGCAGCTAAAACTCAGGGACTGAAAGAAACAGAAGAGTTGGTGGGGGTCCATGATTATTTTTTTTATAACTAGTCCCTTAATTCATTTTTTATCACATGTCGGAATTATAGTCTCTCTCTTTTTGTGGCCAACAAGGATGTTCAAGTGACAAGGCATCGCCACCAAGATTGTTCATTGTACAATTTAATGATGTTCTACTGACCTTTACAGGCCTTGCCACGGAACACTGATGTCCTTGTTTGGACACTTTGCCTGACCCTGAATATGACCATAACGAAGTAACCTGCTGATTGAGTAGCACTGCAGTATTAGAATTGACTAGATTACGCACAGGATTTAGTTTAAGAACGAAGCTCAGTGCACCAGGTATTCCTTCCAGAATAAAGAGGACACAGACAGACAAGGGGGGGGGGGGTATAGAGAGAGTCAAAGGGAGGGGGAGGGGGAGGACACAGACAGACAAGGGGAGGGGGGGAGAGAGAAAAGGGGAGAGGGGGGGTAGAGAGAGACAAAGGGAGGGGGGAGGACACAGACAGATTAGGGGAGGGAGGGGGGAGACAGACAAGGGGACTGGGGGATAGATAGAGACCAGGGGAAGGGGGAAGAGAGAGAAGTTTTGGGGGAGAGAGAGAGACAACGCTGGGGGGGAAAGAGACAGCTTGGGGAGGGGGAGAGAGGCCGCATTGGCACATAAAAGGAAATAAAAACAAGAAATGCATTTGTATTATATAAAGTTTTTATTAAATATTAAAAATCAATTTACATATATACAAGTTAAACTTTTTTCCTATAGGGTAGTCTTATAATCAGGCTTTTAGTTTTTTTCCTAAAGGAATTTACAAATTTGGGGGGGTCGTCTTATAATCAGGGTCGTCTTATAATCGAGCAAATACAGTACATATATATATATATATATATATATATATATATATATATATATATTATACACATCACACACAGGTGGAATTTTGATTTATTACATGCAGATGATACGTAAATATACCAGATTTTGGAGTAAAGGTGTATCTGTTTTCAGTAACTCTGGAAAGGCAAAAAGTGAGGTGCAGGTGAGTTCTTGTGACGTAACTATGTAAATCTGATGAGTTCCTCCTGTAAGCTGAACTGAAATAGTCTTGCTAAATGAAATGTCATATCTTTGAAGATTTAACAATGCTTCATACAGAGCCCTGGGCTCTTCTATCAGGAGAAACTGCACAGGTAGCCACTAAGTCGTAAGAAGTAAACTATTTTAGATCAGTATTTCTGTACTGTATTTTCCTTGGATATCACATTGGAAACTTGTCTGGATGATTCTTCCATGATGACATCACTCGGTATCAGCACAATCGTCTAGTGATGTCCTCACGGAAAGGCCGCACAGGGATATGTTCACTAAGGTATGCACATGACTTCATTTAAATAAACGGTAACCTGGCACCTCTAACATCCTGGTGGCTGGAACACTTACCTTAGCATGACCATGGTAATTACAAGAGACCATTGGCATAAGTCTGTTTAGGTGAGGTCTAAACCACTCTCTGTTGGAGAAACTGAAAGTCAGCGGTCCAGTTATCTGCTGTCAGTATTACTAGAAGCCACGAGCACACAGATAAATAGCATTGATGCTCTAATGTGACCGGTTTGGAACAAATGTGTCCATATCTTTTAATGTACCACAATAATTAAATTTGAAAAAAAGACAAAGGCCAGTAAAATTCCACAATTAACAAATCAGCTTGTGACTGTCTGCTAATCCAAAATTAATTATTATGGTTACTAAAAACAAAATAGAAACAACATGTCAATTTACAGTATTGGTAAATATTGGGAAAAAGAGTTTTTTTTTTTTTTTTTTCCAGCACTGCCCAGCTCATTGCACAAGGGCTTTTAACCTGCCAACATTTTAGGTTTTCTATAATTAACTTGTAATTAACCAATTAGCTTTGTGTACCACTAGGCAATATGTTTACTATTACCCAGGAAATTTAGCACCGTACCTCTCCAGACCATGAAGATGAGATGTACAGCCTTGCTGTTATATTTTAAAAGAATGAAACTGGGTCCATAAAGCATGTTTATGTTCCTGCACTTTTTAAAGATAATCCTGTTTCTGTTTCAGTTAAGCAATGGACCTGATGCACAAAGGTCCATTAATTAGGTGAGGGGTCTGCAGTATTAGTGTAATTTGAATACATATGTCTGTATTTTTGCAGGATGAATCATGGAGAGACACTCCACAACCAGGCATTGTGTTACTCATGTGCAAATAAGATATGTAAAATGTCATTTTAACAGCTCTTTAAAAGGAACTAGGAACATTGTATGAATAAAATGCATACTACTTTTTGAAACCTACACATTTATTTAAAAGACAACTATATATTTTTTCACTTGTGCTTCTACTATAGACTATCCTAGTGTGAGGATAAACAATATGTACTTTTGATAGTACATGCCTCTGAACAGCAGCTGCCATGCTTCCCTTGGAAGGAGGCAGACAGGTCAGGTTGACTACTGTCCGTATCTGCTAGTACAGAGAGAGACCCTTGTTTTCAAAGAGGTTCAACATAGTGTACCTCACTAGCATGGGAGGACAGAGGGCAGGGTTTCTAGGATTTCTCTTTGCAGTGATGTCACAGGAGGGTATTGGGGAAATGGAAGGGCTCTGTGGCTAAGAAACCTCAGGAACTTTCCTTTTTATTCTATTTTTTCATAGGGCAGGGATTATTAAGAAACAAAATAAAATGTTAGATCGTTTCTCTAATTTTCATTTACATGATGTATTACTACTACATATAGACTGATTAGCATAACATTTTCATTTTAATAAAGTTTGCATTGCTATCCGATATCTGAAGAAGGGAAAGTCTCCAAGACCGTTTGATTATGCAGCTGTTTTCTATCAGATCTTGGAGACAGTAATTTAACCATTATTATTAAGGATTTTTAAAAAGATAGAAAGAAACAAAATAGTGCCAGCAGAGATGGAGCAGACCCCAATCTGTACTATCCCAAAGATATGGAATCATGTTGAACTGCAGATCTTTTTATTTGATCAACAAATATTAAAGTTCTATGGCATTATACACTATACCTCATGTTAAAGTAGTTGGCCCATCTTTAAATCCATTTTTTGTTTGTATCAATAATGGTACATGACGCCCCACTGTCTCCATTATTATATGCCATGACAATCAAACATCTAGCAATTTTAATTAGAGCATTGGATGACATGATATATATATATTTGTATTAATTCATAGATGAATAAAATCATGCTATATGCCAATGATTAAAAGTAAAATCTTTCAAATTGACATACCATTTTTTTGATTGGTCAAGTCAAGTGATCAATTATCTTGGTATCAAAATGATGTTTGATATACAGACAATTTGAAATGCTAATTATTTAGACTTGATGCTTGATTTGAGAAACCAACTACAAGATGGAAAGATCTTAAAGTATCTTGGCTAGGTGGGATGAATATCATTAAAGCTTATATTGTTTCCAAAATTATATACCTGTTTAGAACTATTCCTTTGCATGTCTCTAATAAGCTACAGTCAGTTGACTAAAATCCTATCATCTTATGTGTGACATTCTAAGAGTCCATGAATAGCAAAACATTTACTTAAAGCAAACGTATAGCCTGATTTATATAAATTACATAAAGCGTGTATGTTTTCTCACTTTTTAGAGTGGACTTATGCAGCTGGGTTGGTACGTTTAGTCATTAGCCTGTAAATATATAAATCAATTTAACATTTTATGGATAGAATAATCTATTATAAAGTTTTTTTAAATATGTGATAGAAAAAAATCTTAATTACTGTGTAAAATGAAAAAAGAATATGGCTTCCACAAAATGCCTGTACAACAAGTATACATTAAAGATCTAGATCTGAAAAAGTGGAAGCTATATAGAATAAGTAGACTGACTGATATTTTTTTATCAGGAAATCTTAGTACAGATTTAGTGTGCTGAGCCAGGAACATTTTATATACACAAGGTACAAAATCTTCTTAAGATCTAACCTAACAGGTTCTCTACTCATTGGATGAGATTGTTGATACACACTATACAGGGAAAATTATATCTAATGTATTGAACCTCTTTCATAAAAAAAACATACAGTTGTTAAAATCTCTTAATCTGAGAAATTAGGAGAATCTTTTGCAGCTGAAGCTTGGCGCAACACAAAAACAACTAGAAAGGCTGTACACTGTATTAACCTACATTGAACTTTTTATGGGTATAGTAATCCTTTTTTAAATTCATAGGATTTATCATCCAATCTCTAATATCTGTTGGAGAAGCAATAAACAAGAAGGCAGCATATACCATATATGGTGGGAGTTCCAATTTATACATAAATTAAATAGAAAGATAGTGGACATTTTAAACAATTATTCAAAGTGTAGCTAATTGACGCACAAAGCTTTTTGTTAAGTTTAGAATGCCTGTTAACTACTAAAAATATCTCTAGCTATTAATATATTACTAGCGGCTAAGGTTTGCATCGCTAGCCATTGGAGAAGACGTGTGACACCTACAAAGAGGCAGATTATTGACCAAATTAATTATCAGTATGAGATGGAGAGATACTTTTTTTTTTTACATTGAACTTCAATCTTGATGTGTAGCACATGATCTGGTTACCCTTGGATTTGAAATGGTAACATAGATTTACTGGATAACCTTATCAATGTTTTGAATCTATAATATTATTAGAATATTGGGCTCATTTTATCACAAAAGATAATTGTGATGTTACATGAATGTTTAAAATCAATAATATATTTACTTATATATGTGTGTGTATTTATGAATGGTTTGTAAGATTGTTGTAACTGAAACAAAATATAAAATAAAGATATATATGTAAAAATAATGTTGGCATCTAGTTAGAAATTCTTTTTTCCCGTAATTCATCTCAATAGTCCTACTTAACTGATCTCACAAGCAATTGCTGTCTCTGACGACACCCAAATAGTTGAGAATGCTTCAGCGTATGGATGACTCAGATATCTTATAGAATGTGTCGGCAGATAATAACCATTCGGTCCATCTAGTCTGCCCAATTTTTTTTTTTTTAGTACTTTTATTAGTCCCCCGTTCCCGGTCTTATAGCTAGGATAGCCTTGTGTCTATCCCACGCATGCTTAAACCAAGCAACATATATCATCAGCTAACACTAGTTAGTCATTGGTAAAGTGTGGTGTTGACGTAAAAAAGATGCAAAAGATATAGTTCTCATAGAAACGCGATGAGTCACTTGTATTCTAGATCTTTAAAACCTTTGAAATAATCATAAACCTAGAGAAAGTATTTGCCAAAGCACGTTACATTTGGTTAACTCACATGTAAAATGTCCACAACAAAAACACAGCTCAAACCATAATAATAATCATAGTATTGTTGACCAAAAAAGTAATCAATGAATTGACAAAGACACCATGAACACAAGTGTGCACTTAACTAATCTACCAGGCACCGACTGGGGCCTCTCTCATCTGCCAGTCCAGGTATAGTTCTATGAGTTTTGTGTATCTGATTTCTAACAATGACACACATTGCTTTTATTTTCCACTCTTGCTATGGTGTGCATATATTCTTAATTAATCTACATTTCATTAACTGCATAGCCTGTGATGTTAAATTCAATAGTTGACAAAAATGTTTTATTTATTCTGATTATTTAAAAATGTTATAAAGCCCCAGGGTTTGTTTTCCTATTTAGTGTACACCAGGAAAAATAGGTGAAGGAAACAAACAAAAAAATGTAATAAAGTGGGAAACACGACATGTCCCACTGTGATTTAACGTTTGATGCTAAAACAAATTTCCAGTATAAAAATGTCTATTAAACCAGAGAGGAGTTTTAATGTGTTAGTAGTATTAGAATACGATGTACAACAGCCTGTACAACACAATTATGTTCGACATCCTCTAAAACCTCCCTTGATGCTCAATGAATAACACACTGAATACACAAAGAACAAAACATTGAGAAGTAACTTGTTACAGCTTCAAAATGACTTTAATATGTGAGTATTATTATTCCGATTCAAAAAGAAAAACACACAAAAAAAGTGATTTTTGTGTTCTTTGGTGTGTGTGATATATCTGGCAACTTGTATGCATTTCTTGAAAGAAAGGCGAAAAAAAGCTGGTAACTTGGGATGTAATTTTAGATTCACAACAATTTGTTAGTGCAGCTGTAAATCTCTATAATTAGCCTATGGAGCTTTCTCTTTACAATCCACAGAACTGGTTGAATAAAACAAAAAAAACTCTTTACTATTCCCATGTGCTCTGTATGAAAATAAATAGATACGTAACAAGTCAATATTATGGTGCCAGCATATGAAAGTATCACAATGTAATGTCCTATTTTGAAAGTCAAGGTACGGGAAAGTCCACCATATAGAAACAAACATACGTTACAATTTTCATGGACTAAAATACCTGTTACTGAGATCTTAGCAAAGCAACAAGAAGCACAAACAAATCAGAAATAACAAAATGACCACATTTTGTAAAAAAAACAAAACCTTCCTAATTATATTTTTTTAAATGTCAGTCTCAATTAAACCAAGATCCTCCCATTATTGGAAACGTCGTCCAAAGCAGTGCGTATTTACGACAGAGGGAACTATCCAATTGAAAACAACATCCTCAAATGGTTGAAGAACACGTTACTTTCTAATAAAAAAACAAAACAAAACAATAAAAACTGACATTTGACAGCTTTTGAGCATCTTCTGGCTTTGCTAGAACTCTTGTTTGATCTGCCAAGGGAAAAAATAATATATATATATATATATATATATATATATATATATATATATATATATATTCTATTTTCTTTTATAACTATTATATAATATATAATATATATATATATTTTATTTCACAATTATTTTCACAATTATGGAACACATCTTGCTTACTTTATATATCGGTGCATAAATGTTCTTTAAAACATGTTCCCATGAATAAAAGCATTAATAATGCAACAGTTCCCAAGAATTTTTCTCCCTTCCTATTAGATTTATCACCATGTCACTCCTCCACTTTTAACAGCTGCTCTATAATTTAATCTACTAAGTTTTTCCATTGAAAGCATTTTTTTTTTTTATTAGAAATGGCGACCATGGCAGCTGTTTAACAAACAGTGTGTTTGTGCTACAACTGGTTTTTATCGTTCCAGCTTGTTTTCCTGGCTGGCCCTACTGCTAACCAGCTGCTAATTTTGTATGCAGTGTAAACACCAGGATGTGAAGCTTTAGATGATCAGCATTAGTTCATTTTCGACTCATGGACTATTCTTTGAAGATGTTCTTCAATTATAATACAACACGTGAAGGTAAGGCATGAAGGTGAGTTTGCTTTCCACACCATTCCTGTTACCAAACCTTTGGGAAGTAGAGTCAACCTTAGCATAGATGAAATAAAATGTGAGATGTTGTCTCGATGTCCTCTTCAAGCAAACCAGAATCCTATCCCTGATTAAGGAACACCTTAAAATAATACTGCAATAATACTTCAGCTGACACAAGCAGATGCCCTCATACATGTCTTCATTCTTCCCCTTAAGACATCCGTATTACATCTTCTCAATACTAATATCAGAATGTTCTGTTCCCAGTGTATTGTCCTTCTGTTACACTGCTTAGCACTAGCATTTAATGTGATCTGATGACTTACCAGAACCAAAAAGGAGCCGTGAGGGTCTGTGTATGGAGGAGGAGAACATGTTCTTCATGAAGGCACACGTTTGGTAACATCCATATAGTGGGACATGTCTGTGTGTCACTATTCCATTTTTAATGTGACAATTTAAGATTTCCGATGAAGTAGTATATTGACTGTCAGACAAAGGCCAGAATTATGGGGGTCGAGTCTGAACTCCACTAAGAAGCCCTCAAAGCCAGACTGTTTATCAACAGCAGTTTTATCATCCACAACAACTGGATTGTCAACCAATGTGAGCTACCCTGGAGTGCCAACTGGCATGGACTACCAACTAATGTGACCTTCCTTCTTATTCATAATATTTGGACAGCAATGACACCATTCTTTATATAAACTTGTTTGTTATTTATATGCCTTTCATATTTTGTTTTGTACAGAGAAGTATATCTCATTGCTATATATATATATATTACACACACAAACTAATACTGTCATATATAACATATTTGGCCTCTGCTTAATGTATATGTTGTTATGAATCTCCCACACATCTGTAGAACATAGTGTGGAGGAAAACATTGCTCTTCCCAAATAACCCATCATTTAATAACTATCCAGCAGTAGTAATGTTTGCTTTATCAACACAATTTTATTTAAATATGATATATATAAATATATTATTATTATTATTATTATTTAATATGTCCTTTATTTATGGAGGTGTAGCATACATTGTGAATACTTTAGTTTATAATATTATAAGTATAGCCCCCCCCCCCCCCCCAACAGTGGATTAACATAATGTACTGTTTACTGTTTGTATTGTTTATATGTGAATTTAATATGTATTTATTGTATGTGAAATTTAAATATGATATTGTTTAAGGATATTCAAAAGAGCCATTACCTTCTGCTAATACAGAAACTTTTCATTATGCCCTGTCAATCAATTATTAAATGCTCAACTAACAGACTTTTAAACCATACAATCATGTTCCTCTTCTTTGCCATGTATATGACAATCAATGATGACTACATTTTAATAACACCTGTTTGTTAACTGGATTTACTCATGGATTAGGGCTCTTATTCATTAACAAACCTGGACATCATATATACATTAGATGTAAAAGATAGATGCATAAATAGGCATACTAACACCAATATTTAAATAAATCATTAGTTATCTCAGAACACAGCCACCAGTCCTCAAACACTATCATCAGTTCTACCAGTAATGACCATCTATTCTACCAGTCCTTGGAACCCTACCATCAGTTCTACCAGTCCTTGGAACCCTACCATCAGTTCTAACAGTCATTGGAACATTACCATCAGTTATACTCGTTTTTGCAACACTGAAGTCAGTTCTACCATCCTTGGAACACTACCATTACTTTTACAAGTCCTTGGAACACTGCCATAAGTTCTACCAGTCCTTGGAACACTACCATCAGTTCTACCAGTCCTTGGAACACTGCCATTACTTGTACCAGTCCTTGGAACACTACCATCAGTTCTACCATCCTTGGAACACTACCATTACTTTTACAAGTCCTTGGAACACTGCCATAAGTTCTACCAGACCTTGGAACACTACCATCAGTTCTACCAGTCCTTGGAACACTGCCATCAGTTCTACCAGTCCTAGGAACACTACCATCAGTTCTACTAGTCCTTGGAACACTACCATCAGTTCTACCAGTCCTAGGAACACTACCATCAGTTCTACCAGTCCTTGGAACACTGCCATCAGTTCTACCAGTCCTTGGAACACTGCCATCCGTTCTACCAGTCCTTGGAACACTGCCATCAGTTCTACCAGCCCTTGGAACACTACCATCTGCATGGCTGGCTGCCTTGGAGTAACATTATATTCTATATTATATTCTGCTCTTTTTCACTTCTTGTATAAATCCCTTTTTCTAAATCTTGACTGTTTGAAGAGCATTACTCAAATTATCCAAGCTTTCACAGAAAACACTACAATATTTGAAATCCACTCACTTCCTATGTCCTATTGATAGCTACTGATTACTGTATATCCATTTCCATCTCAATTATCATGAATTCCTCTTAGAACTCATTCTCACAACATTTTGCATTGTCAACTCTGCTGTCAGTCAATCTACTGGCTTTCTACTATCTGTACAATCAAATTTAAAATGTTCACACTTATAAAGCCTTAAGTACTTTCCCTCCATACATCTCTGTCTTTGTATCCACACACATCTTTAAATGTCTTCTACACTCAATCACTTCTTCCTAGACTACGGGAGACTAGGCATAACACGCTCCAAAAAATAATCAGCACACCAATGGAATAATGACAACTGGAAGCCATACATGATATGATGCTAGGATGTCTATGCATGTCACGTGCATGATGCTGTGATAAAAGGTCCACTGGTAAATGTAATAAGTTGATATCTAAATATATTCTTTAAATCCTTCAACCAAATGATGAACCAACAGTACCTTTTTATTTAAATTATTCTACGACTAAAGTATTCAAACTATACTCAATTGTTACTCAAATCAAGAGCACATCCTTTATTTAATGCTTCTGACATATAATAAACCTGTTATTTAGAATGGAGTCTGTAAATATTATAAAACCAATAAAAAGTCTACAATCAATTGGTAACCTTTTATTTGAGGCTCCCTTAAAAGATATTCAGTTGAGTTTCTATTTCCTATCTCTCTTTCTATCGCTCTCTTTGTCTGTTTGCAATAAAATCTCTGGTTCATCACCAAAAAAGACAATTAATATCCATGATTACATTTAAATAGTTATAAAGTTACATAGTAGTTTAGGTTGAAAAAAGATTTACGTAAGTTCAACTTTTTTTCCTATGCCAAAATAAGGCAGATAAAAACCCTTTCAGCAATTTCAAATTCTGCTTTCAGTGGGGGAAAAAATTCCTTCCTGACTCCAAATTTGTAAAATTATTATTAAGGTGCATAATGTAACAACTGCAAAAGTAACCAAATATATTGATCTCCACAGCCTTTTGTTTTTCCTATGCTACTATAGGAATTAAAGGGACGCTCCTACCAAAAACTTAAAAGGTTTATTTTGTATTGTTGATTTCATATATGTCTTGTTTTTGTTATGTGACTGTATTTAATTAATTGTGACTGGGCACTGCCATTTTGTGAAATATAGTGTTTTTGGTTGCCACCCCCTAGTGACTTTACAGCACAAATTTCTCACTTTGGGGGTTGGGAAACAGAATGCAGCCAATAAGTCAGAATTCTGACCAGGTTAATCTCCTCTCTTTGTGTTGGAAGGCAGGTAAAAAAAAATTGTACAAAGCCACCTAGTCCTGTACACTATGATACACAGGAGCCAGTTTGAGAGTGGGGGAGTATCATCATGCAGGGTTTGGCAACAGTTGTAAACTGAGACGGGCTGGAAGATTTTGGATGATGTTGCATCATGGGAATTATTCACAAAATGGATGCTGGAGAAATGCTTTGGATGCTTATATGCAATGAATTCAATCATATAAAAACATCCTGCAGAATATCATTTATATGACCAGGTTATCTAGTTACATTTTATGTTACATTTTATGTAAGTGGTAGTGTCCCTTTAATTTTACATATACACTGAAGGAGGTAAACAATACTGCTTTGAGCTTTTTGTTTTGTCACTGACTAGTGTTGAAATGGGATGTTTCACCAAGACATATGGATCACACAATCCTTCCAAAGCAACATGATACAAAAGCACCAAAACACTGTTGCAAAGAAAAGAAAGCATTAAAATAGCGATACTTTGTGTGCTAGGTGTTAGTAGATTAAATATTTTTATTGCTGCTGTTGGTCCAAGTAATTTGAGATTATTGGGTTCCCTCTTCTCTGGACCTTGGTGTTTGCAGACATTTAAATACAGACTGGTCATAATCTGTTTCTGGTATGGCATGTGTGTATGCAAACATTATTTTCATTCACTTTTATATTCATTTGGGGGTTGCCAACCTTTTGAGATCATACCACCTTCTAATGACTTAGGCAATAGATAGATATCCTCTAAAAACTGCATTAGGTGTCAATGTTTTATGAACTGTGCTAAGCATCCCCTGTTTGTGTTCAAACCTGTTACAGCAACATTAAAGAATATCGAGAAACTCTGCCTGAAGTATTCCAGCCACCCCCATTTCACACTGCAGACATCACACACCCTATAGGGTGTTTTAATGCTTTTACTTCTAAGGTATTATTATAGTAAGCCCCATTACATCACTATTATTTACATCACTACTTTGAAAAAAATTATATTATATATTATTTTACCCTCCATCACAGCGTATTCTTTATATGGTTTGTATATATATATATATATATATATATATATATATATATATATTGTGCCATTAATAATTTCCATTCAGCCATCCTATAGAAAATCCAGAATCATTGCAAAGTTGAATTAGTTATATATAATAAATATATATCAGTTAGAGCACAGTATATACCTTTAATGGAAAACCATCAAAGCATTTCTAAAGGTACTGTAGCATGCAGCCTAAACATGTGCTTAGTGAGAACAATGTGCATGCATCTTTATAGTCATATAATAGGGAATGCTGTTCTACATCATGGTAAGAATCATGGCACTGTATGACATATTAAACGTACTATTGAGTTCCATTTTTTTATATATGTATAAATAAAAATCTGTTTTTTGGAAAACCATACTTTTTAATTTTTTTTTATTTTTGGATGCTGGATGCTATTTTTCAGTAATAATATATATATTGTGCCAGTCTTACTACTTTAAAAATTGCTTGTATTTTGTTAGCTTTTCTTTTGTATATAGAAATATTAAGTGTGGAAAATGTCTTCCTTTCATTTAGCCCACAGTCAGTCTAAACCAAATCCATTATATAGTAAGTATTGTGCTTTTTCTCTTGAGCTAGAAAACAAAGCCAGATTAATGGTTTGGCTCTTGCTTCTTAGCCCGGGTGAGGTGATGCACTCAGTCTCCAATGGGGGAGTGGGATTCTGAACACATTTCAGCTAAAATCCCTGATGACTGATTTATGAACAAGCATTGCATCCGATCTTGAAAGAGGAAGAGACAATCCATTTTTTGAGACAAGATAAGCCACTGTGCTGTCAGTTAAGAAAAATTGGATCTCAGTCGAGGAACAGACATGTCCAGAATATTACTTCAAGGCTAAATGTATGACATTACTAGACCATAATAATCATCTCCCTAGATTTAACAGATTTGTCCTATATACTGAGCATTACAAGCTTAAATACGTCCTATACAAAAAACGCACCAAACGGATCCTATTTAAGAAATATATCTATACTTCAAACACAATCCAAAAAACCCTAGCATGAAATTGAAGTTGTTTTCCCCGGCACTGTAGACATTAATTCAGAATATTTCTATGATCTTGAGTTCATCACACAAAGGGATAATACATTTTTAATAGGTTCATATTCAATGTGCAATATTACAAACCATTGAGCCTCCAATTTTAGGTCAACCATAATGAAGATAATCTGTAAACAATGTATTTAAACCATAAAGTGTACATTCTATATTTTCTGTGTTGTGTGGTATAGGCTTTATAATAAGTTGCAGGGCATCTTGATGTAGAACACTCAAACTATGGTCAGCAGAATTCATGTGCTCTCCAAGGACCAAGGCTTGGATCTTTTGTAGCATTGATGGGGAAGCTACAAAAGACTGCATGAGTTTTTGGCGGACAACATATGCGCAGTACGGCAACTTCTTAAATCCAAATCTGTTAAATCCAAATGTAAGTTATTGTTAAATAACATGGTGAATATTTACTAGACTTTGTGGTGGACAATTTAATGATGGTTTATGATCTTTTCCACGAACAACGGTCTCCTTGTACATGAACTTTTCCCTGGCTAGATGCTTGCTAATTGTCGGCCTTTGCATACACCATAGCAGTAATCTTTGGTATCCACTATTTAGAGTACCGTATATACTCGAGTATAAGCCGAGTTTTTCAGCAAATTTTTTGTGCTGAAAAATGCCCCCCTCGGCTTATACTCGAGTCAGCATCTGAACAAAAAAAAAATCTAAAACTTACCTCGTTCCTGCTCCGTCTCCCGGTGCTCTGAAGGTCCGTGGCTGTGAGGGAAGCGTTGTGCGCTCCCCTCCAGCCGCGCGGTCAACAAAGTGTGTTGAAACTTTTTTTTTAAACAAACTTTATTGATCCGCGCGGCTGGAGGGGAGCTCACAATGCTTCCCTCACAGCCACGGACCATCAGAGCACCGGGAGACGGAGCAGCAAAGAGGTAAGTACTGGTGTCTGGGGAAGGGGGGGAGGAGGGTGGCATAATGAGCATACTAAGGGGCAATATCCTGGAATATTAAATGGCATATTGGGGGCAATATCCTGGAATATTAAATGGCATTTTGGGGGCAATATCCTGGAATATTAAATGACATATTGGGGGCAATATTCTGGAATATTAAATGGCATATTGGGGGCAATATTTACCAGTAGCTGCCTCATTTGCCACCCTAGGCTTATACTCGAGTCAATATTTTTTCCCAGTTCTTTGTGGTAAAATTAGGTGCCTCGGCTTATATTCGGGTCGGCTTATACTCGAGTATATACGGTAGTCTCTTTCCCCCTACATTTCAATCTGCCATTCCACTAACAGTAAAGACTTCAGTAACTTTGTCTATGTGTAAATACAGATATTCATCATCTTGGCTTGGCATAGTCATGGATTCATTACTCTAATACATTGTATTCTTCTATGGGTGATAATACTCAGAATGTACAGTACTTCTGCAAAATATCTGAATATGGTAAGACTTTATCCTTAATAACTGGTTTAAAAACAGCCTGCTGCCCACATTTGAGGTCACATGAGTTTGATCCACAACTGATTATTCACAAAGAACATTACTGTTTGGGGCAAATGTCCTCTTACACTCGATGACGTATGCACACGCAGGCACACACACATATATACTAAACGGTAAACAAAATATTAAAAGAAACTTCAAAAGCATAACGACTTAAAAACACATCTTAAATACTCTTGGACTTTGTCACACCTAAAAAAAAATTGATCAGTTAAATATTTTTGGTTAAAAACTTCACAAACAAAACTTAACATTAAATATGCAACTCAAATAGTTTAGACCATATGTTTCTTCTTCTGTTCCATGGAATGAGAGATATGTCTTTAGAACATGGGGGTGAGAACATAAGATAATACTGGTGACTCCACACATATTATTCATTCATATCCTCAGACCACATCTGTACTGCAGTTGGCACTTATAGCAAGCGTTCCTTTTCCCTAATACATATTCAGTAACAGTGCATTTTTTCATATCTATAAGAAAATGAGAACTGGTAAACCATATATAATCTGTTCCCCATACTGTTACTAAAAAATTAATGGCCCATTCAGAAATATGGTTTGTGGTATAATAAGCAACTAATACTGATTTATATAGGTAATAATATTTAGATTCCCAGGAAATTTGGGTTTGGCTGTTCAGGTTAGGCAGTCTCCATACTTGTTTTCAGGAACATTACAGAATCCATATGTTACATCCTGCACATTACACACTACATGAGCTACCTATCTATCAGGAATACAAATGTCCTACCTGTTATGAACCATTTATTACTCAACGTCTTTGTTTATTGTATATAATATATATGTGTGCATATGTAATATGTGATAGAATAGAATGTATAATGTCAACGAGCAGAATTGTAAGAGTTCACAGTCTATGACCTTCAACAGATATAGAATGGTATATGATTCTGGAAGGGCCGTGAACATTTAGACATACAAATATGTATCGCATGTGTATTAAATATACACAAAGATCATGGATATTTATCCAGCTATTACACCAATAATTCATAGGAAACAATTCTGTGGCTACATTCTCTAATGCCTTTTGCTTGACATTGCCTCACATCAACTAAACCCAGTGATGTTGAACACAATTTTCTACTGCTACATAATGTTATTATATTTTAATTTCCATTCAGCCATCCTATAGAAAATCCACAATCATTGCAAAGTTTAATTAGTTATATATTATAAATACATATCAGTTAGAGCACAGTATATACCTTTAATGGAAAACCATCAAAGCATTTCCAAAGGTACTGTAGCATGCAGCCTAAACATGTGCTTAGTGAGAACAATGTGCATGCATCTTTATAGTCATATAATAGGGAATGCTGTTCTACATCATGGTAAGAATCATGGCACTGTATGACATATTAAACGTACTATTGAGTTCCATTTTTTTATATATGTATAAAAAAAATCTGGTTTTTGGAAAATCATATATTTTTTAACATTTTTGGATGCTATTTTTTAATAACAATATTTTTTTATTTGTTAAAAAAAAAGTAATTGAAAATGCCTAATATTCTAAAAAAATGTTTTGTGAGCCTAAATAATATGCCATTTATTCATATTAGTAGCAGATATTGATATATTTTTAATGGACCAGCATTAATTATTTTGTAGATTATATTATTTTGAATGGGTCTTTGGTAATGTCATACTGTACATTTAGTTGTCAGGTTTATTGTGATTAAGTACATCATGAACAACCCTGTGACATTTTATAAGCTCATCAACTTTCCATCTGTGGAAAATGCTAATCAACACATGAATTTCTCCAGATACAATACAGCTTCTAGACCTTTTCTTCATGTCTGCAATGGCCGCTTAAACGTTATGCTGCGGAATTTGGCCTATTACGAGGTTTCACTTGTGTTGTCAGGTTTGATTTGGAATCCGCTAATTTTTAATTCAGGAAAAATTTGACAACTGTTTTTCAACTCCATCAAAAAAGGAAAAATAATTTAAAATAATGTAAAAGGGGGCAAGCAACAATAAATAGGGGTAGCAGCTGGAACAAAATGTCTACAAGCATGCGGGTGTCCTTCCATTATAGAGTAACAGATACAATTCTTACTTTTTAACATGGAGGAGGACAAAAAGGGACTCGTTTCTTACCTTCACTGCAGTCTTTGCCTTGAAACCCAGTCTGAGAACAGTCACATAGAGCTTCTTCATTCACTACAGAGCATATTCCGCCATTCAGACACACTTTCTCGTTGGCACATGGGTTTGTGTCATCCTCCATTTTGACATCGCTGCTAGTAACAGGAGATGAGTCTGTGAAGTTGACACGGACATCCCTTATCCAGCCTTGAAAGGGCCTGTGGTCTTTCACTGCTGGGAATGTTAACTTTAATGCTGAACTATGTAGTTCTGGTGGGATCCCACCTATAAAAAGGTTGCTGAAGACAGTCATATCTCGTCTTTTCGATTTCACCTCTACCCACTTACTCTCTTTGTCTAAAATCAATGTGGTGTTCTTGAAGTTCCTCTTGATAATCACCGAGTGCCAGGTGTTGTCATTTACCGCAAGATCGGACAGGAGTGAGGCTGGCTCGGCACAGAAGATGGAGAAGCTCAACTTTAGCCGGCCTTCATACAGAATCAGCTCCAAGAAGTCACAGAAACCCTCGTCGTCAAAGTAAATAACAAGTCCACTTGACCTTTTGGTCTTCATGTTAAAACTCATCTCGCTTTCACAACAAGCATTCCACTTAGGGAAGCGAGTCCATTGGCCTTCTGTTCCGGGGAACTCCAGGCCGCAGCCCATATCCACCATGCATCCAAGGATCAAGACCATCCAAATAATGAGGCCCCCTCGTTTAAGAACACTAGCCATGGTTAATGACTTAATGTCTCGAGGGTCCTTTAAATTGCGTAGATCTTCCAGATTGACTCTGTAATGTGAATCTATCCAAATGTTGGAATTCCTTATCTTAGTGGTAACACTACAGTACGGGTAAAATACGAGGGACCAATTAATTAAAACAACTAATTAGAATAGAGCGCTAGTGTTCCATGGCAAAAAGCATAGTGGATTTCAAACTAATTTCCAACAATAATCAATATATTACACTTCCAAATATGGATGATTTTCTTTTCTTTTCTTTCTTTTTTTTTTTATCTCATGCAAAAGCCAAGCAAAAAAAAGAATCTTCTGTTCACACTAAAATTCCATGTTAAGCGTAGATCTTGGACACAGAGCCATGACACATCAGTAAACGACATGAATCATCACTCATGGTGTTCTAAGCTTTTTCTCTCCTAGTCAGGAAGAAGACGATGGAACCAGAGGAACCAATTTGACAGGAAAATCTTAACAGTCCCTCTTCTTCCCTTTCCACAATAATAATGAGATCCCATTCAGATTCAGTCTTCTACGACTCATCAATCTAAGGAACCAATTTAAATATAGGTAAGTGAGAGATTTGAAATTTCGGCAGAAACAGTATAACATGGTTACAAACGGCATTACGTAAAAACGAAAGCATAAAACATACAAATTTTTTTGGGTATGGTGCTGATTTATAAACACAATTCTAAGTCATCGGGATATTGTCTTACCAAGAAATACATTTAAACCCATCTTAGATAGAAGCCATTACCAGTTGCTGTTCATTCAGGACTTTGTCCATTTTATCTACATCCTATGTTCTATAATGCAATCTATACAAAGCTATCAGCCACTTCCAATGTGTTGAGAAACATGACGAGGGAGCAGTCTCCCAGCAGGTGCTTGGAAAGTGAGATGCTAGTGTGTCTCAACATTTCATTTTCACAAGGTGAGACACAATGTGAATGAACACAGAAAAAAAAAAAAAAGATGTAATCACTATATCAGGTATTATTTCCTTGGCTACCTCGCCTGTTTTCCCTTAGCATTGCAATGATCGCTTCTCCAGCAAAGAGAAATGCAATTTGGCTCATGCGCTCTTAGCTTCACCCCCCCCCCCTCCCTCCACATTTGGTTCGTCTCCCATCAGGTGTTTAACCCTTTTTGCCAGCAGAGGGGCCTGAAATACACTGCAGTGGAATGTACTGCAGGGTCCCTACAGCAACAAACAAATGATCAGACACACTTCTTGCTCATTCCCGTAATATTCCCTATAAATGAATGGCTCTATTGATGAAGGCCATCAATCCAGCTGCACATATCTTTCACTTTCTCTAGAGCTCCACGGTGTGTCCATAAAGACGCGTCCTTTTTAATTTAGACTTTTGCAATTATACATTTGTCATTCTGGCTTCCTTTAAAATAGTGTTGGCACTTTTTTTTTTAAATTAGTAAGTTACCCAGTGTGCTTTGAATATCTGGTAGAGAAGGGTTAATGCACCGCTGGAAGAAGCTGTGTGTTGGTCCCCAAAGGGTTAAACAGTCAGTCCAACTGAATCCCCGAACAGGAGAGACTAGAAACGTGCTGCAGAAGGTGATGAACACATTAAGCTGCCATTGCAAGTCCTTGCATGCATCCCCCCCCCCCCCCCTTAATTTATAACCTAGACACAACGGCTCAATGTCTAATTAACACCTTTTTTTTTTACAAGCAGGAACTAGCTGTAATTTATGGCACCAGATTGTGAGATTTATTCTTCCACAGACAAGCTCTGGCCATCACTGACCGGAACAGGGTGATCCCTAGGTCCAGCCCCATCCCCCCCCCCAAATAAAATAAAATCCATCCAATGTTTGCCCATGTCGCCAGGCAAAGTTCCACCATTAAACTGAGACTAGGCATCCTTGCCAGACTACTCTTAACACAGCAAAAGGGCAGGTAAGCGATTTATCATGGAAGCTGGCACCTTGTAGATTTAATCTGTTGGCCAGTTATATAGGAATTACATCCCCAGCCTTAAATGTAAACCATTGTGTTGTATAACCATATGACAATGCCCCAAGGGGTTCGATAAGCCTCTGGAGGAACCCTCAGTAAAACTGTTAAATAAGTAAAAGGTTATGTGGGCTGTCAGTAGAGCAGTATCACAGCTGTAACTACAGAAAATATAGACAAACCAAATGTATACCAGTTTGTGTTAATTGTTCGGGAGGGAGGGGGTAGCTATCCCCAACACTACAACCATTCGTGTCTCTTTCTCAGTAATACCAGTGGCATATATCAAGGATGACAGTCTCTGTTGTGGATGACTGAGCATGATAGGGAGCGTAATCCACTACAGCTGGGGGTTGCTAAAGGTTAGTCACCATTGTAAGCATGCTTTCTAGTTTTAATGGCAGTAAGGCTACAATCTATATCTTGGTTATGAATGGAAGCTAATTCTAGGCACATATCCCTGGTGCAGACAGTATAAAAATATATTATGAGTTGCCATGTCAAATGCACACCCCCTGATATCAGGAGTCACAATACAGAACATTCATATAGAAGGTGAATAGGCAGTTACAATGCTTCTGGGGAATCCTTTTTTTTGTAGATCCTGCTCTATGTGCAGGAAGCCCAGGAGAAAACCACAAATAACAGGATGAAATGAAACACTGAATGTCAACAGCCAAATAGATTTGCACTTTCATTTAGGAGCCTGGGATGGGCATCATAAATCTCCCCTCTCATTTCATCAGATTTAAGGAATCTAATGCATCCCTGCTGTAATGATCAATTTGTTACCTACATGACCATGTCTGCACTTAAAATGGGTAAACCCATTCGCCTCTTTACAAAAAAAAAACAAACAAACCCACCAGCATTAGAATTAAAGCAATACTCCAGCTGTTGTGGACCACATTTCCCATGATGCTCAGCCAGCCAGCCAGCCAAAGGACTGCCTGCGCATCATGGGAAAAGCAGTCCAAGGCAGATGGAGTACCAAAGGTAACCCATAACTGGGAGCAGAACATTATGTTGCTGAGAAAATACCTCTTTTAAGGCAACACATTCTACATTCAGTTAATCCACTTACCCCTCCCATTTTTTGTTATTATGTCGCATAGACATTACAGATCAACATGCACATATTAACAAAAAAATCACCATGCATCCAATTCTATATATATCTTGCATTTACCACTCCAATAAATAAGAAAATAGCTCAGTCGCCTCTGCAGCTTGCCACCTCTTATAATGTCATCTGCTTGCAAGCATAGGTACCTGTTCAGATATGCTGTATGCACCCATCCCTGTGCAATATCACTGATACATTATATACAGATGTATCCTTTGCTCTTAGTAGAGCCAGCCTCACCCACAAACATTAATAGATAATCATAATAATAAAACAAATACAACCATCTCTGGTTACCTGTGTCGTGAAATCCTTCCAATAGGTCTTTAGAGTAGCCTCGGTCAAGGGAATTTGCCTAGCTCTTAGGATAAGGGGAGTGCTCTGCCTTTTTCAGCAGCTCTAGGCTTGTGCTCCTGTCTCCAAGAGAGAAGGAGGAGCTGAGCATAGGGAGGGCTCACATGACGACTGCCACTGTCCGTCTGCAGACCGAGGCGGGGTTCTCCTGAGTTCTGCTGCAGCACCATGGACAGGGCTGTCTCTCTCTCTCTCTAGACTCCCTGTAGCCTCCAGGATCCAGGCATTGATCAATATCTCGTACATGCAACTTCATGTTTCCCAGCATATTCTAATGGCCGAATCCTTTTAGTGTCATTCCTTTGTAATCTGAATTTGCACCGAATAATTCGTGCTGTAGAATTCTTTTTTTCACTCATTGGTTCTGGATACATCATCATATTCCATCACTCAGAGTGGTATCTATTCTAGACAATGTTCCTGAGAGGTAAACATATAAGTGTGCCTTTGTAGAGTACAGATTAATGGTTTGTGATGTAGATTTAGATCGGTTATTAATTTGCCTTAATCCTTGATCTTTAATAAGAAACCCTCTAGGGGGGATGACTAACATATCTTCTCGATGTGAGAAGGGGAGGGGGAGAATGGATGGCAAGGATGGCTAACCTTTGGCACACCAGCAGCTACCATGAAGCTAGCCAAAACATTGATTAAGCATTGGAAGCTCAGATCATATAAGCTACTGTGCCAAAGGTTAACTGGGGACTCATATCTGTGTTCAGCCGGCAAAGAAGCTACATAAGCATCATGGGAAGTGTACTTCACAGGAGCTAATGGGGACTGGGTAAAAGGCGGATCTGCCGGATCCTCCCGGATCCAAACATTTTCACTTATAAATGTATGTTATTGTTGCATATTTAATATATATAGATCTGGATCCCATTTCACGTTTACACAGCCGGATCCATGCATATTTCACATTTAGACAGCCGGATCCACAAATATTTCACATTTACACAACAGGATCCATGCATATTTCACATTTAGACAGCCGGATCCACAAATATTTCACATTTACACAGCCGGATCCATGCATATTTCACATTTATACAGCCGGATCCACGGATATTTCACATTTAGACAGCCGGATCAACAAATATTTCACATTTACACAGCCGGATCCATGCATATTTCACATTTAGACAGCCGGATCCACAAATATTTCACATTTACACAGCTGGATCCATGCATATTTCACATTTATACAGCCGGATCCACGAATATTTCACATTTACAAAGCCGGATCCATGCATATTTCACATTTATACAGCCGGATCCACACATATTTCACATTTAGACAGCCGGATCCACAAATATTTCACATTTACACAGCCGGATCCATGCATATCTCACATTTATACAGCCGGATCCACGGATATTTCACATTTAGACAGCCGGATCCACAAATATTTCACATTTACACAGCCGGATCCATGCATATTTCACATTTAGACAGCCGGATCCTCAAATATTTCACATTTACACAGCTGGATCCATGCATATTTCACATTTACAAAGCCGGATCCATGCATATTTCACATTTATACAGCCGGATCCACAAATATTTCACATTTACACAGCCGGATCCATGCATATTTCACATTTACACAGCCAGATCCACAAATATTTCACATTTACACAGCCGGATCCAAGCATATTTCACATTTACACAGCCGGATCCACGAATATTTCACATTTACACAGCCGGATCCACGAATATTTCACATTTACACAGCCGGATCCATGCATATTTCACATTTATACAGCCGGATCCACGGATATTTCACATTTAGACAGCCGGATCCACAAATATTTCACTTTTACACAGCCGGATCCATGCATATTTCACATTTACACAGCCGGATCCACGAATATTTCACATTTACACAGCCGGATCCATGCATATTTCACATTTAGACAGCCGGATCCACGAATATTTCACATTTACACAGCCGGATCCATGCATATTTCACATTTAGACAGCCGGATCCACAAATATTTCACATTTACACAGCCGGATCCATGCATATTTCACATTTAGACAGCCGGATCCACACATATTTCACATTTAGACAGCCGGATCCACAAATATTTCACATTTACACAGCCGGATCCATGCATATTTCATTTATACAGCCGGATCCACGGATATTTCACATTTAGACAGCCGGATCCACAAATATTTCACATTTACACAGCCGGATCCATGCATATTTCACATTTAGACAGCCGGATCCACAAATATTTCACATTTACACAGCTGGATCCATGCATATTTCACATTTACAAAGCCGGATCCATGCATATTTCACATTTATACAGCCGGATCCACAAATATTTCACATTTACACAGCCGGATCCATGCATATTTCACATTTACACAGCCAGATCCACAAATATTTCACATTTACACAGCCGGATCCAAGCATATTTCACATTTACACAGCCGGATCCACGAATATTTCACATTTACACAGCCGGATCCACGAATATTTCACATTTACACAGCCGGATCCATGCATATTTCACATTTATACAGCCGGATCCACGGATATTTCACATTTAGACAGCCGGATCCACAAATATTTCACATTTACACAGCCGGATCCATGCATATTTCACATTTACAAAGCCGGATCCACGAATATTTCACATTTACACAGCCGGATCCACGAATATTTCACATTTACACAGCCTGATCCATGCATATTTCACATTTAGACAGCCGGATCCACGAATATTTCACATTTACACAGCCGGATCCATGCATATTTCACATTTAGACAGCCGGATCCACAAATATTTCACATTTACACAGCCGGATCCATGCATATTTCACATTTAGACAGCCGGAACCACGAATATTTCAAATTTACACAGCTGGATCCATGCATATTTCACATTTAGACAGCCGGATCCACGAATATTTCACATTTACAAAGCCGGATCCATGCATATTTCACATTTATACAGCCTGATCCACAAATATTTCACATTTACACAGCCGGATCCATGCATATTTCACATTTACACAGCAGGATCCACAAATATTTCACATTTACACAGCCGGATCCATGCATATTTCACATTTATACAGCCGGATCCACAGATATTTCACATTTAGACAGCCGGATCCACAAATATTTCACATTTACACAGCCGGATCCATGCATATTTCACATTTAGACAGCCGGATCCACAAATATCTCACATTTACACAGCCGGGTCCATGCATATTTCACATTTAGACAGCCGGATCCACAAATATTTCACATTTACACAGCCGGATCCATGCATATTTCACATTTACACAGCCGGATTCATGCATATTTCACATTTACACAGCCGGATTCATGCATATTTCACAGTTACACAGCCGGATCCATGCATGTTTCACATTTAAACAGCTGGATCCACGAATATTTCACATTTACACAGCCGGATCCATGCATATTTCACATTTAGACAGTCGGATCCACAAATATTTCACATTTACACAGCCGGATCCATGCATATTTCACATTTATAAAGCTGGATCCAAGGATATTTCACATTTAAACAGCTGGATTCATGTATTGTTCACATCTATACAGCCGGATCCATGCATTTGTCACATCTATACAGCCGGATCCTTGCATATTTCACATGTACACAGCCGGATCATGACTATATAGATGTGAAATATGCAAGAATCCGGCTGTATAGATGTAAAATATGCAAGGATCTGGCTGTGTAAATGTGAAATATGTAAGCATCCGGTTTTGTCGATGTGAAATACGCAAGGATCCGTGTGTGTAAATGTGAACAATACATGAATCCAGCTGTTTAAATGTGAAATATGCTTGGATCCGGCTGTGTAAATTCGAAATATGCGTGGATCCGGCTGTGTAAATGTGAAATATTATTGGATCCAGCTGTGTAAATGTGAAATATTATTGGATCCGGCTGTGTAAATGTGAAATATGCGTGGACCCGGCTGTGTAAATTTGAAATATGCGTGGATCCGGCTGTGTAAATTCGAAATATGCGTGGATCCGGCTGTGTAAATGTGAAATATTATTGGATCCGGCTGTGTAAATGTGAAATATGCGTGGATCCGGGTGTGTAAATGTGAAATATGCATGGATCCGGCTGTGTAAATTCGAAATATGCGTGGATCCGGCTGTGTAAATGTGAAATATGCGTGGATCCGGCTGTGTAAATGTGAAATATGCGTGAATCCTGCTGTGTAAATGTGAAATATGCATGGATTCGGCTGTGTAAATGTGAAATATGCGTGGATCCGGCTGTGTAAATGTAAAATATGGGTGGATCCGGCTGTGTAAATGTGAAATATGGGTGGATCCGGCTGTGTAAATGTGAAATATTATTGGATTCGGCTGTGTAAATGTGAAATATGCGTGGATCCGGCTGTGTAAATGTGAAATATGGGTGGATCCGGCTGTGCAAATGTGAAATATGCGTGGATCCGGCTGTGTAAATGTAAAATATGCGTGGATCCGGCTGTGTAAATGTGAAATATGGGTGGATCCGGCTGTGTAAATGTGAAATATGGGTGGATCCGGCTGTGTAAATGTGAAATATTATTGGATTTGGCTGTGTAAATGTGAAATATGCGTGGATCCGGCTGTGTAAATGTGAAATATGCGTGGATCGGCTGTGTAAATGTGAAATATGCGTGGATCCGGCTGTGTAAATGTGAAATATGAGTGGATCCAGCTGTGTAAATGTGAAATATGAGTGGATCCGGCTGTGTAAATGTGAAATATGCGTGGATCGGGTGTGTAAATGTGTAATATGAGTGGATCCGGCTGTGTAAATGTGAAATATGTGTGAATCCTGCTGTGTAAATGTGAAATATGCGTGGATCCGGCTGTGTAAATGTGAAATATGTGTGAATCCTGCTGTGTAAATGTGAAATATGAGTGGATCCGGCTGTGTAAATGTGAAATATGTGTGAATCCTGCTGTGTAAATGTGAAATATGCGTGGATCCGGCTGTGTAAATGTGAAATATGCGTGGATCCAGCTCTATATACATTAAATATGCAACAATAACATACATTTATAAGTGAACATGTTTGGATCCGGGAGGATGCGGCTAGATCCGGCAGATCCGCCTTTTACCCAGTTCCGAGCTAATGTGCCAAACGTTAGCTGTGGACTACAGGCTTTATTCATGAAAGCTGGAATTGCAGGGATTTGACAAGTGAACTTCAAACTTAAGGCCAAAAGTAACAGAGCTGTAAAAGTTCAGCAGAATTGGAGAACTCTTCCAACTTAGTTACATTGGCCTTAAGTTTGAAATCCACTAGAATAAAGTCTAAAATTCCTATGATCATCCACTAGCTATTTAGCTGATGGAGCGTCAAGTGAAGTGACGTTAAAGGGACTGGATCAGCTGGATATAGTTTTTACTGTGAATGAAGAGCAAAAAAATGTTTTAAAATGGTCCATACATAGTGTTAGCGAAACTGAAAGCAAATGCCTAAATTAGTTGAGAAATGTGTCTATGCCACAGATGATGTCATAAACAGGAGACTATATTTCCTATGATCCTCATCCAGCCATTTTATATGAAGAAAAGCATTACAGCAAAGCTTAAATTGAAGGGGTTAATACAGACAGACAGGTGGCAAATTGCACACAGTAGTGGTTAGCAAACACAGAAGGGTGGAACGTGTAAATTAACTCAAACAAGGTGCAATCATATATTGCGTTAGCAGAAATGCATGCAAACGCACAAAATAAAATAGATATATGTTTTAACCCTTTGAGTTGCACAGGAAAATTTCCGTTTTTGGAAGTTTGCTATATCTTGCTTTATTAAGGATTCCTTCCAGGTTATATATAGAGCACCATTTTTTTCAAGAGAAGTTCAGCATTTCCTTTATAGGCGACTTGAGGTGCATTTTACATCATATGACAAAATATGATGTCATAATGACCATATATTTTTGTTTTCCAACAATTCTCCCTAATGGCCTGGAATCAATGCTGGTCATTAGCAGAACAACTGGTGTTTGCGATAAATTAGCGCACATTCTTGATTCAATGCCCGCCACTTAATGCAGCTGATATTTCCACAATAACCTCTTCAGTGCTGTAGTGAACACAAACAGTGCTCCTTACAGTACTGAACGAGTTAAGCTTAGATATAAAAAAGATGGGGGAGTCATGGGGGCTCCATCAAAGCCACCCCCCAGCATGCTGCCCAGTTCCCTATTAATAGATGGGACTAAGGGTTGCCAAATTGCTTCTGATCCCCGGCCTCAATATACCAATTTGGTCAGAGGCTGGCAAAATGCCCCTGCCTCCCTAAAATGAATAACGGAGGCAGGGGCATGCCCCTTAAATATACACAGGGCCAGGTGCTGCACAAGCACCCACTGGCCCACCTTTCATAATACATGGGACTGGCTAAGTGCCCACACCCGCTAAGTAATTAATGTGGCCATGCTCCCTATCAATACATGGGACCAGGTTTGGTCAAATGCCCCAGGCCCCTTAAAATAAATACAAATATATTTCCCATAGTTTTGAAAATCAGCCAATGCTAGGACTGGGACCAGGGAGCTTTTATATTGGCTGACAAAGTCAGCCAATCACATAGCTCCTTAGTCATTTGAAATTTCAGCCCTACAGGTTTTACTCCACAGGGCACTCTTTGTGTTCCAGGGGGTGGGCAGTGATTTTGTTTGGAGGTTTATTTAATTCTGGACTTCATGATACTCTGGGTAGAGGTACAAGGCTAGGTAGCGTAATTAAATAAAATATTTAGTTTATTTTATTGGATTCTTGGCAAATCACTGACTCAATGGGCAATATATTTTATTTATTTTAGGGATATATTAAAGGCCAAGGGAATTTTACCAGCCCCTCGTCCTGTTTATTTATAGCGGACATAAAAAGGGGAATCAGGGGCATTTTAGCAACTCCTGATCCCATCTGTTAATGTAATTTCATGGCCCCGGTATTCTTAATTGGGGGTCTGTCACTAGGGGACTTTGGAAGGTGACTATTACAATTCCAGTCCCCTGTGGTAACTTGTCTTGCTTTCACAATCTCTCTTAACACAGTGAACAGGCCTAGGTGGGAGGGCCAATAAGTTTTTCCCTCCCTCCCACTAATTGCTTAATGTAAGTAACATAGTAATATAGTAATTTAGGTTGAAAAAATACACAAGTCCATCAAGTTCAACCCTTCTACCTATCATTCTATCTTTTGATCCAAAAGAAGGCAAAAACCCCCAAGGAAGCTATTTTGAATTTTGTCTCCTAGGCGGAAAAATTCCTTCTTGACACTAAAGGGCAATCAGATTTCTCCTTGCATCAATAAGCTCTATTATTAATGCTTATTCTATTATTAATAGCCCTGTATGTTCTGCATCCTGACCATATTTAAATGCATCTATTGTAGTTGATAGCACCACCTCTCTTGGCAGTGAATTCCATAACATTATTGTCCTTACCGTAAAGAATCCCTTCCTTTGCTGTCTACGAAATCTTTGCGTTTCCAGTCTCAGGTGGTGACCTCTTGTTCTGTGTACCTTTCTGTTAATGAACAGGTCACTGGAGAGCTCTTTATATTGGCCCTGCACATATTTATATAATGTTATTATATCCCCCCTGAGATGCCTTTTTTGTAACTTACATAAATGCAACTTTTTAAGCCTTACTTCATAACTAAGATCCTCCAATCCCCTTATTAATTTTGTAGCCCTCCTTTGCACTTTTTCTAGTTCCATCATATCCTTTTTAAGGACTGGTGCTGCATATTCAAGGTGAGGTCTTACCACTGACGTGTAAATAGGCAAGATGATATCCTACTCCAGTGAATCAATACCTCGTTTTATACATGCCAGCATCTTATTGGCCCTTGCAGCTGCTGACTGGCTTTGAGCACTGTTATCTACAATTATTTTTCATTAGTAGTTTTTCCCAGGGAGATGTCATTTAAAGTACATGTTGCTATGTTATTATTTTACCATAATGCATAACTTATTTGCCCAGTCCCCCACTCTGTCCAAATATTCCTGTAAAGAACAAAAATCAAGGTTAGTTTGTATTACCTTACCTAATTTTGTGTCGTTAGCAAACACTGAGAAATGGCTCCCAACACAACTCTGGAGATCATTAATAAACAAGTTAAAAAGAAAAGGGCCCAAAACAGACCCCTGAGGTACTCCGCTCAATACCATGGTCCAATTTGAGGATTTTCCATTTACAATAACCCTCTGCATTCTATCTTTTAGCCAATTTTCAATCCAAATACATACATTTGCCCCCAAACCTATTTCTCTCAATTTGTAGAGTAACCTTTTATGTGGAATCGTATCAAATGCTTTAGCGAAGTCTAAATAGCTCACATCAACTGCCACACCTAGATCTATATGTTTACTGACCTCTTCATAGAATGTTATTAAGTTTGTTTGACAAGACCTGTCTTTCACAAAACCATGTTGACTTTTACTAATTATATTCTGTTTCAGAGATGCATGAATACACTGGATGTGATCTAAAACACATCATCTCAATTAAGGTTTTCTAAGCTATAGCCAGGCAGAGAATCATTCAGTTTCTTTTCTTCCTTAGTGGAGGTGGTAAGTTTGAACTTGCATCAGGGAGTCATTACTAGATGTGGAGGCCTAACCATGGGTGAGATCAAATGTGTGGGGAAAGGGTTTACTATATGATAAAGATACATATATAGAAATAGAGAGAGATTAAAAGGGGTTGTTCCCGTGTGGGGATTGGCTGTGTGTTTGTGATACATGTTTAGTATTGTGTTGTTGCCTTGTAATAAATTCCTTTTAATGAAGATAGACCTATTCTGTGATATATTATATTATATATATATTTATATATTAATTTGGGGATACACCACATTACCTAGAATTAATTTAACGTTCTTTAGAGAATAAAAATAAAAATACCTCAAGTTGGTAAATAGGTTTTCTAAGATAAATATATAGAGTTCTAACTGTATGTGTAATGGCTTTGATTAGATTATGTATCTTATTAAATACATGGCATATATTAAAATGCCACAGCAAAATATAACATCAATATAACCATACAAAAGTACCACATTTCCTCAAATATAGGATGACCCCCCCCAAACACTGGATATTAATTTAAGAACAGTTTTCTTTGCATTTCTTGTTTTTATTTCCTTGTATTTGCACTGAAAAAAAAACTGGTCTTATATATCAGCAAATACAGTATTTATTTTCAGAAAGAACACATCTAAGGCTGTAATACCATCAACATTAAAGTAAAAGAATGAGGCTCTATGTCAACTCAGACTCCTCGTGCTTTTGGGGGCCAAACAACCCATTAGATTTAAAAAAAAAGTTTACTTTTGACCAACTGCTTGCAGTAGTGTTAAAACCCAATAGATCTGATCATAAACAGTGATCAGATCATTTGGGCACAATGACAGGGACCAGATATGGGTTATTTATGACCTTTCAGGTTCCTGGGTGAAAAGGTTAAGCTCCAGTGACGTCACTAGAAGGCGTGACAAACAAAAACGTCTGGGCACAGAGTAAGCAACATTCTATTTAAAACAATATAAAATATGTCAATATCAAAAAACACATGAAAAAGTGTTAAGCAAAACACATGTCCAGCACAGACGCCAATAAGCAACCACAGTAAAAAGGATCAATAGGTACTGTTATACACAATCACAGACCATCACTTCAGGAATCGCAAGGGGAATATATCAAAATACAATTGAAATACGTACATGGACAGGAAAATGCAAATACATAGTAATAGCATGTATGACATGGAAATGGATGAATACATTAGCATACTTCATCATGGGCCAGTGTGTTCTGAATGCAGGAATACACACCCTAATCCACACATAAGATCCTAGCAATCAGACCAAAGTGCTTCACAGACCCTTAATCAGGAACATTAGAAAAAGGAGGTAGATTCATAACCACACCCACTACTACACCCAGGCAGAGAGCGAACTCTGGTTTACAAATTGAGACAGAAGGCCCAGAGGAAGACCTAGCAGGAGGACTCATCGTACCTAGGCATATGCTTGCCAGGGAAAAGGTACTCTGATTACCAACTTTCCAAGAACTTTAGGTTTTCCAGTGTGGCCATTCTGGATTTATACTAGCACAGAACATGGGTAACAACCAGAAACTCAAGCCTTTAGCAAGAGAGCCAGTCTCTCTGGCATGTGATTTGTGCGAGTGCCTTTTATTAATGGAATAATTGTGTTAGGCTTTTAAAACACTCCTGGGCTACATTCTATCTTGCCTCTAATGTTATATGATCTATATCACTGGTTTCCTTTGGGACCTAAGTGTGTGTTTTGTACTGTGTGGTCTTTCTTTTGTTCTACTACGTGGGGCAATTATCCCAGGCATCACTCAGACAAGAGCAGCACTTTGCCATCGCTAGGTAGGAGGGGCAACTGGGGCTGAAGCCCAAATCTCTGACACTGGACTTTTTTTTTGTCTCACCCCCTTTCCTTCTTCTGATGTCACATGACATCCCAGCTCTCAGAAGAAAAGTGGCAATGGACAGCAGCAGCTCAATGTTGTCTGTACCCATGCACAGACCACTCTCAACCATAAGACTGCAGGTGCCCTGAGAGGTAAAAAAACAGGTATGGGTTCACTTATTGAAACAATTATTCTGGTGTGTGTGTCTGTGTTAGCTTGTGTGTGTGTGCATGTGAGACAATGTGTGTGTGTGTATATACAATTTCTTTTTTATGTAATAATAAAATATTATTTTACATGGATTATGATACATTTAATAATGTTTAAACTTTTTTTTACCCTACGGGTGAGCTCTTGGAAATAAATATTTTACTATTATAAACATCATTTTTTGGGGGGTGGGGGGTTGCTGCATGCTACTCTCTACCTGTTAGTTCTCACAGGCTGAATAGGTGAGATCCTTTGATCTATTTTTTTTTAGACCCATAGCTCTTTACACTACCTCCAGCGCTAGCATTCCTTTTGCTAGCACAGTTCCTGATTGGCTGAGCATTACTGGGAATATTGTCCCAAACAGCAGGTGTGCAAAGATTAGCCATCAATTTTTTAAAGTGCTAAAACTGTGGTCCCTGCTTGAATTGAATAAAGACCATATTATTCACTCTTCTTAACGATGCAAAGATATCTCAATTATTCATGCCAGCTCTTGTTTTATTAATAACAATATTTTTGTTAACATATTTTTCTAACAGTTGCAAAAAGATTCATAATTTAAAGAAATGCTGGAGTTTGGAAGGCAAGGATTGTTTTGCATTATATTTTGTATTATTATAATTCTGCAACAGTAACATGAATTCTTGAGCAGGCACTTTATTATGCAGTGGGAAAATGTCCATACTTCCAAATTCAGTGTAGATTCATGATACATTATCTCTGTAGATTGGCTACATTTTGCTTTAAATGAAGGATAGAAAGATAAACTAAGTATTTAAAGTGTTACTATTAGTGTGATAGGACATATAAACAGAAGTGGAGTGTGTACATTATGTAATGCGTAATAATAAATAGCTGTAATTTTAGATTTTTTTTTTTAGAAAATATTAGACACAAAATTTTACCATAAAAACCCCAATAAACTACCACTGTACACAGAAAAATAATAACATGAAAAAATAATAAATGAAAATGTAATAAATGAAAAAATAAAAAACTCAGGTGTATGGAGCTGAAGACAGGTGACCCATTTCCACATCACAATATGTATCAGAAAGGTCCTAGAAGATGATGATAACAAGTACTTTCATCTGGTTGTCAGACAAATAAATATATATATATATATATATATATATATATATATATATATATACAAATAATGCAGAGCTTAGTAGCAAGAAACACATTTTAATAAAACAATAGATAAAATAAACAATCACAAAAATCCAGCACTCTAAAACATATGTTTGTAAAGTGCATAAATGCTCAATAAGAACACCAAAGTCTGAAATTGTTTATTAACCCTTAAATTGCATTGAACATCTCCAGGGCACTGGAAAAAATTAATGTATGATAATCACAGGTGAGTTGAGGTGAGATAAACATATACATTATAAAACGGGCCTATAAAACATCATATTTCCCAAAATATAAAACACATCAAATAAAACCAGAAGACAATGAACAGCAGACAGTCCATGTTCTTGGATGCATTGCTGTTTGTCACATTATAAGCAAGACCAATATGGAAGCTGTCATGTGATTAAAAGGACAACCCCATATGATGTCATGAGTACTGGCATGGTATGAATAGGGGACAAATATGTTGATATTTTCCATACGTTGTTATCGTTCTACGTACTGCTTGCTAATCATAAAACACTATAGGGTTTTACTCAATAAAGAGAGAATTGTGGGGAATTAAGACGGAAATTTCAAACTTAACGCCAAAGATGCAGAGTTGGAAAAATTCTCCAACACAGCTGAATGGGTAAAGTTTGAAATTCATGTTTCACAGTATATAAAAATATTATAAGAATAGATTTAAGTGCTAGGCCCTACCATAAATATAGGTGATATTTAGATATGCAGCTCACATCCAGGTGGAAAAGATAAGAAGAATAAGAAGAAATAGATCCAGTGTACAGGTGGAGCGCAACAGAGAAATAAAGTGAAAACCAGAATTATTCTGCGTTTAAAAAAAATTAGTTTTTTCTTTTAAAACAGACTTATATCTCGAAAGAGGGCAAGATGAGTTTGATTGAAGAACTCAGATGTATGGTATACCCAAAAAACAAATGGACAATACAATAGTGCACTCTGTTTGAAAGAATTTTGGTATATGTATAAGGGTGATGGGAGTTATACTTGCAAAACAGGAGCAGTATACTGCTCTCTGCAAACATATCAGAGAGGTCCCCCAGAAATTTGTTTTTAGTGGGACTTTCTCTGAATGCTCCTCATCAACAGCACATATGTGTGATATTGTATGTATTATGGGAATAAGAAAGACCCCACAATCGTGAAATACATCAATACAAATTTAATTAAAAAAAGGCTTACTTAAAAGTATTGTGAGGTTTGTACCACTCAGTATATCCGCAATTACAGCTATAACCCACTGATTAAGGTAGTAGAGCAACAATGTCTCAGCCAGCAAGAGAAACCGAATTCCGGCTTTCGTTTCTGCAGACTGACGGAGAAAAAACTATTTCGACTCAGCACGAGGAGGAGGGGGCTCCACCTGTACACTGTATCTAGAAAAATATTATAACATTTTTAAAACCAATTGTAGGTTATCTTTTTTTTTCTTCAACCTAAAGGCTTTTTATGGCCTTTTGCAAAATAACAATAAATAATAGGTGAACGAGGGCCGGGAGAGCACATCCGACACCACTTACCACCAGCCTGCTCCATTGACGCATAGCAGCAAGTATGCATGCATAATGTTGCTTTTCTCCATTCCATGGTTCCCCCATTAAAAAGCAGTAACTGGTATTCATCAGACAAGGCATTGTTTTCCTTATCCACAACTGTACAGTGTTTTGCTTTCATTATATGACTACAAGTGCAGTTTCTTGTGCTTTGCTAAAAGCAGTATAACTCTTCTGGGTGGCTGCATGTCATACCCCATTATCAAGTTTTTTTGCATTGTGCATTCTCTTATTGATGTTGTGCTGCACTGTCAGCTGACTAAATGTAGCCCCTCCGTTGTGCTGCTCAGTTTAGCATCCCCTTTTGTCCTTTTTTTCCTTTTTTATTCATGTCCTGTTTTGGACTATTGTGTGCAAATGGATGAGGATAACAAACGCAGGAGCATTTTGAAGAACACTTAAATCATTTAACTTATCCATTTATTCTCTGAACCACGTACACCTCATTTATAGGAAGGCTTAAAATCCTGTGACTTCCCATTCATACACATTCACTGAATTTATCTGAATTCACCTCGTGACTATCTATTTCATGTCAGATGTTCCTATAACTCAGTGTAAAGATGCAATTGGACCTGACCCTATGTAGTTCCTGACAAAGACAAGAATCAAATGGGTTATTTTTTTCAGTTCCTCTTTTGCTGTAGAACATTTTGATGTACTCTGTGAGTGTCTGTTACCATTATCTTGTATTTTCATATACTGCTGTATGAGGAAGGCAGCCTGTCTCCTGTGTACTTTCTATCCATGATGTGTGACTTTAAAGGCCCATTTAAATTCTTTAAATGGAAAAATAAACTATTTGTGTTAATAAGTTGGTAAAACACATGCAAAAATCAGGTACCAAACACACCACAAATTAGAAAAAAAAGTGTAATTAATTGTCTCTTTAACATGTAAAAAAATTGTAGTGTTTCTCAACTCAGAAGGTTAACTAGCAGTGCCAGTGTAGTTGGTTGCTTTATTATTTCTAAATGTTCAGCTCACCTCATCTCACCTCAACTCACAACTATGCAATGAAGACATGTATTTCTCCACACAGGGCTCTATACTTCATAAAGGAGCAGCTCATCTTTTAGTGAAAAGACCCCTATGGGGAGAAATATATTTTTATTGCATAGCCTTCTTAGCCCTGTAAACCTGTTCACCATATCCATTTGCATAAAGGTACAAGTTGTAGGGACTCTGTAAGTGCAATACTATGGAGACCTTTGTGAATATAGGAAACCAATTAGGCTTTGGTCAATCTTTGCACATATCATTATTGTATGTATCCAGAGTTTTACTGAATGCTTAAATAATTCCTTCTGTGCTCTCTGGAAATGTTTGTTTTTCCGTGAAAAATATGTTACAATTTCAGTTTTTTTTTAATTTTTAATTTTATTTATTTGTTTATTTTTTGGCTTCTTCACTTTGTTTTCAAGGGATTTTATGTTAACTGTCTTTAATGTGCCAAGGAGTTTGATAAGAAAATTGTAATCAAGACATCCTTGAAGATGCACTTCAGAAATAGGCTCCTAAATCAACTGATTACAGCAAGCTCTCATTTAGGAATGGGGTGTACCGCTGACTCAATGTACGTGAAGAGCACCGCAGAGTGGAGTCGAGTGATGTCAGCACTCGTATTCCTCAAGACGCTTTCATGAAATTTCAGATGTAAAGGCCTTTCCAAAATTTGTAATCCTTGCTTACACTTAACAGGCTTTCTCATACATGATACCATGAGCACGTTCCTTGTTTAATAAAATTGTATTGATAGTTGATGAATGGAACAGAACATTGTATGGAGAATGAAAGCTTCAATAAAGTGACCATTGAGATTGATGATTAGATGGTAGCAGAAAAATGACAGAGCTCACATGCTGGAAAGTATATACACTTAAAAGTAAATGTGATTTGACTAACAAGCCTAAAAAACACTACCGAAACCGGAAGACAAATCAGTTTCCTCATAAAAGCTGAACAAAAATCCTTTAGGGGCACACCTAAACCAAGGGCATCTGGTTGGACATCAAAGTCGGATAGCATATACTTCGGGGGCAATTATTTTGTTTTGTGCATGCATATATCTCTTTCACAGTCACGTCCTCTTTACGGATTTCCTATTATCTAACCCAGTTTCGAATCTTGATATGTGTGATAGGTTATTAGTCATGTTCTTTCTAAGAAAGTTATTAATGTTAAACCAAATGCCATGAATGGATGGGAGGAGGATTGGGGTATGTTTTCCCATCCAGTCCTGGTATAGTGCATGGCGCGCAACAAGAAGGGCCGTCCACTGTATCAGTTTGCACAAGCAGTATTATAAATTGACCCACATGTGGTACTTGGTTCCCACACAAGTGAATAGACTCCATCCCAGTTGTCACAGTGTTTGTTGGCGATGTCAAAAACCCGTGGGGACACCGGGCCACATATGGTGGGATTGTTATAAAATCATCCTGCCTCATTAGTACCACAAGGCTTCCTGTTCCACATTTACCTTCCGGCCACTACAATGATAACTATTTACTCATTAACATACTACTGGCCTTTAAAATTATTATTGGAGACAAAAAGTCATTCCAACGTACTCAGAGATTAAAGCCCAAATAAACTTCCAATCTGAATCTCTGAAAGAGCTCTCCAGTGACCTGTTCATTAACAGAAAGGTACAAAGAACAAGAGGTCACCCCCTCAGACTGGAAGAGCAAAGATTTTATAGACAGCAAAGGAAGGAATTCTTTACGGTTAGGACAATAAAGTTATGGAACTCCCTGCCAAGAGAGGTAGTGCTATAAACCACAATAGATGCATTTAAAAATGGTTTGGATGTTTTTTTAGGAAAGCAGAACATACAGGGCTATTAATAATAGAATATGCATTAATAAAAGAGCTTATTGATCCAAGGAGAAATATGATTGCCTCTTGGAGTCAAGAAGGATTTTTTTCCCCCAGGAGGCAAAATTCGAAATAGCTTCCTTAGGGGTTTTTGCCTTCTTTTGGATCAAAAGCTGTAATGATAGGTAGAAGGGTTGAACTTGATGGACTTGTGTCTTTTTTCAACCTAAATTACTATGTTACTATGTTACTATGAATCCCAAAAATATTTTTATAGTAATAACTAAATTTGTATAATAAAACATGGATATCTTTGAACACAAAAATCTTGTAGACTGAATTTATACCCAAACCTGTGAGACTTCATTATAATATAATCTGACCTTATTTATCCCGCTGTGTAACTCTTTAACTCCCCTTGTACTCCCAAACTCTTATACTGTCTTGGAGAAGAATCGCCTCATAAATCCCGGATTTGTCCACATAATTGATATGACTGTATTTTTTCTTTGTCTTGTGTTATTGTTCTTATAAATTGTCGTTTTATATGACTTATACTATACGTGTTTGTTTTTGAACATTAAAATATGATAGAGCCCAGTGAATTGTGTATTTTCTATAAATACTGCAATGTCTTGATTTTCTTAGGGAACTAAGTATTTGCACCACATTCACACATACTTAAGATGAAATGCTGCTGGCTTTTGATATTTAAGACCACATGAAAAGTTCCCAGACCTTATAAAAATCTAATTTTTCACTTGTTAGGCTGAGATGATAGAAATTAATATTCATGTTTTAAAATGTTGGACACTGTTGCATAGAGCCAAAAAACCTGCAGCAAAGTGGGAGTAATACCACCATTTAAAAAAGAAATTCATACATTGACCCTATTTTCATTCAATAGTTTATGAAATTATCATCCGATCCTGTTTAGTTTAGAGAATACCACTGGTTGCACTGCAAGGAAGCCGTAAGGCGTTAGCCTCTCTTAATTTATCCATGGCCATGGCCTGTCACTGTGTTATCAATGGTCTGCTAGGCTGCTTGGTTGATAGAGAAGCCTTTGCCATTGTGAGACTATAGTCTGATTGACCAGTAAGAGACCATCAGTGGACACCATGTCTGCCATCAACTTGAGACATCCGCAGTTCATTATTCATAGATGTAGGTCATTAAATGCTGGTGTTTTCTATTAAATAAATTATTTCAATACAATTATAATATTAGGGAGCAGACATGTTGTTTAGAATCTTGGTCAGATGTATCAGATCTTCCTTTATCTCAATGGTTTTTAACCTTTTTATTGCTCATGGACAACGTCTGAGTTTCATTTACACCCGGTGGGCTCCGCTCATATTTTTTACAATACATGTCCTATTTAAAAATTATGTATACTTCATCAACAACACTTCTTCGTAAAATGTAATATTCATTTATAAACAAGTTATATTCTATTTATAATATCAGGAATATTATCAATACAAAATTATTTTAGGAACTGTAATCTTTACTTCTATCACTTAGAATATTTTTTCTACTTATGCATTTGTGTCCGAAGGATTTTTTACTAAAAAAATCCTAACTACCTTTCCCCTCTCTCATTTCAATGCTTCCCAACCTTCTCCCCATAACATACTTTTGTTAGCTCAGGAGAGGGGTTGTTATTTAACCCCTTAGTGACTAGTTCTATGCTGCATGTGATGTGCCTCGAAGACCAGAATTCCATTATTTTTGTCAAACGTTTGCTTAACTATGATTTCTTTCTTCGTGTTTAGTCCACCCACACAAATTATATATCATTTTTTAAAGGACTGATGGGGCTTTCTTTTGATACTATTATTTTCCTCATATGATATAATTTACTGTTTAAAAAATATATAAAACATGACGCCAAAACTAACTTTGACCTTATTATTTTTAAACATTTACAAACTGTAAAAAAAATACCCTGTAAAAACTGTAGAAATATTTCTAATATGTGTCCTGAGTTTAGAAATACCAATGTTTCCATGTTTTTGTGTTTTTTTTTCAAGTAATAGGGCAACAACCAATAGTAGCATTTTCTTCTACAGTGACCTTTTTGACCAAAACCCTAATCCTAAATTTAACCCTATCACTAAATCTACCCCAACCCTTATTCTAACCCTTTTACTAACCCTAATTCTAACCCTAATTGTAACCCTAACCATAGATCTAGGTTAGGGGGGTGCCGAATTCACTCTCGGAGGCTGCTTTGGATATGAAGCAGCCTCTGGGAATAACCGCCGGCATGTAGCGCTGCTCTAAGGAGCACAACACTACATTAAAACTCAGGACGTCCTCGTGGTCCTCAAGAACCATGCTTTGCAGGACGTGCGTTAAGGGGTTAAACAATAATAGGAAAATACAGTTGCAAGAAAAAGTATGTGAACCCTTTGGAATGATATGGATTTCTGCACAAATTGGTCATAAAATGTGATCTGATCTTCATCTAAGTCACAACAATAGACAATCACAGTCTGCTTAAACTAATAACACACAAATAATTAAATGTTACCATGTTTTTATTGAACACACCATGTAAACATTCACAGTGCAGGTGGAAAAAGTATGTGAACCCCTAGACTAATGACATCTCCAAGAGCTAATTGGAGTGAGGTGTCAGACAACTGGAGTCCAATCAATGAGATGAGATTGGAGGTGTTGGTTACAGCTGCCCTGCCCTATAAAAAACACACACCAGTTCTGGGTTTGCTTTTCACAAGAAGCATTGCCTGATGTGAATGATGGCTCGCACAAAAGAGCTCTCAGAAGACCCACGATTAAGAATTGTTGACTTGCATAAAGCTGGAAAGGGTTATAAAAGTATCTCCAAAAGCCTTGCTGTTCATCAGTCCACGGTAAGACAAATTGTCTATAAATGGAGAAAGTTCAGCACTGCTGCTAGCACTGCTGCTACTCTCCCTAGGAGTGGCCGTCCTGTAAAGATGACTGCAAGAGCACAGCGCAGACTGCTCAATGAGGTGAAGAAGAATCCTAGAGTGTCAGCTAAAGACTTACAAAAGTCATTGGCATATGCTAACATCCCTGTTAGCGAATCTACAATACGTAAAACACTAAACAAGAATGGATTTCATGCGAGGATACCACAGAGGAAGCCACTGCTGTCGAAACAAAACATTGCTGCACGTTTACAGCTTGCACAAGAGCACCTGGATGTTCCACAGCAGTACTGTCAAAATATTCTGTGGACAGATGAAACCAAAGATGAGTTGTTTGGAAGAAACACACAACACTATGTGTGGAGAAAAAGAGGCATAGTACACCAACATCAAAACCTCATCCCAACTGGGAAGTATGGTGGTGGGGGCATCATGGTTTGGGGCTGCTTTGCTGCGTCAGGGCCTTGACGGATTGCTATCATCAAAGGAAAAATGAATTCCCAAGTTTTTCAAGACATTTTGCAGGAGAACTTAAGGCCATCTGTCCACCAGCTGAAGCTCAGCAGACGATGGGTGTTGCAACAGGACAACGACCCAAAGCAAAGAAGTAAATCAACAACAGAATGGCTTAAACAGAAGAAAATAGGCCTTCTGAAGTGGCCCAGTCAGAGTCCTGACCTCAACCCGATTGAGATGCTGTGGCATGACCTCAAGAAAGCGATTTACACCAGACATCCCAAGAATATTGCTGAACTGAAACAGTTCTGTAAAGAGGAATGGTCAAGAATGACTCCTGACCATTGTGCACGTCTGATCTGCAACTACAGGAAACGTTTGGTTGAAGTTATTGCTGCCAGAGGAGGTTCAACCAGTTATTAAATCCAAGGGTTCACATACTTTTTCCACCTGCACTGTGAATGTTTACATGGTGTGTTCAATAAAAACATGGTAACATTTCATTCTTTGTGTGTTATTAGTTTAAGCAGACTGTGATTGTCTATTGTTGTGACTTAGATGAAGATCAGATCACATTTTATGACCAATTAGTGCAGAAATCCATATCATTCCAGAGGGTTCACATACTTTTTCTTGCAACTGTATATAACCCAGGTAGCAGCTACTAACAGACCAGAATGTACCTGCACAATATGAGCCAATCAGATGCCTTAAATTCCTTGTTAGCTGGGTTTTGAAAATTAGCCCGTGAGGAAGCTGGGTTTGAAGGCATCTGATCTGACTGACACAGTTAGCCAATCAGATATTGGTTTCCCTTAAAATTAAATCTTTGCTCTCAGACCAGGGATTTCATTATGCACCCGTCCTTGACCGGGGAAGGATGCTCAGATAGGGAGCTTGCACTTTTTTTTAATGATTTTTTTCTGGTGGCAGGATATTTAAAAATAATAAGTGGATTCCTTTTTATTTTTTGGTGGCCGCATTCCTTGGGACAGAAGATGAGATCTGAGATTGCAGCTGGAACCTGGAACAGGTAATCATTTTTTACAGGGCACCCTTTGGGTGCTAGGGGGATGGGCAGTGATTTTCGCTGGCCAACCCCCTGGCACCCAAATGGTAATTCTTTTTTGTTTTCAGTTAAATCGTCACCCTTACCTGGTTAAGGTAGAGGTAGGGATATAGGAAGATAATATTTTATTTTAATTTATTTTATTTGATGGGGCCATTATTTTTTTAATTATGGGCTTTGGGGCTAATGGAAGCCCCAGAGGCCAGCAGGGGTAATTTTTTTTATTTTTTATTATGGAGGTCCGGAGATATTTTAGTAGCCTCTGGACTATGGAGGGGCTATTATTGTATGGGAGCCTGAGCAATAGGAGTCATTTGTGTGGCTCCCAGCCCTGTTTTTGCTGGGGACGGGTCAGGGTAACTTGCCCCAGAGGCATACCTAGAACATTTGGCATCTGGGGGCGGATCCGTATTGAGAACATTCTTAACCTTTAGAACCCCCTTAGACATGCCAATTCTGCCCCTCATGGGTCTATTCACTAAAACTGGACTCTGGAGGTCGACTTTCATTTTGAGACTAAGTCAAATTCAGGCAACCCAGGTTCGACTCTTTCCCTTTCAAAGTAATGAGAGACTAAATGATGAAAGCTATTTTTGAGACTAAGTCAAACTCAGGAGCCGGTTTTGTTTTTATTTCATTTTTTGAGTTTTTTTCTTTAAGTTTACCATTTCAGTTTGCAAATTCCACTTCAGGCGCCCATGCTCAAATGATAGTTTGTTTGTTTATAATTGTTATTCTTCTAACAAAATAAAATCACAATGATATTATTGTCCCATCGTTGAGTGAGATCCTTGAGGCTGTTGAGAAATAGCAAGTTTTTGTTCATCTGGTTGCAGTGTAGTTGGAGAACTTTTCATGTCAGACTCCTACCTTACTGCTCCCCTCCACTCACTGATTCTCCACAGCCAATCAGGGGAATGGTGCTTTTTGATGCCTCATCCGTGCATCACTTTCAGACGCATGCTATTAAAAACGTGTGTCACTAAGCAGCCAACACTGAGTTACTCATGTGCTTCTGTTGGTAACTTGACATTTTTGTATAAATTATCCTGGTACTCGAACACTTCTTGGACACTTGCCTCTGAACCTTTGCAACCCGCCCTTGACCTTTGTACTATCAAACTTTGGTGCTGTTTGACCATCACGTGCACTTCGTTTTGATTTGCCCTGTCAACTCATTCACTGCCATCAGTCTATCTTGATTCTGATCTGCCTGGTAGTATTGTTACTGTGCATTATACCTCTACTGCTGGACTCCACATATTGTTTTGGGCCTTATCAAGACGGTTTCAAGCTTTAGATAACAGAAACAGAGTCAGGCTGACTCCTGTATTCTATACGTCTATTTAGAAATGTCATGCTGCTTTTTACAAAAGAAAGTCTGCCAACACTCATGGTTGTGGATTAAGTAAAATGTGTTCTGTCCCAAGAAAATACACACAAAAATAAAAATATTGAGCCCTTGTGTTATTATATTTAGTGACCATTTTTTTTTTTTTATACATATATTCATGATCCCCCCCTCCCCCCAGAAGTGAACTTTTTGTGGCCCTTTTAACAGTTTCTATACCCTCCTAATTTCCCTACTTTTACTTGTTGGCTCCTAGATACACATGGCGGGCCCTGTTGAAAATCTTTCATTATCTGACTCAAGATGTCAAGCCCTTGAAAGAGCTATACAGGCAAATAGGGCTCAGTAAAGTACTTTGTTTGCTTTTTCATTAAAGCATTTCTATTTAAAATGCCTACGCTTGATGCAATCTTACAATTAAACAGAACTTCATTTTTTTGCGACAGTTGTCCTTAATCAACCCAATCGGAAGGCCAGTAATCGCTTTATGTTATATTTGTAAAGTGTTTACTTCTTATGTAAAGGAAGCAGTTGCATCTAACATTATTGCTGTTATTTGTCAAGTTTAATCATAATGTTATATTTAAATTTCTTTCTTTTTTCCATTCCAAATTCATTTTCTTCTGTTGAAATGATTCCAAAAAGCCTTGAACTGATTTCTGGCAAATGGTGACTTCTGTTTCATCCTTGGGTTGTCTGTTTTTCTTCTATTCATTACTCACATTGTTTGCTTTAACAAGCAGTATAATTGCAAATGCCATGCTCGAAATTACGTAACATATATTAAAACAATGACAAGTGTATTCCCAATATAGCACTGGTGAACAAGGGATAACCAGGGAAACAAACATACAATACACACTCAAGAATTAATGACTAAACAAAATAGAGGTATATTGAAAGAAATTCAAATATATGTTAAAGAAGACAATATTGGTTTATTTGACATAGGGAACAGAAAGTTCTAAAGGTGTGGATAACAACCAATCGGACAAAAGTATGTAAAGAGGGAAAGGATTAGTGTCTGTATTATTTTTGGAGTTTTATACACCGCTATCTGGGTTGTAAATCCCCCCGCTCATTGAACTGTTGTGTATGACCATGATTCCACCTTTATATGCATCCCGACCCTTTAGTGTTTGACTGAGGTTTTCCGACGTTAATCAGTTGCTGAAAAATGCCTTATTCTTGATACGTCTTGCTCGGATGCACAGTGCACCATAGCAACACAATGAAGTCTGGGACCAGCGCACATGGTACTGACTCCTATAATTTGTCAGAAGTCTACCTTATCCCTTTAGTCTGCGAATTGCTATGAATCTTATAATTTAATTACTAAAAATAAATCATATTGTACCATGTTCCTTATTTTGGTTATTCTATCCCACTGTAGAGATGTTATTGTTGACTGTTTCTCACATTATTTTCCTCTGGGGTGAGCACACATATAGGACAGTAGTTTAGTGCAGTACAGGAGTATTATGATATCAGACTGTGGTTATCAACCTAAGAGATGCTTAGTGGCATAATTCACTGTTATATTTTGGCAGATTCTGTCTATATTTATAAACAGGGCATCTCCATAAATCATAATTAATTATACCTTTTATTGGGCTTCTTATACTCAAAAGCCTTCTGGTTTTTCTGTCTATGGGCAAACAATGGTGGAGTCGTAGGAAGATGAAATGTATGGAGAGTCAAAGACACAACCAGCCAATATATAGTAATAAAGCTTTATTGATAGCCACGGGCAGGCTGCATGAACAAGTGCAAAGAAACAAATTGAGCCTCTGCAACACCTCATGAGTTTCACACTACAAATCCACTTGAACACTTGCCAGGAATATCTGCATTTAGCGAACACATCATCTGAGGTGTTGAATGCAAAGTGTTCTAAATCATCTTAACGTTCATAAGTGGAGTAACCATATTTAAGCATTTCACTCTTTATTTGTGACTCCAGATTAACTGCCTAGCTACTGTATCTTTATTTAGCTTAAAGGTATGTGAGAATTACAGTAAGATTAAGTAAATCGATACACTTTAAACACAGGTGTAGGAGTAGCATATATCCATTTTTAACATTAAAAAAGGTGCCCAGTAGTGATGTCGCGAACATAAAATTTTCCGTTTGCGAACGGCGAATGCAGATTTCCACAAATGAACGGGCGAACCCCGCGAACCGCCATAGACTTCAATGGGCAGGTGAATTTAAAAACCCACAGGGACTCTTTCTGGCCACAATAGTGATGGAAAAGTTGTTTTCACCTGGACTGTGGCATGCCAGAGGGGGATCCATGGCAAAACTTGTAATGAATGTAATAGTAGTACTATTGGCTTTCACTACACGGAGACAGAGTCTCCATTCATTATGAATGGAGACTCTGTCTCCGTGTAGTGAAAGCCAATAGTAAACGTTCGGTACAGGGTACAGGGTACAGGGTCAGGTCAAAGTCTACTCAATGATAAAGAATAGGGGTGGACCGAACATCGCAATTGTTCGCCCGCCACATCGAACGCGAACACGCTATGTTCGCCGGGAACTATTCGCCAGCGAACTATTCGGGACATCTCTAGTGCCCAGTATTGTAGGAACTTCTCTCAAAACAGAGAGAGTGAGCAATTTATAATTTGTAACCCTTATTTAACATTATCAGCTTGTTTTAATGCATTATTTAGAGTGGCATGTATTAGAAAAACACAATTATATTTTATGTGCAAAACTACCGTATTTATCGGCGTATAACGCACTTTTTCTCCCTGAAAATAGGGGGGAAATGGTGTGTGCGTGTTATACGCCGAAAAAAAAAAATCTAAAACTTACCTCGTTCCTGCTCTGTCCCCCGGTGCTCTGAAGCTGCGTGGCTGTGAGGGAAGCGTTGTGAGCTTCCCTCCAGCCGCGCGGTCAATAAAGTGTTTTTTTTTTAAAACAAACTTTATTGTTCCGCGCGGCTGGAGGGAAGCTCACAACGCTTCCCTCACAGCCATGCAGCTTCAGAGCACCGGGGGACAGAGCAGGAACAAGGTAAGTGCTGGGGTCTGGGGAAGGGGGGGGGGGAGGAGGGTGGCATAACGAGCATACTAAGGGGCAATATCCTGGCATACTGGGGGCAATATCATGGCATATTAAATGGAATATTGGGGGCAATATCATGGCATATTGGGGGCAATATTATGGCATATTGGGGACAATATCATGGCATATTAAATGGCATATTGGGGGCAATATCATGGCATATTGGGGGCAATATGTTGGCATATTAAATGGCATATTGGGGGCAATATCCTGGCATATTAAAATGGCATTTTGGGGGCAATATCCTGGCATATTAAAATGGCATATTGGGGGCAATATCTGGCATATTAAAATGGCATATTGGGGGCAATATCCTGCATATTAAATGGCATATTGGGGGCAATATCCTGCATATTAAATGGCATATTGGGGGCAATATCCTGGCATATTAAAATGGCATATTGGGCTTCAAAGTTCTTTATTTGAAATTTAAGTTTTTTTTCCTGAAATTTCCTTCTTAAAATGAGGTGCGTGTTATACGCCGGCGCGTGTTATACGCCGATAAATACGGTATTTTTGCACTTTGACCCTTTTGCAATGTACTAAACACATAACACTTCAATAGTACATATGAGCAAATTGCGAATAAAAATGGACATAATTGTGAATCAAACACGCAATTTTGCGAATATTTTTTCTACCTCTTTTGATAGCACTTGCTAAAAGCTGGTGTAATTTTCAGACGCAAATAAGAATTATTTTTAACATAATATTCGCAAAACTCTTAAGTATGCACAAATATAATCACAATTTATTAGCGCAACCAGAAAAATGCACGCTAAATAAAAATAAACGGAAGGGGCGCAAATCAGGGAAAACAAGCGCAAAATGTTACAAATAGTCACAAACTGCTCCTTACTCATGTTTTACCTACTTTCCCCCCCCACTGCACTTACTCGAAGAGAACACCATGGAAGAAAAATATAAAACTTGGTACTCAAAGGGTTAAATCAGAAATAAGTTTTTAATATAACGTGATGGTTAGCCTGATGTTTCAACTAATGACAGCTGTGTTTCAGTCAAAGGCCGTACACCCCAAAATACTCCACAAATTGAAAAAAACAATCAACCAAACAACTGAACAAACCTCACATGTATATATTCTGAGGTATAGCAGCAATGTTTGGCGCCAAAAGTCTTGTCCCACAGCATGGAAGACAGGATGTGATGTCACAGTGCGTCTCTCCCTGATGATGCGCTGTTACCATGGCATTGCAGCTAAACTTACGGTTCCCAAGGCAACATAGTTCTAGCAAGAGAGAACAGTCACATTTACAAAATAAAAACAATGATATATAGACATATAGTCCCTGGGGTGCTGGAAAACAGCAGAAAGATAAACCTTCCCGGAGTGAAAGGACAGTAAACAAAAGAGCCAGGGGCATAGCATTAAATGGAAAGTACTCTAATACAAAAAAATTAATACAAAAATCCACACAATATAATAGCCCTACAAGGAACAAGGAAGGATCTCAATATAAACCTCGCCATAGTAGCATAATTAAGTCTTAAACTGCAAGTAACACATAGAACACTGTGGAGCCTACGGCTACTGCCTTGTTCCAGATGAATCATACTTGAACAGTTACGTTTGGGTCTATTAAAAAAATAAATAAAAAATCATCATTGCCTAGACATAAGAAAAAATAAAGAATTTTGCTTAAAATAACTGATTACAACTGTTCCAAATTGTTGCCTTGCTTGTTCAAGAGTGGGAGAATCTGTTACACAATCGTTAGATTGGATACATTTCTGTGAAGTTATGCTTGAACGATGTCTGTATTCAATTGAAAAATGGCAAATGTTAATGTATTGTAATATCAACAGCAATTGGAAAAAATGTAAACCTCCAAAAAAAAAAAAAACACAATTTTTAACAGGTGTCGAGAAGTTAAACAAAATGAGCCTCACTTATTGGCTTATTTTACCACTGATGACAGTACAGATGTATTTTTTTTTATATGCATTTAGATGCATATCTTACTCTATCTATTTTTTTGAGGAAAGGACTTTTATAGATTAATTGAAGGTTACTAAAAAAAAACGTCTGCTATTTTTTAATTGTGACATGGTACTGACTCCTATAATTTGTCAGAAGTCTACCTTATCCCTTTAGTCTGGGAAATGCTATGAATCTTATAATTTCATTACTAAAAATAAATCATATTGTACCATGTTCCTTATTTTGGTTATTCTATCCCACTGTAGAGATGTTATTGTTGACTGTTTCTCACATTATTTTCCTCTGGGGTGAGCACACATATAGAACAGTAGTTTAGTGCAGTACTGGAGTATTATGATATCAGACTGTGGTTATCAACCTAAGAGATGCTTAGTGGCATAATTCACTGCTATATTTTGGCAGATTCTGTCTATATTTATAAACTGGGCATCTCCATCAATAATAATTAATTCTCCCCAAAACACAATTTTGCACAGGTGTCGAGAAGAACAAAATAACCCTCACTTATATGACTGATGACACTACAGATGTATTATATATATATATATATATTTTTTTTCTTGCATATTATAATTGTGGTGTACATTGAATGTATTCCTTTTTTTTTTAATATAAATTTTTTTGGCTTCTCTACAAAATGTGTTACTAGGTTTCAAGCACCTTATTAAAGTATGTGAGTATATCATGGAGGGTATGTATACCATTTGCCCCATTTTGTTATTTTATTATTCACTGGACAGAGACCAAAACTAAGCGATACATAGTTCTCCGGATCAGTATTTGGAGGAGTGAATATGCTGTCCTTAATATAATTTTTTTCCTGTTCTGTCTGGAAATTTTCTGATTTACCTTGTGATGAAGATGGCAAATCTGAGCAAACTGGATGGAATCAGTACTCACCAAGCATGATCACCATCATGGGCGTTGCTAGGTCTTCAAATGATCTGGGGCTAGAGCACACACACTCCGTCTCTCTCTCTTGCACACACACACACACTCCGTCTCTCTCTCTCTCACACACACACACAGACTCTGTCTCTCTCTCTCTCTCTCTCTCTCTCTCTCACATACATACACACACACTCCATCTCTATCTCTCTCTCTTTCTCTCTCTCTCACACATACACTCCGTCTCTCTCTCACACATACACACACACTCCGTCTCTCTCTCACACATACACACACTCCATCTCTCTCTCTCTTACACACTTACACACACACACTCCGTCTCTCTTTCTCTCACACATACACACACACACTCCGTCTCTCTCTCTCTCATACACATACACACACACTCCATCTCTCTCTCTTTCTCTCTCTCTCACACATACACATACACTCCGTCTCTCTCTCACACATACACACACTCCGTCTCTCTCACACACACTGCGTCTCTCACACACAACACACACACAGCATCTCTCACTCACAGCGTCTCTCTGTCAGGACCTGCCCCCCAGCAGCTCCCCCATATACCCTCTCTTACCTGTCAGCCACTGCACATGCTCACAAGCGCGCTCGCCGGTGGTGGCGAGGGAGGGAAGAGGGAAGATTCAAAAGGCAGAATCACCAAGCACTCATTGCTTGGTGATTCTCGTGTATTGCGAAAACCTAGCGTTACTTATATTTTTGCTACAGTTACTGACCTTGGATTTCCCTGACTATTCTACTGCTTGCCTGTGCCCCTGAACCCGGACTGTTCCCATCATTTTGCTGGATCTCTGGTAACCTGTCCCTGGCTTGTCTTATTGTTTGCTGACTCTCTGATACCCCTAATCTTGGTCTGTCTTATCGTGCTACTGTATATCTGGTATTTCTGACCCTGGCTATCTGTACTCACCTGCTTTAACCCTTGCAAGAGAGAATTGCAAACGGTGGTGTGTTTCTACATTAACCCTCGCAATCCCGAATTACTGCAAAAGTGTGTTCTTGTGGATTACAAACTGAGGTGTGTTTTTGCATTAACCCTCGCAATCCCGAATTACTGCTATAGTGTGTTCCTGCATTTGACCTTTGCAAGAGTGGATTACATTACTCTCCCATACACCATCTCTCTCTCTCACACACACCATCTCTCTCTCTCACACACACCATCTCTCTCTCTCTTTCTCATACACCATCTCTCTCTCTTTCTCACACACCGTCTCTCTCTCTCTCTCTCTCACACACACACATACTGTCTCTCTCTGTCTCTTTCTCACACACACTGTCTCTCTCTCTGTCTCTCACACACACACTGTCTCTCTCTCTCACACACACACTGTCTCTCTCTTTCTCACACAGACAGCCTGAGACACACTCACACACATACACTTACGCAAACACCCTTATACACACATACATTTACACAAACACCCTGACACACACACCTAGACACCCTGACACACACTTACATACATTGAGACACCCAGAAACACACTTACACACATGAGACACACACACATACACTTATGCAAACACCCTGACACACACACCAAGACACCCAGACACACACATTGAGACACCCACACACACATACACTTACGCAAACACTCTGACACACACCTAGACATCCTGACACAGCATGAGACACCCACACACTGTCACACTTTTTTTTTTTTTTTTACTTTAAACTGCTGGTCACCGTCCCTGCTAAATTCCGTTTATTTTCAAGGAGGAGGACATTTTCGGTGGTGTCTGCAGCTGCAGAACACCGCTATTCAGGATCTTCTTCCGGATGTCACCTGACATCTGGCAAGCAGATTATCTTACAGCACAATGAGGTGGAGCTTGCACCCATCGTGCTGTGGTTTGTATGGCCAGGAGGTGTGGTCATCACAGGCACATGCCTGTGGGCCGCACCTCGAGGAGGTGGGGCTAGGGAGTGAGATCACTATAGCAGCCTCTCCTCCCGATCTGCCCTCACTCCCGCGTGAGGTTAATCCTCCGATTCTGGGATTCTGGGGAATTTATTTTTTTTTAAACAATGATAGCCCTGGAGTCTCGGGGCTAAAGTTTAGTTTAGCCCCAGAGTCTCCATTCGGGGCTATGCAGGGGGTAATCGGGGCTATAGCCCCAGTAGCCCACCCCTAGCGACGCCACTGATCACCATTCATCTATCTGGTCCTCCTATTGTGAATAGACCACCATATTTAGAGATAATGATATAATAAGCCAGATGAGCCCTTAGGCGTTTAATTCAACAGTTTAGCGACTTTCTAAATATAAATGTCATTTGACAAAACTATTTGTATGCTCTTATTCTAAAGTCTTTCTTTTTTTCTAGAAGTCATCAAGCCACTCTACCCACAGACAATTAATAACCATGTATCAATAAATGTTTTGTAATGAGATTAAGTATTATTCTGCCATATCATTCATTGTGAGTGTCCTTTGATAAATTCTCAAACCATGTAATCAATGTCAGTTGCATGAGGATTGAGTTCTGAGTTAATTTTTCTTATGATATATAGAAAATAAAGTATTATGCTGCATAGACGATTTCAAATCATGGAAATTAATTTTGTCTTCCCGACATTTGTGAAATTAAATAAAAGTATAGAAATAATTTAATTAAACTTTTGTTCGTCAGTGATCTTATAGGATTAAAATATCTTTCTAGCCTAATTAATTAAATCGTTCGCAATACATTTCATGGTAGATTGACATGCATAAATGCCATCGACACTTTACCATCTTAACATCACAAATTAAATGTTAAACATATATATTTTTAAAGTAATTGGATTCTTCAGTGAAGAATAATTTCAGCCTAAGATTCAAAACTTTTCAAAAATAATTCTACAGGTGGAATACAGGATAATAATAGGAGTGTTTTATAAGAAGATAAACAACATGAAGATGTAGGGGAAAGGAAGTGTCATTATAAACATTGCTGGCAGAAGGGAATGGACAAACAAAGTCAGAAATAACTAAGATGCATATTTTAAAAAAATAACATATATATATATATATATATATATATATATATATAATGTACATATATATAAAATATACATATATATAAATATATATATAATTTGTTATCTTAGAAAGACAGGTGTTTTTAAGTAGCTTTAATGAAACCTATAGCTTTAAGAGTTTTTCTCCTACCTGCTTTGAGGTGAGTGCGCTGATCTTTGGGTTTTGTATAACTACCGGTATTTGGTCTCAGCAGCACCCCTTACAATATATAATACATGCTAGTTTAGGTGAGTGCATTCCTTTTGGATATGTTTGTATAGTAGAGGCTATGACCAAGCCTCTGGTTTAGCACCCCTCCCCATCACAGGTGCTCCATAAGTGGTGTCCAGACCTATAAATTGCAGGAGTGTCTCTGTATTATACAATAGGAAGGCCTTTGGGTGCCTGGTAAGCAATACAAATAAAGAGATTAAGCCCCATAAGCAACAGTATTTAGTGTTAGGACCCACCAATATTGGAGTACTTTGATGTAGTGGTGGGCTTAGCATAATATGGCCATAAATGTAACCAAATCTCCAATTTTGTTATCTTAGAAAGACAGGTGTTTTTAAGTAGCTTTAATGAAACCTATAGCTTTAAAAGTTTTCTCCTACCTGCTTTGAGGTGAGTGCGCTAATCTTTGGGTTTTGTATATATATATATATATATATATATATATATATATATAAAAAATAATTGTGGCATATACAGTATTTGCCGAATGTAAGACGACCCTGATTATAAGATGACCCCCAAACTTTGGATGTTCAGTTAGGAAAAAAAAAAAAGCCCTGAATATAAGACCACCCTATAGGAAAAAAGATTTAATTGTAAATATAATCTCCATGTTTTTCATATTTAATTAAAATTATGATTGAAAATAAAATGCATTGCTTGTTTTTATTTTATTTTCTTTGCCAATATGACCCCCCAGACTTAGCCATCCCCCACACATGTAGCCATCTTCCCCCAACCGTAGCCAATTCATCCCACAACATACTTTTAGACATCTGCCCCCCAGACTTAGCCAATGCATCCCCACACACAGCAATCTGCCCCAAGACTTAGCCAATGTATCCTCCAAACAGTAAGCCATCTGCCCCCAGACCTAGCCAATGTATCCTCCAAACAGTAAGCCATCTGCCCCCAGACCTAGCCAATGTATCCTCCAAACAGTAAGCCATCTGACCCACGGGCCCAGCCAATGCCTCCCACCAGACTTCTAGACCCAAAAATGCATGGCAAGCTTCCTCAGCATGAGGAATACAACAATCACAGATGTATGTTTCAGCCTATTATAGGCCTTGTCACTGCAGTATGCGTGTGTTTCTCTAGGTGCAGTGAGTTAGGGACCCACGTCTGGGCATATCCTGGAAGCTCATGGAGACATGCCAATATCTTATTGGCATTGCGTACTACTGCTAAGTCTATTATCTACAATCACTCCCAAATATTTTTCATTAGTAGATTTCCCCAATGAAACACCATTTAAACTATATGTTGCATTTATGTCTGTAGTTTAGACTGTATTCCCCTACTTAAATGGGTGATCATTCATAGACAAATTGAAACGTATTGATTAAAATGTGTGCAACATGAAAAACGTCTATACACTAAAGGGTAAACTGTGGTGAAGTGAAAACTTAACTACAAAATCAGGCATTAATAGCTTAACTGAACAGGTAGAGGTCTGACTAATGTGGGAAAAACAAATATACATACATAAGAAAATGGAAAAATAAATATACATACATAAGAAAATGAAAAAAACAAAACAAAATAAAAATAAAGAAGAGCCAAGGGTTGGATGATTGAATGATTGAATGAATGAATGGATGAATGAATTAATAGATTAGTAAGAATTGGTAGGGTATGTAATTGTTTGCTGTGAAGATATAATTATGGATTATATATTGTAATTTTGCATTTTTTGCAATAAAAAAAATTGCCTAGTTGGAAATCTACTTAGGTAAGCTGGACATTTTCTTAACAGACTCAATCATAGTTCTTCTACCTATCATTCCAGCTTTTGATCCAAAAGAAGGCAAAAACCCCTATGGAAGCTATTTCGAATTTTGCCTCCTAGGTGGAAAAATTCCTTCTTGAACTCCAAAGAGCAATCAGATTTCTCCTTGGATCAATAAGCTCTATTATTAATGCTTATTCTATTATTAATAGCCTTTTATATTCTGCTTTTCTAAAAAAAAAAAAAAAAATCCTGACCATTTTTAAATGCATCTATTGTGGTTGATAGCACTACCTCTCTTGGCAGTGAATTCCATAACTTTATTGTCCTTACCGTAAAGAATCCCTTCCTTTGCTGTCTATGAAATCTTTACTCTTCCAGTCTCAGGGGGTGACCTCTTGTTCTTTGTACATTTCTGTTAATGAACAGGTCACTGGAGAGCTCTTTATATTGGCCCTGCACATATTTATATAATGTTATTATATCCCCTCTGAGACACCTTTTTTCTAATGTATATAAATGCAATTTATAACTAAGATCCTCCAATCTCCTTATTAATTTTGTAGCTCTCCTTTGCACTTTTTCTAGTTCCTTAATATCCTTTTTAAGGACTGCTTCCCAGAATTGTACTGAATGTTCAAGGTGAGGTCTTGCCATTGATTTGTAAAGAGGCAAGATGATATCCTTCCCCGTAAATCTTTACCTTGATTTATACATGCCAATATCTTATTGGCCCTTGCAGCTGCTAACTGGCATTGGGCACTGTTGCCAGGTCTGTTATCTACAATTATTCGTAAATCCTTTTCATTAGTAGTTTTTCCCAGTGAAATACCATTTAAAATATGTGTTGCTTTGTTATTATTTTTCCCATGATGCATAACTTTACATTTGTCTATATTGAACCTCATTTGCCACTTAATGGCCAAGTGCCCCACTCTGTCCAAATCTTCCTGTAAAAACCACCCATAAAGATTAGACTTTATTACTAGACTTGTGCAAAACTAAAATTTTCGTTTCGTTTTCGTCCATTTGGACGAAAATTTTATTTATTTAGTCTAAAACGAATTTCGTTCATTACTGCATTCGTTTCAGACGAAATTCGTTCATTATATTCGTTTCGTTTTATTCGTTCATAAGAATCAATTGACCTACACATTCCATAAAACGAAAGTCTATAAACCAAACCAAGTTTATAGACTTTCGGCTTATGGAATACATGTAATGCTATTGGCTTTCTATAAACCGAACTAGAGTCCCCATTCATAAGAAATTCTTATGAATGGGGCTCTCGTTCGGTTTATAGAAAGCCAATAGTAACTGCCTGTTGAAGCTTCTACAGGTGAAATGCCTAGCGGATCTGGAGCTGTGTATATTGACTGAATGCTTGAGATTGTCATACTGTTTTACTATAAGGGATTATTTGTCTATATGTGAGTTATTGGAGAGATTTGGATGTGACCTGTATGTGGTGTCTAAGTGGAGACGTCTCTTGAATATTCTCTAAGGGATTGAACAGAAATGCCATCTTCTGGTTTTTGGGCGGAGCCAGTGGTGGAGACGGACGGTTGTGTGCTCCCATTTCATACGCCAAATAACCACTTTTAAGCATGGCTTCCCCGCAAAAAAATATCACGCTCAGGACTCCAGGGGAAATTAAAAAAAGGAAGGAAAAGGAACAATGCAAGCCGAAAACTGTGCAAAACAATGACACTGGAGCATTGCTAGGCCCCAACCGAGTAATGATGCAGGCTCACAAGGCACGCACCATGAAGATTTTGATGGCTCCTCCTGATATATCGGTGGACAAACTGGCACATATTCAACAATATCAAACAGCCATTAGTGGCCCAGATGCAGCGTTAGCGAACAAAGCTGATTTAAAAATCCTGTTTCAAAATCTACAAAGGATGGAGAAATTTGAACTCCTGATGCTCAGAGATAATGTCCTTACAGGCAAAGGTATCTTCTTCAAAGCCAAACACAAGCTGACATAAGGGTCCAAATGGGATTGATTGCTCAGCAAATTGATGGTCTCAACAGACAGGTGGCAACTCTGGACACAAATCTAAGACAGATGAATATGCAAATCAGAGGTATTGTCAGCTGGGTCAGTTGGGCCCACTGCACTCTGCTCTTTCCTGATTAAATTATTCATCCACTTGAAACCAAATTCAGCAGACTCCCTTGTCTTTTTTTGTACTTCTTCAGAATTAAAAAAGTTCAACTAGCTCTCACAGATACCCCCAGAGACGGGATCATTAAATTAGGCTCATCATCCGATAAGATAGCTATTCTATCAGCAACAAGGAATCAACAGTTGGTACCCTTCAAGAACAGCAGACTTTTTCTGAGGTTCTTGCGTCACTAACTCTGGCTTGGAGGAGATCCATGAAGCCATTAATGATGCATTTATGGTCGTTGGAAATAACATATCAGTGGGGTCTGCTATCCACGCTAACTCCGTCCAAAGACAATAAGACCCTCTCAATAGAAGACCCATTGAATATTCCTACCTTTTTATCCAGCCTGAATATTCTTTAAATCCCACAACATTTGACGACTCCTCGACTCTGGAGATCTCGCCTGCGGCAACCTCAGATTTTGCTTGACTAGGACTCCCTTTTAAGACCTGGACGCTCTGCTCAGATGCATTTTTCTAATCTCTTTTTTGTCATTATTGCATAATATTGTTGCCACTGCACTTTTTTTTCCTTACCACTTCAATATGTTGGTTAATTTTAGGAGTATGCAATGAGTGACGGTCGTTTCTCCTCTGCCGGCTCTGAAATTGTGCTAATAAAACAGAGCTGGAAGAAGCTGGAGTATGTAAAGGGGTTAACCCGAATATTATATATAGTACAATAGGTGAAATTATCACCTGATAATTAAAACTAAACCATTATTCGATATTTTAAAATCAACATAAAACTGTATTATTACATAGAAACATAGAAACATAGAATGTGTCGGCAGATAAGAACCATCTAGTCTGCCCAATTTTTTTTAAGTACTTTTATTAGTCCCCCATTCCCGGTCATATAGCTAGGATAGCCTTGTGTCTATCCCACGCATTCTTAAAATCCTTGACTGTGTTTACCTCTACCACTTCTGCTGGCAGGCTATTCCATACATCCACTACCCTCTCAGTAAAGTAATACTTCCTGATATTACTTTTAAATCGTTGCCCCTCTAATTTAAGACTATGTCCTCTAGTTGTGGTAGTTTTTCTTCTTTTAAATATACTCTCTTCCTTTACTGTGTTGATTCCCTTTATGTATTTAAATGTTTCTATCATATCCCCGCTGTTACGTCTTTCCTCCAAGCTATACATGTTAAGATGCTTTAACCTTTCCTGGTAAGTTTTATCCTTCAACCCATGAACCAGTTTAGTAGCCCTTCTCTGAAGTCTCTCCAAAGTATCAATATCCTTCTGGTGATACGGTCTCCAGTACTGCGTACAATACTCCAAGTGAGGTCTCACCAGTGCTCTGTACAATGGCATGAGCACTTCCCTCTTCCTACTGCTAATACAAGCAACCAAGCATACTGCTAGCATTTCCTGCTGCTCTATTGCATTGTCTACCTACCTTCAAGTCCTCTGAAATTATTACTCCTAAATCCCTTTCCTCAGATGTTGAGGTTAGGACTGTACCAAATAGTGTATATTCTGCTTTTGGGTTTTTACGCCCAAGGTGCATAATCTTGCACTTGTCCACATTAAATGTCAGTTGCCACTGCTCTGACCATTTTTCTAGTTTAGCTAAATCATTTGCCATTTGGCTTATCCCTCCATGAATATCAACCCTGCTGCAAATCTTTGTATCAAAGACATACTTTGCCAACAAGACCTTCTGCAATATCGCTAATAAAAATATTAAAGAGAATGGGTCCAAGTACAAAGGTACCCCACTAGTAACAAGACCTTGCATCGAATATACCCCATTGACTACAACCCTCTGTTGCCTGTCACTCAGCCATTGTCTAATCCATTCAACAATATTGAAATCCAAACTCAAAGATTTCAGTTTATTGATAAGCCTTCTATGTGCGACAGTGTCAAAAGCCTTACCGAAATCTAGGTAAGCAATGTCTACTGCACCACCCTGATCTATTATTTTAGTTACCCAATCAAAAAAATCAATAAGATTAGTTTGGCATGATCTCCCTGAAGTAAACCCATGCTGTCTCTGATCTTGAAATCCAAGCGACTTTGGATGTTCAACAATCCTATTCTTTAACAAGGTTTCCATTATTTTCCCCACTACTGAAGTAAGACGTACTGGTCTATAATTGCCCGCCTCCTCCCTACTACCTTTCTTGTGAATGCGCACAACATTAGCTAATTTCCAATCTTCTGGAACTACTCCCGTTAACAATGATTGTTAAATAAATCTGTTAATGTTTTTGCTAGTACACCACTAAGTTCTTTTAATAATTTTGGATGTATCCCATCAGGTCCCATCGACTTATTTGTCTTTACTTTAGACAGCTGAAATAAAACCTCTTCCTCTGTAAACTTACATGCATCAAAAGACTCATTAGTCTTTTTCCCTAAATGAGTTCCCTTACCCTCATTTTCATTTGTAGAAACTGAACAAAAATATTAATTAAGGCAGTCTGCTAAGCCTTTATCCTCTTCTACATAGAATCCTTCTTTTGTTTTTAATCTAACTAATCCTTGTTTTACTTTCCTTTTCTCATTTATGTATCTAAAAAATGTTTTATCCCCCTTTTTCACTGACTGGGCTATAGTCTCTTCTGTGTGTGCTTTGGAAGCTCTTATAGCTTGCTTTGCCTCTTTCTGCCTACTCTTATAGATCTTTCTATCTTCCTCACTCTGAGTATTTTTATAATTACTAAATGCTAGCTTTTTATATTTTACTATTTTAGCCACCTCTGCAGAGTACCACAGTGGTTTCTTAAATTTTTTGCTCTTACTGACAAGCCTTATGCAATTTTCTGTTGCCTTCAGTAGTGCAACTTTTAGATAATCCCATTTCTCCTGGACTCCATTTAAATTGCTCCAGTCTGATAATGACTCCTTCACACCTAATCTAATTTTAGAAAAGTCTGTTTTTCTAAAATCTAAAACTTTTGTTTTTGTGTGGTGTGACTGCGTCACTGTTCTTATATTAAACCACACTGTCTGGTGATCACTAGATCCTAAACTTTCACCTACAGTAATATCTGATAACAAATCTCCATTTGTGAACACTAAGTCTAGTATGGTCTGCTTTCGAGTTGGCTCCTCCACTACTTGTTTTAGAGATAATCCCAGTAGGGAGTTTAGGATATGCGTACTCCTGGCGCAAGTAGCTGTTTTGTATTTCCAGTTCACATCAGGAAGATTAAAGTCACACATGATGATCACTTCTCCCTTCATTGTCATTTTAGCTATTTCCTCAACTAGTAGATTATCTAACTCCTCTATTTGTCCAGGGGGCCTATAAATCACACCTACCCGAGTTACCATATGATTACCAAATTCTAATGTAACCCAAACTGACTCTATGTTCGCCTCACTAACTTGTATTACGTTACATTTTAAGCTATCCCTCACATACAGGGCCACCCCTCCCCCTTTTTTACCTTCTCTGTCTTTTCTATATAAAGAGTACCCTGGTATTGATATGTCCCAGTCATGTTTTTCATTATACCATGTCTCAGTAACAGCCACTAAATCTACATTCTCAGTTGCCAATATTGCCACAAGTTCATGGATCTTATTCCCTAAACTGCGAGCATTTGTAGACATGACCCTAAGCTTATCATATTATAAACAATTATAAACAATACATGTGATAAGGGGTGTTAGGTTGTCATAAAACCAAATTGGTTGTGGTTGTAGGTTTGGATATAATACAATAAATCCTATTCATATCGCATAATGAATATGGTGTGTCAATGGAAATGACTCCTTATAATAAAAATAACCTAGCCTAATACCATGCCAGATCATATGCAATTTAATAAATGTTCTCCTACTTGCACACACATTTATTTTAAATTGGGTAAGAGAAGTTTGCACAATAAACAAATGCAATTAGACAATTAACCTCATATAATATGACACATTGTTTGTATCACACATTTGTATCTTGGTTTTAATATATGCCATAAAGGTTACCGTGTATACTATATAACGTAAGGAAATTTGATTGGATTTGCACTGACTTCTCCTTTAATATTGCTGCTTACATAATGAAACTGCCTATGTCTAAATAAATGAATAAAACATTATTAAATTGATATTTAAACACACCAGTTGGGTGAACAATATAGAGGAAATAGTGAACAAAAGAGAAGCAATAGGATTATCTAAAACCAAACAAATCCAGAAGTCGTCATTATTGAAGCCTCCAGACATTTGAATAACAGCCACCTATTTAACAGGCAACGTACGTTGACCTACTCTCTAATTTTTCAGAGCATATAGAAGAAAATCAATAGCTAGCTCCACCAGATATGAATAATGAATATTCCTTTATTGTAATAATTGCAAAAATCTAGGACCGTATAATGGTTGCTGATGTGTAGCATTCAAACCAGCAGCACTTGTACTGTCCTTAATTCTTGCTGGGAGCTGTTTTATTGGAGATGGCTATCGTTTTTCTTTTTTCAACAATTTGCTGTAACCACTGGATTTGCCTCTTAAAATACTGTGAGTATTCAAGACTTCCAGTTACACATATGGGTGACAGGCAGGATATGCCTCTCAGCACTGGCTCTTCCACAGGTCAGCGTCGATCTGGTGGGAATCATCCCAGGACAAGTTCAACCATTTCCTGTGTACTAAAATTCTATTGGCATTCAAACTATGCCTGGCCTGATATTGGAGGAAAACAGATCTTCTACCCGGGCAAGAGGTTAAGGCCCAAATTGATTTTCAGACCAAAGCTTAGAAATATATATTTTTTTATTGAAGCCACAGTTGATAATTACAAGAAGGTCTGGCCTCCTGGACCACAAAATCTGATTAACGGACTGGTCTGTTTCTGTCCCTCTTGCACCTCTATGAGCTGCATTCCTGTGAGTTGGTCGAAATCTATACTGATGTTCGATGTTACATGCTATGACTTTTTTTCTTTTTTTGAATATCCAGCTCACTGTTGATAGTGTTTAAACAGATTGACACTCTCTTTATCCCTGACCAGATTCTTGAATGTTGATAAGTCTAGCTATTATCCAACATGTGGTGGTATGAAAGTTGTGATGCTACTTATTAATTATATGGTGACAATTACTCCTATGAACAGTATGTCTAAAATGTGCAATATTATGTTTTTTTGTTTGTATTGGCTTTATTATACTTTGCTAGTGCGGTAATTGTTCTATCAGAGAGTGATTTGAATGTATTTATATGAATCATAGATATTTGTGGTGTATGTATTTATTATAAAAAAATGTAATAAAGATTGAGAAATAAGAGAAAGCAGAAATCTCTTATCTTACCTACTTATTAAATTACAAATTAGTGACCATATGAGAGAAATTAAACATCAAATTTAAAATCTTCAAATACTGTATATGAAAAAAGCCAATAACATTCTGGTAATTAACATCCAACAATTATTTAAGAGTTGCCAAGGGAAAATCAGTTGAATTACGACAGCATTCTCCTGATCAATCGTGATTTTATGGTAACACTATCTATGTTTTCAGACAATCACAACACTATTTCTTGGGAGTAATCCTTTTGAGTTGCAAAGGATTAGGTAAAACATTGCAATGCTATTGTGGAACTTAAAGGTTCTATTCAATAGCCAGTTTGGAGCCCCGATAGACAAATGTTCCATTTAAGCCAATGTTATCAATATTTTTAATTGAGTGAGTTCATTTGTTTTTACATCAAGTCATACAGGGTCTAGGAAATGTTAATCTTAGGCAAACATGTCTTCTCAGCCACATAATATGGTTGTTATACATTATATGAAAATATTATATAATAATAACAATGTGTATCACTAGGGGGAGTACACTGAAATAATTATTTGTGTCCCAGTATGTATTGGACAGGCTACTATTACCCAAGTTAATGACACTCATTTTATCAAGTTAACCATAAAACCATGGAAATCGAAAACATTCTGCAGATTAACCATCTCAAAGACATTCATTACTTGTATGATATTCTATAAAGCCATTTTATGATTAAATCCCTCGATCTATGGTTTGGAGATACCTTACAGCTCACTCTACCTTAGAAATCTCAATATTCAGTCAAACGTGCCTATAATCAGTATTATTCATTCATGTCAATGGCATTGAATATGTGCAATAAATGTCATCAATAAACATCACAGTCATTGTCAATAGTCAACTCATAATATTTGCATTTGGAAAATAATTAGTCAATGGTAATTTGAGCTCATCACGTGGACTTTAGAGAGTCAGGTTACGTCTGTTGTGCTTTCTTTTAACCTGATGCCTTCCTTTGGTATATTAATATAATTTAAGGAGTTTTAGTTAAAAGACAGTTAAGCATTTTTTTGAGAGATAAGCTCTAAAATTGATTCAGTCTTTTTAATGTATCCTATGTTTATTGTATACATCAGAGAAACCCCATGGATTGTAGCAGCATGGAACCCAAAGGCCCAGGACAACATATTCCTAATGTATGTAAAACATAAAAGGTGTATACTGATCCCAAAAAAGTCCAAAAGAGAAACCCTAATTAAACTATTTCACATTTTGACGCTTAAGGGAAAAAAATATTTATTGACTCTATTATTGATAGCCCTGTATGTCCTGCTTTTAAAAAAAAAATACAAATACAAATACCTAGACCCTTTTTAAGGCTTCTTTTGTATATTTTAACACCACCACTCTTGGAATTCAGTTACATAACCGTAAAAAATCCCTTCCTTTTTTTTGTCTGAAATCTTTGCTCTTCCAGTCTCAGTGGATGATCCCTTTGTTCTTTGTACATTTCTGTTAATGAACAGGTCACTGGAGAGGTCTTTATATTGGCCCTGCAAATATCTATACAATGTTTTAATATCCCCCATTATTTTCCATAATGCATAACTTTACATTTGTCTATATTTAACCTCATTTGCCACTTGCTTGCCCAGTCCCCCCCTTCTTTCTAAATCTCCCTGCAAAGAAGAAACATTAAGGTTAGACTGTATTACTATAACTAATTATTTTTAATTGTAATTGTATTACTTTTTCATAGCAAACAGTAAAGTCAAACATAAATGTAAACAAATATGGTCAAGGTAAATGACATTCATTCTGCAGGTGTGTAGTGTAATCATTAATCACTCACCTGCAGAATGAATGTTGCTTACCTTGAGCAGAACCTAACCTAATTTTGTGATATCACTAAATACTGAGACATGACTCTCAACACAACTTGGGAGATCATTAATAAATAAATTAAAAAGAACCGGAGCTAAGACACACATTTGCCCCCAAACCTATTTCTGTCACGTTGTAGAGTGACCTTTTTTATGTAAAACAGTATCAAATGCTTTAACAAAGTCTAAATAGATCATATCTACTGCCACAACTAGATCTATGTTTACTGACTTCTTCATAGAATGAGAATATGTTGATTTGACAAGACCATGTTGATGTCTACTAATTATATTCTGATTCAAGATGGGTTCTTGCATGTACACCTTAAGCAACCCTTCAAATAATTTAACTACTACAGATGTCAAGCTTACTGGCCTGTAATTGCCCAGCTGAGAATTTGATCCCTTTTTAAATATAGGCAATACATCTGCCTTGCACCTGTCTATTGGCACTGTACCTGAACTAAAAGAATCCCTAAAGATCAAAAATAATGGTCTGAACAGAATTTGGCCTTGTTCCCAAAGCTGGGTTATACCCCTGGGCCTTGTCTGTTTTAACAGTGTTTAATTATTTAAACATTGTTCCTGTGTTTGCTGCAACAGCTTTGTAAAATCAGCCAGCAGGAGCTCAGCCACTGGTTCTTCCTTGGTATAAACAAAATAAAAAAACTATTTAAAATATCTACTTTCTCCCTGTCCTCATTAACCATATTTCCCATTAGAGATAACAAAGGACCAATATTTTCTACCTTTAGCTTATATACTTAAAAAGAAAAAGATTTAGCCATTTTAATCACTTTTTTGCAGGCTCTGTTGGCATCTTTGTACTCTATAAATGCTGCTGCTGATCTGTCTCTTTTATAATGTTTGAATGCCATATTCTTGTTTTGTATTTCCTGTCTTTCGTTACAGGTAAGCCACATTGGTTTTGATTTGATTATTTTGTATTTGTTTAGATATATATTGGTAGGTGCAATTTTGTAATGTGTGCTTAAAGGTATTCCACTTGTCTGTGTTTTGTCCATAAAACAATCCAGCTTATGTGTTCAATAGATGTTATCTTAGTCTCTCATCGAAATTACGTTATGGTCACTATACCTGAAGTGTTCTCTAACTTGGATGTTTGAGATAAGCTCCTCAGTGGTCATTGTTATGTGATCCAGACAGCATCCATTCTAGTCGAGGGGGCTACTAATTGTGACATAAATGTGTTAATAAGCAGGTTCAGAAACCTGCAGCCATTAGCGGAACCAGTTTTCCACAATTCCAATCTTTCCAAATTAAAAGAAATAGAGAAACTTTCTTGGATTTATAGTTGTCCAGGTTGCTGGAAAGGAGCAAAAACACACATATCTGTTTTGTAGCAACAGACCAGAATAGGTCACTATATATATGAACCAATATATGCAGCAATATATTTTGGCCTAGTCGGATTAACCCAAAGGCAGAAATTAACTGGGGGAAGCATGAAAATCTAGTCCCAACTACCCAAACAGATACCAAACTGCACATCAGCATGGAAAAGTACAATGCAGAGGAGCACAGGGTGAGGGGTGACGTGAGTGCAAGTTAAATCAGCACATACTTAATTCTCTGACCCCTTGCACTCAGAGCCTTTGTTAGTCAAAGTGCTGGAGGGCATATTCAGTTGGGGCAAATGTGGCACTGACAATCGGAATAGAGACAAATATGACACTGACAACATTTTTGGAGACAAAATGGCACCGGTACAATTCTGGGAGTAATATGTCACTGACAAGCTAGAGAAAATGATGGCAATGGCAACATGTTTGGGGACAAACATGGTACTGACAAGCTGTTTGGGGACATATACCATTGACAAACTGCTTGGGGCAAATATGGCACTTCAGTCTGTTTGGGGACACATATGGCACTGAAGTTTTTTGGGGACAATGATGGCACTTACAAGCTGTATGTGGACAGTTATGGAACTGACAAGCTGTTTGGGGGCAAAGCTGGCACTGCCAAGCCATTTGGGGACATCTATGACAATGACAAGTTGTTGTTTGGGGGCAAATATGGCCCAGATAAGCTGTTTTGGGACAGAACACAGTGTTTGGGGATGGGGATGATAGGAGGGGGCATTCAAGGAGGAAAAAGTGGAGCGGAAAGGGCATGGCCTAAAAAAGAAGAGGTCCTAACAGGAAAAGGTGCTGGACAGGAAATTAAGATTGAGGGGGTGTGTGAGTCAGTTGTGAGTCAGGCCAAGGGCAGCAAACAACCTAAATACATTACTGCCTATGCGGTTCATTGCTGGTACCCATTATCTTCAGGGGAAATGCATTCATTTGTAAAACTTTTGATTTAATAATATAGACATCTTGCTGTCTGCTGTTTGCTGTTAAATCAAAGCAATCTGCAAATAATATATGTCTTTCATCAGTAATAGATAAGTAAACAAAAAAGTATAAAATAAGTAGGTTGCATGTTCAACTTCAAACCATTTTATCAAAATTCCTCTTCTGATCAGGAGATTCTAACTGTACTTTTTATATCTCTAACATGTGACTACAGTAATTAGGAATATTATTTTGAGAGAAAAATGTCTATTTCCCAACTTTATAGTGAAAATGAAGATATTCAGCATTCCAATTCAGTGTGACCCATTTATTTCAACAAGCAAGCAATATTTCAACCAGAAAGGTTAGGCTTAATTAAGTCTAATGCTGTGCCAACCATATGGAGTATACATACTCATTGTGGTATCATGTGATCAATCAATTAAAATTGTGTCAATCAAGGTAATTTCAATCTCATTCAATAAAAGTGATATATAAACAATATGTGCATAATATTCATTGCACTGTTTCTAAATATTATACAAACTGGTGTTACATTTTATCGCAAATGCATCTTTACAAAACAAGTGATTAATATTGCACAGGTATCAAATGATTTAAGTTGCACATAACCTATTTTACATAATTCTTAAAAATGAGTGATTGTATCATTTTGAAATATTGTGCATATGTAAAGTGATTTTAGCACTTTGAACCCTAAGTGTTGCAATTTGCGAAATGGTGTCAGGCTCCAGGTCCCGCTAACCCCAGGCATCAGGGCCCCCTGTTGCCTTCACTCACCTCTGGAGCTCCGTTCTCCTGTGTTGTGGCTGCACGGTTGCAGACTAGGCAGCATCTCCGGCCTCGAGTAGCGTGTGTCTCCCGCAGAGTGAGTACACATATCCGCCTGCCATCTGGGAGGTGGCTTCACACCCAAGGGGTGTGGCTTCACATCTGAGGGGTGTGGCTGTGTGGCCAAGGGGCATGGCTGCACAGCTAAGGGGCGTGGTCACTCCAACGAAGGACTAGGTAAAGGGAGGAGTGTGGATGTTGCCTTTTCACCTTTTTTTTGTTTATTCCCTAGCTAGGTTATCTCCTAGTGAAGTTCCTGTTACCTCTCATTACTATTCAGTATTGTATTTTGAACCACCAGCCCTTTGGCTTCCCTCTTGGATACTGCTGATCTCTCCTCTCCTGACCCTGGCTTCCCAAACTTGTTTTTGCTACTTATCTGCCTGCCTCTACCCTTTGGACTGCTTTTGTCCTTTCCTTTGCTTAATCCCTTTGTACTTTTGCCTATGGTTCTACCTATTGCTGGAGCTTCCCTGCACTCCTGACTCTAGCGCACAGTGCAAAAACACTTAAAATAATAAAAGTCAAAATATTATTATATATTGTGACAGAAATGAATAACTATTGTGAGTGAATGTTACACTCGAACTCGTTACATTGGTATAAATGTAAAATAGTGAAAAAACAACAAAATACACATGTGCAAACCCTGCGATGAATTCAGAAATAAATATTGGAAGGTGATAGTAAACAAAATCGATTCTTACATATCCCATAAAACACACTCCCTGTATCTGTTGGACAATAATCAAATGAACTCAGAGTGATGCAACTCTTCACAAAATATAGTAAATCTGCTCCCCTGTAGAAGGCAAGTCTTTCATTTTTTGTGTGGTCGCCCTCATAGATAACTGATTGTGTGGGCACTTTCCGATATATATAATGTATGAAGAATCACAAGTAAAGTCTGACTTGATTTTTTACCATTTATATAAATGGTTAAGTCAAAAAGAATCTTCATTTAGTATTCATTTACAAGCCACCAAGGCCGGCCTTAAGTATCTCAGCGCCCTGTGCGGGCTTTCCCCCCGGCGCCCCCCCGTCTCCCCCCCCCGCCCTATGTATGTGTCCTTTCCCTCTTCCTTGCCACGTCTGTCTCGCTCTAACTCCCCCATACCTGTTTTCTCTCTCTCCCTCTGTTCTGTCTCTCTCCCCCTCCCCTGTTCTGTCTTTCCCCCCCCAGACCCCCGTGTTCTGTCTCTCTCCCCCCTCCCCCTGTTCTGTCTCTCCTCCCCCTGTTCTGTCCCCCCCCGTTGTCTCTCCCCCCCAGACACGCGTGTTCTGTCTCTCCCCCCCCAGACACCCGTGTTCTGTCTCTCTCTCCCCTCCGTTCTGTCTCTCTCCCCCTGTTCTGTCTCTCTCTCTCCCCCTCCTCCTGTTCTGTCTCTCTCTCCCCCTGTTCTGTCTGTCTTTCTCTCCCCCTGTTCTGTCTGTCTCTCTCTCCCCTTGTTCTGTCTGTCTGTCTCTCTCCCCCTGTTCTGTCTCTCACTCCCCCCATTCTGTCTCTCTCTCCCCCTCCCCCTGTTCTGTCTGTCTCTCTCTCCCCTTGTTCTGTCTGTCTCTCTCTCTCCCCCTGTTCTGTCTCTCACTCCCCCCATTCTGTCTCTCTCTCCCCCTCCCCCTGTTCTGTCTGTCTCTCTCTCCCCTTGTTCTGTCTGTCTCTCTCTCTCCCCCTGTTCTGTCTCTCACTCCCCCCATTCTGTCTCTCTCTCTCCCCCCCATGTTCTGTCTCTCTCTCTCTCTCTCCCCCTCCCCTTGTTCTGTCTGACTCTCTCACCCCCTGTTCTGTCTGTCTCTCTCCCCCCCTCCCCCTGTTCTGTCTTCTGTCTCTCCCCTTGTTCAGTCTGCCTCTCCCCCCCCCCTCCCCTTGCCTGCAAATGTTGATCAGGGAGGGGGCGGAGCTAACCGGCTGAGCGGTGTAGCTCCACCCCCACCCTGTGAAGCAGAGCAGCGTCTGCTTCACGGGGAGCTGTGGGCAGCAAAAGAAAGTGCTGCTTGGGCTCCCCATGCTTAATGCAGGCTCCCCATGCTTAATGCAGGCATGGGGAGCCGAGCAGCACTTTCTTTTGCTGCCTGCAGCTCCCCGTGAAGCAGGAGCTGCTCTGCTTCACAGGGTGGGGGCGGAGCTACACCGCTCAGCCAGTTAGCTCCGCCCCCTACCCGACACAGCAGAGCATGCCGAGCAGAGGGCTGGTGAGGGGGGATCTTTTGATCTCCCCCAGCCAGTGCCACTACCGGCTTTTTTTTTTTTTTTTACTTTTTTTTTTAGCTGGCAGGCTGCGCCCCCTGGGGTGTTGCGCCCTGTGCGCTCGCACAGGTCGCACACCCCTAAGGCCGGCCCTGCAAGCCACATACCCCATGCAGGGAAAAGTAAAATATTTAGTATTCAAAAAAAGCAGATCTTAATCCCATGTGTGACTTAGGATGGACTGAGTCTGTTCTGGTGGAACCTCCATTAACGACATAAGGACAGACCTAGTTTGATCGCTAACACAACTCAAGTGGTGTTGCTGTAATGCCTTAATGTTGAGGCATTAAGCAACACCAAAATCCGTTGCAGAGAACAACTGTGAATGTTCCATGGAGCAAATGCAGGCACCATATTGGAAATCAGTAGGCTCCTTCAATATGGCACTGCTCTCTTATGGATATGAGCTTCAAAAGCGATCAATTATCACTTCTGTTGCTCTGTTGCTAGAACGCCCCTATAAACAGTCAGCAACATTGCAGAAAAACAAAAAAAAAGGGTAAATTAGCCTTATATATGTGCAATATTTATCACGTGTTTTATGAGTGTTTTAATCATCTATTTTTAAGAATGATATAAAACAGTGTATGTGCAACTTAAATCCTTTTTAAATGTCCAATATTAATCACTTGTTTTGTAAAGATGTATTTTGCATACAATGTAACACCAGTTTGTCTATGTAACAAATTTTCTAAGAAACGTTCTAATGAATATTATCCCTTACACTAGGATGAGATCAATACAATCAAATTATGTGATAGAAATTAGTATGCAACTATACTTTCAAAATAGTCCAGGGAATAAGCTATTTTGCTCAAAAGCGCAACAGTAAAAGGTCTTGTCCAACAAGTTTTAGAAGATGTATGCAAGTCTCAACTTCAGTTTGATTGTTTGATTGTCAAAAGTCCAATCCTCCAGTGGCCTCTTACACTTCAGCATGGTGGCTTTTAAGCAGACAAAGACATTTGTTTCCCACTGTTTTAATATGTGTAATCTAAGGAGCGAGTCCTCTAAATCACACTGTCTGAATTGATACCATTCTCTTCAAAATAACCTGAATAAATCTTACCTTAACTCCACCTGCTGTCTGAATCAAAGCTGAATGATCAGTGATTTGGAGATCGGAGAGATGCTGTACGTATAACTTTCACATGGTACCCTGCAGACTGTATAATTCATATGTGTTTAGAAGGGCATCAATTACTTATCAAGGTAGTTCCTATGGGATCCCATCTTTGAATAAATAATTGGTTCCCCTGGACACACATGCTTTCTATATTCCACAAAGGGAACATATGGATGAAGAAAAGGGTTTCCCCTATATCGGGGGAAAACAAAAGCCGGCTCCACCTTAGAGATGAGTCATACCTTTTGTTGAAATAATCGGGGATGAGGTGCTGCGTCCGGCTGTGCAGATCGCCAAATGTACAAAACGAAAAACAGAGAAAGGTAGGACGTTGGCACTCTCCAGTCCGAGGTTAAATAAAGTGTTTATTTTCAAAGAAAACCGACCAAACAAAAGAAAATGTAAATATATTCAGTGAAACATGTGCAGGAGTGCAGACAGGGGATAGATTGCCTCACGCGTTTCGTGCCTGCTGGCACTTAGTATATGTATATATATGTCCAGAAAAAAATATGCTGTCCTGGAAAGTCTAACTGTATGCCTGGTTAAAAAAAAAGCCTGCGGAGATGTGTTCTGTACAGGTTCTTGATCAATATATGTATGCACACATTGCAAATATAGATACAGTTTGGGAACTGTTATGTGTTTAAATATTTGTTTTCTCCTGCTAGGCTCCATCAAATACTGGAGTTAAATATGGGAGGGTCAGTAGAATGTGCAAACCTGATAATTAATTAAATATTTATATGAATCCAGATGTAAATGAATACACATGTGTTTAAAGTCATTTAGGTTTAATCATTATTAAACAAGGTATTTGTAGGTCACTTCCAATTCATGGTGGTCCTTTAAGTAGAATTACTGAGTCTATTAGCACGCTCGCAGGTTATAGTGAAGCACAGATGTTTCTAAATGTTCTCTTTGTCGTTCATTAAAGACTAAAGTTGTGAATCAAAGTCATAAATTACTTCCAAGCTTCCATTGGTTTATGACACATTTGTGGCTATCTTGCTTCTGCAATGAAAACTTTCTGTGATCATTTTTCTCCCTTTTTCACGTCTGAAGTCTTGCTTGTCTCATATTCCCGTGGTCTATATTTATTTAAAAAAATATCCTTAACAAATTTGGTTATACTTTTTTGTATTATTATTATTATTATTTATTATTGGTGACCAGTGCGCTTCAACCAACACTACACACACTTATATTTACCCTTAGAACAAGTATGTATCTTGCAGTGTTGTACAAAGGGAATATGAAAAATAAAAGAATAAAACACACAATAGTGTAATATATCAAAGAAAAAGTGAAATAAAGTGAATGAATTGTGCCAAGTGGCCACTCACATTCGTCTGAGCAACTACTTGCTCAGGGATATCAGCATAAGGGAGCCCAGGGAAAGGGTTAATGATGTTCCGTTACTTCATCCATGAAGACTCCACAAAACACATGAGGAAGAAGGAAGGCAAGGATATTAATGAACACTGTTTAATATGTAATACAAATAAAACATAGAATTCTTACAGTTAAAATCTGAAGAGTCCTCAATTTCATTAAAAGCAGTAAAAATGGTAAAAATCCTTGAAAAAGAGTCCAGTGTTGCACATCCCTTGTTTCCTATAGCACACAACGCGTTTCTCCTCTTTGGTGAGGCTTTTTCAAGTGTCCCATTTTTTCATATTCCCTTTGTACAACACTGCAAGATACATACTTGTTCTAAGGGTAAATATAAGTGTGTGTAGTGTTGGTTGAAGCGCACTGGTCACGTTTTTCTTTGTATTGTATTTATTTTGCTAGAAGTGAGACACTAGCGGTGCCCGAGTGCTGCATACCCGTTTACATACAGGCGCAGCAGTCTACACTTTGTGTTTTGTATTTATTATTGGTACCAGATTGGGATTAATTCCAATTGTATAATGTGATTAATGTCATAAATGAGAGTTATACAAGGGAATAGGGGAATTTAAACAGGGACTAAATATGAATTTCTTCATGAGACACTGGTTCTTCTGTCTCACTAAAACTGCTTTTTGAATGGTGCATTAGTTGTGCACTATTTTAAAGATATTCACCCACAGTATTCAAATCTTGAGTTGCCATCTTATGAAGCAGAGCTGTGTGGCAACAGTGTCAGTCCAGTGACCAGCCCTCTCCATTGTTAGTATGTGCACGCATCAATAGCCTTGTTAGGGCTAACCGGTGCGCAGTCTGCACTGTCTGCCCACACTTCTGATGGTTACAACAGGATAAAAGCATTTCCAGAGGCATCCCTATGATGCTCTACAGGGGTTGTGGCCTTGATTTGTGGTTTGGGGCGTTCAGTCTCAGTCCATGGTTTAAATGACCCTAGCTGGAGCTCCTGAGCAGTTTAGTGTGGTTCCGACTTTGCCTTGTAGTTTGCGGTATCCTATACTTGCCATTCTCCTGGCTTATTGTTTCCTGCTTGTGTGACCCCTGGCCTGCTATTTTGACTCCTTTTCTGTCTCCTGCTCTAGATTCTATATGACCTGCTGTGTGTTGGCATATCCTTATTACCCGCTGTGTCTACTGACCCTAACATATCCTGACTACCCACTCTGTTTACAGACCCTGGCATGGCTTACTACCAGTTTTGTGTACTGAATCCAGCATCCTCTGACTACCAGTATTGTGTACACTTCCTGGGCATCACTGATCCTACATCTCCAGGTACACTGGCTTCCTCAGCTGTGGCTTTGCCACTCAATCACTAGTTAGTTGCAGTAGCCTATGGATGAGGTTTCACAATATTCTCAGGGTTCAACCTTGGGGTGAAGTTGGTCTGGATGTAGATCTGTCTGATTAAAAGTGTTTCTTGAATATTAAGTCCCTAAGTATATTTATTATTATCCTAAACCATTGCACAACATCTCTTGCATATATAACAAATATTACTAATGCAAACATTGCATTAACTTTGCAATAACTTTAGCGGCCACTAGTGGGCATTCTAAATCAAGCACAATACAAATGGACCATGCATTAAGGTCCTGAGTGCCAGCACATTCAAATGCATGTAGTGCATAATATACAAAAAGTGTTTAGGATGTTATATCAACATTGTTATAAAACTACTTTTCTGCACAAGTAAAATTTGGATTATAGAATATATACTTTTATTAAATCAATATACATGTTTTGAATATTTTTAACCTTGATATTTATTTGACTACATTTCTATTAAGCAAGCATGTGAAAGCAATGCAATTCTGAACATGCTTTAGTTATACTATTTTCACTATTAAATTGTAGTTTAGGAAACCTAATGTTTGACTATCATTTTATTAAATAATAAGTGGAAAGTATATCATTACCAGTAGAAATACAAATTATTAACATTTGTGTTATATATATAATACACCAATAACCACATAAAACATAAAAAGAAGAAAAAAAACACTCAAAAGTCCACACACTCGACAAAAAAGAACTAATAATTTGTGAACCAAACCTAAATAGTGATCTAACTGACAAATCTGGATACAATCGCAAAACAAGCCATTCATTAAAAGTGATGTGCAGGTGAGTGTAAGGTGAGATGAATACTTAATCCCACTGATTTATCGCTAAAGGGCAAAACCTGGTGGATTTCTCCTGCTAGAAAAGCTCAGTTATCCCTTTAAACATTTAGCAATGCCAAATGGCAGTGCCAACTCTGTTCTCCGTGTCAGGGGAACTCACTTGGTTTGTCCCTGCATAATGGATAGTTAAAGAGAATCAGTCACTGAAATATGGTTTATACTGTGAATATAGAGAATAATAAAGCTATCAAAAATTATCTGTAGATTGTATTAGTGGAATTGTATATATAATAAATACAATAATATCATACAACATAATAAACACATATAAATACATTCAGGTAAGCCCGCTATAAAGCTGGGCTCGGGATCTATGAACTGACATTGAGATCTAAGTGATGGGAATCTAGAGATACTGTTAAACTTCCACATTAATGCGGAAGTTATAGTGTTTTCCAGAGCGATAAGTGCACAGCATTGTAACGGGAACCACATTATGATCATTATAATGCAATCCAATCGTGATTTTTAAAAAAAATATGCCATTACAGTATACATTTAGCAATTTCCATATATATATATATATATTTTAAATTCTTTATTACAAAATTATCAAAATTACATTAATTCATTTCATTATAAATTATGACATATTCATGGCTTTGATCAAGATATCATCATATCATTCTTTAAAATTCATACATAAACCATACCCTAACATTACATATATTTGGACGCGGTGTGTGGGCCGCAGTCCCTTTTATCGCTGAATCAGACCCTGTTTCTGATATTATTTATTCCTGCCCAGGAGTGCCCCCTTTTTAAATTTTCTTTATTTTTTATTTCCACATTCCTTTACCATTTAAATAATTTTATTGTAATTTTTTAGCAAGAAAATATTTACTTCTGTTACAATGCCAAATATGTGGGTAAAATCACAAAATTCCGGTTGAATTTGTCCTTCTGAAAATAAGGGGGAATCTGAGGCTAAGTTCCCTGAACCGAAATGGACAGAATTGTCGGCTTGAATTCAGTAAAAATTCCCAAATTCAGCCATATTGATTTGCCAAATTATTAGCCCCGATCTGAGTCAAATTCAGCCTAGAATGCAATCACAACAGTCCAATTACACATGAAGCAACTAGAGACCATCAATATATAATGTAAGGATTGCAAAATCCGACTTTTCTACGTGAGTTGGAAGAATTCTCCAATAGTCTATTTTGCAACTCATTTTTGCAATTATCTTGTTAGTTCACCACCGTTAATCGTTTACTGAATAAACCCAATACTGTTCACTTTCGTAAATTTCTCTTCGGTTTGCACACAACAAAAAGCAAAGCTGCAGAACATTTCAGTCTGCAACATAAGTATATCAGGAATTATTATCCACTTTAGCATAACACGTTTTATTTCTGCATCATCATTAAGGGATAGAAACATGTTGAACATTACTGGTTTGCGTGGGTACAGCTCAGTCTGTAACAATGTTGCCTAAAAGACAGTATCACTTTCTGTCATACGCCAACTGGAAATAAATAGAAAGTGCAAACTGAAATGTAAAAGAATAAGCTAAAAAAAAAAATCAAATGGCACATGCTGTCTGTATGTGAGGAAGATAACCTGCTTAGAGATTTCACTAGTAAAACTCCATAATAGTAAAGCATAGTATATAGAAAAAAAAAACACTACAGAGTGCATTCAGTGGTAAGCGTTCTTGCTTACAGAACATTGTAGGCCTGCTCATAGCAGTAGCTATGCATATAAACTGGCGTAGTACATCTCAGTACCTAAAATGTATCAACCTCCATCAAACACTGTTCGGCAGAGGCAAAGAACTCTGCACCTTCTAAGTGTTAGGAAATAGGGATAATGTAAATCTCGCCTTTTGGGGGGGAGTTTTGTGGGAGGGGGTTTGCATCTCCGCCAAGCAATGTTTGGTGGAGAATGCAGCTGAATCAGTGCGACCAAGCAACCGGGGAATCTGCACACATAGGTTTGGTAGTGAATTATTCACAGGCTTTTATGGCGATAGTAAATAAAATGTACCTGTACCGCCAACATATATTTTGTTGCCTTAAGGAAGAAAAGAAAGGGTATATGTTCTTACAGTCTCATTTTATAGAAACATGGATAATGAGTGATAACAACAAACTGGCCCATCAAGGCTGTACATATTTGTTGTAAAAATGAAAAAGAAAGAAAGAAATTATTTTGAGCAGCATTATTTTTTACAATACCTTTCTGCAAATCACACACATTTTTAAATTGCTTATCCGTTTTTGCCCCTACTGCTACTATAGGATGGATATTCCAGTAAATCCAGGTTATTAACCTCTTGATTACTATTATCTATTCCATGATGTCATGCTGAGGACCATGTGTGTTCACAGAATTTTTTCCAGGGTGTGGCAAAATTTCCTCCCCACCTTTCCCATCTCCCACATTAATACCTCCGTACCTCTTTGCCATTGCCTACCTTTGTTGGCTCAGAAGAGGGGTGTCCTCATGGGAGGCCAATGTTAGTTGCCAATTATTAGCTAAAATTACATGACAGTGGTAGTAGTAGCTAACAGATCAGCATGTACTTTTGTTTATAATAGCTGGGGTGGTAAAGATTAGACACAACTACTTCAATCTACAATTTCTATGGTGTTCAACCAAAAATGGCTGGCATTATATCATGGGAACTGCAGTCAGTAACAGAACAGTTAGTGTGTAATGTAGGCCACCACAATCCTTAGTCTATAACTCCAATTTCTATGAAGTTCAGCTAATAATATGGCTAGTTTAGTGTTTGTACTGTAGTATTAAGTGTCTACAAAATAAAGAGGGTATTGCAGCTAATTGAGATGGGAATTTCACACTTAAGGCCAACTTGGCTACATTGGCCTAAATATTGAATTTCCCATCTCAGTTCCCTGCAACGCCTTGCCATTCTCTCTTTATTTAGTAGACCATCCAGTGAAGCCTTCTGACGGCCCCATCAACAGGTGGCTACTATTACCATAAAAGTCAGAAAACAATTTTGCTTGCACAACATCATGGGAGATGCAGTCTACACAGGTTAATGTTGTGTAGTGTAGCTCTGTGATTTTCCAGCATTACAAAATAAAGGAAGTGTGTTGGTTTTGTTTCGTTTTGTACGAAACTAATTTCGATCATTGATGCAATAGTTTCGGCCATTATTTATTCATTATTTTGTTTTTGGAAATTCAATTCTGCTATTTTCAAGGCCATTTTGGCAGACGTTTGACTGTCGCAATGCTGTCAAAATGTCTGTCGCAATGTCTATTTACATTTCTGTTGGAATGTGTGTTTATGGAAAATCAGAACTTCCTGAGGGAGCAACAAATGTAACAAATGTGAACGAATCGTCCATTTCTTTTTTTCGTCCAGCTCTGCATTCATTTCTGGCTGAATGGCTCAAATATTCTGATTTTTGTCCCAATCAGCATTTGTCTGAGAACGAATGCCCAAATCTAGAAGTTAAAGCGTAGCAAAAAGGGACAAAAAGACTTGGATCCCAAATAGGACACTTGGTAGTTATGCAGCTTTCAAATCTTTGGCACTTCAGTCAACCAAATTGATGGGTGAGAATCATTAAATGTGCATTCCACAGCAACTGCAGTACCAATCCATAATTATATAATAGCTAACCTTTGGAATACCAGTTGTTGAGTGCTTAGTTTCCCATGATGCTTAACATACCAGACAGAGAATCATGAAAAATGTTATTATGCTAGAGTCTCTTACCATACGGTATGGTGTCCAGATGCAGAGATAGTCCACAGACATGTGCAAATAAACACACTGAACCCACTTATCGGATATTGGAACAATAAATGGGAATAGTGATAATAGTGAATAGGTGCACAAAGCCATTACATAAATATCCGGAGGAGAGGTACAAAATAAAACAAAAGCTGAAATCATAGTCAGGTGAAATCAGAGGTCAGCACTGGCATGACAGGATCATAGTCAGGAGGAAGCAGAGGTCAAGGTCGGCAGCACAGGATCATAGGCAAAAACTTCAGGCAGGGGTCAAATCATACAAAGACTGGAAACTTAAAATGTAACAGGACACTAGCTGGCAGCTCCACAATCAAGAGGCACTAACACACAAGAGGAGAGTCCGTATATAGGTAGCAGTCAACTGTCCCTTGATTGGTAGTAAGCCTGATAGAATGCTTTATTTATTCGTTGTTACTCATGTTGCATGTTGTTCCTCATGTTTTACCATGCCCCCGATGCCAATGACCCAATGGGACTAGATAGGAGCAGTGCCCCACCATCTGTGGGCATGTCCTACTCTTGATTAACTTTCATTGGAAAATGGGTAATAGCAAATCAAGCCACAAGGCGATGTCATAGGAGACACCACACACATGTTTAAAAAAACATTGCTATCACAATTCATTGCTTATTTTCTTAGGTTCACAGAGTGCCTTTAAAGTTGTCAGCAATCAGCCACCGGTAACTGCAATAACTTAAGATAAGAGGGCAGGAGTGATCTTCATATTATCTGTACTAACATTTTATTATTAAAATTAGAAAAAGCTTATATTCTCAGTATATGATAATGTTTTGTCTGGATGTGGTTAGAGAAAAGATTGGTTATAGTATAATTTCAGAAGTTAGAATGTACTGAGTTGACCTTATTAGCATATAGTATTATATTACGCACGTTTATAATACATGTAGGAACTGATTGATGATTCAGCATGCTCGCAATGTCCAAGGGAAGATGACAGGAGGAGGAGACATGTTAGAAATATTCTTTATTTAAAAAACAAATATAGCAAGATGCAAGTGGATCTAAATATGTAATGGCTGATTTGATGCTGCTGTCTTATTAGGACATAAAAATAATATGTTACACTCTGTGCTCTGCAATTGAAACAAGTAAGATGTTACTATCGATGGGATCCTAATTTATGGTTTTCCAGCGAGGTGAAAATCCAAATCGTTATAAAATAGGCTTAAGGAAATATTAATCAGATCAAATCAAAATAGAGGAATTCATTGGCAGAGTTCCACATGAAGTAATAAGAATATTTAAGCACAATCTATATTTAGTACACACTACTTAACTAAACATAAATAATATAAATGGTACAATAACAAACAAACACTTAAATAAAATGCTAGCTACCGTAACTGGATATTCACATTTATCAAGAGTCCATATACTAATTTAATCATTTTTATAGAGATGTTTTCCCCCAAAGGGGAATCAAACCACATGTGTAGACTCTCATACTTAACCAGATCAGTAGATGTTATTATGATCCACAGCCATGGTAATTATTTTAGCACCCTCAGAGGGATGGAAGGCATAGTTCAATCCTCTAGGGATCAAACACATTACCCTGTGGTCTGAACAGGTAGTACAGCTTGTTCTACTATCGCATCAGTTGAGTATTTGACTATGTATTCATACATGATCCATTAAGACTTGACCTCCGACATGTCAGATTTATTATCATTAGAAAAGGGAATACAGAAGCGACTTGCAATGCTGTAATTATTCACACAGTGAAGCACCCTATACAAAACATAAGTGCGTAGGCAAGAGAAAATGTGATTTGAGTTTATGGGTAGGATGTTGTGAATGTCACATAGTTTGGTATAGTGTATAGGGTAATTCAAGTCTTTAAGTAAAGAGAACAGATTTCATGAACACCTTCATCCTGACTGATCTGTCTTTACTAATCTATTTGTGGAAAATGAAGCACTTCTCTATTATATTGGAGGAAGAGATTGTTTCAAAACAGATAAAATGAGCAGTAGTACTACTCAATGTTGGAAAATAGATATTTAAGGACTTCACCCTAGGCATATATAGTTAACTGTGGCTGTGATTCTAGCCAATAGACTTGGGCATCCATTTTCGGACAAATGTGTTTTCAGATGAAACTATGCTTTTTTTGTTCATTTGTCCGAATACAAATGTTAAGCTGGATTAAAAAATGAAGGAATGCGAAATGAATGAACATAATCATCATTCATAGCGCCGTGTTTCGGACCCAATTAGATCACTTTGGTGATCTGAGAGGCACTTAAGTTAGTTCTACTAAGACACCACCAAAAGAGATTTCAAAGTGCACATTTTTGTCACTCAAACACTGTTTTTGTAATGTGTTATTTTATTATGACTATTAAAACTGATTTCAGTTTTTGATTTGAAGTTCTGATACTATATCTTTGTCTGTACCCTGTCTGTCTCTGCCCTGTATTTATGTTTTTGTCTTTAGCCCTGTGGCCTGTATTTCTTATCCTCAGTTTGGTTTTTGCTTTGCCCTTCTGCCGTGCCCTATTAGAAGGCTTCTCTGTTCCATGCTTCCTTGTTTCTTTATTCTCTTGCTTTCACCGATTTCTGGCTTTGTTCTGTTCCATTCTAGGTTTTCCTTGTTTCCTTTCTGATTTTCTTTGCTCCTTATACATTTGCCATACCCGTTTGTTCAGTTTTGCTTCAGCTCTCAGTCTGGTCAGTCTCAGAAATGTTCTTTATGTTTATGTCTGTTATGTTCTGCTTAAATTAGTCCTAATAATTATTTTAGTCAAGTTTTAGTGCTAGGAACTTTTTAATGTAAGGTACCTTGACTCTGATTGAAAACTTATGGGCAGACTAGATGGGCCGAAAAAAATTGAGCAGACTAGATGGACCGAATGGTTCTTATCTGCCGACACATTCTATGTTTCTATGTTTCTATGTTTCTATGATCTCATGGCCATTTGGTGTAACGAAACCCTCACCTTTCAGATCTCTAGGCTATCTTGTGGTTGTACCTGTGGGTTTCTTTACATATGTCCTTTAAGTTTTGTCACTATGTTGGTTTAGCCTAGAGAAAACGGTATGTAAAAATCACAATCCAGCTTTGCTAGCATGGTTGCCCCAGAAGTTCTATAAAAACTGTGGGTTTGGCCTCAAAATAGTGGCAGATGTGATGACCTCATTATATAAAATTAAGAAATCACAGAAGATAAAATAAAATCTATCAAAAGCAGCTCCTATCCAGATAGTTTTGTTGTGTATACCTAATATTTCACTCCTGAATTGGACAAACGCAGGGATTAAAATACTGGGCGACCTATACACAAATAATATAATGCTCTCTTTTGAGGCTCTAGTAAGAAACTACAATCTTCCAAGCATGGAACTCTTTAGCTACATTAGACTTAAACGTTTTCTCAGGGAATATCCTCCATCGGATGTTACTGATTTGGACAGATTTTTGATGTCCGTTGGGAATAGGAACGTGATAGCAGGGTCCCGAAGGTTTCTCGACAAGGGGGTGATGGTCGAGAGATCTTTGGCAATCACCCAATGGGAGGTTGAATTGGGAAAGATATTCCCTCTTCAAGAATGGTTTAAAGCCTGGCAGGAGATTAGAAGAGCTAACCACTGTATCAACATTCATGAACAGTACTACAAACTCACTATAGATGGTATCTAGTCCCGACCCATTTGGCAAAATTTGATTCAAACGTCAATGATATATGTTGGAGATACCAACAAACCATAGGCTCTCAGCGCCATATATGATGGGACTTTGATGAACTAAAAGTGATCAGGCCGAGGGCCTCCAAACTATTGGAATGGGTGACCCCAGGTAGGGGTGAACTTACCCCGCAAACTTTTCTGTTCCATCTAGAACTATTGGAGCAAGACATAAACTTAAAAGCTCTGATCATTAACATCTTGTCCACGTTTAAAATTTGTATGTCACGCTATTGGAGACGAGCGGAGCTCTTGTCCTGGCCGGGGATAAAGGCACAGATAAAGTTTCAGGCTAAAGCCGAAAAACATTTTTTCCAAAATTATAATAACGAGAGGGCTAGAGGAAAATATGAAAAAATCTGGGCAGATTGGTTAGCTTTGCCTCCCTGATTGTTTGTTTCTGGTGGGTTATTCTGTGCAAGGTCTCTATATACTTTTACCCTGCTCAACTGGAGGAGTTTAATTGTGGAAACATGGAGTTATGTGATAATTCCTCCATAGGATGAAGCAAGACAGCTTCCCCTCTCCGCCCCCCATCTCCCAGGCACAGCAATAATAGTCTTATTTATGATAGCAGACAAGAGCAGAATGAATGTTGTATGTATGTGTTTTTGGTTGAGGAAACTCTTGATGTATACTAAAAAGTATTTGCAGAGATTCACAGATCTTGAATATAAATATCTATTAAGATATGTTTAATCTATTTAATTGTGTGTTGGCTCTGACGAAAATTATATGTATCTGCATTGTGGATGTTTTCATGTTTTCTTTTTTATCGGATAAAACAACAATAAAGATTATAAATATTTTTTTTTTTTAAGTTTTGTCACTATGCACATTGTTTGTGCCCTGTAGGAATATCTTTGTCATTAGCCCTCTGGCCTGTATTTCTTGTCCTCAGTTTGTTTTCTGTCTTGCCCTGTTCATGTCTGTTTCAGTTCTGCTTGATACAGGATTCTGCTTTTGTTCCGTAGCCCTGTACTCTGTATTCTGTTCTGTCCTGTTCTGTCTAAGTTTGCTTGTCTGCTATCACTCTGCTTGGCTTGCCTGTCTCAGCCAGTAGCATCCTACTTATCCTGTCACAGTTTTTATGTTCCATGCCTACTCCAGGATATCTGCAGGGTATCTCTAAGTCTTGGCTTTACTGAATCCAGCAGTTGCTACTTCAGGGCCCTGGTATGTGGGCGGACAAACTTGGGGTCTCAAGCCTTTAGGAGAGTGTGGTTACCCTGCACCCTGTGTCTCCATTATCTTCAAAGTGACTCCCGAATCATGAATAGCCATCAGTGACAGTAATGGCTATATCATTTCACAGAGATGGTCTGTAAAAGATTTGTCTCAATAGAATACTAAGACTTAACATTATCAAATGTACTCTTTAAATATCTTCCTTTACTAACTTGAAAAAACGAATTTCTCGATTATAAAACATATTTTTTGACACATCACAATATTATGTTAAAATACAAAAGGCCTGAGCAACTTGGTAGACAACAAAAATAAGCCAGCTCTCGATTAATGTGGAAAACGTGGATTTATTGCCCCTCTGCAAATGGCAGTGTTTCAGAACTTGGCACATCATTAAGCAGCACTATGTAAACCTTGAGCTGAAACCCATTATATGTTTATAAATTATGTACATACATAATTTATGTGGCAATACAGTGTTGCTTTTTAGATACATATTTTTCAATGTGAAAACACTGTGGAACATGAGGAGACCAAGCTTGAACAAGAGAACAATTATTTACTTCTATATTATAAAATGATTGAATTGTTTATGACAGCTGCTTCTCCAAACACCCCCAATGGATATAAATTATATCTCATCATGAACATATCTGTGGAGTCTCCTGTTTATGACATCACCTTCAGCTTGATATGTGAATGACCTCGCTTCCAAAGGGAACTGTGTAATTTGCATATTAAGCTACAAGTGATGTCATGAATAGGAAATCTGCACAGACACATTTAAAACATATTGTTCTCCTAATTTAGGTATTTACTTGCAATATTGCTAACAATAGGTATAGATCAATTTCAATAATGTTTTATTCTCTACATTCACAGGCAAACCATTGTAGTGATCCAGTGCCTTTAAAACATTTTACCAGGAGCCTTGTATGTGGATGATTAGTAGACATGTGCAAAACTAAAATTTTCGTTTCGTTTTCGTCCATTTGGACGAAAATTTTATTTATTTCGTCTAAAACGAATTTAGTTCATTACTACATTCGTTTCGGACTACAAACCATTGTAGTGATCCAGTGCCTTTAAAACATTTTACCAGGAGCCTTGTATGTGGATGATTAGTAGACATGTGCAAAACTAAAATTTTCGTTTCGTTTTCGTCCATTTGGACGAAAATTTTATTTATTTCGTCTAAAACGAATTTCGTTCATTACTACATTCGTTTCGGACGAAATTCGTTCATTATTTTTGTTTCATTTCGTTTTATTCGTTTAGTTTTATAGAACACATGTAATACTATTGGCTTTCTATAAACCGAACGAGAGCCCCATTCATAAGAAATTGTTATGAATGGGTCTCTCGTTCGGTTCATAGAAAGGCAATAGTACTACACGTTTTCTACAAGCCGAAAGTCTATAAACCGAAGGTCGTTCGGTTTGTAGATTTTCGGTTTGTAGAATACATAGAATTACATGTAATTCTATGTATTCTATAAACCGAAAGTCTATAAACCGAACGACCTTCGGTTTATAGACTTTCGGCTTATAGAAAACGTATAGTAGTAGTGCCTTTCTATGAACCCATTCATAAGAATTATGAATGGGTTCATAGAAAGGCACTACTACTATACGTTTTCTATAAGCCGAAAGTCTATAAACCGAACGTTCGGTTTATAGACTTTCGGCTTATGTAATACATGTAATCCTATTGCTATTCTATAAACCGAAGGTTCGGTTTATAGAATAGCAATAGGATTACATGTATTACATAAGCTGAAAGTCTATAAACCGAACGTTCGGTTTATAGACTTTCGGCTTATTGAATACATGTAATACTATGGGCTTTCTATAAACCGAACTAGAGTTCCCATTCATAAAAATTTATGAATGGGGAATCTGTTTTGGTTTATAGAAAGCTAAGAAGTTGAACGAATGAACGAATGGTTTAATATAAACGAAAATCATTCGTCCATTCGTGCAATAGTATTGGCATTACTATAAACCGAAATAGAGTCGGTTTATAGAATGCCAATAGACTTACATGCATTCCATAAACCGAAAGTTGTTCATTATGTCGGTTTATGGAATGTAGTGTGCTATGCTATTGTATTCTATAAACCGACTCTATTTCGGCTTATAGAATGGCAATAGTACTATGAATGAACGAATGATTTTCGTTTATTAACCATTCGTTCATTCTGCTTTCGTTAGCTTAGCATTTTCGTTATTCGTTTTTTGGACGAATGAGCGAAAATGCTATTTTAGGACGAAAATGCATTCATCCGAAAACGAATGCACATGTCTAATGATTAGTCTGTCTCTAAATGTGTTACTTTCTCATACAGCATTCGCTGATCTGGGCAGGTGAAGATTTCATGCTCATATCTTCCTGTTAAAAGCAGGAACAATTGCATTTCTAATTAGTGCTAATTGGTTTCACCAACAGTACCATTTTTACCCCTTTACTACTAAGCATGAATGTTTTGCCTGTATCTGCTTTTTATCCTCACATTGATATTTCCTCATTTGCAATGTCATATAACCTTGGAAAAATAAATTCAGGAAAGACTCAGGACTCACAGTATGTATTGCTTGAAGGAAAGATGAAAGAAAGGAGATACAAAAAATGTAAATACATAAAAAGTATCAACACAGGAGAGGACATTCCAAAAGGACAAACTCTTAAAGAGGTTAGAGGTTTAACTATAACATCACAAAAGTATTACTTTATTGGGTTGATGCTTGGCATAGCCTGCCGGTACAAGAGAAAGGGATTAATACAGTGAAGTAGTTTAAAGGAATTGCCTGGTGCCCAAAATGCATTTTCTAAATGTTAATGCATATTAATGTGCTTTCAAATTACTTTAAAATCCATGATTTACATTTTGCATTGCTTAAAATGTAAACTACTTCCCGCTAGAAGAAATTGTGAAATTAGAGCAGCTTGCAAGAAACCAGGACTGTCCACACTAGCTACAGTGGATATAAAAAGTCTACACACCCCTGTTAAAAAGTCAGGTTTCTGTGCTGTATAAAAATGAGAGAAAGATAAATCATTTCAGAACTTTTTCCACCTTTAATGTGACCTATAAACTGTACAACTCAATTGAAAAACAAACTGAAATCTTTTCGGTAGAGAAAAAATATAAAAATGAAATAATGTGGTTGCATAAGTGTGCACACCCTGAAACTAATACTTTTTTGAAGCACCTTTTGATTTTATTACAGCACTCAGTCTTTTGGGTATGAGTCTATCAGCATGGCACATTTTGACTTGGCAAGATTTGCCCACTCTTCTTTGCAAAAACACTCCAAATCTGTCAGATTGCGAGGGCATCTCCTGTGCACAGCCCTCTTCAGATCACCCCACAGATTTTCAATCGGATTCAGGTCTGGGCTCTGGCTGGGCCATTCCAAAACTTTAATCTTCTTCTGGTGAAGCCATTCCTTTGTTGATTTGGATGTATGCTTTGGGTCATTGTCATGCTGAAAGATGAAGTTCCTCTTCATGTTCAGCTTTCTAGCAGAAGCCTGAAGGTTTTGTGCCAATATTGACTGCTATTTGGAACTGTTCATAATTCCCTCTATCTTAACTAAGGCCCCAGTTCCAGCTGAAGAAAAACAGCCCCAAAGCAAGATGCTGCCACCACCATGCTTCACTGTGTGTATGGTGTTCTTTTGGTGATGTGCAGTGTTGTTTTTGCGCCAAACATATCTTTTGGAATTATGGCCAAAAAGTTCAACCTTGGTTTCATCAGACCATAACACCTTTTCCCACATGCTTTTGGGAGACTTCAGATGTGTTTTTGCAAAATGTAGCCTGGCTTGGATGTTTTTCTTCGTAAGAAAAGGCTTTCTTGCCACGCTACCCCATAGCCCAGACATATGAAGAATACGGGAGATTGTTGTCACATGTACCACACAGCCAGTACTTGCCAGATATTCCTGCAGCTCCTTTAATGTTGCTGTAGGCCTCTTGGTAGCCTCCCAGACCAGTTTTCTTCTCTTCTTTTCATCAATTTTGGAGGGAGCTCCAGTTCTTAGTAATGTCACTGTTGTGCCATATTTTCTCCACTTGATGATGACTGTCTTCACTGTGTTCCATGGTATATCTAATGGCTTGGAAATTATTTTGTACCCTTCTCCTGACTGATACCTTTTAACAATGAGATCCCTCTGATGCTTTGGAAGCTCTCTGTAGACCATGGCTTTTGCTGTGGGATACGACTAAGAAAATTTCAGTCAAGACCAACTAGAGCAGCTGAACTTTATTTTGGGTTAATCAGAGGCACTTTAAATGATGGCAGGTGTATGCTGACTCCTATTTAACATAATTTGTAATGTGATTGCTTAATTCTGAACACAGCTACATCCCCAGTTATAAGAGGGTGTGCACACTTATGCAACCACATTATTTTATTTTTATATTTTTTCTTCCCTCTACCTAAAAGATTTCAGTTTGTTTTTCAATTGAGTTTTACATTTTATAGGTCACATTAAAGGTGGAAAAACTCATTTTCTTATAGCACAGAAAACTGACATTTTAACAGGGGTGTGTAGACTTTTTATATCCACTGTAAGTAAAAGTAGTTAACATTTTTTCTTCAGGAACCAATGAGAATAATTTCATTCAAATAAATGGAATATCCTGTCTCTCTAGTGGTGTCATCAGACAATGTGTTTCACTGTTAAGCGACCCTACTGTGTACAGGAGCAAGGGCTATCAAGCAATGTCATATAGTAAATGTGTTTAAAATCTAAACCATAAACAAATGTAGGGATGTTAGCTTAATACAGTCCTTGAATATATATTTCTCATTTCTTCCTGTAATGGTCCTATTTGATGGTATTGAAGTAGGGATATAGCTATTACTATACTAAAAGGACAGCATGCTCTCAGCCAAAGACTCATTTACTTATTGTATAGTGACTTCCCATTGTATAGTGATTCTGTATCACGTCATACCTACTGAGTCAAATCCCTTTTATTCTTGATTTGAATCTTCAGGCGGTGTTTTGTTTTGTTTAAACACTGGTGACATATCATTTTTATATATGTATATCATATTAATTAGTGGTTACCTATTTTAAAATGCAAATTGTGTAGTACTCAAAACATTGAGTTATATATTCATATGATTTCTTTTAGGTGTCACTGCTCATTCTTTCATATGCATTTATCAATATGTTAATTCAAATACAACATAACCACATCCATTATTATAATTGTATAATCAGTCTATTCTTGTTTAATAGAAGTCCCTTGAATGGTGTATAAACATCCAGTGTTACACAACCCTATGTGTCAATATGGCTATTTAAATGTCCAGACTCCTCTACTTCCTGGAGGAGGCTTCATATATCTGGCCAGTAATCTCTTATGTTGTAGTCCCCATCTAAACTCATACCAAGCTCAAGACAAAAGGAATTTACATGTATAAAATCAACAAACCATGTTGCCAGCAAACTCTGTACATTTTGCAACTACACATATAATGAGAGTTTAAAATACTTTATAATAATTTATATATCTTATGCATTCCTCATCGTGCTGCAACGGTCTGTGCATTGCAGAGCAAGGAAAATATGAGAAAATGAAGCTATCTGGAGAAAAAAAACATTTGCTTGTTATCTCTAAAAAGGATGGGGTCTGCGAGGAATTTGATAAATATTTTATTTATAGATCGAAATATCCTCGACTCTTGATTCCTAATTTTATAAATTCCCTTGGTTACATTGACATAAAGTGATTTTGTAGATTTTAATATATTTACTAAGAAAAGGGAAAACACTGGATAGCTCTGGATAGGCAGGATGATGAGCTTTTTATCCAGTGTGGGCATTTTAAATAGAAATGCTTTAATGAAAACAGAGCCAGCCTTTGCGGTGTGTGACAGCCAGAGGGCGCCAGGTCGGATTTATAATTAGGCAGAGCAGGGCTATTTACAAAAAAGTAAGTTGCAGGTAAGTTGAAGTGAGATGAACACTGACTTACATGAGTGGGGTGGCATGGGGAGCAATGGGGCAATTGACCCAAGTCCACTCTCCTCAAAGCACAGTCTGGCTTCACCAAGATTCCCTTGCAAATGCACCCAGCCATAGGTGTATATGTTAGGCAGCCATCCTCCTCAGACGAGGCTTTGTGTTAAGAGTAATAGGATTGGATTGAAAGCCCCATATCCGATGATGGCTGTCAATGCAGACCTCTTTCACATGGACATGCGTGAGAGTCCCTGGCTATCTTCATCTTCACAGCCTTTACGTATTTGGATCAGAGGTAGAAAAGAGACAATACAAGGCCAGTGGAAAAATGTATAAGGACACAATCACTAGTCTATCTGTCTATCTCTTTGTCTTGTCTGTCTACCCATCTCTGTCCTGCTTGTCTATTTATTTCTGATATCGAGTTCTCTATTGAAGTTGCAGTACGGATCACTAAATTGTCCCCTAGACTGGAATTTGCACATTTTCCCCTGTTGACGTAACAATACATTGTACAGGGACAAACCTGGGGAGCTCTTCCTACAAGATAACCAGAGAAAAACGTGATCATTAATCAAGATTTAGAACAATGGTTTCTATGCGGCTATGTTCTGTTTCTATCAAGCTTGTTACTTTGGTTACTTTCACTATGGTTATTCAATTTTGTTTCCTTGTTGTGATATTAGCTGAGAAATGTTAAAGAAAGCATAATATGAACCGTCAGCCCAATCAAGCTCTTCTGGTAAAAGAAACTCACCGGGTTTGTGCCAAGGTCTATGAATTGAAAGGTTTATCTCGCCACAACTCACCTCCAACTCTCCTGCAACCTACCTTTTACTAAATAGCGCCATCTGTCATTAATATCTGATTCTTACAATTGGCTTATACACTGCTTAATGAATAGATGTATGAATTACAAAATTAAAATGTTCTCATCCACTGGCACTAACCAGTTTGTTTTTGGATCCTTACTACCATGCTACATTTTCAATATATTTATTCATATGTCAGCACTTGCAAGTAACCCATATCATTTGTTATTTATTTGCATTTTTTTTTAACCATGTCCACTTTGTTGTCCTTTTGTTATATAATGTTTTTATTTGTTTTAAATGTTTATTTGAATCAACTGTAATTCATGGGACTAAACTGCAATAAATAAGTATTTTAAGTGTAAAAAATAACACTAAATATTATGGGAGTAGAGATCTGGAGAGAAGAAATTGGTCATTAAAAAGACACATTGAATTTCACAGTCTCCCACTCACAAAATACATATGCATATGCTTTCATTGTCTTTGTTGTCAATTAGGACTTAAGGCAGTTCACACTGATAAGGAGTTGTAAATGAAAGGACAGAATAATGAGGATTTTGCAGGTAGATGTTAAAACTTTAGAATGCATTACTGCATTTTACCTCTGCAATTTATACTTCATGGCAGGTAAATATGGTTTACATTTTCTAATTATCAAGTCCATTTTATATCTTGTAATTAACTGTTCTGGCGTTACATCGTAATCAAGCTCCAACAGAATAAAGAATAGTGGAACTGTGGAAGTTTTGAAATATTTGGCTCTATTCATTGACCAACCAGTTGTAGTTGGCTTGTATCTCACAATGTTCTGTTGTGTTCTATGATATTCATCCACAGAGAGAGATTCTTTATCTCATTGAACAGAGCCCATTGTGTCCGAAAGCATAGTATGCTGTAGGGGTAAACCAGGGGTCTTCTGCACCACGGTGAAAAATTGTTTACACCTGTGTACTTATCCCAAAAAACGCCTGGTCCTGATTACATACCTTTTTCTGCTTTGTAGTGGTACAAGGCAATGGACTCTATGGACTTGGTCTCATCCAGGCACAGATTTTCTTTCCTCTTTCCCAGTTGTTTCTGAGCAACTGTTTGAGTCCGAGAACTCAGATGTAATTTGATGATTGTGCTTTAACACTAGGAAGAGTAGCATGGAAAGCCAGAGAGGTAAATCTGTAATGGGTCTAATGATACAGACCATGCCCTCCCTTGAACTACACTCATAGCTGTGCCCAGTAATAAAAAATCCCTAGTGGATCCAAAAATCATTGGGGAACTGAGGTATCTTGATGTACCATCCTAATTGAGCTCCTGGTGTATAGTGACACAACTCTATTGGACCGCTGATACTTTGGCTAGAATAATGAAGGATGACTAAAATGTTGCATAGGTTATGGGGCAAAAATTATCACAACAGACAATAGGACCTCAACATATACAGTATATTTTGGAGTAAAGATGAGAGCAGAATGATATGCCTGTTTAACTGTTTAAAGGACTTCAACAAGGTACTGTAGGAAACTATATGTCAAAACAAGTAAATTGCTAGGATAAGCAATCATAGCCTAGCTTAGATGTAATGTGAAAATGTATTACTTCGTAGAGAAGATGGTTAATGAATGGAGTAACAATTAAAACAGTGTCGTCAAGGAAGTATTTATGGAATAGGCATCAAACTATCCTTGATAAAAAAACAAGGAACACATACAGTTTGAAGCTTTGACAAAATGTTGAAATATATGCAGACTCTATGCAGGTCACTATGCTTGGCAGAAAAATTGTTGTTTATTAAGATTAAGGTCGCAAAATTATTATGTTGTATAGACATTAAAATTAATTCCATTAATCATGTGTTAGAGGCACACAATATGCTGACCCACTTACTCCAATGTGTAGCACAGTCCTAACTATAATGTCCCCTATAACCCTAAACATTAACTATAATCACACTTTCAATTCCTAATGCTTAACTCTAATGTCCCCACTAATTGTAATTCCCAACTCTAACCATAATCCTAATATCTCCCCTTACCATAACGCTAATGTCTACCATAATTTTTCCCAACTTAACCCTACCCTAATGTGGGCATATTGACGTGCATTTTTTAGATATCATGTTGGTTCTCTAGTGGATCCTAATGTCTACACAACATGTTGAATGTGTGGCCATCATCTTTAAAACAGAGGATCAGTTCAATAAGATTAAAACATGAACCTGTTGCAGAAAGAGTTGTTCTTATAATTTGATAAATCAGTGCTTGTTTGAGGGACTTTGCAAGTGATAAGTGCCCCCTAGTGTATCGTGGGGAAAATACTCAATATGCTCGATCTGTGCCTAATTGATTCGGGCATAATAGCTGAACTGAACAAATGCCCGAAATGTGGCTATTGGATTGGGACATTTTCGCCATGAAAATCATAGGTTTTTGGCTAACCAAGATGCCCCAATTACTCCTGAACATGCTCCAAATTATGATCTAAAGAATTGAAATAACAATCTTCAACATTAAGTAAAAAATCCCCGCCAAGGACCAGCAGACTGCCCTAGCCCTTTAAATAAAAAAATAACCCTGTCCCAATGCAAATTAGAAAATAAATAATAATAAATAGATAATAAACCCTATAAGAAAGGGGGCTGGGAGCTGGGCCATAGCTTCCAGCCCCATATAAATTACATCGGGGGACTGCGGCTTGTAGCCCTGGCCCCCTAACACGACATAACATCAGATGCCTGTTTTTCCTTAAATTAAATCCCCACTTTGAAAACAGGGATTTCATTGTACATTGGTCCTCTGCTGAGGGTGGATTCTTTTTTGGCTTTTTTTGAGCTAGATGGATTCATTTTTATTTTTTGGGAGGCCTTCTTCCCTAGGCTGAAGATTAGAACCCAAAGAAGTCGTGGAATGGTGCTGGACTTCTGAAACAGATAATAGTTTATTATCTTTTCATGGAGAATTTACCAAAAAAAAAAAAAAAAAAGAACAGGGCACTATAAAAAAGAGGAAAATGTTTAGAGACAAATCAGATTATCATAAGTAAAAGGTGAGAAATGCCTCAAGCTTCCAAGAGAGGGTGAAATAAATGTTTCCCAATCGAAGGAATATAAATTACACCATGAGTATAACACTGCTCAAAGGAAAACACCATGGAGAACACAAACTAATAAATGATATGAAAACAAAACACCTCTACTTGGAAACCTTAATTCATTTTAACAGGTTTCTCTTTTAGGCCAGAGCGAAAAAAAGAAGCACAAGGGGCTTCAAACGATTCAGCAATTTTAGCCACCACAAAAAAGCAAAAACCATGAAACAGAGGTAATAAAGGAGGATTACCTGTTAAATTGAGGCAGGAACATAAAAAGAAACAGCCAGTGAACCTATGAAATAATAACAGAACCACAGATAAGCCTAATAAATAAGCATAAATGGTGTGACCTGAGAACTGTAAATGGGGTGATCCAATTCCCTTAAATGGGATGACCTGAGTCCCTCAAATGGGATCTCCTGTCATAGAGTTCCTTAAAAGGGATGTCCTGTCATAGAGTTCCTTAAAAGGCATGTCCTGTCATAGTAACACCTTGTTATAGTTCAGCCTGTCATAGTTCAGTCATGTATTCGAATCCTGTTATATATTTTCCATGTTTCTTGCTTCTGTCCCTTTGTTCTTCTGTTCTGGTCCAGTTCTGGTTTTCTTGCTGTTTAATGTTCTGTTCCATTCGATATTTTCATTGTTTCTCTTTGCCTAGTTTTTCTGCTCTGTATAAAAATGCAACCCTGCACGTTTGTGCTTCTTTCAGTTTCTGCTGTACAGTTCAATCTAAAGGAATTAAGTTCTGTATCATAGCCCTTTTGTCTGTGCCCAGCATTATATCCATGTTATTATCTGTAAATCTGTGTCTTGTTTTGTTTATCCTTAGTATGGCTGCTTTATCTTGCTTATGTTTTGCCTCTGTCCTGTAGTCCTGCACTCTGTTTTGAGTTCTGTTCTACCTCATTTCCCTTTCTGCTATCACTCTGCTTGGTCTATCTGCCTGTCCTAGCCTACAACATCCTACTTTCTTGTTGAAGTTATGTTCCAGAATGTCTGCAGGGTTTATCATGTACAATCAATAGATGTGGCAGAAGCAGCAATGTTAAATGGTATAGTGCCCAAGCCAGAGACTCCACCAGTCCTATATAGTGCCCAAGCCAGAGACTCCACCAGTCCTAAAGTATTTTATGCTGAAACAACTGGCAATGTTGCCAATTGTTTTGGAATAAAATCCTTTTCACTTTGACAGTGCTGAGCTGCCTGTTTTGATTTATATGCAGTCCTAGCCATGTATTCTGATACAGCAGCTGCCTCCACAGGACCGCTGTACGTGTCACAGTTATTATGGGTTTGTGGTTGTTTCCTCTTTAGCCTCTAGTGGCCGCTATTCTAGTGTGCCCATTCTCCTCCTGTTGTCAGCTGCCTCGTTATCCTCAGCCCTTCCCTATTTAAACCTGCAGGTTATGGCAATCAGTGCCTTAGCATTGCTTTGGTTGCTGCCTGTGATAGTGCCTTGTGCTTGCATTCTTGTTGCCGAATACTGCTAACTTATGACCTTGTCCATTTGCCGCCTGTCTTGACCTGTTTTGCCTGTCCGTACTACGTTTTGTTTGCTGCCAGCCTCGGTACCTTTGCCTTGATCCTGAACCTCTGATCCAACCATAGGGTGCCTTTCCTTCAGGCAGAAAAATTCTGTTCTGTTACCTGGGTTCGTTACACAAAACCTGTACCTAATTCTGCACAGTGGTTCCAGTCTCGTACCAGATCGTTGCAGTTATCACAGGCCAGTGTCCTGCTCTGAGAGCTGCCAGTCCAGTCTCTGCATCCTGTTCTCAGTTGCCTGTCCTGTTTCAGCTGCCAGTGTCCACTACCAGTCCTGTCAGAGAATTCCATCCAGTGCATAGTTATGCATCATGGGGTGCAGACAGACCCCACATCCACCCTGCAACGAGGCTCCTCCCTGATCTGTTATCCCAGGTTGTGACAGTATGTGGCTGAAAAATTCTGGAGCCTCAAGCTAGCGGATAAGTGCAGTTACTCAGCACTCCACCCCTGCAATGTAGCTCCTCAACTTGGCTGTTCATTATTCCATGATAGCTTGGCTCCATGTGTTACAATGACATCCTTAAACACATGGAAAGAAAATGTTTTTCTTAATAAGATAGAGTTCAATTATTAAAACATCCAACACCCTAGGTCACTATCCTACCGAAGCTACATAAAAAAAAATCTAGACCTCCAGGAAGACAAATAGTCTCTGGTAAAGTGTTCATCACATCCAGATTATCAGAGCATTTGTACAATTTACTCCAAGGTTGTAAATATGTAAATGAATGGTTCATATCTAAAGCGCACCCTCAGTATCTTACTGATATTGGCCTGTACAATGACAACAACAGTTCATATTAGTGGCAAGTGACGTAATGTTTTTCTTCTCTCTAGATTCAAAACCTTACATGCCTAAAGATCAGATACAATATGTATACTATGTGGAAAAACAAGGGAAAAAAAGTACAGTGAACCCAGAAATTCCAGAACATGGGCTGGAAGCCAGGAAGGGTATAAGTGTGTTGTATGGTGTGAAATGCTTGTGATAATGTGATGTGCCTGCTATGTGCTTGTAGGTATGATATATGGTATGATGTGCCATTGATATAATGCTTATGATGGGGTAAAATGTGCTGGAGATGAGGTGGAATATGATACCATGCCTTAAAAATATTAATAGGAAAAATACAGCTAAACACAAACAAAATTGTTAAAGCAGCCATTGACCACCATGGAAAATTATTATCAGATAGGCCGTTCATGAAGGGGTGAAACTGAATAAACAACATTTCTTAGGGCTCAACAGTCACAGCCAGCCAGTGACCTTTTTTCAAAGTCACTTGCTGACCAAAGCTATAATGTTCTTCCTCCCAATAAACATGTCAGTGATCCCGTTTATAGCAAAGGGTGATGCTGTATATTCTATCGAGATTGGGTTAAGATGCTGTCAGCACATTTATAATATGGAATTAATTTTGTAACAAGCATTCCTGACAGTGGCTATAACTGTCCAATGACCCTGCACTGATACTGCCAGTTCTGCAATATCTCCATTATAAACACATCTGTTACTTGCTAGAAAATCTCAATGTATGAAATAGTGTAAGGTTTGGTAATTGCAAGGAGTGGTTTATCTTTTATCATTTGTTACACAAACAGATCCCAATTTCATCATTTTATAGAGTAATAGTGTAATGTCCTTTCTTTATATCACTAACTAAAACCCCAATAACACTATCTCTTTCACCTCATTCATTTCACGCACTTCCTATTTCCTATTTCATGTACTATTATTATCTGGTACCTGGTATTATCTGGTATCTCTTTCTTCTTTGGCAGCTATGGTTGTAAGCAGATTTACATTAACGTATCATGGTGCAGAATATGTAACTGTGGGATCTGATGGTTTTTACTTAGTTATTATTATACTTATGATGTTATTGTTGGTCCTATTAGTTAGATTATATAGTATTATTGGTTTGTTGCAGTTGTTTTGTCGATAAATAAATATTTGAAACGTTACAGAGTTTATATGAGTATGCATACTTAACGAATACAGTTTGGTTAAATACCACAACCTCAGCTGCATGATGGGACATCTTTCTCTATTACAGTTATTGCTGTGTAGGTGGTTTTGCTGGTAATGTAGCTGTGGTCACCCATGGGACATTGTAAGCCTTCCGTTATTTCCTACACTACTCCTTAACCTGTTTGCATCATTGTGGCTATATACAAATAAAGTTGGTAAATCAGGGACAACTGCAATAGAGACAGATGTCCTGTCAGGCAGTTTAGGTTAAGTAAGCTCTGGTTCATCTACTTTAACCCCTTGACAACAATGGATGTTCCAGGCATGTCAGGGGAAAGGTCCTGTAATGACAATGAATGTGCCTCGCAAATCCTGCAGTTGGGCTGTAACTGACATGACTAAGACTGATGTCTGTGCAGTGCTCTTAGGCTGCCTGAAGCGCCTCTCAGGTCAGAGCATCGGGGGTTACGTATCGTCCGGATGCTCAGACCTGCTCAGAGGCACAGGGTGCAAGAACAAGTGGCAAGCATTGCTAAGTCCTTAGTGCAATGGCTGCTGGGAATATGTCCTGTGAGTGCAAAGGGTGCTGGGTGCAAGTCCTGTAAGGGCAAAGGGTGCAAGTCCTATAAGGAATGTGGGTGCTGGGGCAAGTTCTGTAAGTGCAATGGGTACTGGGGGAAGGTCCTATGAGTTCAATCTGAGTTCAATCTTGTGTGTGTAATCTGGGTGCTGGGGCACATATAGTGAGTGGAATGGGTGCTGAGGCAAGTTATATGGCACCTAAACATTGTTAATACATTAAAAGTAGAAAAATAATTAAACTTCTGTATGCACTGTGCTAACAGAATTGGAAACAAATCCATCAAATGAGAAAAATCTTTTTTTATTATGTCTGTGGGGTCTCATGTTCACGACATCACCTTCTAGCTTCATCTGCAAATGAAACACTTTTCGATGGAAAATACAATTTGCATATCAAGTCTCATGGTGACATCATAGAGAGAAGACACCACAACCATGTTTAAAACATATATTTTTCTTAATTTACATATTTTCATGCAATTCTGAAAAAAAAAAACTAATAGGCTCTTTACTAATCTGGAAAACATTGCAGCAATCCTTCTTTGCCCTAATAATGCATCCATAATTAGTTTGGATGTCTGTGGTTTGGAGGCAAACTGTTCCAACTAAATGAATATCTGCAATGTAATTCCTAATTTGCATAATTGATTTTACATACTGGTAGGCAACACTTTCATTGTTATGATTCTTTGTACTTTCCAGCAAACAAAATTAGTTTTGGAACACCTACCAAGCAGGCGTGATGCATGTCTGAAAGTAATCTAGTACACGGCAGTCTCATAATGAAATATGAATGAAAGGCATTTAGTTACATTTTAAAAGTTCAAAAATCAATGCACTGTAAATGTTGGCACTAAAAAGGATATCAAAAAGGAAATGTGCACTCCACTCTCCAGCATAATCAGTAAAAAAAAAGTGCTTTATTCAGTGCACAGACAAAAAGAGTAAAGGCATAGTCCACGGACTAAAATATTGGAGTAAGGGAAGGCCACCGTACCCGTTTCGCGTGTTGCCACGCTAAATCATAGCTCAAGATTTAGCCTATGATTTTAGCCTATGATTTAGCTTGGCAACACGCGAAACGCGTACGGTATATTTCGAGGCTTATACTTATCTAAAAACTTTACTTCCGATTGGTGCTCTGTGTGGAAGGATCTCATAATATCCGCTCGCCCATCCTCTCTTGTCACAGCGCACAGGTTGCGCACCAAGCAGAGCAGCGGTCTTTACCACTGCCACCAAACACCACCAAGGAGACATTACTGTGCCTGATACAACCAGGCACCCGGCGTTCTGAAGGAATAATGGTGCCAGCACCACATCATGAAACCCCCCCAAAATGTACCATATTTACAACACTGAAATCGTTATGTATATTGCTACATTAAAGCAAAGAATCCTGCTCTCTTCTATGAACTGGGTTAAACGTTTAAATTACAGAGTTCGCACTTTGTCTCTAATATCAGTGCCCATAGCATGGGATTATGATTATTAATTGCCATTAGGGGATGAAAAAGAAATACTCCTTGATGGTTGTGGACCTGATTTCCCTAGAGTGAAGTAATGGATTGAGATAATATCACAAGGTTGTCATAGTGGTCAAATATATTATTGCCTCTGTGTACTAAAATACTCAAGGGGCTAGTAGAATTAAAGGATGATTGTGTTCCATGTATTGAAGATTTTTACTCTTCTTAGCAATGAAAATCACTGGAAATCCATGGATGAGACAGTTTTGTTCATGTAATGTTTTATGTATATATGTATATTTTATGTATTTTCTGTATTACATTTGACACTTTAATATATTAGACAATATGCTGAATACATGTACACTTGTTGTACCATAGTAATACAATTAAACTGATTACCAAAAGAAACACTCTATATATTCTATGAAGTGTTTATTCAAAGTGTGCAAATAAAATGAAGGGTGCTTGTGCACAGAGGCGCATGTGAGTGAACAAATATGGTTTTGTGAACATGGTCCATTATGGTTCATTGTGCTATAATCTGGTATTCAATGTTCTTGGACTTAACATTTTTTGCGTCATATATATTTTGGAGAGAGATACTACTCAAAAAGCCTCTTCACCTCACAGTAAGCTTGGTTCATTATAACTTATTGTGTGCATTGTGTGCTTGCATTATCCTGTTTACTCATGTACAAGAAATAATCCTGGATAACAAAACGCTCCGTCTGGTCTCGAGCAAATTACTTTGTCTCCACTGAGACGTCAGCTTTTAACTACTGTGTATAAATAACTATTTCACCCACACCGAGGTAGTATTATGTCCTGAAATAAATGGTCCTTAGAAAGATCCAGAATACAAAAGCACACAATAGTTTTGCCTCCATCAGTCACTCCTATGCCAGCTGAGGTTAAATATTTTCAATGGATAAGTATATAACTGCCTACATTTCTCATTTCAGGCTTGCTCCTCCAGTGATGTTACCACGAACATCACTGAATTTAATGATATTAAAGATTGCAGGTCTCCATAGAGACCGGAACCATATGTATGGGAACAGGAGATATTTTTAATATCACAAGAAGTAATTTAATTTATTTTCTGAGTATTTACTTTCAACTCAGCTTTTTTATTTAAAAGAGTTTTTCTCCATATCTTTCCTATTTGTTTGTATATTTTACATACTAAATAATGGGATTCACATATTCAAATTGTATCAATACAAAGTTCTCACACACACACAAATATATATATATTTATTTACACAGTATATTTTAATAATTGTGTGGGTAAACTAAGCAAGGGATACATTCATTTGATTCATCATGGCCACATATTCATTGTGTAACTTTTTATGCCATTATCCAGCATGATGCTAGATTTTGTATACTAGATTTTGGATTTTAGAAACAATTTTACATTACACATTTATGTATTTCTTATGTAAACATAACCATTTGTTTCACAGTTACTGCTAATGTTTTTATTTACCATGACTATTCATGTGGGCCAATTACAGTGGTTTATATGGTTCAATAGATAGCTTCTTTCCTTAGATTTTCCTAAAGGTATAAAAAAAAACCCATATGATAGGACACAATTGAACATCCAGCTATGTAACTTTATTTATTATATCATGCTTAGCCCATTGATGTTTAAAGCACTCAAATACATATGTGTCCAGTCAAAACACAGTGCATAATTTGGTATCTATGCTGCCTTTTCTAACAATAGTACATAGTCCTAAGTAGAACATGAGACAAATGATTCAGGTCCTTGTCTGAGCATAGTAAGTGCTGTTTGGCTTCTCCCACTCCAAACCACATTTCTACTCCTTTTGAAGACATTCTCAAACACTCTAAGCTTAAATAAAGTCAATTACTTTGTTGGCGGTCACCTCTAGCTTGCTCAAAAATAGGTTGAAAGAGGAGGTCTTTAACATAGCTCTCTACCATACGACCTACTTAATCAGTTCTGTATTATTGTGGATAAAACAATTTAATTACAAAATACCCTTTGGCTTCTTTTTGACACTTCTGAAATGAGTACAGGTGCCCACTGCACTATGACCTGTTGTGTCATAGTAGTACAGGTGCAGTCAGTGGTGTATCTTGATTTTGTGCTGCCCTAGGCAGACAAAATCCGGGCACCCCCCTACCCAAGCTGCACACCCACGTTACACACCTAAGACATGCCCCATCATTCAGACTCACATCAAGCTCACACTCCCATCACACTCAGTCACACACTCCTACTCCCATCACACTCAGTCACACACTCCTACTCCCATCACGCACACTCTGACTTCCATCACACTCAGTCACACAGACTGTCTCCCATCACACACACTCTGACTCCCATCACACTCAGTCACACACAGTCTCCCATCACACACACTCTGACTCCCATCACACACACTCTGACTCCCATCACACTCAGTCACACACACTGTCTCCCATCACACACACTCTGACTCCCATCACACTCAGTCACACACAGTCTCCCATCACACACACTCTGACTCCCATCACACTCAGTCACACACACTGTCTCCTATCACACACACTCTGACTCCCATCACACTCAGTCACACACACTGTCTCCTATCACACACACTCTGACTTCCATCACACTCAGTCACACACAGTCTCCCATCACACACACTCTGACTCCCATCACACTCAGTCACACACAGTCTCCCATCACACACTCTGACTCCCATCACACTCAGTCACACACTGTCTCCCATCACACACACTCTGATTCCCATCACACTCGTCACACACACACACACACACACACACACTGTCTCCCATCACACACACTCTGACTCCCATCACACTCAGTCACACACACTGTCTCCCATCACACACACTCTGACTCCCATCACACTCAGTCACTCACACACACACACACACACAGTCTCCCATCAGCACTTACCTTTCCCTGGTGGCTAGTGGCAGGCAGCATGGTCCCTCCATGCTGCCTGTTCGGCTTCCCGGCGATCGTGCCGACAGGTCACGTGACCGGGCGCGCGTATGACGTCAGCGAGCCCGTCACGTGACTGTCGGCACTTCCGTGTCGGCACACTGCACGGGGAGCCGAACAGGCAGCACGGAGGTTTCTCTGTGCTGCCTGTTCGGCTCCCCGTGCAGCCTGGCAGGCAGAGCGATGGTGAGGGGGGATCTTCCGATCTCCTGTCACCTCCGTCTCTGCCTGCAAGCGCGGTGGGTTTTTTTTTTTTTTTTTAAAGGGCCGTTTTTTTTTAAAATGTATTTATTTATTTTTTTTCCCAGTGCTGGGGGGGCCGCCCCCCAAAATTTGCCGCCATAGGCATCCGCTGTAAATACAGCACTGGGTGCAGTGGGACTGGTTGTGTCATAGTTGTACAGGTGCAGTGGGACCTGTTGTGTCATCATAGTACAGGTGCAGTGGGACTGGTTGTGTCATAGTTGTACAGGTGCAGTGAGACCTGTTGTGTCATAGTTGTACAGGTGCAGTGGGACCTGTTGTGTCATAGTAGTACAGGTGCAGTGGGACCTGTTGTGTCATAGTTGTACAGGTGCAGTGGGACCTGTTGTGTCATAGTTGTACAGGTGCAGTGAGACCTGTTGTGTCATAGTTGTACAGGTGCAGTGGGACCTGTTGTGTCATAGTTGTACAGGTGCAGTGGGACCTGTTGTGTCATAGTTGTACAGGTGCAGTGGGACCTGTTGTGTCATAGTTGTACAGGTGCAGTGAGACCTGTTGTGTCATAGTTGTACAGGTGCAGTGGGACCTGTTGTGTCATAGTTGTACAGGCGCAGTGGGACCTGTTGTGTCATAGTTGTACAGGCGCAGTGGGACCTGTTGTGTCATAGTTGTATAGGTGCAGTGGGACCTGTTGTGTCATAGTTGTACAGGTGCAGTGGGACCTGTTGTGTCATAGTTGTACAGGTGCAGTGGGACCTGTTGTGTCATAGTTGTACAGGTGCAGTGGGACCTGTTGTGTCATAGTTGTACAGGTGCAGTGGGACCTGTTGTGTCATAGTTGTACAGGTGCAGTGGGACCTGTTGTGTCATAGTTGTATAGGTGCAGTGGGACCTGTTGTGTCATAGTTGTACAGGTGCAGTGGGACCTGTTGTGTCATAGTTGTACAGGTGCAGTGGGACCTGTTGTGTCATAGTTGTACAGGTGCAGTGGGACCTGTTGTGTCATAGTTGTGCATTGCTTTTCTTTACAGTACATGGTAGATCCCTTCTGGTCTGATGACTTACTATTGAGTTTGTTGCACCTTTTACCATTTACTTAGTACCAGGTCTTTTGTGTTTGTACTTCATAGTGAATGACGCCTAAGCTTACACCTCAAAGAGTCACAAAGATTGTTAATTCCACTGTAGGTTCAATGATTTAGGCAACATTATTGTCAACCATCCTTTAAGGATCATTAAGTATGATTTGTATACCCACAATGTACAGTATTCAAAAATAAATAAATCGAGCACTCTAGAGCTCAGCTAAATAAATACTTAATATTTCCTAATAGTCCATGTTGAAATATGCTACTAGGTGTAGTAAACATGTGGATTTTACATGGATAAATACTCATCATGGGGATTAAACACCTGCTAAACACACACACACAAACAATAAAGCAAGTTTTCCCAATTAAACGTTAAAGGGAATTAGCTAGATTGACTAAGGCTTAAAATCACTATTGTGTCATAATCATGTAATGACTCAAATAATGATTTACCATAGGATTCATAATTGGATGTCAAATGACATCTAATTACATAGATAGGGAATAATATTGATTGCCAAAAAGTTATGCCTTGATACCTTTGTATATTTTATTTATCGTACATGCCTTGTAATAGAATGATTGGAAAACTATAAACATAATATATAGTAATGAACAGCAGATATCACACACAGCCCATATGTAAATGGCTGACTCTAAGAAAATGCTTTTATTTGTATCCTATTCATTTTTGGCCCATTCATTTAAAAAAACAGTGCCCTATATTTAATTCAATAACAATTACTTGTAAAGTAATATGTATAAGATGAATATGAGAAACGAGTATACAAAGTTAATACCTCTGAGCTTTATTCTCAGATTGAAATTGATCGATGTTGTGTGAGAATAGGAGCTATGTTTGCAGCATGATAAAAGAATGTTGACTGTGTATGGATAAAAAAAAAACTCTACTTCCCAGTACCTTTTAGATTTACCAAGGAATCTTTAAACCAAGTTTTAAAATATTTCTATTACATATGCTATAGAGAGGTTTGGATTGTATATACCCTAGCGTTAAAAAGTTTGGAATCACTTAGGAATGTCCTTATTTTCCATGAAAATACACATCAAATAAGCTGCAAAATGAATAGGAAATACAGTCAATGCCATTTGTTTTAAAACCGCACTTATCATATTTCTTGGTTAAACTATAAGTCTTACCGCAATGTCAAAAGATAATCATAAGGATTAATTCATGATCAGACCACTCGATTATTATATTAGACATTGGGTAATCCAGCATTCATCCTGGAGAATGTTGTATTATGGACAGATTTATATAAAGTTATCCCTCTAAGATGTCTTTTTTCTGGTGTATATAAAAGCAACTTTTCTAGTCCCTCTTCATAACTAAGATCAAAAAATATAAAGTTTAAAAAATAAAATCATTACCACCGGATGTGACAGTACATCATATCCGGCGGTTGTGTTTCCCTTCTCCATGCAGGAGGGAAGACTGCATGGAGGAGACGACCAGGGACACGGAGCAACAAGGAGGTGATTACTGGGGAAGGGGGAGGAGGGTAGCATATTATTGGGCTAATTGGCTGTGGCTTATTAATGGCAAAATAATACTGGCATATTATTGGGCAAATGGGCTGTGGCTTATTCAATGGCAAAATAATACTTGCTTATTAATGACAAAATTGATACTGGCATATTAAAGGCAAAAGTAATACTGGCATATTAATGGCAAAATAATACTGGAATACTAATGGACAAATTGTCTGTGGCTGGTTTTGTTTGTCAATTTATGATTTTGTAATGCACTGGTTTTATTTGTCTATTTATGATTTGTAATGCATCTGTCTTGGTATATCTGTTTATCATTGGTTATGCACTGGTTGGGTTTGTCTGTTTATCATTGGTAATGCACTGGTTTGGTTTTTCTATTTATGATTTGTAATGCACTTGACTTGGTTTATGCATTCATCATTTATTTTCACACTTGTTTGGTTTTAAAGGTAAATAAAGACATCTAGTTCTTATGTTCAGTGTATGCACTTGACTTTATAACTACATTTTTATATATTTTTGCTTGTGGTGTGCCACGGAATTCTGGGAAGAGCTTTGGTGTGCCCTGGGTGAGAAAAGGTTGAGGAGCAATGCTGTCGAGCACTTCTTGTTTGTGATGGGCATCTTGTCCCCTTGGTGTCAAATTCACTGCTTTGACACCAAGGCACTGCCTTTGACATGAAACTTAAACGCCTGTGTAATAGCCAATGGAATTTAAAATTGGCAGCGCACAATTTCTGTGATTCGTTATCACCACGGTCATATGATATGGAAGTGTTCTCAGCAGGCTCATTTGAAGTCTGCCTCGTTTCCAGACTAAGTCTACTTCCAGGAGCTTGCAGGTGTGAGTATATCCGATGCATATATATATATATATATATATATATATATATATATATATATATATATAGGCAAAATATTGGCATATTAAATGGCAAAAGAATGGCATATTGAGGGGTAAAATATTGGCATATTAAATGGCAAAATAATGGCATATTGAGGGGAAAAATACTGGCATAATTAATGGCTAAATACTAGCATACTGAGTGGCAAAATATTATTGGCATATTGAGTGGTAAAATCCTGACTTATTGAGTGGCAAAATATTACTGGCATATTGACCAACTGCTCCTTGGGGGAGGGAGTAGAGGGCCCATAAAATTTGTTCAGTAAGGTATCTGAAATTCCTGGTGGCGGCCTTGCCCATAGTACATCCTGGTGCAGTGTGTTCTCCAGGTAAGCGATGTAATTCACCAGATCAGGCCTCCTTCTTCCATTGCTCCAGTGCTCCAGATCTGATGCTAACGTGGCCATTGTAGGCACTTTTGGCAGTGGACAGGGGTCAGCATGGGCCCCATACATAACAAACTATGCTGACCCACTTGTGTAGTCATCAGAATTTGTCCCTTGTCAGAGTTGCTAAGATCCTTATCGCTTGCCAATTTTTCCTGCTTCTAGCACATCTTCTTTGAGGACAAAATGTTCACTTGCTGCCTAATATATCCCACCCACATATATATGTATATAATGCAACAGATAGGAATTGCTAAAGATTGAGTGAAACATTTTGTGTTGAGTGTTTCTATAGTTTTAAGCTACATTGTATTACTTTATATCTTATTTTTATCTGTTTTTCTTTTTTTTCTCTATAACATAAAGCTAGCTATACTGTACATGCAGACATCTTTTCAAAGTAAGCAGAGAAATCCTACATCTTAATAAGTGATACTACACACCATTGACAAAAGCATGCTAACTAACTAAACACCCACCATGGTAAACATGTTTTAAGACCTCTTCTCTCTTCTACATAGATTGCATAAAGTAGATTGAGAAGCACGACTGTCTCTGCAAAGCTATTCATAATGTCTTTGTATGATTAATCTTACATATTATAACATAAAGTCATGTGAAATTCTCAGTTATTATCACAACTAATGTCTCTGTGATCATTTGCACGTATGACTCATAGTCCAACAACATCTTTTGTGACATTGTGATATTATTTTCAGTAAATGTGCTAATACAATTATATTTCATCCAGGGACAGGGAACAAATGATGTGTCTCTACTATGTAATAGGTGAGGTGATGGTCTGACTTTCTTCCTCTCTAACAGCGATGCACCACCTTGGCACGGCAAATGTTAGAGTCAGGGTTGAGGTTTTTGGAGCATAGAGCAGGGGATGGTATCTCTTGCTAGTAACCCTTACCATGTGGTCCACATGTGTATGTAGGCAAAGCACCCTGGTAAGGATAGGAGCACGAGAGTGCCACAAAACAATAAAAAGATAATCCAAAAAACGAAGTCAGGAACATTCCATAGATTGGGGCAGGCAGAAGTCAAGAAAAGTAGAGTAATTCAAGCAGGGGTCAGGGTTCAGACAAACAGGGTAATCCAGGAGACAAGCCAATGGTCAGGTAATGGGAAATCCAATAGATATACTGCAACAAAGCAACAAGGGGAAAACTGGAGACTGAAGGCCAAGGACAAAAAGGAACCAAAGCTCTGGAACACTGGAGCACTGTTGTAACAGTTTGAGGGTTTTTTATAGTGCTGTGGGTCTCTACTCGTCCCGTCTGTTGGACAAGCCCCTCACTTGATTGGTCACTTCTATAGCACATACCTCTCTGTCTATGTGCCTTAAGTCCATAGGAGCTTTGGTAATTGGGGAAACCTCCCTCCTACAGCTGCAAATAGATTCCTCTTGATTGGGGTAAACTCTGGAGGATGCATCCTGGGCTTCCAGAAACTTTAGACCCTGGTTTCGGCCTACCGTGATCACGGATAGAAGATCTTACTACAGGCCCGGCTTCTGCCTACTACGTGATCGCTGTGACGGATGCTTGGAAATTCCCAAAAAATCCACAGTGACAGTATTAGCTATCACTGCTCTGTAATGCATTGTATATTTGGACATTAATATTAGCGACTGGTGAAGAATTATTTTTAGGAGTTAATTTTGGGGAACTGACTATAGACAGGAAGAATTCCATGCTGTCTCCAGATTCATTTTTGTTTCCCCTTCAGACCTTCTTTCCTGTTTCTTCCACTCTCAACTAAATTTCTTTCTTACTTTGTAATTTCTTTTTTCTACAAACTGTGTAAATGTTTGTTTTAACAAAGAGTCTGTTTTGCTCCAGAGAACCGTGCTAACCGATATAAATCTCTACTCTCACGAAAATTTGACCTTGAAAACAAAAACTTTATTATTTAAACAATCGTTTTTTTTGTTAGGAGAAAACAATATATTAGATTAGGAGTTTGTACGCAGACATTGTATTAGCCGTGCTTTAATTTTAACATTTTAGAATAAGAGGTGTAGCCTCTGATGTTGTGTAGGTATATAATTGAACATTGAGACATCTTTCAGAATTATTGTCTGACTTGCGCTCTGCGTGTGCACACAAATTAACTATCTTATACTCACATAATTTTTTCCAGCTTTATTTCACTCTGGGAGTGGACCAAATAATCTTGTAGCCCCCAGACAAGGATCAGGGAGGGGCGTCCATGACAGGGTGTGGAGGGGACATGTTCAGCCTATTAGAGTAGTCAGTGAGAGGAGTTGTGAAAGTAATAAAAAGTTAGGGAAGAGGAAGTTAGGCAGCCATTTTAAGGAATAGGTTCCCCTACCTGTTGTGGTTTCTGTCCCCTCTTCTTTTTCAGAATCATGGAGGCTGAGATTAACAGGATGCTGGCGGAGATCCGGGCTGCTGCTCTGCTTCAGGGTCCAAGTTGGCTTCAGGGACGGGCCCTGTGATTGGAGTGGTCGCCCCTGCAGCGGGAAGGCCTTCCAGGACCATCTGGTCTCCTCAGTGCTTCAGCCCTGGTGGTGTGGATGCACCGGAGCCCAGTGGAGCTCCAGCGGGGGTGGTCCAAGAGGGAATGCAACCCCTGCACCCAGACCGCCAAAAAATCCCTGGTGCAGTGCACCGGGCAAACCCATTCCCTTGGTAAATGAAAAAGCTCAATCCACAACGGCCCCGTCCAGCCACATCAGTTTTGGAGGACCATATCAGGAGCATATGGGGCTCGCAAACCATGTCCACCACCCGCATACCACCTGCCTCTAGGGGCTGACCAACTGAACAACAAACGTTCATAATCAGAAAGACAAAGGTCCCGGAGTGCGGCCTCTATTTTACACAGCAATTCAACAGACACAAGGCGCCTAGTATCCGCCTGCCATTTACCCTTACAAAATCCCTTAAGCGCCTGTTTGACTAAGAAGTGTTTACAGACATCCACCCACCCCTGCAATTTAAAAAGGAAGGACATTGCTGACAGCGCCTTGTCCAACCTGGAAGGGGACGCCCCTATGGAGGAAAGCTGCATTAAAAACCAAAGCAAGACATCGAGCTGCGAAGATTCAGAGAGGGGACCCACGCTACCTCGTCAGGTTTGTCTCGCTTCCAGCTATGGATTTCGGCAACCATTCTTTCTGGATTGGGGCTGCCACAGAATCATCATGCCTGGGCCTAGGGGAGGACTTGGTCAAGAAAACCGGACGCTGGGAGTCAGGAAAGTCATTAAATTGATGGCTATTTTTATTCGAAAAATATTTTATTCGGGTAGGGTGGTGGATGGGCACTTCACTTTGGAAGGAAAAATTGGGGGTTTGTTTAGTGCTTATGGGATCCCTCCGAACGAGCTGGGGTTGTATTTCTTCAACCTGACGTTACAGGAGGGGATAGAAAAGGACACGGTTCTTTGTGGGGAGGGAGCCCATCTATGATGATGGGCTCGTGGCGGAAGCTTGCTGAGTATCCAGGAGGGTAAATTGAGGAACAGAATGAGGGGAGTCAATCAAGCCCTGATGATTGAAGCTAGTCCTGTCATGTAGCCCCCAGACAAGGTCTGGGAGGGGCGTCCATGACAGGGTTCTGAGGGGACATGTTTAGCCTATTAGAGGAGTTAGTGGAAGGAGTTGGGAAAGTAATAAAAAGTTAGGGAACAGGAAGTTAGGCAGTCATTTTATGGAATAGGTTCCCCTACCTGTTGTCCCGCTCACCCGCCCCTTTTTTCGGTTATGTTTCTATTTTCAGTACCTTCATGTCACAGCTTCGGCAGAAGCTTGCCGAGTATACAGGAGGGTTAATGGAGGAACAGAATGGGGGGAGTCAATTAAGACTCTAGTGGGAGGTTCGAGGGGAAAGTGTTACCTTGAACCTCAGTTTATGAGAGGGCATTGGTATATGCCCAGAACACAGAAGTCATTTGGCAACCACCTGGATACTCCTGCATGCTTGGTTGGTTTTCTGATGTTATGTGAAATGTTATATTAGTCATGGTGTAATACTGGAATATGTAGTGGAATGTTATACAATGTAATGCAATGATTATTTAAATAAATTGCTGTGGCCGTTATTTCTACCCCACGGTCTGGTTTTAACTTACCAGTTATTTCTAGGTTAATACATGCCCCGATGATCGAAGCTACTCCTGTCATTCAATAACAAGCTTTGGTATTTCTTTGAAGGTTATAGAATTACTGTTTATGAGCACGCCACCTCAAATACTTATCAGCGCTATTACCAGTCAATAGTAGTGCATATTAAGCTTGGAAACTGAGCCTTTGCATAAACAGAATTATGTATTTATGTTTCAGGGCTGCAACAGTCAACAAGTAAACAAAGCTCTTTTTGATTGTTTCACTTTAAAACCTTTATCACAGAATTGTTCTTTATACATGATGCTCATATTATTTAACTTATACAATGCACACAGCTGCTGGGTTGGATTAATAATGGAATAAGGCATGCAGTGTGGAGGAAATTACTTTGAGACAAAACCTATGCTTAGAGGAAAGTAGTTTGTTCTTGAAAGCAATACAATGGAAATCAACACAAACAGTACACTTATAATAACATATGCAGCCTTAACAGTGAACTGAAAAAAAAAGTTCAAAATCCAGGCCAAAATATTGGAGAATTCATCCAATTCAGCTGTTATGACCAGGTTTTTGCAATCTGGTGGGTTTAGTTAGTGAATTGTCCTCATGAGAAAAAACAAATATAAACTTATTTTAGTTAGCTCAAAATGTATGAATAAGAAAAGAACACTTTACAACAACAGATTCAATAACTAGCTATCTACTGGAGAGACTATTTAGAGATCTATTTCTTTTTATTTACACCAGGCTTTACCTGGTTACACTCTCGGGTGAGCATTTCATTGTTACAATTATAATAATTGTGTCTGTCTGTCTCTCCTCTCCCTTCCTATGTCTGTCTGTCTCTCCTCTGCCTTCCCATGTCTGTCTTACTCCTCTCCCTTCCCATGTCACTATCTATTCTCTTTCCCATGTCTGTCTCTCCTCTCCTTTCCCATGCATGTCTCTCTCCTCTACCTCCTGTGACTGTGTCTTTGTCCATCTAACCATAAATGTCTCTCCTCTTCTCCATGGTTGTCACTCTCCTCTTCCCCATATCTGTCTCTTTTCCTCCTCTCCACCGTCTGTATTCTCTCCTCTCCCCATCATTGTTCTCTCTTCACCCTTCAGTATTCTCTGCCTTCTTCTCTCCTCTCCGCCCCCTCTTCTCACCTCTATTTCCCCGTTCTCTCCCCTCTCTTCCCTATGTTCTCTCCTCTGTCCCCGCTGTGTTCTATCTTCTGTCCCCCCTTCTCTCCCCTGTGTTCTCTCCTCTGTCCCCTCTTCTCTCCCCTGTGTTCTCTCATTTGTACCCCCTTCTCTCCCCTGTCCCCCATTGTCTCCCCGTGTTCTCCCCCCCCCCAGTGTTCTCTCCTCCCCCCCTCCCCACTCCGGTGTGCTGGGACGCAGGCAGCATGGGATCAGTGTGTGTTAAACACACTGAGCACTCAATCCATGCTGCTCGTTGCCCCCCATCCTCTGGATCCGCCACTGATATGGGGTGTATAAAGGAAGTTTGTCAAAGACAGGATCTGCTCAAGGTCGCAAATGCATTTTCCTGATTTCTCAAAGCTATTCTTTTGCATATAAGTGGTGTAATCCTTCGCTTTAGGTTAATGTTGTATTTGACATCAGTATAAGCATTGTACAGACGTGGGATACAAAAGAGAGATAAAAGGAGAGGAAAATGAAAAATAAGAGGAATGTATATGCTGCAGGTTCTCCTTAGGGCAAGATAAGCTTTGTTTAACACTTGGGATACACATGGGATACGTTTGCAATCAAAATACAAAAATAGGTTACTGGGTTACCATTAATTTAGGAATATTTTCTCTGTTAAAAGAATCCTCCAGGATGATCGTGGTGCCCATTTCTGCCTTTTAACCATTCCTATGTTTCATGAAAGTGACATTCACCTAAATAGTATTTCAGAATGTAGAGCAGAACAAAGGATTCATTGATTGTGTTAGCGGAGTTGCAATCAAATGCATAGATTAAAGAATAAGTGAAAATTGAGGGATGCATATTAAAACTGCAATACTTTTGAAAGCTTATCTTTTTGCAGGATTTCTACCTGTTCTCAATGTTCTTCCATCCAGTTGTTTAGAAAGGGCAGTCCCTGATATCTAGTCAATCAGTGGTCTACCACAGAGACCGCAGGTGCATTTGGAGACCCCTTGTATTTCATTACAAGCATTAGGATCAAACATTCACTAATATATCACTGTCATAAATGCTCCTCTTGTTATTTACAATGGGTGGAATGCGGGAGAGCAGAGCTGTATGCTAGAATTGTAAAAAATAGCCCAGCGCATACCTTGTTTATGTATTGCTTTATTTGCAGTCAGATTCATTTCCACTGTATTGCGCATGCACCATGCCTGGCTGAGTATCATTCAAATAGATTGTCTATGCTGCTGGTTGACTGTGTGTGAGCAATGCAACCCTGGATTTAGGACTTATGTGTCCACTCTGATTTCTTTTGAACATTCCAAACACTGGACACGGGCTGTAAAGAAGGATCCAGGGGTTACCACCTCTCGTTGGTATTTTAAACCCAAATAAACCGATTAAAGAAAGGGAGGACACTCACTACCCTTCTGTAACATCACTCCACAACCCATGTCGGGAGACACAAATGGAGCAGAATCTAGTTGAGAAAGGGTTATAGCCATCTGGCGGAAGTGATAGAGCTAAACACAGTGAAGACGTTTAAGCATGCATGGGATAGGCACAAGACTATCCTAGATATAAGGGAACTGGGGAATAATAAAAGTAGTTAGAAAATTGGGCAGACTAGACGGACCGAATGGGTCTTATCTGCCGACACATTCTATATTTCTACATAAACAAGCAGTAAGAACCAAAATGTGTGACCTGCATGTTTGAATTATCTTTCACCACATGTGCCTGTATCAGCAGAACAAGCAGGCAACGGTACTTCTCTGAATGCTTTCAGTGTCTATTCCTAGGCTCCTCTTTGTTTACATAGACCTAAGTGTGTTGCAATATGATTGGAAAAGCAGTATCAACTAATACTTGCAGTATTGTCAAGAAACATGGACCAGTCATAGAGACAAGAAACCTGTGCATGAAATACACCTATTATATATTTAGTAATGCTAGGATGTAAACGTGTTCAGGTACTACTCTTGTTGTGTGTTTTGTATCCAGTACGTGTGCCTCAAGAGTTCTAACATCACTACCATTGCACGGGTGAAGGCATTGACTGGGCACTACTTTTTATTGGTAATCATTCTTCTTTGACTGTACTAAAAAAAAAAGTACAAGGTGTTTGTAATGACAAGGTATTGTACTGAACCACTGCTATTTAAACTACGTGCTGTGTTTGCCAATATGTTTTTATAAAGGATAACTTAATTTGTATTCAGAAAGAGATGTTTCAAACCACACAGGAATATAAAGTGTGTCAACTGAAAGTTGTAAGAAAACAACAAAAAAGTACTAAATGTGTTTAGCGATTATCAGCTAAGAACGTACCTTATACTTTGCTAATTACCCATACTGTTGTTTGATGCAAACAAACAAAGATGTCAACAATAAAGTGCTTTCATTAACACATATTTGTTAGCTTTTTAAGTATGCTGATTTGGTACGAAATTCCTAATAAATATCGAAATTTGAAATAAAGCTTTTTGTAATATTATTTTCTTATTCCTTAAGTGAGAAAACTGAGATATTTCACAAAAGTATTAATTTGACATTACTTTTTTTTCACTTTTATTCAACAGAAGCAAACCTAAAACACGTTAAAGTCTACAAACTATAGACACTATATATCCGAATTTCAAATTACTCTATATCATCATGGTCAATAAACGCCAATAGCTTCCAAAACTGAAAGCTACCCGAAACACACTGAACCGAATAATATCTATATCATACCAATAATTCTCTGCTTCTATGGGACGATAGAAACTCATTTCCAGTGGAATTTGGCTATTATGGAGATAGCTAAATTCCTCCCGAAATAAAAATAAATAAATAAGTAAAAATAATTAGCCCTGGTGTGGCCCCTGAAAAACACAGGAGGATTGCCTTGCCCCTTCACTAGTTTACAAGGCTGGGAGCTGCCAAAATAGCTCTCAGCCCCCCGTTACACATATGGGGGGTCAGAACAGGTAGCCCTGATGCCATGCTATAAGAAATGGGCCTGTGAGCTGGGCAAGTGCTCCCAGCCCCATTGTAAATACAGCCCTCCCTGGTCCCCCTTATCATTACCACTTTTCCCCAGCCCCCCTAAAATAGATTAGAAGCCAGGGCTTCTTATCCCGGCCTCATACAATAAAATAATCACCTCTGTGGCAAGGCAAATCCCCCAGACCCCATTAACAAAAAAAACCAAAGTCCCACTGGGGACTTAGGAGTGCCCGATGGCCGCCAGACCCCATATAATTAAGTAAAATGGATTCATTTGATTTTTTTTCACAAACAGATGATTCATCCACCCACCTACCTGGGAAAAGTATGGGTAAGATGGTGAAGGTAGGGTATATTGTATCTTATGGGCTTTGGGTGCATTAGGGAAGCCTGGCGTATTCATTTATTTGTATTGATGATGGCCCCCTGACCCTGAGGGCTATTATTTGTTATTATTGTTTGTTATTAATTGGGGTTCTAAGGCATTTTGCCAGCCTCCGGACCCCTGGGAGCCTTTCATTTTCTTTATTGGGATCTGGGGGCCATCTAGTAGCCCTCAGACCCCAGTGGGCACAATCATTTTATTTTTAATGGGGTTTGGGGGCATTTGCCCAGGTCACAGATAATTATTTTTATTGTATGGGGCCTGATCTATTTTAGGGGGGCTGGGATCCATTTGGCCAGATCCTGGTCCTGGTAATGTTAGGGTAGGCCTGGGTTATTACCCCCAATGCATTTTTTATGAGGTTGTAAGCACTTTCCCATCTCCAAGCTCCCAAACTGTAAGTGTATTGAGTAGCCGCATTTCAGGTAATATGTCCGTTTTGGAATGAATGGGTGCATAGAGAGTAGACACTAAGGTGTCACCTTTATTTTGTATATCTGTTGTGTATATTTATAAATACGTGATAGGTTAGGCTAAACTCTGTCTCTCAGTTGATGCCGAGCTAATTTTTCTGAGATGCGCACTAATTGAGACAGCTTGCACTCAACCAATCTGAGCATTTACTTGTCTGTCAGGGTCTGATGGAACCTGCTGTCCCTTACATTCATATGTAATCACTAGAACACAGGTAACTCAGCTAGATCCCCACTGAGAGTTAACAAATACTAGGTTCTCTCATGCTGAGATGCACCATGTTCATTTGACTACAATGTATGCCAAAAAAGGGAATTTAGGCACAGGGGATAATTAAGGCATTAGTTACTGATTAAAATAGTTTTATTTCCATACAGATCCATCTACCACATCAGCCACCAAACGCCACAGAGCTTACACCACACTATCATCGCCCCATTTAAAAATGCCACACACAAATTATAGATAAATAAGTAAGAATTCTAAATTCAATGATACAAAGTAATAATGGACATTCTCAGGTTAATCCTTGAATATAATTGTTTGTATGTGACTGTTTCAGCAGCATCTCCTCCTCTACCTGATAATCACAGTAAAAAGAGATAGAGAAAAAGTAAAATCTCTATGGATTGTTCACTATATTTTACTATAAAGATCACAGTGCAGTTCATATAATTCCCATGGTTCATAAAATGAAAACCTTACAGATAGCCGCGAAGGAAAATATATTACATCTATAGAAGGAAATCTAAATCATAATAGAAATGAGTTCCAATAACTGAACTGACATTAAAGTTATTGGTAAAGTCAGGGTGTGATGGGAAGTACTGGTCTGATTACAATAAATTGCACAGATACCTCAGGGATAGCTCATCTTGAGAATTATGAAACTGATACTAACAACTGAATGCAAAACAAGTAAAATCTATGAACAGTATATTTAAGTTACTCAAAAACCACCGAACGACAGCTGACTCCGGATACATAAACTAAGTAAGTCAAATGTAAAAGAATATTAAAAAAATACTTTATTAGAATATCTGTGGACCATAAAAGCATTGGAGCCAATAGCAAGATGGCAACAAAAAAGGGGGCTACACGCTTGACGCGTTTCACATCATCTGGTGCTTATTCGTAAGGACACTCTATAGGATTGTTGTTTAGTTCTTATATTTAAGTTACAGCTTATAAAATTATTAAACCAAAGCAAGTGAAGCAAACCACTGACTAATTATTTCACTTAGCAATGATTAAGTAGGTATTAACCATTGTAGTAAATATGTTTATATAAATACATTGTATATGTTGTAAAAATATATATATATCACAGGGACATTATGGTATTATGGTTTTTTATTTGCCCTTTTTTGGGGCTAAAGAAAAGAAGAAAGAAAAAAGAAGACATCAAATGGTAAGTATGAAATTGTTATTTTTTTACAGGTTAGTTTATTGTCTACCCCCTCACTATTATTAGGATGAGGGGGGGGGGTAGGTAGGCATTTTTTTTATTGGGGGGGAGTGACTAGGGGCTGGGCACCCCTAGTCACTTTATTTGTGGTGCCCACCCGCCGCTCATGGGTGGGGACCGGGGGGGGACACTAGGTCCCCCCTTCATTATTATTATATGGTCCCCACCCGTCGGCAATGGGTGAGGACCGGGGGGCTGGACATTAGGTCCCCCCCCTCATTTTTATTATAGGGTCCCCACCTGCCGGCAATGGGTGGGGACTGGGGGAACATTAGGTACCCCCTAACATTATTATGTTCGTGTTCGGTGTCAAGTTCGACCCCGAACCTGGACTTTTTTTCGGAGTTCGGCCGAACCCGCCTAACCCGAACATCCAGGTGCACTCAACTCTACTTATAAACAAACCTTCCCCACTGAAAGTAATAGGATGTGAAATGACCAAAGTTATTTTTGAGACTAAGTCAAACTTGAGTTTGACTTAGTCTCAAAAATAGCTTCAATAATTTTTCCTCCCATTACTTTCACTGGGGAATATTTGAACCTGTTTTTTTTCAGGTGCCGAATTTTACTTCTCAAAATGAAAGTTGACCTCCAAAGTAAAATTTTAGTGAATAGACATAAGAGAGATTAAATGGTCTATGCATGTTAGATTTTCTTTTAAATTAAATTTTTGAAATTGTACACAGACTCAGTATCCCTTATGACCCAAAATCTGATTATTTTTTTCTCCGGATGTGGGTCAATTCGGATAAGGGATACTCAGCTTCCTGGCGTCCAGTGGTGAAGCTCCTTTCTTTCACCTCCTGGGCGCTGTAAATGAGAAAGCAGCGCTCATGGGAAATGTAGTTCCCATAGCGCTATCCCGGGAGGGAGGGACTACAGATCATCTCGGTAGCACCATGGAGCAGGTACGTTCCTCAGCTTCACTGCTGTAAATGATCATTATTACTTAAATTCAATGTAAGCAAGTTGCTCACATTGAATTTATGTAATGTAGATCACTACCATGGAGAGGTTGCAGAATTTATTGACACAGGAATATATATTTATGAGTGCCTTTTTCATATTTTAAGTTTGGCAATATTCTAAAGTTGGCTGTCCCCTGATTGAGCTATACTAAGAACAAACGGCTCTCATAAGGTATTTTATTTTAATTTTATCATTAAAACGTCTATTTAACATATCTATATTTCATACAATCTATCCAGTAAACATGTTACTTGTGTTCCAGCTGTTGTCCTTTAAGTTGTGTATTGTTCATGTATAATTAGGATATGTGTATAGCCTCTCATTATGCCTGACGATGGGACCTAGGGGTCTAGGACACTTCTTCGCTGCATTTTCATCGCTGACAGTTCAGCGCGGCAGATAGGACGCTGAACTGTCAGCAGTGAAGTATAACGCGGCCGTTTCACCGCGGCTGCAGCTATGTAAGAGCTGACAGTTTAGCGCTGAACTGTCAGCTCTTACAAATCTAAAAGTAAAACGAAAATAACCCCCTCTAATAAATGATTCCCCCCCAATAGTAACACTAAACACTAAACCCCAATACTAACACTAAAATTAACCCCAATACTAAAATTAACCCCCTAAACCCTAATACTAACCCCCGACCCCTAATACTAACCCCGACCCCTAATACTAACCCTAATACTAATCCCCGACCCCTAATACTAAAGTTAACCCCATAAACCCCAATACTAACCCTAATACTAACCCTAATACTAACCCCCGACCCCTAATACTAACCCCGACCCCTAATTCTAACCCTAATACTAACCCTAATACTAACCCCCGACCCCTAATACTAACCCCGACCCCTAATACTAACCCTAATACTAATCCCCTACCCCTAATACTAAAGTTAACCCCCTAAACCCCAATACTAACCCTAATACTAAAGTTAACCCCCTAAACCCCAATACTAACCCTAATACTAACCCCCGACCCCTAATACTAAAATTAACCCCTAACACTAAACACTAAACCTAATTGTAACCCCCTAAACCCTAATTCTAAACCAACTAAAATCGGTAAAATACTTACCTTTAGCGATGAAATGTCCCGCGATGAAATCTCCAGCGACGATCTGTCTTGTGCTGTACTGTCGGCGGTGAAGCGGCTGCGCGGGAGCAGCCGCGATGAAGTGTCCCATCCCCGGGACCTAGCCGTTTGGTCTTGAAAACTTGCAATCTAATTATCAGTTAGCCATTAAATCTCTACTTGTTTCTTGTATTTCCACAGCTTACATGGACGGATACTTTTACCTAATTTTATCATTGTGACTGCTAATGTATTTTGTATTACTCGTCACTACTTGTGATGTTCAATGTGATATTGATTTAGAATAATTGCAAATAATATTAATAATGTAACTGTAAATGTCTTCTTTTTACTATTATGATTGATTAAACAATAGAATTAATATGGCTTCATATTCCCCTGGCAATCTGATTTCCACCTACTTTCCTTTAATAGCACAATCTCTGTGTTCCAAGAAATATGTGCCTAATTAGTGTTAATGCAATGCCTAACTTTCCAAAACAAGATTTTTTTTGGCAAAGGCCTGCAGAATACAATTCAAGATTATATAGTTTTAAATTAAATGCTCAATTACTGACTATAAAAAGGGGGAAGTGATGGGGAAGTGCATCAAACATGTGTCTTGAATTAACTGAAGCACATATATTTATTTTTCACAGTTCTTCCCTAGAAACAACACATTTCTTCAGTTAGTATCATTATCTGTAAAAGATGTTATTTGTCAATTAAGGGATTCAGTTTAAACACAGACATATTTTTCACAATGAGGGTGAAAAATGTAGATTAAAAACATAGGAACGGGAATCGGAGAGTGGCACCGTGGTATTTACCCTGACCACGCTGTACCCTGTGGTTGATCCTGAGATACTGTAGGTCAGGGATTTGTACGGCACCGATATACACTCCCAGAGACTCAAAAGGACACCAGAAGGTAGAGTGAGTTTCTCTCAGAGACACTCTCTTCATGCAAAATGTTAATATATTTAGGTTTATATGTATGTGGTATGTGCCATAAGAATGCAGATGGCAGGTGGTGTAAGCAACAGTGCTTCCAGGCTATTAATCAAGGCTGGGCTGTAAACAACATGGAGTCTGACAGTTAGAAGAGAGTCTGGTCACCTGACCAGTGTCATTATGGAAAAGCTGTACCAACAAAAGCCTTGCATCTAAAGCGATACACAGATGCAGATACTTAAAGCATAAAGACCACCTGAGAAGAAGCCGTGGAAGTCAGTAGTTCCACCTGATTTCTCCTGGCACTGTAAAATCTAAGGATCAGCTTTCATATATTTTATTTTATCTTATTTTATTTGAATAGAGTTAACTATACGTGTTTCTATTACTAGATTGAGCATGTTTGCATTGTTTAACCTATCGTAGATATTGTTGTAGAGTTATCATTAAAGTTTGTTATGTTTTAACCTATCCAAGTGTGTGGATATTCTATTATTTGGTTATTGAATATAACTCTCAAATAATACCCTGTGGTTAAATTTTTATTGTTGTATGTTACATTTAACCCCTTCCCGACATTAGGACATACTATGCCGTCCTAATTTTAAGTGCCTTAAAGTCGTTAGGACGGCATAGTACGTCCGTAGTTAAACAGCTCATTGCGGCTCCCCCCGGCACTTGCAGCGGGATCCCAACTGTCATCTGAGGCCACTTTGAGTGGCCTCAGTCTGACAGGGGAAATGTAGCTGGTGCTCAAAGCTAGCACCGGCTACATTTCTCTAAATCACGCCGTGCCCGGAGGTCTTGCGATATTTTGGCAGGGACCCACAGGGTCTATTAAGACCCTGATCGGGTCTCTGCCATAGTGTTCCTGGCTACCGATCACCTTGTGATCGGTGGCCAGGAACAATTTGTGATGTTTTGGGACGCAAGCACCTTGCGTCATGAAGGGGTTAACCATATATAAATGTGTTGTTTAGATGATGCATATTAGGCTCCTATTGTAATTTGTTTGAGTAACTGTGGGAGCCAAACTGTAAAGTGTTAAACAGACACCAATTGATACCATATCTGGTTGTAATTTAGATATTGGGTATTTAATAATCTTCACTCACCAATACACCACACAGCCTTGGGAGAGGGGCGGATGTATTTTGCGCTTGCTCCAGATCTCCGTGGAAGAATCCTGAGATACCTGTGGCTGCATGCAATGTAACATCATCAATCCCACAAGCAAGTCAGTTGGGTACTGCTCAAATGTATTTTTGTGGGTGTACATTCCACTATGATAAAGCATGTATTGGGGTATCAGTTGCTGAGACATGATCCACGATCAGCCCCATAGAACTAAGCAGACAAGAGAATTTGTTTTGATTCTGCTGATGTCCTTAAATGTACTTCACTGCTTGAGTTTTGAGGAAAGGTACAAATACATACTCAAACCTGTATTACACTTGTAGATGGGTGAAAAAGCAGGAATACATAATTAACAGAAGAGAAAGATTTTTTTTAAAAAGAAAGAAAATTAGAAAACTGTAAGAGAGAAGGAATGGAAGAAGAGGAGAGGAAGAAAAATAAAAGTCGAAATGAAAAAGGACAAAGAAAAAACAACATATCTTTTTTGTGTTTTTTTAAATTTGTATTAAATTTTTTTATTTTTTTATTTCTTGTTTATATATTATTCAATAAAGTAATTATTCAAATATAATGTAATTATAACTTATTTATAAACAAAATAAAATAATAATTGAAAAAAATGTAATTAACTACATACCATGATTAAAAAAACAAGAGATATTACCTAACTTACATGACAACTACAGACAGGGCTGCTCTTACGTGTCCCGGCACCCTATGGGGGCCTTCCCTGTGCCCCCCCCCCCAACCATCATGTTTGTCTGTCTCATCTACCTCCTCATGCCTGTCTTTTTCCTCTCCCTCCATGGATGTCTCTCTCCCTTTCCATGTTTGTTCCTTTCCTCTTCCTTGCCATGTCTGTCTCTCTCCAACTCTCCCATATATGTTCTCTCTCTGTCCCCTCCTCCCCATATCTGTTCTCTCTCTCCCCCTCCTCCCCATATCTGTTCTCTTCCCCTCCTCCCCATATCTGTTCTCTCTCTCCCTCCTCCCCATATATGTTCTCTCTCTCTACCCCTCCTCCCCATATCTGTTCTTTCCTCCCCCTCGTCAGTTCTCTTCTCTCCCCCTACTCCTCTGTTCTCTTCTCTCCCCCTCCTCCTCTGTTCCCTTCTCTCCCCCCTCCTCTGTTCTCTTCTCTCCCCCCTCCTATGTTCTCTTCTCTCCCCTACTCATCTGTTCTCTCCTCCCCCCTCTGTTCTCTCCTCTACCCTCCACTGGTCTCCCTCCACTCCCCAACTCTCACCCAGTGAGCTCCGCCCCCTCCCCGGATCCATCAGTTCATCCACGCAGAGGGCTGGTTAGCCAGTGCCTCTACCGGCAAACTTTTTTTTTTCGTTGCTCCCCCTGGGGTGTTGTGCCCTGTGTGCTTGCAAAGGTCGCACACACCTAAGGCCGGCCCTGACTGCAGGCAAAAAAATAATGGTCAGTCACGCTTAATGGAAGATTGCATCAAGTGTAGAGAGCAAAATAACTGAATTTACAGCCCCCCTTCCCACCCCCTGGGTCACATAGATACAGACTTACATGTCTTAAATATACAAAAAATGTAAAACTTTGGCGTGGGGAACATGGCGAAAAGTGGGGAAGACAACTATTTTCTAAGTTTAGTCAGCTTCACTTTTCCTTCCTCATGCCTTACCTGTCTAAGGAATAAGACAGTGTTTTATATCTTTGAACATTAAGTGGATATTGAAGAGCTGCAAACAGGATGTCATTTCTTAATCATAAAGCCATATATATATATATATATATATATATATATATATATATATATATATATATACAATCACATAGTTAGAGAAGAACATGAAAGCAGAGTTAATTCATGCTGATATCTTTTGGCCTGGATGGTTAAATATAGAATATCTAATATAAGTCCCTTTTATAGACAAATGACATGATGTTTAATGAAAAGATTGTATCACGTGTAGGCATTTTAAACATAAAAGCTTTAACCCTTTAAGGCCCAGTGGTTTCACTCTGAAACCACATTTTTATGGTACTTGCTCATGTGAAAGCGTGCTTGTTGAAGCCTGTATGGCATTTTACTTTGTCAATGCAGTATATGCATTGAATTTCATTATGAAACCACCCTACAATGTTAAAAATAGTTTTAAAATGAAGGTTTATTACGTTATTTAAGGTAGATTTTTAAACAAATTGCATTTTTATTTTCCAATTTTGATTTAATGGGCCTCAAATGAAAAACCAAAACAAATAAAATACCTTATTGAGCCCTGTGCTCCATATAGTACCAACAAAGAGGTCTAAATAAGGCACTTTATTTATATTGTTTCATTAAAGCATTTGTATGTAAAATGCCTAAACTTAATGTAATCTTTTAATTAACCATAACGTCATGTTTTTGCTCACAAATGTCTTTTAATGCTAATACTAAAACTATACTGAAACAAATATAATCATTTTAAATATATATTTCAAAGCATTATGGCCTACATTTTAAGTTTTTTATTTCGACAAATTAAGCATTTGCCACTTCAGTACATGTGTATATACTATATACTGTCTGGAGTCAACACATGTTTCAGACTTATAAGGGTGATTTATAACTGTTCTTTGACCAAATTCTAAAAGAGGAGCAATTCTCATGCTAGTGAATGGAATCTTCATGTTTATTGAGTCATTTTAGATCATGCCCAAAAGATGATCATTATGAACTCCTTAATGAGAATGGACATGCCAGTCCCGTCCAGAGAAAAACTCCCGTTAGTGACAAAGGACGTGCCTGGCACATTGTGCTGATTTGTATGCAGTAAAACTGTCATGGCTAAGTTCCTGGGTTTGAAAGCATTAGTCTCTCGCTGCCCAATGAAAGTTGTGGGGCAAGTAAAGATTAATTGCAGTATGGGTAGCTTACTCATGTCTCCTAATATTGTTTAAAAAAAATTGCCATAGGGTTAGGGCAAAATGTTTTTATGAAAAAAGCATTGTAAAAAGCAATGCGCTACTTTAACTTATAGCCTAAAAAAGTTACAAAAAACATCAAAACATGGGGTGATCCCAAACTCAGGACAAATATTAGAACGTGTTTGTAGATTTGTAAAATATTTTTTACATTTTACATTATAATTATATATGTAAAATGCAGGCCTATAAATTACAGGAGTGTCTCTGTATTATACAAAAGGAAGGCCTTTTGGTCCCTGGTAAGTAATACACAAGAAGAGATTAAGCCCCATAAGCAACAGTATTTAGTGTTAGGACCCACCAATATTGGAGTACTTTGACGCAGTGGTGGGCTTAGCATAATATGGCCATATATGTGACTAAATCTCCAATTTTGTTATCTGAGTAAGACAGGTGTTTTTAACAAGCTTTAATGAAACCTATAGCTTTAAGAGTTTTTCTCCTATCTGCTTTGAGGTGAGTGTGCTGATATTTGGATTTTGTATAAATATTTGGTCTCAGCAGCATGCTAGTTTAGGTGAGTGCATTCCTTTTGGATTTGTTTCTTCTCTGCAGTAGGACTTCGACAAATTAGGGGACATTCAAATTACAAATGAGATTCAATGTAGACAAATGTAAAGTAATGCATTTTGGGAAAACTAAAAACAATACAATTTTAAATACTTTAAATGGTATCTCTCTGGGGAAAACAACTAATGAGAAGGAATTATTTAGGAATAATTGTCGACAACAGACAGCAACAGTGTGCAATGTCAGTCAGTAGCTGCAAAGGCCAATACAATATTGTCATCTATAAAAACTGATGATTCACAGGGGGAGGATATCATCTTGCCTTTTTACAAGACAATGCTAAGACCTCACCTTTAATATGCACTGCAAGTCTGTACTGGTCCTTAAAAGAACATAATCGAACTAGAAAACTAACAGTTACAAAATCAATAAGGCGAATGAAGAGAGACTACAAATGTTGAATTTGTATACCCTGGAAAAACAGCACATTAGAGGGTAGGTTATAAAATTATATAAATATATGCAAGGCCAATAAAAAGAACTATCCAGTGACCTGTTTATTAACAGAAATGTACAAAATACAAGAGGTCATCCCCTGCAATTGGAAGAGAGAAGATTTCATAAGTAACAAATTATGGTTAGGATAATAAAAATATGTAATACACTGCCAAGAGTGATAGCTCTATCATGTATAATAAGTGTCTTCAAAAAGGGTTTGCATTTTTTTTTTTTTTTTTTTTTTTAGAAAAGCAGAACATACACGGCTATTAAAGATGGAATCAACATTAAGATTTAGAGCTTGGTGATCCAAGGAGAAATCTGATTGTTTTTTCTGGAATCATGACGGAATTTTCCCCCATGTTGCAACATTTTAAATTGCTTATTTAGGGATTTTTGCTTTCTTATGGATAACAACAGAATTGTTGAACCTGATGGACTTACTATATTACTATATGTTACTATGTATATTTCTGCATTGGTGCTATGATGAATTAATCAAAATTATCTAGATATTAAATAGTACATAAGGATTTCAAACACACAACTATCCAATACGGGTATATTACTGCTTTGGTGCTAGAGTGTTAGCTGTATATTGACTGAAAGAGTTAATAAAGATGGTGGCTCCTACATGGATAAGGGGTGGGATATGTATTTTTTTTTTTACAATATATAAAAAAATTTAAAAAACACATAGATTGGTTAAGAGGAATTATTTTTAAAGTATAAAAATATGAGATCCTTTCCTTAAGTTATTTTTAGTGCTATGTCCCATCAATTCCATTGTATCATACCAACGATTTATTTTTGGTTCAAAAGAACACTCTTTGAAAAGATTTATTTGAACAAAAATCTGTTGTTTGATGGCTTGCTGTCGGGAAAGACTGAGTTTTCCTCCTTATGCAGCATAATAAAGAAATATAGCAACTGGAGATGTTGATTCAGCAATTTTATAGACTTATAGTATTGCAGAATTAATATTCAGTGCAATGTTTGAGTGTCTGGTTGTAATCCCTAAGGGAAGATAGGATGTTAAGGAGAAATGTCAGATTATGAGTTAATTCAGCTTTTGTTTTATACACAGAGATTTTGTCAAATGACCCTTTGTTGGTTTTAATATATCTCTGTATAATATATTCTCTGGCGTTAAAAGTTTTCAGTATACAGAGAAATGTGGACTAATCAGTTTTTCATAATTTGCATTTTTAAAATAATAATAAAGTGTTTAACCGGTACATTGAGATAGTCTCTTGCTTTCAAGTATGTCCTGGAGATGTTACTATCGTCCAACCAGGGAATTTACCATTACCCTGTTTAATGGTACCCATTTTATCTATGTCGGAAGAAGGAAACGCTGAGCCAATCTACCGGAATCAAACCAGCAACCTTAAGGACTTAACTGATTCTACGGTTGGAGCATTAGGCCACTGAGCTATCTATATTGTTATACATCAAGGTCCTATTCACTAAACAGTGAACTATGGTGAACGGCCAAGGGAATATCAAAAATCAGTCACTAATAGAAGAGTGCATTTTGATCACAATATTAGCACTGATATATTTTAAATGCATATTACACTATTTGTGTTTATTACATTTATTCCAGCATTTTTGTGTCATCCCCTGTTTTTTATTTGTACTAATAGCCAATTTGGCATGAGATTCAGGATGGAGAATTTTTCCAAATTGACTATGAATGTCTTATATTTCCAACTCCATTGTCTATTCACTACAATTCACTGTTTTTTTGCGAATAGAGTCCTCTACTTACCTATCTGCATATATCCAAATCCAGTATGAATATCAGATACTTCCAAGTGATGATACAATAAAAATGAATTCCATCACTTCACAATTCCTGTAAATGAATATAAGGCATGAAAATGAAATCAAGGTTCAGAAACAAGATTTTACAGAAAATAATCGAATGCTGCAAATCAACTCCGGATCCTGGAATGTTCCTTATAGATAAAGAATGATTTCTTCAACAGATTTAGTTTTGAGTGATGGACAATCAGAAGAGTCTTTTACAGGCAGAATAAATGATTCAAATACATTATTGACCATTTCAGCAGGCAGTGTAGGGATAATAGTATTTTAGTTGTTTTTTAAAAATACAAAAAAAGTGTTGCTAAAAGTAAAATTCAGCTATTTAGGTCTACATATGTCTTGCATCTTTTTCACCTTTCTTCATAGCTAACTATTCAGTGAAGCACCTTTTACCGATGCCATTCTAACCAGTTAAGCACAGTTATAACAATTTAACCTACAAAATGTTACGCACTCTTGTTATGTTGGCTTGTTTGAAGACAATGAATACAGTTACTTTGAATTGATTACGTTCACACATTGTGTATCTTCTGATTACTGAATGTATTCGTGAATATATGGCAACCTAACACAGGGTGGTGTTATAGGTGTAGCTACCAGATTGTATTTAGTGTACATGGACAAATAATATAATAATAATAATAATATTAAAAGCTTCGCACACAGACAAACATATATGTGGAATAAGCAACCTTCAAACAAAATGTCTTATTTACACAAATGTTAACGATAAATACAAATAATTCTTTTATGGCAGACCCATGGCTATATAGTGAGTAAGGTAAGGACATTTTACTTACACAAGGATATTACTCTGAATGTAACAGAGAACAGAAATATGGAATTTCCTGCCTGAAGAGGTTATGTAGCAAGCATGCGACAGTGTATGTATACATAAAGTGGAGCTCCAGTATAAAATTGGATTGTCTCCTTGAATAATAGGAACATGTTTTATCCTATTTGAAGTTTGAAAAGTGCTTCTCTGGTATTTCTATTACTGTATTTATTATAGCTTTGTCTGAAGCAACATAACACAAAAAACATAAAGTGGATTAGGAAAATCTGACCTTGACATTCCTTGGATTCCCCCCCCCCCCCCCCCCCCCCACCTGCTTTCAGATACATTTTTCAAGGTTTGTGGAAATCCATTTTTCAGAAAATCATAAGGTGCCTCGTCATAATTCTTTAGGTAAATCAGGTCCTTCAAAATATTAAGTGGGAAGATTATGTTTTGCAATGTTATTTATTCATAAAATATTATATGAAGAATGCATTAAGATGATGTCCTCTAGAGATGGAATGCTGTGACATTCAGGTTACATCCACCATCCTGAGGGGCTTAGCAGGCCATGGTTTAGCGTAATCACCACACTTTTCAGGGCCAGGCCAATATAAAACTCAGCATGGGCTTTTTTGGGGAATTCTCCCTGGTATGCTACACCCAAAATACACATTTTAGGTTAAAGGGTAAAAATATCTTCCTGGGGCTGTGTTTCCCCCTCTGTGGGTGCTAAATACCCACTCTTTAGTACCATACTGTGCAGGAGAGAGCATACAGTTCAGGAAAAGTTAGGAGTGCCCAGGAGACAGCATACAGCAGAATTATACACAAGTAAACATATGCATAATATACATGTGCATGTACCAGATTGTTGCACATTAATAAGTAGTTTTTGAATGTAGATGAAGTAAGGTAGTAACGTCCACGTAATTTAGAATGTTGCAAGATATCTGGAAGGTTATCCAACCCTTGAATAGAACACTAAGGCTACGTTCATTAATATCACATGTATCTAGAAATCATATAGATAAAACACATGCATACTACTTGGTTCCAGTTTCCTTAAAGTTCCCTTGAAGTTCACAAGTGTCTAACTGGTGTTTGCCCATCAAATCCTGACTATTTAGTGCTATAGTGAATAATGCTATACAAATGTTTTTTAGATTCTAATGTACAGCCTTGGGAATCTTATATTTCATACCAAATATGCTTATCTTGGTGTCTCCACATTCTACCAGGGGTAAGCACCAACAATGCTCATGGTGGACATTTACTGGGATCTGTGATGGACAATTTATTGAGGTTCTATGGACCTTCGCAAACCTTGCCATGGACATAGTTGTCTTTGTCTATCCTTGCCCATCCCTGTATTATACACATTTAATTAAAATGCCTCTGAAATTAGCAGGCTGTACTAGAACACTGGATGTCATGTAGATTCAGAGTCTCAGTTTGAAAACTAGCAAATATTTAGGTTAAGTTACAAATGTAGCCATAGTCAGGGGGTCATGAGCTAAACAAGTGCAGTGGGAAAAAAAAGTAGGTAAAACATAAGTGAGGAGCAATTTGCGACTATTTGTAACATTCTGCGCTTTTTTTTACTGATTTGCGCCTCTTCCATTTATTTTTATTTAGCGTACATTTTTCCAGTTGCGCTAATAAATTGGGATTATATTTGTTCATGCTAAAGAGCTTTGTGAATATTTTGTGAAAAATAATTCTTATTTGTGTGTGAAAATTACACCAGCTTTTAGCAAGTGCTATCAAAAGCGGTAAAAAAAAATTTGCAAGGGGGGCGTGTCTAACCGCCGATGTAGAAGGACGCGTGTGAGAGCAGCTCCTGCCCAGCATCTTACAAACTCATAGGAATTCAGAGCCTCCTATACCCCTAAACATGGGGAAAAAACAAAAAAACGCCTCTACCCTACCCTCCATCAATAATGGTAAAAGCAGTAGTGAATACCCGTCACTTCGTGACTTTCTGTACAAGCCGCAAGGGTCCTCAGCTGCAGGCCGCAACATGGCGTCTTCGCGCCAAAACTCACCTAGACTCGAGGAATCCTCTTCAGATGAAAGGGAGTCACAACCCGGTGATCAGAACCTCGATGACCAGGCTCCCCTTACCAAAAGCGACTTGGATGCCTTATCCAGACACCTATTACTCCAACTAAAAGATCACCAAACGGAGCTCGCATCCCACCTTAAACAGGTTGTTAAGGAACAGCTGGGCGAACTCAAAACGGAGCTAAGCCAACATGACCATAGGATCCATACTATTGAAGGAGACCTTTTGGCAGTAAACAACACGGTAAAATAAATGGGAATCCGCCTGGAAGAACAGGTCAAGGCCTCTACACACCTATTGACGCAGGTAATTGATCTACCGAGGGCGCAGAAGCAATCTGCGTATTCGAGGCATTCAAGAGAGCCCCACTGACGAAAACCCGGGAGCTGTCCTTACTGGCATATTCCGCACCATACTAGGCCCGGAATACACCCAAGATATCATACTAGACAGAGCCCACAGGGCACTCCGACAAAAGGGGCCACCTGACTCCAATCCCCGAGACCTTATTTGTTGTTTCCATTCTTACTGGCAAAAAGAGCAAGTACTCACCGCTGCTCGGAAAAACCGAACGCTCACACATGTCGGCAAACCGTTTATCATCCTGCCAGACGTCGGATGGCTTACTCTCCAGGCTCGCAAGACACTTAAGCCCCTTACAGACGCCCTACGCAAGGCAGACATCCTCTATACCTGGGGATACCCCCTGAGTATTACAGTCCCCCGAGAGGGGAGAACACATACCATCGCTGACCCGTCCGAGGCTCCTAACTTCTGCCAGGGCCTCAACATACCTGAAGTGAACCTTCCGGACTTCACCGCTCCTTCACTCGTGGGCCCTCTGACACACCAACTATCTACCCAACCTTGGCTGCCTAAACCACAGCGGTGCAGACGAGGCAAGTTTGGAGAGGCATCTTCACAGCGGATCTCGTCACAGGGAATCGACCACAGATGAGTATCACACATGCAGTATACAGGCTGCCATCCTCCATCCTTGTGGAAGTGAAACTGTGCCTGATAAGACACTTCCTGACCCCTATACCTGCATATCCCACTATGACTATATGACTTAATTTTCGCACACCTGAGGATACCAATCTCTGCAGACTATTTTATTTTTCATAGACATGTCCACAATCTAATGCGCGGGGTCTACTGTGCTGCTATCTCCCTCCAAGTTGCCTGATCCTGGAAACCCCAGTTTGCTATGCTGAACAGTTTTTGGAAAAACGATGGGGCAGGCATCCATCTTAAACTTTTATAGAAGGAAAATGTATATTAAGGGATGTGTCATATAGGCACCTGCACATACCTATACCCCACCACAGTTATTATGTATGTAAATAACATAATATACTTGGGCACTAATACCCTATTTTGTAGATGCCCCACACAAGATAATTAATTGGAAACCAACCCTAAATGATCTTCCCCTTAAACCTACCCCCTCTCAACCTAACCCAGTCCCCAACCTAATTAACCCTACCCTACCACCTTGTCCTTCCCTCTCCTGCCCCCTGTTCCCGATATCCAATCTCCCCCCCCCCCCACCCCCTGGCTCTGAAAAGCTGATTTGATTCGCATCAGTTAAAACTGGGCAGAGCCGAATCCTCTCTGCATTCCATTTCGTATAACTCTCTTGTCTCTCTCCCTTGCCTCCTTTACTTTGAATCGAGGGGGAGGAAGGGAGGGAAGACAGATACTGTCATTTGTAGACCCCAGACACGGGTCGCCCCCACGATGCTGATGCATTGTATTTTGGTACTGAAAGCCATTTCGGTGAATCTATTGTCGCTGGTCTTTCACCCTTGCATCATTTGCTCACTTTCTAAAAATAGAAATTTGTTTATTTCTTCCACATGTCGTGGAGTTTACAATTTAAACTATTTTTATCTTAATTCTGTTATGTTGTTAAATTCAATACACACATTCACTGACTACCAAGTCCCCAACCGGAATACTTACCTTAAAGGTCAGCCACGTCCACTTATGTATACTATACCTGAAATGCCAAACCGTCCTCCTTATACAACGGTTCAATCACCTCTAATTAAGTATACTACACTTGAAATGCCAAACCGTCCTCCTTATACAACGGTTCAATCACCTCTAATTAAGTATACTACACTTGAAATGCCAAACCGTCCTTTTTATATAACTCATGGCTAATATACCCCCACACCCTATAACAGTATACTCAATTAATGCTAGAGGATTGAATAGCCCTTACAAACGCTCCAGGATGTTCGGAGAATTACATAGGCTCAAGGTGGATATAGCTCTCATTCAGGAGACACATTTTAAGAGGAATAAAGTCCCCAAGTTATATGATAGGCACTATAATACAATTTTTTTCTCACATTCCCCATTCACTAAAGCAAAAGGAGTGGCTGTGTTGATATCCAAACATTTGCCCTTTATACTCCAGGATTCATGGTTTGACAATGAGGGTAGAGCAGTTTTTCTGAAAGGCATGCTGGGCTCGAATCTAGTAACTATTGGCAATTTATATGCTCCAAACGCTAACCAACAGCTTTTTCTCTGTACTCTTTTGAATAGATTCTCTACCTTTGCGGCTGGCATCTCCATTCTGGGAGGTGATTTTAACCTTCCACTTGATCCACGCATGGACTCCTCCACTGGGGTGGCCCATATACGCTACTCTGCAATCCGAAAGGTAAAAGTGAGACTACACGCTGCCCAGATGGCAGATGTATGGCGCATCACAAACCCGACACTAAAAGACTACACATATTACTCAGCTCCACACAATAAATATTCCCGTATAGACTATATCATGATATCCCACAGACACCTCCACCTGGTAAAACACACGAATATAGGACACATTACCTGGAGTGACCACGCTCCCACTCTCCTAAAATTGCAAATCCCAACTATGCCCCCACATTGCCCAATTTGGAAGCTCAATGAGACGGTGCTTCAAAGCCCTACACATGTCACGCACTTAAACAACACTCTGATTAAATATTTCCAAGAAAATGACACCCCTGATGTGCAGGCCCCGGTGATATGGGAGGCACATAAAGCTGTCATGAGAGGACACATCATTAGCCTTACTTCTTTTATTAAGAAATCATCTAGGGCCTCAATGACAAGCCTTTTAAACCAGATAGCGATTATAGAGCAGAGACATAAACTGACAATGACACCGGCGTCTTATCAGACACTTATTCAACTTAAATCACAATTAGCGACCTTATGTACTCAGAAAACTCAAAGAAACGTCCATGCTCTTAAAAGTAAAATATATGAGTTCGGAAATAAACCTAGCAGATACTTGGCCAGAGCGTTGAAAACCAAACGTCTTTTATCTTTCATCCCGAAAATCAAAGTTAAACAAGATACACTGACACACCAAACTGACAAGATAGCGGAAGCGTTTCAGAACTATTACAAAACCTTATACAATCTTCCTTCTGCCACAGCAGACATTGACAGGTACCTAGCAAAACATTTGCCGACATCCCTCACACCTGAATACAAGGCCTCTTTAGACATGCCTATTAGACGAGAAGAAGTCCTCTCTGCTTTAAAATCTACCACAACGGGGAAAAGCCCAGGCCCCGATGGACTGACACTCCCATACTACAGAGTTTTTTCTGAAACGCTTCTTCCCCATTTTCTCAAGGCATTTAACTCACTAACCCTAAACAACCCCTTACCACTGCAGGCACAAGAAGCACATATTACACTCATACTGAAACCCGAAAAAGACCCAACAATTTGTTCAAGTTACAGGCCCATTTCTCTCCTTAACTTTGATGTGAAATTGTTTGCAAAAATTTTAGCTAATAGATTGCGGGAGATACTCCCAGTCTTTATCTCTCCAGACCAAGTGGGGTTTGTACCGGGCCGTGAGGCAAGGGACAACACCACCAAAATACTCAATTTGATTCAATATGCACAAACCAATGCTACTCCAGCCGGTGCTGGTCTCAATTGATGCCGAAAAAGCGTTCGACAGGGTGAGCTGGAACTATTTACATAAAGTCCTACAAAAAATAGGACTTGGACCCAATATCATGAGTTGGATCTCATCCTTATACCACACTCCATCGGCTCGTATACGAGTAAATGGTACCCTATCGTCCCAGCTCACCCTGTAGAACGGGACGAGGCAGGGATGCCTCTTATCCCCCCTTTTGTTTGTCCTGGTGATGGAACCTTTTCTTAACCTCACTTCGGTCAAACCCTCAGATCAGTGGGATTGAAATCGGACCGAGGGACTACAAGGTTGCAGCTTTTGCCGATGACCTCCTACTAATTGTCTCCAACCCTAAAATCTCATTCCCCAACATATTAGCTGAGATGACCAAGTATGGACACATCTCCAATTTTAAAGCTAACTTAACAAAGTCTGAAATATTAAATATTTCTCTTCCATCATCCGAAGCTACGGAACTACGTAACACCCTCCCATTCCAGTGGGCTGACACAAGTATCAAGTATTTGGGAGTGATGATCCCCCGTAACCTGGACACACTATATTCGATACATTTTGAGCCTTTTCTGAAACGCATCAGAGCAGACTTAACTAAATGGTCAAAGAAAACACTATCCTGGTTTGGTAGAGCTAACTCAGTCAAGATGAATGTTCTGCCCAGAGCACTCTATCTCCTACAAACACTCCCAGTGGCTATACCCAAGTCATTTTTCAAGGATTTCAAATCCGCAATCACTAAATTTATATGGAACAATAAAACTCCAAGACTTGGATATGGTTACTTGGTCAACCCCAAACATTTAGGAGGGCTGGGAGTACCAGACCTCGAATTATATTGGAAGGCAACTCACCTGGCCAGAATCACAGAATGGTCAGGACCATCTAAGAAACAGTGGGTCTCGATTGAGCAACGCAATCTAGACGTACCTATTCCTATGGTGGCCTGGGTTCCGCACAAACAAAAGGTTTACCTCGATACCACACATCCCACAGTTACACCTACTCTCGCAGTGTGGGGAAAACTCTGCAATAATGAAGGGCTTATGAATAATCCATCCCCCCTCACTTCGTTAATATTTAATCAGGAATTCCCCCCCGGCTTCCATGCTAGCGCCTTACGAACTATCTTACCTCCAGATGTTAAATACCCTAGACTGGGCCATGTTATGACTGATGACCATATTAAACCTTCTAGACTCCTCATCACTACCCCGCAGATCACTACAGCACAAAACTACACGTACACTCAACTCAGTCATTATATAACTTCTTTAATGACACGAAAACAATACCCAAGATCTCTTACACCTTTCGAAGCATTGTGTACTAACACAGACCCACCTAAAAAACTAATATCATCTATTTATGCCATCCTCACGAATCTTACCTCGGTGACAAAACCCTATTTTATTAGGCAATGGGAAGCTGAATGCGCAATAACCCTTACAGACCAACATGGCACAACATTGTGCTCCTTACCCACAAAAGCTCGATATCAGTCTTAGCCCAGGAAAATGCTTATAAACTATTGACCAGATGGTATAGAGTCCCCACAGCCCTTAAACAAATATTTCCTGCTCATAACGATATATGTTGGAGGTGTCGGACACACACAGGCACTTGCATATATGGTGGAGCTGCCCCTTGATTACCCCTCTGTGGGATTCAGTTATTTCTGCTATTAGGGAGGTAGCCGACCCTAGTTTCCCAAACGCACCCTTACCCGCACTCCTACACCACACCACGCAACCTGTAGGTAAATACAAGAAATCCCTTACACCCGTGCTGCTCACTGCAGCAAAAACACTTATACCCAGGCTATGGAAACAATCTAGGACCCCCACGTTTGCGGAATGGGCTACCTCAGTGGAGGACATCCGGCGTTTGGAGGAACTCATCGGAGCTTCTAAAGGTGAGGCGCTCCAAGCATCACTCCGGTGGCTGCATTGGTCACTATTTTTGGAAAATCCAAAATGCCAGCAAGCTATAGGTATTCTCCCCCTACAACCCTAAGCTGCCCTGATATATGAAACTGCTCTCCCCTCGGCCCAGAGAACACAGCCTACGATAAAAAAAAAATATATATTTTTTTCTTTCTCTCTTTTCTCTTTCCTCCTCATTAAACCCCTGAGGATTCCGTATTCAGGCCCTTGAGGCAATCCTATATATTTCTATACAATATAAGTCAGTGCTTTAATCATGTTATATATTTCATGTTTATTGTAGTTTACATACCCATGTTTTGTTATATTTTAAAATCTATTCATTTGATATACAGATGTATAAATGGACTCCGATTTGTAATTGAAAGGTATTTGATTTCGATATCGGTTTCATGTCACGAAGGTCAGTTTTCCAGAGTTCATGGCCTACACAAGATAGTTTAAACCTAGACAAGACACCATACCCACACCCATAATGAAGATATGGTTATGTTGATATGTGATAACTCATAAGCCCACTTACTGTGTCGTGGGATACTGTATGTTACACCCTCATCAATGTGTTTGTTGGGAGCAGAGTGGAAAATACTATAAAAAGAAACTATCGAAGTATCGCATTGATTAAAAGCTAAAATATACATGCCCTACTGGATTTGTTCCAATGTGACTCATCAAAACATCAGTATATCTCTGTATTATGTTATATTATATTTTATTATTGACAAAACCAATAAAACAAATTTAAAATAAAAAAAATAAAAAAATTTGCAAAATTGCCTGTTTTTGTCCACAATTTGCTCGTATGTACTATTTGAGTGTTAAATGTTTAGTACATTGCAATAGGAGCAATGCACTAAAATTGTTTTGCACATAAACAATATTTGCGTTTTTTTAGTACATGCCCCTCTAAGTGTCCAAGATTTTACTCTTTTAATAATAATAGTTTTTATAGAGGCTGGAGATTTTAGCATGCCCTATTGAAGATGAACCCAATTAGCAGCTGTACCTATCTATAACTTTCTGTGCTCAGTAAACAAAGATCTCCATGCAACTCAGATAGTTGGAAAATAAGGGCTGCTACATTTGTGTTGTTTTACCTGAAAAAAGTGTCTATCTGAAGCGCTAACATTTAAAAATTGCAAAACATATAAATAAATAATGTGATAAATAAAGAAATACTTATTTGTTAGAAAACGTCTTGAACAGCCTTCTTCTTTGCAGAATCTGAACTCAGTCCGAGGTGTATAGATATGCAGAAAAGAGGAATTACAAGGAAAAAAAGGTGTTTTTTATTATCCAATGTAGGGAAAACAAATGTCTTGTGATAATTAAGAATATAGAACACCACCAGGGAGTAAGTTCTATGCAACACTTTAAATTATAAAAAAAAGTCTGGGAAACTGATGTGTATCATCGATAAAATATATGTATATAAGCTAAAAAATTGATACATATAGCTGGTACAATACAAATATATCAGCAAAATACAAAAGTGCAACAATATATATAATTGATAGCTGATAAACAAACTACAAGACATACACAACTTACAAACAAATAGACAAAACATAGACGATAAAAAGAAGCTTCGTAGTAAGAGCTTACGGGGAGTGTCGGTGGGACCTAGTAAACGGACCCCACGTAAAAAGCTTTGGGCTTCTGAGAGCCCTATCCAGGGTGAATGGAGCAGCGATCTCCTGATTACTGGATATTCAAATGAACTTATAAATGGGATCCCTCCAGGGTTCTCTCAGAACAACCACAGCCTCACTTTTCGATTGCTTGAAGAAGCTTTCACGGAATCCGTTCTTTATATGTAGCAAAGTAAGGATAGAATGCCCCAGTACAATCAGCCTTAGTATTTCGGCCGGTCAGAAGTACCAAAATCCGGAAAATAACACTACGCGTTTCACCACAGGTGGCTTCATCAAAGGTGCAAAATTGAAGAGCAGGCACTACCTCCCTATATACTGCAGTTTAAGGAGACGCCTCACTTTCAATCAGGCACATTTACCCCTTCAAAGGGGACTACAAATATCAAAGATTTCAAATGGCTTCCACTTAATACATCCACAGGAATATATATGGCCGACCCAAATAGAAACCCATAAGTACATTTTTTTCTAAAAAATGAAGTAGACAGAATATCACTAGCCAGATAATTTACAAATTGTACGTTATTTACTTAATTGTATTATTTTTTCTTAATACACATCTATATGCATTGTGTCCCAGGAAGAGGGTAAAGAGTGCAAGAAAAAAAGAAGAAGACAGAAAAAGGGGGTTAACTACCTGAGTGAGAATGAGATAGAGGGGATGTTGATAGTAGAGCTCCATGGCACCACAACAAAGAGACCTTTGGTGCTGGGAGTTGCATCCGTCCCATGAAAAAAGGGTGATATTTAAAAGAAGAAAATGGCCTTGGGTCTCGGTTTTAGTTCAGAAGACCCCACATGAAACTAGAATCCATTTAGCGAAACCAAGTTACCGTGGTAATATATTGAGAGTAAAGGATTGCTGATGCATTACATTATCATATTTTGGTTTTTTTTGCATTAGTTACTACAATAACTATTTACATTATTTGTAATGATTCATAAAATGTCATGTAAAAATCTCTTATCTGGAGATATTATTTTTCCATATAGGAACATTCTGTTATCACTTTCGATTACACATTCAGCACATGTTCATAGAACTCCAATATAGTGTGAAAAGCCACAATTAGTGATAAAAACCTTGCACCTAAGAGACTTGACTTGATACAGAAAAATGTCATGGCATATTTACAAGCAGCATCGGATCCCTTATTGCAAACTTGACAATAAATTGAGTCTGTAATTTGAAATACAGAGAAAATGTACTTTAGTGCATTACATATTTCACATTGGAGATTTAATAAGCATTTGCATATGCTAAATGCCAGATTTAAATTGATCTGCATAAAAGAAGCAACCTATTTCTATAACCAAACATATACTTCTGTGTACTTGTATTTGTCTTCTGAGACAATTTATAACAGGATCATATATTATCCTAGGTTTTTCCAAATACTGAGTGTCATAAATGAGTTACTCCAAAGTAAAAACATGTATTAATAAAGTAAATGTTTTCTAATGTGTGGCTTGACATGTTCTCTAACTTCCTTATGAAATGTCTTAGTTACTTTGTCAAATTAATATCAAGAGCAAGCCTAAACATGCTTGTGTCATGGGGGTCACAACTGTAGTCCAATTTTCAAAATTTTTCAGCACTTCTGAAAAAGTTTGTTATTTCAGTTTTTTCCTTGTAAGCCAGAAGTGACAGACTGAAATACCACTTTGACATTTAGGCTTTGAAATATTGTTACTGGAATCGAATACCTGAAGCTGAACTGCTGGGGAAGGATCCTGGATACACTCAATGCCGGATTGGCCTATACAGACCAGGGTAAATCCTGGTAGGCTGCCACCCGTTGAGGCTGGTTTGGCTGCTTAGCTTCCGATTTATTTTTATTGTGCTGGCAAGTTTATTTTTCCTTTGGGAGAGCAGGCTTGTGTTTCCTCACAGATCCGCTCTTACTGTTGCTGTGCACAGGCACAGGGCCAGTGAGACAAGAGATTAGATATATGAGTCATGCAGCAGCTCCTACAGCAGGTATCTGTAACATACGGCGTTGGTCCCACTGTGGGTTTGGGCGTCCGATTGTGCTCGCCCCTCACTCGTACCTCTCTCACTAAGAGCATCCCAGTCCCTCCATACTGCCTTTTACAGGGACCATGTAACGGTCATGTTCAGGAGATGGACCACAAGTGTAGATGAGGCTATAGGGACACTCACTAAGTACCGTAGGTAGCAAGTATTGGTCTTCACCTTAATGACTACACACCCTTGGTTGAGCCGCCGGTGGTATGTCACCAAGGATTTTGCTGGAACACTTACTACCGGATACTCAGCAAGTGGAGCCCGTATAGGATCGTACAGGAATACAGGCAAACGGAGAGTCAGGAGACAGGCCGGGTCATGGACAGGAGAGATACGGATAAACAGGTCACTAGCAGAAATTGAGGCAGGCGGCGGACGGAGAATAGTCAGGAACAGCAGGGTCATACACAGAATAATCAGGAATGCAGGAACAAACGGATGGAGTATATAGGGACGAACCGGGTCAGCAACAGATAAACGGAGTCAATCAGGAGTCAAAACGCTAGTGAGATACTCAAGGCACTATCACAGGCAAAGGTAACCTGTGAAATGACCGTTTAAATACACTACCAATTGATCAGGACACACCTCTGATCAATTGGCAAGGTAGGGGTTAATTTAATAAATAGCCCTTTAACTGGGCTCATGAATATTCATGAAACACCCGTTCGCGCATGCACGAACGGGTGCGTGACGTCACTGAGCGCGCGTCTTACTGGACGCGCGTCTCAGCATCAAGGGATGCTGGGGCTCTCACTCTGAGCCCCAGCCGACGGGATGGCGTCCTCCTGATCCGCGATGGCGGCGGATCAGGAGGTGAAACAAGGTAGGTGACAGACCATACCCATTTTGTTTCAAGCCTTCTTTCCATTCCAGAGGTGGGGAATGGTACTGGAGGGCAATTTAAACACTCCTAATTGAGTTGTTCCTTGCCTGTAATAGAGCTTCTTGCCTCACAATTCTGTATCTTGATTCCTGTTGCCGAATCTAGCCTGTTCCTGACCATTCTGATTCTCTGTTATCCATTGACCTTTGCATTGTGACCTTGTATGTCTTGTCTTCACATTGCTGACTCTGCCTGTTCCTGACTCCTGTATATTTGCTGCCAGCCCCGACCCTTTCTAGTATCTCAAACATTCTTCTGCCTCATCCTGCCTTATCCTTTCCTCTGCCGCTATCTTACAGTGGGCTTTGCCACCAAGTCCTTGGTGGGCAGGTGCCTGGGGCTCAACCTTGGGTATCCAAACATTAAGGCCTTGAACATGTCCCTTTTTCTAGTGTGCAGTGCGGATCCTCGGATCCTATACCATTGGTTACAATATCTGACTACATAGGTGAAATGAGTCCCCATTAAGGAGTGTGCAGGAAACAACAGAAAATAAATCCTTATTTAATTCAGAGTGACAGCGTGAGATCTTCAAGGGAAATACATCATTTTAAAAGAGTATACAAATAAACATGAACAAAAATGTCTCCTACCTAGGCAAGTTTTCCAAAATTACAAAAAATATTATTATTATTATTACAAATGTAGACCAGGTGAAACCATTGTAACAAAAAATCGTCATAAATAATAAATAAATGTACTACATAAAAAGTCACTTAGCTAGCTAACATTTCCAAAGCAAAACAGTATCTACTAATCAGGACAGAATGTGTTTGTTTTCTCTCACGGTTTTTGTTGCTGTTTAAAATTATACAATTATATATATTTTTTTATATTATAGTAGATTTAACAGGGTATGTCCCCCTATAAATTTCCATGCATGATTTTCCAGCAAACAATATAACTATAAAAATGTAGACACTAAGATGTATAAAGAATTAAAAATATGGTTGGCTTACTTTATGGAAAAGTTAATTGCAAAGAGCTTTGTAGGCGCTTATGATATTAGGAACGGAGATTAAATGCACTAAACTCATATTTACACAATTGTCACATATTTTAGGAAGTAAACAAGCAAGTGTTTTTATGTTTTTTTTTATTTTTTTACAGAAAAAAATGTATTATTATTAAAAGGATGTTTAAATCAAGTTATGTCATACCATGATACTACATTGTTCTTTGATTGGTAAAATCCCTGGATGTAGGGTAAAATTAACACCCCCAAGATATACTTGACAATGACAGTATATTTCAATGTATCTATCAAAGTTAAAAACATGTGATTACAGTGCACATTAACCCCTTAGTGACGAGACATTTTCACCTTGACTTTCCCTTGGTGACAATGGCTGTTTTGACATTTCTAGGGTGTTTGTGTTTAGCTGTAATTTTTTTCTTTCTCACATACAGTACCCACACAAATTATATGTTGTTTTTATCGTCATAAGAAGGGCTTTCATTAGATACCATTATGTTCATCATATCTTATAATTTACTACAAAACAAATCATAAAATATGATGAAAAATTAAAAAAAACACACTCTTTCTAACTTTGACCTAAAATATAATTTACACAAATAAAATCATTAAAAAAGACCCCGTCTAAATAGTTTCTAAATGTTCTCCCGAGTTCAAAAATATGCATGTTTCCATATTTTTCGGTATTTTTTTGCGAGTTATGGGGCAAAAACCAAAAATAGTGTATTTTGTTTTTTTCCTATATTGATCTTTTGACCCCAACCCGAACCCAAAATTTAACCCTAACACTAAATTTAACCCCAACTCTAATCCTTATTATATCCCTTAATATTTTTTAACTTTAATTTAATTTTAACCCTATCCCTTATGCTAAATAATATTTAATTTTAACCCTATAGGCTAATATAGCTAAATAACCTGTTTTTAATTAATTAAATATTTATTTTAAATATTTCCCATTGCAATGCTACTAAACTACCACTAGGGGTAGTCAAGTAGCATATTCAGAGCAACGGAAGTGAAGTTACTTTCACTTCCGAAGCTCAGACCGGCAGAGGACTTAGCCATATTGACGGAGCAGCATGCTCCGTCAATATGGCTCCCCACGATTGCACCGTGGGGCGATCGCGGGGGTCCCGAAATAGAAATTTTTTTGATCGCGAAAACCGCTTCATTCAATGCAGGACGTGCCAGGCACGTCCTTTGTCGTTAAGGGAGTTTCTCCCAGGACTTTGTCGTCAAGGGGTTATTTAAAGAGATCCTTGTTACCCACAAACATTATGAATTAAAAGTTCAGAGTCAAGTAGGTATATACGCATGCTAGAGATTCCATGTCAAGGCATAGTGGAGAGGCAGAAAACCTTACACCTTTCTAAAAGGCTCTCTACACATTTGTCAACAAATTTTCTAGCAACCCCTACAGGCATATCTTTATTCTCATTAAAGTAATATCATGCCATTTTGATCTGTATTCTGTGTCAAAGCAAATTCATGAATGAAGGTAGCATGTTGGTCTAAAACATAATTTTCACCCCTAATCACAGTCACACACAATACGAAACAGGCCACTGAAATGATGCACCATTTGCAGTAGCTACCAATAGACATCTCTTAGTATAAATGAATGGCAACTAAGTTGACAAAAAATCCATAGTAAGCACATGTACTATGTTTTAGATATTGTTTTGTGTTATCATAATAAACAAATAAATATGGAGAGGAACCTAAAGGGGGTTTCAGATTAATGGTCAGGGATGGGTAAATGGGTGACTTCGTGGACAAAATTGGTTAACATTTCAGTGCATGTTAAAGTTTATCTAGTTAACTAATATCACCGTAAAAATGAAATGTAATATTAATTATGTGCGTGCAAGTGACAACTTCATTGCGATACATAAGTATAAGTATAAGTAATGTATGATTTACAATGCCAGTGGGTGCACTAACATTTCCTACATGTTTACTCAAAATGAACATTTAATTTGTATTATTAGTATTTGCAGCCAGTTATGGCGGAGATTATCATTTTCAAAACAAAGCAATGAACAATGAACAGTTTGATTCCCTAGTTACACTATTTGTAGTTTTATGTAGATATACATTTATAATATTTCAGTATTAAATCTGAGCCTGTTTACCTGCCAAGCAAAGAGTCCTGTTCAGGTACAGGGTTCTGAACATTGTGTTGACTGCAGACATGGAGTATAGTGATAGTATGAGAATGATGTACCTTCATAGCTCTTCTTGCATCTTGTTCTTTGTAGACTGTGCATCTTACATTGATTGAAAACATAAAGTGACATTTAGAGATGACTATTGCTTTATTTAACAATTGTCACTTCAGTGTCAGGTGTCTCATCGACTCCAGGAATGTCTTTCCTCCCTACAAACTACAGGAGCTTCTCTGTGTAAAGGACATCAAGTCAATTCTCCACCATGTCAGTCTCAGTGGTCTACGGGTTATAACTGTTTAGCTTCCTCATCATCTGGCACCAGGGGCAGACTGAACGGTCGGGAACTTCGGACATGGTCCAAGGGCCCGGCCGAGGAAGGGGGCTCGCCGCCGGCCACGGTTTAGCCCATCTGAGGTGACACCTGTGGTGCAGGCATCCCCCTTGCAGCGAATCGGGCTGGATGCTTCTGCCAAAAAAAGAGTTTAAAAAACAAAAATCATTGCCACTGGATATGACAGTATGTCATATTTGGTGACTGTGTTTCCCTCCTCCTCCTTTAATATATTAAAGGTTAGCATAAGGGTTAGCATTAGGGTTAAATGTAGGGTTCGGGTTGGGGTAAAAATGTCAATATAGGCAAAAAACACTATTTTTGTTTTTTGCCCCATAACTCTAAAAAAAACTGCAGAAAAACATGGAAACAAGCATATTTCTTAAAGTGAGACAACATTTAGAAACTATTTAGATGGGGTGTTTTTAATGATTGTATTTTTGTAAATTATATTTCAGGTCTAAGTTAGAAAAAGTGTTTTTTTATTTTTGAATCATATTTTATGTTTTTTTTTGTAGTAAATGATAAGATATGATAAACATAATTGTATCTAATGAAAGCCTTTCTTATGACGATAAAAACAACATATAATTTGTGTGGGTACAGTATGTGAGAGAGAGTAAAATTACAGCTAAACACAAACACCCCAGAAATGTAAAAACAGCCCTTGTCAACAAGGAAAAGTCAAGGTCAAAATGTGTCACCAAGGGGATGAATGGCAAAATAATACTGGCATATTATTTGGCAAATGGCTGGGGCATATTAAATGGCAAAATAATACTGGCATATTATTTAGCAAATTTTCTGGAGCATATTAAATGGCAAAATAATACTGGCATATTATTGGTCAAATTGGCTGGGGCATATTAATGGCAAAATAATACTCTGATATTATTGGGCAAATTGGTTGTGGCTTTTTAATGGCAAAATATTACTGACATATTCATTGGCAAATTGGCTGGGGCATATTAAATGGCAAAATAACACTGGCATATTATTGATCAAATTGGCTAGTGCATAGTAACTGTAAAAATAACATTGACATATTATTGGGCAAACTGACTGTGGCATATTACCGTATTTGCTCGAATATAAGACAAGGTTTTTTTTCAGATAAAGAGGGGAGGGAGGGGGGGAGAGAAAGACAAGTGGAGGGGGGAGAGAAAGACAAGGGGAGGGAGGGAAGGGGCAGAGAAAGACAAGGGGAGGGAGGGGGCAGAGAAACACAAGGGGAGGGAGGGGGGAGAGAAAGAAGGGGAGGAAGGGGGGAGAGGGAGCAAAAAGTTTTGGGGGAGAGAGAGACAACGTGGGAGGGGGAGAGAGACAGCGCAGGGGGGGGGGGGGAAGAGATGCAGCATTGGCACATAAATGGAAACAAAAACAAGACATGCATTTGTTTAATATCATCATTTTTATTAAATATTAAAAAGCTATTTACATGTTAATATATATAAGTTAAACTTTTTTCCTATAGGGTAGTCTCATATTCAGGCTTTTAGTTTTTTTCCAAAAGGAATATCCAAAGTTTGGGGGGTCGTCTTATAATCAGGGTCGTCTTATATTCGAGCAAACAAGGTACATGGCAAAATAACACTGGCATATTATTGGGCAAATTGGCTGTGGCTTATTAATGGCAAATAACACTGGAATATTAATGGCAAAAGTAATACTGGCATATTAGTGGCAAAAGTAATACTAACATATCAATGGCAAAAGTAATACTGGCATAATAATGGCAAAATAACACTGGCATACTAATGGGCAAAATGGATGTGGCATATTAATGACAAAATAACACTGGCATTTTAATGGGCAATCTGTGGCATATTTAATGGACAAACGGTGGCATATTTTAATAGGCAAACTGACTGTTGAATATGTTAATGACTTTGGCATGTTCGGCAAAGGGATGCTGTGGATTGTTCTGTGGGGCAAAATATCATGTACTATGGGGGAAAGTGACACTGTGGTTTGTTTTGCAGGGGCAGTTCTGTGGGACAAAGTGACACTGTGGTATGTTCTGTGGGGCAAATTGACACTCTGGCATGCCAACTTGTGTGGGTACAATATTAATGCAAGCCAAGTGCTGTGGATGCAATATAGGTGCATGGCAAGTGCTGTGTGGGTACTATATGGGGCTGTGTTAAGTCCTGTAACTGCAATGTGGGTGCAGAAAAAGGGAATAAAAACAAGAAATAAAAATGTTTCAATAAGATTTTTATTACATCTACAAATAGTTGAATGTGATATGAAAATAGCATTGAATATAATATCCATTGTAGTCTCTAATAGGGCCTGGAGAGGACTCTTTGTAACACATGCTCTAAAGGACACTGAGATGGCCTCTGTTAGAAAGACCCCCCTTTCAAAAAATAGTATCTAAGAGCAATCAGGAAAAGATCTATGTATATATGCACTTGTCTTGGTTTTTACATTCGTTATTTATTTTGCACTATATATAACTAACCCCTTGCCAGACAGAACAACTTATCCTAAATATGTACATAGTGCAAAATTACCTCAAGAGGTGCTCGCCTCCCCTCCTCGTCCCCTTAGGTATCCCACCCCTTAAACAATTTCATCTTACCACAATGCTGACCACTAACCGGCTCTTTTAGCTCAGTGGGCACGTCCAAGGAACCAATTTTCAGGTTGAAAGGTTAGGGGAGGACCGAGCGCCCCATTCTCATTCTACTATCCCCAACTTAAGTTTTTCCAAACCAAAACCCTCGACTGGCAAGGAATGAAACCCATGCCACAGACCCGCTTGTTTCACGCCTTAAATCAGCGGGGACTACCCACCACCAAAGCCATGGCCTGTTCCAACCTGTCTTGCAATGCATGATTAAAGAGATCGAGGCCCACATCGGTCAAGTGAACCCCATAAACCCTAAAATACACCCCTGCATCTGACTCGAACACCCTATGAAGGATAGTAACCCCTCCCACCCCAAGACGAACTTGGATACCCGCTTATTAAATTTTACCCGGCAGCGCTCAAGAGCCCTCTGATAATAATAATAATAATAATAATAATAATAATAATAATAATAATAATATTAATAATATTTCATGGCACAACCTCGGACCACACTAACGTGATTTTGGAAAAAGTAGAAACAAACTCGCCAAATCCCGCTTCACGGTGTCCCAGAGGTTCCACACAGGAACCAACCCAGTTCATTGCCTCCCAGATGAATCAACAGGACATCCGTGACCCCCAGGAGTCGGGACAGCTGAACCAGTTCGGGTAGCAAGCGCACGCCTGGATTCCAAACCAACGAACCTCAGCCAGGGCATGGGAAAGGCCAAGATTCTCGCCCCCAGGTCCCACAGCCGCACGACTCCTGGCCCAAAAAACATAGGAGTGGCCTATAAGCCACACCCTTCGAGCCGCAGCATTTGTGAATGCAAAGCAGAGGAAACCGAAATCAGACCAGAAGTCCAGACGTACAACAGAAACCTACGGGATTCCCACCTACCAATCCGTCTAAATCGCCCTCTCGGCATACCCCAACCTTGCCTCTTCAGATGCTGCGCCAATGCGAAAAGAGTGATCCCCCAAAGTCCCTGCCAGGAAGGCCAAGCGCCTCCACCGCCATTCGGAATACCCTGATGAACTGGAACCAAGACAAAGAAGTGGAATCTGCGTGAACCAGCAAGGAAAGAGAGCCGACAGGCCTCACCAAACAGAATCAGTCAAAGCAAGAGACCGGGCAAACCGAAGACCCCGGCACTTCCCGCAGCGACACCCAAGTCCCGATCCCATACACATCAGTCTTAGATCAGAAAACGCAAGAAACCCGGCTCCCTAACCACGTCTGCTGCCAACAAACCACCCACTGTCCGTGTAGCAGGACTGACCAATTCCCCAATACGTAAAGCCCAAAAAAACGCCACAGACAAACCGACGGAAGCACATGAAACAAACCCAATAATAGCGCCCCAGACACAGGCTTGCGGGAATCAACAGACTGGTAGCCCCACCTCAAACCCTTTAGTGCTTGCCTAACCAGGAACTCTTGTTACATCCCAGAGTCCGGAGTCCCGAAACCAATAAACTAAGGCCAGAGAGTCTCGCCGTAACCACACCTGGAGAAACGCCAGCGGCGTCCCAATGCCAGAGCAACCACAGCAAACCCTGAAATCAGGCCCCATCATCCAAGAAGCCTTCACGGGATAACTCCAGATCCAACCATTCGCCCCAAACCTTACCGTACCGCTTCCAAGTGGATCCAGCGACGGACTGGCTAATCCACTGAGCTATTCGCCCAACACAAGGTTCCACAAAGCCACCGGACAAGGAATACCTTCCGGATCCGCCTGAGGCACCACCGCCCGGAACGGTTACATTGTGCACTCCAGGTATGTGGACAGCCCGAAACGTAATATTATTGTCAAGACAGCAAAGAACCAAAATCCGAAGCAAGCGGACCACCAGCGGGGAAGAGGCCGTCAAATTGTTCACTGCCATGGCCAACCACCGGCCGTGGGCAACAGGACCGCCGGTGCCAATGCGACCAGTGCCGCTGGCAGGGGGGGGGCTTGGGGCCCCACAACTAGCCCCAATTAAACCCCCCACCACTTGGAAGGAGCCCAGCTGCAAGGACCCGGTGAGCAGTGACAGGGGAGTGGTCAGTGAGTGCAGAAGGAGGAGGCAGGAGAGCCTAGCTAGCACTCCTGGCTCCACTCCTGCTCCTGTGAGACAGGAGGGAGCCGGCATTGGGGCTCAATCTTGCAGGCTGGCGGGAATGGCGCCTAAGGCCACCGCTAGTCTCCGCGAGAGGTGTTGCCTCGCGGAGGTCGCCTGGAGCCAGGCAAGCTGCTGCTGCAGCTGCCTACTACCATCGGAGAGGGCCTCAGCCATCAAGGCAGACAGGATGGCCTCAACATCCATGGTATCAGCCTGGGCTGTAAGTAAACACTCAGGTAGCACGAATTTGCTACTGAGTGTGAACATTTTTCCCAGTAAATGGCTGACAGGGAGAGGGGTCCCAGGGCCTTTTTCAACTCTCCTAAGACCACTCCCCCTGGCAGCCATCAGTTATCTCCCCACTCCCCCTCACTCATACATATTAACATATTTCCAAGGGTGCTTAAGGGAGAGGCTTTCTGGGATCTCTTGATAACTGGACTTATTGAGATTTCTAACTAGGATTGTGCAATTAAAGGGTAATACATGAAGTTTTTATTTTGTATTTTAGAATTCCCATTTATTTCACTTGCATTCACTTTATGCTCTAATTCATTAGTATTATTTACCTCCATTTGCCAATGTTTTCCATTCACCTCTATTCAGATTGGATTCATTCAAGTTCACTGCTTACAATATTGAGGAACATGCAGCCAAATGGAGGCAAATAGCATGGGTAGTAAGTTTGCATTTTTCCATTCCTATGAGAATCTTCCTTTCTATCATTGTCCACTGTGGCACATAATTCAGCTAAGATTTTGTTTTTCTAGGATGGGGAACAAGAGGAATTAGCATCATGATATTTAAATCTCGATTGGTACCTTCGTATTCCCCCTTTTGCTAACCTTTGGGTAATTACATCAATCTGTGCATTCTCAGTAGTACCATTTAACATAGACAATGACAATAAGGATTTTTTGGGGATCCTTATTTTTGCACTGGGACAAGGGAGTACATGTTCTGAGTCAGATATACTTTAAAATTAGTACTGTATAAAAATACAGCACACACGCATCTCTAATTAAAGCAATCAGACAAGAGAACAGTCACACGTGTTTGATGTGCAAGATAACAGCCACATGTATGTTTCTACTCTCATGGAAACATGCAAACTTACAGTAAAAGTTACAGAACGCACAAACTGTTGAATGTTTTTTTCCCTGCCTTTCATGAAAACAATCAAGCACATTACATGCGCATACATCTTGTGAATTTTCTTTCATCTGCTTTCTTAGAGTACAGGTATTAAAAGCCACCTGTCTAATTACAAGTGCATTAATAGTCCCTAATGCTTTAACACAAACTAGCATAATTAGAAACCATTTCTAAGAAAGTGACATACCTTAGAATGTGTCATCTCTGCCGTAAGCGTAAGTGTCTGCAATCTGGAGAGATTTTGTAAGTAACAAAAATATTAATAATACAATGAACATAAAACCACATGTTTCCTTTGTTACTTTTCACAGACTGAAACTTCAAGGAGGTTGTGAAAGTGTGACATAATTGGTTATCTTTATTCAGAATTTCAATCTATTAGTTAATGGACTGATTAAACATATAATAATGTACTTTATAATTTGTGGGTTTGTACATCTAAAACCACAGTTTATACCATTACATAATAAACAAGTTTAGGGCTGTTTTTTTTTTTTTTAGGTGTGTTAGAGGGATTTGGCTATACCTTATTTCTTGAATCTAGTTTGTGTACTACAGAAGTACTAAATTGAGAATACTATATTGTCAATACTAGGACATGAGATCATCTAAATTGGTCTTGTGTTTGGAGATTAATAGTGTAGTTGTTAGAAGAGATAATAGTGTGGGGAGAGAAAGGATAGCAGAAGAGGGAGAGGATTAAAATGGGTCATCTATGTATGTGGCCGTCCACATTCAGAGTAGGCTTCTGTTTCATAATGCAGGGGACCCAAACTATCAAGATGTTCTCTCTTATCATGTAGCTTTCCAGTAATTTGTTTTCAATGGTTTAGAGGCTTCTTTTGATTGATAAGATTTCAGTGATGGCGATGGGGGCTCCATTCCGGGGTCTTGTTATTTCCTGGGATGCTGCAAAACAGATTCTCGGAATAGATTTATGGTTTACTTTAGTTAGAGACGGGGCCTTCAAGTATAGGAGAAATAGTGTGGTCTGGTAGGTTGGAGTGATCTTAGTGGCAAGCGTGTCTGATATATGTTTAAAGACCTGAGTTCAGAATTCACGAATCCCTGAAATGCAGCTACTCAATATCCCTGAATTGGGGCCTGAATCTGCAGATTGGACCATTTGGAAATCAAATCATAGGAGGGGTTTGTATTGGGACATTTTTGCCATGAAAACCCTAGATTTTCAGCTATTTAATATGCCCGTTCACGCCAAACATGCTAAGATAGCTACATGTCAGGTATTTCAATTCTCCAGAGAAAAGTTGAAGAATTGAAATGAAAGTCATATACATTAATTTTAAAAATAGCTCCCTCCCCTCTCCCCGGGCCAGCGGACTGCCACTTGCCGCATAAATAAGATATCTCTCTATATGATTTTTACACAATTTGTGTTAGTAATCATGATATGCTATCTTAGTTTCCATTAAAGTAAAATTAAGCTTGACATTTTAGTGGAAGAACATAAAAGCAATTTATGTGCAATAGTGCTTGGGGTACAAAGTGTTACACGTTAACAACAGATCTGAACATCTGAATAGAGTAATACATAAATGGGTAACATCTTATACTGTCATTTAGAGCCTAATGTGTTTAAAAAATATCTTTATTTTCTGTTCATTTAATTGTGTGATTTATTTCATTATATGTCAATGCATCACTTCACTTAAATACTTTTTCTTCTTCAACACAAGGAATAGTCCAAAAATAAAATGTAATTTCTTTACTTATACATAAAAAGTAAAATACAAAGAAGCCTTTTACCATGAACAAACTGGATGAGTGTTAAAGTTATGTGCAGAAACCTTTAGGATTCTAAAGGAGGGAAGTATATATATATATATATATATATATATATATATATATATATATATGTGTGTTTGTTTGTTTTTTCCCCTTCTCTCTTTCTAGCTTTTTCTTTTCTCACTTTTTTTCCTTTTTTTGTTGTATATTATGCATTAAGATGAAGTTGGTAAACCCTAGGGAGGGTGATGCGAGAAGCATTATTATATTCAGTATGATTATCTGTTTAATTTACTAGCAGCCTTGAATCTTATGATTGTTTATTTTGTATATGTATTTTGTCATACTGCAGAGAGAACAATAAAAAAAAGAAACCCTTTAGGATTCTTTAAAAAATGTATTCTCTCAGCTCTCAGTAACAACCGTTAAAAAGAGAAAGGAAGAAAAAAAATCTAGCACTAAGAGTATTTATTAGGTTCCAGAAGAAGACTAACAAAGGTGAACTGGATGTTTGCTGTGTATAGCTTTTCATTCATTCCCTATCGGGTCTCTGCTGGAGATGAAGTTGTGAAGCAATGTTCGTTTCTGCTATTGGCAATGATCTGACTGTATAACAACGGCAATGGCAGGGGCGTACCTAGAGCATTTTGGCAGCCGGGGCGGACCCTGAGTGTGGCACACCCCCCCCCCCATAATAAAAATGTAAGAAAACACCCACAATTTTTTAAAAGTTTTCAATAATATTTATTGCACAAATTTGTAAACTGTATATCAACTTGAAAAAAAATAGAACTATGAAAAATAAATTAACTTAGAAATAAACAAAATGTAATTAATCCACAACACTTTAATTAATCCACCCCTTAATTAATCCACCCCTTTAATTAATCCACCCCCTTAATTAATAAACACCCCCCTTAATTAATACACCCCTTTAATTAATCCACCCCCTTAATCAATACACCCCCTTTAAATAATCCATCCCCCTTAATTAATCAACCCCCCTTAATTAATCCACATCCCCCTTAATAAATCCACCCCCCTTAATTAATCCACCCCCTTTAATTAATCCACCCCCCTTTAATTAACCCACACCCCCCTTAATTAATCCACCCCCCCATTTAATTAATCCACCCCCCTTAATTAATCCACCCCCCTTAATTAATCCACCCCCTTTAATTAATCCACCCCCCTTAATTAATCCACAAACCCGTTAATTAATCCACCCCCTTTAATTAATCCACACCCCACTTAATTAATCCACCCCCTTTAATTAATCCACTCCTTAATTAATCCACCCCCTTAATTAATCCACCCGCTTTAATTAATCCACCCCCTTAATTAATCCACACCACCCTTAATTAATCCACCCCCTTAATTAATCCACCGCATTAATTAATCCACCCCCCTTAATTAATCCACACACCCCTTAATTAATCCACCCCTTTTAATTAATCCACCCCTTTTAATTAATCCACCCCCCTTAATTAATCCACAAACCCGTTAATTAATCCACCCCCTTTAATTAATCCACACCCCACTTAATTAATCCACCCCCTTTAATTAATCCACTCCTTAATTAATCCACACACCCCTTAATTAATCCACCCCTTTTAATTAATCCACCCCTTTTAATTAATCCATCCCCCTTAATTAATCCACCCCCTTAATTAATCCACCCCCCTTAATTAATCCACCCCCTTTAATTAATCCACACCCCCTTTAATTAATCTACCCCCTTTAATTAATCCACTCCTTAATTGATTAATCCACCCCCTTTAATTAATCTGCCCCCCTTTAATTAATCCACCCCCCTTAATTAATCCACCCCCCCTTAATTAATCCACCCCCTTTAATTAATCCACACACCCCTTTAATTAATCTACCCCCCTTTAATTAAACCTCCCTCCCCTTTAATTCTTTAATTAATCCATTATCTACCCCCCTTTTAATTTAATTTAGCCCCATCACATAAAATGACTACTCACATTTTGATGATGCCTTGCCTCCGAGACCGACCACTGGGTGCCTCACCGCCCGGATATTGGATCCTTCTGCTGAAGATCCGTGAAGGAGGACTGACGGCGCTGCGCACGTCGTCATCACGTTGCGCGATGCTGCGGCCCGCAACACTCCTCCCCCTTCTCATCCTCCATGAAGTAAGTCCCGCCGATCCGCAGAGGTGCTGCGGCTGTGCGCAGCGTAATGATGGGGGGTGACACATGACACTGGAAGTCATGGCACTAGGGGCGTCACTAGGGTTGGTGTCACCCGGTGCGGAAACTCATGGATCCCTGGATTTCCTCCAATACAATGCCAAACAGATTCCTTAGTAATGCCAGTTAGATGGCCTATTAACTATGTCACACACAGGAGCCCCATAAATTATGCCACACACAGGAGCCCCATAAATTATGCCACACCAAAGCCCCATAAATTATGCCACACCAGAGCCCCATAAATTATGCCACACCAGAGCCCCATTATTTATGCCACACCTCTGCCCAATTAATTATGCCACACACACAGGTGCCCAATAATTATGCCACACAAAAGAGTCCCTTAATTATGCCACACATGGGGCTTGATAAATATGCCACACACAAGCGCCCCATAATTATGCACGCATGGGACGCCATTAATTATGCAACACACAGGAGCCCCACGACAATTGTACAATTATAGATACCAGTAATATTGTGCCACTCAGAACCCAGTAATATTGTGCCATTCAGATACCAGTAATATTGTGCCATTCAGATACCAGTAATATTGTGCCACTCAGAGCCCAGTAATATTGTGCCAGTCAGATACCAGGAATAGTGTGCCATTCAGAGCCCAGTAATATTGTGCCAGTCAGATACCAGTAATATTGTGCCAGTCAGATACCAGTAATATTGTGCCACTCAGAGCCCAGTAATATTATGCAAGTCAGATACCAGGAATATTGTGTCATTCAGAGCCCAGTAATAGTGTGCCAGTCAGATGCCTGTAATATTGTGCCAGTCAGAGCCCAGTAATAGTGTGCCAGTCAGAGCCCAGTAATATTGTGCCATTCAGAGCCCAGTAATATTGTGCCAGTCAGAGCCCAGTAACTGTGCCAGTCAGAGCCCAGGAATATTGTGCCAGTCAGAGCCCAGGAATATTGTGCCAGTCAGAGCCCAGGAATATTGTGCCAGTCAGAGCCCAGGAATATTGTGCCATTCAGATACCAGGAATATTGTGTCAGTCAGAGCCCAGTAATGGTATGCCAGTCAGAACCCAGTAATAGTGTGCCACTCAGATACCAGTAATATTGTGCCAGTCAGAGCCCAGGAATATTGTGCCAGTCAGATACCAGGAATATTGTGCCAGTCAGAGCCCAGTAATATTGTGCCAGTCAGAGCCCAGTAATATTGTGCCAGTGAGATACCAGTAGTATTGTGCCAGTCAGAGGCGAGTAATATTGTGCCAGTCAGAGCCCAGGAATAGTGTGCCACTCAGAGCCCAGTAATAGTGTGCCAGTAAGAGCCCAGGAATATTGTGCCCTTCAGAGCCCAGGAATAGTGTGCCACTCAGAGCCCAGTAATAGTGTGCCACTCAGAGCCCAGTAATACTGTGCCAGTCAGAACCCAGTAATATTGTGCCAGTCAGAGCCCAGGAATATTGTGCCAGTCAGAGCCCAGTAATAGTGTGCCAGTCAGAGCCTAGTAATATTGTGCCAGTCAGAGCCCAGGAATAGTGTGCCACTCAGAGCCCAGTAATAGTGTGCCATTAAGAGCCCAGGAATAGTGTGCCACTCAGAACCCAGGAATAGTGTGCCAGTCAGAGCCCAGGAATAGTGTGCCAGTCAGAGCCCAGTAATATTGTGCCAGTCAGAGCCCAGTAATATTGTGCCACTCAGAGTTCAGGAATATTGTGCCAATCAGAACCCAGTAATAGTGTACCACCCTCCTCCCCCCCTTCCCCATCACTTACCGAATTGCTGCTGCTCTGTGTTCCCGGACGGACGCCTCCTCCGTGCAGTCTTCCCTCCTGCACGGAGGAGGGAAACACAGTCGCCGGATGTGACATATCGTCAAGCTGGTTGTCTATGGTTGTCAAGCTGTTCATAGCTCTGCTCTGTCCAGCCCCTGGTTCCCACTTGTGGATATCCATGTTGATTCTAACTCGGTATTTGACCCCGGCTTGTCTACTGATTTCCCTGCTCGTACCTTGCCCCCACTCTGGATTGTTACCCCGTTTTGCCTTTTACGCTGCCTGCCCCGACTCTGGATTGTTACCCGTTTTGCCTTTTAAGCCGCCTGCCCCGACTCTGGATTGTTACCCGTTTTGCCTTTACGCTGCCTGCCCCGACTCTGGATTGTTACCCGTTTTGCCTTTACGCTGCCTGTCCCGACTCTGGATTGTTATAAAGGATTTTTCTTACTGGATATACCTAGCTGTGTGTATTCCTTTATCCTTTGGGCCTCAGTTATCCACCCTGCGAAGTAGCTCCCTTCCCGAGCCCGACAGAAACAGTATTAGATAAACAAAGGCATGAGAACTTTAATAGACTGTGGTGATCATTTTAATTGGTACGTAGACTCAATTTATTCATCACCCCAAAACATGAATTTCTACAAATAATTATAATTCCTCCTTATTTTAATTATTTGAAAGGTACCAAACCGGGCGTCCCCCTTTCTACAAGTCATTTTATTCTATCTTTATAACCATTTCTTAACCAACTACATATTAATTCAAAAATTAAAGTATAAGTGTAAAAAAAAGGGAGATACCAATAAAAAAAAGGATAAGCAAAAAAAAGAAAACAAAGCAAATGCAGAGCAGTAAGGCATGCAGAGCAAGCAAAAAAAAAAAACCCCAACAAATTAAATATGAGACACAATAGCAGACCAAAATGAAGAAAATCAGCTAAAAAAAGAAGAAAGATAAATAAAAAATTTAAAAAAACAAACAAATAAAAAAAATACTGCAAAAAATAGAAAAAGTAATGGGATAGCACTCAATAAATAGCAAAATACAATAATAACCAAACAGATAGTGTATATGTATTTAATCAAGGCACCTTTATAATTATATTCACCAAAATATATAACTATATTCTAACCACATAAAGTTAGTGTAAGCACAAAAAAATTATATATGCATAAGGTGCAAATCTTATTTTGAAAAAAAAAAAGAAGAAAATGCCTCTAGCAGTAAACAAACTAAAGCTCATAACAGTCCTTAATTTTTAAATAGAGAATTTGCATTCAATGTCCATTAATCAACTGACTTTATAGTAGGTCATAAACAAGACCTATCTAGCTATTATTATTATTCTAAAATCTATATTCTCTTAAAGCGACTGTGTTTATAGAATTTAGTTAAACAGATATTCTATACCAAAATAAACTGATAAAAACGATTATTACTGTTACATTTTCATCTGTTTTAATTCTACTCTTCGTCCTTGCCCTCCCACACCCCCAGTTCCCCCGGCATAAGTTTCAAGTTATGTACATTAGATATTTTAAATCCTACTCTTTCCCTCCCCAATTCCTCCTAGTATCTGGACCTGCCCTCCCTTGTCCTTCACCTTCTCCCTTCGTACTAATTGGCAGTATATAATCAAATCAAAATGATAAGTAATTAGGCATATATTTTTCCTTTTCCTCCCCTTTTTCTCAAACTTTTGTAAACACAAAATTCTTCCCTATAAAAAGCTGAGACTTAATCTTCTGTACTCTGTGGCATTACATGCACCGTGAGTGTATTTATCAATACTGATCGTTTGAAATGTAAGAAACTGGATATTTAAATATTGTTAGGCTGTTAGTCACATTTTAATCCCAAATTATTTATCCATCTTGTGACCAGACCAATGGAATCCTAGCCTCTCAAACACCTCTTTATTGTTTTTGCCTTGGTTCAACTCCTATATGCCTTCTGTTATAATCTATAAGTATTGTTTGTATGTTTCGAACAAGGGATGTGGCTTGCACACATACACATTGCATCCTCATGTAACTTCCTAGAAAGGAATAGGGACTTCCAATGAATATGTGTACATTGATGTCATCATAGGTAGTCCATGATTGCCCATGGGAGCCATTTAACTGCTTGTGAATAAATATCTAGAAATCCCCCATGTCAGCTGCATTGAAAGAAAGAATCCATCCCTAGAAAAAAATCTGCAAAAGTAGGTTGTCCGGTAAGTAATGTAAAAAGTAATAATAATGATGATTTTTATGCTAACCATTGTCTTTAACAGCCAATCGGATAGCATGGATAGAGTTGTTCACAGGATTAAGAACTAGTGTAGGCAGGAGTCCTGACAATGCATGATCAGTAGTGTGGTTGGTTACTCTTCTTTTTGGTGGGGAAGAGGACATTGGGATAATAATGAACCAATCACAGCTAAGGAGACTGATGTCTATTAACCCTACATTTCTACAGATGACTGGCAGACTTGCTTAGTAGCAGCTGATTCATTTAAGACATATTGACTATCTTGTTTGGCTGAACCAGCTAGGATTGCCCCAGTAGTCTGCTATTACTGTGTTATCAGAATGCCCTTCAGTCTGCATTGGTATAGGGGAAATGCATCCTTAAATTCCTGAGTGGATACATTAATATGCAATAATATTTAATTATTGTTACTGTTGTCGGGTCTATCCCTTTAACTATAAAGGTAACACAGCTATCAGGCTTTTATAAACAATGAGTAATTAAGAGCTACCCAGCAGGTTCATAAATAAGAGCTGGTCAGCAGCTCTAAAGGCATAAGGTGTTTGTCGTTGATGCTTCTCCCCCTCATCTATGTTCTACATTTGAAGAATAAGTGTGTGGTCTGCATTTACCACAATGATTATGTGCATTTCATTACTCCTGACTGCTCTTATGTTTTGTGAGGAATCTGGTTCATAAACAACAATTAAAACATTTAAAAAAAAAACAACACTTTTTTATTTAAATGGTTTAGATTTTCACAGAGTAATAAAACATTGTGACTACTTGGCATACATCCAACAGGCAACGGAAGTTTGCAGACTCTTCAGCCTTCAATAAATACATTTCACCTACAGGATGTTGCTTAAGCAAATGTTTTATTGTGCATAAAACAAAGGAAAAGAGCAACCAGCTTGAGAAGTCTTGAGTTGACACATTTAATGCCGGCTGGTTCATATCGGTAAGCTCATGTATATATACGTCATCAAACAATTATGCAAAAATATAGCTTGCAGCATCTCCTAATTATATACATAGCATTTCATTTCTCCACCATGCATTCATATATTGGTCAATATTGGTCAGTTAAAAAAACATAACTTTAATGATATTCTTTACTGACTTTTGAAATAACACAAGCTTTGGTTAACACTTACAGCTGCAGAACATTATTACAAATAGTACAATTTTACAAATATCAGTTCAAATGTTACAACTGAAGGAGGACTAAAAATACAACAAGGTACTTTCAAATCTAAAAACTCGACAAACTAGTTTGGTACAGAAACCTTTCACTGATCAGACGTGCTTGAAAAGTATCTTTTTTTATCCTTCTCAGTAGTTAAATGTGTTAGCCCACTTTGATTTTTATAGTTTGGCAAACACTGAAATGAAGACTGGCAGAGATTGGACAGGTGAAGGTTTATTCATGTGTAACCACGATTTATTAAGTTTGCCTGTACTGTCAGCAAAAAAAAATCAGGATAGTATGTTATCTTTCTAAAACTGTGCAATTTTATTTATTCAAGTACTGTATTTGCTTGAATATAAGACGATCCCCCAAATTTTGGATATTCTTTTAGGAAAATAAGAAAATGTCTGAACATAAGACTACCCTATAGGAAAAAAGTGTTACTTGTAAATATTCACATGTAAATTGTTTTTTCATATTTAATAATAATTGTGATATCATTTCTTGTTTTCATTTGCCAATCTGCCCCCCAGCCAATGGATCCCCCCAGACAGTCATCTGCCCCCAGACTTAGCCAATCATGCCCCCCACACAGTCATCTGCCCCCAGACAGCCATGTGCCCCAATACTTAGATAATACAGCCCTGAGACTTTGCCAATGCTGCCCCTGCTGCCCCCAGACATTGCCAATGCTGCCTCCAGACTGTGCCAATGCTGCCCCCTGACTGTGCCAATGCTACCCCTGCTGCCCCTAGACTGTGCCAATGCTGCCCCTGCTGCCCCCAGACTGTGTCAATGCTGGCCCCAGACTGTGCCAATGCAGCCCCTGCAGCCCCCATACTTTGCCAATGCCCCCTGCTGCACCCAGATTTTGCCAATACCCCCTGCTACCCCCAGATTTTGCCAAACCCCCTGCTGCCCCTAGACTTTGCCAATGCCCCTGCTGCCCCCAGACTTTGCCAATGCCCCACCTGCTGCCCCCAGACTTTGCCAATGCCAACAGACTTTGCCAATGTGCTTCCTGCTGCCCCTAGACTTTGCTAATGCCCCCCTCTTTGCTTCAAATATTAATAGCAGTCAGTGTGTACTGTATAGACGTGAAGCAGGCAACATACTCTTTGTGAAAATGGGAAGATCTAATGATGGAAGTATTGAGATAATTCCAGCATTGTTGCAAGAAGTGCCTTTTTAGAGAGACCAAAGATGTGACAAGACTGTAACTCACACATGTTCTGTCAGCTCTGCTATCTCTTTGGCCCATCTCCATAGCTACAAAACAAAATGATCAGAGAAGCACACCAAAATAGTATTAATAATAGCAAACACGTGCATCACCCCAAGGGGAGTCCATACAGCACCCCCAATAATAGTATATATAAAAAAAGAGATAGGAGAAGCACACAGAAACCAGAAATGCAATGTTACAAAATTACAAAAATGTATTAGAAAAATAATTATATAAAAAAATAAATTCTATATAATGCATCACATAAACAGAAATACACAAAAACAGCAAATACTTGGATATACGATGAATAATTAATAGCACAAACAAAGATAATCTAACGAAAAAAGAAAAAAAAGAAAGGATAGGAGGGACACACTGCGAAAAAAACGGAGGTCATCTCCATAGTTAACCAATGTGAAGAAGCAAGTAGACTATCTTCCCATATTTTACTGCTATCCAATGAGCACACTGTAGTAGTGCTGCAAAAGTTGTCCAGTATAACATCATTTCTTTACAAGACTTTACCTATTTGCAGGTCTGATTCCATTCACTATGGACTGTAATTATTCAACTGACACATTATTTGTAATACAAAAAATAAGGCATGTCTTTAATAATAAGCCTCAGATATTAAAAGCTTGTAGAACTATTATCATGTAGGAATAAGAGAGGGAATTTAATGTAAATATTTATACAGTACCTTTTAAAAGTTTGGGGTCACTTAGAAATGTCCTTGTTTTCCATGAAATCATACATCAGAAGAGTTTCAAAATTAATATAAAATTACAGTCAAGATGTTGACAAAGTTAGAAAAAATGATTTAGATTCTGATCAAGGCCAGTTTTATAGTTCTTTGATCAGTTTTCAACTGTATAAATATACATATAGTATACTGCTGAAAACTGATTAACGAACAATAAAACTGTCCTTCATTAGAATCTAAAACATAATTTCTAACTTTGTCAACATCTTGACTGTATTTCCTATTCATTTTGATGTTTTCATGGAAAACAAGGGCATTTCTAAGTGTCCCCAGATTTTTGAACTGTACTAGGAAATCATTTGATTATTTTTTATGTGTGAGATTATGCCACTTATAGGTTTAGAGTCAGCATATTTTAAAGCTGTGTGTTATCTTCAAATCAAGTGTTATTAATAATAAAGAGAAATCAAAGCTAAAATGAAATAGTATATAGCAGGTGTGGGCAAACCACGGCTCGCCAGCCACACATTTAAGGTGCTGCTCTCGGAATAATGTCGTCTAAGCTTCTTTTTGCATTAAAAGTCATACAAAAGGTGGATAAAAAAATGTCAAGATTAATAATTATTTAATGGGTATAAACTGAGAAATCAACACCTGACAGAGCTAATTTCTACTGCCTTGACAACATATCAGATGGAATTGAAACTACTCACAGCCAAGGTGGAGACTCAATAGACCTTTACTAGCAGTAAATACTCTGATAATTATAGCAATGTCTGTTTCTGTCATAAAAATATTATAACACTGTAATTTTGTATGATGGAATCTGCTTAAAAAAAAATCCTTTGATTTTTGGAAATCTCATTTAATGGTAAGGAAATCCAAACTTGCATAGATTTTCTCATAATTCATTACTGTATTTAATACGCTCAATATGGTGAAAATAATCATCAGGATTTTGGGAACATTTGGATATATATGTGTACTTTGTAATTATTGAAACTAATACAACTTACCAAATCAAAAATGACATGAATAAATATAATTACATAACAAAATATGTATGTAACAAAACAACTTGTGTATAATATTTGTTCATATCTTCCAGCTCTCAAACATCTGAAGTTTTTTGTATATGGCTCTCACGTTAAAAAAGTTGGCCACCCTGGTATATAGTATATTTTCATTTATTTGTAACTGTGTCACTAACTAACCTGTAGTTTTGTGTGGTGCCCAGCAGATGGCGAGCTTTAGAAAACATGACTAAAAAAAAAGACCCTGACTCCATTTTGGAAGCTGGAGAGAGAAAGAAAAAGTTTCTGTTAAGCAGTTGTTGGGCTCTAGGAACTGAGGCCTTTCTGATCTAATGCCCAGAAGAATTACTGAAGCATCCTGGAGGAATATCCCTGCATGTAGAAGTCAGCAGATCTGCATACAGAGTTGTGTGTGGCAGAGCCTGCTTCACACTGAGGAAATACAGGTGAAGTGATGTGATTGCAGCCAGTGGTACAGTGGTAAGCTGAAACTGTCTCCCCGTCTCACACAGGCCACCCTGAAAGTGATTATCTGCCAGTGAATATTTGTAATTAAAACATCAGCCATATTGTGGATTACAATATTTATGGGCCCCAACTATGTGCACCAACTAACAGCACCAGACTGCTTTTAGGGTGATGCCGAGGGTGGGCTACAGTATTTATTGTGGGTGGTTGAGGTTTATATGGGTCATTGCACTACTAAATATTTTACTGTATTATGTTTATTTCTCTGTTATTTATTGGCAAAGTGTTTTACTGTACAATATAAAGTTTTATTTAAGTTAGCTCTGTGTCAGTTTTGTCACTCATGTAGATATATTCCCAGTGGGACCCCACATCCATACCCTGAATGCCACGCTGGTTGGAGGCACTGCCGCCATCATGTACCCCAAGAAGGTGACTGGGGAAAAGGACCACAGGGGTCTAGGTGGGCCTGGGCAACACCCTGTTACAAATGTTTCTTGTTATATTCCATTATTATGAAGTGATATTCATCAAAACATATTTGACATTGCCAAAATAAAATGGGAGACATATCCTCTTGATAACAAAAGTGAGTAATCAGCTGAGGCAACTAAAGATCTTTTGTGACGCTCAACGCATACACACTACATTCTTTAACTTGGAAGTTCACATAACAAAATGAGGACTGCACATGCATATCAATTAGGATACACCTCCCACTGATTAACACGGTTGTGGAGTACATTTAAAGCATAAAACAATCCTCTGATAAAGCAATATTTGTAGCTAAATGCATCAGACAACTTTGGGACTGATTATAATGGGATGCAAGGCATTCAACATCCATATTTTCCAGCTGTCATGTACTCAAGTGTTTTTATTCATATGTTTTGCCATATTTGTATGTATCCAATAAATTATTATTTTTAATATTAATGTTTAAATAGTAGTACTTACATTGTTTCGATCCTTGCCATAAACTTTTATTGCTCTTTTATTTTAATTATTTCTAGTCAGTAGAAAGTATGTGTACAAAAATGAATTTTCTGTGCACGTGAAAATTTCTTAAAACATTACAAATTCTTTTTTAAATCTGATCCGGCAATCCTGGGTTTTCTAGAGTTCCACACAAATCTCAGAAACTCCTTTTCAAATTGCCTTAACATCTCTAGAGAAACTCTGTAGGGAATCTTTCTTAAGCGATATAAAATCTTCAGGACTATATATGATTTTATAATATTCAGGTGACCTAGCCAGGAGAATTCTAGGGTCCTCCAGGTATGTGTAGTCTTTATTTAAGGTAGTAATTGGGAATAATTCACTGAAATGTTGTTCTCAAGTATCGGTGGGATTCTAATTCCCAGGTAATCAATATGTATTAAAGCTTGTTTATCTTGGCCCAATCCGTTCAAAGCTGTTAGTTGCCGAGGATCCAAAAAGAGGGGGAAAACCTGGGTTTTAGATATATTCAGCCTGTAATTAGAGAGATTAGAGTATCTGGTTATCATCCTTAGCAATGCTAGGAAGGATTGATGTGGGGAGGCAAGGCTTAGAAGCACATCGTCTGCATATAGCATTATAGTATGCAACCTATTTCCTATTTTAATTCCCTCTACATCAGCAGATCTCTGAATCCGTGCAGCCAGCAGTTTAATCGAAAGTGCATACAAAAGTGGTGCCAACGGACACTCCTGGCACGTTCCGTTTCTAATTTTGAACAGTGTTGAGTTAAAAAATAATCCCCCAATTCTGTCCCTTGGGTTGGAATAAACGGTCATAGTTCGATGTAAAAAAGGGCCCGTCAGTCCAAATACCTGTAGGGTCTCTGACATAAACCTGTGTATTGTACATTTGACATACTTGCACTAAAGTGCCTTCACTGTTTGCTTTTATTACTATTATATTTCCCCTGTTAAGAAACCATGGTGTGGGTGAAGTGCTACTTTGAATCATTTATCCACACTGTTTTGTGAAGGGTGCTAGGTATCTATTCTTATTTTTCTCTTGTGTGTTGTTAGCTGGATTTTTCTATGCTTGTGGCTGGCAGATTGCGTGTTATTAGCTGGATTTTGCCATGCCTGTGGCTGGCAGATTGTGTGTTATTAGCTGGATTTTTCCATGCCTGTGGCTGGCAGATTGTGTGTTATTAGCTGGATTTTGACACAAATGTTGTTTGCAGACTGTATGTTATTAGCTGGATAGCAACCAGAATTTAAACATTATATATAATCCCCGACGTGCTTTCAAGTGCACAGATGTTGTGATGCTATGGGACTGGTATTATTATGGGGTTGGTATTTCCAGTTCAGCCATGTATGTTTGTGTGTGTGTGTGTATATATATATATTTAAAGGGCTGGCCAAAGACATGGCACTGCCTATGTCCAACATCCTGCACAAATACACACAGGGTCGCACATACAGTCAAGCTCACATATATAACCAAATCATGCACTCTCACACACAGTCACACAGACACACACATTCACGTACACACACATATATATATACACACACACAGTCTCACAAAGTTCCACCCGGGTCCAATCAATCCACCTGGACCCATGGTAGGACTGGCTCTGTATATATTCAAACATATATTTTGTTTAAAAATAAGCCACATTAGTAGTTCTGTACAACATTAAACATAAGGCTGTATTTGAAGATAGAATCCAACTTTAAAATATGCTGGAATCTAAATCTGTAAGTGGTATATTCTCACACATAAAAAAAAATCAAAATGATTCTCATATCCATCTATCATTATAAATATTTCTGTAGATGCGGTGTTCTGCAGGAAAACACTGACAAACACGCAGTGAGAATGAATACTCTGACATCAATCGCACAAACATCACAAGAATCTGTTGGGAATAGTTAGAAAGACATAGCACCATCTGGACTGTGCTTTGTCGAAATTTTTCACACATTAAAATACTGAATAAGTTATTTATTGATGATACTTAGACTTGTTAAAATAGCTATGCTTCTTTTCTTTTGTATTACAGCATTAAAAAAATGCAGTTTTTATTTTATCAGCGGGGAGAAAATATCTACCCGTAACCGAAAGGAAAACCCAGCATTGATTGGGCGATAAAAAAAATAAATATCAAAACCTAATAAAATATCTCTCTCTTTCTGTTCTATCAAAGTATATATGGGTAGTGTTTGTGTCGATAAACAAATGAATGCAGCAATATCTCAGTATACATGTTATCCTTCTTTAAATGAGAATTGTGGGAATATTGGACTTCACAGATGATGTAAAAAGTATGAGGATTAAATCTGATTAATAATGCTGTCATACGTGGAAATAAAGTTTCCTGTGATACGAATAATGACCTAATTTCCACAAGTGTCATTTTGATTATTTATTTATATCTGTGGACTTTTCTTTTTTTCTCTTGTTGTTTTTTTGTGTTTTTTTATTTTTTATTTTGCCTTTCTGAAATATTTCATAATGTTCAAACCATAAAGTAAGCAACAGTAAAATATAATCTACTTTTATTAAGCATTTCCAGTTACTTCAGTAATTCATTACCACTTATCAATATCAACTTCACCATCATCATCTATCTCCCAGCTCCATTGTCACCACAATTTCCTTGTGAGTTACTGAATGTACACTTGTATTTCTCTTGTCATTCATCATTGGAACTAAAATGTCATGTGTTAATAAACTGAGCCTGATATGTAGGCCTTACCTGATGTGCTTCTTTGTTGAAATCCTTTGGGGAAGCATATTTTTATGCAGCCATAAAGCATCAGTCAAAGGTGCAATTGAGAAGGAGACCAATGTATGACTAGGATTGCCTTCTATATGGGTGAGAGACCAGATCTTTCTACAACCACATCGGTTACAGACTTACAATGGATACTGGATCATGTAAATGGCATATTTTATTTTCGCCCCAGGCACAAATATCTTTACTGTCTTGTAAAACCTGGGCATCTTCCTTAAATTGTGATTGATGGAAAAGTGCCACTTTCCTTTAGTTTTCATCAAATATATCAGCTATTGCACAATTTCAAACCACCAATAGATAAGGGGCAGGACTCAGTGACCCCATTCCAGGTTTGAATACCCTACTTACCGTATATAGTGTGGAGAACTAAACTCTGTACAAAAAAGTTAAATATCCCACACGTGACACACTTATATTTAACCAATTAAATGAGGTCCAATAATCCTGCTCTCTGGTAATAATCCTCATCATAAGAGATACACAAAAGTGAAAAAAAAAACAACAACAACCAATAATCGAGCAGTGTGTTAAAATACATATTTCTGAGCACTCCAGGTAATGCATTTTTTTCACTCATTCTTTTATGAGCAGAACCTACTCACTGTATCATGTTCAATAGAGACCTTTAGGGTATCTATAGTATGCCACCAATGTAGATTGTAAGGCATAAGGGAAAAAAGGATCAGTGAAATTCTTATTCCATAAAACAACACATACAAATTGTTACATCTAAAAATGCAGCCATATAGTTCTAGGTCTGGCATACCTAGTCTAGTAAGCAGTTCCAGAGAAGTGAAAATGCTGTCCTCCTCTTTCCCACAGTACATTTCACCTCATCCAGAGGATTTATCAAGAGTCCATTTTGCTTTGCCTGTCTTCCGTTTGGCTCTTATAATGGATTTCAGTAGGTTGCAGTACTCCTCCATCCGTCGCACATAATATAGTATAGAGGGTGTCCAAACCAAATCACATCATTATGGCTCCATCTTTTTGTACCAGATTTTGGTACATTGTTTTTCTTTCTTGTTAGTGAGACACTAGTAGATTTGTAGCTACTCTCCATTTACTTAAAGGCGCACTACACTTACTTTCCATTACTAAAAGTAAACTCTGCATGACAGAATGGGTACATGTACATTAAAAACCATGTGGAAACCAGTAAGGAAAGGACATGAAGGAACTCAGATGTGTGTATATATATATATATATATATATATATATATATATATATATATAGGTAAGTATTGACAAAATATTCATAACTCGCCAACTATGTATTTGCTAGTCAAAAGTCATCACAAAATGAATCATAGAGTATGACTATGTTGCTTTAACAATGACTGAGACAGATATTTATAACTTTTATTTAAAAAAAATGTAGATTTAGATGAACAAGGGATTATCAATTAGTGACCCTGGCTCGTTTGTGACATCATTGTGTTTATACAATGTGTGTGGGACGTAAAATGAGTGTGTACAAAGGGCAACCATATGTTTCATGACATTAATATGAGCATGTTACTCCTTTTACAGTATGGTAGGCTTATTACTTCTTACAAAAGATTTGTCTTTACTTTCCTTGCAAAAAATATTGTCTGCCGAACAATGATATTAACAAAACATCAAAGTAAACTTGGTAGGGACGTGTCATATTTCATTAGCTATTAAGATCTAAAATCCATTGATCTTTCATAGTCCACAATGATGGTATAATAAATGAAGCTAATAAAGATTAATCTTTAATTTATTTCTCTCACACTGCTGCCACTTATATCAATTTATATACCGCTACTGATTATCCAATAATTTCATGTGAGATTGAAATGTATCCCTTACTTTCAGAAGACTATTGATTTAATGCATATCCAGCTATTTTTCATAATATATACATGTTTTTTTTAACCAAACAAATTTTTGAACCATCTCTGGAGTATCCAGCGATGCTCCAAAATACTGAACCAATACCATCAATGATACAAAATACCGTATTTGCTCGATTATAAGACGACCCTGATTATAAGACGACCCCCCAAACTTTGGATATTCCATTAGGAAAAAAACTAAAAGCCTGATTATAAGACTACCCTATAGGAAAAAAGTTCAACTTGTATATATTCACATGTAAATTGCTTTCTTAATAAAAAATTATGATATAAAAAAATGAATTTCTTGTTTTTATTTCCTTTTATGTGCCAATGCTGCCTCTCTCTTTCCCTTGCCCCCAGCTTACTCTCTCTCCCCCCCCTTAGTGTTGTCTCTCTCTCCCCCTCCATTTGTCTCCCCCCTCGCTTGTCTCTGTCTCTACCCCCGCCTTGTTTCTCTATGCCCCCTCCCTCCCCTTGTCTCTGTCTCTTCCCCCCTCCCACCCCTTGTTGCTCTCCCCCCCTCTGTCCCCTTCCCCCCTTGTCTTTCTACCCCCCCTCCCCCTCTTTTCTTTGCCTCCTCCCTCCCTCCCTCCCTCCCTCCCCCTCACCTGTTTATTGGTCCCTGGTGGATAGTGGGGGCAGCCGGGGGATGTCTGCACGATACGTGCAGACATCCTCCATGCTGCCTGACACCTCCGTCTATTATGACGGACAGCTGGTCCGTCATAATAGACGGAAGTGTCTGGCAGCATGGAGGATGTCTGCACGTATCGTGCAGACATCCCCTGGCTGCCCAATTTCCATGGTGGCTAGCGGGGCAGCGGAGGATGTCTGCGCGATGAGCTCCCCTGCTGCCGCCCGGCACGACCGCCGGGACTTTTATGATGAAGCCGGAAGTACCCGGCTTCATCATAGAAGTCCCGGCGGTCGTGCCGGGCGGCAGACATCCCCTGCTGTTAGAGAGGGGGATCCAAGTCCCCTGCAAATCTGCGGGGGACCTGGATCCCAGTCTTAGAGTCTGAACTCAATTTGAGGTCAGATTATAAGACGACCTCGGTTATAAGACTGAAAAAAAACTTGTCTTATAATCAAGCAAATACAGTAGGTGTTAACCCCTTAGTGACATGACTTTTTTGGCTTGTCCGACGCTTGGTGACATGGGCTGTTTTAACATTTCTGAGGTGTTTGTGTTTTGCTGTAATTTATTTCTGTCTCATTTAGTGTACCCACACAAACTATATATCATTTTTTATCGTCATAAGAAGGGCTTTCTTTTGATACCATTATTTTGATAATAGCATATAATTTGATGTAAAAAAAAAAAAATATGGGAAAAAAATGAAAAAATATATTTTTTATGACTTTTATTTGAAAAATCGTATACTCATGTACAAGATACAACAAAAAACCACTGCTAAATAGTTTATAATATATGTCCTGAGTTCATAAATAGCCCATGTTTTATGTTTTTGTGGTTTTTTATTCATGTTACAGGGCCCGAACTATAAGTAGTGCAAAGCTATTTTAAAATCCTTTTTTTCAAAATTAGCGATAGTGACATTGTAACACTGATATCTGTACTAAATCCACAAATGACCCCCAACATGTACATATTTTTGAAAACTAGACCACTCAGGGCATTTAACTTGGGGTATTTTTACACATTTCATGGAGCCATTTTACCACCAATCTTTGCCAAAGTTTGCAGCTAAAAATGTTTTGTTTAATTTTTCACATAGATTGTAATTTAGGTAAACATTACCTTAAAATGTGAAGGGGTATTTCCAAATAACACCTCAATATGTGTTCAGCAACATCTCCTGAGTACAGGGATACCACCTATGCATAGGTTTGTTGGTTTGTTTTGGGGCTAAAAGGCCACATTTAGGGGGTGCGCATTTTGGTTTTCTAACTTGGAATTCTGGCATGCAGAAAACCTGCACCCATGTCCCATTCGGGAAATTTTTTGTAGCCAGAAAGTGTATTCTACCCCAAAAAGCCATATATTTTTTAAAACTAGAGACACAAGGGTATTTTAAATGGTAGTATTTTAACACTTTCCATGCACTAATTATACTACCAGCCTATGTCAATGTTTTGGGTAGTAATTTTTTTTCACATACATTGTACTTTGGGCATGAATTCACAGATCCTGTTATATGTCAGTGCCAAACAACACCTCAATATGTTTTCAACAATTTCTCCTGAGTACAGGGATACCACCCATGTATAAGTTGGTTAGATTATTTGGGGGTTAAAAGGCCACTGTAATACATTACAGTACACAGAAATTAATCCATAAAACAGTGCAGACAGCAAAACATACTGTTGCTGTGCGAGATTACTGCTTATACAGTGATGAATGGCAGGGAAGGGGTTAATACACAGTGAAAGACTTTGATAAAAACTGACAATTTTAGAAAATGTTATTTTATATCACTAATACTGATCTGTCTTTTTCTGTCACAAAAATGTAAGTGAGGAGAGGGATATTGATCCAACCAATTTTGACATGACCAGGGCGAATGTTGAGCTTATTTGAGCAATCACCAAACCGCCTTTGCCACTAATTCGCTGTTACTGATCGCTATGCGCTCAGACAGCTTTAAAAAAAAAAATCTCAAATATTTTTACTTTACACGTAATACCCTAGCGGGTATGTGTAAAAAAAAAATATTCAGACAGATAAAAATTGCTTTGGCGTCAATATCATTGCGTAAGCAGTGATCGACGGCAAAGAAGGGGTTAATAACTCTTAGAAGAGCCTTTGTAGTACTGTAATAAATTACAGTACAAAAAAAAATGAACCCCTAAAAAATGCACAAACAGCAAAAATAAATGCGCTGATGTGCACGATCACTGCTTACGCAAGATCAGTGGCAGGGAAGGGGTTAAACGCAGGAAATTGATTTTATAAAAAATATTTTATTGTTTTATTATTCGTGTGTTGTGTATTTATAATTTTTTTGTACTTTTATTACTTTGATCTGTTTCTCTCCCTCGCAAAAAAAATGTGAGGAGAGGGAGGCAGATCCTAACTGGTCAGATCAATATAGGGTTAATATTGATCTGACCAGGCAGTGGGGGTGCTTGTCAGTGTGCTTGGCAGTCACTGATTGCCTCTGTGAAGAGTCAATCTTGTGGCAGCCAGAGAGCACAGGAAGCAGGTACTTCCTGCCTCCTGTGCTCTTGCCCTTAGAAGGGCAGCGCCATCTTGGTCGATTGGTCGATTGCGAGGCAATCAGCAACACTTACTGAGCATAGGAAGCGAAAAATTTGCTTCCTATGCTCATTTTTCAATGCCCGCATTTTAACCCCTTAACGCATGTGGACGTATATATACGTCCTGAAAAGCATGGTCCTTAAGGACCATGAGGACGTATATATACGTCCTCCGTTTTCATGTAGTGTTGCGCTCATTAGCGCAACACTACATGCCTGCAGCTACTCTCAGAGGCTGCTTCGGATCCGAAGCAGCCTCTGAGAGGGCTTTCAGCCCCCCCTCGAGCCCCCCGCGCGCATACTATCACAGCGAATGTGATCGTATGCGTGCAAACACACATAGGCAGTGAAAGCTCATCACTGCCTATGTGTGTTAAAGTGTTGCATGATGCCTCTATCGAGGCATCATGCAACACAATCTGTGCCCTCCTGGGCACCGCGATCACCCGGTGCCACCCGGTGATCGCGGGTGTGTGCTGTATCGGAGGAGCATGCTCCTCCGATACAGCATGCCCAGAGGAGAGCGACGGAAGAGAGAAAAAAAAAATCTCTTCCGTCGCTCTGAAACCGCTACTTGACTGCCCCTACAGGCAGTTAGGCGGTATTACAGTTAAAAATAGAAAATTAATTAAATAAATAAATAAAATAAATAAATAAATGGAAAAAGCTAACCCTTGATCTACTGAACCTAGATCTAGGGTTAGTTTCCAAATAGGGTAATAATTAGGGTTAAATGGGGGTTCGGATGATTACAAGGGTTAGATTAAGGGGTGGGGGTCAATTTAGGGTTAGATTAAATTTAGAGTTGGGGTAAATTTAGGGTTCGGGTTAAAAAAATCACTGTAGAAGAAAATGGTTAGAAAACACTAATATTGTTTATTGCCCTATTACGTGAAATAAAACATAGACAAACAAGGAAACATTGATATTACTAAACTCAGGACAAATAGTAGAAATATATAGACGGGGTCTTTTTTACCATTTGTAATTGTGTAAAAAAAAAAATCAGGTCAAAGTTGGAAAAAGTGTTTTTTATGGCATATTTTCATCATATTTTCTATTTTTTTAATAGTAAATGATATCATATGATGAAAATAATAGTATCAAATGAAAGCCCTATCTGTCCTTTAAAAAATGATATATAATTTGTGTGGGTGGACTGAACACAAAGAAAGAAATTCACAGTTCAGTAAACGTATGACAAAAATAATGGAATTCTGGTCTTCAAGGCACGTCAAATGCAACATAGCACTCGGTCACTAAGGGGTTAAAGGCACTGTGCCAGGGGAAAAAGTTAAGCAGCGTGGTGCGGGGGGTGCTGGCAGCACCGGTGTCACCCCCGCTGGAGGTGTCACCCGGTGCAGTCCGCACCCCCCGCACCCCCCTCGGGATGCCACTGAAGCAGTGTATGGGTGTTTTAAAGGTTGAACTGCCACTATGTCATGGACAAGTCTTCCCCAACATTGATTTTTCATTGGTCAGGAGATTTCTTTAAAGATAGAGATTTCTGCAAGCAGGAGACTGTAAAGGACAGAACCAGTGACAGGCCTTCTGGAACAGGAAGTAAACAAAGACTCCATACTTGTTAGAATGAGCTGCTCTAATCATAATATTTTTTTGAAGAGATTGAAGATTTATTTGCATCAACACGCTTTATTTTAATCTCACAACCTCCTGCATACAGGTGTGGGTAGAAAGGAGTGATTACACAGATTGTATGACATGTTTCTGAGTCATAAGCAGAATGGGTAGAAAGAGTAATAGAGCCAAGGAAACAACTTGGCTCTGCAGCAGCCATTCCCCATCCCTCCTATGTGAAGCATTTGTTTATTCAAGGGTATGCATGTATGTAAAAGGGAATGTTTCTTATTTCAGTATGCAAAACCCCCATACACCCCCCAATAAATGATGCCAGTCATGTATGGAGTTTAAATAGGCCACAGCTTTTATTTATACACAACAAAATGTAACTATATTAGCCAAAATTACCTTCATTTTCTCTTATACATTTAGTATTATAACTTAACATGTATATAACTTAAAACATCCAAAATACACAAATACAGTTACTCCTAGTCCTTGCCAATCAATACATCAACAAAATCTAACCTTTTAATCTAAGGTCCCTAGGGTGGTCCCCTCCCTCATACAATCCCGGCACCTGCATTTTAAACCTGATGCTGACCACCAGACAGCTGTTAGCTCCGTGGAGACGACCGCTATTTTGACCTCCTTCATACTGCTCACAGGTTAGGGGATGGTCCATCCCCGTCCATCCATATGAAACTCAGTAACTTTCTTCCTTAATTACTCGATTGCCAAGGACAACCCCATCTGCTGTGACAGAGGAAAAAATGTTAGTACAGCATGAAAAGATAACAAAAGCAAGATAAAGGGGAGGGAGTGCGGGAACTTTTCCTCTGTGTCCCATAAACTAAAATGGCCGCTGCAGAAAAAGGGGGAAGAGACAGCCTATATATGTCATGCATACCCAGCCACTTCCCCTAGAGCATCAGACAAACCTTTGAATCTTTCTTGTTAGCAAACAGAGCAACAATGAATTGCAACTGTAAGAAAACAGTAACACATTTAATTAGAACTGTAATAGTTAGGATACCCAACCAAAGTTCTCGAGTAGTCCATCTGGATGGACACTGTCTCACCCATATTTAGAGAAAATTCCGTTGGTGGTACAGTTGAAGGCGGGTAAGGAGAAGTCCATCAGCTGAGGTAATGTCTTCCAGGCTGTGATGCAGGACAGTCTTAAAAAGTTCAGTTTAAATGATAGGCAGAGGACTGAAAGGTGCGGGCACGGGGCAACGCGCTTGGAGTAAAGCTCCTTCTGTGGCAACTGTACCACCAACGGAATTTTCTCTACATATGGGTGAGACAGTGTCCATCCAGATGGACTACTCCAGAACTTTTTTCAATATCAATTAATGTACTTGTTTTCCGCATTTTCTGCTGTTTTTTGCTGTGTCCTGATATTTCCTTTGCAAGAGGCATTTTTTTGTTGTTTGTTTATAATTTTTTATTTATATTTTTGTGCTATTTCTCTATTTTTTCCATATTTTTATATGTTAGGACTATATCTTCTCGACACTGTATTTACTGTTTTGGTACCCTATATAACCAAATTTTTTCTTTTCCTATTTTTATTGCCTGACACATCTCCCTGTGTCTTTTTGCTTTCCCTGCACGTATTTATTTTTTCTGTTTTTCTATTTTTTTTTCTAGTTACATTTGGCATTATTTGTCCTTACATAGCACTGTCCTGCTTGTGTATATCTATTTTTTATCCTTTTTTCCCTTTTTTGGTATAGTCTTCTAGCCCTCCATCCTCGGCTTCAAGCATATACATATTTTGTTTCATTTCTTTATTTTTTTGTGTCTTTTTTGGTGACATACACTTCCTACATCTTCGATACATTTACATGATAAAAATATATTCAGACTTATTTATCAGTGAGCATGTCTGCTTCTTTTTATGTACCATTAAGCAGGTGAGAGGATTTTGGATGCTTAAGTGCTATGTAGCAGGATTACTGAAAATGTGTTGAGAAAGTTTGTTGTATTTGCAGGTATTTATTGTTTTAAACATTCTATTGTAAAACATATATATTTTTTATTCTGTTGTGCAGATCATTCAAGGCCTGAATCAAAATGTGTGACTAGAATCAGACAATTTTAAACCACATTACCCACAACTATAAATAAAGCTTTCAGAGCATAGTAAGATACATAGTCATCTGTTGATAGTGTACCCACTGGTCTGGAGGAAACCTGACATGATTATTTGTAGATATGTGCAGGTGTACTTTCACCTTTGCCTCTTAGTTGAGGTGATCAGGCATTCCTGTTTTTAATAGTCCAGTTTATATTTTTATTAATCAATCCCAATAAAGTAAAAGTGTTTATGTTGTAAAAGGGTGTAAGCACTTATGTTTATTTCATTCAAACCTCACTTCCCCAATACAATACACAACCAGCTGTGGTCTGCATACATTAAGAAAGCCGATAGAATATCAATTGCTAATATTGCCATAAATATATGATACATGGGATATTAAATATTTACATTTTGAGTATTTATTATGGCTCCAGTATTTTAAGTCAGTGACATTCAAAACGTAACGAAAGCTTTTCCTTAAAGTTTAATACCATAAAGCAAAAGAAAAAAAGAAAAAAAATTTGCACATTCTCCTAGAGGCTCAGCTCCTTGAAAGGGGCATTGATTTCTATCATTCCTTCAGAAACATTGGAGATAAATTATACCTCAAACAGTGGAGCCTGTAGGAGTCCTGGTATCATTTTCCTGTTTGGATTTATCCCTTTATTCTTCAGCTGTAGAGATATTTACGGTTCTCATTTTTCTTTTCCGTTTTGTTTGCTATATTATTGATGAATTCACAAGGCGATTTCTTTTCTTTTCCATTGTGCGGTATGATTGCAACAGGGAGTCAATATTTTGTATAGATGCATATGAGGGATTTATACACTTATATTCATTGTCTAAACATAAAAACATATATATCACACACACATAATATATAAATACATATATAGATATATACACACCAATAGGCCATAAAGTGGACCTACACAATATTAGGCAGGTGGTCCCTTATATTATGTAGGTCCCCTTTTGACGCCAAAACAGCCTTGATCCATCGAAGCATGGACTCCACTAGACCTCTGAAGTTGTGCTGTGTTATCTGGCACTATGTTGTTAACGCTAGAACCTTTAAGTCCTGAGGTGGGGCCTCCATGGATCAGACTTATTTGGCCGCACAACCCACAGATGCTCAATTTGAATAAGATCTGGGGAATTTGAAGGCCAAGTCAACCCCATAAACTTGTTTTTGTGTTCATCAAACCATTCCTGAACTATTTTTGCTTTGTGGCAGGGTTCATTATCCAGCTTACAGAGGTCAAATGCCATCAGGGAATACCGTATCCATGAGGGTGTACATGGTCTGCATGTCTGTGATGCTTATGTGGGTGGTTCATGTCAAAGTAGCATCCACAGGAATGGCAGGATTCAAGGTTTCCCAGCAAAACATTATCCAAGCATCACACTGCCTCCGTCGGCTTGCCACCTGTCAGTGATCATAAAGTTATGGCTGATCAGTGTGTGTGTATATATATATTTATATTTATTTTTTTAGTGGTTAAATAAAACATTTTGAATAACAGTGTTTTTCTTGAAAACGGGCTATGTTGTGGTCCAAAACGTCAGCTATATTATGTAACCATTAAAAATAAATTCAATAGCTTTTTCTATGTAAGAGTGCAGCTGTTTTCTATGGACCACTATGTATTTTGATGTCAGAAGTACCTGGGCACTAAGATTGCTAAGAGAGCAGCCAATTAGAACCTGGGCGCTAAGATAGCATGCCCTAATGCCCTGATGCAAACCCGGCATTGGAGAAAGGAGCCCTCGGGGACTTGATATCATGAAGAATCAGAGTTTAATTAAACTCTGACTCTTCATGATATTAAGAAGTCCTCTGAGTGCTTTTTTCTCCAATTACTACATTGTCTGCCAGGATCTGGGCATCAACCTCAATGGGCCTGGAGTGCATGGACCAGGATTTACACACATATATATGTATATAATAGTGTGTTCCCAATAATCCCATGTACATAATGCACAAATGATAAAAGCATTCACAGGATATAACAAATTATTTATTATTTGTACTCTTGTGAGTGCCCTTTGTGTATTATATTAATACATGTATATGTATTCGATCAACATGTGTATATATATATATATATATATATATATATATATAGTCCAAATGGATCAGCACATTCACATCAAACAGGTTAGAAGCTCTTAAAGCTCAAGTTTTCATTAAGGCTACTTAAAAACACCTTTCTAATATAACAAAATTGGATCTTTAGTCACATGAAATGGCCATACTATCCTCAGCCCATTACTATATCAAAGTACTGCAATATGGGTGAATCCTAACACTAAATAGGTTTGCTTATATAGAGCGTAAGTTCTTCAATTGTATTGCTTTCCAGGGACCAAAGGTCTTCCTATTGTATATTACAGAGACTCATTTGCAATGTGTAGATCTGCAGGGAGCCTAAAAATTTTGCTTGCAGTTTAATTGATCATGTTCTGGGAACAACTGATACCTTATTAAATCTATAGTTGCAGATATATAGCTGATTGTGTGAAACCAAGAACTAGGTTGTTTACTTGCTTGTGGTTATGGTGTGTGATTCTGCTAATGGGTTATAGTACTATACATTTCACTCTGATGTAATATTCATTATATATAGTATGTCTCTTAATAATTGCTTTTATATTTTTCTCTAGTCGAATGGCAAGTAAATAATTCGTCATCTGCTACACTTTATATTGTGGTGTTTATGTGTTAGATTTTAGTATGATAGACTGATAGTATAATAGTTATAGTATTGGTATGTGTATGCTGTTTGAGGCTTCTTTTTAAACAAATTTGTTATTTTATAGAAAAGAAGGGCAATTTACCAACCTTTTAGTTCCTAGCTACATTCCTGGCTTTTGCCATCTAGATGAATCCAGTGTCATAGTATGTTATCGAGGAATGTGTTTGCTAAACTATCAGCCTTCACCTGTTTCATACTCTCAGACACGAAAGCATTGAGCAGCTGTCAAACACATTCTGGAGTGCAAGGACAATGATAACAGAAGCTTGAAACTCTCAGACCCAGATGGCAAGTCATACTTACTTACACAAACCTTCTTCAGGTCTGTATTTGCTAATCTGTAACCTTCTCCTTCTACGTATGTTAACCTTCAGTTCTATCACTAATGATTTAAACAAAAATGTCCCCATGGAAACTGTGTATATATTATCTGAAACAATAATGTGTTGTAATTATTTTTCCCTTTCTAAAATACTCTGTTTTTTGTAAATTACAAATGTATGGATAATTTTACAAGAAAAACTTTCCCAATGTATATTTATGGAGTTGATAAGTAGGGAGCATTGCATCTTGTTAATTGTTATATATTCCTATATTATATGTTTTCATTACTATTCACTCACTGTTTATCTTAGAGAAGTTCATTTTCAAGTGGTCCTGGTCTTTAAGTATTTATGTTTTTCTCTACACTGCCGCTACCCACAACATATTGCAGCAGACTTTGTCATTTAGCAGCTGTTGCCGGTGGTTACCCTATAGTTCCCGTTTTCTTCCTCTACATTTATAGTATCCAGTTCATTAACACAGCTACATTGTTACTGTAATTGCTACATTGCAGCCAGTAGCTCATTGTGGTTTTGATTCTAGGTTTGGTTTAGCAGCTCACTACTTTGGTTCATGGCTTACCATATGTGAATATTACCCACTTACAAGAGTCAGCATTTATATTACTTCACAATCTGATACACAGGACATTTCTTTATCTTTTACAGATTTTCACAAACAAAGGTTTATCAGCCGCACCAATGAATGTATCTTCCAGTTCCTTCAATATTTTAACTCTTGAGGTTTACTCCTCCATAGGAATTGTTTTGTGTTTTTTTAAACTATTTTATTGAATGACACTATAGATTATTTTTAAAACTGTGATAAAAATGATTTACCGTCTATTGTTTTTTGCACCCCCTCTTTATTAGATTACACTTTAAACTCATGTTTTGTCTTAAGAGCAGATCCTCCAATCTAATCTGGTAATCATTTTGTTTTTATACTTAAGTGTTTGTTTTTGCCTGGCCTTATCTGAAGGAAAGTTGATTTAACCTCTTATGGGACATGGAGAGTTTAGAAAAAAAAGAAACACAGATCGTATGTTTCTTTCCTTTAAATGATATAGTACAAATATAATGCCTTTATATTGGGAACTGTTCCTTTAACAGAAGCATACCCCTCTCCCCTGGTCTTGTCATAGCTGATCAGCAGCCACTTAACTATGGTATTTAGAGCAATCTCTGAAAATGAGGTACCTTCTCTCACTGCTTTTACAAGATATACACCGATCAGCTATAACATTATGACCACTGACAGGTGGCAAGCTGGTGGAGGCAGTGTGATGCTTTGGCCAGTGTTCTGCTGGGAAATCGTGGATCTTGCCATTCATGTCAATATTACTTTGACATGTACCACCAACCTAAGCATTGTTGCAGACCCCCTTTTTTAAAAAATATTTTATTTTATAAATACAAAATTACAAAAAGACAACTTTGATTCTTTAAATATCCAATACAAAAGAGAAATAATACAAAAAACACATAACAGGAGGTCTATAATCTCTATTTACAAATTGTTACATCTCGTTAGTTAACCATATATTATTCTCTAATCCGGAGAGACTGCCACTATACAAATACAAAACACCACCCATTCTATAGACAATAAGATGGTCACCGAGAGTCGCCCCCAGTTGCCCCCAATTTGATGAAACATGAACTTTATCTTTCTGGTTATTTTCTTATTTATTTTCCATTAATTCTAGTTTTTTTAAATCCAATTTTCCTGGCTAACCATGGCAGCAGTTACGTATGGGTTAGCTCCACCCTCAAGGTAGGTAGGACAGAAACAAACCTATAAGAGAGCCCCCGCCCCCTGTCTCCTCAGTCTTTTTTCTGTCCTCATTGGTATTAGGACGGGGCCCGTTTCGGGCCTAAAATATTTATTGTTTTATGGATTTTTTCTTTATTTATTTTTTACTCACCTTCCGGAAAGTTCAGCCTCTTTCTTTCCGAAGCCCGGTTCCTTGTCTTTTCACGGTTCCCTGGGATATTTATTCCTCCGTACACTTACTACTAGTTGGTACTGGAGATGATTCTGGATATGAAGTTTTTGGCCATGTTCCTCCGTAAGCTTACTGCAAGTGGTACTGGAGATGTATTGGTGATTGGCAGAGGTCTCAATTCCTGCTATACTTTGGTGGTATGTATGGGGAATTGGGATGGGAGTCCCCCCCCCCCCCCCCCACACTCTTTTTTATTCCTCTATTTGTTTTTATTTGAGTGTGGGACGCTTTGGCATCCCACACTTCTGTTTCCCCACTTCTCCGTTTATTTTTCGAGGCTGTGGAACGCATATGCGTTCCACACCTCCCTTACTATCTCCCATTCTCGGTGGTGGAACTCATATGCGTTCCACGCCTTTTTTTCTATGGAGGGCTGGAGTACTTCCGCCTTCCAGCCCTCGTTTTTTGTCCCTGTCGACTGGGAAGGCGGTGAAGAGGCGCTGGAACGCATTTGCGTTCCAGGCCTCGTTTTCGCTGCCGTTTTTTCGGCGTTGGAACGCATATGCGTTCCACGCCTCTCTTTCAGTGCCCTTTTTTCAGCGTTGGAACGCATATGCGCTCCACGCCTCGATTTCCACTTTTTACTCTTCAGGTGGAACGCATTTGCGTTCCACCACTTACATTTCCCTATTTAAGGGCTGCTGGTGAATGAGTTAGGTGGGCCCTGTTAATTCTTTCTAACCAGGACTCACCTTGACCTTTGTTCCCTGTGCCTTTACTTCTTCCAGCCTCAGGTAATTCTTTGTTTTGTCTGTTTTTTGTGTTTTACATTTTTGTGCATTTGTTTCATGCAATCTTTTCTTTCTCAGCCTGCCCTTTATTTTTATTCCTACTATCATGTCCACCTCATCCAAGAGGTCTCATTCTCGTCATTCTAGGTGAGTTTTTAGATTTTATTTTTTATTTTAAGAGTGTCATTTGCCTATTTACCCTGGTGTCTTTTTCCAGCCCTAGACCGGAATCTGATCATCCCAGGAAGAGAACGGAAAAGCGTCCTCGATGTTTGGCTTGTGACGCCACCCCTCTAGAGGGCAAACGTCTTTGCGGGGACTGCTTGACTCAGGCCGCTGGCCCCCCTGAGCCCTCTCCGGATTTAATGCACCTAGTTAATCAGGCTGTTGAGAGGAGTCTGAAAGAACATTTGGGGAATCTTATCCCGATCCACAACTCACCCCCGACTGAGGAGTGTTTGTTTGCAGATCGGCCCGGCTCTGAGGATCCCTTGGATATGGGGAATTGCTCTTCAGCCGAAGAAGATGTTGATTCGGGCGTTCTCTTGGACCCTACCCTTATTGACCACCTCATTGGAGCAGTTAAAGCTACATTGGGTATCACCGAGCCTCTTCCCACGGTGGGTACAGCCGACAAATACTTCACCAGTCTGCATAGGAAAAGGCCATCCTTCTCGGTTCATGACTCCATTGAGGAGTTGATTTCTACTGAATGGAAGAACCCTGATCGTAAAGTTTCTTCCGGCAGGAGGATCTCTAGATTATATCCCGTGGCTGCTGAGGATGCCTCCTCTTGGTCCTCTCCTCCTGTGGAAGATGCTCCGGTCATTCGGGTTGTCCGGCGTTCATCCCTCCCTCTAGATGGTCCGGCACTTCTGAACGACCCCATGGAACGACGGATCGAGGCCTCTTTGTCAAGAGCTTATGTTGCGGCAGGTGCTATCTGCCAACCTACGGTTGCCATGACATCTGTCTCCCGTGCCCTGAAGTGTTGGATCCTCGACCTCAAGGATGATATTGAAGGCGGGGTCCCCAGAGGACAGCTTCTGGATTCCTTATCCAACATCAAACTGGCGGCGGAGTTTTTTATTGAATCATCCTCGGATGTTTTGAAGCTGGCGGCCAGATGCATGGGCTTGTCGGTGTCAGCCAGACGTGCCCTGTGGTTGAAACACTGGCATGCCGACAATGCCTCTAAGAACTCGCTGGTGTCCATTCCATTTGATGGGAAGTTGTTATTTGGAAGGGTTTTGGAGGATGCCATCCGTAAGACCGCTAAAGGTGAGAAAGTTTTTTTTTGCCACAGGAACGCAGGCGCCTTCCCAAGACCGTTTGGAACGACCGTCGGACCTTTCGTTCTTCCTTCCGGGATTCCAGACAATACCGTCCCGGCAGAGAGGTGGCTCGTACTTCGGCATGGAGAGGCGGTTTCCGAGGACATGCGAAGGGTTCCCGTTCCCGCCCGGCCTCTTCCTTTCGTGGAAAATTCCAGTCATGAAGGTCCTCCTGCCCAGGCCCCTCCAGTCGGTGCTCGACTTCTGGCCTTTTCAGTGGTCTGGGCAAGTTTTTCCACGGATTCCTGGGTCCGGACCATTATCCACGACTGTTACAGCCTGGAGTTTCGGTCCCCTCCACCTCCTATTTTTATCCGTACCAAGGTTCCCGTGGACCCCCACCGGAAGGATATCCTAAAGAATTTTCTACGCTCCCTTCTCCAAAACGAGGTTATTGTTCCTGTTCCTGTGCTCGAGCGCTTCCAAGGAAACTACTCCCCCCTGTTTTTTGTAGCCAAAGCGTCAGGAGACCTAAGACCGGTCCTCGACCTGTCTGTTTTGAATCGTTCCATGAGGGTCAGAAAATTCAGGATGGAGTCCCTCCGGTCGATTGTTCCTTTCATCTCCCCTGGCGATTGGATGGTCTCCATCGATCTCCAAGATGCCGACTTTCACGTTCCCATCAGGATTCGGCACCAGAGATTTCTACGCTTCGCCTTTGGGGAGGATCACTTCCAGTTTCGGGCCCTCCCATTCGGCCTCAGTACGGCTCCTCGTACCTTTTCCAAGGTTCTGGTGGTATGTGTTGCAGAACTTCGCAAGAGGGGCCTGACAATCTTTCACTATCTGGACCACATTCTCATCGTGGCTCCTTCTCGAGACCTGGTCACCTCTCAGCGGGACGAGGCGTTGAGTTTTCTGCAAGGAGCTGGTTGGATAATCAACTTCACGAAGAGCCAACTCCTTCCGTCCCAAACCCTGGTCTTTTTGGGGGCGTGCTTCAACACTCTCACGGCTACTGTTTCCCTGTCATCGGACCGTCAGTCTCGTCTGATTTTGGCCATCCAGAATGTCGTCCTTCCCGGTTGGCTGCCCATCAGGAAACTTATGTCCCTTCTAGGGGTCCTGGTCTCCACTATCGGCCTAGTTCGTTGGGCTCAATGGCACACCCGGTTTCTTCAGTCCCTTCTGCTACCTCATCTCCCGGTTCCCAGGTCCTTCTTGGACAAGAAATTGTATTTACCAGAGGTGACTTCTCATCATCTGGCCTGGTGGTTGGAGGTCCGTCACCTCAGGAGAGGTTTTCCACTGACGGACACCACTTACAGAGTTGTCACAATGGATGCGAGCGCTCATGGTTGGGGAGACCATCTGGACGGTCACTACGCCCAAGGAGAATGGTCCCCTGCGGAGAGTTGTCTTCACGCAAATGTCCTGGAACTGAGGGCAATTTACAGGGCCTTGCTGGCTTTTCATCTAACATTCGGGGTCATTGGGTGAGGATCCAGACAGACAACAGGTGTGCGGTTGCCTACATCAACCATCAAGGTGGTACCAGGAGCCTGTCTCTCAGCCGGGAGTTCGAGCCGATTGCTGTCTGGGCTCAGGAAACAGTCGAACACCTGGCTGCGGTTTACCTTCCGGGTCCGGAAAACACGATGGCAGACTTCCTGAGCCGCACCACTCTCAATACAACGGACTGGAGGATTTCGTCTCAGGTATTCGATCATCTTTGTCTACTGTGGGGTCGTCCGACCTTAGACCTGATGGCCTCTCCCGCGAACACTCAGCTTCCTCGCTTTTTCTCGAGGACTCCTCACCCCATGTCAGAGGGCGTGGACGCTCTCTCTCTCCCATGGCCCAAGGAGTTCCTATATGTCTTTCCTCCTCTCCCTCTCATTCCGAGACTCCTGGGAAAATTGCGTCTGGAGAAAGCAGAAGTGATGGCCATCCTTCCTTGGTGGCCCAGGAGGCCTTGGTTTCCGCTGGCGAACAGGCTGTCCGTCCGGGACCCTTGGATTCTCCCGCCTCGCCGGGACCTCCTGTCTCAGGGTCCGGTGTTACATCCTTGCCCCCGCTCTCTTCAGCTAGCGGCCTGGCGATTGAGCGGCAGTCACTGCGGTCCCATGGTCTGTCGGACGGCATTGTCTCTACCCTGCTGAAGGCTCGGAAGCCTAACACCTCGGCCACGTATCATCGCATTTGGTCTGCCTTCCTGGTTTGGTCTGAGGGTAAAATTCTGGATCCACTATCACCTTCCCTACCGGATGTCCTGGCTTTTCTCCAAGCTGGCCTGGATCGAGGTTTGGGTCTGAACTCCCTCCGGGTTCACGTCTCGGCCCTGTCTGCTCTCACGTCAGTTCGTTGGGCGTTGGAACCCCTGGTGATTCGTCTCTTCAAGGCGGTTCTCAAACTCCGTCCCCCGACCCGTTCCTTCACGACGCCTTGGAGCCTTCCCCTGGTGCTTCGTGCTTTATCTGAACCTCCCTTTGAGCCCATGCAGGATGCCTCCCTATGGCTGGTGACCCTGAAGACTCTTTTACTATTGGCCGTGACTTCTGCTAAGCGTTGCTCGGAACTTCAGGCTTTTTCTACAGAACCTCCCTACACGGTCTTCTCTTTGGATCGTGTCCTTCTTCGCCCTGTCCCGGAATTCCTGCCTAAGGTGGTGTCGGACTTTCACCTGAATCAAGAGACTATCCTCCCGGTGATTTTTCCGAACCCCACGACTCCTGAGGACTCCCGCTGGCATACCTTGGATGTGGTTCGCTGCCTACGCCTCTATATTACCGCCTCTTCCTCCCTGAGGAAGTCTACTAGGCTCTTCATCCTTCCTCTGGGCTCTCGACGAGGTGAGGCGGCCTCTGTCTCCACTCTACGCCGCTGGATTGTGGCTGCGATATCCAGGTGCTACGTCTCCACTGGTATTCCGGTTCCTCAAGGGCTCAAGGCTCACTCCACTCGGGCTGTTTCCTCTTCATGGGCGGCTGAGGCTGGTTCTTCAGTGGCGACTGTTTGCGAAGCTGGGAACTGGTCATCGGGTGCCACCTTTTTCCGACACTACCGTCTGGATGTCCGCCGGACTGAGGAATCCTCCTTCTCTCACGCTGTTTTGGCCTCTGTCTCCTCTCATTAAACCTTTTTCATTTTTGCAGTATTTCTTCTGTGTCTGCGTTTTTGGTTGTATGTTCTCCCATCCCTATTAATTTTTTGCTTGGGTATGTCCCATACGTAACTGCTGCCATGGTTAGCCAGGAAAATTGAAAATTGTTTCATACTTACCGTAATTTTCTTTTCCTGGTTATTATCCATGGCAGCAGTCAGTTCCCTCCCTCTGTTTTTTCTTGGTTATGAGGAGCTGGTTACTAGACTGAGGAGACAGGGGGCGGGGGCTCTCTTATAAGTTTGTTTCTGTCCTACCTACCTTGAGGGTGGAGCTAACCCATACGTAACTGCTGCCATGGATAATAACCAGGAAAAGAAAATTACGGTAAGTATGAAACAATTTTCAATTATACCACCTACTCAAACCTTTAAAGATCCCTCTAATCCTGTTTAATACCCTTTGCATCTGCATTTGATACATTATTTGTAGCTTTAGATGCAATACCTTAGCACTTCTCCAAGTTCTCTTATTACCTCTGCCACAGTTAAACAGGATATAATCAAGTTCACAGTTTTTTAATTAATTTTATATTAAGATGTAATAGCATAACTTCTGGTTCTTTTGGTAATCTTATATTGCTTAGTGTTTCTATGATGGTTTTCACCATATTCCACAACCAAACCACTTCTGTGCACTTCCACCAAAGTGGTCCTTTCACTCACCAGATTATACATGCCACCAGGGCCGGCCTTAGGGGTGTGCGACCTGTGTGAGCGCACAGGGCGCAACACCCCAGGGGGCGCCCACCCGCCCGGTAAAAAAGTAAATAAAAAAAATAAAAAAAAGCCGGTAGAGGCACTGGCTGGGGGAGATCAAAAGATCCCCCCTCACCTACCCTCTGCTCGGCAGGCTCTGCTTGGTCCAGGGAGGGGGCGGAGCTAACCGGCACAGCGGTGTAGCTCCGCCCCCACCCCAGGAAGCAGAGCAGCGTCTGCTTTACGGGGAGCCCCGGGCAGCATGAGATAGTGCTGCTCGGCTCCCCATGCCTGCATTAAGCATGGGGAGCCCGAGCAGCACTTTGTCTTGCTGCCCATGGCTCCCCGTAATGCAGACTCTGCTCTGCTTCCCGGGGTGGGGGCGGAGCTACACCGCTGTGCCGGTTAGCTCCGCCCCCTCCCTGGATCCACCTTTTCAGGCAAAGGTAAGGGAGGGGGGGAGAGAGACAGAACAGGGGTTAGGGGGGAGAGACAGAACAGGGGTTAGGGGGGAGAGAGAGACAGACAGAACAGGGGTTAGGGGGGAGAGGCAGAACAGGGGGAGGGGAGAGACAGACAGACAGAACAGGGGTTAGGGGGGAGAGAGACAGACAGAACAGGGGGAGGGGAGAGAGAGACAGACAGAACAGGGGTTAGGGGGGAGAGACAGAACAGGGGGAGGGGAGAGACAGACAGACAGAACAGGGGGAGGGGAGAGACAGACAGACAGAACAGGGGTTAGGGGGGAGAGAGACAGACAGAACAGGGGGAGGGGAGAGAGAGACAGACATAACAGGGGTTAGGGGGGAGAGAGACAGACAGAACAGGGGTTAGGGGGGAGAGACAGAACAGGGGTTAGGGGGGAGAGCGACAGACAGAACAGGGGGAGGGGAGAGAGAGACAGACAGAACAGGGGGAGGGGAGAGAGAGACAGACAGAACAGGGGTTAGGGGGGAGAGACAGACAGAACAGGGGCAGGGGGGAGAGACAGAACAGGGGGAGGGCGAGAGAGAGAACAGGGGGAGGGGGAGAGAGACAGAACAGGGGTTAGGGGGGAGAGAGACAGACAGAACAGGGGGAGGGGAGAGAGAGACAGACAGAACAGGGGTTAGGGGGGAGAGACAGAACAGGGGGAGGGGAGACACAGACACACAGAACAGGGGTTAGGGGGGAGAGAGACAGACAGAACAGGGGTAGGGGAGAGAGAGACAGACAGAAAAGGGGCAGGGGGTAGAGACAGAACTGGGGGAGAGAGAGAGACAGAACAGGGGACGGGGGAGAGAGACAGAACAGGGGACAGGGGAGAGAGAGACAGAACAGGGGACGGGGGGGAGAGAGACAGAACGGGACGGGGGGGAGAGAGACAGAACAGGGGACGGGGGGGAGAGAGACAGAACAGGGGACGGGGGGAGAGAGACAGAACAGGGGACGGGGGGAGAGAGACAGAACAGGGGACGGGGGGAGAGAGACAGAATAGGGGACGGGGGAAAGAGACAGAACAGAGGGAGAGAGAGAGAGACAGACATGGCAAGGAAGAGGAAAGGGACAAACATGGGAAGGAAGAGAGACACAAACATAGGGGGGTGAAAGAGACGGGGGGGGGCGCCACATGGGAAGCCCGCACAGGGCGCCGGAACACTTAAGGCCGGCCCTGCATGCCACCACTCTGAACAACTAATTTAATTGCCAGGTAATTCTTCACCCTTAAATAAGTGGCAATGTGCAAAATAATTTCAGCTTCGTAATAATTTTCAATATTTGGGAGACCTACCCCTACCTTATTTACATTATTGGTCATTGCACTCCTTTTGACCGTAGGCATTTCCCCCTACAAACAAAGTTGGAGAAGGAAGTTTGAATCAGTAACCAAGGTTTTGGAATGGCCAGAGGTAGCAACCTGAACATTTGGGGAGCATGTATGATTTTAGAACATTTACCCTTCCCCACCAAGAAAGTTCCTATTTTCTATAATCGTTAAAATATTCATAAGATGGAGAAAATGGATCTCCATCAGGCGATATAACTATTACAGATCTTGATGCTGATTCTAGATAGGTCAACGCCTTCGGGTGGATACATTTATATTTCTTCTGAATCTTATTAATATCTTTTATCTCTACGTTGACTCTCTCATACAGAGACAGCCACGATTGGGCAGGGGCTGTCAGTCCGCATCCAGCCGCTGGAAATGGCGGAGTCATATCCAGTGGCTGTATTTCCTGCATGCAGCATGCATGCAGGAAACACTTTGGAGCTGACAGCCATGGATGATCAGCATCCAGGTAGGTACTGGGGAAGGGGAGAGGATGGGGATTTTTAATTGGCATATTAACAAGTACATAATGCTGGGAAATGAATGTAAAAATAATACTGGCAAATGAATGAAAAAATAACACTGGCAAATGAAGGACAAATTAACAATGGCAAATGAAGGACAAAATAAACCCGACTTATGAAGGGCAAAATAACACTGGCAAATGAATGGCAAAATAACATTGGCAAATGAAGGACCCTTTATAATACCAGGAAGTAAAATATGTGCAACACACTATGACGTAGTTTCAATAATACACGTATTAAAGGGAGAAACACACATTTTGTAGATCAAATTGATAAAAGAGAGCTGAGGACAAAACAGGAATGAGGGTGAGGCTACTGAGGCACCAGGCTTGGAAGCACCCAATTAAGGAGGCACTGCAATAATGTATTTTGCTCCATACTAGGATGTAAAATAACATTATCTTCTATAACTGAAGCTAAAATTATTATTAAGGTTTTGTGGTTTAAACCTTATTACAACTGGAATAAAAATTAACAATTAACAATTTTGATTTAATAAGTCAAGGGCTAAAAACACAAAAACATCAAAAATATGCATGCATGCTAAAATACCAAATGAATAATTTATCATAACAAAATAATAATGCAACATTGATAAGTATTAATTACAAATCCATACAAAGATGGCTGCCCTGTACTCTCTTTTTTCTTTCCAAGGCAACATAATTCACGTGCATAATGCAAAATATTAAAACTTGCCAGAATTAGAAAGCAAAATGAATTCCCTCTCGAGAATTCAGAGTAATGTTTGGAAATTCTGAAAATCAAAATTAGTTTTCAGAATGGAACAGCTGGACACTGAGAAGAAGCAGGTGTAAGAGGAGTAACATTAAACATCATGAACAAAACAAATCATTCTTTTAGCAGTTCTAGCAGATTCCTTCTTTGGCCTCAAGATGTTTCTTTTCCTTCTTCATGTATCCTTTCTTTTAAATATCAAAGGACCCTGTTGTCAATATGGAAAGAGCAATATATATAATGTTTAATTTTTTTATTCTTTTTTTTTTTATTGGGGAGAGTGAAGATGGGACCTAGACTAATCTTCTGATCCTTCATTGGGATTGCATCTTATAACACCCATCATAGTCAAATATATATAAATGCTTATTTTTTTAAATATTAATTTATTAATGTATATCACACTTATTTCAACATACCACTTTAAAAAAAAAACATTTTGAAATTGTCACTTTAACTCTGCTTTTCTTGTACTCTAGCTGTTCTAATGCTCCAACTACAGGGAGTGCAGAATTATTAGGCAAATGAGTATTTTGACCACATCATCCTCTTTATGCATGTTGTCTTACTCCAAGCTGTATAGGCTCGAAAGCCTACTACCAATTAAGCATATTAGGTGATGTGCATCTCTGTAATGAGAAGGGGTGTGGTCTAATGACATCAACACCCTATATCAGGTGTGCATAATTATTAGGCAACTTCCTTTCCTTTGGCAAAATGGGTCAAAAGAAGGACTTGACAGGCTCAGAAAAGTAAAAAATAGTGAGATATCTTGCAGAGGGATGCAGCACTCTTAAAATTGCAAAGCTTCTGAAGCGTGATCATCGAACAATCAAGCGTTTCATTCAAAATAGTCAACAGGGTCGCAAGAAGCGTGTGGAAAAACCAAGGCGCAAAATAACTGCCCATGAACTGAGAAAAGTCAAGCGTGCAGCTGCCACAATGCCACTTGCCACCAGTTTGGCCATATTTCAGAGCTGCAACATCACTGGAGTGCCCAAAAGCACAAGGTGTGCAATACTCAGAGACATGGCCAAGGTAAGAAAGGCTGAAAGACGACCACCACTGAACAAGACACACAAGCTGAAACATCAAGACTGGGCCAAGAAATATCTCAAGACTGATTTTTCTAAGGTTTTATGGACTGATGAAATGAGAGTGAGTCTTGATGGGCCAGATGGATGGGCCCGTGGCTGGATTGGTAAAGGGCAGAGAGCTCCAGTCCGACTCAGACGCCAGCAAGGTGGAGGTGGAGTACTGGTTTGGGCTGGTATCATCAAAGATGAGCTTGTGGGGCCTTTTCGGGTTGAGGATGGAGTCAAGCTCAACTCCCAGTCCTACTGCCAGTTCCTGGAAGACACCTTCTTCAAGCAGTGGTACAGGAAGAAGTCTGCATCCTTCAAGAAAAACATGATTTTCATGCAGGACAATGCTCCATCACACGCGTCCAAGTACTCCACAGCGTGGCTGGCAAGAAAGGGTATAAAAGAAGAAAATCTAATGACATGGCCTCCTTGTTCACCTGATCTGAACCCCATTGAGAACCTGTGGTCCATCATCAAATGTGAGATTTACAAGGAGGGAAAACAGTACACCTCTCTGAACAGTGTCTGGGAGGCTGTGGTTGCTGCTGCACGCAATGTTGATGGTGAACAGATCAAAACACTGACAGAATCTATGGATGGCAGGCTTTTGAGTGTCCTTGCAAAGAAAGGTGGCTATATTGGTCACTGATTTGTTTTTGTTTTGTTTTTGAATGTCAGAAATGTATATTTGTGAATGTTGAGATGTTATATTGGTTTCACTGGTAAAAATAAATAATTAAAATGGGTATATATTTGTTTTTTGTTAAGTTGCCTAATAATTATGCACAGTAATAGTCACCTGCACACACAGATATCCCCCTAAAATAGCTAAAACTAAAAACAAACTTAAAACTACTTCCAAAAATATTCAGCTTTGATATTAATGAGTTTTTTGGGTTCATTGAGAACATGGTTGTTGTTCAATAATAAAATTAATCCTCAAAAATACAACTTGCCTAATAATTCTGCACTCCCTGTATATAGTTTATTTAATCTAGATTGTTTCAGGTTAAATTCCTGGCATAGTTAACCCAAAATAAATAAGAGGCACCCAGTCCTCATGTAATACAGTTCGTCTATATTAAAAACGTATAAATAACATAAGAATGCTTACTCCCATTTAATACAGAAAATCTCCAGTGTGGAATAAAGGTAAATGTTGCAGACTCCCTAGGAAGGCGTCTAAATGCTGAGACAATACCACAGACAAATAAATTTACCTTGCAGCTATCCAATAAATATAAATGATGGCTTGAAGATATCTTTGCCCAATAAATACTTTTCCTGAAGTGTATAGATAGTGATATGGCAGTCGCAAATGGAGATAGTTCATAAAAACACTTCCTACGCATTTCGTTAAGGTTCGCCATAGAGTAATCTAACACAATAACCATTTCAAAGGGGCCATGCATAAGAGTGTTCAAGTTTTAATGGGCTGTGAAGAGAATGAGGGTAGAGACTATCACATGTACTGGAAGCAATCACCTACTAAATGTTTCCTGTCGTATGGGGTGAGTGGTTACATTGGATAGAGTGCCAGCAAATTATGTTACTTGTTTTCCATAAATAGTGTAATGAGCCCATGTACTATTAGCAGAAACAAAAAAATAGAATTTTATACTGACAAGGCGGAATAATTGTAATCTATTACAAATGTACACATACATTGAAATTGGCACATATAGAATATTAACTAGGATCCAAACATAATTGCTTGATTATAAACTGCTGACTGCGCTTAAAACCACAGGAGAAACATAAGCATATAATCTGATATAAAATGCATACTTACACAAAATTATTGTGTATAGCGTATACATTATTAAATCACATATCGAACTCAATCCTAAATATTCACATCTGGATTACATGTACAAACTTTAAAATGACTGAATCTCCTGCAAAACGTGCATCTTGGGTATTAGTAATTAATCCATTTTCAAATTGCTCTCCCTGGTATAAACTTTGAATTCATGCTTGTATTCTCTCTATAATAAAGTCAATTCAACACTCACATTCTCTGAATCCTGCAGTTTCCTGCAGTTCCTCCTCAAACATGCCATTTGGCTAAAATGAACTATAGGTTTCCATTTATTAACATGAGAACTTTTGAAATGTAGATAGCAGTTAACAGCTGTAGACGTTCTATAAATATTTGAAATACTTGCTGGACCTTTTCTTTACAGCATGTATGAGTGAATTTAAGACCAAAATCATTGTTGTTTATCTGTTGTAAAATGTCTAGAATGTCAGTGCCTTTGGTAATTTTCCAAATAATTTGTATGACATCTCTGTAATGTGCACAGAGCATCAGGTTGCCCCCATACCTCTCTACTGGTAGTAGAATCTCTGAGAACCCCATAAACAGGTTTGAAACCGGGGCAAACTTGGTGCCCATCACCATTCCATATAGTTGTTTATAAAAAGAGTTATCCCATACAAAAAAATTGTGGTCATGTATGAAAAAAATACATTAAATGATGAATCCCTGCTAGGATTCATACATATTTGTCTCTTTGTAGAAAACATTGTACCGCTGGCAGACCCTTATTGTTCTCAGTGCAAGTATGCAAGGATGTAACATAGGGAGCCATATATTGTAAACATGTAAAGTATCTCTAGTATAAAATTACAAAAGTAAAACATCTTTTTTTTAAAAGTGGTCCAGATAATAGAATACGGTAGAGGTGAGGCTGTCAATAACTGCAATAAAGGGGAGTGGTGGGGGTCAATTAATCTTGTATGCGCCTTTGACAGATGATAGGAGTGTGGAATCTTGGATGCTTTGATGGAAATAATTTTTCATTTTTAAGAAGGATGTCCTTTAAGGGAGCTACATTCAGAATATTCAGAAACAAACTATGATAGTGCTTGGTAGGATTAGATTTTAGAAAATCATAATATTATGATTCTGCTAAAATTCTCTCTGCCTTCTTCTTTTAATCACTTGTTTTCTGTATTACATTTCTGCCACCTTTGTCAGCTTGGTGTAGAATAATATCTTTGTTATCAGCCAATTGCTTTAGGCTATTTTTTCCTCCATTATATAGTTTAGAGTATGATCATGAAAACTAGTATTAGTAAGGTCATGTAAACTGGTATCTAAACATAATTCTTCTATGTCCCCGGCCACCGATTTAGAAAATATTTACACATATTTCCCTCTACTTTGTAGAGAGTAGAAATTAGACTGTAAAATTTTGACTTTAAAATCAATATTTACAAATACTTCATTACCATTACATTCAAACATGGTTTCCAAATATTCCACTGCTTCATTTAGAAGACATTCATCATTATTATCCATCTCTGTATTAAATTGGGTAATAGTAACAACTGCAGGAAATTGGACAAAAATACTAGACATGTGCAAAACTAAAATCTTCGTTTTGTTTTAGTCAATTTGGACGAAAATGTTATTTATTTTGTCTAAAATGAATTTCGTTCATTACTGCATTCGTTTCAGACGAAATTTGTTTCGTTTCGTTTTATTCGTTCGTTTTATAGAATACGTGTTATACTATTGGCTTTCTATAAACCGAACGAGAGCCCCATTCATAAGAAATTCTTATGAATGGGGCTCTCGTTCGGTTCATAGAAAGGCAATAGTACTACATGTTTTCTATAAGCCGAAAGTCGGCTTATGTAATACATGTAATCCTATTGCTATTCTATAAACCGAACGTTCGGTTTACTACATACTACAATTTGTATTTGTTCTTACCTTGCAAACCAGCTTCACAGTTTAAAAATGTTTTTATTATGACTTTAAAATTCTAGGGTATAAGCAATGGCAGAAAATATTACTTTATTTTTATTCATAATTCACAATTCAAATTTGGCAATAGGAGGTTGAGTTGGGAGGTTAATTTTGACTTAGTATAAAATTAAACTCAATATCCTCTGCCATTCATTAAACCATACTCAGCCTCACTCTTCCCTTTGACAAAGTCCAACTTGGACTTCCATCTTAATTTCCCCTTAAAAAAATGAAGGGAGTTCGGTAATGTGGGAAAGTTAGACTTGAATGTCCAAATCGTCCCCCACAACTCACCACTTCTAAAGATGATGAGTTGCATTGAGACAACTACGGGTGTAGAAATTTCATGATGGGTGTTATTTAAAAGGTGCAGTAAAATTACTGCACCGGTGAAATAACCTATGAGGTATTCACGTTCAGATGTTGGAACCCAGTAGCAATGGAATCACTCTTACTGGGGCAGTACCCTGGAGGAGAACTGATAGAATTAACAAAACTCCCACAGAGTATCCGCAAGTATGAGTAATCAGGAGTAAAGTGCTTGACTTGGATGACAACAGGGTGTAATACTGGAGCAGGACCAGCTGTAGTATTACTACTGCAAGCTTAGTTATAGACACAATATGCCAAGCCAAGGTTAGGAAGCCAGAGATCAACGTAGTAGGAGGACAAGCCAGGGTCGGGAGCCGGAGGTAGAGAGGTCAAATTCAAGCCAGGAGGTCAGGATACAGAAGGCACAAAAGTCAGGAGGGAAAGCTGGATCAAATAGAAATACAGGAACGCTTGGAGACTGACAGCAACATTAAGGAGTCAACAGGAACTCTGAGCAAAGTAAGTTTGTAGTTCTCAACCTTATATACTCATTATCGGTGGTCCTTTAATTGGTTTGCAGGGATGGAGTACAAATGCGCGTTGCCATGGCAATGTGTGATTCATATTTGCTGGAGACACACGCGCTCATGGGGACAGTAGTGCGCACGACCATGATGGTGGAAGGCTCAGTCACAAGTGTCATGACAGTGAAGGGAGGCCTCCGTCTCGCCATAGGTAAGGGGAACACTGCTTGGTAGCGGTGCGGCGGTAGCAAGCCTGACATAATTGAAAAATGTTTTAAAAAACTGTGCCCCCCTTTAAATACTGGGGCAGGTAGCTGCCAAAATGGCCTCCTAATAAATATTAGGGCTAGGGGCTGGGCAAGATGCTTCTGGCCTCCCTTCATGAACACACAAAACCACCTTACTGTTAATTCTGGCAAGCCAGGGGCTGGCCAAGTGCCCATTGCCCAAGTTTTTAAACACTTACACTAAGTAAATGGGGTCAGGAGCTGCTCAAAAAGACACCCCCTCGAATCACATATATGGGACAAAAGACTGTCCAAGCACCCTAAACATTTTTTTTTACAAATTTAATTAAGTTCCTACCAACACCCCATACCTCTAACTTTTGACATGCAATAGTGGGGATGAGTTCATAAAAATAAAATAACACGAAAAGAACCCACCCATTGAGTTCCATGACACCAAAATACAATACCTCCTCTCCCTATCCCATAAAGCTTGCCATGTGGACATATTCACCTGAAATGCAGTCATTCGATGATCATCTCACTGTATCCTCACTGGTGACTGAGGGACCATCCAAAAATAAAATAAATAACATAAAGTGTCAATCCTCAAGGTTTCAGAACCAGTCTACGGCTGGCCTGGAAGCAGGGAGGCCTCTGAAACATCCTTAGTTATTTGACATTTCAGCCCTACTGTGCTGAGATTTCAGTAAGCATCTTTCCTCTGCTCCAAACGGATCCATTTAGTTAGGTCCATTGCATTTTTTGTTTGGCAGGGCTATTTTTGTAGCATAGATTAATTAATTTATTTTTTTGGATGGCCCTTTTCCCTGTGCTGTAGATGAGGTTCTAGAGTGTTGGGGATCATAGACAGATGTTACTTTCAAGTATATTATTTTAATAGGGCATCCTTTGTGTGTCAGGGATGGCCAGAGATTATTTTAGGGGTCCAAGGGTCTTTTGAGCATTTAACCAGTCCCTGTCCCCATATACTTAACAAAAGTAAAAAAATTGGGGGCAGGGGCACCTGGCCAGCTCATTACCCCATTGACACAATGGGGGGGTTCCTTTGACGAGTTCAGGAGCATCTTGCCGAGCCCCTAGCCCTTATTTTTATTTGAGGGGAGGGGGAACCATTTCTTAAACTTTTTTTTATTGGGCGGGATGGAGGGCTTTTATTACAATAAGGGATGTTTTTTTCAGACAACAACTTTGCTTGGCCAGACACCCTTTTTTTCCTTCCCCCATTGAAATGAATGCAAATTTGAGCTCTCGTCTCAAACACCAATAGATCCCTTGCTGAGTACCATGTGAAAGAACAATGACTCTTTATTACATGATAATGTGCAAATTGTGTAAGGCAATTTAATGCTCAAAACCTATACTTTAATTAAAAGTGTGTGGCATATTTTGTCATTTATGACCTGTATCAGACAATGGATTTCATAAGGTATTTTTCAAGTATGCAGTTAATTAAAAAAATAGTTTCATTACATTTTAAGGTACCTGCATAATGCATCAGTCAAAAGTGACTGGAAACATATTGATTCAGACTTTTAGGCTATATACTTAGTAAACTCTGTTGTTAGTTGGAGTTCTAGAAGTCAGAAATAGTTGTCTGCCTGAAAAGAACATAGCTGTTAAGTTGTTGATATAGGGTCTACTTTATAAAGAGAAAATTGCAGGGAATTTAGATGCGAATGTCAAACTTTAGGCCAATCCAGTGCAATTGAATGGAAGAATTTCTACAACTCAGCCACATTGACCCATATGATTCTAATTCTTTGTCTATTACATGCAAGAGTGTTATTAAGACTGGATTGTAAGTAATAAATTCATTTTATGCTAAGATATCATAATATATTGTACTGTTGAATTGTTACACTATATGTTGCACAAGGCTCTGGAATATTTTGGTACTTAAAGTACCATCCGACTTGGAAATGACCTACCTTTTAATTTTATGTGTATTGAAGTTGAATAATTATACAAATGTATGCATGTACTATCATTTGAAAACCTGTACACCAAATATGTAATCTACTCACGAATATCAGGTTTGCACCATCTACAGATCTTCCCACTCAGACTTACAGGATAAAAAAGAAACATTTTAAAGTGTTTAAAATTTTCAAAATTACTTTGAAGGGTCTACATACTATAGACTAATTTAGCATTAAAGCCAAATCGAATCGATCTACGAGATTCGGTTACAGAATATGCCACAATTCAGTTCCGATTTGGCTATTTTGACCATTTGGATACTGAAGCCTCTAAGTCATTTGGATTGGAACAGTTTCGCTATGACATAGCATTTCGGCTACACAATATGCGGCAATTTAACCTGATTACAATTCAGATTGCTGTAATGTTGACATTTTAATTTGGCTTCCTTGAGGCAAATTTAAATTAAAAATAAAAAGACCCCCCCACACACACAAAAATACCCCTTGGGGCTAGTCAACTTCCCTATACATTTAACAAAAAAGTGTCCCCACAAAAATTAGGGGGGTTATGGGTAAGCTAATAATACAACTGTTCTCAGCCCCTAAGCACAGGGCAAGTAGCCCTGACCCACCCTATAAAAACAGGGCCAAGCGCTAATGCGCAAATCCCTAACATTACCGGGGCTGGGGGCCACCCAAATGGCTCCCAGCCCCAGCCCTCATACCAATTTGTGTTAATGGGGCTGGGCGCTACTTCCCCTGGCCACTCATGTCTTTTTAGGAACTCCACTGGGGCTAATTTAACCCCTTCGTGACGTTAGGACGTTCTATGCCGTCCTGACTTTAAGTGCCTTAAAGTCGTTAGGACGGCATAGAACGTCCTTTGTTAAACAGCTCATCGCGGCTCCCTGCGATGAGCTGTTTTCGGATCCCGCTGCAGGCACTTGCAGCGGGATCCCACCTGTCATCTGAGGCCACTTTGAGTGGCCTCAATCCGACAGGGAAAATGTAGCCGGTGCTCAAAGCGAGCACCGGCTACATTTCTCTAAATCGCGCCGTGCCCGAACTTCCGGGTTCGGGCACGCCTCCGTGACGCCACACTTGACGTCCGGAGGTCTCGCAATCTTTTGGCAGGGACCCACAGGGTCTATTAAGACCCTGATCGGGTCTCTGCCAGAGTGTTCCTGGCTACCGATCACCTTGTGATCAGTGGCCAGGAACAATTTGTGACGTTTTGGTGCTTGCGTCGTTTGGGACGCAAGCACCTAGCGTCATGAAGGGGTTAAAAAAAATGTATTTCAATTGTTTTTATTTTCATTTTCAGGATGAATTCGGCTATGTCCGAAATAGTCAAAATATTCCCAAAATTAGCCTCTATCATCTCATATAAGGTTTGGTTTGCTTTTAGTTGCAAAAGCATTCAGCATGAAATTGGCTAAGATAGCTGAATTGCCCCACTATTTAAGGTCAGATTGGGGCATATTTTTGAGCACAAAATCCGGTTCTCGATATGATCCCAATGTACCTCGAATTTCTGCCCAATTAGTTTGGGCCTGAGCTTCATAGTATTTTGTATAAACACTAAAGTCTCCCAAATGAGAACTATACTTACAGAAGGGATCCCATTAGAGTTACCACAAGTAATTAATTAATTTCCCTTGAACATATATGAACTACACAGCAGGGCAGCACATTATATGTCACCCTCACAAAAATAGCCCAGCATAGATACGTTTACATGGAATGAAAAATAGGAGGAGTCACTATATGATCTGTTCAGCTTAATAGCAAAAAACAATATTAAATAAGAGACTGTGATTGATCTACTTACTGTAAAAGTAACAAGACAGTGTAAATATATGTGTGTTTGGAGTGAGATTCGGTCCTCCTCATCAGCACATTGGATAATACAGTTTCCAAATGGATACATGAGTTAGTGTACCAATACTATTTATTAGAAGAATGGAGCACATGCTAATCTTTTCATAAAAAAGTAACACTTTTTAAACCAATGGTTATAAGTTATTATATATACATTGCAAGAGGCACAATGGGTTCAAGCAAAGAAAAAGCATCTTACAAATATTAATGCATATTAATGTGCTTTCAAAGTACTTTAAATGCATGTTTTACATGTTGCATTGCTTAAAATTTAAAATACTTACAGCTAGATGACATTGTGAAATTACAACAAACCAGGACTGCCCACACTAGCTGAGTGCAAGTCACTATTCCTTTTTTTTTTTTTTTGCTGCAGGAACCAATGAGAATAATGCCATTCAAATGAAGGGAATTTACCTTAATTTGAAAGATGTTATCTAGTGATGTCATCAGGCAATGTGTTGCACTGTTAAGAGATCCTACAGTGTACAAGAGCAAGTTTATCACAGTCCACACAATGTAGTATTTTCCAGAAGCACAGGAAGAGACTAAATAAAACACAGCTTTATATACTCAGTGTCTATATAATCAGTGCTGTCGCACCTGCAGAAAACATGCAGAGTAATCACTGGCGAGGGCTTGAGTCAAATATTAAAATTGTGATTTATGCAGAATGCCTGCATCAGATCACACTGGGAAAAAAGCCTATGCAAGCAGTAGTGCATATACAAGCAGTAGTCTTGCCGACACATTCTATGGCTTCAACTTGAGTTTGGGGACTAGACTGTGCCTTTAACTGAAAGACAACTTGATATTGCATTGTCCCAGTAAATGAAGGGGTAGAGTTAAGTGATGACACGTGATGCCATGTTGTGTTGTGTGATGCTACAGTATTGAACTCCAGGATACCGGCTGTCTAGAACTAATTTAATTGTGTTTAGACTATATATGTCTACTGTACATTTCAAAATCCCAAAGAGGAACACTTCTGGAGAAAGGGGAGTGGCTGAAGGTTTTACTGTGGGTGTGGCATATTAGGAACATTTATAAATTAATTTAAGACCAACTTTTAGATACATACACAAACTGGTACATAAAACATTTACTGCGGTTTAAATACATGGTATTTCATTGGAGCTGATACACTCATTTGCACTAAACATTCAAGTTCCTAGAAAAAAGAGACATTGGTGATGGAAACAGGGACAGGGTGATTTGGATCTAAAATAGGGACTGCCCCTCTTAAATAGGGACAGTTGGGATGTATGCACTGTCTATATATCTATCTATATAATCTATCTATATAATCTATCTATCTATCGATCTATCCATATATTTATATGTCTATCTATCTATCATCTATTATCTATATAATCTTTCATCTATCTAATCTATCCTCTATCTATCTATCTATCTATCTATCTATCTATCTATCTATCTATCTAATCTATTCTCTATCTAACTAATCTACCAACTATCTATCCATCTATATCTATATATCTATCTATAAATCGATCTATCTATCGAATGTATCTATCTATCTAATCTGTCTATTATATATGTAGCTATCACATATCTATCTATTGAATGTAACTATCTAGCTAATCTATATATAATCTATTATATATCAATCTCATCTATATATATGTATCTAATCTATCTACTATCATTCTATCTATCATCTATTTATCTATCTACCATCTATCTATCTACCTATCTATCTATCTACCATCTATCTATCCACCCATCTATCTATCTGCCTGTCTATCTAGCTATTTATCTTTCTATCTATCTGTCTATCTATCCATCTATTGCATGTGTCTATCATCTATCTATTTATCTATCTATCTATCTATCTATCTATCTATCTATCTATCTATTGTATATATATTTTTATATATATATATATATATATATATATATATAGAAAATCCAAGGGTGGTGCACTCAGCTTAGGGAGACAGCAAGAGCGAAGTGCCCGGGTGCTGTGTAGCAGGAACAAACAGCAGTCCAACAGAGACAGAAAGAACACGCACTCACGGGACCAAATATAGGTAATATGATCTTTAGTCGATACTCCAGACAACAGCAGGAACACGTAATCGACGTTTCGGTCCCACTCGGGGACCTTTATCAAGATTAATACAATGAGAAAACAGGCAAGTATATATAGACCAAAGACACCAATAAGATAAAAGGATATAACGAGGTAAGTGTCAAACAGCCAATACGTACTCACCGAGTGAAGAGATCCACCGTAACCCGGAAGTAACAAGCACCGGAGAAATGAATGAGAAGAATAGCACCAGTGCGCATGCGTCAATAGCGTTGTCAAGGCGATCAGACGCTAAGGGGGCTGGACAACAGGCCAGTCACATGGGAAAATAAGAAGAAAGGAGTGTTAGTTAAAGGTGAACCTAAGTACTATACGCTAAGCACGCTGCAGTGTATAGAGAAAATTCAGATAGTCCAGGGACAAACCTTGTAATAGAGAGGTAATGAAAAAGAAACGGTGTTGTCTATATAGTAGGTAAACACCGTGTATAGGCGAGCAGAGACTGCATACGAGAGGAGTCTAGCGTGCCCAGCTACCAAGTAGCAAACTGGCAAGTAAATGAGAGGGTGAGGATAAACAAGAGAGTGACAAACATAGGAATGCTCACACATAAATGATAACAGCGTATAAGAAGCAGCAGGTACACCTACAAAGGTACAGTGGAGAGCAAAAATAAAATGCAAGGCACATAAGTAAATGCACATCAGTAAAATAGGTACATGAACGAGTATAGCAGGAATTACCCTAATAGAACTAAAGAGAAAAGAGAGCTACAGAAAAACAGAACAACAGTAAGAAATATAAAAGTGTGACAAAGAACAGAGCGAGTGAGAATGAATGTGGACAAGATTAACGCGCTGAAAGAAACGAGGAGAGAACAATTTGTTCATTTAGGCCCTTAGGGGCTATCGTGTCCAAGGTTCGTATCCAAAATGCTTCACGTTGCAGTAAACGTTTCGATCGATCACCGCCCCGCTTCAGAGGGGGAACATGGTCAAGTGCAATAAAGCGAAGTTGGGGAAGTCTGTGACCCATCTGAAAGAAATGTTTAGCGACAGGCTTGTCGGATTTGAGATCCCTGTAGGCCAGGGTGATTGAAGATCTATGGCCTCTCATCCGGTCGCGTAGGGTTAAGTCGGTTTTCCCAATGTAGGAGAGGCTACACGGACAGGTGATCATATAGATCACACTCTCAGTGGTGCAGGTTATCCGGTATTTAATAGCAAACTTTTTCCCTGTATGGGGGTGCGAGAAAAATGATCCTGTTGCCATATGTGAGCAGGTTACACATCCAAGGCATCTAAAACAACCTGGTTTTTGATATTTTATGTCTCTATCTGGAGACATGTAGCAGTGAGAAGGATCAGAGATGACCAATCGGTCACGAAGATTAGTGCCCCTTTTATAACAAACTAGAGGTGGTTCCTTAAAGGCTTTTGTTAAAGATTGGTCACTTTGGAGTATATGCCAGTTCTTCTGTATGATTCTCTTCACATGATGTGAAGCGGTGTGAAACTTGGTCGAGAATACCACTCGTTGTTTAGGTTGTTTAGCGGTGTTAACGGGATCAGTTGGATGTAAAGCACGATGTAGTGATTGTTTAATCGAATGTTTCGAGTAGCCTCGGTCCAGAAATCTCTGGGCCATTTCACCAAGTTGTTGTTGGCGCTTCGTTATGTCGGAATTATTCCGTATTACTCTCAGGAACTGTGAATAAGGGAGGGATTTCTTCATAGCCCATGGGTGGAAACTAGTTGCGTGGAGGAGAGTGTTGCGATCTGTCGGTTTACGGAACAGCGTATAACCCACTGTTGTTCCGGTTCTAAACAATTCTATGTCAAGGAATTGTATACAATGTTGATCTGCGTGCATGGTTAAGCGAACCGGTGAGTCGATGGAGTTCAGATGGGAAACCATCATCTCTAAAGAAACTAGGTCTGACAACCAAATCAAAAGGATATCATCCACGAATCTTGTGTAGAACAGGATTGAGGAGCCATATTTGGCCAAAATTTGTGTTTGTTCATAGGTGTGCATAAAGATATTGGCGTATGACGGTGCCATGGCTGCGCCCATGGATGTTCCAGTTTTCTGTACATAGTAGGTATTTTCAAACCTAAAGAAGTTTGATGTTAGTGTGAGACTAAGTAGTGTGCCTATAAGGTCTATCGGGGGACCCTTGTACTCAGTTGATTCAGATAGGGTATCACAGACTGCTTGAATCCCAGTATGGTGTGGTATAATAGTATAAAGACTCGTTACATCCAAGGTAACGAGCCATACTTCTGTGTCAGGTAACCGGAGTTCGTTAATCTTCAACAATAGATCAGGGGTGTCTTTTATGCTTGAAGGTAAGGATAAGGCTGTGTCTTTTAGATGCCAGTCAAGCCACTTGGCTATAGGTTCCAGTAAGCTACCCCTCGCGGAGACAATAGGACGACCTGGCGGTTGAGAGGGATTTTTGTGGACTTTTGGAAGAGTGTAGAGTACCGGACAGACCGGTTTAGATTCATATAGAAATTTATGTGTGATTTGATCTATAGATCCAGCTTCAAAAGCTTGGTCTAATATTCGCACAATTTGTGTTGAGATCTGTTGAGTTGGATCGCCGGTGAGGATGGAGTACGTGTCCGAATCAGATAATTGCCGAAGGATTTCAGATCTATAGTCAGAATAATCCTGAATGACGATCCCACCCCCCTTGTCAGCTGGACGTATGACAATATGCGGGTCCTTGGCCAATGCTTGTAGTGCCTGTGTCTCAGACAGAGGGAGATTGCACTTTGTTGATTTGGTTTTCAGAGCTTGTTTGATCTCAGAATTCACGACTTGTGTAAAGGTTTTAACAGTGATGTTAGGGACATATGGATCAAAGTTGCTCTTTAGCTTAAAAGGATTGTTCACGGTTTGTTCACTGTCCATGAAAAACTGTTTCAGACGTATATTACGATGGAATTTGTATAGATCGATTTCCTGTTCAAACGAATTAGGTAGATTGGTTGGTACGAAAGACAAGCCTCGAGCCAGAAGATTCCTCTCCGATGGGCTCAAAGGACGGGACGAGAGGTTAAAGATAGGGATTAATTTTTCTTGAACGGTGGTTTGCCCCTTGGGGCGAAAAACGCCGCCTTTCTGTCCCCTTCTGATATGGGACCTCTTATGCGGTCTGATTGCCCTCGTGTTTGAACCCCGCGTGGAGCTAGGGCAAGGCTCTCCCGGGGTTGTTCTAAAAAATCTGGTGTAGAGGTGGTGTGTTCCTGTTGTAATTCTGGGCTAGTGTCGCAATCCGAGGCCGATTCGCCAGATGTATAATCAATCGTTGGTTCGCGTGGTTTCGTGATTTTGACTCGATCACGTCGGGCCCGAAATGTGGTCGGTTCCTTTTGACCACTTAGCCACCTGTACACTTGATGGTTGGTGTAGTCATTATTAACTTTGTTCAATTTCTGTCTTTTGAAGCGCAGTAGATCATTCTTATATTTATTTACTTCCACTTGTAATTTAGTCATGGACTCTGTCGCTTCAGATGTTGTTAATACGAGAGAATGTGAGGCATCAAACTGTGCCAATTTATCTCGAACCCCAATCAGCTCGCGGCCAACTTCCTCTACTACGAGGATCAGTAGATCGAGGGAGCATTTATTTAATACTCCAATCCACCGACGGCAAAAGTCTGGGTTATTACGACCTATGGTCGGTGTGTTTTTAATTCTAAACCCCCGGGGAATCCGTTTGGCTTTGTAGTAATCAGATAGAAAAAGCCCATGTAGGTCCAAATCCACCTCGCGTTTCTTTAGTTTCAATAAATCGAAGTATAGGTCTTTCACGGTGTCAGTACTGGGAAGGTCCAGTTGTGAAGTAGTCCATAGGGCTTTGAGGGCTTGATCTTCAGAAACCTGCAGGGTCTCAGCTCTATCAGATAAACCTCCCGCTCTAGCGAGAAAATCTTCCATATTAATAAAAGTCTATATCCAATACAAGTCCAATAAGGGGTGTAGCAGGTGAGAAAAATACAGCAGAGAGTGGAACAGGGTAACTCAGATGTGGTAGAACAGTGGAAAGCCACTGGAGGGTACTTGTATTAACTAATCCCCGTGCTTACCTAGGGGGTTTATGTACAAGTATTGCGCGGTGCATCCAGGCAGGCTCAATGCCATCGAGCCAACAGTATATAGAAAATCCAAGGGTGGTGCACTCAGCTTAGGGAGACAGCAAGAGCGAAGTGCCCGGGTGCTGTGTAGCAGGAACAAACAGCAGTCCAACAGAGACAGAAAGAACACGCACTCACGGGACCAAATATAGGTAATATGATCTTTAGTCGATACTCCAGACAACAGCAGGAACACGTAATCGACGTTTCGGTCCCACTCGGGGACCTTTATCAAGATTAATACAATGAGAAAACAGGCAAGTATATATAGACCAAAGACACCAATAAGATAAAAGGATATAACGAGGTAAGTGTCAAACAGCCAATACGTACTCACCGAGTGAAGAGATCCACCGTAACCCGGAAGTAACAAGCACCGGAGAAATGAATGAGAAGAATAGCACCAGTGCGCATGCGTCAATAGCGTTGTCAAGGCGATCAGACGCTAAGGGGGCTGGACAACAGGCCAGTCACATGGGAAAATAAGAAGAAAGGAGTGTTAGTTAAAGGTGAACCTAAGTACTATACGCTAAGCACGCTGCAGTGTATAGAGAAAATTCAGATAGTCCAGGGACAAACCTTGTAATAGAGAGGTAATGAAAAAGAAACGGTGTTGTCTATATAGTAGGTAAACACCGTGTATAGGCGAGCAGAGACTGCATACGAGAGGAGTCTAGCGTGCCCAGCTACCAAGTAGCAAACTGGCAAGTAAATGAGAGGGTGAGGATAAACAAGAGAGTGACAAACATAGGAATGCTCACACATAAATGATAACAGCGTATAAGAAGCAGCAGGTACACCTACAAAGGTACAGTGGAGAGCAAAAATAAAATGCAAGGCACATAAGTAAATGCACATCAGTAAAATAGGTACATGAACGAGTATAGCAGGAAATTCTGTTTTTCTGTAGCTCTCTTTTCTCTTTAGTTCTATTAGGGTAATTCCTGCTATACTCGTTCATGTACCTATTTTACTGATGTGCATTTACTTATGTGCCTTGCATTTTATTTTTGCTCTCCACTGTACCTTTGTAGGTGTACCTGCTGCTTCTTATACGCTGTTATCATTTATGTGTGAGCATTCCTATGTTTGTCACTCTCTTGTTTATCCTCACCCTCTCATTTACTTGCCAGTTTGCTACTTGGTAGCTGGGCACGCTAGACTCCTCTCGTATGCAGTCTCTGCTCGCCTATACACGGTGTTTACCTACTATATAGACAACACCGTTTCTTTTTCATTACCTCTCTATTACAAGGTTTGTCCCTGGACTATCTGAATTTTCTCTATACACTGCAGCGTGCTTAGCGTATAGTACTTAGGTTCACCTTTAACTAACACTCCTTTCTTCTTATTTTCCCATGTGACTGGCCTGTTGTCCAGCCCCCTTAGCGTCTGATCGCCTTGACAACGCTATTGACGCATGCGCACTGGTGCTATTCTTCTCATTCATTTCTCCGGTGCTTGTTACTTCCGGGTTACGGTGGATCTCTTCACTCGGTGAGTACGTATTGGCTGTTTGACACTTACCTCGTTATATCCTTTTATCTTATTGGTGTCTTTGGTCTATATATACTTGCCTGTTTTCTCATTGTATTAATCTTGATAAAGGTCCCCGAGTGGGACCGAAACGTCGATTACGTGTTCCTGCTGTTGTCTGGAGTATCGACTAAAGATCATATTACCTATATTTGGTCCCGTGAGTGCGTGTTCTTTCTGTCTCTGTTGGACTGCTATATATATATATATATATATATTTAGCTAATCTATCTACCATCTATCTATTTATCTATCTATCTTACTAATCTATCATCTCTTTAAATATCTACCATCTATCTATCATATATGTATATATTTATCTAATCAATCTATCTATCTATCTATCTATCTATCTATCTATCTATCTATCTATCTATGCATCCTGATTCTTGTGTTGAAATATTCATCCAATGTAGCAGCGTTCCTGTAGCTGTGATGCAATATATGTTTACATCCTTAAAAGGAACTCATTCAACTCTATAATTTCTAGGTCTCTTACCTCTTCACGGCTTGGCTGTGAAAGGAAATGAAAATAACAACCTGTCTCTTGCAAATTATATACAATTTATTCATAATATACAATTTATGTAAATTATGTTAAGCTGCTGTCATAAATATCTGTCTTTCTTTTGTGTGTTTTTAGAGAATTGTCTGCATAGCAGGTATACAGGCTGGAATGAAAGCAATGGTCCTCTAAGCCTTAAAAGATAATATTACTGATGTGACAATGTGTAGCATTTTTGCGGTAATACGTTCAAACACAGAAATATATGACATCTGTGTCTTTTTAGTTGGAGACAGTATTTCAGTAGAAGGCTAGAACATATTTATAAAATGTCAGGGTACATAGTGTCTCTCCAATCCGAGCAATAATCTTTATAACACAGTGAAAAGACTTGAGAATTTGATTTCATAGACACAAAAAAAAACGTTTTATTCATTATTATTTGGAACAACTCTTAAAGTAAAGCCGATCCACATAAATGTCCAGTATATTATTTAGAATGTTATTATTAGTCCAATTTAATCATGGAATGTCTAGATATCTAACAATATACACAATGTAAGTAATATGATAGCTACATCAGTATAACATTGAAATCTGACATTTTCCAGATGTATGATAGTCAAGCTTTATGAAATTAACTGTTTTGAGTCTTATGAGTAGGTCCATACCTGTTAAATGTCTTCATTAAGGATGAACATTCACTATTTAGAACCCAAATCCCAAATCATGTGCCTCCTTCCTCTTCTCTTGTTACTATTTTCTCGAAAGCAATAAAACTCACAATAAAGTCGTTACAACTGCACTAAATGTGTTTAAATATTAGATGTTGTATGGGCAATACTTTCCAAATTACAAGAATAACTATTAACCGGCACCTAAGCCACTTACAATGTCCCATTAATGTCCTGGCTGTCTGAAATGTTGGGAGATACGCAAGGGTTTAAGCATGAATCAGTATAATTCCTTCTCTGCACTAATGTGATCCTCTAGATTAAAACAAGAGGATGTTCAATGACATCATCTGTGGCTTTGATGAGGAATTTGTAATTTGCCTATAAAGGCGGACGGTGATGTTATAAACAGGAGACACGACAGACAATTAAAACAAATTGTTCCTTATATTTTTGCATTTCCTTGCAATTCTCCTAACATAATCTATAGATCATTTTTGATCACTGCTATATACCAACCACCATTTTATTTTTAATTATTTGCTTGATAAGTTTCTTGAATGTTGCAATTAGGGCGTGGTCTGATGAGCTAACAAGATGGATTTGTCTCCCTTGACAAGTTGGTGAAAAACGGAAAACGACTCTTTCAATTTAAACTAGTAGCAGATGTATTTAGAACATTGTGCAGACTAGATGGGCTGAATGGTTCTTATCTGCCGACACATTCCATGGCTTCAGAAAGGCAGCAGAAGTCCTCGGACAAGTTATCAGGCTATTTTATCCCATACAATAAGACCCAACTCCTCAAATAATGAAAAACACTTCTCTATGAGATGAGACCGAAGAAACTCTGATATCTGAACATTTTACAGGGACAACAGAAGCTAGCTCTTTTGGCATAACTTAAGCACAAACTGTAACCGCTTAGTACCCTATTTCTGTCCATAACGTCTTAATTGTATAGAATTTAGCATGGTTTACCATACAGATATCTTTTAACAACAATATTATATAGATCAGCAGGTTTATCTATTGAAATTTATAAATAATTGAGAATACAATAAAAATCGGTAGTTGGAAGCAATAACCTTTTGTCTTATATTGAATATAAATAAATATAGACAATGTATAAAAAAAACAGCTTAACCCCTTCGTGGCAGATGACGTGCCAGGCACGTCACGGCAAATCGTGGACTTGCCGACAGGTGACGTGCCCGGCACGTCATGCACTAAGTCTAAACTCTAGCTAGAGGCATTGTGCAACACCAAAAAAAAGTGCAGGGGCGCGCTACGATCACTCCCCAGAGTGATCGTAGCCACCATTTAAAAATGGCTGCGCCCCCTGCACACATGTTCTTAGGAAGCAAACGATCGTTCGCTTCCTAAGCACTTCCGGTGTTGCTAAAGTGCCTCGCTAGATAATGTAAAAAAATAAAATAATAAAATTAAATATTTAATAAAATTTTACACACCAAGGGCTTTTATAAAAGTCATTTCAAGTGTTTAACCCCTTCCCTGCCATTGATCGCTGTGTACGCAGTGATCATACACAGCAGCACATTTTTTGCTGTCTGTGTATTTTTTAGGGGTTAATTTTTTTTACTGTAATTCCTTCCAGTATAAAAAAGGCTCTTTTAAGAGCTATTAACCCCTTGCTTGCTGTAGATCACTGCCTAAGCAGCGATCTGACGCAAATGCAGCAATCTTACTGCAGAAGCATTTTTACTTTTTTTTTTAAACTTTTTTATTACACGGGTTAATTATATCCGCTAGGGGATTCAATTTAACGTAAAAATTATTTTTTTAGCTGTCTGAACGCATGTATAGCGATCAGTAACAGCTGATCAGTGGCAAAGACTGATTGTTCAGATGAGCATCATCATTCGCCTGGTTAGATCAATATTTGTCAATATTTGATCTGACCCGTGTAGATCTGCCTCGCTCTCACATGAGTTTTAGTGAGGGAGACAGACAGAGCTGTATAATGTAAGTTTTTAAATATAACATATTTAATAAAATGGAGACCCAAAGGCTTTTATAAAAGCCGTTTCCAGTGTTTAACCCCTTCCCTGCAATTGATCGTTGTGTACGCAGTGATCTTACACAGCAGCACATTTTTTGCTGTCTGTGCATTTTTTAGGGGTTCATTTTTTTTACCTTTTTTTTACAGTATTTCAAAGGCTCTTTTAAGAGCTATTAACCCCTTCCTTGCCATATATCACTTCCTAAGCAGCGCATATGGTCACTGCCTAAGCAGTGCATATGGTCACTGCCTAAGCAGCGCATATGGAGCGATCTGGTCGCAGAAGGATTTTTTTTGCTATCAGCTTTTTTTTTTGTCACACTCGCTAGGGGTTAATTATACCCACTAGGGGATTACGTGTATTCCTTTTGAATCTGTCTGAACGCATGTATAGCGATCAGTAACAGCCGATCAGTGGCAAAGGTGGTTTGGTGATTTCTCAGATGAGCATCACCCTTCGCATGGTTAGATCAATATTGGTAAATATTGTTCTGACCCATATGGATCTGCCTCCCTCTCCTCACTTGAGTTTTAGTGAGGGAAAGAGACAGATTTGTATGATATAAGTTTTTAATTGTAATAAATTAAATAAAATGTTAAAAAATATCTATAGTGTACCCTGTATAGTAACCCCTTCCCTGCCACTGATCACTGCACAGCAGAACATTTTTTCTTGTCTGTGCATTTTTAGGGGTTAATTTTTTGTACAGTACTACAAAGGCTCTTATAAGAGCTATTAACCCTTCCTTGCTCTACATGTCAAAATTCGAAGTTTGAAAATCAAAATGCGCACCTCTCAAATGTAGCCTTTCAACCCCCAACAAAGCTGACAAACCTATGCATGGGTGGTATCCCTGTGCTCGGGAGATGTTGCTGAACACATATTGTGGTATTGTTTGTCAGTGACACATACCGAAATATTTGAATTTGTTTCTAAAGTACAATGTATGTGGGAAAAAATGCACAAAAAAATTACTACCACAAACTTTGACAAAGGCTGGTGGTAGAATTGGTGAATGGAAAGTGTTAAAATACCACCATTTAAAATAGCTTAGGGTGTCTACTTTTACAAAATATATACTTTTTTGGGTAAAATACACTTTCTGGATTAAAAAAAAAAAGTCCCAAATGAAACATGGGCTCAGGCTGACTACACGTCAAAATTCCATGTTGGAAATGCGCACCTTCAAAATGTGGCCCTTTAGCCCCCAAACAACCCAACAAACCTATGTATGGGTGGTATCCCTGTACTCAGGAGATGTTGTTGAACACATATTGGGTTATTGTTTGGCAGTGACACATACCAAAATCTGTGAATTTATGTCTGAAATACAATATTTGTGGGTGGAAAAACACACAAAAATTACTACCACAAAATTTGACAAAGGCTGGTGGTAGAATTAGTTAATGGAAAGTGTTAAAATACCACCATTTGAGATAGCCTAGGGTGTCTACTTTTAAAAAATATATGTGTTGATGGGGTAAAATACACTAGCTGGCTTCAAATATGGGTGCAGGCTGTCTGCATATCAAAATCTCAAGTTGGAAAACCAAAAACTGCACCTCCCAAATTTGGCCTTTTATGCCCCAAACAACCCAACAAACCTATGCATGGGTGGTATCCCTGTACTCAAGAAATGTTGCTGAACACTTATTGGGGTGTTATTTGGCAGTGACACATAACAAAATCTGGGTAAAAAGTAATAGATACGGACCGCACTCTATTTATTCGTTGGTGCCGAAGTCACAGGAAGTCTCCCAAGTCCTTTACTCATAAAAGAATAGTATGAGACCCAGCACTCGGTGTCAAAGAGAGTTTTAATAAGACAAAGGCTACGTTTCAACCCGCTCAGGTTTTTTTTAAGCCTTGAAAAAAACCCTGAGCGGGTTGAAACGTCGCCTTTGTCTTATTAAAACTCTCTTTGACACCGAGTTCTGGGTCTCATACTATTGTTACATAACAAAATCTATGAATTCATGTATGAAGTACAATGTTTGTGAAAAAAACACACACAAAAATTACTACCACAAACTTTGACAAAGGCTGGTGGTAGAATTAGTGCATGGAAAATGTTAAAATACCACCATTTGAAATAGCCTTGGGTGTCTACTTTTAAAAAATATATGAGTTGATGGGGTAAAATACACTGGCTGGCTTCAAATATGTCCCAAATGGGACATGGGTGCAGGCTGTCTGCACCTCCCAAATTTGGCATTTTAGCCCCCAAACAACCCAACAAACCTATGTATGGTTGGTATTCCTGTACTCAGGAGAAATAGTAGAATCTATTTAGCAGTTTTTTTCATTCGTTTTTGTCGATGAGGAGAAGATGTTTCAAATAAAAGTCAGGAAATTTGTGGTTTTTGTTTGTTTTTTACCATATATATATTTTTTTTTATATAAAATTATAAGATATGATCAAAATGATGGCATCCAAAAAAAGCCCTTCTTGTCCCGATAAAAACAATATATAATATGTGTGGGTACAGCAAATGACAAAGAAGAAAATTATGGCTAAACACAAACAGCACAGAAATGTTAAAATAGCCATTGTCCAGAATGAAAAAAAAAATGTTTAAAAGACTCTGTCCTTAAGGGGTTAATAATCCATAATAAAAGCAGATTAAATAAAGTTAAATGTATATTCTTGCAATATTTAAAATAAAATCACATACCCTCCTGGTTGTTTACAGGTTAATCTCTCATTCTTGTGTTAATGCTGTCGCATCAACATAGTCTCCTCATTCTGTGTCAACAAATTAATAATCAGTGTTTATATAGATTTTAGATAACCTTACTTCCGGTCATTAATGGGCAGGAAAAATACCAAATGATACATTAAAACAGGTAACAATAGTTTACTTTGGGCTAAATCTCGGTCAATCAAGAAAATATTAATTAACCTTAAGTCTTTATTTCTTGGCAAACAGACAAGGCCATGACAAAATAATGAGGCACATGTCCTGGCCGAGCAGGACAAAATGGCGTCTATAGTCTAAACATCTTACTTGCTAAGCTGGGCGTGAAGCCAGTTTGATAACAGAAAGAACACAGTTGAAGCTACAAAATTTTCCACTGTAAGTAACAAGGTGGAAGAAGGGGGGTGAAGTGAAACCTTTCATTTCTGCAAGCGCCCATAACACGTTTCACTTACATTAAAGTTTTCACAGACAATAAAAAAAAAAAAAATGGACTCGAGAACTAACCCCCTACATAACAAGATGGTTGAGACCACAACATTTCGTAACCCTTTCTGCAAGGACTTTTTGCACTATCATTAGTCACAGACCTTGAAAAAGAAAGAAAGAGCACATTGCATCCAAAAGCCCAAGTCAATACCTGACAACACCCCACACAATGTCATAGCGAGACTGAAATGTAAACAGCAGATTCTATCCATTGCCAGATTTTGCTCTAACCAGCCAGATCCGTACAAGGAGATTCCGATATTTACTGATTTCTCAGCTTACACACTGCAAAAGTGCAAAACATTATTACCCACTGAAGGTGGAATAAAACTGCTGAGAATCTGGGGACTTACATGAGGATTCCGCCACTCAAAGTCCCAGTCGGCAAAACACACACAGATCACTGAGTATGCTGCAGGCAGAGTGGATCCCAGTATCCAAGAAAACCAAGACATCAGACAAATCTACACAATAGCCACCAGGTGACCCATGTTTGAACGCTTCCATCATGAGACCCTCTACAGGTTGAGAGACTTCCCAATTTTTCTAAAACTGTTTATCAAATTCTTACTGATTGTTCCCTTGTAGCAAACATAAACTTACACTTATCTATTTTAATAGCACTCTATTTTGTCTGTTTTTATCCCATGAATTGTAAGTTTTTTGTAGTATGTTGGGTTATTTAATACCCCAGATTTAATGTTTGCTCAGCAAGTTTTACCAGTTTAGATAGAGCTCACTGACCCTGTTTTACATGTATTTGACTATGTATTAGCTGTTTTCACTGCATTAAGTTTGTCTGCACTTATCCTACAAATGTTTTTGGAATGCATTCCTGCACTATTGCCTCACTGAGACTTAATGTTTTTCAAATTGCTGTTACCTTACATCTGTATACATCTGAATTCAACCATCAGTTGAACTCTAAGTTTAAACAACGCAGACCCCAATCCTGAGGATGTTTTGTTAAGTTTATAATTGCCATTATTCTTAATGTCAGCAAGAGACTCTGTAGATTGTACTCCCCACAAGCCTGATCTCGTAAACCTAATTTTACACATGCAGTGATTGTCAGTTTGTTTACATCTGCTAAAGCAGATACTCCAAATATATATGCCCTAATTATAGACCTCTAAATTGTTACTCAAACACAACAACTTTTAGCAGGGAGGTGTGATTATTTTTCGCGTACTTGTTTGTATTATATAATAAGAGGTTAACATAAATCATATAACCCATTACTGCCACCAATTTCCCATTCTCCAAATCATCTTCCTCACTATGTTAACAAGATTGCTGGGCACTATCCTGGTCATTATTGGAGATTGGCCATACAGTACTTAGTCTTCTTGTAATACTGTTGTTATCTTCATTGCACTTTCTTTTTGCTTCCCATTTTCTTTTTTCTGCTATCGTTTCTCCTTCCCTCGACTACCTCCCTCGAATGTCTACTACCATAAAGGTACATCTACCACCATCAAGGAAGACAAATGCCAGACAAATAGCACAAATTATTTTATACAAATGCAACATGTTTCTGAAATTCTTATCATTAAATGATAAAGAGCTCAACTCACCCCACAAGAGACAAGCTACATTACAGGAGCTAAACAGGTAAAAGGAGGTATCTGCCTATTTCAAGAGACTCAATTCTCAAAGACAAATCTCAATTATTTTTTCATAAACACTGTCCACTATCACATCATGCCAAAGCAAAAACCTAGACCCTCTAGAATGCCTGTTTCTAAGCCAAATTCTACTACCAGAGAAACAATTCTTCCCCAATGTTGGCCTGCAGATTTAAACAACAAACTGTACAATGAGAACATATCTATCTCTACTTTATTTGAAGAAATGCTGTTAGCCCACATCACAACTCTTGCCATGACCTGATAAGACTCATAATGTATATCAACATTTCAGACCTGTCTCCCCACTAAACTGTGAAACTTAAATTGAATCAACAATTTTAGCATTTATATACCATAATATACCACAAAATGTTTTTTGCTCATGATATCATCCTTACCATAACTAACCCGTTTCTACCAAATTTATACATTTCTAGAATAATATAGTCAATTATCGTATCACAAAATCAACATCTCTAAATTTCAATCTTTGTCAATACTTTTGCAGGAAACCCAACTACATCATGTGAAATCATCTTTTCCCTATTAATGGAGAACCATTACAGTCACTTACCTGGGAATCCAAATCGCTAATAACCAAAACGATTTATTAATGCTAAACATTCTCAATCATATTCAACACATAAAACAGAATCTCCATGTTTGGTCAAATTACAACCTATCATGGGTAGGACCCATAATGGCGATAAAGATCAATGTCATATACACAATCCTCTGCCAGCTTTATACCATGCCTGTTCTCATACCAATCAAGATACTAAAGGGTTCAAAAGAGATATATTTAGGTTTATCTGGGGTTACAAGAAATTGATACTTTTCCTTAAAATATTACAGAACCATATAATCCATGGGTGTCTGTGAATTATTATAATACAAGGTGACCAATTCAGCACAAATGATATGCCACTCGCCAAAAGAGTCAATAATCTGCCTAGATCTAGATAATGAAAACATAGTCATCTTGTTCTCGAGTGGAATATATGTAAAAAAAAAGGAAAAATACACACACACAATGTGTAGTATTATATACAGGAGAATAAATATACGTAATTCCCCCACAAGAAATACACTCACACAGTGTAGAGCCCAATATAACCGAGTGTGAAAAATGGCTGGATCCAAAGTCCTATAATTCCTATGTGTGATGTTGGACGTCTGTTTTGCTAGACAATCTCTCAGCTCATTCGTCAAGGGGATAATATAATTTCCAAGAGTGCAAATGAGAGGAACAGAATATAGTTATGTATGTCACACAGGTAATAATTTAATGTCCCCCTAACAAACTGAGGCTTACATAAAAAACAGGTAAAACACTGTTAAAAATGTAAACATCACCAGTCCTTCCGTTTAGCAATTATGTAGGCAACTGTAGTATACAACATCGGTCAGACGGCAGAAATGGAAATCGACGGGCTAGAACAGCTTCCGTATTCCAAAATCTTGTGACGTGTTTCGCCCAATCGTGCTTCTTCAAGCATTTTTGACATATATTCCACTCGAGAACAAGTTATTTTAGATAAGTATTTCTTATATATATCTTTTTTTCGCAACACTTTTATTATTCTTTCGTTCACTATTTTGTGCCCTTCTGGGGGAGCTGCACAATATTACTTGTACCCATGTTTTAGCTTGTCACCCCATATCTGGACAAGGTGTGGGCAGGGACTTATTTTAAATAAGTTATTGATTTAATGTGCCAAGGGCACAGAACAGTGTTTCAATGCCATTTGTTTTACTGCCTCCTCTAAATTTCCATAAAAAGTAGGTGTGATCATTTAAACGATTAAATGATTTTACCCTACCTGTTAAGGGTGTTAGTGGTGGGCACTGATAATGGACTGCTAATGCCAGTTTTTTTCATTAACAGGGCTATAGAATTCAGGCCATTGTGGATTGTCTCCTCTACATGGCACATTGTTCATACACATGGATTATATACAATCCATAGGTCAGAAATAGCTAACCTTTGGCACTGCAGTTTTGTGAACTTCATTACTTTTTGAGGGGCAGCCTGCCAATGGACTACATATTGTTAAAGATCACGGCCTAAGGACAACCCAGTATTGCAAGATGCAGTGCATTTATATAATGAAGGTTTAAGAATGAAGGCCTATATTGAAGAGTTGAGTGGAAGACAGGTAAAAAAAGTTGTACACAGCCAGCTAGTTCTGCCCACTATGATACACAGGAGCCAGTAAGAGAGCAGGGGTGTATCTTATGAGATCATCATGCAGGCTCTGGCCACAGTGAGACTTGCTGGAAGATTTTGGATAATGTTGCATCATGGGTAAATTTCTCAAAATGGATGCTGGAGACAGACACCTAATTTTATTTTTACGTTTATATGCAGTTAATGCAAACATAGACAAAAAAACAGTGGCATATATCGTATATATGTGTTTGTTTTAAATGCACAAGTAATCTAGCTACATCTTATGTAAATGGTAGTGTCCCTTTAAATACATTTTGCTATATTCCATGTTTCGTCATCTTTTTATTTGTTCCACATATGTTTCAACATTTGTGATGATGCTTTAATCATGCAATCACTGTGATGACATCATGACCTGATAAATATGTGATCCCGTTCAAGGTCAATGTAATATAATATTGTTTAACATACCCCAGGTGAAAGAAGCCTGAATTGAAAAACTGCAAGCTGATTGAAATACACTTAGCTCGAGCCCAGCAAGAAATTAATTGCTAAGTGATGCTTCAGGACATTTTGAAGCAACATGAGCCATGATATTCAGATTCTGTGAGGTTAAAACTATGAATATAGATACTCATTGGGGTCACTTACTTCACCAGGTTCAGTAACTTGCTAATAAACATATAATTCAATTATTTCTTCCACGATAAATAGGAAGAGTGCTAATGTTAAGATAAGAAATACCTAAGATAAAGCTTAAACGCTGTCGTTCTTTGTTTTGTTTTTATTTTGCTTTTTACTATGCCAACATTCACAATACAGTAACTAAGATGCCTTTTCAAAGTGTTCATTTTAAACAAAAACTACACCTAAATTTGAACGTGCCTATGTTTTACTTTTTAAGGAATTTTTGTTTTCCCTGAGGAGGTTTGTGAAACTAAAACACATCCAGAGGCATCTTGTACTGAGGGAATAAGGTATCTCTTTTATATATTATTGGCCCACTCTAAGCAAAAAAAGAACCCACAATTCTGTTACTTATACACAAAGAAACCATTGCTCTCAATCCTACTTTATAAATGGCTACCATATTCTTGCTATTAACCTGCATTCATTTGACCTTATGCCCTCCTATTTCCGATTTCAAAGATGCAGTTGGACGTTTTTTGATAAATACCTATAACATTACATGACACATGTGCAGAGTGAAATCAGTTGATTAATCCAAGTAGTTTCTTTGGGGTGCAACTACTTGATTCACCTGAAGCACATATGCATTGTACATTCTCCAGGGGAGCAAGTAAAACTTATATGTCCCGTGAATTTATTTTTATCTAACTTCCCTACCTGTACACACGCTGAGAGAAAGCCATGCAGATGTGTGCACAGAACAGGCTCCAGGGCAATGCATGTAAATTGCAAATATAGAAAAATTTAAAAGGTGCCTTTCTCCCCATCTCAGCCTCCAATCAAATGTTGATGACTCAGTGGGTTGAAAGAGTTTCAGTATGTGTTAGTAAATGAAACATATTTAGTAAAAGACATGCTGGAAGATTTTGGATAATGTAACTTTTACTAATTATTGAATTTTAATTTGCATTAAGTCATTGAAGTCAGAGTGGTCTGTTAATTCCCCCCCCCCCCCCCCCCCACACAAGTTTCTTTTGGCTTGCTATGTGTAGGTCTAATCATTGAAGTATTTGTTTAGCTGCTACCCTGCTGTGATCTTCATGAGTCAGTTGAGGCACTGGAGAGGTGTAATTGAATATTTATATTATCTTCATTGTGTTATGATTTTGTTTATTTACTGTTGAACATATGTATGTGCTAATTTAGCTTTAATTAAACTGATTTCAATGTGTTTATAAATATAAATATATATATTTTTTTTGCTAATTATAGCTTAAATGTATGTTTCTCCTATGCCTAAATACATGATACAATTCAAATTTTAATACGATTTTCATTATTTTTTTTATTATGATTATGTATCCAGGTGTCGGTGCGTGTGACTTCTCAGAAAATTGGGTCACTTCTCAAGTTTAACTGAGTTACAATATGAGAGATATCACCTTGGGTATTTGCAGAATAATTGTCTGATTTCAGAAGTGGACGCACTAATTCTTACACCCACCCCCAATCCATCATACATGAAACGGAGGTATCTCATATGCAGTGGTGTATCTTGATTTGTGCTGCCCTAGGCAGACAAAATCTGGGCACCCCCCTACCCAAGCTGCACACCCACGTTACACACCTAAGACATGCCCCATCATTCAGACTCACATCAAGCTCACACTCCCATCACACTCAGTCACACACTCCTACTCCCATCACACACACTCCGACTCCCATCACACTCAGTCACACACACTGTCTCCCATCACACACACCCTGACTCCCATCACACTCAGTCACACACACTGTCTCCCATCACACACACTCTGACTCCCATCACACTCAGTCACACACACTGTCTCCCATCACACACACTCTGACTCCCATCACACTCAGTCACACACACTGTCTTCCATCACACACTCTGACTCCCATCACACTCAGTCACACACACTGTCTCCCATCACACACACTCTGACTCCCATCACACTCAGTCACACACATGTCTCCCATCACACACACTCTGACTCCCATCACACTCAGTCACACACACTGTCTTCCATCACACACTCTGACTCCCATCACACTCAGTCACACACACTGTCTCCCATCACACACACTCTGACTCCCATCACACTCAGTCACACACACACACACACACACACACACAGTCTCCCATCAGCACTTACCTTTCCCTGGCAGGCAGGCAGCATGGTCCCTCCATGCTGTTCGGCTTCCCGGCGATTGTGCCGACAGGTCACGTGACCGGGCGCGCGTATGACGTCAGCGCGCCCGTTACGTGACTGTCGGCACTTCCGTGTCGGCACACTACACGGGGAGCCGAACAGGCAGCACGGAGGTTTCTCTGTGCTGCCTGTTCGGCTCCCCGTGCAGCCTGGCAGGCAGAGTGTTGGTGAGGGGGGATCTTCCGATCCCCTCTCACCTCCGTCTCTGCCTGCAAGCGCGGTCTTTTTTCTTTTTTAAACGGCCGCATTTTTTATTTTTTTATTTATTTATTTTTTTCAGTGCATCCGCCTAGGATGCCTCGCGGTAAATACAGCACTGCTCATATGAGTAACTTACCTTCTACCAAATATAAAATTACAATGTAAATGTTCCAACATGTTACTGAAAGTATTACCAAACCAAATTTAAATGGGACTCACAACATGATCTGTGCTGTTTATTATTCATTAACGCCAGAAGAAATGGTTAATGAAACAGGACTCCATTAAGTGGGGCGATTATTTTCACCAAAGGGGTGTAGCAACGTTTCAACCCTGCCTGGATATTTTTATACAGATCCTATACCCAGCACCGTTTGAAGAGTGAGTGCTGATAGACAGTAAGTGATTTTATATAATCTTCAGTAGCAACACTGCAGTGTACAGTTTATTTATGTATAATATATATATATATAACTTTGCAAAAACCTAATAAAAATGGGAAATACCTATTTTTAAACCCCTTAGTGTTAGGTCTATGATTTCTCAGACAATGACTAGGTCTTCCTTCTTTCTTCACAATTTGGTTTCTGGAGCACCATGTTCAAACTGTTGCTAATACTATATGTCTGTTAGTGTCTGTTAGTCAAATGCATGCAATTGTTAGACTATGTTTGGTATTTGTTTTGGAACAGATTATGGGACACATCTAAACCCTATGGTATTTGGTAAAATAAACACTAACACTAAAGCTAAAACTCATACGAATAATAAAGGTAATACACTTTTTTCAGTATGGTAGTAATCTAATCTAGGGTGGGAGATGGATATATTTGGAAATATACATGATAAAGGTATGGAGAATTAATGCACCATCCCCCAAGAAATACGCAGACAATGAACTGGATAGATATGTCACAGTATTTAATGAGTAAAATACTACAACATAGTCTTATATTTGATCAGTTACTTAATTCTGGAACACATGTTAAAACCTAAAAACCTTCAACACATAGTATAACTTGTATACATGAGATCAAAAACACCAACATATAAAATACAAGCATGTATCCAGAAATAAGTGCTACCATGTGTAGGATTGGGACCCGAGGATCGGACATAGGCGTAAACCAATTATTTGGCTACAGACATTGCTGCACATGCACGGTAGCCATCTGATATTCACTCCCCAGTGACCACCCCGTGGGGAGTCCGTGCTTTAGCTAACAGAGCTAACGCCTCCCGCGTTGGCCATACCCAAAGACGGCCAACCCCCCTGCACTGACATCTGACCTCGGGTACCCCCCCTGCCACTTTGGCTACCACGAAACAAAACAGAAAGAGGCCTGGGTGGGAGCGAACTGATTCTTTTGGTGAAAAAAGAGGCTGGGCAAATTCTTTGCCAAGGTTTATAAAGGTTTTGCCCAGCCTACCAAGGAGGAGGGACGACAGTCCATGAAGGGCAATTACTGGCCGAGGGCCTCTGACTGACAAGCTAGTAATGAGGCTGCATCACCAACCTTTTGTCATGCTGCCCTTTCATATCTTTCAATATTACAGGTCATTTCTCTATAGGAAACGGTATACATTTCAAGAATGCTGAATAATCCCATAGCAAGTAAGAGCAAACTTAATTTTATTCAATATTTTTCTTGTATATACAACTATAATGGGAGTAAGAAGATTAGACATCTGGAAAGCCACAACCTTACTTGTCCTTATGCTCAAACTCTTAAAAGAAAAACAGATGAAAAATGATTATGCAAACGACATCTTCAAAAAAATATACATCCAATACTGTTTTTCAACAATTATCATTGTTTTTTTGATTGATTTTTTTTTCTGAGGTCATGCCCTATCTTCAAATAATTCTAGGAAAGGATCCAATCTCTGCTATCTGTATTATTAAATTAAACAACATATTATTGCATTAATTAGATAAGCAGACATAATAATAAATGCCTCCATGCCTATTGTTTTACATTTCATAAACGTCATAAAATCCAGTCTTGATGTATGTCTCCTTCCTGGGGTACATGGGATGTCCCAAGGCAGAGTATTGACATGTATATTAAGTATACTTTATTTGTTCCAGAGACAGATTTACACACACATTGGGGGTGAAGTGCAGGAAAAGGAAAGAACAGAAAGGCCTAACACTGGTATCTATTTAACACTAGTATCTATTGATGATTAAGACCCAAAAGGTCTCTAAACAAAAAGTGGACTTGAGGCTTTGATTATACTTTGGAAAAGGGTATGACCTCCGTAAGGTTGGGGACCCACCTTTAGAGTATCTTTGCAGGTGTTGGAAATTAAGAATTATTATAAGTTTCAATGATAAGGGAGGTTTAAGAGTTACTAACCACAATGATGTATATTTATCAATGATAGTTTTCCTTGACTCCAGGCTCTAGTTCATTATAAGAAACCGCACAAGAAGAGTTTCTATTCATCTAAGCTGAAAGTGGACATTCGCACTATATAGTACACACTTACATAGTAGATGGAATATTTACAAATATTTACTACTGGCATAAGCAAAGATATTGGGGCTATCTGTGGTGTGGACTCTCAGATGACCGGACACCAGGAATTTTGCATGACATAAGGAGATCTCTAGTAAGGCAGATATTAGAACTTCTTACTCAAGTTAAGGATTCCAGTTCTTTCTTCATTTCCAGAACATCTGGTAGTTGTGTCCAGTAAACATTCCCCCCCCCCCCCCCCCCCCAATAAAAACAGAGGCAATATTGTAATTGTGCATTTTTTCCAGTGTTACCCTGGCTTCATTTATTGCTACCAGACAATTATATCCTATGGTCAGTGAAAGCCATCAGTCCACCATAAACAGTAAGTAAAAGTCACATTAGTTTTAACTTACTTTGACTGCAAGTGAATATGATGTGCAACCAAATTCCAGCATCGATTTCCAGCAGGTATTTTACATGCGAAATCTGGCCCTCAAGGGTTAAAAACCCCATACCTTCTTTTGTATTTGTGAAATTAATAATATCCAGACCCCCTAAGCTGTTCAGTGCACAATACTGATCTAGAGTGTTTTATAAATTTGTATGGAGGGATTAATTTACATTTATTCTTTTCTTACCCATGGAGTGAAAAGAGATCCAATGATCACTTTACTTTCATTGCTGCTGCAGACATCGTTTTTCACCTTTCACCTTGAAGTGCAGTGACGATTTGCAATTCCAGACCTTAGGTTTGAGTAAGCCTTTAATAGTGCATAGTAGAGGAATTCTGCTTGCCAGCCTCATATTGATATTGTTTTTCCCTCAAGGTTATCAATACTAATGGCATCAGTATCTTGCAAACATGGATATTTAAGTGGCCACCTTATAGCCTAAGTGTAAACTTTACATTCTGATAATATTGGTTATTTGTAATCACCAACTTTAATGCCTCATCTACATTCCATTATAAACACCGCGCACATGCAGATTGTGCCAAATACTGGCACAATTGGCATGTGTACCAATGTATAAAGCACACAGTTTGTGAGTCTGCACAGATTGCAGTTGTATTGGCGTCCATTGCGCTTGCGCAGCCTATATATAAAAAAAATCAGGTGCCTGATTTTTGTCGGGGAACCTCGCCAAACCACCATGTGGAGGTCCCTTTCCCGCACTGCAAAGTGTCAAGCGTTATAAAAAAAAGTGCACATACAAACAGCGATTGCGCCTTTTTATAAAACATCCAACACTTTGCAGTACAGGAGTTTTTTTACATAACCCCCTATAGGTGTCAAAAATATGTCAAATGTGAGACCATTTTTTTCTAACTTTTTTTAGGATGTAAGAATACCAAACATTAACTTGTTTTCTGTTGTATACACAAACTTTGCTGCCGCACATGGGGCCTTGTTGGTTTCAGTTACACTTGTAGGGTATTCAAAAGAAAATTCCCAGTCTAAACTCTTTGAAGAACAAAATCAGTTCTCAGTCTTCGAGAAGGAATTGGAACTGCAATCCAACCTCTCATTTTTCGACAAGTGAGTTTGTAGACCATACCTCATCATGAGGTACTGAAGCGTGCAGGCTTTGTATATCCATGGTACACAAAACATTGATTTTCTCAGCAACCTTCATAACATGTTGAAATCTGTACTCTAAATCATTAGTGTATTTCAAACAAGAGCCCAGGGATCTAGCCGCAGGTAGTCAAAAAAAGGTTTTGAGGTATATAGTAAGACACTCCGCAATACAAGGGCTTTATCTAAGAGGATGAACAGGAATTTTTATGACTCTTGAAAAAGATGAACTAAATCTGTACTTAGTATGTAGCAGACCAAGGCAGTAAATAACAGTATTGTATCATTTACAGTAGTGTATCTACCGCGAGGCAAACAAGGCACTCGCCTAGGGCGGCGCCTTGTTTAGGGCGGCACTTTCCCAGAGGTTGTTAAAGCACACTGGTGCTTTAAACACTTCTGGTGCGGCGAAGATTTTTACTTTCTTCTCCATTTTGTTAAAAGTTGTTCCCTCCCTCTCTTTTCCCTTCCCCTCCCCTCCCTCTCTCTTCCCACCCCCTCCCCTCCCTCTCTCTTACCTTCCTACCCCCTCCCCTTCCCACCCCCTCCGCTCCTTTCAGTCTTCCCCTCACCCGTTGCCGTTTGTCATGCTCGGGGCTCCCTCACTTCCCCTCCCTTCGTTCCCCTTTACACGTGCCAGTGTAAAGTCTCCGCCCCCTGCCTGTCAGAGTACAGCAGAAGGTAAGCTGCTTCAAATGGAAAACGGTGGTTGTGAGTATGAGTGTGATGGGAGTCTGTGTGTGATGTGAGGCTGTGTGTGACTGAGTGTGATGGGAGTCTGTGTGTGATGTGAGGCTGTGTGTGTGATGTGAGGCTGTGTGTGACTGAGTGTGATGGGAGTCAGTGTGTGTGTGATGGGAGTCAGTGTGTGTGACTGAGTGTGATGGAAGAGTGTGTGTGATGTGAGGCTGTGTATGACTGAGTGTGATGGGAGTCTGTGTGTGATGTGAGACTGTGTATGACTGAGTGTGATGGGAGTCTGTGTGTGATGTGAGGCTGTGTGTGACTGAGTGTGATGGGAGTCAGTGTGTGATGGGAGTCTGTGTGTGATGTGAGGCTGAGTGTGATAAAATGTACCAGAGACTGATTGCAGTTTTCTACATATAGCAGCCAGCCATCACATAGGTTCTAATAATACCAGTCATTATAAAAACTGCAGTGTCAATTCAGAAATATAAACGCTATAGTTCTAGTAAATACAATACATATGTTGGGAATCTCAAATAAGATTAAATTATTGTAGAACAGTGATGGCTAACCATTCTACTCCTACTGTTTATGACTGTATTTCCCATGATGCACGGCCAGTGGAATGAGAGATGCAGTAGTGTATCTACCGCGAGGCAGTGTGTGACTGAGTGTGATGGGAGGCTGAGTATGATGGGAGGCTGAGTGTGATGGGAGGCTGAGTGTGTGATGTGAGGCTGTGTGTGACTGAGTGTGATGGGAGTCAGAGTGTGTGTGATGGGAGTCAGTGTGTGTGACTGAGTATGATGGGAGTGTGTGTGTGATGGGAGTATGAGCTTGATGTGACTCTGAATGTTATGTGTGATGTGGGGTCATGTAATGGAGGTGATGGGGCATGTCTTAGGTGTGTAACGTGGGTGTGCAGCTTGGGTAGGGGGGTGCCTGGATTTTGTCTGCCTAGGGCAGCACAAAATCAAGATACACCACTGATCATTTACATTGTATTTAGCAATATTTATATCAACACTGCTGTGTATTTAACCCCAGTGTTGGTGATTTGTCTTGTTTTTGCTGTGGGAATTTGAGCAAAACTGTTGTGGCATAAAAATCAGCCAAAGATCGCTGTGGCTACACTGAGTTTCTATAGAATTTTAATTAAACTTATGAGGCCGGTAGGGTGGATTATACCTAATCCTGAACCAGCACTGGGGAGGAAGATTATTGTGGTGACTACAATGCAAGAAGTGACAAGACAAAAATAGGGGGAGTCTTTAGCGCTTTAGAGGAAGAGCATCCAGGATACCACAAGTAATGTGGGGTTTTATGTATGGTTACTTTATATCCTTTTGTGTTGTACATTGGAAAACTACAATAATTTCAAGTCACTAAACAATTCCCTCAAGAATTATGGTTACAAATAGTTAAATAGCAACATTCAAAATATTGCTGTCATCTGACAAGTGATACAAAATACTCAGAATAATAGCACTCAAAGTGTTAAATGTCCGAACTGAGCAATTTAATAATTGACTTGACATCCTGCCAAGGCCCTGAAGCACCACGTTTGAATCTGGTGTTTGGTATTAAAATAGAAGCAGATATTCTAACAAAATCTACAGTTAGTCATAATATCTGCTGGCTTATTGGTATACTCCTCAAAAATGTATTATGACTAGGAACTCTCACTTTTATAGAGACATACCCTCTTGCATATATTCCTATAGTAGGCAAGAAAATAAATCCTTGGGAACGATGGTATATAAAAAGTCAATAGATCCTTTGAGAAGTAAAATTAATGTGGGATAATATCTCCTCTGGACCATTAATCCACAAAACACTAGTTTTTTTTTTTTTTGTCAATGTAAGAGGCTTGCAAACATTTATGGAACTTGCAGTGACATTTGATAAGCTTGACATTTAGTAAAAAAAATAAAAAATAAGATTAAACTTTAGAAAATGTGGAAAAAGCTTAAGTTTGCAATACATATCAGCTGTAAAAATATGCTGCTTTCTCTGATATATTTTTTTATCAATGATTATAACATGTATTACTTTAAAAATTTACTGTATGGAAATAATAATGTAGTACATTATGTTAAAATGGAGAAGGGCATATCCAAATGGTATAAAAATGCCAATACTGCGATAGATTGGAATAGATGGATTGAGACTCTAGAAAAGTCTAAGGAGTTGAGACAAGTTTTGCGTAAGATGTGTGTCCAAGAAACGTGGAACACCAACCCACACAGACTAACCTTGGTGTAATTTTTGAAGCATAAGTGAGGTTGAAAATTTCCAAGAACTTTGTAAAACCCTGAGGCAGTTAGTGCATTGATGAAATCAGTAGGCCACCTAGCCGGTTAGTTGAGTCAGATGCATACGTCTCGTATGTTATGTTTTCTTTGTTGTATGTGTGTAAAAGAACTTTATTTTTTGATAATTTATAGCTGGTATACTGGATGTAAGTAATATTTATATTTCTGTTAATAAAAGGTTTAAAATAAATGCACTCTATGGATAACCACGTGTTTGGAACATGACAAGTTCAAATAAGTTGCTCTTAGAGGCAGTCAGCAACATTGCAATAAAAAGAAAAAAGTGTTAATTAGCTAAAAGCTAGGGTTAGGGTTAGAATAGTTGTTAGGGTTACAATTAAATTAAGGTTAGCATAAAGGACCGGGTTACAATTGAATTAAAATTTGAATATATTAAGGGTTAACATACAGGTTAGATTTGGGGTTAAATTTAGGGTTAGGGTTCAATTTAGAGTTCGTGTTTGGGTCAAAAGTTCACTGTAGGATATAAAACAAAAAACACTATTTTTGGTTTTTGCCCTATAACTCGCAAAAAAATGCAGAAAGACATGGAAACAAACATATTTCTGAACTCGGAACAAAACTTAGAAAATATTTAGATGGAGTCTTTTTTACGATTGCATTTGTGTAATTGTGTAAAGGAAGAGAGTATATTCAGTAAAGGAAGAGAGTATATTCAGTAAAGGAAGTATATTTAAAATAATAAAAACTACCACAACTAGAGGATATAGTCTAAAATTAGAGGGGAAATGATTTAAAAGTAATATCAGGAAGTATTACTTTACTGAGAGGGTAGTGGATGTATGGAATAGCCTTCCAGCAGAAGTGGTAGAGGTAAACACAGTCAAGGATTTTAAGCATCCGTGGGATAGGCACAAGGCTATCCTAGCTATAAGATAGGGAACTGGGGACTAATAAAAGTATTTATAAAATTGGGCAGACTAGATGGAATGAATTGTTCTTATCTGCCAACACATTCTATGTTTCTATGTTTCTAAATTATTTTTTAGGTCAAAGTTAGAAAAAGTGTTTTTTTTTATTTTTTCATCATCATTTATGGGGTTTTTTTGTAGTAAATTATACAATATGATTAACATAATGGTATCTAATGTAAGCCCTTTTTATGATGATAAAAACAACATATAATTTGTGTGGGTGCAGAATGTGAGAAAGAAGAACATTGCAGCTATACACAAACACCCTAAAAATTAATTGTGTTTTACATTAGTGTAATAAGCTTCACCTTCAACAATACCAATTTAGAGTTCTTACTGTTACTAGGCACCATCAGCACCATTGAGCAATGTAAAAGGACATATATAAAATGAGAATATATTGACATATTATATGATGTAAATGTAAGCACACGATAATGTAAAAGTATTAGAGTTTCCGGCTCTGCTAGTTACTGTACCGTGTAGTGTATTGACTGTGAAAGGCAGACTGTGTAATATATCCACATATGTATGTACATGTGATTCAGTCACTACTGAACATACATCGATTATATGATTATTTGATGATATAATTATCAATGAAGTAGCTCTTTTCTCCCCAGATTCTACCCCAGCACATCTCCATCTTCCCCACAACTTAAAATACATTAATACCAATCCTTCAAACTCAGCTCTTTAAAGAGACTTCAAACATATCCATCTAAAAAGCATCATCTGACTAGACTTATCTATCTGTCACAATTCCTCCAAATAAATATCTGCTACTATCTTCTTTTCCTGCCACCCCCAACCCCATCCTGTTCCCCCAAATCATCTAAACTGTAAACTTATGAGTAGGGCTCCCTCTATGGCCTGTCTCTGTTCAACAGGCTGTAACATAAGGATCAGCTCAATACAGACTGATTTGATCCAAAATTTGATTTGAATTTGGTAAGTTAACCAAATTTCTGAAATTGCCAAATTCCAGCTACTTAATATCCTGAATTTAAGTCTGTATGGGCCATTCAAGCCAGTCGGACTCTGAAGGATTTTGATCAGAGCAAGTCCAATTTGAAAACTAGATTTTTGGCTAGCCAACATGTGCAGATTATCCCCGATCATGCTCCGAATTCAGGAAACATGCACAAAATTCACACACACCCATTTTTCGCTGCTGAATGGTCACCTGAGTTGACCCTTCAAACTTTATGCTCTGTACCGAGCACTGAGTCCTATGCAATGAGCACAAGAAAAAAAAACATTAGGTTAAATTACACCTAATATTAATACAAACTGTCTTTATCTTTCATGATCACTTAGTACACCTGTGGTCCCCTTCTCGAATGCTTCCATGTTATTATGAATAATTACTATTTTTTTGATGACCCCAGTAATTTAGTTTTTCTAATTGATGGCCTTTTTCCATAACAAATTATTTCAGGTTTTATTAAAATGTTAAACATGATTATTACTAAATTGGATTTTATATATGTAATGTAAGATTCAAGTACTAAACCATTTCCACATCTTTCATACCTGAGACAACACAATCAATTGCTCAGTGGTACACTAATTTATATAATACATGCAATCTTAGTTTTTCAAGAACTGCTTGTTAAATGTATTCCTATCTGCATGATGTTTTTTTCAGGTTGATAGATCCACTAAATTCATAATTAAACATATAAAATATGTTATTTTTTTTAATTTTAAAACCTCAGAAACAAAAAGGTGATAGTTTAGCACAATACTCAATACACAAAAAGTCAATTCAGACTATATTTTATGTGTCAACATGCAATTTTTATTCCTAGTGTTGCCATGTTTAAATACAGTCTCAATTAAAATATCTTTTGCTATGGTGTGTGAAAGTTTGTTATATATAACAATATGCATATCATATGGGCATCTGATCATGTGAAATGGGTCAAATTGGGTGTTTGCACAGACACAAACATGTTCTACGTATGTTGTGCTCATGTACCATGAAATAAAGATGGTTTTAATTTACATCACATTTAAGCAGTACTTGTTGACACAATACAGACATGTTCATATTCCCTTAAAAGAAGAGTAACACCCTTTTATTAACTCTCCACATGCAGTGAAACTCACATCACAGACCCTGTCCTAAAACACATGCTGGTTGTTCGGTCCCAAATTGTCAGAAATAGATCCTACTTTTATGGATTTCTCACCAACACAGTTGTAGACTTGAGTATAAATAAACAGAGGGATCTGTTCACAAATTTGAGATTGGAAGTTGAGATTAGCACTAACCTCAACCTTGAAACTCGAAGAGACCCCCCTCCTTTCGGATGCCTCATCTCGACCTCGTAAAACGGTATTCACTAACTTTTATTGTGAGGTTGAGGTACAACAAGGAAACTGTGTATGGTACCCTTGTGATGCTCAAAAAAGGCAGTTAGGTCTGCCCCCCCATGTTCAAAGGGTTACTTGATTATAGCAAATACTGTGAGGAAGCACTTATACAGTTAAGTGACAACAAGTGCTATAAAGCATTCCCATCTCACTCCCACTATTAAATACCAGCAGGAGATCAAATAACTTATTGAGAGTAACGGGTTGATTAATTCACCGTTTGCTAAATTCCGGAGGATTGACCATTCAAGAAGACAACCCCTATATCTTCTTCTCAAGGTACATAAAGACTCTGTTAACCCCCCTGGAAAATCCATTATTACTGCCAGTAATTTGATATTCCAGTCTTTGTCACAGTATATTGATTGTTTTTTACAACCTTCTGTTAGCAGGGTTTGTTCCTATTTCCTATTAAGACTTTATGGACAAATTATACAAACTGTGTTGGGTTTGTACTCACAGTTTGTACTAAATGTGGAAGAAACACAGATGCTGAGGAACCACACTTTCTTGGGCAGCACACAAGGAGAGAACTGCAGGTGAACACAGAGTCTCCCACAGGGGTGGCTGCGAGCACAGGTGATCTGAAGATGACTTGAATAGACAACGAGTAGAAAACAAAGGATTCAGCAAGCCAGTATGCGCACCTTTTCAACCCTTTTTCAGTAAGTCCAAAAGAATTAACGGAGTGTTGTATGAAGCCATGAAAAACAAAGTTTATTGATAGAAGATTAAAATCATAGTTGGAGAGATACAATCTCACGCGTTTCGCCACACGGCTTAGTCATAGACTAGGCTCACCCGGTAAGTCCCTGCAATTGGATCCGAGCACAGCTCATCGCAGGGAGCCACAATGAGCTGTGTAACACTGGACGTTCTATGCTGTCCTAGCATGTTTTAGGTACACATGGAATGTCCTAGTGTTGGCAAGGGGTTAATATTGGTAAATTATACAAGATTTATGATGCCGCTCCATTTGGGAATTTTCCTAATCATTACAGCTTCTAATCATTAGTCTTTTACCCCCTGGGTTGATTCATTCTCTTCTCAACAAAGTAAATTGACAAAAAAGAGGACCATACTGGGTCTAGACATCGGATGGTACACTGAGGTTCAGACATATATGACTCTGTATCAGAGGATTAGTCCTCAGCACCACCTTGGAAGCATGGGGAGCCACATCCCAAAATTTTGGGACTTTTATATCACAATATGTTGCAATAGTACAGGTTGAGTACAGAAATCTGTTATCCAAAATGATCCGTTATACAAAACCTTTTCAGATTTTGCCACAAGCCCCCTTAAACTGCAATTCAGCCTTTTCATGCATGGCTCCAACAATCCTTCACATCACAGCTTCAGCACAGTAAAAGTGATGTATTTGCTCTATACCATATTTGTATTGAAACTACTGTATTCCATGAATGCTGAGAGGCTTTAATATATCTTATTGGTTAAAATGATCCATTATCCAAAACGATCCATTATCCAGAATACTTTTGGTCCCAAGCATATTGGGTAAGGGATACTCAAAATGTATATTTTTGCGTGCACTGTTGATTCTGAGCTTTTAACCTTTTTTGTTTGCTGCACCATTATAGTGCTTTTGAGTCACTGACATTTTGTCTTCCACTGCCTAGTGTTTTATATCCAGGTTTGTGTTTCTTTAAGGTGTCTCCCCACTGACTTTCTGTGGGGTTACATCTTTTCAGTTACATTTTGATTTAGAGTTCAGAGAATGGTTTGTTTCTAAGCAAACTTGACCTCCCAACTCGACCTCTCAAGCTTTTTAAAGAATACCAATTTGTAATACGTTCTATGGATCTCGATGGTGAGGTCAACTTTGACTTTGATGAGGGCAGTCAAACTGGGGTCTACTTGGACCCCAGTTTGAAACTTTTTCTTTTGTGAATACCTCTAAGAGGTCGAGTTGGGAGATTCAAATTTGACTTTAGTCTTCAGGTGAAAGTCGACCTTCCAAGATGACCTCCTCACACTATACTCGAATTTTAGTGAATAGACCCCAGAATTGTTGTTTTAAATTTCTGCTTATCTTGCAAGAAGTTTTACTTTTTATATTTCTTAAAACCCGTCTAATAACATGACAGATAAAAACCAAAACTCATTCCATCAGCCAATCAGTGATAACGTAGCAAAAGATATCGAGAAAACAGAAAATTTAAAATTTTGTAACAATTACTCTGATTATAAATAACTTCCTGGAATATATTTTGTAATGCTGGGTGATTATGAATGAGAGGAACTGAAACAGGATAATATTCTGATGGTTTTAAATATAGACATGAAAGTTCTTAGCTCCGAACAATAGCACAAAATTAGCTGCTAACAAGAATCTTTGTTAAATAGAGTAAAACGCAAATAATATCTTAATAATACAGCCTTCAATGGGTTTCTATTGATAGTTGTTTGATTTCCTTTAGTGTGTTCTCATCTATAGATTGAATTCCCGATATGGCATAATTATCAAAGCTGTTGTTATGTTCAATACAAATCTAAAATGATTATAATGAACCGACATTAAAGAAGTGAAATTATATTTTGTGAGCGTTTTATTCACAATCTAATTCTAGACTTCTATTTACAGATTTAATAAATCCTTTATTGTTCTCGCATCTCTGGTGAAAAGGCTAATGATACTGTCGTTGAAAGGTTTTTGTGGATTCCATTTTATTTATAGTAATGTAGAACAAAATAAAACTTTTGTGGAGCGAAAACTCCTTTTTTGTGAAAATACGTTAATGACAAAAAGGATTAGAGAATTAATGTGCCACTAAATATGTAACTTTATATGAATTACTAAACATTAAACAATGGTAGAAGACAAGGGATTCACATCCTAAATTACATTATAATCTATCTAGTTTTTGTGTATATCCTGGAGATGTTACTATTGCCGAAATCTAGTGAATCGGCCACACTATCTCACTTCTTCTTTAATACATTCTTTTCACCCAGAAGACACTTTTAAGTGTATTGACTTAAACATCCAGCCTCATTTTGTAGCCGTGCTCACTAACACAGATTTAGACAGCTTTGTGAACAATATTTGAGAGAAATAGGCCTTTTATGTACATAGAAAAAATCTTAGATTTTTGAGTTCAGCTCATGAAATATGGGGGCAAAAACAAAAGTGTTGCGTTTATAATTTTGTTCAGTGTAGTTACATAGTAGTTTAGGTTGAAAAAAACCTGCGTCCATCAAGTTCAACCCTTTTCATAATCATTGTTTACCGCTGTTGATACAAAACGAACAAGTCTTTACAAAGACTTTTGTATGGTCCTTGCACATATTTATATAATATTATCATATCCCCTCTATGCCACTGTTTCTCTAGCTTGTACAGATTTAACTTTTCCAGCCTTTCTTCAAAACTAAAACTTTTTATTCCCCATATTAGTTTTGTTGCCCTAATTGGCACTTTATCTGGTTATATCATGTATTTTTGGGGGGGTGACCGCTCTGAAAAAGTAGCTTGCAGGTTCTAGTCCATTGGTTCTTCCTTGGTAAAAACCGAAGAAAAGAAAAAAATTTAAATATCTGCTTTCTCTTGGTCTCCACTGACCATCAATATTTTCATTTTTGCTCTCCTTAGAAATTATTTTAATTCTTCCATTTAGCGAATTTAATTGTCTTTTTACAGGCTTTGTTTATTTTGCAAATGCCTCTGCTGATCCCTGGTAAACTCTGATATGTTCAGCTTTTTTAGGATGTTACTTAGGATTGTTGCTTGTGGGCAACAAATATATTTTCCTATTCTTTTGAGGTAGTTGGTCAATTATTATTGGTTGCCAGTGTAAAAATAAGAAATCAGAGTGTGTGCATATGCTAAATAACATCATTGTATGCTCATATTGGGCCTGATTCAACATAAAATATCACTTATTACTAGTTAATGCCATCACAAGAAGCAGAAAGGAGGAAAAACTACTGCTTTTACGATCACTGTAAATACAAGCAGAGCTGATTTATCGTTTGTTTTGAGTGTAAAATCTTCTCTAGCACTACTTGCTAAGAATCATGGCCAGTAACATCTGACAATGGAGCTCATCAGTGTTCTATTTATGATATTTAGGGTAATACAGGTTACATTTTTCACTTTCAAAAAAGGGTATTTAGCAGTAATGAGTATCACCTTCACAAAAACCCACATACGCATGCCTGCTAGTAGAAATTAGGGGTGTTTTGTCTATAGCCAAAGCATGTGTTTTTCACTGCATGCTATAAAAATGCTAATTACCCACTACAAATAACATTACATTAACATTTATTTATATAGCGCCAACAATTTACTTAGCGCTGGGTACAGAACATAGAAAGGAACGACATACTAAGTTAGTCAAACTAGAAACAGACTGGTACGTGAGGTTGAGAGCCCTGTTTAAACGCTTACACTCTAGAGGGAATGGGGTACATGTACACATAAGGGAGTGAAGAGGAAAGAGGGAATGTTGTTGTAGTAACAGTAATGTGGATGGTTGGCACTAGGTGGGAAAGGCCAAAGATTAATTGTGTATGTTCCAGTTAGGTGGGATGAGCTAGAGGTGAAGTTCCCAGTATTCTAGTGGCTTGTTTAGTAAGCGTCTTTAAAGAGATGAGTTTTGAGGGACTTTTTAAAGGAAAAGGAGGGAGAGAGCTGGATGCTCTGTGGAAGGGAGTTCCAGAGAGAGGGGGCAGCTCTGGCGATGTCTTGGAGATGCGAGTGGGAAGAGGTGATGAGGTTAGAGAAGAGCTTTAGTCCCACTGAGGAGAGCAAAGGTGAAGTATCGATTCACGAGCGAGGCAATGTACGGAGGGGCAGAGGAGTGGAGGGCTTTGTAAGTTAAAGACAGGATTTTAAATTTTATCCTTGAGTAGATGGGGAGCCAGTGGAGGGCATTGCAGAGAGGAGTCGCCGAATCAGACCAACGAGCAAGAAAGATGAGTCGGGCAGCTGTGTTTTGGATAGATTGCAGGGGAAAGAGCAGCTGCAGCTCTCCCAGAGAGGTGGTGTACAGGGAAAAAGAAGCAGGCCAAGGACCGATTATTGCGGAATGCCAACAGAGAGTGGAACAGGTGTGATATCGCTCCAGTGAGCGACATTGACTAGGAGCGCTCAGATAGGTATGACTCGATCCAAGAAAGTGCCATACCACCTATACCAAATAAGCATAATCGGTTAAGAATGAGTTGGTGGTCAACAGTGTCAAAGGCAGCAGAGAGCTCTAAGAGGATCATCACTGAGAAGTGGCCTTTAGATTTGGCAGAGAGCAGGTTGTTTGATGTGTTTGATGAGGGCTGTTTCAGTAGAGTGTAAGGGTCTAAAGACAGACTGAAAAGGGTCAAGTAGGTCATTAGCTGTCAGAAAGTCTGTTATTCGCACAGTTCTCTCCAGCAACTAGGACAAGAAGGGGAGAAGACATATAGGACGGTAGTTAGAAGGAAGTGTGCGGTCTAGGTAAGATTTTTTCAAAACATTTTGGCTTGCTTGAAGGTTGATGGTACTATTCCAGAGGACAAGAGAAGTTGATGAGATGGGTTAGAGTTGGACAGAGAAGAGGGAATAGAGAGGATACAAGGTGAGTCGGGATGGGATCTATTGCACAAGTAGTAGCGTTTGAGCAGCAGAGAAGATCGCCAAGGGTGGAGGAGCAGGGGGGCAGAGGAGAGAATTAAACATTGAGAAGAGACATTTGGGAGAGGGTGGATATTAAGGTAGAGAAATAATGTTGCTTGGACTGAGAGAGAGCAGAGCTGTAGGAAGTCAGCATGAACTTATAGTGAAGAAAATCCTCCTTGCAGCATGTTTTCCTAAAATGTATTTCCAAACAAATAAAAATAAGACAATATGAATTTTAACATTGTACTTTTTGTGGTCATTGAGTACGTGCCAACAAGTCATGTGAATCATGCAAAATTAATCTGTCATTTCTTTATATAAATAAACAACCAGCGCCGTGAAGAAGTTACAAAAGTTACTTTGTTGGGTCATGTAAGAGAGAGTATGAATTAAAAGGATCATGTATAATGACATTTATTTCAGTAACTCTGTATCTCAAGAGAAATCTCCTAAACTCCTTCCTACATGTACTAATGAGACAACATGTGACTATTTATTACACTAGTTTACTTCTCATGCCTTTCACATGAAACAAATCATTAGTATATTTAAACATTCTCTCAGTTGAACAGCAAAAGCAGAACATCAGGTCTGGATTTTCTCACAAGACATGACAAACACCTTCTCACTTGGATTTACTGAGCAGTAAGCAAGACCTGACTAGGTGGGAACTGCAGGGCACAACAGTGGAACGAGTAAGCTTAGATGAGACCACATATATCTCTTGATGTGCAATTTCAGTAAACCTATGGATTAGTGTGTAAATGTCAGGACCTTACCTCAGTACCTTCCTTCTCTAGATGCTTCTGCATCTCATGCACTAACTACTGTGTTTACCTGTTGTGTATTCTATGCGTACCCTCTCCCAGCTTGATAGAGGCAAAAGTATCAGCTGTGTTAACTCGAATATGTGATTTCTCTCAGCAGATTACAAACAACTCTCTTGAAGTATATATTTTTTTGGATTGGCCAAAACCAACAAGCAAGAAAGATGTCCAAATGTCCATTGGCACTACCAATATCTACAGGAGAATAATACATGATTGCTTTAATATTGTCCAACTGCTTACCAATTACCATCGTTCCTTGCAGTGGACTTCACAGATCCAAAACACCTTTGATTTACTAAAACAAAACATCCCAACAGTCCCAATGTTAGTTTTACCCTATCCTCAAAATGCGTTAGTTCTAGAAGTGGATACCTCAGAAACCGCTACCAGGGTGGTCTTTTGACGCTGCTGGAGTAGAACTATGATGTGGACAATTGTGCACTGTTAGCCATCAAGCAAGCATTAGAAGAATGGAAATTAAAGTTATAATACTAAACTGTGCTTCAGTGCAAATCTGGAAACAAGACAGAATTGACACCTCATCTTTGGTTCAGTGAGCGGTAATTCAAATTCATCAATTGCAGCACATAAAAAAGACAGAGAGGAAAATACAATAGTGCAATATTGTTATTGTTATATTGCCTTATGTTGCAGGCACATATCAATTAAATGTAAGAAAACCTCTGATTTCAGACTCCAAAGACTCAAGGAAATTCCTTCAAGATGCTTCCAGCATCAACAGGAAAATGTAAGAAAATCTGAAATCAATGCCAAAGAAGGTCAGTCTCCCTCTCCCCCCACCTCATCAAAGTCCATGTTATTCTCCCATCTTGAACTCCTTTCAGTGAAAACCAATACAAACTGTTGTTCACTAAAAAACGAAGGGAGTTCAAATTGGGAGGCGAGTTGGACTTTGCCGTCCAACCACCCTCTTGCAACTCACCTCATTTAGAGGTGGTAAGTTACAGAAAAAATGGAAAACTAAAAAAAAAACCACTCCTTGTCTAAACCAGGTCCCAGGGCTCCCAAAATGGCCCCCGGGACCTATAACACACATAAGGACCAAGGCAAGTAGGTAAATGCTTTACCTCATTTCAATGTTTACAAAATGGTTAGGGAATACCATTTTAAAAAGTCGAGATGAGGCATCCGTGGAGCAAATGTGTTTGAGATTGAAAGTCCAGATTAGCACTAACCCCCTCGGATACCTTATCTCGACTTTAGTAAATAGACCCTGATGTTGTAAAAAAAACAAAAAACGTAGAAATATATAAATATTTGTTTTGTATTGCTGTGATATACTTTTACATACTGCATATCACTGTGAGCTTGATTGCTTTAAGCTCTATGATACACTCACACACTGCATATTTCTGTGAGTGTTATAACTGTGTAACATTGCTCCAGGGTAAATTACATCATCAATACACAGTTATTCAGACAAAATGTATTACAGTTTGGCTTTCATCAGTTTATACTAAGAAGACACCCAGGGCCGCCATCAGAAATTTCAGGGCCCCTGGCTGAATTTTTTTTGCCAGTCCCTGCCCCCCCCCCCCCCGATATTTTTTCAATTAATATGTGACCAAAAACCGGGGGCCACAATCGCTGGATGTCACATATTAATTGATAAACTTTTGTGGGGGGGGGGGGGAGACCACCTTATACACACATAAATATACACACTTACAGACACCCTTACATACTTAGACACACAGTCACACTTACAGACAGTAACACACACATTGACTCACACACATCGGAGAAATACACACAATTACACAGACAGAGAAATACACACACATTGACACACACACTTGCACACTTGAATAAAAATTAAAAATAAAGTTTTACTTCTGGTCCTCCTCCCTGCGTAGTTAATTTAATTTGCAGGGAGGAGGATGTTTCCGGCGGTGTCACATGGAGACAGTCACGATCAGGTAAAAGCTGGCCAGGGACAGGGAGCTCTCTCCCTGACCACTCCTCCTAGAGGTGGGACTAGCACTATCTCGGAGGAGGGACTGTCACCCTTTGAGACAGTCACATGGGCAGCGAGGGCCCAGGGAATGAGTGGGCCCTGGGCAGATGCCCCGTTTGCCTGCATTTTTTTTAATTTCATTTTTTAAAGGGCTGGGGCCCGAGCGGCCATTGATGGATATAGTTACACAGACATGACAGAACAGTTCCCATTGGTTATCAGTCAGACATCCCTGAGAAATTATTTTGGCACCTTGTAGAGTTCATGAACTAGCTAATCTTTGGTACATAGTGCACAGAACTATTCGCTTAAAGATAGATGCAGCTGACTTGGAAATGTAATTTGCAAGTGAGATGCAGGTGAGTTAAAGTTTGATAAACATTTCATCCCACCACATTAACTATACATTGTGCAGAGCTAAACCAAACATGTCCGTGAACAATGTATAACCCTTTTAATAAAAGTACTGATATTTCAGTATATTTTTGTGTCTAAACCTTAGATAAAGACATCATGTTCTTTTTCCTGTCAATATTTCTTGAGGTGCTGCATTTCGGTTTGGGAATGATTTTTAGTATTAAAAAGATTAGATGGGTCTGCTCACTAAATATAAATGCCGGGTGCGTCAGGGAACGAGGGAGCGTCATTCACGGCCAAAAATCAATAGAGAAGACAGAAGACTCAGCACACCGTTAAGGGAGTTTAATCCACCAAAAAACAACAACGTTTCAGCTTAGTAAGAAAGCTCATTACTGAGCTGAAACGTCGTTGTTTTTTGGTGGATTAAACTCCCTTAACGGTGTGCTGAGTCTCCTGTCTTCTCTATTGATTTTTAGTATTACCACATTATGAAAGGTACATCAGCTGAAGTTGTTCATGTTAACAGTATTATGAATCATTCTACCATTCATATTATATTCCACGGCCATTGAATTTAATTCTGCAGTTCCAAGTATGGAAAGCCCACTGGAAAATGTCATATGGGTCTATGGGTCAAGAATAGCTTGATGAGGTTGACTTTGGTGGTTGACTTTCATTTGGAGACTAAGTAAAATTCGGCACCCGAGTTTGACTTATAAAAAAACCCCGGGTTCGAATCTTCCCAATTGAAAGTTATGGGAGGCATCATGATTAAAGCAATTTGGAGACAAGTCAAAATTGGGTCCCGAGCAAAAATATTGAATGCAAAGTATTTATTGCCTAAACTGTGAGCAATATTACCAACACAAATACTTTTTTGTGGGTTTCTCAAATATTACATTTGTTGAAAAAAAAATTAGTTAAAAAAAATTAAATTTTGATTTTTTTTTTTCCAACTCAGTGAAATGAAGATAGATAGATGGAATATTAGAAAAGACAGGAGGGTGGTATTGGAAGACTAATTCAATTAGGTACAAAGAATTAGTGGATTTCACTGAGGCATGTTAATTGAGGAGGTATTTAAAGCCTGGGATGTAGTGATAACTAGGGATTCTGCGGAAGTGAGTTTCAGAGGCAGGAGGCAGCACAAGAGAAGTCTTACCACGATTGGGAAGAGGTGGGGAGGGAGAAGGACACATGACCAACAACATCTACTTAACCCCTTAGCGACAGATGACGTGCCAGGCACGTCACGGCAAATCGAGGACTTGCCGACAGGTGACGTGCCTGGCACGTCATGCACTAAATTGAGTAAAGAAAGCGACCAGCGGTCGCTTTCTTTACTCTAACGGTGTTGCTACAATGCCTCTAGGTAGAGGCATTGTGCAACACCCCCCAAATGTGCAGGGGCGCGCTACGATCACTCCCCGGAGTGATCGTAGCAGCCATTTAAAAATGGCTGCGCCCGCTGCACACATGTGCTTAGAGAGCGAACGATCGTTCGCTTTCTAAGCATCTGCGGTGTTGTTAAAGTGCCTCGCTAGCGAGGCACTTAACAACACCTTCAGGCTCCCCAGAACCGATGGTGGTCGCTCTCCTGAGCGACTCCATCGGCTCAGTAGAAGGGAACGCTGCCTGTACAGGCAGCGCTTCCCTTCTAATGGCAAGAGCATCGGAAGTGAAAGTATTTCGCTTCCGATGCTCTAGGGGGAGCCAATCGATGCCGGCACAACAGATCTGTATGATCTGTGTGCAGGCATGTATGGTAAGTGCTCTGATGAGCACTTACCATACTGTCAAAGGCAATATTAGTAAATATTGCCTTTGACAAGTATTGATCTGCCTCCCTCACCTTACTAGTTTTAGTAAGGGAGAGAGACAGATCAGATAAAGTAAAAAATAAAATAAAATAATAAAAAAAATATTTAATAAAATTTTAAACACCAAGGGCTTTTATAAAAGCCATTTAACCCCTTCCCTGCCATTGATCGCTGTGTACGCAGTGATCATACACAGCAGCACATTTTTTGCTGTCTGTGCATTTTTTAGGGGTTAATTTTTTTTACTGTAATTCATTACAGTATAAAAAAAGCTCTTTTAAGAGAGATTAACCCCTTTCTTGCTGTAGATCACTGCCTAAGCAGCGATCTGACGCAAATGCAGCAATCTTGCTGCAGAAGCATTTTTAATTTTTTTTAAACTTTATTACACCCGTCACATGTTAATTATACCCGCTAGGGGACTACGTTTAACGTAAAACATTTTTTTTAGCTGTCTGAGCGCATGTATAGCGATCAGTAACAGCTGATAAGTGACAAAGGCGGGTTGGCGTTTTGCTCAGATGAGCATCACCATTTGTCTGGTTAGATCAATGTTTGTAAATATTTGATCTGACCCGTGTAGATCTGCCTCCCTCTCACTTGGGTTTTAGTGAGGGAGGGAGACAGAGCTGAATAATGTAAGTTTTTAATTATAATATATTTAATAGAATTGAGACCCAAAGGCTTTTATAAAAGCCATTTCCAGTATTTAACCCCTTCCCTGCAATTGATCTCTGTGTACGCAGTGATCTTACACAGCAGCACATTTTTTGCTGTCTGTGCATTTCTTTAGGGGTTAATTTTTTTTACTTTGATTTATTACAGTATATCAAAGGCTCTTTTAAGAGCTATTAACCCCTTCCTTGACGTATATCACTTCCTAAGCAGCACATATGGTCACTGCCTAAGCAGCGCATATGGAGCAATCTGGTCGCAGAAGGATTTTTTTTTGCTATCAGCATTTTTTTGTCACACTCGCTAGGAGTTAATTATACCCACTAGGGGATTACGTGTATTCCTTTTGAAGCTGTCTGAACGCGTGTATAGCGATCAGTAACAGCCGATCAGTGGCAAAGGGTGATTTCTCAGATGAGCATTACCATTCGTCTGGTTCGATCAATATTGGTAAATATTGTTCTGATCCATATAGATCTGGCTCCCTTTCCTCACTTGAGTTTTAGTGAGGGAAAGAGACAGATCTGTATAACATAATTTTTTAATTGTAATAAATTAAATAAAATGTTAAAAAATTGTGAGTCCCAGGGGCTTTTATAAAAGCCATACCCTTTGTATAGTGTGGTGTATTAACCCCTTCCCTGCCACTGATCACTGCACAGCAGAACATTTTTTCTTGTCTGTGCATTTTTAGGGGTTAATTTTTTTGTACAGTACTACAAAGGCTCTTATAAGAGCTATTAACCCCTTCCTTGCTCTACATGTTCAAATTCCAAGTTTGAAAATCAAAAAGCGCACCTCTCAAATGTAGCCTTTCAACCCCTAACAAAGCTGACAAAGCTATGCATGGGTGGTATCCCTGTGCTCGGGAGATGTTGCTGAACATATATTGTGGTATTGTTTGTCAGTGACACATACCGAAATATGTGAATGTGTGTCTAAAGTGCAATGTATGTGGGAAAAAATACACAATAAAATGACTACCACAAACTTTGACAAAGGCTGGTGGTAGAATTGGTGCATGGAAAGTGTTAAAATAACACCATTTAAAATAGCCTAGGGTGTCTACTTTTACAAAATATATACTTTTTGGGGTAAAATACACTGTCCTACTTTAAAAAAAAAAGTCCCAAATGAAAGATGGGCTCAGGCTGACTACACGTCAATATTCCAAGTTGAAAATGCGCTCCTTCACAATGTGGCCCTTTAACCCCCAAACAACCCAACAAACCTATGCATGGGTGGTATCCCTGTACTCAGGATATGGTGTTGAACACATATTGGGTTATTGTTTGGCAGTGACACATACCAAAATCTGTGAATTTATGTCTAAAATACAATATTTGTGAAAAAAAAACACACAAAAATTACTACCACAAAATTTGACAAAGGCTGGTGGTAGAATTAGTGTATGGAACGTGTTAAAATACCACCATTTGAAATAGCGTAGGGTGTCTACTTTTAAAAAATATATGGGTTGATGGGGTAAAATACACTGACTGGTTTCAAATATGTCCCAAATGGGACATGGGTGCAGGCGGTCTGCATGTCAAAATTTCAATTTGGAAAACCAAAAACTGCACCTACCAAATTTGGCCTTTTACCCCCCAAACAACCCAACAAACCTATGCATGGGTGGTATCCCTGTACTCAAGAGATGTTGCTGAACACTTATTGGGGTGTTATTTGGCAGTGACACATACCAAAATCTGTGAATTCATGTCTGAAGTACAAGGTTTGTGAAAAAAAACCACAAAAAAATTACTACCACAAACTTTGACAAAGGCTAGTGGTAGAATTAGTGCATGGAAAGTGTTAAAATACCACCATTTGAGATAGCCTAAGGTGTCTACTTTTAAAAAATATATGGGTTGATGCGGTAAAATACACTAGCTGGCTTCAAATATGTCCCAAATGGGACATGGGTGCAGGCTGTCTGCATGTAAAAATTTAAAGTTGGAAAACAAAAAACTGCACCTCACAAATTTGGCATTTTAGCCCCCAAACAACCCAACAAACCTATGCATGGGTGGTATCCCTGTACTCAGGAGAAATAGTAGAATCTATTTAGCATGTTTTTTCGTTCGCTTTTGTCGATGAGGAGAAGTTGTTTCAAATAAAAGTCAGGAAATTTGTGCATTTTTTTTTTTTACCATATTTTATTATTTTTTTTAAATAATATGATAAGATATGATCAAAAATATGGCATCCATAGAAAGCCCTTCTTGTCCCGATAAAAAAAAATATATAATATGTGTGGGTACAGCAAATGACGAAGAAGAAAATTACTGCTAAACACAAACAGCACAGAAATGTTAAAATAGCCATTGTCCAGAAAGGACAAAAATGTTTCAAAGGCTCTGTCCTTAAGGGGTTAATGACCTCAGTTAATTTGTCTCAAGTCATTGAATACCACTGACTGCAATAGTTAGAGTTACAAACCAGTGATAACTCACATCATTGAAAAGAGCCCAATGTCCTCTCCTGAAAGAAAAAGAGAGAACAGGATAAAGAAAAGGGAAAAAAAGTGGAAGACAAAGGGGAATGAGGCGGTGGAAAGAAATGAAAAATAAGTGGATGGGAAAAGTAGGTTAGGGGGAAAAGAGAAAGGGGGGAACGGGAAGAGTAAAATGCAAAGGAAAGTTCATCCACCCTAACTACATTTAGAGCACATATATTCCGTGAACTCACTCATGACTGTATGTTTGTAAATATATGCATTTTATCTTTCAATATTTGTATTTTTGATAAAATTTGAAATAAAGATTATATATATATATAAAAAAAAGAGCCCAATTTTACAATAGCACGTTTGCTTACTGGTCATCAGTACAGATCATGTCAAGTAAATATTTTTCCCTATCTATCAATTTCTAAACATGTTACATTCAGCCCTGCAACCCCATTAATTGCATTTTTTCAGTTTTCTATCTATGTGATGTTTTGTTACAATATTGTGCTCATTACATTATAATTTGCAATACACCATATGTCCGCCCTTTTAATAATTATCAACATATTGTACAGTGTATGTAAGAGCCTCATTCCCAGTTATTCTTTGCCATTGCTTTTAATATTTTAACTTGTGAACAAAGTGTTAACTGCTCATTCTGTTTCTTAAACATATTCAGAAAAAAATGAGTCATCAATTGCAGGAACATCCTTAAAATAGCAAACATATTCTAATTAGCATTCGTTATAATAAATTTGCCATTTTAAAATAAAATACGAGATTTGCACTAACCTTATGCCAGTTAGTAAGGTAAACAGAGAGTCGGATGGGGTTACATTAGAATTTGGTGATAGTACAGTAACTCATGCAAGTTTCATTTGGACAAATAGAAGAGTTAGATAATCCACTAGTTGAAGGAATGGTTACAATGACATGGAAGGGGGAAGTTATCATCATGGATGACTTTAACCATCCTGATGAAAATAACTGCTTGGGCCAAGAGTACACATATTATAAACTCCCTACTGGGATTATCGCTAAAGCAGGTAGTTGAGAGGGAAAAGTTAAAGTATCTTAACATGTATAGCTTGGAGGAAAGACGTAACAGTGGGATATGATAGAAACATTTAAATACATAAACGGAAACCTACTATAGGGACTCTATTTACATTTGTTTGTGTATCTCATTATACATCTCCTGAGGAAGCCGTGATTGGAGTTCCGGCGAAACGCGTAGAGACAGAGACTTCAGCAGCTGCAGTTCTTCTCACTGATCCTGCTCCTTGCCATATCCAGGTTACGTTTTTCGTTCCAGTCCTGGACTTTTCTGCACTTTTGACCATTACCTCTTGTGAGTTTGTTTTTAGCAGGGGCCATTGTGTTTTTTACCATCAGTCTGGTCCTGCACATGTTGTTCTGTCATGTTATACTTTCAGATATTAAATTTATGACCAAAGCACGATATCTCCAATAAGTTTTCTACAAATTCTCTTGTGAGTTTCACAATATTGCACCATTATTGTTTTCGTGTGTTTTTTAACTTAAGGTATGACCTAAGCAGTCTTTAGGGTTTTAGAGTATGTTTATGTGTTATTTTAAGCATTGCTTAATATATTATCACACCATTTATTTATTGGCCAAAACATCAGATGGCAATATTGACTGTAAATTATATGTATTAACTTATATTTTGCCATAAATGTATCTAATGTATATTATCAGAAGTTAATATGTCTCCAAGGCTGGCTATTCCCCTTTAATCTGTATAAATATGAACTGAAATAATATACTTATGTACTGAAGGCATTAATAGCTGATCTTGTTCAGCCAATATAAGAAGGACTGAAGGAGGAGTATATCTAGCACCAGACGAAGGCCATAGGTGAACCACGTTGTGCCACGCCCCCACCACGGAAGTGTACTGCTGAAATCCTCTACAGATGGAATCACGGAGACCCTACACATGCGGATAAATGGATATTCGGCTCCCCTCTCCTTTGGAGCAAGTTTGATTATTTTAATTGTAAGCTTTTGAATTTTCTCTTTTCCATGCATAAATATGCCCTGTGAGAACATATTAGGACAAAACAACATCCTCCAACTTAAAATTTAATTCAAACAGTTTATGTTTCTCTGTCTATTGGTTCACATGATGATATGTTAAAGGTATATGAGCAGCACTCTGTTTTTGTTTAAATGTATTATTTGTTGCATGCTTATGGTCATTGTGTATGAGGTTGCAGCAAGTGTAATCACACACTCTTTTGGTGTACATCATATGTTTTTTATATATTAGCGCTATATCACATTATTAAATTTTCCTTCTACATACAGGGAATAAACACTGTAAAGGAGGAGGAGTATATTTAAAAGAAGAAACACTACCACAATAAGAGGGCATAGTCTTAAATTAGTGAGGCCAAGATGTAAAAGTAATATCAGGAAATATTACTTTACTGAGAGGGTAGTGGATGTATGGAATAGTCTTCTAGTGGAAGTGGTAGAGGTAAGCACAGTGAATGAGTTTAAGCATGATTGGGATAGGCACAAGGATATCCTAGGTATAAGATAGGGAACTGGGGGCTAATAAAAGTATTTAGAAAATTGGGCAAAAGTATTTAGGAAAATGGACCAAATGGTTCTCATCTGCTGACATATTGATTGTTTCTATGAAGATATGTTTGAGGGGTGGAGAGGCAGCCCACACAATATAATCTTAATTAATTATTTGAGGAGAAATGATATGTCGGGGGCATTTCATAAAATGTCCGTAGAGGACAAGTGACTGACAAGGCTTTAAAATGACAGCATATCTAGGTGCCCAAGGACTGAGGTAGTGGGGCCAGTACCAGTCATGTTCCTTCCAGCACATATAATTATTGTGACATCCAAATAATCAGTAATTCAGCCTCACTATGCTGTGCAGTTTTTCATAATTTCAAAACTCTGAAAATAATTTGATTTGTACTGATATGGAAGAAAGTGAAAAAAAAATATTTCCGCAATATAAATATAACAAAACATGCTACAGATAATGCTAATTGATATAGATGAGAAATACCAAAACATTACCATGTTATATTATATTTTATATCAATAAGTAAATAAAAACGGGGCCATTTTTATCAATATTTTGCAGCCTTTACTCCTATTGTTGATGTCCACATAGAATTGCATTGTCCAAACTGTAACTGTTTATTCAGCTCTATAAATCTCTCACACTCTTCAAAAAGCCTCTCAAAACTCAACTCTTCTAATAGGCTTACAGCTCATCCAACAACATCCAAACATAAGTGTTCACTAACGTCACCTGTCCAATTCACCCAGGCCCTTATTTTAAGTCCTTGTGTTGGACTCCAGCTGACATTGTCCCTTGCTATACACTTCTCCGCCCCTTGCATCCTACCAAGGAATCATGTGATGCTACTAGTGGGTTGACCTTAATCCATATTTTTTTTTTTTTTTTAGCATCTCTTATGTTCCTTTCTGTGGCCATTTCTCAGCTATTGATGCCTGACCGTAGCACCTTGTGTTTAATTTCTTTGTGTCCAAGACATACAGAATAGACATGGGTGAGTGAATGCTCTTTGCTAAAGCAAGGTCGGACATAGACGATTGTTGATACAGATTGGAAATAACTGTGCAGCAGTCGTTCAGCAATTTTGGCCCATCTGATTCTGATTCAAGCCTATATCAATAGACGTCCAATGTTAATTTATCAGAGGAGTAGAAAGTAGTACAGATGTTTTTTCATCTTAACTAAAACTTCGGATGCCATTTTGCATTAATATATTAGTCCCAGCTGGTGTTGCTTAATAGTATTGCTTATTGTCATTTCAATTACATTAATAGCGATGAAAAAAAAAAAGTCTGTTTCTATTATTTTCAGCTGGGGAACTCTTGGCAGCACTAGCAGCAGCATCAACAACAAGCAGATGCAAAGTAATGGTTTTTTTATTTTTTGAGGGGTGGGGGGGTATCTGTCATCAAACATCTGAGATGAATCCTTGCATCATTATTCCAGTCTCAATGATTATTAACCTTGTTGTTTTTTGTCAGATGCCCATCACTTCTGCATCCATGAAGCTTGTTAGACTAAACATAAACGTTTAGTTATCTCTGCATCAAATTTGCCCATGTTGCTTGCTGCTCGTGGTTTTGGATGGTTTCGGAGGGAAATCTAAATGGCAAGGTTGGCTCTAACCGATTTTAACGTGTGTTGGTTTATATAACATCATGGAGGATAATGTTATACTATACACTACATGACCTACCTAGTTAGGGATATTTACTCGGATATATTAACATACATGTTTACAGTAGAATGGCATCTTGGAATTAAAATACATAAATGCACTGTATAGGAGACTTTAGCAATAAGTAATGCAGGGGCGGATCTTGCCCCTGAGTAACTAGTTTGCGCCAGACTAGCAGCACACCTACATGAAATATATCCGAGAGGCCTATGGCAGCAGTGAATTCAGAAAAAACTTCATATACTTTTCATGCTGGTTGAACTGAGTGAGTGACTCTAATGCTGAATACAGTGCTGTCATCGGCCTCTCGGATCTATGTCATGTATTTTCAGATTTTGTGTGCTGTCATTTCGGAGCAATCCCCCCCCCCCCCTCGGAAATAAAGCACGGGAAATAATAAGTAGATTTATTGTTAACAGAGATAAACGTTTAAAGTTTACCAGTCTTAAGATACCAGTCTTGAGTGTAAATGTAGCAGGTCCTTATAACAAAATTAACATATTGATTACCATTTTGTTTTTATTTGGGACCATAAAAGTGCATGACAATGAGAATATATTAGTAAACGCTGCGCTGTACTGAAGTGTGGATCTCACATATTTCTGGGGCAGTAATATCTCTATGATAACTGTGCAAATACTAACAACTATTACAGACATCACACCTTCTGTAGGGCAACATTTTTATTTATGGGAACACTGCTGTGTTTCTGTGAGGTGTTGACGTGTCGAAACATAGAAACATAGAATGTGTCAGCAGATAAGAACCATTTGGTCCATCTAGTCTGGCCAATTTTCTAAATACTTTTATTGGTCCCCAGTTCTGATGGCATCTTGATGTTTCTTACAAGACGATTCTAGAGGTTTCTTGTCACCTTCAGCGTTGCTCAGAGCAATACCTAAATGTAATTCTGAACCTACTTTGACTTTATCATTAGTGTTGAAAAAGCCATAACACTGTAAAAAAAAAAAAAAAATACATCTGTCACACCAGCTGTTAAACCACTTCTTTGGCATTATTTCTGATTGATGAACTTACAAAAAAATGTTTAAAATATTATTGCATTTCCATCTTTTGCGTAATAGAGGACATGGTAGTCTATTCATGGGATATCCTTTAATGATACATACGCTAAAATACCGGACCTCCTAAAGATTTTATTCCAGTAGGTTTAACTTGTAATCTTATTTATCAGTTTAATGCTGTGTCTGTGGAAGATGTTGACACTTTAACACATTGAGGAAACATGTTTTTGTGTGTGTTTAACTGTAAGTTATCGCATTCTAATTTGGTGTACTAATAAAAACGTATGACTTTCCTTGATGCCAGAAGTATCCTTATAAAGCAGATTTAAAAAAAAAAAAGTATTGTTTACATTCATGATGTATATTACACACACACACACATGTCATGTGAGTTGTTAAAATTAAATAATAATATTCATTTTATATGTATCTTATAGCTCATATGCCCCAAGTGGTCACATGTGGTACTGAAAGTGAAAGGGACTCTGACAACACTAAAATTGCTTATGTTGTTATTGCAGAGAATAAAAAAACATGCAATACATTGTGTTACCAAAATTGCATGCACACGCATAAATTAAGGGAATTATATGTCTACTTTTTTTTGGTAAATGAAAGGTTACTTTATGATGATTAAAATGCTTTTTGAATATTATTTCTGTTACTTGATTGCTGATTTATTTAACTATTACTGCAGGATTGTCTTTTTCGCTAGGTGGAAATTGTTTGATAGAATCTCTCCACATATGACACCGCTGTCAGATCTTTTTGATCGACAGTGTTGCTTTCTTCGTGAACTTTGAATGTGTCAAATTTCACAACTTCTGCTAAAGGTAGATTTGTATCTCAGAGTTTGACACATGCAGATTCCACTGATAACGTATCACTGTTCTTACATAAGACATTGTATAGACTGTGAGATGCAAATATGCATGTGAGCTGAAGTTGTGTAAATACTGCAACATTATAAAAGTTAACTGTAATGTCAGGAAATTCACTAAGAAAACAATATTTTTTAAAATGGGGCTTATGTTAATGATTAAATAATGTCAGACTACTTCAACATTAGACCATAATTTACTTTCAAATTGGCTGTTTGGTATCTGAAGTATTGGGGCCTTTGGATCTGAACATTTTCACTACAAAGACCAACTACAGTTCGGATTCATGGATGATTGCCACATTTCGGCTTTTTAAATCTCCTATTCTGAGATGGAGAATTGAAATTAAAAAATGTAAAATAAAAATAAACCCAACTGACTTCTGCTGGCCTCATAAATAAATAAATAAAAAAAAACCTGTACCCTCAAAACATTTGGGTGGGCAGGGCTAAAAGCCTCAGCTCAACCTAATAATCAATGGGACTGGGAAAAAAAATAATCAAGGGGGGCTAGGGTAAGTGCCATGCAAATAAAATATAATTAACTGTTCCTGAGGTCCAATGGGGATCTGCAACACCCTCGATCCTCATCTTCTGCCCAGAGAATAGGAAAAACACCCAAAAAGCAATGAACCCACCTATTCTAATTTTAAAAAGCCACCCCCAGCAGGGGGCAGATGCATAATGGAATCTTTGCTCTGAGAGTGAGAATGTTATTTTAAGAAGAAATGGCATGTGATTCAGATGCCTTCAATAATAATATTTTTTGTTCAGAAGTTCGGCATATATTGTGTAGACCCTTACGCTTATTTTTCCCATAAATAAGTAAAAAAATAATCAAACAAAAACAACCAGAAGTGCATTACTCCTACCCAGAGGCGTCGCTAGGGGGGGGCTACTGGGGCTGAAGCCCCGGATCTCCCCTCCATAGCCCCGAATGGAGACACTGACCACGCCCCCTCGCACTCGGCTCCGCCCCCTCAAGTTTGATCCCGCCTCCTGCATGCTGTATGCTGAACAGCAGCAGACTCCATCCCCTCACGATAAGCTCCGCCCCTCGTGTTTAGCTCTGCCCCCTCAAGTTTTGCAGGTGAGTGTTTGGCAGAGTGTGAGTGGCAGAGTTATTAGTGTGCAGGTGTATGTATGTGAGGTAAGTGGCAGAGTGTAAGTGGGTGTGAGTGGCAGAGTTATGAGTCTGCATGTGTATGTAAGTAGCAGACTGTGAGTGGCAGAGTTATTAGTGTGCATGTGTATGTATGTGAGTGGCAGAATGTAATTTGCAGAGTAAGTGGGTGTGAGTGGCAGAGTTATGAGTGTGCATGTGTATGTATATGAGTGGCAGAGTGTAAGTGGGTGTGAGTGGCAGAGTTATGAGTGTGCATGTGTATGTATGTGAGTGGCAGAATGTAATTTGCAGAGTGTAAGTGGGTGTGAGTGGCAGAGTTATGAGTGTGCATGTGTATGTATATGAGTGGCAGAGTGTGAGTGGCAGAGTGTAAGTAAGTGTATGTGTGTGAGTGTGGCAGAGTGTGATTGGAAGAGAGTGTGTGTGAGTGTAAGCATGAGTGGAAGAGTTATGAGTGTGTATGTGTGTGAGTGGCAGAATGTAAGTGTGTGTAAGTGGCAGAGTGTGATTGTATGAGTGAGTGTGCAGAGTGTGAGTGTTTGGAAGAGTGTTAGTTATGAGTGTGCATGTATGTGTGTGGCAGAGTGTAAGTGTGGGTGAGTGGCAGAGTTTTGGAGTGTATAAGTGTGAGCAGCAGAGATATGAGTGTGCGTGTGAGTGAGTGTAAGCATGAGTGGAAGAGTTATGAGTGTGTATGTGTGTGAGTGGCAGAATGTAAGTGTGTGTAAGTGGCAGAGTGTGATTGTATGATTGAGTGTGCATAGTGTGAGTGTTTGGAAGAGTGTGAGTTATGAGTGTGCGTGTATGTGTGTGGCAGAGTGTAAGTGTGGGTGAGTGGCAGAGTTTTGGAGTGTATAAGTGTGAGCAGCAGAGATATGAGTGTGTGTGTGTGAGTGTAAACGTGAGCAGCAGAGTTATGAGTGTGTGTGTGTGGCAGAGTGTAAGTGTTCGAGAGTGAAAGCATAAGTGGCAGAGTTAGGAGTGTGTGTCAGTGGCAGTGAGATTACTAGGAGAAAATGTGATTAATTACTATTAATCATATTGAATGTGATAATCAAGTGTGAAACAGTGCTCATACCATTTTTATTTTCACACCTGATTATCACATTCAATATGAATAATAGTGATTCATCTTTATATATAGTCTTTATGTTGATGGCAATGAGTCCATACACATGGCATTAAACATCACATGGACCTCGTTATACTATTAAACCCATACATTATGAGTGTATGAGCTGCTCATTATATTATAGGCTTTACTCATGAAAGAGAGAATTGCAGGGAAGTGAGATGGGAATTTCAAAATTAAGGCTAAAGTAGCAGAGCTGGAAAAATTCTCGCATTCAGTTGAATTCCCATCTCAATTCCCTGCACTTCTCTCTTTTATTAGGTTGGTAGAAGGAGCATACCTTCATACCTCAGGCTATTCTCCCCAAGTTTTTTACCCCTTTTTATTAAAAAATTAAAAATATTTGTGATGTGAGTGTGAGAGTTGCAGGTTTACACACGAGTCTGCGTGGCAGAATGTCTGTGTGGGAAAGGCCATCTGTGTGTATAAGGGTGTCTGTGTGTAAGGTTGTCTGGATGTGTGTGTGAGTGTAAGGTTTTCTATTTAAGGGTATCTATGTGGGGGGGGGGGGTCAGGGTTGAGTCATTTTTATATGCTCAGTTATTTTTAAATCATGGGAATTTGCTCACATACAAGTGTGTGTGTGTGATGTAAGTTGGTGTGTGTAAGTGGGATTGTGTGTCTCTGTGTGTAAGGGTGTGTGTATGTATGTGTGACTGTGCATGTGTGACTGTGCAAGTGTGAATGTGTGTGTATGTGTGGCTGCATGTGTATGTGTGTGTATTTGTGGCTGTGTATTTTTGTGTATAAGTGTAACTTTGAGTAATGTGAGTTTTTTGTGTGCTGCGAGTCTTATTGTCAGTCACACACACGCATATAGTCAGTACCAGACAGACACAAACACACTCATACAGTCACAGACAGACACACACACAGTCAGTCACAGACACACACATATACATTCTGTCACAGTCAGACATACAGTCACACACACATACAGTGGGTCACATAAACACACAGTCACACACACACATGCAGTCAGTCATACACACAAACACACACTCTGTCACATACACTTACGCACAAGTCAGCAATTTTGTTGTTGTTTATGATAAAAAAAAAATGCATCTATCAATATGTCCCCCTCTTGGCTGCTATACCTCATTCTAGCCTGGTCTGTGCCCTGCTGTTGTTTCTAGCCCTGCTGAGCACACTCAGCGCTCGGACACTATAGTACGGTGCATGTGGGGATGGAGCAGGAAGACTGTGCAGCCGGTGCACACACTGCTCCCCCGCGCTCCGCTGGATAAATAAAATGATCCCAGCGGCGAGGGCACCATGCAGGGACAACAATAACTGGGCGCCAGGTATAATTTCCTGGTGCCTGGGATTTGTTGAGCCCCGATATATACCCATATATACCTATTGTTCATTGGCGTCAATTATATCAGTCTGTATGCTGCCTAACCATGTGATTTTATTTACTCTACTTCTATAAAATCTATCATGGGCTCCAGCCCCGGATGTTTTGGAGACCTAGCAACGCCCCTGCTCCTACCAACAGGTGCCACTAGGTAGTGAGTGATGACCCTATTCACACTACTACTAATAAACGGAACAAAGAGGGGACAGAGGGGGTATGGGATAAACATTTAAATACATTAAGGGAATCATCAGTAAAGGAGGTGACTATATTAAAAAGAAGAAAATTACTGCAACAATAGAACGTATTCTAAAATTAGAAGGGCAAATTTAAAAGTAATATCTGGCAGTATTACTTTACTTAGAGAGTAGTGGATGCATGGAATAGCCTTCCATCAGAAGCGGTAGATGTTAATACAGTGAAGGTGTTTAGGCATGTATGAAAAAGGCTTAAGGCTAATTTATATATATATAATAAGGCCCGGGAATAATGAAATAATTCTGAAAATTTGGCGACTTGATGGGCCAAATGGTTTTCCTCTGCCAACACATGTTTCCATTAAAAAAAAAAATATATAGCAATTGGACCTTTTAATTAGTTCACAATATTTTGTTGTTTAGTGAATGAACAACACTTTTTTATGAATAAATTCCTAACATACTATGTGTCTTTAAAATCCCAGAGAGACATTTAAATAATGTGCGTTTTCACTCGTAGTAGAAAAAAAGCAACATGTGAAATAAGGCATTTAATTTAACAGTAAATTGGGAAAAAAAAACAGAGTTATGTAAATGTGTATGTTCTTCATTTAAAAGCAGTGATTTCCTCTTCTTTTTTAAATTCCCGCGACTTCAGTTGTTTCACATTCATAGATGTATTCAGCAATGTCTCTTTAGACAAGATATAACCACATTAGGGTCCCAATATATTAGAAGAAGCTTGCCTCGTTTTGACAAAGTTTACTGTAGAGTATGTTGTGTTAATGACGCTTTGATTCTTGTTCTTTGTGAAATAATAGCATTTTACTTCAAATTAAAACACTTAAATCTTGTTGCAGGCTATTATGTTTCTGTAATTTACAAGAACACAACACACTCTTCATACATCAACATTCTTAATTAAATAGGGCAGTTTATTATAAACCACCACATCTGTTTATAGTTATTGTTGAGAGAAAAACGTCTTATTTCAATAACATTACTGTTTATGCAGTTATTATAAGTCCAGTAAGAAACAAATTTAAATTAAAGCCCACCATTAGAACATAATCTGTTGTAATTGAATCAAAATGTTGTTGAAGTCAAAGTCAATATGTAAAAGGCTTTATTTTGAGGCTGAGCCTAATAGTGTGCGTTAAATTAATTAAATATTACATATGAATTTACACCGCATGCATGGTGATAGGAAGCTTAATGGTATAATGTCTGTGCAATACATTTGCATTAGATGTTAGTAACATTATATACCATCGGGTAATAGCATACAATATAGCTATCAAGTTTATCTGCTCCCTGGAGCTGAGGTCAGGAATACACCCATATTATGATAGAGTCACTTTAGCTTGCTCCATGGACACTCCTACTTTCCTTGCCGTGTCCTAGGTTGGAAAAATACTATTATTTAATTTATCTCACAAGCTATGCTGAAAAATGGGTTACTCAGCAAATAAAAGTGGGATTTTTTAGCTACATTGAACGAGCCTATGTGTCACCCTGCATGAAAGGCATAAGGCTGTTTTTCCGCTCTGCTGGTGATGGGTTCTCATTTGTGCATTTTGTTAATTGAAGCTTCAGATTAAAGCACCTTCAATCACACTTATTCGCGTGGACCTTTTCTCTGCATCCTATTCAAAGTCTGAAGTTTTGTATGGGCGGAGTAGCCCTGCGTTGAGAGAATCAATGGGTGCCGATTACCGTTTTTTCTGTAGGAGGAGTACATAACAGCTCGGGGAGGGCTGTGGAGACCAGGGACTCTCATGGATCTATTCAATAACATTCGACTTTCATTTTGAGACTGAATCAAATTCGGCACTCGAGTTTGACTAAGAAACAAAACCCAGGTTCGAATCTTCCCCATTGAAAGCAGTGGAAGGCAAAATTATCAAAGCTATTTTTGAGACTAAGTCAAACATTGGTGCCAAATTTGATGTAGTCTCAGAATGAAAGTCGACCTCCAAAGTTGACTTTTATTAGAGTGAATATATTGAGTTAGGCTCACTTTCTTTGTGATAAGCAGCATAACAATTGTATAATTACCGTATTTTCCGGCATATAAGACAACTTTTTAACCCAGGAAAATCTTCTCAAAAGTCGGGGGTCGTCTTATACGCCAGGTGTCGTCTTATAGGGCGGGAGCTGAAACTTCAGAGCCGGACTGGAGAATCTGCTATTGCCACATATGGTGGGGGAAGCTCAAAAACTTCCGTGACCGCATCCCCACTGTATTTGGCGACAGTAGGAAAGCAGCAAGTGTGGCACTGTACAAGTACGGTAGAAGAAAATGCACTCACCAGGATTCGTGGAAAGAAGTGACTTAACGAGGTCCCGATGACGAGGTGAGGGGGCTCCTCACCGGGAAGGTGTAAGTGAAGGGCGGAGCAAGCTGCAGGCGTCCAGGATGCCCTGGCTATGGAAAAAAGAGAGCGGTGCTATGCCCAGAAAAACACGCCTCTTTCACCCGTCTGGCCCGCCCTTGTGTCCTATTACCGTACCTCCTTCTCTGCCTCTCAGATCTCGCTCCTGAGGACTGCAGTGAAGCAGTATAGGCGCGCATGTGCAAGATCTGAGAGGCAGAGAAGGAGGTACGGTAATAGGATACAAGGGCGGGCCAGACGGGTGAAAGAGGTGAGTTTGCACTACCGCTCTGATAGTCTTGGAGACAGGGAGGACTGGGCAGGCAGGAAGAGCTGACCAATCCAAGCAGGCTTTGTATACAACAACCAGCCAATCGCCGGTAAGGTACAGCGCTTGCCATGATTGGCTAGTTGTTGTATACTGGGTACCACATACAGTGCAGCACCAGTATCTGTACCTGTTCACACAGTATAGCACCAGTACATACAGTACAGTATACAAATGTCCAACAGTCAAAACCCCATCATGGCTCCACCAGCAGGAAGAAAGCAATATGAAGTCAGTTTCAAACTTAAAGTTGTAAACTTGGCCATGGAACATAATAACTGCGCTGCTGCAAGACAATATGGAGTAACAGAAAAAATGGTTCGGGTCTGGAAAGCAAATGAAAAAGCATTAAATAGTATGCCAAGGGGTAAATGTGCATTAAGAAGAGGCACCCCACATTGGCCAGAACTCGAAAAACATGTAGCAGACATGGTGAATGAGCATCGCCAAAACGGTTATGTAGTGACACAAAATAAAATACATTTGTTTGCACTTCAGTGGGCCAAATCTAACCCAGATCACAGCAACAGATTTAAGGCCACTGTATCCTGGTGTACTAGATTCATGGGAAGGCATAATATGGTACTGAGGCAAAAGATGAAAATTGCCCAAAAATTACCTGCAGATCTTGATAGCAAAGTAAATAGTTTCCATCGATACGTAATACAACAGCGAACTAAACATGGCTATGCATTAAGTAGTATTGGAAATATGGATGAAACTCCAATGAATTTTGATATGCTTAGAAATAAAACTGTCCATCAAAAAGGTGAAAAAACAATTTTAATTAAAACAACAGGACATGAGAAGTCCAGTTTTACAGTGGTACTAGGATGCCCAGCTGATGGCACCAAACTGAAACCAATGATTATTTAAAAAAAAAACAATGCTGAAACTCAAGTTCCCTGTTGGTTGTTTTGTACATGTGAATGAAAAAGGCTGGATGGATAAAGAAGGGGTAAAGCTATAGCTTGATAATGTATGGAGCAGGCGACCAAGTGGACTTATTCAAAAACGTAGTCTACTGGTGTGGGATATGTTCAGGGCTCATTTAACTCCCAGCACCAAGCAAAGGCTTGCAAGACTAAACACAGATATGGCAGTTATTCCTGCAGGATTGACATCATTGGTAAAGCCACTGGATGTGTGCCTAAACAAATAGAGCAAAAAGCAAAAAGAAAAGAAGGACAGGAGGGACACACTGTGCACAAAAAGAATGGAGGTCACTGACGTTTCGGCTGTAAAGCCTTTATCAAGGGGACCACAATAGATAATAGACAGGTAAATGTATTTATAAGGCAGAAATCGCGGGAAAACAAAATACAAACAGATGATTGGATAAATAAACATACTTAATATAACACCCTGCCGGAACTATAGGAGTAATCCCGATGGCGGCCGCCATATTGACGCACAGCGCGGCATGATGACGTCACGCCATGCGTCAAGTAACTTTATTAGCAGAGACGAGCAGACAAACTCTATGCTCGTCTATGCACACATATGCAGACATTCTAGCAAATGGAAACTAACGGCAGAACACAAACTACACTGCCAATTATAGAATAAAGCAAGGGTATAATAAAAAAAACATAAATACAGTATACACCATTGCAAGCAATAGAATAAAAAATATGACAGAAACAAAAAATCGAAAAAAATCGCTATATAAAAAAAGAAAACATCAAAAAAAAAGAAAAAAATTTACATGAACCTGCAAAACAAAATATGCAAAAGAAAGGGGGCTACAAAAGCCACAATGCCACATAATAAAAAAAAATATCAAATTGAAAAAATAAGTAAACAATACCAAAAAAGATTAAAAACTGTTTTATGTGTATTATAACAATAAAAGAAAAAAATGAAAAAACGAAAAAAGAGAGAAAAAAGGACACAAAAAAACTAGTTATTAACAAAATCAGAAAAAAATATAAATTCACTACCCAAAAAAAGAATATATAGAAAAATATATTAAGGAAAGCAATAATTGTAATGGACTCATTAAGCAGCAAAAAACACATTAAATATGCTGTGCATGTATCACATATAGAGCTAATTTACAACAATAATCAGGTTATCACCATAATGCAGAAAACCAGAAGAATAAAAGAAGAACATTATTCCTAGTAAGACATCCAGTTACGGGACTGTGTAGTGACGTCCATATGCCGGCACATCCATACAATAAACTGTAAAAAAACAAAAAAATTAAAAATGGTTAAAACCATAACAGACCACAGCTGGAGGTGGAAAAATATTATATTAAAAGAAACAAGCGGTACGAAAAAAACAGTACAAGAAAAAGAGATTGGCCAAAGTGAAGGTGAAAAATCACATTAAAATAGTAGACAGAGTACATGATGTGTGCCTAAACAAGCCATTTAAAGATCGCATTCGAGAACAGTGGAATGAATAGATGGTAAGCTGCGAAAAGTCATTCACAAAAGGAGGAAACATGCGTGCTCCACAGTTGGATGTTTTGTGCAAATTTGTCATAAAAGCCTGGAATGATATTGATGCAGAAACAGTAATCAAGTCTTTCAAGAAGTGTGGCATATCAAATTCATTGGATGGTATGGAGGACAACTACTTGTGGCAAGATGAAGAGGAAGCCGAAGCTGGGACCACACCATCTGATACGGAATTCGATCCATACGATGACTGCCTTACAAATGTATCGCAAGATGTCATTGATGTACTTATGATATCAGATGACGAACAGGAGGATTTTGAAGGCTTTTAAAGGGAAACTGTCACGCCAGCAAAACCTGTAAAAATACCGTATCTTGCAGTTTTGATGGGCTTTGCTAACTCGCCAGGGACTTGCCCGCACTTGCTCACTCTCTATTGTTTGTTATCTTCCTCCTATCATCATCAGTTCCAGTTTGGTTGACAGCTTAGAAAACAAACAGCATGGCAGCTCCCATGGGTTTATTGTCTTATCGTTCCTTTCAGCTTTAGAGTGAATTAGGAAAAGTTTAATCCACTTGCACTGTTTTATGTTTACATGTTTGATGACAAACAGCCTTATGTTTATAAGTGACAGTTTTCCTGCTAAGTACCTGCATGTCATAAGTATTTGAATTAAAATTACCATATTGAAATCAAATCTGATGTTTTTTTCATTTTTATTTGGTTTGCGTTGGAAGAGGGGTAGTCTTATACGGCGAGTATATCCCAACTGGAAAAGTTGGGGGTCGTCTTATACGTCCAGTCGTCTTATCCGCCGGAAAATACGGTATATCCAATATGTACTACACTTAATATGATATAGCCTATATAGTGCATTACATAAAGGTAGTAACTGAACGTAACTGTAATAGTAGTAACTGTAATTCTTAATATTAAGGCAAGTAATGACAAAGAACGATGGAAAGTGCTTTTTCCATAAAGCGTTATTAAAAATTCAAAATGTATAACTAATTCAATCAATAACATGTTGAAAAAATGAAAAGATAGTTAGCATTGCCAGAAGTTTTAAAACATATTGTCATGTGAGTACATATCCACGTGTGGGTCAGTATACCTTTCCAACCATGGAACTTAAGACTATATATTGTAAACATCCTCAATAACATCATCAACCAAGGCAATACAACATGAGTCATACATGATTTTAAAATTAGAAACATGTCATTTGTTGTTGTCTGCTTGATGCTTATTTAATGCACAGATACATTTGACTACCAGTCACTTCTATCTTCTTTATTAAATTATCTTAATTGCATTTATCTAACTTGTGTGCAGTAAATTTCTTTTTAATTTAAACAATTACATACAAATGATCTTGTTACATCAGTTGGCATACCTGACGTATGATATCTATTTAATGGATACTTGGCAAATCCAGAGTGGGATTCGTAATGATGGCCTCTGTTTTGTCACCACTGTTAGAAGTGTAGTGTGCTAGTGCAATACAAGGAACTGGCCTCTGCGAGAATTCAAACCCATAATGCAGATTCATAAGGACATAGGAGTGTCCAATCACCTGGCTGCCTTTTGATGACATTTGGTGCATTAAAAACATGAAATATAGTATGTAGTAGCCAGAGATAAAATAACAGTTACTGCTATGCGGGTTTACCTCGCAGTATAGAGGTGGCACAGATGCTCAAGGCAGCTGTCACTGCAATATTGCACCTCATTAAAGACTAGAGTTACAGGAGACTGTCCATCAGTACAGAATTACACTTTTGTATGACGTTCCACTTTTCAATACAATTTATTTTTTCATGGCAGCAACAGCAATAATATAATATGATAAAAGCAAGCTTATATATATATAGCTCAGATTAATATAATATTTATATAATACATATGGCTGGTTTATAGAATATAAACATTAGATATATAAATATCATATATATATAAATATTATATAAACTAGCCATATATATATTATGATATTTATATCTATATCTATCTATGTGGCTCAGGTTTATAATACTATTTATATAATATGTATATATATATTATATACATGGCTAGTTTACATTACACCCTGTTCCAAATTATTCTGAAACAGAAATCACAAAGATTAAATATTTTGTTTTTCAGTTTAACTCATGGATGGCATTGTGTCTCAGGGCTCTTTTGATCACTGAAAACAATCTCGGACACCTGTGATAATTAGATTGCCAGGTGAACACAATTTAAGGAAAAACTACTAAAGGAGGGCGTTCCACATTATTAAGCAGAGCACCATTTTCATGCAATATGGGGAAGAAAAATGATCTCTCTGCTGCCGAAAAGAGGGAAATAGTTCAATGCCTTGGACGAGGTATGAAAACATTAGACATGTCACATAAACTTAAGCGTGATCATCGCACTATTGAGAGATTTGTGGCTGATTCAGAGCACAGACGGGTTCGTGTAGATAAAGGCACATTGAGGAACATTTATGCCAGATCCATGCATCGGATCAAGAGAGCAGCTGCTCAAATACCATTTCATAGCAGCAAACAGATATTTGAAGCTGCTGGTGCCTCTGGAGTCCCACGGACTGTAGAGTCCTCCAGAGTCTTGCAACTGTGCATAAACCTTCTATTCGGCCACCACTAACCAAACTGCATTGGGTAGAAAAATACATGAAGACTAATTTTCAAACAGTCCTGTTCACTAATGAGTGCCGTGCAACCCTTGATGGTCCAGATGGATGGAGTAGTGGATGGTTGGTGGACGGCCACCCTGTTCCAACAAGGCTGCGACGTCAGCATGGCCATGGTGGAGTCATGTTTTGGGCCGGAAGAGAGCTGGTCGCCCCTTTAGGGTCCCCGAAGGTGTTTCTAACTGAGTTTCTGACTGACCACTCTCTTCCCTGGTACAGAAGGAAGAACTATGCTTTCTGTAATAAAATCATCTTCGTGCATGACAATGCACCATCTCATGCTGCAAAAAATACCTCTGGCTGCTATGGGGATAAAAGGAGAAAAAGTCATGGTGTGGCCTCCATCCTCCCCTGACCTCAATCCCATTAAGAACCTTTGGAGCATCCTCAAGCAAAATATCTATGAGGGTGGGAGGCAGTTTACATCCAAACAGCAGCTCTGGGAGGCTATTCTGACATCTTGCAAACAAATTCAAGCAGAAACTGTCCAAATACTCACAAGTTCAATGGATGCAAGACTTGTGAAACTGCTATCAAATAAGGGGTCCTATGTTAAAATATAACGTGACCTGTTAAAATGTTGAAAAAGTTGCGTATAAGTTTGATTGAAATAGCTTTTGATTTCAGTAAATATGCTGCAAACTCAACAAATGACAGTTGTCAGTTCTTTACAACCGATAACGTGTTTTGAACTTGTTTTTGTTACTTACTGTGCGTAATAATTTGGAACAGTGCTTTGTAAATTTTTTATGTTTAAAAAAAAATACTGTTATCATTAGGAGGTTTGTTCAATAAAATTTGAATTGTACTCTTAATAGTTGATAACATGAGAATTATGCTGACTGTTATTTACATCAATTATTTAGGTCAATGAGAAAAATATCATTTGCATAATAATTTGGAACAGGTGTATAGTTACATAAAATAAATGGCTGGTTTATATAGTATTTATATTATATAAACCAGCTGATATTAAAGTTAGAGAAAGAGATAGAGCAAGACTTCTACCACAATGTGAGAGTCGATGGATATACACTCTTGGATATACAGGCCTGAATGAACTCTTTTTTCTACCTCAGCCTTAGAACCCAGCACCTGGGCAATCAATGGATTAACTATAACAAAGTGGAGTTCTAATACGTTGGGGATATATATATATATATATATATATATATATATATATATATATATATATACATATTATAAATATTATATCAACCTGAGCCAAATGTGGCTGGTGTTACATAATATTTATATAATATTTACATAATATATATTATATGGCTGGTATATATAATATTAAAGATGGCCCTGTCTGGTCATCAGCACAAGGACTACAGAGACACCTTAACAAATGCTTACATTTTGTATAATTATGCAACTTACAAATGAAAAACTAGGTCAGGGACAGAGATACAATTAGATGACGAATGACATAAGGCAATGTGAAGAGCAAAAAAAAACAAGAAACAATGTCAAAGCCCAGAGGAGAGGCAAACAGCTATAGTCTGCTGGGACAAGGAATGGCACATACTCTTCCCCAGGTTGTATACTGTAGCTTACTGCATTTTTTCTAAGTTAGCAAATGTCTTTGACTTACATGGGGATGTGTGTTTTGCTTTGCATAGAACGTTACAGAGAGGAAGACTGCTTGCACATCAATCATATGAGACTGCACCCTGATTAATCCATTGTATTGTGTCTGAGTGGATATGCATCCTACACACTGCTGGGCTGCACTTGGAATGCTCATTATGTGCATCATACATCCCTGGAAACATGGCCGATGTAGGAAACCATGGGTACACATGCAAGGAAAAAGATACATGGTCCATGTTGGAAACATCACATCTTTAAAGTATGCAGAACAGAACTTTCTTCAGCCAGTGCGAGTCAATAAAGCTAACACATTTCTTAAAACCCCATCACAAATCTCTGATTATTAACAGTGAAATATAAATTTTTTCACTTTCAAGACAAGTAAATGTTTTTTTTAAATGTTAACTTGTAAGTAATAGTTTCCTGGATAAAACTGGAGAACTGAAGCAGATAGGTGCTGTTTAAGCACATCATTCTAAGAAAGAAATGTCACCGCTAAATGTCACTTAATATGTATGATTATTGCAGTTATTTTGCGGATTACATTGAAATGACTTTAAATAAGTACTTGGGAAATTAATACCTATGGAGGTTGGGGAGATTAATGTATATTGCATTAAAGGGTGATTTTTTTAATAAAATGTGTCAAGGGTGGATCACTCATTAATAAGTACATACTTCAAAATATTCCACAACTGACACCTTTCTGCCTAGTATACTTACTAAATGTGTTACAAATCTAAGATGCCTAGAAATGTACTGAAGTACAATTTAAAATAATAATCATTTTAAAAAGAAAATGCTTTTACACTAACATATTTTTTAATCTTGGCTTCTTTCAAGGAAACAAGGGTTAAACTAAAGTTTAGCCGTCCTTTAACTAAAGTTAAACTTCATTTGAAAAGGCATTACAAGAAAACCTCAGTACAGTGGTATTTTATAATTAAATTCAATATATATTGCAAAATTCCTTTGAATATCATCCAGCTATTGGGGTCAATAGCGCTTTTTCTAAAATGGCCATTTCTGTTCAGCTTTCTTTCTGTATAAGAAAATATAGGCACAGCGCTAATAAAATAAAAAAAAAATAGTAATAATATCAAAATAATGTAAAGAGAAGAAATCAAACTCCGACAACACAATATAAATGCAATACTAACCCATAAACTGGTATAAAAGTATGTAGACCGGAGAAGATGGACTGATAGTGTCAAGACAACAGTCTCAAAATATGGAGAGAAAGCTATTCTGATTGAAAAAAAATATTTTGCAAGTAGCTAGTCTTAGTATTGGAATGTAATGGACGATACCACTACAAAGAAAGGAACAATGGATTACAAAGTGAGACAGTGCTATATTTCTATATGAAAAAAGGGGGGGGGAGAGTAACAACACACACTCTGGAGACAGATATATATAAAGTATAACATTTATTACAGAGAAATATAAAAGTAAAAATAACAAAAACACAAGCAACCAAGGCCACTGGACGTGTAGGTAGGTGGTCACATGAATGTTAAGCATATAACTTAATAAAATACACAGATAGCATACTTTGAAAAAAAAAGGGGTCAGAAATTGGGACCACAGATACACAGAGTAAAATAAAACACAATAAATGTACAAAATCCCTTACCCACTGGGTTTTTTCACCTGGCCAGGTATTTAGAACAACTGGGTATTGTTTGCACTAAAAACAACTACACCCCACAGAACGCGTTTCAACTTCTTCCTCTGCTGGTGGGCGGTAGTGCACTATGGATATTATAACATTAAATAGATTTGTGCAGGGCCAATATAAAGAGCTCTCCAGTGACCTGTTGATTAACAGAAAGGTACAAAGAACAAGAGGTCACCCCCTGAGACTGGAAGAGCAAAGATTTCATAGACAGCAAAGGAAGGGATGCTTTACGGTAAGGACAATAAAGTTATGGAACTCACTGCCAAGAGAGGTAGTGCTATCAACCACAATAGATGCATTTAAAAATGGTCTGGATGTTTTTTTTTTTTAGAAAAGCAGAACATACAGGGCTATTAATAATAGAATGAGCATTAATAATAGAGCTTACTGAACCTAGGAGAAATCTGATTGCCCTTTGGAGTCAAGAAGGAAGTTTTCCCCCTAGGAGGCAAAATTCGAAATAGCTTCCTTAGGGGTGTTTGCCTTCTTTTGGATCAAAAGCTGTAATGATAGGTAGAAGGGTTGAACTTGATGGACTTGTGTATTTTTTTAACCTAAATTACTATGTTACTAAAGCGACAACTTAAAAAAGAAATCCCAAAATAACAAGGCATATAGCTGTTGTCCATGGGCTGCAAGAATACTAGCTCTCCACTGAAATTTAGGCCCCCATTCATTTATCAGATTCCAATATAAAAGTAGCAGCACTCTTAAAGGGCCACTCCTGCCTAAAACAGCCTAACATGTTTTTAAGTGCAGACCTTTGGTGTGTGCGACCTATGTGACCACACAGTACACAACACACAGGGGGTGCCAGAGGAAGCACATCCTCTGGGGCAAGTCCTGGGCAGGGGCGTACAATGCCCCTGAATGACAGGTGTGCTGCCAGTCCGACGCAAACCTGTCACTCAGGGGCATAATGTATTTTGTCTATTTTCGGACTCACTTATTCTGTTGCCAATTCGAACTGCACTTTTTGAGCTGGCAACAGAATGAATGACTCAGATGCCGAATTAGCAGCTGCCATCAGCCCCTCAGATGTATTTTGTGTATTTCTGTTTTTTTTTGTGTTGTTTGTTCTGAATCTGGATGCATGCCCTGGGCATACAATCTGGGTACTGGATAAAGCATGCCCTGGGTGTGTAATCTGGGTGTTCTGGCATGACCTGTGAGTGGAATATTGATGCTCTGGGAAGACTTATGAGAGCAATCTAGGTCCTCTGGTAAGACCTGTGGATGCAAGCACAGCACCCTGGCAAGTTCTATGAGTGCAATCTGGGTGCCTGGCAAGCCTTTGTGTTCAACCTTGGTGTTCTGGCAAGATCTATGGGTACACGTTGAATGCTGTTTCAAGTGCTGTGGGTGCAAAGTGGTGTTGTGGCAAGTTATGTGGATGCAATCAGTGGGTGTAATTGCAAGAGATGTGTGGACAATAATGATCAGGGCAGGAGAAAATTGAGTTAAGGGGAAGAAAATAATAACAAGGATTGTGGGTTTTTTTTAAATCATTTTTATTATCTGATGACTGTACCTTACCACTGGCAGAAAGGGTGTCATGGGGCTGACCCACACAGAGTGCCTGAACACCTAATGCCAGCCCTGGCAGCACTACGGGACCACTACAGGCCCCAAAAAATTGATACAGGACAATCTTGAAACTTTCCAGTACTACACGTGTTTGAACATAAATCATAGAAAAAAAGGTACAAAATATGAAACCTGCTCCATCCAATATTTTTGATTTGAGTATCCGTCTCAAAATGTATACCAGGTATTCCAGCAGGAGTCTCTAGAATTAGCATAGAAATCTTAATAAGTGTTTGAGTCAGTCTAGCTGAATCACTAGTCTAGCTGGAAGCGCTGAAAAATCACGTAGACACCAGAGTTCTGAACGCTGCTAATAAAGGAAATAAAAGGGAGACTTAAATAAATTATGCCAGTCATTTTATAATAAGCAAGGAAATTAATTAGAAGAAGGTTCAATATTTTGGCTATTAGGAGAGATTAGACTAATTATGTGCATTTAGATCAGGTACAAACACCATGGACGGGATAAGATTTAAAAAGAAAATGAATAGCCAAGGTCATGACAGACGTGCCTCAAAGAAGACTTACCAGTAAGCTTAAACTTCATATAAGAATATGTTTTACTGTTTTCCTTTTTTTCAATCTTAAATGAAATTTTATCAGTGACGAGCTAGAATTCTGAAAAATCCATTTCATTGCTGAGCAAAATTGCCATTATTTGTTCCTTGTACCAACGATGTTACTACACCATTGAGCAGTGATTCCTGACCTTCTAAAGATCACTCTCCCCGTCCAGTTTTCATGAATGTTTCATGCCTCTTTCTGGTTTTCTAGCCCTATTGGCTACTCGTCATCAGTGATTCAGGTGTGAGATAAATACAGAGGATGTGTAATTTCTTCTTATTCCCCACACTGAGTGTGGAACAATGTTATAGAACATACACAATGAGGTTATATTGAATAATATATATATACAATGATAGTTTGCCTGGATTACTCACGACTCACCCCACCCTGAAAGTACACCCTGCTGTAGAATAACTTCAAGCTTACAAGCAGGGCCGGCCTTAAGCGTCCCAGCACCCTGTGCGGGCTTCCCCGTGGCGCCCCCCCCCCCATGTATGTGTCCCTTCCCTCTTCCTTGCCACGTCTGTCTCGCTCTAACTCCCCCATACCTGTTTTCTATCTCTCCCTCCCCCCCCTCCCCTGTTCTGTCTTTCCCCCCCAGACCCCCGTGTTCTGTCTCTCTCCCCCCTCCCCCTGTTCTGTCTCTCCTCCCCCTGTTCTGTCCCCCCCCCGTTGTCTCTCCCCCCCAGACACCTGTGTTCTCTCTCCCCCTGTTCTGTCTGTCTCTCTCTGCCCCTGTTCTGTCTCTCACTCCCCCCATTCTGTGTCTCTCTCTCTCTCCCCCCGTTCTGTCTCTCTCTCTCTCCCTCCGTCCCCTTGTTCTGTCTGACTCTCTCTCCTTGTTCTGTCTGTCTCTCTCTCCCCCTCACCCTGTTCTGTCTGTCTCTCTCCCCCTCCCCCTGTTCTGTCTGTCTCTCTCTCCCCCTCCCCCTGTTCTGTCTGTCTCTCTCCCCCTCCCCCTGTTCTGTCTGTCTCTCTCTCCCCTTGTTCAGTCTGCCTCTTCCCCCCCCCCTTGCCTGCAAATGTTGATCAGGGAAGGGGGCGGAGCTAACAGACTGAGCGGTGTAGCTCCGCCCCCACCCTGTGAAGCAGAGCAGCGTCTGCTCCACGGGGAGCTGTGGGCAGCAAAAGAAAGTGCTGCTCGGCTCCAGTCATCTGCTTCACAGGGTGGGGGCGGAGCTACACCGCTCAGCCGGTTAGCTCCGCCCCCTCCCGGACCCAGCACAGCATGCCGAGCAGAGGGCTGGTGAGGGGGGATCTTTTGATCTCCCCCAGTCAGTGCCTCTACCGGCTTTTTTTTTTTTTTTTTTAAAGCTGGCGGGCGGCGCCCCCTTGGGTGTTGCGCCCTGTGCGCTAGCACAGGTCGCACACCCCTAAGGCCGGCCCTGCTTACAAGTAACAAGTGTGGTTTCTATCAAACCGTACATGAATCTACAACCGCAAGACTCTCTGTGTTTGCCTAATTTAGTCTGTAATGCTCTGTATCAAGCATCTGCATACATTGTTGTCACTATATACTTAAATTGTTGTCACTGTATAATTAAAGTGTTGTCACTATCTACTACAAAAATGAAATTCAACCAAAAACATAAATGTCTGTTAAAGATCTATGGACTTTTGCAACTTTCAGAGGTGTAGTCCTTATATTTTTATAATATATTAAGTGCTACATTGCGTGTGGGCCACATCCCCGGGCTCTAGTAAGGCGCGCCTTGCGGAATGCGAGCGCGAATGTCTTGCTGCTGGTGAGGGGAATGTCCTGCGGCCCGACAACACAACCTCATTGGAGGAGGTTAGACAGAGGGATGTAGGGGGTGGAGTTATGCTAAACTCCACTACTACTGGCTAAGGTATGGAGGGCAGTAGCCAGGATCTTGGGGGAGTAGCCAGGACCTGGCAGCCTATTTAAACCCTGCACTTCTTTCATTCAGTGCTTGCTCATAAAAGCTAGTACTTTGTGCTCTGCCTCATGTGGAACATTCCGTTGGTTTCCGTGGTAAGTTTCGGTACACAAATGACCCACAAATTACCTAAAATGAAATAAAAATGCTATATATTTGAACACAATATAATACATAAGACATGTCCTACACTGACATCAATATTCTCTGTTACATTTCATTTTACATGAAGCCAGCGCTGTATTTAGAGTGATGAAAACAAGACAAGTGCCTACGGCGCCACTTGCCTTCTGTGCCTTTAAGGGGAAGCACAAAATGCAAATATATATATATAGTTTTTAAAAAGCAGTGCCAGCAGAGAGGGTGGCTGGGTAGGTCTCCCCTCATGTATTGCAAGCAGGCTGCATGGGGAGCCTTATAGGCAGCACAAAGAAACCTCCATGCTTCCTGTTTGGCTCCCCATCCAGTGTGATGGGGAAGTGCTTGACAGGTCATGTGACTGGTGCTCTGGCATCAGACACGTGATGGGTCATGTGACCTCTCTGCACACACCACAGGGGAGCCGAACAGGCAGCATGGTAGGACACCATGCTGCCTGCCACTAGCAACCAGGGACAAGAATAGGTATTGGGGGGATGGGGGCATATATTGGGGGTTATGGGGGCATGTATTGGGGGAGATGGGGGAATGTATTCGGGGAGATGGGGGCATGTAATGGGGATGATGGGTGCTTGTAATGGGGATGATGGAGGCATGTATCGAGGGTGATGGGGCATGTAATGGGGGTGATGGGGGCATGTAATGGGGTGATGGAGGAATGTGATGGGGTAATGGAGCATGTGATGGGAGCATGTAATGCGTATGTAATGGTGTGATGGGGGCATGCAACGGAGGTGATGGGGCATTTAATGTGTGTGCATGTGGGTGATGGGGCATGTAATGGGGTGATGGAGCATGTCCTGGGTGTGCAATGTGGGTTATAGGTCATGTCATGGGTGTGCAACGTGGGTACACAGTGCTTAGCACAGTACACATGCAGCATTGTACTTAAACTGTGTATAGTCTAAAAGAGGAGAATTGAGCTCTAGACATCTGGTATCTGTACCGAGAAAGGTAGAACTCATTCTCTCAGAGTTAAAAAACGTCACATTATGTCAACCCATTTCAACTCCACCCCCTTTTTGTCCTGGCAGTCAACTACAGAAAGTTGCAGTGACATGCCTTACTGTGCTTATATGACTCAAGAAATCAAATGTATTGCAAGAAAAATGACCAGTTTGCTAAACATAACTAATTCACAGGTAAATGGGAAGAACTAGAGATCTTAATTCTGTTAACATCAATATAAATTAATTAAAATGGGTATACAAAATGTAATTAGTAATATGCAGATATTGTACTTGTAACATTCTATTGTGTCGAAGGCCAAAATAGCAGAGTTTGAAGTATAACTGTGTGGAAGAATGATTACAAGTCTGCCTTCAGTTTTCAGTTCTCTTCTTTATACCCTGCAATTCCCTCTTTCACGAAGTCCAATGTTTAAGAGACACTGTCCCTTTAACTACTCAGTGTAATTCCACATAATATGAAAGACAAATGGGATGGCACATGAGTAATAAAAAAACCGAATGTAAACCAAACATAGTGTAAAATACCACACTGAAAACATATGAGTGAGGGAATAAAGCTAACGCACTCACAAACGTGATAAAGTGGTATAGCAATGAAAACATCACCATAGACTGATCTTCAAAATGTTAAAATCCTTTAATGGTTCTGGGAAATGAACACACACAATTGATGGTGCAGGAAATCGAGCTGTAGGGTGCCCCAAACAAATGGGGAGACTTACGTGTTTGGTTTGTATTAATTTATTTTAGTACTTTTGTGACATTTTTGATGTCTTTCATATTTACCTGTCTGCATCTTGGAAAAGATGTACAGTTGGAAGGCTGTACTAGGAACGGATTTATTTATCTGTGAGGTGTTCATAGTCTATTTCTATCTATATATATTAATTCCACATAATAACAGCACCAGTGGTTTTGTAAAGACAACATAGGGATGGATAAGCTTCACGTGAGGAACACCGTGATGGACATAATGGGCTTGTACTGAACACGAAATTGATATTAGCCATGCTAGGTTATCTAAGCTTAGTGCACAATATGTCATCCCTGAGACAACAGCTTCCATATGAAGCCTATTTTCTATAGCATGCAAAAGAAGTGAGAATAATAGTGGTTATGTAAGTGCCATCGAGCAAACACAATAGAACAGAAATGTGCATTTAATTCCTAGAACAATAACCAGTGGATTAAGGTATGTCAGCAATAAAAAAAAAAAAAAGCACATGGCAGTTACAGGCGTGGGAGGATATTATATTTAATAAGCAATTAAACACAGGAATAAATGCCTCAGTACAAAGAAATCTAACACAAATATTGTCATTATTCATAAGAAAATAAATCAAAAATACTGCTATTGTTATGGACCTGTCATTTATTGGACAGATTGTCATGATCTGCGTGGATGTGAAATAATCCCTCTGCTTGTTCCTGCCATTCAGGTTTTAGTTTTAGTTGTATGCCAGCATTATTCCAGTTCATGTAAGGGATTGTAGTTAGAGCTTTGGGTATTAGGTTGCTGCCTGTTTAAATGATATTGTCATGGCACTGATCATGTACTGATCCAGCTTTTACATTAGGATTTTGCTTGATTTCTGATTGCCTTGTTTTACTCAGTGAAGGTTTCCAGGCTACTCCTTTACACTTCAGCTACATACCTCAGTGCTTGTGCACCCAGCAATGAAGGGACTGGGGTGGGTGTGGCTTGGGAGTGCCACCGTCTATGGGCAGACCTCTGTGTATGCACAATCATTATGTTCTGGGAGAATTAAAAGCAGGATCATGAGATAGCAGTGACTGTCCGGCTTAAAGTGGTAAATCTGAGGATATGCAGTTATGTCACATGTGGCCATTAAAGACCAGGACTACTAGTTCTCAGGGAGAGTAGATGCTTGGTGCAGTGTTTTTACTGCAATATTGCCCCTGTGTCATGACTTTAACCTGCTCCAGCTAACCCAACAGTGATTCAGATATGATAGTTTTAACATCAGGATTAATTGGGAGATGCTTCTGCAGTGTTAAAAAAAAAGTATTCTATTTATAACAGATATATTTAGAATATAAGGTAATAGTAACGTCCCCTGGATGTTAGGTAAAAGGTATCATAGAAACATAGAAACATAGAATGTGTCGGCAGATAAGAACCATTCGGTCCATCTATTCTGCCCCATTTTTTTTTGAGTACTTTTATTAGTCCCCCGTTCCCGGTCTTATAGCTAGGATAGCCTTGTGTCTATCCCACGCATGCTTAAAATCCTTGACTGTGTTTACCTCTACCACTTCTGCTGTCAGGCTATTCCATACATCCACTACCCTCTCAGTAAAGTAATACTTCCTGATATTACTTTTAAATCGTTGCCCCTCTAATTTTAGACTATGTCCTCTAGTTGTGGTAGTGTTTCTTCTTTTAAATATACTCTCTTCCTTTACTGTGTTGATTCCCTTTATGTATTTAAATGTTTCTATCATATCCCCCCTGTTATGTCTTTCCTCCAAGCTATACATGTTAATCCCCAGGATGTACTTGAAAACCAGAGAATAGCTGAACTTACTGTTACTGGATGAAAATCTTGTTATAATTATTATTATTGTTGTTATTATTTGAGGCTCTGTAAAATGCACATATGCTAAGAATGCCTCCTATCAACAATAAACAATTATTTAAGCAGGTTAAGCAGGTCATATCATCAGAATTGAATGCACTTTCCTAACAAGCCATTGTAATTCTGCAGGTGGATAATGTTATTGTTGTGAATCTATGAGCATTTATCTATCTGGAATCTGGGCTTTCCTTATCATATACTTTAATAAGTCCAACTTGTAACCGCACGTGGGGTGCAGAGTGCTGTTAACTTCTGTTATTGCTTGATTTTTTTTGTTTAACACACTATGCTGTCACTAGTTATAAAGATGGCCAGTGCATTATTATTGTTTGTTGTAGGGTCTATTTCAGGATGTTGGGAAATGCACATTAATGGGGCTTACCATTACTTTTCCAGTAGCTAAAGTTGTCAAAATATGGTCAAGGGTAGACAGAGCTATTGTGATTTTATTTTTACACAAAGTAGCTGAAGTGAAGGGGCATAAAGAATACATCTCTAGATTTAGATAAGTACCACTCAACAAAAAGGTGTATTTTCCCCTTCATATGGTCTCATGAGAATATAGAATAATAATGATATTACTTTTACCAACATAATCCGTCGGAAAAAAAAGCTAATCTGACCGTGTACAAACACTGAAAGCATAGGCTTGATACACTTTTCCCAAATGGCCTTAATGAGAACCATGATTTGTCCCCCTTTAAATTAATATTTCTCTACAAACTCCCACCCACCCCCAGTGTCAGATTTCAGTTTATTTTTGATTGATTTTTTAGGTTGCCACACTGCATTGGAGGAATTGCAACCACGACATGTGATATAGTTGGTATTTGGTCTTCCTGATGTTGATTGCGTGTTCTACCTCTGGTTTTATTGGAATTTCAATGCTTGGTACATTGTTTATATTTGTGTTGGTTGTGTGATTAGTGGTACTTGGTATGTGTATGCTTAGTTTGGGCATGTCAGTGGGTGTTTTGTTTTTTATATGGTTAGGCCTGACGGGCGGTACTTATGTGTCACTCATTAATAGCTTGTCTCTCTGATTTACTGTATATTTATTCCAGATTGGATAGTTATATGCTGTATTTTGTGAAATATGTATTATTCTTTTTTTATGTGTACTATGATGATGTTTAATAAAACATTTTTTGATGTTGATTCCCCTATTGCTATTATTTAAAAAAACAACACCTTGGCAACAATTGTAATAGTAATCAATAATAAGATTAACGCTCTCACACTCCGTGCCTCAGCTGATTCACATGACATTCACTGTGCATACATGCTCTTTGCATCATTATAATGTGCAGCTCAGGGGTGTCCAAATTTTTTTCAAAGAGAGTAAGATTTGATGAAGTGAACATGCGTGAGGGCCGACCATTTGCCTGACATTCTTTGAACCATTAAAATTAAATGCAAATTAACTATATTATGCAAAGTTTATTGCAAACGGCATACTTTTCATTTCGTCACATGGATGACAAGTCTAAACAGCTGTTAAATTACTCTGCCTTTCATATCCAGGAACTGAAATATCTACCAGTATGTTGCCATTCAATATATTCCAGTATTTTGCCATTCAATATATGCCAGTATTTTGCCATTTAATATATTCCAGTATTATTTTGTCATTCCATGTGCGAGTATTATTTTGTCATTAATAAGCCACAGCCAATTTGCCCAGTAATTGCCATTTAATATATGACAGCATTTTGCCATTTAATATATTCCAGTATTATTTTGCCACTCAAACCCCCCTCCCCCTTCCCCAGTACTTACCTCCTTGCTGCTCTGTCTTCCGGTCATCTCCTCCGTGCAGTCTTCCCTCCTGCACAGAGGGGGGAAACACAGCCACCGGATGTGACATAAGGTCACATCCGATCGCAGTGATTTTTTAAACTTTTTTTTCTAGCTGATGCGGCTGCCAGAAAAAAAAAGTTCATTTGGCCTGCGGGACGGACTTTGGACATGCCTGGTGTAGCTTCTCCCATTGGTCAGATTTGTACTGATCTAATGAAGTGGTAATAATGTGGCACTGATGGGGAGAAAAGAAAAAGGTAACAAATATTTTAATCATTAAGAAGCAAGCCATTAATTTTATTTAATACATGTGTGTATTTCTTAAAATGATAAGAATACCATTACACGTATCATTTCAAACGAGGCGTAAAGAAGAGGTGAACACAGAGAGATACATATTTATATACATTTAAATCAATTACCTGTTTTCACGCACACCCCAACTCTGTCTGCCTGCCAACTTGAAGAGAACTATTCTTAAGAAATAAATGGACCGAAGAATACAATAAGAATGTGTGATATTTCCTAGATCCAGCTCCTTTACTGTGCTGTGTTTCACTTCAAATGTCAAGCAATAGCCCTTGTGTTTTGATTTTTGCTTATGGCAGAATATGTCTCTTTAATCAAAGCAATTCATACATTTATGCATATTTAGAGGAGGTTGAACTCTTGTGCTTGGAATTCTTGCAGGAATGCAACATTTCTGTCATTTCACAAAGTAAATTGCACACATAAAACATTCCCAAGCAATTATTTTCCTGAAAAGGTTATGATGTGTTTTTTTAGATTGCCATCCCTAAGCGAGACTTAAGCATCATTTGTTTTTCTTACTAGGCAGACTTTCATTGGGAGTACCTTTTGCTGGTTTTTATATATAATGTGACTTGACTATGTACAGTCTGGAATATGATACATCATAAACCATAGTTGTTTGTTTCTCATTATACTGGGCTCATACTCATAGAGTGAGCAAAGGCATATTATTTTATAGTTCTATCATACGAAATCCTGTTGAAAATCCATTTATATAGTGACTCACTGTAAATTTAAAAAGCAGCTACGCCACAAAAAATATGACACATCATTTTTAAAAAAAATTGTATAAAAAGAGTTATAATACGTATTATAATTTTATATAATTAATTCCTTGTAGGTATTGCATTCTTCTATTTAGCTTTCTATCTTTACAATAAGGACAATAAGGGTACTGCATTCGTTGCCAATAGAGGTGGTGCTATCAAATACAATATATGCCTTTAAAAGGGTCTGGGTATTTTTAATTTTTTTTATAAGAAAAACTGAACATACAGCATTATAAATGTTTATAAAAACAAATATATATGACTTAACTATTTAGATATTGTTGAAATTACATATTTTAGAGCGCATTGCGTTCCTTTTTGATCAATAGCAGAAAGCAACCTTCTGTAAAGGGTTAATTGTGATGTACTTTTTAAAGAAACAGTATTTTGTATATTATCTCTATGTCTTTCTAACTTTGTTTTTCTGTCTATCTATATAGGAATAAAACTGAGTTGGGGAGGTGATAGAGCTACACGGTAATGCAGTGTTTGGCCAATTAGATACTGTAACAGGATTGACAATTTACTAACAGTGTCTAGCACAAATCCAAGTACTCCAGGTATGTCACTAACATATCATTGAAAGAGATATTACCAGTGTTTTTTTTTTTTTTTTTATCAGATTAGTAATGTTTTTTCTTTTGTTTTGTTTTATAAAATACCTCTATGGTGTCACTACCTTGTCCCTTTTGTGTAATGATGCCCTTTTGGAAATTCACAGTAATATAAATTATATTTACAGTAATGTAAATATAATTTCACTACAAATGATGCGAACAGCTGTTAAGCATTTTGGAATCTGAAAAAGAATTGTCAGCCCTAAACATAGAACAATACTGTGGCGTCTATTTAATAAACAACTCATTGTAATGCACTGACAAGTAAATAGTAAAATTCAAGCATTCATAGGTGAAGGTGTAAAAATTCTCCAGCTTCATTCCTCCCCCCAATTTTTTGTTTTTTGTCTCACTACCTTGTTTTTATTTGGAATGATTTTTTATTAGATATGCATAATAAATATCATTTCACAACTATATTTGATTTTACTACAAAGAATGCTAACAGCTGTTAAACAGTGTGAAATCTGAAAATTAATCCGTAATACTGAATAGAGAACAATATTGTTGGGGTTTATTTAAAAAAAAAAAAAACCTAATGTGCTAAAATACAAGGGAAAATAAATTAATCAGGCATATGTGGAGGTGAAAAAAGTATCCAACTTGTTTTTCTGAACAACTTTTTCATTTTTTTAACAATGGTCTCCCTACCTTATTCTTTTTTTTATAATTATTCTTTATTAAATAGTCACAGTAAATATAATTTCACAGCCATATTTATGTATTGCAGAATCTTAAAACTAATCAGCAAAACTGAATACTGAACATTACTTTTGGATCTGTTCAATAAACAATGAACTGTTGTACACTGAAAAAGGAATTACAAAAATCTCACTTTAATCACTGAGCTGAGACAATTTTTCCAATGTGAGTGTATTGTGTCCCTACCTAATGCACTCACATATGTCAAGATATTCTTTCATGAATCAATTTTAGCATCCTTACTGTGGACCATGTTCTATCATGGCAGGACGTTATAAATATACTAACAGCTTTTGACATTGATCATTAACTGGTGAGGTGATGTCACCCTATAGCTGTCACAAATGGGGTGCAGCATGGCATGGGAACCTGAACTCCTAATGTAGGGGTTATTGGCATTAGCGGAGACACTGGCCTTGTGTAGGGTATCCGTACTGCCCCAGAAGCGTGAGGCTCCAGGTTAGTGCAGCCACATTCCTGGGTTAAAAAGGTTGCATCAAGTGTAGACATTTTGAATAGAAATTTTTCAATGAAAGCATGGAAATAAAGAACATTATTAAACCATCTTTGCTCCAAATAGCTCTGTCATGGTTTGGACATGTTATTTCGAATCTTGGGTCAGCTGAACTAAGATCTGACCCATCTGACCCAAGATGTCCACTCCCTGATAGTGTTTTACAAGGAAATAGGGCTCACTTTGGTGCTTTATTTGTATTATTGTATTAAAGAATTTCTATTTAAACTGCCCACACTTGATGCTAATTCACCACAATTCACTGCTTAGTGACTGGGTCTCAATAATGTTCCCACTAACTCAGGTAGAGAGATAGAGAATGAGAAAGAGATATAGAAAGAGAGGGAGAAATAGAGAGTAACAGAGCAGGTGAGACTGAAAGGAGGGATGCCACAGATATTACATTAGATTATATTAACATTTATTTATATAGGGCCAACAATAGACGTAGCGCTAGGTACAGAGCAAGAGAATTACATACTAAGTTAGACAAACTAGAAAAGACTGGTAAATGAGGTAGAGAACCCTGCTCACAAGCTTACAATCTAGAGGGAATGGGGTACATGAGACACATAAGGTATTGAAGAGGTCAGAGGGATCGAAGTTGTAATAACAGTAGTGTGGATGGGAGGCACTAGGTGGGAGAGTCCAAAGATGAATTGTGTGTGTTCCAGCTAGGTGGGATCAGCTACAGGTAAAGTGACCGGTATTCTAGTGGGTTGGGTAGTAAGCTTTTTTAAAGAGATGGACTTTTTAAAGTTTGAAAAGGTGGGAGAGAGCTGGATGCTCTGTGGAAGGGAGTTCCAGAAAGAGGGGGCAGCTCCGGCGAAACCTTGGAGAAGTGAGTGAGATGTGGTGATGAGGTTGGAGGAGAGTTTTAGTCCCATTGAGAAGCGCAAAGGTCGTACAGGGAGGTATCGGTTAACAAGGGAGGCAATGTACGGAGGAGTGGAGGGCTTTGTAGGTTAAAGACATAATTTTAAATTTTATCCTTGAAATATTTTGTTTTATTCTATATTGAACTTCAGTGAGTTATTAACCATTATGAAAATGGTGTAATATTTTTCCCTCTCTTCCCTCCTTTCCATAACTGCATATTTGTGGCCCTGCTACCTTGTCAATCTTGTATGTGGTACCAACTCACTTGGCCATAGATTAAATCTGTTCTTGTCCGCTATGATATTATTCTTCCAAATGGAAAGTGAAGAATTGAAAGGACATAATTCCTTGCTGCAGGCTTCATTTAGTAATTGTCAAGCATTCTAATTACTTAAAGATTGCTTGCTGATGTCCGCCATGCTTGCATGTTTAAAGTGTGTAGTGTGTTAAACCACAATATGTATCATCACAGTATCATACATAAAAGTAAATAGAGATACCTTACCATATAAAAGTCATTTATTTAATAACACAAATTATTTCCAGGATTGAATATATGATATATTAATGCATTTAAAATATATTGATGCATTCACCTTTTTTGGGGTGAATTGTCCACCCCACCTGGTCAAGCTAGAGGTGGAGGAGTAGGTAGGGAAATCATTTATTTTAAATATTTTGATCTGGCCTGGGAGCCTTCTGGCTGCCACCATGCCCTGGGGGAAATCATTTAATTTTTGTAGTGTGTTAGACCACAGTATGTATCATCACTTTTTTTTGCCAGCCCCAAGACCGTAGTAGGGAACTCTGGGAGGGTAGATTTAAAAAGGGAATCTATTTTAGGGAGCTAGGAGTCATTTGGTTAGTTGTAAACATCTCTTGACTACAAAAGAACACTGGGCATGCTCCCATACACTATGATTAGTAATGGGGATGGTGCTATAGCCCCTCTATAAGGATAGGTGAGATTGACGTTAACATCCTCCTAGTGGGGTGTGAATCATTTTAGCAACAAAATACTTTTGAATGGAAATCTGCTTTGAAGTCTATTTGCAAATCAAAATTTCAGATTGATCCTGCTGTGTCTTTCCCCACCTATGTAAAATTCTACTTTTAGCCGAATAATCAGTAAGGAAACAAATATAGATTTACTACAATAGAAATGAAAGAAATCAACATATAAGTCAACTGGTTTGTTTGCACCATGTTTCCAATTAATGCTGAGAAATTACTTACACTATGGTGTAATGTAGGAGCATATTTAATTATTGGGGTATATATTTAGCACATATAATTTTAAGCAGAAATATAATAGGTCAAAGCAGATTAAGTTAATTCTCAAGAGAACTGAACTAATTGCATGGTATATAACATGCAGTATAATTAGCTCATTAGCTCACTATTTCGAATTGTTTAACATACACTTAGAAAAAAGTTTCCCCCCTCTGCTAAGGCAAAAGGTGTATAAGGCTGATGTGAATAAGATAGGCATACTAGCAATAAAAATAAATAAAGAAAACTACCACAGAGGCGCATAAAACAATTCACTAAATTACGAGTTTCAGCTCAAGGAGGTCGACTTTCATTTTGGCACACAAGTTTGACTTAGAAAAAACCCCAGGTTCGAATCCTCCCCATTGAAAGTAATGGCAGGTGAAACGATCAAAGCTATTTTTGGAACTCGGGTGCTGACTTTGACCTAGTCTCAAAATGGAAGTCAACTTACAAAGTCGAATTTTAGTGAATAGATCCAAATATGATTCATATCTGAATTTCATAAACAATTATGTATCATGAAGGGACATTGGGGGTTATGTATAAAATACAGTGCTAGCACATAATAGTGGTCCAAACTTACTGGTTGGTGTAGCACTTTGAGCGCATGCACAAATTCTATACAAAGAATCAGGTGTCAGAAAACCTCTGCCAAATGCTGTTTAGTGGTGGTTTCATTACTGAACAAAAAAAGTGTCAGGATGTATACATACATATCAACCATGCTACTAAACTACCATTTTTCTATTTTCCTGACATTTATTTGTACAGAAATATTTATACACAACCCACATTATCTTATACGACTAAAAAGGTACTAGAAAATCAAGTGGCTTACTTTTTATTTACCTGCAAACCTGCATCCTGACTATATATATTTTAAAATATAGACTATAGGAAAAAAATCTTGTCCTGTCGTCCCTTTTGTTTGTTCATTTGTTTTTATCTAGATATTAGATAACAATATGTAGGAGGATGAGTAGAATATTCGTATTTGTGAATAAATTTAAATTTTTTAGAACGCATGTTAATGAGTCCATATCAAATGTAGAACCATGGGACTTTAAATTAGCAAAGGCAGGTAATTTTCAGATTAAGGGTTTACTTAATATGCGCTGACATTCAGGCCCCAAATGATGCCACTGAAGTCTGGAATGATCAGGGACATATCGAAACTTAATTGCAAACTACCCATTATGCTCAGATGTGACTCTGAATACCTTCGCAATTTCAAAACCACAGCCTATTAAAGAATGATAGCTTCCAAAAGCAAATGCAGCCAAAATATGCCTGAGCCACACCGAACTGGAGTGGGATAGGCACAAGGCTATCCTAGATATAAGATAGAGCCAGGGACTAATAAAAGCATACAAAAAATAGTCGAGAAATATGGAAGAGAATCTGAAGAGAAACCAAAGGAAAATCAGAAATGTACATATTTACAACAAAATAATAATTTCTGAAGGTTTTAACTGGGGTCACAATGAAATACACCAGCCAGAAGATAAGAAGTAGGATCCCCACGAGTGTCAACAGTCGGAATGCAGTACAGATCAAAAGCTATTGTCAAGAAAAGATAGGAAATATCACTATACTCATATATCATGGACCACATGATCCATTCCCATCCATAACAGAGACACCAGTAGTTCATAGTTTGCATCTGTTACCCGAGTAAACATAACTTGTCAGCCATGTCTGCATGACGACACACATAACTCATCACATCCTGTTATCATACTGCAGGTACTCCATTCAGCCTCAATTGGTATAAGCTATCACTCTGCAACCTCATGGCTCATCAACAGACCATTGAAACAAACACACCAGCAGATATGTACACTACATGCATAGACTAGGTTTTAATATATTATTAATATCATTCACATCATCCTTAATATGTATGCCATTATCACTGAACAATCTGCATCCCACTCATGTACACAAGTGACATGACAAATTTCTCACTGAACAAACCTGTGGCCACCATGTACCAGGCCCCATGGGTGCATACCTGCACAGATATATATATAATACACCATCTGTTTAGGAAATGGAAAGGGGAATGAATCCGTTATGTGAACTATAGGTGTCACACAGTAAACATAGAAACATAGACTGTGTCGGCAGATAAGAACCATTCGGCCCATCTAGTCTGCCCAATTTTCTAACTATCTTTATTAGTCCCCAGTTACTGGTCTTATAGCTAGGATAGCCTTGTGCCTATCCCACACATGCTTAAAATCCTTGACTGTGTTTACCTCTACCACTTCCGCTGGAAGGCTAGTTCATGTATCCACTACCCTCTCAGTAAAGTAATACTTCCTGATATTACTTTTAAAACATTGCCCCTCTAATTTTAGACTATGTCCTCTAGTTGTGGTAGTTTTTCTTCTTTTAAATATACTCTCTTTCATTACTGTGTTGATTCCCTTTATGTATTTAAATGTTTCTATCATATCCCCACTGTTATGTCTTTCCTCCAAGCTATACATGTTAAGATGCTTTAACCATTCCTGGTAAGTTTTATCCTTCAACCCATGAACCAGTTTAGTAGCTCTTCTCTGAACTCTCTCCAGAGTATCAATATCCTTCTGGAGATACGGTCTCCAGTACTGCGTACAATACTCCAAGTGAGGTCTCACCAGTGCTCTGTACAATGGCATGAGCACTTCGCTCTTCCTACTGCTAATACCTCTCCCTATGCAACCAAGTATTCTGCTAGCATTTCATGCTGCTCTATTGCATTGCCTACCTACCTTCAAGTCCTCTGAAATTATTACTCCTAAATCCCTTTCCTCAGATGTTGAGGTTAGGACTTTTTTTGTAAATGGACCAGTCCTTTTCATGACAAGTTGGTTTTTATTACTTTTTTAATAAAAGTTAAGTTTTAAGGTACCGAGTTCCACATTGTTGAAGTTTTCCTTTTTTTTTCTCTTTCCGAGGTTAGGACTGTATAAAATAGTCTATATTCTGCTTCTGGGTTTTACGCCCAAGGTGCATAATCTTGCACTTGTCCACATTAAATGTCAGTTGCCACTGCTCTGACCATTTTCCTAGTTTACCTAAATCATTTGCCATTTGGCTTATCCCTCCATGAATATCAACCCTGCTGCAAATCTTTGTATCATCAGCAAAAAGACATACCTTAACAAGAAGACCTTCTGCAAAATCACTAATAAAAATGTTAAAGGGAATGGGTCTAAGTACAGATCCCTGAGGTACACACTTGACAAATATACCCCATTGACTACAACCCTCCGTTGCCTGTCACTCAGCCATTGTCTAATCCATTAAACAATATTGAAACCCAAACTTAAAGATTTCAGTTTATTGATAAGCCTTCTATGTGCGACAGTGTCAAAGGTCTAGGGTGTATCATGTGACAGACAGGCACCCTGCTATAATCATCAGTACACAAACAATTGAACAGCATGACATTTAGAAGCATATGATTTGTCATATTAGACAACTGTCCTGTTATTACATGCACTCCCTGTCACCAATATCACTCTTGTGATGAACAACTAAGCTATATTCACTCCCATAAGGTACCAGTTTGAATATATTAGGAGGTAATTTCAAATATTCAACAGCTATCCAGTACACTCTGATAACATGCACATTACTCACCAATGCTGTCAAAACATTAATTGTCCCTCACGACTGTTCCCAGTAATATACCTGCAGTATAAACAAAGGTGCAGACCTTAGAGGTACACAGGAGAATACATCAACATGTGACAATTACAAAACCAATAGGCTATTGAGTAAAGCTTCACCTATCTAAAATGCAGGATTGTAATGTGTGCAATCACAGATTGTGTTGCAACATGGGCCCTGTTGTACCTGCATTCTGGTGTAGTCTATGGGTTCTTCAGCATGGTCATATACCAAGGTGAACATCCATACACCTTGTCACCTGTAAGACATGGCATGAAACATTTATTAGTGTAATGGGTACAAATGAAATGAATATTGCCATAGTGATGTCATGGTAGGATAGTGAACTTACCAAGGGGGTATCCAACAAACATTTTCACATTGTCAAACTTGGTGCTGATGTATGACTTTCGCAATATGGCTGCATCATGACATGAGTCAGGATGCCCTGACTTGACTCTCATGATGCACTGGCAAGCATCACAGATGATCTGAAGATGATCTGAATATTCAGACTGGCATAAGTACAGTCTATGGCCCTAATAAGGTTAGCACCCCTGCCACACTGTAAAAGGCCAACTGGACCCCGTGCCACTTTTGCATTCTAGGTGGGGAAGTGGATGCTCTCCTTAACCCTGGAGACCAGGGCATGTAGCACTAAATGAAGGCACAATGAAAAGGATTGCTGACTGATCCTGTTCTCCCTCCCAGGACCTGTCTGGAAGGTATGTGTACCTAGAAAAAGCAGTTTTGCTCACCAGTCCAGGTATTAAATTGTCCCTTCCAGTCAGAGGCTCCAGATCCTATCATATGTGCTGGTATAAATACAGGATAACCACACAGGAAAGCCCACAATGTCCCTTGAATGCATGTACCTAGACACATAGACCCCAGCAGGATCAGCCAGCTATGCTGGTTGTTATCCCTCCGGATCTCCCTCCATCTCCTGACTGGGTTATGTGAATCATGTATATTTTGATCTGATTGCTGGGATCCCTCAGGTGTATTGGAGTTTGTGTTGCATAATTCAAAAGACTCTGGTCCATGTTAAGGTATGCTAATGTAGTCATCCATTTCTATGTAATACATTCTAACCATGTACTTATTTTAATTGTATTTTCATAAATTTCCCGTATTATTCCAGAGGTCATTGTCTGTGATTGTGTACGACAATACCTACTGAAATTTTTTATTTATTTATTTATTTAGAAAGTGTTTTACCAGGAAAAATACATTGAGATTTCTCTCGTTTTCAAGTATGTCCTGGGGACCCAATCCAGAATGGAGTTACACAGAGTTACACATTTAACAGTAGATTCAAAAATACATACATACATATATATATTAAACAAGTTGGAAGGGGAACATACAGGGTAAATCATTATTGATACAAAAAGGAACAACATGTACAGTATACAAAAGAGTTTGTAAACTAATAACAGGTACAATCTGATTTGAGGATTTGGGAGATACTTATTTTCAGGGATCTTATAGTAGATGATGATTTAGCAGAAATCGGAAGGCTATTCCACATATGAGGCGCTCTGAAAGAGAACGCACCTCTACCTGCTTCCTTTTTGAAGTGGGGAATCGCTAGTGAAGGGATTGTGCAGGATCTGAGATTGTGGGATGTGCATGGAGTAAGAGCGAGCATGCCGCTCAGGTAGGGGGGGAGCGTTCCAGAGAAGTGGTTATGAACTAAGCAAGCTAGGTGGAGAGCACGCCTGGAGGCAAGCGTCAGCCAATTTAACTCTTTTAACATTTTACAGTGATGCGTGTTATAATCACACTGTAGTGCAAAACGACACAATGTATTGTACATAGTGTCGAGTTTACCGAGATGGGTCTGCGGGGCAGAATCATACACAACATCTCCATAATCTAAGATCGGCATCAACATTTGCTGCACAATACGTTTCCTTACCGTGGAATCTAGGTTAGATTTGTTTCTATACAGAAAGCCGATCCTAGGATATAGCTTTGACACAAGCTTATCAATATGGAGACCAAAAGATAAGTTTGGATCTAGCCACATGCCAAGATACTTATATGAATTTACCTGGGTCAGGTTATAACTGGTTTTGGTCTTGATGGTTAATTGAGGAGTGTTTAATTTAAGTAGTTTGGCATTTGTCCCAAACAACATGGACACAGTTTTTTCAGCATTGAGGAATAGTTTGTTGTTGGCTATCCAATTTTCAACTTTAGAAAACTGATCCTGTAGCACGGACTCCACTTGCGATAGTTGAGTACCGCAAGTATAAATGACCGTATCATCAGCATACATATGCACACGAGCCAGGTCACATACCGAGGGAAGATCATTTATAAATAGCGAGAATAGCAGAGGCCCAAGAACAGATCCTTGAGGCACTCCACACTTAATTGGCAACGGGAGGGAGGCAGTATCAGCAATGGACACATATTGAGATCTATCAGACAAGTATGAACGAAACCAGCAGAGTGACCTCTCATTTACACCGGAACAACTTATACACATCTTAGTACAATGGTACTCCTTCACTTTCATTGTGGTGAGAGATTGGTACTTAAATTTTGCTTCTTAACACTTTTGTATGTGTTTTATTATCATAGTTCCATATATGTACAAATATAATATTTTCCACAAAGATCATAATGCTTGACATTTGTATGGGAAATTACATAAGGGCATATACTGCTATCTCAGTTGAGTTGAGTTCTCTATCTCATATGGATTGCGTTCTCTATCTCACTTGGGTTATGTTCTCTATCTCAGTTGGGTTGTGTTCTCTATCTCAGTTAGGTTGTGTTCTCTATCTCAGTTGGGTTGTGTTCTCTATCTCAGTTGGGTTGTGTTCTCTATCTCAGTTGAGTTGAGTTCTCTATCTCGGTTGGATTAAGTTCTCTATCTCACTTGGGTTGAGTTCTCTATCTCACTTGGGTTGGGTTCTCTATCTCATTTGGGTTGAGTTCTCTATCTCATTTGGGTTGTGTTTTCTATCTCAGTTGGGTTGAGTTCCCTATCTCATTTGGGTTGTGTTTTCTATCTCAGTTGGGTTGTGTTCTCTATCTCAGTTGGGTTGAGTTCTCTATCTCAGTTGGGTTGAGTTCTCTATCTCACTTGGGTTGTGTTCTCTATCTCAGTTGGGTTGTCTTCTCTATCTCAGTTGGGTTGTGTTCTGTATCTCATCTGGTTTGTGTTCTCTATCTCATTTGAGTTGTGTTCTCTATCTCAGTTGAGTTGAGTTCTCTATCTCAGTTGGGTTGGGTTCTCTATCTCAGTTGGATTAAGTTCTCTATCTCACTTGGATTGAGTTATCTATCTCACTTGGGTTGTGTTCTCTATTTCACTTGGGTTGTGTTCTCTATCTCAGTTGGGCTGAGTTCTCTATCTCCGATTATGAGAATTGAAATCAGTGAATTTTGCCAATGTTACATGAATCCAAAATGTGTTTGGACTCAATCACCATACATTGGGTGGCTGAAATTGTTCATTTTTAATATTAAAAATGTCCCAATCTGAAGGTCTGCGATTCTTCGGTTTCCAAATGGCCTGAAATATGGCCCGTTAGATCCGAATTGAGGGATATTGCATAGGCACATTTTGGAGATTTGTGATTTTGTTCTTAAGTGACCGACCAGAATCCAAATCCGGACAAACTGCTGTGTATTTTGCAGTCAATTTTTTACTACAAATTTGTCTATAATCGTTTCAAAATATTTGTAGGATACTGTGCTAACTAAACATTTTCACTGAACTTGCACAAACCCAATAGTTATGACATGTAATAGCACATATTACAAAGCAGGAGAAATCCAGTAAAAAAAATATCTTGCTCATTGATATCTTTAGAAAAGCATGTGGAATGGCACAGCAATAAGAAGTCTGCTTTAGGGGGTGTTAAGCCATAGCTGACTAAATTTGACATTTTGGAAAGAATTGTTCAAGCTATCAGAATTCAGAAGTGAGATCATTTATAATATTACTAGTGTTGGAAAAGATAACATGGCATCCTTCTCCAAGTGATTGTACAATACATTCTAGCATTAACTTCACTTTTCAGGAAAAACAGATCTTACAGATTGGGGTATCTGATAGATATGAATAACTTAACTACATAAAGTTTTGTTAAAAAAATTATATATGTATTTATAACACTATAATAACTGTATTAAGTCTGATGAAATGCCTATTTCTATTTTTTGGTAAGTTGAAATGTGCTTTAAATCTAAATCCAGACTGGCTTACCGTTAAAGACTAAGACACTGTTTGATACCGATTTCAGGGAGTTAAATATAAAAAAAGAAGAAATGTGTTGCACATGTAAATACATCCGTTATACACACATAATACAAAAGCCTTATACAAAAATACAAAAAAAAAATTGCTTTTAATATAAATTATTTTTTTAAAAACATTTAAAAATACTCAGTGGCCCAAATATTGCACAGATTTTCTAAAAAGAGAGAAAAAAAAGTTAGAGCATCATAAAAAGCATATATTTACACCACTACAAAAAATACATATGAACATGCAGGTCTATGAGAGGCCAATAAGTACATCTGTGGTTGTTGTGTCACTTATGAAGAGGAGGTTTCACGGGTCTGGACTGCTTTTATGAGAGAGACCAGTCTGATAAGTTAATGGCTAGGTCTCCTCTGTAATGGTGCAAGTGAGCAAAAAACAGTAATGACCCTCCCAAGTAGGGATTATCCTATAGGGCAGGCTGTTTTAAAGCTGTCCATTCTTGGTCTTAGATGTGGCTCCTTTTTCTTTATTTTCTCTTCTTGGGTTATTCAGGGTATGCCAGATGTGGATCCCTGGCTCGCTGCACCTAGAGATTCACCACTCATCCTAGGCTGATGAGACCTTTGAGAGTCTGTAATGAATGTCTGTGACTGCTGTGTTCCTCATGTAGAAGAGGTTTGCCAGGCATTTCGGTTGAGGACTGCCCTTATGGGTCAGACCAGTCTGATATCCTAATGGTGAGGTCTCCTCTGTAATGGTGCAAGTGAGAAAGAAAAATAGTGCTGCCCTCCCAAATAGGGATTATCCTAAAGGGCAGGTTGTTTTAGTCTGTTCAATGTGATAAGATGTGGCTCATATTTCTTTGTTTTCTCTAAACAAGAGGTGTGGCTGATTAAAAAATATATATAAAATTCAGATTTTCAAAGATAATTATGTCATCAAAAGAAAGCCATACATTTCCTTAACAAAATAAAAATATATAGCTTACATGAATACATTAAATAATAAAGAGAGATAAATTATAGTTAAATTCACTCATAAAAACAAATCCTAAAAACGCTCCTGTCCTGAAGTGGTTAAATAAAGCACACTATGAGTCAAACAATGAAAGCATGGAAGATAGATTGCTTTTTTTCTTTGATACATTGTGGAAAAGTCTCAGTGGGAGTGAATTAATGTTTCTTTCCTTAAGCCTGACACATATCTAGTTAATTTGCTGTCTTGGTAAACTACCCAACAGTAGACAACATGTCTAATGGCATCTGGAAAGAAAATGTTAAATGTATAGGGATGAAATCTATGATCAAAATAGGACACACAGCACCAAACTAAAACTCAGTAAAGTATTCAGCGTCTTTGGACTGACTCTTGTGATGGCACCTGTGGGAATGGCAGGGTTCTGAAGCATATCTATGTAAACACACAATGGTAACTCATACAATATAAAGTAACATTCTCAAAGGTATAAACTGGGTGGAATTTATTCACTTTTTGGAAAAATATGAAATATACACCCCAAGTTGTATAATTAACCCATTTAACAGGACATGTTTATTATGTTAATATTTAACATAATAAACATATGTTTGTAAGCAACTTGGATTATACATCACCAAAATAGGCCATATAAAAAAACAAGAATCTTAACAACAAAATAGTGTAATAATTAAAAGGGGGATTTACTAAACTGTGGTAGATTGATAAAGGAGTTACAAACTTTTTACCAAATTAGAATGCTCCCAACTTTACGATTTGGGTAAATTAATTTTGTTTTCATTTCAGAAGGAATCAGGAAAGGTTAAAGCATCTTAACATGTATAGCTTGGAGGAAAGACGTAACAAGGGGGATATGATAGAAACATTTAAATACATAAAGGGAATCAACACAGTAAAGGAAGAGAGTATATCTAAAAGAAGAAAAACTACCACAACTAGAGGACATAGTCTTAAATTAGAGGGGCAACGATTTAAAAGTAATATCAGGAAGTATTACTTTACTGAGAGGGTAGTGGATGTATGGAATAGCCTGCCAGCAGAAGTGGTAGAGGTAAACACAGTCAAGGATTTTAAGCATGCGTGGGATAGACACAAGGCTATCCTAGCTATAAGACCGGGAACGGGGGACTAATAAAAGTACTCAAAAAAAAAATTTGGGCAGACTAGATGGACCGAATGGTTCTTATCTTCCGACACATTCTATGTTTCTATGTTTCTATGAATCCGTCTCTTTTCCTAATAGCCGAATTCCTCTTCAAATTAGTCTCTATCATCCCCATAGAAGTGAAGGTACTTTTCGGTTCAGGTATGTTTTGGATCCTGTCGATTTCGGCAGGTCTAGGCATGGAATTGGTAATGATATCCGAATAGCAGACCTACTCTGTGGTACATTGGGACATATTGGGTAGCTCGAAGTTTGGTTCACAATATGTCCCTGATGTGCCCCAAATCAGTCCGGTCTTCTGAAGCATCAATTTGGGACAAAAGTCTGTTGCATGTTGAATAGACACTCAAATAACCCCTAATCTCCCTTCAAAAACATGAAAAAACATCTCAACATTTATTCTGTCTTTTAAATTTGAATGCTTTGCTGAATGAATGATCATTAATAGAAACAGACAAGATGTAATTTCCAAGTGTTTTGGTTTGGTAGTAATTTATTTTATCATACCTAAAGTACCATTTTGACTTGTAAACAACCCACCTTTTTCATATTAAAGTTAATTACTCATTTAAAATTCTCTTAAAAATTCATAATTAAACACACATTAATAAAAACATCCACAGTTGATATCTCACAGCAAGAGAGATAAAAAATGTGCTTTGATGTTTATTATTATCATTTCTTATTATATCATTATTTTTGGGTAGACAAAATCTCTAGTTATTGGGATCATCCAAATAATACCTTTTTCCATTGTAATTTGAACCGTTAGCTGATTTATAAGATGAAACCACATTAAAAAGTCTTCATTTACAACTTTTTGCAATTAAAATGTTTTGGGCAATAAAGCAATGTATAGTTAAGTGTGAATTTGTTTATAGCCAGTTCAAATATATTAATGCAACTTTAGGTTTTTTTTTTTTTTTTTGCTAATATTAAACTCTCCCATTAATTTAATAATCTTGAAGGAAACAAATACCATCTGTTTATTATTTTAAATGGGGTTTCTGCTAAACTTAAACAGTGAGTAGCATTAGCTACTCTTTTAATTTAATTTAAATCTTTTACCTATGTTTTTTGTGATCGAAAGGGGACTGGAAGATCTTTCATTCTGATCAAATTTACATATCCATTTTATGATTAAATATTGATTCTAAAATACTGATCCATTCTTTATTCCCCAAACATAGGTAATTATTAAAAAAAATGTAACCCTCAAATGATTAAATATATCTTGATTGGAAAGTTAAAATTCTTGAATTAATTGTATGAAAGATGTAATATCATCACCCCCACAACATGTTTTTATATAAATAATGTTTTTGGTTTTCCGTTTTCACATAGTTTTATCCTTTGTATCATTACTATTTCTTTTATTCTTATTTAGCTAGATAACGTAAGGTATATTTCTTACTTCGAAAACATTAGATTCTATATTCTTCTAAAAATTCTTACTAGATTAATCTAGTTAGCTAAAAATTTAAAGAGTTGACTTTAAAAAAAATTTTTTCATCTTAGGTAATTTTAGCAGAAAAGCAGAATAAAAATAGATTTACACTTGTTTACACACTCCCAAAATCACAGAAAAAGATCAAAAAGTAGTTAGTAAAGCAAAACATTTTGTAGAATAATGCATATAATAAAAGGTGAAAAACATGAAAGAAACTATAAAAAACATGAAAAGGCTGCAAAACAAAATGGCTTAAGAAGCTCTAATGAATACTACTACTAGCCATGCATGTATAGTACTTGCTAAAAAGCAGACAAATAGATAGATCAATTAGATCAAAGGTGGTAAAACAACATTTTCCAGAAAAAAACATTTAATACAATGATTTCACAATTGCGCAAATAATATAAAGTAATACAAAACAGAATGTCCATTTGAAAATGGACATCACTTCATAAGGGACAACCTGGTGGAGGGTAACTGAAATCCTTTGGAGGTTTGAGACCCCAAGTTTATTCAGCTACGTCCCAGGCCCTGTAAAGCAGCTGCTGTATCCAGGATTACATGGATTAATAAATAAATGAATAAATAATAGAATCTAAAAGACACACATTAAATGGACACTTAAACACAGCGAAAATACCTGTATTCTGCACTACTAAGGACAGAACAGCAACGGATGTGGTTATACAGAAGTGAACTAACAAGGTAAAGGAAATCAGAGAAAACGTGAAATTGAACAATGAGAAGCAGAATGGAAAACCAGAAATGGATCAGAACAGAGCACAAGGTAAACATGGAAACAGGGCATGAAAGAGCATACATGATAAACAGAAAAGCAAAGAAAGAAAGATACTGCCTGGATACAGCCTGAATGAGGGTACAGCCTGTACAATGGTGCATGGTTACACCTCACCCCTTGTTTTCCTCTCTCTACTCCTTCCCATGCCTTTTCTATAGTACCTGATAAAGCCCTTTGTTCATACTGCAGATCCTACTCCTCTTCTACAGTTCCTTGCTTAAGTCTCCTCTTTGTCTTTGCTACTGTCCTTTTTCCAAGCCTTATTTCTATATTTCAGCATCTGTTCTCACCACTGCATAATGAATTATAACATGCAACCAGACTCCTTATCTATCTCTGCACTGAAACTACCTGACCTGGTAAAGGCCCTGACAATACGGTTTCAGTTTCCCAATATATCTCACAAAAAATGGAAATTCAAAAATATTCAACTTTACATTGTAAAACTTACATATTTCATATGTGAAATATTTCTCAGTATATTATAAGAATGTTTCCTTAAAAAAATCCAGTTAACAAATCCAAAGTCATATATATTATTAACACATTACTGACATATAACATGTCACAAAGGTCATTGCAAATGGTCCCATTGAGGACAATGGAAGGGCTTTGAAATCATGCACACATGATGAATGTATGCATATCTTCATTCTGTAATCACACTACAAATGATACATGTGATCAAAGCAATCGCATGTGTATTGCTGTCAAAATAAATAGTATTCCATAGCATTTAGTTCCATAGCATCAGTATGATGGGCTCCTCCACTCTTACGGCCCATAATCTTGCCTCATAATTCAAAAACAAAGTGGACACTATCAGATGTAACCTGAATGTCTTCTCCCCTGTAGTTGAGGAAAAAGTAGGCAATCTGCTTTCCTGCTCAAGACCTACTATTTGTGTGCTAGACAAAAGAAATGCTAATTAAGCAATTTAGAATTTTGACACTTAGGGGGGAAAAGTCCATCTTGACTCCAAAAGCCAATCTGATTTCTCTTTGGATCCAGAAACTCTAAAATATTAATGTTTGTTCTATTATTTATATCCCTGTATGGTCTGCTTTACCATCACTTTTGATTTAAGCAAAAGTACGCTGAGATCTTCCTTCAAACTTACTTATCAGAAGCTTAGATCTTGCATAGCGTAGCATCCATGGGGACAAAATCTAAGCCACCTTGTTCATTTTGGCTCCCAACCTCAAACATTGTCTCCATTTAAAATATATAAAGCAAACCTGCTGTTCGATATTGTTCTATAGCATTTAATTCTACTACTCCATTATAATTCTGCAATTCATCCTTTTGTTCAAATCAATATAAACATATTTATAGATCTATTTATGAGTCTTATCAGGTTGTCCAAACCAAACTATTCACTCCATCCTTTTTTTTCCAGAATAGTGTACGTGGTAAAGTTCAGCTAAGGCTGATTATCTATGCTTTTTTTTTTTTTTTTTCATTTCAGTTATTTTCATTAGCCCTTTGATGAATAAAAGGAACAAACCAGATTGTTTCAAGACGATTAAATCTGTTTCTTAATGATAGGCCAAACTGCTGAGATATGTCGTTTCCAAGAATGTAATAATATACTAATGATTTACAAATGGATACAACTCTTGCTTGTGTGACAAAGGGTATTAAAAAATAAATGTTATCATAACTCTGAGTATAGTTTTAGCACTTCTCTAATAAGCTTGTTTATTAGATCAGCTCAATAATCCGCAATCACATTGTTCTGAATTTTAATTTTTTTTTAACCACCTGTATGTGCTATCGATGTGCTGCAATAAATTGGCCCATCAATCATTAGTGGCAATTTTATCTTTCCTCTTCAATGCCAAACAATTAATTGTTCTTCGATCTCATCTATAGTAGCCTGTGTTATCATTACTCTATTGGGTCTATTAGGCAGTCATAATTCCAGCTCAGACAAGAATGCTGTAGATGTCATCTTGTAACAGCTGTGGTACCCTACTTCCTGCTATAATCTCTTGATTGCTTAGAATTTAGCAGGGCTAACCATATACATATCTTTTAACAACAATATTATATAGATCGTCAGGTTTCTCTATTTATATTTAGAAATAATTGAGAATACAATAAAAATGGGGAGTTGGAAGCAATAACATTGTCTTTAAGATACTTATTGAATATAAATGAATAAACACAATATAAAAAAAGCTTAATAATAATAATAATAAAAGCAGCGTAAATAAAGTTTAATGAATATGCTTGCAATAAGTAAAATAAAATCACATACATCCTGATCGTTTACAGATTAATCTCTCATTCTTGTGTTAATGCAGTTGCATCAACATAGTCTCCTTTTTTCATATTATTAGTACTATATATATATATATCCAAATTGTCATGCACCCAGCTTTGTATTTCAAAAATATCAGTACATACCCAAGATCTTGATAATGGCTCCAGGTGAAGCAGAAATGTTGATGACTCTGATGAGTAACTAAAGAATACAGATTTTTTTCTAAAAATCACCCGGGAGTGTGTGTATTTCTTTCTTCTTTGGATCTGTATATTTACATATATAAATATATATAATTTTATTTTTCTAGACTAACACTTCCAGTCATTTTTTAACAGGACACACAATCGTGATAATTACAGGTCAATTATGCAGCAAGGGTTAAAATCAGATCCTATTAAAATAAACTTTAGTCACCTTTAACCCTGAATAACAGACAGACAAGGCCATGACCGAATGGCAACATAACCTTGACTCTGTTTTTACCACACTAAAATACATAATAGAACTAACATGGTGTTTATAGTCTAAACATCTTATGGACGAAGCTGAGAATGAAGCCGGTTTGATAACAGAAAAGAACACAGGTTAAGAAATTACATTTTCCATTCTATCAAGTGGATTTGCATTTAAATGTCTAAAATGTATCGAATTTTGGACAAGAGGTATAAAAGAAATACAGAAACAGCTGCATGTTCCTCTTTTGCATAGGGACTATGTGCGTAGGGACATTCCCTTTACAACATTGTTCTTTCTGGTAAATTTGTGACTTGGCGATAGCATACTTAATACAGGTGCTAGGCTCTTTCCCCTAAGGAAGACATCCATGCACACCGTGAATAACTTGCATTTGCAAATGTTAAGTCTCATTAGGCAAGAAAGTACATTAAAAACATATTAAACAGCACTTTCTCACACTTATGGAATGGCATCATCCATTTACATTGAAAACTATCACATGTGGTATTTTGCAGCTGCTGACAAGCACAATTTGTTCCATCTAGAAAGCTTCACTTTGCATGTAATTAAATGTATAAAGAAGAGCTGTCACTATGTTATATCACCAGGGTATACACCAGCTCTAATTTCATACTTTTCGTTTTTTTTAAATATCCATGAATTAATTGAGGAGATCATTTATTCTTCTCTTACCTATATGGTCCACTTCTAATTAACACTAACATTTGAATTTTTAATGAAGTTTTCATATACTATGTAACTAGTAATTAAGTACTGGTTTTCATTGTGTGGTGAATTTTGTAGCATTTGGGCCATTTTCATTTATGTAACTTTGGATATTTGAGAATGCTGATGCATTCTTCAAAGGACCAAGAACAGGGAGCTAGATTTGGTAGTATATGGGCAATTTATATTTATGTAACTTTGGGAATGCCTTCTATGAAAGAGTAACTTTAACTGACTTAGCTATATATTGTGCAGTGATAAATCTGGTAAGTGTTTCCTGCTAGACAATCTCATCAGTTTGGTCCCTACACAATGTATACTTAAGTCGGTGAGATGAACCGCAACTCTCACTTAACTCATCTCCTCCTCACTTTCACTTCCTCTTTCTCAATCCTTTGAAGAACCTGCATCAATATTCTCAAATATCCAAAGTTACATAAATAAAATGGTGCTGCCATTCAATCTACACTGTATATTACGAGTACTAGAGGAGTGCTCTACTGGGAAGCGGCGATCTTGCGGGGGAGTATTATTTGTTTGTTATTACTTGCACGTGGAGTGTCATACCACTTTGTGCCAACCAGTAATTAAGTACTGGTTTTCATTGTGCGGTGAATTTTGTACCATTTGTCACTGCACAATGTATAGTTAAAGTCAGTTAAAGTTATTCACTAAAAGTGTGGTGCAGGTGACCTGAGGTGGAATGAGCTATTCATCTCAGCAATTTAGCTAGACATTGGCAGGAATAAATCTGGGGAGTTTGTTTAGCAGGGTAAACTCACCAGGTCTGTCCCCGCACAAAAAGGTTATGTTGTATTTCCTCATAAGTCCTCAGGACTGGCAACAAGTCACCTGAAAACATCAATACCACACTACGTATCTGCCAACTGCCATTGGATACATGACACCCCAGATTCCTTTGCAAGTATTCCTGATAATCACAGTTAAAAGCGGTTTATTTTTTCCCCCACCCGTTCTTACCTACACTCAAATGGTCTGTTCACTAAAATTGGAGAACAGCTGGAGGTTTGGCTGTTGACTTTCATTTTGAGACTAAGTCCAATTCGGCACCCGAGCTTGAGTTCCACATTGAAAGTAAATGTGAGGTGAAATGATTGTATTTTTGAGACTGAGTCAAATTCGGCACTGGACTCAGTTCAATTGCTGTTTTTGTAATGATAAAACATTTTTTTAATACTAATTTTATTTACTCAATAAAGAGCTAATTGTAGGAAATTGAGCCGGGAATTTCAAAGTTATGCTCAAGTAGCTGAGTTAGAAAAATTCTTCCATTCAGCTGCATTGGAAACATTTTTCAACTTGCCTCCATTGGCCTAAAGTTTGAAATTCCCATCTCATTTCCCTGTAATTCTCGCTTTATTGCGTAAATAAAATGAGTGTTAAAACATGCTTTATCATTACAAAATCGTAATCAAAATTATTTAATTTAATAAAAAGTATTATTATGATGTAATGTCAAAACTACATTTACAGTTTTCCTTTAACTGATGATGCATAGTTTGTCCACCATGTAAAAGTCAACCTTTTTATTTTGAAGGCAGGAAGAGTTAATCATCCAAAATAAATAAAAAAAATATATAAATATAATCAAGAAAATTCAAATGTCTTTAAATTCTTTAAAATTCAAAATATGTGCATGTAAATATCTTAATGTAACACAATGTTCTTTCATAAATGATGACCTTGTAATATAACGATAGCTTCCCATTAACATACTAATGAATCATTACTGCATCCACAATATATTATTTTCTAGTTTAATTAATTATTGCTCTCTTCCAATTAATCATTTCTCAAGGCAAATTAATTTATTCTTTACCTATTATTTTTTTTATAAAACAATGCTAATTTCCAATGATTCATTTCATTCTGATAGCAGTATTGATAGCAGTGTAGCATACATTAAAGTTTGAAAATATTTGCATGGGTGAAAAGCGGTTCATTAGCTGCTCCAGAGGAAAACAAGCTACACTAGAAACTCTAGAAGAGAGAGTTCCACCTTATAGTACAAAATAATACACAGTAAAAGAACTAAAAATACAGGGGTTACAGAAATCCACGAGTTACAAGTGAAGATCTAGAACAGGGCTTGACAAACTTAGCTGAGTTCTAGGAGCCAGCTAAATAATCTAGGAGCCAGACAATGGCACATAATCACACGTAGTCACAGACAGACACACTTTTTTATACTATATATCTTTATTTGGATTTATTAGGTTATAAACTGATCTTCTAAATATTATATTGTGTCAATGTGTCATTTATCAAAGACAGACACACACAGTCAGTCACATATATACACACACAGACATGCACAGTCAGTCACATATAAACACACAAACACATCCAGTCAGTCACATACATACACACAAACACATCCAGTCAGTCACATACATACACACAAACACATCCAGTCAGTCACATACACACACAAAAACATCCAGTCAGTCACATGCATACACACACACACAAATACATCCAGTCAGTCACATACATACACACAAACACATCCAGTCAGTCACATACATACACACAAACACATCCAGTCAGTCACATACACACACAAAAACATCCAGTCAGTCACATGCACACACACACACACACAAATACATCCAGTCAGTCATATACATACACAAAAGGCAGCAGGTTTATTTTTTAAAGAAAAAAAGTTAACTATGCTATACCTCATTGCAGGGAAGGGAGGAGGGTTCCTTTACAGCCCAGTGGCACAGACCAGCTTCCCTTCCAGTCCCTAGATATAGCTCTGCACTTTATTGCGGTGCGCGAGGGGGAGGAACAAGAAGTCTGTGCAGCCATGTGTACCGCTGGATTAGGTAGAAGAAAAAACAAACATCGGAGTGATGAGGGACTTACATTATCCGAGTGCCAGATCTTATTTCCTGGTAGCCATTGCGAGCCCTGGTCTAGAACCTGACTCTTTTTGTAAAGAAATGTTGTCATAAGTGCCTTGTAGGTTTTTACTGAGATTTTATATTTTCCATTATGGCACTCTCTCATAGTCTCTCTTATAGTGTTAAATTAGAGGGGCAAAGATTAAAAAGTAATATCAGTAAGTATTACTTTACTGAGAGGGTAGTGGATATATGGAATAGCCTTCCAGCGGAAGTGGTAGAGGTAAACACAGTGAAGGAGTTTACGCATGCGTGGGATAGGCACAGATATAAGATATGGAACTGGGGACTAATAAAAATAAAAAGTATTTAGAAAATTGGGACTAGATGGACCGAATGGTTCTTATCTGCCGACACATTCTATGTTTCTATCTCTAACTAAAAAATGTCCCTTTAACCAGCTAATCCAGACAAATGATACAGATGCAATTATAGTCTGATCATTTATAATATTCCACCTGGATTACTACAACTTTATACTAATTGGCTTGGCTCTCAAACAAATATCCAACCTTTAACCCACTATGAACACCACTGTTAGACTCATCCAACCCACCCTTCACATCGTATTCAGAAAAGCTAACTACCTTCACATTTTGCTCTGCATCATTTGGATCTAATAAATCTTTGACTTAATTATCTATTTTTGTTCTCTTATACTTTTTTTCTAGGGTCGACCTTCTATGCACTGATATAATTGGCCTGCATTGTGCTGCCTCTGAATTGTGGACTGATTCAGGGCACATCAGTGAATATCAGTTCTACGTGCCTCTGAATACTTACGCCATTCATAAATCATAGCCGATTCCACACCAATATCTTCCGAAACCAAATTTAGCTGAAATGTGTCCAAAATGCAACGGATGAAAGTGGAAGCCTCAAATGCCCCATTATATCCTAGTGAAAAAAATCAGATGTATATGTGTAAATGGGATAACAAGTACAGATGATTAATGATAGTGTACCAATAGCAATGTCCAACTGCTATATTTCATGTATTTGGACATCAATTTATAGGTGAAGAGGAATCTTTCAAAGGCAGTCGCCTCTGCCATAGCCACTAGCGGTGTTCCTCCTTAGCCGGTTGACCTACTGTATTTGGAGGAGGAGCTACTGCAGGTCATGGTGCCTGAGACAGTCACTGGTGTTGAGGGGACAGTTGACACATACTTGCCTGGTCTCAAGTATAGAACATACATGTATATGCATGTCAGTTAATATATATTAATACTGTTCTCTCACTTTACACATAGCATTTGATGTCGTGTCCCCTCAACCCCCAGCTACATCTGATGACGAGGCCCCAGGTTCTGCACAAGAAGTAGAACATCTGGCAGCTCCTACTCAGACCACATCACACAGCTTAGCTAGCCTTGGTGTCAGTGACCTTCCCCTGTCTATGGTAAGTACCAATATATGTGCATGTATGTTCAAGTGACCTCTAGTAACAGGTAGAGAGTTTAATCCATGATAGAGGTGATGCATTTAACTATGAATGTAAGTTATGGCCAAAATAACGAATTAAACATTCTCAATGTCAGCAGCTTTCCAGAATGTTTACATATCGTGACTACTATGGCCTTAACTTGGGAAATTCCATTCACCATTACATTTTCCCTTTTCATGAAAGAAGCACATTGAAAATGTTGATGTGCAATGGATTTCACCCAGCTGTATGAACTCCACTTAATAGTGCATTCAGCCTCATCTCCAACAAACTTATCTTCACCACCTCCCATACTGGGTTCCTCCCAAAAGCTGCCAGAGATTCACATGTACACAACATTATTCATGTCTGATGTTAATGCATGTGGTTGTCTACCACTGGAATGATAGCTATTTCCATACTACTGTACATCCATGTACAAGGGAATGTGGACATTGCATGCCACAGCGATACAAATGTAACTGAAGAGACAACGTTAAATTGTTTTAAGATGTTCATTATTTATAGGAATATCAATGTACCACAGTGCAGGATTTAGATGACCATGCATGTGTACTATAAGGGAATGTGATGTCTACATTCTGAATCGTAATGTCTTAAACATCTTCCTCCATTCTTACAGCTCCATCTCTGGGGCAGATATCATGCCCTGCCAAGTGGTTGATCCAATCGGCAATGCTCAGCTGAGCACATCAAGAGCCTGTCCACAATCTGTTGAATATCCTCCATTGATGGCATTTGATGCTGCAGTCTATGGTCTGGTTGCTGGGACCCAGTGTGATGTTATTAGCCAAATAGCTTGATCCTCTGTCTAGAAGTTCCAAGTTAACCAAGCAGAGGCCAGAATAATGGAGGCACTTACTTTATTTTGATTAAAATAAACACCACAGCTGCCCTTTGTAATACACGTACGCTAAATTTGAATTGCAATATGCTTGCTTCCACCTGCAGCAGTCCTATCACCTAACATACCTCCATTGGCACAGGATTTTTTTTTAGGTCAGTTTGCTGAGGGGGGCGATGATATGATGGGATGGTTACCCAGTATATCATCCTTCTCAAATAATGATGAGTAAATCATACTATTACATCTTGTTAGCAGCCATGGAACCCTTGGTTACTTACCATTCCTATGACCCAAGTGTACGCCTCCGCTAATATACTCTGCACCCCCTTCTCACTGCCCTGAGCTTGTTCATTCTTTTGTGTGCAGTGTCAAGGTTACACAGCACTGCACTAGAGAACAGACAATTTTAGTTATGTAAATTGAATATTTTGCAATGAAGAGTGATAAAATCATTCAAACATTTAATATGATTCCTGTAAAAAAACACAATAACAACACAAACATGTGTATGACCAGCAATGTAAGTGGAAAAACCTATATTATCAAGGATTTTATAAATTGCAATACCAACAATGTGGTCTATCTCCTCCAATGTCCCTGCGGCGCCCAATATGTTGGGAGAACTATAAGGCCGATTAAAGAAAGAATTCTAGAACATCTAGGGAGCAATGTGAGTGAGAATCTTAGGTTAACTAAATGCACTGTCCCAAAACACTGTAAACAATGCACTTTATTTTCTTTAGATAAATTATTGTGTATAGGGATTGAAAAAATTGTTTCACACTGGAGAGGGGAAAATGTCACCAAAACTCTGTCAAGGAAAGAGACCAAGTGGATTTATGAATTAAAGACAAAAGGTGGAAATGGACTAAATGTGGATTTGGATATTATGTCCTTTTATGATTAGGATTATGAGATTTGCCTTTCTCTAATTGAATTTTTAACGTGAATTTTACACGTAATTTTACAACTTCAATTCAATTAAAAGTTTTTTTTTTGTTTTTTTTTCGATTATTCATTTTTTTAATACATTTTTTTAATCGATTTTTTGTTAAACATTCTCTTTTTTAGTATTTTAGCCATGCCACAAGATGTCCCCTTGGTCTCTCCCCTCTAAAAAACGCACTTTAAGTGTCTCCTGTATATACTATCAATTTTATATAATGGGTGCTATTGTACTATACACTCTACCCATTTTTCTTTCTTATGAAGAAGTTAGTCTATAAATATACCATTTGTAATCTTTCTCTCTCTTTTTTCCCCAGTCGTTTTATTATGTTCCTTTTTCTAGCCATTTATAATGGTTTTATAATGTTAATGATATTGATATTATGCATAAATTAGAACTGTTTTAAATTGAGATATTCAATACGTGTTGTGTTTTTAAGACGCTAGACTTTCAGGCAATGTATGTTGCTATAGAGACCAAGGACGCTCCAAATAGTAGGTCCTCTTTACAAGAACGGTGAAAGGCAGCGTGATACGTCACGCGTTGAAGAGACTCCCACTTTACAGGCGTGTCAGAAGGAAGATCTTCTTCTCTGACGTTCCTTTCTCCGTTGAGAGTCGCATTAAAGATGACGTCATCCAGAAGTCCGTGGACGTCGCGTATGGGTGGTCCTCTATCAATCTGTGTGTATATTTAAAGCTGGACTGTGGACTTACAAATTATGAACGTTTTTTCATTTCCTCCTGAAGAAGACGTGTAGTATCCGGCGAAACGCGTTGAGGTGCAGGCAGACTCAGCCCCTGATGTTATTCCAGCCACCATCTCTGCTTGATTTACTCCTACCACCGTTGTGTGAGTTCTCCTTGTATTAGGGGCCCATATACATTTACTATATCTCGTTCTACACATGTTTGTGTTGTTATTGTGTTTTTTTACAGGAATCATATTAAAATTTTGAAGGATTTTATCACCCTTCATTGCAAAATATTCAATTTACGTATTCCCTACTGTTGCGCCATTCTGCTTTCGTATTTTGTGTTTTGTTAAAGTAATTTGGAGATTACTACAGAAGGCAGTATTGTTGTGGTACAAGTATTATTATTTTATTTGCACAGGGCCATTTGGCACACCCATTCTTTTTTTGCAATTTTAGTTATGTAACATGCAAAAAAAAAGTATCCAAAACCCTCCATGCATAGATTTTATGCTGACTTGACCATTGCTTCTCTGCTCCTCTGAGTTTTCATAAAATGTTATAATTGGAGACTAATTTCCCACCGACATCCATGTGCAGTGTATATGTACAGACTAATTACCTTTACTAAAGTCAGCTGAATATTGTTAAAGAACTCTACATTTCAGTGTCATCTATTTAAACTAAAAATACCTAATTTATTTTAGAATGATTTATGACTGTTCTCTATTTTTATTTGTATTAGAATGCCCAACAGCTGCATAAATAATATAACATATGCAGTTATTGGCCAGAGTACAAAACAAATACCCCACATGCATCCTTTGTTTGCAAGATTATTGCTAATATTTAATTAATAACCAAAATGATGGTTGGATTATTGCACATGTATTCTCTAAAGAACCAATTAGTGGAAAATAGTCTTACACTACTTAGCAATATTAGGTACGGAATGGTATAAAAGCATATTTAAATGACCAATGTAAGCTTTCTTTTCTAACATTAATGATGGGGGCATGTTGCATCAAACATGCACTTTTTTTTGAAAAAACAGTGACTACTAATATGCATACAGGGGATGCTGGCGTCACGCACATGTTCATTGGTCTTGTCCATGCATCTCTATTTGAACTCTTTGATTAATGAGAAGCCCATTTTAGAAGAAACATTTCGTCAATGCGGGAATGGACCAGGAAAATGCCTGCAACAGTTAAAAGGATTATTGATACTGTATAGCAGCGCTCCGCAACCAGTGTGCCATGGCACACTGGTGCGCCGCTCGATGATGGGAGGTGTGCCGCAAAGCATCCAGCAGATGGTGGCTTCCGTGCCTCGAGAGGAGAGCAGGATGCAGCTGCAGAAAAAAAAAATGTGCTCACCCTAAGAAAGTGGCCAACCTCCTAATTAACCAGTGGCCAGCAAACAAAGGGGAGCCAACCACCACAACTATGGGCAAGCAGCAACAAGAAAAAAGTGGGTGAAATAAGCTAGTACAAAGAAATAAAAGGACAAGCAAACCAACGGTGCCACTAGCAAGGTGCAATACAAAAATACCCTTACTATATAACAAGAAATGTCCACCAGGAACCGGCAGCTGTTAATAAGAACAGACAGCCTCAAACTGTACAATAGGAATAAACAGGAAGGTATTTACAGCACACAGTTATTAGACACTAGAATAGCAGAAAATGGAATGCCCTTAAGGTGACATAAGCAGGTAACAAATAAAATGAGTGAAGAAATATCTCAAAAAAGTGCCCGCATAATATGAATGACGTTATTATAAATGCATGTGTTGATACAATAAGTATGCAAATAAAAACAGGCAAAAATGTGGAAAAAATAAATAAATGATTTGTCTTGTGATATACAGTGATGTAAACAAAATATATAGTAAAATTCACAATGATGAATACAACATAAGTGTTATTAATACACCAATTACTCGTGGTAATGCATATTTCTTGTGCTGTGTAATTCTGAAACAAATAGTAACACACACAACTAGTGCGATATATACTGATGAATGGCACAGGTAAGGTTACAGTAGAGAAATGGTAGAGTAATAAACTCATAAACACAGCTCCTAAGTAGTGTTGAGTGAACCCGAACCGCACTGTTCGGGTTCGTACCGAACATTCCGGTTTTTGGACCCCGGACCCGAACACGGACATTTCACTTCAATTGACCTATTCTTATGAATGGGGACTCTATTTCGGTTTATAGAATAGCAATAGCATTACATGTATTCCATAAACCGAAAGTCTATAAACCGAATGTCTTTCGGTTTATAGACTTTCGGTTTATGGAATACATGTAATGCTATTGGCTTTCTATAAACCGAAATAGAGTCTTCATTCATACGAATAGGTCAATTGACCTATTCTTATGAATGGGGACTCTATTTCGGTTTATAGAAAGCCAAAAGTGGCCAAAAGTTCGTGTCCCCATTGACTTCAATGGGGTTCGGGGTCAAGTTCGAGCACGGACCAGGACATTTTTTAGAAGTTCGGCCGAACCGGCCGAACCCGAACATCCAGGTGTCCGCTCAACTCTACTCCTAAGTCCTAGGAGCGTGGACATCTTGCTCTGAGACAGTTATACCTGCTCTCGCTTCCTGAAGATATATGGATGGTAGGAGGATACAAGCTGCAGCACCTGATCACTTCATTGGAAATCCATGGGTTTATTTTAAAACCAAATGGGCTGACAAAAAAATGAAAAAGCATCCAACAGTAGGAAGATGCTTTCTCACACAGAAACACAATTTAAAAAAAACAAATGAACAAAAAAGTAGTGGATCACCCAGTCCTCTCGACTATCAGCTTGCCGTGCGCTTCAGGGCTGATTAGGACTTCCAGGTGTGAGAACACTGTGAGTACGGTGGCTTGCAGAGTTCAAAATTCGCCCAACGAGTTTCGCCACACATAGGACTTCATCAGGGGAGTGTTTGAAAGACGGATCTTCATTGCTTATATACCTCCCTTCAGATTCGTCTTTGATGATAAACCGAAAAAATACGGCATCAATGGAGTTATGTCTTAAAAAAGGAATTAGCTCCAATACCGAATCCGGCTAAATTAGTCTAAACATAGATGAATACAATTAGTCGTATATCTTTAAAACCAAAATAGCCTCAATGCTGAATTCGGTTTAACACATTCACATATGAATGAATGGAGATTCGGATAGCTTCAAAAGATGAAAAAGTCTCATTGAATAAAGTCTCTGAATGCCGAATTCGGTTCAATTCGTCTAAGTCGAAATGGTAGCACCTCTCATGGTTTTAAGTGTTCATATAGTCCAAAAAGACACCATGTATATATAATGTACTAAAATACATTTTAATTAAATCATAATACATAAGCATAAATAGTATTAAACAAAGACATGACATAGTATAATTTTTGTTTAAAACTAGACATATTAAAAAGTAGACATTTCTTAAAAATCTGTATAAATATGATAAAAAATGTCAGAATTTTGTCTAAAAAATGGCACTTTAAAACATGTGTGGGTCTTCCCAAGAAAAAAACCCTGTGATAAAGGAAGGCTTTTAGCTCAAAATCAAGGTTAATGCCATTAGGATTTAATGTATGAAGGTTATAGATCTAGAATGCTTCTCTTTGGAGAAGCCTTCTGGATCGATACCCCCTTTTCCATGTTGCAGGAGTTCCTCTATTCTTCCTTTGGGACAGTTGTGGCAGTGGTTAGGCAGACTATATTTAAACCTATCACACTCTTTACCCATTAATCCCAAATGTTCCAAGATTCTTACTTTTAGGGGTCTTTTGGTTTGCCCATATTGTGCGCCGCACCCACACTCCACTAGGTAAATTACATTCGTGACCTTGCAGTTTATGAAGCTTTTTACTTTGTAATTTTTTCCTGTGCTATTAGATGTAAATTCTGTTTTTTTTTTTCTAGTTTGGTGGATGCATACTTTACAGTTCCCACATGTAAAGAATCCATTTACTTTAACATTTTTAAGCCAACTTGACCCACTATCTATTTGTGCTGGTTTAATTACACTTGGGGCCAGGTCGGATTTCAGATTTGGGGCCTTTTTAAAAAAAATAGTGTTTTTTTTTGTGACAATGTACCTTAAAGACCAGAATTCCATTATTTTTGTCAAATGTTTGCTGAACTGTGAATTTCTTTCTTTGTGTTCAGTCCACCCATACAAATTATATATTGTTTTTGAGAGGACGGATAGGGCTTTCATTTGATACTATTGTTTTCATAATTTACTATTAAAATAAATATAAAATATGATGAAAATATGCCATAAAAAACACTTTTTCTAACTTTGACCTGATTTTATTTTTAAACAATTACAAATGTTAAAAAGACCCCATCTATATATTTCTAATATTTGTCCTGAGTTTAGAAATACCTATGTTTCCATGTTTGTCCATGTTTTATTTCAAGTAATAGGGCAATAATCAATATTAGTGTTTTTTTGTTTCCTAATCATTTTCTTCTTCAGTGACCTTCTGACCCCAACTCTAACCCTAAATTTACCCTAACCCTAAATCTTCCCCAAACCCTTATTCTAACCCTTGTACTAACCTGAACCCCCTATAACCTTAATTATAACCCTAACCCTAGATCTAGGGTTAGCTTTTTCCTTTTATTTATTTATTTACCTCTGAGAGTAACTTCAAGCATGCAACGTTGCTCTAAGGAGCGCAATGGCTACATGAAAACTCAGGACGTATATATACACACATCCTCATGGTTCTCAAGGACCATTCTTTGCAGGACGTTTATATACGTCCATTAGCGTTAAGGGGTTAAACATTCAAAACATATTTTCTCTTACTTTATGAAGTTGTCTGAATTTCTGCTACTACGGAGTGTAGATTTTTTATATTTTTTTAATAACAAATTAATATTTATTGTAAAAGAGACAGCTTTGACATGCATTTATTATTTGGTGTTTACCTAAGTAGGCACAATCATTTTGCAGCATTAAAAAAATATATAAAATGCAAAAATCTTTTGAAAATTTGAGTTATACAACCACCAGCTTCAAAGTGTTAGACAAAGTGTGATTGAAATGTATAATTAAGTTTATGACACAAGCAAACACCTTTCCTCTGTACAGAGAAGAGTCCAATACAAACTTGTGAATGTATTAGGACAATGCACATAATAACCAGCTTTCAGCGACATGACATTAATCAGTAATATGGGCAATTCGAGGCTCCTCCGCTGTAAGTTTAGATGCTTAATAAAATATGTGTATTGATACATGAATTGCCGTGCTATTAGGGCAGATGGGATTTTGTAAGTAGTGCTGCCATCCAGCAGCTATTTTGCCCGCAAACTGCAACCGCAATGCCGACAAAGGTCACGAAAAAACTCAGCAACCTCTGCAACAGGGCACTTTTTAAATTCTAGGTTTAATGGCAATGGCTGTAATTGTTTGTCCTGTTTTTTTTTAACTGTCAATATGGCAGCAGCAGGTGAGTATTTTCTGTTGACTTACTAAAGTCCTATTGTTTCTGGAGTAGTATGTCAGTGGCTATGGTTGAAAGTAAGTTTGACCCCCTCCCCCCACCTATTTGTCTGCAATTAGTGACACTATATACTGAACATTACATAGAAATACCAAGGAACAGCCGACTCAAATCTCTCTAAAAGCTATTTTAAAAACCATATGGTGTGACTAAACCAGCATTTTTTGGGCGGTAGGTGCTTTTAAAGTAGCATTAAGAGAGATTATCAATGTGCGCTGATATTTCTATGCCTTGAGTATACATTGTTGTCACGTCAGTAGCACACTGTATTAAATATGCTGGTATAGGGTTGTGCTCAACATTACCTTGTTTTTATTTCTACTTTGAACATGACATGATGTGCGGCACCTGCGTTTATCACTTCTTAACCCCTTAATCACGTTAGGACGCACTATGCCGTCCTGACTTTAAGTGCCTTAAAGTCGTTAGGAAGGCATAGTACGGTCTCTGCCAGAGTGTTCCTGGCTACCGATCACCTTGTGATCGGTGGCCAGGAACCAATCGTGACGTTTTGGTGCTTGCGTTGTTTGGGATGCAAGCACCTTGCGTCACGAACGGGTTAAAATAAACTGTCATGGTCCACAGGGAGTGCAGACCACTGGGGTTCCCAGGGAGTGCACAGACGTCCTCAGCATTTTTTGGTCAGGTGCAGTCACACTCCCTCCATGACACTTGTTGTTGCACTCAGGATACTATTTAGTATTCACACAGTATCATCCTCTGTTACTTACAGGATTGAAGCATACTTTTAACCCCCAAAAATGTTTTATTATTATAGTCTAGTATTATAAACTGTTGTTCTGGAATGCAAATGAAAATATTTCATTTCTACAATAATCTTTATGTAAGCTATAATTAGCTGCAAAACACACATTTGATGCTGAGCTGCTTTTTTCTTCAGTGTTTCGGAGAAGTGCAATGAGCCAGAAGTCTCTCATTAAAACCAGAATACGAACCGACAATCGTTAATAGGCTCAGACTAGTTTCTCTTGCACTTTTTCTTCCAGATATGTGTAAACTCTATTTTATGCCACATTAGGGTTGTATGTTGCAAGGTATGCTGACTCCATTTAACAAAATGTTGCCTAATTAGACACGTTCCACCCACTCCCCGCTTTATCATAATGTTAAAGGGCCACTCCAAGCAAAAATGTGTTTCCCATTGTGTTATTAATTGTACCCTAAGCAGCCTTTCCTTTCAGTCACACTTTCTAAATTGCTACCATTTTCTGCTATGAACCTGAACAGATCTTACCTTAACTCTCCCACTTCCAATTTGATGCTACATAATTATTGTAGGCCATTTTATTAGGAAAACTTATACCATTACATGCTGCCCTGCATAATGTATAGTTAGTATGTGGGAAATCACTTAATTAATCAAGGCAGTTCCTATGGGTTTCCTTCCTTGATTAATTAGCGGGTTCCTCCTGGACATGTAAGAGACAAATACAGAATAACTGGGTGGTAGCTTGGATAAAAATAAAGACTCCAGACGTTGTGTTGGCTGAATAAACAAGTTATTCCAAATGATGCAACAACTGTCAAAAATTGCTCTACCCACCCGGTGGATCGACCGCCTACACGTTTGGCACGCTTTCTCAAGGCCTTTGTCCTTTGACATCTCTACATTCTGCAGGGGAGCAGGTAAAAGATATGTGTCCCGCAAAACACTGGTTGACCTGGTTATCCTATCTCTAGTGGTTAGAACCATAAATATTAAACATATTTTTTTTAAAAACTGAGATTCAAATGTTAATGAATATGTTCATTCTTATAATTATTTAACTTCACTATGCATTAAAAGGGTAGGTCATCCTCAAGTCAGAGTGGTCCTTTCATACAACCCCAAGCTCATCTGTTGGCTTCAACATATAGTCTGAAGCGTTAATGTGGCATTAGCTAAGATTAAAACATCAACCACATTTTACATCTGTGATCCCATGAAGATGCTTAAATTTTAAATTTCTCCAAAAAGGGTTTTGAAGTAATGTGTAATAATCTTCACACACAGTGTTTAAGCCTTTTCATTTTCTTAATTGGACTTTGGTATGTAAAAGGTGGCGAATGTTGAATTGGAAATGGTATTTACTGTTATGTGGGCAGACTGTTGCATTCAACAAATATAAAATATCTACACTAAGCACAACTAGACAACAAATGCAAAAAGAAAGAAATATACATTATAAGCAAATTACATCAAATGCATATTTATTAACAAGCGCAATGTAAATTAGAGATGACTCGTTTATATGCATCAAAAACAAATTGAACAAACATGGAGGGTATTGATGATCATTTTAATATGCGATTTTTATAGACTTTGTGAGTCTTGAAGCGCTCCCGTGAGAGTTTCTGTTATTCAAGGTTATTGACTGAATGCCCTATAATGTTTTTTTTAGAAGGTCTTTAATGGTGCTTGATCTCCTGATTGACTATGATTCTGTGTTTGTTCTGGTCAACCACAGGAGAGATTAGATAGCTGGCAATGGCAAGGTGTATAAAGTGAATGTAACGCAATGACAAGGATTGTCAGCCATTCAGATTTGTTTTCTACAGTTTGTGGGCTACCAGTTGACGTAAAATTGGTTGTGCCTTCTATGAGCAAATGTAGCAAGGCCACTGGTTGTGGTACTGATGCTGGTGATGGAGGGTGTGATTCTTCCTACTATTATTGACTGACATATCTGGTAGCTCTATTGCATTATGGCATTTAAACCTTGTGATTTGGCATGGTTCACAAGTGTGCCCTAGATACTAAATAATTACAGTAATGTGAGTCTGTTACCACAGCTCTGTTACATAAGTTAAAATTTCAATTTTTGTGCGCTTCAATACTGCAGTGTAGTGTGTTGTTTTGTCTTTTCTAATGAAGAATTCGAGAGATGTTTCTACTTTCCTTCCAAATAGGGAGAGGGGGGAGGGGATGGGAGTGAGGGGGAGGGTCAAGAGATAGGGAGGTTCCCTATTGATGCACTTTAACATAATTATATATTTTTTCTCTTCTTTCTTCCTCTTCTCCCGTGTTTTTATAATATAACGTAATTATATTGTGTTTTGTGTTGTAAGTCCAATCCTTGTGATTGTATTTTTATTGATATAAATGTATATATAGAGTACAAAATAAAAGATTTATAAATTTAAAAAAAAATTGTGCTTGATTGATCAGACAGGTATGACATTTCCTTATCTATTTTCTTTAAACAAAATGAATGAATCAGTTGACATGGTCTAGCCATGGAGCAGAGAGGTCATGCTTCACTGAAGATCCATCAGCCTCGACCAATTATCACAAAAAAGAGCAAGTCCCTGCACAGAATATAATGACTAAACCACCTACCTACTTGTTGGAAGGTTTGGAGATGTTGCCCGGGAGGGAGAAAAAGGCTTTCAGTAAAGCGTCACAGTTCTTGGTGGTCAGAATGCCAGCGGTTTCCGCAGTCAGACACGAAGAGAAGAAGGTGTGTGTGACGGGGAATCTGAAAATGATTCTGACATTCAATAGGATCAGCCCCTGACAATTACAAACATCAGACTTTTATTTAAGGAACGCAGAGCTTCAATCCAAGACGATAAAAAAATGCCCTAACAGTGGATCTGAAGCATGATATGAGGGGGCTGGGGGAGAGAACCTTGCACAAAGAGGACACAATTGATGACCATCATGACACATAACACAACTTGTTAGTGGACAAATGCAACTAAATGGGTGATGATATTGACATAGTCAAACTAAATGAAGCAGAATACAGATCCAGGTAAATCAATTTAAGATTTAGGGAGATCCCTGACATTATTAATACAGCAGACTTGAAGAACATTTTATACCTTTTTTCCAAGAACTATTAGCCGATGTGACTAAAACGGAATTTGTAATATGCTTGAGAAGATGTAATAATCGGAGTGCATTTTTTTTCACATCAATGTTCAGACACTGAAAGAAAAAACAAACAAACAAGATATTGCATTTGTTGCTGATTTTAAATGTATACACTCTGCTAAAGAGAAAGGTGTTTGTCCTCGGAGATCCTCAGGCAACATGAGATTGACTACAAATGAGGCTACCTAGTCAAGGTTCTGATTAGACAAAATAGAGCTATGTTAGTGTTGCAGACAACATGAGAAGCCATCAAAAGCCTGCAAGATGTATGCAAGTAGCTCCTGCTGCATCACCTACTAATACAAACCCAAAGAAGCTCAGACAAGAGTGGCACAAAAATTATTAAAAAATGTTTCATATGCGATTAAGTGACATTCAGTTATATGGATAAGTATAATACATTTTTCCTATAGTTCTAATCTCACTTTCAGGAAAGTTAGTAGGTATTTCAAATAATCTATTTGATATGAGAACTATGACAGAGTTAATCATGCTAACTATAGAAAAATGTTAAGACAATTATATTAAGATGCTTATCCAAGTGGAGGTTAAGTAGAAATACCATATTTAAGGGGCTCTTCATAAACCTATTAAACTGATGTGACGTTTTACTAGCAACCTCTATTAGATATTCAGATAGTTGAATGCAAAATCTGACTACACTTTCTAACTACACTGACTACATTTCCAGTTTGGGTCACCCTGTCTTAAAATAAGGTTATGTGTATTGTGAGCAATTAAATACAGCTGTAAATGTTCTAGAAGATGTATACAGGGAGTGCAGAATTATTAGGCAAGTTGTATTTTTGAGGATTAATTTTATTATTGAACAACAACCATGTTCTCAATGAACCCAAAAAACTCATTAATATCAAAGCTGAATATTTTTGGAAGTAGTTTGTTTTTAGTTTTAGCTATTTTAGGGGGATATCTGTGTGTGCAGGTGACTATTACTGTGCATAATTATTAGGCAACTTAACAAAAAACAAATATATACCCATTTCAATTATTTATTTTTACCAGTGAAACCAATATAACATCTCAACATTCACAAATATACATTTCTGACATTCAAAAACAAAACAAAAACAAATCAGTGACCAATATAGCCACCTTTCTTTGCAAGGACACTTAAAAGCCTGCCATCCATGGATTCTGTCAGTGTTTTGATCTGTTCACCATCAACATTGCGTGCAGCAGCAACCACAGCCTCCCAGACACTGTTCAGATAGGTGTACTGTTTCCCCTCCTTGTAAATCTCACATTTGATGATGGACCACAGGTTCTCAATGGGGTTCAGATCAGGTGAACAAGGAGGCCATGTCATTAGATTTTCTTCTTTTATACCCTTTCTTGCCAGCCACGCTGTGGAGTACTTGGACGCGTGTGATGGAGCATTGTCCTGCATGAAAATCATGTTTTTCTTGAAGGATGCAGACTTCTTCCTGTACCACTGCTTGAAGAAGGTGTCTTCCAGGAACTGGCAGTAGGACTGGGAGTTGAGCTTGACTCCATCCTCAACCCGAAAAGGCCCCACAAGCTCATCTTTGATGATACCAGCCCAAACCAGTACTCCACCTCCACCTTGCTGGCATCTGAGTCGGACTGGAGCTCTCTGCCCTTTACCAGTTCAGCCACGGGCCCATCCATCTGGCCCATCAAGACTCACTCTCATTTCATCAGTCCATAAAACCTTAGAAAAATCAGTCTTGAGATATTTCTTGGCCCAGTCTTGACGTTTCAGCTTGTGTGTCTTGTTCAGTGGTGGTCGTCTTTCAGCCTTTCTTACCTTGGCCATGTCTCTGAGTATTGCACACCTTGTGCTTTTGGGCACTCAAGTGATGTTGCAGCTCTGAAATATGGCCAAACTGGTGGCAAGTGGCATCGTGGCAGCTGCACGCTTGACTTTTCTCAGTTCATGCGCAGTTATTTTGCGCCTTGGTTTTTCCACACGCTTCTTGCGACCCTGTTGACTATTTTGAATGAAACGCTTGATTGTTCAATGATCACGCTTCAGAAGCTTTGCAATTTTAAGAGTGCTGCATCCCTCTGCAAGATATCTCACTATTTTTGACTTTTCTGAGCCTGTCAAGTCCTTCTTTTGACCCATTTTGCCAAAGGAAAGGAAGTTGCCTAATAATTATGCACACCTGATATAGGGTGTTGATGTCATTAGACCACACCCCTTCTCATTACAGAGATGCACATCACCTAATATGCTTAATTGGTAGTAGGCTTTCGAGCCTATACAGCTTGGAGTAAGACAACATGCATAAAGAGGATGATGTGGTCAAAATACTAATTTGCCTAATAATTCTGCACTCCCTGTATACATTAAAGACACTGTATCACCTAAATAGTTGTTTTAAATGTTTCTGTGGAGTCTCCAGTTTATGACATCACCTGTGGCTTGACATGCAAAGTACACACTAAATGAGATAATCTATTTCCAAATGTTTCCCCCAGTTGCTGGGGAAGTGTGGGCATATTGGTACAGCTCCCCATGTGTGTGGTGGGGATGGATGCCTTTATATACAGAAAAAAGGTAGGGGGAGCACACAAGAACCAAAACAATACACTTACAGAAATACAAAAGTTTATTTGAATAAGAAAAAATAGAAAAATAAATACACTACAAAATATGTATACCATAAGTTAGCAAAAGCAATAAATACTTACATGCAAAAATAAGCAATAAATGGCACAGGTAAGAATAATACACAAAAGAAGAGAAGGACAGGAGGGACACACTGCTCAAGGGAGGTCACTGACGTTTCGGCTATATAGCCTTTATCAAGGAGACCACAACAAACATTAGACAGGCAGGTATATATATGTAAAAGATATTGTGGGAAAATCAAACATATACACATGGCTGGTTAAAAAACAAACTTGATCAGCACCCTGCCGGAGCTACATGGGGATCCCCGATGGCAGCCGCCATATTGACGCACAGCGCGGCGTGATGACGTCACGCCCTTCGTCAAGAAACTTTATCCAGTACAAACGAGCAGACAAACAGTGTGCTCACTGTGCTGGCAATACGAGCACCGAATACAATGCATAAACGGACTATTCAAAGTCCCAAAGGGGCAAATAATAAAATACAAGGTTAGAACAGAAAGTAAATAGAATACACAGACAAACACAGTACCACACATAAAAAGAAAAAAGTGACCCGTGCGCTACAACCAACACAAATACACACTTTATATTTACCCTTTTCAGTAAGTAAAATCTTACAGTATTATACAAAGGGAATAGAAAAGAAACATAAAAAATATTATGGTGCAGTATATCAAAATAATAGTGGAACACAGCAAAATAAATCGTGCCAAATGACCACTCACATCAGCCTGAGCAACAACCTGCTCAGGGATATCAGCACCAGGGAGCACGGGAGATGGGTATATGATGACCGGTCACCTCCTATATGACGTCTCCAGAGAGATGTAGCACACATATTAAGCATTTCAGCACAATGGAAAAAGAAAAAAAAGGCTGGAAAAACAAACATGTAAAAAAAACTAAACGGAATATAATGGGAAGACAGTAAAATATAAACACAAAAAAGGAGAAGAAGAACAGCAAAAAAGGAAAAAACCTAACACTAAAAAAATATGAAAACAAGGGGCTATGGCAACAAAAAATAAGTAGAAAAAATGAAAGAAATATAAAAAAATGATATGACCAGAAAAAATTATACATAGCCAGAAAAATAAATACACTACACAAAAAATATACAAAATGAGTAAAAAAGAAAAAAAGGAAAAAAATGTGAAAAGACTCATCAAGGTGTGTAAGACACACCAAAATACAAGTGCAATACATATGACACAAGTCCAGCAAATATGAAAAAAAAACATATATAATTTAGCAATGTAGTACAAATATATAAAGTTATAGAGTAGAGAAACGCTGATCCTGAGTAAACACCCAAGCAAGGGGCAGTGTAGGGAAATCCATCGGCCGGCCCATCCATATCATGAACTAAAAAAGAAAAGCAAGAAAAATATAATAATGGTTAAAACCATAAAAATACACAGCTGGAGGTGGAAAAAAAACCAAAACAAATAAATGAATCACCACTGAAGAGCAATAAGAGAACGAATTTACTGGCTAGGAGTGCGTAAGAGAATGCAAAATAGGGGAGTAAGAAAGTAAATATACCACCCAAACAATGGAGAAAAAATCTCTAAAGTAAGGGACTTAGTTAGAGGAAAACAGATAGATCCCTCTCCTCATTCAACCCAAGGGGATGAAGTGTTTGTAAGGTAAAGATCCAATGCAATCTCTGCGTTTAAGCAAAGTAACTCTATCGATCCCTTTGGTACGGACAGAAATATGTTCCATTGCCAGGAACCGCAACTGTGATACTCCATGATGTAAACTATTGAAATTGCGAGCCACTGGAGACTTGCCATAATGGACATAAAACGGTCCGCACTTTGCTATTTTCATCCCATAGCCATAGCCCCTTGTTTTCATATTTTTTTAGTGTTAGGTTTTTTCATTTTTTGCTGTTTTTCTTCTCCTTTTTTGTGTTTATATTTTATTGTCTTCCTATTATATTCCGTTTTTTTTTGTGCATGTTTGTTTTTGCAGCCTTTTTTTTCTTTTTCCATTGTGCTGAAATGCTTAATATGTGTGGTACTGTGTTTGTCTGTGTATTCTATTTACTTTCTGTTCTAACCTTGTCTTTTATTATTTGTCCCTTTGGCACTTTGAATAGTCCGTTTATGCATTGTATTGTGCTGGATAAAGTTTCTTGACGCACAGCTTGACGTCATCACGCCGCGCTGTGAGTCAATATGGCCGCGTCATCGCTGATGTAGCTCCGACAGGGTGCTGATCAAGTTTGTTTTTTAACCAATCATGTGTATATGTTTGATTTTCCTGCAATTTCTTTAACATATATCTACCTGCCTGTCTAATGTTTGTTTTGGTCTCCTTGATAAAGGCTATCTAGCCGAAACGTCGGTGACCTCCCTTTTTTTTTGCGCAGTGTGTCCCTCCTGTCCTTCTCTTCTTTTGTGTATTATTCTTACCTGTGCCATTTATTGCTTATTTTTGCATGTAAGTATGTATTGCTTTTGCTTACTTATGGTATACATATTTTGTAGTGTATTTATTTTTCTATTTTTTCTTATTCAAATAAACTTTTGTATTTTTGTAAGTGTATTGTTTTGGTTCTTGTGTGCTCCCCCTACCTATTTTTCTGTATATACTATTATTGGGGGTGTTGTGTGGACTCCCCTTGGGGTAATGCACCTTATTGGTACTATTGATACTATTTTGGTGTGCTTCTCTGATTGTTTGTTTGTTTTTTATGGTGGATGCCTTTATAGTCTGACGTATTGCAAGGACATGTTTCAGGACAATCTTAAAAGCAGAAATTGTGTTGTTAGAAATGTTCCCACAAAACATGAAGAAAAATAGAAAAAATAATGGGATCACATGTCTTTACAGCAGCTATGTTGCCAGGAAGTGAAAAACTGCTTACTTCACTTATGGTCTAACCTCCCATGCCTGGCTCGATGATCATACGAGGTACAGCAATCAATGTATCTTCCCTGGAATGAATCTCTGCTGCTGTAGTCACAGGATCCAGGTATGTGGCCACATAGCCCTAGGGATGCATTACCCTGCAGCAGACAGCATGCTCCTGTCATTGTTCTCCTGTACCTTAATACCTCATTGTTAAAGAATCCAACATCTATGATATTTGGTTTAGTATCCTGTACTATATTGTATTGTTCCAATTTCTAATAAAATCTGAAAAAAATAATAAAGCCATAGATGTCTATTATGATCATATAGTATAATAAAAAATATTTAAAGCAAGATCATGGAGGGGTCGCATAGAGTTTATTTAAATACTACATTAACCAAATAAAAGATCATTATATTTTCAATGTATTCGTTGTTTTAGGACACAATATGTCTTTACAATAACCTATTTCATTAAAATAGATTAGCTATTTCTAAAATAGTGAAATTTGCTTGTGGTTACATACTGAACAATGATCTTCTCCACTGGAAACATTTTCTATATATTGTGAATGCAGATTGCATGCATTTAGAATGGTTCTCTTTGACACAAAATGAATAATAATTATTACTGCTCAAGACTTTAACCTGGACTTCCTTTAGGGAATTGCTGTACAAGCATTGAGCAACTCTGCGGTGAAACACATTGTGCTGCCTTTTTACAACTCCACTTTTGGATATCAGTGAGGATATACACATCTGGTAACCCTATGAGCTTTTCTTGTTCCAGCACCACAGGACGACTTTTTGGATCAGCGAAACGTGATAGTCACACTTTAGATCACAAGCTGGATGTTCCTTCCCTACATTTAAGGATGGATTTTTATTAAATTTACATTTCTGATACCATATTGTTAACCCCTTCAGGACAATGGACTTTCTTTTGCAACCATTTTTTTTTAAGATAAATTTTTATTAGAGTTTTACAATTCAACATTTAAAACACATAACATTAATTTAAATAGTTTCAATAATATTAAATCTTCCTATAAGGCAGGCAGCATTTAAAATATATCACACAACATAACAAATACCAACACAACATAATACAAAAAAAACCTAGCCCAAGTTTTCTTTCCCTCAATTTCCTTCACATGAGAAAGGAACAAGTCAGTAAGGTGGGAGGGAGGAGGTGGGTGTTAGAGAGGCCTCTATAATCTGTTCACCTATCTTCTATATCTGTCCTAACATTTGGGGATGACATCTTCCCTTAGGTAGTAATCTGTTTATTCATTTATATATTACCCCGATAGATCCCTTCCAAAATTGGCTGTGGTTGAAAGCTCTTTCTCAATTTCAACCTGATTCAGTTTCTCCCATGTGGGAGTTTCTATCTTCTCCCATGATCTTGCAATTAGGGCTTTACCTGCTATTAAAATGTGTTATAATGTAAGTCTCATTTATACTGATTTTAGGCCATCCTAGATGCAAGAGTGTGGTTGTCCGGATCAGGCTCGGGAGTTTCTCTGTTATGTCCTTTATAATCGTATACAGTAATTGCCAAAATATCCTTATTTTTGGGAAGTCCCACTATATGTATATATGTTCCAATTGATCTTTCACATCTCCACATCTTGTTCAACCTTGTGGGTACCAAATACCATTTAACTATCAATTTATATTGCAGTTCCACAAGGTTTAAAAAAATGAATGTTCTTTTTTATCTTTGGGGTAATGTTAAGCCAGTCGGCAGGCAGAATTGCTGATCCACTATCTATTTCCCATTTATTTATTAGGTTGGCTATCTGCCTATCCGTTGTCAGACCTTCTTGTTCAAAAATATCCCCTTGCATCAAATCTTTCTGTTTTTTTCAAGGATTCAATAATTCTTTCAAACCTCTTAATTCCATGTCCGTCATAAAATTACATCCGGATATGAAATTCTTGATCCTTAGATATTTAAATATATCCCTTGGGGGTATTTTATATTCAGCAACCAATGTCTCAAATGATTTTATTTTCTTACCTATTAATATATCTGAGAAAGTGTTTATACCCTTCTGATACCAGAGCTCTATATTCATATTTTCTATACCTAATATCGCAGCCTCTCCACATCTGTTTATTCCACATTAGTCCATATTCTTATTTAAATTTCTCCCAAAATCTGAGGAAAAAAATTGCAGTGATATAGTTCTTTTTACGCACTTCTCCCCGGGCCTATTACTAGGGATCTTGAATTTCTTTGGGTCTGCCCATAGTAGCATAGATAAATCAGGTACCCCTATCAGTCTACTCTCTATTTTTCTCTATAATTCCTGCCACTCTTTATTAAACCATTTGGAGATATGTTTAAAAAGGGCTGCATCATAATACTTTTTTATATCTGGGACTGATAGACCTCCCTTCTTGCTACTCTTGGCCATCAAAGCATATATCACCCTTGGACCTCTTCCCTTCCAGATATATCTGGACCTAGATCTCTGTATCTCTCTCAATTGGGACTTTATTAGAAAAACCTGAAAGTAGGCAAAAAGGTATGTCCACTTTGGAAGCAGGTATGCCTTGATGACATTGATTCTTCCCCACCATGATACTTCTAGACCCATTCATTCTTTCAGAAATTCATTGGTATGCTTCAAGAGATGGTCATAGTTCATCTTTGCTATGTTCTTTGGATTTGTTGGGATTTTTATGCCCAGGCATTCCTTATTATCTTTAATACATTTAAAATCAAAACTTTCCTTTAATTTGTTCACCAAATTCATATCTAAAGAGAAAGTAGGCAGGAAAAACAGCACTCCTGGAGCCAGTTTAAAGGTGAAAAAAAGTATTCGTTTATTCCATGAATAGGTTATAAATCCAAAGCGGTAGTGCAGGTGTACAGGTAAGAAAAAGCTTGACGCGTTTCGCGCTCCAGACGCTTAATCATAAGCTGAGTGTTTAAACAAACTGTGCCATTTAAATAGTATTTTGTGTAGAGGTACAAACCAATCAAGTTTGTGCTCCACCCTTTCATCAATGCAGATAGGTGATTAATTAATGTGAAAAATCTGTGAGTGTTGCACGAGAAAGGGTTAATCAACAGTGTTAGTAGCAAAAGTTACTAAAAGTTACTTTAAAAGTTAAAAATTTACTTTTGCTACTAACACTGTTGATTAACCCTTTCTCGTGCAACACTCACAGATTTTTCACATTAATTAATCACCTATCTGCATTGATGAAAGGGTGGAGCACTAACTTGATTGGTTTGTACCTCTACACAAAATACTATTTAAATGGCACAGTTTGTTTAAACACTCAGCTTATGATTAAGCGCCTGGAGCGCGAAACGCGTCAAGCCTTTTCTTATCTGTACACCTGCACTACCGCTGTGGATTTATAACCTATTCATGGAATAAACGAATACTTTTTTTCACCTTTAAACTGGCTCCAGGAGTGCTGTTTTTCCTGCATACTTTCTCTTTGTCTATAACTCAGTGCAAGTCGAGCGCTGACAGGAGGCACCGGAGTCCGGGTGAGGATTACAGGGATTGCATACCTTCATTCAGACACACCACCTGGGTAGCTCAATAAACTTTCTTTTGTGAAATTCATATCTAGGTTTAAGGCCATGATATTAGATTTAGATATATTCAGTCTGTAGTTTGAAACGTTGCCAAAATTGTCTATTTCCTCCAGTAAAGCCCCAAAAGAGGTTATCTTGTCAGTTATTGTCAGTAAGACACTGTCTGCATAAAGATTAAGTTTGAATACCTCATGTCCACTTTTTATCCCTTTAATGTTCGAGTTTGTTCTAATACAATGGGCAAAGGGTTCTAACGAAAATGTATAATGTATAGGGGATAGGGGACATTTCTGCCGGGTGCCATTTATGACACAAAACCATGGGAGACAATACCTGAACCTATTATTCTAGCTGATGTATTCGTATATAATGATGAGATAGCGTTAAAGATCCAGCCTTTGAATCCTAATTTCCCCAAAGTCATCATTATAAAATCCCAATTAACCGGATCAAATACTTTTTCAGCATTTAATGATATTAAAAAAGTCAGGTCTATCCTTTTGTTAGTCAATTTAATCAGGTCTATTAATTCTTTTATATTATTAGAGGCCCTTCTCCCTGTTACATAGCCTACTTGTTCCGAATTCACCAGGGATGGGATTATCGCTTTTAATCTTTCTGCTATTATTGTGTAATATAGTTTAATATCCCCAATCGATTAAGGATATTGGACGATAATTACCTATTTGTGTAGGGTCTTTATTAGGTTTGAGGACTGGAATTATATTTGCTTGCAGTAACTCGGGAGTAATTTGCCCCGTCTTTACTATCTCATTATATAAATGGGTTAGATGTTTATCAGATGGTCCTTCATAACCGTATAGAAAAGACCCGAGAATCCATCCGGACCTGGTGCTTTATTATTCTTAACTTTATGAATTGCAATCTTGACTTCTATTTCTGATATGGGTTTATTTAGATCTTGTATTTGCTCATCTACTAGTGCAGGTAGTTAGAATTTTTACAAATACTCTTGAATCTGTTTTTATTTCATCCCTGTATCAAGGTGTCACGAGTCAACCCATATTCAGGCTCATCCAAGCTGTATCCAGGCCTTTTCCGTTTTCTTTCAGCATTTGCTATTTTTTTCTGCTTCTTTGTTATTCTTGTTCCTAGGTTATTTTCTGTTGTCTTTTACTTGTGTTCTGATTATCTCAGGTGGCATATTTCAGTCCCGGCCACTTGGTGGAATATCCTAGTTCCAGGCCACAGTAGTGGCATTTCCCCAGTCCCTGTCCTTAGTGGCTCCTGCCTAGCTTGGTCCCATAGCGGCACCTGCCTTAGCCTAGCCATAAGACTGGCACCTGCCTGACTCTGGCTATAGAGCTGCACCTACCCAAACCTAGCAATAGTCCACTACCTGCCAAGTCTAACCCGACTGGCACCTGCCTATGTCTAGCTAGTCCAGTACCTGCCAAAGCCTAGCCATGAACCGGTACCTGCCTGAGTCTGGCTATTGTCTGGCACCTGCCCAGTTGGGCACTGAGTGGCTTCTGACCATGTCCTGTCCTAGAGTTCCTTCAGTGGAATGTCCTGTCTGAGAGTTCCTTCAGTGGAATGTCCTGTCTGTATGTTCCTTCAGTGGAATGTCCTGTCTGAGAGTTCCTTCAGTGGAATGTCCTGTCTGAGAGTTCCTTCTGTGGAATGTCCTGTCTGAGAGTTCCTTCAGTGGAATGTCCTGTCTGAGAGTTCCTTTAGTGGAATGACCTGTCTGAGAGTTCCTTCAGTGGAATGTCCTGTCCGAGAGTCCCTTCATTGGGATGCCCTGGCATGAGTCACTTTAAGTGTAATCCCTTGTCAGTTTCCAGTCAGTTCTGTCTCTGTTTCTAGCCCTGTTCCCTGTCTATGTTTTACCTCGCCCTTGTACCCAGTTTCTCTGTTTTCTCTGTTTTGCTCTGTTCCATTTCTGGTTTTCCTTTGTCTGTGATTATGTTCCATTCCAGGTTTTCTGATTCATTCTCTGTCTTGTCAGTTTACTATTTAAACCACACCCGTTACTGTTCAGTCCTTTGCAGCAGTCTACAGGTATTTTCTCTGTGTTTAAGTTCAATGCCTTTTATGTGTCTTAGATTCTGTTTATGCTTTTCTAATATTATGTCTTAGTGAGGGACTTGCCTATTGTGGGGTACCTTGACGTGGTTGGCAAGCTAACAACTAATTGGCCAATTATTGAACCAAACCCCCACCTTTGTCATATTTAGTATTAGGCTAGTTCCTTTATTTATGTTTGTTCCTTTGTATGTGTCTCTTGTGTTCCTTAGTCCTGTTCCCTGCAGTATTCTTATGTTATTATCTGCAACCCTGTGCCTTGCCTTTTTTATCCTTAGTTGGTTTCTGCTGTGTCTTGCTTATGTCTTACCTCTGTCCTGTAGCCCTGCTCTCTGTATTTCTGTTCTCCCTCAGTTCCTTTTCTGTTTTAGCTCTGCTTGGCTGTCATTTAGTTCTTTACTCTTAAGCCCTGGTACCTGGATACAGCAGCTAGATTCACAGGGCCTGGTTGTGGCTGCAAAGACTTGGGGTCCCAAACCTCCAAGCGACTGCAGTTACCCAGCACCAGGTCCTGTGTCTCCACCCTGCCCTGTAGCTCCTGATCTCGGGAGCTCAGGGTCCCTTTACCATCCCAGACCCCGTGCGTTACACAAGGTTATACATTGAAATATAAAAATCAGCAAAGGCCTCTCCAATAGCTCTCAGAGCATATAAAGCTTTGCCGTTATGGTTAACTTTATAATCAACCATTTTTGTAAAACTAATGTAACCCCTTAGTGACTATGCTGCATTTGATGTAGCAGAATTCCATTATTTTTGTCATATGTTTGCTGAACTGTGAATTTCTTTCTTTGTGTTCAGTCCACCCACACAAATGGTATATCACGTTTTAAAGGACGGATAGGGCTTTAATTTGATACTATTATTTTATATTATTATATCATCATATGATATAATTTACTATTAAAATATATAAAATATGATGAAAATATGCCATAAAAAACACTTTTTCTAACTTTGACCTGATTTTTTTTTTTTTTATTACAAATGGTTAAGAAAGACCCTGCTTATATATTTCTAATATTTGTCCTGAGTTTAGAAATACCAATGTTTCCATGTTTGTCTATGTTTTATTTCAAGTACCGTATTTGCTCGAATATAAGACGACCCTGATTATAAGATGACCCCTCAAACTGGATATTCCTTTAGGAAAAAAACTAAAAGCCTCAATTTAAGACTACCGTATAGTAAAAATTTTTTACTTGTATATATTCACATGTAAATTGCTTTCTAATATTTAATAAAAATTATGATATTAAACAAATGCATTTCTTGTTTTTATTTCCTTTTATGTACCAATGCTGCCTCTCTCTCCCCCTCCCCCCAGCTTTGTCTCTCTCTCTCCCCCCCTTTCCCACAGCATTGTCTCTCTCTCTCCCCTCCCACGTTGTCTCTCCCCCCAAACTTTTCTCTCTCTCTCTCCCCCAAACCTTTCTCTCTCTCTCTCCCCCTCCCCTTGTCTCTCTCCCCCTCCCCTTGTTTCTCTTTCCCTCCCTCCCCCTCCCCTTGTTTCTCTTTCCCTGGTGGCTAGTGGGGGCAGCCGGGGGATGTGTGCACGATAAGTGCAGACATCCTCCATGCTGCCCAACACATCCATCTATTATGACGGACAGCCGGTCCGTCATAATAGACGGAAGTGTCGGGCAGCATGGAGGATGTCTGCACTATCATGCAGACATCCCCCAGTTTCCCAAATATCCCTGGTGGCTAGTGGGGGCAGCCGGAGGATGTCTGCACGATACGCAGACATCGCTCATGAAGCATCCATCAAAGCCGAAAATAGCGTGAATTGCTGCAAAAATGCTACAGTTGCGCTATTTTAAACACAGCCCGTACATGTATGGGCATTGTCACCAGTGCATTGCATTGGGAGCCCGTACATTGACGGCATTGTCCTGAACGGATTAAATAATTTAAGCCTTCATTTTGATTATTCCTTTGTTTACATGTGTGATATCACTTAGTTTATGTGTGTATTAGGTTTGAGACACAGCACACCTTACTCCTTTTATATATTGTGTACAGTTGTCTCAGACACTATTTAAACTGGTTATTTGGGTAGGGTGCTGTAATATTTATTTTTTATACACCATATTATAATTATCATTACATCAAAGTTATTTATTTACTCATTTGCTATAGATGCAGCATTCAATACTTTGGAAGACCAACCTTTACAGTGTAGAACACGGAGCACCTTTTCGCTATGTTCCATAATAAACATGAATGCTTGTTGTTAATTTCAGTCTTGTATTCATTCATACCCATAAAAATGAAATGTCTTTACAGCTCGTGTGCCAACAGTTTGGCATTTCCATGTGATAAGCATGCTTCCCTTCTGGCTCACATTTGCACACAGTACCATTTCTGGTTTTCAGTTCATCTCCTTTTCTTTAAAAGTTGAATATTTATCCAAATGCCTGTTTGTTTCATTTCTATCCATAGCTTAATTAGTGTTTTACATTTACCTGAAAGATTGAAGATTGGATTGTTATTGTTTAGTTTGAGTGGACGTGTGAAGCTAGATGAGGGTCATGAGATTAATTCATCTGAGAGTTTACTTTATTTGCCATAATAGTTATTTGGTATGAGTTTGTATGTAGTGTGATGTAGCGTGATGGTGAGATAGTGTAGCTGGCAAATGCTATGACTGTTCAGCTACTTGTTTACACATCAGGGTTGTAGATACAAGTTCTGGCAAGGTCAACTCAGATTTTCATTTTTCTAAGATCGATGAATGATCACCATTACTTTGGATAATACATAATATATATTATCCAGCAGCCAAGTTGGTTAATTTTAAAAGTATGTGTGAAACAGCACTTTGAGTACCCCTGGTAGAAAAATGCTATAAAAATAAGTTATTATTTTTTACTAATGAGACTTAGGAAATCTATGTTAGTTTAACTGCCTCTTGTATCGACATGCTAGTTAATGAAAAACTTTATGCTAAAACTTATTTCTTTTAAAATTAGAGTTATGTTAATCCGCTGTGCACTATAGCACATCGAGTTAATTTACCCTTCCTTTCCATCACAGTTTAAGTGTCAGTTTGGATAAGTAACTATATATGCATTTAAAACGCTGAGTATTGTTAGCTTTTCATGAACTATGGTTGTTCATGTCAATTTTGTGACTCTCTGTGATGGAAGTTTAAAAGGATTTGTACTGTTTAATCCATTATACTCCTTATTTTGTTTTATTATTTTTGTTGAAAGGATTCTGTCACCAAAATCGATTTAACAAAATGATATATGGATCAAGAAAGAAATACATTGATATATGATAATTACGTAATCATAATGGTTAATAAAGTATTATGGAATATAATCAATATGCCAGTGTTTTATTTTGCTACATATTGTCTCTTGTAGGATTGTAGATGAGTCATATTGCCATCTCTATATCCTATTGATGCCTGCATGAACAGTCCTGTGAAGTCTCATTGGACTTACACTCCATGGGGCTGCATGTCACAGAGGTCATCAGAGTGCAAATTGACTGTTGTTTTTCTGAGCCTATCACATCACAGGATGTTTATGGTCATTTGCATAAAAAGCCGCACGTTTGCATCAGACGAGTGAGCTTGCTCGGTGGGCTAATACACCACCCATAGCCTTTGGTCCATCATTGAGTTCCATGTTTTATTCCTAGTGGGATTGACTCCTCATGCCTGTCTGATGTAGATGATCAGATTCTACTCAATAAAGAGAGAATGGCAGGGAACTGAGATGGGAATTTCAAACTTAAGGCCAAATTGAAAACACATGACATGAAAAATATTGTTTGTGTGCAGATAAGTGTGTGTGTGTGTGTGTGTATTTTTTTGTTAACGGTCATGGGCAAGGGCAATAAAGCCATTTTAGTAGTTATGTTATCTACATATATTAAGTTGTGAATATTCTACGTAGAGAATAACATCTAGTGAATCCAGGGGATTGGCTTTACTCTTTTTTACGGACCTGTAGGGGATTGGTCTTTCCTTTCCCCTACCATGTGCTGATTGGTGCCTTACATTTGAGGTACCAAATTTGATTAACTAAGTTGCTGGTAATATTGTAAATGTACAGAGAACATTGTGTATAACTGTATACATACACTGTGAAGGTTCCAGTAAAGTGTCAAATCTCTAATTTATTATGGTACAAATACCGAATGCCAGAGTATGATGGCTGAGCTGTGCTGATCTTCTGTGGGGACCTAAGGAGAGTTTCCAGACAATGAGCAAGGAAAAGGCATTAATATGCGTCCCGTTACAAAATATTTCTGTAATACTGAACAAATCGAATCATATGATACTGTTTATGATCCCATCTGTTGGCACTATATGGAAATACATAATAGCAACAAAAACAAATCATTTTTCATTTGTTACATCATCATATTTGGGTTCGTCTGTAATTTGCCTGCCAATTAGTAGCCTTCCAAAATATTTGGCTTTTTTCACATGCAGTCAAATGAAATTACAGATGTAGTCATACTTAGCATCCACAGTATCCTACTCTTATGTCTAACATTCTTTGCTAAGTAAACAAAGAGCCTCATACAAGTCAGAGGAGATTGCTTTACATTAGGCTTCCAGCTAAGCCTTCAGTGAATACACAATAGGAATTATGTCTACATGTTGATGTATAACCTATAGAATGTTTTTTTTCTTATTTTTGAAAGATGAATAGTTTTAGTAATGTCTATCTTGTGTTTTGTGATTGTTAATGGTGTTAATTGGTTTCATCGCTTCTGTGAGACAAGATTTTAAAGTTTCAAATTCTGCCACTGTGTCAACATCAAGGTGTAAGACAATTTTTTTACACTTTGAGGTAAACGCACCTTTTGACGCTTCCGAATCTCGTTTAAATAGTCACCATTTGTGACTAGTTCAAGGAAAACAATTTGCGGCATTTAGAATATTGTCTAATCTGGCTCAAGATGTTTTCTTCATTGGATTTGCATGACTGCAGCCATCTTCCTAATTTGGCAGTGTGTTGCATTGATATCTTCATTACATTTCAATGATCGTCCTCATCTGTTGGGATTTCAATCTGAGTTGGTAGTACACTGCATCATTTATCATCAACATATCTTCTGATGAAGTGTCACCAATTGTATCAATAGTCAAGCATCCATCTGTTTATTAACCATCATTTCTTGTTAGACTGTGACAGTTCTATAATGTAGTAGCTTTTCCATGATCTACCCACATGTAATAATCTAATAATTTAACTTTTCTGTGACAAAATTAAACAAACATTTTATTTCTGCCTTATTACACATGTTTACATTCAACATTTGCGTGCCAAAGAGTCAATTAGAGATGGCACTGCAAATATTTTTAGCTCATCTGGCGTGTATAAGGACCAATGTCCTTTGTAAAGATGGAAGAACTGTGTAAGCTACATAGTTGTTTTAAATTATACATATGATAGTTGAACTAGGAAAGTGAGACAGGTTTCTTTGGAAAAATAAGCCTTGACAGAATATTATTAGAAAATTGTGAGGGTAGGAGAGATCTGCAACCGATGTGCTTGTGAATTTAAAAAAAAGTATTTTAGCAACCAGTGTGCAGAGTAACATAGTAACATAGTAATTTAGGTTGAAAAAGACACAAGTCCATCAAGTTCTATTCTTCTACCTATCATTCCAGCTTTTGATCCAAAAGAAGGCAAAACCCCTAAGGAAGCTATGTCGAATTTTGCCTCCTAGGGGGAAAAATGCCTTCTTGACACCAAAGGGCAATCAGATTTCTCCTTGGATCAATAAGCTCTATTATTAATGCTTATTCTATTATTAATAGTCCTGTTTGTTCTGCTTTTCAAAACAAAAAGAAAAAAAAAAACATCTTGACCATTTTTAAATTCATCTATTGTACTTTATAGCACCACCTCTCTTGGCAGTGAGTTACATAATTTTATTGTCCTTAAAGAATCCCTTCATTTGCTGGCATAGAAGTCATTTTTGACTTGTCAGGGTTGCCTGCTGTTCGCTCCGCCACCCCTGAGTATATGACACTAGGTTTGTAAAACTAAATTGGTGAGATGAAATGTTCATCTCACCTCAACTCCCCTTATCTCACCTCAACTCACATTTTGGTGAATAACTCCAATTGACCTGAGATGCTGATACATTTTGTTTATTCTAAGGTCTATGAAGGTCCATACAATATCATTAAACTGACCATTACAAAATCCAATAGTTGTCCATCACTAGCAAGGTTGGTTGGTAACCATGAGAGTAGTGTCAGAGAAGCTACTTTTCAAATATCAGTGAAACAGCTTGCTTGTAACTTCATCATTAGTGTAGAGCGAACCCGAACCGCACTGTTCGGGGTCGTACCGAACATTACAGTGTTCGGACCCCGGACCCGAACACGGACATTTCACTGTATGTCTGTGTTGGAGTTCGGGGTTCGGCTATAAAACGAAAGTCTATAAACCGAAAGACATTCAGTTTATAGACTTTCGGTTTATAGAATAGCAATAGCATTACATGTATTCTATAAACCGAAAGATATTCGGTTTATAGACTTTCGTTTTATAGAATACATGTAATGCTATTATGAAATTCTTATGAATGGGCACTCTAGTTCGGTTTATAGAAAGCCAATAGTACTACATGTATTCTATAAGCCGAAACTTTCCAGGACTTTTTTAGAGGCATTTTAGCGGCCAAAAGTTCGGGTCCCCATTGACTTCAATGGGGTTCGGGGTCAAGTTCGACCCCGAACCCGGACTTTTTTCCGAAGTTCGGCCGAACCCGAACATCCACTCTATTCATCATATAATATGTCCTGTGTGCATGTTCAATTCCTTTTATAACATTTTACTTGGGTTTTGAAACTTGTACCTTTATTTTGTACAGCATAATCTAGCCATCAAAATGAATACTAAGAAGTCCCATTGAAGTCCCAAATGAATACATATTTGATTTTCTTGATTAAGTGCAAGCTGGGTGAAGATGAATTAGATTCAAGTTACACAAACTAAAATGGGCAATCATATTAAAAGAAAGCAGAGTAAATTAGCTTTAATTGCTCATAAGACTAAATAAACAGCTCTTAGAATAATCATAATAATAATAATAATAAAAAAGCATCTAGAGGATTTGTTCAATAGTAAATATGCTTTAATAATGGGAAAGAGGGTTTAATTCAGTAGACTGTTGAAGATGGGTACTAGACTAAGCTATCCAAGTTACAGGCACAAGGGGCTTTAAAGAGTGCTAATGTCCTAATCCGTGGTTTCACCTTGGTATGTTTAAGCAGTACATTAGCAGAATCTGAAACTACTTATCTGGCAACAGATGTTAAATAATGAATATTTCCCGGCTTATCCATGTCAGCATCATAACTAGTATACTAGTATACAGTATGTATTATTACACACACACACACACACACACACACACACACACACACACTATTATCACTATTATCTAACCCCAAATGGCATAATAGCTACCTTTCCCCCTGTACTTTCAAATGGTGGAAACATGTTCTCGTGGCTAAGTTTGTCTTTTGTCTAGCTCCTTTTTGAGCATCTAGAATTTTAGCAACAAGTCCTTAGTTCTAAAGGCTGTTCAAACAATAAGGTGCTCAATTAGAACTCATGTTCTCATTTTCTTGGCCAACTGCAGCACATGCATCTCTACAGAGCATCTGTGACATGGCAACCTCGTCATGGGTCAGATAACACATATGTGATACCTCCATATAGACAAGTATGAAACTTATGGTGGTTATGGATACGTGTCCTTTTTTTTTTTTTAAATGTCTGCTCTTCTCACCCTAATAATGTATAAACATTATGTTACATACTTGAGTTCACCAGCCATGTCCAGAAACACTAAGCTTTACCCCAACTACTGTGCAGTGGGTGCACACAAATTCTATACTGCTATCAAAGTTGAAGCAAGTTTAATTAAGCTTCCTCCCAATTAAAATTGCATCCGAAAAAGAGAAGCCCATACCCTCAGATATGTACAAGTGAGGAAAAGAAGCTTGGTCACAGACACAAATACTATGGGATCTATTCACTACAAGTGAGTTGCAGGTGAGATGATATTACATAACATTAACATTTACACAGATCAGCCATAACATTATAACCACTGACATGTGGCCATGTGATGCTTTGGGAAATGTTTTGCTGGGAAACCTTCGGTCCTGCCATTCATGTGGATAAAACCATGTACACCCTTTAATGGGAATGGTATTCCCTGATGGCATTGGCGTCTTTAAACAGCATTATGCGCCCTGCCACAAAGCAGAACTGATACATGCATTTCCCTGACAGCAGACAGAGCACCTGAGAAACGCTGACAGAGGTATTGAACAGTAATCTCAAGACTGGTACATATGAATAAAGCAGAAGCCAAGGATAACAAGATGGATGCCAGAAGCCTCCATTTTGGGTTATGTTTTAGGCATCCTCTTGTCTGTTCAAATCTTTTTCTGTGTCTCTGAGGACAAAAGAAAGTCTTCCACATTCCTAACTCTGTTATCTGAAACTAAATCTGTTACTGATAAGGGTGGTAGACATGTTCAGGCCAGAACAGATAAGGGGGTCATTGTTAGTACTAGGTTTATGACCTACTAGCTGTGTCTGCATACATACAAAAGCAGGAGGGGACCTGCTAGCTCACCAAAACTGACAGACACAGACACACTGAGATTATTTGGATTTGAAGAATCTAATAAAGCCTGTTATAAACACACCTAGTTGATTCAAATCACTCATTAAATTATATAATTATATCACATCTTCACTCATAAACATGTAATGTGTAATTAATCCTACAGATCAATTAGAATATTGTTTTTATTGTTTTATTAGTGTGGTATAAATGTCATTATGAGTTTTAATCTAATGTTGAATAATAAGAATAACACTTCTATAAATTTCAAAGGATATTTTTTCTTACATTATACTAACAATCCAGGTATAGCTATAAATCATGACATATCATTCCTATTAAACACACCCATCACTTTTAATTGGCTAAAAGTTACAGAGAACAGAGTGTGACTGAGATAAGGTTGGGTTTATAACTTGATACTTGAGGTGTAGAGAAGGGATCGGAGGAGAGACTCATATTGGAAGGGGGCGTAGCGCTGCCACACACTAGTGGGAATGTTTTAGAAAAGGGCTTAGTCTCTCTCCTTCTGGGAAGAACTCATGAATATGAGGCTTTTAATAGCACATTTTCACTTAGACCAAGACATCTCCATAGACATAGTATAGAACTTAGTCTCATGGGTAACTCCCATCACACAATTCTTCAATGGAAGGAGTCTCAACTGCAAACCAACCTCTGCTGGTAATGTATAAATATGGTATTTTGTTTCTAGCATAATCTCACTTTTTATGGATGTCATTAGCCAGGGCCGTCTTTAATGCGGGGCAAACGGGGCAGCTGCCCCGGGCCCATTTACTCCTGGGGGGCCCGCTGCCCCTCCATAACTGTACCTGCAATATGCGATCAGCACTGATCGCATAGTACAGGTGCGCCCAGCGTTCTCTCCTCTCTCCGACTCCCTCTCGAAATGTGTGTGTAAGTGTGTCTATCTGACTGTGTAAAGTTGTCTGTGTGTGTAAGTGTGTCTATCTGACTGTGTAAGGTTGTCTGTGTGTGTAAGTGTGTCTATCTGACTGTGTAAGTTTGTCTGTGTAAGTCATATATATATACACACACTTAATCTAAATATTATATAAACCACATATATATATATATACATATATATATATATATAGTTTTAAATAATTATATATTTACATAATATATAGCATATGGCTGGTTTATATATATAAATCAGTTTATAGATATATATATATAAACACACACACACAAAGCAAGTGTGTGTGTTTATTTTTTTGTAGGGAGGTATTAGGGTGGAGGGTGTGATTGCATGCCGGGAATGATGGGTGGGGTCCAGGGGCCCCAAACAAATTTGCACAGGGTCCAGTCAATGTTAAAGATGGCCCTGTCATTAGCATATATATTTGGGTAAATTAAACTCAATTCCCAACAATTTCGGGATCTACAGTATATGTTTTAGCCTGGTGTTTATCATCCTTTCTGCAGAAGGAAGCCAGAGGAATATCCTATAGATATTACCAAGAACCATAAGTTCTTGTAGCCTAGCCATTCACCCAAATATGTAATATCTAATCTCCAGAGATTATCTAAGTTTCCTAGTCTTAAAATCTAAGATAGAAAACATACATTGTTATTTACCAGGCACATTGAATTTTATGATTTAGGAATACTACCTTACCTAAGCAGAGTATATGCTGGTGATTTGTAAGTAATTATGGTGTACTATCAGTAACTATTTTAACTATTAATCATTTTCAATGTAGGAATGGTTGTATCTAAATAAAATGCATGGTCATCTCATGGTCAGATGATTTAGTTATCAGTTATTTACATTTGTTAAAAGTCATGTATGTAAATTATTATTAGCATCTATTGATATTGTATTTTGTTGTTACACTATTTGCTTATCTTTAGATCTTTATTTTATTTTCAATAAATTATTATTTTATTAATAATTTTTGCACTGTATTTACTTTTGTAAAGACGTCATCCAGACTCTCTTTATACAAAACAAATTCTTTATATGGGTATATATATATATTTTTGTTCGGACCCATATTTGAATCATATACATTTTTCATACTTTTGATGATCCATCATTACTAACCCATATTTATATTATTATGGTTATTAATAACCAACAACGCATAGAATTTGCAGGCATTGTCTTGGGAAGCCTATACAATGAGCTCCGGTACAGCGATTTATCACTTCGGGGAACCTGAATTCCATGATGGTTTCTACCATAACTTTATGACCGGCGGAGCAACTTCTGTATTGTCCATCTACAGAGCTGACTTTTCATCATCTCATGTGCCCTGTACCATACTGATATCTATATCTTCTGCTCCCATGCTGACACCAACAATGTCTTTTATTTTACCCCGTAAGTACCTATGGTTAAGTGGTGGGCATACACCATTTTAGTGCAATAAATACTATACACTATATTGTTCCCTGTCTGTGTTTTCACTTTTTGTTTTACAGCCTTTTCTTTCTTTTGAGATTTGCTGCCCATAGAAGAGCATCACATAAAGGAATTTTTTTTATTGTTTATTGTATTTCACTATCTTCATAGTAGTTCAGGAACAGTTTGAGGAACACAACTACGAGTTCAAGGTGTTGACTTAGCCTGCATTTCCCCAGATCTCAATTCAATTGATAATCTATGGGATAGACTGAAAAACAAGTCCAATCCATTGGAGGTCCCAGATACCACAACACACCTTCAGAGTGTAGTGGGATCAGATTTTAGGATCCACGATGTAGGGCCTGATTTATGCACTTTATATCTTCTTGTACAACCACTCACCAGGTCTTTGAGAGGTAGTAGGAGGTCTTTGTTCCAAATCAGAGATATCCTTGGTTGAGCCGTGGACACTACTGAAAAGGTAAATAGCTGCACTCCTACCTTTCTCCGAACACTGGTTAAGGAAGTACTAGTGGCAGATGTTACTGGAAGATGGGACTTGAGACAGTTGGAATTTTTAGTAGCTGGCCCAACAGCAGTACTGGTTTTGAGATATGAAATAACACACAGCCACTGGTTCTGGGAAATAGGTACTTGGAGCATGTATCTGTACTGGTTTTGGAACACTGGATAATATACAGCTACTGGTATTGAAGACTTGAAAATCATAGAGCCACATGGCCTCTTCCTGGAATCAAGCGGTGAACGCGCCTGGCATCGGTCATTTATTCCCGGACGTCCGTGCAATCCCACAGTGACATTGTTCACATGCGGTAAATGCAGACAATGCTACAGGGTTGCCATGACAGCTCAGAAGAGGAGGTGTCTTGTTGCTCCACCCCTCTCATCATAGGCATGCCACTTCAGCCCTATAAATAGCCTAAATACCTTCTCATCAGTGCTCAGTTATACTGAACCCCCGGTCAGGTCACTCACTATTTTTGCGTACTCCTAATCTACTGTTATTACTGCTCCTCAACCTACAATACCTGATTCTCCAGTTTAACCATGTTACGTTTTGCTGCGTCTTCTCCTATCCAGTTGTCCTGTGGCTCTCCGTTTATCATCTTTACTCCAGTCTCCAGCATCAGTGTTCATTCAACTCCATCACTTCTGAGTCCCCGTGCTGTTATCCACTCCTGGAGTCACTGTTTCATCTCAGGGGTGTCCAGATAGTGGGACCCGCACAAGGATGTACCCTCTCTCCTGCCAGTGGGTTCCAGACCTCAAGTGGATATAGGTCAGTGATTGTCCTGTTCATGACAGATACTTACAGCCACTGGTTCTGAGGATGGAACAGCTGAACACACAGCCACTGGAACTGAGGCACCAATAACAGGAATCATAATGGAAATCAAGGTCAGGATTTCAGATAACAGAATAAACAAGGGAAAAGCTGAGGGTCTGGTACAGAGAATTCAAGATCAGGAAGGGCCAGAAAAGCCAGGTCAGGAATATAGGAGTCAATAACACAATAATCGCCAGGGAACTAATAATAGGCCCCAAAGGACCTAATACAAGCAATGATACAATGTAAGTGAGGGTTTAAATACAAAACTGGCGCCAATTGCTATCAGGGGCATGTACTAAAAAAACACAAAGATATTTTATGTTCAAAATTATTTTTTGCACCTTGCTCCTTTTGTGATGTACTAATCATGTCACAGTCAAATAGTAAATACGAGCAAATTATGAAAAAAAACAGACATACAGTAATTGTGAATAAAAACAGGCAAGTTTGTGAATATTATTTCTACCTCTTTTATTAGCACTTACTAAAAGCTGGTGTAATTTTCAAACGCCAAATAATAATTTTTTTTCACAAAATATTCGCAAAAATCTTTAGCATGCGCAAACATAATCGCAGTATATTAGCGCAACAAGAAAAATGCACGCTAAATAAAAATAAACAGAAGAGGCGCAAATCGGGGGGAAAAAAGCACAACATGTTACAAATATTAGCAAATTGCTCATGTTATACCTACTTTTATCCCCACTGCACTTGTTTAGTACATGACCCCCTATATCGCTCTGCTGCTGCAGTAAGAGACGTTCCTTATAACTAGAAGGTACCTCGTTAGGATCCTCTCTGCTGAGAAAAATGAGCGTCTCTCACTGTTCTAGGAGTGAGTGACTGGATAAGTATGGTGCCTTCCAGTCAGCAGATAACATGTAACATCTTAAAAGGTCTGTGCTGGGTTTTCACGTATGGGTCTATAAAAAGATAGTCTATAATATATTAAGAAGTGGATCTTTAATTAGCGTATGTAGTGAATCATAATGTCATAACAACAAGACCAATTAAACAAGGCAAATGACTAAAGCACTAATTACAAACTTGTATTATATTTGGACGCGAACATTGGAAAAATGATCCTGAGTGGAAAATTAAAAGGTTCTTCAGTCTGTCTTGTTACAGCTGCACCTGAATGAAATATCAGCAAGATAAAATATTAAAAAAAAATCTGCCTGAGATCAGTTTTTTCTACTGATTATATTTGAAAACAAGGGCAGAAGTAGAGCGTCGGCAGGCAGCAGACCCAAATAGATTTGTACAGCAAGCACTCACTCTTATTGACTAGCACATGCTGACATATCAGTGTATATCTCCTGTTTTACCTCAGCTGAGAGGAAGAGCTGGGTAAACCAAGTGTGTATCTGTAATGTGTTTACACTGCAGATGTGACATTGTATTTTCACATTTTTCTTCAGAAAATATTTTTTTGTGTCACTTTTAAATCTACTAATCTCCAATATTTTCATCTAAGATAGTTAATTTTAAATTATTTTAAAAGAACCTAAGATAATAGATTGTGTGGTTGCACACTGACTCCCTTATGTATTGCATTGTGTGTCAATTTTGGTCACTCCAGTAGAGCAACATATATGATATATGCTGGTTCTGGGTGTGGTGTCCATGCTCTATTATTTGTATATCTACTGACTCAACTGAGTTTCCCTCATTTTTCATGTACTTTAACCAGAGCTTTACAAATCTCTTATGCCAGAGAGTCATTGCTCCTGTATTTTCTACGGTTGACTCCTTTTTTGACTGTTTTATATAGAACTATATGTACCTGCTATTTCCCTGACTCCCATAAATAACCCGAATTGGTCTTTTTGACCCTTAAAGTCTACAATTATATGGTCTTTGTTAAGTGCATTTTCAAAACGTTTGACAATAGAGGATGATGAAGGATGTCTGAGATTAGCTTCATTCTCCCATGTTTATCTCTTCCTCATTTCCCTCTTCTTTGTATTTTTACATTCCTTCATTTTTACTTTTACCTTTCTAGGGAAAATAAAAATATATATATGGTATGTTTCTTTAGCAAAGCCAAATGTGTAAAAATCCAAAGGTGAGGTTGTGAAGTGCACTGTGCAACTTTTGGGTCTATTCACTAAAATTCGACTTTGGAGGTTAATTTTAATTTTGAGACTATGTCAAATTTGGCCACCGAGTTTGACTTAGTCTCAAAATTAAAATTAACCTCCAAAGTCGAATATTGACACTCAAATAGTACATACGAGCAAATAGCGAATAAAAACGGGCATAACTGAGAATAAAAACAGGCAATTTTGCGAATATTTTTTCTACCTCTTTTGATAGCACTTGCTAAAAGCTGGTGTAATTTTCACACGCAAATAAGAATTATTTTTCACAAAATATTCGCAAAGCTCTTAAGCATGAACAAATGTAATCGCAATTTATTAGCGCAACAGGAAAAATGCGAGGTGCAGATCAGGAAAAAAAAGTGTAGAATGTTACAAATAGTTGCAAATTGCTCCTTGTTCATGTTTGCTCATGTTTTACCTTCTTTTTTTCCCACTGCACTTGTTTAGTACATATAAATGTACGCTGCTACTATAGAGCATTGAGTCATTAGTATCAATGTATTACGATTAAGATGTACATTATTTGCTGGAATATAAGACGACCCCCCAAACTTTGGATATTCCTTTAGAAAAAAACTAAAAGCCTGAATATAAGACTACACTTTACGAAAAAGTTTAACTTGTATATATTCAAATATAAATTGTTTTTTCATATTTAATAAAAATGATGATCTAAAAAATGCATTTTGTGTTTTTATTTCCTTTTATGTGCCAATGCTGCCCCTACACCCCAGACTTGCCCAATGCTGGCTCTCCCCCCCTCCCTCCCCCCAATGCTGGCTCTCTCCCTACTCCCTTGCCTCTCACTTTCCCCTCCCTTGCCTCTCTCTCCGCCTCCCTTGCTTCTCTCTCTCACTCCCCCCTCCCTTGACTCTCTCTCTCTCTCTCCCCCCCTCCCTTGCCTCTCTCTCCCCCTCCCTTGCCTATTTCTCTCCTTCTCTCCCCCCCTCCCTTGCCTCCCCCCATCCCTTGCCTCTCTCCCTCCCCTCCCTTACCTCTTTCTCTCCCCCCTCCATCCCCCAACATTGCCTCTCTCCCTGGTGGCTAGTGGGGGGAAGCCGGGGGATGTCAGCACAATACGTGCAAACATCCTACATGCTGTCCGACACGTCAGTCTATTATGAGGGACAGCTGTCCGCATTGCGCAGACATCCACCGCTGCGTTGCGAGGGGGATCCATGTCCCCTGCCGCTCTTCGGGGGACCTGGATCCCAGTTTTATAGTGTGACCTCGAATTTAAGGCAAGGTTTTTTTTTTCAGAGCATTTGCTCTGAAAAAAAACTTGACTTATATTCAAGCAAATATGGTACTTTATAAATCTTGTGTTACTTTTGTTTGAAAAAAATATTATGTTTAGTTTTTGATTTTACAAAATCACTGGCTACTAGTTTTTTTATGTCATATTTTGTAACACTCCTTGAAACACTGAATTCTCATGAAATATTGAGAAAAGTAATAACTTGTGTCTTTAAAATATTGTATTGAATATAAATGAATATAGACAATATATAGAAACGTATATAAACCGTAATAATCCATTATAATAAAATCAGAGTAAATAAAGTTAAATGTAGATGCTTGCAATATAAGTTTTTTTTAAAAATCATATACTCTCCTGAACATTAACAGGTTAACTCTCAGTCCACGTTAATGCAGCTGCATTGTTCTCCCAATTCTGTGATACATATCTAATGATTGGTGTTTATATAGAATTTAGACAATAATACATAAGGTAATATTTGGGCAGAAAATATATATATATAATACAGTAAAATAGGTAACTGCAGTTCACTTAGGGCTAAAACACAATTAATGAACACAAATTGAATTAAACTTAAACAAATAGACAATGCCAAAAAAATAATAAGGATGAACATGTCTTGAAAAACTGTCATCTAACCATAGCTATTGCTTTTGCCACCTAGGGTGGTCCCTGAGCTTGTCGTCCCATTACAATTATTACAAAGCACTACTTACATCCTAGAGGTATTTCTGTACTTTCTTTTGCAACAATGAGCAATATGATACATGTGGCTAAAAAAGGCACAATTTATACACAAATAGTAACACCTGGTGTAATAAATAAAAGCAAAATAGATGTAAGCATTGTCTATGGGTATTTTGTTGAAACCAATAATCCATAGCATCTTGCTTGACTTTGAAACACCACTTTTGAACTTTCCACAGAGATTAATGAATGCAGAACCTTCTGATCTCTTTTATTAATGAATAACGTAAAATATGAAAAAGTGAATCAGCATTTGTATATAATGACTATGCTGTATAATGGCATTGAACTGAGAACACTGTGAATGGATGTATTCTTTGATTTCTGAAGATTTCTTTTACTCCAGATGTAAATTTAAGTGCTCCAGTTATTTGTTTGTTGCACTTTTTATATGAGGACACATTCTGCCACCCAGTGGGCCTAATCATACACACATTTACTTAGATACATCAGGAACCATGACAAGCATCTAATCGGATTTTTCAAGGCAATGAGCAGCTTGTTTTAAATTGTATATCATTTGTAAGATCGCCACACATGCTGGAATTAAGATCACTGCAAATTAATGTTGTAAGTCAAGTTGAAGAAAATCTATATTTTTATTATCACTATTAAAAAGAAACATATCTGGGTTAATTAAGCAACCTGCCTGCTAAGTTTTTGTCTTGCAAATGATAACAATCTGTTTTATTAAGCGGCACATTTGGTTGTATTAACGTTAAACAAGCTATTATTTACAGAGAAGTTATTGGATTCTTGAAAATCTGCAGATATAGGGAATGTTCAGTAAAGAAAGAAAACCATAATACATCAATTTCGAAGATGTGCACTTAGAGACCCACCTCCCACCCAACTGTTCCGCTTTGCACATGACAGGCCCGGTTTTGGGGAGTCCAGATTGTCCCGCTGATCTCTACCTCTGTCCCACTTTCTTGCAATTTCACAGTTCTGATCTCATTTTCCGGTGTCTGGAGCTGTCAGGATGACTGACAGGGCCACAGCACATGCCCATCAGTGCTGTCAATTTGAGTGACAGTAGTACCGCACATGTGCAGTAGCATTGACACGAGACATCCCAAGCTCCGCCCCAGTGTCCTGATTCGCCAGAGGAAAAATGTTGGGAGGTATGCTCTTGTTATACCTTGCTCATGCCGCATGTCTTTTGTTATATACACCAAACTCACAGGACCAGAGGATGTAAATCTATTGATAACAGCTGTAGAAGTTACTTTTTCCAGAGCAATCTTTAAAGATGCAGCTCCGCCTCTTTAATATACATATTTTTAGGTATGTTCTGTTCATAGTATAGAAATATTTCAGTCTTTCTTTCAAAAACACTAACTATTTTCAAAGAACTGCATATAGAGTGTAACAGGAGGTATTGCTGATTCTAAAGCAACAGTGTCTGTCTTCCCAAGCTTCTTGTGTTACATCACAGAGGGGGTTAAAGCCATTCCTGCTACTTGAAAGATCAGTTTTTCGTCCACAGTAATACACAATTATAGCATTCTCTCGGTGTTGGTGGGGGAGCATGGAAAGGAGAATCACTGTGTCTCCTGTATACACCCTCTCTGTTCATGCCTAACAACTGTCCTTCTTTGTGCAAGAAAGGTCCATTTTTTGGAGGTTGTCCTGCTGTCCCTCTAAGCCCTACCTCTGACCCACAGGATTTGGAACCTGCAGTCCTGATTTCATTATGCGGTGTCTGAGAACTAGAGAATGCATACTGCGCATGCGCCATCGAGATCATTTCAAGATCATACACCTAAGGGTGCCACTAAATGAAAACAACACTTCCCTGACATATCATTGGAAGATTTAACTAAACACACTATACTCACCTACAAATATTTTCCTGCCAGTTCCTACATGTAAATGCATGTAAATAAATATATAGGATAATACATTACGCCTATTTATCCCTTCATACACAGTACAAAATGGGCATATTGACTCGTGCCCAAAATGTACTTTGGCAGGTGCTGACCTGATGCATAATTTTTGGTGATGCCCTCAGATTCAAACATGCTGGTCATCTATAATGACCTTTTTGGATACAGTGAAAATTTGAAACTGCACAGAAGATGAATCTTCGCTGCAAGAGTATTTGGACAAATTATGTGATTGGGCAGAGAAATGGCAAATGCCATTCAATGTAGACACATGTAAAATTATGCATTTTGGGTAAAATAATAAAAATGCAACATTTAGTTTAATTTTCAAGTTTCCTTGGGGAAATCTACTAATGAAAAAGATTTGGGAGTAGTTGTAGACAATACTATCTAGCAGTAGCGCGCAGTGTCAGCTTCAAAGAAATTGCTGAAAGGGTTTTTATTTGCCTTCTTTTGGATCAATAGAAGTAAACATGGCATAGGAAAAGGGTTGAACTTGAGGGACGCAAGTCTTTTGTCAACCTAAACTACTATGTAACTATATATGCTTGATCACCCCTGAGGCAGTCATACTTGGTCTTCGGTCCTGCTGCCCATTATTTTGGCGGAAGCCCATAATACAACATAAGAATCCTCCAGCTATGACTCTGTACTACACCAAATTATATCTTATTAAGATGCTTCCCCACACAAAGAAAAGAACGCAAATTTTTTTTTTGTTGAAAAAAACCCAAACACTTTATTGCTATTTTAGATGATCCACATAAATAACAAATCAGAAACAAATTCCAGGATGCATTGTGGTTCCCGACACAAGGTTTAAGAGGTAGAACACCCTGTGACTAAGACATTCTATATATTTAACTGAACAATGGTGGACGTAAAATACATGATGTTTCTTTTTATAATATATGCATAACCCATGGCATTGTTGGGGAGATAGGGAAAGGTTTTTTTGTTCTTCTATGAACAGCACTCTATTCAGCGTGAGCCAGACAAGGCAAGTGCAAGAGAGCTCCCCTCACTAGCCTTCTGTTAGGGTGCAGGCAGCATGGTGCCCAGATGCACAGACAACCTGCCTTGCTGCCTCTTGTTCTAATAACATTTACATCTGGTTTATATACATTAAACTGTAATTATCACATTATATATATATATATATATATATATATATATATATATATATATGCATATATATAATGACTGCTTTTAGTGTGGAGGTGGCCACCATGGAAAACTTCCTTCATCTCTGAAACCTCATTGCAAGACAAGTCATGTGTCCCTAGATGGATGAGTGGATCCAATTCCTGCTCCTGCTTTACTTGCTTAACAATATTAAGTATAAAAACCGTATCTTCAAGCAGTTTCACCAGGAAGACATCTCACAAAGCCACTATTGTCCAACTCCACAGCTTTAGGATAGAATCACCCAACAACACCTGCTTTCTATTAGACTTCTTTTCAATCAGACTTCACCTTGTGCATTTTGTCATTGGCTGCAGACTTGCAGACTTTAGACACAGAGGATTCTGGCTACTCAACCTTTGTGTCTAAGCCTGTCTCCATAACACCATTACGCTTTGGGAATGCCTAAAATAAATGATGGAGAGCTACAGACTATTGGAACACGAAGTCCTCCATATCTTAAAGTAATACATTGTATTTAATGAAGCATGGGTGTAGAGACACTTGGTAGAAATAAAGAACACAATTTAAAAAAACATTTTTGTTCCTCTGACTGGGGGTAATCCTGTCATTTTCTGCCCATAACACCATTTCCAGGGGTATATGTCTGAGTTTTTTTAACCCCTTAGCCCATTTGGACATATACATATACGTCCTACAAAGCATGGTCCTTGAGGACCATGTGGACTTACATGTATATACGTCCTGAGTTTTAATGTAGCGACGCTAATTAGTACAACGCTTCATGCAGACACTTAGTCTCAGAGGCCTCTAAGTGTGCCTTTCGGCAACCCCCGCTGCTCCGAGCATATGGTCACCGTGAATGTGATCGTATGAGTTAAAATGTGCATATGCAGTGATCAACTTGATCACTGCCTATGCTTTAAAGGTGTTGCCATGATGCCTCAACATCAAGGCTTCATGCAACACCTGTTTTTGTCCCCAAGGGCACTGCAATCACCTGGTGATCGTGGGGTCCATATTGAAGCGCAGCATACTACTCCCTATAACTCCTATGTGTTGGAGCTCCTGTAGGGGGACTGAGGACCTCAGACCCAGGGTGGAATGTTGGTGTTCTGGATACTAGTCCTGCTTTAGTCCCAGGCCTGGAGGTTTTGGAAGGCCAAGACGGCCAAATAAATGAAAGCAGGCATTTTAAGGAAAGTTTAATTAGTAAAGCTTTGACGGTTTTGGACAAAAGACTGGGAGATGCTTCTGCTAATTATAAGACTTTATGTGCAATGTATGATGATTTGTACAAGCAGAAGCAAGATTTGGTGAAGAAAGTGGATGAAATAACCCAGGAATCTGAGAGAACAGATTTGCTGCAGTAGATTGATCAGATCCAGGTGGAGATCGACTCCCTACAAACGGCAATGGATGTAAGAGAGGAAAGTATTGAAAAACTGAAAAGTGCAATAAAAGGTGAGGAAAGAAAATTTTATAAACTGCAAAAGTTAAACCCATTAAGGATTAAGAAGGTAACAGCACAACCCCTTAAAGACAAGCAAGTAGGGGTAATGATAAAGAAATTAAGTGATAAAATGTGCCCAGTGACTTTACCTGCTCAAATAGGAGAGGCTGCTGCTGAATGTACACCGGGGAGTTCACCAGGGTGCATTAAACCTGCAGCCCTTAGCATTGCCATACCTGAATGTTTAAATGAAATCATTGTCCATAAGCTGAGATCCAGGAGCATAAAGCGAGTTGTGGAAAAATGTATTGAAAAAAAAAACAGATCAAGAGAAAGAAAGTGGTTTGCAAAAACCTCCTGGTGTAAGTATTGCAAGAGATACAACACAAAGAAGGAATTCCATAGCAAAGCAATATCTGGAGGAATCACCAGATAGACATCTGCAATCTGGAGCTAGCTCTAGGAATCCAGTAGGACGAAAACATGGACTGGATTCAGGTACTAAACTGGGAAGAGGAACCAACATACAGAGCAGTTCACAGGAGAATGTACAACAACCTGCAATAAGTGGGAACTTGTTTTCAAATGTAGCAAGATCAAGGGGAGATGTATCAAAGTGGAAGAATGCAGTGCGCCTGTTGTTCACAGGACCAGAATCTGATATTCCAGACAGAATATTCATTGGTCGCAAACTCTTCATGGAATTCATGGGTTTTTCTGCCAGTGAAATATTTGCATTTATTCACTTTCCTGGATCAAGACAATTTGATGTTAGTTTTAAACTGATGCAAAACCTGGAAATGTTTTGGGACATTTTCCATAGGACAAAATCAGATGGTATTTGGAAAAATATAAAAGCTATTACTATAAAAATACTATATAAAGTAGTGGCTGTAAATGACATCATGTACTGGATAAAGAGACGTTGTACAGTTGTAAGTGACCCACAAAAGATTTATGATGAGATTGGGTTATAGAATGGTGGATAGAAACTAAACTGTGGCAGACAGGGGGCGTTACTCACCATTTACCACACAGTTTTTTTATTGGTTCAGACAGAGGCATTTGCTATTATCCAGGACAGCCTAGAAGCTGTTATAAATGTGGGTCAACAAGGCACTTGGCCTATTGCTGTGATAAAATAAAGTGTTCTCAATGTAACTGTCTGGGCAATATGAGATCAGACTGTAAACGGCATGTTATATGCAATTTATGTTCAGTACAAGGTCACACCTTTAGAGAGTGCCCAGAAGCACACCACAATAAGATAAACGACTGTGTGCTAGATTTGGAAAGCATACTTAATGAAGCAATGGAAGAGTCCAATACAACTGAGAACCATGATATACATGAGCCTCAGAAAGATGACATTACTGAACCAGAAAACATCATAAGGATGGACCCTAAAGAAATACAACCTCCATTAAATGTTGAAAAGGGTCCAGTACCGAAAAACAATAGTGAAGAATTTCAGTTGGTGCAAGGAAAGCGTAAGAAAAAATTAAAACATTCAGGTTCTAGTGAGTGACAAAAACCTCCTCAGATGCTTTCATTATTGGAGATAACTGCTGGTCGCTTTGCTATCCTAGATGCACCTTGTGAAGATGCCATGGAGTTTGAACAGAGCGAAGGATCTCTCTGGAAAAGGCGATCCACAGAGGAATTACAGTTTTCCTGTCATGAAGGAGCATCTACCTCTTTTTCAATCAAACGATGGGGATCTCAAGGTGATAATGTAGGAGCAATAAAGAAAAAGCGCTAAGTCTCCTTGGATGTGATGACTTTACACATATGCTCACTTAATGTTAACAGTTTGAGAACAAAAGAGAGAAGAGATTTATTCTATAATTTTTTGAAGGAACAACCATTTGATGTGTGTCTAGTACAAGAGACAAGGCTAATGCATAATAGCCAGGTTTTATGTGCCAAAAGACAATGGACAATGGGCCCATCTTATTGGTCATTTGGACGGGAAAGTTATGATGGTGTTGGTATTTTGTTTAAGAATTGGGATTTTAAAATTGATCGTATAGTGGAAATTGTTGAAGGCAGATGCCTTTTGTTAGATTGTACGCTCAATGATGTGAGATATCGAATAATTAATATATATGCTCCTCAGACAATAGTGGGTAGGAAGGAAATATTTTTAAGTGTAAAACCATATTGCTTCACATCTAAAGTGTTATTTATGGGGGGTGATTTTAACTGCATGGTAAATAATGAAGATCGAAAGAGTAATTATAAAAATTTACAATATGATGAAAATTTCCTAAAACATCTGATCAGTCAAGCTGGTCTGATTGATACTTTTAAATATAATTATCCTACACAGCGAGGATTTACATATCATAAGGTTAAGTGGGCAAGTCGTATAGATAGACTATATGTAAAAAATCAAACTTCATCTTTTAGATATTATCAGCTCATGATATGATTAGTCTGTCCTTAAAGGTCAAGGAAAGAATGGTATATGGTAGAGGGATCTGGAAACTAAACGCAAGAATACTTGATCGTGATAACTTAAAGCATGAATCCTTTACTTTTTATGAAGATCGAAAAACCACGCAGTGTTTATACGACACAATGTCGAGTTGGTGGGAACAAATAAAAAAAGATATTAAAAGTTTTTTTTAAATCAAAAGCTAGAAAAGTAGGAAATCGCCAATATATGCAATATCTTGCCCTAAGAATAAAACTGAGCAGATTATATTCCATGGTCAATAGTGGTGAGAATGTGAATTCAAATAGTATTAATCAAGTTAAGGATAAATGAAAAAACTCCAATATGATCATATGATCTCTCTAAAAGCTGAAAATGAATTTGATAGCTAGGGTTTCACAGCCCGGATCCTTTTCAAGCATGTAAGGAAAGAGTATGTAAGAAAGCCATAATAGGACTGCTAGATCAACATGGTGAAATACAAACAGAAAGTAAGGAAATTTTAAATGTTGTCACAGAATACTTTAAGCAATTGTTTGCAAGACAGCCTATTGCAAATTAAAATATTGTAGAATATTTGCAAGATGTTGATAATCCGGTATTAAATGCTGTGGATGCTGAGATCATGATTAAGCCTATAACAGAGGATGAAGTTAGAAATAGCATTCAATCATTAATAGGGAAGAAAACTCCAGGTTTGGATGGGATAACTGCAGAGTTTTATAAAGTGATTTTAGATCTTTTGGTAAAGGACCTTGTAGTGCCATATAACGAATTGTTAACTCAAGGACAGTTGTCGTCTTCACAGTATGCGTCAGTCTTGGTACTTTTATTTAAAAGTGGTAACTTGAATGAGCTAAAGAACTTGCGTCCATTGTCCTTATTAAATACCGATTACAAAATTCTTACGAAAGTCATGTTCACAAGGCTTAGTGTGGTGGCTGAAAAATTGATAAGTCCATGCCAGTCGTGTGCAGTTAAGAATCATAGCATACAGGATACACGGCTGCTAGTAAGGGAGGTGGTAGAATATGCTAAACAGCAGAGTGAAGGAATTTATTTTGCTGGGCTAGACCAGACCAAAGCATTTGACCGAGTACATCATGAATTTTTATTTGAGAATTTACAGGAGTTACGGTATTCCTAATACTTTTACTCATTGGTTGAAGATATTGTATAAAGAAGCAATATGTTTTCCTTTAATTAATGGTAGTTTGGGAGACCCTTTTCAAGTTGAATCTGTAGTACGGCAAGGTTGTCCTATTAGTCCTTTGCTGTATGTTTTTAGTATTGACCCTCTATTAAGGAAAATAAAAGGAGACCATAATTATCAAGGTTTGGAAGTGAAGGTAGAAGGTGTTTCGGAGAGGGTCAAAGTTTGTGCTTATGCAGATGATATTACTGTTTTTTTGAAATCGGAAGTAGATAACCAAGTGTTACAAAGAGAACTAAAAAGTTATCCTCAAATTTCAAATTCTATGGTTAATATGGAGAAAAGTGAAGCATTGTGGCTGGGGGATAATATAGAAGCTTTTCAAATTCCTTTTAAATGAAAAGATCATACAATTAAAGTGTTGGGTATTACATATGGATGTGTAGAGGATATTGCCCAGAGAAATTGGGATGATAAATTAAAAATCTTCTCCGATAAAAAACACAAATGGAAAAATTGGAAATGGTCTTACCAAAAGAAAATTCAAGCTATTAAAATATTTTTATTTCCCATTTTTATTTATACTAGTTTTGTTTTTCCATTACCTGATAATTTAGTGGTTAAGATAACCGGTTTTTTGTTACAGCTACTATGGGGAAATTGTTTAAATATTGTTAAAAGTAACATTTCATATCTCCATAGGAAAGATGGAGGATTAGGCATGTTGTGTCCTGAACTTTTTTACAATCTCTTGTTTATAACCAAGAATTTAAGTTTTTTTAAAATCTGGTAGAACAGATTTATGGGGAGTCTTGTATAAAAAACAGATTAATCACTTTGTTGGAGTTTGGGCAAGTGGTGAAAAGATCAAAAGATTGTCTTGTAATGTTAAACATTGCTCACTATATGCTCAGCAATGCATAAAGTTATTGCTGAGATGGCAAATTTCATATGAAGATATCACTGGGTTAAATAGAAAACAGTTATATCATGATCTGTTAAATAAGTACTATAGCGCACATCTGGTTTTAAAAGACTGTCCTAATACCTCAAGGAAAAAAAGCCATTCAGAATGATACTAGCACGAGAATCCCAGTTAAAATGAGAGGTTTTAGTTGGCTTAGTTTTCAAGGAAAATTATACGTTCGGTCTAATTTAAAATTTAAAAAACTTGAGGAACGAAATTGTCCGAGGGAAGAATGTTCAGGGATGTTAGAAACGATGTCTAATTTTTTTGTGTGACTGTCCCTTTAGTTTAGCAATATGGACAGAAATGTCCATACTTCTTAAAATATCCAATTTTAAAGGAGAGTCATAGGCTGAATTGGTATATGGAGCTTTCAAATGGGTAAATAAGATTAACAAATGCACTTTATATGTAATAAATTGTATTGTAATATATCATTTATGGCAAGCAAGGTGTCTAAAATCATCAAAACAAATTATTTTAACAATAGATTCTCTAATTAATCGGATAATTAAAGACATAAAAGATGTATATGTAATAGAACAAACCACAGATTATATGGGAAAATATAGATATGACATTTTGTTTTTAAGTTTATTTTTGTAAATGGTTTTGATACATTGAACATTGTTTTGTAATTTGTCGCAAGAAAATGTAATAAAAAAAAAATCCAATATGGCGTAGCTGTGTCCAGCAGAGAGCGATGGAATTGGTAAAAACATCTCTTCCGTCGCTCTGTTACAGTTGCTTGACTACCCATAGAGACAGGAAAAAGCTAACCCTAGATCTATTAACTCTAGGGTTAGGATTACAATTAGAGTTAGGGTTACAGGTGGGTTAGGGTTACAATTAGGGTTAGTACAAGGGTTAGATTAAGGGGTGGGGGTAGATTTTTGGGTTAGGGTTAAATTTATGGTTAGAAAAAAAGTTAGAAAAAGTGTTGGTTTTATATTTTAAATTTCTTTAAAAGTAAGTTATATCATTTGACAAAAATAATGGTATCAAAAAAGCCCAATCTGTCCTTTAACAAATGATATATCATTTGTCAAAACAAGAGTGTTCCCAACACTGTATTCCTAGCTTTTAGCAGCACTTAGACAGTGTGTCCCTAAATCACACCAAAAAAATACAGTATAAAACAGAATGGCAAATAGTGCACTTAAAGCAAAATGTGGAACATATGAAATTCAGTGAATGATCAGTGAGGAGATATTTCCAAATATTGCAGGAACAAATCTTAATACACTCACAACACCTTTTAGGGCAGGAGATATTTCTGATATATATAAAACATCCGTCAGCTCCAGCTGATGTTCTTCTGTGGTACAAGCTCAAAAGAACATAACCACAAAGTATCCAGTTAGTAGAATATAAAAATTACATTTAATAGAAAAACATATCTGCTTACATGTAAGTTCACTGAAACAGGCAAAGTGGGCGCCACATGGCGGTCAGCAGATTCCTTCCAGCATATGATAATGTTTTTCAAGGTGTAAAACAGGATACAAAGTACAGAAAATATGGGATAAAATAGCAGGGTGAGTCCAGAACGCTACGCGTTTCGCCTATTAAACTTGGCGTCTGGACTCCCTGCATAAAACTCGCACTTTTATTTTGAAAATCCAGCCTTACAAACAACTTCCCGCCTCTCGCGGGACTTTGACTTAGAGCTAAAAACGTTCAGTGTTCAAACGAATGCAGTTGTTCATACGGGATTCGTATTACAGAAGCCTGTTCGGTTGAACTTATTTCTCACGTCATGATTCTGAATACGAATGTCGGCTTATGAGTCAGGGCGGTTTACAGTTCGGTTTAACTTCTTTTATGCGACATAGTTCATAATACGAAGTTCGGTTTATGCACCAACTCTGTTCTCAATCCGAAGGTTTTAATGCGAACAGTTCATTCAAGCTCGCCTCTGTTATGCTTTCGTATTACAAAAACCCGACAGTGTTTTGGAGCCAGATTTAAAAAGTCCTTTATCAGCATCTCAAGTTCCTATATGTTACATCAGGCTTTACATATAGATAAAATAAAACATAAAAACATTAAAAATTAAGGTGAAGCAAAGAAATAACGATATCTTTAACTACATACCACCTTTTGAGTGTACAGATATCTGTTTTATTATTAGAAAATATTTGTATCCTGTTTTACACCTTGAAAAACATTATCATATGCTGGAAGGAATCTGCTGACGGCCGTGTGGCGCCCACTTCGCCTGTTTCAGTGAACTTACATGTAAGCAGATATGTTTTTCTATTAAATGTAATTTTTATATTCTACTAACTGGATACTTTGTGGTTATGTTCTTTTGAGCTTGTACCACAGAAGAACATCAGCTGGAGCTGACGGATGTTTTATATATATCAGAAATATCTCCTGCCCTAAAAGGTGTTGTGAGTGTATTAAGATTTTTTCCTGCAATATTTGGAAATATCTCCTCACTGATCATTCACCGAATTTCATATGTTCCACAGTTTGCTTTAAGCGCACTATTTGCCATTCTGTTTTATACGATATATAATTTGTGTAGTTGGACTGAACACAAAGAAAGAAAATCATAGCTAAGCAAACGTATGACAAATATGTTATAAAAATAATTACATTTTGGTCTTCAAGGCACATCACGTGCACCATAGAGCTCTGTCACTAAGGGGTTAACAGGTAATTTACAAATCTTACACTTCAAACATTCCGTTCCCTGCTACAATAAACAGACTGTCTACAGATCAGAAAGCATCCAAACCTCCGAAAAGTAGAATGTGAAACAAATGCATAACAACTAGTTCAATGCATCAAGTCTGCCATTTTATATAGGTGAAGAATTTAAAAGAAAAAAAATCATAATTTTTTGTTTATGTTTACCACCTCTTGTCTAACTTCAGTCTACCTCCAGAGTATCTTCAGAATATCTTCACTGTGAACAATGCAACTAAGCTACAATTCGCCAAGCTAATACAAACAGCCTTAGATAGAAACATAGAATGTGTCGGCAGATAAGAACCATTCGGTCCATCTAGTCTGCCCAACTTTTCTAAATACTTTTATTAGTCCCCAGTTCCCGGTCTTATAGCCTTGTGTCTATCCCATGCATGCTTAAAACCCTTGACTGTGTTCACCTCTACCACTTCTGAAAAAGTGGGACCATCCCATGCAAATTGGGACATTTTGGAGGCACGTATATGTGAATTGTTGTTTAAGATCCTTTTATATAAAATTCTTACACAATTATTTTTTTTCTCTTCATAAATATTCTGTGTGACAAGATTTATATGAACAAAAAAATGACGTCTTTCCAGCTGAGAAAAAATATAGAAGCACTCTCTTACATTATCCTGTTAATGATACAAATTCCCATTATCAGCTGGTTTTAAAGTCAGGCACCAATGCCCCATACAATAAGTAAAACATTTGATTTTGTCCCTTGAGTGTTATTAAAATGAGAGGAAGAAAAGAAAACTTAAATTATCATAATGCTTTTCAACCTGCTTTTTTGATATAGTGTCCTTTGATTCAGCATTTTGAAAGATAAATTCTCTGTCAAATTATAATTGCTTTGCATACTGAACTGAGATAAATCATTATTCCGGATTTTCTGATCTCAAGTTCCAGTTCTGCTGTCATAAAAGTTAGATATACACATTATAACATGAATCTTATAGCTGTTATTGGCCTAAGTACAGGACTAACTTTATTATTTTCTATCTGAAGGAGGTTTAAATGAGGTACAACTTTTATATGCACCTAAGGTTATATTCCTTTAATGATTAATTATAATGGATCCATAAAGAACACATAGAAAGCAAAATAAAAAGTCATTTTATTTGCATTTTAATAAAATATGTTTGCAAATGCTTGTTTAATAGCACAATTTATAATTTTTTTCATATATTAATCAAGTGCTATTTAACGGGATACTACCACTTACATAACATGTAACTAGATAACCTGATCATTTCAAACCAACACATATATAAATCATATGCCACTGTTTTTTTTATATGATTGAATTAATTGCATATGAAAGGAAAAACAAAATTAGGTGTTTATGTCCTGGCTCTATTGTGTGACTATTTCCCATGATGCAACATTGTCCAAAATCTTCCATCCAGACTTACTTTATAATTAGTGCCAAAGCCTACAAGATGCTGTCATAATATACTCCCCTGCTCTCTCACTGGCTCCTGTATATCATAGTGGGCAGGACTAGGTGAAAGTGTACAACTTTTTTACCTGCTTTCCAACACAAAGAGAGGAGATTAACCTGATCAAACAGGATCATAACTCCACCCCCTTGTGATGTAATAGTTACACTACCCTCCCATTCAGTGCAAGTCTATGGTCAGAATTCTGACTTATAGACTGCACTCTGTGTCCCTAGCCCCAAAGTGAGAAATTTGTGCTGTAAAGCCACTAGGGAGTGGCACACAAAAACACTATATTTCACAAAATGGTGGCACCCAGTCACACTTGTTTTGCTAAATATTTTATTAAATAAATTCTCATAACAAAAACAAAAGACTTAACTGAAATTAACGAAAATCTATACGTGGCCATTGCAAGCAGATGGTTCAAATAAGAAGAATATATGTTGTAAATGTGTCTGTGGTGTCTTCTATTTATGACAACATCTGTGACCTGATATGCAAATTGTACTACTTTTTAATGGGGAATGTGCAGTTTCCTTATCAAGGATCAAGGTGATTTCATAAGTAGGAGACACCATAGACATGTTTAAAATATATATTTCTCTTATTGTATGTATTTGCTTGTAATTTTGTTAACACAGTGTATAGATTTTTTTTTGTATTCTTTACAGTCAAGTGTCTTTTATAAAGCCCCAGCTACAACAGATTATATATTCCAGAGATACTACTTCTGACAGAGCAGTGTCAAGGCATAGATGTTACATAATTAAATGATAAAATAAAAAATATATATATATATTACAAAACTGTGCAAGTGATCCATTGTTGTTCAATATGTAGAATATATAATGTTACATGTACTATACATACTTCCGTGTTTTATAAACGGATCACTTTAATAATAACTATAACTAATAATAATCACTAATTTATTAATCTGTTTTTAACCCCTTGGCGACACAGGACGGACTAGGTCCGTCCTGTGTGCCGAGGCGTTAGTGACACAGGAAGGACCTAGTCCGTCCTGTGTCAAAACGAGCACTGAAAGCAGAGTTGTTCCGCTTTCAGTGCTCAAGCGGCATTGTAACGATGCTTCCGTGTGGAAGCATCGTACAAAGCTAAAAAAAATGCCCGTCAGCATTTTCGATCGCTCCGGAGAGCGATCGAAATGCCGGTTTTAAAGGCACAGAGCCTTTAAAACGCGGGCATTTAAAAAATGAGCATAGGAAGCGAATCTTTCGCTTCCTATGCTCAGAAAGTGTTTCTGATTGCCTCGCAAGTCGAGGCAATCAGAAACACACAAAAAAAATGCACGATCTTGGTCACTGAGTGACCAAGATGGCGCTGCCCTTCTAAGGGCAAGAGCACAGGAGGCAGGAAGTACCTGCTTCCTGTGCTCTCTGGCTGTCACACGATTGCCTCTTCACAGAGGCAATCAGTGACTGCCAGGCACACTGACAGGCAGTGGGGATGTTCTGCTGAACATCCCCACTGACTGGTCAGATCAATATTAACCCTATATTGATCTGACCAGTTATGATCTGCCTCCCTCTCCTCACATTTTTTTTAGTGAGGGAGAGAGACAGATCAAAGTTCTAAAAGTAAGTAAAAGTTAAAAAAAACAATAAATACACAACACACAAATAATAAAACAATAAAAAAAAATTTATTAAAGCAATTCCCTGCGTTTAACCCCTTCCCTGCCACTGATCTTGCATAAGCAGTGATCGTGCACATCAGCGCATTTATTTTTGCTGTTTGTGCATTTTTTAGGGGTTAATTTTTTTTGTACTGTAATTTATTACAGTACTAAAAAGGCTCTTCTAAGAGTCATTAACCCCTTATTTGCCGTCGATCACTGCTTACGCAATGATATTGACGCCAAAGCAATTTTTATCTGTCTGCATATTTTTATTTAATTTATTTTTTTTACACATACCTGCTAGGGGATTACATATAAAGTAAAAATATTTGAGATTTTTTTTTGTAAGCTGCCTGAGCGCATAGCGATCAGTAACAGCGAATTAGTGGCAAAGGCGGTTTGGTGATTTCTCAATTAAGCTCACCATTCGCCCTGGTCAGATCAAAATTAATCGGATCAATATTCACAAATATTGATCTGCCTCCCTCTCCTCACTTACATTTTTGTGACGGAAAGAGACAGATCAGTATTAGTGATATAAAATAACATTTTATAAAATTGGCAGGTTTTATGAAAGTCTTTCACTGTGTATTAACCCCTTCCCTGCCATTCATCACTGTGTAAACAGTAATCTTGCACAGCAACAGTATGTTTTGCTGTCTGCACTGTTTTATGGATTAATTTCTTTGTACTGTAATGTATTACAGTACTAGATAGGCTCTTCTAAGAGCTATTAACCCCTTCTTTGCTCGAGATCACTGCTTACGCACTGATTCTGAGGCCGCAGACTCAGGGTTCGATTTTGACCCTATTCAGCTTTCTGATACATCATCTAGCGATGTATCGGTGGCTGCTGAGCCCTTGCCACAAGTAGTGATGGGGGTCTACCGATAAAAAAATATATGGTTTGGTGGGGGTAAATTACATTGGCTGGCTTCAAAGATATATCCCATAAAGGACACGGACGCAGGTTGACTACATGTCAAAATTCCAAGTTGGAATTTTGAGATGCGCATCTCACAAATGTTGCCTTCTAGTCAAAAACAAACCAACAAACCTATGCATGGGTGCTATCCCTGTACTCGGGAGATGTTGCTGAACACATATTGGGTTGTTGTTTGGCAGTGACATATACCAGAATCTGTGAATTCATGCCTGAAGTACAATGCATGTGGAAAAAAAACTCCCAAAAAAGTACTACCACAAACTTTTACAAAGGCTGGTGGTAGAATCAGTACCTATACAGTATTAAAATACCACCATTTGAAATACCTTAGGATGTCTATTTTCCAAAAATATATGGTTTGATGGGGTAAAATTCATTGGACGGCTTCAAAAATGTTCCAAATGGAACATGGGCGCAGGCTGACTACATGTCAAAATTCCAGGTTGGAATTGCGCACCCCCTAAATTTGGAATTTTAGACCCAATACAAACCAACAAACCTATGCATAGGGGGTATCCCTGTACTCAGGAGATGTTGCTGAACACATATTGAGGTGTTGGTTGGCAGTGGCAAATACCAGAATCTGAAAATTCCTCCCTGAACTACAATGTGTGTGGGGAAAAAATGACATCCCAACCCTTTGACATAGGTTGGTGGTAGAATTAGCACTTGGAAAGTGTTAAAATACCACAATTTTTTTAATACCCTAGGATTTCTAGTTTTCCAAAATATATGGTTTTATGGGGTAAAATACTTTGACAGGCTTCAAAAGTGTCCCAAATGGAACATGGGCGCAGGCAGACTACATGTCAAAATTCCAAGTTGGAAATGCACCCCCCCTAAACGTGGCCTTTTAGCCCCCAAATAATCTAACTAACCTACACATGGGTGGTATCCCTGTACTCAGGAGATGTTGCTGAACACATATTAAGGTGTTGTTTGGCACTGACACATAATAGGATCTGTGAATTCATGCCCGATGTACAATGAATGTGAAAAACAAATTACTATCCATAACATTGACATAGGCTGGTGGTAGAATTAGTGCATGAAAAGTGTTAAAATACTACCATTTGAAATACCCTAGGGTGTCTAGTTTTCAAAAATATATGGTTTTGTGGGGTAGAATACACTTTTTGGCTTCAAAAATTTCCCAAATGGGACATGGGCGCAGGTTTTCTGCACGTCAGAATTCCAAGTTGGAAAACCAAAAAGCGCACCTCTCAAATGTGGCCTTTTAACCCCCAAATAACCTAACCAACCTATACATGGGGGGTATCCCTGTACTCAGGAGATGTTGCTGAACACATATTGAGGTGTTGTTTGGCACTGACATATAACAGGATCTGTGAATTCATGCCCAAAGTACAATTTATGTGAAAAAAAATTACTACCCAAAACATTGACATAGGCTGGTAGTATAATTAGTGCATGGAAAGTGTTAAAATACTACCATTTGAAATACCCTAGGGTGTCTAGTTTAAAAAAATATATGGTTTTGTGGGGTAGAATACACTTTCTGGCTTCAAAAATGTCCCAAATGGGACATGGGCACAAGTTTTCTGCATGTCAGAATTCCAAGTTGGAAAACCAAAATGCGCACCCCCTAAATGTGGCCTTTTAGCCCCAAAACAAACCAACAAACCTATGCATGGGTGGTATCCCTGTACTCAGGAGATGTTGCTGAACACATATTGAGGTGTTATTTGGAAATACCCCTTCACATTTTAAGGTAATGTTTACCTAAATTGCAATATATGTGAAAAATTAAAAAAAAAGATTTTTTTGCTGCAAACTTTGGCATAGATTGGTGGTAAAATGGCTACATGAAATGTGTCAAAATACCCCAAGTTAAATGCCCTGAGTTGTCTAGTTTTCAAAAATATGTACATGTTGGGGGTCATTCATGGATTTAGTACAGAAATCAGTGTTACAATGTCACTATCGCTAATTTTGAAAGAAAGGATTTTAAAATAGCTTTGCACCACTTATAGTTCTGGCCCTGTAACATGAATAAAAAAGCACAAAAACATAAAAACATGGGCTATTTCTGAACTCAGGACATATATTAGAAACTTTTTAGCAGTGTTTTTTTGTTGTCTCTTGTACATGAGTATACGATTTTTCAAATAAAAGTCAGAAAAAAATTATTTTTTAAATTTTTTTGCCATATTTTATTTTTTTTTTTACATCAAATTATATGCTATTATCAAAATAATGGTATCAAAAGAAAGCCCTTCTTATAACGATAAAAACGATATATAGTTTGTGCGGGTACACTAAATGAGACAGAAATAGATTACAGCAAAACACAAACACCTCAGAAATGTTAAAACAGCACATGTTACCAAGCGTCGAACAAGCCAAAAAAGTCATGTCACTAAGGGGTTAATCTTCTCAGCTATCATGCTTCACTCTTAATTTATTTATAAACAAACACCCTCCTTTATTTACTGAGGACACATGCCTTCTTTAGTAAATATCTTTTTAAATATAAATCTGTTCTTCTTGTTTATTTAGATATTAAATTCACAACAATATCATAGAAAAGATAACACATTTTCCAGGCATCAACATAAAAACAAAAGGACAAACATCAGCAAAATATCCATCGACAAGAATGACATAATTTAAATATATAATCACTCCACTATTCCACTCTATTCTTGTCTTCATTTACATACAATAGTTTACAAATTACTTTGGCGCATGAGGAGTCTCGGAGAAAAAGTCATCCCATATCTTTAGTAAATATCATTGGCATTGTACTGCTTTCTAAGATATTATAGATCCTGATGTCTAGTTAAAGGTGCAGTAACTGTTATTAAATAGCAGTTATATCATATTTTACCAGTCAATATGTTGTGCACAGAGACATGTTAACTTATATATAAGTAGTCATTTCTTGTTGTCAACCCAGTTTATCTTTATTTTGGAAGTGTCTATGTAGTGAGTTATTACTTTGGTATTTAGTTTTGTCTCGTCATTGATTTGTTGCTTGTAATCATTTGTTTATATTTTAGTATATTAGAAATGTTTCTCTTTTTTTTACTACTCAATTGTAAATTATTAATCAAGATTTTCAGGGAAGAAAAATGCTAGCAAGCTGGTAAGTGGAATGAGAAACAAGTGGGGTAAAGTCAGTAACTGAAGAGAATTTAAGACAGTTTGCATTCATTCAGCACATTAGCCAAAATAAAAGTATTATTTTTTCTTTACTGGTGTCCTTTGTTTCAACAGAACTATTCACCTGTTTATAGAAAGTTGCATATTCTATTTCAGATCTGTATGGTTATGTCAGGCAAAGAGAACAAAATAAGTGTTTGGTCACCCTACTGGACATGACAAATAGTGGAGTGCAGCCCAGCGGCGTCCCAGCCGCGAATATCATATACATAAGAAAAACATAGATGAGCATAGGGGCGCCTCTCTCAATCCACAGTTAAATGATCCACAGAGATTTTCATAGTATGGAACTCACAGATGTAATCAAAAATGTGTTAAAAGCATTGCCAAAAAGAGAAAGCAGTCTCATGCGTATCACTGTGAGGTTCAATCACAGATCAGTGGGGCCATTTGCCGGCTGGACGTGCCTGACACGTCCTTTGTCACAAAGGGGTTAACTTGCAAGGAATCATCTTAGCAGATCAACTGAAGCCTTGAAATTAGTGTCTGTGCACTCCCATATAATCACTGGAATATCCCAGTATGACCACATTACATATGAGGGCATGTAAAAGAAGGAGAAGAAACAAGAATATAGAGTAGATAAGAATGGCTTATTACAAATGGGGAGGGAGCACCCTTGTTTTCCGGTAAATGCATTTGCGTCTAACTTCAACTTTCTTATCAAGGGTAGTTGTAGGGTTCGGCGAAACCATTGTTCATGGTGGACAAATGTTAGGCTTTGTAAAATACCATTTAATGATGTTCTATGGACCTTACAGACCAGTGCCCTTGCAGAAAAACGTTGCCTATCCCTGGATAGTTGGCAAAAAAGATAAATTGTTCTAGGAATGTCCATTAGTGTAGGAAGAATGGGTGGCAGTGCTGTCTATTTAGAACTTTCTCTTTCTTCTACACATTTCAGTTTGAAGCTCAGCCTTCATCACAACAGATTTCCACATTGTTTTATTCATAATGATTCTCCTCCTTGTATCTGCTGTGATCACTTTTCTCTTGTACTTGTCCCTACCATATTTGCTCTAAATTTACCTTTAACATCATTTTACATTTACATTTGACCATCATTATTATACATCACTACAATCTACTAGTAGATCAACCACAAAAAAAAGGTGTGGGGCACACTTTAGAAGATGAGGCTACTTTCAATTTAAAGGCAAGTCACAGATGAGTCTTCTCTTGTAGGCAATGTTGTATATAAATACAAAAAGAGAAAAAAATACAACATATAGTGCAGATTGCTATAAACCAGGGGATCAGAGGCTGTGGTATTAGGCAATTGGAAGGCTGGAGTCTTGTCTGATAAGGGAACAACCTGCTGCTCCTACGTGTTTTTTTTCAATGGGAGTCATCTAGATCAACACACACAAGAGAAGAAGATGGCCAGTTAAAATAACATTTATTGAATAAAACAGAAAAACTATAAAAAAAAATGTCTTGCATTTATATAACAATACTTGTTGCGGAGTCCCGGGGTCTTTTTAAACAGTCTGAGTACAAAGATAATAAATGCATTATTATCACTATAAAAAAAAAATCTAGCTTAATGCTTATATTAATTTAAAATATGGACAAATAAATAATTAGATAAAATGAAATTTTGTTTAAAGATAATTTCATATGTGGAAACAGAGACTCATCAGTTACACTTAAAAAAGGATTAAACGTTAATTTCATCCTTGGGATTTTCAAACCTACACATACAGCTAGAAGAAAAAAGATGGAGAAAAGCAAAAAACAATGAATCATATTAGAGTGATACAAATTTAATTAATGTTAAGGAAAATTGAAAAGGTTGAAATCTACTTGCACACCACTGGGGGTCAGGGTTTTTAGTCTGCTCGTACACCCCATCTCTACCTGGCCCATTTTGTATATAAACTCCATGCTCCACAATGAGTTTTTGGCTGTTTATATCCTTACAAATTTCAATTTAGAAGGATCACTGTTATTGTAGTCATAAAAAATGTGCAGATACACTGTGTTTCATATATTTGTTTATGATATTTCTTACATGTTCCCCTATATGGTTATGTGCCAGCCTGGATGTCCATCCTATTCATTGAAGCCCACAGGTGCAAGATAAAAGATATATCACATTCTTGCTCCAACAAGTTATTAACTGTTTAATGTTTATTTGTTCTCCTATAATAGAAAACTTAAACATGCCAGTTTTCTTCTCCTTATTGGTTGTTGATCTACAGGGTTGGCAGTCTTTGCATGAATGAATGTTGCATTCCTGATTTAGAAAATGTAGGTTAAAGTTATTATCTCTGATGTGATTCTTCCCCAGTCTCCTCCCAATATTTTTGGCTCCCTTACACCTATGTCTGTTTATAACTTTATTAACCTGATGACGGGCCCTATCAGGGTTCAGAATTACAAAATAAAGACTGAAATGGCAATGATTTTTTTTGCCCAATGATAACACTAGGTCTGTTGATTTAAACTGAACATTGTACATCCTAAATCTTGTACATATGTGAAGTTGTATATTGAATAATCTGCATGTTGAGCTAACGTAATATCCCCAGGAAGTACACGAATAATAGAGAATATCACAAGGATACGGAATTAGTCAGTCACACACGTTTTATCAATACTATAAATGTTTTTGTTTATAAATATGTGTAGAATAATTATGAGACAAATAAAATCTAGGAGCAGTAAATTCTTAGCTGTTGGGATGTAAGGCTGCTATTAAAATATGCTATCTATACTGTTCATTTGTATTATAGTTTGCACATATTTTTTAATTATGTTTGAGTTTCACCTAAGGCCTCACAAAGTCTAGAGCCACCTCTGATCTCAGCATAACTGGTTAAACACTGTTATTGTTACAAAAAAAGTGATACTTGTGGGGTCTGGATCTGAACATTGTTAGTCAGTCCTACAAAGAACATTTGCTACAGAAGATTTAACTAATGGAATTGATTGCAATGTAGTATCTACAGTAGTGCAATGAATTATACAGTGAATTCAAAATAAAAATATCTGTACAGTTTGCATCGATCATATTAAATAGTCATGCTTTTAAACACCAATCTTGGCAATAAATAATTTTTTGTTTGAATATGTTTTATAGGCATTTAAAAATAAAGGTGTACAAAAATAATAGTAATAAACTGAGTTTCCCATACGACCATCATCACTTGTATTCCAAACTTAATACTTGTTTCTCTGCCTTGGTGGTGCAGCAATGATATAGTACATTATAATGTGAACAGTCACATACCTTTGGATGGAGAAGGCCACACATAATCTGATATAAATCTTTTAAATGGACAAACATGAGAACAAATAACGTGTGTGGATATAAAGTGTGTTGTGATATTGTAAAGGAAAAATCTGGGGTAACTGCTGTTTATTGTGCTATATGAGTTCTAACATCTAGTATCGTAGGCAAATTAAGAAATTGTGTCAAGGGCTCTGTTCCCTGCTGATGATGACCACCTTGTGGGGTATGAATTCCTATGCAAATGTGTTTAGTGAGTTGAGGTATTCACAGGATGTATGTTTGAGGTCTAAGCACTTTCCTCTCACCCCCTGTACCAGGCATTCCATGGCCCTGATTGACTCTACCTCTGTTACCAGTTCTTTGTATGTAAGGGGGGGTTCCAGTGGTGCGGGATGCATTTAGTATTGGTAACTCTTTTGCTAAATGTGAGGAATCCAGGGCTGGTTTGTAAGCTGTGGAAGATCTCTGAGTTTTGTTAAAATCAAGAGCCCATGCTGATCTTCTGAAGCATTCAAAGTGTGAATCTTCTGTCCCCTCTGTACTGTAATTTTCAGGGAGATGCTCAATTTTAACTGGACACCTGTTGATCTATGCCAATCAGTTTTTGGCTTCAAGATCTTCCTTGCTTTAAAAGTGTGCCATGAGGTGTCCTGTAGGATTAGGAGTTCTGTTCAGTAGGATATATATATATATATATATATTTTTTTTTTTTTTTTTTAATTTTTTTTTGCTTATGGGCTGCCTGAAGCATTCCCTCCTTCACTGAGTAAGAATAGACGTAGCAGATCATGTTGCGTCACTCTTCACTCTTGACAGTAAGAATAGACGTAGCAGATCATGTTGCGTCACTCTTCACTCTTGACAGTAGGAATAGACGTAGCAGATCATGTTGCGTCACTCTTCACTCTTGACAATCCTCTGGGATGTAGGGCTCTGTGGACTCGGTCAAGGACACTATCGTTTGCTGCGTTGTTGCCCAATAATTATTTGAACAGACCAACTAGAGTTAATTGGATGTTTTCTTCAAGATTCCCAGGGATCCCCCATATGCAGAAATTATTCCTCTGACCTCTGTTGTCTAGGTCTATCGCATAGTGGGTAAGGGTAGTAAATAGTTTGCTTTGTTCGGCAATTTGTGTGCTCATAAGCTTGTTCTGGTCTTCTTCACCAACCAAGACTCTCTGTCCCTACTGATTTACATCAGTTTTGAGTTTAGCGAGTTCTTCTTTGATTGCTGATGCTTGGGACAGTGAATGTCTTCCACCTCATTTGCCTTGCTTAAGTGTGGGGGTGCTATATTGGATTCTCGTCAGGAGAGACTGGCGTCTGCCTAAGAATTTCTTTTACTGACAGAGTACCACAAGTTTTGTTTATTTTTTTTGTAAGTTAAGTGGTTGGTTGCCTTAAAATACCCTTGTGAGATTTTTTTCCCTAATTTTCCTTATCCTTTATCAAACTTGGGGGGTCATGTACTAAACAAGTGCAGTGGGAATAAAAGTAGGTAAAAAATGAGTAAGGAGAAATTTGCGACTATTTGTAACATTCTGCACTTTTTTTTCCCAATTTGCGCCTCTTCCGTTTATTTTTATTTAGCGTGCATTTTTCCCGTTGCGCTTATAAATTGAGATTATATTTGTGCATGTTTAAGAGCTTTGTGATTTTTTTGTGAAAAATAATTCTTCTTTGTGTGTTAACATTTTTAGCAAGTGCTATCAAAAGAGGCAGAAAAAATATTTGCAAAATTGCCTGTTTTTATTCGCAATTTTCTCATATGTACTATTTCAGTGTTAAATGTTTAGTACATTGCAATAGGAGCAAAGTGCAAAAATAGTTTTGCACATAATATATAGTTGCGTTTTTTAGTACATGCCCCTCTAGGTGTCTTCTGGCACACATCTTCTAATTAGTGTGCTCGGTTGGTCTTTTGATTTTTGATGAATACTTTCCACTGGCAATTAATGATACTTTATAGTACGGTTGCAATGCAGTGTTTCTTGTTTTTCTTTGAGACTCATTTTTGTCACCACAGCAGTGAATATCTTCAAGGATTGCACAAAGATTTAGACATAGTGTAGTCAAGGTGGTGTTGTCAGGTGGTGCTGCAACAGGACTTGACTTGCCACCTTTTTATCTAAAAAATACTAGCCATGCCATTGCCTCCATAGACCTAACATTGGCCTCAAACCATTTTTTTACCGACCAGTGGGTAAAATACCGGCTTGGTGGTAAGATTATATGGAACTGGAAATCTTTTATTTCAATTATGTTGACCTGTATGTTGGTCTAGCAAACATCAAGTAGACATTTATTCTTTTTTGTTTACAATTTATGCTAATATTCTTAAAGAGATAAGTAGTTGCCTGTCCTTCATTTGGGAGTTATGTGTATAATATGCGTCGGAAATGTTATGTGTGCTGGGTCCTGCACTTCCAGCTTGTTCTGATGCTAAACTATACAATATAGCAGGGGTGTCCAAGTTTATTCTGCAAAGGGCCACTTCACTAGAAATGTATGCGTGCGTGGGCTGCATTTTTTTCATTCATTCAGAGAATAATATATATAATTATATACATGTGTGTGTATATATATATATATATATATATATATATATATATATAATTCACACTAATGTGCAGTGGTCACATTAACTACAAACACACACATGCATACACAGTCACACTTACCCCCCCCCCTTCCCACACAGTCACACTTACCGCACACAAACATACACATGTATACATACATACACTTACCCCACACCCACTTAAAACACACTCACATGGATACACATTTATACACACACTCACGTACATACACTTACCCCACACACAAATACACATTTATACACACACACTCACATACATACACTTACCCCACACCCACTTAACACGCACTCACACAGATACACATTTATACACACACACACTCACATACATACACTTACCCAACACACACATACACATTTATACACACTCACATACATACACATCTATACACACACTCACATGCATACACCTACCCCACATACACATTTATACACACACACTCAAATACATACATACACTTACCACACACACACTCACATACATACATACACTTACCCCCCACACACATACACATTTACACACACACTCACATACATACATACATACATACATACACTTAACCCCCACACACATACACATTTATACACACACACTCACATACATACATACACTTACCCCAGATACGCATTTATACACACACACACTCACATACATACACTTACCGCACACACATATACACATTTATACACACTCACATACATACACATTTATACACACACTCACATGCATAGACTTACCCCACATACACATTTATACACACACACTCAAATACATACATACACTTACCACACACACATTCACATACATACATACATACATACACTTTCCCCAGATACGCATTTATACACACACACACTCACATACATACACATTTATACACACACTCACATGCATACACTTACCCCACATACACATTTATACACACACACTCACATACATACATACATGCACACATACACTTACCCCAGATACGCATTTATACACACACACACACACACACTCACATACATACACTTACCCCCCCCCACACACACACACACTTACCAAACATTTTTTTTTTTTTAAACGGGGCTGTGGAGGCTTTGGGCTCCCCGTTATCGCCATGCTGCCGGTGTGCTTCTTCCCTCCCTCTGACCCTTGCGCATGACCTCACGCGCAGGGTAGAGGAGGGGATATACGCATGAGTGAAGCACCGCTCTGTGTAGGGAACTTTGTTCCCTCACACAGCTTCCCGTGCGGTGTGCAGTTCGAGGTGCAGTTACCAGAGCAGAGCTCTGGCGGGCCGCACCTCGATGCGCGGGCCGCACGTTGGACGCCTCTGCAATATAGGAATGAACAAATTAACCATCTTTAGTGCTCCATTTATTGTATATATTTTTTCAATTAAGATCTTTTCAAAGTAAACTGAACAACAGCAAATTTATATTGTATTTTATTGTTAAATGAGACAAACATGCTCAGTGTCTATATTTATACAAACTTTAATAATGCTATGAATGTTCTTTTACTTGAATAACAAAATGTCATTTCATTGGCTACAGTGTAGTAATTAGATTAAGTGCATGTTTTAAACATCTATTAGCATATATCATAGTGTTATATATTATCACAGCTGCAGATGTCTCTGTGCCTTTGCACTTTTTATCTTCAATAGAGTGTTTTCCATGTGTCTCGCTATTGATTGAGAGACTTAAGATTCAGTATAGAGTCAACCAAACTAGAACTAGACTTTTATCACTCTCTGAACAATTCCTCAGGGACAAAATGTCCTTCCTGCAACACTGCTCAACGCTAATGCCTGGTAACAGTTGCTTCTGCCAGTAATGGATCATGCTGGCACCTAAATTTAAAATTAATCTTCTTCTTATCCTCTTTTTAACAGAATGATGGCTTGGTCAACAATACCTGAAGAGGACGTTTTTTTCCCACTCATCTAAAACGATTAGAAATGATTAAATATTACTGGTGTTTACTTTGGATTTGTGCTGTTTGCAGAAGAAAATTAATTATTAATGTTAAACGCTTTAGAGGAACGGCATATTACAATTTTACAGGGGCCTTGTCAGCTCTGGCGAAGTTAAAGGGGCAGTAAAACTTAATATTGATTCATTGTTTTGTTTTGTTTGTTTTTTTGCTGGAATCAGTGAGGCAGGTCAGGATGGTATCCTTTGCTATTTTTTGCAAAATAGCTTAGCTTCGACTTTTACTCTTATTCAGTCAATGAACTCTGTAACAGAGGTAGACAATTCTGTCCATTCGCATCAGAAGTACCCATGAATCAGCTGTCATGGTCAGCATTGGCAGTTATACATCGTGTAAACAGAATTGCACAAAGTTTCTCCTGTGTATGACATCACCGTGCAGATTGATGTGCAAATAACACATTTCTCATTAAAAGGATTTTTAAACCACCAGGTTATATCATATATAGGAGATGTTGTATAGGTCATATTTTATTCTCTGTATTCACATAGTATAGATATATATTCACAAAATAATGTTTAGGTGATTAGTCCCTTTAAAGGACAATTGTAGTAAAATATTAACATATGTTTAATTGAAAGATTGTATCAGGTGTAAATGATTTATTAAGAAAACCTTTAACGAAATACAAATAAAGTTTATTGAGCCTTTTTTACTCTAACATCTTGGGCCAGAACTTCACTTACCTTGGCTCAGGTGAAGAAATATCTGACCCATCTGAACAAAGATTCTAAACAAAATGCCTGCCTCCTGGAGGAGACATATGGGGTAAAGATGGCTCAGTAAGGTACTTTATTTGTATCCTTTCATTATATAATTTTTATATAAAATGTCTACACTTGCAATCCTTTTATTAAACACAACTTGTATTTTTGCTACAGTCGTCCTTTAAGGTTTACAACTATTGATACTTATAAAACATGTAAAAATATAATCAACATTATAAACAATTATAAACTGATAACAATGTCAACTTTAAAACAGGGAATATTGTTAAGTTTAATATACAATATAGTTTCTAAATGATCAAACATTTGCTGTTGCATTCAGAGTATTGGATAAGTACCTTAGAATTTGAATATAAATGTCAATGTCTGAAGCAAAAAAAAAATCTATAGATAGTAAATGAGTTTATCATTTTGAATAGCCAAATTGTAATAAACAATTCATCACAAAATCAATGGCAGAGACAAATCACTTTCAGTGCCATGGAGATTTCAAAAAATTCATTACAAAGTTCTAACGAGTAGAATTTATCATTGTATACAAAGTTTTTAAAGCGTTAGTATACCATTCAGTTTAGGGGTACTGTGTTTTTAAATGTCACATTGGTTAGTGGCTGTTGTATCAATGGAATTTTATGTGTTTTATGAGTGTTTTTATAGTCAGTGTTCTGATAAAACAATAGTGAAAAATATATAGACAACCTTTTCTTTATACGGAAGGGCGACTCCGTATCCTTAGAATCCTTTCTTTTGTTCCTTATTTCCAATGATTGGGGAATTAACTTTTTAGCAGAATATAGTAATGAAAGGGTTAATTTTTTTGGATTTGGAACTTTTTCATGATTCTAACTTTGTGAAAACCCGTACATTTTTGAAAAAAGGTAGATACGAATAGTTTTATCGAAGCAGATAGTTGCCACTTCCTCCCTTGGCTTCTCAATGTGCCAAAAAGCCAACTTTTTAGACTAAAAAGAAACTTCAGTGATAATCAAGATTTCCATATACAAGCAGACATTTTAAAAGACAAATTTGCTAACAAAAATTATGACATACTCCCTATTCAACAGGCCATTCAAGAAATAATGTCTCCTAGACAGGAAAGAACTTTTGAAAGCAAAACCAGATATTTCAAAACCAAAATTACAAGGAGTACCCCTGATCATTGATTATAGTGGTAATAACAAATATATCCGAAATATCATTAATAAATATTGGCCGATACTACATCAAGATCCCAGCCTACAATCCATACTAGGCCCCCGCCCTAGAATTATCTATAGAGGCGTTCCAACTTTAAAAAGCCATTTGAGCAATAGTTTTTTAAAAACAAATAAAACTAAACAGTCGAATAAAAACTTATTTGGAACTCTTATCGGTTTCCATAGATGTAGAACATGCCAGGATTGCAAAGAAACTAATAAACTGCAGAATAAAACTTTGTGCAATTTTAAAAATCCCCACTCGGAGAAGACATAGAAAATCAAGGATATCATTACTTGTCAGTCAAGCGGGGTCATTTATATGTTATGGTGACCCTGCGGGCTACATTATATAGGCAGAACATCTAGAGCCTTAAAAACCCGTATTGCAGAACATATTAGAAACATCAGAAATGGTTATGAAAAACACAGTGTTTCCTATCACTTCTCCGTTGTACACCAAAAAGATCCATCTAAATTACAATTCTTGGCCATAGATAAACCTAAAATATCCTGGCGGGGGGGGGGGGGTGATAAAATTAATACCCTGGGACAAGCCGAAATGAGGTGGATATTTGAGTTAGATACCTTGGTACCCAACGGCCTTAATGCAGATTTTGAACTAGATCATTTTCTTTAGTCTGCTATATTTTAGAAACATCCTGGTGCTATTATCATTTTTATAATTAAATGTATGTGTTTATAATCTTTTTTACAATGGATTCTACCTATATATCTATGCACATGTGCCAATCGGGCTTTTTAACGTTTATATGGTAGTATTTATAACTAGTTTAATAATATTTTTCTCCCCTTTTTTCATTATTTTTTTTTCTATTATGGCCTTTTTATTATGATATATATTGTTTATATTTTATAAGAATAATTATAAACAACTCCTTTTTCTTAAATGTGTTTTTTCTTAAATGCAGTCTTTTTATTTGAAATAGACAGTTGTGTAGATTTTCATATTTCTATATAGGTGTCTATATATATATAATAATTTTTAAATGTCTTACCATATGGCTATATATATTGTTGAGTATTTAGGATTCTGCTGCTAATATTACTCTATAATAGGTTCTATATCATGTATTAAAGTTGTATGTTATATAATGTTCTTATTTTTGGAACTCATATCCTCTCTTAGTCCTTTATGTGTATATTCATTTTTAATTCTACTGGAAAGGTACATATTTTGCACATAATGCCTTCTCTGCAATTTAACATCGAAATAGAACTATGCATTTGAAACCGTCCCTTTAATAAACTCCAAGATCTACGTGATTGCTTGTTTACCTTACCATGGTAACGACATGTGGGAACTGTATAAAGATGTTAACATCTCGTGTAGACGTCACTGCCTTGAGGAAGCCGACTAAGGCGAAACGCGTCGCAGTTGTGACGTCACACGAGATTTCGATCTTTACAGCTGCTGTTTTCTGTCCCTCTGCCTGTTTGGTGCACCATCCATGGAGAAGCTCCTTTTTTCCGTTTTTACGAGGACATTACCCGACGGAAAGGGTTGGTGATTCTCTGCATAAATTTTATTGTCTTTATGTAAGCCTCATAATATAGGTGGCCAATAAAACATATTGTTATTATATACTTCACTATGTTTGGTCCAACTTTTGCTTTCTCCTGAGATAATATCCCTACAAATCAAGACCCAATTTGAATTTACCATCTGAGTGGAATTTGACATCCATCCCAGTAGCATCACTTTCTGCCAGTGTGGATGATAGGACGTCCAGTCCTCGTGCTTACTATACTCAGAGACAGTTTTTTGGGCTCTGGACCACGTGAGTTCGGTCCCGTTGGGGGTCACACATATATATATAAATATATATATATATATATATATATATATATATATATATATATATATATGTAAATTTGTTTTGTATACTACACAATTTGATTTTGTTTCTCTTTTTTCTTTTCTATGTACACTTTTTTACTTATGAGCCTCCTTGTCATTTAGGATAAGTATATATTTTATTATTTTCACATTATATTGTGTGCGCAACACTTTATTATTCTTTGTTCTGATAAGGAGACTTTACACTCATTGTGAATAGCTTAACAAAAACATATCAACAGGTCTCTTTTTCGCTCATTACATCATACATACAATATATCTCCTAATTTAATGATGATAAATGGAGTATATGTGGTCCTTGCTGTACATAAACAGTGACACATTCTATTTTAGTCATTTAAGCAAAAATACTTTTTATTGATGTCAACTGAAGCTTCCAATTATAACATGCCAAGCACTGACAATACAAGTATTCTGCTAATGTACAATTCTGGGCTGTAGACTTTAAGAGCCAGAAAGACCAATTCAAGTGATGAACTAGTTATTTTTTATCAGCCAGCAAAATGGTTCTTCCATAGACATCTATGTGAAAAAAAAAAAAGTTAGGAGCCAGCAGTAGGGATTTAAGGAGCCAGGTCCCCTTGGCTACTGTGATTTGTCAAGCCCTGCACTAACCAATATGGGAGTAAGAAAGTAGGCTTCAGATAAGAACATTGTTTAATTTATAATTTTGGCGGACGAGCATGTTTCTGCACGATATGCACGTGGGATTAAATAACAAAACAAACAAAAAGAAAACAGTTTTAACAAAAAGGCCACTTCACTTTTGACTGTTGCTCCTAGCATACATTGTTCAAAAGATAATGATGTTTTATTGTAAGGCTAACTGGGCTGTAGGTCGCTGACAAGTTTTCAGATAGTATGGTGTCGGTATACAACCTGGTGAACACAATTTCTGCCTGGAAGAAGATGCTCATTGAATATCTGATGAGCTCTCAGAGTTGTGCTCTGTGGGATCGCAGCTTGATGCCTTTTTTAGAAGCTTTTAGTCAGAAGTTCCACCTGATTGAAACAATGTTTTCAGTTTAGTCCTTCTTTCAGTAAAAAAAGAAAATGATACACAGACATCACAAAAAAAAATCATTGATAGTACCAAAACATGAAACATTGAATTTTTACAAAATCTTACCCAATACTTAGCAGGCACCAAAACTTTTGTAAGAATAGTCATGTGAAATATTAAATAAAGCACACAAATTATATGAACGCACATATTTGGACAGCACATACATTATACATTATGTGAATCCAATAGGCATATATTCTTTAGTGGATGTGAATATTTATGAGAGAAATAAAGTTAACAGTACATTACTAGCGACAACTCATCATTACACACTGGAGATTTTAAATTGTTGCAATCTAAAGAGTTTGACAGATTAACATAGATGCTTCAGCATCTATTATTACTGAAGTAATGGTGTGCTGGAATCACAGATTGTCAGGGTGGCCAGTTACTCTTATGTATTTACTAGGGAAGGGGGAAGATAGATATCACCCAAGCCCAGGCAGGGAAGCACAGTACCCTGATCCTAAATCTTAGCTGACTTTGAACAGTAAGGGTTCTGTTAAGGAAGCTCATAATATCGCCCCAAAACCAGATCGTTCTGATGATCTGAGTGAATTGAGCCATTCAGAGATCATCAAAATGGCCCCAGGGAAACTAGGTGCTAACACCAGGCAGGGTTAATCGCAGGCAAGGGAAAAGGTAAGAGAAAATAACAAAATGGAGACTGTAGTCCCAGTCAAATTGTTCAGTTAAGATGTGTATCCCTATTCCATGAATCCACTATCCTCTCACAGTAATACCTGCTTTCTTTAATATTAAAACTGTAACACTGTACTTTCACACATCATATGTAACATGTATGGATGCATATATTATAAGCAACAATATGGGTTTGTGAAATTGTCACATGGGCTCTAGAGACGAAGCAACACCCCTGCTACCACCTAAAGCATTTTGACTTGATATAATTTTGTAGTACTGCTTCTTACATGGTTATAGAGATCAGGCATTGTGATAAATACTGTTGGTTTACCATATCACCACAAGGCATCACTGTAATATGCTTTGAGTGGGGCCTTTGGGGCAGACACATACCCATTATCTCAAGTGGACATATAAAGATCTGAAAAACCAGGAAAGACAGTGGCTCCATTAAACACACATTATTTGCTTAATATTTTCAAATGATAATGTAAATTGAGTTTTGGGTCACATGTGTGCACTGTATTGGTAAGGAAGTAACTCATATGTTTTGCTGGTGGACATCTGTTGTCAGAACTTCTAGGCTCGCTGAGGGCAAAACTGGCCCTGACATTGATGTTGTGGCAAAGCTGGCACTGACAAGTGATACTGGGGCAAAGCTGGCACTGACAAGTGATACTGGGGCAAAGCTGGCACTATAAAAATGATGTGGAGCAAAGCTGGCATTGTGAGAAGTGATTTGGGGCAAAGTGTGCACCTGTATGGAAAGTGACACTGTATGAACTTGTAGTATCATAAAATTATAGTTACATGATTTTTCCACCAGGGCACAGTGGTTTCTAGTTACACCTCTGGCTGAGAATGGCTATATTTAAAGATTAAAGGAAGAGCCACTAGAGAAGGAACCATCACTGGGAGAAAAAATACAAAAAACACAAAAACATGAAAAAAAAAATTCATTCATGCATATATTGAAAGTATTAGCTCTAATATACATTGATTATTTTATTTTGTGGGGGGATTTGTAATGGTCCTTTACACATAAATGTCTGAGGAGTTCTGAATCTTTGCACGTTATACTAATAAAACAATACGCAAATTGGAAGCAGCCTATTTATTATTTTTAGTGTAAATAATTAGCAAAATACATTTGAGCACAAACCATAGTAACTAAAAGACACAAGGAGTTGACAACATCTCAGATGGGTAAGCAAAAATTAATATAAGTCAGAATACATAAATAGATATGGATCCCATAAATATGTTTTATAAGCCATATTTGTGTATTTTAATATACAAAATGAAGATGATGCCCTATTAATTTATCTCCATATATGGAGATATGGACTTATATATTACATGGTATTGTATTTATATATGAAAATGAAATAGTATATGGAGTCAATACTAATGTTGTGTATTTATTGAAATAAAATGAAGCATTTCCACATAAACACATTAAAGCAAAACAGAATTCATTCCTGTTTGTTTATGCAGATTTTCAAACGGTCTTTAATTGAAACCGATGACAAATGGTTCACTAGCTACAGGAAAGGATTTGACTTATCAGAGGCAGGATTTATTTGCAACAGGTTTACAAGGTTCGGCGAGAAAATAATGTTCAGCCCTAACAGACGGCACCTTATTATACCCATTAATTATTATTACCTACCATTCAAATTTTACATTTTTGCATAATCACTCCATTTTCTGTGACCTATAGAATAATTTAAAACAGAAGGTTATAAATCTGTACTGGGATAAAATATAGTTTTATTTGTTGGAAAATTATCTCAAAAGTGCTGTTATATTATATTATTGTTGATTTTACTGTTTGGTTTTCATTCTGGATTACATGTTTCCCCTCTTGTGCTCCCACAGCTTATGTGTGCCCTCTGATATCTGACACTTTTTAGGTAAATGTAAAGTGGTCTGAGTGAAGTTAAAAAGGGGAGTTTAGCAGCACTCCCCCGGTAATATGCACTCACAGACTCCCAGAATATGCAGGCATGTAGATTAGTCTAGTATGTTCTGTACTCCTCCTCCTACCAAGACTCAGGCATAGAAGGGAAAATATCCACGGACAGGAGTTATTACAAAGTAAGAATGCAATTTTAATAAAGAACAGTAGCTGCTTACATGAAGGATCTTTATGATGCTTGACTCAGTGGGCGCCTCACAGTCCTGCAAATCAAGAAGTCCTTATAGTAGTAAAATCAATAAAATCCAGCAGTCTTTAGATGATAAAATGGGCTAGGTAAAAGAAAGCAGATCTGTCCAGGGCGCTACGCGTTTCACCCTCAATTGGGCTTCTACCAGGCGTCTGGACAGTCTGCTGTTGAAGGGGAATTTATAGTGTGAAGATAGTGTTGCCGGATGAAGTCACTTCCTGGTTTCTTCAAATCTCGCGGGAGTTTGCCTTAGGGTTTTCATTTCTTCGTGCATCAGATCTCCAGCATGTTATCATTGTCGTAGAGGGAGATACAATGCATACAGAGTATCTCTTATTACAGTTTAAGAAGCACATATACACAACCAATATGGGTAGCAGAGATGCAAATGGGATGCTCATATTAAGAAAATAGGGGAGGAAAAACTGATCCATATTAATGCCAAATAAAGGAGTAAAAATATCTCAATATTAATATAAAAGCAATAAAAAAGAAATATTATGAAAGTGGTATCATATACCCATAGATAAATAAATTAATAAACTATACTTGGATCTAACGAGCATACCATAAAAATCATCTCATCCTTACATCATTTACATAAAATTAAAGAGATCAAAGTCTGCATTAAGACCATGGGGTTTAAGGGTGCCCATATTAAACACCCACTCCATCTCTTTTTGTCCTATGTTCTTTATATTATCACCACCTCTCTAGTATTTGGTAACCTTTTCTATTGCACAAAAATGTAATTGTTTAGGATTTTTCTGGTTGTGTTCTAGGAAGTGTTTAGATAAATTATGTGTTTTCAACCCGTTTTTTATGTTCCGGACATGTTCCTCTATCCTCTTTTTTAACTTTCTAGTGGTCCTACCTACATATTGGAGACCCCATGGGCACTCCAGTAGGTAGACCACATTGACAGAGGAGCATGTCAAAAAACTTTCAATGGCATATTTCTGACCGTTATTGGTGGTGGAGAAGTTAGTGATAGGATATTTCTGTTTGTTAGTAGATCGACACCCTATGCAGTTAAGGCATCCATAGAAACCATGCTTGCGGCTCAAAAAATGCTGAGTGGTTTCCTTAATTTTGTGTTTACTAGTATGATTCGTGGTTATTTCCTGTTTTACATTCGGGGCACCTCTAAATACCACTGTCGGGGTGTCTGGTAAAATATTTTTCAGAATTGCGTCTTTATGCAGAATATTCCAGTGCTTTTTTATAATTTTTCTGACTTGATGGGATCTATTGTTATAACCAAAAATCATAGGGACTTTATTGCTAAAATCTGTATTGTCTTTCTTATCCTTATATATTAAAAGTTTGTCACGGTCAATTTCTGCCACTTCCAGGATGGTGCGGTCTAATTCTGCACTGTCATGGCCTTTTTCCACAAATTTATTGCGGAGAATGCCAGCTTGTTCTTTAAGACAATCTATATTGGTGCAATTTCGTCTAATGCGAGTGCACTGACTTTTTGGTATACCTCTTAACCATGGAGGATAGTGACCACTGGACCTTTCTATAAAACTATTCGCATCCACCTTCTTAAAATGTTTTTTTGTTTTGATCTTTCCCTTTTCCACAAAGATGTCAAGGTCCAAGAAGGTGATGCTTTCTTTACTATACACTGTATTCAGTGTTATGTTCATGGGGTTGTTATTAAGATGCTCCAAGAACAATTTAAGTTCCGTTTCCTCACCCCTCCATATGAAAATTAGACCATCTATATACCGGTAAAACAGGACCAAGTTCGCCGCCCACCTATGCCCACTCCACACATATACACCCTCCCATTGGGACATGAATAAGTCGGCATAGCTGGGGGCGAACTTTGATCCCATGGCTGTGCCTTTGAGTTGGAGGAAAAACTCGTCCATGAACCCAAAAAAATTGTGATTAAGAATAATTTTAATGCCATCTACTATGTACTCAACTTGATCATTTTTAAACGTTTTCTTATTAGTGAGTATTGTTTTAACTGCTTCACAGCCTTGTTGATGGTTAATGACTGTATATAAAGATGTTTTTTTGTATTACTTCAGCACACCAATTAGCGCACTTTATGTATTGTTGTTTTAGCTGTGTATTCTCTGTGTGTTATTTAGGGACACACTGCATTAAGTGCTGCTTGGTTTGACACTTCAGCGCTGATATCACTGTTTTTTCACTGATATCTGACACTGCTGCCGCTTATAAGAAATATCAACAGCACTACTCAGCTCCTACTACCTGGAAGTAGAAACTGTGTACATATATGTGTGTTTAAGAATGTGTAATGCAAATGATGTTAGCAGGTTTTGGAGTCCAGCAGCCAGATCAGAAAAGTCTTCTGCCAGGAGCAACCACTCGGTACCCAGGTGGTTGAGCCACTGAGCTTTGAGTGACAATCTGGTCTTTAGCAGAGCTGAGAGGCTGGAACAAAGAGTAAAAGCATAGTCAGGCAAGCCAAGGTCAGTAGGTAGGAGAAGGCAGAGTAGTCAGATGGTCCAAAATCAGTATGTAAATAGAGATCAATAGCAAGTGTCATTATAATGCAGACAGGAACCACAATAATCTGGCAAAGGTATTGCCACAGGAAGTGTATTTTATAGGCAGAGAGTGAGCACATGAACAGACACAGCTGAATAGAGTTGACATTGATACCAAGGCTTTGTAGATTCATGGTTACCAGAACAGATTCTAAATTGTGAAAAACAGGCTGGTGAACTGGTAAAGAAGGGAGCTAGGAATATGGAAGTCAGGGTTCAAGTCCTAACAGAATGTGGATGCATGCATGCAGATAACTATCCACTTATTTTAAAAGGTATATACATTTATGGTTTAAACATTTGACCCCAATCTCTACCTGACAATATACATGGAATTTCCAGAAAAGTCCCATTAAACATCTGTGTTCAAATGTATTACATGGCGTGATATGCGTTTACTGATGTATGACATATGTGTGCTGTGCCTGTTTGTGCTTATACTGAGGTATATGATATGATGTGCTATTAATATTATAGTTGTGATGTGGTATAATGTGCTAGAGCAGGGTTCCTCAAACTACGGCCCGCGGGCCAAATGCGGCCCGCCGAGCACATTAATCCGCCCGCGGGGGGTGCTGCCGGCACTGTTTACCTTTTTTTTTTTTTCTTTTCTTGCAGCCGCAACGGATGCGGCTGCAGGAAAACGAAAAAAATAAAAATCACCGCGACCGCATCCGGTAACTGTGTTTCCCTCCTCCGTGCAGGGAGGAGGGAACACTGCGCGAGACGTCCGGCCAGGGACACAGCAGCTGGAGGTAAGTGATGGGGAAGCGGGGGAGGAGGGAGGTATAAGGAGCATCTGACTGGCACAATATTCCTGGGCTCTAACTGGCATAATATTACTGGGCTCTGACTGGCACAATATTCATGGGCATCTGACTGGCACAATATTACTGGGCTCTGACTGGCATAATATTACTGGGCTCTGACTAGCACAATATTCCTGGGCATCTGACTGGCACAATATTCCTGGGCTCTGACTGGCATAATATTACTGGGCTCTGACTGGCACAATATTCCTGGGCATCTGACTGGCATAATAGTACTGGGCATCTGACTGGCATAATATTCCTAAAATAATATTACTGGGCATCTGACTGGCACAATATTCCTGGGCATCTGACTGGCACAATATTCCTGGGCTCTGACTGGCATAATATTACTGGGCTCTGACTGGCACAATATTCCTGGGCATCTGACTGGCACACTATTCCTGGGCATCTGACTAACATAATAGTACTGGGCATCTGACTGGCATAATATTACTGGGCATCTGACTGGCATAATATTCCTGGGCATCTGACTGGCATAATATTCCTGGGCATCTGACTGGCATAATATTCCTGGGCATATAAATGGCATATTATTCCAGGGCATCTGAATGGCATAATATTCCTGGGCATCTCAATGGCATAATATTCCTGGGCATCTGACTGGCATAATATTACTGGGCATCTGACTGGCATAATATCCCTGGGCATCTGACTGGCATAATATTCCTGGGCATCTGACTGGCATAATATTCTTGGGCTCTGACTGGCATAATATTACTGGGCTCTGACTGGCACAATATTCCTGGGCATCTGACTGGAACAATATTCCTGGGCATCTGACTGGCATACTATTCTTGGGCTCTGACTGGCCCCTCATGCTCGGCCCCTCAAGACTCTGCATACTGCAATCTGGACGCTGGACAGCTCCAGACTCCGCCCCATCGTGCTCAACTCCACCCCCTAAAGCTTTGAATGAATAGCTGCTCTATAAGCAGTTCCTTGGATCCTCCTCCTGCAGATTTTCCCTCCATGCCATCACAGGCTGGGTCCTGAACTGCTAGGTAAGCACAATATCTGTGCTGGGGTAAGACTATTATATATAAAGAAATACTGTTTTTGTGAGTGGCAGAGAAAGTGTGTGTGAGTGGCAGAGTGCAAGTGAGTGAGTGAGTGTGGCAGAGTGGGAGTGTTTGGCAGAGTGTAAGCATGAGTGAGTGTAAGCATGAGTGGCAGAGTTATGAGTGTGCATGTGTGAGTGTGTGTGAGTGGCAGAGAGAGTGTGTGTGAGAGTGAGGGTGGCATAGTGTGAGTGTTTGGCAGAGTGTAAGTGTGTGTGAGTGAGTGTAAGCATGAGTGGCAGAGTTATGAGTGTGCATGTGTAAGTGGGTGTGAATGGTAGAGTGTAAGTCGGTGTGAGTGGCAGAGTGTAAGTGTGTGAGTGAGTGTAAGCATGAGTGGCAGAGTTATGAGTGTGTATGTATATGAGTGGCATAGTGTAAGTGGCAGACAACACTGCTTCTGCCTTGTGGCTTGGGGTGGGTGATACAAGGAAGCAGAGTTCTGACTGAGGTACATTGGGTAACAAATATCTCCCATAATTAAAAATTCATTCAGATTTGCAGCCTTTTCAAATTGTAATAAAATCTGATCTTCTCCATCAATGCTAATATTTGGTGGCTTGTAGCATACACCTACAAGTAATGTGCAATTCTTTTTAGTGTCTATGCTAATCTCCACATACTGTCTCCACATCAGTTCCAGTTTCCTCATGCACACCTTCTTTAATACTTGACTTTAATTTAATATTTACATATAGACAAATCCCTCCCTCTTTTCTATTTATTCCTTTGCTTTCTCCTTGTCCTTCCTAAAAAGTGAGCAGCTTGTAAATGTTCTGACCAGTCATGGGTCTCATCCCACCACGTGTCTGATTCCTATTAAATCATACTGTTTAGCACTAATTGTGTCCATTAGTTATACAACGTTTAAAGGGAGGTGTGACCCTTCTGAGCCGGTGACAGTATTAGTTAAATACCGGCAATGCAAAAGCAGTTTCTGAATCTGAGAGGGACAGTGAACGGATGCACCCCGCTTTGGCTCCACCTACAACTATGGCCTGTATTTTTTTAATGAAAAGGTGGCAACCCTAGCCGTCAGACCAACAACACAGCCATATGAGGCTTGAAAGAAGGAGTAGAGCATGAGGCACAGTAGCAAGGTGTACTTGAGTACTGGTAGCTTCATTAATCAGAAAGTAAGGATGGTTTGGCAGAGAGGGTTTATATAGGGTGTGTTCTACTTCAATTAGTGGGAGATTCAGCACAGGTTGTCATGTTGCTATGGAGTTGGATTGACTGTGAAGCCACGCCCCCTTTATGACCATGCACTAATAGGAGGAGAAGGGGGTGTGGTCCTGTCTTCCTACTGTGGTGTCTGGAATGATTGTTAAGCCCATATGGGATTGTCTGGCGTTTGATAGGGGCTATGACTGAGAGTTGCCATCTTGGAGGAGACAGGTGGTGGAGATCGCATCCACCATCTTGGTTGAGGCGTGCATCATATCCATCATTGTCGCTGTTGTTTGGGGCATGATCGCGACAGACAGGGACCCCGATCCAGGTAGGCATGACAATTATATGTATAGTTCTTAAATTCACACAGTCAAAAATACAGTGTGACATAGTGTCATGTGCACATACACACCATACACATCACATAGTGTCTCACACATGAGACATTGTAATATAGTCTCACACTGTCAGTGCCGCCCCGGCCGCAGAACTCCTGCCTCTGCATAGCACTGTCAATACGGCAGCGGAGACTATCTCCTCTGCTTAATTGGAAATCCTGGCTTGGCTCCCTCTGGGTGTTGAGCCCTGTGCATTTGTACAGGTCGCACACCCCAAAGGCCAGCCTTGTTTCCCCTAGCTTGGACTATTCGAGTTTTTGTGGTTCACAGCCTTCCAGGTTTCACCATCAGTACAAGAGGTGACTGATAACTTGATAGTAATTTTATAGAGTACTTTCTAAACTGGTTGTTCAGAGACTGATATTCTACAAAGAATATAAAAGGCACACTCACCCAGATAAATAGGCGCTTCAACTGTTAGTGTTGAATAACATCCACTTAAATGTGAATCTGTGTATTTAACACAGTGTTATAGTTACAGTGTTCAAGGTCATTCACGACTACTGATGCTTCTGTTGATCCTGGTAAAGTGCATGCTGTGCACACATGACATTAGATTGTTACATTAGTGCCAAGATTGTTCCCTTTAACCTAGAGTGGTTATTTGTCTCAGACAGATTACATTCTGAATATATATATAAGCATGTCTAGGGAAGTGGACCCATGACCTGTATTTTCGGCTCGTCTGAATTCATTAGCTTTTTTTGGGTGCCACCCCCAAAAAGGGACATAGAATGCAGTCTATAAATCAGAATTAGGATCATAGCCTTTCATTGAATGGGATGGTAATGAAATTATTTCATCAGAAGGGGGCGGAGTTATGATCCAGTCTGATTAGGTTAATCTCCTCTCTTTGTGTTGGAAGGCAGGTAAAAAAAAGGTTGTACACAGCCACGAGTGCAGGGGAGTATCTTATGACATCATCATGCAGGCTTTAACCACAGTTGTAAAGTGAGACTGATTTTGGACAATGTTGCATTATGGGAAATATTCACAAAATGGAGCCAGGAGATAAACACCTAATTTTGTTTTTCTTTTTATATGCAATTAATTAAATCATATTAAAAAAAAAACCCCAGTGGTATATGATTTATGTATGTGTTTGTTGTAAATTACCAGGTTATCTAGTTACATCTTATGTAAGTGGTAATGTCCCTTTAAGTATATACCAGGTGAGCTTTGAATTTGCCCATTATCCTATTTTATCAGTCTTCATTGCCATAATCTCTTTTTATTTTGCACTCACTCTTCTTCAACCCAATAACATCTCATCACGTCAATAAATGGAAATTTTTTTATTTCAAGTCAAAAATCATAATTTTTTCTCCTCTTTTTCCATGGATTTATCCAAAAGTCTGCAAAAAGAATTAAGATATCAAATTGAAGTAAGATTATCATGCTCTATAACCTGACCTTGCTTACATTCTGATGACAATTTCTAAAGACATTAAATGCTTAAGATAAAAGCTATCACATGTTAAATTGACACACTGTGGAAAGGTACAATGGATACAGCATGAACTCAGATATTAGTCACTGACCAAAAGCTGCTGATGGTATCAGTGTGCTGTATAATGAAAAGTTCTGCAACATTCACAAAAGATTTAAAAGTATATTTCAGTATTGCAAAAAAGAGCATCAATGTGTGAGTTAATACTGCAAATAATGAATTTGAGTTGTTATGGGAAATCCTCTAGCTTTTTCATGTGAAAAGAAGCAGTATTATCGTTTAAGTTCTCATACCTCCCAACCTCTCCCTCCGACAATGCGGGACACACTTAATGTGATGTTCCGAACAAGGAAAATGAATATTGAAACATGGAATAATGGTCCAGAATCAATACTGTCTTATCACCGTGGAAACGTTATAGTACAGAACTTAAGGTGGGGTCACAAATCAAATGATAGTATCACACTTCAGTGAATGCCTTTAAAGGGGGCCTGGATAATGCTTGTTTGCCTTATTTTGAATCAACAGCAGTAATCAAGAACAGAGTTGAACAATAGTCCTTTTTTCAACCTAAACTACTATGTAACTGTAATATGCCTGGCACGTCCTTTGTCCTCAAGGGGTTAAGTACTTGTGTTGTAATGTTTATTATTGTACAGCAGTATATTTTATAGATGTGTTCCTGCAGCATGACTGTAAATATAGTATAAACCTAGAATGGTAAAGTTTCTAGTCTTACCGTTATTCGCCCCTCCTTCTTTGTCCAGAACTTCACCCTCAGTCGTTTTCCTTCTTTAATTACCATTCTTTTTTTCTGTTTCCTCCTAAAATACATTAAGGATTATTTTCTAAGCATTACATTCACATCCAGGTTTCTCTAGTTACTATATGGAATAGCTTCATGGTCATCTACACACAGTATACAATGATATTTTTGCACCTGATCTCCACATGACACTGTACCATATAGAAGCATGACATGAAGGAATAAGCATATGGTTTTAAATGTAATAAACATGATGGAAATTTAAATCAACACATTCCTCTACTCCATTTAAATCAAACTTGATTCTCTTAATAAAATACACTCACTTCTTTCTCTTTCTCTTTCTTTTCTGAACATTATGAAAATTAACCGTAATTGTTATCTGATTTGATATACGTGGTTTCGCCATGACTGTCGTTTTTTAACTACTCAAGCAGCAGCAGTCCTGCTTTATACATGACAAGCATTGTGATGACACTTAATTCCCTTTATGACATCATGCACCTGAGCAGACATTGTAAAAACAGCCTTTTAACCCCTTAGTGACCAAGTGCTATGTTATATTTGATGTGCCTTGAAGACCAGAAGTCCATTATTTTTTATGTTTACTGAACTGTGAATTTCTTTCTTTGTGTTCAGTACACCCGCACAAATGATATATAGGGCTTTCATTTAATATATAAAATATGATGAAAATATGCCATAAAAAACACTTTTTCTAACTTTTCAAACTAATATTTGTCCTAAGTTTAGTAATATCAATGTTTCCTTGTTTGTCTATGTTTGTTTTATTTCAAGTAATAGGGCTATATTAGTGTTTTTTGTTTTCTAACCATTTTCTTCTACAGTGACCTTTTAACCCCCACCCTAAATTCACCCCAAGTCTAAATTTACCCTAACCCTAAATCTACACCCACCCCTTAATCTAACCCTTTTAATCAAAATATTTATTTACTTTCATTCTTGGGCATGGCTGTTTATCCCCCCTCCGTTTTATTTTCGAGGCTGTACCTCTCTGGTGTACTCTAGGGCGCTTCTGCGCTCCAACCCTCCCTTTCTGTGCCTTTTTTGATCTATTTTCGGGCACTGGAACGCATATGCGTTCCAAGCCTCGTTTTCAGTGCCGTTTTTCGGCGTTGGAACGCATATACGTTCCACGCCTCGTTTTCAGTGCCGTTTTTCGGCATTGGAATGCAAATGCGTTCCAAACATCTTTTCTTTTCCTTTCTAGGCAGGTGGAACGCATATGTGTTCCACCACTTAATTTAGGGCGTTTTTTGTCCTATTTAAGGGCTTCTGCTTCAGCCCTATCTTTTCAATTTCCCAGGACCTTTGTTCCCTGTGCCTTCCTTTACTCCAGCCTCAGGTATTTTCCTTTATATTCTGTCTTTCATCCCAGGTATTCAATCATCTCTGTCTACTGTGGGGTCGTCCGGCATTGGACCTGATGGCCTCTCCCACGAACACTCGGCTTCCTCGCTTTTTTTCCAGGACTCCTCACCCCATGTCGGAGGGCGTGGACGCTCTATCTCTCCCATGGCCCAAGGAGTTACTATATGTCTTTCCTCCTCTCCCTCTCATTCCGAGACTCCTGGGGAAATTGCGTTTGGAGAAGGCGGAAGTGATGGCCATCCTTCCATGGTGGCCCAGGAGACCTTGGTTTCCGCTGGCAAACAGGCTGTCCATCCAGGACCCTTGGCTTCTCCCACCTCGCCCAGGCCTCCTGTCTCAGGGTCCGGTGTTCCATCCTTACCTCCGCTCTCTTCAACTAGCGGCCTGGCGATTGAGCGGCAGTCACTGCGGTCCCATGGTCTGTCGGAGGGTGTCATCTCTACCCTAATGAAGGCTCGGAAGCCTAACACCTCGTCCACATACCATCGTATTTGGTTTGCCTTACTGGTTTGGTCCGAGGGTAGGAATTTGGATCCACTGTCACCTTCCCTGTCTGATGTCCTGGCCTTTCTCCAAGCTGGCCTGGATCGGGGTTTGGGTCTGAACTCCCTCCGGGTTCACGTATCTGCCCTATCTGCACTCACATCAGTTCGTTGGGCGCTGGATCCTTTGGTGATTCGTTTCTTCAAAGCGGTTCTCAAACTCCGTCCTCTGGCCCGTTCCTTCATGACCCCTTGGAGCCTTCCTCTGGTGCTTCGTGCTCTGTCTGGACCTCCTTTTGAGCCCATACAGGATGCCTCCCTGTGGTTGGTGACCCTGAAGACTCTCTTGCTACTGGCAGTGACTTCGGCTAAACGTTGTTCCGAACTTCAGGCTTTTTCTGTGGACCCTCCATACACGGTTTTCTCTCTGGATCATGCCCTCCTTCGACCTGTCCCGGAATTCCTACCTAAGGTGGTTTCAGCCTTCCACCTTAATCAAGAGACTGTCCTTCCGGTGTTTTTTCCGAACCCCTCGTCTCCTGAGGAATTCCGCTGGCACACCTTGGATGTGGTGCGCTGCCTACGCCTCTATATTGCGCCTCTTCTTCCCTGAGGAAGTCTTCCAGTCTCTTCATCCTTCCTCTGGGCTCTCGACGTGGTGAGGCAGCCTCTGTCTCCACTCTACGCCGTTGGATTGTGACTGCCATTTCCAAGTGCTACAGCTCCAGTGGTGTTCCAATTCCCCCAGGTCTCAAGGCTCACTCCACTAGGGCTGTTTCCTCTTCATGAGCGGCTGAGGCTGGTTCTTCAATGGCTACTGTTTGCGGAGCTGGGAACTGGTCATCAGTTTCCACCTTTTTCCGACATTACCGTCTGGACGTCCGCCGGGCTGATGAATCCTCCTTCTCTCACGCTGTTTTGGCCTCTGTCTCCTCTCATTAAACTTTTTCTCGTTTTTGCAGCAATATTTCTGTGTCTGTGTATATATGTTGTATGTTCTCCCATCCCTATCTATTTCTGGCTTGGGTATGTCCCATACGTAACTGCTGCCATGGTTAGCCAGGAAAATTGAAAATTGTTTCATACTTAGGCAGCAGTCAGTTCCCTCCCTTGTTGTTTCTTGGTTATGAGGAGCTGGTTACTAGACTGAGGAGACAGGGGGCGGGGGCTCTCTTATAAGTTTGTTTCTGTCCTACCTACCTTGAGGGTGGAGCTAACCCATACGTAACTGCTGCCATGGATAATAACCAGGAAAAGAAAATTACGGTAAGTATGAAACAATTTTCAATTATTTAATTCATTTTCTCTTTCAAACTGTAATATTCTTAACTGCCTCTGGAGCAGTCAAGTAACGGTTTCAGATCGACGGAAGAGATTTTTTTTCTCTCTCTTTCGTTGTTCTCCTCTTGGCACGCTATATTAGAGGAGCATGCTCCTCCAATACAGCACCCACCCGCGATCACCGGGTGATTGCGGTGCTCCTGGGGGCACACAAGGTGTTGCATGATGCCTTCATTGCAACACTTTAACACACATAGGCAGTGATCAGCTTTCACTGCCTATGTGTGTAACGTGCATACGATCACATTCGCGGTGATCATATGCACGGGGGGGCGGGGCAAAGCAAATATTCCTGGGCATCTGACTGGCATAATATTCCTAGGCATCTGACTGGCATAATATTCCTGGGCATCTGACTGGCATAATATTCCTGGGCTATGACTGGCATAATATTCCTGGGCATCTGACTGGCATAATATTCTTGGGCTCTGACTGGCATAATATTCTTGTACTCTGACTGGCATAATATTCTTGGGCTCTGACTGGCATACTATTCCTGGGCTCTGATTGGCATAATATTCCTGGGCATCTGACTGGCACACTATTCCTATTGAAATACTGGTAAGTTTGTTGATTTAACTTTACTTAATTTTAAATATTGTATTTGTTCCCGATTTGTTTCTTCACTGCAAAATAAGATATATGCAGTGTGCATAGGAATTTGTTCATAGTTTTTGTTTTTACTATAGTCCGGCCCTCCAACTGTCTGAGGGACAGTGAACTGGCCCCCTGTTGAAAAAGTTTGAGGACCCCTGTGCTAGAGCTTCCCTTTACTGCAGAATGAAAGAATAGTTGCACAAGAGGTCAATTCAGCCATTTTCACATGCAATAGCTAAGACTTCCAAAATTACCATCAAATTTACCATCAACTATGTACATTATGTAAATATCTGTAGTAGAATGTATTGGTCCAAAACATGATAAAAGCCTGGGAAGGCTATTACAGTAATAGCGATAATGCAATAAAAGAAATACGGGATAACAAACTGATTGTACACACCTTATGGTTTGCCTGAAAATGTGCTGAACTAAAAAGAAAGAATTCCAAAGTATTGTAGTAGTAGTAACCTCACACCCTACGAACCAGCAGCCCTTAAGTAACTTAAGGTGCGGACAAAGGAGGAGGAGTGGTACTCCAAGACACATCTGACTATTTAAAAGAGGCTTTCAGACTTTTGTCTGATAAGACATTTTATAAGAAATTGCCAACAGATCCTAACAATAATTTGGTTCGGTCGCTGGGAACCCTTTTGGGTACAGCTAAGAGGGAGGGAATTATCTCCAAATCTGAACTTCAGGGCCTGATGGTTAGAGCCCCTAAAATACCTACCGTATTTGCTCGATTATAAGACGACACTGATTATAAGACGACCCCCAAAACTTTGGATATTCCTTTATGAAAAAAACCTAAAAGCCTGAATATAAGACAACCCTATAGGAAAAAAGTTAAACTTGTATATATTCACATGTAAATTGCTTTTTTAATAAAATATTATATCTAAAAATGTATTTCTTGTGTTTATTTCCTTTTATGTGCCAATGCTGCCTCCAGCTTTGTCTCACTCCCCCTCCCTTTGACTCCCCCCTCGCCTGTCTCTTCCCCCCCACATGTTTCTCTCTGCCCCCTCCCTCCCTTTGTTGCTCTGTCCCCCCTCCCTCTGTCTCTTCCCCCCTTCCTGCTCTTTCCCCCCCTCCCCTTGTTGCTCTGTCCCCCCTCCCTCTGTCTCTTCCCCCCTTCCTGCTCTGTCCCCCCTCCCCTTGTTGCTCTGTCTCTTCCCCCCTCCCTCCCCTTGTCTCTGCCCCCCTCTCTCCCCCTGTCTCTCTGACACCCTCCCTCCTCCTTACCTCGATCCCTGGTAGCTAGTGGGGGCAGCCGGGGGCGGACAGCTGGTTCCGTCATAATAGACTGCCGTGTCGGGCAGCATGGGGATGTCTGCACGTATCGTGCAGACATCCCCCGGCTGCCCGCTTTTCCCTGGTGGCTAGTGGGGCAGCAGAGGATGAGCGCAGACCTCCCCTGCTGCCGCCCGGCATGATCGCCGGGTCTTCTGTGACGAAAGCGGAAGTACCCGGCTTCTTCATAGAAGCCCCAGCGGTCAAACCGGGTGGAAGCAGGGGAGTCTGCGCTCATCGTGCAGACATCCTCTGCTGTTAGAGAGGGGGATCCAGGTCCCCTGCAGCTCTGCTGGGGACCTGGATCCCTGTCTTATAGTCTGACCTCAATTTTAGGTCAGATTATAAGACGACCTTGATTATAAGACGAGGGGGTTTTTCAGAGCATTTGCTCTGAAAAAAACCTTGTCTTATAATCGAGCAAATAAGGTATGTTGTATCACTTACCCAAGATCCACAAGCAGCTACAAGACCCACCTGGACGTCCGATCATCTCGGGAGTGGAGTCATTAACATCTAACTTGTCGCAGTATGTGGATGTCTTCCTTCAGGTGCTTGTCCCCACAATGCCACATTGCAAGACATAGAATGGCAACAGGGCATGTATATGGTAACATCGGACATACAGGCCCTGTACACCACAATTCATCATAAGGATGGTATAGAGGGTGTAATGAAAATGCTAAACCAATGGGAGTATTAAACACTAGACATGTGCAAAACTAAAATTTTCGTTTCGTTTTCGTCCATTCGGACGAAAATGTTATTTATTTTGTCTAAAACTAATTTAGTTCATTACTGCATTCGTTTCAGACGAAATTCGTTCATTATTTTCGTTTCGTTAATTTTTATTTGTTCGTTTTATAGAACACATGTAATACTATTGGCTTTCTATAAACCGAACAAGAGCCCCATTGATAAGAAATTCTTATGAATGGGGTTCTCGTTCGGTTCATAGAAAGGCAATAGTACTACACGTTTTCTATAAGCCGAAAGTCTATAAACCGAACGTTCGGTTTATAGACTTTCGGCTTATGGAATACATGTAATCCTATTGCTATTCTATAAACCGAACGTTCGGTTTATAGAATAGCAATAGGATTACATATATTACATAAGCCGACAGCCTATAAACCGAACGTTCGGTCTATAGGCTGTCGGCATTTCACTACACGGAGACAGAGTCTCCATTCATATGAATGGAGACTTTGTCTCCGTGTAGTGAATTGCCGACAGCCTATAAACCGAACGTTCGGTTTATTGGCCGTCGGCATTTAACTAAACGGAGACAGAGTCTCCATTCATTATGAATGGAGACTTTGTCTCCGTATAGTTAAATGCCGACAGCCTATAAACCGAACGTTCGGTTTATAGGCTGTCGGCATTTAACTATACAGAGACAGAGTCTCCATTCATTATGAATGGAGACTTTGTCTCCGTATAGTTAAATGCCGACAGAATATAAACCGAACGTTCGGTTTATAGGCTGTCGGCATTTTACTACACGGAGACAAAGTCTTGGATTTTATGAACACATTTTATTTGATGGCAAAATCTACCTACAAATTTGTGGCACGGCAAAGGGGACACGTTTCACCCCCAGCTACACCAATCCATTTTTGGGTAGCTGAGAGGAGTAGGTTATATTTGGAACCCATCGCAGTGCCAATCTTCTTCTGGATAAACGGTATATAGATGATGTCTTGATGTCTTTGTATTGTGGAAAGGGTCTGTAGAGTCGCTCGATATGTTCATTATGTTAATGCCAATCCATTTGGTCTAGTTTTTTCTTATCAATATAGCCCTGTTTTGGATCTGACAGTATCGGTTGATGAAGAGAATAAGAGCTTTATGACTAAGACCTATTTCAAAACTGTGGATAAGAACACTTATTTGATTTCCACTAGTTATCATGATAGAAAATGTCTTCACAACATACCAAAAGGAGAGTTGATCCGTATGAGGAAAAACTGTTCTAGGATGAATGATTTTTAGGAACAGGCCACTGAGATAAAAAATAGACTTATTGAGAAGGGCTACAGCCATAGACTTGTAGACAACACATTAAGTGAGATTAGACAAAGAGAGAGGAGTTCACTTCTAGAAGGAAGCAAGAACAATAATTAGTGAAATAATAAAAAATGTAATTTTACAACTCTAAATTGGCTCCCCATCGCAAGGAGAAACTAAATAACACTAATCCCTTTGAATCTAGTCTTATAATGACATATTCAGATAAGACAAAAGATTTATGTGAGATCATTAACCGATACTGGCACATCCTTAAGGGTGATCCTATTTTGGCCCTTACACTACCCGAAAGAGGGAGAGTGATTTGTAGACGTAATAGGAATCTGAAGAATTTTTTTTCCCGGACAGATATGTCAAAAAAATTTAAGGAAAAATCCCCCAGGCTAATATTAAGGGGTGGTATAGGTCTGGGAACTGTGGCCATTGTTCAGTTTGTCCATAAAAGACAGGATATTTTGTTGATGGAGTCACCATGGTCAGGTACCCCCATAAAGAGATATGTGTCATGTAACTCCAAATTTGTTGTATATGTGCTGGAGTGCCCTTGTGGCCTCCAGTACATAGGAAGAATGAGTAGAACTTGAAAAAAAAGACTATATGAACATAGATATAACAGAAGGAGAGGGTATGAGAAACATGTCAAAGCTCTTACGATGTACACAATAAAGATGATTGAAAATTAAAAGCTTTAGCAACTGAACATATTATCTTGGGCCCATGAAAGGGCAATAAACTTAAAACACTGTGTATGGGAGAAACTTTTTGGATCCTTACCTTGAACACACTAGTCCCTAGAGGCTTAAATGATAACTTTTATCTCATACCCTTTCTTGAGTAATTCCAATTATATGGGTATCTGTTTATATTTATTGCAACTGTAATTCTGACTAGAAATAGTCAGGTGTTAAAGGGACAGTCTAGTCACTTTTAACTTTGGTGCAATTTGTAGGCAGCACACTTTAGAATAGACTGTCATTTTCCTTTTTTAACTTTTTTTAGTTCTCTGTAAAATAGAGATTATACTTAGCATTGAAAGAGTGGCCACTAGTGGCCGTTTTCGGGTACTAGATCGGTACGTATGTTTGCTCTAATGCAAGCGTTCTCCCATCAATCACTGGGCTGTCTGGAGGATTTCCCAGCATCCCCCAGGCCTCCTCTAATCTCCTGCTCTCAGATGCGAGCATCTTCATGGAAACAGGCAGGTCAGTGCTTCCTGCAGAGTGAGCTGGACGGGGCAAGGGATCACAGAGGAACTTTTTTTTTTTTTTTTTAATTTCTATTTTTCATTGCAAGGAAAATCTGTATGCAGCATAAGTTACAAATTGTAATATACCATTGTCATTGCAGGCGCAGCTGCCTTCCTCACATATACTTGAAAAAGATGCAATTTTTAGTTTCACTTATATATATATACACATTACTATTAAAACTGAGTGAGAGAAAATGTAGGAGAAAACACATATAAAACAAGTATAACCCATGTGTAAGAAATGGGTCAACCTCCACCTCCACCGTGTGGTAACAGGTATACAAAGGTGTAACGCATCGGGGGAGTACGCACCGGGGTACCAAAAATTATGATTGTTTTAGTATGCAGATCGATTTGAGTCGTATTGAAATAGTTGTGTCAACTCTCCATCAATATCGGGAATGAAACACATAACAATATATACACAAACAGTAAACAAGGGTGGTAGGTGCGCTGGAGATCTTCCACACACAGAATTATGTATATTAAAAGAAAATATATAACTGCCTTAAATAGCGATAAACTTCATGGACTAAAAGTAATAACAATATATACACAAACAGTAAACAAGGGCGGTAGGAGCGCTGGAGATCTTCCACACACAGAATTATGTATATTAAAAGAAAATATATAACTGCCTTAAATAGCGATAAACTTCATGGACTGAAAGTATAGGTAACGCCAACAGGCTCAGAACATGGAAAGACAAAAAAAGACAAAAACCATAGTGCAACTCTGTATACAGTGTGGAATATTCTATACTGAGGTGGTGAATTGCACTCACAAACAGGGCCGATCCTAGGGTCACGGACGCCTGGGTGCAGGTTTTCCTTTGGCGCCCAAGGGTGGGCGTGGCTATATTATGAACTCCTCCCTGAAGAAACCACTGTGGTACTCTGCAGAGGTGGCTAAAATAGTAAAAAATAAAAAGCTAGCATTTAGTAATTATAAAAATACTCAGAGTGAGGAAGATAGAAAGATCTATAAGAGTAGGCAGAAAGAGGCAAAGCAAGCTATAAGAACTTCCAAAGCACACACAGAAGAGACTATAGCCCAGTCAGTGAAAAAGGGGGATAAAACATTTTTTAGATACATACATGAGAAAAGGAAAGTAAAACAAGGATTAGTTAGATTAAAAACAAAAGAAGGATGCTACGTAGAAGAGGATAAAGGCTTAGCAGACTGCTTTAATGAATATTTTTGTTCAGTTTTTACAAATGAAAATGAGGGTAAGGGACCTCATTTAGGGAAAAAGACTAATGAGTCTTTTGATGCATGTAAGTTTACAGAGGAAGAGGTTTTACTTCAGCTGTCTAAAGTAAAGACAAATAAGTCGATGGGACCTGATGGGATACATCCAAAGTTATTAAAAGAACTTAGTGGTGTACTAGCAAAACCGTTAACAGATTTATTTAACCAATCATTGTTAACGGGAGTAGTTCCAGAAGATTGGAAATTAGCTAATGTTGTGCCCATTCACAAGAAAGGTAGTAAGGAGGAGGCGGGCAGCTATAGACCAGTAAGTCTTACTTCAGTAGTGGGGAAAATAATGGAAACCTTGTTAAAGAATAGGATTGTTGAACATCTAAAGTCGCTTGGATTTCAAGATCAGAGACAGCATGGGTTTACTTCAGGGAGATCATGCCAAACTAATCTTATTGATTTTTTTGATTGGGTAACTAAAATAATAGATCAGGGTGGTGCAGTAGACATTGCTTACCTAGATTTCAGTAAGGCTTTTGACACTGTCGCACATAGAAGGCTTATCAATAAACTGAAATCTTTGAGTTTGGATTTCAATATTGTTGAATGGATTAGACAATGGCTGAGTGACAGGCAACAGAGGGTTGTAGTCAATGGGGTATATTCGATGCAAGGTCTTGTTACTAGTGGGGTACCTCAGGGATCTGTTCTTGGACCCATTCTCTTTAATATTTTTATTAGCGATATTGCAGAAGGTCTTGTTGGTAAAGTATGTCTTTTTGCTGATGATACAAAGATTTGCAGCAGGGTTGATATTCATGGAGGGATAAGCCAAATGGCAAATGATTTAGCTAAACTAGAAAAATGGTCAGAGCAGTGGCAACTGGCATTTAATGTGGACAAGTGCAAGATTATGCACCTTGGGCGTAAAAACCCAAAAGCAGAATATAGACTATTTGGTACAGTCCTAACCTCAACATCTGAGGAAAGGGATTTAGGAGTAATAATTTCAGAGGACTTGAAGGTAGGTAGGCAATGCAATAGAGCAGCAGGAAATGCTAGCAGAATGCTTGGTTGCATAGGGAGAGGTATTAGCAGTAGGAAGAGGGAAGTGCTCATGCCATTGTACAGAGCACTGGTGAGACCTCACTTGGAGTATTGTACGCAGTACTGGAGACCTTATCTCCAGAAGGATATTGATACTTTGGAGAGAGTTCAGAGAAGGGCTACTAAACTGGTTCATGGGTTGAAGGATAAAACTTACCAGGAAAGGTTAAAGCATCTTAACATGTATAGCTTGGAGGAAAGACGTAACAGGGGGGATATGATAGAAACATTTAAATACATAAAGGGAATCAACACAGTAAAGGAAGAGAGTATATTTAAAAGAAGAAAAACTACCACAACTAGAGGACATAGTCTTAAATTAGAGGGGCAACGATTTAAAAGTAATATCAGGAAGTATTACTTTACTGAGAGGGTAGTGGATGTATGGAATAGCCTGCCAGCAGAAGTGGTAGAGGTAAACACAGTCAAGGATTTTAAGCATGCGTGGGATAGACACAAGGCTATCCTAGCTATAAGACCGGGAACGGGGGACTAATAAAAGTACTCAAAAAAAAAATAAAAAAATTGGGCAGACTAGATGGACCGAATGGTTCTTATCTGCCGACACATTCTATGTTTCTATGTTTCTATGTTTCTCCCCTTTAGACATTTCTGTTCCAGACATGCCCATTTCAATATTGGGGAGAGAGAAAACTGTATTTTAATGTAAAGGACCAACGTTTATTTTAAATAAAGATATATATTTTGCCATAATACTGTGTAGTGGTTTTATTTATTTCTATGATGCTCAGCCAGCAACATGGGAGACTTTTTGCTGGCTAGCAAAATGAGTTTTAACTACCGTTCCCATGATTCCCAACCAGCCAAAGTCTCTCATTAGTCTGGCTGAGCATCATTGGAAAAGAAGTACATAAGGAGTGATAAATAATATTCCACCAAGTCAGTCACTCACGTGTCTCTCTCTCTCCCCATACCCTCATGTCTGTCTTTCTCTCCCCATACCCTCATGTCTGTCTGTCTCTCCCCGTACCCTCATGTCTATCTCTCCCCATACCCTTGTGTCTCTCTGTCTCTTCCCCATACCCTCATGTCTGTCTCTTTCTCCCCATTCCCTCATGTCTGTCTCTCTCTCCCCGTACCCTCATGTCTGTCTCTCTCTCCCCGTACCCTCATGTCTGTCTCTCTCTCCACTCATGCTCCATGTCTCTGTCTCTCTCTCCATTCATGCTCCATGTCGGTCTGTCTCTCTCCACTCATACCCCATGTCTGTCTCTCTCGTCACTCATACCCCATGTCTGTCTCTCTCTCGCCACTCATACCCCATGTCTGTCTCTCTCTCTCTCCACTCATACCCCATGTCTGTCTCTCCCCTCATCCCTTATAACTTTTTCCATCTCTATCTTTCTGTTCTCCATGCTGGCCTCTTGTACACACAGTCATACATAAACACACACAGTCACACAAACACATTTACACACTTACACAAACACCCTTATACACACTGTCACACACATACATAAATACACAGTCACACAAACACAATTACACACTTAGTCACCCTCACAGACATACATTTACACAGACACCCTTATACACACATACATAAATACACACAGTCATACAAAAATACACACAGTCACACAAACACAGCCACCTTTACACACTTAGACATAGGATACACTTGCACACTTGACACTCATGTACACACACTTACACAGACAGTAACACACACATAGTTATACACATTGACACACACATACACACTTATACACATACACAAACATTTACACAGACAGAAACACACACATAGTTATACACATTGACACACTTATACACATTCACAGACACTTCCACACTTTCTTTCTTTTTTTATTTTATATTTTAACACCCCCCAACTGTTATTACCTCCTCCTTCTTGTTAGTCCAAGCACAGAGCAACGGGGGAAAGCTCCGCCCCCATCGCGTTCTGTGATTGGCTGCAGGGAGGAGGATGTTCTCTATGGTGTCTTGGCAGATACTCTAGAGAACGTCCTCCTCCCGGCAGCAGCCAATCACAGAATGCGACGGGGGCGGAGCTTGCGCCCGTCGCGCTGTGCTTGCTTTAACAAGGAGGAGGACGGCAGGGAGAGAGCTCCCTGCTTCAGCGCCTCTCCTCCCGTGCGCCTGGGCGCGGTGCACCCCGTGCACCCGCCCAGGATCGGCCCTGCTCACAAAAGTGAATAGGAAAAAGAGCTTATCTGATCCAAATGGAATGATTTCTTCAGTTCTTCTCACTCAGTGGCCATATATGAATATTATGGCAGAAAGTGAAGATGAAGTCAGTATATAGTAAAGTACAAACAGCTTTAATAAAACATAGTATCTTACATATAGAGTGTTGGAAAAACAGCACTGCAGATCTTCCTTTTCATGCAGCAATCAGCCGAATCAGTAAACAGATCTGCAGCAAATAAAGAAGTCCCAAAACTTGGCAGCGCTGGAAATAGATAAAATCAATGGTGTACAGTGGGTCACGCAACGCGTTTCGCCTTTCCTTAGGCTTCCTCTAAGCGTGTCACGATACTATGTAAGATACTATGTTTTATTAAAGCTGTTTGTAATGTTTTATTAAAGCTGTTTGTAAGCAGCCTGCTCAGAATAGTTACGAAGTTCAGTGGGCTCAACTGTCTCCGGGACTCCTCTGAGTCGTATATTTGTTTGACGGAGTCTGGCATCCATCATCAGTGTCTGGCGCTGCAGATTGTTTGTGCCATCAAGCTCACCATGCCAGAGTGGTCTGCCAGCTCCTGTTTCAGAGAGGTAACCTCTTTTCTCAGTAACTGTGTCTGCTGTTTCGTTGCAGTCACCTCCAGTCTCACGCCTGTCAGTTCTGTTGCTAGCACTTCCTTGAAGTCGCTTAGAAGGGTCCGCAGGGCCCGGTTCGTCACTGGCGCATCGTCGGCGTTGGGGTCAGTCCCTAGGTTACCTTGTGCCTCATTTCGGGGCATGTCGGATGTCTCTGAGGACTCATCTGAGTCTGTTTCCGCTATCGGAGATCGCACAGGCTGCGTGTGTTGCGGCGGCCTAGCAGGCCTCGACAGTAGAACCCCAATATCGTGTCGGTCTGGGTTCTGATTCTTTTCCTTTTGCTTTTTCTTTTGCCCCATATTGAACAGGGGCAGTGGCATCCCGAGGGGGGGGGGCGGACCGCACCGGGTGACACCTCTAGTGGGTGTGACACCCGAGCTGCCGGCACCCCCCGCACCACGCTACTTACCTTTTTTTTTTTCTTTTTCCTGGCAGCCACATCGCCTGGAAATCACAGCGACCGGATGTGACGATACGCGACTGTGTTTCCCTCCTCCGAGGGAAGACTGCACGGAGGAGGCGTCCGTCCGGGGACACAGAGCAGCAGCTACTCGGTAAGTGATGGGGAAGGGGGGGAGGAGGGTGGTTTAAAACGAGCACTGGGCTCTGACTGGCACACTATTACTGGGCTCTGACTGGCACACTATTACAGGGCTCTGACTGGCACACTATTACTGCGCTCTGACTGGCACAATATTCCTGGGCTCTGACTGCACAATATTCCTGGGCTCTGACTGCACAATATTACTGGGCTCTGACTGGCACAATATTCCTGGACTCTGTCTGGCACAATAGTACTGGTATCTGACTGGCACAATATTCCTGGGCTCTGACTGGCACACTACTACTAGGTTCGGACTGGCACACTATTATTGGGCTCTGACTGGCACACTATTACTGGGTTCTGACTGGCACAATATTACTGGGCTCTGACTGGCACACTATTACTGGGCTCTGACTGGCACAATATTACTGGGCTCTGACTGGCACACTATTACTGGGCACTGACTGGCACAATATTACTGGGCTCTGATGGCACAATATTCCTGGTATCTGACTGGCACACTATTACTGGGCTCTGACTGGCACACTATTACTGGTATCTGAATAGCACAATATTACTGGTATCTGACTGGCACAAAATGACTAAGCTCTGACTGGCACACTATTACTGGGCTCTGACTGGCACAATATTCCTGGTATCCGAATAGCACAATATTCCTGGGCTCTGACTGACACAATATTACTGGGCTCTGACTGGCACAATATTACTGGGCTCTGAGTGTCACACTATTCCTGGGCTCTGACTGGCACAATATTCCTGGGCTCTGACTGGCACAATATTCCTGGGCTCTGACTGGCACACTATTACTGGGCTCTGACTGGCACAATATTCCTGGGCTCTGACTGGCACAATATTACTGGTATCTGACTGGCACAATATTCCTGAGCTCTGACTGGCACAATATTCCTGGGCTCTGACTGGCACAATATTCCTGGGCTCTGACTGGCACAATATTCCTGGGCTCTGACTTGCACACTATTACTGGGTTCTGACTGGCACAATATTACTGGGCTCTGACTGGCACACTATAATTGGGCTCTGACTGGCACACTATTACTGGGTTCTGACTGGCACAATATTACTGGGCTCTGACTGGCACACTATTACTGGGCTCTGACTGGCACAATATTACTGGGCTCTGACTGGCACACTATTACTGGGTTCTGACTGGCACACTATTACTGGGCTCTGAGTGGCACACTATTGCTGGGCTCTGACTGGCACAATATTCCTGGGCTCTGACTGGCACAATATTCCTGGTATCTGACAAGCACAATATTCCTGGGCTCTGACTGGCACAATATTACTGGGCTCTGACTGGCACAATATTCCTGGGCTCTGACTGGCACAGTATTCCTGGATTCTGACTGGCACACTATTACTGGGCTCTGACTGGCACACTATTACTGGGTTCTAACTGGCACAATATTACTGGGCTCTGACTGACACACTATTACTGGGCTCTGACTGGCACAATATTACTGGGCTCTGAATGGCACACTATTACAGGGCTCTGACTGGCACAATATTACTGGGCTCTGATGGCACAATATTCCTGGTATCTGACTGGCACACTATTACTGGGCTCTGACTGGCACACTATTACTAGTATCTGAATAGCACAATATTACTGGTATCTGAATGGCACAATATTACTAAGCTTTGACTGGCACACTATTACTGGGTTCTGACTGGCACAAGATTCCTGGTATCCAAATGGCACAATATTCCTGGGCTCTGACTCGCACAATATTACTGGGCTCTGACTTGCACAATATTACTGGGCTCTGGCTGGCACACTATTACTGGGCTCTGAGTGACACACTATTCCTGGGCTCTGACTGGCACAATATTCCTGGGCTCTGACTGGCACAATATTCCTGGGCTCGGACTGGCACAATATTCCTGGGCTCTGACTGGCACAATATTACTGGTATCTGAGTGGCACACTATTACTGGGTTCTGACTGGCATACTATTACTGGGCTCTGACTGGCACAATATTCCTGGTATCTGAATGGCACAATATTCCTCGGCTCTGACTGGCACACTATTGCTGGGCTCTGACTGGCACACTATTACTGTGCTCTGAATGGCACGATATTACTGGGCTCTGACTAGCACAATATTACTGGGTTCTGACTGGCACAATATTCCTGGTATCTGACTGGCATAATATTACTGGGCTCTGACTGGCACACTATTACTGGGCTCTGACTGGCACAATATTACAGGCATCTGACTGGCACACTATTACTGGGCTCTGAATGACACAATATTCCTGGTATCTGACTGGCACAATATTACTGGGCTCTGACTGCCACAATATTACAGGCATCTGACTGGCACAATATTACTGGGCTCTGAATTACACAATATTCCTGGTATCTGACTGGCACAATATTACTGGGCTCTGATTGGCACAATATTACTGGTATCTGACTGGCACAATATTACTGGGCTCTGAGTGGCAAACTATTACTGGTATCTGAATGGCACAATATTCCTGGTATCTATAATTGTACAATTGTCACCTCATGGGGCTCCTATGTGTTGCATAATTAATGGCGGTCCTATGTGTGCATAATTATGGGGCACTTGTGTGTGGCATATTTATCGAGCCCCATGTGTGGCATAATTAAGGGACTCTTTTGTGTGGCATAATTAAGGGACTCTTTTGTGTGACATAATTATGGGGCACCTGTGTGTGTGTGTGTGTGTGGCATAATTATGGGGCACCTGTGTGTGTCATAATTAATTGGGCAGAGGTGAGGCATAAATAGTGGGGCTCTGGTGTGGCATAATTTATGGGGCTCTGGTGTGGCATAATTTATGGGGCTCTGGTTTGGCATAATTTATGGGGCTCCTGTGTGTGTCATAGTTATGGGGCTCCTGTGTGTGGCATAGTTATGAGGCTCCTGTGTGTGGCATAATTTATGGGGCTCCTGTGTGTGGCATAGTTAATAGGCCATCTAACTGGCATTACTAAGGAATCTGTTTGGCATTGTATTGGAGGAAATCCAGGGGGGTGACACCATGAGTTTCCCGTTTCAGCGGGGTGGACATACAAAATTTGTAGTTTGTTAAGTGTGGGTGAAGAGCTCTCCAGGCATGCGACTTCTCCATAGCTCAGCTAGCTCCGCCCCCGGGGATCACATAGGAACTTTTATTATCACCAAAAGGACTTCTCCGTGGATTGCAATATAAATCATGGTTTGTCAGCAAGGCAGTGATTTGCTAAAGCATGGAGAATGAGTCCTTTTTCTGATAATAAAAGTTCCTTTCTGTTTACTCCCCTGGGTGTCCTGCTCACTCATGAAGGGGACATGTAGTATAATATTAATATAAATAAAAAAGAGTGTGATGTGAGTCTGTGTGAGAATGTATGACTGGGTGTGATGTGAGGGGTGGTACTGTAGTGCCTATCATGCTCAGCCAGCTGGCTTTTATGATGAGGACTGCAGTGCCTATAATGCTCAGCCAAGTTGGCATTATTTATGGGGAGGACCACACTGCCTATCATGCTCAGCCATGCTGGAATTTATGGGGGACTGCAGTGCCTATCATGCTCAGCCAGCTGGCATTTATGATGGGGAATGCATTGCCTATCATGCTCAGCCAAGCTGGCATCATTTATGGGGGGGCCTCGCTGCCTAACACAGGGGACTGCACTGCCTATCATGCTTAGCCAAGCTGACATGATAGGCAGTGCTGGATGATATGACTGACATTATACAGTGACAGGGCACTAGCTTATACTGTAATGCTCTTGTATACACTAGGATCTCTAATGCAACACATTGCCTGATTACATCACTAAACAGAAAATCATATTCCAATTCTTATTGGCTGCTGCTGGGAAAATAAACTCCCTTAGAAGCGTAAGGGAGATGCCCATTGAGTGGGCTGTCCTGAACTTCTGTAAATGTGCATTTCTATCTACGTGTAATATCTTCATTTTTTAAGTAATGCAAAACATAAAATATGCATTTTAAAGTACTTTGAAAGTACTTTAATATGCATTAAAATGTTGAGGAGGCATTTTGGACACCAGACAGTCCCTTTAACCTGTCTGGTCTCCTGCATATGACTTGGACACATGTATCATATATTGTTATATGTCTTTACCCCTTTATGTATATATATGTCTGTTGAATATAGTATGATTTACAATTAGATAGTGTATGTTTAGCCACATATCTGCTGATGAAAACACTGAGACAATATCGAATGATTGCGATGTCAAAGAGCTTTTTCTGTAGTCTCTTGCAGCACAATATTACATGTACACTTCTGAACATGATCCCAAATACCGATGTGTATACTAGTGGCGAAGAACGAGAAGTATTTAATATACATGGTTTGCATGTCCACACAATTTCTTATTTAAAAATTATTTTATTCAATGTAATTTTTCATTCAATGTACTTTTTTATTCAATGTACTTTTCTATTCAATGTCTATATATTTTTTTATTCAATGTTTTTTTTTTGGATAATAAGGCAAGGTTCTGTGACTGTATAATGATGGATAATACATCTAGCTGCCCAGATGTTGGCATCCTCTCCATGTCCGCATCGGTGCCGCACTATGCCAGCTATGTGTGGTCCCGTTGCGTTGCCATGGAGACTACGCTATTTATGTTCTGATGTTCCATTTCTGGCTTTTTTAGTCTTTGTTTCCGGAAGTGGTCCTACTTAAACTCCATCCCCGTTTGTAGAATTTGTGCTGGATGTCATTATTTAGGCTGAGGAAGTTGTCGAAACGGGTACCTTTTTTGGCGTCCTATCTTAAAACCTGGCCAGGTTTTCTTTTTTTGGACATTTTCGGGCAAACTAAAAGGTGTGTATTATCAGTTTATAATCCCGTTTTTCTTTTATTGCATGTTCGCTATTACGGTATTAGCCTTCCCAGGCTTTTATCATGTTTTGGACTATTGTGATTTAAGCAGAAAGACAAGGGGAGGGATGGAGGGGGAGAGAAAGACAAGGGGAGGGAGGGAGGGAGGGGGGGAGAAAAAGACAAGGGGAGGGAGGGGGGCAGAGAAAGACATGGGAGGGAGGGGTGAGAGAGACAAGGGGATAGAAAGACAAGGGGAGGGAGAGGGGAGAGAAAGACAAGGGGAAGGAGGGGGGAGAGAAAGACAAAGGGAGGAAGGGGAGAGAGCGAGAGAGAGATAGGGAGAGAGAAGTTTGGGGGGAGGGAGAGACAACGTAAGAGGGGGAGAGAGACAACGCAGGGGGGGAGAGGCAGCATTGGCACATAAAAGGAAATAAAAACAATAAATGCATTTGTTTAACCCCTTGCCGACAAAGGACGTGTCAGGCACGTCCTGGGAGAAACTCCCTTAACAACAAAGGACGTCCTGCGGAGAATCAAGCGGTTTTCGCGATCAACGATCACGAAAACCGCTTTAATGGTGCTAGTCTATTGCCTCAATGTCGAGGCAATAGCCAGCACCGGAATTTCTATTCTGGGGCACCCACGATCGCCTCGTGGAGCGATCGTGGGAGCCATATTGACGGAGCAGCAGGCTCCGTCAATATGGCTATGCCCTCTGCCGGTCTGAGCTTCGGAAGTGAAAGTAACTTCACTTCCGGCGCTCTGAATATGCTACTTGACTGTAAAATAAATATTTAATTAATTAAAAACTGGTTAAATAGTTAGATTAGCCTATAGGGTTAAAATTAAATAATTTTTAGCATAAGGGATAGGGTTAAAATTAAATGAAAATTAAAATATATTAAGGGATAGCATAAGGGTTAGAGTTGGGGTTAAATTTAGTGTTAAGGTTAAATTTTGGGTTCGGGTTCGGGTCAAAAGGTCAATATAGGAAAAAAACAAAAAAACACTATTTTTGGTTTTTGCCCCATAACTAGGAAACATGCATATTTCTGAACTCGGACAACATTTAGAAACTATTTAGATGGGGTCTTTTTTAATGATTGTATTTGTTTAAATTATATTTTAGGTCAAAGTTAGAAAGAGTGTTTTTTTTTAAATTTTTCATCATATTTTATGATTTTTTAGTAGTAATTTATAAGATATGATGAACATAATGGTATCTAATGAAAGCCCTTCTTATGACGATAAAAACAACATATAATTTGTGTGGGTACAGTATCTGAGAAAAAAGAAAATTGCAGCTAAACACAAACATCCCAGAAATGTCAAAACAGCCATTGTCACCAAGGGAAAGTCAAGGTGAAAATATCTTGTCACTAAGGGGTTAATATCATAATTTTTATTAAATATTAAAAAGCAATTTACATGTGAATATGTACAAGTTAAACTTTTTTCCTATAGGGTAGTCTTATATACAGGCTTTTAGTTTTTTTTCCTAAAGGGATATCCAAAGTTTGGGGGGTCGTCTTATAATCCAGTTGTCTTATATTCGAGCAAATACGGTAATACATGTACCGTTGCTGGGGTTTGTATTTGATTTAATTGTATTTCTACATATTTGTTCACTATTTGTATTTTCTCCTGGTTTTTTATGTACAAGAATAACTTTAGTATAACTGAGGTTCAAACCATGGTTAAAAGAAAGACTTTGGCATAAAAACAGTTTAATGAAGCACGTAACAGCTCAATGAGCACTTATTCATTGTTGCAAGTGGATAGAGATTGAAAGCTGACAAAAGAGACATCTGACCCAGTGGGCTGACTGTCACAGCTCATGAATAATCATTTACATATGCAAAAAGTGTCAGTCTGAACCACCACAGCTCATGTCTGTTGTTTTGTGATTAAATCAAATACATATTTCCATAGATGAGTATCTGTGCGTGGGGGTGTGTTTTAATTTGCATATTGTAACTTAATTACATGTTGTGTTTACTGGATTCCACAAATAAGACCCAACAAGATCCCAAGATTGGGCAGACTAGATGGACCGAAGGTTCCTATCTGCCGACACATTCTATGTTTCTATGTTTCTAATATCCCAAGTATAATCCTTGATTACACCTAAAATGCATTTTGCAACATAACTTTGGCATCAGAACCAAAAAAAAGCAAGGCAGCCATACATTTATATCCATTTATAGCAACGGATTATTGTAAACTGTAATCCATTTAGATCTCTGTCAGATCACATGCAAGCTTTTGAACATACAGTATTGGAGGAAAAACCTATCATCCCCAAAACATCTTGGCCTCATCCAGTACACAGCAATGTAAGTGTCCAGCATGGCCGCCCTTTGGGGTATGCGACCTGTGCGACCGCACAGGGTGCAACACCCAGGGGGCACTAGTTAAAAAAAAAGTTTTGCCGGCAGAGGCACTGGCTGGGGAGATCAGAAGATCACCCCTCACCAGCCCATTAAACAGCCGGAGGGAAGGATCCTGGGAGGGGCGGACCACACCGGGTACGAGGTCCGCCCCCACCTTGTGAAGCAGAGCAGCATCTGCTTCAGTGGGGAGCCGCGTGCAGCATAAGCCCCATGTCATAAACACACACAGAGCTCAGTAAGTGCTGCTCACTGTGTGCGGGGAGCCCAAGCAGCACTTACTGAACTCTAACACATAGAGCTTATGCTGCCCGTGGCTCCCCTGCGCTTCAAGTAAGAATTGGAGGGGGAGGGAGAACAGAGGAGGAGGGTGTGAGAACAGAGATGAGAGGAGGAGGGGGTTGAGAACAGAGATGGGGAGGGGGAGGGAGAACAGAGGAGGAAGGGGAGAGAACAGAGGAGGAAGGGGAGAGAACAGAGGAGGAGGATAACGGGAGGGGAGAGAACAAAGGAGGAGGGGGAAGGAACAGAAGAGGATGTGGTGAAAACTCTATATACAGTCATTTGGATGTATTGTACACTTCATAGAGGGGAAGTTCAGAGCATGGACAGTTATTTCAAAGAATAGCTCAGGGAGAGTTATTTGTTCTTCCTTGTTCCACACAAAATAATTAAAAAACACAATGTTGAGTATGCAGGAAAGAAAATTAAGTAACTTTCTCTACATTATGGAATGAAAAATAAAAACATTTGGCCAGTGTCCCTATAACTTATAACATATAACTAGAACTTATATAACATATCAAAACAATCAGGCTTATCAATAAAAGATAGACTCATTAATCTGATGACCAGGATTTTGATCTGTGCATGTAAATAATTCATTCTCCACATGTTTGTAAAATGTGCCGATATTTAAACAATTGCAACTCAATATTGTTTATAGTCAAGTGGGAAAAAGTCAACTGAAGTGCTTCATGAAAACTATTCAGTAATGGACAGAGGAAGCAGAAATCAACAAGATATACTATACTTAACACATAGCAGTTTGGAGAATTATGCAGCACAAGTGGACAAGTAGACACATGCTCTCACCAGAAAAGAATACCAGAATCTGCTCTATACTAGAAGGAAATGGTGTCTTTGTTATCATGTGGCATAAGAACAAAGTCTTCTGTATACATATGGGGAGATGTGATAACCCATAAGGAGGTGAGAAACCTTTAACAAGTTTCATTCTTTAGAAATTCAGAGTCATATTTTATCAAGTAACAATTCAAAAAAACATGTGTTACTCTTGCAGAGTGGATAGCCTCATGAAAAACACACCATATGAGTTTATGGAAAAAAGTAATGAATTTGCTTTTTTTAATATTCCATTTGGATTTGAGCAAAGATTAATTACAAAATCTTGATTTGGTCAGAGCCAACAAAGCCTAATGCATTTCACACATAAAGTGCTTAATTGGAAGGATTTTCCAGATGATAGAATTCTTTCATTGTTAATCTAGCAAAATGGTGAAAGGAAGGCTGTCTCCAGTCGACTACACAGTGAAGAGTGGTAGTAATAAAAGGATTTCATAAATAAAATAAAAAAATAGTTTGCAGTGTAAATGCTGGGCCTACAAACTGATTCACATCTTGGAACCTAGTCACTAAAAAAAATGAACTGTGGTACACAGAAAAAAGAACTGTAAAAAAAATCAGCACTAATAGCAAAACTGTCTATCTGTTTAATTTAGCTATTAAATGATCACTATGGTTTTAAAAAATGAACACATAAATGCATGTTATAGTTAACATTTTAAAATTAAAAGTTTTTTATTTGTTCATGATTTTTTTTTTTTTTTTTAGTATTTGCTATACTTGACTTGAAAACACCTTTTGCTGTCTTTCTCCAGCTCGTGGACTGACCGCTCCAGCATCTCCATGGAACTAATCAGAGAACTCTCATAGAAATGCATGGGAGGCGCAGTGCACATGTGCAAGAGCTTAGTGAGGTCACCGGTGACATCACTCAACTATCATGACTTTCTGAAAGTGTCAATAAAAGTGTGTGAGCGCGTGTGTTGGGGATCTTGAACAGAAAATTGTAAAATCATGCATTTGTATAGAGCAAACACTGTACAATCTGCAATTTAAACACTTCCAGAAGGTTCAACATGACACTTAATGACACATGATAGAGAGGACTTGTCATTTCACTTTTTTTTAATAGACTCACAATGCGTATGTTACAAAAAAAATATATCCTCGTTGTCTCAAGTTTATAATACAATATAATTGGCAGTTGAAGATATCACGTTTTCCTTTACCGTAGTTAATTTGCTCAGGAGGCTGCAATGTGAGATCAGATACTAGAAATAACACATGGGAACATGTTTCTTTTAATCAGTGTATTTGTTTGAACACAGCATATACATTATTTTAATATGTATTATTTATTATTTAATTCTGTTTGTTTATCTACATGCCATTAATGTCCACTTAACTTGCATGCTTCTTTTTCATCAGTTGAAGCTATTATTACACCCCAGCATTCCATATCCCATAATGTCTTTCCTCATATAAGTATACTTGGTGAAATCTGTGCTTTTCAAAAACTTATTTAATTATTAATACTACTTACTGACATATCCAAGCAAACCGGTATGGGAATATTTGGAGCACAGCACACCCTACTGCTCTATATAGTTAACAATAGAATGATTCACCACCATCAAATGGAAATCATGTTATACCTATAACAAACGTGTATAACAGAGTAAAATTATGTTGAATAAGGTGCATCATAATAGTGTACTTATGTGTAAAATATATTTGCTTGTCTATCTCTCTGTGTGTGTGTGTGTGACTATATATTTATTATTTTTTCAATTTTACTCTTAAAGGGACTGTCTGGTGCCAACATTGCATATTAATATACATTCAAAATACTTTACAATGCATGTTTTACATTTTGCATTGATTAAGATATGGAAATCTTACACTTAGATGAATTTGTGAAATTACAGCAGTTTACAAGAAACGAGGACTGCCAACACTAGCTGAGTAAAAGTAAATATCCTCATTTTTCTTTTTTGCTGCAGGAAGCAATGTGAATAATGTTTCTCTAGTGATGCCATCAGTAAATGTGTTGCACTGTTGAGAGATCCTACGTGTACAAGGGCAAGGTCACTTAGGTTCCACACAATGTATTATATTCCACAAGCAGAGCAGCAGAGTAAGTGTCAAAATGAAACAAAACTGATACCTGCTCAATGTCTACACACAATCAGTGTGGCAGGATGCAGGGGAGTGCTTGAGTAGAATATTAAAAATGTAATTTATGCAGAATGCCTGCATCAAAACACACTGGAAAAAAAGCATGTGCACTATTCAGGCATTAATCTTAAAATTGCTCCAAAGTGAGTTTGGGGGCTAGACTTTTATTTTCATATATTTTCCTATACTGTAGTTTCTTAAAAGTTTAAATAGTGCACATGCAGTTTCAGTTAGCAACTAAAACTCTTGGACAGTTCTGCAACAGACAGAAACATAAATCATTTAACTACGTTTTTCTCTCCAGAAGTATTGATTTGAGATGCTTCTTATTGCAAAGTAATTGCATTAGCTATTGTGCTAAACATTTCCAGAAGCATAGTCTAGGCAGAAACCCATATTTACCAAGGAGACAATTATTCTTTCAAGTAGCATTCAACAACACAAGATGTTATATGGCTCAGCAATGTTTAGTGAGCAAAACTATTAATCTTACATATTTTCTCAATGTGTATACTCAGTATACTCAATAAACTGCAGTAGAACTTCTATGTGACTCAATGTATTTCACTCCTAAAGGCAATGTTTCCACCCAAATGGGTCTATATCAAGCCTAACAAAAGTTCTCAAACCTGAACAATATGTAATAGTCGGGGAAAAAATCTGACAAACAAGGGCGGGGTTAATCACCTTGCAAAGTGCGTCAGCCAATCACTTTCCTCAAAGTGCCATTCTTACAATAAATCAGGATAAATCAGGTCGCTGAAAGAATCGTATTCAATATATGTAGCATTTGTATCTCAATACACATTTGTCAATTATTGTAAATTTTGGCGAATATAGTAATTACAGTTAAAAAAAAATATGAAATATAAATTGCAAAAGACTGCTCCTCACTCCTCTCAATATGCAAAGATGCTATTTAATATAATCCTTAAAGAGTAGCCATGGAAAAACAGGAAATAAAGTAGGGTTAAAATGATACCATTTATTGGCTAACTTAGAGTTTGGTTGCAAGCTTTCAACTAGGTCCCTTCCTCAGGCATAAATGAGGCTAAAACCAAATTCCTAATTACAAACCATAGTTAACAGCTTTAATAGAACAGTTAAAGTATCCATGATATGCCTACCTATGCGGTCTATGCAATAAAGTGAGAATGTCAGGGAACTGAAACAACCATCACAGAAGACCAACAAAACATGACTGACTAGTTTAAACTTCATATACCGCTATATATTTAACAAAGCTCTAAACTACCTAAAACTAGCAGAGACCAATATGACAGAGAGGCGAGGTCTGAACAAACAGCTAAGGCATGAGGCAGAACATACTAAATTATCTTGAGGAGCCTATCATCTATATAAGCATCTTGTCCTGGGTCCTAAACGGTGCTGGATTCTACATGATCCTTTGTCTAACTCTCTACTCATATTGTTACTGGAGAAGAAGAGTCTTTGGTTCTGCGCCACATCTTGCTTATCAGTCTTAGAAGGCAGCATGCATAAGGTGATAGTGCTACACCTTTGTATAGTTTATTTCTAAAATGGTAGTGGTCCTGCATGCAAAATTGAAAACACAATCTAAGAGTTATAAAATTATTGTCTTCATTTTTTATATCGCAAACATATTACTTTTTGTATACTTAATTTGAGTATACCATATCCTCCCCTTCATATCTGCACAAAAACACATAATTTATACTATCTATCTATTAAATTGTGAGTTATCCCCATTTAAAGTGTAGTCTTTGTGAAGGTCCCAACAGAAATATAAGGTCGGTGCAGACCTGGCATGCATGGCTGGTCTACTCTGCATGAGGAACACAGCAAACCACAAACCGAAGTTTTGGCCTAATCAGCCTGGTATGGGTGATGATCCTCTAGGTGCAGCAAGGCTGGTCTACTCTGCATGAGGAACACAGCAAACCACAAACCAAAGTTTTGGCTTACATTGGCCTCATCAGCCTGATATGGGTGATGATCCTCTAGGTGCAGCAAGTCTGGTCTACTCTGCATGAGGAACACAGCAAACCACAAACCTAAGTTTTGGCCTACATTGGCCTCATCAGCCTGGTATGGGTGATGATCTTCTAGGTGCAGCAATGCAGGGACTCCCTTCTTTTCTACATGAGTTATCAGGGTATGCCCAAATGGCTGTGGGTCCCTGGTTTGCTGCATCTAGAGGAACATCAGCCATACCACACTGACAAGGCCAATGTAGACCAAAACATATATCTGTGGTTTGCTGTGTTTCTCGTGCAGATGATTTGGTGCCACCATTACATTGTCTTTAAAACAATGGGGGTCATGTATAAACACATTTGGCAGAGATAGATTTCCAACCCTGCAAAGTATTGGAATTAATAAAAGGACACAATTGCCATTATACATAACAAACAGTGATTGTGTCTATTTACATCTCCATCAACTCTTTGCAGTATGGTTGTTTTTATACATACCCCCCCCCCCCCCCATTTTTTTTAAGTATTCAACCCTTTTCCTACTTAATGCTCTTAATCCAAATAAAGCCCAAATCCCTATTTAAGTGGTTTTCAAATGTTCTTCATGGGGAAAAAAAATCCTTATTGGCTCTAAATGGCAATACGTTTTCTCTTTGGATCAACAACCGCATGCCAGTCTCACCTCTTATCCCCATGCTTGTCTCTTAAGATACCCCCATATATCTCTCTCCCTCCCCTCATACCCCATATCTGTCTCTCTCCTCATAGCACATGTCTCTCTCGCCTCATATCCCTATGTATATATCTCTTTCTGTAATCATACTCCATGTCTATCCAAGATTGGTAATTGTGTGTTTTATTTTAATCTACTTTGTTTTTCAAATTTTTACATAATTAAATCTTTTCCTTTTTGGTGGAGGAGTGTTGCATTTCAACTTTTTTTTTTGTTAAGGTGGAATGTTTTTCTATAAGCACTGTACACTTATTTATATTTATTTTGTTATGTCTTCCTGAAGGGTAAATGTTGTAATTTTAAATTCTTTGCATACGGAGCTGCTATCCAGCAAGTAACTGTAGTGTAGTATTAAGGTATAAGACCAAGAGGGGGAATATTATGGGCACAGATAAATTTGAATCATTTGATATCTATTTTGTTTTGTCCTCCCATAAACAAACTCGCTAAACTCCCAGCTAAATTAACTTTATTTTCCAACCTAGCAGCAGGGAAAAAAATATTTTTCCAGGATCTCTCAGGCTACCGGCAGAGGGCTAGTCCAATCCATAAGTGGGCTGGAACGTAGCTATGGGCAGAGAATAGAAGAAAAAGCCAGGTAGAGTTGAGAGAATTGATTCATTACAAGAGTAGCGCTACTAGAAACACACAGCAGCCATAGCCTTTAAGGCTGGCCCAGGCAGGCTACCATGTGGTGTTAGGCCCGGGAACTTTCCTTCTCTCTCTGAGAACTGAGAGCCTGATTGAAACTAAGTGAATGCAGTCGTGTTTCCCATAACAACAGTTCTCCATGCCTGCATTTGTTTCCTGTTTCATATTTTCCATAACAGTAATAATATATATAATATTATTAGTATCAATTTGTTTTTTTATATTCAATTTTAGTTTAACTTAGAAAACCACCTGAATAACCAACAGATAATGTTTCTGTTTTGATTGTTGAAACTGTTATTTTTACACTGCAGTTATATGTGGCAAGCGAATGTAATTATTGATGTGTTAGTTAAAACATGTTTGATTTATTATTGTTTATTAAACATTATTTTGGCTAGGATTCGGGTGTCAATTGTCAATTTGTGCATTGGTTAGTTAAAATATACCACTGCCAAAATACCATGTGCTTGTATAATTTGTTGCTCAACTGTCCTATTGGCTCAGAACTAAACAGTTGCACTAAATAATTGATGTGTTTGTTAGTGTTTGGAAATTAATTTGGGTATTGGGGTAACACTGCTTGTGTCTTTTTGACTAATGTGTTAGTGTGAGCTGTACTGTATGGTATTTTACTTGTATACATCTTGCATCTTTTGTTGGTGTATTAGTGCAGACTCCATTCTGGATCCAAAACATGTACTTGGAACTCCTTTTTGCAGCATAGCACGTGTGCCAACACCATCTTGGAACTCGTAATGCCAATGGCCTGACGTCATCTTGGAACTCCCAACAAAGACCTCATTTTGGATGGGTTTGTAGTTACTTTAACATTTAGATTTGACGTTAACACAGCAGTTATTTTGAAACCTTTTGTGCAAATGAATTCATAAAAATACCTTGAACCACAACAGTAATATTCTCTTAAATATTACCAGTACCTTTTTCCACATCAGGTAGATAGTGGGGGCTTAGGGATATAAAGGTATAAAGATGGATTTGAGTTCTTGGAGCATTGTGCAGACTTTGCATTTAGCCACAGACTCTACTGCAGGGATGGATGGCACATCAATGATGAAGGGGCTGCAGTACTAAGGGTTGGAATCGCTTTTAAACTAGATTTTTGGGGAGGGTAAAGCTCAAAATATAGTGTACTACTGTTGGAATGGGTTTCTAGCTTTGTGAAAAGGCAGTGAAAGTTGTGGTGGGGTTAGCAAAGACATTAGGAAGGTATAACATGCATAAATGTATTTTAACAAATGCAAGAAGCTTGACAAACAAAACGAGTGAACTGGAGATATTGGTAACTGGTGTAGAGTATGATCTGACTGGTATCACGGGAATATGGTGGGATGATACTCATGACTGATCAGTTAATTTACAAGGCTACTCGCTTTTTAGATGGGAGTAAATTGAAACGAGGAAACATTTGTCTATCCGTGAATCCTAAATTGAAGCCCACTATTTAAGAAGGTGTGCATAAGGACACTGGTACTAATGTAGTTACACTGTGGGTGGAGATTAGCACACAATGTTTAAAAAATCGCACATTCAGTGAGGGAAAAAAGTATTTGATCCCCTTCTGATTTTGAACGTTTGCCCACTAACAAACAAATGATCAGTATATCATTTTAATGGTTGGCAGATTTTAACAGTGAGAGACAGAATAACAACAACAACAAAATCCAGAAAAAACATTGTCAAAAAAGTTATAAATTGATTTGCATCTTCATGAGTGAATTTATAAGTATTTGATCCCCTATCAATCAGCAAGATTTCTGGCTCCCAGATGTCTTTTATACAGGTAACAAGCTGAGATTAGGTCACTCTCTTAAAGGGAGTGCTCCTAATCTCAGCGTGTTACCTGTATAAAAGACACCTGTCCATAGATGCAATCAATCAATCATATTCCAAACTCTCCACCTGTCACGGTTATTCTGGGTTTGTGGCGGTTTTCTCTTCAGCCCTTCCCTATTTAAACCTGCATATTATGTCAATCAGTGCCTTTGCATTGCTTTGTTTCTTGCTGCCAGCCTTGACATCTGCTTGCCTGACAATTCTGTTTGCTAAAATAGCATTTTCGTCTATTCGTCCGAAAAACGAATAACGAAAATGCTAAACTAACGAAAGCCGAATGAACGAATGGGCAGACTAGATGGACTGAATGGTTCTGATCTGCCGACACATTCTATGTTTCTATGGTTAATATAAATCTAAAATCATTCGTCCATTCGTGCTATTGGCATTCTATAAATCGAAATAGAGTCGGTTATATAGAATATAAACAATATATTTATATTGTTATGGATATAACAATATATATATTAGAGTTTTGCTTTGCAGTTCATTCTTTGATGCTTTCTGATACTCTGGGGGAAAAAAGTCTGATTGTTTTCTATGGCTCTTTATTTATTGACTAGGACAACGTTTATGTTTGACACCACTGAGACCACATTTGACATATATTGTAGATACTATTGTTAGCTTTGGGTATTATTCTCTAAGGTGTGTTGTTCAATAAAACACTTATTCAGCCTTAGGGGTTCCACTTTTTTGTTCATCTCTTAGATTTATTCCTACAATTGTAATGCTGACTTAACACAGGCTCTCAGTTGCTTAGAGCAATGTAGCTGGAGATATGAACACACATAATCTGTAACGAAAACAACTTTCATCAAGTTACCATTGTATTAAACCTGACATCAAACTCAGCAATGCAATTTACCCCCAATTTAAGCTGTGCATACTTTAAAAAGTATAATGCAAAAGTTCGTACGACTTTTGTTTCATAATTGTATCCCTCGAGAAATCTGTCCTCTGAACAGAGTTATGGATTTTGGATTTTTGTGTTACCTCCAGAATTATACTTTGGCGGAAGAAGATGTAATAATGTGCAATATGTGTTCTCATTTGTAACTCTTTAGTAGACTGAATGCAACACAGTCTTTCACATTTTTACTAAAAAGTTGTCAATATGTTCTTTATTTAGAGCGCAAGCACTCAAGAAGATGTCATCATACTCCTAATTTCCTGTGTTTTCCTTTCCAATTTTCTATTCAATGCCATTTGAAGAGAAAAACAGAATTATTGTCATTTTGTGGCAATATTGGACAATTTCAATGAACACGAACAGCAGGGAAAAGGAACAGAGTACCTTATAAGCATATTTCTTTTGAAAACACATTTCCAGCAGTAGACGCAAACTAATTATTTTATGTAGAGGCCCTTATGATAACATAGTAACGAATGCAGCATGATTATAAATAGACTTTAAAGCATCTTAAAGTATTTTCATGCTGACATTTGAGATGTTTTAATTGGTAGGAAAGTAACTTTAAGGAATGTCATGATGAACCTAGAAAATAATATGGGGTTATAAAGCGAAGTAAATACATTCTATTAATTAATTTTATGTCTTCCCCACAATGCCTTTTTTAATTAATTAAAACCACTAGAGTGTGCCATTGCAGAGAATTCAGTATTTTATCAGCTGCAACCTGTATAATTCATATTATAACAATGAAATACAGAACTGGTCTTGTAAAGAGACTGTTTTTTCTAGAATTCTTGTCTATGCTATCAGTGGATGCATTAGAGGTATATTTACGCCTAGTACATCCTGTCAATGGTGCCAGCATAACATACTGCCCTGAACTGAGATCCACCCACCTGTTCTCCGACTCATAAAACATATGAGTGCATTTTAACAGGTGCAGTCTGTACTGGCTGAACTAACACAGACGTCATGCTATGCCCCCTCACACTCAACAATCTATTCTCAGACATAACTAGAAACCATAGGGTCCCAAGGGCCCCCCGACTTCACATAGCAACTTGTCCCACAATGCCAGCTTTGCAACCAAACAGTCGTCAGCCCCAATGTTGTCCCCAAAACATCTGCCTGTTTATTCGGCCACAAATTGCTTGACTGTGCCATTGTAGCCCCAAACAGCTAATTTGTGCCATCTTAGCCCCCAAACTATGTACCATCTTATCCGCCCAAGAAGATTATCTGTGCTATCTGCCCCCAAACAGATTGTATGTAGCATCTTAGCCACCAAACAGAGTGTATGTGTCATTTTAGCCCCCACACAGCTTTCCTGCATCATCATTGTTCTCAAACAGCTTGTCAGTGCTCCTGCCCACACCACTTACCTGCAAGCCAGGAGAGTAGGAGTGGCGTGTCTCTCTCCCACAATTTCTGTGTACAGAAAGATCCAGCATTAGGGCTGCAACCTTTTCTTAAAAAAATACTGGCTGTTCATCACATCAGTGAATTTAATATTGGCTTCAAGTCAAAGAATGTTTTACCAGCCTTACAGAAAAATACCATCTTGGTGGTAACCCTATCCAGCATACAGGAAGTGGATGTGATGTCACTTCTTGCATGTTGGATTAGTGTTCAGGGAGAGACTGTGAGAGATAATCCGATCAGATGACCCGCAGCTAGCGACTTTTAAAAAGGCAGGCTCAAGGGTTTTCCTGAGCAACATAGAGTGGTGGGCTCGGTTGCATTTGTGATCCTTGCAACCATGATTGTTGTGCCCCAGCTTCATATTAGTGGAGGCTGTACATATTTACAGTGTAGATTAACAAATAATGTAGCAATCTTTTATAACATATGGCTATATAATGTCTTGAGATCTAGGGTATTTTTATTAAAATTTAGGTGATAAAATTTACAGTATTGTTGCCCAATTATATAATGTAACAAGATAATATATACAATATGTAAAATTACATGATAAACATTTTTGTTGAAAAAACAGGATTAAAGGAATTCTAGAAAATAATTTGATGCAGTAAATACTATATTAATATATCCTTGTTTTAATTTTGTCTGTTATTATAGACTATGTAATTGTAGCATAAAATGGATATTTTTCATCCCAAACTATTATAATGTTAAATCAATACAAACATTTTGTTTTACAATACGAAGCAAGGAGATATAAGTTAAGGAAAACACATTGTTTGTAATTGTTTAAGCTTTATAAATTGAACATAATAAACAATACTACAATTGCCAGAAAATACTTAAAAATAATAGATGTTTCAATGTGTTCTTCTACACTTTTCATTTAGAAAAAATAAACAGATTTCCAGAACATGTGTACAAAGTAAAACAATTAACAAATAAATAATTCCACCACCTCTTAAATGTTTAATATTATGTAATGACAATAGAATGTTAAATAAACTTTCAGACAAGTGCAAACCACATATTTCACATTTGTTCTGCTTGCTAATGTGACACATTATATATTTGCATATTTCAAACATTTTGCATGCTTTGATTTTGTCATTTTTAAATATTAATATTGTGGGAGTGTGATTTCTAACTAAGAAAAAACACAGACTTTTCAGATCCTTTATTGCACTCTATTACATGCACCTATGGTCTTACATAGAACATCTTTTACACCACAAATCCTGGGAGAGCACTAAAATATCTCTTAAAAATGATGTCAGGAAATCTTAAAAAAGCAGATGACCATTCCCAATTACAGGAGTCAAAAGTAGATCACAATTAGTGTTGAGCAAACTCGAAACGCACTGTTCGGGTTCGTACCAAACATTACGGTTTTTAGACCCCGGACCCAAACACGGACATTTCACTGTATGTTCGGGTTGGAGTTCGGGGTTTGGCGATTTAATGGCACATTTTGTAAGGATGCAGGGCAGCCATTCAACAAGAGTTTGACTTGTTTGCCCTTACTAATGGCATGGCTGTGATTGGCCAGTGCAGCATGTGACCCAGCCTCTATATATAAGCTGGAGTCACATACACGCACATCACATGAGCTCTTCTTAGTGTAGGGAGAGGATGCTGCAGCTGTGAGGGACAGATTAAAAAATGCTGGTGTTGAATCTGCAAACTACAGCGATTATTCAAACTACAGCGATTATTCAACTTACAGTGATTATTTTAGTGGGTGCTATACTACATATTTGTACCCTGCCCTGAGCCCAGTGCCACAGAGAGTGCAGTGCACTTGCAACTGCATGTGTGCCAGGCACATGACTTTAATCCTGTTCTGTTAGCTCAGTGGGCAACATATAGGCATTTTTAAATACTGCAATTTGTTGGTGTTAAATATTACATTTGCGTCCCGCACTTCATATCTGAGAGCCAAATAGAACCGTCAAATACTGTGCTTACTGCGCACTTTGAAAAATTCGAATAGTTTTGGGTGGTAAATAGTACATTTGCGTCTTGCGGTACAGTTCATATCTGAGAGTCAAATAGAACCGTCAAATACTGTACTTACAGCGCACTTTGAAAAATTCTAATAGTTTTGGGTGGTAAATAGTACATTTGCGTCTTGCGGTGCACTTCATATGTGAGAGTCAAATAGAACCGTCAAATACTGTACTTACAGTGCACTTTGAAAAAATTCTAATTGTTTTGGGTGGTAAATAGTACATTTGCGTCTTGCGGTGCACTTCATATCTGAGAGTCAAGTAGAATAGTCCAATTCTGTGCTTACAGCGCACTTTGAAAAAATCTAATAGTTTTGGGTGGTAAATAGTACATTTGCGTCTTGCGGTGCACTTCATATCTGAGAGTCAAATAGAACCATCAAATACTGTGCTTACAGCGCACTTTGAAAAATTTGAATAGTTTTGGGTGGTAAATAGTACATTTGCGTCTTGCGGTACAGTTCATATCTGAGAGTCAAATAGAACTGTCAAATACTGTACTTACAGCGCACTTTGAAAAATTCTAATAGTTTTGGGTGGTAAATAGTACATTTGCGTCTTGCGGTGCACTTCATATCTGAGAGTCAAATAGAACCGTCAAATACTGTACTTACAGCGCACTTTGAAAAAATTCTAATTGTTTTGGGTGGTAAATAGTACATTTGCGTTTTGCGGTGCACTTCATATCTGAGAGTCAAGTAGAACAGTCCAATTCTGTGCTTACAGCGCACTTTGAAAAAATCTAATAGTTGTGGGTGGTAAATAGTACGTTTGCGTCTTGCGGTGCACTTCATATCTGAGAGTCAAATAGAACCATCAAATACTGTGCTTACAGCGCACTTTGAAAAATTCTAATAGTTTTGGGTGGTAAATAGTACATTTGCCTCTTGCGGTGCACTTCATATCTGAGAGTCAAATAGAACCGTCAAATACTGTGCTTACAGCGCACTTTAAAAAATTTGAATTGCTTTGGGTGCTAAATAGTACATTTGCGTCTTGCGGTGCACTTCATATCTGAGAGTCAAATAGAACAGTCCAATACTGTGCTTACAGCCCACTTTAAAAAATTCAAATTGTTGCGCTAAATATTACATTTACGCCCTGCACTTCATATTTGAGAGTCAAATAGAACCGTCAAATACTGTGCTTACAGCGCACTATGACAAATTCTAATAGTTTTGGGTGCTAAATAGTACATTTGCTTCTCGCGGTGCACTTCATATCTGAGAGTCAAATAGAACAGTCCAATACTGTGCTTACAGCGCACTTTGAAAAATTCTAATTGTTTTGGGTGCTAAATAGTACATTTGCGTCTTGCGGTGCACTTCATATCTGAGAGTCAAATAGAACAGTCCAATACTGTGCTTACAGCGCATTTTGAAAAATTCTAATTGTTTTGGGTGCTAAATAGTACATTTACGTCTTGCGGTGCATTTCTTGCAGTCCAATAAACCAAAAAATTGCCCTTTATGCCTTGGAGGTGCTGGCCTCCAGAACGTGTGTTTAGCACGGCAGGGGGCGTTATCACAGACAAGCGCAGCCGCCTGTCCATAGCCAACGTGGACAAGCTCACATTTATTAAGATGAACCAGGCATGGATCCCACCAGACTTCTCTGTACCTTGTGCAGAATAGACATTTATACCGGCCTCATCCAGTCATTGTTATACTCAAGTGCACTTATTCTTTGTTTTCTGTTGTTATATGTCCCAATATTTTGGGGGCTACACCAATTTTAAAAACCAAAAACAAATAAAAAACAGTGTTGGCAACCTCCCCCCCCCTCCAGCGCTGCTTCCACCTGCACCGCCACGGTCACCGCCTCCTCAACCTATGGGTCACTTAGTATAAACTGAAAGAGAATACCCTGCACTCCCACCCTCTCTCAAATGGATAATTCTGTTGATCCTCCTGGCAGCCATGTTTTAGATTTAGATTTATGTTCTTTCAAAGCTAAAATCAAAGATTCCATCTAGTGCTATTTTATGGCTCAGCTGTATTTGTAATTTGTATGTATTTTATGTTATTTTAAGTTATTTCACCATCCACATTTGCTTGCAGGGCACTTGTCCTACTCTTACCCACAATTAACTTCATTTTGCAGCCCTCTCGCCCTTTCCAGGACTTTTTTAGAGGCATTTTAGTGCCCAAAAGTTCGTGTCCCCATTGACCTCAAGTTTGGGGTCAAGTTTGGGGTCAAGTTCTAGCACGGACCCGGACATTTTTTCGAAGTTCGGCTAAACCTGCCGAACCTGAACATCCAGGTGTCCGCTCAACTCTAATCACAATTAAACCAAAAGAATAATTCTGAAAAATAAAATGCATTATATAGTTATGTAACATAAACAATACTTGGCATTTCAGGTGTCAATAAAATGTAAATCTTCCATGATGATGGTCCTTTAGAAAATAGTATAATAGTAACAACAATAATAATAATAATAATAATAACTATGACAGGTTTAACTAGGCATTATATGTTCAGATTTTTGGGGGGTTTTCAAGTGCATCCTGGGAGAGATTACATTTTGCCCAACATCTGGGGGAAATGTACACCAATGCCATTCTTCCACATCAGTAACTGTATCTTCAATAAGTATCTTTTAATAAAGTTACCTTACAGTTATAGAACCTTCCAATGGGGATAAATTACCAATTGATAGCAAAAACAAACAAGACAATATAGCAGAACGTATATTACATTAACATTTATTTATACAGCACCAACAATTTACACAGCCCTTTTATCCTGGGTAGGGAACTTGCAAACTAGAATGGACATAAAGATCCATAAGATTGAGAAGCATTTGAGAGCAAACGCTCTGAAAAATCCTCCTCGTCTTACATTCGAGGTCGTCTTATAATCTGACCTTAAATTGAGGTCAGATTATAAGACAGGGATCCAGGTCCCCAGCAGAGCTGCAGGGGACCTGGATCCCCCTCTCTAGCAGCAGGGGATGTCTGCGCAATGAGCGCAGACTCCCCTGCTTCCGCCCGGCACGACCGCCGGGGCTTCTGTGAAGAAGCCGGGTACTTCCGCTTTTGTCACAGAAGTCCCGGCGAGCGTGCCGGGCAGTAGCAGGGGAGGTCTGCGCTCATCGCGCAGACATCCTCTGCTGCCCCACTAGCCACCAGGGAAAAGCGGGCAGCTGAGGTATGTCTGCACGATACGTGCAGACATCCTCCATGCTGCCCGACACCTCCGTCTATTATGACGGACCAGCTGTCTCTCTCTCTCTCTCTATCTCCCTCCCCTAGTCTCTCTCTCTCTATCTATCTCCCCCCTCCCTCCCCTAGTCTCTCTCTCACCCCTCCCTCCCCTAGTCTCTCTCTCTCTCCCCCCTCCCTCCCCCAGTCTCTCTCTATCTCCCCCCTTTTCCTGGTGGCTAGTGGGGGTAGCTGTGGGATGTCTGCACGATACGTGCAGACATCCTCCATGCTGCCCGACACCTCCGTCTATTATGACGGACCAGCTGTCCGTCATAATAGACGGAGGTGTCGGGCAGCATGGAGGATGTCTGCACGTATCGTGCAGACATCCCACAGCTACCCCCACTAGCCACCAGGAAAAGGGGGGAGATAGAGAGAGACTGGGGGAGGGAGGGGGGAGAGAGAGACTAGGGGAGGGAGGGGTGAGAGAGAGACTAGGGGAGGGAGGGGGGAGATAGATAGAGAGAGAGAGACTAGGGGAGGGAGATAGAGAGAGAGAGAGACTAGGGGAGGGAGGGGGGAGATAGAGAGAGAGAGAGAGAGAGAGAGACTAGGGGAGGGAGGGGTGAGAGAGAGAGAGACTAGGGGAGGGAGGGGGGAGATAGAGAGAGAGAGAGAGAGAGAGAGACTAGGGGAGGGAGGAGGGAGATAGAGAGAGAGAGAGACTAGGGGAGGGAGGGGGGAGATAGAGAGAGAGAGAGAGACTAGGGGAGGGAGGGGGGGATAGAGAGAGAGACTACGCTGGGGGGGAGAGAGAGAGAGAGAGACTAGGGGAGGGAGGGGGGAGATAGAGAGAGAGAGAGAGAGAGACTAGGGGAGGGAGGGGGAGATAGAGAGAGAGAGACTAGGGGAGGGAGGGGGGAGATAGAGAGAGATAGAGAGACTAGGGGAGGGAGGGGGGAGATAGAGAGATAGACTACGCTGGGGGGGGGGGAGAGAGGCCGCAAGGAAATAAAGACAAGAAATGCATTTGTATATTATCAATTTTTTATTAAATATTGAAAAGCAATTTACATATATACAAGTTAAACTTTTTTTTCCCTATAGGGTAGTCTTATATTCAGGCTTTTAGTATTTTTCCTAAAGGAATATACAAAGTTTGGGGGGTCGTCTTATAATCAGGGTCGTCTTATAATCGAGCAAATACGGTAAGTATTTATTGTAGCAAAGTATATTATGGCGAATAATAATTTAGATACATTACAACTTTGAAAGCACTTTGCTGAAATCCCTTAATAATCAAAAGAAATTGAAAGCAGATCGTGTAATGTTTTTCTAACTGTTTTGTTTACTAATACATGCCCTTATGGCACAGTTACTATTTTTTAAATAGTAACAGATTTTACGAAAATTACCACATTCATTATGAAAACAGTAAACCACTTTTTCAGTATTGTACTGTTCTTTTCCCTTCTTAAACCATCTGTTTAGCATCAGAATACAAATTGTTCAGATTCAACAACAAGATATTGCCTTTTTCAAATACCCATAAGGTATCTGATAACAATGACTCAGATAATAAATAATTCATATCCCAGTAAATGTCATAGTAACATATGGGTTGTGCTGGTTGCATACAATATAACAAATACAGTTTTTTGAGATTGAAAACTTTATGGTTTATTCAAGTATTAAACATATATTTCTTTTTTTCTTTTTTGCAACATTTTGGTTTTTACTAATGGTACAGCAGGCAAAGATGCTTGCAATCTCTGGTTGAGATGTATTGAATTAGTCTTTTACTAGGGGAAACATACTAGAGAAGGCTTGCAGCGTCATGGACTGTTAAACAAAAACACGGGATCGTTTTTTTTTTTTATTCTTGTTTTTATTTATCATTTTCATTTAGAAAAATAAGTCAAATGAAAACAAAATGCATACACAAATATACAAAACACGCTTAATAGATTATTGACAATAGGACAAAGTTCTTATTCTTAATATAAGTAAAGCTACTTTGAATGACATTTGGGTTGGAAATTTAGGCAATTCTTAACTCCAAGGTAACTACATTATTCTCCATTGGATAATTGTAACTTTTGACTGAAATCTGTGACGGGAATTATATATTTATTCTTTATTATAGATACTTCATCTAAACCTGGCCTTTCCTTTAAAGATACATTTTCTATATTATATCCCAAAGATCTTTGAAACAAGGCTTCAGGGTTTTATTCTGCACACCTATACTTTGAATGCTTCCCATTCCTCCAGGGTGTGACCCTATGGCTTGGATTTATATTATCAGTAACTAGTTTATTTCTGTTCATCCAGATATAGAAATACAATTCCTTTTTCACAACTACATCTGATTCTATAATATACCATGGTTTGTTTTGAATTTTTCCTTTTTTTTTTATAAACAGTTAAAATTAGACTTACAAAAAAGTGGCATTCTATAAAATTATATTTATAAAATGCAAGTAAGCTCAAATGGGGATCATATCATGTCCCCTGCCTCTTTCATCTAGCAATAAAGCCATGATGATGGTTTATCTTTGATGTATACAATGTATCAAGATGTCCCAGATCTCATGGATAGATCTCAGAGGCCTTTGGCTCAAGCACATAGTCCACAACTTGCAGTTAAACTGCTTGCTAGGTATGACTTAGCGGTAACTGGTGTCAGGTATCAGGAATCCAGATGTTAGTGTGTTTGGTGGAAGAGACTTCAGCGGGAGCCAGAAGTTCAGGTCAAGGCCAAAAGGGCTTTCGCAAAATGATGAATAAATAGACCTATGCATTTTATCCGGGGTCAATCAGTTAAATTCAATGAGCTCTAATGAAATGTCATGTGACTCACCCCTCCTCCAATAGGAATTTCTAAAAACCAGACAGAATCTGACTAATTGTGACACATATATACTACAGAATACAAATAATACAAATAATATTGACCTCTAACATCTGCACTATACCTGTTATGACCTTAACAGCAATCCAATAAACAGAGTCCCAGAAATAGTGCAATCAATTTGGGAAATTCAACATCTCAGTTGTTGATTGTAGTAATTTTGTATACAACAATTGTAGACAACAACTAAAGATGGATAGCTACACTTTGAGGAAAAATAACAGAGCAGTGGTTAGCGAAAGGATTTTTGACACTAATAATTTGGATATCACATCCACACAAAAGAATGATAAAAATGTAGATACATGGTTCTGTGAACTGCAAAAACTACTTGAATTAGAATTAAGACACTGGTGGGATATAGAAAGTATTGAACAATATTAAAAAACACGTATAGTCCCAAGAAGTCTAAGACTTAACAAGAGATGCAGTACAGGGGCAACTAGCCCTGAGATCTTAGAAGAATGGAATAAAGAATTAGAGGAGTGTTCATTTAAATTGATGAATCTCGTCATTCGAGGTAGAAAAGACCTCCTAAAAAAGACTGAGGATAAAATAGAGGAACACATGAAGGCAGCAGATCGTTATAGACAGCTGTTTGCATTTAAGGATTTGGAAGCAATCTTGGAAAAAAGATTGGAGAAATATGAGGGTGATATCACCAAATCAAAACAGGTGAAGTTTAGAAGAGACAAACAAGATTATGTCTTGGGCCATCAATTCGATCCTAGTCCTAAAGTTAGAGAATCACAGAGTAAAGATAGGAGTAGTATACAACCCATTTACTCTGAATAAAGCTGGTGGCCGATTCTCAGGGTATGCTCTTTCCCAAAGTCCCCTGGAACCTACTATGCCTTTTACTTCTTCTTCTATTTTAGAACAACATTTCGGGAAACAGAAAATTCCCCCCTGCCTAACAAGAAAGAGGTCATAAAGAGAGTCACTAGACCAGTGGTCAGACCTCGACACCGAGGTAGACGAGGAGGAAGAAGTAACATCAAAAGATTTAACCAAAAGGTTAAGAATTATACAGTAAAAGACTTAGAGTCACTGGGTATATATAATCTCTCCCAGCATGTCCTCACAGTTAAATTACATTACAAAAAAATTCGCAAAAAAGAGAACCCATCTGCAGTCCCATTATGGGATGTAAATGGGCCTCTATGTCTTGAAGATCTTCCTAACATTGGAACCCTAAATAGTCTTTTGGCCGACAATGGCTTAGAACCTCAGGAAATGGTTGTACATACCAACGTGAGGTTGCCATCCAAGTTTAATCCTGTGGGGAGTAGGGGGAACTATTTGGAGGTTTTCAAGACCTTAGTAGAAAATGACCTGTGGAAACTTGACATAAACTTTAAATATAGTAACCTTACACCCCATGAAATAATGGCTATTAGAGAATTAAGTAACAACACCGATTTGGTCGTCAGAAGTGCAGACAAAGAAGGTGGAGTAGTACTCCAAGATACAGGTGATTATCTAAAGGAAGCCACAAGACTCCTGTCAGATAATAATTTTTATAAAAAATTGTCTGTTGATTCTACTAATACGTTAGTTCGATCATTGGGAAACCTTTTGGGTTCCGCTAAAAAAGAAGGCATTTTATCAAAATCAGAATATCATGGCCTACTGGTCAGAGCCCCCAAAATACCGATGTTCTACCATTTACCGAAAATCTACAAACAGTTACAGGACCCACAAGGGAGTCTGATTCTTTCAGGAGTGGGGTCACTAACCTCCAACCTGTCACTGTATTTGGATCTTTTCCTTCAGGTTTTAGTTCCCACCATGCCCTCTTATTTGAAAGATGGATTAGCTCTTATCAATGTACTGAAGGATACTAAGTGGTAACCTGGCATATATATAGTAACAGCTGATATACAGGCCCTATACAGCTCAATTCAACACAGTGACGGAATAAGGGGGGTCATGAAGATGCTTAATCAACAAGAGTATTTAAGTGTCAAACACAGACACTTTTTAGAGAACTGTATGTCCTTTATTCTAGAATGTAATTATTTTCTATTTAATGGGGACTTCTACTTACAGACATGTGGCACTGCGATGGGGACCCGTTTCGCCCCCAGCTATGCCAACTTGTTCCTGGGCAGTTGGGAGGAGGAGGTTATTTTTGGACCCCATTGCAGTGCCAACCTTCTTTTATATAAATGCTATATCGATGATGTGTTCCTATTATGGAGAGCTTCAGAAGAGTCACTAAGTGCGTTTATGGGAGATTTGAATGCTAACCCTTTTGGTCTAGTCTTCTCATATGAACAAAGTTTAATTAGTATACATTTTTTGGACTTGACTGTGTTCATTGATGAAGAAACAAGTACTTTTGCCACTAAGACATACTTTAAACCAGTTGACAAGAATACATACCTTAATCCAGCTAGCTACCATGACCAAAAGTGGCTTAACAATATACCTAAGGGCAAATTGACCCGTATGAAGAAAAATTGTTCTAGATCTAAGGATTTCGATGTGCAGGCAACGGAGATTCATAACAGGTTTATCGAAAAGGGCTACAATAAGAAACTAGTTTATGATACCCTGAGAGAAATAAGATCACGTGATAGAAGTTCCTTGTTGGAAGGTAGTAGAAAGAAAGGGAAAAATAAAAATATTAAAATTACAACCCTCAATGGATTTCCCATAGAGAGTGGCAAAAATAATCTTGATGATGTTTCTAACGAGTGTAACCAATATGAATCTAGTCTTGTGATGACTTACTCATATAAATCAAAAGACATAGGGGAAATTATAAATCGACATTGGCATATTCTTAAAAGTGATCCTGTCCTGGCTCCCATGCTTCCGACAAGAGGGAGAGTAATCTGTAGGAAAAATATGTCAAGAAAGTTTAAGTGTAGAGAAAAACCCGCACAGCATAACTTTCTATCCAGCATCAAAGGATGGTATAAATGCGGCAATTGTGGACATTGTTCAGTCTGCCCTAAAAAAGCAGATCCCTTTGTTGACAATGTCTTAAAAACCAGATATCCCATCAAGAGACACTTAACATGCAGTACAAAATGTGTAATCTATCAACTTGAGTGCCCCTGTGGCCTCCAATATATAGGGAGGACCAGTAGAACTTTTAAAAAAAGACTCTCAGAACATAGGTACAACATAAGACGGGGATATGATGAACATGTTTTGTCGAAACATTTTCTGGATCAACATCATAAACATCATAAAGATGACAAACAACTGAAGGCTCTGGCCATCGAAAACATTATTAGTGTGTTTTTTTGTAAAAATAATCTTTCTGTAATATCGCTGTAATACATATGTTAAGATTGTTTATAATATTGCCGGTTATATGATTACCATATTGTATGCTATGCTCAATGGAGTTTCATTTAATCACGTGCATTTTGTATTGTTTGTGTACTTATAGTTACATTTAAACAATTAGACATCCAAGGTTGAAGGTGTACTCTTAGTTTGTCCTCCCCATGCCCGTATCGCTGCCGCACTATGCCGGCTCTGTGTGGCTGCAATGCGTCCCCTTGGTGTCTGTTTTGAGACATTCTGGACGCCAAACGTGCAGGCTGAATAAGTATCCGAAACGTGTCCCTTCTATTTGGCTTCCCCTACTTGAAAGACCTGGCCAGGCTTTCATCATTGGGATCAAATTCCTATTCATTGGCTTTTTTGAGTCCAGCATGCTCTCGGGCAAACTATAAGGTGTCTATTGATTTTGTATCCACCACCCCTCTGCCTTTACTATTTACTTTTTAGTCCTTTTTATATGGTATTTGTGGTTATTTGTACGCATATTGTCTTAGGGAGTTTTTATACTCTAGAGATCAATTACTTGTTTTTGTGTACATTTTATTATATTATTTCCTTTGTTTATGCTTCATTTGTCTTATTTATTTATTGATGTATTAAACTTACAACTTTTTGTACCTTTTCAGGTGTGTATCTCATTCCTTGTACATTTATTGTGATATAGCGCTGTCTATTTGCATTTTTATGTAGTAATTTTGTCTCTGCTAGATTCAGTGATTCTGCTAAGAATAGAAAAAACACACCACCTTTCACACACAAGCTCCAAATGACAGAAGACCCTGAGCTCCCGAGTAGATGAGGACTAAAACTGAAGATGCCCTGCGGACATCCTGGAACAGGCATGGGACACAATCTTGATAGGATAGCAGGATATCTGCCAGATGAAACAGAATAAGCCAGTCTGAGTAGGGAGAATACAGACAGAGCAGAAACAGGAGAAAAAGTTTTGTGTGCTCCGAACACCTATGCATGATCCCACACAGTATTTTGGGGGTTTGTGTAACAGAAAGGCCAAAAGCCGCATGGATTCAGCATCAGAGTCATTCGCTGTTGTTGATTTGATCGTTGGCCTCCCGCTTATCTTTCACATTTCTTTTGAGTTTGTGTGCTGCTTGTTTGGTCATTGGTAGGATACACCCCTGGCAAAGGCATACAACAATACTACAGAAATAAAGAAACTTACACAGGCACATATATAACACAGGATAACATACAGAGGCCAGGGCTAGGAGCTAAGGAACACAAGGGATGGAGTAAGGAACTGGGATCCTCAGATGCTTCCAAAGGGGAATCAGGACTGTAACATGTGGAGACGATAGAGGAGCTGGAATCCTCAGGTACTTCATGCAAAGAGGTTCAGGGAACATACCAACATAAATACATGAACTAACCTAACACTCTGAGATAAGATGGTGAAGATTTAGTTATAGCAAATGTCCATTTATATGGCACAATTGATACCAGCATCAAGGTACCTCACATAGGCAAGTTCCTAACTCTACTACAATAATAAACTAGCAAATGGATAACAGAATCTAAAGACTGACAGTACACAAACACACAAGACATATAGCAAACTTGTAGACTGCAGAACCACATAAACTGGAAAAATGAAAACCAGGAATGGAATAGAACAGAATAACAAACAACAAGGAAACTAGAAATAGATTAGAACAAAGAACAAGAAAGCAGGAGACAGGGAAACTCTTTAACAGTGTTTAGGAGAGGCTCCTAACATGGTTCTAGGACACGGCAGAACTGAAGAGGAATTGAAGAGAGGGCTGAACTATAACAGGGCTCTAGGACAGGACTCAGAAGAACCCACTATCAGGATCTAGGACAGGACTCTGGATAGCCCACTAACATGGATCCAGGACAGGACTTGGGGCAGCCCCATTGCAGGGCTTTATGATTCAGGGCAGCCCCATTATAGGGCTTTAGGGCTCAGCTAAAGGGATATAGGAATACAATCGACAAACGGAAGTATCTGTCCAATCCATTGATTCAAATGTACATTGTGTAGTTAAGTTGAGACATGTTATATTGTATATTTAAGTTGAGACATTCTTACAAAAATATTTGTAAAAAATACAACATTTTAAAAATATTAATTTAAAAAAATATTCTATCAGGATTGTGGTAGTTTTACTTTAAACAACAGTTATAAAACACTACTAATTGCAATATAACATACAAATGGTCTAAACCATTGCAATACAACATAAACAATTTCAGTACAATATAAAAAAAAAACATAAAAAAGGGACCACTCATTTTTTGACCTAAAAAACAGGTTTTTATTGATGAGACTCATGAGGTGTCAGTCCATTCTTAATACCCTATCATGAAATATACTTCCTTTTTCAATAAAAAAGATTTTTCTGCCAAACAATTCCTAACATGCTCCTCCATGAATCTTATCTATTTAATCGAATGCCCATTCAATATTTAGGGAGAACATCTAGAACCCTAAAAAAGATAATGGGGGAGCATGTTAGGAATATAAGAAAGGGAATTACTCAGCATTCACTTTCCAAACATTTTTTGGATCATCACAATAAAACATCCAAAGGTTTGAAATTGTGCACCATTGACAAAGTAAGCAAATATTGGAGGGGGGGGGGGCAATAATATTAAAGAAATGGGAAAAACATAGATGAAAAGGGGTTTTGATGTAGACAGCTTACAACCTAGAGGCTTAAATGTGGATTTTGATATGTATAATTTTTATAAAATAATTCAATAAATTGCACAGAATTTTTACAAATGCATTTTAAGATTGGAGACAAAATAATTTTGTCTTTTTGTCCCATATGTAGTTTGTTCTATATATACATATTTACTATCTATTTTCCCTCTATTTACTGTGTTTACTATTTACTCTCTTCGCTGTAAGAGAGTATGCCATCAGACCTTTATCTTTGTGCTTCCTAATTTGAACGACATCACAGGGATTTGCTTGTTGGGAAAATCGTTGAATAGTTTGGTGTTCTAGAGTTGACCTTCTTTGCTTTAATTTTCCACCACGGGAGCCTATTAGTTCCTTTTAAGATGCCAAGAGCTTTTAGGGTCGTCTTTTGTGAGGAATCACGTTTTGGAAATTAATACATTCTTCTAATATTTTTATTGCTTTGATTAGTGAGCAAAAAATAAATATCAAGGTTTACTTTATTCTCTTTGAAACTGTGAAATAAATGTTTTCCATGGATGCATTAATACATGTATGGATATGTTCACTAAAGGATGAATGCAAAAGTGAAATGCAAATGAACAGAACAAATCAGGCATTACAGAAGCAGTTCGACGTGGTTTATTTTCTATATATATGTTGTTAAAAATATGTGAAATTTACTTATTTTTACTTTTACAAATTACAGTTCTCCTGTAGTTTACATTGAAAATCATTTCATAGGAGTCTCACTAAAGGGCAGACTAGATGGACCGAATGGTTCTTATCAGGCTGGCTTCCTCTGCTGCATTAGCTATTATTTTGTAACCACACTCTCTCTTTTTCAAGTGCTTGAAATGCAGGATTTTTTTTTTTTTTTTTCCGTTACAAGATGCAGCACTTGTCCAAAAATATTTTTGCAGAAACTGCAGGGGGAACTGTTCCTTTAGTTGCTTGTCTTTCAAACTCTGCTAGTAATGCCTGATTTTTTTCCAGAATTTTTTTAATGAAAGCATACAAAGGTACTTTCAAATATCTAGATACAGGTTGAGTATCCCTTATCCAGAAATCCGTAATCCAAAATGATCCGTTAACCAAACATTTTTTTAGGATCTTGCCACAAGTTCGAAATTCCACACACAGCTGTCAGAATGCCAACGCACAACAGTGTATTCAGTGTCCAGCACCCTTAAGCTGTTACATAGCCTTTCCATGAATTCTCAGATTCACCCACACCCACAAAGAGTAATACAATAGTACATGTGCAGGCCACACTGGCCAACGGCAGGTTCCCAACGATGCCTCACCTCACAGCTACATCACAGTAAAAGTGATATACCGTATTTGCTCGATTATAAGACGACCCTGATTATAAGACGACCCCCCAAACTTTGGATATTCCTTTAGGAAAAAAACTAAAAGCCTGAATATAAGACTACCCTATAGGAAAAAAGTTAAACTTGTATATATTCACATGTAAATTGCTTTTTTAATAAAAAATGATGATATCAAAAAATGCATTTCTTGTTTTTATTTCCTTTTATGTGCCAATGCTGCCTTTCTCTTTCCCTTGCCCCCATGTCTCTGTCTCTTCTTAACCCCCTCCCTCCCTTGCCCCCATGTCTCTGTCTCTTCTTAACCCCCTCCCTCCCTTGCCCCCATGTCTCTGTCTCTTCTTAACCCCCTCCCTCCCTTGCCCCCATGTCTCTGTCTCTTCTTAACCCCCTCCCTCCCTTGCCCCATGTCTCTGTCTCTTCTTAACCCCCTCCCTCCCTTGCCCCCATGTCTCTGTCTCTTCTTAACCCCCTCCCTCCCTTGCCCCCATGTCTCTGTCTCTTCTTAACCCCCTCCCTCCCTTGCCCCCATGTCTCTGTCTCTTCTTAACCCCCTCCCTCCCTCCCCTTTACCTTGATCCCTGGTGGCTAGTGGGGGCAGCCGGGGGATGTCTGCACGATACGTGCAGATATCCTCCATGCTGCCCGACACGGCAGTCTATTATGACGGACAGCTGGTCCGTCATAATAGTCTGCCGTGTCGGGCAGCATGGAGGATATCTGCACGTATCGTGCAGACATCCCCCAGCTGCCCGATTCTCCCTGGTGCCTAGTGGGGCAGCAGAGGATGTCTGCGCGACGAGCGCAGACTCCCCTGCTGCCGCCCGGCACGCTCGCCGGGACTTCTGTGACGAAAGCGGAAGTTCCCGGCTTCTTCACAGAAGCCCCGGCGGTCGTGCCGGGCGGAAGCAGGGGAGTCTGCGCTCGTTGCGCAGACTTCCCCTGCTGCTAGAGAGGGGGATCCAGGTCCCCTGCAGCCCTGCTGGGGACCTGGATCCCTGTCTTATAGTCTGACCTCAATTTGAGATCAGATTATAAGAAGACCTCGAATGTAAGACGAGGGGGATTTTTCAGAGCATTTGCTCTGAAAAAAACCTTGTCTTATAATCGAGCAAATACGGTATTTGCTCTATACAGTATTTGCATTGATACTACTGCTGAGTGCTGAGGGGTTAACTATAACTTATTGGTGAAAATGATCCTTTATCCAAAATGATCCGTCCAAAATACTTCTGGTCCCAAGCATTTTGGATAAGGGATACTCAATATGTATGTGGCTAGACCCCATTTATCTTTTGGCCACCACGTTAAAAAACTCTCATCATAATGTTATCCAAAACTAGGCCCTGTACAGAAACAAATCCTGCCTAAGCCCCACAGTATGTAACTGGATTGTACAAATGCTAATGACAATCAATGATTATGGAGATGTAGTGTATGCACCTTCACTGCAAACTCACCTTCATAAACTTACTGCATTGTTTAACTCTGCCACTTTGTGCTACAATGTAATCACATGACCCACCATTGTAAAATGTTAAAATAGTTAAAATGGCTACAACTGGAATCCAGACGCACCCTTCCAGCCTAATGTTTAAGAACTTTTCAGGGAAGCTCCCACCTTACCTGAGTAGAATCCCCTCCCCAGCTTTTCCCACCTCCCATAACTTCCGATCTATATTGGGTCAACATATTCCAAAAATTCCACAACTAATCTTTAGGAAAGCAAGAAATATTAAAACAACATTAGCTACTAGTGCATTGAAAGAGACAGGGATACCTGGCAAAGAGAGGGAGAAAGTGTTTTGGAAATGTAACCGCTGCAAGGCTTGTAGATTTAATCCTTATACAATCAGTGAATTTACAGGTAATGTCACCAGAGAAACCTTTCAGATCAAAACACATATAACATGCGTCACCCGCTTTGTAATTTATGTTTGCAGTGCCAATACGGCCTAGAGTACATATGAAGAACCGTGTGACCACTGAAGAAATGCATATTAGAACATTGGGGTTGTATCCAGAAACATTCAGTTAAACACTCAGTCCCAGTACATTGCATTTTGTGTGTAAATTGTAATCTAAGGAAAGTTAGCTTTGTGGTTTTGAACACGTTGAGATGGATTTTGGGGGGGAGGACTGCAGTAAAAGGTTGGCCCAGAGAGAGGCCTTTTGGATACACCGCCTTAGAACCCTGCAACCATAAGGGAATAACACTGATTTTGTAATGGGTATTTTTCTGTAGTATTATGTGATCCTTTATATATCTTGGTCTTATATACTTTGTGTGTATTTTTCATATAGCTAAGTATTGCACTTTTGTTTTTTTATTTTCACATTTATTCATATTTATTTCTAGCTTTATTTTTATTCGGATTTATTTTCTTCTTTATGTCTATTCCAATTTTTATTTTTACTTTTCTTAGTATTATTATCATTTTAGTGTTACATTATGTTTAATATTATTTATCTGTATATATATATATATATATATATATATATATATATATATATATATATATATATATATAATTCCAATATGTCTGTGTTTAAAATGTCTTTGTTAACATGCATCTTTTGTTTTGATGCCTCTATTTCATTTCCATTTAAGGTTCAGTATAATTTATGCACTCGCTTTGGACTGTAGAGCTTGCATTACCTTTTACACCCACCAAGAAAATGGCGCACTCAGTGGTTGGGCAGGTCTCAGAAAAGGGTCAGAGAAGGAAGTAACGCCTCCTATTTCATGCAATGAATGGATGTAGTGAACTCACAGCTATTACCATTTGCCGAAATGAGGATAATGAGACACGGAGTATATTTATAGAATAAGAGTGTTTGATGTATTAGCATAGGTTGTGTGTTCAGCACAATATTTCATTTAATTTTGCTCCTGAGGAAGCCTTTGCATATGGGATGAAACGTGTAGAGCTACATTTTGGAACATCTATACATACAGCATCCCCTCTTGTTGTTGTCATCGGCGGTGGTTTCATATCTACATGCTATTTGTCCTTAGTCGATATCTGGGAGTGTGGCATGTCCCTGTAAGGGTCAGCGTCTTTTCTATTGCGGCCAACACAGAGGCACCAATAAATCATATTTGTTCCAACACACACCACCAGCAACAGGAGGGTGAGGCTAACACACAACCTTTATCACCAATCACCATCCAATTGTGTTGTGCATTTTTTAGATATAAAATGCAACTTATTTGTGAGTTAGTTTTTAATAAATGTAAATGTTAACATTTTGCTTATACAGTGTTGCACTATTAGTTTGTTTATTTTATCTTTTATTTATGGAGCTTTCCCTTCCTCCAAGTATATATTTGTATTAAGGGACATTGGAGTCCCCTTGGGCAGAGGATATTTTTATCTGGTATATGGATTTTGTTGTATACCACAATACAAAAAGAAAGTGTCTCGAACAGAGCACTACGATTACGTAATAACCTCTCGGAAACCATCAAATCTTCCTCCAGTCTAAAATCCCTCAAGAGATCTCTGTCATTATATCTAAATAATTATGTTTTTTACCGGTGTGTGTTAAATTTGTATATTTGTAATTTAATATTTTGTATTTAATTTATAATATTATATTGTACTCTACTGTAACAATGCAAAGTTTGTGGACCCAGGACATACTTGAAAATGAGAGAGATCTTAATGTGTCCTCCTTGGTAAAATACAATATAAATAAATACAATTAAGTATGTTATTGATACCATTTGATTACCATTGTCAGAGGGCAGATATCTTGGGTCAACTCTTTCTTTATCTGAATACTGGCATCTGATCCACCTGACCAAAGATTCTAAACAACATGTATGCCTCCTGATAGAGGTATACTGAGCCAAAGAGAGCTTAATAAAGTACTTTATTTGTATTCTTTCATTACTGCATTTCTATTTAAAATGTCTACACTTGATGCAGTTTTCAAAATTAACAGAACTTCATTGTTGACAGTTTTCCTTTAATAATTAGAGGCTGTAGAGTAACATTTCTATAGTTTCTTGGTGTATAGTAATTTTAAAGAAGAAATCAAGGTGTATACTTATATATACTTTTTCAGAACATACTTTGAATTATGCAATGTGTTTGTATCAGTTGTTAACTATTATACTAATTATTTTACTGCTTAGTAAGCAACATCTTTTAGCGCAGTTGGAGTATGGCCCCAATGGACTGTAAAATCTCCTCAGATATAAAGGTTTTTCCAGATGTGCTGATTTTGTTAAATGTTGTGGTGGAGTTGTAGGCATCTGGAAATTATAGTTTAGGCTTTAAAAATCAATTCACATGTCGAACTCAAAGGTAGCAAGTTTAGAAATGAAAAAGGTATACATTCTTATATACTATGTTTATTTTTTTTCTTTATAAGACATGGACAAAAAAGTATAAAAACACAAAGAAAGAAAACAGACAGATTAAGACAAACATAATAACAAATGATACTGTAGTAGTTCGATTGTATTTTATAGTCTATGCTACCGGGTTATTGGGCATATGGGTGATCTAGTTCCCGGACGTTTTGGTTTCTTAACTTATTCTACCTTCTCTGTATTGCCTGTATTCTCTCTCCTTTGTACCTTATTCTCTCCCTCCCTCCGGCCCCAACACTTCCTATTTACATACTCAAATACAATCTTATCACATAATGATGTTATTAATAAAGACAAAAACCTCCCTTAACAGCCTCTGACCTTGTCAGGATACCCTTCCTCCTTCATTCTTAATCCTAAGTGCCCAGTTCTCCCATATGATTATTCTTGGGCTTGTATAATTATCTTGTCTTAAGATTTCCACCTCCATCTTGCACTGTATTGCTAACTGGTTTTTAATCATTGGCCATGTCGGAATGGTGGCTAATTTCCAATGTTTAGCTATTGCCAATTTGGTTGCGACCAATATATGTATAATTAGATCTTTTTTGTCTTTAGACATGTTTGGCCATCCCATATGTAATACATATACGGGGCAGGTATAGTTTAACATTACCCCTATTTCCTCCTGGCATAATTTCTCTATATTCCCCCATATCTCTGTAAGGACTGGACATGACCACCAGATATGAACATAGTCTGCTCTATTAGCTCTGCATCTCCAGCATGTGGAAGGAATTGTGGGGTACAACAATGATAACCTAGAAGGGACATAGTGCCATCTATTGATGACCTTATAGTGGCTTTCTACTAGGCTTAGGCAGTGTGTTGCTGATGCTACTGCGTTAATGGAGCTTATCCATTCCTCTCTTGTAATGTTTATTTGCAGATCTTTTTACCAGGACGTTATTGCTGGAATAGGAGGAATTGTTTTGTATATTTCAAAAACTGAGAGACCATGTTTTTATTGTTTATGTTGTTTATTATCTTATTAAAGGCTTTCAGTCCTTCTGATTGCTCCACCTCTATTTTGTTTGTTAGAAAACGTTTTATGCTCAGATTTGGGAATAACTCCCTGGGGGATAGTTTGAATTCCTGTTTAATCTCTTCAAATGATTTTAAGTTATTCTCTTGTACTATATGATTTATTTTCTCTATTACCTTATTTATCCATCCATTCAAGTTAGGGTTCGCTACATTGTTCTCTATCATTGTTAGAGGGATATATCCTAAAAACCTGTCCTCGATCCCAAGATATTTTTTCCATCTGTTCCAAACAAGTAGAAGATTTTTGAGGACCAAGCCTGGATATGTTCTCTTTTTATTTTGGGAGCCACAGAAAAAGGCCAAGAGGTCTTTAGACTCTGCCATGTAAGCCTCAATATTAGCCCAGAGTTCCCCAGTTCTATTCATCTTCAAACTTAAACGTAGGTGCGCTAGTCTACATATCTCGTGTATTTCCCTAATATTAGGCATGCCCAGCCCTCCCTTTTTTGTTTTTAGATTCAAGGTTTTTTTTATTTATTCTTGGTTTTTATTTCTGCCACATGAATTTGTCAAAGGTTCTTTGAATTATTGATAGCTAGGGTTTTGGTATATTCAGAGGGAGCATGAGTAGTATGTAACTTATTTTAGGAATCATATATGACATTAACACATTTAGCCTACCTAGCCACGATATCTCAGAATTTCTCAAATTTAGTAACTGTTTATTCATTTGTTTTATTAAAGGAAGAATATTAATTTAAATAGTCTTACTTGGGTTCCTTGGAATCTGTATACCCAAGTGCGAAAATTGTTTTTTGACCCAAATAAAATTATATTTCAATATTATGCTATCTCTCTCTTCTTTGTGTATATTTTTAGTGAGTATCAGAGTTTTATCTCTGTTAAGTTTAAGATTTGAAAAGCGTCCAAAAGTTTCTATAACTATCATAAGTTCATCCAATGCTTCCTTAGTATCGCCTAATGTTATTAGGATATCATCTGCATAAAGCAATACTTTGTACTCTACATGGTTAACAGTTATTCCCATTATCTTTTTATTAGCTCTGATTTCATTAGCCAATGGTTCGATAAACAGTAGGTACAGTAGGGGGGACAGGGGACAACCCTGCCTCGTTCCATTACTTATCTTAAACCACTCTGAAACGATACCCCTGCCCATGGTCCTAGCCTTTGGTCCATCATATAGCTTCATAATGGCGTTGAGTATTCGTCCCTTAAAACCAAAGGCCCACAGGGCTGCCTGGAGGATTTCCCACCCGAACCTGTCGAAGGCTTTCTCTGCATCCAACGACAGGGTCAGGCACGGGACTCCCAACCTCTGGACATAGTCCAGGATATATATTATTTTCCTCGTACTATCCCCAGAAGACCTTTCCCTCATGAAGCCCACTTGGTCCCCATGGATTAAGTCCGGTAGTATAGTCTGTATTCTAGTTGCCATTATACTTGCGTATATCTTGATATCACAGTTCAATAATGATATAGGGCGATAGCTTTTTACTTGTTCTGGGGGTTTCTGAGGTTTCAATACTGGTATGATATTTGCATATAGTAGTTCCTCAGGGATTTGTTTTCTTCTATCATGCCATTAATGAGCTTTGTAAGATGTCCTGCTAATTCCTCTTTGAACGTAGTATAGAATAGATTAGGATACCCGTCAGGTCCTGGGCTTTTTTTTTTTTTTTTTAGCCTATCTATTGTTTCTCTTTCCAGGAAGGGTTTATTGAGGAAATCTAATTTATCTTCTGTTATTTGTTTCATTTTTCTATCCTTAAAATATGTCGCTGGGTTTTCTATGTTTTTGGGAAGATTATAGAGCTTCTGATAAAAATAATTAAAGGCTTTCCCTATCCCCTCCGGCGTTAAATTTGTACCCTCTTCATTTAGAATTTTTTGAACAATTTTGGTGCTTTTCTTTCCATTTAATTTATTTTCTTAGCATTTTATTTGCTCAATTACCCTGATAATACCACTTTTTTTAATATATTCCATCCTTTTGATTGTTTGTGCCAAGAGGATATCATTTATCTTTTTATTCAACTCAGTTATTTGATTGCTTAATTGAATTGTGGGGCTAATTTTATTAATCTTGACAGCATCACATAAAAGTATATACAGATCGGAGAATGGAGCCCCTCTGTTTTTTGTCTTGATTGATCCCATTTTAATCAAATGACCCCTTAAACACACCTTTATAAGTGCACCAGACTATTGTGTCTGGCACTTCTTTTTTCTTGTTTTCATTAAATAAATATTTTGTGATTTCCCTTACTTCCTCAATGTCTTTTACATTTTTTAGCAATGCGTCATTTAGCCGCCAGCTGTTTCTTGTATTACGAATTGACCCCATATTTCGCATTCTTATATACTATGAATATTTTTAAGACTAAAGCAAAATAAAACCTACTTGGACATAGATATACAAAAAAGAAAGCCATGGAATATTGTGTCTGAAAGAATGTTACATTTGCTTAAATTGTAAATTACAATTAAAACCATGTAAAAGGCCTTGATTCTTATATCACTCTCACACTGCTAGTGATAAAAGTAGTATCTGGAGTTTTAAACACACAATGCACAGTGAAAAAAAAATGAAAACAGAAACCCCTCACTTGCCTAGCATGTGGCAACATGTTTTTTTTTTATTCTCTTCCTACCTACAGACTTTACTAGGGGTTAGGGACTTGAGCAAAAACTCTTTTAAAGATATTCTTATTCTTAAATGGATTTTGATGCAGAAAAAAATGTGCATTGTGCAGGTGGTTCACTGGAAGTTATACTAGAGTTACTTTGGTGGCTGGAGTATCCCTTTAAATCCAGTCCCCTTTTGTATCAAATCAGAGATGTTTGAAAAATAGTAGCCACAGAAGTGTCATTAGAAAATTCCAGTTCTTAGAAATGATCCTCTTTAATGTGACATTTTATACGTTCGGATGACAATTGTCCTGAAATGGCTCAAAAGTGATCCCAAATATGTTTTTTGGTACTCAGTAGAAGGACAGTATAAGTGGTGGAAAATGAAAAAAGTATGTGCATTTCCTAAATGGCCATATTTTGTGGAATTATTATGTACAGCTTCAAGCATCCACAATCTCTAATAAAATGTCAGTATGAGTCAAAACCATATTGAGAATCCTGGAAAAGGGTTCTGTAACCTAGACCGTTAGATAATAAGGAAAATGTATGCTTAAAATTTAAATCTAGTTATTTTGTAATGTGTTCTAAAACACTGGAACCCCATTAATCGGGAGCTATTATCTAGATACACCAATCAGCCATAACATTATGACCACTGACAGGTGGCAAGAAGCAGTGTGATGATTTGGGCAACGTTCTGCTGGGAAACCTTGGGCCCTGCCATTCATGTGGATGTTACTTTGACATGTACCATCTACCTAAGCATGGTTGCAGACCATGTACACCCTTTCATGGAAACGGTAATCCATGTTGGCATTAGACTATTTCAGCAGGATAATGTGCCCTACCACAAAGCAAAATTTGTTCAGGAATGGTTTGAGGAACACAACAATGAGTTCAAGGTGTTGACTTGGCCTCCAAATTCAACAGATCTCAATCTGTGGGATGTGCTGGACAAACAAGTCTAATCCATGGGGACCCCACCAATTTACAGGACCTACAGGATCAGTATTTGATGCCAAATACCACAGAACATCTTCAGAGGTCTAGTGGAGTCCATGCCTCGATGGGTCACAGCTGCTTTTGTCTCAAAACAGGATCTACACAATATCAGGCAGGTGGTCAAAATGATAGATGTTTATCCAAATGTATGTGTGAGTGTGTGTATATGTATATCTAACACAGCTACATTCATATTATTTGGATTCAACATAAAACATTTACCTTTAGATTAATACTTAAACACATTTACTAATGTCATATACAGTGTCTACGTCTGAAATGTAGTTTCTACAGTATTTTCTTTTTTTAATGGTTTATGTGGACTGCATAATCTTAAAAAGTCAAATATTTTGACCTTTTCTCAAGATGAAACATTTTATAGCTGGCTTGTGCACAATATAAAATAGGATTTGTGATGTTGAAAGGGAAATGAAAATGCCGGATTAGCTGAAGAGCACTTCCTCCAGGAAACTGATTACACTTTAAGATGAGTTCCCTATCAAGCGTTCTTTTTTTACTCGTCTACCCATCTGTCGGTCTGCGGAAAGAGAACACTGGGAGACACACCGTATCTTACATGTCACTCTATAGTTTAATGGAAAACCCCTCTTCACTTTCTTTCTGCTTATTAAGTGAAAATCAATCTGTTTGGAATTAGAGAGGTATCTTTAATACTTTAGACATTACTGGCCGAGACTCTCATGATGCTCGAGCAGCAAACTTTCTGCTTTAGGATTGCCACCTTGTCTTAAAAAGAAAAAGAAAATACCAGCCATGCTGTAGACTTAACATTTCCCTCAAGTCTATTTTTTAGCTGTCTATTGGTAAAATATTGACTGTGTCATGCTGGCCTACTAACTGATTATAGCACTGTATGAGTTCTTCACCCTGAACCAGCTTCTGTAGCTATACCAAGAGGTTCAGCCAGCCCGGGACATAGAGGATCCTTAGGAAGCTGTTGGACTAGATAGCAATATACAAATAGTAGAATAGCAAATAGGTAAATGGTAACAGTCACTCAGTAACACATTCAGGCAAAGAACAGGACCAATCAGCAATTAACACACCTTGCAAAGAATAGATGAAGAACAGGCATAGATGCGATTAAGAAAACCTGTATCCTGGCTTTTCAGTTTCCATTCTGTCTTTGCTATTCCATTCAGCCTATTTTGTATTTTTGTTTCTGGGTTCTGTATTCTGTTATCCTTGTGTGTCCTATGCTTCTTGTTCCTGGCCACAGTGGGGGCATTTCCTAGTTCCAGGCCACAGTTCTGGCATTTCCCAGGTCCCTGTTCTTAGTGGCACCTGCCTAAGCCTAGCCTCAGACTGGCACCTGGCCAAGTCTTGCTACAGACCAGTACCTGCTCTAGCCTAGCCATAGACTGGCACCTGCCCTGAGCCCTATAAAAAGGGTTCCCTGAGTCTCTTAAATGGGATGATCTGTGTTCCTAAGTGGGATGACCATTCCAGGTTTTCACTGATTCCTTCTGCCTTGTTTCTCTGCTTCTCTATATGTGCTCCACCCATTGCTTTAGTTTCCTTTCAGTCTTTAGTCCTCTGGGCAGCTGTCTACAGGTATTCTCTGTTTGTAAGTATGTGCAATGTTAACCTTTAAAATACCGTATTTTCCGGCGTATAAGACGACTTTTTAACCCCTGAAAACCTTCTCAAAAGTTGGGGGGTCGTCTTATACGCCGGGTACTGGGATTTACTCACCTATTTTCTGCTCTGTCTCCGCTCGCGCTGTTAAGCCGGTCCGTGGCTGTGAGGGAAGCGTTGTGAGCTCCACTGAGGCCGCGCGGCTCAATAAAGTCAGTTTAAACTTTTTTTTTTAAACAATACTTTATTATCCGCTCGGCCTGAGGGGAGCTCACAACGCTTCCCTCACAGCCACGGACCGGCTTAACAGCGGGAGACAGAGCAGAAAATAGGTAAGTACTGGCGATTGAGGATTGGGGAAGGGGGAGGAGGGTGGCAAACTCTATATTTTAACCTAAAAGGTTAAAATATAGATGCAATTTTTTCGGCTTATAAGACGACTTAGTTGGGGGGTCGTCTTATACACCCAGTCGTCTTATACGCCGGAAAATACGGTATGTTATTCTTCGCTAATAGTAGTTAGGGACTTGCCTAATGCGGGGTACCTTGCTGTGGTGGGCAAGCTAACATCTAATTGGCCCCTGTTTGTAGTCTTAGTTATATTTGTGCCTATCGCTTTAAGTTCTGCATGTGCCCTTTGTCTGTGGCCTGCGTTATTCCTATGTTTTTATTCTGCAACCCTGGGCCTTGTATTATTTATCCTTAGTTTGTTTTCTGCTTTATCTTGCTTATGTTTTTCCTGTGTCCTGTAGCCCTCTACACTCTTTAACTGTATTTTCAGTTTTGTTCTCCCTCAGTTACTTTCTGCCTTCACACTGCTTGGTTTTCATTTAGTTAATTCTGTCCTTGTGATCTGGATACAGCAGCTAGTTCACAGGGCCTGGGCTGCATAAATTTGGGATCCCAAACCTCCAACGTATTGCAGCTGCCCAGCAACAGGTCCTGTGTCTCCATCCTGCAACGTAGCTTCTGATATCGGGCGCTCAGGGTCCCTTACCACCTGGACCCTGTGCGTGACACAAACTAGTATAGGTTGCAGTAAGGGACACAGAGCTTTCACTACTAATGATTGTGAAGATAACAGCAGATGGAACTGGAGCACAAACTGTTGCAGAGCTTGTACTTCACAGAAGATCACAGCAAATGGAAACGGCATGCAGAGGAACAAGGCAAGCACAAAACAAAGACACCAAAGTATCTGGTAACTGCAGGGCCAGTGGGAATGTCCAGAAAATATTATTTTTTTGCTGCACAATTGCAGAGACTGTAGAAAGTATTAGAGCAGCTCAATTAATTTCAGGTATAAATGTGGAAGTAACAATTATCTCCACTTTGCAAGGGCTGCAGCACTTTCTCCAAGAAACCCACAATGTAAAATAGAGATCTGAAGGGTTGTTGCAATCCAGTAGTGTATTTAGTAAATCTATAAACACCAACCAGTTTGAGCACTGAGCACTATTTTCAAGGTGAGCATCAAGATAAGAAAACATGTGAATATATATACCCTGCTAGTCAACGTGACCAGAGCAAAGGTCAATATCAATTAACACAAACTATACATAATACAAAAATGGAATCAATAGAAAAGCATAAAATATAGACATTTACAAAGTTTACAACAACAGCCCAATTTAATTCTCTCTTGAGACCTGCACAACTATTCTTGTTTGGAAAAGCCCCCAATTCAGAAATAAATAAAAAAAAAACTCTCACCAAAGGAATATCTGAAACCTGACTCTATCTATAGGTGGAGCTGCAGCTACTTCCAGACCAAAATAGTGCAAAGAGCCATGTTTAGTTTAAAAAAAATGGACAACCATAGCATTATGTTACCATTTTTTTTCTTCGTTCCTACTGATGGATTTGTGTTTTTTGTATGTAGGCAAATAAGAATAAAAATTACAAAGGGGGTTGAGCAATTTATAAATTAGTTGATATGGATCCTTTTCCAAGTGTAGGGAGAGTTGATCCATTTCACATTATGAGGGCTGGCTCAATCAAGTCTCACTATTGGTTTCCTTCATTAGGTCATTATGAACCAATTTGTTCCTCAGCTTAGGTAACACTGCTTAAGGATATGCCAGTGTCATGATGGACTCTCACCTATCTGGCCAGAAATGGGAGAATGGAACGTGGAGTGATGACATATAGGAGTATTTGGAACTCTTATAGTAGCAGTAGGTGAGATTATTTAATACATGATCAGGGCATCCACAAGTTTTACAGCATTGTAGTAACTCACATTCCTCCATCCTTCCAATCACAGGATTGTTACACAATCTATTAGCTTGAGATATTTGTCTCTTAGGGATATTCAGAAACCATAGCTGGGGGTGACATGAATCAAAAATAGAATAACATTTACAGCCATGGGTTTCCTGTATAGCTTATTTGCGAGAGCATTATGAGCTTTTTATATCACTATGACTAGAAACTCAATGGGGGTTATGTATAAAAACTCCTGCACTGCAAAATATCAGGTGAGGTCTAAAAAAGGTGCAATCACTATTTGATATGGATAACAGCAATTGTGCCCTTTTTTTATAACTCAGACATTTTGCAGTGCTGGAGAACTACCGGTTCTCCAACACTAATCAGGCACTTTTAAGTGACTTATTTTTTTATATATTGACAATGAGCACTAGCACTACCCAGAAGTTCTTTTATTGTGGAGGTGGCATAGGTGCACACTCCGATAGCGCCATTAAGGGCATGTGCATCTTGTTTATACTATAGAAAAACATGTTGTTGATAAATATATGGCAACCAAAGTTCCCATGGATTTCTGGGACATAGACTACTGATTGCTCATATTTTTTTTAGATCTGAATTAGACACTTTAGGAGCCATAGCAGCCCCCATGGCTATTCCACTGACTTGCATATAATGTCTTTGGCCAAATTTGAAATAGTTATTGGTAAGGGAAAAGCTAAAAAGTTCACTAAAAAATATCAGCTGGGGAGCAGAAGACTGGAAAGTAAGGGGTTTTGAGCCCATATTTTAGAAATCATGGGAACTGTTCTGTGATGGGGGATATTGGTATAAAGGGATTCTATGTCCATAATACACAAAAAGGTGTCTGGACCAATCGGAATCTCCTTAAACATGTTTTTGGGCATGATAACTCTCTTTAAGTAATGAGATCTCTTTCTATCTGGCAATAAAAGCAAGGTTCACATAATTGCTTAACACATTCACAGACCTATTCAATGTTATTTGGAATGACAAGGGAGCAACCCATGTCTGCCAGGGTGAGAATGATATTTGGATAATTTTTCAAGCGATTTAATACAGGCTTTCAGATTGCCTTGAGACCCATAATTATGGGGACTCTGGTACAATCTGTCCAAATATCTAGGTACCACATTCTGAAAAGTATATGTAACATGGGAATTGGGAATACATATAGATTTGACCACTTTTTTGATACAAATAGAGATTGAATCCTCTAACTCTGAAAACACTGAATGTGACAGTGAGAACTCTACATATTATGGTAGACAGAAAAGGGACAAAAACACACAAATGTGTAAAGAATGAAACAAACTAAAACTAAACCTTTCAACACTAATAGTAGAATGTTAATCTTAACATACATGCCAGCTTTCCTGGTCAGGATCATGGGACGCGGTGGGGGCGGAGCCTAAAGTGGGCAGGGTTAAGTGATGACGCAAGTCTCAAGTACAAAAACAGGATTGTCTCAGCAAATTCAGGACTATTGGCAACTAAGTACAGGTAAGTCCTCTATATAATCCAGCTGACAGAAGTATACTTATGATATATATCCCTATACACTTTGTGGGAGAACGTGTGTGTTGTAAAGACTGGGGATGTGGCACAGCAGAAAAATAGAATTGGGTGCCAGGAGCTTTTTACCATTTAATAAAGATACTTAATTGCACTTCTTTATAAGCAGGTGTATCACATGGTTCTAGTGATGTGGTTTCTTGCCCATCTTGGTGTGTTGTGAAAGGTATGTTGCAATAAATGAGTGAGGTGGCAGCTTTTTCATAAGCTCTATTTCTCTCACCTCCCCCCTCCCCTGCTGTGCCTGTTAATTCTATTATTAAAGTAATTTTTTACTTTTACACTTTGTGTGGCGCCTCCATGCTGTGGGAGTATTGATTTATGTTTGTTTTGGTGTTGAGGAAGGCGTATAGCACCCAGAATTGCCTGACTCCAGAGCTAGGAGGAAGTGCATTGCTGTATAGAAGGTTTCACCACCAGACACTGCTCCTGGGATTACTTGGCCGTGCATTGTCCATTCAGAGATCTGTATATTCAGGTTGAAGAGTGGTGAGGTCTCACTATATATTTTATGCTATCAAGACAAAGGTTGAATAACCTTTCAGCTAAATTAGTTTTTCTGTTGGGTAGACAATATTTTAACCATTGGATCCATGGCTTTTCTCCCTGAAGGAAAGGAGTGCTAAACACAACTAAATATTTTCACAGTACCTAGGAGCATAAGCCCCCCTTCTGGTAGTCAGGTCTTCCCTTAAAGTGAAGTTATTATATATATACTTGGTGTTTGGACAACATGCTAATTACTGTGGAAATGTGATGTCATCACAAATGTGTGTTGGGGCGAGTGGATGTCTGTCGCTACCTTTGGCATTTTGTCGTCCCTTTGTTAAAAAGAACTTGATATATTGCCAGCAATGGGGCTAGTGCAATGTATAGCTGTATCTGCGTCCACTTTAAAGCTTTCTCATGACAGGTACACTTTAAAAATACACTGTTTACTAGATCTAAGCACAAAATTGTTAGCGCCACTCCATATTTATACTTTTTTTTTTTAATACACTGATTAGAAAATATAAGTAAATCCATCCCTCTATGGTCTATAGCAGCCTGATTATAAACATCAGAATGCATTCTGCAATCATAACACATTTTTATGACATTTAATATATCACTATTTTCGTTTTACATCTTCTGCTTTGAATGTCAGTCGTTATCACATTAAGAGCAAAAGAAGATTGATATTAGTATCTAAAATTTATTTAAAGAATGCTTTATCTGGAAACAGAGTATTCTGTGTATAATATCGCCAAATATAATGAAGGTGACATGCATAGCTGAATAAGGATCCTTCACTGCCATCTAAATGCAAATCCCATTGACTGCCTTCTTCATTTTACACTGTGTGCAATAATCACACCTGACATGCCTAACAAGCTGATTGTATCACAATCTCCGTGCATTTAAATGTTTATTATTTTAATTTACCTCTGAATCATCAGTCCTAAAATGAAACATTAATTTAAATAATATGAACCTGATACAAATGTGTCATGATTTTCTGAAAAGTGCAAATTATTATTAGAGGTCATTATCCGATTATAAAGAAACCTAATAAAGAAAACTCCAGTGCACAAAGGAATTTAATATACAAAGTAATATCTGGCAGATGATTATTCACACGTTTAGGACCATGGCCACAAAGGCCTATTTGACTTGAAGGCTGCGAGGAACAGATTCATTTGCAGGGCTTCTTTGCACTGTTTTCTAAATTAAGTTTAAAACCAGTTTATTTAGATGTAGTAGAATATCTTAGAATTTTTGGTTACGTGTCTCAATATGGCATTTTGGATCAGTTGTTGTTGTTTTTTTTTTTCATATCGACCGTGGAGTTGATAGATGTGGCCCTAACCCTAGTGACAAGCATGGAAGCTGATCTGGAACTTTGACTAGTAACTACAGTAAGTACATGAATTAGACAAACCCATGTATCTGCACAAAACTCATTTTGTTTTCGAAATGTAATGAAAAAAACAAAATGTGTTTCGTGACACAAAGTAATCAGATTCACACACAGACATGTTTCCATAGACAAGCACAGCAAGAAAAAACATTAGGCTTGTGTGAATTAGGAGAAAACCCAAGAATGGCAATTTTGGCTATGGAATATGGGTTATGGGAATTACTTTCCTGGGTGCTGAACACATGTTATTAATGCTCATTTGTCCAGGTCCATCAATATCTAGCGAATGTCACCTCATGCCTCAACACACCCGATATTGGAGAATCACTAAATTGTACCAACTCAGGTAGAACTGAATTGCAAGAGACAGAAGCCAGATCCTGTCTGACAAACACTACCTCTCAACAAGCAGAAAGTCTATGTGCTGACCATATGTATTCTACCCATCTCATGTGCTTAAAAACTGGAGTAACTATGGACAACAAGCGCTTGCCAAATTATAAGGTTGAGGCAACAATGAAACCTGCACTGAAAACTCTTTGGATTGCACACGGAGTAGTTTAATATAGTAATTACATCATTGGTCCTCTACAAGCATTACAGAAGAGGGCAGCTAGAATAAGATTTAGGAAATATAAGTTGGCTGACACATCAGAAGAACTGAGGGAAACTACACTGGCTTCCAGTCCTGTTTATAGTACCTACGACACTAACTGAAAACAGACTTTTAAATTAATAGGTGATGTTTACCCCCATCTTTCTTTTAAGGTCCTTTACTCACCCTCATCTGCCCTTTGCAACAAGTACACCATAATGCAAAGAAAGAAGCGGAAGTCAGTCACCCTCAGTAGAAGGTGTGGTTCTCTCAAATATCACCCTCCATCTATCAGGGAACAGCATAAACAACATAGCCCATTTTATTCATATCTTTTCGTTGTTATTGTTAACCATAATAAGAGATTGCTACAGAACACTTTGCTTTACTTTGCCAAGTGGCAACATAAATATGAATAATCATACATGTGGCGAACGTCAAAAGTAACAGAGTTCAATATTGACACAATAGTATCAAAAAAGTCCATGTCTTTATTAACTTCCCTTAGATTTGGGCACTTCCCCAAAGCAATGTAGCATGGTGAAAAATAAAGCAACTGCTGGTATTTTTTTTAAATAACATATAATATCCATATACAAATACTGACCACTTTCGGCACAAAGAGCCAGTGTAGTGTCGGGGTCTCTTACCAGACGGAAGTGGAGTCCAGATGCAGATGACAATAGGCACTATTGTACAAATAAAGACACCAACCAGAGTTATTGAGCATGGGAAAAACAACTTGGTTGGTGAGTTGGTGCACAAAGGCGGTAATGTCCAAAGTAAGGTACAGGAGGGCAAGGCAGAAATCAAGGTCAGACAATCCAAGGTCGTGGGCTGGGAGCTGAGGGTCGAAGTCAGGAACAGGCAAGGGTCAGGACAGGTGGCTCAAAGTTCTTAGACAAGAAGGGAAGTAAAAGGTTCGGCAACAGGAATCAAAAAATTCAGCAAGGCACAAACAGTAGTAAGTAAAACTTAACTAACTGACAGCTCCATAAACCAGAAGCAATGATACTCAGGTAAGGTGCTGTTTATATAGGCTGTAGGTAATGAGCTTGTAACCTGGGATGTTGGTATGGAGATCCGTTATAGACACACCCCTGCGTGGTGAGTCATTGGTTGGGGACTAGGAGGTGTTCTTCTGGAGATGTGGACTTGCACCTGCCATATTGCATCTCTTTATTGGCGACATAAAACATGCGTCCACCATCTTGGATTTGTACCCACGGTGTTTTGAAGATCTTGGATTTTCCAAGTGGCGAAAGCATCGCGGAGGGGCAGCTGGCTGCAGTTCCATAATCGGAACATCGCTGGACACGGGGGTAAGTGTGACAGCCAGTTTGAAAATGAATAATCTGTTAACCAATCACTGTAAGAATATATACCCTATGTGGTCACATGTCTCTGTTTAATGCCACATCAATTATATAGAGAACAAACCATTAAAGTAATGGTGGGGTAAAGGTGATGGAAAAACCCCTCTTGCACCCAAAAACAGGCGTTGGCTATTGCACTACTGTATATATTCTTCATGGCATCCTGTACCAAATCTGAAATTGCACTACAGAGATCCTTCTAGTATCCTGTGACTGTTAATGCAAACTCCATTTAGAGTGCACTTGTGTACCACATTATACATTGCTTCTAGTACTTTCCATGTGGTCCTGTCTACTTGCCGTATCACTATATCTGTGTTCCTGAGTCTGCCTGCTTCCAGTAGTTTTGCATCCACTCTGCCTTTGGTTGTTCCTGATTTTCCGACTGCCGCCTTTCACCCAGTGTCCACCATCGTCTGCCCAGATATCATCACTGCTTATGGTTAACCATAGCAGATCCTCTTTCCATTCAGGCTATTCATTGTGAGTAAGGAACCAACAAGAGTGTATTCTTCACATCCAGAGTTCTGCAGTACTACAACCTCTACAAGGGATGCTGGGTAGGCATATGCAAATCCGGTCAACACTGATCACCTTGTGTCTCTTAATCCATCAATTAAATACAAATACAATACTATAGCAAGATACATATATACAAAAACACACATAATATATTACCATATTTGCTTGAATATATGACAAGATTTTTTCAGAGCAAATGCTCTGAAAAATACCCTTTGTCTTACATTCGAGGATCGTCTTCTAATCAGACCTCTAAACAGACCTGGATCCCCCTCTCAAGCAGCCGGTGGATGTCTGTGTGATGCGCGCTGACATTCTCCACTGCTGCCTGACACTTCGGCAGGGACTTCTAAGACGGAAGCTGGGAGGTCATGTGACCTTCTGGCGGCCCATCATAGAAGACAGAAGTGTCGGGCAGCATCGCAGGATATCTGCACACATCGCACAAACACCCGTCGGCTTCCCCCGTTAGCCGATAGGGAGATTTGGAGCAAGTCTGGGAGGGGGAGAAGCTTTGGGTAAGTCTGGGGACAGCATTGGCAAAGTCTTGGGACAGCATTGACAAAGTCTGGGAGCAGCATTGGCAAAAGTCTGGGGGGCACGATTGGCAAAGATGTGGGGCACATGGCTGTGTGGGGGGCACGACTGACTAAGTCTAAGGGCAGATGACTGTGTGGTGGGATGGCTAAGTCTGGGGGGCAGATTGGCAAATAACAACAAGAAATGCATTTTTTTTCTATCATGATTTTTATTAAATAGGAAAAAACAGTAATACTTTTTTCCTATAACGGTAGTCTTATATTCAGACATTTTCTTATTTTCCTAAAAGAATATCCAAAGTTTGGTGGGGTCATCTTATTTTGGAGCAAATACGGTAATCTACACACATTTATAATACAATATACAATATGATAGTCCAATTTAATTCCCTACTTAGACCAGCACTGCTATTTTCATTTGCAAAAGCACCTACTTCACTAATCCAAAATGCCTCCTGTCAAAGGAAGGTTTGAAACCTATCCCCACGTCTACTGGAATGAGAATATACACTATTCCAAAAAAACAAAAAAACTCAAAGATGCTGGCGAGTCATACTTTGCTTCGAAATAATGAAGTGCCATATCATATATTTTTTCATTTTCCCTTCCCAATATTTTAGTGGTGTTTCTAATAGCCCATTTGTGTTCAGTAAGGTGTTCACATAAAGATCTTGTTGTGCACCAGTGTAACATTTAGAACAAGGACATATCAAAATATAAATAACAAAAGAAGTACAACAATTAATGAATTGATTGATATAGACACTCTTCCCAGTATAAGGGTGATTTAAACACTTGTCATTTTGTGTATTGTTGCAATGGGCACAATGTCCACATCTACAATTACTTTTAGGGGGTCGGGAAAGCCATGTTTCATGAATGGGCACTATATATATATATATATATATATATATATATATATAGAAACATAGAATGTGTCGGCAGATAAGAACCATTCGGTCCATCTAGTCTGCCCAATTTTTTTGAGTACTTTTATATGTCCCCCGTTCCCAGTATTATAGCTAAGATAGCCTTGTGTCTATCCTACACATGCTTAAAATCCTTGACTGTGTTTACCTCTACCACTTCTGCTGGAAGGCTATTCCATACATCCACTACCCTCTCAGTAAAGTAGTACTTCCTGATATTACTTTTAAATCATTGCCCCTCTAATTTAAGACTATGTCCTCTAGTTGTGGTAGTTTTTCTTCTTTTAAATATACTCGTTCCTTTACTGTGTTGTGTATATATATATATATTTTTTTTTTTTTTAAATATTAAATATTATTAATATTTTTACAATATAAAAAACAGTGACCATATTTAGTATCAGTATCTAAAATTGGATATCAAAAGGTTATTACAATATAAAAAGTTTTACAATGAATGAATACATCTTTAAAGTCAATATTTAAGGTAAAGTGCTATATCTTTATTAAATATCCTAATTCCAACTGCACCATAATAACTACCTATGGAAACCACACACGCACACCTAAAAACATATGCCCTCTTTGCTTTTCCAGTGCACAAATAAATTGCCCTTCATCTAGTTAATCGTGACAGAACCTGGAATAAAACACAGATTGTTAGTTGGTTGCTAAATGAGACCAAATATGTTAATGTTCTCTGACTTCCATCTTGCAGTTCCTTCAGTGTTAGACACTAGCCTCAAAGGTGACATCATAAATGAGGGAAAGGTTGACCAAGAGATTGTGGTAGCTGTTCCAAAAGAAGTCGTTTCTTATTTGCGAAACTGATTTTTAAATGCACAGTTATTGCAGTTATAAAATTAAACCATAAAACTATCAGTAAAACCATTTTTAATTATAATTGTTTTCTGACTGGGAAAATATTTCATCACTGAACCATGATTTCCAACTCTGTTGGGGGTCACAGCTTTTTGGAAATCTAATCGCCTGCCACTTGAAGCAAAGCACATTTTCCTGAAATGCATGTCTGCTACATAGAGCATTAATATGGAAATCAGAGTGAATGCTAATTTATATCACAAATCTAGATTTACAGGAATGGCTTTTTCTCTTACTTAGAGTATTAATAACATCCACATGCTAAGTGAGCATTATATTTGTGTATATATATATACATAATATCTCCACTGAACTAAATTATAAACGCAACACTTTTGTTTTTGCCCCCATTTTTCATGAGCTGAACTGAAATATCTAAGACTTTTTCTATGTACACAAAAGGCCTATTTCTCTCAAATATTGATCACAAATCTGTCTAAATCTGTGTAAGTGAGCACTTCTCCTTTGCTGAGATAATCTATCCACCTCACAGGTGTGGCAGATCAAGATGCTGATTAGACATTATTGCAAAGGTGTGCCTTAGGCTGGCCACAATAAAAAGGCCACTCAAAACTGTTCAGTTTCTGCAAATTAGGTGATGGTCATGGATGAATTGCACAACAATGGGCCTCAGGATCTCATCACTATCTCTGTTAATTCAAAATGCCATCAATAAAATGCACCTGTGTTCGTTGTCCATAACATACACCTGCCCATACCATAACCCCACCGCCACCATGGGCCACTCAATCCACAACGTTGACATCAGCAAACCGCTCACCCACGCAATGCCATACACGCTGTCTGCCATCTGCCCTGTACAGTGAAAACTGGGATCCATTCGTGAAGAGAACACCTCTCCAAAGTGCCAGACGCCATCAAATGTGAGCATTTGCCCACTCAAGTCGGTTACAACGACGAACTGCAGTCAGGTAGAGACCCCGATAAGGGTGACAAACATGCAGATGAGCTTCCCTGAGACGGTTTCTGATGGTTTTCTGTTTGTGCAGAAATTCTTTGGTTATGCAAACCGATTGTTGCAGCAGCTGTCCGGGTGGCTGGTCTATGATGATCTTGGAGGTGAAGATGTTGGATGTGGTGGTCCTGGGCTGGTATGGTTACACGTGGTCTGCGGTTATGAGGCTGGTTGGATGTACTGCCAAATTACCTGAAACGCCTTTGGAGACGGCTTATGGTAGAGAAATGAACATTCAATTCACGGGTGGACATTCCTGCAGTCAGCATGCCAAATGCACGCTCCCTCAAAACATGCAACATCTGTGGCATTGTGCTGTGTGATAAAACTGCACATTTAGAGTGGCCTTTTATTGTGGCCAGCATAAAGCACACCTTTGCAGTAATCATGCTGTCTAATCAGCATCCTGATATGCCACACCTGTGAGGTGGATGGATTATCTCGGAAAAGGAGTTAGTGCTCACTAACACAGATTTGGACAGATGAATGTACAATATTAAAGAAAAATAGGCCTTTTGTGCACATAGAAAAAGTCTTAGATCTTTGAGTTCAGCTCATAAAAAATGGGGGCAAGAACAAAAGTGTTGCGTTTATAATTTTGTTCAGTGTATATTGGCTAATTTATCTTATTACTTACCCTAATAAAACCTGGCTCATTCAAAGTTTTAGATTTACTTTCTGTATTATGATAGACAATTATTTGGATTCATTTAGCAAAGTTTCTTGTATAAATACTGTATGTTGCTTTTAGTGCTGTGGTGTTATTTTTAATGGCTAATGCCAAAATAACTCCAGTATGTTTCCAGCGCTATTTTGGAAACTAACATCCTGTCTAGTAACATCAGCATCCTGCATGAAAAAATAATTCTAAACTAACACCCCAGTGTTTGATAAAAATATATATTAAAATTGCTAAACAGAATACAAATAATAAATGACAAAAAAAAGAAAACGTGCACCAGTTATAAGACATATTAAAAACGTGTGTTTAAAAAAAGGATATCAATGTTTATACACAGCTGCAATCACTTGTGTGGTGCCTCACATCAAAAGCATAAAGTGAAAAAATTGGAGGAGTGATGTGCAATAAATAATACAAATAATAACCTATCGATAATGACGATAATAAAGGTGGACTATATAGATCTTGAAAATGTATCTTTTCACAAGCTGCTGCTGCTTCTGCCCTGTTGTTTTGTAGAATGATTCCACACTGTGGAAATAAAAGGTTACCATGAACTTCGAAAGTTTGTGAGGTGTGGATTTACCTGAATAACAGAACAGATGTGTTTAAATAATAGTATTTTAATAAAATTAATAGTTTATTTCATTACAATATGTGGTTTTATATTTTTGTTTGGCAAGGCAGGGATAGGGCAGTGAGAAGCGGGGCGTTGTTTTTTCAACGAAGGAATACAAATTGGTGATGAGAATGGTGAGTAACCAAAGGTTCCATGACTACTAACAAGATCCTACAGTATGAATTACTCATCATCATCAAATGAGGAGGATGAGGATATACTGGTCAACCTTCCAGTATTGTCAAACTCTAATCTAGGATTACATCGGGGTTAGTTGCTGGTTCATGTCTGCACCATCCTTAGGAAGTTGTGGATAGCTCATGATAGGCTTGGCTGGTCATGACCTATGGGATCCACTGCCTTGGGGGTATGCTAGTCAAACCACTCATTGGTGTGGGTTAAAGGTGCGACATTACAATCTATTCTCCATAGCGTTGTGTGCATCTTTGTTATGCAGTACATATTACATCATAGTAACTCCTAAGGTGGCTCTATTTTTTGTACACATGTTGAAGAATCTCCTGTATTCAGAGGCACATCAGAATATGAAATTCATGTGTTCACTTCACACCGATGTGCCCTGAATATGTCCAGACTTCAAGGACATGATTTAATAACCGAAAATCGGAGGTTCTTGGGTGTACCCTTCCCATCAAGTATCTAAACACTGCAAGCCAATATATATATATATATATATATATATATATATATATATATATATATATCTATCTATATCTATATATATATATATATATATATATATAAACAAATCCAAAAGGAATGCACTAATCTAAACTAGAATATATTATAAGGGGTGCTGCTGAGACCAAATAGTTATACAAAATCCAAAGAGATCAGCGCACTCGCCTCAAAGCAGGTAGGAGAAAAACTCTTAAAGCTATAGGTTAAAAGCTCGCACTCAAGTGTCTTTACTGCATCAATAGCGTTGTGCTTTAATCAAAACTTACCGCACATGAGGTTAGTTTACTTCTGCGATGTTTCGGGCCCTGCTTGTGCTCTTTGTGGAGTATATATATACTTATATTAGTAATGCTTTTAAAACAAGCACTTCTCTAGAAGATTTTTATCAAGTGTAACAAATAAAGTATTTTTTTGTAATCTTCAAACTAGAATAGTTGGTTCACAAAAATACATGAATAAAGAAACTAATCATATACAACAGCATTTGATTTTCACTGACATAAAATAAATAGAAATGGAACAGACACAGTATAGAAAACATTATTTAACTATGAGCATGCTTGTTAGTATTCATACTACACATAATGACACTGCATACATTAAGCAAATGATAAATGCATGAAAAGACAAAAATAAATCTGTGTGACAGTTCATAGATTTTCAGATGAGAGCAATGTGTAGAATGTAAAAAGTAAACGACAGCTTAAGATACTTATCTGTCCGTGCATAATACACCCTGCTTCAATATTCCATCATTGTGTATTTTAAATTCAAGTTTATTCACGACTTAGATACAATCATTTCTGCTAGAGAATTCACCAAGGACAATAATGAATATTGAATTACAAATATAAAAACCAGGGATGAGCAGATACCAAAATACCGAAGAAAAAAAGATAAGTATATATGGTCACGTCATAGCTCACACACAAATGCTGCATCAGCTCCTGGTTGATACTGAAATAATATTGTTATATATTAAACATAGAAACATGGAATGTTTCAGCAGATAACCATTCGGTCCATCTAGTCTGCCCAATTTTCAAAATACTTTTATTTGTCCCCCAGTTCCCTATCACTGTGCTTACCTCTACCACTTCCACTGGAAGCTTTTCCATACATCCACTACCCTCTCAGTAAAGTAATACTTCCTGATAATACTTTTAAATCATTGCCCCTCTAATTTAAGACTATGATTTCTAGCTGAGGTCATTTTTCTTCTTTTAAATACCATATTTATCGGCGTATAACACGCACTTTTTCTCCCTGAAAATAGGGGGGAAATGATGTGTGCGTGTTATACGCCGATCGGTGGCAAAAATAAAAAAAATCTTAAACTTACCTCGTTCCTGCTCTGTCCCCCGGTGCTCTGAAGCTGCGTGGCTGTGAGGGAAGCATTGTGAGCTCCCCTCCAGCCAAGCGGTCAACAAAGTGTGTTTTTTTTAAACAAACTTTATTGTTCCGCGCGGCTGGAGGGAAGCTCACAACGCTTCCCTCACAGCCACGCACCTTCAGAGCACCGGGGGACAGAGCAGGAACGAGGTAAGTACTGGGGTCTGGGGAAGGGGGGGAGGAGGGAGGCATAACGAGCATACTAAGGGGTAATATCCTGGCATATTGGGGGCAATATCCTGGCATATTAAATGGCATATTGGGGGCAAAATCCTGGCATATTAAATGGCATATTGGGGGCAATATCCTGGCATATTAAATGGCATATTGGGGGCAATATCCTGGCATATTAAAATGGCATATTGGGGGCAAAATCCTGGCATATTAAATGGCATATTGGGGGCAAAATCCTGGCATATTAAATGGCATATTGGGGGTAATATCCTGGCATATTAAATGGCATATTGGGGGCAAAATCCTGGCATATTAAATTGCATATTGGGGACAATATCCTGACATATTAAATGGCATATTGGGGGCAATATCCTGGCATATTAAATGGCATATTGGGGGCAAAATCCTGGCATATTAAATGGCATATTGGGGGCAATATCCTGGCATATTAAATGGCATATTGGGGGCAAAATCCTGGCATATTAAATTGCATATTGGGGGCAATATCCTGGCATATTAAATGGCATATTGGGGGCAATATCCTGGCATATGAAAATGGCATATTGGGCTTCAAAGTTCTTTATTTGAAATGTAAGTTTTTTTTCCTGAAATTTCCTTCTTAAAATGAGGTGCGTGTTATACGCCGGCGCGTGTTATACGCCGATAAATACGGTATACTCTCTTCTATCATATCCCCCCTGTCAGATTAGCAATGAAATGCTATCATTATGATGACTTCAAGATACACATTGAATGTAGCAAAGCACCAGGAAGCGGTAGTGGTAGTAGCAGTATGTAATACTGTGTAAGACTAGTGCTTGTGCTGGTGTTAGTGCGCTAATGAGACCTCACTTGGAGTAGTGTACATAGAACAATAGAGATACTCTCTAGTATAGAATTCAGTGATGAGATACTAAAGCTTTTTGCAGTTCAAGTTTTGTGAGTATTCCCCATGCCAAGTGATGTTTTTGGCTGCATAAACATGACTTACAAATTTTTGTATATAGCATAAAGTGCTTTACTAAACGCAAAGGCCTGAAAATTTTCCATGCGCTCTGTTGCTGATGGAATTAAGCAAGCAGAAAGAGTGTTTCCTTCAACTTCTTGTTTATGTATGCCTGTGGGACTGTGTGCAGGGCCCTGATATAGAGCGAGTGTTCTTATGTGCAGTGATCCTCATAAATCTAAATCGGGAGTGAGACAGGGGAGCAAGTATTGTACAAAAAATGACACAACATTGCTGAATTCTTCTGGCGTAGTCACAGTTCAGGATTAGACACTATGCTTTCAACAGAGGTCTTTTTCAGGCAGAAACTCATTAGTAAATAACCTGCTTTATTTATTTATTTATTTTCCCATCAGATTTAACTGCAGTTCACATTATGCAGAGAATAATGGAAAAGGCAGTAAAATGTTATAAAATTCTACAACAGTTCTTTGTGCAAATAAAATACATCCTATCCGTTTTAAAAGGGGAAAAAAATCAGGGTTATAAAAAAAATAATAAAATGGCAATAGAAATGAAACTGAGATGAATATGTTTAACGGTATAAAGTCAATGTGCAATACATTATGACCAATAATAAAACAGCTAACACAAAGGAAAAGGAAAGAAGATACAAATCAAGTTGTGGGGTAGATATGGTGCATAAAAGCAGTTATTTCTAGACTTTAAACTTTTTCAATTATGTACTTCAATACTCTTTAAGACAGTATAAATGAGCTGACAAAATTTGCTGATAAAAGTAAATTGACTAGAACAGCCACAGAAAATGGATGCTCTAAACAAAGACTTAGGCAGATTAGAACTGTAGGGTAAAAGCTCAGAATTGACATTTCAATTGACTAGCTACTTCATCTGTGTTTGAAATAGTATCCAAATGGCTGGGGACCATATCAATGTCTGCAGTAAGTACATATAAAGTATATTATCGATCAGAACGAGAGCAGAAAAAAGTCAATTCAGTGACAATACACTGCAACAACAACAAACAAAACAGCCGTCCAATGAATTTTGTAATAATGTTTATGGGCCATGAAGTTTCCTAGGCATAAAAGATAGGGACATTGTTGCGAAAACTAATATTTTTTCAGGATCGCCAGCAGCAGTTTATTATTTTAACTCCAGGATCAGAGAGAGGGTAGTTTCTTTTTGTCATTTATGTACATATAATGGCATTCTTTTTCAGAGCGGATTATGTAAAATGTTTCAGGATTCCAAAAGAAAATGTTAGTAATAAGATGCTCGTGGCAGAGGTAGTAAAATAGAAATGATATAGCTATTTTTCAGTCTCTCTGCTATGTATTGTAAGACGTCTTCAAAGGTCATGGTAAAATATACAAACTATGCACATAAAATTGACTTTTTAACTAGTTTACAACTAGTTTAGGCACCTATATATAAAATTGTGTTTTTAATAATTTAAACCTTAGAGTTTTTGCCATTGTGTTACTCTTACCCCACTGCTCCCACCAATTTCTTATATGTTATCCTTTCTCTGTGTTGAGGAACAACATTTTGGTGTTCTATTGGCAACTGCTTCTATATATCCTGGTGTAAGCTCCCCCACTTTGTGTTTTTGTTTGTTTTAGCACACATACAACACATATATATATATATTCTTCTCTAATTTTGCACTGACACCTATATATAGATAGGTTACTACTAACATTTTCTTTTGTAATCCTGAAACATTATTCTTTCATCGTGTTACATGATTCGTTATATGTACTTAAACAACAAAATAACCGACAAAATAAACTACCACCTCTCTTATACTAGAGTTAAAATAATAAACTGCTGCCAATCTTGAATAAATATTTAGAAATATATATATAGGTGTCAGTGCAAAATTAGAGAAGAATAGAAAGAAATTAAAAGTCAGTACAAGATGGAAAGTAGTATCACACAAATGTTAGTGGAGAGAGCTAAAACAACAGATACTAGGACTGGATAGTGTAAGACCAAATATGATATATATTAATAAGAATATATAATCAAAATGCAGGACATAAATATATAGTAAAGGCAACTATTTTTATATGTATAATAATATAAGCAGCCTTGTAAATACAGATGACCAGACATGTTTTGCACATGAGGGTTTCTTTACCCCCTGATGTATAACTACAACTACGTATCAATAGATATCTAGAGATCTACTACCTCTAGATCTAGGGTTAGGGTTCCAATTAGGGTTAAGGTTACAATTTGGGTTGGGGTTACAGTTGGGTTAGGGTTAGAATTAGTACAAGGGTTAGATTAAGGGGTGAGGTAGATTTAAGGTTAGGGTAAATTTAGGGTTAGGATTATAATTAAAAGGTCACTGTAGAAGAAAATGGTTAGGAAAAAACACTAATATTGATTATTGCCCTATTACTTGAAATAAAACATAGAAAAATATGGAAACATTGGTATTTCTAAACTCAGGACAAATATTAGAAATATATAGATAGGGTCATTTTTACTGTTTGTAATTGTTTTTTTTTAAATCAGGTCAAAGTTAGGAAAAACATTTTTTATGGCATATTTTCATAATATTTTATATATTTTTTTAATATTAAATTATATCATATGATGAAAATAATACTATCAAATGATAGCCATATCAGTCCTTTAAAAAGCGATATATAGGGAAGGTGTAGGCGGTAATGCGGACGTAACGCACGCACACGTGCGTCCGAGAGGTGGAGCCTACAGAAACGGCGCGGATGGTCGAAACCAGGAAGGGAGAGAAGATGAGGATTCTGAGATGATCTACTGAGAGGTACCGATCCCTGTGTATCACACACCTGGAGTAAGCCACGGTAGGGCGAGAAGATAAAAGTTACAGTAGGAAGGTGAGAGCTGGCTGAGGTGCCGCACAACCACTGAACTCCAGGCTGCATCGCAGACGGAGACGAGACGCTTCCATTTTTAAAGATAAGTACCAAGCTATTTCTCATATCTATCTGAGTTAAGGACTGGTCTGTAAAAGCTTTTTTCCCCTCTCCTCCCTCATTTGGTCATGTTTACTCAATCCCCAAACTAAAGTTCCTAGTAAGAGAAAAGGGGAGATAAGGGGGAAAGAAAAGGAAAGAGAGGGAAGAGGGAAAAAAGAAAAGAAAAAAAAAACCTTTAAAGGGTCAGGACTAAAAACGGAATAAAGACTGTGGAGCAAGGAGGAACCAAAGAAAAGAAAGAGAGAAAAGGCAAATTTAAAATAGGAAGATAAGAGGTAGGGAAGGGGAAGGGGGGAGAGAAGGAAAAAGAAAGAAGGAAAAAAGAAAAGGAAAATCAAAGAGCAAAGTAGAAGACAGTTAGGAAGGTGAAAGAGAGGGTTAAATAACATCCCCCACTTTAAAGATCAAAAAGTTCTCCTCGCTAAGTTTGTTGCTCGTATATATATTCTCTGTGTGAAAGACGACTTATACTTAGAGGAAAAGAAAAAGGGGAAAAGAAAGAGGATATTGGCTCTAATTGCCAAACCTGGTCTAAAAACACGAAGTTAAGCTGCTTACCCCCTCATTAACTGGGCCTTATATTATAGCCCAATCCCGCTTTTCTCACAGTTAAGAGTATTAGAAAAATCATTTGGCTAAAATGGCTTCAAAAAAACAATCGGACAAACACCAAGATAAACATACTTTGAGAAAAGATTAAAAAAATACGAAAGGGCAATCTAATTCTGACAAAGGAGTATCACTATTTTTTTCCCCAGTACCCAAAGAAGACAGAGTAATTGAGGATTCAGTTGAGGGACTCTCACAATTAGAGGGTTCCCCAAGCAGTGTGGGAAGCTCGGAAGGCCCTCACATAACCCCTGACTTTCTTAAAAAATGTCTCGACAATCACCTTGAAGCCATTATGACTCAACTCAACTCCAATATGTCTGAAATAAAATCACAAATAGAAGTGTTGTCTAATAAGATAGGTATTATTGATGAGAAAGTCAAAACACTTGAAACTCAGGACCAACTAATAAAAGAACAAAATACTATACTCAAAAACAAAATAGAAACAATGGAATGCAAAATAGGAGATTTGGAGGATCGGTCAAGGCGAAATAACCTTAGAATAAGGAACATCCCTGAGTCTGTAAGCTCAGATAAATTAAAGGAATTCCTGGAGGAACTATGGAAGTCTTGGGAAATCGATGTAACAGTATATAACACAACTCTAGAAAGATGGCACAGAGCTTACAAAGCAAAAACTAATACGGACAACTATCCTAGAGATGTTTTGGTTAACTTCCAATCCTTCCAGTTCAAAGAATCACTTCTCAAGGCAAGCAGAAGTACTAAACCCAAAGAACCCAAATTCAAAGATATATTTCTATTGCAGGACCTCTCTTTTTCCACACGGACTCATAGGAAGAAGTTTAACCACATTACAGCAGTTCTTAGGAAACACAATATTAGATTCGGCTGGACCTTCCCTACCGCAATTAGAATAATAAAAGAAGAACAAATAGAGATTCTGAGATCAGTGGAGCAAGCTGAGATTTGGTTAAGGAATATGAATTTGGGCGAAACGGGCACCGCAATGATATAAGGGTACAGTAAAAGGATTAAAGATGCCTAGAGCAGAGTTAGGCCCATCTCCTTCTCCCTTCAAAATAGGTTGCGCCTCCATTGGGGGGGGAGGAGCGAGGTTAGGGGGGTGAGGTTAATGGACTCAGTACCAAAAACTAGCAAGTTCGATCACAGGATATCTACAGATATATTTTTTGTGTGGGTATATATATATTTTTTTTTTTCTTCTTTTTTGTTCCCATTTCTTTTCCTTCAACTCCACGGTCTCACACACATTTATTGAAATAGAGGACAGCCACCCCTACTCTTCCCTTTTCTCCCCATATACCACACGGTAATTCACACCATGCACAGTTTCGTTTTCCTACTTCCCCTTCTTCCTTTCTAAATAACTACGGTCTCGCACACACTTACCTTATTAGACAACTAAGCACTTTTTTTTTTTTCTCCTTCCCTTTCTTTGCTCTCTATATCATATCAGACACCCTTTTTGTCCCCCCCTTCACTACACGCATGGCAACACTCATAAGCATAGTTACGGAATCACCACATGGACGATCACTTTATATTTTTTTTTTTTGTCTCCCTTCTCTTCTCTCTCTACATCTCATCAGACACCCTTTTTGTCCCTCCCTTCACTATAATGCATAGTCCCGGAATCATCACAGGGACGATCACTTTATTACTTATTCTTCTATTTATTTATTTATTTAAAAAAAAAATTTTTTTTCTTTTTTTTTTTTCCTTCTCCTTTTTTCTCTCTTCTTTTCTCTCTATATCATACCAGACACCCTTTTTGTCCCTCCCTTCACTACACGCACGGCAATATGCATACGCATAGTCCCGGAATCATCACAGGGATGATCCAATTTTTTATTTATTTATTTCTTTTTTTTTTTTCTTTCCCCTTTTCTTCTTTCTCTATATCACATCAGACACCCTTTTTGTCCCCCCCTTCACTACACGCATGGCAACATTCATAAGCATAGTCACGGAATCACCACATGGACGATCACTTTATTTATTTAATTTTTTTTTTTTTGTCTCCCTTCTCTTCTCTCTCTACATCTCATCAGACACCCTTTTTGTCCCCCCCTTCACTATAATGCATAGTCCCGGAATCATCACAGGGACGATCACTTTATTATGTATTCTTCTATTTATTTATTTATTTAATTTTTTTTTTTTTCTCTCTCTTTCTCCTTCTCCTTTTTTCTCTCCTTTTTTCTCTCTATATCACATCAGACACCCTTTTTGTCCCTCCCTTCACTACACGCACGGCAACACGCATAAGCATAGTCCCGGAATCACCACAGGAACGATCCAAATTATTATTATTTTTTTTTTTTCCCTTCTCTTCTCTCTCTATACCACATCAGACACCCTTTTTGTCCCTCCCTTCACTACACGCACGGCAACACATAAAGTATAAGCATAATTTTTTTTTTTTTGTTATCACACACGCTACGAACATATGATAAAATCCCCGGGATTGCGTTACCCTTCCCCCCCTCCCTCTCTTTTCCCCCTCCCCCCCATCCCCCAGCGGTGGAGGTGAAAAATACAGGATTATTCTTTCTCGGCCAACCCGCCGAAGCTATGAGAGGCTCTACCATAAGCTCACTAAGCTTAGATGGTGTTAAGTTTAGCACCAATGATTTTGAGACCACAAAAGAAGGTCTCTTTTTTTTTATGTTGTTATTGTGATAAGGTATGGGTAGTAGGCACAGTGACCAGTGAGCACCCGGGACAAACAATAAAGTTCCAAAAAGATTATGGTTAGATTCGCGACACTAAACACCCAAGGGCTTAATGCTCCCCAAAAAAGATGGTCTCTACAAGAATTCTTTTATAAAGAAAAAATCCACGTGGCTATGATCCAGGAAACGCACTGGAAGAACCAAGATAAACTCAGATGGTACAGTAAACAATATCCCATTGTGATCCACGCGTCAAGAGAGCAGGAAAAAAAGTGTGGAGTAGCAATCCTGTTCTCAAACTCAATCAAAATAGAGATAAAATATCAAGACCTAGACAAAGAAGGAAGATACATGATCCTAGTATGCCTAATTAATGACCTCTGGTATACCCTAGTAAATGTCTACTTACCTAACAAATATCCAGTGGGTCTCCTGAATCAAATATTAGAGAAGGCCGAAAAAGTCAGCATACGTGAAGTCATCTTGGCCGGCGACTTTAACTGTGCCCCTGACGCTGTAATGGACAGATACAATAAAGCTAAGAGAGAGACAATTGACAAAAGAGGGGTGAAGCTAGCTAAGTCTCTAGATTTAATAACAAGAAAGTATAGCCTATACGATATATGGAGGGTGAATAACCCAATGGAAAGAGACTATACTTTCTTCTCCTGGCCTCATTCATCCTACTCAAGAATAGATCTGATCTACGGAGGCTCCCAGCTAATACACAGGATTAACAAAGTAACGATTAAACCCTGTATATGGTCTGACCATGACGCAGTGATTTTGGACCTCAAAGAAGATCAGGAAACTTACATTAGATCATCGTGGAGGCTTGACGATTTCCTCCTTCAGAATAAGGAAAATCGCAAATATCTACAAGAAATGTCTCATCGATTTTTCGAGGAAAACGTAAAAGAAGAGATGGACCCTACGATCATTTGGTGTACCTATAAGGCAGTAATGAGGGGGCACTGTATCAAATTAAAAGCTACGGCAAAAAAAAAAGCCGGCGCATCCCTGGCAAAATTGTACATTGATTATTATAATTTAATCAAGGAATCCAAAAGACAGCACACAGCAGACGTGCTAAAAGAAATACAAAGAATTCAAGACGCTATTAAGGTCAAAACAACGGAAAGAATTAATAAAAATTTGGAATCTCTGAAAGTCAAATTTTATTCCACGAAAGACAGAGCAGACAAGATGCTGACAAATAAATTAAAAAAAAACAGATCAACCAACAGAGTAGATAAAATAATCAAAGAAGACAAAATCTATAAATCCCCCATTGAAATAGGAGAAGCCTTCAACGCCTTCTTCAAAGAACTGTACAACCTGCCAGAAAATCATAAAGAGGAAGAGATTAAAAAGTATATTAGCAAAAGTAATATCCCTAAGATTACGACGAAGGAAAGAGACTCGATAAACCAGGACATAACGGGAGAGGAATTAGCAAAATCAATAATGAACCTAGAGAAGAACAAAACACCAGGCCCAGACGGATTCACAAACGGGTTCTATAAAACAATGGCATCGAGCTTTGTAGACCATTTAACAAATACATTTAACCAAGCAGCTAGGATAGGTTCTTTCCCACCAGAAATGCTATGTGCAAATATCCTACCAATATTAAAACCCGGAAAGAGCCAACTGAGATAAAGAACTATAGACCTATCTCCCTAATCAACGTTGATGTGAAACTATTTGCCTCTATCTTGGTAGAAAGACTGAAACCCTCTTTAAACAATATAATCCATCAAGACCAAATAGGATTTGTACCAGGTCGTCTACCAAGTAATAACATTCGCAGATTGATGGATATTTTAGATTCTGCATCACAAAAAGCGATCCCCCTGCTGACCCTGTCATTAGATGCCGAAAAAGCTTTTGACAGGGTCAGCTGGGGGTTTATGAAGCAATCGCTGGGCGCCTTCGGCCTCTCCGGATGGATCCAGACGGCCATCATGTCCCTATATAAATTTCCTTCAGCTAGAACAGTCGGCCCAGGAGTCTGTTCAGACTGGTTCCCTCTTTCTAATGGCACACGACAAGGGTGTCCATTATCACCTATACTTTACATCATCACGGCAGAAATCTTAGCAATCAAAATAAGAGAAAATGATCTTATAGAAGGCTTTCCACTAGCAGGAGATACACTAAAGGTGTCACTATATGCAGATGATATTCTGATCACCGTCACAAACCCCGCGGTGTCTGTGGACAATATTCTAGAAGAGATAAAATACTATAGTTACTTTTCAAATTATAAGCTAAACTTAACAAAAACCACAGTACAGTTTAATAATATTGACAAATTAATTAAGAAACAAATTCAAGATAAATACAGTTTTAATAATCCGAAGGTGTTCCAATACTTAGGCATCAAAATAACAAAAAATATAGAGAGGATAGCAGAGGTCAACTTCATAACTCTCCTAAAACAGACAAATAGTGACCTTAAAAAGTGGCGCTCGGCAGAGATATCATGGTGGGGAAGGGTTAATACCCTAAAAGCGTACGTTCTACCAAAGTGGACCTACCTCTTCCGCATGATCCCCCTCAAATTTTCCAAAAGCTGGATTCAGATGGTTCAATCCTCTTTTACAAACTTTGTCTGGAAAGGGAAGAAACCCAGAATAAGGCGGCAAACCATCTCCAATAATACAAAAAAAGGAGGGATGGGTCTTCCACAAATAACTGATTATTACGAGGCCAGCATAGTTATGCACATTGCACAAATCCAAGTAGAAAGCAATATTAAAGAAGGCTGGTATAAGATAGAAGCGGATCTATGTGGGCTAAAGGATTTAAGTCGGGTCATCTGGTGCTCAAATAAAGGCTATTGGAAGAACAACACAATTTTAAGACAAATTATACCAATCTGGGAGGGGATTAAAAAAAGGTTAGATCTATCTAATAAACTAATGGTTTTCCTTCCCATAGAGGTAATGGAAGGGGAAATAGAAGATCTGTCCCTAAGAAGCTGGAAGGATAGCAAAATTACACAAATTAAAGATATAATACAAGAAGGAAAAATGCTATCCTTCACAAATTTAAGAAATAAATTCCAATTACAAGCGAAGGAAACATTTACGTATTTAAGAGTAAGACACTTCTTAGTAAATAGAGATATCCTGGAAAAAGGCGACGCATACCGTCTGCTAGAACAGATCTTTAACAGGAATGCAAAAAAGAAAATCCTGGTGAAATGCAGAAATCTAATCGAGCTAACTAAAGAAATAGATATCCCAGCAGCAAAGAATACCTGGGAAAAAGAACTTTCTTTCTTAGGAAATATCAATTCCTATTACAGACTGGCATCATATTATGAATAAAGTAAAAAGAACAATTCATAGCCTGTCCCTAATAGAGACTCAATTCAAGATTATCAACAGATGGTACATGACCCCTTCCAAGATACAAAGAATATTCCCCCGGAGTGATGATTTATGCTGGAGGTGTAGGGTAAACAAAGGAACGTACCTCCACGTGTGGTGGCATTGTATAAAATTGGAAAATTTTTGGGATAAGATTATTAATATAATAGAAAAAGTAGCCAACATTAAAATACCAAAAGATCCGAAAGTTATACTATTGCATTTAAACTGGCCCAATATGAACAACAGTCAATCTACTATAACAATACATTGTCTTTTAGCCGCTAAAATTACTCTTGCGAGGTACTGGAAGACGGATTTAATACCCTCTATGGGAATAATTAGGAACCAAATAACCTTCCAGCTTAATATGGAAAAAGGTTTAAAAAAAGCCAATGATTTGAAAGAAGATCCTAACAATTGGGATGAGTGGATTAGAGAAATAGTCTCAGTTACAACCCTATATCAAACAGTAGGGCGCCAGATATAGAACAAATGGGATACTAAAACAGAATAGAGATAAGCCAATCGTTTGGGTGACAATATTAATATCACAAACCATAAACAAATTGGAAAAGGAAATTCCCGGGAGCTCACTGGTCATGGGACCCATTGGTGCGGGGTCCTAATAACCTAAGGGTGTAAGTCCTGTCCTAGGGCTACACTACTACACGGTTGGGTATTTTTTTTTTTTTAATAAGAATTAGTATCATATAAAAAGCCAAAGGATGATATGGAATTGCAGAATATAAGATGGTAAAATTCATTACTATCACTTTAAAGTCGAAAATCTGATGGCAAAAAAAAAAAAATAAAAAAAAAATAAAAAAAAAAATAAAATAAAAAAATTAAAAAAAAATAAATAAAAGCGATATATAATTTGTGTGGGTGGACTGTACACAAAGAAAGAAATTCACAGTTCAGCAAACATATGACAAAAATAATGGAATTCTGGTCTTCAAGGCACATCAAATGCAGCATAAAACTCTGTCATTAAGGGGTTAAGATAACCCAAAAAAATGTTTATGTCAGACAAATGATGTTTATAAACCATTGTAGGAAACAATGTTTATGTTGTTCATTTTAATGGCTGTTAATAAAGTCATATACCTGTGTGTGTGTGTGTATATATATATATATATATATATATATAAACATATTGTAAAACAACAGTATTCTGAGTTAGTTTGAATATTCTCAAAAAGCATTTTACAAATCTGCTCACTTACTGTTCCCTCTTCACTACTCTTTTGTTTTTTTGTTTTTATATATTACAGAAGTTAGGTAAGTGGATTTCATTGAAAGTTATTGTTTATTTTGTATTAGAGAAAATAATAATAATACTAATTTAAAAAAAAGTTAAGAAGAAGAGTGAATTGTAGAAGAACAAAGTGCAAGAATAATAATATGGCCATGAAACTGCTTTTCTGTATCTAAAGAATACTATATACTTTGATATTGATTGGTAAAAATAAAAAGAATATTTCTCGATGAACAAGAGGCAAGGAAATCCTTTGTGCTAAGAGCAAATACAATAGAGACCACTTGAATCACTTTCTAATGAAAAGGAGAAAATCATTGAATAGTTACTTGAAGGAAAATTGTAGAGTGCATACAATTTTTGGTTTTATGTCAAAGAATTTACTCCTACAATTTATTGTTGGAATTAATAATCAACAAAGACAAAATACAAGCCAATATAATTGAAGTAGAAGAGACTAGACTGTAATGTACACAGAGGTTTTGGGCTGGAAAAAATGGAAAATGGAAAAACATAAAGGTAGATAATTTCTTCTTTTTTTTTGGAATTCTTTTTTTTTTCATTTTATTTCAATTTGTAAATTTGAAGACATAAAATATACATAGATACATATATGAGATAAATTATTACATAAATGATAAAAATATTTTGATGTTATTATACATAGACCGTAAATATATTTAGATCTATGTTTATGTCAATATTATAAACATTGCTATAAATTATGAAACAATTTTTAAACACATGTATTTATGGAAAATAGATCCCCAACTATGTGTATCTAGTATGGTGTATTTATTAACCTATTATTTTGTTATTTTAACTAATAAACAACTAACTTTTAATTAACTAATAAGTCCGGCCTTTGATATATGTGATCAAACTAATTTTTTGGAAGCTTTTGGTATCTTCCTTTTCCTAAGTTTTGTATTATGTAATATAAATACTTCATGACCAAGATCAGATTCATCTTGTTTGTTCTATCGGTTATCTGTATATTAATTGGATCAGATGCGTATTTGTGACATATACCAGGGTTTAGTCTGAAATATCTGTTTGAGTTGATGTATGGTTTCCAGGGTGTGAAGAACTGTTCTAATTTACCATTTGTATTTAGTTGGGCTGTGAGCCAGCTCATCCGAAATAGATGCGTTAATTTTTCTTTAAAAACTGTAAGGGTGGGTTCCTCTTGTTTGATCTAATATTGAAGTATCGTTTTTTTTGTTACTGCTAATATGATACAAATAAATTTGGCTTGTGGTATGGGTATGGGCAAGTAACAAAAAAGGGGCAAGTTCTGGTGTAAAAGTGAATCCGATCCCCAGTGTAGTCCCAGTGTAAGTTTAAATAATATTATATAGCTATATTAGGTAGCAAATTTCTGATAGGGTAAAGAATTCTAACTGAGGTCCTGCTAAATTAGTACTCACCAACCACTTTGTATACTGTTTCCATTACTCAAACAAAAGTTTTAAAGGTTACATTTTTTGTAATTCACCTTGGTCTGGTTGTACAGTATGTAAAGGTAACGCGTTATGTATGAGATCCATAATGTTGCAAATATGATTTACTCTTTAGCTCTACCAACATCAACTGGTTGTAGTGTCAGCACCACCGTACTTTTAAAGTCTGCAAGCGCTAAGGAAGAGGTGAGTTGGGCACGATGAAGGAATTGAAATTAGGGAAACATTATGACAAAGTGGGTTTGTTGGAAATTGTTAAAAATATTATTTTGATTAGATGATTGGATGGGAGTTTTTTTTCCCTAGGATTTAAGGGCTAAAAAAGAAAATGACAAAATCATGGAAAAATATCATATCTTTTATGAATGGAACCTCTGCAAAGTAATATTCAAAAGCTATCCTGTAGTCTTTGACAAACCCCCCCAAAGAATTGTGGGAATCATTATGTGTATCTGCTGCTTAACTAAGAAATTCCAATGACTGTAAGATGATTCTAGTGGTGTGTCTGTGTATCAGTCGCCTAAGTTGGGTGGGAGTAAAGATTTGTAAATGGGAATTTGAATATGTATGCAACAGGGGTGTATCGTGCCCCTGAGTGACAGGTGTGCTGCCAGTCCAAAGCACACAATGTATCTTGTGTATTTCAGGGGTTTGTGTGCTGCGAACAGTTACATCCGAGAGGCCCGCAGCAGCTACAAATTCAGCAACAGAGTAACTCACTCTGTTGCAAATTCGAAAATTAGTATACTTTTAGTGCTTGTCGAATTGGCAACAGAGTGAGTGACTCTGTTGCCAAATTGTCAGCTGCAGTCCCATCTCTCTGTTTGGAGCACACAAACCACAGAAATACACAGCTCGGCTGCTCCGTGCTGGGTGTGCAACGCACACCTATCACATATGGAGCATTCGCCGCTGGTATTCAACTGCTTATGTGAACAGTTAGGAAGGGTGACATGCTGATGTGAATGTGAACTCATATGCAAAGCACTATGCAAATGCACATGTGAATGCTCATATCAACATCTAGGAAGTATGACACTGTAGTAAGAGGAAGCAAGCAGATCGCGAGACAGGCACTAGATGTCTGCACTGTATAAGAAGAAGCACAGGATATTCTGAAGATTTATAGGTATGTTGTTGTTTTTTTTCAGCACATTAGACCATGATAAAATGTAAGTATTAGTATATGACTGTAATATGCAATATGTTTATTCCCTCTTAAAGTCAGTAATGAAGACCATGAGCATATTGATGTGGAAATGGGTAATGCCACTTTGAAGTTGGGTTGTGGAATGATGAAAAAGTAAATATGATGGAGTGGAAAGTGTGATGTGTGTATATATATTTTAGCTATTGGAAAGATTTAAAGAGCCGGAGGAGATAATGGTGAAAACTAGTATAATACAACCCACTCATTCCGATTAGACATACCAATTGGTGTCCTTTCCTTAACATTTTTCAATTATATGCAGTATTCTCCTTGAACACAGGATACTCCATTTGCACCTTAATGGCAATAACATTTTCCCTTAATTTTCGATAAAATCCCAGAAAGGTCAGTTAAGTACTTGTGCATTAATCTATTCATACAAGTACAGTGGCATTCTCCATGGAGAGATGATTGTGAGTACAGTAATTGCTAAAGTAAAAAGTTAAAACTGTTATTTGACAAACGCTATGCATTGCTAATATGTCACATTGCACACATTGCCAGTGTCTTCAGTGAACAAGTGGACCATATAAAAGTGTGGTTCATAATTAAATGGCATTGGTCTGTAATGTGATGCGTATGGCATTGCCATGTGATTTTGAGGTTCTCGATTTGCAAGAGTAATCTCTGTTTTATAGACAAGAATGTATACATATAGAGTTATAATGCCAACAATACATTTTTACACATGCAGCATTTTTCGCTCACTTCCGTTTAATTTACTTTTACTTTAAAAAACAAAGCAAGTAAGGGAAACAAGATTGTAAAGGTTAGGAACATACAACAGTGTTTTGATGATTGTTACATTTCCAACTTATTTTGGATGTTTTTATGTGGCTAGTATTTTTTTCTTGGTATGCTTTTCATTCTGTTCTTATGTGATCATATCTGGATGCTGCAGACATAAAGTAGATAAATATGCTAACATTGTAAATAGAAGGGAATAGTTTGCCTCACAGCTAACTACTGGAAAAATCGGAGAAATAGAATGTGACTTTTAGTAGCCCGTGTATTGAGGTAGTAGATATGGATATCATGTCTCTGTTTATAGCATCAGACAAGATTCAGAGCCATCATTACAGTATTCATAGGTTTCTTATTAACTGAATCATAAAGTTTTTGATAGCATTATTTGCCTTCAGTATTGAACCAAGAACCTACTAGAACAGAATACTGAATGTGAAAAGTGAGAAAAAAAAATGGAATTGTTTTTATCTGTCATACTTTAAAACACACATTTTTGTGCTCAGTCTAATATCCTATTAAATTTTCTCTCTCATTATCAAGACTCTTCAGGGTTAGATCCAGGTTAACCAATATATAATGCATATTTTAATATAAAACGGAGTCCTGGATTTTAGTTTTTGTTACTTCTTTGATACACTGATGTCTTGTCAGAGCAATGTGGTACAAAAGGTGTGAATCGGTGTTAACATGACATGCATGCTTTGATGTATGTAATGCATTTGTGATAAATATTTTATTGATATATTTTAATTACACAATTACAATACTAGAGTAACTTATTGTTGATGGATTGTTATATATTATATTATGTGCTCTGTTTATATTTTGTAAGTTTTAATACATGTAAGGGTCAACTCAGGTAGCTCCAATTTTCTTTCAGATCCAATCAGATCACTTTAGTGTTACAAGTAGCTCTCAAAATTCGGGCTACTCAGAAATCGCCAAAGTGGCAGAAACATTCACATATGTTGGGGACTCTGCCTTTTACATAGGAGAACAAGCAGATAGCACCACTTGTGTTATCTTTATACATAACCCCCATTGTGTCATTGCCATTTCAGCTAGCATCAATAATATGGTTGACATAAATGCTTAATGAGATATATTGCTCAAAAGTAATTTAAGTTAATTTTGGTAATGCAGCAACTATTTTCAGTATTCATGTGTCTGCCTCCTGGTGGAACTATGTGGGGTACTTTATTTGTATTCTTTCATTAAAGCATTTCTGTATAAAATGCCTACACTTGATACAATCCTTTAATTAAACACAACTTCTTTTTTTTTACTAAGGTTGTCCTTTAAGACTTTTCCACTTGATAGAAAAAATAATTTTGCAATGATGCAATTCAGACACCAACTATTTGGCCTCTTTACTCACCTTTCCAGTTGCAATTATAATTTAGTTACTTCTAAGTAACAGTTCATTTGTATGTGCTGTTTCAACTTTTTTCTAAACAATATAACTTGTGTTTACCAAGCCTGTATTTTTTACTATTCGCCTATTACTGATTTTGCTACACAGGCATTGTTTAATCTTTAATATAAAAATCTAATGAAATAATTGTACCCCTTTTCTGGTGTATAGAAATGAATTAATACATCATTTTCTATTTGTAGATAATATTATAGATGAACACTGAAAACAGTTGCTGCATTATCACAATAAACTTAAATTACATTAGAGCTATATCTCATTAAGCATTTATGTCAAGCATATTATTGATGAATATGCTGATACTAGCTGAAATTCCAGGAATGGTAATGACACAATGGGGGTTATGTATAAAGATGGCGCATAAGCCGAGAGTGCCAAATAATGGTGCAATCTGCGTGTTTGCGCCACAAAGTCACTTTTGAGTTGTGAAGGTGCTCAGTGCGCCATCGCAACCCAATGTAAAAGAAACCAAATGCTTAAATTCTCTTAATTAGTGTCGGAGAACCTCCGTTCTCATTCTTGAACTGCAAAGTGTCGGGACTTCTAAACAAATGCTTAAACGTTGTTATACGTAACAAACGCCGATTGGTACTTTTTTTTTTTTATAAAACTCCCAACACTTTGCAGTGCAGGTGTTTTTATACATAACCCCCAGTGTCTCTGTGATGCACAGCATGGTTTGGCTCCCCAGGTGTAGAGTTTCTTAGAAAACACATTATTAGATTATATGTTTTGGTGGTGTTACCATAAACTGGATTTTCTCATCATGTCTTCATGTGATTTGCTTGTGTGGTGCAGTGTAAAGGAACACCTCAGCCATGAAATGTACTTTAATGAATCCATTGGCATTATTAATGTGTTGCTTACTATTTATTTTTCCATAAAAAGTGGTTTAACTGCACCCAATTGTTCTTATAATTTAAAATGAATTCAGTACTTGTGTACCCACTGTGATAGTGAAAGTAAGACTGGGATACGCTGTGACGGGCAAAACCTGTAGCTTATTGTACACAGAGTACTCCAATCTTGAATTTGACTCCAATTGCAGATTGGATCTCTTGGACTGGGAACTCCCACCCCTTGTACTATTTCTGCACATAGAGATGCTCTAAAATCGGGACTCAATATATAAAAAGACTGGATTAAACAGAGGTTTTAATGGAATTGTATCCTCTTTGAAGCCTGTTTAACTTGGATGTTTGTGAGTTCACTAAAATACACACATTATTCCACACATGTATTTTTACTCTATATATATTTTTGTTTTTTACATGTTCCCTGCGTAACACACTACGCCCTCGTCCCTTCACCAAATCTTTGTTTTATATATATATATATATATATATATATATATATATATATATATAGCACATTGAGGAGTGCTAAGAGTGGCAGCGTTTGTACACAAGGGTATTTATTGTTATTTTCATTTTTTGTATTTTGGTGATACACCATTCCCTTTTTTTTACGCTATAGAGAATGCAGTTTTTGCAGCAAGTGACAGTTGGCTCTTCTGCTGGCAGAATGATAGCCATCACAAGGAATCTTTCTCTGTAAATCTGTTTCTTGCTTTGGAAAAAGTGAGTTATGTTATTGCATACTGGGGAGGGGATTTTTCAGTGTTTGTGTCTTTGTTTTCTTTTAGTGCTAACAAAGTGAAGAAACGCCACTCTTAAGCATTACAACGGCTAATATTGCTACAATTGTGATGTAACTTCCTCTCACTCTGCTTGGCTGGAAAAGGCAGCTAGTTTAAAAAGAACAATATACAGAGCTTTCAGATAGTGATTAAACTGCAACAGCCCCATTTTATAAGTACAGTCCCTGATCCTAATCTGCAGAAAACAAAGCCCTTTTGCAAACAGAAAATATGTATTTAAAAGCTTTTATTATAAACATTAATGTGCATTTTAAAAAAAAAGAAGGTAGCTTGTTGTCTAGTCTGTCCCTTTAAGAGTGTACCAATAATGCATATCTAACATCACGTCAAACACAATTGTAAAACATCTAATAACATCCTGGAAATGCATTATTCTTCGCTGACAATAAAATATTACCCCTTATTCTAAAGAAAACCATGGCAATTTTAGTGCCAAATATTTGGTAGATTAAAAACAAAAAAAACAGTAAATGTAAGATAGCATCCTATAATAGATGAGCAAGCACATCAAATTTTGAAGTTTAATGAAAAAAAAATATAAATCATGCCATTCTGCTTCAAAAACTATTAAAAGGTAGCAGAGTGATGTATAGCTCACCCAAGCAGCTTTCACAGTGACTAATATGCAGCCTTTCTAATATTCACTACTATGACTGGTGATAATGATATTGATAAATAGCTTAGGAAAACTTTAGACTACTATATAAAGAATATACTTGTTTTTTTTATTGAATTGTTGTTTTTTCCATTGGCTTCCAGTGTAGCCCTATGTCATAAATAAGCAAATTTTGTTATAATGATACATTACTTTCTCACTTTGTCAAGGCACACATAATAAATATGAGCATTACAGTGTATTTTAACACAATCAAAGTGTACAATTTCCTTTTCCAATGCACAGCTCAATATTAGCCATTACGTATTCAGATGGCAAGTTTTTTATATCATTATTTTTATACAGAGAATGTTGAGAGACTTATTGACTAGTTTATGTCTAAAAAGAAATGTGAATTCTTAATGACGGGAACTGGCTGCATGATCTGGCATTGGAAAGAGATCATGATTGTTCATTTAGACCATTTAACTGAGATTTATGATGCATGCTATAACTCATGTACCATGTAATCGGATGCACTGAGAACATAACAAAACATTAAATGTGGCTGGGAAATTAAAGGCAAACTTGGTGAAGTGTCACACCTCTGATTAGAGATTCTTACTGCAAGATTGTAATAAAACTATTTCTACATAAAAAATGTTTAACTCACAATGCTTTTCGCCAATCATAAGGCAATCAGTATGATAATGTAATATTTCGTTAAAGACGCGATTCCATTTATAGTGTCTGAAAAATATTTTTGAATAAGTACTGCATGATGTCAAGAGAAATAAAACAGATCATCAGCTCTTCCTGTCTTCTGAAGACTTAAAATAAAGTGTAATAGATGTATTGTTGTTGCTACATTAACAGTCCCACCAATCTCTAAAACCCTCCGTGTTTAATGCCACTGAAGTTAGAGGCCCGTGTGATAATTTTTTCAATCTGAAACTATAGGAGAGCTGTACATTGTTTTAACCACTTTTATGGTTATTTTTGTCCTGATTTCTAATCATTTCCATTGCTCTTGCCAGATTAAGGTCAGTGCCATATTGGAGGATCATGTTGCTCTCCAGTATGGTGCCCCTGATCGCCAAAGGCGGTAATTGCGGTGCTCTGCAGGCCCAAGTGAAGGAAGAGAGTATATTTAAAAGAAGAAAAACTACCAAAAACTAAAATTAGAGGGGCAACGATTTAAAAGTATTATCAGGAAGTATTGCTTTACTCAGAGGGTTGTGGATGTATGGAATATATAGAATATAGAAGTGGTAGAGGTAAACACAATCAAGGATTTTAAGCATGTGTGGGATAGGCACAAGGCTATCCTAACTATAAGATAGGGAACTGGGGACTAATAAAAGTATTTCGAAAATTGGGCAGACTAGATGGACCGAATGGTTCTTATCTGCCGACACATTCTATGCTTCTATGTTTCTAACTGTTCAGAGGGCTAGTCGCTAAAACATGAACTACAAATAAGCGACATGATTAGCTGAGTTAAAAATCTAGACAAATTGGTGAATCTTTCCAGAGCAGCTATCAGTGTCTTATGTTTACAGTTCACTTGGCCATTCATCACAGTTCACAATTTAGTGAATCATCCTTGAGAAGATCAGTGGAATTCTAAAATAAATGACCTTCCTATTTCTGCTGAGACCTGTAGATATGTAAATGTATAAGACCTGATTCTGGCAGCTACCTGATGCTGAAGTGTCATTCAAGAAGATTGCCAAACGTTTCTCCCTTGCTATGTAGCTTTTGTGCAGAACACTACAGAATGCTTTGTTTGGACATCGGATTCTAGGAAGTCCGCAATTTAATCTAGTCCAGACTCTTTATTGCATCCTAGATGTTATCTTTTAAAGATAAGCTTAGTTGAGCGGCTGATGCGTGTCTTATTGATCTGGTATTACACAGGGTAGTTCTGCCTATAAGGGTTATGGGTAATTTTCCTCCAAACATGAAGTGTGTCATTTCTATACATAGAAATCACAAAAGAAAGAACCCTGAACATATAGTTCCACAGCCATTGTGGATATACTGAATTTATTCGAGGTCAAAACTACACTAAGTGATTGGGAAAATATGTTTTGCTCTGAAACCTAGTGTGCATTAATTTTTAATGGATCTGAAAAATCTGTTGCAATAGTCAACTGTAGTGAATGTTTATGACATTGTAATTATTGATTTAGCCCCAACAAGGGATGGGCAAAAATATTGTTCATGGTTAGTGTTGAGCGAACCCAAACCGCACTGTTCGGGTTCGTACCGAACTTTACTTTTTTGGACCCCGGACCCGAACACGGACATTTCACTCTATGTCCGTGTTGGAGTTCGGGGTTCGGCGATTACATTGTATGTAAAGCTATTGGCTTTCTATAAACCGAAATAGAGTCCCCATTCATAAGAAATTCTTATGAATGGGGACTCTTTTTCGGTTTATAGAAAGCCAATAGTATTACATGTATTCCATAAGCCGAAAGTCTATAAACCGAAAGACATTCGCTTTATAGACTTTCGGTTTATAGACTTTCGGCTTATGGAATACATGTAATACTATTGGCTTTCTATAAACCGAACTAGAGTCCCCTAGAGACTCTATTTCGGTTTATAGAAAGCCAATAGCATTACATGGCAATTGACCTATTCGTATGAATGGGGACACTCACCCACATTTTACTTCATTTTGCGGCCCTCTAGCCCTTTCCAGGACTTTTTTAGAGGCATTTTAGTGGCCAAAAGTTCAGGTCCCCATTGACTTCAATGGGGTTCGGGGTCAAGTTCGGGGTCAAGTTCGACCCCGAACCCCGACTATTTTCCGAAGTTCGGCCGAACCCGAACATCCAGGTGTCCGCTCAACTCTATTCATGGTATAAGATTTTGTATGGACCTCTTCAGATCTGCCTCTGACCTCAAACAATTCCTCACTGCTACATACAGTATGTAAAAGGAAATTACAAGATTTAATTTGAAAGGCAATACAATAAGTATACCACATTACAGTATAGAAATGTGTTTTTATGCTTTTACACTGTAATACATGCCCAGGATTTAGCTGTGTATGCCTAATTATTTTCCTGTACTTCACAGTAATAGTTTCACAAAATGCCCCATGGAAACATGTCACTTCATCTGCAATAAATCTCAGTCACAACTATATATTTGGACATCATATGCAAGATACTATGTATCTATGCATTTAAAAAATAAATGCAAAGCCTAAATTTAATGTTTAAAAATGTCCGTCTCCGCAACTAGAAATATGCAGGATGATATTTAAAAAAAATATGTAGACTTTCAACTTTCACAGAAATTACCCATTGCTATGACGCATACATTTTATGACAGGAAATTATTAAAATTCTTCCATAGGGTCTTATAACAATACATTACATGACAGGAAGTTGCTTCCTGTCACATGATGCATTCTTGAGACGATAGAGTGCAATAGAATATTTGAGTTAAAACCAGTGATAAGTGATATTTTATGCCACTCAATCAGGCCCAATCGAATTTCGACCCATTGCAGGGCACTTTGGTGATCTGAATGACCCATTAAAATTGAGCCATTCAAGAATCCCTTTCCTCCTGGTTTATTTTGTCTTCTGGTATCCTGGCCATGACCTGTATATTGACTCTGAATTGTTTTCCTACAGTCACTAGAAGCCTCGGGATTAACCCCCAGTAGTCATTGTCCTCCCCTTGATATACACATCTTGCATATAGGGTTCCTGTCAACAAGGTTGCAACAGAGCAGCACAAACTCTAAATATACCACTGGGTGCAGGGATAGACAAAAAGTCTATACCAAGACACTAGTGTCCATGGCAAGGATCTAGTAAGGTCCTGTTGGGGTCGGGCTACTTCGCAGGGTGGATAACGGAGGCCCAAAGGATAAAGGAATACACACAGCTCAGTAGATCTTATAAGAAAAATCCTTTTATAACAATCCAGAGTCGGGGCAGACAGTGTAAAAGGCAAAATGGGGTAACAATCCAGAGTCGGGGCAGGCAGCGTTAAAGGCAAAACAGGGTAACAATCCAGAGTCGGGGCAAGGTATGAAAATCAGGTAGGGAAATCAGTAGACAAGCTGGGGTCAAATAGCCAAGGAAATCAGTAAGAATTAATATGGATTTCCACAAATGGGAACCAAGGGCTGGACAGAACAGAGCTATGAACAGCTTGACAACCAAGCATTGATTGAAGGCATTGCTGGGTTTATATTGGGCTGGAGAACCAAAACCCCTCCCACCAGTTAAGAGCGACACCTTAACTCCTCCTACTTGCTGGTACTCTATGATGAAGGTTTCCAGCCTTCTCCCCTGCCTCTCCCCCATCCACCAATGAGATTGCAGAAGACGGAATTAGGCCATGCCCCCTTGATGGCCCTTGATTCATGGTGCCTGTGTTACTGGAGGCCGGGGATTCGGCCTAGTGCATCGTGGAGCAATCATCCTGCGAGCAGAGGGGGAGCTGCAGGATCAGTTAAGGGCCACCTGGCTGGTGGCAGAGTGGGTCTCAGACCCTGACAGGTCCATACACTATCAGTAAATTGTCTGTAACGATGTCCAGTATATGTCCAACATGAAGGATGATTACTACTGTACATCAAAGTATAGGTTATCTGAGCCATGGCTCAAGCTGCTGGATATCATACATAAATCCACGTGTGGACTATTCAGTTTAAACTTTGCACAGAATGATTGTGACATGACCTCACTCTATGGCTTAATCTTTATTTAATTTATGTTTGGAGTTATGTTTTTATTTAGTTATTTGTAAAGTTCTGGTTTTGTTTTACTAGGAAACATAAACAGAGATTTCTCTTGTTTTCAATTATGTACTGGTGGCCAAGTCCAGACCCAAACAACATATATTTCAGCTATATACCAGCAATACAAACATGTTAATGCAAGTAAGCTACTGAGAGAAAATAAAGGGGTAGACATTTATATACACATATTTACATGGATAGATACTTGAATACAGAAATACAGGAACATATACCGGTAAATAATAAAGGTGCATTCCGATTTTAGAAGCATTTCTCATGTATTTTAGACTACTGGATGATTTGATGGCATCTGGAGGACATTCAACATGTGAGGAGCTCTCACCCCAATCCACTTCCTTTGTGTAATGTGAAACAGCAAGTAATCTTGAATAGTAACCTATAAATCCCACACCATTAGAGTACATGCAAAGTAATCATGTAAACCATAACAAAAAACACAGTGAGGTCTATTCACTAAACAGTGCACGGCATAAATAAAATAAAAGTGCTAAAATCAGGCATTAATATCAGAGCTGAAAAACTCTCCAATTTGCCAATTTTTTTCAACCTTGCAATTAATACCTGGTGTTTGCAATTCGCCACAGATCTATTGTTTAGTGATTAGACCCTGGGATGCCCTGTAATTATGAGTAACAAGACCCTGCTAACTTTATAATTCTTAGGCTGCACCAATGGGGTTATTCATCCTGTTTCATGAAGCTAATATAACAGTAGAATTAAATTGGAACAAAATGCCATGAAAAACACGTACACTTGTCTATCAATTGTTTCCTGTACACTGTACTGATTGAGCTGCCTGTTTTTCAGTAGGTCAGGCCTTTCTGTAAAGGCCATATCTGACAGAGTGAATGCTTATGTCATGCCAAGAAATGAAAATCTGGAAGGCTTTCTTTACTTCTTGCAGACTAATGACCTTTCTGGTACCTAATACAAATATGATTCAGTGATAGAGGTGTCTGTGGATCACTTAGATTAACAATTTTTTTTGCACCATCAGCTGTTTTGTCGAACAAATGGGATTTGTTTAAAAAAATCTTTTTTAATCCTATTCTCAATTGTTACAAATGGCATGGGAGGAACATATTCCCCCAAAATGATTTATATATACAGTATATATACATGCATAAAACTGCTCCTCTGTCAAGTCACATTCACTGTTTAATGTTGTACTTTTTGCATTAAAGAGAAATTAAAAATGTTATGGAGAACTTGCAGGTTGGGGCCAAAGCCGTTACCCAAGTTTTAACTGAGCTCCCCAAAATGGGGTGAATCTCATGCCATCTGATCACCTGGTTTTACCAATCTGTGCCATTTCTGCTCCATCCATGCAAGGATGAATAACTGGACAAGTGATGCACCAGCTCTACAGTTTAATACTTGTGAGAGTATAGCTCACTATAGCCCTAGTTAGGCCTCAACCCACCATCTTGGTAAAGCCTTATATATAGGGAGAACTTCAACTTATTGTAGGACTGTCTGCAGCCCTGTCTAAAGTCTGTCTGCACGAATAAACGGCCAGACATACAGCAGGCTGCCCTGAAATAAGCTGAAGTCATCCTCATAGAGCAGCTTATGACACCAACAAACATCGAGAATTCTCTGCATCTGTAAGAGCTTAAATGAGAAAGGAGTATGATTCACACTTCTCTATCCTGCTAAACTTAGAATGTGGCATGAAGGACAGGTATTTTTCTTTGACTCACCTCAGAATTCTTCGTAAAATAAACCTACAGTTTTTCCTCTGCAGAGCAGATGGGAATTTCAAACACTAGGCCAATGTAGCGGAATGGGAGAATTCCCTGAAATTATTTCTTTGTCCAGTAGACCCTTATTTCTTTGTTCTGCTAAAAAAAAAAAATAGTAAAGGAATTGCAACATGCTATTATGGGTACTTGTTAATTGTAGTAGTTAACAATTGTCCTAATATTTTTAATGTTTTCAGTTTATTTTTAGAAATAAATTACAGTTTAGTAAGCAGAGGTCCCAGTCCATTTTTTGCATTCAGTTTGGAAGTATATGCAGCATAGACAAGACATAAATAATAGTATGTACTAATGGGTTACAATGCACCTTTCAGATGCAAAAAGCACTTTTCATTAGAATAGAGATCAGACAATTTTTTAACACCGAGTTGATAATCCTACAGTATGAATTGATGTTCCAATTGCAATGTGTACTCGGGTTCCTAGGTCACTTGCTCTTAAACCTGCTCTGTTTGCCTTCCATCCGCAGCCCTCATTTCTCACTGGAAGGATACTACAACAGTACATTCAATAAAAAAATATCTTCAATTCCAGCCAGTGTATTAAATAGGTCTTATTTTACTATGTTGGTTCTATAGGTAAGGACTTCTATTCTGAATATTTGTTGCTACTGTGTCACCACCTACTGAATAAAAGGTGTAATGTTTACCCTGCACTGGCCACAGTGCCACGTATATTCATTGACTGTGTGTGTTACTTTTCTTTCAGTGTGAAGGGTTTTCTATATCAGTTTGACTCTCATACTTATTACACTTAGAAGTTGTTAAAACAAAACATTGGAGACCTCTGCTTCTTTTGTGGTTAGAGACTCTGAATGCTGCTTTTGTAACCTGTATTGTTATTAAACTTTTTGTACTTACTTCTCACTAACTTTTCAAGGTTTAAGATGTTTCCTGGGGTTCCTCTGGCAGCATAGAGACTGTCAAATAACACTGGTTACCAGTTGCTCCTAGGGATGCCACCCAACTGGTATTATTCCACCAGGCTTGTAGAAAAAAAATTACTTGAGGTCTATAGAAGCAGTACCATAGAAATAGTATGGACAATAGCATGGTCACTTGCAACCCTAGCTCCTGTCTGGGCTAATCAGAGGATGATATACATAATAAAATAGATAACATTTGTTTGTGTACCTTTCTATAACTTGTTAGACCAAAGTAAAGTGCATATTTTCACTCCCCATTTAAAACCCATCTCTAGTCTATGGCATGTTAGAGCATTATGGTATTACTCCTCTGTTAATTGGACCACCCCAAACTTAGTGTGATTATGTCACTAAGACCATTTTCTCTTTCAGCATTACCCTGTAATGGATGTGCATGAATTAAAATCCCCTTTTTTATTTGTGTTTTCATTGAAAACAATAGGCTATTTAAACCAAAAATCAATGCAAAAATAGAGCTAGATTTGACTTGCAATGCTTTTTTTTTCACGACTTTCGGTTTATAGAAAAGCCATAGGATTACATGTATTACATAAGCCGATAAAATTATGAATGGAGACTTTGTCTCCGTGTAGTAAAATGCCGACAGCCTATAAACCGAACGACTTTCGGTTTATAGAATTTCGGCTTATGTAATACATGTAATCCTATGGCTATTCTATAAACCGAATGTTCGGTTTATAGAATAGCAATAGGAATGCATGTATTACATAAGCCGAAAGTCTATAAACCGAACGTTCGGTTTATAGGCTGTCGGCTTTTAACTATACGGAGACAAAGTCTCCATTCATAATTTTATGAATGGAGACTCTGTCTCCGTATAGTTAAATGCTATTGTATTCTATAAACCGACTCTATTTCGGCTTATAGAATGCAATAGTACTACGAATGGACGAATGAACGAATGATTTTTGTTTATTAACCATTCGTTCATTCGGCTTTCGTTATCTTAGCATTTTCGTTCTTCGTTTTTCGGACGAATGGACGAAAATGCTATTTTCGGACGAAAATGCATTCGACCGAAAACGAATGCACATGTCTAATATCATCCTCCCCTAATTCAATGATAACGAGCCTGTGATTTCAAAGGAGTTGTTACCATGATTCTCAGGTAATCATATGCTGGGTATGTGTCATGGAAACTGTGGTTTGCCTTCTTTGCCAAATCGGCAATAGCTGTAGGCACCTAATGTCTGCGTTTGTATGCATATAGCATATGTATGTGTAATACGAGTGTATATTGGCTCCATAAGCTAAACATTATCAACACTGTGAATGAAGAGAACAAAATCCTATCTATACACTGAATTCTATGCAGAATTGCAAGATAAAACATACATTAGTACATACACATGCTTCTGTGGTGTGTCCGCTTTCTCCAGTGTCTCTGGTTTATGACATCACCTTGTGATACACCAATAACACATTTCCCGACTTTCATTTTTAGAAGTCAAATTCGGCACCCGAGTTTGACTTAGAAAAAAACCCCAGGTTCGAATCTTCCCTATTGAAAGTAATGGGAGGTGAAAGAATCAAAGCTATGGGGAAGATTCAAACCTGTATCTTTTTCTAAGTGAAAGTGAAAGTCGTTTTTTAGTGAATAGACTCATGAGTGTGTAAACCATATTTCGATGACAAAGTCCCTTTTAATTTACCCCCTAGGATCTAGCCACAGATCTTACATGAACCAGGCAACACTCCTGCTTGTTATTCATTTTTTTTTATTATTTTGTGAGAATCAACACTTGAGTTGCCACAAAAAAAAGGCTAAAAGTTTGAAGATTCTAGAATACGTTATGCTATATCTATTTTACAACAAAGAGTGTTTATATTTCTAAGAATAACTGAACTCCAGCAGTGAAGATATTAGTATGGAACAGTAGGAATTGCATGTGACATTTTACTGGGAAATGTGTCCATTTTTTTGCCCTGTCTTGCAGACTGTGATCACATATATTGCCAGTCTCTGGCGCAGGAAAAATATCTTATTTTAGTAAGATCTGAAAGTGGTTTTGTTTGTCATAGCACAATATGTGTCTATTTTTAGTTATGAAAAGAGATCCGTTGTTTGAATCTGCCATTGAAAAGAACCCATCTCACAGTGATTATGATCTTCTAAGTAAATACAAACTATAAGTAAGTGTATTGATGTGAAGTGAAATTTTTTTTTTTTAAGTGCAAATCAATGCTACTGTTGACAATACATGCTCTGTAATATGTTTGCTATGTTTCTATTGAAATTCATGGCATTGACACATATTAAGTGAGATATATTGTGAATACAAAAGAGAACAGAGACATGTGAAGACAAAAAAGTTCTTCTGATAATGTTCTCTTGGTCACAGAACTTTCTTAAAGTTCACATGCCATCCACAAAACCTGGAGATAACATTTCCTAAAGTGTGCATGCCATTCACAAAACCTGTAGATGACAGGTACACATTCAGGCAGTGTCTGCTGTCTGCTGCTTGCTGCAACATGGCTGCCAGTCTGCTCCAAGATGGAGGCAAAATGGATGTATGCACAACCACCAGCATTCAGAATGCGATGGGCTACTGGCTAAGCAGTGTGGGAAGTCAATGTCACATTTTAGGGGTGAGCACATAGGCAAATGTGCCACATTTACAGTTCTAAGGCAAGGCACAGAAAAATAACATAAAGTATTATACATAAATAACATGATTTCTAAATATGTGCTAGCAATTTGACTATCACTCAAGTATTGGGTATCTTTTAATTCTCTATAAAATGATCCTACTATTTTTTTACTGGTAGACTTTAAATTCTCCTTTTGACCTAATAGCTTTAGTTTACAGGGACAAATAATTAAAAAACATTTAACAAGTAAAATCATAATACCTGCGCCATTTCTTCAGTAAAATACTGACCATGCTAATGAATTTACAGATTTAAAAAAATCGGTGTACCCAATTTTTTCCCACCCTATCACTAAAATACCATCCGGGTGGTAATTTAATTTGTGAAACATCTGGTTAATAGTGGTACAGTTGGCACTTTATAAAATTAAACCCCAAAGGGTCTACACGATATGCACCATTCCATTCCAAAATGGATTTGGATTGGGCATTTTATCTAAATCGGATGGGTCCCTGATACTATACTATATGCCGTGATTCTGATCCAATCGGTCTTTCAGCTGTTCAGAAACCGAATCTTCAGAGTGCTTCTGTTCAGCACTATTTTGCCATCAAACCAATAGGTTTTCAGCTACACAATATGTGGCAATCAACCCTAAACTCAGTTTGAGGAAAGAATAAAATAAGTACATTTTTTAAATGCTTGCATTTATCCTGCATGTCCGTTGACACCCTTGAGTTCGCTATGCCCTGCAAAAATAGGTCAATAAAAAAAAACTGTATAATAAAATAATAATTTTATAAAAACAGCAACATCCTGTGCTTTCAGATCTATAGCTGTACAGAAAATGACAATTGCACAGCAACCGTTACAGGTCAATATCTATGTGTATATGAATTGCCAGTCATGAATATTCTAACATGACTACTGTAATAGGACACTGATCTGTAGTAAATGTATGGAAGGCTATATTTGTTATACTTAATTACAAATCCTGCCATGGTGAGCCAGCTCTTTGACTCATCCAGTATGATAGGAGCTTCATTCAAGTCTCAGCAATGATGCACAGTATACAGCTCTTCATATAGCAACATTAGTAGACACATTGGAGACTATAACATTTATTATGAACCTCCTGCCATTCATACACACAATGTATGGAGGGGAAGAGTTAGAATTCCCAGCTCTCCTAGGTTGTTTTGAATAATAAATAAAGGCTCAGTACAGCAAATATGACGCAAAAGTAAGAGAAACATCAGTCCTTTGTAGCATATACATGGACATTGACATCTCTCTGTGAGTGGTTAGCTTGGATAGAGTGTGGGATCTTGAACAGGCCCAGCGATGTAGGATTTCAAAGCATAAACTGCTTCAGAAATGCATTAACCTAGAGGAGAAAGGTTAAAGGTATGAATCATGTATTAAATCCCCTAATGACCCAGGCTTCAAGGATAGCATGCAACTTATAACCGACACATTAGAAGGTATCCTATACTAAGTAGATATTCTTAATCACTTGCTGGAAAAATACATGGTATTATTAGCACCTGCACATGGACTTAAATGTGGATAAAACAACGTATAAAAGAAATATGTACCCTGCTGTCTCTGCCCTGTTTACTGCCTTGGATGGCAGAGCAGTTACTGATAATGTATTGCAAACCGAGTTCAAAAAGGAAGATGAGTGAATTGAGAAATGCATGGAATGAATCACTCCTGCCTCAATGCCTCTTTGTTTTCTCTTAGAGTGACGTGCTTGTGCTGAACCATAGACTTTATTCCTCCGGGCTGCTTGAACTAGCACGTAGCAGTAATTAGATTCATCAATCCTGGCAAGTCGATCCTTCGCAGATACAGATTTCGGTCCCATGTTGCTATGGACTAAGAAATGATGTGATCACGCGCTGTCAGTTGTGCCATCTGACATCGTGGATAGTAAAGGGGTGGGCTATTTTAACATTAGGATCGTAATACGGTTTAATATGTCAGTGGTGATTAATCAAGTTGCACACGAGAGCATATTAATAAAGGCACATAACTTCATTGTATTTGCTTTTCACTGTCACTGGGGAAAGCAACGGCAGATTTTAATAATAAAATAAAAACCAATATACACATGAGGTTTCCCCATCATTCTGATCAAGCTGCTGTTTAGACAATGGGATGGACAAATTTATCCGCAAAAGCTTTTATCATTGACTATCCCACAGATATTTGAAGATATAGGTTTTATGTGGCACCATTTGCTATCAGTACCAATCAACACGTCAACACCTCAAAGTAGACTAATTGGAAGACTGGTTGTTATGGGAGCAGTGGTGTGTCTTGGTTTTGTGCTGCCCTAGGCTGACAAAATTTGGGCACCCCCCCACCCACGTTGCACACCCACGACATGCCCCATCACCCACAATGCACACACATTAAATGCCCAATCACCCCCATTACATGCCACCATCACCCTCATTTCATAACCCCACCATGTCCATGGCCCCATCACCCCGATTAACTGTAAGGAGCTAAAGCTTGCTGAACTGTGTGTGTGTGGGGAGGGGGGGGGGGCGAAAATGTTTGTAGCACCAGAAGTATGCTTTAACACCCTCTGGCAAAGTGCCGCCCTAGGCGAGTGCCTTGTTTGCCTTGTGAAAGATACACAACAGTATGGGAGGTCATGCCTTGTAATGTGAGTTCTTGCTATGTTTGATAATAGGAAGCCATCTAGAAAGCACTGAAAGCATAAACATCAGGCTCCATCCCAGGCCAGCCTCTCTCTGTATCCAGTCTGCCTTTTGTTCCTTGGTTGTACCCTTGTTCCATTTTTGGTTCCCTGATGTCGCTTTGTGTTTCTAAGTGAAAATGAAAAAAAACAAAAAACCTGGCACTTTTCACCCTAATAATGTTTGCAGCAGTTGTACAAACATAAAACATTGTATTATGCTGATACACACGTTGCCAACATTATTAGAATGAGAAGCGCAGTCAGTTTCTGGTTTTTGTCCACACTGCGCAACCAGTTGCACGGCACTTGCAGCAAGTTCACATCATTTGACATATGTATAGCATGTGAGCTGTGACAAGCTTAAATTACTGATATTTTTCTTGTCGTTTGGTGCTTTAGCCTCTTTTTATTGCCACATGTCAAGTTTATTTGCTCTGGCCCTTGTGAATATAAACACTCGCACCCCTTCAGCTCTGCTTTGTTCACTGTGTGTTTGCCCAACTATAGGTCGGTACCTTGTTTCTGTCTTCACAGTGACAAAGTCATGGATTATGAGACTGAAAGAGCAACAATGCTGGCATTGTCTCTCGCATCCTTCACTTTATGTGTGGACTGCACTAAAAGCTTCTTCCTGAGTGCAATGTGTCATGCTTTTCATCCATTGTTATCAGTGAACTCAGTGCTTGTCACATTGCATTTTTCTTAGCTTACCGTATCTGGAAATGTCTTTTAAGGTATATTCAAATATGGCTGTCACTATCAACGCCTGTCACTCATCGCTGTGAGACACCACATGTACACATAAATATGATGTAAGCTGATTATTATACTATCCTTTTCTATGTTTATTTTTTATAAATACACTGCTTTCAGGAAGATACTATTTAAATATTTTGGGAGCCATTTACTAAATATGAATTATACCCAACAGGTATGTATTGCATTTTTAATGCTGATGACCGGTAATAAATGTAAATATAAGAACCCTAAGATTATATACAAATAAAGCGGATGAGGAAGAAGGAAAAAAACACAGTCATGTGCAGAAACTTGTGAACTATAAATTACACACTGTGTTATAATAATCACAAAAAATACTTACATGTGCTACATTGTTTTGGGATCATTCTATTATTTTTATTATTGTATTATATTTCGCTTCCTGATTGAATGGGTATTATTACTGAACGGGTTGGAGGAGAATCTCACTCGGGCATTTATAGCACTTGACTAGCTTACAAATATCTATTAAATGCCACATGGTGATAATACAGCAAATTACAAAAAATTTGATAATTACAAATAGGGTCAAATAGAAACATTGTACTATGGTGAAATGACAACCAACTTAATATTTTGATCAATAGCAACAAAAGTGAAGTATGTGGACTTGAATATTTTGTTTTACACTTAACTACATTATTACCATGTTAATCATCTCCAAACAGAACAACCATTCCACAGACTACTACTTCCTGAGAAATGACACACTGCAAGCCACATCGTTCCGAAATTGACTTTTCCGTCAGGGTGATATTCGCTCAAACTGAACTGACAAGCGAGTTGCAACAAATTCTCCAACTTCCGCAATTCTCCCACACATATATTTATGGCTGATTGTTCAGTTGTATTTGCACTATGCTTGTCAATTCCAGATTTAATTGAATAATCAACAGTTCCTTTCTTATAGCCAATCAGAATGATAGCATGGTGTTCACCAAAGAAATATTTTTCAACTCAGATGCTCTGTTCGCTAAAATTCGACTTTGGAGGTCAACTTTCAGTTTGGCACCCCTGTTTTACTTGATTGAAGCTATTTTTGAGACTAAGTCAAACTCAGGTGAAATGAAAGTCAACCTCCAAGGTCAAATTTTAGTGAATAGACCCAATATTTCGATATGTCTATCTTGCGTTACATGACTTATAAGCAGCATTTATTGGCAGTATAAACTGTGAAGCCTTTATTGAGTTGAACTGGCTTGGCATGGTTTTGTTTTTGGATTGTTTTATTAGCTTCTTTCGTTTAGGAGTTTGTTGTTAGAGGCATAAGTATAAAAGCTCTTATTCTACTTTTATAATCAATATAATATTATTATTTAATTATATGAGTACCTCAAAGTGTTTGATTGACGTGTATTTCTATGTATCCTATTAATTCAGTGTGACCTGTTCTAATGACATAAGTGTGATCTTCCTAGGTAAAATGTCGTTAATAGACCACCGTAATCATTTTTATCATGCTGGGATTCTCCATTTATCTACACCCATCAAGTATGAGTGAGGTGTGTAGGGCTAATTAATATACAGTGAAAATGAGTTTGTGTATAATTCATCTGATCTTCATTTAAGTAGATGGATAGTGTTGTAGAGTTTTAGGTAAATACAAGTAGCTGAGTAATATAAGCAGAATATTGTATAATCCATTCACATTTGTTATATACATTATTTCCTGGAAAAATATTTTTAATTATTATGTGTAAATTAATAAATGTTAATTATAATGGAATGATTGTCATAACTTGCACATTTTGAAGATGATAGACACCAACTCAGGATTCAAAAACATGAATACCTAATTTGGTACTTAGCAAGAACAGGATAATTAAAGGCACTGTCTAGTGCCCAAAATGCATCTTACAAATATTAATGCATATTAATGTGCTTTCAAAGTACTGCATTGCTTAAAATATAACACACTTACAGCTATAAGAAATTGTGAAATTACAGCAGTTTGCAAGAAACAAGGACTGTTCATACTACATGAGTAAAAGTAATTTCCTTTTTTTTTTTTTTTTGCTGCAGGAACCAATGAGAATTATGCCATTCAAATGAATGGAATATCTTGTCTCTCAAGTGATGTCATCAGACAATGTGTTGCACTGTTAAGAGATCCTACTGTGTACAAGAGCAAGGTCACACATAAGCCAATAGACTCAATTTGAGGAGGACAGGAAGCGACTATATGAAACAAAACTTTATATCCTCAGTGTCTATAGAATCAGTGCTGCCGCACCTACACCAAACATGCAGAATAATCACTGGGGAGGGCTGGAGTCAAATATTAAAAATGTGATTTATACAGAATGCCTGCATCAAATCACACATGGATAAAAGCCTGTGCACTATACAAGCAGTGATCTTCATCTTGCACCAAAGTGAGTTTGAGGACTAGACTGTCCCTTTAGGTTGTTATTGATTCACTTGCATTCACTTCAGTCTACTATTCATTGTTATCATTTCCTTGTTGTTTTTGTCCATTCACCTTGATTTGCTCTGAATGAACAGCAACGAAGCCAGGTGAATTGGGCGAAAGTGACAAGCCAAGTGACATTCCCTAAATATTGGATCTTTTTTAAAAGACCCCACAATGTTTTCTATTAAAAGTTTTTTTTGTTTTGTTTTGCTCCACAAATATTATTTAATCCATGCTTATAAAAAATACGGTAATGTAATTCTGGGATTTTTACCCATACATTACATGCACTAATCTTCTTTTCGAACTAGTTGCTGCAGCTACATTTTTGACACAATAGAAGATTTCCCTCTGGCACAATATATATTTACTTCAGAGATGCTCAAGTGCATTAGTGATGTGGTTAATGTAGCATGTGAACTAACTAGACTAGGTACTTAAAAGAGACAGGTGCTTGGGACTATTCCTTGTTTCCAAAGCTGTTGATGAAACTTATGAAAAACAAACAGACAAATTCGTCATTAAAAAAACAAAAAATTACTACTGCTCTTATAGGTGTCTAGGTTTTTCAAAGACTCATCCAATCACAAAATAATTAATACACCAAACAGGAAGTGGAACAGTATAGCGGATACCAGGTATTTGTACTAGAAGTATTATCACTTTTCGTTGATGTATACATGTAGTTACAAAAAAAAACAAATAATGTGTAATGAATTTCACAGATGTAAAAAAAATCCTTTGGACACATGATTTTGGACACCTCCTGAGGAAGCCGGGATTCTGGAGAAACGCGTAGAGGATCTTTTGTCTTGGAATAGGGGGACTTTGCTACTGGACGGTGACTCCTACTTGCTGGTATTTTCTAAATTAAAAATGTGCACATTTGTTTGTAAGTGCAATTATCCTTCCTTTATATTCTTGTCAGTGGTACCATGCATTTGTAGTTTTGTCTGTTTTCAACTTTGAGAAAGATTTAATCTTTTTAATAGATTTATACTGATGAGCCATTGTGAAGCTTAGAGTTTGTAAGTGCAATCAGTACAGCACAAGCACACTGCAATTTCTCTTACTGTGTCACACTATGTTTGTATTTTCATTTTTTTGCATGTGTCATATAAGGATGGATACAAACGAGGATATAAGCCTGTTTAAAGAAGATCAAAGACTTGTGTAACCACCCACCATACACTGATTCATGTACCTAGATAGTTGCACTATTCGTTTTTTAAAAAATCTTTTTCCCTACATGTACATGCGCCTCGTTTTTGGAGCATTGTGTTTTGTAAGTGCCGAATAAAGAAGCACTTTATCCGGTGCCGCAGTATTGCGAGGAGAGTATAGTTTCTATTGTTTTCAGCCGTGGTGTGATGTTTCCTGTGACCGACACAAACAATCAACCTACAGTAGCAAAATACAATCAGTTCATCTCTAATGTCATCTAGAAATTGGCAGCTTGAAACTGAATAGGTCTTAAAAGGCAACTATATAGGGCTAGAAAAATCAGAACATGGCCATTAATAGTAATGACTGCCCTCCACATCCCAGCATGATTTTTAATAGAACCATTAGTCACTAGTAATAAGAGTCCCAACTTCAGTATTAATATGGGTCAAAAAGTAATAAATACTCACAAGGAGCAATGTTTAGCAAAGTGTGTCAAGAAAAAAAAAAAATCTCAAGCCTTGAACCAGTGTGCAGTAAATATATAATTTCTACATTCAGTAAACAAGTAGAGGATATGTTAATGTTTAATAAATATGTACAGGGCCCATACAAAGGGCTTTCTAAAGACTTGTTCATTAACAGAACAGTACAAAGAACAAGAGGTCACATGCTAAGACTTGAAGAAAGGAGAGTTAGGGCTATGCATGTTAGTATGGGCATTAATATTTATTTAGTGCTGATCCAAGGAGAAATCTGATTGCCATTTGGAGTCAAGAAGAAATTCCAAACCCCCCCCCCCCACCCCACCCCCACTGAAAGCAGAAATACAAACTGGTGTTATGCCTGAGGTCCCTAAAGTACCCAGGGGTGGCCTGCAGCCCCTAACTAATATATTTTGTCTCCAAGTGACCATAGGCTGGCACTTTTCCTGTGGTCCCAATATAAAAAATATGCTGGCCAAAAAAAACAATTAAAATAATATCCATTCCCTGACCCCATCCTTTGTGTCATGAGCTGACCAAATGCCTCGTGCACAATAATAATTTTTATTTAATGTGGCACAAGTTTCTCCACTGCCCCCATATAATTTTAAACAGACCCTTTGGGCCCATATAAGATTCATAAGGGGCTAGGAGCCTAATGATAAATAGGACTAGAGGCTCGCAATGTCTCCCAGCCTCTTATATAATACCCAGAAGTGATCCAAAAACTCAGAACTCATGAAAAATCAGAGCTACCAGAGTCGACCCATATGCACCTGTAAGGTTGTACCAGTTGTGTTTTTATGTGGTGCAGTGCTTTCTTATGAAAGGCGTAGGAGCATGTGGCTGCCAAGGTCAGATTGAGTTAAGCAGGAAACTGGAGTATTTGTTCATTAGAACATTTCCACTGCTGTCATGTGTACCCCTCCCTATGCAGCATAACTAAAATCATCATTCACTTCTCGTTTGATGAACTACACAGTACAGTATTTGATTTTATGCAGGGAAATAAGTGTGTTTTACATTTGCATGTAGATGTGATGTTACGTAATGAATAATTGACGTGGATAGAACATTAGGTCCATTTATCTTAAGATATATTCCAGACACAGACCTAAAGAGTCATTGCTGAGAACATTTTTAAGATACCTTATACTGCATGTTCGGTCACTATGTGACATTATTAGCATTAATCAGGGTATACTTGTTTTGAAGTAGCAGGTTTGCGTATAAAAGTACAGCTTCTCAGAGGTGATTATTTCTATGTTATTAAGATGATGGCTCTATGAAACACATATTATAATTGATAGGTTCAGAGAGCAGGATTTAGTTTGTCGGAGAATAGTTGCATTATGGGTCGTTTAGTAAAGTCAGTCATCAGGGAGAACACACAAGGGAATACTCACCTTTGCACTAACCGTTTAGATTGAATTCTCTGCTTTAAAGAAAGATACCAGATATGTTTAGGAGTAAGTACACTTATATTAAAGAGTAGAGAAATTAATCAGTAAAGGTAAAAGGGGGGGGGGGGGGGAGATAAAACATTCCCAGAAATGTTTTTGATTGAATTCACCTCCTATGGCTCTTTGGTTGGAATTCCCATGATCCTTTTGAAGATGGAGGGAGCACGGCATCCAAGCTCTGTGAAGTGATCTGATGCTGAATACAAACAGCACTTTCTCATGTTTCATATGTACCTGGATGCGATCTCTGAATTACTGCATTCATATTTGTAAAGATATCTTTTGATATATTAAAGGAACCCTGTCATCATTGAAACATAGCAAAAGTAATTATCCATCTATTGTAATACATGTAAATATTCATGTAGATAGGTAATAAAGTGCAAGAAGTAAGAGAAGAGTCATCCATACAGTATGCAGAAATCAGAATGTGATCAGCCATATTTTCGGGAGGATACGTGCAGGGCAGAGTTATGATGTTTGTTTTCTACTCTTCTGTGCTGGCTAGCAAATACAGTATTTTTCAATTGTGTTTTTCTTTTTTTTTTATATAAAAAAATACCATAGAGAAAACACAAGTTACTAGAACACAGGCAAGGCAAGCAACAAATTGTGTTCAGTGTAGACAAATGTAAAGATATGCATTATGAGAAAAATAATAACAATACATTATATATCTTAAATGTTATATCTCTGGGAAAAACTGCTAAATGTGAAGGGTGTAGGAATAATTGTGGACTTAGCAATAGTGTGCAATGTCAGTCAGCAGCAGCAAAGAGCAAAATAATATTGAGGTCAGGGCCATCAGAAATTTCCCTTACTGAAAACAATTCTAGCCTCCCCATATCTCCCTCTCGCCCCTACCCTCCCAAATTAATTTTATCCAGGTCTTTGTATATCATGCCAGTGATTTAACTAGACCCCATGACATGCCCCAGCACGTGTTTTGCACATCCAGGATTTGCTGCAGCCCCCCAGGACATGTCCCATTACCCATATTGCACATCCAAGACTTAATATGTCACAGCCAGTTTCCCCATTAATATGCAACAGTTTGCCCATTAACATGCCACAGGCAGTTTGTCCATCAGTATGCCATAGCATGCTCATTAATATGCCACTTTTAGATTTCACATGAATATGTCACAGGCAGTATGCCCATTAACATGCCACAGCCAATAGGCCCATTAACATGCCACTTTTAGCCCATTAATATGCCACAACCAGTTTGCCCATTAACATTCTAATGCCAGTATGCTCATTAATATGTCACAGCCAGTATGTCCATTAATATGTCACAGCCAGTATGCTCATGAATATGACATGGCCAGTATGCCCATTAATATGGCACAGACAGTATGGCCATTAATGTATCACAGCCAGTATGCTAATTAACATGCCACAGCCAGAATGCTCATTAATTTGCCACAGCCAGTATGCCCATTACTATGCCACAGACAGTATGCTCATTAAGATGTCACAGCCAGTATATTTCTTGATATGCCATAGCCAGTATGCTCATTAATATGCCACAGACCGAATGCCCATTAATATGCCACAGCCAGTATACTCATTAATATGCTACAGCCAGTATGTCCATTAATATTCCCATTACTATGCCACAGACAGTATACCCATTAATATGTCACAGCCAGTATGCTCATTATTATGCCACAGCCAGTATACCCACTAATATGCCACATCCAGTATGTCCATTAATATGTCACAGACAGGATTCCCATTAAAATGCCACAGACAGTATGTTCATTAATATGCCATGTTATGCCCATCAATATGCCACAGCCAGCATGCCCATTAATATGCCACAGATAGTATGATCATTAATATGCCACAGCCAGTATGCTCATTAATATGCCACAGATAATCCCCCCCATTCCACGGTACTTACCTCCTGTGCGAGAGACAGCAGCCTTCCATGCTGCCTCTCGCACTGATCATATTGAGCACCGAAAGGTCACGTGACCCTGGTGCTCTGACGTCAGATCAGTGTTCGCACAGCACGAGAGAGGCAGAATAGAAGCATTTTTTTAAAGGGCCTGAGCGGTACCCATGGGCCCACCAGGCTTGTGACGGGTGTATTGCCCGTCACCGCCTGATGGCAGCCCAAATTTGGGTATTGACTTGCGGGAGGAGGATATCACCTATTTTCTTACAAGTTACTGATTTACACATTGAAAATGCAGTTCAATTCTTGAATTCATTTCTCTATGCAATTAGTGAATGTTCAAAGGAGGACTGCAAAATTAGTAAGGTCTGATTGAAGATCTTAGTTACGAATAGAGACAAGCATGTGTGCACTAGAAAAACATCATTTTAGATGGTATATTATAACATTATAAAAAAAACTCTTTAGGGACAAAGAACAAGATGTCCTCCTCTGAGACTGAAAGAGCGAAGATTTTATTTGCAACAAAGGAAGGGATTCTTTATGGTAAGGACAGTAAAGTTATAGAAGTCACTGCCAAGAGAGATGGCGCTACCAAATACAAAAGATGCCTTCAAAAAAGTTCTGAATGTGTTTTTAGAAAAGCAGAACATGTAGGGCTATTAAGATTTCTAGCTTGTTGGTCAAAGGAAAAATCGGAATACCTTTTTGGAGTCAAGAGGGAAATGTCTCCCTATGTAACAACATTTGAAATAGAAGGATAAGTAGAAGGATGAACTTGATGGACTTAGGACAAACTTAGGTAATGGACTATTTGCAATCTAAATTACTATGCTATCTATTTCTTCTGCTTGTGGAAAAGCACAAAACAAGCTTGATAGTATTGAATCTACAATAGTGTCTGTAATCTGCTGTGTGCACTAACAAAGAAAGAAGAGGGGGCAGAACTCGTTTTTTCATTGTAAGAATAAATGTTGCAACCTGCAGACTTAAAGGCTTTCCAGCAAAATCAGGTAAACGACAGACTGTAGCACAATCATATATATTGGAGATAGTTCTATAGTAAAAAATATATGGATATCAATTGCACAATTACATTACATAGAAATAAAGAAATAGAAGGGAAGATAACAATGACATGTTTGAAACAGCACAATATTGAGGAATTGGTACTTTCCTTCTCTGTGTGAATATTGCCCCACATCAAAAATCAAGGAGCAAATAAAAGAATGAAAGTGCAACTCTAAACCTAACCCTCTAGCTCTGACATTCCCTCTTCCAGTCCACTCCTTGCATTGTTGATGTGGCATGTTGGGGCTTTGGCTAAAAAGGAAACTGCAGAACATCCTTGTGGATTTTGTAGTTTAAGCTTTCGTTACATTTTTCTAGCCACCATTCATACAAATATAAATGTATGTGTATCTGCTATACCTAGCACTTCCTTTATTGTGTAAAGATTTGTATGCCAATATGTAGCTGTATTAAAATTAAGATACCTACGGTATTAAATATATCAATGGCTGTAAAGTTTGTTGTTCACCTAATTTTTCTAAAAAATATAGCTACGATATATATCTGTATTAGGTTATAGCTGGACGTGTACAGTTCTGGGCACAAGATGTACTTTTTCAGACAAGAGATTAAATACCTGCAGTATTTTACAACAGAGATTGCTGTTTTCTTGTCTCAGTTTAAAGCGTATGAAATAGGTGTCCAAATATCCGATGAGACAGTTAAAACAAAATTCAAGCACAACATATTTGTCAGTGCTATATGAAAAGCACTTTGTCACCTAAATACTGTTTATACTGTGGATGTAGAGAATAGAAACAAACACACAATCTTTGCATTGTGTTGGCAGAATTGCAAGCAAATGCATAGATTAAGAGAAGGGTATGTCTGTGATGTCAAAGTGATCCAAAGTGGTCCGAAACTCAAAGCTCCAATCTGAGTTACCTCAGTAGACCGTTTAATATATATACTTCCAGTGTCAGAATTGTACTGCACATAACTACTATACTGTAATACAGTCTTCTCCAAATGTATAATGTGAAAGGCAGTCCACAATGCAAATGCTTTGGATGAAAGGCCAGACATTATTCCAGTCATTCATGTCACAGGATTAAAATGGTCTTTTCTGGTGGGATGGGACTGCTTTAAATCCCTTCAAGACCTTGTGCAGTTCGAGGGACACCATTTGGACATTAATACTGTAACACATGAAAGAGGGATGCTTCACTTTAACCTTCTACATAACCTATGCCCTACTCTCATCATGCCTGTGATTTGAACAAGCAATTCAATTCAATGAGCCCCCATTGCAAATCATCTAATTTGGGCAAGGTTTGCAACTCACTGTTATTTGCTGTTTATTTAATATTTGTACTAGTGATTTATTAATTTTTTGCAGTTCTTAGTTTTAGTTCATCCTGGTATTTTGTTTTATCTGTTAATTAATTGTTGCAATTTTCAACTGTGTTAATTAGCTTTTGTAAAACAAAACTGGATCAATCCAAATCTTGCTGGATACATAGCGCCTACAGAGAGTTTAACAATTGCAGTCATTATTCCCTCTTATGCTTTTTGTTAAGCATCAATGTAACTATTATATATGAAGTGCATATAGTGTTCTTCCACTAGCAAAAAAAAAAAAAGAAAGCTATTTTATCTGTCTAACAAAATAAAAAATGGGGGTCATTCTTTGATCCGAGCTGCAACCTTTGTGAGTTTATTCATTAAAGAACTCTTTCTCTCCGGTGCTTTGTGTTTCGGACAGAAAACCCTTTATTGAAGGGTCAGTCTGAGTTTAATAGAATCCTTCCATGGATCTGCAGAGGTCTCACCTATAGATGCTGACACAACTCACAAAGCACAACCGACAGTACTGTCCATGAACATGGGGCCTTGCACATTGAGCACTGGCTAGCCAGGGATAGCTCTATTTCTAACCTGACTCCATGTACCATGGAATCTTTTCAATGTCTTTTGTAGTGAGCATCATTTGCAACCCATGATTATCAAGAGCACCAGTCTATACAGCCTATTTAAGTCTTCTTAGCTGAGTCCTCAGTGATTCTGTAGCCTATGGACCTGTCATGTGGTGTAACTATAAGTGTAAACTCTTATTGTTGACCCTTTGCCTTGCTGCATGATTACCATTACTTGTCTGCCTGCTGCTGGTCAACTGTTTGACTTTACCTCTGCCTGAAACCTTATCCTTGTGACCCTGAATCAGCCTCCAAGCACACTCCTACCAGGTGAACAACTTTTATCTACATAAGTTCTGATCTCCACCTCCTGCATCTAACACCAAAATGACCTTGTACTATCAGTTTTAATATGTCGATAGCAGTTCAAAGACATCATAGAGCAGTATACCAAAAGGTTTTTAGAGTACGTATGGAAAAGGGTAGATTTAATTTGTGTTTATTTATATAAACACTTGTAGCTTACTATGATTTTGAAAGGTTAATATATTTAAAATCTGCTTATGGAACTATCCTACCATAGTTGAAATAGTAAATAGACACACACACACACATATTGTATACACATACATTACATACACACAGTACATATATATGTACTGTAAAACTAGGGAAACCATTTTAAAGGATGGGATTGTGAATGATTTAAAATCATGTGGATTTCAAGATCAGAAACAGGGAGATTATGCCAATCAAAATAATAGATCAGGGTGGTGCAGTAGACATTGCTTATCTAGATTTCAGTATGCCCTTTGACACTGTCCCACATAGAAGGCTTATCGATAAACTGCAATCTTTGGATTCCAGTATTGTTAAATGAATTAGGCATTGGCATCAGGCAACAGAGTGTAGTCAATGGAGTTTATTCGACGCAGGGTCTTGTTACTAGTGGGGTACATCAAGGACACTTTTAAACACACTTTAATATTTTTACTAGTGATATTGCAGAATGTCAAATGGCTCCCAGCCCCCTCTAACAAATAACACGCAACATGTGCGGCATCAAAGTATCTAAAGCTTGCCAATGGGTGGCAACCTACAAGATAACACTTCCACATCTAAGGTCAATGATGTTAAAGCCACAAGGTGGTAAAAATAATCACCATCCAGTGGATCCAGACAAAGACAGAAACCGCTCTACGCATTGGCTTCTTTGCTCCTGAGGAAGCTGGTATGATTTATGATTTATCCACTGGCTGAGGATTATCTTCACCCCCTAATACATCATTGACCCTAGCAGTGCAACACAACTCAATGTTGAGGCACATTCTGACTGTCATCCTGTAAGTTCCTTCCCACTGGCAGTCTTGAGACGGCTATCCTTTGATGCTGCTTGTTCTGCTTGTTCTTTGTTTTATACAGATATCAACTTGGGTGTTTTTCTGAAGAACCTCATCTCCAGCCATTTTGTTTGAGGCTCTCAATAGATCAGGTACTTGTGAGGTAAGAAAATGACCTCTCTACATGTTGACCTGCGCTACCTATCTTGTTAGTTATTTGGAATTTAAAACACTGTGAGGGGATCTAGGGTCTAGCTGTGGTTGGACATGTGGGAAATGTTACAATCTTAAAATTCATTGAGTGGTATATTTGCACTTTTACAAAGCAAAAAAAGGGTGTGCAAGTGATATCAATAAATGAATATAAAAATAAATATGCAAGTGATATATACCAATAAATGAATTTAAAAATAAATATGCAAGTTATATATATCAAGAAATGAATATAAAAATAAATGCACAAGTTATATATACCAATAAATGAATATAAAAATAAATGCACAAGTGATATTTACCAATAAATGAATATAAAAATAAATGCACAAGTGATATATACCAATAAATGAATATAAAAATAAATGGGCAAGTGATATATTCCAATAAATTAGTATAAAAATAAATGCGCCAGTGATATATACCAATGAATTAATATAAAAATAAATGTGCAAGTATGTTTGCACTCTGTTTTATATCACATGATTATAGGGCATGCAAGGATCACAATCATCTGGCAAATGTATTCTGACAGGCAGCAGTTTTTATAGGCTGAGCGCTAGACTAAACTGTAAAATACAGGCAGCTGATATAAGAGGTGCAGGGTTCAAATCAGTCCCTCACAGCCAACTATATACTGTACAAAAAAGTCTATTTCACCCAATTATGGTCAAAACCTGTTGTAACTCTGTTCCGTTAATCAAAGATTAGGTGTATTATTTTGTTATATTAGCATCAGGAGTATAAAAAAATCTTGTTAACCTTATTGCTAGATTTGTGTTGTTTTTACAGATTATTAATGAACATGGCATTTATAAAGCAGGGATTCCCGATTAAGTACTGCACCTGCCGGTCTTCAAACCTGTTCAGTGCTTATTTCTGCATTAAAAAGGCCATGGGCAGAGTGAAATATTTGGATAATTAGGTGAGAAAATGTAAAGTTGTTTGTCAGTGGCACGGTTAATGACTGAACGAGAGAAATTATATGACAACATTTCAAGAAATCAAGGTGCCGACAGATGGTTACATATAAAGCTAAGCTGGCGTGTGATATGAACATAATGAGGAATTAGACATGAGATAAGGAGGGTACCAGGATGAACACAGATGTGATGCAAACTGAAGAGATGTGTGAAAAGGTAAAATAGATAGGACATGCTAAAAGGCTTGCCATGTGCTGGAAAATGTAATGGTGATGAAATTAGCTTTCTTTCTTCCCACTAATAAAACATGACTGCTTTAGATATTGAAGGCTATATTTTTATATTGAATCATGAGCTGATCATCTCTCTTTTTTTGGGGGGGGATGCAGCGGGATGAGACATAATCTCGCCGTACAGGGTTTCCACAACCGTCTCCCAATTTCCTACCGTTTTTGGCCAAGAACCTGGTCTGTGGTATTCCATGTCTCCTGTTAGATCTTCCAGTTCTGCCCTCAGGTATTCCTGATCAAATGTTAAGTGACACCTGTCTCTCTGATTCTCAGAAATTCTAGCAAAACGAGTAGGAAGTCTGTGCCAGCACTAGAGACCCTCCTCATTCACAGTACTAATATTGCTGAAATCAGTGTAATTAAAACTGTTTTTTTGCTGGAACACATTTACTGTGTGTGTGTGTGTGTGAGTGTGTGTGGTTACTTTCCCCATCATTCTGTGGGCATCCCGCTCAAAGGAGTATATATGGTGGGAGTAATAGAACATTATCAACATGTATTTGCTTGTATCAGAAAATGCTAAAGATATTAATACATTAATACAAATGGGGTTATAGTACATTGGCATTTTGTTTTTAAATTATTGTTGGTACCTCTTTCTTTATCACCTCAGTTTTTTAGGAGGTCTTTTTCTAATTACAGAATTAGAACATTTGATATGATTTAGAGGCTGTAATTAATGTATGTGTTTTCTTTGTTGTTAAGAGTGCGCTCCCTGGAGAGAACCGTGCATCATCTCTCACTGGTCAGTCCAATCGAAGGTGAAATAAAATGGCTAATTTTTCCCCTTGTAGGGAGCATTAATGGGTAGAAATAGGAATAAATTAAAATGTATCAATTAAAGAAAATGCACAATACACTACAGTCCTTCAAACACAATTCTCGTGTTTAAATGATGTCCTTTTAAAAAAAATAAAACTAACCCAGATATGGTATACGGCATGTTTCCAAACACAATCACATAATTGCCATGTGCACAAAGAAACCTTAACTGAGATGCAACTTATGCAGATTAGAAGATGCAGAAAAAGCGGCACTCACGGGATCCAGTAAAAAAAATCAGGGGATTTTAACGACGTGCAAAAGGGTCAAAATACATCACAGCAATAAGTGGGAAAAGTTCACAATTCAGATAGGGTTCACAGCACGACGCGTTTCGCTCCTCAAGATCTTAATCATATGCTGACCTGCAACTTACCTTTCAACTCATGTTTAGTGAACAGCTCCTTCTGTGTTGTTTTTTTTCCCACATATATAAAATTAAAACGTTAAACATTTTGTTCAGCTTGATTTTAATTTCCTTAATGTTTGAAAAAGATTTGGAACTAAAGGTTGTTTTAAACTACAGCTTTGCTGAAGAATAATTGAGGGTCTTCAGATATAATCTGCCAAGACACTGCATGTTTAAAATACAACTAGAAGTGCAATAATTGGATACATTTAAGTTGGTTGTTACTGGGAGTTATGACACTATATTATTTTATGTCTTGCTCTTTCCGTCTGCCTGGTATTCAGGATTTCTGTAAGTCTGTGCCTTTTCGACCTTTTTTTCCAGTATGATTACCTACTACTTATGTGATTGTTTTGCCCACTGTATAACACTGCATAGCGTGATATTACTTTATAAAGATAATAATTCAGCTATGTCACTATTATTGTAATTATTATTATTAGGGAGGAGCAGGAATTAAACTTATTGCGGTACATACTTTCTTAGTACACAAGTGAAGCTGCACACCAATAATAGAAAAATATGTATTCTGAATAAATTGTATCAAGATCAATGAACAAAAACAAAATAAAAAATAAACAAACAAGGAGGAACAAGCCACCGTAACAAAAATAAATATCCAAAAAAGGAAAAATAAGAATCCAAAAAATAACCTAAATAAAGTATATGCAGCCACATTACTCTTGGGGGCGAGATAAAGGTGTGCACGAAGAGATGATACCCCAACGTTTCGGCAAAAACAGCTTCTACAGGAGGAATCATCAAGGTAAATATCTTCCTCCCAAATCAGTCTGTTGATCTCTATGTCACAGAAAAAAAACGAAAATCACCCCACAATGATACTAGACACAAAACAAACACTAAGAGCTTTATCGAGAAAGAGAGAATTGCATGCAATTAAGAAGATAATTTCAAACTTAAGGCCATATAGCCAAAGTTGAAAAAATTCTCTCATTTTCCCAATTTGACTTACTTTGGCCTCGTGTTTGAGATTTTCTTCATTCCCTGCAATTCTCTCTTTCATGAATAAAGCCCTAAGTTACAATATATAGTATTCTTTGACGTGCTAAACTTAGAAATAGCCATTGTATTGTAGTGTAAAGAGTAAACCCTAGCATTTATTTTTATAAATATGAAATATAATGTCATTTTTGAATGGTACTTTTGAAAATTACTATTCAAAATATGTGTCAAAAAAACAAAGACTTGGGAGAAATCATGTTGTAACGCTACTGATTCATTCAGAGGGCAAGGTGACATTTTGTCAGTCATGTTAAATAGGAGGGAGTAGAGTATGCGTGAATGGGAATAAGAGTGAAATTGCTGTTGCTAATAATAATATGAGCAGTTAGGAACAATAACAGTGAAGCAGTATTGAATGCGAATGTGTATGTGAATGTTCACACAAACAGCCATGAAGTATGGCATTGTAGTAGTAAAAGCACATAGACAGCGAGACAGACACAATATGTCAGCACAGTAGTATGAGAGGGAGCATAGAACATAAACAAACATCAGGCCAGGATAAAATGGTTTAAATCTATCATGTCCCAAAATGTCATGTAGCTTAATGAGCAAAAATTACTTATTACTGGTGAGACCTCACTTGGAGTATTGTACGCAGTACTGGAGACCGTATCTCCAGAAGGATATTGATACTTTGGAGAGAGTTCAGAGAAGGACTACTAAACTGGTTCATGGGTTGAAGGATAAAACTTACCAGGAAAGGTTAAAGCATCTTAACATGTATAGCTTGGAGGAAAGACGTAACAGGGGGGATGTGATAGAAACATTTAAATACATAAAGGGAATCAACACAGTAAAGGAAGAGAGTATATTTAAAAGAAGAAAAACTACCACAGCTAGAGGACATAGTCTAAAATTAGAGGGGCAACAATTTAAAAGTAATATCAGGAAGTGTTACTTTACTGAGAGGGTAGTGGATGTATGGAATAGCCTTCAAGCAGAAGTGGTAGAGGTAAACTCAATCAATGATTTTAAGCATGCTTGGGATAGACACAAGGCTATCCCAGCTATAAGACCGGGAACTGGGGACTAATAAAAGTATTTAGAAAATGGGGCATACTAGATGGACCCAATGGTTCTTATCTGCCGACACATTCTATGTTTCTATGTCTACAAAGATAACTGACTGGTGGGATTAACATAATATTTATAGACATGGTTTCAAAAGCAGTGTACAAAACACAGCATATCCTCAGAGGTAAAAAGTAAATATGTTAACACACAAATACATCATTGCGGTAAAAACTAATTTAGAATTCCAAGGTAAAGTTCTAAACAATGAACAGTGGTAAATTGACAAGGCAATGGCCTATCTTACTAACTCATTTACTAATGGCTGATTTTTGCTATGCCCTTGTTAGTTCACCATAGCTTATATATCCCACTGAAACATTGCAGTGACCTATAGCATAACTAAAATAGTATGGTTTTCAGTAAATAAAAATAAAATGTGGTTTATTTGACTGCAATTAACATATGCTGACTATCACCATGTTTATCGTTTCTTAAATAAAATCCCCAATAGGTCAACCTTTCAAAATAGCAGCTAATAACCTTCTATTCAAAGAAGCAATATATGTTGTTAAACTGAATTGCCACAGCTAAAATAAAAATATGTTTTCAATTCAAACACTTGCTCTATTAAGGTAGGCATTAAACCTCACATCTCCCCTTTAAAAGATTTGGATAATTATTGTGATCCGTAAACATCGACATCACCATTTGCCGCAACACAGCAATTTTTTTAAAGCATGGACTAATTATCCAGAATGGCCACTTAGAAGCAGAATTATGAAGATCATTAGTTTTCCTATAGAGGATTAAATAGATCATGACATAAACATTTTAGCAGATATACATCACCGAGGGTAATTGCCGTTATTTCGGTGGAGGTGATTAAAATATGTCATAAAATTTCAACTAGAAACTGTAACAATGGTTTGTAGAACACATTTAATGTATACTTACATATTTTAGTAATAGCCCCAGTATTTGTGTAGAAAGTACTTGTGATTATATAGGTTTGCAGGGTAATAAATGAATTAAGAATTAAGAGTTAACATAATGTGCCTATGCATGATGGTAATTGGCATTAATATTAATGGTTCCAATATGGATTGATCTGACCCAAAATGGATTTGTGTCAGGCAAGTTAGCTGAATTTCAGGAAATCAGGCTGCTCAGTATCCTTGAACTTGGGTCCCAATAGGCTGTTCGTGCAGTTCGGAACCAAAGCATTCGGAACCATTTGGATTGGGACAATATTGCTAGGAAAACCATAGATTTTAAGCTACCCAATATGTACCAATCACCCCTGAACACGCTCTGATTTCAGGAATCATACAACATTTTACAATATAATAAAGTACCTTATTGAGGGATGGGACAGTTCATCGCCGGTACATTAATGCAGCCACTTCACCATCCCCCTATCCCATGATGAACTGTCCTACGATGAAAGATTGTTTAGAATCTTTGATCAGGTGGGTCAGAACTTTGTTCATCTGAACTAAGTTGAGTGAACATCTGAACCAAGATTCTAAACAACATGTCTGCCCTATATGGAGTAAAGAAGGCTTAATACTTGATTTGTATTCTTTCATTAAATAATTTCTTTATAAATCATCTACACTTGATTAAAAAAATTTAAACATAAGGTATTTTTTTGCTACAGTTGTCCTTTATTATAAGCATTTTTTGATTTCAATAGAAATAATGTTATGTTCATTTACTTAATTTGTATTTATTTAATTAATGTATCATGTTTTTTTTTTTTTTAATGATTTTATCAGGAAGGCTTTGGCTATTTCCAAAATATTTCCATTGACTTTTAATAAACCTCTATGGGGAGGACTGTGGCTTTTTACTGGTCCTCAATGAATCCCTGTTTGTGCGGTAATTACTGTACAGAACAGTGTTTCTTAAGCATTTTTTTAACAGGTGCAGTAAAGATCCATTGCAAGTATAGGGTGTATTTGAACATACGCAGTCATTTGTCTAACAGGTATGGCAATGTGTTTACCGCACCCATTAATGGAGTTAGCGGTGGGCATTGAATGCCATTATTTTACCGTTAACAGCACTTTTTGGTCTAAATGTGTCATGAGTCAACCCGTGTCACGACAGCACTGTCACAATGCCTATCACTCCCTCCTCACCAACCTCCTTACCTGCTCAGAACTCCCCGGAGATCTGTCTCACTGCAATCTGGTCTCCATTAACAGGTCTTTCATGAGTAATCCTAGGTTACTGTTCTGCACATGTGCAGTTCTGCGTTTGGCTTCCTGCCCTTACTCATCCTTAAAGGGCCAGGTTTAAACATTACTTTTCCTGTGCTTCTCATTGGTTGATTGTTTGGTAGGAGGGCTATTTAAACCTCATTTGTGCACTTGCTCCTTGCCTGAAATAGTGCTCCAAGCCTTTTCTAGCGTTCACAGACTACCTTTGACTCCTGTTGCTGATTTTGCCTGTTTTTGACCCTGCCTGTTAGCCACCTGTCTTGACTCTTCGCCTGCCTCCTGACTCCGATCGTTTGCTGCCAGCCCTGATCTCTGCTTGTTGACCATTCTCTTGCCTAGCCCTCCTGTACCTTCGTTTTTGGTAATTGCTCCTGTGTCAGTTTTATTCTGGTTACGTTTCATTACTCTAGTAAGTGTCAGAGTGCCAAAGTCCTGGAGGAAAGAAACCTGAGGCTCAACCGTAGGGTGGAATTCCTTCAGGCAGAAGAATTCTGTTCACTTGCCTGGGTTTGTTACGTATACCATACCTACTTCTGCACAGTGGTTCCAGCTCCGCATCAACCTTACAACCCGCATGCAGGCTCAACCAAGCTGTATCCCAGCCCTGCCTTGCATCCCAGCCTTTCCTTTTATCCCATCACTGCGTTGTAGTTGTATCCCAGCCCTGCCTTGTATCCCATCACTGCATTGTAGTTGTATCCCAGCCCTGCCTTGTATCCCATCACTGCATTGTAGTTGTATCCCAGCCCTGCCTTGTATCCCATCACTGCGTTGTAGTTGTATCCCAGTCCTGCCTTGCATCCCAGCCCTGCCTTGTATCCCATCACTGCATTGTAGTTGTATCCCAGCCCTGCCTTGTATCCCATCTCTGCATTGTAGTTGTATCCCAGCCCTGCCTTGTATCCCATCACTGCGTTGTAGTTGTATCCCAGCCCTGCCTTGGATCCCAGCCCTGCCTTTTATCCCATCACTGCGTTATAGTTGTATCCCAGCCCTGCCTTGTATCCCATCTCTGCATTGTAGTTGTATCCCAGCCCTGCCTTGTATCCTATCACTGCGTTGTAGTTGTATCCCAGCCCTGCCTTTTATCCCATCACTGCGTTGTAGTTGTATCCCAGCCCTGCCTTGGATCCCAGCCCTGCCTTGTATCCCATCACTGCGTTGTAGTTGTATCCCAGCCCTGCCTTTTATCCCATCACTGCGTTGTAGTTGTATCCCAGCCCTGCCTTGGAATCCTGTTATGTTTTCCTTTCTGCCTGTCATTATGTTCCATTCCAGATTTTTTTCTTAATAGCCCCATAAATGATAAACTGTAGAAAAATAAATTGTTATAACCCGCATAATAAACAATGCAAGCAGACATGAACTAAATCCATCATATTAGAAAACGATGTGGCTTTTTTAATCCTAAACAGATATATTTTTTGTTATGTTTGGAAACTCACACTGTGAAATGTGTTTCCTGCTGAAAAAAAATCCATGATAATTAATTCAGTAGAAAAAAGACGTAAAGAGTAAGGATAAGCTCTCTCACATGAGAAAGGCAGTGTGACCTGTCCTTACGGCATCCAAGGGAATTTAAGGGTAACTGTGTATTTGTTAATAACAAATGGGCCTGTCAAATATTTATAGTCACATTGTACAAATCTGAATCTCTCAGCTGATCATTTTGTATTTATATGACCTGAGCATAGATTTCATTTCACCAATTTATTTCTGCAGAGGGAGCACTGAGCACAGAGTTCTCTACAAGAGTTTCTCTTTTGAACTTAGTTCAACATATTTTCCAAGTGTTCCAAATTTTGATATGTATTTGTGAGCAATTCATTTAAAGTTATATGTTCTTTTTAGAAAGGCATTATGCTCTATCAGTATTATGAACATAGCTACTGGGTAACAATTACTAATGTCCCTGATTTTGTGCACCCTGAAATCTATCAGTTGTTCAATTTAGTTTATTGAAATAAAGCAAATATATGGTAAATTGTATGAATTTTAACATGAACCAGAATACTTTTTTATTCTATGAAGCTTGAATGTTATATTAACCCTTCGATGGCCAGTCACCTTACTTGTTTGCTTTGCTAGCTGGTTCACGCTTACTCTATTGGGTCTATTCAATAATATTTGAGTTTTAGCTCAAGAAGGTCAACTTTGGAAGTCGACTTTCATTTTGAGACAAAGTCAAATATGGCACCCAGGTTTGAATTTTCTGCTTTGAACGGAATGGGAGGCAAAATGAGCAAAGCTATTTTTGAGACTAAGTCAAACTCAGGTGACAAATTTGACTTAGTCTCAAAAATGGATTCTAATGCTATGCCTCCCATTACTTTCAAAGGGGAAAGGCAACTTCCAAATGCGACCTCCTCGAATTAAACTCGAATTTTAGAGATTCTGCTTCTTCCAGTTCATCCGCTACTTTCCATTGAGCAACTCTTCTTCAAAATGTACAACAGAAGACACAAGCACACTCTACTTCACATACTAAAAAATAATATTTTTATTTATCCAAAATAAAAAAGCAGATAGGGGGATACAAGCTATGTTTAACTACCAAGTTATGCTTTCATGCTCAGTTTGAGCACTTACTAAACGTAATGTCCCTTTCTGCTTCAGGGTAATAATCTAACTAAACACTACAAGATAAACATAGTTTCACCCACATTTAGCACTTTCTCAGCTTTGCTGCATTGGCCTGTCCCCAGCAGGTTAGACTCATTTTGAACAATAACGTTTGTAACCTGGGATTTTAACCCCTTAAGGACAGAGCCTTTGAAACATTTTTGTCCATTCTGGACAATTTTAACATTTCTGTTCTGTTTGTGTTTAGTTGTAATTTTCTTCTTTGTCATTTGCTGTACCCACACATATTATATATTGTTTTTATCGGGACAAGAAGAGCTTTCTTTGGAATGCCATCTTTTTGATCATATCTTATAATATTATTAAAAAAAAAATATGGTAAAAAAAAAAAAGATACACAAATTTCCTGACTTTTATTTGAAACATCTTCTCTTCATCGACAAAAGCGAACGAAAAAAACTGCTAAATAGATTCTACTATTTCTCCTGAGTACAGGGATACCACCCATGCATAGGTTTGTTGGGGTGTTTGGGGGCTAAAATGCCAAATTTGTGAGGTGCAGTTTTTTGTTTTCCAACTTGAAATTTTTACATGCAGACAGCCTGCACCCATGTCCCATTTGGGACATATTTGAAGCCAGCTAGTGTATTTTACCCCATCAACCCATATATTTTTTAAAAGTAGACACCCTAGGCTATCTCAAATGGTGGTATTTTAACACTTTCCATGCACTAATTCTACCACCAGCCTTTGTCAAAGTTTGTGGTAGTAATTTTTTTGTGTTTTTTTTCCACAAACCTTGTACTTCAGACATGAATTCACAGATTTTGGTATGTGTCACTGCCAAATAACATCCCAATAAGTGTTCAGCAACATCTCTTTAGTACAGGGATACCACCCATGCATAGGTTTGTTGGGTTTTTGGGGGGTAAAAGGCCAAATTTGGGAGTTGTAGTTTTTGGTTTTCCAACTTGAAATTTTGACATGCAGACAGCCTGCACCCATGTCCCATTTGGGACATATTTGAAACCAGCCATTGTATTTTATGCCATCAACCCATATTTTTTTTTTTTAAATTAGACACCCTAGGCTATCTCAAATGGTGGTATTTTAACACTTTCCATGCACTAATTCTACCACCAGCATTTGTCAAAGTTTGTGTTAGTAATTTTTGTGTGGTTTATTTTCACAAATATTGCATTTCAAACATAAATTCACAGATTTCGGTATGTGTCACTGCCAAACAATAACCCAATATGTGTTCAACAACATCTCCTGAGTATAGGGATACCACCAAGCATAGGTTTGTTGGGTTGTTTGGGGGCTAAAGGGCCACATTTTGAAGGTGTGCATTTTCAACTTGGAATTTTGACGTGTAGTCAACCTGAGCCCATCTTTCATTTGGGACTTTTTTTTAACCCCTTAGGGACCAGACTTTTACAACATTTTTGGTAATTCTGTGGCTGTGGCTGTTTAAATGCTTCTGCAGTGTTTGTGTTTAGCTGTCATTTTCCTCTTTCTCATTTACTGTACCTACACAAATAAGGTATATATTTTTTGGACTAAAAAGCACTTTCTTTAGATATCAGATATTTTACTATAAAAATTATTTAAAAAAATCTTTTACACATCTAAAAATGCTAATAAAAATAAACCGATTCATAAATTCCTATATTTGTCCTGCGTTTAGAAATATACCATGTGTACATGTTTTTTTTTGCAAGTTATGTGGCAATAACTGAAAGTAGCTTATTGCTTTTTCCTAACCAGTTTCACCTTCAGTGACCTCTTAAACCCCAACCCTAAATCTTTCCAGGGAGCGCCTGCTTTGTGCCCTGGGGCCACATTTAGGTGTTGCTGGAAGCTTAATGAAATATATGTCATGTTATACATGTCGAGCATTTTAGCACACACAACTTAGGATGGTTGGTAAAATAGTAATTATTTGCCATGACACAAATTTTTCTGTATCTTCTGTTAGTATGTATTTTACTGATGTTCTGTTGTTGCTTGAAAAGGTAACATTTATCCTTCAATTAATAGGGTCAAACTTTCCTCCTGCAACAATAAATGTTTCTTATGGTTTTCTAACTCAGTGGAGTAAATTTCATGATGCATTTTTGGACATTACTTAGCAGAAAAGGAATAATACATGTCATAAAGTATGCATGGATTTCTTCTGCCTCTTCAGGCACAGGAAGAAAATATTCCATCTAGATCAGCAAATGTTACTCGATTAACAAACAATTTTAAAGAGACCTTAAGTATTATTGTGCAAGCAGGGAAAATAAAAATGTCGGTGCGCTAAGCTAGTCACAGGCTCAAATAATATAAATGTATAAAATGATGCTTACCAAACAGGTGTGAGCATGCTGCAAATACAGTGTGATTGGCTGTACAATGTATACAAAACACCAAAAACTGTCTGCGCTTCTCACCCTAATAAAGCTGGCAACAAATATATAAACATAATATAAATGAGAGATTTTGGTTATATGAATTGGCAGAAGCATAATTAAGCTCACCCGCCACATCAAGGCACTCTCTTAATAGGGTGAGAACCTACTCTCACCGCCGATCTAGAAGGCACACAAAGCAGTTTATACGGCTACCAAAACCTGTTTAATGTGTTGGAAGAGGTGCAATTAAACCTCCTCCCAATTAACCCTATAACACCTCTCATTTATATTATATTTAGATATTTGTTGCCAACTTTATTAGGGTGAGAAGCGCAGACAGTTTTTGTTTGTTTTAAGTATTATTGCAAAGCTTGTTTTATGTATAGTTGGAAATCCAAAAAATATAAGTTTTTATTATTATTATTATAGAGGCTACTCAAGAAAGAGAGAATTGCAGGGAAGTGAAGCAGGAATTTCAAGCTTCAGATCAAATTAGCTGTGTTGGAGAATGTTTCCAACTCTGCTGCATTGACTTCAAGTTTGAAATTCCCATCTTAATTCCCTGCAAGTCTCTCTTTATTGAGTACACCCTTATATATGACTATATACTGATTAATAATACATTGACCATGCTTCCATTAAGCAGCATTGGGGATCAAATGCTGAGCTGGAGCAACTATTAGTTCAACATACACCTTAAATAAGAAATGGTTACAATTAGAAGTAAAGTGAAACCATTTCACAGTGAGGTTAAGTGAAATGACAACTAAGTAGAACAAAATCAGTTGCTGCTGATGTTTATAACTTGGTTGTCAATTTATCACCATTGCTGTAAAAGTGTTTAACTAGGAAAGCTATACTGTGACTTTCTCTAATTCTCTGATCTGGTTTTTGAATATGTCCTGGGGGTGTTACTTTTGTCCAACATCAGGTTATGCTATTATCTCTTGTGTTAAACAACATTTTCAATTATATTAAATTAATATCAATTTGTATTTTATAAAGTATTTCAGTCTTCCAATCCAAATTGAGCTGTCTCCATTAAACTCCCCATTTAAAGATGATTATGTAATGGAGTTGAAAAAGAATTCATTGCTTTGGCTCTCAATCATGCATCCGGCACACATAGATACAGAATACCTTATCATTTAATGTGTTTCACCTCTGCGTGCTCGTATTTATGTTTCGAGTATTGCACAATATTTACTCCATCTTCTTAAAAGACAAAGCATCTTGTACTTTAACATTTATCTTCTCAGTAGTGAGAGGGTCTGCTGCAGTCTTGTGATAAATGTGGTGTATGATAAAAACATATTTTTCCCCACAGAGAAACATGCTGCTTCTTTGTGTTGCTAAAAGATTTCAGAAATCAATAAAGCAATTTTTTTTTCTGCGAAATACACACTGTGAATCGTGCTTCATGCAGTTTTTACCATTGACGTAGATGGTCATTGTCTGCCTGCTTTTTTTTTTAGATCTTTAATAATTATGGTCATGTAAGCTTCTATTAGGGCAAAAAAGTGATATTTAGATGTGATTCATAGTCTTATGTTGTCTAATGTTGTCATAAAGTAGGGGTACACTTTGACAAGGGTTGGAAATTGCAGAAAGCCTAATGATTAGCAGTGATGATTGAGATACCTGGAGCCAAGTTTAGGTGTTGCTGGATGACTTCATATTGAGGCATTGCAGCAACACTGGCTGAGTGTAAGTGTGCCTTGTTTATCTACATTAGACACTTAGAGTGTTTCTGAGAGGAGTTACAATTTATGTACAGAGCATAGAAGGGAACTAGATACTATGTTAGAGTAACAATGATACAAGAGATAGAGAGTCCTGCTCATAAGCTTAAAATCTAGATGGAGTGGGGGACAAGAGACACATAAGGGAGTGAAGAGGACAAAGTCAAGTTGGTGGTTGTAACAGTATTTGGGATAGAGTTATGTGGGTTTGGACAGAAATCAATTATGTGTGTTCGATTTGGTTGAGTTGTAAACTTTCTTCCGAACTGTGTTTGAGGACAATGGGATTTTGGCAGCATCTTTGCTATGTAACTGGTGAATGTGTGCAATGTTCCTTAGGTGCAGACAACAGGATTTGGCCAGACACTGAACATGTGGGATGGAGTCAAAAACAACCCCAAGACATCGGACACAGTCAGAGGGTCCAATCATAGCATTATCAATGATGATGGCAAAGTCAGGTACAGGGACCAAGCTGGAGGGAAGTCAGCTCTATTTTAAAGAGATTACATTTCAGGCAATGATCAGACAGCCAGGTGGATATGGTCGATAGACAGGTGGTGTTGGAAGTCAAAAGAGTTAATGAGATTTGCTAGAGAGGAGGTATACAGGGAAAACTGCGGAGGGCAAAGGATCAACCCTTGCGGAACACCAACAGAGGCTTCTTTACCTGAGGATAATCTTACATTTTTTAGTGACTACTTAGCAGGTACATGCACAGGTACTTCTACCCATAGCTCTTTTAAAGAAAGAACATTTATTTGTAAAGCTTTGTAGCACTTTAAAACCCTTCTCCAATCATGGCTGGACATATTTTTCTTCTTGTAGAACCAAACTGTAATAAAACTATAAGTTATCACTGGTACTCAAGTGTCATTTTGACCAGCCATTTCTGACACCTTTTCTTGATGACCAGGAAGGTCATTTTATTTCTATGTAAGAAGCTTTCATACCAGTGAAAATATTATTGTGCAATCTTGTCATGTCTTAAAAAGGTGTGTCTTAGAGTAAACCCTATTAATGAGGCAGTAGACCAATTATGTCTCATTAACAGTATAATTTTAATGGTGCATGAATTGTTCACCATTCAGAAGATATTCTCCACGTTGCATTGCTCTGTGGCTAAAGAGAAGAAGGTTTAAGGGCCATTGCTCGTTGTGACTGGTGTGTGCACAAGCGAATCACATTCCATACAGCCAATCAGTGGGAAGGAGGTATTGCAAAGGAGAATCGCATTCCATACAGCCAATCAGTGGGAAGGAGGTATTGCAAAGGAGAATCGCATTCCATACAGCCAATCAGTGGGGAGGAGGTATCGCAAAGGAGAATCACATTCCATACAGCCAATAAGTGGGGAGGAGGTATCGCAAAGGAGAATCGCATTCCATACAGCCAATCAGTGGGGAGGAGGTATCGCAAAGGAGAATCACATGCCATACAGCCAATCAGTGGGGAGGAGGTAATAACCATTGACTCCATCAGCACTACCAGGTCGAGGAGAACTATCTCTGAATCAAAATTACTGCTGAACAATGCTCCATAGGAGTCTTAGTACTGAGACAGAAGATACATTCCCTCTTTAATAGCCCAATAAAGAAATGTGCTGTTTTTTTGTCATCCTTTTGAAATAGCAAACTAACCACTAAATAATAAAGAAAATCATTTATGCTATTATTTCTTTGCTAAAGGCAATGGAAATTTATAAAAATGCTTTGCTTGGTTAACTAAATATAAATGCACTGAAAAAACCCCCACTAAAAATCCCTAGAAACAACCACAATCCTTGCTTCTCTGGGCTATATTCTGTGATGTAGCTGTGTGTTTCACTCTCCGAGAAGATTGTCAATCTACCTGGTTGAGGAACAAAAAAGTCCTTATGGCACGAAGTTGACACTGTTATTGCCATTTAAGTGATAAATGGTCTTCAAATATCACTCAGTATGTTTGCAGTGGAAAATATTTTAAAGTAATGCTATTTAATGCAACTGATTTTATTGTTCCCTGCTGTGAAATAAAATCAACCTAACCCATGAACAGGAAACTTAAAATAAATCTTTCCTTCAAAATAATACATATTTTTTCACTGAAACCTTTCATGTTTGGGATTCAGAAATCTGTATTACTTACAAGCACCAATGCAGTGCACATCCATCCTGCCTTCATATTTAAACTTAGTGTCAGATGAATCTCTAGTCACCCTGTTGCTTTGCTTGCTGACCAGGAAGGATATATTATTTCTGTGTGAGAAGCTTTCATTTCAGAGAAAATATTATTATGCAGTCTGTTCATGTCTTAAGGGGATTGCTGAACAAAGATATTTTTTTCTTCTTCTTGTGATTATTTTGGAATACAATAGGTGAGATAACCGCTAAGTGATACTGGATTTGAATACAAATGAAGATGCTAGTGAATTACTGTATATCATTTTCAAATGAAGGATAATTCTATTGAATAGTAATGTGCTGCCTTTTTTCCTAAGACGATTGATTTATTGGAATATTAACCAAATGCAATGCTGAATGAGAAACAAAAATACTCATGGAGCCTGGAGGTATATTAAGCCACCACGCTGACAGAATGAAGACTGTAATGCTGTCCCACCTACATGTGTGCAAACACGAATGCATGGGTACCTGATTTACATCAATATTTTTCACTTCTTTTTCATTAGCATATAAATAAGTAAATATCAATATAATTTCAGGGAGTGCAACTGCATGTTGGTAATTAGGAAGAGAGGGACTGCGGATGTCTACACAAAGAACTGTATTCATGAAAGAGGGATCTGCAGGGAATCGACAAGAGAACTGCAAAATATAGGACAACATAGCAGATTTTGAATTGTAGGTCAATTGGAAATAAAGTCCAACTCAGCTACTTTGGCTCTAAAAAGTGATCCGGAGCCAAGGACACAGTGGCAGAGACCCGATAAGGGGCTTTGCGGAAAATATGGGTTTCTGTCGAAACCGTGAGAGACCTTGCGACATCATGTGACGTTGTGAAGATGTGCCCAAACCCGGAAGTCCTGGCATGACCCAATTTAGTTAAGTGTAACTGGAACTCACTTTGAGCATCGGTAACATTTAGTCTCAGACTGAGGCCACTCAATGTGTTCTCATCTGACAGAGGGGATCCTGCTGAAGTCCATGCAGAGGAATGTGCACTACAGCTCATTGTAAGGGGTTGCAATGAGCTTCAGAGCATAGGACGTATCAGAAATGTCATTGGTACTCAAGGGACGTAAGCCTGTGATTTTCCTGATATGTCCCTCATCCAGAAAGGGTTAAAGGAGCAGGGAAGGTAAAACAATTTTTCTGTGCGATGGTGAGTGAGGCAGATTCTACAGAAACACTGCCAGATCTGTTACCTGTGTGATTCCCTTTTTTGCCATTGGCTCAATAAAGTCCATTAGCCCACCCGATCCAGGCTAGATAGCACACTAGTATGAAGAGGCATGTATCAGTGTCCTACTAAAATATATGAAACCACTCGAAAAGGATTATGGACAATACATTGGGCTGTAAAATATTTCTGGCATGTTTGAAAAGGGTGATTGCAGTTGAGAGCACTGAAACAAAATGATATCTTTATCACCCACAAAACCACCTGTCAGGAAGGTTTACCCGCGTTCAGGTGTTGGAGCCCAGTAGCTATGGAACCACACTTGCTGGAGCAGAAAGGAGGGGAACTGAAAGTGTGAACAGAATTCCTCACAAAGTGACCGCAAGCACGGGTGATCGTGCTGGAACTCCAAGGATGTTCAATTAAGTCTTTTGTAGAAAATATCGTGGTGGGAGGAGACAAGTTGTAGTCAGGGATACAGGTAGCGTAGTAGGAGGAGACAAGCCAAGGTCAGGGGTACCAGAGGGTAATGTAGAAGGAGGAGACAAGCCGTGGTCAGGAATACAGAGTAAACAGGTACAAGCAAGGTCAAAACCAGGAAACAAACAAAATAGAGCTTGGAGGCTGTGAACTCACTGGAGGCAACAGTAACTCTGAGCAATGCTGAGAGGGAGCACAGAGATGAAGTAGTGTTAGGGGGAGGAGATTTGTTAATGAGGCATGGGCGGAGTCTAGATGTGCATTGCCATTGCATTGTTTGTACTTTTTTTCTACTCTCGGAAATGTGCACGCGCATGGAAGGAGAGGCACGTGCACCGCCTCTAATGGAGGATTCGACAGAGGGGACATGAGCAGAACGCACCCAGCGGTGGATTCCTGCATCGAGGAAGGCGGGTGCGACAGTGGGCCTGACACCACCACACACAGGTGGTCAAAGTGTCAGACCTCCTCTCTGGTCCATCATGGTCCTGGGGATCCCCCTTGCTCATTTTGAAAGCCCAAACACTCTGAGCACAGATAAGGGGTAGTGAAGAGAGCACATGCCAGATAATCTGGTAGGGATTCCAGGAGCATGCTAATGTTTTTTTTTTATCCCATTTATTATTTTTATTTATTGTCATAGCGATATTAACATGCTTATCTTGTGCTGACACTTTTGAACTGTCTGTTCCTTTATAAAGTTGTGTTTAATGTGAGTGTTCAAGCGTTGACTCGCTAGCAAATGGAAATTTGTGAACAGTGTGTTATATTCTCCGATAGCAGATAGACGCTGTTCATGTCTTCTTGTGTTTGCAAGGGAATGCAGGTGAATGTCAAAGAAACAAACACTAGGTAATTTTGCTTACATTCTATAGCGTAGGGGAAATGACTATGCCAAAGTACTCATGAATTAGGAGAATGGCATAGTCTCCTGTCATTCACCCATTCCAGCACAATTCCCCAATATTTTTGTTGTTGTTGTTTTAACTAGACCCTAGTGTTCCTCATTGCTTATATAAGGGCTTTAGAAGAAGCAAACAGCTTCCATTTCTCCTTCGCTTTTTCTTGATTTGGTTTGTCTTTGGTTGCAATAAGAATGAATATGTGATTTAGTGATTTCGTTTATTCTAGTAGAATGTTTACAGACTAAATGCATATTGGGCCTTTGAAGTTCCTTGTTAAACAAAAAAGGCAGTAAATCAAAAAACTCAAATTCCAGGAATGTATTTTCTGACAATCAGTATAAAGAAAAGCATAAAAGCCTAAATTTAAATAAGTAATTACCTGCTGACAAGTAAATTATATTCATGTGAGTAGCCGTATCCGGAACATCAGAACACAGAGAAAAGAAAACATTAAAATGCTAATTTGTGTCTTTCAATTGGATTATGTTTAAGCATAATGATATGTTTTTATGTAGAATGCTAGACAGTTGCAAAAATTCCTTCAAAGATTATCAACATTTTGAGTACCTGATGAGTGTACGAAGTGTTGCCTACCCATCAGGCAAGGAAGGGGGGGGGGGGGGGACAGGGACATAATACACAATACAAACCTTTATCTGATTAATTAAATGATCATTTGAATGGAATCCAAGTTGCTTATTCTTGTTTTTTTTTTTATTCTTTATTATTTGTAGTACAATTACCTGTTACAATGGACAATCTCATTTTGACATAAAAAAAAAACCTAAGTTTTAAATGAAACCCACAGGTTTTACTCAATTTACGTTTTTTATGCAATAAACTTTATTCGCTCTGGTAATTTTCAATTATCCACAATCGGATTTTGCAACTCCATGGTTATCGGCCAGATAGCAAACGCCAAGTTATAAAAGCAATAACATTTGGCAAGTTAATTCACCAGTAATATAACGCTATTTACATTTTTCCCATGAAAATAATATCATTTTTTTTAAAAATCACTTTACAAGAAATAACTTCTACTTAGACTTTCTATGATACAATTGTTTTATTATATTTACCTTATATCCTTCTCTCGACATCACTGGGAACAGGCAGCAAACCAAGTTAATTAGAAAATATCCTATGTATGGGCAAGCTGTGCTCAGAATTGTATCCAGCAAATGTCCTACAGCTTACCTCAGTATACAGTGTGCCAGAGACATATACAGTACATACTACCACACAGCTTCCCTCAGTATACAGTGTGCTACAGACATATGTGGTACATACTACCACACAGCTTCCCTCAGTATACAGTGTGCTACAGACATATGTGGTACATACTACCACACAGCTTCCCTCAGTATACAGTGTGCTACAGACATATGTGGTACATACTACCACACAGCTTCCCTCAGTATACAGTGTGCTACAGACATATGTGGTACATACTACCACACAGCTTCCCTCAGTATACAGTGTGCTACAGACATATGTGGTACATACTACCACACAGCTTCCCTCAGTATACAGTGTGCTACAGACATATGTGGTACATACTACCACACAGCTTCCCTCAGTATACAGTGTGCTACAGACATATGTGGTACATACTACCACACAGCTTCCCTCAGTATACAGTGTGCTAGAGACATATACTTGCTGCCACATAGATTTCCTTTTGTATAGAGTATGCCAGAGACATGTACATACTGCCACACAGACAGCTTCCCTCAGTAGACAGCATGCCAGAGAAATATTATACATGCTGCCGCACAACTTCCCTCAGTATACAGCATGCCAAAGACATATACATGGGTTATACATGCTGTTTACAACCAGACGTGATGTGGGGGCATGTATTTCCCAGCGTTTGTTGCAAGCAGGACCAGTCTGTTCAGGTGACCTGCGCTGGCCACCCTGTGGTACCCCCCTCTTTTCTACCCTGATGTCTGTCTGACTCTTCTCCCTCCACGTACCTTTCTCTTTCCTCACACTCTATGTATGTCTCTTTCCTCTTCCTTGCCATGTCTGTCTCTCTCCAATCCCCCTATTTTATGTTTCTCTCCCTTCCCATGTATGTGTTTCCTCTCCCCACCCATGTCTGTCTCAACCACCCATATCTGTTCTCTCTCTCCTCCTCACCAAACATGATGTTATCTCTTTCCCCTTCGAATATGTTTTCCCCCATATCTGTTATCTCTCCTCCCCCTCATATCAATTATCCCTCCCTCCCCATATCTCTTTCCCTCTCTCCATATCTCTATCCCTCTCCTTCCCCTCCCCATACATATTCCCTCCCCCTCCTCCCCATATCTGTTCTCTCTCCACCTTTCCCCGCTCTCTGTCCTCCCTCCCCTCCCCATATCTGTTCTCTCTCCCCCTCCTCCCCATATCTGTTCTCTCTCCCCCTCCTCTCCATCTCTTTTCTCTTTCCCCCTCCTCCCTCTGTTCCCTCTATCCCGTCTCTGTTCTCTCCCCCTCATCTCTGTATTCCCCCCTGATCTCTGTTCTCTCCCCTCCTCTGTTTTCTCCCCCTTCCCCCCTCTGTTATTTCCCCCTCTTCCTCTTTTCTCCCTCCCCCTCTCACTAGAAGCGAGCTGCATAAGCTCTGTGTGTTAAACACAGATGGAGCTTAATAAACGCTGCTCGCGCTCCCAATGTGTAGTGATGATGCAGGGTCTTGGAAATACAATGGCCTGCATTATTACTACACACAGGAAGTGTGTGTCACAACCTGGGATAACAGAACAGGTAGGAGCCTCGTTGCAGGGCAGGATGTGGGGTCTGTCTGTACCCCATGATGCATAACTATGAACTGGTACGAAGATGGAACCTCTGTGTAGAAATAGGTAAAGGTTATTGCAATGGACCGAGGTAAAAGAACAGAATTATTCTGCCTGAAGGAAATACACCCTATGGTTGAGCCGCAGGCTTCTTTCCCCCAGGACTTTTGCACTCTGTCAATACAGGGATACCGAAGCGTAACCAAACCAACAGGAGACAGGACCAGAGGTGACGGATCAAGGCGAAGGTACCAAGGTATCAGCCAGGAGAATCGTCAAACAGGCAAGGATCGAGGCTGGCAGCAAACAAAATGTAGTGAAGGCAGGCAAACAGGTCAGGACAGGCAGCAAACAGACGTGGTCAGCAGGATTCGGCAACAGGAGATCAAAATATATAAACAGGAAAATGCTAGTAAAAGACTCAAGGCACTTTCACAGGCAGCAACAAAATCAATGCAAAGGCACTGCTTGCCAAAAGATAAAAGTTTAAAAAGGGAAGGGCTGAGGATAATGGGCCAGCTGACAACAGGAGGAAAATGGGCACCCTAGAATAGCGGCCACTAGGGGCTGAAGACGAAACATCCACAAACCCAGAATAATCATGACACTGTGAGAAGCACTTTCTGAGCTCCATGTGTGTTTAACACACACTTATGCTGCTTGAGGCTCTCCTGGGAAGCAGACGGGGGGAACGAACCAAATGGGGCCAAGTGGAGAAATGTTAAATCTATGAATAGCAGCTAAATATCCTATGAATTGCTCCATAGAACATTGTCTGAGAGTAAGGCATGCAGAGGGAAGAGCAAGAGGTACCACTTGACCCCTTGAACTTAAAGATCCATCTGACCAAAATAACTTCCATTTTACCCAGATTTTTCTTGTCTGTATCCCCCAATATCTCTTGCCGTCTCTCCATCAAGTTTCTACCAACCAGTGCAAGGACATTTGCCACCCTAAGCAAAGAGTTTAGCATTACCATCCCAGTCATAGTGAAATAGTATAGGTGGGAGCCAGTCCATAGATAGTAAAATACAGAGGCTGGTAGGTGACAACTCCATTCAGTATGGGAAGTATAGTTTGTCTAAGCATTTTAGCTAGACAAAAACATACACGTAGTGATACACTGCTCCCATAAGTAGTTAGCCAGACACATACACATGGCACTGAGCAATTATACATACACATAGTTTCGGTAAGAAGGTATTTACACCTGATAGTTCAGACCTCAGTCAGTTCTGTTTCGTGTTCCACATGCTACCTAATGACTAAGTGTGTCACATCATGACGCATTCCAGAGTCATTACATGTGCATGGAAAGTGAGGACTGAGCTCTGTTTCATACAGCCGTTTATGTCTCTTCTAATGTTCTATTGTATGGATATGTAACATACATAAACACATATAGTTAATACTGTGTACCAATGTCAAGTAACCAGAATCCATTGCTGGTTGGCTATGCTGGGTCACATTGTGCAATTTCTGTTCAGTCACTAAATATCACTTTGTTGTCCTATTTAAATAGTATGCTTTGGACAGTCAGTCGCTAGCAAAAATATATATTCTATCTGTCCACATTATTCAACTTCTTTCCTAAACTATTAGTGGCTTGTAATTATTTTATTCCCGACTGACCTTTAGTATTCTATTTTTCTTGATTGTATTATTGTAAACTAACACAAATCAGGTAGAAAGCATATAATTTCACATGCTTTGTCCTTGTTTGAGAATTGCTACTAAGTAGCAGCTTAAATGCCACATACACCTGACCCACTGGAACTGAACAATAAAATAATTGGATTTGCTGTAGGTCCGCAGACTTGTGAACATCCTGTTATTTCTGAGATATTTAGTTTAAATTCCACATCGGTACATGTATGCATACGGCTTATATTATGCTAATCAAGGTTATGTGTTTTGTTTGGGAAATATAGCTGGTTTTGTTGAGATAAAATTGATAGATTCACCTTTTTAAACCATATTTGATTGAATATTATTAACACTTTAAAACAAAGCACAGATACCTGTGACTACAAGGCCACTTTAACAAGAGCCGTCACTATTAGTCATAAATGACTCCTATTTCACATTATGAATAAATCTATTTACCAACTATTCACAACCATTCTGAAAAAGAACATCAAGTTACCGGTGCACAATGAGCAGCAAGGACGCTAAGCATGACATTTCTGAATGCAACTGGTCAAGCTGTGTTTATTTACATCACAAATGAGGTAAATAAAAGCAGGAGCAGGCTGACAGCAGCTTAGGCCAAATAACCCTGTAAACATCCATTTACAAGCTGCACATTTATATCAGCAGGTACTGTGACCAACAAGGCCTTTACCTACTCCAAAATATCATCATTAGAAAATGGATTAATACAATATCTGAGTGTGTGTGCCTCTGAATGTTGTTGCCCTTAACCCCTTTGTGACGCTCTGATTTTAGAGTACCTAAAAGACGCTAGGATGCCATAGAAAGTCCTAGAGTTGAACAGCTCATCACGGCTCCCCTTGATGAGCTGTGCTCGGATCCCGCTGCAGGGAATAGTAAATATGAAATATAGACTACCTGGTACATTGGAAGTCAAAAAAGGAGACTTTAAGATCTTTAAGAATTCACTTTACTCACGTGAATATAATCACAAAAGGCAACATGTAGCAGGTATATTGAGGCGTCCTGATCTCTCCAAAACCCCGGAGTGCAACTATCCAAATCGGATATGTCACTCTTTGCTGACAAGGAGTAGAACAGCCGAATAAAGACATGACTTCTGATAGAGACCGTCTAAGGAGTGTTTCGGAGTCACATCGGCAAGTCCCACCCTACAAAATAGCATTACAAATCATTGAAAACGACTACAGTTAAACTTCTGTGCATCAAAAAATCTGTGTTCACAGCCATACACATTAGTACAGTATTTATCAAGACAAAATAGGTGGTATTTCAGGAAAAAGTGCTAAAATAGTAGTAAGTAACCATGGAAACCATTGGAAAATAATGGCAGTTTGCTCTTTTAAATAGCACCTGTTTTGCCTTGATGAGTTTGGCCCATAATGCAGTACAGTAAAATATTTTAGAAACAATAGAAAAATAAATAAATGAAGATGTATTAAAAAGGATATATGATCACGTAGAAATATCAGAATAATGCGTCTTCTGGAGATAAACTGCCAGGATGGCCATGGATTGGTAAATTAGATCTAGGAGGAACCCAATAGCAGAAATTTGCACACCCATGCAGAAACCCCTCAAAGACTAAGAAATCCATCAATGATACAGGATCACAGGGGGGATGATACTGGGGTGATGTATGAAGACAAGGAAACACATAATAAAATGGAGGCTGAATATATATTATGGATGACAAATAAGGGCGATGCAACATTCTTGGCAAATAACACTTGGCAAACAGAGTAACACAACAGACTTTACACAGCAGTGTTTGCAAATAACAATTGCCAAGCAGAGTAGCGTAGCAGACTTGGCACGGATGATAAACAGGATTGGCATAGCAGTCTTGGCCAATATCACTTGCCAAGCAGATTAGCACAGCAGACTGGGCAAAAATGATAAACATGATTGGCACAGTAGTCTTTATCTTCTGTAGTATTATTAACACTGGTACAGGGTCAGGAAATATCCGAGGTTCAGCAAATAATTCAGGTTTAAACAGGAGAGAATTTGAGGAACAGCACAATAATTCCCCCAGGACTCCAGAATAAGTGAGCACTGGCAATAATGTGCTCTGGTGTTTTATACCCTGGGGGGCGTGCTTATTTGTTCTCCACAGAGATGCAGGAGATGCAAATGGGCCACTCCTATTATCTCCAATACATGCTTTACACCTCACACATGGCAGGTTGCACCATCTGCAACTTAGAATATAGAATAACTCTGCTGCATTTTGCGCAGGAAGTTAGCAATGCCCAATGCTCCCTGTCATGCAGTGGGGCTATGCTGACATAAAGGCTCCCAGTTCAAAGTCAAAGAGATCATTAGGTCTAAAATGTTCATGATTCATGAAACACATCTTCTGGACTCAACCAGAGACCAAAACTTTTTTTCTGCTGTTTCACTCCTTGCAGCCCAAGAATGACACCTGCTATCTGATTTGGAAATTTGTAATATGTATGTTTATCATTTTATGTAATTAATAAAATAAAGTTGTGCTTTCAGAAAATTGGGAATCATAGACTTTGCCATTGTGTTGATATTGACTAGATTGTGGTTTTGTGATTTTTAAAAAAATATATCATGTGGAACACAGCAGAATGGCACATGGATAGAACTACCAGCACTTACAATTAGTAAAGGCAAATGTACAAGTAAAAGTAATGATCTGTCACTAACAAAGAAGTATTGATCATTTGCAACAGAAAATACTTAGTACAGGATCTAGCTCTGTGGATGAAGGTAAATCTTCAAGGTCACGCTAAACTAATAGCTTGTCAGTGACCTCAGAATGAACATACAAATAATCGTGTCCAGGAGATACAGGAATTAGTGATTAAATACAATTGCTCTGTGAGACTATAACAATGTAACTGTCAAGTAATGATTTTTACACCTCGGGTAGTTGTTGAAAGAGTTTAGAAAGACATTTTTGTAAACTAAAATGTTAACATAATGTAAATAGTAGTTTAGGAAATGCATTGAAGTTTGACTACCCAGAATCCCCTGCAGTCTTTATAGCATTGTGAATGTGATATTTAACATTTGCAGTTTGGGGGGCTTTTTTGGTGTGCAGATTTGTGTTTGATAATGCCTCTGCTACCTACAGGTTTAAAAGGAGTCGTAGAAAAGAGAGGGTCCTGACCAAAAGAGATTGCTTGAGATCAAAGCCCCATCAATTGAGCCATTTAACAGATAACATTCACCTGCATTGAACAGAATGTCACCCTACCTCACTCTGACAAGCAACCCTTAAGGGTCCTACACCCAATGTGAGGAAGAACCAGTGTAGGGGTTTAAAAAATGTAGCAACCAGTTCCAACTTTTAAGCATGGTCCAATATGTTCTTCTCCAATGTCAAACAGAATAAAATAAAAACGACTTGTTTTTTGCTAAACAGCAAAACATTTTCTACAGTTTATATAATGTGGGTTATTTAAAGTGAATTTAAAGTGAATTTCAAACTTAAGACCAAAGTAAACCAGCAGAAAGAATTCTCTAAGCAAGCTATGCTTACAGTTTGGATACTCTAGTCTACAATTTCAAATTTCAGTTCACTAAAGAGACACACATACACTGTCACACTTACACACAAACACACACACAGGCTCACACTTACACAAACATGCAGACACACTGCCACTTAGACACACACACTCACTTGGGCACACACACACACTTAGACACACACTCCTACTTAGACACACACACACATTCCCACCTATAAAGAAACACACTCCCACTTACACACACACACACTGTCCCAATTACAAAAACATATGCACATGTACACACACAGTCACACTTACACACAGACACTTACAGAAAAAGAGAGACTCACAATTATACACACATACACACTGACTCCCACTTACAAACACGCAGGCTCACATTTACACACACACACAGACTCACACTTTCTGGGCTCCAAAACCTGCTAACATCAATATCATTACACCTCCATAACAACATCATGCTTTGTGGACTGCCTGAGGAAGTAGGCCAGTAGTATCTTCACCAATGCAGACTAGGCCTCTACTGACCAACAAAGGTGACCCAAACATTCACACTCTGCTGGGTCTCTCTAGATCCACTGAGGGTTCCCAGACAGATGTTTTGAAGACAATGTGAAGGACACACTTAGTTTATTAATACGGTTCATTATGCTATACTAACTATTAGACTGGGTCATTCATTTTCGTATGAATGCCATTTTGAACGAAAATCCGCTTTTTTTTCCATACATCCAAAAATGAGTGTAAAGCTGGACATAAAACAATGGACAAATGCATAATGAATGAAAATCATTCGAATGAACATTCATTCGTTGGTCCACTCAGGAAGCTTAGATTTTCTTGTAGAAAATCAAAGCTACGAGTTTGGGATCCAAGAAGATCACTTCGGTGATATGAGTAGTCCCTAAATTCAAGATACTCAGAGAGCGCCCAAGTAATCTTTAAGTGCAGAATTTTGGTAGCCTTAAGGGATGCCTTTGTCCTCCCCATATACAATTTATTTTTTATTTATTAATTCAATTTTAATATTATTTCGTTTTGGGAGGACTGGCTATTTCTGCATTAGCCGAAGTCTTCTCTTTAACTTTTACAGTTGGACTTCAGCTGTCGTAAGAGTCGAGGTCTATGAGGAAGGCCGAGGCTAATTTCGGGGCCATTTTGGAAAAGGACCTTGGCTATTATGGAAATAGTCAAAGTCCTCCTATAGAAACAAAGAGAGGACTTTGGTTAATACAAAAAAATAGCATATGTCTACTGAAGAAATGGCCATGAGGGGAGTTAATCTAAGCAAAGGTGGATAGGATGCAAGGTCATGTTTAGTAGATAATCACCGTGTTTAGAGCAGAAGTAAGAGGGTGTGAAACCGCTTTGAGTTAGCAGATAGTCTGAAGTTTGAAAAAAAGGGATGGATCCACTATGTATCCAGTGTGTATTGCTTTTAAGGAATTTGTATAACTGTGTGACGCAGGATAAGTTGTAGTTGATTTAAACTCTGTCCATGACCCAGGAGACTGCTTCAGATTTGATTGCTTGTTGCTATAAGCACTAAAGGTATTGCTTTCACACACCTCTGTGGAGCAATTTACTAAAAGGTGAGTTACACACCAGATGGGGTGAGATGAACATTTGAACTGACGTATACATTGGGCCAGACCAAACGTGAGCTTCACCTGCTAGAAGAGCTCACCTGGTCATGCATAATACATAGTTAGATCTTTAATATGTTGACTTTCTTAACAATGCATTATACAGGGTCAACTGGGTTCTTGCAGGAGGATCTCACCAAGGGTCAATGCATAGTTAAATTGGCGAGTTTCATAAAGTTTCAATAAAATTCCTTTTATTTCAAAATCCTTTGGAGAGGACTCATTTTTATATGTTTAGCTTTAGCTTTGTTTCATGTAGCAGAAAATGCAATAAATACTGTGTTATGATACTTGTTTTGCTTATTACTTCAATCAGCGACTTCAAAGTTCAATCCTCAAGACTCCGCTAAAAGCGTGGAGTTGTAAGACGTATCTAATTAGTAGATTAATAACATAACTTTACACGTCATTAAAGCAGCTGAGATATGCATTGCACTGGCCTTTTGGGTCATCTCTTGAGCTGAACTTGTCCTATGTTTAATTAACTTAAACAAAGACATTTTAAACTAGAATGGCTACTCTCTACATAAAATTTAATTTGCTTCTTTGCCATATTACGATTCTGTCTAATTCAAATCTCTTGGTGTTTTACTCAGTTTGTGTTATTTTTTGTATTTGTTGAAAAAGTATTACACAAACATTTATTCAAAAATGTAAGTTCCATACCATTTGGATCATTTGAATTTTATGTACCTTTTTTTACTAAAGCAACATGTTTCTTGAGAAAACATGTTCAGAAAAACTTTGCCCAATTGGGGTACAGAAGAGAGTTGATGTACACTAAGGTGGCTATTCATTAAAAGGTGAGTTGTGGTTAGCTTTACATCCTGCACAGACAACTTGTTGAGTTTGCTTAGCTGGGAAAACTTACCAGGTTTGTCCCTCCTCAATGTATAGTTAAACTGGTGAGATGAAATGTGCATTCCACCTCAACTCAGATGGAACACAACTTGCTGTGAATGTACCCTAAAGGAGGAGTTTTGGGAAATGTTTTGAGAGTGATGTGAGATATATTTTTGGTGATTATCTTGGCTGTCCATGCCAAGGTAATACACTGATATATTCATTCTAAATATATTTAATTTAATCTCAGATTCTGCTTCCATCATAGGGATTTGCCATGAGAATGGAAATCTGTGCCACAGGAAGTACTGATCTCTCTGCTAGTATATTTCCGGCAGGTCAGTAATTAATTGGCTTGAGGCAGTGATAAGTCTATGGAGGCAATAGTAAAGCCGGTATTTTTTTTTAAGCAACCCTACTCTGCTCTTCTACTAGACTATAACAGTCATGCCTCTCCTGTATGCCTCTCCTCATTACTCAGGTATGAAAGGTTGAACTTACAGCAGCCGCAAGCAGAGACTTTGTAGTATTCCCAGTTGTCATATGCAAGATGACCAAAAAAAACAGGAGACAAAATAGTAAGTCCCAAAGGAATAGGTCAAAGCGTACACATATTCAAATCCAATCTAAATCAAAACCAGGGAAACAGAAACGGCACATCCAATAGGCAGGGCAAAATACACACGCGTATTGTGCCCCTGAGTGACAAGTAGGCTGCCAGTCTACACGCTCTCAAGGGCACGATGTATCTCGTTTATTTACGGGGGTTTGTGTTCTGCAAACAGTGAGCACACAAGCCACCGGAAATACGTGAGATACATCCGAGGGGCTGACGGCAGCTGTCAAATCAGCAACATAGTCACTCACTTTGTTGCCAATTCGCCCAGCGCTAAAAGTATACAAATTTTATGGTCGGAGTCCACAAACTCCGTAAATACACAGTACGGCTTTGTGCGGCACACACCAAGCACATGTGGAGCATCAGCGCCTGGTATCTATTATAAGAGAGCACAACACTTAATAATGTCTGCAAGAAGCAATCAGAAATAGGGCAAGTACCAGGAAACACCAAAACCAAGGGTTCCAGTCCTGGCAGACCCTGCCCTTAGGATGGTGCAAATCATACACAAATGTACATTTTCAGTTGTTATAAGTACATGTACGGGGTATGGATACCTAGATGAAAAATGCTGTGCATTCTAGCATGTTATAAAAAAACAGATAATGAACTGCAAAAAAGGATTGACATCCATCAATATTCTAAACCCAATATATAAGGTTATAATATTTCATCTGCCATGAATGTACAATGTGCATTTTCTAAATAAACATACCAATAATTCCCCCGAGGCATCCTTGGACAATTGAAACCATTATTTTCAACAACCAAAAAAATGCATTTTGAATGCAATCAGAATAAATGCTTTTAATAATTGAACAGCACAATCTTTTATTTATGTTTTTGAAAGAAAATATAAATGAGGTTTGACGATGCTTAAGGCTTTAGCAGACTTCAATTATTTTATTCATTATTATATATTTCAGTAAATAGATGTAATAGTTAATGCTCACTGACCACCTGTCCATAGTAATACCCTAAAGGGAAAATCTAATTTAGTTAATAAAGAGACCAGTAGCTCACTGAAGGAAGATCCAGGCCCAGGTCTTGGTTTAAATTGTGGAGGATGTAAAGAAATATATATTTATTAGTATTAGACACACATACATTTGATGTCCCTAAAGATCACAGTTAAAAATACCAATTGCACATTACTGGAAATAAAATATCTAAGAAGGCCTTTTTATCTGAGCGCTTCTAGAAGAATGCTCTTAAAATGCTGTTGTCTGCTAGAGACTTAAAAGACACAGTAGGCAGGAAAACGTTAGCAAAATAATACAAATAAAGTATATTATTGAGCCTTTTTATATCCATACAGCTCTATCTGGGGCAGACATATTGTTCACAAGATAGTACATTGCAGATGAGGTGAATAAAAGTACAGAGTTTCTCCATGCTGCCATCTTTTGGTCTGGATGGCATACAGCACTTAATGCACTTTAATTAGCTGTTTAGTCTTTGTTGGTGGTATCTATCTTATATTGAGTTTCTGGCAATGAAACCCACTAAATACCAATAATATGTAGTGCATTTCACCCAGTATTTATGACTTACATATGTGCATTTTGAATCAGATATATGCAGTATTGATTTGTATTACTAAACATTTCTTCTGAATCACTGCCAAGGCAAGCACTTTCTTGTCTTTATTAGCCCCCATTCATTAGACTGTATTCTGGCCTGTGCAAATTGTGCATCATCTCCATCTTTGCCTGTGTTTCGAAAATTAAAAGAGTGCTGCCTTATATGTGGAACATTTTGTAACTTCAAACATCCTTTCTTGTCTAACCCCATTTCAGTCATTGTCAAAGTGCTTCTTTCACATGACATCGGATTTTCTGCATTACTAATTTTCTTAGTGTTTTGCATAGGGCTGCGTGTTCCTGTCTCTCCAAGGGCTTTTACACAAGTGTCTTCTGTATCATTACATATGCATACTCAGTATTGTTTGCCTCATCGGATCTGTCTGTGAATTGAGCATGTCTCACTTGTCTGGCCCACATAATAACTTAAAAGGTAGCTTACATAGCGTGAGGCGGTTTGCATTACCGTATTTATCGGCGTATAACACGCACTTTTTCTCCCTGAAAATAGGGAGAAAATGATGTGTGCGTGTTATACGCCGAAAAAAAAAAAAAATCTAAAACTTACCTCGTTCCTGCTCTGTCCCCCGGTGCTCTGAAGCTGCGTGGCTGTAAGGGAAGTGTTGTGAGCTCCCCTCCAGCCGCGCGGTCCACAAAGTGTGTTTTTTTTTTAAACAAACTTTATTGACCGCGCGGCTGAAGGGAAGCTCACAATGCTTCCCTCACAGCCACGCAGCTTCAGAGCACCGGGGGACAGAGCAGCAAAGAGGTAAGTACTGGGGTCTGGGGAAGGGGGGGGGGGGAGAGGGTGGCATAACGAGCATACTAAGGGACAATATCCTGGCATATTGGGGGCAATATCATGGCATATTAAATGGCATATTGGGGGCAATATCTGGCATAATAAATGGCATATTGGGGGCAATATCCTGCATATTAAATGGCATATTGGGGCAATATCTGGCATATTAAAATGGCATATTGGGGGCAATATCCTGCATATTAAATGGCATATTGGGGCAATATCTGGCATATTAAAATGGCATATTGGGGGCAATATCCTGCATATTAAATGGCATATTGGGGCAATATCTGGCATATTAAAATGGCATATTGGGGGCAATATCCTGCATATTAAATGGCATATTGGGGCAATATCTGGCATATTAAAATGGCATATTGGGGGCAATATCCTGCATATTAAATGGCATATTGGGGGCAATATCCTGCATATTAAATGGCATATTGGGGGCAATATCCTGCATATTAAATGGCATATTGGGGGCAATATCCTGGCATATTAAAATGGCATATTGGGCTTCAAAGTTCTTAATTTAAGTTCTTAAGTTTTTTTTTCCTGAAATTTCCTTCTTAAAATTAGGTGCGTGTTATACGCCGGCACGTGTATTCCATTTCAATAGCATTTATTTATATTGCTCAACAATTTACACAGAGCTCGATACCAAACATAAAAGGGAAGTACTGCATGGGCCGAATGGTTCTTATCTGTTGACACATTCTAAATTTCTATGTAACAATATTATTTAAAGTAACAATACTGATTTGGAATGTGCATTATGGCCATATGAACCATACTTGATGGCTTTCCTCTTGCTAGGTAATGCTACAATTGTATACAGTTAGGCCTATAGATAAATTATAAAACAGCGATTTTTTTCATTCTCTCTGTGACTTTTAGTTCTCAAATTGAGAACTTTGGTGCAAATAATAGCAGAATAGGATTCGTGGAGGATTGTATTACACAAAAATATTTGTAAAATGGCGGACATTTGCAACTTTTTTTTATCTACATACGAATAAACTGTCAGGTAGACACAGTGATGGCTTGTGTACTCACTTAATACCATGGATCTTTTCTTGTTTAGTGCAGTGCTGATCCGTACAGATTTTCCTCCGTGAAGACATTACACTTTCTGAGTAAAGGGGAGAGATTCCCACCAGTAAATCAAGTGGTCGTCTCTGCAGTTACAAAACTTGTATTTTACGAATGATACCAGCAGAAGATGAGACAAACACAGACACCCAATGAGAGAAAGGTTATTTTTTTTTATCTGCAGACGTAACTGATTGGATTTAATTGTAGGAGTCGGTGGCCGGTCCTTGTTTTCTGAAAGTGTGTTTTTTTTCTACATAATAAAAGGATGAAATCATTAAGAACTCATTTCTATTTTGGCACGAGTGGTGCACTGTGGAGTTTTTCTATATACTGTACGTGCAGATATTCATTATGGTGCAATTGCACTACTTTTCTCAGAAAAATAACTTTATAGACCTCCTCCATTACTACCAGTGTCACACTGGAAAAACATTTGGGCTGTTGAAATCCTCCTTTGCCAATATATGTAAGTGGAGAACAGTAATATCTAGTGCAGTGATGGCAAACCTATGGCACTAGTGCCACAAATGACCACCTCTGAGGTGGCACTCTGCATCTGACTACAGAGTCACCATTAAGGTATATTTAAGTTTCCTGGGCCAGTGAGATGGAGCATTGGAAGAAAATGAAATGAAAAGATGGAGATTTGAAACCTGAAATGAAGAGGGGGGACAAAAATGCAGAGTAATATGGCACTTTTAGATTATTAACTTGATTTCCTGTTGCATAATGAACACGAGATCAAAAACCTTTGCCATCGCTGCTCTAGTGAGAGCTTTCAATATGACTCTAGATTGGAACATACATATTACATGTCTTGAAATATTGAATTTGAAAAAAAAATCTGCAGATATAAATATGATATATGATATCTATGATATATCATTTTCTGGTGAAGTGGCTGTTTGTGTGCTGGCTTATGTATAAGGGATTCTCAACCTGTATATAATTTGTGGGGGAACAGTAAATGAAAAATAGGAAAATGATATCAACGTCAGCACTGTCAAAACAGCCATTGTCAAGTAGGGTACAACATTTCCAAAAGGGGTCAATACAATCCCTCCATCAAACATAACCTTGTGGAACACAATATTTCATTCCTGCCTCCAAAAAGTGTCACCAGGGGTTAGATAGTTGGTTCACTGTACATAAAATATTGTAGATGCAGACACAGAACAAGTAACCAACCATCACAAGGGTGTTTAACCTTCCCATAAAATATAGAAACATGGAAACATAGAATGTGTCGGCAGATAAGAACCATTCGGTCCATCTAGTCTTATAATCGAGGTCTCTTATAATCTGACCTCAAATTGAGGTCAGATTATAAAACATGGATCCAGGTCCCCAGCAGAGCTGCAGGGGACCTGGATCCCCCTCTCTAGCAGCAGGGGATGTCTGCACAACGAGCGCAGACTCCCCTGCTTCCGGCCGGCACGACCGCCAGGGCTTCTGTGAAGAAGCCGGGTACTTCCGCTTTCGTCACAGAAGTCCCGGCGAGCGTGCCGGGTGGCAGCAGGGGAGGTCTGCGCTCATCGCGCAGACTTCCTCTGCTGCCCCACTAGCCACCAGGGTAAATCGGGCAGCTGGGGGTTGTCTGCACGATACGTGCAGACATCCTCCATGCTGCCCGACACGGCAGACTATTATGACGGACAGCTGTCCGTCATAATAGACTGCCGTGTCGGCAGCATGGAGGATGTCTGCAAGTATCGTGCAAACATCCCCCGGCTGCCCCCACTAGCCACCAGGGATTGAGGTACAGGTAAGGGGGGGGACAGAGAGACAGGGGGAGGGAGGGTGGGGGACAGAGAGACAGGGGGAGGGAGGGAGGGTGGGGGGCAGAGAGACAGGGGGAGGGAGGGTTGGGGGCAGAGAGACAGGGGGAGGGAGGGTTGGGGGCAGATAGACAGGGGGAGGGAGTGAGGGTTGGGGGGCAGAGAGACAGGGGGAGGGAGTGAGGGTGGGGGGCAGAGAGACAGGGGGAGGGAGTGAGGGAGGGGGGCATAGAGACAGGGGGGACAGAGCAGGAAGGGGGGAGAGACAGAGGAAGGGGGCAGCGAGAAACATGTGGGGGGGAAGAGACAGGTGAGGGGGGAGTGGGGAGTGAGACAAATCTGGGGGCAAGGGAAAGAGAGAGGCAGCATTGGCACATAAAAATAAATAAACACAAGAAATGCATTTTTTTTATATAATATTTTATTAAAAAAACTATTTACATGTGAATATATACAAGTTTAACTTTTTTCCTATAGGGTAGTCTTATATTCAGGCTTTTAGTTTTTTTCCTAAAGGAATATCCAAACTTTGGGGGGTCGTCTTATAATCAGGGTCGTCTTATAATCGAGCAAATACGGTACTCTCTTTCTTTACTGTGTTGATTCCCTTTACGGATTTAAATGTTTCTATCATATCCCCACTGTTGCATCTTTCCTCCAAGCTATACATGTTAAGATGCTTTAATCTTTTCTGGTAAGTTTTATCCTTCAACCCATGAACCAGTTTAGTAGCCCTTCTCTGAACTCTGTCCAAAGTATCAATATCCTACTGGAGATCTCCAGTACTGCGTACAATACTCCAAGTGAGATCTCACCAGTGCTCTGTACAATGACATGAGCACTTCGCTCTTCCTACTGCTAATACCTCTCCCTATGCAACCAAGTATTCTGCTAGCATTTCCTGCTGCTCTATTGCATTGCCTACCTACCTTTAAGTCCTCTCAAATTAATACTCCTAAATCCCTTTCCTCAGATGTTGAGGTTACGACTGTATCAAATAGTCTATATTCTGCTTTTGGGTTTGTACGCCCAAGGTGCATAATCTTGCACTTGTCCACATTAAATGTCAGTTACCACAGCTCTGAACATTTTTCTAATTTAGCCAAATTATTTGCCATTTGGCTTATCCCTCTATGAACATCAACCCTGCTGCAAATCTTTGTATCATCGGCAAAAAGACATACTGTACCAACAAGACCTTCTGCAGTATCAGTAATACAAATATTAAAGAGAATGGGTCCAAGTACAGATCCCTGAGGTACCCCACTAGTAACAAGACCTTGCATCGAATATACCCCATTGACTACAACCCTCTGTTACCTGTCACTCAGCCATTGTATAATCCATTCAACAATTTATTGATAAGCCTTTTATGTGCAACAGTGTCAAAAGCCTTACTGAAATCTAAGTAAGCAATGTCTACTGCACCACCCTGATTATTATTATTATTATTTTAGTCACCCAATCATACAAATCAATAAGATTAGTTTGACATGATCTCCCTGAAGTAAACCCATGTTGTCTCTGATCTTGAAATCCATGCGATTTTCAGCAATTCTATTCTTTAACAAGGTTTCCATAATTTTCCCCACTAATGAATTAAGACTTACTGGTCTATGGTTGCCCGACTCCTCCCTACTACCTTTCTTGTGAATGGGCACAACATTTGCTAATTTCCAATCCTATGGGACTACTCCCGTTAACAATGATTGGTTAAATAAATCTGTTAACGGTTTTGCTAGTACACCACTAAGTTCTTTTAATAACTTTGCGTGAATCGAAACCTGGATAAACACAATCCATCTTAGCTTGTTTCTTAAGGGAACATTTCTTTTTTACAGCTATATGGTTATGCTGAGCCTTTTGAAATGCTGTTCGTTTTTTTTTTTTAAGAGTACTAGTACACGTCTGCAAGCCACGAGTAACGTTGCAGGGTCTTACAATGTTTCAACAGGGACACGCAGGATCTGTAAAGACCTTTATCAGGTCTTTGCCTCTTTGTCCCTGTTTGCCGAAAACTATGTGATCAGGGCCAAGAAGACAATATTGCCTTTTTGGTGCTTTTGTGCTTAAAGTTCAACTAAACTTTGTTTTTCACTTACCGTATTTGCTCGATTATAAGACAAGGTTTTTTTCTGAAAAAAATTTCTGAAAAATCCCCCTCGTCTTATAATCGAGGTCGTCTTATAATCAGACCTCAAATCGAGGCCAGTTTATAAGACATGGATCCAGGTCCCCAGCAGAGCTGCAGGGGACCTGATTCCCCCTTGCTAACAGCCGGAGCATGTCTGCGCGATGCGCAGATTCCCCCTGCTGCCGCCCAGCATGACCACCGGGACTTCTATGATGAAGCCGGGTCCTTCCGGCTTCATCATAAAAGCCCCACTAGCCACCAGGAGATTCAGGCAGCCGGGGGATGTCTGCACGATAGTGCAGACATCCTCCATGCTGCCCGACACGGCAGTCTATTATGACGGACCGGCTGTCCGTCATAATAGACTGAAGTGTCGGGCAGCATGGAGGATGTCTGCACGTATCGTGCAGACATCCCCCGGCTGCCCCCACTAGTCACCAGGGAGAAACAAGGTGAGAGGGAGGGGGGAGGGAGAGACAAGGAAAGGGGGGAGGGAGAGGGAGACAGGAGGGAGGGGGGAAGGGAGAGAAATGTTCGGAGGTAGTTAAGCAAAATAAAACCTAAAATAATACATAACAATCAATTGGCAACATGGATGGATGCTATAATAAGGATTACATGACTTCCAGTTGGAATATTTCCCAATGCTGAATCAGTGGGATAAAAAAATGTAAAATACTATAAAATATGAGCACTGTTAGAAAAAATGAACAATACAAATTTATGGATAATCTACAAAAATGTACAAGAATAAATATGTATATATTAGGCCAATAAATGAGCCATATAAATGATTGGGGCAATTACTGATTAACATAATTAATGTGTGTAGAAAATTGTTAGTATACACATAGTAGAAATCAAATTTCAAAAATGAATAATAAACACATAATAGAAATTATTAATATAGACATAAAAGAAAGAATGTTATAAAATATGTTACAATAATAGTATACACTTTTTTAAAAATAGGAAAGTTTCAAGACCCTCTCCCCATACAGATGAGATGCGAGGGAAGGGGGCGCTATCTTGATCCATTACAAACAAGCCTTTGAACCTATAAAAAAAGATTGTGGAAAGAAGTGGAAAATCTTTGTTTAGACCATAGGGATGTAATGTCTTAGGTTTAGGCATTCAAAATGCTTATCTTTGGTGAAGTTGTTTAGCTCCATCACCTCTCTTCCATGAGGGTAAAATATGTTTGATGACCATACAATTAAAATTGTTGAGGCCTCCCTTAGGACAATGTGAAGAATGGAAGGAGACAGAATGGTTCTGATTGCTAACTGCAACAAGACCCGTATGTGCCAGAATACAGTCTCGTAGTTTGTCCTATATATTGAATGCCACAGCCGCAATAGATCAGATAGATAACATAGGTTGTATTGCAATTAATAAAATAACTAACCATGTATTTGTTATGTTACAAGAGAAGTACATCGTTTTTGGCTGCTGGGAGTATTTTTGCACACTATACAGTTAGAGTATTAATTTTTTTTTAAACCTTTAGGCTTATTGCATAGCAAGGTAGTGTTTAGTTACTGTGCACTATCCTCACCCTTTGCCACCCCAGATGTGGCCCTTCCAATGTAGCGAAAACCAATATATATCCTAGGGCTGCCCCTCTCTCCGACCCAAGAACAGACCAATCTTTCATGAAGGATACATGAGTAACTGCGCTTGCCAAATAAATCCCCTGCTAGAACCTCCAAAGCTCAAGGTTAGATTTAGGGTAGTCAAGCTCCAAGTCTTCAGACACATCCAAATCAGGCATAGATACCTATACCAAGGATCCGGGGACGCACGTTGAAGCTCCATCAGAGCTCTGGATGTCTCTGAGAGGAAAAAAAATGTTCACACAGTTATCATTAGCAGCTGCCTTTATGACATCATGACCACACTCTTTATGACATTACTGCTGGCACTCACTGTTCTAGACTGTGCTTAAAGGGACTGGTCATCTAAACATTGCTTATACTGTGAATGTAGAAAATAAAAAATAATCAGAAATGATTTATACATTGTGTTGGCAGAATTGGAAACAAATTTGTAAATTAAGAGAAATGTGTTTTAAATGTATCTGTAGGAGAAATGGTACTCACTTTTCAGATGATGGAACCCAGATGTAAAGGAAATCCCTCTTTGCTGAGGCAGTACACAGATAGAGAACTGGGAACAGATACAGAACTCTCTCTCTGGGTTAATCTGCAAGTAGGTAAAGTAGGATTAGTCCAAAAAGCCAAGCCAGAGGGTATAAAAATCCAATAACAAGCCAGGGAGCCAACGAGGAGAGTAGTCAAACAGGAACCAAAAATCAGGAAGCCAGAAGTCAGAATATACCAATACAATATCCAAAGTTCGGGGTCAGAGATATAAGAGCAGTAAATCAAAAACAGGGAAACATACCAAAATACAAAAGGGCAGGGAGCACTGGTTACAACAGGCAAGCTGTAGTAACACTGAGCGCCATTGGAATGGTGCTCAGGGTTTATATAGTGCTGGTTGATGCGCACACAAGGGATGACGGATGTGTGCGTGTCGTTGTAGTGTGGTGGAGACATGCACTGATGCCAAATCGGTATTTCGAGCCTGGACACGCTGGTGCATCCCGCAAGCAGGGGGTATCTGCCTGCAGTGGATGGAAGGTAGGATCCTTCTACCTGTGGTAGCGGGGACCCGGCGGCAGGTCTGGAGGCTGGTAAGACCAGAGGTTTATGAAAATGAACAACACAACTCCGCGCATGGACATGAGATGCAGGATGCCAGGATCGATCTTCAAGACCATAGCCCTCCCAGTGGATTCAAGTTTCCCTCTGCGACATCTAGAATCTAAGACCTTGTGAACCACATATTCTTCCTCACCATCCACAGGTGCAGGATCTAGTACAGATGGCATACGATCTGGGTAGGTAAGCGGAATGTATGGTTTAAGTAGAGAGACATGAAAATCTGGATGGATACAATAAGTCACTGGTAATTTGAGACGAACTGCAACATAATTGATAAATACGAATGTGTATAGATACACCATAAAAACACACAATTTTGAGGGTATAAAAAGTATATAAATTTAATAAATATAAAAATAAAATAAATACACACAGAACCACCTGAACTCAGAGGTGGAAACACAGTATACAAATGAATTAAATTGTAATTTAGCAATAAGGATATGCTGGTAACAAATGCAGGTAAAAACCACAAGAACAAAACTGAATAAAAACAATAGTAACAACAGGTAGATAATACACACCTTTGAAGGAGAACCGTTTGAGACAATGCTGGACTCAGAGCAATGAATCCGGAGCGAAAAAAGAAGCCTGGCCAGGTCTTTTCGCAGAAAGAACAGGACGCCAAAAAAGGGACGCGTTTCAAAAGTCCAGCATTGTCTCAAACGGTTCTCCTTCAAAGGTGTGTATTATCTACCTGTTGTTACTTTTGTTTTTATTCAGTTTTGTTCTTGTGGTTTTTACCTGCATTTGTTACCAGCATATCCTTATTGCTAAATTACAATTTAATTCATTTGTATACTGTGTTTCCACCTCTGAGTTCAGGTGGTTCTGTGTGTATTTATTTCATTTTTATATTTATTAAATTTATATACTTTTTATACCATCAAAATTGTGTGTTTTTTATGGTGTATCTATACACATTCGTATTTATTTTATTTTAATTAACATTACTCTGTAGCGCTGTCTTCCTCCTTTCTACATCTCTCTGTCCCTTCACAGTGCTAACCCACTGTGATTTTTTCTGGACTGGCGGCTACCTAACTATTTCCCCATTAGTTTCAAATTAGTCAATCTCCCGACACAAGCCAGACGGGCCCTCTACGGATATCATCTACCTCCGTTTCAAAACCTACCAACGTACGGGTTTGTATGTTTTACTAAAGAATTCCTTTTTTGTTTATTTAGTTCACCCACAGGCGCTCGGTATCTATACTTCCGTCAGGTTGTATATCACTCTTTTTTCACAACATAATTGATGATCTTGAGGCTGGAGAAAGGACCAATATATTTAGGGCCAAGTTTCTTGGAGGGGCAGGATAATCTCATATTACGAGTAGCGAGCCATACTTTGTCTCCTATTTGTTAATCAGGAGCAAAAAAATCGATGGAGATCAACTTGTTTTTTGTAGGATTCTTGAGCTTTATTGAGTGTTTGTTGTAGGGTCCAGACTGTCGGGTAAGACATGAAATACGTTCAGAGACTTCATGTACGGACAGGTCAGATGGAAACCCTAGAAGCGTAATAAAAAAGTTAGCAAAAAAAGGTGTCATGCATATAGACTGTTGAGTCTGGTTGTTGTATGCAAACTCAGCTGTAGGTAGATATTGCAACCAGTCATCCTGAAGATAGGTTGCTTAACTATAATTAATCATAATTATTGTTCGAGAATTTGGTTGAGGTCGTTCTGTTTGTCCAATGGTTTGTGGGTGAAATGCAGTAAACAGTGACAGTTCTATTCAGAGATTTTTGCAAAATGATTTCCAAAAGTGACCTGTAAATTGTACTCCGTGATCCGAGGTAATGTTCTTTGGTAAGCCAGAAGACAAAATATGTTAGAGAGAAATAAGGAGGCTATGATGCTGGCAGATGGAACTCCAATGGCGGGGATGAAATGAGCCATCTTGGGGAACCTGTCTACTACTACCATGATAGTATCATGTTTATTGGATGTGGGAAGATCCACAATAAAGTCCATAGAGATCTCTGACCAAGGCATGGAGGTAGGTAAGGGTCTTAATAATCTGACTGGCTTCATACAGGGAATCGTGGTTCGTGCACAGGTTTCACATGACAGTACAAAACTAGTGATGTCTTGTCAAAGGGTAGACCACAAAAAATGTCTTTGATTAAAATCAATAGTCCTTTTTTACTCCTCCTTGACCGGGGAGGAGAGAATCATGGCATGACTAAAGAACTTGAAGACGAACACTCTCTGGTACAAATTTCTGATCCATTGTGGCCGCTTGAGAAGTCAAAAAGATATTGGTGGGAGGATGGTATCGGTAGTCTTTTTATCTTTAATAAGAACTGTAGGTAATCAAGATAGAGCATCGGCTTTGGTGTTACAGGTGCCTGGTCAGTATGTGATGTGGAGAGTGAATCTGGCAAAAAATAATGCCCATCTGGCTTGTCTTGGGCACAATCTTCGGGAAGTGAGTAAATACTTCAAGTTGCGATGGTCAGTGTATATTGATGCCAAATGTGATGAACCTTCCAGCAGATGAGGCCATTCTTCTAAAGCTTGTTTTATGGTGAAAAGATCTTTGTACCTGATGCCATAATTTTCTTTGGCTGGTGTTAATCTGTGGGATTAGTAGCCTACAGGAGGTAGTTGCCCTGTGCTGGTATGATGCAGGAGAGAGCTCCTAGTGCAAAATTGGAAGCATCTACTTCCACATGAAAGGGAAGTGTAGTATCTGGTTGGTTCAATACCGGAGGGGATGTGAATCTTTGTTTGAGTTACACAAAGGTGGACTGAGCCTTGGGGGACCACTCACTGTAAATGAGATGTGTGGTGTATTAAATGAGTTATGGGTGCAATGATGCGAGAAAAGTCACAAATAAAATTTCTGTAATAGTTAGCGAATCCCATAAAATTTTGTACTGATTTTTTGTCAGTGTGAGTGGGCCATTCTAGCACATCAGTCACTTTTTAGAATCCATCACAATATTACTGGGATTTAGGATGAAGCCAAGGAAGTCAACAGTAACATTTTCAAACAGTCATTTCTCCAGTTTGGCATAGAGGTAGTGATCACGGAGACTTGTAGGGTCTTTTGGACATGCACCCAATGTTCGTCCAGACTGGATGAAAATATCAAAATGTTATCTAGGGTATATTCTCCCAAATGGTATTGGAGCCACAGGCAACAGATAAATAGGACAGTCATAGGTTCTGTATGGTGGTAATATATCAGCTTTTTGTTTGTCAAATATATCCACATAGTCTTGGTAGGGTACAGGTACTTGAGATACAGCCTTTCTCTCTTGAGAGAGGAGTAAAGGGACTTTAGTGTGCAGACAATGCAAAAGACAATACATGGGTGCAAAAGATATGGTCCCAATATGCCAGTCTATGGTTGGATTATGTAACCGCAACCATGGCAAACCGAGGATAACAGGAAACCCTGGTGAAGGGATTAAATCAAATCTTAAGTTTGAGTTACACAAAGGTGGACTGAGCCTTGGGGGACCACTCACTGTAAATGAGATGTGTGGTGTATTAAATGAGTTATGGGTGCAATGATGCAAGAAAAGTCACAAATAAAATTTCAGTAATAGTTAGCGAATCCCATAAAATTTTGTACTGATTTTTTGTCAGTGTGAGTGGGCCATTCTAGCACATCAGTCACTTTTTAGAATCCATCACAATATTACTGGGATTTAGGATGAAGCCAAGGAAGTCAACAGTAACATTTTCAAACAGTCATTTCTCCAGTTTGGCATAGAGGTAGTGATCACGGAGACTTGTAGGGTCTTTTGGACATGCACCCAATGTTCGTCCAGACTGGATGAAAATATCAAAATGTTATCTAGGGTATATTCTCCCAAATGGTATTGGAGCCACAGGCAACAGATAAATAGGACAGTCATAGGTTCTGTATGGTGGTAATATATCAGCTTTTTGTTTGTCAAATATATCCACATAGTCTTGGTAGGGTACAGGTACTTGAGATACAGCCTTTCTCTCTTGAGAGAGGAGTAAAGGGACTTTAGTGTGCAGACAATGCAAAAGACAATACATGGGTGCAAAAGATATGGTCCCAATATGCCAGTCTATGGTTGGATTATGTAACCGCAACCATGGCAAACCGAGGATAACAGGAAACCCTGGTGAAGGGATTAAATCAAATCTTAAGTCTTCGTTATGGCCAGTCCCAATGAGAGTCTTGATAGGTAAAGTCTCTTCTGTGATGGGACCTGAAAATAAGGGACTTCCATCCACCATCTGGATATGAATGTGATGTTCCTTGGTCTGGAGAGGGATCTGTAGTTGTTTGGGAAAAGAGAGATGGTTAAGTGAGGAGAACCACCAGTAGGAGCAGAACTAAGACACACACCAGGAAAAGAGATCTTACCTCCAGTAGTGTGGGGTAGACAAGGACAGGATCTTAGCATGTGACCGGGTTTTCCACAGTTTAAGCACAAATCATTCGCCCTCCTGTGGGCTCTTTCCAACTCAGTTAGAGGTCCATGGGTGAGACCAATTTGCAGTTGGTTCTGGTTCTTCAGAGACATTATTCGTATTCTGGGAAGGTGTAGGTGCCATGGGAAATACTGGACGTCTGGTAAATTGAGTAGGAAGTGAAGCTCGCACCAGTTTTCTCTCTCAAAGTCTCTGGTGCATCCATATTACCAGGTGTCTCAGCTCTTCAACAGAAGGAGGGATACCTACTTGTGCCAGTTTGTCCTTAAGTGTTTCAGATAGCCCAAGGTGGAATTGGTTCATCAATGATTCGTTCCATGTGCTCTCGATAGCCAGTGTGCGGAATTCAGTTAAATATTTACTGGGTAGAGGAAGCACGTAGCGAATCATCAAATAGGAGGTCCATAGCGTGCTGGAAGGAATGGCAGGAATCAAGAGTCTAGCTGTTAGGGTGTAATAGCTGGTGATACACATCTGAGGCATAGGTTCTTAAAATAAAACCTGACAGGCCATGATGAAGGTTCAGTATTTGGTATGATCCCCAGATAATCATTCTGGGAAAGGAATTATTGGTTCAGGGGCTGTAGCTCCTTCAGTGGATAGAGGGTTCGTGGGTGGAGGAAAGGGCAATGGTACAGCAGCTGGTATAGTAGCTTGGAGGTCATGCAGCTGATGCTGTAGATGGGAATGGCCGGCTTGTAGATCTTGCACGGTTTGGATAAGTGCTGCAATCTGACAAGTGAGGGTAGTTACTGCCTCAGTGATTCCATAGTATAGGCTCAGTGTTTCTGTAAGATAAATGGTACTCGCTTTGGAAATCACTCTTGCTGAGGCAGTACACAGATAGAGAACTGGGAACAGATACAGAACTTTCTCTCGGTTAATCTTCAAGCATGGGTGACAAGTAGGTAACATAGGAGAAATCCAGAAAGCCAAGCCAGAGGGTAGAATAATCCAAGAACAAGCCAGGGTTAGGTAGCCAACGGGGAGAGTAGTAAAACAGGAACCAAAAATCAAGAAGTCAGAATATACTAATACAATATCCAAAGTTCGGGGTCAGAGATGTCAGAGCAGTAGATCAAAAATAGGCAAACAGGAGTCACAAACCAGGGAAACAGACCAAAATACAAAAGGGCAAGGAGCACTGGTTACCACAGGCAAGCTGCAGTAACACTGAGCGCCATTGGAATGGTGCTCAGGGTTTATATAGTGCTCAAAAAAACAAAGGTGAACCCAACACTGCAATCACAACTTTAACAGCACTTAGGCAGTGTGTCCCTAAACCACACACAATACAATATAAACAGATAAAAAACAATAAGTGCGCTTGAAGCAAACTGTGGATAAAATATTCAACACATTTTAGGTGACTTACTGTGATAGTATCTTGGGAAATCAGGAGAAAACGTTGTCCCCCTTAGGGGAATGCACCCATGGACTTGCAGTATGGTGTTGTCAGTTGGATCCTGTTGTTTCCAATCCTCTATACATATTGGCTCAAAGACATGATGACAAGTATCCAATTAGTGTATGATAAGTAAGTACATTTAATAAGTAAAATATCTGCTTCCGTGGAGGTAATCCTTTGTCAGATGTAGTGGGCTCCACACATCCACAAAAAGTATCCTTCCAGTAAGTTTAAACAGATAAACAGTGATGAGTGAACAATTAAAACACAATACATTTAAAAAAGAAAGAAAGCACAATAAGTCCAGTCCACTACGTGTTTCACCCTCCATGGGCTTCAAACTGGCATCTGCTAATATAGCAGATAGCTTTATATAGTGCTGTTTGGGGGTGTGTGGAGGCACGTCATGGGTGGAGCCGAGCATCGCGTTGCCAGAGCAATGCTCAGTGAGAGACGGGGAAACCTACTATGATGCTCACAGAAGGGAGGATGGATGTGTGCGTGTCGATGGGGCATGGAGGAGATGTGTAGTGATGCCAGGAGTGCATCTTAAGCCTGGACATGCTGGTGTGGTGTGGTTGGAAGGTATGATCCTCCTACCTGTAGTAGCAGGGACCCGGCGGCTGGTCTCGAGGTGGGTTAGACCACGATATTAGGGAATTATCTAGGTTATATTTTGAAGAAAACGTATCCGAAAAAATCTCAGACTCTGTGGGCTGCTTTTAAAACTGTGGTAAGGAGTTATCTAATAAAAATAGAGATTAATGAACGTAAAAACAAGGAAAAAGACCTAAAAGATTTAAATACTCGATTCTATGACCTGACAGCTCTCAATAAAGAAAACCCAAATAAATCCAGATATGACACCATAAAAGAACTCCAAACCAGAATTAATAACAAACTAGAAGAAAAGTCTGCCATTATAAGACAAAAACTTAACTTAAAGTATTATTATAGGGGAAATAAGGCGGACCGACTATTATCAAATAAACTAAAGAAAAGGTAATCAGAGGGCAGAATCAAGAAGATAGTAGAGGATCAAATGGAATTCTTGAGCCCAGAGTAAATAGGCATTTTCTGCATTTTACTCAAAAGTATATAATCTGAACCGATCTACTAAGGAGGTCGAGATTGATGAATATATAAGCAATATTGATTTTCCAACAATATCTGAAGAACAGAAAAAAATGTTAAATAGATCTATCACAGGGGATGAAATTGACCTAGTAATAAACAAATTGCCCATATACAAAGCTCCAGGCCCAGACGGCCTCGGAAACGTTTTTTATAAAAAGATGAAAGACATTATCGCTCCCCATCTACTAAAAACGTTTAACGAAATAGCCACAACATCCTCCTTCCCTAAAGATCTCCTCTGTGCCAATATCAAGCCCATATTAAAGCCACAAAAAGATCCAGCGGATATGAGAAATTATCACCCAGTATCCCTGATAAATGTCGATATCAAATTATATGCAGCAATCCTAGCAGAACGATTTAAGAAAATTATTCCAGACTTGATACACAGGGTCAGATGGGGCTTCCTAAATAGGATATTGAGGGCATTTGGTATAGAAGGTTGGATGCATAAAGCTGTGAGGACAATGTATTTCTCTATATCAGCTAGGATAGTCAGCTCAGATATTTGCTCCAACTGGTTCCCTTTGGCAAACGGAACTAGACAGGGGTGTCCCCTGTCTCCCTTGCTCTACATACTTACCCTGGAACCACTTGCTATTAGAATCAGGAGTAATACGGGCATAAGAGGATTACCAACAGTAAGAGATGATACTAAATTGATCATATATGCAGATGATATTATGGCATTTCTATCAGAACCTCAAACCTCTCTTCCGACCTTTATGGAGGAAATTGAAGCCTATAGCAAGGTATCAAACTATAGACTAAATATAAATAAATCGGTTGTTCAGGTTAAGAATGTGGATAAAAATGTGATTGAGAAACTTGAAGCTCAGTTCCAATTTAAATGGACCAACAACGAATTTGGGTATCTAGGTATTGAGATCGCAGGAGAAGTTGGTAAAACTATGGAAGTAAACCTTATGAAATTACTAAAAAAAGCAAATGAGAAGCTCAAAGAGTGGAATAAGTTGGAAATCTCCTGGTGGGGAAGGATTAATACTATAAATTCAAATGTAATCTCATGGTGGACATATTTGTTCCTAATGGTCCCCTTGAAAGTCCCTCGACCCTCGTTAGAACTATTACAAACTAGGTTCCAAAACTACATTTGGAGAGGTAAAAACCCCAGAATAAGTGCTAGATCCCTGGCAAAGACTCCAAGACAAGGCGGACTTGGCCTACCCAATCATAGAACAACATTACTTCTCGAATACTGTAGCTCACATATATAAACTCCAATTTGAAATAATGAAGTCAGAGGCTTGGTACCAAATAGAGTCAGAAGCAGCTGACAACATTAAATTGGAATTCCTTCACTGGGTTAATAGCTCTAAGGCAGGATTAAAAACCTTACAGAATTGATCACTTATAGTAGAACAAACCCTGGAAGAATAGCACAGAATAAAGATCAAACTAGGTCTGAAAAACAGAATTGTACAATCAGTTCAAGTAAGAGAACTCGAACTGAACATGAAAGAACTAGATCTCAAGAGATGGGAAAGGTGTAAATCACTTCCCCTATCAGATTTAATAAAAGATGGAGCACTAACACCATTCGAAGAACTATCGGAACAGTTTAATATCCCCAAGAGTGAGGCATTTACATACCTAAGGATTAAACATTTTCGGACACAGAACATTTATACTGGAGATCCAAATATGAATAAACAACTAACTAATATCTTTTCACATAAAAAAATAAACAAAATAGTATCTAAAGGTCTAACCCTGATCAGGACCACTATAAATAATGGCCCTATTACTGCGGTCAAATCATGGGAAAGGGATATTGGAAAAAGTATCACAGAGTCTGAGTGGTTAAAAGCATGGAGATTCGTAAATAAAATATTTCAGTGTTTGAATATTAGAGAAAATCAATTTAAGATTCTGAATAAATGGTACCTGGTCCCAAAATTACTTAATAAAATGAATCCACAATACCCCAAAAATTGCTGGAGATGCGCAGGTCCAGATGGCTCTTTTATACACATATGGTGGGAGTGCCCCAGAGTTAGCCAGATATGGAGATGGGCGTTTCATATGATAAAGATAGTTGAGAAAGTTGATTTGAACTTCGCTCCGGATACTGTCTTATTACATTTGAACTTAACTGAATTAGCTATAGAGAAAAGATGTCTAGTGGTAAACTGTTTTGTTGCAGTTAAGATAATCATTGCTAGACATTGGAAAGATCCATCTCCCTTTATCAAAATACAATGGATCAACCAGATTAAGCTCCAGATAAGAATGGAAAAGGATATTCTTTGGTTAAATTCAAAACCGAAGTATAAAATTGATCTATATGAGGAATGGTTAAAAAAAATTGATCTATTTAAGGCCTAAGCAAGACCCTTGCGTGTTAGGCAACCGGTCATAGAGGGGGATGCCCCTCCTCCCTCCCCCCTTCGACACCTCCAGACTAGATCCGATGTATGTCTTAACGGCTGATATTTTATAATTGTTATACCAGGAAAGAAAAGGAAATGTAGTTATTAAATATGAGACAAATCGAAAAATGATTAAAACATATGCACTTTTGGCTTACAAGTATGAATAAGCAAATTGCTGAATATTAACCCTTTGTCTTTTTTGTATTTTTGTAATTTTGTCAAATAAAATTTATTAAAAAAAAGAAAAAAATAGACCACGTGTCTTAGAGCGGGTCTGACAGTATCTGTGGCGTCTCCTGCTTTTGACATAACTTTGTGGTGTGACATGAAATTTATTTTAACATTAGTCGTTGAGGTTGAGTTTGGGTCATGTTTTTTTAATGTTGAAAAAAAAAATGGTTAGTAAAAAATAATGCTCTATTTTTACGAATTGGACGTGCATAAAAGTAAAACATATATAAAAACATCGGGTACTCTCAAACTCAGGACAAATCTTTTAATCTATTAAACATATTTTTTATTAGATGTTTAAAAAAAATTCGAAGTAAAGGTGTTTTTTTTTTCCAATTATCCATCATGTTTTATTTTTTTCTATAGTAAATTATGTGATCAAAATAATGGTATCTAAAGAAAGCCCTTATTATCCTGAAAAAAGAATGCAGGTTGAGTATCCCTTATTCAAAATGCTTGGGGCCAGAAGAATTTTGGATAATGGGTCATTTCAGATAACATTTTAAGCAATATGGTATATTAAAGCCTTTCAGCACTTATGAAATATGGTAGTACCAATGCAAATACTGAATAGAGCAAATAAGTCACTTTTACTGTGAGGCCGCTGTGATGTGAGGCATTGTTGAGATCCTGCTGTCAGCGCGTTAGTTCCGCACACGTGCCATTGTATCGCCCCTTTGTGGGATTTCTTGTTTGGGGGAATATGTCAAGGGAGATGGACGGTGAATAAACTGTTGTGCTCTTGAATTCTGACAGGTTTGTGTGTAACTTCCAACATGTGGCAAAATCCGAAAAATAATATGGATAACGGATCATTTTAGATAATGGATTTTTGGATACGGGATACTCAACCTGTACCAATTATTTGCTTAGTTATTGTATGATTATCATAAGAGCCTTTGTGCAACTGTTACTCCTTGGATTGTAATACTGGAGCAACAGAATTTATGCACTGATTTTATATAACATTCCTTTTATTGTAGATCCATTCTCTATTGACTTGAAGTGGAGATTCTAACTACTCTCCAAATGATACGCTAATCCAAATATCTAAATTTTTATATCATTTTTATATAATCCCAGTAGGGTCTGTGCATGGAACAGTGAATTGTGCTGTACTGACAAAGTAGTAGCAAAAATCAGATATAAACAGAATATTGGCTAATTTCTCCAATTTGCCCATCTTTCCTAATCTGCCACTTAGGCGTGATTTTTAGCATTTGCTTGTCAATGCACCACAGCTCACTGTTTCACTATTGTTTCCCTTTGCTCCACTCTGCAGTTTTCACAATGCAACTGTTAAAGCAACACTATATGTTACTTTTCACTTGTGCTAAAATAGAACCACAAGTGTAATGTTAGTGTTTCCTATTGTGTGGATGAACTGGTGTGTACTTTAGATAGTACACGCCAGTTTATCCTCTGACCGACAGCTGCCGTGCTTCCATAGTGCAGAGAGAGCTTTTTGCACGGGATCAGCAGACGAGCCCCCGCTCTAATTGGCTGTGTTTATTCTAAACAATCGATGTGCATCACCTGCCCATTGTATGTTGCGCTTTCCTTCCATTGATTGCAATAAATAAATGCTTTGGAATATAAGAATTCAAGTGTGAGTTATTGGCTTTCAATTGTTAAAGGTTCACCATGACCAATGTTGGTGCCTACCCCTGCTTAAGAGAAAATAGTACATTGCCACATATAATGTCTTATTTGAGTGAACCACCTGAGAGCTAAAGAAAACTTTTAGACATATCACTAATGAAAAAATAAAAATGTACCTAAATACAAAGAAGCATGGGTACATCTAATCCAAAGAAACATTTGTTAAAACCCATCCCATTCTGGTGTGCAAAGTATTAAAGCCATCCAACCCCAGCCCACGATAAGTTTCATAGTACATCAATGTATTAAAATGAAGAAGGCTACATTGAACTCCGAGTTATAGACTACAAATGTTCAGATGGCATGTGGACAGCAGAAACCGCATGAGTTCATGAATTGATTAGATGTTTCACACTTTGCTAGTCCTGGGCATCCAATCTAGCAATTAACAGGATCATTCATAGGTTACAACACCAAGTTCAAATATGCACGAACACTATACTGCATATTATTAATTAGGACAGTACAATCATGGCACTAATTGTTCTTTAAGTCCGTTCTGAGCTGACAGTTTGTAATTTGTGCAGCAGAGTTCAATTACATGATTCCAAATATATCCTATTTTTTTTTTACACTGTTCAGAAAATAAATTTTTTGCAAGTTCCTGTAACATAACGAGATCAATATGCACTATGATTTGCTTTTTCATATTCCTTGTGAGAAAATGACATTATGCAATGACATCTGGCAGATGCACAGAATGAAAAGTACATAACAACAAGAAGGAATAATACACTGTTTAGCCAGAAAGGGTACATTGAAATATTATTGTTTAGTACATGCCAGAGATGTTACCAACACCCAGGTGATGTTACCATTGCTTAATTAATTAGCCTTGGAAATAGAAAGCGTGTTAAAACCCCACCAGGAATTAAACCCAGACGATTAAACATTAGGTGCATTATCCCGCTGTGCCAACTAATAAATAAAATGATTCTTACAGCAAATTATACACTACTGATAGTAGAATTTTACCAGAGTGCAAATCCTCTGACTGCCAGTGTGACTAACAGCTACATAATACCAAAATGACCTTTCCCCCAAAATAGTATATTAAAGATGCCATTGACATTATAATTGCCAAATACTAGCAGAGGATATCTCATATACTGAAAACATGTATGTTGTGCTTTTGTAACATCTTCATGCGTTCCAGTGTACAGGTATGAATGAGAAGATGGACGTTTGTGCACAATTCCACTTCCTCTTCCTATAGAGCAGTGATTCTCAAACCTGTCCTCAGGACCCCCCCAATGGTCCAGGATTTAGGGATTACCCAGTTGTGTTTAAATAAGAATATGTAGAACACCTGATATGGCTGCTTAATGGTTAGGGAACCACACCAGGTGTTCTACATATTCTTATTTAAACACAACTGGGTAATTCCTAAATCCTGGACGGTTGGGGGGGGGGGGGTCCTGAGGACAGGTTTGAGAATCACCGCTATAGAGGGATTGCAGGGAATAGTGAAATAAGGTTTTTATTTTTCCGTTAACTTTCTAAACTTTGAACTTGAAATTTAAGTACGTAATACATGAGTTTTGCTTTTAATGTGTGGGAAAGAGTCAACCCAAAAGTCCATAATCTCGCAATCAAAAGTCCACAATTTCTCCTTCTCACAGCAACATTTTTCAATGGGAATGATAAAATCATTTTAGTCTGTTTACTAAAACAGTGACCTGTGGTCAGAGGCATTTCAAAGAGTTGGAGAAATTATCCACTACCATGTTCCCAACTCAGCTATTAATGCAAATCTGTTGTCAGTCCACCATAGTTATACTGTTTAATGAATAGACCTCCGTATGTAGCATCCTATGTGATGATTGTTTCTCTACTTTTTTCATCCAGGGAGTTAATCACATACTTTTAAAAAGAGCAAACAGCAACATAAACTAATGTATGTGATTTCACATTTTACTCATCTGAAGTCACATAATAAATGCACATATTTAAATATTTAAATTTTTAATCAGTTTCACAAAAAAAACATTCCCGAAAATCACATTGTATAATGAATGCCTAGATTATAAAACCTGTAGAAGAAAGCTGTTTGTTGCTATAATGTTGCATAAGATGATGAATTTGGCTAACTATAATATATAAATGATCATAAATAATTAATTCTAAAATATCTTTATGCAGCAACGTCCCCAAAATATTCATTACTTCCAATAAATATTTAGGAAGATCAGAATAACTTTCTTTGTATTTGTTTACTGGAGTTCTAATAGCATACCATCCTCACTTCCCGAACCAGTCGACTGTTGTGCAGTATTCCATGGGGCGTGGCTTTAAGGGGGCAGGCAAGCTAGAATGCACAACCAGTAAGCACCAAACCAGCCAATCATGGACATGCCATGCATATATTTAAACTGAGAACAAGGCCACAAGCAGGAAAATAAAAGACAGCAGGACGGGGTTTGTGGATCAGGACGAACCCTCCTAATGTGAGGCAGTTTGAGAAGATTGGTAATGTATTTGCGTTATTGTTTAAGAGTTGATGTATTAGTCACCAGAACAATCTCACCACTATCTTTATCAGCATGTGTCCAAAAGATACCACTAGGAAGACAGAGACTAAAGTCTCCTTTATCTCCCTAAATTATTATAATTTAAACTGAAAGGGTAAGCTTAACCAAAATTCAACGGGACTGATGTGCCCCTCAAATTAGGGGAAGCAAGAATACAGGCAGTTGCTCTATGCATGAAAGGAGATAGCAACTCTCCAAATGTACGAGCATTAGAATACTTTAGTACATGTTTTACTCATGTTATGTCACTATTCATTTGCTAGTAAAAAAATAAACCTATGCTGACTTGTTATCAAAGAACAAATTGCATCCAACATTCTTCTTGCTCTTAAGTCATTTCTATTTTCTTCCTTCCGTGATTAGTCCCCGTGCTCCATTTAGCTCTACAGGTTCTATTTTGAAAATGTCATCTCATCAACTATATATTGTGCTGGGACAAACCTGGAGAGTTTCCCATGATAGAAAAGCTCAGCCTCCCATGGATAATGCTAAATATTTTACTATTTTCACTTTTTAGCAATGTGTATTGCAGGGCAAATTTGGTTCTCCTTATGGGAGTAACTCATAGATTTTCCCCTGTACAAGTCATAGTTAATTAATTTAGGGAAGATGTTCATCTCTCTATCTCTTCATATTCTATCTCTAGGTTGACTTAGTGATGTGTCATCAGTTGATTCTTATCATTAGGGCTACACCCGACATAGAACTGACCAATTATGTAATCTATGAATTTAAAGAGCACATTTTAAATGTAGCATTTAAACCAATCATTTCTGCCCAACTATTGACCTGTGAGAATGCCACTTATAATAATATTAATAGACTAGTATTCCTCTATATTGTAATGCCTATCACTATACAATGACCGTGAAGTGTTGTGTACAACTCTTGGGGTTATATCAATGCAAATATAAATGCATGCACTTGCTAAAAGAAACATATCCCCCTGTTATGTTTATCTCAGATAACTTAATTTCCATTGTCAACTTGTCAGTTCAGTGCACAATATAAAAACTGGACATGTTACCCTTTTAGCTTGGCATGTTGCAATGATTCGGTAAATACGTGGTTTAAGGTGCATTTAACACACTGAAGGGTTAATAACCGTACACAGATCCCAATACATTTATGCAACTGGCTTGCATTTTGTTTAGTTCAAGTAAAAAAAAAATGAGTTTTCAGCCTGGAAAATATTGGTCCATGATCTGAAGGTAGGTGATGGCCTTCTCCATTCTCTTGGGTGCTCCCCAAATAGGTTGTAGATATCTAGACAGCAGTCAAGACGGAAAGAACATTGGGATATGAAACAAACAAAGTGCACCTATAATGATATGATAAATATACATTTTACCAGTGTAGCAATCTGAACCACCACATCCTTCTTTAGTATGGTTCATGATGGAAGTGAAGGAAGTGTTCAGTACATACATTTTACTGTCTGCATGTTGACTTAATGGTAGAATATTATGCCATGTTCCTCAAAAGAATCCTTATTTAGGAATTATCAAAAGGTTATTGACACCCTATAATCTGTGATTGTGGCAACGATTGCCCCCAAATTGTTATCCATGCTTGACAGAGGGAGACCAGTAGAGAGAGGATGTTACGGTCCAGTATATGTGAGAACTAGGAACTAGGAAATCAATGCTAATTTGTATCCATTAATATATATATACAAATTAATTTAATAGGGAATATTCAGATCTTTTCTACAACAGCATAATTGGATAGCGCATTATCTTGCCTAATATAGCAGGGAAAGGGGATAATGGAATTGATGTGTTACAATTATATAAAAAGGGACAGCCAATTAAATGAGCTAATGCTAATGAAATATTTGTATCTACAGAGATGGGTCACATGTTAGAAGTATGCCCCAGTGTGCAAATTGACACACATTCTACAACTTCACTGCTAGAATTGCAACAGAAAAAAGAAAGGAAATGTACTAATCTAAATACATCTTGTGGTAGACATTTTGCATTTGATAAACCCTGTAAAATCCCTTAAGAATGTGTGAAATTAATATAAAGGGGCATGGCCAATGTAAAGAAAATCATTAAATTCTGCTTCATAACTATAAATATGTACTTAAAAAACATATATAATTTGTGGAAGCACACTAAATTATAAAGAGAGAAATTACAATTAAACACACACAAAATACAAAACTACTTTTGTCCATAAAGGATTAGGTGTACAAAATTATCTCTTTTGCCCCCATTTTTGAGGAGGGCAGAAAATATGTTTTCCTTATCTTTCCTGTGCTAAGAAGAAACTGTAAGTTATCAACACAAAGAGTGTTAGAATGGGATTTAAGATTCATATGTGTTAGGCAAGAGTCGGCTAATCACAACTGAGTCATTGTTTAAATAAGTGTTCCCCAATCGGTGGGCTGTGGTAAGGCCTGGGTGTGTAATGAGTGTGATGGGGCATGTCCTGGGTCTGCAATGTGGGTGATGGGGCATGTCCTGGGGTAAGACCTGGGTCTGCAGTGTGGTTGATGGAGCAAGTCCTGAGTGTGTGGAGGGGCTGAATTTAGTCTCTCTAGGGCAGCACAATGCCAAAATGCACCACATGTAACATGTTTCAGATTAAAGTAATAAAGCAGAATCTATCTTTCCCAGTCTGTAGCACTTCACTTACCTTAGTACTGCATTTTACTATATATTGAGCTACAAATAGCACGTTGGATAAAAGAAAGGTCATAATAATCTGTATCATGGTACTGACTTGTCTACACACATTTACTACACTTTAAAAGCTGATGAATACAAATAACAGATTGTTGGTTATAACGGGATATTAGATGACAAAATGCATTTTATGTTACTTATCAATTACTCTAATCCATATATATTGTTTTTTATAAGTCAGTTTTCATCTTGCTTTTATGGTTTACAGTAACAAATATTCAGAAACCAAGGTTTCGTTTCTATAGAAACATCCACATAATTTGCTTGGTAACATTTAAGTGATGAAGAACGTAAAAAATCATTCTTGACTTGGAACAGAGGAAACCTTATATATGTCACACAGCGCTCTCATATGCTGCAGATACACTGTGTATCTTCATTCCCATTAGGGGGTACTCAATCTTCTCTTAAAAGTAATACGATTAAGCAATTTCCTATAGCATTCTGGAACATTAAAAAAAATCTCATTTTAATTCAATCAGGGTAAAATCATTGGCAACTATATCTCTTTTGACACAAAACTCACAAATAATTAAAGCAAGCATCTGCAAAAAGGCTAATTATAAGTAATAGAAAGAAAATAGATAAAAGAAGATTTAAATACATTTGCATAGTATTTACAGAGACATGCAGGCAGTCCTGTCCTCAGAAGAGCTAAATATATTTATATGAAGGTCATATAAAGACAGTCATCCCTGACCACATAAGTCAAACTGGAACATTCGGCTAATTTTGCCACGTAATGGTACAATATTTCTCTGGTTCCATGCTGATTGACAAATGTTCCAGGGATGTTGCCACTTGTAATGTACGTTTATAGAGATGGACTTGCAAGAAAACTGCTGTCTAGAGGTAAAATGTGTTCTTTGAATTCAGAGGAGGGAAAACAAAGTTTAATAGCTTGTCCTATGAGAAAATGTCAACTTACACTTCCCTTACTCACTTGTGCTACTGAAGAGGAAAAAATTGCCATGAGCATATTAGGCTGATACCAGAGCAGAAGACAGCCCATACCTGATATTAGGCATCTCTAGGGCTTTTCACACACATGCTTTACTTTTTTTTGTGTCATCTAGTTTTGCCCAAAAGATTAGCAATATCAAAATTGTCTGCACTGAGTTCATGTAACGAGCATGTTCAAGAAGGGATTGTGAAGAACATGAAACTAAGTTAGTACCAATACATGTACATGGACTAATCGAATTATTACGGTCTTGATATAATTATATACAACGTCTATATAAACAGCATCGCAAAGAGAGACTTACTCCTCCTCATGTACTTTTAATCAGACAGAAAGCCACTTCTGTCTACTTAAAACAACTTGCCAAATTAATTGGGAAATGTTCCCTGCTGCCAGGTCATTGGGCTGGTTCTTCCTCACAAAAATCACTGATTGGGCAGATGGTGAGCATACCTTCAACAGGGAGGAAAAGATGATCTGCAGTTTTAAAGAAGCAGTTTGGGTTAAGTCCCTCTTTAACCATAGTTAGTTAAAAACAGGGCTTTAATGCACTGGTGGACATTGGGCAAAGTTCTCAAAAGTGTGCCCCCTCTTACCCTTCACCCCTGATTTTCAAATGGAACTCTGGGTAGTTGCTCTCTTCTTCCTTCCTTGTCTGGCTGAGTGATGGAGACATGCAGTAATACATATGTGTGCCCCAAACTTAATTGGAGCTCCCCTCCCCCCTCCAGAGCTCTCTTACTTCCCCTACATTCCTCCATTTAGTTTTCCAGTTGGGGGAACACTGGACCTGGCTGTGGGCCCCCCCTTCTATGGTGGGCACTGGGCAAATACCCACATTATTCGTTGGATAAGCTAGCCCTGAATGCAAAATGTAAAAAGAAGGAAAAAAACGTCCACATAGGAGATCAGCACATACACCATGTATGATGTTATAATTGCGATCTTACCATTATTCTCCACAAGTGCATGCCTCTCACCTGTCCTGCTTTGCACAGGACAGTCACACTTTTCGGGACAGAGGTAGAGCTCAGCAGGACAGCAGAAATTGAGAACGCACTAAAAATGGAAGTCTCCTGTGTCTGCAACACTGGATAGTTGTTATTGCTCATGTGCAGTCTTATGTGTAGCAGTGTCACTCATAAGTATGCAAGTACAATTTGCCAGCACATAGTAAATAAGTACCAAATAAGGGAAAGCACAGATAAAACAGAAACCTTACCTTAACGCATTAAAGCTGAGGAGGACAATATTTTCACAAGAGAAAAAGAGCAAAGTCCAGAAAATGGAGGAAACAAGGGAAAACGTGTTATTGATATAAAGGCCGGCAGATGCCTTGGATAGCCTTCCAGTGGAAGTAGCAATGTAATAATGCCCAAGATGTGCATAATGCTATCTAGAAGTATAAATAAGTAAAATAAGTCTGAGATTTCATTATGGGGAGAACTACGCAGCCCAATTGGTTCTCATCTGCCATTTCATTTTATGTTTCTATTAATCTTCACTTTCAGAAAATTGCTTCCTGTCTCTGCAAGTTACACTACACCTGTGTCACAAGCCTCTAATATATCATCTGCATTCCTTGCTTTACCACAGAGACATTTCTATTTATCCAGCAAAAAAGCCAGATCATGAGGTAACAGATGAAAATAATCTCCCTATATTTGGATTTCCAACAATCAAGGCATTTTCCATATGTCTGTGAATGCAGCATAAATGAAGAATGTAATACTTTTACTGGTAAACAAACAGAAACAATGCGTTTTCCCACTAGATCTGAATATTCTAATAATGTTGATGCAAACACTGTTAATATGTCGGGATGGAGGTCCATTCAATTTCCATGACTTGCTTATCACCTAAAATAAATAATGTGTAGGTTCTATGGACTGTTTAAGCTTCTTCAGGCAATCTAGTCAATTTCCTGGATTTTATTATTTTTTTAATTGCCACACCAAGCAATATAAATGTTCGCACTTTTGTATTGTGTTCCCTAAGCAGCCATGCCTCTTAATTATTCAAATTACTACCATTTTCCGTCTATGAAGTTGAAAAGATATTACCTTACCTCCGCCTACTTCTGTTTCCATGCATACAGTCAGAAGGTCAAAAGTTTGGAACATTTTCTAAGGGAAAGATATCAATTTTACATGCTGCCCTGCTTAATGCATAATACACATGTTTTCAGCTTGATGCCCTGTTTCATGAATAACAATATAGATAGAGTGGGAGGCACAATAAAACCCCAAGCTGTTCAAAACCTTTTATGTATATTTAAGTGTATACTTTGATATGTATGTTTAAAAAGAAAAAAAAAGGAAAACGTTTTTAATAAAGATTTATATAAATTTAAAAAACAAAGCACTAAACCAGGATACATAATCATAAATAGTAAGTCAGGCAGCTGAAATGACTAAAGTTGCATACAATTTTGTTTTGAAACATTGTAGCTTTTCGATCTAACCTGCTTTGTAGGTGGCTAATCTCTCATATGTTTGTGTTCAGGGACATTAATAAATTAATCAAGGTAGTTTCAATGTGAAATGTCCACTCCCAGATTAAATAACTGGTTCAGTTTGGGTTTACATTCTACTGGTAAAAGTTATATGTGTCCAGCAAAGAGTTGGCAAACCTAGCTGTACAACTGGTGGGAAACAAAATGCATATGTATGCTCTATGCTCAAGACCACTTATTATCTCACATATATATTATTCTTATTCTTATTATAGCCAAATTTACCACCCTAACTCCTCCCACAGTTTTTACACTACATAGACATGTAACATACCGAAACGTGCAGATTGTTCCCGATTGGTGTGCTATTACTTTGTATAACGTTTCGCAGAATGGTTCACAAAATATCGTCGTTTTTGTGGCGAAATTGGTCCCATAGGAATGAATGGCAGAATGTTCAAAACTAGAGTGGGAGCTGACAAAAGCTAGAATGTGAGCTGAAAAATCAGGACACAAATCTTATATGCTGCCACTAAACATGTCCACGGCTAAGCCATAGTCCTGACCGTTTGTTTGCAACTCATGCCGTCCATTGACATTAATTGAAACTCCACTCTAGTCACCTCAAATTTTAAGGGCAATATCTAAACTGCGACTGTGCCTTCATTAATAATTCAGAGACATACTATGCATCAAAATGTAGGTCTGATTCTCACAATATAAAGTTATTCGCTGTAGGGTTTATAGTTTTTAAAATACGACCATTTGAAGATGGCAACCGCACTCCAACCTTTCCACAGTTACTACAGCCACTCCAACCACACAACAGTTACTCAAGCCACTCCACCCCGTTACTCCACCCACTCCAGTTGTAGACTACTGGTGGAGGCAAGAACACTTTACACAATTTCCCCAGAAATTGTAGCTTTTCTAGTTGTTGTTGTTTTTTTCTTTTCCTAGGCTCAAGCCAAATGTTAGGAGTGGAAAGGATCACTAGAAACTGAAAACCTTCTATTTGTGAGTAAAGTAAACACATAGTGTCAAGGTAAAGTAAGTGAACCCTTTTGAATTAACTAGTTTTCTGCAATAATTAAACATAAAATGTGATCTGAGCCACATTCTTAGGATGTCTGGTAAGAATGACTATCTTCAGGTGATCTCTGTTGGGTTAAAGTAAGGTTCTGAGCATCTATATTGAGTTAATGTCTGGACTACTACAAAAGGCCTATTTCCTATTTTTTTAAGCCATTCTGTGGTGGATCATTGTCCTTTCACTGTACTTCAGTTGGTGGAAAGCCACCCTCACATTATACTTTATGATACCTTAATAAGTTCAATGATGGCAAGCTGTCCAAGCTCCAAGGCAAAAAAGCAGCCCCACATCATGATGCTCCCTCCACCATATTTCACCATTGGAAGGTTATTTTCAGGTTGGTATGTAGTGCTCTTTTTACACCAAATGTAGTTTTGCACATTTTTCCTCAACAATCAAACCTTATTTTCGTCTACAAAACACTTGCCCAATAGAATTTGGCAAACTTCAAGCATTCAGCGATGTTTATTATGTTCCTCTGTGGTGTCCTGCCATGGAATCCATGTCCAATGTTTTACTTATGGTAGACTCATCAACAGAGATGTTAACTGGTTAGAATGGTTCCTTCAATCCTTAGATGTTACTTTATGGTTCTTTTTTAATCATTGAGCATTCTGATTTGTGCCCTTGGAGTCATCCACTTCTAGGGAGAGTAGCATCAGTACAAAATAATCTCCATTTATAAATATTTTGTCTAACTGTGGACTGGTGAATACACTGGTGAATCTCAAATACACCTCTAATCCAATTTAATTGGTTGGACTGCAGGTTTGCTATCTCCTGACCCCAATCAGCTTTTGTTAAAGTCAAATGCCTAGGGGTTCACATACTTTTTCCAACCTATGCAACACATATTTGAATGATGTATTCAGTATTATTGTATCAACAATACAATAATTTGTGTGTTATTAGTTGGAAAAGATTGGGTTTGTTCATTATTAGAACTAGATTTATATAAGACCATATTTTAAGATACATTTATACATAAATTCCAAAGGACTCACATACTTTTTCTTCCCACTGTATTTAGAAGACAGACTCTACATACATTTTATAATTATTTAACTTTAATATGCATGAAAATTTTAGATATTTTCAAGTCAGAGTGGTCCTTTTTAGTATTTATTTAAGAAAATAAACTGATGCTTGAGACTATATCCATGCACTTCCTAACACCTGTGCGACATTAGACTCTACATATGTATTATTTAATGAATACCTATTTTTTTACTTGTATATAGTTATTGGTTACTGTTGGAATTTTATATTAGTAATTTGAAAGCTTATGCGAATAGTCAACAGATTATTTTTTAAACACCTGCTTATCGGTGAGCTACATAAGAGCCAGAATGCTGTTAGTATGTATTTTTGGTGCTGAATATAATATGCTGGAATTTTGCAACCATTATTTTTTTCTACAAAATTAAGGACGTTTTAATTAATGCAGGTGTTTTAAGGTGTGTTTTGTACTGTATGGATCTTTCACGTATCTTTAACAATCTTGTGTTAATCTCACAGCTGCTTATCATCTTAATCATAACATATGTTCTTTTTATTTAGTAACTTGATATGTGTATTTGGTGTTTTATGGTCATTACATCTAGACGGAGAAAGCAGAGTCTGTAAACTAAAAGGATAAGAAAGCAATACTAAAATTACACCATTTAAAGGAAAAAACTAAAACTTACATTATATTAAATTACATCCTACTTGACAGTGTTTAAGATCTACAGCCATTTACACAATATTGACAAAATTGTTGGAAGTCATACCCTTGGCCACAGGTGTATCATGTCAAGCACCTAGTCATGCAGTCTGTATTTACAAACACTTGTGAAAGAAATGGGTCATTCTGAAGAGCTCAGTGAATTCACACGTGGTACTGTGATAGGATGCCATCTTTGCAATAAGTGAGTTTGTTAAATTACATTACTGCTAGATATTCCATGGTCAACTGCAAGTGGTATTATTGGAAAGTGGAAGCATTTAGGAACAGCAGTAACTGGGACACAATGCAGAAGACCACATCAAATCACAGAGCAGGGTCACTGAGTGCTGAGGAGCATGGTGCTCCAAAGTTCCCAGTGCTCTGCTGATTCCATGACTAAATAATTCCAAACTTCCACAGTCATTAATGTCAGCTCAAACTGTGTGGTGGGATCTTTATGGAATGGATTTCCATCCCTGAAAAGCTGCATGAAAGCCTCACATCACTAAGTATAATGCCAAGCATCGGATAGAGTGGTATAAAGCACACTGTCACTAGACTCTGGATCAGTGAAAACGTGTTCTCTGGAGTATTCACTGTTTAGCAGTCTGATGGGTGACTGTTGGTTTGGAGGATGCCAGGAGAACCTGCCTCACTGCATTGTGTCAATTGTAAAGTTTGATAGAGGAGGGATGATGGGATGGGGCTGTTTTTCAGATTTGTCCATGGACCTTGCTCTGTGTACTGGGGCACAGTCATGCTGGAATAGAATAGGGCCTTCCCCCAAACTGTTCCCACAAAATAGGAAGCATAGTTTTGTCCAAAATGTCTTTGTGTGCTGGATGAGTTTGGAGTAGAAGAACTTGACTGGGCAGCACAGACCTCTGACTTCAACTCCATCAAACACTGTTGGGATGAAATTGAAAGGAGATTGCAAGCCAGGCCTTCTCACCCAACATCAGTGCCTGACCTCACAAATGGTGTACTGGTCAAAGAGAAACACCCAAACTTGCCCATTGCCTTGACAGTTGGAATGTTGACTTTAACTATTTGTGTGACAAATGTATGTACATTCTGCCAGAAGGATTTAATATGTGTGCAGGACCAGAGACAGTGGGACAAGTCAGCACTAGGTAGAGCATATTTGGGGCAATTTGAATCCTCTCTTAATCAGTGACTCAATAGTGCCTCAATAATTTTGTTTGTTAACTACAAACCCAGAGACCATCTGCAACTGATCTAACATCTCCAACAATGTCAGGATCGATTGTTTAAAGTTGGAAAATAACAAGAGTAGATTGTCTTCAAAAGCGGCTGTTCAAAGAATAACAATGGAGACAAGGGACCCCCTGCCAAATCCAAACCAACTGGAGTTAATAGGGGAATCACACGTTACAGGTAACACATCCTGAAAGGACAAGGGAAGACTTGCAGGTGGCCACTTAACACATAAGACAGGAAAACATTTGACACCTATTAACTGGATATGTTACACATTACAAGAGTAACATAATAACATTACGTCACAGTAACTTGGAAAAGCTTGGGGCTCCCTGGATATACATGTTGTCCTTGACACCCTGTGGTGAAAGTCTTGCTATACTGAATGGGTGCCTCAGGACCCCCCAAAGTGTGTACAGGGAAAAGGCCCTGGGTAGGGACAGTCTCCTGGGGCTGGGGACACATGGGACAACATGGTGCCACACAGGGCAACCTGCAGAGCATATGAAAGTCACTTAATATAGTCCAGGGGACATGTAACAACCAGGAGCAAAATATTTGTCCTTTGGGGATGCTTTAACTCCTACCAGGGCTAGGCCCATAGTCTGTAGGCAGGAGGTGGGCCCTCAGTCCTCTCCAGGATCTCGGGGCATGGAGGCTTTCATGACAAAAAGGAAGGCTAAAATGGTTGAATTTCAAAAAACTGATGCCAAGAAATTCAGTCAGAGGTCTTACCCTTGTCAGTCGTGTTGGGTCTTTGTTTTGCTTGGGCAGAAGTACAATCCTAGACCTGTTAAAACCTGTTTACAGGTCCTTCTTTTCCAAATGTTGTTTAAAGATATCACTTAAATAAGTCTAGTAATATAGATAGTATAAATTATCTAGTAATATTTGGTACTTAGACCATCGGGTCCTGATGACTTACCACTTGAAGTAACTAAATTACTGCCTTGATTTCTTGTAATGAAATAGAAGAGCTGATCAGTTCCCTCTCCCAGAGACTAAGCCTTGGGGATTAGCTTATTTAAATACTGAAAAAAATAGATATATTTTTTATTCTCAGTCTAGAATTCCTCAAAATATTCTGCAAACTGGCATATAAACAAGACATGGCTAATAGAACTGAGCATACATATCAAACAAAGCCCAACATAAACACAGCATAGCCTAGCACTCTAAAATTGTAAATGATGAAGGTTCAGTTACACTTGATGGCCATGGGATGGTAAGCTTGCCACCAGCGTCAAGGTACCTCACATCATCAAGTTCCTAGCATTAACCCTGAATATATAAAACTAAAACTATACTAATACAAAAAACATAGACACCAAGACATACCTATAGCAGGGCAGACTAGGGAATGAAACACTTAACACAACCTGGTGGGGCTCATATAAATAAGAAGAGAGAAACAGGACAGAAAACACCAAGAATGGAACAGAACAGGGCAAAACAACAACCACAACAAGGAAAGGGCAAAAGAAAACAGGAAGAATTGACTGATCCTGCATAACATGACAATATGGGCCTTCTCCATGGACCAGGCATCATACAATGCTTTGGTATCTTTGTAGATTTGGGTAGTTTCCTCAGTATTGTGTCACCCACCACTTAACACAAAAACATTTTTTAATGGCTACAAGTCCTGCATAGCATATAGGACATGCAAGTCACAAAAATGCCCCATTACCAACTTTTCCTCTTCCTCCAGTTGTAAACAGTTTACAATTAAATACTTTCTGATGTGCTCTTCTACCAACATTATATATATTTTGAGTGCCCTTTTGGCTATCATTATATTGGAAGGGCCTCTTAAAAATTAAAAAGACATCTCGAGGAGCACTTCAGAAATACCAAAAAACGTATTAACCAGCAATTTAGTTTCATTGACAAAGTAAAAAAAAAACACTGGAGAGGGGGCAATAGTGTCAGAGAGATGGGCAAAAGGGAGATGAAGTGGCATTTTTGATACTGATACTCTGGAAACTCAAGGGATGAATGTAGAATATGATCTATATAGTTTTCTATAAATTCAATATAGTTTTTAGTTGAATACTCCATTTATTTGCCTCTCTTTTACTATAAAGATATGTATGTCATCCTAGCCACTGTAATTATTTGGACCGGTTATACAGTGGATGGGATACGCAATTGCGTATGGGATATAGGCAATAGAAAAGCATTAAAATAGGGATCATATATAAATATACAGGTTGAGTATCACTTATCCAAAATTCTTGGGACCAGAAGTATTTTGGATAACGGGTAATTTTGGAAAATACATAATTTTCACCACTAAGATATATTAAAGCCTCTCAGTACTCATGAAATACAGTAGTATCAATGCAAATACTGTTTAGAGTAGATACATCACTTTTACTGTGATGTAGCTGTGATGTGAGGCATCATTGGGAACCTGACAATGGAGCATCAGGCCTGCACATGTGCCATTGTATTACCCTTTTTGGATGTTGGGGAGTCTGGGCATGCATTGGCTATATCCCAGCTTAAGGGGGCTGGTCACTAAATAAACTGCTGTGCGCTTGTATTATGACATTGGAATTTGCAGCTTGTGGCAAAATCCAATTTTTTTTTATTTATTTTTTTAATAACAGACCATTTTGGGTTAGGGATTTCTAGATAAGGGATACTCAACCAGTATATACATTTTACATGTACATTTTTTATATACTTTTTTTTTATTTACATTTTTTTAATTGATCATTTTGTACTGTTATAGGTATTTTCCACTGTCTGATGCATGGTGACACAACCAAACACAAAATGGAGATTATTTGGAAGAGGGCTGCCAACCAAAATATGGATGATTTCCATTTGTGTCTACACAAGGTAGAGGAAGGTTTTTGTGTCTACATGCCAGGTAGAAGCCCACAAATGGTGGACCGCATAGTGTGTATGATTTTGAGAAGCAGAACCCTTTTTTTTCTGATTTTGTATACCTTTTCTTCTGATTTTATATCCTGCTGTATTTTATGCCTGGATTGCTTGGATTTCATTTGCTGCTGTTTTTTTTCAGTACCTGGATCTGCCTACTGGCTTTCATTTTTTGCCAGATGCTGAAAGCTGCAATTTTAAATGTAAGAACCTAGATTGTTAACAAATGTGTTTGATATATTTATACTGATTTGTTATATCTTTTCATCTCTCTGAGAATATATGTGGGAGTGAAGATTGAAGCAACAACAAAGATATTTTGATGAGCCTGCTTTTCTTTGGTTACATGTGAGTGCAATGATCTCAGCATTGTGCCACACTTTATCATACAATATTATGTTATTTATGCTTTGTCCTTCCCTTTTTTACATGCATTTCTGACTGCTGAAGTCCTGTTTACATCATCATTATATAAATTTTCCTATTGTTTTAACCTATATTTTGTTGTCTCACCAAGTGCACTAACCATTGCTTATTCACATTTATTGCTATTCATGGTGGGAACTTACTATACTTTGTGACAGACTATTTAATGATGTGCTATGGGCCTTCCTGTACCTTTCCATGGATACTTTGCATCTCCCTGTTAGGAGACCAACACCCTAATGGAGAGGAAGGTGTGGAGTCTGAAGAGGAAGGGGTGAAACAAGTGATGTTTGAGTCTAGTTGGGCCTATGGCAGCACAGAACCTGAATACACCACTTTCATAAGGCTTCCATGTTCCCAGATAAATATATTATCCAGTGTGGATGCTCCATATGTGCTAGGTGTGCGCCGCACACCTAACACGGAGCACCCACACTGTGTATTTCTGGGGTTTGTGTGCTCCAAGCAGAGAGCACACAAACCCCAGAAATACATCCGAAAGACGACGCTGTGCTGAATTCGGCAACAGAGTCACTCACCCTGTTACCAATTCAACAAGCACGAAAAGTATACAAATTTTTGTATACTTTTCATGTTTGTTGAATTGGCAATAGAGTGATCTCCCAGTCCAGATACTGAGGTTAGTTGCCACAATGATGCACATATTAATAATGTATTTTGAATGGGTTGTTGATATGTAATATTTAGTTATTTCTATTTGTTTAATTTCTAAGAAGCGCTAACTACAAACATATGAAAATCTTTAATAACAATTTTTTTTAAAAGAATGCAAGCAGTAAACATTGACACTTTTCCTATCAGAGTTCTATTTAATGTGGTTCTATTGCGGAATATGTACTCCCTTCATGAACTAAAGATATAGCAACAGAATACATACAAAGCAACAAATCATAAAACACATATAAAAACAATACTGACTAAATTACGCCCCCGGAACATGTTTAATGGATGTGGCCTTTGTTTTGTTTTTTCAGAAGAAAAAGACAGGCAATGTGTTATTATGGCATGACAAATCTTAAGGCAACTTTTTTCCCACCTGGATAGGTGTTCAATTACCCCAACATACCATCATGGATAGACAACATGTATCTAAAAAGATTCCAGTGTCAGTGGCACTGATTGAAAATAAACATCCTACCATCATGTAAGACTACCGTATATCGATAGACACAGATACGAGTCATTTTTAAGCATACTTACAGGTCTGCCTTATCTGCTTAATTTTCTCTTACCTATCCTTAAACTCCTTGCCACAAGTGAGCAATGTACAGACTGGAAGCGGATACCAAAGAAATTCCTGGGGGATCAGTATGGATGGAGAGTATTTTTTCTCTCCCTCTAATTAAGTATTTAGTAATTTGCCTTTTAGGTGCACACACCAAGTTCTGGCCAATCTATTTTTCCAGGTACATTGATTTGTTACTGAACTGTTATAAAGCCATAAGCAATTACCCAAAGCAAGGCATTACTGGTATTTCAGTCAGATACATTTATTAACCTTTATGTCTGATTTATTCAGGAGGCAATTTACTATTAATAATTTACCTAAAATAAAGCAAGTCTTTGACAATTATACATAGGAGAAAAAGAAAGTTATTGCTGGAATACTTGTGTTTTAATTTATAGTGACAGTTAACACTGCATACTGATACACTTGGGATGTGATTTATATATTTTTTGAGCCTTTCTCCTACTTTTTCATTTCAGTGCGCTCCCAAGTGATTGACTGACTGGCTGATAATGCCTTACCAAATCAAAATAATGTTTTAGAAAGCCAGACTTTGTAGTAAATAAATGGCCACTGTGTGCCATTCATTATTCATTCTTCATGACTAAACCCTTACAACTAATCTGTGTAGACCATTTTTATTTATTTATTTTCACTGCAATTTTCTATTGAAACACAGATCGCTCATAAACGAGTGAATAAAGGCAACTTTTTTGTGTGTGATGTAAAACATTCCTGTCAATTAGTAATGTAGAAGAGGACCTGACGCATTTCGCTGCATGTGCTGCGGCTTCTTCAAAGGTAGAGAGAGGAAATAGAGAAAGAAATAGAGAAAGACATGACGCAAAATGCGTCATGTCTAGAGTTGAGGGGATACCTGGATGTTCGGGTTCGGCCGAACTTCGGAAAAAAGTAATTGAAGTCAATGGGGACACAAACTTTTGGGCACTAAAATGCCTCTAAAAAAGTCCTGGAAAGGGCTAGAGGGCTGCAAAAGGAATTAAAATGTGGATAAGAGTAGGACAAGTGCAGTGCAAACAAATATGGATAGGGAAATAACTTCAAATAACATAAAATACATACAAATTAAAAATACAGCTGGGCCATAAAAAAAGCACTAGAGGGAATCTTTGATTTTAGCTTTGGAAGAACATAAATCTAAATCTAAAGCATGGCTGCCAGGAGGATCAACAGAATTATCCATTTGAGAGAGGGTTGGAGTGCAGGGTATTCTCTTTCAGTTTATATTAAGTGACCCATAGGTTGAGGAGGCGGTGACCGTGGCGGTGTAGGTGGAAGCGGCGCTGGAGGAGGAGGAGGTAGCCAGAATTTTTCAAAGTGCGCTGTAAGCACAGTATTGGACTGTTTTATTTGACTCTCAGATATGAAGTGCACCGTAAGACGCAAATGTACTATTTAGCACCCAAAACAATTAGAATTTTTCAAAGTGCGCTGTAAGCACAGTATTGGACGGTTCTATTTGACTCTCAGATATGAAGTGCACCGTAAGACGCAAATGTACTATTTACCACCCAAAACTATTAGAATTTTGCAAAGTGCTCTGTAAGCACAGTATTTGATGGTTCTATTTGACTCTCAGGTGTAATACATGTAATAAGAATTTCTTATGAATGGGGACTCTATTTCGGTTTATAGAAAGCCAATAGCATTACATGTATTCCATAAACCGAAAGTCTATAAACCAAAGAGTTTCGGTTTATGGAATACATGTAATTCTATTGCTATTCTTTTTTTTTTTTTTTCTTTCTGAGACACTCAGTTCAGTAGTTGTAGGGGATTGTGAGTCCCAAGATATCTGGTTTCGGTTTGAATCATCCTTGTGTCTCGTTTTCTGTTTAGATTCTCCCTTTATCTCTTTGTGGCATATTGGTCATATTTGTCCCTCTCCTCCTCTCCTCTGCTCAGATCTAAAAAGCGGTAAGTCACCAGGACCGGATTACAGGGAGTAACTGCTCCACTACTGTTGAGATTATTTAAGGAAATACCTAAAACTAATCCCGTTCCAGAAGAACTTTTACAAGCCTCTATCTTCCCTATACCTAAACCCGGCAAGGATCCAACCTCTATCTTATATTATAGACCCATATCACTGTATTTCACTATATTCTAAAATACTGGCAGATAGATTGAAATTTGTAATCCCATCCATAATACATAAGGACCAGACCGGATTCGTTGGGGGCAGGAGCGCTGCTGATAACACACGCAGAATATTTAATTTAATTCACTCGGTCAATAAATACCGAATTAAGACTGCTTTTTTGGCACTTGACGCAGAAAAGGCATTCAACCGAGTCAGTTGGAGATTCTTGGACACTGCTTTGAAAAAATTTGGTATAGTAGGGAATTTTCACAACTATGCAATGTCTTTGTATTCTAACCCAACTGCAAAGGTTACGGGTCCGATGCTAGACTAAGAATGGTTCCACATTAAAAACGGCACCCGCCAGGGTTGCCCTTTAGCGCCATTATTATACATTCTGAGCATAGAACCACTAGCAGAATATATCAGGAAGGAAGTTAATATAACAGGAGTGGAAACAGCTCAGGAATCACACAGAATATCTCTTTACGCGGATGATGTTCTCCTGTCCCTGACGAACTCGCTTGATTCTATTTCAACCGTATTTAAAATAATAAAACAATATGGAGAAATTTCAAATTATAAAATAAATCTTAATAAAACACAAGTATTATCAATGTTTTGTCAGGATTTGGACTACGAGAGGCTTGGATCCCTGCACAGGTTTAATTGGAAAAATGAGGCAATAGAATACCTGGGGGTAAAAATAACCAAAGATTTAGCTAATATAGTGGACTATAATTATAATCATATTATTTCTGAGCTTAAAACTCTGACAAAAAAATGGCAGGGGCAGGAAATATCGTGGCTAGGCCGTATAAACGTAGCTAATGCATATATAGTCCCTAAAATTATGTATCTTTTCAGAACAATCCCTCTAAGAGTTCAAACAAAACATTTAGTTCAACTCCAAACAATTTTAAAGCTATATATATGCCAAGGTAAAAGAATGAGAATAAGTCAACTTATTCTCATTAAAAAAGCAGAGCGGGGCGGAGTTTCCTTCCCAGATGTCGTTGGTCTCCATGAAACGGTTATGTTGTCACACTTTATGGCATGGGATACACAAACAAATAACTTCCCACTGTGGTTCCGAATCGAACAACAAGAAATAAGTAAATGCAATGTGTTTTCTTTATTTTGGGCCCATACAAATTGCCTCAAAGAACTAATCAAACTTAATTCGAACCCTCTAATAGTGAACACTATTGTCTCTATAATCAAATTTAAAAATAAAAATGCGCTAAAGGAAGTCTTATTACCATCTACTCCCTTAGAGATTCTCCAACTCTTAATCCCAGATTTTAATTTAAAGAATTGGCTACAGAAAGGGATAACAAACTTAAGTGATATATTAGAGCAAAACAGATTATTTTCGTTTGAACAGATAAAACAATCATATAATCTCCCACAAGGAGAAATTTTTACATATTTGAGATTGAAGGGAATGGTGAGTTCTTCCGGGGTGCACGACAACAGACCCATTGAAGATTGGCTAGGGACGCATAAAAAGAGTAAGCAAGTTTCTAGAACTAGCAAATTAATCTCGCAACTGTCAAATAATGAAAAAGACTTACCAGTGATTAAATGGGAAAATGACTTGGGCATGACGTGCACTCTGGAGGAATGGAATGAGTCCTTTAGTTATACTAAAAAATGCATACACTCTCTCATTTTACTTGAAACCTACCACAAGATTAAACTTCGCTGGTATCTCACACCAAATAGACTTCATAAAATAAATATTAAAAACTCTGATATATGTTAGCGTTGCTTAGCGGCCATTGGTACAATAAAACATATTTGGTGGGAATGTTCAATGTTGGACAATATGAAAAAATCTTTAAATAATATAGAAAGTATACTCTCCTTGGGAATAATTTTAATTACCCCACAGATGTTCCTTTTCCACATGAGCCTTTCCATTTTGGGAGAACAAAAAAGAAACCAACTTATACACATTTTTACTGCAGCAAAAATCTCCATTGCTAGAAACTGGAAAAAAAATGGCCCAATAATTTGGGAAGAAATAACCAATCAGATTAACTTTCAATATATCATGGAGAAGGGAATATATGTGAGACAAGACCAGATTGCTGAATTTGAAAAAATCTGGGCTCCCTGGGAAATTCTTACTCACAGACAAGTCTAAAGAATGAGGAGAGGAATGGAACATGGGCACCCAGGGTAATAAAAACACCTGTTCCATGTCTCTAAATTATTTGTGAGCTAACAAACAACCATGAAGTATGAATGTGATAAGAATGCAGTATAAATGTTTTATATTTTCTGTATTGTATGTAATGTATCTCAATAATTCTCCCGTTCCTGTTTATACTCTCCCTTCTTCCTCCCTTCGCTTTCTTTTCTTTTTTTCTCCCGTTCTTAGTCTCCCCTTACCTACGGGAGTGGGGAGGGGGGGAGCGAGAGAGATGGAGAATTACAGTCAACAAAAGTATCTATTTTTATTTTATTTTTTTGTTTTCCAGCGGAACTATACTTACACAGGTATTTAGCTTTCAAATTTGCCCCCTCACGAATATCACACTTTTTTTGTTGTTGTAAAGAACCAGGGGAGGTGATAGATCTATTGCTATTCTATAAACCAAAAGTCTATAAACCGAATGTACCCGGCTTCATCATAGAAGTCCCGGCGGTCGTGCCAGGCGGCAGCAGGGGGAGTCTGCACTCATCGCGGAGACATCCCCTGCTGTTAGAGAGGGGGATCCAGGTCACCTGCAGCTCTGCTGGGGACCTGGATCCCTGTCTTATAATATGACCTCAATTTGAGGTCAGATTATAAGACGACCTCGATTATAAGATGAGGGTTATTTTTCAGATTTTTTTTTCTGAAAAAAAACTCGTCTTATAATGGAGCAAATACGGTAATTACAGGAGCTCACTCTTCATCTACCATGGTTTTCCATTGAGTGTCAATAATGTAATTGTATATTTTTTATGTATGGCTACATTTAAAACAGAGTGCCTTGTGCTTTTTTTTTTTACTGTGCTGTTGTCTACAGAGGCAGAGTCTGCCTTCAGGGTTGCATCACCCAGTCTGGGATTCATGTCGACACATTCCACTCTTGGCTGTTGTTGCACAATCGATTGGACTGTTGCGGTAAACTGGTGGCTTTCACAACCTGAAGTCTTGTGCTCTATTCTGCATTGGTTGATTATTGTTTTTTACACAAATGGGAGTACACAGGTCCTGTATCCACTTACGGGCACATGACCATCCTGACACATCATGGATGTAAGTAAGGGCCATGGCCTATTATATGGTAAAGAAAGCCAAATCGTTCCCTACAAAATATATATGTATAGTTTATAAAGGTAAACTAAATGAGAGGCTAACTAAACACACACATACCAAAATATATATATAAAAAAACATGTCCTTTTATATATATATATATATATATATATATATATATATATATATATAGTTTGGTATATCTGCATTTAAAGGGATTGAATAAACTTCAATGAAATGCACTGTAAAGCAATGTCAACCTGACTTTTACTTAGAAAGATAGTTAGCTACTCCAATTAAATTGCAATGGAAGCCCCGAAATCCACAGATTAACTATTACTGTTTTGCAATTTTAAAAGAGTAGAGAAGGTTAACACCTGCAGCAAAGGGGGGGGGGGGGTTAATACGGCATATATTTCAGTCTCAGTAGTGGGGTATTCAAGTAGAGATGTGTGGGACAAGGGTAGGCACCACCATTGCTCATGTTGAACTTTTCTTGGGGTCTGTGGCATGCAATGTAATCATGTTCTATGGAGCTTCACAGACCTCTCCTCAGACACTGGTATCATTGCACAGACAGGTTGCCTATTGCTGGTGTTGAGTCAAGGCTGGGTCACTAGGGCAGTACAGAGGTCTAGGATCTCTATGAAAGTGTTCTTTGGATAATGATGAGTGTTCCCTAGTCTTTCTGTAGATCCACCCTTAGTACGTGTGCTGGTGCCAACACACTTGACACTGGTTAGGACACTGGTCACCTAAGCATCACAATGTAGTAAATAGAGGATATCTACCTACACAGCTACTAGTAAAGGTGGGGTGTGAAAATTGGGAGACGTGATCTCAAAAATACTTCCATGACATCTGTATAATGTGTCGCAGTTTGTTTCACAACATTACAGAAGAATACCCTGCATGTGTTACTAAATGATTGGCAACAAGTCTTTTCCAAATGGAATACAATGTACAAATGATGGGCAACCTGTGACTGCAGTGCTGCCTTGTTATGTCCCCTATGGATCCTTTAATGCTTTGAACGCAGTTTGGCTGGCTGTAGGAGAAATGTTGAGAAACTTTGTTCAGTGAATTGTAGGAGTGTGGCTGAGTATTATATGGAAAAGAGGAGCAAAAGGAGGGGAGAGAAGAATTGTAGTCCACCTTTGACTGCCATAGGTTAGTCATTATGCTACACAGTCACAAATGAGTAGAAGCAAAAGGTTTATGACTGTACAGATGACAATATGAATAACAGCATCTGTGTGCAGACATTTATTTCCCAGTTTATTAAGCGTATGACTGCAGCCAGGATTATAGGACATACTCTGACATCTATATTTTAATGAATGTAATAAAATAGTGGCATTTCAAAAACTGATATGCATACCAATGCTTCTTCCTTTTTAATGAATAAACAAATCTTAGTAAATGTTGCTTTCTATTTCTTCAGCTCCTATTCAGCTGAATAAGGTATTAACAAACTGTGTGTAGTGTTGGGAATAGACACCCTTGTCTCCAAAGGGGAAACCTTTTTTCCTGATCACTGAGATGTTGCTGTCTCAAGGCCACGTCTCAGTTGGTTTGATATCTCCAGGGAGCAGATTTTTCCACTAAAACACTTCTCTGCAGTACCTTTTATAACTAAGTTTATCCTCGTAATGGGAATGGGTACACAGCAGAAGGTAGTAATCATTAAAGTGGAAAAGCAGAAGGCAACACCTCTGAGGCAAAATTCTCAAAATGAACTGAACTCTTAAAAAGCAAAAGAGTTGCAGGCTAAGGGAATTTGCTGTAGCGGATCTGTGGTCATATATCAACCTTGACTGGCAGTGTAAGACAAGCATTATTCAACAACTAGACTAAAGCTTGTCCAAAAAAAAAAAACACTTCCCATCAAAAATGTATTTAGTGCTGTAGCTGCAATATTGCAGATTCCTAAAAAAAATATATGTTTTCCATATTTAAAAATAATACCAACTATTGCTTTTGTTTAGACTAAAATAAAACATCCATTCTTCTTTATAATCCCATAAAATAACTACTTTCTATTTTGTTTATATTTAAGCCTCCTGCGTGTGTTATGTTTAAAAGAAATGTAAATGAATGCAAATTAGAATGTAGGATTATTTCAACAGATTTTATTCTCCATTTTATAGACCTTCAAACCATAAAGCTAGACTAAGAAGAAAGCATCAGTTTCTGCGTAATGTATAGTGATATGGCTTTAGGGATGAGCAAGGATGCGCTTTAGTATGTGGCCCTCCAATGGTAAACTGAGCATTCTTGACATAGGATGAAAGGAGAATGATTAAAAGGTATCAGTCAGTATATTCAGAGGCAATCTTAAAGGGCAACTGTAGCAAAAAATGAAGTTCTGATTAATTGAAAAATTGCTTCAAGTGTAGGCATTTTATATAGAAATGTTTTAATGAAAGAATACAAACAAAGTACCTTATTGAGTCACCTTTACTCCATATAGGTCTACCAGGAGGCAGACATTTTGTTTTGATAGAATCTTTTGTCAGATGGGTTAGATCTTTGTTCATCTGAACCAAGGTGAGTGAAGATTTGACCCAAGATTCTAAACATGTCTGCCCCCTGAGAGAAGTATATGGAGTAAGGCACTTAGTATGGCACTTACTTTATTTCATTAAATAATTTCTTTATAAATCATCTATACTTGATACAATCTTTTCAAAAGGTAATTTTTTTGCTACGGTTTTCCTTTAATACATGTGCCTTTCTAACATCAGAAAGGATTCAACAAAGTGATGGAAACAAGCTTTAGGGATTTTGGTCCATGTTCATAACACACTTCTTGCTAATTGTTTAGGCTGCATATTTATGGCTAGATTTTTCCATTTCCTCACACCAGGAAGATGTCCTTCTGGATTGAGATCTGGGGACTTGGCAGGCTATTGGCGTAAGCTGAAGTTACTGTAAAAGCAGTTTAAGATATACTTCGAGCCACTATGCTGCTGGGAGTATTCATTTTATTAGAACATGGCAGTAAAAAGATGCATATGGTCAACAACAATTATTATGCCAGGAAAACATTCCAGACATCCTTATACCACAAACAACAGCCTTGTCGAGGGGACCCATAGCATCAGCTTACACCATACTTTGACAATGCCATCTAAAGGTCGCAGTGTAGATTGACATTTGTCACACCAGGCAATGTTTTTTTTTTTGCCAATCTTCATTTACCCAGTTGTGGTGATCATTTGTACACTGTGCTGCATCAAAATTTCTGCCATGGTCACAGTTGCTTAACTTTCCCCACTCCATGTCTCTTACCTCCCAACTCTGCGTCCTGCAAATTGAAATGCAAGAGGGCGGAGCTTGGGAGGTCACGCATATGAAGTAGGCACTGTCACTCACACTGCATGTGCATAGCCAGTCTCCGGTGTCCCAGATACTGAATACTTATTTTTATACTGAATAATGCTCCTTTAATCAAGCAGTCCCTTTGAGCGCTACCTCTGTCCCAAAAAGCTGGATAGAGATAGAGCTCAGCAATACAGTCAGGACAGCTTTAAGACCCTAGTGATCCAAGTAAGTAGCTAGAGATAGGACTCACCAAGTTTGGAGTACTTTGGCGTAGTGGTGGGCTAAGCAAAATATGGCCATATATTGTGACTAAATCTCCAATATTTTTTCATCTAAGCTAGGTGCTTTTAAAAATATTTAAAAATAATTAAAAATGTTTAAAAAAATTTAAGATTATATGTTGTATGGGTGCACACTGCATTTATTGCCTTAAGACCCTAGTGGGCCCTGGGTAAAGTCTTTAGTAGTGAACCGCCCTCGACCAAATTTTGCTAAAGTGGCATTGTAAAAAACTGTATGTAAATGTAAACTTTTTAATATTATATGCAACTATATCATATCACATTCAACTATTTGTATATGTAATAAAAATGTTATTGAAAAATTGCACTTCTTGTTTTTATTCACTTTTTCTGCACCCACATTGCACCTAAAGGACTTAACACAGCACCACAGCACTTGCCATGCACCTATATTGCATTTCAAAACCTGACAACATCAGTATCATTACAGTCAGATTGTTTATTACTAATTCTAATTCCTCTTTAGAGAAGGGTTTGTTTTACATTTCCTGATGAATTTAAGAGATCTTTGGGATTTTCGTATTCTGTAAATATATGTCTATAGCTTTTGAGTCAATAATTTGAGGTAGATTATATCATTTATGATAGAACTCACTGAACTGTTGACCGATCACCTCCGGGGTTAAATTAATCCCGACTATTAACTTCCCTATTGTTCTTTTAGCATAATGTTGTTTCAGTTTATTAGTTTGTCTGCCTTATTTCCTTTGTAGTATGTGGAACTAGTGAATTGTAGATGCAGGTCTGTCCGAGTCAATTGCCACGCCCGGAGCGGCCCGAATAGTAGTGTGTTATTACTAACATTTTTTGGCAGAGACCCACCGGAGTGTGCAATAAAACAGTGATGTTTAAAGCTTGGTAGAAACCCTGGTCAGTATCTGTGTCGGTGTCGTAGCTTTTCCTTGTGATCCAATCTATTGAGTATCTCAACAACGCAGCCAAGTTGTATTCTCGTATGTTGGGTACATTCAGCCCCCCCTGTTGATTGTTGGAGCTTACTGAGACCAATTCTAATCAGTTTACCACCCCAAATCAATGAATTAAATGCGGAGTTCAAGTGCCTCGGGTCTTTGTGTTTCAGTAAAAAAGGTAAATTCTGAACTGGGTAGAGCAGGCGAGGATATCTGATCATCTTGATCAGCGCCTCTCGTCCCCCATATGATAGCAGTAGCGATTTCCAAGAAACTAGTTCTTCAATAATTTTTTAGTATGATTGGGTTATAGTTCCCCAGAGATTATTAAAGTACCTTTTCATTTGGACTGGCTGATTATTATTCTTTATTGATGAAACAGGTCAGGCTTTTGCAACTTGCTGTTCAAAGACTTTACATTCTGTGTTGTTTTAATGGAGAAATAAATGCTAAGTTTTAAATCTTTGATTCGATCCAGCTTCAATTTACTCCAGGAAACACCATTGCTCATTTCGGGGAAATTTTGTATCACATGGCAATGAGCAGATTTACTTAATTAAATGGCCAATTTTAAAGTGAGAGACAAGCTCTTATTCAGATCCATAATTAAATCAAACAAATACATTTTGGTACTAAACTTCCCAGAAAATGCATAAGTGGAAATGTTTAGCTAGTTAGAGGGAAACACCATTCAAAACTAGACATGGCTTCTATATGCTATCTTTAGATGTTTCCGTGCTCAAACAAGTATAGATACAAGGATAAAAGGATTCAGACCTTTCTAAACTCTGTTCACTGTCTTTTTCAAACCCTGAGAGCACAGCTGTACTCTCAGAACTGTGCATGGTCATTGATTTACTCATTTAAAATAATTGTAAGAATAATCCGTTTCATAAAATTGCTCTGTGCAAAAATCTATTCATCTTTTTTAAAGCCTAGTAGTTCAGATCATCGCCAACCATGGAGGAGGATCCTCTCCTGGTAAGAAAGTTGCGAGAAGTGTATTTTATAGACAGATGTTGTTGAAATAGATTAAAACAAAATGATTAATGCATATTTTTTAAAAAGCTTGGATTTGCATTGCTTTTTTTTAAGGCTAGAATATAGAAATGTTATCAGTCCTAGACTGACTATTTGTTTAACAATATATACCCATTGGTCTCTGGTCCGCACGCAGAATCAATTTTTATATAATTCTATGGGATAAAAGATAAAGTAAGTGTTTGAGTGAACTGCCTCAAAATGGCTATTTTAGACAAATCTCCATTAGGTTAATCCTATCAGGCTCTTTAAAACTAAGCAAATCATATTTAATTTTTTCTTAAAGGTTTTGAGGCTGCGTAGCATGTTATTGTTATGAATTGGGACGGCAAAAGCAACTGAAAGATAACTCTCTGATTAACCGCTAAGCTATGTTCTGTAAATAATAAAAAGTGCAAAGTATTCCAAATAGACAATGTCCAAATATTGGGAGAGATTTTTTTTTACTGAGTTTGCAAAAACGGGTGACGATTGTGACATTGAAAAAAAAAAAAAAAAACAATAATACACAGCGCTAAAATCAAAAAATGGTGAGCAGCACTTAGTTAGTGTGTCCCTAAACCACACTCAGATAATAGATGCAAAACAAACAAGTAAACAAAAGTGCGCTTAACACAAACTGTGAAAAAATACAAGGTGTCAACCTTATTAATATAAGTGAAATATAAGTGAACTGTGGTGAGATCCAGGAGAAGCTATGTCTCCCCTATGGTATTGCACTCACAGAACTTCTAAAAAAAAAGTAGCACAGCTCTGGAAGTCTTGGGAAAGATGATCCTCTATGTGTAGAGCTCCAAAGACAAACAAGGATCCGATTAGTGATAGTACAAGTTATGTTTAATAAAACAAAAGCATCTGCTTACATGTATGGAATCCAATGATCAGCGCAATGGGGCCAGCACGGCGGTAAAATCAGGAACTTAATACAAATAAGATGCAGAGCTATATAAAACATACAATTAAAAAACAATAAAATTCGAGGTAAGCAGGTAAAGTCCAATCACGCAGAAACCCGAGATGTAAGTATTGTGTCCTACAAGCTTTATAGTGATTCCTTTAGAATGCTATGGAGAACTGTGTAGAGGGATAGGTGCAGGGGACAAAGTAAGGAGTGTTTGATGTTTTTTTTATAATACTTTATTGAATTTTCATTATCGCAAAATACAAGACTTACATACAAATATACATACATGCCGATAATCGGGAACAGGACATTTTTAATATTAAAGATTTCTTCTGACTTCTATAGACTCTATTGTCTGAATATCCTCCTCTCAATATCTCTTTGTCTCTTTTAATTCAGATTTTCTAAAATTATGGTGTCGGCAAAATAGAGGAAACCGCTGCCTATATATTGAGCTACCTGTCCTAACCATGCTCCCATGCTGCCAATATCCTACTTGGTCTTAATTGTTACTATATTCAACCATTCACTCCCTTCTTCATATCCGTCCTCTCACTCATGCCCTTCCTCCCTGACTATTTGTGCCATCCTGCTTACGCTTCCTCCAACAACCTCACTGGTACTAAGTGCCACCGGTACAATATTTTTCTGTTCAATTCTATATGATTCATACAGTGGGAATGAGCTCCCGGGGCTGCTAAGACTTCTGTCCAATTTTGTTGTGGTAATACCTTCTCTAATTCCTTTTCCCATTCACGCACAAAGGGCAATTTTTCTGGGATTTCTTGCTTTTGTAAATTTTTATAACATATGGATATAAGTTCTTGTTTTTTTTGTTACATTAATGCATAGATTGACTATATTGTTCTGTTTATCTAGGATCCCTGATGGATCCTCTTCCATTTGTAATGTCTGCAAGTAGTGCCTTATCTGCAAATATCTTTAAAACTCCCCTCGTGGGATATCGGATTCATTCCTTATTTCCCCAGTTTTTATCTTTCCGTGAATGAATATCTGGTATATCCATTGTATTCCGTTTCTGCCATTCCGAGTTGTGGAATGGCAAGTTCTACTGTGCCTATTGGGGTAGCTAGAGAGCAGCTTTGTAAAATCTTGTTATTTTTTGCGTATTGTCCACACACTTTCTGGGTCAACTCCTCTGTAGGTAAGGCCTGATGTCTTTGTGTGTCTTTTATTTGTTTGTGTGCCACTATTGTGTTTTCTAAATCTAGCCAGGCAATCTGGGATGGGCTATTGTGCATCTGAATTGACTGGACCATATTTGTCGCTAAATAGTAGCTTATTATATTTGGTATTTCCAATCCGCCTCTTTTGAATGAATGAATGAAATTATTGATGAATGTTTGCATTTCTTTTAAGAATGGGGAAGGTATCTCAATTGGTAAAGCTCTAAACTTATATAAGATTTTAGGGAGAGCCATCATCTTGATTACTGAGATTCTACCCAACCATGACAGAAACAGATTTGACCATGATGATATTTCATTTTTTTGTATTTTCCACTTCTTCCTTACATTTTCCTCTAACAGTCTTTCTGGATTTGTGGTTAAATTTATACCTAAATATATTATGCTTCCTTTTCTCTAGTCAATATTATATTCCCTTTTTAGTACATCCTCTGTCTCTATAGATAAGGCTAGAGATAACGGTTTGCGATTTTGTTTGATGTATTTTATGGTAACATCGAAACATAGAAACATAGAATGTGTTGGCAGATAAGAACCATTCGGTCCATCTAGTCTGCCCAGATATTTTTTTGCTATATTGCTCTAATACTTTTATAAAATACTGTAAGGCTTCCTCTGGGTTCGAGAGGGCAACTAAGATGCCGACCGCGAAGAGGGCAATTTTTATTTCGCCATTAGGGGAGATTTTATAGCCCTCAATTTTTGGATGTTTCCTTCCTCAGCATCTAATGCCAATAACAAACTCTGGGATCTTGATCTGTATGCATGATGAATGATATCTACCACTTCTTCTGGTGTTATCTGTTGCTTGGCGTCCCTTACGAAACCCACTTTATTGTAGATTAGCAGGTCAGGGAGAATCGTCTGTATTCTCAAAGCCATAGATATTAACATCTGTATTGAGCAAAGCTATTGACCTATAGTTAACACACTCTCCTGAATCTTTACCTGCTTTTGGGATGGTCACAATATAAGACTCCAACATAGATCTGGGTAACTGTCTTGAGGAGCAACAAGTCTCATATACTCTTTTTAGATGTGGTGTTTTTTATAAAACACGTTTGGTAGTCCATCTGGATCTGGGGCTTTTTTATGGCAAGTCTTTTATTACTTTTTCTATCTCCAATATTGTGATAGGTTCCATTAGTTTTTCTTTTTGATCTGTGGGAGTTCTAATATCTGTGGGAGTTCTATTTTACATAAGAATTCAGATATCTCTTCTCTGGTGGGCTGATTTTCCAATGGATCCTTTCCCAAATTATATAGTTTAGAGTAGAACTTGGCAAATATATCCGGTAGCTTGGCTGGGTTCAGCTCTTTTCCCCCCATATGAGTTAAAAGATAGGTAATAGCTGTCTTTAATTCCCTTTTTTTTTATTCTCCTTGCCAAAAGTTTACCCGGTTTGGTGCTGTTGGTATAAAAATTCTGTTTTAATCTCTGAAGCATTACTTGAGTGTGATATACTTGGAATTGTGCTATCGCCTGTTTAATTAGTTTAATTTGCTTAGTTAGACTTCTTAGCGGGCTTCTTTTTTTTGGGGTTTCCAATTTTGATGTTAATTTTGATGAAATTTCTTCTCTTTTTTTTTTGAGTGTTTTTTGAAGGGCACGATAAGGAGAATTAGGAGGGTCTTGTCAATAAAGAGAGAATTGAAGGATTGAGATGGGAAATTCAAATGTTAGGCCGATGTAGCCGAGTTGGAAAAATTCTACAATGCAGCTGAATGGGAGATTGTTTTCCGACTCTTTGGTCTCTTTTTTCCAAGCTACTTTGGCCTTAACTTTGAAATTCCTGTCTCTATTCCCTGCAACTCTCTCTTTATTGAGTAGATCCTATGATATCAACAATACCTCGTTATCCCTGTCATGTACTGCCATGGTTCCTGAGACCTTATCATTATACGTAACCATTGTTTAGCTAGTTGCCTGGGGCACACATGGAGTTTGCTAAAACATGTAACAGTAACATAGTAATTTAGGTTGAAAAAAGACACAAGTCCATCAAGTTCAAGCCTTCTACCTATCATTCCAGCTGTTGATCCAAAAGAAGGGGGGGGGGAATTATTTTGAATTTTGCTTCCTAGGGGGAAAACTTCCTTTTTGACTCCAAGGGGCAATCAGATTTCTCCTTGGATCAATAAGCTCTATTATTAATGCTTATTCTATTATTAATAGCCCCATATGTTCTGCTTTTCTAAAAAAAAAAAATCCAGATCATTTTCAAATGCATCTATTGTGGTTGATAGCCCTACCTCTTTTTGGCAGTGAGTTCCATAACTTTATTGTCCTTACTGTAAAGAATCCCTTCCTTTGCGGTCTATGAAATCTTTGCTCTTCCAGTCTTAGGGGGTGACCTCTTGTTCTTTGTACATTTCTGTTAATGAACAGGTCACTGGAGAGCTCTTTATATTGGCCCTGTACACATTTATCTAATAGTATTATTTAGTATTAAGGATAACAGAAATTTTTAATGAGCACCTTAACACTTATTTTCACAAATAAGGTGTAAATATGAGGTTAATGGGAGGTGTCTTGAATGATCATTTAGCTGGTGTCACAATATAAAAAGAAAGAAAAAGTTTACAAAAAAAAATAATTTACTTAAAAGAAAAATCCCCAAACTATTTCTTTACTATTCCCAAACCTGTTTTAATTCAGAGACCAGGAATTCTTAATTCAGTGAGATTAATGTTGACAGAGAGAAAAGGAGGAAGTAGGCATGTTTAAAAAAAAAAAACTAATACAACATAAATCAAATAATTGCTCTGAGATTAGCACTCCATTTTCCTTTTTATAGACCCATTTATCTCCTGATATTAAGATTACAATAATAACTCTATTAATTATTCTTATCACTTGTTATAAACCGAGGTCAAAGAATCACATCTGCTGAAACATTCACAGGTAAGATAAGTTTGTAGCAATTTTTAACATTTTGTATGTCAAAGGACTGCAAGTAAGTGATTGAGATTTAATTTTATACATATCTAAATAACTGTACACAGCACTTTGGCTGTAAGAACAACCAGACAAATATGTAACTTATGCAATTGTAACACACATTTAAAGTAATCGGCCTTACTGAATATGACACAACTTTTCATATTACCTTATGTGTGCTGTACCTGAAGACAGGTATTTAAGAACAAATGATCTAAAAGAAGAACAGCATAAATTCAATTAAATGAACAATGTGAGGTTTATAATAGACGTAATCTAATCCCTTGATCAGCACTGCACAATAATTATGGTAATATGTAATGACTGCATTTACATAATATGTAATTAATTGACATCCACAGTGCTGATCAGTGGTATATTGTATGGGAAAGTGACCTTGAGATGTATGTATGCTGTCCTGCAAACTTTACAGCACTGGCATAAGTAGAGCTAGCATGGCTTGATGGAAAAGTTCCATAGAAGGATAGATGCTGGTGACAAAATAAGAGATTTTTTTTTCATGTTAAGGAGGACTGGGATGTCAACCATCTCTTTTTGTTGACCCTGTCATGTACTATCAAAGTTCCTAAGACCCTAAGGTAATATGTATTTAGCAATTATTTTGTTATTAACACGTACAGGTTGAGTATCCCTTCTCTAAAATGCTTGGGACCAGAAGTATTTTGCAGAACGGATACTTTTTCACCAATAAGATAGATTAAAGCCTCTCAGCACTCATGAAATACAGTAGTATCAATGCAAATACTGTCACTATTGCAGTGACATAGTTGGGAAGCTGCCATTGGTGCATCAGGCCTGCACATTACCCTTTGCGGATGTTCGGAGCATTCATGGAAAGGCTACAGCGCAGATTAAAGGGGCTGGACACTAAATAAACTGTTGAACGCTTGATTTGTGACAGGTGTGTATGTAAAATTTTCAACATGCGGAAAAATCCCACCCCCCAAAAAAAAATTTGGGGGGGATAACGGATTTCTGGATAAGGGATATTCAACCAGTACTTAGTGTGTGCTTGGTTGAAATTATAGTTGCATTATTAGCAATTATTTTGTTGAGATAAAGGATACATCTTCTAGTTCATTACTTTTTGCACCAGAATGCCATAGTAACACAATGGGTATAAATCACCTCCAGTAACTGACTGGGGCCTGGTAAAGTCATAACTTCCACAAGTGATTGGAATGAAGCAAAAAACTTTGAAGCGTCTGACACTTTGGGTAAAACAACATCAATTCTCCAGACTGAAGGTGGCTGTAAGAATCCAGTAGTCAGATCTAGATGCTTACTGTCTCAATATTCTTCAGTCTCTTGGCGAGATTTTGAACTGTCCTTGACATGATAACCCTCCTGGCATTTTGTTTGGATTTTCTCAAGTCTTTTTCAATGACCCCCTTTAAGCCACCTCCAGTATTTTGCAATCTATGTTCCTCCCCCCAACATTTTACACCTCTTTTTCCCTCTTACCCTTTTTCTGCCTGTTTTTTTCACTGCATTATCTTTTTCCCTACCTCCCCAAAAGTTTTTTGCGTTGTAAATAATAGGTTCTATACTGTTAAATGCTAAGGTGGCATTAATATAATGCATTGTTATTTTCCCTCAATCTTCCTTTGCCATTTTTACTTTACCCCTGCCATATGCACCACATACTACCATACTGCCCCCCATGACCTTAGTCATAGATGTTTTATTCACAGACTTTTCAAAGAATAGAAAGTTACTTCATATAGATGCTTAGCCTTGTTTAGCAAAACATAAATTGAGCCAAAACAAACAGAATCTTTCTCTTTGCTTTTTTATGCTCTCATCTGGGTTGTTAAAGTATTTTTTTCTGCCATGCTAGTTTATGACTCTTGGATTACACGTTGGGTAATCAAATCAGTTACTATATCACACCTGTTCCTTGCCTGTTGGCATACCTGATACTAACATAAAAGTTAATGAAATATGATGTTGTTCATCCTCTGCCTGATTTACCTGGTTATCTGTGAATTCTATACTTATTGTTCAAGTTAAATAGATTGCATAATGATAAGCCAGTATATAAAATATGGTATGAGTTAAAATATGAACATAAACATTGTTGATAACACATTGCACTAGAATAATTAGAAACAATATTACACAACCACTCTGGCAGGAAAGAAATGTAATTACTATGTCTATTATGTTATCTCTTTATTATGAGTTGGCGTATTAGCAATTGTCAGGAGTTTGTGTTATACATGGCGCACACATCAATAGCGCCACTGTCAGGAGTTACCCAGTGTGCACCTCTTTTATACATCCTCCAATGTATTCATTAAAAATTGTTTTGCAACAAACTTTCCATTTCAAAAATGTAAAATGTTCATGTAATAAGGATTATTCTATCTATTTTTTTCAGCAGTGTTCTCTCTTTTCAAAGGTTGAACACAAACGGCTATGGTCCTGACCAGTTTGAGCATTCCAGCAGCATTTTACAGGTGAACAACAAATATAACATCCACATGGTGTTTAAAAATGGCCACATGGCGTCACTACAAAATCTAACGATTATTTCTAACTTTGGAACAAGCCAATAAGGACAATTCAAATCACATGCTGTCCCCCGTGTTTAGTAGAGTTACACGAATATATCAATGGCATGCATTCATGTGGTAATAAGTAAGTTTGGACGCACTTTCCTTTTTCTTTTCTTTTTTTAATAATGTAGGATTTTATTAATAAATGTGGCTTATTTTAAACCTGAAGTAACTTTTATTAAGGGGAAAAGAACACTGTATGATCAGTAAAGATAGTAAGCCCACGGTTTACACTATTTATATGAGCCAATAACTACTTTATAAGTTGAAAACCAGCAGAACATTGCTTTGATCTAAAATATTTCAAAATTACAAGTTCTTAGATGTGGTCAGAATTTGCAAAAAATAAGAAATAAAGACTCAGGAAATGGTGGAATCAAAAGTTTATGTGCTCTAAGTATTAAACGACTCTTAATCATCAAGTATAATAAAAAGCTAAATTTTGGAGAAAAAACTTGTATCCTGTTTTTAGAACGTTTGTTTTTACAGACTTGTGATTGCATGTATCCACCACCATGTGAGTCAATATCTATACATATTTACAAAAAGACACACTAATAACCAACTGATTCTGCTGCTGGAATTGTGTAAAGAGAATCCACCCAGACAGGTGCACCCAATTTTGGGATAAGGTATCTACTCCAGTGTATAGCGATATTGCTGAAACCAACTGACAATTACACAGAGATACTGTGCAACAGGTCAACTCAATTGTACTGAAGGATTCAGAAAAAAAAATAGTTATAAAAACACTTAAAAATAGCCAACACATGAAGGCTTGACCTATATTAGCAAAACATTTTTTAAGGTGTTGTAAAATTAAAACTGTTCCTAGCTAGCTAGCTAGTCCCCCAACATCAGTCGGCAAATGGTATGGCTGTGAGAGTTTATTTTATTAGCTGACTACATGGTTTGCAGATAAGAATCCAAGTAACATTGTTCAATTCCGAGGCAGTGATTCTGGATATCAGAGATACCCCCGCTGTATATATACGCATCAACAGTATTACACTGTTTTAGCCACACATTATTAACCAGGTGATTGAAAACACTAACTCATCAAACAACTAGAAATGTGCTCCATGGGAAGGACCTTTGGAATTTTAGGGACACACAATTAATTAATAAACACATGCTTCTAAAGACAAACCTGACCTCCAGGCTTATACACAGTGCTTTGAGTATCATCGATATAGCATGGAATGTTTTTACATTGCTGATCCATTTATAAATTCTACAAAGATTTAGATTGTAATGAGATAAATTAGTTAACCAATTCATCAGATAATTCCCCCAGCAATAAACCATTTTATCATAGGTTAGATTTTAAAGTCATAGACAAGCCACACATCCTATTTTAGTATCAATATTAATTCCATTATACCTCACTTTGGCATTGTCTAAAGCCAGTTAAGGTGAGACACTCCATGCTGTCCGTGTGTGCACTTCAGATATCAGCTCTCTTACACTAGACTAATTAATGGTTAATGTGTCATAACTCAACTTCTTAATAATGTTTTCCCAGATTTTCAGCAAGCCGATGAGTTCTAATTGTTGTTCTAGAAGAGGAAAGAAGTATTACTTTACGGAGAGGGTAGTGCCTCACAGCTGAGTCACAGCCTGTCTGGAGGCTGGCATGAAACACTATTCTGATCGGGGGCTGCTTTTTCTATGGGTTTTTCTCTGCACTAGCAGAGAGAACCAGTCGCTGACCAGACTGGGCTGTCTGCTTCCCAGGGAAGTATGGTAGCTGCCAGTAGAGGATACACTGGCAGGTTCTGTCAAAAGTACATGCCAGTTTATCCTCCGACTAGAGAATAAATAAAGTTTAGATGTGCATGGGATAGGCATAAGGCTATCCTAGATATAAGATATTGTCGGGGACTAATGAAATTCAGAAAATTGGACTGACTAGATGGGCTAGATGGTTTTGTATCTGCCCGCACATTCTATGTTTCTATATTTATAATGGGTTTAAAGTTGAAAATATTTCCACAATAAATGGTCGATCCTGAGAATAGACCTACTGGGCTAAAATAAAAATAACAAGCATAGTCACTGCAGAATTCCAATACATTTAAAAAAAAAAAGATAAATGTGATGTAACCTTGACCTTTATATGCAAATTCCACATTGAAAGTAGCTCATTTGTATATCCAGCAGCACAGTGATAGAAGGGAGACACCACGTGTCTCAAATTACTTTTATAGTTGTAATTTGTGCATTTGTTTGCAATTATGCGAATCCAATGTATAGATCATTTTTGATCTTTTTTTTTTTTCGTTTTTCACAGTTTAAAAATGTTTTTAGGTGACAATGTCCATTTACATAGCTCAAAGTGTCATTAAGTCTGAAGGTTCCCTCAACTATGTGCAGATATCCAATTAGCCACACAATATTTATTAACATAACTCATTTGAGTGGCTTGAGGATATATAGCTATCAGTGATAATGCACACATTCACATAATTGTGTATTAGGTTATATCCCTTTACATTTTCAATAACACCTTTCAAGTGTCCATGAATGCAATTTATGACCTAGATGTTTGACCTATTTGCCGTAAGTAGGATTTGTTTTGGTTAAAATCTATTTATTATACTTTAAATACAAAAACCAGAAAAAGTTCTTTCTAAGTTTTTTATTATATATATGAGAGCAGCTCACTGGAAGTCCATAAGCACGCTTCTTCAACGATTATGGATAATTCCTGCAATATAAAAATATACAAAACATTTAAAAAAATCAACATCACACTTCTTGAGATTTCCATTCAGATCCCTAAAGTTGATAATGCCTATCATAAATCACTATAACTATGATCGGTTTCTTTTACACTACTTTAGTTTCTAAAGTAAAAACCATTATCTTAAATAATTTAACCAACGATCTAGCTGTAGCAGATGCTTAATTGGATGAATGTGGGAGACTGCCAATCCCGCCTTCATTAAAAGAAATACTACCGCATAATGTTTGTTCGGTTACAGTATAGGAACATTAAAAGTTAGATATCCTATAGGAAAAGATATTTAATTGTGGTATTTATTCAATATTTACAAAAAGCAATTACATTTCATAGGAGCGCTGGAGCAAACCATTACTATATTGTGATCGAATGTTATTGGCATTATAGCACAAAGGTATCTACAAGCACATCTTTGCTAAATATGTTATTTATTCAACAACTGTCCTATATGACGCCAGTGCTGATTTCTGTAATCCTAATGTGTACTAAATACATACACTTTGCAAGAGCTCTAGCCGTTAAAAAAAAAAATACCGCCTTCAAAATAAACAGATATATTTTGATAGCATATTTGAAAATAAAGATAAATACAAGTAATGAATCTTGTAAAAGAGAGTTATGCAGTTATCTTGCAGCACAGCTGTGCAAGGAGTTTATCTCTCAGAAAAGTATTTTAAACCTACAGCTTTGGCATCACATGTCTAAGCTAAATGTGATATTTAAAAAAAATAAAAAAGATATTGTTTAAAGACATTGCAAACAAGATAGTGACTCGGAATAAAATACATCAGTGTGCCATTTACACACAAGATAAAAAATAATGAGAACGATAAACATACGTAGTGATAAACCATGTTGATAAGATATATGCCGTGTCTACATGTGTCCGTTTTACATTTCAAACAACCGTAGCAAAGCTAGATTTATTTTTGCTATTGAAAACCTGTTCTTATGAAACATTTTGGAGAGATCAGCAAAGGGGATTTTTGTCAAATATTCTACAAACTAAGTTTATCATGAGATTTTAAAGAACCACCCCAAATTATAACAAATCAGTCAATATAAACAGATCAATCATTCGTGGTCCATTGTTTCTTTGTGGCAGGATGTATTATCCTGTTTAAAGAGGCCAATGCCATCAGGGAATACTGTTTCCAAAAAACAATGCTTGGGTAGCTGGTACTTGTCAAAGTAACATCCACATGAATGGCCGGACCCAAGGTTTCCCAGCAGAATATTGGCCAAAGCATAACACTGAGGCCGCCGATTTTCCACCTATCAGTGGTGATAATGTTATGGCCGATTGGTGTAGGTGTGATGTTGTCGTGCCTGGTTTTTGAATCTCTGAAATGTCGCTTTATGTTAAAGTGCTCTGATGTGTATGATTACAATGGTAGAAGTTTCTCAAAGTTTAGGTGGGAGCTTACAATCAGTGTGACGAGAGGATTAAAGTCACTTCAAACGAGACAGGGGGATGATTGGAAGGGTAAACACATACCGAACATTTTTCATCAAACATCAGACCAATGGAGACCTTGATGAGAATGGCAAACTCACGGTTTAGGTGTGTGGTGGCAAAAGTGAATGGGAAAAATGGAAAATAAATATTGAGAAACATGAGGAGCATAAGAAAACAGAGAAGGAGAAATATAAGGTAGAAAATAAAAAGGAAATTAGATGTTGGGAAATGTAGAATGTTTTGCTTGGGGGATAAAACAGGAGAGGCACAGATTAAGGAAAAAAACAGGACAAAAAGAAAAAAGTGACAATAGGGGAGAACACTTAATGTTATATGATTAAAATTCCCAACAGTTTTGGGTGATAGGTTTAAGTATCATAGCCCCTATACTGCTCGTGAAGATTAACCACGTATATAAATATTATGAGACTCCAACTAGAAATTGAGGTGCATGTACCGGGAAGAAAGAAAACAATAATAGTGCAACACAGTAATATATGATACGTAAAATAATAGTGTTCAGTGGGTGCACTCACAAACAAGAATTGGTTCAATGCTCATCAAAGGGGTATGTTCATCCGATGTATTCAATTGTCTAAAAAAGATATATAAAAACCATTGTGCAGTAGTACATAGAAAATTGGCAATATTAAAAACAAATACACGTACAAAAGGTAATGCACAAAAGTGCAACTTGCGTAAAAATGTCATGTGATGATGTTTTACTCCTTCCTGCTGGCACCAGTGTAGGGTAATCAGGGTACTTCCTTGGAAGAATCTCGGTTTGGATCTACTCAACGCGTTTCGCCGGTTCTGGTGTCGGCTTCCTCAGGAGAAAGTGTTCTAGTGCAAAGTTCTGCAGTAAATTTTGTCCTTTTTTTACATACAATGAAGCAAGTTTTGCAAGAAATTAAGAATGGATTAAATTAGGGAGGAAATGTGAACTGGTCAAGACACAGTATATTTGACAAATGCACAACATTGTGTGCATCATTTCATTTTACACTATGTTTGGCTAAAAGGTCCCTTTTCTAATTTTAAATTATGAAGACAACTGTCTCAAACATGCGTGGAATACTTTTGCCTTTGTATTTAGTATTAAATCTATAATACATTTAAAAATATATATTTTTTATTATTTTTGTTTTACAAAAAAAAAAAGGAATGAAGAATAATAGATATTTCATAGTCTTATTAATTTTGTTAACATTGACAGTCCATGTATCGTGATCATTACAAAGAAGACATTAAAGATTAATAGTGGACAGGAAGCAAGTGTCTTTCGGCATAGGCTTGCTGTATTCCTTCTCACTTTTTTCATTACCCACATTGCCCAAAGGAAAATTACTACAAAGGTCATTGCACTGGAAGAAAGTGGCTCATGCTTTCCAGGCCTGGTAGAACATACAGGCTTGCCATTTAAGAGACAGCAGGATTTAACAGTAATCCTGATGCAAGCATTAGCTCTAATCCTGCTGCCACTATAGCTATTGATTTTCTGTTGTATTGTTCTTTGATTTCCATTTTGGATATTTAATGAAAGGATGATGGATTCTCGACCTTCAGCTTGTGCACTGGTAAGGCTGGCATTTGATAATGTCCTGTGATGTGGTGCAATATCCTCAGGGCCGGGGGTTTTTTTCAGCTTTAAACTAAAATCTGTAAACCATTTGCAAAACACAGATTACAAGCAATTTGCTTTCATCCTTAATGAAGGTTAGTGCAGGTTAAGTGATATTACTAAGGGATTTAATATGCAAAAGAAGAGAAGGGAGTTGACAATTAACATCTTTGGTTTGCTATCATAATGTGATTTAACGTGTGCTGTGTCTGTTTGATTTATCACAATATCCAGTGGGTCTGAGTTATCTATTAACACATTTTCTATGATCCAGAATAGCCTTTCAATCATTTCTTGTCAGTTTGCAAATTCAGGTAATGAGAGTGCCTCTCTGTCTCACTACTACAAAGTAGCTGGGTGGCTGCTATTGATGCTGCGAGGCCCATGAAAGGTAGATATAACCTAGTGCTGCTTATTGCATCTTGTACAACATGTGTGCTTGCATATAGTGCAAGAGCCGTGCAAGAAAATGTGAAGCAGTTTGTGCTTAAGAGATACCTGGATACAAAAAAAAAGGGTAAGTGCACTCCACTCTCCGGATTCAATGCAAAAAAAGGGTGCTTTATTAGATATGTAGCAAAAAGGAAAAAAATAGATGGACAAAAATAAACTGGGGTAAGGGAGGACGACTTGACGCGTTTCGCGTGTTACCACGCTTAGTCATAGGTACTGGATAAGTGAACAAACACTCTTATATGTATATAGCCAGCCAGTAAAAAAGAAAGGTGATTGGATACAAATTGTGAAAAGGATAATGAGACAATGGGTGCCATGTGTGTGTGTGTAAGTATAGCAAATGTATTAAGAGATATAACTTAAGAAAGAACTTAGATACCTGCCAACATCCTGGAACAGGGAGGCAAAGATGGGGACTAAAGTGGGTACCATTACGTGAAAAACAAACAAATTTGTGTGACTGAGTGCAGGGGAGGGCTGGCAGCCTTAGGCCTGGGGGGCAAATCCAGTCAAGTGGCCCATTGCACCATCGAATCGCCTCCCCATCCACGGCCATCTTTTCCTTGTTTTATAACGAATATTGCCAGGATTTTCCCCCACAATATGCCAGGATTTGCCATTTAATATGCCAGGATTATGCCCCTCAATATGCCAGGATTTAGACACCCAATATCCCAAAATTTGGGCACCCCCCCCCTACCCACGTTGCACACCTACGACATGACCCATAACCCACGTTGCACACCAGGACATGCCCCATCACCACATTTACATGCCTCCATCACCCCATTACATACACATTTCCAATATTATTTGCCATTAATATTCCCCAGCCAATTTGTCCCATAATATGCCAGTGTTATTCTGCAATTTAATATAACTCAGTAAATTTGCCCAATAATATTCCAAGGTTATCTGCAATTTAATATTCCCCAGCCATTTTGCCCAATAATATGCCAGTGTTATTCTGCCATTTAATATTCCCCAGCCGATTTGTCCAATAATATGCCAGTGTTATTCTGCCATTTAATATTCCCCAGCCGATTTGCCCAATAATATGCCAGTGTTATTCTGCCATTTAATATTCCCCAGCCGATTTGCCCAATAATATGCCAGTCTTATTTGCCATGTAATATTCCCCAGCCAATTTGCCCAATAATATGCCAGTCTTATTTGCCATGTAATATTCCCCAGCCAATTTGCCCAATAATATGCCAGTCTTATTTGCCATGTAATATTCCCCAGCCAATTTGCCCAATAATATGCCAGTCTTATTTGCCATGTAATATTCCCCAGCCAAATTTGCCCAATAATATGCCAGTCTTATTTGCCATGTAATATGCCCCAGCCAATTTGCCCAATAATACTCTAGTCTTATTTGCCATGTAATATGCCCCAGCCAATTTGCCCAATAATATGCCAGTCTTATTTGCCATGTAATATGCCCCAGCCAATTTGCCCAATAATATGCCAGTCTTATTTGCCATGTAATATGCCCCAGCCAATTTGCCCAATAATATGCCAGTCTTATTTGCCATGTAATATGCCCCAGCCAATTTGCCCAATAATATGCCAGTCTTATTTGCCATGTAATATGCCCCAGCCAATTTGCCCAATAATATGCCAGTCTTATTTGCCATGTAATGTGCCCCAGCCAATTTGCCCAATAATATGCCAGTCTTATTTGCCATGTAATGTGCCCCAGCCAATTTGCCCAATAATATGCCAGTCTTATTTGCCATGTAATATGCCCCAGCCAATTTGCCCAATAATATGCCAGTCTTATTTGCCATGTAATATGCCCCAGCCAATTTGCCCAATAATATGCCAGTCTTATTTGCCATGTAATATGCCCCAGCCAATTTGCCCAATAATATGCCAGTCTTATTTGCCATGTAATATGCCCCAGCCAATTTGCCCAATAATATGCCAGTGTTTTTTGCCCCCCCCCCTTACCTTTTTCCCTGGTGGCTAGTGGCAGGACTTCCCTGGTGGCTAGTGGCAGGACTTCCCTGGTGGCTAGTGGCAGGAGGACTTACCTGGTGGCAGGCAGCATGGTCCCTCCATGCTGCCTGTTCGGCCTCCCGGCGGTTGTGCCGACAGGTCACGTGATCGGCGCGCGTCTGACGTCAGAGCGCCGATCACGTGACTGTCGGCACTTCCGTGTCGGCACACTGCACGGGGAGCCGAACAGGCAGCACGGAGGTTTCTCTGTGCTGCCTGTTCGGCTCCCCGTGCAGCTTTGCAGGCAGAGCGGAGGTGAGAGGGGATCTTCCGATCCCTTCTCACCTCAGTCTCTGCCTGCAAGCGCGTTTTTTTTTTTTTTTTTTAAAACACTGGCCCAGCGGCCGTGTTTTACAATCCTTAGGGCGGCCTGGGGGGCAATTGCCACCCTGCCCCCCTGCCCAGCCCGCCCCTGACTGAGTGAGATTGAGTTCTCGTCTAACTTGGAGCTTACTTCTCAGCATTTAGGCGATGCATGTGCTATGCAGTGTACCAGGTTGGTTGGCAAAAATAAGCAAAAGAAGCCCTTACCTGGACAGGAATATATTTTAAAGGGTGCTGCTGGAATTACCTGTATTTATAAACAATATGCTAAGGGATACTAGTTACAAAATCTCATAAAGCTACAGTTTTCATGAAATCTACTTAAAAACCGCTCTCTGAGATAAGAGATGTAATCATATTATATGGCCATATTATGCTTAGACCACCATGATTCCAAAGTACTCCCATTCAGGTGGATCCAATGTAGCTTAATCTTTTAAATTGAATTACTTAGTTGGGACCAAATGTCTTCCTACTGTAAAGGTTGGAAGTTACATTTAAACACTTAAAAAATACACTATTCATTTCATTTTATTAATATTTGTGTTTTCATTTGATATATAAAATATGAGGACAGAGTCAGTGATGATCCTTGACTGGCCAATCACAATGGAAGAATCTTATCTTTGATTGGCTGTGGGAAGCATGACAGAGACTGCTACCAGGTCACTCACTGGGAGTTTAACATAGTTTGCTATCGGATAGGGAGAAGCAAAGAAAGACAAAATGGATAAAACAGAGGGAAGTGGGTCCGTGTACATTGCTTAGGTAATGAGCCACTGGCCCTTTTGCCTTAACATTTTCACCTTAACTTTCCCTTGGTGACAAAGGCTGTTTTGACATTTCTGGGGTGTTTGTGTTTAGCTGCAATTTTCTTCTTTCTCACATACTGTACCCACACAAATTATATGTTGATTTTATCGCCATAAGAAGGGCTTTCATTAGATTCCATTATGTTCATCATATCTTATAATTTACTACAAAAAAAAATCATAAAATATGATGAAAATTTAAAAAAAAACACTTTTTCTAACTTTAACCTAAAATATAATTTACACAAATACAATCATTAAAAATACCCCATCTAAATAGTTTCTAAATGTTGTGCCAAGTACAGAAATATGCATGTTTCCATATTTTTGGGTAATTTTTGTTTTTTTCCTTTATTGAACTTTTGACCCCAACCCAAACCCAAAATGTAACCATAACACTAAATTTGACCCCAACTCTAACCCTTATGCTATCCCTTAATATATTTTAATTTTAATTACATTTTTACCCTATCCCTTATGCTAAAAATTATTTAATTTTAACCCTATAGGCTAATCTAACTGTTTAGCCAGTTTTATACTAATTAAATATTTATTTAAATTATTTTACATTGCTATGCTGCTTGGCTACCACTAGGGGCAGTCAAGCAGCATATTCAGAGCGACGGAAGTGAAGATACTTTAACTTCCGAAGCTCAGACCTCCAGAGGTCATAGCCATATTTATGGTCGTCAATATGGCTCCCACGATCGTTCCGTGGGGCGATCGTGGGTGCCCCAGAAAATGACATTTTGGTGCTGGCTATTGCCTCAACATCGAGGCAATAGACCAGCACCATTAAAGTGTTTTTTGCGATCGTTGATCGCGAAAACCTCTTGATTCACCGCAGGACGTGCCAGGCACGTCCATTGTCGGGAACGGAGTTCCCAGCAGGGAATGCCTGACACGTCCATTGTCGTGAAGGGGTTAAAGATGGCCATGACAATGTATAAAAAAGGTGAAACTTAGGCCCTTTTTGGTCAATGTTATTTTTCCTAGCATTGTAATACACAAAAGTTCAGTTTCACAAATAGTACCTATTATGTTCCCTGAAATATTTTTTTTTATAGATGCAATGAAGGGGTGACTATAATGTGATATTTTTTTTCCCTTATGCTTTTAGAACTCAGCAAAGATAGTTACTGGTGTTTTAATTAAATTCTGTGTCTCAAAGGTGTCAGGATGTATTTTCTGAGCTTTTGCTCTCTGCTTGGCATACTTAGTGTTCATACTTGTGACTTTAATGTACGGATGCACCCTTGTGTCAATCAGTGTTAATTTTCATCGACTAAACATTTTCATCATAGTTCTCGTCAACTGCATGTTTCCAGTGTCGAAAACGAAACAATAAAGATCACATTAGAACCTCCCTAACATTTTTGTCACAGTTTCACAATGGATTTTCATCATAGTTTTAGTGCTAGTAACTTCGTTTTTATTTAGTTTTTGTTTTGTTTTCGACACTGGAAACATGAAGTTGACGAGAACTATGATGAAAATGTTTAGTCGATGAAAATTAACACTGATTGAAACAAGGGTGCATCCGTACATTAAAGTCACTAGTATGAACACTAAGTATGCCAAGCAGAGACATCCTGTTTGGAACCAATTACTTCCATCATTAATTATTTTATTATCTTACTTTATTTATTCACCAACACCTTTTGTGTTATTTATCTGGTTATATATATTTTTTTATTTTTTTGTATTTTTTTGTATGCTTGATTGATACAATGCCCTATGTATTGCCTTTTTAAATAGAAAATATTGAATGGCAGAATACAATTAAAGACTCATTTTGAGCCAGATATTCCTTCATCTTGGGTCAGATATAAGATATGTAAGATAAGCGCTCGGAATTCACTATGAATAATGACAATGAAGGGTAGGGGTGGAGTGAATGTCCAAGCAATATGACTTCATATAACATATTTCTTTCTTAATATTGAACTACATGGCCATATATATATATGCAGCTTTTCAGGTGTCTCATAAGCTTATGATTACATGCTACCTGCACAAAATGCGTCAAGTGTGGGCAGCTGGTTTTACCTGTTTGTTTTTGCTCTCGGATTCATGATGTGCTGTTTTTATACTCTGTTTTGAATAAAGGATTATTTTTTACAAGGATTCTTCGGATCAGTTTTTTGTTGATGCTCCGCCTTTGGTTCCCTGATGCTTCTTCATTGCTTGGTCTGCGAAGCTCCGTTACACCCCAACCATTAATTTAACCGAGAGATGAGGCTTACTCGCTGGTGTTTCCTTGTTTGGAGCTCTTAGCTCGTCTTGTTTCTCCAGCAGGGCCGCCATCAGTGGGGGACGGGCGATACACCCGTCCTGGGACCAGCGGACCCAGGGGGCCTGCTCGGGCCCTGGCCCTTTAAAAAAAAACATGTTAAAAAAAAGTAGGCAAACGGGCCAGCTGCCCAGGGCCCATTCATTCCTGGGGGCCCAAAGCAGCTACCCCGTGGGACCCCACTGCCCGTGTGACTGGCTCACATGGAAACAGTCACTATCAGGCAGCAGCCAGCAGATCCGCATCCAGCTTTTTGTCTCAGCCGCAGGAAATTACGTCATGTCATATTCGGTGACTGTATTTCCTGCACGAAGCATGCGTGCTGCAAGAAACCCTGTGGAGGAGATGAGCAGCATCCAGGTAAGTACTTGGGAAGGGAGGAGGGGGGATTGGTCAGTAGCTATTAATGGACACATTGTCAGTGGCGATTAAAGGACATTAACATTGGGCTATTAATGGACAAATTATCATTGGGTTATTAATGAACAAATTATTATTGGGCTAATAATGGACACATTATCATTGGGCTATTAATGGACAAATTATCATTGGGTTATTAATGAACAAATTATTATTGGGCTAATAATGGACAAATTATCAGTCGGCTATTAATGGACAAATTATCAATGGGCTATTAATAGACAAATTATCATTGAGCTAATAATGGACAAATTATCATTGGGCTAATAATGGACAAATTATCATTGGGCTATTAATGGACAAATTATCATTGGGCTATTAATGGACAAATTATCAGTCGGCTATTAATGGACAAATTATCAATGGGCTATTAATAGACAAATTATCATTGAGCTAATAATGGACAAATTATTATTGGGCTAATAATGGACAAATTATCAGTGGGCTATTAATGGACAAATTGTCAGTGGGATAATAATGGACAAATTATCATTGGGCTAATAATGGACATATTATCAGTGGCTATTAATGAACAAATTATCATTGGGCTTATAATGAACAAGTTATCATTGTGCTATTAATGGACAAATTATCAGTGGGCTATTAATGGACAAATTATCATTGCGCTAATAATGGACAAATTATCATTGTGCTAATAATGGACAAATTATCAGTGGGCTATTAATGGACATATTATCAGTGGATATTAATGGACATATTATCAGTGGGCTATTAATCCACAAATTATCAGTGGCTATTACTGGACAAATTATCAGTGGGCATTAATGGACAAATTATCAGTGGGCTAATAATGGAAAAATTATCAGTGGCTATTAGTGGACAAATGATCGGAGGCTAATAATGGACAAATTATCAGTGGCATTTAATGAGCAAATTATCAGTGGGCTATAAATGGATAAACTATCCGGGGGGGGGCAGAATTTTCTTTCAGTAAGGGGCCCTGAAATTTCCGATGGCGGCCCGGTTCTCCAGAATTAATATTGGACACCTCCTCCAATTAATGGATTTGAAGCTGTATCTAATCAAGCATAAGTCATGCAATCTCCATATGCGAACAATGGCGTTGAAATATTAATGTTAATATACTGTGGTGTTCAACTACTACTGTACTACTTTATTTAGATTTATCAGTGCTACATGTGTTAGATTTGTACACATTCCAAGTTTCTCCAAATATGCTCACTTGTATTCAGTTCCAACAATAAACACTTCTGTGCTCTAATTACTTAAGAAATTATATCTCCTTAAGGCAGCTTAACAAAATTATTTCATTCCATGCTTCTACAATCAAGAATATAAAAATGTCAACAAAATAAATCATTATTTTAATTGTGCCCTAGATGTGCCATGGCTGGCCCATAACATTTGTGAGACATTTCATTGTCAGAGTGGCACCAGTTTATTTGTGAAATAAATGCAGGTCAATGTTAAATTGGAAAATAGGGGAAACGTTAAGTATTACAATTCATCTCATGCATAGCTAATGTCAAAATTTGTTCATGACAAGACCGTGGATGTTTGATCTCTGCAAATGATTGATGACTCTCAGCAAATCCCTGTAGAGGTCAAAAACATGGTTAAAGGAAATCTATAATTAGAAATTGTTTTAAATAAATGTTACTTGAAAATCTGCTTTGCGTAGTGTATGCTTACATTTTCAAAATGGAAAAAGTTTGCAAAGATGTGTGATGTGTTATTTAAATTAAGCCCAGAGTGTGATTATAAATTGGATTTGTAGCAGTGTAATAGTGTAATAGTTGAGTAAGCTGTAGAATACGTTCAACCCTCGAGGATTTAGGTTCAATTCCTAGTAGGATTGACTCAGCCCTTCATCCTTCTAAGCTAGAGAAAATGATTTCCATTATATTTAATGATCATAATATCCTCTGGATACTGGGAAAAATAACATCCCAATGATTTGCTTGAATCACAATCACCATCTGAGTATACCATTCCTGGTTAAAAAGTGAGGAAACCAAAACGTTTATTTTAATGAAGCAGAAGATTACTTCTGCCTCACTAATTGTGCACCATTCAAAATATATTGTCCCCTAGACTTTGAAAAAGATTTTTGAAGAGGAAAACAATGTGGGGCTTCTATCTCATTGAGCATAGCTCTATGGCAGCAATGAGAGATGGTCTGTCTCCCTCTTTCGTTGGTGTGTGCATGCTTCATTTGCATGCAACACAGTCAATGAGTGGGGATGAGATGATCTTATCCATGGCTGGACGTGGGTTTGACATCATAGACGCTGTACACCAATCAGCGCTGCCAGTTCATGGAGAACTCTCTCCATGTCATGGCAGCCTGGGAATCAGTGTTCCACTTCCAAAAGAAGTCTACATTTTTTTTATGAATAATGCTCCACAGGACACACCAATGAAAGAGGGTAGCGGTCACCTGACCATTGCTCACTGCCGCCACAAAACTATGCTCCATTGCTGAAAAGCCTTTTTAATCACACAAATGTTGCCTTGTGCATGATTACAAAACTGCGTGGAGGTTTTAGTCCCTTATTAAACACATATTGTAATTATTATATCAGCATGTCATGGAGTAATTGGATACAAACAATTGTCAGTACAACAGACAGCATGGCCACATTTAGAGACTATTTGGCCAGTAAACTGTGTAGATAAAAAAAGTAGCTGAATTAAATGGAGTACTTGCAAACGCAGCACATAGATTAAATGTCATAAACTAGCTTTATTTTAATGCTGTTCTTGAAAGGTTGCCTGTTTTAAATCTCACAAGCCTTGGAATCATGCAGGAGGAAGTAGCGGAGAGCTAATTAGTAACTTGTAACCAGCAGTCAATTTAGAGAAAATGAATAATGCCAAAACACAAATATCATGTTACTTTTTTCTCTAAATGTGCAGGATTCATTGTATTCAAGTGGTTTAATGTAATTGTTATGAGTCTAGGTACTGATCTTGCGGAACAACAACTCACACACTAATAGAGGGGAAGGAGCTGTCAGACCAGTGTACGCTAAAGGTTGACTACTCTGAAAAACAGGTGTCTACTAAGTTTCTTACAAAGAAGAAATATGGCTCTGTCACTAGCCTGCCTCCTAATAGCAAAAATAAAATAAAAATACAGATATTTATTAGATATATAATCTACGGCAATATATTTGCTGGCAACAAAATGGGACGTTGTATTTATATTAAGAAGTTAATTGTATTTGGTGACTTTTAAACCACCCACCAATGGAAATTATATACTGAATATCACACAACACAATGTGACATGACATGGCAATTTAGAGTCCAGTTCAGGGGTAGGGACCAACATTGTACATGGTGGACATTTACTGGAGTCTGTGATAGACAATTCAATGAGGTACTATGGACCTTCAAAGACCCTGCTTTGTACAGATACATAGAATACCCTTCACCTAGCACTGCTTACCAAACCAAGCAATCAAAACTATAATAAAGACACTGTGTTATTTGTCCTCTTTGAGTTCCATGGCATGCCCATCATATGTACATGTCAAAAACAATTAAGCAACTATTTCAAGTGAGAGGCCGGTTGATAGAACCTATCTTAAAAGAGTGCTACAAAGTACCACATATTATTTGCCATGTAAAAAAATCTGTATAATAGATGAATAAAAGTGCTGTAAAACTATGAAGATTATTTTTAGGTTAAATATTTAAAATGTGCAATGTCTCTAAAATGTCCATTATAATAGAAAATGAAAAATATGCACTCTTTCTGGACATTTTCTCAGCTACATACAGAGCAAGGAATATGTTACTAATCCTATTTTTACATATCCCATAACTAATCAATTTGTGATTTTGTTTTTTTTTTATATTCTTTAAAAAAAATCCATGTTCATCCAATTTTAGTGGACTGTAATCTAAAACATGTTATTTTGTTAATTGCTCGATTTTTTTTTAGTGAGATGTGACATTACATTTTCTTTTATTTCACACATTAAATTTGAGATGATACATGTTAATAAAAGCCAATTATTTCTTACTTTTGCTTATATATGCTTTTTTTTTCCCAAAAAAATCCTGTTTGTGCAATGCTTTATCTCATGAGGTATGCCAAAAATATAGAATTTCAGCTACAAACAATCGAGATTGTCGCCCTATTGTATTGGTATATGAAAGCAAGCAATTCTGTATTTTCAAGGAAGCTTCATTTGATAGACAGAGCACTCAAATATCATCTGATGAGATATGTACTGACATCCAGCATTTGATGAGCATGCAAAGAGAACTTCAAATGAAACAATCAGTTGCATTCTTCAAAACTCAGAATGTGCCGAAGAAAAAACAAAATCAAATCAGGTAAGCCACGGGAGCTTTACTGTAATGTCAAAACCTATATTAGATGTGTCATTCATAGCAGACTCTTCAAATTTACTGTTTTTCGAATCTGAATAAGCACATAAGTGTAATGATACTAATATTGTGATTGATTCTACATATCAATCATTATCTGGAGTTTGACAGATGTCTCATCTATCAATACATTTGTAGTTTGTTTTATGTTTAACTGGTGCCTGTTGTCGGGATACAGGTAAGTGACTGATAAGACAGAATTGTGAGATGATCTATATTAAGTACACAAGAAAACGCCATTTTCTCATACATGTTTGGAATCTGGATACAAATTTAATAGGAGAATGAACTTGTTTTCTTTTTTACATTGAGTCATTTTACGAATATACTCACTCGGTAATGGACAAGTGGTTTGAAAGTTTATCTAAAAAACTTCCTCAGTAATGGGTTAACTAACATAACTTTGGGATAAGGTGTGTAAATGTTCTGCTCAATGTAGCATGGACATTTCTTTTGTTTCTTTGGCTTTTAGAAGCCACAGAAAAAAGTCACATTCAACCAACTACTGCATGTAATTATACATGATAAACTAGCTTTAACTACCCAATAAGATTGTGAATGTGCTTACTACACTTTATAGACTACATAAATAACATGTAACAGAAACTGGTAATAAACATGTAGCAAACACAACACAGCAGACACTTCCTAAATGTATAGAGAAAACCTAAAGTATATGAAAGAGAATAATAAGAATGAAGGATAGAGTGATATAGTCTCTCATTGTCTCCTAAATATAAGATAGGGATGGTATCTCATAGTCTCCTAAATATAATTTAGTGTACCGAGGACTAATAAAAGTATTTAGACAATTGTAAAGACTAGATGGGCCGAATGGTTATTTGCTGACACATTCTATGTTTCTATTTGACTATAGAATATACTACTATCACACAATTTGATGGAACTCATGAATGTCTTTGTTGACCCTACCAGCAACCAAACCTGAAACCCTGAAAATTGAAGAGATTCTACAGTGAATTAATTATCTCACCGGACCATCTTACAACAAAAGATGTATTTTTGAGAAATCCCAAATGCAATGACAATGTGACGTCTGATTAAAAACATGCTTGTAAGTAATATGTTCTTACAGTAAGTCTCCTCTTTTTTTTAATAAGCAGAGTATTTTCTACTAAGCCATCCCACAGGAAAATCTGCAAGATTTCTCTTTTTGAAAATTGCAATTTTTGAAAATGATGCAATATTTCACTTGATTACCTCTTGTTCCAATGCAAACTGCAGTCTATGGCTTTTGTGATTATCATTATTTGGAAAATGCAGGTCAGGACTCGGGAGACAACATAATCATGGCTAAGTGTTAGTGAGCCCAAAATCATAAGGTTGGTTGTCTTCTACTTAACCTAACCTGTAAAGCCTTTGCTTATTTGTACACACTTTATATACGTCACAGAGTATGCTGTGGTATTCAGCTCTTCCTCTTAGTATTTTTTTTTTTTTTTTTTCATTTTTCAAAATTTAGGGCATTGGCTCTTTTAATCGTATATGTGAATTAATAGAATATAAGTAGACTATAAAAATAAATCTTTTAAATGCAATATGTTCTGGGTTGGCACAAATAAATCAGATCAGTGCTTGGCACTATTGAATTAGGCTCTTCTATGATTGATTAAGACAACAAACACATTAATAGTAAGCACTAACTCTATAGGGACAATGATTTAAATTGTAGCACATTGTAGTGAAACGGTTCCATGTAGTTGCTGGTAAATCAGACTTGTGTTAAAGAAAGTATAATAGCTGATATCACCTTTCCAAGTGCTCTAGAAAAAAAAGAATTCCCTAAAATTGTTAATAAATGTCAGCAATTTATTTTCCTAATAAATAATAGGTAATAAAATCAACTCCTTTTTCGCCCCACATCATTAAAGGACAACTGTAAACAAAAATTAAATGATATCATATTGAAAGTTTGCTTCAATTACAAATGTTTTAAATAGACATGTCTTATTAAAAGGAAATACATATCATAAATAAGTAACTTATTTTGTATTTATTTATTATTATTTAAATAGAAAATGATTACAACATGTTATATCCGTGCATTTAACCCCTTCATGACCAGACTGTTTTTGGAATGTTGTGCGTTAATGACCGAGGCTGTTTTAACACTTCTGAGGTGTTTGTGTTTAGCTTTAATTTTCTTCTTTGTCAGTTGCTGTACCCACACATATTATATATTGTTTTTTTCAGGACAAGAAGGGCTTTCTTTTCATGACATTATTTTGTTCATTTAATTTATTGTATTGTGTAAAAAATAGTAAAATATGGCTAAAATTAAAAAAAAATAAACACTTTTCCTGACTTTTCTTTGTAAATTCTTTTACTAAGCTTCAAAAGCTAATGAAAAAACATGCTAAATAGATTCGACTATAGGTCCTGAGTTCAGAAATACCCAATGTTTATATGTTTTTCTGCTTTTTTTTTTTGCATGTTTTAGGTTAATAAATACAAGTAGCATTTAGCTGTTTCAAAACCATTTTTTAAAAAAATTAGCGTTAGTGACACTGTAACACCGATATCTGATATGAATCACTGAATAACCCCCCACATGTACACATTTTTATAAAGTAGATATCCCAGGGCATTCAACTTGGGGTAATTTCACACTTTTCACTCTGTCATTTTACCACCAATCTTTGACAAGTTTTGGTGTAGTAATTTTGTGTGTGTTTTATTTCCACACACTTTGAAACTTAGGTATGAATTTAAAGGGGCTGTTCTATTTTATTGCCAAACAAAACATGTATATATGTTCAGCAACTTCCCCTGAGTATAGTGGTACCCCACATGTATAGGTTTGCTAGGTTTATGTGGTAGGTACAGGGCAAAATTTAGGATATGGTTATTGCAGGTTTAAAACGTGTATTTATTATGTAATACTTGTGACTACATTTCCTATCATGCTCAGCCAGCCAAAAGCTACCGTAGCAGAATAGGAAATGTAGTCTATAGTAGGAAGCACCGATTTTTGCTATCCTTGCTATCCTGCGGCTGCATGGATCAAATATCCAGCTGCTGCGGGCCCCTATCTACTGCTGGGGGCCAATGCAAAGCACTGGCCCCACTAGCAGTCTTTTTTTTTTAAATAAAATATCCCTAGAGGACCACAGACAGACATAACATAACATTGGTCCTCTAAGGAATAACTTCTTATTTTTATACAATTTATTATTATTAATTTTTTTTATTTATTTATTTATTTATTTATTATTTTTTTAATTTTTTTATTTAACTCTAACCTTAACCCTTTGGTTATGGTTAGTACAAACCCTAATTCTAACTCTAGGATTAGGGTTTTGATGAACTCTAACCCTAACCCAAGAGTTAGGATTAGCACAATAGGAAAAAAAAAAAAAAACGTTTTTTTTTTTTTAAATTAAAAAAATCCTTTGAGGGGAGCTGGTTGTTACTGGGGGGGACCATGGGGAGACTTCACACACTATATTTAGTCTCTCTCTGCCCCACGATCACCGTGGAGCAGGGAGTGACTACAGCTGTCAAAGCAGGCACCTATTAACATCCGGGCGCTGTGATTGGCTGTCACAGTGCCCGGATGTTTCCGGGGGGGTCCTCAACCGACATGGCTGAAGTGTCTCGGTATCGAGACACTTAGCCATGTCGTTGGTAGCGCGATCGCGGTATGCCAGCGTGCATACCGCGATCAGACCTGCATATGACGGTCCTGGACCGTCATCAGTCACGAAGGGAGATTTCACTATGACTGTCCAGGACCGTCATCGGTCGCGAAGGGGTTAAAACATTTCTATAAACGGATTTCATAAGATATGATAGAAACGTACTTAGATGACGTAACTTCTGTTTGCATCCAATAAATCCGAAAAGTGCTTAACATTTCTGTGTTAATACCAACAATGATAGCCTCCGAACAAAAAAGTCTCATTTCATCTATCCGTAAGAAACCCAAAATTTGAAACCAAACATGATAAGACAATACAAAACAATAAAGAAATGATTCTGCGTCCACATGGACATTATAGTAAGTACTTGTTGTGGCTCAAACACATCTGTTTAAATCTACTTTTATTCTCCACCTATCTCTTCCGTTTCCCCAATCTCTCTCCATCCTCCCTTTATCACCTTCCGCTACCTTAATTTTTGACCTCTCTTTGCTCATAAAAGCAGAATCTTGGGTCAGATCTTCCTTCACCTGACCAAAGATGAAGAAAGCTCTGACCCAAATTTCAAAACATGTCCGCCCCCTAACAGAGCTATACAGAGCAAAGAGAAGTCAGTATGGATTTTATTTGTATCCTTTTTCACATTGTATTTGTCTTAAAATTATTCATTTTTTATTACAAAGAATTTTAAGTGTCAAATTAATGTCCGGAAAGTGAAGCAACCATCAGGAACTTTACATTGCTGATTGTTCCACATTATGCATTATAATCAAAACCTTTGTTATCATTTCCATAATCTGAGAAATACAGTTGATTTAGCTTCTTTTTATTTAATATTATGATCCGTCCCATAATGTAACAGCTAAACACACGCAGATTAAGTCCACTGGTTTTAGTACCAATAATGGAGTTTTACAAGCTTTGGGATTAGAAATCTATTATTTCAGTAAAGATTCTTAATGGACAATGTGCTGCTATAATCACTGCTCTGGAGCAACACTGCTGTCAAATCAACTAAGACAAATAATATGACCTTACATAACAACAATAAATTAAATGGTGCCCTGAGTATCATCAATAATTTGCCATCATTTATTGCTTTATCAGCAGAAAAAAAAAAAAATCTTCCTTAAATAATGTGAGTCAGCTATATAAACTACAGAATATTTTTTACGTCCGACTTGAGAGGCATTTTCTGTTATATTCAGAGTTACGGCTTATAACGGTTTTTTATGACCATTTAGAAAAGTACTCTATAAATTATTTCGGAAGCTAAGGCTGCGGGAGTCTGCCAAAATCGCAGATTTTCCATTTTCTCTGAGTTTAAGCCATTTCATTATTGATATACTGACAAAAATGGGGTCTCCTACTGCAGCCTTTATCTTCATAACATGAAAGGAAAATGTTTTATTCATAATACTATATAGCCTTCATAACGGTATTTTACAAGTTTAAGTTTATGGCTCACAAAAAAAACAACATATGAGCTCAAATAGTGCACGCATTATGTGACTTAAGCAAGGAAGTCAAAAAGAATAAACTAGTATGAGAAAGTATACAGCAGTTAAAACAGTAACTACACACACCTCAAGATATCTTTGCAATAGTCAATTGCATGAGAAAAATGTTCTGTAAAATAAAATTGAAATGTAATCGGTTTATGTCTGAACCTGAGACCTACCTTAACTTTTGGCCTCAGGGAAATTATTTTTTAAAATGTGATAAAGAATTAAAACTTTAAACATACCAAGCATAGTGCCCATTCAGGTGAGGAGTGAAAATTCCCCTTTGTCACTTAGGCAGTGTTGCTGACCAGTTAAGTTGTCTATCCATTACTGCTCCCCTCCATGCTTAATATGTCCCCTACTACCTCCTAGAAAGAATATATAGGTCATTGTAAGTCGGTGGGCATTGTTCCATGGTCCCTTGAGAGTCAGTGGTTCGATAGATAGATAGACCTCAGATTGGATAGGATGACAGACCTCTGACTGGATAGATAGATTGGATAGGATGAGAGACCTCTGATTGGATAAGATGAGACCTCTGATTGGATAGATAGATGGGATAGGATGAGACCTCTGATTGGATAGATAGATTGGATAGGATGAGAGACCTCTGATTGGATAAGATGAGACCTCTGATTGGATAGATAGATTGGATAGGATGAGACCTCTGATTGGATAGATAGATTGGATAGGATGACAGACCTCTGATTGGATAGATAGATTGGATAGGATGAGAGACCTCTGATTGGATAAGATGAGACCTCTGATTGGATAGATAGATGGGATAGGATGAGACCTCTGATTGGATAGATAGATTGGATAGGATGAGAGACCTCTGATTGGATAAGATGAGACCTCTGATTGGATAGATAGATTGGATAGGATGAGACCTCTGATTGGATAGATAGATTGGATAGGATGACAGACCTCTGATTGGATAGATAGATTGGATAGGATGAGAGACCTCTGATTGGATAAGATGAGACCTCTGATTGGATAGATAGATGGGATAGGATGAGACCTCTGATTGGATAGATAGATTGGATAGGATGAGAGACCTCTGATTGGATAAGATGAGACCTCTGATTGGATAGATAGATTGGATAGGATGAGACCTCTGATTGGATAGATAGATTGGATAGGATGACAGACCTCTGATTGGATAGATAGATTGGATAGGATGAGAGACCTCTGATTGGATAAGATGAGACCTCTGATTGGATAGATAGATGGGATAGGATGAGACCTCTGATTGGATAGATAGATTGGATAGGATGAGAGACCTCTGATTGGATAAGATGAGACCTCTGATTGGATAGATAGATTGGATAGGATGAGACCTCTGATTGGATAGATAGATTGGATAGGATGACAGACCTCTGATTGGATAGATAGATTGGATAGTATGAGAGACCTCTGATTGGATAAGATGAGACCTCTGATTGGATAGATAGATGGGATAGGATGAGACCTCTGATTGGATAGATAGATTGGATAGGATGAGAGACCTCTGATTGGATAAGATGAGACCTCTGATTGGATAGATAGATTGGAAAAGATGAGACCTCTGATTGGATAGATAGATTGGATAGGATGACAGACCTCTGATTGGATAGATAGATTGGATAGGATGAGAGACCTCTGATTGGATAAGATGAGACCTCTGATTGGATAGATAGATGGGATAGGATGAGACCTCTGATTGGATAGATAGATTGGATAGGATGAGAGACCTCTGATTGGATAAGATGAGACCTCTGATTGGATAGATAGATTGGATAGGATGAGACCTCTGATTGGATAGATAGATTGGATAGGATGAGACCTCTGATTGGATAGATAGATTGGATAGGATGGGACCTCTGATTGGATAGATAGATTGGATAGGATGAGAGACCTCTGATTGGATAAGATGAGACCTCTGATTGGATAGATAGATTGGATAGGATGAGACCTCTGATTGGATAGATAGATTGGATAGGATGAGAGACCTCTGATTGGATAAGATGAGACCTCTGATTGGATAGATAGATTGGATAGCATGAGAGACCTCTGATTGGATAGATAGATTGGATAGGATGAGAGACCTATGATTGGATAGATAAATTGGATAGGATGAGACCTCTGACTGTTTGTAATTCTATGACTCCATTTCACCTGTAGGTTTGCAGGATTTGTAAGAATTCACTGCACCAGGTGTAGCCTCCTGTTAACCTATTCAAGTTATAATTAGCTGATGTCATCATCATTATGTACAATATGCTACCTCCATGTTTAACGGAGCTTATCATCCTTGTCACTCCTCTTCGAAGATACATACAATGCATTGATTCCATAGGTCATCAACCAAGAGACTGAGCAGATACCCACCAAATTATACCCCCAGAGGATTATGGATCATGATATACTCATTTATAAGGTTTTGGAACAAATGATTGAGAATTGTGCTCATGAACATATGTGTCAAATCATCAGATAGTATAGGAAAACTTTACACCAACTCATGGAGGACTTAAAAAACCATCAAAAATCTCTATTAATAAATATTTTTTTGGAAACCAAATTATGCATAGCAAGGGCGTGGAAAAGTTCATCCACCCCCTCATGGTGGAGAAATCTGTGCTCAGATTCAATTCCAGGCAGGCGCAGAGAGAGTTTTTTACGGATCGGATAAGGTCACATGGGAAGAGATATGGTCTGATTGGGACCTGAAATGCAAGCGTGGAGAGTTGTAGCCCCTGTGCGTTGAAGTTAGGATATATGCCCCCTCGAACCCGCTAATTAAAACTGATGTTTCCTATCTATCTCTTTATACTTAAAAAATAGTTTTGAATACATTAAGAAACAGAGATATATATATGCTCTGTCTAATATCTCTTGAATTGTATGTGAAGTATTGAATGTTTTAATATTGTTAGTCATGTATTTTAATGTTGTTAGTCTTTTGATATAATCAATAAAGAATTATAAATATAAAAAAAAAAAAGAAGTTTTTAATTATATACTAGAAAATAAGGGGTACAAACTGGCTCTCAGGCAACCTTCTTTGCAGTTATATAACCTTAGACACTATTGGGAAGAATGGGAAACAAAGATTAAAAGATATTATAGGTTTTGATTACTTGTATAAAGAAAATATTTGAAAAATTGTTTGACAACAAAAAAATGTTTTATTCTATTACGCGATGATCACAACTAGGTATTGTTGTGTCATTTTTTGTATACTAGAATTGGTTATAGTCATTAGAATTTAATTTGAGAAAAAAAGAAAGAAGCTATTGTGGATGGATGCACTCCCCTTCCCCCTTTTTTTTTGCCCCCCCCCCCCTCCTAATTTTCTATTTTTTGTTATATTTATTAACATTGTCATTTAATTGCATAATTAATTCATACCAATATGCTATCACAATTTCTACTTTTGCTGGTCTGTTTGTTTAGAGGCTGAAGAAGTTCCCCGAATGAAACGCGTCCCTCCTGTTAAGTGAAGTTACCTGGCCAGGTTCTAAATTCTTCCTTCCTTACTGAAAAGCACGTTTTTGTATCCATGTACTATTCATGGTATTTTGCTAACCTAATCAGCAAGTGAGTAATTTGACACTCTACCTGTGGTTACATTTGTATCTGTGTCTGTTCATTTGTATTTAAAGGCACATATCATTGTTTCTTGTTTTTAACAATTTATTGTAATTTTTTGTTACATTTGTGTATATTTTTCTATATGTATTTATATATTGCATTTGTTTTTATATATTATTAAATTTATATATTTTATATTAATTTACTATCTTTGGTTTTTTATATTGATTGACACTTACTTTCTTTAACTGCCAAGCGCTGTCTACTCACCTTCCCATGCTATAACAATAAAAACTGACTATGAAGTGCCTGATCAATACTTTCATCACTGATTTAAGTATGGACTGGATAGATTGGTATTTACTTATTTATTTGTTTTTCTGTATAACATATATGGTATTTTCTGTTTCATTGTAAAAGTTATTGTAAAAATATGTATTTAATAAAATAAATACCGGTATAAAAAAAAAAAAAAATTATTCTCATTGGTTCCTGTAGCAAGAAAAAAATAAATGACTTTTACATTTAGTGACTGATGTTTCTTGCAAACTGCTGAAAGTTCACCTCGCTGTAACTTTTATATTTTTTAGCAATGCAAAAAATTAAAAAACATGTATTTTAAAGTACTTTGAAAGCACATTAATATGCATTAATATTTGGTAGATGCATTTTGGGCACTAGTCAGTCACTTTAAAATAAATATATTTTACACACAAAAATGTGTATATACTATCCTAATATATTGACGTTATATTTTATTATAGCATATTTACATGAATATAAGCATTTTAAAATTTTAATAAAAACATATTTTGTATTATTTTATGTTCATTTACTTTTATTTTTTGATTTGATTTAATTCTGGGCCATATCAGAAGGACTTCAGCTATTCTCACAATAGCTGAAATCCTCCCAAAATTGCCCTGAAATAAGCTGAAGTCCTCCCTATAGATGTCTATGGGGAGTGCCCAGGCTACCAAAATCTCAGAATGTAAATTGGCCGCGTATGACGATTTTTGTGCTGATAACTTTAGAAATTTCTAAATAGCCCAAATTTAAGGGCTACTCGGCTCACCAACGTGATCCAAATGGATTTCCGATTTTCTCATGTGTCAACCTATAGTAATTAAATCAGTGTACTAAACTGAGTGCCATTCCTATTGACATATCAATATTAAAAACATAAGACATAAAGACATAAAACTCTATTTTTTTTATTTCCCTGAGCAGCAATTTAAGAGTACCCAACAATGAATAAAAAATTAATCAATCAGATAGTACCATGAATCACCTCCCACCCACCAATAACAGTCCATAACATTCCATAAACTTCCTCTTCCCTCAAGATAAATACCACTTTTTTCTGTCTTACTTATACTTGCAATATATTTGTGCTTGTGTGATTTACTGTTTTTCCCTCATTTGAGGTTCATGCTGGGGACCTCTTGCATAGTTGTGTCACTTTCCATTTTGATTTTATCTTATATTTTATATTCGTTGGCTTTTTCTTACCTTGGGGTGGTGATGTCCCTCCCTCCATTCTCCCATCGGCGAACTCCCATCCCAGCCCATTTTGCTGGGGGTTTTTGCGTTTTCTTCACATGGTATCGTGTGAACGACATTTTAGAAGCGTTTCTGCCTGCAATTTTGACTGTTGCACAGCCTATTTATAATATTCCTTTCTTTTATGTCATGTATGGATTGATTTTTCTCCTGTGTTTAATTGCTTATACTGTATTTGCTTGAATATAAGACGACCCTGATTATAAGACGACCCCCCAAACTATGGATATTCCTTTAGGAAAAAAACTAAAAGCCTGAATATAAGACTACCCTATAGGAAAAAAGTTTAACTTAACTTAAACTTAATTTAATAAAAACCTTATGATATTAAAAAAATGCATTTCTTGTTTTTATTTACATTTTATGTGCCAATGCTCCCTCCAACGGTGTCTGTCTCTCTCCCCCCACCCTCCCCCCAATGTTGTCTGTCTCTCTCCCCAACCCTCCCCCCAATGTTGTCTGTCTTCCCCTCCCCCTCCCCCCAATGTTGTCTGTCTTCCCCCCACCATTGTCTGGCTCCCCCCTTCCCCCTAACATAGCCTCCCTGGTGGCTAGTGGGGGCAGCTGGGGGATGTCTGCACGATATGTACAGACATCCCCCGCCTGCCCATATCTCCCTGGTGGCTAGTGGGGACAGCCGGTCCGTCATCATAGACGGAAGTGTTGGCAGCATGGTGGATGTCTGCACTATCATGCAGACATCCCCCGGCTGCCCAAATATCATTGTTGGCCAGTGGAGCCAGCCGGAGGATGTCTGCACGATACGCGCAGACATCCTCCGCTGCTGCCCTGCACTTCCGCCAGGACTTTTATGATGAAGCCGGAAGGACCCAGCTTCATCATAGAAGTCCCGGCGGTTGTGCCGGCCTTCAGGGGAGGATGTCTGCTCGCATCGCACAGATATCCACCTGCTGTTAGCGAGGGGGATCCAGGTCCCCAGCAGCTCTGCGGGGGACCTGGATCCATGTCTTATAATCTGACCTCGATTTGAAGTCAGATAAGACGACCTCGAATATAAGACTAAGGGTATTTTTCTGAAAAAAACCTTGTCTTATATTCGAGCAAATACGGTATATTCAGCCCTATGTCTAATGATAAGAAACTACCTACCTCTTTGGAGGTTTCCAGTTTAGATTCCCAGGGCCCCGCTGACATTGGGAATTCTGAGGAATTCCATAAATTATTGGATAATACCATTGCGAAGTCTATGTCAGCAAATTTAACCTCATCAATTACGTCAGCCTTTAAGGCCTCCCAAACTACAGAGAGCCCCCCCTCAGGATTTATCAGAAAGACAACAACCTGCTATGATAGGGTACAAGGCTATGGCCAAGCTAAAAACACCCCTCCAAAACATTACATTCAGGCATGTTTAGCCATGCCTCAGATGTCGCTTCACCACCGCGCAAGAGATCCCTCTGCAGGTTCAAAACTGGTGAGAACTTGCAAAGTGGTCAAAACCTCAAGTGATTCAGACTCATATCAGAGTAGGAGTTTGATGGGTCTGATAGTACCAACCACGATGACATACATGATAAGTTAACTATGGCTGCAAACCCTTTATAACTGGTGACGGACATTCTACTGTACCCACAGGGTGAGCCCCTGTTCAAACCAGAGCAGCTCCATCACCCACACTCCGCTGAATGGATCCCTTCCACCCACGTGGCCAATTACCTGGGCTTGAGAGTAAGAAAACCCCTGGATAAACCTACCAGGAACAAACTAAGGGTAGAATGCCCAAGGCCCACTGTGCCAGATCTGGCAAGTCAGACACCTGAGGTAGACCCTCGCATTGCCCAGTTCCTAACCAAAATGGGCTGGGACCCCAGGAAAGGGCTAGACTACTCGCTCAAGAGTTGTCAAGATAAAGTATTAGACATTCTGGGGCCACTGACAAAAGTATTTGAACTGGCTGAATCAGCCATTGGAGAGGGCCAGATTATTGACCCCACCATTTTACAAGAAGGCCATCCTCCTAAGAATTGAGCCAAAGCTGGTAACTATGTCCTAGAACCCAGACCAAAGGCTAATAGCCTTCTTTTCGGGTAATACTTTGTAAAAGACCTCGGTTCATATGTCCAAACTTTTACTGCACTAGACAGTATGAAGAGAGTCTTTAAGCAGAAGGTTTTTTTAGGAGCCAGCAGATATAGAGGCCATCCAAAGAGGACATTACCGCAGTCCCAGCGACCTCCAGCACTCCAGACATCTTCTCTTGCTGGGGGATTAGATGGTCAAACAAGACCACCAAGACGCGTACCTCTCCCTCCCCATCACGCTAGAGCATCAGGATCTCCTACAGTTTGAATGGAGTGCGAGAAGGTGGAAGTTCACCTGCCTCCCATTCGGCCTCTCCTCAGACCCATGGTGTTTTACCAAGCTCCTGAAACCAGTGGTGACTGCCTTACACAGGAAGGGTGTGAGACTCATTATATATTTAGACGACATACTCATACTATTTCAAAGTATACAGTAGAGTCGCTTCACCTGCACCTGTCTTGGATGGTAGAACTTTTACAGAGTCTGGTTTTCCTACTGAATTGAGACAAATTGATATTGAACCCTACCCAGTCGATTGTGTTCCTGATTTTTGTTATAGACTTGTTCAAATGGTAGCTTCTCCTCCCTTTGGTCTAGGTAAAAAAGGAGATCAAGAGGGTTCTTCATTGTCAGATGTTCCCAATACGTCACCTCTCGAAAATCATAGGCCTATTGTCGGTGTCAATTCAAGCGATCTTTCCCGGACTGTTGCATTACTGGGCCTTGAAACATCTAAAGATCCAGTCGCTCCATCATAATCTTTCCTATGACTGCACCATCCTGCGGGACTACAAGGCGGCAGAGGAACTCACTTGGGGTTGAGTCATATGGACGCATGGAACGGCAGATTGATCTTCGGCTCTTCTTCGGATTTAGTCATAGCCTCAGACGCGAGTCTACACGGGTACAGTGGGTACTTATGCAGTCTGCAGTTTTACTTGAAATGCCATGCATTGTTCAGTTCTGCTTTGTATGGATACTATATTGTCAGTTTGGTATGTCAACGATCTGGGTGGCACGAGATCTCAGACTCTTTCCCACAACGTGACAGTACAGGCGATCCATATTCCAGGCTTCTCCAGTACTAGAGCAGACTGTAGCACTAGGTATCTCAGAGATGACAGCGACTGGCGCCTCCTACCATCAGTGTTTTAACGGCTTCAAGTAATGTGAGGTCCCTTGGACCTAGACTTATTTGAGTACCATCTGAACAAACAGTGTCCACTTTACTACAGTTGGAGGCCAGACCCGGAAGTGGTAGTGACTGACACTTTCCGCCAACCATGGCCACATCTGAGACATTACGCTTTTCCTCCATTCTGTCTCATAGCACGTGCTCTGGTTCCAGACATTGTTGGAGGTGTCAATAGATTGGCCACGTATTCTTCCAGTGAACCCGGACTTTTTAACGGACCCGAAGGGAAGTATCACCCTTTAATCAGCTCAGACCAACTTCAGTTACTAGAGTGGTTAGTTTCCGGGGACCCTGGTGGATGTCAGACATTCCACAAGCAAATTTGAAGAGGGTCTAGCTTATCGCTCGTTGAATGTGTGATGATCGGCTATTTCGGCAGCTTATGTGGGAGTTAATGGAGTTCCCTTAGGCAAGCAAGCACTAATCTGTAGGTTATTGAGAGCTATGAGACTATCCAGACCTCCTCGTCCTAGATACTCCACATTGTGGGATGTTAACTGGTTGCTGTGGTTGTTGGAGCATTGGCCCGATAATGCAGATTTGTCGTTACAACAGTTGTCTGCAAAACTGGTTACTTTATGCTGTCTGATTTTTTTGTAAACACGTTTCCGATGTTTGAGCTCTAGACGTTGATGCCAGATCATTTAGCCCCACTGGGGTTATGTTTGACATTTCTAGTCATACCAAAACGTCTATTAAATCGATTTTCTATCCTGAATTTCCTGATCATCCTCGACTGTGCCTGGTCTTATGTCTTAAAGAGTATGAGTCTTGAATGTCGCAGTTCCGCACAGGCTTACAATCTGTTCTGAGCTATCTGACAACTACACAATCTGGTTTTCACAGTATACCTGGCTAGGTGGGTCAAATGGGTCCTCAAGTTAGCCGGGGTTTGACATATCTATTTTTGGCCCTCATTCTATCAGGGGCATCTTCAGTTTTCTCCTCAGGTTGTAGATTGGATGATATTTTGAGAACTGCAGACTGGTCTTGAGAATCTATGTTTAGGGAATTCTATTTTCGTCCAGATAACCATGTTGCTTTTTTGATGATTCACCAGCTTTAAAATTGCATAATATGAGCCTCCGTGTCTTTACTAGATTTTGCTAAGTCATTATTCCCCCTGATTTACTTGGATTCCCATCCCTTTTTTAATTGGTCATTTATTGTGGTTATTCTTGTTTTTTTCTGATTAAGAATGTTATAATTTATCATCCTTGTTTATTGATTTGTGGTTGCGTATATTATCTATATCGCTGAGTTATTAGATTTTTCTGGCATGAAAACAAATTTGACAAAATATCTATCGCCCCCTTTTTAACTTTCTAGGAAGATGACATTCCTGTGTTCATCTGGCACCTTCATGAGACTCAGCTCATCACTTGTATCTTCTTTGTTACTCATTTGTATTGACTTCTCGTTCTTGTTTTGAAAGTTTGATGGGATTGTACATTTGTTATCCTAAGAAAGAGGACATTTATGGAATGTTATGGACTGTTGTTGGTGGGTGAGAGATGTTTCATGGTACTATCTTATTGGTTAATTTTTTATTAGTTGATGGGTACTCTTAAATTGCTGCTGAGGGAAGTAAAGAGAGAGTTTTAAGCATAATACTTGCCGCCGTGTCTTTATGAATCATGACTTTACGTCATGAATTAGCAAAACCTAGTAATTTTGTCATCTATACAAATGCTTAACTTTGTGTGTTGTTGTCTTTTCCAGTAGAAATGTCATGTCTGCTTGAGCAATAAACTTTGACATTTCAAATGGAACGGTCTTGTTTTTCAACCTAATAAAAAAAAAGTATTGATTCTTGTGTTGGAAAAAGTTGTAAGCAATGAGAGAAAAAAAAATAACACAAAACAAATCACTGTTTGTAACAGAGACGTTTCTCTTGTATGCTTGGGTTAATAATGAGAAAACAATATTTATTTTTACTGTGGAAAGTTATGAAGAGTCATTTCCATGTATTTAAAACTTGATTGATACAATTTGCAGAGGACAACTGAAAATACTTATTTTCCCAATGATTTTGACCTTTTTTACAGCAATAAGTTTTCAAAGGCCAAACTGTTGAAACTGTACAGTCCTTACAATTGATTAGTGGCTGAATTGGAAACAGTTATAGTTAGACTTTGATGTGTTTGTGTTATAGATTATCATAACTATGTTATGTCCTATCCTTAAAAATAATTATTCAGTAATTAATTTCAAAGTAATTGTGAGCTGTTCCAGATATTGGCATTCATCGTCATCCTTTCAAAGTGCATTGAGATTATAATTCCTTAATTATTTTATGTCCTTCGTGTATCAAATCATCTCGGCTAAATGAAAATTCTCATTTAATGTCATACAATATTTGATCCATGCTTGTAGGTTATAGATTACAACTACTTTGTTACAATTTAGAATTTTGAAATGGAACAGTAGAATATAAAGGCCTACTTAACAATTGGAATTCATCTGAAAATCATTTCAAAGCTGTTCATCCTCCAAAACATTTAATTAAAATCATAGAAACACACACACAGCACAAAAGGTCTTCTAATCACATTTATTATATTGGAAAAAGCATTTTTTTTTCAAATAATTCTATCATACCGTATAAATGAATATAGTTTTAGAAAAGTAGAATGAAACAAATTATTTCACCCATTTAGTAAGGCAGTGTAGTGTTTTTGCTAGATTAAACTAATTGTGTCACATTTCCAGCTCTAAGATGACATGGAAGAGAAATATAGATCAAATGGTCAGTCCTTTTGCTTTAAATACTGTGACTAAGTTTAAGGTTAACAATATTTTTTACAGTCCATGATGCTTTAGTTGACAATACTATACTTAGTGTAGGAAAACTGTCACTTACCACCAAAATGTGCAAAATAGGTATAGTATATTTGATTTAATCAGGGTATCTGAGTTTTTTCAGAAATAGACAGACATGCACATGTGTATCAGGCCCAAGATGATGTAAGCACCAAAACGCCACTTTTAGCTCCTGGCCACCGATCACAAGCTGATCGGTAGCCAGGAACACAATGGCAGACCTGTTTTATCTCTAATAGACCCTGTGGATCCCTGCTAAAAGATCATCCCAACATCACGTGACATCATGGAAAAGTGTCAAAACCCAGAACTTCGGGCACAGACTGATTCGGTAAAATGAAGGAACTATACTTTAAGGTCCTCCACAGGTGGTACATGGTACCAGTAAGATTGAACAAAATTAATAATGCAGCGGCAACAACATGCTGGAGATGCCATAGGCATCCGGGTACCATGTTCCACGTCTGGTGGAAAATCGGACAGAATTAAAGGACAGCATGGAACATTTGCTGCTTAGGCTGTTTGGTACTCCCTCAAATGTTCTTATTTCACGTAAACCTTCCAAACCCAAATAAGTACGGTAAATCGTTAATAATAAATGTTTTTCTAGCTTGTAAAATCGTGATAGCCAGATATTGGCTTGGATCTGATTTACCAGTACGGAGGGAGTTGATTACTCAGATACATTATCAGTATACTATGGAAAGATATTTCCATGTAATTAATGCCTTTCTACAGAAATATGAAAAAATCGAGGATAAATGGAAAAACATCACATCTCTCCTACAAGTTCTGACATATTTCCACTCAGGTATACCCAGCAGGCAACACCAGTAGATCTCAGCCCCTCCTTATTAACAGCATAAATGGTGGTATGTGTGTATGTAGGTTTGAATGTTAGTATGTATGTATGCAGGTAATTTAGGTAAGAGTATATGGGCCGAATGCTCAGAGAAGAATATGAAGAGACATTAACTGCACTTTATTTATATATATTATTTGTAGGAACATCTGTACTTTCTTCTTTACTGATATCATTAACCTTGATTGTTGTCCTATGAACTCCTCGGCACTGTACTCTTAATTATTCTTTCCTTATCTGTTCTTTTTTTTTTTATCATGCTCAAAATTGATATGTCACTACTATTTGTACAATCTAATTGAACAGAAAACAAAAAATGTACAAATACTAAAATGAAGCCGGTTCTCGCTTTGAGCATCGGCTCCATTTTCCCTGTCAAAGAAGCCTCATTTGGCAGGTAGGATCATGCTGTAAGTCATTGCAGCGGGATCCGTGCACAGCTCACCACGCGGAGCTGCGATGAACTGTTAAATGCTGGACGTTCAATGTCGTCCTAGCGTCTTTTAGGATCATTAAAATTAGGACAGCATAGAACGTCCTAGCATCATAAAGAAGTTAATTGCAGTAACAGTGAAGACTAACTTGCTAGCCATAGAGAATGTGTTCTTGATTACCAGAGACATCACAATGGGGCCCATTCACATAAACGGACAAGTTAACTGCAAGGGAGGCAAGATGGCAAGCTGGCGATGCAACAGTGTTATAATGTTGGGAAGATATTTAGGCCTACAAGTTTTAGATTTTCCTTTATACATTGCATTTCATAGGGATGAAGTAGAAACACATCTAACTCCCAACTCCTGAATTTTATTTACTCTTTTGCAGATAAATAAAGAGAGAAAGACAGTCAAGCAGGCAAGTGAAAAGTCAAACCGACAGTTAGATATAGCTAGATAAAGATTTTTTTTTTCAGCTCCTTATTTGTTCAGAGGAAACTAAAATAGCCTATGCACTCTTATCTGTCAGGGGATCAGCTCAAACAAAGTAATATTTACTGCTTGGAGTCTTTGTGACCCTGACGACTTAGGCATTTTCACAGAGAATACAGAGTACATATGTATATTTTCTACATTCTCTTTACCGATCACCGTTATGTGAAGACGTTTGTTTTGGAATACCTTATAGGGAACGCCGTCATTCCTGAATCGTTGCATAAAAGAACAAATTGAATCCCCCCCCCCCCCCCCCCCCCGTGTGATGCTGATACATGATAATAAAGGTAACATACAGTACAAAATGTATAAAGGAAAACAGCTGTAAACTCTTTCCTGCAGGCAAATAGTCATCATCCAAACTGCCTAATTAGGTGCATCCCTACTGACCACTTCCTCCGGGTATGGGGAACAGCTCAGCAGAAGAAGATTTTCAGCAGGAGGTAAGCTTGTTAAGAAATCTAAAGGTTAAGTTCCCAAGGATACAGAAATAGCACATGCAGCATCTAAAACGGATAAAGAATTATCCTACTGCACGTGTAGAATCTACTGCAGCAAGCACATTATAGGTTTATTACATAGTTCTAGATACTATTGGTAAAACAGAAATATTTTTGTTGATAAAAAAAAAAAGCAAAAAAACAACCACAAATATTTAAAAAAAAAATTAGGCACAATTTCCTCTTTTCAATAAAACCCCAATGCCTTGTTTGTTGTTTAGTCAGGGGTGGATCCAGAGTCTGGTCTCAGAAAGGGGCACTGCCAGATTGTTTTGTGGTGTCACACTGTAGCTTATTAAAGACACTGACTGTTTATTGGCCAGAAACCTATTTTTAGTCTCCTCGCACAGCCAGCCCTACACTGCGTTTGTGACTTGAGTGGAGCCTGTTAGGAGCAGTTGCAAACCATCCCCTCCACCCCCCCAGTGTTTCAGACATGTCTGCTAACTGTAATTATGTTAGCCTAGAGCAGTGGCATCACAAGGGGGGTGTAGACCGCACTAGGTGATACCCCCAGAGGGTGTGACCCCCGTGCTGTCTACATATTCTTCGCAGTGAAAATTGTCTGTGGCATATTAGTGGCAAAATAATACTGACATATTATTGGGCAAATTGGCTGTGGCTTGTTAATGGCAAATAATACTGGCATATTATTGGGTAAATTGGTTTTGGGTTTTTAATGGCAAAATAATACTGGCATATTGGGCAAACTGGTTGTGGCTTTTTAATGGTAAAATAATACTGACATATTATTGAGCAAATTGGCTGTGGCTTATTAATTGCAAAATGATACTGGCATATTATTGGGCAAATTGGTTTTGGCTTTTTAATGACAAAATAATGCTGACATGTTAATGGCACAATAATAATGGCATATTGGGCAAATTGGCTGTGGCTTATTAATTGCAAAATAATACTGGCATTTCAATGGCAAAATAATACTGGCATATTAATGGGCAAAGTGGCTGTGGCATATTAATGGGAAAATTAGCTGTGGCCTTTCATGGACAAACTAACACTGGCATATTCATGAGCAAATTGGCTATGGCATATTTAATGGGAAAATCGGCTATGCATATTTAATGGACAAACTGTGGCATATTTTACATGGCAAACTGACTGGTGCATATGTTAATGACAAAGTGGCATGTTAACTGGTACCTGTCAGTGGTTTATTTTTATTGGCAAAGTGATGCTGTGGAATGTTCTGTGATGCAAAATAACATGTTCTGGGGGACAGAGTGGCACTGTGGCATGCCAAATTGCGTGGGTGCAATCTTGAATGTGGCATAACTAGGGGGCTCCTGTGTGTGGCATAATTAAGGGGCTCCTGTGTGTGGCATAATTAAGGTGCTCCTGTGTGTGGCAAAATTAAGGGGGCTCCTTTGTGAGGCATAAATAATGGGGCTTCTGTGTGTGTGGCACAGTTATGGGCTTCTATATGTGACATAATTTGTGGGGCTCCTGTATGGCATATTTAATGGGCCATTTGTACGGCATTACTAAGAAACCTGTTTGGCATGGTATTGGAGGAAATCTAGGGGGGATGACACCCTTCAGTGAATAGATGATAATGAAAAAAATGTTTTTAGATACATATACTTATCTCCTGGTTGAACTCAAAGTGCTTTTAGTGCATGGTCTCAGCTGAATAATAGATGCTATAAGACACTCATATATCAACTAAAGGATCAAAGGATTAAACAGGCAATGCAGGGAGAGTGATTACCAATATAATATGGATGTTCATCTATGTACATTAGCTGAAGGAACTTGGACTGAAGCACACAGGGCACTGAATAACCCTCATGGCTACGTGGCTACTGAGCATATTGAGTGAATCATTTTTAGAAAGGTGGTATGCCTATTGGATATAATACTTAGCATGTAAATGGAGTTGTCAGGCATCTGTGTTTTCAAACTATGAGTTGGACATTAATCACACAAAGTAGGAATTATAATGTGATCATGTTGTTTATATTTCTTGACAGACAAAACAAACATGTTCCCATAGAAAAGGACATTACTATATGCTATATTTAAATGCATATATATGGGAAATAGACCTTGGGACATATAAAACCCATTTATGAAAAGTATATATGTTAATGTAAACCATCAGACTTGTTTTAATGAATCACATTGTGTGAGCAAGAGTTTTAATATTTTATCTATGAAAGCTAATTAATATTTTGATTATAAATTGTCAAATTAAACCAGCTAAGAATTCATGGTTTTGTGTGGGTTAATCATATAGTCCCTCATGGGAATATGACTTTTAACTACAGTTGAACACTATTTTTAACATTTAAATTATGGCACAAGAATACAGTTTGGCAAGAAATGTGTGCGTAATATATTTTCTTTTCATAGATTTAAATGGGTTCATGGTGCAGAGAAGGTTTATTGAAAATATGACTTTCAGCAACTAATATAGTGGTTATTTTCAATTCTAAGTGAATATTCCTAATTAGAGTTGAGCGGACACCTGGATGTTCTGGTTCGGACGAACTTCGGGAAAAAGTCCGGGTTTGGGCTCGAACTTGACCCCGAACCCCATTGAAGTCAATGGGGACCCGAACTTTTGGCCACTAAAATGCCTCTAAAAAAGTCCTGGAAAGGGCTAGAGGGCTGTAAAATGAAGTAAAATGTGGGTGAGTGTCCCCATTCATACGAATAGGTCAATTGACCTATTCGTATGAATGGGTACTGTATTTTGGTTTATAGAATAGCAATAGCATTACATGTATTCCATAAACCGAAAGTCTATAAACCGAAAGACATTCGGTTTATAGACTTTCGGTTTATAGAATACATGTAATGCTATTGCTATTCTATAAAAAGAAAGTCTATAAACAGAATGACTTTCGGTTTATAGACTTTCGGTTTATGGAATGCATGTAATACTATTGGCTTTCTATAAACCGAAATAGAGTCCTCATTCATAAGAATTTCTTATGAATGGGGACTCTATTTCGGTTTATAGAAATCCAATAGCATTACATACAATGTAATCGTCCAAAAACCCGAACAGTACGGTGCGGGTTAGCTCAACACTATTCTTAATTAAAAGAGTGGGAGAGTTTCTATAAAATCAGACCTCAACTCATCTCACCTCAGCTCACCTGTAACTCACCTTTTAGTGAATAGCACCCATAGTGATATATCTGATGAGGTAAATGTAAGTATTAAGGAACTGCACTTACTTTTTGTTATATCTTTATTTTCTTTATTTTTATTTTCTTTTGATATATACAGCACTTGTTACTGAATTTTAAAGGGACACTCCTGGCTCAAAAAAAGTGTTAAATGATCACAGTAAAAGCTATGATCACCTATAGATGGTTTAGCATGCACAGTCTCCACTAATTGCAAATAAATTCAGTTGTAGTGTCTCTTTAAACAGTGTCAGTTTAAGAAATCTTCTACCTTGAATTTGTATATTGCAAACCTAATAGACATAAAAATTTTAATTGTGTGCAGAAGAGCAAAAAACTTGCTCCATGAATTGTCTTGTTCATTATACCCTTATATATGCACTGTGATGTACTCCCCCTTTTCTTTCTGTACACCATTTCTTACCTGAAAATATATAAAATTATTTGAAGGAAAGCAGAAAGTGGTATCACACTTTAAGTGTAGATTGCAGCTTGCCAGAAGAGTACTCCTCCAGTACTCGTCACAAATAGTATACAAAGGAATGGGAGCACCCGCAGGGCCGGCCTTAGGGGTGTACACGCAGGGGGCGCCAGAGCAGTGACCTGCCGGGAAGTTGAAGAAAAAAAAAAGTGTTTCTAAGTGAGGTGACCTGCTGCTGTCAATCATTACAGAGGGGAGCAGAGGAAATGACTCACCATATCCCCGCCCCAAGCCCTGATCGTGAAGAGCTTGCACGAGGGAGCAGGTCTGTGCTCGCTCAACAGCACTGATGGCCAGGAGGGTGCCCCACAGACCAACAGGGACTAGTCTCCCCCCAGGCCCGAAAGGTAGGATCCTGGGAGGGAGGCTAATACTAGCAATTTTATTTTATTTAAAAAAAAAATCTCTTCTTCTGTGAACTACAACTCCCATGGTTGGCTAAGCATCATGGGAATTGTAGTTCACAGCTATAATCTGCAGCCTTAGCTACCGCTGAATGCACTTCCCATGATGCTCAGCCAGCAGCATGGAAACATTATGTCTGGCTAAGCCTTATGGGAAATGTAGTTAACAGCAGATGGTGTGACGGTTGTTAGTTGTGTACTACAACTCTCATGATGCCTAGTCATGATGGACACCTGGCTGAGCATAATGGGAATTGTAGTTCACAACGAACAGCACCTGTGAGTGCAATGGCAAGGGATATAGGGATAATAATGGGGGGCCGAGGAAGTAAATAAAAACCAGCAATGTTTTCATTTTATTTAAATATGTTTTATTACCTGTTAACTATTCCGTAGCCACTGACTGTGATGGGGGCACTGGATGGATGGTCTCTCACAGGGCGCCGGAACACCTAAGGCCGACCCTGAGCACAGGTACATGAAAAGGAGAAAAGCAATATAGTGTGATACAGTAAAGGCAGTGGGTAAGCCGCAAATAACCAGTGCTCTCACGGAAAATCTTCGTGCATAGCGCCCATCAACATTGTTGCCTTTACTGTATCACACTATATTGCTTTTCTCCTATTCATGTACCCCTCTTGGGGTTAATAAAATTCAATATAAATAGAAAATAAACAAGCATAGAAAGGATAGAGTTCCATCTGCAGTAGTTCACTCCACAGTGACCAGTTGGTATGGTGAATCCTGCACAGAAGTAGCATACAATTTGTATATCCAGCTTCTGGTAACTATAAAACTCCAAACATGTTCTCCAGAGGACTTTTTCAAGGAGTAGCTAAATATTACATCTTGTTACAATTTATGTTTTTGCATTCTATATGCCCATATAATTTAAGGAGTTATCTACTATTATCATCATTATTATTGTATGTCATATAATTTTGGATGTATCCAGGTATATCTTTCTTAAATTAATGAACCGAATACAAATGTCTACTGTATTTCTTTATGGAAGATATCAGACAGGGCATAGTGTAGAACAAGAAAAATATTGCTAAAACCAGTGTTAAATATTCCAGCTGCTGAGAGCGGATACATTGTGGAGCCTGGGGGGCAATGCTGATTGATTAATTCTGGGACTGCACTCATGTCCAATATATGAGCTCATTATCTCTCAAATATTTGGCTGTTGATTGATCATATACAATATTCATTTGGGTGAAGATGTTCTCAAAGCACATATCCTACTTGACTTATAAGTTACACATTGGAAAATCCCAAGAGTAATGCAAATTAAGTGTTTGTGCTCTAGGTTGGATACCATATTTCCCCCCTTGTACGTAATATGAATCTTGTCCAGCTGCCCCATGAACATCAAACATCCAAGCCCACCCTGTTAAATATATTTTCTTTTTGACAAGTTAAATTAATATCCACTGAGCATCAGTGGGCTGTAGTTAAGGAGCATGACAACAGGGGTTTAAGCAGGTGCAATGCACCCAGGTCCATCGCTTTAAGGGGGTCTATAACAGACCCTCAAATAGTACAGCCACAGTTTGTCAGTGTATCCCGGCTGTTGTGGATTTAATATACTATTTTTCTGAGCTAGCCAAGAGTCCCCTTCCATGAGTCAGTATTTATCTTATTGTTGGATTTATTTAAAAAATGATATTCTATAGAACTACGGTATATAGTTTAATGATGTTTCATAGAACAAAGAGAAGTCATATGATCTGATGCAAACAAGAATTTGCATAAACTTTTTCTTAAACCTCTCTTAAATAAGCACTAACATTTTTTTCTCTCCAATGACAGTAGCCAGTGATGAGAAAAAAACTAATTAAGGTAAAATTCTATGGTACAAAGATAATATAATATAAGAGTTCTCATTTTTATTCCCAGGGGTCTTGCACAGCTATAATTTGTTTTTGGTTGTGTTGTTGATATTATCCTTCTTAGGCCAATTAAAAAACCATATCTATAATATTTATGTAGTGCTAATTACCAATATTTCATTTCCTATTAAACATTTTAGCATTATGTATAATTTCAGTAACAGTTTTAGGTGAAAACTAATAAGTATAACATTCAATGAGTAACAATCTCTACCTTACATGACCTACAGATAAAATACCATCTTTTTTTGAGAAATAGTTTTAATAGTGTTCACTGAATGCTAGGTAAATCCTATTTTTAAAAAAATGTGAGTTGTTTCAACTGAATTGTGGAAAAAGAAAACAATGCTTCCATTGCCCAGTAGTGAAAGTGTTAAATGCTATTGAACTGTACATCCAGCTTCTCCTAGGAAGCAGAGCCTGGAGGCTGTGATGTGAAAAGCTTGGTGCTTCACATATTGCAGAATTGCTACTTTGTTTTATTTGCTAGTAATCAGCTCAGCTGTCCAGTTAGGTTACTGACATTAGCTGGTGCACTGGGATGGACAGAATTTATTCTGCATTTGTTTGTTTTTTTTTGCTATCGTACACTGTGTAACTTTTCTCCCTTCCCAGTTATGCTGACTGTGGTTTATTTAAAAACCTGAAACTTGTGCTTCGAGGGGGGTCTTTTCACTAATTGATTAAATATCGTTAATTGGCTAAAGTGTTGTAAAACATAGACATTATATAGCATTTAACCCCAAGGTGAACTTAATGGAACTTTTCCTCTAGATTTGGCAGCCTAATGGATCTCTTCACTACAAATTTGAGAATAGTCGAGGCGGTGGACTTTTATTTTGAGAGTGAGTCAAATTTGGCACCTGAGTTTAACCCCCAATCAGCTACATCCTTATGGAAACAGCAACTCAAAATCAAGCAAACTAAATTACTCTGCACAATAGAACATTCCATGAATGGTTAAACATTATTAGAATTAGAATCGAATGCATTTTGTCTTGGCAATTTTATGGAGTGGCTAGATTCTATAGCTAATTATTGTATGTTGTACAGGAAAATGAAGGATATAAATAAGGTTAGTGAATCTGACGGGGACAATAGTTTTTCTATGACATTTTGTAACGGATGACTTCACTACCTAAATAGGTGAGAAAATAAGCATCAGGAGATTTCCTTCATGGAATCTATACCAGTGAGTGTGGACTCTTGATAACAAACATGCACCCTTATTGGACATTCAAACAATCAATCAATCAGGCAAACCCTTTCTGACTTTGTAGCCCCTCAATAGACCCTGCTCACAAGCACACACTGGAAGTTAGTAAGTCTCCTAGTACTTGATTCTTCCCCTATTTAAATATCTTTTGAAGAAAATGGAAAAGATAATGTCAAAAGTTAATAAATTAGCAGAGCAATTAGTTTTAAGGAGCTGGCATTACATACTCTATAGAGCTGCAGAGATACTTTTTTTTTTTTTTTTACACAGCTCCATGCTGTAAACATCTATGAATAGTAGAAATCTTAAAAACAACATCTGTCAGTAAATTTCTCAGTAAGAAATGTAATAAAAGGATAGGAAGAGGATGTTGGAGATACAGTATACTAGTACTCAAAAAAAAAAAAAAAAATGACCCAAAATAGAACTAATGATTACACTGGAAAACTTAAAGAGGCAATAATTGTAATTAAATTCCCCTCCAACCCCAAATTTTTTCTGTACATTTTTCACTGCTTACCTCTTATCTACAATACATGCTTTCTGCCACAGTAGAATGGTAAAGCCTTTTTAACACATACATCATTTCATAAAAAACAGTAAGTAAAAGTAAAAGCAAGTAAAATATGCATACATATAGAATGTGGTCACATATTCAAAGGTACATTTCGTTTTTAGAAGCAGTAAAAGAAACAAGTTTAGGGATATTAAAGGTGGTGGAACATATTCGGGTTTCTGGAAAGTTATTACACATCTGAGGAGCATTTGTAATAGAAGGCACCTCTAGCTACATCCTTTCTGTGGAATCATAAGAGCTACTAGAGCTGGACTTGAGTTTGAAGGACATTGGGGAGTTAGAGTAAGTTCTCTGGGATTGAGTATCAGCCAGATTAGTTATTTTATGTCGTTTTTTTATACTTGAATGGGAGGACACACCCACATAGAGAACAGCCAGCATTAGCACTTGTTGTATGATTCATTTTTCGTGAAGGAGGACTTAAAAATCACTATTATACAACACCTTGCCAAAATAAGGATAGAAAGAGTAAGTTTATTGGTGAGTGCTTGAGTATTAGAGTTTATTTAGTAGAATGGTAAAAGCAACAGTATCGGAAGAATTTACAAAATATAGGGTCACATTGGATATAATTGGATTTTTTTTTTAGAGGACAGTCACTATAAAGCAATTTGACCAAAATCCAAAGTAAAAAATTAGATAGCTGGAAATCCTTTCTACAGTTGGATGTTGGCATATTTTTCCAAGATTTTAAATTGCACAGTGAGTAGAAAAACAGGCATGTTTATAACACCACTTTTGTAGATCAAAACAACATTTATTATTTAGCTAACAAATGCACAGGGACAAACCCGGTATGTTTGGGAAATTCACCAAGTTAGTCCATGCACAATGTATAGATACTAGGGTGAAATGAAATATTCATCTCACCTGAACTCACCGGCAACTCACCTTTTAGTGAATAGCTCCCTAAGTGTTAGTCACAATGTAGGGTAATAGTTGATCAGGTACAGAAGTTTACATTAGAACACAACTAAAGACAGGAATGAGAGCGAGTGCCAATATCTATGATGTACATTTACTATGTGTTGCATGTAGTGAAATTTGTATTAAGAAAAGATAGGTAAATTAGAGAACTTTTCCAACTCTGATACAAATTTTTGCAATTCACTTGCAGTTCACATGCCTGTTCAGTTTTAATGAGTAAGTACAACAATCATGCACAGAATATGATAATGTTATATAAGTATAAACAGGACCAATAAAAACCAAACACAAAGACCCACTAAAATGTTTTCACTTGGGATTCAAATATAAAAGAACAAATGAAATATCCAGTGCCACTAGTCGGATGATAAACTGTGTTTTTAAGGCACAAGGCAGTTTTTTATCTGATAAATTAGCTGCTAATAGGGAGAAGCTCTACCAAATTTCTGTGAGCACCAGTAACCAGTAATACAAAAAGGTTGTCTCACTCCAAAACTAAAAATATATCAAATTAATTATTATAATCAAATGAAAAATGTACAAAAAACAATAACCAATGAAGGCAGCAAGAATTAAAAAGCAACAATAGTGGCATAAATATAGTCGAATGACACATATTCATAAGATTTAGTTACTGAATGGAAGCAAACTCCCTTATAAATCACCAAGGACTTTACACTTCTTTTTTAATTTGTTTATTAATAATCTGTCAGGGTTTCTCTGCTGGGTTTTTTAAATGGAAACCCTTTCCTTCAGTGAGTTAACCAGCTGGTATTAACGAGCAGAGCCTTTCAACACTGTTACCATCGTAACTCACCTGGCTGCTGTTAGCCAGCCCCTTTGCTGCTCAGAGCAGGTATTTAAGCAGCTAGTCTCAGTAGCTCATTTGCCCTTGCATTGTTTACAGCTTCCAAGTGCAGTTCCTGGTCTCCTGTGATTTCTGTGCAATCATTTTTGCCCCTGTGCCAAAAGCTTACAGCCCTCTTCTGGTCCCCTCTGTTGGTGGCATTAAAAAGATTTCTCACTAGCAGAGAAAGACTGTCGTATCTGAGGAACCCCGATCAGCCGCAAGACCCTGCTCTGATTGGCTGAGCACACACTGACACTGCCAGCATCCAGATAAGCTCTGCCTCAGCTAATAGGAAGAGCCCAGCGTAAAGCCAAATTTATCTGTAACGATTAATCAATTCAAGTGGCTCCATTAAAAAGGCTTTTAATAAAGCTATAGTGTCCCTTTAATACCCTGTTTAATACCCAAGTTAAACAGGACTGTTATAGGTCTAGCCTTTGCAACAAATTCATCTCAACAGATGGGGGGGGTTTTGTTTGATTTTTTTTCTAACTACAATTTTCTACAATATACATGAATTCAACACAGTTTAAAAATAAAAAACCCTACACCCTATTATTGATCTTTTACTTAAATGGACAAGCAACTGAACTACTGTTATTATGTTTCAAACAGTATGACAAATCATGGTTAAGAAATAATATAGACTTTGCATTTAAACTTTTAAATAAACTTTTTTTAAATTTGTCATTTCAATTTTTGGCACTTTGTGTTGTTTATTATAGCTGTTCTACAATAATTAATGATAATAATTGTACAAATCTGTCAAATAATATAACTGCCATTAGGAACCTGGCATTGATTAAGCCCAAGCAACAAAATTATTCTCTTTTTTGCTAGAGCCCTTTTCGCAAGAAATATACTTTGCTGTTGTTGATAGATTTTTTTACAACAGGAAAATGAAACGATTTTCTATCAAACCTCTTAATGATTAACAGAGTTGCTGAATACTTAAAAATTCGGTAAATTGCAGATATTTCCAAGAAGTTTGACGAAATTAAAATTATGTTCTCTCTGTCCATGTGAACATTGATGGTCACGACTGGTGAGTCATAGTGTTGATTAACTTGGTACGTGAAATCTTAGTAGAATGTTTGTAAGTCTACATTCTATCACATTGTATTTAATATATGTACAACCACTACATTTGAGAGTTCAGAAGATTAATGCCAAATTAGCAGAGTTCGAATTCTAGCTTGATTGGAGAATGTTTCCAACTCTGTTACATTGGCCTTAAAGGACAACTATCGACAAAAAAGCTATGTTTAAATCAAGATTGCGTCAAGTGTGGGCATTTGTCATAGACATGCTTTAATGAAAGCACACAAATACAGTGCGTTATAAAACCCTTGTATAACTCTATCAGGGGGTGGACTTCTTGGGTCAGATGAATGAAGATCTGACCCGTCTGACCCAAGATTCTAAACATGTCCACTCTCTGGACTAGTGCTAATCAAGTAAATCAGGTTCATTAAAGCTACAGTATCTGTATTCTTTTCTGAAAGCTTTTCTATTTAAAATGCCTTCATTTATGTCAATCTTTTAACTAAACATAACTAAAGTGGTTGTCCTCTACGTTTGCAATACCCTACAATTCCCTCTTTCATGATTAAAGTCTATAATTATTCTACTAGTCTTGGATAAAGAAAGTTAAAAATGTACCACAGTCTCTTTGATGTTACATTGATAATGCAAGTTTCTATTTTACTAATGGGGACAATGAGAAACCTATACCTGTATTTTGCCTGGATGACAATGCCAAGTGTACAAAGACTTGGAAAAAGAGATGTATACTTGCTTATTGTTTGTTCTGTATATGTTTATCTATTTACTTTATTGATTCTTACATGAACCAAGTTTCCCACTGCCTTAGTCTATTATTTACACTATAGAAAGTCACTATGTAGGATACAAATAAACAAATCAATATCTGTTTCAAATTTGTAAGGGTCCGTTTTGGTGCAAGAAATATATAAAATATATTTTCGTGTTCCCCTTTTCTGATTGTGTGTACCCAGCTGATTTTTGGTTTAGTATAAGTCCTCTCATCTGTAGTTCCAACTGAGTATAGGTCCCACAGAAATGCAGTTTTCAATGAGAATATAGAAGACGATATCTATCATATGGGTGAAGAGATTCTGCGATATCATGCACTAGCTGAGTTACTATCTCAAAAAGAGCAAGATTTTCAGTTCCTTCTGCAGTAGATCAGATAGGAATTAATATTCACTATCATTATGTATGTGCAATTCTACAGCTACATGTAAAGCTAAATTAGGTTTTTCATTTATTTCCCAAAGATTTACATCATATTGTAGAAGGAGCCATATCTACCTATTCAATTCATGACTGTCAGAGCCTTTTTCTGAGGAAGATTCCTGCAGAAGTACGTCTGAGATAGTGCATTTAGCAGTGAAAGGTGGTGCAACATGACCCATTAAATCATGTTACATTGTCAGTTATTTGATTAGAACTTTGTGGGTAATTGTAAATAATCTACTCCTGTTTAGCAAACTGGGAATATTTTCAAGTTAGTTATTTAGGTTTCAGTTTTGTCATTTAACCCAAGATAATAAACCCGCCTGTATATGAATGGACTGTATCTTCATTCAGTAGAAGTTCAGTTAAGCTGTACCTTCATTGTGACAGCAGCTATATAAGAATCATGCTATTCTTGCCATCATTATTATTTTTAAAAAATGGATAGGGTAAAGGATAACTAAAGTTTGTTTGTTTTTAAGAGGAAGCAAAGGTTCAAAAAATTGTGTCCATGCCTCCAAATTAAAACCCTGTATCTTTAGATACACTTGTTTCTCACTTGTTTCACACAATCCAAACTGAAAAATGTTGACTTAGTATCCCGTTATATATAAAATCATAACCATTGTTAAGCATTGGACATTTTGCATAAATACAGTGTCACGTGCACTGCATATGTAATAATGATTCCCAAATTGTATTTATTAATTACTACGGGTATACATTATGTTTGCATGAAACAGAATTTTTTCTCACAGCTGCAGCATCCTCTCCCTACACTAAGAAGAGCTCATGTGATGTGCGTGTACGTGACTCCAGCTTATCCCGTATTTGCTTGATTATAAGACGACCCTGATTATGAGACGACCCCCCAAACTTTGTATATTCCTTTAGGAAAAAAACTAAAATCCTGAATATAAGACTACCCTATAGGAAAAAAAAGTTTAACTTTTATATATGTAAATTGCTTTTTAATATTTAATAAAAAAAACTGTACAGTGGATATAAAAAGTCTACACACCCCTGTTAAAATGTCAGGTATCTGTGCTGTAAAAAAAATGAGACAAAGATAAAACATTTCAGAAATTTTTCCACCCTTAATGTGACCTACAAACTGTACAACTCAATTGAAAAACAAACTGAAATCTTTTAGGTAGAGGGAAGAAAAAATAAAAAAATGTGGTTGCATAAGTGTGCACACCCTTAAACTAATTCTTTGCTGAAGCACCTTTTGATTTTATTACAGCTGGGTATGAGTCTATCAGCATGGCACATTTTGACTTGGCAAGATTTGCCCACTCTTCTTTGCAAAAACACTCCAAATCTGTCAGATTGCGAGGGCATCTCCTGTGCACAGCCTTCTTTAGATCACCCCACAGATTTTCAATCGGATTCAGGTCTGGGCTCTGGCTGGGCCATTCCAAAACTTTAATCTTCTTCTGATGAAGCCATTCCTTTGTTGATTTGGATGTATGCTTTGGGTCGTTGTCATGCTGAAAGATGAAATTCCTCTTCATGTTCAGCTTTCTAGCAGAAGCCTGAAGGTTTTGTGCCAATATTGACTGGTATTTAGAACTGTTCATAATTCCCTCTATCTTAACTAAGGCCCCAGTTCCAGCTGAAGAAAAACAGCCCCAAAGCATGATGCTGCCACCACCATGCTTCACTGTGGGTATGGTGTTCTTTTGGTGATGTGCAGTGTTGTTTTTGCGCCAAACATATCTTTTGGAATTATGGCCAAAAAGTTCAACCTTGGTTTCATCAGACCATAGCACCTTTTCCCACATGCTTTTGGGAGACTTCAGATGTGTTTTTGCGAAATGTAGCCTGGCTTGGATGTTTTTCTTCGTCAGAAAAGGCTTTCGTCTTGCCAGTCTACCCCATAGCCCACACATATGAAGAATACGGAAGATTGTTGTCACATGTACCACACAGCCAGTACTTGCCAGATATTCCTGCAGCTCCTTTAATGTTGCTGTTGGCCTCTTGGTAGCCTCCCAGACCAGTTTTCTTCTCGTCAATTTTGGAGGGATCTCCAGTTCTTGGTAATGTCACTGTTGTGCTTTATTTTCTCAACTTGATGATCACTGTCTTCACTGTGTTCCATGGTATATCTAATGCCTTGGAAAATCTTTTGTACCCTTCTCCTGACTGATACCTTTTAACAATGAGATCCCTCTGATGCTTTGGAAGCTCTCTGTGGACCATGGCTTTTGCTGTGGGATGCGACTAAGAAAATTTCAGGAAAGACCAACTAGAGCAGCTGAACTTTATTTGGGGTTAATCAGAGGCACTTTAAAAGATGGCAGGTGTATGCTGACCTATTTAACATGATTTGGAATGTGATTGCTTAATTCTGAACAAAGCTACAGTTTTTAAGAGGGTGTGCACACTTATGCAACCACATTATTTTTTTTTAATATTTTTTCTTCCCTCTATCTAAAAGATTTCAGTTGTTTTTTTCAATTGAGTTGTACAGTTTATAGGTCACATTAAAGGTGGAAAAAGTTCTGAAATGATTTATCTTTGTCTCATTTTTTTGCAGCACAGAAACCTGACATTTTAACAACAGTGTGTAGACTTTTTATATCCACTGTATATTATACAAATGCATTTCTTGTTTTTATTTCCTTTTATGTGCCAGTGCGGCCTCTCTCCCCCTCCCCCAGCTGTATCTCTCCCCCCCCCCAGTGTTGATTCTCTCTCCCTCCCCCCCCAAACTCCCCCCCCTTGTCTCTCTCTATCCCCCCTCCCCTTTTCTCTCTTCTCCCTCCCTCTCCTTTTCTGTCTTCCCCCTCCCTCCCCTTGTCTGTGTCTCCCCCTCCCTCCCCTTGTCTGTGTGTGTGTCTTCCCCCTCCCTCCCTCCCTCCCCTTGTCTGTGTGTGTCTCCCCCCTCCCCTTGTCTGTGTGTGTCTCCCCCCTCCCCTTGTCTGTGTGTGTCTCCCCCCTCCCTCCCTCCCATTGTCTGTGTGTGTCTCCCCCCTCCCTCCCCTTGTCTGTGTTTGTCTCCCCCTCCCTCCACTTGTCTCTGTGTGTCTCCCCCGTCCCTCCCTCTCACCTTGTTTCTTTCCCTGGTGGCCAGTCCTCCATGCTGCCCGACACCTCCATCTATTATGAATTATCCGGAAGGACCCGGCTTCATCATAGAAGTCCCAGTGGTCGTGCCGGGCGGCTGTAGGGGAAGTCTGCGCTCATCGCGCAGAAATTCCCCTGCTGTTAGAGAGGGTGATCCAGGTCCCCTTTCAGAACACACCATTAAATCGCCGAACTCCAACCCGAACATACAGTGAAATATACAGTGAAATGTCCGTGTTCGGGTCCAGGGTCCAAAAATCATAATGTTCGGTATGAACCGGAACAGTACGGTTCGGGTTCGCTCAACACTACTAATTAGTAGACTTCATATGTATATTTTAATTTTTATAATTATACAAGAGAGGATAATATCCAACTAAGGAAGCCACACATACTTTTGTGGAAGTACATCAATATAAAAATAACCCCGGCTGTGAAACCCCACAAATAAATATCACACGTTGTTCCTCGTTCAACTTGCCAATCCCTAAATGAATCTTAAAAAAATTTATATCTTGCATTTTACCCCAAAACCTCATTAGTATTACAAGAATGTTTAGAAAGTTTTGGAAACTGACTAGAGATCCCTTACGTACATTTTACTACCTACTCTGAGTTACTATGCAGGTCTTGTCCTAATCTAATTAAGTAAAATGGAAATCCAATTTCAAGCATTGTTGTCTTCATTTTCATGTGAAACAGACATCCTACATTTTATGTAATTCAGATGTACAATAGATTGAACAAGATTGTGTGTACCATCAAAACTTTTTCCAGCTGAAAAGATACCGTTTTTCAGTATCTCTACTGAATATCCTAAAAGAAGATTACCAGGGAACATCGACATCTGCAAAATTCCGAAATTGCCAATTATATCATACTAATGCCATCATTTTACATTGTGAATTACACCTGCATAAACATATGGGTTTTTACCGATAGGTTGCTTCTCATGATGAAACTCAAAAAAAAGTAGAGAATTTATATTGAGAATAATAAAAAAAGGTTTTTTTTTTACTACCAAATAGATTGAAAGCAAATATTTGGGTAATATGTTTTAGGAGATATGCAGGCTGTGTGGGTTGAATACATGATACAACACTAGTTTTTCAAATAAGTCTCTCTTTTATTTGAGTGTTTCAAAGTAAATTACATACTAAATTCCATAAAGACTGCACGTCTAGAAAACATGTGCCCTAGACTGTTCAGTAGAGGGATGATGACCACTGCTCTGCAACACCCATCATTTCTAACATTGCATTGTTTTAAATTACGTCATTCTATTATTATTATTATTATTATTATTATTATTATTATTATTATTATTATTAATATAGCGAAAAAAATGTTAACAGAGCTTTGGTACAGAGCATAAGACAGGGAGATACAGTCAAAATTAGACAAACAGATTAACTATCTGCCCCTAGATTAATATAGGGGATACTATTTTCCCTACAAGCTGCACACCACTGATAGACAGGTGTCTAATATAGGGCACTACTTCTTTTTATTTATTTTTGGTTTATTTATTTATTTAAGTGTTTTTCTTTAATTTTTCACATGTGTTTTTGGGTTAATTAATATTTATTTATTTCAAATTATAATTATTATTATTAATAGTTTCTTGAGAGTGGTATGATATATGACTCTAATATATCTTACTTATCCCTTTGGGTTTTTCTCAGTTTATTATTGTATGTGTATGTGTGTGAACCATCTACCTGGGTGCCTGTTGACATATATCTATTCCTTACCAGAGGCACACTCCTACCCACTTGTTTCCCCTCTCTGGGGTGTTTTACGCTGGTGGTCTTCCACCTTCTTTCCTTTTAACCCATTACCAAATAAAATTGTTGTTTTAAGTGTTCTTCTTTTCTCATTGCCTAATATATAATGGGGAAATCCTGCCTCACACCTTTCAGAATACAATGGTGTCAAGTTCAGATCCCTCCAGAAAACACTCAGATACAAAATGACACTGAATGACTTACATAATGACAATAGGGAATATGACATAATGACAAGAATACATGTAACACATATTAACCAGGAATTGAATATTTAACATATCGCAACAGTAACATAATAACATTCCTTAACACCTCCTTATTTACATATCCAAATTTAATAACCCACCCACATTTACTCCACTCATAAAAGGTCACTCTAAGCAAGTGTCTAGTCTGCCTAATGGGGAACCTGACCCTGGTTATGCATACCAGCAGGTTTTAAACCTCAGTATCGTACATAGAATATTTTTTGTTATTGCAATTATGGTAATAATGCAATGTATGATGGGCACAACATCAAGTAATGTAGGATAACATTCATTCTAATCTAGAAAACCTTTATCATCACTCTCCTCACTTGAAGGGGCCATTATTCACCCTGAACCATATAATCAGTATACCCGGGCATCTGTGAGAAATCGTCTTGAATGTGTGTATTGCATGCTTATAATTTCCATCAGGTTTTTGTTTCTCCACAACGCCATTTTGTATACTTGTAAAAGTATGTTTGTTGTTTGAAACTTCGTAACAGTGTTACTTTCCATTGTCTTGTTGTCTTTTACCTTCATGGTTGAAGACTTCAGAGCATAATTGGATTGCTTAGGGCAAGGTATCTGATCAATAGCCTTGTGATTTTTTTTTATGTGATGGGTTATCTATAACCCATGAGTTCATTTGAATGGTTTCTTTAAAATTATACAAGGCCCACACTCAAGGCAAGTGATGTTTATTTAGTCATAAATATTGTCCTGATGTTTTGTTTATGCTGTGCTCCTAATAATGAAATGTCAGTTTTCTATATACTGCTCAATAACTCAGTACGAATATTTTAAGCAAGAATCTTTTTTTAGTATTGTTAAATTAAATCGTGTTTTAGATTATTTCACATTGCTTCCAAGGTAACTGTTTTTCATGTCATCATTATCAAGGTGCTATGTGATTTTGACTTTGTTCTGTGTCAGAAAATCTTTATTGATAACTGATCTATGTAATTATTTCACTGTTCTGTAGGTGTCACAAAATAAACATGTTAAGCTTTATCAAGTATCTGCATCCCACAATTACTATTCCTGCAAATTTACATATAATTATAATATGCATGAGGATACCAAGAGTGCATCTTACAGAGATGCCTAGTCTGCATAGTTACATATAATTATAATATTACTACAGAGTAAAGCTAATTCATTTATCAAACAGATCTACAAACCTACCAATGTTTCCCCTTCGCAATATTGGATGCTGGGGGGCATGGCGCAGTATTGATTGCCAGGTGTCCGGGAGACCCAAGAGAATTAAAATCAGGAATGCTTAAAGAAGGATAGTTGAAGGGTATACTTGGATACCTTTTTAACAAAGCAGAACATAAAATGCTATGTACGTTAGTATAGGTATTAATATTTATTTAGTGCTTCTTGATCCAAGGAGAAATCTGGATATGGAGTCAAGAAGGAGTCAAGAAGGATATGGAGTCAAGAGCAGTTAACCCCTCGGTGGCTGGAAAGATATAAGCAGTGTCAGAGCAGTTAAATCCTGGGTGGCTAGACAGATATAGGCAGTGTCAGAGGAGTTAACCACTGGGTGGCTAGACAGATATAGGCAGTGTCAGAGGAGTTACCAACTTTATCTATTACACACACACCCACACATACACAGAAAGGCTGTCACTCACACATACACATACAGGGTCACACACACAGAGACACTCTCACTCACACGGTTACACACACAGAGACACACACGCTCACTCACACTTACAGTTCTTACCTTACCTGGTGCAGGCATCTCTTGCTTTGAGATCCATGTGAAGGAGGGTCAGAGCCTATCAGGAGAGGCTTCTGACCTTTTAGCCAATCAGGAGAGTTGAGTGGTCTCACCTGATTAGCTGAGAACTCCTTCTACAAAAGCTCTCAATCTGGGACTTTGCATTGTCCCAGACTAAGGCTGCTCACACTGGAAGAAAAACAAACAAACAAAAAAACACTGCATGGAGCAACAAAGTGCTGCCCCTGCCAGGGTGCTGTCGGGGGCAGTTGCCCCAGTCTGCTGCATGGAAGGGCCTGCCATGGTGAGAGTTAGTATATCAAGGGTTAGACATCAAGCAGTGGCGTTGCTGGGGGGGGCTATTGGGGCTGAAGCCCCGGATCTCTCCTCCATAGCCCCGAATAGAGACTCTCAGCTCCACCCCTCACACTCAACCCCTCCCCCTTAAGCTGAGTGTGGGTGTGAGTGGCAGAGTGTAAGTGGGTGTGAATGGCAGAGAATTAGTGGGTGTGAGTGGTAGATTGTAAGTAAGTGTAAGTGGGTGTGTGAGTAAGTGTGGCAGAATGTGAGTGTTTGGAAGAGAGTGTGTGTGAGTGAGTGTATGCATGAGTGGCAGAGTTATGTGTATGTGTGTGTGAGTAGCAGAATGTAAGTGTGTGTAAGTGGCAGAGTGTGAGTGTGTATGTGAGTGGCAGAGTGTAAGTATGTGAGTGAGTGTGGAAGAGTGTAAGTATTTAAAAGAGTTATGAGTGTGCATGTATGTATGTGACTGGCAGAGTGTGTGAGAGTATGTGTAAGCAGCAGAGTTATGAGTGTGTGTGTGTGAGTGGAAGAGTGTGAGTGTGAATCCCAGTGAGATTCTTAGAAGAAAATGTGATTAATTACTATTATTCATATTGAATGTGATAATCAAGTGTGAAACAATGCTATCATCTTATATTATTTTTATTTTCACACTTGATTATTACATTCAATATGAATAATAGTGATTCATCTTTATATATAGTCTTTCTATTCATGGCAATAAAAGTCCATACACATGGCATTAAAAATCACATGTAACTCTTTATAGTATTAAAACCATACATTATGAATGAATGTGCTGCTTTTCATTAAATTATGGGCTTTACTCATGAAAGAGTTAATTGCAGGGAAGTGAGATGGGAATTTTCAAATGAAGGCTAAAGTAGCAGAGTTGGAAACATTCTCCCATTCAGTTGAATTCCCATCCCAATTCCCTGCACTTTTATGAGGTTGGTAGAAGGAGCATACCTTCATACCTCAGCCTATTCTCCCCAGGGTAGAAGGAGCATACCTTCATACCTCAGCCTATTCTCCCCAGGGTAGAAGGAGCATACCTCCGGTTTTAAAAAATAAATATTTTTGTATATGTAGTGTGTTTGTGAGTCACATTTACACAAGTGACTAGCATGATTTGCGTGTGAGAGTTGCAGGTTTACACACGTGTCTGAATGGCAGAATATCTGTGTGGGAAAGGCCACCTGTGTGTATAAGGGTGTCTGTGTGTAAGGTTGTCTGGGTGTGTGTAAGAGAGTGTGTGAGTGTAAGGTCGTCTATGTAAGGGTATCTATATGGGGGGTTTAAGGGTGGGTGTCTGTGTGTGTGTAAGGGGGGATAAGATCCCCTATATTATGGCATATTATGAGACTGTTGGTCTATTTTCTTCTCAAAATCTGGTAAATGGTGTTTGAAATGTACACAACGTTTTGTATGCTCAGTTATTTTGAAATCATGGGAATTTGCTCACAAGTGTGTGTAAGTGGGATTGTGTGTCTCTGTGTGTAAGGGTGTGTGTATGTATGTATGTGTGACTGTGCAAGTGTGACTGTGTTTGTATGTGTGGCTGCATGTGTATGTGTGCGTATTTGTGTAAGTGTAACTTGGAGTAATGTGAGTTTGTTTTTGTGCTATGAGTGTTATTCTGTATTGTGGTACAGAAATGTGAAGCATGAGTGTGTGATACACTCACACACTGCACATTACTGTGAGTTTTATTGCGGTGGAGTCTGTGTTATACTCACACATTGCACATTACTGTGAGTTTTATTGCTGTGGAGTCAGTCACAGACAGACACACCCACATACAGTCGGTCACAGGCAGACATACAGTCAATCACAGACAGACACACACACACATACAGTCGGTCACAGGCAGACATACAGTCAGTCACACACACATACAGTCACTCACATAAACACACAGTCAGTCACACACACACATGGACACTATAGTGCGGTGCATGTGGGGGCGGAGCAGGAAGACTGTGTAGCCGGTGCACACACTACCCCCTCGTGCTTCACTGGATAAATAAATAAATAAAATGATCCCATTGGCGAGAGCACCATGCAGTGATAACAATATCCGGGCGCCAGGTATAATTTCCTGGTGCCCAGGATTTGTTGAGCCCTGATATATACACATATATACCTATTGTTCATTGGCATCAAATATATCAGTCTGCATGTGCCTAAGTATGTGAGCTTATTTACTACACTTCTATCAAATCTGTCAAAGGCTCCAGCACTAGATCTTTTGGAGACCTAGCAACGCCCCTGACATCAAGGCTTGTACATTCAATTATACCAGAACTAGAGTGAAGTGCAAAAAATCAGGCTGGTGAGCTGGAAGGAAAGAACTAACAACAAATTAAGGGTTCAAGTCCTGTGAATTCAGTTCCCGACAATGATTTTTTATTGTTTTTTATTCTCTACATACAGTACATGTAATGTCTACATGTGAGAGTCCCTTTAACCCCTTCGCGACAATGGACGTGTCAGGCATGTCCTGCCGCGAACTCTGATCTCGACAATGGACGTGCCTGGCACGTCCTGCGGTGAAACAAGCGGTTTTCAAGATCACGAAAACCGCTCTGACAGTGCTGCTCTATTGCCTGGATGTCAAGGCAATAGCCAGCACTGAAATTTACTGTCTGGGGCACCCACGATCGCCCCACGGAACGATCATGGGCGCCATATTGACAGAGCAGCATGGTCCATTAATATGGCTATTCCCTCTTGTGGTTTGAGCTTCGGAAGTGAAAGTAAATTCACTTCTGTCGCTCTGAATATTCTGCTTGACTGCCCCTAGAGGCAGCAAGTAACACTGCAATGTTAAAAAAAAAATTAATTAGCTGAAAACTGGTTTTATAGTTAGATTAGCCTATAAGGTTAAAATTAAATAAAAATTAACCCCTTAGTGACATGACTTTTTTGGCTTGTCCGACGCTTGGTGACATGGGTTTTAACATTTCTGAGGTGTTTGTGTTTTGCTGTAATTTATCTCTGTCTCATTTAGTGTACCCTCACAAACTATATATAGTTTTTATCGTCATAAGAAGGGCTTTCTTTTGATACCATTATTTTGAGAATAGCATATAATTTGATGTAAAAAAAATAATAAAATATGGCAAATATGACTTTTATTTGAAAAATCATATACCCATGTACTAGAGACAACAAAAAAACACTGCTAAATAGTTTCTAATATATGTCCTGAGTTCAGAAATAGCCCATGTTTTATGTTTTTGTGCTTTTTTATTCATATTACAGGGCCAGAACTATAAGTAGTGCAAAGCTATTTTAAAATCCTTTTTTTTTTAAATTAGCGATAGTGAAATTGTAACACTGATTTCTGTACTAAATCCATGAATGACCCCCAACATGTACATATTTTTGAAAACTAGACCACTCAGGGCATTTAACTTGGGGTATTTTGACACATTTCTTGTAGCCATTGTACCACCAATCTTTGCCAAAGTTTGCAGCAAAAAATCTTTTTTTTAAAATTTTTTACATAGATTGCAATTTAGGTAAACATTACCTTAAAATGTGAAAGGGTATTTCCAAATAACACCTCAATTAGTGTTCAGCAACATCTCCTGAGTACAGGGATACCACTCATGCATAGGTTTGTTGGTTTGTTTTGGGGATAAAAGGCCACATTTAGGGGGTGCCCATTTTGGTTTTCCAACTTGGAATTCTGACAAGTGCAGAAAAATTGCGCCCATGTCCCATTTGGGACATTTTTGAAGCCAGAAAGTGTATTCTACCCCACAAAGCCATATATTTTTTCAAACTAGACACCCTAGGGTATTTCAAATGGTAGTATTTTAACACTTTCCATGCACTAATTATACTACCAGCCTATGTCAATGTTTTGGGTAGAATTTTTTTTTCACATACATTGTACTTTGGGCATGAATTCACAGATCCTGTTATATGTCAGTGCCAAACAACACCTCAATATGTGTTCAGAAATATCTCCTGAGTACAGGGATACCACCCATGTATAGGTTGGTTAGATTATTTGGGGGTTAAAAGGCCACATTTGAAAGGTGCGCTTTTTGGTTTTCCAACTTGGAATTCTGACGTGCAGAAAACCTGCGCCCATGTCCCATTTGGGACATTTTTGAAGCCTGTCAAAGTATTTTACCCCATCAAACCATATATTTTGGAAAACTAGACATCCTAGGGTATTTAAAATTGTGGTATTTTAACACTTTCCAAGTGCTAATTCTACTACCAACCTATGTCAAAGGGTTGGGATGTAATTTTTTCCCCAAACACATTGTAGTTCAGGAAGGAATTTTCAGATTCTGGTATTTGCCACTGCCAACCAACACCTCAATATGTGTTCAGCAACATCTCCTGAGTACAGGGATACCCCCATGCATAGGTTTGTTGGTTTGTTTTTAAAACCGGCATTTCTATCGCTCTCCGGAGCGATCAAAATGCCGACGGGCATTTTTTTCTGTATTGTACGATGCTTCCACACGGAAGCATCGTTACAATACCGTGTGAGCACTGAAAGCGGAAAAACTCCGCTTTCAGTGCTCGTTTTGATACAGGACGGACTAGGTCACTAACGCCTCGGCACACAGGACGGACCTAGTCCGTCCTGTGTCGCCAAGGGGTTAAAATATATTAAGGGATAAGATAAGGGTTAGAGTTGGGGTTAAATTTAGTGTTAGGGTTAAATTTAGGGTTTGGGTTGGAGTCAAAAGGTCAATATAGGAAAAAAGCACTATTTTTGGTTTTTGCCTCATAACTCGCAAAAAAATACCGAAAAATATGGAAACATGCATATTTCTGTACTCGGGACAACATTTAGAAACTATTTAGATGGGGTCTTTTTTAATGATTGTATTTGTGTAAATTATATTGTAGGTCAAATTTGGAAAAACTTTTTTTTTAAATTTTCATCATATTTTATGATTTTTTTTTTAGTAAATTATAAGATATGATGAACATAATGGTATCTAATGAGCCCTTCTTATGACGATAAAAACAACATATCATTTGTGTGGGTACAGTATGTGAGAAAGAAGAAAATTACAGCTAAACACAAACACCCCAGAAATGTCAAAACAGCAATTGTCATCAGGGGAAAGTCAAGGTAAAAATGTATTGTCACTAAGGGGTTAATCCATTTCTCTTCATACTGTCTGAGTGTGGTCTCAATTTTTACAGTCCCTAGAGTTAACGCATTTAGCCAACATAACTTTTTCCATTCCATTAAAAATGTGTATTGTCAGTTTTGCTATTAGTTAACCTACTAATGACCACTCTGACGGCCAATTAAGAGCCTACCGGTGTGACCTGAGCAGAATTCTGACTGATATTTACACTAACCACTGAATTCCATACATACACACAGTCTGAAAAATCCGATTTAATGATTTTTATTGACAAACAAAATCTTGGTAGATATTGCAATTTATTTTTCTTTGCAATAATTAAAAAAATTTCAACTGACATGAAACCTTGCCAGTCGAACAATAATTGATTTGTCACTTGTATTTAACATTATGTAATCATTGATAGCAGCGGAATTATTACCCAGAATAATGATGCAGGGAATCTTAGAGATCCCTTCATACTTTTGTCATCACATTTTACCTTGAACATTTTTAAGAGAATGTCAAATAATGTTTCTAAAACAGAATTTACAGTCAGACAAAGGTCATGGGTTCTATTCTCCCCTTATACACTGACATTAATGATCTTGTCTTGATGAATTGTAGCCTATAGGAAAATTATCAGGTGGATTGTCATTTATAACAGAAAGAAATGACTGACATTTTTAAGTGGTTTAGTTATTACAATATCTATGCCCTTGTGAATATATAACATGTCACTGCCATTTTTGTTTAAATTGCTATGTCAAGCATATTACAATATTTAAATCCGGAATAAGTAACCTGAATATTAAAGGGGTCTATTCAATGGAGTGCGTTAAAAATTAATAGACAAAGGAGATTCAATGCCCCCCCTTTAGATGCCAGTTTTCGACATTCATGTTGGTTGGGTGAGGTTACGAGATCCCAACAAATTCAGGAATGCTGGAAACTATGTAAAATAATGGTCACGCTGGTTCAAACTTCCCTATTTAATACATGGAAATTAATCCTAACTAATGCACAAAGGCGATTAAGTGAGATTTGTCAGTTTCCCTGTAAAGTCGACTGGAAAAAAATGCTCAACTCAATGAACAGTTACTAAACTGTGGAAAGGCTGCTTACTGGTATATGCATAATAACCGTCTTAGGGCTATAGGGGACACAAGCCGCGTCCCTAAAATACTGAAAGGATTAACACTGCATTAATACAAATTGTTGGGGAGTCCTTGGACCACATATAAGCTGAGGAACTATGACCTGCACCTCTCTTCCATGCAATGTTTGCTTTCGTGTCAGAGCTCTCTCCTTTCAGTATCGTCCAGATGCTTGCACCCAAATCCTGCATACTGTCCTATATGGCTCGCTCTATTCTAATTGATGATGCACATTCTCAACTGAAGAAAGAGCATCTTTGGCGACACAGATATAAAATGATAATAAAAATGTCTGGCATCCCATAACCATTACTTTTCTATTTGACTTTGCATATGGCTAGGCGCATCTGAATGCCTCACTCGGTTAGTGACTGAGTATTTTTGACTACCTTGTGCTGTAATTTGACCTGTCTCATCTCACTACCTCGCTCCATTGCTGACCCAGTTTCCCTAACCACGTATTTCAGTTTCTGCTTTGGTGTTAATTATTCTGAGAAATTACCTATTTTATTCCTGTCTGGGCTTTAATGGGGATCCTCTGGGTCCTTGGCTGTACCTACTTTTGGGTTCAACCCTGGGTGACAGTTTGTTAAGGTGAAACACTCTTTGAAGTTCTTAGTATTGGTGCTGTGATAGGAAAAATAAAAAAATAAACATATCTATGTGTTTATACCCCTAAGTTTTGTGAACTGAATAAAATGTGAGCACTGGGTTCCTGTAAGGTCAAATAAATCACTAACTATACAACAGCCGGTCACTTACAACACAAAATATAAATGACATGGTGGGTGAACAGATTTGGAATGTGCTCTTAGATCTTAGAATAATAACAGGTCAGTTAGAATAAAACTTTTAAAACATATATTTAATAATGTAAAGCATTGTGATTCAAACACAAAATGGGGTTATTGATTGCAATACAATCTTTGCAATAAAATCATCAGTAAATAATGTCAGAATGTGCTATTCCTACGTGTTCATAATATTCAGCACTGTTGTTTTTTATTGATCTATTGATTCATCTATTTTAATATTTATCTGCTTACCTATTTATGCAAATAACTGTTTCCTTCATGTATGTATTACAGTCTTGCTGTTCTTTATAATTGTATATTTCTATATTGATCTTGGCATCTATATCTACCACTATATATATAAACGTTTGTCTTTCCACAGCAGAGAGTAGTGAGTGATTCCCACTGCTAGTCCTGTGCAGGGGCGTTGCTAGGTCTTCGGATGATCTGGGGCTAGAGCCCAGATGAGCTTGGTCACACACACGCCGTCTCTCTCTGTCTGTCTTTCTCACACACGCCGTCTCTCTTTCTCACACACGCCGTCTCTCTTTCTCACACAAGCCGTCTCTCTCTCTGTCTCTCTTTCTCACACATGCCGTCTCTCTCTCTCTTTCTCACACACGCCGTCTCTCTCTCTCTCTTTCTCACACATACCATCTCTCTCTCTTTCTCACACACACCGTCTCTCTCTCTTTCTCACACACGCCGTCTCTCTCTCTTTCTCACACATACCATCTCTCTCTCTCTCTCTCACACACACCGTCTCTCTCTCCCTCTCTCTCACACACACTGTCTCTCTCTCTTTCTCACACACACCGTCTCTCTCTCACACACAACGTCTCTCACTTTCTCACGCACAGACACCCTGAGACACACTCACACACTTACGCAAACACCCTTACACACACACATACACTTAAGCAAACACCCTTACACACAGACACACACACACACACACACATACACTTATGTAAACACCCTGACACACACACGTAGACACCCAGACGCACACATTGAGACACCTACACACACACATTGAGACACCCACACACATTCACACACACTGAGGTTCCCACACACATTCACACACATTGAGACACACACACTTTCACACATTGAGACACCCAGACACACACCTAGACACCCACACACAGTCACACATTTCTTCTATTTTTATTTTTATTTTTTACTTACCTTACAGTTGGTCAGTTATCAAGGATCTCTGCCGGATGTCACCTGACATCCGGCAAGCAGCTCTCACAGCACGACGGGGACGGAGCTTGCACCCGTCGCGCTGTGGTCTCTATGGCCAGGAGGTGCGGTCACCGCAGGCACATGCCTATGGGCCGCACCTCGAGGAGGAGAGGCTAGGGAGAGAGCTCCCTATAGCAGCCTCTCCTCCTGATCGGCCCTCACCCCCGCGACAGGTTAATCCTCCAATTCTGGGACCATGTCCCAGACGGAGGAGAGCTCACCGGGGGATTTTAATTTTTTTTTTAAACATTTATAGCCCTGGAGTCTCGGGGCTGAAGAATACTTTAGCCCCAGAGTCTCCTTTCGGGGCTATGAAGGGCTATAGCCCAAGTAGCCCACCCCTAGCGACGCCTCTGGTCCTGTGTGTTTTGTTTAAAGTTAATATAAGTTATAGATTGAATTCTGGAGGGGAATATTTAATTTTTTAAGAAGAAAAACTACCACAACATGAGGATATATTCTTAAACTAGATGGGCATAGATTTGAAAGTAGTATCAGGAAGTGTTACTTTACTGAGAGGGTAGTGAATGTGTGGAATAGTCTTCTAGCGGAAGTGCTAGAGGTTAACACATAAGGAGTTTAAGCATGCATGAGATAGGTATAAGACTATCCTAGATATAAGATTAGGCCAGGGACTAATGAAAGTATTCAGATAATTGGACAGATTAGATGGATCGAATGGTTCTTATCTGCTATGCTTCTACGAGTAGGTAAATACTTCTCTAGGCATCAGTTGTAATTATGCTTGTAAAATATGTGTTGCGCAAAAAAAGGAAGTGAAATAACATAAAAAATATATACACTTATCCATGGAATTTGTTCAATCTTTTTCGTGAAATAAATCACTAGGACTCAAATGGCAACATGTAAAAACAAGACAAAATAAAAAATATAAATGTCTGAATCTGTTTCACTGAGAGTATGTGATTAAATTGCCCCTATGTCAGCCAACTCACATGTGCCAGAGCCTATAACAACCAGGCTCTGGTGTGGAATACATGTGGGGACTTTTATTGAGTATCCTCCTGAACACAAAGCTGTATAGTATTCCTTCTGATAGAGAAAATCTGGAGCCAAGAGAGAGAGAGAGAGACACAAATCGTCTAATACTATAGATGAAATTTAATTATGGCACCAAACAGTGCCGCTTACTTGATTCATCAATATCCTTCTGGAGATATGGTCTCCAGTACTGCGTACAATACTCCAAGTGAGATCTCACCAATGCTCTGTACAATGGCTAAAACCTCTCGCAATGCAACCAAGCATTCTGCTAGCATTTCCTGCTGCTCTATTACATTGTCTACCTACATTTAAGTTCTCTGAAATTATTACTCCTAAGTCCCAATCCTCAATTGTTGAAGTTAGGACTGTATCAAATATTCTCTATTCTGCTTTTAAGTTTTTATGCCCAAGGTGCATAATCTTGCACTTATCCACATTAAATGTCAGTTGCCACAGCTCTGACCATTTTTCTAATTTAGCTAAATCATTTGCCATTTGGCTTATCCCTCCAGGAATATCAACCAGGCTGCAAATCTTTCTATCATAAGCAAAAAGACATACCTTACCATCAAGACCTTCTGCAATTGTAACAACCTGGGATAACAGACCAGGGAGGAGCCTCGTTGCAGGGCAGGGTGTGGGGTCTGTCTGCACCCCACGATGCATAACTGGGACTGGACTGACACAGGATTGGTCACTGGGACTGGAACTGAGGCAGGACAGGTAACAGACTGGAACTAAGGCAGGACAGGTAACTGAGACTGGAACAAAGACAGGACTGGTAGCTGTGACCAAACTGAGACAGGACTGGTAGCTCTCAGAGCAGGACACGGGCCTGTGATAACTGTCACGTTCAGGTATGAGGCTGGAACTGCTGTGTAGACTCAATATAGGTCTCTTGTAACGGACCCCGGCAACAGAACAGAATATTCTGCCTGAAGGAATTCCACCCTATGGTTGAGCCGCAGGTTTCGTTCCCCCAGGACTTTTGCACTCTGAACTATTACTGTTTGTAGGGTTACTAAACCCTAGAAACAGGAAGCTGGATACAGAATACTGGATCAAGGCAAAGGTACAGTGGCTCAGACAGAAGAATAGTCAGACAGGCAAAAGATCGGGGCTAGCAGCAAACAAACATAGTCAGGACGGGAAAACAAGTCAGGACAGGCGGCAAAACAGACAAGGTAAGGGCTAGCAGGAGTCGGCAACAGATAATCAGAAGTAGAATACACAGGGCACTATCAGGCAGCAACCAAAGCAATGCAAAGGCACTGATAAGCTGCAGGTTTAAATAGGGAATAGGGCTGAGGATAACGAGGCAGCTGACAACAGGAGTAGAATGGGCAAGAATAGCGGCCACTAGAGGCTGAAGAGGAAACCGCCACAAACCCAGAATAACCATGACAGCAATATCACTAATAAAAATATTAAAGAGATAGTACAGTTCCCTGAGGTACCCCACTAGTAACAAGACCTTGCATCGAATATACCCCATTGACTACAACCCTCTGTTGCCTGTCACTCAGCCATTGTCTAATCCATTCAACAATATTGAAATCTAAACTCAGAGATTGCAGTTTATTGATAAGCCTTCTATGTGCGACAGTGTCAAAAGCCTTACTGAAATGTAGGTAAGCAATGTCACCGCACCACCCTGATCTATTATTTTAGTCATTTAATCAAAAAAATCAATAAGATTAGTTTGGCATGACCTGAAGTAAACCCATGTGGTCTCTGATCTTAAAATCCAGGCGATTTTAAATGTTTAACATGGTTTCCATTATTTTCCCCACTACTGAAGTAAGATTTACTGGACTATAGATGCCCAACTCCTCCCTACTACCTTTCTTCTAAATGGGCACAACGTTTGCTAATTTCCAATCTCCTCGGACTCCTCCCATTAACAATGATTGGTTAAATAAATCTGTTAATGGTTTTGCTAGTACACCACTAATTTCTTTCAATAACCTTGTGTGTATTCCATCAGGGCCCATCAACTTATTTGTATTTACTTTAGACAGCTGAAGTAAAACCTCTTCCTCTGTAAACTTAAATGCATCAAAAGATTCATTAGTCTTTTTCCCTAAATGAGGTCCCCTTCCCTCATTTTCATTTGTAAAAACTGAACAAAAATATTCATTAAGGCAGTCTGCTAGGCCTTTATCCCCTTCTACATAGCACCCTTCTTTTGTTTTTAATCAAACTAATCCTTGTTTTACTTTCCTTTTCTTATTTATGTATCTAAAAAATGTTTTATCCCACAAAGATGGTTATACTTCATCTTTGAATCTGATCTCTTACCTTATATATACTTCATTTCGTTGTTGTATTTCATACACCATAAATCAATAATACATTCATATCCATAATTAAATGTTCGGGGGAGTGACTCAAATCTATTGAATTCACATTTCAGCAATATATACCTACTATTTTTATCAATTTGGTTTATAAATGTCTTTGTGCGTAACATTTTTTGATATTAAAATAACTTTTTTCTTTCTTTTATAATGCAAATTAATAGCTATTGGAAAATAAAAAATCTTAATTAAGAGGAAATCCTCCTTCCAGTGGGTCTCCTGACTAAACTGCAGTAGCTTAACACAAACCTTCTGAAACAGCAGCCTTGTCTCTGGCAGCAACAAGCTTTGTATCTATGTGCAATAAGGAAACAAAGGCCACGAGAATTCTGTGTTGAGTTTTAAAAAATTGCGCCTTTTGAAACAATTTGTCCAATGTTTTATTTTCAGGAATTCCATTCACTGTGGACAATGGTGGCTTGCCAAGCAATGTAACCATCGACACCATGGACATGAAATGGTATAGCGATACACATGGCATGGTGGTGGAAGGGTACAAATAACCTAACAGCTGTTGATGGGGAACAATAACTGGTGATGTGATGCCAGCCTATAGCTGACATGATATAACTGGCATTGTTATGCCACAATAGCTGGCGATGTATAAAAATAATACATGATAATGTATATAGGTATACATGGCTACTCCCTAGCTTTTATTAGAGTTGCTAATGTGAGATATGTATTTTATATTACATGATGTGTTCATTAATGTAGTACTTGCACAGTACTTGCAAGCCGACCAGTGGTTCTTTAACATCATCAGTTCTGCCACCTTGGTTTCAAAGTGATGTTACACTATATTAGGTGAGCTGGCATTTATGAGAGAGAAAGATGGACAGCCTATCACTCTCAGCCAGCTGGCATTTCTATGGGAGAGATGGAATGCTTTAATGACTGACATTATGTAGTGAAAGGAAAGTTACTTATAATACTCTTGTAGACACTAGGATCTCTAATAGTGCAACACATTGTTTGATGACATCACTAGGGAAACAGGAAATCCCATTTGAATTCTTACTGCTGCAAAAAAAAAGAAAAAACCTAAGAAGCCTAAAGCAGAAAAACTGAAAGGGGACCGGCCTGAACCTCTGCAAATGTACAATCTAATCTGAGTGTAAGATTTCAATTTTTTGAGCAATGCAAAATGTAAAATATGCATTTGAAAGTATTATTTATTATATACTTTAACCCCAACATGTCTGGGTTGAGTGTCAGCTACATTTTGTATGTCAGACTGAGGCCTTCACTTGGCACTGGGCATCCCGGTGTCAGTCTTTAGGTGCCACAGCCCCTTTCAAAGAAGATAACTAAAACAAAACTACAGCACTCATATAAACAGATAATATTTATTCAGACCGTCACAAATGAATTACACTAGGAATCTGATTTACAAAAGTGAATTCAAATCTTGTAATAAATGAATGAAAGGACACAAAAATATTATCTGAACATAAGCAGTTTCAGTTCTAGACAAATATGTAGATAACATCAGAGAAAATGCTTACTGCAGCCGAGTGTACTATAGACACATTAATCAAACGGGACACTGACTGGAAGTTCGATTTGCATCCCGGATGGTGACACTGATCAATCATCAACTGGGTGTTTCTCTCTTGTTGTTTAGACTTCTTGTGAGAATGTTACACAACAATGTGTTTGAAAATGAATCAATTCACAATCATCTCTTGTACTTCTGATGTTGCAGCTGAAGGGCACCTTGGAGACAATGAAAAAAACATGAGTGGATTTGAAACAAACCAAAAGTAAGTTGTGCAATACCTGAAAGCAAATGAAGCATTATGGGTATTTTATTAATATGCACATTCTACAGCTGTAACAAAGGTTTCCGGTAGAACCCTTAAAAAAGAAAACCTAAACTCTAGGCACTGATTTTTATCTAAAGTGTCTCTGGGGATTGTGCCAAGCAGGGCTGATCCTAGGGTCATGGCCTTGTACATATAGAGATAGCCATATAGCCAAACGCAATACTTACTCAGATTGCAGATTAACACGAGTCCCAGGAGAAGCAGTTTGTAATGCTGTCCCTTTGTGCTGACATACAGAGCTGCTATATTGCAGCATGACCACATGGTCGGTGTCAAGGAACTTGTTGGAGAGGAACTCGGAGGCTTAAATAGCCAGGATATGGAGGAGTGCACAGTTACTGAAATGCATTTCTTCAAGGCTTATCCTGCTGCCTCCTGAGCAGTTATACTTGGATTATTGCTCAGGGCAATAGAATTCGCATTTCAGTACAACATGCTTAAGCCCTGAAATCTACATTCTATACAATGGAGCTGAGATTGGGCCCAATAGCCACCCGCCTCCCCACCCCCCCACCCCCCCCAGCGACTGCCACTCCCATGTGCTACCTTGCCTCTCTGCAGCTAGGTGCCTTGGCTCTCTCAAGCCTGGGCTCAGTGCACCCCGTGTTCCCACCTCGGATCGGAACTGGTGCCAAGGCCAGGAATTCACAACAGTGTCCAAAATCTGGTCAAGATTTACAGGACTACCCAACAGGATCACAACAGAGATGTGGAGAGAAGCTGAAAATAGAATGAGGTCACAAGCAAGGATCATAGTCAATGAAATACCCAAGAAATACCAAATGGATTGTAAATCAAGGTCAGGGTCACAAGCAGAGGTTTGTATACTGGAAGGGGAGCCGAGGTCCAGTAGTGGAGACAAAGGAAAGGATACCCAGAACACAGCAGAACTGGCTCATACAAAGGGCAGTGAGGAATTGCAGGGAGTAGGACTAATAACACCTGTGGACATGGAATGGACCAGCAAGTCATAGCGGCATATTACAAACTCTAGGACAGGGTATTAACAATGTAACTGCATCACTGTGGAAGAGACTGTTTGATGCAAGCTAATCTGTTTGCTTCCATGGCTGATGAGTGCCGGTACCACAAACTGAGTGAATGACAACAGGCAAATAGAATTGCATGTTATAAGAATAGGTAGTAAATCAATAAATCGATAGAAAGATGGATTGATGGTGATGTGTTTTTTAGCATGCAACATAGTAAAATATTATCTGCGAACACAAATGAGGTTTAATTTAGTACTTCTGGTGTTCTTTTAAATAAAGACCAGTGTGTATTAAAGATTAACATCTTTTAATCTCATAAAATACAGAAAAAGTAATGCCCTGAGAATGGTTTCAAAAATTGCACAATCTGGAACTTTAATTTCAAATTGTGTGACTCTTTTCGATCTCTCTGTTGTTAAACGTTATCTCCTTTTTATCTACTAAAAGGATTTAGAAATAATCACAGACTGAGGAACAGTGCTCCATGTCAGTCAGCAGTTGCAAAGGCCAATAACATATTGGCATGTATAAGAAGGGGTATTGATTCATCGAAGGATGATATCATCTTTACTCTATACAGGTCAATGGTAAGACCCAGCCATGAATATGTGCAATTCTGGGCACCTGTCATTAAAAAGGACATTACAGGACTAGAAAAAGTACAGAGGGATATTAAATTAAATTAAACTGCTGGCTATGTGAAGAGAGACTGGAAGAGTTGCATTTGGCATCTTAGAGGGTATATCATAATGTTATATAAATATATCCAAGGACAATAAAAATAGCTCTCTAGTAACCAGTAAAAATTAGAATAAATCCATAAAAATATGTCACATGTCACTGAGTGAATGCAAATAAGTACATATATAAAGCAAGTGAAAACACTTACCAAATGTTCAATAGCAATAGCATGTGAGAGCATGTAACCCAAAATAAACACAGAAAAAACATACAGATAAGAAAATAGCAAAAATGCCACAGGAGAGGTAAGAAGTATTAACACAGAGGTAAAGAGTGGAACCCTCAACGTTTCGCTAAAAAGCCTTTATCCAGAGGTACCCACTATAGTAACTGTATGCTTAGTCTATGTACATCCAGGAGGAACAATAATTGATGGCCGTCAATGAGCATGTACCCACCGCAACATTATCAGGTCGCAGCAGGGCCATGCCCCCACAGGAGAAAAAGAGGCGAAACATCACTGCGGTAGAACAATAAACAAAAGGTCATCCTCTGAGACTGGAGGTAGAAAATTCACTGCCAAGAGTCTTTACAGTAGATGCCTTCAAAAAAGTATGGATATTTTTTTTTTTTTTTTAGAAAACAGATGGCTATAAATAATAGAATCAGCATTAATATTTAGAGATGATCCAGTGACAAATAGGATCCCCTGGCCTTCCAGTTTGTTTTTTAGATGCTTACACCTTCTTTCAGAACAGTGTTCTTTCCCTTCTATGAATGCTACACCAAGACTTGATCAGGCTCATCCTGAAATATTGACCTTGAAGAGAATATTGTTAAAATAGTAATGGTATAAAACTATAGGAGCAATACCAACATCTAATGAATTGTTTAATTTAGATTTACATTTTCGGTTGTTGTACATTTAAGTTACAAGACTGCAAATGCTTGCAGTGTGCACAGTGTTAAGAAAAACAAAACAAATCTAACATTTTAATTGTGTTTTATTTTGGGTCTTAAAATGTAAGTGTTTGCAGCATAACTGATTACTCATTATATCTATTCTATTATAGTTTTATATTTTTGGATATGAAGCTCCGGGTTATTTGTATTCACTTTTGTGGGGAGCCTTCTGTTGCTGCTCCACTTCTTCCTTATTACAATAGGAGCATCGATTATTTTATGTCCTTTTGCTAGAATTCCATAATCCAATAAAAATGTAAAATAAAGGAAAGGAAAATCAAACACAGACCCTCATTCCGAAAAAATGAATGTTCAGAATCATGAAACAAATTCCATGTTGACAAAAAGGCAAACATTGTTAAAGGGACTGTCTGGTGCCCAAAATATATCTTCCAAATATTAATGTGCTTTCAAAGTACTTTAAAATGCATGTTTTACATTTCGCATTGCTTAAAATAGAAAAATACTTACAGCAAGATGAAATTGTGAAATTACAGGAGATTGCAAGGAACCAGGACTGCCCACACTAGCTGAGTAAAAGCATATTTTCCCTTTAAGCTTCCTGGTTTGAAAACTTTAACAAAAAATGTAAAATCATTTTTCTTAATGCCATATTTTTATTCTATGACCTCGAAGGAGAACAAATATTTTGTTGAGATTGAAAAAAACAGAAAATACATATTTAAAAAAAAATATTTCAACAAATGAACATGTTCAACTGAGAAATACATTAACACATTTTTTTAAATGCATTTAGCAAGTATTAAATGACAAAAGCATACATATATTGCCAAGGGAATTTCTTAATTACAAGTTTGCCTGTCAAGTAGGATACATGTTATAGAACTGGATATATTCCTAAAATTAATCAAGGAAAGACGCAGTGCTAGGCTGGATGTCCTTAAAGCTCAGTTATAACAGCAGGTACATGGGAGAAACAGACAGAAGATTATTAACCTGGCAGGTAAAGATGTGCTTCACATTACTGGGCTTTCTCTACGAATTGGAAATGCAACTTGGGGCAACAAGAGGCAAAATCAATGATGACTTTCTGCAGTACAACATAAAATAGTTGGTATTGCTTTTTAGTTGATACCTTGGGATCCTTAAGTATAATCATGCAAAAAAATAGATGTATATAAAATTGACAGCTACATTTTATTAATGTCTGCCTGGCAGAAGATTCCGATGACATTTCTATTTGTTTTATACTGTGGAAAGCCTACAGGCTTATAATGCAGTGTTGTTATTATCTGATCTATGTGCAGATCTGCTGGGCAGCGCAGTACAGCCACAATAATTTTAAGTGTTGATGTGGAGTAATATTTTGGGGATTAATGGCTTTGGGATATTTGTTTTGAATGAATAATTCAGTTTCCCAAATCCCCTGAGCAGTCTCCAAACTAAGAGCAAACACCATTTCTACAGGATAAATATATCTCAGGGAACTGTACACGTCTTTTAACAAAGCTAAATTCAAGTAGAGTGTTCATGGTATAGCATTATTTCCTCTGATTTGTTTATTTGCAATATTTGTTTGTTTCTCTGAGACTGTTCTATAAAATAACAGTTATGGTGTCGGTAATGTGAACAGCAATGCTATTTAATTAGTTAAATATGCATGTAATCATCAATTATCCAAAGTGCTTCTTTATGTTAAAAATTAATGTTACATGTTTAACATAATAAAAATAAAAATGTGTGCATTGTATCTGGTTGAGAAGTGGCATGCATTACAAAGGTTGCATGCTTTTTCTCCTGAGTCCCACCCAGCTAAGAAGCTCCAGTTGAAAGTTGAGTTTTTTTTAGAATGTTGCCCTCCAAAAATAAGCTGTTCTTTTCAGAGCAGGGCTACTAGTGGCTCTGCTTAGCCTGTCTGTCTCAGCCTGCAGCATCCTGCTTATCCTATCAGTGGTGCTATGTTCCATGCCTGCTCCAGGGTGTCTGGATGGCAGGGCCGGGCTTAGGGGTGTGCGACCTGTGTGATATAGGGAAGGAGGGGAAGAGACAACAGGTATGGGGGAGTTGGAGAGAAACAGACATGGGAAGGGAGAGACACATACATGGAGGGAGAGGAAAGAGACAGGCATGGTGTGGGGCGCCACGGGGGAACACTTAAGGCCGGCCCTGCTGGAGGGTATCTCCAGTTTCTGTCCTGTCAGATACTGGATACAAAATTAGCTACCTGGTTTATAGCTGAACCAACCTGAGTCCTCAAGCCTTCAGGGGAGTGCAGTTATCCTGCACCAGACCCTGTGTCTCCATATCTACAAAACTGACTGCTGACTTAACGGGGTGCTCTGGGTCTTTACAGTAGTCTGTATAGACCACTTTCATGACAGGATCATTTTGGGGGTCTGAATAGCCCATGAATTCAGGCTACTGAAGTACGAAATGGCCAGTTTAAATCACTGAAACAGTAGCCTCTTTCCTCACCATAGAGACTCATGTCAGGCGTTCTTCAGTTACAAAAATAGCCAAAGTCCTCCCAAAAATAAAAAAATAAAACTAATAACCCCCTAGGGGGCACTGCAATGCCACTTGCCCCATATACAAAAGCCAGGGGAAATAGCCCTTAATGATAAATTAGGCTGGGAGTCACCTGGGGTTTGTATGCTGGCCAAGTGCCTCCACATACCCTACATAAAAATATCTACCCTCCCCCATGGAGTGCCCCCGGAGGCAAACGGAGCAAAACCAAGCCAATATTAGAGCTGGCCAATCAGTTGTCTTCTTTGTTAAAAATGAAATCCCCACTCTACCAAGCCATCGTGGATGCCGTGGAACATTATCAAAAGTGGGCCATTTTTTATATCGGGGGAGGGCTATTTGCCCTGGTCTCCCATGTAGGTAACATGGGGTCGGGAGCCATTTTATCATTATGTCCCAGCCCCAATGATTTTAATATGGACAGGGATTTTTTTTATTTATGTGCCAGTGACATTCCACTATTTAAAAAAAGGTTTTTTAAGGCCCCCAAGCAAAAATAAAAAACTGATTGGGCTCTTATGTCCACTATATGTCTTCTCTTCAAAATTGACTATTTGTAGTTTAGCATTGTGGGGGCCCCCATTAAGAAAGTGCATGTATTGCAAATTTCAGAATAATATTAACATGGCAGGTAAAGATATGCTTCATATTACCGGTCTTTCCATTCAAACTAGAAATGAGACTTGGGAAAACGAAAACCCAAATCTTTAATTGATACCTTGGCATTCTTAATATGTAATCATGCAATAAATATAAATACCATGGTATTATGCAGCAATGCTACAGGAAAAACTGCAACAGCTAATATCACCAGCAATCCTTGTTCGATTGACTTCATCCTTCAACAGCTAGTGAAATCATCAAGCTGTAGGTAGTTGAACTTCCACACCCTGTAATATCCAAAAGAGATAAGGAACTATCTCTTAGAGAGATAAGGAATGTTGCTGATTTGAACCAGAGTCTGCTTGCAGTAACTGGTTAGAAGGGTAAATAAAAAATCTTAATTTAAGGACCCCGCAAAGCTACAGGCTTAAAAAGGCTAATTAGAGCAAAAACATTGTCACTTTGTGAGAGCAATAAAACACATTTCAAAATTGAAGAACCTTTTATTAAATTGTCAGCTTTAATACGTGTTAAGTAGTTTTCCAGTCTGGAGTATAAATACATCCGACACACCCTGATCCTTGCAGACCCTCTGAAAGTGCAGCGACCTTTCCTGTGTTCGCCGGTTCCTGGTGCAGGGCTTTTCATTTCTTTCGGAACCAGCTCTTCCTTCTTCCAGTCAGATGATCATTGTAATTGGCTTTTCTGGTTGTGGAATGCACCCTTGACATAAGGAGGTTTCTGAAGGTCATACATGGTAACAATGTGAGAATGATACGTGCGAGCAACCACTAATTATGAATTTGATTTAACGTAACTTGACTAGTCAAATTGATTTATCAGTGTATTTAGTAGACATGTGCAAAACTAAAATTTTCGTTTCGTTTTCGTCCATTCGGACGAAAATGTTATTTATTTCATCTAAAACGAATTTCGTTCATTAATGCATTCGTTTCAGACAAAATTCGTTCATTATTTTCGTTTCGTTCATTATTATTCGTTCGTTTTATAGAATACAATGTAATACTATTGGCTTTCTATAAACCGAACGAGAGCCCCATTCATAAGAAATTCTTATGAATGGGGCTCTCGTTCGGTTCATAGAAAGGCAATAGTATTACTTGTATTCTATAAGCCGAAAGACTTTCGGTTTATAGACTTTCGGATTATGGAATACATGTAATCCTATTGCTATTCTATAAACCGAACGACTTTCGGTTTATAGAATAGCCATAGGTTTACATGTATTACATAAGCCGAAAGTCTATAAACCGAAAGTCGTTCGGTTTATAGGCTGTCGGCATTTAACTATACAGAGACAGAGTCTCCATTCATAAAATTATGAATGGAGACTTTGTCTCCTTGTAGTAAAATGTCGACAGCCTATAAACCGAACGTTCGGTTTATAGGCTGTTGGCTTATGGAATACATGTATTCCTATTGCTATTCTATAAACCGAACGTTCGGTTTATAGAATAGCCATAGGATTACATGTATTACATAAGCCGAAAGTCTATAAACCGAAAGTCGTTCGGTTTATAGGCTGTCGGCATTTAACTATACAGAGACAGAGTCTCCATTCATAAAATTATGAATGGAGACTTTGTCTCCGTGTAGTTAAATGCAATAGTACTACGAATGGACGAATGAACGAATGATTTTCGTTTATTAACCATTCGTTCATTCGGCTTTCGTTAGCTTAGCATTTTCGTTCTTCGGGCGAATGGACGAAAATGCAATTTTCGGACGAAAATGCATTCGTCCGAAAACGAATGCACATGTCTAGTATATATTCACATGTAAATTGCTTTTTTAATAAAAAATGATGATATAAAAAAATTCTTGTTTTTATTTCCTTTTATGTGACAATGCTGCCTCTCTCTTTCCCTTGCCCCCAGATTTGTCGCTCTCCCCCCCTTAGTGTTGTCTCTCTCTCACCCTCCCTTTGGCTCCCCCCTTGTTATTCTGTCCCCCCCCCCCCTCACCTGTTTCTTGCTCCCTGGTGGCTAGTGGGGGCAGCCGGGGGATGTATGCACTATACATAATAGACGGAAGTGTCGGGCAGCATGGAGGTCCCCAAGCTGCCCGATTCTCCCTGGTGGCTAGCGAGGCAGCGGAGGATGTCTGCGCGATGAGCGAGACCTCCCCTGCTGCCGCCCGGAACGACCGCCCGGACTTTTATGAGGAAGCCGGAAGTACCCAGATTCATCATAGAAGTCCCAGCGGTCATGCCGGGCGGCAGCAGGGGAGATCTGCGCTCATCGCGCAGACATCCCCTGCTGTTAGAGAGCGGGATCCAGGTCCCCTGCAGCTCTGCTGGGGACCTGGATCCCAGTCTTATAGTCTGACCTCAATTTGAGGTCAGATTATAAGACAACCTCGATTATAAAAGGGGTATTAACACTTCCCTTGCTGATCACAGTTTCTTTTTACTGTGATCCGTTTCCTTCCAAGTTTATGGATCTCATTTAGTTTTTTCAAAATAAATTTTATTTTGTACATTTTTACTATATTACTTATATTCTTTTCATGTATTAATGTAATTACAGTTAACTCCTACAAGCCTGTGCTGTGATTATGACCAGAGCAAACGTTAACCCATTCGTGATGTTGGGACGTTCTATGCCGTCCTGATTTTAAGTCCCTTAAAGTCGTTAGGACGGCATAGTACGTCCTGTGTTAAACAGCTCATATCGCGGCTCGGATCATGCTGCAGGCACTTGCAGCGGGATCCCACCTGTCAGATGAGGCCATTTTAAATGGCCTCAGTCTGACAGGGGAAATTTAGCTGGTGCTCAAAACGAGCACCAGCTACATTTCTCTAAATCGTGCGTGACGTCCGAAGGGCTTGCAATTTTTGGGCAGGGACCCACAGGGTCTATTAAGACCCTGATTGGGTCTCTGCCATAGTGTTCCTGGCTAACGATCACCTTGTGATCAGTGGCCAGGAACAAATCGTGACGTTTTGGTGCTTACGTCATTTGGGACGCAAGCACCATGCGTCACAAAGGGGTTAAAACTCTCCACTTTTTTCAATTTATTTTTTAATACTAAATTAAAATCATTTCATGCTATTGGCAATTCTATAAACCGAAATAGAGTCGGTTTATGGAATACCAATAGCAAAATACATAAACCGACATAATGAACGAATTTCGGTTTATGGAATTGGCAATGGCATTCTATAAACCGACTCTATTTCGGTTTATAGTAATGCCATTGCAAATAGCATTACATTATACATTCCATAAACCGAAAGTCTATAAACCGAACGTCGTTCGGTTTATAGACTTTCGGCTTATAGAACAGCAATAGCATTACATGTATTCTATAATCCGAACGTCGTTCGGTTTATAGACTTTCGGTTTATAGAATACTATTGGCTTTCTATAAACCGAACTAGAGTCGAGTCCCCATTCATAAGAAATTCTTATGAATGAGGAGGGACTCTAGTTAGGTTTATAGAATGCCAATAGTATTCTATAAGCCGAAAGTCTTTAAAACGAACGACGTTCGGTTTATAGAATACATGTAATGCTATTGCTGTTCTATAAGCCGAAAGTCTATAAACCGAACGACGTTCGATTTATAGACTTTCGGCTTATAGAACAGCAATAGCATTACATGTATTCTATAAACCGAACGTCGTTCGTTTTAAAGACTTTCGGCTTCTAGAATACATGCAATGCTATTGGCTTTCTATAAACCGAAAGAGTCCCCATTCATACGAATAGGTCAATTGACCTATTCGTATGAATGGGAACTCAATTTCGGTTTATAGAAAGCCAATAGCATTACATGCATTCCATAAACCGAAAGTCATTCATGTCGGTTTATGGAATGTACAATGCTATTGGTATTGTATAAACCGACTCTATTTCGGTTTAGAATGCCAATAGCACGAATGGACGAATGGACGAATGAACGAATGATTTTCGTTTATTAACCATTCGTTCATTTGTATTTTGTTAGTTAATATTTTCGTTATTCGTTTTTCGGACGAATGGACGAAAATGCAATTTTCGTCCGAAAATGCATTCGTCCGAAAACGAATGCACATGTCTAGTATTTAGGCCTTTGGGAGCCTGACAAGTTCAAAGGAAACCGCATAATAGTTTGCCTAAGCCAAGTCAGCTTGCGAGGATGATCCCATTGTCAACTCGTCTCAAATTCAATGATGTCAGAATGGGTTCAAATTAGGTTGCCTCCTCAGTGCTATAAGCAATGTGAATGATAGTATGTATAGCTAATTGCAAACATACTATAACTGAATTGAACTTATTAATCTCGGAAATTTAAAGAGTAGATTCCCACACATATGAAGATTAATGCACATCTTTTTTTTAGTTGCAAAGTCTCTTACAACTACAATATTTGTGCTCAAACAAAATGATACAACTGTGTGTGCTTTCAGTGCATTTTTAAATGTTCAATACTTCTCAATAAAGGTTGTTGTTTTTGGACAATCGCTGCAGATTTAGAATGCATGCCTTAACAGAAGATGAATTACAGGATCCTTGAGAAATGTATCAAGTAATTTAAACTAATAAAATATGCTTCTAGAACATCTACACCTCTGGGATCTGCTCAAAAGACTGCAATTTAATTGTTTTGTGTTGTAGAAGCTGTAATTCACTTATTCCTTCTAAACAAACTAGTCGTGAATACAAATTTGCCTCAGACAACTCTGTTGTGGCAGATTGTACTGATGGAAAAAGACAAAGCATTACTGGTTTTAAAGGAGAGACTATATCTCAGCTACAAAAATCATCAATGGGCCGATGATACACGTGTATAACTTTTATGGTTACCCTCAATGTGGAAACATTTATTTTATATTTTCATGTTTATTTACAAAGGTCACTTGTGTAGAAAGGTTCTAAAAGTGGAGCAATCACCATGGAAACCAACAGAATGTTGCTTTACATTTAAACATTTGCCACACAACAGATCTCTGAACTAAACTTTATTGTCACCATGGTGATAATAAAGGAAGATCTAATAATCAAAAAATGTTTACCCATATGTTGGGTGTCGAGTGCCTGATGACGTAAAACGTGAAGGCGTGAGGCTGAAGGAGGAGTAGTCCAGGGGGAAGGAAATGGAAGCTGTGCGCCGGTGAGCCACAAGTGTAGCCGCAAGTAGAGTCGCTGATCTGGGAAGCACTCACTACTAGCGATAAACCAGCACACTAAAGCTGACGCTCGACCTCTATAAGAGGACCACAAGAGGACCACATCTACTACAGCGGGTGACTGGCTGTGCGGGGGTATCGGAACTTCAGCCTGACGGCATACTAAGGACGGTCAGCAGGTGACGCTGAAAATGCTAAAGACACGGAGGCGAGCAGGACCTATCTTGATTGTGAGGCACACAAAAGTTGGCTGTCTGTAAAGGAGGAAGTGAGCACCTTTAAATCAAAGGCTTTCCTTGACAACAACTCCCCCCAGCAACTCCAGATAAGTACATATATCTAAGAGTTATTAATACATGATGCTTGGTAGATGTAATATTACCATCTATTTATGTGTGCTTATGAACGGTAAAAACTAAGTAATCACCTGAGCAGAATCACTCTGTTTATCTGCATCTTCAACACTAGAAAAGTCTGGGGTGCAAAAAGTGGAAACTGAAAATCTCCCTACACAAAGGATAAACAATGCATATTTATCATTAAAAACTTTGTCATTTACCTAAATCAGAATACTGCTTACCAAAGCTTTGGGCAGAAAAAACCCACAGCTGCAATTGTTCTTGTACAGGCCCCTAGTAACCCCTACAAAAACAAAACGCCCACAAGAGACAATACTGAGGCTTCTCAATAATAGAATTACTATACGCTGACTCTTGACTAAATCTCTGGGAACAACAGTAACAGTCGTTTACTGCGTGCCTATATAGGAGGCGTGACTAAGGCCACAAATACACAGACGATTGTATGAGTGTCCCCGGGTGGGCCCAGAAGAGAAACCAATCTCTAGAGTACATCTATTAGACTCACAGCCTCCACAACAGCATGTCCCAGGTCCGGAGTACAAGGAACCAGGAGAAAATGCTCCGTTTCCTCACCCCCAAAGAAGCAAATAAATCCAAGAAATCTGTTGCCATGGAGTCTGTCCAAGATATCACCCACACCGACACTGAAGAGGAAGAAGTCTTCGAACCGGATGAAGCCGCTTCTCTGTCCACAACTCCGGTATCGCTCCAGGTGGATGTCATTCAAAAACTATTTCACACCCTGCGGGGCCAAATTAAAAGTGATATCCAAGAACTTACATATGAATTCCAAAAATAAATTCGAGACATAACTTTCCGTCCTATCCCTTTCTATTACTGCCTCTCTATCCTCTTCTTTTTAATTCCCCCCTCACTAACATACCTTTGCTTAGCCCCGGCCAGATCCTTCAACTTCTCTCCCCTATTTACCGTATTTGCTCGAATATAAGACAAGGTTTTTTTCAGAAAAAAATGCTCTGAAAAATACCCCTCGTCTTACATTCGAGGTCGTCTTATAATCTGACCTCAAATTGAGGTCAGACTATAAGACAGGGATCCAGATCCCCAGCATAGCTGCAGGGGACCTGGATCCCCCTCTCTAACAGCAGGGGATGTCTGCGCAATGAGCGCAGACTCCCCTGCTGCCGCCCAGCACAGAAATCCCGGCGGTCGTGCCGGGCGGCAGCAGGGGAGGTCTGCGTTCGTCGCGCAGACATCCTCTGCTGCCCCACTAGCCACCAGGGAGAATCGGGCAGCTGGGGGATGTCTGCACGATACATGCAGACATCCTCCATGCTGCCCGACACGGCAGTCTATTATGACGGACCAGCTGCCCCCACTAGCCACCAGGGAACAAAACCAGGTGATGGGGAGGGGGGAGGACACAGACAGACAAGGGGAGGGGGGGGGAGAAAAGGGGAGGGGGGATAGAGAGAGACAAAGGGAGGGGGAGGGGGAGGGGGAGGGGGGAGGACACAGACAGACAAGGGGGGGGGACACAGACAACAAGGGGAGAGAGGGGGACAGAGAGAAAAGGGGAGGGGGGATAGATAGAGACAAGAAGAAGGGGGAAGAGAGAAAAGTTTTGGGGTAGAGAGAGACAACGCTGGGGGGGAAAGAGACAGCTGGAGGAGGGGGAGAGAGGCCGCATTGGCACATAAAAAGAAATAAAAATAAGAAATCCATTTGTATAATATAAATTTTTTATTAAATATTAAAAAGCAATTTACATATATACAAGTTAAACTTTTTTCCTATAGGGTAGTCTTATAATCAGGCTTTTAGTTTGGGGGGGTCGTCTTATAATCAGGGTTGTCTTATAATCGAGCAAATACGGTAATTCAAGATCCCCCCCCCCCCCCCCCCGAAGCTGCAAAGATTAAAAGAACTACTACTCGGGACTTCAAACAACCTCTTTGAGATCCCCAACCCTTTTTTATGATAATTTTGAACTACCCACATAACGAGGAAAGACTTTAGATAATGGTTCATTATCAAACGGTAATACTAACAGCCATTACCCTGCTCGGACCTTATATAACAATCAAGTCCCTGTTCTTCCAGCACAATCAAAGAGTTCAGCCTTATGAGTCTTATAATCCTTTCTATCAACACCAAGGGCCTAAATAGCCCACATAAGCGTAGACTCCTCTTCCAAGAAGCTAAAAATTCCAAGGCACAAATATTATGTGTACAAGAAACCCACTTTGCATTAAATAGCATTCCAAACGTAACGAATCTCCAATTTCCAATAGCAGCCCATTCCACGGCTAAAACAAAAAAAGCAGGTGCATCTATCTGGTTCCATAGTTCCTTAACACTAACCATTGAGTCCCTGAAAAAAGACCCTAAAGGCAGATATCTAATCATTTTAGCAACAATAAATTATATTCCGTACACTTTTTAAAATATATATGCTCCAAACACGGACTGAGCACAGTACGAGGCTCTCTAATTATTTGTGGTGATATGAACACAGTGGCCGATCCGGCCATGGACTCCTCAGCATCTCCCTCCCCCAAATATTTAGCAACACTGAAAAAACAAAGCAACATTTTGCTCCAAACCTTAAAAGAATTTCAACTAAATGATAATTGGAGAACTTGACATACTTCCGATAAAGATTATACTTTTTTTCTCAAGTACATTCTACATATACTAGAATAGATTATTTTTTAACTGACAAATTCACTCTCCCACGCATCATGGAATGCTCCATCGGCACCATCCAATGGTCTGACCACGCCCCACTACTTCTCACTATATCTGAACAATTCCAATATAAAGGAAGGAGCCCATGGAGAATAAATGATTACTTACTAACTCAACTAGAAATACAAAACAAAGTTAAACTTGCCATAGAAAACTACTTTACCTTAAACGACTCACCAAATATAACTCTGGAAACTCTATGGGAAGCACATAAAGCGGTGATCCGAGGACACTTCATTTCGATAGCATCATATGAGAGAAAGAAAAGGGACAAGCAACTCCTCCTCCTCACATCAGAACTACACACTCATACTCAGCCAGTACATAAAAAAGGCCCTACTAAATCAAGACAATTGAAAATCAAAACGCTGAAACAGGAGATCTCAGTCCTCCAACTCCACCACACTCATTTAATGTTACAGAAACTAAAGCAGAAATATTATTAATTCGGTAATAAGACAGGATCATTTTTTGCAAGACGGCTTAGGAAAATGGAATCCAAGAAGACCATCCCATCTCTTAAGTCTGCTAATGGGGACAAAGTCATGAATCCTGCCCTGATTCCGGATGTATTTGCTGAATACTACGCCAAACTATACAACCTCCAAATGGATAAATCTACTCACCAACCAGAAACTGCGGACATAGTCAAATTTCTCAAAAAATTGTCCCTCCGGGCACTGAAAAACCGACAACAAATTACTTTGACAATCCCTATTACAGAGCACGAAAACGCTGTTGAAATTGGCCAACTATCAAGGCAGAAAGCTCCAGGTCCAGACGGATTTTCAAATACCTACTACAAAACGTATTCCTCTATACTAACACCTTATATTGCTAAAATCTTCAATGCAAGTATGATCTCTGGTTCTTTTTCACAAGATTTGCTGATGGCCACTATCACCACTATACCAAAGCCGGGCAAACCTCCAACTATATGCTCGAACTTCCGTCCAATCTCCTTGCTAAACACAGAGGTTAAACTCTATGCAAAGATTTTAGCGAACAGACTGAAATCACTGATATCTCAGCTCCTACAGGACAATCAAGTTGGGTTTGTCAAGGGAAGACAGGCGTCAGATAACACTAGGAAGATATCCAGTATAATCTCTCTGGCCCAAAATTTGGGTACTCCTAGTTTAGTCTTAGCAATAGACGCCAAAAAGGCCTTTGACTTTGACACTGGTCCTATTTAGTAGCCCCTTTAGAAAAAATTTAATTTCCTCAAGCATACATAAAAGCAGTCCTAGCATTATATTCCCACCCCTTTGCAAAAGTATCCTATGTGGGCTTCTTATCTAAGCCATTTAAAATAACAAATGGAGCACGCCAGGGATGCCCCCTTTCCCCTTTACTGTACATATTGGCTCTAGAACTCTTGGCAGAAGCCATTAGATCCAATCCCGACATTAAAGGAATCCTTTACTCACGAACCCACACTACGAAGATGGGACTATTTGTAGATGATATCCTGATTACGGTCACTGATCCCCTAACTTCTGTCCCAGCATTACTGTGAACTTTAAGGCTTCTCAAACAATGGTATTCTTTCGAGTAGAGACCAGAGAGCATCATGTACCTGGCATCTTCCTCCCAAAAAACAGCTCTAACCTACTAGAAGCAAACCTCACCAACTTGTGGAAATATATCAAGCATGACCTGCACACTTGGTCACACTTACATCTGTCGTGGTATGGGCGTATTGCTGCAGTAAAAATGACGGTGATCCCAAAAAATTCTATACCTGTTCCATACCCTTCCTGTACATATTCCACCTGTGACCTTAAAAAACCTGCAAAAAGATGTCCAACATTTTATCCATGGTGGAAAACCCCCTAGAATAGCAATCAAATGGTTATAACTCCCATTCAAACAAGGAGTTCTAAGCATACCATCTATACTCCACTACTACAGGGCCGCCTGAATGGCCCAAACTCTGCAATATCACTCACCTCCAGGAGAAACAGCATGGGTAGATATGGAAGATACCCAAGTGGCTCCCTATAGGATATGTGATTTATTATGGTTACCGGACCTCAAATTATTAAAACAGCAGCTCATATTTAATAGCACTGCATCTTCTTTCAGAATATGGAAACAGTACAGAACCCATATCCCGGACCTATTATGCCTATCCCACGCAACACCACTTTCGGCATTAGAACTAATAATTCCAAATATTTCGCTTAAATTATAGCTCAAGGCAGGAATTACAATATTGGATCACCTATACATTGATGGCACTCTTAAAACTTTTCAAAGTCTGAAACAACAATTTCTACTTCCACAAGGAGATTGTTATATCTACCTTCAAATTAGGCACACAATATCAGCAACCTCGAATACTCTATGCACTGAAAATCGGTCACTCCACATACTCACTAAATGCTGCATGAATATATCTCCAAAGCCAAAACTACTTTATATATGTTACTACTCAGGTCCCTTCCCACCGCTCGCAACTAAACTCCCCTGCATGAAAGAATGGGAAAAAGAACTCTCCCAGGAATTTACATCTCTACAATGGAAGCAAGCAACCCAGAGCATGAAGGGTATTTCTCGCTGTGTAAACCATGTGGAGCTCATCCGCAAAATTTTATACCGTTGGCACATGGTACCTAGTAAATTAGAAAAAATGTACCCCACATCCTCAAATCTATGTTGGAGACAATGCCAACTCCCTGGCACCATGTAACATACTTGGTGGCCGTGTCCTCTCAATACTGGTCAGACGTTTTTTCCTTCATAACACAAGCCATTGAAATTAATATCCCACGAAAGCCAGAATGTGTGCTTCTCCATATCTTCACCATAAATCTGATGTTCATACAAAAAATATTGGTGGGTCATATCCTAATTGCAGCTAAAACCCTATTGGCAAGAAATTGGAAATCCCAACACATCCCAAACAGAATAGAACTTCACAACCTAATATCCTATAATCTCCAATTGGAAAAACTACATTACTTCTCAACCAGCTCCCTAGGGATACATACAAATCTCCTCTCCATGTGGAACAACTGTCCAAACCCAAACTAAGCTAGGGACCCCCCCCCCTTCTCCCCTCCCCCTATCTCCTCTTCCTCTCTCTCTTCTTTCTCTTTTTACTTATTTTCTTCTGTGCTGGTCTTCTTCCCCTCTTCTCCTTGTTTTTCTCTCTGAAATTTGTTGATAGATTGTAAAATTTGTTCTAAATGTTTTTGAGGTATAAGAAATGTATTTATTGCATTTATTGTTTATTACACGATTTTTGCTACTTTCAATAAAAATAAATAAATCTTAAAAAAAAATTGAGCCCATGGCTAAACACATTTGCATTCTACTTAACGTCATATGACTTACATAGAATATTCATTTTGTTCATTTAGTTGATAGATTTTTCTACTTTAATGTCAGTAAAATATTGGGAAAAGCAGGAAAAGAGCATGAATGACTCATTTATCCTTAACAACATCCTAGAGTTTTGGCACAGATTTAGGAAACGCTACTTCGCTAATAGTAATGGAACCCGTGCCGCTTCAAACATTAGCGGTTAATATAGAAGACCTTAACTTAACCAGATGGAAAGAGTCAGGGATAAAAAAGATTGAGGATATAAGCACTAAGGGTTCAATAAATTCCTGCTGGTAACAGCATTCCAACTTCCATCCAAATAAATTTTCACCTACATAAGAATAAAAGACTTTCTGGATAAATCATTACTAGGTAGAGAGGTAACAACTACAACTAAAAGATTCCTGAAGTTGTACAACCTATCCTCATTCAGGAATATTCCCACCAAGTGAAGGGACTTTTGTAATAGTCAGTATGATTACTAATGATTGTCTAATATTATATTTTGTGTACTTAAAAATGGGCAAATTAAAATTGAAACAAATATATTGGGAAAAGACTTTTTCTTTTTTTAAATTAAGTAAAATTGAATGGAGATTGTGTCAAGTACTTTTTCATTTCAAATTCAAACTATTAAGGGAAATGTAACTGGAAATGTATTCAAATCCAATCTGAAGCTATTTAAACACCATTATACAATTATAATTTATGAATCATTTGTTTCGATATCCAAGGAAAAAGTATGAGGTAACTGAACTGTTTAAACAAAAATGTATGGGGCTAAAGCAGAGTTCAACTGATATTTATTAGTTTCTCACTGGGAATTTCGGTTCAAACTTTCAGTGAATTCTTTCTGAACTCCTTTCTTTAGGCCTGTTGAGAGGCTGAAAAAATAAAAAATGTAAATATGCAAACAACCCATGTCTTAGTTTCAGAAAACTGAAACATTGACATCAGTAAATGCAAATGACATTTGGTGAACTAATAACATTTTACTTAAAGTTCCACCTTGGTACCATTGTCCACCTTTTCATGCTGGGTTTATCGGATGTGTTTGTCTGGTAGACTTCAGTAATGGTTGACCAGCTTCTCACACATAATTTACCTTAAAATATTCCAAATGCCTAATGAGGTAATGTGGGAATATTAATCATCGCCACTAATATTGTCTCCAAAAGGAAAACTATAATGTATCAGTTTCTATATTGGTCTCTCCTTTGGCGTAGTTAGCCTTTCTCTTACAGCACGTTATTTTTTGATATGGCGCTAATTTATGTACATTCAGGAACATGCAACATTTTCAAAAGTAATATATTCCAAAACGAAATTATGAAGCATTAGAGTAAATTGTATGCATTTTGTTTTTACCATATGTGAAGGAATTTCAGATATTTTTAAGTATTTTACTACACTACTGTTCCTAAACAATAGAAAGCCCTTTATGCTCGGTAAATCTTCAGTTTCTCTCAAGCAGGAAATCATGGTCAGCCTAGTGAGAGAAATTTCATTAACTCTCTGTTTAGATTGCTGATTAATAAATCATCAGCTCTAGCAAAAAAAAAATGTCCTCAGCTCGTTTTAGAAGAAATGGAACTGACAATGAAATTCTGTGGGAAGGCTTTAACAATTGACTGAAGATTTTCTTTTCAATATCCACATTCCAATTCTTAGCAGGTCGTATTGATTTGGAATACAAATGTTTACCATTACAGCAACAGTTTCTAGTTTAAGTTCTATCTCTAATTTTTTTTTTTTTTTTAAAGGACATCCAGGGTGAAATAATGATATTTATTTATTTATTTGATTGTGGTAATTAAATTAATGATGGCAAATAGTCAATGATAAACAGTACTTGCAAAAATATATCACTCGGCGCTGGTTTAGCTGCTGAACGCATAATAAAATTGCATTAGGCTTGTCAGTAAGAGCAGAAATTGAAGAAACCACTGTAGTACGCCACAGAAGTGGCCAAAATATTAAAAACCAAAAAGTGTGCAATTAGTCATTCTAAAAAAAAAAAAAAAGAGAAAGATAGAGCTATAAGATTAGGCAGAAAGAGGCAAAGCAAGTTATAAGCACTTCCAAACAACATGCAGAAGAGTAATTAGCCGATTCAGTTAAAATAAAGAGGGATTTTCAATGAATGAATTAAAAAAAAGTAAAACAAGGATTAGTTAGATTAAACACATAAGAAGGAAGTTATGTAGAAGATGATAAAGGTCTAGCTGACTGCCTCAATTAATATATTTGTTCTAAAAAAGAGTGATATACAACCTAACGGAAGTATAAATACCGAGCGCCTGTGGGTGAACTAAAAAAAGTAGTAAAACATACAAACCCGTCCGATGGTAGGTATTGAAACGGGGGTAGATGATATCTGTAGAGAGCCCTTCTGGCTTGTGTCGAGAGATTGACTAATTTTGGAACCAATAGGAAAAATGATTTAGGTAGCCGCCAGTCCAGAAAAAATCACAGTGGGTTGGCACCGTGAAGGGACAGGAAGATGTAGAAAAAAGGAAGACAGCGCTACAAAGTAATATTAATAAAAATAAATATAAATGATAAATGCGTATAAATACACCAAAAAACACACAATTTGGAGGGTATAAAAATATATAAATTTAATAAATATAAAAATAAGTAAAATAGATACACACAGAACCACCTTAGTTGAGGTGGGAATACAGTATACAAATGAATTGAATTGTAATTAAGCAATAAGGATATGCTAGTAACAAATACAAGTAAATACTACAAGGACAAAACCAAATAAGAACAATAGTCACAACAGGTAGATAGTACACACCTTTGAAGAGAGACCGTTTGGGACAATGCTGGACTCAGAGCAGTGAATGAATCCGGTGCGAAGAAAGAAGCCTGGCCAGGTCTTTTCGCAAAGAGAACAGGACGCCAAAAAAGGGACGCGTTTCGAAAAAACTTCTTCAGCCTTTGGCGTCCAGCATGTCTCAAAACGGATCCCTGACTGTTTAAATAGACCGCTTCTAATTGCAAACAGCGGTGAAACCAGGAAGTATGACGTAATCGCGTAGTGACGCGACGACGTCATAACGTTGCGACGCCAACGTCATCTCCATAACAACACATCGAGACCACACAGAGCCGGCATAGTGTGGTGTCGATCGGTGTACAGAGAGGGCGTTAGCGGCGGTACATATTAAAAACAGAAAAAACAGAAAAAACTTGATACATACAAAAATAAAAAGTTATATGCACAGTGTATACACGAACAGTGTTCCATAAAAACATATACAGGGATCTACTCCATACACAATGATCATCCACACTTCATGAAAAACATCCAAATATACATATATGGATGACATGCATAAAAATCAAATTTCTTTATAGACAATGCCACAACTACAAAGTATCCTATCAAGAGACATATATCCTGTAATACAAAGTTCGTTATCTATCTGTTGGAATGCCCATGTGGCCTCCAATATATAGGTAGGACTAGTAGAACCTTTAAAAAACGCCTTTCTGAACATAGGTATAATATCAGAAGAGGTTTCGAAAAGCATATTCTGTCTAAACATTTTTTGGATGTACACCAGCGAAATGACAAAAAACTAAAGGCAATGGCAATTGAGCATGTTATTTTAGGTCCACGCAAGGGTGACAGACTCAAGACTCTCTGTAAAAGAGAGACTTTTTGGATCCTCACCTTAAATACCCTGGTCCCTAAGGGTCTTAACGACAATTTTGACCTAGTGCCATTCCTGGATTAGACTTATGTATCACTGTTTTGTTGGTCTCTGTGCTATATGTATATATATATATATATGTTTGTATACTTCTATCCACTTTGAAGCATTTTTATGCATGTCATCCATATATGTATATTTGGATGTTTTTCATGAAGTGTGGATGATCATTGTGTATGGAGTAGATCCCTGTATATGTTTTTATGGAACACTGTTCGTGTATACACTGTGCATATAACTTTTTATTTTTGTATGTATCAAGTTTTTTCTGTTTTTTCTGTTTTTAATATGTACCGCCGCTAACGCCCTCTCTGTACACCGATCGACACCACACTATGCCGGCTCTGTGTGGTCTCGATGTGTTGTTATGGAGATGACGTTGGCGTCGCAACGTTATGACGTCGTCGCGTCACTACGCGATTACGTCATACTTCCTGGTTTCACCGCTGTTTGCAATTAGAAGCGGTCTATTTAAACAGTCAGGGATCCGTTTTGAGACATGCTGGACGCCAAAGGCTGAAGAAGTTTTTTCGAAACGCGTCCCTTTTTTGGCGTCCTGTTCTCTTTGCGAAAAGACCTGGCCAGGCTTCTTTCTTCGCACCGGATTCATTCACTGCTCTGAGTCCAGCATTGTCCCAAACGGTCTCTCTTCAAAGGTGTGTACTATCTACCTGTTGTGACTATTGTTCTTATTTGGTTTTGTCCTTGTAGTATTTACTTGTATTTGTTACTAGCATATCCTTATTGCTTAATTACAATTCAATTCATTTGTATACTGTATTCCCACCTCAACTAAGGTGGTTCTGTGTGTATCTATTTTACTTATTTTTATATTTATTAAATTTATATATTTTTATACCCTCCAAATTGTGTGTTTTTTGGTGTATTTATACGCATTTATCATTTATATTTATTTTTATTAATATTACTTTGTAGCGCTGTCTTCCTTTTTTCTACAATATATTTGTTCTGTTTTTGCTGATGAAAATGAAGGAAAGGGACCTTAATTAGGAACCTTAATTAATACCTGTGAGTTTACAGTGGAAGATGTTCTTCTTTAGCTGTCTAAATTATATACAAATACGTTGATAAAGCCTGATAAAATGCACCCAAAGTTATTCAAAGAACTTAGTGTACTAGCAAAACCATTAAAAGATTTATTTAACCAGCAGAACCAGAAGTCCAAATAGGTAAATGCAATAGTCCATCCCTTTTATTTTAGTCATATTTTAGTCAGTTGATGAAAATTGCAATGGGCATATTTTTAGTCACCTATTTATTTAGTTATTGTTTAGTTTTAGTCACTGAAAACATGCAGTTGGCAAAACTATGACGAAAATAGTCCACGAAATTAACACGGCCTAGAAACAGCTAAACTTAATTAACAGCTGTACAGAATCCCACAGACATTAGTAGATGATTTCGAAAAATATCTAAGGATAAGCAGATATGTATTGTGATCCGCAGGCGGTATCTTGAATTAAGTCTATATAAGTGAAATTCATAAGATCTACTCTCCTGTGATTTTTCTATGTGAGAAGTAAATTCAGAATTTTTAGATTTACCACCTGGACGACTTGCACATAAAATTATTTCCTGGAGTGTCCTGGATATAACGCACCATTTTCTCATTTATTGTGACGGTAGGGATGGTGAAAAGGAAATCATTTCATACAGTAATGATAAATCTTTTCCAGTAAAACAATATGCCAACTGTTGCACAGCTTCCGTAATATATGTAATACATTGTAATAAATGCAGCCAACAATATGTAGGTCACACAAGTAGTCAACTTAAGTGTAGGATTAGGGAGCACTTGACAGATATAACTAAAAAAAGCTAATACGCAATTTCACGGATGTAATTCAAGTGATTTGAAATATTTCAGTATAGCAGTGATGGAGACAGGGAAGAGCGGAACCAGAAGAGACATTTTTTCTTTTGTCTTTCATTCCAGGAGGATGTCTTCTGGATCTTCTTTCTGGATATGAGTTAAACGAGCTAGCTCATAACCTGTTATATTGCAATGTTTTTAAATCAACGATTGTATGCGTACTAATGATCTTACGATTATGTATACGCCATTATTGGTGGTTGGTAAATTATTTTTATAGTGAATAAGTCACCTATCAATAACAAAACAACTTAGTAGATTAAAAACTTTATGTATCTGTATTTTTTCATAGCACATTCTTTATACATGTTTCTATAATCATACATGTACCACCAGTATTTATGTTATAAACATATCCTAATTTATTATTATGTTTATAGGAGGCATTTGTATTTGTGTTTAATATCCAGGTTCTGTGTAACATTATCAATATTTTTCACTTGTGATATCCACACACCAATTGGTTGTCCATTTAATTATGTTTGATGTAAAAGTTATTTAGGATTAGTAGGCAGGTGTACTTATGATTAAGTATTGTGTCACTTTTCCAGTGTGTCACTTTTCCAGAATGTTATGGGTGTTACCATATCACATAATAAATTAATCATCGTATTCGAATAATTATCGAAATTCCGAGTGATTTATTCCCCACATGCTATAGCTCATATAAGTCAATGAGGATTACCTGAGCATCTGTGCCTTGTTTTAGGTTGGAAAGTACTGTAATATCCCTTGACTTTATTTATTTATTCATTTATTTTTTCATTATAGGTGGTTCCTGGCTTTATTGTTATTTGGATTTGCAAAAATAGTTACCGAAATCTAAAACATATATCCAGTGATGTAATATTTTCATTAACAAGTAGAAAACATAAGCAAATTGGAGAATGTTCCCAACGTAGCTATTAATGCCTGTTTTTTACATTTCTAATAAATTGCCTCCAATTAATTAATTTTTTTTAATGGATTGAGTTTATTATTAGACCTTAAGATCTTAATGTTTATTAATAAAAATAATGATGTTTATTCATAATAATAAGTAGATATAGTGGATAAGTAGACATGATTACCATTTACAAATATGTACATAGTCAATAGAAAGACCTTTCTTAGGATCTCTTGATAAAATTAACTTTCAAAAGGATACAAACGCATGGAATTATCTTAACCCATTGTGCATGAGGACGTATATATATATATATATATATATATATATATATATGTACGAAATAGTATGGTCCAATGTTTTTTAGTTTCGGGAATAATTGCTAACCACTCATTAAGTGTTAGATCTCCCTCTATATCCAATTTCCATTTATTTATTATGGGGGATATTAATTCTTCCAAGGAGTGCTCATTATTTTCAAAGATTTCATTTCTAGTTATTTTCCTTAATGTATTTTCAGATTTCAATAAGCAGTTTAGTCCCTCTATTTCATGGTCATTCTTAAAAATAAACCCAGAGAGGTAGCTCTTGATCCTTAGAAAGTTAAATATTTCCCCTGAAGGGAGATCGAATTCAATGGTCAGAGTTTCAAATGTTTTTTTATTTCATGATGTTGTATTAAGTTATCAAATGTTAGGATGCCTTTTTGTTTCCATCTATTTAAAGTTAGATCCTCAATGTTGTAACTCAAAAGGTCGATATTACTAGAGATCCTAACTATTTTTGACCAATTTAGGTTATATTCTTTTTTGAGTTTATTCCAGAATTTTATTAAGATGTTTCCTGTCACGCACTTAGACAATTGTTTGTTTATTTTTTCATTATTTGCTCCTAGGTATTTAGAATCTGTCCACAAAATCAGAGACAAATCCTTCATCTCGAGCATCTGGCTTTCAATAGCTTTCCACGATTCGGTAATATTATCATACCTGATAAATCATGGCTGCTTTATAGTAGATCTTAATTTCTGGTACTGCTATACCACCTTTTTTTTAGGCTCCTAGTTAATATTTTTTGACTTATGCGTGCTTTCTTATTCTTCCAGATAAATGTCATAAAACTTCTTTGAATTTCTGTCAGCTGTCGTTCAGTTAGACTGATTGGCATTATTCCAAATAGATAATTCCACTTAGGAAGTATATAAGATTTTATTAAGTTTATTCGGCCCCACCATGAAACCTCCTGGGATCTCAATTCTTTTAACATACTAACAGTCTGGGCTAGTAATGGATAAAAATTTGTCTTTGTCAGACTCTGTATATTTCCTGGGATTTTTACGCCCAAACAGTCAATATATTTTTCTACCCATTTAAATTCGAATTTCTTTTTCAGTCTATCTTTATATTGAGAGTTTAAGTTCAAACCCATAATTGCCGATTTAGAGATGTTAAGATTATAGTTTAAAAAGCAGACTATATAAGTTGATTTCTTTCAATAGATGTTGTATAGAACTTTCTGGATCTGCTATTGTTAAAATTATGTCGTCCGCATACAAATTTATTTTTGCTTCATTGTTTCCATATTTAATGCCTTCGATATTATCGTTCTCCCTTACATATTGTGCTAGAGGTTCTAAGGAGAGAAAGTACAGGATTGGTGATAACGGGCAACCCTGGCGTGTCCCATTATTAATAATGAACCAATAATTCTTGCCGATGGCATTATATAAAGAGCCATTATAGCTTGTAGAATCCAACCCTTGAAGCCAAATGAATTCAGCATTTGAGACAAGAACTTCCATTTAACTCTATCAAACATTTTTTCAGCATCTAGCAAAATAATGCCCACTGGTATCATGTTTTTCTTTGAAAGGTCAATTAAATTTACAATTCTTCTGATGTTATTAGTGGCCTTCCTGCCTGATACGAAGACCACTTGTTCCTCTCCTATCAGCTTTGGAATCACAAGTCTTAATCGTTCGGCGATAATTGCCGAATACATTTTAATATCACCATTAATTAGAGATTTGGGGCGATAGTTGCCTATATGAGTGTCGTCTTTATTAGGTTTGAGTATTGGCATAATATTAGCCTGGAGTAATTCCAAGGCAATATTTTCTTCTTCAACAATATCGTTAAACACTTGGGTTAAATGTTTTCCTATATTTGTTTTAACTGTTTTTTTTTAATTTTGTCTATAGCTGAATTAACTTCATGCTCTTCAAAGGAGGCGTTTAGGTTTCTCAATTGTTTGTTTGTCAGGGTTGGCAATTTACACTTTTTTAGGTAATCTTGAATTTGGGTTCCTATCGTTGGAGTGTTTAGATTATACATGGCTTCATAGTACTTGCCAAATGCGTTTCCTATTTCTTCAGGTGAATATAATACTTTTTGGTTAGATGTGATCTTATAGGTTCTATGAGTGGCACCTCTTTTTTTTTAATTTGGCTGCCAGGATTTTATTCCCTCTGTTTTCCCTTTGTATGTACCATCTGATTTAATTTTTTTAGATTCCTTTTGACTTCTTCCAGAAGTTTGGTGTTTATTTCTTTTTTTAATCTGGATATCGCATCTGCATTTAATAATGTTGGATTTTCTTTATTTTTCTCAGTTTCTTTGGCATATGCGATATATAGATCAGATAACGGTAATCCTTTTTCTCGTTTAATCCTTGCTCCTAATTTTATAAAATGTCCACGCATAACACATTTATAAGTACACCAGATTGTTTGTGAAGATAAATCGGGAGTATTGTTTTCATTGAAAAAACAAGGAAGTCATCTCTTTAATATATTCTCTATTCTCCACTGAGTTTAATCAATCATTATTTAATCTCCATGGATAACTTATGTGTTTATCATATTCATCTCTAGTATTCCATACTATCGCATTATAGTCAGACCACGTTATATCTCTAATTCTAATTTTGTCCACTGCTCTAACATGGTTCAGATCCATTAGTACCAAGTCAATCCTTGAATAGAAGGCAGTTAAACATTTCAATGGACTGAACATTCTGCTTTACATTGCCAAATGATATCTGAGTTGGCAGATCTAGTCAATATTTTAAGAAACAGATTGGATGCCTTTCTAGCAATGGAATTTCTTAGAGGGCTTTTTCCTTATTAGGTGAAATTAGAAGTGTCTTGGGGGGGGGAGGTGTTGTGTTGTTTTTTTCCTGGATCAACAAATATAAGTATTGATGGATTACATGCCTTTTTATCCTAATTAAGTAACAGTGCTCAATATGTTTTTACTTCATAGCTCCTCTTGCCTTCCCTGCCCACTTTATTAAAATTTGAAACTGATATGTCATTACAAAAATGATCTGGCTACTAGACATATTATTAAACACAAATCTACATATACCAGACAAGTCAGAAGACTTGTTTTTCCCAAAGAAATCAAAAATTTTGCATTACTGCAGGGGATTCTGGGTAGGCATATGCAAATACAGTTTTTAAAAATGATCACTTTTTTGCTTCTATATCCATTTTATACATGGACCCTTTGGAGCAGATGCCTGCTGTACAAGACAGCTTTTAAACATAGCCCAGGATAGAAGTGCAGAGCCAAAAAAACACTCATGGACAAGCTTTTCATCCTTAATGGAAACTCGACAGCTTGATGTTGGTTACTGGCTTTGATTAAGCACCAGTTTCAGGTGCAAAATCCGTAAGGCGTCTATCTCCACCTGCTTTGTGGTGCCTTTTCCCAGATGATGTTTTCCAGGAAACAACAAAGAGGACTTTCTATTGCAAGTCGTTGTCCGGTGGGTTTTGCTTCGACTCCAGGATCAAACCTGTTTCTTCTCTTTCAATAGTTTATTTGCAGACAAGTACCGCGAGATCTCAGTGTCAACGTTACAGTGTTGCTGGTCTGCCCAAGGCGCTCAGTCTCCTTTAGTTTGCTTTCTATTTGGTTACTGCCTTTTTGCTAAAGTAGTACGAGAAGCAAAGACAACATAAGTTATAATGCGGTAAAGGTGAGGGGAAAACTCTTCCACTTAAAATTAACGGGGTAGCAGAGGCATTATCACACAAATCTACACACACCAGAAAAGCCAGAAGTCTTGCTTTTCCCACAGAATTCCAGAACTTTTTACTGCCATCTGCTCAAAGCAGAGGTGAGCGCTAAAATAAGTGTTAAACATTGGATCAGAATTAAGATGTTAAGAAGTAGCAATATTCATGTTGACTTAATAAAGGATTACCCCTATAACTGCTGTGTTTGAATATATACTTAATACTTTTTTACTCCCTAAAACACAGTTTGATGTGTTAACAGATTAGACACACACACAAAAAACGCACATAAATCTTTGCAAATTTGACCCACTTCTGAAAAAAACATAAATGCCACTAAATAAGTGAATAGACCTCACTGTTTGGGAACGTTATTATCTGGGGGTTTTCATTAGTAGTGCTGTATTTGTTCATGTAGAAATAATGGATGGCAATTTAGTAACTCATTAGCTTACTAATTACCAGTTCCAATTAAAATGTGAACCTTCAGCTGCACTATCATTGTATCTTACTAATGTCTGAAGCTGAAACATGTTAGTATCTACTGCCTGTGTATTTCTGCAACCAGCTTAACTCATGAATCCTGTGTCCTTGCTATAATCCTGCTTATGGCATTGCATACTATGCATACGGAACTGACAGTAAGACGTCTTAGTTATTTTAGTGTGTGTGAATCTAGTTTACTTTATCATTTTAAAGTTAATTTCCACACACTATTAATGTTACACATCTGCCATGCAAGATAGAAATGATTAACTTAAAAGGCAAATAGACTGTTTAGCTCTTCATGACTCAGTAAGAGTAAAATATATACTTGGTGCTCAATCAGCTAGCCTAGGAGATTTTGATCAGGAAGGCCTGCTTATCCCTACATTATAAATGGACCTAACTTGGAAGGTGTATTTCCACGTATTTTTTGGTTTAATTTATCAGAAACATAGAAACATAGAATGTGTCGGCAGATAAGAACCATTCGGTCCATCTAGTCTGCCCACTTATTTTTTTTGAGTACTTTTATTAGTCCCCCGTTCCCGGTGATAATGTACCTGTTTTGTATTACCGATGTTTCATTGTTTTAATAAGTGATCTGAGGTCTGATTTAAAATAATGATTGGTGCCACTCTATTCTTTCTTATTCTGTATTCCCCCATTCGCTCACACATCACACTACAATATTCTGTATTCTAGTGACCTGGGAAACACTAAGGTGCATCTCCATTTCTTTTTAGTTCTATGTGCGGGGACAACGTTCTTTCATAGTTTATCAAAGCTCTGTCTGTACCAAGCACTATGTAAATTGTTGGCGCTATGTAAATAAATCCACCATGAATGATGGAGGGAAGGACAGCGCTAGATAGACAAAGATGCACACGATAAGTAATTTTCTGTTGCATACATATTAATATATTATAAAATAACACAACATATGTTACTCGTATATCAAGCTGTTACTGGGTGTTTGGATTTAAACCACACAATTCAACAATATGTATGGTATTATTGTCTTTCGTTGTAGCCGAATTAGGTCACCATGAATTGTTTTCCTCTTTTCTCAAGCAGATAAGTTAATGGCTGATTGCTTGTAGACTGTGCAATTTTAGGGTTGATCCAACAGAGATATTAATTGCAAAGTGCTCTCCCTGCCAAAAAAGCATTTTAGAAAACGACAAAAGTATAAATAAAGCTAGCGTATACCCTTGGAGAAAAACAACAATGGCATGAAATCCCTCAGAAAGAACAGATATATATTGAGAAATAGTAAATGTTGTTTATGTAGCTTTCAGTGGTTTAATGGGTTATATCAATTCACCAGATGTAGAGAACAGAAGAAAAAAAAAGTTAAGAAAGACTGTCTAAAATGTGTTAAGGACTGTGCTCTTCAGTTAACACTAAAACATAGTGTTGTGATATTTTACTGGTTGCCGATACTTTAATATAAAATTCATCCCTCATATGACTGATATCAAAGACCAAATGACCACTCTAGTGGGGAACAATCATCTTCAGTTAACATGCATGATTATTGTTTAGAATTGATTTATTCCAAATGTTAGGCAACAGACCACAGCCATCGACTGACAACTATACAGATAAAACCGGGGGGGGGGGGGGGCAAGCTCACAGCATTAATATACAAAAGCGGAAGGAGTATAGACACTTTAAATCAAAATAAATAAAAGCTTGTAAAAAGTGAAGAAGGTAACAGTATTGCAAATAAATAGTATAGCTAAAACAAAATAATAATTAAGTTAAGCTGGTGAGAAAAATATAAAGTGCATACAATTCAAATATTACAGTGCATAAATGTGCCAATATAACGTGCAAAAAAGTAAATAATCCCAGTGCATCACTGCACACATAAAACCACAATAGATATGTGTATAATAAGAGAGAAAAACTCTCACATCCCTTGTATAGAGAGTCAATCCACAAGGGATGGGAGAGTTTTTTTATTTTCTGGGCCTGTGCCTTCTCTGTCCCCAAGCAGTTTGTATGTATCATATTTTATCCCAAACAGCTTGCATGTGCCAAATATGTCCCCAAAAGGTGAGTATGTACCGTATTTGTCTCCAAAAAGCTTGCATGTGTGATATATGTCCCCAAATAACTTGTGTGTGCCCTATGTGTCCCCAAACAGGTTGTCTGTGCAATCAGTGTCTCTAAACATCAGTGTCTGTAAACAGATTGTATGTGCCATGTATGTCCCCAAACAGCTTGTATCTCGAAAACAGACATCTAATATCCAGAGATAATAGACAAAACCCTAGAAGATAATTTACATTCTGTAAAGTGTTTCACTTCACAACTAAGTAATTATAAAACTTCTAGTGCTTTATTTTTAATTGGAAACAAACAACCTAACTGTAATTAATGTATTATGAATAGGACACATATAGAAACAACACAGGGTAGTTAACTCAATTGAAAGCAAAGGTCTTCAGCATTGGAACATTGTAATTTGCATACAAATGGGATAGATTTATTAACTTTGCTTTAATAAAAATGTATTGCTTTGTAATGAATTTCCAGAATTACTGTTGGATGTAGTGTAGATACAATGGGTCTGTACACTTTGGGGATATTTTCTGTATCTTCAATACTATGTTAAAAAGGTACTTATAACTTCCTTTACTAGTTACATAAAGCTCAATAACGGCCAACTCTAGTTAAATAAAGTTCATATACAAAAGCAAAAATAGTTATGGTATTCTTCTCTAGGGAGTAGAGCTATATCATGCTCTTACACTTGGGTAAGAAGGGTGCTATTATATATTATTTTAAAAATAGGCTACACAATAGGGAAATGTTCCTATTGCGCAATATATATTTTCAAGTACTATTTAATAGTACCCCTCTACAAGTGTAGACTCCCATCTGAAAATATTTTGGCAGGTTCGATCAATATATTCAAAAATATTCTAGACATGGAATGCAAACAGGGTGATCACAATTAAAAGTAGCTTGGGTAATGTTGATCCAGTGTGAGTCTGACTGCCTAGTTAAGAAAGATTTTTTTTTTCCCTTTTGAGATGATTCTGAGGGGATTCTCATACTTTTCTACACTAAGGTAAAATACTCCTGTGATCTCTTACATTAATGGGAAAAAAGGGTATGCAAAATTAGGAGAGTTAGGGCTGCTTTGGTGGCAAAAAGGGGCCTACACAATATTAGGCAGGTGGTCATAATGTTATGTGGAAAGGAGAGTGAAACCGGCGCACAATGCATGGACACTTTTAAACAATAAATTATATGTGACACTCTAAGTGTAGCTGTGCAAATGTGCAAATAAAAAGAAATATTCAAAAATGCAAAATGTGCAAAAAAAGTGCAAAATCTCCAAAAAAAATTTGTGCAAATAAGCAATAAATAATGTTATCAAATGGCACAATAAATAACAGTTGATAATATATAGTGACCTTACAGCAATTAGTAAAAAAACAAACCAGTATAAATGGTGCAAATTCTGTGATAATTTGTCTTAGACCAGGTGAGTGAATACTGTGCTTAGGAATACAATGTGCTGTTAATACAGCTAAAAAACTGGAGTGCAAAAAATTTTTGGGCAAATAAGCAATAAATAATGTTATCAAATGGCACAATAAATAACAGTTGATAATATATAGTGACCTTACAGCAATTAGTAAAAAACAAACCAGTATAAATGGTGCAAATTCTGTGATAATTGGTCTTAGACCAGGTGAGTGAATGCTGTGCTTAGGAATACAATGTGCTGTTAATACAGCTAGAAAACTGGTGTAAAAGACCCCAAAAACATGAAATACCAAACATATACAAACTCATATTACGGTCCTAAATACTGCATAATTGGTGTTAGATCTGAAAAGATATAAAACCAGTAAAAAACGATGGTGCAGTACAAAATACACTTGGAATAAGTCCAAGATCTCTGATTAAAATGCACTCACAAGTGAAGCTCCTGATAGTCAAGGAGCATGAAACAACAGCCTATAGTATTAGTGGAGCAATATACTTGCCATCCCCCCGATCAGGATCCTTAAATCCAAAAACTTCTGGGTGAAAAAGGCGATGTGGCTCCAGTTGTAGTGAAACAGATGAATTTTTATTGATACAATTAAAAAGTCTCCATAGGGATCCTCAGACCGAGGTAGCACACGAATCTCCACAAAAGGGAGTAAAAGGAAAGTATCTGCAGCCTTCTTTTAAGATCCGGCGTTTCAGCTGCAGCAAAGTCTCCTATCAGCACACCTTGCGCTATGGGGCTGTGGGACTTCCTGGTGTATCAGCTGTGATGGTGGCTGTGAAGAGCCGAAAATGAAACAAAACAAATCCCAACGCGTTTCGTCCAATCAGAACGGGACTTCCTCAGGGGCTGTTGGACTGTCTGAATTGGCAGTCTTTTATATGCAATGTTCAATGCAAGGAGAAAAACCAATTATGGTGATAACGATGTTGTTGATTGAAACATGGTATAATTTTCCATACCTCTTAATAAAGAAAGATAATGCACATGAATACATACAATAAACGGTTACATGACTTATTACTCTTCCGATATTTAATGTGGTGGATGCCTAAACCTTTTAGTATGTGGAGATAAATCAGCAAATAAGATAAGATATAAAAACATATAGATGTTTTAAAATGTATATAAATATGTATAAAAAAAATGTATAAGAAATATATATGTACATACCACCAGATATAAAAAAGTATATACCGTATTTGCTCGATTATAAGACGAGGTTTTTTTCAGAGCAAATGCTCTGAAAAATCCCCCTCGTCTTATAATCGAGGTCTCTTATAATCTGACCTCAAATTGAGGTCAGATTATAAGACATGGATCCAGGTCCCCAGCAGAGCTGCAGGGGACCTGGATCCCCCTCTCTAGCAGCAGGGGAAGTCTGCGCAACGAGCGCAGACTCCCCTGCTTCCGCCCGGCACGACCGTCGGGGCTTCTGTGAAGAAGCCGGATACTTCCGCTTTCGTCACAGAAGTCCTGGCGAGCGTGCCGGGCGGCAGCAGGGGAGGTCTGCGCTCATCGCGCAGACATCCTCTGCTGCCCCACTAGGCACCAGGGAGAATCGGGGCAGCTGGGGGATGTCTGCACGATACGTGCAGACATCCTCCATGCTGCCCGACACGGCAGACTATTATGACGGACAGCTGTCAGGGGGCAGACTGAGGGGGGAGAGAGAGAAAAATGGGGGCAAGGGAAAGAGAAAGGCAGCATTGGCACATAAAAAGAAATAAAAACTAGAAATACATTTTTTGATATCATAATTTTTTATTAAAAAAGCAATTTACATGTGAATATATACAAGTTGAACTTTTTTCCTATAGGGTAGTCTTATATTCAGGCTTTTAGTTTTTTTCCTAAAGGAATATCCAAAGTTTGGGGGGTCGTCTTATAATCAGGGTCGTCTTATAATCGAGCAAATACGGTATGTGGAATGATTAATATACATGGATGTGTATGAAAAGAGATAAAAAGAGATAAAATTACCCTATTATGGGAAAATATAAAAGCTATAAAAACTGAAAAAAAAAAAAGTAAAATATATACATCCTGCAGATTTAAAGAAAGGCTTTTAATTCGAAATCTAGGTTTATTCCCTTAGGATTTAGTGTTTGTAGTTGGTATATCCAATATGTTTCTCTTTGGAGAAGCTTCTTATGTCTATCTCCTCTTTTCCAGGTGTTGGGGATAGACTCAATCCCTATAAATTTGATGTTGTCCTGGTTACCTTTTGGACAGTTATGGCAATGGTTGGGTAAACTGTACTTGAACCTGTCACACTCTTTATTAATCATGCCTAGGTGTTCTAGTATACGTACTTTTAAAGGTCTTTTAGTTTGGCCTATGTATTGTAGGCCACAACCGCATTCCACCATATAAACAACGAATGTGGTGTTGCAGTTGATGAATTTATTTATCTTATATTTTTTTCCTGTGCTGTTGGATTTAAATTCAATGCATTTTTTTGCTTGGTGGATGCAGGCTTTGCAGTTTCCACATTTATAGAAACCGTTTGTTTTATTCTTTGTAAGCCAACTGGATCCGTTATCTTTAGGAACCAGCTTGATTACACTCGGAGCAAGGGATGATTTTAAATTGGGTGCGTTTTTGAAGATAATTGTTGGTTTTTTGGGGACAAGTGGTGCTAAGATTTCGTCCCCCTGTATGACATTCCAATGTTTGTTTAGAATTTTGCTGACCTGGGGGGCTGCTGTGCTGTATTCTGAGATAAATGACATGCCATATTCCCCTTTTATTACTTTAGTATCCTTATTTTTGGGCATTAGGATGTCTTTCCTGTCAATTTTCTCAATCTCCAATTCTGCTTTATCTAAAGTTTCCATTTTATAGTTTTTTTGGGTGAACCTATCTTTTAAGATCTTTGTTTGTTGTTTATATATATTTATATCTGTGCAATTTCTTCTGATCCTCCTAAATTGTCCTTTAGGGATATTATTTAACCAATTGGGGTGGTGGCAGCTTTTTTTGTCAATATAATTGTTGCTATCGACTTCTTTGAAGAAAGTTTTGGACTTTAAAACATTATCCTCTATATAAAAATTGAGGTCCAAGAAGTCGATAGTTTCTGAGCTCTGGGCAAAAGTGAATTTTAGACCATAATCGTTGTTGTTTAAATATATTTTAAAATCTGATAAAATTGGTTCTGGGCCTTTCCAAATAAAAATGATATCATCAATAAATCTTCTCCAAAGTATTATATTCGGAGAGAAGGGATTGGAGTCTCCTACAGCAAAATTCTAAACAAACATTGGAATGTCATACAGGGGGACGAAATCTTAGCACCACTTGTCCCCAAAAAACCAACAATTATCTTCAAAAAAGCACCCAATTTAAAATCATCCCTTGCTCCGAGTGTAATCAAGCCGGTTCCTAAAGATAACGGATCCAGTTGGCTTACAAAGAATAAAACAAACGGTTTCTATAAATGTGGAAACTGCAAAGCCTGCATCCACCAAGCAAAAAAATGCATTGAATTTAAATCCAACAGCACAGGAAAAAAATATAAGATAAATAAATTCATCAACTGCAACACCACATTCGTTGTTTATATGGTGGAATGCGGTTGTGGCCTACAATACATAGGCCAAACTAAAAGACCTTTAAAAGTACGTATACTAGAACACCTAGGCATGATTAATAAAGAGTGTGACAGGTTCAAGTACAGTTTACCCAACCATTGCCATAACTGTCCAAAAGGTAACCAGGACAACATCAAATTTATAGGGATTGAGTCTATCCCCAACACCTGGAAAAGAGGAGATAGACATAAGAAGCTTCTCCAAAGAGAAACATATTGGATATACCAACTACAAACACTAAATCCTAAGGGAATAAACCTAGATTTCGAATTAAAAGCCTTTCTCTAAATCTGCAGGATGTATATATTTAACTTTTTTTTTTTTTTCCAGTTTTTATAGCTTTTATATTTTCCCATAATAGGGTAATTTTATCTCTTTTTATCTCTTTTCATACACATCCATGTATATTAACCCCTTGGCGACACAGGACGGACCAGGTCCGTCCTGTGTGCCGAGGCGTTAGTGACACAGGACGGACCTAGTCCGTCCTGTGTCAAAACGAGCACTGAAAGCGGAGTTTTTCCGCTTTCAGTGCTCTAAGGGCATTGTAACGATGCTTCCGTGTGGAAGCATCGTACAATGCTAAAAAAAATGCCCATCGGCATTTCGATCGCTCCGGAGAGCGATTGAAATGTCGGTTTTAAAGGCACAGAGCCTTTAAAACACGAGCATTAAAAAAGTGAGCATAGGAAGCGAATTTTTCGCTTCCTATGCTCAGAAAGTGTTCCTGATTGCCTCGCAAGTCGAGGCAATCAGGAACACAAAACAAAAATGCACGATCTTGGTCACTGAGTGACCAAGATGGCGCTGCCCTTCTAAGGGCAAGAGCACAGGAGGCAGGAAGTACCTGCTTCCTGTGCTCTCTGGCTGTCACTCGATTGCCTCTTCACAGAGGCAATCAGTGACTGCCAGGCACACTGACAGGCAGTGGGGATGTTCTGCTGAACATCCCCACTGACTGGTCAGATCAATATTAACCCTATATTGATCTGACCAGTTATGATCTGTCTCCCTCTCCTCACATTTTTTTTAGTGAGGGAGAGAGACAGATCAAAGTTGTAAAAGTTAAAAAAAACAATAAATACACAACACACAAATAATAAAACAATAAAAAAAAATTTATTAAAGCAATTCCCTGCGTTTAACCCCTTCCCTGCCACTGATCTTGCATAAGCAGTGATCGTGCACATCAGCGCTTTTATTTTTGCTGTTTGTGCATTTTTTAGGGGTTAATTTTTTTTGTACTGTAATTTATTACAGTACTAAAAAGACTCTTCTAAGAGTTATTAACCCCTTATTTGCCGTCGATCACTGCTTACGCAATGATATTGACGCCAAAGCAATTTGTATCTGTCTGCATATTTTTTTATTTTTTTTACACATACCCGCTAGGGGATTACATGTAAAGTAAAAATATTTGAGATTTTTTTTTTTAAGCTGCCTGAGCGCATAGCGATCAGTAACAGCGAATTAGTGGCAAAGGCGGTTTGGTGATTTCTCAATTAAGCTCACCATTCGCCCTGGTCAGATCAAAATTAATCGGATCAATATTCACAAATATTGATCTGCCTCCCTCTCCTCACTTACATTTTTTGTGACGGAAAGAGACAGATCAGTATTAGTGATATAAAATAACATTTTATAAAATTGGCAGGTTTTATGAAATTCTTTCACTGTGTATTAACCCCTTCCCTGCCATTCATCACTGTGTAAGCAGTAATCTTGCACAGCAACAGGATGTTTTGCTGTCTGCACTGTTTTATGGATTAATTCCTTTGTACTGTAATGTATTACAGTACTAGATAGGCTCTTCTAAGAGCTATTAACCCCTTCTTTGCTCGAGATCACTGCTTACGCACTGATTCTGAGGCCGCGGACTCAGGGTTCGATTTTGACCCTATTCAGCTTTCTGATACATCATCTAGCGATGTATCGATGGCTGCTGAGCCCTTGCCACAAGTAGTGATGGGGGTCTACCGATAAAAAAATATATGGTTTGGTGGGGGTAAATTACATTGGCTGGTTTCAAAGATATATCCCATAAAGGACACGGACGCAGGTTGACTACATGTCAAAATTCCAAGTTGGAATTTTGAGATGCGCATCTCACAAATATTGCCTTCTAGCCAAAAACAAACCAACAAACCTATGCATGGGTGCTATCCCTGTACTCGGGAGATGTTGCTGAACACATATTGGGTTGTTGTTTGGCAGTGATATATACCAGAATCTGTGAATTCATGCCTGAAGTACAATGCATGTGGAAAAAAAACTCCCAAAAAAGTACTACCACAAACTTTTACAAAGGCTGGTGGTAGAATTAGTACCTATACAGTATTAACATACCACCATTTGAAATACCTTAGGATGTCTATTTTCCAAAAATATATGGTTTGATGGGGTAAAATTCATTGGACGGCTTCAAAAATGTTCCAAATGGAACATGGGCGCAGGCTGACTACATGTCAAAATTCCAGGTTGGAATTGCGCACCCCCTAAATGTGGAATTTTAGACCCAATACAAACCAACAAACCTATGCATGGGGGGAATTCCTGTACTCAGGAGATGTTGCTGAACACATATTGAGGTGTTGGTTGGCAGTGGCAAATACCAGAATCTGAAAATTCCTGCCTGAACTACAATGTGTGTGGGGAAAAAATGACATCCCAACCCTTTGACATAGGTTGGTGGTAGAATTAGCACTTGGAAAGTGTTAAAATACCACAATTTTAAATACCCTAGGATGTCTAGTTTTCCATAATATATGGTTTTATGGGGTAAAATACTTTGACAGGCTTCAAAAGTGTCCCAAATGGAACACGGGCACAGGCTGTCTACATGTCAAAATTCCAAGTTGGAAATGCACCCGACCTAAACGTGGCCTTTTAGCCCCCAAATAATCTAACTAACCTACACATGGGTGGTATCCCTGTACTCAGGAGATGTTGCTGAACACATATTAAGGTGTTGTTTGGCACTGACACATAATAGGACCTGTGAATTCATGCCCGATGTACAATGAATGTGAAAAACAAATTACTATCCATAACATTGACATAGGCTGGTAGTATAATTAGTGCATGGAAAGTGTTAAAATACTACCATTTGAAATACCCTAGGGTGTCTAGTTTTCAAAAATATATGATTTTGTGGGATAGAATACACTTTTTGGCTTCAAAAATGTCCCTAATGGGACATGGGCGCAGGTTTTCTGCACGTCAGAATTCCAAGTTGGAAAACCAAAAAGCGCACCTCTCAAATGTGGCCTTTTAACCCCCAAATAACCTAACCAACCTATACATGGGGGGTATCCCTGTACTCAGGAGATGTTGCTGAACACATATTGAGGTGTTGTTTGGCACTGACATATAACAGGATCTGTGAATTCATGCCCAAAGTACTATGTATGTGAAAAAAAATTACTACCCAAAACATTGACATAGGCTGGTAGTATAATTAGTGCATGGAAAGTGTTAAAATACTACCATTTGAAATACTCTAGGGTGTCTAGTTTAAAAAAATATATGGTTTTGTGGGGTAGAATACACTTTCTGGCTTCAAAAATGTCCCAAATGGTACATGGGCACAAGTTTTCTGCACGTCAGAATTCCAAGTTGGAAAACCAAAATGCGCACCCCCTAAATGTGGCCTTTTAGCCCCAAAACAAACCAACAAACCTATGCATGGGTGGTATCCCTGTACTCAGGAGATGTTGCTGAACACATATTGAGGTGTTATTTGGAAATACCCCTTCACATTTTAAGGTAATGTTTGCCTAAATTGCAATATATGTGAAAAATTTAAAAAAAAGCTTTTTTTCTGCAAACTTTGGCATAGATTGGTGGTAAAATGGCTACATGAAATGTGTCAAAATACCCCAAGTTAAATGCCCTGAGTTGTCTAGTTTTCAAAAATATGTACATGTTGGTGGTCATTCATGGATTTAGTACAGAAATCAGTGTTACAATATCACTATCGCTAATTTTGAAAGAAAGGATTTTAAAATAGCTTTGCACCACTTATAGTTCTGGCCCTGTAACATGAATAAAAAAGCACAAAAACATAAAAACATGGGCTATTTCTGAACTCAGGACATATATTAGAAACTTTTTAGCAGTGTTTTTTTGTTGTCTCTTGTACATGAGTATACGATTTTTCAAATAAAAGTCATAAAAAAATAATTTTTTCAATTTTTTTGCCATATTTTATTATTTTTTTTACATCAAATTATATGCTATTATCAAAAAAATGGTATCAAAAGAAAGCCCTTCTTATAACGATAAAAACGATATATAGTTTGTGCGGGTACACTAAATGAGACAGAAATAAATTACAGCAAAACACAAACACCTCAGAAATGTTAAAACAGCCCATGTCACCAAGCGTCGGACAAGCCAAAAAAGTCATGTCACTAAGGGGTTAATCATTCCACATATATACTTTTTTATATCTGGTGGTATGTACATATATATTTCTTATACATTTTTTTTATACATATTTATATACATTTTAAAACATCTATATGTTTTTATATCTTATCTTATTTGCTGATTTATCTCCACATACTAAAAGGTTTAGGCATCCACCACATTAAATATCGGAAGAGTAATAAGTCATGTAACCGTTTATTGTATGTATTCATGTGCATTATCTTTCTTTATTAAGAGGTATGGAAAATTATACCATGTTTCAATCAACAACATCGTTATCACCATAATTGGTTTTTCTCCTTGCATTGAACATTGCATATAAAAGACTGCCAATTCAGACAGTCCAACAGCCCCTGAGGAAGTCCCGTTCTGATTGGACGAAACGCGTTGGGATTTGTTTTGTTTCATTTTCGGCTCTTCACAGCCACCATCACAGCTGATACACCAGGAAGTCCCACAGCCCCATAGCGCAAGGTGTGCTGATAGGAGACTTTGCTGCAGCTGAAACGCCGGATCTTAAAAGAAGGCTGCAGATACTTTCCTTTTACTCCCTTTTGTGGAGATTCGTGTGCTACCTCGGTCTGAGGATCCCTATGGAGACTTTTTAATTGTATCAATAAAAATTCATCTGTTTCACTACAACTGGAGCCACATCGCCTTTTTCACCCAGAAGTTTTTGGATTTAAGGATCCTGATCGGGGGGACGGCAAGTATATTGCTCCACTAATACTATAGGCTGTTGTTTCATGCTCCTTGACTATCAGGAGCTCCACTTGTGAGTGCATTTTAATCAGAGATCTTGGACTTATTCCAAGTGTATTTTGTACTGCACCATCGTTTTTTACTGTTTTTATATCTTTTCAGATCTAACACCAATTATGCAGTATTTAGGACCGTAATATGAGTTTGTATATGTTTGGTATTTCATGTTTTTGGGGTCTTTTACACCAGTTTTCTAGCTGTATTAACAGCACATTGTATTCCTAAGCACAGCATTCACTCACCTGGTCTAAGACCAATTATCACAGAATTTGCACCATTTATACTGGTTTGTTTTTTACTAATTGCTGTAAGGTCACTATATATTATCAACTGTTATTTATTGTGCCATTTGATAACAGTATTTATTGCTTATTTGCACAAAAAGTTTTTGCACACCAGTTTTTTAGCTGTATTAACAGCACATTGTATTCCTAAGCACAGTATTCACTCACCTGGTCTAAGACCAATTATCACAGAATTTGCACCATTTATACTGGTTTGTTTTTTACTAATTGCTGTAAGGTCACTATATATTATCAACTGTTATTTATTGTGCCATTTGATAACATTATTTATTGCTTATTTGCACAAAAATTTTTTGGAGATTTTGTACTTTTTTTGCACATTTTGCATTTTTGCATATTTATTTTTATTTGCACATTTGCACAGCTACACTTAGAGTGTCACATATAATTTATTGTTTAAAAGTGTCCATGCATTGTGCGCCGGTTTCACTCTCCTTTCCACATATCATTTACACAGTTATTAGAGGCTGTCTGTAAGTTTTTTCCGGCTGCCGATTCTCAGTGGACACCATTCATTTATTTATTCATCTATAATTTATTTTATATCAGTGCCATCGGCTAGATTCTGTGCTCATCCATCCCCCTTGTACGGTCATAATGTTATGGCTGATCTGTGTAAAAAGCATACAAATTTGGCTACCCAATATGCAACGATTACCCCCAAATACAATTCGGATTTGGGTATGAAAGCTGCATTTCAGGAATTTCAATTCTCCAGATCCAATGAAATTAAAATGCTAGAAATTTAATTAAAAATGTGAAAAAAGTCGACAGATATCTATAACACGGGGCTGGCAGGCATCTGGCTGGCATGCAGCCCCATTTTTGATAGGGGGGTCAAAGCTACTTGAATATTTTATGGGCCTCACCTGGACTCATTTTTTTTTTTCATTTCATGAGCACTTCGGCTGATAGAGGCAACATATTGTTTTGGGCCTATTTCAGGTGCTTCCAATTTCAGCAGATCTTGATGTGTAATCATCTATGATGTCCAAATTGCAGAGCTATTCAGCAGTACATGGAGGCATAGTAGATACCTCGCAATTCGGTCCCCAATATATATATCCCCGATGTGGCCAGAATTAGTCCAGACTTTGGAGGCATCAATTCTGGGCCTAAGTACACATAGAGAGTTGACCCTGTATTTTTCTGTTCTTTGTTCTGTCACCAATAACATCCTTAATTCCTACATCTTCACAAGAATGGAATTAGCTATGTGATATACTCAGTGTATTTTAATGTGCTTTATATTGAGATTATTGTCATATTGAAATATCAGCTATGCACTCCGAGAGGCATTGCAATACTTTTCTGGGATGAAATCCAAGTTGCATAAGTGTTGCTTTTATGGATATAAATGGATTTGGGTTGAAGATTAGGATTTTACAGGAGACTGAAATTGTGTTATTTACAAGCGTTTTCAGAAAGTTCTACGTGCAACCAAAAAAGGATGCTCCAGATGACCAAATCACAGATAAATGCATACAGAACATCAAAATATCATTGCACTTTATTGAAAAAAGAAAAAAATAACTTAAATGTTGATATCTGTAGTCTCCCTCTGCCTCATAGCAGTTCTGGGGTACAGAGGGTCTAGTTAGTGTATCCCCTCAATACCTTTTAACTGTATGTATATATATATATATATATATATATATATATATATTTGTTTGTTTTTATCACTGCTTTATACAGTGCTCCAACACAGAAAAGTCATCAGTATATGTACCATCTACTTTTTCTTAACACATGGGTATTCTTTTTTGTTGTTGTTGTTGCTGTTAATTTAGTTTTAGTGTCTTCTTAGGACTCTGCTGGCCTCTGGCAATAGAGAGAGAGCCACAGCAGCTGCGTATATCAACCTTGCTACATTGCGCACTGAGAAGAGATTTGTGCCGGAAGATTTCCAGCTATTTATGGATTACATTTCCTTTGATGCTCACAATTTTGGCTGGCTGAGTTCAATAGGAAATAGAGTCTGGGACAATTGGAGTGTCAAGGGTAAGCCATCATTGTTTTAAGGCGATCTACTATATGCCTATAGGTTTCAGAAGTCTTGACTGTAGAGCTGCAAAAAAACATACAAAGGGATGTTGAGAGATTATGTTTGTCTTTTTCTACCCGAGTCCATTTTAGAATGTAAGCTTGAGATCAGGGCACACCTAGACAGGGCCAATATAAAGAGCAATCCAAGAACCTGATCATGAACAGAACTATAGAAAGCACAAGAGGTCATTCATTATCTGAGACTTTAAGAATACGATTTGATCTATGGCAAAGGAAGGAAATCTCTCAGTAATAAAGGTCTTTATTAAGAGTAAATGAAACATATTTACAATACAATAATTATTGAAATGTTAATATGTTTTGAAAAAGGCAGGTGATTTTCAATTTGGAGTGATTATTAAAGGAAGGCAAATGCTGAGCCTGGCACAGTGAAGGCCAAAATATTTGGTATTAGTGAGTAGATAGGACTGCATACACCCATGTGATTTATTTTACTATTACAGAATAGGCTCCCTTCCTCAGTCAAACAATACTAGAGATGTTTTTGTCGGTGATAGTATGCAGCCATGTAAATGCAAAACAATTTTTCTTTGGTATTAAGACACAACCTGTACTGTGTGTTTTTTTTTGGTTTCGGTTTGATAAGCAACAAGCAATTGGTATTCTGTTCTTCTCCTATATGTTAGCTTACGGCAATAAAACCTCATAGCAATGTGTCAGGACGGCAAGGTAGGCTTCACTCTGCTTAGAAATCTAAAATGATATATGTGGACTTAGCAGAACATTCTTTACACTGAAGATCCGTAATATACAAGTCCACCGACTTGAGTAGTAGTCTTTGTTCTTTGTATTTTTTAGTAGACCTAATGATAAATTATGGGAAATGTGGGTCTATTTCATTTTTATGACTTTATAATGAAACCATTGCTTAGAGTGCAGAAAGAGGAGATGATATACTCTGTATGTATGCAGAAAATGAGATTTTTGCTAAGATGCTATATCTTTGTAGGTAGCCTCATTGAATATGATACAATACTTCACAGAGGATATTATTCTAGGCATAGCTTAGGCTCATCATTTGCTAGATATCTTATTATTTTTCTAGATTTAAAAATATGATTTGCTGTTTCTAGTGCTCGAAAAAGGTAGGTGTCTGTACCGTAATTCATTTCTCACTTACCCTTTCTATATTTTTGTCTGTTAGACAACAAACTATTTTCACGTTTATATCCTATTAAATGTCTCAGTTTAGTTTTCATCTTGATGGGATTCAGTAAAACATTATTTAGAAAATGTAGAGAATAAAATCGAGGAATGCGTTGGGTTAGCATAACTTCAAGCAGGAGCCCTGGTAAAGGGAAGATCCCCTAAAGGAAAAGAAGATTGTTTGAAAATGCTATTTTTTTATAACCATATTGGAAGAAATGTTATTGTTTTGGGTAAGGAGGGAAAGAGATGGGGAATTGTTATATATTTGTTTGTATTTAATTATATAAGTATTATATAATTAAATTATTATATGTATTTTTTTTCGAATATTAGAAAAGATAAAAGAAAAGAAAAAGGGAAAAAAAAGGACAAGATAAAGCAAACATTGTATTTACCACGCTCCACCTAGCTACGTCAGACTGCTCGGAAGCCGAAGCCTGCGACAGAGGTCACAACACATATCTGCACAGGTACAGAAAAGGTCATATTTACAATTAGGACCAGTACCATCGTTTATATGTAATCCTCTCTTTAAAACTTTAGAGCATTGGAAACTGGGGGATTCTGGCACAGTTTCTCTCTATGACATATTGCCTTCCCTCACTTGTGTCTGCTCAGCACAAATACAATAGCTTTCATTAGAAAGTCACCACAATAAATGTCACAATACTTGTTCACTTGGTCCATAGCATAGAAATATAAAACCCCATCAGTGTTATCACAGGGCACGTTACACGAGCTTCCAATCTTGGAGTCTACACAAGTCAGTTATGCTTTTATCTTAGTTTTCTAAAGCTTTATAAGCCAAACCTGTCTTTTTAAGCTGGCACAGTGCACGGCATCCTATCACCCTTACCTATCACTTCAAGGGCTTCATACATAAAGATAAAACAGCTAAATGTTGTTGGGGGGGGGGGGGGGTGTGCAGTCTTTTTATAGCCACAAATGCTAACCGCACATTTAAAAAAAAAAAAAAACAATTTTATCAGTATTCATATAAATGACCTGAAGGTTCAGCAAACAATGTCTGAACTGCATACGCTGTACCTCAGCGATATGTTAATACGGACGACTATTGCAAGTGTCAGGTTATTTGCAGGGATGTTAATGTCATGGAAGATGAGCCCCGGGAACCATTGAAAATGCATGGATAGTTTGATATCACCTTGGCTGTAATATGTCTAACACCTCTGCCACAAAAATATTAAATGACATGTAATATAGCTTTAAGAAATATTGCAGCAGCAGATTGCAGATTGGTAAGTGGTGTTAGAAGCTGTTTTTTGAGGGGGGGGGGGGGGGGTGCCTCAAACACAACATCCCGAGTTTGTCCCTCTACAATGTATTAAGTCAGTGAGATTAAATAATCACCTCACCTCAACTCATCTTCACTTATAGTGACGTGAACCCATAATGCATTTAAACTGTTTACAAACAAATTTCATATACTTAACCTATTCCCAGTGTCCCTTTCCATGTAATGATTCTAAATGGTAATAATCAGCGTGTATGCAATTTTCTAGCCCTCTATTAGCAATCAGAAAGAACCCAAAGTGGATGCAGCCAATCAATGATTTTGCAGGTGTCAAGGGGGTTATCAGTGGTGTGTATAATTCCCATAACGTGGTCCCTGCTCCAGCTCTTTATACACAACTGAAATAAATAGCAACCAACATCTAAACAAGCACCTGAACTTAATATATAAAAAAAAAACAGTGACTGTGGAAATTGTCAGTTTGTGTTCATTTGAGCTTTTATATTCATCCATTTTACAAAGGTATGAATAGATATTACATCTATTTAAAACATATTAGTTTGTAGACTGTGCCAAAACAGTTATCTTAATTGTGTGTATGGTGTAAACATGCCTTCTTGTGAACTAAAAAGGTACAAGCGTTGATGTACAGCTGATTGGCTGGTGTCTGTGGGTGGCAGGATAGAATGCTGTTTAGCTTAATATTCCATAACTCACCTTGCCTACCATTGGAAGACCCCATCAACGTTTCAGATAGCACAGCCACTTTTTGCAAGGTTCTGTACATTGTCAGAGTAGCTCTGGTCCGATTGCTTACGACCACCTCCTGCTATCATTAGAGAAACTGAGAGATCTACGATCCATGAAAAGGCAATGCTTCTCAATACTTAGTGCTAGTATTTTTTTGATAGCAACGTTATTGCCATGTTTATAAAAATATATATTTGTAGGAAATATTTTGACAAAATTTAAAAATAAAACTCTTAAAGTACTTGTCAAAATTGATCTCTCGTTCTAATGATTATTGAGGAGTGAAAAAAAACATAGCACAAAGAGAAGGTAAAAGTACAAAAAAAATATCCTTCCAGCTCAATAGTAGGGTGTATGACTAATAATCTAGTAAAAACAATAGGTATATACACAGACCCTATTCCTAAAAAAAAGGCAACACGCATGAAAAGGTTCTAAACAAGTAGTTGAGCCAATACAGGGAGTGCAGAATTATTAGGCAAGTTGTATTTTTGAGGATTAATTTTATTATTGAACAACAACCATGTTCTCAATGAACACAAAAAACTCATTAATATCAGAGCTGAATAATTTTGGAAGTAGTTTTTAGTTTGTTTTTAGTTTTAGCTATTTTAGGGGGATATCTGTGTGTGCAGGTGACTATTACTGTGCATAATTATTAGGCAACTTAACAAAAAACAAATATACACCCATTTCAATTATTTATTTTTACCAGTGAAACCAATATAACATCTCAACATTCACAAATATACATTTCTGACATTCAAAAACAAAACAAAAAACAAATCAGTGACCAATATAGCCACCTTTCTTTGCAAGGACACTCAAAAGCCTGCCATCCATGGATTCTGTCAGTGTTTTGATCTGTTCACCATCAACATTGCGTGCAGCAGCAACCACAGCCTCCCAGACACTGTTCAGAGAGGTGTACTGTTTTCCCTTCTTGTAAATCTCACATTTGATGATGGACCACAGGTTCTCAATGGGGTTCAGATCAGGTGAACAAGGAGGCCATGTCATTAGATTTTCTTCTTTTATACCCTTTCTTGCCAGCCACGCTGTGGAGTACTTGGACGGGTGTGATGAAAATCATGTTTTTCTTGAAGGATGCAGACTTCTTCCTGTACCACTGCTTGAAGAAGGTGTCTTCCAGGAACTGGCAGTAGGACTGGGAGTTGAGCTTGACTCCATCCTCAACCCGAAAAGGCCCCACAAGCTCATCTTTGATGATACCAGCCCAAACCAGTACTCCACCTCCACCTTGCTGGCGTCTGAGTCGGACTGGAGCTCTCTGCCCTTTACCAATCCAGCCACGGGCCCAACCATCTGGCCCATCAAGACTCACTCTCATTTCATCAGTCCATAAAACCTTAGAAAAATCAGTCTTGAGATATTTCTTGGCCCAGTCTTGACGTTTCAGCTTGTGTGTCTTGTTCAGTGGTGGTCGTCTTTCAGCCTTTCTTACCTTGGCCATGTCTCTGAGTATTGCACACCTTGTGCTTTTGGGGACTCCAGTGATGTTGCAGCTCTGAAATATGGCCAAACTGGTGGCAAGTGGCATCGTGGCAGCTGCACGCTTGACTTTTCTCAGTTCATGGGCAGTTATTTTGCGCCTTGGTTTTTCCACACGCTTCTTGCAACCCTGTTGACTATTTTGAATGAAACGCTTGATTGTTCGATGATCACGCTTCAGAAGCTTTGCAATTTTAAGAGTGCTGCATCCCTCTGCAAGATATCTCACTATTTTTGACTTTTCTGAGCCTTCTCATTACAGAGATGCACATCACCTAATATGCTTAATTGGTAGTAGGCTTTCGAGCCTATACAGCTTGGAGTAAGACAACATGCATAAAGAGGATGATGTGGTCAAAATTAGACATGTGCAAAACTAAAATTTTCGTTTCGTTTTCGTCCATTCGGACGAAAATGTTATTTATTTCGTCTAAAACGAATTTCGTTCATTAATGCATTCGTTTCAGACGAAATTCGTTCATTATTTTAGTTTCGTTACGTTTTAATCGTTCGGTTCATAGAATACAATGGAATACTATTGGCTTTCTATAAACCGAACGAGAGCCCCATTCATAAGAAATTCTTATGAATGGGGCTCTCGCTCGGTTCATAGAAAGGCAATAGTATTACTTGTATTCTATAAGCCGAAAGTCTATAAACCGAACGACTTTCGGTTTATAGACTTTCGGCTTATGGAATACATGTAATCCTATTGCTATTCTATAAACCGACCGACTTTCGGTTTATAGAATAGCCATAGGTTTACATGTATTACATAAGCCGAAAGTCTATAAACCGATCGTTCGGTTTATAGGCTGTCGGCATTTAACTAATAAGAGACAGAGTCTCCATTCATAAAATTATGAATGGAGACTTTGTCTCCGTGTAGTAAAATGCCGACAGCCTGTAAACCGAACGATCGGTTTATAGACTTTCGGCTTATGTAATACATGTAATCCTATGGCTATTCTATAAACCGAACGTTCGGTTTATAGAATAGCAATAGGAATACATGTATTCCATAAGCCGACACCCTATAAACCGAACGTTCGGTTTATAGGCTGTGGGCATTTTACTACACGGAGACAAAGTCTCCATTCATAATTTTATGAATGGAGACTCTGTCTCCGTATAGTTAAATGCCGGCTTTGTCTCCGTATAGTTAAATGCCCACAGCCTATAAACCGAACGTTCGGTTTATAGGCTGTCGGCTTTTAACCATACGTTTGTCTCCATTCATAATTTTATGAATGGAGACTCTGTCTCCGTATAGTTAAATGCTATTGTATTCTATAAACTGACTCTATTTCGGCTTATAGAATGCAATAGTACTACGAATGGACGAATGAACGAATGATTTTCGTTTATTAACCATTCGTTCATTCGGCTTTCGTTAGCTTAGCATTTTCGTTCTTCGTTTTTCGGGCGAATGGACGAAAATGCAATTTTCGGACGAAAATGCATTCGTCCAAAAACGAATGCACATGTCTAGTATATATTCACATGTAAATTGCTTTTTTAATAAAAAATTATGATATAAAAAAATTCTTGCTTTTATTTCCTTTTATGTGACAATGCTGCCTCTCTCTTTCCCTTGCCCCCAGATTTGTCGCCCTCCCCCCCTTAGTGTTGTCTCTCTCTCACCCTCCCTTTGGCTCCCCCCTCTCTCCCCTTGTGTCTGTCTCTTCCCCCCTTCCCTCCCCCTGTTTCTCTCTGCCTCCCTCCCCTTGTTTCTGTCTCTTCCCCCCTTCCCTCCACTTGTTTCTCTCTGCCCCCCCCCTTGTTATTCTGTCCCCCCCCCTCACCTGTTTCTTGCTCCCTGGTGGCTAGTGGGGGCAGCCGGGGGATGTGTGCACTATACATAATAGACGGAAGTGTCGGGCAGCATGGAGGTTGATTCTCCCTGGTGGCTAGCGAGGCAGCAGAGGATGTCTGCGCGATGAGCGAGACCTCCCCTGCTGCCGCCCGGAACGACCACCAGGACTTTTATGAGGAAGCCGGAAGTACCCAGCTTCATCATAGAAGTCCCGGCGGTCATGCCGGGCGGCAGCAGGGGAGATCTGCACTCATCGCGCAGACATCCCCTGCTGTTAGAGAGGGGGATCCAGGTCCCCTGCAGCTCTGCTGGGGACCTGGATAGCAGTCTTATAGTCTAACCTCAATTTGAGGTCAGATTATAAGACGACCTCGATTATAAAAGGGGTATTAATTAACACTTCCCTTGCTGATCACAGTTTCTTTTTACTGTGATCCGTTTCCTTCCAAGTTTATGAACCTCATTTATTTTTTTCAAAATAAATTTTATTTTGTAAATTTTTACTATATTACTTATATTCTTTTCATGTATTAATGTAATTACAGTTAACTCCTACAAGCCTGTGCTGTGATTATGACCAGAGCAAACGTTAACCCATTCGTGACGTTTTAAGTCCCTTAAAGTCATTAGGACGGCATAGTACGTCCTGTGTTAAACAGCTCATATCGCGGCTCGGATCATGCTGCAGGCACTTGCAGCGGGATCCCACCTGTCAGATGAGGCCATTTTAAATGGCCTCAGTCTGACAGGGGAAATTTAGCTGGTGCTCAAAACGAGCACCAGCTACATTTCTCTAAATCGTGCGTGACGTCCGAAGGGCTTGCAATTTTTGGGCAGGGACCCACAGGGTCTATTAAGACCCTGATTTGGTCTCTGTCATAGTGTTCCTGGCTAACGATCACCTTGTGATCAGTGACCAGGAACAAATCGTGACGTTTTGGTGCTTCCGTCATTTGGGACGCAAGCACCATGCGTCACAAAGGGGTTAAAACTCTCCACTTTTTTCAATTTATTTTTTAATACTAAATTCAAATCATTTCATGCTATTGGCAATTCTATAAACCGAAATAGAGTCGGTTTATGGAATACCAATAGCAAAATAGCCATTACAAAATGCCTCGCTAGCCACCAGGGAGAATCGGCAGCTGGGGGATGTCTGCACGAACCGTGCAGTCAACCTCCATGCTGCCCGACACTTCCGTCTATTATGTATAGTGCATACATCCCCCGGCTGCCCCCACTAGCCACCAGGGAGCAAGAAACAGGTGAGAGGGGGACAGAATAACAAGGGGGGGGGGGGCAGAGAGAAACAAGGGGAGGGAAGGGGGGAAGAGACAGACACAAGGGGAGCGAGGGGGGAGCCAAAAGGAGGGTGAGAGAGAGACAACACTAAGGGCGGGGAGAGCGATAAATCTGGGGGCAAGGGAAAGAGAGAGGCAGCATTGTCACATAAAAGGAAATAAAAACAAGATTTTTTATATCATAATTTTTTATTAAAAAACCAATTTACATGTGAATATATACTAGACATGTGCATTCGTTTTCGGACGAATGCATTTTCGTCCGAAAATAGCATTTTCGTCCATTCGCCCTAAAAACGAAGAACGAAAATGCTAAGCTAACGAAAGCCGAATGAACGAATGGTTAATAAACGAAAATCATTCGTTCATTCGTCCATTCGTAGTACTATTGCATTCTATAAGCCGAAATATAGTCGGTTTATAGAATACAATAGCATTTAACTATACGGAGACAGAGTCTCCATTCATAAAATTATGAATGGAGACTTTGTCTCCGTATAGTTAAATGCCCACAGCCTATAAACCGAACGTTCGGTTTATAGGCTGTGGGCATTTAACTATACGGAGACAGAGTCTCCATTCATAAAATTATAAATGGAGACTTTGTCTCCGTATAGTTAAAAGCCGGCATTTAACTATACGGAGACGGAGTCTCCATTCATAAAATTATGAATGGAGACTTTGTCTCCGTATAGTTAAAAGCCGGCATTTAACTATATGGAGACAGAGTCTCCATTCATAAAATTATGAATGGAGACTTTGTCTCCGTGTAGTAAAATGCCCACAGCCTATAAACCGAACGTTCGGTTTATAGGCTGTCGGCTTATGGAATACATGTATTCCTATTGCTATTCTATAAACCGAACTTTCGGTTTATAGAATAGCCATAGGATTACATGTATTACATAAGCCGAAAGTCTATAAACCGATCGTTCGGTTTATAGGCTTTCGACATTTTACTACACGGAGACAAAGTCTCCATTCATAATTTTATGAATGGAGACTCTGTCTCTGTATAGTTAAATGCCCACAGCCTATAAACCGAACGACTTTCGGTTTATAGACTTTCGGCTTATGTAATACATGTAATCCTATGGCTATTCTATAAACCGAAAGTCGTTCGGTTTATAGAATAGCAATAGCATTACATTTATTCTATAAACCGAACGTCGTTCGTTTTAAAGACTTTCGGCTTATAGAATACTATTGACTTTCTATAAACCGAACTAGAGTCGAGTCCCCATTCATAAGAAATTCTTATGAATGAGGAGGGACTCTAGTTAGGTTTATAGAATGCCAATAGTATTCTATAAGCCGAAAGTCTTTAAAACAAACGACGTTCGGTTTATAGAATACATGTAATGCTATTGCTGTTCTATAAGCCGAAAGTCTTTCGGCTTATAGAACAGCAATAGCATTACATGTATTCTATAAACCGAACGTCGTTTGTTTTAAAGACTTTCGGCTTATAGAATACATGCAATGCTATTGGCTTTCTATAAACCGAAAGAGTCCCCATTCATACGAATAGGTCAATTGACCTATTCGTATGAATGGGAACTCAATTTCGGTTTATAGGAAGCCAATAGCATTACATGCATTTCATAAACCGAAAGTCATTCATGTCGGTTTATGGAATGAATGTAGTACAATGCTATTGGTATTGTATAAACCGACTCTATTTCGGTTTAGAATGCCAATAGCACGAATGGACGAATGAACGAATGATTTTCGTTTATTAACCATTCGTTCATTCGGATTTTTTTAGTTAAAAAGTTAAGTTATTCGTTTTTCGGACGAATGGACAAAAATGCTATTTTCGTCCGAAAATGCATTAGTCCGAAAACGAATGCACATGTCTAGTCAAAATACTCATTTGCCTAATAATTCTGCACTCCCTGTAATATGCAACCTTGTCTCCAAAGAAATAGAAGTCTGAACCATGCCTTTGGTTAACACTTTAAACAGAATACTTATAGTTAATTGTCCATATAAACATGGAGAGACCACTTGCAACAGAGTTCCTATCTTTGAAATGTCACCTGGATGGATCAATAATTTTAAAACAATTTCTAAAAATGAGTGTAAAGGCTCAAAAATCCCCAGTCACACAAAAGGTTGAAGAGCAATTATAGTCAATCCTTTGCAAATAGAGGTTTTAACTCCCTCCTGTGAAATAATGTTGGATTCCTATGGCTAAATCCAGCCTGAGTAGCAGTCTACATCTATAGCTTGTAAAATGAACCAGACTCCAGTGGTGTCGATCAATAACGGGTCATCAAATCCCTGGGTTTAAACAGGGGCTAAACACTCCAGGTAAGATTTCAAATCAGACAGAAGACATCATCCGCCTGATTAAGAAGGTTTAGAGTAAAGTTCCCATGGAGCACCATTCAAAAGTGATTCACGTTTCTTTTGGAAGTCTCAAAAAGACTTCCATGTTGCCAGGTTGCGGATCAGCTGGTTCGTGACCTGGAAGTGCCCACTGGTGATCAACATCTGTCATCTGTGATGCTGCACAAGCCTCATCTCCTAATGCTCCTCTCCTCCCATGTTATCGGATGTGTGCCATGAGATTGCTGCACACACTCCAATGGCCAAGCAAGGCTTATTGGACCAGCTCTCTCTTTTTCTGCTTAGTGTGATGGCAGATCCTTAGTATTTGCTCTTGCACCTATCCAATACTCTTGCATGGCTAGGGCTAATTAAAATTTGAATGACATATTAGGTGCACCATTCAAGTTACATTTTATTGAGGTGGCTCCAGCTGGACCAATTTGGACGAAAATGAAGGCATTACAATGGAGAATGGATGCAGACAGCATGTGGTAGTGCCTTTGTACTGATATTTAGTGTATTATTAATGCAGTACTTTAATGCTCCTCTTTTAGTATGAATAGGGTGTGAATTTTGTCTATTTATATCTCATTCTGATTCATGATAGCAAGTAGGCAATGAAACACTTCTGAGAGTTATTTTTTCAGTAGTATTAATATGATGGTGAGTTTCCCTATCAAATAATGGGCACATACTGATTATCAATACTATCATCATGAACTCATAATCCAATGAAAGTTTTAAGATTAAGCCAATTGGAAAGTGGTGTAGATTTTAACTGTTTGTGTGCGAAAATGCCCTTCTTTTTTGTGAACAGTATACACCAATTTAATTGCTCATTTTCTGCCCTTCTTGGGGTTGTGATTTCAATCAGAGTTCATATGCCACAATTACTCTTTTTTGAACACTTATAAGGCAAACTATTAATTTGTGCATGCTATAGCTCAATATACTTGGCCCTATTCTTTCTAAATTGTATAAAAAAGTTAACCAATGACATACAAAGGATCTAAAATCCACCCAACAATCTCCTGTAATGCAAACCGGCAATTACAAATAATATTTGTTCCCAGTTCCTCTTTGCGGTCCAGATACTCTTACAGTGGCAGTGTAATTTATATAGTTTATAATCTTTGCAGTGTTGTTCTCTTTCACAGATGAGTATTGATTGCAGAGCAGAACATCAGTCACAAGACAAAAAGGCCGAATTCTACACAGTGCAGAGCTCTGGCGCGTAGAATTATAAGTGCGATACAATTCAAAAAATCAATACATGTGCAAGTACAAGCTATGAGAGGGATTGAATAGGGGACACCCATTAATGCTATCCCCTAATGTCCTATTTTTTGAGCAGATGTAGATGTCTGTTGAGTGGGGTGAGTACAATAGTACTACCTGATCGACCTTCAAAAAGATCTAACAACAAATACAATCCCTTGGCGAGATAGAATGTTTTGTAACCATTTCCCACAAAGAATATTACACATTAAACAAGAAAAGCAGAAATACTGCAAGTGGTTATAGGGGCACTTGCAGCATGAAAGCCTGGCTACAGTTACTCATGTACAGTTGCATGTTTCTAGTATACGTTTTGATTGTTTTTCGCTTGAAACATTTTTTTAAGGAAGTTATATATATATATATATATATATATATATATACCAATATATTAATCAAAGCACAAAGAAATAGGAAATTGCAAAAGGCAAGCTATGCTGGTGTACCCTTCTATGTAGATCAAACTCTTCCATAAAATTAAAATGGTGTTTGGAGCGTGCCACCACAGGACATGCAGTGAGCAACCTAAAGCTTTACTGCCCTCACTGTTAGGTACCAGGAACAGGGAGGTGGATCTTAACAGCATCCAGTTCCCAAAGTGATAATTTGTAGCTGGCATGAAAAGGCTCAGCACCAGGTAATAATATGTTGTGCCCAAGAGTAGCATGAGATGTGGAAAGCAGAAAGTTACAGTTAATAAGTTCAGTGAAACATCCAGAATTCAAAAAGAATCCAACTAAAAAGGTTAGAATAACAAGGATGAGTTCTTGTGTTGAGATATGACAAGTTAGTGTTTTAACTCAAGTTACTATCAATCACATTAGTATTTTTGAGAGCCACCTTTTTCTGTTGTTGGTACCAGTTTTCTGGAACAGTCCTTGGAGAGACATAATGGAATTAATGTTCTATATTAAATAGTATTTTTAACGTATTTTAAATACGGACCACTTGTTATGGTATTTTTCTAATCACAGGTATCTCAGCCCCTTCAGCATGTTTTTATGCAACACTTTTGTTTTATTTTTTCTGTCTTTGGGCGCAATATCGAGTTCTCTGGGTGCAATGGCAAGTCATGGGGTATAAACAATAAAATAAAAAAAGAAGTGTGGATTTTGCGGAAAGAATCAACTATACAGACTGGTATGCCAAAGTAAAAAATGTATATTTAATCCATGGTGAAAGGACACAGTGCAGGAACAAGTGAAATCAGCTTTATGCGTTTCGTGCTTCAGCAGCACTTAATCAGGCAAGTCTCTGGGCACAATGGCAAGTTCTGTGGGTACAATGGCAAGTTCTGTGGGTGCAATGGCAAGTCTAGGAGACCAATGTCACATCCTGGGGGTGCAATGGCAAGCCTAGGAGACCAATGTAACATCCTGTGGGTGCAATAGTCTGGGAGTTCAATGTCACATTCTCGGGGGGTGCAATTTCAAGTCTGTGGGTGCAGTGGCAAGTCCTGGTGTAAGGTTGCAAAGGCAATTCCTGAGGTTGCAATAGAAATGATGAAGGTTAAATAGGCATACAAAAGCCCTGTACAAAAGAGCTTACAATCTAAATACATGAACTGGAGTCACTCAATTCATTGCCATTTTTCCATTTTGTACTAAGGGAGTTTTGATTCTAATTCTATGCAATGCTGCTAAAGTAACATGTCTGCTGTTTGATTGCCATGTTTTTACAGGGCAGATGCCTATTTTAAGAAGCAATAAAGTGTGTTGCGTCCTTTTTTTGTCAATAATTTGTCAAACACTTTTTAACAGCGAGCCTGTAAATGAACTACTGTCAAATGCCCATCCTCACAAACTATTCTAACTGTTCCACACATCTTCATCCATTTGATGCTACAAAAAATAATTACAAAAATGTTCCAAAGTCTTTGTGAATGGATTGCACCCAATAAATTTACTAAGCAAAAAAAAAAAAACACATGCACTAAACAATATTTGTAGACTACTTAAATCTTTGGAAACCATCAACTTTATTGCTTCTATCTGTATGCTTAACAGAAATAAATTACTTGCCAAGTCACATCTCACTAAAAATCAATAGGAGTTTTTGTTGGGCAATTAATGCTTTATTGCATACTAACTTCTTTAGGAAAAAAGAGACTTCAAAATATCTACAATTTAGCAGTTGATTAAAGAAAGGCTGTTGCATGTTGTCATTATTATGTAACCCTAATATTATTGTATAGCCCATCAGCCGTATACAGTTATAATTGGGTAACGCGCTACCTTACGTGAACTCTAGCTGTGATGTTTTTTTTTATCTTCTGTCTACAGAATAGATAACACACCACAAATTCAGGTCAATAACAGTCCAGATCACAAGTTTATCCCCTACAGTAATTTGCCTCTACGAAGTTATGATTTGGAAGTAAATATTACAAATAATGATGTAAAAGTTATGTAATGTATCAGTTTTTCTTTCCACTGTGTATAATGTTTGCAGCGCAATGCATTGTTTTAATATGATGCCTTCAGCATCTTCCCGTTCTTGATTAAGTCAAGACCATTTGCTAGTCAACCGGCAGCTGACCTCAATTTATTAGTTGCAAATCGACCAAACCATAAACAGACATGATTGTACATATTCGTGAAAAGTATTTTTTTTATATATATTATCCAACTCCATCTAGATTACCTGACTATTCCCAACCCCAACCCCATAATAACTGAATTATGAAGTCACGGCTATGTGGTGCATGACCCTTGAGTAATATACGTTTTTTTGTTCTGCACTTTTATGAATCTCGGCCTAAATGAGCCATAAATACAGGTGTGACCTTACCTACATTTTTATTTTATTTTTTTACTTTCAGATTAAAACGACATTCTTCCACACTCCCGTAGGCTCTTTTCTGAGCTTGTCTGAAGTTTTGTAAATCATTCTGCAAGACTTTCTTCTGGGGATAAAACATTAACACAGGGTGAAACCTCATGCAGTAGAAATTATATTTTAATTAATGTGACTTTTTTTCTACTTATGGTGGCTATTGAAAACTAATCAGGAATATGGAACTATTTCAAGAATAGTTTGTAAAAACTGTCAATGCTGAAATATATATTTCTATATATATATATATATATATATATATATATATATATATAACATACACACATATACATATGCATTAGGTTTCTCTGTCCCAGGATGAGGCAAGGGTAACACAGGGTGTCACATCAGACAGTGTGACGTCACATAACATTGTGGGACACTGCAACGTTGAGCTCCAGCCTAACCTTTCCAGATACCAGACACAAATTTGATGGGATGGTACTAAAAAAAAGAGATTGTCTGGACAAATGTACTTTGGTTGCACACATTCTAAGTGAAAGGGATAACGGCAGCTCAAACTTTCGAAATAATGTGCGATAAACCATCCAGGTGAAGTAAAAATTAGGTTTATTCAGGTCCTTGGACAATTAAAATGCAAAATGTATGGTTCATCGCATGTAACGCCGGAAGATTGAGCTGGTGTTTTTCCTTTTGCTTGTGCTTCTACTGGTTGTGAGCCAGCCTTTCAAAGCTGCGGTGCACAAGGAGTGCGAATACTTTTGGGGTTCACGCAAACGAGAAACTTGAACATGCTTTGTATGTATAGATTGCTAACATTCTAAAACAAACTTTCCCTTTGGTAAAAGATGTAGGGTTACTCAAATAACTGATGCCCACAAAAGAATATCAATGATATAGGAAACACGTCAGGCTCTTTTCACTAGGAGTGAATTGTGGTAAACTGAGAAGTGAAAAATCAGGCAGTAATAGCTGAGCGGGAAAGTCGGAGAATTTTCCCAACCCCACTTCTTCAGTTAGATTTTTGCATTTTTCCTGTCGGTTTACTACAATTCACTGCTTAGTGGGCATACCTCACCAAGACATGCAGATATTGGAGGATAATTAAATTCAAGACCAGCTAGGTTTCCTCTATGGCTGTCTTTGAAATAGGAGACTCCCAACATCAGTAAAGTAAGTCTTTACTTGAATAACCAATAAAGAGTTACACTACTCCTCACTACGTCTGATGCTACCCGTGCCCCTCTAAAATTTCAAAGGCTTACCTGAACATGGGCTTAAGGAGTTATCCTTTGTAATACAAATGCCATAGATTGATAGCTTTTATTACCAATATATTCTGTTGTGCTGAAAAGACAAATAGTGCCTGCAATTTATGTGCACAAAAACTCTAACTCAGGTAGAAAACCAAATGATAGATATACTATTTCATCCCAATCAGACCCATTTATGGTTCCTGTTGAGATGAGATCTGTCATTACATAGAGACGTGAAGCACTCTGTCATACTGTAGCTGTTGTTGAAATTACATCACATAGTTTATTGGTATTTTCAAATAAATGTGTCCTAGGTTTATTGAGTATTACAAGAAACATTTTATATTGTTTAAAGGACTCTGTGTACTACCGAAATAAATGCTATGTTCCTTACTTTACACAAAAAGAAACTTAATATGCTGTAATAATGGAGACAGTGGAGGACAAAAACAAAAATGTAATACAAATTGTACAACAATTGTAGAAATATAACAAATGCAAAAATTGAGATCCTTGTTTGTGTCTTACCTATCTTGCTCAATGGCTTACGAATTCTTAAAAGCTATTAAAGAGGGACTTCACAGTCCATTAATTATTTTAATGACACAGAAGGTAACTTTTGTGTGATTAAAATACTTCTGGATGATACTACAGAGCATCATTCGGACATGATTTATTTCGGAATTCCTAGACTGGCTTCTAGGGTGCTATGTTGCGGAGATGGTTCTTCTATGATGCCAAACACACCTCTATGATGCTGAACACACCGCTATGATGCTGAACACACCTCTATGATGCTGAACACACTGCTATGATGCTGAACATACCTCTATGATGCTGAACACACCTCTATGATGCTAAACACACCTCTATGATGCTAAACACACCTCTATGATGCTAAACACACCTCTATGATGCTAAACACACCTCTATGATGCTGAACACACCTCTATGATGCTGAACACACCGCTATGATGCTGAACACACCTCTATGATACTGAACACAATGCTATGATGCTGAACACACCTCTATGATGCTGAACACAATGCTATGATGCTGAACACACCTCTATAATGCTGAACACACCTGCATGATACCAAAAAGCACCTGTTGGCGCCAAGTGAATTTTGTTGGTGTGGGTTTTTGATTTTCTGTTATTATAACACTTCAGAATAATGGGAAATAGCACATATACATAAAAGATTTGGTGCTCCTGAATGCTACGACAAATCTTCACAGCATGGCTGATGTCCAACTCACCAAAACCCACCTAATTCTATTTTAGTGAACTATTTGTTTAGTGCCAGTTGTCAATTCACTATGCTTTTTTTCACTCGCCTTCATTCTGTGTGTTATTCTTTAGATACACACAACCTGAAATACATAGTGTGAGTCTGAAGTGAATGAACCAAAGATTGCCAACAAGAGGCCCCTGTTCACACTGTAGTAACCTGTACAAATACACACAATATACATTACAAAATGTATGAGTACAAGATGGAGAGATCTTTTGTAAGGTCGAAAGCACTGTGTGAGTATTAAGAGGAAACATTATCTAATTTATTTAATATGCAGTGTACTGCATTAAACAAATAAACTAGGGAATTCCCCTTTCAATATGTATTATCACTGTTTTTTCTTTATAATGTCAGATAAATAAGAGCTTTGTTATCACATAAAATTCACATGCCTTGCTTGTTTAATGTATTTCTATTAGCACTGACAACGTGTATTAAACCTAGTTTGCTGCACAATTATATAATAAGTAACACTTTTAAATGTTCCATTCATTTTCTGATTAACTTGTAATTTATTCTTATTAGCCAAACAGAAGACAATTCTTTTCAGAACCATTAAAATGGCAGGTCTGTGAGTAAATAATGCATTAATATTATGTACTTATAATTCTGATTAATGTACTTATCACTTCCATTAACCTAATAAATTGTGTTTTTACAACACCCTAATTAACAGTAATTAATCATCAGCCTAATAATGGGAGCCGGTGGATAAGTTACAATTGTATCGTATCAGACAGAGACTAGCTTGTTACACCCAGCTAATTCCATTACAATGAAAAAAACATTTCCAAACAGCCTCCTATTTGTTTGATTACTACCCAAATTACTTTAGTGCAGCATTTGGAGATGGTACCCCTTTTTAGAATTCATAGAGAATTAAATCTCCACAAGCGCAAAAGAACTACAATCACACAATTTTAGAGACATTTGCTCATCAATGTTTATAAGTTTGTATCTCTCATCTTAACAGCAAATTATTGCTTTATTTGAAGGACGAAGTGAGGGCATGAAACATTGTCCATTAAAAAGAGCTGTGGAAGTGATCAATTATCGCTTCTGCCTCTCAGATGGTGTTGCTGCAATGTCTCGATTTGAGCGGAATGAAAATTCTCAGCTGAGTTCATCCTCGATAGCTCCCTAGCGTGCCATTCCAATACGGCACTGCCCTGTTGTGGGCAAGATCTTCGAAAAAGAAGTGATCACTTGTCACTCTGTTCCTAGACTGCCTCTAGTGGCAGACAGCAACATTACACACCAGAAGAGCATTTGTTTGCCTAAGATATAGGGTTAGGGTAGCATTAGTGTTACAGATGGTTTATGGTTTATTTGTTCTGGAGAAAAAATGTCCATGAGGGCATATGATAAACCTTTACAAGTATGTTCATGGTCATACAAAGATCAAGGTATCCCCTTAACTTGCCCAGCAACATGAATCCAGGAGGAGCTGTGACTGCTTCTACCAGAAGTGCCTTACAGACCAACAAGTGAGAGTAAAGACCCGGGAACATCACTCAGCACAGTGTTTCCTTGAATAGGTAACTGACTTCCAATGTCGACCTCCTCGAGCTATTCTCAACTTTTAGTGAATAGACCCCAGAGACACTATCTTGTTTGTCGATCTATATATCTTCATCTGTGTTAATCTCTTGTCTGTTCCTCTTCCTCAGTGTCAGTATTTTGTTTCTCTTTATCACTTTGTCCCAATGCCTTCCTCTCCTTCTTACAATCTGTCTGCCCCCCACATCTGACTCACATTTGTGTGTCCATCTCCTCTCTCGCTCTCTCTCTGGAGTAACCTAAGCACTCCCTCACTGTGCAGGAACTAAAGTGATGCCGGTTTAAAAAAAATAAAGTCATATATGCATAGGTATATAGGTAAATAGGTATGTAATATGGGTATGTAGGTGTGTGTATGTGTATATAAAATTAGTGTTTTATAATTGCCCCACATACTTTTGTCCATGAACACCCTTTTGCTTGCACCCCAAATATGATTACTGGAGGTGACACTGCATTCACAGCTTGAGCTATGTTTAGGTGAGAGTGCCTATAAGCAGCTATGTTTAGGTTAGAGTGCCTATAAGCAGCTATGAGAGTGCCTACAAGCAGCTATGTTTAGGTGAGAGTGCCTATAAGCAGCTATGAGAGTGCCTACAAGCAGCTATGTTTAGGTGAGAGTGCCTATAAGCAGCTATGTTTAGTTGAGAGTGCCTATAAGCAGCTATGTTTAGGTGAGAGTGCCTATAAGCACCTTGAGCTATGTTTAGGTGAGAGTGCCTACAAGCAGCTATGTTTAGGTGAGAGAGCCTATAAGCAGTTATGTTTAGGTGGAGAGTGCCTATAAGCAGCTATGTTTAGGTGAGAGTGCCTACAAGCAGCTATGTTTAGGTGAGAGTGCCTATAAACAGCTATGTTTAGGTGAGAGTGCCTATAAGCAGCTATGTTTAGGTGAGAGTGCCTATAAGCACCTTGAGCTATGTTTAGTTTAGAGAGCCTATAAGCAGTTATGTTTAGGTGGAGAGTGCCTATAAGCAGCTATGTTTAGGTGAGAGTTCCTATAAGCAGCTATGTTTGTTTAGGTGAGAGTGCCTATAAGCAGCTATGTTTAGGTGAGAGTGCCTATAAGCACCTTGAGCTATGTTTAGGTGAGAGAGCCTATAAGCAGTTATGTTTAGGTGGAGAGTTCCTATAAGCAGCTATGTTTAGGTGAGAGTGCCTATAATCAGCTATGTTTAGGTGAGAGTGCCTATAAGCACCTTGAGCTATGTTTAGTTTAGAGAGCCTATAAGCAGTTATGTTTAGGTGGAGAGTGCCTATAAGCAGCTATGTTTAGGTGAGAGTTCCTATAAGCAGCTATGTTTGTTTAGGTGAGAGTGCCTATAAGCAGCTATGTTTAGGTGAGAGTGCCTATAAGCACCTTGAGCTATGTTTAGGTGAGAGTGCATGTAAGCAGCTATGTTTAGGTGAGAGTCCCTATAAGCAGCTATGTTTAGGTGAGAGTGCCTATAAGCAGCTATGTTTAGGTGAGAGTGCCTATAAGCACCTTGAGCTATGTTTAGGTGAGAGAGCCTATATGCAGTTATGTTTAGGTGGAGAGTTCCTATAAGCAGCTATGTTTAGGTGAGAGTGCCTATAAGCAGCTATGTTTAGGTGAGAGTGCCTATAAGCAGCTATGTTTAGGTGAGAGTGCCTATAAGCACCTTGAGCTATGTTTAGGTGAGAGTGCATGTAAGCAGCTATGTTTAGGTGAGAGTCCCTATAAGCAGCTATGTTTAGGTGAGAGTGCCTATAAGCAGCTATGTTTAGGTGAGAGTGCCTATAAGCACCTTGAGCTATGTTTAGGTGAGAGAGCCTATAAGCAGTTATGTTTAGGTGGAGAGTTCCTATAAGCAGCTATGTTTAGGTGAGAGTGCCTATAAGCAGCTATGTTTAGGTGAGAGTGCCTATAAGCAGCTATGTTTAGGTGAGAGTGCCTATAAGCACCTTGAGTTATGTTTAGGTGAGTGTGCCTATAAGCACCTTGAGCTATGGTTAGGTGAGTGTGCCTATAAGCACCTTGAGCTATGGTTAGGTGAGAGTACCTATAAGCACCTTGAGCTAAGTTTAGGTGAGAGTGCCTATAAGCAGCTTGATAGTCAGCCATGAATGCTATTGCTTCATTCATTTCCAAGCCAATTTCTTTTGGATCTATGATACTCAGTTACATCACTGCCTGAGCATAATGAGAATAAGTTACTAGCAGTGTTATTCAGTATGACCCCAATTAGTGTAGAGAAACACTTGGCACCATGGTTACTGTCATTTGCCAGATGTTATCCATTGGCATTATGAGAATTGCCATTCACAACTAATGTATGTCACTCCACTTGCTATTGACTGCATTCCCACAATGCTCAACCAGTATTATGGCAGATTGTCTGGCTGAGACATATGTTCTGTTTGCTGTAGTTAACAACAAAGGAGGTGACACATTAGCACATTAGTATTCAGTGTTTTTTTTTTTTCATAATGCCCAGCCAGCCAAACATCTTCCATGTTGCTGACTGGGCATTGTAGGAAGAATGGTCTGCAGCAGTTGTATATCCTGAAGGGAGCCAAGTGTACCACCGTCAATGTCCTGCTAATTATATAGTGCTGCTTGTTATGGTGTCCCACTGTCAACATCTGTTTAAGTATGTACCTTTTGGAGCTATGCTGTTGCACCATCTCTGTTGGCCTGTGTATTAATGGTAGTTATGCTGTACCACTGTCTATTTCTGCATAACTATGATAACGTCAAATAGTGCTCCTGTAACACCTATTTTTCGTAACGATTCACAGCTTTATCCTGTACTACTATTAGTAACTGATAATTATATATTGGTTGGAGAAATCTTGTGCCACGTCACTAACACACACACACACACACACACATGGGCCTGCTCTTTGAAAAAATATTTTTTTCTAAGAAAACTAAGAAATGTAATAAAAATTAGTATTTGAAGTTATCATTTTTGTACCTTTCTTGTTTCTAATGTGAATCCACATTTTACTCACTTACATAGTTAATGGTACCCTTTTAGTTCCACAGTGTACAATGTAGTATTACTTATAAATAGTTGGCATCTACACTTTGGAAATGAAATGGTTCACTATACATTACATGATGGGGAGAGTACAGATGTCCTAAAAGGGGTTGACGATGATTAAATTCCAGTGATTTGATGCTACCATGGATCTGAAATGACATCACTAATATTTTTCTCCATCAAAATGTGTTTTGTCAGTGCAATTACATATGCAGGGGTCCATGGGTGGAGTGGTATAGTTGTAGCTTAAGTATTATATGTGGGAGGTATGGAAAGGGGAATGCGTCAGTTACTGTGTAGTTACATTATTAGCAGTTTTTACAAAGGTAATGTAACGGAAGGCTGTGCCAAGATGGGCTGGAGTCGCGGTGCAAGGATAGTGGGCAATGCAAAGCCCTGCACAGGGTGAGCACTCTCCACCTGGGGTGGAGCCCCTGGCTTTGAGCGCCCACAAGCAGAGGCCTTGTTAGGTTTCCAAAAGACTGGAGAGAGCAGGATGGTCAGGAACAAGCCGATGTCAAAGGACTGGAGAGAGCAGGAGAGTCAGGAACACTAAAAACAGGAATCCAATAAACAAGCCAGCAGACAAAATGTACCATCTCTGATTGCTGGGAGGATGGGGTTTATATAGCACCAGGGCTCATCACTGCAACAACCCACACCTGGGCAGTAAGTAAATGACAGACAAAGTGCAGAGATACCCACTACTGCTACAGCAGATTCTAAAGCCAGCAGGTGGCGCCTGGAATATGATCATGCAGCAGAAAACACAGGAGTCAGGGTTCAAATCCAGGCAGATCATTACAGATAAAACATGAACAGGAGAAGAGATCAACAGGTGTGAAACTTCATGCATTGTGGTACAGTAGGTAACATGACCTCCTCACCATCTATAACAAATATATATGTTTTTACATAATTACACCACAGGTAATGCTTTGTCATTCTGTGTAACAGTGAATATTGATAGATACAAACCTTTATTGAGGTTATTCATTAGCAAATATAAACCCTGTTCCAAATTATTATGCAAATTATATTTTTCTCATATACCTAAATAATTGATGTAAATGACAGTCAGCATAATTCTCATGTTATCAGCTATTAAGAGTACAATTCAAATTTTATTGAACAAGCCTCCTAATGATAACAGTATTTTTTTTAAACATAAAAAACTTACAATGCACTGTTCCAAATTATTACGCACAGTACGTTTCAAAACACTTTAAAAGTTGTAAAGAACTGAAAACTATCAATTGTTGTGTTTGCAGCATATTTACTGAAATCAAAAGCTATTTCAGTCAAACTTATAACAACATTTTAACTTTTTAAACATTTTAACAGGTCACGTTACATTTTAACATAGGACCCCTTATTTGATAGCAGCTTCACAAGTCTTGCATCCATTGAACTTGTGAGTTTTTGGACAGTTTCTGCTTGAATTTGTTTGCAAGATGTCAGAATAGCCTCCCAGAGCTGCTGTTTGGGTGTAAACTGCCTCCCACCCTCATAGATCTTTTGCTTGAGGATGCTCCAAAGGTTCTCAAAAGGATTGAGGTCAGGGGAGGATGTAGGCCACACCATGACTTTCTCTCCTTTTATCCCCATAGCAGCCATTGATGCAGAGGTATTCTTTGCAGCATGAGATGGTGCATTGTCATGCATGAAGATGATTTTATTACGGAAAGCATAGTTCTTCCTTCTGTACCAGGGAAGAAAGTGGTCAGTCAGAAACTCCACATACTTTGCAGAGGTCATCTTTACACCTTCGGGGAGCCTAAAGGGGCCGACCAGCTCTCTTCCCATGATTCTGACCCAAAACATGACTCCACCACCACCTTGCTGATCCTGCAGCCTTGTTGGAACAGGGTGGCCATCCACCAATGATCCATTACTCCATCCATCTGGACCATCCAAGGTTGCACGGCACTCATCAGTGAACAGGACTGTTTGAAAATTAGTCTTCATGTATTTTTCTGCCCAATGCAGCCGTTTTCTGCTTGTGAGCATTGATTAGTGGTGGCCGAATAGAAGGTTTATGCACAGTTGCAAGACTCTGGAGGACTCTACATTCTGTGGGACTCCAGAGGCACCGGCAGCTTCAAATATCTGTTTGCTGCTATGTAATGATATTTTAGCAGCTGCTCTCTTGATGCGATGCATGGATCTGGCAGAAATTTTCCTCAATGTGCCTTTATCTACACAAACCCGTCTGTGCTCTGAATCAGCCACAAATCTCTAATAGTGCGATGATCACGCTTACATCTTCGTGAAATATCTAATGTTTTCATACCACGTCCAAGGCATTGAACTATTTCACTCTTTTCGGCAGCAGAGAGATCCGTTTTCTTCCCCATATTGCATGAAAATGGTGATTTGCTTAATAATGTGGAACACCCTCCTTTAGTAGTTTTTCACAGGTGTCCGATATTGTTTTTAGTGATCAAAAGAGCCCTGAGACACAATGCCATCCATGAGTTAAACTGAAAAACAAAATATTTAATCTTTGTGACACTTAAATAGAATTTGCATAATAATTTGGAACAGGGTGTAATATAATTGTGTTTTGACATTAAAATTGTCAGCGTTTTTTTGGGATAATTGTTACATGTGTGTCCCAATATCACATTTTGTAAAACTATTACAATCAAGAATATTTTTATCATGAATGATATTAGGGCATATATGTCACAATTTCCATATGGAAAAGAAAACACTGTAAAATAGGATACACAGTACATTTAGGCCCTATAAAGTTTAATTAAAGTGCCTTTAAAGTCCCTCTAAAAGTTGGACATTTTGGGCCAGATTGCACAATTTTAAATAGACCCCTAAATTATTTGTATTTTGTTTTATTAATATTATTAATATTGCAACATGCAGCTATTTTTTTTTTTTAATTCTCGGTAAAGAGTTTGATTAAATTTGCATAACTTGCTTGTTGTTATCAAACATTGTTTTCCCTCTTATTTTTTAATCCAAAAGAGAAAAAGAGTGTTTTTTTCTATTGGATCCTTGTCAGTGTTGCTTTTTTATCTTTGCTGGCACCATAGCAACCCAACCTTGTGTAGAAGCCATATTCTAGCTTCGAGGTCTCATGTTTAAATGTTCATATTAGAGATAGGTGTGAATGGCAATAGGCTGTATTGTAACACCTTTATTTGGTGTTAATATACCGAGCTCTTAATACCGCTAGTAATGCTCATTATAATAAAAAGGATTTCAATTGTTTTGGAAACAGCAGCATTATCTAAAGTACCATGAAGAAAAGAAAATATAATGTAATTGCAGGAGGATAATTGACTGTGGGTCACAGGCGATTTAATAACAGACAGCAATAGAAAAATTTTAGTTAAAAAAAGAATGTTAAGTGACAAAACACACGCATTAACATCAATGTCACTCAAAACCAAGACATGTCGCACACTTACACAGAGGAATACTGATAGACAAGGTAATGAGAAACTTGATTGAAAGCTTACCACAGAAGACAGAAGTTCCCAACCCAGTCTTCACCCTCTAACAGTCCAGGATTTAGGGATTACCAAGATGTGTTTAAAAAATAAAACCAACTCAAGTTTAGTTTTATTTAATCCCTTCCCGACGCTAGAATGTACTAAGCCGTCCTGATTTTCAGTGCCTAAAAGACGCTAGGACGGCATAGTACGTCCAGCGTTAAACAGCACATCGCGGCTCCCCGCTATGAGCTGTGCTCAGATCCTGCTGCAGGGACTTACAACGGGATGCCACCTGTCAGATGAGGCCACTTTGAGTGGCCTCAATCTGACAGGGAAAATGTAGCCGGTGCTCAAAGCGAGCACCAGCTATATTTCACAAAATTGCACCATGCCCGAACTTCCAGGCTCGGGCATGCCTCTGTGACGTTGTGACGTCCGTAGGTCTGGTGATCTTTTAAAGGCAGGGACCCACAGTGTCTATTAACAAATCATGACGTTTTGGTGCTTGCGTCACCTGGGTTGACTTTACTGAAGACTACATAGTAGCCTTACTCAAAGACTACATAGAGGATTACTTACGCAAAGATTTCATCAGAGTTTCAGCATTCCCTGCTGGTGTCCGTATCTTCTTTGTTAGTAAGAAAGACGGCAACCTCAGACCATTCATGGATTACTGTGAGCTAAATATAATAACTATAAAAAATCTAAATCCAGTACGTTTGATTTCTGAACTCATGGACATACTAAAAGGAACACGTATCTTCACTAAATTAGGCACAGTGGCACATACAATTTGGTAAGAATATGAGAGGGTGACGAATGGAAGATCCGCCTTCAGATCCAGATATGGACTTTTTGAATATTTAGTTATGCCATTTGGATTTTGCAATGCACCACCAACATTCCAAAATTTATTAAAAGAATAAAAAAGGACTAGATATTAAACTAGTAAAATGCATGTTTTATGCTACTACCGTAGAGTACCTAGGCTTTGTCATCTCCCCCAACAATATAAAAATGGACACTAAAAAAGTAACTGTCATTCTGGAATCGCCATTCCATCTACTATTAAAGATGTACAATGCTTCTTCGGCTTTGCAATCTTCTATTAAAGGATTCTCCAAGATCATGCAATCCCTGATCCCTTTGACCAAAAAAACATCAAAAGTTCCAGTGGTCTGAAGAAGCACAGATAGCCTTCAAAACTCTGAAACATAACTTCACCTCTGTACCTATAATCACTCTTCTGAACCCTCAGTAACCGTACTCTGTGGCTCTAGGGGCCATCCTATCACAACGCCTCAGGGATCCTTGCACCCCGTCTCATATTTCCCTTGCAAACGCTCCCTCCAAAAAAAAAAATTTGTAATGGCATGAAGGAGTTGTTGGCTTTAAAAGCTGAACTCCAGGAATGGCATCATGTATTAGAAGGTGCTTTGTATCCTGTACTATCTATGTGGATAACAGAGATCTGGAAGATCTCAAATCCAGACAAGCAAGATGGGCATTGTTTTTCTCTAGATTCCGGTTGCATATTACATATTCAGCCCATCAAGTCAATGGTCCTTTCCTGCTTCTACATTCATAAACACAATCTATCTGGTAAGCTCTTTCTTAGAGGCATGAAACCTTGTGAACTCCCTATCACTGTTGTAACAGAATTTAGAAGCCCACTGAAAGTTGTAAAACTACAATAGACCTATCATTTGTTCTAAGGTAATGTGAATTTTAAATGCACTAAAACCATTACAACAACAACCATTAAAACGTTGTTTATTTTGCACAAATGCCGGTACAGTGTCTTGCCAGAATTACAAACAAATGCAAAAAATAATGATTTAAATGTGTCTCCGGTATCTCCTGTTTATAAGCTTGATTACACATTTCTACTCGAAAGCAGTTGATTTGCATATCAAACCACAGGTGATGTAATAAACCAGAAACATACCTAAAACAATTTTGCAGATCATTGCAGATATTTCCTTTGTTCTCTAAATTCACAGTATACAAAATGTTTAGATGAAAGAGTCCCTTTAAACAAATCCCCTCCTCCCCTATTAACCAGCACCCTCCCATTTGTTCTATGTATTTTTTTTTTTATTACCAGTTAATATCTGAACCGGCGCCAAGCAACAAAGTTCACCCATTCCATCATAACCACCTCAAGTAAATTGTGCTGTGCAGCCATTAGCTAATGACATTTATCTGACATTTCCAATGCTGATTTCCTGGTGGCTAATTTCTCTGCAATAGACTGTAAATTTGTAACACGTGTACTGAAAATACACCATATTCATATTCCAAATTTAAAAAAAATGCAAACAAATAAAAAACAAACAAAAAACAATAAAACTTTAAATTCATGACTTAATAAGCTGCCCAATTTGACAGGAAAACCATCATCACTGTGCTTTTTATCTCCATTCCTACATAACCTGCTGGAAAACAAAAAGATCAAATACATAGAGGTACATTGATTTTACTTTACTTATTAAGGCCATTATCTGTGTGGAGGTGGTAGCAGGTGTTTTTATCAGTAACAAGGTTACTATCATGACACCAATACTTTCATTCCGTGCCCACTAAATATCTCTGCCAATTATGTTCCTGTTTCACAACGTCATTTGCATGAATAATTTAAAAGAAAGGTTAAATACTTTGCAAATGACAATGTGCATGTGTTCTAGAGAAAATATGTCAACTCCTGAGAAAAGAAAAGAAAAGAAAAAAAGAAAAAAAAGAAAAAACAAGAGCAACCTTCTGATCACTTAAATGTCACGTTCTTATTTTAGACCACATACATTCATGTGGAAATTCATTTACACTACTTTAGTAATTATTTTTTAACTGTTGGTGTTATGTTTTGATGTACTGACCATTTAAGTCAAACTGAATTTTAAAAAAATGTACAAAATATTTTGCACACCAAATTTAAAACATCATATATTTCGGAAGTGTTTTATAGGAATAATGTATGGACATGTCTCTCGTATGCCGTGGGGAGCATAAATCATTTCATTTTACACATTTAAATAACGAGACACAAATTTAAACAGCACTTTACTGGGGAAAGATCATCACAAATATAGGCAGATTTTGACAACAGAATATTCAAAAATGTAGACATGTTGAACATTATCTATATAATAAACATTTATTTTTTATGCTTTAATAAGAAGTAAATCAATTTACTTTTCTGAAATGCACACCAATATGGGTTTTATAATGACAAGGGTTTTTTTTTGTGTAGCTTACAGGGACCATATCACATTAACATGATTTTTATTGTGAATGTAGGAATACAAAATGATTGAAAATGTCTAAATTCTGAGAAAAATGTGTCTTAAATGTGTCTGTGGAGTCTCCAGTTTATGACATCACCTGTGGCTTAATATGCAAATTTCAAATTTCCCATTGAAAATCAGTTATTTTGCATATCAAGCCACAGGGGATGTGTCTTATTTTCAACAATTTTTATTCTCTACATTTACAGTAAAAACAATGTTTAGATGATAAACTTAACTAAATTGCTGGATGCTCAGACATATATGCAATTTTGCACTCAAGGACTAGGGAAAGTTAATAAAATGTAATTCTCATTTTTACTTATGGGACATTTTGATTTATTTTGTTTATTTTTTTTAAAACGGATTGTTCTAAAATACTATTTTATTGAAAACAACAAGCAGACCACTACCGACCAAGTTGCCAGCTACCTTCTTCCTCAGTAGAGGTAAAAAAAAAAACTGTTTATATTATAATTTCGTTTTCAATCTGAATGTCTATTGCATGGATATAAATGTTCCTGACACCCAATTTGAATACCTTCACATAACATATAATTAAAAGATAATTATCTGAATGTCATCTGTCCCTGATGTGTCAATTACTGACACACAATAGAAATTATGTAGGTGGGGAAGCATATGGTTTTCATTGAGATTTTAATTGAAGGGCAGTGGTCATAACATATCTTTTTAAACAAAATGGCATCCGAGTCATTCAGTTCGGTGCATGATTGCCTCAATGAGGAACTTCTATATCACTGTCCATTGTTAAATCCCTCTTCTACAATAACCTTTTTAGAGTGATATGATATGATAATTTCCTTCAACCATCATACATAGAGGTCTGTAAAACGGATTGGTATGTGTCTTCAAATACCAGTGTATCAACTCTATAATTGCATTGAATATTACTTTGCATCAAGATCCTATCATAATTCATGCAAATATTTTTCTACATGAAAAATAAGCTTTGTCATCGATGATAGACCCAAAGTTAAGAATAAGGACAAGCAGAGTGTCTGTACAAGGACACGGTGTTCATGGCAAGGTCTGTGAAGATCCATAGAACATCATTAAATTCTCCATCACAATGTCCAGTAAAGGTCCACATGAACAATGTTGGGCCCTATCCATGGTAAACAAAATATCACAAGCAAAGTTTGTTAAATCTTTCAATGCCTTAGTATGGTATCCTATTTTTAGCGATTAACAACTATTTTATTACTTTCATTTCTATCACATCTATTCTACAGTTTTTTATTGCTATTGATTCTAGTAGGTCAAATGTAAATGTAGGTAGACCTGTCAGCAAAGTGACTGGATAAAACATATTTTATAAAAAAAAAAAGTGCGTGATTAGAACTGTTAAGAGCTTTCTATGCTGTCTGGTTTTTGGTTGAAACCTTCTTTTCATTACATTGTCAATAAGGGCCAATGCTACCAATAGGCAAACTAGGCAATGATGCATGTTTTTTTCCAAAATTCCTCCTGAAGAAGCCGTGTAGTATCCGGCGAAATGCGTTGAGGTGCAGGCCAACTCTGATGCTATTCCAGCCATCATCTCTGCTTGATTTATTTCTTCTTCGATTTATCTCTTCCACCGTTTTGTAAGTTCTCCTTGTATTAGGGGCCCATATCTATTTATTGTATCTGGTCATACACATGTTTGTGTTTTATTGTTTTTTTTTACAGGAATCCTATTAAAATTTGAAGGATTTTACTACTCTTCATTGAAAAATATTTATTCCACGTATTCACTACTGTTGCGCCATTCTGCTTTCGTATTTTGTTCAATAGCCTAGGTTGCCAGATCTGTGGGGGGTGGCTGCTGCCTGACGATACATGTATTCCGGCAGCAGGTACCTACAAGTTTTTTCTATTATTATTAGCGAGTACGGGCATTGCACCTGTCCTAAATGGCAGACCCAGGGGGCGGGGGCATACCGGGGGCTGAGGTAAATGGGGGTGACAGTCCTCCCCTACCCTGTGAAGAAATGCGTGTTTCTCTGGGGAGCGGCTGGCAGCATCAACTCTGTATGTTGAACACACTCAGAACCGGAATGGGACAGTTCTTTGCAGCTGCTTCATCACACCTCATCATCAGTTTTAGGGCTGGTTTATGGTTGGTATTAGGGTGTTAGGGTTAGTATTAGGGTATTAGGTTTAGGGGATGGATTAGTGGTCATGGGTTAGAATTAGGGATAGTATTGGGGAGTGGGGTTCTGGTTTAGTATTAGGGTTAGTTTGAGAATTAGGGTTTTTTGAAAACTAGCCTTAGGGGAAGCTGGGATTGAAGGCATATGATTGGCCCCACAAGTTGGCAGCCCTCCCCTTGTTGGGAGCTATGTAAAAACCATGCCATTTTAACCCCCTACCAGGGAGACTTCTATAAAAGAGGAGTCACAATTACATGCTGGCACATCTTTGGTCTGTGTCTATTATCTGCAGTTCTGCACTATATAAACCTGTATCCCGTTGCAGTTGTGGTCTTTGCATTTGCTCTTTTGCTTGTGTTTGTCTAACTGATTTATTATGCAGATACTTACATTGTTTGGGTTGATGCCTGTCAATTATCATGTTATTATTATTGTGTACACCTGTATTCCATGTTGGACCTTGGACTTCTAGAAGAGAGCAAAAGAGGTATGGGCTCACAGATCAAAAAGACGTAAGGAGGCGTGTTCAGCTCCCAAATTTGGCATAGGATTAAGCGTTCCACGCGCGAAATGCGTCTTGCTGTGAGACACCTTTGATTTTTTCTTTTCCCAAATGTTGCTGTGAAGATTTACAAGTCACTTATGCACCAATTAATCTACCTTTTTGCATCGTCTACTGTGAGTGGCATTTTTTCTGCATACCCTGCCTTTACCTTGGACTTCTAGTCTGATGGCTGACCTCAACAGAGAATGAGTTCTATTATGCCTTCTTCTGTCGAGTTCCATCCATTCCATTGTCTGCGCTCATCTGTCAGTTTTGTCTCAGTTACCAGTCCTGTTTCAGTTACCGGTCCTATCTCTGCATTCCTGCCTGCCCCAGTATGCACCCCCCGTTCCTCCTTGACATCCTCTCCTGGCTTGTGACAGGAAGCACGTTAAAAACGAATTTTAGAGTCTCTTTAAAGATATAATTCCTTCAAATATGTATTTGTATTGTACCTTTTATGTTTTTATTCATCTAGTCAGCTGTTGTCATGTATAATAAATAAAAAAAAAACTGATGATTGAGAATAAACAGAACTATCTATTTTAGAGGCCCACCTTTCAATCTTATTAGTACCATTTTGACTTCTTCTCAGAATTCCACAAAAGGCCAAACTTTTGGCAAATAACTCTTTTTTTTTCCATGCCAGGCATGTTTTCTATTTCAAAATGGTAGCCTACGGGACCTTTATATCTTACAGCTAATTCTGTTCAACTTTATTTATTTTATTTTTTTTACCTCTCAAACATTTCTATCATCATTTTCTTTTCTATTTCACACTATACTGGCAGATTTGCCCGAGGATGTGCTGGCCAGTTTATGCAAATATAAAAAGGTAATTTGAACTGCTGTGAATTATGAAAAGAGTGCCTGTATCTGTAGGCTACTGGTATCGGAACAACCTTTTAGTAAGGAACAGTGTCAAAAGAGAACAATGAATTGCCCCATTATTCACCTTTCATGATAGCATAGTGGGAAGACGAGAGAAGAGATTCTCTCTGAATGTAAAGAGAAGAATTGAAATGCACCAGTGCACACAGCAGGTTAGAAAGGGGTAAAGACAGTTAAAATAAATATCAATACAAAAGGCTAGTTTGCACAACATATATCCTGAATACAAATAGCCCATATGGAGAAGAAATGAAGAGGGAGGGGAACTTGAAACAGAATCTAAATGCTTTAAGAAAGTGTCCCTGATCATATAAATGTTTTTTGTGATTAATTCAATAATCCCAGCGGGTGTAAGTTATTGAGTTTTATCCTGTGAGTTGCTCATGGTAACACTGTTAATAATTTCCTCTAACTGGCAGAATGTTGTTGAAAAAAATGAGAAGGAGAAAAAAAAAAGGTTGTATTTATTCACATATCATCACATTACAATTAGCTTCAGTCTGTGCAAATGCTAATGACCCATGGACACTTTGCAAATCAACTGGGAAAGGAAAAAAAAGTTTTATTTTTTAAAATAAGAGCGGATTTCACACAGAATTGTTTTACATACTATTATTTTTACTGCACATCAACACTTTTGACAGCAGATAAGAACAGATCAAAGTATTATATATTACAAATGCAGACGGTCTTAGCAGAAAAGGTAATAAACAGGTCAGGATCCTAAAAAGCTTCCCACTCTGTTGCAGAAGCTACCGTTTTATTGATGCTGTAGAGCAATCCGTCGGAGCTGCTTAGAAACCTTTGTGGTGTTTGAGGTTATTATATATTATATGTAAAATATTCATGCTATTTCTGTATGAATGTTGCTTAGGAAAATAAAGCACAATGGCCTAGACTCAATATCAGCTGTTAAGTCATTTTTATTTTTAAGGCTGTTTTTTTAAGACACTTTGATGAGCGATTCAATGCAAGCAGACTGCTAATAAACAAAGCACATTAATGCACAGAGTAAAATTAGACTGTCCCAATTACAAAGGTCATTCTGATCCAAAATATCAGGCAGGTTTCCTTTACAGCAAATCAATGCTGGTTTGAAAAGGATTCTTAGTAGTCAAAAATTATAGCAATGCTGTACAAAATAAAACAGCACTGCAGCCTCCAACCACACACTGAAAACTATATAGCTATAAACTAAATATATTATGTGTACACAGTGGCGGCCCGAGAGGTGTGCGGGGGTGTGGACCGCACTGGGTGACACCCGTGCTGCTGGCATCCTCCTACAATGCATCATGCTGCGTAACTTTTTTTCAGTAAAAAAAAAAAATCATTGCGACCGGATATTACAGTACGTCACATCCGGATATTACAGTACGTCACATCTGGTGTCTGTGTTTCCCTCCTTCGTGCAACACAAAAACGCTGGCATATTAATGGCAAAATAATACTAGCATATTAGGCAAATTGTCTGTGGCTTATTAATGGAAAAATAATACAGGCAAAATTGTATGTGGCATAGTGATGGCAAAATAATACTGGCACATTATTGGCCAAATTGGCTGTGGCTTATTAATGGCAAAATAATACTGGCATATTATTGGGCAAATTGTCTGTGGCATAGTGATGGCAAAATAATACAGGAACATTATTGGGCAAATTGTCTGTGGCACAGTGATGGCAAAATAGTACTGGCATATTACTGGGTAAATTGTCTGTGGCATATTGATGGCAAAATAATACTGGCATATTATTGGGCAAATTGGCTGGGGCATATTTATGGGCAAACTAACACTGGCATATATATGGGAAAACTGGTTTATTTTAATTGGCAAAGTGATGCTGTGGCATGGTCTGAGAGGCAAAATGACATTGTGGTATGTTCTTTGGGGCATTGACACTGTCGCATGCCAAATCGCGCAGGTGCATTATGAGTGCAAGCCAAGTGCTGTCGGCGCAATATACTTGCATTACAAGGCTGTCCTTTAGGTGCAATGTGGGTGCAGAGGAAGGGAATAAAAACAAGGAATGCTATTTTTCAATAACAATTTTATTACATATGAAAATAGTTGAATATAATATTAAAAAGTTAAAATTAGTATAAATGCAGCTTGCTAGAGAGATAGAGAAAGAGATGTCTGTGTGTATAGATATTTATTGTTTTAGAATTGTACAATTGCCACCACGAGGGGTTCCTGTGTGTCGCATAATTAATGGGGATCCCATGTGTGACATATTTATTGGGCCCCTATGTGTGGCATAATTAAGGGGCTCTTTTGTGTGGCATAACTATGGGGCTCTTTTGTGTGGCATTACTATGGGGCACTTGTGTGTGGCATAATTAATGGAGCTCTGGTGTGGCATAATTTATGGGTCTCTTGTGTGTGGCATAGTTATGGGGCTCCTGTGTGTGGCATAATTTGTGGGGCTCCTGTATGTGGCATATTGAATGGGTCATCTGACTGGCATTACTAAGGAATCTGTTGGCATGGTTTTGAAGGAAATCCAGGGGGGGTGACAACATGAGTTACCACACTGGGTGACACCAACCCTAGTGACGCCTCTATGTGTACATAATAAGAATATCTCTTATCCAGAAATCCAATATCCAAAATGATCCATTACCACAAAGGAATAGAGTTTAGCCATAAGTTTCAAATTCCACACACACACATGTCAGAATACAAGCGCACAACAGTGTATTCCATGTACAACCCACTTAAGTTGCAATATAGCCTTTCCATGCATGCCCAGAGTCCACCACGCCCACAAAGGGTAATACAATGGCACGTGTGCAGGCCTGAAAAGCCAACAATGCCTTACATCACAGCTAAGTCACAGAAAAAGGGATTTATTTGCTCTATACAGTATTTGCATTGATATTACTGTATTTCATGTGAGCTGAGAACTTTCATATATCTTATTGGTGAAAATTATCCATTATCAAAATTGCTTCTGGTCCCAAGCAACAGATATTTAACCTGTATGTGCTTATGTACATATTAATAAATTACAGTGAGGCCAGGAGCATGGGGAAAGTGGTCAACCTGATGAGGTGCAGTTCTTAAAAAATCTTGGAAAGCAGTTTGTGAACTTAATATTTTAGGCAAAACCAAATAAATAGCAGAATAATGCCAAATATATGTGTTATACAGCTTACCCTAACTCTCACAAGGATCCCTGTAGATGTAAGAGCACAACCGTATTACCACTAATAAATAGCTCGTATGCCCTGTGAGTATCGATCATTAGATAATTTGCTATTCTACTTAACCTGTTTCTCACACCACTGGAATTAAATAATAATATTCTTTATATATCTACACCACAGCTAGAGACTTCCTGCAGCAATTAGTGCAGCCAGCTGTGTTTGCATCCATACACCTTTCTGAAAGCAGCTGGTTATCTGTCAGTACGGCATTATACAATCGTTTCCAGACCCTCATTCCATTAATTCAATACCGCTAAAGACCTACAGGCTTGTCATATACTTTCATTTTTAAGTTAGTTTCACATCAATTTTAGGTTAGCGTTTGCATGGATATTTGATCGTTAGACTTTTTTTTCTGATCTTTAACCTGTTTAATTATCCAACAATATTTATAGTTTTGTATTTTTTTGAGAAGAAATTCCCATTATGATGTTTATTAGTAAGTTAACTAACATATAATAAGAACAGCATAGAGGGGCAATGGGAAGATCTAAACAGCTTACAGGTTTTGAGCCTTAGTGCATCCAGGTTATGTTACATTGGTTGCAGGATCATGTTATTTTACAGTTGTTTGTTATATTTTATTTGTATTGAGCACTGCAGTGTTTTTGTGTCTTTGTGTTTGTGGTTTTGAGGTGCTCCACCCTGTCATCAAAGAGTTCAATGTGTTTTTCTAAACAGGTGTGTCAGAATTCCAAGTGGTAGTCTGCACTTTGTGCCACTTTCTTTTTAAAATTACTTTAGAATGACCTTGAAGCAAGTTTTTTTTTTTAAAAAAAAGAGTTATTATTTTTCTGATGACTGAAAACTATAATAGTTTTAAGCTGAGGACAGAGGAACTTCTCCAGATTGGAAATAGATAAGATGGGAAGCAGGTTAGTTAGCAGGCAGGTGACATTTGTAACAGAGAAATGATTAGGCTGTGAGAATGTATTATAGATGTAATGCTGTGAGATTTACACACTGGGAGCTATTCACAGAAGTGTGCTGACAAGGGACTTGCAAAAATCAGTCATTGATAGCTGAGTTGGCAAGGTAGGTAAGTTATAAAATATTTCCAACTTATCTAGTATTGACTGAATGTTCGCCTTACATTTCAGTTCAGTTATATTGAAAAGCCCCCATTGACTGGATGCAGCAGAGAAAACCTCTAATAAATAATGCTTTACAAAGGTTTATGTGAAATCAAATGTAATCCGATGTGTATAAAACAAATATATTTAATACATCAATATAAACAGAAAAGCCCAGATGAACAGCATATATTCATATAGGAAAGACCTGTGGTAATTTTGGATATGGATAAAGTTGGTATTTGGAAAGATTTTAGGATTATGAAACTTCAGAAAGAGCCTGACGCATTTTGCCCTTGAAAAGGCTTCATCAGGGGTCACAGCAAAATAGTGTAAACGTTAAATATTGGTGGGTTGTTTTGGAGTGTCCAAAGGAAAAAGCAGTTAGGAACTTGGTGAAGGTATAGAAGGTACTGGATACGTGTGGTATAATAGGGAAGGCTGAATTGGATGTACACCAGATGATTCAGAAGTTTAAAATTGTGTTGGTTTTTATGTTGACATGCGGTTAAAATAGTAGGATAATGAATATACGTTGGTTTATTAGAAGGAGTGCTATTCAAATTCAGTAGTTCATAGGTGTAAGCAGGAAGTTTTAGATTCATTTTCAAACTTTTAGCTGAGAGATGCAAGTAACAGGTTTGAACTCGTGTAAATTAAACACATTCAAGCATGCAGTAAAATCTGATAAAAACAGAGCTAGACAGACGGGGGTTGCATAGGGTATGGACATTTCAAACTTGTTACTTGCATCTCTCAGCTAAAAGTTTTAAACTTTGTAAGTGTGATTCCAGAGGGGGTCCAATCCATGATCCATCTAATCCTGCATATGTCTGTTTTCCCACAGATTAAAGCCTGTTCTTACTGCCAGACATTATTATGCTCCATTATTTACATCCGTTTGTGAGTGCAATACTTACCTTTCACTGATCACGTTGTTTTATACTGTATCACACTATTAGAGTTTTTGTATTTATATTTTTTTAAGGTTCAACTTGTTACTGTACCTTCCTGATCGGCCACACACCCCCCTACTCCCCCAGTTATGTCTGTATTGATTACATTTCACCTAATGTATCACAATATGTTTACTTAAGTCACCAACCCATAGTCTAAGACACAGGGTATTGAAAGGCTTAGCGTGGAAGGAATCTTAACAATGTATTATTTAAAAGCACTGGCACCTTTTAATGGAGGATAACGATTTGCAGAATGTTCTACCCCCTACCCCTCAAATCATTTATAGAGGAGCTAGAAATATAGGGAGATCTATATAAACAAATGTTTATATATCTAGAACTGTTCTTTCTTTCTCTCTTTCCATATATTTTAATTACATATTTTTGTATTTTGATACAGGTTGAGTATCCCTTATCCAAAATGCTTGGGACCAGAAGTATTTTGGATAATAGATCATTTTCATCAATAAAATATATTAAAGCCTCTCAGTACTCATGAAATTCAGTAATATCAATGCAAAAACTGTAAAGAGCAAATAAATCATTTTTACTGTGATGTAGCTGTGATGTGAGGCATTGTTTGGAACCTGCGGTTGGTGCGTCAGGACTGCACATAGTTGTGTGTGTAATGATACTGATGTTAGCAGGTTTTGGAGTCCAGCAGCTAGATCAGTAATGTCTTCTGCCAGAAGTAGCCACTCGGTACCCAGGCGGTTGAGCCCCTGAACTTTGAGTAGCAATCTGGCCTTTAGCAGAGCTGAGAGGCTGGAACAAAATGTAGAAGGGAAGTCAGACAAACCGCTAAATTGCGAAAAACAGTCTGGCAAACCAGTAAAGAAAGGAGCTAGGAACATGGAAGTCGGGTTTCAAGTCCATGTACAAGCAGTTCCTGACAGTGCACTTGCATTCTGACAGGTTTGTGTGGAATTTAACACTTGTGCCAAAATCCTAAAAAAAAAATTGGGATATGGGATACTTGACCTGTACTGCTTTCTATTTTTCCAGATGTTTATGATAAATACAATTTGGCTGTGTGCAATACCCTGTATGTGTCATATATATTTTTTGGAGTAGTGAATACAGGTCATTTTGTTAGGATAATATTAAACATAATATGTATAGAAACATAGAAACATTGAATGTGTCGGTAGATAAGAACCATTCGGTCTATCTAGTCTGCCCAATTTTCAAAATACTTTTATTAGTCCCTAATTCCCGTTCTTATATTTAGGATAGCCTTGTGCCTATCCCACGCATGCTTAAAATCCTTGACTGTGTTTACCTCTACCACTTCTGCTGGCAGGCTATTCCATACATCCAGTAAGCCTCTCAGTAAATTAATACTTCCTGATATTACTTTTAAATCGTTGCCCCTCTAATTTACACTATATCCTCTAGTTGTGGTAGTTTTTCTTATTTTTAATATACTCTCTTCCTTTACTTTGTTGATTCCCTTTATGTATTTAAATGTTTCTATCATATCCCCCCTGTTACGTCTTTCCTCCAAGCTATACATTAACCTTTCCTGGTGAGTTTTATCCTTCAACCCATGAACCAGTTTAGTAGCCCTTCTCTGAACTCTCTCCAGAGTATCAATATCCTTCTGGAGATACGGTCTCCAGTACTGCATACAATACTCCAAGTGAGGTCTCACCGGTGCTCTGTACAATGGCATAAGCACTTCCCATTTTCTTCTCCTAATATCTCTCCCTATGCAACCAAGCATTCTGCTAGCATTTCCTGCTGCTCTATTGCATTGCCTACCAACCTTTAAGCCCTCTGAAATTATTACTCCTAAATCCCTTCCCTCAGATATTGAGGTTAGGACTGTACCAAATATTCTAAATTCTTCGCTTGGGTTTTTACACCCAAGGTGCACAATCTTGTAAAATAATTTGCCATTTGGCTTATCCCTCCATGAACATAAACCCTGCTGCAAGTCTTTGTATCATCAGCAAAAAGACATACGTTACCAGCAAGACCTTCTGCAATATTACTAATAAAAATATGAAAGACAATGGGTCCAAGTACAGATCCCTGAGGTACCCCACTAGTAACAAGATGTGGCGGAACCAACCTCGCCACTATGTTCTGAAGAAGCCTGGTTGCTCGCCTGCTGCCTCTGGACTATGGCCCTATGGTAAAAGCTTGTATTTTCCCCTGCAGAAAGGCTTGTTCATGCCTTTCGGCCTGGGTGTTCAGTAGACTGAATCTACCGAACCAACTCACAAATAAACCACCTGGGTGAGGGATGTGCCATAACACTACACGTTAATATTGTTAGTTAGTTATATTCTGTTAGTATATTGGTTATGTGTAATGTTTAATTCTGTGAGTAGACCAATCTGAAGGTTTATAATGTGACAGTGACTCCGATAGTTTACTCCAACATCCATTGTTCTGTATTAACTGGTAAACTGATTATGTTGTGTACATTACTGTGTGTATTGTAATTAGGTCTACTCACTCTATGTTAATTCCTATTTGGTTTGCAGTCTGAATGTCTAATGTTTTCCTAGCCCCAGTTAGTTGGAGAACTATGTTTAGTTCCACCCCCCATTGTATACTAATGTCTGTGATGTCATGTGTATGTCTTTTTATAAGTTGGTGTGGTTTCACAAATAAAGGAGTTGTTCTTCTTGCTGTACCTAACTGCTAGATGTCCTGTCTTTTTGGGTACAAAGAGCAAGGGTCCAGGAAAGACTTGCTGGGTGAATGCTGAGCTGTAATCGGGGGCTAAGGAGGTGATTTCACACAAAGGACAGGTCTACTACGTCCGGTAGACGGTCCGTTACACAAGACCTTGCATCAAATATACTCAATTGACTACAACCCTCTGTTGCCAGTCACTCAGTCATTGTCTAATCCATTAACCCCTTAGTGACATTTAGTTTTGACATTTCTGGGGTGTTTGTGTTTAGCTGCAATTTTCTTCTTTCTCACATACTGTACCCACACAAATTATATGTTGTTTTTATCGTCATAAGAAGGGCTTTCATTAGATACCATTATGTTCATCATATCTTATAATTTACTACAAAAAAATCATAAAATATGATGACTTTTTTTTAAAAACCCACTTTTTCTAACTTTGACCTAAAATATAATTTAGACAAATACAATCATTAAAAAAGACCCCATCTAAATAGTTTCTAAATGTTGTCCCGAGTTCAGAAATATGCATGTTTCCATATTTTTCGGTATTTTTTTGCGAGTTATGGGGCAAAAACAAAAAATAGTGTTTTTTCTTTTTTTCCTATATTGACCTCAACCCGAACCCAAAATTTAACCTTAACACTAAATTTAACCCCAACTCTAACCTTTATGCTATCCCTTAATGTATTTATTTAATTTTAACCCTATCCCTCATGCTAAAAATTATTCAATTTTACCCTATAGGCTAATCTAACTATATAACCAGTTTTTAGTTAATTAAATATTTATTTTTATTTTTTTACATTGCTATGCTACTTAACTACCACTAGGGACAATCAAGTAGCATATTAAGAGCGACGGAAGTGAAGTTACTTTCACTTCCGAAGCTCAGACCTCCAGAAGGCATAGCCATATTGACGGAGCATGCTGCTCCGTCAATATGGCTCCCACGATCGCTCTGTGGGGCAATCGTTGGTGCCCCAGAAAAGAAATTTCGGTGCTGGCTATTGCCTCGATGTTGAGGCAATATACCAGCACCGTTAAAGCGGTTGTTGCAATCGTTGATCGCGAAAACCGCTTGATTTACCACAGGACGTGCCTGACACGTCCATTGTCGTGAAGGGGTTAAACAATATTGAAATCCAAACTCAAAGATTGCAGTTTATTGATAAGCCTTCTATGTGCAACAGTGTCAAAAGCCTTACTGAAATCTAGCTAAGCAATGTCTACTGCACCACCCTGATCTATTATTTTAGTCATCCAATGGGAAAAATCAATAAGATTAGTTTGGCATGATCTATAGGCATTTTACTCAGGTACTACACTCATTAGTCATTAGTGTTTGTGAATTTATAATAAAAAAAAAAACAATATCTATACACCCATGCCACAAGCTGAGTTGTCTTATCCTGTAAAATGTGTTAATCTGCTATATTATAAACATAACGCATCCTGTGAGAACCAGTGGAAGAGCAGGTACCAAGCACTTTATAAAAACCCAATGGGGGAAACATGTCGTGTGGTTACACCCAGTAGGGAAGTTGACTACACAGTCTGCAGAGGGACATTCTGTCAGTGACGCCTATATGAGCGACAGCTTCCTTTTTTCGGTATTTACAGAACATCTTATGTGGCAGAGTGTACCCAGTCTTCACTGTTTGTTTTATATTAAAGAATTGTTATATTTTTTAACCCCTGCTCTTCCTGGCATTTTCCCCCATACTAGCAGGCATAAGCAGTATCGCTGTTATTATCGGTGGTCTCTGCAGAGGGTCTTCCCTGAGCCTATAATGAGGAGCAGTTGGTCTACTACCCAAAAAAGTGTGTGTCACTCCAGGGAGTGGGTATTTTAGCATACTATATTGCATTCCCCTTGCCCCCCCCCCCCCCCCCCCCCCCCCACACACACACACACACTTTTTCTTCATATATCATCCTTGAAAACAACATGGAGGAAATTATTCCCATGCTATTTTAAGTATTTGCTGCTTATTTATTATTGGTGATACACGTGTGTCACTTTTGGGAATATGCAGCACTTTCTATTTATAGCATTGCAATTAAGGATCTAGTTTTTCATTATTTTGTGTATGTTTGATGTGTTGAATGCAATATTTTATAAATTAAATAGCAATACGGACGCTATCCCGAATGCAATATTATTATATTATTATTTTATTATAAAAGTGTTATATTTAGCAGATAAAGTGAAATGTTGCACCTGTAATAAAAATGCTAGTGTATAATCTAGAATACATGCACTGGCTGATCTTAAGGGGACTAAACACTCCAGATGATGTTTTAATCCAACAGATAATAACTTTCCCCTGATAAAAACATTATACGAATGATGCGCCTATCGATTTGGAAGTCTCTGTGAGTGACCTTCTACCTTATTATAAAAGTAGGGTTAAGTCTCTGATTAAATAAAATACATTTTAAAAATGTACTATTGCTACACCAACAAAAAGAGATTAAGGGGCTCACTCTCCATCAAATATAAACTGAACATTCAGTAATATTTGTTTCCTTCTATATGTTACTAGCCAGCCAAAAACATCATGCACTGAGTATATTTTACATGTAACTTCATGATTTGGATTAAAGGGGACAATAGAGATGACACCATTGTGTAAAATATACTGATGAGCGGATTGATTGAGTGGTGATATAAATCCTTCTATAGCTCATGGTCTGCCTGTGCTTAATGGAAATCCCTAAGCTGTTTTTGGAGGCTTTGTGTGCCATTACAAGATATGCCTTCGAACATGTCTTATGACTTCAACGTAGCATGGATATACATAGGGAGAAAAAAAATATCCATTAGGAAGGGTTTTATGTTCAAGCTTAGCATTTAGAAAACAGCTGTTGCTTTTCCATCAGATGCATAATATATCTTCCGGAAGATCTGATCTCAGTAGGTGAATTCGCAGATTGCTCAATCAGTCACATCTCCTGTAAAATCTCAATACACCATAAATATGGATGATCGGAGTAAAGGGAATAAGCTATGGGAGTAAAAATACATGTTGTGTAAATAATGCTTAGCTTATTTATTGCTGGCAGAATGTATTGTCATCTAATTTTCTACATGTGCAAGTAAGTGTACAAAAAAATGTATTCAATTAGAAATAAATATATCATTTCATTCTCAAGTATGCCTAGCTGTTTTCTAAATTATCATAGGTTGAAATCTAGTGACAGACTAGGAGCACAAAATAAAGAATATCCACAAGCAATACCTGCAATCACGGTGATGAGCACAGAACAATAAAGACATCCTGTTTCATAGAAAGAGGGTTGCCAATGGAATGTCTGCTTACCCAACACTGACCATGTTTCCATGGACACGTGTTCCAAATTCTGCAGGAAGAACACATTATTTTGATTCATTCAGGGTCCCTTTGCCCATAGCACCTGATGATAGCCTTGGGAAACTCCTCTTTGCAGAGAATCTGCTGATGCCGCTTCTCCACAGTAGGTGGAGTCAACCTGCTCTAGAGCCGTACCTGAAGTACTTGCAGCTATTGGTAGGAAGTGTCATACATATATTTCCCTATATACCTAAGGGTTTTGCTCAAGGCCAAAACAGACTTTTGCAGAGTGACGGGATATCCAGTGTCCTACGGGCCACCGACGGCACGCATGTCAGGAATATACCTCCATTTGAAAATGAACATCTATTATAAATAAATTGTGGCATGCTGCTCACTTTTAGGTAGATAAATGACCTCTAATCTCAAATCGCAAATATTAAATGTATGAAAATATATATGTATATCACACAAATTGTACAGAAAAATTATGTGCAAAATCCATGCATAAAACTAGTCACATGTAAGTTACAAATTAAATTTAGAAATACTTATATTCGTATCTAATTGTTGATTGAAGATTCCGAGTGGGTATATTTGGCTCAAAAAAAGAAAAGAGAAAAACACAGAAAAATAATAGTGCTTTCCGTTGGCAAGATAATATGGTAAAAATGAATAATATTTGTGGTACTCATGAATTCAAGAGCAGTATACTGCTCTTTATATGATCAAGCAGGGAGATCCCCAGGAATATACAGGGAACAGTGACACTTATAATTCAGATCCTCTTCAATATCGCATGTTTAGGGGTGTGTTCATGCATATAAAAAAGAAAATGCTGCCATGGTGAAGTACAATACAAATTGGACATTTTGATAGATAAAAAAGTGAAGGCTTACTTAAAAACCCGTGAGTACATTTACGTATCTCACAGGTACGCTTTAAAATACAACAGGAATCATCTGGCTGTAAAGGTAGCGGCACAATTCGTCATGGTCTGCAAAACTCGTCCTAATCAGCTGCTCTTGCAGGGATAGGAGACAGGAGACGCCAAAGCCGTCACTGTTCCCTGCATATTCCCTGTATACTTGAAAAAGTCCAAGGAGCCAGGCGAAACGTGTTGTGTGCGGGAGGAGGACATCTGTGGTACATTCTCTATTTGGACTCGCATTTTATGAACTTCTCTACTGAAGACTGCTTCTTTTTTTAATGTAAGATTTTATTTGTTTATTGTATGCAATAAATGTACCCATCCTGAGATTCTCTCCCTGTTTTCTCTTATCCAATACTGCTTGAAGTCTCCCTGAGATACTGGGGGATCTTTGACCCTACGAGGGGTTCCTTGGATGCACTTTACACTGAGTAGTAATCTGCTCAGGAATATGTGAGTTTTCTCATACAAGGAATTTCTGTTGACATTATATACAATTTGTTTGTATATACTACACTGTTATAATTTTTTTCTGTTTCCCTTTGTATAAAACACGGAGAGGTTTGCCGCATATACTAAGGTAATCACAGGGTAAAGTGTTTTTGGTAGTAGCGCACTTTTTCACATTTTCTTTGTCTATTTTTCTGTACTAGGAGTGGAACACTAGTTGATTTTGTTGCCGCCACTTCCGTCACATATAGTGTATTCTTCACTTTCTTAAATTAAAACAGGGGTCTTGAAGAATTTTCTCAGCAGTAAATGAATCAGTTTACATTCCAGTTAGTCAGAGATTCTTTGATCAGTCCACTCCCTGGTTCAAAAGGCCATGGAACAATTTGACATAGGCTAGATCCTTGTAGGTGTCAAATGTTTGCAGTTTGAAACACAACCATTGTAGTTATCCAGTATTTGTAAAAAGATGATTAATTTGTCAAATTAAACCAGGAAATAAATTAACTTTATAGTCCAGTGATTAAGGCATTAAACCATCATCTCAGTTTGACCTCTCATATTTTTTTCTGCTTCATGGGTCTGGTATATGTCAAATGGTTTTATTGCCCCTTGAACCAGGGTAGTGCATTGATCAATGATGCTCTGGCTGAACTGAATCTATTCTCTATAAGACTGACTATTTACTGAAGAGAAAATTGTTCAGTACCACTGTGTTTATTTTGCCTTTTGTAAAGCTGTGAACTGTTTTTTTTGTAATTAGGAAATTAATGCCTAACGAAGGGACATATCACCCTGGTCCTGAAAGCTTATATTTAAACTTATTTGTTTTTCATTCTCAATTATTTATGAAATATAAATAGAAAGTTCGGACTATCTATATAGCATTTTTGTTAAGAGACTGGTATAGTTAGCCATGCTAAATTCTAAGCAAGTAAGACATTATAGAGGTGCTGTCAGGATTCCTGAAGTCCCTGCTGGTGGTGAGCAGGTGACACTGTATGTGGACAGATAAGAACCAATCATAATCATTTGCTCAAATGACAATGTAATACTTTCCACATTTGTCCTTGTCAAGCTGCATGGTGGGGGATGTTCCAGCAACATTTCCTGCAACAGCCAGGGAGCTAAAGATGATGCACTTGTTCTCAGGGCTGAGAGGGCCTAAAAGAAGGAAGGCGACAGCAGTGTGCTGATATCCTCACGAAGCTAAGCACAACATACCAGAGATAACACCTGCTCTTCCACTGTGTGAGCCCCTCTCCCTCTCCATGTCCCACTAGCCTCTCCTCCCTTTTCAACTGTGTGGAATCACTCTTTTTAAGCAGGGCAACCCTGCCTTCCTATCCTCCTTCCTCCTGTCCCCTTCTCGCTGTCTCATCCCCATTCTACTTCCTGTCTCCTCTATGCCTCCTATCCACTCCCGTCTACCTCCACTCTCCTCGTATCTACCTCCTCCTCGCCTCTCTGTCTTCTCTGCCCTCCCTGACATCTCCAACTCCAGAAAAAAAAGTAAAATATGTATTTATGTAGTGTGTAATGTGTTAATGCATGTACTGTAATATGAGTAGTGTATAACCTCTCTACTCTCACAACATTCTAAGAACACTTACTCACTACTCTCACAATATTTTAAGAACACTCACTCACTACTCTGACAATGTTCTCACCAATACTCCCATTTCTGAGCACTGTGTAGTGTCTTGCAGAATGTCCAATCCCTGGCAAGGTTTAACGGGTTTCCTGGGCCTTTACATTGCATTGTTTTTTGTTTGGGGAGTGTATGTGGTTCCTGAGGACTGGTTTTGTCATAGTATCTGGATGTGAAACTTTTAATTAGCTTAATTTGAATGTGTTGCATTGTTAGTAGCAGAAATCTATAGGATGCCTGACAGTGAGCTATGTTACCGCACATACTGCACATAGATGTTAGGCAACATGAAATGTATTTAAATATACATTTTCTTTTTAAATGCTGTTATTGCGTAGCGCCAAAGTACTGGCCTTTTAATGCACAGCAAATTTGAAGCAATGTGTTGAAGTTGAATCGCAGAGTATTCTTTACAGGGGTGGGGGGTATCTTTTTGGGTATATGGCCCTCATTGAATAGACCCCACTGTGTGTGTATATGTGTTTGCATGTATTTGGGTTTATGAAATTCTCCTATGAGTTCACAGAACCAATATTGATGAAGATAAGAATTTGAAATGGGGCACCAAAATAGACTGAATATTTGTTTGTCCTGTGTCTATGTCAGTTCTTGTGCAAGTGTGTATCTGCATATGGGCAGCTGTGTATGTAAACATTTGTGTCTCAAATAAATATGTGTAGTTACATAACTCCATACATTTATTTCCCCCGGATCATGGGCACTATAGTGGCCCATAATGCAACTTCATCAGCCCACCTGCTATCATCAGAGATAGCCAAAAATTGTCCATAATTGTGCTATGTATTGGAAAATTTAGAAAATGTAAGTGGGTAAGACCCAGCCCATTGGATCAGGTTAGAGGGCAGCTTGGGGAGGAAATTGCCCCTTGGTCCCACTTGCCAGCCCTCCCTGCACAGGTTCCTTGGCAAGCAGGTGCAGCTGGACTTTGGCAAGTTCCATATGTGAATGTGGGACAGTGTGACGAAATGAGTGACGGGAGGGGAGGAGTTTGAATGAAAGTAATACAAAGACAGGCATGTTTCCCGTCTCCCTTCAGACATTTTCTGTAGCTCATTCAGTAGCAGCTTCTTTCCCGCCTGCCCTATGGTACATGGATTGCTTTGTTCTGTATGTGCTAATTATCTACCAATGTCATTTTTTTTGAGTTAATAGGCATCATTGAATATTATATTCAAATAAAATATCAGAAATACATTTTATCTCATCAGAAAATGCAAGTTTCCTGTCATCAGCAGCAAAGGCTTTTTAATAAAACGTTATAACAAAAATAAAATAATACATCATCTAAAATAAAATGAAGGCATTGCAAATATGTCCCTAGTTAGAAGACTATGCTAAGGCAGAATAAACCAACCAGTTTTTCTAAATATTTAACATCAATAAATATTAATGTAGAACAGTTCAACGAAGTAATAAATACATACAATGCAATCAATAATAAGTAAACAAAACAAAATCACTACTGACATGCAGTTTTATGACAGAGGCTGATAAAAGGCCATGTGCATGAATTTAAATATTTACAAACAACGTGCATGGCATGAATATTGTTTCGAGGAAAATTAATATGAATATTTCAAAACATTCAGCCCTAAAGGGTTTGTGGTAAGACAAACAGAGAACAGGAGGGTACAACATATACTTGATTGGATTCCAATCAGGGTGTATCAGAAACAAATGTTGCTTGATGGGGATAAATAACTGGGGATAGAAAGCTACACGGAAAGAAGAAGCAATCGAACACAGCAACAGTGCAAAGCAAACATACAATGGCCCAAATTCAATGACGCCTGTTTCTGATTCAGTGCGAACCGCTCACAAAATTAATAGATTTGTTAAAATCATTATAGCACCCGTTAAAAAATGACAGCACCCGTTAAAAAATGACAGCACCCGTTAAAAAATTAGAGAACCCACTAATAAATTACTGCAGCTGTAAAAAAAAAATGACAGAACCTGTTAAAAAATGACTACACCCATTAATAAATGACTACACCCATTAATAAATGACTACACCCATTAATAAATTACTACACCCATTAATAAATTACTGCCCCCATTAATAAATTACTGCCCCCATTACAAAAATGACAGTACCTGTTAAAATTGGGCAGTGGGAGGAGCAAAGGTATCTATGGTGTGCCTCTGTTTAGTATTTTTGTTGCACTCACCACTACACATGGTGCACGATGAGAAAGTGGGAGTGCTGTATTTGTAAATTCTATTTTTATTATATTGAAGCTGATCACTATTGGACCCAGGGCCGGCACCACCTATAGGCAAGGTAAGCGCCGGCCTAGGGCGCCTTTTCAAAAGGTGCGCCAGCACAAGGAAGAGAGGCGCAGGGGGAGGCAGACCGCACCAGGTGCAAGGTGGAGGTTAACCCCCACCCGTCTTTAGCAGCGAGGCTTCATGCGTCGCTGGGAGCAGCGGGCAGTACTAGCTCTGTGGGTTAAACTGCCTATGCTGACACCGTCGGAAATGTCCTCCTCCCTGCAAATTAAGTTAACTAGGCAGGAAGGGGGACCAACAGTATAACGTTTGTTTGGTAAAAAAAAAAAAAAGAAGAAATATAAGAATGTGTGTATGTGTGTCAATGTGTGTGTTTGTCTGTGTGTAACTTTCTGTGTGTGTTTAAATATGTGTAAGTGTGTGTATTTCTCTGTGTGTGAGTCAATGTGTGTGTTACTGTCTGTGTAAGTGTGTGTGCATAAGTGTGTCTGTAAGTGTGACTGTGTGTGTATTTCTGTGGGTGCGACAGTGTGTATAAGGGTGTCTGTGTAAGTGTATGTATTTGTGTGTCTGTAAGTGTGACTGTGTGTATTTAATCATGAGTGTGTAAGTGTGAATGTGTGACTGTGTATGTGTGTAGGCAGGTCCGCTTTAACCGATGCACAAAGTGGGGGGCTCACAGGTTAAAGGGGCAACCACTGGCCGCGTGACTGTCACACAGATGGCAGCAGTCTGCATTCAGCCGACGGCTATTTCCCGAATATTGCAATGGAGGGAATACTGTGCGGAGGAGATGCAAGAGAGCATCAGCAAGGTGAGTACTGGGAAATTGGGGAGATGGGGTAATGCTTTTATTGGTAAAGCTAGTGGTGGCATGTTAATGGACAATATTACAGAGGCATGTTAATGGGCAAATTGACTCTGGCATATTAGTGGGCATATTGGCTGTGGCATATGAATGGACAAACTAACTGTGGCATGTTAAAGGGGGATTTGGCTGTGGCCTATTAATGTGGAAACTGACTGTGGCATATTAATACTAAAACTAAAAGTGGCAAATTAATGGCCAAACTGGCTGTGGCCTATTTATGGGGAAACTATCAGTGGTATATTAAGGGGCAAACTGATTGTGGCATATTTATAGGCAAATTGGCTGTGGCATAATAATAAGCAAATACAAGGGGGTTATGAGGAGGGAGAGACAGACATGGGGGAGAGAGTTACATGTGAGTTATGAGGAGAAAGAGACAGACAGGCATGGGTGTATAGGAGGAGAGACATGACATGCAGAAAAAGAGACCAGCATGGGGAACAGAAAGATAGACATGGAAAAATGATATGGGGTGAAAAGTGAGAGATATCCATGAGTGTATGAGTGGAGAGAGAGAGATATACATGAGGGTATGAATGAAGAGAGAGATATACATGAGGGTATGAATGATGAGAGAGAGAGATACATGAGGGTATGAGAGAGAGAGAGAAATACATGAGGGTACGGGGGAGAGAGCGACGTGAGTGACTGGAATATTATTTATTGCTCCTTGTGTACTTCTTTTGCAATGATGCTCAGCCAGACTAATGGGAGACTTTGGCTGGTTGGGCATCATGAGAACGGTAGTTCAATCTCACTCTGCTAGTCAACAAAAAACCTCCCATGTTGCTGTCTGAGCACCATAGAAATAAATAAAACCACTACACTCTATTATGGCCAAATAAATATCTTGGTTTAAAATAAAACTTTGTGTTGGTCCTTCACTTCAAAATCGTTTGTGCTCTCTCCTCCCACCCCAGTAATAAAAATTGGCAAGGTATGTGTAAAGGGGAGGGGTTTATCCGGTAGCCATGCCCATTTGGCTCACCAAAAAAACTGCACCCATGCTTCTGTGACCCTATGATCAGCCCTGCTGGGACTGAGGAGAACAGACATGGGAGTAAGGTGGGGACAGACAACAGATATGGGGGAGGGACAGACAACAGATATGGGGGAGGGACAGACAACAGATATGGGGGAGGGACAGACAACAGATATGGGGGGGAGGACAGACATGGGAGGGGGACAAAAGACATGGGAGTGAGGGGTTTGACAGACAACAGATATGGGGGGAGGACAGACATGGGAGTGAGGGTCGGCAGAACACAGATATGGGGACAAGACAGACATGGGAGGGGTGACAACAAACATGGGTGCAGAGGGGAGAGACAACAGACATGGGAAGGGAGAGAGAGACATACAATGGGGGGATGGGAGAGGAAGATAGGCAGGGGAAGCAAGAGGGACAGACATGGGGGGAGAAGGGACAAATGGGGGACACATTAACAAATGTACTTTTTCTTTAACAAGAAACAAAAAGTGGTGGCTTGTGTGTGACTGTGTGTGTCACTGTCTCTGTGTGTGTAAATGTGTGCACAAGACCTTGTGTGTGTTTGTGTGATTGATGCGTGGTTATAAGTAGGCGGGGTAAGGGGAGGGACAAGGGGCGGAACCAGGGGGGTGGAAAAATGAGGGATCGCCTAGGGTGGCAAAAATCCTTGCTCCGGCCCTGATTGGACCTGTACTGCTTTAAAATCATCTATGTTCCTGTCATTGCATTTCATCCAGACATGGGTGTCCTGTTTGATGGAGGGACCAGTCCTGTTTGCAGCCTGTTGGATTTTTTAGTATGTGCGGATTTGCACTTTTAGTTTTACCCCAGTGCTATTATCATACATAAGTGTTTGTAATAAAGTATTTTTTGTATTTAAGACGGGATCACGCTATGTACCTTTTTCCTTTTTTTCTTACATGTCCACCTATGTCTTAGATAACACAAGCCCGGTCCTGTTTCTACCTATTAGAGTTTAATAGGATCCCTCTCTTTTTCATCTATATGTGCTCTCTGGGACAGGAGGAGTCCTTCGAGAGGTGGTCCATTAAGGGAGAGTATTCTCTTATATTGTTGTCTGTTTATGCTTTTTCGATATTACATTTACTATATAATCTATAGGTGCAATTCTGACTAATGTCTCACAAGATTATTTTATACTGAACATTTGGTTCCTTCCTTTTTGCATATTTGATATATTTATATTGTGTTTTGGTTTCCTTTTCCCTCTGTATGCTCTTGCACAATACTTTTTTATTTGTATAGTTTTCCTTCTTTTAAACATGTATTCCTCAATCACCGTATATTGATATCTATTACCATTTAAAGAGAAAGTAAACACAACTTTTCTACTCTACGAATCTAGTCCGACGACTCTCTCTCTCTTTGTTATTGATGCGTACACCCATCAATTGTGCACCACACAGCCTATTATCATCCCCCCCCCCTCCCCATCTGGGGTGTGTTGCCTGGTCACAAAAATTTTTAATCAAACTGAAAATAGCTTTTTTCTGGTTAAAACATTGTCAGATGGGGTTCATGTAAATATGTCTTCACCTTCTCACTTTCCTTGTTCGTCTAAATTACTAGAATATAATATAAAGCCACTGGTCAATCTAAGTTTCCATTTAAGAAAAACCCTTGACATATCTACTATTCATGCAGAATAAAGCTCCTAATATGTCTATCTCACATATAGAATACAATAGTGGGTCTGTCTTCTCTTCATATGCTATTAAATTCTTGATCAGTCTGCTTGTCGTATAGAATAGGCCCTTCAATCTTTCTAATCCTCATACTGAGCAGGCCTTCAAAGTTCTGCCCTTCCTCTATTAATCGGAGACACTTATTGTTCCGTTGACATAGTTTTACCACCTGGTTGTTTTCGAGTGAAAACTTTAAAGAAACTCACTGTTTATTATATTTAATTCATTTTTGTATCTACTACTTAATATAATATATTAATGTGTTGCTTTTATCATCTTAATGTCTCACTTTCCTGCTTAGTTTTACCCTTGGCTTTTGAATGCTGTTTAAAACTTGTGTTCTATGTGAAATAGAACTAATTAGCTCTGACCTCAGACTATGGGGGTAAAGGTAACTAGCCTCCCAATATAGATTGAACTCACACATCAGAATTTTACAACAGCCCACACTCATAACTCCAATATGTTTAAATAATTCAGATGTACACTACACGTACAAAACTGTACCATGAAAGAGGACACGAGAGAGAGAGGGGGAGGAATGGGAAGAAAAAGAGAGAGAAAGGGTAGTAGTTAGACTGATGTAGATAGACAGATTAAGTAGGTAAATAACAGGCAGACAAACAGACAAATAAATGGATGGAGAGACTGAAAGATGGCTGGAAAAAAGAGAGAGGGATGGATGACAGACAGACAGTAAAATGGATTGATTGAAAAAAAAAGTCGGTGAATCTATAGACAGACAAACAAAAGGTAGGTAGATGGATACGCAGAAAAATTAAAGCATGATGGATAGACAGACAAAAATTTGAGCATGGATGATAGATAGATAAATAGATAGATAGATAGATAGATAGATAGATAGATAGATAGATAGATAGATAGATAGATAGATAGACAGCAAAATGGACTGATTGAAAAAAATATAAGTGAATGTTTAGACAGACAAATGAAAGGTAGGTAGATGGATACACAGAAAAATGAAAGATTAGTGGATGGATGCATGGAGGGATGAAAAGATAGGTGGATGAATAGACAGATAAAAGATAGGTGATGGATGATAGATAGACAGACAGTAAAATGGATTGATCAATAATAAATAAAAAGATTGGTGGACGGATTGTCAGGATCTTCCCCGCAGCAACTCTCCTGAGTACACCCCCTTGTATTGCAGCCAGGATCCATCTCACGCGCTGGCTAGCGCGTTCACACCGCTAGTCTATCCTTCTACACAGAGGCGCGCGCCTGATGACATCACGCCCGTCGCATACCCGCGAGGCGCGGGAGGATTTAAAAGGCAGAATCACCAGACAAGCAGTGCTTGGTGATTCTCGTGTTTTCTGAAGCCTAGCGTTTACTATTCCTGATTATCGTTGCTGACCCTTGGATTTTCCTGACTACTCTCTGTCTGCCTGTGCCCCTGATTCCGGACTGTCTACCGTTTTGCTCATTTCTCTGGTTCTGACCCTGGCTTGTTTATCGTTACGCTGTCTCTCTATTGCCCCTGATCTCGGACTGTTTACTCGTGCTGAAGATTATCTGTTTTCCTGTAACCATCGTTATCCTCGTTATTCTCCAAATCACCCCTGCAGTGTGGATTACAAGTGTGCATCTTCCTCCAGGCAACCTTGCCACTGTGGATTACAAGTGGTATAGTTATTTATTACGTTTATACCTGAATATATATTGTTGCCCTGCATATTGGTCTCTATCCAGTTCCATATCATCACATAATCACCAAGCCATTTCTTCATGGAGACCGCAGGACTTACGGAGGCTATTGCTGCTCTCACTCAGCAATTGGTTACACTGAATCAGTCAGTGCAAGACCTACAAACAGGCCAAGCCCACCTGCAACAACAGGTACAACATTTACAGACCCATCCAGGTAATGCCCCCGAACCTGCAGTAGGGGTTCATGCACCTCCTCCGGCTCCCATATTACTGGAAGGAGCTACCGCTCTCGAACCACAAGTGGTATTACCTGAGAAATTCACTGGAGATAGAAAGAAGTACCGTACCTTCATCACTTCGTGTCAAATTCTATTTAATCTCCGTCCACGAACCTACGCATCTGACTACGTGAAGATACATACCGTGATTTCCCTTCTCACAGAGGAACCCCAATTATGGGCTCACCACCTCCTTCACACCAATAGTTCAGTCCTCGACACCTGGGGGTCCTTCCGACAAGCTCTGGACTCCTTATATGAGGATCCTTTTAGAGTTACCTCGGCCACAAGTACTATTCGCTCTCTTAGACAAGGCCGTAGACCAGTAGAGGAGTATATTACCGAATTCCGCAGGATCGCTTTGGAAACGACTTGGAATGAATCAGCACTACTGGATCAGTTCCGTTTAGGACTTTCTGATGGTCTTAAAGACGAATTGGCATGAGTTGGTATACCCTCCTCCTTGGATGATCTTACTCGTATCGTCACTCAGATAGACCGCAGACTACGGGAACGAAAAGCGGAACGTACTAACAATACTCCATCTACAGGAGCTGCTTACAGTCCCTACCATTACGAGACCAGAACCCCTACACCCCAAGGCACCGATGAACCCATGCAGATCGGATTAGTTCGAGGTCCCCTCTCTGCCGAGGAAAAAGCCAGACGTAGGAGTCAAAATCTCTGCCTATACTGCGGTAAATCAGGCCATATGTACAAAGAATGCCGGGCCCGCAGACGATCTACTAATGGTAAGATCACCTCTTTTCCTACTGCAAGAAACACAGTAACGTCTCCCGATAAGACTCCTCATCTTTCCATCCCTCTCTCCCTACAGTGGACTAAAGGCCCTATTTCCCTGATGGCGATGGTAGATTCCGGAGCCAGTGGATGTTTTATCGACACCGATCTCGCCAAAGCCATCGCAATTCCTACCCATCGTAAGAAGTCGCCAATGCATATCCAACTCGTAGACGGTAGCCCGTTGAAGACAGGTCCGGTCACTCACGAAACCATCCCCTTAGTCATGACTATCGGCGAAGGACATCAAGAGCTCATCCAGTTTGATATTGTACCAGCACCTATCTTCTCCCTCATTCTAGGGCTTCCATGGCTCCGGTTACATAATCCCGTTATAAATTGGGGAACAGGTACCTTGGCGTTTACTTCTGAACACTGTACCGACACATGTCTGGACAAGGGTACTTTATGTTTTATTACAGAACCAGATTCCTCCTCTACGTTACCCTCAGCTTACACACAGTACCACGACGTATTTGAGAAGAAAAAGGCAGATGTACTCCCTCCTCACAGGGATTATGATTGTCCCATCGATCTTCTTCCCGGAGCACCCATTCCTTTTGGAAGAATTTACCCCCTCGCCGAACCTGAACTCACCTCATTAAAAGACTACATAGAAGAAAATCTAGCCAAAGGTTTTATACAACCATCCACTTCACCTGCTGGGGCTGGCATTTTCTTCGTCAAGAAAAAAGACGGTGGATTACGACCATGTATTGACTACCGGGAACTCAATAATATTACCACAAAAAATCGTTATCCTCTACCTCTTATTTCAGAACTCTTGGACCACCTCCGTTCAGCTCAAGTCTTCACAAAGATTGATCTTCGAGGTGCATATAACTTGGTACGAATTAGAGAGGGAGACGAATGGAAAACCGCCTTCCGATCACGTTATGGACACTTTGAATATAAGGTAATGCCATTTGGACTGTGTAACGCACCAGCCACCTTCCAACATTTCGTTAATGATATTTTCCGTGACATCCTGGACCGTTTCGTTGTCATCTACCTTGATGATATACTCATTTACTCCTCATCATTGGAGAAACACAGAGAACATGTCCGCACTGTCCTTGCACGTCTGAGACAACACCAACTATATGCAAAATTGGAGAAATGCAAATTTGAGACAAGATCAGTTGAGTTTTTGGGTTTTATTTTATCACCGAACAACATTCAGATGGACCCAAAAAAGATCAATGCTATTCAAGAATGGCCCACACCCACTAATAGGAAAAGTGTACAGAGATTCGTGGGCTTTGCAAATTTCTATAGGAAATTTATCAGGAACTTTTCTAAGGTCATACAACCCATTACTGCCTTAACTTCTAAAAACAGATCATTCTTTTGGAATAATACAGCACAAGAGGCTTTCAATTCCTTGAAGGTTCGATTTACCACAGCTCCAATTTTAATTCTCCCGGATCCGACAAGAGCCTTCACGTTGGAAGTAGACGCTTCTGATACTGCAGTGGGGGCAATTCTTTCCCAACGTCATAAAGAAGATGAACAATTGCATCCCGTCGCCTTTTTCTCCAGAACACTATCACCTGCAGAGAGAAATTACAATGTTGGTGAGAGAGAATTACTAGCGATCAAACTCGCATTGGAGGAGTGGCGACATTTGCTAGAGGGTGCGCTTTTCCCGATAACCGTCTTTACAGATCATAAAAATCTCGAATATTTGCGTACTGCTAAGAGATTACAACCGAGACAGGCGAGATGGGCACTCTTCTTCACGCGTTTCCAACTACATATCACGTACCGTCCAGGTTCCCGCAATCTCAAGGCAGATGCTCTATCACGTATGTCCAATCCCGAAGATATTCATGAAGAGAGATCAAGTACTATACTCCAGTCGGAACATTTCTTAAATGCCACACAATCTATATGGGATACCATTCGTACCCATTCTTCAAGTCCCGATGTACCCAATCCTGAACGATTGACACACCAACAAGGATTATTCTTTTATCAAGATAAAGTGTATGTACCTCCCGAAGCTCGTCTACAGATTTTGCAGTTCTTCCACGACTCCCCAACAGCAGGGCACGGTGGCATTCGTCAAACCAAAGATCTCATTTCACGAACATTTTGGTGGCCTACACTACGAGACGAGGTAAGAAGGTTTGTTTCAAGTTGCGACACCTGCGCTCGTGCTAAAGAAAGCCATCACAAACCTTCGGGTCTTCTCCAACCGTTGTCCATACCTACAAGACCTTGGAGTGAAGTGTCCATGGATTTTATTACGGATTTACCCCTATCTCAACAATACAACACGTTAATGGTGGTTGTGGACCGTTTTACCAAGATGGCACACTTTATACCCTACACTCATCTACCTTCGGCTACAGAGACCGCTGATCTCTTTTTACGTGAAGTTTTTAAATTACATGGTCTACCTGAGAACATAGTTTCCGACCGAGGGACCCAATTTACATCTCATTTTTGGAAAGCCTTCTGTGCCGAATTACATATTCACCGTTCTCTCTCTACAGCATTTCATCCCCAAAGTAACGGTCAGACGGAACGAACCAACCAGACTCTAGAGCAATACTTGAGGTGTTTCACCACACACCTCCAGGATGATTGGAGTACTTATTTACCCCTGGCTGAGTTTGCTTATAATAACCACATCCACAGCTCTACTAGGAGATCACCGTTCTTTGTGAACTATGGCTTTCACCCCTCCATGCTTCCTGGAGCACCCATCTCCAGCACCGTTCCCTCTGTCTCCATACATGTTCGTAATATCACCCGCACGTATTCTCTACTACGTAATACCCTTCTCCAATCTCAACAAAGGTACAAGAACTTTGCTGACCGTCACCGATCCGACGCTCCGTTATACAAACCTGGTGACAAAGTATGGTTGTCCACTAAACACCTGAAACTCTCTTGTCCCACGAAGAAATTGGGTCCCAGATTCATTGGTCCATTCCCCATCACTAAGATCATCTCTCCTTTGGCCATGAGGCTTTGTTTACCCCCCTCTATGAAGGTGCATCCAGTGTTCCACGTATCTCTGCTCAAACCTTGGGTAGACAATTCCTTCCCAGAAAGAACGGTGTCTCCTCCTGCTCCTGTTCTGGTAGATGGGGTCGAAGAATACGAGGTTGAGGAGGTGTTGGATTCTCGTCTTTATCGTGGCCGGCTTCAGTACCTCGTCCATTGGAAAGGCTATGGCTCAGCCGACAGATCTTGGGAACCGGCCAACTTAGTTCACGCCGACGAATTGGTTCAAGCTTTTCATGCTCGTCATCCTGATCGCCCTGGCCGGTGGCGGGCCCGGGGGTCTCGCCTTGGGAGGGGGAACTGTCAGGATCTTCCCCGCAGCAACTCTCCTGAGTACACCCCCTTGTATTGCAGCCAGGATCCATCTCACGCGCTGGCTAGCGCGTTCACACCGCTAGTCTATCCTTCTACACAGAGGCGCGCGCCTGATGACATCACGCCCGTCGCATACCCGCGAGGCGCGGGAGGATTTAAAAGGCAGAATCACCAGACAAGCATTGCTTGGTGATTCTCGTGTTTTCTGAAGCCTAGCGTTTACTATTCCTGATTATCGTTGCTGACCCTTGGATTTTCCTGACTACTCTCTGTCTGCCTGTGCCCCTGATTCCGGACTGTCTACCGTTTTGCTCATTTCTCTGGTTCTGACCCTGGCTTGTTTATCGTTACGCTGTCTCTCTATTGCCCCTGATCTCGGACTGTTTACTCGTGCTGAAGATTATCTGTTTTCCTGTAACCATCGTTATCCTCGTTATTCTCCAAATCACCCCTGCAGTGTGGATTACAAGTGTGCATCTTCCTCCAGGCAACCTTGCCACTGTGGATTACAAGTGGTATAGTTATTTATTACGTTTATACCTGAATATATATTGTTGCCCTGCATATTGGTCTCTATCCAGTTCCATATCATCACACGGATAGACAGACGAAAGATAAGAAAGTTGGAATGTGTGGGTAAAACCTGTTTCAAAAAAGTATCTCCTGCCAAAATTGGCCAACATTTTTTGAAGGCTTTTTTTTATAAGGCTGTGTCTCAATTTAAAAGTGGTGATAAAAGAACATTTGTATTTTTACGAACCCTCTCCCCCCTTGGGTTACCTCTTTCTTAGTCAAAATATTCTTTCTAGGTATTTCGTTGACTTCCCCTAGATCTTTCTTTAGCTGTGTTATTGGATAGTTTTTTTCCCCCAAACTTTAATTTCAAAGTATTAGCCTGTTCTTCAAAAATGAGCAGTTTCTCAATTGTCCGTTAGAGATATTTTGTAGCCATCTAGGATGATGGCAACATTTGTAGTCAATAAAACTATTCGCATCTGTAGGTTTGAAAAAAGTATTTGTGCATATCTTATATTCCTCTAAATAGAGTGTGAAGTCTAGTAAATCTATTGTTGTGTTGCTAATGTGGGGTAAATTTCAGGCCATATTGATTGATGTTAAGGTTAGGACTGTATCCAATATTTTATACTCTGTCCTTGTGTTTTTATGCCAAAGAAGCATTATTTTGCACTTATCCACATTAAATGTCAATTGCCACAATTCTGACAACTTTTCTAGCTTACCTATATCATCTGCCATTTAGGTATTCTCTCCAAGAGCATCAACCCTGTTGCAAATCTTTGCATCATCAGCAAAAAGACATAGCTTATGAAGACCTTCTGCAAAATGACTAATAAAAATATGAAAGAGAATGGGTCCAAGTACAGAGTAACAATACCTTTCTCCGAATATACATTGACACAACCTTCTGTTACCCGTCACTCAGCTTGTCTAATCCATTTAACAATATTGGAATCCAAACTCAAAGATTGTAGTTTATTGATAAGCCTTCTATGTGTCACAGTGTCAAAAGCCTTACTGAAATCTAGGTAAGTAATGTCTACTGCACCACCCTGATCTATTTTTTTAGTTACTAAATTGAAAAAAACAATTAACCCCCCCCCCCCCCCGCCCCTCAATAATAACAGGCCCAACAAGTCTGTATACACTGTACTTTCCAATATTAATCTGCACATCAGAAAAGTGTTCTCTGCGAAAATGTTTTATCAAATCCTGTGCCGGCAGTATATTGTACCCCCTCTCAGGCCAGGGCCATAGTCAAGAGGTCAGCGATTAATCCTTTCCATGAACCCCAGTGATGGAGGGTTCTGTCACAGCTATTTTGGCATGATCTTCTCGTGTTATCTCTGATCTTGAATCCCATGTGATTTTAGATATACAGCAGTCATTTCCTTTAACATGCTTTCCATTACTTTCCCGCTATAGCCTAATTCTATTTTCTATTGCTTTTAGTAGTGCAACTTTTAAATAATCCAATTTCTCCTGGACTCCATTTAAACCACTCCAGTCTGATAATGACTCCTTTATGCATATTCTAATTTTAGAAAAGTCGTTTTTTCTCGTGGTGATCACGAGATCCGAAACTTTCACCTACAGTCATTTTCTGACACCAAATCTCTATTTGTGAACACTAAATCTAATATTTGCTCCTCAACTACTGGTTTTAGAGATAATCCTATTAGGGAAGTTAGAATATGTGTATGCCTGGTGTAAGCAGCTATTCTGATTTTCCAGTTCACATCAGGAAGTATAAAGTCATCCATGATGATAACTTCTCCCTTCATTGCCATTTTAGCTATTTCCTCAACTAGTAGATTAACTAACTCTTCTATTTGTACAGGGGTGTATAAATCACACCTACACGAGTTACTGCATGTTTAAAAAATTCTAACTGATGCTATGTTCACCTCACTAACTTGTTTTAGGTTATATTTTATGCAATCCCTTTTTTGCCTTCTCTGTCTTTTCTATATAAAGAGTACCCTGGTATTGCTATGTCCCCAGTCATGTTTTTCATGATATCATGTCACAGTACAATTTCATGTCCAAGGATCGGATGGCCACATATTGCCTGGCAATTTACCATTTTCCTCTTTGGACATGAAATGGTACTGTGATACATGTTGTATGATGGCTGGCGTGTACATATAATCTAGCAGCTGTTGATGTGATGCCAACCTATAGCTGGCATGGCATCACCGGCATTGTTATACCACAAGAGATATTATGGCGGTCTACAAAATGATATATGATAATGTATACTGGTATGTCATTCCCTTTTATTGGTTTTTTTATTATATTATATTAAAGATATTATCATAACATTAATATAATATATTTTTATATTATTGTTTATGTTAGTGTGCTTTTTAGATTTATTTGTAATTCATTTTTATTTATGATATTTTGTTTTAATACATCTTATTATTTTTTTATTCAAAAAAATATTTATTTTTAATTGAGTAATGAGTTATGAGTTATTATGAGGCTACCATTTCAGCAGCAAATGTCATTTGAATGAATGGATGAATGTACAAATGACATTTTTCGGTCATTGAGCATTCGTTCATTTGTCCTTTCCTCCGGCTTCATATTTGGAATTTGGAAAAATTGACAAAAGAGACAATTTTCACCAAAAAGTCCTGAAAGTGCAATACGGATTAAAGTTCTTGGACTAGTCCTGAGAGTGCAATCTGGGTACTGCTTAAGTTTTGTGAGTGCTGCATTCTGCTCATGAAAAGGTGTGTGCTACGATAAAATGCAGCTTCTAGGCTCATCTTTCTCACTGTTCATCCACGTCGGTTGCTCTGTCTGCTCTAGGATAACATTTAAAATTCCAACTCAAAAAAACCTTAACTCCTTGGTCCCTACATACATTGCCTCCCTCATAAACCAATACTACCCTTCTCAACCGCTAACTTCCTCAAGTGGATTAAGGCTCTCCGCCAACCTCCTCACCTTTTCCCACTCACACTTACTGGACTTTACTCATTTCTGGCCCATTCCTCTGGGGCTTACTTCAGTAGAGCTTCCAGGTCTCTCCATCGTTCTCAACATTCAAAAAGTCCCTCAAAGCTCACTTTTTTAAGGAAGCCAACTATTAATTTCAGTAGAACACACATGTATTAACCTCTGGCCAAACCCACCTTTCTCCAGCTATTCCCCAAATACTGTCACTACCACCATTTTCCCCTTTGACCTCTTCACTCACCTCATGTGTCTTCTATCACACACTCCATCTAGATTGTAAGGCTGAGAGCCGGGCCCTCTACCTTATATCTCAGTCTGTCTCTGTTTGTCTAACAGAGACATGTCGAACTGTTTATTTTATTCTCGATGCCAAGTGCTATGTAAATTGTTGGCGCTATACAAATACATGTTTGAACGAGATGACAATGCTCTTGAATTTTAGTCTTTCAAAAGATGGATTCCCTAAATTAAATGAACGTTATGGATCTTTGAACTCTTTACAATGGGCCATATTTTGATTCTTACTATGTTCAACAGAAGCTCTGAATATGGCAAAACAAGTTAAATCATACCACACAGCTGAAACCAGGTTACAAAGGTCATCCGGTGGGAGATCTTTTGATTATACCATCTGCTATAATGCTAGCTCACACAGGTATGAATAGAAAACTATCCCTCTCATGTTTTATCCAAGGGAAAAGCCGATTATTATTGCAGTTTACATTGATTTGTATTTCTCCTTAATCTGGTTTCTATTAAAGATTTCAGCTTTTGGTCTTTGTTTGACAGATTAATCGCAATGTTGCTTGACATTAGTTAATTGCTCATTGCAGAGTCACAGAGATAACGCACCAGTAACCCTGTTAATATTTCAAAGGCACAGTATCAACTAAAAAACAAAAAGTTGAATACAACTTGCGGAATCTGTACAGCTCTGAAATACATCCCTTCCAGCTGAGAAACATAAACTGGATGACAAATTCCAATTCAGGTAAATATAATAGAATATATCTTCATCAGGTAGGTACAAACACGTGATCTATGACAATACCACTGAGTGAGAGGACTTTCATTTTCAAGGTTGTTTTCTAACAGTTCTATGGAACACTGTATATTGTGTATTATACCAACTGATTAGTGTTCCAAACCTCTGAAATATTCAACTAACAAACTATAGAGCTCAATTCTCATTTGGCATTTTCTGTAATGTAATATACATATTACAATACAAACACTAATAGTTATGCCAAGTCCTTTGAAATGCCAGCAATGTATGGGTATTATTGGCTTTGTAAAAAGCCAATGAATAATGTCCTGTATACAGGTGCTCTATCTAGAAGGAAGATTTTTGGTAAATATCATATTACATTTTTAAATCCGAATCATCCAAAATATTTTGCGTAAGTAGGTTTAAAGCAATATTAATATTATTTTCATCAAGTCACTTATAGTAAATTTAGCAGTAATAAGGTATGATTGCTTTCAATGTGACATTGAAATAACATTACCTTTTTATACCCTCTCGTGAAATAATGTCAAGAATAAAAAATGATTGAAAATTATCTATAAATTGTGTTAGCAAAATTGCTAGAAAATGGCTAAAATAGGAGAAAAATGTGTTTTAATGTGTCTGTGGTGTCTCCAGTTTATGGCATCGAACTCCAACCTAGTACAGACTTGCCCCTCCCTCGGATGTCTCATCTCAACCTCACAATTTGGAATATATTTTCAAGGTCAAGATGCGGCAAGGTAAGGCAACTAGAGGTATGTTGAGGAGGATGAGAATAATTCAAACTGGACCTGCATGATTGCTACTTTCAGTTTGCCTACCATTATAGCTTATAGAAGGCGAATAGAAACTAGATTTTTTTTTTCTAAGTCAAATTTGACCTCATTGACTTAGAAAAATAAAGGTTGAGTTTTTCCATCCAACAAAATCATGTCCTAAGGGCTCCCCAAATTGTCCTCAGGAACCCTAACACATATGGATGGCTAGGGTGTTGTTATTATTAATTGGACTCCCAGCCTCCCACCACCACCCTACATTTACATTTTTTTATTTAGTAGTACTTTTATAGCATCACATAAATAGGTGATAACCAGTAGTCATAATATACAAAAAAGTAATAATTTGCAGCACAGCATGTAAGTAATACATTAGTACAAAAAATAGCAAATAGACAGAAAACAGAACCCTTCTGACGTTTTTACAAAAAAGCTTTTTCAAGGGAATTTCACTTAATATTAAGGCGATTGGATATACAGCTAATACGGACATCTCCTCTAACGAAATTACTAGTGGACATACTTTTATAGAGGCTGGTACCCAAAGAGGAAGACCAGGAGGGGGAATAGGAGCAACATGAGGAGGAACAGGAAGGGGCCCTGGACAGGGCATGGGATACTTACCAATGAGGGAACGAGTGAGGAGGTACCTGGAGAGGATCAAAGAGAGGAGACGCTGGTGGGGAACATCTCTTCACATACAGTGAGTGACATGGAACATCAGGTCCTGCAGAAGAGGTTGGGATTTGTACCCACATATTGTGGTAACAGACTAAAGTTGGATATTGAACTAATTTTGTTTTTTCGTTCTATTCGTTAAAAAGCATTTTTTTTGAAGAGAGACATACTGAATCCACTAACCGGACCACCCCTGATTATTCTAATGCCACCCCTTCTGCTCTATTATCATCTAATATTGAAACCCTGACCTGGGATCTCAGAATTGTATGACTAAGAGTAAGTTTGTACCACCAATGACTAATGCAAGTGTAGAAACAGGGACTAGAACACTAGAATTAGGCACAATTGTTCAGCAGCTGAATGGCAGCTGTCTCGGCCTTAAGGAGTGATTATTATTATTTGCTCTGCTGACAAGGGTGGAGCAATAGTGGTTATAGATAAATCCCTTTATATGGATGTGGCATATAAACAACTTAATAACACTAGCCACCACCAGCCACTGGACAGAGATCCCCAATTGGAAATTCATGGTCTTATTTTGACACAGATTCAGAATACACTTACTGTCCAAATCATTAATGACAAACAGGCAGCATAAGTAAGGATAAGCCCCATACACCTAAGTTATACTTACTACCAAAGATTGATAAGCACCTGACTAGACCAGCAGGCCAACATATTGTGCCAGGTGTGATTCCATATTGCAGCCCCTATCAGTATTTGTGGATCTGCAGACGCTTCTTTCAGATGGGCTCCTATATTCAGGATACTACTGACTTTTTGTGCAAGTTAATGGGTTTCCAGTGGGATCAGGGTGACTTACTATGCACAAGGGATGTTAATAGCCTCTGTACGTCCATCCTGCAAGAAGTCCATTGGCCACGCAATTTCAGCATTTGATGTGGATATGGACTACAAAAAACTTCCTATTGGAGCTCCTGAGACTGGTCCTCACTAAAAATTATTTTTGTTTTTGAAGGCAGTTTTTTTTTTTCTACAAATCCAGGCCCAGTTTGGTCCCTTTATATGCTAATTTGTTTATGGATAATTTTGAGACCAGGTTTGTCTATAGTGATGTGAGGTTTTCTGGACATGTCAAACTTTGGTATCGACAAATAAGGGGATAAAGAGAGTGCAATTTGGTAGATCTTATATAAAAAATAATCATATATACATTCATATACAAGTGCAAAAAGTGTAAATAATGTAGATAAATATAAAATATATGTATATAGTGATGTTTATATGTCCAAAATATACATGATACAGTGAAGTTCAAAAACAGAATTTTTTTTTGATAATTATTAAATACAAATTTAAAGATGATTATCTTGATTGAAGATTTCAAATTCACTTTCCATACGACCCCAAAAAAATAAAAAGGAACAAACAATAGTGCTTTCTGTTGTATACACTTTTACACAATACAGATTGTGTAAATTTCTGTCTCACAAAGATGGAGCAGTACACTGCTCTTTTAAATCGTGTTTGGTAAAATATGTCAGTTGTCTTCAATCGTTCTTACGGTACTGCACAGCTGGAAATTCCCCAAGATTGAATTATGGAAAATAAAAGAGAAGGCACATATGCCCCAATGGTGTAGTAACATAGGAAACAAATTAATATATGCAAATATTTAAAAAACCTTACATAAAAAAGTGAGTATATTTCTGTAGCTCCCAAACACACAGAATCGGCAACCACGGTAACGCTTGTTAGTCTGACTCACCACTATCGGGGACTCAGGTTTGTAGCGTGGTCCTTCGGTCAGCTGGAGCTGGCGGAACACAGGTTTTAGCCAATGAAATTCTGTAGCAGCAAGTAGCAATATCATGAGGGGGGATGTCAGACGCGTTTCACCTCACTTGGCTTCTTCTAGTGCTCTATGATAACGCTCAGTATTTATTGGTTGAATTTCAACACTCCTCCTCTCCACATGATTGAAACAGATGATTTATTTACTTGCAATCACAAGATGTCAAGTGCTGTGTAAACACAGAGAGATGTATTGGGTTTTCCAGTTGCATACGCTGTCCCCCATGAGTTGAATCGAGGGCATATACCCTTGAGACCACTTATTAGAAACTTCTATCTGTTTCATTTTAAAGATGTTGTTGTCTCATATTGCCATAGTATGTACCTTGAATTGGAGACTTTATATGGTATTTGACTATTTTAGGTATTGTGCCATCTCTTCCACTTTTGTGTGGATTAATTTATATTTCTTGTGTTTATTTTGTATATATTAAGCTTGTATATGTGCCTATGTTTTTAATACTTTTGTATTTTCTTGTTCTTCTGCAGCACTTGCCTTCAATAATTAGTTATTGGCCACTAATTAAGATCCATCACACCCTACCTGGGCAAGGTAGCACTAGGGGGGGTAAGATTAATTCTATATCATTTTATTTTATCTATTGTTTATGTTATCCAGGCTTTGGGGAATACCCGGACGGAGGACGAAGGGGGGGATTATTTATTATGTAATTATTCATTGGGAGTGGGGTAAGAATTTATTCAGATTCTGAGGGCTTTGGGCAAGCCCCTGGAATATGTTTTAACAGTGCATGGGGTAATTATAAACCTCACCCCACCTTGGCCCATTTATTATAATTGTATGGTGGCCATTTAGCAGGCTCCCAGTCCCAGAAATTATAACAGGGAGGCTGGGAGCCATTTAGCAGACTCCCAGTCCCATAAATTTTAATTTGGCAGCCTGTGTCTGTGTGTGTGGAAGAGAGTGTGTGTGTGTGTGTGTGTGTGTGTGTAAGGATGTTCCTGTGTGTTTAAATGTGTCTGGATGTTTGTGCATGTGTGTAAGTGTGTCAGGGTGTGTGTCTGTGTGTAAGGGTGACTGTGTAAGTGTGGCTGTGTTTGTATGTGTGACCGTGTGTGTATTTGTGGCAGTGAATGTATATGTATAAGTGTGACTGTGTGTGAGTAATTAATGTGTTTTTTTGCTGTGAGTCTTATTGTGTATTGTGATACAGTAATGTGCAGCATGAGTTTTATTGCTGTGGAGTCTGTGATACACTCACACAATGGACATTAATGTGAATTTTATATATGTATGAATATGAATAATGTTGTATATAATGTTCTCTCAATGACCAATGAATGCAGCCCACGCACACATACATTTCTGGTGAAGTGGACCACTGAAGAAAATACTTGGACACCCCTGCCATAGAGTCTATGGTGCTATCTCTGATCAATGCAGCTGTGTAATGAAACAGAATAACATATAATGTTATCAGGTACTCACATGCAGATAATATCCTTTAAATAGATTTTTATTGGATTCCAAGGCAACATGCAGGTGAATATGCTGCCTGGTAAACAAATGCTGTCACTGTCTATCTCACTATTTGTTCATCAGCCAACACTTGGTTGTTGCCTCGGATTTCATTCAAATTCGATTTAAAGGATATCATCTGGAAATGACCTTGTGCTTATTGTTAATTATTTGAAAGAAAGAGAATTCCTTTCAGTGGAGGACTGGCAAGGAGGCTGGGGGGCAGTCACCCCCTAGGCTGCTCTCTGACTGTCACCCTCTAGACTGCCCCAGAATGTGGGCAAGGCAGCCATCTTACTCAGATGAGGCTCTGACTGGGATCAATAAGTATGGATAGAAAACCCAAAGGCCTACTTCATAGAACAACATATCCATGCACTTTTGTGAGAAAAGAGTCCCTCTCTGTCTCTACTTTCAAAGCCTTTCCCACTCTGCATTTCTGAATCTAAGGCGATAAAAGGCCAATGGAAACTGGTTAAAAATACATTCAGGTCCTACCTCTTCTCTGTATTTCTGTATATCTTTCTGTCTTGTCTGTCTGTCTATCCAATTATAAATCTCTGTACCCTATCTGTTATCATATCTGTCTTGCTTGTCTATCTGTGTCTATGATAACGGGTGGCCTGATGATGTTGCACCACAGGCTACCGAGGGATTTATTCATGAAAGAGAGAATTGGGGGGAATGTTTCAAAGTCAGCTACTCTGGCCTTAAGTTGGAAATTCTCATCTCAATATCCTGCAATTCTCTTTCATGAATAAAGCCATTCCCCCTACCTGACCCCCCGATTACTTTGTTGTTGTAAGTTTTCCCATCATCCATTCATTGCTGGGTGGTGAGTGCAGTATAATGAAGCTATTAAATAGAGATATACGTTTACATCAGGAAGCAAGTTCCTTTCTTAGATTCCACAGAGAGCACAACATGTAACACTAGAAATACGTCTATTAAATTAGCAACAAAACTTTTAATTATGAAGTGAGATAAATGTGTCATAAATGTGCAAAGTATGAGGAGAGAGAGACTGACTTGAATTTTCATATGCAGGATGTGAAGAAGAGAGTGAAAACATAATTTGCAAGCTATTTCTTTTAACATAACTATATTATTGCAAGGTGTTTTTGCACATGTTATTTTTTCTTTTGTCATTCGGATATAGGCAAACCCTGGCAAACCAGATGTCATGATGTCTTATTGTGCATAACCACGCTTTATCCCTGACGGGGGTTGCATTTCACATTTAATTTATGGCCTGAATTTGATTCTAATTATCCAGTTAATAGCCAATTCAGCTGAGAAGTCTGACAATGGCCACATGCTGAGGACACATTGTGGACAGTGGCAATCTTGCTCTGATAGTATAGTACATTCTCCCTTTAGCGACACATTTCCCTGCAGTTTTAATGCCTCGATGTCGAGGTAGAAAGTAACACCAAAAATTGGCTCCCTCATGGCACCACGATGGAAGGCGCTTTATTGGAAGGCAGCAAGCTCCTCCAATATGGCACAGCCCTGTATCCAGCAAGAGTGACGGAACTGATCAGAAAACACTTTTAACAGTGTTGCTGTTGCTTGACTGCACCTAGCTTATTTGAAAAAAAAAATCATCTAAGCTAGGTGCTTTTAAAATAATTTAAAATAATTTTAAAATAATGTAAAAATAACTTTAAGATAATACGTTGTATGGCTGCACACTGACTCCCTTGTGTATTGCATTGTGGGAAATTTTGGTCAATCCAGTAGTGCTCTATATTACATAAGCCGGTTCCGGGGTGCTGTCCAATTTCTAGCTTTTGTATGACTTTAATAATGGACAAATGTCAAGAGGAGTCATTATGAAAGATTTTTTTTTAAATAATACCAAGCCATTCCTAAGAATTAGAGTGCCAATGCAGTGAAAGCCAAGGGCATTAGTAAGCCGTTTGAGGTAATTTTTTGGGTACCCTGGAATTATGTCTGAGCATGATGTGAGTTGTAGTTTGCAGCAGCTGTGCTGGCACATTAACATTGAAGATATACTATAGTCTATAACAGCACAACAGTGCAGATTGTGATGTCTCTGTAGCTAAACTACATCTTCCTTAATGGTTTAGACAGCTTTAGAGGTCACAGTCACCCCTCCCAAAGTCTCCCATTGCTATAGGTTTTCTTCTTTTCCTCCTGCCTCTCTTCACTCATCCTATGTGTCTCTTGTACCACATTCCACTAGATTGTAAGCTTACGAGCAGGGCTCTACACCCTATATTGGCCTGAATCTGTTTGACTATTTTCCCTTTAAACTTTGTACCAAGTGCTGCTCATCTTTTTGATGATACATAAACACCTGTTAATCTAAAGTAATGCATGTGCAAGCTTATTATCCTGGGCATTGCTGTTTGCCAAAGACATCAAAGACATCCTCACCTATGGACAGGTAAGTTAGACTAATGAGCTCATCAAGTACTGTACCTGAGAACAGATTTAGACACCAGCTGACTTCATGTAGATTCTGTTTTCAAGGCAACCAAATCAGATTACATATGTGCTGTGTAAATGAGTTACTTTCAGTTGGATTTATCATCGCATCCATGCCCCATGTGGATTGTCTGCGGGAAAAAGGTAAAACAACAGAGAAAATTGTGTAATATGCAAATGAGCATGTTTAATAAAATGTAACCATTCGCACGAATTGCCTGGAATGATCGAGAAAAAGATTTCACTTCAAGTCTCATATATTAAATCAGAAATTCAACTCATATTAGAGTCCTTGTCTAGAAGTGATAATAAGATGGAAATACATTTGTTAAGTGCATGAGAACGACTTTCCTCTATTGAGTAGTTTTACAGTACGGAAATTAATTGTAATCAAATGCTGTGTTATTCTTTGCAACAACAACAAAAACCATGTAGGATCCAAACTGCATCACACATAATCTTTCTCTTGTTTATGAAATGTTCTCTCGTGTTAAGGTTTTAATTTTTTAAATATAGTTTATTTTATTGAGAGAAAAATGTCTCCATGAAAATAACACATTTGCATATTTGTTGTAATTTTTATGCATACCTGAAAGAGGCGAGATATTCCAATAGGTTCTATTACCAGGTAGCATACAGGGTTGGTGTAAGGCTTTGTGCTGCCCTAGGTAAAACTACAGGTTCTACACAATATGCACTGATTGCCAGACTGCATCAGATTATTATCTTGTTCATAAAAGAAAAAAACATGCATTTTAAGGCACATTTGCAGAGTGTATTATTTTTAGAGACTGATATATAACCTTGCACGGGTCAATAAATGCCCCCAATATATACACAAGGTTATAGCTCATGCAGTGCCCTGATAAATACCACATACACAGGGCAATAACCAGGCCCCAGTTTGTACACACAGTTATATGAATTGCCCTGTGCAGGTCTATATATCAGGGCAGTGTGTGAGACATAACCCTGTGTATATACTGGGAGCATATATTGTTCTTTAGCAGCTGCAGTTCTTCTCCCTGATCCAGCCTCTTGCCACATCCAGGTTATGCTTCTGATTTCAGCACTGGTTGTTTGTATTTCTGATCATTTTCTCTTGTAAGTTTTTTTTAGCAGGGGCCATCATTGTGTATTATCAGTCTGGTCCTGCACATGTTATTTTGTTACTTTATATTTTTCAGATAATATTTATTGCGATTAAAGCACGATATTTTAAAGAAATCCTACAAAACGTTTTGTGAGTGTACTCCTCACCATCTGCGTTGAAACTATTGGTGTTTTATAATATTGCACCATTACCTTGTGATTAAGGTGTCCACCTTCTCGCGCCATTCTGCTTTTTCTGTTTCATATATTGTTCTGTGCAAAGTTATACATCAGGGCAGTGTCTAAGATTATAAACCTTACCTTGTAAACATACTGGGTGGCTTTAATGATTTACCCCAGAACCCAGATTGCATTCACCGGATTCGCCCCAGCACCCAGGACTTATATTAGCATGTAGATTGCACTTATAGGACTTACCCCAGCACCCAGATTGCACTTTCAGGACTTACCCCAGCCAGGACCTGCCCCAGCACATAGATTGCACGTGACAGAACATGCCCCAGCACCCAGCACTTACCCCCAGCATGCCCCATCACTTATATTGCACTTACAGAACTTAACCCAGCTCACAGATTGCACTCATAGGACTTGCGACAGCATATAGATTGCACCCACAGAACTTCCCCAGCAAGCAGATTGCACTCACATGACATGCTCCAGCACTTACATTGCACTCACAGGATTTACCCCAGCTTACAGATTGCACTCAAAGAACGTGCCCCAGCATGCATATTGAACTCACATAACATGCCCCAGCACTAAGAAGGGCTATATTCTATATTAGAAGCACAAGAAAAAAAAAAAACCGTTTAGTGTCCCTTTAATGCTTCAATATTAAAACACATTCTAAATAAATTGGGAAAAAACTCAACCTCATCATTTTCCACAGTGCTTTGTTTGCCTTGCATAATTTTCCATGGTGCCATATTCCCCCAAATAATTTTCCACATCACCATGCCTGCCTCTCATCACTTCCCATAGCAGGGCCACTTTAACCAATGGGCAAACTGGGAACTTGCCCAGGGCCCACTGATTAAAGGTGCCCCCACTGGCCATGGGTGTCACCCAGCGGGGTTGACACCCGTGGTGCCGGCATCCCCACTGCGAATCGCGCTGCTGAACTTTTTGGGGGGGCAGCTGCACCCGCTGGATGCGGCTGCTGAAAAAAAAAATTAACAAATAAATAATTTCCACCAGATAAGACAGTACGTCATATCTGGTGACTGTACTGCCCTCCTCCGTGCAGGAGGGAAGACTGCACGGAGAAGACGACTGGGACACTGAGCAACAAGGAGGTGAGTACTGGGGAAGGGGGGAGGAGGGTGGCAGATTGGCTTATTAATGGTAGCATAATACTGGCATATTATTGGGCAAATTGGTTGGGACATATTAATGGCAACATAATACTGGCATATTATTGGGCAAATTGGCTGGGGCTTATCAATGGCAAAAGTAACACTGGCATATCAATGGCAAAATAATACTGGCATACTAATTGCAAGTTGGCACTGGCATATTAATGGCACAATAATACTGGCATTTTATTGGTCAAATTGGCTGGGGCAAATTAAATGGCAAAATAACACTGGCATATTATTGGGCAAATTGGCTGGGGCATTTTAAATGGCAAAATCACACTGGCATATTATTGGGCAAATTAGCTGTGGCTTACTAATAGCAAAATAACACTGTCATATTAATGGCAAAATTAATACTAACATATTAATGGCAAAAAGTAACACTGGCCTATCAATGGCAAAATAATACTGGCATACTAATGGGCAAGTTGGCTGTGGCATATTAATGGCACAATAATACTGGCATATTAATGTCAAAATGGCTGTGGCATATTAATGGCAAAATAACACTGGCATATTAATGGGCAAGCCATGGTATATTTAATAGACAAACGGTGGCATATTTTAATAGGCAAACTGACTGTTGTATATGTTAATGACAAAGTAACTGTGGCATGTTCTGTGGGGCAATATAACATTTACTATGGGGGAAAGTGATACTGTGGCTTGTTCTGCAGGGGCAGTTCTGTGGGACAAAGTGACACTGTGGCACTTTCTGTGTGACAATATAACATGTACTATCAGTAGTGTATCTTCAAGGCAAACAAGGCACTCGCCAGAGGGTGTTAAAGCACACTTCTGGTGCTTCAAACATTTTTGCTCCCTCCCCCACCATTCAGCAAGCTTTAGCTCCTTCCAATTAATCGGGCTGATGGGGCCATGTAATGGACATGGTGGGGGTATGAAATGAGGGTGATGGTGACATGTAATGGGGTGATTACACATTTAATGTGTGTGCAATGTGGGTGATGGGGCATGTCGTGGGTGTGCAACGTGGGTGGGGAGGAGTGCCCAAATTTTGTCAGCCTAGGGCAGCACAAAACCAAGATACACCACTGTGTACTATGGTTGAAAGTGACACTGTGGCTTGTTCTGCAGGGGCAGTTCTGTGGGACAAAGTGACATTGTGGCATGTTCTGTGGGGAAAATTGACATTGTGGCATGCCAAATTGTGTGGGTGCAATATGAGTGCATGCCAAGTGCTGTGGGTGCAATATATGTGCATGGAAAGTGCTGTGGGTATTGTATGGTGCTGTGTTGAGTCCTGTAGGTGCAATGTGGGTTCAGGAAAAGGAAATAAAAACAAGAACTGCAATTTTTCAATAATATTTTTATTACATACACAAATATTTGAATGTGATATGAGAATAGTTGCATTTAATATTAAAAAGTTTACATTTACATACAGTTTTTTGCAATGCAACTTTAGAAAAGTAGGGTCGAGGGGGGCCCACTGCTAAAGACTTTGCCTGGGGCCCACTAGAGTCTTAAAGCGGCCCTGTCCCATAGTGACATATTACACATTACTATCAACAGTGCCATACTCCCATAATAATTGTGCAGCTATACAAATATAGAAAAATTGTCAAGGTATTCCCTTTCCCCTTAAATAATACTCCCCCAGATATGCTCAGATAGATAACTTACTAAATCTCTTAGTGACATGACTTTTGGCCATCTCTTCACCATGGTGTCAGTGGCTCTGTTAACATTTCTGCAGTTTTTGTGTTTAGCTGTACCACCACAAATTATATATTGCTTATATCAGGATAAGAAGGGATTCCTTTAGATATAATTATATTCATCATATCAAATAATTTACTACAAGTAAATCATTAATTATGATGAAAAAAAACATACTTTTTCTAACTTTGACCTGAAAATTCTTTTAGAAGTTTGTTTTATGTATGGGAGAGACACTGTTTTAAAGTAAAGGGGTGATCTGTTGGTTATCCTTTGCCCAATTAAGGTGCCAAAAGGAAAATTCAAAAAAGAAAGTTTGCACCACAATAAAGCTCCTCCAAAATTAACCCCTGGACAGCAAGCTACAACCAGACAATGGGGAGCCAACAACCTCAACTATGTGCAAGCAGGGAAAAGAAAAATGTTGGTGCGCTCAACTAGTCTCAGGCTCAAATAATATATATACGGTATATTTTTTTATATATATATATATATATGTGTGTGTGTGTGTGTGTGTGTGTATAAAATGAAGCCTACAAGCAGGTGTGCGCATGCTGCAAATACAGTGTGATTGGGCATACAATGTATACAAACATTATAAAAATCTCTCCCTCCACTAATCAGACATGTAAGTGAGATAATATTAAAAATAGATAGAGCTGAATAAAACACCGCCATGACGAACCGTATGTTATGTGGCTGCCTTGGCCATCTCCTTTTATGTCATAATGTCTATTTGTAGACTAAATAAACAAACATACTGTTCAAGAAGCTGGTTCTCCCTTCGGATCTGCTGGATCTGTCCCTAACAATGCAGCGTTTGTACGCGTCTGCTCAGGACTGACAACATGCTCTAAGAAAACATGTGATACAATTCTAAAATTTTAATTAAAAGAAAGAGCACGATACTAAATTAGCTTGATGATGAAAATGCAATATGGTATAATAAGACAGCAAAAAATGTGCTACATAAAAGTGTTACCCTCCTGGCATCAAGGGATCTTGGGGTGTAAAATTCATAAGTGTCTGAACGCCATCTGCCAAGATATTAAAAATGCTGTTTCAGACATAAAAGGAAGCATAACAAATTAATGAACATTCTTAGCATGAATATCAGAAATCTCTTGGTTTAGAAAGCACATAAAGATACTTTGTGTAGCGGATGGACAATATTTGAATAATGTAGTGAACAAGCTTATTACTGATTCGTGGCCAAGCGGATCGATGAAGTCACACTTTGAAATAATACCAACAGGGGGCGAATTGATACAATAATCAATATAAACATCTTCACTGGACCAGCCATCAAAGGGTGACACCTACTGTCAAGGCTATTTCCGAAGGGTGTGTTCAGGTTCCCAGCAGATATTGCACACTTTATGTTTTATGTTTTTACTATAAGAATTGTTCCCAGTTTTGATGCTATTCCAAATATGGGTGAACTTAAAGAGGATGGAACCCATTGTTAACCCTGTGGCTAACTAGGAATACCATTAATTAGTTCTATTAATCTGTTTGGACAAGGATTCCCATAATGTGTGTTATATTTTAATGAATGACTTGGTACAATGACCAAAGCACCTGGGCTGTAAAAATATATTTGTTGGTGATAGCAAAATATTCTTTGATGAAGGACATTAAATGTATCTAATGGCATTTAAAAAATGCTAATCCAAAGGTAGGATATCAGGAACTGCTAATGTGCATCACATCCAGTCACTTAGAATAATTGGATGTGCTTCTAGTCTTGTTTTACAATAATGTATGGATCTCAGTGGTTGTCCACAAGACCTTGCTCCCAAACTAAATTATGTTGCTTACATTTCTCAGGATATGTAAGTAGAGCGTTTATTCTCCACTTACAAAAATGGAGCAGTATAGAAACACAGAAATATAGAATGTGTCGGCAGATAAGAACCATTCAGCCCATGTAGTCTGCCCAATTTTCTATATACTTTCTTAAATCCCTGGCCTAATCTTATATCTAGGATAGCCTTATGCCTATCCCCCGCATGCTTAAACTCCTTCACTGTGTTAACATCTACCATTCCTGCTGGAATACTATTCCATGCATCCTCTACCTTCTAAGTAAAGTAATACTTCCTGATATTACCTTTAAAAGACTATATCCACTTGTTGTGGTTGCTTGCTTCTTTTAAATATACTCTTCTCCTTTATGTGTTTATTCCCTTTACGTATTTAAATGTTTTTATCATATCCCCCTGTCTCAACTTTCATCAGACATTTTTAAGATTCTTTCACCGTTTCTGGTAAGTTTTAACCTTCAACCCATGAACCAGTTTAGTAGCCCTTTTCTGAACTCTCTCCAAAGTATCAATATCCTTCTGGAGATGCAGTCTCCAGTACTACGTACAATAATCCAAGTAAGGACTCACCAACTCTATGTATGATGGCATGAGCTTATACCTCTACTTGTACAACCAAGCATTCTGCTACATTATCTACCTCCCTTTAAGACCTCTGAAATAATGACCCCTAAACCCCTTTCCTCAGATGTTGAGGTTAGGGGTTGTGATGTTGAGGTTAGGACTCAAACTGTCAAATATTCTATACTCTGTCCTTGGGTTTTTACACCATCTGACCCACCATCCTTCAGCAATAGCACTCAGAATGTTCATTCGCACAACACCCTGGAAAATGATTTTGGTATTGCAGAATGCCTCGACTTTGAGGCATTACAGCAACAACCACTGAGCAGAGGAAGCGATCATTAATTCCCTTAACAAAGTATGTTGTGTGTTGGCATGGGATTAATATGCATTTATTTGTTGATTTGTACACAAATAAATATAGGTTGCTTTGTACACTGGAGTTATCCAGTATTCCCGCATTTTAAGACGTCATATGAATCAGTATTAACCCCTTGCCGACACAGGACGTGCTAGGTCCATCCTGTGTGGCAAGACGTTAGTGACACAGGACGGACCTAGTCCATCCTGTGTCTAAACAAGCACTGAAAGCAGAGTTTTTCCGCTTTCAGTGCTCACACGGTATTGAAACAATGCTTTATAGTTATAGTTGAATAAATATATTTGAATATAAATATTGTTGAATAAAAAAGCACAAAAACATAAAACATGGGCTATTTCTGAACTCAGGACATATATTAGAAACTATTTAGCAGTGTTTTTTTGTTGTCTCTTGTACAAGAGTATACGATTTTTCAAATAAAAGTCATAAAAAATATTTTTAATTTTTTTTGCCTTATTTTTTTTTTTTACATCAAATTATATGCTATTATCAAAATAATTGTATCAAAAGAAAACCCTTCTTATGACGATAAAACGATATATAGTTTGTGTGGGTACACTAAATGAGACAGCAATAAATTACAGCAAAACACAAACACCTCAGAAATGTTAAAACCATGTCACCAAACGTCAGACAAGCCAAAAAAGTAATTTCACTAAGGGGTTAAATCCTGTACAGGAACTCATTCTGTTTAATCTCTCTTACTTAATTAGAATATATGTTTGTTTTGGGGTTTTATCAAGTCAGGTGACTTAAATTATAAAATTCCTATTAAAAAAAGTGAGTTGATTTATGCAGCATAGCAAAAGCTAAGGCAATATGTTACTCCAAGGTTGTTTTCATATTTTACTACAAGCAAATAGATTGGGCTTATTCTGGTAAAGTGATGAAATGTCTTTTTTATTATTATATACACCTATAAAAGAATATATTTCTAAAAGAAGAAAAATCTTTGGAGTGGTAAATTGATTCAAGGCATCGTGCACTGAAATTCAAGCCATGCATTTATTTATCTTAAAAACATCTCTTTTAAAGTAGTATTGAGTTTTATAGCATGATAAGACTTCAATTCTAAAAACCCTATATTTCAACACTTTACACTTGAATACGCCTAAGCTGGAATCTCCAGTCACAAATAAGATTATGTAAATCACATTGATCCACAACCGGTTTACAGAACATTTTTTTTTTGATTATTAAGCTGACGTCATTACTGCATTTAATTAGGACAGTGTGAAGTAAACAAGTTATAACATTAAACCATGGATTTTAGACAAATCTTATGTTAAAGGGGTAGTTCCACGTAGCTTATTTTCTCAGGGACCTCTAAATTCTGTCATATCGGTGAGAGGGAGGACACCTGTCTCCCGAAGGAGCGGTTTTCATGTTCCCCTGTGAGAAGGAGCTGTTATTGGCTATTACTGTAGAATTAATTTCTCTCTGTCCAACTCAGCTGTTTCAAGGTTTTGGGATTAAGGAGGACTTAGCTTGAGCCAGCCTTGTGTGTTGTGATGTAAGACAGGAAAGACGGCCTGGGGAGTCGGGCAGGACTGTTGCTATCTCAACAGCAGTAACTTGCACTTTCTATGCAGTTTTTTTTTATGAGACTTGCAGTGTAGAGGAAAACATGATAAGACAGATCTGTTTCTTTTTCATTTTTTGTTGCGGCACTTATCTACAAATATGTTTTCGGGACACTGTAGGTGGTACTGTTCCTTTAATATTAAGTCAGCATTAACCCCTTAAGGACAAATAATGTACCACCACAAATAGTCCATGCTCACAGTTATAGCAAGTATTGGGGTTACATCTTCGGTAGAATGATGGAAGATCAGACCAAAGATTCTGCACAACATGACAACATGCAGATACAGATAAATAGATGGAAGGGGGCACAACTAGGTGCATTATTTGTATTAATTATTAAACCATTTAATATGCTTTCAATAAAGTTGTCCTGTAATGTATTATTCCCAATATGAACATTCCCTAATGTTGCACGATTTTAGTATTATTTTTTTTTACCACACTTTTGTACAGTTGAGTGTTATGACCTGCTCTTGAATAGAAACTCTGAATTGTTTCATTTTCTGTTTTCCCCTATGGACTCCCCCTGGACTGTCCAATATTGTCTCTATTCTCTGTTCTTCTTCTAAACACATTTAACATTGTATAAATCGTCTTGTCCCTTTAGCTTCAGGGCTTTTATACTCTGTTATATTTCACAGCCCTGACATCCAAGTCTGCAGACGTGTAAGCGAGACTCCCTTTTGAGACATTTTTAGAGGTAATGTGCCTTTTATAAAAAATTATTTAAAAATTGGTCTAAAGTATTCAAGGGAGAAACTGATTGAAGTATATGATGCCTTGCTAAGTTTTAAAATAATTTTCATGAGAGCAATTTAAGAAACAGGGCATCTAAATGACTTTAGAATTACTCTTAAAATATAACTTATTTCAGTCTAGTTTGATATTTTTTCATTCTTTTAATTAAATATCTTTGTGTTATGGGGGTCGTCTTATACTCATTGTTCCTTATGATCAATGTAGAATTTAAATGGATGAGTGCATACACAGCAAGGACAATCATTAGCAATACTCATATATTTTCATCCATTAATCTATAGTTTTTTTTATATGCCCTTATTAATATATCATGAATGAATACAATTTTGATCAGCAGAAATCTACAAACAAAAATGTAGGGACCCAAAACATTTATTATGCACAATATTTGGATTGTAAAATCCTGTATAACACTTTGTTATCGTCTGTACATTTGATATTGCTGTGTTTCATAAAAAATGTGTTTATTTATTTGTTTATTTTTTTTTTTTAAAAGACAATTCCGCATGATGAAGTAAGTAGGGTTGCAGCTATTTAAAGCTGTCTGCCCAGTGAAGACTAGATAATTACATTGAAATTAATGAACTGTGCGTATCCTTAAACCCCCAATAGTGCATGAATATTGTGATTAATCATTCTCACTAAAAATCAAGAGGACATTATTCAAGTTATTCTTGGGTTCACATAAATTGCGATTAACGTGGGCATTCTGATATCTTGGTTAGAAACACATTCATACATTTACTCTATGACTATAATTACAGTATAAATCAACATTAGATTATTACACAAGTTATAATGTTATTATTAGGTTATGTATTACAGCATGTAACCATGGTGTAGCAACCATGGTTAGTCATCTATTTGTCTGTATTGCACTTAAGATATAATAATTTTTCAAACCTATGCCAGTCCATAATTTGAGTACACTTGACAGAATCTAGTTTCATATTATAACATAATTGTTTTTACATTGTGTAGCCTACTTGTAAATGAAAAACACATTTCAGTCTGCAAAAGAAAACATAAGGAGTATGAAAGCCATGTTCTGGCACATTGAATATTGTTTCTAAATCTTGGATTCCTCAAGATAGCCGCGCTTTAAGTTATACATTGGTTAACACACATGGTATGCGCACTGGGGTTATGTATAAAAACTCGCACATTGCAAAGTGTCTGTATTTTTTTTTTTTTTAAATAAAACTCCAATCACCGTTAGTTATGTATAACAGCAATTATACATAATATAACTCCTGACACTTTGAAGTGCGGGAGAGGGACCTCCTCTAAATAGTGTTTGGCGGAGGTTTTCTGCCACCGGTCGCCTTGGTTGCGCTGGTGCAATGATTGCTGGCACAACCAGGAAGTATGTTTCCAGCGGAGGTGGTGCAGACTCACACAATTTGTTGGGAGACTGCTTTATATGGTGAGGGGGAAAAGTATTTGATCCCCTGCTGATTTTGAACGTTTGCCCACTGACAAATAAATGATCAGTCTATAATTTTAATGGTAGGTGTATTTTAACAGTGAGAGACAGAATAAAAATACAGAAAAACAGTGGGAGACAGAAAAAAAAATCCAGAAAAATGCATGGCAAAAAAGTTATAAATTGATTTGCTTATCAATGAGTGAAATAAGTATTTGATCCCCTGTACATGGGCGCACAAGCTACTAGTGCCACTATTTGGTGCAATCAGTGTGTGTCTTTATACATAACCCCCAATGAGTCCTAATGTCTCATCTCCATATCAACTTACATGTCATGCTCATTTCAGGCTTTTAAATGTGATGGAGTTCATTCTGGGTAACATTTTTTTGGTTTGTTTTTGATTTAACACCTTCGCAACAATGGACGTGTCAGGCACATTCTGCGGTGGAACGAGCGTTTTTCGTGATCAAAGATTATGAAAACCGCTCTGACGGTGCTCCTCTATTGCCTCGAGGTTGAGGCATTAGGCAGCACCAAAATGTTGGTTCTGAGGGCACCCATGATTGCTCCACGGAGCGGCATGCTCCTCCAAAATGGCTGCTGCCCTCTTGTGTGTAGAGCATAAGAGATAGGGTTACAATTAAATTAAAGTTAGAATATATTAAGGGTTAGCATAAAGGTTTACTAAGGGGTAAAAGTTTTATATTTGAATACAATTCTGTTATAATTATAAACTTAAAGAAATAAACATAAAACATTATAATAATTATATAATGTAATATCGAGGGGTCATAGCAGCTTTGTACAGTTAAAGCATAAATAATTATGTGTATCAAACTTTATATTGGTTCTGTATGTTGAGGAGGTTCAAGTATTTTGAAGGTCATTAGTGGAAGATCAGATGGGGGTCCCCTTTGTCATTTTCCCCCTGTTCATAGCTGTATGCTATTGTTTTAGTATAACCACAACAATAATTTAGTTGTAGAAAAAATGCACAGGCTGAATCAAGTTCAGAAGAATGAGCTTTGCACCTGTATTCTCTCATGTCCATTAATCCTCATCCAAGTCACACAACAGGAACATAGCCAGAGGAGAAAAACATGACCCGCTGTACCAGGATGGGAAATGGAACATTATACATCTTCTGATGACAAATGGACAATGTAGATGAGTTGGAATTGGAGTTCCTTCAAATAGGAAGTGGTGTGTTGCTGAGTTAAACATTTGTTATTTTTACACATATTGGTCTTTTTTTAATGGTTTTATTTGTTGTTTTTTTTCTTTAACTCATTCATCATCAAGGGCATGTGACTGAAATGGGAGTTTTAAAGATAATATCACTTGCCCACATTAATATTCCTCTATGAAGTTGTAAAAGGACAGAGTGAGACAAATAGACCTCCTGACTCAAGCATTTAAATTTTTTCTTTTTGAACCTATATTCCTCCTTCCTCCTCTAGAGGCCCTCCTACCTTTGTTTGCTTGTATTTCTTTCCCTCTGTTGGTGTAAGGTGGGCTCGTTCACACGTGAAACACATCAATGTTAAATACATGAGAGCTGCTTCTTCTTTTCCTGATCCTCTGCTAAAGCTCATTTTGAATTTCAACCCTGTCCAGGAACTGGGAAACTGAACATGGAAGGCTCAACCAGTCGGGGGATTTTTTTTAGCATTTCCTGAGACCATTTGGCTACAGTAATATTACTTCAGCTAAGTTGCTACCTTAAAGAGCCCACTACTGCTTTAGTCACCCTCTCTAGGGTGTTCCTTCTTTAGTCATCCTCTCTTGGGTGTTCCTGCTTCAGTCAACCTCTCTAGGGTGTTCCTGCCTAAATCACCCTCTCTGGGGTGTTGCTGCCTTAGTCACCATCAATAGGGTGTTCCTTCTTTAGTCATCCTGTCTAAGGTGTACCTGCTTCAGTCACCCTCTCTAGGGTGTTCCTGCCTAAATCACCCTCTCTTGGGTGTTCCTGCCTTAGTCACCCTCTCTAGGCTGCTTAATTACCCTCCTAAGGCCTCAACACTTGTTTTACTCTCTCTACCCCTTCCCCTGCTTTGTCTACAGTCCCTGCTATAGCTCTTTGTTTATACTGTAGATCCAACAAAAACCCTTTTCCTATTCTGCAGTCCCTTGCTAAAGTCCCCTTTTGTCTCTGCTTCAGTCCTTATTCCAATCATTATCTCTTTGTTTCTTTATCTGTTCTCACCTGCACAATGAATAACAACATGCAACCAGACACCTCCTCTATCCCTGCATGAAACTCCTACCTGACTCACACACAGACAAACAGGCCAACAGACAAATAGACAGACTGACAGACACATAGACAGGCAGACAAATAGGCAGACAGACAGACATGTAGACACATTAATATGGATAGCTAGACAAACAAACAGATAGGTAGACAGACAGACTTAGATATTAGATGTTTTTGGATAAATTATGTTTTGCAGGGAAATGATTACCCAGTGATTCAGTCTCCTAAGCATTTCACCAACTGTATACTATTAAAGAAATGAAGGGGAAAAACGTGTGTTTCACTGTATAAGTAAAAACAAAAATAAAAAATTAGCATATGTTCTAATTATTTCTGAAAATTAGCTTGTTAGTAATAATTTTTAATATATTGTTTATACCTCATGATACAAGTTACCAATTTAAAAGCAAATTACAAAATGAAAACAGATAAATGGTCTAAAAAACTGTTTCATTTAATTGTGCATTGCTTATTCCGTTATATCATATAGCGTATGAAGGATAATCACTTTATTGAACAAATCAATTAAATAAGATTACATAACTGATCAATTTCAACTGATCTACGTTTGATACAAGATTGCAAAGTATTCTTTCGTACTTCCCGGAAGTACAGGGAAAGTTTACTGATAGTTATTTTGTCATTTTGTCATATACAGATATAATTTATGTCAAAACAGAATCACTGTAGCTCAGTGTGACTAGGCTAATAGGCTAGACTCCCATATAGAGCAGCAATTAAAACATGAACAAATCCACTTCAGTGGACAGGTATCACTCCTCACAGACCACATGTAATGCACATGACAAATCCAATACAAACAAGAAAGTTCCCATCTTTTGTTTTAAGGTGTATCACAGAGGTCTAATTTTAATTCCAATGTTTAAAAAAAAAAATCACATGCAAATTTAAATTAAGAAAAGAAGGGGATGGCTGGCGAACTTTGACCTGGGGGGTAAATTCAAAAAGTGATAGAATTATGAGGGGATAGGAGAGGGTTATCTGTATTTGGGCCCTTCAACATGTAAATTGGTTAACATGATGAAGGGAGCGGGTCATTAATATGAATGTCCTTCCCAGATTTCTGTTCTTGATCCAAACCCAGAAACTTCATCTCCCACTACATCTGGGAGGTAGCCAACATACATTTGGGAGGTTGTTGAAAGTTTAACTTGATTCAGGGTTGAGAGTGGACTTGGCCCCCTGGAAAATAAATAATATTACCATGCCATACAAGTCCAGTATCTATCACTGTATGGCTGTAGCACCAGTCAAAATCGACATCCACCCCAACACTCCACATTCAAGATTTGTGAGCAAGCGTTACAAGAATGATTTCTCTTCATCCTATCACAGCTTACTCCTGCGGTATCCCATAACTTCCACCTCAAGTCTCCAAATAGAGTCTTTTTTTTTTTTTTTTAGCTCATAAAAGTTTACTTTTTAGTAAATATACCCCTTTAAGTTGGCAAAATATAATTTTGAGCCTGTTTGAAAGCTCTACAAATGTTATCAGAAGTTCTAAGCGCTGCAAAACTAGTTGAGTAGCTATCCAGGAAATTGCTTATAATTCATTCCTCCTTTTTATCACTGTTACATTAGAGAATGTGTTAGATGATATCCAGCATACGTTTGGAGTTATTTATAAAAATCCTTTCTGGGGCAAAGTTTTAAACAGCAGGAACAATTCATTGGTTTCCACTTTTAGAACCTTTACACAGAATCATCTATTATAAATAACCTCTCTTGTCATTTAGCGATCGTACTGTACTATTAATTGAAATATAAATTATCTATTACTTGAATTAACTAGTCCCTATTACAGTCTATTTTTAACTAGCCTGTGGATCATACTATATTTCTTTAATTTGACAATTAAAACAGATAACAATTAATATAAACAAAGTTTAGGTAACAGGTTTGAATTTAAAAACTATGCAAATATTGTGTAACATGCTTGGTACAGAGCATAAAGGGGAACTACATACAATGTTAGACAAACAGGGATAGACTGATACATGAGGTGGAGAGCCCTGCTCACAAGCTTAAAGCCCAGAGGTAGTGAGGGAGTTGAAGCTAGGTAGGTATGGCCGGAGGTTAATGTCTATTCTAGTTGGATGAATTGTATGCTTCCTTTTTCGTAACAGTACATTCCTGACAGTATTTGGGGGCATTGAGAGCTAGGTGGGTTTGGCTAAAGGTTAATTGACAGGTATCCTAGCAGGATGAGTAGTTAGCTTCCTTAAAAAAGTTTTGAGGATCTGAGAATGAGGAAGCGAGCTGGCTGCTCTGTGGAAGTGAGTTCCAGAGAAATCAGGCATCGTGGCTAACCTAAGCAGCACAGGCACTAGTGGGATGAGGTGACGAGGTTGGAGGAGAGGCTTAGTCCATTTGAGGAATGTAACCGACGCTCAAGTAGGGAGGGGCTGAGGAGTGGAGGGCTTTGAAGGTTGAAGAGTTATAAATACGTTATCCTTTCTTAATGTTATAATTGACTTGTATGCATCTATAAATGTCATATGTTTTTCGGGTGATCTCAAGTTATTCGAGCAGTAAGGACATCATAATTTGCAAGCTTGTGTCTTAATCATACTTAATCCCATGATTAAGTAAATTATGTGCTGCTAAATAGCCCATTACCCAGTGGAAACATGTTTAGTAATAGCCTTTTTCTTTCCTCCAGCCGTAGCTCTATCTCTATATTGTAACTATATGTTTCATCAAACCCCTCCACCAATGATATTCTAGAAGACGGGACAAGTACCATACCATGGAAAAGGTCAGAACAGTTCACCTAATAGGTGGTGCAATAGAACAGCAAAATAAAATTATAATTCATTATAACAAGTGGTAATTTACACGTACATTAATTAGATGCTTACGTACCATGAAATTCCTTTGAAAGCCCATACTGCATCAACATTAATGCCTCATTACTTCATCATGACTAATGGTATTGTAATGAACAACAAATTAATTAGGCTTGTGTCCTATATTAAATTGGTACCTTTCTCTTCAATAAAACAAATTAACATTGGATTTCATGGGGAGAATTTTAATTAGTTCTATTCTGCATTTGCATGTTTAGAGTGCATCACTGATACAGTCTTTTGTTTTAAATAGAATGTGCAGATTGTCGGTTAAATTGGTTGAACATTATACACTCTTCATTTATTCCAATTCTCATTATGATTTTGAAAAAGTATCGATATTGGAGACACTGTGTGTGGTCTACGTATACACTATTTGCTCCTGTAAGAGAGAGTGCATCCATCCTTATTTTTCTATCATACAATAAAGAGATAGAGGTATATGAATATATCTATATTTAATACAGGGGCATCCAACATGCCCGTTTGACAGTAAGGGATGCGAAACCTGACTTAGCTTCCCATATTATCATTATTCCTACGAATGTATACTTTTGTTTGAATACAGTTAATTTAAACTTGTTTTAAACTGCTTTTGTATTACTGTTAAATAACCCAACTTTATTGAAGTTATTCTTCACCATTAGTGTAAATAAAACATAATGAATGCTGCCCACATGCATTTCTGATTTTGCGGCCCACGTCAGAAAAAAACTGGACAGCCCTGTTATAGAATATCTATTACTTTGTTACAACTTCTCACATATACAGAAAGTTTAGCAAAATACGATTATTACAGTCTCTTGGCTTTTTTTTTTTTTTTTTTACTAGTTTATTATCTCTGGTTATTCGTTAATTCTGTCAAATCTACAGCTTAGCTACACAAAGAATGTAGGATTTCATTGTATTTAGCATAAGAATTTGGAATTTTTCAATGATTGCATTTTAATATGCTTAAAGAACTTCATAGCTCAGTATAAAAGGAGCATAATTGCAAACATGCTTACAATCAACACAGCCCCAGAGGAACAATACTAAACTATATGCCTGCACTGTACTGCACATTCAATAGAATGTGTAACTTAATATTTTATTCTGCATTACCATATTTATATAAAACAGACACTGATGACTTTAGGCATTGTGGATACATCTAAATATTAATTATACATAATTTTTTTTTTTTGGTCCTGAACTATTAAATTGGAAGTGCTATGTTAAGATATGTTGGCTCCTTTTTGGTGCATTATTACCGGAAGGCAATTTTGTTCATTATTTCTGTATAATTAATAATTTTTTCAATTATCATATTTAACTATTCTAATTCCCCTGCATTTTAAGGTGCATAACATTTGTGCAGTGTATTGCTTTTAATCTTGGATGCATTTATCAGAAATATGGAAGCTAGTGAGTGCACCTAAAACATATTATCTTCCAATAATAATCAATAGAACTCTGAAGTTGGAAGTCTGGAGGTGCCAACTCTCTTTTATGAGGAGGGACATTGTTTAACTGAGTTTCACCTTTCAGGTCTCGTGATGCAACTCACATCTGCATGAGAAAACTTGTACCTTGGAGTTTCAAACACTGATCTGTTATATTATCTCCCTCATTATTTTGTTGATATTACAACCTCAGCATTGTGAATGATAAGCTCCTTGTATTGATCAGCCTCTTCTTCTATTCAATATTTCCTCTTGCTTGTATCCCAGTTGGTAAGCTCACTTTATAGCCCCAGCATTTATTCATGACTGTTATCCCTGCCATGGAAAATGGCTTTTGTGAATTACACTTGTGCTAATAGATTACTGCAATTACAGTTCCCATTAATGGCTTTAGATCCTTTGTTCCTTTTTACATCCCTTGTTCTCTCCCATATTTCTATATAAAATCATAGTTTTGATCTGGTCCCAAAGAAGTATTAGAATGTTGGTTTCTCTCAGCCGCCAAAGTTTACATTTTATAGATGGTGGAAGGAGGTAGAGGTGTTGGAAAGTGTGGAATGTAAAACAGACAAGGCACTAACACAGGTGAAATGGTGAATAATAGTGTAAAACAATATAAAAAATAATTAAAAAAAATACTCCTCCTATAGGACTGCAGCTCTCAGATAAGTGCTCCTCGGGCACTCCAAATGACAACACCACACCAGAACAGAGGCGCATGTACAAGGGAGAAAAATAAATACAATAATAGTGTAATACAGTAAAAATTAATGTTTGGAGTGGTAGTGTTTAGTTGTTGCACTCACAAACAAAACAGAGTTTCAGGCTCATCGGAGAGTAAAATCTTCTAATTTATTCATCTAAAAGAAGCATATAAAAAGCCCATTGCGCTGTAATATTGTACGTCTATCTAAGTTATGACATTGCCATTTGTTTTGTGTTATTGCACAATGGGCTTTTTATATGCTTCTTTTTGATGGGGGCATGTAATGGATGTGGTGGGGGTATGACATGAGGGTGATGGTGGCATGTAATGGGGGTAATGGGGCATTTAGTGTGTATGCAATGTGGGTGATGGGGGCATGTAATGGGGTGACTGGGCATTTAATGTGTGTGCAATGTGGGTGATGGGGCATGTAATGGGTGTGCAGCGTGGGTGATAATGCAGGTCGCAGGGTGTGCAACATGGGTGGGGGCGGTGCCTGCATTTTGTCTGCCATGGGCAGCACAAAACCAAGATACACCACTGCCCTTGGCCCTATTTTTGTAAAGTCGCATTGTAGTTCAACTGTAGTTAAATGTAACTTTTTAATATTATATGTAACTATTTTCATTCACATTCAATTATTTGTATATGTAATAAAAATGTTATTGAAAAATTGCATTTCTTGTTTTTATTCCCTCTTTCTGCACCAACATTGCACCCAAAGGACTTCACACAGTACCCATAGCACTTGCCATGCACCTATATTGCACCACAGCACTTGGCTTGCACTCATATTGCACCCACACAATTTGACATGCCACAGGATCAATTTGTCCCACAGAACATACCACAGTGTCACTTTGTCCCACAGAATTGCCCCTGCACAACATGCCACAGTGTCACATCCCCCCATAGTGCATGTTATTTTGCCCCACGGAACATGCCACAACATCACTTTGCCAATTAATATAAGCCACTGTCAAGTACCAATTAATATGCCACAGTCACTGTCATTAACATATCCAACAATCAGTTTGCCTATTAAAATATGCCACTGTTTGTCCATTAAATATACCCCATCTTGCCCATCAATATGCCATTGTAATTTTGCCATTAATATGCCACAGCCATTTTGCCATTAATATGCCACAGCCAATTTGCCCAATAATATGCCAGTGTTATTTTGCCATTTAATATGCCCAGCCAATTTGCCCAATAATATGCCAGTATTATACTACCATCAATAAGCCAATTTACCACCCTCCTCCCCCCTTCCCCAGTACTCACCTCCTTGTTGTTCCGTGTCCACAGTTGTCTCCTCCGTGCAGTCTTCCCTCCTGCACAGAGGAGGGAAGTACAGTCACTGGATATGACGTACTGTCATATCCGGTGGCAATTTTTTTATTTATTTTTTCCAGATGCAGCTGCTCCCAAAAAAAGTTCAGTAGCGCGATTCACTGCGGGGAGTCACCCCTGCTGCGTCCTTTATACATGTCTGTGCAAGTGGCACAATAAATCCAGCCAAAGTACACAAAGAAGCAGCCTGATATCTTTAAGCTTGTTTTGTAATATTAATGATCCCCACCGCTGTCTGTTTGTTTTGGAGCAGTGTTTCCTTTGTCTGCTAGTCCAGGTGACAGCTTATTTTGACCTTATTGATTGGTCCAGTCCATTTAATAAATAAAACTGGCAGTCAGGACACATTGCTTCCTGCATTCTTGAGTGATGGATAATCCTGAGAAGTGAATTATCGCAACTTGTTATATAATATTTATTCCGGACATGTTCATTTTCTCTTGAGACCCTACCATGTAATCTCAGGTTTTATGATGGAAAGATCAATAACGTGTATAAGGTCCTATCAAAACAAATAAGCAAAAGTAGGAGCCGAACAGGCTTAGTGCACATACTAATCCATTCTTCTAGAACCACGTTCTGCTTTATATGAAAGCAAGAGGTTTTACTGAAACTGAGATTAACATCTATTAAGCTGTTTTCTAAAAAGAAAGGAGACACCGGCTCTATTATGAATTGTTTTTGTGCAACTTTTATATGGAGGGCGGCATAAAATGGATATGGTGTGGTTTCATCTGAGAAAGTTGACTGCAAAATGCATCAGGTACTATGGCAGCACGCCAAGAAGTAACAGCTACTAGGATTGTTTAAATAATGCAGCACCTAAATCTGCATAGATGGACTAATGACAGTGAGTGCAGTGTATACCTGGGATTGACTTATAGTAGAAAGATAACACATCACAGAAAATGACGGTTGCTTGGATTGTGTTTAACGTTATCGTGAAGAATGAAGGTGTTTGTTCACTTAAATGTGAGTTACATGTGAGTGGAGATGAATATTTAATCTCACTTACTGTACTATGTATTGTGCAGGGACAAACTTGATAAGTTCCTCCTACAAGAAGAGCAGCGTTGGCCCTGCATAATGCATTATCTCCAAAAAAAGAGAGAATTTTAAGACTTAACTATGCATTATTCATGGCCAGCTGAGCTATTTTAGCAGGAGAAACTCACCAAGCTTGACCCTGCATAATGTATAGTTGAGCAGGTGAGACAAAGGATACATCTAGTGAAACTCGTTGAGTCTTGAGGACCTTTGTATCATTTCTTGGAGTTGTGGATGTCAGGACATTGGAGTACCTGTGCCTGTCTTACCCACTCTGTATATCTCATGCGTATCTGCCCATTATCCGTTTGCCAAAACCATTTGTAAGTTTTTCTATTTTTTTATTGTTTTGTTTTTTTTAAAGTTACTTTCCCATGGGCTATTTTATATTTTATTTAAACTTTCATTTAAGAAGATTTGATACAGTCCTCCATGATTGATGTCCTTCCTTCATCACTATTGGCGGTAGTCATTCTAGAGAGTTTCTTGTGAGTGCATTCGCAACAGCATAATCTTCCCATTGTGATAACATTATTACTCTAAATATATCAGTTTTTTTCTCCTTCCATGTACCTGTGCTCCCATTTTCTGTTTCTTGTATATAACGAGTACTTGAGGAGTACTCTTTTGTGGTAGGTGCATGTTTGTGGGCGAGTATTATTTTAATTTCCATTTCTTTCACGTAAAGTGTGAATCCACTAGTGGTTTCTGTGATAGTAAAAAATGTTTTGACCATCCTGCTACTCTGCAGTCCTTTGACCTCGGCTAGTTTCCTGACCATCCTGCTTCTCTCCAGTCCTTTGATGTCGATTTGTTTCTTGACCATCCTGCTACTCTGCAGTCCTTTGACCTCGATTTGTTTCCTGACCATCCTGTTACTCTGCAGTCCTTTGACCTCGGCTTGATTCCTGACCATCCTGTTACTCTGCAGTCCTTTGACCTCGGCTAGTTTCCTGACCATCCTGTTACTCTCCAGTCCTTTGACCTCGGCTAGTTTCCTTACCATCCTGCTACTCTCCAGTCTTTTGACCTCGGCTTGTTTCCTGACCATCCTGCCACTCTCCAGGCCTTTGACCTTGGCTTGTTTCCTGACCATCCTGCCACTCTCCAGTCTTTTGACCTCGGCTTGTTTCCTGACCATCCTGCCACTCTCCAGGCCTTTGACCTCGGCTTGTTTCCTGACCATCCTGCCACTCTCCAGGCCTTTGACCTCGGCTTGATTCCTGACCATCCTGTTACTCTGCAGGCCTTTGACCTCGGCTTGATTCCTGACCGTCCTGCCACTCTCCAGGCCTTTGACCTCGGCTTGTTTCCTGACCATCCTGCCACTCTCCAGTCCATTGACCTCGGTATGTTTCCTGACCATCTTGCTACTCTACCGTCCATTGACCTTGGTTTGGTTGATTAAGCGTGGAAACACGCAAAACGCGTAAGGTGTCTTCCCCTCCGCTGCACAGTCTGTTTTTCTGTTTGCTTGGTCTTCATTTGCACTGAATAAAGCACCTTTTTCTATTTTTGCAACAATTGGAGTGTGGAGTGCCCATTCCTTTCGTTTGAATTTTCCACATAAGTCTCATCAGCAATATGGAGCACCCACCCTCGTAATAGCAATTACCAAACAAGTGGATCCGGCTGATGCCTCCCTGGAGGTTACTGCAGTTGTTTCCTGACCATCCTGCCACTCTCCAGTCCATTGACCTGGGTTTGTTTCCTGACCATCCTGCCACTCTCCAGTCCTTTGCCTTCGGCTTTTTCCTGACCATCCTGCCACTCTCCAGTCCATTGACCTGGGTTTGTTTCCTGACCATCCTGCCACTCTCCAGTCCATTGACCTGGGTTTGTTTCCTGACCATCCTGCCACTCTCCAGTCCTTTGCCTTCGGCTTTTTCCTGACCATCCTGCCACTCTCCAGTCCATTGACCTGGGTTTGTTTCCTGACCATCCTGCCACTCTCCAGTCCATTGACCTCGGCTAGTTTCCTGACCATCCTGTTACTCTCCAGTCCTTTGACCTCGGCTAGTTTCCTTACCATCCTGCTACTCTCCAGTCTTTTGACCTCGGCTTGTTTCCTGACCATCCTGCCACTCTCCAGGCCTTTGACCTTGGCTTGTTTCCTGACCATCCTGCCACTCTCCAGTCTTTTGACCTCGGCTTGTTTCCTGACCATCCTGCCACTCTCCAGGCCTTTGACCTCGGCTTGTTTCCTGACCATCCTGCCACTCTCCAGGCCTTTGACCTCGGCTTGATTCCTGACCATCCTGTTACTCTGCAGGCCTTTGACCTCGGCTTGATTCCTGACCGTCCTGCCACTCTCCAGGCCTTTGACCTCGGCTTGTTTCCTGACCATCCTGCCACTCTCCAGTCCATTGACCTCGGTATGTTTCCTGACCATCTTGCTACTCTACCGTCCATTGACCTTGGTTTGGTTGATTAAGCGTGGAAACACGCAAAACACGTAAGGTGTCTTCCCCTCCGCTGCACAGTCTGTTTTTCTGTTTGCTTGGTCTTCATTTGCACTGAATAAAGCACCTTTTTCTATTTTTGCAACAATTGGAGTGTGGAGTGCCCATTCCTTTCGTTTGAATTTTCCACATAAGTCTCATCAGCAATATGGAGCACCCACCCTCGTAATAGCAATTACCAAACAAGTGGATCCGGCTGATGCCTCCCTGGAGGTTACTGCAGTTGTTTCCTGACCATCCTGCCACTCTCCAGTCCATTGACCTGGGTTTGTTTCCTGACCATCCTGCCACTCTCCAGTCCTTTGCCTTCGGCTTTTTCCTGACCATCCTGCCACTCTCCAGTCCATTGACCTGGGTTTGTTTCCTGACCATCCTGCCACTCTCCAGTCCATTGACCTGGGTTTGTTTCCTGACCATCCTGCCACTCTCCAGTCCTTTGCCTTCGGCTTTTTCCTGACCATCCTGCCACTCTCCAGTCCATTGACCTGGGTTTGTTTCCTGACCATCCTGCCACTCTCCAGTCCATTGACCTGGGTTTGTTTCCTGACCATCCTGCCACTCTCCAGTCCTTTGCCTTCGGCTTGTTTCCTGACCATCCTGCCACTCTCCAGTCCATTGACCTCGGCTTGTTTCCTGACTATCCTGATATTCTCCTGTTCATTGACCCTGACTTTTTTTCTGACTATTCTGTATCCTAAACCCTGAATACTCCTCTGCCTGGCTATGACTCATAGGGAACCTAACAAGGCCTCTGCTTGTGGGTGCCCAAAGCCAGGGGTTCCACCCCTGGTGGAGAGTGCTCACCCTGCACAGGGCTTGAATCACCTACTAGGCCTTCATCTGGACCCATTACATGGGGTGATCTGCCCATATTGGGTAACTGAAAACTTGTGGTTTTTTATAGCAAAATTGTCCTGATCCAGTGTCTGGAAGATAAATACTGCACATTCACAGAGTTTTACGCATGTGCAATACAAAATGACAGCGACCTCTCCTCCTTCCAAGCATCCTGGCATCGCCAGTAGAACATGTTGGTAGGTACCAATTAATGATGGCTGCTCACATTAGTCCTCATGTGATAATCTTTTCACATACAGTTCAAAAACTGATTGCAAGGCACAGACCAAATAATAATTATTAGATCTTGGTTTATTCTGAAAACAAATATATGTTCTCCCTTCTGCCCAGGGCCTTAGCCCAATCAGCTATTTTTATGGGTACCTGTGGTTGGTACGCCAGGGGTAGTTATACTGTGCTTTCCTCACAGTCCACTACCAACATAGGTTTAAGTACAAAGCCAAAGGTAGCAAGTTCCTAATTATTTGGTCTATGCCTTGCAATCTATTTTTGAATAAAATACAGAGATTAAGAAAGGTTGGCAATCCACAGATGTGCTAAATGGAAATCCAATACAAGTTCTATGTGCTTAGCAGGAAAGCAAGATCTTTTCTCCTTTCTGTAAATGTATATTTTTTGTTTGTTTGTACTACTAACTTCCAAAATGAGCAATATTCCGTAACAATATCCTGCAGCTGATAAAGTATTCACATTGTACTAATCATAGCCGTCTCTTGACTCTTATTGCAATATTTATACTAGTGATTATTATAACAATGTCTATTGCTTTTTGTGCTATTGGAGTTCCTTTTGTTGGCTACATTTTGTTTAGGAGATGCCAGGGAATAAATATATTGTGCTTGCAATAAACAGGAACCAGAAATTTACTTTTTCCAGTGTTTCAAATAAAGTATATATAACATTGTTTTCTGAGACATAAAATTATGTAATTTGAAATGACATTTCATTTTTCTTGCAAAGAATCATAAATTAGATATATCCTGATGTTGTTTTATAGGCTGCAACTCTGGGTTTATACAGCAAGCCAGCGGTCCTGCTGTAATGTAGATTTGCCTCTGTTCATTTATTATAGATTTTTTTTTTATCTAATCATTGTTAACATTGATCTTATTTTTTCCCCCCCAAACAAACTCTTTCTCTCCCAAGGAACAGCACTTGTGATGTTCACACTTCTGGTGATCTTAAGGATTAAGTATCATTGGACAAGAAAATGAAAGATTAAGATTAATTTTCCTTTGGAAAACAAAAGAGCCTCATGAGAAATGGTAGCTGCAGACTTGTTCAGCTCAATCTGGACTGCAATGATGCTGGTCTGATGTATACATAGGCTTTAAGATGTTGATTACTCTAAATATTTACAGGTTTCAGTTCAAAGTTTTATGCAAATCGAAATAAGTGGGGGACATTTCTCAAACATAATCAATGGGTTTCATTAAAAATCTTCCCATATCAGCTATTAATGTATTAATGCAGTTTATTTGTAAGTTCTCCACAGTTCACTCTTCAGTGATTACCCACATGACACATCTTTCCTTATCATCTTCCGGTGTAATACCAATCCCAGCTGGAGGACAGAGGCAGAACATCAGGGCTAGTGGATTTAAAAAAAGAGCAACCTAAAGATTGTGTAGTTGCTCTTAGATGCAAAATGTCTGCCAACTCGACTGACCCCCAATGTAGTGTGCCAACTGGATGCATCTCCTTCAACTTCATCAATCTAGGAGAGTCAGTCATGGATTCACAATCTTTTGCTGTGGGACAAATGATGAGAACAATTCTTTGGGACAAAGGAGGGGAATGTACAGTGTGATTAACCATCATATAGCATGCACTGTAGCAAATCCTGCCCGATCCCCTGCCAGCAGATTCAAAAGTTGGGAAGTATGTAAATGTGTGTACAAAATTGCACTGACATCCAATGAGTTAAGACAGCCCTGGAAGAAACAGGTAATATTAAAACACGCTCAACCATATTTTGAGCAGCACCATTAGAGAGGATTGTTAACTAATTAGGCTTTATTGTAAACTGGACTAAAAAAACATATTTAGTCGAATGTAATGCTCACCTTTTTTTGCAAAATGTCTCCAAAATATGAGTGTGAATTAGAACTGATGGCGCATCAGATTTGCGTATGTTTGATGTTGCAACTTAATCCTAAACACCCAAAATGTTGCTATTAACAAAAAGGAAAGCACAACGCAATAAAGACAAACTGCGCATGCGTACTGCCCTCTCTTACTTATAGAAATTCCATAATATTGTTGTATAGCAGTGTAATTTATAATAAAACTATCATAAGTTGGTAGCATAAACTGATTATTTAAAAAAAAAAAACTTCTTGTACAAACGAGCATTACATTTGCCAGCGAAAAAAATTTTGCCTACAAGGTGTCAAAATTTGAAGCACGCATTACATTCGATGGCGCATTAGATTTGAGTAAATACGGTATCTGCATCAGTCCTATGTTATATAAGGATTTTACTTATAGTCATGCCTGGGATTTATTCTGAACCTGATGGGCACCTACAAGGCATCCGGGTAAAATGAAGTAGTTGAATTGTAGATGGATAGAGTGCTCTCCACTAATATTGCAACCCTTGTTCCATATGAGCAAATAAAGCTGTAAAAAAAAACATTTATTGTTCATCTTCACAAAATTAACAAAAATACCCTACTCTCATGGATATCAAACAACTGCAAACAAAATGCAGGTTTTTAAAAAAAAAATGTTAAATATATGTGTGGCACAATTATTGGTACCCCTATGGATTCATAAGAGAAAAACATTTTTGAAGTATATTCCCACTGATATTTTCCATTTACACCCTGGAGATTAGGAACAAGGATTTGTACAACCATGACATGGTATAAATATTAGGTGACACATAGGCATTCATCACAATGGGTAAGACCAAGGAAGATACACTATATGGAAAAAAGTATTGGGACACTTGACCATTACACCAACAGGGACTTTTATAATATCGCATTTTAAACACATAGCCATTAATATGTAGTTGTTCCTTCCTTTGCAGCTATAACAACTCTTCTGTAAAGTATTGGGACACTTGACCATTACACCAACAGGGACTTTTATAATATCGCAATTTAAACACATAGACATTAATATGTAGCTGTTCCTTCCTTTGCAGCTATAACAACTCTTCTGGGAAGGTTTTCCACTAGATTTTGCAGTATTTCTGTAAGGAATTTACGCCCAATCATCCAGTAGAGCCTTTGTGAGGTCAGGCACTGATATCAGAAGGCCTGGCTCATAATATCAATTCCAGTTCCTCCTACAGATGTTTGATGGGGTTGAGGTCAGGGATCTGTGTAGGCCAGTCAAGTTCTTCCACATCCAGCTATGTCTTTATGGACATTTCTTTGTTCACTAAGGCACAGTCATTCTGGAATAGAAAAGGGCCTTCCCCAAACTGGAAGCATAGCATTGTCCAGAATGTCTTGGTATGCTGAAGCATTAAGATTTCCCTTCACTGGAAATAAGCGACCTAACCCAAGCCCTGAAAAACAGGCCATTACCATTATTACTCCTCCACCAGATGTAACAGTAATGCAGTCATGCAGGTAACATTCTCCTGGCATTTGCCAAACACGTGCTTACTCGTCAGTGCAGACTCTACAGCACACGTTTCCACTGCTCCACAGTCCAACGGCGGCGCGCTTTACACCACGCGATCCGATGTTTGGCATTGTACTTGGTGATGTGAGGCTTGCTTGCAGCTGATCAACCATGGAAACCCATTCCATGAAGCCCCCACTGCAAAGTATTTGTGCTGATATTGATGCCAGTGTTCCAAAAATGCAGAGTTCCAAAATTCTGTGCTATAGAATCAGCAGAGCATTGGCATCTTTTGAGCACTATGCACTGCAGCACTCAGGAACCTCGCTCTGTGACTTTACGTGGTCCGCCGCTTTGTGGCAGTTGCTGCAGTTCCTAAATGCTTCAACTGTCCAATGATCCCACTTTCAATTGGCCGTGGAATATCTACTAGGGATAAAATTTGACTTATTGCAAAGGTGGCATCCTATCACAGAAGCACACATGAATTCACTGAGCTCTTTTTCACATGTTTATTAATGCAGACTGCATGGCTAGGTGTTTCATTTTATACACCCGTGGCAATGGGTCTGATCGATACATCTGAATGCAAGAATTAAGTGCTGTGTCACCATCCTTTTGTTTATATAGTGTATAGTGTGAATAAAAAAATGTCATGGCCGAAGGGGGGGGGGGGGGTGTATGGCGTTGGGAACAGTTATATAAATATATTAGCCAGTATTTAGGCATTCAATATGCCAGTATTAAGCCACTCAATATGCCCCAATATTTTGCCACTCAATATGCCAGTATTTAGACACTCAATAAGCCAGTATTTAGCCACTCAATATGCCAGTATTTAACCACTCAGTATGCCAGTATTTTGCCACTCAACATACCAGTATTTAGCCACTCAGTAAGCCAGTATTTAGCCACTCAATATGCCAGTACTTAGCCACTCAGTATGCCAATATTTTGCCACTCAATATGCCAGTATTTTGCCACTCAATAAGCCAAATCAAAGTTGCATCTGAACCCTGTTCTAATGCCCGAGGTCAGACAGACACCAAGCCAGAGATTCATAGGCTAGGCAATTATACTTAGATTAGGATTAAATTCCCAGAGGTCATATAGGCTCCAGATTCTCATCCACACAGAAAGCATGTGTATTTACATGTGAGAAGAGCACCCTTGTTGTGTGCATCTTTGCAGTCTCCCTCTCCCTGTGCATATACAAATCTCAGGTAGTGAAAAGGACAAAAGGCTAGCAGGGACTAGGTAAAAATGTATTAGGTTAATGGTGAAGGATCCAATTCCCTGGAGAGTGTCTGCAAAATATTAGTTTGCATGTTGAGTACTGCAAAATTTAAAAAAATATTAAAACAATGGCTTGATGAATAACATCATGAAAACAGTAAAATGAATGCATTTTTTTCAAGGGATCAGCTATAATATGCATTTTATTTTGTCCCTTTTTTTTCTTAGACTGGCGTGATTCTTCAAGTCATGCCTCCATCACTCCCTCTAAAGCAATTTACAAAAATCCCAATTTCACTAATGTTACTTTCTGATGAGACACCCGTGCAACAGTTATCACTCAGAATATTTTCACTGGATCATGGATCAGAAGCCCTTTTAGTCTACCATATCTGTCTGTGTGATTAAAAGATCATATAGAGGGTTTAGTCCCATTTGAACCTGATCTTTTCCTAATCTTCAATTAAGTTCAAGTGAGAAATTCAGACAACCATTTTACAGAACACTATTTTGTACGCATGTTAAATTAAACACAACTCACTATGATTTATTGTGTATTGCTGGCCTTTAAGAACTACTCCATATACACTTGCTGTTATTACAGAAAAATTATAACAAAACAGAAATCTAGGGCATGAGACGCCGGCAAGTTAATAAAGACTAAATCATCTACTCAGCTTAATAATGTTAATATTCATAGTGGATTTACTATTATACATGAAGCAGGATACAGATAATATACATTATATATAAATATCTGCATAGATATAGAAATTGTGAGGGTATTTAACAAGAAGTGTTAAATAAGTAAATTCATAAACAGTGACAGATAGAACACCACACGTAACTCAGTTAGAAGAAATACCCAACTTAAAGGAACATTAAACCTTGTTTAACCCTTGGTTCCTTGACTTGTACATATTAGAAGCACAAGTGAAAAAATAATGTTTCGTGTCCCTTTAAGAAAATATTACCTCACTGCATTAACAAAACAAATCATTAAACTATCGATTTTAATCCATAACTGAATAACAGAATAACATAAATCTCTAAATATGCTTTTAAAATCCCAATTAGGAAACTAAATGATAAATTATGCCAATAGCTACACAGAATGCAGCTAAATTAAGTATGGTCCAGCTTGCATTATATGTAATTAATACAATGGTATATTATTCAGGATAGCTAGGTGAGTGAATGACTAAACTAGAAGAAACATAGTTCCACTGAGTAAGCAGGTTTATGTCTGCAGTTCAAAACAATGTATTTCAGTATTTTTAAATGAAATCTCTGAAATTCAGAAAAACTGGTTTATTGACCAAGCCAGATAGACTAATGATTACCATGTATATAGTGGATTAATCAGTACTAACTTTTAATCAAAAGACAGTCTTGGAAAGTCGTTGTGAGAGTTGATCAGGCTTTTTATTCAGAATGAATGGCAGCAAATCTGAGAACGGTGTGCATCATCTCATTCCCATCTTCCTCTCTTTGGTGATGTTCTGTCTGGTATGTTTGTCTTTGATATATGTATTTGTTGTTTCTTTTTTGCTTTTTGTTTTGTTTTCATTTATTGATGTTTTACATAACAAAGGAAAGCAGTATCTTTTTATAACTATAATGGCTTGAAATGTGAATATTTGTCATATATAAAGACAAAAATATAAAAGGGAAAGTACCTGCAATAAATAAATAAATATATATATACCTCTGATCACAATACTGTAAAATTTGCACTTTTTTTTTTACTTGGTATTATATGTTCTACAAATATGATAGATAGCCCACCAAAGGTTTATCGTGAAGTTTTCTGGATATCTAATCAACATTTAGACTTGATACATGTTATTTCGTTTCATTTATTTATAGTATAATAGTAGAGGTTTGTTACTTCTAATGAATGTTTTATAAATACTGTGTGTGTATATATATATATATATATATATATATATATATACACACAGTATTTATAAAACATACATTTTTTGGTTTTAGATATATATAACCATTGTTTCCTGTTTTATATCACTTGTGAACGGCAAAGGGCGTTGTCAGTCTAAAGGTATTTATTTAATTTATCATCACATTAAAAGGTTTTGAAACCCATAAAGTTTGTGGTTATTGTATTTCTTAAGAGTTTTGTTGTGGTGTTACTGTTTCACTGCTAACTGTCTATAATGAAATTCTGGAAAGGGATCCTGATCAGTTATGGACTGCACCTCTTCCTGCATTAACACTGAATTGTATCATCGGTCACTGATTAATTACTGCCCAGACCACTTTCTAATTGGTCCCATTGTTATATACTGCACAGTTGGAACAGCAGCAAGGGAGGGAGAGGTAGTAGTCTGTTTAGGGTAGGTTAACTAGACAAAGAGAGCAGAAAAAAACGCCTAGCAGACCGGGAAGTGCAGCAAAATAAGCTCCTTCTTGTCAGAGTGGTTTGGTCTGCTCTCTTCCTCTCATTCTAGCAGCTGGTCTCTGTCACCTACCTTGTTTCACCTCCTGATCCGCCGCCATCGCGGATCAGGAGGACGCCATCCTGTCGGCTGGGGCTCAGAGTGAGAGCCCCAGCATCCCTTGATGCTGAGACGCGCGTCCAGTAAGACGCGCGCTCAGTGACGTCACGCACCCGTTCGCGCATGCGCGAACGGGTGTTTCATGAATATTCATGAGCCCAGTAAAAGGGCTATTTATTAAATTAACCCCTCCCTTGCCAATTGATCAGAGGTGTGTCCTGATCAATTGGTAGTGTATTTAAACGGTCATTTCACAGGTTACCTTTGCCTGTGATAGTGCCTTGAGTATCTCACTAGCGTTTTGACTCCTGATTGACTCCGTTTATCTGTTGCCGACCCGGTTCGTCCCTATATACTCCATCCGTTTGTTCCTGCATTCCTGATTATTCTGTGTATGACCCTGCTGTTCCTGACTATTCTCCGTCCGCCGCCTGCCTCGATTTCTGCTAGTGACCTGTTTATCCGTATCTCTCCTGTCCGTGACCCGGCCTGTCTCCTGACTCTCCGTTTGCCTGTATTCCTGTACGATCCTATACGGGCTCCACTTGCTGAGTATCCGGTAGTAAGTGTTCCAGCAAAATCCTTGGTGACATACCACCGGCGGCTCAACCAAGGGTGTGTAGTCATTAAGGTGAAGACCAATACTTGCTACCTACGGTACTTAGTGAGTGTCCCTATAGCCTCATCTACACTTGTGGTCCATCTCCTGAACACGACCGTTACATTTATCACAGGCCTTTAAATATGGATCCCGTAGATATGGCGAGGATTTCGTCCAGACAGGACACGCATGATCAAGTCCTGATGACCCATGCTACACATCTCCAGTCTCTTGAGAGGAAAGTGGATGAAGTTGCAGATCTTCTACGTCAAATGACTAGTCCGTCTACGTCCTCCAGAACCATGGCCGAGACCGCTACTCATTCTGCTTCTTTGGTGAAACCACCAAAAATGCCACTTCCTGAGAAGTATTCTGGTGAACCTCAATTATGTCGGGGTTTTCTAAATCAATGTTCTTTACATTTTCGGACACAACCACAGACCTTTTCTTCACACTTCAACAGAGTTTCCTTTATTATCAACCTGTTAAAGGGAGAAGCTCTTGCCTGGGCCACCCCACTTATGGAACAGAACTCTATACTTCTGGAAGATGCAGATGAATTTACAGCTGCCTTTCGCTCGGTATTTGACGCCCCTGGTCGACGTGAAGCTGCAGAATCAAATCTGATGGAACTTCTCCAAGGGAGAAGAACTGTAGCTCAATATGCAGTGGAGTTCCGCACCTTGGCCTACGAGACCGACTGGAATGCTAGCGCTTTACGGGCTGCATTTCGCAGAGGTTTAAATGAATCCATCAAAGATGCTCTCACATATAGAGATATACCACACGATCTAGAAAACGTGATTGCCTTATGCCTAAGATTAGAAGCTAGAGATCAAGAAAGAAGATTGGAGAAAGATAGAGACAGAGAGAGAAAACCTTCTCGTCCATTTCGTTCACCTTACCCCAAACCCACAACCGAAAGTAACGTTCCCGGTGCAGAACCTATGGAGATAGGCCCAGTCCTTCGGTTAACTCCAGAAGAAAAACAACGCCGACGATCTCTAGGGTTGTGTATGTATTGTGGCCAAAAAGGTCACTTGGTAGCTCTCTGTCCTAAAAAATCGGGAAATGCCTAAGCTTGGTGGAGTCAGGAGGTTCTCCACTGAGCGTTTCTATGATCATGCCTCCAGACAACCAAAGAATGTATGTACCCATTACTCTCCAGTGGAGAGGCCACCAAATGGCCACACAAGCCTTCATAGTCCCCACCTGTGCAGAGATAAAAGGTAGTGTATTCAAACATATTTGAAGGAAGATTTTTCTTCGTTATAGGTATTGTTTGAGCATGCTTGAAGCTTGTTGATATAATTCTAGAGGACAGAAAGAGGTCAATGAGGTGATTTGGACAGAGGACATAGAGCATACAACGTGAGACAGGTGGTACGTCCTGAAATGGAGAGTACAATATCCACATCTTCCTTAGCTACAGATGAGAAGACATTCATTGTCGAGGCAGGAAGCGGTTACGATATTAGGGTTGAGAAGTAGCACTGCTTGAATTGAATGAAGAAAATCCTCCTTTGGAGTGCGATTTCCTAAAATGCAACTCAGCTGTACGGCTACATTTTTCAATGTGGGTGTGGGTTGGAGAACTGGTCCATTGGGAGAGACCAAAAGAAGAGGTAAAGGAAAGAAGATGTAAAGTTGGTTGGAGAGTTGCATAGATCAATGGGAATGCTGAAGTCAAATGAACTTCAAATGACAAGAATGAGAAGGAAAGGGATATGGGTCAAAGTTGGAAGGACCAGTTAGGGAAGTGGATGAAGCCTTGCGCCCCTGGGTCTCGGGGTGTGGCTGAATTATAGGCTACCATATGGGAGAACAGCAGGAGAGACTGTGTCAGATTAGCAAAGATGAAAAAAACATTTGTGATTGCAGGGGATAGGTTTCAGATTATCAGTGTTGCATTTTTTGGGGGGGTATCAATATATTATGAATATTTATTTGGAAACAATTTAAATGAAACACATCATTTTTTTTTTTTTTTCTTGTATATTGTTCACAAAGTCTGCTTTTTTAAAAGAAATAAAATATGTATGGCTTGTCTTGTTTTGTTAAAACCCTGTCTGATCTTGCATTCCCTCCGAGAAATCTCCGATTGTAAAAAACGCTCTTGTGTATTTCTAAATTTCAGTTTGAGATGCAAATTATCTTTGGGGCTTTTGCAGATTAAGAACTGAAGACTGCACAAATAAAATAGCACAGAACAGTGGTGAGGATCAATAACCATCCCAAGTGTGGTAGCTTTAAGGAAAATCATAATGAACAGACTGCTTTTAAGACAATGTGAGTCTGACTTTAAATTGTATTATTGTATTGCCCTGAATGACTTGCTTTGGGAGTTTATTATGTTGTTGTATTTATAGCGAGTGTTTTGTAGTTTTCTTTTTGTTTTACACAAAGTTGTGTTTTTATAGCAGATTAAAGTGGGTTTTTACTATTGTAATTGTTTGTCAGATTTTCTCCACTGCAGTGTTAAAAACCTGCCACATTTATTCAATCTTATTTAGAAGAGTATCCAAATTGTAATAGGTGTATAGGTCTAGAAGATAACCATTAACAAGTAGTGAAGTTTGTCTGCAATTTGCAAGCAAACAAACAAAAAATCTATTGCAATGTTCACAGAGAGCTATTGTGGAATACCAGACGGTCTCACGAATTGAAATAATTCCTGCAGTTCTCATTATTTTAAACTCTCACATGTTAACCAATTATATTTTACTGCCCTATGTTATCTCTGGTAACCAGATGGATTGTCTTTTTTACCCAAATCCTCCTGCTCCAAGTGAAGTGGTAATAAACGCTTGATAATGACTCATAATAGACTTTATCATCCAACTACTAAACCAGTGAATTAAATGTTATGATAATTATTAACCAGTCACGGGGGTTTAAGCAGATGCTACTCATGTGTCTTATATTCCCAATTGAAATTAACACCTGTTAACAGTTGTTTGCAACAATAGACTGTACGTGAGTGTTACGAAGTAAGAGATTAGGGGGGAAGAAGGTGAACCCAACAATTATGTTTTTTTAACTGCGACTCCATTTTGATTACGTTTCGAAGAGTGAGGCAGAGAAATAATAAACTCAATCCTAAAATTAAGTCCTTTTGCTATCCTGTACCTCTAATACTAGTAGTACAAAGGTAAATTCTTTTTCTTACCTGAGTATGTGTTAAAGCAGCTATGTCAGTAGCTTAGTGGTTCAGTAGTTTTATGATACTTTTATATAATGTATAATAGAGTTCATATTCTGTTGAGGAACTTTTAACACGTTGGGCATTTTGGGCATGCATTTCTTCTAGTTTGTAATAGTAAACATCAAGCTTTGTTTAAAGGTTTAGGTCTAAAAACTTCTGCTGAACCGTGGTCTTCCTGTACCACTAACAATGGAATGACACATGCCAATATTACCCCAGCATGCATTGTGCCATTTAAAGGCAAACTCAGCCTAACTGCCTGTAATTATCATTATCAAGTCACCACGTTATCGGAGATGCTAGGTCAGCCATTGTTATTACACATCTAACTTTGCATCAAATAAGACCAAAACATAACCAGTTTATCAATGTAGTTATGTGGGACCCCCTTGATTAGTTCATTGATTTGTTTCTGGGCACATTTTGCATACCTTCCATTAGGTGGCAAGTAAATCATATGTGCCTGGTAAAATATAAAATTAAAAAGGTTGATATGGCACCCCTACCTTAGTGACCACGAACGAGGCATATTTCCTCAGTACCACAGACAGACAATAAAACTTGCTTTATTAAGGGAGGTTATATAAGATCCTGCAATTAAAAATGTATGTATAATATTTATGTTTGAAACAACATTACTTCCATTTTAACATGACTATCATTTAACCAAGCCAGAAATGTAGCTATAAAGACCACTGTTCCACTGTAGACATTACAACCCTGGAACAGTATCACAAACACACTTTTTCATAAACATTTTTTTTTATTGTCTTCTGTTCAGCTTAATGCTCTCAGCACTCCACTGTGTATAAGGGAAGAAATGATGCAAACTTTACTCAGTTCCCAAGGAGAATTTACAGGAAATATTGGTTTGTATGAGTCATCTTCCTCCATTTTAAAGATGATCAGCATCCAGTAAAGCAGTTTATTTGCTAAGCCACTAGATGATTTAAAGTGCTATACCATGCAAATAAAAGGTCCTCTTTCATGCAAATTTTAGCTTGTTTGTGAAGTTCTAGCCTAGTCACCAATAATCTCAAATTTGCTGGTACTGTCCTGTTTTTTGGATTCTGTCCCCATCAAAGTCTGGTCTGTACTGGCATTTATTCTGCCTATGCATTTCATTGGGCACAGGCAACATTGTGTCTGTCTTGAGCCATTCTCATCCTAACCTACAGAAAAGGAGCTCCAGATACTCTGTGTCTGTATCGGGTAGCCTGGAGCCCAATGCTGCAGGGTCATGTAACACCACCTGACGTTACACAGCATCGCATAACTATGCACCTTTTGGTTTTGGCCTGTGCTCTTTAGTCCTGGAATCTCCAAAAAGAACGTTGGCAAGTTTGTTCTAGTGATTATTGCAAACTTCTTATCTTCTGTTGTTAGAATGAAATGTGTTGATTGTATGCTGTACGCTTTACATGATAAACCACACAAAGTATTTCAACTTTAACACAAAAAAAGTGAATTGAGAAAGAATTACAAAAATTAGAAAAAAATCTCCAACTTGTCTATCTTTCCAATGTAGTTTTGAAGATAAAAAAGATGCCTATAAACGAAGGGCATAACATTTTCTGAATTACTGTCATGCCTCAGTATATCAGTAACAAACTACAAAGATTGTCGCTTGAACGCTAAGCACTCCGAGATGCTATGTCAACATTGCAAACATGTAGATCACAAATATATGTATACATTTACAAAGTGATACAGCAATATGAAAAAACTAAATTCCAATAAATTATTTCAATTTAATTGGGAGCTGCTCACTCAGTCTTTCATACCTCTAACCACACTTAATACAAATATGTAGAACAAACTGCCTTCTGCTACAACCAAATATCTAAATTTTTGACTCCTAAGTACAGAGCACCATTTTTCTGCAGTTCCTGTGTTTTCGTGCATAGCTGAGTTGCTTGGCCTTGTTTCCATGTCAGAGGACCACTTCTGACCAGACATCTCCGGACAGTAGTACCAGGGTCCCAGAGTTTTCTGCCAGTTATGAGCTGATGCCACTGCTGGATATTTTCTGATTGCATTGGTAAGTACGTATATTCCTTTTGCTGCACTAAGTTTACTTGGCCAACCACTTTATCTATGGTCCTCCGCGTTGCCAGTTTCTTTGTGCTTCTTCAAAAAAAGCTTTCACAGTATGTCTGGAAATCCCTGTCTGCCTTGAAGTGTCTGCTTAGGAGAGACCTTGCTGCAGCAGTGTATCTACATTGTGTTGTGCTCAGTCTTGCCTCATCTTGAGGTTTGGCTGTTCTTCACCAAGTTTTATTCCTCCTAGACAGCTGTTTCTGTTAATGATTGTGTTTTAACCTACATATTTAATTGGTGATCTTCAGCACCTGTTTAGTATAATTGTTTAATCACCTAGAAGAATTGATGCTGTTTTGGATGCAAAGGGTGGTCACAACAAATATTGATTTGATTTAGAATTTTCCTGTTCATTCACTTTGTATTTTGTTAATTGATAAAAATATACTATTAACATTTCTATTTTTGAAAGCGTTATTTACTGCATTTTTTCCACCTGCATAATACTTTTTCTCAGTACTGTATGTTTAGCAAAGAGCACAACATTAGCCATAAAAAACCTTATTGGGCAAACAACAGCAAACAACCTAATCTTTTGATGTATAACAAAGCATTTTGGTGTATCTCGGATAAGAAAAGAAGTAAGCATACTTAAATTAACCTATTTAAAGAAATAAACCTAGTCATTTTTGAATAAACAGGTATGATTGTATTAAAAGGAAATCAAAATAGGTATGTTCATTTGAAACCACTAATTTATTTTCAATGAAAATGTTCTTTTAAGTGTTCTTTCACATGCACAGGGTATAGTGTAATTTTTGAATGTCTGTGTGTGGGGGAGACAAGTGTATGTAATGTTTATAAATGTAAAATAAGAAGTGTAATTTGTAATCAAATCCCTGCAGAAGTGTAGTCAAGAATTGCTTTTTACAAACAACTCATTTCATTTTTTAATCCTCTATTTCTAAACCCTGCAAATAATGGGGTAAACTGAACAAACCATGTATTAGTTATTAACAAACTACTTGATCCATACATATGGTATGGAAAACACTTTAGGTAACCAAATTGCTTGCAAATGTATAGGTCAATGATATTTAAATCTGCATCTCATTTATAATGCATACTAGCAATGCAGTTCGCACACATTAAAAATACATGCATTGTAGATATGTGATCTAGGGTATATGCAGTACGTCAACAGGTTAGCGATCATGTTGTTGATTTTTTTTTTTATAAGGGGCAAAATGTAACCCACCACCCACACTCTGTCCTGAGCAGCCCCCAAATATAGTTACAATATATGTTTTACAATTAAGGTAATGTTGGTCCCCTCCATCCTGATTACGTGGCTTGGTAAGGGCGTCCTGGTGGCATAATAGGCTGTGTGCACTGCTTACTCTTCTACCCGAAGAAGTCCCGAGCTCCCCTGTGAGTCAAATTGCCAGAATGTCATGCGACACCCATATAGGCAACTTTATCTGGCATACCAGGAGGCGTATATGCTCATTCATGCGCTTAGGACTGCACTGCTGTGAAATCACCTATGAAAAGGAGTGGTTTATATTAAGGGGAATCCAGCCCTGGGTTATGACAAGACACGGAATAATGTCCATTAAGCCTGAGGAAACTTTACCTTCAATTTTTTCCCATGACTCACATTAATGTGGCCCGACAAAACAGGAAACAGACATTAAAGGCAAACATTAAAAGAAGACACATATTTAATCAATAAAGCTTTTTTTTATACTTAATCCTATAATAATTTACATTTCCATCACAATGTTGTGACATAATGAATATAGCTTACGTAACATAATTACTTCGCTTTCTGTACATATATTACAATGAATTCAATACTAAATTATATTTAGATAGAAAATTCTAAACATAATAAATATTGTTTACACGGAGAGGTTTCAATCAATCAATGTTTTCCAGCTCGTTCTCTTGACAAGCATCTCTCCGGATAACACCGTACATTCGGAACACGTCCGAATAATGAAGAAAATCTTGGAGACAGGAAGGAAGAGCAAGATGACTTATGCATTCGCTGGGTTGCGAATGTCCACTTTGTAAGACAGAACGAATCTCGAGGCGGCAGAGGTGCATAAGTGTTGGTAAGGATGCTATGCAAAGTGAAAAGGAAAAAAAATGATGCACAAATTGAATTCAATTAAACTAAGTAATAATTAGCTTTTCACAAACACTGTTTAGAGAATTGCTGTAAAAAGTGCTCCATGATGTCCAAGTATTTAGTGCCCATTGCATTACTTCTATACATTGTCATTTTGTGTCGTTTTGGCATTGACTGAATAACTACATTTATTTAAAAAGGGAGAGAAAGTCTACTAGCATCAGAGCCAGCTCAGGTCCAAACATTAAGAGGAAGCAGGGAGGAGCCCGACGGATTTCATAACTTCGCTTTTCTAAAGAGCCTTTAACTACTTGTGGCTTTATTTAATTATAACAGTATTTATTTGTCCCTGACAGCTAAAATAATCAATTTACAAATCATTTAACCCAAGTTTTCATAACTTAAAGACCTAGACAAAGTCTTTGACCTGAAAGTGACCGGATGTATAGAAATGCGTCGGACTGGTGGAGGTGATGAATTTGACATGAATTGATTGCACACGGTGTCACTATTTCCTTTTCTCTCTGTTGCGAGATTGTTTTTTTTTTTTTTGTTGTTCTTTACGGACTTTTAACTCAGGAAGTTTTCATTATAAATAGGGTTTTTAATTTGCATTTATTGGTAGTTGTGTTAACTGTCTTTCCGTTCCCCTCTTTGAAGTATACCTATAGCTTATTTAAAAAATGACACACAGGGATCTAGTCACTAAAAAGTGAACTGAAAATATCGGTCGTTACTAGTAGAGATTGAAATTGTAGGCAAGTTGGACACTTTTTTCGCTCTTTGCTGCTAAAACAAGAGACTTTTATTTATTTTTTTAAATGTACATTTCTGTGGCCGCATTCATCCAAGTCGAAATGGTAGCCTCAAACACCTTATTATTTCCTATCGGGCATTTGAATCTACCAATTCGAAAATGTAACCTTAAAATGCCTATTATTTCTTATATGGAACATCATGGTACAGTTTCATGTCCACATTGTGGATAGCAACATTAATTGTCAATGACCCACTGTCCACTGTGGATAAGTAATGGTATCTTTACATATGTGAGTGTGCTACCGTGCAACAGAACACAGAATTCAAAAATGTCCATGTGGCCTTCTGACCACGTAGCAGATCATCACAGGATACCACCATTGCAATAGGCCACCACACTCCATCGTACCAGCTTTGTACACCCATCACTTGTTAATGCAGTGGTCGCATAAAATACATAAGGTGGCAAGTCCAGTAGCAGTGGTGATCTCTAATACTGAAGTGATATTAGTCCTGATCTTGACCAAATTTGTCTCAGATCTGGGCTTCATGAATAGACACCAAAGTATATTTAGTTCACATATTCGCTATAATATCCATTATTATTATTTTTGAGGTGGGAGGAGACTTCAAATAAAGTGATTCGTATTTTGGAATGTTTTCTTCCCTACTGCTAGTGATTACTTTATAAACTCTGCTTTCAGCTAGGAAACTGTGAAGCCCATTTTTCACAGTCCTTATTTCTAATCTTTGTGCGGAGCTTTCTCACGCCTCAAGGCACTCCAAGGATTAAAACATAATTTTCTTGAAAATTGTTGAAATGCCACAATCAAAACAAAGATGCTGGCAGATATACTCGACACTCTCTCTGACTGAAAAGGCATGATATCACTATTTTTATTTACCTGTATTCTCACACGTTATCTATCCTTTGTAAGGAATAAAATCACTGTCTGAAGCTCTCCCAGAATACAGTGATCCTTAGGAAGAAGTCTTACACTGGGATTATATTTTTACATTTTTAAGGATTAAAATTTGAATATGTTTTAGAAATGAAATTGGGTCTCTATTCTTATTACTCAGTCTTAAACTAAACAGTTACAATGTGTTCTGAAAGGTACCACACGCTTTATCATTGTAAGGCTTGTTAGACAAGATAAAGCTTCTTCACCAACTTTAAGTACTGACAGAAATCTCTGAAAACAGTATCTTTTACAGAGTCTGTCAGGGCTGGGTTATAAAACAAGTTACTGCTCTACTGTAGACCATTTCTTAACTCAAGAAGTTTAGCTGGAGGCTGTTCCATACATCCACTACCCTCTCAGTAAAATAATACTTCCTGGTATTACTTTAAAATCGTTGCCCCTCTAATTTAAGACTATGTCCTCTAGTTGTGGTAGTTTTTCTTCTTTTAAATATACTCTCTTCCTTTACTGTGTTGATTCCCTTTATGTATTTAAATGTTTCTATCATATCCCCCCTGTTACTTCTTTCCTCCAAGCTATACATGTTAAGATGCTTTAACCTTTCCTGGTAAGTTTTATCCTTCAACCCATGAACCAGTTTAGTAGCCCTTCTCTGATCTCTCTCCAAAGTATCAATATCCTTCTGGAGATATGGTCTCCAGTACTGTGTACAATATTCCAAGCGAAGTCTCACCAGTGCATGCTGCTCCGTCAATATGGCTAAGTCCTCTGCCGGTCTGAGCTTCGGAAGTGAAAGTAACTTCACTTCCGTCGCTCTGAATATGCTACTTGACTACCCCTAGTGGTAGTTTAGTAGCATTGCAATGGGAAATATTTAAAATAAATATTTAATTAATTAAAAACAGGTTATTTAGCTATATTAGCCTATAGGGTTAAAATTAAATATTTTTTAGCATAAGGGATAGGGTTAAAATTAAATTAAAGTTAAAAAAATATTAAGGGATATAATAAGGATTAGAGTTGGGGTTAAATTTAGTGTTAGGGTTACATTTTGGGTTCGGGTTGGGGTCAAAAGATCAATATAGGAAAAAAACAAAAAACACTTTTTGGTTTTTGCCCCATAACTCGCAAAAAATTACCGAAAAATATAGAAACATGCATATTTTTGAACTCGGAAGAACATTTAGAAACTATTTAGACGGGGTCTTTTTTAATGATTTTATTTGTGTAAATTATATTTTAGGTCAAAGTTAGAAAAAGTGGGTTTTTTTAAATTTTTCATCATATTTTATGATTTTTTTGTAGTAAATTATAAGATATGATGAACATAATGGTATCTAATGAAAGCCCTTCTTATGACGATAAAAACAACATATAATTTGTGTGGGTACTGTATGTGAGAAAGAACAAAATTACAGCTAAACACAAACACCCTAGAAATGTCAAAACAGCCATTGTCACCAAGGGAAAGTAAAGGTGAAAATGTCTTGTCACTAAGGGGTTAATAATAGACCATTTGTACCATTTCATGGTTTGAAAGAATTGGCTACACTTTGAGGCTATGCAAATAAAAATAGACACAAGGAAATACGTTTTTGCAGTTAAAGGAGAAGAAATGTGCAGGCGGTTTGTATTTCTAGCCTCGTTCTGTACTGTAGCCGTCAGTAAATGCCCTGAAGAGCTGTTTCATCCTCTAATCATTGTAAACCAAAGCACACAGAATTCATCTAACGTTTGTTTGCTTACCAAAATGCTTCGGTGGAATCCAGGTGGAACTGTGTGCGTGGGCAGACAAGATCCGATCCACATCTGGAGAAAGCCTTTTCCAATTAGTGAACTCCAGAGTGAAATTAAGAATGTCATCATTTACAGAACGAATCCTGCACAACAAAAATTATAATGAGCTTTATTAAAATAAGCACTGGGCTAGTAAAGCATGAAAACAACCTGGCAAAATTGTTTTTGTTTTAATTTGCTAAATTGTACATGGGCAGAGGTCCACAAAACAATCAAGAATGGTAACATTTTTTTCTGAGCGCAATATGATACACTAACAAACATTATACGATCCGTGAAAATGAACATGTACTGAAGCTAGGTTTAGACTAAAAATAATCTATTGTGTTAGCAAAATTGAGAACAAATGCATAAATTAACAGAAAAGAGTGCTTTAACCCATTCAGGACAATGCCCGTACATGTATGGGCTCCCAATGCAATGCATTGGAGACAAGGCCGGTACATGTAGGGGCTGCGTTTAAAATAGCGCAATCGCTGCGTTTTTGACGCGTTTCGCGCTATTTTAGGCTTTGCTGGATGCTTCACGAGTGAAGGTATCCAGCAAAGAAAAGAAAAAATAGACCCTGGGTACGCCCATGGGTGGTCTTAAAGTGACAGGCTAGTGACAATAGTCACTGACCGGTCAATCATGCCCCCTCACCCTCCTCACCCCCAGCTAAAGTAGAAAAAGCTATTGTCCACAACGGACATCAAAACAAAGAATACCATTGTCCTGAAGGGGTTAACTTTGTCTGTGGTGTCTCCGGTTTATGACATCGCTCGGTAGGGCTAAATATGCATTTAGCTCATTTAAATCAAATAAAATGAAGCCAACAGACAGAGCTACAAACAGATCTCATACAAGATACTAGTAATTACTTAAGATCCATTAAAGATGCAATTCAGTATTTCAATATCTACTATGTTTGTTTTCTCTTGTTTACAAAAACTGCTTTTTTTGGATTAGTATGAAGGCATTCTTCCTGCCTTCCCCAGACAGCACCCATTAACAAGAGATTGTATGGCAGTACATTTTAAATACACACACATGCCGCATATAAATAATACACTTTATAGATTGCACTTAAGGTGTACAGGCATGTGTTGTAATACAGAGAGTGGGGACTGTACCATGTGCCTTCTCAATATGAATAGGTATTTGTATTGCAAACATTATGTTCTAAATATAAACAAAAATATACATAGGAAAAAATAAAAATGGATTTGTGAACAAATGGAGAGATCAAGTAGAAGGAACACTGTACACAGTTCTCTCTGTGTTGATGGTGTACCATTTGAAAGCCTTGTTTAATCATCACAACAGACAACATACAGGCAGCAGAAATAAGAGCTGTCCTAGTATCTATATAAAGTCAAGTTAGCCCTTTTCTGTGAGAAATTGCAATGGCCTCTTCAAAAGGTGAGGGCAACTTGCTTTGCTGTGACTGAGTTATAGGATATTTCCTCTGATCATCTTGCTGCAGATAAACTCAGCCAGTTCGATAGGGACAGATAAGTATGGCTGCACATGTGATGCAGAAGAGCAGAATCATAGTAGGTCACAGGCAATAAAAGCAAGTTAAGAGTAGGGCAGATATAAGGGCTTTGTGAGGAAATAAATACAGGGACTCTCTTGTATGTGACACAACTGTGTCATCATATACTAGTAAAGAGTATAATGTTTTTTTTTTTTAAATACAAAATATGCAGGCAGCATGAAAGCATATAGTATGGCTTGACAAAGTTCAGGAGCTCCCCCTAGTGCTTGCTCATAACTTGTTTTAACATGTTTTAGAGTAGAGTTTCCTTTCATTGGCTCCAAAAATAACTAGGCTGCCATTGGATTTAGTCAGTTTGCCTCCGGAAGTCTATAAATATTTGTCAAGCCCTGGTGTACAGCACTGCCCATGTGACCCAGCATCACCAAGATTGGAGCGCTTTCTATATTGGGCTATGGGAGCGGTTAGGAATTAAAAATACTTGCTTAAAATGACTTTTACAGCAAACTGGCCAACAGTTTTGAAAGCAGATATGTCAGCCCTCAAAATGGTTACCATACAGGAGGCAGCCATATTGGTTTGAGAGCACATTCATTTATGTGGGAATACCTAATTTGGTAGCTTCAAAAGCAGGTGAGAGAGGAAGGGAGGTGACCTCAGGACAGCTGAAGGACTTTTAGAGTAAAAAATTCATTATACAACCTACTGTGGCAACTCCCATCACACGGGAGTCACAATCCCACTTTTTGGGGATATATAACTCGCCCAGACATCTAGCATGTTGGTGCACTTACTAAAACTGATCAATAGCAGCTTGCTTAAGGTGTATTTTGGTTTAAAAAGCTGGTACCAAACAAATGGACAAATACAGCATCACAGCATGACACATTGTGTTCAGGTAATTTGTAAGCTTATGATTAAGTGCATTTGCTGTGTGAAACGCGTCAAGCTGTGCTCCCTTATCTGTCCATTTGTTTGGAGTCGGAATATTAAAGTGACTTCCACTGAAGCAAGCTGCTATTGCCAAATTTATTTCTGACTATACACTAAGAAGCTGTATGTTCTAATGAATAATGATACAGGAGTCAAAGGCATAAGGGCCTCTAATAAAATACTCTCCTGATGATCAGTAGACTCACAATGAATCCAGTTAGCCATATCTAATAAAACATAACCAGTTACCCAACATTTTAAGGTGATTTTCTATAGAGAATTCACAGCAAAAATAATAATTAGCAAATTATTAAAATAAAGGAGATGAATTAGTCTACCTTTAGTTCATCCTCTTCCTCATCCTGTATTTGTTTATTTAAAAAACACTATATAATCTGTAATTGTCCTATTCAATTTACCATCACTTTGCAATTTCCTTCCTATATGGCTCCATATTGATAATAGGGCCAACAGTTATTGGTGGGGATATACCATGTGCTTGAATGATCATGTGATCATGACAGTGTGCAAGTGGCATTTGATTGGCTCACAAGAGGAAGATGGGGAAGACCAGAACATGAAAAGCCGACGCAGAGGATTCTGTCCGGCAGAGAGGCTGCAAACTACTCACATGAACACGTAGGTGTTGAAGAGTTAATTAAAAATAATGATATCTAATGCAAGGTTTATACACAAGTGAAATGTATACATTTGCACACAATAGGACAGTGATATTATAAACACTCTGCTGAGCTAATATTTTGACCATTGCTTTCAGCAGGCAGCTGTACAACCATAAAAAGAAAGCCTAATAAAGCAGCTGTACACATGGCATTTACTTTTGATTGTTCTCATTATTTTCCAGCGTGACAAAATCTAAACTCAAAAAAATGAGAGAGGTTGAAGTTAGAGAGATTTACTTGGTAAAATAATTGCCTGTCACAATACAGCCTGCAAATTGCATATTCTGAAAGGGCTTTAGACAGGCGTTCTATATAAAATGCTTGCAAATCAGACAAAGTAGGTAGGTAAAACAAATTAAAAGTGTTTTAACAAGAATACGAAATGTTTACTAATTAAGCTTACTACAATGCATTCATTCGGCTGGGCCTCGATATTTATTCCAGAAGCCATTGTTTCGGAATGATGAGAAACTTAAATATATGATGTTTGAAGCGCTAAGGCTAAATTATAATTGCAGAAGGATTAATCTAAGGATGTGTGCATTTAAATCGTGGAAAATGTCTGTTTTGGTTCCATATCCTAATACACTTTAGATTTTCGGAAGGAAACAGAATCTAATTAATATGTGGAGTATGGGTGACAATGTATTGAATAAGTGGATGCTTGCCCTCTAGTAAGTGCAAACTGTCACAACCCTACATGACTACCAAAAGATTAGTGCACACATTCCAAAATGTTCGCTGTGCATTGTGTAAGAGTTGTTGTGCATTGGAGTGCCATTACACAGGCATAGGTCTAATCCTTATCTGCATGCAAATTATGTGTGTGGTGTTGGTGTATATGGTTATCTGTGTTCGCGGTACCCAAGATCTTCTGAAACGTACCCAGTTTATAATCAGCTAACAAAAATATATACATTTTCCATAATAGTGTCAATCCAGTAATCACATGCTTTTGGCATGCCCGTATGTGAATTCACATACACAAAACAATCGACTGCTTCCATTTCTGTCTGAAGACCCTACCAATCCCAAATGGAAAGCCCTTTCCCGAGGGGATATAGTGGGTTCACAGACTAGACACCTGGATACATATACATAATGTATATTTGTTTTGTGAGGTTTCTTTCTTTGTGTGATGGTTTGCACAGCATGTGCAAAAAGATGCCATCAATTGAAATGTTGTGCTGTTACTGAACAGACAATGAAACACATACGATGAAATAAAAGAAAAAAAAAACCAGCGCTCAGGAATATGGGGGGATTGGGGGGGGGGGGGAGAATACCCCATTATCAAATGTACAAATATAGTTTGATGTGATGTTAAGTCTTTATCATAGATTTTAAGACAAATTGCACCTCTTACCACTCATGGTCCAAGATATTTAGAGGACTGAGCCCTGCGAGCAGTAAATAGGGCAGCCATTCATTGCAGTCATGCTGGATCTTAGTGGAATGTAGCTTCAAATGGTCCATCTCATCCTCGGATGGCAATGGGCAATGTCGGTTTAACAGGAAACGAAACAATGAAAAATGGCTGCATTCTAAGCATTTCCACAAATACATGCTCGACAGCTGGAAACCGTACTTCACAAGCAAAGGCACCGTCTCAAAGTTCCTGTAATACATGGGAAACAATGAAACACCTTGGGTTTAAAAAGTGCTGAGCACAGGCACAAAGTGATGACCTCATTAGTGTATAATAAACATGAATAGGTATTAAAAATATATAAAACAAACCTTGAAGCTCCCTCATAAAATAAAAATCAGCTCTAACCACTGTGTCCATTTTGAGCTTAGTGTCAATATGATTGTTATTCAACTCACATACTGTTCTATGCCCTAAATACTAAAATGCAGCGAGACAACTGTCTACTGCAGTCAATAGACGCTGTATGTACAAAATGCAGTCAGCCTGACAGAAATCAGAGCCAATGGCTGAGAAACAAATGAATATCGCACAGGCCAGTGGTTATTGTTACACAAATAAGACCTGAACATGTTTTCGTAAGTTAAATAAATTATAATGGAAATAATTTATAAGCCAAATATTTATTGCATGTTTTCTGAGGATTTAGAAAATCTAAAGAAAATCTTTAATTTTTTTAAAGAATCGGACAAAAAAAATGATAAGTACACTGAAAAAAACAACCCAAAATGGAACAGAAGATCAAGAAAGAAAACAAACACTAAAGAGAAATACAAAATAACACATAGCACCATACACTGAAGATAAAAATTTGAAGAAAAAACAACAACAAAAAAAAAAACAGACGTTACTCTAGTTATCCGTGTTTATTAAGCCATTTGCTGTAGACAAACAAAACAAGCTAATGATGTACAGGGATATCTGGAGGCATGCTCCAATTGATGCACTGTAAAACGCCATACAATAAACCTTAAGCGGAACTTCATTGCGAAGCTCATACATAATTTATAAGAGACCTGGCAGAGAACATGCTGGCTATTATCCAGGCCTACGTGTTCACATGTGCAACTAAGGATTTGGATGAGTTCCTGCCTCAAGCAATTTAATCCCATCCACAGCCTGACCACAGAAACATTAAGTATAATAGGTGTGTTATCATGCAAATGCTGTCATTAGGGGAAAATTCGGACTACTTTGGCTGCTTAAAGAATTCACGTTTGGGCAAAGTAATTAGTTCAGCCTAAACATTCATTTTTTGTTATTCAACCCTTCTTAAATTCCAGGGTCATGTTGTTACATTTCTGAATATACTGTAGGATTCTAGTCAGCAGACCTTATACCGCCCATTAAAACAGAAAATGTTTTATTGCATTTGAAGGAGAACATTACCGTGGGATTAAAAGATCTACAGATGATATCACAGACAAAAGGAAACATGCATTGTTTCCCAATTCTTTTCTTTGCCAATGCTTGCTTGTGCCTTGATGGGCTCTCTATCAATAAACAAAATCAAATGTGGCAAGTCCAGTTACTGTCAAGCTTTCAAATAATATGTGAAAACCTTCACGTCCAAAGGAAAGTCTAGAAAACACAGGTAAGCAATTCTAGCTCTGCAATTCACACACAGCAGCAGACTGGCTCATACGTACTTAAAAAGTGTCAGTTTAGCATCAGTTTCATTCAATTATAGTTTCATACCATCAGGTACCAAAGGACAGGGAGAGCGGATACTGCTACTGAAAAGAGTGGGAACCTGAATGCAATTATGTTTTCCAAGTCTCCACAACACTGGCGATTCCCAGAAGAATATTTAGGAAAATCATATATCACAATACAGACTCAGTAACTTTAATGTTAAAAAAGCCTTCCTAGCAGTGTGTGCATTGTTATTTGCACTTGTACGGTACCACTCTTGTAAAAATGACTATGTATCCCTTTATAGAGAATAAAATGAGCTCCTATACATTGTCCTTGACAAATTAATAACTAGTGTACAAAAATACTTCGAAGGATTTAGTTTTGTGCCCTGTTGCACAGAAGTTTGAAAGCAGGAATCCATCTGTCCCAATAGCTCATGAAATCATCTTCCCAGAATGCTTTGCATGACACCCGCACACTAAGCATGGTGTGATGCTGCTGCCAGCATTAAGAGGCCATCAGAGGGGTGCCTTGCATGTTGGTGGATCCTGAGTGCAATGCTGCAGGAGACGGCAGTGCCCTCTAGGTAAGTATTACTCTACATATTTGCTGCTGATCTACCTGAGGTTGAACGTGTTATCTACAAGTATTGTAGATGACAGGGTCACTTTAATATTTAGATTTCAGCCTCCACAATACAAAACCAAAACATATCTATATTGTTTGATTGATAATGGACATGCTAGAAGAAATTAATAAACAGGGCTACTTAAATAGTTCTGTCTTGACCCATTCACTTCCAACAATATGCATTTATGTATATGTAGTACTTGCCCCTTTAAAAAAAAAAAAAGCAACTGCGCTTGCCGGCAGAGACAGAGGTGAGAGGAGATAGAAGATCCCCCCTCACCATTCGCTCTGCCTGCCTGCCAGTTGCACAGGGAGCCGAACAGGCAGCACAGAGAAACCTCTGTGCCGTCTGTTCGGCTCCCTGTGCAGTGTGGTAGGGAAGTGCCGATAGGTCACATGACCGGCGCTCTGACGTCAGAAGCGCGCTGGGTCACGTGACCTCTCTGCACAACCGCTGGGGAGCCGAACAGGCAGCATGGAGGACACCATGCTGCCTGCCACTAGCCACCAGGGAAAAAAGTAAGTGCTGGGGGCAGATTAAATGGCAAATACAGGCATATTATTGGGCAAATTGGCTGGGGCATATTAAATGGAAAATAATACCGGCATAATATTGGGCAAATTGTCAGAGGCAGATTAAATGGCAAATACTGGCATTGGGCAAATTGGCTGGGGCTTATTAATGGCAAATAATACTGACATATTATTAGGCAAATTGGCTGGGGCATATTAACCTCTTCGTGACGTTAGGACGTACTATGCCGTCCTGAGTTTAAGTGCCTAAAAGTCGTTAGGACGGCATAGTACGTCCTGTGTTAAACAGCTCATCGCAGCTCCCCGTGATGAGCTGTTCTCGGATCCCGCTGCAGGCACTTGCAGTGGGATCCCACCTGTCAGATGAGGCCACTTTGTGTGGCCTCAGTCTGACACGGGAAATTTAGCCGGTGCACAAAAACGAGCACTGGCTACATTTCTCTAAATCGCGCCATGCCCAAACTTCCGGGTTCGGGCACGCCTCTGTGACATCACACGTGGCTCCCGGAGGTCTCACGATTTTTTGGCAGGGACCCACCGGGTCTATTAAGAACCTGATCGAGTCTCTGCCATAGTGTTCCTGGCTGTGGCCAGGAACAAATCGTGACGTTTTGGTGCTTGCGTCATTTAGGACGCAAGCACAATGCGTCACGAAGGGGTTAATGGCAAATAATACTGGCATATTATTGGGCAAACTGGCTGGGGCATATTAATGGCAAATAATACTGGCATATTATTGGGCAAATTGGCTGGGGAATATTATGCCAGTATATTAATACTGGCAATGTGTATGTAATGGGGTGATGGGGGCATGTAAATGGGGTGATGGGGCATGTCCTTGGTGTGCAACGTTGGTTATGGGTCATGTCGTGGGTGTGCCCAAATTTTGTCTGCCTAGGGCAGCACAAAACCAAGATGCACCACTGGTACTTGCATGATATCTCCCATAATTTGAGCCTCCCCTCAACTTTTTATTATGAAATGGGCAATCCCAGCACCTAGAGCGGGCAATAAGAAAGTCCCCTTTAAAATCCTCATCTCTATCCTAACTTCCCCAACATGCCAAGCGTGCAACAACAAAAAAGCACCCTCACAGATGATAATTAAATAGATAGCATAGAATGTCCCCTTTAAAAAGTTTCCTAACCTCCTCCTAGCATGTTACCAGATAAGGCCAGCTAGCCATTAAGCGAACCAGTGAAAATAATTCACACAGTAGATTTCCATGGACCACTTTGCTCTTTAAAACAAAGATGTAAACATTTGTTAGATAAGCATTATATAGCAGGGTAACAAAGACATCTGAAAAGGCAAGATGTAGGTGGAAGATCCCCTGTAAAAAATGCTCAAGTAGGTCGCCTTTCAACTGAGTAATACAATGGCTCCAGCCTATAAAATGCTACTTTGAAATTCAACTTCAAAGTTTTCAATGAAGTGTAGGTTTGGCCATTCCATGTACTTCCCATTGACCCATTACTACTGTAAGCTTCAGTATCTCCTCCGAGCCGTCCATTTAACTGGCACACAAATACTTCTTAAACCACGGAAGGTGCTTTTGCCCTCATCCCTTAAAAGGTTAATGAACTGTGACGACTAAAGCCACTACAAGATATAATATGCATACCTTCTTTGAAAGGCCATACACATTGGTGTCCTGCAGCTAAAAAGTGGGCAGTCCTGCGCTTCAGGACAGTAGCCCCCTTTAAGCAACATCTCCAAGCACTCTCTGTGTCCTCCATATACTGCCGAGTATACAGGACTCACTTTATCTTTCCCGGTGTCACACATTCGATCCGTTACTGGCAGCAGCAGGGCCAAAGTCCTGTACAAAAAAAAAACAAAAAACATCCATCTCTCTTTGAAGCCATCTATAGCTGTATGAGACAAGGCCCAAGAGACTGTGTTCATTGGATCCATCAATTATTTATTTTGCCCCCAGATAAAAATAAAGGAGCAGTGAATTAGGTATGATAACTGTACTATTTATTTAATTAATTTCACCGCAGTTAGGAGCATTAAGCTGCTCTGTGAATAGTTACTCCCTGCCAAAGTAGAGATTCTACCATCATTAAATACCCATTAGTACTTTAAACAAGCAAGTACATGTTCAACTCTCACAAGTAAATAAAATCGATTACAATATATTTAGCAGAAATGGAATGGAATGTAAAAAAAAGAACTAAACAAATAAATCAGATTTGTAATTACCGTATGAGATTACTACAAACTCTTTCATTGAACCCAGAGATCACAGGACTTACTTGCTTCGCCCCATTTGAGCTGCTGCGTGAATTGGCAGCTGCCAACTCTCATCATTGCAGTAAAGGTTTGGATCGGCTCCCCTGACCAGTAACAGTTCTGCGCATTTATCATGGCCTTCCTGAGCCGCGATGAATAATGGCGTCGCCTTGTCCTTGGCCTGGCAGTTGATATCCGCACCTGATACATAATAAAGCTCTTAATAGGAAAGCATTTGCAAAAATGAGGTTGATGAACAAATATTGCAGCGTTAATGAGGCATCCACGGTAACCATATGGCTGAAATCAATTTTATTATCTCTTTACGCATGTTTACTTTAACTTACCAGCGAGACAGGAATACTCCATGCTTTTACAGAGCAAAATAAAAATTGTTTACCATTGACGCCCATTTAAAAATAGTAAGAATGTTGATTTCTCAAAATCTCTTTTTTATGGTTCACGTGACATTACAGATGGCTAGAGGTTTCTAAATATAGAAATGCACTCGAGATGATACTTGTCATTTACATAAGTGCATACACTATGGTCTCTTTGCACGTCTCAAGGATGTATAATTGCTGAGAGCAGACAAAAGTCTCATTTATAGACAAGATGTGCCACAGAGGGAGCTAGTGTGTCACCAGCACTAAGAACAGTTGTATTAAGTCAACTCCTTTTACTCCATTATTAAGTGATACATGATTTATAGTAGGGGCATCCAAGTTTGATCTGAAGTGGGCCACATAATCAGAAATGCAAGTGTGTACAGGGCCGCATACTTTTTATATTTCTTTTTATTTACAGTAATGGTGAAGAATAGCGTGAGCCATAGAAACATGTTTTGTTGTTTAGCAGTGCTATAATAGGAATCAAAAACAGTTTACATCAACTGTACTCAAACCAAACCATGCATTTGTAGGGTTAATGAGTTAAAAGTTAAGTGGGTCGCACCTTACTGTCACAATTTGGCCCACGGGCCGCATGTTGAGCCGCCCCTGATCTATGGGAAACCTGTGTGTTCACAAAATGTTGTAGTAGGAGAATTAGGAAGTCTTGTGCCAAGCAGGCAAATAACAAAACAACTATAATGTATTAGATGCTTTCAACAGAAAAAAAACATATTGGGAATTATATAATAATACAAAAGGATATATTCATTAATACTGTAGTATCTACGGTATATTCCAAATAGGCTTCAATTACTCATAAATATGAGGTTAGCTGCTTCAGCTGACCCTCCCACCCAGGTTTTGGCTTGAGTCTGGGGGGGGGGGGGGGGGGGGGAATAAAGCAACATTGCAAAGCATTACAAAAAAGCAAAATGTCAAATGATAGCGATGCTTGCAATGTGTGTATAAATATATGGTCCATAAGCCTGCAGTTTGTTTTTTAATCCTGTGTAGGGTTGTCAGGTTAGCCAGCATCTTACTGCAAATACAACTTGTACATGGCCGACTGCTGACTGTCGAAGACAAGTGTGTCCAGAGCTCACCAGTTATCTTATAAAAAAGTGGATCAAGAAAAAAAAAAACTTGGATTACTTAATTGTCTTTTGAACACATATGAATTACACCGTCTGCAGGGAAGCGTGGAGAAATGTGTCCATCCAAAAATGGCCAAATATACATATTAAATGCATGAAATCAGAAATAGGAGGAGTTAAGGTATATTCTGCATATGAGCAAGAAAACACTGGCAATTCAGATATAACATGTCTGATGAAGAGATTGCAGATGTCTTGAAAGCTTGCACTCTAAACCTACCTGTATCCTGCTTAGGATAGAACTAATAAAACAGTGGCATTTCTTTTTTTCTTGGAGAGGTCTTTTTAATGCTTTCAGGAATGATTGTGTAATTCGTGTAATGGTAAGCAACGATGATGATGCATAAACCTATAGCAATTTTTATGTCAATATAATGAGTCTGAATATTTAGTCACACGGAATATGCCAAATCATTTGCAAAGGACTAGAGGTTTGGCTTAAATACACGGCTGTATGTCCTCCATGTTACACTCATTTATTAATTACACGAGCCAGCTGGCTTTAAGAAATGGGAGCATTTCCCAGTAATGACTAGCATGGCTTTAGCATGGACAGTGTTCAAAGCAATTCAATTTCCTTATGGCTATTTCTTTTTTTTTTTTTTTTTTTAATTACATTTTCTATTCAAGGGATAATAAATGATACACACGGCAATCGCGGTTATAGGTTGATCAATTGCGAGCAACCTTGTTTTCTAAAGTAATGTTCGCTAGAAAGCAACAATTTACTCCTGTTGTGTTTACAGGAAACCTTTGGCTCATATCATGGTACAGCTCCAAATACAGATATTTGAAACCTACCATTGGAAAAGCTTGAAAGTACACCCAATGATATTTTTATTATATTGGATTCCACAGCATCTGAGAAATGTCAGCATTATATACACATAGAAACATTTAAATACATAAAGGGAATCAACACAGTAAAGGAAGAAAGTATATTTAAAAGAAGAAAAACTACCACAACTAGAGGACATAGTCTTAAATTAGAGGAGCAACGATTTAAAAGTAATATCAGGAAGTATTACTTTACTGAGAGGGTAGTGGATGTATGGAATAGCCTGCCAGCAGATGTGGTAGAGGTAAACACAGTCAAGGATTTTAAGCATGCGTGGGATAGACACAAGGCTAGCTATAAGACCGGGAACGGGGGACTAATAAAAGTACACAAAAAAAATTGGCCAGACTAGATGGATCGAATGGTTCTTATCTGCCGACACATTCTATGTTTCTATGTTTCTACATAGTGAAATATTTGGGGTTATTAATTCAATACTCTCACACACAAAAGTAATGGAACGTTAAGAAAAAGGTGCAACACTGTTTGGCAGATGTTCTCAGACACTTATCAGGTACATGGGTTGTATTTAGCACACAGTGTGCATTCACCTGACATTTGTCGGGAGTTTGCATTATTCATAATTTCCTCATGTTCCGCCTTTATTCATCCCGCCATCGTCTCTATCACACTCAAATCAAAGTAGGCCAATACTTTCAAGGGTCTACTCAATATAGACCAATCTGTCCAGGAAATGGATTTGGATCGGGTAAAAGTAGCAGAATTTTCCGAAATGACAGAACTTTGGCTACTCAATATCATTGTTTTCAAGATCGACTCGGAAACCAAAACATCGGAAGCATTTGGATTGGGCCAATTTAGCTATGAAAAGCATAGATTTTCAGTTTCCCAATATGTGCCGTTCAACCACATACACTTTCCAAATTTGCGGAACACGAAATTAGCACATATTGGATTCTCCAGATTTTTGTTGGAGAATTGAATAGAAAAAGTGTAGAAGAATTAAAGTAAACACGTTTTAAGCAAAAAATATCCATATATTAAGTGTTATATTTTATAATAGGAGATTCACAATAATGTAAACATTTTAAATTTTTATTTTGCTCTAGCCAAAGCCCTCCCATTGACTTCTATACCCCATAGAAGTCTATTAAGAAGACCGAGGCTAGGCTACCACTTTATTCTGGCCCATTTCGGTGTCGGGGGATATCAGTGTGTGGGATCGCCTATGATTTCCGAATTGTGGATATATTTGGAGGCACTTCAGAGCTTCCCGAGTAGCACAAAGTTCTAACCCCCATAACTAAAGCATGGTGTCTATTTATATCATCCCTAAAAGGGCCAGTTCAGGAATCAAAAATCTTGTAAACAAATATACCTTTTTTTGTCTTAATATGGTATTTAATGGCCTAAGTGTGGTGATCGTCCACATAGGATGGAGGAGCTTCTTCACACTGGAAAGATAAAAGTGAACCAGAGTGAACATATACCTCAAATAGGAGTCCAAATGGAATTTCTTCCATAACTTGGGAGATCGCATATTTAATGCTGATTAGTTATGTGCAGGGCTAGGCAAAATTTCCATACAAGGACACCAGTGTCCAGGCCAAAGTCTGTGAAGGACCATAGAACATCATTACATTCTCCAATACAAAGTTACGTAAATATCCACCATAAATAGCGTTCGACAACAAGACTACAATGTGTTGGGTGACAGCACTAGCTTCATTGTTACAAGTCAAATAATCAGGCTGGGAAGATTCAACTGAACTACACCTCTAAACAATACAAAAGCACCAAAAAAAAACTCACACACACCTGTGCAGAAGCAAGTACTTTGCACTATATGTGTTTAAAAAAAAAAAAAAAGCATACAGAAAACAAACATAAAACATGACATCTGTTGTGGCAAAGCCATGATCTTAATGCACACTATAAAAAATAAATGGCAGCAAGTAGCTTGCAGCTGCGAAAAGAACCAAGCAATTTGGGTGAAAGAACGTGTACATGAATGATGCATAACTGTGCCTGAAATATTCATACAACGGAGAGTGGGGAATCTCACCTTTGGCACGTTTATAAAGAAATGCAAAGAAGCAAGAGAACATAGAGTCATTTGGCATACACATGAAACATGGATTTAAAGTTACTTTGCTATATAAAGTCTTATGTGAGGAATGGAAATTAGTAGTGGGCCGGTAAGAAACATTGATTTTCTACGCTTTTTACACAGCGTTTACTAGTACCTTTTTCAGATGACTGGTCGACATGAATTGGATTTCTCCAATCCTTGCAATAAGTTTCATTGTATTTGTTTTTTGTGTTCTCCTTGATAGCAGTATAAATTAAAATGAATTTCCTGTGCCAAGGAAAACAGATGTTCACCTGCAAAGCTTGTAAGTGATTTCCAATAGCAGAGGATTACAAGAGAAGTCAAAACCAACTTCAAACGGGAAACTCGAGCTTCTAATCAAGTGAAGGCAGCATCCAAGGGGTATTAACACGTTACAATTCTCTGTGATTTTATGCGGTTTTACATGTTTTCTACAGTAGATCCTAATTAACAACAACATGGATAGGATATGAGGGTCTGATTTAACAAGAACAAAAAAAAAGGACATACATTTTATTTACTACCACTCTTTGTAACAATTGACAAGCACATCACAGGAAATCATTTCGTAAATGACAAAGGACATTTCTGGCACAGCATACTACGATAGGACTAAAAATGGCATAACCAAGTGCCTCCAGGATCTAGGCAATCCAGTCATGTCTGTGGAGGGTCCCTCCTTCAAATCCGAATCATGTGACAGCCAATCATATTACCTGGATATGCAAATTAGATACAGGTAGGCCCCACTATTTATATAGCGGGGCCTGGGACCCACAGACTAACATCGCAGCCTAAGCGGGATCGTGATGTTAGTCCTGAGATGTCACTATACTTCCGCAATACTGCTGACGTTTCTAGGTAGATATCATTATACTTCCACTTTATTGTGGAAGTTCTAGCGAGATCCAGTGCACAGGTGGCTTCATCAGAGCACTGCATTATAAGAGGAATCATGTTATAGCAGATGGGAAATACAGCAAAGCCTGTTATTTTGCTATTGAAATTTAATTTGCATATCAGCAAGCCACAAGGAGGAGACAACACATATGTTTAAAGCATATTTTTTTTCTCTTCTTTTATGCATTTGCATACAATTCTGCTAACACAATGTATGGATTATTTTTCAGTTTCTGTATTCACTGTATAAGTGACTTTTGACAGAATCCCTATACGTCAAAAGGGATTATACGTTATATACGTTATATCCCTATATAATGCACCTACAGAGAATTCAGACTCTGGAGTTCTGCTACTGCTCAAATTCTTGTCATGTAAGGTGCTTCACCTGGCCTCTACCACCACATTCCTTTCTGTGCAGGTTTACAATTCATCCAGGTGCAGATTAATAGTTTAAGTAAGCTCTTGCCAGAATCGCCTTGCCATCACAGATTTTGTCTGTAATGGATATGCGAGTCTGGCAAGAGTTTAATAAGCGGTGGGCATACTAGATTAAAATTTGGCTTCAACCATATCAATAATAATACATAAAGTTTGCAAGATTGAAAGGATCATTCAGTCTAGAAAAATAACAGGACAAATAAATGCTGACACTTTAATAATGAATATGAGGTTTCTCAGGTTTTTTTTTAGAATAGTCTTTGCAAAACTGAACATGCTCACAGGTTTCCTGCTCTACCTCTCTGAGTTCAGATAAACTGTCTTTTTGCCATGTGAACAACAGCAGGGAGTGAGCTAGTAAATGCTAAAACAGATTCTTAAAGGTGTGCTGCATATATTTTTACAATTAGGCAAGTTAGACACCATTTGATGCATCAAGGGTAGTTTGATGACAGGCCTGTCCTTTAAAGACTGGCACACATGATTGGTCACATTTGAATAATTATGGCCGTATTTCTACTGATATTCTGCTTCTGTTTGCTATCCAAAGCACACTAACAAAACTCAGAAACTAATTATACATTATATGCATCATAGATGACTGCAGGGAGCAACTAATCCCTTTACTACTAAGTTAAATATCTGTAAATCATTTACACAGTATGAAGGGGAAAAAAGCAGACAGTATAGACAATTTTAAATAGATACACAGAATGAGGAAAAATAGCTTAGTGGGAAACGGGTGCAATTTCTTAAAGGGACACCACAAACTATTTTTATTTTTTTTAAATTCTAGATGGTCAAGAAGGTTACATTCATTTATTCCTATTTTGTACCAGTAGTGTATCTTCCACAAGGCAAACAAGGCACTCGCCTAGGGCAGCACTTTGCCAGAGGGTGTTAATGCACACTTCTGGTGCTTCAAACATTTTCGCTCCCTCCCCCACCGTTCAGCAAGCTTTAACTCCTTCCAGTTAATCGGGGTGATGGGGGCATGTAATGGACGTGGTGGGGGTATGTAATGAGGGTGATGGTGGGATGTAATGGGGGTGATGGGGCATTTAGTGTGTATGCAATGTGGGTGACGGGTGCATGTAATGGGGTTATTGGGCATTTAATGTGTGTGCAACGTGGGTGATGGGTCATGTCGTAGGTGTGCAACGTGGGTGGGAGTGTGCCGAAATTTTGTCTGCCTAGGGCAGCACAAAACCAAGATACCCCACTGTTTTGAACGGTCCGCTTTTGGAACATCCACTTTGAAAGCGTGGTTCAAAACAGTCCCATTCCAGAATCAAGGTCGTTTTATTCAGTGGGCAATGTGGGCATTTGCCCAGGGTCCATTATTACACGGGGGCAGCACCCGAGGCAGACCACGCCTACCAGATGACTGGAGGAATTAAGTTAATATATTTGTATCCACAAAAACTGGATAGGGCCTCTAAATGGGAAGCAATACTCTTATTTGCATCCACATTTACAATCTGAAGAAGAATTTGGGTAGAATCCAGCTATGTAGAGGTCACCAGTCAACACTGGAATGTTTGTTTGGGAGAGTTCCTGGTTGTTCAACTATCTAGCAGTGCCCTTCAAAATATTCATGGCATCAAGCCATTGTTTAAAGAAATGGTGAAGTTTTATATATTTTCCACACTATATCATAAAGTGTAGTTTCATTGATAAGGTTAAAAAGGGTATTAGATTATAATATAAAGATAACATATCTTAGCACTAGTTGTGCTCAAATACATTTCTGTTCAAAGACTGACAAGGTGGACTTTGATTAATGCACTTTACAAAAAAGTATTAATTAATTTATGGAACACCCAGTTCACATAGACACATAGTTCTACCTGGGAGTAGCAAGGGTCTATAATATTCTACCTCTTTAAGGGAGAGTCTAGACCCTAACTCAATTTGGTGCAAGATGAAGATTACTGTTTGTATGGTGCACAGGCTTTTTTACTAGTGTGATTTGATGCAGGCATTAAATCACATTTTTAATATTTGAATCAAGCCATCCCCAGTGATTACTCTGCATGTTTACAGTTTACTGCAGGTGTGGCAGCACTGATTATATAACATTTTGTTTAATTTAGTCACTTCCTGTGCTCCTCAAACTTAATACATTGTGTGGACTCCAAGTGACCTTGCTCTTGTACAAAGTTCAGCACATTGTCTGATGACATCACTAGCGAGACAGGAAATTCCATTAATTTGAATTAAATTATTTTCATTGGTTCCTGCAGCAAAAAAAAAAAAAAAAAGGAAATAGCTTTTAGCTAGTTCATCTAGCTGTAAGTATTTTATATTTTAAGCAATGCAAAATATAAAACATGCATTTTAAAGTTCTTTGTGAGTACATTAATGTGCACTACCTTTTGTATGATGCATTTTGGGCACTAGACAGCCCCCTAAAGCCATGGGGGGAATTTGTCTAAAAACCTGGAGTTGTGTCCTATAAATACCCAAAATGGAACATTTAAAATAAAGGATAACAAATGGTGAATTTCCATAGCAATGTATAGCTCATGTTTTTGTACACAAAACATACATAACATAATCATATCATTTTTGTCAGAGCTGCAGCCATAAACAGTCCTTGGACTGTGCTTTCCAAAATGGTTATGAAATTATGTCACCACTGTACTGAAAAGCTTTTGCAGGACATCACCTCTTTGATTTTTAGAGCAGAAACAAAGTACACTGGGGTTTAACCTTCTTTAAATTAAACCTGTGATTAAAAAAAAAACCTTACTGGGATGTTCAATGCACGTTAAAAATACTTCCACATTGTGTAAGCTGAAGAGCTGGAAAATGCCTTGATCACATGCTGAAATGTTTTACATTCTGTGCACATGGGCATTTCAGTAAGCACAGACTGAAAGTTAAGAGTCATGCCATATGGAAGCTGAAAGGTACGCATGAATAGGCATGTAACTAGAAGCACATGAGAATAGACCTGAACTGAATACAGAATGTATCCACTTGACTTCCATACTGAAACATGATGTCATTCAGGCACACTGCTCAGACTTGGATTATTCTGTTTGCACACAGAATAGACCCTATCTAGGAGCCTACTCACACCTTGCAACAGGCAAACATTAACTTAACCCCTTAAAATGGCAGTGTATGTTGCCATAGCAACAGAAACACAGATTGTAGATAAGAGACAACTGTCCCATCTATCCAAAAAGAAATAAGGAGCTTTCTTTTACAGAGCTCCTCACAATTGGAAGAGCGTTGCAGATGGCATTAAATCCTCCACAAAAATAGAGGAATAGACCTGCTGACCGTTTGCAACCTTTTATATTCATATGCATTTTTTTTGTATAAATTATATTGTAATATTTGAATTGTATGTATCACTACATATCACTTTATGGGCTGCCCAAACGTATTTCCAAAAAATATATACTGTATGTATAGTGTTTCCAGATTTGAAATGCGTCTCTAGGACAAACGTGAAAACAAGAGGAAAATCGAAGTATTTATTTTCTGTTAAAACACTTTATAAATAAAATACAATTCTGTCCTTAATTAAATATCTGATTTATGTCCGTGGTTTTGTTTGTTAGGATAGTCTCATGCAGAGACCCTATACTGATATGCAGTGTCCTAGTGATTCAGCAACAGAGACTTCTAGTTCTCAAGTACCGTAATTTAATGACAGCATGGATTATTACTGGTCCATAAAGGATTAACACCTTCCTCTTCATATGCAGCACCTCTCTCCAGTGTGTTTAGACATTACGGATTCCATAGCATATATGGACATTTTTTTCCAGGGTGGAAACTGCACAAAGGGACCCAGTTCATTGGCATCCTCCTTACTGTATTAGAAAATGAAAAGTCCGTGGCAATAATATGTCCAGTTTACCAGTGTACATTAGGGTGACCACATTTCCCATAATGCCCGGGTAGCCTCAATCCAGGATGATACAAAGACCCGGATTGAGAGCTCTGAGAGAAGGAGGTTTCAGCCAATCATGTGAGACCTCTCAACTCTCCAGATTGTTCAAAGCAGAAGCAGCCTGCCTGAGAGGTATTTTTTTTATATACAGGAATAGGTCTTTAAATTAATGACACTCAGGTTCAATAACATGGGACCCATTACTATCAGAAATCTACAAAGGACGGATTAGCACATTTTTATATTTAAGCACTGTGTTAATGTAGTGCAATCAAAATGTGTATCAAAAAACCTAAATATATGTATCTACATATCGGTAAGTTCTTACAAGCCATACACTCACCATGTGATATGAGTAAGCTTAAACTCTCATATTTCCCATACTGTGCGGCAATGAAAGCAGGTGTTATGCCAAAGTCATCTTCACATTCCTTGTCAACTCCGCTCTCTAAAAGTAATTGCATGATGTCCGTCCGTTCCTACAAAACACAGGCACATCATGTTTATGGTCAGAATAAAAAGTCGGACACAGAGAATCAATCACAACTAGTTTATAATATCATTTAAACGGCACAAGAACCCCGAACGGCTTGGGGTTAAGACAGTGAAAGTTGAATCCATATGTGTCTATGTATGTACGTCATGATCTATAAAAAAAAAAAAAACAGGTGGGCACCCTGCATTATTCTAATAAAGTTGGGGAAGGAGATGGGCGGATGGTGGATAAGAGGGCAAAAGGGTTGGGAGGGGAGGATGGATCAGTAGGGGAGGGAGAATATGTCAGTAGGATAAGCTAGGAAGGAGGAGAGAGAGGGAAAGAGAGAAAAGAAAAAGAGAAAAAAAGAAGGAACAGAAGATACCCCCAGACTCCATTAGACCCCTACCGACCTAAGAAAAAAAAAAAATCAAAAAAAAATCCAGGTTCTGTTCGCTGGCGTACCCACATGCTTGTAGTGACCCATGCATGCAATAGTGCTTTCTACGATGCCCCTTTTAACAAACCATTTTACTGCGGGTACCTAGATTTGAGTCTTTTAAGTTCTAAGAGAGCTCCAACCTGTCAACTGAAAGAAAATAAAACCATTACAACACCTGGAACAGTTTGTGTATTTCCAGATCCACTCTTGGACACAAAGTGATTAGTTCACCGTAGCATGGCCTTCCCTGTGTGCTTGCATTGTTCTGCATGAAATGAGTAGATTCCCATCCCAAGACTTATTCTAGCAGAGTTACAGGATGGTAGCTAAAAACTCAGCGTGTGGAATTCCCTGTACATGCTGATGCATGGCTGCTTTAAGTTGATTTTGTTGTAATTCACTTACAGTCTCCATCCCCCAGTACATGATATGTAAATATGCGGTTACATCCGTGAGAAGGCTTCTTTGGGGCCTGCTATCCTATCTTACCTTAAACCTTTAAATTTCTGGAAGAAGTTGTGCCTGTCACACATAATCGCATTGTTAAACTCCAATGCGCTGTTAAGTACTCTTCAGTCAAGCTTTCACACACAGCAAGGCATCACTTTATAAGCTCACTTTTTATTGTGCTAAATATTCTGTTCACATCCTACTTGATCCTTTTCAGCATTCCACTGTACACCATTCTCCTCTTGTTCAGTATGAGACAAAGCCAACTATTGCTTTTCTTAATATCTCAGCTCTCCTGTCTTCCTTGCTAATTACTCGCTGTTCAGTTGATAAGTTAACTGTGGTACCCCAAGGTTCTTTTCTATGTGCTCAGACTTGGTGAATTCATTACCTTATTTGGCTTAAAAGAAAAAGAAAAGAAAAATTGACTTGCACGTCAGTGTGTTTACGAAATGTTTATTGGCGCATGTCTCTAGGTGCTGGCATGTGCAGCTTTCGATATTTTGATGGAGATTTATAATAACAAAAAAAAGGCAGCTGTCATCTTGGGGGTTTTTTTTTTTTTTCGAATAATAAAAACTTACAATGTCATGACCAAAATGCATCTTCCAAATATTAATGCATATTAATGTGCTTTAACCCCTTGACGACAAAGGACGTGCCAGGCACGTCCTGGGAGAAACTCCCTTAACGACAAAGGACGTCCTGCGGTGAATCAATCGGTTTTCGCGATCGACGATCGTGAAAACGGCTTTAACAGTGCTGGTCTATTGCCCCGACGTCGAGGCAATAGCCAGCACCGAAATTTCTGCTCTGGGGCACCCACAATCGCCCCACGGAGCGATCGTGGGCGCCATATTGACGATGGCTATGCCCTCTGCCGGTCTGAGCTTCGGAAGTGAAAGTAACTTCACTTCCGTCGCTCTGAATATGCTACTTGACTGCCCCTAGTGGTAGTTAAGTAGCATAGCAATGAAAAAAAATTAAAATAAATATTTAATTAATTAAAAACTGGTTATAAAGTTAGCTTAGCCTATAGGGTTAAAATTAAACATTTTTTAGCATAAGGGATAGGGTTACAATTAAATTAAAACATATTAAGGGATATAATAAGGATCAGAGTTGGGGTTAAATTTAGTGTTAGGGTTACATTTTGGGTTCGGGTTGGGGTCAATATAGGAAAAAAACAAAAAACACTATTTTTGGTTTTTGCCCCATAACTCGCCAAAAAATACAAAAAAACATGGAAACATGCATATTTCTGAACTCGGGACAACATTTAGAAACTATTTAGACGGGGTCTTTTTTAATGATTTTATTTGTGTAAATTATATTTTAGGTCAAAGTTAGAAAAAGTGGGGGTTTTTTTGTAGTAAATTATAAGATATGATGAACTTAATGGTATCTAATGAAAACCCTTCTTATGACGATAAAAACAACATATAATTTGTGTGGTTACTGTATGTGAGAAAGAATAAAATTGCAGTTAAACACAAACACCCCAGAAATGTCAAAACAGCCATTGTCACCAAGGGAAAGTCAAGGTGAAAATGTCTTGTCACTAAGGGGTTAAATGCACTTTACAATACATATTTTACAGTACTTAAAATAGTAAAATCTTACACTTAGGTGAGTTTGTCAAATTACCACAGTTTGCAAGAAACAAAAACTGCCCACACTAGCTGAGTAAAAGTCAATTTCCTCTTCCTTTTTTTGTTGTTGTAGGAACTAATTAGAATAGTGCCATTCAAATTAATGGCATATACAGTTTCTCTAGTGATGTCAGAAGACACTGTGTTGCACTTTAAAGAGATCCTTTGTGTACAAGAGCAAAGGTCACTTAGGTCACCCACAATGTATTCTATTCCACCAGAAGAGCAAGTGACTTAATGGAAAAAAAAACAATACATGCTCAGTGCCTATAGACAATCAGTGCAGTACATGTAATATAGTATGCAGGGGAGGGCTTGAGTAGAATATTAAAAATGTGATTTATGCAGAATGTCTGCATCAATTCACACTGAAATAAAAACAGTGCACTATACAGGCAGTAATCTTCCACTTGCACCAAAGTGAGTTTGGGGACTAGACTGTCACTTAAATAACAATTATGCACACAAACTGAAGGGAGCACCTTGAGGTATCTTACTTATTTCTAAAGATGAAGTAGCTTAAGAGATATTATTTCGTTTGTGGGTTTCAATGTCCCTTATAATCAATTCAATACAAGAGTCGCTGCCTTTTTTGGAAGAAATTACACTGAACTTGGATAATAACTAAAAAATCAAACAAAACTTCAAAAATTCAAACAAATGAGGCAACAAAAAATACCCCATCATCTTTACTGTAGAAAAATTAAAATATGTGATGTAGATAGAAAATATGGAGGTTTTAGAAAGTAAAAAATAAAAAAGGGACATGTTGTTTAGGAGGAGTGTCTTTGTACTTTATAATAGGACAGCCATTTGGTCCCTGAACACATCCCATGGAGAAGTAAATTGTAAGATGCAACAAGTATGTACCGGTACACAGAACCATACACTGAAAAAAAAAATACTTGCCTCTAGGGCAGGGCTTGACAAATTTGATTTAAAATCTAGGAGCCAGCTGCAAATTTTAGGGGCCAGTACCAAATGCTGTGTCAGAAAGGAAAATGTTAGGGTCAATGTCCATAAACATGTATACATGACATACACACATACTAATGCACACGCATGGTCAGCCAAAAATATATACACACATTAACACACAAATATGTTGACACAAACACACTTACTAACACATCATTTCATTCTTACATACATGCACGAACACATACCTATCCACATAAATGCTAACAGATACATACATACACTAACACATGCTGGCACATACATACACACTAATCTGCTGATACATACACCAACACATGCTGGCACAAATACATAAATAGACACAAATCTGCCGATACACTTACACATGTTGGCACAAACACACGAATCTACTGATACATACACTAACACATGCTGTCACATACATACATACATCCATACATACATACATAGGAATGTGCTGATACACTAACATGCTGTAACACAGAGATTCTGATACATGCTAACACACCTTCACACATGCTAATACACACACTATTTACTTACTGCTGGGAAGCAAAGTTGGAGGCAGAGGACAGTCCAGCAGGAGGTTTTCTCTCCATTTAGATCCTGCATTAGGGGTTTGGTGGAGTCACTGAGGCTCCTCCTCCTGAAGCTGAGGCAGCAGTAGCTATAAGGAGTTCCCATGACTCCTCACACGGGTCTCCTACTGCTGCCCTAGGAGCTGGGGGGAGGAGTTATCTGTCGGCTGCTCTGTGCTGCTCCTCCCACATACTGCTCGTTATCTGATCTGTAGGTTACGGGCAGCAGAATGTGGGACAATGTAGCTGCGAGCTATGGGACTCAGGAGCAAGATACTAGTCACCATGGTGAACTGGTGCCCGGTATTTGTCAAGCCCTGTTCTAGGGGTTATATACTCCTTTGCCCAAGGAGTCTCCAATGTCCCTTAATACAAATATATACGTGGAGGCAGGGAAAACAAGGTAATCAATGATATCTCGGACTGTAGAGCTCCATATATAAAAGATAAAAATAAACAGACCTATAGTGCAACATTGTATAAGTAAAAATATAAAAAATTACATTTATTAATAACAAACTCACAAATAGATTGCATTTTATATGTAAAAAATGCACAGAAAAACTGCATGGTGATTGATAATCTTTTTTTTTTAAATATAAAATGCAATCTATGCGAGTTTGCTTTTAATAAAAATAAATGTTAATATTTTTGCTTATACAGTGTTGCACTACTGGTCTGTTTATTTTTATCTTGTATATTTGGAGCTCCGAGATATCACTGAATACCTTGTTTTTCCTGTTCCCACATATATAGAAGTAAATTGTATCCAGTTCAAGGATCGGGTGGAAGTATGTCACATATTTATTTGACACGCTTTACCTTTGATCTAAGTTACAATAAGAGCACTTTCACATCAGTAGGAAATGTATGTCTTGCAACATATTACCAGGCTGTTGCAGTATTACACTATAGAAGTTTCTTCTCTATATATGTACAGAGGATTCTGAATATCTTCCATCAACTTTTGCTCATTCATGGGACTTTGATTCAGTTTTGTATTTTTATATTTCAACAGTATTTTATTGTGTTGACTATTTTTTTATTATATTACTTTATTCACAGCGTGGGAATCAATCTTTTTTTCTTATTTCCAATTCTTCTGCTGACCTAGAGCTTGGCATTGTCAGTGTGTCCCCCATTGTCAGTGTGTCCCCCATTGTCAGTGTGTCCCCTTCAGCAGTGTTTTAGAAATGTTTTTTTATTTATTTGTTGTGTCCATTTATTTCCCTAGGAGCTCATTTACAATTCCTTCTAATACCATATTTATTACCCCTTTAAACTCTCGACAATAAAAAAAAATATATTTTAAAAGTGATTTAAAAAAACAAAACATTTCATCGTATTAAAATATATAGTTAGAGTGCGGGTTTCTCATAGTATAATATAGGACATAGTGCATACGTACCATTAAAGATGCTTGGTGTAATGGGTTCCATCCTGAACATGAATGGGGTCCATTAATTTTGGCTTTAGTTTTGATCAACAATTTGACGACATCCTCATGCCCATTTTCAACAGCTTGAAAAAAAAAATAATAAACAGATTGTCACTGAAATGTCACTAGATCACTCACATTACTTCACATGTATAGTTGTATAAAGATATAAAGTGGTTTAAATCATCAAAATGCATTGGATTTTTGGTGTGTTTTGTTTTGCACCATTATATTTTATCAATTGTAGGCATTTTAAGTAAGAATTATTTGATTGGAGAATACAAATAAAATACCTTATCGTGACGTCTCTACTTGTAAACCTATCAGCTATAACATTATGACCCCCTGCCTAATATTGTGTAGGCCCCCTCTTGGCGTCTACTCCACCGATCAGTTATAACATTATGACCACTGACAGGTGGCTAGCTGCCGGAGTAGTGTGATGCTGCTGGGAAAGCTCGGGTACTGCCATTCATGTGGATGTTACTTTGGCACGTACCAACTACTTAAGCATTGTTGCAGACCATGTACACCCTTTCATGGAAATGGTATTCCCTGATGGCATTGACATTAAGCAGTATAATGCACCCTGCCACACAGCAAAAATGGTTCAGGAATGGTTTGAGGAACACAACAATGAGTTAAAGGTATTGCCTCTATATTCCCCAGAACTAAATCCAAATCGAGCAGTGAGATGTGGTGGACAAACAAGTCTGATCCATGGAGGCCCCACTTCACAACTTACAGGACTGAAAAGATATTCTGCTAACGTCTTGGTGCCAGATTCCACAGCACACCATCAGATGTCTAGTGGAGTCCATGAGACGGGTCAGGCCTGTATTAGGCTGGTGGTCATTATGTTATGGCTGATCAGTGTGTATGTATCTATTGTTGTGGAGCCAGTACCAAGCATGCATTGGCTTTTTTTGCCCCCATCAGGTGTACAGCTAGGATTAAAAGGTCAGCCAGTTTTTTGATGGATGCACATAAATTGTATATGTTCCCTTGCAGAATCTGGCATGCATGCAAGTCACAGGGAACCAATCATTTAATCAAGGTGGGGATCCCATATGAACTACCCTAATAATGGCAAGCAGTGAAAATAAAAATGTCAGGGCGCAGACTACTTTTGTGTACTCTATTAATTGATTTCCCCTTGATCACATAAGAATTATATATTCTACAAGGTAGCATGCAAAAGTTTTATGTGTCCAGGAAAATAACTTAATCATACAGCTGTATGCTTGGATGCAGCCAGTACGTAGATATAAAACCTATTCAGATTAATAGCAAAAAAAAGGGCGTATGCTTAGGGTACAAGTAATGAAACTTGATGAAAGGTTATATGACTGAAAACAAATATTACATATGTGCTTTAGACTTGTATTCTACTTATACAGGAGCCAAACAGACCAATTGAGGAGCCAGACAAGTTTTGTGTAGGAGGCACTGGGAAGACACCCCCATAGAGTTCTACGTAATAAACTCAAAAAAGGAGACATGAGTGGAAGTTTTAGAAGCCATTGCACCCTGGAACATAGGAGTTGTCAATCCATGTTTTTTTGCCAATCCCCATTTCATACATTAAACAACCAAAATGTACAAGATGAAAGTTACTGAAAAGCTGAAGAATTGCTCCTTTTATTCCACTACATAACATAGAAGATGGGAAAGAAAGGTATAATACGTAAGTAAGCAAGCAACACTGGTGTGCTGTACAGAAAACAAAAACATTTCATCAGCATTTCCTTTGCCAAGAGAACCAAAGTAAATTAAATTGAGTAAATTATAGATCTCCGTCAGAAACACTGTAGAGCACTGTTCCCTAGTGGCATTTAAGCAATGTATACAAAATTAAAATTCAATACTCATACTTCTATTTAAGTGTAAATTTGAACCAACATCCAGAGAGCTAGAGCATATAGCACTGTCAGGAGCAACCTACACAAAACCACCAGAAAACTCTGGTTACAGAATAAACTGATACCGTAGTCACCTTCTGTCAAACTCCAGCGCCCTTGAAGTTTTATTGTCTCAAGTTTTTCAAAGCTGTGATGTTTAATAGCATTATTAAATTCAGTGTTATTCTGCAACTATATTTATTTACTGTATTTAGTTATCTCATCCGAACACATATTAAAAGATCCCGCCGTCAGGTAAAATGGAAGGAAGAGGGTTAAACGCCAGGAGAAACTCTGCAAAAGGCAAAAATATCAAGTTAAATATTAATCCATGCTTTTTTTAAACATCCATTTTAATATGCATGAATTAGTTTGTTTTCATTCAAGCGGCCGTGGTCTTAAAATATTTGTGATGGTCCTGGTCTATTGATTTGCGGCCAAGTATGTCGGCCTGCAGGTAGTAACATTTTATTCTATGCTAATAGATTTCTAAAATCTATTTCACAGATATTGTCCATCTTCATATGTACTCTGTGTGGGATCCACATTGTGTGCATAATGGCAATTATATATATATATATATATATATATATATAAAAAAAAAAAAAAAAACACCATGGTTATGATTCCCACCTGCACATGCAAGAAACCATGGGAGGCAATGATTTATGACATCACCCTATTCATCATTGCTGTGCCAGCAAACATATACAAATAAAGTGAACCTAGCCTACCTAGCAAAAGGCCCAAAAAGTACAAAACTAAAAAAGCTGCCATGTAAAAAGATAGACAATGTAATGGATTGGTTTATTAGGGTAACAGAGAGGGCTGTTCCAGGAAGAGGAACATTTCATCTCACTTACTTTAAGGAACACTATAACTTTATATTTCACTTGTGATTCTAATATAGAAGTACAAGTGAAATGTTAGTTCTTCCTATTGTGAGGATGAACTGGCGTGTACTTCTGATCGTACACGCCAGTTTATCCTCTAAACTACAGCTGCCATTCTTCCATAGGAAGCAGGCAGCCATCTGGTCGGCGTCCGGCTCTCTCTGCTAGCGCAGAGAAAGCACCTAGTTTTTGCATGGGATCAGCAGGGGGGACCTTAACTATGTCCCCCCTGCTGATCCCATGCAAAAACGATGGTCTCTGCTCTAGCAGCGAGAGACCCTCGCATTCGGCAGTCAGAGCGGAGCTAGTAACCAGGAACTGCTGTGTCTCAGATGTGAGGCACAGCATTCAAGGAAGCAAGGGTTAGAAAAAGGTGCAATGTTCCTTTAACTATACTATAGTGTAGAGCTAATCCTGGTGAGTTCCTCCTGCTAGAGTTGGCCCCTCCAAACACATAAAGCAGGGCCAATTGAGCTCTTCTAGCAGGAGGAACAGACAAGGGTTTCCTTTTTATAATGCATAGTTAAATCTGCGAGTTGAAATGTTCATCTCAGCACACCTGCCCCTCACTTTTCGTGAATAGATGCCTTTAAAACATGCAAACGTGTGTTTCCATGCTTATATTACAGCAGTCACCAATAGGGAATGGAAAATACTCAATAGGAATCTCTAAATATATACAAATAACAAGCAGGAACATATTGCATTTTTCATGTCCTGTCACATAAGGAGATTAAGTGTGTAAATAATCGCAAAATTATGTTTGCAGCAACTACCAGAGTCCACCTATATTCAAGTACTCCAAGGAACACTGCTTTTGGCCTCATATAATAATAATAATTATAATCAGCCCATTTATCAAATGGCTTAATAGGCCTGCACTTTGTTTACCAGCAGGGGTGTCCGGCCTAGTAGTAACGGTAAATGCGGAGATAAGTGGGGAAAGTGTTTGATATTCTGCTGCTTGTGTGCGAGCGGAAATGATCGAGAAAACAAAGAAACGGATCACTTCACAAAGACGCTACTGTAAGGAAAGATCAGGTTTCCTGGTCTCTGAGGTAGTCAACTTTGTGCCCTAAGTGCTACAATTATGCAGGAATGGTACGGTCCTCGGACTGTTTACATTCTCCCTGTATGTATAAATGCTGTGTCAACCTCCAAAAAGAAACATTTCCTCTCCTGTAATATTACTATAAATTATACGCTGTAAAGGTCATGTCAATGTACAAATGTGAATAGCCAGGCATTAGCCCAGCAAAATAAATCTGCCAAGCACGAGCTGGAACAGACAGACCCTCCTGAAAGAGATTCATAATGGAAATTATAAAATGTTTATTTATTTCTGCTGTGACAGCATGAACGTCACGGTTGGAATGACTTGAGCTGGATCAGTTCCTTGTTAAAAGGTGATTTGTCACCTTCAAGCTTTTTGGCTCATTGAATTAGCCTTCAGAACCATTTTATCTTTTTTTTTTTTTTTTTTTTAATTCTGTTTTCAGTCATGAGAGTGAATAACTAGGGATTTTGTACCTCTGCAGAAACGTGTGCCATGTGCGTGTGTGCGCGCGCGTTTGTATGCGCATGTAAAGGCCGGCTAAGGTGTCATGTTAGAGGAGCTAATAATATCCGAAGAAATATATGCTGAAATGTTAAGGGCTTTATTGAGGCCTGAACATGATCACACATGTGCTTATTAGGAATTCCAAATAGTATCCCGACTTGAATAAACAGCTTATTTTTAAAGGGACAGTCTAGTCCCCAAAGTCACTTTGGGGGATAAAGATTACTGCTTGTATAGCACGCAGGCTTTTCCCCCCGTGTGATTTGATGCAGGCATTCTGCATAAATGACATTTTTAATATTTGACTCAAGACCTCCCCAATGATTACTCTGCATGTTTACTGCAGGTGCGGCAGCACTGATGATATAGAGTTGTGTCTCATTTAGTCACTTCCTGTGCTCCCCAAATTGATTATATTGTGTGGACTCTGAGTGGCCTTGCTTTTGTACAGAGTAGGATCTATTAACAGTGCAACACATTGTCTGATGACATTAGAGATACAGGAACTTGATTTGAATGAAATTATTCTCATTGGATCCTGCAGCAAGAAAAGAAAAAAAAATGAGCTTTCTTTTACTCAGCTAGTGTGGGCAGTCCTGGCTTCTTGCAAACTTCTGTAGTTTCACAATTTCATCTAGCTGTCAGTATTTTATAGTTTAAGCAATGCAGCATGTAAATGCTGCATTTTAAAGAACTTTGAAAGCACATTAATATGCATTAGTATTTGGAAGATGCATTTGGGCACTAGACAGTCCCTTTAAGAGGTAGCAGATTACGATTTGCACTATCATGATTATAGCCTTAAAGTCAGAGGCACCAGATTGGACATTGGTAAATAGTATATATTTGTATGATCCATTTGGTAAACAAACTGTTTTCAGTTTATTGAATTCTTCCAAAACATATGGTTTAAAAAAAGGCCAGGGTTCACTGAGTACTTCACTGCCCCATTGTGATAACAATCCACTTGCCCTTTTGCAGAGGCGAGGTCTACATAGCACAATGGAGTTACCCAGATTGCCATGTTCTTTGAGTATGCTAAACATGCTAAAACAGACTGCATATACTGGTACATATAAATGCCTCATTATTAAGATTATGCATACTAACTACGAGACCACACACAATCTTTAGAGCAAGGTTAGGGCACATTTTAACGGTGTCAAGATAACACATGAAAAAGAAAAATAATAAAAATGACAACAATTATGATGTTATTCAATAAATCCTAGAATATTCAATCACTAGACTCCCCCCCCCCCCCCCCTCTTTAGCACAAAGCAAACAAAACAAATAGTGGGAGCAATTCTCCAGATAAAATATTATATTAATAATGTGTAATGTATGAATTTATACAATTTCTAATAAAGGGTCACCAAACACATATCCACTGCAATTTTCACCGATAGGAGGACAAAATAAAAAGATCAATGCGTGAAAACATTTTGAAAAATTTAGTGAAAAACAATGTACAGTCACAAACAGTTTGACTTACTTATGTATTCTAGAGAGTAGTGTGCGCTCAGAATGATAAAGTTCATGAAGTCAGCATTAGGATGTACTAGTTCATCAAACAGGAAGCCAGGAAAGAGTTAACCATGGGACGGGATGCTCACCGACCTTACTTTCTGCCAGGTCATATTATAGAAGCGGTTATCATCAGGAGAAAAAAAATCATTACATAACAACAAGCAAAGATGGCTGCCATCTTGTAAGATACGTATATTATATTGTAATGTGTAGAATAGGTCTCAGAAAAATATTTGTCCAAGAGCTAGATCCTTAGAGTCAATATAACATAATGTCACAAAATAATATCTTATGGCTCACGTTCTCCTGGGATCTGCCCAGAATTGCACACACGTGTGAATATGCATATAAGCAACATTGCAGTTCTATAGAATTACAGCAGCACCCATGAAATTCACATACCCTGCGTGTACGCACATTTTATCAGCCTGGCTTACTTACATCTCTTATTGATGTTCCAACATTCACTGGTTTACGCAGCCTGTTATATCAAAGCAGCCAGACACATGCTAAATGTCATTCTAAACTGCACTTTAAGGACAAGCAATTTGTGCTCCTTCATTAACAAAATCCTTTAAAAGGAGCACATCCTTTAATGGGAAACATGTGCGAGGGAGACTAATATGCTCAGGCATATGTATGTCGGCACATTACACTAACAATGACCATTAAACCAGTCATATGTTTCTATAAGCAGAATAAAGAAGATATCAATTTCTTTCTTTGTTTTTTTTCCATTATTTACTATTTATCATCAAATATTTTATTCAGATGCTGAACCTTCATTTGAAACTTGTCAAGATAATTTGGAGGAAAGCTAGGAATTATTTACAGCTTCACAAATAACGAGTTTACTTCAACATACACCACCAATATATGGATATTCAGGGAGCAAAAAGCATCTAAATTAAGGAGTCTGTTAGCGGACACAAACTGTTTGAAACACACAAATGAAATGAGATCCTTACGGTGTTATGCCACTAATTTATTACAATGTTTCATGTTTCAGTAAGGGTTTCATTAAAGAATGAATATTAAATAGTCTGTGGATGTCTGATGCTTTGTTAACACTGCCACCTGGTGGCTTTTAAAATGTACTGATCAGGGAGGAAAGTGATTATAAACTGCAATACTGCAAGTGATCCGAGCACTTTTTGCCAGTCTGCAGTCATTAAATGAATACGTGAGATTATAATGTGGGCAGTGGTAATAAATTCGTATAACTCTGCTGCTTCGGTATGCACGAGATGGAAGAAAGAAAAAAGAAATCTAAACTGTCAAAATGCAGAAATCCATTAGAAAATGTGGACTCAACAAGAACAAAAATTAAATGAGTTTGGGCTCTATTTACATGTTCCCACCAATTGATCTATTATCCGTACTTTTGAAGCACTCCGTTTTGGCTCATTTGATTATAAAGCGTTTATCAGACAGGGTCTGGTACTTGGTTACAGTGACACCTAGTGGTGATCAGCAAATTACTTTTCTCCTTCCCACATACTTAAAATGGCATTAAGACAGGGTTTTTTTCATGAAAAAGGGAATTGCAGGAAACCGAGATGGGGAACCAAGGCCAAAATAGCAGAGTTTGTAGTTCAGCTGATGGAGAATTTTTCCAACTCAGCTACTTTGGCCTTAAAGGGACAGTCTAGTCCCCAAACTCACTTTAGTGCAAGATGAAGTTTGTTGCTTGTATAATGCACAGGCTTTCCCCCCCAGTGTGATTTGATGCAGGCATTCTGTATAAATCACATTTTTAATAATTGACTCAAGCCCTCCACAGTGAATATTCTGCATGTTTACTGCAGGTGCAGCAGCACTGATTGTGTAGACACTGAGGATATAAAGATTTGTTCCATTTAGTCAGTGCTGCTGGAATAGAATATATTGTGTGAACTGTGATAAACTTGCTCTTGTACACAGTAGGATCTCAGTGCAACACATTGTCTGATGACATCACTAGAGAGACAATACATTCTATTCATTTGAATGGCCTTATTCTCATTGGTTCCTGAAACAAACAAAAAATGGAAATTGACTTTTACTCAGCTAGTGTGGGCTCTTTATTTTGCAAACTGCTGTAATTTCACAATGTCATCTAGCTGTAAGTAATTTATATTTTAAGCAATACAAAATGTGAAACATGCATTTAAAGTACTTTGAAAGCACATTAATATGCATTACCATTTGGAATATGCATTTTGGGCACCAGACAGTCCCTTTAAGTTTCCCTTTTTTCATGAATAAAGAGAAGAATTTAGCTGGCCAAGAGCATTGTTCAGTTCCTAATCTTTAGACAATGCCAAACAGTAGAATGCACTTTTAAATAAGGGCAGGCTAAAATAGTTCAGGAAAATCTTTAAAACGTGTTTTTCCAAAGGCAATTTCCCAGTGTGCTTATTCACATAAATGCCCAAGCAATAAACTGCTTTAAAAAGCCAACTGCTGTTAAAGGTTAAAAAAATACATTAAAGCATGGGCGCACGATTCCTATCACCTGATGTATTGGACATGCAATTCCGGGGTGCAGGCTAGCAGCACTGTCCCCTCCCCCCTTCGCGACCATTGATAGCAGTACCGAGGCACTGCAGCCATGTTTGCTGAGGCCACCTGAAAACATCTAGTCATTGTGCCAATTACAGCGACCAGGTATATTTAGTTGCCAAAGCAAGTATATATATATTTTGTGAAATAGTGTTTTAGGGTACCATCCCACAGTGACTTTACAGCACTAGTATCTCACTATGGGACTGGGGACACAGAATGCAGTCTATAAGTCATAATTCTGACCACAGACTTGCATTGAATGGGAGGGTAATGTAACTATTACATCACAAGGGGGAAGAGTTATGATCCTTTTTGAGCAGGTCAATATCCTCTCTTTCCCAGACAGCTGTACTCTTTGCGTTGGAAGGCAGTTAAGAAAAAGGTGTACACAGCCACCAATTGATACACAGGTGCCAGTAAAAAAGCAGGCATCATAATGCAGGCTCTGCCCACAGTTGTAAAGTGAGACTTGCTGGAAGATTTTGGTATGTAGCATCATGGGTAAATTTCACAAAATGGATGCAGGAGATAGACACCTAATTTTATTTTTACTTTTATAGGAAATTCAAAGATATAAAAATTTTTTTTAAAAAAAAGCAGTGGCATATGTCTTATATGTGTGTTTGTTTTAAATGCACAGGTAATCTAGTTACATCCTAAGTGGTAGTGTACATTTAACTAGTAAATGTATTCAGTAAGCAAACCCTTTGTTTTAAAGAGGAAAACTTTTCCTTGCATTTTTCTTTAGAAAAATAAAAATGTAATTATTTATTATCCATCAGTTTTACCCCTCCAGTTTACACTCGCTTAGTTTAGTCGTCTGCAGGTTAAAAGGTTAGCTCATCCTCTATGGAGCTGTAAGTGTCGTGCATAGAATGGCATGCTGAAGTAGTTTCATCAGATTCTATGTATTGGGATATATAACAGGGTACCGTAGCAACAACAATTTTTTAATTAATGGACAACAAACTTTATTTATGACTGTCTCTAATCGAGACGAAGTCAGAATTCTCACCCAATTAGTTCTGTCTGCTGTCCCAAAAGATTTAGAAAAATGTGAAGATCCCCCTGCCCGCCCACTACGTCATTATGCCAGGAGATTTGTGACCTATACTGGTCAACGACTGGACAGTTCCTGCTTGGGTCCCTATCCTCCTTTGAAAGTATTGGTCACCAGCACCAGGGTTGGCAAGAAGAGGAATCCAAGATGACCATAATAATGCTCTTGCGTACGCAGGTGTCAATAAACTTTAATGAACAACTTCCACAGGAGTTACAAGGTGGCCGAGGAAGGACCGCAAGCCTTTGCTGTTTGCTGGATATGAGTATAGATATACAGATGTGTTGGAGAGGAACCAATCTGTAAAAAAGACAAGTGAGAGCTAGTGCTGCAGAAGACACAGAGGAGCACATGGGTACAAGCGATTCCCCCTCCGCTGACTGGAAGGAGCCTGGGGAAAAAGCAGGATATATGCCCCATTTGCCTACATGCATTCAAAGAGAAAGGAGTGCTGGATAAATGCAAACACGCGTTTGGGGGGGGGATTTTATTACTGTGACCGACGCGTTTATGGACAAAAATGACAACCCCAAAAAGTTTTCTCCATGACAGACTCAGATTGCCCAAAGACTGGAAGCTCCTCAACTTCGATTTGGATGAATCCTCCTGCCCTGGCGACAGAGAGGAGTGCAAACCCAGCTTCTCCTACAAACCAAATCCTTATCTGGGAGGTGCACAAACACTATGCCAAACTGTATGGGTTACAGAGCAGGTGTCTGAGCTTGGCAGACAGAAAGCAAGGGCATCGCTGCAAAGATAGATGCCATCACCAGCTGGAAATGCACTGTCCAAGAGGTTCCGAAATGCTGGAACGAATTCAAAAGTTGTGTTTCCCTGTGAGTTACACAGATAAGGAGGAAGAGTTGGATAGTGAGGCAATAGCAAAGGGGGAGGAATGAAGTGAGAAGGATAACCGGGATGACAGGCTCATTCACCATCAATACTGCCTCCTAACAAGGAAAATATTTGGGCATGAAGGGCTTTACTACCTTTATTGCTCTGTTATTTATTTTATATTATTATTATAACATTAATATGTATTATATTATTATTGTCAATATTGCTTTATTACCACATAAAAATAACTACACCTTTCAAGATAATGTGTACCGGGGAGAAAGTTTATACTAATGATGATGACTTCAAACAGATGTATGGTGACAAAGTTTGGTGTTGTATGCAGTTTTAAGTGACAGGGTGAGTGTTGCAAACAGAAAACTACACCCGTTTCATTCTTTTTTTCTTGATATGATGTTGCACTTATCTAAGCACATACAGGGCACTGTATAATAGAATACAGTGGGGACTAAAGAGCATTTACTCACTGGGTGAAGGATTTTGTATATCTCCATTTGGATGCAGAGAGAGGGAAGGAAGTCAGGACTGGCGATACCAATGGTGAATTCATAGGCTTTCCAAGTTTGTGATCTGAACTACAATTCCCATGAGTTTGCAGCAGGAGTCACGAGCCGAGACACCACTGGCTATAAAAGTTTAATGTTGCCTGTCCAGATAAAATTACAAACCTCATCTATAACAATAAACAATATGTATTTTGAATTCCTAAACCCTAATCAACAGGCTGCAGCCCACTATCCAGCACTGAAAATATAGACGTGTAGCAATTCTCCCTCTACCCACATAATCTTGCTTTATTATTCACTAGCTTGATAATACTCAGACATAAATGATGCATGCAATTTACTACAAGTGGACCACTACTATTGTGATGACTAATTAATTAGCACGGTGTTGAACATCCAATTAATGGTGCATAATTGCGTTCCTCACTTGTTTACATATGTTGGAACTGTCAAGAGAACACAAAAAGCATACCCTGCTCAAATAAAGTCAGGACAAAATGGGTTAGTGGTAACACACAAAATCATATGTAGCTGGGAGTTATTTGGTAGCAGAATGTTCCCTCTTAATTATTTAGAAGTAATAAAATACTCCTGGGTTCACAGTATCACATAATGAGATTTGGTTAGTCACTTAGCAAGCTTGTTTAGCTGATAAGTCTTTATAAAGTCAGTTCTATTAATGACAGATATGTTCAGGTAATGTCTTCATAATAATAGGTTCTCGGTGCATGTTCAGACAAACAATGCTTTACTTGGCATTCTCCACACATTTACCACAATCCCAGCGAATGGGCATTTTAATAATCATTTTCAACACCTTTCTTGTGCAGTTCACTTTGTCAAGCCAGTGCTGTTTAAACAGACAGTAATAACTGCTTTTGTGCTAGACTTCAGCAAAGGCCAGGCTTACTGTCATGGGAAACGATATCAATAACAGCTGGAGTGAATGCTTAGCTTTGGCACTCAAGCTGCTGTGGATTACATTTCCCATGATGCTCTGTCAGTCATTTGCTCATAATGGAGACGGGACTGATTGGGGCAGTGACCAGGGAGGAGGAGGTCAGCTCAGTAGTAGCAGTGATGGAACAGCACGATGGGGGATCCTGGGGGCACAGCTTTGTCATAACCTCACTCTTTTTGCATTCAGTTAGCTGGAAACTTTTTTTTTTTTAGCTTTATAAAAGCCTTGGTCATTTTTAATAATCATTTATAGAATCTTTATTTTATACTGGATATCTACTAATATGCATGTATATGCACAAACATGATAATTTCATACGTGCCTATGAATGTATACTTGTGATATGACAATGTTGTGTGTTGCTAGAGATGAACATTAGAAACATAGAAACATAGAATGTGTCGGCAGATAAGAACCATTCGGTCCATCTAGTCTGCCCAATTTATTTATTTTTTTTAGTACTTTTATTAGTCCCCCGTTCCCGGTCTTATAGCTAGGATAGCCTTGTGTCTATCCCACGCATGCTTAAAATCCTTGACTGTGTTTACCTCTACCACTTCTGCTGGAAGGCTATTCCATACATCCACTACCCTCTCAGTAAAGTAATACTTCCTGATATTACTTTTAAATCGTTGCCCCTCTAATTAAAGACTATGTCCTCTAGTTGTGGTAGTTTTTCTTCTTTTAAATATACTCTCTTCCTTTACTGTGTTGATTCCCTTTATGTATTTAAATGTTTCTATGATATCCCCCTTGTTACGTCTTTCCTCCAAGCTATACATGTTAAGATGCTTTAACCTTTCCTGGTAAGTTTTATCCTTCAACCCATGAACCAGTTTAGTAGCCCTTCTCTGAACTCTCTCTAAAGTATCAATATCCTTCTGGAGATACGGTCTCCAGTACTGCGTACAATACTCCAAGTGAGGTCTCACCAGTGCTCTGTACAATGGCATGAGCACTTCCCTCTTCCTACTGCTAATACCTCTCCCTATGCAACCAAGCATTCTGCTCTATTGCATTGCCTACCTACCTTCAAGTCCTCTGAAATTATTACTCCTAAATTCCTTTCCTCAGATGTTGAGGTTAGGACTCTACCAATTTGTCTATATTCTGCTTTTGGGTTTTTACGCCCAAGGTGCAAAATCTTGCACTTGTCAACATTAAATGTCAGTTGCCACTGCTCTGACCATTTTTCTAGTTTAGCTAAATCATTTGCCATTTGGCTTATCCCTCCATGAATATCAACCCTGCTGCAAATCTTTGTATCATCAGCAAAAAGACATACTTTGCCAACAAGACCTTCTGCAATATCGCTAATAAAAATATTAAAGAGAATGGGTCCAAGTACAGATCCCTGAGGTACCCCACTAACATAGAAACATAGAAACATAGAATGTGTCGGCAGATAAGAACCATTCGGTCCATCTAGTCTGCCCAATTTTTTTTTTTTGAGTACTTTTATTAGTCCCCCTTTCCCGGTCTTATAGCTAGGATAGCCTTGTGTCTATCCCACGCATGCTTAAAATCCTTGACTGTGTTTACCTCTACCACTTCTGCTGGCAGGCTATTCCATACATCCACTACCCTCTCAGTAAAGTAATACTTCCTGATATTACTTTTAAATCGTTGCCCCTCTAATTTAAGACTATGTCCTCTAGTTGTGGTAGTTTTTCTTCTTTTAAATATACTCTCTTCCTTTACTGTGTTGATTCCCTTTATGTATTTAAATGTTTCTATCATATCCCCCCTGTTACGTCTTTCCTCCAAGCTATACATGTTAAGATGCTTTAACCTTTCCTGGTAAGTTTTATCCTTCAACCCATGAACCAGTTTAGTAGCCCTTCTCTGAACTCTCTCCAAAGTATCAATATCCTTCTGGAGATACGGTCTCCAGTACTGCGTACAATACTCCAAGTGAGGTCTCACCAGTGCTCTGTACAATGGCATGAGCACTTCCCTCTTCCTACTGCTAATACCTCTCCCTATGCAACCAAGCATTCTGCTAGCATTTCCTGCTGCTCTATTGCATTGCCTACCTACCTTCAAGTCCTCTGAAATTATTACTCCTAAATCCCTTTCCTCAGATGTTGAGGTTAGGACTGTACCAAATAGTCTATATTCTGCTTTTGGGTTTTTACGCCCAAGGTGTATAATCTTGCACTTGTCCACATTAAATGCCAGTTGCCACTGCTCTGACCATTTTTCTAGTTGAGCTAAATCATTTGCCATTTGGCTTATCCCTCCATGAATATCAACCCTGCTGCAAATCTTTGTATCATCTGCAAAAAGACATACTTTGCCAACAAGACCTTCTGCAATATCGCTAATAAAAATATTAAAGAGAATGGGTCCAAGAACAGATCCCTGAGGTACCCCATGGCACTAGTAACAAGACCTCGCATCGAATATACCCCATTAACTACAACCCTCTGTTGCCTGTCACTCAACATTCATTGAGATATTAACTGTTTATTTACTGTATTTATTGTATTTGCTCTCCTGTTAAATTATATGTTTGATCATAATCCTGTTCAGTGGTTTGAGTGTGTATATCAATCACATTTATTTCTCACTTGTATTCATATTAGCAATGGGAAATGTAGTTGTGGATTACTAGCATGTGGCCATCCTACAGTTGTGGATTACTGGCATGTGGCCATCCTACAGTTGTGGATTACTAGCATGTGGCCATCCTACAGTTGTGGATTACTATCATGTGGCCATCCTACAGTTGTGGATTACATTTCCATTGCCAGCCAAAACATCAGCTGAGCATCATAAGAAATTTAGTCCACAACAGCTTTTGGGCCAAAGGCTGACCTTTGGAAATCCTCCTGCTATTGATTAAATATCTCATCATTCTCAGATAGCAAAACGACGGGAAATGTAACATGTGCCAACCAAATATATGGTAACTAACATTGTGCAACACTGGATTTGGACACATGATGCAGTGTAAATAGAAGTTTCACCAAGGAAAGCAGAAACCCCAGAAGGGAGGTGTTCACCCGACAGCCGAGTACCCAAAGATTGAGCGCAGTACGCAAACTTTGCGGAATTGACCCAGAACCTGGGCACAAGTGAAATTTTAGTTGTTCCTATTGTGAGGATAAACTGACATGTGCTTTTGATAGTACGCGCCAGTTTATCCTCTGACTGATAGCTGTCATGCGCTTCCATAGGAAGCAGGCAGCCGTCTGGTCGGCGACCGGCTCTCTCTGCTAGCACAGAGAGGGCCCCTCGTTTTTGCAAGGGATCAGCAGGGGGGACCTTAACTAGGTCACCCTGCTGATCCAATGCAAAAACGAGGGTCTCTCACTGCGCGCCCCCGCTCCGATTGGTTGTGCGTGTGCTGATAACAAGTACTCTATCACACACTTATTGCACACTGATCGCTGGGTAGAGAAGGTAAATACAAGGGAGTTTTCTAAAAGTGCATTGCATGGTTCTGAGACGGATCTTAGGAGGTGGCAAGCCTGTGATTCGAATCTCTTAATGATAAAATAATAAAGCCGTAAAATCAATAGCAATGTAGATATATACAGGTAATATATAGTTATAGTCAACTCCTGTGACAGAGGTGTCACTATTAATAATGTAGATTTGCTTTCTATGGTCCACTAAGACTCAATAAACCCATAAAGGTCACACAATTCTAAAGTACTGCATTGTTTACCACATCATTGATTTAAAAATTGTAACATAAATATAATGCCAAGGCTGCAGTACGGATCAGCAGCTGGGGCTCTGCAGTCACAGTACACTGTGGTCATTTGTGGGTGTAAGCTAAATGTTGCTGCTATCATTAACATTAAGTGCTGCACAGGGATGAAGTATATTGTATTCACAGAGGACTCCTACAGATCTAAGCAAAGGGGAAACAAAGAGAGAGAGATTTCAAATCAAATTATATGTTCTAACGAATTCAGCAAAATCCTCAAATTAGTTATGGCACGTGGTAATTAAAAGAGAGTAAACTGCACTGGCTTTATCGAGAAGAAAGGAAGGAACAGAAAAAAAAAAGCTGTGTTTTGTAGGAAAAAAGGTTTGGAAGTCAGTCTCCAGGTGACTGGAGCACTGCAGGGTTGAAGAATCTGCTGAAATTAACACAGATTGCCGTATCATTAACCCACATGGGTTTTTTCAAAATGTCTGTGTGATTGATCAGACACTGTTACATAGGAAGATCCTCAATAGCCTCACAGGCTTTAAGTGCAGCAGCACAGCCCCACTCAGGGGGGACTGAGAAGGCAGTTTATCATCCTGATCGGAGTTGATGTGAGTTGTATCAGGTGTTACATTTTTTTGTAGCCTTGCCATTGAGTTTGCAACAGAATTACGATAAAATGCCTAAAATTAGGATAGAAATGTATCTACCTGTTTATGACCCCATCTGTGGCAGGATATGCAAATGAACTGCTTTTCAATGGGAAAAGTGTGATTTGCATATCAAGTCACATTTCATGTCATAAATACGAAACTTTTAGGCATTAGCTTGCAATTCTGCACAATGTATAAATGTTTTTTTTTTATCTACAGTAAAAAACATTGTTTAGGTGATTGAGTCCCTTTAAGGTATAAATGAAAAATATTTAATAGGCTGTCCTCGTCAAAAATAGACTTAACGGTAAATTTTGTACAGTGAATTGAACCCGGTTTTTAATTAAAAAGGCAGTAAAGCCTTTCCCCACTGGAATGCAAAGAAAATTATTACTTGCTAATCCTTTCCGTCATCTCAAAGTGCACTTGTACCAAGACATAACAAAGAAACATAGGATAGCAGATGAAAACAGACGGACCCATGTAATAGGCCCATAAAAAATGTCTGAATTTAAATTTGGTTCTCAAAAAAGGATGCAAATCTTAGGCCCGAAGTGTACAACTGCAGCCCTCCAGCAGCTGCTGAACTATAAGTCCCATAATTCCCACTAGCTTTCTAGAATAGCAGAGGATAATGGTAGTTGGAGTTCAGGAACATCTGGAGGGCTGCAGTTAGATGCCTAGGTCCAAGGCATTCTGGTATTCCTTTACATAGTTAATCTTTGCTAGTCCTATGACTTCACTAAAAAGCGATCAATGGTGAACTGACAAACGAAAGCATTTAAGCATGCTGGAAATAAGCATAAGGCTATTCTGAATATAAGATAAGGTCATGGACCAAATACGGTCTGACAGTTTAACAGTAGATAAAAACAGGCATAGATTGGTTCTTATCTGCTGACAGTCTATATCTCTAACTGCAAATGAACTCCAAAAATCAGACATTAACAGTTGAAACAATTCTCCAACTTGCCCGTCTTTGTTTGTAGTGAATTCACCATTGACAAAGGCATCAGCCGAAACGTTGGCTGCACTTCTGCACTTTTTTTTTTCAGCCCTATCCGTCACTGCTTTTTCCTTGCATTGTAAGTATTTTTGTATATTTTTTTTGCATGTGCATTGTGGTAGTACATTTTTGCTATTTTTGTATACCTCTTGTGTGCTCCTCCAGTCTTTTGTCTTGTTACCCTATGGTGTAAATTCCTTACCTAAAAATAAAGGTGTGGTTTCTTCATTGGTGACTTCATCTGGATCGGCCTCGGCTTGCAAGAGAAGTTGTGCACACCTAACACTACCAGACTTCGCGGCAAGATGTAAAGCTGTCTCACCTTCAAAAGTCTTGGATTTGATATATGACCTAGAGGGAGCTGGGGGAGTTGGAAAACAATTTGTTATTGGTTAGGTGTAAATAGCTACAGCACCTGCCACGTACTGGAAAAGAAGAAACACAATCCCCTTTACAAATACCATTTGTGGTGTAGTTTAAAATTACAGACTTTGCAGTAAGTGCATGGGTCGCATTCATCTGTCCATATCATGATAGCATAAGACAACACATAATTGACCAGTATAGGCGAAGGATGAAGAAGTGTTTGCTGGGCATAAAAGAAGGGCGGATATGTGCTAGGGGGTATAATTTCAGCCTTAAATGCATCAGTTGTATTTTCTGATAACAGCAATAACGAAACAGGGCTTTATGTGACCATATCACAGCGATAAACTTCAAAGCATTTACCTTAACTTCATATAATAATTATCACTCTGCATGATAACTAGAGCAGCAGTAAAGCATTCTAAAAATGCATGAAGGACCGCTTAGAAAATCATAAAGTGGCTTACATTTTTATTTTAAAAAAAGTTATTATCATTTGGTTAATTTCTCCATTACAAAAAAAAAAATGTTGGTTTGACTGTCCAGGTAAGAAAATATTGATAAGATAGATTAAATGCTAAAAATCTGGCACAAAATATTTATACTGTAGATTTTAAGAAAACATATGTCTCTCCCTGGCATGCTGTGCACAAAAGAAGACATTGAACAGTAGCCGAGTATCTGTAACTCTACAGACAATTTATTTATTTGTACAAAAGAATAAAAAGTCATTTTATTTGTTTTCACTAAGTTGTCCAGGCCAACCCGAGGACCAGCTAATAACGTGGTCTAGAAGCTCGTTAAAAAGGCTATGGGGAATGGTACCAAGAAGAGATACACCTCCATCCACCTTGGACTCTCAGCAATGTTAGGTATTTTTCCAACTCAGTGAAAAAAAACAGTGATTTCAGCGCTTAAGTGTCAAACCAAGCAGCACTAAACGCAGTGTGTCCCTAAATAACACACAGAGAATACTTAGCTAAAACAACAATACATAAAGTGCGCTAATTGGTGTGCTGAAGTAATAAAAAAATATAAGACACCTTTTAGGTGAATGTAAAGTGGTCAGAGTGAAGTTAAAAAGGGGAGTTTAGAAGCACTCCCCCGGTAATATGCACTCACAGACTCCCAGAATATGCAGGCATGTAGATAAGTCTCCTATGTTCTGTACTCCTCCTCCTACCAGGACTCAGGCATAGAAGGGAAAATATCCACAGACAGGAGTTATTACAAAGTAAAATTGCTACTCCTGTCTGTGGATATTTTCCCTTCTATGCCTGAGTCCTGGTACATTCACCTAAAAGGTGTCTTATATTTTTTTATTACTTCAGCACACCAATTAGCGCACTTTATGTATTGTTGTTTTAGTTATTTTTCCAACTCAGTTTCGTAGGCCAGATTTTTGCAACTCTGTTGTCCAGTCACCACAGTTTACGGTTTGTTGAAGAGACCCCATAAATAATGAAACAAATACAAGTCTATTTTCCCGTGCTATTATTTATATTGCAGCCTCAGCTTGTCTTGAAGTATACTGCACTGAGTAAAGAACAGATGGCACGGCCAGAGAAATGTTATATGCAAAAGCAGTGAGAGTAAAGTTCTAATTAAATGGGTAAGTACTGATCATAAGCGTCTAGGAAGTAATTGTAACAAAACATATCAATCTGCAGTTCCTTAATATTGCTTTTACCTGTATTAATTAACAGCTGTAAGCAATGGCTGGAGTTAGAAAATGCAGCCTCGTGAATTGGCATCCATCCTCTGTTATCAGGTACATCCACACTACATCCTTTTTTAATTAGTTTCTTCAAGGATTTTATATCACCTCCTCTAGCAGCATGTCCAACAGAGGAACATCTATCAGTATACGCCTCTGAGAAATCCATTTCCACCTGTGCACAAGACATAAGTTCAATAATAGAAATGTTAAGAAAGAACAGACGTTAAACTTTCTCAAAACTTCCTAATATGGTGTATGAAATAGCGGATTAGGGGATTTGATACTCTAAAGCTAGACCTGGACGTTTCCGACTTAAAGTCGCACTAACTTTCTTTTAACTTTTACTTACCTAACAGATGTAAAAGAAAAGAATATACACCAATCAGCCATAACATTATGACCACCTGGCTAATATTGTGTAGGTCCCCTTTTGCTGCCAAAACACCCCTGGCACATCGAGGCATGGACTCCACTAGACCTCTGATGGTGTGCTGTGGTATCTGGCACCAAGACGTTAGCAGCAGATCCTTTAAGTCCTGTAAGTTGCGAGGTGGGGCCTCCATGGATCGAACTTGTTTGTCCAGCACATCCCACAGATGCTCTATTGGATTGAGATCTGGGAAATTTGGGGGTCAAGTCAACACCTTGAACTCGTTGTTGTGTTCCTCAAATCATTCCTGATTATCATTCCTGCTTAAAGAGGCCAATGCCATCAGGGAATACCGTTTCCATGAAAGGGTGTACATGGTCTGAAAAAATGCTTATGTAGGTGGTTCGTGTCAAAGTAACATCCACATGAATGGCAGGACCCAAGGATTTTCAACAGAACATTGCCCAAAGCATCACACTGCCTCCGCCAGCTTGCCACCTGTCAGTCATCATAATGTTATGGATGTTTGGTGTAACTGTGCCCTTTCTCTTACATAAACCCATCCTGTGCATTTGAAGATACATATGGGTGCACATTTAATCCTGCCTTTCAGTTGGCACCCAGCTGATTTGACTGATGGCTGGTGCTGAAGTATAAGTGTGCAAACAATTGTAGTGTGCTCACGTCTGGCCTGTCTGCGCCGACTCTGCTACTGCATAAAGTGATCCTCGTTCTTGCATATAATCAGTTGGCCTAGTTAAAAGGTCCCCTCTATATGTGAAAACTATATTACTGCATTAGCAGACTGAGATGTGTAAACAAGACAGTGAGAAAATCAGCTGGATACAGTGAGGTATGCCAGTAAGAAGATAGTATGGCACATATTTTTTTTTTTAATTGCCATTTTACAATTATAATAGCGCCACAAGGAATCAAATTTGTGTTCCTATAGAAGATGCACAAGTGAATCAAAATAAATAAAAAATGTAGATGCTCTTTAACCCCTTAAGGACAGAGCCTTTGAAACATTTTTGTCCTTTCTGGACAATGGCTATTTTAACATTTCTGTGCTGTTTGTGTTTAGCAGTAATTTTCTTCTTCGTCATTTGCTGTACCCACACATATTATATATTGTTTTTATCGGGACAAAAAGGGCTTTCTATGGATGCCATATTTTTGATCATATCTTATCATATTATTAAAAAAAAATAATAAAATATGGTAAAAAAAAAAAAATACACAAATTTCTTTGTTTTTATTTGAAACAACTTCTCCTCATCGACAATAGCGAACGAAAAAACATGCTAAATAGATTCTACTATTTCTCCTGAGTACAGGGATACCACCCATGCATAGGTTTGTTGGGTTGTTTGGGGGCTAAAATGCCAAATTTGTGAGGTGCAGTTTTTTGTTTTCCAACTTGAAATTTTTACATGCAGACAGCCTGCACCCATGTCCCATTTGGGACATATTTGAAACCAGCCAGTGTATTTTACCACATCAACCCATATATTTTTTAAAAGTAGACACCCTAGGCTATCTCAAATGGTGGTATTTTAACACTTTCCATGCACTAATTCTACCACCAGCCTTTGTCAAAGTTTGTGGTAGTAATTTTTTTGTGTTTTTTTTTCACAAACCTTGTACTTCAGACATGAATTTACAGATTTTGGTATGTGTCACTGCCAAATAACACCCCAATAAGTGTTCAACAACATCTCTTGAGTACAGGGATACCACCCATGCATAGGTTTGTTGGGTTGTTTGGGGGGTAAAAGGCCAAATTTGGTAGGTGCAGTTTTTGGTTTTCCAAATTGAAATTTTGACATGCAGACCGCCTGCACCCATGTCCCATTTGGGACATATTTGAAACCAGCCAGTGTATTTTACCCCATCAACCCATATATTTTTTAAAAGTAGACACCCTACGCTATTTCAAATGGTGGTATTTTAACACTTTCCATGCACTAATTCTACCACCAGCCTTTGTCAAAGTTTGCGGTAGTAATTTTTGTGTGTTTTTTTTTCACAAATATTGTATTTTAGACATAAATTCACAGATTTTGGTATGTGTCACTGCCAAACAATAACCCAATATGTGTTGAACAACATCTCCTGAGTACAGGGATACCACCCATGCATAGGTTTGTTGGGTTGTTTGGGGGCTAAAAGGGCCACATTGTGAAGGTGCGCATTTTCAACTTGGAATATTGACGTGTAGCCAGCCTGAGCCCATCTTTCATTTGGGACTTTTTTTTAAAGTAGGACAGTGTATTTTACCCCAAAAAGTATATATTTTGTAAAAGTAGACACCCTAGGCTATTTTAAATGGTGTTATTTTAACACTTTCCATGCACCAATTCTACCACCAGCCTTTGTCAAAGTTTGTGGTAGTCATTTTATTGTGTATTTTTTCCCACATACATTGTACTTTAGACACAAATTCACATATTTCGGTATGTGTCACTGACAAACAATACCACAATATATGTTCAGCAACATCTCCCGAGCACAGGGATACCACCCACGCATAGCTTTGTCAGCTTTGTTGGGTGTTGAAAGGCTACATTTGAGAGGTGCGCTTTTTGATTTTCAAACTTGGAATTTGAACATGTAGAGCAAGGAAGGGGTTAATAGCTCTTATAAGAGCCTTTGTAGTACTGTACAAAAAAATTAACCCCTAAAAATGCACAGACAAGAAAAAAGGTTCTGCTGTGCAGTGATCAGTGGCAGGGAAGGGGTTAATACACTACACTATACAAAGGGTATGGCTTTTATAAAAGCCCTTGGGACTCACAATTTTTTTACATTTTATTTAATTTATTACAATTAAAAAATTATGTTATACAGATCTGTCTCTTTCCCTCACTAAAACTCAAGTGAGGAGAGGGAGGCAGATCCATATGGGTCAGAACAATATTTACGAACCAGACGAATGGTGATGCTCATCTGAGAAATCACCAAACCACCTTTGCCACTGATCGGCTGTTACTGATCGCTATACACGCGTTCAGACAGCTTCAAAAGGAATACACGTAATCCCCTAGTGGGTATAACTAACCCCTAGCGAGTCTGACAAAAAAAAATGCTGATAGCAAAAAAAAATCCTTCTGCGACTAGATTGCTCCATATGCGCTGCTTAGGCAGTGACCATATGCACTGCTTAGGCAGTGACCATATGTGCTGCTTAGGAAGTGATATACGGCAAGGAAGGGGTTAATAGCTCTTAAAAGAGCCTTTGATATACTGTAATAAATCAAAGTAAAAAAAAATAACCCCTAAAAAAATGCACAGACAGCAAAAAATGTGCTGCTGTGTAAGATCACTGCGTACACAGCGATCAATTGCAGGGAAGGGGTTAAATACTGGAAACGGCTTTTATAAAAGCCTTTGGGTCTCAATTCTATTAAATATATTATAATTAAAAACTTACATTATACAGCTCTGTCTCCCTCCCTCACTAAAACTCAAGTGAGAGGGAGGCAGATCTACACGGGTCAGATCAAATATTTACAAATATTGATCTAACCAGACGAATGGTGATGCTCATCTAAGCAAACGCCAACCCGCCTTTGTCACTTATCAGCTGTTACTGATCGCTATACATGCGGTCAGACAGCTAAAAAAAATTTTTTTACGTTAAACGTAGTCCCCTAGCGGGTATAATTAACACGTGACGGGTGTAATAAAAAAGTAAAAAAAAAATTTAAAAATGCTTCTGCAGCAAGATTGCTGCATTTGCGTCAGATCGCTGCTTAGGCAGTGATCTACAGCAAGAAAGGGGTTAATCTCTCTTAAAAGAGCTTTTTTTTATACTGTAATGAATTACAGTAAAAAAAAAAATGAACCCCTAAAAAATGCAGACAGCAAAAAATGTGCTGCTGTGTATGATCACTGCGTACACAGCGATCAATGGCAGGGAAGGGGTTAAATGGCTTTTATAAAAGCCCTTGGTGTTTAAAATTTTATTAAATATTTTTTTTATTATTTTATTTTATTTTTTTACTTTATCTGATCTGTCTCTCTCCCTTACTATAACTAGTAAGGTGAGGGAGGCAGATCAATACTTGTCAAAGGCAATATTTACTAATATTGCCTTTGACAGTATGGTAAGTGCTCATCAGAGCACTTACCATACATGCCTGCACACAGATCACATAGATCTGTTGTGCCGGCATCGATTGGCTCCCCCTAGAGGATCGGAAGTGAAATACTTTCACTTCCGATGCTCTTGCCATTAGAAGGGAAACGCTGCCTGTACAGGCAGCGTTCCCTTCTACTGAGCCGATGGGGTCGCTCAGGAGAGCGACCACCATCGGCTCTGGGGAGCAGAACGGTGTTGTTAAGTGCCTCGCTAGCGAGGCACTTTAACAACACCGCAGATGCTTAGAAAGCGAACGATCGTTCGCTTTCTAAGCACATGTGTGCAGCGGGCGCAGCCATTTTTAAATGGCTGCTACGATCACTCCGTGGAGTGATCGTAGCGCGCCCCTGCACATTTGGGGGGTGTTGCACAATGCCTCTACCTAGAGGCATTGTAGCAACACCGTTAGAGTAAAGAAAGCGACCGCTGGTCGCTTTCTTTACTCCATTTAGTGCATGACGTGCCAGGCACGTCACCTGTCGGCAAGTCCTCGATTTGCCGTGACGTGCCTGGCACGTCACCTGTCGTTAAGGGGTTAATCTGCTTTTACCAATTTCATGCAACAAGCAGATATTGTAACCTAAACAAGTCAAAATTCCTATTGTATATTAACTTGTTTATATTGGCATATTCATACTTTCTTACATTGGTTGCTGTTACATAGTAAACCATACCACCCAACTGTACATTTCTCACAGAGCAGTCCTGATATTAGCACATCTAGAGTGGAAATAGTTAACCCCTTCGTGACCTATGGCAGTCCGGGACCGTCATGCAGATCCAACTTCGTTATGCGCGCTGGCATACCGCGATCGCGATCAAAATTACATTACGATACCGAGACACTTCAGCCATGTCCATTGAGGCCCCCCTTGGAAACATCCGGGCACTGTGACAGCCAATCACAGCGCCCGGATGTTAATAGCTGTCAAAGCAGGTGCCTAGTCTCTCCCTGCTCCACAGCGATCGTGGGGCAGGGAGAGACTGTATGTAGTGCTGCAAGTCTCCGGCGTTTCAGAGAACAATGTCGTACTTCAAATAGAAATGCTGGAAGGTCACTTTACTGCCAGCATCTCATGCATAACAGGTTCAGTGCATATTATTAGCCATTTGTCAGATATTTAGATAATGTGTTATCTCCACTATGTTTTACTCAACACATCTGATTAATACATACGGTGTGGGTCATGTGTAAAAGTCCTGTCTGTTAAGCTGTTGGGAAGTTAGAAAAGAAAAGAAAAGGACAAAACTGCTGATATTTGTATAAAAGGAGATTGCATGCATGCTGATACATTTAACATTTATTGTTTGAAAAGCTGAGTGAAAACAGTGAATACAAAAGTGAATACATATATATATATATATATCTATATTCCTGCACTGCTCCATTTTTATAGATGGACACAACTGGCACTTTTTTTAAAGACCAATTCTAGAGCAAAATTCTAAAAGTGGAGCAATTACCATGTTGTCAGGTTTGTGGCTGGGAGCCTATGGCAGGAAGGTAGCGAGGGGCCACAGGGGAGCAGCGGTTAGAGAAATACAAGGTAGAATCACCAGGGAATAAACAGTTCAGGCCAGGATCAATGGGCAGGAGAAATCAGAATGTCCAGGAGGGAAGCCAAGGTCACAAATCCGGGAGGTCAATAGGTATAGGAGGAATCACAACGAGAAAGGACTCTGAAAAGGAACCAAGGGTATACACCACTTAGCAGCTCAATACACAAGCACTGATTGAAGTCAGTGCTTGGTATTTAAGGGCTGCCAGGTGAACCTCCCTGCCTCCTCCAATTAGGGAAGTCCACCTACTCACATAGAGTAGCATGACACTCACTAAGGTGAGATTCAGCCTCTTTCCACCCCCCCGCTGCCTCCACCAATTGAATGGCACCATCGCGCGTTAGGCCACCCCCCCACCCCCCCGCCATCTGGATAATAGAAGCACCAGCAACTCGCGGGACGCGAGTTACTAGAGTCCGGGGATGCGGCCTACCACGCGACGGCCTTCCCCTCCGTCAGGCAGCAACGGGAGTGGGTGCAGGTAAGGGACCCCGACTTGGTGGGAAACGGGGTCTGGAACCCCCACACATGTAAACCAGTTGAAAGTTGTTCCTGATTGATACACTTTTGCAACTTTGCCCTAGAAATTACATTTACATTGAAGAAAAAAATGCTGCATATATATTTATTAAGCATGTGACTGCCGGCTACTGGAACAAAAATAGGAAAACAAAGATATTGTTTTGGGTTCTGTCATATCAACTTAATATTACTGTATATAACTATTATGTATGTTATGCATAGATTTCTTTCATTGCCCCAGTTTCTATATATTCTTTTGTATCTTTATTTTCAATATTTTGAATTCCTATTTTTTTTACTAGTTTTATATTTTGACCAGTAATCCTAGACTACAACCTCAGAGGTTAGGTAGAATAATATTATTAATATTTTATGCTAAATTCCTGGTAATCCACAACAGATGATGAACTTAAAAGATGATCACTTTAAACTCCCCCAGGGCAAAGCTATAGAACTCAAAGTCTCAGAGGGTCATTAACCTACCAGAGGTTTAGGATTTTTCTAATCAACACAAAACCAACTAATTAACAAAAAAAACTCCTTGCTAGTGAAAGACATTAGGAGTTCATTAAAAACCTAGAGTATCAGCAGTCCTTAGGAAAATGATGGACAGTGTATCTGAGGTCTTTAGCGCACTATGAGGTGGATGGACTACAGACGGTAGAATGGATAAAGCAATCGGATGGTGAGGTCTAGGGGTATAGGGGAAGGGGAGTGATGAATATCTTTCGTTCTATCAGTATTTTTTTTTTTCTGCATGGTGTGATCAATGTAAAAACCACTTTAATTTAACAAAATAAAAAAATTAAAATTTCCCCAGTACATTCATAAAAATACAGTGTATTTTAGTATTGTGCCTTTTCCACAGCAATACAGCAAATCCATGAAAAAGGATTAGCCTGTTAATTTTAAGTACTTTTTTTATTCAATACATAGTGTTTTTACACTGAACACGGCATGTTCCTGCATGTTAAGCAATTTCCAAATATGAATTTCATTTAGAGGTCTATTATTTACTTGTTACATTTTTTAATTAGTTTTATACTGGCATACTATACAGTTCAGAAAAACATAATGATACAATCCCCATCAAACAGAAATACAGATATTCAATCTAAAACCTCCCTGTTCTCCTAGCCCTCACACTCCCTTATCTATATTATGGTGAACACCAGATTAATGGGAGGTGCACCCCATCCTTTTCCATTTTTGAATTTGGAATAAGGTGCGCCAGCACAACCAATAAACACTACAGTTCTTTTTATCCAGATTTTCTTTGTGGTCAGTCTGCAATATATCACTTGGTACCATGTTACTGCCGTACCAAACGGTTTGCCTGTTTTTTTTTTTTTTTTTATATTATATTTTTTATATATAATAAAAACAGTATTCAGTTGATATAATGATAGCAGGAATTAAGTAGAAACCATCAGTACACATAAATATAACTCTGTCCATAGTTCCTCTCTTTTCAAACAATACTGTCATAAAGTTAAGAAGAGGTCTTACAAAAGTGCTACATGAAACGACAACCATTGTGCTTTGCTTTTTGACAGCACAACACAGCTTACGATGGGCTAATCAGAGAACCCTTTGTTAAAATTTGCATTGGAAGAATGGAGACAACGTCTAGAAGGTCACACTTCACTCAACCATTCAGATCCTCACAAATCACCCGTATATCATGCATTGAAACTGCTGAATTGGACAACCTGCAACAAGGTTATTTTCTTTTTTTTACCCTCCAGAATTATTTCACATCATTTAACCCTCTTCAGATCTAGTTCAATTATAAAAGCCAAGGCCTTTCTATACTTTTTGTAAAACAAAAACAATAAAAAAAAAAAAATAAAACTTAAAAGTACTACTGCCCAGTTGGGATCATATTTTTAAAAAAAATCAGCGTTGGACGAGGGAGTATTGTGTGCACTGGCTGTACAGACTTCCTGCTCCGCCCCCTGCGCTGTACTGCCCGAGTGTAAGTCAAATTTGATTTAAATCTAGGAGCCAGCTGCAAACCTTGAGCGCCAGTGCTAAAAGTTGCATCACAAAGGAAAATATTTGAGTCCCAGTCCATAAACATATATAAAATTACACACACACTTACATGTGGACAAACACTAACACATGATTTCACACTTACATGCATGAACAAACACATTAATATACACTTGAATGCTAACAACACATGTTGTCACAAAAACATACATACACACTAATATGCTGATAGACTCACACGTTACACACACATGCTGACACAAATACATACACAGTGCTGTTTGTTATTTGATAGGTAGGTAACGGGCAGCAGAGTGTGGGACTAGGACAGTAATTGCAAGGTCACAGTGTTTAAAAAGTCTTCCAGGCGCTAGAAGCCAGATTCTAGTCACCATGGTGTCCTGGCGCCTGGTATTTGTTGAGCCTTGATTTAAATACATAGAGAACTAAGAATAGGAATGAATATTGTACCAACAAATTATGAATTTGAACAAGAGTAGAAACAGACGTACTAAAATCCCTGAAAATGAATGTCTCCCAAATCATCAAAACAGAACGTACCTGTTATTAGTTTACACTATATATACTGCAGGGCTCAACAAACCCCGGGCGCCAAGTCGCTATGGCTACCAGGAAATTGGCACCCACTAACCTCTGGGACCCATGGGGTTTTTTCTGTTCCTTTGGACAGCGCAGCACGAGGAGGCAGCATGTGCCGTTTTGCACAAACGGCCAGCTCCGCCCCCTCGCACATCGCGCTTCAAAGTCTGAGTTCCAGGGAACACGTGACATCGGTGTCACGACAACCCGGTTCTCACAGGATGGCTTGAACGATGGTCTGTGACTGGCAGACTGAGATGAAATGGAAGTACTCCCTCCCCTGCAATCAAGCAAAGCAGCAGGGATGGGGACACACTGAAACACGAACCGTTTATTTTATTTATTTTAAAAAAAACGGCTGACTTGTCAGGTCTGTATGTCAATGTGTCTGTCTATATCTGTCTATGTATGTCTTTTTGACCATCTGTTTCTGTCTGTGTCTGTCTCTTTGACTGTCTGTGTATGTAAGTGGAACTGTCTCTGCCTATGTGACTGTATGTGAATTTCTGTGTGTGTAATTGGAACTGTGTGTGAGACAGTCTGCGAGCGTTTGTGTTTACATGACTCTGTGATTGTGTGTATTTTTGCGTGATTGTGTGTGTATGTGCGGTTGTCTGCCTCCTAGATTTTTTTGCTGGCTCCTAAAACAAAAAATTTACCGTATTTGCTCGATTATAAGACGACTCCCCAAACTTTGGATATTCCTTTAGGAAAAAAACTAAAAGCCTGAATATAAGACTACCCTATAGGAAAAAAGTTAAACTTGTATATATTCACATGTAAATTGCTTTTTTAATAAAAAATTATATTAAAAAAATGCATTTGTTTTTATTTCCTTTTATGTGCCAATTCTGCCTCTCTTTCCCTTGCCCCCAGCTTTGTCTCTCTCCCCCTCCCTTTGATTCCCCCCTCTCCTCTGTCTCTCCCCCCCTTGTTTCTCTCTGCCCCCCTCCCTCTGTCTCTTCCCCCCCCCTTGTAGCTCTCTTCCCCCTCCCTTCCCTTGTTGCTCTGTCTCCCCCCCTCCCTCCCCCTGTCTCTCTGCCCCCCCCTCCCCCCCCCCCTGTCTCTCTGCCCCCCCTCCCCCTGTCTCTCTGCCCCCTCCCTCCCCCTCACCTTGAAGTCGATCCCTGGTGGCTAGTGGGGGCAGCCGGGGGATGTCTGCACGATACGTGCAGACATCCTCCATGCTGCCCGACACGGCAGTCTATTATGACGGACAGCTGGTCCGTCATAATAGTCTGCTGTGTCGGGCAGCATGGAGGATGTCTGCACGTTTCGTGCAGACATCCCCCAGCTGCCCGATTTACCCTGGTGGCTAGTGGGGCCGCAGAGGATGTCTGCGCGATGAGCACAGACCTCCCCTGCTGCCGCCCGGCACGCTCGCCGGGACTTCTGTGACGAAAGCGGAAGTACCCGACTTCTTCACAGAAGCCCCGGCGGTCGTGCCGGGCGGAAGCGGGGAGTCTGCGCTCATCGCGCAGGCTTCCCCTGCTGTCAGAGAGGGGGATCCAGGTCCCCTGCAGCTCTGCTGGTTACCTGGATCCATGTCTTATAATCTGACCTCAATTTGAGGTCAGATTATAAGAAGACCTCGATTATAAGACGAGGGGTAGTTTTCAGAAAAAAAATTCTGAAAAAACCTGGTCTTATAATCGAGCAAATATGGTAATTTGTCAAGCCCTGATATACTGTACATGTTCAGGGTTTTTTTTGTATTAATAATGATTTACCCTGTATGTTCTCTTTCCAACTTGTATAACAATATGTATGTATATATTCTTTTTAATCTACTGTTAAATGTGTAACTCTGCAATTCCATTCTGGACTGGGTCCCCAGGACATACTTGAAAACTAGAGAAATCTCAATGTATTCTTCCTGCGAAAACACTTTCTGAATAAATAAAAAAAAAAGTGAATAAAGTCAAAACTTGATTATAATACAGACCAAGTAGATGATTTACCCTGTTTATCTTTACAAATTAATAGAACATTGTGCGATTCAATGGGGACCACAGAAATACTGTGCATTAAAGCACTGGTATTGAGGTAAGGGAATAACCCGGGAGTGGTGACAATAGAAGGGATCTGATTGGCTGCCTCTGTCAGTCAATCAGAAGCCTCCCTGTCCCAGTCCTATCATTGGCTGGTTTTGAATATCCTTTAAATATTAGGACTGGGAGGCTTCTGATTGACTGACAGAGTAAGACAATCAGATGCCTCTTGCTGACATTTGAAATTCCAGTCCTCCCGGACTTAGCATCTGCCCACAGAGGGCAGATGCTGAGGAGATCGCTCGTTTTGCGAAACACTGTTTTCACGAAAATCAAAAAAATACTTTATTAGCTAAAATCTCGGGTTAGTGTTAGAATAGCTGTTAGGGTTACTATTAAATTAGGGTTAGCATAAGGGATAGGGTTACAATTAAATTAAAATTTGAATATATTAAGGGTTAGCATAAGAGTTAGAGTTAAAGTTAGGGTTAGGGTCAAAAGGTTTATGCCCTATAACTCGGAAAAAAATGCAGAAAAACATGGAAATAAGCATATTTCTGAACTCAGGACAACATTTAGAAACCATTTAGATGGGGTCTTTTTAAATGATTGTATTTGTGTAACTTATTTTTTAGGTCAATGTTAGAAAAAGAGGCTTTTTTTATTTTGTCATTATATTTTATGATTCTTTTTTTGTAGTAAATTATAAGATATGATGAACATATGGCATCTAATGAAAGCCCTTCTTATGACAATAAAAACAACATATAATTTGTGTGGGTACAGTATGTGAGAAAGAAGAAAATTACAGCTAAACACAAACACCCCAGAAATGTCAAAACAGCCATTGTCACCAAGGGAAAGACAAGGTCAAACGGTCTTGTCACTAAGGGGTTAAGAATAGGTGGAGTAATTTTTATTTCTGAATGGCACATTTCCCTGGGCTGAACATGAGAAGTGGGGGCATCAGGGGGGTGGGACATTTTAATACAGGGCTCGACAAATCCAGGAGGTTTTTATTTACAGGTTTGGGGCCATTTTTTCGTTGTCCCTCCTTACCTAGGAAAGGTAGAGTTGGGGGGAAGGTAGGGAATATTTGATTTAATTTATTTACAGTATTGTGCCAGCCCCTGGCACAACAGATGGGGTTAACTATTTTATTTTTATTCGGTCTTGGGGCACAGTGCTGGCCCCAAGCCCAGGGTTATTATTAATTATTTTTATTGGGGCCGCAAAATTGCAAGCACATTGTTAAATAAGAATTGAAAATCAAGCTACAGACGATGTTATACACAGGAGATTCGACAGGCACATTTAAAAACACATTTTCCTCCTAATTTAGGACTTGCAATTGTGCAACAAAATGTATCAGCAACATTGGGGTTAGGGTTGCAGATGGGTTAGAGTTAGAATTAGGTTTAGTGGTAGGATTATTGTTAGATTTAGGGATAGAGTGAAAAGGTCATTGTAGGAGAAAATGGTTAGGTAACAAAACAAAACAAAAACACTACTTTCGGTTACTGCCCTATAACTTGCAAAAAGTAACAGAAAAACATGTAAGCATTGGTGTTTCTAAACTCAGAACCAATGTTATAAACTATGTAGACAAGGTCTTTTTTTCCCGTTTGTAATTGTACAAAAAATTGTTTAGGTCAAAGCTAGAAATAGTGCTTTTGTATAAAATTTTCATCATATTTTACATTTTTTTTTATACTAAAATATATATAATCTTAATGGTATCTTATCTTCTTACGCCAATAAAAAAAAGAAGAAAGAAGAAAATTACAACTAAACACAAACACCGCAGAAGTGTTAAAAACACCCATTGTCACAAAGGGTACAGCATTTTCAAAACAGTCCGGTCAGTAAGAGGTTAAATAAGGGCAATATATGAAAAGTAAACCGGGCAGATTATCTACTTAGTCCAGGGCTTGACAAATTTAATTTGATTTTAGGAGCCAGAAATTTTTTTTAGGAGCCAGACAATCACGCAAACATAAACACAATTCATTAACACACACGTCTACTTCACATATATACAAACACACCTACTTTACATATACACATATATCCAAACATCTCACACACACACACACACAACTACTTTACATATATCCAAACGCCTCACACACACACAACTACTTTACATATACCCATATATACAAACACCACACACACCTACTTTACATATACACATATATCCAAACACCTCACACACACCTACTTTACATATACACAAATATACAAACACCTCACACACACCTACTTTACATATACACAAATATACAAACACCTCACACACACCTACTTTACATATACACAAATATACAAACACCTCACACACACCTACTTTACATACACACAAATATACAAACACCTCACACACACCTACTTTACATACACATATATACATACACCTCACACACACCTACTTTACATATACCCATATATACAAACACCTCACACACACCTACTTTACATATACACAAATATACAAACACCTACTTTACATACACATATATACATACACCTCACACACACCTACTTTACATATACACATATACACAAACACCTCACACACACCTACTTTACATATACACATATACACAAACACCTCACACACACCTACTTTACATATACCCATATACACAAACCCCTCACACACACCTACTTTACATATACCCATATACACAAACCCCTCACACACACACACCTACTTTACATATGCACATATATCCAAAAACCTCACACACACCTACTTTACATATGCACATATATCCAAACACCTCACACACACCTACTTTACATATACACATATATACAAACACCTCACACACACCTACTTTACATATACACATATATACAAACACCTCACACACACCTACTTTACATATACCCATATACACAAACCCCTCACACACACACCTACTTTACATATGCACATATATCCAAACACCTCACACACACCTACTTTACATATACACATATATACAAACACCTCACACACACACCTACTTTACATATACCCATATACACAAACCCCTCACACACACACCTACTTTACATATACCCATATACACAAACCCCTCACACACACCTACTTTACATATACCCATATACACAAACCCCTCACACACACCTACTTTACATATACCCATATACACAAACACCTCCCACACACCTACTTTACAATACATACAAACACACACCCACCTCACACAGTCTTTTCTTGGGGGTTTCTTCTTGGTGTGTCCCCCCTCCCTGCTGCTTTACCTCACTGCAGGGGAGGGGGACATTCGTGCAGCAGCTGAACTTGGTCGGCGTGCTGAGTGCCAGGATGTCACGTGACGACACCCGGCACTCAGACACGCGTTGCGCGAGGGGGCGGAGCTTGCAGTCTGTGCCATCGGCCATCGGCACAGACTTTACCCCCTCGCGCTGCGGAAAAATCAGATGGCAGCGGCAAGGGGACCATGAGGCTGACAGCACCCAGGCGCCAGGTCTAATTTCCTGGTCGCCATGGCGACCTGGCGCCTGGGGTTTGTCGAGCCCTGACTTAGTCAGTATTATATTCAATGCTATGTGCAGTTTGTAGACAATCAAGAAGATTAGGTTTTGAATGTATATACTGACCACAGACATGACCCAAAGGGGCAGCATAGAACGTCATAGGAACAGTAGCTCATTGCAGCCCCACATGATAAGCTGTGCTCCAGAACAAACTGCAGCGATCTGCAGCGGGATCCCCTCTGTCAGATGAGGCCACTTTGAATAGCTTCAGTCTGACAGGCTAAAAAGTAACCGACAAAGTGAGCGCTGTTTACATTTATTAGCATTGCTCCAGGCCTGTCCTGCGTGACGTTATAAGTGATGTCGCAAGCTTTCTCAATATTTCAGCAGGAACATACAGGGTCTGTAAAGAATCCTGTTCAGATCTCTACCTCAGTGTTCCTGGCCCGGATCACTTCTTTAGGGTAAAAACAATGTCTGGACATTAAGGGGGTTAAAGAAACTCTATCAACCTAATCATTGCTTATACTGTGAATGGAGAGAATAATTTTTTATATATATATATGTTATGTTAGCAGACTTGCATGCAAATCCATAAAATATTTGTTCTAAATGTGTGTTTATGACATCATGGGTTGCTTGATATGCAAATGAACTATTTTTCACTGGCAAATGTGTAATTTGCATATCAAGCCACACGGTGATATCAAAAGCAAGAGACGCCAAAGACACATTTAAAACACATTTTTCACTTATTTTATGCATTTGCATGCAATTTTGATAACATATATATGTATAGATCATTTTTCATTCTCTACATTTACAGTATAAGCAGTGGTTACATCGACATAGTCCATTTAAGTTTGTACATGCTATAACACTTATATATATTGTTTTCCTCTTATTTAAATGAAAGGCGTAATTTGTCCATTTTATATCGTTTATGAATGGTACATCGGTGACTTCCCTAACACCAAGTGGATGGTGTGACCTAGGAAACCAGCTTTAAAAACAGACCCCACGAATTATCACTTATAAAATCCAGTTTAAAAATGTCCACAGTAAATCATACCATACTGTAACATATCATAGCGGGGTGTGCATATTACACATCTGCATTATTAACATTTTGGTCCAATGGGAGATTTTTTACCCTATATAGATATGTTTGGAAATGTCAATTGCTGGCAAAAGGTCTTAAATTTTTCTAGTAAAATCATAAAATATTGAAGATTTTATAGAGGGTGATGTATATGTGACAACTCTGCTAAGTGTAATCATTATTAAATTACTTGTTATGTGTAGATTGTGTGTGTTGCTTATGTGACAAAACCTGTCTGAGAGCATGACCACAGTTTGGAAACTCTCTGATGGCATTGACTCCAGTGGAAAACAGCAGGGACCAAAATCAATTCAAATTCAACTATACCTTGGGAAATTGTATTTGGGGTTACTATTATTTTTACTTTGACCATCCCACTGACATGCAACCATGCTAAGGGACACACACTCAGATTAGTCATGGCGCTCCAGCTGTTGTGAACTACATTTCCCGTGATGCCCCAATAGCTACCCGAGCATCACTGGAAGGGTAGACTACATCAGCTGCCCTCATTTATCCATCACTATCTTAGCCCTCGAAAAGAACAAATGTTTTCAGCCCAACCATGACCCAAGGGAGACATTTATATTTTGATTATAGCCATCCTGCACCACCCAAACAAAACAAAACACGCACAGTATGACGTCACCTTTGTGCCGTATTTCTGAAGCACAACAATTCGCAACCACTGCCAGTCACGTGGTGCCGCCAGCGACGCCTTCTAACGTCCCCGTCCTCTCTCCAGCCAAACACACGCCTCAGCTTTAAGGCCTATCGGTGGCATTCGTTGAAAGAAATAAAATGTCGTTCATGTGTCTTCTTTTTTTTCCCGCTTCCGTGGAGCCCCTCCACACTGTTTTGATTGTCACAACGGAATAAAGCTCGTTTGAAGAAGAAGAAAAAAAAAAGTTGGCATCTGACAGGCAGCAGTGACGTCGACTTGCCATCCAATGACGCTCAACGCGTGACGCGGCGGGCCTGTCAGTGATTGGTTGGCTGTTCCCGCGGGCGGAGCGAAGTGACAGAATGGGATTATGACAGGCGTGATTGGAAGGCGGCCACTACCGGCCGGCAAACAGCCTCCTGACTGATCGAACCGGAGGCAGGCACACGCGTGTGGATCATGTGGGTTTTCGGCTACGGATCCCTAATCTGGAAGGTAGACTTCCCTTACGAGGAGAAGCTGGTGGGCTATATCACTTGTTACAGCAGGAGGTTCTGGCAGGGCAGCACCGATCATCGGGGGGTCCCAGGCAAGGTGAGTCCAACCTCCCCCCCCCCCCCCGCCCCGTGGATGCTGTGTCATCATGTGTCAATCACAGGACCGAGTCATGCTCTTACAGACCCCACGAATCATCACTTCTAAAAGTCCAGTATAAAAATGATTGTGCATAGTTGTAGTAGAACAAAATGCCCAGGTTGAGCTGTCTGTATGACATTACTTCATGGCACCATATGCAAATTAAAGTGCACCTGTGATGCAAAATAAAAAATGATATCGTGTAACAGAATAGCCTTTCATCAATGACTGTTGCAAGTGCAACTATACGTGAATTATTTACTTTGTTGTCTTTGTAAACTGTTGGCATGATGTAGCACAAATGGCCAGGGTTCCATCCCAGAATTCTGTGCCACTTGAGCCAGGGTTTGACAAACATTTGTTAAACTATAGGGGTCAAACAGAACAATTCAGAAGCTGGCTTAGTTATTATTGGTAACCAGTGAATGGTACTTCTATAAAGATCTGTCAAACATCAAATTTAGGAGCCAGCAATACGTTTTTTGGATCCTTGGCTCAGGCATTTGGGAACTGATTGCTGGGACTTCGAGAAAAGCTTCCAGATGTGAACATAACAATATTTTCTGGCATACTATTAACAATCTATTTTTCAATTTCTCTCTAGCGCCAGTGATGATTTTTTTTCCCCCATGTCTTTTGTTTATGGATAAAAACCAAAATGATCAGACACAAAGCATGTTGTATAGGGGAGAAATGTAAAAAAATGAATCCAGTCAGTGTACTCTGATTATTAAGTGTTTTAAAATACACGCTCACAAACATGAATATTTGGAGAGGCCTTTCAGAAAGACATTTCCAATCCAGATGAGAAGTGAAAATCTTCAAAATGCTTGAATAAACTTCTGGAAAAAAATAAAAAATCCCTTGTCCAAAATGTTTGGGACCAGAAGCATTTTGGATAACGGATCATTTTCACCAATAAGATATATTAAAGCCCCTCAGCACACATTAAATACACTAGTATCAATGCAAGTACTGTATAGAGCTAATTACTCACCTCTGCTGTGATGTGAAGCATTGTTGGGATCCTGCCGTTGGTGAGTCAGGCCGGCACACGTGCCATTGTATGGGTGTGGGGGAGTCTAAGCATGCATGGAAAGGCTATATTACAGCTCAAGTGGTCAGGTCACTGAATAAACTACTGTGCGCTTGCATTCTGACAGATGTGTGTGTGGAATTTGCAACTTTTTCGCAAAATCCTAGAAATTGTTTGGAAAAGGGACACTTAACCTGTACTGATAATACTAATATTATAGGTCCTAGACTGAGCACAGATCCTAGCACATCAAAGTGTTAATAGTGCAACATGGCCTCAGGAGTTGGAAGAAATCTAAACAGGATACAGCCGCTTCACATGGACTGCAGCTTTTCTCCTAGGAAGCTGTACAGATAAATATAGTGAAACGCATTGAGAGTCTAGGTACTACTCCTATGAGACTCTCTCAATATTAATGTTTGAGTGTATAATCACAGTACACAGATTGTATTACACTACTTTTTTTGTTAGTGTTGATTTTAACCATATGTTAAGTTGAATGTTGTACAATTTATTTTTTATGTATTTTCTGCACATTTTTTATCTATTTGTTTTTTTGGTCTGAAAACCTTGTGAGGGGAAAACGGTGTGTGTATGTCTGTCACTGACCTGTCTGTTTGTGTTTGTCGTGAATGTGCAGTTGTCTGGCTCCTAGATATTTGAGCTGGCTCCTAAAACTAAATTCAATTTGTCAAGCCCTGCACTATATGAGTTGCACCTTTTGTTTGGATGAGTATCCGTGGAGACTGCTGTAGAAGGCTGCATGCACATTAAGGGTAGTATTTGAATATATTTTGGAATTCCACATTTGTTTCACATTTTTCAGTGCAGGCGTTACTTATTTCACTATTGTTGAGTTTTGTTTGCAGATTGAACTGCAAGATAATTGAAAAACTCAACAAGGGCACGTCTCATCAGTGAAAATTTATTGTAATTCACATGATTAAAAAAGTCAGCATACAAAAGATCCAAATTAGTGACACCTGAAATGTTTTGTCCTGAACAGTGGGAAATAGTTATAGATATGTTTCTGATGGGAGAACATATATTTTTATCTCCCTGGGGGCAGACTCAACTGCATCCAATCAAGTTGCATAAACAGAAAAGGCAGTTAGAAATAAGAAAACCTTGACACTTTGGATTATCTTGAATATCGTTGTAAAAATGGACTAGAGAAAAGTTATTCAGAGATTTCATGTATTGCCGTATACAGATTGAACTGGTAAGAGAGGTCATATTTTGTTAGTGACATTTCTTATTGGAGGAAAAAACTTCTACCTTATTAAAAAAAAAAAAAAAGTGTTGGAAAGCTGTTCTGTTCAGAAGTGATTTATGACTGACTTCCAGACCTTCATGTTGTGGAGTTGGTTCTCCGAAATCTGGCAGCTCTGGTGGACGGAGTCTCTGATTCCGAATACACCTCCAGCAGGGGAGGAGATTCCCATCACCTCTCGACTGGCTGTGTGGTGCACAATTGTGAACCAATCAGTGCACCATCCAAATAAGTTCCCTTCTGCCTCATAAAAAAAAAAAATAGCTAGCACAAATAAGTGTGGTTGGTAGGTCCTGAAATGTAGAATACATCTTTAGGATACGTATTTTGAATTTTATTTCACTTTTTCATAATTCATTTAAAAATTCATGTTTCTGGTTTGTCAGGATGATTGCTTAGATGAATACAAGGATGTTCTTCTAATATTACACAACTAATAAAGTGTTCTTTTATTAATAAAATGCCATTAGTGGGTCCTGTTAAAATGGGCTTATAGTCCAAAAAGGTTCTAGTTATACTGTATGATAAAAATGCAATAAATCAGGGTTGACAGTCATGCTTGAATGTCCTTGTAGAAGGTGGCATGCCAGGTTTACAAACCAATAGATATGGCCCAGGGTCGACCGCATACATTGCCCAGGGGGTCCCCACCTCTGGGTACATCTCTTCCGTCGCACAGTGGGCCGCATCCCCGGCCTTGTTATACGCGACTGCATCTGTGACCAGGGGGCGTGTCCTCCTCACAGAAAGTGCAGCATGATTGGAGTTTTCATCACTCACCCTCTCTCTATTCAAAGAGGGATGGGGGCGGTATCAAGGTGCACAGGGGTGGGATTCCTAATTGACAGCTGCATAAAACCCTTGCAAGCCCTCAAGAACCATGCTTGCTACCTCCTAGTTCCATTGTGTTTATTAGCTTCCTGTGTATCGAGCCTTGGCTTTCTCCGTGGACTCCCTGATTTGCTCTTGCGCCATACCTTGGCTTGTACTGATTGCTATTGAACCTGAGCTGCCTGCCTAGACTCTCCGGACCATTTCTAAGCATTCTGTTGCTCTCACTGTTCCACCTTTGGATCCTCACCCTCCTCTGAGCATCTCTCTCTGCCTGGACCCTCCACCCTGCACTACGCTCCCTAAACTTGAGCCTCACAATACCTTTGAACTACTCATGTGGGTTTTCAGTGGAAAATGTGTGAATGCTAAACTATCATTAAATAACTGTCCAGGGCCCAGCATTTTTTTTCCTGGATATTCCTCTAGTCACATAGTGAGATTTTCTTTATTACCTGGCTATGACTGGCAGGGCCTTCGTTGCTATTGATGTGTGTGTGTGTGTGTGTGTGTGTGTGTGTACATAGTACTGTATTGCTCATTCCCAATGCTGAATGTACAGACTATTGTCCTCTTTCACTTGCCATCTACCATCAACCAGAGCATCTGAAATTAAAAATAAAATACCCAAGTGGAAACTAAACTAGAAAAGTCCAAAAGTACCTATGCAAGTGTAATTCATTTTTTGTATATTTTTAATCACTTGTGAGTAGGGTTGCCACCTGGCCGGTATTTTACCGGCAGGCCGGTAAAAAATTGGCATCAGGCCAATGTTAAGTCTATGGAGACAGTACCAAGGCCGGTATTTTTCTGAAGAAAAGGTGGCAACCTTACTTGTGAGTCTGATAACTGAAATAAGTGATATGCTGTATTTGAATCCTTCTCTATAATCACTGTGGGCTTCCCCAATGATACCAGCTGCAAACTGCATTTGTTTTCTCACTGTGCGAGTGACTGCCATTTAAGTGTTCCCAGGTGATCTCTGCCTCCGGGAGAGGTTGCTTTCTTCATTTTACCTGCTGTCAGTATTTTCTGCAGTATATAACTGCATGGCTTATCCCTCTGTGATTTGTATAACATACTTAGCTGTTCTGTCTGCTCTGTAATGAAAGGCTGGTGAGTTACAGTGACATTAATATTGATCTTCAACAGGGATTTATTTTTACATTTTACATTTAATTCCTTTTCATCATGTGATCCTTCAGCGTACATTAGCAGGCAAAACACCTAAAATGGGAGATTTCTCTGCAAATCAATGTTCTTTTAAGCTTTATCATGAATCCTACAGCTGATTCCACTGTACCTTGCAACATTGGCTCTGTGTCTCCTTTGTATGTATGTATACCACGTGTATGCAATGTATGTCATTTCTTATGTCTCAAGCACACAAATGATTTGAACAAGCATACACACAATCAGAAGGAAGGCATGCTCCATTATTTTTAAGACTTACAAGTGCACCTTTATCTTCTTAAACATCGTACTGACAGACTTGGCTCTTCAGAGTCCTGCATGTACATGGTCTTCTAAAGCAGTGCTTCCCATCTTGGCAGTCATGTGACATCTCCAGGATGCCTCAGAATTCTAGGCAGATTGACTGGATATTCTTTATTGTCGCAGTGACATGTTCACAAACCAACACAGGAGTAAGGAAAGATCAGAAACTCAGAATGCAGTTGTTGGCAGTTATTTATATAACGGTCGTTGATGAAGTCTCTGGTTTTGTATCTGGTATTTTTATATTTTAAGTTCTTATGCAACAATGTAGGGTTTAGATTCAGGTGTTGATGTTTGATGACATTTGATATATATTTTCGTACTTAAAGGGACTGTACTTTATAAAGCATATTTTGCATTGCTTAAAATATATAAGAAATGTATATAATTCATACTTAAATTTTTCCCAAAATGCCACCTACAAATTGAAATCCATATTAAAGTACTTTTATAATGCATATTTTGCATTGTTTAAAATATATAAGAAACTGAGTTAGAAGGAATTGTACATTTGCAATGCTTTTCAGGTGTTCAGGAACGCACACTCTCATGGACTGCATTAAAAGCAGCAACCAATAAGAATTATTCCCACTCATTTGAATAGGATTTCCTGTTTCTGTAGTGATGCCATCTGTTCTGCATGGGGCAAGGACCCCCACATCTACAAGACAATAATACCGTATTTGCTCGATTATAAGACCAGGTTTTTTTCAGAAAAAAAGTTCTGAAAAAACGACCTTGTCTTATAATCAAGGTCGTCTTATAGTCTGACCTCAAATCGAGGTCTGACTATAAGACTTGGATCCAGGTCTCCTGCAGAGCTGCAGGGGACCTTGATCCCCCTCGCAAGCAACGATGGATGTCTGCGTGTATATCCTCCATGCTGCCTCCACTAACCACCAGAGAGAGGGGAGACATAGACAACGAAGGGGGGGTGGGGGAGAGAGAGAGACAACGCTGGGGAGAGGGAGAGAGACAATGCTGGGGGGGAGTGAGAGAGAGAGAGAGACAATGCTGGGGGGGAGAGAGAGAGACAACGCTGGGGGGGAGGGGGAGTGAGAGAGAGAGACAACGCTAGGGGGAGAGAGAGAGACAACGCTGGGGGGAGGGAGGGGGAGAGAGAGAGAGAGACAACGCTGGTGGGAGGGAGGGGGAGAGAGACAACGCTGGTGGGAGGGAGGGGGAGAGAGAGACAACGCTGGTGGGAGGGAGGGGGAGAGAGAGACAACGCTGGGGGGAGGGAGGGGGAGAGAGAGACAACGCTGGTGGGAGGGAGGGGGAGAGAGAGACAACGCTGGGGGGGAGGGAGGGGGAGAGACAACACTGGGGGGAGGGAAGGGGGAGAGAGAGAGACATCGCTGGAGGGAGGGAAGGGGGAGAGAGAGAGACATCGCTGGGGGGGAGGGAGGGAGGGAGGGGGAGAGAGGGAGACATTGCTGGGGGGGGGGGAGGGACACATTGCTGGGGGGGTGGAGAGGGAGACATTGCTGGGGGGGGGGGGAGGGACACATTGCTGGGGGGGTGGAGAGGGAGACATTGCTGGGGGGGTGGAGAGGGAGACAATGCTGGGGGGGGGGGAGGGACACATTGCTGGGGGGGTGGAGAGGGAGACATTGCTGGGGGGGTGGAGAGGGAGACAATGCTGGGGGGGGGAGAGGGAGACAACGCTGGGGGGGAGAGAGAGACAACACTGGGGGGAGAGAGCCAGCATTGGGCAAGTCTGGGGGGTAGGGGCAGCATTGGCACATAAAAGGAAATAAAAACAAGAAATGTATTTTTTTTATATAATTTTTATTAAATATGAAAAATCTATTTATATGTAAATATATGTACAAGTTAAACTTTTTTCATATAAGGTAGTCTTATATTCAGGCTTTTAGTTTTTTTCCTAAAGAAATATCAAACGTTTGGGGTGTCATCTTATATTCGAACAAATACGGTAGTTAGATCCCTTTCACTGTGATTACATTCCATAAAAACTTCTACCCTCAGTTCCTTATTGCACCCCATAATCAGCAGCTGGTAAAATTTCAATGTATTGCACGATAGTCTGCACTCTCATCTATCATTGCATGCCATACTAATAACTACACTCATTCCTTATAATACCCTAAACCTACATTACACCCCATGCTAACTTGCAACCCAACAAATAATTGCACTCAATAATAACAGCCCTATCCATTATTACATCTAATTACCTGTATCCAGACATTACACCTGCACCCCCAATAATCAGTGCATTCAATCCTTCATTGCATCCCATAAAAACCTGCACAGAGCAGTGCACACAATAACAGCCACCTTATCCTTCATTGCACCCCAACCAAGCATTACACACCATGAAAAAAACCTCCATCCCTACTGCTCCCCATAATAACTTGCACCATCCATGCCTTTCTGCACCAGATCACCTCACAAACACATGATGCTTGTAAAAAATCATATATTCATAGGAACCCTGCATTAACACAGTGTACGCATCATGACAAAGGGAAGGAAAAATAGTACGTAAAATAGAAACTTCTAGTTTGCAACCAGCAGAGATCCTGCTTGACTTGTAAGTAAGCCCTAGTGTAGGATTTGCTGTCTTCACAAAGACCAGGTGAACACCTTTGTCAGACAAAGCATCATTGTTAACCGTAAGCCGCAAGACAGGACAAATCACTCATGACGGAGCGGTGGTTTGAGTCTTAGGTGACCTGCCTCCTGCAACCCTGGCTTGGTGCCGATCGATGGCCCGCTGACATCTCACCTGCGTTCGCAGGACATACAATACAGATGGGGACTGCCGCAATATCTCACTGTCTCATAAGGGAATAAGGAACTTTTCCGTAGAAGATCCCAGGGATATTCCAACATTTCTTTGAGACCCGGACATTCTTCCGATCCCCGATCATGAAACAGCCTTAGCCCAGGCAGATGCAGCTGGGGAACCCTGAACTACACCATGTTGAGATGCCCTGCTTGATACGTTGTAGACTTGCCACACCGTCAATTTGATCCCCATCTTGCCCCATAACTACTTTATGCATAATTGCCCCTCTTTACTTAGATAATGTATCCAGATGTTCACCCTCCTCCCCAATGCAAAGAGTTTCTTTTTAATGTATGTTGTATGAATGAGTGTCTTGGCCCGTTCAGTGCCAAAATCCACTGGATCAGTCTGTGTCAACTGTCCCCTCAACCGCCATGACTGTCTCCGGCCAAGCTACCTGCAGTAGCTCCTCCTTGAAATCCAGCAGGTCAGCCAGCTAAGGGGACCACCACCAGTGGCTCGACAGCAGCTGCTGCCGTGGATAGCTTCCTCTTCACCTGACTCTTGATGGCAGTATACCGAGAACATTGCTATTGGTACAATATCCTTAATCATCTCTCTATCTCTACATGTATGTATGCAAGTATTGATATGTGTATATATACATGTTACCACAGATGTACAGTACTACTGTTACATAGACATTCATACTTCAACTTTCTACTGCAACTCCGATGGCCCTTCACGTGTACAAATTAATTCTGCAAGACGCTGCTTGTCTACCCCTCCCCAGCTAACCTGCTCTGCACAGCTACAGCTTCTCCATGTGTGGCAGCCATGTGCAAAGTTTCCCATGAGTGTACATCCCTAAGTATCTGTGACACCACTTATATGTTATATGAAGTACAGGTGTGTGAGTTCAGTGTGCTATAACATGCTTCCTACGGTGTATGAGTATTTTAACCGCTTCGTGACAATGGACGTGTCAGGCACGTCCTGGCCGGAACTCCGTTGCAGTGAAACAAGTGTTTTTTGTGATCGCGAAAAACGCTTTAACGGTGCTGGTCTATTGCCTCGATGTTGAGGCAATAGCCAGCACTGAAATTTCCTCTCTGGGGCACCCACGATTGCCTCATGGAGCGATCGTGGCCACCTTTTTTCGACGGAGCAGTATGCTCTGTCAATATGGCTATGCCCTCTTGTGGTCTGAGCTTCGGAAGTGAAAGTAAATTCACTTCCGTCGCTCTGAATATGTTGCTTGACTGCCCTTAGAGGCCGCAACCAACATAGCAATGTACAAAAAAAAAAAAAGGATGTAATTAGCTTAAAACTGGTATTATAGCAGGATTAGCCTATAGGGTTCAAATTAAATCGTTTTTAGCATAAAAGGGTTAAAATTAAATTTAAATATATTAAGGGGTGGCATAAGGGTTAGATTTGGGGTTAAATTTAGTGTTAGGGTTAAATTAAGGGCTCGGGTTGGGGTCAAAAGGTCAATATAGGAAAAAACAAAAAACACTGTTTTGTTTTTGCCCAATAACTCGCAAAAAAAATCGAAAAATATGGAAACATGCATATTTCTGAACATGGGACAACATTTAGAAACTATTTAGACGGGGTCTTTTTTAATGATTGTATTTGTGTAAATTATTTTTAGGTCAAAGTTAGAAAGTGTTTTTTTACATTTTTCATCATATTTTATGATTATTATTTTTTTTAGAGAAAATTATAAGATATGATGAACATAATGGTATCTAATGAAAGCCCTTCTTATGACGATAAAAACAACATATAATTTGAATGGGTAAACACAACCACCCCAGCCATTGTCACCAAGAGAAACTCAAGGTAAAAATGTCTTGTCACTAAAGGGTTAAATACACTTACCTTTTCTTCACCACCTCCTCAGACCTATTATGTACACTAACTGCCTTAACAGCATCCACAATCTTTTTCACACAGTTCATTTTTCCTCATTGGGCTTGTCCTCTTTGCTGCTGCCCCTATCACACGGTTGTAATTTTGGTTTGTGTACCAATACTGTGTTCTCCTCTGTTTGAAACACTGCTGGAACTTCTGAGGCCTAGACTTCACCCCCGCCCCCTCCTTCTACCCCTGTCCTGGCCGTCCCCCTGCCCTGATTGATATGGTATGTTTCAGAAATGTTTCAGCTGCATTCAGTGTTGGAAGATATCCGTGTGGAATCGGCTATGAATTGTGACTGTATTTGGAGGCACATTAGACCTGAGTAGCTCGAAAATTCTGGTACCGATGTGCCCTGAATATGTCCACAATTCGGAGACACTATTTCGTTGCCGATTTATAAGCGCATATTGAGTCTGTAAAGACCACGATCAGCATTTTGCTGCATTTTATCCTGAAGGACAAATGCATCATACGATGTTAAGGAGTCAAACACATATCAATTCAGATTCATTGTCAAGCAATCTGTCAATATGCATCTATTGAAAGCCTTCCATTTTGTAGCTTGTCACATGATTATGAAGATATGGCTTGCACTGTCTATTTAAAGGTGAATGGTAGTTAAAGGTCATTTGTGTAAAACATGGAAAAATTTTAAAAATCATAGCCGTTTAAATTCAAACTCAAATGTAACTTTTTAATAGTGGCGACAGTCTCTACAGTTTTATTTTATTTTTTTTCACTCGTGATACCATACTGAAATCTAAATGCTTTTTGCATTTATGCAACTTGTTCCTTCAGCATTGCCTACAATACAAAGAACACGATATAAAGAGCGTTATTAAACCCTTCTTGCTCTGTCTCACTGCCCTATTGTCAGGTATCAGTGCATTATTTCTGCTACATACTACTTTCTTAATCATTCAGAGAGGTTAGCACTGAGCTCCTAGGGGGATGTATTTGCTATGGAGCTCAGGTTCAGCACGGAATCCTCGCGTGTGAGAATCTGTCTTTGCCAGTGATATAAAAGCCTTCCAGAGAGACTAGGATCGCAGTGTCCTGCATTACAAAACAAACCACTGGGACTATCTGGCAGACATCTTCTTAAAAAAAAAAACCATATAGTAGTATCATTGGGTGCATTCATTGAAGATTTAAATCAACCTTTCCTGAATTGAACAGTTTTTAATTTGCCGTGTCCTGGGTAAAAGGTAAGAGTCACAGCACAGGACCTTTTTTTTAAAAGTGAACTAATCAACTCCAAAAGGTGTCAACGAAAAGGTCAGCTTCAGGTATTCTACAAGATTCATCTTCCATAGAGCTTTCTAAATCTCCAGAAAATGCTCTTCACCATTACTGTAAATACAAAAAAATGTCATGCAGCCCAGTACACAGACCTTTCTAAACATGTGGCCCATTCAGGAAAAAAGCTTTATTTATGTTCAGATGATCACTTTATTGCAGGGAATTGAGACTGGAACTTCAGACTTAAGGCCAAAATAGCTGAGTAGGAAAAATTCTCCCATTCAGCTGCATAGGAGAATTTTTCCAACTCTGCTGCATTGGCTTAAAGTTTGACATTTTTCCTTATTGAGTAGACTCTAGTATGTAATTAGAGTGTAACTAACCAGATTTCTGTGCCTACTACATCTTCAAATGCTTTCATTTGTGTAACTGCATAAACTGCTGCCACACAAGTCACGTGTGCCATGTCAGTGTGCCATGTCAGTGTGCCTTCACTTGTGAGTCTGAAATAAGCCTATTTGAGATCCGTTAATTTGCACATGTGATTTTTTTGTGTGTTGGATCGTCCCATTCACCTTGACTCTGTTTCTCTTTGCAGCCTGGAAGAGTGGTCACACTTGTTGAAGATCCTGAGGTAATTATGTTCTAAAATACAAATGTAAATAAAAAAAATTGTGTCTGTAGGTAAGCGTAAAATGTCTAAAAGGGACACTCCCACCAAAAAATGAAAAGGGTTTATTTATTTTTTTCCATTTTTGATTTCAGATATGTCTTTTGTTTTTGTAATGTGAGTTTATTTTTTGAAATATTTTCCTAAACAAGTGTGAATGGGTGCTGCCATTTTGTGAAATATAGTGGTTTTTGGGTGCCAACCCCCAGTGAATTTACAGCACTAGTATCTCACTGTGGGGCAGGGGACACAGAATGCAGTCTATAAGTCTGAATTCTGACCATAGACTTGCATTGAATGGGAGGATAATGTAACTATTATATCACAAGGGGGCGATGTTATGATCCTGTTTGATCAAGTCAGTCTCCTCTCTTTGTGTTGGAAGGCAGGTAAAAACAAAAAAAGTAGTCCTGCCCACTATGATACACAGGAGCCAGTAAGAGAGCAGGGGTGTATCTTATTTACATAGTCATGCAGGCTTTGGCCACAGTTGTAAAGTGAGACTTGCTGGAAGATTTGGGAGAATGTTGCGTCATGGGTAAAATTCGCAAAATGGATGCTGGAGATAAAAGCCTAATTTTATTTTTACTTTTAAATGCAATTAATTAAAACATAGAAGGGGAAAACTGTGGCATATGTGTTTTAAATGCACAGGTAATCTAGTTACTTATTTTGTAAGTGGTAGTGTCCATTTAAAGAATGCCAAATGGTAATCCCCTAATAATATCTTAAACTAATACAGAGGGGGGGTGGGTGATAAAAAATAGTGAATAGAGAAATCAGAATAGGTAGAGTGTGGATGGATTGGAAAATATAAAAATGAGTTCATAGTAAGATTACACAAAGTGCACTAGTAAAGAAGAAATGGACAGGAGACCAGGGGAAAATGATTAGGCTGCTGTTTGCAATCCAGGTGCTGTGGTCTACTGTACTGATCTAACGTATTTGCTTGAATATAAGACAAGGTTTTTTTCAGAGAAAATGCTCTGAAAAGGACCCCTCATCTTATATTCGAGGTCATGTTATAATCTGACCTCAAATCGAGGTCAGATTATAAGACTGGGATCCAGGTCCCCCGCAGAGCTGCAGGGGACCTGGATCCCCCTCGCTAACAGCCGGTGGATGTCTGCGCAATGCGCGCAGACATCTGGCACGACCGCCGGGACTTCTATGATAATGCCTGGGGATGTCTGCACGATATGTGCTGTCCGTCATAATGGATGGAAGTGTCATGCAGACATCGCCCGGCTGTCCCCACTAGCCACCAGGGAGGCTACGTTGGGGGGAGGGTGGGGAAGAGAAACAGACAACGCTGGGGGGAGGGAGGGGTGGAGAGACAGATAACATTGGGGGAGGGTGGGGAGAGAGACAGACACCGTTGGGGGGAGCACTGGGTAAGTCTGGGTGTTAGAGGCAGCATTGACACATAAAAGGTAAATAAAAACAAGAGATGCATTTTTTATATCATCATTTTTATTAAATATGAAAAAGCTATTTACATGTGAATATATACGAGTTAAACTTTTTTCTTATGGGGTAGTCTTATATTCAGGCTTATAGTATTTTTACTAAAGGAATATCCATAGTTTGGGGGGTCGTCTTAAATTCGAGCAAATACGGTAATTTGCTGGAACTCATAACTATTCTCCAAAATAACATAGTGGGTACTACAGTCCACTCCAGTTTCTACCCTAATACAGCGATGACTAACATTTGACATTGCAGCTGTTGTGGAGTACAGGTAGCCATCAATAATCTTACAATACGTATGGGTATAGAGATCAAATGAAAACTATGGGGAGAATATTTTTCTTTTTCCTAAGCTGCTTTCCCACCTACTCTTTTTGGTTTCAGGTGGGATAACATTAATAATTTAATACCCTGTACTGCTGCTAAGGAGCTGTGCATGAGATCTGTACCACACAAAGGATAAATTTAGGCCAACAGGGGTGAAGCTGTGGCACGCGTGCCACTACTGGCACGCAGCCATATTAAGCTCCCACCCTGCTTGTCCGCTACGTCCAGGAGGAGCAGGCATTGGGTAAAAGACGGGCGTCCCCGGTCATCTGCTGCTTCTCCAGATGATTGGGCGCATGTGCGCTATCTGTAGAAATGTTAAAGTCGGAAAGCAATTCAATGTTTGCTTCCCACTTGAACGCTTCTTCACATATGCGCCCGATTATCAGGAGAAGAAGCAGCTGACCTACGTCGCCTGTCTTTTGCATGATGCCTGCTCCTTTCGGACGGAGTAGACAAGCGGTGAGTGCTGAACCTGGCTGTGTGTGTCTGTGTGCGAGTATGAATAGAATTGTGTGTGTGTGTGTGAGTATGAATAGAATTGTGTGTGTGTGTGTGTGTGTGTGTGTGTATGAATAGAATTGTGTGTGTGAGTATGAATAGAATTGTGTGTGTGTGTGTGTGTGTATGAATAGAATTGTGTGTGTGTGTGAGTATGAATAGAATTGTGTGTGTGTGTGTGAGTATGAATAGAATTGTGTGTGTGTGTGTGAGTATGAATAGAATTGTGTGTGTGTGTGTGTGAGTATGAATAGAATTGTGTGTGTGTGTGTGTGAGTATGAATAGAATTGTGTGTGTGTGTGTGTGAGTATGAATAGAATTGTGTGTGTGTGTGTGTGTGTGTGTGTGTGTGTGAGTATGAATAGAATTGTGTGTGTGTGTGTGTGTGTGTGTGTGTGTGTGTGAGTATGAATAGAATTGTGTGTGTGTGTGAGTATGAATAGAAGTGTGTGTGTGTGTGTGAGTATGAATAGAATTGTGTGTGTGTGTGTGTGTGTGTGTGTGTGAGTATGAATAGAATTGTGTGTGTGTGTGTGTGTGTGTGTGTGTGTGTGTGTGTGTGAGTATGAATAGAATTGTGTGTGTGTGTGTGTGTGTGTGTGTGTGTGAGTATGAATAGAATTGTGTGTGTGTGTGAGTATGAATAGAAGTGTGTGTGTGTGTGTGAGTATGAATAGAAGTGTGTGTGTGTGTGTGAGTATGAATAGAATTGTGTGTGTGTGTGTGTGTGTGTGTGTGAGTATGAATAGAATTGTGTGTGTGTGTGTGTGTGTGTGTGTGTGTGAGTATGAATAGAATTGTGTGTGTGTGTGTGTGTGTGAGTATGAATAGAATTGTGTGTGTGTGTGTGTGTGTGTGTGAGTATGAATAGAATTGTGTGTGTGTGTGTGTGTGTGTGAGTATGAATAGAATTTTGTGTGTGTGTGTGTGAGTATGAATAGAATTGTGTGTGTGTGTGTGAGTATGAATAGAATTGTGTGTGTGTGTGAGAGAGAGTATGAATAGAAGTGTGTGTGAGAATGTGTCAGTAGGAGTAGCAGAGTGTTTGTGTGTATGCTCTGTTGGCACTTTGAGGTCTGCAAATTGGTGTAGGCCAAAAATTGGGCCCAAAAACTGTTCGCTATCACTGATCTAGGCTATTTATCACTTCTTGTAATGCTATCATTACAATAAATCTTAGAAATCCTGTATTGCGCCAGTGGAGACCAGTAGCTACTGCTATATTACTTCTTTAAAGACAAAAATATGATAGTGTGTAGAACTAGTAGTGTAGCATTGGGTAATGCATTTTGTGATAACAGCTGCAGAGAAATGGTCTACTGTATATAAGTCACAAATTTAAACTTGTCTCTCCAAGCCACTGTACTAATCTACAAAGTGGACTATTAAAGAAAAGAATGTTCTTAATGCTAATATAAAATAGCATTGTGAATTATACATTATTCTTATACTGTGATAATATGGGGATTGTGTATTCTGCCTGATCATAAAAGCCAGAGTAACAAAGAAGAAAAGTAGATACATTACGGTGTCATTAGCATGTGGCCTGTGATATGTTTTTGTAAGTGATTGTATGCTGTGCCTTTACATTAGTTATTTTCTGTGTTCCAGCCACTAAGAGATTTTAGTTTTTTCGATTGTTATGTGAACACATGACGAGGCATGTGTCCTGATCCATTACAGTAACCCCGTGTGAACAAAGGGGGCAGGTGAGGGGAGCACAGTTTGCTGCCGCAAAACCAGAGCCCTTGCAAATGCCAGTTTTAGAAATCATGTATCCTAAGCCACAAATTGCCCAGCAGCTGATGGTAAACACATCAAAATGCAGTCCAAGTTATTTGTTGTTTTCATTGGTTGTTCTGACATTTTCTGGTAAGTGTGCTTTACAGTTCATTACAGTTGTCCTTATCAAGCCATTATCCTGGATCTGTGTTCACTGTGTTTTTCATGTACTTCTATTGTCGTATTTAAGCCTCAATTGTATCCGTAAGAGGCAGTTACAGGCAGCCAACTATTTCATGGATCTGTTTTGTGTTTTAATATTTTATTTGTGATCCTGCAGCATTTTTCTAAATCTGATGCATTTGGCAGTGTGTTTATGACTATTGAACAATATTTCTGAAGCCTATTTTCTTTTATGAGTGCAAATGCTTTAATTCTTGAGTATCGGATAGTTAAAGCTCTCGACACTGGCCATCCTCTGTTCCTCCAAGATTTACATATGTCAGCTGTTTAATTGTAGGCCATATATAAGCCTGTGTCAATTCTACCTAACTCCAGACACATATAAGCTAGTAGGCAGTATTACATCCGTCCCACTGGAGGGCAGCACCTCTGAGGAGGCATGTTAATGAAGCCACACACGTATAACTGCTCATTTATTCTGGTAGCCAACCAAGTATGCATTGTGTCTGATCCGTTTAGTCGTAGCCCATGACAAAGCTGCGCACTCAGGTCTGTATAGCGGCATAATGCAGCCATTTTTTGTGGCCAGGAGATCATAGTACCTTACAAGGAATTAGGTTTCTTATGATGAATTAGACTATTAGTGAGGATTACAATGCGGAGACCGCAAAGCCCAGTTAGCACTGTATATTTAAATTGCTAATATTGCATTTATAGACCAAAAGTAATATAATTTAAGGATGTATTTCCCTAAAGGGTGTGGCTTCAGGCTTTTGAGAATTATTATTTATTTATTTTTACACTTTAATTCTGGTGTCTGCTATATATATATATATATATATATTTTTTTTTTTTTAAGCAACAATCAGATGCACATAGTTATGCTTCTGTGGATTTTTAAATGAGTTTTAATAAAAGCTATGTTTTAATGCACAAACCCCGGGCGCCAGTTCGCCATGGCGACCAGGAAATCAGACCTGGCGCCCGGTGTTCTGACGAATTACTCGAGCAAATTCTCCTGCGCAATCGCAGGAGAATTTGCTCACTGCGCATGCGCAGAAAGTTACAGCTGATAACTCAGCTGTAACTTTATGTCCACCGCGCATGCGCGAGCTAACCAACCCACATCCCGCCCCCCGCACACCCCTTCTCACCAGCTGATCGGACAGCGGTGGTACACAGCGCATGCGCGCGGCTATCAAGCCGTGTGGGAATGCGCTGTGTCCGTGGCTGGATTCAAAGAAAACGCTGGTAAGTAACACGGGGCGGGGGGGGGAAACATAAGGAGCCAACAGAGAGGTAAGCACCCTGGTGAGGGCTGCCTCATCTTCATGGGAGTTGTGATCCTCCTGCTGTAGGATCACAACTCCCATGAAGATGAGGCAGCCCTCACCAGGGTGCTTACCTCTCTGTTGGCTCCTTATGTCCCCCCCCCGTGTTACTTACCAGCGTTTTGTTTGAATCCAGCCACGGACACAGCGCATTCCCACACGGCTTGATAGCCTCGCGCATGCGCTGTGTACCGCCGCTGTCCGATCAGCTGGTGAGAAGGGGTGTGCGGGGGGCGGGATGTGGGTTGGTTATCAGCTGTAACTTTCTGCGCATGCGCAGTGAGCAAATTCTCCTGCGATTGCGCAGGAGAATTTGCTCGAGTAATTCGTCAGAACACCGGCTGCCATCCGTTTTTCTTTTACTTTTAGCACAGCGCGAGGGGAGAAAGCCTGTGGATTAGGGGAATGTTAGTGAAGACACATGTATAACTGCACTAACATAACTGACCTACGACTTCACATTTATTCTACTAGCCAAGCGAGTATGCACAGTTGTGCTGACCTATGTGGGCACTAATCAGTTTGGTCTGTGGATGCAAACTACCATTCAGCATATACAAAGCTTTTTTAATTTTTATTATTTCAGAGATCCAGGACACGGTCACAATTTGGGACTTTACCGTGCAGTTGAGAGATCCGGTATTATTAGCTTCAGTGGAAGAGCATTTCGATATATACTCTGTAACCACACCTTTTGGTGGACCAGACTTCACCCTATCTCAGTTATCTACATCTAAAAAAAAGTAATACATGGATATGCATGCGGTATATGCAATATGTTTAAAGGCTGTCTAGTACAGCAGGCATTTGTTCCAAGGGGGTCCATAGGGAGGAAAAAAATCTGATCATTGCATATTTGCATATGCCTTCCCAGAATCTCTTGCAGTGGAGGTAGCACTGCAAGTATAGGATTGCTGTGGGGAAAGCATGTCTTCTGGCTTGTCTGGTGTGTGTGTGTAGAGTAGTATTTTAAAATGCCTTTTCTCTTAATTTTAAGTGGAAGCGTTTTGAAATAATTTTTACCCCCACCATGACGTGTGTGTGTGTGTGTGTGTGTGTGTGTGTGTGTGTGTGTGTGTGTGCGCGTGCTCCTTAATTAATGCAATACTATAATATGTATTCTGCACTTTCCAAATTTTCACAAATGGGGCACAATCATACCTGGGATTTTGATGTAAAATAATACTCACATCTTTTCAGGTTTCAGCTAAATTAAAGTTATTTGCATTGTGTCTAATAAAGATATGATTATTTCTATATGTAACAATCTGTTTTGTTTCTTATTAGGGCTGTGTGTGGGGAGTGGCTTACAGACTACCCGAGGGAAAAGAGGATGAAGTGAAGGCTTACCTTGATTTTAGAGAAAAAGGAGGCTACCGGACTACAACAGTTGTCTTTTATCCAAAAGATCCTTCAATAAAACCATTTAACGTACTGCTGTATATTGGAACGTGTGATAACCCCAACTACCTCGGCCCAGCTCCTTTAGAAGACATTGCAGAACAGATTTATAATGCAGTTGGCCCCAGTGGAAAAAACACTGAATACCTGTTTGAACTTGCAAATTCACTCAGGAATCTTGTACCCGAAGATGCAGACGAGCATCTATTTTCTTTAGAAAGATTAGTGAGGGAGCTTCTGGAAAGGCATCAAAACATAAATTGTATATGAATTGATAAGCGTAGATTTGGTCTTTCAATGGCAAGAATTGGCCACCGGAAAACAAACATACTTGCACAATGTTTATGTTTCCTTAATGCTTTTTAAAGTGTAATAAGATTATTTCAAGTTTGATTTCATGTGCAAATGGAAAAAGGCTTCCCATTTAGAAACTGAATATTACCAGCGTGTGCATAATCCTTCCGTTTACCTATCATTAGGGTAAAATGTTTGTTGCCAACATAAAGGTATGTTGTTCAGACTTGAAGGAATATGTAACTGTTGCACCTTGTAGAACAGGCACCTGTCAAGGTTAAAGGGAAATATAAATGCATTATACTTTGGGCTTATTATCGATTCTGAAAATGTGTAGTGCCATCTTTTTATCATGGCTGCAACCACTATAGCGAATAGTTATGTTTACCTTGTTCTATATAAATTTATGTATCTGAAAATAATCTAATCAATCAAATGAGCAAAGTATACCAATTCACATCTTATAGTGCTTGTCTGAGTAAGAGGGTTCAACTGTGTGCAATATGCCGTGTTTATTGAGTATAAAAAGCATCTAGTTCAATCAAAAAGAGACAATATTTTTATTTTTTTACCAGACTGTAACCCTGGTACTTTAGAGCTCTTATGTTGACTTGGTTTCATATTTGCCTGCACCATGTTGTGTAAACAATTAATCACACAAGCTGTATCATATGACAAAATAAACCCGTTATGAACACCGGTGTTCTCAAACACTGCACATTTTTAAATGTAATTAAGCCGTTGTGATATTATCTTTCTGTTTCCCTTTAAGGTTCTATAATAACACGGTGTTGTGTATAACAGTCTTTTCTATGCTAGATAAACATTGGTTTCTAAATTCTAAAAAAAATAAAAAAAAAACGTTTTGCTTCGGGTTCTATTATCTCAAATGTGAATAGTCAGGAACTAACTCCAAAATTCAGGCATAATGGCAGAGATAAAAACAAAAATCTCCAATTTGCCTATATGTTTTTGCGTTCCCTTGTCCGCTCACATTGTACTCAACAAGTTGAAATATTTAGACCCATAATAGCGAAACTCTCATATGCTTTTATTGATTTCTTAACATATTCCAGAGTACTCTATGATAAATGACTGACATGAACTCCTTTAACAGAGAAGTAGAAGTGGTATTTTATTTTTAATTGAAAACACGTCGGATTACAGATCTGTTTTGCGGACAGTTACATTATAATAACAATAAAAATCCACAGCTTATATTGGCTTATTTTAATTGTCTGTTTGGGGCTTACAATAAAAAGATTCTTGTCCGTGTTATAAAGTACTGTATGAATATCCTTCTCACCAAATACATATTGGGAACATTTAACCTTAACATCCTATGAAGAAAGCTTAGAAGCTTTGTAGTGCTTCTTAAATGGAAGCACAAGTGAAAACAAGTTGCCCTAGTATGATAAACTGGCAAGTACTTTGTAAGGTACATGCCAGTTTTTGTTGCCGACTGCCTCTCACTGCTAGCGCAGTTAGAAACTTTCATTTTAACATGCCACCAACAAAGGTAACCTTAACTAGGTGCCCTTGATGGTGGCATGAGAAGACAAGGTCAAAGAGAGACTGACAGACCTCAGTCAGACAAAGCTGGGCAAAGTCACGCTGTGATTGGCTGAGCACACACTGACATTGTTTGCCAGCTGAGGGGCAGAACTCAGATCAAACCCGCATTTATCTTCAGCGATACATGTCTTCTTTACTCCAGAGTAATCGCACAAAGTGGTGGCCTATATTAAAGCAAAAGTGCCACTTTAAGACCACAGTAGCATAGATGGACAAATTCTCCCATTCAGCTGAGAGAATTTTTTTATAGCTCTGTTTCTTTGGCCTTAAGTTTTAAATTCCTTTCTCAAAGATCTCTTCAATTAATAAATCCCTTGGTCTGTTTTACGTCTTATTGAATCACCCCTTCCATATTACGCATTGCATTTTTAATTGAAATTTACCTTTTGACTGAATTATATTTACATTCAAATAAGCTTTTTCTGTGTATCTGTTCTATATTTGCATGTTTAATGTGATGACAACTTCACTGTTTACATATATTTTCACACGACACCTCCATTGTGTTCGTTGACAGTCGCGGTACCATTTTAACTCAGATTCTGTGCATCGGACATCGTTTCCAAACACTTTAATTGTGAATCAAACCTTTTATTATTTATTTTTGTATATTCTTGAATAATAATGTGTAAGTATGAAAGAAGTCCCAGCAGTAATGGGATGGTGCTTACAACACGTGTGGAAGAGTTAGCCTCATGTTTGGGCGAAGGGATACAATATGCTTATTTGATATTTAGTACTGCATTGGCTAAATACCTCTACTTTAGTAATAATTTAGTATGACTGCAATAATATATCTGTAAACCATTTTAGTATAATAAAATTTAGTTTTTTTTAAAGGTGAGTTGTGCATGTCCTTAGCTGCTTGATCATGTTTTATGTTGAGAATTTTGAAAATAAAAAGTCTTTTTGATTGTGAATGTTTAATGGTCTTTTAAAGATGAACACTTTTCCTTGCTCAATTATGCAGATGGAGCCCTACTAAGAACGGACAGGCAGATCAGACTCAATACATTTTTTGTTACTGGATATGCTGGTTTGAGCCCAAACAGACAAGTTGGCTTTCAGAAGGTGGCCATTATCCCAAATCCTGATAGCTCCCTTTACAATTAACATCAATGATTCCCCCACTATCCTAGCTTTGGGGTTAGCTTTGACTCTACTCTTTTAGTCCCTGCATTTAATCTTTCTAATCTACAGAATATATGTGCATATTCTATAGGTCCATGATCACATGATTATACAAATATATCCAAACCTTCATTCCCTAATCATCGCCAGCCTTGATTACTACAATGTCCTTTAAATTAACATTCTTCTGACTCAACTCTCCACTGAAATCAATCAAAAAAAAAAAAGTCTTCTTCACCTTTCACTCCCTTTATCTTTTTCTGTTTTACTCTTTGAAACCCAGAACTGGTTTACCATTAATTTGAGAATCAACTACACAAACCTTTATTTACAAAAAAAAAGTCACTCTTAAATAATTTGATATTGTAATAAAAAAAAAAATACAGGCCGCCTTGATAAGGCAAGAGATTTAAATTTTTGCAAGCTGTGAAATATTGACCAGGTTTGGTTATACCTGACAAGAGAGCACCCACAGAAGATCAAGAATTAACTGCACACGCCTACCAAATCATGTTCCTAACTGTAAAATGTCCTGTTTTATTCTTGGGCTCAGCACCTCTCCTTTTCACTCCATTTTACAGGGGTTTAATATTTTAAGAAGCCTTCTTGGTTTGTAGAAGGGGAAGTGTTTTTAACACCTACTTTATTCTGTTATTTTTTTTTTTTCAGCAGAATATTTAAAGTACTGCCAAAGAATCAATTGTGTCCAATAAGCTTATGTTCAATGTTGCAAAATTAAACAACAAAAATCTTTTAAAACAATATTTAAGTTGTAGCGAGGGGAAAAGAAATCTGAACTGTTCGTTTTAACACGAGGTCAGAGTCTTGTATAGTGCACAGGCTTTTTTTCCAGTGTGATTTGATGCAGGCATTTTGCATAAATCACATTTTTAATATTTGACTCAATCCCTCCCCATGATTACTCTGCATGTTTACTGCAGGTGCAGCAGCACTGTTTATATACACACTGAGGCTATAAAGTGTTGTTTAATTTAGTCACTTACTGTGCTCTTCCAACTGAATACATTATGTGAACTCTGAGTGATCTTGCTCTTGTACACAGTAGGATCTCTTAACAGTGCAACACATTATCTGATGACATCACTAGAGTGACAGGATATTCCATTCATTTGAATTAAATTATTCGCATTGGTTCCTGCAGAAAAAAAGAAAGAAAAGAAATTACTTTTACACAACTAGTGTGGGGAGTCCTGGCTTCTTGCAAACTGTTGTAATTTAGTCTAGCTGTAAGTATTTTATATTTTAAGCAATGCAAAATGTTAAGCATGGATTTGAAAGTACTTTGAAAGCACATTAATATGCATTAATATTTGGAAAAAGCCTTTTGGGCACCAGACTTTAACTTTTCCCTCAAGCCAGGTTGGAGGACAACCCTACATCCAAATCCAATGTAGGCCAGGATACCATTGTGCATCCCTATGCCAATCTGATAGGTGTCCTCACAAAATTATTGAACCAATCTCAAAATCCCGTGAGGAGAACAGATCCCAGGGAGAAATCCATAGAGGAGGTAAACCTAAAAGATGTTTGCCTCATTACAGTACATACGAAAATAGGGTTCAGTAGTTCTTAAAGTCGTGTTTACCGGGTTAGACTCCGTTTTTCAACCTATATATTAGCACACACAGTAATATTATTTTGCACAATGCTTTGCTTCTTGTCCTTTTTGAGTACAGTACTATAGTTACCGTTTTAGTTTAGTTTTAAATAAAGTTTTTTTTTTTCTCTCTCTCTTCACAGACTTGTATTACGGAAGTAATGAGCTGTCACGTCCAGAAGCCTGCTTCAGAACGCCCGGAAGTGACGCAACGTTCTGTGTGTGCTGTGTGTTGTGCTGATATGTGATTGGCCGCGCACAGAGGGACTGGTGGCTGGTGCACGGTAGTCGGGAGAGGATGCGCAGGAGAAGCAGGGCTTCTTGTGGAGCTGCCCCGTTACTAGTCGTTCTGTGCGGTGTTTTCAGGGCGACCTGTGGCGGAAAGTCCCTGCCAGCTCTCAGCGATGACATCCCCTTTCGACTTAGCTGGCCTGGGCCGGACTTCTCATTGGTCAGTGATGGGTAGGGCCCACAGGCAGCACGGAATGGGGACATAGGGAGTGGGTGTACGTGTCATTTGTTCCACAAGGGCTGTGTGACCTAAAGCAAGCGGTGACATATAAATGGATCTGAAGTATATCAGTGATGGATGGCTGAGCTTTGGGACTCCAGTTCCCGTGATGCTCAGAGAGCCACTAGACTGGGCATCTTGGGGAATGTAGTCCACAACTACTGTTCAAAGGGTAGTCAATCACTACTTATGTATGGAAACTTATGTGACTGGTGTGTTGAGTGCCTAGGAGAGATAATCAGCCGTTTTTATGCTTCACTGTGTAGCATGAGATTGTCTCTCTGTACTTGCAGAGATAGACTCTGCGCTCCCCAAATGGAGATTTAACCTGTGTGCATCTCTAAAAAATATGTTGTTCTACACTGAACCTCTTACAATATTTATACTTGTGTTTGTTTACCAAAGAGGACTAGAGCAGGGAATCTTAAAATAAATTCCCAAGGATTCCCTGTATATATATATATATATATATATATGTGTGTATATATACACACACACAATATAAAACCTATGCAATGTACAGTTTAAACTATACTAGATGCATTAAAGTTATTTTGATAACATTACAATTGTTAAGGAAAAACTATAACTGACGATAAATATTTGTAATATGAAACCGCCAGAAACAAGGAGGTGGTTGTATTCTATTAAACTTTGAAAAGATGAATGTATCCTTTCTGGCATTGTTTGTATTTCTCCCCACACACACTATTGCTTTTCTATGGCTTTGGTTGAATTCAATTGTCACAGTCAGTTGTTTTTGTGAATGTTAATTTTTTTTTTTTTTTAAATAAAACCTCCACAATGTAACAGTTGTGCGATGTAAAACCGCATATGTATGCACAATCTGTGCCAGTGCAGCAGTAGAGACCAATATACAACTGACCTGCCGGATTAACAAGATTTCTGAAAATGTCCACTCAGAAATGCATTTTATTTCCCCCTCAGCCAACCACGGGCATACCGTACAAAGAAGACAACTACATCATTATGACCACGGCTGATAAAGAAAAATATAAGTGTATGCTTCCATTGATGACTGGTGACAACGAGGTAATCTTCTAGTTTGTATCTCTTTGTGTTATGTTGTATGTTTATGTTCTGATTATACATTTAGTGAGGAATGTTAAAGGCAAATGTCTTTATTTAGAGCTGTGAAAGATGCTCAATTGAGCTCCTAATGGATGGAGCCCATTTGGGAACATCTCAAGCAAGCTTTAGCTTCTTCTCTTATGTCTAAGTAAAGGTTTAAATGAGCATATCACATTGACCGCTCACCCACAAGGGCAGTCAAGCCCATAGCAAGAAAGAACAAGCCTTAACACAGAGCTCTCTCTCAGGGGATTTCTAACTACAATCAACAATCTTTGAATTAGGGATCATTTATTAAAGTTAGGGAATACATTTGCCTGTTCTAGAGGTGGTTGAGTTTTGAAATACATTGCTCTGGTGAATTCAATCATTCCCCCCAAAAAATAATGGGTGCCTTTCTAGCATTGGAAGGTGTACAAGATCATCACAAATAAAATTAGATTAGGTAATGATGAGCCTGACTGGCTTGGAGCCTTGTAAAAAAAAAAATCCCTTTTGAGGTGATAATAAAAACCCACACATATTTTTGTGCCTTCTTCTTGATTTTACCCTTTCTTTTGTGGGGATTTTCCTCCATAGAAAACATTTTTAATATATAGAGTATTTATCCTTTTTTGTTGCTTCACAGGAAGATGACCGTGAATATAAAGGGCCCTCACCAGGCGATCTGTTGGACCCTCTCTTCAAACAAACCAGCTGTTCATACAGGGTACCTTACACTGTGTATATATAAGGTTTCATGTTTCCTAAAGCTTAACCATTAAAGGAGCCGTTCCACGTAGCTTAGTTTCAGAAAGTTGGGTATACATTTAATATATGTGAAATGTATTTTAATTTTAAACAATTTTCAATTCTCTTGTTGTTTTGCATAATTTAGTATGAGGTATTGTGTGGTTATTTTTCAAGTATTTACATCCTATTAAAATAGAGGTGTACAACAAACGCATTCATGCTATTTCTGCAGAGTTGTAAACAAATTTGCTGTTGTTTTAAAATTTCCGTTTTCTTTAAATTTAGATTGAGTCTTACTGGACGTACGAGGTATGCCATGGAAAACACATCCGGCAATATCATGAAGACAAAGAAGCAGGCCAGGTATTGACCATGAGCCCAATTATTGCTTAAAGAGCTAAGCACCAGTTTTTTTTTTTTTCTTTCAGTGGGGCAAACACACACTTCTGCCTTATTAAAAGTGTAATTTGAATGGTGCACAAGTTGTCCACCAGTCAAACGTTACCCATCCCTAGTCTTTGAAAAAGAGAATTGCAACCATCTCTCTCTGTCATTGGTGTATGCACATTGATTGGCTCCTTCCCAGCTGAAGGTGTGTTCAGGGTCACTGATGACTCCAGCCAATCAGTGCTGACAGATTATGGTGCTGCAGGTCTACAAAATGGCAGCCTGGTAGTCGCTTCTGGACTTCTAAAAGCATTGCGAATTTGTCCCTCTCCAGGGCTGCACCAATACATTCTTCTAATGAGACATGTACACACTAAGCAGTATGCAGCCAGATCTCAGATTCCAAGAGTTTGACTTTGAGTTATGTTGTCTAACTTCTCTTGTAATTTATATTTCACATTTGGAGTAAAACTTAAATGTTATCGCTATTCGTAGATATTCAAGGAAGCAGGTGGTTAATCAATAGCAGGACATTCCATTCGGTTTGAAGATCTCTATTAATGTTCTAAATCTTATGTTCAAAGTGCTCTCTCTCTTACAAAATACATTCCTCTCCTGATTGTAATTCTTCTTGTATCGTCTTCTCATAGAAAATAAATCTACAGGAATACTATCTAGGAAACATGATAAAGAAGAGCTCATCAGAGGCAGGTGTGTTTATTCTCCAGTTGTCATTGTGGTAATACATTTTCCTTTTGTTTACTAGTTTCTGAATTTTTAGTAATTTCACTAAACACTGTGTGCTGAAATGTAGTCTGTTTTGTGTACTACAGGGGATAAGCCGGATGAAAAGGACGCTACTGAAAAGCCTAAAGATGTAAGTAAGACTTTATAGAGCTGTGATACAAATCATATTAACATCGCAGGCTTTCTTGAATTAGTAGCTATGTTAGAAACATAGAATGTGTCGGCAGATAAGAACCATTCGGTCCATCTAGTCTGCCCAGTTTTCTAAATACTTTTATTAGTCCCCAGTTCCCTGTCTTATAGCTAGGATAGCCTTGTGTCTATCCCACGCATGCTTAAACTCCTTGACTATGTTTACCTCTACATAGCTGGAAGGCTATTCCATACATCCACTACCCTCTCAGTAAAGTAATACTTCCTGATATTACTTTTAAATCGTTGCCCCTCTAATTTAAGACTATGTCCTCTAGTTGTGGTAGTTTTTCTTCTTTTAAATATACTCTCTTCCTTTATTGTGTTGATTCCCTTTATGTATTTAAATGTTTCTATCATATCCCCCCTGTTACGTCTTTCCTCCAAACTATACATGTTAAGATGCTTTAACCTTTCCTGGTAAGTTTTATCCTTCAACCCATGAACCAGTTTAGTAGCCCTTCTCTGAACTCTCTCCAAAAGTTGGTTTTGTAGTCTTTTCTTTGAAATCAATTTGTTAAATACATAATACTGTTCCTTGCTATCTTAAAGTGATTGGTTCAGTTCTTGGCTTATTGGAAGGCATGAATACATTGTTAATTGTTGGTGTCCAGCTGTTGATACATTACAATTCCCATATTACCAAGCTAGTTTGCTAAAATGGCAAAGAACTGTGGTAGTTTATGAAAACGTGTAGGGCTGCAGTTGTGTCTCATGTAAAGTGCTTTATTTGTCCTCCATACTATCAAACTCTGGTGGCATGTAATGTCAGGATTGTGTCTTGTATAATGCTAAAAAATGGTGATCTGGTTATTCACGTGAAATGATTAGCTGTGTCCACAAATAAGATTTCCCACCAGTCACTGTGCTTTACCAATACTAAATCAGCCCATGGAATTAATAGTAATAGATACATAGTATCTATTACATAGTCATATACTTATTAATCCCCCCTTTGTTTCTTCAGATTCCTACTAAAAACATTGAAGGCCAAATGACCCCTTACTATCCAATAGAGATGGGAAATGGAACACCATGTATCTTGAAGCAGAACCAGCCAAGGTCAACTACCGTCATGTATATCTGTCACCCTGATGCTAAACACGAGATCCTTTCTCTAGCTGAAACAACCTCATGTGAATATGAAGTAGTCATTCTTACACCTCTTCTGTGCAGCCACCCTAAGTACAGGTGAGATCATGTGTGAACTAAACACACATACCACAAACCTGTCTTACTCACTGTCAACTTTGACTGCTTCTGGATAAATGGACTAACCCTCCCTGCATGGCCAGTTAACAGAATCCTGTCTCTCTTTAACACAGGTTCAGGACTTCCCCTATAAATGATATATTTTGCCAGTCAATGCCAGGGTCACCGCTCAGGCCTCTGAGTCTTGACAAACTTGAGCAACAGCAAGAAATGATCAAGACCCCATTTAAAACCAACAAGGAGGTAAATCATATTATATTGTGCAATATTTCCATTACATATTAGGCATTCAGTTTGTAAACTATGTCTTCTTTGCTTGAAGCAATCTTTCATTTTTCTTTCTTACATTTAGAATTGTTTAAAGGGACTCTGTCAACAAACAGACAACATATATTCTGGCAATAAAGATAATACAAAATTGAAAAGCATCTATGATTTTCGCAATTGTACATGTATAAAAGCTTTTTAATCCACAAATATTAACAAGATAACATCATACATTTGCATAGAAACAAGGATATCTACATGGGAAAAAGAGAAACGGGTAAACCCGATTGAAAAAGGTTTAAACAAAGTGAACAAGCTTTTTGTTAATGGTTGTAATTTAGCCAAAATTTAGAAAAACAGACCAAGATAAAACTCAAAACTTTTAATTGAAAATGCTCTTAAAAACCAATTGTAGAGGGTTGCCACGTACTCCCAAAAACCAATTAGAAAAGTAAACATACACAATAAGTTTTACATTCTATAGATTCCAATATCCAGTATTCCAATATAGAGTTGTGTCATTGCACTAAAAAACAGTGAAGCACCAGGATGTACCGCCCGGATTACAATTAGGGATCAGTTGGTGAGTTATAGGTTCCTACTCAGGTGTAAGTAAGGTTATAGATATCAGTCATTCTTTAGTAGATATATCCCTCAATTAGTGAAAGAAGGTGTCTACACAGTATCATATGAAAGTCAAGAGAACGTAAAGCAGTAAATATATCTGGTATCACATTCATTATTAGATATATCACTCAATTAATTGCCAGACTGAAAACTAGTCCCTGTATACCAGACGTCTGCCGGGGAAGCAAAGCATCTGGCTGTGAAAGGCTTTATTTTTACCTATGCTGGCTAGAATGAGTAACCTAACAGCAACAAATAAATACATGGTAGGAGAAACAAATGACGAAGCTGCTTAGGCGAAACGCACGTTGGGCATTTGAGGCTACACCGCCAACCAATTTAATTTGTTTCTTCTACCGCAAATATACTTTGCTGTTAGGTTATATCAATATATACTAAAGCTAAAAAAAAAAAAAATTTGAAGAGATCTCACCCATGCACATGAAAGGTTATCCTGAGATCTCCAGGACCTACAAGTGTCCACAATTATTCAGGTGTTACTGTGTCTAGCAATCCCTGTACTACACTCCGAATTACTGAGGAAAATAGACAATAAGTGAAAACATACTCTGTGTTGTAGCAAACTGTTGTGTTGTCTGTGTTTTACTTCTCAATAGTCCACCAGGTGGCGCTACAATACAGAGGATAGTGTGTTATTGGGGGTTTTGTGAGGTGACATAAGAAGATTACTCAGAGTTTGACACAGTAACTCCTGAATAAATGTGGACACTTGTCGCTCCTTGAGATCTCAGGATAACCTTCCATATGTGCATGGGTGAGATCTCTCCTAATGATTTTATTTCTGCAGTTAGTGTGCACTACATACGTGTATATATATATTTTTCTGATGAGTGAATTCGCTAGTGTTAAGTGATATTTTCATATGCTAAAACTGATGGAAGGTTGTACAGAATAAAAAACATTAATCTGTCCATCTTGTGTTGATTTGTAGATGTGCAATTTTGTCATAAAATGTACATTTTATAGATTGTTAAAATGACATGGATACCACTTACCGCTCACACTTTGTAGCTAGTATATTTTTAAACACATGGGTTGAGGTTAGTGTCTCCTAACTGAGAGGGGAGTAGACACAATTACCTACGATTAAGTCCATGTAGTGGACGAAACGCGTACGGTTACCTCTGTGTGGGGCGGTGAAATTTTTGTGCACGATGCATAAATGACTTGGATACTGAGAAACTCTTCCTCTCCCTCATTCCGTCCAAACCATGTAGCCTGTCTGGTAACATCTATTGATAGTGCCATTGCATTCCGATTACTCCAGTATCTGATGCTTCGAGTTATATGAAGTGATGTTGTTAAATATGTTCTTTCCATTCCAGGAAGAGCGACAGTCCATGAGGGAGAAGTTTTCCACGATCCACAAACCAGTCGCGGTTGGGGCTCAGCAGCAAGTCACTGTTGGGACAACTCACATATCCAAACTGACTGATGACCAGCTGATCAAGGAGTTTCTCAGTGGTTCTTATTGTTTTCATGGGGTAAATAATAAGTGCATATAACATTCATGGGTTTTTGTTTTTTTTTAAATGTTTCTCACCAAAACATATTTAACCCTTCCAGACAAACATGATTACATTGTCCTCAAGCAGTCGACTAGATTCCACATTCTGCCATCCAGGGTAGTGGATGTATGGAATAGCCTGCCAGCAGAAGTGGTAGAGGTAAACACAGTCAAGGATTTTAAGCATGCGTGGGATAGACACAAGGCTATCCTAGCTATAAGACCGGGAATGGGGGACTAATAAAAGTACTCAAAAAAAAAAAAAAAAAATTGGGCAGACCTAGATGGACCGAATGGTTCTTATCTGCCGACACATTCTATGTTTCTATCCAGATCCTTCTTACATTAGTCCTTTGTTCTGCGCACTGGTTGGCTTGCTCACCTACATGGATCTCAATTATTATATCCCCAGCTACCTGAAAGCTTCTGATCCACCTCTTCACATCCTTCAGTCAGGAGCGTATGCGGGTCTACTCAGCTAGCTTCGATATTCTCAAATCTCCGAGATTCAGCTTAAATCGGGTCACTTTACAATTTGGAACAAAAATATACAAGCTTTGTCCACACACAGTGGGCGCAGGTAGCGCTACCATCGGAAATTTTAGGGTCCCCCATTACTCTATCCCTCAACCAAGACACCTGGTGGTCTAGGGTGCTGGTAGTATGTAGAAGACTCACACTTACATGAAGATCTCTTTTTACTTGCTGTTCAGAAGGATATTAGTACATCTGCTCACCCTTCCCCTTTTGTCCCAACCCACCAGGACCGTGGCACCTGTACTTACAAGTGGTATGTAGACAGTGAAGGTGTACTGCAATGGTAGTATCATTTGGTTATGTGCTACATGGTCAGAGAGCCACGAGGCAATCTTCCGACTGTGCACAGGTGTTTGTTTTCATGCTACTACTAGCACACTCACATATCTAATAGTAGCCTTCAAACAGGAGACAGGAAATAGTTTTCATGGTGAACAATAACTGGTGATGTAATGCCAAACAATAGCTGTCATGACATCACTGAATTTGTTATACCACAACAGATGTTATGGCAGGGTATAACATTATTTATGTTAATGTTTGTACAGATGTATACGTTGCAATTCCTTACATTTTATTAGCTTTAAAATAATATAAGAATACATATCGATTTTGATTAATATGTATTATATTTTAGTTTCTTTTTTATGACTCTACCTAATTAGTTTTATTTTTAATAACTTTACGTTTCATTTTAAATAACTGAAATTCTAAATCTTAAGCGGGATTTCACCAATATTTGTTAAGGCTTAACATTTATTAATTTATAATTAGAAGTTTAAAAAAGAGAAATCAAAATACAAAGGAAAGGTGCCCTTAATTTTTGTTCCTAATTATGGCCTTTTAGTCATACTTTAATGCAGGGTCGATTTGATTTAAATCAATGTGATTTTAAATCACCAGTCGTTAAGACTTGATTTAAATGATGTTTTTTTAATGTAATGAGCCATTCTTGCTGGTATTTATAATTTAATATTTGCAACCAGATAAAGACTTCATATTTTGAATAACCTGTCAGTAAAAGAGTTTAATAGACTACTCACTCCTATTACTTCAGTTGCTTAATTTAACTAAAACTATAGCAGCATATGGCGTACATATTATTGTATTTGCTCAAATGACAGGGTTTATTAACTGATTTGGTCATGTGTTCTTTGTTTGTGCATAGATTTGCTGAACAACAGTGGGATTAAGGACTTTTCCTGAAAACTCTTTATTTTTACTGTGAACAAGTGCATGTTATCTCAGCTTGGATAACTTGGATTAATTGAATTAGTTAATCAAAAATGTAAATATTGCATGGATATACAGCATCGTGCTACACAACTAAGCTCTATTTCATGCTGAATAACATTTGAACTATAATGCATCTTAAATGCAAACTATTTTTGCATTTTGCTTTCCTCCAAAAGCATTTCTTTAAAATAATTTGATTTAAATAAAAAAAATACGATTTAAGTGTAAAAATACTTGATTTTTGTAACTTTTAATTAATGCTCAGACACTGTTTGTTGCCAAACTATTTCTATATGTCAACCTTCCGTGTTTACAATCACTTCTATGACTTCTTGACAGATTGTATTAGTAGCTAAACAAATTCAGAAGCTAGCCCTATGTATTTTTAGGAGCCATTTTTAAATACCCATTGTAACTCATGTTATACACTATAATATTGCAATATTTTATTTTTTTTCTTGTTAAATACTATCGCTTACCCCATGTCATTTTAGGGTGTCGGTTGGTGGAAGTATGAATTCTGCTATGGGAAATATGTCCACCAATATCATGAGGTAAGTTGAATAGCACTTAGATTATTTTACCACTAGGTGTCCTTTCTGCATTGCCTGTAAGGAATTTGACCATTATTTTTTTTCCTCTTGCTTTTGGTTTTAGAAGTCATTCAAGTTTTGAGGTATTGATGCTTCAAAATAATCATTTATTTAATGAGATATAAATAAATTGGGCCTAAGAGGGTTTGTGCGGGCCCTACCAGTAAATGATGCTATAGGATGTCCTGAATATATACAGGGTTACATCTAAAATAAAAGAACAAACACTAATCTAGTGCAGTATGTGAAAGTTCATCCAAAGTGAGTATAAAAGATAATCACACTCTCACCTATTCCAGAGCAAGCAAACTTCTCCTTCATTGCTCTGTACCACATTTTCACTCCTTGGGGGATACAGACGGTCCCCAATCTAAAGCTCCTAGAGATGTAGAAACGGCAGAGAAAAGCGAACTTGGGCAACAAAGATGGTAAACACAGAAAATGTTATAAACAATCTTACATCAAGGCCTGATAAACTGGCATAATAATCCAGAGTGTCTGCACCAAATGTCTTTTGGCACTGTGAATTCTTCAAGGAGTGTATGAATGAACTGTAAACTCTGCAGCCTTAACCCCTTCCCAATCATTGACGTGCCAAGCACATCACAGAAAGACCGCCCATTAATGACAATTGACGTTTTGAAATCATGACTGCTGTGGGGCAGGGAGAGACTAGAGTTGTCAAAGCCAGACACTGGCTTTATATATCCGGTCGCTCTGGTTGGCTCACAGCGATCAGATTGTTTTTAGCAGGCCTCTGCAGACATGGCTGGGAATGCCCCGTTTTAGAGGCATTTGGCCATGCCAATTTTCCTCGATTTGTGTTCTGCCTACAGACATGGGATGGTAGCAGGCATACCACGATCACAATGTCAATTGTCATTAAGCAATGGTTTTCCTGTTTAGTGCCTGGCATTTCAGTTGTCGCAAAGGGGTCAATACTGCAGAGTTTTACTATTCATTCATACACTCCTTGAAGAAGCCTCACAGTGGGAATCCAACAGCAGCAACCTATACTGCAGAAACTGTGTTTTATATACCTTGATGTTAGATTGAATATTCATTACATTTTCAATGTTTGCTATCTTTATTGCCCAAGGTCTCTTTGCTCTGCCCTTTCTACAGCTCTTTAAGCTTTTAAGTAGGGAACCATTTGCACTATACTCCTGTTTGCACACCTTGGGAGATACAATCACACAGAAGTCCCTTCATAATCAGAGCAAGTTTGAATGGAAGTTAGGAGCGTGATTATCAACTATCTTTTGTACTCACTCGGGATGAACTGTAACGCTGTTTTTCTATAGGCGTATTATTATTGTGTTCGGTGACTGGTACCCACGGTTTCTTACTACTGCTCCCTATTAACTTTGCCACTTTCTACTATTTCTTTGTGAAGTGGTCTTCTGCCTGGTTAAAAATAATGTTAGATTTTGGTCACTGTTTAAATTGACACCTACCTTTTTAGGATAAAGACACTGGTAAAACCACAGTAGTTGTAGGAACGTGGAAGAAAGAAGAACACCTTACATGGGCCAAGAAAAACCCTGCCAGATTATATCTCCTGCCAACTGATGGCAAGCAAACTGTGAGGCAAGTTACTATCGGAATGTTATATATGTGTTTAATCTTATTGTCACAGATTCTGTGCATGAACACACACGTTTCTGTTTACGGAACTTCCATACTAGGTTCCACACTCCATAAACTCCATATTATATTTGGTACTCTAAACATTATATTTTTATTTCAGAATGGTATCTCATTTCTACGGAGGTGGAGACATCTGTGAATTGAATGAAAAGCCACGGCAGGTTGTTGTAAAATTAAAGTGAGTATTCTGTGTAATATTTTGCTAATAAAAGAAAGATGTCTCAGTGTTTGATACTGAAGCTATATGTTACGCTAGCAAATATGTACAGAATTTGGAAGGTTAAAGAAGTGCAGTTTTTGACAAAATGTCACAATATGCGCCAATTTTTCAGCTGAAATAGTGCTTCCCATGTTTAAACATATTCGGCCCACGAAAAACCGGGCCACTAATCATTTATTCTGATCAGTGACATAAAGAAAAAAAAAAGGTCGAGCTTATTCCGTTATCCCCGATGAACCTCCACATACGCCGTAATTCTCACATCATAGCTGATTCCATAACCGATATCTCGCGATACTGAAATCAGCCTCAATTCACTGAAACGCAGAAGGTTTCGGCTCATTTTGGGAAGACCTCGGCCATTACAAATATAGCCAAATTCCACTGAATGAAGTCAATGGGAGGACTCTGGCTACAGCTGAAATAGCTGAAGTCCTCCCAAAACGTCCCTGAGGTGGATAAAAATCATTAATATAAAAATAACATGATACATCAATTAAATACATAAAAATAAAGTAAATGCACATAAAATGTAACATTTTTATTACAATTTAAAAATGCCTATACGTATGTAAATATACTATTATATATAACATTAATATATTATAATTGTATATAAATATTTTAGGGTTTAAAATATGTTTACTTTTAAATCTTCTACGCTTTTCTATTCAATTCTCCAACTAAAATCTGGAGAATTGATATGTGCGAATTTTCTGTATGTTTCCCGAATTTGTTTGGGGTTGATCAGCACATTTTGGGTGGCTTTCGGATATTTCTGAAATTTGGTTTACTTGCCCAATCTGAATCCATTTCAGGCCAGATCGGTCTATATTCAGTAGACCCTCTAGTTTTACTGCAATGGATTTTTTTTCTATTTTTATACATCCTGAAAAATGCTGGAGCGGGCCCTCCTCTTCAACCACAAAGAGTTTGACAGAGGTGGTCTGACATTCTTTGGGTGCGTTCTGTACGGTTATTTTTGTTTTGTTCTTGTTATTTTAATATACATTTGTTGCTCCGGTGCAACCCACAAGTACGGTTCCAAAGCACATGGTTTCAACCCCTTTGTCAGGAGTCATGTTTACACATGGGCACATGTGGTGACAGTGCCGCTGAGAGGTGCTGTTAGCATGTGTACTTTCTGTAGAAGGCTCCCCGTGTGATCATTGTAAAAATATTCTCAAATAGTTGATTTTGGTTTATGTTGCATTAAAGTACTAAATAAAAGGAGAGTGAGCGCAAAACTTCATATCTTCAATTTCATGCAAGTACTTTATACAGTATTTATTATAATCTAAATTATACTTTATTAATAAAGCTGACGTCACAAGCAACTATATCCTTCCTTCCTGCACAATCCTTTGAATCCCTGTTATAACACAAGGGATTGGGGCATGGAAGGCAGTACATTTGTACAGTGCACTGACCCAGAGCTCCTGTTAAGTGACTGGATCTTGTTAAAATGTTTTTATCTTTTGGGGGGGGGGGGGATATGTTACTCTGTCACTGACATTTTGTGAACTCACAGAGCTATCATATGAATTATTACAGGTGCAAAGAGTCTGAATCTCCTCACGCAGTTACAGTATATATGCTTGAGCCACAAACTTGCCAGTATGTTCTTGGAGTAAGTACAACACAATTTATTTGAATTATTTCTTGAAACACTTTTTACAATTTTATTTTTTTTTTCTTTCAAAGCCAACTTTTACAAATTGGACTGATTTCCAGTTTTTTCAGATACAGCTCCTAAAATATTGAATAGGACAAATCTTGGTGATTTTCACCCACAAGTGACATTTTAATTTGACAGCTAGTGTGTTTGTGTGTGTGTGTACACATGCAATGATGTAGATGTCTTTATATACATGTATAGATTGATAGGAACCGACTCCAAACTACATATTTCATGAACGTGCTGGTTACAGTGGGGTCTGTTCACTAAAAGGGGAGTTTTGAGATGAGTTTCATTTCACTTACTCCGCAATACATTGTGCAGGACTACACTCCTGGTAGAAGAGCTTTGCTGGCCATGGATAATGCATAGTTATGCCTTTGAAAAGCTCACTTTATTAATAATGCATCATAGAAACAAAAATGTGTCGGCAGAGAAGAACCATTCGGCCCATCTAGTCTTCCCAATTTTCTAAATACTTGTATTAGTCCCCAGTTCCCTATCTTATAGCTAGGATAGTCTTGTGCCTATCCCACGCATGCTTACACTTCTTCACTGTGCTTACCTCTACCACTTCCGCTGGAAGGCTATTCCATACATCCACTACCCTCTCAGTAAAGTAATACTTTTACTTTTAAATCATGCAGGGCCAACCCTGTTCTTATAGTAGGAGGACCTTTATACAGTTTGTCCTTGCATGATTTAGTGACTAGACCCCAGCATTTCAACGTGCATTTATTACATATGTGAATGGTGCCTTGTCAGCCACATTTGCACTGCTTAATGCAATCCTCATAAACTCTGACACTTCTAACCAGAGGATATCCCAACATTTACTCTTTACATATTTTTTTTTTTTTCAAATACTTAATAATATGTCAAAGTAAAACAGAGGTTCTGCCTGCAGCAGATATATTAAATGTTACCTAGCAATATATTATTGAAATGTCCATTTGTTCTCAGCTGGGAAATCTATAAATACAACTGTATGCCGCAGACTGTTAATTAATCAATAAAGACCCAGCAAGTAGTTTAATATAGACCAAAAAGAAACGTAGAGCAGCAGCTTGGAGAAAAACATTAGACTCTGAATAGCAATGTGAGATAAATCATTGAGCCCTGTATAGGGTCTGCCATGATTCATTCTACTAGCGTCATGACTTATGGCGTAGAATGGACATTAGCTAGAGTTAAAGGACAACTGTAGCAATAAAATAACTTGTGTTTACTTGAACGATTGTGTTATACAAATAAGTTACCTTATTGAGCTCCATATAGGTCTCTCACGGGACGGACATGTTGTTTAGAATCTTGGGTCAGATCTCCACTCACCATGGTTCAGATGAAGAAAGATCAGACCAAAGATTCTAAATAAAATGTCTGCCTCCTGGTAGAACTATTTGGAGCAAAGAGGGCTCAATAAGGTACTTTAATTGTATTCTTTCATTAAAGCATGTCTAAATAAAATGCCTACACCTGATGCAATCTTTCAATTAAACAGAACTTCATTTTTTGCTACAGTTGTCCTTTAAGGAGTTCAATGTTCTGTAATGTTTTACTGCTTTCAGAGAGAACTTCTATTTTGGACTTATTAATAAGCCTTATGTCTTTATTTCAGGTGGAATCCCCAGTAATATGTAAGATTCTGGATACCGCAGATGAAAATGGACTTCTTTCAGTTCCCAATTGATATGCAAATGAGTGTAAAAAAAACAAAAAATCTAAACCTAAACTGAGACCTCTAATGCACAAGGTGAAACGTGTATAGAAGAGAATTTACTACCAGCCTTTCTGTGTATATGTATGTATGTGTGTATATATTGGGTAATACATACAATTTTAAATAGTATGGTGCACTGTCTTTCTGTTGATATGGTGTCATTTTATAATCGTATACGAATGAAAGTGGGGAATTGGCCCATCTCTAAGGAGAGAGATGAGGTGAATGTGCATCATTGGCCATTGTTAAAGAAGAACTAAACACACACAGGTCTCGGCACAATTAGGAGTAAATATGCTATTGTTATGTATTTATATGTATAGATGTATGCATTATATATAATATAGATATGATATATATGTATCTATAAATACACAAATTATCAGGAGATATGATAGAAACGTTTACATTCATAAAGGGATTCTAACAGGGCATAGTCATAAGTTTAAAAGTTGCATCATAAAGTATTTGCTCGATTATAGGACAAGGTTTTTTTCAGAAATTTTTTTCTGAAAAAGACCCCTCGTCTTATATTCAAGGTCGTCTTATAATCTGACCTCAAATCGAGGTCAGACTATAAGACTGGGATCCAGGTCCCCCGCAGAGCTGCAGGGGACCTGGATCCCCCTCTCTAACAGCAGGGGAATGTCTGTGCGATGAGCGCAGACTCCCCCTGCTGCCGCCCGGCACGACCGCCGGGACTTCTATGATGAAGCCGGGTCCTTCCAGCTTCCTCATAAAAGTCCCGGCGGTCGTGCCGGGGCGGCAGCAGGGGGAGTCTGCGCTCATCGCTGCCCCACTAGCCACCAGGAGAATCGGGTAGCTGGGGGGGATGTCTGCACGATACGTAATAGACGGAAGTGTTGGGCAGGATGGAGGATGTCTGCACGTATCGTGCAGACATCCCCCGGCTGCCCCCACTTGCCACCAGGGATCAAGAAACAGGTGAGTGGGAGGGAGGGAGGGGTAGAAAGACAAGCGGAGGGAGGGGGCGACAGAATAACAAGGGGGGGACAGAGAGTAACAAGGGGAGGGATGGGGGCACAGAGTAACAAGGGGAAGTAGGGGCACAGAGTAACAAGGGGGGGCAGAGAAACAAGGGGAGGGGGCACAGAGTATCAAGGGGAGGGGGGGAGAGAGACATTGTTCTAGTTTAGTGGACTCATACAAACTATATACAGTTTTGTTTAAGGAAACATATAGATTTCTTTTGATATCAGATCCTTTTAAAGCAGAGGCGTGTGGAAATAAAGTGGTTCAATTGGTGGTACAGACAGTTATCTAAAATAGGAGATTTAATGGGATAACCCTCAAGTAGTGTGAGGCAACACTACTTTCATTAGACTTTCATTTTGAGACTAAGATTTTGAAGTTTTAGCAGAAGGATATTTGTGGGTGGAGGGAGGCAGCAATGTATTGAGTGGTCAGGGGCGTCACTAGAGTTGGTGTCACCCGGTGCAGAAACTCATGGTGTCACCCCGCTGGATTTCCTCCAATACAATGCCAAACAGATTCCTTAGTAATGCCAGTCAGATGGCCTATTAACTATGCCACACACAGCAGCGCCATAAATTATGCCACACCAGAGCCCCATAAATTATGCCACACCAGAGCCCCATAAATTATGCCTCACCTCTGCCCAATTAATTATGCCACACACACAGGTGCCCCATAATTATGCCACACAAGAGTCCCTTAATTATGCTACACATGGGGCTCTATAAATATGCCACACACAAGCGCCCCATAATTATGCACACATGGGAACGCCATTAATTATGCAACACACAGGAGCCCCACGAGGTGACAATTGTACAATTATAGATACCAGGAATATTGTGCCAGTCAGATACCAGTAATATTGTGCCATTCAGATACCAGTAATAGTGTGCCACTCAGAGCCCAGTAATATTGTGCCAATCAGATACCAGGAATATTGTCATTCAGAGCCCAGTAATAGTGTGCCAGTCAGATGCCTGTAATATTGTGCCAGTCAGAGCCCAGTAATATTATGCCAGTAATATTGTGCCAGTCTGATCCCAGGACTAGTGTGCCAGTCTGATCCCAGGACTAGTGTGCCAGTCTGATCCCAGGACTAGTGTGCCGGTCTGAGCCCAGGACTAGTGCGCCGGTCCGAGCCCAGGACTAGTGCGCCGGTCCGAGCCCAGGACTAGTGCGCCGGTCCGAGCCCAGGACTAGTGCGCCGGTCCGAGCCCAGGACTAGTGCGCCGGTCCGAGCCCAGGACTAGTGCGCCGGTCCGAGCCCAGGACTAGTGCGCCGGTCCGAGCCCAGGACTAGTGCGCCGGTCCGAGCCCAGGACTAGTGCGCCGGTCCGAGCCCAGGACTAGTGCGCCGGTCCGAGCCCAGGACTAGTGCGCCGGTCCGAGCCCAGGACTAGTGCGCCGGTCCGAGCCCAGGACTAGTGCGCCGGTCCGAGCCCAGGACTAGTGCGCCGGTCCGAGCCCAGGACTAGTGCGCCGGTCCGAGCCCAGGACTAGTGCGCCGGTCCGAGCCCAGGACTAGTGCGCCGGTCCGAGCCCAGGACTAGTGCGCCGGTCCGAGCCCAGGACTAGTGCGCCGGTCCGAGCCCAGGACTAGTGCGCCGGTCCGAGCCCAGGACTAGTGCGCCGGTCCGAGCCCAGGACTAGTGCGCCGGTCCGAGCCCAGGACTAGTGCGCCGGTCCGAGCCCAGGACTAGTGCGCCGGTCCGAGCCCAGGACTAGTGCGCCGGTCCGAGCCCAGGACTAGTGCGCCGGTCCGAGCCCAGGACTAGTGCGCCGGTCCGAGCCCAGGACTAGTGCGCCGGTCCGAGCCCAGGACTAGTGCGCCGGTCCGAGCCCAGGACTAGTGCGCCGGTCCGAGCCCAGGACTAGTGCGCCGGTCCGAGCCCAGGACTAGTGCGCCGGTCCGAGCCCAGGACTAGTGCGCCGGTCCGAGCCCAGGACTAGTGCGCCGGTCCGAGCCCAGGACTAGTGCGCCGGTCCGAGCCCAGGACTAGTGCGCCGGTCCGAGCCCAGGACTAGTGCGCCGGTCCGAGCCCAGGACTAGTGCGCCGGTCCGAGCCCAGGACTAGTGCGCCGGTCCGAGCCCAGGACTAGTGCGCCGGTCCGAGCCCAGGACTAGTGCGCCAGTCCGAGCCCAGGACTAGTGCGCCAGTCAGATACCAGTAATATTGTGCCACTCAGAGCCCAGTAAAAAGAAAAAAAAAGGTAAGTAGCGGGGGGCGGCAGCACGGTTGTCACCCCCGCTGGGCCGCCACTTAAGTGAAAAAATGCTAATAAAACGTTAAGTGGAAATGAACCATTTGGTGAAAAAAAGAAAGAATTTCTAAAACAACACTTGTAATTAAAACAGGTGGATTCAGGTTGGTTTTGATTGAAAAAAGAAAGTAATCCAGGCTCTGTGGTGAGCGGTAAGGTGTTATCGACACTCTCGTTGCCTTCGGTGCCTTTGCTGGTGTATAGCCAACACGAAGAATCAATATAGAGAAGAAGCAAACTGGCACTCTGACGGCAACGGTGAAAAAAACGTGATTTAATAGCGTGATAATATCAAAAAATCATCACAGCGGTAAACATGGAAAAAAAGATTGGCAATCAGACCACAGGCTTGACACGTTTTGCGCATATAGCGCTTAATCATAAGCATAATTCACTCCGTGTACAAACAACTTTTAAATAGGGTGCCACAAATTAAAACCCAGTATCACGTGCTCAATGAGGGCCAATTGGCTGTGAGACACTCCCATTTGTTCCAGATGGTCTCTATGCATATAATAGATAGTGGGAGTGTCACAGAGTCGAATATAGGCAAAGTGTTATGTATAATATAGATATTATAGTGCAAAAAAAAAGGAAAAAGACTGGGTGCTTGTAATAAAATATTTGATAATAATGTGGTTACGTGTATGTAATTATAATAATAAATCTAACATATAAAGTGAATATAAGAACAATCGGAATACATTTAAAAATAGAGAGATGGATAAATATAGTACAATAGAATATATATGGACAAAGGTTTACTATGAAAAACAATGTCATTCCCACTCAGTGTGACCAGTGTTCAACAATGTTTGTTGATAAACAGGTCTATGTATTGTAATATAAGTTATTTAATCATATAGCATTATCTATATATTGAAAGTTAAGATTATACATAGTAATTCAGTCTGATACTATGTTGAAACAAATAAGGAACACATAGCCACAAAAGATTGGGCAACATAATCTATATTATTAATAGCATAACATTGTATGCCACATTTATATGTCCTTTAGTTAATAATGCATAATACATTGTATGAATATAAGAAACCTAAAATGGGATAATGAATAAACTTGATATAAAGGTTTGTTGGTTATAGTGTGGGGAGGGGAGAAGAAGAGTGGAAACAACATATTATTTCTTAAAGAAACGTGTTACGACATATTACTTATTTAATCCTATTGGTTTGCGTGTGCCTAAAGGAAAAATCCAAAAGGTTTCTCTACATTCCAATTTGTGAGCTAGATTGCCCCCTCTTTGTCCTTGTTTAATGCACTCTATAACTTGAACCTTTAGTTGTGTGGTATTACCTGCTGTGCATTGTTGGAAGTGATCACTCACATTTGATCCTGCACTGAGTTCTATATCGTTAAGATGTTCTTTTATTTTAGTTTTAAGCTGTCTAGAAGTGCGACCTACATACATGGTCCCGCATTTCCGACAGCTTATCGTATAAATGACATTGGATGTACAGCAATTGGCATAGTCTTTTTTTTTTTTTTTTTTTAATCTTAACTCAGAGTTCCCTATAGAGACAGGGTTTGTCCATACCTTCTGCAATAGGGTGGGCTCATCATAGTTCTTATAGAAGATAAGTATAAAGGTATAAAAGGCCGTACAGTAGTTATAGTCTTGTGTAACTCTTAAAATCTAACCCTGTGCTTCTGTGTAGGATCCCTTTTATTTATTCTCAGTTTTCCCACCAACCCACCCCCACCCCCCCTCGACCCCATTAATATCCCTACCTCCCATTCTGCCAGAAGGGAGGGAGGCCTATGCTTGGGGTCCTACCTAAATCATAATGCACTTCAATTTTCAACATTGACAAAGACAGGACAATGGACTTGTTTCGACTCTTTCTCACCTATGATACTCGCTGGGCGCCGGCCGGACATACCCCTTTTTGGAAGGGGGCCTCACTTCACAAGAGGTTTGACACTCAATTTATATATCTAATTCGCCATTTTTAAGACGTCTTTTCCAGCCATTCCAGTATGCATATTTGTTTCTTTCCGCCCTCCTGTGACTCACTATTCCTTTCTCCATCTGGCACTGATGGATTATTTGTGCTTTTATGGGGTCCCAGATTATGGGGTCTGTGGACCTCCATCTTTTTGCTATATATAGTTTTGAGGCCGTCAACATATGTAACAGTATCGGGTGTTCTTGTCTAAGGGTGGCGGGAAAGTTAAGGTGGAGTAAAGCTCGATCCGGGGTCAAGTTCCAAGACTGGTCGAATTTTATCGTAAGCATTCTTGAAAGTTTGGCCCAGTATCTATTAACCATAGGACATTCCCACCATATATGTACCATATCCCCTCAATTGGACTCACATCTCCAGCAGGTATCAGAAACTCCTGGGTACATCCTGGCAAGCAGAACCGGGAGGAGATACCATCTGTTCATAACCTTGAACTGGTTCTCATTCAGGTTCAGGCAGTGCACATTTGCATAGGTCATGCTCAGAGAGGAGGTCCAGTCTTTAACATCAATCCTTATGTTCAAATCTCTTTCCCATTTTGCTATAGCTGGCCGGGGGCTGCTTGATGTATTTCGCCTCACCAGCTCCTCACCCTTAAATACTTAAAGCCGTCACTGGCTGGTATGTCATATTCCTCTTGTAAATTAGAAAAAGATTTAATCTGGGTATCGTGAATCAAATTTTCGATCTTGACTATGCCTTTCCGCTTCCAGTTAACTAAGGTTATGTTATCAATATTAAATTCTATCACACTTAGAGGGAGGCAAGGCACAATATTATCACTAAAACCCTGTTTTTTTTAAATTTTATACCAGTTATCTAGGATGTTCTGTAGCGGGGTGTTCTTCTGTAGGGCATTCAAAAAAGATGCCCTTTTTTCCCTTGGGAGCCAGAAAAGTGGTGACAAGTCCGTCATGTCTGGTCTACCCTGGGATTCCAGGGTGTACCAGTCCTCTTCAGCAGCCACACTCTGGGATATCACTGCTTGTGCAGCTATTGCTGCCATAGCATAGTCCTTTATGATGGTGATGCCCAATCCGCCATCCTGCTTTTTTCTCGCTGCTGTCTTTATATTCAGTCTGGGTTTTTTTGCTGCCCAAATGAATCTATTAAACATGGCTTGAATCATAACCAGCCAGGTGTCCGATATAGAGAAAGGGATCATTCTGAACCTGTATGCAAACTTGGGGAGTATATAGGACTTGACTGTTGCAATTCTTCCCCACCAGGAGACTGTTAAGCCCTTCCATTTTTTAAATAGACAGTTGGTCTCAGTAATCAGTGGGAGCAAATTAATCTCCATCCATGAGTCCGGGTCGGTGTTTACTCGGATTCCCAGGTATGTGAGGGAGCCCTTAGCCCAAATAAAGCCACATTTTTCAATTTCTCTTTTTTCTAATGGGGTCAAGTTAATACTCATTACCTGGGATTTGGCTAGATTTACCTTGTAATTAGAGAAATAACTATACTCCTCGATGATCTTCATCAGTGGATTGAGGGATTGTAGTGGTTTTTCGACAGTAATTAAGATGTCATCCGCGTATAACCTGATTTTGTGTTCGCCCCTTGGCCCGCAGCCCATCACCCCTCCGCTGGCTCTAATATCTCTTGCCAGTGGTTCTAGGGTTAAGATGTACAGCAGGGGGGAGAGGGGGCATCCCTGCCGCGTGCCATTTGTCAGAGAAAACCAGTCGGTCTTCAGGCCCGAGCCCACTAGTCTACCCATAGGGTTGGAATATAGTGCCATAATAGCCTGATGTACTGGGCCGACAAGGCCAAAGGCTGACAGGGCCGCACTCATGTAGCCCCAGCTGACCCTGTCGAACGCCTTTTCTGCGTCCAGCGACAGGGTCAGCTGGGGAACTCCCCTGCTCTCAGCATCCTGTATCAAATCAGCCAGGCCCCGAATATGGTTTACTGACGATCTGTTGGGAATAAATCCAACCTGGTTTCTATGAATCAAGTCTGGGATCACCCCCTTCAGTCTTTCCGCCAGAATTGCGGCATAGATTTTTGCGTCGAGGTTCAGGAGGGAGATCGGGCGATAACTTTCTATATCATCTGGGGGTTTTCCCCCTTTTAGAATTGGAACAATATTTCCCTTTAGCATTTCCCCTGGGATACTGCCTTTTTCCATAAACTCGTTGAAGACTTTCACCAGTTTTGGTGAAAGGATATCTGCATATTCTTTGTAGAATCGGCCGATGTAGCCATCGGGACCTGGGGATTTCTTTCCAATCTTTGAATTCTATCCTGAACCTCTTCTCTTGTTATAGGGGCATTTAATTTAAGCACTGCTATAGCCTGTGGCTTAGGAAAAGACCGTTCTTTAAAATACCTATCCATTGCACCATCTGCTTGATTCTTGGGGAGATTATACAGTTTTTGGTAAAAATCATTAAATGCCTGACCTATTCCTACAGGGGTAAGAATTGTCTTTCCCTTATATCTTATTTGTGTAATATTTTTTTCTGATCTTTTCTGCTTTAGCTGATTAGTAAGCAGCCGATCTGCCTTATTACCCCTGTAGTACCATTTGGTTCTTAAAGCAATGAGTGCTTTATTAGCTTTTTCCACAAGCGCAGAGTTTATTTTATCCGTAATCTCCGCAATGGTTTCTGCATGTTGTCTAGACGGGTTTTGTTTGTTTAATTTAGTGTTTTGAAATAAAGTTATATAATTGGCATAGTCTTTTAGAGAATACATTTTGTCATTTAGAAGAGACGTTATACGGTTAGAGCTATCTATATGAGGGCATACTTTGCATATTTTGTGGCCGCATTTAAATGTACCCGTGGCAGCTAGCCATGTCATGCCCTTACTCGATTGTCCTGATTGATAATGACTCGGGATAGTATGTTTTTAAGGGTTCGGGCCCTGCGTGCAGTGTAACGTATTCCATTGGCCAATATTTTTTGATAATATGGATCTATCTCTAAGAGAGGGATATATTTTGTAACTATATTTGTTATACTAGAGTAGTTTTTACTCTAAGCTGTACAGAAGGAAATTTTTCCCTCCTGTTGAATAGGGGTCGATTCTTTTGGTGATAGAAGTTTGTGTCTATCCTGATCAAGGGCCCTTTTATAGGCTTGCTCAATGCATTTTATTGTAGCCCCTTCTTATCAATCTCAAGGAGAGCTCTTCTGATTTACTATCATATTATAATATGTTTGTGCAATTTCTTCTTAATCTGACAAATTCTCCTGTAGGAATATTGGCCTTAACATGTTTAGGATGACAGCTAGTGGCGTGGAGAATAGTATTAACTGATGTTGGTTTTCTATATGCTTTGGAAATAATGGTTCTTGTGTTTAAATCCCCTTCGAGTTCTAGATCCAAATATACAATTTTAGTTCTATTTCATTATTGTTTAAATATGGATGAAAGCAGTCAAGATTTGTATCAGATCCTTGCCAAATAAAAATGAGGTCATCTATATATCTACCGTAAAATCTAATACTCTGGTTATAGAAGTTGTTTTCTGAGTAAATAAATTGTTCTTCCCAGGCTCCCATAAAGAGGTTAGCATATGAGGGCGCAAAACGCGCCCCCATAGCTGTCCCCCTAACCTGTAGGTAATAAACTCAGTCAAATAAAAAGTAATTGTGAGTTAATAAAAATTCAGTAGCTTGTAATAGAAAATTAATGGTATTGGTATCATATTTACTGTGTTTTCTTAGCATGACCTCAATGGTTTGTAAACCTACATCATTTGGTATATTTGAGTATAAAGCGGCAACATCCATAGCGACCCACATGTCATGACTCGTCCAGGTTAAATTGCATAATTGGTTTAAGATATCTTTAGTGTCTTTTATGTAACTTTTTAATTTTGAGACTACCGGTTGGAAATAAGTATCTACTAATTCAGAGAGACCTTCACCTAATGAGTCAATACTCGAGACTATGGGTCTCCCAGGTGGATCAACAAGGTTCTTATGTATTTTGGGTAAATGATAAAATGTTGGAATAGTAGGATGTTTTTTTAAGTATGTAATTGTATTCTTCCATGTTTATGACGCCTTTTTGGAGACCCTGTTGTAAAAGGTCCTCTAGTTCCATTAGAAATTGTTTGGTGGGATTTTTAGTTAATCTTTTATATGTATTTTTATCAGAAACTTGTTTGCTTGCTTCCTTTAAATAGCTCGTTGTGTCCTGAACCACTACTGCCCCCCCCCCCCCCCCCCTTTGTCTGCATTTTTAATTATGATGTCAGGGTTATCGAGGAGGCCCCTCAAGATTTTTTTACTATGTCTATTTTTGTTGTTATTATTCTGTTGAGACATTTTTTTACCTCGGCACCCCTGACACTTGTTGGATAAAATTGTGATTTAGGTTTTAAATGGGTGTCCAGGAATCGGATGCGTGTAGCCTCCGATCCCTCAGCACCCAAATCCTCCAAAGCGTTAAGCAGACATTTATCCTGAAAGGAAAAAACAGGTGTTAAATTAACATCAGTTAGAGTGGGTATCAGAGATAAGGAGCATTCTGAAGAGGGGGAAGAGGAGTCTAACTCTTCAGGGTTTTTTTTTCATTAATCAGAAAGTGTTTTTTGGCTGTGGTCTCTAATGAACTTATTAATGTCCATTAGTGTTTCGAATGAGTTGAAATCGCAGTCCGGTGCAAAAGAGAGACCCTTGCTCAATAACAAGGTCTCCTCTTCTGTTAAAATTTTACTTGATAAGTTAACTACGTTCAGTAATTCCTGTGATTTTCTCTGCTTGATTGTCTTGTTTTTCTTGGCTCCTCTTCCTCTTCTTGTCTTCCTCCTTTTCGTTGTTGTTTTTTCTTTTTGTTCGTTTGTATAGGGTACTCGTTTTTTGGCTGTTCTTCAAAGATCGATACTGCCCTTCTCTGTCTCACAGTTGGAGAACATGATGGTGTTGAAGTGGCTGATGTACTATTTCCACTTGATGGTGGTTCCGATGATTCTGCGCTTGTGAAAGAGACTGTCCTGGTTCTCAGAATGGATTTTTGCCTGTTTCTTTCTGCTCTTTTAGAACGATTAATTTGTTTCCAAGAATATACTTTATTATTTGTGTAATCATTTTTGTCTCTTATGAACTTGTCTTTCTTTCTTTGCGCTGTTTCCTGTTCGACATCTTTCTTTGTTTTTTCTAATTTGGCATTATATTCCTGTAGTTCTGGATCTTGAGAAAAGTTCTCTGTTTTCTCGTGAAGCTCCACTAGTTCACCTTGTAATTTTTGTAGTGCTGTTCTCTTAAAGTTAATTAGAATTTCCATCAATTTAAATGAGCAATTATTTAGCTCTGATGTCCACCTGGCTTGTAATTCCTTATCTTCTTCAATAAATTTAATTTCTGGCACCCTATTTAAAAGTTGTTTGTACATGGAGTGAATTATGCTTATGATTAAGCGCTATATGCGCGAAACGTGTCAAGCCTGTGGTCTGATTGCCCATCTTTTTTCCATGTTTACCGCTGTGATGATTTTTTGATATTATCACGCTATTAAATCATGTTTTTTCACCGTTGCCGTCAGAGTGTCAGTTTGCTTCTTGTTTCTTCTCTATATTGGTTTTGATTGAAGGTCTCAACTGAAACAGAAAGAAGACAATAGTGTTCTCTGCTTGAAAAAATCATACACAAATGCAGTGATTGATAGGAGTTATACTCACAAGAGGGGAGCAGTGTACTGCTCTCTTAACAAATAGAAAGGGAGATCGCCAGATGTTTTCAGGGAACTGTGAACACTGTAGATTTTCTTATAGATGTAGTTACTGCATCTCAGTATATATAGTTAAATTAACGGGCGCTAGAACATATGTGGACAGGGGGGGGGGGGACATAAGGGGGCAACATAGGGGCAAGCACCCTGGTGAGGCGTGGAGCCTTGAGGGCTGCCTCATCTTGATGGGAGTTGTGATCCTCCTGAAGTATTATTGATACAGCAGGGAGATCACAACTCCCATCAAGATGAGGCAGCCCTCAAGGCTCCCCCCTCGCCAGGATGCTTGCCCTATGTTGCCCCCTTATGTCCGCGCCCCCCCCCCCCGTGTTACTTACCACCTTAGCGTGGTGTGAAGGGGGCAGGAGGTGGGTAGCATCGCTCGCGCATGCGCAGTCTTTACAAAGTTACAGCTGAGTGATCAGCTGTAACTTTGTGCGCATGCGCAATGAGTAAATTTTCCTGTGATTGCGCAGGAGAATTTGCTCGAGAAATCTGTCAGAACACCTGTTCTGACCGAAGTCTCTGCGCTCCAAGTCCCAACGGCTGTCCGTGGGGCACATGCGTAGTAGCGCAATCCCACGGACACAGGGACTGGACGCAGATACACTTCTACTTTATTATAGAGGATATATATATATATATATATATATATATATAACGTATAAGTGGAGAAAAAAAAGCCACTATAGTGAAGTACATTACAAGCAATGTTTAATACATAAAGAAAAGAAAAGGCTTACTTTAAAAAGTTGTTAGTACGATAAATTAACTCACAAATGCGCTGTAAAAAGGAAATGTGACTGGCTACAACAGAACAGAAGTGTTGGATGTCAATGCAGGCTGCTACGAATGCCGAACAATGTCGGTGACTGAATTTGTCTTTAACAGCTGTTCATCCAAATTCGAATACGGAAGTCACAGAGAAGGGGTGTCAGACTTGTTTCGCCAGGCGTGGCTTCTTCATGTGCCCTTTTATTGAATTAGCGAGGACAAGAAACAGCAGACAGCAGAAACGGCTCTTAATACAGAGATAGCATCTTATAAGTGGCGATGTGATACATTGAGAGAAACACATTGACAAGGGAGATGGGATAAAAAGATAAATGGGGGTTTTACTATTGGGCTTGTACATCAGAATTTCTTGAACATGCTTGTGATGCAAAGCCTTAAATGTGTAATACTCAGCAGTGTATTTGTGTGAACTTCTGCTGATGGTTGTATGGATTATTCTTTATGCTCCATTATCACACCGGGGATGTTATAAGAACCTACACTCATGGGAAAAAGAAAGTACATCCTCTTTGCATTCTATGGTTATTTGTTCCTTAGCAGGTCTTAAAATGAGGTAAATACAACCTCAGATGAACAACAACATATTACATATTACACTGTGTCATGATTTATTAAGAAACAAAGCCAAAAAGGAGAATCCAAAAAACGAAGTACACCCTTACTGCTTCCCAGAACCAATTTAAGGAATGGGCTTTTGGGGCTGCAGTCAGGCCTCAGTCAGGTCTGGGTCTTGACAGGGGGCTGCAACTCCAGGCCATGACCTTTAAAATAGGCCTAGTTGCTCATGGGCCATTTAGAAAGAAAAAGCTCGCCGGCTGGACCAGACAGACGAGACCAAAGTGTGTCTGGCCACAATTCACAGCGCCATGTTTGGTGCAAATCAAACACAGCATTTCAGCACAAACACCTAATGCCTTCTTTCAAGCACGGTGGTGGAGCGGTGAAAATCATAGTGTTACAATGACTCATGGAGTCAAACTCCACACCACAACCCAATTGAAATGATGTGGTGGAATAAACAAATGGCAGCAAACCTCAATGAACTGAAGCAACGTTGTAAAAGAGAGTGGGACAAAACTCCTCCACAACGATGTGAGAGACTAAAAAAGTCATAAAGAAAATTATAACTACAAGTTATTGCTGCTAACGGTGATTCTACAAGCTATAGAGTCATAAGATGTACTTCACACATGGCTTCTCCATTCTAACTTTGTTTGTTAAATAGATCATGACACAGTGTAATATGTCATGTGTTGTGGTTCATCTGAGGTATTTACCTAATTATAAGACCAGCTAAGGAACATGTGATTGTTATTATGTCGTGATGTGTAAACCCGTAGAATGCATAGAGGGTGTACTTTCTTTTTCCCATGATTGTATGTTGCTTATGATGGACACTTTAAGGGTCTACTCAATAAAAAGATAATTGCAGAGAATTGAGATGGAACTTTCAAACTTTTTAGGCCAATATGGTCGAGTTGGAAAAATTCTCCAATACAGCAAATTTTTTCCAACTCAGATACTTTGGCCTTCAGTTTATAATTCCCTACATAGTAACATAGTAATTTAGGTTGAAAAAAGACCATCAAGTTCAACCCTTGTACCTATCATTCCAGCTTTTGATCCAAAAGAAGGCAAAAACCACTAAGGAATCTATTTCTAATTTTGCCTCCTGGGGGGAAAAAATCCTTGGCTCCAAAGGGCAATCAAATTTCTCCTTGGATCAATAAGCTCTATTATTAATGCTTATTCTATTATTAATACCCCTGTATATCCTCTCTTTAACGAGTAGATCCTTAAGTCACGTTCTGTGGACCATCACAGACCTTGCCATGCGTTGCAGCAGAAGTACAGGTTATAATACGCTAATTTAATAGAATACTTATGGGTTTCTGACTTTCTTCTATTGATAGAAGCAGATGGCCACCAAAGCAGATGTTTATTCGTTGACACAACCATAATAAACCTCACACATGATGGAAAGGAGCTACCAAGAGGACCACCTTCATTATGACACATGTGAAATGTAGCTGGGCCAGTCACGTCATAGCTAGCTGCTTTAACACACAAGCGGTCCTTTTATATAGTGTTCATATCCGCTCATAAAGAGCTAACAGGCTCCTATTTTTAGTGTATTTTTTGAGGATACCCAATCAGGAAGAAGCGATATGTGTACATCCTTCTTCAGGGGCACATCATTTGCTGCATAAGCAATAATGTCACTAGCGATACATACAAATATACTTTACATTATGTCATGGCTGTGAGTGATAGGAACAAGTGTGGATCAAGTAAATATGAGACTGAGGTAGGGGGAGATATCAAGTTGACCGGGAACGGGGGACTAATTAATAAAAGTACTCAAAAAAAATAAATGGGCAGACTAGATGGACCGAATGGTTCTTATCTGCCGACACATTCTATGTTTCTATGTTTCTAAGTGAATTGTAAACTAAGGGGAAGTTATAGATGTAAATTAGTTAAATGGACTGTAAACATATTTTTCTCTTAATTTGCTTGCAATTCTGCTAAGTACAGACAATTTTTGATAATGTTTTTATTCTCTACAATTAAAGTATAGTAATGTATAGGTCATTTCAGTGCATTATCCTTTATATATTTAGCTATTGCTCCATGAATTCCATTTTTCAGGCCACAGCAACTGGAGTAAGTGGAAATTGAAAGGCAGTGCAGTAAAAGTGTAGAGAATGCCCAAGATGTTTATTTCTGATGGTGACCGTGAACAATGCTATAGAGAACTTTTGTTGCTCCCTGTACTAGACTTCTTAATGTAAAAGGGCCTTTTTTTTCTCCCTCATGTGCCAGATCTTACTGTGACAAATGCACATAATAATGCACACTATCCTTACTTTTAGCACGACCGCCACGAGGGTCTATTCACTAGAATCCAGAATAGTGCGAAGAGGGCGAATTCGACTTTAAAACTTGAACTACCAATTCCACCCCCTCATGCAATTCACTAAAAGAAAGACAACCACCCTCTCCCCCCACCTCACCAAAGTCCATCATATTCTCGCATCTCAAATCCCCTTCAGTAAAAAGCAATACAAATTGTAATTCGCTAAAAACCAAAGGGAGTTCGAACTGGAAGGTGGGATGGACTTTGCCATTCAAACCAGATCCTTCAGCTAACACCATTTAGCCAATTCCATCTTAGGTCAGTGCAACCATTTACTTTAACATGAACCACTTGTTGCTATGAAGCTACTTGTAGAAATAATGAGCTAAGGTTCATGGAATAGAGCCAGAGGCCAATTCGGCTGAATTGGAGAATTTTACCAACTCAACTATGGCCTTAAGTTTAAAATTCCATTCTCTAATCCCTCTTTCACCAATAACGCCCTAAAGGGTGTAACACAATATGCACCAACCCATTCTGAAATAGATTTGGATCAGGCATTACAGCCGAATCGAATGACGTGTTTACGATTTTCGGCTGCATGATTTGTGACAATCAACCCCAAATACAATTTGGATTCATGGATGATGGGGCCAATGGGGAGGCTAGGATTGTTGCTTTCTCTTCAAATGAAATCCCCACTCTCAGAGCAGTGATTTCATTATGCATCTGGCCCTCACCAGGGACGGATACTATAAAAACGGAATACCGCTTTTTTTTTTTTTTTTTAACGTCAGGCAGCGGCGGGATTTTGTTAACAGAATAGGTGGCCCCTTTCGCCGGGATGAGGATCAAGGGTGTCGTGGGTCACCACTGTAACCTGGATACAGGTAATATTTTTATTTACATAGCGGAGGACAGTCAAACTGTGATATTTTTTACAGGTGAATTGTCACCCCCCTACCTGTGGGGGAAAATGTCATTTTACATTTTTAATTAGATGGGGTCTTGGGCTATCGGGCAGTCCAGACCTGTGGGAGGGGGGGGTGGTGGGGGGGGCATTATATTATGTAATATTTTATTTCTTATGGGGTCTGGGGTCATCAGCAGCCCAGACCCAAGCAGGGGAGGGGGCAAATTATTTCCCCAATCTATTTTAGGAGGGCTGGAAGCAATTTGGGCTATTTGTCCTGACCCTCCTTATATGTAATGGGGTAGCTGGAAGCCATTTTAGTGGCTCCCAGTCCAATTTATAATAGGGGGACTACTTGCAATAGCCCACAATGTACTGTTTTTTTAACTTATTATTTATTTTTTCGTTTTTCATTTCGGGAGGTATAATGGCTGTCCATAATAGCCTCTGTCATCCTATAGAACAGTGATGGAGAACGTATAGCATGGTGCCACAACTGGCACGCCAAACTCTTTGTTGTGGCACACGTGACTAGCGGGAGTTGGGGACTGAAGCCTGTCATCTTAGCTCCATTGGCCCAAAGTGAAAATTCATTTCAAAATAAATATTTACAGAAATACTATCCTGTTGCCTCCTGAGCAATTACATCAGTATTATTGCTCAGGAGCCAGCAGGATAATCATTTCAGTAAGTGCACACCCCTCCAGATCGCAAGTTGGTTTAGCCTGCCAGTTCCTCGCCCCCTCTTCACACAGCAGTGTAGCAGCTCCAGCAGCTCTGCCAAGGAAGAGACTTCCTGCAATATATGTAGGTGTGTATGTGTGTATACATGTGCTGTATGTATGTATGTGTGTGTGTACATGTGCTGGATGTATGTGTGAATATGTTAAGTGCGAGTAAGAATGTGTGTATAAATGTGCTGTATGTAAGTGTATGTGTGTTTACATGTGTTGTATGTATGTGTGAGTGTGTATACAGGTGCTGTTTGTGAGTGTATATACAGGTGATGTATGTATGTATGTGGGTATACATATGCTGTATGTATGTGTGAGTACATATGCTGTATGTATATGAGTACATATGTTGTATGTATGTGTGAGTACATATTCTGTATGTATGTATACATGTGAAGTATGTGGGTATACATGTGCATGCAGGAAATTTGGCACTCAGGCCCAAAAAGGTTCACCATCACTGCTATAGAGGTATATGGATAGAGGCTGTTTTCGGTTATGTATATTTGGTTCTGCTTTCGGTTTCGATGGGTGAATTGCAAAGCTATTTGCGGTCACATTGGAGCATATTGTGTAGCTTGAAATTCGGCTTTCGATATGACCCCAGTGAACTTTGGGCCAAGTACTTTGGGCCCGAAGTTCGGCATATATGGTGTAGGAGACCCTTAAGCGTCCATTCATTTCTACAGGAACCACTTTATTGGTTCAGCAAAGGCATTGAAGTGTGTCAGGTTAATATGCAGAAAATAAACTAGGTCCTGTCTTGTACAAAACCTGAAAGCGACATGGAGGGCAAGATAATGGCCATTATTCATAAATCAAGGTTTGTTTTGCACAGTTAGTAGTATAAATAATAATAGTAATATAGTTTTTAAATAACACTTTTCACTAGAAGAGGACTCAAAGCACTTTTAGCCAGTGTTCTGGGCCACAAACAAACTGGCATTTGCTACCATAGTATTATACATCATAATACTTACTGCCATCATTTAGCAATTAAACATAGAACTTTGGTCATGAAAGAGGAAATTGACAATGGAATTTCAAACTTAAGGCCAAAGAAGTCAAGTTGGAAAAATTCTCCAATTTAGCTCCATTGTTTATATTGCGAGTGTAGAGAATAAAAATTAGCAAAAATTATATGTATGCAAAATGTGTCATGTGGCTTTATATGCAAATTAACTATATTCAATGAGAAATATATAATTTGCTTATTAAGCCTCAAGGTGAGGTCATAAAAAGGAGACAGTACAGACATGTTTAAACACATTTTTCACTTAACCCCTTCCTGCTTGTAGGATGTTCCATGGCGTCCTACTTTTTAGTGCCTGGAGGCTAGTAGGACGGCATAGACAGTCCTGCATTAATCAGCTCATTGCAGCTCCCCTGTCTGCAGTGGGGTCCCCAGTGTCAGATGAGGCCACTTCTGACATAAGAAATGTAGCGAACGCTCAAAGCGAGCATCTGCTACATTTTTCGTTTTCCAGGTGCCCGAACTTCCGGGTTCGGTCATGCCTCCGTGATGTAACGTGATGTCACAATGTATCGCGGGATGTCGGCAGGGTCTATAGAGAACCTGATCGGGTCCCTGCTTGGATGCTCTTGGCTGCCTATGACAAAGTGATCGGCGCCCAGGAACAAAAAGACGCCGGTTTGGTGCTTTGGTCGTTAAGGACCAAAGCACCATCCGACGTGAAGGCGTTAAAGGACCACTCCACGAAAAATAAACAAAATCCAGCTGTATTACTTCTACCTGAAACAGCATTCCTCTCAATTACACTTTTGGAATTGCTACAATTTCTTGCAATTTAGCTGTATAGTTCTTACTTTGACGCCTTCCACTTTCATGCATATCTATGTTGGTTTGGCCATTTTCTGAGGGTCACATACGAATTACATAATAGTTTCAGTTGGAAAAAGACTTGCGTCCATCAAGTTCAACCCTTTTCCTATCCCATGTTTAGTGTCGTTGATCCAAAAGAAGGCAAATAAAAACCCCTTCAGCAATTTCGAATTACACATTGTGCTGGGCATAAAGTAAAAGTTATGTGTTCAGAGGGAATTCAATAAACTAATCAAATTAGTTCTTATGGGATCGCCTCCTTGGTTAATTAATTGGTCCCCCAGATGACACACATGCATTCTACACTCAATCAACTGGCAGTCCTAATAGAGGAGCTGGGAAAACAAAATTTCAACTCTGTTACCAATGCCTGATTTTGCAGTTCATTTGGCAGTGAATTCACTAAAAATGAAGATGATCATTTCACATCACTGACTTAACTATACATTGTACAGGGACAAACCTGGTGTGCTTCTCCTGCTAGAAGAGGCCATGAGTAATGCACAATTGAATCTTTAAAGGAACCAATTTAACAATGCAATTAGCAGGGCCAACCCTCATCTTCTTACAGGTGAAGCTCATCATCTATAGCCCTTTATAATGCATAGTGAAGTCAGGGGGATGAAATGTTCATCTCACCTGCCTTTCAAGTTGAGTGAATAGCTCCCTATATCTGTCCATGATGTCATTTCCAGGTAGGACAAGGAAGACGAGGTAATCACATTAACCCCTGCAGTCCTAGGAATGTAATAAAACGTTATTTGTCAGTGTTACACAGGGATCCAACAAATAATTCACATGTTACAGGTTATATTTTGAAGTATATCTCTACTTTTATTCTACGTAAAATGAAACTGTAGTAATGAAGTCTGGATATAGCATGTTTGCCTATAGTGTATTTTATTTTATAGAAAAATAGATTTGCACTAAACATATAGGTTTATCCACTAAATAGTGAATTGCAGTGCACTGACAGCTTAGGTGCAAAACTACGTCTTAAGTAGTTTGTATATAGTCTACTATTTTGGCCATTATTTTGCAAAATAAGTTGTCAAATCACCACAATTTACTAACTATTGCAGTGATAGCTAACCTTGGCATTATAGATGTTTGAGAACTACGTATCCCTTAATGCTCAGTCAACCTTTTACAGACTAAGCATGATGGGATAGGTAGTTATTAAACATCAGCAGTGCCAAGGTTAGCCATTACTGGCTTAGTGAATAAACCCTCTAATCTCCAGTCAGGTACATTATAAGTAAAAACTGAGTTATTCTTTTTTTTTTATATATATAATAATGTCACAATATACTGATGTCCATTTCTTGGTTAAACATATTCCATACTGTCAATAAATAATATAAATAATATTCTGTTACACATATGCATCATTTTTATAGTCCTCAAAATAATTAGCACAAAATTTCAACTCTGTTACCAATGCCTGATTTTGCAGTTCATTTGGCAGTGAATTCACTAAAAATGAAGATGATCATTTCACATCACTGACTTAACTATACATTGTACAGGGACAAACCTGGTGTGCTTCTCCTGCTAGAAGAGGCCATGAGTAATGCACAATTGAATCTTTAAAGGAACCAATTTAACAATGCAATTAGCAGGGCCAACCCTCATCTTCTTACAGGTGAAGCTCATCATCTATAGCCCTTTATAATGCATAGTGAAGTCAGGGGGATGAAATGTTCATCTCACCTGCCTTTCAAGTTGAGTGAATAGCTCCCTATATCTGTCCATGATGTCATTTCCAGGTAGGACAAGGAAGACGAGGTAATCACATTAACCCCTGCAGTCCTAGGAATGTAATAAAACGTTATTTGTCAGTGTTACACAGGGATCCAACAAATAATTCACATGTTACAGGTTATATTTTGAAGTATATCTCTACTTTTATTCTACGTAAAATGAAACTGTAGTAATGAAGTCTGGATATAGCATGTTTGCCTATAGTGTATTTTATTTTATAGAAAAATAGATTTGCACTAAACATATAGGTTTATCCACTAAATAGTGAATTGCAGTGCACTGACAGCTTAGGTGCAAAACTACGTCTTAAGTAGTTTGTATATAGTCTACTATTTTGGCCATTATTTTGCAAAATAAGTTGTCAAATCACCACAATTTACTAACTATTGCAGTGATAGCTAACCTTGGCATTATAGATGTTTGAGAACTACGTATCCCTTAATGCTCAGTCAACCTTTTACAGACTAAGCATGATGGGATAGGTAGTTATTAAACATCAGCAGTGCCAAGGTTAGCCATTACTGGCTTAGTGAATAAACCCTCTAATCTCCAGTCAGGTACATTATAAGTAAAAACTGAGTTATTCTTTTTTTTTTATATATATAATAATGTCACAATATACTGATGTCCATTTCTTGGTTAAACATATTCCATACTGTCAATAAATAATATAAATAATATTCTGTTACACATATGCATCATTTTTATAGTCCTCAAAATAATTAGCAAAAAATGCAGACTTGTGAGTATTAATTAAATGACCAGTATAAGTAGTTGCACAAAAACATATTTAACATACAGTAACAGTGTCTAGATTAAAATATAAATACAAAATATAACAATGATGCAATAATACAATCTTAGAATGCAAGCTTTAAAAAAAATCATTTTTTTTCTTGTTGTTACCATGAAGTGTTACATTATTTAATAAAGGTATATGAAAAATACTTTTATTTATTTTGATATACGTGAGTCCTAATACTTGTGAAACGGCAAGTTGTAAACCTATAGTATTATGGCAAGTATATAACACATTTAAGAAACTTTTACAAGATGCATGTTACAGGGATGATGTTAAACAGATGGCATGGGGATCTGCTTAGCTGAGGTGCTTTCACAGTCTTGCATTAAGTCATTAGTGGTATGGTAATGCATGGCAATATATGATTTGGCAAATCCAAATGTAGAGTTTACCGGTTGCAAGCTATTGGGAGTGCTGATTTCTTGGGATGGGCTGCTGTTATAGATGCTGTAGTATGGTTCTATACGGGTGTTAATTGGAGTAGAACTGCTATGTGCATAATGCTGATGGCCAGCCGAACCTTTGGGACTCAATACACTATCCTTTGAATGGCTTGGGCCGCAAGCTTGATCCACAAACTTTTTTTGTGGTTTTGGAGACAACATGTAGGCTGAATTAGTCTCATGGTGAGAAGACTTGTTCCTGTTGGCTTCTAAGCTTCCTTTGCCCATGGCCCGTAACCTTGTTTTCTGTTTGCAGCATAAAAACCCCAAAGCCACATATTGGATGCACCACAGAACTCTCCTCCTTAGTCCGGCACTGTTCCGCGAATAGATAAAAGGGTTCAAGCCAGACTTGAGAAATATCAGAGTAAATCCACACAGTTCGAACTGGTACAAGATAAAGCTGCTGTTACTGGTCAGCACGTCTTGAACCAAAGAGATACCTAGCGGGAGACAGCAAACTAACACAGAGAGTACAATAACAATGCAGGTCACCACAGCTTTGGAGTCCTTTGCAGTGGAGAGGTTGACTGCGGACACTAGCTGCAGTCTGCTGCCTGGCATGGGCATTTGGCTGAGTTTTTTTGTGTAGGCATGAGTTTGAACATGCTGTAGTTTGTTGTAATTCTGGTTCCTGTACAAAGCAGGCACAGCACACTGCACCCCATCCACGCCAGGGCCAATAAAATTCTGTGGTCTGTTAGTGTCTACGGTGATGATTGGGCATTTTCTCACCTGGGCATTTTTCCTCAGTGCCTGGGCTATCATAATGTAGGAGACAGACACTACTGCCACACAAAAGGTGAAATCAATAACATACAGATACAAGATAACTTTCCCTTCTCCGCTGATCAGACTGTACATGGGAAGGCATATCCGAGACTTTCGTGTCCTTAGTGTGGCTAGTGTGGCCAAAGTAAAGCTTGTAGTCCACAAGAGGACGGTCAGCATTAAAGTGCAAGGGAAAGATGCTGTCCTGTTGGGCTGTTGTCCAAGTACCATCCTCAGCCGGTGAAGAGCTATGACGGCCACAGTTTTAAGAGACATGATGATAAACCCTGAACTTGTGAGATGGAAAGTGAAGCAAAATGCGTCAGGGACATTAGTGCCGGTGTCGAAAAACAAGACGAAGGCAAACATTGGGGCGGATATACAGCAAATAAAGAGGTCGCAAAAGGACAGATTCAGGATCATGAAGTCAAAGTTGGTCCTGAATTTCCTAAAGGCTGGGTCAAAGAAAGATAAGAAGACTACCAGATTTCCATAAGATCCCAGGCAAAAAATAATCACCAAGAGAAAGGTGCAGGTGACCAATGTCGCGGTGTGGATAATCTCCTGGATGTCCCTAAATGTCCCGTTACCGACATGGGACACGGAGGTGCTGTTGACGTAATCATAACGATTTTGATCCGCAAAATCTGTCATTCTGTCTGATAAATTCATTTTAGTAGTAAATCATTCCAGATCATGTCCTACTGCATGGGGTTAGTTCAGGAGAAGGCCTCGCTAGCTAGTCCATGAAGGGAGCTGGAATATTCAACTGAGCTGACTGCTTCCAAAATGGATCCAGAGCTGGAGGAATCTGCAAAGAACAGGAGAGAGAGAGAAAAAAAAACATAGCTGTAGCAAAACACACAAAGCATCTTCACCAATCTGATGGAAACAGGAGTAATTACAACACATGAAGGCAAGAGATGGAGAGAAACAAAATCCAATGATCTCTTGTCTTGCCTGAGCAGATTAGTGACCAGCAGAAGGATCATACCATCCTCCTCATCATCATTTCTCCGTGTAACACAACAATCCTGTACAACCTCTCCTCAGCATCACCACGAATCAGTGGATTCTTTCTGATCTGCAGGAACCCCGTTACTCAACCCTCCCCCAGCAGCGCTGCTGCTGCCTGGTTCCTTAACAGGCCCTACTCCCCACCCCTTCAACAGTGTCAGTGGTGGCCAGCTCCAGTAATAACCACTACTATACAAGCATCACTGCTCTCTGATTACATTGATGCAGGTACACAGGGCCCACTGCGGGCTATCTGCGACCATATACTGCAGCTCTGCCAGTCACATAAACCCTACAGCTATAACTGTAAGCAGATAGACTGGCAAAAATACGTGTAAAATCTGCATGGTTACTTTAACCAGTCAAGCTTGGTACAGCCAGTGATACATAGTGTATAGACTTAAAATACACAGCTATGCTATAAGCAGAAATCCCATTCAATTCTACTATAACCATCTATATAATTGTCATTACAGCCAGCTATATTACCATGCATGCTGTAACTAGCTATATAATATAGGATTACTAAAAACAGGTATACTATAATCTGCTAGACATCGCTGGTTTAGTACATAACACAGGCTTGCTACAACCAGATCTCCGATGCAGGCATGCTATATATACCAAGATATCCAGAGGCCAGGCGATCAGACATCACAATTAATACGTGTGCAGGGCCCAGCTGACAGCTTGTGACAAGCACTGCTCACGACTAGAGTGAATGCACACGTATGATGTATTTAGATTACACATATATGTGTGTGTGTGTGTGTGTGTGTGTGTGTGTGTGTACATTCATCTGGGCAGGCCACAAATCACGATTTACCGAATCAAATGCTAACATTAACCCGTTAAATGCCAGTAGGTGCCCCCTACTACCATACATTCGGTGTAATGGGTACAGGGCACTGCAATCTTATTACATGGCAGGGTGTATAGGTGCAGGGCGCTTATATTGTAATGACATATCCCTGGATGTATAATGCAGTGTGAGCCATACGTGCATGCAGCATCTCCCACCTGGCTTCGGATCTCTGGCTGGCTGCATCCCGCTGGGTGATGATGAGCCCGGGGATCACTGACACCCATTAGCTGGAAGGATTATTAGGAATAGGTTCCATCGGATGCCAGCTGAAGTCATTCTTATTATTATTATCCACAGTCGTCATCTTCATGGCCCCCACACAAAGCTCTGCCAATCTGCATGCTGAGTGCTCCCAGATCCACACTCCTCCCTCTAAAATCCAGCAGCCCCCTGTATTACACCCAGTGCAGGGAATCCTCACCCCCTCCAATCACACTGCACTGCAGGAGGGTCAGTGTCATCAGCGGCAGCACAGTACTCACACACAGTCCCCTACACACAGTGCGCGCACACACACACACACACACACTCCCCCTACACACAGCAGCACAATGCACACACACTCCCCTACACACAGTGCACACACACACACTCCCCCCTACACACAGTGCACACAAACTCCCCTACACACCATACACACACTCCCCTACACACAGTGCACACACAACAGCCAAGTGCACACACACTCCCCCTACACACAGTGCACAGTACACACACACTCCCCTACACACAGCAGCACAGTACACACACACACACACACACACACACTCCCTCCCTCTACAAACAGTGCACACACACTCCCCTACACACAGCAGCACAGTGCACACACACTCCCCTACACACAGCAGCACAGTACACACACACACTCCCTCCCTCTACAAACAGTGCACACACACACTCCCCTACACACAGCATCACAGTGCACACACTCCCCTACACACAACAGCAAAGTGCACACACACTCCCCCTACACACAGTGCACACACACACTCCCCCTACACACAGCAGCACAGTACACACACACACACACACTCCCTCCCTCTACAAACAGTGCACACACACACTCCCCTACACACAGCAGCACAGTACACACACACACACACACTCCCTCCCTCTACAAACAGTGCACACACACACACACTCCCCTACACACAGCAGCACAGTGCACACACTCCCCTACACACAGCAGCACAGTGCACACACTCCCCCTACACACAACAGCACAGTGCACACACTCCCCCTACACACAACAGCAAAGTGCACACACACTCCCCCTACACACAGTGCACACACACACTCTCCCCCTAAACACCGCAGCACAGTGCACACACACACACTTCCCTACACACAGCAGCACAGTACACACACACACTCCCTCCCTCTACAAACAGTGCACACACACACACACACTCCCCTACACACAGCAGCACAGTGCACACACTCCCCTACACATAGTAATACAGTGCACACACACAACCATACACACAGCAGCATAGTGCACATACACACTAACAATGTCAGCATCAAAACAACGTGTATTTTTTTGCTCAACCCTTTGGCAGCCAAAGGTTAATTCTCTTTAATCACTTTTTATTTAAATAAGTGTTTAGGCCACTATTATATTAACAATAATCTCATCAAAAATGAGAGTTAATCAACAAATAAACATTAATACTGCAGTATAGACATATATGTATATATAAATATGTTTGTAAATAAATGTGCAGCCTAACTGATTTAACTACCAATACTCTCATTAGCCCTTTAAAGATGTAATTTAGTTTGTGTTAATTTAAAACGCTTTTTGAACTGCTTTTGTATTACTGCTAATTAACCCAAAAATAAGAAAAACAATGATTTTAACAATGTAAAAAAATCAATGTAAAAAAAAGGCTGAACACTTTACAATAAACACAAATGAGTTGATGAATAAAAGTGATGATCTCAGCTCCTCGGAAGTCAAGACTATGCTCCCAGTTGGAAGAGGGGCGCGAAAAAAACGCTTGGCGCTTGAGAATATTTACATGAGGAACAACCTGAATATGAAATGCAATGCAATGCTTTCCGGCTCGCGTGTTCAGACCAATTCTAGATCAAATCTTCCAAAGCTTGACAGAGCGATTTCCAAATAATAAGCAATTGGTCATGGATACCCACTCCTTGGATCCTCACACTTTTGAGAAAATTCTGAGAGATCCAAATATTAATAGATGGTGGGAGACTAGAGAGAATATCTCCGTTAGCAAAAGTAAATCAATGTTCTCTCAAAGCCAAATTAATACGTTTTGCCAACTTATTTCCAAATCTTACAAGATGTCTTTCTGAAGAAGAGACAAAGAGAGTGGAAATAATTATTTCTGATTATTGTCATGCCACAGCATGAGTTGGCATTCATATCATTTGTTTTGTTTATGCTATAATAACCTTTATTGTAGGCTTTGATCCAACACCAGACCTAAGCCATAAAATGTAAGTAGTAGATTGCCATCACCAGAGCTGGATTTAGGAGACGTAAAGGTATTGGGGCATATTCTCTGACTTTGGATGAATCAGAGGACAATCACATAATATGAAATATGGTAAACACATGTATATGTTGTGAGAGGGTCAAATATAAATATATGTTCAGATTGTATGCTTTTGTTTGGTACCAAACATGGCCAGTGGAATGTGTTACTGTCATGAGAACCAAGAATGATTACAGTACATGACATGTATTGGTAAGCCTATTGTGTTTTTAGGTAAATATCCACACTAGCGCCCTAGACCGGTATGATGGAGTGGGCCACTGTCAGACCTAGCCCCTCTGAACCACTCGGGGGGGCTGGTCTCTTAGAAAATCACCAGGGATCTATATAATCAGAATGTTGGATTATCCAAATTGAGATTTTCTTTTTAACAACTGTATGGAGCACTTTAACATCAGAATATCGCACAAGGATTATATATATAGGCAGTGGCGTACTAAGGGGGGGAGTGGGGTGGCGGCCCGCCCCGGGTGCCACTGACTAGGGGGGGTGATACCCGTGCTGCCAGCACCCCCCTGCGCTGCTTACCTTTTTTTCTTTTTCAGGCAGCCGCATCCCCTGGATGCGGCCGCCGGGTTAAAAAACAAAAAAACATAGCACTGACTGGCACACTATTACTGGGCTCTGACTGGCACAATATTACTGGGTTCTGACTGGCACAATATTACTGGGTTCTGACTGGCACAATATTACTGGGCTCTGAGTGGCACACTATTACTGGGCTCTGACTGGCACAATATTACTGGGTTCTTACTGGCATAATATTACTGGGCTCTAATTGGCACAATATTACTGGGCTCTGACTGGCACAATATTACTGGTATCTGACTGGCACAATATTACTGGGCTCTGACTGGCACAATATTACTGGGTTCTGAGTGGCACACTATTACTGGGTTCTGAGTGGCACAATATTCCTGGGCTCTGACTGTAACAATATTACTGGGTTCTGACTGGCACAATATTACTGGGCTCTGAGTGGCACACTATTACAGGCATCTGACTGGCACAATATTACAGGCATCTGACTGGCACACTATTACTGGGCTCTGAATGATACAATATTCCTGGTATCTGACTGGCACACTATTACTGGGCTCTGAATGATACAATATTCCTGGTATCTGACTGGCACAATATTACTGGGCTCTGAATGGCACAATATTCCTGGTATCTATAATTGTACAATTTTCAAACATTGAAAAAATTGTGGGTGATTTCTTACATTTTTATTATTGGGGGAGGGGAGTGGGGGGGGGGGGGGGGGGCACACTCATGGTCCGTCCCGGGTGCCAAATGCTCTAGGTACGCCCCTGTATATAGGTAATTATATGTAAGGATTTCTTGTGTTTTCTCCTATTTTATTTTATGGACTGTTTTGCAACGTGTACTCTGTATTTCTGTATGTCATTTATTTCTGTATTTTTGTACACAGCACTGTGAAGCCTTTTTTCAGATTAAATGTTTACTTAATCAGCTCTTGTCTTTGTTCTCTAAAATGAACTCACTCTTCTGAGGATAGCTCAGGTAGAACACGTTACCAAAGGGTTAATTATATATATCTGATCAGTGAAGTAAGGTTGTGATACTATATTGTACTGTGTTAAGGGTAACCTAAGACTCCCGATATAAAGTCTTGGTGGTGGCAGCAAATTAATTGGGTTAATTTAGTGGTTGCTGGGACTAGCAACAGGTAACCAGGGATCTGGTGTAATTAACCCTTTCACTCCCACACTCTCTCAGCCGGACCGCATTTGTGGCAATGATGATGACTGGATTTCATCTACTGACAAACTAGCTGAGGTACATGAGGAATCAAAGGGCAGTAATTGCAAGCAGTGCAATTTTTTGATGTTACAGGTTGTTGCTAAAATGCAACCTTATTTGTAGCATGTGAAAATCTATCTACCGTCTACGAGTACCTGTTGACCATTCAGGACCCGACTGCAAGCTATAATGGGACAAGATCCCGCCTGGAAGGATATAATACGGGGAACATCAACTGTGGAAGTGTGGAAGCTGTAGATTCACCTGAATAACAACACAGACACAATGAGATAAGCTAAAATATTAGTTTTTTGGGAAAAGTTTTTTTTAATTTATAATTAAATTCATTAGAAATAATATTTTTCTTTTTTTAAATGATAATTTTAACAGACATTTCCACCAAAAAATGAAAAAGTTTTTTTGTTTTTGTTTTGTTGATCTCAGATATGTCTTTTGTTTTTGTTATGCGACTCCTATTAAAATTAATAAAATATGTAACTAAACAAGTGTGACTGGGCGCCGCCATTTTGTGAAAGTGTTTTTGGGTGACACCCCCTAGTGACTTTACAGCACAAATTTCTTACTTTGGAGCTCGGGACTTAGAATGCAGTCTATAAGTCAGAATACTGATCATAGACTTGCATTGAAGGGGAGGGTAATGTCACTAGTACATCACAAGGGGGCGGAGTTATGATCCTGTTGGATCATGTAAATCTCCTTCTTTGTGTTGGAAGGCAGTAAAAAAAAAGTTGTACACAGCCACCTAGTCCTGTGTATGATACACAGGAGCCAGTAAGAGAGCAGGGGAGTATCTTATGACATCATCTTGCAGGCTTTGGCAACAGTTGTAAAGTGAGACTGGCTGGAAGATTTTGGACGATGTTGCATCATGGGAAATATTCACAAAAGGGAGCCAGGAGATAAACACCTAATTTTATATTTCCTTTTATATGCAATCATATATATAAAAAAAAAAGTGGCATATGATTTATATATGTGTTTGTTTTAAATGACCAGGTTATCTAGTTACATGTTATGCAAATGGTACTGTCCCTTTAAATAATACAAAATAAACAAGTCCAGGTCAGGGAGGGGGCAGTTCGAGTGGGGTGCATAGTCAGTCAGTGGAGGAGTACAACCGAGTGACAGGAATGGTAAGTAACCAATGCTTCCCTAACTACTAACGAGATGCTATCGTATGATTTACTCATCAGCATCTGAATGAGCATGATTTACTCAACACTTGGTCTTTCAACCACCTGTGCTGATGGAGCAATGTTTAGGTGGGGGAATGGCCATAGGAGGAGCGGTATTCTCCATAGAGAATGCTGCATTTCCACTTTAGCGTACATGTACTGCAAAATATGGCGGTGTTCAGCTCTAGCCTCACACTCGAGCTTTGGTACATAGATCTCATCAGCTCTCCTCTGCAACTAACTGACTAGACATCTGTTTCAACATCTCCATTGGCAAGGACCGATTCTTGATTGCCCACCATCATGATCAGATGCTGTGGTATGTTCTCAACACAACTCTGTACTCCAGCAACCAGGCCATGGACAGTAGCTTTGAATGCCATCGCACCATCATCACAAGATTGTCCCATGACCTGCAGTAGCTCCGCCTCAAAATCCTTCAGGCCAGCCGGCTCAGCAGGACTACTGTCTGCCTTGGCCAGCTTCCACTTCACCTGTTGCTTGATGTCTGAATACCTAAAATATAACATTGCTATTGGTACACTACCAATAATCATCTGTACAAGTTATCCCACTTATGCATATACATAGATGTATGTGTGCACATTTTGATGTGTATAGACACACCTATGTACATGTGTTACCATAGATCTCCAGTTCTGCTTCTACACAGAAATTGCTATGCACTGCAACACCTATTGCCCTTGGCTACTTGCAGCATCCATTTATGTTAAATTACTACAATGTGCTATTTGCCCTCCCCCACTCCAGATAACATTCTCTGCCCAGCTATAGTCCTGTACACATCCTTGCAGCTTCTCCAAGTGTGGCATTTGAACATTTCCAGCCACATTTTTGCACCATTTCCCGTGAATGTACATTCCTAGGTATACGTGGCACAGCTAATACATGTGTTACATGAGCTACAGGTGTGAGTTCATGGTGATATAAAATACTGCATATGGTGGATAAGTATTTTAAATGCACTTACTTTTTCTTTACCACCAGCTGCACTCACAGCATTCACAATCTGCTGCCATGCCTCTTAGCTGCTGCCCCTAACAACCGGTTGTAATGTTGACACAGTCTCCACTGAGAAACTCTGCTGGTAACTTGTAGGCCTTCCCTCCCACCGTCTACCACCGCCCTGGTACCCCCGTGCCCCCTGGCTTGCCATTATTTGTTTGCTTTATAAATTATTGTGTCCTGCAGTCTGCTAATCCTTCTCTGAAATGGTGGTGTGGCCATGTGCTTATTATATGTAAACATTCCTCAACTGTGATTGGGCTAGCGTAGATTGCACCTATCATTTGTTTTGATTTCATGAACCTGTGTCTATTATCGAAGTGCAATTAATTTTTGTTTCAGGGTTGATATTGGCTCAATTTGGGAGTGCGTTCGATTTTCAGAATAAATCAGCTTGTAATTGACTTTGATGGCCAAATTGTGAGGCTATTCAGGCTCACATTAGGGCATACTGTGTAGCTAGAGATGCTGACCAATATGACCTCTGTACCAGAATCTTTCCAGACTTTGCGCCCGCAGTTCAGCATATATTATATAGACCCTTTTGAGTCTCGAAAAATAGCCCAGAATTCTTTGAAGTTCTGACACCGTCAGTGAGAATTTGGTAACATTACAGTTCATTACCTCAAACCCATCACAAATGTATTTTAAACATCTCTTGTCTAGACATTAATTAAGAACATATTTTAGCCAAGAGCTCCACATGGTGAAATAAAATAAAAAAGTCATATACAAATACCAGAGCCCATGCTACAAATTAATCCTCACCCCTGCTTCCTGACTGGGGAAAAGTTAGTCCAGAGGGCAGTTTAATTCAGATAAGGAAATGTTTATTTGTTGCAAGGGACTTATTTGAGAATGGAGTGGAGATGAGCTTTGGATCATGAAATCCCAGGGGAAGACAAAACACTCATGTGTTTATCTAGGGTGACCACATCGCCATTTTATTCAGGGTAATTTATGACAAATGTAGTCAGTAACATCCTGGGAGTGTGCATTTTTTAAATGCGTCCCTGAATAAAATGGCGATGTGGTCAGGCTAGTATTATCACAAGCTCGCTTTGCAAACAAAGACTTACTCGCACACATGACATTGCTACACAAGGGTTTCACACTTACTTGCATTCACACATTTCAATTCATATAGGATATCCTAAGCCTTGCATCAGATTCTCAAGATGTCTATTAATGTATAATATGCTATTTGATTCAATTAAAATTTGATATGTTGTGGCCACTAATTATTATTAATTATTCAGGAATATACCATTAGCTGGTATTGGTAATGTATATTTTCTTACTGCAGATGAACTAGATAAATGCCCTATATACTATCAAGAAATGTATTTTCTTGTACATATTTATACAGCTAATCTTCCTATATATGTAATAACTAATATCCATGAAATTTAATTGATCCTTTCATTTATAACATATCTCTGGCTAGAGATGTTGTTTGCCATTATTTTACCAATATAGTTATATATAGATATATATGTTGAGTTGGTGATTGTATACATATGATATATCACTATTTTGGGGTTTAGTAACCCAGTGATATTATCTTTAAGCAGAGAAATATCAGGTTTAGTTATCCCCATGGTAATTCCTTTTTTGCAAGTAGTAAGGCTGTACTAGGTCCCATTAAAGGTACACTGCCATCTTGTGTTTAGGAATGTAATTGCACGGTCAATTGTATTTTATGCATACCTTGTTTTGTCAGCCATATTGAATAAATATTGTTACATCTGCTGCTCGACATGATACATTGAAATATGATTTCTTCTGTCTGTTTTGTTTTTATACTTGCTAATTTGGTCATGATATTATATATATTTATATATACATATATTTATGGTAAAAACCTTAAAACCACTGACAATATAAAAAAAACAGAGTCGCTTGAAGGCTATACCGCGCATTCCTGTGTTTAACATCACTTTGTGGCTTCAAATGGAAATAAACTAGTTTCAGTAGGAAATGTGTAATTTGAAAATAAATCCACAAAATGATCTGAGAGATTAGAGACATCAGATATACATTTAAAAAATGTTTCTTTTAGTCTATGCATTTGTTTAAAATTCTGCTAACACAGCCCATATGGCACCCATAGATTTGCATTTGAACATCCAGTGCACACATGTATGATGTCAGACACTGGATGTCCCAAAGCCTTTCTACAAAGGGTATAGAAATGTTGCATGTTCATGAGCAATACATGCACAATGCATATATGCAGCAGTCTTATCTGCACACTTCCAAAGCTTACCCCCTTACTTGCAAGTTCCAAAATTCAGAGAGTTGATGAGTAACCCTAATTTTTTTTAAATTACATTTTTACTCAGTTTTGTAGTTTTATTTACACACACACACACACATATATATATATATATAATGAAATGTGAGGTACAGAAATTTCGCTAACAAACAGAAGATAATTTGTAGTACAGAAGTGATATATCAATATTTTAGATTGAAATACAATAAACCACATATTGTTCTCTGTGTGAGGTATAACTTATCTCTGGCCAACCCAAACCAACTATTGTAAAACAGAGGGGTCGTCGCATATTTAAATAACCTTATGATATATATAAACGTAATGTTATCACATAGATTGGAATACAATTATCTGTTCTCTGGTGTTCATTAAAGGGGACTAACTGAAAGTACAAGCAAGCACTATACTATAAGGGTCTAGAACTGCTATCTATGACTGGACAGTGTCCTCTCAGATCTTCTATCAAAAGACAAAGAACTAAGAAGACGAGAAAAATGTCAATAAAACACAATAACACAAACTAATAGTTATACAACTGAGGGGGTCATTCCTGATATCTGCGGCTTCAAATAACCGCAACTCTTATAAGAGTATTGTTGTATATTAAAGCACAATTATCACTTCTCTGGTGTCTATTAAATAAGACTGTGTAGTCAAAAATGCACTATGAGGGGTGTAATGTATTTAAAGAACCAGGACTCACTAACTATGGCCTGACAGTGCCTTTTGTGTCTGAGATCAACTCACGACAAATAACAATTCTCTATTAGAGAAACAATGATCTTATACAAAAAAGAAAACCGTGTAGAAAAAGGGAGAAAAGGGTGACAGGAGATATAGACTGACACAGGTGGAAGAGAGAGAGCAGTTCAAGGGAGAGATTGCTGGCCGTGCCTAATAAAGGCCTCAAAAACCAGGGGTTTGAGTTCCCCATTTCCAATGTATTAATTAGGGGTAGATTTGTTGACTTGGGATTATGTTAAGGGTGCAAAAGCAAGAGGAAAAAATACGTCTGTGTCCTGGAGTGAATCAGTAATTCTTTGTCCAATGGAGGGATAGGCCACTGAGTGCAGTTCTCCGTGTCGTGTGTTCCTCCGTCGTCACCAGTTACCCCAGGAGGTGGAAGGAGTAAACGGGAGAGATTTCATATTCATGAGACCCTTATATATGTCATAGCAGGTATTGCTAATCCTCTAAGTAAAGATTGGTTCTCCTGTGGGCTACCAGAAGAGTGTCTGTGTTGGTCCCCATTGGTAAATTATCTGATGGAAGTCTGAGGTGGGTTCTCAGAGGCTATAGAGATCATCTCCACATCACAGTGGAGTGAGTTAAATCTGGAAAGGCTTGTACAGCAGATGACGCAAAGAAGATAGGTGCGTGGCCTGTAAATTTTGTTAAGATGGCCGTTCTCTCTGCGACGCAGTGAAGCTGTATTATGATTACATCAATGGGGGAGTCTACCAGGGCTGATGCGGCTTTAAGTATGTGAAAAATGTCATCCAGCTGTGGAGACTTATTCCATCTGGCAGGGTAAATATGTGCTAGGAGGCACCTGATAAAATGTGGCATCTCCAGGACTTATATAGCTAGCCTCGAGTTTCGGCCGAGTGGCTTCTTGTTGTTTGTCCAGTGTTCTATCATTTCTCCCAAGTGCAGTCAGCTTAAAGTCCAAGAGGGTGTTCATATTCTCCAGACCTATTACTACAGTTTGCAAGGTCTGTATGTTGGCACGCATCTCAGCCAAACCCCCTGTCCATTATTTGAAACAGTTTCAACATAAGTGTATGGAAGTCACGTGTTATGACCGGAGAATCATCCTCTGTTGGTAGTTTTGGAGGTTGTGGTGGCCAATCTTCTGTGCTGTGGAAATTTAATTTTTCGCAGAATCAAAGTGACTAATCTCTTTTATTCATTCATGCACAATATCTTCTATTGTTTATAAGTGAAATATAAAGTACTTTTCTCTAATATTATTTGTTTATGCATATTGTGCTATTGTGTGTTTTTTTTGTATTTTTATTTCCCATATGAGCATTCTGCACCTTTCCATGGTCTAAGATATGTGATCTCACCAAATGCTGGTGTCTACCCCTGGTAACAGACTGAAGAGGTGATATGGAGAAGTATACAAGAGGGATCAGATCAGAGACAAAATACAGTAGGTGTAAGGCCATATAATAGGTCTCGTTGGTCATATAACAACTTGCTAATGAGAGGTGAGAAGAAAACTGGACTGGTTCAAAGAGAGCGGCCAAATAATTAAATGATTGCCGGGGTACTGCTGTAAATGCCAATTATATCCAAATTCAAACAATATGAAACACTCACAGGACCTTAATAGAATGTAAAGTCATGTATTCTATGTGAATTCGACATCAAGGTCTCCGTGAGTGCTTCATCAATCTCTCTATCATGGGTAGATATAGTTGTGAGGGAAAAAGGTACTTTTTCGCTATCAACATTTTAATAAACCAAAAAAAAGTCACATAACTACAATATTCATACAAATATGTAGCAGACAGATTTTATTTTATTAGGCATCCGATAACACATTATTGGTCTAATTCATTATTTTCAGTGTTGGCCACTGTCTTTAAAGCAATTTGTTTTTTTTCATGTGCGTACACAATTTAAATATGGCAAATTCTTAGGCAGGTTAGCAAGCTCCAGAAAAGTAATTAATACCCAGGTCTAGTTCACAGTCAGTGAATATTCTGATACGAGCCAAGGGATTACCATGGGGACAGGGCAACAAGCAGCTGTGATTTTGTTTAAAGGCTTCTGTTCAAGCTAAAATTTTCCACTAGCAGCCATTCCTCTCACTTTCTGAATCGCCACTGTTTCCTTGCTATTAAGCTGAATAGACCTTGACCACTCCTACTGCGGCTTTCAAACATACACATTTATATTGACACATGACCTTTAGGGGCTTTACCTGCAGATTGTATAATTCACATGTGTTCAGACGGGAATTAATTAAATCAAGGTAGTTCCTCTGAGATCCTCTCTTTGATTAATTATCGGGTTCCCCCTGGACACACACACATTCTACAGAGAAGCAGATTAAAGTCATGAGTCCTTTAAAAAAAGATCCCTATAAAATCTGATCCGTGTTACACACACATTGCATAGTTGTATATTTATAAGACAGACAAATCACATTTTAATCAATACATTTTTATCATTTTTGAACATTAATAAGCATGAGAAAAAAAAATGTAGTTCCATTTGGTTTTGGTCTTTTCCAATTAAAGGGTATTACACATGAATTTCTCTGGATGTACCCATTTATCAAAAAACAAAAATATAATTGGTAAAACATTTCCAGTGCAGATTGGATAGTCCTGTGTGTCTGGGACAGAGAGATACTAAACTAATGCCAATATATTAAACCATTTAAATTGATCGTCAACCTTAACATTATTTATTCTCTTCATTTCACAATTTACGCAGTGATGAATAATGATTCAAGCGAAGGTAAACCTTTGGAGAAAAAGATGCTTAAAATGGGTCTGTGCTGGCTGCTGCTTATGACATCACTTTGTGGATTGATTTGCAATGAACTCCTTTCCAATGGGAAATTGCATATCAAGCCACAAGGTGATGTCACCACAGACCCATTTAAAACAGGTCTCCTTTTATGCATTTACATGCAGTTTTGCAAACACAATGTAGAGAGCATTATTTATCATATTGTATACTCTCCAGTCACAGTACCAGAAAAGTATATTTAAGTAACACAGTGGCACTTCTTCTGTGCTGTTTAAATGTGAATTGAAGCATCTATGAACAAAAAGCATATATGATGTAGTAAGTTGCATTTCTACAGTTTACAGAAAATATGCGCTGTGGAGAGAGACCTGGAAAAGACTTCTTGCAGGACAAAGACGGATTCATGCCCATTTCAACAGGAGACTATGCACTGACATGTAACAGGAATGTTGCTAGTATTGTAATACTTGTTACTCTGATGACAGAGAGCAGGTAACAGGTGTACAATTTAAACAGAAGAAATTACATTAAAATACTTTTACATTGAAGGGACCCAATTCAAAGGAGGATTGGACTGAAGAAGTACGCAAACTAACCAAATCCTCCTCTAATGGAGGATAATTCTTACTAAGTAGCCAGGTGATGGTATCTTCCGATTAGATAAGATCCTTTGAAAACATCGCAAGAGTCTTCCATAACTGCAGAATTCCGGGCACATACTATCATACTTGGTGATCTTGAATACGTATCCAGGGTCTCTGGTAACAGGTCTGTGATGTTTCAGGTACCTGCAACAACACTTTTAGTTCAAATGCATTTTATAGTTAAATCCATTACAGAAGCAGTATAAGTTGGAAATTGTCCTCAAAATACAATATATGTACGTACTGTCTGCTCACCTAAACATTGTTTTTACTGTGCATGTAGAGAATAAAAAAAGATTGAAAATGATCATTGTGTTGACAAAACTGCAAGCAAATGCCTAAATTAGGAGAAACGCGTAGTAAGTGTGTATTTATACGTCCTGGGTTTAAATGTGAACTCCTTAGCGCAACGCTACATTCTGGCAGCTATTCCAAGAAGCATCCTCTGAGTGTGCCCTCACTTTTCAGATCACTGAATATGTGTTAAAGGTGTTGCTGGCGCCGTATTTAAGAGGATCATGCTCCTCCAATACGGCGTGCCCAGCAGAGAGCAACAGAAGAAAAAAATAAAAATAAAAAATAATTCTTCGGTCACTCTTAAACTGGTGCTTGACTGCCCCTAGAGGCAGTAAGCAACATTACAGCTAGAATTAATAAATAAGTAAAAGCAAAAAGCTAACCCAATATCTACTAACCCTAACAATTAGAGTTAGGGTTACAGGTGGGTTAGGGTTAGTACAAGGGTTAGATTAAGGGGTTTGGGTAGATTTAGGGTTAAGGTTGGGGTCAAAAGGTCACTGTAAGAGAAAATGGTTAAGAAAAAAAAACACTAGTATTGGTTATTGCCCTATTACTTGCAAAAAAACCCCAAGAAAAACATGGAAACATTGGTATTGGAATCCCCCCCCCCGAACGCAGAATTTCAAAAAGACTGAAGGGGTTTTTATTTGCCTTTTATTAGATCAACAGCAGTAAACAGGGGATAGGAAAAGGGTTGAACTTGATGGACGCAACCTAAACTACTATGTAACTATGATTTAATCAACAGCAATGGAAATGGTAGGACAATAAAGTTATGGAACTCACTGCCAAGAGAGGTAGTGCTATCAAATACAATAGATGCATTTAAAAATAGTCTGGATGTTTTTTTTAGAAAAGCAGAACATACAGGGGTATTAATAATACAATACCAATAAATAATAGAGATTATTGATCCAAGGAGAAATCTGATTGCCCTTTGGAGTCAAGAACACATTTTTCCCCCTAGGAAGCAAAATTAGAAATAGCTTCCTTAGGGGTTTTGCCTTCTTTTGGATCAAAAGGAATGATAGGTAGAAGGGTTGAACTTGATGGACCTGTGTCTTTTTTCAACCTAAATTACTATGTTACATAAGAAGGATTTTTCCATTAACATTCTTTAGTGAGGAATGAAATGACTCAATAGCTGTACCATGTTTAGCTAACTAAATACTGATGTACCAACATAAACTAATTGATAAAATGTGTCACTGTCAAGCTAACTATATGCTTTATTATCTACCACCCTGCCTGTGTATCAATCATGGGAGCTATACCATTCCATCACGAAAATCAGCCGCATCACATTGGCTCATTCAAGATCACTTTGGAGGTCTCTGATTAGCCCGAATTTAAGTGCTACTCAAGTGTTTTTTCATATGAAATTGGAGCATCCTGAATAAACAAGACAATGAATTTTGGCACAATTCCATTCATCCGAAATTCACAAAATTAAAATAATGGACGTATTTTGTATGAAATGAATACGTCAATGGACGAAATTCAGTTCAGATAAACTTTTTTTTTTACATCTAAATGCATTTGGACGAAACTAAAATTTTGACGGTGCCATCATCTACTGCAGGGGTCCTCAAACTTTTTAAACAGGGGGCCAGTTCACTGTCCCTCAGACAGTTGGAGGGCCGGACTATAGTAAAAACAAAAACTATGAACAAATTCCTATGCACACAGCACATATCTTATTTTGCAGTGAAGAAACAAAACGGGAACAAATACAATATTTAAAACGAAGTAAAGTTAAATCAACAAACTTACCAGTATGTCAATGGGAATAGTGTGCCAGTCAGATGCCCAGGAATATTATGCCATTCAGATGCCCAGGAATATTATGCCATTCAGATGCCCAGGAATATTATGCCAGTCAGATGCCCAGGAATATTATGCCAGTCAGATGCCCAGGAATATTATGCCATTCAGATGCCCAGGAATATTATGCCATTCAGATGCCCAGGAATATTATGCCATTCAGATGCCCAGGAATATTATGCCAGTCAGATGCCCAGGAATATTATGCCAGTCAGATGCCCAGGAATAGAGTGCCAGTCAGATGCCCAGGAATAGTGTGCCAGTCAGATGCCCAGGAATAGTGTGCCAGTCAGATCCCCAGGAATAGTGTGCCAGTCAGATCCCCAGGAATATTATGCCATTCAGATGCCCAGGAATATTATGCCAGTCAGATGCCCAGGAATATTATGCCAGTCAGATGCCCAGGAATATTATGCCAGTCAGATGCCCAGGAATATTGTGCCATTCAGATGCCCAGGAATAGTGTGCCATTCAGATGACCAGGAATAGTGTGCCAGTCAGATGCCCAGGAACAGTGTGCCATTCAGATGCCCAGGAATATTGTGCCATTCAGATGCCCAGAAATATTATGCCATTCAGATGCCCAGGAATATTATGCCATTCAGATGCCCAGGAATATTATGCCATTCAGATGCCCAGGAATATTATGCCAGTCAGATGCCCAGGAAGATTATGCCAGTCAGATGCCCAGGAAGATTATGCCAGTCAGATGCCCAGGAAGATTATGCCATTCAGATGCCCAGGAATATTATGCCAGTCAGATGCCAAGGAATATTATGCCAGTCAGATGCCCAGGAATAGAGTGCCAGTCAGATGCCCAGGAATAGTGTGCCAGTCAGATGCCCAGGAATAGTGTGCCAGTCAGATGCCCAGGAATAGTGTGCCAGTCAGATCCCCAGGAATAGTGTGCCATTCAGATGCCCAGGAATATTATGCCATTCAGATGCCCAGGAATATTATGCCAGTCAGATGCCCAGGAATATTATGCCAGTCAGATGCCCAGGAATATTGTGCCAGTCAGATGCCCAGGAATAGTGTGCCATTCAGATGCCCAGGAATAGTGTGCCATTCAGATGCCCAGGAATAGTGTGCCATTCAGATGCCCAGGAATAGTGTGCCATTCAGATGCCCAGGAATATTGTGCCATTCAGATGCCCAGGAATAGTGTGCCAGTCAGATGCCCAGGAATAGTGTGCCAGTCAGATGCCCAGGAATAGAGTGCCATTCAGATGCCCAGGAATAGAGTGCCAGTCAGATGCCCAGGAATATTGTGCCAGTCAAATGCCCAGGAATAGTGTGCCATTCAGATGCCCAGGAATATTGTGCCAGTCAGATGCCCAGGAATATTGTGCCAGTCAGATGCCCAGGAATATTATGCCATTCAGATGCCCAGGAATAGTGTGCCAGTCAGATGCCCAGGAATATTATGCCAGTCAGATGCCCAGGAATAGTGTGCCAGTCAGATGCCCAGGAATAGTGTGCCAGCCAGATGCCCAGGAATATTATGCCATTCAGATGCCCAGGAATATTATGCCAGCCAGATGCCCAGGAATATTATGCCAGCCAGATGCCCAGGAATATTATGCCAGTCAGATGCCCAGGAATATTATGCCAGTCAGATGTCCAGGAATAGTGTTCCAGTCAGATGCCCAGGAATAGTGTGCCAGTCAGATGCCCAGGAATATTGTGCCATTCAGATGCCCAGGAATATTATGCCAGTCAGATGCCCAGGAATATTATGCCATTCAGATGCCCAGGAATATTATGCCAGTCAGATGCCCAGGAATATTATGCCATTCAGATGCCCAGGAATATTATGCCAGTCAAATGCCCAGGAATATTATGCCAGTCAAATGCCCAGGAATATTATGCCAGTCAAATGCCCAGGAATAGTGTGCCAGTCAGATGCCCAGGAATATTATGCCATTCAGATGCTCAGGAATATTATGCCAGTCAGATGCCCAGGAATATTATGCCAGTCAGATGCCCAGGAATAGTGTGCCAGTCAGATGCCCAGGAATATTATGCCATTCAGATGCCCAGGAATATTATGCCAGTCAGATGCCCAGGAATATTATGCCAGTCAGATGCCCAGGAATATTATGCCAGTCAGATGCCCAGGAATAGTGTGCCAGTCAGATGCCCAGGAATATTATGCCATTCAGATGCCCAGGAATATTATGCCAGTCAGATGCCCAGGAATATTATGCCATTCAGATTCCCAGGAATATTGTGCCAGCCAGATGCCCAGGAATATTATGCCAGCCAGATTCCCAGGAATATTGTGCCAGCCAGATGCCCAGGAATATTATGCCAGCCAGATGCCCAGGAATATTATGCCATTCAGATGCCCAGGAATAGTGTGCCAGTCAGATGCCCAGGAATATTATGCCATTCAGATGCCCAGGAATATTATGCCATTCAGATGCCCAGGAATATTATGCCAGTCAGATGCCCAGGAATAGTGTGCCAGTCAGATGCCCAGGAATATTATGCCATTCAGATGCCCAGGAATTTTATGCCAGTCAGATGCCCAGAAATATTATGCCAATCAGATGCCCAGGAATAGTGTGCCAGTCAGATGCCCAGGAATATTATGCCAGTCAGATGCCCAGGAATATTGTGCCAGTCAGATGCCCAGGAATATTATGCCAGTCAGATGCTCGTTATACCTCCCTCCTCCCCCGCTTCCCCATCACTTACCTCCAGCTGCTGTGTCCCCGGCCGGACGTCTCGCGCAGTGTTCCCTCCTCCCTGCACGGAGGAGGGAAACAGTTACCGGATCGCGGTGATTTTTTTTTCCCCCCGTTTTCCTGCAGCCGCATCCGCTGCGGGTGCAAGAAAAAAAAAAAAAAAAGGTAAACAGCGGGGAGCCGGCACCGCCCGCGGGCCGGATAAATGTGCTCGGCGGGCCGCATTTGGCCCACGGCCCGTAGTTTGAGGACCCCTGATCTACAGTATATCCAGACAAACGTCAGACACAACGCCATCTACTGACCATTTGGGCACATTATCTCTAACTTTACATCATTATATGAAGATTTTACTAACTATTGCATAGTATAGGTATTAACAACGGCAATGGACGTGCATGGTCCCACGGGAAGCTGCCCCGTATTAAAGACGGCCCTGATTACTCACATAAATAAGTACAATCTCTGGCCAAGTTATGGAATTCAAATGGTATATTAGTTAGTATTCAAAGTAATCACGCATTTTAATCAAATTGTATAGGGATTTTTGAATATATGTAAGACTGGGGGAGTTGCCAATGGCTTATATAAGTGCCTTCAATAAAAAAAAAACACCTTTTCATCTGTCTTTAGAGTGACTTTTTTCTCTTATTTCAATAGTCCGCACTCAAATCAAGAATAGAAAAAACTCGCAGCTATCCATATATTATGTTATAAATATTTGCTCATTCTTAAGACTTTTTGATTTGTGCATCGCTAGGTGTGGCCTATTAGTGCTCCCTCATCTGGGCATCACAAGGTTAGTGCTCCCTATTAGTGCTCCCTCATCTGGGCATCACAAGGTTAGTGCTCCCTATTAGTGCTCCCTCGCCTGGGCATCGCTAGGTGTGGCCTATTAGTGCTCCCTCGCCTGGGCATCGCTAGGTGTGGCCTATTAGTGCTCCCTCATCTGGGCATCACAAGGTTAGTGCTCCCTATTAGTGCTCCCTCATCTGGGCATCACAAGGTTAGTGCTCCCTATTAGTGCTCCCTCGCCTGGGCATCGCTAGGTGTGGCCTATTAGTGCTCCCTCATCTGGGCATCACAAGGTTAGTGCTCCCTATTAGTGCTCCCTCGCCTGGGCATCGCTAGGTGTGGCCTATTAGTGCTCCCTCATCTGGGCATCACAAGGTTAGTGCTCCCTATTAGTGCTCCCTCGCCTGGGCATCGCTAGGTGTGGCCTATTAGTGCTCCCTCATCTGGGCATCACAAGGTTAGTGCTCCCTATTAGTGCTCCCTCGCCTGGGCATCGCTAGGTGTGGCCTATTAGTGCTACCTCACCAGAGTATCGCTAGGTATGGGCTATTGGTGCTCTCTGCTCAGTGGAGCCGTATCCCTGCTACATTGCCGGTATCAGTCATTATGAGCTGCAGCAGAAGAGGTGCTGATTTTCTTCCTCTCTTGCTCTGCCTATGATCAGGGCAATACATTAAATCACAAATAACCATCATAAAGGCACACCGTCTCCTAAATATTGTTTATATAGTGTCAATGTAAAAGAGTAATAAAAAAAAAAAAGATTTATACATTGTGTTAGAAGATTTGTATGGAAATGCATGAAATATAGGTTTTAAATGTATTTGTGGTGTCATCATCTTGTGGGTTGATATACAAATTAACTACTTTTCAATGCGAAATGTGTAATTTGCATACCAACATACAAAGTGATGTCATAAACAGGCGACACCACAGAAATATTTAAAAGGGACACCGCTTTTTTTAGTACAAAATATAATGCCCCCTTCTCCTAGGTAGACCCCATCTGTGTCTTTACAGATACATGCCGCTCTTTCCTCTCTCATAATTAGAGGGGACTTAGTTAAGGGACACTAAATTGTTCACTAGACAAGCAAAAAAGAAGAGATAGATAGATAGATAGATAGATAGATAGATAGATAGATAGATAGATAGATATATATATATAGATAGATATATAGATATATATAGATATATATATATATATATATATATATATAAAGCAGACTGCCGCCTCCCATGTCATGCAGTATTTGGGGGAGGTTATTTTCCTGCATTGTAGATTGTTGGGATCAAAGTGTAGTTGCCATTTTTACATAGCCCTTTTATACATGTACAGATACATTTTTTTTATTCTCTATATTGAAAGTGCCTTTAAAGATGGAATCATATAAAGCTAGTTAAAGAGGGAGAACAAATCAGACGAGAACAGAAGTTACAAACAATCCATTTATTGGGTCTTAAAATAAAACTAAGTATACAATTGAAATAAAGAGTTTTGGCACTACGCTATACAGTGGTTACGTCTGTATGTGGACACCTGGTGAATACTGCACTAGGAACACTGCTGTGCTTTCACTTCCGACAGAGTCACTTGCTCAGCAGGTAGGCGTTTAAAAAGAATCATATTGTAGTATTCCTGCAAGGAAGACAGTACACATCTTTAAGGGATGGAAAGCTCACCAAAATGAGAATTATTTCAATGTACAAAGTACCTTTGCTTATAAACTGTCACCTTGTAACATATTAAAGTTTAGCCTTAGGAGCATAGCACAAAAATAAGTTACTGCAAAAATCCTGCAGCCTGTACTGTTCAAAGGAATATATTTAATTACTCGTCGTCCTTGAAAATAATCCAAAAAACAAAAGTAAATGCTCTATTCGAGGAGCAAAAGGAAAAAAATAATAATAATTTAAAAACACAAAAAAATATGGCATTTGACTTGATACAAAGCCTTAGCATAGCCACACATCAGCACTGTGACTTTTTACAAGCCATTGTTATGGCCTCTGGTAAAAGTTAGCAATCTGTACAATTTCTTACTACTGTAATGATTCTACAGTGTACACAGTCATGTAAAACAAAAACAAAACGTTCTATTAAGTTCTAATGTGGCAGACACAATCTATCCAGACTCTCGGTTAGTATTATTGTAGCTACCAGTCTTTTTCACCTAATCCGATCCACTTCAGTCTGTAATAAGCTTATATAGCTCACACACTTCAATTAAAATGTATTGTCCAAATGCTTGTGTTCTATGGGAGGTTTAAAAAGGGGTAAGAAAAAAAAAAAAAATACTAAAAACTCCCATCCCCTGGGCTAGTGATACACGAAGGCTTAGAAATCTTCCTTGTGAAATTGGTGGGCCATCCTTCATATTCCATAGATCTCTTCTAGAACAGGTTAATATGGTATACCTGTAAACAAACAGAGATCACCATCATATACCGATAAGGGTAGCATATACTCTAAAAATGCAGGAAAATAAATAAACCCAGTATAGCCGAGCCTCTCTATAACACGAGGCTCAGGATCAGGAATTCACATTATGATAACGCAATGCGAGGCCCAAAATCCCATTAAACTTCCACATTAATGCGGACGTTCTATAGGGGACGACATTATTCATCATTCTTGATTATCTACAGTCACAGTATAAGCAATGTTTAAGTTAACAGAGTCACTTTAAAGGATCCGAAAATTGTTATTCCTTAAAGGGACACTAAATGTTTTTTTTCCACTTGTGCTTCTAATATAGAAAATATGACATTTGAGTTGTCCCTAGTATGAGGTTAGACTGGCATGTACTTTTGATCATCTGACCAACAGCTGCCATGCTTCCATGGCACGCGAAATCCTGGACCTGCTGTGTCTCCCATGTGAGACACAGCAGTTAGTAAACCCGCGTGTATCTATTAACCCTTTCGCGACCTTATGACGAATTAACTCGTCATAAGAGCCGCAGCATTAGCGACCTTATGACGAGTTAACTCGCCATGCAGTCTAGCCGGCGCCAGCCAGTCTGCAACGGATCCAGGACTAAGCCTTGCACCCGAGACAAAGCTCCTGGACCCGATCGGTGGATTTCCGGGCATGTGATCGCGGTGATTGAGTGATCACCGCGATAACATGCAAATTAGATGCAAAGTCAGTGTGTTCACATTCTTATAGTGAAGAGTATTCACTCTCTGTGCTTCACATTCTTATAGTGAAGAGTATTCACTCTCTGTGCTTCACATTCTTATAGTGAAGCACAGAGAGTGACCTGTAAGTAAAAATAAATTAATAAAGAACGTTGCTGAGAAAATTTTTTTTTTTTTTTTTTTTTTTAAATTAACCCTTTCATTGGTGATCACAGTTTTTAACCACTTCCACTTTATGGCCCTCATTTATTTATTTTTTTTGCAATTTTTTTTATTTTTGCAATTAATAAAGTTTTTTTTAAATAAATAAAGGTAATTTTAACATATTTACTTAATAAAATTTAACCCCTGCATGCCTGTTGCATGATTTTTATGGATCTGACATCGCACTTTTCAGAGTTTTTTTTCCCTGTCTTTTTTGTTATGGGGGGTTTGGGAACCAATATTTTTCTTTTTTATTAGTTAGTTAATAAGGGGGGATAAGTGGGTTAGTGTTGCACTAGTTGTGTAGCTTATTATTGGGAAAATAATGGGGAAAAACTTTTTTTTCCTCAAAAATTTCCTCTTTTATATGTATTTTTTAATACTAAAATGTAAATCATTTTTATGTATAGGGTATCAAAAGAAAGCTCTAACTGTCCTTTAAAAAAACAACATAACTTGTATGTGTACGTTAAATGAGAGAGAGGAAAATTATGTTTCAAAAACCGCGTATTAAAAATTGAAAAACGCTCTGGTCCTTGGCCCAGGAAAATCCCTGGTCCTTAAAGGGTTAAGATAAACGTCGGGTTTACTTACAAGTCCTGGGACATGTTTTGTTTAACAACTGCTTCCTTCAAGAACCAAGGGTTAAACAATGTTTAATGTTCCTTTAAGGGAAGAGTTTTTCCCTTAGTATTCCAATACAATATTGCAGAGGAAGATAGAATATTGAAAGTCTGTTGAGGTTTCTTGAGTCTATCAATAAGGTATATTACACAGTCAAACAAGCAGTTTGGCTGGACTTTTCCCTAGAAACATTGCATCCCCAGTTGGTAAGTACACACACCTATAGAATCTTATACAGGTAACAAAACTGCATGAGGAAATCCAATTTCATGGCTGCATTCTATGTATTTTCCACAGACCATGACATATATGAACAAAAATCCTTGAATGGACAGCTTGATGTGGCTATATTAACAGACATGACCAGTCCCTTGACATGGCTATACTTTTTACATTAATTGTCATTTGTTAAAGGTCACATATTATAAAAGCAAAATGTCTGGTAAGCCTTTAAAAGAGAATTATGTTTATGTATGGTCATGCTGACAGTTTACAGAGGAAAAAAAAATCTACACAAATGAATACACTTCACGTTGCACAATCCCAGGAATACCATGATATGGTTACTAACTGAAATGGTAATGCTTACAAGTCAAACATATCAATAAAATGGCAGTTGAAATGAACCGGGAGCGTCTCCAAACATACAATTCCTTTTTATTCTGCATTATCACCAGTTATTTCCATGGCGTAATATTAATAGGTCCAAATGACTAAATTCTACAAAATGGAATCTACAGTTAAGCCCCAGAAGACACATTACTCCACAGAAACTCATAGGGAGGACCAGCCCTGCCTTTTCCTATGTTATTATGTCCGTGTGCAGTGCTGCCCTGTTGCTTACCTATTTATGCGTAATAGCATGGAGATACCAAAAGATCCGTCAAAACCAATAGCTGGTCATCTGTGAACTGCTGTTTGTGCTCCTGCCAATTATCATGATGTGTTCTTCGAAAATTGGATAGTGTTTTCTTTACAGTCATCTGGAAGAAGAAAATTATTTAGGTTTCATGGTTTTAGGTTGACCATTTTAATGAGGACTTTGCGCGAAAAAACACAGGCCGATGTTACTTCATTCTTTTAAAGCAGAATGTAGCCACACAAGGTAATACATAGTAGTAAAATAAATTTTTATTAGTATATCTATTTGCAGGTTTTATTTTGTGATATTCCGTACAATTTATTGCAGGCCACTTTGTTGATGCTTATAAATAAAAATATTAATAAAAAATCCTGACTCATTATCACACACACACAAATATATAGAGAATATATATATAAATATATAAATATGTGTGTGTGTTACCATTAATTAGCTCTCATTATTTATTTTAAAAGAGGACTAAGATATCAGATCCACATGGATATCATTAAAATCATGCAGTTAATATACACAGGAATGAAAATACAGTAAAAAGCATGTTATACCTAATACACTGTATTATAATATTACATGTGCTGCATGTTTATTCTCTGTATACTATCGCTCCGGCTTACAATGGATGGAACAATGCAATATAAAGCATATGGTACCTCTATGGGCTGTGGGTCATTCAGATGTGCGCTAACATCCATCAGGAGCTGCGGCATCCATGTAGGTACATCATATGGGCTGGATAAAATGCACGCGCTGAGTCCCAACACGCCGGCATGGCGCTTTACCAAGTCTACCGCACCGAAAACAAAACAGAAGGAGGAAAGATTGATTGCGATGACTGGCTTCCCTCAGTATTCCAATACAGTGTGGCAGAGGAAGAAAGAATTTTGAAAGTCTGTTGAGGTTTCTTGACTCAATCAATAATGTATATTAAACAGTCAAACCAACAGTTATTAACAGATATAATAAAAAAAAAAATGTCTGGTAAGCCTTTAAAAGAGAATTATGTTTATGTAGGGTCATGCTGACAGTTTACAGAGGATTTTTTTTTTTTTTTTTACACATATGAATACACTTCACGTTGCACAATCCCAGGAATACCATGACATGGTTACTAGTTGGAATGGTCATGCTTCCAAGTCATACGTTTGTGGATAGCTGAAAAATGAATTGAACGTGTTTCAGTGCATACCGCGGGACGTGAATAAGCAAAGATGTTCATTGTTTAATGAATAGACCGACACTCCAATATATTGGCGTACACAGACGCGCACTGTAGATGTTAAGCATCCATTGCAAAGCTTCCTTTAGACAGTGATCCTCACTAGATACGTGGAAAGTACCAGGCTCACCTGCTGAAGGTATGGTGTCCACAGCCATTCGCAGGTCTCTCTTTCTTTTCTTAGGTAGTCTGGTTTTGCAAAGCTGTTCAAAGTGTGTCTGCATTGAAACGTCCATTCGCAGGAAGTTGCACTGCAGGAGCCCACTTAATGTGGTAGCAGCCATTTCTCTCACCTGGAGACAAAAAAAAATAAAAAGTGTACAATTTGTGTTACACACAGGATTTGTTTATTTATTTAATCAGGACTACGATGAATATTCTATATTTTTAGCCACGTTTGAGGCACCACATTAGTTCCTCATGAGTGCAACTTGTTTTACATTCTAGTAAATGCTCATGGGGCGTAATATCGGGTAATCAGCCATAGAACGGAAGAGCCATATTAAGTGGACAATGTCTCCGCTTCCCTAATACATCGGACTAAACATAATGCGCATTTTATTTGTAGATAAAGACTGATGAATCTATTTAAATTCTTACTGTTCTGCCAGAACAGTCTAATCATATAGCTTACATCATGCGTCAAGGAATGGGTTAAGTATATCGAACATTAATCATTAATGAGCGGCCACATTTGCTAATAAGTACATATTGTTACATGTTAGAATGTAAACAAAGAGGTACATCTGGTTAGTGAACAAAGCCGGTACCCACCACACTGCATGTAATGCGGCATATTACATTAAATTACATCCTTGAACAGAATGTTCTAGAGCCGCAAAGCATTAAGTGACACTGCAAGAGCTGGGCTAATTAAACAGAGCAACTAGACAATAAGCTCATTTGCACGTCTGTAGCACATTATTAAAATGTGATCAAATTGATTAAGACTTGTCAGGAGTATGAAGTGAAATGGTACGGCAGAAATTTCCACTGGTAATTTGTGGGCCACTGTGGGACCTGGCTAATAAATGAAGCGCGGAGTGCGAATGGCAATGGCAGAACAGGAGGCGACGCGGCTGTAAAATGAACACAGTCACTGGGGAGGCCGACATTTACATCTCTGTTCCCTGCACTCAAATCCATGTTCTATACATTCAGACTGCTCGCTGACGCATCTCCTTACCTCATGCTTGACACGTTACACAGTTCTATATTGTGTTATTCCGTTGCCCCATTTCCTTTATATATGTTGCCTATCCTCTTTTTTTGTTTGTGCGTACTCATTAAACAAGTGAAAATACTGTAGATACTGTAAAAAAAATACTGTAATACTGTGATTTTAGCTCACGGATTTGATAATGCGATTAGAATTGTTTGCATTGGGGTTTTGGCAAAGTGCATTCCATTGGTTTCCATAGGGACGGGACACCTTTGCCCCACAAATCACCTTAATACATACATTCAAGTCACATCTTACCTCTAACTGTTCGTCTGCCATTAGTTGTAGAACCAACCACTGGACTCCTTGCACAGCTTCTTCATTGTGAAGGAAAACAAAGAGATTATAAAACACCATGGTCTGGACATATGTCAGGATGGCGTATCGAGCATGCCAGGAACTGCTTCTTGAGGTCTAGACGGCAGAAAGATAAAATAAATAAGTATGTATCCATTGATCACTAGGCGAATTCACTGTAACATTCACCGCATAGCTAATGAAATGGACATTACTCACTTGTCTGAGCACATCAAGAACCAAAGGCACCTGCTCAGGGTACAGTAACCCTTGCGACATTAGGGACAAACATGTCTTGGCGTCTCTTTTGAGCTCATCGTAGTTGTTGTCATGTTCAACAGGAGCAATCTGAACAACACCAGGAGTAAACTACGTATCAGTATTACCAACACATACAAGATATGCACAATGCTAGATCTAGGTCTGCAATTAATGTTCATCATTTTCAGCTCTCCACGCACGGAGCCATGAGGGACTTCATGGAGTTCAGTTACATCAATCATAATCTGAATTAATCTACCAAGTTTCCTAATTGTTATCACATCAGTGGCTCACTGAAGAGTAGACACTGACCTTTTGTGGTTCCCCAACTGATCTACACTGACAACATTTGAAAGTTTCTACTTATATATATATATATATATATATATATATATATATATATATATATATATATATATATATATATATATATATATATATATATATATATATATATTAAAAAAGAGAGAAAAAAAAGCAACTAGTGCTCGTTACATAACATCGGGAACTTTTTATTAACATCTCCTTGTTATATTTCTAGAGGTTTACAGAGTTCCATAAGACTATACATATTACATTACCCATAAGTATTTTTATTTCTTTATTTGTGCTTTTCTGATTAATGTTTGTATTATCTTTTATGATTCCACACCCCTTGAGGATGTTGTGCTGTGTAACACTGCAGGTTCAGATGTTGCATCAACTGGTGAATAAATAGATTTTTCTACATATCCATTACTGCATCTTATGCGTTCTCAACATCGTAAATTTACCAGTAGAGGAGTGCTGCTTAATATTCCTCACCCATCTTTCATATGTTAACTTTTTAAATACTACGCTGGAGGCACCGATACGACGCAGGAGGCACTGGTACTACGCTGGAGGCACAGATCTCCACTCCTCTTGGTGTAAAATGGGAGAGGACATGGAGAAACTATTGTAAAGCCAGATGCCCAAGGTTCCACACTATTGAGTATGGTATATTGATACAACTCCCTATGTAGTCCATATTAGTAGTTTAATATAATTACCATCACATCTCCCACTCTACTATAACAATCAATATTTTTTTGTAGTTTATAGTGTTAATATATTGATATGAATAGTGTATGAATTATTTTAAAAGGCAATTTTAATACACTGACCTTAAATAATAATGGAAGGAGCTGTACTTGCTCTGGGACAGCAGTACAGAAGGATCTACCAGCACTTGCCATTATCCACTTCAGTACTGGAAAGAAAAAAGAATTAAATTAAAGCAGCATTTCACATAATATAAAAATTATTGAACAAAAAAGCAGACTGAGGAGAGCTGGATATCAGCAAAATCTTCACACTTTATTAGTGGGCGGATGATTTTAAACTGATGTTATTTAGGTGGTTACATCTACATGTTACCTTATACGGCATATAAATCAGTTCATTAAAATCCCTAAAAAATATGCAGTCGTCCTTGGCACTGTCCAAACGCATTCAAACACTTACTGGTCTTCATCAATTTGATTCCCTGGGTCCTCTCATCCTGTTCACCTTGACCGTTCTCTTCCATTATATGGTTCTGTATTTCTTCATCTCCCTCCATAAGGGGCTTTAGCTTCTCCAGAACACGAGCAGTGAACTCCGAGATATGAGGAGACTTTGTTGGGGCAGTGTTTGGCAAGAAGATGTCAATCATGAATATGTAGGTCAAAACACTGGCGAGCGGGGGGGAAAAAAAGGGTTAATCACACATTTTAACATAGCCCTCTTTTATGATTGTTTCAGGGATTTGTAGATTCACTTTTCTGTATGCATTTCTCTAAAAGAGCAACTCTTAGCTTCATATTTCCTCATATCTCGAGGTGGTCTTTCCAAACTGTTCAGCTTTGCATTCTCTTCAGCAATCTCTTTTGCAACCCCCCCCCCCCCCCCCCATCTTACAGGATGGACACACAGACAGACCAGTTGCTGGACAGTCTCAGTGAAACAGCAGTTTTACAAAATGATTTCTCCCTGGTAGTTATTGTTTGGACAAAGAATAAGGGATATCTATTGATTGGTACTTCAAATAAGGCCGAAAAGAAGTTCAACCCACTACATCCACTGCTTTAAAAAAAAGTAAATAAATAATCATATTTAAGATATTTTGAATTTTGCAGACAAATTCTTCTCTACTCCAAATAATCCTCATATTTTCATGGAATAAACAAGCTATATTGATAAGCACAGTCCAACATGTTGTAAAATATATTTAATTATGGTGCTCAGTTTACCACCAATCTCAGGTAATGTGGGCAAGTATAGGGGAAGTGCATTGATGGTACCAATATTACTTCTGCTGCCTGCTATGACAAAACAGTAATGAAAACATTAAGAATAAGGTTTTTTCCAGGCTTTCTTAATATAAAATAACACTTATTTTGACTTCTTAAACAAATGACAGTTCTCATATGGTTTTGCATTGCACCGGACCCTCTGCTTTCAGTGGTATCCAATAAGAAGGGCTTGGAGACTCCTCCCTATGCAACAGCATTAATCCGATCCCATTTTATTTGCCATATTGTTTGGGAGATGGGACGTGTCGAGGGAAAAACAAACTGATAAGACAGATCTGCTTCTATTTCTTTACATGATGCAGCAATTTCCTAAACATAAGTGGAACTGCCTCTTTAAGGCTTACCAATAAAAGCTCAGTGACATCTTAATCTTAAATGCAAACCGTTCAGTACTGGATCCATGGATTAAAGGATCAGTCAAAAGTATCACCAGACCAGAGTGGCTAGAACAGGAAACCTATTGGTCTGACCGGTATGCTACATGGATTAAAGGATCAGTCAAAAGTATCTCCAAACCAGAGTGGCTAGAACAGGAAACCTATTGGTCTGACCGGTATGCTACATGGATTAAAGGATCAGTCAAAAGTATCTCCAAACCAGAGTGGCTAGAACAGGAAGCCTATTGGTCTGACCGGTATGCTACATGGATTAAAGGATCAGTCAAAAGTATCTCCAGACCAGAGTGGCTAGAACAGGAAACCTATTGGTCTGACCGGTATGCTACATGGATTAAAGGATCGGTCAAAAGTATCTCCAGACCAGAGTGGCTAGAACAGGAAACCTATTGGTCTGACCGGTATGCTACATGGATTAAAGGATCAGTCAAAAGTATCTCCAAACCAGAGTGGCTAGAACAGGAAACCTATTGGTCTGACCGGTACCTTCCAATCCGTTCTCGTACATTCTTGTACACTTGGGTGAGCTTAGGTTCCAGATATTCAAGCAACCTGTGTAGTAATTCTGGGACTCTCCATTCCTGCTGTGCAAGTCCTCCCTGAAGCACGTACAGCCGACTGTATACAGAGATTAAATAAACGTTAAGCAGACGCAAATCTCAATTTCTATATATTATTGATTTAGACATATGATCATAATGTAAGCTCACATGTATGAATATAGGCACGCCTCTGAAAAGCATCTGTTTTTTTTATTCTTTTTTTTCAAACATTTTAAATTTTTCAATGACAGTTGAAGTGAGTGAGCTGCAAGCTCAAATATCACACATAAAAAATACATTTCAGTATATCAGAATAACAATATTAATCATAGGATCAAGAAATAAGTAAGGTATTAAAAAAAAAAAAAAATTACGAACCATCATTACAATACAATAGAGATGTATTTCAGGGTTCTGTCAACCAATGAACATGTAAATGAAACAGGGTCACCTGGCGCAGTGAGATAAGGACAGTAAGTGTATAGGATGGCCACAGAATCTCATGGCTCAATATTATGAAATATTTGTGTACGAGCTAGATAATATATGGCTACCAGGCAGAAAATAAGCAGACGAACAGCAAATAACAGCAACGAAAGAGTGACATCTCATGAATAGACAAAGACAGGACAGACAAACCACACACAAAAAACACACACACACAAAAAAAAAAGGAAAAGGGGTGAAAACGAGATGAAGAGGGAAGTAGAAAGAGTAAAAAGAGAGGAGGAAGCGGTGTTTTATAGAATTAGTAGTAAAGCATCTGTTTTTTACCTAAACCCCCAGCCCCCTTGCCCCACTTTCCTTTCCCTAGAGTTCTTAGTGGAGCTCAGAATGATACCACACAGCTATAAACACATATTGGTGGTAGTTTTAAATGGCATTAAATATGTTTTGTAGCCTAGTCTTTGAAAAACACTGATTTCTGCAATTGCATAAAGCCATTAATAGATCATGTCACCATAAACACTTAAAGCCAATCCAACTATCCATTTCAGATATTGGTGTGTATATATATATATATATATATATATATATATATATATATATATATATATATATATATATATATATATATAGACCCTGCACACAATGGATCAGAAGAATCCTGTTCTTTGATAAGAAACCTGCAAGTCAGACTTCATCTTACAAGACTTACCAAGCGTCCACAAAGGAACCGCCTTCCCCAGTCACAGGAGATTCAAGCAGCAGTTCAAACAGCCAGTGCAATTTGCGAGGATCTCTGCTCTCCTACAACAGAACAGAGAGATTGGTTGAACATTACAAGAGGCGTCCAGGGTTTACATTCTGCCACAATGTCCTGTATTGTCCTTCTACACCAAGCTGGAAATCATCTTCCACTTACATTTTCATTTAAATTCAGAAACATCTAGAAGCAGTCAGCAACATCACATACAAAAAAAGCAGAATTTAGCTGTAGATCTAGCATTATGGTTACAGTTAGGGTTGTGATTGGGGTTTAAGGTCCTATAGGAGAAAATAGCAATTCGCTACTTTCAGTTACTGTCCCATAACTTGCAACATAAATAACTGAAAAACTTTGACTATTTCTAAACTCAGGAAAAATACTTGAATTAGCAGGTTTTTTCATTAGCTTTTAAAGAGGAGTAAAATATTTTTAAAATAAAAGTCGGAAAAAGGATTTTTTTTTATTATTTTTTTACCATATTCTATTTTTTTTTTACATGATATGGTAAAAAGAAAGCCCATATTATCCCGAACCCCCCCCCCCCCCCCAACAATATATTATTTGTGTGGGTACCGTAAACGAGAAAGAAGTGACAGCTAGACACAAACATAGCAGAAGTGTAAAAGCAGTTTCTGTCCTACGGGCACAACATTCGAAGAACAGTCTTGTCCTTATGGGGTTAAAGCAAGTGGAAAGTTAAAATTGCTTAAAATTATTTTAGCTGCACCTATTTACTAACACTACTACACTTAATATGCAGCTTCAATGTAACAGATTCTAGTGCGTCAGTTCTAGCTGAGATACTAATAATGAGTATACTGGTGTGCTATACTATTAAATAGCATACACGGGTGTACATACTGGTGTACTACTTAACTACTTTAGGACAATACTTTTCTTGGTTTTGATGTCAATAACTATTTTACAACTTTAGATATGTGTGCGTATAAATAATAGTGCCTGCTTGCTTTTTAAATTAATCCCCCCATATCATATACTGGTTTTTTTAAGGACAGAATGGCTACCACTTGAGACCTTTTTTTGATACTTAACCCTTTGGGACACAGCATATATTGTGCCGCTCTCTGATACAAGATCAAAAGTGTATCAGTGAGAGAGGGGAAGGATTTTGACAATCAGGGTTCACACAACACTGATGGCCACTTACTGTGATTGTGATTGATTTTCACATAGACCACATCAATAAATGCAAAAAATAGTTGATCCTGGTCTGCCTAACTGTTAAGGCAACTAGGAACAACTTACCCCATCTCTCCTCCCAAATGTGGGGGGAGGATTGCAATGAATTGTGATATACCCCATGACATATCACAAAATCCACTGCAATGGCTGAGACGGCCCCTTTTCTGTGTGTTTCAGACTTGCCTCCATCACACGGACAGGTTAGTGATGATTGGCACAGGCCTGTCACTTTAAGACTGACCATTTTTTTTTTCTTTTCATTCCTGGATAGCCTTCACTCGTGAAACTTTCAGGAAAAGCTGAAAATAGCGTGACTCACAGCAATAACACAGCAACTGCGCAATTTTAAATGGCAGCCGGCACATGTACGGGCACTGTCGTGAAGAGGTTAAATAGCATTCAGGGGTGTACATACTGGTGTACTACACTATTAAATAGCATTCAGGGGTGTACATACTGGCATACCACACTATTAAATGGCATGCAGGGGTGTACATACTGGTGTACTGCACTATTAAATGGCGTTCAGGGGTGTACATACTGGTGTACTGCACTATTAAATGGCGTTCAGGGGTGTACATACTGGTGTATTACACGATTAAATAGCATTCAGGGGTGTACATACTGGTGTATTACACGATTAAATAGCATTCAGGGGTGTACATACTGGCCTACCACACTATTAAATGGCGTTCAGGGGTGTACATACTGGTGTATTACACGATTAAATAGCATTCAGGGGTGTACATACTGGTGTATTACACGATTAAATAGCATTCAGGGGTGTACATACTGGCCTACCACACTATTAAATGGCATGCAGGGGTGTACATACTGGTGTACTACACCAGGGCTTGACAAATTTATCTGAGTTTTAGGAGCCAGATAAAAAATCTAGGAGCCAGACAACGGCACATAAACACAAACACACGCAGTCACACACAGACACATAGTCTATCACATAAACATACAGAATAAAGGATACTTTATTCTGATTTGGAGGACTAGGGTGAAAGTCCTCTCCGTGCACCCTCCATTTCCGAGTGCGAAACCTGTTACACCTTGTTTTCTACATATAAATACAAACACACAAACACATCCAGTCAGACACATATATACACACACAAACACATCCAGTCACTCACATATATACACACAAACACATCCAGGCAGACACATAAATACACACAAACACATCCAGTCACATACATATATACACACACAAACACATCCAGTCACATACATATATACACACAAACACATCCAGTCAGACACATATATACACACAAACACATCCAGTCAGACACATATATACACACACAAACACATCCAGTCACTCACATATATACACACAAACACATCCAGGCAGACACATAAATACACACAAACACATCCAGTCACATACATATATACACACACAAACACATCCAGTCACATACATATATACACACAAACACATCCAGTCAGACACATATATACACACAAACACATCCAGTCAGACACATATATACACACACAAACACATCCAGTCACTCACATATATACACACAAACACATCCAGGCAGACACATAAATACACACAAACACATCCAGTCACATACATATATACACACACAAACACATCCAGTCACATACATATATACACACAAACACATCCAGTCAGACACATATATACACACAAACACATCCAGTCACTCACATATATACACACAAACACATCCAGGCAGACACATAAAAAAACAACAACAAACCTGCTGTCTTGTGTAAGAAAAAAAAAAAAAAAAAAAAAAGTTCACCTATCAGTGTCCTCCCTCCCTGCTATTACATCTCAATGCAGGCGGGGGGAGGGGGCGGGGGGGGGGGGGTTTAGTTTCAGCCCGGTGGCACAGAGCAGCTTCCCTGCTATGCTCCCCACTGATCAGCACTATAACACGGAGCTCAAGGGGGCGGAGCAGGAAGTCTGTGCAGCCGGTGCAACTCACTCTGCTCCCTCGCGCACCGCTGCTGGATTAGAAGAAAAAAACAAAAAACCGATCCCATTGCCGAGGGCACATCGCGGGGCTCACGATACCTGGGCGCCAGGTCTGATTTCCTGGTCGCCATGGCGACCTGGTGCCCGGGGTTTGTCGAGCCCAGTACTACACTATTAATAGCATTCAGGCGTGTACATACTGGTGTACTACACTATTAATAGCATTCAGGGGTGTACATACTGGTGTACTACACTATTAATAGCATTCAGGGGTGTACATACTGGTGTCAACTACAACTTGAATAGTTAAGATTAATGCAGTAATCACAGGTTAAAAAAAAAAAGTGGCACTGCTTGAAGAAGGGCCAATAGCAGCCTTTTGGTCTAGATGATAACATCATTTAGCTACAGCCTTTATAGAGCTGCCATGTTTGTTCGATCTATGTATTACTCATATAGACCTCAGAAGTTGTATGTTTTTTTATGTATGTTGTACTAATATTGTTTATTCATGATGTTTCTTGTGTACTATTAAAAAAAACAAGGAAGAACCAATGGCATCTTGGTCTTTAAAAAAAGTTTACAAAGCAGTTGAATTGAAGTAACATAGACAGAAGGTGGCAAATGGCAGATCACTAGAGACTCATCAACGCCAGACACAAGAGTAAAAAAAAGCTGAACACCCTAAAGGTGGCAGCAGAGTCTTTATTTCTATTTTTTCAGATCACAGGATATACAAAATAATTTCTCTCTATTACAAAACCACTGGAATAAAAATGGATATTCAGGAAAACATTTCTTTTAGGTTTTCATTGGGCTGGGAGGGAGCTAACAAAACTGGTTTGTGACTGGCTGAACACACACACCCATGCAATACACTGTGAATGTGAAAAAGCTTCTCCTCACACACAACCCGATACCCTCTCGAAGTCGAGACTGAGCCTGGGCCAAACCAAAGGTTATAGGTGGAGGGAGTGGCTCAAAACAAAAGAACTTATTTGGCTGTTAGAAAATCAAATTGGAAGGCCCTAACTTCTATGTGTTGCTTTTTTACAGAGTGTTTTAACATGTTATCAGCTGAGGAGCAGTACTTACACAGGATGTTGCAATACATGTTCCCCAATCACTGTAAGATTCCACTGTAACGTTCGCCAGAGCTGTTCTCAGCAGAGGACACACCAAGTTCCACATATTTTCCACCTGATCAAAACAACAATTGAGAAATAGACATGAGACCTTGAGCTTAATCCATACAGTACATTGGTAAATTTCCTGCCTCCCGGTCACCAGCCATCTTTTATTGTGTGTGGAATATTAGGCTTTGGCCTTCACACAGGTTTATACTGAATGTTAATTTAATATCCAGGTTATGTACTTTTATCCAGAAATAGCATTGAGACAGGATAGCTGCACAGAAACAACACAAAATACAAGTGACTTAGACTCATCCTAATCAAATGCCACGTTCATTTCGAACAATAAAAGTGGCATTTTCTAAACCTACTGGCTTAGTGAAGTGTGGTGCCCATGGATGTTTACTTGTTCTGATAATTGGAGAACGAGTTTATAAAAAATAACAAAAAGATGTAGGTAAACTTTAACCATATGTATAACCTGCTGAAAGTGTTCCATGACGCAGCAGGAAGCTTAATTATGTTTAAATATGTCACACAACCCAAACTTCTCAGGTCTATTCAGTTCATACACTAATGGCTTTATTCATGTATGAGAGAATTGCAGAGAACAGAGAAGGGAATTGCAGACTTAAAGGGACATTCCCACTCGCTTAACCATTTTGCATGGAATCAGCAGGGGGGACCTAGTTAAAAAACAACAACATTTATTTAGTGTCCCTTTAAGGCCAAAGTAGCTGAGAAATTCTCCCATTCAATTGAAAAGTAAAAAACATAATACACACAATTCTCTAAAGGGGACAAATGGGATATGATAGAAACATTTAAATACATAAAGGGAATCTACATAGTAAAGAAGGAGACTATATTTAAAAGAAGAGGTCAATCTTAAATTAGAAGAGCAAATATTTAAACGTAATATCAGGAAGTATTACTTTACTGAGAGTGTAGTGGATGTATGGAATAGCCTTCCAGCGGAAGTGGTAGAGGTAAACACAGTCAAGGATTTTAAGCATGCATGGGATAGCTATACGGCTATCCTAGATACAAGATAAGGCCAGGGACTAATACAAGTATTACTTTAATGAGAGGGTAGTGGATGCATGTAATAGTTTCCCAGCAGAAGTGGTAGAGGTTAATACAGTGAAGGAGTTTAAGCATGCATGGGATAGGGATAAGGTTATCCTAGATATAAGATGGGGCCAGGAACTATTGAAAGTATCCAGAAAGCCTCCCTAACCTCTCTCCCAATGGATTCTGCATGATAGTCTCTATTGAATTCATTTTATTAGGAGAATTTTGCCAACTTGGCGACTTTGCCCTTAAGTTTGAGATTCCCGTCTCAATTCTCGCTTTCATTAACAAAGCCCTTGGTGTGAACAAGATATGTTTTTTTTGTTATCCTCACACACTTGTCAATGAGAAACAAACATACTGACTAATACAAATTGTATTGGAAAGGGAATAATTTCCAATGTTCTCCTAAGAAAAATAAACATTATATAAATGTGCACTTATCTTTTCTGATGGTGCTTAGAGAGTTCTGAATTAGAATCTGACCTTTTCAAATGTCCAGTGTTTAGAGCCACGGATTATGCCAGCAATGATCTCAGCCACACATCGCTGTGTGCTCTCATGGGAGTCTGCCACCAATCGCTCCAAATGGGGTTTTAACATCGGCAAGAAAGCGTCATCGAAGTTCCTGAAGATCCCCTATAAGAGGAGAAGATACGATTATAAAAATACTCCATATAGTTGCAAGACAAATAATTATTGGCTTTTTTTTTTTATAATTTTATATAATCTACACAGTGGAGAATTTAAAGGGAATTACATGTTATTACAATTACATTCTGCTCAACAAAACAGGTCAATCAACAAATATCCATAGTTTACTAAAAGTGTACTGTAACCAAGCATCAATAAAATAAAAATATTAGTGGAATCTCAATCTCATTACTATAGGGCTCCCAGGATAAGGGTCTCGGAGTGTGGATATCTAGATGAGATGAATGGAAAGCTCAGTGTTTGTCGTTACTCTACAAAGGATCAGTGCTCTTTATTGGAAAGGGCTTCAGAAAAACAAAAAAAAAAAAATCGAGAATCCTCCCCAGTTTACACTAACATTCACCCCTAAAACCCAAAATCTGTAACCCTTCCAGTTCAACCGCTGGTAAAGTTTCAAACATGATCCCTGCCATTATTAAAACATCATGTCCTGTGTCCAGATATTTTCCTGGTAGCAAGGTAAAAACACCCCTGTCCAATAAACATAACAAGCCGGTCCAGAACATGATTGTGATCCTGAAATGCTAGTCTCCTCTACATGAGGGATATAGCAACTAGAAACCCACAGTTCACTAGCCGCGGTGTTTGAGACAATGTAGCTGACGAGATTGATTGTATGCAGTAGGTGTTATAAAATATACAAAAACAAACCTTGAAAAGGCAAAACCTGCGAGGGTTAAATTTGTCTTTTCCTTTTCGGTCTTCTAATGAGAGAAACTTTATCAGCTGGTCAACAAACTTCTCATCAGTAAAATGATCGTATATTAGTTGTTCTGCCTGCGAGCAAAAAGCACAGAACGGAAGTTAAAAACGGTAAGTAACATACAAAATGATGCACATAATAATAAACATTTTCAGATTTACAGTATCAGAAAAAGGCTGATGCAATTAACCTTTGTGAACGCATAGGATGTGTCTGCATCCTGCTAGCATTACCTGCTGATCTTTTACATTGCACTTATCCACATTAAACGACAGTTGCCACAACTCATGACCATTTTTCTAGTTTAGCTAAATCATTTGCCATTTGGCTTATGCCTCCATGAACATCAACCCTGCTGCAAATATTTGTCTCTTCAGGAAAAACCTTCTGTAATATCACCAATAGTAATATTAAAGAGAATGTGTTAAAGTACAGATCCCTGAGGTACCCCACTAGTAACAAGACCGTGCTCTATATATACTAAAACCCTCTGTTTGTCATTGTCTAATCCAGTCAACAATATTGAAATTCAAACTCTGAAATCTAGATAAGCAATGTCTACTGCACCACCCTGATCTATTATGTCAGTCACCCAATCAAAAAAACAACAACAAATCTATAAGATTAGTTTGGCATGATCTCCCTGAAGAAAACCCAGGTTGTTCATGATCTTGAAATCCATGTGATTTTAGATTTTCAACAACTGCAGGGAATTGAGAAGGGTATTTCAAATGTTCTGTTGCCTTCAGAAGTGCAACTTTTAAAGAATCCCATTTCTATTGGACTACATTAAACAGCTCCATTTTGATAATGACTCCTTTACACACACAATCTAAATTTTAGAAAAATCTTTCTTTGCAAAAATTTTAAACTTTTTGGTTTTGTATCGTGTGTCTCAGTCACTGAGGCGCAAATAGCTATTGGTTTTCCAGTTCAAATCAGGAATATTATGGAAACACACGTTTATAACTTCCCCCTTCAATATAATTTTAGCCATTTCCTGGAATAGTAGATCATCTATTGGTCCAGGGGGTCTATAAATCCCACCTACATGAGTTACTGCATGATTACAAAAATTCGAACGTAACCCAAATGGAATATATTCGCCTTGGACACTTGCATAAGGTTAGAGGTTATGCTGTGCTTCACATACACAGCTACCCCTCCCTGTTTCTTGCCTTCTCTGTCTTTTCTATATAAAGATTACCCTGATATTGCTATGTCCCATTCATTTTTCTCATTATACAATATCTTCGTAACTGTTACTAAATCTACATTCTAAATTCTACAAAACTATCAAATTATTTATATACTTAAAGACTCTAACATTCCTAAAACTCTAAAACAGCCTCAAATGTATTTACTTTAAATAACATGAGAGAAAATTGTGGTTTTTCCCCAGGGCAACATATATTGATAATGAATTAAAAGGAGGTGTATAAATATGGGGCATTTAGCTTATAAGTACAGGAGTGCTTGTGCATTCGCAGATCATTTAGCCACTTACTTCTGACATTTCTTCTCTTACTCTCCCAAGCTTTGGTTGCCGATCAGCAGAAGCATAGACCAACATATTTCTAGAAACAAGTGAAGTAAATACATGAATGGTCATTATTTCATCGCTATGAGAAACAATGATGTGTGTGGTTGCTGATGGATGAATTGGGCAATTGTAACAAATGGTATAGTGCAGTCCAGGTCTTCTAGAAAACCATGCTTGCATCTGGGAAATATCTGTAGGGAAGCTGGAGAATGCTAAACTCAAAGGGTCAATGCTGTGAAGGTGAGTAGAGTCTGTTGAATCAGAAGACCCCTGGCAGCTACAGACCGTGATTCTACTGCATTGGCCTGCTGTCTGGTAACTTCTTCTTTGACTTCATGTGCATGTCTGTCTGATAGCCTATTCCTTGCCCTGGTGTGTTTTTGTCTGTTAATATTTTACTGGCTCCTTTATAGCAAGTGCTAGCTCGCACGTGGATTACAGACATGGCGCGCATTACAGCTGCATGAAAATATTTCTTGCTCAACATACTCATCACATACCCAACAAGAGATTACACAGCAACACAGTGCTGGCCAGTCTGTAGGACCCTGCAAGGATTCTACATGTCAATTCATGACTACTTACTGAGGCCAGGAGGAATATCCCCAGTGGGTCTTCTCCACAAAGCAGCAGGATTCCCAGGCCTCTTTAGTCTTTGGTAGATTTGCACCATCATAAAGTAACCACTGGTTGTCAGGTCTGTCGCCTGCCTCGGTTCTGTCTGGTTTGTTACACCCACCTTGTTCATATGGAATAAAAACAAACAATGTTAAAGTCTTATTACAAATATGAAGACTAGCCTAACTTCAACTTCCTGGTTGTTGTATGCTGGAAATGACTGCGCGGTCACAGCCAATCAGAGCGGGGGCTCGCCCTGCTCCATCCGCAGAATGCATGATACTACACGCCAGTTTATGCTCTGACCAGCAGCTGCCATAGGAAGCAGGAAGCCATCTAGTCCGAGACTGGCTCTCTGCTAGCACAAAGAGAGATCCTTGTTTTTGCATGGGATGAGCAGGGGAACCTTAACTAGCATGGCAGCTGCTGGTCAGAGGATGAACTGGAATGTACTATCAAAAATACATGCCAGTTCAGCCTCACACTAGGAACAACTAATCTTTCACTTGTTCTACTAGATTAGAAGCACAAGTGAAAAGTAACTTTAGTTCCCTTTAAAAGCAATGGGTCACATTAATATTCGTACATTATACATAAATAAAATAATAATACTCACCAATTTTGTATGGACAAATTGTCTCTGTAATGTGTGGTCTTTTCAACTGCTTTAGGATTCCGGCAACAGTGGAGATGGCCATCTAAAACCAAGAGCACCAAAAATTAGCTAAGCAGCTTAGCTCTGCTATAGCTCACACCATGATCTAACAGATGGACTCGCTCATACAAATACCAGGAAGGATAAAATACTCTTGTTTTCAAGTATGTCCTGGGTCCACAAACTTTGCATTGTTACAATAGAGTACAATATAATATTAAGATACAAATATACAAATTTGTCACAGAACACAAACTGATAAGAAAGATAGTCAAGCAAGATTACAGGTGTATTCTGTATTTAGATATATTGACAGATCTCTCCGCACTTGTAGTACTGCTAAATGGAAACCGGTCTCATGTTTTCTAATCCATAAAGTGCTCTTCTTAAGCACACCCAACTGAGGTGGGACAAACTGACAGCCTGTACTAACTGAACTCAAATAACGGACTTGAAGACATTTAGAAAATGGCGTACTTTTGGCAACTCATCTGCCCATTTCATGGTTTTGTGTATATACTCCTATACCTATGAAAGGTTTTACAGTATATATTTATTACTCTTCTGATACACATATTTGCAAAAAGCAGTTTGTATAAGGTTGTAAAATTAGGAGAATATTTTTATCGGTGTAGTTTTTTTCATGTCAGGTCAGATTATGTAGCAAAACATATTTACTGAAGCATGCCTTTAAAAAAAACTAACCTGACGCATTTTTTACTCTAGAGAGTCTTATTCATAGGCATTACAGTACAATATAGTTTTATGAAATTTGGAATCAGCTGCTGTGCAATATAAAGTACATTTTCATTTCAGTGTGTGAACATGATATCCTATGCAAGCAGTCTGATCAAAACAATTCACACTAGCACAGCACAGGGTGTACTCTACCAAGTGACAGTACCTTGCGCACAATGAGTGCATCGTGATTCAGACACTGCACCAGGTATCTAATGGCACGAAGAGGTAGAACAAGATCATCCCTCAGAAGCAATGACAGGAATCCAATGCCAATGTGCTCAAACTTCCACGGGCTGGAAACAGAAACAGCAGAAAAGGGACTTTACTAACAGCAGAGCTTCCCAATCACATACAGGCAGCAGAGCTTCCCAATCACATACAGGCAGCAGAGCTTCCCAATCACATACAGGCAGCAGAGCTTCCCAATCACATACAGGCAGCAGAGCTTCCCAATCACATACAGGCAGCAGAGCTTCCCAATCACATACAGGCAGCAGAGCTTCCCAATCACATCCAGGCACTCCACGGGTACATCAAAGTACAAAGGTTTACTGCAGTGAAAAACACACAGGACAAAGCAGAACCAAAAAGACTAAAGCTAGACCAACAAGGCACCAAACACACAAGGCTCGACAGGGAGTATTCAGAAAAGATTATTTCCAACAAGAAAAAGAAATGACATTTTTCCCCCCACAATAAACATAAGAAACTATTGGTAAATGGCTTGATCAGCTGAATAAAGGGCATGATGATGGGAGTTATAATCCAAACAAAACAATGTTGCCCAGTCCTGCTGTGGATATATAATGAATTAAATGCCTGGAAACAATGATGAATATTACATTCAGTATAGAAGATACCGCATTTATCGGCGTATAACACGCACTTTTTCTCCCTGAAAATAGGGAGAAAATGATGTGTGCGTGTTATACGCGGGAAAAAAATCTAAAACTTACCTCGTTCCTGCTCTGTCCCCCGGTGCTCTGAAGGTCCGTGGCTGTGAGGGAAGCGCTGTGAGCTCCCCTCCAGCCGCGCGGTCAATAAAGTGTGTTTTTTTTAAAACAAACTTTATTGACCGCGCGGCTGGAGGGGAGCTCACAGCACTTCCCTCACAGCCACGGACCTTCAGAGCACCGGGGACAGAGCAGGAACGAGGTAAGTGCTGGGGTCTGGGGGAGGAGGGTGGCATAACGAGCATACTAAGGGGCAATATCCTGGCATATTGGGGGCAATATCCTGCATATTAAATTGCATATTGGGGCAATATCTGGCATATTAAAATGGCATATTGGGGGCAATATCCTGCATATTAAATGGCATATTGGGGGCAATATCTGGCATATTAAAATGGCATATTGGGGGCAATATCTGGCATATTAAAATGGCATATTGGGGGCAATATCCTGCATTTTAAATGGCATATTGGGGGCAATATCCTGCATTTTAAATGGCATATTGGGGGCAATATCTGGCATATTAAAATGGCATATTGGGGGCAATATCTGGCATATTAAAATGGCATATTGGGGGCAATATCCTGCATATTAAAATGGCATATTGGGGGCAATATCTGGCATACTAAAATGGCATATTGGGGGCAATATCCTGCATACTAAAATGGCATATTGGGGGCAATATCCTGCATATTAAATGGCATATTGGGGGCAATATCCTGCATATTAAATGGCATATTGGGGGCAATATCTGGCATATTAAAATGGCATATTAGGGGCAATATCCTGCATATTAAATGGCATATTGGGGGCAATATCCTGCATATTAAATGGCATATTGGGGGCAATATCCTGGCATATTAAAATGGCATATTGGGCTTCAAAGTTCTTAATTTAAGTTCTTAAGTTTTTTTTCCTGAAATTTCCTTCTTAAAATTAGGTGCGTGTTATACGCCGGCGCGTGTTATACGCCGATAAATACGGTATATAAGAAAGCAAATAATTCGAATTCCTGTCTTGCGGTAATGGGTACTTACAGATTTCTTTGTGTAACGCAATCTAATAGAGTGTTGACCAAACGTTCATAATTTCTGTAAATAAAGAAACAAAACCCCTTATTATTATTATAAAGGAATATTTAATAAAATAACATTACATTTATTATACACGCTCAAAGACCACATATAAACGCTTACTCTACCTTAAGGATAGACCAAGGTATGTAACTAGAAATACCTTATCAGAAATGCAGCCATTGCTCACTTAATATGGAAGCTATATGAAGTGCTGACATAGAATTCAAATCGTTAAATGTGTAAACGTAATGGTCAGTGGGTATTGATTTGCAATTTGTAATTACTTTATAAAAAAAAAAAAAAAAAAACCCTGGATGATCTTGAGTTAACCATTAGTAAAGCTTGAGATTATAACAGATTAGTCAGTCCCATTATGTAGTTTTATGGCTGAGCATAATGTGGAGTCTGCTAAACCTATATAGACACATTGTCACTGCTGATGCATCAGTATGTGGCTTAAGCAGACAACAGACTAGGTGCCTCAGTTTAATTTATGAATTTTTTTTCTTCTGTTTTTAAATGATGTCCATGTGTTGAAAAATAAAAACAAACATTATTCTATATTATTCTTTTGCCAGTCACCATCTCAATATTGTCCACTAGATGGCGCTTTAGCATTCTAAAACAGGGGTGAGCAAAACTTGCTTAATGCAAGAGTCACATTCAGTAGACCTCCGAGTCGCAAGACATGCACATTTGTTACAAAAACGGATATCTAAATATTAAGAAATACATGTACGCAATATGATTTTAGATACACACACAGACTTGCACCCAAACACTTTGGACTATTCACCCCTATGACTTGCTTATTTATTTCCTGTGATCTAGGGGACAGTAGTATCGTTGAAGGATACACTTCCAAATTCTACTAGAAGGACACGCAGGACAATTTGACTTGGAGGACACTGAACGCCGTGGCATGACATCACTGGCGACAGCACGTTCCACAGGGGACTCGAGTTAATTAAACAGCACAGATTTCAGTTGTGTGATATGTTCAGGTCTATAAAATAGCCGAGTTCCTGCTTTAACTATAAACTGAAGAAGGTTATTTTTTGTAAAATGAAATAAAATAACTCACTGTAAAGCCTCGGCGTTCTTCTCCGCTTGCCTATTAACTGCTAGAGAGATTTCATCATTAGGAGGCAACTGTGAATTTCTTGATGGGTGATTTGATTTCTGCAGAAGTATTGCGATGTGTATGCAACTTTCTGGCACCTTAAAAACAAAAAATACAAATTTCAAACTATTGTTTTCATGCTAAATGCTGAAAGCTCTTTCAGTAGAAAAGAAATAGGCGTCATATGAACTTTCCAATACAAGTGACAGTCTGTAATAGTACCTCCAATATTGGGCATGACTGACATCGCCTGCCCCTGGGGTCTGTCAGACTGGCAAGCAGGACCTATTTTAACCTGCTTATGTCAACATTCGTGACATAAGACATATGCAGTGATATAAAAACCAATGCAGTGATAAACTCACGGATTTGAGTTTTCACTTTTGTCCCTTTACATTTTTAAACATTAGAAGAAGAGAGTCTTTAAGCACAAGGCACCAGGAGAAAGCAAATAAATACTTTCAGCGAGCTCATTTTCACAGAGGGTGCCGTTTTTCCCCCCTTTATTCTCCATCACCATTGTGCTGCTTAATCTGATCGCCCAAGGGACGGACTCTCCCTGGCAGCATATATTTGTAGAAACATGAACAGGAAAGGAACCATGCTTTTTATTCTGAACACCTCAACTTTTTTTATTCAGGTTGTTTTGGGGCTAGCATGGCACAGAGAGGCAATTAGGTGGGGGTAAAGATGGCACAGAGAGGCTGTTTAGTGAGGCCAGAGATGGCACAGTGAGGCTGTTTAGTGGGGGCAAATGTGGCACACAGGTGGTTTGGTGGGGCAAAGATGGCACAGAGGGGCTGTTTGGTGGGGCAAAGATTGCTCAAGGTTTATGCATTTACTGCTCACTGGCATATTATACAATGTTTATGCATTTACTTTTCATTTCATTTACAATGTTTATGCATTTACAGTCGACAAAAATGTATTTTGGGTTTAATTAAAAAAAATTGCATCAAGCATAGATGTTTTAAACAGAAATGCTTTAATAAAGAATCCAAACCAAATAACATATTGAACCGTCTTTGCACCATATAGCCCTATCAGGTGGCACACGTTGTTTAGAATCTTGGGTCAGATCTCCATTCACCTTGGATCAGCTGAAGGAAGATTTTACCCATCTCACCCAACATTGCAAGCAATATAACTGCTCCCTGCTGGGGCAAAGAAGGCTCATAAAAGGTACTTTATTTGTATTCTCTCATTAAAGCATTTACAGTGAGAATGTTGTACTTATAATAGGCCCTACTAGCAAGTGAACAAATTCTTGACCAATAGATGATTGATGCCTCCTGTACCTGGTTTGTGACAGGCAAGCAGGTTCACAGTGACTTCAGTTGGACCTAAACTGACTAAAACAAAATGGTACAAGTGGAAGCCCCCTTCACCATGCAAACTAATCAAATGTATGGGATGCTGCACAATTATACTAGTCTCAAATATGGGTATCAAACCATATTCACGCTTACGGAAAAATCCAAGCCAATGGTTTCATACTGGCGGTGGATCTTCTCTGCCAGGTCATCAAATAGGCGGACAATGGAGGGTTTCTCAAGAGACATTGCTTTGCTGAGACCACAAGAGATGATTGCAGGCCATGTCTGCACAATGCAGTCCCAATCATGAAGATTTGCCAGGCAAACGCCACCATGATTTCCAAGTAGACAATACAAGGCACCCTAAGGAGAGAGGGTTTTATTCATGTGTTTGGTATTTTGAGTACAATATTTTGAGACTAAGGTGTAACATATTAAAACATCAAAATGTTAATTAATAATAAGAGCAAAGTCAAAAGTTTAGTTAACTTATTTTTTTTTAATTTATGTCCACATTTTAAAAAAAAGGCTAGTGAATGATAATGTACTGTTCCAGAGATATTAACAGTTTATTGAAACATCTTTTTAGTGAGAGGTTCCATTTCAAAATGTCTGCTTGAATTGTGGAGATGCAAATAAATGTTATTTATCATTTAAGAAAAAAAATGTCATGAAATTTAAAAAAGTGAGCATAAAAGGTTAAACATTTTAAAAAAATGCATTTAGCCATGACATAACACAATCCAGGGGCGATAACGAGATTCTGTTAGCTCAACTGAAATAACACCAGTAGAGAGAGGGCTTACTTTAAACTGTTGCTGAGTGACGTCATGCCTCTCGGGTCGCAAGAATTCAAGTACAAGAGGAATAATATCCCGGCAGCAGAAATTGTAGGTTCCCAGAGCTGTGAAAAACGTTTGCTGAGCTCTGTTTCTCACCTGCACAGAGCAATCAGTTGGTTACAAATTTTATTTTTTCACAAAAAAATGAAAATACAGCATGTTACAAAGCGTTGTAAGATTGGATACATCAGTAAGATCTTCACATACAGACTATAGGTTTCCATTTCAGTCTCTTTATATGCATGCGAGTGCAAAATGCTTCAGGGGACCTCCGCATACTCATTACTATGGCGTACGGCAACTACTTTTGAACAGCTCTGCTCATGCATTTATAATGAGATGAAATACATTGTTGTTTTACACCACACCCTTTGTTTAAGCTCTTCCTTTTTAAAGGCAGCCTGAGGTTGCTGTTTGCCATCAGGGCCGGCCTTAGGGGTGTGCGACCTGTGCGAACGCACAGGGTGCAACACCCCAGGGGGCGCCCGCCCGCCAGCTCAAAAAAAAAAAAAAAGCCATTAGAGGCACTGGATTGGGGAGATCAAAAGATCCCCCCTCCTCACCAGCCCTCTGCTGGATCCAGGGAGGGGGCGGATCTAACCGGCTGAGAGGTGTAGCTCCGCCCCCACCCTGTGAAGCAGAACAGCGTCTGCCACGGGCAGCAAGAGAAAGTGCTGCTCGCGCTCCCCATGCCTGCATTAAGCATGGGGAGCCTGCATTAAGCATGGGGAGCCGAGCAGCACTTTCTCTTGCTGCCCGTGGCTCCCCGTGAAGCAGACGCTTCTCTGCTTCGCAGGGTGGGGGCGGAGCTACACCTCTGACAGTTAGCTCCGCCCCCTTCCTTGATCCACATTTGCAGGCAAAGGGAGGGAGGGAGGGAGAGAGAGACAGAACAGGGGGAGGGGGGGAGACAGAACAGGGGGGAGGGGGGGAGACAGAACAGGGGGAGGGGGGGAGACAGAACAGGGGGAGGGGGGGAGACAGAACAGGGGGAGGGGGGGGAGACAGAGACAGAACAGGGGGAAGGGGAGAGAGAGATACAGAACAGGGGGAGGGGGGAGACAGAACAGGGGGAGGAGGGAGACAGAACAGGGGGAGGAGGGAGACAGAACAGGGGGAGGAGGGAGACAGAACAGGGGGAGGAGGGAGACAGAACAGGGGGAGGGGGGAGACAGAACAGGGGGAGGGGGGAGACAGAACAGGGGGAGGGGGGGGAGAGAGAGAGACAGAACAGGGGGAGGGGGAGAGAGAGACAGATAAGGGGAAGGGGGAAGAGAGAGAGGGGGAAGAGAGAGACGGGAAGGGGGGAGAGAGACGGGAAGGGGGGAGAGAGACAGAACAGAGGGAGAAAGAGAGAACACAGGTATGGGGGAGTTAGAGAGAGACAGACATGGCAAGGAAGAGGAAAGGGACACATACATAGGGGGGTGAAAGACAGGGGGGGGCGCCATGGGGGAAGCCCGCACAGGGCGATGGGACACTTAAGGCCGGCCCTGTTTGCTATACAAATTACCGGATCCCAACGTGAATTATGAAACATTCATACAAGAGGTGTGTTGCTATATTTAGAACATATATGATCGAATTTTAAATCAGCCTGTGAATAGAGACCCCAAGAGATTATTGGAGGACCATGTGAACTGCAGATCTCCAAGTTAAAAAGCCACAATGTACTGTATTTGTTTGAATATAAGACATGTTTTTTTGAGTAAGATCAAGTGCTCTAAAAAAAAAAAATAAAAAAAAAAAAATTGCCCCCCCCATTATATATTCATGGTCATCTTACAAATCAGACTTCAAATAGAAGCCTGACTATAAGACTAGGATTCAGGTCCCCACAGAGGACCTGGATCCTCTTTGCACGCAGCCGGTAGATGTCCGCGCAATGTGTGCCGACATACTCCAATGCTGTCTGGCACTTCCGGAATGGAGGGCCGGGAGATCACGTGACATCCCGGCGTTTCATCAGTGGTCACCTGCATAGTTAAACTAGTTCAGGGTGTAGTCTCTCATTAAGGAAGGATGTAGTGACTTCACTGAAGCTACTCACCTGGCCATATGAACTTGTAGACAATCTCAGAAGATCCCTCAGCATGTCTTGGTGGACTTTTTTGTATTCACAGCCTTCAACAGTCAATGTTCTTAACTACAAAACATTATTCAAAAACCGATATTAGCTTCACTATTGATAAAAACACATATAATACAAGTAGAATATTATTTAATATCTAAAACCAGCAAACATAGGGTTCCTAGAGAGATGCCTGGGGAAGCCCAATGTACATGTCTGCAACAGAAGCTGCATGCACAGTAGCTATTTCTCTACTGAGAAAAGCCTCAATGGAGAGGAAAGCGAAGGGCACAGTCACCCAGGTGTTTCACATTATTTACAATGTAGCAAGCTCTAGGCATGAGGAATGCCGAGTGTACAGCTGTATTCACAATTTGCAAAAAAAAGTCAGGAGGTGGAGCATGCCAACTCAGTTATGCAAAATATGCCTGATAGACCATGAAACAAAAATTAGGCCTAATGCTTTACTCCTCAGCAAATAAAAACAAGAGCACACAATGGATCTTGTAATATTTTACACACCTACTAGTGAGGGCCTGACACCTAACACGATGTTGCAAGGAATGGGAAAGCGAACGTTTTCAGGCATTCGATAAGAATGCTATTAACACGCACCATAAACCTCTTTAGTTCAAATGTGTCGGAAAACACATACAAAAATATGCTTTGGGATAACACAACATGTGTGTTAGGAATACATGTATGAAAACATACATCGCATGGTTGGTTAAGATTGAGGACAATGAAAACCATACAAATACCCATTTCCCTGTGTCCAAACAGTCAAAATATGCACCACATAACCTATACAGCATGAATCCAAAAGTGTCACGTACCTCATGCTGGAGCATGACTCTGTCAATCAAGAGCGCTCTGATGTGCTGTTTCTTACCCTGAAGCTGAAAAAAAAAAACAGACAAAAAGAGCATTGTGACGACCTGTAACATGGTACAGTGATGGAACACATGGTCTGTGAAGCACTAAAATGAACACAATGCCGCCTAGATTATACTTTCAAGTCTAGCGCTCTCCAATATAGATTTGATTTTGTAGATTTAGGGAATGCCATCTGTGACAGGGAATCCATTTCACTCAGTGCTATAATTTTATCACTTAGGAAATGTAAGTACTACAGATGAGATTCCCTAAAACTACAAAATCAAATATTCCTCAGTGTTCTTTAAGCATCAGTGGGGTCCAACATTTCAATATGGTGGGCAGCATACCAGGAAGGGGGATTAGGTTGGAGAGCCAGACATTACTACTTTCATGTATTCCGCAACATATATATGTTTGCCTAGTACTTAAGTGTACTAAAACTCCAGACATCTGTATGGTACCAGTCACCAATCTGCGGACCTCAATTAAATCTATTGGACATGTCAGTGGTGTATCTTAGTTTTGTGCTGCGCCCCCCCCCCCCCCTATCTCCCCATTACATGCCCCCATCTTCCGCTCCCATCACCTCCATTACATGCCCCATCCCTTCATTACATGCCACCATTCCCATTACATAGCCCCACCACGTCCATCACATGCTCCATCACCGCCATCACGTCCATTACATGCCCCCATCACAGGAGCTAAAGCTTTCTAAACAGCATGGAGGGAGCAAAAAAAAAAATTCAGCACCAGAAGTGTGGTTTAACACCCTCTGGCAAAGTGCCACCCTTTGGCAAATTGCCACCCTAGGCGAATGCCTTGTTTGCCTCGGAAGATACACTACTGTGTCCTGGGATTATTTTCTGCGACTACTGGAGCGGGACTCAGCTTATCCATATGTAAGATACTGCATTACAACAAATGTCTGTATTTATTCTACATAATTAAGTGGTTGTTTCGCTTGCTGTGGAGATACCTTGATGTGCTTGCCAATACAACCATGTTTGTTGATTTACAATGATTTACTAATTGAAACAAAAACACGTTACACAGTGTACACTATAACATGTGTGTATTTCTTTCTGTATTTACATGCTTATGGTCATAAAGTTATCATAAGAAGACTTCCTCCAGATTATGTGGTATATGGTATTCATAATGCACTTTTAAGCATGTGATATTTTGTGTTATATGGTTTGCTTGTTTTTTACGTTTGTGTGTTTTAGTAGAATTACACACCAGTCTTGGTTGCTGCTAGTGTTCACTATTTGGCGCTGGGTTTCAGATTACTGCTATCTGTTTTAATCTCAGGTGGTAATACAATAGCCATCAAAAAGGATGGTCAAAACTGCTGGGCCACACATGGCTTACTTGTGGTCAGATGGACATCAATGCCATAGGCTAAAGGTTTGCAACATTATGATATCACATGGAGTGCATTCATTGTACCGTGAACACAATCTCTCACTTCACAAAATACTCCAAGGGGTTATTTCTAAAAATAAAGTGTAAAAAGCAGACTCTTGACAAGTCTGGCCTGCTCAAGCACTCCCACAACCCATGTATAAAGCATCAGCCATTTTTTTTTTTTACTTCTTAGCACTTTATCCTGCAGTAGTTTTTATACATAAATCCCTATCATGTTTGTGTGGCAATAAGACATTGCTTTTCCCTGTACATATATCCAGGGCCCTGTTTTGGCTTTGCTACTGCAAAGTGAACACTACACAAATGCCAGTCTGGAGGCAGAACGAATGAAAGAAAAATGTTTGACAAACCCGATTCTCCATTGACTTTTTGACCAAAGTAAAACTCTTCCATCGGGAGTCAAACTCATGTTTGTGGGATCCCTGGAACTGCAAGAGGTCACCAATGATCTGCCAGAGAGGACATGAAGATCAGAAAGAGAACACTCAATGCAAAGCTAGTTACAACTCCTTTAAACTACGCATTACCTTGATTATTAGAAACAAAGACTTGGTATCATCTTCTGAATGGTCAAGGATATAGTCTATCATTAGGAAGGAAATAGGCATTAGAACGTAGTCTATACCAGATCATTGTTTCAGACATGTGTGGAATTTCACCAATTTATTTTTAGAAAATAATAAATTGAAAAAAATACAAAAATTAAAATAAGGCGATACTTACGCAACAGTTTCCTGAGTGTTTTTGATATTGATTCTCTGTAGTTTTCTTTAGAATGGTCTAAAAGAAAGAAGAAAACAAATAAAATCTCATATTTATTTACTATTCTCTTTTGAATTGTATTGTGTAAGAAAATGCTGCTTGAGAAAAAATGAGAACTTTAAAAAAATATATATAATTTCTATTTATTTGAGGATATCTTTTAATTAAAACATGTTTTAAAGAATGAATACATATATAAAAGTACCACACTGAACCCTCATCGGATAACTATCAGGGGTAGAGATGTTGTTAAGAAGATTGAGCAAGATTCCAAACGTCAGTCTCTGACCGGTATCTGTCGCACAGTACAGCCATTTATTTGTATTCCTTCATTAAAAGCATTTCTATTTAAAACATCTAAACTACACTAGGCGCGATCTTTCAATTAAACATACTTTTTTTTTTGTCGACAGTTTACGTAGAACATTTATTCCAATTTAGGCAGAAGTGCACTATTATCAAAAGCAGATTTGCCACCCAAAAATACTCTTGATATTAAGTCACTAGACCATAAAAAGAACTTGTTCTCAAACCTTTTAGCATGGACTTATTTTATCATGGCAAGATATCCCTTCAGTGCAAGAGCAGTGTATAGCCAGCGCAGATCTCCCCTCACACACGGACCACGATCCCAAAACATTTGCCATTGGGTAAAAAAATAATAATACAAAAAAAAAAAAACAGATAATCCCACCACATATCACATTAATCCAGACAAAATGTTTTGGGAGGACATACTCACCATACTCTACACCAGTAAAGAGTTTTGTCTCATCCAAAGATACCATGCTTGTAACCCTACAAAGCAAAGACAGGTCAGGCGATAGAAAATAAACTTCATGGATATACACAAACCTACTAGCAATTACTGTCAGGGGGTAATATAGCACTTACTTTATGGATAGTGGTGACCAGTTGCCCAATGGGATGGGATACATATCAAATCAAAGGCTAGGGGCAGACCTAATTAATTAATTAATTAACTAATTAATGTAAAACATTAAAAAACTCCAGTTTTGTCAGGCAGTTATACAACAACAAAAACAAACAAAAATACTAGGAGTTCAGCACTATATTCACAAAGTACTTGTCTGGCAAACTTAATTTAGACAGTGGCATCCTAGCCAGGATTCTGGCATCTATAAAAGAGGAAAATTATACTTCTGTGATATGGAGGGTGTGATTTAAAAATATGCTTATGGCGATTATATCAGAATGATTTTCATAAAAAGAAACCATGTGCAACTCTGCCCACAGAGGAAGTAGGTAACATCTGCATCCTACAATGCTTGGCATGCATATGGTATGGCAATGCCACCCATTAGGGGGTTGAGGAAGCAGGCAGGCTGAGAGCAAACTCCTGTACATCTCTAAAGATACACATTGTGTTTACTCTGCAGAAGGCACACTTCTTCTAAGGATGCGAGGATTTATGAAAAAAACTACTTTAGTGTCCTTTTAAGCTGGCGATGGCCTACAATCCCCATAATCCAAGTGCCAGTAAAGAATCTTTCGAACTGGCTCTCCTGATAAAATAGGACATTTCATTACATTACATGTAAAACAATATGAGCAGCAGTCAGGTCAGTGTACTTACAGGTGAGCAACTCGCTCTCCATGCAGAGGAGGTAAAAGATTCCCTGAGCCGGTCAGACAGTTATGCACAATCGTTAGACTCTGCTGGACATCATCCCTTAAACACATACAGAATATTTTAGTATAGGGCAGTTTCAAGAAATAACACAAGCGCCAACTGTTAACGAAGAAAAAAACCCTCTGAAAAACTCTTTTTGCGAAAACAAATCTGTATGAAATATGTTCGGACACAAAATAGACACATTTCCTTTAATTGTATATTGGATTTTTTTTTTTGCATAGAATTCTAAGTCTGTAAAACATGGGCTACTTGGGATAAGGCCTGCTCCTTTTTGTAATTTAAACCATGGGAACAACCTCTATCTTAGGGAAAAAGAACAATCTTTGGTCAATCGGAAGCAAGCGGAAATTCAGACACATGTGAAATATCAGACCTGGCTTTCAAGTCTATTATGTTGGGGTCAGTGGGAAATGCTGGGCGTCACAATAAGAGGACTCGATTCTTAATCACAGTAAAAATTTCGAGCATATTCCTTCATGCTTCAAAAGGATTTTGCACAAACCAGAGCTCAAGAAGAAGATCCTTAACTTGACTAGTTTCCAGCCAGGAAGAACTGCAATGGTGGTTACAGAATGGTCCAACGCAATATGTCTGCCATTTGGCCAGCACGTCTTTTACCTTTTATGGTTTCAAGATGTAAATGACATGTACAATCAGGGCAAGTTTACCTAGACATGTCAAGTTCTCCATTTCCATAACTGTCCAGTTTCTGTAGTTCGGGCCGCAGAAAATGATCCAGAAGGTAGAATGCAAAGTCCACCTCCTCAGCCGAAGGAACGTGCCACTTGATATTCAGGTTCCACAAATCACCTGGCTTTCCCCAGTCCTACGGAACATTATTTATTTTATTGGGAGTTTTATTTCTCTGGAGCTCTGTGATATACTCATACACAGTAAGAATACTAAACACCCAAAGAGCGACGATTTAGGACGAAAGAGGAACAAGGGGATTTAGGTGCAAAATTAGAGTCCAAGTGTCCCCTCCTAAATGGGGACACTAGGGTGCTATGCAGTTGAGATAAAAGGAACATTTCAGGTCATCAATTTAACTATACATTGTGCAGGGCCAATCTGGTGACAGCCTCCTGCTAAAAGCGTTCAGCTGGCCATATATGGCCAATATTCATCGGATCTCACTTTTAGTGCAGAGTTTCCTTTGTGTTCACAGCATTGCAAGAAATGAATGAAGAGAACAATCTATTTTCCATGTGGCTGTGGTGTGCCCTTTCATGACATCACCTGTGGCTTGATATGCAAATGTGTTACTTTAAATAGTAAAGAATGGGATAGCCACAAATGTATATGATAAACAGGAGACACATTTAAACACATTTGTCTATTAATTTCAAAAAAAAAATAAAAAATAATGTATGCATTTAGAAACATAGAATGTGTCGGCAGATTAGATGGATCGAATGGTTCTTGTCTGCCCAATTTTTTTTTGGAGTACTTTTATTAGTCCCCCGTTCCCAGTCTTATAGCTAGGATAGCCTTGTGTCTATCCCACGCATGCTTAAAATCCTTGACTGTGTTTACCTCTACCACTTCTGCTGGAAGGCTATTCCATACATCCACTACCCTCTCAGTAAAGTAATACTTCCTGATATTACTTTTAAATCGTTGCCCCTCTAATTTAAGACTATGTCCTCTAGTTGTGGTAGTTTTTCTTCTTTTAAATATACTCTCTTCCTTTACTGTGTTGATTCCCTTTATGTATTTAAATGTTTCTATCATATCCCCCCTGTTACGTCTTTCCTCTAAGCTATACATGTTAAAATGCTTTAACCTTTCCTGGTAAGTTTTATCCTTCAACCCATGAACCAGTTTAGTAGCCCTTCTCTGAACTCTCTCCAAAGTATCAATATACTATACTAATATATAGTATTTGTTTATTAATGTATGCATCTGTTTATTAATGTATGCATCTGTTTATTAATGTATGCATCTGTTTATTAATGTATGCATCTGTTTATTAATGTATGCATTTGTTTATTGATGTATGCATTTGTTTATTGATGTATGCATTTGTTTATTGATGTATGCATTTGTTTATTAATGTATGCATTTGTTTATTAATGTATGCATTTGTTTATTAATTTATGCATTTGTTTGCAATACTGCGAACACAAAAATGATCTTCACATTTATTCTCTACATTCATAGTATATACACAATGTTTAGGTGATGTAGTCCTGTTAAGAACATGAAATATTTGATCTACACACATTGGAAGCCAAAATGCTACTGCACCAAAAGATAAAATGGTATTTGCTGTCACTGCCATAGATCTACATTCTTATTCATTTTAAGAATTATAAACTGTCATCACAAGCATAGCATTTAGAAATAGTACTGCTATCCATGTTTATTCTATTACGGCAATAGAAAGAAAACACCACTTGCCTTGATGGGAAAATATTGAGACAGCGGCTTATTGAATCCCCCAGGCACACTGCAGTATTCCGTGGGGTAAATTAGCGTGCTGGAGCGGAGCAGGTGGTGCAGAAGGTTGCAGGACAACGTGTAACCCTGCTTGCAGGTAAAGTGCAGGGTTCGCTGAAGAATCTTTACAAGTTGATCTTTGTAAGGAAGCAATTTTGCACCATCCACCCTTGTTATCTATCAGGAAAGCAGGACATACAAAGTCATAAAGGCCAAATTTAAATATATAATATACAAATAATATCACTTTGGATTCAATTATTGAATGGTTATCTAGAATGATTTACTTGCTAGAGACATGTACATTATTACTACAAGCACAGTGATTCATTTACTGATAATGTATTGCTTACAGGGTGTGTACACATTATTACAGCAGGTATACAGGAACATCCAAGTCTCACTTGTAGTGCGAACACTCCCTTAAAAGATGCCTGAAGATATTCAAATAACTGCAGGCCTCACATCAACACTAGGCATTCCAGCATATTTTTAAAAAGCAAGCAGTAGTGCAGGGGTAGACTACTTGCAGCCCTCCCGATCTTGCAGGACTACATTTCCCATAGTCCTCTGCCAGCCTCTTAGCTAAACAAGCATTATGGGAATTGTAGTTCATCAGCAGCTGGAGGACCGTGCAGTAGAGGGAGGCGGGGGTATTCATGCAGTATTATGTGTGAAAGAAACCAACATGTATTATAGGGAGTATGAATAACAGTGCCAGTTATGCACAAAATGTCTAAGGAGTTACCTTCACAATCTATTCTGTTACCCGCTATATACCTTAATAAACGTTGGTTACTGTCATACATAATACTGCGAAGGTTTTCTCCACCTCCTTGCTTACTGTGTATGAATTATGCTAGTTAAGGAAAAAGTGCCATATGTTTAACAAGTTGACTTCAGTGAAATAGGATTGCCTTTTTGGGGGGGGTCCCAGTTCCATTATCATAATGGAAGATGGAACAACAAAATAATTTGCAAGGATATGTAGGCAGAACCTCACACCCACAGTTCAAACTTGGTCAAGAATGGATATCCCTTATATGACATGAACTAAAAGGTTAAATACACAACTAACTGAATGACCATCACCATCTTCAGAGCGCCAATAAAAATAGAATATCAAATATTTCTAGGAACGATCCAATCTTCATTGAGAAAGCCAATACGGGAAATGTTCTGAGAGTCCCAAGAGATAGATGCACACAATGCTGAATCATTACTCATAAGGAGGAAGATCAAGACATAGGCATGAAGCAATATCTTTAATGGAATATTCCTGCTTAGAATGTCTTTTGTTACAAATGATCCACATGTAGTAAATGCACATTGTCCAAATCACTTTAGTGATGATTAACTGAAATGTTTTGCATTACCTCAGACAGAAGCTGCAAGTTCCACAGTAACTCTTTATCCAACTCTTCATCATGTAGGACATCATCATCTGAAGGATAAAGCACAGGTTTTACATGCAGACCCTCAAATTATTTAGGATTCATTTAAACAGGATTAGTGACTGTTTTGGCCAAAAAAATGGCTTTGCAGCAATATACAGTATTTTGAGAATTTTAATAAGGCTGTTATTTCTCTGCTTGGCTTCATGAAAGTTTATATAAATTTCACTAAAATAAAAAACATACCACATATTTGTAAAGCATGAAATTGTGCATTTAAGTAGTTCTCCAAAATAAAGTAACATTTAGTAAAAACTAAGAACACAAGTCTGGAGGTCACTCCCTACATAAAACATAGCTTGACCCTGTACAAACAATTCATGACTGTATTGTGTGACAAAATAATGCAAATACAACTGTATTAATGTGTGAACATACTTCATGCATTCAAACCCAACAAGCTGAGCAAGGAATATACCATGATCTGGTTCTGTGCAGCACAATACTGAAAGAGTTAAAGACTGATGCCAGGTTGGACTGCACAGCGCTAACATAAGCATGAACACTTCCCGTAAGCACAATAAAAATAACTTTTGGAGACGCCATCTTTTCAAGTCAAGTGGTGAGAGCATGTGTACACTCACTGACTTCACCCAATCAGCAGCAGAGAATGTATGCTGCCCACAAACATGGACAATGTAAACAATGGCTCTCATTTTATCAGCCTTGGGTAGATAAACTGGCCTTGAGGTTTTAACAGATGCAGATAGAAAATAGTCCCAGATCCGCACAAGATATAAAGTCCCGGTGCACGGACTTTAAGACAGGGCTTGACAAATTTAATTTGATTTTAGGAGCCAGAAATTTTTTTTAGGAGCCAGACAATCACGCAAACATAAACACAATTCATTAACACACACGTCTACTTCACATATATACAAACACACCTACTTTACATATACACATATATCCAAACATCTCACACACACACACACACACACACACAACTACTTTACATATACACATATATCCAAACGCCTCACACACACACAACTACTTTACATATACCCATATATACAAACACCACACACACCTACTTTACATATACACATATATCCAAACACCTCACACACACCTACTTTACATATACACAAATATACAAACACCTCACACACACCTACTTTACATATACACAAATATACAAACACCTCACACACACCTACTTTACATATACACAAATATACAAACACCTCACACACACCTACTTTACATACACATATATACATACACCTCACACACACCTACTTTACATATACACATATACACAAACACCTCACACACACCTACTTTACATATACCCATATACACAAACCCCTCACACACACCTACTTTACATATACCCATATACACAAACCCCTCACACACACCTACTTTACATATACCCATATACACAAACCCCTCACACACCTACTTTACATATACACATATATACAAACACCTCACACACACACACAACTACTTTACATATACACATATATACACAAACACCTCACACACCCATATATATATAAACACCTCACACACCCATATACACAAACACCTCCCACACACCTACTTTACAATACATACAAACACACACCCACCTCACACAGTCTTTTCTTGGGGGTTTCTTCTTGGTGTGTCCCCCCTCCCTGCTGCTTTACCTCACTGCAGGGGAGGGGGACATTCGTGCAGCAGCTGAACTTGGTCGGCGTGCTGAGTGCCAGGATGTCACGTGACGACACCCGGCACTCAGACACGCGCTGCGCGAGGGGGCGGAGCTTGCAGTCTGTGCCATCGGCCATCGGCACAGACTTTAACCCCTCGCGCTGCGGAAAAATCGGATGGCAGCGGCAAGGGGACCATGAGGCTGACAGCACCCAGGCGCCAGGTCTAATTTCCTGGTCGCCATGGCGACCTGGCGCCTGGGGTTTGTCGAGCCCTGCTTTAAGATGTCTCCCAAATCTTCAAATAGCAACAAAAATGAGAGACCAGCACTCGGTTGTAAAGTGATGAATTTTTAATCACACATAGGCAACGTTTCAATCCTTGCAGATCTTTCTCAAGCCTGTACAAAAAAAAAATCTTTCTCAAGGCTTGAGAAAGATCTGCAAGGATTGAAACGTTGCCTATGTGTGATTAAAAATTCATCACTTTACAACCGAGTGCTGGTCTTTCATTTTTGTTGTTAACAGATGCAGAAGCTGCTAGATGAGCAATCTCGCTAGGTTATAGATATGAATGAATTCCTTGAAGATTAAGAATGGCTTGTAACACCTAGAATATGGCCTCATGTAATGATTCCCCCAATCAAACACAAATATAGCACCATATCTCAGGAATTCAGAATGACCATCAGTGTTTTACATCATTACAAAGTAATATTAAGAACCTATGGTGACTCATAAAATTGGCAAACCTGTCCCCATGTTGGAAATTGGGATGTTGTGGGCAAATTAAAAAAGGGGTCTTTATTTATTTATTCACTTTTTATCCAGATTTCACCTTTGGGAACCACTGACATCGCTCCAGTGACCGCGACTTCATAGAAGAGCGAGCTAGGATCTATTCTTTATACATCAGAGTATGAATGATCGTGGACGACTGTTTCATATGAATATTGGATTGGGGTCTTCCTTGGCTTGTGGTTGTTTAATCTCAAAGACAGATCCCTATATTTACACAGGAGAATTGTTTTCCTACCCCTACCATAACAAATTATTGTACTGAGTCACTCATAAGATTTTATGTTTATCAATAATTTCATACGCCATTATATAATGTCTTTTCTAATTATAATATATATATAAATAAAGTATTAAAAGAAAAGTGGTAAAGTCAGTTAATTCTGATAATGTGATTCAAACATAAGCATCATGTTATGGTTTCAAGCTATAGAAAATGATACAGCAGTATCCCAGATGTACAGGGAAAATAAACAACCATTCTTACTATACAGAGCTACAATTTACAGTTTGTAAAAAAAATTTAATTTATAAAACAATTTATAAAATCCAAAGCCAAAAGACGATTCTGAAATGCTTGTCCATAAAACCAATATTCATTAGATTATTTCAATACATTGTAATTTTACTATTAAGATGGTTATAGGTGAACACACACTATTCTGTCTATCCTTAAAATAGTTATGATCAGTCTCACTGATCAGTGGCCACATAATTAGGCTGTGTGACCTACGCTACTGGACCACACACTTCATCTGAGTGGTCCTTGCAGGTACTACTGCAAAGAAAACAAATGCTTTCAACGGTCAAGATCAAATATACAGCTGTATCAGACAAGTATGATGTACTTATATATATATATATATATACACACACAAAAAACGTATTATATTCTGATAAACCTTAGTAATGCGCTACCCAAGCAGAGAATGTGTTCAAAGCAGCCCAGGTAGTTCAGCACTTCCTTTCCTCTGCCATTGGTGACAGTACAATCAATCAGTGCTACATCTGTACAGAACTATTCTTATTCCCATGTTTCCCCATATCCAGGCACTCTACTCTTATTCCCCAGAGTTTCCCTTGCCCAAATGATGAAGACAGATGATAGCAGAACAATACAGAGGCCTGTGGAATCAGGTGAACGCAATCCAATTTGTTTATTATGGGGAAGAATAGAGTTAGAGGTAGAACTGCGCATATGTATACTCAGACTCTGCTAGTTAACCCCTTCGTAACATATCACATGCGAGGCACAAGAGAGGCCCACAAGCAGCAGGGAACGTCATCAGTGCAGCAGCGGGTAAAGCTCATCCTGGCTGCATTGCAAGGGAGCAAAGCTTGTGCTGGCTACTATAGACTACCTTTCCTATCATGCTCAGCTACCATTTAGCTGGCTGAGCATAATCAGAAATGTAGTCTGCAAAGCAATACGTCACTGAAAGTAAAATGACTCTGTCCGAAATACTGTCCTGTATCGTCTACATAAACCTACGTAAGGGGGGAAATTATGGAAAATAACTTTTCCTTCAATATTACACAACTGGCTGTCAAAATTAACTAACATTATGAAGACCGTAAAAAAAAAAAGAAATCCCAAAATTTTGGCATACTTAAAAAATGGTCTGAATGAAATAACTTGGGATGTTTTTATAAAATATATACTTTAGTGGGGCAGTTCTGGGATCTATGCTGATATTACAGGACAGCAAAACAAATGATGCTTTATTTAGGTTTGCAACACTAAAAATCAATTGTACTGAAGGGGTTAAAATTAGTTACATTTTATTTTCACTTAACAGACACTCTCAGCAAAATTAGACCTTTACAAAGTGGTAACCTGCCCCACTGAGAGAATTTTTAAACTCATATCCTCTATAGCACAAATTACGCCTTTCAGATTTCTATTAAGAAAGCATTCTTCTATTTTTGAAAGTGTGAATGTGCCAGTTCTACTTTCGAACATGTTACCCTCGCAAAGAATGTGTCTGTGTCCTGAGGAACATAAAGGAAGAAGTAAAGACATCACAGAATAAAGTGATCTGTAAATGTCCGGCTTCAACATAGCAATCATTTAAAAGCAAAGAGATTTTTACAAAGAAAACCCATATACCGTATATCAAAAACAAAAACAACCTACCCTACATGCACGGCTATTCCTAAACAGTTAAACAGCAACCAATGACAGACTAGCAGAACCACTCCTGTCTGATCGTGTATTCTGTGCGTGTCTGTATGGGATAGAACATGTATAGAAAATGCCAACATGTCTGCCAGTCTACTTCTCATTGATGAAAAATATCTGTATAAGGCAAAAGTGGAAACACCAAACACATCTTCATGCACTGGGTTTAATGATCATATACAAGAATTTGCTGATGTTCTACTTGGGCCACACAGGATCAATAAAACATGTTGTGCATGACAAACACATCTGATCACACAGTGTTGTTAGCACCTTGTAGGTGATGGTCTAACTAGACCAGAGGGTCTCAATATTGGTCCATCCACAGACTGGTCATATGTGGCTACAACCACTCTCTGAACATTAACACAGACAGAATGGTACCCACAGAAACGGAACACATCTAAAGAACCATTGATCAGTTACATCAAGGGTAGTCAACCTGTACCTCTCTAACTGTGGTTCACTGGTGTATCCACTGATTTGTCAGCCGAGAATGCTTTAGAAAGAGTTTATCTAAGGATGATCGTGGGGGATACGCTAAGCAATAGCGGTAAAGCTGAAGGTTGTATAAACCCATGTACTAGACACTTCAATAATCCAGATCCACATAGCTTATTATATACATTGTATGTTGCCAACACAAGAATTCAAATAAATATAGATATATATATATATATATATATACTGGTAAATGTCCACCATGAACAATGTTGGTACCTACCCATGTCAAGAAGAAGGTTGATGCAAAAGATAAAAACATGTCCTACTGAGCCCTGTAAACCAGTGTTATCCGTTACATAATGACTTGGAGAAATAATTACTTCAGAAAACATGTAACCGTGTATACTGGGGGTGGGAAGATAATTGCGATTTTTCTAAATGTTTGGCAGGCACAGTAAAATAATTACAGTGGAGAGAGTCAAAGAAAAGTAAATGATTGGAACTTACTAATTGTGAGCTGAGCAATAACACTGCAGCAATGAGGCAGGAAAAGCTTCAAAGATTCCACAGGGCAACACTGAAAAGATTTATCAGAGACCTGATTAAACACATAGCATTACAACACAGATGTGAAAAAAAAGATATCTTAAAAACATGCAGTTCTCAGTTATTAGAACATCGGGAGCCTAGAACTTTAATGTATTGTCAGCTTTACAGCAACTTGGCCTGACTGTCATTGGAAAAGTTCACTTGCTCAGGTGATGCTCTTATCACACTACAATCCCCATATAGTCCTGGACAAGAGCAGCAAAAAATGATGGGGATTTCAGCAAGACAGAAGAGTTAAAGACACTGATTAGGGCAGTTGATTCAACATTTCACAGAAAATGTGGTACGCAACTAATAAATTCAATAGATTCCCCATATATGTTGTTTTTAACTTTTCCATCTTTAATAAAAGCAATAGTTACAGATAGTTTACAACGGTCCAACCGTCTTTCTCTAGTAGGGCAGATAAGCCCCTCATTCCTAGATCTAATCAACACCAGGGACCTACTTACTTACTTTATTGATTATACATAGAAAATCTCTCAGAGTATAAAGTGGCTTATATCTTAACCTCCTAACGACACAATATGGCTGTCTAAATGAGAGCCAGAATCGATCAAATGTCGCTTCCTCTGCTCAGCTGGTGTTGCTATAATGCCTCAAAGTCAAGGCATCCCGCAACCCCCGAAATCAGGGCTGAGGCGGCAACACAAACGCTCCACGAAGCCATCGCAAATGCCATATTGAATGGCAGCATGCCTTTTCTGTATGGCACTGCCCTGCTGTGGGCAATCACTTTCGTGAACACATACACACACACACACACACACATATATATATATATATATATATACACACACACATACACACATACACACACACACACACACACACACACACACACCAAGTTGGCCTTGGATCTAGGGTTAGTGCCAAGGTTAAGTTTAGGGTTGGGGTCAAAAGTAACAGTAAGAGAAAACGCTACTCTTTTTGCTATAACATTACAAAATACAAAAAAGGTAAACATTGTGTATTTCTATTTTTCATTTGCATTTGTATATGCGTAGAAGATTTTTAATGTAAAAGTAATAACGTTTTTAATGTTTTATGATTTTGTTTAATAGTACTAGTAATATAGTAGTATACAAAAAAACTTTTATTGGCTCTTTAAGTTTGATACACAGCTACTTAAATCAGCACTGGAGATGCAGACCCTAGGAAATTACTAAAAAACAAACAAAATATTTTAATTTTTTGGTTGTTGTACCTTGACAGCAGCTCGGCACAGGTCAGCGACCATTCTACCGGAAACTCTTGTTTCAAACATGTTTGACACTGCAAAATTGAATACCTTTTCGAGTGCAACCTGTAAAAACATAGGTACGATTATGATTTCATAAAACAAAAGAAATCCAAACAACATACACAAAATAAAACCAAAGTACTATATGACTAGTACGCCAATAATCTTGAACACAAACATAACCAGAAAGCTAGTAGTATACACACACACACAGTAGGATGGCAGGGAGACTGTATTAATCACACATAATGAACAGTAATTAAATTCATGGCGATCAAAGTATATAGACTCTTGCACTACGTGACTAATTTGATATTTTAAAAAGTGACTGGATAATCTATTTTTTGAAAGACAAATTCTGGCATCATTGGTTTGTTTTATTGTTTCCGGTTATTACAACATGTTCGCTTTTTTTTTGCCCAAAAACGTTTTTTCTAAAAAGACAACGAGACTAGGAACGTTTACAGAATGACATTAAACGAGCATCAGAGTTTCAGAAGAATGCACCTTGAATATTTCTCTGGAGCACTGTGTGAGGATCGTACTGAAGGTAGAAGAAAGGCCCAGCTCTACCAGACTCTCTAAATGGGTCATCTTCTCTGTCTCAGTCTCCTCTCTGGTCTGTTCCAGAGCACTGCTTTCTATGAGGGCAAAACACCTGGAGACACAGAGCAAAGCAATTTGACATATTACATAGTATTCTTACCACTGTAATGAAAATAAACTACATTCCTCTTTGGTTGCCAAGAATTAATTGAAATCGGCAACCACTCAGCATAATGACCAGTTTGCAAAGCATGGTGAAACTCTAGCTCGTGTCTCATTACTTTACACAGAGCAATCATGTCCTAGTCACTAGGTTAAATCACTCGACAATAACGTTTTGTATATGAAAAGCCATTTGTCCCTGTTCTATATAATTTGTGAATGTTACTTCTGCAAAAGCACCATTTAAAAGATATCACATCGCATTGGGCGAAATCATTTTGTGGAGCAGATTTACAGAGATAGTAAAAATAAAATATTTCCCATTTAGTAAGAAAAACATAGAATTAAATGCCCATGGTATTTAATGTACACCTTTTGATAGCCTATTGTTCCGTTTTACTTTCTTTCTTGCGGTCTGTATAACTGAGGACTGTCTCTGTTGTAACTAGCACTGTAAGCCAGCATGAGGCTTCGATACTGGTCTATGGTGTCCTGAAGCAAAATATCCAAAGCCTCAAGGAATACAGCAAACAGGTTATATGTGCTTAACTACAATGGCAAAAACCAAATGAAAAGGCAGTTTAGTAACATGAAGTGAGTGCAGTAAGACTAAATCTCTAAATCCAATAACTTTGCATCAGAAGTCAAATTAATACTCATACCTGTCCATGAACTGAAGGACAAAGTCTTCAAATTCTGCAGTGGCCGAGCACAGCTCCCTCTCAACCTGATGGGTAAATAAGGGTAACAGACATCTGTAACTATTCATCAGTCAGTGTATTAAACTGAATATGCAATATACTCATTCCAAGAGTTTAACATTCCAGCTCAACCCATTTTTTACATCATGTCTAGTTATCATGACAGTATCACTGGTAGCTTAGTTATTGGTACACACTAACTAAGCAAGGAATCGCCATATTAAACCCAGTTAACAGATAAACGTACCTCTGAAAGATTGTTACTCTCTTGTAGGACAGACGAACAATCTACTAAAGGCACCAATGTAGAAAATGTTGCAATAAACTGGAATGTGATCTGTCGGGAGATAGAATCAGGGAAAATAATTTAAACAACAGACACTACGCTGAAACAACTGAACAAAAACAACCAAACACTTGGTAGCTTGGTAAATGATAGAACCAAACACAATCCACATGACCCTCCTATTAATAGGTGACTTTAGCAGTGCTAAGTTAAGAGCACGTTGGACCCCAACGGTTGGAGCTGATTATGGATCTGGTAATTCACATGTTAAAATCTGAAGTTTGAACAGCAGGTAAAAGGCAGCAATGGTTGGTAACATAGTGATTGTGAAACGCGGCTACGGTAGTCTCTTAATCTCACCACACCATAAGCAAGTGTCAATTAAATATAATGTAAACATTGGACAACATTTCTTTTTCCTGCCTTTCTGTGGATCCTATTGCTGCAGGAGTAGAAATAGCTTTTCCATTGCTTATGGAACTGCTTTAAAGACTGTTTATCCTCAGAGTTGGCTCCATTAGGCTTTCTTACATGTAAGTGGATTTTCATTGAACCAGGGATATATCTGGATATTGCTTACGGACCACACCATCATTTTTCTGTTTGATTTACATTTTATGTAATCTGGAAGAACATTTTGAAGCCACACATTTAAATAGAAGTATATTATATAATTATTTGTACTTCAGTATTGTCTTTACTGTGTTAGATTGGAGGTACCACAAGATGGAGGAGGGGGTATTACTAATAAGTTAAGAATAATAATTGTAAGCACCTGTACCCACTTTAGATTGTGGTTCATTCAAAAGGTGTTGCTGATTACCTCAATCGAGAGAGCTTCGGTCAGACAAAAGGTTTGTAGGAAAGATTTGTACCTTCTTTGAAAGTTAATACAGAACTTCAAATGAAGCTCAAAAAAAATCAGAGCAAATAAACCAATTATTCATACTGATATCAAAATATTGTCATGAACGGTAAAAAAATAAAAAATGTCTTACTTACCATACATTTGCTAAAATCATTTGGATCCACACCAGGAAGTGCTCGCATCAACAGAGGTAGCATGTGTGTTGGGCCTTCTGGGAACCACCTGCCACCAGAGACCAGGCTGCGTGCCACGCCAATTACACAACTTAACGTCGCTGTGAGCTGGTGAGGCTCGGTTAGGGTTTCCAAAGCTGGGTATGTTCTGAATAAACACAAATATCAGAAAACAAAACATGTACAGGCTTTCACTTGTGGCTTTAGAGACCTAGAATGCCTATATATACAATACTTCCAAATTGCTCATGAACAGGTAATTAACTACTTCATGACGTTAGTACGTCCTGTGTTAAACAGCTCATCGCAGCTCCCTGTGATGGGCTGTGCTCGGATCCTGCTGCAGGCACTTGCAGCGGGATCCCACCTGTCAGATGAGGACACTTTGAGTGGCGTCAGCTGCACAGGGGAAATGTAGCCGGTGCTCAAAGCGAGCACCAGCTACATTTCACTAAACCACGCCATGCGACGTCCAGAGGTCTCACGATTTTTTGCAGGGACCCACAGGGTCTATTAAGACCCTGATCAGGTCTCTGCCATAGTGTTCCTGGCTACCGATTACCTTGTGATCGGTGGCCAGGAACAAATTGTGACGTTTCGGTGCTTGCATCGTTTGGACGCAAGCACCATGCACATTTGCTTATTATTTAGGGTTGTTTTTATTTTTAGGAGCATCACTACTAAATATGCATTATGTAAGTATTCACAGATTGCAAAAATATTTATCATTTGGAAGACTTTGCTTTTGCTTTCTTGACTCCAACACTTTAAAGGGAAACTCCCACCACAAAATTAAAAGGGTTTATTTTTATTTTGCATTGTTGATTTCATATTTGTCTTCTGAGTTTATTTTATAAAATATTTTAATAAACAAGTGTGACTGGGCGCTGCCATTTTGTGAAAGAGTGTTTTTGACTTGCTTGAAGATTTTGGAGAATGTTGCATCATGGGTAAAATTCTCGAAACGAATGCTGGAGACACCTAATTTTATTTGAACTTTTATATGCAAGTTGTTTTATATATGTGTCTGTTTTAAATGCATAGGTACGTAAGTGGTAGTGTCCCAATAAAATGTTGTCTTTTTTCTTTCAGGCTTAGCCAAATCCTAAAAGCTGAGTAAAACTTTAGATTTAAATATAATTGAATGCATATATTCAAATTAAGTATGACAAGTCTTCATTTAAGGCACAAATTATAACATACTGTATGCAGCTTTAAGAAATTCTTGCTATTACTATAAAGGGTATCGCAGGTCTTCACTGCGTTTACTCGGAATACATTGTGCTCTTGTAGGCCCTTGTATGGCAGTTACCGCGTAACTTACCTTTCAAGTACAGGAGGGATAACCAGCTCAGGGCGCATGAGTGCAAGGTTCTGCAGTGCCTGAGCTGCCTCCAGGCTTCCAGTTTTGCTGAACATTGCCAGGAGAACCGGCTGTATTATGCTTTCAACAAAGTCTGTAACATCCTGGTCACTCAGCTTGTGACTGTCAGGTACCGGGGTCAGCCAAGATGGCTTCTTATATCTTTCCCTGTGCAATCTGCGAACAACACAGCATGGCAACCTCTGGAGTAGCTTCATTAGTTTTGTCTAACAAGGCAGGAAAGAGGAACATGATGATTAAAGTGAATTTAATATGAATTAATGAAGCATAAACAGAGACAGTTTTACACCGGTACATATGGAGCATTAGAATATATATGGAGCATTAGAATATATATGGATACAGATGGAGCATCAGGATACAGATGGAGCATTAGAATTCAGATGGAGCATTAAGATACATATGGAGTACTATAACATATATGGAGCATCTTTATTACATATATTATAACCGATGTCATCCATCAATGTCTGGGTCATGAGATCTATTCTGTAATCTGATTGCAAAATACATTCAGGGCAGCTGATGCCGTAGTGAAGTGTTAAAAGCACAAGTCACATCTATTTTAAGGATGTGCTATCTTAAACAAAGGGGATATTCCACTCATTGCTTGTGTATATCCAATTTAACCAGGGAACATTTAGTAAACATGGGGGGAGGTCATATAAAAGAATCTGCATGATGACAAGACATTTTATCATAACATGAGGGTGTTTTCCATTCATTGCTTGTGTATATCTGATTAAACCAGGGAACATTTAATAAACATGGGAAGAGGTCACAAGCAAATCTGCATGCTGGCAATTCCACCTTTCCCCCCTCTATGTGGTACATGTTTAATGTACTTAATTTACTTTAATACAAATTACAGTGCTCCTGTAGTTTTACAGGGAAAGCAATTTTACAGGGATTATTCATTTAGGTAACCGGGTTAGAGATAGCACACAGGAGGCAGGCTGCCTCCATATGCAGCAGTTTTCATTCTCCGCTGTGAGAAAGTGTGGCCGTAAGCCATTACTGTACAATCAGCCTCTTGCTGTTAAACTCGGCTGTTTCAAGTTCATGCAGCGCAGGTGGTGTGATTTCAGCCAACTGTGGGTGCTGTAACATACCTCAAGAGGGAGGGCGTGGGCAGATATGTAGGGTTGTTGCTATATTAACAGCAAACATATATATGCAGAATTTAAGAGATAGAAATTATTGAGGGGGAAAAAAACTAATCAGACACCTCTGTTTATTTTTTTGGCTACTGTGAAACACCCCCTTTAATGACAAAAAGACCTTTCTACATAAGGCTTATTGGCCATTACTCTAAATTGCATTTTTATGTTTATCAAAGTCCTAAAGTAGCACTTTAATCCATCAACAGCAAACTGTTCATACCCTACAGCCGCTAATTCAGATTAGTTACAGGTATGTTACGACTGTATTACTGTGAACTGCAGTTTCCTCTTAAAGTGGCTAATAGGCTGCAAATAAAGAATAATTACACTTCCCGAAAAGTAAGAAGATCATAGACTTAAGAAGGGATTTACAAAGACCCAGCTGCAGCAGTGAGGTTTCCTAGAAAGGAAAGTTAGCAGACTAACTGATGCACAGCACAAACAAACAACCAGAGATCTTCTGAGCTGAGCCAACAGCTGACTTCATCTTCTTGTAAAAGAGTAGCTATGTGCTATAATCAAATGTGACAAGCATGCACACAAAGGGATAGCGCCTACTATTAGTGCCCTCTCTGTGTGTACCTATGAATAACATGGATTACAGGCAAACATCAGGAGCTGAGCCATGTGCATTGGCTCTGAACATCTGGGATGCTTTGAGCACCGGCACAAATCAAATATTTATTATATATGTATATTATATAAAAAGTGCAATTGTCACATATACATACCATAAAATACACCTTTTCCCCCAAAAATACTTTTGTTTGTGGGAATTTTCGTACAGAACCCTCAATGCATTGAAAGCATAGTATGGGAACAAAGTGTGGTGCAATCAGCTTGTATTCTTTATATTACTTACCAACCACCTTCCATTGTTGGATGGATGGTAAAAAGAAGCGATGCTATTGAACAACCCTGTTAAATGTGTCTGGACAGCCTTGGTTGGTCCTCCCTGAAAAGAAAGAGAAAGTAATAAATCTGAAATGTTACCAAGTCCTTGGTACACGTGCTTCTGCTAGACTAATATGGATCACTAAACAGCATGAAATATAAAGGGTACAGAAAGGAAGATCGAATGATGACAGCCACTTAGAAACATAGAATGTGTCGGCAGATAAGAACCATTCGGTCCATCTAGTCTGCCCAATTTTCTAAATACATTTATTAGTCCCCCGTTCCCGGTCTTATATCTAGGATAGCCTTGTGTCTATCCCACGCATGCTTAAGCTCCTTTACTGTGCTTACATCTACCAATTCCGCTGGAAGGCTATTCCATACATCAACTACCCTCTCAGTAATACTTCCTGATATTACTTTTAAAATCGTTGCCCCTCTAATTTTAGACTATGTCCTCTTGATGTGAAAAAATGATAAAATGTAATTTTGTATTGAAGGACAAAGATAGAGTATTCATGAACTGACTGCCAAATACCCTCTGTAACCTACCATCATTGCAGTTATCCATATTACGGCATGTCCGATGTCATATGCGTTGGTCAGCTGTCTTGGAACCAATACCTGGCTGCTTCCTACAGGAAGGTTTAAGCTTCGCAGAATCCTGGTAAATACCTGTAATTAAATAAGGGGGAATAAATGATGGTTAAATAAAATATTTGTGAAAACAAATGTTCATGCTTTTATACTGCTTATAAAGGGTGTATGTCTGGGAGGGAGGTGATCTGGTCACACATGCAATAATACATTTGGATCCACCATGTGTGCACCAACAATAAGAAAGTATCTAATAGACAGTGATATGACAAGCAGAACTAACAGTAATAATGCAAATGTGAAAGGATCAATTATATCTGACAAGGTAGGAAATTATAAGAATAGATCCACTTGATCATATACAGGGTAACTTCCAATAGCCCAAATGCAACAGGGGCAGATAAAGTGCACACCAGGTGTCAGAATACCCTTTAAACAGTATATTTATTGGTGTGAAACTAACTCAAGCGTTATCTTAAACTCAACAATCCACAATTCTCATGACCTACAAAGCTACTTACCTTTGGTACATATGGATCCCAATCGATGTACCCAATGTTATCATTTGCCAATCGTGCAAAAAGATTCACCAGATGCTGCAATGAGGAAAATATATATTAACAAAAGAACTTAAAACAGAGACACAAAAACTAAAGCTGGCAGCATCCAACTGAATGTGGGGAGTGCAAAGAAACCACAATCCAGAAAATATCTACAACACTCACTGGTCAATCGTGACCAACAAGAGTCAACACTCTAAAATGAACAGTAATGGGGTGAGGAGGGATTCTGCCTTGTAACTCATTCATCCGTGGCTCTTATAACTAAAACTACGGATTAACGTTTGGGGAAGTTAAAAATGCTTGATTCTTCTAATATAATGATTTAAGACATATAAAATGCTTTCTGAATTAGTTTCAATCATTAACACTTCATGAGGTTTTTTAGCACTGTATTCAAGCCGGTTTATTTAAGTCAGTTAGGTCTCCCAACTAATTACATAGAAGGTTGCCAAGGTGATAAAAGCTGCAGGGCACATTAAGGCCTATTTACTGTGTTTGTATAGATTGGAAATATAATACAGACAAGATAATCATAAACAAAATCACATCTACTACCATATGTGTAGCTGGGGTACCAACATAAAGTCCCTAGGTTTAAGCAAGACCAGACATGCAGATGAAGCAAAAAAACTGAAATAAAACATTGCCCTTTAATTGCCTCGATTGCGTCTAGAGGCCTTGTGTGTCAGAGAATCATTTTTACTCAGGTTTGTAATATTGCAGTCCTACAGCTCCATCAGAAAAGCAGTGGTAATGCTGAAGGCAGGAAAATCCATGTATAAATATCCAGTGCTTTGGTTCCCTCACCAGCAAGAAGTCTCTTTAAAAGGAGTACATTTTAGTGCATTTTACATTTAGGTTGGATAGCAGAGAACATTTAAACTTGCTTGAGTTTACTTGTATAACTCAAGGAAGTCTGTGGATCTTAGAAAATGAAGGATGACCTGCATATTTTCTGGTTATTCACCAGGACTTATTTGAGTTGTATTTATAGACCCGAGGATTACAAAATCCGCCTACAAATTCTTTTTTCTACCTCCTCGTTTCCAGTCATGTTGCAAATCAACATAGTTTTATTTACTTATCTAAACTACTGTTAACTTGTATAAGGATACATTTTTACCTAGACTGGACATTAATAAATTTGTTAACAAAAAAGCTAATGCCCAAATGTGAATGGAGGTATCCTCTAACAAAAACATGCTAAACATGTATAAACATTATATATTTGAACATTTTTTTTCTATACATACCCCTTCCCACTGAGGAAGATTCTGAACGGAAACCCACAGGCCCATTAATTCATCAAACCAAAGTCTGCAAAATGAATGAAAAAAAAAAACAAACAAGTTATAAAACAGCCAGAAACTCCTAAATGGAGTCTTTACATCTACACAGTACATGGATTTAAAATCAAACCACATTATTAAAAGAGTCACATTAAAAAAAAAAAAAAAAAGAATAGTGGACCAAGATCCCTTTGCGGTTGGCTGTCGCTACAAATCAGTAGGTCAATTGAATGTTCGGTACAAAGTAGACCAAAAATATATATAGTTCTAAAAGGGGTAGTAAAGGCAGAGTTACATCATGAAAGCTATGGGCATTAATGTTCAACCGGTACTCTTTGAAGACTAAATAATATTCCAAACTGCAGAACACTGTAATTTCTTCCGTGTTAGTAACTATGACACAGCATGTCCTAGTGGGGCAATCACCAGGGTTTCCATTAGTTTCTTTAGTGACTGCTCAATTTTTTGGCTCACCCTACACAACCTCTAACAGCTAACCTTTGTCGTCAGTTACACCATGCCTTACACAGTACTTCTAAGGGTAACTTTATTTTAACATTACAGTGCTTTCAATTTAGTCTACTCTTTCTTCTTACACTGGTCTCTGTGACCGTATTGTGGATATATGGGAAGTATGTTAAAGGAAAACTAAGAGGTACAGAGTTTGGATTTCTTGCTCACCTGAACCCTTTACAATGAAGGTCTGGAGGTAGAGAAGTAGGCAAAAACAAATCAAGGTAACTAATGGCCTTTTGCATGGTCACATCAAAAGGACACATTAAAGGCCGCCATTCTTCAAGCATTTCTGCAGTTGCATCATCTGGAAAATAACTTTGGAAGAAAAATCGAGACATTTATTCTGCATCTTCAAAAAAACCAAAAAAAAAAACATTGCACTATTACAGATTATATAATTCATGCTCTGCAGATCTTTGTTATATTCTGGACACAATGTGATATAGCATCACTATCAGAGGCTTGGCAATATCCAATTGTACCCACCTTTTTTTTTTTATGAAGGAGCATTGGCCAGGGCAGGCTGGCGTTATGGGCCAGGGCAGGCTGGCGTTATGGGCCAGGGCAGGCTGGCGTTATGGGCCAGGGCAGGCTGGCAGCCATTAATTAGATACGCTGAATTGTAAGACATTCTGTGTGTTTTGGGGCCAACACCGCCTTTATAGCTGGGTTTGCATCAACTATCAATTTATTCTGCTTGACTTACTTGACTGTGAAACAAAATCAATCCATTCCTGTTGGTCATAGGCTAAAGGGTTTTTTTAAGAATGTTGCACAATTTAGGAGCCCAAGAATAGGGAACTCTTCTCATTACAATAGGCTATATGACCAAACAAAGCTGGGTATATCTCAGAATCAAGTTATATTAGCCAATTATACTTTAAGGGTTCTCTCCAAACATGTTTATGTATATGGTGGATAGAGCATGCATACCTTATTGCATGCACCAAAATGCATCATTTCTAATATAAATGTTAACAAATACACTTACCAATTAAATATAATGGTGGACTCACAGGGCATGTGACATGGGGACGTCACTCTTAGTAACGCACATGCATTAGGGGTAAGGGTCCTTGTGCCTCTCCATAAAGAGGCACGGAGACCACAAATCTGCATGCACAGAGGCTACAGAGCCACAAATCAGGCACATAAAAATTTTAATGAAAAATATGGACATCGATACAATGTTGACGGGACATGGACAGTGCCGCTGTATAGGAAATCTGACAATATCATTAGGCAGACACACACACGGGTACAACAGTGTCGCTCCCCTTCTGTTTAGTTATCCAGACACAGATGGTTATACATGATAAACCTTATCAGCATTCAGTAGACTAGACTCCAATATATAAAGTATAGCTCCAACAAATATTTAGAAAAATATATTGAAGAGGCCCGTGACCCTATTCATCTCTATGGAAGCCCACTTTTAGTCTCCTATGATCTGACTGCTAATTTTTAAGGATCAGAGTAAAAGACAGCAGGGGAAAGTCTGCACTATAAGATTAATCACAGCAGCATTGAATGAAAACAAACATATATTTTAAATGATTAGCATTATTCCGTTAATTTTCGGGGAGGTGTTTATTTTATTTTAAAAAAATTATCTTATCTTAAATGCAAACCAATGAACACATTCAAAAGATGGCATGTCAAAGACAAATAACATGCCACTATGTAACTGTAAGCGTACACAGGTCCGCATTACTAGGCAGTTTGAGTACTTCCCCTCCTCTGCACAGACCAATGTTGGGGATGTGTGCTGGGATTTGATTTTAAATGTTGGGTTTTTTTTCAGGCAACGGAACCAGTTTAAAAAGACCATCTGCCAGTCTGAAAGTTCAACTATAAACACCCATGACACTGGGCCTATAAAAGCCAAAACACAGGTGACCGTACTAAACATCCTTAATCCTTGAGGGGTAAATATGGAGGTTTTGCAAACTAAATAAACAGAGAAAACGGTTGAGGATGTAACTTATACACTTACGGTCGACAGGCTTTCACTAACGTTTTCAGGACGCCCTCTACAGAACTGAAACACAAACAATGGAAAGAAAAAGATTAGCGCAACACACAGTGAACCGTTTCTTCATGGTTATGAAAAAACTGCTACACACATTGCAACCATGCAGTGTATAGTAATTCACAAAAAGTCCACACCATAAATTGTTATTTTATGTTAAAGAACAAAATAAACATTTTTTGGGGGGGGAGGGGGTCCACAATATTGGTAATATCTGAGATTCAAAAGTATTTAATGAACAAATTTCAGCTATTTATTGATTCATTTTGAGCGAGGAAAAAAACAACTTAGAGAACATTGTTTTCATCTCTTTAGTGTATTAAAGGGACTGTGAATGTAGAGAATAGAAAAAGGATTACATTACATTGGCAGAATCACAAGCAAATACATCAATTAAGACAAATGTGTTTTAAAAAAAGGTCTGTGGTGTCTCCAGTTGATGACCTCACCTGTAGTTCGATCTGAAAATTAAAACTATTTTTAATGTGCAATTTGTATATCAAGACACATGAAGTAATGTCGTGAATAGGAGACACCGCAGGTATTTAAAATACGTTATTTTCATTTATGCCTTTACTTTTAATTCTGCCAACAAAATGTATAACTAATGTTTTAACATTTTATATTCTCTACATTCACACTAGAAACAATGCTTGGATTTTTTTTTTAGGGTCTTGCAGTACAGAACATGCACAGGTATATTATACTGCCCATATTTAAGATTTAATGACCAATGGAGACCCATAGGCTACTTAGCACTGCTGAGCAGTAATAGACGTATCCACCAAGGCGTACTGCAGACTAAAGAAATTATCTCTGGACTTTAACCCTAAATGTGTACATCATGCACTCCACATGGCACTGGAAGATACCAGATAACAGTGGGGTCACCATTAGCATGTACTGCAGTGCACAGTGAAATTGACAAACTTATACCTCATGAAATAGTCACAATGATCTGTTTTCTTGTAATTTATATTTTTGTAATTTGTAAATAAAGATTGAAAAAATAAAATTCCGGGTTTAGCATATTATTTATTCAGGTGAACAGAAAAAAAAGACTAAGATGCAAGGCTTTTAAACTTAAATATTGGGTTCCGAGCTGCACTTATGAAATTGATGCACGCTGTATTCTTTTACAAAGTGGAAAGCACAGACGTACTTACACATGCTGGGACAGTGACGTAGACACACTGACGGACTACTGTCAACGGGATTATTTTGTTGGAGAGTAAACAAAAAAATATGTACTGCGCGTGCTAAAAACTAGATCAGATGCAGTTACAGGTCAAACTGTTAGATGCAAACTCCACTCTACATGGGGTGGGTTAAACGTTTAGTTTAGCGGGTTGAATTTAATTTACAGGGTGCAAAGAATGAGTCACAGACTTTGCCCTCTGGCACATAATGCAAGTATCAAGTTTAAACTTTTCACAGCTGGATAACCATATTAAAGTGGTCATTTTATATTGAGTTTATTTATGTTACCTTTGTGAGGGAGGCTGCACCATATTAAACACTAGTTAAAATTCACTCAGATTCCGTCATTTGTGATCAAATCAATATCCAACATGTTACGGTGACAGAAATTGTACAGATTAAAGAGGTCAATTCAAATGGTTAGGTTAGAAGGAAAATAGTCATGTGCGTGGGATTAAATGGTTAAAAACAATCTGCATCTGCATAAAAATCACTGTTCAACATGTTTAAGTACTCCATTTTATTTACAATGCTTCATTCAACTTTATTTATCCTGTTCGTGTATTTGACAGTTTCGAACAATCCTTTTCTTTCATGGATGTCCTCCAAACGGTGTATATTAATGATGTTGGTACCTTTTTAGTGGTCCTTCTCTATAAAACATTTTCATATCCTTTTAGTGACATGACTTCACATTGAAGGTTATTAAAGCAAAAAAAAAAAATGGAATATTTCTGCGGATTGCTCCACTTTCAGAAATTAGCCTCGGAAATTACCTTTATAAAGAAGCACCGAGTATTCCAAATGTATTGTGAATGCTCCATGAAGTCACATGCATACAGGTGATACTCGTAAAATTAGAATATCGTGCAAAAGTTCATTTATTTCAGTAAAGCAATGTAAAAGGGGAAAATAATATATGAGATAGACACATTACATGCAAAGCAAGATAGTTCAAGCCGTGATTTGCAGGGCCGATCCTGGGCGGGTGCACGGGGTGCACCGCGCCCAGGCGCACCGGGAGTAAAGGCGCTCCGATGAGCACCTTTCTCCCTCATTCTGGAGGTGCGGCCGCAGGTGAGCGCCTGCGGTCACCGCACCTCCTAATCTCATTACAGCGCGACGGGTGCAAGCTCCGCCCCGTCGCGCTGTCTGATTGCCGGATGTCTCTGGTGACATCCGGCAGAAGATCTGAATGACGGTGTTCTGCCTCCTCTGCAGACACCGTCCGGAAATGTCCTCCTCCCTCCAGGGAGGGGGACCGATAGTAAAAACGGGTTTTTTTTTTTGTTTTTTTTTTAAATGAAAAGAAGTGTGTGTGTTTCAATGTGTATGTCTGTGTGTGTGAATGTATGTAAGAGTGTGTGTTTCAGTGTGAATGTGTGTTTCACTGTGTGTGTGTGAATGTGTGTTTCACTGTGTGTGTGTATGTATGTAAGTGTGTGTGAATGTGTTTCACTGTGTGTCTGTGTGTGAATGTGTGTTTCACTGTGTGTGTGTGTATGTATGTGTGTGTGTGTGTGTGAATGTGTTTCACTGTGTGTCTGTGTGTGAATGTGTTTCAGTGTGTGAATGTGTGTTTCACTGTGTGTCTGTGTGTGAATGTGTTTCAGTGTGTGTGAATGTGTGTTTCACTGTGTGTGTGTGTGTGTGTGAATGTATGTAAGTGTGCGTGTGTGAATGTGTGTTTCACTGTGTGTGTGAATGTATGTATGTGTGTGTGTTTCACTGTGTGTGTGGGAATGTATGTAAGTGTGTGTGTGAATGTGTGTTTCACTGTGTGTGTGAATGTATGTATGTATGTATGTGTGTGTGTTTCACTGTGTGTGTGTGAATGTATGTAAGTGTGTGTGTGAATGTGTGTTTCACTGTGTGTGTGAATGTATGTAAGTGTGTGTGTGAATGTGTGTTTCACGGTGTGTGTGTGTGAATGTATGTAAGTGTGTGTTTCACTGTGTGTGAATGTATGTGTGTGTGTTTCACTGTGTGTGTGAATGTATGTAAGTGTGTGTGTGAATGTGTGTTTCACTGTGTGTGTGAATGTATGTGTGTGTCTGTGTTTCACTGTGTGTGTGTGAATGTGTGTTTCACTGTGTGTGTGTGTGTGAGAATGTGTTTTTCTCTGTGTGAGTCAATGTGTGTGTTACTGTCTGTGTAAGTGTGTGTACATAAGTGTGACTGTGTGTATTGCTCTGTGTGTGTATAAGGGTGTCTGTGTGTAATGGTGACTAAATGTGTTCAGTAAGGGGCCCTGAAATTCCTAGTGGCGGCCCTGACTAAGTGTGTCTGTGTAAGTGTGACTGTGTGTATTTATGCATGACCCTGTGCGTAAGTGTGGGTGTGTATGTAGGCAGGGCAACTTTTAACCGGTTAAAGGGGCCACCGCTGCCCACTTGACAGTCCCCATCCAGTCGGCAGCTATTTCCCGCCTCCTGCACTGCACTCTGAGTGTGCATAGAGGGAAGACTGTGCGGAGGAGACACGAAACAGCAGCAGCAAGGTGAGTATGGGGGGAGGGGGTAATGCTTTTCTTGGGAAAACTGGTGGTGGCATATTAATGGACAAACTGACACTGGCATATTAGTGGCCAAACTGACACTGGCATATTAATGGGCAAACTAACTGTGCTATATTATTGGATAAACTAACTGTGGTATGTTAATGGGCAAGCTATCTGTGGAATATTAATGGGAAAACTATCTGTGGCATATAAATGGGCAAACTGGCTGTGGCATATTAATAGGCAAATACACAGGATTATGAGGAGGGAGAGACATACATGTGAGTTATGAAGAGAAAGAGACAGCAGACATGGGTGTATAGAAGGAGAGACAGACATGCAGAAAAAAAGACCACCATGGGGAGCATGAGGAACAGAAAGATAGACATGGAAAAATATATGAGGTATGAAGGGAGAGATATACATGAGGGTATGAGTTGAGAGAGAGTTATACATGAGGGTATGAGTTGAGAGAGAGAGAGTTATACATGAGGGTATGAGTGGAGAGAGAGTTATATATGAGGGTATGAGTGGAGAGAGAGTTATATATGAGGGTATGAGTGGAGAGAGAGAGAGATACATGAGGGTATGAGTGGAGAGAGTTATATATGAGGGTATGAGTGGAGAGCGAGATATACATGAGGATATGAGTGGAGAGAGTTATACATGAGGGTATGAGTGGAGAGCGAGATATACTTGAGGGTATGAGTGGAGAGCGAGATATACATGAGGATATGAGTGGAGAGAGAGAGCTACATGAGCGTATGAGTGGAGAGCGAGATATACATGAGGGTATGAGTGGAGAGAGAGTTATATATGAGGGTATGAGTGGAGAGAGAGAGATACATGAGGGTATGAGTGGAGAGAGAGATACATGAGGGTATGAGTGGAGAGCGAGATATACACAAGGGTATGAGTGGAGAGAGAGAGCTACATGAGGGTATGAGTGGAGAGATACATGAGGGTATGAGTGGAGAGAGAGAGTTATATATGAGGGTATGAGTGGAAAGAGTTATATATGAGGGTATGAGTGGAGAGAGAGATACATGAGGGTATGTGTAGCGGAGATGCAATATTACCCAGGTTATCTCCGCTTATAATCCAAGTGAGACTCAGGAACAAGTAAATAGTAAATCCAAAGGCAGGGTTTCCAGCAGGTCAAATACAGCAATATCCCAACAGCAATCCCAATAACTGGACGACACACAGTTTCAGGAGCATAACTGACAAGCCTTTTACAGCAAGATTGAACTACTTTATTTGACAAACAACACAGACTTATATACACCAAACTTCAATCAGATAACACTTGATTAAACAATAGAAAACTTAAACACATCACCAGTAAAGCAGTATCTAGCCACTTTAATCTGGAGCCAGAAGCAAGGTAGTCAGACTGGGTGGCTGACATAACTAAACAATGGAAGGCTTTAATACACAGAAAATACAGCAGATACACGGATGCAGCTTTATACAGTATTTTTGTAGGGTTGCCTGGTGCCATCCGCTACAGTATGAGTGGAGAGAGAGAGATACATGAGGGTATGAGTGGAGAGAGAGAGATACATGAGGGTATGAGAGAGAGAGAGAAATACATGAGGGTATGAGTGGAGAGCGAGATATACATGAGGGTATGAGTGGAGAGAGAGAGATACATGAGGGTATGAGAGAGAGAGAGAAATACATGAGGGTATGAGTGGAGAGAGAGAGATACATGAGGGTATGAGTGGAGAGAGAGAGAGATACATGAGGGTATGAGTGGAGAGAGAGAGAGATACATGAGGGTATGAGTGGAGAGGGAGAGATACATGAGGGTATGAGTGGAGAGAGAGAGAGATACATGAGGGTATGAGTGGAGAGAGAGAGATACATGAGGGTATGAGTGGAGAGAGAGAGATACATGAGGGTATGAGTGGAGAGAGAGAGATACATGAGGGTATGAGTGGAGAGAGAGAGAGAGATACATGAGGGTATGAGTGGAGAGAGAGAGATACATGAGGGTATGAGTGGAGAGAGAGAGAGATACATGAGGGTATGAGTGGAGAGAGAGAGAGAGATACATGAGGGTATGAGTGGAGAGAGAGAGATACATGAGGGTATGAGTGGAGAGGGAGAAAGACATGGGGGTATGGGAAGAGAGAGACAAGTGAGTGACTGACTTGGTGGAATATTATTTATTGCTCCTTGTGTACTTCTTTTCCAGTGATGCTCAGCCAGACTAATGGGAGACTTTGGCTGGTTGGACATCATGGGAACTGTAGTTAAAACTGCTAGCCAGCAAAAAGTCTCCCATGTTGATGGCTGAGCATCATAGACATAAATAAAACCACTACACTGTTTTACTGCCAAATAAATATCTTTATTTAAAATAAAAGCTCTTGTTGGTCCTTCATCTAAAAATAAAGTTTGTGCTCTCCACAAGAATCCCCCCACCCCAATAATGAAAAATTGGTATGCCTGGAACATACATGTGTAAAGGGGAGGGGTTTATCATATAGCCACGCCCACCTGGGGGCGCCCAAAAAAATCCTGCACCCAGGCGCCCGTGACACTAGGATCGGCCCTGGTGATTTGTCATAAGTGTGATGATTATGGCTTACAGCTCATGAAAACCCCAAATCCACAATCTCAGTAAATTAGAATATTGTGAAAAGATGCAATATTCTCGGCTCACAGTGTCCCACTCTAATCAGCTAAGTAAGCCATGACACCTGCAAAGGGTTTCTGAGCCTTTAAATGGTCTCTCAGTCTGGTTCAGTAGGAATCACAATCGTGGGGAAGACTGCTGACCTGACAGATGTGCAGAAAACCATCACTGACACCCTCCATAAGGAGGGAAAGCCTCAAAAGGTAATTGCGAAGGAAGTTGGATGTTCCCAAAGTGCTGTATCAAAGCACATTAATAGACAATTATGTGGAAGGGAAAAGTGTGGAAGAAAAAGGTGCACAAGCAGCAGGGATGAAAGCAGCCTGGAGAGGATTGTCAGGAATAGGCCATTCAAATGTGTTGGGGACTTTCACAAGGAGTGGACTGAGGCTGGAGTCAGTGCATCAAGAGCCACCACACACAGACGGATCCTGGACATGGGCTTCAGATGTTGTATTCCTCTTGTCAAGCTGCTCCTGAACAACAACAAAGTCAGAAGCATCTTACCTGGGCTAAAGAAAAACAGACCTGGTCTGTTGCTCAGTGGTCCAAAGTCCTTTATTCTGATACAAGCAACTTCTCATTTGGAAACCAAGGACACAGAGTCTGGAGGAAGAATGGAGAGGCACACACTGCAAGATGCTTGAAGTCCAGTGTGAAGTTTCCACAGTCTGTGTTGATTCTGGGAGCCATGTCATCTGCTGGTGTTGGTCCACTGTGCTTCATTAAGTCCATGGTCAACACAGCCGTCAACCAGGAGATTTTGGAGCACTTCATACTTCCTTCCGCAGACAAGCTTTATGGGGATGCTGACTTCATTTTCCAGCAGGACTTGGCACCTGCCCACACTGCCAAAAGCACCAAAGCCTGGTTCAATGACCGTGGGATTACTGTGCTTGATTGGCCAGCAAACTCGACTGACCTGAACCCTATAGATAATCTATGGGGCATTGCCAAGAGAAAGATGAGAGACATGAGACCGAACAATGCAGAAGAGCTGAAGGGCGCTATTGAAGCATCCTGGTCTTCCATAACACCTCAGCAGTGCCACAGGCTAGTAGCTTCCATGCCACGCCGCATTGAGGCAATAATTGCTAAAAAAAAAGGGGCCCAAACCAAGTACTGAGTCCATATGCATGCTTATATTTTTCAGAGGTCCGATATTGTTCTATGTACACTCCTTGTTTTATTGATTGCATGTAACATTCTAAATTTACTGTGATTGTGGATTTGGGGTTTTCATGAGCTGTAAGCCATAATCATCGCACTTATGACAAATCACGGCTTGAACTATCTTGCTTTGCATGTAATGCGTCTATTTCATATATTAGTTTCCCCTTTGACGTTGCATTACTGAAATAAATTAACTTTTGCACGATATTCTAATTTTTTGAGTATCACCTGTATTTGTTGTAAGATAATGTGCTATAATGTTTCAAAAATATGCAACACTACTAAATTACACATGCAAATTACTAGGTTTAATATAACTTATTTTTTAAATGGCATGATTTGTAACTGTATACGCTACTATTCAAAAGTTTGGGATCACTTCGTAATTTCCTTGTTTTCCATGAAAACATAAGTCAAAGAGTTGTGAAATTAATAGGAAATAATGATTTTTTTATTTTTTTTTTAAATATATAAATCTTTATTAAGAGTTTTTCTTTTTCATCACACCTCTCACTTTCTTGTTCCAACAAGAGTGGGTTTTTACCAACCTTCACAAAAAAAAATCTACAGAAGACTTCAAATTGTTGTAGCTATACAGCAAAGTTCTGAAGCACCTCCAAAGCAGTTTGATTGGCTTGATGGGCACTTCTTATGTACCATACAGTCAAGCGGCTCCCAGTACAGCTCAATAGGGTTGAGATTTAGTGACTGTGCTGGCCATTCCATTATAGACAGAATAAAAGCAGACTGCTTCTTTCCTAAATCGTTCTTGCATAATTTGGAGCTGTGCTTTCAGTCATTGTGCTGTTGTAGGAGGAAACTGGCTCCACTCAAGTGCTGTCCACAGGGTATAGCATGGCAAACTGGAGTGATAATCTGCCTTCTTCAAAATATCTTTTACCCTATCCAAATCTCCCACTTTAAACACCAAAGCACCCCCAGAACATCACAGTGCTCCATCATTCTTGAAAGATGCGGTCAAGCACTCCTCCAGCATCTTTTGATTCGGTTCGCCTCAAACTTAGATTTGCCTGTCCATAACTTTTTTATAATCTTCCTCTGCCTGTGTCTTTTATTTTGCTCATCTTAATCTTTTCTTTTTTATTGGAGAGTCTGAGTTATAGCTTCTTCTTTGCTACTCTACCTAGAAGGCCAGCATACAAGAGTCGTCACGTCATATTTGATGTTGAGAACAGTGTTTTGTGGGTACTATTTAATTAAGCTGCCAGTTGAGGACCTGTGAGGCATCTGTTTCTCAAACTAGATACTCTAATGTACTTGTCCTCTTGCTCAGTTTTTCACCGGGGTCTACCACTCCTCTTTCTTCTCTGTTAGAACTAGTTTGCACTGTTCTGTGAAGTGAGTAGTACATAGCGATATAACAGATCTTCAGTTTCTTCACAATCTCTTGCCTGGAATAGCCTTAATTCCTCAGAATAAGAATAGACTGTCAAATGTAAGAAGGAAAGTTATTTGTTTTGGGACATTCTAAGCCTGTAAATCAAACACACAACTTGATGCTCCACATACTCAGCTAGTCCAATGAAGGCCAGTTTTACTTGTTCTTTAAAGGGACACTCCCACCAAAAAATGAAAAGGTTTTTTTTTTTTCTTTTGCATTGTTGATTTTAGATACGTCTTTTGTTGTACATCCTCCTAGTGACTTTACAGCACAAATTCCTCAATTCGGGGGTTGGGACACACAATGCAGTCAGAATTCTGATCATAGACTTGCACTGAATGGGAGTGTAATGTAACCATTACATCACATGGTGGGCAGAGCTATGATCCTCTTTCAATTTTTGTTGGTGTCATTTCCATTGTAGGAGCATGTAAAGCTCACAGTATTGTGCAGTGTATCACAGAGCTCCACAGCAATAAAAGACACAATGTACTTATAAATTGTGGAATAGGTCTGCGAGTCCTGGTCACCTTTTCAGAACGTTTTCTCTGTACTGGAAGGCAAGCAAAAAAAAAAAAAAAATACAGTATAGACACACCTAGTCCTGCCCCACTGATAAGCAGGAGCCAGTAGGGCGACAGGGGATCTCATAACATCGTGTGTAGGATTTGCCACCAGCTGCAACGTGTTCCCTGATCTAAGATTTTTGAGGCTGTTGAATCATGGGAACATTTCACAAAATGGCTCCAGGTAATGAAGCAACAACTTTTGTTTTCCCTTTTACTGAAATAACAAACACAAAACATCTTGGCATCTATTCTACACATATGTTTACTTTAAATTCACAGATAATCTGGTTACAGCTTATGTAAGTAGTAGTGTCCCTTTAATCAGCCCAACTGGTTTCAGATGTGCTAGCATAATAATAGCAAAAGGGTTTTCTAAACATCAGTTAGTTAACACATCAGTTGTGGCTGATAATGTGCTTCCGTATGCCTAGGTAGATATTCATCATTGGCCATTTCTGCATTTCTGATCCATTTGATGTTATTTAAAATGGACAAAATTTGCTTTTCTTTCAATAACAATGACATTTTTAAGTGAACCCAAACTTCTGAACAGTAGTGTAAGTGATCACACAATAATAATACAAAATAAAGTTATAACATTTATATTAGGGCATACAGATAGAGACTATTACATACGTCTTCATCCCTAATTTACTATGCACTGGATGTACATTTCCCACTGTTAGCGAACTTCCATTCCCACAGGATTTTCAAAAGCATATTAATATCGTATAAGTGATCAATCAAAAAGTTAGACGGTCCAGCATCGCAGTGCAGACAAAAAGTAAAGAATACATTAAAAAAATCTTGTGTAACGGACGCTTAATACAAACCTTTAAAGTTAACAAACGAAAATAGCCTAAGTTTGTACGGGTCTATTCAATAAAGAGAACGTAACTGACACAGGGATTTTAAACTTAAGGCCAAAGTAGCAGAGTTTGGCTTCCACGGGGATTGCTCAACTTCTAGATTATCATCAATATAATCATTAATGTATCCATATTGGGAGTTTTGCTTGAACATACATTTCAGTTAGACATTTTTAATCGAAGAAGCAAGTAATGGACCCAGCACTCAAATAGGTTTAGTGGAGCCTCAGGCTTGAAAAAAAAAAAAAAAAACCTTGAGGGTGGAAATGTTGCCTGTGTGCTGAATAAACACCTCCACTAAACCTATTTGAGTGCTGGCTCCATTACTTGCTTCTTCTATATTTGGCGATTTGGGTGGCATCCCGGGACCTCAGCACCTCACCTAAATTGGACTGCGGATCTGAATCTACTTTTTTTCTAGACATTTTTAATAGTCTGCTGGTGCTCCCTCAATTTCTCCAATAAAGAAAAGCATTATGGAACAGACAAAATTAAATCAAAGCTAAATGTAGATTAGTAATCATTTTACAGCATTTAAGATATATTGTTTAACTCCAAGTAAAGTTACATTTTAGAAATTAGTGGTGCAGTGAATACAGTAAGCTTTGAAACCCATCCGAGATAAAGTGGTATTATGTATGGTGATTGGAGATTCACTAAGATGCATTGTGGGGCACAGAAGCATGTGATTGTTACCCATTGCTATGCTGCTGGTCCCCATGCAGCCAACCTTAATGAATCTCTACCATTGATCTATTTCTTACGTCACACAACCAACTAATCTGAGTGTGGATAGACCAGTGATCTGCTGTTTTAATAGAGTTATACATGCATGAAATCACAGATCAGCCAGAGACCAACAACAAAGACAGAAAACAAAAGAAAAAGAAAATTTAAATAAAGTGTCCTTACCACCTATGTAAAACATTAAGCAAAATTGTTTTAGTAGAAGACAAGCCTGGTCGATATGAACTGAATACGAAAAAATGGAAACAAAAGAACAAATCATGATATGAGAAAACAGAGGGGTAGTTTTACCTAGAGCAGTGCTCCCTAATCCTGTCCGCAAGGACCCACAACAGACCAGGATTTAGGGATTACCCTGTTGTGTTTACATAAGAATATGTACACCTGGTGTGGTTCCCTAACCGCTAGGGAACCACACCAGGTGTTATACATATTCTTATTTAAACACAACTGGATAATCTCTAAATCCTGGTCTGTTGAGGGTCCATTAGGACAGGATTAAGAAGCACTGACCTAGAACATGAAATTACAATGGCCTGATGGAACACATGGGAATATGAACTGCAGATTCGGCCAGGAAATGGCAGCGCCCACTATATCTTCACATATTCATTTTTCAGACAGAATTGAAACATTAGTTAAGTAGCATACATTCTCTTGAATATCTCATTTAGAGCACAAGTTCAGAATCTAGAGCATTGTGATATAGAAATATATACCGTATTTGCTCGAATATGAGACGACCCTGATTATAAGACGACCCCCCCAAACTTTGGATATTCCTTTAGGAAAAAAAACTAAAAGCCTGATTATAAGACTACCCTATAGGAAAAAAGTTTAACTTTTATATATTCACATGTAAAGTGCTTTTTCATATTTAATAAAAATTATGATATTAAACAAATGCATTTCTTGTTTTTATTTCCTTTTATGTGTCAATGCTGCCTCTCTCCCCCTCCCACGTTGTCTCTCCCTCCCCCCAAACTTTTCTCTTTCTCTGCCCCCCATTGTCTTTCTCTACCCCCTCCCCCCCTCCCCTTGTCTTTCTCTCTCCCTCCCCCCCTCCTTTTGGCTTTCTCTCCCCCCACTCTCCAAACCTCGTCTTATATTCAAGCAAATACGGTAATGTGTCGGCAGATGAGAACCATTCGGCTCACCTAGTCTGCGCAATGTCTGACAAAAATAGACATGGCTGAAGTGCATTGCATGTAGCCATGTCCTATTTAGCACGATCATAGTATGCCAGCGCTCTTACTACGATTGGATCAGCAAGACTGTCTTGGACCATCAATGGTCATGAAAGGTTTAATTTGCATTAACATCTGTGGGAGGCATTTTGGGCAACAGACAGTTCCTTTAATGGTCCCATTTAAAGAGCAACCGTCAAGCCATAAGTAACTGAAATACATGAATAAGCCCCAATATACAAGCTGTGCCATTAACAAAATGTTCAGTTATTTTACCATTTAGTGGTACATTTAATGGCTGCCATCTTGCCTTCTATTTTGGTTCAGGTTGCTGAATCTCCAACCCAATCCCTGCACCGGTTTAGTTGCCCTTTTCGGAACGCTCTCCAAAGAATCTATAACCTTCTGAAGATACCGTCTCCAGTACTGCGTCCAATACCCCAAGTAAAGTCTCACCAATGACCTGTAGGAAGTTCCATTGGAAACTCCCAAAAAATGTAATGAACCTAAAATGATGAACTCTGGAATTTACTAAAATGATCTTGAGAAAATCTACACACAAGACACAAGGTAGATTGGGACCATGGTCTCTCAGGAACACACAAGGTTAAAAAGTGCGCTGACAATCTACAAATAGCTAAACTATTGGTGGCTAAAGAACAAAAAAACAAAAACCCACAGGCAAGTGGATTGCAGGATACAACACCATATATTCAGCGCCAAGGACAAACCACAATTGCCATCAATCGGAAACATTAGGAAATGCAACCAACTGCATGGTTATTAAAGAGGGAGTAAACCCCCAAATTCATTGTTTAATATATGAAAGGCCAGTTCTATATCATTTTTGAATGACATTTCTGCAAAATACCATTCAAAAGATATGCCATCGTCTTTGTCAGACTGAGGAGAAGTCACTTCATGAAGCTACTAATTCGCCAAAAGCTAGTCCTAGTGTCTGTGTGTCAGTCATGTCAGATGGGTTGGAGGAAAGCATGTGCGATTGGCCAGACAAATGAAAATAAAAACATGTATACGAATGCTACTGCCAACAGTAAGGAAGGATGATGGAAAAGTAGGAGTGAACACTAATGCCAATGTTAATGTAAAATGTTAGGAAGGAGACAGCAGGAGTGAATGGGAATATAAACTAAGGAGGTATGACACTGTATTAAAAGGAAGCAGGCAGCCAGCAAGACAGACCAGATGTCAGCACTGTTGTAGAAGAAGGAGAATCGAACATGCTGAAGATTTAGAATTAAGTTGTTAGTCTGATTCAGCTAATAAAATGGCAGACAACCAGTGCCTCTACGACCCATTACTTTATCCTGGTGTAGTTGCGTAACGTCTGAGGTTGAAGACTTGCATAGCAGAGTCCTCATTGTCTGTATAATTTTGTGCACTAGTGAAAATTCTTGTTGTAATAAAAAAAAGTGTTGAGTCTCAAACTAAATTAAATTTGAAAGCAAAAGTTTAACATCAGATTTTAATTTTATCTGAAAATAAGCTTTAAAAAAAAGCAAACAAACCGTTTAGTAGCCCTTCTCTGAACTCTCTCCAAAAAATCTATAACATTCTAGAGATAGGGTCTCCAGTACTGCGTACAATACTCCAAGTGAGGTCTCACCAGTGCTCTGTAGAATGACATGAGCACTTCCCTCTTTCTAATGCAAAATACCTCTCCCTCATCCGTTAGCATATTCTGCTGCTCTATTACAATGTCTACCTACATTCAAATATTCTGAAATAATTACCCCTGAACCCCTTTCTTCAGATGTTAAGGTTAGGACTGTATCAAATATTCTATACTTGGCATTGTTTTAGCTCCCAAGATGTATTATCTTGCACCATTTTTAATCTTACATAAATCATTTGCCATTTGGCTTATCCCTCTATGAACATCAGATTTTCACTTTATATGAAAATAGGCTTCCAAAAAAACCACAACTAAGTCACATGAAATAACAATGGTACAAACTTACACCTGATGTAATAACTTCAGTAATTTAGTTGTTTTAACAAAGTAGTTCACTGTGTCACTTGCTTTTTAAAAATAAATAAATATTTGACTTTGTTATGTTGGCATCCATACATAATGTCTGCTGGCATATTGTCCAAGATGTTGCCTGGTTGGGATCCATACAGAACATTTATCACATTTAACAGGATGCCCATAATCAGTCCAGTCCTCCTAGCAAATTCAAGATGCTTTTAAAAGGACGGCTGTATCTATATATTTCCATCATTTCGAGAAGGAATGTGTAAAAGTTGGGAAGCACTGATCTTAAATCAGATTTTCTGCTTGTCGAAAAAAAAATATATTTTTTATAGATTTCTGCCTATTTTCACCAGATTTGGACAAGTACCGTATTTGCTTGAATATAAGACTAGGTTTTTTCAGAGCAAATGCTCTGAAAAAGACCCCTCGTCTTACATTAGAGGTCGTCTTATAACCTGACTTCAAATCGAGTTCAGACTATAAGACTGGGATCCTGGTCCCCAGCAGATCTGCAGGGGACCTGGATCCCCCTCGCTAACAGCAGGTGGATGTTTGCGGGATACGTGCGGACATCCTCCCCTGCACGACCGCCGGGACTTCTATGATGAAACCGGGTCCTTCCGACTTCATCATAAAACTCCCGGCGGAAGTGCCGGGCAGCAGCAGGGGATGTCTGCGGTTATCGTGCAGACATCCTCCGGCTGGCCCCGCTAGCCACCAGGGACATTCGGGCAGCAGGGGGATGTCTGCACGATAGTGCAGACATCCTCCATGCTGCCTGACACTTCCGTCTATTATGACGGACCGGCTGGCAGAGAGAAACAGAGGTGGGGGAAAGAGACAGAGACAAGGGGAGGGAGGGGGAAAGAGACAGAGACACAAAGGGAGGGGAGAGAGAGAGAGACACACAAAGGGAGGGGGGAGAGAGAGACACACACAAAGGGAGGGGAGAGAGAGAGACACACACAAAGGGAGGGGAGAGAGAGAGACACACACAAAGGGAGGGGAGAGAGAGAGACACACACAAAGGGAGGGGAGAGAGAGAGACACACACAAAGGGAGGGGAGAGAGAGAGACACACACAAAGGGAGGGGAGAGAGAGAGACACACACAAAGGGAGGGGAGAGAGAGAGAGAGACACAAAGGGAGGGGAGAGAGAGAGAGAGAGAGACACACAAAGGGAGGGGAGAGAGAGAGAGAGAGAGAGAGACACACACAAAGGGAGGGGAGAGAGAGAGAGAGAGACACACACACAAAGGGAGGGGAGAGAGAGAGAGAGAGAGAGACACACACAAAGGGAGGGGAGAGAGAGAGAGAGAGAGAGACACACAAAGGGAGGGGAGAGAGAGAGAGAGAGACACAAAGGGAGGGGAGAGAGAGAGAGAGACACAAAGGGAGGGGAGAGAGAGAGAGAGAGACACAAAGGGAGGGGAGAGAGAGAGAGAGAGACACAAAGGGAGGGGAGAGAGAGAGAGAGAGACACAAAGGGAGGGGAGAGAGAGAGAGAGAGAGAGAGACACAAAGGGAGGAGAGAGGGGGAGAGAGAGAGAGAGAGAGAGACACAAAGGGAGGAGAGAGAGAGAGAGAGAGAGAGAGAGAGACACAAAGGGAGGAGAGAGAGAGAGAGAGAGAGAGAGAGAGAGAGAGAGAGAGAGAGAGAGAGAGAGAGACAGACAGACAACACTAAGGGGGGGGGGGAGGAGACAACGCTGGGGAGAGGGGAAAAAAGAGAGGCAGCATTGGCACATAAAAGGAAATAAAAACAAGAAATACATTTGATATCATAATTTTTATTAAAAAGCACTTTACATGTGAATATATTCAAGTTGAACTTTTTTCCTATAGGGTACTCTTATATTCAGGCTTTTAATTTTTTTCCCTAAAGGAATTTACACAGTTTGGGGGTCGTCTTATAATCAGGATCATCTTATAATCGAGCAAATACGGTAGTATTTTTGAGACAACTTATTACTTAGCTGGGCGAAAACCCAAATTCTGTACAAGACCAGTTATTACAACTGGTGCAGAGCATCAGGATGGTAATACGTATAGACTACAAGGTTATACAGAGAGGAGAAGACTACACGAACCTTGGTCAGATGGGCTTTCTAAACTGCAAGCAGAAAAGGCTCCTGGTATACAGTTATATTATAATATAACAGACTAATTGCACACTTCCAGTAGCAAGCAAACATCAGAAGGTTAAAACGTATATGTTTAATGTCTGTAGCACATCATGAATTTAACATATTACATTATATATTATAATATACATTATATAATCTGTAAAGACCAATTGTGTCTACATCAGGCGTTTAAGGGGAAATACAAACAGTGACAAAAACTGTGTAAGTTAATATGACAAAATGCTTAATAATAATAATATGAGTCAGTGCTTATCATGAAAAAGAGATTTAAGAAAAGAATATCTTTAAAAAAAAAAACAAAAAAAAAACTACTGTTTAATTACAAAACTGTACCTATGTAGGATGCTCTTATAACTCACAAATTATATATATAATATGTGTGTGTAAACATTTCTATAAGTCATAAAAATATATGGAATTACATTGCTGGCTTCCTGTAGGCTGGGGTTAGCAACTTTCCTTTCCTCCTAAAAGCAGTTCCTCTGTACTTTCTGAGCCAGAGGCTGCTGTAAAATACGACAGGAAGAGAAGATGTTAAAGGAAAACTACTTCCCCCAACTTACAAAAATGGCCATTTAAGTTCATATACTCCAAATAGGTCACTACAGCTGACTTGTACGTTTTCGAGCTGTGCAAGTTGAGGCTTTTGCTGACACTACACATACTGGATCCAGGTTTTCCAGCTCACAGTACCCACAACAATCTGCAGCACAGCCATTATTAACAGTGACATTTTGATTAATCCACTGGAGTTAACATAGCAATGTCTGCAGAACTAGCACCGTTGTATGTTTAACCCCTAAGTGACATGACTTTTAGGTTCTGTTTTATCCTTGGTGACATGGGCTTTTCTAACATTTCTGCGGTGTTTTAACTGTAGTTCTTATTTCTCGTTTACTGTACCCACGTAAATTATATATTGTTTTTATTGGCATAAGGGATTTCTTTTCAGATCCCACCATTTTCATAACATCATATAATTTACTATAAAAAAAAAAAAAAAAAACACTTTCTAAATTTTACCTGAAAAATCTTTTACATGCCTGCAAAACGCAAATAAAAAAAAACCTACTAAGTAGATTCTAATATTTGTCCAAGTTTAGAAATAGCCCATGTTCACATGTGTTTGTTGGTTTTTTTGCACGTTATAGCGCAATAACCGAAAGTTCTACTACAATTCTAACCCTAAACTTTATGTTAACCCAAACTCTACATCCAAGTCTAATTTACCTTTTTTTTTTTTTGTAGCGCAATGTTGCTGAATGCCTCTAGGTACAGACTAGCATGAGAGATGTAAGTGATCACTTCCAAAGCTCTTGCCCACAACATGGCAGTATCATTCTGCCCTCCACTACTACTCAGTGTAGTGATTGCATGTGACCTGGGCAGTGAATTTTGTTGTAACTTAATGCCTCGACGTTGAGGCATTACAGTAACGCCACCTGAGCGGTGTTAGTTAATTGCTCGCTTACACCGCTCATTTCACCACAGGTGCCAGGCACGTCCTATGTTGACGACGGAGTTTCTGACTAGACATGCCGGATGCGTCCAATGTTGCAATGGGGTTAATATGCCCCCATGCCCAACGAGAAGTGCATGTACTGTAGCTTTCACTTCTACTGCAAAAAGAGACCTTCATTTCTAGATCCAATATGTAGAGGGAAGCCAGTTAGTATATATCCAATTGACTGAGCCTAACACAGAGTGTCACAGGAATTATGTGACAAGATAATACAGGTCCTGGGCAGGAATAGGCACGATGTCCATACAGGGAGCATCATTGAACTGTTAATGAAAGTCCACTAGATGTCCACAACCTAACCATGATGTGCCTAGCTGGTGTTAGGTAAGGGCGCAATGGAATAATTTATTTCTGAAGATGTCCTTTTAATTGTATGTGTAGAAATGCGGGGTGAGAGCCGCAAAATGTGTCTAATGTTCTTTTGAGTATCCCAAACAGCCGTTACCATTCTGGAATGCAGCTTTGTCGGCTGCCCAAGCAGGATCTTACAACACAAGCGTATTCTCCCTGCTTGATCGTGAATTTACACTTTTCACTGTGTACACTAACCGGGGATCTGATGGTGAACAAACCAGACCCTGCTTACAGTTTAAGAATGGCCGCTTCCACGATGAAATGTATTATATTCTGTATGTTACTACACTGCATCCATCTGTAGACACCTCTCGTAGAACCTCTGTCCTTGTACTTCAACACGAGAGCTTTTAATTACAACCAAGTAACACGTTATGGAAGAAACGAGATGCAGAAAATGTAAAGTCAAACAATGACGTTGGCAGGAAATATGATGTAGATAAAATCAGAACAGAGAGCGTTGTACAAACTGGGATTTGGTAGTAAAGGGACACGATGATAAAGTCTTTAGCTACTTCCTAAAAGAATGTCCAATATGTAACCGATTTAATGGTACTCCTTTTATCTACCACAGAATGATGATATATTAAAGAAACTGTGCATCACCTAACTATTGTGTTTATTGTGAATGTAGAGAATAAAAAAAAAAATGATTGTAAGTTAGCTATATATGGTAAGCAAAATTGCAAACAAATGCCTAAATAAGGAGAAAATGTTGTAAAGGTGACTGGAGGCTCCAGGTTATGACACCCCCTGTGGCTTGATATGCAAACTACACATTTCCCAGTTCATTTGAATCAAGCTACAGGTGAGGTCATAAACTGGAGACTTCACAGTCACGTTTAAAAAATATTATTCTCCTATAATTTGCTTGCAATCTTGTTAACACAATGTATAGATCATTTTCAAACATTTTTTTATTCTCTACATTCACATTAAAAACAATGTTTAGTTGATACAGTCCCTTTAAGCACCAAGACGTGCGAAAAGCTTCAAACTTTGTCTGGCCATATGCTTTTATGAGTGAGCCAAGATACTACTGATTCAATGCTTTGGTTTTGGACGTTTTATCTGCAGCAACTTCCTGTCTTTCTTTAGATTTGTTCAAGGGGGTAATTTGACCCCTAATTTGAAAAGAAGTTGCAACCAAACGATTCTACAGGTGATGCATCAGCCCACAGAGCCAGCTCACCAGCATACAAGAAAGAAGTACAATGTGTGACAGAGTTAGGACATAAAAAAAGGGCTGGTACATACATAGACAGTGTAAAAGCAACAAGAGGAGAGCGGAGAGGAGTTGAAAGGGGGTAATCAAGGCACATTTTAACAGTCAACGTTTTCAAAGTCTATACCAAGAAAATCATGGATTACTCAAGTACACTGAAAGACGAAGAAAAAAAATTGAATTATTCACCTCTCTCAGACAGTAATTTGCTTTTTGGTGCAATGTATTATTTAATAAAGATTATACAACAAGAAAAATAAAGAATGAGAATAAACAGAGGGAGAATAGTGCAAGGCATATTCAGAGCACACTGAAAGTGGAGCCCTTGTGGGGATAATGACATTGGTCTTACAGAGTCTGGCAATTAGCAATCATTTCTATAACCACTAGCTCAGCAGCACAGAGCTAAAATCTTTACTGAGAGAGGAAAATATGCAAGCGCAGACCGCATGCTTGGTGTATATTCGAAAGGCAGCTTGGCAAGCCCAATCACAAATGAGAGGAATGTAATCCACTTACTTGGGAAACCAGTTGAGACCAAGATGCTCCGTTTTAGAGTACAAAATTCTCTCCAGCATCTCATAAAGTGGTCTCCAGGGTAATTGTAAATCTTCTCTTGAAAGAAGTTCTTTCTTCCTAAGGTAAGAGAAAATGTTAATGTTAAGATGAGGTCATACTTTATCGGCCATTAGCTCCGGAATAGTTATTTGCAAATTTGAGGCATTTCCAATTCCAAAAATTGCACACAATCTCAAATTAAAACATGTCTCTCTCTACACACGGACCTTTTATGTTGGACACATCTCCCCAACCATGGCAGTGGCTATATAAAATGCTTGACACTTGTAAAATAAAAGAAATGGTGTTAACAGCAAACCACGTTCATGTGGTTAGAATACATCTCCTCTGACACATCTAAAAATGGAAAGGACAAGAGGTTTGACAAAAACCCAAACAGGGTCAATATGCTGCTGGGTTCTTTGAGTAAAATAACACTGTGGACACAAACTGGAGTTGTATTTTAGATGTCTTAATATAAGGTAGCTGAGCACGGGGCACCCAATTAATATGTGGACGCATGCATATAAACATCTGTTATTTGAAAGCTCTGCACCTTGACAACTTAGTGTTAATGGGTATTATAGGTTGAGTATCCCTTCTCCAGAAATCCATTACAATAAATAAATACGGATTTTGACACACGTTGAAAATTCCACACACACACAGTTTATCCAGTCCCCACAAACTGCGATATAGCCTTTCCATGCTTATTCACATTCTCCCACGGCCACTAACGCTAAAACAATGGCACATGTGCAGGCCTGACGCGCCAATGAAGCCGCATATCACAGTAGAAGTGATTTCATTGCTCTGTTCAGTATTTACATTGATACTACTGTATTTCATGAGAGCTGAAAGGCTTTCATTTAGGTCTTATTGGTGAAAATGATCTGTTATCCAAACTACGTCTAGTCCCAAGCATTTTGGATCAAGGATACTCAATTTGTATAACTAATGTATTTTTGAGACTTTATATTGGCTAACAAGTTCAGCTGTTCCCTCCAACCCATAGATCCAAACCCCATTACGATGCCATGTGCCGCACATCTTGGCTTTGTTTCTATTTAATAAATACAGGGTGTACGTGACACACTACAAAATATTATATATATATATATATATATATATATATATATATATATATATATATATATAAAAATAAATGTGTTAAAATAAATGAAAGCCACTTTAAAAGCTGTAAGGTCTCTTGACCTGAGGGGAGGTGGTCAAATCAATGTATAATTAAAGAGACAGACTATTCAAGGTGTATCCACAGGGATCTGGATTTCCTGCAGAATTTATAATGTACTACTTGGGTTTTGTAGAATGGCAAAAAAAATTATAACTAGAGAATTTAGAGCAAAATTAAATAAACACAGTTCAAGTACAGGTAAAAATGTTCTCTGAAGAGATTGATTAATGCGGACACATTTGCGCCATCATATTAAGCTCTCGTTTTATTACACATTACTAGACTGCGGAACTTTGAAATCAGGGGTGGGAGCTGGAGGACAAAGCTGCCCCCCCCCCCCCCCCCCCATTCCCACAGCTGTTACCATCTGATATGTAAAAGCAAAATCCCCAAGGTTACTCTGTAGCTTTTGCCTGTTTGGCAGCATCCAGAAAAGAAACATGCTGTTCGGGAGATCATAATTTATATACTCTACGTGAATATACCGTGTGATTACAGAAATTAAAGTATTTCTTATTTTACATCATAGTGCATGGTCAATCACTACTCCTAAACCAATGGTAGCTTGTTTTCAGCCTTATTGTGTGGTTTTCCCATTTAACACCAGTGGTTTGTAGTACTACCATGAGTACCAGCTGATTGGGGCTTTGGACCCTACGCAATGGTAATAATATTTTTACCAGCCACATATAACTGACTTGTGAAGGCGATGGAATCAATTGGATTAAATCAATGTGGTTCTGTAGGAGATTTCTACACACATGACATTTACAAACGGCAAGGCAACATAGAAAACCTCCAGGGGAAAACCTGCAAAATGAATGATAAAAAAAAACTGCACTTTCATTTCTATTATGTCACCTTTAATATGCATTTTACAGAGTTTTGTTTTTTTCATTCCTTCAGACTGGAGTGATCCTCTAAAAATAATCCCTAATTAAAAAAGAATAATAAAACAGACGATATGTATTAATGAAGGACTCTGGGGTTTACAAGTTCAGGGTGAATGAAAATTGTTGGAATGACTATAACTACGTTCTGGTTCATGTTTACAGGTCTCAGCCAAAACCTCTACTCCCCCACCTAGGAATTCTGTATAAATAGGCACAGCTACATTTCTAACATAGCGCTTGAATGAATATACTGCTTGCTTTCTAGGTCTATGCTTAATGTATGAAAGAGTATCCTGAAGCATGGAAGCAAAATCTGTTAAACCAAGCAGCCATTTCCAACTTACTTTAAAAGACTTATTAACAAGCGTGCAAATCCTTGCATCATACTGATCTCCAGTTTAGGAATAGTCACCAATTCATACAGCAGCTTGACAAAGAGGACATGGTCTTCTTTACTAAATTTTCTGCCATAGAGTCGAACATACCTGTGGATGAAAAAAACAAAAATACATAAAAAAAAAAAAAAACCCATCGAGAATGTGTAAATCCAACATTAACATTTCACATATGACTTTTCCGAACTGGTATAGAAACCAGATCAGGCAACACAGACCAAAGGCATCATGGGGATTTACAGAGCACTGCAATGTCAGCTGAAGATAAACCTTATTCTTGCTAATGCTTTGCTGTAATCCTGATTATAGTTACCAGCAGAATAAATATTATGGCAGAGAAACATAGCCTGAATTTTACATTTAAAAAATAATTATCCCTCCTTTATGAAGGGTTCACTTGAATAATCGTGGCTGTGGGGCATCAGAATAGAAACAGTCAAAAGTATGCCATGTTAAAAGCCTGTTTATTTTCTATAAAAGAGAAACACGACAAACTGACTACTAATAGTAAACCTGAAAAGCAGACCCGTTTCCCTGCAATGCCCATCTTGTTCATTAATCCTTATAAAATAAGTAGAATGACTTATTTGCCTGTAAATCTGCCACCCCTAATGACATGGCTGCACAGCAATAAACTTCAGTAATGTGCAGTGTGTGAGTGTATTACAAAGCTCCTCAACAGTAAAACGCAAAGTAATGTGCAGTATGTGTGAACGTATCATAGCGCTCCACAAATCAGAGTAATGTGCAGTGTGTAAGTGTATCAGTATGCCACAGTATCACAAATCACAGTAATGTGTGGTGTGTATGAGTATAGCAGATCTCCAAAGCAATACATTCCATAGCAATGTGTATGTGTGGGTCACAAAGCTCCACATTACTATCACAGTGATATGCAATGTGTACCAGAGTCCCAAAGCAAAAATACTTCAAAGGGACACTACCACTTACATAAGATGTAACTAGATTACCTGTGCATTTTAAACCAACACATATATAAGGCATATGCCACTGCTGGGTTTTTCTATGTTTGAATCAATTGCATATAAAAGTAAAAATAAAATCTTCTGCATCGGTTTTGTGAATTTTACAAATGGTGCAACATTCTGCAAAATCTTTCAGCAAGTATCACTTTCCAACTGTGGGCAGAGCCTGCATGATGATGTCATAAGGTACACCACTGCTCTTTTACTGGCTCCTGTGTATCACTATTGGGCAAGACTAGGTGGCTGCAGGGCAGGTGCAAGGATTTTTGCCACCCTAGGCGAACCTTCCTTTTGCCGCCCCTTGGCTCTGCCCCTTACCCGCCTACTTATAACTGCTAGACAACAGCGCATTACTCACGCAAATACACAAGCCACCATTTTTTTTTTGTTTCTTGTTAAAGAAAAAGTACATTTCTTAATGTGTCCCCGTCTATCCCTCTCCCTTCCCATGCCTATCTTCCTCTCCTATCCACCCATTGTATGTCTCTCCTCTCTGTACCCATGTCTGTCCCTCTTCCCCCTCTCCCAGTCAGTTGTCTCTCTCCTCTAACCCCTTACTGTTTGTTTTTTTTGAAGATTCGTGCGTTGCTGGTCTCAGCGGGAAGTACTAGCTCTGTGTGTTAAACACACCCAGAGCTCAGACAGTGCTGCTCACGGTCCTTGCGCACACGGATTCAGAGCACTGGAAATTTGATGTGCTGATTCATAAGTGTGCGCAAGGAGCGAGAGCAGCACTGTCCAAGCTGTGTGTGTGTGTGTGTTCAACGCGCAGAGGTAGTACTGCTCGCAGCAACACACGAAGCCTCACTGCTACAGAAGGCGGGTGCAGACCTTCACCTTGTACCCGGTGCGGTCCACCTGCCTGCCGCAATTGCCCCTGTCTTTTCAGCACGTGGATGCCCCTTTTAAGAAGGCACCCTAGGCTGGCGCCATCCTGGGTGGCTGTGTACGCTTTTTGTTACCTGCCTTTCAACACAAAAAGTACATCTTTCTGGAAGAGAGGAGATTGGCCTGATCAAACAGGATCATAACTCCACCCCTTGTGATGTAATAGTTACATTACCCTCCCATTCAATGCAAGTCTATGGTCAGAATTCTGACTTATAGACTGCATTCTGTGTCCCCAGCTCCAAAGTGAGATACTAGTGCTGTACAGTCACTGGAGTGGCACACTAAAACAATATATTTCACAAAATGGCAGCACCCAATTAATCTTGTTTAGTAAAATATTTTATTAAATAAACTGACATAACAAAAACAAAAGACATATCTGAACTCAACAATGCAAAATAAAACCTTTTCATTTTTTGATGGGAGTGTTGCTTTATAGAAATGTGCAGTGTGTAAGAGTATTTAAGAGAGGCCCAAATATATAGTATAGAATACCTCCCCATGATGCTCAGCCAGAAATAATGATTCTGTGATGCTTGTTGAGCAGAAAGTGAATTGAATTTGTGCAGCCGCTGGAGTGACTGATAGAAGTGGATTACCCTTCCTGTGATGCTGAACCAGCTAAAAGCATCCCGTAATGCTGACTGGGCATCACAGGATTGATAGTCCTCATTCCCCATAAATAAATGACTTTTTATTCCGCTGCCACACATTACTGAAAATAAGGCTTTGAATCATTATCTAAAAGAGTTTCTCAACTCTGGCCCTACAGTACTCCCAGTGGTGCAGGTTTCTATTTACATGAGCACACATTTCTCTTAAAATTACTGTAGGTCTAAAAGACAGACATTGAACCACCACCGGTGCTCATCTGAAGATATACTGGAAACTTGCACTGTAGGAGGTACTTGAGGTAAAGAAACCGTGCTGGCAGAGTATCAGCATATAATTAGCTAGCCACAGACAGTTGGTACGGCATTGTTAATCTTAGCACTTAGGCACAATATAGTTATTATCAGCAGTTTGTAATATAAACATATATATGACCAGCCAAACTTAGTACAGTAGTATGATGCTATCAAAGATGCTAGCTGATCATAATGTGCTGGATAGTCCACAGCAGACTGAAATGCAACATTTTGCTATGGACCACAGTTTATCATGGTGTTCAGGTAGCCCCTGGCCCTCCTCCGTACACTCTTAGCTTCCTTCAAACAGCCCCCTCAACTCATTGCTTCCTCCTCTTACTCTAACACTTTGCATTTTCTATTCCCGGCTTTTTTTGGTTGCTTACAGATAAGTTAACTCCCAGCACTGTAAGTGTAACTTTGTGCCCCCATTTAGAAGGTATTTAACCTGAACATGTGGCCCGAGGAGGAGTTTGGGTGATGCTGCACATTGCAAGTGAAGTGCAGAGTTAGTAATTCATCTTGTGCTTTATTTAGAACTATGAATAAAACAATTATTCAGAATGCTTTGGCAGTGCAGGCCTCTCTATCAACTAATCCAGAGCCATGACTTCTAACTGCATTACAGGTAGCCAGGCCCAGCACTTAACTCTATCAATGATTGTTTTTTTTTTTGTTTTTTTTTTCCCCATGTATAAAAATGGGATATTGCCTTTCAGTGTTAATGTGCAAAACATGGCTTGATTTTAGACAGACAGAATGCATGAAAAGTCAGTTGCCCATTCTATTGTAAAGAGAGTTCAACGTGTCAAGGACTAGGCAGTTGGAACCCTAAACGGCTGCCAGTTTGTCCGTATCTATATTTATCCTGACATCACAAATCTCATAGTTTGACTATCTAGGATTCAACGAAAGGTTCTTCAGTAACATTTGTTAACACTGATTGCAAAACATATGCTGAAACTATATCGGCTGAAACTATTTTAATCCACATTTAAGATACCATTCATGACGGGGCTTGACAAATCCCTGGAGCTATGGCTCCTAATATCCATATTGCTGGCTTCTAACTTTTTTGATTGTTTTACATTGAGTTCTATAGATGTTCCATTTCCCTGGCTCCTAAAAACAATAACCAGGCTCGCTTCTGAATTGGTCTGTCTGGCTACTAAAGTCTACAGAAATGTGTCAAGCCCTGATTTATAACACAAACGTGCCAAAAAAATGTCCTTCCTTTCCAAATACTGGAATCTTTTACACAGACTTTGTTTGGGGATAAATTAGAATCAGGAACCCTGTTTATATATCTGTATCAAAAAATAATCTTCTCTGAAATAATTTTTTTTAAAAACAATCCAAAAACGTAAAATATGGAAAACCAATTACACAATGATGTGGTAAGTGGTAGTAAACCCGATTTTTAGAACATTTGTGGTCGTTCTGGAAAATAGCCATTTTAAACACTTTGGTGTTTCGCTGTAATTTTCCATAGGCATTGCAACATGGACAGATCATACCTCAGTGTTATGGTCAACACACTCTCCTCTATGCAGACCCACCCAGGCCTCCTGGAGACTGAACAACTCCCCCCTGCCAAACCCAATGATAGGAAAAGAAGCTACGAGATGTCTCGAACACTACATCGCTTACCCACCTGGGAAGCACACAAATGTGTTGTGAGGAGGCATTATCTATCAAAAGTGGCTACTTTAAAGAAACACACACAGGAGACCCAGAGTGTTATTGAGGAGAAACATATACTTGAGCGTGAACCCAAAGAACACTTCGCTCCGGACACATAGACAGTTACTCTCCCTCAGGAAAAAACTCTCACAACACAAACACGAAACTGCACAAACACGCCCTAAAAATGAAAGCCTTCTTTTTCGAACATGGCAACAAATGTGGTAGACTGCTGGCTTGAATGATCCAACATAACCAACGTACCACCTATGTTCCCAGAATAAAATCCGGCACAGGCCCCTCACACCATTCTCTACCCAAAGACATATTACACACTTTCACTACACGTCCCTCTATGGCCTACGCCTCCCCGGACAGCCGTTTACTGCGGGCTACTAGACTTGCTAAAATTGAAACCTATCTCCAAGAACACTTCACTTCACCACTCGCACCTGATGCTATAACCTCACTGGAACAACCACTCACTGCCCTGGAACTCTTGAACACGCTTAAAATCTCCAATACTGGTAAATGCCTGGGCCCCAATGGATTCCACTTGGACTATCATAAGAAATTCCAGAATATTCTGGCCCCACATTTTCTCGCAGCATTTAACACCCTTTCCTCTGGACACCACATACATGACCACACGACTTTAGCATACATCCATGTGACTCCAAAAGCAGCAAAAGACAATGAACTCTGTCAAAGTTACCGTATCACTTTTAAATACTGATCTGAAATTGTTCGCAAAAATCCTGGTGCTACGTATCCAAACACTGTTCCTGGATCAAATAGACCCGGATCAAACTGGTTTTATCCCTGGTAGGGAAGGAAAAAGACAGCACCACCAAACTAATTAACATCATCCATATGGCAAAGGGAAGGAAGGAGCCACTAATCCTCTTGTCAACTGACGGAGAGAAGGCATTTTACAGGGTGGATTGGGACTTCATGAGAGCGACTCTGCACCATTATGGTTTTGGCCATAATCTATGGGTGTGGATTGATGCCTTGCAAACTGGCTGCGCGAGTGCGAGTTAATGGGATCCTCAGTGACCAATTTGACATACATAACTGCACTCTCCAGGGGTGCCCCTTATCCCCTATGTTGTTTGCACTCACCCTCTAACCTTTTTTACAGGCACTGCGCACCAATCGCTCGATAAGTGGGTTCAAAACAAAGACCTGAAAATTTAAAGTTGTAGCGCGCGCAGATGACCTCCTTTTCATAGTTTCTCAACCACAAATACTTCACGAATTTGAGGTCTATGGTGCTCTCTCTAACTTAAAGATCAATTAAGTACCACCCATCACAATTACAGGCCAGGTCTTGTCACATATTGCTTCTAATTTCCCTTTTAAAATCTGCTCAGACAAAATATTGTATATGGCATATGGCTTACTCCTGACCTGACTAAACTATACGCACTAAATTTGATCCCTTTCTCAGATTACGTAGAGACCTTAAAACGTGGGATTACACAAACATTTCATGGATAGGATGCATCAGTCATAAAAATGGACCTACTCCCGAGATTGCTATATCTTTTTCAAACCATCCCAGTTGATATCCCTCTAAGCTATTTTGCATCCCTGGGCAAATCGGTTACGCCATATGTATGGTAATAACAAAAAGCCGAGATTGAAATATTCCTTAATCACCGTCTCAAAGAACAAAAGGGGCTTATCCCTATCGAATTTTTACAAATACTATCAAGCCTCACACCTACTGAGGGTACGAAGTATGACCTATATGTATGTATATTATGGAAAATTCTGACTTTGACTTTGAGTTTACATTTTTTCCCCTCCTCCTGTAACTATCACCCATCTCCCTTCCCTACCTACTTACCATATTTAATACAGTAATGGACTATGGAAACAACTAAGAAAAAAAAAAGGCAAATTTGCATTCTGCCTTCGTAATTATCTGGTCAAAACATGGAGGAATTTTTTTTTTAAACCAATAGAATTAGGAGATAATTTAATCAGATTCCACCATACAAAAAGATAGTCTTATCATAATATTTGTAGGGCAGAAACAGAGCTTGCTACACCGATTAGGCTATTTATTGCTAGCAGACGTCTTGCAAGTTCCACCTTGGCTGGGAGTAGTTTAAATTTCAGTTGATAGGTTGTCAACTTATTCATTCAGTCATGTGTTGATTTGTAAGGATTGCACAATACTTCATCTACACAAACTCACCATGAACATTAAACTTACGTTTTAATCAAGTGGACTCTCGGTTTATACCCAGTAAATAATTAAAGCTTGAAAAAAAAAATGATTTACCTTTTACATGAATTGCAAAATGGAGTTCAGCCAACATAAACCCATGAGCTGCATGATGCTTGCAAGACACAGTTTGGCCACTCCAGATATATTTGCTAGTCAAGTGCATCGCTTCTATAACAGATTATTATAAAAAGGTTTTACAAGAAAGATATATGGCCTATGTTCTCTTTCAGCAAAACATAGATTGTACATTATAAAAGGCAGCGGTGGGAAGGGACAACGTGGACATTGTGGACACCAGGTCCATCACATCTACACAACATGTTTAAGAATGATAGAGCGGACCATTCTCAACCATGTCTCTGATCTTATCCCATCTGTATTGAAGGAACGTGTTTAGTATTCCAAAGTGAGGTGACTGGCTATTGTTCTACCATTTTTACTGCACATTAAATACACAAAGTGTAATGTGAATATCTGGATTGTAAATATATTTGGATTCAAATCCGTTTTGCAGCTTCTCCTGATCCTCCCACGATCCAGCATTGAGTGGCAACAGTTTTGGTATATATCAGGGCTTGACAAATTTGATTTAAATATAGGAGCCAGCACCAAACGCTGTGTCACATAAACATATATAAAACTTATATACACTTATGGATATACACCATTCACACAAGCTAACCCACATACATGCACAAAACACTTGCTCACCCACAAATACACACACACACATACTTAATTGCTGACACACACTAACGCATGATTTCACTCTTACATACATGCACAAACACATTAATATCCACTTAAATGCCAACACACACCTAGCCCTGGCGCCCAGTATTTGTCAAGCCCTGGTATATATCGTCCAGGTACAAAGCTTGTGAGCTTCTCCTGCTAACTGGCGAGATACCTCAACTCAGTAGGTTTGTCCTTGCACAAAGTATAGCTGGATTTATTAGCTGAAGTGTTTCTCACCTTTTAGAGAATAGCCACCAAAGCCCCCCAAATGCTAAACTTTTACATTGCAAGTATGACTCGGGACAGCTGTATGCTTGGAGTCCTTCAGATAAAGGCAGGAGGTGGTGTGAAGATAAGATCTTTTCAGGTTAATAGCAAGAAAACTATAGCATTCAAAAAACTGTGCTAAAATGGGATGGATGCTTAGAAAACAGTAAAAAAAAAAAAAAAAAAAACATGTGGTAGGGGATCATTATGGCTACAGGAGTTCTTTTGAGCAACTTTGTTGCAGGAAAAAGGAGTTATGTGTTTAGAGATTTGTATGTGGTAGATTGAGGTCTATCCCCAAGCACTGCACATATTAATATTACAGCAGATGGGTTGTATGTTCTGCTCAGCTAGATTGACTGAGAAAGCCAGCCAGTCACTAAACAATCTAAGCATGAAGTCCTGGTCTATCAGCAGTTTGTGCAAAGATGCATTTTTATAACACAGTATCTGCAGGAAAACTTATGTTTTTTAAAGCTTTTATTAGCTTTTTCTTTTTTTTTTTAAACCTGTGCATCCAATCAGTTGGATGCACACCTACTTCTCTTTCTCTGTAGCCTACATCTGTCCTTCCTCTCCTGCATCCATTACCTTCCGCCTCCCCAGCTGACTCACTCTCTCCATTTCATACAAACATAGAATGTGTTGGCATGTGTATTTGCAGCATGCTCACACCTGTTGGGTAAGCATCATTTTTTACACTCATATTATTTGAGCCTGTGACTAGCTTAGCGCACCGACATTTTTCTTTTCCCTGCTTGCACATATTTGAGATTGTTGGCTCCTCATTGTTTGGTTGCAGCTTGCTGTTAAGGGGTTAATTGGGAGGAGTTTTAATTGCACCTCTTCCAACACATTAAACAGGTTTTGGTAGCCGTATAAACTGCTTTGTGTGCCCTCTAGGTAGGAGGAGAGAGTAGGTTCTCACCCTATTGACACTATGCCTTGATGTGGTGGGTGAGCTTAATTATGAATTAGGAATTTCAAACTCAAGATCAAAGTAGCAGAGTTGGAAAAATTCTCCAATAAGTTCCATTGTTAGTGCACTTTTAGTGCAACACTAACTGAAGCTTACTGAAGGTGGTATCATGCATGGGAGCATAGAATAGGTTTATTGTGAGGTTTGTGGTACCCAGATCTCATTCAGGTGACTCATGTGGTCTATCTTGTGGTAAAGTCAGAACACAGGGTTAAAAAGGTCACATCCAGTGCAATTGTATGTCATAAACATGTGAGGTACAGGCAAATAACTTGCCCAAACACCCATAGAGCAGTGCAACCAGTGCCAGGACCCCAAGTGAATGCTTAGACCCAGGGCTGGTGCTACAAAAAATTTGCCAACTTTGTCATCACATGATGCAGCCCAAGAGCTTCTAATGCAAAAATCTGCATTTGAGTGACTCACAACTCTGGCACTTTAGGGGTCAACAGGGTTAAGTATCTAAAATGCATTTGATAATAAGCACACATTGAAATGAGGAAAAACACACTGTGAAATACATGTTAGTGATCAAGGGTAAATATAAATCAATAACTAAATATATACACTATACAAGGAAAAACCACCCACAGGACTGTAGCTATCAAGTAAACAGAATGCAATCACAACACATGTTTGCATCATCCACTAAAATACACCTGCATGTAGCACTGAGAAGATAAGTTAACTCCCAAGATCACACAAAAAAAAAAAAAACATTTTTTTAAATAAAATAGCCCAGGGCTTGACAAAATCTGGGTGCCAGGTCGCTATGGTGACCAGAAAATGAGACCTGGCGCCCTGGTATTACCATTCACATGCCTTCCCTGGCTTCAGATAATTTTTTTCTCTCTCCAAGGAGATGACACAGAAGCTAAATACAGAGTGCAACACGAGGTGGTAAAGTCTATGCTGTCTGCACAGACTGCTTGCCGCGGTCACATACTGGCACCCAGCGGGACTGCTCCTGAAGATGGTCTGTGTGAAAGACACAGACCGGGCTGGAGTAGACATGACCCCCTCCTATGCAATTAGGTAAAGCAGTATTTGACTACGTGAATGTGTAACTGTATGTTTATGACACAGTGTCTGCATGAGTGTGTGTGTGTGTGTGTGTGTGTGTGTGTGTGTGTGTGTGTGTGTGTGTATGTATATATATATATATATATACATACATACATACATACACACACACACACACACACATATATATATATATATATATATATACACACACACACACGTGTGTGTATGTGAATATATATATATATATATATATATATATACACGTGTGTGTGTGTGTATATACGTATCTGTGTGTGTGTGTGTATGTGTATATATATATATATATATATATATATACACACACACACACACACACACGTGTGTATGTATACGTGTGTGTGTGTGTGTATTTATACACGTGTGTGTGTGTATATATATATATGTTTCTGCGGTTGTCTAGCTCATATATAAAAGTACACACTCTAGAACTATACAAAAAGTATTAAATACATGTCAGCAGTGACATCACAGCATACACAACATGTAGTAATTGGTATCCGCTGAACAGAAAGCCAACTCCTACATGGATTCAAAGAACATTGTTCAAAATAAAGAGACATGCAAGGCAGTGGTATAAAGGAACTGAGAGCAAGGAGTTCAGCTGCCCACATAAGGTGTTAACAGTTTCATGGTCAAAACAGAAAACGCCAAAAACAGAAAAGTTGTTAAAACATCTTAAAAATTGCAAAAGGTTAGCATTCAGATAAATGCTTATATTGCTTGTGAAACCCCCAAACCCCCCAACACAAAGTGGGGGAGCGTTTCTCTAATGGTGGTGCAAGTGTAAAATACTTTGAAACGCCAATTCATAAAGTGCTTAGTGACAGAAATATAGCAATTGTGCCAAACGTACATTTCATGCAAAATTTGTGCATGAAATTCCTAATTTAGCACCAAATATACACACCTAAAAGTAAGCTAAAAAATATATATATGACATATGATTTAAATAACCTCGAAAGAATATCTAGAGAACAAGCTTTTATACATTCCAATTTGGCGTGAACACATCATCAACTAAATACACTCCATTAAGGTTGCACACGCCGCTAACATCGGTACGGTAATTGTTTCTCACTTATGCCGACAACATAACAATGCATTGAGAAATCATTACATAGAAAGTTAGAAACCACGTGATCTATCCCGGGCCTTGGATGCCAAATCCCGACACCTTTCTTAATTTGATTATTTTACATAGAACACTATGGATACATCATCTTCCTCGTTACCAAACATAATTAACTCCAAAACTGTAAAGTCTACCATAACCTATATGTTTACTGGACGCTATATGTTCATGTGTGCCCTTTATTAGCTTTTAAAAGCATAAACAATTATTGCGTGCAATATTTGTGAGGCGGCTACATCAGTTCCTCTAACAGGCCAATGGACACTCATACATTGGATCTTAAGTCTATTATAATATAGTGGTTTATTAAAATGGCACTCCATCACCTGAACATCAGTTATACTGTAAATGAGAATAAAAAATAAAATAATTACAAATTATCCATTTATTAGCAAAATAGCAATGAAAATGCATAAATCAAGAGAAAAATAGGTTTTTTAATTCACCTATGGTTTCCCCTGTGGCCCCACACTTAAAACACATTTTCTCTCAAACATTTTGCTTGCGAATCTGCCAACACATGGCATACATATGTTTTTAAACTCTACATTCACAGCATAAACAAAGTTTAATTGATGGAGTGCCTTTAACTCTGTTCTTATTAGACCTGGTCCTCACAGAGTTTACTAGTGTCTCCAATTGACAAGCAATGTGTGAAGTATTGGCCAACCCTGCCATCAGTTGATATGAAGCAATGAATTAATACTAATTAAACCCTGGAAAATGTGACTTCAGGAAAACATGTTGAACCGCACGACCAGCTCCTGTTACAGTTTCTAGGATCATCAGTGTCACAAGGAAACACGCATCACACAAACAGGAGAGGATGACTGTGCAATATACAACACTCATGCTTTGCACAATATCACAGTGTAATCTAATACAGCAGACAGGGCCAAAGAGGATTTAAAGACAAGACCCATGATGATTCTTGGCCTTTCTCGCTGAGAATTATAGGAGTTTTAGTCCAATATCAAGTGATCCTCACTTTAGACACTCCTGTTACATGGAGTCTCTATTGAAGGTAAACAACAGCATTTCAGCTGTTGTAAGTTTGCAACTCCTATCACCCTCACCACCTTAACAATTCAGCAGACTTTAATAATAATAATACATTTAAAAAGTTAAACCATTAAAATAGAAGTTAGAAGGTAAAATGCAAAGCCAGACAACAGCAGATGCACACAATGACGCAGTCATACACACATACAATCACAGTTACACAGTCACACACAGTCATAAACACATACAGTTACACTCACATCGACAGTCACAAGCCAGCCGCTTTTGATTATTTTTTATTATTTTTATTATTTAAGAAAAAAAAGTGTATTTTTCAATGTGTTCTCCCTTCCTGGTGAGGGGGTCACTTCTATTCCAGCCTGGTCTGCAAGGCACAGACTATCTTCAAATGTCATCCTGCTTAGCGCCAGGATGTCGTGCGACACCCGGCGCTCTGACTTTAAAGCGCAATGCAAAAGGGGCGGAGCTTGTAGTGCGTGCAGTTTTCATGGCATTATACAAAAAAAAAAAAATACTGCTCCACAACAATCCTGCGTGATACAGAGATCTGTTCCATTAACTTCGGCTTTGATATTGCACGAGTGTCAAATCAATCAGAAATACATGTGGATTTAATTAGTGAAGTGTGCTATATATTATTATGTGCTTCTATCAATACTAAGGATACAAACAGGGCAGAACAGAGCTGAAAGTAACCAATGTAAGGTGTGAACTACAGACAATTTACACTGAACAGACAGATACAGTATGGCGTTTGTTTTAGTTGTATGTCCAACTTCCAATTCCTACTGTGTCTTATTGCCAACCTAGACGAAATGTGTTTATTTAATACAGTCGCACTAAAAACGCATGAGAGAAAATTCCGTGATGGCCAAATAAGGAAGGAAAGCTATGCAATGCGGTGCCGGGTATGCACGCGCTGCATAATAAATGGGGGCAATTTCACGTAGCTCCCTTTCTGTGTATTGCACAGCTGTTTAATTTATGTAATTTATTTTCACTTGAAAACAATTTACAGTTCTTGTAGTTTTGTACTGAAAATAAATTAAACACGGCCCTTTTAACCCAGGGCTTGACAAATTTAATTTGATTCTAGGAGCCAGCAAAAATTTTTAGGAGCCAGACAATCACGCAAACATACACGCAAATCATAAACACACACACCAACCCACTTCACATATACACCAAACACACACCAACCCACTTCACATATACACACACACACACACACACACACCAACCCACTTCACATATACACACACACACACACACACTTCACATATACACACACACACACACCAACCCACTTCACATATACACCCCCCCACTTCACATATACACCCCCCCCACTTCACATATACACCCCCCCCCCCACTTCACATATACACCCCCCCCACTTCACATATACACCCCCCCCACTTCACATATACACCCCCCCCACTTCACATATACACCCCCCCCCCCACTTCACATATACACCCCCCCCCACTTCACATATACACCCCCCCCCCTTCACATATACACCTCACATATACACCCCCCCCACTTCACATATACACCTCACATATACACCCCCCCACTTCACATATACACCCCCCCCCCTTCACATATACACCTCACACATACACACCTCACAAATACACACATCACACACATATACACCTCACACATACAAAAGTTTATTTTTTTTTCCCCCTGTCTTAACTTGTGAGTGCTGGGTGTCGTCACTTGACAACCCAGCACTCATCCGAAATAGCAAGGAAGAACGGCTGCAGCACGAATGTTCCTTCCCTGCTGCCTTACCTCATTGCAGGGCTGGGGAACATTCGTGCTGCAGCCGTTCTTCCTTGCTCTTTCGGATGAGTGCTGGGTTGTCAAGTGACGACACCCAGCACTCAGACACACGTTGCGCGAGGGGGCGGAGCTTACTGTCTGCGCGATCCGCACAGACTTCTCCCCCTCGCGCTGCAAAAATCCACTAACACACGAACGGCAGCAGCAAGGGGGTCATGTAGGGAACGGCACCCGGGCGCCAGGCTTAATTTCCAGGTCGCCATGGCGACCTGGCGCCCGGGGTTTGTCGAGCCCTGTTTTAACCCAGTGATGTCCATTTTTTACTTAACACTTTTTTTCCGGTTTCTATAAGATCACACTAACATTTATTTAAATGCACCAACAATTTGCATAGCACTAGGTACAGAGCATAAAAGGGGGATTACATACTAAATTAGACAAACAAGAACAGACTGGTACATGAAAGAGAGCCTTGCGCGCACGCTTAGTGTTGAGAAAAAATACTAAATCAATAAGAATGTTTTTTTTTTCATGATGCAGTAAAAAAATAATAATAATAATAATTCTTAGCCTGTAAAAAGATCTGGCCCTTTAACAACCCTGCTTCAATTAGAATCATGGCTGCCTTACTCCTTTATTCTATGAAGTGAATGAAAGTAACTAGATACTTGTCATTTAAAAAGAAGAGAAAAAATTAATAAGAAAAAAAAAATACAAAGATTTTATTTCACACCTTTTACTTCTGGTCGTCACAGAAAAATGCTGTCCATTCATAGTGAGGTAACAGTGCACATAAACAACTAAAAATAGAGCACACAAATATCAGCTGATGAAGAAAGTAAAAGTTTGCGACAAACTTTTAATCCTACTTGTGGGTAGTCCTTCCACAAACATATGACTTAGCACAATCCATTCTAACAGTGACAGTGCAAATGCTTGGGACTCAACACAACTAAAAGGAAACACTTCAGGCCGGGCAATAGGATGACACATACAAAATAATAGCACCTTGTAATAACTGACAGTATTACCACACATCTAAATTACTTCAATTACATTGTAACACAGAAAGCAAGTATATACATTGCTAAAGCACATAGGAATATACTTTTAATAAATATTTTGGATCTAGAAGATTCATTTAATTCCCAGAGCGTGTGCTAAAAGTGCTGAGTCCCACGTAGAGAAATGCACTATTTAAAAACTAATTATAAAGAATTTGTTTCATGAAAGAGAATACTGGGTTATATTTTTGGATACTAGACAGTCTTTGATTTGACAGTTCATTTATCTTGATACCTGAGATATGATACATTGCAGGATAAATGGATGTACAATAAAATGCTAAACCACATGTATGTAAACTAGTGTGTTAACAGTGACATTTGATTCAGGGGCACCACTATTTAATTCATATTTCATAGCTGCGCAGGGTAAACGGAAAATTACAGATCTAAATTTCACAGATTATTGGCCTGGCTTACACATTTTTATGAGCATCCCTGAATAATGTGCTGATGGGGTCAGCCCAAAATTAACTAGTATTTTACAAACAAGATTAGGCCTTTGTCTATTTTGGATAAGGCTTCTCTAAAATAAGAGATGCATGCAAAGGTCACAGTGATAACAGACACACAAAAATGCACAAGTCAAAGAGTGACAATCACTAAGTCACTAAGAAAGCTGATAATCACACAGGCTTCACATTTATTCACACCGATTGTTAAAAACTACATTTTCCCTTTGGCTGGTTGTGCAAACCTTTGAAATGATGGCCACCACAGCTGGAGTGTCAAGGATTTGCCAGAATCCCCAGTGTATGTTAATATTTGCACATTTATTAAACAGAAGGTCACACACATGTATCTTGCAAGAGGCAAGTATGCATTCAGAACATTACACAAATAGCAACGTTAAACCAAAACATGTCCACTATCATGTAATATCACCCATGCACGAAAGTGCAGAATAATCTGATGCGGCACACAAACATTTAGAGGTCATATACACATGCTTGAGGTGCCAGTCACAGGACATATGCGGGGCTTTTAATCTGGATGTGCCTACTAGATCTAAGGACTGGTACACTTATTTTAGACTCAGAATCAAGAGTATTGAAGAGTACCACACTAGCCTCTGCCCTGGGGATGACTGTAATCTGAATACTTCCAAATACTTCACAACATATTTTGTATGTTTGTAAGAGGCGCAAATAATATAATTTTTTTTTTTTTTTTTTTTACATAATATGGGTGATGACCCAACCAGATGACACATATACACAAAAGGACATTAAGGATTAACCTTTGGCACTCTGGCTGAACTCAGCCCGTCTGAGCATAATGGGAAGTGCAGTCCTCCACAACAGCAGTGCCAACGATTAGCCAGCACTGCGTTACATCATGGGTGACACCAGGATCACCCACTTCATCCTGTGCCACAGACACACACACACAAAGGGTGGACTCACGTGGTGAGTTTCCGGGTCCAGTAGAGTACCCCCGGCCAGAGTTCACGCAGGTGCACGGCCCGGCCCAGGCTGCCTTTGATCTGGGCCAGAAGCTCGTTAGACTCCCGGTCCAGCCGGTCCGCATAGGGCAGTAGCCGGTTATACACGAGCTCTTTTTGGGGACTGAATCCGAGCTGTGCGGCCCTTTCCTGCCCCCAATTTCCCATCATATCAGCCGCTTATTTGAAATCCCCCTCTCGCCGGCCTGGTTTGTTCTTCTAGGTCACTACACCGGCCTTTCACTCTGACTCCTTCTCCTCTCTCCCAACTCTCACTCAGGCTGCCGGTGACGAAGCAACCGATGGGCGGGCACAAACGTCACCAGTGACTGCTTCAAAATGTCACTTCCGCCCCTCTTCTGCTCCGTTATGGTTGACGTCGGTTGGGGGTGTGTTCTTTGGGCTGTCAGTGGTAGTTAGTGGCAACTTTCAGGAGAGACCTTGCCAATGTTTGTGTGTGGGTAACGGCAGTGGCACGTGACGTGAGGTCACTGGAAATGGTCATGCTAATTGGAAACTATGGAAGTAGAGCATGAAGCTGTCCTGCCTTAGCTAACACTTTGATTGGATTCACTAAACGTGAACTAAAAAATCAGACATTAAACAACTGACAGCCAAAAATAAAGTAAAATGTTTAAATTGGGGATATTATCATGTTTATAATACAAATGTTTTTGGGGGGTTTTGTATGATTTTACTGTTGGAATTTTTTTTTTTTTTTTTTTATCTTCAATTGGACCAATATGATATCAATGCAGATGTGTCATACACAAACCCCTCTATCATATATTACAAAATGGTATGATTTTACTGTGGGAATTTAAAGATGTAGAGCTCCTAATATCAGCACACTGATTACAAATGGACACTTTTTAAAACTATGATTAAGCGTGAGTACACGCGAAACGCGTAAGGCCATTTACTTCCAATCTATGCCTTGCTGCCTTCATCTTCTGTATTTTTGATCACCTGCCAATAAATCACTATTTCATTTTTTTGGAACTGGGAGTGCAGACATCGTTCTTTCTTTTTTCTCTTGTTACTCCGTTTCAACAACGAGGTGGAGCACCCATAATTACATGGATTACCATTTAGGAAGCATTATCGACCTCATTTGGAGTGGAGCCGGTGTGGGAGAGAGACTTCTCTGTCTCTCTCTTCTCTTTTTTGACTTTTTAAAACTTTCTAAACAATTTTTTTTTTAAATCTCAAATTGGACCAATATGATATCAATGCAGATGTGTCATACACAAACCCCTCTGATATATTACAAAATGGTATGATTTTACTGTGGAAATTTAAAGATATAGAGCTCCAAATACCAGTTTACTGATTAGAAACAAACACATTTAATTAATTACATTTTGTTTTACATCTGCCATTGGACAAATATGATATAAATTCAGACGTCATACACACACCCAACTATGAAATATTACAATATAGTATGATTTTGATGTGGATATTTAAAGATGTATAGCACCAAATACTAGCCCACTGATTACAAACAGACAATATTTAATAATTAATAAAAAATAAAAAAAAGTTTAATCTTCCATGGGACCAATATGATATCAATTCAGGTGTGTCATACACATCCCCCTCTATGATATATTACAATATGGTATGATTTTACTGTGGGAATTTAAAGATCTAGAGCAGGGCCGTCTTTAACGAGGGGCAAACGGGGCAGCTGCCCCGGGCCCACTTACTCCTGGGGGGCCCAAGGCAGCTGCCCGGTGTTCCCACTGCCCCTCCGTAACTGCACCTGCACTATGCGATCACCACTGATCGCATAGTACAGGTGCGCCCAGCGTTCTCTCCTCTCCCCGGCTCCCTCAGCGGGGAGACGGAGGCAGCATGTGCTGAGTGTGTGTTAAACACACTGAGAGCTCAATCCATGCTGCTCGCGCTCCCCGCGCGTAGTAGTGACGCAGAGCATCGGAAATACGATGCTCTGCGTCATTACTACGCCCGGGGAGCGCGAGCAGCATAGATTGAGCTCTCAGTGTGTTTAACACACACTGAGCACATGCTGCCTGCGTCTCCCCGCGCTCCACTCACGTAGGAGAGAACACTGGGGTGGGGAAGGAGAGAACAGTGGGGAGGGGAGAGGGGATAGAGAGAACAGTGGGGAGGGGAGGTGGGATAGAGAGAACAGTGGGGAGGGAGGATAGAGAGAACAGTGTGGAGGGGAGGTGGGATAGAGAGAACAGTGGGGAGGGGAGGTGGGATAGAGAGAACAGTGGGGAGGGGAGGTGGGATAGAGAGAACAGTGGGGTGGGGAGGGGAGGTGGGATAGAGAGAACAGTGGGGAGGGAGGATAGAGAGAACACTGGGTACTCGGAGATAGAGAGAACACTGGGGAGACAATGGGGGACAGAGAGAACACTGGGGAGGGGAGATAGAAAGAACACTGGGGAGGGGAGATAGAAAGAACACTGGGAAGACAATGGGGGACAGAGAGAACACTGGGTAGGGGAGATAGAGAGAACACTGGGGAGGGGAGATAGAGAGAACACTGGGGAGGGGAGATAGAAAGAACACTGGGGAGGGGAGATAGAAAGAACACTGGGGAGGGGAGATAGAAATAACACTGGGGAGACAATGGGGGACAGAGAGAACACTGGGTAGGGGAGTTAGAGAGAACACTGGAGAGGGGAGATAGAATGAACACTGGGGAGGGGAGATAGAAAGAACACTGGGGAGACAATGGGGGACAGAGAGAACACTGGGGAGGGGAGATAGAGAGGTTAATGGGGGAAAGAGAGAACACTGGGGAGGGGAGATAGAAAGAACACTGGGGAGGGGAGATAGAGAGAACACTGGGGAGGGGAGATAGAAAGAACACTGGGGAGACAATGGGGGACAGAGAGAACACTGGGGAGACAAAGGGTGTCTGTGTATGTATATGTGTACGGGTGATTGTGTGTTTAAGACTGTGTATTTCTGTGTAAGTGTGACTGTGTGTAAGGGTGTGTATAACAGTGTGTGTATGTAAGTGTGACTGTGTGTGTAAGTGTGACTGTTAGTGTCACACAAGCATATATATTTTTCCAGTAAAAATAAATAAAATGTAAGTGTGTGACTGTGTGTAAGGTTGTCTAAGAGTGTGTGTGTGTGTAAGTGTATCTGTAAGTGTGACTGTCTGTAAGAGTGTTTGTGTATTTTTGTGTAAGTGTGACTGTGTGTAAGGGTGTGTATAACTGTGTATGTAAGGGTGACTGTGTGTGTAAGGGTGTCTGTGTAAGTGTATGTATATTTGTATATGTGTCACGTGAGGGGGGAAATCTCCGCCCCCTCACAGAGCATGTTAGAGCACCGGATGTCCGTGACATACCGGTGCTAAGAACACATGGAGCCACGCACAGAAGAAACAGCCCCTTCCCTGCAAATGTAAGGTAAGTGAGCAGGGAGGGGGACAAACGAGTGTGTGTGTGTTTAAGTTTTATAGTGTGTCTATCTGACTGTGTAAGTCTGTGTGTGTAAGTGTGTCTATCTGACTGTGTAAGGTTGTCTGTGTGTGAAAGTGTGTCTATCTCACTGTAAAGTTGTCTGTGTGTTAGTTTGTCTGTGTGTTAGGGTGTCTGACTGTGTATGTAAGTGTGTCTATCTGACTGTGTAAGGTTTTCTGTGCAAGTCATATATATACATACACACACACACACACACACATTTAATCTAAATATTATATAAACCACCTATACATTACACACACACACACAGCAAGTGTGTGTGTTTATTTTTTTGTAGGGAGGTATTAGGGTGGAGGGTGTGATTGCATGCCGGGAATGAGGGGTGGGGTCTAGGGGCCCCAAACAAATGTTTGCCCAGGGTCCAGTCAATGTTAAAGACGGCCCTGATCTAGAGCACCAAATACCAGCCCATTGATCAGGAACGGCCACTATTTAATAATTCTACATAACTGTAAAAAGAATTCTCAGACTTGACCAATATGCTGTCAGTGCAGCTGTGTCGTACACACTCCCCTCTATGATATATTACAATATGGTAAGATTTTAATGTGGAAATTTAAAGATATAGATACCCAAACAGCAACCCATTTATTTGAAACTGACATTTTTCAAGAATTTTAAGTAATGTAAAAATAAAATCTCCCATTGGACCAATATGTTGTCAATGCAGATGTGTCATGTGCAACTCCCTCTATAATATCTTAAAATATGGAAATTTAAAGATATAGCGCTCCAAATACAAGCCCACTGATTACAAACAATCCGGCTCAAGAGGAGGGATGGTACTGCAGGGAGCGGAGGATGCTCAGAGCATGTGAAAATATCCAAAGGTGTTCCAACATGAGAGAGAATACAAAGAGTGGTCATATAACAGTCCAGAAGGTCGATGCAGGTGGCACAGGTTCAAAGGCAGGTAGGCAATTCCAAGTCAGGGGAACAGCAATACGGGATGTCAAATATAGCCAGTGGTGGGATTCATCCGGTTCGTGCACATTGAGACAGTCATGATCGGGCAGGAGCTTTTACTCACTAACGTCAAGTCATTTCCGGCAGCTGTATACGATGCGTGCAGGAAGCACTGTGGAGGATACGGGCAGCTAGCAGCATCCAGGTACTGGACATATTAACGAGCAAATTATCAGTGGCATATTAATCATCTAATTATCAGTGGCATATTAAGCAGTACATTATCAGTGGCATATTAATCATCTAATTATCAGTGGCATATTAATCATCTAATTATCAGTGGCATATTAAGCAGTACATTATCAGTGGCATATTAATCATCTAATTATCAGTGGCATATTAATCATCTAATTATCAGTGGCATATTAAGCAGCAAATTATCAGTGGCATATTAAGGAGCTAATTATCAGTGGAATATACTCGTTCTAGGGGTCCTCTAATGCAGCCCCCTAGACATGGCTGGGGTGCCCAGGGTCTAATAAACTAGACCCTGGGCATTGGTGCCAATGGCACTCCTCTAATGGAGCCCGCTGGACATGGAGGTCTGGCCCGTCTGCAGCTGCAACAGCACCCCCGAATCCCCCCCCCCCCCCCCTCCGCACTTGTAACAGTGTCGGGAAACTAATCCCTCCCTCCTCGACCCTGCGCGTTAAGAAAACCTTTTTTTTTAACTGATGTTTTCAGGTACTCTCTGAAAACATCAGTTAAGAAAATGTGGAAAATTGCAGGGGCATTACAGAGTCCGAAAGGCATAACCATAGTTAGTGACAATCGTAGTGTCCATATCTGCTTCTGAATGCCATCTTCCATTCATCACCACTCTTAATGCAAACTAAATTAAAGGCTCCACGAAGGTCGATCTTGGAAAACACGGAGGCAGTCTTGACACGATCCATAAGTTCAGGAATCAATGGGAGTGGGTAGCGATTTTTTAATCTTAGTATTATTTTGTTCGCGATAGTCTACACAAGGATGTAGACTACCGTCTTTCTTACCAACAAAGAAGATGCCAGCTCCAGCTGGAGAGGTAGATGGGCGGATAAATGCTCTCCTTAGATTGTCTTCAATATATTCCTTTAATTGTAATGATTCAGGTTCTGACAAAGGATAAATCCGACCAAAAGGAATCAGGGCTCCTGGTGACAAGTCGATGGGAAATAATATGGCTAGTTAGGGGGTAATTGTTCTGCCATCTTTTTGTCAAATACGTCACGAAAATCTATGTATTGAGGAGGAACAAGAGTTTGATCTGCAGCTTGTCTTGACATAAAAGTATTGGTTCTGTGGGATAGAGACAGTGGAGTCAACAGAACGTGGAGATGAAGGTTAATGTCCCTGTGGCCCAGAGGAGAAGGAACAATGTCAAAGTTTTTCAGTATGAGCGGATCCTAGGAGTATCAATAAAGGAATGGTTTCTTCTATGACTGGGCCGGGTCTGAGAGGTGAGCCATCAACGACTTGGATGTAGGTAGGAGTAGATTTCAGACATACTGGAATGCATAACTGGTCAACCATGGTTTGATCGATGAAACAACTGCTGGCTCCAGAATCCACAATAGCAGAGAGGATTATAGAATCATTGGCCCACTGAAAAAATAGAGAAACGGAGAGGTGAGAGGGGCCAATGACAGGTGCAGAAACTCTGGGTTCTTCTGCCTTACCTCAGGGTTTGCGAGGTCGGCGTGGGCAGTCACGTAATAGATGACCAGACTGACCACAATATAAGCAGATTGTTGTTACGTCTATAGGTCCTTTCGGTTTCAGACAGAGGTCCAAGAGCCATTCCTAGCTGCATGGGTTCTTCAGTACTCAGAGGTGTAGAGTTTCCCTCTGAATATCCAAAGGTACGTCTTGGGGGTGGACCTGTCACCCCTGCTCGTTCTAATCTCCGCTCTCTGAGTCTCCTATCAATCTGTGTAACCAATAGTATCAGGGCTTCTAACATAGGAGGAATACCCACTCGAGCAAGTTCATCCTTAACTTGATCAGACAAACCCAACCAGAATTGATCTAAGAGAGCTGGTTGATTCCATGTACTTTCAATAGCCAATACCCTAAATTCAGAAACGTAATCTTCGGCAGGCCTTTTACCCCGTTTTAAGGCCCAGAGGGAAGCTTGGGTGGATGATATACTGAGAGGATCGTTGTATAAATTATCCATAGCTTGAAGGAATGTAGGCCAGTAGTTAAGTAAGGGACTGTTGGTGCGTAATAAGTGATGGGCCCATAATTGGGGTTCACCAGAGAGCAATGAAATAATGGTTTGAATCTTAATGTAATCTGTGATTTATGTTCTGGGTCCAACTTATAGGGCAATAACCAAAAATAGTCTTTTGTTCTTTTTCACCTACAGTGACCTTTTGACCCCAACCCGAACCCTAAATTTAACATTAACCCTAAATTTAACTCTAACCCTTAATTTATTCAAATTTTATTTTTATTTTGACCCTAACCCTTATGCTAAGCCTAATTTAATTGTGTTTCGTGCTCAATAGCACGAAACGCGTCAAGCATGGGCATTGAGCCCTTTTCTTGTTGTTTCTTTCTTCACTGTTTTTACTTCTATCCATAGAAACTGATCAAGAAGCTTGTTTTATAAACATGATATGTAAAATTAATGATAGGCATTTCAGCATTTTAAACTTATAAAAATCCATTAAATGCGGCCAGAAATAATATGAAATCAGGGTTTCTAATCGCAGCAGGAGTTTTTAATATGGTATTGGATGTAAAATGAGATTTAAAAACGACAAAAGGCAACATATGTCCAAAGGATATAGAAAGGCAATCTAAAATATTCCAACAAATTATCAAAGACGAAGGTTTATATGATATTTGGAGATCTTTTAATCTAGAAAAACATGATTTTACACATTTTTCTCAAGTACATTTGTCATATTCCAGACTCAATCTGTTTTTGTGTAATCCATGTATGATAAAAGAAGTGGATAACATATTTATAAAAGAATTAACAAGGACAGATCTCAATGCAGTAATTATGTGTACTTATGATAACAATTGAAGACTCCAACATATCATTGGAGATTAAACAACACAATACTACAGAACAAGAAGAATTTAGAGCATATAGTATGACAAAATTATTTTTCAAAGAAAATATACCCACAGATATTCAAGATTCCAAAGTGGTGTGCAATAAATATAAAAATAAATATCGAGGCCATGGAGAGGAAGACCTGAGAGCTACAGTTGACAGAACATTTACATTAATTTAGAAAATTTATTGAGAGAAAATAAACAAAATCCTTTAGAAGAAATATCAAAACAAATAATAGAAATTAAAATGTGAATTCTCAACATATGTATAAAATAAAAAAACATCAAAGCAATGTTGGTTATTACAAGAGTAATAAAGCAAATAAATTACTATCTAATAAACTAAAAAAAGCTCAAGGAAGAATCTATAAGATAAATGAGAATAAGCATATGTATTATAACCCTCAAGAAATAGGAGAGGCCTTCTCTAGATACTATGCAGAGTTATATAATATCAAAACTTAACCAAACGAAAAATCGATGACAAAGTATTTAGAAAAATCGGAATAGAGAACAGCAAAAGAATTTTAGTGCACCATTTAACATAAAAGAAGTCAGAATAGCAATAGGAAAGCTGAAAAGGGTCCAAATGGATTCACAAACACATTTTATAAAATAATGAAGTCAAGTGTAGAACTCAAGCTATTACGGTAAATATGTCAAATACAATAGGAGAAAATGTACAAATTCCACCAGAAATCTTGCAAGCAAATCTAGTGCTTATCCTTAAACCCAATAATGACCCAACCATGATAAATAATTATAGACCTATATCTTTATTAAACACAGACGGTAAAATCTGAAATAGATAATACCTACACTTAACAACGACCAGGTTGGTTTTGGAACAGGAAGATCAGCAAGTAGTAGCATTAGACGACTTATCCAATCAATAGGACTATTAAGAACACAGGATGCTGCAAAGGCATTTGACATGTTCTACTGGGGGTTTAAGATGGCTACATTAAAGGAGCATTAAACATTGTTTAACCCTGGCTTCCTTAAAGGAAGGAACAATACATGTCCCGGATCAACTAAGTAAACCATGGAATATTTAATGAAAGAAATAAAAACATCCAGGAAATTCTCAAACTATAAACTCAACATTTATACAAGCTGCGTGTTAACTTTTGGGGTAATAAACAAATACCATGATGCAGCAATGCTATCTCATTTAATTAAATGGTATAAACACTCCTCCACAAACAAAGCATGGTATAAAATAGACGCCTCTATGTTTGGCACAAATGACCTGAGCTATGTTTTATGGATTAGATAAACAAAAATCAGGAAAGAATTAATTAAAGATAATTTAATTACAAGAAACCTTCTAAAAAAATTGGTTTTGTACCACTCCCAAATATGTCTGGAAATTTTGGAGACAAACATAACTGGACAAACAGAAATGTAAATAAATACAGAAGAATAGCTGAAGAAATTAACATAAAAACTTTTACCCAATTAAAAAAAGAATATAGCTTACCCTCTTTACATATTTACGAATAAAGGGATACCTCTTAAAAAGAAATAAACAATATGGAATTTTCTACAAGTGAAAAATTAAGAGATCTCTTTTGAAGGAGAGGTCAACATCAAAAAAATTATAAATAGTGGAGTACTAGAAATAAAGATGGATAATATAACGACGAGCAAAGGACAATTAAAATGGGAACAGGAGTTAGGTACTGAAATACAGTTAAAAAGAAAGTTATACAATAATGACAAATGTAAAGAAACATACATATTGCTTACATTTGGTAGAATTACATTAATATAAATTAATATATAATTGAGAGGGTGAACAAGATGTTTGCACAATACCCCAGTAACTGTTGGTGATGTGGAGTAGACAAAGGAACATACAAACATATATGGTGGAACTGCTGTAAAATAAAGCCACACTGGGACATGTTTAGCTCAATAATATGCTTATTAGAACAATTTTAATCTTGGCATCCAAATTATCTTTGGCTCGTTTTTGGAAGAGGCAAGAAATCCCCCATAGTGGTCTTTTTGGTGGGGTGCGAACGGGTGAACTTTTCGCTATCCTCGGAGCCTTGCGAGGGGGCCACCTTGAGAGAAACTTTAATTGTGTAATGAGTGACTTTATGTAGTTACGACACTCTAAGGATTGTCTATTTAAGACTCATTGAGTGATGTAATCTTCAATCTTATGAGCCTTTTGTGTCTGTGTTAGAATTGCCCTGACGAAAATGTGTTAAGATGGGTGTGTCCCATTCAGAAATCACATTAATTACAAGTTGATATTACGGGTCACCATGGATACTTAATTGATTAGAAAATAGCTGTTATTTGCATTGCTACACTAGCATTATTCCTATTACGCATTAGTAAAACTGTTTGACAATATGTTTTCCTCACATTTAACTTACGTTAAAACCGAAGCGTAAAAATATTGGAGATTACTATGAATATTTAAGGCCGGATCTTTATTGACATTGATGTGCACTTTAAAAGAAGCAGTTGTCATGAAATTGTTTCCTCTGTCTGCACTTATGTTGGAGTCTTTTATGATGCTTCCCTGTCTCATAATGTATTTTTGTAACTTGTATTGTATCTAAGTGTTTGTACTGTATTTTTATATATGATAAAAATAAAAGAATGTATAAATTTAAAAAAGCAAAAAAAGCTTAAGAAAAATCGAACCACCTTTTTGCTACACCAGGACTGGCCAAAAGTAAATAAAATAGAAATATATTTACTAACAAATATTATGATTGCAGCGAAGATGACAATAACAAGATTATGGAAAAGTCAAATCCTACCAACCTGGGAAAATGTAAAAAAAAAAAAAATGGAAAATCGGCTAAATATGGAATAATATCACTTATTGGAGTTCCAAATTAAACAGCAAATAAAGCAATAGAAGAGTAGAATTCTAACATTAACAACTATATCTACCCCTGTTACCCCTGTATGTACTCTAGCTCCAAAATCAAACTACCTGAGCACTCATGTTAAGCTCTCCCATTAAGTAAATTAGAAATTCTAAAACAAAATCAAGAGATGATTAGACCCCTCCTGATGTTTGTTGTATGAGGTTTGATTGATTGATGTATGTCAGTTTAATAAGTCCTGTATATATGATATGCCATTACTATTTATTGTATAACTATGAATCTATTTCAATATATAGCATACAATATATGTTTTGAATGGATTTTTTAATAATATGAAATAATAAAAAAAGAATAGAAATGCTTTAATGAAAGAATACAAATCGAACCACTTTTGCTTGTTTAACTCCATCAGCGGTTCGGGCATGTTGTTTAGAATCTTGGGTTGGATGGAGGAAGATCTGCCCCAAGATGGCCGCCCCCTGCTAGAGATATACAAGCTTGAGAGGACTCAATAAGGGACTTTATCTGTATTCTTTAATGAAAGCAACAGTACAAGTACGCCTGGTAACTTGGCTGGGTAACTCCATCAGTGTCTGCTTCCTCGGCTCCCTCAGCTTTTACAAAGATAACCCCTAAGACAAGGGGAGAGGGTCCGGGCTCCACCGCCCTCGCACAGTGCCTCTCCAGCACTGCAAGGGTGTTTCAGCTGTGCGTGAGATCCAGGTGCCGGCTTCCCACGCTAACCCAGCGTTTTAAAGACCAACAAATTGAAATAGAAAAAGAAGGAAGAATCCGCACTCAGGATCTTTGGTGATAAATCCGTGATGATTTTAATGGCAAAAAATGGTGATAGATATAACAGCAGTAGCCGGAGGGAAAAAACCTGATGCGTTTCGCGTGAACACACGCTTAATCATAAGTGCTGATTATGATTAAGCGTGTGTTCACGCGAAACGCGTCAATTTTTTTCCCTCCGTCTACTGCTGTTATATCTATCACCATTTTTTGCCATTAAAATCATCACGGATTTATCACCAAAGATCCTGAGTGCAGATTCTTCCTTCTTTTTCTATTTCAATTTGTCCCTCAGCTCTTACAAGAGCCGAGAACAGTGATTTTAGCCCGGATTTCCCCGATATCTCCAGACACCCAACACACTAGTCGAAATGTATTGTAGGGTGAAGAATCAGAACAACTTTTTTTTTTTATTGTAAAACATTGCACCATACAATTTTACATTATGTTGTTCTGAGCTTGATCTACATAATTGTACAGAACAGCTCGACTCAATGTATAGGTAGAAAGACATTGACAAGGTAAATCATAGCTCCCATCAGAATATAGTTAGGCATGTCCTGTCTGAATAAACTTTATCGACTATTGGTGACACCTCTAGTTTAATGCAATTATAAGTGAATAAACAGTGTCATAATGCCCCACAGTAATTTCTGCACTGCCACATTATTACGCTGTGTCACACTGTCCTACAGTACTTGCCACAGTCATATATTGCCCCCACATCACTTTCTACATTGCACCCCCTAAAGCTGTAGCCCAATCTACTTGTCCCTTGTGACAATCTACTTGTCATTATTCAAAAAATTATTTAAATAAGGTCTTTATTCATAGCAACATTTGCAAAATGTAAAATATGCATTTTAAAGTACTTTGAAAGCACATTAACATGAATTAACATTTGAAAAATGCATTTTGGGCACCAGACAGTCTCTCTAAATGCAATTAATAAATGCAAGTAAGTAGTGAGCTTAAACAGAAAATAATGGAATAAAACACATTTAAATATGCCACATAGAGGAACCCAAAAAATATGCCACATGCAAGAGCCCATAAATTATGCCACATACAGGAGCCCGTCAATTATGCCACATACAGGAGCACATTAAATATGCCACATGCAGAAGCCCATTACAATACATACAGCCAATTTGTCCCACAGACTTGCCCCTCTGTCCCCCAGACTTGCCAAACTGCTTCTAGACATGATAATCTGTTCCCAAAACATGCCAATCTGCACCAAGAAATGCCAATCTACCCCCAGACTTTCCAATTTAAGCCCAGCCATGCCCTCTGCCCCTAAGTCTTGACAATCTGTCCCCAGACATGCAAATCTGCCCCCAAACATGCCAATCTGTGCCCAGATATGCCAATCTACCCCCCAGACTTTCTAATTTACACCAAAACATGCCAATCTGCCCCCAGATATACTAACCTATCTGCACACTTGTAGTGAATTTTGTCATCTGGTCATCTGATTTCAGGACCAGTTCTTCCATTTTACATAACTCTGTTACTAGTTCTAGGCAAGCCAAGATCAGGGGAGTAATGTTTTGCCTCCAAAATAATGGTACGGCTGCCTTTTGCCAAACTTATCAGATACAGTGTTAAGGAGGACTTGTAGGACTTTTGAGAGATGTGGCCTTGTGGTGTAGTATTAGATTTTCTGGAGTGAAAAGAGTTTCTGTAATCTGAGTTATCATGGTCAGACTGGGGTCTTAAAACAATCCATGAATAGGGGGGTAGCAGGGGCCAACAAGTATAAAATAAAGACTTTGCACAGTTCCCTTCACAGTATGGTATTGCACCTCGGAAACTTGCTTTTCGTGCACCTAGGAAGCCATTTTTAACTGCTTGTGTTGGAGGCATTTAATACCCCAGGCAAGGGGCCATAGTCTGTGGGGCGGAGGGTGGCCCTCATCCCCTCCAGGAGCCGAAGTGATGGAGGTTCAGTAACCTTTCTCCCCCTTCCGAAGGGGACTGTTCCAGGAGGAGTCAGTCAGTTCAGTTGACTCCTCAGTCCTTCAGTTGACTCCCAAAATTGGTGCATAAATCAATCTGCCCATTCAAGAGCAACACTCACCATGCTGACTGCTGCCTCTCCCAGAGAACCTAACTGGAGCTGGGGAAAAGTAGGTAGGTGGTGGGGACAACTCTGACATGGGGTGGGGATCTGGGTAAAGTGCCCAGCACCACCGGGGACCACAGGTGATGACCATAGTCTCCTCTACCTGTACTGTACAAAGATCCTCCAATGCTGAATTGCTAAAATGCTCTGGCTTGTTACTAACCAATAGGAGAGGGCAGGGGCCAGCAGCGCTGGGGAGTGGTGCCACCAGTACCCTCTCCTGCTTAATTTTTGCAACACGGTTTTTAATTCACCACAGTTCACGGTTTAGTGAACAGACCTCCTATATCAGTTGCAACTTTTCTTCCATTCAACTATTCAATCTAAAATAAATAGACCTCTTGGTATTTAAAATAAGAAAACAACTCTTTAAGTTCCAATTCAGGTAATTTCCATCAACATATGGATTAAAACATACAGTTATGTGTGTGTGTGTGTGTGTGTGTGTGTGTGTGTGTGTGTGTGTGTCACACATACACACACATACAGCCAGTCAGTCACTCATACATACAGTCAGACATAAAAATAAAATAAATAAAACCTGCTTATCTATCAACATGTCTTCCCATCCCTGCTGCTTTACCTCATTGCAGGGAAGGGGGGGCATTTTCATTCCACGGTGGTCTACGCCTCTTCCAGCCCTGCACTCGGGCACTACAGCGCGAGGGTGCAGAGCAGGAAGTCTGTGCAGCTGGTGCACACACTCTGCTACCTTGTTCGCCACGCTGTTTAAAAGTTAAAAAAAATGATCTCATTGGTGACGCAGACATCACTATGTTTGGCTCATGATACCTGGGCTCCAGGTCGGTTTTCCTTGTCGCCATGGCAACCTGGCGCTGGGCTTTGTTGAGCCCTGATTTAACTTTTCTTTTCCTTTTTAAAATGCACTAGAATGAAAAATAATCTCACAGTCATATTTAGGTAGAGATGTGGAAATTTAAAAAAATACTACTTGTCCAAGGAACTAAAGCAGTAGCCCAATCCTGTCCTATCTTTATAGATAGCAACTTAGGCGTTAGACCTAACAATACTTAACCCCTTAGTGACATGACTTTTTTGGCTTGTCCGACGCTTGGTGACATGGGCTGTTTTAACATTTCTGAGGTGTTTGTGTTTTGCTGTAATTTATTTCTGTCTCATTTAGTGTACCCGCACAAACTATATATCGTTTTTATCGTTATAAGAAGGGCTTTCTTTTGATACCATTGTTTTGATAATTGCATATAATGTGATGTAAAAAAATAATAAAATATTATCACTCAGTGACCAAGATCGTGCATTTTATTTTTTGTGTTTCTGATTGCCTCGACTTGCGAGGCAATCAGAAACACTTTCTGAGTATAGGAAGCGAAAAATTCGCTTCCTATGCTCATTTTTTAAATGCCCGCGTTTTAAAGGCACTGTGCCTTTAAAACCGGCATTTCGATCGCTCTCCGGAGCGATCAAAATGCCGACGGGCATTTTTTTTTAGCATTGTACGATGCTTTCACACTGAAGCATCGTTACAATGCGGCTTGAGCACTGAAAGCGGAAAAACTCCGCTTTCAGTGCTCGTTTTGACACAGGACGGACTAGGTCCGTCCTGTGTCACTAACGCCTCGGCACACAGGACGGCAATCAACAATCACCCCTTCCCACATTGTGGCGCCTTGGTAGCCATAGACACATAGGCAGAAACCCGATCAGGGTCTTTAAATATCCTGTGGGTCCCTGCCGAAATGCCGCAAGACTTTGCGACGCCACGTGTGACATTGTGGAGGCATGCCTGAACACGGAAGTTCGGGTACAGCACATTTGAGTCAAAAGTAGCTGGCGCTCACTGTGAGGTAATTCATGTCTTTTAATTGGGAAATTATTATTTTATTTGTAATCATATAATTTACTACATTCTCTTTAATATTTTTATTAGTGATATTGCTGAAAGGATTGTTGTAAGGTCTTTTTTGTTGTTGCTGATGAGACAAATATTTGCAGCAGGGTTGATGTTCCTGGAGGGATAAGCCAAATGGCAAATGATTTAGCTAAACTAGGTAGGTAGACAGTGTAATAGAGCAGCAGGAAATGCTAGCAGAATGCTTGGTTACATAGGGAGAGGTATTAGCAGTAGAAAGAGGGAAGTGCTCATGCCATTGTACAGAGCACTGGTGAGACCTCACTTGGAGTATTGTACACAGTACTGGAGCATATCTCCAGAAGGATATTGATACTTTGGAGAGAGTTCAGAGAAGGGCTAATAAACTGGTTCATGGGTTGAAGGATAAAACTTTCCAGGAAAGGTTAAAGCATCTTAACATGTATAGCTTGGAGGAAAAACGTAATGGGGGGATATGATAGAAACATTTAAATACATAAAGGGAATCAACACAGTAAAGGAAGAGAGTATATTTAATAAAAACTACCACAACAAGAGAACTTAAATAAGAGGAGCAAAGATTTAAAAGTAATATCAGGAAGTATTACTTTACTGAGAGGGTAGTGGATGCATAGAATAGCCTTCCAGCGGAAGTGGTAGAGGTAAACACAGTGAAGTAGTTTAAACATGCGTGGGATAGATCCTAGATATAAGATAAGGCCGGGGGCTAATACAAGTATTTAGAAAATTGGACAGACTAGGTGGGTCAAATGGTTCTTATCTGCCAACACATTCTATGTTTCCAAAAAATATGATCCAAAAAACTTTTTCTAACTTTGACCTGAAAAATCTTTTACACAATTACAAATGGTAAAAAAGGACCACTCCTAGTTTATAAATGTTGTCCTGAGTTTATAAATATGTCATGTTTACATGTTGTTCTGTTGCTTTTTGCAAGTTATAGAGCAATAACTGAAAGTAGTGTTTTTGTTTTCTAACCATTTTCTCCTACAGTGACCTTTTGACCCCAGTCCTAACCCTAACTCTAATCATTAAGCTAACCCCATGTATCTCTAACCCTTACCCTAATGTTAACACTAACTCATATGCTAATACTAACCATAGATCTAAGGCTAATTTAGGCATTTTTTTGTATTGCAATGTTGCTGACCTCCTCTAGGTACAGTCTAGCAAAGAGCAATGGAAGTGATATTTTATCACTTCCAAAACGCTTGCCTGCCTTTGGCACAGAATTTTGGTATTAGTAGTGACCCAAAATGCTTTTTACAAATGTTAATGTACATGAAAGTATTTTAAAATGCATATTTTACTCCCCACACTCTCTTGCTGAGAAAAAAAATAAATTTCCTTATTTTTGCTGCAGGAACCAATGAGAATCAAATTCCATTTCAATGGGATTTCCTGTTTCTCAAGTAAGGTCATCAGACAATTTGTTGCACCGTTAGAGATCCTACTGTGATTGGGAAACGCAAGTTAAATACATTTATACCTATATGAATTACTAAACAGGGGAGCTAGTAACATATAATATGTATCATCGTAATTCACATGAACGGACATTTTTCTTTCCCAGTTAGTACTGTGCTCCATCTGTATCCTGTGTGCCACCAGAACATCCAATAACAAAATGAAGAGAGAGGCAGATTGTAAAGGAGAAGAAATTTACGTACTTTATATAGTTAAGTTTGATTGGTAAAATAAATAAAATCAACATTCATGAGGTTTGTGAGTGATAAATATATTTTGTAGTTCCAAATCTAACATTGCAAATAGCAGAGGACTGCAATAGACTAAATGACAAGGAGACTGGAGATGGTCAAATTATGCCTTTATTTTGTATATTTGTAAATAATTGACTCAGATAACACAATTTGAAACTGGGTCAAGCTCGGGTGCTAAATTTTAGTGAATGGAGAGGATATAGACTTATGTTGGGAGGACTTCCGCTATTGCAAAAATAGACAAAGTCCTCCCGAAATGTAAAACATGGATATATTTAAAAAAAAATATTTCTCCCCTTGGGCCAGCGTACCACAGTTAGCCCCATATATAATATCCCTGCCCCCAATTATAATTATGGGGGACCAGAGCAGAAGAGATTGTACTTTTCACTCTTATTAGTATACAGGTTCCAAAATACTCTTTAGCATAAAGGGTATTCAGGTGGAATAATAAATGCACAGGTAGGTAAGTACTGTTGCAAGTTACGCAATATGTGTAAATGAATTATAATACAATGACATGAATTAAACCAAAAGAGGTGAAGTAAAATGCTAAAATCAACACTAAGGGTTCCACAGCAGCAATCCTTTATATTGGGCCCCAAAGGACATCAAGTATTTGTGCATAAAGGGAATATACACACTGGAAACTGGAGAACAAAAATCTGAATAATGAACAGCACCGAATGGTATGTGCAGGAAAAACCGTGTCTCACACAAATATATATTCTAAATAAAACAGGAAAGTAAAAAATCTATAAATAGTGCAACAAATAAATATCACCAGGCAATCCTGTTAACAAATAAGCTATAAATGCAACATAAGCATATACAGAGACACTTATGCACTAGAGACAGCAGCAATATACATTGTGCCAAAAACAAATGTAAAAATATCTGTATGTGTAAATATAAAATAATGTACACTAGTTAATATGTACAACTACTAAAATAAATATATCTCAACTAAAACAAGGTAGGAGGTGTCCAAAATACACAACGCGATTCAAAAGTCCCAGCAGAAGTGTTGGGCAGCAGCGGAGGATGTCTGTGCATATCGTGCAGACATCCTCCGGCTGCCTCCACCAGGCCTGGTTTACAGTACTTGCTCATTTTATAATTCTTTGTCTGAGGCTGATGGGACCAGTGCAAATGATAAGGAAACCATTTCATTGCTGAGTGTACTATTTGTCCTTTGAAGTGTCTGCCTCTTTTAGTGTTGATGTAAAGTGAGAGTGTTGTGTTGTCGTGCACATAAGTACTATCAACAATATTAGGTAAGTAAAGATAAGTACACAATTTCAGATGTTGGAACCCAGATGGGGGCACTCTTGTGGAGGCAGTACTCAAAGAGAGAACTGTGGGAGATAATATGACTCTCCAGGAGTAAGCTGCAAGCATGGGTGACTGGTAGACAATCCAATAGGCAGATCAGAATCAGGAAGGCAGAGATAATGAATAGTTCAAATAGCCAAGACGAGGTCAGGATACCAAAAAATAGAATAATCCAAATAGCCAAGCCAAGGTCAAGATGCCCTAAGACCTCCAATAAAGCCAGAGGTCAGAACAGTAAACAAGAGCCAGGAGTCAGGGCACCAGAGAGACAAGGGGATAATCAGCAAACGGTCTAAACAGAGAAGGCAGGAATACTGGCACTTGAAACTCTAGCTGCATAAAACTGAGTGTCATTGGAAAGGTGCTCAGTGCTTATATACTGGAGGATGAGAGGGTGGAGCTTTGGGGGTATTATGGCCTCTATAATCACCCCTTTCTCCACAACAACCACACAGTCATAAATGGAAGCAAAAATTATATAATAAGGAAACCCATCCTAAGATACCCTCCAAAGAAATCTCCGTGTGGAAATTCTCTCCCCCGGGTGAGTCACTTTCTCGAGACCCCATGAACTCTGGCCCGTGGAGTGGAGAATTGGAGAACTACCACAGAAACCAAATAAATACCAATCGATATTATTTCATAATACCTGTCTGATAATATATACTGTATAAACAGAGCACGGTCGAGAAGGAGAGGAGGATACTATATTCAGTCACGTCTATTAACTCCCAGTTCCAAACAAAATCCAAAGTTTGATAATGATACGGATATCTGATACTATATGGGCCATACTGAACCTTAAGACACTAATAGAACATAAGCTTGCTTTAATAACTATACTGCTGACACTTTAAAGTGAACTCACTAACCGCTGGTGGAATACTGGGCTAATATTGGGTAATAACCCTATCTGATGAGAAAAGGGCTATTCAACTCCGTTAATCCTGCCTGGTCTTCCCTAAAGATCACTAAAAGGTCTACACTTTTGAACTCATCACGCTGTCGATAAAACCGCTATACTAGTGGAAGAAGGTACTAAGTAGAATTAGACCCAGTAATTGGGCATAAGACCCCTAATTAAAGAACCTAAGCACCCGTTATTGCTTAAGAGTTTAAGTAAAGCAAATAATATGGAAATCCCAGATGGTCGAGGCACGGGAAGAAAGTGAGGAAGAAAGATAGAAAAGAGAAAATATAAACAAACGCATATTTGTTTGGGGCATAAGAATTACTGTAAAACCATAATGTTAGAAACACACATAATGTGATTTTAATCATCAAAATTGGAGATTGGAGAAACAGAAATACAGATAGAAACGCAATGGAAACAACTTCTCACTAGTGGGGGATCTAATAATATACGAGACATAAGCAGATAGAAATGACACAAAGGTCTCCCTACGAAGAGGGAGAGAAAGTTATATCACTATAGGGACAGCTGACCAGGGAAGGGGTATAGAATATCTAGGAAGCAGAGATGAGATACACACCATATATAGAACGCTAAAGGGCCTAAGTTATCTCACTAAAACGTTAGCAACTTAACAAACGAAAAAAAAAAGACGGCAATCATCATCTCGGCGAAGATAAAATTTGAACTTATATTAGAAGTAAAAGATAGCGTGAGAAGATATGTAATTATAGTTTGTAAAATTAATGCCCCCAATGAGTTCTCCTTAAGATACTTTAAAAACTTGCTAAAAAAAATTTAACTTTAATAATTGCCAGCGACATGAATATATTTATAGATGAGAATATGGATAGAACCACCTCTATGGCCGGTAGAAGATCAACATTATGTAAAAAATCTAAAATCAAAGCATTCAGAGAACTCCTTGGGGACTATAATATTTTTGATATATGGAGAACACCCTAAAGAAGTTCATAAAATCTATACAAGGATAGACTACTTTTTCACTAATTTGGTAGGAATAAAGCAAGTCAAGAAATCAAGCATACAATCAATATCCTTGTCAGACCACGCCCCAATATTCATTGAAACAAAGGAAAACCCCTATTCCAAGATAAGATCCGACTGGAGATTAAATGAATCTCTACTTACGTCAACCTGGTTACAAAGGGCACTGTATGGTGCACCTTTATAAGCTATATGAGGGTTATCTTTATTAAATTAGGCTCAAACTTAAAGAAAAAAAGGAAGAGATCTTACAGATCTCCAATTAGCCCAGTGAAATAAATATTATGAATACTGATATAGATAGATATCAGTCTTCTCCAATGAACTAACTTACTGGAGGTATACAAATATTAACTAACTACTGAGTGCAAAGTAAAAGTTCACACTCCTTGCTTTATGCAATATTACAATATTTATTAGGACATAAGAAGCTATGGACAAATAAGCAGTTAAACTACTAGACAGTAAGAACCATATAATATTAATATAATTACAATATTACATCTTACATTTACATACTGCAAATATAAACTGCAATTAATGTAAATAAGTATATACTCTTAGCAAACTAGTTCTTTGGTTGAATGGAAGTAACTACTTAACAGTGTAGCAAGCATGCAGACACTTGATACAATTACCAGTGAACCATGTGATTCTTTATGCAGCCTCCGAGAGACTCTGAGGTGTGGTATTCAGGAGAGTCTAAGAGTAAGAGAGAGATTTTGTATCCAGGGGACCCCGTGTGTAAGAGAACTTTACCAGGTCTTTTTTCAAGAGAGAGCCCACCTTGTTTGTTGTACACTCCCTCCCCCACAGCTAGTCTTCTAGTAGTATTTCCAGAAACCATATTGACTAAGGGAAGGGGCTTGTAGAAATAGGGACTGGAGGTGACTGACTACTGGTTAACAGGATTTGCCATGTGCTCTGGAGAGTGTAGACTCCATTAATGCCCAAGGCTAGAATGCAGAAGCTTACACAATCTTCTGCCCATATTAGAACTCTGTATTAGTACAGTTAATTGCTACACAGCAGATTGGGTTGTCATTCCTACCTCCGTTTTTACACCCAGACAGAGTATGAAAATAAGAAAAACACTACAATGCAACTAGTAAATCAAATACAATCCATACAAATGGAAATGTAAATAAAACAAAAATAGCCTTCACGCAACAATGGTATGGAGAGGACAATCGAGTGGGGAGGATTTTCTCAAATAAAATAACGTTTACACCAAAAAAGCAGCAAATTAAAAAAATTATAGAAGGTAATAAAATCAGACTGTCCCCAGGGGAACTAGGACAAGCCTTCAAATTAATATAAACAACTATATAATCTCCCAACAAGAAGAACAATGCAAGGAGAGCATAAAGGCTTCCTTAATAAAGTAGGCCTGCCCAGGGTGACCGAAAAAGAAATTTGAGATTTTGAGTAAACCAATATCCCTAGATGAAATTAAACAAACTATGTTATATATGAAGCCAGGGAAAGCCCCCGGCCCAGACAGACATTCTAACATTGTCTATAAAAAATTAAAAGGGCTAATATCCCCACTACTATTAAATCTCTATACTAAAATAGAACAAAACAGACTATTTCCAGCATAAATGCTCAATTCCTCAATAACCCAGATCTTAAAGCCGAATAAGGACCCAACTCTGGTCTCAAACTATCAACCAATATCATTAATAAATAATGATATAAAAATATATTCAAGCAGATTAAAATGAGTGATTCCAAATTTGATTCATGAAGGTCAGACAGGCTTTATTATGGATAGAAATGGGAAATAACATCCAACAGCTCATAAATTTGACTATAGCGATTGATAGAGCTTAGACGGGTGCAGCATGTATTGCCCTAGATGCGGAGTAGGCATCTGATAGGGTAAATTGGGAATTCATGTCGTACGTCTTGGATGCTTACGGATTGCCTGTTATTTTTAAACATCTGATCAGGAGTTTATACACAGATCCAACAGCTAAGATAGTGGGCAATGGAACAGACTATGTCTGGTGTCCCATTAAAAATATACTTTATATATTAACTATTGGACCCTTAGCGGCTAGTATCTGACAGAACACTATCATAGAAGGCATCTTTTTGGTAGAACGAGAATGTAAGATACTACTATATGCTGATGATATAGTGCTGACAATCTCTAATCTTGTAGAGTCTTTGATTTATATCCTTAGGTGCATTTCACAATTTGGAAAGTTGTCAAACTATAAATTAAAATCATATAACAGATAAAATCTAAATTTAGCTTTGATTGGTCAAGCAAACTAATACAATATTTCTGGATAAAAACTGGGTTTTCCCCAACTTCAATTGTAAATAATAACTACTTCGAACTACTCCAAGTAATGAAATCATAGGCAGAATCAATGCTATCCCAATGCCTACCCAAAATAGAATATCTTATTCACTCTATACCATTAATGTTCCAAAAACGTTTCCTAAGCTTTGTGTGGGGACAAAAGAAACCTAGGATCTCCATGCAAGGACTATCACGCAAAATCTAAGATGGTGGGATGTCCTTCTTTGATCTGATAACTATACATGATTCAATACAAATATCACACTATTTGTCCCTAAACAAATATTCAAATAAACTTAGTCCATGGAGCTTATATGAGAAAATTGACTTAAAAAACATAGCACACGAACATCTATACTGGATATATTCCCCAAACCTTAAAAGCGATAATTTGGTGATGATGAATACTATCCAAACCTTAAGAATTATTAGAAAGAAATACAACAGGAGCGAAACATTTTTTATTTTAATTCCTATAAAAACCCTAGAACATTACATTTCAGATATAAATTTTCAGAGATGGACAGAGCATCTTAACATTTGTTGATCTTGCCAATGCGGACCAGCTAACAACATTTACTCAGTTGCAGGAACAATTTGATTTGAATAACACTGAATTCTTTTCCTATATTAGAATAACAAATCCTTAGATCTAAAGGTAAAAGAGAAGAAACTCAATAAGATAAATTAATACAAACAAAAGAAGATAAAAAAAATAAAATCTAAGATTAAAAAAGCAATAAAATCAAATAGAGTAAAAGAAAAATTAAAACCAATCCTTTAGTGGGAGGAGGATTTGGGAGTAACCTTTCCATTAGAGGAGTGGTTAGAAGCATTCAGGTTAACAAAAAAATCTATCCACTCTATTACTATACAGGAAAATTATTCAAAAACACTACATAGATCGTACCAGGTACCAGCTATAATAAACAAATATCATAGTGCAACTCCCCCACAATGCTGGAGATGTAATAAACAGTTGGGGACAATAAAACATATATGGTGGGATTGTAGCGGCCTGCTTTATATAAAGAAAACAGTAAGCAGACTATTCGAAAATATCCTGTCTCTCCCAAAAACGGGAAGTTTCTTCATACTCCATCAAACATTTTTGTTCCATATACAGATACCACATACTAATAAACCAAGAAAATATCTCTGTATTCCAATTTTAATGGCCATCAAGATCTGTATAGCCAGATACTGGCGCCAAACAGAAACTTCTGGTTGGACCAAAATAAAAACACAACTAAATTACCAACAATATATGGCAAGGCAATTTACTGAAACATGAATAATATGGAATTGTACCATGAAACATGTCACCCCTGACATACAGAAATGGAAACAAATTAATATGCAAAAATATGAGACCCTCAGCTGACATTGGAGATGGTCAATGATTGGAGAAACCAGAGAGAAAGGAGAGGGATGAATGACGTAGGAATGGCTTGATTTCATATTGCTCACAAAGAAATGAGCTAAACACACATAAGTATTATGAAACAACTAAAGAATGGACACACACTAAGAATGAATGGTAGTTTGTAAATGGAAACCCTACGCTAACGTAAAAAACTGAATAATTTATCAACATTATAGAAAAAACACTACAAAAAATATTTAAGCCTTTTAGTATACTTTTTAATTTTATTAAAGATGATACATCACACAATTTTTAAGGTCACATTTTTTTCTTCTTGACATTGGAAGTAATATAGTTAGCAATAACTATAAGCATTATAAGATTAGGAGAAAAAAAAAGAATAAGACACAAGGATGACCTGAAACATATGAAAGGTATGATTATGGAAACCTAAAAAGAAATAAATAAATATCCTCCAGAATAAGCAGGGAGTATGTGCCGAGACGGGTATAACAGCCGCTTTTTTCTGGAGATTTGAAATCTCTAGTTCAATCAAAGAATTGTCTAGGGTTGAGAACCATATAGAACGAGGATTAAAAACTTGTATTGGGGTTGACACAAAATCTATGCAGTAACCTGAAACCGCCTGTAGGACCCAATTACCCGAAGTCCCGTCGGAACAGACTCAGTCTGCCTCCCACCCCTGGAAGAAAGACGAGTTAAGGTAGCACTTACCATACTGCTGTCTTGACTGATAGGAACTCCGAGAACCCCGGATATGCCAAGGGAGACCTCATTGTGGGAAGAAGCTTGAATGCTGGTAACCACAATGAAAGGGATGGATTACCCATGTACTAAGATGTATGTATGTTTGTATGTATGGATGGATGTATGTGTGTATATATATATATATATATATATATGTCACTGTTATACACAAACACAGACCATCACCTGTGGAATAACAAGGAATATAGATATATTTTATGTTTCCTGACGTGACACTGCTATAACTGAGCACATCAATGGAAGTAGACAACCCCATAACTACCCATGATGTGTACACATATCTGACAGTTACCTATTTAAAATCTGCAATGTACCTGTCATACACAGGACTTAGAATGTAAATGTTGTCTGCCCCAGGTGTTCTTGCTAGCACACAATTTATTTCCTGCAGATGATCTTTGGAAAGCTGGATTCAATGGTTGCCTGCTGGTTGTGTGTCTCCCACTTTTTCACGTCTTCTCTTGTTCACGTTTTCACTCTTCTCCTGTTAATGTCTTCACTCGTCTCTTCCTATTAGCAATGCTAATTGTGTAATTGCCCCTAAATCGATAATTCCAACACTTTCCACAGATGTGCGTAAAGCTACAACCATATCTCTATCCCAGTGATATAATTTTAGCTCTATGCTGGCATTAATTCACTCGATATCAACTCTCAACAACTGTTATGATATGTGTATTCCTTCCACTCTAGAGCAGTGGTACACTCTAACTTAGCACACTTCAATTTCAGCTCTAGACTGACACTCCTGTTGGCACATCATTCTTATCTGCTCCAGATGCACAACTCCCACATCTAAATGGCTAAGGAACTGATCCTACCTCTCCATCATCTGCAATTTAACTGATCCTGATTACTCATTACCATGGCCAGTTGCTGGTTCATCGTGGCGATGTCCTGCTGAATCCCAACAGCTGAACCATGGAAAACAGGCTTGAATGCAGTCAATGGAGGAAGTGTAGTAGGTTGTGGATGGACTCCTGATGTGTCTACCAGATCTTCCATGCTGGGATCCACCAACATGAGGAGTATGCTCACCTCCTCAATAGATGTTACTGCAGTTGAAGAAGATGTTTAGAACATTACAATACAGATTGTATTCAGCACATTCGTGTACAGCTAATAATTAGGGTAATCTGCAATCTGAATGATTGATTCTACAGATAATATTTACCGCCCTTAGTGTCATGACTTTTTGGCCTTGTCGTACCCTTGGTGATATGGGCTGTTTTAACATTTCTGTGGTGTTTGGCTTGAATTTCTTTATTTATCCTCTATCCTTCCCACACAAATTATAAATTGTTTTTATCAGCATAAGAAGGGCTTTCGGTAAAAAAAAAAAGTTTTTTCTGACTTTTATTTGAAAAATTGTATACTCATCTACAAATAGATGAGTATCTGAAAAATAGTTTCTAATACTTTTCCAGAGTTTAGAAATAGCCCATGTTTTATGGGTTTTGCTTTTTTATTCAAGTTACAGGGCAATAAGTAGTGCAATGCTATTTTTCTAAATTAGCGATAGTGACATTGTAACACTGATATGGTCATAAATCCATGAATCATCCCTTACATGTACATATGTTTCAAAACTAGACAACTCAGGGTATTTTGCACTCATCATGTAGCCATTTAACCACCAAATTTTGCCAAAGTTTTCAGAGATAAAAAAAATTGATGATTTTTTCACGCCAATCTACAGAAAGGAAGGGGTCAATAGCTCTTAGAAGAGCCTTTGTAGTACTATAATAAAGAAATTAAGCCCTAAAAAATGCAGACAGCAAAAAATGTGCTGCTGTGCAAGATCACTTCTTATGCAGTGATCAATGGCAGGGAAGGGGTTAAACACAGGGAATGGCTTTTATAACATCTCTTGGGACTCAAAATATAAATTTATTTGTATAATTTTATTTTAACTTATTTTATTACACTGATCTGTCTGAGAGTCACCACTGTCTAACACTCTGCCTGACAGTTATAGATTGCCTCTATGATGAGGCAGTCTTGTAACCACCTCTAGAATCCAGAGTACTGTGGAGGAGACCTGCTGAGATGTCAGACGGGCATCTTGATCCGCCAGCCGGGGACCTATGCTCTTTACAACCTCCGGGTGTTATAAAGGCGCTCCAGAGTGATCGGATTCCTTTGTCCCAAAGGGGTTAAACTCCTTTTAAAACCAACATTGTCTTTGTATTTATTATAGCTATTTCCTGATTTAGTTACTGGTTACATAAAATAAACCTATGCTACACCTGTGAAGAGTTATGAGCATTCTAATCACAGTAGGGTGCTGGTACATAGATGTCATACTACTGTGCATCTATGTCCTATTTTTTGTGACTATTTCCCCATTCACAACTTAGAGTTGATCTGCAAGATTTGATCACAATGTATCCTTTCAGATCAGTGCCTGCCTGTGCTCCGAAATGAATGTGTCATGTATTTAATATTTGTAACATTCTTAGTTTCCATGGGAAATTGTGATTGACGGTCTTTAGTGAAATTAGTTAATGTGCACATTATTTATAATGATGTTATACCTGTTTGATTGTATAAATATGTATTGTTAGTTAACAATCTTGTTGTGTATAAAAAGAGATAACACATAGCTGATTATTTTGCTTTTAACTTGTGTGGCAGGGAGGTACCTTACCTGCACGCCTGACCGATTGGTCACTTTGGGGTTATAAGCTAAATAGCACATGTGTTTCTTGCTATGATAAAGCTTATGCGAAATGCGTTAGACGTTTCCTGAGGAAATACATTTTTGTATATTTAATGATCCTCTGTTGCTGATTTTTTTTGTTACTACAGGAGACAAGGTGCGCTAATCTGCACGTTACTTTTCAATGTATTATTTGATGGCATAGAACGCCATATATGCAGCATTTTTTAACCTGTGAGCTGCTGTGATATGATAACAGTGCCACGATTCAGGTGATTCGTAAAAGACACTTTCTCCGGTTCTCCGTACCTGCTCAATTCTTACGACCAGGCATTTTAGTGTCTGGTGTACCCTCAACTCCCATGACGGATTTGGTCCATATGGCTTGCAGTAGCTCCTCCTTGAAGTCCAGCAGGTCATCTGGATCTGGAGAGGTGACACGAGTGCGTCTGGTGGTGGCGGCTGCCTGTGATAGTTTCCTCTTTATACATTCTTTTTTCTATTAAAAAAGTAAATTATTTAACTTTAATATACATTATAAAAGGTAGTGTGGTTCTTTAATGGGTTACCCTTATAATGTCGCAATGTGGCACTAACAGGGGGGCTGTTCTCTATAAGGTGAGAAGAGGTGGGCTGGGGTAAGATGTACGTTTCATCCCATCAATTTGACTATACATTTTGCAGTGAAAAACCTGGTGAGATTGCTTAGCTGGGAAAACTCACCAAAGTTGTCCGTGCACAATGTATAGCCAAAATGGTGAGATGAAATGGTCATCTCACCCACAACTCCCCTTTTAGTGAACATCCCCCACAGTGTATGTCTTGAGAAAATAATGTCAGTAGCATGTCATTTAAAGTAATGTATCCATTCAATTGTAATAAGACATGTGCAAGACAGTCGTGTCCTTTAAGGCCAAGGATAGATTGCATGTAAAATCTCCTTGAAATTCATTCATTTTTCAAATAAAAACCCCTTTGATTCCACTGATTAATAATAGATCAATCATTGTAGTAGAATTGTTTTTTTTAATACAAAGAACCAAACAAGAATAATGAAATCACATCCGGAGTCAGTGCTGAGCTTTGTGCTCCTGCCATCCATCTGCACAGTTACGTAAAAGAATTACCTGTGTGGGAGGAACGCCATTCAGGAAAATAGCATGTGTGAAGCTGTTTGACGTCACTAATGGTTTTGATTCAGAAACATCCAGTTTCCAGCACACAGATTGGGGCTGGCTGGGTATCAATTTCATCTGCTTCAAATGCAGTTGGGACTTTGTTTTCGCTTTTACACCAGACAAACAAGATGAAATATAAGCACTCTGAATGCATCCCAATTCTATTATCTTTATTTTTTTTTATATTTATTATTTCCTTTTACTTTAAAAAAAATAGAAATCTATTCTCACGGAATATTTCAGGCAATAGATTATAGATATGGTGTTCAAAATGCACTCCTTTGGCCGCAAACTATATCAGATGCAGTCCACAGAGCCGGTCCACTTGTGTAAATGTAGATTTTATTCTACAGGCAAAAAAAAGTTTGTATAGGAAATTCCCACTTTCAGAGCTAGTCCTGCTCTTTGTACAATTTTGTCCAGACTTGGAACCCAAAAACAAAGATCCTGTATGTGAGCTCCGTATAGGCTCCTATGAAATGTATGTATGCACACACTGCTAATATTTTCTGTTTGCTTTCTTGCAACACCTTAAAATGCTGCTTTTGGCCTCCTATCCCCCTCCCCTGCTTTTTTAATTGGACATTTGAGTGTGATTAAGTCTGATTATTATCTAAGTAATTCTAAGTAACTGAGTATTTGAAAGCTACTCATTTTGATCTTTTATTCGTAAATGTATCCCACAGGATGTGTGTGCTTTCCCAAACCAAGATTTTTTTAAAACACAAAATTAAAATGCAAGTTTATAATCATGTCTGCTTTCTAACATACAAATTGGTAGGTGTCCCCCACTTTAGATATAATATAATTATTTCCTTGTAGACAGCGCTGTATTTAGCGCGAGGTAAACAAGGCAATATTTATTTTCCACTATAATTTCCTTGTGCCGCATGTTAGAAATGCCCTTGTGAAGCTGTTTGTATAGATATACAGCAGAGGTGTTTGGCACCATAATGTAGGTCATCCTCTTAGGAGATCAGCCACATTCTTGTAGAGGCTTATGCTTACATTTCATTTTAACATCAGTTTTACCTAGATCAGTAGCGGACCAGTGCATTAACAACCTTGATGCAGAAACTATTTCTGGTTCCCCCTCTAAGCCCATATTTTATCTTTATTTTAATAGGATTATAATAAATACTGAACGCTTGGCTGGCTGAGTAAAATGGTAAATGAAATCCACCACAGCTTTAATAAACTTTTACTATGATATAGAAACATAGAAACGTAGTATGTGTCGGCAGATAAGAACCATTCAGCCCATCAAGTCTGCCCAATTTTCTAAATACTTTTATTAGTCCCTATCTTAAATCTAGGATTGCCTTGTGCCTATCCCACGCATGTTAAAACTCCTTCAATGCTATTCCATACATCCACTAAATTAATACTTCCTGATATTACTTTTAAATCGTTGCCCCTCTAATTTAAGACTATGTCCTCTAGTTGTGGTAGTTTTTCTTCTTTTAAATATACTCTCTTCCTTTACTGTGTTGATTCCCTTTATGTATTTAAATGTTTCTATCATATCCCCCCTGTTACGTCTTTCCTCTAAGCTATACATGTTAAGATGCTTTAACCTTTCCTGGTAAGTTTTATCCTTCAACCCATGAACCAGTTTGGTAGATCTTTTCTGAACTTTCTCCAAAGTATCAATATCCTTCTGGAGCTACGGTCTCCAGTACTGTGTACAATACTCCAAGTGAGATCTCACCAGAGCACTGGCATATTATTAGGCAAATTAGCTGAGACTTATTAATGGGCAAAATAATACTGGAATAATATTGGACAAATTGGATGTTGCATATTAATGGCAACATAAAACAGTCATATTAAAGGCAAAATAATACTGGCATATTAATGGGAAAAATTGGCTGTGGCATATTAACGGCAAAATAACACTGGCATATTAATGGGAATGCTGTGACATATTTAATAGGCAACCCGACTGTTGCATATGTTAATGACAAAGTGACTTTGGCATGTTAATTAGTACCTGACAGTGGCTTATTTTAATTGGCAAAGTGATGCTGTGGCATTTTCTGTGGGGCAAAATAACATGTACTGCAGGGGAAAGTGACACTGTGGCTTGTTCTGCAGGGGCTGTACTGTGGGACAAAATGACACTGTGGTATGTTATATGGGGCAAATTGACACTGTGGCATGCCAATTTGTGTGTGTGCAATATGAGTGCAAGCCAAGTGCCGTAGGTGCAATATAGATGCATGGCAAGTGCTGTGGGTGCTATATGGTGTTGTGTTAAGTCCTTTAGGTGCAATGTGGGTGCATAAAAAGGAATAAAAACAAGAAATAAAAACAATAACCTTTTTATTACGTAAACAAATAGTTGCATTTGATATTAAAATAGTTACTTATAATATTAAAAAGTTTTTTTACCATGCGACTTCAGAAAAATTGGGTCGAGGGGCGCCCACTGCTAAAGACTTTGCCCAGGGCCCACTAGGGTCTTAAAGCGGCCCTGCCCTATTACTCTGCTTGTGACCTAGATCAAAATTGTATGATCTTCATTATTTTACTGTTCAGAATAACCGCTAATCCATACATTCTGCACTTTAGATTTCACCCTATTTTTTTAAACTATGTATTATATGTATGAGACGCAGAATCCAAAAAAATAAAAAGATTAAACAGATATGTAAAAACAATAAAGTAAGTTAGTTCATTGTAACAGTGCAATTTGTCAGGAGTCTGTGTTATACAAAATGATAAATCCAGCATTACACGCTTATACCCCTGTAGTGTTGATGGAAGGACTTTCATTACTTGAAACAATATAAAACATTGCTAATTTGCGGGGTATTTTAAATATTTTAATTAAAATATCTCTGTTGTGCAAAAAAAAAAAGTTGTTGTTGGGTCTTATTATAGTTATAAGATCCCAGGTATAATCTGAGTATATTTTCTCAGCTCTGTTCTTTATAGTATTAGACTGAGGTATAACTTTGCCGTTTGCTAATTGTGCTCTCGACAGTTACAGTGCAAGAGATGATCATCTTCCCAGTTGGAGAGAAATGATTGGCATTATTCAAAGACACAAAGACTTATAAACACAACCATTAACGTCAAGTCCGCCTACTAATTACATTGAAAAAAACATGACTCACTGTTTTATAGAAAAAAAACATCAATAGTATTCAATCCCGGCCCTTTTATTATTGAGACTACAAAAACACTTATCTACTTTTTTCACCTTTGAGTGGGCTGTAAATTGTTCTTGGCTAATTAAAGCGGGATTCTGGATACAAAAGATGTGTAGGCGTATACTGGATTACAAAAAAAAAAAAAACACATTCTTAATATTAATACAGACCCAGAAAATGCTCTCTCTGGTATAAAGAATGAGGATACTGCTTTTAAACTGAGTGTGGAAATAGAAGTGAAGAAGGAAGGTTTTAGATCAATAAGTCTGGAATCCATCATCCGAGGTATTTATATGTTTATATTTATGTAAATAAGTAGGGAGGGGAACAAAGCATTTTTATATAGAAACACCACAGTCACACATTGATGGACAATTGGCTCCACCAAACCCTTCCTCTGTATGGTTCTGAAGAGATATGCAAGAAGGTAAGATGTGTTAAGATTTACTACATTTTTCTTAATGATTACTTACTCAAAACTGCAACTCCACGGGCCCAGGCAACCCCTGTATCTACCTGCAAGCGCTAACCTCCAGCAAAACTACACTACGCTATTGGGGCTATTAAAAAAAGGTGAGTTGCAGGTGAGATGAGATGATAACTATACATGGTGAAGGGTCAAACATGGTGAGTTTCCCCTGGTATGCCAATTTACCAGGTTTGTCCCTGGACACTGTATATCTAAACTGGTGAGAAGAAATGTTCATCTCACCTCAATTCACCTTTTAGTAATTCAGTCCCTCCCCTATGGCTCCCTCTCTACAGCTGCCACATAGATAAAGCAGAGATCATCCATATTTCTTGCCAGTTCTCCTTTACTGTGCACTGTGCCAGACTGATACGGTACACCGGAAATAAACTCGCTATCTGTGTACTGTTACACAGGGCTGGAGCAAGGATTTTTGTCTATACAGGCGAAGGTGCATGGGACTGTAGAAAGTTGGCGTATTTATGACACTGTGAAAAGTGCAGGGTTATATGGCACAACGAAGAAGGGGGACTATACCTCTGTGGAAAGAGGGGAGACGTTTGGCACAGTGGAATGTTGGGCATTTATGTTGAAAGTAGTAGGATATATGACACTTTGGAAAATTATCTCACTGTTGAAATTAGTGGCTACAAAACTCTGAAAATGGAGGTGCCACACGCAGTGTGGAGACGAATGAATGGGACTTTGATAATTGAAAGTATCCATTTCATTATGAAGAGTTGGTGGAAAGTGGGTAATAAATGGCACTGCTGATGATTGTGTGGGGAAATATGCCGTGTTCTAATGGGGGTCCCCGGAGCAATATTTGCACACCGTCCCAGTGGGTTATAGTTATGACGTATTACTCACCAATACAAATTATGGGCAATTCCTTTCATTTCAGGGTTACGTTACACATTTTAGGCCAGACGTTAGAAAACTGGTTGAAGACGTCCCCATGGAGATAGTATTTTACATATAATAATACCTTGGTGGCCATGGAATCAGTTACCTGAAATAAATTTATTTATAACAGATGAACCTTTCTAATGAGAGGCAGCTCTCATCAGCCTAAATGGTTTAAAGTGATGATCTGTGCACAAGGAGGCGCAATGTGAATCTGTCATGTAAAAATGTGTGCTGTCGCTTTAAAGAGAATACATTTTATGTATGCATTGGATAAGGCAAAATACTAGCCTTTGTGACGATGGAAACCTGTTTAAGTTTTATCTTTCAGCTTCTATGTGTAAATTGACAGCTTACAATGAAAATATTGCAATTAGTGGTACACAGGTAAATATTGTAATGAGTTGTGCACACAAGCACATTCCCACGGTTCCATCCCATAATGCCCAGTGAAATGCTGCTCAGAGGACATTAAGACTAAAGGCTTTATTCATGAAAGAGGGTACTGAGAAGGGAATTACAAATGTAAGGGCAAAGTAAGCCAAGTTGGAAAAAGTATCCAGCTCCTATACATCAAACTCTGCTAGTTTGGCCTTTGACGTTCCCTTCTCAATTCCCTGTAATTCCCTCTTTCATGAATAAAGCTCTAAATAATGTAGGTGTTTATTACCCTTTTAAAGGGACTCCATCACTTAAACAGTATTAATACTGTAAATGTAGAAATACAAAATGATCAAAATATGATCTATATGTTGCGTTGGTAGAATTTCAAGCGAATACCTAGATTTGGCCAAAAAAAAGGTGTTTTTAAATGTCTGTGTAGTGTCTCGTGTTAATAACATCTCCTTATGGCTTTATATGCAAATTACACATTTCCCTTTAAAAGTAGTACATTTGCATATCAGGTCACAGGTGATGTCATAGACAGGGGACAGCACAGACACATTTCAAACACATTTTCTCATAACATTCCGTTTTGCTACCACAATATATATATATATCATTTTTGATCATACTTTATTCTCCACATTTATAGTATAAGGTATATTTGGGTGACAGTCTCTTTAAGAGTTTTGATAAAAAAAGGTAAATGTCACTAGAAAGCTTTTTTTTTAGTTTAATATATGTCTATTAATATCATTAAGTGATACAAATACAAAGTTAGTTTTGTTATCAGTTTTTAACACTTTGCTAAATGTTTGCATTTCCCACACACATCGCTTATGCTAAAAAACCTTTCATATACAATCTAATTTTCTGTCCAGGCAGATAACCCTCCAAAAGCAATCAGGTTTGACAACAGGACTATTATTGTATGTTCTAAATAACTTGAGATACGCACTGTATGGAACTGAAATAAGCATCCCCCTTATATGTTTTATATGTATTCAGAGAATTGAAAGGTTCTTTTTTGTAGATGAAACTTTCCCTTTAAAAAAAAATCTATTAATATATAATCTTATGCGTGCCATTCGGTAGCTTTAAGCATGGTTTTATATATAGCACTAACATACTCATGTAACAACCTTCAGGCAGAATATGGATCTTAGATGCTAATGATATGTTTAATTTAATCACTGGAATGCAGATCATTGCAGTTGAATGGCATATGTAATGGAATTGCTAATTTACATAACATTTGAAGTGACTCACAAAGTATGTAATTCAAGCAAAATATTTTATTGTGCAAATTATTGGCTTTTACAAAGACATTCATTGCTGTTGGGACAATGGAGATTATGTATAAAATAGGAACACATGATAATAGCGCTAACTAGTGGTGCTTTCACTGCATGCGTCAATTTATAATGCTACCTTATGTGACTATATGTGCCGCTCCTGCACTGGGACTGGCAGCATTTCGGATAATGGATACTTATGGTTAAAGGATAATTTTGGCAGCACCAGCCCTATAAATGATTTACATTGCAACTTGCTCACATTGTATTTAGGTAATAAAGATCATGTAGAGCAGGGGAGCTGGTGAACATATCTGCTCCACGGTGCTGCTGAGATGATCAGTCGCTCTGGTGACTACATTTGCCATGAGCTCTGGCTTCAAATGTACGGTGCACAGGAAGGTGACTTTACCTTATCCGAACTGACCCATATGCAAAAAAGAAGTTCGGATTTTGGATCTTCAGACAAGATTTTTTTTTTAATGCACCATTAATCACCATTAGACATTAAACATGGCAAATTGTTTTTAACTTCCCAACACTTTCATTTATGGGGCTTTTCATACATATCCCCAGAGTGTACTGTTTTTTTTTTCATAATCTGTCAGTTCCTGGTAATACAGAGGACACATTGCTTTGTATATTATTACTGTAACGGACTGTCTACCGGACGTAGTAGACCCTCTGTTCTTTGTGTGAAATCACCTCCTTTAAAGTGAAAACAACACAGACTTATAAAAAGACATAAACATGACATCACAGACATTAGTATACAATGGGAAATGGAACTAAGCATAGTTCTCCAACTAACTGGGGCTAGGAATACATTATACTTGTATTGTATGACTGCAAACCAAATAGGAATTAACATACAGTGAGTAGACCTAATTAAAAAACACACAGTAAGATACATAATGAACACAACATAATCAGTTTAACAGTAAATCCATTTAATACAGAACAATGGATGTTGGAGTAAACTATGAATAATTGTCACTGACTCATTGTAATCCTTCAGAGTGGTCTACTCACAGAATTATACATTACACATAAACCAATATACTAACAGGATATGACTAACTAACAATATTAAAGTACATAGTTATGGCACATAAGCCAGGGCCCATAATCTATAGGGAGGTGTTTGGCCCTCAGGCCCCTCCAAGCAGGGGAGGGCTGGCAGCCTTAGGCCTGGGGGGCAAATCCAGTCAAGTGGCCCATTGCACCATCGAATCGCCTCCCCATCCACTGCCATCTTTTCCTTGTTTTATAACGAATATTGCCAGGATTTTCCCCCACAATATGCCAGGATTTGCCATTTAATATGCTAGAATTTTCCCTTACAAAATGCCAGGATTATGCCCCTCAGTATGCCAGGATTATGCCCCTCAATATGCCAGGATTATGCCCCTCAATATGCCAGGATTTTCTCCTCAATATGCCAAGATGATGCCCCCTCAATATGCCAGGATTTTCCCCTAAATATGCCAGGATTATGCCCCTCAATATGCCAGGATTTAGACACCCAATATGCCAGGATTTTCCCCTCAATATGCCAAGATGATGCCCCCTCAATATGCCAGGATTTTCCCCTCAATATGCCAGGATTATGCCCCTCAATATGCCAGGATTTAGACACCCAATATCCCAAAATTTGGGCACCCCCCCCCACCCACGTTGCACACCTACGACATGACCCATAACCCACGTTGCACACCAGGACATGCCCCATCACCACATTTACATGCCTCCATCACCCCATTACATACACATTTCCAATATTATTTGCCATTAATATTCCCCAGCCAATTTGTCCCATAATATGCCAGTGTTATTCTGCAATTTAATATGACTCAGTAAATTTGCCCAATAATATTCCAAGGTTATCTGCAATTTAATATGCCCCTGCTAATTTGCCCAATATGCCAGTGTTAATTGCCATTTAATATTCCCCAGCCATTTTGCCCAATAATATGCCAGTCTTATTTGCCATGTAATATGCCCCAGCCAATTTGCCCAATAATATGCCAGTCTTATTTGCCATGTAATATGCCCCAGCCAATTTGCCCAATAATATGCCAGTCTTATTTGCCATGTAATATGCCCCAGCCAATTTGCCCAATAATATGCCAGTCTTATTTGCCATGTAATATGCCCCAGCCAATTTGCCCAATAATATGCCAGTGTTATTTGCCATGTAATATGCCCCAGCCAATTTGCCCAATAATATGCCAGTCTAATTTGCCATGTAATATTCCCCAGCCAATTTGCCCAATAATATGCCAGTCTTATTTGCCATGTAATATGCCCCAGCCAATTTGCCCAATAATATGCCAGTGTTTTTTGCCCACCCCCCCCTTACCTTTTTCCCTGGTGGCTAGTGGCAGGACTTCCCTGGTGGCTAGTGGCAGGAGGACTTACCTGGTGGCTAGTGGCAGGCAGCATGGTCCCTCCATGCTGCCTGTTCGGCCTCCCGGCGGTTGTGCCGACAGGTCACGTGATCGGCGCGCGTCTGACGTCAGAGCGCCGATCACGTGACTGTCGGCACTTCCGTGTTGGCACACTGCACGGGGAGCCGAACAGGCAGCACGGAGGTTTCTCTGTGCTGCCTGTTCGGCTCCACGTGCAGCTTTGCAGGCAGAGCGGAGGTGAGAGGGGATCTTCCGATCCCTTCTCACCTCAGTCTCTGCCTGCAAGCGTGTTTTTTTTTTTTTTTTTAAACACTGGCCCAGCGGCCGTGTTTTCCAAAGCTTAGGGCGGCCTGGGGGGCAATTGCCACCCTGCCCCCCGGCCCAGCCCGCCCCTGCCTCCAAGAACCCCAGTCACGCAGGCTGTCAGGATTCACTTTGTGACAATTACATTTTGGTTATTTTGCCTATCCTTTGTACCTTCCATCACAACCTATATTTGTTTGAAGCTGTGGGCTTGTGTAATAGAAAAGTCATGGCATTATATTGATATTCATATAATTATGAATTAATTATGTAATTTATATCATCTTAAAAAATGGGGATACATACCCTTATGTCTTAAACTCTGTAGTGTTTTTTTTTTAATGTGTTCTTTATATTATGCTGCACATGTTTAATTAAACGTCTGCTTTAGCAGATGTATAAATAGAATATTACCGTCTCTGTGAAAGATCATTTTTAAACTCTTGTTATAAGGCATTGGTCCTTCTCAGTGTTTGGTAGATGTATACAAATGTTGCAGGCATAATCATAGAATCTTAGCAAAAGATTCTATGCTACATATGATTTATGGCTGGTACTCTCCCCCATGATTTTTCAACCCAAATAGACTGCTACGTCTTCTAACAAGACTTTATATTGTAATGCAGGAATATAACTGAAGAAAAATTTTGAACAATCTCTCATTTTTTAATACTGATTTTGAGGTCTTTCTCTTTTGTAAGGCAGCAATTGTTTTTTGTTTTATTTTTCTTATTGTCAGCCTTGTCTTGGAGAAGGAAGTGATCTTCCTTAGAGAAATGTAAAGTGGGAGACCTTTGGTCTACTAATATTTGTATTTACTATTATAGGTACATGTGACTCTCACCCTTGCCTTATAAATAAAGCATATTTTAAAATGTACCCACATCAAATTGATTTTGGCAACAAGAGGTTCTGGGGATTATTTACCAAATCACCATGGTCAGACTTTTCAATATAGAGGTCTACATACCTTGCAAAAGCCTAAGTTCAAGGCTTCAGTTTAATGAGGAGATAAAGTAGAACCTTTGGGAATATTTAACCAACACAAAAGCTGAACAAAAATCCTCATGAGCCACTCAGGTCCATGAGCTGATAGTTGGATATCATTGCACTAAACTAATGATGGCGAGTGTTTTTGAGCTAAAAACACAAGATGTGATGCAGGAATCCAAATTAAAGATTTAGATGTAGTGTCACCTCTATCCTTGTAATTTCCTACTCTTTGCGTCTTGTTCCCTCCCCCTTTTTTTTTTTTTTTTTAACTTTCCTTTCACTTATTCATTGCACACTCTCTATGTAAATACCAGCTACACAAATTTGTACTCTTCCCCTGCTTGATCATGTTCTCATGTTACACGACTGGTCTGCTGGCTACTGATGTGCCAGTAAGTTTTATTAAACACTGACAATTTGCTTCTGCTGTACAATGATGTCATAATACATCGACAAACCTCGCGCACAATGTTTACCTTGGCCTCCAAGAAGGAACACTAGTATCCGCAAAGGTCCATAAAACATCATTCGATTTTCTGTCAGAGGTTCCATTAAATATCCACCATGAACAATGGTGATGTCTACCCCTGTCTCCAGGATTGATGGCAACCCTGTAAGTATGTGTCTGGTCCAACGTTGAAGGCCTATGAGTTGTAGCTATGGCACTTATGCCACAGGTTTATAAGGCCTAGAGGCAGGTGTAAAGTTATAAATGGGGGCCTCTGAGTGCCACTGATGGCACCCTTGCCATGGGTTGCCATTACTGCACTAAACAGGATGTTGTGGGAAATTGGAAACAAAAACAACTGGGTTACAAATATAGTCAAGCTGAATAATATTTCCAATGCATTTGTCAGATGACTGTGTAGTGAATAAACTCTGTTTAGCATGATACATGCCCATGTTACGTCTCACATGTAGCAAGCTGGACCACCAGAGATGGTTGTAAAACAAAGTGGATATCCATCCTCCTGTAGAAAGTTCTTAACCTTCAAATGGATGGAAAAAAAAGTTGTATTTATGGCTGTGAAATGCATACAATTCGCTCCCCTCAATAAGGTATATTCTGTGCAGTACATTACACTATGATTTCACTTGTCTGCAGCTAAACTATATTATTAGCTTTCAAGATATCTGAAAACTATGTTCCCAATCATGTATCTGTGTGTACACCACACTGACTAAAACATGACAGTGATTACAGGTTATGTGAGAATTTTGCAACACAAGATCCTCTTTGCTATGGTTTATTTAACTGGGCTGTCAAATCCAGCAGTGTGGGCTGCTCTACTTCTAAACTGGCTTCTGTTTGATTTTATTATTTATTTTAATGTAGTGTACTAAAAATAAATTTGTTATAGCTCGTTTTTTGTATTGCAAAGGCCCCACAGTGCAATTAACATTATTACACTAGATTTACTGTCTGAAAGGAACATCAAAGCTGTATGCATTTCTTTCCACGAATGTCCTGTTTAAACCGGTTAATGACAATCCACGTACATGTACGGGCTCCCAATGCAATGCATTGTTAACAATGCCTGTACATGTACGGTCTGCTTTTAAAATAGCACAATCGCTGCATTTTTACCACGATTCGCACTACTTTCAGCTTTCCTGGATGATTCACAAGTAAAGGCATCCAGGAAAGGAACAAAAAAAAAACGCCCGCCGGGACAGTCCATGGGCGGTCTTAATAAGCAACTTGGCTGCGGCATATTCATGGGCAAACTAACAGTGGCATAATAATGGTCAAATTGGCTGTGAAATATTAATGGGCAGACTAATAGTGGCATTTTAATGGGACAATGTGACAATAGTCACTGACCTGTCAATCACGCCCCTTTTAGACTGCCTCTGATTGAGGCAAGTCTGAAACACCCAAAAAAGGAGATGTCTTAGCCTACAATAGCTGAGACAGGCTGTCCCAGCCATTGCAGTGTGGATTGCGATTACTAAATAGGCTAATCGTAATCCATTCCCATCCTCCCCCAAAGAGATGGGAGGAGAGATGGAGAAAGTTGATCCTGGTTAACTTAAAAGTTAGGTAGAGCAGGATCAAGCATTCTTTTTTGCATGTAATAATGTGATCACTGTGAAAATCAATCACATTGATCACATGCAATAAATATTATCCAGTATTATCATACAGACATCAAAACAAAGAAAACCATTGTCCAGAAGGGGTTAAAGGGACATTCCAGGCATCAAACTAACTTTGATACATCTGATAGCATCAAACCTGTACATTGTGCATACAATGCATGAAGGGAATCCTTAGCAATCTCTTTCAAAGTCTGCTGCTCTAGCCCTCCACCCTGCTTTTGTAAAAGGAATGCCCATCCAAAGTGATCCTCATGCAATATAAACACATGAGGGCAGGAGCAGCAAATTTGCTAGCTGGTCACTGCCTCATCCTGTTTTTTTTTTGTTATACACTTATGTGATTATATAATTGACATCCTGAGCATATGCAGTGCCATAATTGGCTTTAAGTAGATGCTGGGATGCCCAACATTTTACATAGAACAAACATATGTTTTTACATTTGACTCCATTCTTACTATATGTGTGTATTATATATATATTTTTCAAGTAGTATTTATGTTATCGCCTAAAAATATAAATTCCTTATGTTACTTAAAAATAATTTCTATATTAGAATACAAATTTTATTAATATAATTAATATTTTAAAAAAATACAATAATAATATATTAAGACTATTGTTATTACATTGTCGTAAAGGTGTAGATTGTGTATGAACAGACAACCATATTATCAGCTATTTTTGTGTTGTTTCATGTATATAGGCTGTAAATTTTTCCTTGGTCAAAATATACATATTTTGAAACCTATGTATAGAATGGGTGGAGTCTTATTGCTGCATATATGCGACTTATTAGTTTTTGCTTAACAGTGCTGTCCTGGGATCTAGTTTAATATTGTTTTTACTGCTTTGCTTAAAAGTAGTGAAGTGTACATCAAGCACAGTTGAATTAAACCATTTGTGACTCTAGGACGTTCTATGCCCTCCTCATTTAAAAGTTCCAAAAGATGCTAAGACGGCATATAACGTCTAGTGTTTAACAGCTCATCGTGGATCCCCGTGATGAGCTGTGCTCGGAACTTTTCAGTGGCCTCAGTCTGACAGGGAAAATGAATCCGATACTCAAAGCGAGCACTGGCTACATTTTACCAAATTGCATGCCTCCGTGATGTCACATGTGATGTCGGGAGGTCTCGCGATTTTTTGAAATGGACCCACAGAGTCTATTAAGATCCTGATCAGGTCTCTGCCATTGTGTTCCTGGTTACGGATTACCTTGTGATCGGTGGCCAGGAACAAAAAGTGACGTTTTGATGCTTGCGTCGTCTTGGACACAAGCACCATGCAAGACAGTCCCATCACATATGTTTATATGTTCCTATTTGTCCGAAAGCTCTGTCAGTGATTATTGTTCTTAGGACTAATATGAACATATTTTCTGGGTGTAAATGTCATCTAGCAGTGGCATCATTAGGGGGCTCTATTTGGTCTATAGCGAAGTGTGTGTGTGTGAGAGAGAGAGATGGAGTGTGTGTGAGAGAGAGAGAGATGGAGTGTGTGTGAGAGAGAGAGATGGAGTGTGTGTGAGAGAGAGAGATGGAGTGTGTGTGAGAGAGAAAGACAGACAGAGTGTGTGTGTGTGAGAGAGAAACAGAATGTGTGTGTGTGTGAGAGAGAGAGAGTGTGTGTGAGAGAGAGTGTGTGTGTGTGAGAGAGAGTGTGTGTGAGAGTGTGTGTGTGTGTGTGTGAGAGAGAGAGAGTGTGTGAGAGTGAGATAGAGAGAGACAGTGTGTGTGAGAAAAAGTGTGTATGAGAGAGAGAGAGTGTATGAGAGAGAGAGACAGTGTTTATGAAAGAGAGATATAGAGAGACAGAATGTGTGTGAGCGAGAGAGACAGAATGTGTGTGAGCGAGAGAGACAGAATGTGTGTGTGAGAGAGAAACAGAATTTGTGTGTGAGAGGCAGAATGTGTGTGATAGAGAGACAGAATGTGTGTGTGAGTAAGAGAGACAGAATGTATGTGAGAAAGAGAAACAGAATGTGTGTGAGAGAGAGAGAGACAGAAATTGTGTGTGTGTGTGTGAGAGAGAGAGACAGAATGTGTGTGTGAGAGAGACAATGTGTGTGTGTGTGTGAGAGAGACAGAGAGACAGAATGTGTGTGTGAGAGAGAGACAGAATGTGTGTGTGAGAGAGAGACAGAATGTGTGTGAGAGAGAGACAGTATGTATGAGAGAGAGACAGAGTGTGTGTGTGTGAGAGAGACAGAGTATGTGTGTGAGCGAGAGAGAGACAGAGTGTGTATGTGTGATAGAGATGGAGTATGTGTGACAGAGCCCATCTGGGCTCTAGCCCCAGATCATTTGGAGATCTAGAAACGCCCCTGCCATCTAGAAAGATTTTTTAATCTATTTTCTTTAGTTTGTGTACATGTTGAGATTTGAAATATATTTTTAAATATATTTTCCCATTCTTCAATATCTAAATTATCCCCAGGTCTTGTTTCCCATTTTTGTCTGTATTTAAGTTTATGATGTTGATTTTGAAATCTGTTTTACTGTGTATTAAATTTGTGTCCTAGTTGTAAATAGGTAATTTTAGACTTTGTTTCCTTGTATTTTTTCAAACATATGTAGTTTATATATGCAGTGCATTATATATATGAATAATTGTTTGAGAAAACTATACAATTATTTAAAGCATGCAATAAATTAATTTAATTACCATATAAATAATTACCCAGTTGTGTCTCATGGATTGAGGAATCGGATCAATCCCTTTGTTTAATAACAGGAATTCTTACAGTTAGCGTTATATATAACTCCTGAGAGTTTATCCCTATGGTTTATGAACATTTTCAGGTGAATGGAGACAATGCAGGCAACAAATCATAATAAGGAAGGAGGACACACAGCTGACCTTGTTACAAGTCTGCTAAATTTAACCCTCTACTTCAATGCGGAGTAACACATTCCATCTTAGTTTAAAGGAATGAGAAAAATTATATTCTCCATCTTGGAACAAAACACTATGAGGGTTATGTAGAAAATTCCCTTACCGAAAAGTGTCGGGAGGGGTGAACAAAATGGCGCAATCACCATTTGTTATATACATCTGCGATTGCCATTGTTTTATAACACTTTTTAGTGCGGGAGAAGGACCTCCTCCAAATTGTGCAACACTAATTAGGCACTTTATATTGCCTGCTTTATTATACCTTGGCTGCTCTAGTGCAACAACTGCCAGTACAACCCGAAAGTACCTAACCGTCGGAGGTGCCGCAGACTCATGATTTTTGTTGGGAGTGAATTTATACATAGCCCTATGTGTATATGTACAAAGAAATATTTTTAAGCTTAATGGCACCGTAAAATTAATATAACTTTTCAAGCTTTAATAAAAAGGTATCTTTACATTGAGACCAACATGGGAGTAAAATAACGTATGCTCTAAAAGAGACCTGTGTGCTTCATGTTAAAGCATGCAAGCCAATCTTGTCACCGTTACTCTTGATTCCTCATTGAATGACAATTCCTCATTGAATGAAAATATAAAGGTAGCGCATGTAGGAAAAGTGGTTAATAGCAGTGCAATCTCTGCGTGCACTAACGCCTGGCAAAAGTTGGAAGTTTGCATTACCTGAACCTTTATGAACCTCTGGGTTTCCTCTGCAGTCCTTTGCACCAGTGTGACTCATTTACCGCTGGAAGCTAAATTTCATGCTCAAAAAAAGGGCAAAGTGATACTGTGGTATGTTCTGTGGGGCAAATTGACACTTTGACATGCCAAATCATGTGGGTGCACTGTGAGTACAAGCCAAGTGATGTGGGTGCAATATAGGTGCATGGCAAGTGCTGTGGGTACTGTGTGGTGCTGTGTTGAGTCTTTTATGTGAAATGTGCGTGCAGAAGAAGGGAAAAAAAAACAAGAAATGAAATTTTTCAATTACATTTTGATTACATATAATAATATTTTAATATATTATTAAAATTATTGCATATAATATTAAAAAGTATACATTTATATACAGTTTTACATTACAGCTTTAGAAAAATTGGGTTGAGGGGGGCCCTGATATACAATCTCTACTATTATTATTTATTTTTACACATGTTTAAATTGAGACAGCTATAAATATGTGACTTTCCTAATAGAAAGATATGGTGCACTGCACAAACCTCTTTTTAAAATTGTCTCATCGCAAAGGAAATGAAACTCATATGTTGTTTACTGGATGGAACTTGTGAATCATATGTTATTCTTAATGCTATCTGTGGGTGGAATAAATGAATGAATAACATATTCAGAACTGGGTTAATTGCATTTTTATCGCAAAATTCTTATTAGAATTAATGTGTTTCAGATAAATGTGTTTTGAACCCTGTGGAAAGTCCGAGGTACGGGGGAAGATTTACTAATTGCTGATATATTAGGATACGGATGTGAGAGTTTTACTTCTGTAAAGAAGTCTATTAGGACCTTGATGGCATTTACAATGTCAATTTAATATTATCTTCTACACATGGTGATTTCTTATGTTGTAACTGGGCCAGTAAATTTGTGTGTTAAATCTAATTAAGCATCTGTGGGATGTGCTGGACAAACAAGTCCAAACTATGGAGGCTTCACCTTGCAACTTACAGGTCTTAAAGGATCTGCTGCTAAGATACATCAGCACACCTTCAGAGGTCTAGTTAAGTCTATGCCTCAATGAGTCAGGGCTGTTTTGGCTTCAAAAGGGACCTACCCAATATTAGGCAGGTTACAGAGAATGAATCCCAGTATAGCAGGCCTGAGCAGTTGCAGGGAATGATTCCTTCCATTAGCATACCTGATGCAGTTGCAGGGAATTAATCCCTCCATTAGCATACCTGACACAGTTCTAGGGAATTAATCCCTCCATTAGCAGACCTTAAAGGTTGCAGAGAATTACTACCTCCATGAGCAGATCTGAACAGTTTCAGATAAGTAACTGCTCTATTACTATCCCAAACCATACATTCTCTTGCTTCATACAGGCTCAGGCTGCTGAAGCTTACACTGAGCTCCATGATGGAGGGACTCTAGATTGCATTGAGATAGTCTGATGGAGGCCACCCTAGGTTACATTGAGCTAGTCTTAACATACAAAACAGACGGTTGCTCTTAAACAAGATTCAAACCATGTGCATGACTGAAAAAAGTATTGTTACCTGAGAAATACATCTCTGTACTTTGCATATCATAGACTGCCTAAAAGAAAGTCATTAGTTAAAAACAAGTAATAATTTATAACTCTGGTTACTGTGTAAAGGTAAGTAAGTCCAACAGGTGATCCAACAGGTGCTTTTTTTCTTGTTCTGTGCCCTGTGTACATATTGCCCTATACTATCTTTATTCCCAGGTGACCTTTATCTGTAAAACTAGGTGTGATATACACATATTTGTGAGGAACACAACAGTCTTGGCTTTTGTACAGCAGATAAGTTGCATTTCACGATAATACACTGCAATATGGTTGTGCAAGTAATCAGGAAAAATGTTTGTGTATATTTAAAATACATGTATATAAACAGGTGTGTGTTTTGACATTTTCTGATCACATTCGTGACGTTCTGAAAAGCAGCCAATGGTTGCACTGGGACCAATGAGGCATTTGATTGGCTGACAGAATGGCCCAATTACAGGATATTTGGAATAAGATAGCCCTTCAGCGAGTTTAAACTTAATCGTTTAACACATTATAAATATACATATGAATACATCTTTAATAAAAAAAGACAACCTGTCAAAATAATAAATGCATACAAAAAAGGGACTAGTGAAATGAAAACAACCACAACAAATGAAAAAAGCCTTCTACAGACATCAAATAGATTGTTCCAGAGATATACTCTCTGACTAATATACTCTACTGTAGGAGAGAAAATAGCATTCACAAATGTATAAACTACACAGCAATTAGTAGATGATAATAATAAATGCTGCTAAATGAATCCAAACAGTCAGATAAATCAACTAAAGCTTTGGAAAAACAAGCTATATATGTTGATCCCAGTTGCAGCAGAGCACAATGTAAATTAGAAGAAAGAAAGAATCACCCAATAATAATAAAAATAATGTATAAATCAATTTTAATCATTTTTTATTCTCTAGATTCAATGTAAAAACAATGTTTACGTGATACAGTCCTTTTAAAGTACGTGCTACAGCTCATATTGCTGTGCTTTGGATACAATTAGTCTCTTTAGCTTTTTTTAGTAGGAAGTATACACAACTTTTGTTTTAATTACTAGCGACTAAATCCATAAGCAGCACAGACAAACTAGTAGACATATATTCACCACGTGTAAGTGGCAATTAACAGAGTTAAGGGAAAACACTGAGACACCTTCTCTTGGTGGGGTTGGCAACACCATCTGGTCCACTGGCTTAATTGATAGAACATCAGGTTTTTCTAAAGATATTAGATTGAAAACAGGAAAACCTTCAGATATTGGCACAGCTATGATACATCATTAATTAATAAGGACTGAACTAATATTGTAATAACACTGATATCCCCTAGAAACCCTGATTCTCTGGGAACTATTCACAAAAAGTAAGTTGCAGATATTTCTTCAGTATGTAAATATGAAGAATGAACTATGCAGGGACAATTGAGCTCTTTAGCAGGAGAAACTCCCCTGGTTTGTCACTGTACAGTGTATAGAGTGAGGGGGAGTTCTATATACAGTATCATGTAAAGTAAAGAATCAGAGCAATATCTCCTTAATTGCCAGCTGAAAAAAGGTGGTTACAGCAGACCGAAACGCGTTGCAGATTTGGGTTAAACATTTTCAGTATGTACTGTTGGAGGTGTTGCCGGCCAGGTCATTTATTTTTGTCCGTGATATTTGTAAGTGAGCTAGCATTATTTATTCATTTTTGTAAGTAAGGAAGTTGTTTTGTACTCTCATCTAATTACTATGTGTCTTTCTTGCTGCTCTTCTTTGCTGATATTTAAGGTAGATACATTATAGCAGTTTCTACTTAGATGTAGAGCCTTTCAGGCCATATTATTTTTTATTCTCTCTTATTATTTTTTATTCTCTATTTTTACTGTGTTTGTATTTATGTATTTATTTGCTTTTATTATTATTTTATTAGGAATTTACACTCATAGCTGATTCATACCTTAATTTCATAGTCTGGGAACCCCTGAAGGATTAGATGCACCTATTCGGATTAGATTATTCACTGCACCTATTTTTTTATAGGTTGGTAAAGTTTTTCCTTTTCTATATATTTTGCGTTTTTTTTCATGTTTACACTTTTTTTATTTAGCACTGTACATTTTGTATAAATAGTTTTTCTTTTCCTATCTCCTAAAAACTGCTAATAATGTGTAATAAAGTTATAGCTGTTCCTATAGCATCTGTTCTGCCTATGCCTCCAATCGAGGGTTGCCACCTTGCCTGTTTTTTAACGGCCTCACATAACTTTTACATTTTGCCTTGCAGTATATAGAAGTCCTATGTGATCAGAAGGAAATCAATTACTTAACAAGGAGCGGATTATGTTGACTTCTATACAAGGCAATAAGGAATTTAAATGTTAAACCTGGCCGGTAAATAATAGTGATTGAGGTGGCAATCCTCATTGGTTGTCACTGAATTTAGAGGCCTCTTAGTAGCACCCCTTCTATTGCTTTTCACTACATTTAGAGCCCCTTTCGGACAATTAGGACAACTCAGGGATCAGGCATGCCTAGAAACTTTGGAACAACTATTAGAGGAAGGTAGGCAGGTAGATTTCAGGATGTAGAAAGGGAAATTCTCCATGGGGAAAATCCATAGGACAAGCTTATTTAAAACGCCCTTCCACCTATATGCCTTCCCTCTTAGTCTTTTTGTGTAGTTGGCTGAAGAGGAGATGGATAAAATCTGGATCAGTAAAAGGTCATCAGGCAATTTGACCCCAGTACAGAGAGTGGCAATATAGTCATACCTGATGAGGTTCAATGTTAGGTGAATAAGGAAACAATGATTTTTATTGAGTTAATAAATGGAATCTTATCAATCATAAGAAATAAACTAAATGATTAATAAGTAGTTAAAAGTTAATATTAGCAGACACTAGAAAGCTTTGCACTTTTAATGAGCTGAAATACTTACACAAGCATTAAGTAATAATAGTGCTGAAACTAGACTGTTAGAAGTTCTTTTTTTATGTTCTCTTTTTCTAGCAAAGTTTCTAACCACATTTAGATCATAGTGATTGTATGTATATTTATAGATACTTTCAATTCTTTGGAAATCCAATTTATAAACTCTTGATTTTCTGGGTTTCTACAAGGAATGCTAATTATGATATTTATGAGCACAGCTTATAGAATGATATATATCTTTGATGATGTCATTTCTTTAGAACCTTGTACTCTTCATACCGGATTGTTGGTGTTACATTTGGTCTCCTAAATATTCAGTAAAATAATATATTATACAAGAACTATTTACCAGTGTTTTATGTAATACCAAAGCTACACATGGATTTTACTAACCCTTCACAGAGAGAACCTTCATGTTACCCTGAATGCAGCTTGTCTATTGGACTACCCATTATTTCCTATTCCTTTGAGCAAATTTCAACCAGCTCCATTGTGATTCATCTACATCTATATTCACCTGTGCTTACAGTGATCCCAGAGAGTGTTCTGTTCATACCTGTCAGTTCTCTGCTCTGGGTACTGTTCCAGCAAGCATGTTTCCATAGCAACAAGGCTCCTCATCAAAATGTACCATCATAACAGATACTGCATCACACAGTTCCATTTTGGCCACTTTGGGTGTGGAGGTGTTATACAGGGGCGTATCGTGCCCCTGAGTGACAGGCGTGCTGCCAGCCCAGAGCACGCCTGTCACTTGGAGGCACGACATCTCTCGGGTATTTCCAGGGGTTTGTGTACTGAGAACAGCCAGCACACAAACCCCCGGAAATACCCAAGAGACGTTGTTACGACGTTGTTACGACGTTGTTACGAGTCACTCACTCTGTTGCCAGTTCAACAAGCACGAAAAGTATATGAAAATTCGTATACTTTTCGTGCTTGTTGAATTGGCAACAGAGTGAGTGACTCTGTTGCCGAATTCAACCCAGCGCCGTCTTTTGGATGTATTTCTGGGGTTTTTGTGCTCTCTGTTCGGAGCACACTAACCCCAGAAATACACAGCTTGGGTGCTCTGTGTTAGGTGTGCGGCGCACACCTAGCACATATGGAGCATCCACCACTAGTGTTATATTTATTAATCCACTATGAAGTAGGAGTAAATGCCGATTATTTCGGGATGCAAGAGGCATGAGCTTTGCTAAACATACAAATTTAGTTTTGAGGTAGGTTTTGACTAAAATATTTTACATTTAGTGCGCAATTCTGTTTACATATTAGGAGTACAGTACAGCCATGGGAGCCACGTTCCCCTTTCACATATGTCTGTTTACATCAAGGTTACTTGAAAATGATGTCTATAGTTAAGGAGCCAGACAATTAAAAAAATAGCTTTTAACTACGAGTCCGCACCCAAGAGGATCTCACTTGGAAAGTTCCAGCAGATGCGCAGAAACAGGTCATCAGATCTTTTTGAAAGGAAATATAGTCCAAATGAGCAGAGGTTATCATAGAGCAAGAAGTAGTGAAAGGGATGCATTGTTATTGTCTTCGAGAAGCAGAGATAGGGGTCCGAAACAATGAACAATGAAATTACATTAGAAAGGCACAGGGTAATCAGTGATGGATCCTTAAGGAGGACCAGTCCCTTAGTGATGGAATAGGTGAAATGCCTCAGATGATACAACGTGAGGCACCAAATTTGAAGGCTATTCTGGAAAGGAGTCATTCTAGCAAATCAAAGGAACCAATGGACTGGCTAAGTAGCGAAGGCTTAAGGGTTGGTTGTTTCCTCTGTAGGAGATGCAAAGATTGTCAGTTAATAATTAAAAGGACTTATGGAGAACACATGTAAGGTTAAAGGACACATATTTTGCAAGGCCAAAAGAGTGATTTATGTGTTTAGTGTTGCTGACCCCAATTCTATATGGGCATCACAACAAGGCAACTTAAGGACATCATTTTGGGGCAAAGGTTGATGACTCCCTCACTTAATATGTTTATTAATGATCTCCCACGTTGTGCTGAGAGCCATGTCTCAGTGTTTGCTGATGACACAAAATTAGCTAAGGTAATAAAGACTAATATTGATGTTTTTTCTTTACAGGAAGATTTGGACAGAGTGGGGAACTGGGCAAGAAAGTGGCAAATGAGGTTCAATATAGACAAATGTAAAGTTATGCATTATGGGAAAAATAATAACAAAGCAACATATACAAAAAAAAAAGAAAGAATGTGCACAGCGCTTAATACAAATAAAGCATAAACAGTGTGGAAAAATAAAAATAAAAATAAAAACTAACCCGTATATACTCCACACAAAAGAACCTTTTGGTATGAAAAGGGAAAAATATATGTCTCAAAATCGCAGGAGAAGTGGGCAAGTCACTTACAAATAGTGGAAAAAAAGGAAGAGACAGCGCTAGAGTATACCCCAGAGACAACAAGACAAATGATTAAAGGAAATAGGATATTTATTACAGATCACGAAATATGCACACACACCCACCAGCTGAAGAAGTTCCTTACGAAACGCGTCCTGAAGGGTGTTCTATTGTTACTGTGTATGTGCAAGTAGTGTATACATTTTATACCTATTTTCAGTTACCTGGCCAGGTGAACAGCACTTTATTAGCAGTGGATAAGATTGTATTTACCATTTTAACCTATTGTTTTTCTTTTTTGTATTTTTATGTATATTTATATATTCAGACTTTGTATTTATCCTGTCTCTATGTCTATGTGACCACTTACTTATATCTGTTTCTAGTGGTACTGGACCCCTATTTGGTCTTTTTACTTATATATATTTTTATTTCGTGATCTGTAATAAATATCCTATTTCCTTTAATCATTTGTCTTGTTATTTCTGGGGTATACTCTAGCGCTGTCTCTTCCTTTTTTAAAGCAACATATACGTTAAATGGTATTTCCCTGGGAAAAACTACTAACGAAAAGGATTTAGGAATCATTGTAGATAACAAACTTGGCAACAGTGCCCAATGCCAGTCAGCAGCTGCAAGGGCCAATAAGATATGTATAAGGCATGTATAAAACGAGGTATAGATTCACGGGAGGAGGACATCATCTTGCCTCTTTACAAATCAATGGTAAGACCTCACCTTGAATATGCAGTACAATTCTGGGCACCAGTCCTTAAAAAGGATATTAAGGAACTAGAAAAAGTGCAAATGAGAGCTACAAAATTAATAAGGGGATTGGAGGATCTTAGTTATGAAGAGAGACTTAAAAAATTGCATTTATTTACTTTAGAAAAAAGGCGTCTTAGAGGGGATATGATAACATTATATAAATATGTGCAGGGCCAATTTAAGGAGCTCTCCAGGGACCTGTTCATTAATAGAAATGTACAAAGAACAAGAGGTCACCCCCTGAGACTGGAAGAGCAAAGATTTCATAGGCAGCAAAGGAAGGGATTGTTTACGGTAATGACAATAAAATTATGGAACTCACTGCCAAGAGAGGTAGTGCTAGCAACCACAATAGATGCATTTAAAAATGGTCTGGATGTTTTTTTAGAAAAGCAGAACATACAGGGGTATTAATAATAGAATAAGCATTAATAATATAGCTTTTTGATCCAAGGAGAGATCTGATTGCCCTTTTGGAGTCAAGAAGGAATTTTTTTCCCCCTAGGAGGCAACATTCGAAAAAGCTTCCTTAGGGGTTTTTTTTTGCCTTCTTTTGGATCAAAACGCTGAAATGATAGGTAGAAGGGTTGAACTTGATGGACTTGTGTCTTTTTTCAACCTAAATTACTATGTTACTATGTTAATACACCAGACATTACTTTTCAGATTTGCATAGTTTATGGATACAGCATATGTTGTAGACTTTGAACTACTTCTGCAGCATATTCAAGTTAATTACTCTTTTTTAAGCTGGCCCATTTGTCTTCTGCTCATCATCCTGAAAATACACACTGTCCCATACCAGGATACCTTGGTGTCTGTGTGCTCCTTCTCGTAAGCTGGTTGTCCTATCATGCATCTACAGCAGGCATAAACACTTTATAGAGGATAAAAAAATGTGAGAGCATTTCATCTCACCTGTTCAGCTATGCATTGTGCAGGAACAAACCTGATGAGTTCACTTAGTGGGGGAACGAACCAGGTTTGTTCCTGCACAATGTATAGCTAAATTGGTGAGATGAAATGTTCATCTCACTTCAACTCACCTGCTACTCACTTCAACTCACCTGCTACTCACCGCAACTCACCTGCTACTCACTTGCTACTCACCTGCTACTCACTTCAACTCACCTGCTACTCACCTCAACTCATCTGCTACTCACCTCAACTCACCTGCTACTCACTTCAACTCACCTGCTGCTCACCTCAACTCATCTGCTACTCACCTCAACTCACCTGCTACTCACTTCAACTCACCTGCTGCTCACCTCAACTCATCTGCTACTCACTTCAACTCACCTACTACTCAATTCAACTCACGTTTTAGTGAATAGCCTCAATAGTGTTCTTTCTTTTTGTATATTTTATGTATATTCTCATTCACATGTACTCAGGCTTTTTTAAAAATATATATTCTCTTTATTATTAAACATGCAATAATTGTATCATAAAACACAGCAGTCAGATACACAAATGCAGGACATGTGATACAATAGATGAGAACAGTTGTATTATTTCAGATATTTTTTTTCCATATTTCCTTTTAGGGTATCCCAAGATGCATACTGATCGTGATATCGTAAGCAAATAAAGATATATATATATATATATATATATATATATATATATATATATAGTCCGTCCTCACGCCAACAATTGTACATATTATCAATACAATATAAAAACATATCAACAAAGAGAAAACATCTCCGCCAATCATGTCACCATAACCTCCATTGTCTGAAAATGATTACAGCTTGTGGTTCGGGGGTCTCTGTCTGTACATCTCAAATGGTCAAATTGGAAAATCTTATTGGGGGATTATTTTAATCATTTTTGTGCAGTATCAGTCCATGTCGTGGAAGGTATCCAATATCTTTTTTCTCAGTTATATGATCTAAGGAATTTATGACATCAGTCTAGGTCTGTGAATTCTTTTGCAGATTAGCTTATGGCCAATCTATCCTCTTCAGATAATATCATTTAGATTTGAGGAGTTCAAGGCTCGGGGGTGCTCCCTGAACCCATGAGTACAGCACCGTTTTCCATGCTGCTGCCAGAAAAAAAAGAGCCTGTATGTCCAGAAAGATGTGAGGTTGGCAGCAGCCCAGAAACAGTGAAATAAAGTTGCATCACTGACTCCTCACTTCAGACAGGTGTCATGGGCAATAAGGCCCAGCTTAAACATTCTGGTCAGCATAGTGTGCTATCTTTAATGTCATGTCCTTATAGAGCGGTAAAACCTTCAGCACCGCCTCATTCTGAATGTCCTCCACTTCCACCTCCTGTACATGTAGTTTCCAGTTTTTCATTCTACCCCTCAGGTCCTTTTGATATTCATCTGCCTGTAATATGCAGTAAAGCGCCATTGTAGTGTGTAAAGTATTATTAGATCATCTTGAGGATTGTTCCAGTCTTGATCTGAAAAGGAGCAGCCCTGGAAAAAGATAACACTTTAAAAAATGTAAAGCTGGGAATCATAACCATGGATCTGCATATGTACTCTGACTTCTAATTGTGGCTCAAGATATGTTGTATTGTTCTGTTCCTTCTGAACAATATATATATAGCTGCTAGTTCTATTTATTCTCAGCACTTCTTACTCATTCTGCCTGAGAGCCATCTGTAGATTACACATACATCATACCATTCTCATTCCCGCTTGGATTCAGATTAGGTGTTTTGTGCATTCACCTGAGTATCCTGTAAATTGGTTTCTTCAGCCCACATAGCTTGATCCTGAATTATCTAATTGTGCCATGTGTGCAATTTTGCTCTATCATGTGGGTACATCAGGGCTCGACAAACCCCGGGCTCCAGGTCGCCATGGCGACCAGGAAATCAGACCTGGCGCCCGGATAACTTGAGCCCCGTGTGGTGCCCTCGGCAATGGGTTCGTTTTTTCCCTTTTCTTTTTTGCAGCAGCGGTGCACGAGGGAGCAGAGTGAGTGCACCGGCTGCACAGACTTCCTGCTCCGCCCCCTCACGCACCGCATTATAGCTGATCACCTGGGAGCATAGCAGGGAAGCTGCTCTGTGCCACCGGGCTGCAACGGAAACATCCCCCCCTTCCCTGCATTGAGGTGTAATGCAGGGAGGGGGGACATTGATAGGTGAACTTTATTTTTTTTCTTAAAAAAACCCCAAAAACCTACTGTCTTGTGTATGTGTCTGTCTGGATGTGTTTGTGTGTATGTGTGTGTCTGCCTGGATGTGTTTTTGTGTATATATGTGTCTGTCTGGATGTGTTTGTGTGTATATATGTTTCTGCCTGGATGTGTTTGTGTGTATATGTGTGTCTGCCTGGATGTGTTTGTGTGTATATATGTGTCTGCCTGGATGTGTTTGTGTGTATATGTGTGTCTGCCTGGATGTGTTTGTGTGTATATATGTGTCTGCCTGGATGTGTTTGTGTGTACATGTGTGTGTGACTGGATGTGTTTGTGTGTATATATTCAGTGGTGTATCTTGATTTTGTGCTGCCCTAGGCAGACAAAATCCGGGCACCCCCCTACCCAAGCTGCACACCCACGTTACACACCTAAGACATGCCCCATCATTCAGACTCACATCAAGCTCACACTCCCATCACACTCAGTCACACACTCCTACTCCCATCACACTCAGTCACACACTCCTACTCCTATCACGCACACTCTGACTCCCATCACACTCAGTCGCACACACTGTCTCCCATCACACACACTCTGACTCCCATCACACTCAGTCACACACACTGTCTCCCATCACACACACTCTGACTCCCATCACACTCAGTCACACACACTGTCTCCCATCACACACACTCTGACTCCCATCACACTCAGTCACACACAGTCTCCCATCACACACACTCTGACTCCCATCACACTCAGTCACACACACTGTCTCCCATCACACACACTCTGACTCCCATCACACTCAGTCACACACACTGTCTCCCATCACACACACTCTGACTCCCATCACACTCAGTCACACACAGTCTCCCATCACACACACTCTGACTCCCATCACACTCAGTCACACACACTGTCTCCCATCACACACACTCTGACTCCCATCACACTCAGTCACACACACTGTCTCCCATCACACACACTCTAACTCCCATCACACTCAGTCACACACAGTCTCCCATCACACACACTCTGACTCCCATCACACTCAGTCACACACACTGTCTCCCATCACACACACTCTGACTCCCATCACACTCAGTCACACACACTGTCTCCCATCACACACACTCTGACTCCCATCACACTCAGTCACACACACTGTCTCCCATCACACACACTCTGACTCCCATCACACTCAGTCACACACACTGTCTCCCATCACACACACTCTGACTCCCATCACACTCAGTCACACACACTGTCTCCCATCACACACACTCTGACTCCCATCACACTCAGTCACACACACTGTCTCCCATCACACACACTCTGACTCCCATCACACTCAGTCACACACACACACACACACACACACACACTCTCCCATCAGCACTTACCTTTCCCTGGCAGGCAGGCAGCATGGTCCCTCCATGCGATTGTGCCGACAGGTCACGTGACTGGGCGCGCGTATGACGTCAGCGCGCCGGTCACGTGACCTGTCGGCACTTCCGTGTCGGCACACTGCACGGGGAGCCGAACAAGCAGCACGGAGGTTTCTCTGTGCTGCCTGTTCGGCTCCCCGTGCAGCCTGGCAGGCAGAGCGATGGTGGGGGGGGATCTTCTGATCCCCTCTCACCTCTGTCTCTGCCTGCAAGCGCGGTGGGGTTTTTTTTTTATTTTTAAAGGGACGTATTTTTTTTTTTTTTTTTATTTTTTTTTTTCCAGTGCTGGGGGGCGCTGCCGCCCCCCAAAATTTGCCGCCATAGGCATCCGCCTAGGATGCCTCGCGGTAAATACAGCACTGTATATATTTATGTCTGCCTGGATGTGTTTGTGTGTACATATGTGTCTGCCTGGATGTGTTTGTGTGTCAATATGTGTCTGCCTGGATGTGTTTGTGTGTACATGTGTGTGTGACTGGATGTGTTTGTGTGTGTCTGCCTGGATGTGTTTGTGTGTATAAATGTGTCTGGCTGGATGTGTTTGTGTGTATAAATGTGTCTGCCTGGATGTCTTTGTGTGTGTGTGTATATATGTGTGTGACTGGATTTGTTTGTGTGTATATATGTGTCTGACTGGATGTGTTTGTATGTATTTATGTGTCTGACTGGATGTGTTTGTGCGTATGTATGTGACTGACTGGATGGGTTTGTGTGTATGTATGTGACTGACTGGATGTGTTTGTGTGTATATATTTTTCAGCCTGGATGTGTTTGTGTGTATATATGTGTCTGCCTGGATGTGTTTGTGTGTATATATGTGTCTGCCTGGATGTGTTTGTGTGTATGTCTGTGACTGACTGGATGTGTTTGTGTGTGTGTATATATGTGACTGACTGCGTGTGTGTGTGTTTGTATGTATTTGTAGAAAAACAAGGTGTAACAGGTTTCGCACTCAGAAGTGGAGGGTGCAAGGAGAGGACTTTTACCCTAGTGAAATAAAGGATCCTGTATGTATATGGGACAGACTATGTGTCTGTGTGTGAATGCTTGTGTTTATGTGCCGTTGTCTGGCTCCTAGATTTTTTAGCTGGCTCCTAAAACTCAGATAAATTTGTCAAGCCCTGGGGTACATAGGCAGTGGGTCACTGTTTCTGGCTAAGGGCTTGTAGCAAGCCAGAAACGCGTCAGGTGTTCCCGGTTCTATGGTGATCCACTGCCTATTTTTGCCCCCACCCCTATGCACAGTTTATTCTAATAAATGAAACATTGATTGTTGGCACTTTGGACTCCATGAAGGATTTCTTTTATACCCATTCCAGTGCTTCAGCACTTCTGATTTTTTGGACGTCCGAGTGTCATGAAGGGGTTAAACCACCAGTGGTAAATGAGATAAACAATAAATGTTCTCAGCTGCATCCTATGATGGTAATCTACAAATTCCCATACAGATACACAGAATACTCAGAACGCTTGCACAACAAAAAAAAAAAAAAAAATTAACAGTGCAGTCTTATTACAATGGCCTTTATATGTGGGATATGTTCAACTCACAAACTTATGGAAAAAAGCTCTTCAAATCAATGTATATTCACCAATACACAACTCATAGAGATGGATTTCTTTATATTATATATTTATATCGAATGTTCAAGTAGAGCTTGAGCGTGAGTCCTACTGGAACTGCAAAGTAAATGCACACCATCCAGAGAATATCCAGGGGGTAATAATGATGGTCCTCAACACGTTTCGCACTGTTATTGTGGAAATAAACTTGTGTAGTAGTCACAGTGTCTGTACAGCCCAATGCCATTTCGGCTGCACGGACACAGCAGCTACTACACAAGTTCATCTCCTAATGAAGCCACAATAACAGTGGCGAAACGCGTTGAGGATCATCGTTTGTTCTTATCAGCTGGATTTCCACTTATTATGTGGATCTACTTTAGAGGCGTGTCTTGGTGTATATACATTGATTTGAAGTGCTTTTTTACCATAAGTCTTTGTGAGTTGATTATATACATATAAAGGGCATTTTTTGTTTATGTCATCATTATTGTTTCTCTCCTTTTGTGCTTCCATTCCTAATATTCTGTGGTCCTTCTATGGATTGCAAGGTCTGCTAAAGTCTGTATCTGTGTACCAACTATCAACTACCTTTTGTAAACTGTCAACCCTCCCATATCTCATATTGTCTCAAGTTAACTGTTAGAACCTTTGTACAAGGTGCCATTTCTCCCAAGAAATAGAGACTAATATTCTGTGTGCTGATTGATCCTGACTCTAAACCAAGTTTATTCAAAGAGACTTTATCGGCTAAATACTTTTCTATTCAGGTTTTCCCTATTTGCTATATAGTCCTGCAACGGGCTCATATGACTAGGGATCCTCTAAGTCCCCGACCGACTGAATCCCCTGGCACAACCACATTGGGAAAGCTTGTTGTAGGCAGGTTGTAGGCCAGCTTCACACACCAGGCATTAATAGCTGAGTTAGAGAATTTTTCCAGTTTGGTTATTATTAAATGTAGTTCACTTCTTATGTCAGTCTATACCTCAAGCCGCCAACGCATTTGACCATTTCACTTGAGTAGTGTCCGTAACAGCCCGTAAGATGACATGGTCTCTGATTTTTTGCCATTAATAATAATAATAATACACAATAGATGGCAAATACCAGAGTCTTTGAATGTGATTATATTATCAACCAATATGTGTCCTTGTTTTTGGTTTGTGCCCCAACAGACTGGAGGAAACAATAGTTTTCCCTCATGTCACCAACCCAAAAACTACTGCTCAGAAATCAAAGAAGACAAAAGAAAAAGCACTTTGATACCTGCCTCTAATATTCTGCTCACAGAGCAAGCTATCCGTAAAATGCAATTTTAAGCTGCACCGCCATCTAGCAGGATATTGAGGAACTGCGAAATGTACAAAATGGAGTAAAGATTACCGACAGCATCTCATACCAATTTACAAATAAAACCTAGGTTATTTATATTTGGTGTGAGGCCTATGCCCACCACAAAGCATTTGCTATGCATTATGTGACTGCTAGCTGAAAGTGGATTTTAATTAATATTTCATATTTAGAAATTGAAGCATCCCTACCCTTCCAAGGACCCCAGACTGAACTATTGAGAAGTAACATCTGTTCAAAGTCTGCAATTAGTGGTTGTGGTATATGTCATATGCACCATTTTATCTAGTGTGCCCTTGAACTCGGTATACTTTTGGAATACATACACTGCAAGATAAAACCATGATGATACATTTTCTTTTTTGTAATCTATATATTTGTTTTTTTTTTTATTATTATTTATTCAAAGTATTCATATAGAAAAATACGACAACATCAAACATATATACAAGACATATAGATTTTACATTTGATAGAATGGCACATATTCCTACAAAAAAAGATAGACAAGTTCCCAAATATACATTTATACACACATAAAAGACATAAAAATGCTTGCCAAGTGACATTAAAAGAGCAAACGAGTGGAATAAATGAAGTTATGAAAGAAATAGAACAATATAGTGACGTTTCAAACTACCGACATAATATTTCTAAAACTATAGGTATGATGATGAATGTCTTCTCACAATTAAAGAAAGAAATTAAAGAAAAATACCCCCTGAAATGGGCAATAGAGTTTTCATATTTAGGAATTAAAATCTGCAAAGATCCCTCTAGATTGGTAGAGATTAATTTTCTTCCTCTATTAAAAAGGACAAATAAAGATCTGCATGATTGGAAAAATCTTAAGATATCCTAGTGGGGTAAGATAAATGTCATTAAAGCGTATGTTGTCCCCAAATGGACATACCTTATTAGAATGATACCTCGTAATATACCAATATCATGGTTAAATATGATTCAGTCCTCATTAGTTAAGTATATATGGGCAGGAAAGAGACCCAGAGTGAACCAAAAATAGCATCACTAAAACTTGGTATTCCTAATATAATCAAGGAATATGGGGCTAGCATGCTTGCTCACGCTCTGGTAACCCAAATGCCGATGGCAAAAATAGAAAGATGGTTTCCAAAGCAAATATTTTTGGGAATGTTTTGGCAAATAGCAAATGAAGGAAAGAGGGACTATAATAAGGGTCTGAAGTCAATGTTTTTGAAACATGTTTTGAGCTCTTGAACTATATTTAGGAGAAAATTAATATTGCAACAAAAAGTTTCAATCCGAGCGGTAGCTGGTAATATCCAGAATATAAATCTGGATTCCGGGGAGCTAAATGGTATATTTAGGGTCCTACTTGTATTGTGTCTTTTGGCATCAGGCCAATGTTTAGTCTATGGCAGTGTTTCCCAACCCAGTCCTCAAGGCACACCTACCAGTCCAGGATGTAAGGATTACCCAGTTGTGTCTAAGGTGTTTTTTTTCTTCTTTGTAAAAACACCTTAGACACACCAGGTAATCCCTCAATCCTGGACTGGTAGGTGTGCCTTGAGGACTGGGTTGGGAAACACTGGTCTATGGAGACAGTGATAAGGCCGGTATTTTTTTTGAAGAAAATGTGGCAACCCTACCTACTTGAGGGGGGGGGGGGGGGGAATCAAAACATTGCCAAGATTGATGGAAGAATATAATTTGAATTATAGCCAGCTGTTTCATTTTCTACGAGTAAAACAATTTTTTACAAGGCCATCGAAACCACGAACAAACAGAAATTGCAACAGAACTGGAGAAATTGTTGGAAGTTGAGAATCCAAATCATCTAGTGAGAAAATGTCCAAAAATGATTGTTAAAATAAAAAGTAACATAAATATCAAAGCAACAGAAAAGTGGGAAAAAGACCTGAAAAAAAAAAACTGTAACAAGAAAAGAGTGGAATGAAACCCTAAATCAAACGTATAAATATCTTCACTGCTTAAATTTAAGAGAAAAGCAATATAAGGTCAGCAATAGATGTTACTTGGTCACTAGTGTCTTAGCTAAAATAGACACTGCACAGAAAGATAACTGCTGGAGATGTGGAAAAGCAGGGGGTGCACATATTCTGGCACTGTGTCGCGATCAAAGACCTTTGGAAACTGGTGTCTGAAATAATTAAAAAGTGTAGCGGTGCTAACATAAAGATAATAACCGAACTAGCTCTTTTGCATTTGGGTCTAGAACATATTAGCGTCAAAAGTAGACCAATTGTGGTCCATGTTATGTTGGCGGTAAAACTGTCAATTACCAGAAATTGGAGATCCTCAGAGCCCACATCAAACCAAAAACTAAACTAATCTTAGAACAATGTTACATGGAGATGGGTATTATCTCGCACAACTATATAAGAAAGAAAAACCCATGAGAATTGGAATGGTTGGATTCAAAAAATAGAACAGCTCTGAGGCGATCACGTGATGACGCGACGCATTGAGGGAGGAGCGTTTGGGAGATCCGGAAGCGGCATGGAACAGGAGTCCATGAGGTAAAGACGAGAGAGACAGCCGGAGAGCGCCCTGAGGACAAGCGGCGAGACAAGAGGTGGAGAAGTGGGGGAGTAAAAGAAAAGCTAAAGCCTGAAATACAGCTGCGTTAGTAGAATACGAGGGGAGTAACCAGGATTAAGCCGGCAAGTAGCCTAAGCACTCTGAGGTCTATAGTCCGCTATATAACCCCATCTGAGAAACCGCTTGTGAGAGGCGGGTAGTGAAACTATAAGCGGAGGATTGGGCAGAGAACAAACATTACCTAACCTGCCTGTAACGATGGGACCAAAAATGTGAGTACTTTAAAAATTCCAGATTTGTCTGTGAAACTGAAATCCTGGTACTCATTAGAGGTAAAGGCTGTGATAATACATTTTACATACTCCATACTGGGGAAAGAAATGCCCTAATACTGGTGATAGAGACTTGGATACAAATGTATGATATTTTGAAGTGCCCAGGATATTAGAAAACCACCTATATATATAAGAACACTACTGCAGATGCTTTGATGTGCCCAGGATATTAGAAAACCATCTATATTTATAAAAACAAAACAGAAAAGGAAGAAAAAAGGAGAAAAAACACTTCTGCAGTATAAAAGGCGGGGAGAGCAGGTCTTGAATATATACAGCACGACAAGGCTACTACTGTATTGTCTTTAGCCGAAGATGGTGGTCTGAAGCTGATGAATAGCATCTAAGGACAAAAATACCTGAATTAAAGGATTATAGTGCCAAAGAACTGGGCATGCAGGTTTAAATCAATTTCAACAAGTCAATAAAGCGATATAGAGGACCTGACCTGGCTGTCTGTAGCCCTGATACCCCTTAAGCGCATATAAAGGGAAGGAGCACTGAACAGGGTGGGTAATAATTCAGTTAAACTCTGAGAAGGAACATTGTAAATAATAATAACTAAGTGAATTCCAGAGAAAGTCAGTGTCTGGTTTACTAAGTCTGGTTAAATAAGCCTGGAACTGGTTGAGTAAAAAGACAAAGAGAGAGAAGAGAAGGAGGAGAAAAGAGATTATTTTTGAATTGTCACTTATACCCTGTGGTAATATGGCCTCTAGAAAAGGAGATAAGGCTGAAAAAGGAGAGGTCAAACCAAGGAAAGATAAGAAAAATGACTCTGAGAATAGGAGGGAGAAAAAAATCTCCTCAATCTTCTCCCCACAGGTCACGAAAAGGTCAGAAAACCTTTTGAATAACACTACCCTGGGTCCTCTAGACCCTGATCTAGATGAAACCAGTGGACAATTAATGTCCCCCAGAGAAGAAGGATCCCATTCAATATCTCAGGAATATCTACAACAATGTATGAACACGCAGCTGGCTCTGATCAAAGTTGAATTAGAGAAGCAATTTTCTAATATTAAAGAGGATATGAATAAAATTATTCAACAAGTAAAATCTAATGAACAAAAGATTGAGTGGCTTGAATCTGAACTAAAAACCACTAAAGAACAATACACCTCTCTAAATAACAAATTGGAAAAACTTGAAGAGAAACTGACTGATTCAGAAGATCGGATACGCAGGAAGAATCTTAGAATAAGAGGGATCCCAGAGGACGTTGAATACGGGTCACTGCGTAAATTCTTATTAGATTTGTTTAAAGCAATGGGTGCGATAGATGAGGAAAAAGAAGAATATATAGAAAGGGCACATAGAATTATGAAACCAAAGAATATCGCAGAGTCCCTCCCAAGAGATGTGATTGTCCGGTTTTCCACCTTTTATATTAGGCAAAAGATTTTTGTGGCAACCAGTGGCTTCTCCTCCAGGGAAGAGAAATATAAAAACCTGCAATTTTTCCAAGATCTATCTTTAGCGACTAGGCAAAAGAGAATGACCTTTAAAGAAGTAACAGGAAATCTCCGCTCCAGACACATAAAATATACTTGGGGCTTCCCGGTGAAATTAATTTTAAAATATGAAAATAAAACTTTCGTACTAAACAGTCCAACAGAAGTACGGGATTGGTTGGAGTCCCATCCCACCGGACATCATGGAAAAGAGGACTGAAGATGCTATCCTAAAGAACTTAATGTGAAACCCTGGAAACCTATGGCAAAGCAGGGTTTTTTTTTTTTTCCCCCTCTAATTTCGTCTACCCTGAATTTATTAGAAGCACATCTGCACCTTTTGCACATACACCTGAGAATGTATAGAAATATTTAAGAAAATATTTAAATTATAAAAATAATATTCCTTTTTTTTTCCCTTATGTGGATAATGAATTTTGAAGCACACTGCACGTAATGGATGTAAATTTAAGATGTTTTGCGAGTGTATGATTTTTTTTTTTTTCTTTCCCTCCCCTATGTGGATAATGAATTTTGAAGCACAATGCACGTAATGGATGTAAATTTAAGATGTTTTGCGAGTGTATGATTTTTTTTTTTTTTTTTTTCTTTCCCTCCCCTATGTGGATAATGAATTTTGAAGCACAATGCACGTAATTGATATAAATTTAAGATGTTTGTGAGTGTATTTTTTTTTTTTTTAATTTCGTCTACCATGAATTTATTAGAAGCACATCTGCACTTTTTGCACATACACCTAAGAATGTATAGAAATATGTAAGAAAACAATTTAAGTTATAAAAAAATAATATTCCTTTTCCCCCTTATGTGGATAATGAAATTTGAAGCACATTGCACGTAATGGATGTAAATTTAAGATGTTTGTGAGTGTATGATTTTTTTTTTATTTATTTTTTTTTTAGCACATTTGCACTTGTTGCACATAAACCTAAAAGTGTATAGAAGTAGATAAGAAATTAATCTAAGATATAAAATAATAATTGTTTTTTTTTTTTTTTTCTCTTTCCCGTTGATTCCCTGTTTTTGTTTGCTAATCTAGATAGTAAGCTGGGTTTTCAACTAATTCAATTCCAGTTATGGTTGATTGTTTATTTATACCTATTGATTATAAATATATATGCTGCTCCCGGAGTCCTGCTCCTGAAAAGGGGGGAAATCTCTTATAGAAGAGTTGTTGGCGAGGATATATTCGTATCGCCTCATGTTTGTCTTTTGTATGGTGTTAATCCCTTGTAGGGATTATGGGTGTGGGATTGGGAGGGGAGGGGTGGGGGGAGCTCGAATCTCGGACAGGCGACGGGTTATGCTATTGGGGTGGATAAATATCTGAGGGTGGCCACCCTGAATACACAGGGACTTAATACGCCACAAAAGCGAGCATTACTTAATGACTTCATGTATAATCAGCGTATTGACATCTGTTGTATACAGGAAACCCACTTAATTAGTAAGGATGTAACCAGATTGAATAACAAAAGATACTCCATAATAGGGCACTCCTCCCTCATGTCACAAAAGAGGTGTGGGTGGCCATTCTGATCTCAAATAAAATTAAATTTGAACTAATTTACAATCTAAGCGATAATATGGGGAGATATTCACTGGTGATATGTAGAATCGAAGATAGGGTTTTTTCTATTCTGAATATATATGCTCCAAACGTAGGACAGACTCGGTTTTTAAATAGGGTGCTCCAGGAAACCCAGAAATATCTTCAGGGTACATTTTTGTGTATGGGTGACTTTAATTGTGTTGCGGACAACAAAATTGATAGAACTTACTTAGGACACCCCAGGTATAATGGGAGACAGACGAGTATGGCAAAGGCCTTTCAGAATATTCTGGGTAAATTTTCTCTATACGACCTATGGAGAACAATCAGACCTGAGGACAGAGAATTTACATTCTTTTCTCACAGACATCAATCCTTTTCAAGGATTGATATGATGCTAACTAAAGCTGATATTATTAAAGACTGTGGGAAGATTGCCGTAGAAAATGTGGCATGGTCTGATCATGACCCGGTTATATTAGAGATAAAGAGTAAATATTACAGAGGTGAATTCTCATGGAGAATGAAGGAGTCCTTCCTGGCAACTAAAGAGGACATAGACGAACTAATTGAGACATCTAAAACATACTACCAGGAAAATCTAGATCCAGAGATAAGTATGGGCAGTGTCTGGGGGGCATATAAATGCGTTATTAGGGGCTATTTTATTAAGAAGGAAGCTTATTATAGGAAGAAAAATAATAAAAAACTGTCAGACAGGTTTATCAGTCTGAGTAAACTAAAGAAAAGGAATATGGACTCATCAGATGTCCAAATAACTGAAGAAATTAATAGGGTTAGGAAAGAAATAGAGGAGATACAAATAAATAAAGTTAATAGAAATATTCTTAAACTGAAACAAAAAGCCTATTATCCTGGTAATCGGGCTGATAAAATGCTCACTAACCAACTGAAAAAACGTAATATGCTCTCAAGGACGTTCAGTATAGAGGAGGGAGGTAAACAATTCCTCAGCCCAGAATCAATGGGAAAGGCATTTGGAGATTTCTATGCCAACCTTTATAACATCCCAAATCAAGTCCATGATATAGAATTGATTAAAGAATATCTGAGGGGATCTAAACTGTCGACCATGAGTGTAGAACAGAAAGCCCAACTAGAGGCCCCATTTGAAGTAGAAGAGATAGGGTACGTAATAAAATCATTGAAATCTCGTAAGGCCCCTGGCCCAGATGGGTTTCCCGCAATCTTTTATAAAAAACTGTCGGATTTTCTAACTCCCTATCTTACGGACACCTTTAATGAAATCCGAGAGAGAGGAAAGTTTCCGGAAGACATGTTAAGAGCAACAATAATGCCCATACCAAAACCAGGGAAAGATGCTACAAAAATAACGAACTACAGACCTATCTCCCTGATCAACACAGACACCAAGATTTATTCAGCTGTTTTAGCTAATAGACTCAAAATGTTATGTGCAACCCTTATTCATCAGGATCAATCTGGCTTTGTTACTGGGAGATTGTCTTGTGATAACTCTAGAAAGGTAATTGACCTGGTGGATTATGCCTCTTCGGAAAATATTCCATCTCTTTTTTTATCGCTGGATGCGGAAAAGGCCTTTGACAGGGTCGGATGGCCCTTTCTCTCCGAGGCCCTTAGAGCCTTTGGCATAGGAGAGGGGTTCATCGGCTCTGTCATGGCCTTGTACACCCAACCAGTGGCAAGAGTGTCAGGACAGGGATTCCAATCTGATTGGTTCCGCATAAATAACGGTACCAGACAGGGATGCCCACTGGCCCCACTGTTATACGTTTTATCGTTGGAGCCACTGGCGGCCAGGATACGTAACAACCCTAGTATCAAAGGTATTAAGATTGGAGAACTAGAGAACAAGTTAAGCTTATACGCCGATGACATCTTGGTGTCATTATATGATCCAATCACTTCTTTGGCCCCACTGATGACAGAGATAAGGGAATATGGAGTATTATCGAACTATAGACTCAATATTAAAAAATCCCAAGCGATGTTGATTGCTAACCTAGAACAAGAAACAGACACCCTAAGGAGAAATTATGACTTTCAATGGAGCGAGAGCCTGGAATATCTAGGTATTATAATCCCGAGAGATCTACGGCAGATCTTGAAGATCAATTATGTACCTTTACATAATGAGCTCTCCAGGAAAATGCAGGAATGGAAAGGGCTATTTGTTTCATGGATGGGTAGAATGAACGTAGTAAGATCTTACGTCATCCCTAAATGGCTGTATCTAATGAGAATGCTGCCTTTTATGCTGCCGATGGGGATGATTAAACAATTCCAGAGGGAGATAGACTTATTTATTTGGCTAAATAACAAACCTAGGATCTCCAGGAAATTGTTATGTACAAATCATAAAGAGGGAGGATTCAGTGTCCCAAGCCTGGAAAGATACTCCCTAGCCAGCATGATAGCTCACACAACCAAGATGCAATACACACATAGTAAAACACAAGATTGGTACTATATAGAACAGGAACTTATTGGAATGTCTAACCTAGAGAATATATTATGGTATCATCAAAAAAGAGTGGTGGAGTTAAAAGAGGGAAATATGGCAGTTACGACGAGAAACTGTATGGATTTTTGGATAGGGTTTAAGAGGAGAATAGGAATGAAAGACAAACTGATAAGGTCCTCACCACTAAGCTCTGTAGCGGGTAATATTCCTCAGCTTGACCTGAGAAGATGGGGAGATGTTGAGAAATATAGAATAAAAGATCTGTTTACCCCGAGGGGACCAAAACCAATTCCTCAACTAATTAATGAGTTCGACCTTAAACCACAAGAATGGTTCCCTCTGGTTAGAATAGTACAATATGTGAGAGCACACCTGTATCAATGGGGGGTAAACAGCATAAAAAAATCAATTATAGGGTTGCTAAACAATCTCCCCATTAAAAGAAGTAAAGGAAAATGGTACCACATAATGGGAAAATTGGAGCCCCCTATAAAAAACCCTGCTCTTGGCCCTTGGCAAAAAGATCTGAATATGACCATCGATAGCGACCTATGGCTGGAAGGATGGAATAGTATTGGAAAATCTGTAAAATGCATGAATTTGGTGGAATTACACTGTAAGGTGTCTCTTAGATGGTATTGGGTCCCGGTGAGAATTTCTAGATTCAGCCCTATGTCCTCTCCATTATGCTGGAGATGTGGGGATGCTCAGGGAACATATATGCATATATGGTGGGGATGTGAGGGAATTAGGGAAACCTGGAATAAGGTTTTTGCCATTATTTCTGAGCTTACTGGGACAACATTCTCACCCACTCCAGCAAAGGCACTATTACACTTAGAGCTTTCGATGCTTAAAAAGAAAGAACATAGATACATTGCTCTCCAGTGCCTGCTGGCCACTAAAATGGTGATTGCAAGAAGGTGGTTGAAACAAGAGACAATTAATATTAATATAGTAATCAATCAAATTAAGCACCAGAGCCAGATGGAAAGGGGATATTATTATGCTCATAATAAAAGAGACAGATATGTACTATTGTGGGGTAAATGGCTACAAATGTACCCTCAGGAGTAGGAGTAGATAGAATAAATTTGCGACCGGGGCCAGTCCGGGATTCGAGCTCATAGGGCGGGGAGGAGGGTGGGATATTGAGGGATAGGGATGAATTTGTACTATGTTTATTGCAGTTTCTTACAATGATTAATATTACGCATGTATGTAATGATTTACACACTCAATAAAAGTGATATGAAAAAGAAAAAAAAAAAAAAAATAGAACAGCTCTAATGTATGTGTAGCTCGGTTGGACTTGTCTCTCTCTCTCCCTCTCGTGTGTTTTGTTGTTTTTTATGTATTTTTGTGATACTGAGCATATATATATTCGTGACTATTAGGTTTCCTGCCGTAGACAAAGGGGGGTAAAAAGAATGTATCTTGAGACGATATGGGAAAATGATCAAACTAGACCCGCGCCCTGTTATTAATCTGATAGAAGTCAAAATAGCCTTTGTAGATGGATAAAAGTTCAATATGGTATTTAGAACACTGGGCGGGAACCTGGAGTAAGAAAGGTGTGAGTCTCGTAGCTGTATATTTTATTGTAAGTCTATGTTTTTTTTGTTATACGAATAAAAAATAATAATAAAATAAAAGAACGAACGAGAGGAATAGGGACCCAGAGATATCTAATCAATAATAACTTACGTTTTAGTTGCACAGGTTAGGCCTCTACAAGTCTGTATATCTATGTAACTCTGCTAGTCACTCTTTCCAAATTTCAAAATTCCTCGAAGAGTTAAAAAATGGCCAGGTCAAATCTTTCTCCATCCTGGCCTGTAGAATTATCTGAATTCTTTACCATATACTAAGGGATTTTGGAGGGGAGTCTCCAGTTTCGTGATATTACGATTTTTATAGCAACAAAACAATGCGTTATAAGGCAAGCCTGCCGCTTATTTACCTTGGGCCAGTTCATATGTAGTAGTGCAATGTCAGGTTGTTTATTTAATTTAAGAGTGGTCAATGACTCTATCATTTCAAATGTTTTTGACCATAGTTCTCTTACATTCTCACATCCCCACCAAATATGCAAATATGTACCCGTCGGGGATGCAGAAGCATACATTGCTAATCTAGTCGGAACTAGCTACCACCTGTTAATAAATTTAAATTGTGTTTCCACCAATGTAATCTATATTTTTATTGAAAACTATAACAATAAAATGAATATAAAAGCAGGTAATCAGAGACAGTGAAAAGAAAACAAATACAGAAGCTCATGTCATCCATTCCACTTGTATAAAACCAATAGGAGAACCCCATGCATGGAGATTTGTCCCAGGCACTAGTGTGGCCCACTCATTACGAGGCGTTATGGTCAAAGATAGTCCGTTCTGAACAGGTAAGAAGACTCTGGTTGAGATCTTATAGAAAGAGCAATGGAAATTGGTGGGAATCCAAACAAAGGAGACGTAGGATACATAAGTGTTAATTTCTTTCATAGTCTGTTTGGAGACAGTGTTTATGACTGTCCTTTGTGCCCGAGTTATCCCAAACTTTATATAGAACTGCGAGTAACCTGAAGGGTTTCCTCTACACTAAAGGATTACATGTTGTCTTTTGTCATGTCAAAACAAATCATGATGCACAATGGAGCAGTTTCTAGGTTTAGCAAAACTAGGCGAGTGTAATAAGAAAGGAAAGTAGAGGGTAAGGGTGAAAAACATAGGGTGTGAAGCATCAAGAAGGACAGCAGAGCCAGGGAGACCAAATATCTGTGTAACCACAGAGGAGGAGGATTAAATACCTCGTGGGCGCCAGGGCCCTAGCTGGTGGAGTTGATTGATAGGATGTCCGGCAACGCCAAGAATTCCATCCAGGCTAACCATGCGGCGGGGTATTAATCCAAAAAAAGAGAAGCCGTTTCATGGAGACAGAACAGACAAAGTGCTGGTTTCTATAAAATAGATGAACTTTATTTCTTCATATTAAAATACAGACAGACTAGTTAGAAGAAACAGTGCACCCACGATCTGCCTTACACATTCCCTGCACGAATGCACTTAATCACAGGCTACAAAACCTCTCTCTCAGCTGTAAGGCTTAAATAGGCAGCTAATTGAAAACTTTTGAATTAAAAAGCATTAGGGAAAACAGAAACAAATGTACTGAGTTGACTATGTAACACCACCTAGCAATCCAACTGTGAAAGAGCAGAACACAGATAAATTCATAGAAAATAATGTGCCAGCATTAATTACAATACACAAAAACATGAATAGACGCAAGTGCACCAAATGCTCGTGCAGTCAAACACCTACAAGAGACTGCTAAGCAAGATTTAAAGGAGCATCACACCTTGAAGATAACATTACTTTGCCACTTTGATGTATGACAATGTCTCTGTTGTTTTGTAATCTACACAGAGAGGGGGAAGTTGATGTTTCTTGCTTCAGCTTCCATATATCCCTCTGTATGTATTCATGAAACAGATTAATGGTATTACCTGTGAAGTGGACAGGATAGAAAAGAAGGCTTGGGTTTGCACCTATACCCAACACTGGATGACACATCGGACCACTGCATGTAGGGCAGAGGCATTTGATTCCATCTGTATATTTTTTGAGGGTGTTGATAGCACACACTTCTTGGAAATTCAGCAAGTCAGATCTGCTGTACTTTTCAGATTCATAGAGATTATGGTTAGTTATTTCCTCATTATTTGCTTTGTCCTTAAAATGTATATACAAAACCCTTATAAATCTATTGACAACAATTACTGTTTGAAAGATATCAAAATGCTCAGGTTATCAGTAAATCTGGTTAGGGGTCAAGGCAACATATATAGATACATTAGATTTAATATTATTTGGGAGGTCTCAGTGTCTCCTTTTGTCCATGGGGGTTATGTATAAAGGCAGCGCACACATCGGTGGCACCAAATAGTGGCTATTGGCTTCTGCGCCAATGGTAAAATCATACTTGCAACAAATATTAGGAGTTTGCGCCACCTCAGACACAAAGCCACTTCTGGGTTGTGACGGCACTCTGTGCGCCATCGCTGCCAATGTCAAAATCATTTTAAAATAGCGGCTGATTATTGTCTGAGAACGCTGTTTGGCGGACGTCTCGATCCAGCACTGCAAAGTGTCGGGAGTTAAAAATCAGGCGCAATCACCGCTATACATAAACAGTGATTGCGCCTTTTTATAAAACTCCTGACACTTTGCAGTGCTGGAGTTTGTATACATAACCCCCATATCTCTGATTGTGTGTTCTTCTTCTTCTTCCTGGGGTCTCCAACGTCTGTGATGGAAAGTCCACTGATCTCCAGAGAAAAATCCTACCTGGAAGAAGTAGAAGTGGTTGCACCACCTCTGTTATTTATATTGAAGGCTGTAAGAGCTTGTGATTCCCTATCATCGAAAAATAATGACGACCCAACGGAAGGCAGCGCAAAGATTATAATAGAATCAATACTCAGAAAATATGCTCTTTCCAGGCAAGTGTACAGTTCCTCTTTATCTTGAGCACACAAGATCAGTTCCTCAGTACATCCAATTCCCTCAACCCGACTAGTGCAATAAACCTATGAATTTGCTTGGTTAGTTGAGATACTGGAGATTATGTATTAAAAAAAAAAAATGCAAAGTGTCGGGAATTTTTAAAAGCCGTAATCGCTGTTTGTTATGTATAACGGCTCAGTGTGCCTATTTTTGTTTATATCTCCCAACACTTTGCAGTGCAGGACTGAGACATTGGCTGAGACGGTGCACTGAGCGCTGTCACAACCACGAGGTGGGGTGTAGCATGCGCAGATTCCTGAAATTTGTCAGAAGTCTGCTTTTTACATAGGCGCACACGCCAATAGGACCAGTATTCAACGCTATCAGAGTGTGCACTGTCTTTATTACATAACCCCCACAGTGCATATTCCAAGTCAGACAAAGCACAGGTGAGCCTTGACCAAAGGGGGACAAGTACAGTTGACACTACTATTCCATGTGGGTGACTACCAGCAAGGGGCGGTGAGCTAAAGGGTCCAAGGTGGAATAAAAGGTCACTTCTCCCCACGGTGACCTAAAAAAGTGGCAAACAGAGAAATATATACAGAAATGAAAACAAATATATGGGGTAAACATGAAAAACAGTCTTAATAACCATTATAAATAGATGATATCACATTGACCCATTTACAAAGACAACTATCAAAATATAAAGTTATGCTTAACTGAAGATTGCATCAAGTGTAGGCATTTTAATTAGAAATATTTGAATGAAATAATAAAAATAAAATACCTCATTCATAGTTGTCAACATCGGTCATGTTTCCAGAGACACATATTTGTTCCACATGCTGCAGAAAGACTATGCAAAGCAGGGCCGATCCTAGGGTCATGGACGCCTGGGTGCAGGATTTTTTGGCGCCCCCAGGTGGCCGTGGCTATATCATAACTTCCTCCCTTTTACACACGTATGTTCCAGACATACCAATTTTTAATAGTTGGGGCAAGGGGGGTTGTTGTGGAGAGCACAAACTTTATTTTTAGGTGAAGGATCAACACAAACTTCTATTTAAATAAAGATATTAATTTGGCCATAATACAGTGTAGTGGTTTATTTATGTCTATGATGCTCAGCCAGCAACATGGGAGACTTTTAATATTATTATAATAATATTCCACCATGCTCACCCTGTCACTCACGTGTCTCTCTCTTCCCGTACCTCTATGTCTTTCTCTCTCTCTACTCATACCCTCATGTATATCTCTCTCTCCCATACCCTCATGTATATCTCCCTCTCTACTCATACCCTCATGTATATCTCTCTCTCCACTCATACCCTCATGTATATCTCTCTCTCCACTCATACCCTCATGTATATCCCGCTCTCCACTCATACTCTCATGTATATCTCTCTCTCCACTCATACCCTCATGTATATCTCTCTCTCCACTCATACCCTCATGGATATCTCTCTCCACTCATACCCTCATGTATATCTCTCTCTCCACTCATACCCTCATGTATATCTCTCTTTCCACTCATACCCTCATGTATATCTCTCTCTCCACTCATACCCTCATGTATATATCTCTCTCCACTTATACCCTTATGTATATCTCTCTCTCCACTCATGCCCTCATGTATATCTTTCTCTCCACTCATACCCTCATGTATATCTCTCTCTCCACTCATACGATCATGTATATCTCTCTCTTCACTCATACCCTCATGTATATCTCTCCCTTCATACCCCATATCTTTCTTTCTGTTCCCCATGGTGGTCTTTTTTTCTGCATGTATGTCTCTCCTCCTATACACCCATGTCTGTCTGTCTCTTTCTCTTCATAACTCACATGTATCTCTCTCCATCTTCAAAATCCCCTTGTATTTGCCTATTAATATTACACAGCCAGTTTGCCCATTAATATAGCACGGTTAGTTTCCACATTAATAGGCCACAGACAGTTTTCCCATTAATATGCCACCATTAGTTTGCCCTTTAATATGCCATAGCCAATATGCCCATTAATATGCCACATATAGTTTTCCCATTAATATACCACAGATAGCTTGCCCATTAATATGCCAGTATCAGTTTGCCCACTAATATGCCAGTGTCAGTTTGTCCATTAATATGCCACCACCAGTTTTCCCAATAAAAGCATTACCCCCTGTCACCAAATGGAGTTGAAGATCCACTGTGATGGGGGGTTCTTGTAGGGGCCTGGCAGCCAGAAGACTCCCTGTGGACTATGGACCCTGTCTGTCAATATATTAGTTTGAGGGTACACACTTTGAGGGCACCAGTGGACCCGTTTTCAACTGGACTTCAAATACAGGCTCATTCAGCATGTGAGCCAGCAAGATTCAAGCCTTTGTCTTGTCATTTGTCCACTGTGTTTTCCCCAGGTTAAGATTGTATCCTGTCCTGTAAACCCCTGTAATTATGTCATCTTACCCATTGTCTTCATGTAAGTAATTCAGTGTCCTGTTGTACAGTGATGTCCCTCAATTAACAAGTTACTTTAATTGAGTGTACTCTGTAGGTATCTGAACTTGACACCTTTGTATCCTGAAAGGTGTGAGGCAGGATTTCCCCATTGTATGTCCTTCTGTTAAACTGATTATATTGTGTTGATGATGTGTCTTACTGTGTGTATTGTAATTAAGTTTACTCATGGTAATTCCTATCTGTTTTGCAGCCTGGAAGTATAATGTATTCCCAGCCCAGTTAGTTGGAGAACTATGTTTAGTTCCATCCCCCCATTGTATACTAATGTCTGTGATGTCATGTTTATGTGTAGATTAGTCTGTGCTGTTGAACAAATAAAGAGAGTTGTTCTTCTTGCTGTACCTAACTGCTAGTAGTCTCCTGTCTGCTATTTGGGTACAAAGAGCAAGGGTCCAGGAAAGACTTGCTGGGTGAATGCTGAGCTTTAACCAGGGGCTAAGGAGGTGATTTCACACAACGGACAGAGGGTCTACTACGTCTGGTAGACCGTCCGTTACACCCCCCTCTCCCTAATTCCCCAGTATCACCTTGCTGCTACTCTTTCTTGTCTCCTTCACACAGTCTTCCCTCCAAGCACACTGTTGCTTCTGTGTGAGACAGTCTCCGTGTGAGACAGTCACGCCTACACAGCCACACTTACACACAGGGTCATGCATAAATACACACAGTCAAACTTACACAGATACACTTAGTCAACATTACACACATACATACACTTACACAGACACCCTCATACACACACACACACACACAGAAATACACACAGTCACACTTATGTATACACACTTACACAGACAGTAACACACACATTTAAACACACACACAGTGAAACACACACCTACACACTGAAACACACAAACTTACACACACATACATTGAAACACACAGACACACCCACACTAATTGCATACTTAGACACACAGTCACATTTATGTACACACACATACACGGACAGTAACACACACATTGAAACACACACACAGTGAAACACACACCTACACATTGAAACACACAAACTTACACACAAATACATTGAAACACAGACACACCCACACATTGAAACACACACACACTTACACACACACACACACACATTGAAACACACACACACATAGAAACACACACTTACACATTGACACACGCAGACACACTCCTTTTTTTTTTTACCCCCCCCACCCAAAAAAAACACGTTATACTATTGGTCCCCCTCCCTGCAGGGAGAAAGACATAGTCCTTCAGTTCTTCTGCAGATGTCAGAGAGTGCAACGGGGTGGAGCTTGCACCTGTCGGTGCTGTGCGCAATGAGACTAGGAGGTGCGGTGACTGTAGCTGCTCACCTGCAGGCCGCACCTCTATGATGATGGAGAAAGGTCCTCATTGGAGCGCCTTTCCTTCCGTGCGCCTGGGAGCGGTGCACGCCCAGAATCGGCCCTGATGCAAAGTGCAGCCCGGCAGTATGTAGGATGGATATATGCACAGACACAAAGATTTGATTTCAGAACATCACTGCACTGGATTAACCCACGTTCATACTGCATATTTTTTTATTTTTTTTTACGTTATTCAGTATTTCTTTATTTAATACAATCTGTGTACAACAAGAAATTACACAATCTTCGGCAACAATCATATAGATATCTAACATAATTTATTACTTAAGATCTAGGCCCAGGTCCAGCCAGAAGAAAAAAAGGTTCTTTATTGAAGCCGCATGGCTTCAATAAAGTTTTTTAAAAATAATGCGACTGCATGGAAGAGACAACCGGAGCAGAGACAGAGCAGCAAGGAGGTAAGTACTGGGGAAGTGGGGAGGAGGGGGACATAAAACAAGCATAACGCTGGAATATTGAGTGGCTAAATATGGGCATATTGAATGGCTAAATACTGGCATATTGAATGGCTAAATACTGGCATACTGAGTGGCAAAATACTGGCATACTGAGTGGCAAAATACTGGCATACTGAGTGGCAAAATATTAGGGAGATATTGTCGGGGGAAGGGTTAGGGGGCCCAGAAGATTTGTTCAGTAAGGGGCCATGAAATTGCTGGTGGTGGCCCTGGATCTAGAAATTGATATGTTTAATTACGTATAACATGTATTAATTCTAAATGACCTAATAGTGTTTATATATAACAAGTGATAGTATTTCGGATGACATGACATTTTTACTGACTTTTACAAAACTGTATAAATCTAATAACCTCTACTTTAACTTATCAATTAACCTACAATTGGATACAGTTTCTAAGGATGTGGTCGTTTTGGGAGTATCCATGACTTGTTTGTTTTTAACTTGGGTTTACAGCATATTCATGATTGGCCACTAGATGGCAGTAGAACCTAAGAAAATCAGCATACGGCTAAGCAACAAATAAAATAATGCAACGTTTTCTAATGTGGTCATGTACTATACATCCCGTTCTAGGATGGCCACATCTCTGGCCAGTTCATCACCTCTGCAGTTCCCCCCCAGCACTGCATTGGTTAATCCCCTGTGGTTGATGAGATGGTCACAGACCGGGCTGGATTGGAGCGTCTGCCCCCAGCTGCCTGGTTGGTGACTGTCCCCATCGTGACGACCTGTAATATGATGAGGAGAGTTGCAGCTGCTTCCCATGCGTGGCACCGTGTGTCTGGCAGTGGTGCTAGCTTTCACTCACATGACAATGTCTTATTCCGCATCAAACAAAATGAAATCGGTAGATTATGAAGTTTTTGGCCGGGTGCAGGGTAGGTGAGATTTTCCCTTTAACCTATTTTACCATTTCAGTCAAGTTCGCACCAAGTTCGTTTTGTCATGCTGAGCAGATAAAGGGAAGGGAGTCAGTTTCTAAAGATAGACTGAGCAAAGTGCTTTGCAGCCTGAAGGAGCAAGCCTCTCCTTATATAAGAAGTCCATGTTTAATGCATGAATCTGTGCTTTCCATTCACTTTGGAATAGTTTGATATTTTTAAATATTGTTTTCTATTTGCATCATTTAGACTAAAGAGCCAAAGTAATATTACTAAGTAAGGTTAAGAAGTGACATCACATAGTGTGTGTCACTGGGTACACTAAGATGAAAATTGATAAGCATTTTCATCATGTGATATTCTTTTAAATTTAATTGTGATCATCTTACAAATGTGCATCCTGGAGAAATCTATGTAAATGGGAAGATAAATGGGGACCACGCCTGTCTGTTTGACTAATTTGACTATTAGGGTAAGTCTATAAGGAATCAACAGTAAATAAATTAGTGCCTCAGTGTTTCTCTTGCATTCACAAACAGGGTGTGTCTTGCATTCACAAGTTGCTGGATCGTTGCATAACTGTGCATCGGCAAGATTTGTCCTCCAGCGTCCCGTAGAATCGCGTGTGTCCCATTGGAGGATATGCGTCAATAATGCCCAGAATACAAACCAAGACCTGGGTTTCCATACTAATTGGAGTTATTCCAAAACTATGGTAGGAACTTTGAAGACTGTAGTGCACCAGGAGTATTTCACACCCCTGAAACAGTTCAACACAGAGAGGCTGATTCCACAGAAATACGTAATAAGCAATTTCTCAGAGGGAAGCATGAAAAATGCTGCCAGTGGAGCTTGACTGTCTCTTTCTCACTGATGTTCACAAGAACAGGGCATGAGGGTGTATATCAGAACTGTAAAAATTAAGTTTACTTGACATATATTAAAAATGTACACCATACAGAAAACACATTTTGTGTAGGTGGAACTTCCCAATTTTTTGAGCAACCATGTTTTTTACATGGATTAGAAATTGAAAACATAGTCCATTGAACTCTGGCATTCAATTATTCTCATTGGTTCCTGCAGCAGAAAAACAAGCTAGTGTGGGCAGTCCAGGTTTCTTGCAAACTGTTGTAATTTCACAAATTCATCTAACTGTAGGTTTTTTATATTTTAAGCAATGCAAAATGTAAAACATGCATTTTAAAGTACTTTGAAAGCACATCAATATCTATTAACATTTGGAAGATGCATTTTGGGCAGTAAAATATCTCTGTGGACAACAAATATTTGTATATGAACATGATGCCAACAGCAGGACCATAAAATTACAATGGAAGTTAATTGATAATATAAATAAGAAACATTTTAAAACATTATACAGTATATTATACATAATAAAATGAATGAAGGACTATCACTTCATTGAGAACGTTTTCCAATATGGAATCAAAAGTGAAAAGTCCAGCGATAATATCAGCAGAGTACTTTTTGAGATGCAGGCTTTTTATTCTCAGACTATGGTTGCCACGTTTTTGCCTCCATAGACGTAACACTGGCTACAAACCAATTTTTACTGCCCTACCAGTAAAATACCGGTTGGGTGGCAATCCTATCTCTGACCAGTAGCCATCATGTTTCACAATGAAGTACAGTGGTGTACCTTGCTTCTGTGCTGCCCTAGGCAGACAAAATTCGTGCACCCCTCCCCACGTTGCACACCTTCGATATGTCCCATCTCACATGTTGCACAACAATGACATTCCCCATCACCCCATTGCATACACACTAAATGCCCCATCACCCCCATTACATGCCACCATCACCCTCATTAATACCTATACCACGTCCATTACATGCTCCCATCACCCCGATTCACTGGAAGGAGCTAAAGCTTGCTGAACGGTGGGGGAGGGAGCGAAATTGTTTTAAGCACCAGAAGTGTGCTTTATCACCCTCTGGCAAAGTGCCGCCCTCTTGCAAATTGCCGCCCTAGGCGAGTGCCTTGTTTTCCTTGTGGAAGATACACTACTGATGAAGTAGGATGATGAAACCCTTGTTTTTATGTGTAATAAACTAGAGACCGTCTGGTTCAATCAGACCCCATAAGACGGGAGAGAGGGTTGACAATTTCCGGCCTGAGATTACTGTGCTGGGCAGTTTATTTTATAGTCTGTCCTGGAGTAGAGCAATGGCTGCGTGCAAATGCTGGTTTAATGCACATAAACAGCAAAACAAGAAGAAGTGAATGAAGTAATTTTACACAGCAATCTAGAAAATGTATGATAGGCAATGACGAAAACTTTGAATTATGTTGTTGCACATCATTGATCCAAAAACACAAACATGCTAAACTGAATTCTAGTTTGGCTGTATACATGTTCTGTACCATCATTTTAACTGGTCAATAAAACTTAAAGGGGTTTACTGACACTGTCTGCCGCTTTTACCAACATTGAGCTCATTTTCACTTGACCAGTAGACCTTAATATACATTCTTGAACATTTTCATGTCCTGTTTGTTGGTGACATTGAACATTAAAGATCCATATTTAATTTCCCAGAAAAACCCACATCAAGTTTTGTCATTGTCCAGACATCTTGCACTTTTTAGGAACAATTGTCAAGGTTTATGTCACCTTAATGAACCATTGCCAAGGTGTTTCTTACCCTAGGCACTGTTATGAGGGCATCTGTCACCTATAGGCACCATTGCTATGGTGTCTGTCACTTTTAGACTCCAGTGTTAGAATGTCTGTCACCTTTAGACACTGGTCAAGTTGTCTGGAACCTTTGGGCACTCATCACTAGACATGTCAATCTTTGGCACTATTTTTAAGGCATCTGTCACCTTCATACACAATCGTCATGTGCTTAACGCACACTTATCAATGTAGCGGTCATGGTACCTTCGCCATAAGCTGTCATTGTTATTAGTTTTTTTTTTTTCAATAAATATTTTTACAATATTGACAATATAACTAACTAGTGTTAATAATAACTTGTCTTTTGTGTTTTCCTTCCGCAGGCGTCTGCTTCAGAATGGTAAGAACGTTAATATAGATTGTTTAAGATGTGTTCTTCACCAATAAGCTGTGTGATGGTTACCACTTGATTTCGTCTACATATATATACATTATATCTGATTTCTCAATCATTTATTTGACCTATTATGCTCTGAAATAGGACAGCTCACATGTAAATAATATTGGCACCTTTCCCCCACAATGCTTATGTCTCCATAGATTTAGCATTAGCCTCAAGCCAGTTTTTTACCAGCTTTCCGGTGACAAACCTACCGGTAATTCTTCTGGCACTGTGCATATTTTGCATTATTTGATATTATATGCATATTTCTATTGTGGTTTGTTGATAAACCAAATAATTAAAACTTACATTTTGGCATGATTTGGTATTGTATTATGATTTGGTACTTTGTGTTATTGATGTTCTGTATTTGGTGTGCCACTAGTATACTACTATTGTATATATTTGTATTACCAATGATAAGAAATGATGACAGAAATAAACATTCTGTGATATCTGCTGTGTTTAGCCTCTTATTTATTTCATCCCTGTTGTTTCAGTATACTGAGGAACAAGCAAGAAAGGTTGGAGCTGTTGGATGGGTTAAGAACTCCAGACAGGGGACCGTAGTAGGCCAAGTTCAGGGGTCCGAGGATAAAGTTAACGCCATGTAAGTACATAACTATCTGTTATTCTAATATATCAGAAGTTCCACCTAGTTTATTTCTGTAAAATACTCCAATGACAGATCTGTTTCTTGTTCTTTACTAAATATGGTGTAGCTCTTATCTACAAATATTTTATTGGATATTATAGGTGGAACTGCCCCTTCATCCAGGTATTATTACAATTGTAAATCATTTTCCTAATGGAGGAAATATATAGAGTACATGAATGGCTTTTAAATAAAATAGCACACTCCAGTTTATGTATGTTCATAAAAGATAGACTTTGTCCGGCTCATAACAATTATCATAGAGCGATTTAAAGGGTCAACTAAAAAAATAAAATAACTTGTGCTTCAAACACGTGTGAAAAAGTTAGTGTCCCTGGTAGGAGTATAAACAGGCATGTACTTTTGTCAGGGATAAAGACCACCAGCAGGAACGGCTAGGAAACAAAATCCAAAAACAACGAAAGTCCAAGTAAAACTGTCCCAGAGGGCTGAGCCAGGACTTTCCAAAAGTATGTGCGATGTCTTATGCTCCCAACTATGGAGACCTCAGAGAACCAAAGTTAAAACTCCAACATGTTTTGTCTTTTAGCAGATTTCCTACTGGTTATAGTCACACCATTGGTTCATAGTGTCTCAGCATGGCTGCTTCATCGGTGACAGTTCAGAGATGAACTGTCAGCTCTTACAATAAATCAACCCCACTACTACTCTCCCCAAACCCTAATTCTGACATTAACCCCCCCGAACCCTAATACTAATGCTACCCTCCCCAAACCCTAATTCTGCCATTAACCCCCCCGAACCCTAATACTAATGCTACCCTCCCCAAACCTTAATACTAATACCTAACCCCCCCGAACCCTAATACTACCCTCCTCAAACCCTAATACTAATACCTACCCCCGAACCCTAATACTAATACTACCCTCCCCAAACCCTAGTACTACCCTAACCAAACCCTAATACTTATACGTAACCCCCCAAACCCTTATACTAATACGTAACCCCCCATCCCTAATACTAATACTACCCTCCCCAAACCCTAGTACTACCCTAACCAAACCCTAATACTTATACGTAACCCCCCAAACCCTTATACTAATACGTAACCCCCCATCCCTAATACTAATACTACCCTCCCCAAACCCTAATACTAACTCCCCGAACCCTAATACTAACATTAACCCCTAACAATGCTCACCTTCAGCGATCCCGCGGTGAACTGTCCAGCGAACAAAGATCCGGCGATGACCTCTTGATGAACTGGCCATTGCGCGAGATGGGAAGGTGACGTGGCTGCGTTCATGCAGCCGCGATGACCTGTCCCATCCCCTGGTTTAAATACCGAATGCAAGTTGCAGGATCCAATGCTGGCTGAAAATACTCAAACACTCTAAATTCTATCAACAAGAATGTTATTACCAATACAAATGCACCTATAACGTGAGGATGTATTGGAATGGTGGTATCATGTGGTGATGTGTTAGGTCAGGATTTCCAGTTATGTCTTTGACTTTGCCTGCTTTTTTCTTTGTATCTACTTGGCTACTCATAAGAGGAGCAAATGAATACTGCTGGTTTATCTGGCACATTTCAAATCAGAAGCTATGTTCTAATTGGTAGATTTGTGTTCTAAGCTAATCAGAATACAGCTGGAATTCAAATAATAGTGACTAACCAGAAAATATATAGTCTACCCAGATCAATCAAAGTAGCCAAACAGCTATGTTACATAAATGTAGAACATGGCATTGTACCAAATTAATATACTCCGAATGTCAGCTATACATTTACTAGATCCAGGGTTGGCAATAGTTTAGGAGATATAGTAATGTAAAATGCTCTTCCCTACTACAGTTTAGGGTGCCGCTTTGGCATAGGCTGCAAGGAAGTGGATGCTGAACCTGTGCCCTCATGTTGTGCAATCAGCCCCTGCACAAAGTTCAGAAACCGAGTGGAGTAAATATATGTTATTATAATATAATTCCCAAACTATTAATGTACATCCCCAAAGGCCTGCAAGTGTATAGCTGACATTAGGAATATATTAATCCAGGGTTTTACTGGTTTTATTAAATTATTAGCATGCAGTCCTACATTTAAGTAGTATTTCCAAAATGTAATGTAGTTAGTGTTGATGGTTATATGGTAACTTAATGAAGTCTGTGCATGTTACATTTTTCATTCTGAACAAATATCCATCATATGAAAGCTATTAAGGATGGGCAGGTACAGAGATGTTTTTCATACAGAGAAGAACAAGGCTGGGGTGTAACAGTTTTTAGCTCTGCTTTGTTTAATAAAGATCCAGGTTCTTTCCGTCCCATCTGTAGAAATGTGAAACTTTAATGGAATGCGAGAGCCAATGAGCCTGAAACATGTCTAGTGCACATTCCACACTACTAATTGGTCATACTCTACCAGGAACAATTCAGCACTCTAGACACAGTATGAATTATCGTGAAACACTTTTTGGAGCAATGCACATGTCAAATCTCATAAATTTGGGACTCCAATAAATACCGTATTTGCTCGATTATAAGACGACCCCCCAAACTTTGGATATTCCATTAGGAAAAAAACTAAAAGCCTGAATATAAGACTACCCTATAGGAAAAAAGTTCAACTTGTATATATTCATATGTAAATTGCTTTTTTAATAAAAAATTATGATATCAAAAAATGTATTTCTAGTTTTTATTTATTTTTATGTGCCAATGCTGCCTTTCTATTTCCCTTGCCCCCATTTTTCTCTCTCTCCCCCCTCCCCTTGTCTGTCTCAACCCCCTCACTCCCCTTGTCTCTGTCTCTTAACCCCTTCCCTCCCCTTGTCTCTGTCTCTTAACCCCCTCACTCCCCTTGTCTCTGTCTCTTAACCCCTTCCCTCCCCTTGTCTCTGTCTCTTAACCCCTTCCCTCCCCTTGTCTCTGTCTCTTAACCCCCTCCCTCCCCTTGACTCTGTCTCTGCCCCCCTCCCTCCCCCTGTCTCTCTGTCCCCCCTGTCTCTCTGTCCCCCTCCCTCCCTCCCCCTGTCTCTCTGCCCCCCTCCCTCCCTTCCCCTTACCTTGATCCCTGGTGGCTAGTGGGGGCAGCCGGGGGATGTCTGCACGATACTTGCAGACATCCTCCATGCTGCCCGACACGGCAGTCTATTATGACGAACAGCTGTCCGTCATAATAGTCTGCCGTATCGGGCAGCATGGAGGATATCTGCACGTATAGTGCAGACATCCCCCAGCTGCCCGATTGTCCCTGGTGCCTAGTGGGGCAGCAGAGAAAGTCTGCGCGATGAGCGCAGACCTCCCCTTCTGCCGCCCGGCACGCTCGCCGGGACTTCTGTGACGAAAGCGGAAGTACCCGGCTTCTTCACAGAAGCCCCGGCGGTCGTGCCGGGCGGAAGCAGGGGAGTCTGCGCTCGTTGTGCAGACATCCCCTGCTGCTAGAGAGGGGGATCCAGGTCCCCTGCAGCTCTGCTGGGGACCTGGATCCATGTCTTATAATCTGACCTCAATTTGAGGTCAGATTATAAGAGACCTCGATTATAAGACGAGGGGTAGTTTTCAGATTTTTTTTTCTGAAAAAAACTTTGTCTTATAATCGAGCAAATACGGTAATTTTAATCGCAAATTTCTTGTTGTACTCTACAATGGGTATTCAGACACAATGTAAATGGTCTTTTTTGGCAGATGGTAGTCCTATAACCCAGATCTCTTTGGATTTACACTGAGTGAATGTGTTGACCTACCCAATCTCTTGACTGCGTGAAATCTGTTTTAATACCTCTGCAGGATAAAAGCCATAAAATGTGATCCGGCTCTGTTTACCAACATTAAAGTGATAGATATTTAAACCCTTCGTGACAAGACTGTTTTTGGAATGTTGTGCGTTAGTGACCGATGCTGTTTTAACACTTCTGAGGTGTTTTTGTTTAGCTTTAATTTTCTTCTTTGTCGGTTGCTGTACCCACACATATTATATATTGTTTTTTTCAGGACAAATAGGGCTTTCTTTTCATGAAATTATTTTGTTCATATCATTTATTGTATTATGAAAAAAATAGTAAAATATGGTTAAAATTAAAAAAAATAAACACTTTTCCTGACTTTTCTTTGTAAATTCTTTTACTAAGCTCCAAAAGCTAATGAAAAAACCTGCTAAATATATTCGACTATAGGTCCTGAGTTCAGAAATACCCAATGTTTATATGTTTTTTTGCTTTTTTTTTGCATGTTTTAGGTTAATAAATACAAGTAGCATATAGCTGTTTCAAAACCATTTCTTTTAAAAATTAGCGTTAGTGACACTGTAACACCGATATCGGACATGAATCGCTGAATAACCCCCCACATGTACACAAAGTAGACATCCCAGGGCATTCAACTTGGGGTAATTTGACACTTTTCACTCTGTCATTTTACCACCAATCTTTGACAAGTTTTGGCGTAGTAATTTTGTGTGTGTTTTATTTCCACACACTTTGAAACTTAGGTATGAATTCAAAGGGGCTGTTCTATTTTATTGCCAAACAAAACCCAAATATATGTTCAGCAACTTCCCCTGAGTATAGTGGTACCCCACATGTATAGGTTTGCTAGGTTTATGTGGCAGGTACAGGGCAACATTAGGATATGGTCATTGCAGCTTTAAAAGGTGTATTTATTATGTAATGCTTGTGACTACATTTCCTATCATGCTCAGCCAGCCAAAAGCTACCGTAGCAGAGTAGGAAATGTAGTCTATAGTAGGAAGCACCGATTTTTGCTATCCTGCGGCTGCATGGATCATAAATCCAGCTGCTGCGGGCCCCTTTCTACTGCTGGCGGCCAATGCAAAGCACTGGCCCCACTAGCAGTCTTTTTTTTTTTAAATAAAATATCGCTAGAGGACCACAGACAGACATAACATGTCATTGGTCCTTTACGGAATAACTTCTTATTTTTATACAATTGATTATTATTATTTTTAATTTTTTGATTTATTTCATTTTTTATTTTTTTACATTTTTTTATTTTTATTTAACTCTAACCTTAACCCTATGGTTAGGGTTAGTACAAACCCTAATTCTAACTCTAGTATTAGGGTTTTGATGAACTCTAACCCTAACCCAAGAGTTAGGATTAGCACAATAGAAAAAAAAAATGTAAAAAAAACAAAATCTTTTTTTTTTAAATTAAAAAATCCTTTGGGGGGCTGGTTGTTACTGGGGGGGGGGGGACCAGGGGGAGACTTGACACACTATGTTTAGTCGCTCCCTGCTCCACGATCACCGTGGAGCAGAGAGACTATAGCTGTCAAAGCAGGCACCTTCTTTGACAGCTATTAACATCCGGGCGCTGTGATTGTCACAGTGCCCGGATGTTTCCGGGGGGGTCCTCAACCGACATGGCTGAAGTGTCTCGGTATCGAGACACAGCAAATGTCATGGTCTAAGACTGATATATGAGGCTATCAAGCACTTTAGTGCACAATTTTTACTTGCAGTACCTGCGATGAGAGGGCACTTTAAAATCTTCATCTTGTTTTCCTGCTGAAGATTGGACACTCACGCTCAAAAAATGCCTGCCATCTCTGATTAAAACAGTGCTTAAGTTAGGGAATAATATGGTAATGTCCCCTTTAATAGTCATTGAAAGCTTCCAAACAAGTTACCCTTGAAGTTATTTAAAAGAATTTAAGAAACAAATAATTGTCTAATGATTTCATATTTGGCTCAAAAGTAGGAAATCAATTTCAGCAGAATTTTAACAGAAATGGGCAGGGAGATATTGTATTTTTCAAACTTTTTATTTGACAGCTACTATCAATAATATTATTTTAAAACACATTATCTGGAATAAGTACAAGTAGACATTTACTGTAACTGCTTGAAATATAAGGAAATGAAGTGTCAGGAGCAGCCAGCAATCCTTATAGTTTGTTGAATGTTGATAGTTTTCTGTATTTAGACCCGTCTATTGCGCTAGTGAGAGTTATAACAATGGAGATATCTCACATCTCACATCTTTTTGTTTTATTGCAAAAATAGAAACATCCATGAATAATATTAAATACATTCAATAAATAGTAAATTCTGCAAAAATAGTTTCAATCTTAATGTCATTCATCTTTATTCATACAAAAGCATTCAACCCTTGTTCACATGGGCTCCTGTAGGTGCCTGATAGCCAGCCTCCTCCCAACAGACTTTGGGTCTATCCTTGGAAGCGGCTACAACATCCATAAAGACTATTTCATATGTCCAAATGTTAGCGTATAAATCCTAGCTTGGTTATTTATGTAATGGCCTTTTCCATCGTTGCTTGAAAGTCCAATTGCAATTCTACTTTTTCAAATATCAGAAGTTCAGAGAACCTCCAGTTCTTCACAATCAGGAGCTTACTGGCTAGACAGACGTTCACTATTAAATGTCTCTCCTCCATGCTATAGTACAGGGGTGTCCAAGTTTTTTTCTCAGTTGGCCACTTCACGAGAAATGTGTGTGTGCGTGGGCCACATTCATTTTACATTTAGAGAAAATTATATATGATTGTGGGATACACTCACACAATGCACATTAATGTGAATTATATATATATATAAATATATATATGTGTGTGTGTGAATATATACATGCTCACATTTATATATAGAATTCACATTAATGTGCACTGTGTGAGTGTATCACAGACTCCACGGCAATAAAACTCACACTCACACTGCACATTACTGATTAATATCCCCTCACATTACACACACAATCACACTTAAACACATACATATAGAGCCACACATACACACTTACACAAATAGACACACAGTCACCGTTACACACACACACAGGCACCTTTACACACACACACAGACACCCTCACACACACACAGACACCCTTACACACACACACAGACACCCTTACACACACACACAGATACCCTTACACACACACACTCAAACACCCATAAGTACACACACTGGCACCCATACATACACATACATAGACAGACACCCTTACACACACACACATTTCTTTTCTTCTTTTTTTTTTTTTTTGCATGTGCCGTTTGTCCCCCTCCCTGCTCAGTCACCTTTTATATGCAGGGAGGGGGATGGTTCAGGCACCAGGGACTCCATCTTCTGAGCGCCTGAATGCATCCAGAGCTCCAATCAGTGTCAGCACGAGAGTGTGGAGCAAGCGCCCCTCTCACTGCAGCCCACATTCTACGCCCATCACGGAGGTGCGGTTACTTCATCAATCTCAGACAGGCCGCACCTGCATTTCAGGAAGGCCACATGTTGGACGCCCCTGCTATAGTAAGATAATCCCACATGAAATAAAGCTAACTTAGCATCTACAGTGCTGTCCGCTAATATTGGCTCCCATGCTAAAAATGAGCAAAGAAGGTTGGAAAAACTTTTCTTTATCGTTTAACCTTTAGTTTTTTTTATTCCCAAAAAATCACAAAAATACCCTACTCTTATGTTTATCAAACACAACACAGGTTTATTTATAAAAATTGCTAAATATATGTGTGGCACAATTATTAGCACCCTTTTTATCAATACTTTGTACTACCTCCCTTTGCCAATTTAACGGCAATAGGAGCCTTCTCCTATAGTGCCTGAGGAGGTTGATGAATACATGGCAAATGAACTGAGACCATTCCTCCATACAGAATCTCTCCAGAGCATTCAAATTCTGACATTGACGCTGGTGGGATTTTCTCTTCACTTCACCCCACAGGTTTTCTATGGTGTTCGAGTCAGAGGACTGGGATGGCCATGGTAGAACCTCGAGTTTGTGGTCAGTTAACCATTTCAGTATTTCTTTTGATATATGTTTTGGATCATTGTCCTGCTGGAAGATCCAAACACGGCCCATTTTAAGATTTCTGCAAGAGGCAGTCAGGTGTTCATTTAATGTCTTTTGATACCATGAATCCTAACAAGTTGGCCAAGATAAAAAAAAAAGCATTAAAAAACCACCACCATATTTAACCATGGGCGTAAGGTACTTTTCTATAGGGCTACCTTGCTGTGTGCAAAAACCCATCTCTGGTTTCATCTGACCATAGAACCCGATCTCATTTGAAGTTACAGTAGTCTTTGGCTTACTAAAGACAGTTGAGTTTGTTTTTTGATCAGAGCAGAGGCTTCTTTCTTGAAACCCTTCCAAACAACTTGTTGTGATATAGATCGGATTGTACTTTTGGAGATTTTCTGATCCAAAGATGCAGATAACTTCTGCAAATTTCCAGCTGTGATCCTTGGAGATGTATTGGCCACATGAACCATCCTCTTCACAGCGCATCGAGACAATATCATTAAACAGATCCTAGAATGTTTTGGGATAACAGATCATTTTGGATAACGGATTTCTGCTTAAAGATACTCAACCTGTATTAAAGCTTCTCAGTACAATGAAATACAGTAGTATCAATGCAAATAGTGTAACAAGCAAATAAATCACTTTTACTGTGATGTAGCTGTGTTGTGAGGCAGCATTGGGAACCTGCTATTGGTGCGTCAGGACCGCTCTTGTGCCTTTGTATTACCCTATGTGAGCGTGGGGGAGTATGAGCATGCATGGAAAGGCTATACTACAGCTTAAGGTGGCTGGACACTGAATAAACCGGTGTGCGTTTGCATTCTGACAGGGATGTGTGGAATTTGCAACTCGTGCAAAGACCCCGAAAAAATGTTTGGATAACGGAAAATTTTGGATAATGGATATAGGATACTGAGCCTGTATCAACCAGATGAAGATGATTTAAAGTGATAGTTTGGCCATTTGGCCATATGTGTCATGGATTTTATTCAAGGTCTGGGATACCAATCCACCCTGTCTGTGAGATCTAGATTTTATTTTGAAAGCAGCTCTAGGGGGCTTTACATTACATATAAATTGATTAAATCAAGCCAGGATATATAGATAAGTTTCCGTTCATTAAATCTGTTTCCACAATCCTTCAATAGGGGGAAATAATTAAACATTATAATTATCTGGGGTTCAAAGGAAACCTTGATTGCCAGATACTCTATTGAGTCAATCTTGCAAATAAAGTCATATTGTTTATTCAGATCACCTGGTTCTGGTTTACTGAAGTTATAAGTCAAAGCTTGTCAGTTCCACCTTTAGTATAACACCTCAGAAATAAACGTTATTTCTGTCATTAAGACACTGAGAGAGAGAGAGAGAGAGAGAGAGAAAGAGAGTTGGGTTATTCCAAGTTAAAATTATGTCATCAGTGAAAAGTGACAATTTAAATTCCTCCCTCTCCATCCAGGGGTGTACCTAGAGCAATTTAAATTCCTCCCTCTCCATCCAGGGGTGTACCTAGAGCATTTGGCACCAGGTGCAGACCCTATACTTGGCACCCGATCCCCCCCACCTTTAAAATGTAAAAACACACCCATGCTTTTTTTTATGTTTTCAAGAATATTTGTTCCACAAATCTGTAAATTTACACACACAGACTCACACAGAGCCGCACTCACATGCACAGACTCACTGTCTGTGAGCCTATGTGTGTGTAAGTGTGTAGTGTGTGTGAGTCTGTGTGTTTAAGTGTGTGACTCACACTTGCACAGTCACAGTCACACTTTCATACACAGACTCACACTTTCACAAAATCACACACATACAATATTGGGATGCATATGCATAACGTACACATTTTTGGGATCCACATGCATAACCTACACTTACACACACACACACTTTTTTTTATACTATAAATCTTTATTTGGATTTATTAGGTTATAACTTATTGACACACACAGACAGAGAGAGAGAGAGACTCACACACTTGCTGTTCAAGGAAGCAAGGGTTAAACAATGTTTAATGTTCCTTTAAGCTGACTCAGTGAATATGGGTAAATAAGGATTTCTGACCAAATGTAGCAGAAATCAATCATCAGTATGTGCTCATACTAGGACATTAGTGTAGATTAGTGTGACCCATAAAATACTGGCAAAAGGTAAGTAAAATCTATAAGACAAGGGGCATTATGTATACAGGACAGTGGTGTATCTTGATTTTGTGCTGCCCTAGGCAGACAAAATCCGGGCACCCCCCTACCCAAGCTATACACCCACGTTACACACCTAAGACATGCCCCATCATTCAGACTCACATCAAGCTCACACTCCCATCACACTCAGTCACACACTCCTACTCCCATCACACTCAGTCACACACTCCTACTCCCATCACGCACACTCTGACTCCCATCACACTCAGTCACACACACTGTCTCCCATCACACTCAGTCACACACACTGTCTCCTATCACACACACTCTGACTCCCATCACACTCAGTCACACACACTGTCTGCCATCACACACACTCTGACTCCCATCACACTCAGTCACACACACTGTCTCCCATCACACACACTCTGACTCCCATCACACTCAGTCACACACACTGTCTCCCATCACACACACTCTGACTCCCATCACACTCAGTCTCTCACACACACACACACACACACACTCCCAATCAGCACTTACCTTTCCCTGGTGGCAAGCAGCATGGTCCCTCCATGCTGCCTGTTCGGCTTCCCGGCGATTGTGCCGACAGGTCACGTGACCGGGCGCGCGTATGACGTCAGCGCGCCCGTCACGTGACTGTCGGCACTTCCGTGTCGGCACACTGCACAGGGAGCCGAACAGGCAGCACGGAGGTTTCTCTGTGCTGCCTGTTCGGCTCCCCGTGCAGCCTGGCAGGCAGAGCGTTGGTGAGGGGGGATCTTCCGATCCCCTCTCACCTCCGTCTCTGCCTGCAAGCGCGGAGGGGTTTTTTTTTTTTTAAAGGGCGGATATTTTTTTTTTTTTTAATTTTTTTTTTTCCAGTGCTGGGGGGCGCTGCCGCCCCCCCAAAATTTGCCGCCATAGGCATCCGCCTAGGATGCCTCGCGGTAAATACAGCACTGATACAGGAGGCACCTAATCATGGTATAAACACAGTTTATATAACAATATGTAATAAATGTGCATTTTTACCATCAGACAAATGTGTTTTGATGAAATACAAAGCAACCAATTTGTGAACCAATCTGGAAAATTGTATTTTTCTATATAAGGTATGTCTACCAGTCATGTAAATGTAATTATGATTGAGTAGGGAAGAGCAAAGAGTCCCACAATTAGGGTGGCCACCTTTTTCCACAAAAAAATACCGGCCCTGCTATTGCCTCCATAGACTTAACATTGGCAGCAAGTCATTTTCTTACCGGCCTGTCGGTAAAATACTGGCTGGGTGGCAACCCTACCCACAGTAGAGCAATCGTTTCATATGGAAAGCGCAGTTAGCTTTACACAAACAAAAACAATGTCAGACATTATTTGTTAAAAAAAAATCATGTTGGATAGAGAGTGGTAAAGAAAAGAAAATAACTTTTCTTTGGGTTTGTCCAAAAGGAAAAAGTGAGTGATAATTTCACCCTTGGAAGGGTGGGTGGTGCTTTGCAGAAACCTCAGTCAAACTATGGAGTAATTAACTAAACCTGTCAGCTCTGAAAGCGAGTATTTAATCCACGGATCTCAGATGACCAAGTTCTGCCTTAGAATGTAGTAACCAGACTTCCTTGCTGTAGACTGACAAGCATTAATGGGCATTTTACAGATGTTTTTATTCATTTCCTTACGTGCTTAGTTTTGTTTTATGGAAATGGCATACGCCCATTTTTTGACCACGCCATGGTCACACACATTTATTTTAGAGAAATAAATCAAGTTTAACACAGCCCCTGGGATGCCTGTACCAGAGGGGTAGTAGAAATTAGGGATGTTACATGGCGGTTCTTTTTTTTTATTTTTAGAAATGTCTGATTGTAAGAGTAAGAATTAAAAACATCAGTGTTATATGGGATTGACTGTGGAGAAGCTAGGCCCCGCAACTATGAGAGCCAGTTCTTGTTGACCCCTGGACCACCTCGGCCAAGCCGGGATAAGGCCTAGAAGACACCGCACCTGCCACAAATCTGCACCTCGGGACAGATAAGTTGTAGGCGCCAACCTACATACAGTCCCCACACCATTTGCTGGGGTTGATCGTGACCCTGTTATCATTGCTTATGCCTGTATATACACTGCATGATTTTTCATTTTTATGACATATGTGGGGTCCGATAGGCAATTGCTGGATTATAGGGGCAAACTGCATATCCCGCATTGGCCCTGGTGCTACCCCAACTAGGGAAGGTTATAAACAGCCAAACACCTGGCTCCACCCTACCTAGAGTAACACAGGCCACATGGATATAATCTCATTACCTATTAACCCGTATCAACCCCCTCACAATTACAGCTGCCCGCTACCATGTAGCTAGCACGCTCCTGCCTTCTTTTCCTTTTTTGTGTAGCAGCAGACTGGGGACGGTTAACCACTTTCCCACTGTACCCCCCACCTATCCACGTACACATCACCCATTAGGGTTGACACCGCTATCCTAACCTCCTTAGGTCTATAGTTAGTCAACTTATTTTACCCCCTGGGCCGCACTGATTTTCTACAATGCTATTATTTATGAGTCTACCATGTAATATCCTAATTGACACCTTGCCTGTTTATTACCAGTTGTTCAAAGCTAGATAATATCCTCTCATTCTTGTTTAAAGTTTATGATGTATGCTGTTATGGCGGGTTCCGAGCGATAGCCTACCTCAGCTACCGTTTTATGCACACCCATTTTTGTTGGTTTCAGCTTCTTATATACGGAACTACCCAACACGCAAACTGGTATCTGACCAGGCAGACCTCGACCCCACCGTGGGATTAGTGCCCCCCCTTAGAATTTTGAGGCTGCCTTCCTGTGGACTCTATCATCCGTGGATTTATCCTTTTTTGTCTGTTCTGGAACACTTTTTTCACTATTAAAGCATCTCATTTTACATCTACCCGGTGAGTGGAGTGCACAGTTGTTTTCTCATTTCATGAAGAAGATGCATAGCCAACGTATTCTGCTTCTGACACACCACTACTAGGCAACTTTTCCAGGAAAGAAGCAGTAAATGCGGGCGTTTATTGGCACGTACCTTACATAAACAGAAACAGAAAGCTTACATCAATAGCATGCATGACCCTAACGGCCAAATACAATACCTACCAAGCAAAATAGCTGAGATGTTACACCAATACTACAATAATTTATACAATATCCGAAATGCATACACGACAGACCCCACAGACTCTTACACGACTAAGACTGAGAAGTACCCAGGGACCGCAATCTATCGCAAGCTGACCTTGGACAAAACTGTCATCCTTGAACCCATAACGACAGGAACTAGCAGCAGTGATTAAACTCTCATGGGGAAGTACCCGGGCCCGGATGGCTTGCCACTTCAGTACTACAAGAAGTACCAGACCATCCTGCTGCTGAATTTGGTACAGGTGTTTAACTCTTTGCTGACTGCCCCCCCTTGACCCACATACCTTGATGGCCACTATAATGGTGATACTAAAAGAGGGGAAAGACTCCTCAGCACCTCACAATTACTGACCCATATCGCTCTTGAATACTGACATGAAGCTGCTGGCTAAAACACTTGCCTTACGAATTCAGGAGTTTGCCCCGCTCCTGGTCCACTCGGACCAAGTGGGGTTTATTCCAGGGAAGGAAGCAAAAGAGAATACCATGAGGGCACTTGGGGTCATCCACATCTCCCACAGAGAGGGCCATAGGATGCTGTTATTATCCACTGACGCTGAAAAAGCATTTGATAGGATGGCATGGCCCTTTCTGTGGAGGATGCTATCACATATGGGTCTCTACCCAAATATACTAACCTGGATTCAGGTTCTCTATACATCTCCCTCCGCTAGGGTTTGGGTGAATGGCACTCTTTCACAGTGCATTCACATCTCTAACGGCACTAGGCAGGGGTGTCCCCTCTCTCCCCTGCTCTTTGCACTCTCCCTGGAGCCATTCCTACAGACGATCAGAAATAACCCAGACATAAACGGACTGAGACCAAGACTTTCCAAGTAGCCACTTAATGCGGACGATATGCTATTTTTTTTATAACGCAACCTGAAACAACCCTACCAATAATAATGAAGAAATTTGACACATTTGGTGTGATTTCTAATTTGAAGATCAATATTCAAAAATCTGAAATTTTGTCACTAATACCCAAAACACCACAACTCGAGGCATTTAGGGGGCATTTACGTTCCGCTGAGACTCAGACAAAATTAAATACCTAGGGGTCTGGCTCACTAGAGACATCTCCAAACTATATGATCACAATTTTAAACCACTGATCCAAACAATAGGGAACGAGATGACGAAATGGGGAAACACTTTCCTTACGTGGCAGGGTAGAATAAACGCTGTAAAAATGAATATCCTACCACAACTACTGTACTTGTTTCAAACTCTTCCTATTTTGCTCCCGCAATCCTTTTTTCATACTCTTAGACAGACAATCACTAAATTTGTGTGGTGTAACAAACAACCGAGACTGCGACATCTACCTGACCCTCCCCAAATCTAGAGGGGGACTGGCACTGCCAGACCTACACAAATATTACGCGGCAACACATTTACTCAGAATTGTTTACTGGTCGATCTCTATGGCCACTAAATTATGGCTAGACCCAGAAAATTCCTTACTAGATATACCCATTGCTGCACTACCTCGAGACCACCCATTTATCTTCGCAACACTGAATGTTTGGCACAGACACCGGGCGCTCCACCAGCCTCACGACGTTTCCCTCACCACTGAGCCCTGTACTCCACACTAGAGCCTTCCCCCTGGGACAGGACGGTACATTCGGCACCTTTTTCAATTTGACAGCTGTTGGCCATGTCAGGGAGGTAATGAGCGGAATCCATCCGCCCACTGGATTCACTCCTTCCAAATTCGCCCCACAGCTTTCTCACCACCCTACAATACACACAACTAAAACACTACATAAATTCACTCCCACAGAGGCATAACCTGACTAGGGACCTCACTAACTTGGAGCATGCCTGCATCCGCAACTCCCAACCTGCACATGGCATCTCTCTACTATATCGTGAATTGCAGCCTCCCTCAAACGCACCCTACCCAGCATTTACAGTAAAATGGGAAGATGCACTGGGGATCTCACTGTCCACTACACATTGGGATAAGCTATTCATCCTCATGCAACACTGCTCCTCTTTCACAGTGGTGCAGGAGAATGCTTATAAATTACTTACCTTGTGGTATAAAATGCCCTCGGTACTCCATAGAATTAACTCTGACATCCCGGAGACCTGCTGGAGGTGTGGGACAGAGAGGGGCACAATGCTCCATATCTGGTGGAGCTGTGCACTGCTACAGCACTTTTGGGTGTGGATTAAGCAGAACTCAGCCCCGACCCCATACCGTTCACACTGGCTACATACCTCCTACATCACACTGAGCAATCGATCTCACACTACAAAAAAAATCGGTTCTCAAACATTTGTTAAATGCGGCGAAACTCCTCATTCAGAAGTGTGTCATCAAAGGTGAGGAACTAAGGTCCTGGGAAGAACTCTCGCTATCCTCCTCAGCGCAGAAAGAAAAGGACAGGCGACTTTGTTCACTTGGATAAATCACTGATAGAGATGACTTTGCAGCCATGCTTCACGGGCCCTAGGAAGCCCTCCCCATGTGTGAGTTTCCCACGGTTACCCTTCGTGCTCACACTTCACCCTCAACTTCATTCCATATGCCAACATACCTTCCATTAATGGTCGGGGCACAGGCAGATAGGCATCTGGTTCCCCCCCCCCCCCTACTGACCCCTTTCTCCCAACACAAACCACACCCTCCCTTTCCCCCTTATGTGTTTGTTTCCCTATGACAGTAGGTCATTACAGGTATAAACTGCCTTCTTGTTTAACAGTTGTACGACGTTTTTGCAAAGAGGGTTACTCCCTGAGTAACCACCCCACATCATACTGAACCAGGGCCGGACTGGGAGAAAAATTCGGCCCGGGCATTTTTTGATCACAGCGGCCCACTAAGAAGGGGGCGGGGCAGAGGAGGTGTGTTTTGTCATCACCAATGACAAACACGCTCCCTCTCAAAGTGAGCATATTGGTTCAATGCTCTTCCAGGGCAGACCATGCGCAGAGCTCTGCTGAAGAGCTCTAGCATGAGAAAAAAGCCCTGTATGTGTTCTGCACAGTGCAAGCAAATTTAATAACATGCTTGCACTGTGTTTCCTTGCAACTTGTCTCTGGTGTCTCTATAAATGGATACCAGGAGACAAAAATGCCAGGAAAGAGTATTGAGCATGTGTTTGGAGCCTACTTGTGGGATTGCGTGTGTGTAGAGTAAGCTGATTGTGGTGTGGTATTGTGTAATAAGGTCGGTTTTAGTTGTGTTGTGTTTGTGGTGTAATGTGATGCATATGTGGCTAGGGGCTGTAGAGAATGTGTGTATAGGGGATATAGCAAGTGTGTGCATACAGGCTATAGTGTGTGTGTGTGAATATATATATAGATTTAGTGTGTGTTTAGGGGTGTAGTATGTGTTTGCTTACAAGGAATCTAGTGTGTGTATATATACATATATATATATATGAGTCTAGTGTGTGTTTGAAGGACCCAGAATGTGTATAGGAGATCTAGTGAGTGTGTGTTTATAACGGTTTCAGAGTGTATATAGGGATCTAGTGTGTGTATGTGTGTAGATGATCCAGAGTTGGGTAAGGGATCTAGTGTGTGTCTGGAATGTAATGTGTTTAGGGGTGCAGTATGTGTGTGAGGGGTGCTGTGTGTGTATATATATATATATGTAAGTATTGTGTATGTCTGTTGTGCAGTGTGTTGTGTTCTGTGTGTATGTGAGGGGTGCAGTATGTGTGTGTGAGGGGGGCTGTGTGTGAGAGTGATGGTGTGTGAGAGTGATGTGTGTGAGTGCTGTGTATGATGTGTGTGATGGGTGTGAGAATGCTGTGTGTGATGGGTGTGAGAATGATGGGTGTGAGAATGATGGGTGTGAGAATGCTGTGTGTGATGGGTGTGAGAATGCTGTGTGTGATGGGTGTGAGAGTGCTGTGTGTGTGAGAGTGCTGTGTGTGTGAGAGTGCTGTGTGTGTGAGAGTGCTGGGTGTGAGGGTGCTGTGTGTGAGGGTGCTGTGTGTGTGAGGGTGCTGGGTGTGAGAGTGCTGTGTGTGTGAGAGTGCTGGGTGTGAGAGTGCTGTGTGTGATGGGTGTGTGAGTGCTGTGTGTGATGGGTGTGAGAGTGCTGTGTGTGTGAGAGTGCTGTGTGTGTGAGAGTGCTGTGTGTGTGAGAGTGCTGGGTGTGAGGGTGCTGTGTGTGAGGGTGCTGTGTGTGTGAGGGTGCTGGGTGTGAGAGTGCTGTGTGTGTGAGAGTGCTGGGTGTGAGAGTGCTGTGTGTGATGGGTGTGTGAGTGCTGTGTGTGATGGGTGTGTGAGTGCTGTGTGTGATGGGTGTGTGAGTGCTGTGTGTGATGGGTGAGAGTGCTGTATAAATGTTAGAATGGATTGTGTGTGTGTGTGTGTGTAGGGGGGGGGGTAAATAAACAAATAAAATAACAGGCATTATGGGGACATAATGCCTGTTATTTTATTTGTTTATTTACCTACCCCCCCCCCCCCTACACACACACACACACACACACAATCCATTCTAACATTTATACAGCACTCTCACACCCATCACACACAGCACTCTCACACCCATCACACACAGCACTCTCACACCCATCACTCCTTTCTTACCTTTAGCCTGGGAGGGGGGGACCGGCACGCTGGTACCTGCGACTGGCGGTGGCAATGTTCCCTCGTGGTGAGAGGTTCACTCTCGCGAGATCCGGTCGTTGCTATGGCAATGCTCCGGATCTCGCGAGATGAACCCGGTGGAGCTGCAAGTTAGAGCTCCGCCGGGTCCTCTCTCCCTCTCTCCCCGCCGGCGGCCGTATTTGAAGGCATGTGGGCCGGTGAGGGAGATCTTTGATGTCCTCACCGGCCCTTCATGTCAAACAGCGGGGCCGGCGCTCGGATAGTGCCGGCCCTGCATAGACCGGCAGGGGAGATTCTGGGACCTCCCCTGCCGGCCTCGGCCCATGGCCACCGCGGCCCACCGGGCATTTGCCCGGTGTGCCCGATGGCCAGTCCGGGCCTGTACTGAACTATTGCTGTTATTACTACCGTACATTGCCCTCAGGGATTTTAGAACACTAACCATATAGCCCCTTTATTCCCCTTCCCCCCCTTTCCATTTTTTTTCTTTTCTCTTCTTCTGCTTTTTCTATTTTGCCCCCCCCTCATTGTATTCCCAATATGTGACCATTGTTATGTATTTTATGTCTAGAAATAAATCGATAAAAAACTTATTTAAAAAAAAACACAACATGATGTAAACAGGCAAAAACTATTTCTTAATTTTACTCATTATTTCCAAGCAGCCAGAAATAACAAAAGCTTTTTAATTACTTGCTCAAAATTTCAGAACCTGTCTATTGGATTTTTTGACAATATTTTATATTCTAAAAATGCTAACACATAGTGCTTATTTATGATTGTGGCTCTACTTATGTCTGTATTTATAGCTATTTATTTTTTATGTTTTTTATATGTGTGACAGAATAAAAGGAAGATTAGTTAGGAACTTGACCTTTAAGTCAGATGATTATTTACAATCTGAGAAAACAATATGGGCTGACAATTTTATTGCTAAAATAAGATGTGCTCTGTGCCACTGACTTGTCCATCTAACACTCCTACAGGACCTCTCTGTCGCAGTCTTTATTTGTTTTTCCATTATGCGTTATTTTTTTATTATTGTAGCAGTTCCCTCTGTCTCTCTGTAGTTTATGAATATTTCCCAGTTCAGAAAGGAAATGGTCTATAGCAAGACTGTCCAACTTACTCACCCTGCAATGTAGCTAGCTGTAGATCTCATTGCTAACACAGATGTTTTTGCAGCTGAGCGTATATCTTCCATTAGTAATGTGATAGGTTTGGTTATTATCCAGTTAGAATCACAAAGCTCTCTAAAGGGCGGATTGCTTTAAGGGTGTTACAGCATTCACTAGCTGCTTCTAGTTGCTGCCATGCAGTTGATAGACCGATTTGGAAAATTGGATTGTGATGTATTTATAATCCATAGGAAGACTTGTTGGTTCTATGTAATGTGTTGGTTGTAGCTCTGCATATGTACTGAGTAATGACTGTTTTTAGTGGAGGCACAAGACTTGGCACTTGCCCCCCTCTGGAAATCAAGTTCCCTGTACAGGTTGAGTAGGCCTTATCTAAAATGCTTGGGACCAGAAGTATTTTGGATTACGAGTCATTTCAGACAACAGATGATTTTCGCCAATAACAAGTAAAAAAGTCGGTCACATTCAAGAAACACAGTAGTATCAATGCAAATAATGTATAGCACAAATATATCACTTTTACTGTGTTGTCGCTGTGATATGGGGCATCGTTGGGAACCTTCTGCTGGCGTATGAGTCCGGCACATATGTCATTGTATGACACTTTGTGGATGTGAGGGAATCTGGCCATGCATGGAAAGACTATAACACAGCTTAAGGAGGCTGGATCCTGAATAAACTGTTGTGCGCTTTCAACTTGTGGCAAATTCCCCAAAAAGTTTTGGATAATGGATCTTTTTGGATAAAGGCTTTCTGGATAAAGGATACTCAACCTGTGGTAGTATTTTTTTTTGTTTTTGTTTTTACGTTGGGCTGCTGGGAGGCGAGTTTCCTGAGTCCAGCATTCCTACTGGCCCAAAAGGGACCCCCACTATGGTGGGAATTTTAGGCAATTGGGATAGCAATGTGGGAGCCTTTGGAAGGGCTTAACACAGTAAAGGAAGAGAGTATATTTAAAAGAAGAAAAACTACCACAACTAGAGGACATAGTCTTAAATTAGAGGGGCAATGATTTAAAAGTAATATCAGGAAGTATTACTTTACTGAGAGGGTAGTGGATGTATGGAATAGCCTGCCAGCAGAAGTGGTAGAGGTAAACACAGTCAAGGAGTTTAAGCATGCGTGGGATAGACACAAGGCTATCCTAGCTATAAGACCGGGAACGGGGGACTAATAAAAGTACACAAAAAAAATTGGGCAGAATAGATGGACCGAATGGTTCTTATCTGCCGACACATTCTATGTTTCAATGTAACTTGTCGCTCCCTGGAAAGTCTGTGTATGCCTAAAAAACAAATGGCAATTTTTAGTGCTATATTAGTGCGATATTTGTGTGTACGTTAGGACATGGTGGGAATTTAGGGGGTATTTTAGCTGTGAAATCTCACCTTTATTCAGTGATCACTAACCTTTAGCAGCTCATTGGTTGTGCTCTAAATGATAGTCCAACAATATTTTAGAAACTATAGTCTGCAGTTGGGATGCCAAAATGTATGTGTGAATAATAAAATAAAAGATAACAAACTCAACCTGCAAATATGTTATATGTACAAGAACATGCTGCAAAACGACATGGCTGAATGTATTAGTGCAGAGAGCTTTTTGACAAGGCATGGACCTCCTAATGGTTAAATATTTACTACATGCAGCAAGGGGGAGTGTTGGATTCATTCATTAGTGGAAAATTGCAGCTAAAGTAGCGTGCTCATGTCTTGGATGGAAAATAGGTGTGAAGGGGGAGAAAGAGAGTGAGGTCATTGAAAAAGTATAGAGAGAACAGTAGAGCCCTTCTGGAATTGTTCTTTACATGAGTTCCATCCAAAGGAATTAAGAACCACAGAGGCAGACCCAAAAAAAAAAACTCTGTCAATGAGATCCTGAAACCTATTTATTTCTACAGACTGAGCAGCACCGTTACCAGGAGTTTAGCAATATGTTGGCATAACAATTTAATATCATCCTATGTGTGAGTATACTTTGCAAATTGTATATATATTAAGACAGGGCTCGACAAAGCCCGGGCACCAGCTCGCCATGGCGACTAGGAAATTGTACCTGGCGCCTGGGTAGGATCAGCAGCACACGGCGCTCCACCGTCCTGAGATTAGTTTAAACCAAAAAAAAGTATTATTCTTTCGCAGCGCGAGGGTAAGCAGAGTGTGCACTTCCTGCTCCGCCTCCTCGAGCTGTAGTGTCAGATCGGCGGGTGTCTGGCTAAGTGTGGATGTGTGTGTGTCTGGCTAAGTGTGGATGTGTGTGTGTCTGGCTAAGTGTGGATGTGTGTGTGTGTGTCTGGCTAAGTGTGGATGTGTGTGTGTGTCTGGCTAAGTGTGGATGTGTGTGTGTGTCTGGCTAAGTGTAAATGTGTGTGTGTGTGTGTGTGTGTCTGGCTAAGTGTGGATGTGTGTGTGTCTGGCTAAGTGTGGGTGTGTGTGTGTGTCTGGCTAAGTGTGGATGTGTGTGTGTCTGGCTAAGTGTGGATGTGTGTGTGTCTGGCTAAGTGTGGATGTGTGTGTGTGTGTGTGTGTGTGTCTGGCTAAGTGTGGATGTGTATGTGTGTCTGGCTAAGTGTGGATGTGTGTGTGTGTGTGTGTGTGTGTCTGGCTAAGTGTGGATGTGTGTGTGTGTGTGTGTGTGTCTGGCTAAGTATGGATGTGTGTGTGTGTGTGTGTGTGTGTGTGTGTCTGACTAAGTGTGGATGTGTGTCTGGCTAAGTGTGGATGTGTGTGTGTGTGTCTGGCTAAGTGTGGATGTGTGTGTGGGTGTGTGTCTGGCTAAGTGTGGATGTGTGTCTGGCTAAGTGTGGATGTGTGTGTGTCTGGCTAAGTGTGGATGTGTGTCTGGCTAAGTGTGGATGTGTGTGTGTGTGTGGCTAAGTGTGGATCTGACTGACTCTCTGGATGTGTGTGTATCTGCCTGACTGTCTCTGGATGTGTGTGGATCTGACTGACTGTCTTTGTATGAATGTGACTGACTGGCTGTCTTTGTATGAATGTGACTGACAACTGTCTTTGGATGAATGTGACTGACTGTCTCTGTATGAATGTGACTGACTGACTGTCTTTGTATGAATGTGATTGACTGACTGTCTGTGTGTGTGTGTGTGTGTGTGTGTGTTTGTGTGTGTGTGTGAGTGTGTGGTTTTGTGAATGTGCCGTTGTCTGGCTCCTATTTTATTTTCAGGCTCCTAAAAGTAAATTAAATTTGTCAAGCCCTGTATTAAGAATATTTACTGTTTAAATAAAATGGCTAGATTTAATGACCTGAGTTAATAGGTTATAGTATAAGTATAATAAGCACCGGAAACACTGTAAGGGATTAATTACCTTGTGAACGATACAAGCTTCAAACTTGGCAACATCTTCAATATTACCTTGGAGTGCCGAAAGTCATTTATTCAGTATGATATATTTACCTTTTCTCTTGCTGATATTTATGATTATTTTGACATGTAAATTATAATGTGATTTGGTTTCCCACATTTATCAATTATCCCTTTCCAGTGACATTGTTGCGCCACCAGATCTACATTAGATAGTAAACCAGAAACTAGAATTTGGAGTATGCAAGATTGTCTTATGTTTATTTAATACTGTCATGAAGTGAGTCCTGACAGTCTGAGTGACTGCGGTTCTTGGAGGGGCCTGAGGGCCAATTTTAATAATTTTACCATATCACACAAAATGTTATGTAATAGATAAACAGTTGTAATTTTATCACAAATGATTGATGTTTTTTATATAAATTGGTTAATGTTTAGAAATTTCACTATGTAGATGTTGTGTATTTCACACTAATTCATTTGATCTTTTTATCTATTGGTTGTCACACACTATTTATGCTCACTACACTCTTTCTTCCACCAGCCTATGATTAAGTGCCGATCAGGCACGAAACGCGTAAGGCGTACTCCCCCCTGTCTGTATCCCTGCTTTGCTTGTTTTTTACGGATCCGATGCAATAAATCCATCATTTATTTTCTACTGGACTGAGGAGTGCTAGCGTCTTTCTTCTCCAAACACCTCCCTGTAGATTATGGACCCTGGCTTATGTGCCATAACTTGATACGTTAACATTGTTAGTTAGTTATATTCTGTTAGTATATTGGTTTATGTGTAATGTTTAATTCTGTGAGTAGACCACTCTGAAGGATTATAATGTGTCAGTGACTAGAATTGATAGTTTACTCCAACATCCATTATTCTGTATTAACTGGTAAACTGATTATGTTGTGTACATTATGTGTCTTACTCTGTGTCTACTCACTCTATGTTAATTCCTATTTGGTTTTAGTCTGAAAGTATAATGTATTCCTAGCCCCAGTTAGTTGGAGAACTATGTTTAGTTCCATCCCCCCATTGTAAACTAATGTCTGTGATGTCATGTTTATGTCTTTTTATAAGTCTGGGTTGTCACAAATAAAGGAGTTGTTCTTCTTACTGTACCTAACTTCTAGTGGTCTCCTGTCTGCTATTTGGGTACAAAGAGCAAGGTTCTAGAAAAGACTTGCTGGGTGAATGCTGAGCTGTAATCAGGGGCTAAGGAGGTTATTTCACACAACGGGCAGAGGGTCTACTACGTCCGGTAGAGGGTCCGTTACAAATAAATACAATTGTCAGTAGATTTGTTGGGAAAGAGCAAAGCACACATTTAAAAGAATGCTTATACATATGGCATAACAAAATAGATATAGAACCGTAATAAACACTGATCAGCACCAGCGTGAGATTGCTAATTAGAACAATATTAATAATGCCACACCTTTTTAGCTAGCTGAAACATACGAGCATGTGGACATCCAAACACCAATTATCCATTTTGATTTTCGCCTTACCGTTCATCCATTAGGAATCTCAACATTTTGGTAAGAAGATGTCATGGTGACAGTTTTACTTGCCAACAACATCATTGTTCTGATAGGCTGAGCGAAAACTCTTTAAAGCAGTTTGCAAAATATCATTCCGAAGTATTTTGTCTGAAAGGATATTTCTACGATTAAGAACTGGTTTCTGCATCCAGAATGTGCAAATAATAAAGAAATTGGACTGAATATTTAGGAAGGATGTGTAGTTAGCCAACTACAGTGGGTGTCAATTAGATGGTCATGACTTAAAAGGTCATATTGCACTATGTGAATAAAACATTGCAGTTATTCAATATATGTATTTAGTGCGTGAGGATTTACACATCAAAAAACCAAGAGACTAGATTATCTTCAACAATACCAGATATGAATATCACATGCTAAAAATTAATAAACATTAGCTGAGATAATAGAAACATATAAACATAGAATGTGTCTGCAGATAAGAACCATTCGGTCCATCTAGCCTGCCCAATTTTTTTTTTTTTGAGTACTTTTATTAGTCCCCCGTTCCCGGTCTTATAGCTAGGATAGCCTTGTGTCTATCCCACGCATGCTTAAAATCCTTGACTCTGTTCACCTCTACCACTTCTGCTGGAAGGCTATTCCATACATCCACTACCCTCTAAGTAAAGTAATACTTCCTGATATTACTTTTAAATCGTTGCCCCTCTAATTTAAGACTATGTCCTCTAGTTGTGGTAGTTTTTCTTCTTTTAAATATACTGTGTTGATTCCCTTTATGTATTTAAATGTTTCTATCATATCCCCCCTGTTACGTCTTTCCTCCAAGCTATACATGTTAAGATGCTTTAACCTTTCCTGGTAAGTTTTATCCTTCAACCCATGAACCAGTTTAGTAGCCCTTCTCTGAACTCTCTCCAAAGTATCAATATCCTTCTGGAGATACGGTCTCCAGTACTGCGTACAATACTCCAAGTGAGGTCTCACCAGTGCTCTGTACAATGGCATGAGCACTTCCCTCTTCCTACTGCTAATACCAAACATTCTGCTATCATTTCCTGCAGCTCTTTTGCATTGCCTACCTACCTTCAAGTCCTCTGAAATTATTACTCCTAAATCCCTTTCCTCAGATGTTGAGGTTAGGACTGTACCAAATAGTCTATATTCTGCTTTTGGGTTTTTACGCCCAAGGTGCATAATCTTGCACTTGTCCACATTAAATGTCAGTTGCCACTGCTCTGGCCATTTTTCTAGTATAGCTAAATTATTTGCCATTTGGCTTCAGGAAGCTTGAGGGACAGTGGAATAATATGTGGTACAGCTGTAATCAGGGCCAAGTGTCTAATGACTATGTAGCTCTATGCCCCATGTAGCTCTGTTAATGGTGGTTTAGTTCTAGAGCAAGGAGATCTGTTCTTCTATTTCCTCACCAGCCCAACCAGAGAATGACAGAGACCTCCAATATTATAGTTAAAAAGTATGGAAACTGGAACGTAAAAGCTGAATTGCTGGGGTTTGAGCTGAAATGGACACAAATCCTTTTGCAAGTCCACTGCTCGAGTGAAAATATACAGAAGAGATGGGTCCTCACAATGAACAAAAAGGGCTCAGTGCCATCCATCTTGTTAAATATGGCTGCAGGGAACCTCTCCCGAGGGAGGGAGGGATATCACATTTTATCAAAGCAATGACCAGAAGAAGTGGAATGGTTGAAAATGAACAGAATAAAGACTTGTCTTATTATGCCTGAGAAGTGTAGCAAAGCTTTATGCCCGAGGAGTGTAGCTCAATGGTGACTGCTTAGTATCAGAATAGGCAAAACTCTAATTTTCTTCTTGTGGAAAAAAACATGAACCTCCATAAATCACCCTGGATAGACAAGGTGTCCGTGCAAGAACAAAGTGTCTATGTAACATTTCCCATCACATAGTTCCAGTAAAAGTCTACCATGAACAATGTTGGTGCCTAACACTGGAGTAAAGGTCCATCATGGAAAATGTTGGTGGCTAACACTGCAATAAAGGTCCACCATGAACAATGTTGGTCCTGACACTGGTCTAAAGGTCCACCATGAACAATGAACAATGTTGCTGCCTGATACTGGAGTAAAGGTCCACCATGAACAATGTTGATGCCTAACCCTGGAATAAAGGTCCACCATGAACAATGTTGGTGCCTGACACTGGAGTAAAGGTCCACCATGAACAATGTTGGTGCCTGACACCGGAGTAAAGGTCCACCATGAACAATGTTAGTGCCTAACACTGGAATAAAAGTCTACCATGAACAATGTTGGTGCCTGACACTGGAGTAAAGGTCCACCATGAACAATGTTAGTGCCTAAAACTGGAATAAAGGTCCACCATGAACAATGTTGGTGCCTAACACTGGAGTAAAGGTCCACCATGAACAATGTTGTTGATTAACACTGGAGCAAAGGTCCACCGTGAACAATGTTGTAAATTACACTGGAAATTACTAATTTCTATAAATACAAAATAATATTATTATTATTATTATTAAGATAGATTATTTAAGTTGGAGGAAGTGAATTACATCATAAATTTAATTATCTGTTGCAATACTAGATCTATTTCTAACAAAGACAGATTCCAGACTGCTACTTGTATTGCCAATATGGAACATTCTGTGACCTAGCCACAGAGCTCTATATATAGCACAGCTACATATAACTCTAGTATGAATGACTTCATAAATCACAGTATAAAAATAGCTTGTCCTGATTCTAGTCAACCTTTCTTTTTTGTGTTGCTGATGATAAAGCATTCTTGAATCTTATGTTTCATGGGTTTTATATTTGAATAAATATAAAGGGGGGAAAAAAAAGAATTAAAAGAAATCTTCCCTGAATTGCAATACATAACCATAAGAGAATGGTAACGCTTTACATTCCATAAGCGGTAGTCGGGGGCAACTATACATTGATCAGGACATAATGATGTATTATCAGAAAACGTATTTTCCCACTAGCTGACAGAACTGCGGATGGGTTCGCCACTGTGCAATTAATTTATGTTCCTAGGACAGTGATGGCTAACCTTTGGCACTTGTGGTGTATGATTCCCATGATGTTCAGCAAACCATATGTCTATAGTGCTAAAGGTAAGTCATCACTGCTCCAGTGAACTGTCAAAGCTAAGAGACAACAGTCAGTCTACAACAGCCACATACAATGTAAACCATTTTTCAACAATTACTTTTCATCTGTGGATTTGTATACCCCTCAAATTATCAACCCAGGTGTTGAATGTCACAGTGGGCAGCTGTGTCCCATGGGCAAGCTGTCCTGACTTTGAGAATTGCCGTAATGCATGTGCAGGTTAGGAGTGGCCATGTGTGTAAACACACTACCAATATTTCTCCCCTGTGCTAGCAACAGTAATGAGCATGTGAGAATTCCTCCACCATCTCTCTTTTGAGCTGTCTTTAGCTTAAGGAAGAGGAGAGAGATTGGGAGGGGTGACGTGGACACCAATCATTTAAAATAGCAGGGAATAGGAGTGCCAAACATTTTAAGGTTTATTTAGTATAGTGAATTGTGGTGAAGTTGGAAAATGTGTTACAAAACTTTGTCCAAAATAACCCATTTGTAAATAAATCTCTTCTACTTTAACATTAGGTTTGCAAATCAGCAGCAAATTCATCAAAAGGCACTATTTAGTGAATAGGCCCCAGTGTCCAGAGCTTGTCGTTCCCTTGGTGGCAAGGGCTGTTGTTCACATTTCTGGAGTGTTTGTGTTTAGCTGTAATTTACTTCTTTCTCACATACTGTACACACAAATTATATGTTGTTTTTATCGTCATGAGAAGGGCATTTTGTTAGATACCATTATGTTCATCATATCTTATGATTTAATACAAAAAAAATCATAAAATATGTTGAAAATTTTTTTAATTTTTTTTCTAACTTTGACTTAAACAATACAATCATAAAAAAAGACCCCATCTAAATTGTTTCTAAATTTTGTCCTGAGTTCAGAAATATGCTTCTTTCCATGTTTTTCTGCAGTTTTATAGGGCAAAAACCCAAAATAGCATTTTTGTTTTTTCCTACAGTGACCTTTTGACCCCAACCTGAACCCTAAATTTAACCCCATCTCTAACCTTTATGCTAACCCTTAATGTATTATAATTTTAATTTAATTGTACCCCTAACAACTATTCTAACCCTAACCCTAGATTTTAGCTAATTAAGTCTCTTTAAAAATATATATATATATTGCAATATTGCTGACTGCCTCTAGGGTCAGTCAAGCAACAGCATCAGAGCAACGGAAGTGAATTTTTAAAAATTTCTGACACTCTATCCACAAGAGGGCAGCAGCCATATTGGAGGAGCATGCTGTTTCTCCAATATGGTGCCAATCATGGGTGCCCCAGAACCGATTTTTGTTGTTTTAACAAATGTGTTACTAGAATAGCGTACATGTGCTGATTTACAGAAAAAGTATTAGATCCGGGTAGGTTTGATTGGTAAATTGGTTGTTGTTAATCTGTGTTTGTAGCTAATGTAGGCCTCATCCATCCTTCCTGTATCGAGCTGTTCAGAAAATGTCTTATTTATACACATATGTACGTACATATATATCTAAATAACATACGGACGTACATATATATCTATATAACATACGGACGTACATATATATCTATATAACATACGGACGTACATATATATCTATATAACATACGGACGTACATATATATCTATATAACATATGGACGTACATATATATATATATAACATACGGACGTACATATATATCTATGTAACATACGGACATACATATATATCTATATAACATACGGACGTACATATATATCTATATAACATATGGACGTACATATATATCTATATAACATACGGACGTACATATATATCTATGTAACATACGGACATACATATATATCTATATAACATACGGACGTACATATATATCTATATAACATACGGATGTACATATATATCTAAATAACATACGGACGTACATATATATCTATATAACATACGGACGTACATATATATCTGTATAACATACGGACGTACATATATATCTATATAACATACGGACGTACATATATATCTATATAACATATGGACGTACATATATATCTATAACCTACGGACGTACATATATATCTAAATAACATACGGACGTACATATATATCTATATAACATACGGACGTACATATATATCTGTATAACATACGGACGTACATATATATCTATATAACATACGGACGTACATATATATCTATATAACATATGGACGTACATATATATCTATAACCTACGGACGTACATATATATCTATATAACATACGGACGTACATATATATCTGTATAACATACGGATGTACATATATATCTATATAACATACGGACGTACATATATATCTATATAACATACGGACGTACATATATATCTATATAACATACGGACGTACATATATATCTATATAACATACGGACGTACATATATATCTATATAACATACGGACGTACATATATAGATGAAAATTTATCCATACTTACCGTAATTTTCCTTTCCTGGTCATAAGCCATGGCAGCACTACAATGGGTTAGCTCCTCCCTATCCCTAATTAGACAGGAAACAGAATTAATTCAGGGGTATAAGTACCCCCTCCCACCAATGGTCCCTTAGTCTTGTTAACAGCAATATCCCAGGGCGGGATCTAAGTGCTGCCGTGGCTTATGACCAGGAAAGGAAAATTACGGTAAGTATGGATAAATTTTCATCTTTCCTGGCCATATCCATGGCAGCACTACAATGGGTAATACCCAAGCAATAACCCAGGGAGGGAAAAAGAAAAACCACAGACTCAAGAATCCTTTTAAATGCTGGTGTATTAGAAATCACACGTGCAATAGAAACAATCAAGAAGAGTTAACTGCGGATAAGACAGATTTGCCAAAAGAGTCTGAATGGCCGGCTTTAACGTCAATCTGGTAATGCCTTATAAACGTGTTTGGAGAAGACCAAGTGGCTGCTTTGCAAATCAGATCAGGAGACAATTTAGCAGCTGCTGCCCAAGATGAGGACAGGGATCTCGTGGAGTGAGCCCTGAGACCATCAGGAACTCTCGTCCCTGAAGCCTGGTAAGCCTGAATGATGGCGGCAACAATCCATCTACTGATGGTCATCTTAGAAGCTTGAAGCCCTCTTCTGGGGCCGTTGGGGATGACGAATAGACTTTGAGAGGTCCGCCAAGCTGAAGATCTCTTTAGATAGATAGACAGACCTCGAACAAGATCCAACGGAGAAGGCAGAGGTTCAGTATCCTCAGTAGAAGACTCGGAATGAAGAGCCGGGAGTACTATTTCCGCGTTGATGTGAAAAGCTGACACCACTTTAGGGCGAAATTCGGGAACAGTCCGTAAAACAACTCTGTCCCTATGAAAAACTGTAAAGGGCTCTTTAGCAGACAAGGCATGGAGTTCAGATACTCGTCTACCTGAGGCTAAGGCCACCAATAGAACCGTCTTAATGGTGAGCAACTGAGGAGAGATGGTTTCAAGAGGTTCAAAAGGAGAAACGCTCAGGGCTTTTAATACCAAGGGAAGATCCCATGGTGGGGTGAAGGGCTTGATAGGAGGCTTGATTTTCAACACAGCAGCCATAAATCTGATCACGTCTGCGTTCAAGGCCCATCTGTGATCCGTAAGGGCCGAAAGCGCGGAGATATGTACCTTCAGGGTATTGTAGCTCAGACCCTTATCAAGACCAGATTGTAGAAATTCAAGGATCTCCTTGGTGGAGATAGACTGAATATTCCTGCGGTTGGAAGCAGCCCAGGAGGAAAAGGCGTCCCAGATTCTGTAGTATGTGGAAGATGTAGAGCGTTTCCTTGCTTGCAGTAGAGTATCGATGACAGCGTGAGAAAATCCCTTGCCGTTCAACCTTTCCCTTTCAATCTCCATGCCATCAGCTTGAGGGAGGCAGGGTCTGGGTGGAGGACAGGACCCTGATGTAGAAGGGAAGGAACATTCGGAAGCCGCCAGGGTTCTGCACTGCAAAGGCTCAACAAAAGCCTGCGAAACCAAGGCCTGCGAGGCCAACAGGGGGCTATGAGGATAATGGATACCTTCTCCTGCCTCAATCGTCTCAGAAGAGTAAAGATGAGGGGTGTAGGAGGAAATGCGTAGCCCAGGTGAAATTCCCAATCGATTGAAAGAGCATCCCTTCCTGATGCTTGGGGATCGATGCTCTTCGAAAAGAAGCGCTTCACCTTCTTGTTCTTGTGTGTAGCCATAAGGTCGACTTGTGGCATGCCCCATACTCGAGTGATGTCGTCGAACACCTCGTGTGACAGACTCCATTCCCCCGGATCTAATTCCACTCTGCTCAGGTAATCCGCAATGGAATTCTGGATTCCCGGAAGATGAATTGCTGATAGGCCTGCAAGATGCTTCTGGGAGAAGGACATCAGGGGCTTCATAATGGACATCAAACTCCGACTCCGTGTTCCCCCTTGGTGGTTTATGTAGGCAACCACAGTGGAATTGTCTGATCTGATCTTGACACACTTGAAGCGTATGAGGGGAAGGAGGATTTCCAGAGCTTTTAGAACTGCCAGAAGCTCCAATTGGTTGGAGGGAGTCTCTGTTACCGGAAAAGACCATTTCCCTTGGATAAACTGATCGCGTAGGTGAGCTCCCCATCCCCACTGGCTTGCGTCGGTGGTAATGACTGTCCATGTGATGTTCCCTAATGGAAACCCTCTGAACAGGTATTTCGTCTGTAACCACCAAATCAGAGATTGATGGACCAGAGGGGGAAGCTTGATAGGCTGAAACGGATTTCCCGTTCTGAATTGCAGGATGAAATTCTTCTGGAAAATCCTCATCCTCCATTGGGCCCATCTTGTCAGTCCGATGGTGGAGGACATTGATCCTAACAGGCTCATGCATCTTTCTGCTGAGGTCACATTGGATACCAACATGTCTCTGACTCTGTTCCTCCACTTCGTACCTCTTTCTGGAGACAGACTCACTGTGCCTGTTAAGGTGTTGAATATGGCCCCCAAATATTTCATCTCCTGAGCCGGCTGTAATTGGCTCTTGTTCTTGTTTATCATCCAACCATGACGGCGTAGAAAACGTAGACAAACCTGCCCATGGGTCTGAAGGGTATCTGTGTCTTCTGCCAAGATGAGGATGTCGTCTAGGTAATGGTAAATGGCTATGCCCATTTTCCTGAGCTCTGCAATCAAAACAGCCAAGACTTTGGAGAATGTTCTTGGAGCAGTGCTGAGACCGAACGGTAGGGCTCGGAATTGAAAATGCCCTTGTTCCACCGCAAACCGAAGGAATTGCTGGTGTTCCGGAGCAATGGGGATGTGGAAATAAGCGTCTGCCAAGTCGATAGAAATCATCCATTGGTGTGGAAAAACGACTTTTATGATGGATTGAATAGACTCCATCTTGAACTTCCGGACGAGGAGATGATGATTTAGTCTGCTTAGGTCTAAGATAGGTCTCCAACCACCTGAAGCTTTTCTGGTGAGAAACAGGTGAGAGTAAAACCCCTGACCTTGCTGTCGCAGGGGAACTGGAACGATGACATTTCCTTCCTGGAGTGTCGAGATAAAATCCTTTAAGGCCAGTCTTTTTTCTGCTTCTCCTGGCCATTTGGTCGTTTGAAAGGAGCAAGCTGGAGGGGGTCTGAAGAATTCTAATCGATATCCTCTTTTTATGATATCCAACACCCATACGTCTGTGGTGGATAGTTCCCATACGTCTCGGAAGAGTAACAGACGTGCCCCCACACCTACGGACTGGGGAGGGGACCAGTCATAAAGATCTGGGGTTCTTGTGGAACGAGGCGCCTCTAGTTTTACCACCTCTGGAAGATGACTGTCCACCTCTCCAAGGCTGGGATCTTCCATGCTCTCTTCCAGGCTTGTAGGATCTGGCATCACGAAAGGAAAAATAGTCCGGATATCGTCTGGATCGAAAGGAACCTCTGGATTTGCGATCCTGCGGAAGAAAAGCTCTTTTGCCCTCGGCTGCTCTCTTAATACATTCATCCAAGTTTTTTCCAAACAACATGTCGCAGTGGAAAGGTAAGGCACATAAGCTAGATTTAGAAGAGGTATCTGCTGTCCAGGACCTCAACCATAAAGCCCTTCTGGCTGAGACAGAAAGGGCCATATTTCTGGCAAAGGCTTTAACCAGATCCACCGAAGCATCAGAAGTAAAGTCTACTGCAAGCTTGATATCTTTCAGACTTTCCAGAAGACTGGATCTGCTCCTGCCTCTTTGGATGTCTGCCTCTAGACTTTCTGTCCAGATTTTTAAAGTTCTGGAAACCGAAGTGAGAGCGACTGCTGGATGGAGGCCTGTGCCTGCAGCCACGTAGGCCTTGGCGAGGTTCAGATCCATTTTCTTATCCATAGGATCTCTAAACGAACCTGCGTCGTCAACCGGAAGGGTAGTGTGTTTGGCCAGTCTTACTACGGCTGCATCCACCTTGGGAGCTGAATCCCAACAGGAGGAGTCTTTCGTTTCATAAGGATAAAGACGAGCAACTCTGCCCTGGGATGTCAGTTTCTTACGAGTATTAGACCATTCGTCTCCAATCAGCTCCTTGATTGTTTCATGAGCTGGAAATGTGGCTCTCTTTTTCTTCAGATCAGCAAAATATCTACTGGAAGTAGAGGGTTGCTCCGAGGCTATTTCCTTGAGACTCAAGGATTTGCGCACTCTGGAAATCAAATGGTCAACCTGGGCAGGCTCCATGAATTCTGGGGCATAAGATTCTTCTTCTGAAGAGGACAGCCCGTCCCTGTAGGAGTCCATGGACTCGTCTGAGGATTCTTCCCGAGAGAACCCCAAGGGTTCCGCGAATCTGGGCCTCTTGTGGGATTTCCCTGCCTCTGTGATGCCCTGGAAGACTGCCTGCTTGATAAACTCTATCATATCCGGAGTAGGGGCAGTAGTAGGAGTGCCAGCGGCTGCAGACAGGCATTCCGCGCAGAGACGTTTGCCTTCTAGCGGTTTATTGCTGCAGGCTTCGCATCTTTTCTTCATAGGCGACTTGCCTTTGGAAGTTCTGGATGCTTTAATTCCCGTAGAGCTGTCATAATAGGGAAATACAATTAGACCAGGCACTCTTTTGTTTGGTATATAAAAAAAAAAAAAAAAGAATGATGGCTTTACCTATAACCTTTGGATTGTGACCTTTGTTTATGGACGGATGCCTCAGAGTCCGATGAAAAAGACTTGTCCATCTTCCCTGTTCATGATATAGGAAGGAATTGAATAATTTATACCCAAAAAAGCATAAAATTCAATTTGTGAGAAAAAAAAAAGGGATGTGCCTTTAAGAAAGAAAACCATACCTGAGTAACAGAAAACTGGATGTTGAGAAAAACACTGAAAAACTGGAACAAAAGATGCTGTAAGAGCTCCCTGGAGTCCAAGCAACCTGCAACAGGTAAAGAAAATCGAATTCGGCGCCTTTTTAAAGGCGGCGAATGACGTCATTGATGACGTCACCGCGAACCCGGAAGAACGTCCCGCGCATGCGCGCAATTACTCCGCGCATGCGCGGAAGCGCGCATGACGCGTCCCGATCCGCGCATGCGCGGAAAATGTCCCGAGACGTAGCTACCGGACTGCGCATGCGCGGGGACCCGGAATGACGCGCCCGCAGTCCGCGCAGGCGCAGAGCGCCAGGAGGACGCAGGCAAGATGGCGGCCGCCCCAACAAAAAAACGGTAAATATGGCACAACAAGAGGTGGAAGGGGGAACCTGACAGCCATCAGCAAAATAAATACCAAATCTTCTCCTGCCTCTGCATTTCAACTTACTGTGCCTGCCAGGTAGAGGTAAGAAGAATCTTTTGAAGATGAGGTTCTTCTGCCACTTCCTGCTACCGCTTGGTTACTGCAGGGAACGTTCCGTACTGGCAATACTTTTCCTTGCTACCCCTAGGGTCACCGCAAGTGGCTCCCGGTCACTAAAGGAGCATCTCCAGGGGGAAATCCTTTGCGCAGGGCCACGTACTGGAGACTTCCCAAGGAAGAGAGGCTGAACTCCCTTGAGGCCGAAGGTAAAAACCCTCAGGTAAGCCAGAAAAAAAAAAATATGTTCACAGTCCAAAACGACTGGAGTCCTATAGGGATAGGACAGGAAAAAAAGACTAAGGGACCATTGGTGGGAGGGGGTACTTATACCCCTGAATTAATTCTGTTTCCTGTCTAATTAGGGATAGGGAGGAGCTAACCCATTGTAGTGCTGCCATGGATATGGCCAGGAAATCTATATAACCTACGGACGTACGTACATATATATCTATATAACATACGGACGTACATATATATCTATATAACATACGGACGTACATATATATCAATGTAACCTATGGACGTACATATATATCTATATAACCTACGGACGTACATATATATCTATATAACATACGGACGTACATATATATCTATATAACATACGGACGTACATATATATCTATATAACATACGGACCTACATATATATCTATAACGTACGTACGTACGTACGTACATATATGTCTATATAACATACGGACGTACATATATATCTATATAACATACGGACGTACATATATATCTATATAACATACGGACGTACATATATATCTATATAACATACGTACGTACATATATATCTATATAACATACGGACGTACATATATATCTATATAACATACGGACGTACATATATATCTATATAACATACGTACGTACATATATATCTATATAACATACGGACGTACATATATATCTATATAACATACGGACGTACATATATATCTATATAACATACGTACGTACATATATATCTATATAACATACGGACGTACATATATATCTATATAACATACGGACGTACATATATATCAATGTAACCTATGGACGTACATATATATCTATATAACCTACGGACGTACATATATATCTATATAACATACGGACGTACATATAAATCTATATAACATACGGACGTACATATATATCTATATAACATACGGACCTACATATATATCTATAACGTACGTACGTACATATATGTCTATATAACATACGGACGTACATATATATCTATATATAGATATATGTGTACGTATGTGTGTAAATAATACCTTTTTCCTAACAGCTCGATACAGGTATACAGCTTGATACAGCTGATATACAGAATATCCTGTCAGTTATTCATGGGCAGTGATTCTCTATCTCTCTACGATGCATCTCTAAGGAGTGATTGTAGCTCTAAATGGACCTTACGACTACTGAGCATTACTGGCACTGTGCACTTACCATGAAACCATGCAACTACAATGTGCCTTCTGCTTCAAGTCTAGTTTTTGTTCTGTTAAAGGACATAAATATTGTATAACACAATTACATAGACAGGCCGGTGCTGAGATGCAGAGAGAAGGAGACGTGGAACAATGAAGTGGCTGTTTTCCATTACAAATCTGTCCCTCAGTATACTTAATGACTGTGTCGTCCATTTCCTGGAGAGCATTATATAGAGGAAATTGGGGGTGAGCCATATAACGTTCCTGCATTCTATCTTATAACAATGCTCTCTCAAACGGTGATTTTCTTGCCAGATAATAATTCAAACAAAGCCTTAATTAAACAAGTTTTGTGTTTGCTGGGGTTATGGGTGGCTAACTGGGGCCCAATAATTGTTAGAGTTTATTTTTTTGCTCTGCACACAATTAATCTCTCATCTATCCTAAACTTACACTAGTTTTTAACAGGAAGCTTATGTTGCATTCTCAGTATAATTAACATTGTTACAGGCTCTTTCCTACATTAAACAGTTACTTTTATTTTTCACCCCTTCAACACCGAGGTACTTGCTTGTCAGAACTACTTTTGTTACTAGTGGATTATTATAATTGGGTAAATGTCCTGTGTATGATAAGACATTAATCTACAGATGTAGCGTTCTTAACTGCTGACTTGGAGGTATATTCACTAAATGGTGAGTTGCAGGTGAGTTGAGATGAATATTTGATCTCAACAATTTAGCTATACATCGTGCAGGTACAATCCTTGTGAGTTTGATTTGTGTATAGTTAAAATGTGAGATGAAATGTTCCTCTGACCTCATCCCAACTCACCTTTTAGTGAATAGACCCCTCTGAGCTTAGCCATCTTTGTGGGGGAACCATGCATGCACACAGAGACATGCATACATATATGCACACAGAGACATACATACATAGACAGTCACAATTAAATACCTACTCTACATACAGGTCCCTGGGGTGCATGCTGTCCTGTTCTGTGGAGTCCTGTCTTGCAGCCCAGCCTCATCACAGGGTGCCAGTTGTGCTGTGTGGTAGGGATATGATGTCATTCATATCCATGCGGCAGCCACCAGGGTAGGAGGGTCCTCAGCTGGCAGTAAGCTGGGCGGGAGGTAAGTGGCTGGGCTGCGCTGAGGGGAGGTTCTTGCGCTCGGCCACGAAATGCTCCAAATCCACCACAGGACAAATTGATGTACAATGAGTCGACCCGCGAATGAAAGAATAAAAAAAGGTACTTAATTGAGCCCTCTTTGCCTATATAGCCATTTCAGTGGCCAGACATAATATTTAGAATCTTGGGTCAGATGGGCCATACACATAAAGATCTGACCCAAGATTTCTGCCTTCTGGTAGATCTATGTGGAGCAAAAAAAGGCTTAATAAGGTACTTTATTTAAATTCTTGCATTTAAGCTTTTCTATTTAAAATGCGTGCACTTGGTGCAATCTTTCAATTAAACATAACTTCATTGTTTGTCCTTTAAAGGCCAACATTTAAATTGTATGTATCACAAATTGACTTTAGAAAATGTATTAGAAAAACAAGTTTTAGCTTAATATTAGTAAGGGTTTTCCCTCAAAGACAAGTACAGCATGGATAGACTTTTCAACCAATGCTGCATTTTTTTGTGTGTAAATTATATTTTATCCATTAGTTTCACATTAAACGTAAGCAAGTATCATAATGAACAAGTTTACAGTAAAGACTTAGCAACAAACTACTGTAGCTATTAAAATGTAATAAAAATTGCATAAGTAATTGGGGGGGGAGAGAAATGAAGAAGACATTTGCAAGTTAAGTGGCTGAAGTGCCCCTGGTTGGACAGACCACCAATGACGGTAAAGTGTTGTCACAAAATAAGGGGAATCTGGTCAGGAGGTGACTAATTTCCATCCCCATCTGAGCGTTAGATTACCCTGAGGTGGGGGGTGGGAGGGTACAAGCTGGCAGCCCAATGGCGCTTTCATTAAAAAAATAAAAACTTGTGGGTATGGAAAATGCTTCAAATATTTAAGCTATGGAGGAGTTGGCGATGTTCATAAGGAAGTCCATGGATACAGGTTGGTGTCATAGTCTTCTCTGTGTCTATTAAAACAGGTAGTCCCGATACAGGGTTTTCTGTCCAAGACCTTGTGTTCTGTATAAGTAGAAGGGTATAGCCTCTTACTCTTATTAACTGAGTGGGTGGACATGAAATAGCCTGATGTGGAGGTCAGGAAATAGTAAAGGTTTGGCACCTTGACATAGAAAAATTTGTCCTGAGTCTGGGAGGCCAGTAGTTGAAATTAATTGCAGCCGGGAGAAAGCAAATAAGCAGCCAATCTCGTGATGTATTTTAAGTGTGGATGAGTAGCCTTTAATGCTCAGTATGGCTTGGGGTTCAGCAATGGCCAGTCCAGTCCAGGGATGTTACTGGGGTTCAGCACACTGAAGAATGAGAGGAAATCTGCAGGGTGTCAAAAATTGTTGATCTTGTCTCTTCTGATCTGCAGGGCGAAGGGTAAGTTCCAGGAATCTGCAAATGACATCTCTGGTAATCCGTGGTATCCCCTCGCTTATGTGGTCTGATGAGTCTGTCAATTTCGATAGGAGTGCCGTCCTTTTTCTGGGCAATGGTGTCAACTAGTTTTTGTATTGTGCTTTTAAGTACATGCTCTTCAATTGTTTCAGGCATTCGTCGGATCCGAATATTATTTTTTCAGTTTCTGTTTTGCAATACCTCCAGTTGTTGTTGGAGAGAATGGATTTGATGATCCTGTGAACACATGTGTTGGTTCAATGCATCTTCTTTTTCGTGGATGATTAGGGTGTCTTCTTCTAGCGTGTGGACTCAAATGCCCCCATATGTGTGAGATCTTGATCAGCTCCATAATGTCCATGCGCAGGGGACATACTGTTTTATCAACTTCTTTAGTAGGTAGGAGCTGGAATGCTTTCTTCTAGTCATTTAGAGGTGGTTGCTTAAGATGCCTTCGAAATGCTGGTGGCCATTTTGGAGTGGGCCTACAGCTTCGCCTGTATGCTGAGAATGGGCAAAGAAGTCATCCATTAGTGGATGGAGTGTCACAGATTTGTCCTTGTGTTTTTTGGGAGTGTCAGCTGGCTTATTCTGTCTCCCCATTGTGGTAAAGCGTTGGATAAGCATAAAAGTTAACTGTACCTCGGAGGTCAGATGAAATGTGCCCGCCATTTAGGCAGGCCAGCTCCGCCCCAAACCTCCATCTTTAATAAAGCATCCAATAACATTCTAATTGTAGATTTTGACGGTTCTAAAATGAAGTCTTCTGGAAATGAGTATGAGAGTAATAGTCTGAGATGACACAGTCTGTGTTATGATCTATTAAAATCTGTACTGACTCATTCAGAGGCAAGGGGAGGCCTGTCAGAGAGAATCAAAATGGACCGTAGGGATAAGAAAGTAAAACAGTCATTAGCGGACGAACATTGTATGAAAGGATTCATATGAATATTCAATTAACTTGGTGCATCTGAGATTATTAAATGAAGGTCAATATTCTCTGCTAGCACATACTTAAACCAACGGTATGCTCCAATTAGGAATTTTACAGTGAGGTTTAGATCGCTTGGTGTATTAAAGCACATATACAGGTAAGGGATAAAAAAGTTGAATTATATAATATAAAATTAATAGTACCACCTTAACCTGCCAAATAAGTCCCATACAAACATGACTGCATAGTGTTTCCAGTGGCTGAAAGTCAACATGACCAAAAAAACCCCACAGCCAGTGTCAAGCTTCTGTGGCCTATAGCTATATGCCAGGACGATTCCAGATGGCATGGGACCCGGAACGCCCGAGGTTAGTAGTTCATAGCATGTGACGTGGAGACACAAGGCCTGGTGCTGTGTAACTGCAATCCCCAAGGGTTTGAAACACCACATTTATGCAGCCACGTTCCCAGGCCCTGTGAAGCAGCCGTTGTATCCAATGTAGCTTAAGGGAAAACTGAAGGTATCCTGCAAACATCCTGGAGCAAGCATGAAGAATAACTGCAACAGTTTAGCAGGCTGTTGCAAGCTAAAGCAGAGAGATGAGCCAAGCAGATCATAGAGAATACAAAGAGAACGGAAACCAGATAAGCAAAATACAGAGTGCAGGGCTATAGGACAGACCAAGGAGCAAAGGCAGAACTAAAGCATACAACGGTAGGGTAAAGCATAAGAAATAACTACAGAACTAAAGAGGCATACATAGAACACAGAACAACATGCAGAGGATAGGGTAAGGGCTAAAGGAACACAACTGATACAGTGAGGAGCCGAGCTCCTCGGACGCTTCACAAGGTGAACCAATCTGGACGTGGGGATTAGAGAAAGGAGCCGAGATCCTCTTGTGCTTAAGGGAAGGAGGATAGGGGAACATATACATACAAACATACATACAGGAACTAACCTAATACTCTGAGACGATAATCAGAGAGGATTTAGTTAAATTATGGCCAAAAGATGTATAAGCTTGCTAACCACGTCAAGGTACCTCACAATTAGCAAAATGAATACTTAATACAATTTAAAAGACTTAAATTGAATGACACACAAACAGAGGAAATACCTGCAAAGGACTGAAGAAAGCAAACAGAGGAAACGGGTGTGGTTGCTTTTATATAGGAAGGACGAAAACAAGAGGAAACTAAGAAATCGTTGAATGGAGCAAAAGTATAACTGACAACAAGAAAACCAGAAATGGATCAGAACAACGACTAAAGTAACAGAAACGTGAAAGTCATTAACAGGGTTCTAAGACAGGGCTGAGATAATATAGGGCTGAACTATAACCATGACAAAAACTATAGCAGGACAGTAACTATAACGGGACAGATAAATTCAGGGATTCAGGATACAGGGAAAAAGAGCAGACATAGCCTCTAATTTCATGAGCAACCTCTGGAGATGAGCAGCACTACTGCTTTGCTGGATAGCTTCCTTGGTCGTATATCATGAGGCATTACACTGGTAGGGGCTACTCTGGAACAGGGCAGGATCTGGACTGTCACCGGATTGGGCTGGTGCCACTCTGGGGGAGTACCAGTCTGTGGCCGAGCAAGGAGATATGTCACTCTGTGGGGTATTATATAACTATGTGGTTCATTGGTACAAATGTTAACTGTTTAATGATATTATGAAATGTTTGGTTTTGGCTTTGAATGTGTTTAATAAACCCCTGATATAAAGATCACAGCCTTTCTCCAACAAATGGTTGTTTATGGTTTGATTATTTAATTAATTCAGGTACTCCATATAGTCCGCATGAGTGCATCCAAACCATGCGAGGAGTTAGCATCCATAACAACAGGAAGCAAGTAATCAAGCTTGTTAGCTTATGGTCCATTGATTCATTGGATCATGACACATTCTTCCATTGCTTATGAAGTGGCACCTCAACACTATAGAATTCTTGCCATACAGTTTTTGACACAAGACATCCTGTGTTGAAATCTGAGCCCCACTGAGCAGTTGTAGCTCGCCAAATCCTCTGCACACTGCAACGACACTCAAACGTCCCAACTCTGCAATATACAATTTTACTTGCTGTTAAAATGTATTTAGAGAAGCAAGGCTGGACTCACATTATATTCCTTAAGACATCACCTTGATTTCAGTCTCCATAAAAACAGCAGAGTGCTTAGACCGACGCACAATGATAGTCAATGCAGATCACCTCCGGCGTTTCATCCATATGGACTTAGTTGTCGGTAATTTGCATGTAATTGAAATATATCATTTGGTTTGTGTCACTGCTCATGAACCGTATCCTTTTAAGCCTAAATTCATATTTAGGAATTCGAGATTCCGAAAAAATTATTTCTTGAAAGTCATCATTGTGTGAGCAATTAGCATAATGAGCATAATGTATATATCCCCTAGTGAATAAATATTTCTCAGAATGTAGCTATTCTGCTCTCTCAATCAATCTTTAGTATACTTTCGTTTTTACATAACCACAGGTTTGCCAAATTTATGTGTTAATGTTTTCCTTTAAACACTTTGTTTTATCTGTGGAAGTTATAGGATATAATAATGACTATATATGACTTTTTATTTTGAATTTGGCTTTTTTATGATATATTATGTCTAAAGGCAAAACAGAAGAAATTGTTCCCATTATTCTGGACAAGTCCTCCCTACATAAATAAAGAAGCATAGAGTAATAGATTAGTAATTTTCCATTTCAGGACTTGACGTGTGCCAAAGATCTGTTTTCCGGATGGCTTGCTATGCACAGTTGAGCTTGTATTGTAGATGACCTACCTTTATGGAGCATGCAGACTAACTGTTCTCTGATTAGGACCTTAGACGAATTGGACTGGAAAAAGAATAGGGGAGAACAATTAGGGTTTGTTAACATTCCTCTGATGATGAAAATAATGACCAACAAAATTATCCAAATCAGGGAAAGTGTGTCCAAGATCAGCAGGGCATTAATATATTACTCCTCTGTTTATTTTGACCAAGGTTATTTGAACCAAGTTTACTATAGGACCAGTATTTACGTGCACCGTATGAATAAAGCAATGCAGATTTATATTGGTGAATTACACTATGGGCAAGGAGGAAGATCAAGAAGAGGTACAGAGATGGGGGCAGAGGAGCTGGATCAAGAAGGAGACCGTGGAGCTATAAGAAGGAGGAATATCATGGAACTAGAGCAAGGAGTGGATATAGAGGATCTGGAGCAAGGAGGGGGTATAGAGGAACTGGAGCAAGAAGAGGGCAATGTTATTTGAACTTTTCGTATTTACCAGTATTTCCAAGCACCATACGATAAAGCAATGCACGTTGATATTAGTCAAACTTAAATTTAACCCATGATTTTGTTTATTGTTCAAATTAATTTTATTTTAAAGAGATGTTTTCTTTCAACAAGGCCTTTAAGGAGGCTTTAAAAGTGTAATACAACAATTAAGCATCATTCATAAGATATTCATCAAAAGACTTGCAAAGTCAACATAAAATAATTCCAATATAAATATGATAGCATTGTCTTTACCAGTTACTAAAAGTCAACAGGAAAGATCTGACACCATTCATTGACAAAAAAGATGAAAGCAAAGACCAGGGACTTGCATCTCATGGATAATCGTCCCTGTGGCAGCAGAGTGTGACAGTATCTCTCTTTCTTCGTCACTGGTGTGTGCGTGTGTCAATTGTGTGGCTACAATCGGAAGCTGGGGAGGAAGTGACCATCTGTCTCAATAAAAGTTATAATAGAAGAATTTAGAATTTGTTTTAAAGTTGCCATGAAATTTCTTATTCGGCCTTAGACTCTTTGAGTTCGAGCCTGACTTCTCTAATTATTTCAGTGCATGATGGGTAAGTGTTGTCTGAGCACAGCTCTGCAACTGTAGAGCTATGTAAACACACTAATAATTACACTAAAGGGATTAACAAGAATTTTTCCGTCGTGTCCATAATGAATTAATAATACTAGTCAATTATTTTCTGACGATTTTGCAAGCGAAATAGTTCAGTAATTAATTAATGGAAACAAGAAAAGATTGCCAAGACCTACAAGCAGCGCTTTCTACATATAGGAAATATTTGCTTAAACATTCCATATGTCGCACATTATATTACTGCGGAAGGCAGAACATTATGCAAAAATTATAACATCAGTATGTAATAATATTATATAAAATAAACCAATTTTCAAGATATATATATGTATATATATATATATATATATATATGTGTGTGTGTGTGTATATATATATATATATATATATATATATATATATATATGTAAAAGCTCTATTTGTTGTACAGAAACTATATGTGTGTATTTGGAGAACATTTTAGACATTGTCAGAGGTATTGAACACATTATACTCAGAATCCAGGTATAGCTGTAAATCATGACATCATCTCATTTAAATTAAACACACCCATCCATTCAATTGGCTTGAAGTTACAGAAACAGGGTGTGAATCTGAGATAAGGTTTGGTTGATTAGTTGATACTGGAGGTGTAGAAGGAGGACGGAGATACCTGAAAAGACCTGGGGGGACTGTTTTTGGGAGAGCTGCCACTAGTGGGGTGAGAGATGGGAATGTTTTAGAAAAAGGCTGAGTCTCTCTCCTTCTGGGGAGAACTCAGGAATATGAGGCTTTTAAATAGCACATGTTCACTATAACAATACACATCTCCATACACATAGTATTGAGCTAAGTCCCAGGAGTAACTCTCATCACTCAATTCTTCAATGGAAGGAGTCCCAACTACAAACCAACCTCTGCTGGTAATGTATAAATGTGGTAATTTGTTTCTAGCATAATCTCCATTTTTATGGATGTAATTAGCATATATATTTGGGTAAATTAAACTTAAATCCCACAATTTCTTGGATCTATATGTTTTAGCATGGTGTTTATCTGTCATCCTTTCTGCAGAAGGAAGCCAGAGGAATATCCTATAGATATTACCAAGAACCATAAGTTCTTATAGTCTAGCTATTTACCCGAATATGCCAAATATGTCATATCTAATCTCCAGAGATTATCTAAGATTCTCATTCTTAAAGTCTAAGCTAGAATACATACATTGTCATTTACCGGGCAGATTAAGAAATAGGCACCTTGAGTAGTACCGTATTTGCTCGATTATAAGACGACCCTGATTATAAGACGACCCCCCAAACTTTGGATATTCCTTTAGGAAAAAAACTAAAAGCCTGAATATAAGACTACCCTATAGGAAAAAAGTTAAACTTGTATATATTCACATGTAAATTGCTTTTTTAATAAAATATTATATTAAAAAAATGCATTTCTTGTGTTTATTTCCTTTTATGTGCCAATGCTGCCTCTCTCTTTCAGTTGCCCCCAGGTTTGTCTCACTCCCCACTCCCCCCTCGCCTGTCTCTTCCCCCCCACATGTTTCTCTCTGCCCCCCTCCCTCCCTTTGTTGCTCTGTCCCCCCTTCCTCTGTCTCTCCCCCCCTTCCTGCTCTGTCCCCCCTGTCTCTCTGCCCCCCTCCCTCCCTCCCCCTGTCTCTCTGCCACCCTCCCTTCCCCTTACCTCGATCCCTGGTGGCTAGTGGGGGCAGCCGGGGGATGTCTGCACGATACTTGTCCGTCATAATAGTCTGCCGTGTCGGGCAGCATGGAGGATGTCTGCACGTATCGTGCAGACATCCCCCAGCTGCCCGATTTACCCTGGTGGCTAGCGGGGCAGCAGAGGAAGTCTGCGCGATGAGTGCAGACCTCCCCTGCTGCCGCCCGGCACGCTCGCCGGGACTTCTGTGACGAAAGCGGAAGTACCCGGCTTCTTCACAGAAGCCCCGGCGGCCGTGCCGGGCGGAAGCAGGGGAGTCTGCGCTCATCGCGCAGACTTCACCTGCTGTCAGAGAGGGGGATCCAGGTCCCCTGCAGCTCTGCTGGGGACCTGGATCCATGTCTTATAATCTGACCTCAATTTGAGATCAGATTATAAGAAGACCTCAATTATAAGAGGTGCATAATTCATGTTTTATCCTATTTACAAATGTTATAAGTCATTTATGTGAATTATGATTAACATCTATTGACAGTGGTGTATCTTGATTTTGTGCTGCCCTAGGCAGACAAAATCCGGGCACCCCCCTACCCAAGCTGCACACCCACGTTACACACCTAAGACATGCCCCATCATTCAGACTCACATCAAGCTCACACTCCCATCACACTCAGTCACACACTCCTACTCCCATCACACTCAGTCACACACTCCTACGTCCATCACGCACACTCTGACTCCCATCACACTCAGTCACACACACTGTCTCCCATCACACACACTCTGACTCCCATCACACTCAGTCACACACACTATCTCCTATCACACACACTCTGACTCCCATCACACTCAGTCACACACAGTCTCCCATCACACACACTCTGACTCCCATCACACTCAGTCACACACACACTGTCTCCCATCACACACACTCTGACTCCCATCACACTCAGTCACACACACTGTCTCCCATCACACACTCTGACTCCCATCAGACTCAGTCACACACACTGTCTCCCATCACACACTCTGACTCCCATCACACTCAGTCACACACACACTGTCTCCCATCACACACACTCTGACTCCCATCACACTCAGTCACACACACTGTCTCCCATCACACACTCTGACTCCCATCACACTCAGTCACACACACTGTCTCCCATCACACACACTCTGACTCCCATCACACTCAGTCTCTCACACACTGTCTCCCATCACACACACTCTGACTCTCATCACACTCAGTCACACACACTCTGTCTCCCATCACACACACTCTGACTCCCATCACACTCAGTCACACACACTCTGACTCCCATCACACACACTCTGACTCCCATCACACTCAGTCACACACACTCTGACTCCCATCACACACACTCTGACTCCCATCACACTCAGTCACACACACTGTCTCCCGTCACACACACTCTGACTCCCATCACACTCAGTCACACACTGTCTCCCATCTCACACACACACACACACTCCCATCAGCACTTACCTTTCCCTGGTGGCAGGCAGCATGGTCCCTCCATGCTGCCTGTTCGGCTTCCCGGCGATTGTGCCGACAGGTCACGTGACCGGGCGCGCGTATGACGTCAGCGCGCCCGTCACGTGACTGTCGGCACTTCCGTGTCGGCACACTGCACGGGGAGCCGAACAGGCAGCACGGAGGTTTCTCTGTGCTGCCTGTTCGGCTCCCCGTGCAGCCCGATCCCCTCTCACCTCCGTCTCTGCCTGCAGGCGCGGTGGGGGTTTTTTTTTTTTAAATGGCCGGATTTTTTTTTTTTACATTTTTTTTTTTTTTACATTTTTTTTTTCCCAGTGCTGGGGGGCGCTGCCGCCCCCCAAAATTTGCCGCCATAGGCATCCGCCTAGGATGCCTCGCGGTAAATACAGCACTGTCTATTGATATTGTATTTTGTTGTTACGCGATTTTACTAATAGTTCCATCTTTATTTTATATTCAATAAATTAATCATTATTTAATTAATAATTGTTGCATTGTATTTACTTTTGTAAAAACGTCATCCAAACTCTCTACATAACAAATTCTTTATATGGGTATTTTTGGTCGGTCCGATATGAATCAATTTTCATATTTTTGTAATGATTCATAATTAATAACTCATATTCATATTTTTATGGTTATTAATATCCAACAACATAATGTCTAAATCTTATATTTTATACGTGCATACAGAACACTCAGAAACCCATTGATAATTGTTTTCTTCCAATGGTTTGTAATGGCAGGTTATTTGTATTGCATTAGCAATGTGTCTGGTTTAAATGTATTGTTTTCAAGTCCTGTGGTATCATTTTATAGCATTTTTTCCCCTTAGTGCTGGGGAATAACATTACCAAACAGGAAGTGCCTGGGAGTTGCTTAATTGCCTAAAACTTATATGTGTTTTTTTCCCACTTGATCCAAACCCCGTTGCTGGTAGGATGCATTATCTATACTGTACGCACCGTGTTTCCAAGGGGTCCTAAAAATATTGGAGAGCAACGTGTCACTCCTATATGGGTCTGGTCTTTTGTGGAAAAAATACAGGTTTTAGAGAAGCACACCACAAATAAGATACAAGCAGGGAGACCCAATTACTAACAGTGATAGCACCATATAAATAGGGACACAATAAATAATCAATAAACATTTTCCACTGGCCGCCCTTTATGTGTACATCGGGTATAGGAAATAGACCCATGTGTGCTGTTAGGATAATAAAGTTTATTTCAGTTGTCACATGACATCATCACGTGATGTCGTGGGTCAACATGGCAGCCGCCATGTGCTCAGTGCTGTAGGGTGCATTTCAGTGGTAAATGTTTATTGATTATTTAATGATTTTGTTTGCCCTATATTTATGGTGCTATCACAGCTAGTAATTGGGTCTCCCTTAAAAAAGGCATCCTTTGTGCTGAAACATCGGGTTGACCTCTTGCACTCTGTGGCCCTCCTGTCATTAGTACATTTGCTGCTGGGTGTTGATTTTATAAGTGTCAGGTTAGCTAATACCTTACTACCACTTTTTTTTGTAAGTAGACTTTGGCACTTTTTGTATATTTATATGTACATGTATGCTATTTATGTTACTGTGATATTTTGTACTTTTAGCTATAGCAATATCAGTATAGTGCCATTATAATAAATATGTGGCACTATACTGATATTGCTATTATTGTTGTGTGTGCTCCTCCTATACTTCTTTCTGGTCTTTTGTGGGTAAAAGCTTCGGTAGTGATGAGTTATCATTTTCGGTGTTCTGTTGTTGTTACTAGGCAGTCAGCAACATTGCAATACAAAACAGGCTAAATTAGCCTTCGATCTAGTGTTAGGTTAGCATAAGGGTTAGAGTTATATTAGGGGTAGGTTTACTATAGGGGTAAGGGTTAGATTTAGGGTTATGATTTGGGGACAAAATGTCACTGTATGAGAAAATCGTTAGGAAACAAAAATTGTTACTTTTAGTTATTGCCTTTAAACTTGCACAAAACCCAGAAAAACATATTTCTAAACTTGCTCCATCTTCTCTATACCCCTCCTTGCTCCAGAACCTCTATGCCCATTTCTTGCTCCAGCTCCTCTATACTCCCTCCTTACTCCAGCTCCACTATACCCACTCCTTGTTCTAGTTCCTATATAATCCCTGCTTTCTCCAGCTGCTCTATACCCCCTCCTTCCTTTATCTCTTCTATACTTATTCCTTGCTACTGGTCATTTATACTGCCTACTTGCTTTAGCTACACTGTCCCATTGTTGCTCTAGCTCCTCTATGGCCCCTCCTTGCTCCAGCTCCTCTATTAGGGTTGCCACCCAGCCAATATTTTACTGCCATGCCAGTAAAGAATTGGCTTGATGCCAATGATAAGCCTATGGAGGCACCAGCAAGGCGGGTATTTTTTTGAAGAACAGGTGGCAACCCTATCCTCTCTATCCACTCCTTGCTCCAGTTCCAATATACCCCCTCCTTGTTATAGCTCAACTGACTCCTTCTAGATCCAGCTCCTCTGCCCCCTCGTCTGTACCTCTTCTTCCTCTCCTCTATAATTCTTCCTCACCCATAAAGTGAGTAATATACTATGTAGATGGTATGATTTCATACCTGTAAGATTAAATTATTCAATAAATAAATATTCTTTTTTTAAACGTATTTCTTTACATCTGTTCAGCTATGTTGATGTGTAATTGCAATGCAATGCTAGTATAACCTGATTCTAATATACATGTGTGCAAAATAATCACAATTCATTGCATTATGATACTAAATGCCAGTCAGTTTATTGCACAAGCGTTGTACATAGTGTACTGAAGATGTGCCCTGAACACGTGATATATTCAGTGTATTGCAGAGTGTAACTATTCCCTTTTAAGATGTATATCCACAACTTTTAGGTACTTCACATCTGCTTGATGAGTATTAAAAAGACCTAGACTAACAATAGTGTATTTATTTTTAGATGTGAAGCCCATATTAAATATATATTGTCTCCTAATTACTACTTCCCCTTTTATGGCAGTGATGGACAAACAATTGCATGATGCTGACAGCTTAAAGTTGTTTGTCAGCACATTAGCACAGCTAAATTTGTTTTGATGACTGCCAGGGCTGGGAAGTCGAAGCTTACCTTGTCTTTAAACATGCTCTGTTCGTGATGTTTCCATTGTGTAGTGAGTACCAATGCTATTTGTTCACAGTACAAGGAAGCTTGGACAGTATCCAAATCCACCTACTGAGATAGGAAAGTGCACATATCCTGTTACAGCAGCAAATAATCATTACTGGGGACTGCTAAAAATATCTTTAATAGCTCCCATCTAGTTGCAAATAAAAGAATGCGTACCTTTAAATTGGTTTCTGGATGGATTTGTTGTGTGTTTTGAACATTCTACAAAAAAACGATGACATTTTTGTAAAAAGAAACCCTATATTAATCTCTCGTATGTTTAGATTTTAAAAGTGCTGTCTCATCTGCAGTGCCCCATATTAAAGAATGGATATGTGCTGCATCAGGTAACAGAAATTTGAGAAAATACTCTTTAAATAACAACAGTCTTGTGGGATTAAACCAATCTGCAGGGAAAACTGACAAGTAAAAAATAATTATATTTTTAAAAGATAATAGAACCCCTGTGCTAATTTATCAAAGGCATTGTAAGTTTTCTTCTACCCTCCCTCAAAATGGATAATACCAGACAAACAAAAACATTAAATGTTGTAGAATAAAATAAAATGTATCCACTAGATTGCAGGAAAACTGTGTAAAACATAGGGTCAGCTTAATGAACAGAATATCCACGTTTTACAATAAGTATGTAGGTGTCCCTTAAACCCTGAAGGTAAAAAGATACTATGGTAGTAAATATAACAAAGTCTCATCATGGACATATTTACTGGTATATTTACTACTAAGTATAAATAGGAATTCCGGTGTTGATTTTAATATACCCTATTGGGGATATGGATCTTTTTATTTATTCAGATGCACTGGACCATGATGAAAATAGAGAAAATTTCATAAAATAATTTTATTAAATAATTAAATGTCATAAATGTTGTTGTATATCTTTCATGCAAAACAAATGTCACTGACCAATTCAGTGTTTTTTGCAAATATTTCCAGTAATAAAACCAGGGCCGTCTTTAATATTGATTGGACCCTGGGCAAGCATTTGATTGGGCCTCCAGGACCCTGCCCCCTCCACGGCATGCAATCACGCCCCCCATCGCAATATTACGAACACACACACACACACACACACACACCCCCCCCTCCCACACACACACACAAAATAAGCACACGCACAACTGGACTTTTATCGCAGTAAGTACTTTTATTGCAGTGTATAAAATGTGTATATTAAGTATATAATTGCAGTGTATAAACTGTATATATGGATTAAAATATGTATATATGTCTGCAATTTATATATATCAGTAGTTGCATTTATATGAACTTCTTAATATTATTTTCAAATGTAATAAAAATTATTGAAGAGTTGCATTTCTTGTTTTTATTCCCTTTTTCTGCACCCACATTGCGCCTAAAGGACTTAACACAGCCCCATATTACACCCACAGCACTTAGCTTGCACCTATATTGCACCCACAGCACTTGGCTTGCACTCACACAATTTGGCATGCCACAGTGTCAATTTGCCCCACAGAACATGCCACAGTGTCACTTTGTCCCACTGAACCGCCCATGCAGAACAAGCCACATTTGTCACTTTCCTCCATAGTACGTTATTTTGCCCCAACAGAACATGCCACTTGCATCACTTTGACAATTAATATAAGCCATTGTCAGGTACCAATTAACATGACACAGTCACTTTGTCATTAACATATCCAACAGCCAGTTTGCCTATTAAAATATGCCACCGTTTGTCCATTAAATATGCCACAGTGTGCACATTAATATGCCACAGCCAATTTGCCCATCAATATGCCAGTATTATTTTGCCATTAATATGCAAGTATTATTTTGCCTTTAATATGCCACCGACAATTTGCTCATTAATATGCCAGTATTTTTGTGCCATTTAGATGTCAATGTTATTGTGTCATTCAGATGTCAGTAATATTGTGCCCTTCAGATGCCAGTATTATTGTGCATTTAGATGCCAGTAATATTGTACCATTACGATTCCAGTATTATTGTGCCATTCAGATGCCAGTAATATTGTGCCATTAAGATGCCAGTAATACTGTGTCATTAAGATGCCAGTAATATTATACCATTCAGATGCCAGTGATAGTGTGCCATTCAGATGTCAGTAATATTGTGCCATTAAGATGAAAGTAATGTTGTGCCATTAAGATACCAGTAATATTGTGCCATTAAGATGCCAGTAATATTGGGGCATTAGGATGCCAGTAATATTGTGCCATTAGGATGTCAGTAATATTGTGCCATTCAGATGCCAGTAATATTGTGCCATTCAAATGCCAGTAAAATTGTACCATTAAGATGCCAGTAATATTGTGCCATAAAGATGCCCCAGCCAATTTGCCAATTAAGATGCCACCTGTTTTCTATTAATATGTTAATGTTACTGTGCTTGTTATATGCCACCCTCCTCCCCCCTTCTCTGGTAATCACCTCTTGGCGGCTCCATGTCCCCGGACGTCTCCTCCGTGCAGTCTTCCCTCCTGCATGGAGGAGGGAAACACAGTCACCTGATATGACGTGATGTCATTTCCATTGTAAATGGGGGGGTTTTCGGCCGCCGAATCCAGCAGGGGAAAAAAAAAGTTCAGCAGCACGATACACTGTGAAGAGGGCGCACAAGGGCAGAGGGCCCATAGGGCAGCTGCCTTGGGCTCCCAGGAGTATCTGGGCCTGCGGCAGCTGCCCCGTTTGCCCCGCATAAAAGATGGCTTTGATTAAAACACAGGTTTGCTCAATTTCATCATAATTTGGTCCTTAACCAAGTTTAGAAGGATTCCAGTTTAGCAGGATTATGATACTCCAGGACCCTTAAGGAGCAGATTTTTATGAAAGCACGGTAGATGCAGGTTTCATATTTTAGAATATGGCAGAGTAGTTGCTGTTTTTTGTTTGTTAAAGACAATGAAATGATATCTTTTTTAAAAAAAAAAAAAACTGTTTCAAATTGTCTTTGTATAGGTTTTTGTTTGGAAGATATCACATGTACGGTAGGTAAGAAACTAAGACACTTACTTTGTCCTTTGTCCCTTGGGGGTTATGGTCTGTGAGGGATCCAGTATTAATCTGACCGACCCATTAGCAAATACTGGTTTGCCCAACAAACAAATAAAGGAACATGTACATTTACAACTGGCCAGGTCCACATGGACAGATACCAGGAAGCAAATCTCTTAATGCTTGGTTTCCCCTCTACATAACCACTGATAGAAGGCTGTCCCACTTAGGCTTATCAATAAACTGCAATCTTTTTTTTCCGATTCCAATATTGTTCAATGGATTAGAGAGTGACAGACAACGAAGGGGTTGTTGTCAATGAAGTGAATTTAGGGTTGCCACCTGGGCGGTATTTTACCAGCAGGCCGGTAAAAAAATTGGCATCAGGCCAATGTTAAGTCTATGGAGACAGTACCAAGGCCGGTATTTTTCTGAAGAAAAGGTGGCAACCCTATGTATATTCGATGGAAAATCTTGTTACTAGTGAGGTACCTCAGGACAACAGACATGGGGGAGAGGAGAGAGACATACATTGGGGCCAAGGAAAGCTTCAGACTGGTAATGCAGGATTGCGGTCCCGCTGAGCTCTACCTCTGTTCTGAAGAGAGGTACAGAGAAAAAGCTTGGCAGGACAGCAAAACAGAGCACTGCTCTCTGTGTGCTTTGGACATAATTTGGTTTTAAAGTATCTTTGTCACTTTATTTACTGCAAATTGAGCCTGACATAATACTAGAAAGAGAAGGTTGAATGAATAACTCAAGTGACAAGAATTCTGGGTAATTCCATTATTTTAGTTGGTTCCATTAATTCTACACTATATTATGTATATTTAATAAAATTGTACTGTATGAATATTGTCTACCCAGAAAACATTTGTATTCTTCTATTCTATGATTTTTAGTAGTAATCTAACTGGATAAAATGCTAAATTATCCTATCAAAATTGTATATTGTATATTTACAGTATGGAAATATTAACTTTTCTGTTTTTTAAATGTGCAATTCAAATACAACATATATACTGCAATTCTGTATTTACCCACTAGGTGTCAGTCTATAAGTACACATGTTTTCTGCGGATGCTAAAAGCAGACTTCTTGGTTTTTCTAATTAAAGACACACAGGAGATAGGATACTGCAGAAAATGTCAAAACGTAGAATTTAAAGAACATGTTAGAAGAGGTGCAGGCAGGGTTTTCCTGAAGTGGTCAGATGTTTAACGTTTATATAGGTAGGTTCTGGAAATAGTTACACAGTGTATCCTGCATCTTGTGCTAAACAATCAAATACTCGACTGGCTTGTTGTCAGTGTTATTTATTTTTGTACGCAAGAACAGTTTTCAAAGCCGTCCTTAGGGGGCGGGGGGTTGGGGCGGTATTTAACCTAAATATTCCTTTCAAGCCAAAACTCATCCAACGTTGATATACAAAGATTCTATAAACTCACAAGGCCAGATTTCTCTGAAATACACATGAGGCAATTATCTAAAGGCTCAGTAGGAAAGCATGTGGGCGTGAATCAATGTGAATAAAAATAAGATTGCTCTCCTCTTCCCTGGTAGAATTACCACCAAACAAATAGACATTTAGGATTTGAAGTTATGGCATACCTGCCAACATTTCCCCAGTGGCCTCCTAGGGCATGACTTGGACCAGGGCGTGTCAGCTCTACTGCACAGAGCTACGCGCATTATCTGCAGTCTTGGAGAATGAGAACTGGGACCGCAGAATAGCCATTCCAAGTCAGGACTGTCCGCTGTAGGACACTGGGTTATATGTTACGGTGATGTATTTTGGACACTTTTATGTGAATACTCTACAAGTCTAGCATTCTCACACCCTGCATTATAATATAAATACAAATTACGTTAATATGAGCGCTATGTCTGTCGTACAGCTATTCAGTAGCCGCAACTCTGGTGAATTTTTCCTGTGCAGTTACACTAATTTATCAATGCATTTGGCACAGAGCCAACCTTGGTATTGTTACAGGGGAAGGTAGCGGTCAGCCGTTTCGAAGGCATAGTTTATATCGAAGATAAAATGCTCAACTTACCTGAAGCTCACTTACAACAGAACAGCTCCCTTCATGTTAATTATACAAAGATCAAGCTTGTGGGATTACTTAAATCAAGGTGGCGTAACGCAGAAAGAGGAACAGTAAAGATACCTTTGTTTCTTATATCGTTTTTAAAAAATCATGAATTATTGAGGAGCTCCTGTAATATATGTGCCTATAGACCATTGGACTGAAAACCTGTCTCAGGAAACTCATTAGTGTTGTCACTGCCACCACATGGCTTGAGAATGATACTTTACAGTCTGGTTCTACAATTTGGAGAACTGTGAATCTTTACACATTGCTTGTGAACACATTATTAATATAATAAAAGTATTACGTAAAGTCGCAGAATCAGGGGTGGAGAAGAAACCGTTTCTGGCTTTCTTTGTGTCCGTGCTCTAATGGGGGATCTAACCAGGCGGCGTATTAAGTGGGGTTTATGTTTCCCTGGGGTAATCTGTAATGTCCTTGGATGAAAAGGTCCATGAAACTAAAAGCCATTTGTATGGATAATACGTTAGATGCAGATTACATTAGGAGGTCCAGAGAGCCAAGTCATCAAACCTTACAAATATGTACGTGACCTTCAGTGACCTTAGACATGCATCTTACTGGATTTAGTGGGAGATTTATTAAGCAGTGACATGCTGGAGAGATTTCTCTATGATGTGATTCTACAGAACTTTATTTTGAAACTGAAGAATGAGCTTATTGCAGGAGTTTAAAATGATGTCAAGTATCCTTTTTTGGGGGGGACACGGGGACATGGGGACAATGTAATGATGATTCTGCTGTACATTTAACTGATTCATTTGACTTTCAGTTACTGAAGGACATTTGGCTGACTGCCCCGACCTCCTTTTATGCCCAGAGCAGCTTGTGGTCGATGGTCCTGTATTGATCAATAGATAGAAAATGCTGCCTAGTTTTGTAGTGTGCCAAGGCTGGCAGTTGTCATTTGTATTTTTAATCAGGAATGTTCATTTGTGTACTTTCTATGAGAGACAGCATTCATGCAGTGTGCTGTGATTTCTATCAAACGCTCAGTTGACAAATAAATTGGATAATTTTAACTCTACTTGTTTCTCATTTTCTATGACTCATGGGAGAAGCGCGTATGGGTATGGGTAGGCGAAGATAAAGTGGAGGCCCACACCACTCACTTTTCTTGGCCAGTCCCCATCTATTGTATGTATGTTTTTAACTCCTTCATGGGGGTGGCTTGTTGATGGGTTCTATATTTCTGTATAATGTTAATGCATATTAATATATACATAATAGTATAATACGTTTATACCAGAATTTACCAACCTGTAGTCTTGTCATGTCTGCAGGGAGGGTATGAGTTCATCTTTATTGTTGCATTGACAGGTTCACAAACAAAAATGGTTGCTAAGTACAGTAAAAGTATGATTACCATATCCTAGTGACTAGCAAAGGGGACACGCATCCGCATATCTTGCCATTGCCCCTACAGCACCTGATTGCACTCATATAACTTGCCCCAGTAGCCATTCCACTCACCAGATTGCACTCACATGACTTGTAGCACCCACTGGTCTTGCCAGAGCACCAGTATTGCACACACAATACTTGCCCCAGCACCCACAGGACTTGCTCCAGCACCCATTACATTCACAAGACTTGCCCCAGAACACATTGCACTCAATGAAACAATGTACCCCAGGGCCTCTAAATTCAGTGGTATCCAATAAAGAGGGACTTTCTGGAGACTCGGATATATAAATAGTATGGTTAGGATTCCAGTTAGCTTTTCTTCCTAGCAAACCTCTGTAACTCACTAAATCATAGTCAATGACAGCCCACAATTTTGGCCAGTACTCCCAGTGATCATGGTAAATGATCATTGCCAGATAGACATAAAAATGGAGATAACTGGAGCTAAACTGGTTAAAATCTCAGTGGGTGTCAGTTGTCTGACCCCATTCTGCCAAAGGAATACTTGGGGGTGGGTCGAGATAGAAAGATGACCCTAGCCACATGCATACTGAGCTCACCATACCAGCATTGATAGAACAATACCTTTATTCCTTTCAAAAGAACACAGAGGTCAAAACAGTTGAAGCACATCTATGTGATCCCTTCATCTATATCCATCTTCATGTTCAAGTGTAAGGATCAAGCATCAAAGCCATGAGCTGTATTGCTGGTGAAAATATAATTAGAATGCTATCCATAGAAAAACTATTTGGTTTTCTTGTTTTCCCATATTGCTACATATTGGGAAAACTAACAAGATACCAGACAAGACTTATTTGTGTAAGTGTGACTGTGTGTATGTGTGGCTGTTTATGTATGTGTATTTGTGGCTGTGTATACAGTGGATATAAAAAGTCTACACACCCCTGTTAAAAAGTCAGGTTTCTGTGCTGTATAAAAATGAGAGAAAGATAAATCATTTCAGAACTTTTTCCACCTTTAATGTGAACTATAAACAGTACAACTCAATTGAAAAACAAACTGAAATCTTTTAGGTAGAGGGAAGAAAAAATCTAAAAATAAAATAATGTGGTTGCATAAGTGTGCACACCCTTAAACTAATACTTTGTTGAAGCACCTTTTGATTTTATTACAGCACTCAGTCTTTTTTGGGTATGAGTCTATCATGGCACATTTTGACTTGGCAAGATTTGCCCACTCTTCTTTGCAAAAACACTCCAAATCTGTCAGATTGCGAGGGCATCTCCTGTGCACAGCCCTCTTCAGATCACCCCACAGATTTTCAATCGGATTCAGGTCTGGGCTCTGGCTGGGCCATTTCAAAACTTTAATCTTCTTCTGGTGAAGACATTCCTTTGTTGATTTGGATGTATGCTTTGGGTCATTGTCATGCTGAAAGATGAAGTTCCTCTGATGTTCAGCTTTCTAGCAGAAGCCTGAAGGTTTTGTGCCAATATTGACTGGTATTTGGAACTGTTCATAATTCCCTCTATCTTAGCTAAGGTCCCAGTTTCAGCTGAAGAAAAACAGCCCCAAAGCATGATGCTGCCACCACCATGCTTCACTGTGGGTATGGTGTTCTTTTGGTGATGTGCAGTGTTGTTTTTGCGCCAAACATATCTTTTGGAATTATGGCCAAAAAGTTCAACCTTGGTTTCATCAGACCATAACACCTTTTCCCACATGCTTTTGGGAGACTTCAGATGTATTTTTGCCAAATTTAGCCTGGCTTGGATGTTTTTCTTCGTAAGAAAAGGCTCTGTCTTGCCACTCTACCCCATAGCCCAGACATATGAAGAATACGGGAGATTGTTGTCACATGTACCACACAGCCAGTACTTGCCAGATATTCCTGCAGCTCCTTTAATGTTGCTCTCGTCTTTTCATCAATTTTGGAGGGAGCTCCAGTTCTTGGTAATGTCACTGTTGTGCCATATTTTCTCCACTTGATGATGACTGTCTTCACTGTGTTCCATGGTATATCTAATGCCTTGGAAATTCTTTTGTACCCTTCTCCTGACTGATACCTTTTAACAATGAGATCCCTCTGATGCTTTGGAAGCTCTCTGTGGACCATGGCTTTTGCTGTGGGATGCGACTAAGAAAATTTCAGGAAAGACCAACTAGAGCAGCTGAACTTTATTTGGGGTTAATCAGAGGCACTTTAAATGATAGCAGGTGTATGCTGACTCCTATTTAACATAATTTTGAATGTGATTGCTTAATTCTGAACACAGCTACATCCCCAGTTATAAGAGGGTGTGCACACTTATGCAACCACATTATTTTATTTTTATATTTTGTCTTCCCTCTATCTAAAAAATTTCAGTTTGTTTTTTAATTGAGTTGTACAGTTTATAGGTAACATTAAAGGTGGAAAAAGTTCTGAAATTATTTATCTTTGTCTCATTTTTTTACAGCACAGAAACCTGACATTTTAACAGGGGTGTGTAGACTTTTTATATCCACTGTATATGTTTATGTGTCACTGTGTGTTATTAATGTTGGGGTTTTTTTTGCTGTGAGTCTTATTGTGTATTGTGGTAAAATAATGTGCAGCATGATTGTTTGCTGTGGAGTCTGTGATACACTCACACAATGCACATTACAATATATTCAAATATAAATTGTCTCTCAATGAAAAATGAATGTGGCCCACACACATGCCCACTGCAGAAAAAACTTGGACACTCCTGATTTAGGGTCTATTCAATAGAGTGAGAATTGCAGAGAATAGAGAAAGGGAAATTCAAACGTTAAGTTTGCCATTCCTATCTCCATTCCGTGCAATTGTCTCTTTATTGGCTAGACCCTTTTGAGCTACTTTTTGAGATGCAAATAGAATTGAGATGTCATCCATGTTTTAAATGAAACATGACTTTTACATGCTGTGCGGTAGTATGCACAATTTGTATGTTTTCAGAAGAAAATAAGTTGTATAATGATGACCAGTTCCTTTAGATTGTAAGCTTGGCGCAGGGCTCTATACCTCATGTACCAGTCTGTTCTAGTTTGTCTATCTTAGTATGTAGTCCCCCTCTATGCTCTGTACCCAGCGCTATGTAAATTGTTGGCACTATATAAACAAATGTAATGTCCCCTTGTTGACTAATTTGCTGTGTTCCTGCAAGTTAGCATGTCAAATCTGTACAGTTTAAAATGGCTGATCTTGTAACCCTGGATGCTTATGTTAAAGAAGCCATGTTAGGCGGAGGAAATTAGAAGTTAATTAGGGGGTGGGAGGAAATAAATGGTGCAGAACATTCTATGACAAAGTAAAATGGTCTGAACTAGCTTGAGTTCTGGAATCAGAAGTTTCTAATTAACTAGTCATTATTTGTCTGGCTCTCTCACCCCCATGTGTTACAAGTTTGGTGGTAAAGTCCAAATTTGGAATCCAAATCCCACCATTCTGTATCAGAAAACTCAGCATGCTCTACTTCATGACATGTGAAATAGATCTCTGGTCATCAGATGCAATAAACTGCAATAAAAAATGCTAAGTCAGTGAGCGGATTCTGGTTATTAGCAGACATGCATTCTTCATGCCAGCTCATACACATGTGCAGCTGGCTAACATGAACAGGTCATGCTCTCCTCTGTATTCATATTTTGGCAGACATGCTTTTTGGTGATATTATTAAAGGACAACTGTGGTAAAAAAAAAAAAACTTATTTTAATAGGTTTAGTAACGTTAACAACACCAGTACTGAAAATGCTTCATGAAAGGTTAGAGTAACAACTTTATTTCAGGTCTTGTCTCTGCCCACAGAGGATACTGGATGCGCGTCCCTGCTTGCTACTGGCGTTTCACACACACGCAACGCCGTTTTGGAAACTGACAGTGGCAGCGTCTGCCATTTTTTGTGCTAAACCTATTTAAAGAAACATTTTTTTTTCTGGTCTACAGTTTCCTTTAAACAAGGGTTCATGACATTTCTATTCCTCTTTACCAGCAATAATAGCACAATAATAACTGTACATTAGCAAGAACACTCCAAGGAAAGGTTATAAACATGCATTAGCAATTAAAACATACTTATTTTTTATTAAGCTTTTAACTTTTTATATTTTTTTCTTTAATTCCTTCGCAGGCCGATAATGAAAATGGCTGAAATGTAATATAATTTCAAAAATTGTAAAAATGCACATGTCTTCCTTTTCTCCTTAACTTAGTATAGATTGAGGTCTCTTTGAAGTCCTTTCTAAGCATTATGCTGCCGGCCATAGATCATTTATGATCTCGTCATTATACAATCTCTCGTTTATTCATGTCCCTCTGGGAACTGGTTTGCCATTATTGATCTAGTAGTCTGGAGTTTAGAGACATTAATGTTACTATAAGTCCTGACATTTGCACAACATAAATATGTGAACACCAATTCATCCTGAACGCAGAAACTGGAAATAGCACAAGAAAAAGAACCTCCATCCAGGTAGCTCTGTTATACAGCACTTACAGGAATTCAAATATTAGGCCCATTCATATCCAATTAAATATTTTTGAATAAATCCATTAGTTTAATCAAAGCAGCAGGTGAATATACACACTGCAACATTTTTCACAGCACATATTTAAAAAAAAAAAATAAACAAATATTATTGCATCTTTTGGTTATGATTATTTTTAAAACTAAATCTAAAAAGAAACTATATAAAAATGGAGGAGTCACAGGTAAATTAATGTAAGATTTTCCAAGACATACATTTGTACAAATATCTACGAAAACAAAATATTTTGACTTTTTAAAAATATATTTTTAAATATAAAAAAAATAAAAATTAAAAGCACATTCCAAAAAATATGTCTTTGGTAAATACATTTTTATTTACATTTCTGGGATGTATTTGATGAAATTTAAAAAAAATATTTTGAAGTACCGTTTATAAATGCAAAAAAATATCTGGAAGAAAGTACTGTAAAAAATACATTTCAAATATATGTCTTTGGAAAATATATTTTAATTTACATTTTTGGAAAATACATTTGAAAATCTGAAAATTTATTGTCAAAATATATTCCTAATATATGTCTTTTGGAAAATTATTTATGTTTACAATTTAAACAGCAGGGGATGTCTGCGCGATGAGCGCAGACTCCCCTACTTCCGCCCGGCACGACCGCCGGGGCTTCTATGAAGAAGCCGGGTACTTCCGCTTTCGTCACAGAAGTCCCGGCGGTTGTGCCGGGTGGCAGCAGGGGAGGTCTGCGCTCATCCCGCAGACATCCTCTGCTGCCCCACTAGCCACCAGGGAGAATCGGGCAGCCGGGGGATGTCTGCACGATACGTGCAGACATCCTCCATGCTGCCCGACACCTCCGTCTATTATGACGGACCAGCTGTCCGTCATAATAGACGGAGGTGTTGGGCAGCATGGAGGATGTCTGCACGTATCGTGCAGACATCCCCCGGCTGCCCCCACTAGCCACCAGGGATCATGACAAAGGTGAGGGGGAGGGAGGGGGAGGGGGGGACAGAGCAACAAGGAAGGGAGGGGGGAAGAGAGACATGAGGAGGGGGGGGGCAGAGCAACAAGGGGAGGAAGGGGTTAAGAAACAGAGACAAGGGGAGGGGGGGACAGAGCAACAAGGGGAGGGAGGGGGGAAGAGACAGCAACAATGGGAGGAAGGGGTTAAGAAACAGAGACAAGGGGAGGGGGGGACAGAGCAACAAGGGGAGGGAGGGGGGAAGAGACAGCAACAAGGGATGGAAGGGGTTAAGAAACAGAGACAAGGGGAGGGGGGAAGAGACAGAGACAAGGGGAGGGAGGGGGTGCAGAAACAGAGGCGAGGGGGAGAGAGACAACACTAAGGGGGGAGAGAGAGAGGCAGCATTGGCACATAAAAAGAAATAAAAACAAGAAATACATGTTTTGATATCATAATTTTTTATTAAAAAAGCAATTTACATGTCAATATATACAAGTTGAACTTTTTTCCTATAGGGTAGTCTTTTATTCAGGCTTTTTTCCTAATGGAATATCCAAAGTTTGGGGGGTCGTCTTATAATCGAGCAAATACGGTAGGCTCATTTTAAAATATATGGGAAATATTTTTTTCCATATGGGTGGCTATCTCTAGAAAATACAATAAGTGGTTGTTTTGTGATTATAATCGTGGCACAGCAAGGCTTGAGGTTTTCTACCGGAGTAATTTATGATGTAGAAATCAGATATTTATCCTTGGGGCCACACTCCTACTTGATCTTTACGTATAGGATTATGCATCCCAGTAAATTGGAAATTAATGTGATTGTTATTTTTCTTTTTTTAAATATCTTACATTAGTTCCAGCTTGGGGGGAATGTCAATGGAGACGGATTTTTGGAAAGTGGAGACCAAGAAGAAGCCATGTGGTGATTGTTGGCTGTTGATTTATGTTTACACAGTAAGCTTTCAGCAGTTTGTATCTGAGGAGAGATGTACGGGCCACAAGAATCCTGTATGATGTTATCATCGCCATAACTGTTAGAACTGCATACCAGCGAGAGATCGGAACTCTTGTGAGATGTGGGGAGTTTCCATGTAAATTACGCGTGGTGTGAAGACTGGAAGCATCTATCGTGTGGGGCCTACACCTATTGACGTTGGATACAGATGGCACCTCCTAAGACATTTTTGGTGGAATGGTGGAATCTCAGGATGGTCTGTGAGTGAGTGAGACGATTTGATTTACAATCCGTGCAATACTTGGTAACTTCTTTTCTTGCTAATTGCACAATGTCTACAGATTGCCAGGCTAAAATTGTGACCCTTTTGATCTATCCTCAGGACTAAATATGGCGGACGTTAGCTTGGTAACAGGCATAATTGTGCAAACTGTATATACAATTTAGGAATTAGTTAGTCTGACCAGATGAGGGGTTATTTTTGAATTAAAATAACATAGAATTTGTCAGATACCATGTCAGATACCATTTGGCCCATCTAGTCTGCCCAATTTTCTAAATACTTTAATTAGAGGATATTGAGTGACAAAAATCCTAACATATTAATTGGCATAATCCTGGCATAATAATTGGCATAACCATGGCATATTAATTAGCACAATCCTGGCATATTAATTGGCATATTGAGGGGCAAAATCCTGGCATATTGAAGGGCTAAATCCTGGCATATTGAGGGGCAAAATCCTGGAATATTAAATGGCAAAATCCTGGCATATTGAGTGGTTAAATCCTGGCATATTGAGGGGCAAAATCCTGGCATATTGAGGGGCAAAAGAATGGCATATTAAATGGCACATTGAGGGTCAACATACTGGCATATTAATTGAAAAAAGGATTCCATATTGAGGGGCAAAATACTGGCATATTAAATGGCACATTGAGGGGCAAAATACCAGCATATTAAATGGCACCTTGAGGGGCAAAATACTGGCATATTAAATGGCAAAATAATGGCATATTGAGGGGCAAAATACTGGCATATGAGGGGCAAAAGAATGGCATATTGAGGGGCAAAAGAATGGCATATTAAATGGCACATTGAGGGGCAAAATACTGGCATATTAATTGGCAAAAGAATGGCATATTGAGGGGCAAAATACTGGCATATTAAATGGCACATTGAGGGGCAAAATACTGGCATATTAATTGGCAAAAGAATGGCATATTGAGGGGCAAAATACTGGTATATTAAATGGCACATTGAGGGGCAAAATACTGGCATATTAAATGGCACATTGAGGGGTAAAATACTGGCATATTAAATGGCATATTGAGGGGCAAAATACTGGCATATTAATTGGCAAAAGAATGGCATATTGAGGGGCAAAATACTGGTATATTAAATGGCACATTGAGGGGCAAAATACTGGCATATTAAATGGCACATTGAGGGGTAAAATACTGGCATATTAAATGGCAAAATAATGGCATATTGAGGGGCAAAATACTTGCATATTAAATGGCATATTGAGGGGCATAATACTGGGATATTAAATGGCATTTTGAGGGGAAAAATACTGGCATATTAAATGGCATATTGAGGTGGGAAATACTGGCATATTAAATGGGAAAAGAATGGCACATTGAGGGGCAAAATCCTGGCATATTAAATGGCAAAATAATGGCATATTGAGGGTCAAAATACTGGCATATTAAATGGCAAAAGAATGGCACATTGAGGGGCAAAATACTGGCATATTCAATGGCACATTGAGGGGCAAAATACTGGCATATTAATTGGCAAAATAATGTCATATTGAGGGGCAAAATACTGGCATATTAAATGGCATATTGAGCGGCAAAATACTGGCATATTAAATGGAACATTGAGGGGCAAAATACTGGAATATTAATTGGCAAAAGAATGGCATATTGGGGGGCAAAATACTGGCACATTGAGGGGCAAAATACTGGCATATTAATTGTCAAAAGAGTGGCATATTGAGGGGCAAAATACTGGCATATTAAATGGCATTTTGAGGGAAAAAATACTGGCATATTAAATGGCATATTGAGGGTAAAAATACTGGCATATAAAATGGGATAAGAATGGCACATTGAGGGGCAATATCCTGGCATATTGAGGGCGAAATACTGACTTATTGAGTGGCAAAATATTACTGGCATATTGACCAACGGCTCCAAACCACCCTCCATATTACACTAGACCGGTATAACATGCTTGTGAGGGTAGGTGGGGCGAGTGGGAGATATTGTGGGGGGGGGGGGGGCAGAAAATTTGTTCAGTAAGGGGTACTGAAATTCCTGGTGGCACCCCTGCATCTTCTTGACATTACATACATGAATGTTAATGTAATACAATTAAAAATAAAAACATACAATTATAGCTGCACTGGTCGCTCACTGCCATTTTTCCTATCTCTGTGACGTAACCCTCATACCCCCAGCAACGCATTATGCCATGGGGCACGGTATGGGGTGGAGCAGTTGGTGGGGTGCGATGCCATGCTACAATCCACTATAGCCATTAGCACAAGTGCTCAGATCTTGGGATTGCAATAGAATTGCCCCATAGGCAGTATTTTACTAATTCAATAATTAACACTTTTGGGGGGGGGGGACCTTCTGTATACTTTATATGATTCATAAAGTCCCCAGCCCCTTCAACTTTCATTTCTCTTTGCTCAGTTGTGTCATCAACACAAATGAACCAAGGGGCCGTATATGTGGCATCCGAATTCTATTTCTGATACAGCCTATGTCGGGAAATGCAATTCGATATGATGTCCAAACTGTGAGCGATCGCGAAAGCAGAATTATTGGGAACTACATTTCCCATGATTCTGCGGTTGAAGAAGCCAAAATTGTGCATGCCGCAGTTTTTTTTTCTATGTTTGAATTAATTGCATACAAAAGTAAAAATAAAGTTAGTTGTCTATCTCCAGCATCCATTTTGAGAATTTTACCCATGATGCAACATTCTCCAAAATCTACCAGCAAGTCTCACTTTACAATTGTGGCCAGAGCCTGTCTGATGATGTCATAAGATACACCCCTGCTCTCTTACTTGCTCCTGTGTATCACCAGTGGACAAGACTAGGTGGCTGTGTACAATTTTTTTACCTGCCTTCCAACACAAAGAGAGGAGATTGACCTGATCAAACAGGATCAAACAGGATCATAACTCCGCTCCCTTGTGATATAATAGTTACATTACCCTCCCATTCAATGCAAGTCTATGGTCAGAATTCCGAGTTACAGACTGCATTCTGTGTCCCCAGCAACAAAGTAAGACATTTGTGCTGTAAAGTCCCTAGGGGGTGGCACCCAAAAACCTTATATGGCGGAGCCCAGTCACACTTGTTTACTAAAATATTTCATAAAATAAAGTCACATAAGAAAAACAAAAGACATATATCTGAAATCAACAACGCAAAATTAAAAAAAATCAACCCTTTTTTTTTTTGGTGGGAGTGTCCCTTTAAGACAGTAGCGTGGCCAGCACTGAAGAAAAGGTGGCAACCTTATATAGCAGCCAAGGCTCTTGACAGGGAAATCCTGCATTCACATGTGAATTCAGAGACCTAAGGCAAAGACATGGGAGAAACAGTAGATCCCTTTCCATGCAGACAGGGTTGCCATCTTTTATACCGGTCACATATAACTTTTGCAGGCTGCCTTGCAGTATGTAGCAGTCATAAGTGACCAGAAGGAAATCAATGAACTAATCAACGTGTTTCTGTGGGATCCACTAAACGATTAGTTCATTGATTTCCTCCTGGTCACATGACTTCTACATACCACAAAGCAGCCTGCAAAAGTTATATGTGGCCAGTAAAAATTGGCCGAGCTAGCCACCTTACATGCGGATAACCTTGCAGGGAGAACAAAGGTAAAAGGTAAGAAATGTCTATGTAAACATTAAAGGAACTGTATCACCTAAACATTTTTTTACTGTAGATGTAGAAAATAAAAAATGATGGGAAACTATACAAGCAAAAACATGTAAATTAGGATAACAATGTGTTTTAAATGTGTCTGTGGAGTCACCAGTTTATGACATCATCTGTGGTTTAATATGCAAATTAGCTAATATGCATATCAAGCCACACGTGATGTCATGAACAGGAGACGCAACAGACATTTAAAACACTTTAAAACATTTTTATCCAATTTTGCCAACACAATGTATAAATCGTATTTAACCATATTTTTTCTCTACAGTAGCAACAATGTTTAGGTGGTACGGTCCCTTTAAGAATAAAATAACAAATGCAAGTCTTTTTAAATAATAATATAATTTGAAAAAAAAAAAATATTTTAAGAGGACAGTCCTCCTTTAAACAATTAAATTGCTGTGGGCTGAGAGGGTACGTTTTTTTTTTTTTGTGAAATCTCTACAAATGCGACAAATAATGTCTGCAGTGCCAACTTTTTATGCCACAGTATGGAGCATTGAGAAAATGGAAAACAGGATGCTTAGTAAAATGGCGGCATTCCACCTGCAATGTCATCTGTCCCCAAAGAAAAGGGTCACGGTAAACACATGGCCGGAAATAACTCTGATTGTCCTCTGTTGACTTGTTGTACAGTTCCCTCACTCTGTGATGTTTGATTTACTCTGTGGGGTATAAAAATAATCCTGTCTATTACAAATTTATTTTTGGCAAGCTGCCTTCTAGTTGCAGAAGTAACATTTGCTCTCCTCACCCATGAATAAATGATACCCCATTTGAGGAGATGAGTGCACTTTACCTAAATTGACCATCAGGATTTAAAGTGTAATGAACAACTTTGTTCTCAGAAACTTTATTATGGTGATTTGTTACAAAAAAAAGTGTCAAACGTTTCCTCAGTAACACCAGGGGCTTGTGAAACAATGCAAACCTGAGAGCTTCCAGGAGTGATAAATCAGTCGGTTGCTCGATAATTCAAATGATAAATCTGTGAGCAAAACATTCACATACTGTACTGTCTGTATTCTCAGAGCTTTGGCGGAATTCCAACCAGTCTCTCCCAATTCTAGAATTCATAACAGTAATATAGAGAGTTTTTCCAAGACTGTAAGGAACTGTTAAAGAGGGAGCAAACGTCTAATTAGTTTAATAAACTTTTTTGAAAGGCCATTCTCCCTGTTTTATAGTATTTTTGAATGGTGCAAAGTTCTATGTAAAAAAATAACTCGTAGTCTTTGTCAAAGAAACAAGTTTGGCAGTAAGAGAGGCAAAGTGTCTGTACCCGAGCAGCAGTGAGGCACTTAGATCCAGGACACACAGTCATGATAGCATGCAACCCTGAGATACATCACTTTGTGAGCAGTATGTCTGGTTGAGTCTCAGGGGAATTTTAATCACCAGATGAAGATGTTGGCTGTGAACTTCAGGACCCATGATGCCCAGCCAGCCATAGGTCTCCCATAACATGTTTTAATAAAAAAGCTAATATAAGCCCCCTCCTAGGTGCATACCTTTTTGTGGCTACATGTATGTCTTGCTATATGTTTATGGGAGGTATGCTGGACCACCATTAATATATGCATTCTGTAGGATGCTTCACAGTACTACTATCTATGTCCAGCTAATTATATACTATTCATTTTCTTGCTATTTTTATACCTTCTTTCATTTTCTGCAAATAACAGCTATGAAATCATATTGAGAGTGGCGCCACTTTCTATTCATGCCTGAGTCACAGAAAGAGCTAACTACGGCACTGGTCTGTACAAGCACACAGCGGCCTTGGCAACGTCTGTGAAAGTCCATAGAACATCATTGAATGGTCTGTCATTAACTCCAGTAAGTATCCACCATAAACAATATAGCAACATTTCAGGCATGGCATCAGTCAAGGTGTAGATAGACCCTGTTAACACAACATATTGATGTGTATTGTCAGCCGAGGTGAAAATAGGGCCACTGTATCCTAGCTACTGAAAGTGACATTAACATTGGAAACATAGTGGCATTGGAAGCAGAATACTATATACTAGAATATAGCTAGTTTATCTGGCATGTACCACCATAAAAACTTAAATTGTTTACTATCAAGTATTTATACCTCTGAACTCTTAACCCCAGCGAGGTATTGGAGCGTGGGAGGTGGAGTGTCAGCCCTACTGCTCATACATAGTGGTCTCTCACACTGGCATCACTACTGCGCATGTGCAACAACCTGTTTCCTGCATTGCATACTGCAGGATTGCGGTCTTAAATCCCGCTGAGCTCTGCAAGACAGAGGAAGAGCTCAGCGGCATAGCCTCCCAAAAGCACGAGTGTTCCGCGCAAAGAGTATTCCCGACGTTTCCATGATGTGCAGTGCTGCCCATCATCATATTTGCAAAGGCTTCCCCTATTTCCTTATTCACACCAGAAAGAATTGAAAAGATCTTGTAGATCATTTAGCACAGTTAGTAGATAATTGAACATGTCTCTTAGCAGCAGTAATTCAGTGTTGGCTCTATCCTGCGTAGTTTAAAAGTTAATTGATGATATGTAATGGAAAATCCCAAGTGAACCTTAGTGTTCCCTTTCTTTCATTTGTATGGTAAACGCGCCATACTACATTAACATCACTTCTCCTTTGCTAATTAATTAAAAATGCTTGGACTAATTGTGTCAGTCTCCAAAGAGTTCATAATCAGGATGATAGACCAACAATAGCATAATATGTACCTTAGTCAATTTTATTTACACAGAAATCTTATAAGTTATCTACACAGGTGAAAATCACTTTTACATTGTATCTCACTGACTTTATTCTCGGAATGCTCAATTATAACTAACTGAAGGGCCTACAGATACAATAAGTGTTATACGCTGTATGACCGTGTACCTTCTTAAAAACTGTGAGTTAGATCACGTCTTCCTCCTACACAATGATACCCACACAAATGAACACAGCTGCTCCTAGTACTTCTCAGTGTACTTAAGCTCAGAATCAGGATGCAGTTGGTGTACAAAATAACACATCATAGTGCAGTATAAAAATATACCAAATAATAATGAGCCTCAAATAAAGCAGTTGGTCTCCTGGTTTTCTTCCAATATGTCTTTAATTCCTATAGAGAAAATATAAGGGGCATAGAGAGGTATTGCACAAAAATATAAGGTGCAAGTGGAGGAGCCACTTACACACTGTGGTGGCTCCCAAAGAAGCTAAAGCAGCATATAAATATATACAAGCAGTCCAAAGGAGAAAGTCCTAGCAGTGGATGAGTTACTCAAAAGATTAATATTAAGCCTCTCAACACATTTTGCCGGGTGGTAGCGACTGCTTCATCAGGAAAAAAGTCCTCTCCATTATTTTCATAATATCATCTAATTAACAAAAAAAATTAAATATTATGAGTAAAATGGAACGTCTTTCTTTTACATGAAAATCTTTTACACATTGAATTACCACAACCATTTTCTGCTACAGTGACCTTTAACCCTAAATCTAACCCTGATGTAGCTCCAAACCTAACCCTAATGTAACCGTAATACTAACCTTAACCATAATATTAACACTAAACCTAGCTCTTAGGTTTTTGGGTTTTTTTAAGTTTTTTTTTTACCATGCAATATTGCCTTTACAGGCAGTCTAGTAACACTGCCAGAACACCGGAAGTGATCTTAATCATTTCAAAACTATTTCCCACAACAGGGTAGCGCCATATTGAAGTAACAGGCTGCCTCGGAATATGGCAACTCTCCATGAAGCGATTGCATTGCGCCCTGGGGGCAAATTTGGGTGTTGCTGAATACCTTGTTATTGAGGCATTTCTGAAACATCCACTGAGCAACTGTCGATCACGTCCAATGCTCATTTCATTCCATTATGTGCCAGGCACGTCATGCACTCCCTTGTGATGTCATAGGGAGGCATTTATACATAAGCATCCCTGCCAAACTTATTTTTAATTACAAAGTACAGGAGAACTGTAAATTTTTAAATAAAAGATAAGTTTATTTACCAAAAACATGCTCAACATGCAGAAAATGTAAAAATGTGCAGGTGGAGCAGTCATACTTGTCATATACCATCAGAATTGCACGTTGTCTACTTTTTATAAGGTAGATTGGCATTACTATGTGCTGTTCAAATCTGATCACCAAGAATGCAAATGTGTTCGTATTAAATGGCACGTGTATAAAGCTCAAATTAATTCAATTACTATATTATCAAATAACTACAAATCATACAACAGCATTGTACAAACTATGCATAGTCTACAAGGTCAGTGATAGGCAGTATCATTAAATATTTACAAGCCCAGAGTTAATGGGAACAATTCAAGTTGTGTTGTCTGACACATTGAAAGTCAATGGGAAATCTTTACCAACATCCTGTGTCAGAAAATGATTGATCATGTATACTCACATAGCATTGGCTGTTTACTTTATTTCTTGGACCATTATTGTAAACACCCATTGAGGAAAATGATCCCAGACTTCCCAGTTGCTGAGAGATGCACTTCTGTTATCCCAAAACAATTCTGATAGATATCCGTGCTTTGAAGTGTTTGAAGCCTGGGAACAAAAATGTAGGGATATGATGAAACATTAGTGTATGAGACTGTTCCGTGTGGTTAATTCTAACAGGTAAACCTATATAGCCAGCAGAGATATTTAGCATACATATATAGCCACACTGTTGCTCTCACTACATACAGAGCATACAATGTCTACTTAAGCGGGACATAACCCAAGATAATGTAGATGCAATCATCTACATTACTATTTTGATTTTTTTTACTCCATGTGTATTTATTAACAAAAGTATATGGCATATAAAGGGCTTGCTTTATTATGAAGGTGTACATGCATACTTTTTTTAAATAGTTTTTTTGCAGCTTTAGGATGACTTTATAGTTTAAAATAAAACACCATTCAGTCCTAATTTAGGTGTTTTCTTGCAATTCTGCACAAATGATAGATTGCTTCAATATTTTTTTCTCTCTATATCCACAGTGTAAATTATGTTCAGGTAATACAGTCCCTTTAAATGATAGATTAAGACAAGTGCGTCCAAGTTGTTTCTGAAGTGGTCTGCATAAGCAGAAATGCAAATGCATGTGCATATCGGGCTGCTTTACTTATGTATTGTAATGGGGACAAATTGATAGCTATCCACATGTTTGGTTACTTTGCTGTAAAACAAAAGTAATTCAAAACAAGTTTAACTAAACTTCATTCAATTAAAACTAAACATTTATAGGGCAGTTAAGTCAGTTGAGCGGCACTTTGTTATCAAACAGGTCACATTGGCCCACGAGCTGCACGCTGGACACCACTGGGATTAAGACAAACCTTCCATTGACAAAGTTTTGTTTATAGATTTTTTTTTTTTGTCTGAAAATGAAGAGAACACCAAACATCAAGTACAGGAACAGTACACTTTAGTTTTTTTTCCTTGTTATAAATGTGATTTCCATTTTCTTTTGACATTTTGCCCATTGCTAATGGCCAAAATCAAAAACAGGAACACAGAAGAGCGCACTCACATTTTCCAGGTTAAAAAGGTAGTGGTTTTAATCTTCAAACGTGATAGGAATACAAAACATATTCAAGCAGATAAAGTGGGAAGTAGCAGAAACACTTGACGCGTTTCGCACGGTAACCTGTGCTTAATCATAAGTGATTGGAGCAGCACCTCATCAGAAGCCGCAGAGGGATTATTTCTACTCGGTTGATACGGTGGACCCTGGTACCTCTCTTCTCTTCTTCTCATTGCTAATGGGGCTTCTCAATGAATTGTGATATTTACAGTTAGCCCAGCTAGAGGTGTGGGGGATTAGAATCACAAAAACTGTGCAGGGAGAGGAAGATTTACTAAGAGTTCATGTTTATAACATTTCCATCAAAGCTTAGCATGTGTGTCTTTGGGGATTACCGTATATCACCTGCATTAATAAAAGTTCAACTTTCAAGCTGAATTTTTTAACATTGTCATCACTAAACCAACATAGCTACCAAAATTCACTGTATTACCATATGAGTAACGTTTTTTGACTATTTTTTTCCCTCCTTCTCTTTCCCTATCTAACTCTTTTTACGCAACCTTTTTTCTGTATTTCCTTTTCTATATATTTTATATATACATCTGTACAAAATCCAGAACATTACATATTAACGCTGAAGATTCAAATTCTCCAACATTGAACAGTATGAAAGGAAACACATTGAAGTATTTATATTTAATCTCGAAGGGATATCATTCTACATTTTACTTTCTTCCAGAAAAAAAGAAATGTTTAACCACTTGAGTGACTGATGTGAGCAACCCTTGTACAAAGCAAGGGCCCATATTACCCCCTCCAGCATACACATGGTTACTGTAAAGTGACAGTGCCTTAGCTATAAGATTTCCTATCCCCTGCAGATATTACAAATATACACAGTACGTCTGGAAACCATTTACTTTGTTTATTCTTGAATTACGAATGTCGTCTGCTATGAATTCTGTTGGACATGTTTCTCAAATCATTAATGTATCTCAGATGGTTCGACAACTTTGACTCCAAACAAATAAAATGCTTTGCGTATTGTTGTTGAAAAGTATTGATTCTAAACTAAAAACAATATTTACACTAGTGAAGACAACTGCATATTTATTTTTAGGTGCGTTGTATTGCTTTTTCCACCATTTTAATGATACAGAACTCGTTTTTCTGCTGTTGAGTTTATAAGTGCTCCGTTTCCTCGTCCCATCCTCTGACCTTTTTTTTTGTAGGTGGGGTTTGTTTAATCCGCTTGTGAAAAATCAAGGTCTCAGACGTTTCCTTTTCCTGATATAAAACTGAAAGGTGCTCTTCCCTCATTTCACAAATATTCAACATGTTCTCATCGCAGCTTCTAAGTATTTAGGGTGTGAATATTTTTTCATATGATTTATGTGACTTTAAACAAAGGCTTTCTATTTACATTGGTTAAATGGTCTTTCATTTGTTTCCAATTAGGACAAAGAACTAATTTCCTTTTTCTTTTTTTTATATGTTTCGTGCACCGTGCTCTCCACTAATGCAAGAGGAAATAAAATGTAAAAAGTACTGTGCAGAGCATTGATGGAAGAGAGAGAGATTTCACCCTATTTGTGTTATGAGTGATGATGCCAGGTTGCCTTGTTGATTCGGGGCCATTGGGTTCCATATTTCGATTGGTTATTATAATCTTTCATAGAAAGGAAAGCCCATGTAGCTGGCAAAATGACCTTGAGCATCCATCTCCACCACTAAATTGTGACTGTTAGTGACCGGTTAAAGCAGCAATGTTATTTGACTCCATCCATTGAGACTGTTGAACTTAGACATATTTTTATACTACACCCATCTAGTTGTGCAGAACAGGCATCATGGGTGGTCATATGTTGCACTCACAGGGCTGAATAGCCAACCAACATTCCAGATGATTATAACCCACAATGCTTGTTTTACAAGGTGGCTAATCATTCTGTGTGTGCCTCTTTGTTATCCCAGAGAATATAAACACCAGAGGATGACATAGATTCCAAATTCGGACAGCCTCGCACCAATCGATACTCTTGGAGTTCCGATTATCTGTTCCATGTGTGTAAAATGTAATCATGCAAACTCAGCAAAAATGATTGCACCTATCAAACGGTAATCGGGGAATTTTCCATTGTTGCCTGGCACAACCTTACAGCACATGAAAGGAACAAGGAATCATGCCATCCGTGCACTTGCCCACATTTCATTCCATCGCTGAAGCCTCCACCACTTCAGTAAAGAAGATTATATCAAACTGCAGTGTTAGACCACACCTATAATGCTTTGGAATATTGTTTGGCTGTCGCACTGGCTTGGGAGTATTGGGACCTTAACCAGCTATATGGTATGTAAGACTGGCATGTTCAGCTATACTATACTATAAAGCGGAACCAAAATTAAAACTGGACCCTGATGCATTTTCTGTCGTTGACCTTCTTGTCACCCTTCTTGTAATGTGAAGTTAGCACTGTTTAGTAATCACACAATTATTATTGGAACATTTGTGCCAATTGTGTTCAAATTAAAAATCAATAAGTATGTATTTAAAAAAAATATATATATATATTTGAACAATGCGCCAACTCTCTAATGTATTTATACAAATTGATAAGAACCTGCGTTCTTCTCCATGGTTTCTCCATCAAAAAAACTTGATGTGGGAGTATTGTGCAAACAGATATTTTGGCAGGGATAAGTCTTAAAGGAATGCAGGTTGAAAGTGAATATTTTGCTATCTTAACTCAGTGAAAGTGTGTTTTTGTTTCCTGATATTTTTTTCGGCCAAGTCTGCTTTTAATTAATGTCAGGATTTCAGAGATTGGAATATCAATGCACCTCACAGCTGCATTTGCACAATGTATTAATTCCAATGTTGTAGTATAATCTATAGACAATATATAACCCTGAGAGAAGGAGAGAAAGCCTGTTTAAAGATGTGTAAAAAAAAATCTCTTTCAACGATATGGGTGTTTCACAGTATTTGACAGGCTGATATTCCTCCATCATGGGCATGGATTTCCACTAAGAAGAACCAGATGTGATGTGACATTCTTGAATTAATTAAAACCAAGCTTCTAATGCCTCTGAAAAGAAGACATTTAAATGCTTAACACTGCCGGTGATTTCTTGTGGTTATTATGTTAAATGAATCATTAAAAGGGAAAGTTATATCGAGTTTTGAAATTTTGTCAGCTATGAAAAGGTCAGTGCGTCAGCTACATAATGCATCATCTTTTTTTTATTTAGTTCATAAAATGCAGCCATCCCACAGACAATAATCTTTTCATAGCCTCTGTTTAGATTTCATTATAAAGAATCTAAATAGTTAGTGATAACACCAGAGAGACAGGAAATTACATCCATTTGCATTCAATTATTCTCATTGGTTCTTGCAGCAAAAAAAAAATATATATATAAAAAGGAATTTGACTTTTACTCATCTAGTATGGGCAGTCCTGGCTTCTTTCAAACTGCTGAAATTTCTCCGTTTTATCTAGCTGTAAGTATTTTATATTGTAAGCAATGCAAAATGTAAAACATTTTAAAGTACTTTGAAAGCACATTAATATGCATTCATTTTTGCATTTTGAGCACTAGACAGTCCCTTCAATAAAAAATACATTTTATAATTGGAAAGGGTACAGAGAGGGGCAACAAAATTATACAGATCCAAGAATCAATTCAGTTTCCTTAATAGTCAAGAAGGATTTTTTTGCCCATTTGAGTTCCTGTTAACTCATTCAACAAACATTGATATTTGGAATTGTTATACTTTCTTGACTTTGGGTCATCTTGAGAACCAAATACGGTATTATCACTTCAACAAATACATGTACATTGAGCATGTTATATAAGGAATTAAACTTGTTGTGATCGATTTACTAAACAGTGAGCTGTATCATTGATAGCTGTGTAGGACGAATTCTCCAACTTGCCTATTTTTACAACTTAGCAATTGACCCATTAATGACTTGGTTAAAACAGCCCATGAGTTTGTGTTTATCTGTAAGTAAGACTTTCATCAGATTCCATTATTTTCAGCATATCATATAATTTACTACAAAAACAATCATAAAATATGATGACATTTTTTTTAATACATTTTTCTAACTTTGAACTTAAAAATATTTTATATAATTACAAATGGTAAAGAAAAACCCTTCTAAATAGTTTCTAAATGTTGTCCTGAATTGAGAAATATGCCATGTTTACATGTTTTTCTGTTGTTTTTTGCAAGTTATAGAGCAACAACTGAAAGTAGCATTTTCTACAGTGACCTTTTGACCCCAATTGTATCCCTAATTTTAACCCTATATCTAACTCTAACCCTTATGCTAACCCTAACCATTATGCTAACCCTAGATTTAAGGCTTTTTTTGCATTGCAATATTGCTGACTGCCTCTAGGGACAGGCTACCAACAACAATAGAGCAAAGCTCTTACCCACAAGAGGTCACTGCCATACTGGAGGAGAATGCTGCTCTTCAATATGGCGCACATGTTTCGCTCTGTGGATCGATTGTGGGTGCCCTGGCAAGAAGTTTCAGTGCTGCTTATTGCCTCAGCATCAACGCGTTACAGCAATACCACCAGAGTAATCATTGATCGCGTCCATTGTTCATTCCCCCACAGGACATGCCAGGAACATCATGTGTCACAAAGAATTTAAAGAAGGGCTAAACAAACCCTGGGCGCCACGTCATCATGGCGACCAGGAAATTAGACCTGGCCCAGGTATTGTTAGCCCAACATTGTGCGCTCACTGCTTGGATATTTTTTTTCTTTTATCCAGTGGCGTACAAGGGAGCAGTGTGTTAAACGGTTCCACAGACTTCCTGCTCCACCCCCTCACGCACCGCGCTGTGATGTGTGAGACCCGGGTGTGTTCAGCAGGACTGGAAGCTAAGGTCTGCGCCTGTGTGAGAGGCACAGACCAAGCTGGAAAGGAAATGTCCCTCTTCCCTGCAATAAGGTATAGCAGCAGGGAAGGGGCCTATTTTAATCTGAACTGTGGATGTGTGTGTGACTGACTGTATATTTCTGTGTATGTATGTGACTGTGTATGTATGTGTAATGGTCAGAGTTTAGGATCCACGATGCAGGGCCTGAAATCACTGGATCTTTAAATCTTCCTGAACAACCACTCACCAGGTCTTTGAGAGGTAGTAGGAGGTCTTCATTCCAAATCAGAGATACCCTTGGTTGAGCCGCGGCATTGCTGAAAAGGTAAATGTATGTGACAGTAGGTTCATGAAAGGATGAAATTTGGATACTGGACACTAGCACTGAGATACTGGACACACAGACACTGGTACCAAGATACTGGAGACCGGACACACAGCCACTGGTACTGATATACTGGATACCAGACACACAGCCACTGGTACTGAGATACTGGATACCAGACACACAGCCACTGGTACTGAGATACTGGATACCAGACACACAGCCACTGGTACTGAGATACTGGATACCAGACACACAGCCACTGGTACTGAGATACTGGATACCAGACACACAGCCACTGGTACTGAGATACTGGATACCAGACACACAGCCACTGGTACTGAGATACTGGATACCAGACACACAGCCACTGGTACTGAGATACTGGATACCAGACACACAGCCACTGGTACTGAGATACTGGATACCAGACACACAGCCACTGGTACTGAGATACTGGATACCAGACACACAGCCACTGGTACTAAGATACTGGATACCAGACACACAGCCACTGGTACTGAGATACTGGATACAGATTGGGAAGCCGTGGTCAGGATAATAGAAGAGAGAATAGTCAAAAGCAAGCGGAGGATTAGGTACACTGGGAATGAAGATCAGGAAAGGTCAAACAAGCCGGGTCAGGAACATTGGATTCGGGAATACAGAAAAACACAAAGTAGCTAACAACAGGCACCGGAGAACCTATCACAAGCAAAGGTCAGGAGCAGCTGAATGGTTTAAATACAAATCTGGTGCCAATCGCCGACCGGGGGGGTGTAACTAATCAAGGAGCAGAGCTCCTATAACTTCTGTCATTTTCGTCGTTCATGCATGTGTATAGGGTGCCGCATGGCCATCTTGGTAATTACAGGACTCCAGAAAGATGGTGTTGCGAAAACTCGATGGGAGCTGCTAGTAGCCAGGTGAGTATGCGGCGGTGGATGCAAGCGTGGAGCATCGCAGCGAAGAGAGGTAAGGTTGTTACAGTATGTGACTGACTGTGTATGTAACTGACTGTATGATTGCGTGTATGTGACTGACTGTGTGTGACTGATTGTGTGTGTCTGACTGACCATGTGTGTATGACTGTGTGTGTCACTTACTGTGTGTGTGTGAGACTGTGTATGTGCGTGTGTGTATGTGATGTGTGTGACTGTGTTTGATTGTGTGTGTGTATCTGCCGTTGTCTGGCTCCGAGATAAGTAAACTCACTTGTGTTTATAATGTAGATGCCTCATTTTTGTAGTTCCGGTGTCAGTTCACCATATTTCACAATACAATAATCTCCACTGTGTGGCATAAATGTAATACAAGTCATCACAAACCAGTTGATAAATGTCTTCATATTTACTGTAGTTTATACCATTATCAGAATATTACAGACATAAGGATAGACAGATGGATTTTATATATAGAGAATAGTTCTAGCAAACACTGGATTATATATTTAGCAGAGAATTGTTGCGTTGGTACAGGTGACTTTAGAAAGTTAAAATTTCCATATTCTTAAAACAGATGGTTTAAATTATTGAAATAAAAAAAAAAAAACTATAATTCCATGCATGCACCATGTGAGAAATCTATAGATAATGTCTTGTATTTTGGAACAAACATACCATTTTTGTGTTGCTGCTGGTTCTGAATAGCAACCAATTATCCCAAACGAATCTCTCAAGTACTCTAATGTTTGGGAGTAAGCAGACTCAGGCAATCAAGAAGTGTGCACTACAACTCCCACAATCCTTTAGCTTATAATAATTTGCATGGATAGATGTCATTTAATGGTCTAAATCCAGTGGACAACTGTTTATTGCAAGAGCTTATAATAATTTGCATGGATAGATGTCATTTAATGGTCTAAATCCAGTGGACAACTGTTTATTGCAAGATCTAGAATTTATAGACAGCAATGGAAATTGTAGGTCACAGTGTCTGGGCTACCAGATTATGCATATCCCTGCAAATGATTAGAAACCTAAAATCACTTGAATAATCAACCTACTATATTATTATAATTATTGATTTTATCATATATATATATATAATGTATTGTATTATTATAATTATTACAATTTTGTGTATTATTGATATTGTATAACATTGTAATGTAATTTATACTTATTGATGTTATTATTTATATAAAGTATTATATTATTATGTTTAGTGCAATTTTATGTATTACTGATATTGTATAACATTGTAATGTATTATTAGAGTCAGTGTCTAACTGAACCACATTAGCTCTGATAAGCCTGGACTGGATCCTAGAAAAGTGTAGGTTCTTGTAGAAGCTGTGTCCTTGAAAAATATACATAAAGACAGAATAATTCATGATTTCTGCAATCATATTTATTTATGTTGAAACATGGCCTTTAGTAATGCCTTTCATATCAGGCCAATTTGAACATGTTACTTAAGTTTTGATTGCTGTATAGTTGGGATAAACCTCTCCATATGGTAGTTATTTTTTATGTTCGTACAGGTTAGTTGAGTCGCACTTTAACTAATACTGCACATAAAGTGAACTTATCACTGATCAGTGGCAAAGGACGATTGTCAGCAAAACTATTAAATTATGTTTTATTGAAAGATTGCATGAAGTGTAGCCATTTTAATCAGAAATTTATAGAAACATAGAATGTGTCGGCAGATAAGAACCATTCGGTCCATCTAGTCTGCCCAATTTTTTTTGACTACTTTTATTAGTCCCCCGTTCCCGGTCTTATAGCTAGGATAGCCTTGTGTCTATCCCACGCATGCTTAAACTCCTTGACTGTGTTTACCTCTACCACTTCTGCTGGAAGGCTATTCCATACAACCACTACCCTCTCAGTAAAGTAATACTTCCTGATATTACTTTTAAATGGTTGCCCCTCTAATTTAAGACTATGTCCTCTAGTTGTGGTAGTTTTTCTTCTTTCAAATATATTCTCTTCCTTTACTGTGTTGATTCCCTTTATAATGTTTCTATCATATCCCCTCTAAATGAATCAATGGAAGAATGTAAATGAAGTACCTAATTGAGCACTTGTTAAAAGTGCTCAATTAGCATGCTGCTCCGTCAGTATGGCTATGCCCTCTGCCGGTCTGAGTTTCGGAAGTGAAAGTAACTTCACTTCCGTCACTCTGAATATGCTACTTGACTGCCGCTAGTCGTAGTTAAGTAGCATAGCAATGGAAAAAATGTAAACAAAATATTTAATTAATTAAAAACTGGTTAAATAGTTAGATTAGACTATAGGGTTAAAATTAAATTAAAATTAAAACATATTAAGGAATATAATAAGGATTAGAGTTGGGGTTAAATTTAGTGTTAGGGTTAAATTTTGGGTTCGGGTTGGGGTCAAAAGATCAATATAGGAAAAAAACAAAAAACACTATTTTTGTTTTTTGCCCCATAACTCGCAAAAAAATACCTAAAAATATGGAAACATGCATATTTCTGAACTCGGGACAACATTTAGAAACTATTTAGACGGGGTCTTTTTTAATGATTTTATTTGTGTCAATTATATTTTAAGTCAAATTTAGAAAAAGTGGGTTTTTTACAATTTTTCATCATATTTTATGATTTTTTTGTAGTAAATTAAAAGATATGATAAACATAATGGTATCTAATGAAAGCCCTTCTTATGACGATAAAAACAACATATAATTTGTGTGGGTACTGTATGTGAGAAAGAATAAAATTGCAGCTAAACACAAACACCCCAGAAATGTCAAAACAGCCATTGTCACCAAGGGAAAGTCAAGGTGAAAATGTCTTGTCACTAAGGGGTTAAAGTAAATGTTGCTTTGTTATTTTTTTTCCCATAATGCATAACTTTACATTGTCTATATTGAACCTCATTTGCCACTTAATTGCCCAGTCCCCCACTCTGTCCAAATCTTTCTGTAAACAACAAACATCAAGATTAGTCTGTATTATCTTACCTAATTTAGTGTCATCAGCAAACACTGAGACATGGCTCTCAGCACAACGTGGGAGATCATTAATGAACAGATTAAAAAGAAGAGGGCCCAAAACAGACCCCTGAGGTACTCCGCTCAATACCCTGGTACAATTTGAGGATTTTCCATTTACAACAACCTTCTGCATTCTATCTTTTAGCCAATTTTCAATCCAAATACATACATTTGCCCCCAAACCTATTTCTCTCAATTTGTAGAGTAACCTTTTGTGTGGAACTTTAGCAAAGTCCAAACAGATTGCATCAACTGCCACATCTAGAGACTTCTTCATAGAATGTTATTAAATTTGTTTGACAAGACCTGTCTTTCACAAAACCATGTTGACTTGACAATTTTTACTTGTCTTATGATTGAAAATCAGTATTTATGGACATAGGTGGCTGTCATTGCTCATAATTTGACGTTGCTAAATTCAGATTGTCTAAGAGCACTGTAATGGATCACTATTCCATCACTATTGAACTTTTGACACTTATAGTGTTATGTATTGTATTGTACAAATGTATGTTTGCCTGTGTATTATAGCTAGTACCGTAGTTGCTTGAATATAAGACGACCCTGATTATAAGACCACCCCCCAAACTTTGGATATTTCTTTAGGAAAAAAAACTAAAAGCCTGAATATAAGACTACCTATAGGAAAAAAGTTTAACTTGTATATATTCACATGTAAATTGCTTTTTAATATTTTAAAAAAATTATGATATTAAAAAAAATGCATTTCTTGTCTTTATTTCCTTTTATGTGCCTATGCTGCCTCTCTCTCCCCCTCCCCCCAGTGTTATCTCTCCCTCCCCCCAAACTTTTCTTTCTCTCTCCACCTCCCTCCTTTTCTCTCTCTCTCCCCCCTCTCACCTTGTCTCTCTCTGTCCCCCCTCCCTCCTTTTCTCTCTCTGCCCCACCTTGTCTTTCTCTGCCCCACCTCCCTCCCCTTGTATCTCTCTGACCCCCTCCCTCCCCTTGTCTCTCTCTGCCCCCCCTCTTGCCTCTCTCTGCCCCCTCCCTCCCCTTGTCTCTCTCTGCCCCATCTGTCTGCCCCCCCTCCCCTTGTCTCTCTCTGCCCCGTCTGTCTGTCCCCCCCTCCCTCCCTCTCACCTGGTCTCTCGTTGGTGGCTAGTGGGGGCAGCCGGGGGATGTCTGCACGATACGTGCAGACATCCTCCATGCTGCCCGACACTTCCTTCCATTATGACGGACAGTCTGCACTATCTTGCAGACATCCCCCGGCTGCCCAAATATCATTGGTGGCTAGTGGGGCAGCCGGAGGATGTCTGCACGATATGCGCAGACATCCTCCGCTGCTGCCCGGTACTTCCGCCGGGACTTCTATGATGAAGCTGGGTCCTTCCATCTTCATCATAAAAGTCCCGGCGGTCGTGCCGGACGGCAGCAGGGGATGTCTGCGCGCATTGCGTAGACATCCACCTGCTGTTAGCGAGGGGGATCCAGGTCCCCTGCAGCTCTGCGGGGGACCTGGATCCCAGTCTTATAATTTGACCTCGATTTGAGGTCAGATTATAAAACGACCTCGAATATAAGACGAGGGGTCTTTTTCAGAGCATATGCTCTGAAAAAAACCTTGTCTTATATTCGAGCAAATACGGTATTATAAATTAGTTATATGCTTCTTGTATATTATGTTCATGTGTTTCATTCTTGTCTGTGTGTATTTGATAATCTGATTTAATTAAGAGATCCTATTGTTCTGACTGTCTGATGTTAACTCAATTAAGTCTTGAGTCGCTCTTTAATGTCTGTAAAGTTTTATCTCCCTAATGTATCTTAATCTATTTTTCTGGTGTGCAGTTCTGAATTCTTCTTGTTTGTACCCTTAATCTGATTTACCCCTTGTTGTGTATAAAAGACTGTCCACTTCCAATAAACGGGAGTTCTTGCAAGCTGGTGAGGTGCGTCTTATGCGCTGTGTGGTGTAAAGAGTCATTCTAGCCATCATACCGGAGTGGGAAGCTCGGTAGGTTGGCCAGGTACTAGTTGGATAGATGCTACCATTAGAAACACTAATAAGCCAAATAGATAGGCCTCACATAGATATTTTTCTTCTGTATGTTTTGCGTATTATTTTTTTCTCAAAGACAAAAAAAGCAAACTAACCCGTCCCATAATTATTATATTTTCATTTCTACATGGGCTAAGGTGTATGAAAGCTATTACTGACCCTTTTTAACAAGACTGGTAACCTACTTATTTGTCCCCTCACCTGTCCACGATGCAATGATTAAAATTACTGGATATAGCATTTTGTAATCGTTTCTGATTTGACGTTATACAGTATTATATTACTAGAAACATCTTTTTTTTTCCCAAGCTAGCCTTACTAAAGATTAAATACATTTTTAAAAGTTGTGTGATCAATGGATGTAAAAGAAATTTTGATTGTGAGGAACAATGCTTGCCTTTAATCAAGTTCTTGCTATTAGCAGATCTTTACGGAGCCAAATGTATGATGTGAACAATGGTTGGCAAGGAATCAGACAATAATCTCCATCACGAATGTACCAGAATGTCTAAATTCTTAAACATAACCCTTTGCTCTTGTTCTCTTGATACATAAGAGCAGTTTCAATATTTAACTCACGGAGTACCATAGCACTGCAGACTGTTTTAAATACACTTTCTGCATCCCATGCCATTTTATTTCTAATAAACAGAATAAGAGCTATATAATAAATTTTGTTACTAAATGTATGATTAGCACTTATTACAAATGCTTGTTTAACTATAAATTAAAAACGCTGTTTCGAGGCATTGTGTTTTATCAACAACAAAATGGTGTTTTAATAATTTAAAACAGAAGCAAACTTCCTTGAAAGGAAAGTGATAGCTAAGATGATGTATTTTTTAAGGCAAAGCACCATTGTTCCCAGTCATGGGCGTGAGGTATGCGCGCAAGGAAAAAATACGTGATGACATCATCAGAACGGCGCCAGAGTGCTACAGAGTATTCTTTTTTCTCTCACTTTTTCGTAAGTATCCTTTGTTCACCCAGAACTTTATTTGCTTCTATATCAAGCCTTGTTTGGCTGTTACACTGGGTTGCGTGTTATTACTGATTATCATCAGTACGCTAGAAGTTAAAATCCAATCTTGGTGTAGCTTAAATGTTAACCACTAGGGGGATCTCTTATTCTCCATATTCTTCTCCCTGTTATATTTTTGCCAACCATCGAGCAGAGTCATTCTACAGCACTCTGCGCGCTGATGATGTCATCAGACACGTTTTGCTTGCGGCGGTGGTATTGTGGCATGCATCCTTTGCGCCCATCACTGGGAGCAATGGCGCTTCCTTTTCTACTCAACAGTATTGTATATAATGTTTGTTTGCTGCTCGCATATTTTGTATTCTATTGGGGCTGCTTTTCTTATGAAGATGTTTCAATAAATATTTTTCATAGTAAATGAGTGTACCAGTTTTTATATTTTTTGGTTCTATAATTTGTTGTGGACTATAGTAGGCAAGTCCACCAGCGTGTGCACCTTACATTTATACCAAATTTATATCACATACTGTGCAGGGAAGGGATGTGAGGGAGCCTAGCTCCCATCATGTGTGTGAGTCTTGACAAAGCACCAAGTTTTGGCACAAAATGCATAGGCGTTCAGTCCACCGAGTGAAGAGTGCACTTTTGCCGCAGTGGCCACTTCATACTGAATAAACTGTTTATTAGGTTACACACAGTGTTTGAAGTTTTTATTTTTTATTTCATCCGTGCTGACACCCAATTATCCTGCACTTATTCTAGCCTGACGGAAGCGTTGTGAGGGTGAGTCAGCTGGACAAATGAAGTAGGAGGTTACTCATATCAAGCCTGTTTCTTGTCACATCTAGAAACAGAGTAGAGTCCAGGCTAGTCAGGCATACTCCCCAATAAGTGACAGCAGTGAGGCTCAGACACAGTGCAGTCAGGTGCCGCTGTTTATGGGGGGGGGGGGTTCGAGCTCGGAAAAGATCCCTCACAGGGTTGAATTGTTGCTTCATAAGGAATAAAACCAATTTTTCATCACCAGAGCGCCAGTACCTGTATTTATCTTTGGAGGATTAGGTTGAAGATCCTCTCCGTGCACCTATTATGTGTGAGCGGCAAAAAAGTACAAAAAAAAGTATTGCTTTTAGACGCAATCCTGTATGTGTCCATCAAGTTCAACCTATTAGTACTATTACATTCATTACAAATGCCGAAAGTCTATAAACCGAACGTTCGGTTTATAGACTTTCGACTTATGGAATACATGTAATACTATGGGCTTTCTATAAACCGAACTAGAGTTCCCATTCATAAAAATTTATGAATGGGGACTCTGTTTCGGTTTATAGAAAGCTAAGAAGTTGAACAAATGGTTTAATATAAACGAAAATCATTTGTCCATTCGTGCTATAGTACTGGCATTACTATAAACCGAAATAGAGTCGGTTTATAGAATGCCAATAGACTTACATGCATTCCATAAACCGAAAGTCGTTCATTATGTCGGTTTATGGAATGTAGTGTACTATGCTATCTATCTATTTCGGCTTATAGAATGCCAATAGTACTACGAATGGACGAATGAATGAATGATTTTCGTTTATTAACCATTCGTTCATTCGGCTTTCGTTAGCTTAGCATTTTCGTTATTCGTTTTCGGACGAATGAATGAAAATGCTATTTTCGGACGAAAATGCATTCGTCCGAACACGAATGCACATGTCTACTATTTTGCTTATCGTTTGATCTTTATTTGATATTCAATAAATTAATTATTATTTTATTAATAATTGTTGCATTGTATTTACTTTTGTAAAAACGTCATCCAAACTCTCTATATACATAACGAATTCTTGATATGGGTATTTTTGGTCGGACCCATATATATATGAATCATCAATTTTCATATTTTTATTTTTTTTTGTTGTAAATCTGTTTTTATTGGTTTTCAATAAAGAAAATTACAACAAACAATAAACAAAACGACAATCAAGGGTGGGGGGGGGGTGAGAAATCGGGTGGGGGAGGAGAAAGTGGGGGGGGGGGGGGTGAGCGTAGGTACATATCTATATCACTCCATGTATAAACCATTAATTTCCCCTGTTTTTCCCATGCAATCATTAACCCCTTAAGGACAGAGCCTTTGAAACATTTTTGTCCTTTCTGGACAATGGCTATTTTAACATTTCTGTGCTGTTTGTGTTTAGCAGTAATTTTCTTCTTCGTCATTTGCTGTACCCACACATATTATATATTGTTTTTATCGGGACAAAAAGGGCTTTCTATGGATGCCATATTTTTGATCATATCTTATCATATTATTTAAAAAAAATAATAAAATATGGTAAAAAAAAAAAAACACACAAATTTCTTTGTTTTTATTTGAAACAACTTCTCCTCATCGACAATAGCGAACGAAAAAACATGCTAAATAGATTCTACTATTTCTCCTGAGTACAGGGATACCACCCATGCATAGGTTTGTTGGGTTGTTTGGGGGCTAAAATGCCAAATTTGTGAGGTGCAGTTTTTTGTTTTCCAACTTGAAATTTTTACATGCAGACAGCCTGCACCCATGTCCCATTTGGGACATATTTGAAACCAGACAGTGTATTTTACCCCATCAACCCATATATTTTTTAAAAGTAGACACCCTAGGCTATCTCAAATGGTGGTATTTTTACACTTTCCATGCACTAATTCTACCACCAGCCTTTGTCAAAGTTTGTGGTAGTAATTTTTTTGTGTTTTTTTTTCACAAACCTTGTACTTCAGACATGAATTTACAGATTTTGGTATGTGTCACTGCCAAATAACACCCCAATAAGTGTTCAGCAACATCTCTTGAGTACAGGGATACCACCCATGCATAGGTTTGTTGGGTTGTTTGGGGGGTAAAAGGCCAAATTTGGTAGGTGCAGTTTTTGGTTTTCCAAATTGAAATTTTGACATGCAGACCGCCTGCACCCATGTCCCATTTCGGACATATTTGAAACCAGCCAGTGTATTTTACCCCATCAACCCATATATTTTTTAAAAGTAGACACCCTACGCTATTTCAAATGGTGGTATTTTAACACTTTCCATGCACTAATTCTACCACCAGCCTTTGTCAAAGTTTGTGGTAGTAATTTTTGTGTGTTTTTTTTTCACAAATATTGTATTTTAGACATAAATTCACAGATTTTGGTATGTGTCACTGCCAAACAATAACCCAATATGTGTTCAACAACATCTCCTGAGTACAGGGATACCACCCATGCATAGGTTTGTTGGGTTGTTTGGGGGCTAAAAGTGCCACATTGTGAAGGTGCGCATTTTCAACTTGGAATATTGACGTGTAGCCAGCCTGAGCCCATCTTTCATTTGGGACTTTTTTTTAAAGTAGGACAGTGTATTTTACCCCAAAAAGTATATATTTTGTAAAAGTAGACACCCTAGGCTATTTTAAATGGTGTTATTTTAACACTTTCCATGCACCAATTCTACCACCAGCCTTTGTCAAAGTTTGTGGTAGTCATTTTATTGTGTATTTTTTCCCCACATACATTGTACTTTAGACACAAATTCACATATTTCGGTATGTGTCACTGACAAACAATACCACAATATATGTTCAGCAACATCTCCCGAGCACAGGGATACCACCCATGCATAGCTTTGCCAGCTTTGTTGGGTGTTGAAAGGCTACATTTGAGAGGTGCGCTTTTTGATTTTCAAACTTGCAATTTGAACATGTAGAGCAAGGAAGGGGTTAATAGCTCTTATAAGAGCCTTTGTAGTACTGTACAAAAAAATTAACCCCTAAAAATGCACAGACAAGAAAAAATGTTCTGCTGTGCAGTGATCAGTGGCAGGGAAGGGGTTAATACACTACACTATACAAAGGGTATGGCTTTTATAAAAGCCCTTGGGACTCACAATTTTTTAACATTTAATTTAATTTATTACAATTAAAAAATTATGTTATACAGATCTGTCTCTTTCCCTCACTAAAACTCAAGTGAGGAGAGGGAGGCAGATCCATATGGGTCAGAACAATATTTACCAATATTGATCGAACCAGACGAATGGTGATGCTCATCTGAGAAATCACCAAACCACCTTTGCCACTGATCGGCTGTTACTGATCGCTATACACGTGTTCAGACAGCTTCAAAAGGAATACACGTAATCCCCTAGTGGGTATAATTAACCCCTAGCGAGTCTGACAAAAAAAATGCTGATAGCAAAAAAAAAATCCTTCTGCGACTAGATTGCTCCATATGCGCTGCTTAGGCAGTGACCATATGCACTGCTTAGGCAGTGACCATATGTGCTGCTTAGGAAGTGATATACGGCAAGGAAGAGGTTAATAGCTCTTATTTTAAAATTTTTTACGTTAAACGTAGTCCCCTAGCGGGTATAATTAACACGTGACGGGTGTAATAAAAAAGTTTTTAAAAAATTAAAAATGCTTCTGCAGCAAGATTGCTGCATTTGCGTCAGATCTCTGCTTAGGCAGTGATCTACAGCAAGAAAGGGGTTAATCTCTCTTAAAAGAGCTTTTTTTTATACTGTAATGAATTACAGTAAAAAAAAATTAACCCCTAAAAAATGCACAGACAGCAAAAAATGTGCTGCTGTGTATGATCACTGCGTACACAGCGATCAATGGCAGGGAAGGGGTTAAATGGCTTTTATAAAAGCCCTTGGTGTTTAAAATTTTATTAAATATTTGTTTTATTATTTTATTTTTATTTTTTACTTTATCTGATCTGTCTCTCTCCCTTACTAAAACTAGTAAGGTGAGGGAGGCAGATCAATACTTGTCAAAGGCAATATTTGCTAATATTGCCTTTGACAGTATGATAAGTGCTCATCAGAGCACTTACCATACATGCCTGCACACAGATCACATAGATCTGTTGTGCCGGCATCGATTGGCTCCCCCTAGAGCATCGGAAGTGAAATACTTTCACTTCCGATGCTCTTGCCATTAGAAGGGAAGCGCTGCCTGTATAGGCAGCGTTCCCTTCTACTGAACCGATGGGGTCGCTCAGGAGAGCGACCACCATCGGTTCTGGGGAGCATCAAGGTGTTGTTAAGTGCCTCGCTGGCGAGGCACTTTAACAACACCGGAGATGCTTAGAAAGCGAACGATCGTTCGCTTTCTAAGCACATGTGTGCAGCGGGCGCAGCCATTTTTAAATGGCTGCTACGATCACTCCGTGGAGTGATCGTAGCGCGCCCCTGCACATTTGGGGGGTGTTGCACAATGCCTCTACCTAGAGGCATTGTAGCAACACCGTTAGAGTAAAGAAAGCGACCGCTGGTCGCTTTCTTTACTCAGTTTAGTGCATGACGTGCCAGGCACGTCACCTGTCGGCAAGTCCTCGATTTGCCGTGACGTGCCTGGCACGTCATCTGTCGTTAAGGGGTTAAGTCTTGAACAATCAAGGCCTTTTTTTCGTTGTTGTTGTTGTAAAAAACATATATTTATACAGAGACCAGTAAAATCTTGTGGTATTGTAAGTGTTGGAAACCAGAGGGGGTGGGGGGGGTGGGTGGAGATACCAGCTATCCAACCATGTCCTCCCTGGGATTTCTTTGTTTACAGCAGAGCTGCGGTATTGGGGTAACCTACAAATTCCATCCAGTAGAACCACATTTGTGTATGTTTATCCATTTGGTCACCTGGTTGTGTGTTTAGGTGTTCCATCTTGCGGATATGTTCTACCACGGTAACCCATTCACACAGAGTGGGGGGCATAGGGTCACCCCAGTGGCGCGGGATAAGCGCTTTAGCCGCGTTTAGTAGGTGGCGGACTATCGACTTTTTGTATTGGCTGACCGGGATGGGGGTGTGGTGCAGTAACAGCGTGTCACATCAGTGCCGTCGCGCTGCAGGACACGTCCTGCTTACCTTAGCCACCGCTTGACACGCGCTTCTTCTGCGCGTGTAACACTTACCACAAGGTCCTGTCCCGGATCCGCTGCTATGATTCCAGAAAATGTACGCATGCGCTTACGCAGTGCAGCGCATACTCCTCCACACTATACGCTGCCTAAGAATTAGCTATTGCCATAGAAGTCCCTTCCACACGGCGGCGCCATCTTGGGTTTTATGCAACTTCCTAGTTTGCTTTCCAAGCCTCATTTTCATCCCAGAGGCGGAGACTTCTTGGTTTTATATGCTACTTCCTAGTTTGCTTTCCAAGCCTCATTTTCATCCCAGAGGCGGAGACTTGCCTTGGAGGGATATTTAAAGGCTCAGTCTGCATTCAACCTTTGCCTGTGATAGTGCCTTGAGCCTTTACTAGCATTTTTGTACTTCCCATTCTATATCACTGTTGCCGAACTTTGCTACCTGACCTTGCCTGTTTGCCGCCTGTCCTGACCTGTTGCCTGTTTTGACTTCGCCTGAACTTCCAGCCTCGACTTATCGCCTGCCTGACTACTCTTTTGCCTGTGTCCCTGTTACCTTCGCCTCGGTCCTGTTTCAGCATCCTATCCTGCACCTCGGCTTCGGTCCTGTTACAGCTTCCAGTCCAGTACCTTGGTTTCAGCTTCGATACTCTGGTAGTAGTACAGAGTGCAAAAGAGCAGGGGGAACGAAACCTGAGGCTCAACCATAAGGTGGACTTCCTTCAGGGGGAAGAATTCTGTTCTATTACCGGGGTTCGTTGCACTAACCTCTATCTCTCTGCAAAGCGGTTCCAACCTCGCTCCTGAACGTGACACAGCGCTGTCAGTGTAAATGCGGGCGGGTGGTCCGTGAAAGTTTTTAGTGTGTTGTGTATTTTAGTCCAAAATGGAGAGATCAAAGGGCATTCCCACCAAATGTGCAGCACATGTGCTAGAGATGCTCCACATCTCCAACAGATGTCGGGTTGTCCGGGAATATTTTGTGGAGGACTGATGGAGTCCTATACCATTGTGTCAATAGTTTGTATGACATTTCCTGGGTTCTGTTTTGTATTGAGGTCTTATGGGTGAGGAGAAATATTTTTTCCCATTGAGGTGTAGTTAGGGTCAGTTGAAGGGCGCTTTCCCAACGACCCACGAAGGCCGGGAGAGGGCCGTTTGTTTCGTTTTGCAGTGTCTTATATATCAGGGAGGTGGCATGTCTGGGTAGAGTATCACCTGAACAGTAGTCCTCGAACGGGGTCTTGTCCCTGTGCAAATGGTGTTTTCCTGCCAGATTTTGCACGAAGTTGGTTAGTTGCAAATATTGGAAATGGTCCATGACAGAAAGTGGTCTATCTGGAATCAAGTGAACTAGTGGGCGAGCCTGTCCGTTCTGTATAAAATTGGCTAAGCGGTGGGAACCGTCTGCCGCTGAGCGCAAAAAAGGTCTTCCCGACATACCTGGGGTAAAATCTGGATTACCCCGTATCGTCGTCAGTGGGGATGGATAGGTGGTAAGATTGAACGAGCGGTAACTCGTGTGAAGTACGGCGAGTGATGGCGCAATAAACGGGTTGGGTTTAACCAATGGTTTAGCTACATGTGGGGGGATCCAGGGTATATTAGCCAGAGGGACCCGTATAGCTTGTTGTTCAATCTGTAGCCATAGCTTTTGGGGGGGGGTTGTGTGACCATTCCATGGTCCTGAGTAAATGACTGGACCTATAGTAGGTGCGTATGCATGGGAGACCCAGTCCCCCTTTCAATTTAGGTTGTGTCAGAAGGTCTAGTTTGATCCTTGATGTTTTCTGTGCCCACACAAACCTCGTGAATATGGAGCGTAAGGATTTTAAAAAAGTTAGTGGGAGAGCTATCGGGATTGTTTGAAATAGGTATAGGACTCTTGGGAGAGTGACCATTTTTATTGTGTTGATTCTACCGGTCCATGAGATATGTTGAGATGACCAGATCCGGAAATACCTTTGGATTGTGGGTAATATTGGGAGAAAATTAAGGGTGTATAATCTGGAGAGGTCTGCAGAGACCCAAATGCCTAAGTATTTGAGTTTATCCTTACACCACCTAAAGGGGAACGACTGTGCTATTGTATGTGCTTCATGTTGCGGTAGATTGAGGTTTAGGATCTCTGATTTCGTGAAGTTTATTTTAAAATTAGACATGGCCCCATTAGTGTGAAATTCTGAAAGGAGTACAGGGACGAACACCCTGGGGTTGGAGAGTGGGAATAGCAAGTCGAATAGCAAGCCGCATACCCGAGCACCTTGTGTTGGGAACCCCCTACGTCTATCCCCGTTCTGGGTTCTGGCGTATCGCTTCTATAAATGGTTCTAATGACAGAACAAACAAGAGGGGCGACAAGGGACATCCCTGTCTTGTTCCGTTAGTGATTGGGAATGATTCGGAGAGAGCACCATTAATACGGACCCTGGCCGAAGGTCCGGTGTACAGGGACGACACCCACATGAGCATGTGAGGTCCGAACCCCATGTGCTGCAGGACCTCCAGCATGAAGCCCCAGTCCAAACTGTCGAAGGTTGGAGGCCCTGGTATGATGTATACGGTTAAGTGCCCTGATAGTGCAGTCCCTTGCCTCCCGACCCGGGACAAAGCCCGTTTGGTCCGGATAGATTAGGTTTGGGAGGAATCTGTTAATTCTCAGTGCCAGAATTTTGGAAATTAACATCTGCGTTAAGCAGGGAAATAGGGCGATAGTTCGCACAGAAATCGTGGTCCTTACCGTGCTTCGGGATTCGGGAGATTGTAGCTGCCAGCGTTTGTGTGTGAAGTTGTGTGCCCTTTAAAAGATCGTTAAATGTCTGCACGAAATGTGGGCTAAGGATGTCCAGAAATGTTTTATAATAAGATGCCGGGAGGGCGTCCGGGCCCGGGCATTTGTTCATTTTCGTGTTCTTAAGCGCCCAAGCCACCTCCAGTGGGGAGATTGGGCGTTCAAGCGTTTCCGTGTCCTCTGTAGTCAGTTTGCGTTTTAAGTGCTTATCTAGGTACTGTCTAATCTCCCTGCGTTGTCGGTCCGCTCAGCCTGGGGATCGTGTGGGGTTGAGATGATACAGTTGAGTATAATAAGAAACAAACTCTTGTGCAATGCCTACCGGTAGGTATTGCGCTGTTCCTTTAGAGTCTTTTGGGTATGTAGAATTGCTTACGTCGAGCTCGTAAGGCTCTGGCCAAGTACTTGCCCGGTTTGTCCCCATGTTCGTAATAAAGTGCTTTAAGGTTGTTGAACGACCGATGGGCTTGAAGATTAAGGATAGCGTGGAGCTCTTGTCTCAATTTCGTCAGTTTAAGAAAATCAGTGGTGGCTAGTGAGGTTTTGTGGGCTTGTTCTAGAGTGGCAATCTGTGCATATAGTCGTGCAAGGTTCTCTGATTGTTGTTTTTTTAAGTTCGAGCAATGCCTGATAAAGTGACCTCTTACCACACATTTGTGTGCTTTCCAAACTGTGCTCAGAGGTACGTCAGGGGTGATATTGTGTTTAAAGTATTCTGTTAATTGGGTAACAGTGGAGTTCTTTAGTTCTTTGTCTGAGAGGATAGACTCGTTTAATCGCCAAGTTGTCTGTGCGGGTTTAGTTAACCCTGATTTGAACATGACTGTGAGGGGGGCATGATCGGACCACGTAATGGAACCATATACCGCGTGAAGTAAGGTTGGCAGGTGGTAATATTGTGTAAAAATGTAATCGGTGCGCGAGTACGAGTTGTGTGGGGCAGAGAAGAAGCTGTAGTCTCTGTCGGAGGGGTGTAATGCCCTCCAGACGTCAACTAATTGCCACTCGTGGAGCATTTTAATAATCTTCTGTGAGCAGTGTAAAGGGGACCGAGAATGGCCCGTGGATGTGTCGATTTGTGGGGTCATAGCGATGTTAAAATCCCCTCCCAATATCAGGAAACCTTCTTGGAATGGGCATAGGGCGGACAGCGCCGTAGCCAGACTTTTGTGCTGGTGGGTATTTGGTAAATACAAGTTGGCAAATGTGTATATCTGGTCAGCTATGGTGCCTTTCACGAACACATATCTCCCATCCCGGTCAGCCAAATGCTTCTTTTCTATGAAGGGCACATTTTTCGATATTAGAATAGCTGTACCCTTAACTTTAGCCTCTGAGGCATTGCTGTAATATCCTAATGGATAATATGAGTTGGTAAGTTTAGGGTGTGTCAGCGTTTTAAAATGGGTTTCTTGAAGAAATGCAATTGAGACTTTGTGAAATCTGAGGTCTCGTAACAAATGGGAGCGTTTCTCTGGAATATTTAGGCCTTTAACATTGAGGGAAAAAATTGTAAGATTCGCAGTGCTATAAGTTTTAGTGTTGGTGGGGTGGGCCATAGTGTGATATGTTGAGGAGGGGAGGTGAAAAGGGGGAGCGGGGGGGAGGGTATGAACTTGTGAAATAATCCAGCGACGTCTATTGGGGGGTGAGTAGGTTCCGGGTGCCAAATTAAAAGGGCACTACCCGGTAATTCCTAACACCTCGCAATATCTCCAGGACGTCAATAGGATTGGAGGGGTAGCGTCAGCCGTCTATACAGAACGGTCTCCCAAATCGCATTGTCTCCGTCACCTCCAATGAGGCTATCGATCAATATATAATCAATCTATGTCTCAGCCTTCCCAGTACTGAGTCAAAAAAGCATATATACATATATATAGGCGTGTATATATATATATATATATATTATATATTATACCGCAACAGTAATAACTGTTTCAACATTTGTAACATTCGAACTTTGTCTGCAACCACGAGCTGATCTAGCTCTCCTCGTGGGTGTAGAGAGGAACATATCTTATAACGTTTAACTAGCACACCTCGGTCTGCTGGGGCCCTATACATAGGTTAGCGGTTTCAGATCGGGCATCCTGATTATGTTAGCGTAATAAAGGGCATATAACCCGGATTCGTATCAAACATATCTATCACTGTAAAGAATTATTATCACTGCGGTGTTATATATTACATTTCTCATGGGAAGGGAACACACTGTGATATTTCTATCGGGGTATATATTTACAGATCTCCACTTCTCCGCATTCTACTCTACTAGGAAAGCACCAAGTTCTAATCTGCCCAATTTAGGGTCGTGATCACCATGTTGCGGCGGGGAGAGGTAGGTCAATACAACCTGCATCTGGAGGGGCTTGTCTGCCGTTGGTTGTCCCGGTCTTTAATAAGTCCTCTGTTCACTGCAAAGGAGGTCGTGTATGGTACTCGAGTTAACCTCTGGAGGGCTGAGTGTGATGAACCAGTCGACCTTCTTCCTTGACCAGATGCTCCAGTGGAAATCAGGTAGGTTCCCTCCATGCGGTGTCAAAAATATTATATAGTCCACGGTTAGTCCAGTGAGCGGGTGAGGAAATTGTGTATGAGTTCCTTAGGTAGCCGTCAGAGATCGAAGAACAGTATGAGCTGTTTCAGATCCGGAGGGCCCTCATGTCGAAAAAAAGGTGGCTCAGGATTGTGATGTCTAGTTCCCAATTATTCCTCTCTGTCTGTCGGCGTAAGACGGTGTGGAACCGTTCAGGTGCGTTGTGTATTTGGAGGGCCACGGTGTCTGGCGACCACCCTAGAGCGCTGCCTCTCGGTTGCGGGAGGCTCCAGTCGGGTATATCCATCCCAGGGAGCCCCAACTCCGCCAAGAATAAGGGGAGCTCCTGGTGGTAGCGCAAGATTTTGGTAGCGGAGCCGTCTCGCACGTGGAGTCTGAAGGGATGTCCCCAGTGGTATTGGATTCCATGTCTGTGGAGTTCTTGTGTCAGAGGGCGGAGGACCTTGCGGGCTTGGAGTGTTAGGTCTGAGAGGTCCTGGTAAAATGATATTTCGCTGTTCTCATAACGAAAAGTACCGCTTTCCCTCGCCTTTCGAAGAACTGTCTCTTTAAGGTGGTAGTCTGTCACGCAACAAATAATGTCGCGTGGCGGTGCCGATGGTGGGCCTCGCGGCCGTAAGGCCCGATGAACTCTGTCCATTCCAAATGGAGAGTCAGGCGGGCGGCTCAGCAGGGCGTTGCATATGTTAGCGGTCAGCAGGGCTGTGTCCTCTGGGTTGGGGGTCTGGGTCTCCGGGACCCCTCTGAGGCGAATATTGTGCCTCCTACCCCTGTTGTCTAAATCTTCGATCCTTCTTCGGTAGTCCGCTAGTACCATGGCCTGTTGTGCAACCGGACTAGTTACCTGTGAGACTCTTTGGGCCTGTTTGTCGAGCTCCACCTCCTGGGTCGCAATACGAGTTTCCACTCCTTTGAGGTCTGCTCTGAGTGCCGTGACCGCCTCTGTGACGGTAAGTTTCAGTTCCGCAATGAGCATACCAAAATCCTCTTTCCACGGAGCGGAGGAGAATATCTGACGGGCTATTGCCTTTGATGTCGGTTCATCGCATGGCATTGGTGGATTGGTTGCCAATAGGTCGTCAGAGGTTTGCGATTGTGATGGCGAGGAGGCCTCAGATGCCTTGTGGTCATCGCGTGGTTGCGAGGCCAAGTCCACCGGGGTTTGAAAGTACTCTCGTAGCAAGACAGACACTTGTCTCCTTCTGTTGCCTGGGGTCTCAGGCTCTCAGGGGGTCTTTTTATTTTTCCCCATGTTCACGGGAGATAGTGTTTTGCGGTCTTTTTAGTCTGGGAAGGAGACGAGCAACGCGTTTAGGCGGCCATCTCTGCTGACGGCCGGACACGCCCCCCCAATTTTCATATTTTTTTAATGATTCATAATCAGGGCTCGAGTCCTGCAGGAACGCGTGGGAACGGCGTTCCTGCACTTTTTTCATGACAGGAACGCCGTTCCCTTTGCTCCTGCAGGACCAGGGCAGCTGCCTCTTTTTTTTTATCCCGGCCCAAAAAAAAACTTCCTGTCATTGCCACCGGATTTGACAGCATATCATATCCGGTGGCATTTTCCCTCCTCCGTGCAGGAGGGAAGAAGACTGCACGGAGGAGCTGGACGGAGACAGGGAGCACCAAGGAGGTGGTGAGTACTTACCTCCTTGTTGCTCTCTGTCTCCGGTCTTCTCCTCCGTGCATCTTCCCCCCTGCACGGAGGAAGGAAGCTCCGGTCGTCACGTTTTTTTTTTTTTTTTAACTTTATTGAAGTCGCACCACCTCAATAAAGTAAAAAAAAAAAAAAACGCCCTGTCATATAGAGGGGCAAAATCCAGAGGGGCAAAATCCAGAGGGGCAAAATCCTGGCATAGAGAGGCAAAATCCTGACATAGAGGGGCAAAATCCTGGCATATAGAGGGGCAAAATCCTAGAATAGAGGGGCAAAATCCTGGCATATAGAGGGGCAGAATCCTGGCATATAGAGGGGCAGAATCCTGGAATAGAGGGGCAAAATCCTGACATAGAGGGGCAAAATCCTGACATAGATGGGCAAAATCCTGGCACATAGAGGGGCAAAATCCTGGAATAGAGGGGCAAAATCCTGACATAGAGGGGCAGAATCCTGGCATAGAGGGGCAAAATGCACTGAATTTTCGGTGAAATATATATTTGGGGGGGGGGGGGGGGGTCGCAGTGGATTTTGTGTGAGTTCCCACACTTTTTTTCCCAGGACTTGACCCCTGTTCACAATTAATAACTCATATTCATATTTTTATGGTTATTAATATCTGACAATTTGCCCCCAAACCAATTTCTCTCAATTTGTAGAGTAACCTTTTGCCTGGAACTGTATCAAATGTAGCAAAGTCTAAATAAATTGCATCAACTGCCACGCCTAGTCCTTTCTTTCACTAAACCATGTTGACTTTTACTAATTATATTCTGATTCAAGATGTATTCTTGAGTGTACACCTTTAGCAATCCTTCAAATAATTCCCCCCCACTACAGGTATCAAACTTACTGGCCTATAATTACACGGCAGAGATTTTGTCCTTCCGGCTTCATCATAAAAGTCCTGGTGGAAGTGCGGGGCAGCAGCGGGGGATGTCTGCGCGTATCGTGCAGACATCCTCCGGCTGCCTCCACTGGAGACCAGGGAGATTTGGGCAGCCGGGGGATCGTGCAGACATCCTCCATGCTGCCTGACACTTCCGTCTATTATGATGGACCAGCTGTCCGTCATAATAGACGGAAGTGTGGGGCAGCAGGGAGAATGTCTGCGCGTATCGTGCAGACATCCCCCGGCTGCCCCCACTAGCCACCAGGGAGAGACAAGGTGAGGGGGGGGGGGGGGGGAGAGAAACAAGGGGAGGGAGGGGGGGAGACAGAGACAAGGGGAGGTGGGAGAGACAAGGGAAGGGGGGAAGAGACAAGGGGAGTGGGTAGACAGAGAGACACAAAGGGGGGAGAGAGAGAGAGACACAAAGGAAGGGAGAGAGAGAGAGACACAAAGGGAGGGGAGAGAGAGAAAGGGAGGGAGGGGGAGAGAGAGAAAACGTTGAGAGAGGGGGAGAGAGATAACACTGGGGGGAGAGACAGACAACACTAAGGGGTTTACATTTGTTTGTGGTGTCCCCTTCTTATGACATCAGCTTGTGGCTAAATATCCAAACTACACATTTCAAATAGAAAATGAGTTAATTTGCATATCAAGCTGCAGGTGATGTCATAAAAAGGGGACACCACAGACACATCTAAAACATTATTCTCTTATTTTATGCATTTGCTTGCAATTTTGCTCATAAAAAAATATTTTCATCATGTTTTATTATCTACATTTACAGTGTAGGCAATATTTAGGGTGACATTTAATAAAGCACCATCCCAGGGAAACAAAACATACCAACAGATAACAAGTTACACATGCCAATACAAATGCTGAGTAGGCCCAACATATCTTCTTAGTAATTTACATGTATGTGATTTTATCATACTACGTAGAGAACATACACACTGAACCTCATTCACAGGATGAGGAACATGTTCCAAATACCATAGCAATTTCTTCATGAGAATAATATACCTTTTGCTGTTTTAAATCACACCCTGTGTTTCCCTTACTGTTACTGGTCTACAGAACCTAGAGACATGGAATAGATGGCATGTGATCCGTAAACACTATGAGTCCCTGGTGACAGGGAGTGCGAGACACCGTCTGTCCAATTAGAGGAGTATCCGTTCATGCACAGGTGAGTGCCATTGATCCCAGATGCTGCACCATCTACTTTCCTGGCTATTTTGTTCAGTCCTAGCACGCCAAGCTTAATGTACAGGGTGTGTGAATAATTTATAGAGTGAGCCCAGACTGCGGAGCTTTCTCCTGCCGTATGCACTGCATCTGGACGGATCACGCTCTGCAGACACAAAGCCAAGCAGGATTGAATGCACAGCGGGCTCCAGTCCCATTCTTGGTCTCTTAGCTCTGGATCAAGGTGTCAGACGTCACATCAATTCCAGTAGAGGCACAGATATGAAATCTTCCAGATATTCACTGTTAAAATTAACTATTACTCGTGCTGTTATATTTTATGTAAATAATTCATTTGCTATTTTCTTTACGTATTATGCTTTGTGTCATCACAGACACAGTGATGCCTCAGTTCAGGCAAGCTTCCTGAAATTAAAACTATTCAAAATGGCATCTCAGATTTTACGTAAACTTCTAAAGAACCCCGTGTAATTCGGGGCAAAAGGGAAATCATTACCGCACAAGGTTCCACTTTAGCTGCCGCCAAGTCTCATAGTACTTTTACCTCATCAGCCCTCTAGTTGTGAAGCTGCGTGTTGGTCATTTCTGCACATGAAATTAATGCCATTGTTGACCTTATTTGCATATCCCTACCCAGAATCCCTTGTGGCACTATATACTGAGATTTCTGGGGGGGGGGGGGGGGGGAGAATATATAAATAATGCTCTACTGTCTACCATTGGGATAGATTGATCTGAGGTGTGGCCATGAAAACAGAGGTATGGTCATGCAAAATGGAAGCATGGTCGTTCCAACAATGGGCATGTCCAGCAAATATCAGCATGTGATCCCCTCAAAATGCTTTAGCAGATATCTGCTGCAGTAGATCCAACAAGGCTGGGAGGCAAGTTGTGTCTGGTACAGACCAATATGCAACTCAAACATTAAATATTGTTACAAAATTGATCTAAATATGATGAAGTTATTTCATAAAATCAGTATAATAGCTGCTGTGTCTCTGTGTTTTTTTTTGGGGGGATTAAGATGGAAGAAAACACAAGCAGATAATCATTGCACGAAGAACACAACTGTTAGTAATTTCATGGGGGTAGGTAAATGGGTCCTGAAAGACTGTGTAATGTTAACTACTCCCACTCAATATTAAAGTACAATTAATAAATAGAGGACACAACAAGCCACACATTGAACTGAAAGAGATTCATGGCAAGAGGCCAGTAGCACAAAATACACGATTGTCTGGGCTCTTATTAAGTGAAACAAAATAGAAGGCAATTTTCTAGGACATTCATCACATTATTAACGTCTCTTGTGTATTTGCAGAAGTTGGTTCAGGGATGGAGCATCTGACTACACTGTATAACTCCAACATTTCCAACTTATTTTATCAGACTTTATAAAGCAGGATAATGTTTTTGCAGCAGTGTGCAGTTTAAACCGTGTTGATATTATGAATATAAAGAATAACACTTGGCCTATATATTGTGTTAGCAGAGTTGCAAGCAAATTCACATGTATGGTAGAATTTTTTCAGCTCGGTGGGCAGCCGATGGCGAAATATTCTGGTAGGTCAGTCCAGCACTTCATCTAACCCTAATACCGGCATATTGACACATATGTTTAAGGCACATGTCAAGAGTAGAATATTTTAAATATATATGGACACAGTATATGTCGTATTGTACACAAAATCTTGGTCAGGCTTCAACTATTAATATAGAAACAAACTGGAGATTTATTACCACATCATATTAGCCCACCACTGCTGTCCACGTGAAATAGTTTGGAGAGTTTAAGCTCCGGGTAAAATATAGAATTTGGACACACCAATATTGAAATACTCTGATGTATGGGCATGTGATCATTACTAGGAGTGCTTCATAAAAGAAACCAAATAATATGATGGCTCTCTATATATAAACATGACAGTGGTATGCCAGATAATACATCCCCCCACACCAATAAACGACACAGACACAGGAGTGGCTAGAAAGGTCGCAGGATTTATTTATCAGAAAATAAATGCTGCAAGATCAAACTAACAGCTTAAGATAGCTGTAACCATAAACAGGTAATAATATACTGACCAAATGTTTAATAACAACCGAGTATCAATAAACCATAATAAACCGAGTATCAATAAACAGTAACCATAGTAATATAAGCATTACTTATCACGAATGTATAAGCGGTAACGTGTCACTTATCCCAGCCCACCTAGGATACGGCCCCCGAGGATCTGGTGTAAGCGTAATCCATGTCCTTGCAGCTACTGGCGTCGATATTATGCACAGTAGCCATACTTCCCTCTCCCAGGGACGAGCCAATGGGGAGCCCGTGCAGATAGCTCCCACAGCTACTTGCCATCATTTTTTCAAACAGGAAGTTTGTCTGTAATGCATAACAATATATGGCTCAAGCCCAGTCCCTTATTGAGATACTAACCACCCCTTGCTGTGCTCTTACTGGTCACAGGATATGATTGACAAGGTGTGTTGTGATGACTGACAACCCCTGTCATGATGGCCTTTTATATATTCTTTATTCCAGGCCAATACTATAATGTGCTGTTGTAAATGCCAATGTGTACATAGGATAATAGCATCAGCCCTGTCTCTTATATGCTGAATTGACACACTGCTTAATAATGTTTTTCATCAATAAAAATACTATATTATTAATCATCTATAGTATAAAATGAAATATAAAAATAATTGCTGAAGCCATTGTGTTTGAAAAGACCGGAGTGTCCAGTTTCTCTCTCACAGCACAAGTACATCCCCTTCCCTTTATTCCGGAGAATAGAGTCCCAGTGGGATAATGCTGTGTACAGTGGGGTGTGGCACTGATCATCGCGTGATTTAATCCTTCCTCTTCAGCAGACAGATAAGGGCCAGGCATTACAGCAAGTTACGTCTGCAGTGTGGATAATGATCTAGATTCTGCTACACAAACAGTGAATTGATTCATCATTTAATGATTGATCATTTAATGTCAGATACTGTGAAAATTGGGGATCTTTTTTTTCTTATAGAATCTGGCTTTTGTAGGTAACCTCTGTAGGTGGTGTGAAGAACATGATATCTGCAGGATCTTGGTTATTCTTAGCACTGCTTCACTGAAGATCCTGAAAATATAACATCTTATGAATGTTTAATTAGCTCTGCATGCAGCGGTGAACATTTGTTTTAGCTCTCTATATATTTATATATTTTCTTAGAGGCTCATACTGGCTTAACCTACAAAGAAAGGGAAACATTACATTTAATGATTTAAAAATGCTTGTTTGTATATACATACTGTATATCCATCTTTATAATAATGGACATTTTAATGACACAGTTTCCAAATATTTGAAACTGAAAAAAACATCATTAGCACCACATTAATGCCAGCGACATTTTTTTATGTTTAAAAGTAACATTTGAATTAATGGATCGCCAGCTGTGACAAAGGGAAGTAAGCAGTGGTGGAATTCAAAAAATGTAGTAACCAGTTCCGACTTTCAAGCATGGTGTAATATGTTTTTCTCTTATCTCAAACAAAATAAAATAGAAACGACTTGCTTTTTGCTAAACAGAATTTTTTTTTCTACAATTTATATGTAGAGTATAAATATGCCAGGATTTAGCCATTTAATATGCCAGGATTTTGCCACCCAGTATGCAAGGATGTTGGCCCTTAATATGCCAGGATTTAGCCATTTAATATGCCAGGATTTAGCCCCTCAATGTGCCAGGATTTAGCCATTTAATATGCCAGGATTTTGCCACCCAATATGCCAGAATTTTGCCCCTTAATATGCCAGGATTTAGCCATTTAATATGCCAGGATTTAGCCCCTCAATATGCCAGGATTTAGCCACCCAATATGCCAGGATTTAGCCACCCAATATGCCAGGATTTTGCCCCTCAATATTTGCCAACCAATATGCCAGGATTTGCTTGTTTAATGCCACCCTGACCCTCCTCACCCTTCCCCAGTATTTACCTCCTTGTTGCATTCATGGAGGAGAGCATTTGTGAGGTCAGGCACTGATGTTGGATGAGAAGACCAGGCTCGTAATCTTCTATCTAGTTCATCCCTTAGGTGTTTGAAGAGGCTAAGGTCAGAGCTCTGTGCTGGCCAGTCAAGTTCTTCCACACCAAACTCATCCAACCATGTCTTTATGGACCTTGCTTTATGCACTGAGGCACAGTGATGCAGGAATAGAAAATGTCCTTCCCAAAAATGTTCCCACAAAGTTGGAAGAATAACATTGTCCAAAATGTCTTGGTATGCTGAAGCATTAGGATTTCCCTTCACTGGAGGTAAAGGACTTAGACCAACTCCTAAAAAACAGACCCATACCATTGCCCCTCCTCAACCAAACTTTGCAGTTGGCTAAATGCAGTCAGGCAGGTAACATTCTAATGGCATCCGCCAAACCCAGAGTGGGCAAACAGTGAAGTATCCACATAATAATCCGCTTCCATTGCTCCAGACTCCAGTGGGGGCGTGCTTTACACCACACGATTCAACACTTGGCAATGTAGCTGTAGATGTGCTGCTCGGCCACAGAAACCCATTCCCACCGTTTTTGTGCTGATATTAATGCCAGTGGAAGTTTGGCACTCTTCAGCTATGGAATCAGCAGAGCATTGGCGACTTTTATGCACTCGGTGACCCCACTCTGTCACTTTACGTGGTCTTCCGCTTCGTGGCTGCTGTTCCTAAACACTTCCACTTTCCAATAATACCACTTACAATTGATTTTGAAATATTTAGCAGGGATGGTATCCTGTCACAGTACCACACTTGAATTCACTGAGATGTTGAGAACAACCCATTTTTCACAAATGTTTGTAAATGCAGACTGCATGGCTAAGTGCTTGATCTTATACACCTGTGGCAATAACATATACAATATTATAATAAAATAATCAACACATATAAATGCACATTATTAATGTACGTATGTAAATATAGAGTTATAAAATACTTATGACATAAAACCAAAATGAATTAATACTTAAATAAATATACCATATTTAGTACGTTATACAAATATATGTTAAAAAAAAGTACAATTCAAACCAACATACGTATCCCAAACCCCACATAGTAACCCAAAAAAAGTTATAGAATGGCTACATATATATTTGTATAAACATTTACATATATTATTTAACACTCCATCATAACAGCTCTTTGGTATAACAGTACTGGTGATGTCATGCCAACTATAGGTATGTATGAGAATCACTATGCAGTGGCGTGTATACCACCATGCCATGTGGTAAGAGTGCCACGCGGCCCTCTGACCATGTGGCACGCAGCACATGATTCCAGCAGTGCAGTACTCCCCCACTGTCCACATAACAACTTTGTCCAGTGTCCAGTGACCTAATAGCCAAATAGGTCGAATTCAGACCAATTCGGGGCTATCTGAATAGACCCCATAATAAACACAGTGGTGACACAGCAGACTGACACACTGGTCCCTTTTAGGAATTAGTGTTTTTGAGTGGTGTGTCCCTCGGGATGTGCACAGACACCACAGACCTGTTACTCTGCATTAAACCTCAACATTCATGAGTTGTCTTTGTTGTCATGTCTTAGACAGACTAGACTCTTGCCTAGCGTTTCCCTGATGCATTGTGTTGGTAGTAGTGCTCCTCATTCTAATTAAGATATTCTTATTTTTAACCAAATTACCTACTTACTTAACATTCCATGCCCACTCTTTTGCCTAACTCCCATCCACAAATCTTTTTATTTTATTTAAATCACCTGTAATTTCTCTGCTTGTAAAATAAACATTCATCCTCTATATGAAGACATCTCAGACCATCAGTGAACGACAGGTCACATCAATACCCCAGGTTTTTTTTGTGTAGTGGGGTCATCATCTGCCACAAAAATGAAATAGTTATGAACACACATGTCCTAGTATGCAGCCAGTCCAGGCAGTGCTGTACTCCTTTTTCCAAATCGGTTTAAAACTTTAGTTTCTAGGTTTCAAAATGTGGCCCACCCAGATGCCGATACTCTTTCATAATCAAAATTTCATAATCCCACATCTCATTTTAACAGTAAAGAATTGAGTGGGTTGTAATTCAGAAAGAGTTGGAGGGCCGCAGTTGCACACCTATGTGTTAGTGTAATAATATGCATTAAGGGGGCTCACTGGCAGGGTAGGGCAAAGTGTCCATACAAGGACACCAATGTCCATGGAAATGTATGTGAAGGACCATAGAACATGATTATATTGTCCATCACTGGTCACAAGTCCAGTAAATGTCCACCATGTCATGTCCACCATTGGTGTCCACCATTGGTCCCTATCCCTGCTCATTGAGACTGTGATGCCAATGTGTTTTAATTCTCCCATGATAGAAGACCTTGTTTAGCTGTTATTGTTACTAGGTAGGCTTGCAACTCATCAGGCCAGCTTTGTGGTCACATGAAAGAAAATAGCAGAAAATGAGATACAAATAACACAAAATTATCAAATTGTGCAGTCTCTTTTCGGTTTACTTTATATAGCATTACCATAAATGTTAACAGCACCAGATTTACACCACAATCCAGACACAACAACCACAAGTGACACTTCTAGAAGTAGAACTGTTTGAGGTACATGTGTAGAGTATTATTTCACTATATCTCTTGACATGCATCTTAACATGCCCAGTGTGTATTACGGGAAATCCAATGCTGAATTAATAGAAATGATACATTGGATCAGAATCATGATAATAATGACAATTTTCAGTTTTAATTCCTTGCACATAACTTATATCATGGCTTCCAAAAATAAGCAGCCGGTTGACTCATTGTAGATCATTCTGTGAATTACTCTGGTCGCTGCTTTTAAAAACACTGTATTACACATACTGTGAACACATCATTATTACTAGGTACAATCTGCAGCCCCATGTGTTATTTGTGCAGCTGCACTCAGTCATTTCAGTAACACTAATAAAGATTAGCGGGTCTCTGTGACTCTGTATATCTGGAAGCCTTGGTGAACCACGGCGTCTAAATAAAAAGGGAAATGATATTTAAAAGTACAACCATCTGGCTTACCATGCAGTCTGCTTTCTGTGCTCTAGGTTCATTATCAGCACATACCCCTCTGTTTGTCATCAGCTAATTATACTTGACTAATGATAATTATATGTTCCTACTTTTCAAAAATATCTGCAAATGGCCAACAACCTGTAAATATTTTATCCTATTTTTTGTTCTTTAAATTGAACAAAACTAGTATTAACCATTTAAGTTAATCATCAAAAGAGATAATGAGGCCTACTCACTAAAAGGTGCATTGTAGGTGAGGTGAATATTTAAATTTCACTCATTGAATTATACATTGTGCTGGGCCAGACCAGGTCAGCGTCTCCTGCTGGAAGAGTTCAGATGGTCATGTAGTTACATCTTTAAAAAAACTCTGAGCAATTTTTATTTTTTTATGTTTTACAGAACAATGGCGCTCTTACTGAGTGCAGGTAAAACACGAATTACACACTAATTAACTACTACGCATTCCTATACAACAGCAGCCAAACTACCCCACCGCAGCGTTAATGGAAAAAACCAAACAATGGGCAATCAACATACAATCCCCTCTTTACCAGCTATACAGACAGGACTACAACATTCAGATCCCCATTCAACTGCATGGGGCCAATATAAGCTCCAAATAAATCCCACGTGTGGCAGGAAAATAACATGGTCCCTTGAAGGACTTTAAAACCAGGGAACCAGAGAAAACAACTGCACTCTAATTCCATATTCTTATATATTACACTCCCTTTCCAATGCTTAGCGGATGGGATCAATAGGAAACTTCTTGGTTATAGATGGGCTTAATGGCCCCCACACTTTCATTACCCCTATAATATAAAGACAATGTCGAGGGGGCTTTTGGCCAATGGGGATAATGTAATTGAGTCCAATGTCACAAATATGTTTGTTTTTTAGTAGCGTTTTCCTCTACTCCCCTGTTCATTAAATAGTTTCTAAACCCATTCCCAGTGCATGTTCCAGGTTCCTCTCCTGGTACTAATAGATTTATTGAGTTATAGTTTTAGCGGAAGTCTGCAGACAGGAAAATGTAATGGTGTCAATTCTGCAAGAAGGAAAGAGGAAGCGAGATCATAATTAGCTCGGAATGTGCTGAAAGAATTTCTGGAGAAATGGAAGAATCCAGGAGACGCATGGGAAAGGGGAACATATACTGTGTAAGTTAAAACGTGGCTCTTTATAGTCGTGAGAGATTTTGAGACTTCTTACCATGTCCATATAGTCTACAAGCTCTCCATCTGTATTTACCTGTCATGCTCTGCCAGATTATAATGGTCTAAATGGCTCTCAACAGGCCCAATAAAAGCCTCTATGCTTTTTATGAAATGGCTTTTGGATGTGGCCATGAGCAGGACAAGTCCACAAATGTTCTAGTGATAGACATCTTCTGCTTCCATGATAGTTGCATAAGTGAAAATGGCAGTGGCCAGAGTGTGAAGATAAAATGGCATGTGCATTGTAAGATACATCCCATGTTATGCAGCCTCCAAGTTTCAAGGTGAACAAAGCAAAGTTATTTACACAAATCAGTAAGTACAATTCGAGACAGAACAGCTTTTTGTCTTTAATTGGTGGGATAAGTGGTGGAAATGACTGTGGAAAATTAAGATTAAGATTTAAACCTTGAAAATGATAAATTATGTTGTAAATTCTGGAACACAATGCACCAAAATGTCATATTCACTTGGTATTCCTCCAGCAAATTGGGAAGCCAGGGTCAGTGCTTGGAAGGTAGAGTGGCATAGTGCTGCACATGCACAGTAAGTAGTCTCTGGTGTCCTAAACATCCTATTGACCTGTTCTATATCTTTCCAAACTGAGCACCATTTTTTGCAAAGTCAAAAGTAGAACATTTCTGGCAGGAGTTTTGTATAAATGGATTCCTAATATATCTCTAGGCTGCCGTATTCCTGGTTCATTTTATTATCGTACTCATAGTTGCCATTCCTGACATTAAATGAGAGTAAAAGGAAAACATTTGTTTTTCCTATGTTGACATAAACTTGTAGTTGAGTCAAATACTTTTAGAATTTTCTTCCTATGATTTATTATTGCAGAGAATATAACTTTTACTGCATAATTTTCTTCTAGTTGGTGGGCTTCAAATGACAGATTGTGGAAACAGTTTGTCGATTAATAGTATTGCTCTTCCAGTGGCCCCTCCATATGTCAATATTTACCAGCTGTTGGTATAGCAGCACTTCAAAAGATATTTAACTTTTTCATATAATATACATTGTAAAGGTTCTTTGAGATGCAGATGTGTCTGTGAGTTCAAGCTGTATATAGTAAAACTGTAAGCATGTAGTATTTTACTAAGCAAGTAGCAGTAGAATAACTGTTCTGAAATAAGTGCTTAAATAAATGTTAGTATTTTGTGAAAGGTTAACGGACTGTCAGGTGCGCCAAATGCATCTTCCAAATGTTAATGCATATGAATGTTCTTTCAAAGTACTTTAAAATGCATGTTTTACATTTTGCATGACTGAAAATATAAAATATGTACAGTCAGATGAATTTGTGAAATTACAGCAGTTCGTAAGAAAGTAAGACAGCCCACACTAGCTAAGTAAAAGTCACACTGGAAAAAAAAAAGCATGTGCACTATGCAAGCAGTAGTCTTCAACTTGCACCAATGTGTTTGTGGACTATACTGTCCCTTTAAGAGATCCTACTGTGTACAAGAGCAAGCTTGTTACATTCCACACAATGTATTGTATTCCAGCAACACAGGAAGTGACTAAATTAAACAAAACGTTATATGCTCAATGTCTATATAATCCGTGCTGCAGAGTAATCATGGGGGGAGGGCTTGAATAAAATATTAATGATTGCATCAAATCACAATGAAAAAAAGTCTGTGCACTATACAAGCAGTAGTGTTCAATATGTGCCGAAGTGAGTTTGGGGACTAGACTGTGCCTTTAACCTTAGATTTAGGCGACGCCAAAGTTTTCGTTATCAAGGAGCAGACATCTTTGGTCAGTAGCTCTTCCTTCATCTGTCTCAAGATTCTAAACAACATATCTACCTCCAGATAGAGCTTTACAAGCAAATAGGGCTTAATAAGGTACTTAAGTTGTATTATTTCAGTAAAGTATTTCTATTTAAAATGCCTACACTTGATGCAATCCTTCAGTTAAACATAACATATTTTTTAGCAGTAACAGTGGTACTTTAAAACCAAAAATGGATCCAACTATTAATATGTAAAATTCTGTATTCTAGATATGTTTAACTGAATCACAAACATTACCGTATTTGCTAAAATATAAGACGAGGATTTTTTCAGAGCAAATGCTCTGGAAAAAGTCCCCTCGTCTTACATTCGAGGTCGTTTTATAATCTGACCTCAAATCGAGGTCACATTATAAGACATGGATCCAGGTCCCCAGCAGAGCTGCAGGGGACCTGGATCCCCCTTGCTAACAGTCCCCTGCTGCCGCCCGACACGACCGCCGGGACTTCTATGATGAAGCCGGGTCCTTCCGGCTTCATCATAAAAGTCACGGCGGAAGTGCCGGGCAGCAGCAGAGTAACAAGGGGAGAGAGGGGGGAAGAGACAGAGACAAGGGGACCGAGGGGGGGAAGAGAGAGACAAGAGGAGCGAGGGGGGAGTCAAAGTGAGGGGAAGAGAGAGACAACACTAAGGGGGAGAGAGACAAAGCTGGGGGCAGGGGAAGGATAGAGGCTGCATTGGCACATAAAAGGAAATAAAAACAAGAAATGCATTTTTTGATATCATAATTTTTTATTAAAAAAGCAATTTACATGTGAATATATACAAGTTGAACTTTTTTCCTATAGGGTAGTCTTATATTCAGGCTTTTTGTTTTTTTTCCTAAAGGAATATCCAAAGTTTGGGGGGTTGTCTTATAATCAGGGTCGTCTTATAATCGAGAAAATACAATAAGTTTGCAGCTTTCCACTCAGCTCTCCAGTGTTTGGCTGGTGACTGAGAAAAAAAATAAAAGCACCAATCAAAGTGTCTCAAACGGTAACTGTAATTGCAATGTGGGTGTGGTACACAGGAGCACTACCTACTTTTAACAGTAGAGTTGTGGTCTCAATACCCAGTTCAATCAATGAACGAATGACATGAAGTCTCCTAATGTATGGCTAAAAATATCTTTTTAGTTCCAATAAAAGAAGTGAAAGTTAGTGGTTCTTTAAATAAATACTTGTGCTATCAACAATATTCATGGCAATTCCCTCACTGCTATATAAAAAAAAGGCTAAATAGCTCCTTTGTCTATGCTATTCTCTCCCATCTGCACATGAAGGAATCTTTTCATCATTGTTCCATGCACCTGTTAGCTGTTGGCATTTACAGGCATTACACTGAAACCAAACAATGGACAATATTTTATCCAAAAGTGGTGCTTATGTATTATATAGTATACACACTAAGCACATGGAATTTTTCTAGTGAATTATTCTGTGCAATGCAATTTACAGTTATGAACATTCCCACACAGTATTGTAAAAATTAAAATATAATCATATATATTCCATTATAGGTTTACATTTCGAACTTTACTCCAGAGATCCTAAATAATTATGGCAAAAAATATTTGACAAATCCGGGTCTCTTGGCATGTATAGGAAGAGAGTCAAATGTTTAAAAATAAATATTTTTACTTTTTAAAGGGACTTTTCAACTTGTTTAACTCTTAAACAATACATGTCCCAGTCTTTAAAAGTAAACCCGAAGTGTATCTTAATAGATACACGGGGCTTACTATCTGCCCCGCTCTAACAGCCGAATGCAAGGGTCTCTCGCTAATAGCGCAGAGAGACCATCGTTTTTGCATGGCATCATCTGGAGGGACCTATTTAACGTCCCCCCCTGCTGATCCCATGCAACAATGAGGGGCTCTCCCTGCGTTAGCAGAGAGAGACAGTCGACGACCAGACGGCTGCCTGCTTCCTATGGAAGCATGGCAGCTGTTGGTCAGAGGATAAACTGGCGAGTTTTTATTGCCCAAACAATAGCTAGTTTAAGCTATTTAGATTAATAAGCCTACGTGGGGAAACATGGCAGTGCCGGATTGGCTGCAGATATCCCCTGCACTCCTTATACATGATCCCCATCAAGAGCTGCAGTCGCTGCCTTGTGTGTTGGAGGAGAGGAAGGGGTTTTCAACCCTGCAGCCTCATGCGCTGAGCTGTGCCTGGGGGATGTCAGATATGAGTAGGCACACATGGGCTGAGGGAGCTTGAGTGACAAAATATGTGCTCTGTGGTGAAAATCAAAGAGGGAAACAGTTCTTCAAACTACAGAAGAAAGGCAAGTATTTTAAAACAAGAACAAGGTTATTTGACAATCAAGAGTAGTAAACACTGATTTGAGTACTGAAAATTTTGCAAAAAAAGGTCTATCTGGAACAACACCTTTAAAAGACATATCTAGCCTGAAAAAATATTTCGTTTTAGCTTTTGAAATATTTATCTTTAAACTTGGCAGGGTTTCTCCAAGGGATTAAACTTCCTTCATCAAGTTTAATTTACACTCTGTGGGCTTCTATAGAGATGCATGCCGATACCCATTATGAGTCAGCTCAACGTCATAGATTGGATATCCTTAATATGTCTCTATCAAAGTACCCGCCTGCTAATGTAATACCAGAAAATACACATTGTTGAAGTGAAATGTTCATTGAGGTGTCAGTCTTGAATTATGCTGGTGTCCAACAAATTGGACCCACGTTTAGGGAAGAAAGTGCTAAGAAAGCAAAAATCTTAGTCATAAATTAAAAAACCCCTACTGTACAGGAAATGGATGTTTTAGACATGTTTAAATACATAAAGGGAATCAACACAGTAAAGGAAGAGAGTATATTTAAAAGAAGAAAAACTACCACAACTAGAGGACATAGTCTTAAATTAGAGGGGCAACGATTTAAAAGTAATATCAGGAAGTATTACTTTACTGAGAGGGTAGTGGATGTATGGAATAGCCTGCCAACAGAAGTGGTAGAGGTAAACACAGTCAAGGATTTTAAGCATGCGTGGGATAGACACAAGGCTATCCTAGCTATAAGACCGGGAACGGGGGACTAATAAAAGTACTAAAAAAAAAAAAAAATTGGGCAGACTAGATGGACCGAATGGTTCTTATCTGCCGACACATTCTATGTTTCTATGTTTCTATGTTTCTATGTTTAGTATTTTTCTATCTAAGAGAAAATTACATTCTGGATAATCTACCACATTTTATAATGCTAGTGGTATTTACCATATTTGTTCGAATAAAAGACGACCCTGATTATAAGACGACCCCCAATACTAAAAGCCTGAATATAAGACTACCCTATATGAAAAAAGTTTCACTTGTATATATTCACATGTAAATTGCTTTTTCATATTTAATTAAAAAATTATGATATATAAAAAATGTATTTCTTGTTTATTTACCTTTATGTGCCAATGCTGCCTCCTACCCCCCAGACTTGCCCAATGCTCCCCTACCCTCCCCCAATGGTGTCTGTCTCTCTCCCCCACCCTCCCCAACGTTGTCTGTCTCTCTCTCCCCCTCCCCCCAACGTTGTCTGTCTCTGTCTCCTCCCTTCCCCCAACGTTGTCTGTCTCTGTCTCCCCCCTTTGGTCTGTTGAGTCTACCCTGATCTGCGGGTTTCCAGTTAGATAACTAGTTAGTGAGTTTTACTTGGGATTTACCACCTAGACATGTTACACTCACCATTTCTCAGTTGAGCCAAAATCTAGTGCCGTTCTCTCTGGATTCTATTCACTAAAAAGGTGAGTTGAGGTGAGATGAACATTTAATCTCGCCAATTTAGCTATACATTGTCAGGGTATTTTAATACATTTCATACTATGGGGGGGACAAAATGGACTCATATTCTGATATTAAGAAGAACCTTTAATTGACCTCTGTGTTTCAGACTTCTGCTTGTTACTTAGTATCATTGTCCAACCTTCAGTGATGTTTGGGTAAGACTTTAAGAAGACAATGGGTCAATTTAAGTTAGCTATCTTGATAAACAAAGGCCTGGTTTTATGATGGGAAACCCAAATAGATACCTAGCCATCCTCAGAGAGCTCTGTCTGAGAAGTGTATATACCAGGTGTTCAAATAGAAACCTGAGATATCTTACTAGCACATTCTTAGAAAGAATGAATTAAGATTTGGCCTGCTAACATATGGTAACTAATAAAAACATATATAGCTATATATACATATATATTTATATCCATACAGGGAGTGCAGAATTATTAGGCAAATGAGTATTTTGACCACATCATCCTCTTTATGCATGTTGTCTTACTCCAAGCTGTATAGGCTCGAAAGCCTACTACCAATTAAGCATATTAGGTGATGTGCATCTCTGTAATGAGAAGGGGTGTGGTCTAATGACATCAACACCCTATATCAGGTGTGCATAATTATTAGGCAACTTCCTTTCCTTTGGCAAAATGGGTCAAAAGAAGGACTTGACATGTTCAGAAAATATCAAAAATAGTGAGATATCTTGCAGAGGGATGCAGCACTCTTAAAATTGCAAAGCTTCTGAAGCGTGATCATCGAACAATCAAGCATTTCATTCAAAATAGTCAACAGGGTCGCAAGAAGCGTGTGGAAAAACCAAGGTGCAAAATAACTGCCCATGAACTGAGAAAAGTCAAGCGTGCAGCTGCCACGATGTCACTTGCCACCAGTTTGGCCATATTTCAGAGCTGCAACATCACTGGAGTGCCCAAAAGCACAAGGTGTGCAATACTCAGAGACATGGCCAAGGTAAGAAAGGCTGAAAGACGACCACCACTGAACAAGACACACAAGCTGAAACGTCAAGACTGGGCCAAGAAATATCTCAAGACTGATTTTTCTAAGGTTTTATGGACTGATGAAATGAGAGTGAGTCTTGATGGGCCAGATGGATGGGCCCGTGGCTGGATTGGTAAAGGGCAGAGAGCTCCAGTCCGACTCAGACGCCAGCAAGGTGGAGGTGGAGTACTGGTTTGGGCTGGTATGATCAAAGATGAGCTTGTGGGGCCTTTTCGGGTTGAGGATGGAGTCAAGCTCAACTCCCAGTTCTACTGCCAGTTCCTGGAAGACACCTTCTTCAAGCAGTGGTACAGGAAGAAGTCTGCATCCTTCAAGAAAAACATGATTTTCATGCAGGACAATGCTCCATCACACACGTCCAAGTACTCCACAGCGTGGCTGGCAAGAAAGGGTATAAAAGAAGAAAATCTAATGACATGGCCTCCTTGTTCACCTGATCTGAACCCCATTGAGAACCTGTGGTCCATCATCAAATGTGAGATTTACAAGGAGGGAAAACAGTAAACCTCTCTGAACAGTGTCTGGGAGGCTGTGGTTGCTGTTGCACTAAAACTAAAAACAAACTAAAAACTACTTCCAAAAATATTCAGCTTTGATATTAATGAGTTTTTTGGGTTCATTGAGAACATGGTTGTTGTTCAATAATAAAATTAATCCTCAAAAATACAACTTGCCTAATAATTCTGCACTCCCTGTATGGAATGGCAGGTGCATTGGTACATGTATGGTTGTATAAATGCATAGATAGATATTCTGTGTTTTATTGATAAGATGCACACTTTGATGTCTATCTATATTAATTCATTACAGTTACCATGCCTTAACCCCTTAGTGACATGACTTTTTTGGCTTGTCCGACGCTTGGTGACATGGGCTGTTTTAACATTTCTGAGGTGTTTGTGTTTTGCTGTAATTTATTTCTGTCTCATTTAGTGTACCCGCACAAACTATATATCGTTTTTATCGTTATAAGAAGGGCTTTCTTTTGATACCATTATTTTGATAATATCATATAATTTGATGTAAAAAAAATAATAAAATATGGCAAAAAAATTGAAATAATTTTTTTTTATGACTTTTATTTGAAAAATCGTATACTCATGTACAAGAGACAACAAAAAAACACTGCTAAAAAGTTTCTAATATATGTCCTGAGTTCAGAAATAGCCCATGTTTTTATGTTTTTGTGCTTTTTTATTCATGTTACAGGGCCAGAACTATAAGTGGTGCAAAGCTATTTTAAAATCCTTTCTTTCAAAATTAGCGATAGTGACATTGTAACACTGATCTCTGTACTAAATCCATGAATGACCCCCAACATGTACATATTTTTGAAAACTAGACCACTCAGGGCATTTAACTTGGGGTATTTTGACACATGTCATGTAGCCATTTTACCACCAATCTATGCCAAAGTTTGCAGCAAAAAATCTTTTTTTTAATTTTTCACATATATTGCAATTTAGGTAAACATTACCTTAAAATGTGAAGGGGTATTTCCAAATAACACCTCAATATGTGTTCAGCAACATCTCCTGAGTACAGGGATACCACCCATGCATAGGTTTGTTGGTTTGTTTTGGGGCTAAAAGGCCACATTTAGGGGGTGCGCATTTTGGTTTTCCAACTTGGAATTCTGACATGCAGAAAACTTGTGCCCATGTCCCATTTGGGACATTTTTGAAGCCAGAAAGTGTATTCTACCCCACAAAACCATATATTTTTTTAAACTAGACACCCTAGGGTATTTCAAATGGTAGTATTTTAACACTTTCCATGCACTAATTATACTACCAGCCTATGTCAATGTTTTGGGTAGTCATTTTTTTTCACATACATTGTAATTTGGGCATTAATTCACAGATCCTGTTATATGTCAGTGCCAAACAACACCTCAATATGTGTTCAGCAACATCTCCTGAGTACAGGGATACCCCCCATGTATAGGTTGGTTAGGTTATTTGGGGGTTAAAAGGCCACATTTGAGAGGTGCGCTTTTTGGTTTTCCAACTTGGAATTCTGACGTGCAGAAAACCTGCGCCCATGTCCCATTTGGGACATTTTTGAAGCCAAAAAGTGTATTCTATCCCACAAAACCATATATTTTTGAAAACTAGACACCCTAGGGTATTTCAAATGGTAGTATTTTAACACTTTCCATGCACTAATTATACTACCAGCCTATGTCAATGTTATGGATAGTAATTTTTTTTCACATACATAGTACTTTGGGCATGAATTCACAGATCCTGTTATATGTCAGTGCCTAACAACACCTCAATATGTGTTCAGCAACATCTCCTGAGTACAGGGATACCACCCATGTATAGGTTGGTTAGGTTATTTGGGGGTTAAAAGGCCACATTTGAGAGGTGCGCTTTTTGGTTTTCCAACTTGGAATTCTGACGTGCAGAAAACCTGCGCCCATGTCCCATTTGGGACATTTTTGAAGCCAAAAAGTGTATTCTACCCCACAAAACCATATATTTTTGAAAACTAGACACCCTAGGGTATTTCAAATGGTAGTATTTTAACACTTTTCATGCACTAATTCTACCACCAGCCTATGTCAATGTTATGGATAGTAATTTGTTTTTCACATTGATTGTACATCGGGCATGAATTGACAGATCCTATTATGTGTCAGTGCCAAACAACACCTTAATATGTGTTCAGCAACATCTCCTGAGTACAGGGATACCACCCATGTGTAGGTTAGCTAGATTATTTGGGGGCTAAAAGGCCACGTTTAGGGGGGGTGCATTTCCAACTTGGAATTTTGACATGTAGTCAGCCTGCGCCCATGTTCCATTTGGGACACTTTTGAAGCCTGTCAAAGTATTTTACCCCATAAAACCATATATTTTGGAAAACTAGACATCCTAGGGTATTTAAAATTGTGGTATTTTAACACTTTCCAAGTGCTAATTCTACCACCAACCTATGTCAAAGGGTTGGGATGTCATTTTTTCCCCACACACATTGTAGTTCAGGCAGGAATTTTCAGATTCTGGTATTTGCCACTGCCAACCAACACCTCAATATGTGTTCAGCAACATCTCCTGAGTACAGGGATACCCCCCATGCATAGGTTTGTTGGTTTGTATTGGGTCTAAAATTCCACATTTAGGGGGTGCGCAATTCCAACCTGGAATTTTGACATGTAGTCAACCTGCGTCCGTGTCCTTTATGGGATATATCTTTGAAGCCAGCCAATGTAATTTACCCCCACCAAACCATATATTTTTTTATCGGTAGACCCCCATCACTACTTGTGGCAAGGGCTCAGCAGCCACCGATACATCGCTTGATGATGTATCAGAAAGCTGAATAGGGTCAAAATCGAACCCTGAGTCCGCGGCCTCAGAATCAGTGCGTAAGCAGTGATCTCGAGCAAAGAAGGGGTTAATAAGAGCCTATCTAGTACTGTAATACATTACAGTACAAATAAATTAATCCATAAAACAGTGCAGACAGCAAAACATACTGTTGCTGTGCAAGATTACTGCTTACACAGTGATGAATGGCAGGGAAGGGGTTAATACACAGTGAAAGACTTTCATAAAACCTGCCAATTTTATAAAATTTTATTTTATATCACAAATACTGATCTGTCTCTTTCCGTCACAAAAATGTAAGTGAGGAGAGGGAGGCAGATCAATATTTGTGAATATTGATCCGACCAATTTTGATCTGACCAGGGCGAATGGTGAGCTTAATTGAGAAATCACCAAACCGCCTTTGCCACTAATTCGCTGTTACTGATCGCTATGCGCTCAGGCAGCTTTAAAAAAAAAATCGCAAATATTTTTACTTTACATGTAATCCCCTAGCGGGTATGTGTAAAAAAAAAATAAAAAAAAATATGCAGACAGATAAAAATTGCTTTGGCGTAAATATCATTGCGTAAGCAGTGATCGACGGCAAAGAAGGGGTTAATAACTCTTAGAAGAGCCTTTTTAGTACTGTAATAAATTACAGTACAAAAAAAATTAACCCCTAAAAAATGCACAAACAGCAAAAATAAATGCGCTGATGTGCACGATCACTGCTTATGCAAGATCAGTGGCAGGGAAGGGGTTAAACGCAGGGAATTGCTTTAATAATTTTTTTTTATTGTTTTATTATTTGTGTGTTGTGTATTTATTGTTTTTTTTTACTTTTACTTACTTTTAGAACTTTGATCTGTCTCTCTCCCTCACTAAAAAAAATGTGAGGAGAGGGAGGCAGATCATAACTGGTCAGATCAATATAGGGTTAATATTGATTTGACCAGTCAGTGGGGATGCTCAGCAGAGCATCCCCACTGCTTGTCTGTGTGCCTGGCAGTCACTGATTGCCTCTGTGAAGAGGCAATCGTGTGACAGCCAGAGAGCACAGGAAGCAGGTACTTCCTGCCTCCTGTGCTCTTGCCCTTAGAAGGGCAGCGCCATCTTGGTCACTCAGTGACCAAGATCGTGCATTTTTTTTTTGTGTTTTTGATTGCCTCGACTTGCGAGGCAATCAGAAACACTTTCTGAGCATAGGAAGCGAAAGATGCTCATTTTTTAAATGCCCGCGTTTTAAAGGCACTGTGCCTTTAAAACCGGCATTTGATCGAAATGCCGACGGGCATTTTTTTTAGCATTGTACGATGCTTCCACACGGAAGCATCGTTACAATGCCGCTTGAGCACTGAAAGCGGAAAAACTCCGCTTTCAGTGCTCGTTTTGACACAGGACGGACTAGGTCCGTCCTGTGTCACTAACGCCTCGGCACACAGGACGGACATAGTCCGTCCTGTGTCGCCAAGGGGTTAATCATGACTATGGTAACCAAATATAACCATAGAACAAAATCTTTTGTACATGTGGTGTATTATAAGTAGAGTTGAGCGGACACCTGGATGTTCGGGTTCGGCGGTTTTGGACTAACTTTGGAAAAAAGTCCGGTATGGAGATGGAAAATTGGGATAAAATTAGGCTAGTAGGGGGCAGTTGGATCAAGTCTTGAAGATCTAAGTTCGGGAAGATTCTTGAGCCAAAAATTCCATACTGACGGTATCCAACATTATTCCACAAGGAACAGCTTCAGAAACTTTTGGTTACACCTTGGTAAATATAGTCTAGTTTAAATTTTATATTTTAACTTGTTATTTCTGCAATCTTGTATGGTAAATCAAATTCTATACTGGCTTCAATTCTAAGCCATTAGACCTAATATGCTGTACCTTGATATCTTTATTTCTGCAGTTGAAGATATTAAATAACAGCCTAAAGCTAATATATATAAGTAAGAATATTTGATGTATCATATGTGTTTGTACTCATTATATGCTGAAATACTAAAATAAATGTATTAGTAGTCTATGTATACCATTGCGCACTGATATTTATGGTCTTTAAGTAAGGTTAGATCAGTTAGTGTAATATTGGGTTTTAGTACATTCTGGTTCTGCATTAGTGCTGGTTACTCTCATACACTAGGATTGTGTGGATAGAAGTCACTACATTGCTCACAGTAAAGCTGCCACTGATAGATTGTGTGTGTATGGTTTGTTTACCTAGCCACTGCCGTTGTTTTGCAACCTATAGAGTTCTCATGTCTGTAACTGTTTTGTTTGTACTGACTAACAATAGGTTGTTGTTTATTGGTGTATTGGTCTCAATCGATGTAGTATTATTGTGTGTATTATTTCTATATTAGTGTGTGTTAATACATTTTCATATTTTGTTACCGTGTGCTTAATTTCATATATATAGTGGTTTAAGTGTATGTCATATTATCGCCTTGTAAAAAGAACTTGGGAGATACTGTTTTTATGAATGATTATTGGCCATCTTTAGTGGCATCTAATCTTTCATAATTCCACTTATCTCTGACAACACTGTGCAGGGACAAACCTGGTGTGTTTCCCGCGCTAAGCAAACGTCTCAGGTTTGTCCCTGCACAATGTATAGCTAAATTGGCGAGATGAAATGTTCATCTCACCTCACCTTTTAGTGAATAGACCCTCTGAGTATATACACATTCACAGCACAGGATTAAAAACCGTCTCTACTTTACACGTGATATCAGTTACCTGGCTGATCCAATTCATAATCTACATCATCATAACCCATGTATAAGCGTAAAACACTGAGACATACTGACTCCCCAGATGTAAGAACTTTCATTATAAAATAAAGACTATATATGGCACCTCTACCTGCTGTGTTAATGGGTGATGTGCCAGATGTTTAAGGCTGGAAATATATAGGGATTCATTCAGCAAAACCTTTTTGTTTCCGCCATGGAACCTGATAGTCAGCTGCTAGGATGAATTGAATCATGGAAACTAACACAGGTTGCACATGGAACGACTAAAAGAAGTCATTGAATTAGCCCTAGATAGGAGCACTCATTCTCATTAGGTAACCCTGAATTAACAGGTGAATACTGTTACTCACTGAAATATAAAGCCATTATTACACAAACTATGCAGGATTTGAGTCTAAATTGTCTCAATAATATCTGTTACATGGTCAGTAAGACTGACTTTAGCACAGTCACTGTAAACTTCACAGCTACTAGACAATGGACAACAATGATATAAAACAATTTAATTGAATTTGCAGGGGGAATGCTTCACAAATACAACTGATAAAAAGAGATGAGACTGATTGCCTTGGATTATTTGTTTTTAGTCTCCAGTGATTATAGGTCTTGAGAACCTGCTTTTGTGTTCACTCTGGGCACTGCAAGTAGGGTTGCCACCTGGCCGGTATTTTATCGGCAGGCCGGTAAAAAATTGGCTTCGGGATAATGTTAAGCCTATGGAGACAGCACCAAGGCCGGTATTTTTCTGAAGAAAAGGTGGCAACCCTAACTGCAAGCATGTCGATAACATGTGGAATTTCAGATGTTAGCAGCTGTTTTAGGTAGTGTGGATCATTATTGTATAAGGCTTTGAACGCCAGCCAGCTTATAGCAAGAATATATTCTTTAAAGGGAAGGCAGTGCAGAGAGTGGGTCTTATGTGACCCACAGCGAATACAGTGATATAATAACCTGGCTACTGCTTTTCTTGGACTGTCTGCAGAAATCATTTTTGGACAGCAAGAATCTAACCGGATGAAGTTAGCTCCACTTGGCTCCAGAGAACAAAATAAGCAGAAGGCAGATGCTGTGAAGATACATTTTATTTTAAATGTGGCTTAAAAGAGGGGAAAGGTTTACAAAAAACAGTAGGAAAAGACACATTATGTATTTCAAGCTGTAACACAGCTCTTAGTCGTAAGCTTAACCCTATGAGTGCAGTATAGAACAGAATCGAGCCGATTGCAGATGTGTGACTTGCAGATGTGAATGTGCAGCTGAATGTGTTTTCTGAATGGCTGAATAATACTTGTTCCTGTCATTTGTCCATTTCTGCCAAGTTGACTCACAATCGGCACAATATATATAGGGATTGTGTTTTATTTTATATGAGCCGTTAATCCAGCTTTTCTGTTGTAAATATATGAAAATCCTCTGGGTTTTTTTACTGGAAATGCCTTGGGGTGCACATGTTTAATACATATAGCTGTGTAATAACAAAGCACTTATCACTTCATTATCACCTCTAGTTCATTAAGTTGCCACATTCACAGACAGCACAAAATGCTGCAGAACATCAGGGGTTTGTTACACTGTAGAACTGTTCTATAGAGGATACCAGGCTGCATAATGTAATCCTTGTGCATATTATTAAACCAGAATAACTGTAGATACTGATCATTTAGATGCCATGAACAGCAGGCAATGCAAACCTGTCTGAGCTACTTATTCAGTACAGTCACTGTCAAGGTGAGCAACCTTCTCTATACAGAGTGGATTTTATTTGATGTTATTTGGATTATTTAAAGTGAATCCGTGTCATACATCAGGGTTATTCTATTGGATTTCTGCATTGCAAATATGACTTTCCAATGATTGCCAGCCTGCTCTATGATATCCTTGCTACTAATGTAAACATTTGTTATATCATTGGTTTAGTAATGTCTGGACCATTAGACATTGGCCCAGGATCACCTGCCCCCATTAAAGAAAAAACTGGCGTTAGCAGAAAATTCACTGGTATTTTTTATTCATAATATATTTATCATACCCATTAAAAACAATTACCACATCCACTAAGAATATAGTTTCTATGGAGATTCAACAGTGCTGGTAAAAAATAAAAAAAGCCAAGTTATGCTATGTCCCCAAGCTTATTTATTGGCACCATGGGAAAGGAGTGTTTCTTTATTTATTTTTTTAGTGACTGCAGGGCCAGTAGGAGGAGGCTACTAAACTCCTAGTTTCCTAGCATTTTATTAATGGGGATATAGTATGTGCAGTCATCCTCCACTGCTGCCCAGCACTTCTGCCGGGACGTCTATGACGTAAGCCGGAAGGTCACATGACCTCTCTAGCATCCCTCATAGAAGTCCCGACGGACATGCCGGGCAGCAGCGGAGGATGTCTGCGCGCATTGCGCAGACATCCACCGGCTGCTTGCGAGCTTGCGGGATCCTGGTCCCCTGCAGATCTGCGGGGGACCTAGATTCCAGTCTTACAGTCAGACCTCGATTTGAGGTATGATTGAAGTACGAACCTCGAATATTTCTCCGAAAAAAACCTTGTCTTATATTCGATCAAATACGGTAATTCGTTTTTGACGTTGCAAAAAGTAAATGCTAAATTTAACCAGTGAGTCCATGTAGCCTACAGCAGGAAATCAAGGTAGATGATTTGTTATATTTTGCACAATTTATCTCTGTTTGGAGTCTTTCCACTGATTTTATATGTTGCAATCTGCTGTTTCTCCTGCTCACCTAATATCTGTGCTCTCTTACAGGAAATCATGGTTGAGTAATGTCGGGAGCCCGAGCTCGCGGATTGATAGAGCAAACTTTGCCGATGAAAAGGAGATCACCAAGCTTCAATATAATGGATTCAGCACCAGATACTAGCAAGCAGAGAGCATTTGGGTGCATGCTAACTATTCAGCTGCAGATTGATTACATAAAAAAGCATGATATTATTTTCTTACCTAGGCTTGTTGATTTATTAAAAATCATATGCTGAAGCTACTGTTTGGCACTTGAACATTATTCTGCTTAGTTACAGACCCACTCTGCCCCAGAGTACATGGAATACTGCTGTATAGTGTTTAGTTTGTCTAGTATAAATGTGTGCAATCCATGTGCATCTTAAAGCACAGTGGTTTTAGCACAGGATGGCATGGACACACAGCATCATTTTATCTCATGACTTGACAGACATGCATCCAGAAGCAAAACTTTAGCCATATGAGTGTGGGCAATAAGTTGCTTATCTTCCAGTACTATAAAAGGTTTATGACATACATGGATAAGAAGACATTTTTCCGTTAATATTGTGATAAAACCTTTATTTTGGTATAGAGCAGTATCGCTTCAAACTATATTTACTATGTTTGTTATTTATTTCTGTCTCTGTTACAAATCCTTTTTTTAACATTAAATGTGTCTTAAAAACTCCATGGGGACGCGAGACCAGTGTCTTCAAAATATAGTCCTCCAAGATGTTACTCAAAGCATGGGATGTCTTGCTCGTTAACTATCGGGTTGGCTTTAGAGACATTAAATGTTGGCATAGGCCATACGTGCCAACTTCACTCATAAGGATATAGTGGGTTGGAGCCAAAAGGGGCAAAGTTACATTTCATGAACACAATGCTGCTTGTGCACAGATAGCAGTCATACTAGGACAGCCCCAAACGTAATGGCACCGGATCAGTGGCGTAGCGTGGGTTGTCAGCACCCGGGGCAAGGCAAGTAATTTGCGCCCCCTAACCCGTGAATTTTAGGGAATTTAACCCCTTCAGCGCCACGGGAGTGGGACCCTGAGGGTGTGGGCACCCTCAGGGTACTAAAGTGTCAGGAAAACCGCTTTGTTTTCCTGACACTATAGTGATCCTTTAAGAGTTTAAGGGGTTATTTTGGCCTGGGGAAGCCAAATGGTTATACACCTATGCTTTAAACCAGGAGTAGACATCCTTTGCCACTCCAGATGTTGTGGACTACACCTCCCATGATGCTTTGCAAGCCTTAATGGAGATGTAGTCAAAAAACAAAGGGAGTGTCAAAGGTTACCTACCCCTGCACTAAACCAAAAATATATAATACAGTTCCTACCCCATAAATATAATATTTAATGCTATGATATTTAATGCTCTCATCCAACCCCCTTCCCTCCACAGTTCCTAATAAATATATTACAAATATAATTCCCTCACCCCTGTAGCCCCACCTATTTACATTTCCTTCTACATACACACATATATATAGATTATTCATTAGGCCACAAATGTAAAAAATATAATCATTGCCTCATCTCAAATTCCCAAGTCAGATCTTTCCCATCCCCCCCCTATTCCCCTAATACACTGCTGACCCCCTCCCCCTAATACACTGCTGACCCCTCCCTCCCCTAATACACAGTTGACCCCCATCCCCTAATACATTACTGCCCCCCTTCTTCCCTTCCCCAATACATTACTGCCCCCTTCTTCCCTTCCCCAATACATTACTGCCCCCCTTCTTCCCTTCCCCAATACATTACTGCCCCCCCTTCTTCCCTTCCCCAATACATTACTGCCTCCCTTCTCCCCTTCCCCAATACATTACTGCCTCCCTTCTCCCCTTCCCCAATACATTACTGCCTCCCTTCTCCCCTTCCCCAATACATTACTGCCTCCCTTCTTCCCTTCCCCAATACATTACTGCCCCCCGTCCCCAATACATTACTGCCCCCCTCCCCCATACATTACTTCCCTCCCTCCCCCATACATTACTTCCCCCCCTCCCCATACATTACTTCCCTCCCTCCCCCATACATTACTTCCCCCCCTCCCCATAGATTACTGACCCTCCCCTCCCCCATACATTAAATGACCCCCCTCCCCTCCCCCATACATTAAATGACCCCCTCCCCTCCCCCATACATTAAATGACCCCCTCCCCTCCCCCATACATTAAATGACCCCCCTCCCCTCCCCCATACATTAAATGAACCCCCCTCCCCCATACATTTAATAAACCCCCCTCCCCCATACATTTAATAAACCCCCCTCCCCCATACATTAATGAACCCCCCTCCCCTCCCCCATACATTAATGACCCCCCTCCCCATACATTAATGACCCCCCTCCCCATACATTAATGAACCCCCCTCCCCCATACATTAATGACCCCCCTCCCCCATACATTAATGACCCCCCTCCCCCATACATTAATGACCCCCCTCCCCTCCCCCATACATTAATGACCCCCCCTCCCCCTCTCCAATACATTAATGACCCCCTCCTCAATACATAATACAATAGGTCCCCCAAGCCCCTTTATTCTTACCTTTACAAATTCCACTTCCAACAGCTCAGGGAAGAAAGGCCGCGATGCAGTTTCAGAAGAGCCTCCGCCGCGCAGCCGCCGGATGTGACGTCACGCCGTCATTTGCCGCTCACATCCGGCGGCTGACAGGAAGTATCGCGCGGTTGTGGCTGCGGCCGCGCGGCCGCATAGGGCTAGTGCGCCCCCCCAGATATTGCGCCCGGTGCGGCCGGCCCCCCCTGCACCCCCCACGCTACGCCACTGCACCGGATACCCCAAAAATTAGACTGACCAATTAGATCTGGTGATGGGACAGTCTGGCAACTATGCATAGCATACATAAATCTCAGATTGTAATTATGGCTTAACCCCTTGAGGACAGAGCCTTTGAAACATTTTTGTCCATTCTGCACAATGGCTTTTTTAACATTTCTGTGCTGTTTGTGTTTAGCTGTAATTTTCTTCTTTGTCGTTTGCTGTACCCACACAAATTATATATTGTTTTTATCGGGAAAAGAAGGGATTTCTTTGGATGCCATCATTTTGATCATATCCTATAATATTATATATAAAAAAAAATAAACCATGGTAAATAATTAAAAAAAAAAGTATTTCCTGACTTTTATTTGAAACATCTTCTCCTCATCGACAAAAGCGAACAAAAAAAACCTTCTAAATAGATTCTACTATGTCTCCTGAGTACAGGGATACCACCCATGCATAGGCTAGCCAGTGCATTTTACCCCATCAACCCATATATTTTCTAAAAGTAGACACCCTAGGCTATTTCAAATGGTGGGATTTTAACACTTTCCATGCACTAATTCTGCCACCAGTCTTTGTCAAAGTTTGTGGTAGTAATTCTTTTGTGGGGGGGGTTTCACAAACATTGTACTTCAGACATGAATTCACAGATTTTGGTATGTGTCACAGCCAAATAAGACTCCAATATATGTTCAGCAACTTCTCATGAGTTCAGGGATACCAACCATGCATAGGTTTGTCTGCTTGTTTGGAGGTTAAAGGGCCACATTTGAGAGGTGCGCTTTTTGGTTTTCCAATTTAAAATTTTGACATGCAGACAACCTGCGCCCATGTCCTATTTGGGACATATTTGAAGTCAGCTAGTGTATTATACCCCATCAACCCATATATTTATTAAAAGTAGGCACTCTAGGCTATTTCAAATGGTGGTATTTTAACACTTTCCATGCACTAATTCTACCACCAGCCTTTGCCAAAGTTTGTGGTAGTAATTTTTTTGTGGTTTTTATTCACATACATTGTAATTCAGACATGAATTTACAGATTTTGGTATGTTTCACTGCCAAATAACAACCTAATATGTGTTCAACAACATCTCCCGAGTACAGGGATACTTGGGTTGTTTGGGGGCTAAAAGGCCACATTTTGAAGGTGCGCATTTCCAACTTGGAATTTTGACGTGTAGTCAGCCTGCGCCCCCATGTTTCATTTGGGACTTTTTTTGAAACCAGACTTGGTATTTTCCAACTTGGAATTTTGACATGTAGGGCAAGGAAGGGGTTAATAGCTCTTATAAGAGCTTTTGTAGTACTGTACAAAAACATTAACCCCTAAAAATGCACAGACAAGAGAAAATGTTCTGCTGTGCAGTGATCAGTGGCAGGGAAGGGGTTAATACAAAGTGTATGGATTTTATAAAAGCCCTTGGGTCTCACAATTTTGTAACATTTTATTTAATTTATTACAATTAAAAACATATTATACAGATCTGTCTCTCTCCCTTAAAACTTAAAAAGTGAGGAGAGGAAGGCAAATCCATATGGGTCAGAACAATATTTACCAATAGTGATCTGGCAGGCGAATGGTGATGCTCATTTGAACAATCACCAAACCGTCATTGCCACTGATCGGCTGTTACTGATCGCTATACACGCGTTAAGACAGTTTCAAAAGGAATACACGTAATCCCCTAGTGGGTAAAATTAACCCATAGCGAGTGTGACAAAAAGAAAAATAACGATAGCAACAAAAGTCCTTCTGCAGCCAGATCGCTCCATATACGCTGCTTAGGCAGTGACCATATGCGCTGCTTAGGCAATGACCATATGCGCTGCTTAGGCAGTGATATATGGCAAGCAAGGGGTTAATAGCTCTTAAAAAAATTAATCCCTAAAAAAATGCACAGACAGCAAAAAATGTGCTGCTGTGGAAGATCCCTGCGTACACAGCGATCAATGGCAGGAAAGGGGTTAAACGCTGGAAACGGCATTTATAAAGGCCCTTGGGTCTCAATTTTTTAAAAAAAATATTATAATAACAAACTTACATTATACAGCTCTGTCTGTCTCCCTCACTAAAACTCAAGTGAGGAGAGAGAGGCAGATCTACACGGGTCGGATCAATATTTACAACAAATATTGATCCGATCAGGCGAATTGTGATGCGGGTGTAATAAAACAGTAAAAAAATATATAAAAAATGCTTCTGCAGCAAGATTGCTGCATTTGCGCCAGATCGCTGCTTAGGCAGTGATCTACAGCAAGTAAGGGGTTAATAGCTCTTAAAAGAGCCTTTGTTATACTGTAATGAATTACAGTAAAAAAATTAACCCCTAAAAAATGCACAGACAGCAAAACATGTGCTTCTGTGTATGATCACTGCGTACACAGCGATCAATGGCAGGGAAGGGGTTAAACACTTGAAATGGCTTTTAGAAAAGCCCTTGGTGTGTAAAATTTTATTAAATATTTTATTTTATTATTTTATTTTTTTACATTATATGATCTGTCTCTCTCCCTTACTAAAACTAGTAAGTAGAGGGAGACAGATCAATACTTGTCAAAGGCAATATTTACAAATATTGCCTTTGACTGTATGATAAGTGCTCATCAGATCACTTATCATACATGCCTGCACACAGCTCCCCCTAGAGCAACGGAAGTGAAATACATTCACTTCCGATGCTCCTTCCAGTAGAAGGGAAGCGCTGCCTGTACAGGCAGCGTTCCCTTCTACTGAGCCGATGGGGTGTCGCTCAGGAGAGCAACCACCATCGGTTCTGGGGGGAGCCGAAGGTGTTGCTATGTGACTTTAGCAACACCGGAGGTGCTTAGGAAGCGAACGATCGTTCGCTTCCTAAGCACATGTGATCGGGGAGTGATCGTAGCGTGCCCCTGCACTTTTTTTTAATGTTGCACATTGCCTCTTCATAGAGGCATTGTAGCAACACTGATAGAGTGTCATGCTATTTAGTGCATGACGTACCAGGCACGTCACCTATCGGCAAGTCCTCGATTTGCCGTGACGTGCCTGGCACGTCATCTGTCACTAAGGGGTTAAAGGCATAACATGACAATGCCTGTTTACAATATACTCCTAATTTCATGTATCTGTTTGATAGCCCAGAGGCTAGCAAATTAAGAGATTAGACGTTTTATTAAGGGTACGATTAAAGAGTTAAGGGAAGTTCACCTTAAAGGGACTGTCTGCTGCCCAAAATGTATCTTCCAAATGTTAATGCATATTAATGTGCTTTCATAGTACTTTAAAATGCGTGTTTTACATTTTGCATTTAAAATACCCGGACCGCCAACACTAGCTGAGTAAAAGTCAGTTGCCTTTTTTTGTTGCTGGAACCAATGAGAATAATTTGATTCAAATGAATGGAATTTCCTGTCTCCCTAGTGATGTCATCAGACGTGTTGCACTGTTAAGAGATCCTACTGTGTACAAGAGAAAGTTTATCACAGTCCACACAATGTATTCCATTCTAGGAGCACAGGAAGTGACTAAATGAAACACAGTAAACATGGAGAAATCATTGGGGGAGGGCTTGAGTCAGATATTAAAACTGTGATAAAATCACACTGGAAAAAAACCTGTGCACTATATGATCTTCATCTTGCTCCAAAGTGAGTTTGGGGTCTACACTGTTCATTTAGGCTAACATTTTATCTTCTTTAAAAAAATATACCCTCAACCAGAGTTAGTTAAAAAGCACATCCCCAGAACAGAATAACTTAAAAAAATAATGAGAATCGAAAGCCGTAATCATTGAATCAGGATTAAAATGCATGACATCTTACAATTCACATAGTAAAAGCAGAAGTGTTTTTTTTTACTCCAACAAACAAACCCACTCACTTCATTCGGTTCCAATCTGCAGCCTGTAGAGAAATGAAATGGTCTCCATGGTAATGCATGCACCCATGCTAGTTTTACTTATAATAATACATTACTATTGCTACTAGTGTTAATTATTCTCTACTGTGAAAGCAATTCCTTAAATGGTCCTACATTTAGATGTCATTATGTATAACTTATAGAATAATCCTTAACATATAATAAACCCCGCATCAGGAAACAATTTAAATAAACTAAATGAAGAAAAAGTCTGTTGTGTGGTGTTATTATTGTTGTATACACAGACAGTGATAGATCAAAAGTGGCAGAATATTACTTGTTTGCTCCATCATTTTTAAAAAATAAAGTGAATTTGGATCATGGCGTTAAATGACTCCAACACCGAAAAAGAACAAAATAACTGTCCAGTTTTTCAGAATGTTATCCAGCCGGCACAGTCTGTCACTTGACCAGTCGCTCTACAAAAACCTTGCAAACAAATGGAACCTTGGAATTTTGGGATGTATCCTGAAAACATGGACTGTAAGGTGCAATGACGACTGTGTTTCTGGCAAAGCAATCCCCCACCCCTTGGTTGTTTACCACAGGTCACTTTAACATATGTTACCGTTATGTAACCAGGCCAGGCATTAATTACCATACAAATGGATACAATCTGGATACACGAATCGTATATATATACTATATAAGGTATTTTTTTATATATATATTTAAATTTTTGTTAGCATTCAAATATAATATACAAACATATTTATATATAAGACAGAGCCGGCTATAGAATGTTAAACTTAAAGTTATCCTGATAACAATGATATCAAGGTCTGAGTGCTTAATTCAAAGATTGACAACCTCACAGCCGGACTTCATCCGGAATAATTCTGTGTGTGTATGTATATATATATATAGCGGAAAGAGATTAAAAAAAAACATTTTTATACTTGAGCTAGCAAACATGCTAATACGATAATATGTATTACTGAATGTGTCAGCAGATAAGAACCATTCGGTCCATCTAGTCTGCCCAATTTTTCTAAATACTTATATTAGTCCCCAGTTCCCGGTCTTATAGCTAGGATAGCCTTGACTGTGTTTACCTCTACCACTTCCGCTGGAAGCCTATTCCATACATCCACTACCCTCTCAGTAAAGTAATACTTCCTTATATTACTTTTAAATCGTTGCCCCTCTAATTTTAGACTATAACATGTCTTTTTGAAATGACAGGTACACTGTGATAGCAAGTTAAAGAAAATATTCTCCAAATTGCTTATCTATCTAACTCGGCTATTAATGCCTGATTTTTTGCAGTTCCATTTTTTGTTCAGTTTTAGTGAATAGCCCCCACGGAGCATTAGCCTTCCTGTGTACAACACTTTGTGTATGAGGTGTGGTTCTTTGGCGCTGGCTGTTTATGTGCCACAGAGACCTGCTGCACTGAATAAGCTTCATGTGAATTCCCAAACACAGGAAACAATATAAAGTGCACAGGACTAAGCCAGAGTCCGATTTAATCAGCCAAGAAATCTGACACAGTTTCTAATCTAAAACAAAAAAAAATCCATTCCTTCTCCCCTGAACCTTACAAAATGCTGGATGATGCTGCACATATAATGAATTTAGGCAATCAGCATTACAGTATTCAGGCAGTGGATTAAAATTGACAAATGGAGCCTTTACCGCCATTCATCTGCTCCTGAGCTCTTTGTTATGACTGCACATTACTCTGTAGTCATCACTTTGTTTTCAAAGTGTCAGCAAACCCCTCTGCTCTGCAGGAATTACAGAGTAATACATGTATAGAGCTTTAAACCTCAGAGAGCCTGGTCCATGCATTCCAAAGCTGGATCAAATTTAGCACCCTGCCTGCAATGGTTTGGGAAATGTGGCTGTACATACATGTGGAGCCCCTTTATGAATTCAAGGGTTAATTTCACCCCATTTTCATATGGACTACTCATTCTGCTCAGCATGCTTGGTCTGTGTGCATGGGAGGCTTGGAAACTTTTGGATAAAGCTATTTAGTGGCCCATTTTGCTATTGGACCAGCCCACCGAGACACAGATAGACAGGCAGGACACATACTGACAGATAAGGTACAGAGAGTGAAAGACCGGCAGACAGACACAAATAGACAGGCAGGACACATACTGACAGATAAGGTACAGCGAGTGATAGACCGGCAGACAGACACAAATAGACAGGCAGGACACATACTGACAGATAAGGTACAGCGAATGAAAGACCGGCAGACAGACACAAATAGACAGGCAGGACACATACTGACAGATAAGGTACAGCGAGTGATAGACCGGCAGACAGACACAGATAGACAGGCAGGACACATACTGACAGATAAGGTACAGAGAGTGAAAGACCGGCAGACAGACACAGATAGACAGGCAGGACACATACTGACAGATAAGGTACAGCGAGTGAAAGACCGGCAGACAGACACAAATAGACAGGCAGGACACATACTGACAGATAAGGTACAGCGAGTGATAGACCGGCAGACAGACACAGATAGACAGGCAGGACACATACTGACAGATAAGGTACAGAGAGTGAAAGACCGGCAGACAGACACAAATAGACAGGCAGGACACATACTGACAGATAAGGTACAGCGAGTGATAGACCGGCAGACAGACACAGATAGACAGGCAGGACACATACTGACAGATAAGGTACAGAGAGTGAAAGACCGGCAGACAGACACAAATAGACAGGCAGGACACATACTGACAGATATGGTACAGAGAGAGATAGACCGGCAGACAGACACAGATAGACAGGCAGGACACATACTGACAGATAAGGTACAGCGAGTGATAGACCGGCAGACAGACACAGATAGACAGGCAGGACACATACTGACAGATAAGGTACAGAGAGTGAAAGACCGGCAGACAGACACAAATAGACAGGCAGGACATATACTGACAGATAAGGTACAGCGAGTGATAGACCGGCAGACAGACACAGATAGACAGGCAGGACACATACTGACAGATAAGGTACAGAGAGAGATAGACCCGCAAACAGACACAGATAGACAGGCAGGACCCATATTGACAGATAAGGTACAGAGAGAGATAGACCGGCAGACAGACACAGATAGACAGGCAGGACACATACTGACAGATAAGGTACAGAGAGTGATAGACCGGCAGACAGACACAGATAGACAGGCAGGACACATAATGACAGATAAGGTACAGAGAGAGATAGACCGGCAGACAGACACAGATAGACAGCCAGGACACATACTGACAGATAAGGTACAGCGAGTGATAGACCGGCAGACAGACACAGATATACAGCCAGGACACATACTGACAGATAAGGTACAGCGAGTGATAGACCGGCAGACAGACACAGATAGACAGGCAGGACACATACTGACAGATAAGGTACAGAGAGTGATAGACTGGCAGACAGACACAGATAGACAGACAGGACACATACTGACAGATAAGGTACAGAGAGTGATAGACCGGCAGACAGACACAGATAGACAGGCAGGACACATACTGACAGATAAGGTACAGCGAGTGATAGACCGGCAGACAGACACAGATAGACAGGCAGGACACATACTGACAGATAAGGTACAGCGAGTGATAGACCGGCAGACAGACACAGATAGACAGGCAGGACACATACTGACAGATAAGGTACAGAGAGTGATAGACTGGCAGACAGACACAGATAGACAGGCAGGACACATACTGACAGATAAGGTACAGAGAGAGATAGACCGGCAGACAGACACAGATAGACAGGCAGGACACATACTGACAGATAAGGTACAGAGAGTGATAGACCGGCAGACAGACACAGATAGACAGGCAGGACACATACTGACAGATAAGGTACAGAGAGAGATAGACCGGCAGACAGACACAGATAGACAGGCAGGACACATACTGACAGATAAGGTACAGAGAGAGATAGACCGGCAGACAGACACAAATAGACAGGCAGGACATATACTGACAGATAAGGTACAGAGAGAGATAGACCGGCAGACAGACACAGATAGACAGGCAGGACACATACTGACAGATAAGGTACAGCGAGTGATAGACCGGCAGACAGACACAAATAGACAGGCAGGACACATATTGACAGATAAGGTACAGCGAGTGATAGACCGGCAGACAGACACAGATAGACAGGCAGGACACATATTGACAGATAAGGTACAGAGAGTGATAGACCGGCAGACAGACACAGATAGACAGGCAGGACACATACTGACAGATAAGGTACAGAGAGTGATAGACCGGCAGACAGACACAGATAGACAGCCAGGACACATACTGACAGATAAGGTACAGAGAGTGATAGACCGGCAGACAGACACAGATAGACAGGCAGGACACATACTGACAGATATGGTACAGAGAGAGATAGACCGGCAGACAGACACAGATAGACAGCCAGGACACATACTGACAGATAAGGTACAGCGAGTGATAGACCGGCAGACAGACACAGATAGACAGGCAGGACACATACTGACAGATAAGGTACAGAGAGAGATAGACTGGCAGACAGACACAAATAGACAGGCAGGACACATACTGACAGATAAGGTACAGAGAGTGATAGACCGGCAGACAGACACAGATAGACAGGCAGGACACATACTGACAGATAAGGTACAGAGAGAGATAGACTGGCAGACAGACACAGATAGACAGCCAGGACACATACTGACAGATAAGGTACAGAGAGTGATAGACCGGCAGACTGACACAGATAGACAGGCAGGACACATACTGACAGATAAGGTACAGAGAGTGATAGACCCGCAGACAGACACAGATAGACAGGCAGGACACATACTGACAGATAAGGTACAGAGAGTGATAGACCGGCAGACAGACACAGATAGACAGGCAGGACACATATTGACAGATAAGGTACAGAGAGTGATAGACCGGCAGACAGACACAGATAGACAGGCATGACACATACTGACAGATAAGGTACAGAGAGTGATAGACCGGCAGACAGACACAGATAGACAGGCAGGACACATACTGACAGATAAGGTACAGAGAGTGATAGACCGGCAGACAGACACAGATAGACAGCCAGGACACATACTGACAGATAAGGTACAGAGAGTGATAGACCGGCAGACAGACACAGATAGACAGGCAGGACACATACTGACAGATAAGGTACAGAGAGTGATAGACCGGCAGACAGACACAGATAGACAGGCAGGACACATACTGACAGATAAGGTACAGAGAGTGATAGACCCGCAGACAGACACAGATAGACAGGCAGGACACATACTGACAGATAAGGTACAGAGAGTGATAGACTGGCAGACAGACACAGATAGACAGGCAGGACACATACTGACAGATAAGGTACAGCGAGTGATAGACCGGCAGACAGACAGAAATAGACAGGCAGGACACATACTGACAGATAAGGTACAGAGAGAGATAGACCGGCAGACAGACACAAATAGACAGGCAGGACACATACTGACAGATAAGGTACAGAGAGTGATAGACCGGCAGACAGACACAGATAGACAAGCAGGACACATACTGACAGATAAGGTACAGAGAGTGATAGACCGGCAGACAGACACAGATAGACAGGCAGGACACATACTGACAGATAAGGTACAGAGAGTGATAGACCGGCAGACAGACACAGATAGACAGGCAGGACATATACTGACAGATAAGGTAGAGAGAGTGATAGACCGGCAGACAGACACAGATAGACAGGCAGGACACATACTGACAGATAAGGTACAGAGAGTGATAGACCGGCAGACAGACACAGATAGACAGGCAGGACACATACTGACAGATAAGGAACAGAGAGTGATAGACCGGCAGACAGACACAAATAGACAGGCAGGACACATACTGACAGATAAGGTACAGAGAGTGATAGACCGGCAGACAGACACAGATAGACAGGCAGGACACATATTGACAGATAAGGTACAGCGAGTGATAGACCGGCAGACAGACACAGACAGGCAGGACACATATTGACAGATAAAGTACAGAGAGTGATAGACCGGCAGACAGACACAGAGATAGACAGGCCGAACAGAATCTGTTCTGCCTGTTTGTCTGTCTATCTCTGTGTCTGTCTGCCGGTCTATCACTCTCTGTACCTTATCTGTCAATATGTGTCCTGCCTGTCTATCTGTGTCTGTCTGCCGGTCTATCACTCTCTGTACCTTATCTGTCAGTATGTGTCCTGCCTGTCTATCTCTGTCTGTCTGCCGGTCTATCACTCCCAGATATACTGACAGATAAGGTACATAGATTGATAGACAGGCAGACAGACACAGAGATAGACAGACAAGCACAGATAGACAGGCAGGACAGATATAGTGACAGGTTAGGTACCAAGACTGAGAGACATACAAAGCAATTAGATTCTGCACACTAGGTGTCTATCTATGACCCTGCAGATGTTTCTAGAAGTTTATAGAAAGCACTTAGATAGAAAGTTCTGCACACTAGGTGTCTATCCATGACCCTGCAGATGTTTCTAGAAGTTTCTAGAAAGCTGGTGTGGTATTATGAGGTTTGTAGTTCTGCAGCAGCTGTGGGGCAGCAGTTGGATGCCTAGGCACTAGGGCATTTATAAGTAGAAAGTGGTGCCGCCCCAGCCCATTGAGGTAGAGTAGGGGACACCCTGGTGGGGCAATTGCCCCCTGCCCCTCTTGTGATCAGATGGTTCACTAATATAAGTCTCTGGTGGAGTATTAGCAGGTTGTAGTTTGACACCTCTGCTCTATAAAGTAACTACCTCAGACATTAGCTTCCAGCTCACCAACATTTCCAGTGGGAAAAGGGCCGAACATGTCATTATCACAACTAATCCAGGAATGGAACAGACCTATTTTTATTAACACGGTCAAACCTTCTTAATGCAAGGTGATTCACTACATGGAAAATATTACCTGTTGTCACCGTAAAAAAAGTGTTCACAGAAAATGGAACAGGTCACCTCCAGTACAATGGGATGAATAAAACTAGTCACGGCAAAGTGTTGGGAATGGATAAAAAGAATGTTCAAGCATTCACTTGGGTACCATCTCTGCTCATCTAATGTAGTATGGAGATCCCTCCCATGCATTATACATTGGTGCATTCAGTAATAGTGTCACTATGACATAGCCACCAATGTGCTTTAAACAATGCATTTTTTTGTGTTGACTTGTTATAAAAGGAGACACAGTAGCTGGGTAGATGCACTGCAGGGCATTACAGACAATTTAAAAGTGATAGATCATATCTGCACCAATCACTGAGCTATCAGAAACAAACCCAGGTTTTGCAGATCCAGCTTTCAATGATCTGTCATTTAGCAAGGGCTTATTAAATATGTGATTCAAGGTCCATTGATAGACCTTTGATCATACTGTCACATTTAATAAATGCTATCAATACATCTATTGAACCTCATAGAAAAAGCCTCTCAGCAGCATTGGGAAGCCGATGAAGTCAGTGAAACTGCTGAGAGATAATTACATCTTTGTTTCACAGAATCATTGGCTTCTACTATAAATAAAACCAATTTAGCGTTATTCCCATCATTCCAGTACTATTTTTATTCTCAGGCATATTCTAAACCATCACAGCCTTATGTGTGGGCTTCTCAGTAATGGATTTTTTAAAGTATTGGGTAGTTTTTAATGAATGGCAGATTATTGAAGCCACAAACAGAACCCACACCAAACCATGCAACCCTTCATATAATGTATATCTGTGTGCATAATAATGAGTTGTCTACATGGGATGGATATTGTGGACAATCATGACTCATCTCCAAAAAGGTGTTTGACCAAGAATTGATTCCTACTTCATACATGGGTGTGAGTATTTCCAGACCAATAAGGTGATATATAAAATAAAGGTAGATATTGCATTTGATCACCACTTCTTCTATAAAGGAAGTCATTTCCATGTGTATCTTTGTATTTAAGGATTCAGATGAGAAGAGGATATTATGGTCTGGAACCAAGGATCTCTCTCTGGGTATATTTTTAATAGATATAGCACCTTGTGTATAATATATATATATACTTACTTGAGTGGGCCAGCTAATTATTCAGACAGACCTTACCACTAGGTGGCACCCAGAATATCAGTATTCTATAGAGCACATGTGAACTGAACTTATAGCTGCTTTTAGAAGTTGTAAAGTAGTACCATATAACAGACAGCTGCAATCAGGCATCAATGTAGGTTAAAGAATGGCTGCCATAAGGAAAGGGCAGACTTAAAATATCCAAGGCCTCTGGGCTATGGGTACGGTGAGGGCCCCAGTAATATTGCTGTGGGCATAAGTAGCTTAACAAAGGACAGACGGTTGCTGAACACTGCCGCCATGATACAATTATTTGAACGGTCAATATCCATAAAGAAAATGGCTACTGTAAAGGATTTAGCCATTCAATATGCCAGTATTTAGCCACTCAGTATGCCACTCAATATACCAGGATTTAGCCACTCAGTATGCCACGATTTTCCCACTCAATATGCCATGATTTAGCCCTTTAATATGCCAGGATTTAACCCCTCAGTATGCCAGGATTTTGTCACTCAATATGCCAGGATTTATCCCCTCAATATTCCAGGATTTAGCCCCTCAGTATGCCAGGATTTTGCCCCTCAATATGCCAGGATTTTGCCACTCAATATGCCAGGATTTTGTGTGAGACAGACATGTGGGCAGTGGCTGGGGGCACATTTTTTCCCCCGAAAATCCAGGGGGGACACCCATGCATCCACCACCAAGGCTGCTTTAACCATGGGGCTAAGTGGGCACTTGCCCATGGCAAGTTGACTGTGACATATTAATGGGCAAATTAACAGTGGCATATTAATGGGCATACTGACTATGGCACATTAATGGGCAAATTGCTGTGGCATATTAATGGGCAAATTGGCTGTGACAAATTAATGAGCAAAATAACAGTGGCATCTTAATGGGCAAATTGGCTGTGGCATATTAATGGGCAAACTAACTGTGGCATTTGTCAATGGCAAACTGACTGTGGCTCATTTTAATTGGCAAAGTGACGCTGTGGCATCTTCTGTTGGGCAAAATAACAAGTACTATGGGGGAAGTGACTTTGTGGCATGTTCTGCAGGGCCAGTTCTGTGAGAAAAGGTGACACTGTGGCATGCCAAATCATGTGGGTGCATTATGAGTGCAAGGCAAGTGCTGTGGATAATGTATGGTGTTGTGTTAAGTCCTTTAGGTGCAATGCGGGTGCATAAAAAGGTAATAAAAACAAGAACGCAAATTTTAAACATTTTTATTACATATAAAACTACCGTAGTTGCATATAATAATAAAAAGTTTACATTTACATACAGTTTTTACAATACGACTTCAGATAAATTGGGTCGAGTGGGGCCCACTGCTAAAGACTTTGCCCCGGGCCCACTAGGGTCTTAAAGTGGCCCTGTCCACCATTCCTCTCAATAAATAAAGATTTTCTAATAGTACTTTAACACCTCTGGCTCTCTACTTTAAGGCAATGCCCTTACAGTATTATCCTGGTTGATTTGTATTTAAATATTTGTACCATCATTTTTATCACTACTAGCAGCATAGTGCTCCATCAAACAAGGGCAAATTCCACAACCACTTGCACGCTAAACGCTGCAGGTTACAACTTCCATGATGCTCATCCATGACACCCCTATATACTCCAATAATCCTGAGTTAACTAAGTGCTCATTTGCAGCAGCCCCTAGCATTGCCTGTGTATTGGATTACCACTCCTATAATGTCCAGGTACCTAAGATCTGGTCTTGCTATGCATGATGGGAGTGCAATAAAATGGTTACATTGTGATTCAATTAAATTGTGACGAAATTATTGAACTTTTAACCGTAGAAGACACTTATAACAAGTCCATATACAGCTTTTTAACAGTGTTGGCGCAATAGTAACAGCATAGTATTAGAATTATTGCTAACGTTGTAAGAGTCCCTGCTGGCCTCCAAACACAGCAAAGTCAATACAGACTGATACCAGGGCAGAAGGAACCGTATTGCGCATGCGCGCTTCTTTGGTTACTAAGCAACAGCTGTTAAACAATGATTGGAACGCCAGGGAGCTGAACGTTCTGATTTCCCGGGAGATCTTGTGACTCCTTCAGCAGCGACATGTATCAAACCATGGAGATTTACATGGCCAGAAAGAAGAAAGTCCAGCATCACTTTCTGTAAGTGGTGATTTTGAACGTCTTTTAAATGTGGCCGTTATTACTATGTGCCTTTCTGCAGATAAAAGCTACTTGATCAGTAGTTTGACTACCGACCCCCACATACTTGGATCATGTACCCCATAATGCAAGTCTAGTAGTCTCTAGATAAAAAATAATGTCACTTCCAGGCAACCAAGTGTGTTATGTGATAATAAATCTAATTTATATAATTGTACTACTTTAATTTGTGAAACAAACGAAAACTGCATGTAAGTCAACTTTATGTATGAAAGTGACCCAAAAAGGGTTAAAAACACAATACCGGTATATTTGCTGTCTTCTTGTGGAGCCATAATCAAATGATCCTCCTAGCACATTTTTTTGTGAAAATGTGCTAGGAGAATAATTTGCATATATCTCCACAAGCTGATGTCATAAACAGAAAACAGCATCCTAAATAAATTCATACAATGTTACATCATAATCTAAACATTACCAAATGCTGGGATAAAATCAGCCAATATTACAATTGTCTGGTGATTTTTGTATTTTGTAGAATAGAAGCCAAGCACTGCCTGATAAAGCTGATTAAAAACATATCAAGTGCATTAGGATAATAAACCACTAAATATGTACATGCAAAATATACTGGTATACAAGAGGAGGGTTTGCATTTTTAGCATTTGCCCATTGTATTATGGAATAACTTTCTCTCAGGATGCAGTTCACCCCATTTCTGTAGGCAAATTACATGTGTGCTTAAAGGACAAGTAAACCATTTTTAACATTTGCTTCCTCAGTGTCCCCTTCTCGCAAGTAAGCCCAACATGTTTTTCAAAGAGGATTGTCAGAAGAGACCCCTGCTCCATACAGATCTCGATCAGACAAAAGAGGCGAGGTCCCCTCTGTCGAGAAATGAGAGTCCTTCTCTGCACTAGCAGAAATAGACAATTGCTGACCAGCCCCTGCTGCCTGGTTCCCAGGGAATAATGGCAGCCGTCAGTCACAGGATTAAACTGTAATATAATATCAAATGTACATGCCAGCTTATCCTCTGACTAGGCGTGCTAAAAGTGTCACTTGTGCTTCCATATTAGAAGCACAAGTTAAAAAAAAAAAAAGTTTTGTTTTCCTTTAATCTTTTTATTATACCTGTGAATATATATAACTTTTACCATGCTGCCCCTACTTCAGGTTTGTTTCCACTTTGTTCCTTATGTGAGTTCTTGCAGCAGATTGATGTAGCTATTAATTGGGATAGCTGGAAACTCATCAGCTCTTATCCCGAGATTCCAAAATAACCATACAACTAGAAGGTTTCAACGTGGTTTGATAACGTCATCCAGTCGGGCCCCAAAGCTAAATTATTACTTATACGGTGAATATAGGGAATCCAAAAAGGTGAGCAACGATCTACACATTGTCTTAGCAGAACTGCAGCAAATGCGGTGTGGTGGAAAGTTGTGTTTAGCACTGAGTTGGCTATAGCAAGATGAACACAGTGGGGCGAATCTGTATGACAGATAGAAGCTGGATTGAGCAGGGCCCCGCTTGCCTTCTGCACCAACTTGGGACGACAATAGGGTGGAGATTTCACAATAAATGTGTAAGAATAATGGGGATTCTTCAATAAAAAGCTGATGCACATATTAGGTATTAATAGCAGAGTTCTTACTCAGAGAATGTTTCCAAATATGCTAAATTAATGCCTGATTTTTTTGCAGTTTAGTTGCCAGCTGAATTTCTTAAGTAGTACTCACAAAACTTGGCCCAGCACCCAGATTGCACCCATAGGACTTGTCCCTGCACCCAGATTGCACCCATAGGACTTGTCCCTGCACCCAGATTGCACTCACATGACTTGCCCCAGCACCCAGATTACATCCTAGATTTACCCCAGCACTTTGATTGAACTAAGGACTTTCCCCAGCAGTCTGATTGCACCCAGGACTTGTCCCAGCAGCCAGATTGCACTCAGGACTTGTCCCAGCAGCAGATTGCACTCAGGACTTGCCCTGGCAGCCAGATTGCATTCAGGACTTACCCCAGCAACCAAATTGCACACAGTATTTACTCCAGCACCCAGATTGCACCCAGGACTTACTCCAGCAGTCTGAGCATTGGGAGGTCTCGTGTCCCTGTCACCCTGACATGCGGAGAGGGCGAGAGGCAGCCTTCAAGGATGTCTGTGTACCTGGGCAGCACACAGATATCGACTGCCTGCCTCCTCTCACACAAAGAGCTTAATTTTGCATCACACCAGTTGCGGAGCATTGCTCTGTACAATGTCTGTTCACAGTGATTCTTTCTGGAAATAAATCTCCCTTTATCCTGGTATGGCAGTCCCAGCCCTCCTTAATGTGATCTGAACATTGAAGGTAGTGTTTCTGTAACCAGTATGGCACAGAAATGGTTAAAAACAAACCTCCACGTTTGTATTAGTTCTGTGTTGTGTTATATCTCTCTTAGACACAGCTGCTATACATCTTATAATATGGGGTAGGATTGCCAGATTTCTTTATACATTCTGCTCAACTAACGTTAAAATAAAGAATTAACATTTATATCTCTTAATTGTACTTTTTCCTTTGCACAGCTCAAACACCTATAGATTATTTGATGAGAATATATGCGATGTAAGGTACAAGGAAGGATGCCCGAGCCAAGCTACCATGGTTAAAAAGCCTGAAAAGAGTCTGCAGCATCCCCGGTCGCCATACCGCAATAACATGCCACACCCATACTATGCCAGGTTTCTCAGAGACAATGTGAGATTCATAAAGGACCCAATATCTCTCATGGAGACAGCAGACACCAAACACTGCCAGGTAAGAAGGACTTGTAATAGGAAGCCCTGGTTTATATTTATAATATTTTCAGATTTTTCCAAATATTTGTTTTAAATGTTTAATGTTCACGTGTGAGGAAGAAATATAAAGTGACATTAAACTTTCAACTTGTAGCAAAAGTTAAAAACCTGGTGTCACTAGTCCAGAGTAAGCCAACGTGGAGCTTTGCAGATACGCATGGGTTTACTCTGACAACTGCCTCTCAGATGAGACAGAGCTCGTCTCATGACACTGTCCGCGTGCGCTCAGCCAATCACAGCGCGGGGCTTGTCCGTGAATCTCATTGAGGTCTGTCGGGGCTGACAAAGTCTTTTTGCTAGTTCACTGATTGACCCCAGTTTTCACATGCCACCAACAGAGGGAACCTAGTTAAGGACCCCCCTGTTGGCGTGTGGAACCGGAGGCCTCTCACTGCACTAGTAGTGAGCAAGGAGTCAGCGACATCGCAGTACTGAAGCTGCGGTCAGAGGATAAACTGCCACTCATTTTTTCACCTGTGCGTCTATGCCAGAAGTACAAGTGAACAAAATGTTTTCTTTATATTGTTCTGCCAAAATTAGCAAATTTCCATTCACATCCTTGACTACAATTGTGTTGTAGTACATAGGCCATAACCTGCTGTAAACACATTCCATTACTATGCAGACTAACTGTTTGTGTGTATTACAGACTGACTGTGTGTGTATGTGACAGACTGAATGGCTGTGTGTGTATGACAGACTGACTGTATGTGTGTATGACAGACTGACTGTATGTGTGTATGACAGACAGATTGTAACATAGTAACATAGTAATTTAGGTTGAAAAAAGACAAAAGTCCATCAAGTTCAACCCTTCTACCTATCATTTCTGCGTTTTGATCCAAAAGAAGGCAAAAAAAAACCCCTAAGGAAGCTTTTTCGAATGTTGCCTCCTAGGGGGAAAAAAATTCCTTCTTGACTCCAAAAGGGCAATCAGATTTCTCCTTGGATCAAAAAGCTCTATTATTAATGCTCATTCTATTATTAATACCCCTATATGTTCTGCTTTTCTAAAAAATCATCCAGACCATTTTTAAATGCATCTATTGTGGTTGATAGCACTACCTCTCTTGGCAGTGAGTTCCATAATTTTATTGTCCTTACCGTAAAGAATCCCTTCCTTTGCTGCCTATGAAATCTTTGCTCTTCCAGTCTCAGGGGGTGACCTCTTGTTCTTTGTACATTTCTATTAATGAACAGGTCCCTGGAGAGCTCCTTATATTGGCCCTGCACATATTTATATAATGTTATCATATCCCCTCTAAGACGCCTTTTTTCTAAAGTAAATAAATGCAATTTTTTAAGTCTCTCTTCATAACTAAGATCCTCCAATCCCCTTATTAATTTTGTAGCTCTCCTTTGCACTTTTTCTAGTTCCTTAATATCCTTTTTAAGGACTGGTGCCCAGAATTGTACTGCATATTCAAGGTGAGGTCTTACCATTGATTTGTAAAGAGGCAAGATGATGTCCTCCTCCCGTGAATCTATACCTCGTTTTACATGCCAATATCTTATTGGCCCTTGCAGCTGCTGACTGGCATTGGGCACTGTTGCCAAGTTTGTTATCTACAATGATTCCTAAATCCTTTTCGTTAGTAGTTTTTCCCATGGAAATACCATTTAACGTATATGTTGCTTTGTTATTATTTTTCCCATAATGCATAACTTTACATTTGTCTATATTGAACCTCATTTGCCACTTTCTTGAACAGTTCCCCACTCTGTCCAAATCTTCCTGTAAAGAAAAAACATCAAGATTAGTCTTTATTACCTTACCTAATTTTGTGTCATCAGCAAACACTGAGACATGGCACTCAGCACAACGTGGGAGATCATTAATAAACAGATTAAAAAGAAGAGGTCCCAAAACAGACCCCTGAGGTACTCCGCTCACTACCCTGGTCCAATTTGAAGCTTTACCATTTACAACAACCCTCTGTGTTCTATCTTTTAGCCAATTTTCAATCCAAATACATACATTTGCCCCCAATCCTATTTCTCTCAATTTGTAGAGTAACCTTTTGTGTGGAACTGTATCAAATGCTTTAGCAAAATCCAAATAGATAACATCAACTGCCACACCTAGATCTATATTTTTACTGACCTCTTCATAGAATGTTATTAAGTTTGTTTCACAAGACCTGTCTTTCACAAAACCATGCTGACTTTTACTAATTATATTCTGATTCAAGATGTATTCTTGAGTGTACACCTTTAGCAATCCTTCAAATAATTTCCCCACTACAGATGTCAAGATTGTGTGTGTGTGTATGTGACAGACTGACTGTCTATGTGTGTATGTGACAGACTGACTGGCTGTGTGTGTTTGTGACAGACTGACTGGCTGTGTGTGTGTATGACAGACTGTATGTGTGTGTGTATATTTGACAGACTGTGTGTGTGTGTATATGACAGACTGACTGTATGTGACAGACTGACTGTATGTATGTGTATGTGACAGACTGACTGTATGTATGTGTATGTGACATATTGACTGCATATGTGTGTGTGTGTGACAGACTGACAGTAAGTGTGTGTGTGCATGTGAGAATGCGTGTGATTGAGTGTATGTGCCGTTGTCTGGCTCCTAGAATTTTTTTTCAGTGTACATTGCACAGGTTGTTGTTTTTTTTATATACAAAAGCATGCAGGCATTCATTAGGTGTCTCTTTCAAAGGTTCCTTCTCTAGCACTTCATCTGCTGCTACTTACTTGCAAGAAGATCAGTGCTGATGCACTAGATTATTGGTCCATGAGCACATGCAGTACCAACTTAATAGCTAGTAGTATATTTTTTTTTGACAGCAGTCATTGGAGATGCAGAATAGCGCTGTATGATGTCATTTCACTTGTTCAGTGACCATCCCTATGCATCTCTATGGAACATCATTGATTGGCTCCCAGGTGATGCTAGTGACTTTTTTTGTGTGCTACTGATGTCATGGTGGACTGGAGCAATCCCCATGAGCAAGCTTGCAAAGCATATGTTTTCACGTTAAGTATTTCAAAAACAAAAAAAACAAACACTGCAACAAATAAATCCATCTATAGTTTTAGAATCTTATGGGTCCACTCAATAAAGAGAGAATTACAGGGATTTGAGATGGAATTTCACACTTAAGGCCAAAGTAGCTGAGTTGGAAAATTTGGCTACTTTGGCCTAAAGTTTGAAATTCACAATTTGCAAAGCCCTGTGGGGCCAAGTTTGGCTGGAAGCCTCAATATCGAGGCATCAGCTAGGCATAGCCTATGCGTGTTTCAACGTAAGAAGTACATGGTATGTTCTCTGCCATTAATTGACAGTTTTTCTGTGACGTTCATTGTCATGAAAGGGTTAAGGTGTGAGCTGTCATGTTGACTTTCCCTCCTGTCTGTGTGAATTTAGCTCCATTCATTCTTTTCAGATTCACCTAGTTCCTGTTAGTTATAATGTGCAATTGACTCTGTTACCTAAACATTGGTTATACTGTGAATGTACAGAATAAAACATTATGAGAAGTGACCTTTTACATTGTGTCAGCAGAATTGCACAGAAGTGCATATATTAAGAGAAATACATATTTTAATTGTGCCTGTGGGTGTCTCCTGTTTCTCACCTAATATGCAAATAAACTAATTCCATGTCAAGCCACAAGGTGATGTCATAAGCCAGAGACACCACAGACACATTTAAAATCTCAATGGAGTGTATATTTCCAATTTGTGTATGTGCGGCTTCCCTTTTCTGTTGGAAAATAATGCATCAGGTTATTTGAAAATGCCTTTTTTTTATAAGCGTTAAGTGTTAATGCACATTAAATGTGTGAAAGTGTTAATTCAGGGCTTGACAAATGTATCTGAGTTTGAGGAGCCAGCTAAAAAATCTAGGAGGCAGACAACAGCACATAAACACAAACACACACAGTCACAGACAGTCACACACAGTCAGTCACATATATACACACACACAGACACGTAGTCCGTCACATATACATACAGAATAAAGGATCATTTATTGTGATTTTGGAGTACCAGGGTAAAAGTCCTCTCCGTACACCCTCCACTTCTGATTGCGAAACCTGCTTAACCTTGTTTTTCTACATATACATACACATACACACACACACACACACACACACACAAACACATCCAGTCAGTAACATACATACACACAAACATAACCAGTCAGACACATACACGCACACATCCAGTTAGACACATACATACACACAAACACATCCAGTCAGACACATATATACACACACAAACACATCCAGTCAGACACATATATACACACACAAACACATCCAGTCAGTCACATATATACACACACACAAACACATCCAGTCAGACACAAACATATCCAGTCAGATACATACATACACACACACAAACACATCCAGTCAGACACAAATATACACACAAACACATCCAGTCAGACACATATATACACACAAACACATCCAGTCAGACACATATATACACACACACACACAAACACACATATCCAGTCAGACACATACATATCCAGTCAGATACATACATACACACACACACACACACAAATCCAGTCAGACACATACATACACACAAACACATCCAGTCAGACACATACATACACACAAACACATCCAGTCAGACACATATATACACACAAACACATCCAGTCAGACACATACATACACACAAACACATCCAGTCAGATACATACACACACACACACACATCTCCAGTCAGTCACATACATACACACACACACACAAACACATCCAGTCAGACACATACACACACACACACATCCAGTCAGACACATACATACACACAAACACATCCAGTCAGACACATATATACACACAAACACATCCAGTCAGTCACATACATACACATAAACACATCCAGTCACAGACACATATATACACACAAACACATCCAGTCAAACACATATATACACACACATTCAGTCAGACACATACATACACACAAACACATCCAGTCAGTCACATACATACATACACACAAACAAATCCATTCAAGCACATATATACACACAAACACATCCAATCAGACACATACATACACACACACACACACAATATCCAGTTAGACACATACAAACACACAAACACATGCTGGACAATGGACATATCTATGTATATTTGTATGTACATATTGGGGGTTGGAGTTTGTATATTTGTTATGCTACACAATGGACATAGCTATGTACATTATGTTGGAGATGTACATATGGAGGGTGTATATTATTTATGCTGGACACTGAATATATACATATGTGTATTATACTGGAGATGTAAATATGGAGGGTGTATATTATTTGTACTGGACACTGGACGTATCTATGTATATTATACTGGAGATGTACATATGGAGGGTGTATATTATTTGTGCTGGACACTGGACGTATCTATGTATATTATACTGGAGATGTACATATGGAGGGTGTATATTATTTGTGCTGGACACTGGACGTATCTATGTATATTATACTGGAGATGTAAATATGGAGGGTGTATATTATTTGTACTGGACACTGGACGTATCTATGTATATTATACTGGAGATGTACATATGGAGGGTGTATATTATTTGTACTGGACACTGGACGTATCTATGTATATTATACTGGAGATGTACATATGGAGGGTGTATATTATTTGTACTGGACACTGGACGTATCTATGTGTATTATACTGGAGATGTACATATGGAGGGTGTATATTATTTGTACTGGACACTGGACGTATCTATGTATATTATACTGGAGATGTACATATGGAGGGTGTATATTATTTGTGCTGGACACTGGACGTATCTATGTATATTATACTGGAAATGTACATATGGAGGGTGTATAATATTTATGCTGGACATTGAATATAAACATATGTATATTATACTGGAGATGTACATATGGAGGGTGTATATTATTTATTGAGTAGACCATATACTAGTCTCTCTAATAGAATAAATCTAAATAATAGCTTTGGCTGAAATTCAATAAACAATCTAAACCTCCAGATTCCTGAATTTCGGGGTCATAACTATTTTTGCCATATTTGCATATGTTAAAAGGTGTCTAAATGGCAAAAAATAACACTGCAGATATCAATAGATTTTTATATCTGTAAAGCATTTCCAATTACATCTCTCTCTCTGGCTGCCTATCTGGTTGATGTTTGTCAGAGCCAGACTGGGAATAAAAACCAGTCCTGGAAATAATCAGTGGTATATCTTGGTTTTGTGCTGCCCTAGGCAGACAAATTTTGGGCACCCCCCCTACCCACGATGCACACCCACGACATGACCCATAACCCACGTTGCACACCAAGGACATGCCCCATCACCCCATTTGCATGCACATTGCCAATATTATTTGCCATTAATATTCCCCAGCTAATTTGCCCAATAATATGCCAGTATCATTTTCCATTAATATGCTCCAGCCAATTTGCCCAATAATATGCCAGTATTATTTTGTCATTAATATTCCCCTGCCAATTTGCCCAATATTATGCAAGTATAATTTGCCATTAATATTCCCCAGCCAATTTGCCCAATAATATGCCAGTGTTATCCTGCCATTTAATTTGCCCCAGCCAATTTGCCCAATATTAAGCCAGTATTATTTGCCATTTAATATGCCCCTACCAATTTGCCCAATAATATGCCAGTGTTATTGGCCATTAATAAGCCCCAACCAATGTTCTCAATAATATGCCAGTGTTATTTGCCATTTAATATGCCCCTGACAAACATAGAAACATAGAATGTGTCGGCAGATAAGAACCATTCGGTCCATCTAGTCTGCCCAATTTTTTTTTGAGTACTTTTATTAGTCCCCCGTTCCCGGTTTTATAGCTAGGATAGCCTTGTGTCTATCCCACGCATGCTTAAAATCCTTGACTGTGTTTACCTCTACCACTTCTGCTGGCAGGCTATTCCATACATCCACTACCCTCTCAGTAAAGTAATACTTCCTGATATTACTTTTAAATCGTTGCCCCTCTAATTTAAGACTATGTCCTCTAGTTGTGGTAGTTTTTCTTCTTTTAAATATACTCTCTTCCTTTACTGTGTTGATTCCCTTTATGTATTTAAATGTTTCTATCATATCCCCCCTGTTACGTCTTTCCTCCAAGCTATACATGTTAAGATGCTTTAACCTTTCCTGGTAAGTTTTATCCTTCAACCCATGAACCAGTTTAGTAGCCCTTCTCTGAACTCTCTCCAAAGTATCAATAACCTTCTGGAGATACGGTCTCCAGTACTGCATACAATACTCCAAGTGAGGTCTCACCAGTGCTCAGTACAATGGCATGAGCACTTCCCTCTTCCTACTGCTAATACCTCTCCCTATGCAACCAAGCATTCTGCTAGCATTTCCTGCTGCTCTATTGCATTGCCTACCTACCTTCAAGTCCTCTGAAATTATTTCTCCTAAATCCCTTTCCTCAAATGTTGAGGTTAGGACTGTACCAAAAAGTCTATATTCTGCTTTTGGGTTTTTACGCCCAAGGTGCATAATCTTGCACTTGTCCACATTAAATGTCAGTTGCCACTGCTCTGACCATTTTTCTAGTTGAGCTAAATCATTTGCCATTTGGCTTATCCCTCCATGAATATCAACCCTGCTGCAAATCTTTGTATCATCAGCAAAAAGACATACTTTGCCAACAAGACCTTCTGCAATATCGCTAATAAAAATATTAAAGAGAATGGGTCCAAGAACAGATCCCTGAGGTACCCCACAAGACCTTGCATCGAATATACCCCATTGACTACAACCCTCTGTTGCCTGTCACTCAGCCATTGTCTAATCCATTCAACAATATTGAAATCCAAACTCAAAGATTTCAGTTTATTGATAAGCCTTCTATGTGCGACAGTGTCAAAAGCCTTACTGAAATCTAGGTAAGCAATGTCTACTACACCACCCTGATCTATTATTTTAGTTACCCAATCAAAAAAATCAATAAGATTAGTTTGGCATGATCTCCCTTAAGTAAACCCATGCTGTCTCTGATCTTGAAATCCAAGCGACTTTAGATGTTCAACAATCCTATTCTTTAACAAGGTTTCCATTATTTTCCCCATTACTGAAGTAAGACTTACTGGTCTATAGGTGCCCGCCTCCTCCCTACTACCTTTCTTGTGAATGGGCACAACATTAGCTAATTTCCAATCTTCTGGAACTACTCCCGTTAACAATGATTGGTTAAATAAATCTGTTAACGGTTTTGCTAGTACACCACTAAGTTCTTTTAATAACTTTGGATGTATCCCATCAGGTCCCATCGACTTATTTGTCTTTACTTTAGACAGCTGAAGTAAAACCTCTTCCTCTGTAAACTTACATGCATCAAAAGACTCATTAGTCTTTTTCCCTAAATGAGGTCCCTTACCCTCATTTTAATTTGTAAAAACTGAACAAAAATATTCATTAAGGCAGTCTGCTAAGCCTTTATCCTCTTCTACATAGCATCCTTCTTTTGTTTTTAATCTAACTAATCCTTTTTTTACTTTCCTTTTCTCATTTATGGATCTAAAAAATGTTTTATCCCCCTTTTTCACTGACTGGGCTATAGTCTCTTCTGTGTGTGCTTTGGAAGCTCTTATAGCTTGCTTTGCCTCTTTCTGCCTACTCTTATAGATCTTTCTATCTTCCTCACTCTGAGTATTTTTATAATTACTAAATGCTAGCTTTTTATTCTTTACTATTTTAGCCACCTCTGCAGAGTACAACAGTGGTTTCTTCAATTTTTTGCTCTTACTGACAAGCCTTATGCAATTTTCTGTTGGCTTCAGTAGTGTAACTTTTAGACAATCCCATTTCTCCTGGACTCCATTTAAATTGCTCCGCTCTGATAATGACTCCTTTACACCTAATCTAATTTTAGAAAAGTCTGTTTTTCTAAAATCTAAAACTTTTGTTTTTGTGTGGTGTGACTGCGTCACTGTTCTTATATTAAACCACACTGTCTGGTGATCACTAGATCCTAAACTTTCACCTACAGTAATATCTGATAACAAATCTCCATTTGTGAACACTAAGTCTAGTATGGCATGCTTTCGAGTTGGCTCCTCCACTACTTGTTTTAGAGATAATCCCAGTAGGGAGTTTAGGATATGCGTACTCCTGGCGCAAGTAGCTGTTTTGTATTTCCAGTTCACATCAGGCAGATTAAAGTCACCCATGATGATCACTTCTCCCTTCATTGTCATTTTAGCTATTTCCTCAACTAGTAGATTATCTAACTCCTCTATTTGTCCAGGGGGCCTATAAATCACACCTACCCGAGTTACCATATTAAATACCAAATTCTAATGTAACCCAAACTGACTCTATGTTCGCCTCACTAACTTGTATTACGTTACAATTTAAGCTATCCCTCACATACAGGGCCACCCCTCCCCCTTTTTTACCTTCTCTGTCTTTTATATATAAAGAGTACCCTGGTATTGATATGTCCCAGTCATGTTTTTCATTATACCATGTCTCAGTAACAGCCACTAAATCTACATTCTCAGTTGCCAATATTGCCACAAGTTCATGGATCTTATTCCCTAAACTGCGAGCATTTGTAGACATGACCCTAAGCGTATCATTTTTCAGCACACCGATTACAGGTAACTTCTGTACCTTTTTGGGGGGGCAATTGGATTGATGTTTTATCGCCATTTATCGACAATTTGCCCAATAATATGCCAGTATTATTTGCCATTTAATATGCCCCTGCTAATTTGCCCAATAATATGCCAGTGTTATTTGCCATGTTACATCCCGCAGCCAATTTGTCCAATAATATGCCAGTGTTATTTGCCATTTAATATGCCCCAGCCAATTTGCCCAATAATATTCCAGTGTTATTTGCCATTTAATATGCCCCAGCCAACTTGCCCAATAATATGCCAGTGTTATTTGCCATTTAATATGCCCAAGCCAATTTGCCCAATAATATGCCAGTGTTACTTGCCATTTAATATGCCCCAGCCAATTTGCACAATAATATGCCGGTGTTACTTGCCATTTAATATCCCACAGCCAATTTGCACAATAATATGCCAGTGTTATTTGCCATTTAATAAGCCCCAGCCAATTTGCCCAATAATATGCCAGTGTTATTTGCCATTTAATATGCCCCTGCTAATTTGCCCAATAATATGCCAGTGTTATTTGCCATTTAATATGCCCCTGCTAATTTGCCCAATAATATGCCAGTGTTATTTGCCATTTAATATGCCCCAGCCAATTTGCCCAATAATATGCCAGTGTTATTTGCCATTTAATATGCCCTAGACAATTTGCCCAATAATATGCCAATGTTATTTGCCATTTAATATGCCCCAGACAATTTGCCCAATAATATGCCAGTGTTATTTGCCATTTAATATGCCCCAGCCAATTTGCCCAATAATATGCCAGTGTTATTTGCCATTTAATATGCCCCAGCCAATTTGCCCAATAATATACCAGTGTTATTTGCCATTTAATATGCCCCAGCCAATTTGCCCAATAATATGCCAGTGTTACTTGCCATTTAATATCCCACAGCCAATTTGCCCAATAATATGCCATTATCATTTTCCATTAATATTCCCCAGCCAATTTGCCCAATAATATGCCAGTATTTGCCACTGAATATGCCCCTGCCAATTTGCCCAATATTATGCCAGTATAATTTTCCATTAATATTCCCCAGCCAATTTTCCCAATAATATGCCAGTGTTATCCTGCCATTTAATATTCCCCAGCCCATTTGCCCAATAATATGCCAGTGTTATTTGCCATTTAATATCCCACAGCCGGAGGGGCGTGTCTAGCCACGAGGCAAGATGGCAGCATAATCGCACAGCTCCGTGCCGAGGACCGCAACAATCAGCCTTAAAGCAGCTTTGTCTCATGATGGGACGAAATAAAAAGGTTCCATCGGAACCACAGACCCCCAAAACCCAAAAACCGAGAGTGGAATCCAACCTGCATACCTACTTTTCGACACCGCAACAGCCGCTGACGGGAAGTCAGGCAGGTGGCAGCATGGCGGCCTCACCCGCGCATTCCACCTCATCGAAGCAGACGCCTTCAATAGCATCGCAAGACCATATTCCTAGCCAATACTTACCGCCTAACGTGATGGAAACCCTGAAGTCCATCCCATCCAAAGAAGACTTCCAGATACTTGTCTCCGGGATACAGGACATCAAGCAAGCGATGCACGAACTGAAAGGAGACCTGGCAGGCCTCAGATCAGACATGGCTGTCATGGACGCCAGGATTACAGTGGTCGAGGGTGCTTTGGAGAGGGCAGACGAGGATGCAGCAGGGCTACTCGCCACTACATCCAGACAAGACTCTCAATTAGCAGACATGCGAAGGATGTTGGAGGACCTGGACAACAGGGGCCGTCGCAACAACATAAGTATCAGGGGCCTCTCTGAGGATGTGCCACCAGACCGGATCACACAGACCCTGACCGTTCTCTTCAACTCCATCCTCAAGAGACCTGCGGAGGAGCTAATTGAGATCGACAGGGCCCACAGAGCTTTAAAACCAAGGGGCTCCCAATCCTCCCCCCCGAGGGACGTGATCTGCAGGCTGGCAAATTTCCGCACCAAGGACAACATAATGCGTGAAGCAAGAACCAAGAGACTTTGGGCAGTCGGAGAATCGGAGGTCGCCATCTACCAAGACCTATCCTGGATTACACTACAGACCAGGCGCCTGCTCCAGCCCCTAACTCAAGCGCTGACATCCAGGAATATCCCATACAAATGGGGTTTTCCCTTCAGCCTCTCGGCCCGACATGGAAACGTGACGCACACAATTCGCTACCCCGCAGACACGCCAAGATTTATGCAAGCCCTAGACATCAGGAACGTTACGGTCCTGGACTGGATGGACCCTGCCAATCTTACACACTCAAGGCCCCTACCGCAGAGGAGTCAGAGGCCACCAAGACGCAGCACAGCAGTCCGGTGACCACCAAAGTCCCGTTCGCCGAGAGAAACCTGGGCGAGAGAGGAGTGAACCGGGACAGAATAGGTGCAGTACACAAGAGGACTTCAAGCCGCGCTGTACACTACACTAACCTTTGGCTCCTGTTTACTAAGCCAGGCCAAGCAAGGACAGACGCAGAACTAGGCCGTGAGACTGCCAAAATAGTGTCCAGCACAGACGTCCAGAACAATATGGTGCTCTCCAACGCTGGGGACCCTACAGCTAAGTCCCCTGCCTGGTAAAAACTGTTACTACCGCATTGTCTATATATGCATACCTGTTCATATGTTTAAATTTTAATGTTTACTGCGAAGTAGGGATCGTATTACCCCCACCCGCCGACACCAGGCATTAGCGGAATCATGCATGGTATAGTTACCGCTTTGGTCTAAGCAACGTGGACGAGTGGGCCCCAAACCCCGATGCAACAGAACACATTGGGCATTAGGCAACGCACCCTTACGGTGGCATTGAACGCCGACGGGCATCAGATAAGTAGATTGCCCCCACTCACTCAGGAACTCTAGCCTACACGTAACACAGGTACTCAATAGCCCTCTCCCCCAAACACAGGCCCCTGCACTATCTAAACGGCTGTCATCGTGCTACAGTAGTGAGCCGGCCTAGGGTTGACACAACCTACCTCCAGGCACACTGAACACTATGTAGAGGCGTATACACGGGGGGCCACTGTGAGGGTGACACTAGCCATCCCATACATGCCAGACTAGTTGTAAGGTGCAGCACTAGGTCCAGAGGCACAGACCGCTGTGGTTAAATTTCCATTTTGTATTGTTATTTCTTATTTGGTTTTGTTGTTCTATATTGTACATCGGGCATACACGTTCCCCACAGGCCCCGAGTGTCTACATACACACCCAGAGAGCCTCCATTTTGGTGGTACCCTCTGTGTGTCTGACACTACTACCCTTCTAGATTGTGTTTGCCATACATCCCCTGAGCGGGGCATCCCCCCGGCTTATTGTTGTCTTACCCTACCTTTATATTATTTGTAAGTACCCGTCCATATCTGGGAAGCGGACAAGTATCCGTGACCCCCCCCCCCCCCCATAACCTATTGTGACCCCTTCCCGGCCCAGTATAATTGGTATACCCCCCCCGTACCCCACCCCCCTCTGTTACACGTAAGGAATTAATATTTGATACAACTGAAGTACATGGTATGGAAATGTTACCTGCCCCGATCAATGTGCTTACGCTAAATGCTAGAGGTTTAAATACCCCTGAAAAAAGGTCCAATTTACTCCGAGATCTCAGGTCCAAGCATGTAACGATAGCTCTTATTCAGGAGACACATTTTCACGCCACCAAGGCGCCGGTGCTACATAACAAACACTACCCTAACGTATATTACAGTAACAATCCGACTTCCAAAACCAAAGGGGTAGCAATCATGCTGTCCAGACATTTCCAACTTACTGATATAGAGTGCAAGAGAGATGAGGAAGGCAGATATCTGATGTTAAAGGGCAGAAACCTGAACAAAACATACACAATAGTCAATGGGTATTTCCCAAACAAGTGCCAACAGAGTTTTCTAACTAGGTTGCTGCGACAAGTCACACAATTCAGAGAGGGCATACTATTGGTTGGAGGCGACTTAAATGTTCCTCTGGACCCTCGCATAGATTCTTCTTCGAATTCATCAGGCCCCCCGACAAGACTTGTGAGGCGCATGAGAGCCGCTCTAGCAACCCACCAGCTGATGGATTGCTGGCGGTCCTTGAACCCCGAAACAAGAGACTACACCTACTACTCTGCCCCACATGTAGTGTATACGAGGCTAGACTACCTGTTTTATTTCCCACCGCGATCTGGATTTATTACAGGGGGCTGCAATAGGACCTATCACCTGGTCGGACCACGCCCCGGTCTCGATTCGACTCACTTCCCCTGCCACTCGCCCAGCCCAACCCTCATGGAGACTAAATGACTCCCTCTTGCTGGACCCACTGCTTGCGGCCGAGACCCGCCAGGCTATCCAGGTCTATTTTAGAGAGAATAGCACACCGGACATAGCCAAACCGGTGATATGGGAGGCTCATAAGTGCGTAATGAGAGGGCATTTCATTGCACAAGGTTCCGCGAGGAAGAAAGCTAATAACGCCCAACTTGTCTCACTAACGAAAGACATACAAGCATTAGAAATGGCCCATAAACGCTCACCCCAAGCAGATACGTTTCAAGCTCTAACTGGTAAAAGGAAATGCCTAGTGAAGGTGCTTACTTTTAAAAATAGAATGTTGCATCAAAGATCGAAAAAGTTCTTTTTCGAAAATAGCAACAAGTGTGGTAGACTTCTAGCCCGTATCCTTCACAAGCGCACGCAGAAAGCACATATCTCCAAGATTTACAATGCACAGAACAAGGCAGTTTCCACATGCCCCCAAATTGCTGAGGCATTTAAAGAGTATTATGCTTCCTTATATAATCTGAATGCCTCCGCAACGGCACAAAACGAACCGGGACGCTTACACAATATAAGGGAATACCTAGCTAGACACGTAACAACAAAATTGTCACCGGACGAGGCGCATGACTTGGACAGACCTATCACAATAGAAGAACTCAGGGCGGCAATAACAGTGACACCAATGGGTAAAGACCCAGGCCCCGACGGGTTGACTCTAAGATATTACAAATTGTTCCTAGACGATTTAGGCCAATATCTGGTGGACGTTTTCAATTCACTTCTGCAGGGACACCCCCTTCACCCACACTCCCTTAAGGCGACAATCATAGTCCTCCCCAAAGACGACAAACCGGGGGAACAATGCACCGGCTACAGACCCATCTCCCTACTGAACGCTGACATAAAATTATTAGCAAAAATGTTAGCACTCAGACTAGCCCCCAAACTCCCCAGACTAGTACACTCTGACCAGGCAGGTTTCATTCCAGTAAGGGAGGCCAAAGACAACACGTCAAAAGTACTGTCCATTATACAATATGCCCAAATCACCGAATCCCGCATGCTACTCCTATCGACGGATGTCGAAAAGGCGTTCGATAGGGTCGACTGGAAATACCTACTAGAGACTATGAAACACTTAGGATTGGGCCCCAATATTCTTCAGTGGATCTCAGCACTGTATGACGCCCCCACAGCTCAGGTCAGGGTCAACGGGCTTCTTTCACAACCTTTTCAGATCACAAATGGGACGAGATAGGGTTGCCCTCTCTCGCCTCTCCTCTTCACTTGAGCCCTTTCTAACGCAATTAGATCAAACCCTGACATCACTGGTCCCATTATTAACCATACCCAGTATAAAGTTGCTTCATTTGCTGACGATATGCTATTCCTTATCATGAATCCCCGCATCTCCATACCCTCCCTACAGAAAGAGCTCAAAACATATGGCCAATTATCCAATCTAAAAATTAACAATAGCAAATCGTCAATCCTAAATATTTCCATCCCTCAGGCAGAAGCCGCTGGCCTCTAAGCCAGTTTCCTCTACAAGTGGAGCGCCTCATATCTTACGTATCTAGGGATCCGTATCACAACCCAGGCAACACACCTGTATGGGGCCAACTTCCAGCGGTTGCTGGACAAAATGCGGACCTTAATGCGGACCTTAAATCATGGGCATTCCCTCATGTTACGTGGTTAGGTAGGATCAACGTAGTGAAAATGAATCTACTCCCTAGATTACTGTATCTGTTCCAGACAATACCGATCGCACTCCCGAAAGCGTTCTTTGCATCTATCTGTTCAGCTATCCTGAGATATGTATGGAACGGCAGGAGACCTAGGCAGAAATACACCCAGTTGATCCTGCCCAAAAACAGGGGAGGCCTTGCACTACCAGACTTCAAACTATATTACCAGGCATGCCACCTGTTACGTATCGTAGAGTGGTCCCGGGCCTCGGCAGACAAGCAGTGGGTCCACATAGACAGGAGTCAAACAAAAGGGCTCTTGCCATCTTCACTCTGGTTACCCCCGCAAAACCGGGACGCCGCCCTCAAAACTCATCCACACATTCAAGCAACAATGCGAGTATGGAATGCCACAAGTGTCAAATATGGTTTAACCTCTTTCCCGTCACCCATGACCCCAGTGACCAACAACACTGAGTTCCATTCAGGTTTCCGAGTGGTAACAGGGCCTGAAGGCACAAGAATACGACCTAGACACCTGTACCATTTCATGACAGACGGCAAACCATCCCCACTCCACAATCTAGTGGGTGGCGGAGAACCCTCCTTTCTTGACAGATTCCATTACCATAGACTAGAGCATTACCTGAACTCTATATCAGCCAGACACAGAATACAGAGAACCATGACAAATTTTGAACAAGAATGCACGCTATCAGAACCCAGCAGACACGGTATTTCACGACTTTACTCACTGTTGTTGTGTAATGACAATACCCCCCTCCCCTCTTTTGTGGGCAAATGGGAGGCGGACCTGGGGATTGTCCTCTCTCAACATCAATGGGAGAGAGTGTTCAATAACGTCCACCATGTCTCCATTTCCTCCAAAATACAAGAAACGGACTATAAACTGTTGACCAGGTGGTACATGACCCCAGCACGTATCCAACAATTTGCACAACCACATGATGGTCTCTGCTGGCGCTGCGGGACATCCACGGGTTCACTTCTTCACATCTGGTGGGAATGCAATAAAATAACCCCCTACTGGGAAGCCATACACAACATTTTGAAGCACATAATAGACAAGCCCCCCCCCCCGCTCAAACCCGCTAACCTACTACTACATCACACCCCAATGACCCCCGCCCAATACAAGAAATCCCTGCTCCCTACATTGGTGGCGGCGGCAAACGCTCTCATTCCAGCTCACTGGAAGTCGAGTGAGGCCCCAGCGATCAGTGAATGGGTCAGTCAAGTAGAAGAAATTAGGCGTACGGCCGAGATGGCAGCGGACACACCGCAGCTTTCAGTGAAATACACAGAGAAATGGTTCCATTGGCTGGAATTCCTTGACAGCCCTTCATTACATCACAGCTAACACGTAAAGCTTTTTCAGTATATCAACTCACAAAAGGCACCTCCCCCAGAATGGCACGCAAGAAAGCCCTGAGATAGGAGCTTGCATGGGAACTGGTAATATACCTAAATTACATTCTTGGACCAAAAGAATCAACCAACTGGCAAATAAGCCAAGTTAAAGACACAAGGTAGACCATTAAGCATTTCTATTGTTTTTTGGTGGGCACTCTCAGAGGCTGCCCGCCCATATATGTAACCTGTAACCTCAACAGATACCCCCTTGTTGACCTTCCCCTCTTTTTTTTCTGTACCCCCACACGTCGCCAATCTTAATTCTTCTCCCTGTTTTTTCCCTTATCTGTAAATTGTGGCAATAAATGTACGTTATGTAACATGAAAAATACCAATAAAAACCGATTGAAACATAATATCCCACAGCCAATTTGCCCAATAATATGCCAGTGTTATTTGCCATTTAATATGCCCCAGCCAATTTGCCCAATAATATGCCAGTGTTATTTGCCATTTAATATCCCACAGCCAATTTGCCCAATAATATGCCAGTGTTATTTGCCATTTAATAAGCCCCAGCCAATTTGCCCAAATCCCCCCATCACTTACCTTTCCCTGGTGGTTAGTGGCAGGCAGCATGGTCTCCTCCATGCTGCCTTTTCGGCTCTCAGACGGTTGTGCCGACAGGTCACGTGACCCGGCGCACGTATGACGTCAGCACGCCGGTCACGTGACTGTCGGCACTTCCGTGTCACACTGCACGGGGAGCCGACTAGGCAGCACAGAGGTTTCTCTGTGCTGCCTGTTCGGCTCCCCGTGCAGCCTGCCGGCAGAGGGAAGGTGAGGGGGGATCTTCCGATCCCTTCTCACCTACATCTCTGCCTGCAAGCGCGGTTTGTTTGTTTTTAAAGGGCCAGATTTTTTGTTTTTTTGCAGTGCTGGGGGGCGGCAGCACTGGAAATAATTGTACACCAGCCCCATTATTAGGGTGACCACAGTGTAATATTGCCATTCATGGACACATTTTATATTATATACATTATTACAAAGCCTATTTATCATAGACAGTGATTATCAGACACTTCTATTAGCAGATAGGCTGTTTCAGAGAGCGTAATCCCTGTATTGCTAGATATGGGCTGTTTCAGAGAACGTAACCTCTGTATTGCTAGATAAAGGCTGTTTCAGAGAACTTAACCCATTTGATGGTAGATATAGCAGTTTTAGAGAATTTAACCCATATATTGCAAAATATACGCAGTTTCAGAGAACTTAACACATGTACTGCAAGATACACACAGTATCTCACTCACACACAGTATCTCACTCACACACACTATCTCACTCACACACACAATATCTTACTCACACACAGTATCTCATACACACACAGCATCTCTCTCACACAAACACACATGCAGCATCTCACTCACACACACACATCTCTCAAACACACACACATCTCACTCACACACACACATCTCACTCACACACACACACACAGTATGTCAGTCACACATACACACATAGTAAGTATCTCACTTACACACACACACACACACCATGTGTCACACACACACACACAGTCTCTCGCTCACACGCACACACAGTTGCATTGTATGAATCATATTATGCTGCAGACATAGCAAAGAGCTAGTATTGTTTTAGCATATGGTTTTAATACATTGAGCCTTCTCTCCACAAAGGCAGAATGGTGGCCCAGGAGCAAAGAGAGCACATTCATCCATAGACCATCGTACGACAGAAAGACCACTCAAAAAAATGAATTCCCGGCCATGGTTTACTCCAGCCCTCAAACACGTCATGGCTGTAACCCACACAAGACACCTCTGCATGGGATAGGTAAGATCTATAGTAGCTGCTATTTGTTGGCACACTGTAGCATTGTCTCATTTGTCATGGATATATTACACTGTACCTGGAGCTCACCATTGCTCATTGTCATGTGATTGTGGTTTATAGATGTTTTGAGTGAAACTTAAGTCGTTTTCCTTCCAGAAAATTGGTTTTCCACAGCTCTGTCTACTATCATTTACCACATTACCTACGGATTATGGGATCAATTGAATTATGTCTGAAACAGTCATTTTAGTGCAATTATGGTTTTAAAACATTGTGTTTCTGCCTTAAGGCTCTCCTAACCCATAGCAATTAAACAAACCAATGACTGGAATGCCTTCCATTGAAAACAATGAGTTTTGGTATTTATATACGATTCCCAATATGTGCTACAGTCGTTGAAAATTAGGTCTTCAATGAAAAATATATATGATATTGCACAAATGATTTATTAATTACAGGCGCACAGTACTTCCTCTATGATTTACACACAAGCTAAGGTTTACCAAGGATGTTTTAAACACTGGTAAATAAATATTGACAGTGTTCCCCTACTTAATTACAGCCTATGTGCATTATGCAATAAACACCTAGTTTGTCAGGCTCAATAGACTGGAGTATATGATTAGACGTTGCCCAGAGCATTAGCGGGGTTGATGTATCACAGTCACTCACCTTTGGCCTCATGCAATTGAAGGGACCCAGTGATGGGCCCATACATCCCTGAGATATAGCATCTTGTGAGCAGTATGTCTGGCTGAGCCTAATAGGAATTATAGTCATACGGTGAAGATGTTGGCCGTGAAAATATCCCATATGTTTTACTAAGAAAGCTAATATGAGACTCCTTCCCAGGTGGATATTTTGGCCAGACTGGTTGGGGACTCATTTCTATGTCTTGCTAACTATATATACTGATGGGAGATGTGCTGCCCCACTATTAATATCTCCCTACCTACAGTGCCTTGCCTACAGCCTTAAGTTCAATTTTTTATTAATCTGAATTTTATGTGATGGATCAGAACACAATAGTCTAAGTTGGTGAAGTGAAATGAGAAAAATATATACATAAAACTATTTTTTAGAAATAGAAAACAGAAAATTGGCATGTGCATATGTATTCACCCCCTTTTTTATGAAGCCCATAAAAAGCTCTGGTGCAACCAATTACCTTCAGAAGTCACATAATTAGTGAATTGATGTCCACCTGTGTGCAATCTAAGTGTCACATGATCTGTCATTACATATACACACCTTTTTTGAAAGACCCCAGAGGTGGCAACACCTGAGCAAGAGGCACCACTAACCAAACACTGCCATGAAAACCATGGAACTCTCCAAACAAGTAAGGGACAATGTTGTTGAGAAGTACAAGTCAGGGTTAGGTTATAAAAAAAATATCCAAATCTTTGATGATCCCCAGGAGCACCATCAAATCTATCATAACCAAATGGAAAGAACATGGCACAACAGCAAACCTGCCAAAACTCACAGGCAAAGAGGGCATTTATCAGCACAGAGACCTAAGGTAACCCTGGAGGAGCTGCAGAGTTCCAAAGCAGAGACTGGAGTATCTGTACATAGGACAATAAGCCATACGCTCCATAGAGTTGGGGTTTATGGCAGAGTGGCCAGAAAAAAGCCATTACTTTCATCAAAAAACAAAATGGCACATTTATAGTTTGCGAAAAGCATGTGGGAGACTCCCAAAATGTATGGAGGAAGGTGCTCTGGTCTGATGAGACTAAAATTGAACTTTTCAGCCATCAAAGAAAACGCTATGTCTGGTGCAAACGCAACACATCACATCACCCAAAGAACACCATGCTCACAGTGAAACATGGTGGTGACAGCATCATGCTGTGGGGATGTTTTTCAGCAGCCGGGACTGGGAAACTGGTCAGAGTTGAGGGAAAGATGGCTGGTGCTAAGTACAGGGATATTCTTGAGCAAAACCTGTACCACTCTGTGGATGGAGGTTCACCTTCCAGCAGGACAATGACCCCAAACACACAGCTAAAGCAACACTTGAGTGGTTTAAGGGGAAACATGTAAATGTGTTGGAATGGCCTAGTCAAAGCCCAGACCTCAATCCAATAGGAAATCTGTGGTCAGACTTAAAGATTGCTGTTCACAAGCGCAAACCATCCAACTTGAAGGAGCTGGAGCAGTTTTGCAAGGAGGAATGGGTAAAAATCCCAGTGGTAAGATGTGGCAAACTCATAGAGACTCCAAAGCGACTTGGAGCTGTGTTTTCCGCAAAAGGTGGCTCTACAAAGTATTGACTTTAGGGGGGTGAATAGTTATGCACATTGACTTTTTCTGTTATTTTGTCCTATTTGTTGTCTGCTTCACAATAAAAAACAAAACAAAAAAACATCTTGAAAGTTGTTTGCATGTTCAGTAAATTAAATGATGCAAATCCTCCAATAAACCATGTTAATTCCAGGTTGTGATTCAAGAAAACACGAAAAATGCCAAGGGGGTTGAATACTTTTGCAAGGCACTGTACGTGCTGAGGATAATACAACATCTATGTCCAGGTAGTTATATGGTTATGGGAGCTATACTATGCCACCCTGGCTAACCAAAAACTAATAGAAGCTACAATATCTGTGTCACATGGGAGCTATACAGTAACACCCTCATTGTCTGGCCACCTATTTACTGGAAGGATCTATTAATTTAATCATACATTTTCCTGGTATTTAAGTGCCGTCTTTTATTTTCTGCAAATAAATATATTATATTGAGGGGGCACAATTTTCTATTTTTGCCTTGAGTGCAGAAAGAGCTAACCACGGCTCGGACTTTTCCATGTGCAAAATGTTTTTTTGTTTTACTAAATACTTGCCTTTACGTTTTTACTTTATTATTCTGCAAGTAGTACTAAACTTGGATATTATACCAAACCCATACCCGGAGGAGAAGTGCTGGGTATAAATGTCCAATATTCATTATAGCAGAAACACATAGTTTATTGGGGTTAGAAGAACTGAATCTATGATAAAGCTGGTATATAACATAGGTAAACACAAACAAAGCAAGTGTATACAAAATATTTACAATGTGTTTAAGCCCTTATGGACTAGCCACAATCCTGGCACATCATGAATGACAAGGGGTGTGGGTAGTCTTACTGTGACAATTCGGAAGGAGAACGTACCGTGATTCAGTAGAGGAGCCCCAATTGCAGAAGTGGACAACCCTTGCCAGATACCCCAAACACTGAAGGACCAAAGGATATGGCAAGCTTCAGTATTGGTAGCGGGCACGAGCGTCAGGATGTAGGACGGACACTGGTGCCAACACTAGAATGGTCGAGGAACAATCCAAGTCCGGGAGCCAGAGAACGAACAATTGGAAAAGCTTGGTCAGGAGTACAGAAATCGGGAAGGTCGAGTAGAATAGCCAGGTCAGGGAGTCCAGAGATCAGCGAAGTCCAGGGAAGGTAGCCGGGTCAGGAACACAGAAGGTGGGAAGGTCCAGAGAGCAAATGGGGTCAAAAAACGAGGAAGCACAAAGGAGGCACAACACATTAGCTTGTACAATAGTCAAGCAATTTGAATTAGGAGCGCTGGCTATTTAAAGGCCTGTAGCTCCGCCCCCGTGACATGTGGGATGTGCGCCACGCTGCCCGTCTCCATAGCGGCGCTGGGGATAGAAAAGCCAGAGAGTTGCGACGCGCGCTAGTAACCATTGCCAGGCGTGCGTTGAACGGGGGTTCCGATGGCGAGGGACACAGGGTCTCTTTGATCCAGACCGTGGGATTGGACTGGTAGTGCCTGCCACTGAGCTCCGGAGCGGGCGACGAGAGACTGCGGTACGCACCTGACACATATATTTCATAATAAATTCTGCTTTATAGGGATAAAGGTGGCATCAAAAAATCCACAGGTTTCCTTAAAATAAAAAAAAGTTTGTATGAGTTCACTACATTGTGACACCAAACCCACCTCCCGCGTCGGGGGGATTCCTCTGATACCATTGGTTACGTGTCACGTAATCAGTGCGCCATTTAAATCTGTGGCTTTTTGCCTCATTAGATAATCATTTTAAGGTTTATCCCCTCTTTAACAGTGTATCATTCAAGGAAGCAAGGGTTAAACAGAACAGTAGTATTGTTATGTGACAGCCAGCATTCTCAACCCCCCCCCCCCCCCCCCCCCCCCATTCTCTAGCAGTGATATATCAGGGTGTGAGATTATGTCCAGGAAATGGTAAATAAAGGCAGCCCATCATTTTATCACTTTCTTCCTCCCTGACTCTGCTCATCACTATCTCTGTTTTCTTTGGTCTGAATCTCCCACACTGGTATGTTCGTAGGACAATTAATATATAAAGAATTCCTGCTGCCGGTAGAATCGTGTAAACAGTGTTTAACCCTTCGTGTATCAGGCCGGTGTGCTCACGGCCGGTGATTGTTTAATTCTCTGTAATACTGGAAGGAGCTGCTCTCTGTTAGTGGGATCTTTGATGCAGTTTATGGCAGAGCTGAGGAGGTTAAGACAGCAGGAATTAAGCAGGAGGCAAGCTAAATCTTCTTTCCCAACTTAATCTCATTTGACATCTGATACGTGGGAGTCTCTTTGCCGCGGCCAAAATAACGTTCTACTATGTTGCTCTGTGCGATTCAGAATTGTGATTCGTTATTTTTTGCTGCAGCAGCCTGTTCTAGCCAAAATATATACACTATATTCTGCCGTATCTATAGCTAAATGTTAATAAACTACAATTCCCAGGATCCGCTGCTACTTCTATACTGTTTATATTGCATTTATACTAAATAGAAAACGGTGGGCTTGCTCCAATCCTAGCCTATGCTCCAATCCTAGCCTATGCTCCAATCCTAGCCTATGCTCCAATCCAATCGGCCCCTCTGCAGCCCCCTGCCAGTACTTGGGCAGCATGGTGTCTGTGGCACAGACATCCTCCCATGATGCCTCTCTCACACAATGCTCTGAAGCCAGAGCATCGGCAGTCACATGACCTGCCAGTGCTCAGCCTTCAGACCACAAGAGGCATCAGGGTAGGAAATCTATGCGCCCGGGTACCATACCTACCACTAGCATAAGGGAACTGTGGGTGCTTGTGGGGTAAATCCTGGGTATGTAATGTTAGTGTTGGGACATGTCCTGAGTATCCAATGTGGGTAATGGGGCAATGATTTAAAAGTAATATCAGGAAGTATTACTTTACTGAGAGGGTAGTGGATGTATGGAATAGCCTTCCAGCAGAAGTGGTAGAGGTAAACACAGTCAAGGAGTTTAAGCATGCGTGGGATAGGCACAAGGCTATCCTAGCTATAAGATAGGAAACTGGGGACCAATAAAATTATTTAGAAAATTGGGCAGACTAGATGGGCTGAATGGTTCTTATCTGCCGGCACATTGTATGTTTCTATGTTCTGGGTGTGCAGTGTGGGTGATGGGGCATGACCTGGGGTGCTGAAGTAAGTGCTGGGTCTGCAATGTGGGTGATGGGGCATGTTCTGGGTCTGCAATGTGGGTGATGGGGCAGCATAAAAAAACACCCTCACACAAAAATGGCACTGGGAAGTTGTTATGGGACAGAGCTGGCACTGGAAAGGTGTTTGAGGGCAAAAATTACACTGAGAAGGTGGTTGGGGACAGAGCTAGCCCTAAGAAAATGTTTGGGACAGAGATTTTGGGGGTAGAGTGTTTGGGACAGAGTGTTTGGGGGCAAAGATGGCACTGGAAAGGTGTTTGGGAACAATATGGCACTGGTGAAGGTGTTTGGGGACAAGTATGACACTGGAAAGGTGTTGGGGGACACAAATGACACTAAGATGGTGTTTGATCGGAAAAAGGACACTGGGAAGGAGACAAATATGGTGGATCCTAAACAGGAAGAGGTGTGTTTAGTCAGGTCTAGGGCAGCACAAATTCTAAATACATCTGCTGGGGATGTTCGTTTTGCCCAATATCCAGAGGATTTTATTATTACCCAATTTAATGGTATTGTATCTACCATGGAATGATGAAAGGCTGAGCTGACCCTTCCATGAAGCAAAACTGCAACTCCAAGGATTCAACAGATTCTACCATTAATGCATTAGCCCACTGCGTTATCTCACCAACTTCAAAAGACTTCCGTCACCAACTATTCTTTCTTTGACTGTGCAGAATATTAAATAAGATACACGTTTTTTTTTAGCTACAGTTTTGGCACGATAGCAGCCATTTAAACGGGAGATGTTGATGGAACTCAATTGCTTACTTTTAATACTAAATCAATACAGTCCCTATCTGGAAACTATTATTGCAGTCTCTATCGCCCAAATACTCTTTGATTTTATTTTAATCAGTATATGCCTTTCTTGTGGAATTTTGTACTTCACTGTACAGTATATTATGGGGTCGATTCAATAAAGAGAGAACTGCAGGGAAATGAGATGATTATCTCACTGTTATTCTGCAGTCCTGACTTCATGCACTGGGATTTTCTGGGACACTCACAGCAGATTGAGATCTGCAAATGCCCAGAGTTATGAACATGCACAATTGTCACACGGTGAGTCAATGACTACTGCACATGCACAGTAGTAATCAGTGGTGTATCTTGATTTTGTGCTGCCCTAGGCAGACAAAATCCGGGCACCCCCCTACCCAAGCTGCACACCCACGTTACACACCTAAGACATGCCCCATCATTCAGACTCACATCAAGCTCACACTCCCATCACACTCAGTCACACACTCCTACTCCCATCACACTCAGTCACACACTCCTACTCCCATCACGCACACTCTGACTCCCATCACACTCAGTCAAACACTCCTACTCCCATCACGCACACTCTGACTCCCATCACACTCAGTCACACACACTGTCTCCCATCACACACACTCTGACTCCCATCACACTCAGTCACACACACTGTCTCCCATCACACACACTCTGACTCCCATCACACTCAGTCTCCCATCACACACACTCTGACTCCCATCACACTCAGTCACACACAGTCTCCCATCACACACACTCTGATTCCCATCACACTCAGTCACACACACACACACACACACACTGTCTCCCATCACACACACTTTGACTCCCATCACACTCAGTCACACACACTGTCTCCCATCACACACACTCTGACTCCCATCACACTCAGTCACACACACACACACACACACACACACACACAGTCTCCCATCAGCACTTACCTTTCCCTGGCAGGCAGGCAGCATGGTCCCTCCATGCTGCCTGTTCGGCTTCCCGGCGATTGTGCCGACAGGTCACGTGACCGGGCGCGCGTATGACGTCAGCGCGCCCGTCACGTGACTGTCGGCACTTCCGTGTCGGCACACTGCACGGGGAGCCGAACAGGCAGCACGGAGATTTCTCTGTGCTGCCTGTTCGGCTCCCCGTGCAGCCTGGCAGGCAGAGCAATGGTGAGGGGGGATCTTCCGATCCCCTCTCACCTCCGTCTCTGCCTGCAGGCGCGGTGGGGTTTTTTTTTTTTTTTTTTAAAGGGCCGGATTTTTATTTTTTTACATTTATTTTTTTTTTACATTTTTTTTTTTTTTCCAGTGCTGGGGGGCGCTGCCGCCCCCCAAAATTTGCCGCCATAGGCATCCGCCTAGGATGCCTCGCGGTAAATACAGCACTGGTAGTAATGACTGTAATCCTTTCAAGCCACACCCCCTGGTTTCCCAAGTCACTGGTGGGGCATGTTGGCCGGCGATTTGCCTCACTGCGCAGATTTTCAGTCCATAGTAATATTGTACAGATATCTTAGCTAGTAGCATTTCCCATTTAGGACTGATTGCACAGATATCTTAGCTTGTAGCATTTCCCATTTAGGACTGATTGCACAGATATCTTAGCTTGTAGCATTTCCCATTTAGGACTGATTGCACAGATATCTTAGCTTGTAGCATTTCCCATTTAGGACTGATTGCACAGATATCTTAGCTAGTAGCATTTCCCGCTCAGGACTGATTGCACAGATATCTTAGCTAGTAGCATTTCCCGTTTAGGACTGATTGCACAGATATCTTAGCTAGTAGCATTTCTCGTTTAGGACTGATTGCACAGATATCTTAGCTAGTAGCATTTCCCACTCAGGACTGATTGCACAGATATCTTAGCTAGTAGCATTTCCCGTTTAGGACTGATTGCACAGATATCTTAGCTAGTAGCATTTCCCGTTTAGGACTGATTGCACAGATATCTTAGCTAGTAGTATTTCCCACTCAGGACTGATTGCACAGATATCTTAGCTAGTAGCATTTCCCACTCAGGACTGATTGCACAGATATCTTAGCTAGTAGCATTTCCCGTTTAGGACTGATTGCACAGATATCTTAGCTAGTAGTATTTCCCACTCAGGACTGATTGCACAGATATCTTAGCTAGTAGCATTTCCCACTCAGGACTGATTGCACAGATATCTTAGCTAGTAGCATTTCCCGCTCAGGACTGATTGCACAGATATCTTAGCTAGTAGCATTTCTCGTTTAGGACTGATTGCACAGATATCTTAGCTAGTAGCATTTCCCGCTCAGGACTGATTGCACAGATATCTTAGCTAGTAGCATTTCCCACTCAGGACTGATTGCACAGATATCTTAGCTAGTAGCATTTCCCGCTCAGGACTGATTGCACAGATATCTTAGCTAGTAGCATTTCCAGCTCAGGACTGATTGCACAGATATCTTAGCTAGTAGCATTTCCCCTCAGGACTGATTGCACAGATATCTTAGCTTGTAGCATTTCTCGTTTAGGACTGATTGCACAGATATCTTAGCTAGTAGCATTTCCCTCTCAGGACTGATTGCACAGATATCTTAGCTAGTAGCATTTCCCATTTAGGACTTATTGTACAGATATCTTAGCTAGTAGCATTTCCCACTCAGGACTGATTGCACAGATATCTTAGATAGTAGCATTTCTCGTTTAGGACTTATTGTACAGATATCTTAGCTAGTAGCATTTCCCGCTCAGGACTGATTGCACAGATATCTTAGCTAGTAGCATTTCCGCTCAGGACTGATTGCACAGATATCTTAGCTAGTAGCATTTCCCCTCAGGACTGATTGCACAGATATCTTAGCTAGTAGCATTTCCCGTTTAGGACTGATTGCACAGATATCTTAGCTAGTAGCATTTCCCACTCAGGACTGATTGCACAGATATCTTAGCTAGTAGCATTTCCCACTCAGGACTGATTGCACAGATATCTTAGCTAGTATCATTTCCAGCTCATGACTGATTGCACAGATATCTTAGCTAGTATCATTTCCAGCTCAGGACTGATTGCACAGATATCTTAGCTAGTAGCATTTCCTGCTCAGGACTGATTGCACAGATAACTTAGCTAGTAGCATTTTGCCTTTTAGCACTGATTGCACATATTACTTAGCTAGTAGCATTAACCGCTCAGGACTGAATGCACAGATATCTTAGCTTGTAGCATTTCCCTTTTAGGACTGATTGCACAGATATCTTAGCTAGTAGCATTTCCCGCTCAGGACTGATTGCACAGATATCTTAGCTAGTAGCATTAACCGCTCAGGACTGAATGCACAGATATCTTAGCTTGTAGCATTTCCCGCTCAGGACTGATTGCACAGATATCTTAGCTAGTAGCATTTCTCGTTTAGGACTGATTGCACAGATATCTTAGCTAGTAGCATTTCCCGCTCAGGACTGATTGCACAGATATCTTAGCTAGTAGCATTTCCCACTCAGGACTGATTGCACAGATATCTTAGCTAGTAGCATTTCCCACTCAGGACTGATTGCACAGATATCTTAGCGAGTAGCATTTCCCGCTCAGGACTGATTGCACAGATATCTTAGCTAGTAGCATTTCCCGCTCAGGACTGATTGCACAGATATCTTAGCTAGTAGCATTTCTCGTTTAGGACTGATTGCACAGATATCTTAGCTTGTAGCATTTCCCATTTAGGACTGATTGCACAGATATCTTAGCTAGTAGCATTTCCCCCTCAGGACTGATTGCACAGATATCTTAGCTAGTAGCATTTCTCGTTTAGGACTGATTGCACAGATATCTTAGCTAGTAGCATTTCCCGCTCAGGACTGATTGCACAGATATCTTAGCTAGTAGCATTTCTCGTTTAGGACTGATTGCACAGATATCTTAGATAGTAGCATTTCCGCTCAGGACTGATTGCACAGATATCTTAGCTAGTAGCATTTCCCACTCAGGACTGATTGCACAGATATCTTAGATAGTAGCATTTCCGCTCAGGACTGATTGCACAGATATCTTAGCTAGTAGCATTTCCCGCTCAGGACTGATTGCACAGATAACTTAGCGAGTAGCATTTCCCCCTCAGGACTGATTGCACAGATATCTTAGCTAGTATCATTTCCAGCTCAGGACTGATTGCACAGATATCTTAGCTAGTAGCATTTCCCCCTCAGGACTGATTGCACAGATATCTTAGCTAGTATCATTTCCAGCTCAGGACTGATTGCACAGATATCTTAGCTAGTAGCATTTCCCACTCAGGACTGATTGCACAGATATCTTAGCTAGTAGCATTTCCTGCTCAGGACTGATTGCACAGATAACTTAGCTAGTAGCATTTTGCCTTTTAGCACTGATTGCACATATTACTTAGCTAGTAGCATTAACCGCTCAGGACTGAATGCACAGATATCTTAGCTTGTAGCATTTCCCTTTTAGGACTGATTGCACAGATATCTTAGCTAGTAGCATTTCCCGCTCAGGACTGATTGCACAGATATCTTAGCTAGTAGCATTTCCGCTCAGGACTGATTGCACAGATATCTTAGCTAGTAGCATTTCTCGTTTAGGACTGATTGCACAGATATCTTAGCTAGTAGCATTTCTCGTTTAGGACTGATTGCACAGATATCTTAGCTAGTAGCATTTCCCACTCAGGACTGATTGCACAGATATCTTAGCGAGTAGCATTTCCCGCTCAGGACTGATTGCACAGATATCTTAGCTAGTAGCATTTCCCCCTCAGGACTGATTGCACAGATATCTTAGCTAGTAGCATTTCCCGCTCAGGACTGATTGCACAGATATCTTAGCTAGTAGCATTTCCCGCTCAGGACTGATTGCACAGATATCTTAGCTTGTCACATTTCCCGCTCACGACTGATTGCACAGATATCTTAGCTAGTAGCATTTCCCGCTCAGGACTGATTGCACAGATATCTTAGCTTGTCACATTTCCCGCTCAGGACTGATTGCACAGATATCTTAGCTAGTAGCATTTCCCGCTCAGGACTGATTGCACAGATTTCTTAGCTAGTAGCATTTCCCGCTCAGGACTGATTGCACAGATAACTTAGCGAGTAGCATTTCCCCCTCAGGACTGATTGCACAGATATCTTAGCTAGTAGCATTTCCCCCTCAGGACTGATTGCACAGATATCTTAGCTAGTAGCATTTCCTGCTCAGGACTGATTTCACAGATAACTTAGCTAGTAGCATTTTGCCTTTTAGCACTGATTGCACATATTACTTAGCTAGTAACATTAACCGCTCAGGACTGAATGCACAGATATCTTAGCTAGTAGCATTTCCCTTTTAGGACTGATTGCACAGATATCTTAGCTAGTAGCATTTCCCACTCAGGACTGATTGCACAGATATCTTAGCTAGTAGTATTTCCCACTCAGGACTGATTGCACAGATATCTTAGCTAGTAGCATTTCCCGTTTAGGACTGATTGCATAGATATCTTAGCTAGTAGCATTTCCTGCTCAGGACTGATTGCACAGATATCTTAGATAGTAGCATTTCCCGCTCAGGACTTATTGCACAGATATCTTAGCTAGTAGCATTTCCCGCTCAGGACTGATTGCACAGATTTCTTAGCTAGTAGCATTTCCCGCTCAGGACTGATTGCACAGATAACTTAGCGAGTAGCATTTCCCCCTCAGGACTGATTGCACAGATATCTTAGCTAGTAGCATTTCCCCCTCAGGACTGATTGCACAGATATCTTAGCTAGTAGCATTTCCGCTCAGGACTGATTGCACAGATTTCTTAGCTAGTAGCATTTCCCGCTCAGGACTGATTGCACAGATAACTTAGCGAGTAGCATTTCCCCCTCAGGACTGATTGCACAGATATCTTAGCTAGTAGCATTTCCCCCTCAGGACTGATTGCACAGATATCTTAGCTAGTAGCATTTCCTGCTCAGGACTGATTTCACAGATAACTTAGCTAGTAGCATTTTGCCTTTTAGCACTGATTGCACATATTACTTAGCTAGTAACATTAACCGCTCAGGACTGAATGCACAGATATCTTAGCTAGTAGCATTTCCCTTTTAGGACTGATTGCACAGATATCTTAGCTAGTAGCATTTCCCACTCAGGACTGATTGCACAGATATCTTAGCTAGTAGTATTTCCCACTCAGGACTGATTGCACAGATATCTTAGCTAGTAGCATTTCCCGTTTAGGACTGATTGCACAGATATCTTAGCTAGTAGCATTTCCCGCTCAGGACTGATTGCACAGATATCTTAGCTAGTAGCATTTCTCGTTTAGGACTGATTGCACAGATATCTTAGATAGTAGCATTTCCGCTCAGGACTGATTGCACAGATATCTTAGCTAGTAGCATTTCCCACTCAGGACTGATTGCACAGATATCTTAGATAGTAGCATTTCCGCTCAGGACTGATTGCACAGATATCTTAGCTAGTAGCATTTCCCGCTCAGGACTGATTGCACAGATAACTTAGCGAGTAGCATTTCCCCCTCAGGACTGATTGCACAGATATCTTAGCTAGTATCATTTCCAGCTCAGGACTGATTGCACAGATATCTTAGCTAGTAGCATTTCCCCCTCAGGACTGATTGCACAGATATCTTAGCTAGTATCATTTCCAGCTCAGGACTGATTGCACAGATATCTTAGCTAGTAGCATTTCCTGCTCAGGACTGATTGTACAGATAACTTAGCTAGTAGCATTTTGCCTTTTAGCACTGATTGCACATATTACTTAGCTAGTAGCATTTTGCCTTTTAGCACTGATTGCACATATTACTTAGCTAGTAGCATTAACCGCTCAGGACTGAATGCACAGATATCTTAGCTTGTAGCATTTCCCTTTTAGGACTGATTGCACAGATATCTTAGCGAGTAGCATTTCCCGCTCAGGACTGATTGCACAGATATCTTAGCTAGTAGCATTTCTCGTTTAGGACTGATTGCACAGATATCTTAGCTAGTAGCATTTCTCGTTTAGGACTGATTGCACAGATATCTTAGCTAGTAGCATTTCCCACTCAGGACTGATTGCACAGATATCTTAGCGAGTAGCATTTCCCACTCAGGACTGATTGCACAGATATCTTAGCTAGTAGCATTTCCCCCTCAGGACTGATTGCACAGATATCTTAGCTAGTAGCATTTCCCGCTCAGGACTGATTGCACAGATATCTTAGCTTGTCACATTTCCCGCTCACGACTGATTGCACAGATATCTTAGCTAGTAGCATTTCCCGCTCAGGACTGATTGCACAGATATCTTAGCTTGTCACATTTCCCGCTCACGACTGATTGCACAGATATCTTAGCTAGTAGCATTTCCCGCTCAGGACTGATTGCACAGATATCTTAGCTTGTCACATTTCCCGCTCAGGACTGATTGCACAGATATCTTAGCTAGTAGCATTTCCCGCTCAGGACTGATTGCACAGATTTCTTAGCTAGTAGCATTTCCCGCTCAGGACTGATTGCACAGATAACTTAGCGAGTAGCATTTCCCCCTCAGGACTGATTGCACAGATATCTTAGCTAGTAGCATTTCCCCCTCAGGACTGATTGCACAGATATCTTAGCTAGTAGCATTTCCTGCTCAGGACTGATTTCACAGATAACTTAGCTAGTAGCATTTTGCCTTTTAGCACTGATTGCACATATTACTTAGCTAGTAACATTAACCGCTCAGGACTGAATGCACAGATATCTTAGCTAGTAGCATTTCCCTTTTAGGACTGATTGCACAGATATCTTAGCTAGTAGCATTTCCCACTCAGGACTGATTGCACAGATATCTTAGCTAGTAGCATTTCCCGTTTAGGACTGATTGCACAGATATCTTAGCTAGTAGCATTTCCTGCTCAGGACTGATTGCACAGATATCTTAGATAGTAGCATTTCCCGCTCAGGACTTATTGCACAGATATCTTAGCTTGTCACATTTCCCGCTCAGGACTGATTGCACAGATATCTTAGCTAGTAGCATTTCCCGCTCAGGACTGATTGCACAGATTTCTTAGCTAGTAGCATTTCCTGCTCAGGACTGATTGCACAGATAACTTAGCGAGTAGCATTTCCCCCTCAGGACTGATTGCACAGATATCTTAGCTAGTAGCATTTCCCCCTCAGGACTGATTGCACAGATATCTTAGCTAGTAGCATTTCCTGCTCAGGACTGATTGCACAGATATCTTAGCTAGTAGCATTTCCGCTCAGGACTGATTGCACAGATTTCTTAGCTAGTAGCATTTCCCGCTCAGGACTGATTGCACAGATAACTTAGCGAGTAGCATTTCCCCCTCAGGACTGATTGCACAGATATCTTAGCTAGTAGCATTTCCCCCTCAGGACTGATTGCACAGATATCTTAGCTAGTAGCATTTCCTGCTCAGGACTGATTTCACAGATAACTTAGCTAGTAGCATTTTGCCTTTTAGCACTGATTGCACATATTACTTAGCTAGTAACATTAACCGCTCAGGACTGAATGCACAGATATCTTAGCTAGTAGCATTTCCCTTTTAGGACTGATTGCACAGATATCTTAGCTAGTAGCATTTCCCACTCAGGACTGATTGCACAGATATCTTAGCTAGTAGCATTTCCCATTTAGGACTGATTGCACAGATATCTTAGCTAGTAGCATTTCCTGCTCAGGACTGATTGCACAGATATCTTAGATAGTAGCATTTCCCGCTCAGGACTTATTGCACAGATATCTTAGCTAGTAGCATTTCCCGCTCAGGACTGATTGCACAGATTTCTTAGCTAGTAGCATTTCCCGCTCAGGACTGATTGCACAGATAACTTAGCGAGTAGCATTTCCCCCTCAGGACTGATTGCACAGATATCTTAGCTAGTAGCATTTCCCCCTCAGGACTGATTGCACAGATATCTTAGCTAGTAGCATTTCCCCCTCAGGACTGATTGCACAGATATCTTAGCTAGTAGCATTTCCTGCTCAGGACTGATTGCACAGATATCTTAGCTAGTAGCATTTCCGCTCAGGACTGATTGCACAGATTTCTTAGCTAGTAGCATTTCCCGCTCAGGACTGATTGCACAGATAACTTAGCGAGTAGCATTTCCCCCTCAGGACTGATTGCACAGATATCTTAGCTAGTAGCATTTCCCCCTCAGGACTGATTGCACAGATATCTTAGCTAGTAGCATTTCCCCCTCAGGACTGATTTCACAGATAACTTAGCTAGTAGCATTTTGCCTTTTAGCACTGATTGCACATATTACTTAGCTAGTAACATTAACCGCTCAGGACTGAATGCACAGATATCTTAGCTAGTAGCATTTCCCTTTTAGGACTGATTGCACAGATATCTTAGCTAGTAGCATTTCCCACTCAGGACTGATTGCACAGATATCTTAGCTAGTAGCATTTCCCACTCAGGACTGATTGCACAGATATCTTAGCTAGTAGCATTTCCCGCTCAGGACTGATTGCACAGATATCTTAGCTAGTAGCATTTCCCGTTTAGGACTGATTGCACAGATATCTTAGCTAGTAGCATTTCCTGCTCAGGACTGATTGCACAGATATCTTAGCTAGTAGCATTTCCCGCTCAGGACTTATTGCACAGATATCTTAGCTAGTAGCATTTCTCGTTTAGGACTGATTGCACAGATATCTTAGCTAGTAGCATTTCCCGCTCAGGACTGATTGCACAGATATCTTAGCTAGTAGCATTTCCCGCTCAGGACTGATTGCACAGATATCTTAGCTAGTAGCATTTCCCGCTCAGGACTGATTGCACAGATAACTTAGCGAGTAGCATTTCCCGCTCAGGACTGATTGCACAGATTTCTTAGCTAGTAGCATTTCCCGCTCAGGACTGATTGCACAGATATCTTAGCTAGTAGCATTTCCCGCTCAGGACTGATTGCACAGATTTCTTAGCTAGTAGCATTTCCCGCTCAGGACTGATTGCACAGATATCTTAGCTAGTAGCATTTCCCGTTTAGGACTGATTGCACAGATATCTTAGCTAGTAGCATTTCCCCCTGAGGACTGATTGCACAGATATCTTAGCTAGTAGCATTTCCCGCTCAGGACTGATTGCACAGATACCTTAGATAGTAGCATTTCCGCTCAGGACTGATTGCACAGATATCTTAGCTAGTAGCATTTCCCACTCAGGACTGATTGCACAGATATCTTAGCTAGTAGCATTTCCCGTTTAGGACTGATTGCACAGATATCTTAGCTAGTAGTATTTCCCACTCAGGACTGATTGCACAGATATCTTAGCTAGTAGCATTTCCCACTCAGGACTGATTACACAGATATCTTAGCTAGTAGCATTTCCCGTTTAGGACTGATTGCACAGATATCTTAGCTAGTAGCATTTCCTGCTCAGGACTGATTGCACAGATATCTTAGCTAGTAGCATTTCCCGCTCAGGACTTATTGCACAGATATCTTAGCTTGTCACATTTCCCGCTCACGACTGATTGCACAGATATCTTAGCTAGTAGCATTTCCCGCTCAGGACTGATTGCACAGATATCTTAGCTAGTAGCATTTCCCGCTCAGGACTGATTGCACAGATAACTTAGCGAGTAGCATTTCCCGCTCAGGACTGATTGCACAGATATCTTAGCTAGTAGCATTTCCCGCTCAGGACTGATTGCACAGATATCTTAGCTAGTAGCATTTCCCACTCAGGACTGATTGCACAGATATCTTAGCTAGTAGCATTTCCGCTCAGGACTGATTGCACAGATTTCTTAGCTAGTAGCATTTCCCGCTCAGGACTGATTGCACAGATATCTTAGCTAGTAGCATTTCCCGCTCAGGACTGATTGCACAGATTTCTTAGCTAGTAGCATTTCCCGCTCAGGACTGATTGCACAGATATCTTAGCTAGTAGCATTTCCCGTTTAGGACTGATTGCACAGATATCTTAGCTAGTAGCATTTCCCCCTGAGGACTGATTGCACAGATATCTTAGCTAGTAGCATTTCCCGCTCAGGACTGATTGCACAGATACCTTAGATAGTAGCATTTCCGCTCAGGACTGATTGCACAGATATCTTAGCTAGTAGCATTTCCCACTCAGGACTGATTGCACAGGTATCTTAGCTAGTAGCACATCCCCCTCAGGACTGATTGCACAGATATCTTAGCTAGTAGCATTTCCCGCTCAGGACTGATTGCACAGATATCTTAGCTAGTAGCATTTCCCGTTTAGGACTGATTGCACAGATATCTTAGCTAGTAGCATTTCCCTTTTAGGACTGATTGCACAGATATCTTAGCTAGTAGCATTTCCCGCTCAGGACTGATTGCACAGATATCTTAGCTAGTAGCATTTCTCGTTTAGGACTGATTGCACAGATATCTTAGCTAGTAGCATTTCCCTCTCAGGACTGATTGCACAGATATCTTAGCTAGTAGCATTTCCCACTCAGGACTGATTGCACAGATATCTTAGCTAGTAGCATTTCCCACTCAGGACTGATTGCACAGGTATCTTAGCTAGTAGCACATCCCCCTCAGGACTTATTGTACAGATATCTTAGCTAGTAGCATTTCCGCTCAGGACTGATTGCACAGATATCTTAGCTAGTAGCATTTCCGCTCAGGACTGATTGCACAGATATCTTAGCTAGTAGCATTTCTCGTTTAGGACTGATTGCACAGATATCTTAGCTAGTAGCATTTCCGCTCAGGACTGATTGCACAGATATCTTAGCTAGTAGCATTTCCCGCTCAGGACTGAATGCATAGTATATTATTGTGTTAATTCTGAAGTGACAACATATTCTACCATATAATGGGCAGTTATAACAAGTTTATATGTGTACTCTGCTTCCATTCATATCAATGGTTTCCTTCTTAAATGTATATTTTACCATTTCTTCTCTATTCCAGCAATTTATGCTGTTTTTGGTGAATGGGGATTTAAGTCACTCAATTTTAATTCATATAAATTTCTTTGTGGAGAAATCTGTCCCATGGAAGACAGATAGGCCATCAGCTTTGTTTTGTTTGGTTAAACGGAATCTTGAATTCCCCTCCATTGACCAGGAAATAGGGGAATAGATAACTCTTCCTGTTTCTAAACATTCCACTAGCGTGACATCATACTATAGAGCAGAATGAGGGCTGCTGGGAAGGGTGCATTTTGGAATGTGCTGCCAGCTGTTATATGAGAGTTACATTTTTCAGGAACCCACAGTGTAACACATGATCATATAGACAGGGAATATTCCATGCACACTCCAAGTTATATAAAATTATATTATTACATAGAAAGGGTATGAGTGTTTACAATTGTTCCAACTCTATATTAGGACAACAAAAAGGGCCTTTTGGGGGGTTTAGAGATACAAAAGTGAGAATTGCTCATTAATTTATTTGATTAGATGCTGACACCATCTTGGCACAGTCTGTAAGGGATTATCTAAATTCCAGTTTACCTTAGGTATCAAAAGTCCTTTAGGATGGCCACTTTGTTTTTGTGAGTAGCATAATGTAGGACATTGTTAAAGGGAGCTTCCAGGAACCTAAAATAGGAAGAAGCCCTGGGATCCTGATGTAAAATAATGACAGGCTATGGATATAAGGTTCCCATCTCAGTTCCCTGTAGTTCTCTCTGTCGTTCTCTCTTTATTGAGTAGCCCCTTAAGTAATACCAAGTGTGTTGGATTAATGACACAGCGGTCATGTTTTATAAGAGGATTGAGAAGTGTGATGTATAAATGCAGTCAATTTACCCAGGACTAGGGTATTGGGGATTTCTGTTTAATATAAGCCATGAATGGGGAATAAGCTGGATCCTTGCTTTAGCATTAGATCTGCTGCCAAAGAGGGCACATTATTACTATTTGGAGGTTTGTTGTTAAAAGACCGAAGGACTTGATTTTGCGTTTTTTTACAAACTGAAATATATATATAAAGTGTGCCAACAATTTACATGACGTTTGGTACAGAGCATTGAAGGGAACTACATACAGAGACAGACTGATACATGAGGTAGAGAGACATGCTGCCAAGCTTACAATCTAGAGCAGGGGTAGGCAACCTGCAGCCCTCCAGCTGCTGATGAAATACATCTCCCATAATTACATTACATTACATTAACATTTATTTGTACAGCGCCACCAATTCTCGAAGCGCTTGGTACAGAGCAAAGAAAGGAACTACATACTAATTTAGACAAACTAGTACAGACTGGTACATGAGGTAGAGAACCCTGCTCGTAAGCTTACAATCTAGAGGATGTTATTTCAGCTAAGAGACTGTCAGAGGACTATGGGGAATGTAGTCCTACAACATCTGGAGGGCTGCAGGTTGCCTGCCTCTTATCTAGAGGGAGTAGGGGACAGGAGACTCATAAGGTGAGTGAAAAGATCAAAGGGAAAGGTGGTGGTAGTAACAGTATTTGGGGACAGTTGGATCTAGGTGGGTTTGACCAGGGGTTAATTAATGGGTGTTCTAGTTGGATGAGTATTCAGCTTTCTTACTCCTAACAGTATTTGGAGACAGTGAGAGGTGTGCTTTATTTGCATCAAGAGGTACTCCATACAGTTGGTGTAGGACAGCATACCATGTTACATATTATAGATTAGAACCTGGGACTTTAAATAAAGGCCTGGCACTAGAGATGATGGATTACCATATTGTCTTTAAATATTTTAAACTGGAATAGTATATTGTTCCATACCAAAATTGGAATAAAGTTTACTTTGTATCACTTGCCGTAGATCATATGCAATTAAGCTTTACGGAATGTGGTCTGGGGTTTGTTAAAGGTGCTCGGTTATTTTTTTTTTAAATTAAATATTTTAACATAGTTGAGTGGGTTATCTATCAGCTCTATGGACGTAGATCTGGTACTTTAAGTTGGAAATGTTGCGGGTGTGCGAGGGATTAATGGTGAATACTTGTTATGTTATTGTTAAAGGAATATTATAACAGATATGCTAGGCGTTCGATAACATTGGGATGTTTTACTGTCTGTCCTCATTTGGAATCTGCAGGGGTATTAGTGGTCAGAGCACAAACCAAATTATAGATGTATTGTTTATTAGAGATCTTACATAAGGGTGTTGTTTCTTTGATCTCCAAAAATTATTTTTCTTCATGATATTGCTGATCTGTTTAAAGCTTGCAGCTAAAAGCAAAAATCTTATACACGTAACCAACAACAATACAAAAAATGTAAACATTACAAGACAGGCAAAGCTAAACTGTTTACAAATGGCCTTCTCTAGGTTAAAAGTCACTACAGTCTACCATTTTCAATTTTCAGTCTACCATTTTCAATTGATATTGTGATATATTGCTCTACGACTTCACAGATGATACATCATTTCTGCAGCATTTTTGTAATGTAAATTTAGTTTTTGGGTGTTTATATTTACTATTTTGTGTTTATTCATGTGTCTATACAATATGCATGTTTAACTTCTGTTTTTGTTTGTGATTTCAGTGAGGTTGCCTGTATTTTATTAGCAGCTGGTGTTTTGTTTGAAAACAGGGTGGATGTAAAAGTAGCTATACAGTTGTTAATATGAATTTTTTTATTTGTGGAGGTGTATCAAATTCTTCTGCCCATTTCTATTCATTGATCATTGGTTAAATTGTCAGCCATAATTATCTGAAACATAAAAAAAACAAGACATCTCATATTAACAACTGTAAATCTACTTTTGCACCCACTATACACCCAGTATACACAGATTTTTGACACCCAGGATCACAATTTTTTACCTCCTCCTACTTTGCTTTTTCACTTTACCAGTTTACCATGGTTCCGTATTTAGTGAATAAATCCCATAGGTTGGCAATTCTGCACTGTATTACCCAGAATTCAACATTCCAAAGAACGGTGATTGGTCAAAATGTGGACCATTATACCGTGGTGTAACATTCCTCACAATATAGAAACCCGTCAAGGTTAACAGAGGACCTACATTAAACATTAGACATGGAGGAATTAGGGTAGAGAGACAGACATGGGTAATTTATGTAGAGAGACCGACATGCCAGGTATTGTAGTAGAAAGACAGATGTGGGAGGGGGAGAGAGAGACTGACATGGGGAGGGTATGGATATAGATATACAGACATAAGGAGGTTATAGGATAGAGAGCGATAGCCATATATGGAGGGAATGGCATAGAGAGACAGACTGACATAGTGAGGTTATGGGATAGAGAGCGACAGCCATTGGGACGGTTTTTGATAGAAAGAGACAAATATAAGGCAGGGTATAGGATAGAGAGACAAGGGAGGTAAGGAAGCTATACTGTGTCATGTGTATGACTCTGTCACACTATTCTTAGGGAATCTGTGCTGTTTCATGTCTATGTCTCTGGCACACTGTATGGTTAGGGAAGTTATGTTGCGCCATATGTATGTCTCTTGCATGGCGTATATTTAGGGAATCTATGTGGCACTATGTTTATGTCTCTGGCAAAATTATTTCCAAAAACATTTCAGTTGTATAAAGGAAGTTGGGGTGCAGGGGGTGTCAAAGAAAGGATCCACCCTGGGTGCCAAATACCTTTAGGTCACCCTTGCGCTAAGTTATTGCCTCAATAGACTTAACATTGGCCTCAAGCAACTTTATTGCCAGCCTGTCAGTAAAATATCAGCTTAATGGCCACCATAGTGCCCACCCTGAACCGGTTACATAATCATAATCAAAAATTCAGTCCTCACTTCTTAAGAAAGTTTTAATAGACTTCCATCTTAAACTCTCTTTGGACCTCAATCTTGTTGGCCATAAAACAAATCCTAAAATGATGTGTTGCCCTGAAGACACTGATAAAATATATCCCTCCTGCAAATACCATTGACACATTTTCCACATTCCCTCTCTACAGTAGGTCAGCCACAGGACAAAAATAATAGGCCTGAGGCTGGGGTCATCCATTTGCTGTAGGTGTCAAGAATTCTACCTCACATTACTCAACAGGCCTTTTAATCTCAAAATGGTTCTATTCACTAAAGCAGTGAACTGTGGGGAAAAATAAAAATCAAGCATTGTTTGCTGAAAGATATACAGGTTGGAGAAACTTTCCAAACCTGCAAAGAATCCCTGAATTTTGCATTCCACTTCACCACAGTTCATGTTTTAAAGATTAGACCCCCCAAAACTGTTTTGTTTGCATTTATAGCAGTCAATGCAGAAACAAATGATCAGACTCAATTAAAAATATAATTTATTTTACTCTAGTAATAATATTTGGAACAAGTGTTGGAAGTAGAGATGGCTCACACAAGCTTCAAAGTGTAGCACAGTGGGGGGGGGGGGGGGGGGGGGACTGATAGTCCAACTTGCTGTTATTATAGGACAAACGTCCCCCTAAAATGAAGTTATGTTGGGTTGAATCATTGCATCAAGTGTTGGCTCGGGGTAGGGGTTTCCTGGTGAGAGGCAAATGTTAGTTATCCATTAAGAGGAAAAATGGTATGATCAGGGAAGTAGCGCTAACAGATCAGTATTTATCGGCACTACATGAAAATCTTTGTTTACAATAGCTGGGGTGGTAAAGTTTAGCCATAACTTCCACCGTCTACAATTCCTATGATATTCAGTCAGTAATGGGCTGACTGTTATGATGGGAGCAGCAGTCAACAACAAAAATGTTGTTTAGTGTAGTGTAGGAGACCACAACCCCAGTCTAGAATTACAATTCCTATTAAATTCAGCTAGCAAAAGTAGATGCAACAAAAGTTAGTGTTTGTAATGTAGCGTTAGTGTGGCCGCCACTTCACACAGTCGCATCTACAGTAAGCTACAATACCCATAATAATCGTCCAGCAATGTTGCTTGCTCAACATTATGGCAGTTGCAGTCAACAAAAGTAAATTTTGCATAGTGTAATATAGCTCTGTGACACACGGAAAACATTCTGAGGTGTTACAAAAGAGGATAATTAGATGTGAACTGGTAAAATGGGACATTGGTTAGGTATGTAGCAGCGGTGGTTAACACTCCAGGTGCTGGAATTACTTTTTTGTCATGATCTTCAGCCAACCAAATGGATGGCTGAGAATCATGAGTTGTGCATACCAGAACAGCTGCAGTACCCTAATGATACAATAGCTAACCTTTGGTACTTTAGTCGTTGAATACTCACTTTCCCATGATGCTTAACATTCCAGACTAAAAAAAAACATACTTATGATGCTTATAATTCTAGGCTGGCCGAGAGTCATGGGAAATGTAGTGTCAGCAGGTGGACTATTTACTAACCCTAGATGCAATGTATGTTTGAATAAACTACCTTGTGTCTCTGCTCAGGTCAGAACTCTGCTGCTACTTAAAATGGATAGGGTGAAGGGGAGGAGAGGAAGAGGACAGACCAAACCACTGTAACAGCAAGGGGGTGTATAGAATTAAATACAAGCTTTTTTTGCTGCACTCACCTGCCTGACAGGTGTTTTTTTCTTTTGAATTTCCAGGAGGGGGGAAAGTGACCTCTTAAGCTACCCCCCTCTGGACGCCTACGTAGCCCCCAATGTTTTTTTAACAGAATTCTGCACATAAAGATGTTTTGATAATCACATACATTTACTTTACTGTTTATGCTAATGAATTCTATATTTATATATTTTGAAATGTATTGGTGAGTTTCTGCATTTCCCTTTATAATACTGTACCGCTTTTGTTTTGTAGTTCCACTTGCTTCCCCAAGAGATCGGACAAAGTTTCCAAAACTATTGCAGGAGGAGATGTCCTTTACACATCAGTACAATGCAAGATTAACACCCAATGAACCAATACGGGGAAAGGTTGGAAAAATATATATTTAAATCCAAGTTAAAGGACAACTTTAGCCAAAAACTAAGTTCTGTTTAATTGAAAGTGTAGGCAGTGGGCACAGGGAATAACTTGTGTGACCTTGTGGTCGTGACACTTTCTGATATTCTGCCCACCACTCTGTGACATCAACCACACTCTATGTGGTCTTCACTCCCAGCCCTCCACCCACGTGACATTTCTGTGGACACCCATGCCAAACAGTAGCTTACCAGCTGACTTTAAAGGATGGGAACTGTGGTTTAGCCGGAGTGCTTCACATATTCCTCTATGTTGAATGATACAACACAATGGAATATTTTGTATGCTGTATGACTAAACTTTACTATTTATAAACGATCTGTTATCAGAGGCACTGCAGCTGATTAGTTTGTATCCGGCAGTGCCACAATTAAAGGAACACAAGGTCCTACGGACACGGTTAGTACATTGTCCCTGGCTTTTTCATCTTTAGGTCCATCGCCAATAAAGGGGCATGTAAACACATGGATATTTCTTGCCAGAAATTAAACTAATAGATGAACTCAGTCCACAGCTGCACTTACTGACTGCCTGTGTTACCCTGGTAAATGTCAACTTTGTTTCCCTTTGCAGCGTCATGGAGTCTTTGTGTGGAAAGAGATAAAAACAGAGCACAAGCCCATGGTTCCTCAGGGAACTCAACTGTTCCTAAATGCTACGGGGTCACATTCACTCCAACAGCCCCAAACAGAGAAAGGAAGTTCGGTGGAAAGCAGCATGACCTCACCCAATATCTGCATGCACAGTTCCCAGCAGATGTTTCACTCTGAAACTTACTTATCAAAAACAGACTGCAGAGAAGCAGCCAAAACCTATCCCAGAATTCCATCTGGAAAACTCAGCCAGTTCTCAGCCAACCAGGAGGAAGACCCTAATTCCCACCAGTGATCTACTATCAAGTCAGCCAAGTGTGAATCCTGTGCAATGAGTCCATTAGCACGTTGATTTAAGCTTTACTGATTGAGTCCAGCCAAACAGTACAATTTAGTAGAAGGTGACCTTTCATAGAGCCCAAACAAACTCCTACGTGTGCAGATTACAAATAAATACAACATGTAATCTGCATAAATCAATACATTTATTATAACACCAGGCACCACAATATTCAAATCTGTGATGACTAAATACCAACATACTCAGCTCCATGTAAAATACATATTAACTGAAACTCTGCAGCAGCATTAAACTCAATAGAGGACCTTGTTACCAGAGTTCCAGGCCCAGTATCCTGCTTTAAAACCTAAGGAAAGGGACTCCGTTTGCAACACACAGAAAAATCAATGCCCGCCTCACTTCTATAGAGCGTCCAGCTCTCCTCCTTGTTTTCAATCTTCAAAAAGTCATTTAAAACTCACCTCTTTAAGGAAGCTTACTATTCATCCCACTAGAACACTGGTTCCCAATCCAATCCTCAAGGCCCACCCAACAGTCCAGGATTTAGGGATTACCCAGTATAAAAAACACACCTTACACACAACTGGGTAATCTTTAACTCCTGGACTGTTGGGTGGTCCTCGAGGGTTCGGTTGCAAACCACTGCACTAGAACACCCATTAATTAACCTCTGGCCAAACCCACCCAGCTTCCCAAATACTGTCACTACCACCATGTTCCCCTTTGACCTCTTCACTCACCTCATGAGCCTCCTGCCCCCAGTCCCTCTAGTTTGTAAGCTTGCGAGCAGAGCTCTCTACCTCATGTATTAGTCTTCTTCTGTTTGTCTAATGTAGTATGTAATTCCCTTCCATGCTCTCTACCAAGCGCTATGTAAATTGTTGGTGCCATATACATAAATGGTAATGTCATTATGCTGTGAAATGCACATCCCATGATTCGTAGCCATCCATTTGGTTGGCCGTACATCATGAGAAATGTTATAACAGCAGCTGGAGTGCCAAAGATTAACCACCAGTGCTGCATCACTACCAAGGGTCCAATTTTGCATCCAAGCCTTCATGTCCCTTTTTAATCCCCTCTAATTACCCTTTTTTTTGTAATAACTCAGAATGCTTGCTGTGCATCACAGAGCTTCACTACATAACATTAACTTGTTTTCACTACAACTCCCATGATGTCGCGCATATATCATTGCTAGTTGTTGATTATGGAAAGCTAAAGTTTTCATGTTGCTCAGGTACATAGTGGGTCTGTTAGCTGCTACTACGACCATGGTAATATCATATGCCGATTGTAATAGATAAATAAAGACAATGACACAATTGGTTGGGGGAAAGGCCGTGGTCGTTTATTTACTAAATTTAAATAGCCAAATAACTTGTTCTTTCAAACATTGACATTCACCAAAACCTTTTCTGTGCCAAAAGTTATTATTAATTAACAAACTCTTGGCATAACCAATAGCCAGAGTATTACACCATTACGTCTCCTAGTAAAGCCCTGATAGCCTGAACTGTCCTCTTTTCTAAATATCTGCCCTCAAAGCTGCATTATGAGGGTGACTAAACTTACGACCCACGACAAGATAGAAAAAAGGGCGAGGTAAGTGGGTCTGGCTCCTTTAAGTAACCCTATCAAAGTGAGATAAAACTAAAATGTCGCATGCAATCCTAGAATGCTTCAATTACTGCCCTGCACTAACCTAATATTTACCACCCATCTGGAAACACCTCTCCTGAGCCAACACAGGTAGCCAATAGGGATGAGGTAAGTAGGTATTGGGAGGGAAAAGGTGGGGAAGATATTTTGCCTCCCCCCTTTAAAAAATCCTGCGGGTGCCCATGCTTCATTCTAATAAACCTTGGCTACATACAATTAGCATATTTTTCTTACTACTATAAGACATGTTGCTGTTAGAGCTACAGATCACATTATTCAAATACAATGCTTATATAATATTTAATATAAAATAGCAGGAATTCACAATGCTACAGTGAAAGACATTCTCCAGCTCTGGTCTGGATTCCATTATGTCTAATATATTACTGGTTTTAGCTTTAACATTCCACCCCTGACTTATATTGGTTGTTAAACAAGAAGTGATAGATTCAGTACAGCAATGAAATTCTGGCAAATATTGTTTTCTTTTTTTTTATACACAAATAGACTTATCACATTGCGTGTGATCATTACGAACGCAGATATTTGTGTAATGTACTGACTTCATGCAGCTTTTTATGCCCGAGTGATTTAGATTTTTTCCTTGATTTATAGATTTATTGGGTTTCTGCAATATAAAGGTTTTTTTTTCTTACGTATAAAGTATATAGATATTTACGCTAACATGTCCATCCATCCCATAAAAGCATTATAAAATATATATTAGCATGCTTTTATAGCATGGATTAGGTCAGAGTTAGACAAAGTGCTTTTGTTTTAAAAAATGTCATCATATTTTATGATTTTCTGTAACTTATCAGATATGATGAACAATATGGTATCTAACAAAAGCCCTTCTTATGGTGATAAAAATAATATATAATTTGTGTGGGTACAGTATGTGAGATAGAAGAAAATTTCAGCTAAACACAAACACCCCAGAAAGGTCAAAACAGCCCATGTAACCAAGGGAAAGTCAAGGTGAAAAGGTCATGTCATTAAGGGGTTAATAGGACAATTATATGACCATGGTAGTAGTAACCAACAAGCCTGAGCATCATGGGAAGTTTACAATAACTGGGGTGGTAGAGATTAGCAAGTGTGCAGTGTAACAATCCCAGTCTGTAACTACAAATCCAGTAAAATGAAGCCAGTAATATGGCTGGTTACATATTATTGTAGTTAGTGTTTGTACTGTAGACTTACTGTAACCCCATTGCCCCCTCCACCTCTCACAGCCCCATCCACAGTTAGCAACTAGCAATGTTACTTGCTTAACATCATTGGAGTTGCAGTCAACAAAAGTTAATGTTGTGTTGTGTAGTGCAGCTCTGTGATGCACAGCAAATATTGCAAAGTATTATAAAAAGAGCATTTAGAGGCAATAAAAAGGAACATAAAGGCCTGGCTCCAAAAAATAACACTTGGTAGTGATGCAGCAGTGGTAGTAACGTTTGTCACTACTGGTGCTGTTATTACATGTATCATGATGTTCAGTAGACATGTGCATTCGTTTTCGGACGAATGCATTTTCGGACGAAAATAGCATTTTCGTCCATTCGTCCGAAAAACGAATAACGAAAATTTTAACTAACAAAATCCGAATGAACGAATGGTTAATAAACGAAAATCATTCGTTCATTCGTCCATTCGTCCATTCGTGCTATTGGCATTCTAAACCGAAATAGAGTCGGTTTACAATACCAATAGCATTGTACTACATTCCATAAACCGACATGAATGACTTTCGGTTTATGGAATGCATGTAATGCTATTAGCTTCCTATAAACCGAAATTGAGTTCCCATTCATACGAATAGGTCAATTGACCTATTCGTATGAATGGGGACTCTTTCGGTTTATAGAAAGCCAATAGCAGCATGTATTCTATAAGCCGAAAGTCTTTAAAACAAACGACGTTCGGTTTATAGAATACATGTAATGCTATTGCTGTTCTATAAGCCGAAAGACATTCGGCTTATAGAACAGCAATAGCATTACATGCATTCTATAAACCGAACGTCGTTCGTTTTAAAGACTTTCGGCTTATAGAATACTATTGGCATTCTATAAACCTAACTAGAGTCCCTCCTCATTCATAAGAATTTCTTATGAATGGGGACTCGACTCTAGTTCGGTTTATAGAAAGCCAATAGTATTCTATAAGCCGAAAGTCTTTAAAACGAACGACGTTCGGTTTATAGAATACATGTAATGCTATTGCTAAACTATAAACCGAACGACTTTCGGTTTATAGAATAGCCATAGGATTACATGTAGTACATAAGCCGAAAGTCTATAAACCGAAAGTCGTTCGGTTTATAGGCTGTCGGCATTTAACTATACAGAGACAGAGTCTCCATTCATAAAATTATGAATGGAGACTTTGTCTCCGTGTAGTAAAATGCCGAAAGTCTATAAACCGAACGATCGGTTTATAGACTTTCGGCTTATGTAATACATGTAATCCTATGGCTATTCTATAAACCGAAAGTTCGGTTTATAGAATAGCAATAGGAATACATGTATTCCATAAGCCGACAGCCTATAAACCGAACGTTCGGTTTATAGGCTGTGGGCATTTTACTACACGGAGACAAAGTCTCCATTCATAATTTTGAAAACGAATGCACATGTCTAGTATATATTCACATGTAAATTGCTTTTTAAATAAAAAATGATGATATAAAAAAATCTTGTTTTTATTTCCTTTTATGTGACAATGCTGCCTCTCTCTTTCCCTTGCCCCCAGATTTGTCGCTCTCCCCCCCTTAGTGTTGTCTCTCTCTCACCCTCCCTTTGGCTCCCCCCTCGCTCCCCTTGTGTCTGTCTCTTCCCCCCTTCCCTCCCCTTGTTTCTCTCTGCCCCCCCCCCTTGTTTCTCTCTGCCCCCCCCCCCTTGTTATTCTGTCCCCCCCTCACCTGTTTCTTGCTCCCTGGTGGCTAGTGGGGGCAGCCGGGGGATGTATGCACTATACATAATAGACGGAAGTGTCGGGCAGCATGGAGGTTGTCTGCACGATTCGTGCAGACATCCCCCAGCTGCCCGATTCTCCCTGGTGGCTAGCGAGGGAGCGGAGGATGTCTGCGCGATGAGCGAGACCTCTCCTGCTGCCGCCCGGCATGACCGCCGGGACTTCTATGATGAAGCTGGGTACTTCCGGCTTCCTCATAAAAGTCCTGGCTGTCGTTCCGGGCGGCAGCAGGGGAGGTCTCGCTCATCGCGCAGACATCCACCGCTGCCTCGCTAGCCACCAGGGAGAATCGGGCAGCTGGGGGATGTCTGCACGAATCGTGCAGACAACCTCCATGCTGCCCGACACTTCCGTCTATTATGTATAGTGCATACATCCCCCGGCTGCCCCCACTAGCCACCAGGGAGCAAGAAACAGGTGAGGGGGGGACAGAATAACAAGGGGGGGGGGGCAAATTATTCTATTCTATTGCTATTCTATAAACCGAACGACTTTCGGTTTATAGAATAGCCATAGGTTTACATGTATTACATAAGCCGAAAGTCTATAAACCGAAAGTCGTTCGGTTTATAGGCTGTCGGCATTTAACTAATAAGAGACAGAGTCTCCATTCATAAAATTATGAATGGAGACTTTTTCTCCGTGTAGTAAAATGCCCACAGCCTATAAACCGAACGTTCGGTTTATAGGCTGTCAGCATTTTACTACACGGAGACAAAGTCTCCATTCATAATTTTATGAATGGAGACTCTGTCTCTTATTAGTTAAATGCCGACAGCCTATAAACCGAACGACTTTCGGTTTATAGACTTTCGGCTTATGTAATACATGTAAACCTATGGCTATTCTATAAACCGAAAGTCGTTCGGTTTATAGAATAGCAATAGGATTACATGTATTCCATTTTAGGTTTATAGACTTTCGGCTTATAGAATACAATTAATACTATTGCCTTTCTATGAACCGAACGAGAGCCCCATTCATAAGAATTTCTTATGAATGGGGCTCTCGTTCGGTTTATAGAAAGCCAATAGTATTACATTGTATTCTATAAAACGAACGAAAAAAATTAACGAAACGAAAATAATGAACGAATTTCGTCTGAAACGAATGCACTAATGAACGAAATTCGTTTTAGACGAAATAAATAACATTTTCGTCCGAATGGACGAAAACGAAACGAAAATTTTAGTTTTGCACATGTCTAATGTTCAGCCAACCAAATGGAGATGTGTATGCCACAGCAGCTGCAGTACCAATCCATAATCATAAAATGCCTAAACTTTGACACTCTAATCAGTGGTGTATCTTTGTTTTGTGCTGCCCTAGGCAGACAAAATGTTGGCACCCCCCCCTACCCAAGTTGCACACCCAGGACATTCCCCATTACCCACATGCACACACATTAAATGACCCATCACCTCCATTACATGCCCCCATCACCCCATTACATACACATTACATGCCCTCATCACATGCCCCCATCCCAGGGCCGCTTTAAGACCCTAGTGGGCACTGGGAAAAGTCTTTAGCAGTGGACCCCTCTTGACCCAAAGTCGCATTGTAAAAAAACTGTATGTAAACTTTTTAATATTATATGCAACTATTTTCATATCACATTCAACTCTTTGTATATGTAATAAAAATGTTATTCAAAATTTGCATTTCTTGTTTTTATTCCTTTTTTCTGCACCCAAAGGAGTTCACACACAGGGGAGGGCTGGCAGCCTTAGGCCTGGGGGGCAAATCCAGTCAAGTGGCCCATTGCACCATCGAATCGCCTCCCCATCCACGGCCATCTTTTCCTTGTTTTATAACGAATATTGCCAGGATTTTCCCCCACAATATGCCAGGATTTGCCATTTAATATGCCAGGATTATGCCCCTCAATATGCCAGGATTTAGACACCCAATATCCCAAAATTTGGGCACCCCCCCCTACCCACGTTGCACACCTACGACATAACCAATAACCCACGTTGCACACCAGGACATGCCCCATCACCATATTTACATGCCTCCATCACCCCATTACATACACATTTCCAATATTATTTGCCATTAATATTCCCCAGCCAATTTGTCCCATAATATGCCAGTGTTATTCTGCAATTTAATATAACTCAGTAAATTTGCCCAATAATATTCCAAGGTTATCTGCAATTTAATATTCCCCAGCCATTTTGCCCAATAATATGCCAGTGTTATTCTGCCATTTAATATTCCCCAGCCGATTTGTCCAATAATATGCCAGTGTTATTCTGCCATTTAATATTCCCCAGCCGATTTGCCCAATAATATGCCAGTCTTATTTGCCATGTAATATTCCCCAGCCAATTTGCCCAATAATATGCCAGTCTTATTTGCCATGTAATATTCCCCAGCCAATTTGCCCAATAATATGCCAGTCTTATTTGCCATGTAATATTCCCCAGCCAATTTCCCCAATAATATGCCAGTCTTATTTGCCATGTAATATTCCCCAGCCAAATTTGCCCAATAATATGCCAGTCTTATTTGCCATGTAATATGCCCCAGCCAATTTGCCCAATAATACTCTAGTCTTATTTGCCATGTAATATGCCCCAGCCAATTTGCCCAATAATATGCCAGTCTTATTTGCCATGTAATATGCCCCAGCCAATTTGCCCAATAATATGCCAGTCTTATTTGCCATGTAATATGCCCCAGCCAATTTGCCCAATAATATGCCAGTGTTATTCTGCCATTTAATATTCCCCAGCCGATTTGTCCAATAATATGCCAGTGTTATTCTGCCATTTAATATTCCCCAGCCGATTTGCCCAATAATATGCCAGTCTTATTTGCCATGTAATATTCCCCAGCCAATTTGCCCAATAATATGCCAGTCTTATTTGCCATGTAATATTCCCCAGCCAATTTGCCCAATAATATGCCAGTCTTATTTGCCATGTAATATTCCCCAGCCAATTTGCCCAATAATATGCCAGTCTTATTTGCCATGTAATATTCCCCAGCCAAATTTGCCCAATAATATGCCAGTCTTATTTGCCATGTAATATGCCCCAGCCAATTTGCCCAATAATACTCTAGTCTTATTTGCCATGTAATATGCCCCAGCCAATTTGCCCAATAATATGCCAGTCTTATTTGCCATGTAATATGCCCCAGCCAATTTGCCCAATAATATGCCAGTCTTATTTGCCATGTAATATGCCCCAGCCAATTTGCCCAATAATATGCCAGTCTTATTTGCCATGTAATATGCCCCAGCCAATTTGCCCAATAATATTCTAGTCTTATTTGCCATGTAATATGCCCCAGCCAATTTGCCCAATAATATGCCAGTCTTATTTGCCATGTAATATGCCCCAGCCAATTTGCCCAATAATATGCCAGTCTTATTTGCCATGTAATATGCCCCAGCCAATTTGCCCAATAATATGCCAGTCTTATTTGCCATGTAATATGCCCCAGCCAATTTGCCCAATAATATGCCAGTGTTATTTGCCATGTAATATGCCCCAGCCAATTTGCCCAATATTATGCCAGTCTTATTTGCCATGTAATATTCCCCAGCCAATTTGCCCAATAATATGCCAGTCTTATTTGCCATGTAATATGCCCCAGCCAATTTGCCCAATAATATGCCAGTGTTTTTTGCCCCCCCCCCCCCCCTTACCTTTTTCCCTGGTGGCTAGTGGCAGGACTTCCCTGGTGGCTAGTGGCAGGACTTCACCTGGTGGCTAGTGGCAGGAGGACTTACCTGGTGGCAGGCAGCATGGTCCCTCCATGCTGCCTGTTCGGCCTCCCGGCGGTTGTGCCGACAGGTCACGTGATCGGCGCGCGTCTGACGTCAGAGCGCCGATCACGTGACTGTCGGCACTTCCGTGTCGGCACACTGCACGGGGAGCCGAACAGGCAGCACGGAGGTTTCTCTGTGCTGCCTGTTCGGCTCCCCGTGCAGCTTTGCAGGCAGAGCGGAGGTGAGAGGGGATCTTCCGATCCCTTCTCACCTCAGTCTCTGCCTGCAAGCGCGTTTTTTTTTTTTTTTTTAAAACACTGGCCCAGCGGCCGTGTTTTACAATCCTTAGGGCGGCCTGGGGGGCAATTGCCACCCTGCCCCCCGGCCCAGCCCGCCACTGTTCACACAGCACCATACAGTACCCACAGCACTTGCCACGCACCTATATTGCACCCACAGCAGTTAGCTTGCACTCATATTGCACCCACACAATTTGGCATGCCACAGTGTCACACAACATACCCCAGTATCACTTTGTCCCACAGAACTGTCCCTGCAGAACAAGCCACATTGTCACTTTCCCCCCTAGTACATGTTATTATTCCCTACAAAACATGCCACAGCATCACTTTGCCAATTAAAATAAGCCCCTGTCAGGTACCAATTAACATGCGACAGTCACTTTGTCATTAACATATGCAACAGTCAGTTTGTCTGTTAAAATATGCCACCGTTTGTCCATTAAATATGCCACAGCTTCCCCATGAATATGCCAGTGTTATTGTGCCATTAATATACCCCAGCCAATTTGCCCATTAGTATGTCAGTATTATTTTGCCATATGCCAGTATTACTTTTGCCATTAATATGCCACAACCAATTTGCCCAATAATATGCCTGTATTATTTTCCCATCAATAAGCCACAGCCTATTTGCCCAATAATATGCCAGTATTATTTTGCAATTAATATGCCTAAGCTAATTTGCCCAATAATATGCCAGTATTAGTTTGTCATTTAATATGCCCCAGCCAATTTGCCCAATAATATGCCAGTTTTATTTTCCCATTAATAAGCCACACCCAATTTGCCCAATAATATGCCAGTATTATTTTCCCATTCATAAGCTACAGCCAATTTGCCCAGTAATATGCCAGTATTATTTTGCCATTTAATATGCCCCAGCCAATCTACCCAATAATATGCCACTATTATTTTGCCATTTAATATGCCCAGCCAATTTGCTCAATAATATGCCACTATTATTTGCCATTTAATATGCCCCAGCCAATTTGCCCAATAATATACCAGTATTGTTTTGCCATTTAATATGCCCTAGCCAATTTGCCCAATAATATTCCAGTTTTATTTTGCCATTAATAAGCCCCAGCCGATTTGTCCAATACATGCTCCCATCTCCCCAGGACTTAACTTTTCCCTGGTGGCTAGTGGCAGGCAGCATGATGTCCTCCATAGAAGGCAAGTGCCAACCTTGAGTACACTCCTTCCCATGATGCTTAACACACTGGTTGAGAGGTAGCGATTTGTTTTTTCGAGTACAACAGAGATATTCAAAAACGAATGATAAAGGAAATAAGAAGGTATGGGTAAGGAGGAAGGAAGAACCGGAGGTCAGCGTAAGATGCACATGATGGGAAGAACAGGCCGTGTTAGAAACCTCTGTGTAATGCATTCCTCTCAGACGAAGAATACATCGATTTTTTTTTTCATAATCTGGCAGAGAGGATGCGAACATTTGAAAATCGTCTCAGGCCCAGAAGTAGAGGAGGCAGGGAAGCGCCCAACTCCATCGTGAGAGATGTACAGCTGCCACCTCTAGAACTCAGGCAGCAGAGACGTGGATAATAGAGGAAAGAGCCATGACGTAGGAGACCACATGCCAGCACAGCCATGTCTACGCTAACAGTCATGGCTCCAACATCTGTAGAGCAACTAGTGTTTCATAAGGTGAAACATTTCTTTTTTGGTTTAGCTAAGTGGGAATATAGGTACTTTCTCATTTAGAAGTGAGCTGTGACACATATATATATAAATATATACTCTATACTGTTAGCGCAAAACACTTAACCCATTTTATTTTCCATAAGGTGCTAGGTGAAGGAGGAAATGGAAAGGTCAAGCTGGCGTGCGACCTGGTCAGCAAGCGACTACAGTTAAAAGCGTGAGGAAGACCACCATAATTGACTGCAATGAGGTCCTGATTGAGAAGCGAGTGTCAGAGATTGCAGCGGGGAATGGCCAGCTTCAACTTGCAACCACAACATTCATTACTGCAGAGATTGTGTGTGGGTTGCAATATCTCCATGGTAAGAGGGTCCTACACCGTGACCTCAAACCCGTAACATCTTGCTGATGTGTGAGGGCCATATTAAGATCTGTGACTTTGATCTTGCCACGTCAGACATGTATGGAGATGAAAGAACTGAAGGGATGACTAGAACAACTCGATATATTGCCCTAGAAATGCTGAATAGCAAAAGATATAACGCAGTCGTTGATTGGTGGGCACCGGGCATTATCCTATTTGAAATGGCACAGGAAAGCTCCCCTTAAGCAACAATGGTAGCACAGTACTTGTGTCAGCAGTGCATCAGCTCTGACACCTTTTTTCAGTCCATTGATTGAAAGCACCATCTATGAGGGAGATGTCTAATGTGTTTGGCAATATGGTGGACTTCCCAGCAAACAAACCAGAAGAAGAGAACATCATTCTTCCAGAAGATGAGGAGAGGTGTAAGGGGTTCTCCTCTGTGTCGCCAATTACAGTGTGTTCCATACCCTTAATCACTTGCAAAGAACGAAAAACAGCATGTACTAATAGCCTTCTTCCATATATAGCCGGATATGGCCCCAATACCAACTGGGGTCAACATTAATAATATAAATTAAAGAAATAAAACATAACCTTTTTATTTTATTATTAAGAAAAAAACAACATATATTTTGTTATTTTAACAAAAAGTAATTTATATCAACATATAAAGGACAACTAAACTTTTTGTTTTACTCAAGCTAATAATTAACTTAACTGCACTTATTTATTTTGGGGGGAGGGTTTGGGGGGGGACTTGTTTTATATTTTATTTGATTCATATGGGTCTACTCAAAAAAAAAAAAAACAGGTTCGAATTATCCCCATTGAAAGTAATGGGAGACAAAATGATCAAAGCTATTTTTGAGACCAAGTCCAATTTGCCGACTTTAAGGTCTGATTACTTTCAATGGGGAAGATTCGAACCTGGGGGGTTTTGTCCCACTCATTTTTGACTCAAAATGAAAGTTGACCTCCAAAGTCAAATGCGACACCTGAGTTGGACTTAGTCTCAAAAATAGCTTTGATTATTTCCCCTCCCATTACTTTCAATGGGGAAGTTTCGAACTTGTTTTTTTTTCTAAGTCAAACTCAGGTGCTGACCTCCAAAGTTGGATTTCTGACCTCTTAGCTTAGTTGTGCCACCGACACAAATGAGAACCAAGGGGCCGAATGTGGCATCTGAATTGCATTTCTAATACAGCCTGTGTCAGGAATGCAATTATGTAAGATGCCCAACGATGAAATGTGTGTGTGCGCGAATGTATGCATGATCAGGTGTGCGCATGTGCTGATGGCATGTCTGGCTGTTGGGACAGCTGCTGGATGTAAATCTTGCTTCTGAGGCAGCTCCTGGGTTGCAAATCTAGCTGATGGGTTAAGTCTTGGGTACAAATCTGGCAGTTGAGGTAGCTCCTGGGTTCAAATCTAGCAGCTGGGGCAGCTCCTACGTGAAAATCTGGCTGCTGGGGCAGCTCCTGGATGCAAATCTAGCTAATGGGGTAAGTTCTGGGTACAAATCTGGCTCCTGGGGTAAATCCTGGGTACAAATCTATCCGCTAAGACAGCTCCTGGGTTCAAATCTAGCTGCTGGGGCAGATCATATTTTTGAATTCGGCTGCTGGGGCAGCAACTGAGCAGCGCCCTGTGCGGGCCACCCCCGTGGCACCCCCTCCCTCATGTCTGTCTCCTTTCCCTCCTCATGCCTGTCTCTATCCTCTCCCTACATGTATGTGTCTCTCCCTTCCCATATTTGTCCCTTTCCTCTTCATTGCCATGTCTGTCTCTCTCCCCTTCCTCCCCCATATCTGTTCTCTCTCTCCCCCTACACCCCCATATCTGTTCTCTCTCCCCCTTCTTCCCATATCTGTTCTCTCTTCCCCCTCCTTTCCAATATCTGTTCTCTCTACCCCTCCTCCCCCATATCTGTTCTCTCTACCACTCCTCCCCCATATCTGTTCTCTCTACCCCTCCTCCCCCATATATGTTCTCTCTAACCCTCCTTCCCCATATCTGGGATAGCTTCTGACTGCAAATGTGGCTGCTGGTGAAGCTCCTAAGTACAAATTTGTCTGCTGGGATAGCTCCTGCGTGCAAATCTGGCTGCTGGGACAGCTTCTGGGTAAAGATTTGCTTCCTTGGGCAGCTTCTTGGTGCAAATCCGGCTGCTGAAGCAACTCCTAGGTGCAGATTTGGCTGATGGGACAGCTTATGGGTGCAGATTTGCTTCCTTGGGCAGCTCCTGAAGGCAGAACCCGGCCATTGATCCACACTGGTTGTTCAATGTGCTCCCGGTTATCATACACGGGATGCTGTGCCGGGGACACCAAGTTCAGGTAGCCATCAGCCAGTTGGCCCCAATGAGTGTTGTAATCCTTGGTTGGATAAATGTAATCCTCCTCAACATAATGCTGAGCTGGAGCCAGACTGTGGGGGTAGCTCATACACTGAGCTTGCCAGGGCAGCCAGGGTGCTGGAGCGGAAAATCTTTGTTGTCCTGGTGGAACGGATCTCAACCGCAGAAGCGGTCAGTTGATTTTAATGTGCCCTGGCTATGGTAGCAGCTAGCTGGAGCTCCGTTGCCCAACTGATGGAAGTTCACAGATCGTCCAGAGGGACCAGGGGAAAATTGAAGTGGAGTGGCTGCTCTAGGGATGTGTGGGTGTGAAGCATCGAAGAGGGTGGTCACCAGGCAAAGAGAGGGTTGGCATGGACACGCTGGTGGGGGGCTGTCGGATGTGGACAAATTTGTCTGGCAAAGGCAGCCTCCTCCATATTAGTGGGTTCCTGGTCCTGGACCCATTATCGAGCATTCTAGCTGTGTGCTAGAAAAATTGTTCTAGCAGGAACTGCTGCAGACACTCCTGTCAGGTAAGCACTTGCTGGCCCAGCATCCAGCTCGGCTCATCATGTGGGCCCACTCAGTGTGGGGTGCCATGCAATCTTCTCGGAACCACCGCCGGTAGTTGTCCGGCATGATGGTATATCTAGCTGTGAAGCAGGTTTTTATATCCAGGTAGTCTCTTCCCCATTCCTCCGGTATGGCACAGTAGGTCTCTGCCGATCGGCCAGCTAGTATCCTTGCCAAAATGTGGGCCACATTATGTAGCTGACACTGTTGCTTGAAATCTTGAAGAAATCCATTGATATCTCCTACTGTGTCATCAAATACTTTAAACGACTGGTGGGTCACTTTGATGGGGTAATAGGATGATTTGCTTCTCAGGGAGTGCATATCTCCTGTATTAGACCCCAGACCCATAGTATTCCGGTCAGCTAGTTAAGATTCTCACTATCATTCTGCCCCTTCCATGAATCTATTAATTATATCCATGGAAGGATATGGGCCATAAAATGCCAGCCTTTCTCTCACCCATCGGGAGACCTCTGATGAGCGGGGCTGGCCACTACTTGGACAATGTTAGATTAAGAAGGAATTTTGTTAATGGAATATCAAATAGTTCAGGATGGAGATAATCCTTTTTTTTTTTTTTAAATGTTATTTTATTATGAAAGTACAAGAAGTTGTAAATAAATATACATATATAATACAGTCCAATAATACAATATACATTTATCAAGTAAATCCCTCCATTTCATTATCTTTCCCCAACTCATTTCCCCCCTATGAGGACTATCAAGACATATTCTATTGTTTGTTCTTAATCCTATACATTAGCTTCCAAGGAGATTGGGCAGTTACTCTGCCAGTCTTCCTCATTATCCTCAACATAGACTCAAGGATGGAGATAATCCTGCATTTTAACGGTACGTGAATGCAATGAAAACAATCTGTATGTTCTAATCATCTTCTTTCTTTTCCTGCAGTGGCATCTGTTGAGCAGGAGGAAAGTATCCTCCTGTCGGTGGTGGATCCCAGCTTTGAAGGCCCATCAGGAGCCCATCCATGTCCACCATATCCTCCTCTGATGACAGCATTCGAGGCGTCTGTCCATGGTGCCGAGCAGCCCGGTGAGTAATCACTTCCTTAGCCGGTTACATGTGGGAGTTGCGAATCTGGAGCAGATGAGATTGATGTACCAGCAGGAGTGTCAGTCTAGAGCCGAGCAACACAAACAACTGTTGAAGCACAGGTATGCAAAATAGGCCCTAAAGCATTCTAAGTTAGAGTGTACCACTGCTCCAGATGCAATGTGCCATCTAGCCTCATCTCTTTCAAGAAGATTACCTCTAGCTCATCCTACCTAACTGGAACACACACAATTAATCCTTGGTCAAACCCACCTAGCACCAACCATTTATATTACTGTTACTACAAATAGCTTCCCTCTGACCTCTTCACTCCCTTATGTTCTTTCATGTACCCCATTCCCTCTAGATTGTAAGCTCTGTGAGCAGGGTTCTCTACCTCATGTACCAGTCTGTTCTAGTTTGTCTAACTTAGTATGTAGTTCCCTTCTATACTCTGTACCTAGCGTTAGGTAAATTGTTGGCGCTATATAAATAAATGGTAATGTGATGTAATGTAACCTCCCTCCATCAGCCCAGGTAATCGAAAATCAGTTTGATGAGAATGATGATACTAAAATTGCTAGATGGTTGGCTCACTCATCATCCTCATCCTCCTTCTCAACAGACGAAGATGATGATGATTAGATCACACTGTTGTCTGTTGGTATTAGCCATGGAAAATATGGTTGATTACCATTCCTATACACAGTTGTACACCTCTGCTGAAAAACTCACTCCAACCTCTCACCTAATCCTCCCTGCCCTGGGCTTGCTAAAATAAAAAATAAAAAAAATAAAACAATTAAAAAGACAAAATAAAATAATTAAAAAAATTAACAAAACTTTTTTTGTATTAAAATAAAAATGAATAAAATTATATTAATTTGGTCACCAATAAGATGTACTTATTTGTGTCTGTCTTGTTTTTCAGGTATAGCCACACCCCAAACACTTCCACAGGTAATGGATTTTTTATTTCCCCAATGTGGTATGTTGCAGGGGGTCTATGGATAGAGTGGTATAGATGTAGCTTACTAGCTTTAGTTATATCAGTGGGAGGTATGGTTATGGTTCAGTTAGGAGTAATTAAACATTTAGCATTTCTAATGGTAATAGTGAAAATGTAACCAGGAGAGGAGTGATCAACGGTGTGAATCCAGCTTTCCATAGATCCCTGCAGGAGTTGAATTGTGTGCTCGTAAGATCACTATGGGCAGACATCGTTTACACAGCGAGTCCTGTGTATGCTAGGTACATTATAGATTTTCAACAGGTAGCAGGGGCAGTTCTAGGTTTTTTGGGGTCCATACGCTATTTGCCCTCTCCCCATAACTGATAACTGTGTCCCCTTGGTTAGGCATTGTGGAAGTAAGTGGAAGCCCTAAGCCACTAACCACTTAATTCGCTTATACGTGTGTCACCCCTCTTTAAAACCACTGGTGGATTATCTGATGGCACTACCTCTGGCACCATGGTAACACAAGAAAATGGTTGCCAGCTTTTATTTGTTTCTGCTGTGTGTTGTAACAGCCCCCCCCCCCCCCCCCCCCCCCCAATGTCATCTGCAAAACATGAGACACTGCTTTCAGCCTCCACCTCAATGTCATTTTTACACAAACTGAAAGACACTGAAGTGCTCTGGGCCCATCCTTGTCGGCGCCACTTGTAATTCAATGTGTAAGGTGGTATCATGTGGTGGCTGCCATTTAACCCCATGCAGAGAGTGGTAATACAAGCAAGCTATTGTGAGCTGCCATTGGATGGCAGACTTGATTCCTTGTATTATTTGTCATGTACCTTCAATAATTTAGATCACAGGGACATGCAAAAGCAATTACTACAGGGAAAATAAAAAGATTAATGAAGACTCAGTAACATACTGCACGTTCATTAAGGAGATGTTACTGCTAGTTGTGCAGAATGTTCCTGTTTCTAGCACTAGGATTGTGTATTATGCCTCCATGCCAGCATCCTTACTTGCAGTGTTTAATTCTGATCGTCTCAGCAGCTCTGAGTGCCTTCAAACCAGCTTCTTACAATGCCATCATTATGCATGGCTGCCATAGGAACCAATACCCATCTCTCATCTTTATATTTTAATTTATTCCCACTCGCTGCTGGTGCTCAGCCATCTCACACATGCAGGTCCAATTTTGGAAAATGACTCATAGCCTGAATGACATCACTGATATTCTGGAAGCAGATAGGACACATAAAGGACCTGCACTGGGGAATGTTAAAGCTATACAGAGAGACACACCGAATATGACAGTAATACTATGAGTGTGGCATGCTGTTATCTTGCAACAGAGAGTGGGTAACCTGCTGTTACCGTAACACTAATGGGATCACATTGTAACAAGTGCGAGAGGGAAATGCACTGTGCGGCCAGGAGAAAAAAGTATTCACCTGTAAGTCCCATGTGCACCAGAGGGTCTACTCACTATAAACCAAAAATGGTGCCTCCAAAGTCTGTAATGATTTGGGGCACATGGGGGAGCTGAATTCCTACCCTAATGAAAATAAAAAAAGATTTGGTGCAGTAGATAATGTTAATTGGTACATGACAGTGGCTTATTTTAATTGGCAAAGTGATGCTGTGAAATGTTCTGTGGGGCAAAATAACATGTACTATGGGGGAAAGTGACACTGTGCCATGTTCTGCAGGTACAATTCTGTTGGGCAAGTGGACACTGTTGCATGCAAAATTATGTGGATGCAATATAGGTGCATGGCAAGTGCTGTGGGTACTGCATGGTGCTGTGCTAAGTCCTTTAGGTGCAGTGTAGTTGCAGAGGAAGGGAAAAAAAAACAAGAAATGCTATTTTTTAATAACATTTTTACTACATATGAAAATAGTTGAATATAATATTAAAAAGTTCATATAAGTATAAATGCAACTAGTTATATACATATATATAGAGTGAGAGCAAGAGAGATGTCTGTGTGTATATGTTTCTGGAATATTTATGGGGCTCTTGTGTGTGGCATAATAAATGGGGCTCTTGTGTGTGGCATAATAAATGGGGCTCCTGTGTGTGGCATAATAAATGGGGCTCCTGTGTGTGGCATAATTAATGGGGCTCATGTGGGTGGCAAAATAAATGGGGTTCTTGTCTGTTAAATATTTATGGGGCTCTTGTGTGTGGAATTTTTATGGGGCTCTTGTGTGTGGCATTATTAACGAGGCTCCTGTGCGTGGCATAGTTAATGGAGCTCTTGTGTATGGCATAATTAATGGGGCTCTTGTGTGTGGGATAATTAATGGGGCTCTTGTGCGTGGCATAGTTAATGGGCTCCTGTATGTGGCACAATTTATGGGGCTCCTGTATTGCATATTTTAATGTAACATCTGTCTGGCATTACTAAGGAATCTGTTTGGCATGGTATTGTTGGAAATCCAGGTGGGGTGACACCATGAGTTACCGCACCGGGTGACCCCAACCCTAGTGACACCTCTGGGTATGCGATAGATAGATATACAGCAAATAAATATACTGACATACACGTAGGATGCACAGGAGACAGATATACTTACATGGTCGTGCCGTCTTGAGTACCGAGTTATACTACTTCTATAGAAAGACTAAACAGCGCTCACTCTATTGTATAAATATTAATTTGTATCGGAATCTTCAGCAAAAAATCCATAGCAGGGACCTTTAATGACTCCCGAGTTTCACGCTAAGGTGCTTAGTCATAGGCCATATAAAAGGTTTGAGGCTGTAGAAAAACTCTGTAGGCCATTCAGCTTGATAGCAATGGACCATCACAATATCAGGGCAGACCAAACAATTTTTCTGCCAAGGCAATGCTTATTCTTCCTAGCTTTGATTCCCAAAAACCTTAAAGAGGGAAATTCACAAGTGCAGCTGCCCTTTGGAATAGGGCTAGGTTCTCCCAATTTCCCTTGTGGAGTTACTAAGAGATATATCCCCAGGGCTCCCTTTTAATGTCAGATCTTCTACTCTCTAGAACACCTACTGAAAAAGCCTTTATTAACAGAAGACAGATGATGGAAATTTGGGCATTCTAAAGACAAGGAGTGGTGCCAAATACGTAGTTCTGAGGGTGGCAGGTGCTTGACCATCCTTCACAGGCCAGGTGGTGCCCTACACTGGTGGAGCCCTACACATGGTCTGCATTTGAGAGAATTCACTCTGTTTGCACATGGGACAGCCCAAAATACTACCCCTAATCACCGGATAACCTCTGTTTTTGTAAGTGGTCTGGAGATGACCCGCACCATATGTCCTCTGAACAAGCATTCTCCTTGTTATTGAGAGCTTCTGGTCATTGGACTTTTCACTTACTAGAAATAGTTGTATTAGTTTTAGGAATTTAATTTTAGACTGCAGTGTGAATCTTCGCGCTGACTGCAAATATCTGGCCAACAAAATGTGGCCCATCAGCATGTGACAGAGTTCCTGGCAAGGAAACTCGATGAGTGCTCTAATCAGCCTCACTTACCTGCGAAATACCACTGTGCAGCAATGGAAAATGCAGATTACTTGATATTTCTCCTATTATTCATCTCTGCAATCCTTAAAGGGGCATTCTTACAGAGCACGAAAAAATATGTATAGATAAGTATTACATGATGGAAAGGAAACTAAAGAATCAGTTTTATGCAAATTCCACAAACATCTGTCAGACCTGTCACAACAGTTTATTCAGCGTCCGGACCACAATATAGCCTTGCCACGCATGCCCAGATTCCCCCACGCTCACAAAGGGTAATACAATGACACGCGTGCAGTCCTGATGCCCCAACGGCAGGTTCTCAAAAATACCTCACATCACAGCTACATCACAGTAAAAGTGATGTATTTGTTCTATACAATATTTACATTGATACCTACTGTGTTTCATTAGTGCTGACTTATGAAAACCAAACCAACTTATTGGTGTAAATGATCTGCTATCCAAAAATGATCCATTATCCAAAATACTTTTAGTCCCAAGCACTTTGGATAAGGGATACTCAACCTGTATCTGTATAATCTGGTCAATGACTGGAGGGGTGAACTTTATGATGTAGCTAAGACGTACCGAATTAATCTTCCGTGGTTAAAAAAACCTTGTTATTATTAATATTACCGGTATTATTAAACAAAGTCTAGTATACCTCAGTACCCTACATGAAGAATACAAAGTTTTCAAGTTCCAACAATGCCAATCGCCAAGAAAATCCCTTCCCGTGAATGGCAGAAATGTAGGCAAATGAAACATTACCATGGACTCCTTTCTATCACACTCAACTCCTTTTAAGTGTGTGTTTGCAGCCAAAAACGCACTTTATTACTATCCTATATACTTTTAATTCGAACCATGACTAGTCCTCCAATCGACCTAGAAGAGGATGTAGGGCATAAAGCGTTCACTAACATGCACAAACTTACCACCTGTTTCATTATTAAAGAACGTGCCTGAAAAATACTCTCAAAGTGATACCTAGGTCCTCTCAGCCATGGCTGTGGTAATCCAGGATATTATCTTCAACCCTGGTAGAGCTGCCCCTCATTCCTCCTCTATGGACTGACATAGTAACATGACAGTAACATGGTACTTTAGGCTGAAAAAAGAAAGTTCAACCCTTTTCCTATCCTTGTGATACTTTTAACATGCTATCTACTGCCCTGAATGTAATCATACCACCGGACCCTGAAGCAGCCCAATGCAACTGTGAATCTACATGGTCAATAGCTGATACAAGACTTCTGTTCTGCCATATTTACAAACTGGAAGTGTGCTCCGCCATACAAAGTACTCGTTTTAAACCTTATTTGGTACACATTCTCAATAAACTGCACGTCTTCAGCATAAATTAGACTATTATCTAGGATCTGGGACTATTATCTAGGATCTGGGAACTATGGATCACAGCCTTGGCAGACCTTGCATTTGATTCAGCACTGAGCCTGGGATTTATCCCTTAGCCTCTGTTCCCAACCTATTTCTCTTTTTATTCACCCATTCTGTTGTTATTTTGTTTTGCTTATTATGGTAATTTGTCATAACTTTCATTAATACTTTTTTTTATTTAACTAATTTCTCTGTCACAAAATCACATGTTAAATTCTTGATCTCGTCCCAAGTGGACATTAAACTCATTAAACTCACATAAGTTGTGAAGTAATTTATTTCTGAAGCAGAGAAATCTAAACTTTTTTTTTGTCATTTTGCACTTCCTCTTACATACATCTGCTTACTCTCTTCTATTTGTCATCTCTTACAGAAAAAAAAATAACACAATAAAAACTTGAATAAAAAAACCTAGTAGGTTTCAATACAAACTGTATGAGGTAGAGTGGACAAGTCAGAAAAATCCTTCAAGTGACTATACACTAGAATGGAATTGACAAGTGAACTGCAAAAATCAGGCTTTAGTAGCTCATAACAATTGGAAAGACAAGTTAGAGAATTTTTCAATTCAGCCATTAATGTTTGAGTTTTACAGTTATCCCCTTCAGTGATACAGCAATGTCCTGCCAGGCTGCCATCAGGGGGTGACGGGCGATATACCCATCACTGGCCCGGCGTGCCCAGGGGGCCTGTTCGGGCTTCAGTGGTAGGTAAAGTAACAACGCATTCGCACTTCGGTTGAGCGCTTTGTCGCCCGTTTTAGCATGCGCAACTGCGCTGGACATATTTTATCGAAAACTCAGACATGTAAAAACATATTTATTATCCTATAAAAAAAGCAGATTGTTTTATAAATATGCGAGAATACGGGGCATCTGCCCAGGACCCACTCATTCCTGGGGCCCAAGGCCGCTGCCCATATGACTGTCTCACATGGAGACATTCACGATCGGGTAGAAGCTGGCCAGGGACATGGAGCTCTCTCCCTGATCCCTCCTCCCGGCTAGCGCTAGTCACTACTCTAGGAGGAGGGGTCAGGGAGAGAGCTCCCTGTCCCTGGCCAGTCTCTACCCGATCGTGACTGTCTCCATGTGAAGATAAGGGGAGGGAGGGAGGGGGGCAAGAAAGACGAGGGGGTGCAGAGAAAGACAAGGCGAGGGAGGGAGGGGGGCGAGAAAGACCAGGGGGTGCAGAGAAAGACAAGGGGAGGGAGGGAGGGGGCGAGAAAGACGAGGGGGGGCAGAGAAAGACAAGGGGAGGGAGGGAGGGAGGGGGGCAGAGAAAGACAAGGGGAGGGAGGGAGGGGGGCAGAGAAAGACAAGGGGAGGGAGGGGGGCAGAGAAAGACAAGGAAAGGGAGGGAGGAGGGCAGAGAAAGACAAGGGGAGGGAGGGAGGGGGCGAGAAAGACGAGGGGGGGCAGAGAAAGACAAGGGGAGGGAGGGAGGGGGGCAGAGAAAGACAAGGGGAGGGAGGGAGGGGGCAGAGAAAGACAAGGGGAGGGAGGGAGGGGGCAGAGAAAGACAAGGGGAGGGAGGGGGGCAGAGAAAGACAAGGAAAGGGAGGGAGGAGGGCAGAGAAAGACAAGGGGAGGGAGGGAGGGGGCGAGAAAGACGAGGGGGGGCAGAGAAAGACAAGGGGAGGGAGGGAGGGGGGCAGAGAAAGACAAGGAAAGGGAGGGAGGAGGGCAGAGAAAGACAAGGGGAGGGAGGGAGGGGGCGAGAAAGACGAGGGGGGGCAGAGAAAGACAAGGGGAGGGAGGGAGGGGGGCAGAGAAAGACAAGGGGAGGGAGGGAGGGGGGCAGAGAAAGACAAGGGGAGGGAGGGAGGGGGCGAGAAAGACGAGGGGGGGGCAGAGAAAGACAAGGGGAGGGAGGGGGGCAGAGAAAGACAAGGAAAGGGAGGGAGGAGGGCAGAGAAAGACAAGGGGAGGGAGGGAGGGGGCGAGAAAGACGAGGGGGGGCAGAGAAAGACAAGGGGAGGGAGGGAGGGGGGCAGAGAAAGACAAGGGGAGGGAGGGAGGGGGGCAGAGAAAGACAAGGGGAGGGAGGGAGGGGGCAGAGAAAGACAAGGGGAGGGAGGGAGGGGGCAGAGAAAGACAAGGGGAGGGAGGGGGGCAGAGAAAGACAAGGAAAGGGAGGGAGGAGGGCAGAGAAAGACAAGGGGAGGGAGGGGGGCAGAGAAAGACAAGGGGAGGGAGGGAGGGGGGCAGAGAAAGACAAGGGGAGGGAGGGGGGCAGAGAAAGACAAGGAAAGGGAGGGAGGAGGGCAGAGAAAGACAAGGGGAGGGAGGGAGGGGGCGAGAAAGACGAGGGGGGGCAGAGAAAGACAAGGGGAGGGAGGGAGGGGGGCAGAGAAAGACAAGGGGAGGGAGGGAGGGGGGCAGAGAAAGACAAGGGGAGGGAGGGAGGGGGGCAGAGAAAGACAAGGGGAGGGAGGGAGGGGGCAGAGAAAGACAAGGGGAGGGAGGGAGGGGGCAGAGAAAGACAAGGGGAGGGAGGGGGGCAGAGAAAGACAAGGAAAGGGAGGGAGGAGGGCAGAGAAAGACAAGGGGAGGGAGGGGGGCAGAGAAAGACAAGGGGAGGGAGGGGGTCAGAGAAAGACAAGGGGAGGGAGAGGGCAGAGAAAGAAAAGGGGAGGGAGGGAGGGAGGCAGAGAAAGACAAGGAGAGGGAGGGGGAGAGAAACAAGGGGAGAGAAAGACAAAAGGAGGGAGGGGGAGAGAAAGACAAGAGGAGGGAGGGGGGAGAGAAAGACAAGGGGAAGAAGGGGGAGAGAGAGAGAGAGTGAGAGAGAAAAGTTTGGGGGGAGGGAGTGACAACGTGGGAGGGGGAGAGAGACAACGCAGGGGGGGAGAGAGTCAGCATTGGCACATAAAAGGAAATAAAACCAAGAAATGCATTTGTTTAATATCATAATTTTTTATTAAATATTAAAAAGCAATTTACATGTGAATATATACAAGTTAAACTTTTTTCCTATAGGGTAGGCTTATATTCAGGCTTTTAGTTTTTTTCCTAAAGCAATATCCAAAGTTTGGGGGGGGTCGTCTTATAATCAGGGTCGTCTTATATTCGAGCAAATGCAGTAGTATGAAGTTCCCTTCTATGCTCTGTACCTGGAGTTACGGAAATTGTTGACGCTCTGTAAATAAATGGTAATGAAATGTAATGTAATATATTTCTGTGTGTATTTCTGTGTGTATAAGGGTGTCTCTGTAAGTGTATGTATGTGTGTGTGTGTGTGTAATGAGGACTGTGTGTCTGTGTAAGTAAGTGTGACTGTGTGTATTTATGCTTGAGTGTTCCCAGGGTAAAAAAAATTCTGCCCCCCCTTGATAGTTTATCAATTAATATATGACATCCAGCGGATTAGTCACATATTAATTGATAAACTATCGGGGGGGGGGGGCAGAATTTTTTTCAGTAAGGGGCCCTGAAATTTCTGATGGTGGTGTTCTCGAGCGAATTCTACTGCACAGGCAGTAGAATTCACTCATCGCTCATGCGCACAAAGTTAACTTTGCCAGGACGGTGCATGCGCGAGGGGCACACACCACCTCCGTCCCCTTCAGATCAGCTGCGGTGGCAGGTAAATTAACAGCGCATGCGCACTTCGGTTGATCGCCTTGTCATTTGTTTTGGCATGCGCACTGCATGCGCACTGCGCTGGACATATTTTATCGAAAACTCTGCTGTTTTTACAGACATGTAAAAACATATTTATTATCCTGTAAAAAAGGCAGAGTTTTCGATAAAATATGTAGAGCGAAGTGCGCATGGCAAAACGGGTGACAAAGCGCTCAACCGAAGAGCTCATGCGCTGTTACTTTACCTGTCACCGCAGCTGATCCGAAAGGGGCGTGAAGGGGGCCGGAGGTGGCGTGCGCCCCTCGCGGAGTAGAATTCGCTCGACAAATTTGTCAGAACAGCGGCCCTGATGTCCTGTGTCAATCAAATGTCATATGGAATTGTCATAAAACAATACGCACTGATCAACCCCATTTTTCTGTGAAAAGTAGTAAAATATTGCCTTTTTTGTTTCTAAGCAGTATTTTTATACTATGTGGGAACTGGAGAATATGATATTGCTTTATTTTGGTTGAGATATGTTTTTTCAGCAAGAGGAAAGGCTAGTATCCTAGCAACCAGTCGCTAAGTTAAGCATGGTGAAGAAAAGCACACTATCTTCATGTCATGTGATCTTGTCACACTACTGATCAAAGAAGTTATAACATCAGGTTATTTTAGGTACCAACGGTGGTCACAGCAAGGGGTAGGACTCAGCTAAGGGTAGGACACAGCTAGGAGTGGACAGAGCCAGGGGTAGGACAAAGCTAGGAGTGTAGAGAGCTAGGGGTAGGACACAGCTAGGAGTGGACAGAGCCAGGGGTAGGACACAGCTAGGAGTGTAGAGAGCTAGGGGTAGGGCACAGCTAGGAGTGGACAGAGCAAGGGGTAGGGCACAGCTAGGAGTGGACAGAGCAAGGGGTAGGGCACAGCTAGGGGTAGGACACAGCTAGGAGTGTAGAGAGCTAGGGGTAGGACACAGCTAGGAGTGTAGAGAGCTAGGGGTAGGACACAGCTAGGAGTGGACAGAGCTAGGGGTAGGACACAGCTAGGAGTGGACAGAGCCAGGGGTAGGACACAGCTAGGGGTAGGACACAGCTAGGAGTGGACAGAGCTAGGGGTAGGACACAGCTAGGAGTGGAGAGAGCTAGGGGTAGGACACAGCTAGGAGTGGACAGAGCTAGGGGTAGGACACAGCTAGGGGTAGGACACAGCTAGGAGTGGACAGAGCTAGGGGTAGGACACAACTAGGAGTGGACAGAGCTAGGGGTAGGACACAGCTAGGAGTGGAGAGAGCTAGGGGTAGGACACAGCTAGGAGTGGAGAGAGCTAGGGGTAGGACACAGCTAGGAGTGGAGAGAGCTAGGGGTAGGACACAGCTAGGAGTGGACAGAGCTAGGGGTAGGACACAGCTAGGGGTAGGACACAGCTAGGAGTGGACAGAGCTAGGGGTAGGACACAGCTAGGAGTGGAGAGAGCTAGGGGTAGGACACAGCTAGGAGTGGAGAGAGCTAGGGGTATGACACAGCTAGGAGTAGGACAATCTTTTAGGTGAGCACTGGGATGTCACGTGACACCATGGGATGGAAACAAGAGTGGAAAATTGCCGCCCCCTTAAATGGCTTTGGACCCATTGTAGGGCCGGTGTTCTATCAAATTTCTCGAGCAAATTTAACTGCACAGGCGGAGCCTAAAGTGCCTATCACTACTCCCATCAAGAAGTCCCCCTCTGTCCCCCGTGTGTGTCTTCCACTTACTAGCGTAGCATGTAACTGATATAAGTTTTACCAATTGCTTGCTACGTTAGTAAATGACAATAATCACCAAGACACTTATACTTACCTGTCACCGCAGCTGATCCGGAGGGGGCGGCGTGAGGTGGTGTCTGTCCCTCGTGCAGGCGCACTTCTGCCAAAGTTACGGCTGATTGACAAACGTAACTGTGTGCGCATGCGCTGTGGTGCACAATGAGCAAATTCTACTGCGCCTGTGCAGTACAATTTGCTCGAGAAATTTGTCAGAACACCGGCTCTGCTTATCACACACTGTTAGCTTTCGTAAACAGAAAGTGCTGAAATGGTAATGCATGCTGCCCACACATTCTTGCAAAGAGCTACATTTAAATAGTTTAGTGAGGCACCAAACACTATCTAAGTACAAGATATATAAAAGAACATTACTCTGTGTAATCTGAGATGTGTTATTCCTTTCCATCGGCATCATATGATCTGATTCTGTTTTTCAAGCAGTTAATGTTATGCATAAGCAAAAGCATATTGCTCCATACCAATTCACTGCAATGTCAAATATTAAGTATTAGTAGTGTTAAAATATGATATATCACATGTAACGAAGAACAACATTGAAATACGTGTAACTGGATAGTAAACGATTTTGTACTCTTGAGGATGTATTGTTATTTTGCAGCTGTCCCAATATGAAGGGGTACTATTGTACACTATTTTATCAAAGTACCTGACATGCTGGCTGTTTTTTGGGTTACACCCTTGTCCCTTTCACCGTCCATAGCATAAGCAGTGATGGTTTAAGGATTAATGCGAATGGCTGGATGGCAGTTACTTGGAGACAGGATGGTGAAACAACCAGCAGACCCTTTCTTCATCTGTTTTCACCTTCTGCTCAGTAAATTGCACCCCTAATATCATTTCATAACTGTTATTTTGCATAAAATTAAAAACATTTACAAAAAGTAACAAAAACTATTGTTTAAGTAATATATTGTGTCTGTAAACAGCTGGACAGACAGTGAGGGTGATATTGTATAACTCCTATGTGAGGCAGATATAGTAACTTTCATGAGTTTATAGTTAGCCAGGGTGCTATAAAATAACTCACATTAGTACACAGTTAGCTGGAGAGAGATTGGTACCATGAAGCTGCAATCAGTATATAGTTATCCAGATATTAAAAGTGATGCAGCATACCCTTACATCAGTTATACAGTTGGGAAACCATAAACGTGAGCCCCCCAACCAGCTGAGTAACCCCAAGAAACTATACACCTCCATGAGGGAGGCTTGTTTGTTAAACAGATGTTAAGGGAGACATTTGGCTGGCTGGGTATCATGGACTTGATGTTAACATCTTCACCTGCTGTTCACTGTAATTCCCAGGAGGCTCAGGCAGGCATTGTGCTATTATCATTGCGCCACCTCAATTGTGTGGGCCTCAGGCACCTTCACTGCTGCCCTGCTCCTGGAATGACAGAGGACAGAGAGGAGGCCATAATATATATATATATATAATAAAGTAGGTCCTAGGTATTTCAGGGACCACGGGAAGCATCTTGCTCTCCAATTTTGTTTTAGTGCTTTATCTCATTTGCCCACTTGGTAACTTGCTGGATTTGACCTGAGGTCTTTGGGTTTGAGAGACATAGCAGCTGAGCTGCTATGTCTTCTGCTGCTGGCTTCCAAAAATTCAGGCAATCTTGTTTACCTTTGAGAAGGGGCACCCTAATTTTCAAAGTTACACCCTGTTTAGCTGCCTGACCACCCAATGCCTTTTAAACCATTGGGGATAAAAGCAGCAAGAGGCATTCCCACTGAAACAGAAAACTGCAGAGAATTGACATAGGAAGAATGAATAATCATTGCACAATGCATGTATTGGTTATTCTGCATGTAGGACACGGATTGGTAAGCCAAAAGCACTTTTGTGGCTGGTTGCCACAATGCCTGTCAATTAATACAGCCTGGGATCCAGTGGTACTACTTATGTACAGTAATGCTGACGTAGCCCATCTGAAAGTCACACCCCCTTGACCTCCTGGTAAATTGTACCATTGTACACCTTTTTTATACATGTCTATAAAAAAGTGTACGATAATGTAAAGAGGTGGCTGTTTATTTTGAGAGGAGAGAAGTTATTATTATTGCAATTCACAAATTGTTCACTGACAATTGAACTTGTAAAAATCAGACACTGATAGCTGAATTTGAATGATAGCAAAGTTATAGAGTTTTTCCAGCCCGGCTATTAACCCCTTCGTGACGCATGGTGCTTGCGTTCCAAACAACGCAAGCACTAAAATGTCACGATTTGTTCCTGGCCACTGATCACACGGTGATCTTAATAGACCCTGTGGGTCCCTGCCAAAAAATCTCGAGACCTCCGGACGTCAGGTGACGTCACGTGCTTGATCTCTGCAGTTCACTTGCTCAGGTTTAGTGAATAGTTCCCTGCAGTCCTGGCATTACTGTTACTTGTCCACACTGTACAAGTGGTTTCATGTTTAAAGCATGCATGTCCTAATGAGGATTTATTTAGTGCAAGATGCCTGCTACTGATGCCTGGTAGTGTCACTGAGGCAATATCTAGTGCCAGATGCCTGCTACTGATGCCTGGTAGTTTCACTGAGGCAATATCTAGTGCCAGATGCCTGGTACTTATTCCTAGTAGCTTAAATGTGGCTGTATCTAGTGCACGATGCGTGCTACTGATTCCTAGTAGCTTAAATGTGGCTGTATCTAGTGCAAGATGCCTGCTACTGATACCTAGTAGCTTAAATGTGGCTGTATCTAGTGCAAGATGCCTGCTAATGATGCCTAGTAGCTTAAATGTGGCTGTATCTAGTGCAAGATGCCTGCAAATGATGCCTGGTAGCTTTAATATGGCTGTATCTAGTGCCAGATGCCTGGTAGTTTAAATGACCTTTTATCTAGTGCCAGATGCCTGGTATTGATGCCTGCTAGTTTAAATGTGCATGCCTCCAAACTGTCCCGATTTTGGGGCTTTGTCCCGCTGTCATGCCAAGTTCTACCTCCACCTCCCAAGCTCCTCCCAAGTTCCAATTCACCACGGGGGGGCAGAAGTTGGAAGATATGCAAATGTCTCTTTTTAGGAAGTACAGTTCCTATTTTGCACCCATTTCCATGTGTCCCTCTTTCCTCCTGTATAGTTCCTCTTTTCTGGGAGCTTATATTAGATTGTAGAACCCTATCACAGAGCTATAGCGCAATAAAAATCCCAATAAATTATGTTTAAATTGCACTAAATGTGTTTTTTATATGAATTAGTCCAAATAAAAATACTTCATTCCTATTCTAAATGACTTATCAAATTACATAAATAGTTACCAATTGGCAAAAGTCATTGAAAACTCCAGTAATGTCCCATTTATAGCCACAGTCACAAAAACAAAAGGGTCCACAGAACAGAGATATGCAGTTCTGTGAGATACAAATTCCTATTTTAGATATGGATCAATTACATGACTAAGAAACGTGCTATAGTAATTAAAGTAAACGAAGAATCATCCACAGGAGCTGAAAAGCAGATTGTGGAGACTTGAGGACTGTAATCAAGGCTATGTGTCATTTATAAAATCTCAGAGTGCTGTTTTGATTTTGGGTTAGTTTTCTGCTGTGATAAATAATTTCTTTTTCATTTGAAAGCCATAGTCAGAGAAGCAACCACAAACATTCTCCTATTCAACTTTCAGCACATTTGTTTATTTGTCAAGTACCTATTAGAACAAATTCCCAAAAATGTGAATTTGACTTTTTTATTTGTGTTTAGGTCTATGTACTCTGCCAAGTGCGAAGAAAGGAAATTCAGATAATATCTAACAAGTTGAGGGTCTACTCAATATCGCCCAATCTTGCCTGAAATGTGGCTAGAGCGGGCTTTGAACCGAATCATGAAAAAATCAATCTGATCTTTGGCCATGCTCATTTCCGGGAACTTGGCCTGAAACTACCCCGAATTTAGATAACACATACGAATCTTGAGCATTTCTATTTGCCAGTTACAAACTGGCGTTTGGATGTAAAAGTAGTGAAGAATATAATAAAAATATTCTAAATTTTAAAAAAAAGAAAAAATTAATATACTAAAGTTATTTATCAGAGCTATTTAGAATATTAATATAATGATTTTTAATATTTGTAAAAAAAAAAAAAAAAAGTTTTAAAATGTACTTAATTTTATTTATTTATAAGTATCTTATTGTTTAAACTTTTTTTTACTTTTTAGCTAGCACTATAGAGCCAATCATGCTTCCTATATGTGCAGGTCTGTCAGGGCATCTGATTACTATCCTGTGTATGACCCTGTGGTGTCTGGACAAATGTGTGTGTTATCTGCAACTGGAATACCAGTTGGGCATCCATGTTGTGTGGCGTACAGTTCCCATGATGCTCAGCCAGGCAATGAATATTGTGGGAATTGTACTTCACAGCAGTTAGGGTGCCAGTAGTACACAGCAGCTGGGGCACTAATGATCACTGGCAGACTGCATCATGGAACCTGTATAAAAAAGTAACTAGGATGCCACTAATGGTCATTCTTTGGCTCCCTGACTGACGACACTGTGCCCTAAGCCACAAAACAGCGAGAGGCATTTGAAATTAACTTTTAATATGTGTCAATTACTCAAACGGCCTTACAGATGTAGCTGTACTGTTGCGGGACCACACTCACAAACTACTACATTAAGAAACAGTACAATGCAACCATGGAAGACATCATCACCAAGTAGACTTTGGTGGTCATAAAAAGGGACTATTTTGATTTATATTTACACAGAAGCCTATCAGTACCTGGGTAAATACTCTGTTTGCAATCCTTATGATTTACATAGCTTGTCAGTATTAAATCTCTTTCCATACTCACAGTAGGAGACTGTGTTGCTCACTTCTAGCTGTCTGACTTTTCATCCCTGAGGTGACATCACTTTTGATATGAGAATGTAATATTAGTGTTGGTTGCATAGCAACATCTCCCCACACTTTAGAGCAAATTGCCAACATTTCAAAGGTTGTTTTTTTTTTTTTTTTTTTCATAAAAAGTCCCAGTAACAGCGGGCGATGCCTTCAGTATCTTTTTCCCCCTTTCGTTATTGAGAAACGTGCCCTCACAGTCTATGTGCCGCATTGGATTCCGCACACATCTAAAAGTTGGAGCACCTCAGTCAGTACGAGGATAGAATCGCATTGTATATGAGCTACACACATTTGTTACAGCTGTTACATCTTGAGATTACGACAGTACCATTTCCATGGAGATTAAGCATTTCAGGAATATTTTTTGAGCTCTGTATCAGTGAATGCCCCCTGCCGCCCACACACTCCACTAATATCATGTTTTAGAACAATTTGTGAAATACGGCGAGTGCCTTTAACTATGCCATTTCTCCTGATTCCATTATATAATTCTTTCCATTTCTGAACACGATAAAGGGCATACAATTTATCTAATGCTTCTGTAAAGGACAGCTGTTGGCAAAGAAAGTAAATAATGTTTAATTTTAAAAAAATATATTATTATTATGTTCTAAATAAAAATGATTTCATGAAAGTCTATAAATAAAGCACCTTACTGAACTGTCTTTGTTTGTATAGCTCTGTCATTGGGCAGACATCTTGGGTCAGATGGGTCAGATCTTCCTTCATCTGACCCAAGATTCTGAACAAAATTTCGGCCCCCTGATAGAGCTGTACAGGCATGGAGGGCTCGGTAAAGAACTTTATTTGTATTTGTTCATTAAAGCATTTCTGTTTAAAAGGCCTACACCTGATGCAATTTTTCAGTTAAACCGAACTTGTTTTTGCCGACAGAGTCATTTCCATTCTTCATTGTTTATATAGACTAGATTCAGAGCTGAACTGGCTGCAAGAGCATGCTGAGAATGTCAGTGGCTCAGCCAAACAGAACGTCCGCTTGCCGCATATTTATACCTGCTGGGGCTTGATGGATCCCTTGTTTTTCAAAATAATCACTAACCAGACCCCTTGGTTTTGTGCTGCCCTAGGCAGACAAAATTTGGGCACCCCCCCTGTACCCATGTTGCACACCCACGACAAGACCCATAACCAACTTTGCACACCCAGGACATGCTCCATCACCCCCATTACATGCCCCATCACCAACATGCACACACATTAAATGCCCCATCACCTCCATTACACGCCCCCATCACCACATTACATGCCCCTATAACATGTCCCCATCACATGCTCCATTACCCCATCACATGCCTCAATCACCCCCATTACATGCCTCGATCACCCCCATTACATGCCCCCTCACATGCCTCCATCACCCCATTACATGCCCCCATCAAACCCATTACATGCCTCCATCACCCCCATTACATGCCCCCATCACGCCCATTACATGCCTCCTTCACCCTTAACACATACCCCTATCACCCTCAATACATGTCCCCATCACCCCCAATACATCCCCCCATCCCCCCACAACTTACCCTGTCTCTGGTGGCTAGTGGAAGGCAGCAGGGTGTGCTACCATGCTGCCTGTTCAGCAGAGCGCCGGTCACATGACCTGTGAAGCACTTCCCCGTCACACTGCACGGGGAGCCGAACAGGCAGCGCGGAGGTTTCTCTGTGCAGCCTGCTTGCAGGCAGAGCGGTGGTGAGGGCAGATCTACTGATCTCCCCAGCCACCGTCTCTGCTGGCAAGCAAGGGGTTTTTTTCTTAAAGGGGTGGCTTTTTTATTTTCATTTTTAGCTTTTTTTCCCGTTCCTTAAAGGAATACCAGGCAACAGTGCTGTATTTACCGCGAGGCATCCTAGGCGGATGCCTATGGCGGCAAATTTTGGGGGGCGGCAGCGCCCCCCAGCACTGTGAAAAATACAAAATAAAATAAAATAAAAATCCAGCCCTTTAAAAAATAAAAATAGACCGCGCTTGCAGGCAGAGACGGAGGTGAGAGGGGATCGGAAGATCCCCCCTCACCATCGCTCTGCCTGCCAGGCTGCACGGGGAGCCGAACAGGCAGCACAGAGAAACCTCCGTGCTGCCTGTTCGGCTTCCCTTGCAGTGTGCCGACACGGAAGTCCCGACAGTCACGTGATGGGCGCGCTGACGTCATACGCGCGCTCGGTCACGTGACCTGTCGGCACAATCGCCGGGAAGCCGAACAGGCAGCATGGAGGGACCATGCTGCCTGCCACTAGCCACCAATGAAAGGTAAGTGCTGATAGGAGACTGTGTGTGTGTGTGTGTGTGTGTGTGAGACTGAGTGTGATGGGAGTCAGAGTGTGTGTGATGGGAGACAGTGTGTGACTGAGTGTGATGGGAGTCAGACTGTGTGTGATGGGAGACAGTGTGTGTGACTGTGTGTGATGGGAGACAGTGTGTGTGAATGAGTGTGATGGGTGTCAGAGTGTGTGTGATGGGAGACTGTGTGTGACTGAGTGTGATGGGAGACAGTGTGTGTGACTGAGTGTGATGGGAGTCAGAGTGTGTGTGATGGGAGACAGTGTGTGTGACTGAGTGTGATGGGAGTCCGAGTGTGTGTGATGGGAGTAGGAGTGTGTGACTGAGTGTGATGGGAGAGTGAGCTTGATGTGAGTCTGAATGATGGGGCATGTCTTAGGTGTGTAACGTGGGTGTGCAGCTTGTGTAGGGGGGTGCCCGGATTTTGTCTGCCTAGGGCAGCACAAAATCAAGATACACCACTGCCAGGCAAGTGCTGCCCTAGGCACTTGCCTTTTTTGCCTCGTGCTAAATAGCTAAATACAATGCTGACCAGACCTAGTCTAGGTCTGCTAAAATATATACACTGTATAAAAACGAGTGTGAAGCATGGAGTTTGCAGTCACAGCCACAAATGTACATGCCATTTTACTTCCATAGTAGGGTCACTGAAAGTTTCACTTTTTATTCTACTATAACTTTCTGAGGGTCTTACAACAGACAAATAGACAACTAAAAGACTGGCAACATATAAAGGTGTCATTGTGGGGTAGAGTTAATATAGTCAACGCAAATGTCATCACCTGTTGTTCCATATGATCCCACTTATCTTTTTCTAATCATTTGCTGTCCGTAGCCCAGAAGAGATTTTCAAGTTTTATCTGGAGGGGAAAAAACCCGCGATTGGAACAAAAACTTCTGATTCACATACCTCATTACGGCGGCATCTCCTTTCCTCCATTAAAGATACCATTAGTAGGAATACCATATTGAATCAGACAGTAACATTACGGCAATCTCTAAAAAATAAATGGGGCTAACAAAATAAAAAATTTTTTTTTTTTTTCCATTTGGGAGTAATATCACCAAATATGGAAAATATTAAATTGAACAAATGGAGACAACAAGCCATATTAGTTTTAGATCAATTTCATTGTGGAGCGAGTCATAAAGCCTTTTAACCAGCTGCAATCTGAATTGGGTCTCCCTATGTCCGAAATCTTTCGGTACCTAAGGTTTAAAAAATGTATTTGGCATTACGCTCCATCTTCTGATACAACTTCAGTTGTACGGAAAAATAAATACGTTATTGTCCAAAGCATCCAAGGTAGGAAGAGGGTGGGAGGAGATTAGGACTCCCCCATATATAAAAACTTGGAAGAAGGAGCTCAAATGTACTATAGATCTGGCAGAATGGAATGGGACAATTAGAGAAGCGGCGGGTAGCATCCATTGTTTGAACTTGTTGGAGACCCAGTATAAGGTCTCTAATAGATGGTATCTGGTACCAGCTAAGATCAATAGAATGCTTTCTTCCAGTACTGCAACATGTTGGAGATGTAACAAGGCAGAAGGATCATATGTACATGTATGGTGGGGATGTGAAAAGATGTTTACATGGATTAAATCCCCAACTGCGGTTAAAATCAGAAGAGCACCAGATTTAGCCTTGCTACATATAAATTGGCCACATATTTAAACAAACAGATCGCTATGTATGCAGGGGGTTTGTGGCCACTAAAATTGTAATAGCTCGTAACTGGAAGCAATCCTCAGCCACCCTATGGTCATCAGTAGTGGATCAATTATCCTATCAGATTAAAATGGAAAAAGCAATCAATTGGCCTTACTTGATATCCCTGAAAAAATTTAAAACATGGAGTATATGGTTAAATAAACCAGAACGGTATCAAACCGGTCTTCCTGTGCTGAGCGGAAGGAACTAAAAAACGGTGGCATGGCTATATCTCCTTCTCCTAGCCCAGTACCAAATGTCTTTATATAATGTTTTAGCTATTTAAATCATACGCAAACGGTCATGTATACTATACACCTATAGGCTTTGTGGCTTTCACATTTGTATTGTCTTGTACGTGTTGAATATGATTGTATATTTTTCACTTTGATATAATAAATGTAAAAAAAAGAAAAATTGTAGTAGTGCTTTCAGATCAGAAGAGAGCAGAAGAAGGCTGGCATCTGTTGGCCCAGGAGGCAAAAACAACTTAGGTGCCCTTGGTGCCAGTTCACCTGATATCATCAGAGATAGACGCACATAAACCGGCAAGACAGCATTACTGACAGAAAACATACAGAAATTGGATAAAAAGTTATATCAAAGTTTAACTGACTGGGACATTTTAAAGTGAAAAGTGGTGCAGCCCCCGCTCAGTGAGAGAGATTAGCGAGCAGCCGGGGGGCAATAGGCCTTCTGCTGCCCTGGCTAGTAGGGTTGCCACCTGGCCGGTATTTTACCGGCACGCCGATAAAAAAATTGGCATCAGGTCAATGTTAAGTCTATGGAGACAGTACCAAGGCCGGTATTTATCTGAAGAAAAGGTGGCAACCCTACTTGCTAGCCTGGGAAAGCAGGTAAACTAATCCGCTCACCTATTGCACTACTGTACCTATTTTGTAATCCTAATTCATATGCTATTTGGCCACAAAGGCATCTGATTATCTGAAACTGGATGAATCCCTCCAGTTCCTGTCCAGTGCTTACCCTTGGTTGCTTGCCTTTCACTGTAAATACAGATCCATGGTGTTGCATGACTAGTGGTTATGTGTGGTGACAGAGGCAAACACAGGGATAATAGTGACACTACTGGGGGCACACACTAAAAAAGCAAATATATTTAATGTGAAAAACTATTTTTGTGCTTTGCGCCTTTTGCAATGTAGTAATAATTTTACACTTAAATAGTAAATATGAGAACATTGAGAATAAAAATAGGCATACCTGTGAATAAAAAAAATTGGCATATTTGCAAAAAAAAAAATTTCTGTCTTCTTTATTGCCACTAAAATCTGTAATTTTCACTTGCAAAATATGCAAATTATTTTTCACAAAGTCTTTAGCCAGGCAAATATAATCTCAATATAATACCGCAACAGTAACAACATACAATATATTAAAAAATCCGTAAGAGGCACAAAATGGGGGTTACAAATATTCGCAAATTGCTCCTTACTCATGTTTTACCTATTTTTCCCCCCCACTGCACTTGTTTATTACATGACTCGCTTAGCCTTCTGTGTATAATGCAAACTCCTGACGTGTCAGAGTGAATGAGGGAAGATCTCCAGTGTACTATGTTGTCATTGTTCTCAAGTATGTATTTATGTTTGAAATCTGTTTCCATGTGTTTAAATTTGCCTGAATATCTTTGTACAGCTCTATAGGAGATGACCATTTATTTATTAACCCCTTCCCGTCAGATGGTGCTTTGGTCCTTAACGATCACATGAAGTTATTGGAGCCAGGAACATGCAAGCAGGGACCCGATCAGGGTCTCTATAGACCCTGTCGGTCCCTGACGATTTACTACGATACTTTGTGACGTCATCCTGCAGGCTTTCATTGTAAAATGTAGCTGATGTTCAATTTGAGCATCAGCTACATTTATGTAGGACGTTACATGCTGTCCTACTAGCCTCAAGGCACTAAAAAGTAAGACGGCATGGAACGTCCTACAAGAGGGAAGGGGTTAAGGAAAACCATTGATACAATAATGATATAACTGAATAAAACATGTAGTGGACATTTAAGTGAATTTCCATTATGTGTATTACAAATGTATATTTCAACTAATTAAAAAAAAACTTTATTGTAAATAAGTTATTTTCCACACAATTAGAGATCTACCATAATATTATTTCATATCCTTTAAATGCTTCATTTCTTTTTGACCCGGTATATACAGGGACGGTGTTTTGTCTACACAGGCGAAGGTGCAATTTGATGCTTCCCTACTGCTGATCCCCCCACCCCGCCACCCTCTCTGACCCTGCCCACTATCCTCTGCCCCCTCTCACATAACCCCCCCATATATTTGATGCAGCCATATTGCACTCACAGGACTTGCCCCAGCATCCAGATGGCACCCAGGACTTACCCTAGAACCCAGATGGTACTCAGGATTTGCCCCAGCACACTGATTGCATTCACAGGACTTCCCCAAGCACCCGGGATTTGACCCAGCGTCCAGATGGTATCCAGGATTTGCCCCATCATGCTGATGGCACTCACAGGATTTACCCCAGCACCCAGATGGCACCTAGGATTTGCCTCAGCACCTGGATGGTACTCAGGATTTTCCCCAGCACTCTTATTGCACTCATAGGACTTATCCCAGCATGATGATTGTACTCACAGGACTTACCCAAGCACACTGATTGCAGCAATAGGACTTATCTCAGCACACAGACAGGGTCCAGGACATGCTCCAGCAATTTGTTGTTACTTTGTGCTCCCCGCGCATCTCTGGAGACTGAGTGTTGGCAGGTCACATGACCGCTCTGACCTCCGGTGACATGCAGGGAGTGTCTGTGCTCCTGTACAGTGCACAGACATCGTCTGGCTGCCCTCCTCTTCCTTCCCTGTTTCAATTTGGGAGGGAGCACAAAGGGGGCGGCATATTATATAGGAATGCCATGCCACTGCACCTGAACGCTACACCTGGAAGGCGAGAGGGTGCAGCGTGAAGCACGCACCCGTCAAGTATTTAAAAATGTTTAATCCCCAGCCACATGAGGGGGTTTGGATTTTTCCACCCCACCCCCGCTTCGGCGCAGTAAAACTGCTGCCTATGCAGCCTTATTTTATCACAGGCCCTGAGTATATATAAAGACTTGACCTGCCTTTGGGGTAGCTCAAAAGGGCAAAAAGAGAGCAAAAACCTGTGAAAGGCAACTGTAAGTAGGGCAGATGGTCTTCTATTACTTTCTGAGCTTGAGGGAATTCTTGGATGACGAGACATTTATTATTTAAGGTACATACCAGTTTATCATCTGACCAGCAGCCAGAATGCTTCCCTGGGAAATCTATATTGGAAGTTGGAAAAAAAATCTAGAAGCACCCTAATACCTACAGCTAATGAGCTAAACTGAGATATGAGTTTGGGAAGAGACATGAATGAATGGAATGGAAACGCCTACTCTGTACTAGTTTCAGCTGTGTAGGATTTTCTAGGAGTACAATGTATGTAAAGAATCAGACGATAGATTGCTTTGAATTCCCAAGACAGGGCGCAGCAGAGGTGTAAAATTTAGGCTTGACAGTCTAGATGTTTCAGTGGTGACACAGATTGTTCAGTTTTTTTTTTTTTTATAGATGGCCAGTTACATGTAACCTGATTATAATCCATATTATAAACCATAGCTGTAATAATATCTACTTTTATCTCAAGAATACAAAATTCAAGGAAGTTAAAAAACGGGGTACAGTATTATTAAATCTTACAAACAAAATTAATGAAATGTAATATATAAATGAGGTACCGCTGCATTTCTTAATGTAAACTGTTCTTTTCTAAATTAGTATTCCTCCTTACTTAAATCTCAGTGCAAAGTATAGAAGGAAAAGGTCAAGTAAGACTCTTTTTTTCTGAAGCTCCCATCCTACATCCACTGACGTGACTGCAGATTCGTTTGTCCGGAGACTTTACAAATTGTAACTATACATTGACGTGAGTAAATATTATCAGTTCACCAAACCAATTCTTTCCAAGCAGACAAGCACCAGGCAGGAGGCCTAGATAAGGGTGTGTCTGCTCTGGGGGAGAATAGGGAAGGGATTGGATTACTTTCATTGGATCCCAAGAGAAAGAAAAGAATTTACTGAAGTATGTGTATATTTTTAACTTCAAGAAAGAAAATGTCCAGGCAAGGAACATTTGTTGGGAACTGTGTGTGTGTGTGTGTGTCAGGAAACGTATGGGGGGAGGATGGAATGTAAAGTAGAAGCACCAGCAAGCCATGTCCTTTCTTCCCATGCAAGTTTAATACTTATGACCAATGAAAAAGCCTTAGGGATACAGTGATTATTAACTGCAATGACCTTGCTCGCAAGCACATGTTGCATTATTTTACTACAATAATGTCCGTAACTTTACTGGAGGCTCATTACAGCAGCTATAACCTGTATATTGCTATTTACATCTACATATTTAGCATCTGTCACCATGACGAACATTCAGTGAATGCCTAAACTATCAGTGGTCCAACCATGGGTGAACACATCCCGTAAGAAAGGAAAATCCCAAACGTCAGGGGCATTCAGTAGGTCAGGATTTGATGCATGCAGTTTATTCCCTAAACAGTGAATTGTGGGGAGTTGACATATGAGTTGTCTTGCTGGGACTGTACCAGTAGAAGAAGCTCACTGTCATGGTAACCGGTTAGTAACTCAGGAAAGGTAGCGATGACCTCAGAAGTTACACACACAACAAAGTTCAAGGATATATTCAAATTTGGACACAAATCTGAATATCGTCACTGTCCCTAACAATTTAGGACATATATTAACAATATTTATTAATAATGATAAGACTTTTATATAATGCCTTGAAAGGTAGGAGTTAAAAGTTATAGAAGGAGTAATGCCAAAATGATTAATAAATTGGTAATTATTTAATTACTTTCTAAATGATTTTCTATCATTTTTAATTTGGAAGATGTCTCTGGTTATGTAGGAGATTTCTGTAGGAGAAATCTGACAAAAAGGCGTGGCCTGTTGCTAACTTTCCCCTCCCTTTACACCAGTGCTCCTCAACCTTTTCTCACCCAGGGCACACCAAAGCTCTTCCCAGAATTCCGTGGCACACCACAAGCAAAAATATATAAAAATGTAGTTATAAAGTCAAGTGCATACACTGAACATAAGAACTAGATATCTTTATTTACCTTTAAAACCAAACAAATGTGCAAAATAAATAACGAATGCACAAACCAAGACAAGTGCCCAATTCGTCAGTATTATTTTGCCATTTAATATGCCCCAGCCAATTTGCCCAATAACATGCCAGTATTATTTTGCCATTTAACATGCCCTAGCCAATTTGACCAATAATATGCCAGTATTATTTTGCCATTTAATATGCCCCAGCCAATTTGCCCAATAACATGCCAGTATTATTTTGCCATTTAACATGCCCTAGCCAATTTGCCCAATAATATGCCAGTATTATTTTGCCATTTAATATGCCCCAGCCAATTTACCCAATATGCCAGTATTATTTTGCCATTTAATATGCCCCAGCCAATTTGCCCAATAATATGCCAAAATAAAGAAGATAAATGCACAGAGCCCTGGCACTAACATTTGCTCCATTATATACTATATTTTATCCATAATGCAGAAGTAAAGCTTGTACCTTGTCATTCAAAAACCCTTCACCAAGCTAAAATAAAAAATACTGCTAGTTGCCATCTGTATTGTTTAGAATGGTAGCATAACAAATATCATCCGTAAAATGCGAATTAATAAATTATTGAATGTTTTTTTACATTTGTGAAATGTCTTTTCCCCCCCACAAAACTGGAATAACATGTAAGATTCCAGTTAATGTAATACATTTATTAAAGCAATAATACTTTTTTTTTTTCAAAATATATAATTTTCAATGTATGGATATGCTGGATAATATTTAAATAAAAAAAATACAATATCATAAAATTATTCACAGGTTGAGTATCCCTTATCCAATATGCCTGGGACGCAAAGTATTTTGGATAATGGATCATTTTCACCAATAAGACATTAAAGCTTCTCAGCACATATTATATATGGTCTAGATATTTGCTATAAACCAAATCATTGGAAAATAATTATTCCATTCCTCCCAATTTAGTTCTTTCTCTACTTCTCCCCAAAAATCCCTCTCTTTCATTCTACTTTTCTCCTTTACCCGACAGCCCAGTTATTTATTAAGGACGGCCTGAGACATCGTCCAACTCTTTATGCTGCACAACCATCCCACCCCAGCGGGTGACAAACACTGCAATCTGTTTGTTAAGATTAGCCCTGTCATGGTTGATGCCTCCAAATAAGGTATAATGGGGAACAACAATTAAAAAAAACCATGTGATATATCCCATAACCGCAAAAAAAAAAAAAAAAAATCACATTCAATGTGATGAATCAGACCCTGTATGGTCACCGAAAATAAATTGTTGCCCCCTGCATGTAAAAGCACGACATTAAGGGGGGGATTTATTGGCCCATAACTATAAATCCACAATATCCAGTGGAGTATAAATCTTTATATTTATATCAAAAAAGTAAAAATTATGGCAAGTTTTCCTTTTTGCAGATTTATACTCCACTGAATATTGTGTTGGGATAGGACGGTGCACTGTTCTTCTCTCTCCATTTTGTTAAACCTCCATATACCCTCTGAGCTTTGCCAATGTAATCCATATAGCAAAACAGGGTTGAGTAAATTCTTGGGTGCTTTTCCCCCTGTAATGTTAGCCAGGATAGTTAATTGATTGCATTGCACATTTGCACTGTACAGAATTGTGTTTAAACTGAGTATGCCTGGCCTAAAAACCGGGAAATGAGACAGAAATAAACTGGATAGACTGGAGCTCAATGCTTTGGGTCACACAATGCTGCATGACATCATGCCGTAATAAGTCACGAGGCATTGCGGAACTCCATTTAGGCTTGCCCCTTGACCTCTATACCAAAGGTTGGGAAGTATGGTAAAGCCCATTTCTATTGCTGGGATCAGTGCTGGTTTTAGAAACCTGTTCCATGCAATTGGCAGTTATATTCACACTTCCACTTGAAACAATTTGAGGCCTCAGTAGAGGTTATGTATAAACATCCTGTACATTAAAGTGTCAGGACTTGCAGCGCTGCTAAACAGAATTTGGTAAAAGGTGTCTGTCACTTTTTTTAGCAAATTTCTGCCCCACTTTCTATTCTATGTATTGTGCCAATATTAGGTGTGCCAATCAATTGCCAATAGCAAATTAATTGCTACTTTGGAGGAATTGGGTGAGACCTCGACTGTGTCCATTACCATTTATTGGTGTGTAAATCTACATATTGATTTGTGCATATTAAGTGTGCCAGCACAATGCCGATATGCAGGTAGGGTTGCCACCTGGCCGGTATTTTACCGGCAGGCCGGTAAAATATTGGCATCAGGCCAATGTTAAGTCTATGGAGACAGTACCAAGGCCGGTATTTTTTTGAAGAAAAGGTGGCAACCCTATATGCAGGACTGACACCTCCAGCACTGACTCTCAACTTTTATGGGAAGTTAGTGCTGATTGTTTTTAAATGTCCATCTATACGTCTTCGTCCCGTGTGCTTCATAATTAACATAATCCATGCATTTACTGCTCAATGTCAGATTATAAACAAATGAGCTGCATGGTAGAAGAAAGCATGTTTTCAACAAAACTTTATTAGTTTCAATCCATGTGCACGAGTGGCAGGTACAAAACAGCTAAATTGTCAGTGTTTACGGATAAAGTTTTGTTGTTAAAAAAAAAAAAAAAACCCTCGATAAACAAATAGAAACCAGGAGAGACCCTCAGGGGAGAGTTTTCTAGAGTGAGTACGACCGATAGAAAGTGATTAAGTATAATGCAATCATCTACATTTTAATTGATGCTAAAGTGTATATTTGAGAGCAATGATTAATTATCCTGATAGCCATACCTCTAAACATTTCCAATGGCCAAAGAGGGACACTTGAAGGTGTGGCTACAGGCAGGACATTTTAAATTGAATTTATGGCTAATAGAGAGTGATTTATGACATTTGGTAAAAATGAGAGTAATGCATTTTATTTACAAAACAAACTTGTATTTAAACATATTTACGGCATTTTAAACACACTATATATGACGTGTATCACAGAGCCGCAGAGTAATATCTAAAATGTTGAGCTCCCAGAAGAGGAAAGAGGGACAGGGAGATTTAGGACAAAAACACTTTATCAGTAAATCACATTACGTGAGACTGATGTGTCTGTCATACAATGTATTCCAGTCTGTGTGTATGTGACATGTTGTCTGTGTAATCCCATGGAAAGTCAGCACTACTTTTCTGTGGTATTTTCCCATTTTGTCTGCAGATACATATACATACATACATACATATAGGGCATATGATTGTTGGAATGATTTATTGTTAATGGTTAAAAACTGACAGTTATTACTGCTATTGCCCTAGCTTAGTGCTGCTATAAGTATAAATATACCTTTATGTAGGGTTACCAGCCACACTACTAGCTCCATATAATTTATTACCGGGCTGGAGTTAAAAAACCCAGCTGGGTGGAAACCCTCCATGTATGGTTTTTATTAATGTATTGAAAACTATACTGTCTAATATATTAGCACTGTGTTTTTAAAAGGACACACCTAAAATGGCAATGGAATCTGTCACAAACAAACTAAATTCCTCTCTTGTGGCTCTATTACCAAAATGTAAATCAAATATTTAAGATTTATCTTAAATCTTTCAACATTTAATTTGTATGTTTGTTATATAGAATATATTTTACATTAGCCACTGAATGGAATTCCTGCAGCCGTAGTGCAGTATCATACTGATAAGAAGACTCCTGACCAGTGCTTTCAAATATAGCTTTAACCACTATCTCTTGAATAAACTGCAAGATAATCACTTGCAGGCCTCTCCTTCTGCTGTGAAGACTGATTGGCATTTAGGGATTTATAGTGTTTTCCCAGTGTCAAAACCTAGCAAAACACAAACCAGACTGAATAGGACTATTGTACTGTTGCCTTTTCAAGAGCTGTAATCGGGTTGTAATTTAAATAAGGCCTGAAATAGCTGTGAAAAAAAAGCAACTTAAGTGTTGGTATAGAGCACCATGCTGAACTGGGGATCTAGAGGCCCCTCCTTGTAACTGCGGCTGCTGTACTAGACCTCCATCTCACACTGAGTGCCTGAAACACAGCAGCCACATCCCTTTATCCATCAGAAGTGCACTCTGCCATCTCTGTATGCATCATGTTAGAGCCCTGCAGGAGGACTGGGGAACACGTCTGCAATCTCCCTCCCTACTTCACACTGACAAATTTACTCAAACCATTTGGTCACCGTCCTGTCTGCTTAGTGTGGGATATTAGATTGAAACTGGCCTATTATAACAGGCCATGATTCACATCTTTTAACTTACACAATTATTTTTAAATGGCTTTCAGCTTTTACATGTTACTTACATTTTTTTTTTTTGTAAACAGAAAGAGTTAAGAAAAAGAACAGTTTAGATTTTTTGTTTTTGTTACTTTACATGATGTGCTATGGGACATTATTTCTTCACACATTGGAGGTAGAACTTCCCTTTAATCGTATCTCTCTTACCCTATAACATTCCGTGGTATGATAAGTCATCAGCTGGTACAGCAAAGTAAACATATACACATATATGACTGCCCTGACATACAAACTTTCATCGCAGTCTAACTACATCTGCATTGAAGAAGACTACACTTGGCAAAATCATGACATTTTGTGGCTTATGAGTTTCCATCAGTTGTACTGCTCTCTGGGTCCATATTGAAGTCAACAGATGACTTAACTTGTGCAAATTTGGGGGCATCATATCCAATGTTATTGTCACAAGTGTGATGCAGTTTCAGTGCCATAGAGTACCTGCTGCATGATAATTTTATGGATGCCATCAAGGTGACAGTTATAATGCCAACTGCAATCTTTTTCTAATTGCTATATATATTATTATGTATATATTATTCAGAAGATATATACATCATGTGTGGTATGTAAAAGCCTAGAATAAGTTTTATTTCCTATCCTTTTCTATATGGGATAGGAAATGCCATACTGACCACCAAACAGCCTTTTTGTGCCATCATGGCCCCTTAAACAGATCCTCTACACCAACCTGGTCGCGCAAAACATCCTCTCCGTGTCATCCTGGCCACTCAAACATCCTCTCTGTGCCATCCTGGCCGCTCAAACATCCTCTCTGTGCCATCCTGGCCGCTCAAACATCCTCTCTGTGCCATCCTGGCCACTCAAACATCCTCTCTGTGCCATCCTGGCCACTCAAACATCCTCTCTGTGCCATCCTGGCCGCTCAAACATCCTCTCTGTGCCATCCTGGCCGCTCAAACATCCTCTCTGTGCCATCCTGGCCGCTCAAACATCCTCTCTGTGCCATCCTGGCCACTCAAACATCCTCTCTGTGTCATCCTGGCCACTCAAACATCCTCTCTGTGCCATCCTGGCCTCTCAAACATCCTCTCTGTGCCATCCTGGCCTCTCAAACACCCTCTCTGAGCCATCCTTGCCCCTCAACTATCCTCTCTGTGCCATCCTTGCCCCTCAACTATCCTCTCTGTGCCAACCTGGTTAATGAATAGAAAAAATAAATGTGGTCAATTTAGTGTTTGGAAACACATCAACCAATGGGCCACTTAGGTGGTCCAGGAATACACAGATCGTCATCTTTCTGGTCTGACAATGTGTTATAGACAGGTCAAGATGCCCATCAGTTAGCCAATAACAGCAAATATCCTATCGCCTTTGATCTTGATTCAATCTGTGACAGCTGCAGCAGCTATTTTTCTTGCACTTTTGCTGTTGTAGACTACAGTTCTCATGATGCAGAGCCAGCCAAAGGTTATTTGTGCCAGGACATGCTAACAGACATGAAGTATCCGAGTGATCTGTTCAGCTTGTTCATTGATTGCTAGCCTTGCACACCAACCAGCGTTTTGGAAAGTGTAGTGCCTTTGGCTGGCTGAGCTTTATGGGACCTGCAGTTTTTCAACAGCTGGAGTTCCAAAAGGTTGGCCATCATCACTGAGCTTAGAGCAGGATGAGAGGAGCGGATATTGGCATACTGCTAGTTCAGCTGGAAGCATCTTGCTTATGATAGGGGGATGGGCAGTAATGCACAAGGCAATGCTAGGAGAGGGCTGTGTCAGTTCATGGGCAGTGGCAGCTGAGCGCTTTGCTGTGTGTGCCACTGACCTGCAGGTGTCGCTGTGGCGCTGGCTCTCCCCGCCCCTCTCCGGGATAGAATCAGTGCAGCTGTTGCTGTGTGAGGCTGCGGATTGCTACAGTCACTCCCTTCATTTCACCCCCTGCTCTGTGCTGGAAAGGCTGCTGCCCTCCTGCAGGCTCTCACACCACACACTAGTGCATTCCAGGTAAGATTTATTTTTATATCATTTTGTTGGAGGGGGGGTTTCATTTTTTTTAATTTTTTTTTGACGAATAGCTATTTGCTGAGCTGGGGATAAACGCTCTCGGCTTGTGAGCGGGGGATACTGAGGCACATTGCAGATGGCTATCCGCTGTGCTGCATTCTCCTAGCCGCCGTCTTTGCCTGGGATGTAGGTTATCCATTGCCGTTTGTTACAGAGATGGGAGGATGGCTGGGCGGCAGGGATGGGAGCATGGCTGGCTGGGCGGCAGGGATGGGAGGATGGCTGGCTGGGCGGCAGGGATGGGAGGATGGCTGGCTGGGCGGCAGGGATGGGAGGATGGCTGGCTGGGCGGCAGGGATGGGAGCATGGCTGGCTGGGCGGCAGGGATGGATGCTCCTGCTTTACCATCTGCATCATTGCTTTGCAGTCAGACACAGACAACCTTTGGCGCTCTAGCTGCTGTTGACGTCCTATTCCCGTGATGCCCAGTCGGCTGTGAGCGGCTGCTTCCCGAATATCATGGGAATAGTAGTCCCCACGATCATTTTTTTTTTATTATTAGGCTGAGCATCATGGCAGTTATCACTGAAGTACCATGAGCTTGTCCTTCTCCGAAACCAGCTTTGACCGTGCTAATAAATTGTACAATAACTCGCATAACTGTATATACTGAGGTGGGAGCTAGTAAGGGAGGGGCTTTGGGTGACCTATGGTTGCCATAGCCCCTGGGAATGATCATGTTTTGGGGGGTGGGGTGCAAGTGTCAGGGGCTGTTGTATGGATTTAACAGTACAAGGACTACTAACAGGCGTGGTCCTGTGGATGGATTTAACCTTCCTTGTGTGTACTACTTATGTTCATATAAGATATTTTGTTTATCTGGATTTGCTTACTCTGTACGTGTGTGTGTAAATATATATATATATATATATATATATATATATATATATATATATATATATATCCTATTTATTTCTACCCGTTATTTTTCTCTACTTGCATTGGCGTCACAGTTGGCACCTTGCCATGGATTCTCATCCCACCCTTTTATTTTTCTGCTAATTCTTCAACAGGTTTCTATTATTAATATTCGTATTAATATTGCAGTTGTGCGTTTTTTTTTCACGAGCCCTGATTGAATGCTCTAACCAGAGGCCTTGGTATATTGGAGATGTTTACATGTGTTCCTGCAAGGTGCGATGGGATCGTAAGATCAGAGTCACCCCTGACGCAGCATTGTGGGGGATCCATAAACCCTCCAAGGTGTTTGTCTGAGAATTAAGCACCTGGCTGTCCAGATATTCAATGCAGCAACAGGGCTCCATGCACTGCTTGGGATGATGCAGCACAATGCAGCAAACCCTCTGTTCTCTCTGCTTACATGGGCAACTAATATTGTGCCCATGAGAACCCCACCCCATGATGGCATTACAGCTTTAGCCACCCCCTTTTGTGATCAGACTATGGCCAATTTGTGAAGCCCTCTCAGATTTACTGCTCTCACATAGAAACTGCAAGCACTTGTATCAAATGGCAACGGTGTGTAGCTTATTGCCTGTCATGGTGCCATGTAATGAAGGCAGTGGGGGTGGTTAATTACAGTTCTGCAGATTTAATGCAGTTGGATGGAGACGCAGCCAGCTGAGAGGACTGGTGTATTAAAGCCCCCCCTTAACTGTAAGAACCTGAAAGAATTGAAGACCTGTTTAGAAGTTGCTCATGTAAAGGATGGACTGGCTAATATTAACAACATAACACATGTAATGTGATTTAAATGTCTGTGCATTGTGTTTATTTTACATACTTGGTATTCTTCATGGCATCTGACTAAATAGAAGTCATTAAGTTGCTTATAAGAGTGATACAGGAAGATGGGTGCAATGCAGAGGCTCTGGAAATTGGCAGTGCACTTGGGCTCACTTTGCAATGAGATCTGTCTAGTCCTGTATTGCTTTAACCTGTCTCTGAATCTCACTTATCATTATTTTCACAATTTGCAAAGCAGCTCTGCTGTACAATTTATTCTGTAGAATCATTTCTTTATTTTTAACTTTGTGCCAGGGGCAAGTGGCAAAGGAAACCTGGGTACTAGTTTATCCTGTGTGTTTTGTGCCCAGTCTTTAATTGTACAAACAAACTTGATTCCAAACTGTTTTTTTGTTCATTTCATCATTTTGGATAATCTGTTTTACACATGGGAATACAAATCTTTTCCACCTGCCTCAGCTTCAAGGTGGATCTTGGAACTAATGGTGGATGTATGGAATATTTCCCAGCCTAATGTGGATGCATGGAATTCCAGTCAAATTTTCCAAAGGGTGTATACATTGTGGTGACACAATTTAAATTCTTTACAAAGTAACAAGTAAAACGATTCGCTGAGCAGCACTAAGGACATCCAAGGTATATTCTAACAGTATTTTTACATATAACTACTCCGGCAGCTAGATTTGGTGAATTTTATTTCTAAGTTTGGATACGGAAATGGGCTGTCATGCAACACTGTCCCTTGATGGATGATCCAGGTGCAAGTTTTATTAATCTCTGAGAACATATTGCATAACAGGAACAGCACTTTTGCTTTCATTTTTTTTTTAAATTTCAGTAATGTGTGCACTGCAGGATCATCCACTGTGTTGGGTCCATGGGCCTGATACAGCCGATTTGGCATCAAGGTACGGCCCAACTGACAAATCCTCTTATTAGCCCTATACATGTTTACTTTTTAAACTGCTAAACAGCCAAGCATCTTTCTCTGGCTAATGGGTTATTTTTCACCATTACTGGTAGGACCCAAACACACACACTTTTTGATTTGTGTGGCCCAGTTGAGAATATAACTTGGTCATGCCTGGTTTATGACTCTCCCTAAATATTTTTTTAGATTGTGTTTACCATTTTGTGAGAAGGTGAGAAAGTAAAATATCCTATCACATGTGGCACCATATTGATTAAAACAGACCCAGTCATCGTAAAAGATGGTGTACACATTGTATTGACGCATATTTAAAACACATTTTCTGCTAATCTCTTCATTTCTTTTCATTTCTGCTGTCTCTAGTTTATGACATCAGCTTGTGGCAAATGTACTACTTGAATGGCAAGTGCATAATTTGCATATGAAGCTGCAAGGTAATGGCCTTTTCCAGACGTGGCACTGATAAAATAATACACACATAATACACATTTCTCTTAATCTATACATTAGCTTGCCATTCAGCGGTTTGTTCTGTAGTGTTGTTGTTAAAGTGCATCGGGTGTTATAAGGTGAATGTCATAAACCAGAGATTGCACAGATTCAGTTAAACAATTGTTTCTTTTAATCTAAACAATTGCTTGCAGTTTTGTAACGGGGTATAAATCTGTTTTTATGCCCTCCATTCACACTGCAAACACTGGTGATTTCCCTTTTGGGATGATTTTGCAAAAAGGCCCTGACTTCCTAACTAGAGCAAAGTATGCCATGCTTTTATTGAATCGGGATTCAAATCAATGAACAGAACAAAGCTTCGTTTTGTGGCTTTATAAAAACTTGTTCTACTTTTGTACTTGTTTCTGGAATTTAGTGTAATCTGTTTACTAATAAAAGGGATAAAATGATGGTAATCGGGTGGACATAATAGCCTCAAACATCTACAAGGCAATTTTTTAACAGCAAGCATCTATAGTGTTTTTGAATTGCTAACAGCTTTAAATAATTAGTGACTGTCTTTGAAGGTCTGTTTCTTCAGCTGTGAATATTATTTCAGAGTTCATCCAGCTTTCTGTTAGAGGCTGAACAATCATTAGTCTGCTCCTCCCATGGCTTGTGTTGTTTGGAGAGCCCCCTTTAAAGTGGTACTAGTTAAAAATGCAGTGCCACTTGTCTTTCGTAGACCTGACTTCATGCCAGGTTACACATGGCTTTGCCTGTTGGCTGTGGCAGAACTGGTCTGACTGAAGAATAGTGCTGATGGTGCCAGTGGGCACTCAATGTCTGATATGTGCTGACTGTCTCTCTGCTACAGTGAACGTTCCCCCTTGTTTATATATAATCAAAGAATGTGACCTAATTGGGGTCTCCTGTATTTATTCGCCGTAAAAACTGCTCTAGCAGTGGCTGGCAGTCAGTTAGTTATATAATTTCCATGGTTGTTTTTTTCCCTTTTGTATATACAGACTAATTTTGTAATAAACATCCATCTCATTAATTCACAATTCTCAAGCAGAAGAGTCAACAAAATCAGTGCCAGTTGATAGGTTTTCTGGCAAACACTTTAAGTAGGATTGCCAGATTTTTTTATTTTTTAACCAAATCTATAACTTGTACATGCTGCCCTGCAATATGTAGAATCCCTATGTCAACAAGCTAATCCTTTAAGAGGGATTCTAATGTTACCTATAACATTGTAAATGTAGGAAATAAAAATGCTTCTAATAGCACAAAGATTTAGGTAAAAAATACATATTAAATGTTTCTGCTTGCCCCATGCTTATTACATTACTCTGTGGCCTGATATATACAAATCATACACATCCTATTGAAAGTATTTAATAAACTCGCAAGCAGGACTCTCTACCTCCATGTAACTGTCTCTGCTTGTTTAATGTAGTCTGATTCTTTTTATGGTGCTAACTAGATAAATACATGTTAATATAATTTGCATATCAAGGGGACAAACATGAGAAGCCACAGGCCCATGTCTTAGTCTGTGCAGTTTTTTGCCATTCTGTCTCGTTTTTCTTCTATTGCTTTCACTGTATAAACAATGTTTACATATTAAGACAATGAAATGATTCTACAAGATCTCCTCCTTAACTGATTTCCTCTAAACACATATATAACTTCTACATACTGCAGGGCAGTATGTAAAATGTATATCTTGGGGGGGAAGGGAGGCCGATATGACTTACAGTCACATGGCAAAGTCACTTCCAAGAAAACCTTCACGATTAACTTAAAGTTGCATACCAGCACAGTTTATTGAATTAGCATGTTATGTATGTGCGTTAGCAAGGGAAGTTGCTTAGGGTATCAAGATTTTATAAGTGATCAAGGTTTGTTCATTTGATATAATAACAGCAACCTCACACCACAGGTGTGAAAAGCATTCTGTAAAAAAAAAAAATCATCTAAGTGTTTTCATTAATACCGGTATTTCTCTACATGTAAAGTACAGTTTTACAGTTTCTGGACCTCCCATATACAGATGTACTTGTCTTCATGAAGGTGTCTTGACCCTCCCATCTTAATTCCATTACAATAAGTAAGGTATATGAATACAGCCACAGGGGATTTCAAATCAGTTATATTATTTCTTCAAACTGGTCCAAATTATCTGTTAATGTGTTTTTTCATTTTTTTTTTGTGTTCCCTTTTACAGATCATTATGTTTCTTATTATTTTAAGTCTGGAATTTGTGCGCATTCTTAAAACAAACAAACAAAAAAAACCCTGATAGGTTTTAGATTAGTTTATGCATTTCCTAAGTGGATTTGATAAGCTATTCGACAGATAAGGCACCACAGACAAGCATTTGTGGAAATGCTATGTATGGTTACACAGACATGTGATCCAGAAGACTTCCATCTTAAATTCTTATCGTAGATGTCTGAAATACTTTAGCATTTGCATAACTTAAAGAATGTATGTCACTATGTGCTTGATGGACAGCTGTAAGGAAGGTGTGACTGGCATTAATGATATCGCATAGTGCTGTGTTCTCAGTGCCTTAAATGACAAAACTATTGTTTTAACCCATCTATATCTATTTGTAGCAGTTACAAATATTCTGCTGTTTTTTACATATTGGGGCGACCTGTTCATTCATTTTGGATTGTGTCCTATGGAAGCATGGCACCTGTCGGTCAGAGGATAAACTGGCATGTACTATCAAAAGTACACGCCAGTTCATCCTCACTATAGGGACAACTAAAATTTCACTTGTGCTTCTATATTAGAGGTACAAGTGAAAAAAAAGTATAGTGCCCCTTTAAAGTATGGTTTATAGCACAAAATACCATGTCATACCCCAAATTTACTCTGCTGATCAGTTCCTTGTAAGTGTTTGATGTCTTGTTAATTGGCCAATGACCAATGTAAATGGAGATCCAATAAGGGCAGTGCTATTATCTATCTTTCATTTTAGTGGAAATATCTGTTATTGAGGAGCTTTGTACCTTAGAACCATTCTAGACCCTATCATGTTAATTAGAGGTATTTTAGTCACATGTCATTTCAGTTTATATATATATATATATATATATATATATATATATATACACATATATATATATATACACACACACACACACACACACACACACATGGCAAGCCAAACTACATGGACAACTAGTGTCCAAAACTGTGTTTTTTTACTTTCCTCCAAATATACAGTATTATATAAAAGCAAAATGGCTTAAATGTTACCATGAACTCTAATTGTATCCCAGAAGTACATATAGCAGGTTGAATACCCAGGCAATCATTATTCTTCAAAGCTGTACAGTGCGAATTACCACAAACGTATTTAAGTATGTTTTGCATAGTAATTAAGATTGAAAAAACCTTTTTTATATTTGTGGTTCTGTGGCATTAACAGCAATTTCCCTATAAAGCTGTAGACGTCCTAATGTTTGGTTCAGTGATGTCATTGACATCCTAAGACCATTTATCCAGTGCGGAGTCGGGAGTTGAAGTTTGGTTCTAAGTTGCAGATGCGTGTCTTTGGTTCTTGGATGATCATTGCATGTGACCTGATTTGTCTATTCACACTGTGGTGTTGAATGAACACAGATTAAAGGAATATTGCATGCAAATGCCTGAATTTGGCTAAAAATAAGTTTCAAATGTTTCTGTGGTGTCTTCTGTGGCTTGATATGCAAATGAACAAATTTTCAATGGGAAATATGTAATTTGCATACAAAGCCAGAAGGTGATGTCATAAATAGAAGACGCCACAAAAACACTTTTTTTTTTTTTTTTCTCTATGCAATTCTGCTAACACAATGTATTGATAATTGTTGATAAAAAAAAATGTAATCTCTACATTTACAGTATGAACAATGTTTAGGTTGACAGTCTCTTTAATATGCAGTGTTGTATAACATTTAGGTTACAGAGGATTGCTTTTTAATTTATAACTGTTGCTGTCCCCCCCCCCCCCCCCCCTTCCGAAAAAATTCCTGGGGTAATCTGGAAGTCATACATGGTGTGTAATAAGTTTCAGAATTACTTTGAAGTTCATTTTGCGTACATGATTCCTTTTAAGTGCACAACTTTGAAGTGATATGTTGGTTTGCTGTTTCCGCACCTGTAAGGCTTGAGATGGCAACTTATAAAACTGACTTTACTGTAAATCTCTTTTTTGGGGGGGGGGGGGGGGGGGGTTGGTTGCTTTTGTAATAGTCTGAACTAAAATTGTATATCTTCTGTTACTTTATATAAGTTTCTTCAACATTTTTAAAGGGGCAGTATCCATTTAAACACTTTTCTACCGTGACATCGGGAGCCAGGGACACATAGCTAGAGACCCCATCTGGGGCTTTACAGACCCTTGGAATCCCTGCTGAAACTCCTGTGAAGCCCTTGAGGCATGGCCAAAAACAGAATTTTGGGCAGGGTGCGATATAGATAAATGTAACGGCCACTCACCGTTGGGTGAGATCGCACTGGATTTCCTTGCAGTGAGATCTGCAATACAGTTAATTACGGGAGCCGCGATGAACTGTTATATACTGGATGTTCTATGCTGTCCTGCGGGTATTTGTGGCCAGTATTTTAGGAGGTCATAGAACTTCCTGCGGGGGGGGGGGGGGGGGGGGGTGGAAAGGTGTTAAGGTTTTGCTCTCTTGGAGTATTGTAATAACCCTGTTTCAAACAGTATAGTGCAGGTATACCGTTTAGCACACCTAGAACTAAAGGCCAAAAATGTAAAAGATTCTGCAACATAAGTCTCTGCAGTTCCCATGCCATATATATAATATATATTCCTATGGCATATATATATTAAACATAACTTAGTTTTTTAATCCAAAGATTGCATGGAATGTGGGCATCTTAAATAGAAATGCTTTAAAGGGACACTACCACTTACATAAGCTGTAACTAGATTACCTGTGCATTTTAAAACAAACGCATATAAAAGACATGCCACTTTTTTTGTTCTATGTTTAAATTGATTGCATATAAAATTAGGTGTCTGTCTCCAGCATCGATTTTGAGAATTTTACCCATGATGCAACATTCTCAAAAATCTTCCAGCAAGTCTCACTTTACAGCTGTGGCCATAGCCAGCTTCCAACACAAAGAGAGGAGGTTGACTGGATCATAGTTACATTACCCTCCTATTTAATGCAAGTCTATGATCAGAATTCTGACTTACAGACTGCATTCTGTGCCCCCTGCCTTCAAAGTGAGATACTAGTGCTGTAAAGTCACTTGGGGGGGGGGGGGGGGGTGACACCCAAAAACACTATTTAAATGGCGGCGCCCAGTCACGCTTGTTTAGTAAAATATTTAATAAAATAAACTTGCATAACAAACAAAAGACATATCTGAAATCAACAACGCCAAATATAAAAATAAATAAACCCCTTTTATTTGGGGGGGGGGGGGGTAGTGTCCCTTTTAATGAAAGAATACAAATAGAGCACCTTATTGAGACCTCGTTGCTTGTATATATCAGGGAAGACATCTGATAGAGCTTTACAAGCAAAGGCTGTTGAATAAGTTATTTTTTATTTGTATTGTTTAATTAAAATATTTCTATTTAAAATGCCTGTACTTGATGCAATATTTCTATTAAACATAATTTGTATTAACTGTAAATTATAAAAAGGTAAACAAGTATCTGACAAGGGAACTGCAGAGACATCTGTTCTCGGTGCTGTAAGGCATATCTGCACTATTCTGTTAAAATGGGGTTATTATAAATGCTAATACAGGAGCATTTAAAATATGCCATTATTCCATTTGTGCAATAGTTTAATAGCCTGTCTTGCATGATTGCTCCCTTCTACATGTTTATTCCAAGAGCCAGTCCGTATTATGGCAAGTCCTATAGCCACACCCTCCTGCTAGTGGTACACCCTTTCCTGGATGCTTTCTGCTGTCTTTGTCTGTGCAATATTTCTGCACACTAATCACTGAGTCTGTAGTATGTTTGTGATTCTGAAAGGGGTGTGTAAATCTGTACTGCCTGTCACACACACACACACACACACACACACACACACACACACACACACACACACACCTGCTTTCATATGGCACCACATAATCTATTATATTCATGTTTTGGGTGTGGTCTCATCTTTAATTCATTGGATTTCATTGAAACCATTCCCCTCCGTGTGGCTTAAAATGTTAGTAAAATTGTTGATTTAAAAAAAAAAAAAAAAACGGAGAATGTCAGGATAAATCTTATAACAGAGCAGAGTATCTTTGGCCCTTCAGCTATTCCACTAAGCATCCCATTAGCCTCAGGCAGGTGGAATTGTTAAAGAACAGCTGCCGCAATTGCCCCGCCCTGTCCCCCAGTGCCTCCATTGTATTTCAGCATTTGTGAAAATATCGAGGGTACAAACAGTCTCTCTCTTTAAACTAAAAAAAGAAGCGGAGCCTGTTAATCAACAGGAATGAGCACAATTTCTATATCATTTAGACTATGTGTTCTAGCACTCTGGGGAGAGTCTGTATAAAACGTGATGCACATGGGCTCCAGGCATAGCTACCAGTCTGCTGGGATTTGGCAAGCCCTGGTACTGGAAACCAAAATGTCCTGTGAGACGGAAGATACAGAGGGTACAATGAAAAACATACATAGAATTCAGAAACTGAATTTGTGTTAACTGTAAACAGAATTATTTTATTTTCTCCATAGTTTGCTTTGCAAAGATTTTGCTTTTCCTTAGTTAGGTCCTAAATATATTTCTGTATATCTGCAGAATCCTCTACAGCTGCTTGAACTATCAGTCCATTTATAATCAGAGTTCAGCACAGTACAGCAGGGCTCTCTAGCTAGCTCCAGCACTCCATGGTACTGTTTTGTTTTGAGAGGTGGGGTGATGTGCAATTTTTGACATGTTAACTTGAAAATATCCTTAAATTCTGCTTGGTGGGCATGTTTGGAGCTATTAGTTCTCTCCTGGAGTCGCTTGTTTGATCACAGCAAGTCACTGATGTTGTTTTAAAAGTTGTCTCCTTTAATGTTTAACCAGACTATATTAAGGGTGCTTGGGCACATAGACATTGTTTATGCCGTATATCTACAGAAAAACAATATACATTGATACGTTGTTGGATTAAGCATGGTGGAGACTTTTTAAATGACTGGGTCCCTTAAGTCAGATACAAGATGCACACAAACCAAACCACATTGATCCCTAGAATTCAAACTATTGCTAGAGTGGGAACTACTTTTTAGTTATGTGCTTTAGGATAATGTAATGGAGTGTGGGAAGTTTGAGAACAGTGTTTGTCACTGGGCTCTCATAGAGAGGTGTGGTTAAATCCCATAAGAATTGGATATTACACATTACAACATGTTGGAAAGATTTTTCCAGAAGCCTGAAGGAGAAAGAATGACCTAAGAGTCAATTCATAGAATGGCTGATTACCAGGATGGAACAATAGATTATACGTAGGAGTCGTCTGGTAAATTAACCTGTTGTTTATTGATAAATTAATAGGACACATTCATTGAGGATTTCTTTGGAAGTACCGTAAATCCTAAAACTGATTTTTCTGTTAGTATTTCTGTTCGTGTTTGCTTGGTGACCAGTTTGTTGCTCTGTTTTGAAGGAAGCTTTAATTAAAGGACAACAACTGTTGTAGAAAATTATATTAAAATTGTTACTATATTTTTCCCCAGCACAATCTAATAGTCTTGACGATCCGTGTCCTTTGCATGAAATGTGTCTTAGCAGCAAGTTTTGTAGACTTTAGGAGCCAGCAAAACTAAATTTCAGAGTCGTGTAAATGGGGCTTGAGTTGGGATTTTAGGAGATCATACTTAATTTACATGCAGTGGTTTATTTTATATTGGCTTGATTGGTAAAAAGTGATGTCATTCTGTTCTGAATTAACATGTATATAGTGGCACTATACATGTTACACTATACAGATTTTAAAGGTTGACAGATACTTTCTTAGACAAACTGATGCAAGAAGTTGAGAGCAGTGCAGTGCACAAGCGTCCAGTCTATAGAAGGGGTACCAAACTGCTGATGTCCTACATAACTCCGTACTGATTGACAGGGCATGTGGTTCTCCAACAACAGAAGGGCTACAGTTTGACAGCCCTGGCCTGTAAGCAGTTGATGGCAAAGAATAACAATTTAATATTTGTAATGGTCACATTGTTATGCAGGGTATTTTTGTTTCTGCTTCAAGTTAAGATTGTATTTAGAATTTGTGAAACCTCCCAGGAGCTATCCCACCAGGTTCTTGTCTTCTTTATGTGTCTGGCTTTCTTCTTCTTCTTCCCCGTATAATGTATCGACCTTGTTATTATGCTTTAGACCATTTATAGCAGCAGTGATTCACAGCATACATATTAATTTCCCTTTTGTCTCACCGTATTACTTATTCCACAAATGTGAGCTATGCCATCAGCAGTGCCCACACCTGTTCATCCAGCATGTGACCGATTCCTCTATCAGTATGTTTCATGTGAACCTTCCCATGCATTGGTCTGTGACACAGATATGGTTTTAAATGTCAGATTTTGAATAGTACTGAAGGCAATTTGTCATGCTTTTGATTTTATTTGAGCCATATTTTATTGCTTAAACCTAACAATTTACAGTCTGCCTCTTATGTAATGTCAGTTTACTAGATAACCTGGTCATTTAGAACAAACATATAAAATCATATGCCACTATTTTTTCATATGCTTGAATTCATTATTCAAGCATATGAAAAAATAGTGGCATATGATTTTATATGTTTGTTCTAAATGACCAGGTTATCTAGTTACATCTGATAAGTGGTAGCGTCCCTTTAAATCCTGTAACCTAAATATACATCACCATTTTTTCTAAAAGAAAGTATCTCAGGATGTGGCAGATCCTGGAAGCGACTAAGTCATGACTTTTAAAATCCCTACAGCTGGCTCTTTTATATGGAAGTACCATTTCCTTGGCCCCTAGAAAGCACTAGGCTAGCTCTTGGATTGGCCTATTTGACTACCAAGCCTCCTAAAGGTAATTTAAAATTCCTGAAAATATTGATGCTTTGTCATGAAAAATAGTTTCACATTACAATATAAATTCCACATTGAAAGAACTGATTTCAGTTAAAGAAAATTATATTAGTGGAATTTTCTCTTTTCCATGATATAGTTAAGATACAATAATATTACTGCAGAGCTTCACTGGTCATGAAATACAAACACCTTGGATTAAATCTAGGGATGCCATGGCAACCCTACTTATGTCGAGCCACTGAAGAATTGGCACCCAGAGCTGCTGTGCATCCTTGGATATTGTGAACGGGCTCAGCCACTCTGATACTGAGAGTGGGATGCATTATTATCTCAGTTGATAAATGCTTTAACTGAAGTCCCCGTCCAAACCGCAGGATCACAGATTCTTCTTCTGAAGGCAGTTAGAGGGTACCATTAGTTGGGTGATAAAATCCATTATCCACTGTTAATTCTCTTTTTCGGGCATGCATGTTAAAGCTTTGCGTCCTCTTGGTGGGTAGCACCATTTAATAACTAGGTCAGGGATTGACAAATTTGCGTTGAATCAAGGCAAATGACAAAAATAACGGGTCTGAAACTTACATATAAGCAAACCTAGAAACGCATGTTATGGGCTTTTTTAAGTTATGTAGATTTACACGTATTCCTTGATGCACAAAATATATTCCTGCTTTTCACTTGGCTTTTTGTGACCATAAACATGTATAGATATACCCACAACCTATATACCAAAAAGATCATGGATTACGTTATTCAAGACCAATAATCTGTTTTTTGTTGTTGTACTCTGTGGATAAATACATACAAAAACACACATCACTTCATTCCAAAGGTGGTAATCCAAATACTCATAAAATGGGCTTTCTATTGCAGGGTCCAGAAAACAAAATGTATTCATAATTCTTTAGTTTCTACTCCTGTAAAAGCGATCCTTTAGTCTTGGTATGTTGTGCATGCATCACCTTATTAAAAACTGATAATGAACCCCACAAATGGGGGGTGCATGGGGTCCCGTTGTAACAGATTTATATTATGCATGAGCCTGCAGTGAAGGCGCACAGATAATGGCTGCAAAGGATTGTCTTCCGACAAGGTGTCCTTTGTGCATGAATTGTGCATGTTATCACATGACCTGACATCACACAATATATCATCTCTTGCCTTCCCGCTGCAGCTTCTTCCTGGAACCCGCGGACACGGCAGGTATTTATGTGTTTTCTCCAAGCACTAGTAGATGTGCTTGGCATCGTTGGGCAGTTCAGGTTGATGAACACCTAGGCGATGGGGGGAAATTTCTAGTTGCCATGGCAACCTTGAACTTGGTTGTTTTTAATAGATCTAACTCTTCAATAAGAATTCAAACCGTGTATTGTATAGTATCCCAGACTCTCCATCCTTCGTCCTGAAGACAGGATTCCACCGCCGGCTGGTCCCTGGATCCATGTCTTAAAGAAATATGCTTCCTTTGGAGTCGGGCAATCCTGGGCTCTTCACGCCCATACAGCTGATACCCCTCTGCTGTGCTCACCTTTTCTATTAAATCATTCTATTCCGTGGAGTATCAGTAGTATTGTTTTCAGGTCCAAAAACTACTTGTTAAATTTATTTATAAAGTATTTTACCAGGAAGGCTACATTAAAATACACATACACATACTTGACACACAACAGGTAAGATATACAATCAGCCATGGTTACATTCTGTATTGAGATTGTCATAGATCTCTTAAGGGATTTTAGACTGGAGGAAGATTTGATGGTGTCAGTGAGGTAATCTCATCACTGTGATGCTCTGTAGGAAAAATTGGCAATTTAGTAGTGTATTTCCCACTTAAACTTCTTAACCTATGAATGGTTTTAGCGATCAGAGAAATCGAACCTATATCATTTAACACTGCTAAATTCACAGGTGATTGCTTCATAGAGCTTGTGTGGAGTTTGAAGAGTTATTTGAGTTTGTGGATAATATGCCAAGCATTCAGGGGATGTTTCTACAGCTGCTGTGAACACTAAAACCAATCACTGGGACATCGGGTACTCCAAACGCCTGATCTCTTAGATTGTAGCTGTTAACCTTCAAGTGACCTGTTGGGCTTGTCTGCATAGTCGCCCTCCCATTTAGGGCTGAAATGTCCTCCACACTACGTGAAAAAGCACAGCTGGGAAGTTAGTTATTTGAATTTCTGAGTACAGGAGCATGGAATGTCACTAAACAATGCTAAGCAGGGGGATTTGAATGGTTTGCGCTGATTTTAATATTCTTTACAGGGTGATGTGTTAACACTTAATGTTAGTTTTGTGATGTGTAACATTATTGTATACTTGTTTAGGTATATAGTGTGCATGTGTACACACATTTCTTTACTTGTTTGTGGTAGATTTTTTGGTGTTGTTGTGATTTAGTCCATTTTATTGACTTGCCCTTGACAATCTCAATAATGTGAAGCTTATTGTTTATTAACCACCTGTGATTAGAACCAGAACAATCCGCTCGTCTATTGGCTTGTTACAGATAAAGGTACATTTAGACCTTCAAAGTTGGGAAAAGCAAATGGGAACTGTAATTAAATGGAAGTTATACTATATAAATCCAACCTTGTGTGAAGGTGACTGTGTATTCTGAACCCTCCTAAACGAGTTACATGTTCAGTGGCAGCCGAGACAACTCAATGAATGTTTATCTTAAACAACTTGTGTTTTGTCTGGTGAAACATATATACAATATTGGCTGATTTTACCAGCAGTCGGCAGTTTAAAAATTTGCTTTTGCCTGCAACATGTAAAAAACAACAACATTTCCTTCTTCACAGGAGTCTTTTTTTTTTTTATCCATTTACAATGTGTTTTGAAATGTGTGTGACAAACACAAAAGAACACAACACACTCTCTATCCAAACCCCTAAAGTTTTGATTTACTCACATTTGCCCTTGTATTATTGACTTCACTCTGTATTGTGGGCATCTACTGACATGCGAATATTATTCCTTTACCGTCATGTCTGCTCACAAGGTTAGTTTTTATTCCATTATTTTGACATTAGTACCTAATTCCAGGAGCATAGATTTACAGAGGTCACTCCGATGAGAAGTCTACCTGTTGGAAAAAATATTGTAGAACTTTATGAATCTGACCTGAGGACAAGCCAGGAAAAAAAGGCTACTTTTATTTGTTTTGGACTGGATTAAATGCATTGTTATCAGATGAGATACATGTGTCACTTGTGTCTTTGAACAGTGGAAAGACTGATAACCTAACACCTAAAATTAGCAAACATTTTCTGTTAGACCCACTTTTGGCAGTTGTTAGGGGCACAAACAGTAGCTTGCCCAGTGTAAACTCCAGTCCTTGACAATCCCTTACAGGCCAGGCTCTATGGAAAGCTTTCAGACAGCCATTACTAGTCATTGGTGTTTGTCTTCATCAGCCCAGGGTCTTTGGTGACAATTCAGAACTGGAGCTTGTCACCTCAAGTCTAGTGAGAAGGACATAACCAGGTTTCTGTGAAATTCAAAAGTAAGGTATGCTAATTTATCTTGCACAATAATGTTTAAATGGAAACTCCTGAAATTTAGATTGTGTTATGTTAAATATATACACAGCATGTGTGGATATGTATAATGTATTTTACCCACATGTTTAACCCCTGATAGAAGTGGCTTCTGAGGTATTTAATTGGCTATGCCCCTCTTAAACCCAACAGGTATTTTTTGCAATATTTCCTGCTTTCAGTTGCATGTTATAATGTGATCTGCACATGTGTCACATCATGATAAAGTAAGGCAGATAAGTAATACTGGAGATGGCTTGGGAGGATGTACATTGCAAAGACTTTAATTGAAGGGAAGTTCTCCCACAATGTTATCCAAACGGATACTCATGAGGAAAAGATGAATAGCAATTAAAAAAGGCATATCTGAATACTATATTCCCCTTCCAAACTGCCTCTCATTTCTCCATTTTGAATTCAGACTATTGAAGTCACAGGGCTTGACAATATTTTTATTATAGATTATTTTGAGGATAATTTTACTTAGTGCTTAGCTTACCTCAGGATAGCCAGTCTCTAGTATATTAGGGTGCACCAGGATTTTTCTCATACAGTCTGCTTATAACAAAACATCCATGCTTTTCTTCTGATGAGGCGTGTCTGTGTGTACGTGTGTGTGTGTGTGTGTGTGTGTGTGTGTGTGTGTGTACCATTTTCCTGCCCAATCCAGTTTCTAAGCACTGGTGCTTGAAAGGCAAAAACTTTGGTGTGATTCCTCTATATACAGTGAAGGTGTTTACACATGCATAGGATAAGCATAAGGCAATCCTAGATATAAGACCAGGGTTTTTGTTTTTAGTCGGAAATTGGGCAGACTAGATGGGCCAAATGTAATCTATTCTATGTTTTTATAACCCCCTTCAAAACAATGCCCATAATGGCAAAGTATAGAGTATCTGTAGGTTTTCCCCTGACAGTAGAATTTGTCTTTTTTTTTTTTTTTTTTAATCTTTTGATAATTTTCCTCCTGTGGAAAATACTGCTGGACACACCTATATCCGTCATGTCAGACCTGTTTTTGTCCTCACACAAGTAACTTGTTAGCTGCCGAAAGCACACTTTGCTTTGGACTGCATGGGATCTGCAGGTTAACATGCCATTATGAGTGAGGATTATCTGGTTTTTAACACTTAACTGTAAGTCCCTAATTATCTTGCACTGTGTCCTGAAATGTAAAGAGGCTGTGCCAGTATGAAATGTCCTCATTAATTGTCATTTGGTGCACAAATGATGACATATGAAATATGATGCATGTGAAAATATATAGTTTAATGTTTAGGGACAATTGTCAGGTTTTGGACTACAACTGAAAAAAACAACCTTTACACTAAAACTAAAAGTTCCTATAACGATTTCTTGACTTTTAGAGATGCTCCCTGGATGTATAACCACCATTGTTACATGCCTGGTTTTATTTAATATATATAAATTAAAAAAATGATGGCGGTCAAAGAATTGGATAATTTGTGCCAATATTGGCAACAATATGCAAGTTATTGGGCCTCGAACCAGCCAAAGGTGTAAACACTTTGATGAGCTGGCCCTGACAGTCACATTCTCCAGACTGCCTGTCTGCAAATGGATGACACTGATACAGCTGTCCTGGTAAAAGCAACAAGACTTTTGGAGTTTATGATCGGGTTGTATTGTTTAGTATTCAGTATAGCATGTTTAAAACAAAAACCCTTCTAGACACGGAATTTGTTGTTAAAGTTAACTTTTTTTTTTTTTTTTGCTTAATATAATTAACGTTTACTTTCTCTTAATACTGTTTAATAATGTTTGAGATTTATGCTTCTGAATACAAGTGATAGACACATAAGTGTAATGAAAGCCATCCATAGCTTGCACTATGCTTTGGGAGCCTGTCATGAAGTTACATTTTCCTCTGTAACTTATGGGCACATTATCTGATTTTGAATCATGTATTCACCTCTTTGGGGGAGACGAGGTCTCTTCAGACCTCAAATAGACAATAGTTGATATAGTTTTGGATTTTCAGCTCTAAATCATTGGTGCACTTTATTCAGTTACTTTTATGTGGTAGGGGTTTTATTCATAAGAAATCACAGCAGCTAAGTGGGGACCGGTATATAGACTGATTTTTTTTTTTTTTTTTACTCATCTTGTTGAGAGACGGAGAAGACAGACGTCAGAGGCAGTCTGCATCCGCCAACCGTCAAAGTCCGAGCTGAATGTAAACACTACTGTATCTTCAAAGATACATGTGAGGATTACATAGCGAAGGGGCATTAATAACTTTTTTTGAAAGAAAATGTTATTTCCATTTTAACAGGCCACGTTTCGACGATATCCGTGTTTTTCTTTTCTGTTTTGCCCTCTGTAATCCATCACTAAAACCTTTAGCAAAATTCTCAAACCTTTGCTTTCTGCATGGTGTGTGATCCTACAAACTGAATACTAAATGGTTTTTGTCCTATTCCTAAATGGTAAATATTCCCATGAGTCTCTTGACTCTGATGAGATGATAGATCAGGGGTCCTCAAACTTTTTAAACAGGGGGCCAGTTCAATGTCCCTCAGACCGTTGGAGGGCCGGACTATAGTAAAAACAAAACCTATGAACAAATTCCTATGCACACTGCATATATCTTATTTTGCAGTAAAGAAACAAATCGGGAACAAATACAATATTTAAAATGAAGTAAAGTTAAATCAACCAACTTACTTATTTCAATGGGAATAGTGTGCCAGTCAGATGCCCAGGAATATTATGCCATTCAGATACCCAGGAATATTATGCCAGTCAGATGCCCAGGAATATTATGCCAGTCAGATGCCCAGGAATATTATGCCAGTCAGAGCCCAGGAATATTATGCCATTCAGAGCCCAGGAATATTATGCCAGTCAGATACCCAGGAATATTATGCCAGTCAGATGCCCAGGAATATTATGCCAGTCAGATGCCCAGGAATATTATGCCAGTCAGAGCCCAGGAATATTATGCCATTCAGATGCCCAGGAATATTATGCCATTCAGATGCCCAGGAATATTATGCCAGTCAGATGCCCAGGGATATTATGCCAGTCAGATGCCCAGTAATATTATGCCAGTCAGATGCCCAGGAATATTATGCCAGTCAGATGCCCAGGGATATTATGCCAGTCAGATGCCCAGGGATATTATGCCAGTCAGATGCCCAGGGATATTATGCCAGTCAGATGCCCAGGGATATTATGCCAGTCAGATGCCCAGGGATATTATGCCAGTCAGATGCCCAGGGATATTATGCCAGTCAGATGCCCAGGAATAATATGCCATTCAGATGCCCAGGAATAATATGCCATTCAGATGCCCAGGAATATTATGCCAGTCAGATGCCCAGGAATATTGTGCCAGTCAGAGCCCAGTAATATTATGCCAGTCAGAGCCCAGTAATATTGTGCCAGTCAGATGCCCAGGAATATTGTGCCAGTCAGAGCCATGCTCGTTATACCTCCCTCCTCCCCCGCTTCCCTATCACTTACCTCCAGCTGCTGTGTCCCCGGCCGGACGTCTCGCGCAGTGTTCCCTCCTCCCTGCACGGAGGAGGGAAACACAGTTACCGGATCCGGATGTGCCCCCCGCGGGCCGTAGTTTGAGGACCCCTGTGATAGATAGATATAGATATATATAGATATAGATATATAGATATAGATATATAGATATAGATATAGATATAGATATTATAGATATAGATATTATATATATATATATATTATATATATATATATATATTATATATATATATATATATATATATATATATATAAACTGGTTCACTGATCTCAAATTTTACAGCAACAAAACATGCAGAAAATCCTGGTTATTTCGCCATCTAGAACTGCTTGTTTTGTAGCTAGTGTTTATCAATAATTCAAGCATCTTAAATGCTGGCTTGTCAACTCTTTGACTAACGCTGCATTGCTGAATTCCTGGCCATCTGATAATGCTTATCTAGCATTTCTGCTCCTGTAGTTTATCCATATATTTATTATGCATTAGTTGCTTTTAAGAGATTATATATTGGTATTGTCACTTTTCCATTTTCATCTTGGTATTCTATTTCCTGCCCTTGCCTACAAAGCATATGATATGATCCTCAACACATGTCTTTTTGATTAGTTATTGGACTGTCTGGTGCTTAAAATGCATATTCCAAATGTTAATGCAAATGAAAGCACTTTACAGTGCATATTTTGCTTTGCTTAACATCTGAAAATCTAACCTGAAATTGTGAAAATGCAGCAGTTTGCAAGAAGCCAGGACTTCCCACACTAGCTGAGTAAAAATACATTTCCTTTTTTTTCTTGTGCTGCAGAATCCAATGAAAATAATGCCATTCAAATGAATGGAATATCCTGTTTCACTAGTGATATTATCAGACACTGTGTTGCACTGTTAAGAGATCCTACGGTACAAGAGCAAGGTTACTTAGTTCCACACAATGCATTCTGTTATACCCTTAGAGCAGGCCTCGACAAACCCAGGGCGCCATGGCGACCAGGAAATCGGACCTGGCGCCCGGGTAACGTGTTCCCCGCGTTGTGCCCTCGGTAATGCGATCGGTTTTTTCCATTTTCTGTTTTGCAGCGGCGGTGCGTGAGGGAGCAGAGTGAGTGCACCGGCTGCACAGACTTCCTGCTCCGCCCCCTCGCGCACCGCGTTATAGCTCATCACCTGGGAGCATAGCAGGGAAGCTGCTCTGTGTACTACCGGGCTGCAACAGAAACATCCCCCTTCCCTGCATTGAGGTGTAATAGCAGGTAGGGGGACATTGATAGGTGAACTTTTTTTTTTTTCTTAAAAAAAACCCAAAGACCTGCTGTCTTGTGTATGTGTCTGCCTGGATGTGTTTGTGTGTACATGTGTGTGTGTGACTGGATGTGTTTGTGTGTATATATGTGTCTGCCTGGATGTGTTTGTGTGTACATGTGTGTGTGACTGGATGTGTTTGTGTGTGTGTGTATATATGTGTCTGCCTGGATGTCTTTGTGTGCATAAATGTGTCTGCCTGGATGTCTTTGTGTGTACATGTGTGTGTGACTGGATGTGTTTGTGTGTGTGACTGGATGTGTTTGTGTGTGTATATATGTGTCTGCCTGGATGTGTTTGTGTGTACATGTGGGTGTGACTGGATGTGTTTGTGTGTGTGTATATATGTGTCTGCCTGGATGTCTTTGTGTGCATAAATGTGTCTGCCTGGATGTCTTTGTGTGTGTATATATGTGTGTGACTGGATGTCTTTGTGTTTATATATGTGTGTGACTGGATGTGTTTGTGTGTTACTGTATGTGTGTGACTGGATGTGTTTGTGTGTGACTGGATGTGTTTGTGTGTTACTGTATGTGTGTGACTGGATGTGTTTGTGTGTGACTGGATGTGTTTGTGTGTGACTGGATGTGTGTGACTGGATGTGTTTGTGTGTGACTATGTGTGTGTGACTATGTGTGTGTGACTATGTGTGTGTGACTATGTGTGTGTGACTGGATGTGTTTGTGTGTATGTATGTGTGTGACTGGATGTGTTTGTGTGTATGTGTGGGTGTTTGTATGTATATGTAGAAAAAAAAGGTGTAACAGGTTTTGCACTCAGAAGTGGAGGGAGCAAGGAGAGGACTTTCACCCTAGTGAAATAAAGTATCCTGTATGTATATGGGACAGACTATGTGTCTGTGTGTGACTGCGTGTGTTTGTGTTTATGTGCCGTTGTCTGGCTCCTAGATTTTTTATCTGGCTCCTAAAACTCAGATAAATTTGTCAAGCCCTGCCTTAGAGCTGTAGAGGAAGTGGCTAAATGAAACAGAACTGAAACATGCTCAGTGGCTACACACAATCAGTGCTCCATTACTTGTAGCATAGGATCCAGTGGAGAGTTTGAGTAGAATATTAAAAATGTGAATTATGCAGAATGCCTGCATCAGATCACAATGGAAAAATACCTGTGCACTATTCAGGCAGTAATCTTCCACTTGCACCAAGTGAGTTTGGGGACTAGACTGCCCCTACAGTGTGCATCTAAGCTGATATCTGAAATATATATACATTAGATATGTATCAGCATATATAATATATGTATCATTATTTTACTAATTTTAGTTTCATTCTGCAAGAAAAACATTGTATTTTATTTGCACTTAAATTCTCATGCGCACTGTAGAGCATAAAAATGACAAATTACCTATACTATTTTGATACAAAATAAGAGTAATCTGTTTAAAATCTCTCCTGCCTATGACTGCACCTTGTCGCTTGATGTACAAATGGCATGTTCCCCCATTGAAATTTTTGTTAATTTGCAAATCACCCCACGAGGTGATGTCATATGCAGGAGGACCACAGACGCATTTTGTTTTAGTTTTAAGCATTTGCAGGCTGTACTGGGAGCTCAATATATATAGATAATTTTTCATCATTTTGTGTTTACTATATTCACAATACAAGCAATAATGATGTTGACCATCCCCTTTACGCTTTAAAGGCAAGGCATATTGTGTTATAATCTATCTTCGATACTGAATGGGGACTGGAGTACAATGAGGGGAGTGTAGCATTGTGTGTGTGCAGTACTAATAAGCTTGTGTGATGATTCAAATGGTGCACGACATTTCCTTTTATTAATCCATGCATCTAGGAATACATATACAGTTTAGTATTTAATTATTTTTATTGTGGCATCTTGGCACCGAGTATTAAAAAACAAAACCATCTTCATTCGCCCAAAAGAGTGATAAGAGCTCTTATTTCACTTAATTTTGTATCTGATGAGTGTGAGGGGAACTGCATGTCAGTACTCCTGCTAAACCTGCTCAGCCCTGTCATCCACATAGAATACGGAGATTTCTGGATGTAATTATAACATTAACAGGTATAGCAATTCACTGACGGCTTACTGTGTGTAGTGCAAGAGCCAAGATACCCCGTGAGATCTAAACACTGAGGATGTGCAGCAGTTGCTTAGGATCTGGACTGATGCATTTTCTGCACAAATCCGTTTCTTGATAAATGTATTATGTTGCTTAATTTATTAAGTGAATTGGTACATGGACCAATTTCATACAAACCTGTTATTTCAGGTTTGTATGAAAGGGGAGGGGGGAGGTACCCGATGAGGATGTGGAGGTGTCAGGAGTGTGTCAAGGAGGTGAATGCACTGAAAGGAAAGTGGGGGATCTGATGGCAACCTGTTGGGTACAGATAAGCTATACTGACGGAGTGGGCTTTATGTGATCATTGTTAAATAAACCATCCATACTGTACCTACTCTTGCCTTTTCCCCTCTCTCTGTGTAGAGTTAGTATAGGTAAGTAACTGTAACTTTGGGGCACAGATCTGTGGCTGTAGCTTGAAAGAAATACTAATAAAAATATTACATTTTTTGCCATGAGATTTACGGTAATGCAAGGTCAGTGTTTCCAGAAATCAATATCCATCTATTTTTCCACCAGTACTAAATGGACAGCATTTTCTCTACAGCACAATTCTTTGCAGAGATAATGATGCTGCGACTGGAGTTGTTGCACCAAACAATGCTTCCGGACTCCAACACACTTTAAAAATAAACCACTTACACAAGAATGTATTACAAACTGTTGTCCATCTGTAAGTAGAGCCTTTTAGTCATTGTCTTATCTAAGAGATAATGTGCTGTTAATGCTTTTTACCTGATTGGTGAGAGCTGCAAATTTTGGCAGTGAAACATTCACACAATGGATTGTATGAATTGCAATATCCAGTAAAATTTGCCACTTCAAAGGATCTGGGAGATGGGGGACAAGATTTGACTGACTGGCTTCTACCAGGCCCACTTATCAGTCATTGGCCCTCCAGCTGCTGAATGGCCCAGACGAGTCTCTCATTAGGGCAAGTAATATGGGAAACTTAGTTCAGAAACTGCTGGCAGTCTGTAGTTGTACACTAATAAATTTAAATGTTTTAAATAATACTTGCTACTTTCTGTGTATGTGTGTGTGTATATATATATATATATATATATATATATATATATATATATATATATATATATATATATATATAGGCAATGTGATGTTTTGGGCAATGTTCTGCAGGGAAACCTTGGGTTCTGCCATTCATGTGGATGTTACTTGGACACGTACCACCTACCTAAGCATAATTGCAGACCATGTACACCTTTTCATGGATCTCAATCCAATAGAGCATGTGCGATGTGCTGGACACACAAGTCCGATCCCTGGAGGCCCCACCTTACAGGACTTAAAGGATCTGCTGCTAACGTCTTGGTGCCAGATACCACAGCACACCTTCAGAGATCAGAGTCCATGCATCGTCAGGGCTGTTTTGGTGTCAAATGGGGACCTACAGAGTATTAGGCAGGTGGTCATAATGTTATGACTGATGTATATATTGATGGTGTATATATTCATGCCATGACAAACACCTATAGATGCCAATTAATTACTATCATTTAACTCTTAGTATATTGATTCTTTTTTTTCTTGATCATATGACCACTTATTAAGATCACAGTGTGAATGCACACACTGATTTTGTTGCCATTTTAGCAATCCTACTGCTGCCTTTGCTAGTGTAATAGTTGAAATGCCCACAAGTGACATAACTTATCAGGACTTCTAGGAATATTTAGTATTCTACCAGGACATTACATTACAATACATTTATGTAGTGCAAACATTTATGAAACTCTTTGTACAAAAACGCAGAAGAGGCAATTACAGACCCCAGTTGTACACGAACCCTAGATCTAGGATTAATTTCGATCTAGTGTTAGTTTTGGGTTTAATTTTTTATTTTTTGTTAACTGCAATGTTGCTGGCTGCCTCTAAGGGTAGTCGAGCACAGAGATATGCAGTTCTGGGCAGCGCAGCTTTCTTTTGCTTTTGTTTTTACATTTAGTCCTGCTGCGGGAACCTGCAGGGTTAAAGGTTATTTTCCTTTTTGACCACTTCACAACACTGTGGACGAAGTCCATCCTGCTGGCAACTCCGATGCCAACATAGGAAGGATCTAGTGCATCCTGTGCTGGAATGATCACTGTTGGCAGTCAGTGTTCACCAAAACCTCTCAGACGGTGTTGCTTTAATGCCTTGACCATTGCTCTCTATGCAGGTTTCACCGCAGGATGACCTGGTACTTTTATTATTGCGAAGGGGTTATCGTGTGTTATGCTACACAAAACAATTGTGTTAACATTTTGAAGGGTCTCTGGTTCTGGGGCTATTTTTCTTTTTAAAAGCGGTTAATGTCTTGATTTTGGTAAAAGCTACAATAAATTGCCATCAAAATGTCATTTTAAGGGCTGTAAAGCGTTTGTGTGGTTTTAGGGTCATGGAGAGTGCTGTGAACTGGAATTCCTTTTAAGGTTCTCAGAAAGGTTAGTTGCAGGCAGTAAAGTGGGATCTGTGTACTCTTGGCTCCTGGATTTTGTCAAGCCCTGATGTATTGTAATGCAGCATCGGCCTTTGAGAGGCTGTGCCTGTCTGCTTCTAATGGCTACCTGATGATAGAAGTAGGAACATTTCTGTGCTTGTAGTTATCTGCACCTGGGCTGAAATGTGACCTTCTTGCATGTGTCTAACCTACAAACTGCCACCAGAAAATCATTTCTAGATTAATATTCCCCTGTTTGGGATGTGAAAACTCAGAAATGATAGTGTAGCTTAACCATTTGAGAGCCGAATACTGTGTTATAGACTGTTGGGATGTGTTATTGTTATAGTGCCCGCTATTAACCATTCACTGTATTTTTGTTTTCCTGTTTGTTGATTGGGCAGTGACCAAAAACGATTGCATTCCCCTGTGTATGAATATAAATGAGCCAGTTGCTGCTTGGTGTATGCGTGACTGGGTGGGGATAACAAAGCCAAATCCTTTTCTCTTTCTTATTCGATGGTGATGGCTGTTACCATGGAAACAAGAGATGAAGCAGAGAAACTGTAAATCCTAAAAAGGCTTATAGAGAGAGGGGTGGGGGGGGGGCAAAAATTAAAACCTGTCGGTAATGGTTGTGGTTAATCCATGCTCACAATTTTTGCTAATATCTCCTTGTTTCAATACTGCAAGATAAATCTTCACAAATGTGTCTAAACAAAACATTTTGTTTTCTGTGCTTGATGGTTAAAGGAAAAGTACAGCTATACTACGAGATTCTTCCTTAATAAGCAGAGTATTTTACAGTCTGCAGAGCTTACACAAAGGAGAAGTATTCCTTGGCTTATCACTGTGACTCCGCCCATGAGAATGGAGCAGGGCAGTTATTGTGCAAGCCTGTTTACACGTGTGTGTGTGTGTGTGTGTGTGTGTGTGTGTGTGTGTGTGTAAGCCCTGCAGTGCCAGGTTGGTCACCCACACACTGCTTACCCTCCTGTGGCTCTAGGAGTTGACAGATGACATTGGTGAGATAACACTGTATGTTGACTATTAAAGGGACACTACCACTTACATAAGATGTAACTAGATAACCTAGTCATTTAAAACAAACATAAATAAATCATATACCACTGTTGTTTTTTTATATGATTAAATTAATTGCATATAAAAGGAAAAATACAATTATCTCCTGGATCCATTTTGTGAATATTTCCCATGATGCATTATCTTCCAAAATCTTCCAGCCAGTCTCACTGTTGCCAAAGCCTGCAGTATGATGTCATATGATACTCCACACCCACCCCCACCCACTTCACATACACACATACACATATACACCTCACACATAAACACATACACCACACACATACACAGGTTTTTTTTTTCCCTTTCTTAACTTGTGTGAGTGCTGGGTGTCGTCACTTGACAACCCAGCACTCAGCCGAAAGAGCAATGAAGTTCGGCTGCAGCACGAATGTTCCCCACTCCTCTGCAATGAGGTAAAGCAGCAGGGAGGGGGAACATTCGTGCTGCAGCCAATATTCCTTGCTCTTTCGTCTGAGTGCTGGGTTGTCAAGTGACGACACCCAGCACTCACACACGCGTTGTGCGAGGGGGCGGAGCTTACTGTCTGCAATCCGCACAGACTTCCCCCCTCGCGCTGTAAAAATCCAAAACATACGAATGGCAGCGGCAACGGGGCCATGGAGGTAACGGCACCTGGGCGCCAGGCTTAATTTCCAGCTGTCTAGCCCTGATTTACTGTATTATTGGCACTACATCTATGCCATATGTGCTCATACCCAGTGTACCCCTGACAGAGCCCCCAAGTCTCTCTATTGAATGGGTTATATTGCCAGGACCAATATGAGGATGTTGATTTATATGTGACTTTGTTCACAGAAAATAGGACACTATGGAGACTTCTTGGTAACTAAGCAATTTGCAGGGGAGGAGTGTTTACTTGCACGTGCAAATGCTTCAGGAGGATAAAGGGTACTTGCCCCTTGAACCTGAAGCTTATACCTATTGGTTTTATCCAGCTGATATGGCCATACTAATGTTTTAAAGGAAATGTAAAGTTTGGATTGTATTATCTGGACTACCTGTGCTCCTGAGGAAAAGTAAAAGAAGTGGGGCGTTTTTTTTTTTTTAATCATTCTTGTCCTATATCAGTGCTCTAATTTAAGGCTTGCAGGATCCTATTATCTGTAATGGAGCTGGAACATGGTCAGCTGTCCTGATTTTGTAGGTCTACTATGCTATCATCCTCATTCTGTTGATGTAGCCTTACTGATGTCCATCCACCAATTTGCCATCCATTTTAAATGATTTCTTTTGAAGCAGAAGGAATCCTAAACTATTCATTGGCTAGCAAATATATGTAATGCCTATAGTAACGTACATAACCCTCTATGTTCTGGCTCATTAACAAAGTATAAAAGCATCTAACGTATTTGATAGCACCACCTCTGAAGGCAGTGATTTCCATATTTGTATACTCCTTACCTCTTTGTACTGTTCTGTTAATGAACAGGTCTTCAAAAAGTCCTCTAAGCCGCCATTTCTCTAGCGTGTATGATTGTAACTTTTCTAGCCTTTCTGCATAACTAAAACTTTCCATTGCCCTTATAAGTTTTGTATCCCTCCTCTGCACTGTATTTAGTTCCATAATGTCTTTTTTTTTTTTTTTAAGGATGCCCAGTAAGAATTATATATTCTTACCATGGACCTGTAAATCAATACCCCTTTCAGTACCTCCCAATATCTTATTGACCAGCTGGCACTGTGCACTACTGTAGTCTGTCTAGAATTACTCACAAATATTTTTTCACTAGTAGATTTGCACAAGGAAACATCATTTAAACTATATGTTGGGTTTTTATTATACCCAAAATGCAGAATTTTACATTTGTATTGAATCTCATTTGCCATTTATCTGCCCCGTTACCATATTCGTCCAAATTCGGAGGTCATTAATAAATTAAAAAGAGGACCCAGGACAGATCCCTCAGGTACTCCACTTATCACATCTGTCCAGTTTGAGAACTTCCCCTTTACCACCACTCTTTGCATTTTATCTTTCAACCAATTGCCAATCCATATTCAAACGTTTGGCTCTATTTCAGTCAAAGTAACTTTTTGTGTGGAACCATACGAAATGCCTTAGCAAAGTCTAAATATATCCCATCCACCACAGCGCCCATTTCTTTATTTTTGCTCACTTTATTTAATTTGACCAGATCTGTCTTTCCCAAAGCCATGATGTCTCCTACTAATGAAATTCCTGTTCAAGAAGAAATCTTGAATATATTCTCTTAGCAACCCTTCAGTTTTCCCACCGCAGATGTCAAGGGTACAGGTCTGTAATTTTGGATTGCATATAAAAGTAAAAATAAAATTAGGTGTTTCTCCAGCATCCATTTTGAGAATTTTACCCATGATGCAACATTCTCCAAAATCTTCCAGCAAGTCTCTCTTTACAACTGTGGCCAAAGCCTGCATGATGATGTCATAAGATACCCCTGCTCTTACTGGCTCCTGTGTATCATAGTGGGCAGGATTAGGTGACTGTATACAACTTTTTTTTTTATCTGCCTTCCAACACAGAGAGGAGGATCATACTCTGCCCCCTTGTGATGTATTAGTTACATTACCCTCCCATTCAATGCATTCTGTGTCCCCAGCTGAAGTGACATACTAGTCCTGTAAAGGCACTGGGGGTGGCAGCCAAAAACACTATTTCAAAAAATGACAGCGCCCTGTCACACTTGTTTAGTAAAATGTCATAAAATAAACTTGCATAACAAAATACATATCTGAAATCAACAATGCAAAATAAAAAAAAACCCTCTTCATTTTTTGGTGGGTGTATAGCCAAATTGTTTTTTTTTTTTCCTTTTATGTTTCTTTCAAAAGAGTATACATTTGTAGTGTTTATATGAAGGTATTCCACTTCCCTTTTGCACCCCCCCCCCCCCCCCAAAAAAAAAAATCCCAGTCAGCAAGACCAAGGGATGTATTAAGCCTGCAAATGTTGACCTTTTTAAAATTCAGTGTTTTGGAAGGACCCATACCTATTTGCCTTTTTTAATTAATCTCCAAGTATGCCATGATCACTATTCCCTAAATGCTCCCATACTTGGATGTTTACGCTTCTCCTTGTTAATTATATAAAATTTTAATTTGTGACTTTGTCGTTCTATATGAACATTTTTAAGCAATGGATTTAGCGTTCAAGATTCCACAATGGTTTTGAAAGCTAGCACCCAGCAATAGTGATGTCCATGCATACTACTGGTTTGCTCTGTTAAAAAAGCCTTTTTATCACTCGGCTCAAGTGCTGAAGTCATCAGGCAGGAAATAACTGGTCCATTAAAGTTATTGACCGGTAGTTCAACTAATGTACTATATTTGTACAGCATCATTCTGTTAACATTTCTGGTTTTGTCTGTATGCGTACTCCACTACAACGAAGACTATTGTGACCTTGTGGGTGCCGAGGTATGTGCAACACACTAAAGTTGCTACATTTTTTATATAAGGTGTTTACATTTTGTGTGTGTGTGTGTGTGTATGTATATGTGTGTATATATGTATATGTATATATATATGTATGTATATATATGTGTATGTATATATATGTATATGTATATGTATATATATATATATATATATATATATATATATATATATATATATATATATATATATATATACATAAATACATACATAGAGCCTTGCATATTTGAATTTAGCTGTCCACAGACCTGATTTTAAAGTCACTGATAGCGCCATCTAGAGTTATTAATAAAATGCAGTTAAAATATTTCTGTACCTAATTACAGTACAAACTAGAATCTAGGTGTCATCATTTTACCCTGTCACTGTTACCAGATGTTACGCATGCCAAATGCTTTCTAACATCACACTTTTATAGAAAAAAGATGTGTGCAGTGCTTCAATTTAAACCAATTCCTCTTGCACTTTAAAACTTCAGTTTTCTATTACAATCTCTTTTAGATGGAAATGCTTTAATGAAAATATAAATAAAGTCCCTTACTATGGCCTCTTTGATTGTATAGCTCGATCAGGTGGCGGACATGTTTTTAGAATTTTCATTCTCTCTGTATACTCAATGTATTGGTGCTACAGACCCTTTTGGGTCTTACTAGATTGTATTAATGCTGCAAAGGATTTTTTTTTTTTTTTTACGATCTCTTCCACACATCTGATTTTTCATGTCCCTCTTGCTGAAAACCAGATTCCCCAGCATGCACTTGACCCCATCTTCCTTACAGTCAGCTCACTTTTCTAACTTTTTGCAATTTTTGTAACCGCAAACCGTAAGCGCTTTCATTCTGGGACAATACATGGGACATACATGTAAGGAGGCTGCCCAGAACGTACAGTCCCATTCCAGGACTGTCTCGGGTAGTCATGGACATGTGGCCCCCTGGCCTCACCCCAAATGACTTGAAATCTATTACGCATGTCTTAATCTGCAGGGAATATTGGAGATGCAGTCCACAGAGGGCCACCGTTTAACACCACTGGTCTACTGTGATAATCTTCCAGAGAGCAACAAACTAACTGGCGCACATTTCCAGTCACTGCCAGTTAATTAAAGCATAATTTGTGTTTGGGCATAGTGTCGGAAACCTACAAAGATATTCTAATTGACAATTGTTTATGAATACAGTGCAGATGTATTCTAGTTTATTGCTGTGTATAGTGCTAATGCCCCATATCCTGTAGCCTGGCTGTGTTATATTGCATTAAGTAAAGGTAACTATAGTTGGAAAAAATAACCTGGTTTAGTAATTCCACTCCTGGCTCTTAGCAGTTTAGTGATCTAACCTTCTTGAGTGTTGTATGCCTGCTGCCAAAATTATAGTTTTCCACTGGATTAATGATTTTCTAGACTGCTGATTTTCAGGACACATTTTTTCCCCATGGAAACCTATCCTGTTCAGTCAACATTCAAATAAATAATTATTGCTGCCAGCCACTCCACACTAGTGACTGGCCCATGCCTGGGATCACAGGTCTGATCCATTGGATCTGCTTTATAAAAGCAGAGGTCATCAAGAGCCCAATACATGTATAATGAGAAGCTATTATTATTTTTGGAGTTATGCATAAAATAGGCCCATACAGAACCGGTATAACCATCTCCATATGTGCCAATGTATAATACACATGTGTGCTCTGGTCCTGCAATACCAGATTGCCTCAGATTTGTATTTTATTTAAAAGGGGAAATGACGATACATAAAACCCAGAATAAATTGTGCTTTTTTACGTTCATGTACAGGACTTATTATAAAAAACAAACAAAGTGTAAGTGCAGGCAGCTGATATATAATATAATTATGACAAGGTCTAATAGCGCTTTGGAATTGTGTGACAATTAAAATACATTTTGTAAAAGTGAAGTTTCCAGCAGGTGGCAGCAGATAGCTGTTTCAGAATGTGTGGTGTGTTCTTATTGAGGCTTTTTGAGGTCCACAGAAGAAGAATATTATGATCTATAATGGAAGGTTTAAACCAGTGAGCTAAACTTAATTTTTTTTGTCATAAGTGAACTGACTTGCTAGGAAATTTCAAGTTTCTCCCCAATGCACTCAAGGGTTATTTAGAAATATATTCTCTACCCGAGTGCATTGAACTGCACTGGCAATTTAATTGTTACTCTCTTAAAGTATCAACTCTGTCTTTATGCCATCTTTTCTGCTAGAATGATCATGTCTGTTTGTACTTGCGGATACAGTGCTGGTCAGTTAATGTTTTATACATTATACTTTCTGTAAAGTATCATCTCTGTCATGATTATCACCTGTGCTCAGGTTTCCTTCCAATAGCAGTGCCATTATATCATCCGGACAAACCATTAAATCTAAAGAAACTACGTGTGTCCATGCTTTATTATCTTGCTACAAGTGGGGCAATAAAATCCCACATTCTCACAGCCTATCTGCCTACTCTTGAGATGCATTAAAGTGGCGATTTCTACGTGTTGTATGTGAAATGCACATTTCTTGTAGTTTTACACTGGAAATTTTGCTGTGCCTTGAAATTCCGTGACATCCAGTAAGGAGGCGTTGGAGAGAGAGGAGCACGACCGTTGCTATAGCAACGGTAAATCTAATGTACCGTTTTTAGAATAAGGGAAGAGTTGAGTGGAAAATGAGAAGACCGGTTTTATTTTTTTGGTTTAGGTTATATTGTGCAGATCTTATTGGAACAAAACATGTTCGAGACACTGGCCATTGACCTAAGCTGAGTGCTGGAAATGTAGACCATTAAAATGAATTTTATGTTGGTAGAATTGCAAGCAAATGCATACATCTGGAGAAAATCTGCATTGAATGTCTGCGGTTTCTCCTGTTTATGACATCACCAGTGGCTCGATTTGCAAATGACACACTTTCCACTGAACGTACTTCACCCGAATAGGCACTTGCCTTGCCTGCCTCTGGGGGGCGGCACCAAACAAAAAAAAGCCGATCCTTTAAGAAAGAAGAAAAAAAAAAAAACTTGCTTGCCACCAGAGATCTCTCCTCACCACCTCTCTGTCTGCAAGCAGGCTGCCTGGGTGGTGAGCTGAACATGCAGCACAGATAAACCTCCATGCTGCCTGTTCGGCTCCCCGCGCGCTAAGACAGAGGAATTGCTAACAGGTCATGTGACCTGGTGCTCTGATGTCAGACACGCGCCGGGTCACATGACCTTTATGCACTCTCTGCGCGGGGAGCTGAACAGGCAGCATGGTAGGGCACCAGGGTAAATTCTGGGATGCTGGGGCATGTAATTGGGGTGATGGGACATGTCCTGTGTGTGCAATGTGGGTTAGGGGGCATGTTGTGTGTGTGTGCAATGTGAGTAGGGGGGTGCCCAAATTTTGTCAGCCTAGGGCAACAGAAAACCAAGTTTAAACCTATTAGTGACTTTTACCTGTGCAAAAATCTGTCTAATTCAGCTTTTTTTTTTAATTTTTTTTTACTACGTAAGGGAATAGAAAATATTAGTATGGAGATTACTATTTCTTGACAGACCCACATATAATATATTTTTAAAGCCATACTTTGGTGAATGAAAAACTTTTTTTTTTTTAGTAATTTTTTTTTTAATTCTTAAAATGACATGTCTTTGATCCTTTACAGTACAAACAGAAATAATGACCACTATTAAGTTCTGTTGTACACTCATTCACAATACGGAAGATGACTATTTGAACTGTAGCATACATAATCTGTTCATACAGTTGACTTATGGACAAATGTGTAATTTCTTTTTTTAAAGTGATATTACTTTCCTCGTTTCAATTTCTCACAAGTTTACTTATAGTCATGGTGAATTAATACATTTTAGTTTGTATTATTAAAAGTTAAGTTCAAGCAAGTGCCAGGAAATCCCCTTTAATTCCTTTCTACCACAAATATATAGCAGCGCGGATTTGTATCCATACCACAGTTAGTGCTAGCACAACCCATGGAGAAATAATTAGGCATTGAAAAGTGGTGAACTATTTATTAAGGAAGTTTCTGGATCTTTTTTTTTTTTTTTTTTTTAACCTTTCTCAACAATTTCATAGATAACAGCTGTAGATCATTTGTGTGATATTGAAACACAAACTGTGTCAGTCCAATACCTTTGGTTCTAGATGTTTTATGTGTTGGGAGGGTATATTTATAAAGTTAATGCACACTCAGAAAGTGCCCATCTTTACCCTCTTAAGATTATTTAACCATTGAATACAGAAGATCCTCCCCCCCCCCCTTTTTTTTTTTCTGTGCGATTAGGCCTCTTGTCCCCTTTTAGATGAATCAATAACTTGATAATGTTTAAAGATTTCCTATAACTGGATTAGATTGTCCAGACATACTCGCTGGCTGCTGTTTAGCCATGTTACCCACTACAATCGATTGTATTCCACATAGATCCATCTACTCTGAGTGCTCTGTCTGCAGAAGAACTGGGATGGTGACATTGCTGCAGGCAATTAGCTGCCCTGTGTTTCTGAGAAATCCCATTTGTGTTTATCCAGCCTGCGCTTTACAGGATGTGGCTATTTTCATTTGAAAAATGGAGGGAAAAAATCTTTGTTGACATCTTCTTATGACTGCCATCATATTCATCCCTGTCATACGTTATCAGTTCCTCTATTTGTAAAACGGGCGGTTATGGGGTCAGTATAATCATTCTTTGTGTGGCTTACTAGTTGGGACCCACAAATGTTTTATTTTACATCATCGTTGGATGATGAGGTATCCGTAAATATGGCAGACTGCTCTAGGATACTTCCCCATAACCATCTAGGTACGGAGCTGCTCAGAAATCCGCACATTGGTCTTTCGCAGAGTTTGAAACCTTTAGGAACCAGTCGGCCAACCGATATTTTTTGGTTTACAGATGGCAGGATCGAAACCTCCTTATGCTGGAACATAACTTTTCTGAGTGTTTTGAAGAGCGCTGTAGCAGTGGAAGAGCAAGATAATGGGGAGGGCAGGATGTAGAGGCATTCAAGAACACCGAAATCAGACGCCGGGTTGCCAATTCGCTGTATTGAAAGGCAGCATGCATTTCAAAGATTGCACTGCTTGCTGTGACATAAGTGATTTGACTCTGTCACTCTAGAAGCAGTCCAAATCATGCAAGTGAATAAAAGGTTACAATGTCAGTAGTCATTACTGTCCTATAAGTTAAAACATGGAGAAATATTTTTCTCTCCCCATTTCCTTCATATTTGATGAAGAAACCCCTTTTTAAACACCCCCCCCCCCCCCACCCAATATGTAATTAGTTTTGGGTACAATAAATGAGAGCAGAAAATACAGCTAAACACAAACGCTGCAGTGTTAGAAGAGCCTGTGTCATCAAAGGATTAAAGCATTTTTAGTTATGCTGTGTACACGATGCAATCTTTCAATTAAACAGAAGTTATTTTCTGCTGACTGTTGTAGTTTTAAAAAGTTAGAAGGGGGCACTCCTTCAGACTATGGCACTCCTGCTGTTGATGAACTACAGACCCATATTTCCCTGCATTTTGAGTGAGAGTATTATGGGATAATCTATCAGCAGTTGGAGGGTTGCAGTTTGACAACCTTACAGTAGAGGGTCACATCACAGCTGTTTAGTGACAGTGACCATTATTTCAATTCTAAATGAATAGCCAGGGCCGGGCTTAGGGGTGTGCGACCTGTGCGATCGCACAGGGCGCAACACTCCAGGGGGCGCCTGTCCGGCCATTAAAAAAAAAAAAAAAAAAAAGTTAGAAAAAAAAAAAAAGTTTAAAAAAAAAAAAAAAGCCGGTAGTGGCACTGTCTGGGGGAGATCAAAAGATCCCCCCTCACCAGCCCTCTGCTCAGCATGCTGTGCTGGGTCCGGGGAGGGGGCGGAGCTAACCGGCTCAGTGGTGTAGCTCCGCCCCCACCCTGTGAAGCAGAGCAGCGTCTGCTTCACAGGGAGCCACAGACAGCAATAGACGGTGTTGCTCGGCTCCCCATGCCTGCATTAAGCATGGGGAGCCGAGCAGCACTTTCTATTGCTGTCTGTGGCTCCCTGTGAAGCAGACGCTGCTCTGCTTCCCGGGGTGGGGGCGGAGCTACACCGCTGTGCCGGTTAGCTCCGCCCCCTCCCTTGAACCACACTTGCAGGCAGGGGGGGGCGGGGGGGGAGAGAGACAACAGGAGGTGAGAGAGGGACAGAACAGGGGGAGGGGGGAGAGAGAGGCAGAACAGGGGGAGGGGGGAGAGAGGCAGAACAGGGGGAGGGAGAGAGAGGCAGAACAGGGGGAGGGAGAGAGAGGCAGAACAGGGGGAGGGGGAGAGAGGCAGAACAGGGGGTGAGAGAAGGACAGAACAGGGGGTGAGATGCAGAACAGGGGGAGGGGGGAGAGAGAGGCAGGAGAGAGGGAGAGAGAGGCAGAACAGGGGGAGGGGGGAGAGAGGCAGAACAGGGGGTGAGAGAAGGACAGAACAGGGAGAGAGAGGCAGAATAGGGGGAAGGGGGAGAGAGAGAGACAGAACAGGGGGTGAGAGTAGGACAGAACAGGGGGTGAGAGGCAGAACAGGGGGAGGGGGGAGAGAGAGGCAGAACAGGGGGAGAGAGAGACAGAACAGGGGGAGGGGGGAGAGAGAGAGACAGAACAGGGGGAGCGGAGAGAGAGACAGAACAGGGGGAAGGGGGGGAGAGAGACAGAACAGGGGGAAGGGGGGGGAGAGAGAGACAGAACAGGGGGAAGGGGGGGGGGGAGAGAGACAGAACAGGGGGAAGGGGGGGGGGAGAGAGAGACAGAACAGGGGGAAGGGGGGGGAGAGAGAGACAGAACAGGGGGAAGGGGGGGGGAGAGAGAGACAGAACAGGGGGAAGGGGGGGGAGAGAGAGACAGAACAGGGGGAAGGGGGGGGAGAGAGAGACAGAACAGGGGGAAGGGGGGGGAGAGAGAGCCAGAACAGGGGGAAGGGGGGGGAGAGAGAGACAGAACAAGCGAGGGGGAAGAGAGAGAGACAGGAGGTGGGAGAGAGACAGAACAGGTGGGACGGGGGGGGGGAGACAGACATGGCAAGGAAGAGGAAAGGGACACATACATAGGGGGGTGAAAGACGGGGGGGGGGGGCGCCATGTGGGAAGCCCGCACAGGGCGCCGTAACACTTAAGGCCGGCCCTGTGAATAGCCTTTGCTATTACCTGATCCGTTCCTTGGCGGGTTAGACAGTGAATGCAGCATGCGTCACTATGTCATGGATCCCCCCCCCCCCCTCCTTCAATCAAAAATGAGACTTTTTGAGGAAGCCAAAGCACACGTCGACGACCCACACCAGCTCAGGACCAACCAGTTGAGAAACACTGCTTTAGATTACATTATTTCCAATCATTCTGCTTTTGTTGCCTCCTCTATGCGTCACTTTCCAGTTCAACTCTGGAGTGTTTGCATGTTCCAATTTCTTACTGTACTGTCTTTTTTTTTTTTTGCAAGGCTCAGTGTAAAAGACAAACTACACTGCCAACCCTAGCAGCAAATACAGGACTAGAACAATGAAAAGCCACTTATGTAATGTACTTTTTGGTTTTTAGAATTATTTTTTTTCCTCTCTAAAGGAAATTTATTGGCTTTTTTTCTTTTTTTTGATGAACAAATAATGGGTGTGTGGAAAGGTTAAACTTGGTAGACTACATGTTCTTTTAAATTTTTTTAAATAAACTTTTTATCTATGTAATATTACTAAACAACGCAGACAGAAAGCATGTGCCCTTGGACAGAAGGATATGACTAGCACATTTGATCTCCTTTTTATAGCTCATGAACTGGCAGCTATAAATCCGTTCTATGAAGAAAAGTTAATTTTAGGGTTTTTGATGTCCATGTGGTGGTGATGGTGATATGGGAAGTTTTGTATTCGTGGTCTATGGTTTTGTAGGTCTTTTCATAAACGTTTGACTTCCTAAACTCCCTATCCAAATGGAATTAAAAAAGGAATGTATTTGGTGACCATGAAATGCACCGGTTGGCTTCACATCTTTCTAATGCAGTCTTCTAAATGAACGCAAACCATTTTTATTTCCGCAGATCTGAGTGAGCGGAAGCTGATGAGAGGTTAAGGAAGTGCAGAATGACGGCTGTCGCAACAGACTTCGACAACATTGAGATCCAACAGCAATACAGCGATGTCAACAATCGCTGGGATGACGAATGGGACAATGAGAACAGCTCTGCTCGACTGTTCGAACGATCCCGTATCAAGGCTTTAGCAGGTACCACATATTGAAACTTAAATCGACTAGTGAATGTAAACAGGACAAACCCTAACTTTATTTGGCAACAAGAATAACTTTTTTGTGCACATTTGGAAACAGATGTAGATATGAAGTGCAGTGTTGATCTTGGTATCCAGTGACCAGGGCCTCTTGGAGATGACAATACACAGTAACCTGGTTATAGAGGGGGCTAACCATCTCTGACGTGCTAATGTCATCCAAACGTCACATGACCTCCTTAAATACCTTTAAAATATCACAAGGTAGTGAAGTAATTTGTTGAACTGGCAATTTACTTTCCAGGAGGCCTTCTGTCCAGAACAATGGCCCCAGCTGATATACAGGACCATACTGCTTATCTACACTGTTAAATCAACACAACAAGATAACCTTTGCAATTCCCCACTCCTAACTCAAATACTGGTTAAACCATTGAGGAATGCTTTTAACCCCTTCTATAACAGGGATAGAGTTACATTACCCCAGACTCAGGTGGGGCAAGTCCAAGGGGCAGGGGCGTTGCTAGGTCTCCAAAAGATCCGGGGCTAGAGCCCGTGATAGATTTGATAGAAGTGGAGTAAATAAGCTCACATGCTTAGGCAGCAAACAGACTGATATAATTGACGCCAATGAACAATAGGTATATATGTGTATATATCAGGGCTCAACAAATCCCGGGCACCAGGAAATTATACCTAGCGCCTGGTTATTGTTGTCCCTGCATGGTGCCTGCATTTTATTTATTTATTTATCCAGCGCAGTGCGAGTGACCAGTGTTTGCACTGGCTGCACAGTCTTATAGTGTCCGAGCACTGAGTGTGCTCAGCAGGGCTAGAAACAACAGCAGGGCACAGACCAGGCTAGAATGAGGTATAGGAGCCAGGAGGGGGACATATTGATAGATGAACTTTTTTTTTTAATCGTAAACAACAACAAAATTGCTGACTTGTGATCGACTGTATGTGTTTGTCTTTCTGTTACTCACTCTGTGTGTGTGTGTCTGTGACTGTGTGTGACTGACCGTATGTCTGTGTGTGACCGACTGTATGTGTCTGTATGTGTGTGTGCCTGTTTGTCTGTGACTGACTCCACAGCATTGTGAAAATGTGTAGGTATAACACAGACTCCAAAGCAATAAAACTCACAGTAATGTGCAGTGTGTGAGTATATCACACACATGATTCACATTACTGCACCATAATACACAATAAGACAATAAGGCACGCAAGAAACTCACATTACTCAGTTACACCCCCCCCCCCCCCCCCCCACACACACACACAGGGAATTGAGATGGGAATTCAGCTGAATGGGAGAATTTTTCCAACTCTGCTACTTTAGCCTTAATTTTTAAATTCTCATCTCACTTCCCTGCAATTCTCTCTCTCATGAGTAAAGTCCATAATATAATGTAAAGCAGAACATTCATTAATAATGTATGGGTTTAATACTATAAAGAGTTACATGTGATTTTTAATGCCATGTGTATGGACTTTTATTGTCATGAATATAAAGACTATATATAAAGATGAATCACTATTATTCATATTGAATGTGATAATCAGGTGTGAAAATAAAAATAATATAAGATGATAGCATTGTTTCACATTGGATTATCACATTCAATATGAATAATAGTAATTAATCACATTTTTTCCTAGCAATCTCACTGGGATTCACACTCATAACTCTGCCACTCACACTTTCACTCTCACACACTCTGCCACTCACGCTTACACTCACTCACACACACTCTTCCAAAGAATCACATTCTGCCACTCACACACATAACTCTGCCACTCACACCCACTTACACTCTGCCACTCACATACATACACATGCACACTCATAACTCTGCCACTCACACTTACACTCACACACACTTGCTCTCTTCCAAACACTCACACTCTGCCACTCACACACTCATAACTCTGCCACTTACATTCTGCCACTTACATACATACACGTGCAGACTCATACCTGCCACTCTCTCTTACACACTGCCAGATTCACATTCAAAGCTTGAGGGGCGGAGTTGCGCATGAGGGGCTGAGCCTAGTACGAGGGGGCGGAGTCTGGAGCTGTCCAGCATCCAGATTGCAGCATGCAGGGGGAGGACCGAGCATGGGGAGGCGGGGCTTAGTGTGAGGGGGCGTGGTCAGTCGCCACCCGGGGCTATGGAGGGGAGATCCGGGCTTCAGCCCCAGTAGCCCCCCCCTAGCGACGCCACTGCCAAGGGGTCAAACATAGTAGCTGGGGGACATGCAAGATGTTTGTCTAATTGCTTTTATTCTTTAAAATCATTTCTCAACTTGACACTTGTTTGATGTATAATTATATCAGGCAGTGGAGTTTATTTGTAAAACCACTAACTGTTCTGCTGAACAGTTGGCCTTTTATATTGTGTCATAATTATGTAATGTGATCTATTACATTATATTGATTCATAATAATGTACAGGTTGAGTATCCTTTATCCACAAGTCATTCAAACTGGTCAGTAATCCTCAGATTTTGATACAAGTTGCAAATTCCACACACACCTGTCAGAATACAAGCGCACAACAGTTTATTCAGTGCCCAGCCCCCTTGAGCTATAATATAGCCTTTCCACGCATGCTCAGATTCCCCCACGCCCACAGAGGATAATACAATGGCACGCGTGCAGTCCTGACGCGCCAACAGCAGGTTCCCAACAATGCCTCACATCACAGCAGAGTAATTAGTGCTGCACAGTATTTGCATTGATACTACCGTAATTCAGGTGTGCTGAGACCTTAATATACCTTTTTGGTGAAAATTATCCATTTTCCGAAATTATCTGTACCCAATCATTTTTGATAAGGGATGCTCAACCTTAAAAAGAACTAGTTCTACCCAGCTTATTGCTAGTATATTAGAACAATTCTAAAAACATTGATTTTTCTGATATAAACCACTTGATCCAGAAGTAGACCTTATTAGAACAGACAGAGCCGTGAGATTCCCTGTAGGCCTCTGACCCTCACTACTCCCTCTTCCATGACCCACTTAATCCATCATTGTTTATTGTGAGCTAAAACATATTCACACTCTGGTTATTATAAAGGAATGCATCTATACAGCTCTGCAGTCTAGTAACACAGCCTCAAAGAATCACATTATCACTTGCAAGAAAAGTTGTAATAAATTGCATTTATGTCTTGGTTAATATATAATTTTTATGGATTTGCTGAGTTATACCAGTGTATTTTTTTTCTTTACAAACTATTTTACTCTTTGTTTAGAATTATTTTGCAATACATTTTACAGCTGATTTTTTGTGTGTGTGAGATTGTATAACCCAGTTCTATAAGCCACAGCTGATCTACTTCACAAAACGATCGATCATTTCCGAAACTACATGAACTGTCTAGTTGTGGCATGTGAAAAAGCTCAATGCACTGTATAATCTGTTCTGCCCTGTGTCAGTAAATAGTGTATTCCACACAACCCAGATATGTCCGAAGTCTAGTCTCTAGCATTAACATCTCAGAGCATCAGTAGGATGTGCTGTGCATACTGCTCCAGCACTCCTAGGATGGTTTTAATGTAGATACTTGTTTGTTTATTCCTAGGTGAGGTTATTATACAAGCAATAACAACCGCAAGGAAATGGTTACACATACCACCATGGTAAAAAAAAAAAGAAGAAGAAATTGCATAATGTTTAGGGTGCGGAAACTTGTTCTTGGTTACAGTGACCTCTAATATCACAGCTCAGAATTATATCACAATTCTCTGTAAACCTCAGGAGACCAGGATGATAACTGTTTTTTAAGGTGTTTTGAAATTGGCAGTAAAATATATTTTTTAATTTTTTTTTTCTTTCTTTTTTTTGCCATGTGCCTTCAGAAGTTACAAGTTTAAAATACAATGTCACTTCTCCTATGTACGCTTAGTGTGTACCTGAAAAAATACCCGCTGGATTTGTACTCTTCTTTGGCAGGGCTGATCTGGCTGAAGGCATGCGCTGACAGCTTAGTTAGGGGTCCAGTCTATTGAGGATCTCACTGTACTAGCAGTGACCAACGGTCGGTGAGGTGACCGCTCTGCAAGCTTCACAGCGATCCAAGGTGGTCATAACAGATATACCAGGTTATCTAAAGTGCATATCATACAAAGGACAATGTAGTTTTCGCTTTTACTTCTGTGATTGAAACAGAAGTGGGAGAATTTTTTTATATTTTTTTTTTTTTTAGTGATTTTAGCTTTAAGGCTCTTCATAACTGGCATAAGAAGAGTTACATTTGCTTTGTTAAATCTCTGCAATGTGTCTTATGATTTGTATATATATTTTTTTTATATAGGCCTCTCTTTGGTTATGTGTGTAACTCTCTAGTTGTTGATATCCATAGGTTAGTAATGGCATGTCTGGTATTTGACTAATAATCCACCACACACGGCCTAAAGCCTGGCTTTTCCTTCTAGGTCTACAACTAGGCTCCAATTTACAGCTTTCCGATTTGAGACGCCTGGGTTCACTAGCTTTGCAAACATGTCACTGTTACACCCCATGTTGTGTCTATTAGTGAATCTTTCTGTGGGTTTGTTTGTAATGAAAACATTTGACAGTTTTTCTCTTGTAAGAGTAAGACTGTTACAAACTCCAACCCATAATACTAGCTGTGTCCTGTAACTTTCCTCTTCACCCAGTTCTGCAAGGCATTTTGTAATCATCTCTGCTGTAAAACCTCGAGTGTTTTCCTGCATACCATGTAAGTAGTGTTCATTGGATTTTGTGTGCAGCCAATACCACAAGTTCACATGATTGAAACCCGTGTTTAAAGCAGTTTGTTTGTCAAGGTCATCGTGGCCATCTGTATTTAACCCAGTCCTTGCCCTGTGATAAGTGAAGCAGCTGATAAGGTAGTATATGGGTAGACCCACGCATTTTGAATGCATTCCAAGGTTCTAGGTCACCCCTTCGCATTGCCATAAAGGCTCTGACCTTTGGAATACAAAGCGGCTTTTCTACTGTGATTCTCTAGCTGAAAGGTATATGAACAGGAAATACATGTAAGTATCAATCAATCCTACATCAGAAGTACACTATATGGACAAAAGTATTGGGACACACTTCTTTATGGTTGAATTCAGGTGTTTCAATCGGACCCATTGCCACAGGTGTATAAAATCCAGCACCTAGCCTTGCAGTCTGCATTTACAAACATTTGTGAAAACAATTGATTTGTTCTGAAGAGCTCAGGGAATTCCAGCATGGTACTGTGATAGGATGCCACCCTTGCAATAAGTCCGGTTATGAAATTTCATCCCTGCTAGATATTCCATGGTCAACTGTAAAGTGGTATTATTGGAAAGTGCAAGCGTTTAGAAACTGCAGCCATGAAGCGGAACACGTAAAGTCACTGCGGGGTCAGAGCGTGCTGAAGCGCCAATGCTCTGCTGATTCTATAGCTGAAGAGTGCCAGACTTCCACTGACCTTAATATCCGCACAAAAACCGTGCAAAGGGAGCCTGTAGGATGAGCTGGAATGGAGATTGCGATCTAGGCTTTTTTGGCCAGCATCAGTGCCTGACTTTTTTTTTTTTTTTAAATCATGCATCACATGACGCATTTATGTCCTGAACACTATTGGCACATAGTCATGACTTGGGTACTAGATACATTTGTGTTTAGGTTTTTTTTTTCTTGTCTGCTCTTTTCTTTCCCTACACTTAACATCCCACTGTTTATTTGTTATTCTGAATTCCTATATGGAATTTTGCCTAGACTGCCCTCGGCCCGTCAGAACTTCATGTGTAGTCCTACCTGGGTTAGGATGCTCGAAGCTATTCCGTGTTTTCAGGGCCCTGGGAACTTTACTTGATCAGTGCTAGAAAACTATTAGTAGCCAGACAGAGCAATTCATGAGCTAGCCTATGGGATTTCCACAAAGTTCTTGGTAAAGCAGCGAAAAAGGCTTGGAGACAGAGCTGGCGCTTCCTATGTCCTTTTTGTGTTCAAACCTTCACATGACCAATCGAGTGTTTTGTCAATGGAGATAAGAGCATTGCTAAATGAGGACCATGGGGAACCTGCATTTACTGTAACAATACTTTCTGGCTTGATTTAAAAAAAATAAATGGAGAATTCAAGAAACTTTTCCCAGAGATTAGAATAGAATACCTATTAGTATTGGCCCTCTGGTTTCATTGGTTATAGGACCATGTGAACAATTTTTTTTTTTCCTTTTACCCATATTGAATTTTGATTATACAAAGTGTCTCTCTAATGCTACATATGTAGCTTGGTATGATGGTATTGGCTTTGACTGCTGTATTTGCACACATTATGGAATCTTCTATATAACACATTCCGATAACTGCACATTCATTGTGTAACTAGGAATATATTTAAAAGGCAGCATATACTGTATATATTTACACTGTATAGCCAAGCATATAAATTGGTAAAATCAAAAGTTCAGGAACTACCCAGCCAGTAAGTCTATAACAGCTCAATTTCTTTTTTTTTCTTATTTGAATAAAAAGTAGCAATCCAAATCACAAATTGATAAATGCTATACCAAAGGGGACGAGGTGCTGCTCCCACTGGCTTACATTGTAATAAGGAATCTAGGGATTTGTGATAATGAAAGCTTAGATTTTACAGTTGGGGATTACTAGATCCTAACAAAGGCCTTTATTTTTTACTTTAAATGTTCTCCCAGTTATGGTTGGGGTAAGAAAATCACAAGACTGGTTGTTCACATGGGAATAAGGAAAGTTATGTTTGTAGAAGATCGGGGGGGGGGGGGGGGGGGGTGAACAAAGAGGGGAAAGGAAGGTGGAGTGGGAAGAGGATAAATAATGACCTCTGACTCCTACTGTAAATAGCTATAAAACAATGACCACACCCAGCTCACAACTGACCTATTCCAGGCAGTTTGTGTAAAATATCCCATCTGAGGGGACTATAGAAAGGACATTTTAATTTTGCTTTCTCAGATCACTTGGCAGCTGAAATCAATGTATATTTACCATTTCCTTGAACTTACTGACCCTTAAGATGATATCACGGATACCCTTTTGCCTTCCATGAATCCCTCCCCTATCACCTAGACAAAATCCAGCACTCTGTTGTGTCCTTGAAGTGTTTTTTTTTTTTTTTTTTTTTACAGTGTGTTCACATACAGCAACAGTTTCAAGTGAGATCCCATAGGGGTCATTAATGGATTAAATAATCTTCATTTATTGTAAGGTACAGGTCTCCAAACATTGATATGGTCATTCAAGGTCTAAGTGGTTTTGTAGGTTTAACGTTGGTTAACAACAGCAAGGCTAGATTAGAGCAAATAGATACCAACAAAAAATGTAAAACTTTCTTTTGTTCTTTTACCATTTGTGACCTAACCCTACCCAATGCTTTTATAAGTCTTTTTACTGAAGATGACCAGAGTAATCTTCAAAATCCCACATCCTGCCAGGAAAGACCAACACATAATCCTGACCATTTTAATGCTGCTGACAATAAACGCCACTAATTTATTAAACAAAACCCCAAAAAAACTCAAGAACAATGTTTCGTTCTTTTTAATTAGATTGAATCAAATCTAGTACAATTTCCCTTAATGCCATATTTATCCTAGCTGGAAGACTTAATTAGTTTACCTTAATTAGGGAATTCCCTGCAGGTTAATTTTAAATAAATAATCCAACACCATTACACCTTGCCTCAGAGACGTCCAGGTTTGGTAAAAGATCAGGAACTTTCTCAAACTGCAAAAAGTCCCTAAAACTCATCTCTTTTAGGAGGCTTTCTACTCATCCCTAGAATGTGCTAATTGACCGGTACCCAAGCCCAGCTATCTCTCACTTTTAGGAATAGGACGCTAACAACGCTTCCATCTAGACGCACATAACCATCCCTAATACGGTTACCTCCACCACCTTCCCTTTGACCTCTTCACTCCCGTATGTGTCTCATGTCCTCCACTCCCTCTAGATCAGTGGTTCTCAATCTGTACAACCTCAGGATGCATATAGTTTTATTTCTGGAACATATTTTTTTCCACATTGTATGTATGCACAAAAACAAAACAGGACTTCTTCACATAATTTTGAGAGTTGCCACATCAATTTTTTTTCTCCTTTAGTCCTAGAAAGGTTACTGGAAGAGAGATAAGTTGTACTATCAAAACTATGCCATGTTATATTTACATCCATGGAGCAGGTGAATGAGAAAAAAATGTTACATTGTAGTGGTGTGCTCTACTCCGCCTCCGGCATGTGATGTATGTGATTCATTTTAGCACAATGAATCCGTATTCTCTATCCCGCGCGGATAGTCTGTTATGTTGGATTTCATGTTTATTACAATCCTAAAATTCTGGCACAGTCACAGCACCATAAATGTGCAAGCTATGGTAGCTGTGTGTGCGTGAGCTACCCCAGGAAGAACTATGCATCTTAAACATTCTTTTGACAGGAACAGACAGACTCTTCCTTATGTCACTGAAAGGGGCTCTTAGTGGGCTGAATCCGGTATCTTATTATTCTCTCGGGTAGAAGGAAATGTGGGAGTTGGCTTTTGTTGTCCACATTCTCATGTCCCTGATCATAACTTGAAGAAACCATTTCCTACATCATTTCATTGAAATGTTTCCTTCTTTCGTCATTCCCAAGGCTACTAGGATTCCCCAGAGATAAACAGGATGTCTTTCTGGCCACTCCCATGTGCTCCACACATCTTTCTATTGTCTAAGAAGAAGAAATATCCCCCCCCCCCCCCCCCCACCCCCCCCCCCCCCCCATGCTTTTACCATCTAAGTCAGGGGTACTTTTTATTTCATCTGTCCTAATATTCATTCTTTTGTGAACAATTAGACATTGATGGCTTTGCCATAAACATTCTAATGCCTACTGGTACATTAGTATTGTATAAATGGGCACTTTTCATGGACCGCAAACAGGGAGTCATTAGTGTTGATAAATTTAGAATTGAAGGACGTGCATTATGGAAAGAGATATTAGGCTGCTTTCTGGTTTATGCTGAAACTGATTAGTTCAACATGTGCCCCAGATTAAAAGGGAATTGAGGTGTGTGTGTGTATGCCAGTATAATGCATAATCTGATAGCACACTTGATATCCTCATGGCAAACAAAGACAGTCAGTCCAATTCCTTAATGGGACACAAGTGGAATTTTAGTTGTTCCTATCGTGAGGATAAACTGGTGTGTATTTTTGATGGTACATGCCAGTTTATCCTCATGCTTCCATAGGAAGTCGGCAGCGGTCTGATCAGCGTCCGGCTTTCTGCTCGCTCAGAGAGCCCCTCATTTTTGCTTGGGATCAGCAGTGGGGGCCTTAACTAGGTCCCCTCTACTGATCCTATGCACAAACGAGCCCCCGCTCTGATTGTATATGCGCTTGCTGACAATGTGTGTCTCGTATGTGAGCAGATAGTAAACCCATGTGGATCTATTAAGATACACGTTGGGTTTACTTAAAAGTCCTGCACATGCTTTTTTTTTAATTATTATTATTTTTTTTAAAACACTTGCTTCCTTCAAGGAAGCAAGGGATAAAACAAAGTGCATTGTTCCTGTGAGATTGCGGCAAAACTGAAAAGCTCAAGGATCCGCATCCTTTCTGGATGTTACAGGGTATCTGGCCTGTTTACCAGTTTTAATCATGGTCTACTTAAATGACTGGTGTGAATGTGCTACAGGCTTGTGAAAGTATATCGTTCGTAGTGTTGGGTATAACAAGGCAATTTTTTACCTAACAGTGTGTGTGTGTGTGTGTATAGTATATATTCTGAAATTTAGCACCTAGTCTTAACATTATGTGCCTTTTTTAGGTGCCTCTCCAAACCGTCAAATACACAGTCCACTACATGAAGAACACTGCTAAGCTCTTAAATTGCTCCAACAACTCCATTATTTAATGCATAGATCTATACATTGCAGTACATAGTTGTTACATACATATATATATATTGTTATATATATTTTCCTGCCTGAACTCTTATTTGTTTTTTTGCATTAAGAAGAAACATTGATTTTTAGAGAAAATCCTCTTTAGCAATGAATACATGGCATACAGGGGATGCTTTTGAATAATGAAAGAGCATGCAGTCTCGCTGAGTGGATGAACGAGGTCAGAGGAGAAGGACATCTGAAGGATTCACTTGATACAGGAGAGCAACCTAAAACCAGGATAGCTATATTAACAGATGTCTGTCTCACTGTACATTTAATCAGTTTCACATCCTCAGGGCAGTTGCATCTGGAGCTTAAGGTCTCTTATTTAATAAGCATTAATGGGTGATTGGTTTTTGGCTTTCATCTACCCATATTCTTAAATATATAAAAGCTGCTGTTTTTGGATCAAAAAGATTATCACAAATTTGAACATGCATAGAAAAATAGGCAAATTTGCACCAAAAGGGAAATGATTCAAATTGCCATGACTAAGCCTTTTTATTCGGTTTATTTCCAAAGGTAAAGTTTATCCTGTACAGTTTGAATCATTCCACACCTCATATTGTGTCTGTGTTCTTCTGAGCTCTGTTCCTCTATGTTGCTCACTGCAGGATGGACACTGTGTATTTAAAAGAACTGCTAAGCCTGACTGAATTTATGCAAAAAAAGTTTCTTTAAATAGCTTTAGCACTGCTAATAACACTGCAGAAAAAGCTAACTGAGAAGATAGCGGAAATACATTTATTTTTTATTTTTTTATAGCTCCTACTTTCAGCCCTACAGGGGGCTGGGCTCATCCATACTGCAAAAAAAATATTGATTGGAAGCAACCAAAAATGGGCATCCCTGTTTCTGCTGGATAGTGCATGTGCGGCGGCAGCCATTTTGCGCATACGCTGCCAGTCACCAAAATGGTGTCATGCATGTGCGTACCACCAGTTGTGCATGTGCAAATACCCGCAAGATACTACCCGGGACTGCGCATATGAGCCTCGGAGCAAGCAGTATGGAGCAGTGGGAGCTATAAAAAAAAATATTTACTTTTTCTGCACTGTTAGCAGTGCAAACGCTATTTGAAGAAGCTTTTTTTTTTTTTTTTTTTTTTTTTTTTTACTTTTTGCAGTTGTCCTTAAAACACTTTTGGTAGACTGTGTGCTGAGCCTTGCTGCTATAGGCCATAAATTTGGAGCAATTTTGTGGTAAGAAAATCATGTTTTACATCACTGGCCACAGCATATTCACTTTTCGGTTAGTGTGCAAGCTCTTTGGTATCATTTTACACATGTATGTTATTTGAACATGCGACAAGCTTAGCACACCAACATTTTGTTTTGTTTCCCCTGCTTTCACTTTTTTTGTGAATTCAGCAGCTAGGTTGTTTAAGATTCAAAACCGAATCTGTTCTTCTTTTTTTTTTTTTTTTTTTTTAAAAGCATCGCTGTATTCTGTTTATTTAATTATTTGCCTTAATGACATTAGGAATCAGCTGGTTTATCATATACCATTTGATTTCCCAATGCAAGAGTCAAACTGTATAAAGGCCCAAAACGCCTGTCACTGTCCTGTTTGTGCATACAGACTGGAATATATGGTTTGTTGTACCCCATCCATAAATGCTGTATCCACTTATGCTGTCCCCTCACATTTCTTAAATATAGTTTACAATAAATAACATAAAAAAATTTGAATAGATGGACTTAATACAATTGGGGTAGAGATCAGGAACACTTCCACAAACAATGTGTGATTCTTTTATTTAGTTTTGGGCACAGTCTGAATTTAGATGTCCTAAAATTAGGAAGGGAACATAACTTATGGATTTACACATATGGTATGTGTTTAAGTCTTTAACTTTATAAAACAAAAATTCAAAAAACAAAAGTCAGAGCTCATTTTATTGTTTTGATCTTGTGTCTAATGAGTCAATGGATTGAATCAATTGTCCTTCGAAAATTACTTGGTGATAAAATGAGGATTTCCAAAGAATTTGGCTTTTTTGGTGCTATTATAGGTAGATCTAAATAAGAGTAAATTTTCTTCTTTATTATACTTAGTCGAATAAGGTAAAAAAAAAAAAAAAAATATATATATATATATATATATATAAAGTCGAATAAGGTATAAAAAATTATAGTCCTTTTAAGTGAATTCAACTCTAAATCTGTGCAAGCACGTTCTTCTGTAGAAAGTAGGTTTGTGTAACATAGCTTTGTGTCTTACAGCTAAAGTTGAATTGCCCTAAAATGTTTTGATATTGACAATAAACGTGGTTAACCAGTGGTGTCAACAACACTTTATACCAGTTTGTTTTGGTCTACAAAGGGCACTGTGGGGTGGGTCTGGTGGCACATGCGATAGATAGGGAGGCCCAGACATCTTTCATAGCATCCTATGAAGACCTAAAATACAGTTTTGATACGTTGAGTCCCAGGAAAAGGAAAAGTGACATTTTATATCCTGGTTTATGCACCTTTTGCTTGCTGTCATTTAATGAATAATCAAGGCTGAAATTTTGCTAATTATTGGCACACTTGTCCTAAAATGGTTAAAACCGAGTAATCTGTCAACTGGTTTGTGCAGGAAGAAGATTCTTATAGGAAAACTGTTTTATGAAAGAAACGCCGAGACTGGGAAAGAAAAGCCCCTGTTTCCCTGTTGATTTAGCATAGGAAACAGATGAAAGGAAGCGGTTTGATTGTGTGTAAGCAGGACATAATATGCTTCTTTGTAGTGTGTTTCTTTTGCACAATTACCACAATCTCTGTCTTTCAAATCTCTGCCTTTCAAATGTATTAATATATTTAGCAAATACTATTATAGGTCCACTTCAAGTAGACATAATTTTGCTTGGTTTGGTGGCAAAAGTTACATTCTACATGCTCTACATTCTTTGCGTGTTCCTATTTTTTTACACAATTGAGCATACAGAATGTTTCATCCACTAGTTTTTTATTTATTTATTTTTACAGATTCTGACCATACAGCTGTACGCTCAGAATTCTCTATGCCCAGCAATTTTCCCATTGAAAATATTGGAGGAAGCACTGAGCATGCGTGATGGGGCTGAACATTGTTACATCCCCTTGCACTTCTCTAGGAGCCATCTGAAGAGCCCCCAAGTGGTGCCAGGAGGTCCATTTTCTGATCTGTCATGTAAATTTAAATCCACTGAAATTGGCATGCAGAAGTTAACATTTACAGTGAATATTGCGAAAACTACAAGAAACCATTTATGTTGTGTCTGCTTTAATATGCGTGTTTTCCTTTTATTCTGGCCTGCACGTTTAAACAATGCAGCTGTGCAAACACAGCAGATACCCAGGTGGAACAGTCTTGTTATCAAACTACAAAACATATTGATACTTATATTGCCAAGTGTAATAGAGAATCCTCATGCAGAGTGCTCTCTAGATCCCATCTGCAGGTTTATAGTATGGACCAGGGGTTGGCAACCTTTATGGCACTCCAGATGTTGTGGACTACATTTCTTACGGCTGTAAGAGCATTATAGGAGATGTACCCACCCGTACACAAGGTTAGTGGAGAAAAAACTATTCTAATTAAAGATTAAAAGTGTTTAAAGAGTGAAAGGGAATAGAGAAATAAAGAGCGGTAGGTAAACTGGCTACTATCCCTATGGATAGTGGTATTTATTGATAAAGATGATAATCACAAGGTGATGAAGGTTTGTTTTGTGCGCTCACAGGGTATTGTCTTTCATTTCTAAAAAGAAAAATCCTAACAAACTATCTGGCATTTCTTGGATGGATTTTAGCATGTGCATCCTGAAGTCCTGTCCACAGAGTGGCTGTCAATTTATTTGGTTGTGTTTTCTCAAAGGGCGACCTGCTATCCAGGTATCAAGGTAGGTAGGCAATGCAATAGAGCAGCAGGAAATGCTAGCAGAATGCTTGGTTACATAGGGAGAGGTATTAGCAGTAGGAAGAGGGAAGTGCTCATGCCATTGTACAGAGCACTGGTGAGACCTCACTTGGAGTATTGTACGCAGTACTGGAGACTGTATCTCCAGAAGGATATTGATACTTTGGAGAGAGTTCAGAGAAGGGCTACTAAACTGGTTCATGGGTTGAAGGATAAAACTTACCAGGAAAAGTTAAAGCATCTTAACATGTATAGCTTGGAGGAAAGACGTAACAAGGGGGATATCATAGAAACATTTAAATACATAAAGGGAATCTACACAGTAAAGGAAGAGAGTATATTTAAAAGAATAAAAACTACCACAACTAGAGGACATAGTCTTAAATTAGAGGGGCAACAATTTAAAAGTAATATCAGGAAGCATTACTTTACTGAGAGGGTAGTGGATGTATGGAATAGCCTTCCAGCAGAAGTGGTAGAGGTAAACACAGTCAAGGATTTTAAGCATGCTTGGGATAGACACAAGGCTATCCTAGCTATAAGACCGGGAAAGGGGGACTAATAAAAGTACTCAAAAAAAAATAAAAATTGGGCAGACTAGATGGACCGAATGGTAAAGTGCTATTACCAGACTGTAAGTAAATCAATTCAGGTAGTCCTTTGATAATTAGGGTGATACCTTTAGTGTCATGTGGATATTGTTTTACTTTGGAATCAAGTGTTGTGGAGTTTTGTAGATAGAGTAACACTATACCTGTACACTCTCACATTATTACGCCAGTTTTCCTGACTGTTTGAGATTTGAGCTCTATGATTCCCAATTGCTTATTTTGCCTACTGGCTCTACATTCTAGTAGATTAAATTGGTCAGAGTTGTTTGTTAAACCTACTGCTTCCAAAATTTTATGTTTTTGTGTGTGTGTTTATTTTAGACATCTTCCAACTTAAAAATAAAAAAGTTAAAAATCCGCTGCAATATAATCTTGTGAGACGTTGGAAACACATTAATGCCGAGGATCTACACATTATGTGACTAATGTTTGCAAAACCAATACTTCACTAAGTCATTTATTTTAGGGGGGGCTGGAAAGATCTAGTTTTGATAATAAAATGCAATAGCCTTCAGTGAGTAAATAATGAGGGTTTTACATTCCTCAGATCATCAATTTCAAATTAGAAGAGGACACACCGTTATACAAGCAACTGATTCAGTTCTCAAAATCATAATAAAGCTAAATAGCTTTAGGGTCTTCAGCGCATGAAACCCTTGTGATTCACATGTAAACAGTGACATTAACTAAAGTCTATGGTGTGCCTAAGTCTATGGTGTGCCTTGAGAAATAAAAATATTTCTTTTTTTGATCTGGTTTCTTTTCTTGACTTAAAAATGTAATTATTTTGTCTAAAAAATAAAGAAGTCATTACTTTTCTAAAACTATTGTGAGGGATATGTATTGTTACGAAGTGGAAACATTTATTTAACCCCTTCAGGCCTGTTTTTTATTTTTTTTTTTGTGTGTGTTTTTTTCTGTTTTGATGTCTCTTTGGGAAAATATTTTACCCCTTTAGCTATGCTGTGTGTAAATAGGAGTGTTGCTTCTTAAATAAATCCATACAAAATATATATTGTTTTTGGGTTTTTTTTTTTAAAGTATATAGAACTTTCTTTAGAGACCATTTTTATCCTTGATCTTTTCTGTACTGTATTAAAATGTAATAAATAATATTGTAAAAAGGCCCCAAAAAAATCTGTGTGTAAGTGAGCGAGGAGGATTTTGACAGTCTGTGTTACACAGCACTGATCGTTTGTTGTGTTTATTTCATGTGATGAGTGTGATTGATTTTCACAGAGATCATATTAATAAATGCAAAATATAATGGTTGATCCTTGTATTATTAACTGTTAAGGCAACCAGGATAGACTTTTTTTTTTTTTTTTTACAGTTTGTAATTGTTTAAAAAAAAAAATCAGGTCAAAGTTAGAAAAAGTGTTGTTTTTTTTTTTTTTGGCATATTTTCATCATTTTATATTTTTTAAATATCATATGATTAAAATAGAGAGCCCCATTTGTCATTTAAAAAAATGATATATAATTTGTGTGGGTGTACTGAACACGAAGAAAGAAATCATAGTTAAGCAAACGTATGACAAAAATAATGGAATTCTGGTCTTCAAGGCACATCACATGCAGCATAGAACTAGTCACTAAGGGGTTAAGGACCAATAGGGTAGTTTGTGAGTATACTCCTAACTATGGTTTGTTCCTTTGTGTAGAGGGAAACCAACAAAGTGCAATAAAAATACCTGCTACAGGTGAAATACATTCCTCTGGATATGGCTTATACAAGCAAAAAGGTGTGAGCTGCCTGAATGAGAAAGTGGCACCTTTTCAGAGCAGGCTGTTGAGGCTATCCGGTGGTACCCGAGCCTCTTTTTGTTTGTGTGTGTTTTGCATTTTGGTGCTGATGATGGCAGTTGTCAGGCAAGATCCTGTACATTTTAACATGTCATTATAACAGGATGTCCCTCTTGGGGATTATGGTATGCAACACCCAGCTGTTGATATGTTACACTGCATTTTACTTTAAGGCAGACACAAGTACCTGCTGTCCTTGGGAACGGTCATTGTAAATGTCACGCAGCATTGCAACACTGTAATTTACAATTTGTACATTTGAATTGTAGCTGTAATTTTCCCCATAACATGACCTGAAAGTAGCAAGTCCTGTTTATTGAGTGCTGGAACGTTTCAGTAGATGCTAGGTACAGTGATTGGTGTGAAAAATAAAAAATAATGTAAATCCTTTTCATTTTTTGGTGGCAAGATATCCAAACAAAGGGTTCTTAATTATGTTTTGTTATAAATCACCAGGGAAATTGAAATGTACTGTATTTGCTTGAAAATAACATGGTTTTTTTTTTTTCAGAGCAAATGCTTTGACAAAGACCCCATCAACCTTTCATATTCAAGGTCGTCTTGTAATCAGACCTCAAGTAGAGTTCTGATTACAAGACTAGGATCCAGGACCACAGAGCTGCAGAGTGCTGGATCCTCCTTGCATGCAGACATCCTGCAATGCTGCCCGGCACTTCTATGACGGAACGCCGGGATCACTTGACCTCGCAATGTTCAATCATAGAAGCCCGGCAGAACTGTCTGGCAGCATCGGAGCGTGCATGGGGCAGACATTCACTGGCTGCCCCCACTAGACACAATGAAGTCTGGGACAGGTTGGGGTGGCATATTGCAAAGTCTGGGCGGAAGATTGGCAAATAAATAGAATTAAAAACAAGAAATGCTTTTTAAAAAAAATGAAACATGAATTAATATTGATAAGTAAAACTTTTTTTTCCCCTTTTATTCAGGCTTTTTCTTTTTTCCTAAATGAATAACCAAAGTTTTGGGTTTTGTCTTATAATCAAGGTCGTCTTATAGTTATGTGAGTACAATTTGGAAATGTAGTTCCCATGCTCAAGCCAGATCTTTGTGGCAGCACCTTAGAGCAGATTACTTTGGGAAGCTTCATTCCACGGATTTTGGTAATGTAGAACATTTATAAAACTGGAGCTGCCAAAATGATCTGTTAACCGAAAATATCAGTTATACACAATGCTGCTGGTCCCAACCATTTTGAATAAGTGCTACCCAACCTGTAATTTTGAAAATGAACATAAAGTATAAAAGTAAACGTGGTAATACACTGCTCTGCCCTATAGTAGAGCAGACATAGGGATTGCCAGAGTTTGTTTGCTTGTGGCAGGAAGCATGGCTGTGTAATGGCGTATGATTCAGGAGTTCACGGCTGCAATCCCCCTTTGAAGTGCCAAGTTTTAACTGCCTGATTGAGTCACTGACCACATTGTGACAATATTTACTTTACTTTTCATACGGGATATGGAGAACAGAAGAATGCTAAAGTATTTTTACAATAATGTGTATAAACACATTATTGTAAAAATACTTAAGCTTTCTTCTGTTGTAGGAAAATTCTGAATTTATTTGTGGGCGTGTTTGCCAGGTTGGGCAACTTATGGCTTCCTGGTTGTGATTGGATGAGAAACGAGTTGGTCTCGGGCAGACCTCATTTTAGAGAGATCAGCTAGAGGGGTCAGTAGGCCTGGCTAGAATTTCTGTCACTTATTCTAGATATGTCGGTGCTGCTTTATAAGCTATGTTATGTTTGCTTAGTTGCCCACACAGCCAGAATCCTGGACCCCTAGAGAGGGAAGCAGAACGGAGAGAAAGGGTGGGGAAGAAGTTTTCAAATTAGCTAGAGAGAACATCACCGACAGGCACCTAAATGTGTAGAATAAAACTAGCAACTCTCCTGGTTCCAGTAATAGTTGTTTTTGTTTTTTATCAAACCAAAGATAGGAGTTACAATTTCTGATTAAGTTACTCTGTAGTCCATAATCATACCCATAATTACAAAATCAATGGGTGGTGGATCTATAAGCTCGTCTTCACACATGGGCACACCTTTAACCCATGTTTTGCTGTTGCCTGATATCGACTTGGGTGCTTATGGGCTTAAATTGAGCAGTTCTACCTGAATGGCTGTCTGAGAGTAGCAATGGCTGCAGGTTACTAATCTGAAATTTTGAAACCAGCTGATGGTATAGTTTATTTGGCACAGAGATTTCATGGGACGTCAAGGTTTTGGTTTCTCTACATATACAAATCCTCTCTCTGGATCCCTAGGGGAAAGTTACATTTACCAGTAACTTGAAGGACAACTGTAAAAAAATTTATGTTCTGTTTAATTGATATATTGACACAAGTTCAGGCATTTTAAATAGAAATGCTTTAATGAAGAATATAAATAAAGTTGTTTTCTCAGCCCTCTACTTGTATAGCTCTATTGGGGCTCTTCCTTTATCTGACCCAACATTCTAAACATGTCCACCCTCTGATAGAGCTATACAGAGCAATGAGTGCTCAATAAAGTGCCCTTTCATTAAAATATGTCTAGTTAAAATGCCTACACTTGATACAATCTTTCAGTTAAACAGAACTTCATTTTTTGCCAACAGTTTTCCTTTTAAGAAACTGTGGCAAGATGGTGGAGAAGAAATGTGTATATAAAAAAAAAAAAAAAAACCCTAGAAACTCTGCATTTCATTGCATTGTTTTATTTTTGCTTGTGTAAGCCCATTGGCAGATATGTATTTACTTCTTAATGACCTTTCCACGCTGTCATCACAATCTGCTCCTTGCAGAGGCCCTGTGTCAGCCTGGAGTGTCCTACACATTTAACATCAGCAGCTTTCTAGAGCCCAGCTTTCACGAAGTCACTTCTACAGTCCTTGTTATAACAGGGCATTTAAAGAGCTGAATGTAAGGTTGTCGGTTTATTGCTATGCCAAAAGACAGGTACATCTAAGAGTTTATTTGTTTACATTCCTACCCCCCACCCCCCCTGTGTGCAAGGTCCTTGGATATCTCAGGTGTAATGTACACCATAATTTGCAGCTTCTAACAGATCTGTCCTTCTGCAGGTGTGTTATCCTTCACGCAATACTGTAGAGACATTTCACAAGCAATGTGCTTTTTATTAACAGATTATAATACCTGGAATATTTAGAGAGGAGCTGAAATAATACTTTAGGAATTAAGGCAATAATGACCCCTTTTCCTTTGTCATACAGTTTGGCTATATGCTCCGGTCAAGCACTTCTTGGTTTTCAGCTACCAATGTTATTTAATGTTTAATAAAACTACTAGGGAAAAAAAGATATCACTGATGCAGAATTTTGACTTTAGGATGTCTACAATTGACTGAAAAAGCTTTCAGTCCTATCCATATACCTATCTGCACAAGTGACTTTGTCAGTCTGTCGGAGTCTTTGAGCGACTTTTTTTTTTTTTTTTTTAAATACAAAATCACTAAAACTTGATAAAAACATTTCATCTCCCAAACTAAAGAATGCATTGTGCAGGGACAAGCCTCCTGCTAGAGAAGGGAAGCTCACCAAATTTTGGCCACGCACAGTGTATAGAGTGAGTGAATATTGTGTTCATCTCTCCTCTTAGTGAGGTTTGTTTTCTGTAGGTTTCCTCTGTGTCAGAATTCCAGCTGGCAGTTTTCTTACACCTGAAGAAGAAAAATGCAGTTAAATGCGTAAAACAACCAACAAAATAACATAATGTTCACAAGTATACTTCTTGGGAAGTACTTGGTAAAATTCATGTATACTGTCAGACCGCTTGCGTGTTTTTTCCTACTCTCTTTATATGAGCAGTAAGGGGAGTTCTTTAGATTTCCAAGTCTCTCCATGGAGACTGCTTTAGGGCAATGTAACTCTGAAGCCAGCCGGATTAGCAAAAATTAAAATAAATCAGAATTTCCTAAACCCACCATTCCCTCCCTATTGACCTCACTAGTTAAAGCCGGTTTTCTCTTCGCTTCATAGCGCAGTGCTAAATTTATAATCTGTTTAATAGATGAGAGATGGAGTCACACAGCTGGTTCACCTCACAGGAAGTAGTCCTCTTGCTGCCCAGTAGATAGTTCTGAAGATGTGATTTCTAAGGTGTTGATTAAGACACGCTCATGTTTGAGATTTGTTGTCACCACAGCTCTACACTGCTGGAATGAAGAGCAGGCAAACATAGACACATTGCCAGTGTACGACACAGGTTCACTTAAAGGGTAGGTTCATCACTAGTATCCAACTGTGACAGACATGTTTATGAGATTAACAATGGTTGTTGGCTCCTGCTGCTTGCAAGCACATGAATGGCTCTTCTGTTTACCTATTTATACATATCCATGTGCAAAAAAAAAAAATGCTTTTTAAAGCACACAATTCTGGGCCAAAGCTTCTTCTAAAAATGGAGCAACCAACAGGAATTTTGTCTCAAAATTGCTCATATACCCCAGTTTGTGTATTTACTTGTGGTGCCGAAGGACTTTATCATTGTTACACATGTCCCTGTACAGTTAAGTTCTTTACATATGTTTAACCCTTACTCTTTAGTATCAATGGTGACTATAATCTGATAATACTTGGCTGCACTACATATGTTAGTTTTAGGGGTCTGGTTTGTTTGTACAAGCTGTAATTATAAACAAATGACTAGAATACCATACATTCCGCCATTAAAGTGGGATAAATCATGGACTTGATGGTTATGTGGAGTCTAATTGTGGGTTATTTTTATGAAGGTCCGTTCTGATCCACTTTTATAACTTTGCCCCAAAATTTAACTTTATCAATAACCATGATTGTATTTTATTAATTTGGAGTGGCACAGACCCCTGGACAGCCCACTCATCTTTATATAAGGAACAATTGCTCAGATATTTCTATGATACAGTAGGTAAAAGACAATATAATTTATTTTTGTCATGTTACATGTTGAAACTGGTTGGCCTACTTTCTGGACTCCACACGCCAGACTTCTCCTTTGCAGCTGTAAAAGTGGACTTTTAACCTAAACACATTTTTATACTGTTCTTTGGCAGTTTTATTTACTGGTAATGTTAGTTTGTCTTCACAGACCTTGTTTGGCCTTAGACTGTTATATATTAGACATTTCATTGTTATTGTGTGTGGCTTGTGTGATAATGATCCTTTAAACCATTAGTTAATGACATGCCTCCATTCCAAGGTTGATGGCTGTGTGTACACTGTATTGCCCTTTTTACTACATCTTTGTCTCCCTTATCGGTGGTTAGTATCAGGGTGTGAAGCTGCCATGGAAACGATTGTTTGCAGAGGGTGGAGTTTTGGATTCCTGGGACTTGGTGTCACCACAATAGGTGCTCAGTTGTGGTATTGGTTCCTTTTATATAGGTGTTAGTTGATAAAGGGGACTGGTGCTGTACCTCTTTTACACAGGATCCTGGAATGTTTGTTTCTCAATTGTAATTTACTAGAGAAGCAATTGCCAAAGTGGTATAATTCCCTTCAAAATAGACCAAATATTCTCTCTAACCCAGGGCTTGACAAATTGATCTGAGTTTTAGGAGCCAGCTAAAAAATATGGAGTCAGACAACGGCACATAAACACAAACGCACAGAGACACACAGCCTGTCACATATACATACAGAATAAAGGATCATATATACACACAAACACATCCAGTCACACACATATATACACACAAACACATCCAGTCACTCACATATATACACACAAACACATCCAGTCACTCACACATATACACACAAAACAGCAGGTTTTGGGTTATTCTTAAAGAGAGAAAAAAAAAAAAGTTCACCTATCAATGTCCCCCCTCCCTGCTGTTACACCTCAATGCTTGGAAGGGGGGGTGTTCCATTGCAGCCCGGTGGCACAGAGCAGCTTCCCTGCTATCCTCCCAGGTGATCAGCACTATAACCCGGTGAGCGAGGGGGCGGAGCAGGAAGACTGTGCAGCCGGTGCACTCACTCTGCTCCCTCGCGCACCGCTACTGGAATTAAGAGAAGAAAAAACGATCCCATTGCCGAGGACACCACGCAGGGCTGGTGATACCCGGGCGCCAGGTCTGATTTCCTGTTCGCCATGGCGATTTGTCGAGCCCTGCTCTAACCAACATTACAAACCTACAGTACCCAGGTTTCTTAAAACATTATCTTTACATGATATGAAGGACTTAAATGCATGAGGTTTCATTACTTTCTAGAGTTTTATATTAACCTTTTTATAATGTGTATGCTAATGCTTTCCACTTCAGGAATGTAAGATGCAAACCAGTGTTCAATATCCTGCTTGTTTTTAGGAAATACGGCAAGTGTTGCCATGTGGTTGTTGTTTTTTTAATCAGGCCTGCTAATAAGAGAGAGAATGTTGTCTGTGTGCTGCAGGTCACCCAATACAGAGTGATAGCTGTAGTGGTATGGCAACCCATAATCACACGGTGCTGTTTAATTAGTGTGAGTGCATATGTCAGACTGACATGTTTGATCATTCAAACCCCACTCTCCAGGGCTTGAAAATATTTGTAGCCTGTAGGAGTCAAACAGACCAACACAAGATGTTAGTCCAGGGGTTGGGAGTACATTGTGTCTTTTTTTTTTTTTTTTTAACTTATAATTTATAACATTGCTATTTCCAAACCATTTCTTTTCACAATGACTGATACTGTAGATTACTTCAGTTGTGTAATTAGTTCCTCCCTGGCCCATGATTGATGTAGGACGGGGAGAGCCTAAAGCTGTGGAAGTCACTATTTTATTAAGAGTGGAAATATTCAGACCATAAACTTTTTGCGGTAAAAACCCCCTTTGTCAATGTGTTCTGCCCTCGTAGGGCAAATGCTGCTGAGAAGAAGCTGCAGTAACATTTCATTGTTTCCTCACAGGAGAGCGTTGTCTCTTTATTGCAGGGCTCCACAAACCCTGGGGCGCCAGGCTGCCCAGGATCTCAGACCTGGTGTCCGGGTATCGCGAGCCCCGCATGGAGCACTCGCTGCTGGGATCATTAAGAAAATAAAACTTTTATCCTCCGGCGCACGAGGGAGCACAGCATAGACTTCCTGCTCCGCCCCCTCGCGCTGCAGTGCCAGAGTGCAGGGCTGGAAGCAACAAATATCTGTGCCTTTGTAAGAGGCACAGACCAACATGGACTGAAAATGCCCCCTTCCCTGCAGTGAGGTATAGCATCAGGCAGGGGGGACACGATGGATAAAAAACAAAACAGCTTAAGATAAAAGAAAACCGCTCCCTTGTGCGACTTACTGTGTGTGTGATTATGTGTGTGCCGTTTTCTGGCTCCTAGATTTTTTTTCCTGGCTCCTAAGTCAGTTAAGTTTGTCAAGCCCTGCTTTATTGTAAGTAGTTCCATGTCACTGATCACTAGTCAAGGTGCAATGTGGGTATGGTCACATGAGTGGGGACCTGCGCCCTCCCTTCAGCATGCTTGTCATTCCTGAAATAAACCATGTACTGAGCCCATGGTATGAACATCAGGCTTGGTCTGTCCTGTAGCCTCAAGGTGCAGAACTTCAGACTGTTTACTATACACTTGGATTCTCTTCACAATGACCGCTAATGATTAGGGGTCGGCCTGGTATGTTGGCTAATTCTATCCGTTGTAGCGCCAACCACTTCAACCAATCGCTGCAAGAAAACAAACTGTATTCACTGCTGACAGGAGCCCTACATTTAATATGCGATGAACCTCACATAGTGTGCACCCATTACTTGCAAATAATGAAATCCATTTGCATTTTTAAAGCTAAATATGTCTTGCTGGGATTTCTCCGAACCTCTTTCAATAACCTACGCAAAGCATTAAATGACTATCTCCATCTAACTCTATATTGTGTGCTTCCCATGGACATGCTGAAGTGAATTTATCATCCATGCACACCGTACCGGCGTACCCATACAGCTAGCATTTAAAGGTGACAGTGCTAGCATACCCATGGTGCACTGGTCAGTGTGCCATAATGCACTGCATCCAAGCCATTAGGGGTGTGTGCACAGCACATGTCTCTATAGGCCAACACATGTAGGGGTTCAGAAAGTAATTTTATATATCTAGGAAGTGTGCAACTTACTGTGTGACATGCACAATGTCATACAGCGAACTAGACGTTCTCAATTCAGGAATGTGTGCATTTAAAATATACAATTAATGTGTATATTTATATAATGGTAAATGCTATTGTACCTGTTTAAACCTTGGCGTAACAGGTTGAAGTGCTTTTGAGTAAAGCTGTATATAGAAAGTAGCTGTCATTAAAACCTGATTTCAGCAGCTGCGGTCAGGTTTGCCAGTTGTGGATCATTGTGGTCAGTTTACTAAATTCCTTTCATTTTATTTTGTAGCCCCTAATTTCTGAGAAAATATACATCTCAATATAAACGTCTCAAGTTTAAATGTAAAAATAAAATCTATACAAACATTGAGCATAATGTATCTGTCCATGAGTAAAATAAACATACACTGCACAATAAATCTGACATACATTTACTACATCCAAAGAATCTGCTGCGTAGTTTGTACATACAGTAACTGTAACCTTTCTGGATAATTTGTATACATTGTATGTTCTGCCAATTGCCTATGCTGTGTTCTGCAGGCACACACTCATTAGCAGTATTGTGTGATCACACATTACTGTAGGGAGCCGGGCTTGTAACAAAGCTTTCACTGATACAATGCATCACTAATAAAATGCTCTGCACAACTGTGTACCAGCTATTGATCTGAGTATAGCAATAAGGTGAAATCCTGCACTCTTTTCCATTTGATGGTAATCGGACACTTTTCCGTTACATGAGGCTCTTAAACAAAAGATTGTAATTCCAGGAGCTTTGCTCAGGAGCATACCATCTGTGTGTGTCTGAGAAATCCCACTAGAAGAGCCCTGGCTGTCTTCAGAGCTAAAATCTGGGAATGTTAAAGGGTTATAGCAGCAGATCTTCTTTTGTTTAACGGTGTCCTCATACTCTGCATTTCTCCACTTTTCCTGTTCTTCGTGCTGCCTCCTACCCCTCTGTGAGCTTGCAGCTTGGTACAGCCTCCGTTTCCTTTACAATGTCTTATGCTAATCAAGTGACATCACCACTAAATACACAGAGTGGCTACTGATTAAATTACAAGCCAGGAAGGTTTCAGGAGGTGTGTTTCTCCTGCAGGGGTTTTTGTAAAGAGTGCAAACTCTCATGCTGCCACAAATCCATCCAGCATGCTGTACAGACATTCTGCCTGCTAGACCAGCTCTGTAATCCTTCCCCCACTTTTGGATATGATTCTTCGTATAGGCAGCTTGGCTCATGGTTGAATCCTAACAGAGCTTGCCATTAACGTGCACTGGACCTATTATTTATCCAAAGCCTCTCAGCCTTGTGCTTTCACCGAGCCACTCTTGTGAAGGGGATTGTAAACTGCCTGGATTTATGTTGGAACGTTGTGCATTGTCCTACATTGCAGTGTGTTGCTACATTTGTTTGTTAAATGGAATTACAGAGAACCTCTAGCATACCAGGGCCATTATCCCCGGGATATACAGCCGCCCAGGTACCTTTCAATTACAACCAGCTGGAGGGTAGATTCAAGCAGTTACAAGGTAAGTGGAGCTGTATGCAGTGCATGTTTGTCTGCCCTGTTGCCACGATATGAGGATTGAAAGCTGATCTTGAAGGTAGTGTAAATAATGTAGGAAAAGCATTGAAAGGTAATAGTGTCCAAATAGTGCCCTGGCCTCTTGTCACCACCTTTAACCTCCTAATATGTATTTATAGTACAAAACTCATGCCATGGGACACATCCAGGTCATGGCAGTGCCACATGAAGGAAGGGTCACATTTGATACACATGGCATGGGCTGATGTCTATTACACCCCCATGTTGTGGAATGAGTGAACAAGACATTTTGGAACAATGGATGGAGGAGGAGTGGTCCTCTGTCTGGAATCCCGCTACTGATTACTTAACCCTGTGCATGCCTGAGGGTAGTACTATGCTTTAGAAGCAGTAGGCACCTAACCATTGTGGTGCTTGGAGCTGTGGCCAGTGAGGGCAGCCATTGAAAAGCAAAGCTTTACCACTTTGACAGTTGCCATATTGGCCTCTCCATTTTTTTTTTTTTAAATTTCACAATGTTATATTTGTATATATTTTGCTAGCTAAATTATTGTGTATGCAAGCTATATTTTAGTAACAAACACCATTAACATTTAATTGCAGTGATAACAGTGTGTCCATTGTTTGATACAGTAAATAGTATTACAAAACCACACTCTTGGGATGGAGGGAGAGGGTGGCACGTGCTTTATATATTAACTGGTAACGTGAGGTTAACAGGAGTTGCTAATCCTGAGCTAAAATAACCAATGTTGGAAAAACCCTGCAACTTTTGGTAGAAGTTTTACAGTTCACTGTTTAATGACTAAACGTTAATGATAATGGTGGGAACCATATTCTAGTTACATTTGGCAATTCCTGAATAATACTGCATTAGACCTGTCTTTTCCTTTTAAATAGTACATTTATATTCCATATATAATGGGTGGGTGATTTGTTAGTATAGCTTCTTTTGTAGTGTTTTCACCTGCATTGACAAGCCTACATTTCCAGCACCTTACAGGATGTTATAGGTTATTAGTTCTATGTAATAAACACAGCCAGTGACTGACTATTTGGGTTCATTGATATAAAATGTATATGGAGCGGTTTGTGTATATATAATATATTACACTACTAACACATAATTGGAGAGATATTGAGAGTGTGTGTGTGTGTGTGTGTATGTATGTATGTATATATATATGTATATATATATAAAAACTAAAATGTATAGTATGGGCAGGGAGTAGTGTATAAGTTGATTAATCTGTTCAATACAATGACAGAGCATCTTGCTTGGCACACCCTCAGAGCACTTAGACCATCTCATACTGAAAGTCATATAACATGGTGTGACATCCTGCGTTTGTAATGCTGTTCAAAGACCTGCTTCTCAGGGTTGGTCTCTGTAACAGCAGGATTTTTTGATATGCAGATTGTATGCCTTTTGGCTGAGGGATGTAAGACGAGCAGTTGGCATTTTGGAAGATGCTGTGTATGATTTTCTCTCCTATAGGTTGAAACATAGATGAGCAGATGGAACATTGCGTTTGAGGTTTTGTGAGGATTTTTTGTTGGTTACAGACTTAAACAGAGCATTTTATAGCTAGATTGTGTGAAGCCTGGACCATGCAACATAAATCACCAATGTGTCAGCTCTCATTCCAGCAACTGACTTGGGAGAAAGGCTAATGAAAAGCAGGAGAATTTATCAGAGGGTGTGGGGAGGAGTTTCACAACAAAAGCCTGATTATTCTCCCCCGGCAGGAAAATCACTTGGGGGGCTGCTAGAGCGCAACGGATTGTGATCTTGTCAAGGGTGGGGTTTAAATACAGGAAACGTTCTCGGGCAAACTAAAGGGCTCTTGTTGTCTGACATCAACATGGAAGAGTGGAGATTCTTTATACAGCTCTAGCATGGCACAGAGGAATTCCAGAACTCATCCTTGCTTTAATTATCCAATGGGGGGGTCAATGCTCTGCTCTGTATTGCAGGCCACATAGTAAACCCAGCATCCCATCACCCACGATACATTTCACTCCATTACATGTCTTTGCTCTCGACGTGTTAACTAATATCCTACCTGTGCAGTGTGTAATATTTGAAGTATACATGTACTGACACACGGCCCAATTTTAAAGTAAGCCCATTTAAATGGTTGCTTTAAAACATTAGCATAATTGGACAAGCTAACTGCGCCTATTAAATTGCTTAAGTTCAACACCTAGTCCACTTGTGAATGTCTACAGTGATAGGGCCCCAGGTTGATTATGTTTCTTTGTTTGTTCTAAATACCATTGCTATGGTTGCAGTTGTGCTCAGTTAGTTTACAGGTGCATTTAGATCACTTAATTATTAGCTTCTGTGTATAGTGGTCATATGATAAGACCACACTATCATGGATAATTATTATAAATGTACAGTCCTCCAGCACAAAAGTTTCATTGTATAGAACAGGGCTTGACAAATAGCATAAACCAGACAGCCAAGGCTCCTCAAATTGTTGCTGCTTTCTACTACATTTTTCAATTCAATGTTCAATGTTTTACATAGAACTGTAAGAAAGTTCCACCTCCATAGCTCCTAAGTTTTAGTGGGGTGGATCCTGAATTTGGGGTGTTTGGCGTCTACAAATATCAAGCCCTGAAAAATAAATAAAAAGCTTATTTTTATTAATCCTATAAATATAGATATACTGATCCTGCTTGAGCTAATTGTGAAAAGTTCTTAACTAGTAGAACCTGTCTAAACAATATACCATCCAAGGGAAATTTTGATATAGAAGAATAATGCAAACATTTTATAATGGACTAAATGTTTGTCTGGTCTAGTGGTTGACCTTTGATAGTCCAGCTGCTGGGGATTAAATTCCCATAATGCTTTCCTATAGTGCTAAAGGTTAGCCAGCTGTTAAAATGAGGGACTATATAGATATGAATGCATGAAACCAGGCAGCATGTTATTTATTGTGGAAGCCTCTTAAAGTTACAAAATGATTCTGTAAATACAAATAGCATGCGTTGTAATAAACATTGGGTTTAAAACCCTCCGACCACATTTGCACATTTGCAGTCCTTCTGGTTAAGAAAGCCAAATTGATTTGTCAGACTGGCTCCTACGGTTTACAAATATGTGTCCACAACAGATAAGTGCTATTAAAAATCCTGGCATACTGACTTTATTAAGCACCACAAAATTCCACTGTGTTGAATATAATGTGAATATACAGGTGATGCACAAGGTAAAACATGCACCTATATGTATATAACAATAAAAGGGGATTAAGTATCCTGCTGTTATAAAAATAATGGTTTTCATGAACAGACACAAACACCTTTTATACATTTAACATCGTATCCTCTGAGCATACATGCAGTAAAAGTACATCCATTATTATACATTTTTGCTTTCAGATGTTTGTTGCACAGTTTGGAATCACACCTGAGACATGAATAACATTACAAATCAGAGGCTACTAGTATTTATATTTCACTTATCTCTTTGACCATTGTTTCTCCTGTTTATGACATCATTTCTCATTGATAATTAATTTGCATATCAAGCCACATAAGCAGGAGACGAGACCTTTTTAAAACATACATTTATCTTCTTTTCTGGATTTGCATGCTATTTTTCTAACATTTATTCCCCAAGTTCACAGTACAAGCAATGATTAGGTAGAGCACCTTTTATGATTGGAACATGAGAGCCTTGCGTGTTAAACCTAGAGAAGGTGCCCGCCATTAATTAACTGGTACTCCCTCTTCAAAAATGCAGTGTACATTTATACAGCCGAAAATGGCTGCTTTGGCCATCCTATCTCTGGCTCACATTGTGGGAGATGGTTGTAGAAATGAGGGATCACTTGTGCACATGATAAAGTTGTATAGGAAAGGTGTCTTAAAACCCATGAGGAAACTAGTTCCTCCTCTTAGATTCCCCTGTGCATTGATGATGAACTTTGTGTGGACTGACTTGGAGCTGTGTAAATAAGTCACCAGTTTTATCAGGTCTCCAAGGTGATGTGATTGCTGTACATATAGCACTGTTTGACTGTATTGCTGATATAGATATGTATAGCATGTGAATTGAACTAAATGTCTGGTTCACAGTGCAACTGCTGATTCTGCAAAGGCAATGAACGATATGGTAAGGATCATTTTAGATTAGAAATTGAACATATACCGTATACAATGTAATAGCTGCCTTTTTAGAAACGCACAATTAAAATTCCCTCTGAACCTTCTCCATGAATGGTTCCATGTGGCATGAACCCTGCAGAGCATTGTCACTGACCACTTACACCAGGGGTCCTCAAACTTTTTAAACAGTGGGCCAGTTCACTGTCCCTCAGACCGTTGGAGGGCCGGACTATAGTAAAAACAAAAACTATGAACAAATTCCTATGCACACAGCATATATCTTATTTTGAAGTGAAGAAACAAAACGGGAACAAATACAATATTTAAAATGAAGTAAAGTTAAATCAACAAACTTACCAGTATTTCAATGGGAATAGTGTGCCAGTCAGATGCCCAGGGACATTATGCCAGTCAGAGTCCAGTAATATTATGCCATTCAGAGCCCAGTAATATTATGCCATTCAGAGCCCAGGAATATTATGCCAGTCAGAGCCCAGGAATATTATGCCAGTCAGAGCCCAGGAATATTATGCCAGTCAGAGCCCAGGAATATTATGCCAGTCAGAGCCCAGGAATATTATGCCAGTCAGAGCCCAGGAATATTATGCCAGTCAGAGCCCAGGAATATTATGCCAGTCAGAGCCCAGGAATATTATGCCAGTCAGAGCCCAGGAATATTATGCCAGTCAGAGCCCAGGAATATTATGCCAGTCAGAGCCCAGGAATATTATGCCAGTTAGATTCCCAGGAATAGTGTGCCAGTCAGATGCCCAGGAATAGTGTGCCAGTCAGATGCCCAGGAATAGTGTGCCAGTCAGATGCCCAGGAATAGTGTGCCAGTCAGATGCCCAGGAATAGTGTGCCAGTCAGATGCCCAGGAATAGTGTGCCAGTCAGATGCCCAGGAATATTATGCCAGTCAGATGCCCAGGAATAGTGTGCCAGTCAGATGCCCAGGAATATTATGCCAGTCAGATGCTCAGGAATAGTGTGCCTGTCAGATGCCCAGGAATATTATGCCATTCAGATGCCCAGGAATAGTATGCCATTCAGATGCCCAGGAATAGTATGCCATTCAGATGCCCAGGAATAGTATGCCAGTCAGATGCCCAGGAATAGTATGCCAGTCAGATGCCCAGGAATAGTGTGCCAGTCAGATGCCCAGGAATAGTATGCCAGTCAGATGCCCAGGAATAGTGTGCCAGTCAGATGCCCAGGAATAGTGTGCCAGTCAGATGCCCAGGAATAGTGTGCCAGTCAGATGCCCAGGAATAGTGTGCCAGTCAGATGCCCAGGAATATTATGCCAGTCAGATGCCCAGGAATAGTGTGCCTGTCAGATGCCCAGGAATATTATGCCAGTCAGATGCCCAGGAATATTATGCCAGTCAGATGCCCAGGAATAGTATGCCAGTCAGATGCCCAGGAATAGTGTGCCTGTCAGATGCCCAGGAATAGTGTGCCTGTCAGATGCCCAGGAATATTATGCCATTCAGATGCCCAGGAATAGTGTGCCAGTCAGATGCCAAGGAATATTATGCCAGTCAGATGCCCAGGAATAGTATGCCAGTCAGATGCCCAGGAATAGTGTGCCAGTAAGAGCCCAGGAATAGTGTGCCAGTCAGATGCCCAGGAATAGTGTGCCAGTCAGATGCCCAGGAATATTATGCCATTCATATGTCCAGGAATATTATGCCATTCATATGTCCAGGAATATTATGCCATTCAGATGCCCAGGAATAGTGTGCCAGTCAGATGCCCAGTAATAGTATGCCAGTCAGATGCCCAGGAATATTATGCCAGTAAGAGCCCAGGAATATTATGCCAGTAAGAGCCCAGGAATATTATGCCAGTCAGATGCCCAGGAATAGAGTGCCAGTCAGATGCCCAGGAATATTATGCCAGTCACAGCTCAAGAAAATTATGCCAGTCAGATGCCCAGGAATATAATGCCAGTCAGAGCCCAAGAAAATTATGCCAGTCAGATGCCCAGGAATAGTACAGTGCTCGTTATACCTCCCCCCCCCCCCCCCCCCTTCCCTATCACTTACCTCCAGCTGCCGTGTCCCCGGGCCGGACGTCTCGCGCAGTGTTCCCTCCTCCCTGCACGGAGGAGGGAAACAGTTACCGGGTCCGGATGTGACGAAACGTCACATCCGGTCGCGGTGATTTTTTTTTTTTCCGTTTTCCTGCAGCCGCATCTTCTGCGGCTGCAAGAAAGAAAAAAAAAGGTAAACAGCGGGGAGCGGCCGTAGTTTGAGGACCCCTGACTTACACTGTTATAATATTAATATGTCTGTATTTAACACAACTGCCTGGAAACTTTAAGTGGGGTGAGCAAAGCTTTGTGATCAGTAATGTAGCTGCAGCTAACACTTTGGGCCACTTGCTTCACTTATCATAACTTTAATCTCCATAATACCGCTCTTCTTCTAAGTATTCCTTTATGCTTTCCGTGTCTTTGGCTTATCCGCCTCGGCAGTGTTTAATTCTCCAGGTGACTGCACTTTCCTTTCTCCCTCCCTCTATAAAGGAAACTTCAAGACTTCCTTTGGAATCCAGTATCACCTGTACACTGACTGTAGAGCCATCTTTCTTCCATTAACCTCTCTGCTTCGCTCTTGGATCAGGTCACGGTTTCTTCTAAGCCTCTAGCACTGGTCTAGACAGATTTCTAGGCTGTAGGATTAACAGAAATGGTACTTCCATAGAGACTGTTGCAGCTGTAGGGATTTTAGGCAATTTTTGTCAAGTCTTACTCTCATTGAATGTCTGCCTCACTTTATAAAAGTGTTTGTTCTCTTTAAGACAGAACATATTCTCCTTGTATCCCTCTCCGGCTAATATTATTTTTGAACTTGTATTTGGGCTTTCTCACGGTCGGTAGTACAAGCATTACTTACATGAGTATACCACTCTGCCATCCCAGCTACTTTGGATAGGGCTGTATGGCCCTAGTATTTTATCATATTATAGGAACTTTCATTTTAAATTCCCTTTGACATACTTAAGACTTAGCCCAGGGTTTGACAAATCCAAGGAGCCATGGCTCCTAATTTCCCCATTGCTCAATGGAACTTCAATATCCCTGGCTCCTAAAAATAACCAGGCTAGCTCCTAAAGTCTATGGAAATTGTCAGGCCTTGACTTCCTTGCCATCTAGTTTGCTCGATGCTGTTAACAATTGGCACTCAGGATTAACATTTAGTAGGCATGAGAGAGGATGCCTGTGCTTTGTCTCACCATGTGTACTTATCCACTAGTTATCATAATTGCCCTAACTGAAACCTCTGTTCAGGGACCTCCCTATTTTCAAGCAGAGGTCTTACTACTGTCCGTCAGTTACTGAAGCAGCAGTTGTGGTGAACTACAGTGAATTAATGTAGAACAGAATTCCCATTATTTTACGTGAAAGAAATTTACAGCTAATCAACCTTTCCAGTCACATTCCATTCAACATATACCCCTAATGGCAAGTTACATTCCCAATCTATTACTGTCACTTTAATGTTATGGCCCCTCAGATACACTCTGTGGGTTTCACATACCAATGTTTTAGGAGACCTAGAAAAACAAACCAGGAAGCATTTCTTACTCAAAACTGTTTGAATTGAAAATCACTGCATTTTGTTAATTCTGAAATGTGATTTTGTTACAGTAGTGCTGTGTGAATGATTTAAGTAATGTTGTACCTCTCATATTGGAATGATCCCAATAACTTTCCTGTCCTCCCTGTCACACTTTTGGCTCATGGCACTAAATGCCTCTTTTCTGGTCTACCTTTCCTCCCCTGATGTGAGTCCCTGATGTGAGTATCATGGGAAGTTTAGTCCTAAAATGCTCCAGTGCTAAAAGCTGGCCATTACTGTGCTAAACCTTACTCGTACATTGGAAAACCGTCTCATATTACCTCTTGAGCCTATCACAGCTCAACTTGCTCTCATATTACCTCTTGAGCCTATCACAGCTCAACTTGCTCTCATATTACCTCTGGAGCCTATCACAACTAAACTTGCTCTCATATTACCTCTGGAGCCTATCACAGCTCAACTTGCTCTCATATTAACTCTGGAGCCTATCACAGCTCAACTTGCTCTCATATTAACTCTGGAGCCTATCACAGCTCAACTTGCTCTCATATTAACTCTGGAGCCTATCACAGCTCAACTTGCTCTCATATTAACTCTGGAGCCTATCACAGCTCAACTCGCTCTCATATTACCTCTTGAGCCTATCACAACCCAACTCGCTCTCATATTACCTCTTGAGCCTATCACAACCCAACTCGCTCTCATATTACCTATGGAGCCTATCACAACCCAACTCGCTCTCATATTAACTCTGGAGCCTATCACAGCTCAACTCGCTCTCATATTACCTCTTGAGCCTATCACAACCCAACTTGCTCTCATATTACCTCTGGAGCCTATCACAGCTCAACTTGCTCTCATATTACCTCTTGAGCCTATCACAACTCATCTCGATCCCATATTACCTCTTGAGCCTATCACAACTGTTTTGTTTGAGTGCTTTGCCTACTGTGTGCCCAAAATGACTCCCTCTCATGGAATTAATTAAAGACCTTAATGGAGTGACCTGTATTCAATCCATTATTTATCACATCACATACTAGTAATTAAAAAAAAAAAAGTACCATCTCAGGAGGGATAATTTATTACCTCTTTGCTGCAATCGACATGCCACAAAACATGTAAACAAAAACACAACTTTTGGTTATTGCCCTATAACTTCCTTTTTTTTTTTTACCGTTTGCAATTGTGTAAAAGATTTTTCAGGTGAAAATTAGTGTTTTTTTTCTTTCTCATCCTCCTAGTAAATTATATAATATGTGATGAAAATACTGCTATCTAAAGAAAGTCCTTTTATGGTGATAAACCATATATAATGTGAGTGGGTACAGTACATATGAGAGGAAAATTGCAGCTAAACACAAACGCAGGAATGTTAAAACGGTCATTGTTGCGATAAGTAGAACAATTTTTCGAGTCCTGTCACTAAGGGGTTAAATAAGTGGCGACTGTAAAGCAGCCTGATTGTAACATGTGACCATTCATGGGATTTGAGTAGTAACATTTAAACTTGTGTTACACCCTTAGAGTTCCAAGTGTGCACTGCTAACATATAACATTAGAAAATGACTCTCTGGCCGAGACCTCATCAGATATCATTAGGTGTGGTGCCTTCGTGAGGCAGACAAATCAAGACATAATCAAAGAGCAAACTGTAGTTCAATTTACTACAACAATTTGCTATATAACACTGTAATACATTTTTCTGATCACTTCCCTTTAACCTGGGCTTGTCTGTGCAAGCTGCTGGTGGAGCATACACTAATTACTAGTTTAAAGATCTGCAGTGCAGTTTGGGACTGGTGATGACATCTGACTGCTGTAACACTTCACATAGACACAAGGATACTCCAGTTTATAAACAATCATTTTCTGCTGGCGTGGGCTGGATGGGGCTAAGCATGCGTGGCGTTTTGCGCCAGAGGCTTTCAGTCGTTGCTTACAGGGACATCTAAATATTGTGTGTGTGTATATATAGTGGAAATCTAGAGAATAAAAAAATGTATACACTGGGATAGCATAGTTGCAAACAAATATATAAATTAAGAATATGTCTGTGGTGTCTCCTGTTAATTCGCATATAAACAGGACATGTCACAAGAACATTTCAAATTTAGTTTTTTTCTTTTAAGAGCTTGACAAATCAAGGGAGCCACGACTCCTAATATTTTTTTACATTCAATAGAAGTCCCATTTCCCTGGCTCCTGAATTGGTCTGCCTGGCCCTGTTCTAAGTCATGCAAAATGATCTAAACACTTTCCTTTTTTCTTCTTCTGTATTCTCACACTATAAGCCAAGGGCGCCTAACATATGACCCGTGGGCCAAATGTGGCCCACCTTACTTCACTACACATATTCTCATTAGCCCTATAAATGTGTAGATTGTTTTTGAATACAGTTGGTTTTTATCTGTTTTCTGACTTTAATTTTTGTTACTGCTAAAAAACCATACATTTTTTTATGTAAATGTATGTAATAATGCCCAATTCAGAAAAATCTTGGACACTACTGGAATAAGCCATGTTTAGATGAAAGGAGACCTTTGAGAGGATAGTGCTTGTAACTGGTAAAAGGTGGTCCTGGGGTTATCCAGGCAGTCTGTGTATTATGTAATCTCAAACACTGGGAAATGAATATACTGTGTCTTTAAGTATTTTTTCTTCAGATAATTAGACTGCTTCACTTTTAATACTTTAAACATCTGGGTTGTGTTACAAGGCCCAGCTTGCAATCTGTTTAACTAAAATAAAGAATGAAAACAAACCGTTCATCGGAGATTATTTTTTTTCTTATACAAAGGCTTGAACAGAATCTCATCCCCATCGTGCTGAGAGCAGCTTCTTCTGAAGTCTGGGACATGTGCAAAAAAAAAAATATCTAACCTGGTTTCTCCAAAGCAGATATTTCTCTAGAGGCCTTAGAAGATAAATGTAATACATGGCATCATTCTGTTAAATAACCAGATTGTCTTATTCTCCAAAAATGTACAAGGTCAATATGTTTTCAGACGACAAATTAACACACCATACAGAGGAGGGTGTGTCCCCCTTTCCAGTAGGGCTAAAAGTTCACTGAAGGATGCCTCCCATTCATCAACACTCGTGTTCTACATTTCTCAATAAGGAAACATGGGTTTGTGAGATCCGACTTATCTGAGAATGGGCAGAGCTATAATAGCCTGACATGTGGCACGACACCCAATCAGAAATGGCTCGCTTATTAGCTCACTTCTGCGATTACAGAGGAGACCTTGCCATGTGCTTATCAGACTTGTCCTACCCTTAAAGGCAGTCTAGACTTTTCCTGGCAAGTGTCCCCTACACAAGGGCTGCAGCGTACACATATAAGTCTAAAAGCCTTCGTCACTGGATTTTTACTGCTGTCCTCCAAGGATCCATATATAACATACCCTTTTTGACTCAGAGTAGGAAAATGGTTAAGAACACTGTTTAATCAGTGTGTGACAAAACCAGGAACCAGTGTGCCATGGCTCCTATAATCCCAACTGCAGACTTGTAACTTTTTTTAATGCTTTACTGTTCTATAGTAGTCCCATTACCCCAAGAAAAACTAGATTTGACTTAAAAATGTATCTTTGGCTACTGGATCAGCAATATTTTAGGAGCCACAGCTCGAAGGTGCAGAACTACAACTGTGACCCCAGTTATGAGGCCTGGCATGTTTTCAAATTTCCTTGTGGTTGTCCGTGAAAGAAAGATCTGATCTTCCAAACACACTGGTCTAGATTGGTTATGTGAAGAAGGCTCATAAGCCCTAATGGATTGTGCTGAGGTTTGACATATCTCAGAGGCCTGGGTCACTGTGCCAGTCGAGCCATGCCAGAGATCAGGGAACAATCCGATACTACTGCTCAATCCTGGTACACGGGTAGGAAGTGCTCAACGGATATGTTGTAAGAAGATGAGACACAGGCACAAGTCAGTCACTTTATACTGCACCCATATTCCCAAATGGAATAATCAGACGTGTCATCTTCCACAATATCGAACATTCCTTGATTTAAAAGTTTGTTCATTTTCTGTAACCGGTAAAAGGACTAATTATTTTATCCATAGATCCATTCCTGTGCTTGGCATGTAGATGCATGACTGCTTACTTTAGTTCCAGGTATATAACCCTTTTGAAGAACTTTTATTGGAAATCTTTGCAAGAAAGAGCCAATTTTCCCTATTTAACATACATCCCTGGCCTCTCCCACATGGAAGTACTAATATGCTCAGATATGACAATGTATTCAACAGTGTTGGTAGAATGAGGTTTGGCAGATGTGAATGAATGGTAAGACAAGTTGTAACAGTGCAGCAGTCAACATGATACAATATTATATGCATAAGTAGTTCTATCAAACACTTTTTTTTTTTTACTAATGATTTAAAGCAAGTAGGTGCAGGATTACCGTACATGCAGCTCTTGAGGTGACAGCCATTATCCCAAGCCAATGTTATTGCAGTTTTACTAATCATGACATTAGGGTTGGCATAATTTCTTCAAAAAACAAGTAAACCCTGTGCCATGCTATTTCCTCCATAGACTTGCCATTGGCCTCAAGCCATCTTTTTAACAGCCTGCCGGTATAATACTAGTTGGATAGTAACCCTACATGGGTGTTATAGTGCAGCTGTATACAGGCTGATAGCTTCAGCTTCTTTTTCTTTTGTTGTTCCCTCATCATTACTATAAACAAAGTTTTCATTCTCTCCAAATCATAGGTTTCCTAAAAAGTGTAATTTCCTTTTCCAATGTGCTTTGTACAGCCATGTGTATGAAGGCATGCTCATGTGTCCAGTCATGCATGTGGTTCCATGTATGACAACAAAAAGACTACTGTGTGTGGACCACTTGGTCAGTGTTGTTTGGTGATGAGTGGCTCCTTTGTTAGAAAATAAATAAAATGAAAAAATTCCTGTAAATCACATAGTATTAGCCGTTCTCACAGACCTATCTATCTGAAAGCAGTGCTGTTCTCATAATGGCCAAAATTACAGAGCAAATGAAAATTAGATTTGTAAACCCTTCCTGAAGCCACCACTTGGCATTCTTTGATGGAAAATTTAAATTGGAGCTATTTTTTCTTTAATGATGTATATCGGGAGTTTGCAAAACAACTTCTCTCTCTACTTTTGAAGGTCAATTTTTGCTCCATAGAAAAAGTTAGAACTAAAAATTTAAACAAAATGTAGCCACGGGAAAGAATGGCTATTATGTCACTGGTGGGCCATGGCGCAAAACTTTCAACAGCGGCTACTTGCTCTCAATACAACCTATATTTTACAAAAATATCAACACATTTATAAAAAGTATCTATTGATAGAAAAAACACAAACTATCACCCCTCTCCCATATTAGCTCTTGCCCACCCATTTTCCTCTAAAGAATGAGGATTCAGTCTCTCCAGTTGCATCTCTTGTTTTTGTGCTTTTAGCTTTTCTGAAAAATATCCACCTTGCTTATTGGACAATGCAGCCCTGAATATATTCCACAATTTTTTACTTTGGCTAGTCTCACTTTGCCTTTTGTGGTACTAATCCTAATGTTCTGCACTTTGGGTCATTTACTCCAAACATTGAACATCAGGGTTTGATAGAACCCAGAAACCATGGAATATTTTCTCTTAAATCATTACTCCTGGCTCCTAACTTTTCCCTGACTGTTTTTACATAGGATTCTTTTGAAGTGCCATTGGCTCCTAAAATCTGCAAATATTTGCCAATTCCTGGCTTATATGAGCTAATGTTCAGCATCTTCAAGCTATTGGAGTTACAGATTACTAATGTCTACTGTCAGTTCCAAACTATTGTTATAGGGAGAAGGTACAGTCCCAATCCCACATCACATCACACATTGTCTCTTCAATGTGGTGAAATTAAACTCATTATCTATATACAGCTAATGGTTTTAGTCACAAACTTAATGTTATCCCCCCTGCCCCGCCCCAAATCTGCTGTAATTATACTATATACACACCCAAGCATGTTACAAAGGGCGTGTCTGAGCACCTTGTGAACTGAAACATGTTCATGGCTTGTGTAGGGGACTCACAGCTGCAGTGCATTCCAGTCTCATTGATGCAGAACAGGTGTTTAGCTCTATATTCAAGTCACAGATGTAAATCTCCATTTCCAGCTAATTTGCTTGTTCTTGAAGCTTCTGGTTGACCACAAGTTGTGTCACAATATACCTTTGTCAGGGCCTCTTGATTGTACATTTACCCAGGCCGCTTTGAGCGGCTTTTCAAACACAGTGTTCAGTTGTAGCTGGTTTTGTGCCTAGTGAAATATTTTAAAGTAAAAGTAGATTTATGAATATGCCTCCTGCATTTTCTAAACCCTGCAGGGGTCATTTCTAAACAGCGCATCTTGTGCCAAGTTCTAAACATTGAGGAATCTGCAGCAACATCCTGTTGGTTTTCAGGATGATTGCTCCACTGTTAGAACTTTGACCCAGAATTCCTCTGTGCACATCCAGAATGTAGCCAGTAATAAGTTTGTATGGAATTGCCAACTCCTCAGAATGATCTAGATACTGATGTTAACTTCTCCTAACTCTGTCCTGAACAAATCCGTTTGTGCTTGGTAATATTTCTCAGACAGGCGTCCTGTGCAGGGTATATCACACCTCCTCTAAATTGCTAGTTCGTAATTAGTTGCAGCCAGCTGTGTGACATGGCTTCATTACGCCCAGTTTCCTGACATCACTGTTTAATCTAGCGTTGTACTGTTCCATTTCTTGCCGTTGCGGAATGCTGAAAGATGCTGTTGGCTCTTGTGCAGATTTCTATGAAGAGCTTTAACAAAATATATTGAGTTCATGCAGAGTGCCCTCATTGATGCGCAGTGTGCCATTAAACAAAGTGACGGAATTGCAGGGGTAAAGAAAAACCAGAAGATGCAGGAGAGGCCGGCTTTGGCAGCTAGGCCTCTTACCTTTATATTCATTAACCCGACAGATTGGGACTGAACAAAATTCTCTTGTGTGTCAACGGGGGAAAAAGGTCTAAATTCCTTTTGCAATGTGTTTCCAATCAGTCTGTAAACTCCTCTGGCAGGCAGCCTCTCTTCTTTCACTAATTTGTATTAAGAGTAATCCAGTCTAGTGCCTTATCTGAGCCTCCTGCGTAAATAGTAGATTTGGTAATATTCGCAGTATGTGAAAGTTTCCACACCTCAGCGCAAAAGAAGATATTTGAAATTCCACTGTGGTTTTCTCTTCCTTGACTTGCTCTGAAAGGAGAAACCTGCCATCTTTCAAAGTGGACAAGACACGCTAAATCTTTGCTCGTATTGCATGTATGTTCGTCCATTGTTTATCCAGTTGTAAAGCAAAGCACATGGTCTTCCCTGTCCTGACTAGATCATGGTAATAAAATGGCTGCGATAGATCAGAGTATCACAAATCCAGTATGGGTAAAAGTTTGCCCACTGTTGGACAGTGCACTAAAATAACTATCGGTTGTTGTTTGCAATTGATTTAGCATAGCTGGAGTTCTTTACATTAACATGTATGTTGCACCAACAATTAACAGAGCGCTTGGTGTGCAGAGCTTAGAGAGGGACGACATGCTAAGTCAGACAAACGAGAACAGACTGATGCACGAGGTAGTTTTCAGACACATTCTCTGCGAAATCTTACAAGCAGGGCTTCCCAGCCAGTGAAATGGAGAGACAAGTACTACTTACTTAGCGTGGGGTAAAATCTGAGATTATCATAAACCTTTTCACTGCTTGTAAACGTGTTTGTTATATTGTTTTGTAATTTGGCATGAGCCATTTGCAGAAAATTTTAATAGCAGACTTGTAATACTGCATCAAAATCTGTGCTGCACCATATACGTTTGATAGGTGTAAAGTTATTTGTAGCTTATACAATTCAGATGCATCATTATGATTTCCCTAAAGTGGATTTCTTATTGTTCCATGAGATCTGCTGTTAATATTAACTGTGCATATCAGAAGCATGACGGTTTGTTTTTCTTCTGTCTCTCTGATTACTTACTTTTTTGTTTCTTTTGCTCTTCAGTAAGAAGCACTAATATTAACAGAAGTTTGTATTTCTTTACATTAGATAATCTTGCACCTGAAATAAGTCTGTCTAGTAAACATGCTATACTTTATAGATTGGGGAATTAGGTTTCAGGATAAATATATTAATACTTCAGTAGTATAGTAAAGGTACTCACAGTTTTTAACAGAAAATAAATACTTAAAATGTACATAATAAAAAAATAGCTGCTATAAAAGGAAGCACTGAATCTCATAACTGACCTTTACACCACAAACCGGCAGCTTTAGGCCAGGCTGGCTTTTACCTGTAACTGTTTACATATCAACCACCTTGTTTGCAGTTCATAACTAGGGACAGAGCTATTCATTTCTAGAGCTACACACCAACTAGCAGATCCGTAATTATTGCATTTTTTTTAGTTTGCATTCTGTATAGAATCTGCATGAGAAATATTTGAAATTTTTAAGTCTGTGAATGAAGCCTGTCAGAAAGCCAGGCATGGTGCCTGAGTGTCTGGACTGCATATTTACTGACACTAAAACCAATAGGCACATGTGTGGGGTCTAAAATGAACCTAAATGTGTAGCTCTTTTATATAAAGTTTGAGTTCACAAATAATGGTGATGCCCCTCTAGAGTAGAGATATCTCCTACTTTTGTTTCTCACAAAGGTTGCTCAGGATAGGCCCAGTCATGGGTCTCCTGCCCCTAGACGAGCACCAGGTGTACCACATTGATCTGGCCTATGATAGGCCGCAACATACATTTATGGTTGTTGTAGTCCTTGTGCAGAGGAGGTCTGCCATGCATTTTTGTTTCTGAATTTCCCTGATGGGTTGGACTAGTCTGGTGACGGTGAATAAAAAGGCAATACCCCTCCTGAGTAGGGCCCATCCTATTGGACAGTCTATCTCAGCACTGTCTGTTCTTGGTTTGAGAATTGGCTCCCACTTTCTTTTCTTCACAAATAATGCTGTATTTTTGTTTTCTTTGTCTTCCAAATTGTAACTTGGTTTTCATTGTAATATAATGGCCTCTCAGCACAATGTGGTTTGACAGTGAAATTCCTGGTGAAGCGCAATGTGTCCTGAATCCAAGCATCCTTTATTCTGATGTCGCTTCCACACATGTTTTAATAATACGAGTGCTTATAATCCAACACATTCATTTGTGTGTGTTTGCACAGTTGGGCCTTTAATTGCTCTGCGGATTTTGTTTGCATGCCAGGTTTTGGTTTCATTGTTTATAGGCAATGAAACTCACACATAGAACCAGTTTTGTTAACTGCCTGCACTTCCAAGTTATATTGACCCTCTAGTCACTAAATCATTATTACCTGGTGTTCAGAATTGAGAAGTGATTTTAGAAACTCATCCTATTTACAGGTTTGAGAAACCGAGAATAAACCCTTAATCTGCTTTAGACAGGGTCCTGTAATGCTAAGCCATGCATCACGCCTATATAACTAGGCAATGCATCCCAAGAGTAGTTTTCCTCAGGTGCAGCCACCTTTGGTAATACAGGTATACTGAAACACCACATCAGTTAGATTTACTTGGGTGTTGTGGTTCACATATGCTGGATTACCAGAAATTACTCAACTGAATAACTGTTCCATTCATAGATGATTTATTAGCATTGGTCTAATCACTGGTCATTACTTTATACAAAATACTTTCCTGATAGCTGTACACTGTTTTTGTTTGTTTTTTTTAGTATAAAGAAGCAGATGCCGGGAGTACTTTTCAGTAATGATTAGATACTCCTGTTAAAGGAATGCTTCACATTTAGACTGTTTAATTTAGAAATGTAATTCCAGTACTATTGCAAGCACAATGCATACATTTAAGGCTATTATATTAGGTCCTATACCCTTCTGGCAACCAACTTCATGCCTGGTAATGCCTGTCTCTAACTTGATAGAACCAAACATTATAAAATAACACCACAGCACTATAAAGCAATACATTTAAACCAGGTCTTTTCCTAAACTGAAAAAACAGCTTCTTGTTATAAAATGACGGGGAGGGGGTGTGTGGGGGAAAGTGGACTTTTCGCTAAATTAGCTCGATCATCAGCTACATCTGTTTCAGAAAGAGCTATTACAATGTAATACTATCCCATCTTTCATTTGAAAAGCAAATCCATCAATTGGGTGTTGAAGCGAATTAGTAAGACCTTGGATGTGTTATCTCAGCTAAGCTATTTTCTTTGGAAACATACACATAGATGACTCCACTGCTGAGGAATCCTTCCCTGGATCTTCCTGCAATTATACAGCTGTTGCAGTGATTGCAGGACGTAATGTTGATTTTTATTTCTTCATATACAGTGCTAGATATAAATTGCAGGCAGCATTTCTAAACCACCCAGCTCCTGTCAGCTCATTCGCACAGTGATTGATTTATATCCATATGACTCGCATGCCTTGTATTGAGCGATAAAACACCCGCTTTTAATTGGACTCCCTAGTTTACTTTCTGTGAGCCAGCTGGAGATGTTTCTTTATCTTGCGGTTCAGCTGATCCCAACTAATTATCTCTATGACCAAATGTAACCAAATATTTGTAGAATTATACGGTCAACTCACAATATATTGGCCTGTAAAATTGCATTTCTACTTCCTGTCCATGTGTGCTTCGAAGCATTTGGTTTTAATTTACAAGTTGTATTATATAATTGGTTGTATATAATAATGGGTTGTTACTTTGGTTCATTCCGTACCAGAGCAAGACCAAAAAAACTTTGAGTTAGCATCCCGCTCTTTTAACTTAATTTAAAATAAGATATATTTCACGGTGACAATCCTTTACTTGGCCAGCCTGCACACACCCTGGTTTTGGAAAATGGCATCGGTCTTCTAGTACATGGCACTTTATCTTCATATTGATTTCGTACTAATAATATACTTGGTGTCAGTTGGTGAAGCTAAGCTGTGGTCTGTTTCATTTACACACAAGTTTGCAAACTTTACTTGGTCTCAAACTCTGATCTCCAGAATTTGGGTGACTGAGACCAGGGGGGAAATTTTGCCCTATGAGTATATCTGTTCATACAACACTGCAAAACAAGAGCTTATTTACTAAAGAGGAAGTAGGTACATATCTAATTATTAAGTAACAAATATAACCTCTATCTAAACTGAACTGTATCCAAGAATCATAAATATTGAGTGTTTGTTTTATTTTTTTTCCATTTTCCCTGCTATTAATTTAAATAAACAAGACTTGGCCAAAATTAGAACTTCGTCTACTAGGCCCTTTCATATTCTAGTCTAATCTTACTGGTTACTAACTTACTAGTTAGCTAGTTCTGATTATAGTAAAGAGTATGTCCTAAGACAAGTAGGATAGAGAACAGGCGGTTTTGATTAAGCACAGGCACTCTAGTTTTAAAGGTACACTTCCACCAAAAAAATGAAAAGGTTTTACTTTTTTTTTTTTTTATTATGTATTGTTGATTTCAGATATGTCTTTTTTGTTTTTCTTACGTGAATGTATTTAATAAAATATGGAACTAAACAAGTGTGACTGGGCACCGCCATTTTGTGAAATAGTATTTTTGGGTGCCACCTGCCCAGTGAATTTACAGCACTAGTATCTCACTTTAGGGCTGAGGACACAGGATGCATGCAGTCTATAAGTCAGAATTCTGATCATAGACTTGCATTGAATGGGAGAGTAATGTAACTATTACATCACAGTGGGGCAGAGCTTTGATAATCATCATGCAGGCTTTGGCAACAGTTGTAAACTGAGACTGGCTGGAAGATTTTGGATGGTGCATCATGGGAAACATTCACAAAATGGAGCCAGGAGATAAACACCTAATTTTATTTTCCCTTTTAAATGCAATTAATTCAATCATATAAAAAAACAGTGGCATATGATTTATATATGTGTTTGTTTTAAATACACGGGTAATCTAGTTACATCTTATGTAAGTGGTAGTGTCCCTTTAAGGGCAGTTACAGTCCACAGCCACTGTCTTGCCAAAGATGGTCATCACTGATTGAAATAACAATGGGGTCTAAAGGAATTTACAAGGGTTTTACACCCTTCAGTTATAATTTGTTTTAAGAAACATTTCATTGTATGGATGGTTTCCCTCCAGAGAAAGCAGTACTTGACCAAGCAAAATAAAAAAATAGTTGTTGTTTTTTTTGCTAACACACGTGGAAAAAAGTCTTTACTTTATTTGTGTGATAATGTATAAATAAACTTCACTTTCTAGTTTTGGTTCAGCTGCCAAAATTAGTAGGAAACCGCTGTAGCAGTTGCTGGAGGTCACCATAGGTTCACTTCCTTAGTCAGATATCTCGTGTTTACGATGCTCGGATATTTATTTCATACTCCCTGTGATAAATAATTGGCACAGACGACATCACATTAGAGTCCAATTACTGATTATGGCTTCATGTTACTCATGGCAAACTTTGGCACTGTGGATGTTTGGGAACTTCAAATCCCATGATGTTCATTCAGTCCTAATACTCACTGAGCATACTGGGATATGTAGTTCCAGACATCTGCAGTGCCGAGGTTAGCTGTCGGTGCTTTATATACTCTCATAGTTTCTCAGTTCCAACCTTTGGTAGTTAATGACCTGGTTTGGCATTCATTGAGCAGGTAGTTTTAGTTAATATGCATTAAAATGAGCACTGGTTTTTTGCTTTTTAAATTGTACAGCCTCTTTCTGGAATCAAATGTTGTTTTTAAAACCATTTCACTTACTTGAAACATTTGTTATTCGGTTTATTGTTGAGCAAAGTCTAAATTATTGTAAATTATTCTTGTTGTACCCAACAAAACAGATGGTAGGTTTCATAATTTTATAATACATTATTCATGTACTTAAAAGTTGCCTGTGTGTAGATCTTAATCAGTTTGACTCTTATGGAATACAAAATAAAACTGATCTCATTGTATCACCTTTTCCCTCCTATTGGTGCTATAAAAAATTCCCATGGACTCACTCCCCAGCCACCCACATCTACTGTATACCTGTCTATGAAAAGCCAAAATAATAAAATGGATTAACCTTATTCTCTCACACCTATATAATACAACTGAAGAATAGGAGTGCAAAGGATAAGAGAAATCCGTGTAAAACCATAAAAGCAAACTAAAATGAATACATTTTAATTCTGGTTTTACACCATCATTTTTATCTCCTTTTATATAGAAGTATTTTGGTCTGTAAACTGCTGGTGTCTGTGGTATATTCCTTTTTATTATCAGATTGTAGAAAACTTAACAAAGTATTAAATATGTATTTCTCGTTCAACAACAATAGTTTCAAGTCCTTGAAAACACCATTATATATAATTGTTTTTTGTAAAAAAAAAAAAAAAAATGTTCCCTTAACCTTGGTCAGTAATTTCCTTGATTCTCACAAAATATATATACCTGATCCAGCTCTGCAATTAAACTAGTAATCATGTGGTTTCCCCCCCAGGAACAGTGTAGGTTTTTGATTACTATAATAGTGTATACCATATTAGATCTGTTTAAACTTGCTCTTTCTGTGCAGGAAGTTACAAGTGCCTCTGGTGAATTTGAGAATTGTTTGTTTTTATTAACAGAGCGTGTTAGTTGCTACTCTAAATTGGGGGATGTTTCTATGTGTAAAATTAAAGATGTTACTTAGCGGAACCGGTTATAGTGATAAAACCTGCCCCAGATCAGATAAACGTGAAGAAAATAACTGACAAATGTGCACAGATAACTGCAATTTTACGCCTCCCTTCCTTAAACTGACACATAAAAAAAAATTGAGGGTGTGTGTATGTAAATGAAAGAGTGTGATTTATTTTATATTTATTGTTCAAGATCCAAAGACGTCTATACTGATCTGTACCATTTATGGCGGGTCTCTGATCCCGACTTGAATTCTAGTTTTATTTTGATTGGATGGAATCTCCAGGAAGCCAATAGGAAAGCAGTAGTTTATGGTTAAATGCCAGGATCTAGTGAAGGTATAGACAATGAGTGACTCCCCGTATGGTCATTAATATATAGTGGGGAACTACATTTTCTGAGCAGGAGAAAATGAAGATACAAAGACATAATCACTTCCCGGAACCTGTGATTTCAGATACTTACATATATGGATATGGGAAGCTTGGTTTTCATATAAATGTATATAATACATAGTGTGTATATTACCCCCAAACATGCATACTTTTTACACTTAGCCCATTTTCTTATTTATATTGCTTTTAATTTAAATGGATCTTAGATTGTATTTTTCTCCACCCTCGGCCAGATCCACACAAATTTTGGAGATCTGAGTTTGAGGATCAGTAGGTTGCAAGTTTTATATGTGTATTAAGTAAACATATTTAGAATACAGGTTACTTTTTTTTTTTAAACTTGATTATATATATTGAATGGTAAAATGGATGAAAGTGTAGGTGATTTTCTAGTCTAACAGGTCATTTGAAGCATCGGAAAAACGTAACAGAACATCGCAGATTGTAAATTCAACAAACCATTCTGGTCTTTGGCAATGTTTGTCAAAGTGTGAAATCTTGTCAAATGTAGAAGCTTCGGAATCATGGCTCCTAATGCTTGAGTGATCTGGATCTCAATGGAAGTAACTCTACAACCGTAGGCTGACTCCTAAACCCTGCTGAACTTTGTCTACTGCTGTTCTAATCTTCGACTTTCTAATCTAAATATAAATGTTCCACATAAATAGGTTTAGAAAGAGTCTCTCAACTTTTGTAAATACATCAAAGTGTAGGACCTTAGTGAATCTGTATAGCATGACAGTCTGATGCCAAAACTAACACACGGGTACAGATCTAGACTGAGGTCTGTTTTTCCGAGAGGCCTCGCCGGTAGCAGGCAGTGATGGGGTGATGTTTTACCTGCTCGTGCTTGTTTTGTAGTCTACGGTTGATACTTTCAGGTTTATTTTTATTAGGGATTGTAAAGATAATAATTTATTTCATATGCCAAAGCCTGCCACCTACTTTGCTTCTATTGTAAACAAGGCTGTCAAACCAGCTGTCACTTGTGCATATATATATATATATATTTAGTTTGTCATTTTGGTATCTTGAAGCATTTTGTGTGTGATGGATGAACAGAAAAATAAAAAGTGAGGCCAGTGTATTGAATTTGGCAAAGATTGGCCATTATGGCAAAGTTATTATTCCAGACCATCAGAATTAACCCTTTGCATTCCATGAAAAGCGCCACGATTCAAAGGCCTCAGGTTTCATTAGCATTCACTGTATAAACCATATACATTGAAAATACAGCGCTAATCTAATTTACCATCAATTTAATTCACCACCTTCCTCCAATATATATACAGTACCAACCAGTCAGGAGGGTTAGCGGGTAATCAGAAACCCTGCTTTAAAAACTGTGAATGAAGCAATAAAGTGTATTTACCCCCCCCCCCCCCCCCCCCATAATGTATTTATTTACTTGTATCTTACAACAATGTTTATACTACAGGCACAGTCTTTCTACTTTTTATTTGTTTTAGTTTAAACCATGTTTAGGTGACAGAGCCTCTTTAACAGAACCGGAAATCCCCACCAATCCAGTGAGTCCATCACACCCTCCTCCAACCCACATACCTAACATGTTGTCTTATGAACGTCTGTGAGGGACACTTCCTTCCTAATATTGTTCAAGATAACTGTTCAACATTGGTGTTATCAATACAGCCGTTAGGGCTACTTCCGGTTTCCTGCTACTCTTGTTTTGCTTGATTGTCTGTCTTTCTTTTTTTTTTTTTTTTTTTTTTTTTTTTTTGACACTCAGTGTAGTTTGTAGGTTATTGGTTTCTCATCATCGTGTCATTATTTTCTTCCTTTTTTTCTCTTGATTCGTCTTTATTAATATCAATATATTTAAAACCGAGCTAGGGAAAGGAAATTTTCAGAGACATTTACAAAGATATAGGGGAGAGGTGATATATCTATCATTTAGAGAGAACCTCCAGATGTTGGTAAACTGCCTGTTAAAGGTTACAATTAACTTTCTTCCTTTCTTTTTTCTTATCTTTTTCCCTTCCTTCCCTTCCCTCTTCCTTCTCCTCTTCCCTCTCTCCTCCCTCTCCTCCCCCCCTCTCCTTCCCTTTTTCTATCACAATAGCAAAGCTTTATTTTACATGAAGTAGAGAGAGCAAGTGAATAGTGATATAATCGCTCCTTCATTCTTTCTTTCTTTTTTCCTTCACTTCCTTTCCTCCCTCCATACTTTTAAGGAAATCTCCAAGTATCTCAGAGTTTCCCTAGTTCAGTTAGGTATTTGTTATTCTTCTTCATAATTCACTTTTCCTCATATATAACACTTAAACATATAACATATATACATGGACATTTTACAATTATGTGGGTTAAACGGACTGTTTGGGCTTTCCCCCAGGGGATCAGGTATTACTTGGAATATCATTAACATTAACGACCTCAAGGACATTCTTCTTTCTCTTCCTCTCTCTTTCTCTTTTCCTAAAATGAATTTCTTTCAAGGATTTCGATCCATTTTTGCCAGTAGGGTATCTGCTTTTTTTTTTTTTTTTTTTTTGTCTTTCTTTCTTAACCCCCTGGGAAAATATTTTTAGAAGATACAAAAGCATCACTGCTTCCTACAGTGTGCTGAGATGATTTTATATGTGCAAAGCCTTTATATGGCCACTACAGTGGAACATGTGTGTAAAATCTAGGCCAGTGTTTTCTGGTTTCGAAATGTACAGCAGCAACGTATGGCAGAACTTGTGTAATATTTAGTGCAGTATTTCCATTGTGGAGACTAGAACTTTGCACTTTTACATAGCAATCCAGTTTGCTGTATCTGTAAAATGTATTTCCTCTAGTTGAGCAGTGACACCTTTTGCACATTCAATGCATTTGCTGTGAATTATCATCAATGCCCTGTTTGCAAGCTTACAAAATGCAGGTTTGGATATTCTTCTCTAAAATAGGTAACAGCCGAATACGTTTCAGTGTGTGAGGCAGTTATCAGGTTTCACACTGTGTCTCCCTGTGTTGCAAACAGTAGGATGCTTTAACAGAACCCCTTCATGACCATACTGGATGAATTTAGAAGGGTTGTTATGTGTTTAGATTTATGTGGCAGGTACAGGGCCAAATTTGGGATATGGTCATTGCCGCTTTCAAACATGAAATCTTGCCTCACTGTTTTGTGGACTTCATTTCCTATTATGCTCAGGCAGCCAAAAGCTAACTTCTTGTCTACAGGAAATGAAGTTTAGAGCAGGCAGCACAGATCGCATAGAGTTTCTGCATGGCGTTCCAGGCACGTTTATTGTCCTCAATAGGAAGGTTTGTCATGATGTGCCTGGCCAACAGGTTCATAAAATTATCCTGGTTACGCTTAGATGGCAATTTAGATATCATTCTTTAATGTGGGGCTTGACAAACTTAATTTACTTTTAGGAGCCAGCCAAAAAATGTAAGAGCCAGACATACATGCATCATCACGCACTCACATACACACGCCTCACATACATGGACCGACAGTCACACACACCTCACGTACATGGACCGATAGTCGAATACACACAAACAAGTTAGCAGTGTTTTTTGTTTTTAGAAAAAGCTAATTACTAAATGTGTCCCCCTCTCTGCTGCTTTACCACATTGCAGGCGACGGGGGCATTTCTTCTGCAGCCGGGTCTTCATTTGTCTTCCTGCTGAGTGCCGGGAAGTCACGTGACACCCGGCACTCAGACACACGTTGTGCAAGGTTTCCCCCTCACGCTGAGCTTGAAAAACGGAAGGGGGCCATGTGGCTAACAGCACCGGGGTGCCAGGTCTAACTTCCTGGTCGCCATGACATATTTGAAGCTATTGTCTTTGCATAAATTACAGCAAGTTCATATTGACTGAGCCTTTCAAATGTTCCAAATGGTAACTTCATCAAACAATTTCTGTTTTTTTAAACCTCGGTGGGGCTGTAGAGGAAGTTCAGGAATTTCCTTTGTTTTTTTGTGACTTATTTTGTTTATCAGGCTTTACAACTAGGATACATTTGTTCAATAAACAAACGTAATTGTGAAAGCAATAGTGAATAGATTTTTAAAACATATTTTTTTTGAACAATCTTGTATTTCAATCTTGGCATTCATCAATACATGGTCATACATTTCAGTAAATGTTTGTGTAGATGTATATGTCTTCATTTACAGCAGTGTAGTCTGCTTCTTGAACAGGCCTGGCTAGCATGTATTGCAAAAATGGGAATTTTGTCTGTTTGATGGGGACATGGCTGTATTTGTTCTTTGATAAAGGGGCACTCCCCCGAAACGTCTGCTTGTTTGGATCTGCCACTAGACATTTTATGTGTTTTCCTGAGCGCTGGTGGGTTTTTTTGTTATTACGTTGATGTGGACATGGTGCTCTCCATTCAGAAGTAAAATCTAAAAATTTGGGAGGCAAAATTGCCCAAAAAAAGTCTACAATTATGTTTAGCCCCCCTGAAGACTTCTTGAGGTGTGTGTGTGTGTAAGAATCAATGCACATGCACACCAATGCAACATGTCTTTTACATGCGTCTTTGCTGTCTTCCTGCCACAAAGTTATTTCACATATAGGAGAAAACACAGGTAAAAAAAGAAAAAAAATTGTATGTTTGATCGTAATGCTACTAAAACAATGTATAATTTTTGTGTTGTACTTTTGAATATCCAAAATATTTTTAGGAGAGAGTCATTTCAATGTGATTTGCTATTTGTCAGTTTTAAGTTTAATCTCTTTAAATATGCTTTCTAGACAAAACATTAAGTGCTTAACATGTTAAGTGTAGCAAACAAAGCAGATCTGTCACATTTTTTTCTGCTTCTGTGACAACAAAGAATGTTAGGCATTCGATCCCTAGATCACATGACTGTACACAAGAACATGGTTTTCAAAGGAGTCTGAAGTATTAAGATAAATGCCACACTCTCTAGCTAAGTGACAAAAAAAGTGTATATCCCATGTATTTTTTTTATAGACGGCTCGGACAAGTTCGTGGTCTCTCTTCGCGTATGTCTAATTGGATGTTGGGTTGCATTTTGTACAGCGCTGATAAATATGTTGGCGCTTTATAAATGAAAAATAATAATTCCTATGTGGTTTCCTGCATTTTTTTAGTAAAAATCATTTTTACGTCACCTTGACCACTTATGAACAGGTGTAAATAATTTACCTTTAACCACGGTTTCCATCGTGTCTCCTCGCAGATGAACGTGAGGCTGTCCAGAAAAAGACCTTCACAAAATGGGTTAATTCACACCTCGCACGTGTGTCCTGCAGAATTACTGATCTGTACGCTGACCTTCGAGATGGCCGGATGCTCATCAAACTGCTGGAAGTTCTTTCTGGTGAAAGACTTGTAAGTATACTTAACATAACTCAAATGATTCCATTGCTTTCCTTATTCATAGATACTCGGTAGAATTAAGTAAAATTACTATTCACTGGGGTGTACATTTTACTTATTACTTACTGGGACTAAGTGTTTGAAATGCTTTAATGAAATATTGCAAATAAAGTGCCTTATTGAGGCCCTTATAGAGTGCCACGTGGCTCTATTAGGGTGCGGACATGTTTGGAATCTTGGGTCAAGTTTATCTTCATCCAATCAAATGGAGCAATGAGGCTCAATAAGGTTCGTCATCATTGCAATATAAAAGATTTGCACTTCATGCAACTTTTACTTAAACAAATTGCACAGTGTTTTTTTTCTCAAACCCACAGAGACTATTATCAAGAGCATCTTTTTAAGGGTTTTTTCCTTCAAAACTTTTTTTTTTTTTGTGAGCAGCAAAAGGTGTGTTTAATATTGCCCACTTGGTTTCAGTTGTGGCCTTGTAGGGTCAGCACTATCCCAGCCATCCTGTCCCCAGTCTTGTTTGGCGTTTGCTGCTGATTTGGCAGTGTATAGATTAAAGGGTCCGTTACACCTTGATATGAATTCCTTTCAAATGAAATGGTACAGGGAAGGAAGCTCACATGTTTGTGAAACTTATGGGAGTTGCCTTTTTTGCAATAACTGCTGCAAGAAGTAACTGCGTGTGGCATAAGCAGCATTCAGAGGTTAATCTAAAGGCTATAAAAGGCATCACTCCTGGAGCAACAAAGGTATTAGGTAATATGGCCATAACTTTCATGGAGAGATTTACAGATAGGAAGAATAAGAATGCTCATCCCTTTGGGTGGCACATGTTTATCATGACCGGCAGAGATGGAATCTGTCTGCCAGATACTGTGTGATCTGTTAACGGCGCACTGACCGCTGTTAACAGGCATTACTGCACATACACAATAGATCCATCCTTGCTTTGTATTGCTGTATCAAGGGGCGGGCATCTTGGGTCAGACAAAGAAAGCTGACCTAAATAACATGTCTGTCACTATCTGTCTGATAGTGCTATAATAGCAAAGATTAACAGGGGGCCTTATTTGTATGTCATTAAAGCATTTTTATTCCCAACACTTAATACAATATTTCCATTAAACATAACTTTTTGGCGACCGTAAACTTCAAATGAGTCATAGCGGTTTCTTTAGATTGCATTACTTACCTGAAGGGATACTTTTTATCCACTCGTTTGTGTAGTGAAGCATCACATCGTTTCTAAGAATTGAACACCTTCCTATAGGTTCATTGAATACATTTTTAGACATTTACACACCCGCTCCTCTTTCAGAGGTTGCTATAGGATCACAGTGCAACAGTGGAGCATATCTTGCCTATTAGCACGTGTGCTGCTAACCGGGAAACACGTAACGTTCATTACAGGTTTGTATTCAAACATGATCCTTCATGTAACACAATGCACATACACACATGAGAAACTGCAGGCGAAGCCTCGAACTGGTTAAAGAAGCAATTATCCTGACATTAATTGTGGCTTAAATGAAAGGTTATGGTTTAGTTTTCCTAATGTGTGTTCTGGTTACAAAGCATCTACAATTTCTTTTAATCACACGTGAACCAGCATGCTTTGAATGGCTTGATGCATGCTTCCTGTGAGTTTCTCTCCCACCCCATCTTGAAAGGAAATGGCTCTTCCGTAATAAAGCAACATGTCCTGACTCTCTAGGAGGTTGAAAGAAACGTTTTTACAAAAGAAAATTATGGCTTCGCAAAATTGCTGTTTGACGCGAGTTCTCACAGGATAATAGTGTGTACACTCACACCTGCTGCAAAGAAATCTGCAGAGCCGCATATAACTCTAAGATTCTGGACGTGTTGGGAACTGGTTTGTAATGAAGGTGTTGGTGTAAAACCAGCTACTTTGTATACAGCTTTACAATCAAACATAAAGCAGTGACCTGTCTCCAAATACAAACTATTAGAGTATAGAGATGTACCGCCTCATACGTTTCATGCATCTGTCCTTGCAGTTAAGGGACAACTGTAGGCAAAACAAATATGTTTAATTGAAATATCACATCAAGTGTGGAAGTTTTAAAATAGAAATGCTTAATGAAAGAATACAAATAAAGTACCTTACTGCACCCTCTATGCTCTGCATATAGGTATCAGGGGGGCAGACATGTTCAGAATCCTTGGTCCTGGCCCTCTGATACAGCTATACAGAGCAAGGAGGCCTCAATACGGTATTTTATTTGTAGTGTTTCATTACATTAACATATATTTATATTGCCCCAACAATTTACGTAGGTCTAGGTACCAAGCATAGAAGTGAACTACATACTAAGTTAGATGAATTAGAACAGACTGGTACATGAGGTAGAGAACCCGGTTCGCAAGCTTAAAATCTAGAGTTTAATTAAACCAATTTATTTCGAACTCTCGCACTCTTTGTGCAACATTTCACTAGTCACCCAGTTCGATAATTAAGATAACTCTACAATGTGGCTGCCAAACCCTCCACCAATGTATTAGGAGAAATAAAAACAAAATAAAACTTAGTTTGATTATAACATTAACAAAATACTAATGTCTAAGTACATACTAAACATGCCATGCCTTCTACTCATTTACATTCTGCCAAACCACATATCAGTCTTAATGTATAAAGCAGAGTATCCATTAAGGGAACCTTGAGTATCACATTCTCATATGTCCTTAGCAGCGGCAAATCTATCCATTATGTATAAACCCTGCAAACACACAAAGTATCCACCTACAGTCTTAAGGTGATAAAGCCTAAATAAAACACATATATGTATCAGACAAGGTTTTCTACAACACATCTCAAGAGGAGTAGCCTTTTCCATTACCTTGTATTATGCATTTGCCAATATATCCTCTATTATGTTCTACAAAATAATTTGTTCACAGATCTTGCTAAGTAAGAGTAGATAAAGTAGTAAGATTCTCCTATATGGTGTGTACAGAAATTCAACAGCTGCCCACACCAACGGAATTTAGCTCCCTAAAAATCCTTTAAAACTAAACCATAAAAAGCTTTGCACCAAGTATTATTGTAAGAAGTGAGTCTGATCAAGTGATATGAATAATGTATTTGGATTAGGCAAGTATTCCAGAGCACCAGAGTATCTTTTAGAACTCATGGCTCTATCTATGTAGTTTCTCTGTATAACCCATTATAACTGGGAGGAAAAGAATATAGGGACATATACTATGTATATCCCACGCAACAAGAAACATGGCCAATAAAATATCTCCTCACACAGTCTCTGAATTACCAGTGACCGTTACTGGTAATAGAAGATGTTCCCTAGCATGTGATTTCCTTCCGACATATTGAATCGCTAATAATTAAACATACTATATTATTCGTGTGGCAATTAATATACTACTTGAATGCATGTCGTTACCTAGCTACAGAACATGAAACTGCTTCTCCTATGTTTCCAAATGCAGACATGTTACATGGATGCACACTACATTCATACATTCCTGCTTGTCTTAACCAATCTGACCTTGTATTAGACTTGAAGCCAAAAACAGTAGAATATAAAATAGAGCCCAGCGTGCTGAAGGAACTTCAGCTTCACAGAGCTGCCTCGATAAAATGCAGAACAAGCTTTTCTGATGTGTACAGTTCCAATCTTGTGGAAACAGTCTGCATTTTAATTTGTGTGGGCACATTTTTGTTTTGTTTTCTTGATGGCGGATTGCTATTGAATTGCATCTGTGGCTTTCATGCCTACTCGCCACAATGTCCCCCATCACCACTCTGTGCTGCCAGTTCTGTGCCTTTTCCCTCTACATGGCTCTCAGACACTGTGCATAATCATTTTTTTAAATCATTATTATGATTCTCTTTGGGATTTTCTTTTCTTGCCAGTGTTTCTGGAATGTAAGGGAGGAAAATGTAGCTTATGGCTGTACATTTAATGTGGATGTATTGCACCCTCTGATAGGGTAGGAATCTCTTGTGGACACTAAACACTGATCTCAATTTACAAAAGCTACTGCTGCATTCCATTTGCATTCTGACTTCCTTTCATCATCCCTTGGCCAGTCCTTCAACATGTAATATGACATTAGAAGAATGGATTACCATTGGGTCTCAGTCCAGTTTTTGCTACAGGGGGGATATGATAGAAACATCTAAATACATAAAGGGAATCAACACATTAAAGGAAGAGAGTATATTTAAAAGAAGAAAAACTACCACAACTAGAGGACATAGTCTTAAATTAGAGGGGCATCGATTTAAAGTAATATCAGGAAGAATTACTTTACTGAGAGAGTAGTGGATGTATGGAATAGCCTTCCAGCAGAAGTGGTAGAGGTAAACACTGTGAAGGATTTTAAGCATGCGTGGGATAGGCACAAGGCTATCCTAGATATAGGACCGGGAACGGGGGACTAATAAAAGTACTCAGAAAATTGAGCAGACTAGATGGACCGAATGGTTCTTATCTGCCGACACATTCTATGTTCTCATGTTTCCCTCCTCTTACTCATATATCATTGACTGTTCTCAAATCCATGTGTCACAGCCTCTGCTTCACTGATCATATAGACATGTCATAGAAGGGTTCATACAAATATCTTCATCTGACCTGCTTTTGATCCTCTGAAAACCAGTTTGAATGCAGAAATGAACCTGTAAATAAACATAACTGGAAACCTGTCCAACCACTCCTTATTGTGGCTTACAACCCCATGTTTCCTTGAATAATGCATTGAATTCTGTAACCTCTACATTTTTGGAATGCATGTGACTTCCTTTCATACCCAGAGTTGACAGGATATGCCGTGTTGGTCTGGCTTTAGTCCTGGACTATGGATCATTTATCATGAATTTGTTGTTGGACATCAAATAAGTCTTACATTCTTCTGCTCAGTTACTTCATTTTGTTCTACAAACATCTGTATAGCATTGTTCTTGCATTTTTGTCACATATGCACTATTAATCATGTATGGAATTTGACAATGTTTGTAATAGGATGTCCTTAGGTCCTATCTATTGTTCTTTGCCATTTGGTGTAATAACCTTTCCTTTTTTTTCTTCCGACTTAAGCCTAAACCCACCAAGGGAAGAATGCGTATACATTGTCTAGAGAATGTGGACAAGGCCCTTCAATTCCTGAAAGAGCAGAGAGTTCATCTGGAGAACATGGGATCTCATGACATCGTTGATGGAAACCACAGGTTGACCTTGGGTCTTATCTGGACGATTATTCTTCGATTCCAGGTAATTCCGTATCCCACACAACTCTGCTCTCCCTTGGACAGATTAAAAATACAAATTTGGCTATATGTGAAATACCCTTCATAGCAAGGCTCTTGGCAGACTTCCATCAAATCTGTTTTTGTTTGTGTATTACTTTTTTTTTCTGTGGTTTTCAAACCTCACTCTTTGGAAGTGTTTTCCTTGGCATAACATGTTTTTTGCCTCTTAGTAAATGTACCCAGCAAGTAATTGCCACCTTTTAAAATGTTGGAAGTCGTTGCTCATTGAATTTGAACAGACATACTCAAATTTAATATGCACATTTATGAGACATATGAAATTCTGGTAATAGCCTTTAGGTTTCCTGATTTTATAATAGGCTTGTTGGGACCGGCATGTATATTTACAGAAACCAGCAGGTCCTTGACAGTCTACGTTTAATCTGAAATGCACTTTGTTTTCTAGGCTGAAATGTGATTTTTTTTTTTTTTTTTTCTTTTGTCATAGATCCAAGATATCAGTGTTGAAACCGAGGACAACAAGGAGAAGAAATCGGCAAAGGATGCACTGCTTTTATGGTGCCAGATGAAGACAGCTGGGTGAGTGCGGATTAAAAGATTACCACAAAAGATCTTCTTACAGAGTTTAGAGTTTTCATAAAAACAATTGTGCCGTCTACAAACATGTCCCTCCTTAACTGGATTACCGCACAGCACATAAATGACTGTATTCTTGGCTAACACAAGTTGGGGCGTGTAAAGCGGTGGGAAAATATAAATAAATTGACGTGAAAGTGCTGCAATGTGAATTTCTGCTATATGCTTTTAAAGGGCATGTGTTGGAAAAAAAAATCTGTTTCATTGAATGATCAGGTATATATGCTCTACATGGAAACACTTCCATGAAACAATACACCTAAAGTGCCATATTGAGCTGTCTGAACCAAGATTCTAAACAACATGTCTGCCCCCTGATAGAGCTGTACAAATAAATAATGTACTTCATTTGTGTTGTTTAATTAAAGCATTTCTGTTTAAAATGCCTACACATGATGCAGTCTCTCAACTAAACATATTAAAATGTTTGTTCACCGCTGTACTTTAACTCACTGACAGCATCTGAATCGGCTTCCTAGCAGTTCCCACCACCAGATTTTTACATACCCTTTAAAAAAAAATGAGACATGTTGTTCTTTGCAAGAAGTAGAAGTCCCGTTTGTAACTATTTGCAGGAGTAGAGCTTCCCAGGCCCTCAGGGTCTGGAAATGTCCAGCTAGTGAAAGCTACTTTATCACTGAATTAAATATTACCTTACCAAATGGCAAGCTCTATTAACCTTTTGCAATGCCCCCTTTCAGTGCTGGAGTTTATGCCCTTTGACACTCAAAAACTTCAGTAAATGAACTAATTCATTATTTCTGCTTTTATATAATTTATAATTAACATTAAAAACTGCCAAAGGCTTTTAACACCCACAAAGTGGAGCTCGCATCGAACATAAGGTTTTTGGGGTTTCATTGCATCTATTGCTTTAAAAAAAGTCTGGTATGAAGTGTTGCATGTGTTGCTTATGATATATATATATATAGTAGTGTATATATACTTTATTATACACTACATTATTATTTTTAACAGACATTGTGTAAAAACTTCAATTTCTTTGTTACTTTTCAGTTACCCAAATGTGAATATTCACAACTTTACTACCAGTTGGAGGGACGGTATGGCATTTAATGCACTCATCCATAAACACAGGTATGTATATAAATCTCCCTTCTAACAGGGTTCCCATTGTTTCGTAGCACTGCCATCAATGGTCGGAAGAGCCCCCATACTTCCTGAAAGACCCAAAGGTTGACTTGTATTAGATCATTAAATTGACTAGTCTTTGACCCCTGGTAACCTGTACACATAAATGATTTGCTTCTCAACAATATGAGTAAAATATTAGGTAGCTTGGGCATTAATACCATTTTCATAGATTTAAGTTGTCTGATATATACTCCATGTACAAATGCCATTGTCTAATCAAATCTACTATAATTATTTATCTTGTGATTACAAAATATAACAGAGGTGCTGTTATACATAAACATACGGGAAACCGCAGATCTGATTATAATGTGCCATTATATTCTGCAGCAGAATTCAGGCTTAGCTTGTCTTGTGAGTATTACTCAATAGAGAAACAGTAACACTTGGTCTGCCATGAGACTGTCGGACACGTCTTCATAAACAAGGAATGGTTTAGAATGAATGTACTTGTTTTGACTCCTCCATCTATTACCATTGTGTGAACACTGTTCCTTGGCATTTCCCAATCTTTCCCCATCTTTCCACTGACCGCATAGTTGATTTAAATTAAACCGGTTTAAGGAGGCCAGCCTAGAATCTATTAAACACATCATTAAAAATCACTGAATTGAAGGATGTATGTTTGATGTAATCGTTGTCAGGAGGGGTGGTGTGCATGCTCCAGTGAGGGATAAATGTGTGCCAATTGGCCACATGTTGTGAAATTGCTCCAGTAAACGACAGCTGACTAAAGGCTATTGTTACAGCCTCCAACATGGTACTATACGAAAATAACCAAACCTCATCTACAAAATTAGAGGTAACATACAGTACACAGAAATATGTAGAGATGTCCTAAGCATCAAGGAACTTACCTGATTTTGTTTTTTTACTGCTGTATTTTAAAATGGGAAATTAAAGTTGCAGAGATGAGAAGTAGAAGAGCCCTGGCATATTAGAATCCAAGCTGATTTAAAATCAAAGATTAGCTTCACAGCGTTCTGAGATTATCAGATGGCACTCAAGGTCACTGACCAGAAACACGGCACAGATGAGTAACAAACCTGAGAAGCCACACTGTGCAAAAGCATATTTTATTACACTGTACCGTAAGACCCATCTTGCTTAAATTGTTCATTGTCTGGCTTATGGTGCACAGACATTGGAGACATTATTCAAAACACCCACTGTAAAGATCTCATTAAGATTATTGCCGGTACTACAAGTACTATGGCTAAAATACCAAACTGAAACCTGCTTCATTTAACATTTATTTTTAAAAATAACACATTTATGATTTAAGCTTTACCTAGCAAGTCATCTGCCAGAGGATATTTGCCATTGTTAAAAATATTTGCCGTCATTTTTTAAATAGTATTTTTGGATTTTAACCAGTACTATTACATGTACACTCCAGGCAACACTTTGATGCATCTGGTAGTGTTAAACCTGTACACACTCCACTGGTTTTGCATATTTATGCACTGCATCCTACAATTCTTACCCAGGTGGTGCTTGTCCTCTTGCACTGAGCATGTGAACCAAACACTTCATTCAGAAAGCTGCTAACTTGGGTTTTTACAGCATTAATAAAAGGAAATCATAGTTGTGGTGTCACTAGTGACATCACCAGCTTCCTACACTTCTGCATCCAATTTTATTCCAGACCTTTAAATGTCCATAGTATTTATATTCATAGTTAGTGTGCCTTTTTTTCTGGCTGTTTCTTTTTTTTCATCTCTGGCTTGTTCTCATCAACAGGCCGGACTTAATTGATTTTGATAAATTGAAGAAATCAAATGCACACTACAATCTGCAAAATGCATTCAACCTTGCAGAGCAGCATCTTGGCCTTACTAAGCTTCTTGACCCTGAAGGTAAGTACATGTTGCATTAAAAGAGAGTGTAAAGCTTTTATTTAAGTAAATGTTCAGAATATCAATCTATTGGGGACTTGTTTTTGTCTCTCCTAATTGATCAACTGGCCAGTACAGTACAGGCCGCCTTTTGTGTATCACCAAGAAAGCTGCTGTGTTCCATTGAATTTGTACCCTTTTAGTTACTCTTACCTAATAAGAAAAGAGGCTTTTTTTTTCTTCTTATGTTCATACACAAAATTATATAATTAATCTTACAGGATGTTAAATTCTGGCAGCTTGTTGCAACTATATTTTAAAAAAAAACTTTATCTATTCTAGTGTGTTATCTGTAAAATTAAAAATAATTATAAAACAATCAAAATATATATATATATATATATATATATATATATATATATATATATATATATATATATATATATATATATATATATATATATATATAAACAAAGAACTTTAGTAGTTTAGCTAAGCTAGCTATACTGATCCATAAGATTAACCTATTTCATTATGAAATGCCTTGTGTCTAGAAGACATTACTGCTGTATTACACTGTTTGTCAATAAATACCGTTTCCTCCCAATTATGTCATTGTGTGATGTAGATATCAGTGTGGACCATCCGGATGAGAAGTCCATTATTACCTACGTTGTAACATATTACCACTACTTTTCTAAAATGAAGGCTCTGGCTGTGGAAGGCAAACGTATAGGAAAAGTAAGTGTATTCGTTGGGAGAAGATTGGTCTCTGTGTTGCACAGGGTCCTTCTATTACCGTAACCTTTTCATAACTGGACTTTTTAAAATAAATGTCCTGCTGGCAGTTTGTAATTTTCCTCTTATTTACTGTACCCACCCAAATTATATCATTTTTTCAGGATATAAATTTAGGTACTATTATATTGATCATATTATATTTACTATAAAAAAAATAATATTGTAGATTCAAATATTTGTCCTGAGTTTGTGAATACCCCATATTTTTATTTATAAGTTTTTATTGGCTTGTTTTTGGAACTTATAAGGGTTAAACAAAACATGTCCCTGAACTTGTAAGTAATCCCAACATGTATCTTAATAGATACACGCTGGTTTAATATTGTCTGTGTCTCACATGCGAGACACAGCAGTTCCTGGTTGCCAATCAGAGCGGGGTTCGTCGATGTTGGTCAGAGTATAAACTGGCGTGTACTTTAAGCACCTGCACATCCAAGGTTTTATGCATTTACATACATGATTGCCAGATTATAAATAAGTCACAATGTTTTGTAGGTACTGGACAACGCCATTGAAACTGACAAAATGATTCATAAATATGAATCTCTGGCCTCTGATCTCCTGGAGTGGATTGAACAAACCATAATCATCTTAAACAATCGTAAATTTGCCAACTCTTTGGTTGGTGTTCAGCAGCAGCTTCAGGCTTTCAACACCTATCGTACAGTGGAGAAACCACCCAAGTAAGAGCACATCGCATCCTTAAGAACAGCAATGGCTGACCCCTGTACTGCAGAAACTATGTATTCCATCATTGTCAACCAGATCTGTTACTAACAGAGGATCATGGTATATGTAGTTCCCAAACAAATGCGGGACCATATTTAAGAATAACAAATGTGGAAAGTACTCTAATGCTAGGAAATGTTTTTTTTGGCATATATCAAGTCAAAGAAGACTTTATAGCAGGGAAAAATAATCCTGTGAAGTATCCAAAGTGGGTGCATGTTAATTTAAACTTTTATTTTATTTAGTTATCAAATACACTTCTTTTGAAAACTTTACAAAAATAAACGAAATTAGATTTTATACGATAAAAAAGTGAGATATGGCTAGACCCGAAGTGTGACTCTTAAAACCACCAATTCCAGGCATTTATTTTTAAGAACCAATATAATTATGTAAAATACCAGCATTTTGTAGAAATTGTCTTTCCATTGTGGGAAATCTGTACTTTGCCCTTTTTAAAACAAAACATTATTCTAAATGAGGTGGCAACTATTAAAAACTGTTGGAACCTAAAAAGCATAATTTTTAGCACTTAATTAAATGTGTAACCTTGCTATCACTTTTTTCTTAATTTCATTGTATAGAATTTAAAATTATCCTTAAATGATTAATGATACATATATTTAATCATGGCTGTTTTTTTTTTTTTTCCTCCCCCAGGTTTACAGAGAAGGGGAATTTGGAAGTGCTACTTTTCACCATTCAGAGTAAAATGAGGGCCAACAATCAGAAAGTGTATATGCCAAGAGAGGGCAAACTCATCTCAGACATTAACAAGGTGATTGACTTGTGTGTTGTTGTCCATTTAATGTTCCTGCTGTTCGGTAAACAGTCATAATAAGAAAGATGGGGTCGGTAACTAAAATGCAGTATTTTTACATGTGTGTAGTGAATATTGAGAAACCTCCAAAACTGAATTAGTCCTACTTTTTATATGGCTTAATTAGGGAAGTAAAAAGGCATGGTAACAGCCAAATACAAAGGCGACTATTATTTAGCCAACTGTACCTTTAAAATCTTAACTATAAAACTGAAAATCCTAGTGTCTGTTTGTCTGAAGCAGGAAAAACACTTGAACAGTGAAACTCTGGAATAGTGAAATTTGCATATCTTATTCATGCTGGAATTTCTAGGTCAACGCAAATATTTTTTCAGCTCTTTACATTGTTCCTTTCCTTAGTTATGAGTTATGCTACACAATATGCCCCGATGTGACCCCAAATAACCTTGTAATTCAGCCATCAAGGCCGAAATCTTTTGAAATTGAAAGCACATCTCACCGAAGAGCAGCGACAAAAACCTATATCCCAGGCGAAGCTGAGTAGTAAAGCTAGTAAAATGAATAAAAGTATTATTAACAGACCCTAATCACACCAGATTGCTAATCAGAGATATCCTTAAAGTCTCATAAATTGAGTACAAGTGAAAATGAGTTCCTTTAATCGCCCACTTGCTGACCTGTTCCATGGGGGGGGGGGGGGGGGGGGGGGGTTTAACTGAAAGGTGAGATGAACATTTCTTTAAGATTCAACAATACATTATGGCTGGCCAATTAAGCACTTCCAGCAGGAGATGAAATGTTCATCTTGATTAACCTGCAACTTACCTTTCAGTAAATAGACCCCTATGTGTCCTTCCAGCTTGAAGCAGGCAGACCAGTTTAGAATGTGGAATCTAATCAGTATTTAAAAAACATGATGGTAGTCTGAAAACTTTAAATGTCATTCCTCCACAGTCGAAAGATAATGGTCCGTTCACGACCCTTGTATGATGATTTGGAACAATAACTTCATTATCTTAACTAGTTTTACTATTCTTAAACTGGCTCTAAGGCCTTCTTTTTATTTTCTGGTGTCCTAGCTGGTTAATTGTGTAAGGCACTGCACCAATATATGCACTTGTTAGAATGTAATGAATTTTCTGAATATCAGGCCTGGGAAAGACTGGAAAAAGCTGAACATGAGAGAGAACTAGCGCTCCGTAATGAACTGATCCGCCAGGAGAAACTGGAACAACTCGCACGCAGGTTCGATCGCAAGGCAGCTATGAGGGAGACCTGGCTCAGTGAAAATCAACGTTTGGTGTCTCAGGTATGACCTAATCTGTGTTACTGTACATCATACGGAGAGCCAGTCTGTAAGTAAATTCAAAGCGATGGCAGCTTAATACTCAGTTATACTATAATGGTATCCATTTTTGTCCCCATAGTTGCCATATTTTTGGCCAACCTCCCACAGGGGTTGAGAATTAAGAGTTGTAGTCCAGGAACAAATGATGGGCATCGTTAATCTATACCTGTTGTAGAAACCAACGCCCCACATATTTGTGGATCTTTAGCCTACACACAGGCTTCCAACCCCTACTTTTAAAAAGGAAGTTAAGAATATGAATAGTTTGTGGGGTCTTTTCTGAGTTTTCTTCCTCCTGTCTGGTGAAGACTAAAATGTATCCAAAATTCTAATGGAAGGAGCTGTTGAGCTGTGCTCAGCTTTTTTTCCTAACACATTAAAGGTAGATCGATTTTTTTGCTATATTGACAGGTGCCAGCTAGAGCCTAGAATGTGCCAAAGCTCTGTAACCTGTATAGAATAGCGAAAAAAAAATATCAATTGGGTGTGTATTAAAAATATAAACTCTTTATATCACAGGATAACTTCGGCTTTGACCTGCCCGCCGTGGAAGCTGCAACGAAGAAGCATGAAGCCATCGAAACAGACATTGCAGCTTATGAGGAGCGGGTGCAGGCCGTAGTCGCAGTAGCAAGAGAACTGGAAGCCGAAAACTACCATGATATAAAACGCATAACTGCCCGTAAAGATAATGTCATCCGATTGTGGGAGTACCTCCTCGAGCTGCTGCGGGCCAGGAGGCAACGTCTTGAGATGAACCTCGGGGTGCAAAAAGTGTTCCAGGAAATGCTGTACATTATGGACTGGATGGACGAAATGAAGGTGGGTTATCTGTAAATCCCAGCAGATTGGCTTATCAAAGACCACAAATTATTGCAGAGATCCTGATCCTCCCAGGCGAGCTAAATTATGGTGGTGGTAGTAGAGTGGATTATTCCCTGGACTAGTCATGGCAGTGGATTATGGAATAATCAGTTGTTGTGACCAGAGAGCTGGGCCACACTTGAGAACCCCTTGTCTGCTACACGGAATGCCATTTCCAAAATATTCTTAAAATATATTATGTTTTTTCATTGTTTTTTCTACATTCTTTTAGGTGCTTTTACTGTCTCAAGATTATGGGAAGCATTTGTTAGGTGTTGAGGACTTGTTACAGAAACATGCCTTGGTGGAAGCAGACATCTCCATTCAGGCTGAGAGAGTGAGAGCCGTCAATGCCTCTGCCCAAAGATTTGCGGTGGGAGGAGAAGGTAAAACCCCAGTAACCTGCTGATATGACTTGTGTAAACTCTAAGTTCTCTATACGTGGTTGGTACCGGTAAAATTGAAACAGCTGGAGAGCGACCATCTTTGCTTTACCATGTCCTAATTTTCTCACACCTCAAAAAAATGTCATCTCACAAAATGCATTCTGATGAGATGTATTGGGGGCACATATACCCCTCACTCACACTACAAGAAAGGACCATTAATTATATCCTAATCTGCTTGCACAGCACCATGTATAGATCAAACATCCTTAACCTAAATGAGCCAAATCCTCATGGTAAAATCAGAGTAAAATAGTGGTTGTAGACTCCTCTCTTATTATGCCAATTTTAAATGTGTCCAAGTGGAAGGTTTGTCTTTAAACTTTTCCCTAAATACGAGTGACTCACCCTTGTAATAATTCTTTAGCGTGCCAGGAAATAAGCAATTTATGATGTTCTCCTTGAACGCCCCAAAACATTAATTACTGTAGTTCATACATCGCACAAACAGTTTATATGTTAGTTGTGAATTCTGATAACACTGTTATTCCCTAATGGTAATACATGTGACCTATTGCGTCTTTATAGTGGTAATCATGCAATGTTGGGGTTTGAGGTCCGGTTTCAGAAACCTTACACTGTGGGTTGTTAAGTAATCTTCTAAAGTGCATAGTCTGGTTTAAATGCATGGTTTTTCAATAAACTTTCTGTACAATTTTTAAAAGATAAGTCTCTTTAGTATATTCTAGAATAGTCAGATTGTCTGAAGTGTGTACTCCTGTGTAAGAAACCTTTGGTCTTTTCACTTCTCTGTGTAGGTTATAAACCATGTGACCCTCAGGTTATTCGTGATCGTGTGGCCCACATGGAATTTTGTTACCAAGAGTTATGCCAGCTGGCGGCAGAAAGAAGGTCCCGACTGGAGGAATCTAGGCGCCTGTGGAAATTTTTCTGGGAGATGGCAGAAGAAGAAGGCTGGATCAGGGAGAAGGAGCAGATATTGTCTTCAGATGACTACGGGAAGGATTTGACAAGTGTTGTCCGCCTGCTAAGCAAGCATAAGGCATTTGAGGATGAAATGAGTGGGCGCAGCGGTCACTTACTCCAAACCATAAAGGAAGGGGAGGAGATGATTGCTGAAGATCATTTTGGCTCTGAGAAAATCAGAGAGAGAATCGATGATATCCAAGGTCAGTGGGCTCACCTTGAACAGTTGTCTGCAATAAGGAAGAAACGTCTGGAAGAAACCTCCAGCTTCCATCAGTTCCAAGCAGATGCTGATGATATTGATGCTTGGATGTTGGACATTCTGAGGATCGTATCCAGCAATGATGTTGGTCACGATGAGTATTCCACCCAATCCTTGGTTAAAAAGCATAAGGATGTTGCCGAAGAAATCGCAAATTATAGGTCGACGATTGATGCGCTCCACGAGCAGGCCGCTGCTCTACCAGAGGAGCAGTTTGATTCGTCAGAGGTGCAGAGCAGGTTGTCTGGAATAGAGGAGCGGTACAAAGAGCTAGCGGAACTTACACGGCTTCGGAAACAGGCCCTGCAAGACGCTCTCACCTTGTACAAGATGTTCAGTGAAGCAGATGCATGTGAGCTTTGGATTGATGAAAAGGAGCAGTGGCTAAACAATATGCAAATCCCAGAGAAACTGGAAGACCTGGAAGTCATACAGCATAGGTAACATACACTTTATCGGAGGTCTATTCATCTGCTGTGTGTTTTGTATTGATGAGTTTGTAAAAGAAAATGTTACGTTGATAATCTCCAATCTGTTTGTGTTTTTTTATTTTTTTAGATTTGAAAGCCTGGAGCCAGAAATGAACAATCAAGCTTCACGGGTCGCTGTTGTCAACCAAATTGCCCGTCAGTTGATTCACAGTGGACATCCAAGTGAGCGAGAGATAAAAGCTCAGCAAGATAAGCTGAACACTAGGTCAGTTTAAAAGTGGGTCGTGGAAATGACATCCCGGATTGAATGTCTAAAAAAAAAAGTGATCCAAGTTGCACATAATTTTAATGTCTCCTTTTTTTAATGTTGTGATTTATAGGTGGAGCCAATTTAGAGAGCTGGTTGACAGAACTAAAGATGCCCTCAGCTCAGCCCTCAGTATTCAGAATTACCATCTGGAGTGTAATGAGACCAAGTCGTGGATTAGAGAAAAGACCAAAGTGATTGAGTCTACACAGGAACTGGGCAATGACCTTGCAGGGGTCATGGCTCTCCAGAGGAAGCTAACTGGTATGGAACGGGACTTGGCTGCCATCGAGGCTAAATTAACTGATCTTCAGAAGGAGGCCGAGAAGCTGGAAGCAGAACATCCTGACCAGGCTCAGGCTATCCTGGATAGACTCGCCGAAATCAATGATGTTTGGGAAGAAATGAAAACCACGTTGAAGAACCGAGAAGAGTCTTTGGGAGAAGCCAGCAAACTGCAGCAGTTCCTGCGTGACCTAGATGACTTCCAGTCCTGGCTATCCAGAACCCAGACGGCTATTGCTTCTGAAGACATGCCAAACACATTAGCTGAGGCCGAAAAGCTGCTTACGCAACACGAAGGCATTAAGAATGAAATTAACAATTATGAGGAGGATTACCAGAAAATGCGAGATATGGGCGAGCTGGTGACACAGGGACAGACTGATGCACAGTATATGTTCTTACGTCAGCGTCTCCAGGCTCTTGACACTGGATGGAACGAGCTTCACAAGATGTGGGAGAACAGACAGAGCCTCCTGTCTCAGTCACATGCCTACCAACTCTTCCTCAGAGATACAAAGCAGGCAGAAGCTTTTCTCAATAACCAGGTACAGTGTATTGAAAAGTGATCCTTAAAAACAATCTTTTCATTATTGCCCTTGTGCCAGAGCTGCAACTAGCTCTTATTGTGTACAAAGCAAGAATAGAAAATGTTGTAGCCCCACAACACTTGACTGTCCCAGGGAGCTCTGTACCATCCTACAGCCCACTCCACTCTTTTCTGCCGGTCCAATTTAGCACGCCTCTTGCTAATTATAGCCACCATGACTGTCTTCTTGTTGGCCATGTATATTTATTAACTAACCTGCCTGTTTCTTTATTGCCCACCCATTTGCACTTACATCATTGGTAAGGATCTCCTGACTATTCAGGTGCGGTGTATACGTGATCCATCCTAACGCCAATATTCACCTAGTTACTGCAACCAGTAACTACGCATAAACACATATTTGTAAAGTTATTATATTTCTCTTCCCACCCTTTACGAAATCTGATGTAGTTTCTTATTCTTGCACAGGAATATGTCTTGGCACACACAGAAATGCCCAACACTTTGGAAGCAGCTGATGCAGCCATCAAGAAGCAGGAAGATTTCATGACCACAATGGATGTAAGCGAGGAGAAAATTAATGCCGTGGTAGAAACTGGAAGACGGTTGGTCAACGACGGTAACATCAACTCTGACAGGATTCAGGAGAAAGTTGATTCGATTGATGACAGGTATGTATTGCTTGCTATAGAAGGGTTAACTGTATGTTTACTTCAGCTGTCCATTGTCCTCCATTTCATGTTTATCCTCCATAACGTGGATAGCGGTTTTAATAAAACGTTTCTTGTTTCTGCCAAGACATAAACGGAATCGCGAGGCAGCAAATGATCTCTTGACTAGGCTGAAGGACAACCGAGAAATGCAGAAGTTTCTTCAGGATTCCCAAGAGGTACGAATCACCCCCTTTATTTGTATCTATATAAACTGTTTTAAAGTGTATACTGAAAACGGGGAATCTATAGATATACCGGACACATTTCTAGAATAGGTGTGACTCTCTGCAAATTATTTTTAATACGTTAAGCTGCCATTATTCTGCAAAAACGAATAAAATGACTTATATTTTGGTGAAACAAGATAAGCTTCAATGCCTTTTAGATGCCGGTAGTCAAACACAAAGTTAATGTTGGGTTTACCGTCTGAAAGTACTGGTCACTTTTGGTACTTAAGTCATAAAACATTTATAAATGAGACTTTATTTCTTAGACTTAATTTCATGGCACAAAGACTGTTTAAGTTTTAACCATGTGTTATCTTTAATGCTAATTTAGCATTAATATCTAATCCTTCCATATGTCTAGTCCAGTAAATCAGGATAGCCCATTTCACACACAGGGTGAATGCTTGTTACCCTTGACTTCTGCTTAATCCGAGGTCATGGCACCTTGTGAATGACATCCTTAGCGGTTTTTCTTTTGTGGCCTATGGAAGTGACTGTTTGCCATTGGTTCACAACTTTTAGCTGTGCATATTTCTGTTCAAAACACGTAACACAGGCATCTTGACGACTTGCTTGAAAAGTGCAGTAGATGTGGCGGGGAACTGAAGGCAGTATACATGTTGGCTGAAAATGTTCACCTCTTTAGCACAAACTTTCCATCTAAATCTTCATTATATAGTAGATTATGGCAGAGATTAAATGACACCAAGGTCTCCTTGGAGCCAGCAGGAGATACTTTTATCCCTGTTCATAAACCAAGTTGGACATGCCATATATTAATCATATAATACATTTCAAGATTAAGCAGATCTAATAATTTCCATATGCTTTTGGTTTACATACAGACAGATCATTAATGTGCTCCAGATGTTTCAATTACTAGATTTGCTCTGTTGGTTTTTCAGTAATGTGGCATGTTTTTATTTTTATGAGTAATTTAATTTCTCTGTGCCGTTCAGCTCTCCCTATGGATCAATGAGAAGATGCTCACAGCCCGTGACATGTCTTATGATGAAGCCAGGAATCTGCACAGTAAATGGCTGAAACACCAAGCTTTCATGGCAGAACTGGCGTCCAACAAGGAGTGGCTTGACAAAATTGAAAAGGTATGGGCTTTAACTTTATCTAGAGATTCAAATAATGGGTGTGCTACACATGCATACTACATGCACTACTTTTCCATGAGTAGGGCCCTGTTACATCAGTGGTTTAATATGGTCAAGCCAAGTTTTGCAGGAAGACTGTAGCATGAAAGAGAGCTGCTTGTGCCTATTCAGCTACCAGATAGTCAACACTCAAATAAATAAACACAAAAGCCAAAAATGACATTGTAGAATAGCTTTAAAAAGGTTGGCTGCAGTCCTAACTTCAGTAATTTTGCTCAAATGTTTTGTTACATGGGTCGCTCATTGTCTGCCAGAAAGCAGGTGGGTGACTATTTATGAGAAATGTTTTCTAGAGTAGCAACTTTATGACCAGTCTTCACATTTGATTGGAATCGGTCCTTGTCCAAGACGGATGGAATTTTCTGTTGATGAAAAAAACCATGTGTTACAAGCATCTCTGAAAATCATTAATCCCACAAAAAAAATCATATAGCCAAAAACTCTATACTCCCCAGCATTATTCTGTGCTTAGCCTGCTTCTATGGAAGAGAACAAGTGTATAAATACTCGTTCGCTATACAAAAGAGTTATCTGTCTGAACTCGCCTCTTCCTTGGCTCTGTAAAACATGGCTGACTGGCTCTTTAGTTCCAAGCATTGGTAATAAGGGATTTGAATAAAAATACTCAAAAAAAAAAAAAAAAAAAAAAAAATGGGCAGACTAGATGGACCGAATGGTTCTTATCTGCCGACACTTTCTATGTTAATGACTTGATATATAAATGTTTCAGTAACTGACTTGATCATAGAGACCATTAGAATGATCTATCATCCATCAGGAAGTGTGGTCAATTTGTTTTCTCTATAAAGGTTTGATTTGTCCCTTATTCTGCCCTGCACCAAGTTCAAGGCTATTTTAAACTAGCCAAGGGATGTGTTCTTATTTATTTATTTATTTTTGATTGGCACCTGACTTATTCATTTCCATGTTGTGTCGTAGGAAGGAAACCAGCTCATTGCAGAGAAACCAGAGACTGAGGCCGTAGTAAAGGAGAAGATGACGGCCTTGAATAAAATGTGGGAAGAACTGGAGTCCACCACACAGACTAAAGCCCAGAGACTCTTTGATGCCAACAAAGCTGAACTTTTCACCCAGAGCTGCGCAGATTTGGATAAGTGGCTCCATGGCTTGGAAAGTCAGATTCAGTCTGATGACTATGGGAAGGATCTCACCAGTGTCAATATCCTCCTGAAAAAACAACAGGTCAGTGAATAGGGAAACCAATGGTGCCATGTTCATAGTTCTCTGTTTGGGAAACCCAGATGCTCTGTCCACAAATGCTCTGTTCCCATTCCTTGTCTCTTGACAAAATCTCAAATCTAAAAATAAATTGGCTCTGTTTTTCAGACTAGTACACAATTTGCTGCCACCGCCAAGACTTTATATCCGGGCGTCTTCGGTTACCCCAAACACAGTACAATATAGTATCACAACCTTACTTTACTGATCAGACACATATATAATTAACCCTCTGGTAACGTGTTCTACCTGAGCTATCCTCAGAAGAGTGAGTTCATATTAGAGAACAAAGACAAGAGCTGATTAAGTAAACATTTAATCTGAAAAAAGGCTTCACAGTGCTGTGTACAAAAATACAGAAATACCAAGTACAATTGCAAAACAGTCTATAAAATAAAATAGGAGAAAACACAAGAAATCCTTACATATAATTACCTATATATATAATATATAATCCTTGTGGGAGATTCAGATGGTAAAGTTCTCCATACAGTGGTATACGTGTCTTGTACTGTATAACACCATAATTTAGTTAGGATCACATTCCTTATATTTTTGGAGTATTTAGACACCAAACATGGATGCTTTAACAGTTTGGAAAGTACTCATTCTTGGTTCTCATGACATTCCATTGGCCATGTTTGGTACCAAACAAAAGAATACAACCTGGACAATCTGAATATATATATATTGGACCCTCACACAATATATACACGTGTTCCCCATAGTTCATATTTTCTGGTTGTCCTCTGATTCACCCAATGTCAGAGTACATGCTCCACTACCTTTTACGACCCCAGCTCACAAAGTCCAGCTCTGGTGATGGCAATCTGCTAGTTACACTTTATGGCTTAGGCCTGGTGGTGGATCAAAGCCTACAATTCACGCTATTATAACATAAACATAACAAATTATATCAATGCCAACTCATGCTTTGGCATGACGCTCGTGCCATGCCACATCTACATCTGTACCCAAATGTAACCTCCAACACATAAATACTTTAATACCGGCCCCTGTGCATTTCATAACCGTTCAGTTGCATGTGACATTAAATGAATATTTATGTGTAGCTGCTAGTGTATACATTGTGCGATAAAGAATCTGAAAGGCGTTACAGACTCTATTAGTTGAAGAGACAGAACGAAACATGGCAGAGAGAACCCTGCTTGCTCGCTTACGATCTAAACTGCTCACTTTGATCCGTTGCTAAAGGGAAATGTAAGAAATGATGGGATCATTACAGTTTCATTGGCCTTATTCATACCCATCTATGCACTTAATAATTCAACTCTGAATAGGGCTGTGAGGTGCATGATCCTCTTGTACCTTACCACTCTCTGATCTAGTACCTACCATCTCATGTTGGCTTGCTAGAACCAGCCAGCTTGGGATTGTTGCTAGCATTATGTGCAGCTCTGCCCTAGACAACTAGCAGATCATTATGTAATATACACTACGGTTTTGAAAGATCCAAGTATGAGGGTGGTTGTATGTTTACGGACATTTTCACTATCGCAGTTTGAGAAGTAAATACATGATTATTTCTATGCTCCATTTCCCCTATGCCCACTTTGCATGTCTAGGGGTTAATGAAACTTTAAATAGAAATGACTTAAAGCATTAGCTCATTAGCAATCTGAAAGAGCAGGGATGCAGGGCACAAGGAACAAAAAGGGAATGTGTAAACAGCCCAGGGCCCCCGCACTCCATTCCCCTTACTCTCTCTATTAACCTCTAAAAAGCTTCTGTTTGCACATTTATTATGTTACAGTCCCAGACAGTGGAATGTGATCTTTGAAATGTCAGATATGAAAGGCACAATGAGTGGTTACTGTATTCTGACATCTGGAAATAAGCCTTTTGGAAAAAACAATTGGGACAGACTTTTCTCTCTCCGAGCAGGACATTCAATTTAGTTCAGACTTGAGCCAGATTTGTGCAGCAGAGAAAAGGCTAAAAAAAAATGCTTCTGGAGTCATATGTCCTGAAAGGGACAAAGGCTCTATTTGACATTGAAAGCTGACTAACAAATCTGAGGAAGCATTGCACCAAATCAGCATCACAGCATGCAAGCTGCCACAAAGAAGTACAAACCGCACTGGTATGTGCAAAATCTCCCTGGGATGGATACAGGTTACTTCTAAAAGGGGATATCTGTAAACCTGTGTAATTGGCCAACACTACCTTATTTATGGTCAGGTCTCATGGGGTGTGCAAGTGTTACATGAGAAAGGAGAAACTGAAATTGGATTTACTATGCTTTTTAGTCTATAAAATATATATACAATGGTTCGTTCTAATAAAGATGGTGCATGGTCTAATACAATTATATTTCACTTCTTTCTAGAAACATTGGAATAGATTACATGTTGTAACTTTGTCTAAAGATAATTTGCACAATTCCAAAACTTCAGTGCACTATTATTCCCTTGGTTCTTTTAACGCCTTGTGTTATAAGGCTGGCAGAGCGTGCCATGTTAGCCAGACTTTAATGTCCATTCATATCTGTGTGGTGCCAATAGTAGGTCAGGTAACTCTGGCAGTGTATCTCGTGTGATGAAAGCGCTTTGTATCCAGCACACAGTAAATAATCGCACTGTGCAGGAGATTTACCCCGACTTGTTTTAATCACAAACACCTGTTTTGTTTCTTGTAGATGCTGGAGAATCAGATGGATGTGCGCAAGAAGGAGGTGGAAGAGCTGCAGAGCCAAGCCCAAGCTCTAAGCCAGGAGGGGAAGAGCACAGATGATGTAGATGGCCAGCGCATTGTCGTGGAACAGAGATTTACAGAGCTTCTCGCACCCTTGAATGAAAGGAAAAAATACCTGTTGGCTTCCAAAGAAATTCATCAGTTCAATCGGGATGTGGAGGATGAAATTGTAAGATTCTGGTAGCCTAACCTGCGGGGGAGGGCATAGTTTGACATCCTATTTGCTGAGACAGCTAGACATCACAAGTTGTAGTGCACAGCAACGAATACCTTGATAATGCAATATAATGCTCAAGCCTTGCTTTTAAAGTACAGGATTGCACTACTGACTGCGAGGTCTATTTAACATTTCTAAATCCTTCTACTGCCTACAACTGGGAAAACAGGAGCCGTTGGACTGTTTCTTACCTATTAACCAAAAAATAAATTGGAGCATACCACCATTAAAGGGGCACTTAAGATGCAAGAGTTAAAATATCAGTGTCTAATCTCTCCTGCAAATCTGATGTGTATCTGCAGACACGGCCCAACAGTCAGCTCTGCTTGCAGCGGCCATCTGATCATTCTACCACTGCCAAGAGAGACCTTCCTTTTCCAAATAATCAGGAGAGGGGGCTTGGTTATGTGCACACAGGGGTGATACACCTAGGAAATGGGTTCAGCATTCTTTACAGAGAAACATGGAGACTGCCAGATGGAGGATAAAGTGGTATGGAATATGAAACGTAAATGCCATTTATCCTCATGTTAGAGTCACTGAATATTTCCCTAGTTTGAAAGTAAAACTACTCATTATAGGACCAGTGAGAATATCTGTAGGTATATCCGTTGGGCCGTGCATGTCGATTAGCTGGTGGAATGTTTTCTACATTCAATAGATCGAAGGGTTAAGTGTGAGCAGCTCAACTTTATTCTTCATATTGTAAATCATTTTGAGCCCGGCACAATTTGCTTACACATATCCTGTCTATGTATTTGCAGCTCTGGGTGGAAGAGCGGATGCCAATTGCCACATCTACTGATCATGGGCACAACCTCCAGACTGTTCAACTGCTGATAAAGAAAAACCAGGTTTGTCATGTGTTCATCAATGTAATGCAGTAACATGTATGTATAGAATGGCTGGTGTACATACGGCAGGCCTTGCAAGAGTGAGGCGTTTCGTTTGGAGTTCATTTCTCCTTTGCTATTAATACAAATTACACGTGGCTTTGTATTGGGGTGCACATACATGCTCCAACATGCCTGGTGCTAGACATTCTGTGTCCTTACCACCAGGAATCATTCTTACCATCAGGAATCATTCTTACCATCAGGAATCATTCTTACCATCAGGAATCATTCTTACCATAAGATTAGATATTTAATCTATCCATTTACAAGTGAATGTACTAGCAAATGTATAGGTCAAAATGCAATGCCTACCTAAAGGGCACTTCTGTGTATGACCTGTCCACATTAAGACCTGTAGCTTCATGATATTCCTTGGGTTTGAAATGTAATTTCCTTTTACTATTCGAATAGCTTTAGTCATTCTCCTATAGCCGGGAAATCGCTTTACTGGTAGAACGCCCCCATGTTACTGGGAGCCAAGCAGTTATATATTACTGCTGTTCATGTATTGTATTTTATTTTTTTGTACTGTTGCTGCATTGCAGTGAAGGAATGTGATTTGCGTAATTTCCTTCCTTGCTGCAGTACCAGTTACACCCAAATGTAAACAGTAGTAACAGGATTGTAGATTAGGCAGTATTTTTGTTCTCCTCTATGTAGGAGGCCTGGTTTCCTCTCCCAGAGATATCCTGGAGGGTTTTTTGTTTTGTTTTGTTTATTTGTATAGACATTTAATGGGGGGAGGGGTTATTTTCAAAAGGACTTTTTGTATTGTCCAATGTTGATATAAAGACATTGCCTGTGCCTTACCACATGATGAAAGGAGCTATATTTTTATCATACCTACAAAGTTTAATTGGGCACTGCGGCAGTGACATTTACAGCTCATCAGAATCTGATGTCCAGACTGTTTATGAAATATAATATGAGGGAATCTGAGCAAGTCGTACGGCTTAGCACATTCCTGTAAAACAATATCTGCTTGTTTTCGTCTGAACGCTCCAAATAATACTCCCTTTTATGTTTTCTGGGGGCATTTGCTTTGCTTTTTTTCACTGGCACTTTTTGGAAAAAAATTGTACAACTTTTTAAAGAGCAGAACACATCATAAAAAAAGCATATGGTTTATTTTATAGAGAAGTGAGGTCAGTCACAAACATATATACAGTAGTGCACTTCCCTGAGCTTATATCTCCGATGCAGTCACTCGCCCTGCCAAGTATTTTTGCTCTGATATGTAAAATGGCCTGTCACATCTTCCATGAGCAGCATGTAGCAACCTCTGAGGTCATTCCCTTTGTATCTTGGGGGCAGAGAGAGTAACCAGCAGAGTCTTCTCAATGGCACAGCTATAGCAGAAAGATGGTCCATCAACGAAAAAAAAAAAATGTTATGTGATAACACTTGGTATTCATTTTGCCTTTAATTTGTATTTTACAGACCCTTCAGAAGGAAATCCAGGGTCATCAGCACCGTAACGATGACATCTTTGAGAGGAGCCAAATGATTTTGGAAGATGGCAGCCTTAACGCAGAAGCAATCAAGCAGAGGCTTGCCGATCTCCAGACTCTGTGGAACCTCTTGATTGAAGAGACTGAGAAGAGGCATAAAAGACTGGAGGAGGCCCACAAAGCCCAGCAGTATTACTTTGATGCTGCAGAGGCTGAAGCCTGGATGAGTGAGCAGGAGCTGTATATGATGTCGGAGGAGAAGGCAAAGGTGACAGAAAAGTTCTCATTTAGAACATAATTTAATATATTATGTAACAAGTTCATTACCAGGCTAGTGGCCTCCACAGCCACTGAATGGTGGGTGGATAATGTCATTGTGTAGCCTTGAACACCATGTGCGCTAAAGTACATAAATAATTCAACAAATAAAGATTGGAAATTCCCTGTCCAGCTATAACATTGCTCTGTGGTCGTGACTCTTTCAGGATGAGCAGAGTGCTGTTTCCATGTTGAAAAAGCACCAGATTTTGGAGCAGGCAGTGGAGGATTACGCAGAGACCGTGCACCAGCTTTCCAAGACCAGCAGGGCGTTGGTAGCAGATGGTCACCCAGAAAGGTACGTGTTCTTAATGTGGATCTAAACCGCTCGGTCTGACTCGTTTACACACAGTGAGGTTTTGCCAGGGAACAGTGTTGATGCTAGCTTTTCGACTTTCTGAATTTTACTGAATGCAGATCTTTTGCAAGTTAGCTTGAAGTAATGGGTAATAACTTTTTGTGCTGTATCTTATTTTGTTTCTGTGGTTGTATCTAGTTGTAGTTAAAAAAAAAATATTAAAACCACTTCATTATATTGTGTAATAAAGGCCTGTTTATTAAACTAAATTCTGTTACTGCTATCTTTTCTCTGCAAAGAGAACTTTTATCTATACTATCATGCCACCGGCAGATTGGGGGAAAAGGGTAGATTCAGTTTGCCCGTACTCCCGAATAGTCTGACGTACTGTACTAAGATTTTATATGCATACTTTCATTACATGACTGTCTTGTTTTTTAATTCAATATTTTGATGCTTTATACATGTAATGCTTCTTTTTTTTTTTCCTGTGTAGAATTATTGTTGTTTTCACTCATTAGGTACTATAGCTTGCTTATCTATTCTTTTTTGTCTATTGTTTTATGTATTATCTCCAGTGAGCGCATCAGCATGCGCCAATCCAAGGTGGATAAACTGTATGCAGGCCTGAAAGATCTGTCTGAAGAGAGGCGAGGAAAGTTAGATGAGCGTCACAGGCTGTTCCAGCTGAACCGGGAGGTTGATGATTTGGAGCAGTGGATTGCTGAAAGAGAAGTGGTAGCCGGGTCACACGAGCTCGGCCAGGATTATGAGCATGTTACAGTAAGTACTGGGATAAAATGCTCCTCGTACAAAGCTTCTTTCCATTAACAAGGATAGAAGTTACAATATATTAAAACTTTAAACTAACCAAATATGTGATGCAATAGTACAGAATATTACAAGAATATGCCTGAAATCCCAGGCAGCTCATAAAGGCTTTAGTTATACATCTCTCCTATATGAAGTGGGTAATCTGATTGGCCCCTTATGACACACCCACAATCAATTACGTGATATCTTCTGATTGGTTCTGGTTAACTACTATGCAGAATGGGCATCCAGGGTGCATTATTGTCAGGACCGACCTGCTATGGAGGAAATGTTTTTTCTAACAATTCAAGGAAATGTTTAGTAAATAAGCATTTTTTTTTTTTTATAAACGTTAGACACTTGGGGGGGGGGGGGGACGTTGTATAAAATAAGTTCATCAGATAATTCCACATACTCCAGGTTACAAGTCAACCTAATGCTTTGGGAATAACAGATTAAAGCATACCACAAACCAGTATATCCACTGAAATCTTTATATTGTAACATGAACCCCTGGTATTAACACTGTGCTTTATAACCAAACACACTTAAGAGAACCTATGTCCTTTTCAGCAGTGTTCCTGGCAATCACAAGACTTTACTTTACATCTTTTTTTTCCAGGAACTTATTGCTTTTAAAGTTTTTGATTGACCTTCACCACTTACTCTAGTATCAAAGTGCACACTGTCCCCAAAATGATTTTTTTTTTTTTTTTTTAATTATTTTAATATTATGACCTTATGATATTAAGTGTAAACTTTTCTCTCCATTTTGCCAGATGTTACAAGAAAGGTTCCGGGAATTTGCACGTGACACAGGCCATATTGGACAGGAAAGGGTGGATACGGTCAACCACATGGCAGATGATCTTATTAATTCTGGACATTCCGATGCGGCCACCATTGCAGAATGGAAAGATGGTCTTAATGAGGCGTGGGCCGACCTTCTGGAACTGATTGACACCAGAACACAGATACTGGCTGCCTCTTATGAACTGCATAAATTCTACCATGATGCAAAGGAGATCTTTGGCCGCATACAAGATAAACATAAGAAGCTTCCTGAAGAGCTGGGCAGAGATCAGAACACCGTAGAAACATTACAAAGAATGCATACTACATTCGAGCATGACATTCAGGCACTTGGTACCCAGGTAAGAGGTGCAGACAACATTACATCTATTGTTTCCAGTCAATAGTAGTAGGGTATAAGATGATTCCTTCACAGCTACCACATTGCCTTTTGAAGGCCTCAGATTTTACTGCACTGCCCTACACAATACAAATCTGCTGTTTCCATCCTTTACAATATCTTCACCTGAGTGGATGAAACAAATAGTGGAAGGGTAATCTCCCGTATCCTGCATCTGCTATTGGATGCTTGAATAACCATAGAAGACGCTTGAAAACACTGTTATCGTAGCTGGTTTATTATAGTAACTTCCAGACAATTCAGAGAAATTCTTCCAAGATTTAAACAATGCAAATCATATTGCATAAATTTTGCATGTGGAAGTAGGAGCCTGGCTAATGATAAAGCATTTCTTTTCCTGCCAGCATTATTATTGTACAGTCCCTTAGCATTCCATGAACACCAGTAAATTTCATCGGACATCTCTCCCACCGATAACCTGTTTACAAATGACATGCCTGGTTGTACAGCAATGTGAGGTGTTTTACATTGTACGGGTAATTTATTAAACTGAATCCTAAGAATGCAGTTTAGAGTTTACACAAGCAAAAAAGGTACAGTGACTCTAAATCTTCCCACGGATTCACCACCTAGTTGAAGTGCTGATTTTTTTTATTATACATTTTTGTGAGTACAAATAGACACAAAAATATACAATTTTACTTTCACTTCATAAAATAGATATTATACAGCCAAGCCTATAACATATACTGGCAGCAAAAAAAAAGAAAAACAAAACAGTCATATTGCTTGGCTTTTGTTTCATGATTTACCACCTCCCTCTATTAGTCTTGGATGGAAATATCTTTTATTTTTCTCCGTTTCCCTCCCCCTCTTGCCCAGAAGGTATTCCCTCCAGTGATCTCAATTTTTTGAATTGATATGTCTGTCTGGCACTTTCCCTTTCCATGCTCAACTGGTACAGTACTAGAGTCTCTACCAAATTCCAAGCTATACTCTTGTTTATTTTCCAGTGTCTTGCTATTACAATTAAGGTACCTACAATTAAATGCACTATTATTTGTTTGACGTCTCTGGGCATTTTTGGCCATTTCAACACCAACAGCACCTTCACAGGTGAGAAACCTAGTTCAATCCTGGTAATAGCTTTTATTCTCTCTAAAACTTTCCTACAGAGATCTTTCATTTTTATACCTTGCCACCAAGTTTGTAAGCATATTCCACTTTGTCTCACACTGCTAAGAAATATCCGTACACTGCGTGTACATTCTTGGCAGATTGCTTTGAACATAACACCATCTATTCACCATTTTGTAATGGGTTTCTATCAAATTTAAACAATGGATTGATTCATGAACTGTACCCAAAGAAAGCAACAGATCTCCCATTACTGTTTTGGTTAAATCTTTATTCCAATGCATTATAGCAGGTGAGCCGTTTTGTGGCCAATCTTTCCTAATAATTTCAACATATCCTGCTAAATGGCTTCTCGAACTCTTCCTTCATGAATGCATTCTCCAATTTAGCTTCTCGGAATGTTAACATATTTTCCCTTCCTCTTAATGCAGTTAAATATTGTTTTTACTAAATAAGCTATATTCTTCCTGAAGCTGCTGGAATTATTTCACCTTGTCGGCCCAATAAAGATCTTTTATCAGTAGCCCATTGCTACTCAAATTTAGAAATTCCACCTCTTCCCTTATAATTATTTATATTTTTAATAAACTTATCTGGTTAAGCCTAATTGCTTCCTTAGTGTATTCCAAAAAAAGTATTATATGTTGTAAGATCATAGTTGTTGGTTTTTACTCTTTAATTTTTTTCTCTCCATATTAATATTGGCAATTCTACAACAAGAATTCGAATACCTAGTTGATGGCAAGAATATTTCTTGGATTCCTCCCTTCCTTATGTTTTGATAGCAGATTTAGGCTCATCTTAAGTTGTTTCTCCCCTCACCCCATAAATATTTCATAGAGATAGTCGGGATCCTGGGTTTTTAAGAGGGATCAAGCTAAATAAATATAATCAGCTGGGTAATATATAGGATTTTATCAAATGTGATACTTCCCCGCCCAAAAAAAAACCTTTCTTTCAGATTATTTGTTTTAAAAGTGGCAAATAAAATGGCTTCAATTATGTTTTTAGGGTCTGGAATAATTTTTATACTAAGATAATTAACTTCTTTGTGTCCAGTTAAAGCCATATCTTCCATGTATATAAGTAATCTCTTCATCTGTGTATCAAAAGAACCACTGTTTTACTGATGCTACGTTTGTAATTGAAAATTCTCCATTACTTCCATCAGTCTGAATTGTTATAGAAACTAAAATATCTGCATACATAGAAGTTTTAAATTCCAGTTTGTCTATCTCAAATCCACTTCCAAAATTTTCCCTTTATTTGCCTCTCCAGTGGCTCTAACAAGGGGGATAAGGGACATCCCTGTCTTGTTCCATTTGTGATTTTAAACCACTCTGATGTAAAACTTGGATCTATTGTTTTGGCACTAGGGATGGTATATAGAAGAATAGCCTGGGGTATCCAGCCTGACAGACCAAAGACCACAAACATTTTTTTCATATATTCCCATCTATCATGCTTTTTCTGCATTGAATGTCAGTAATAATTGAGGTGTTTTCTTTTTCTGCGTTAAATCGAATATATCAATTTTCCTAATATCATTTGAAGAGGTTCTTCCGCGAATAAATCCCACTTGATCTCTGTCATTTATTTTGGGATTATGGTCCTTTGTCAGCCAGGGTTGAGGAATACATCTGAAATTCACATTCAGCAGATATAGGCCTATCATTTTCAACATTTTCTTGTTTTCTTATTGGAACAACATTTGCTCTTAAACATTCACCTGGAATTTTGTTTCTATCACCATAATTATTGAATGTACAAAGGACCAGAAAGATGTTCTCCTCCAAACGTTAAAGAATGTATTAATTCATTTTAAATTCCCAATAGCATTTTAACTTTCCAATAATTTACTAGAGAGAAAGAAAAGGGGGAGAGTATAGCACAGAAAAAGGGAAGAAAGAAAATGTTCCCTTGTCTACACTAATTTTCATTTACCCCTTTTCTCTATATCGCATTATACCTTCATTTGTATCAGCCACTTTTAGACTGGTTGGGAAGCCCTATCTGTATACAATGTCATCTCAGCTGCAATTTGTTTAAATCTATTTCTAGCCATTCTGGTTCAGTTTTGCCAATTTCTCACCCCTGTCTTGATTAGAGCAAACATCCTTCATTATTTGACCTTTCATTCTGTAGGATATTGAGCAAATGATCACATCTCTTGGAATTATATCTGGAAGGAACCTCTGTTTTATCAGATAATGACACCTCTCTATAATTCCAAATGTTCCCTTTATAACAATACTCAACAGTGCAATGAATACCGCGGTGTCTGCCATCTAGAGACTTGTTGCTCTTGTTCCACCAGAAGTGACAGCCCACATTTACTATTACAGTGCTAGCAATAACAAAGTATTTATATTTTGCTATTATTTATTCTTCAGGTCAGGCATCTTCAGGAAGATGCAGCCCGGCTGCAGGCGGCATATGCTGGGGATAAAGCGGACGATATACAGAAAAGAGAAGGTGAAGTTCTGGAGGCCTGGAAAGCTTTGCTGGATGCCTGTGAAGGCCGAAGGCTGCGACTGGTGGACACTGGTGACAAGTTCCGATTTTTCAGCCTGGTCCGTGATCTTATGATCTGGATGGAAGAAGTTATCCGGCACATCGAAGCCCAAGAGAAGCCAAGGTACTACCAGGGAATAGAGTTTTGTTTTGTTGTAATGCTCTAGGTTCTTGTAAGGCTCCATCACCTAGTGGTAAAAACCCATACATTCTATTATATTGCATCACTGATTTAACAAGTGCAGGCTATACTACTTTAATTATCACATGTTATGGAAAGTTCTCCAATAAAATGATGGTAGTTTTTACATTTTTTATTTATTTTTTTGGTTTTCAGACTGAGTGATACTAGTGGCTGTAAAAACTTTCTCTCTATACAATGATATGTTTACAGAAAACTACAACACATTCTGGTTAGTTAGTTTTTTGTTTACTGTAACAATAGAAGCTACCTCAAATATGATGCCAGATTTGTAATGGCTGAAAGCACTCTGTTATATAGGAAGTCTGGTAACTTCGGAGTCCTAGGCATGGTTTGCGCCTCTCCAATGAAGTAAGCCCAAAGCAGAATATCCTTTCTGAAAGGCCCAGAAGGGATAGCATTGTGACTATTATTACATTGTAACATGATTTTTGGTTGGGGAGGAGGGAGGAATCTTCTTGTCATATATATTTGTCTTTCTTAGTGTGTGTATTGAATGTAGATAATGAATTAACGAAATTAGGTGTCTTTACCATTGCTGTACATTACAATTACATTATACATAATAATCCTGAAAGAAATTAAGTACAATACGGTAAGGTTGCAAAGAGGCTTGTGTGGAACCTTCTTTCTATAGGTCTGTAGTGTACAGTGCACGGTCGTCCACATTGTAGCTGGTACATTTTAGTTGTGTACATAGTCCCCTTTTGTGATTTGAAACAAACCACATAGACATGTGTATAACTAAATGTCCTTTTTTCACAGGGATGTTTCATCAGTTGAATTGTTGATGAACAATCACCAAGGCATCAAGGCAGAAATTGATGCTCGTAATGACAGCTTTACAACCTGTATTGAGCTTGGTAAATCTCTCCTGGCGAGACAGCACTACGCATCGGAAGAGGTAAAATGCACATTTACATTGCAGATTTTCATGATACCTGATCATCACATTCTATCCAACGTTTCAACCTGTCTGGACTGTATCGGGGTGCTGCCTCAACCAGCCCCACCTCTTACTAACAGACAGTACTTGTACATGTCATGTGTTACTGAAGGGCAGGTGATATTTCATTATTTGTGGTCTTGGACCTGTCCATTTTAAAGTGTGAAGCAAATATCTGTGTTGCACACATCTTCTCATAGTGCTGTACAGTGACGACTTATTATTTTTTTTATTTTATTTTTATAATGAATATGAAAAGGTTTCATAATGGTCTAGTGCTTGAGCTGTGATGTTACTGCCTTGCACATGTTCAGTTTGACTCTTGCATATAACATGCATCTTTCTTCTAAATGAAACCCAGATAAAAGAAAAATTGCTGCAGTTGACCGAGAAGAGGAAAGATATGATTGACAAATGGGAAGACAGATGGGAATGGCTGAGACTGAGTAAGTAGAAATTAAACTCTCCGGTTGAGATTATTTCAATGGTACTGTATGTATTGAGACCCATATTGCAGAAGGTTGGATGGATTGGTACATGAGGGATAGGCTTCATCCACTAAGGAAAGCAAGATACTCTGAAGTCAGAGTCCGTAAGGGTTATGCGCCATTTGTATATTGTACCACATGGTGCTGTTGGAAAGGGGATTAGATAAAAATCTAAACTATTTTTATATTTTTGCATGTACATTTGCTTTTCATTTTCCACACTCGATGTAAATCACTGATGCTGCTCACTGTGTTGGTTTCAGATTTCCTTATTTTTAAATGAGTTAATTCATGTTTAGCAGTGAGTAGCATTGGCAGGGGAATATATAGAAACTTGGCAGGAATGATAAGCTGGAGTTAAATCTTGCTGTGATCATTGGTTTACAGCTAATAAGCAGAGGGGTCACCTCTACCATGAATCTCATGGTTGCTGAAGGGATGTCCCCAAGCACATCCATGCAAATGATAACTCACATGTTACATTTTAATATGTTAGATGAGAGCTTTGATTCAAGAGCACAATAAAAAGGCCTCTAAACCGTTTTTTACATAATCTTTGCTCTCTCTACAGGATATACCCCCAGTGTTGTGTATGATCATGCTTAATTTACATTATCTATGGGGTTAGGGCACTTGGAAGCTTATTAGAAGCACCAGGCTGGGGTTTGTGGAAGCACCAGTCATGGTCTGTCATTTTTTTTTTTATTTTTTCCCTGTCATGTTTTTAGCAGTTATTTGGCTAAAGAATTTTTTTTTCAGAAACTGTACTTCCTTTTTCCATATATATAAGTAAATATTATTCTTCCGTTGACACAGGCGACTGCTTTTATTAATGACTGGCTTTGGTTGTATGTTGCAGTCTTGGAGGTGCACCAGTTTTCCAGGGATGCGAGTGTTGCGGAAGCCTGGCTGCTGGGACAGGAGCCATACCTGTCAAGTCGTGAAATTGGGCAGAGCGTAGACGATGTGGAAAAACTCATCAAGAGGCACGAGGCATTCGAGAAATCTGCAGCTACTTGGGATGAGAGGTTTTCAGCTCTGGAAAGACTGACTACGGTATTTACTTTACATTTCATTACAGTCGGTTTCCTGGATGCTAAATGACATACATTTTAACAAGCCTAATATCCCTATATCAGGGTCGTCCAAGTTTTTTTTCTTTTTTTTTCTGAAGTGGCGAACGTGTTAAGAAATGCGTACAATAAAAATATAGAAATGGAAAATGGAAACAGAGATGAAAAAAAGCATGTAAAATTAGGTTTGCTAAAAGGTTTGCTAATTTAGCAGTAATACAAAAGCCATCTACAAAAAAAACCCGTATAAAGCAACTTTATTCTTTGAAAACTATACATTTATAGAACTAATGTGAACCTGGGTGGTTAAACCAAGTGAGCCTTTCTTTGCTGTCAGATGGGTAGCATTAGGCCCACAGGCTGTGTGACGCCTTTGCCCATTATGCTGTCAGTGAAACATAATTGATACACAGTTCGTAATGGGAAGACTATTGATTTCCACAAACTTGGCTTTTAAATACCAACGGCTGCATGTTAGTGGATTCCTGCACAGCACTGCACAATAATATCAGTGTTACAAATAAGTATAAACCCCCAACCCCATCTGAGAGGGGTTGGGGTTTAATATCCTCACTCTCCCACCCACCCGATACACCCATGTTGTGCCAGTCTCCACCGTTAAAGAGGTAGTTACTTTCAGAGTTACATTAATCAACTCAGGGCGGTGGAGCGGTCCCTGTTTGGTGATCCAGTGCAAGCTCTGCCGCCACGTCTTGAGTCAGATGCCACGTAAGTGACTGTGCAAATGCAAGAGACACAGAACTGCTACTTTGCACTGAACACAATGCTGGGCTGGTTGGAATAAAAATGACCAACCAGCCTTGTGTAAACATACGAGAGAGATGGTGCTCTTGCTCCCCCTCTTAATGCTCCTGCAAACAAGCTGAAACATTACAGGCGATAAGAACGGATACAGAAGGAGCTTGACTGCTTTCCTGAACCCAGTATCACAAGGGCAGCTAGCAACAGAATGTGAGGTGACTGATAACTGCAGTGAATTAAACAATATAAGGTTATAACAAATGCAGTTAAATTCTAGTTTAATTCATCCCTTTCTCTATTTTTCCTGGCTTTAGTTGGAATTGTTGGAAGTTCGTCGACTCCAAGAAGAGGAGGAAAGGAAAAGGCAGCCTCCTTCTCCCGAGTTAAGCCCGAAGGTTTCCGAGGAAGGAGAGTCTCCACAACAATGGTAAATGGGAATTACAGCTGCGCCAGACATGTCCGCTTGGCTTAATATGTGCTCTGCTTACGTGACATTTTAATTCTCTTTTCAGGGATGGAACAAAAGATGGAGAGCAAATTTCACAAAATGGATTGCCGTCTGACCAGGAGTCACCACGGGTTAGTTACCGATCACAAACCTACCAAAACTACAAAAACTTTAATAGCCGAAGAACAGCCAATGACCGGCAGTGGTCTGGACTGTAACCTCCGAAACCACCGTTTGTTGCAAACCTTGATTCTCCACTTCCTCTGCCCCAGGCCCAATGAGACGGGCTGTTATTAATCTTTATAATAGATTTTGTGCTTACTGAGCTCCATTTATGATAGGTACAATGGTGTTGATGATATTTTGTATGTACTGTATATATATATATATATATAGCAGCTCTTAAAACCTGATAAACATGGGCATCCCAAAAGGTCAAGAAGCTGGTACATTAACCCTTTCTTTACTCTTTCTCTTTACTTTGGTATAACCCTATATTCAAGGGAACACACACTACACACTTCCCTGCCACTTAGTGCGGTTAAGGCTGCAATTCCTGGTTTAACAGCTGATCAACCTGTTAACAGAATGTAATTATCATTTTTGGGGACTAAAATTCCTTGAAGATAAATGAATATGTATGTGGCCCCCACTTGTTTTCAGTGGTACTATAAGGTCTAGTGTGTTTTCCAGGGGCAGAGCTGTTTTGTAGCCATCTTGTCTTTTGAGACACCCATGTTTGTTAGAATATTTATTTTTTTGCACATCTAAAGCCAGTCCCGATACAGAATTTCGGGTGTCTTTTTGGGAGTGGTGTTCTGACATGTGGATTGTTACATTATGTATTCTGCAATGAGAACAGGTTACATCTAAATCGGTACGGGCCTGATGTTGGCAATGTAACCTCACCTGTTAAGGGCTTTATTAATGGATTAGAGGTACTAGTTGCTGTATACTTTAATAGACTAGATGGTTAAACCTTGTAACATGTTAGTCTGTGTTTGATCCTGCACCATTATTGGTTCCTTGATGGACACAATGGCCACCACTACATATGGGTTCAACTACCTGTACAATCTGCCTTCTCTGCCCAATAGGAGAGCTACATGAGGGCATAGAGAGGGCATTTTTTGTGTATGTTGGAACAATCTGCTTCCTATCTGCAGTATGCGCCATATGTTCAATGGGTGCACACTTTTCTAAGTATTTATACTTTTATACAGGTTGCAAATATCTAATATCAGATGCAAAATATATAGCCAGATCAAGAGGTTGTATCCTCCTCTTTTACATGCTACACATAAAGTCATTGTTTATTTTTGTCAGATAGTCTTCTCTTCCAGTCCTAACATTAACAATGTGTTAAGAAATTAGTCCTCAGCCGTTGCCATCCATTTCAGATTGATTGGTTGTTGCTAGAGGGGATCTGGTGACTCTTCTAACCCTTAGGCAGAATATAGAACAGCTTTCCAGCCTAAGGAACTGTGTTGTATTGGAAATTATATAGAATCTGTTACAGTGAAAACTATTGAACAAAGTGGATCTTCTTGCTTTCCCGATTTACGTTTTAGGCATTTCTGATTTGGGCCCAAGTTGGCCATTACTAAAACAAAAGATGTTGTGGACTACAGTTCCCAAGATAACTGTTCCACAGGTTTAGCCATATCTGATCTATTCTAAGATATCTTCTGAGTGAGTCACGGTTACTGGAGTTCTCTTTGTAGGAAAAGGGTCAACGTTCCGCCCACAAAGACCTCACTATTGCTAAAAGTACCCTGTTAAAAGGCAAGGTTATCTGAGCAGCAGAACTTATTCAAACCCAATTTATTTACGGGATTGCGGTTTACTGCAGTCATGTTTATCCTTGAACTAGATTTGAATCTTTTATATTTTCCGTACTATAATAATTTCAAGCAACTTTCATCATGTATTTACTTTTCTCATTCATCTTTCTCAATGCATGTCTTATTGTTTGTTTGTTTGTTTTTTTCTTAGGAAAACAACTTGTAGTTTTTCTGTTCATGTTTTCTTTCCTTTTTTTTTTTTGTTTTGTTTTGTCATCTTTAGCAAATTAGCTGTGCACAGTCTTTTGGGTCACTGTCTTTCTCAGTCCATTTTAGATCTGAAACCCGTTTATATAAATATATATTTTTCAGTAACCTACACTATGCAAGTAATACAAAATATATATTTGGAGTGTCACTAATCTACATATATAATTATTTTCAATATATTATACGGCTTGTGCGTAAAGGCTTTTTATTTAAAAAAAAAAAAAAATACAAACTGTTTTGCCAGAAAAAAAATGTGGTTTAATCACTGATTGGTTCAGAGACTCCAATTAACGCAGTATAGATATGTGCACAGCAATTAAAACATTGCCGTAAAGGCAGCTATGAAAGGTCAGGGTAGTACACATCTGCTTCTTCAGCTCCTTTGTCTACAACTCTGTGGCTTGCTGAGCTTCATGGGAGTTGTAGAAGAGCAGCCGAAGAGACAGGAATCGCCTATTCATTTAAAACCTGCACGTATTTAATGATTTGAATGCAACTGCAATAGCATCTCACTGATCAATCCTATGCCACTAACTCCCATACAACAGGAATGCTGCATTAATCAATGTGTTCATTCTACTAGGTCATGTCCTTGTGATCGTTTGTCTTCAACATTTGTCTGCATGCTCAAAGCATGTTACCATTAAAGTTTATTTTGCTTGTGTATTTCTAAATGGTTTAGCACATTTGTGTGTATCGTTTTTTGTTTTTGTTAGATGATCTAGTGACCGGGTAAACTGTATGTGCTTTTTTGTTTTTAGCAGTCCACAGGAAAGCCGGCACGGGTCATAGTGTATCTTCAGGTTAGCGTTTAACAGTATACATTGCAGACTCTCTGCACGCACATGCCTGCTCCCCATATTTAAGTTCTAGCAGCAGTCATTCAGGAACAGATTCAATCACTGGCACATTGCAATGCTAAGCCTGAATTCCATACATCAGTATAAAGCTAATCTGTGTTATTGCAGTAGCACCAGACCGTTAATGATTTACTTTGTATTTGCAACATGCAGTTCATTTTATATTCATTTCTGTTCAGTGGAATTGCATCATTGTTTGTTTGTGTTTTAGTGAATATTAGGCAGCTTTTAGCTCTTCAAGCTTTATGATCGCTAACTTGCTTTATACTTCAGTTGCTCTTGTACTGGTCATACTATCCACCATAGCTATCACCACTTAGAGCAGGCATTATTGCGGCAAGCACATTAATGTCCCATGATCAGTGCTTTTGCCACTTGAAGAGCTTCCTGTCACAGGGATGTGCTAAGCCAATATCCCACTGTGAACAATCTCTGCACCCCCATCCACAGAATCAATGAAACAATCCGTGCCATTGCTTCTTTAATGGCAACATGTTTCCACTCCACTTAGGAAAAAAACAGGCCAATTAAAATGCATGATGATGTTTAAATACACAATAATACTGTACAGAAGAACAAGCAGGATATATTATTTGCAAGTAATTTAAATCATTGTCAGAGTCTCTTCATCCATTCTCCACCACAACGCACATTTCTGCACTCCCTAGTGGCCTCTGTGGGGAGCTGTGAGATCTGTGCCTACTGAGGCACAAATCTTGCTCCCTTAAAGGAACTTCACTCCTTGAAGGAAGCATGGGTTAAAAAAAACATGTCTCTCTCTGTGCTAGACGGCATGGCATCTGTCAGTCAGAGGATAAACTGGCGTGTACTATCAAAACTACATGTCCGTTTATCCTAACACTAGGAACAACTAACATTTCACTTGTGCTTCTCCATTAGAAGCACAAGTGACATATAAAGTTTATTGCTCCTATAAATGGTTGTGTGGGTAATAGTTACCGAGTGTGCATAGGATATGACCTAGTAGCTTACCACACCAAACTGTATGTGCTACTGTTGCACACAAGAATGAGAGCAGAGAAGGATAACTTTGTATTGTAACACTGTGTGTACAGGGCTGTTGGTCACATTAATAATTTTGAACATAAAAGTAAGAACAATCCTTTACTTGACATTTGTCTCTCCTGTGCTCATCGGCCTTACAACCCCGCAGGCAACAAGCACTTCCAGTTTGCAAAGCCATTGAGGCAACCACTAGATGAGAGTCTGCAGACTGCAGAGCATCATGCATCTTCACAGCAAATCTTGTACACTGCTTCTCCGAATCCGGGGAGGAATAGTGTTATGGGCAAAACTAAAAAAAAGTTAGTTTCCTATGTTGCCTCTAAAATGTTTGTGGCTGGGCTAATCTTTCAATTGATAGTGTGCTAATTTAAAGGGACTTTTAAAAAAATCTAGTAAAGTACTTAATTTGCATATCAAGCCACAAGGTGATGTCATAAACAGGAGACACCACAAACACATTTAAAATGCATGTATTTTCATTGTATTCTGTAATGACAATTGTTTAGGGGTCTCTTTGATGGCACAAGGTGTCTTGTATAGAACAGGCTGGTGCTAGAATTCTATCCAGGGCTCAGTCTAGAGCAGATTACAGCACATAACATTACACAATGCACAATAGTCAGTTAACAAAAACAAACAATTAGGAGCCAATTTAAATGTTTTAGAATCTTCTAGTTTATCAATCCTTGAGCTAAACTCGAAGCTTTCCCTTGTGTGGTCATGCAATGCTTTGTCTTTAGTGGACAATACATAGCCATGGTAGTGTGTTTGCAATACATTTAGATGTCCTGTTCCAAACACATTCAAATACGTAGTTATATGGAAGAGCGCTAACAGTCAATCATATGGTCATTAATTTAACGTTGACTTAAATGAATTTGGCTCAAAGTAAGGAATTTCCTGCCACCAAATCCACCACCGGCCTTCTTTTTGAGTTTAATAAACTTGAATTATTAAATGATTGAAACTGTTGATGGCAAATGATAAACCCCACCCTACAACATATAGATACATAGTTGATAAACATACACAACTTTTTATTGATTTCAAAACCTTTTGTACATACACATATAGACTCTGTTTGTGATGTGTACATTTATCTAGAAAGTGTTTCATGGAGCGCATACCATTGTTACCATTTTGTTTCTTTAGGCTAGTATAACTATTTCGGTATTTCTTTGTTTAGTGTTTGTTTTTGTGTAGAAGGCATAAACCAAGACACCAGTAAAGACAAATATAAAATAACACCCCATTTTGAGTGTTGGCTTCCTCACTCCCAGAGTTTGTGTAGCTCGAATTATTTTAATTCAAAATCTCGATATATTTTTCAACAAAAATCTGAGTTTGCTTCTTATTATCTTTGTTCTGTCCCTTCTTGAAGTAGACATTTGATGTTATAGAGCCTCGCACATGTCCTAATATTGTCAACATCTTGTGAATTGACTCTTAATTTGCCTTAAATCCCTGCTATTTCTGTTACGTCTCCAAATCAGATGAGTGAGCTATTTTTAAAGGCAGTCAACCAACCCTTCCCATACAAATATTTATATACACGTGTACACATTGTGTGCTAGACAAATGTACGCGGCACCGAGGAGATGTCTGAGACAATGGTTTCTATAAAAGTCATTTTTGTTTTTTGGCTGCTTGCAAGCAATAATTTAAGCAGTATCTCAGCCAAGCCATTTCTTTTTCTGCTTTGTATTTGTGTGCAAAAAAAAAACCCCGGCCACCCGCATAATGTTTATAATCCACTAAAGATAAGAGAGCAGCACCGTGCTTCAGTAACTTGCTAATACAACCTTGTAGGCTGCTACAATGATACGTAACGGGGACTAAGCTGCATTTTCAAAAGGAAAACAAAAAGTTTATTAGGTTTCCAAAGTAAATGAAATTTGAATGGCTCCCGAAGATGTCTCCAGCTTGACCAGTCCACGGCTGGAAACTGGGCTCTAGACGGTCTCGGTCGCACCGCAAGCAACGTGGTCCACAAAGCAAGTGATGGGCAAGGCCTTGGTTCTGTCTTTGTTTGGGGGTAAATAGCTGTGTGGTGTTTGAGTGACTGTGGTGGTTCTCTAGATCCTTTTAACATGAATCCAATTCACTGTAATAAGTCTAAAATGACTGTGGTTAAAATTGCATCTCTCTCCTTCTCCCCTCCCATGTCCTCCTTGCTAACTGGGAATGGTGTTAGTGGAAATGCATGGTGTAATTTCCTTAATCTCTGCATGTCTTGATTTGTTTTACCAATGGAAAGCGAGCATTTTCAGAAACCTGCTGCAACAGCTTTTTTTTTTTTAATTATTTTTCTATAATGATCGTTTCTGACAATGCTTAATAAGATGTTCATTGATCTGTTGATCTCCAGCTATATAATGGCATTGCAGCTGTCCCATGCAGAATGGCTGTAAGGCACGACATGTTCTACAGACTTGTTTGATGATGGCTTGATGTTTCATGACTTTTTAAATCTTACAAAAAAAAAAGGTCCGAGGCCCAGTTTTAAACCTTGCTGCTATTTTTCTGTCTGACGTGTACTAATCTTAATCCCTAAATGGTTCCCCTTTAGCTTATATCGGGGTTGTAAAGCACACTTGCTGTATCTTGGACCTTTTTTCCTTTAGCTGTCTGTACACAGCCATCTTATTTCTTTGAATGCCAGGAGAGGACTTGTTAAACCCTACTGGTAATCAAAAAAAACTACATCGTTTTTTTTTTTTACCTTTTCTGCTTTTTTTTTTTTTTGTTTTGTTAAAACTTACTCTGATGTTTGTAGATGGTGGAAAATGCCGAAACCAATGAAATGGTTAATGGGTCCACGGAGCAGAGGTCCAGTTCAAAGGAATCCAGTCCAATCCCCTCACCTACCGCCGATCGCAAATCTAAATCAGGCATGCAGCCACAGACTGCTGCCACGCTGCCCGCCAAGACACAGGATATTCCTTCCGCCCAGCTTGAAGGCTTCTTGCATCGTAAACACGAATGGGAAGCACACAACAAAAAAGCCTCAAGCAGGTAAAGTAACACCCGGCACAATTACCTTTAACTGCAACTGGAGCAAATATCATTGAAATCAAATTGGATTTATGTGAAAGGCCTATGGATGATTTCTAACCTGAATATATAACGTGCACCTCTCCAGTCATCATTAGACTGTCCTCTCCATCACATATGTTCTAGAATCCTTTAGATCTGTTGGAATTCTTGGGCCTTTCAAGTTCCCCGTACGATTATATTAACCTCTAACTAGCCATATGCCATCGGTTTCACACTCATATTTTAGCCCTACTGGGTAAATGTTTGACGTGCACCATGCTGAGTAATTTGGTCATTAAGTGTAGATTACATATAATATGTATGGTGTTTTCAACCCTTGTAAATAAAACACATTATTTTACTGCTGTGCTAAGAACTATAAAATAACTACATGTTCGTACACTACTGTGTAAAATATGTTGACTTCTCTCTTAATAGGCTGTTTTACAAAACCCCTGTTGTTTTGTACTTTGTGTAAAACAAACACCATCATAGATAATAATCAAGTAAAAAATAATTATATAGATCAACAGCAAAAAAGCAACATTTTTGGTCACTGACTATTGTATGAAAACAAACTTGTGTAATAGTTCCTATAACCTCCAGGTTTTTAATGCTGGTATAAATTGCCTAAGGTTTAATTGTTCTCTTAAGACCGCATAGTGTGTATGTGGATATGACGTGTACATCCTGCTATACATACTCACTCTTCTTACCTTCCTAGATCCTGGCATCATATGTACTGTGTGATCAACAACCAAGAAATTGGATTTTACAAAGATTCCAAAAATGCTGCTTCTGGGATTCCTTATCACAACGAGATCCCGGTGAATCTGAAGGAAGCTCTCTGTGAAGTTGCAACAGATTACAAAAAGAAAAAGCACGTGTTCAAATTAAAGTAAGTGGCATTTCATTAAATCAGGGATCATTTCCCAGTTAGGTGCTTGAATTTGGATTCTGAATGCTAGAAATACACGTATTGTTTGTGGAAAGCTATCACTGCTCACACCCCATACAAGCTTTACTTCCATCGCGCCTTTTCTTCTCTTGCATGTACTTTGGTATTTATCAAATGTTCTTTACAGGGGACTCGTGCTGTGTATAAATGAGTAAATCTTGTCTTCATTTTCAGGTTAAATGACGGTAATGAGTACCTCTTCCAAGCCAAAGATGATGTAAGTTTTTCACGATTTCTTTTTAAGTTTCAGCAGATTGTATACAATGTAAGCCATTGCTTATTGCATGATGGCAGGTACCATAATGCCATCCACAAAGTGTGTCTAATTAGATCACCTTCAGGTAGGTTTAAATGTGCAATCCTTCATAATCAGCAAATGAGCAGGTTAAACCAAATACTTACCTGGATCTCGTTTCCGCCTCTTCTAAGATGGCTGCCGGTGAAGATGAATGTGCTTCTCTTGCCCCACTTGGCAATGTCTGCATCTCACAATGATCCTTTCAGTGGGGTATGAGTGTGTGTAGGTTTAGTGGCCATATTTTAAGACTGTAAACTGACAAAAAAAATAATATTCATTTGCTAGCAGTCTGGGGAACACAAAATGGATATAATTGTTTTTTTATTTGTTATATGCCATCTTTATGTGACAGGTTTACTTCCAATGCCTCTGGCATTGAAAGGGTTAAGTGAGGTGCAGATGAAACAGATGCACAGAAGTAACACATGTAGAAGGGTTTGTGGTTCTGATCAGTGATTCCTTGTATTACAGGAGGAAATGAACACATGGATTCAGGCTATTACAAACGCAATCTCATCTGACAAAACAGAGGTGTCTCTGAGCACACACAGCACCCCAGCATCCAGCCGTGCCCAAACCCTGCCCGCCAGCGTGACTGTAACCACCGAATCCAGCCCTGGCAAGCGAGAGAAAGACAAGGAGAAGGACAAAGAGAAACGATTCAGCCTCTTTGGGAAGAAGAAGTGAGCTGCATTCTAGAATAAAACCAAACACTGCACTTCTATTCCATTGTCAATGAAATGTCAGCATGCAAGCTCAGAACCAATACATTACTCTGTGCCTAATGTTCCCCAACGTAATTAAAACCTTTTATTTATAGGGAGATTTTAGGAAGAATGTGGATACAAAAGGTTTGAGGAGCATTGGGCAACTTCTGTATGATAGAGAGGACCAGGCTTATTATGTTTTGGTTTTTTGTTCATTTTTTCCCCTGAATATTTAAACATTTCCTCAATTTTGTGAGGCTGTCTTGGAAACAACCCACATTTAGAAACCCAGATATATGCAAGGCAGCGGTGCTCTAACCGAAAACAAATTACCCTTCACATCAAAGACAGATGTAAAAAGTTTCAAACACATCTTTCACTTCCATTCACTTAATGCTGAGTGTTGACTATAGGAGCATCCTCTCCCCCTGTAACAGAGTGCAGACACATTCATTGGCTGATAAGATGGTTTATCCCCTTGGCACTTATTATTAATAACACAGACACATAGCTTTCAGAAGCATCACCCGTGCAAAACTCCAAACGTTGCTGTTTAAAGAAGGAATAGAAGTTTTAAATAATCTGTAATTTTAAAACTTTTTTTTTTTTTTTTTTTTGCTGAAATACACTATATTGTACGTTTCTGATTTAATTCTAGTACAAACTATAACAAGACTAGATGTATAATAAACCCTTTAAAATCATCGATGTTAAATGTACAAGTGGAAATGAAGCATTTACTGGGAACAAAGTAATGTTACTCGATTTGATTACTTGCTTGTCAGCTGCTGCACTGTGTGTTATAATTTTTGCTATATTTCTTTGCTCTTTGATACATAGTGTGCATTTCTCTGTCACTGTAACTATTGTAATGAAAATTTACATTTTACTGCACAATCAAAAAAAAGACATTTATTAGGAATGATATCCTCTTGATGACTGGGCCTGTATTCAGAATCCTGGCACGGGCTTTCAGTTGAATGGAACTGTACCTCTAGACTTTTACCCTATCTGTTAAATATATGCTATGTCATTAAATGCTTTTAAAATGACAGCTGTTGGAAGGCTTTTGGGTTTTTCATTGCTTGCTGTTCGAAGAGAGTATTCAAGTAAATAATAAATAAAAATGTCTTACCATTACGAGCCGTGTAGCAGTGCCTTTACGTGGTCGACAGATTTTGCAAGGTTTGGACAGACACTTTTTCCAGACGCTTTAGCAGGTATTAGTCTATATATTGAGCTAACCATACTTTTATAAGCAAGATGTGTCTCACACAAGCATGGTGAAAGCCATCAAATTAGATCTGGCATCGATTTCCAGAAGACAAGCACTTAAAAAAAAAATAAAAGTAAAAGTTAAAATTGCAGCTGCTGCTGGGCTGGTTGTGAAGATCTCCTCTACCTATATACCAGACTGCCCCTCTGCCCTGTTATACTGCCTTTGTCTGCACTGTTTGTCACATAAAATGCAGCTGCTCTGACTTGTTTAGGAGCAGAGGAGATGCAGGGAACCCGTTGGACCACTCTCAAAAGTTAGAGTTCGGGGATAAAAACAAATATTTTTGTGGAAGACCTCTAAAAACAGTTTGTGAGTCCATGAAAAGACATTTATTTGGTGTCCTACACAACTGACCTCATGCCTCCCATCACCCGTAACTGACCTCATGCCTCCCATCACCCGTAACTGACCTCATGCCTCCCATCACCCGTAACTGACCTCATGCCTCCCATCACCCGTAACTGACCTCATGCCTCCCATCACCCGTAACTGACCTCATGCCTCCCATCACTCGTAACTGACCTCATGCCTCCCATCACTCATAACTGACCTCATGCCTCCATCACTCATAACTGACCTCATGCCTCCCATCACTCATAACTGACCTCATGCCTCCCATCACTCATAACTGACCTCATGCCTCCATCACCCAAAACTGACCTCATGCCTGCCATCATCCGTAACTGTCCTATATTAAAGGAAACTTATCGTTCACATAGGATTTAGGAATAATTGTAAATAACAAACTTGGCAACAGTGCAGGGGCGTACCTAGAGCATTTGGCACCCGGGGCGGACCCCGAGTGTTGCACCCCCCCCCCCCCCCCCCCACAATAAAAATGCAAGAAAACACCCACAATTTTTTCAATGTTTGAAAATTGTACAATTATAGTTACCAGGAATAGTGTGCCAGTCAGATACCAGTAATATTGTGAAAGTCAGATACCAGTAATATTGTGCCAGTCAGAGCCCAGTAATAGTGTGCCAATCAGAGCCCAGTAAGTGTGCCAGTCAGAGCCCAGTAATAGTGTGCCAGTCAAATGCCCAGAAATATTGTGCCAGTCAGTGCCCATGAATATTATGCCAGTCAGATGCCAAGTAATTTTGTGCCAGTCAGTGCCCAGGAATATTGTGCCAGTCAGTGCCCAGTAATAGTGTGCCAGTCAGAGCCCAGTAATAGTGTGCCAGTCAGATACCAGGAATATTGTAAGTCAGAGCCCAGTAATATAGTGCCAGCCAGAGCCCAGTAATATAGTGCCAGTCAGAGCCCAGTAATATAGTGCCAGCCAGAGCCCAGTAATATAGTGCCAGCCAGAGCCCAGTAATATTGTGCCACTCAGAGCCCAGTAATATAGTGCCAGCCAGAACCCAGTAATATAGTGCCAGTCAGAGCCCAGTAATATAGTGCCAGTCAGAACCCAGTAATATTGTGCCATTCAGATACCCAGTAATATAGTGCCAGTCAGAACCCAGTAATATAGTGCCAGTCAGAACCCAGTAATATTGTGCCATTCAGATACCCAGTAATATAGTGCCAGTCAGAGCCCAGTAATATAGTGCCAGTCAGAACCCAGTAATATTGTGCCATTCAGATACCCAGTAATATAGTGCCAGTCAGAACCCAGTAATATTGTGCCAGTCAGAGCCCAGTAATATTGTGCCAGTCAGAGCCCAGTAATATAGTGCCAGTCAGAACCCAGTAATATTGTGCCAGTCAGAGCCCAGTAATATTGTGCCAGTCAGAGCCCAGTAATATAGTGCCAGCCAGTGCCCAGTAATATTGTGCCAGCCAGTGCCCAGTAATATAGTGCCAGTCAGAACCCAGTAATATAGTGCCAGCCCCCCCCCATCACTTACCAAATCGCTGCTTCTCCCGGACGGACGACTCCTCCGTGCAGTCTTCTCTTCTCCCTCCTGCACGGAGGAGGGAAACACAGTCGCCGGCTGTATGAAGGATATTAAGGAACTAGAAAAAGTGCAAAGGACGACTACAAAATTAATAAGGGTATTGGAGGATCTAAGTTATGAAGAGAGACTTAAAAAATTGCATTTATATAAGTTTTTTTTTTTTTTTAAAGGCGTCTCAGAGGGGATATGATAACATAAATATGCACAGGGCCAATATAAAGAGCTCTGCAGTGACCTGTTCATTAACAGAAATGTACAAAGAACAAGAGGTCACCCCCTGAGACTGGAAGAGTAAAGATTTCATAGACCGCAAAGGAAGGAATTATTTACGGTAAGGACAATAAAGTTATGGAACTCACTGCCAAGAGAGGTAGTGCTATCAACCACAATAGATGCATTTAAAAATGGTCTGGATGTTTTTTTTTTAGAAAAGCAGAACATACAGGACTATTAATAATAGAATAAGCATTAATAATAGAGCTTATTGATCCAAGGATAAATCTGATTGCCCCTTGGAGTCGAGAAGGATTTTTTTCCCCCAAGGAGGCAAAATTCGAAATAGCTTCCTTAGGGGTGTTTGCCTTCTTTTGGATCAAAAGCAGGAATGATGGGTAGAACTTGATGAACATTTTCTCCCTAAATTGCCATGTCACATTGCACTTGAATAACAAGTTCAGCTTCAGGTAGGTCAATATATATGCATTTGCTGGTGAAGCTGACGTCAATTATACAGGTTAAAGACACCTCAAACTGTTTTCCAGTTTGATGGAGCTGAATCGACAGGTATGGCTGCTGAAAGGGCGGTGATTGCGTGATTGCCAAAATGTGTACAGCAGACTAAGCGTTGTGGGATGGTGATGTCACCACTGATGCGTAATCCTCCTTTTTATTGGTCATCTTTATTGTTTATCACTATGCCATAAACATATTGTAAAGCGTTTGCAATTTAGGTATCAGATATAGACTTTTTTTTTTTTTTATGCTCTTGAATTTGAAACTTGAATTTCCCAAACTAATCATTCTTGTATATTCTGAGGTGTCTACTAGGATCCTCCAAACCACTTATATAAAAAAACAAAAAACTCATTAAATGATAATCCAGACATCAGGCTGCCTGATGACAGCCCACCACAATCACAATGTTCCTTTCTACACAAAGAAAGATATTAAACTGTACACCGGTAACTCAAGGAACTGGTGAAAGACAATGAGAACATCCCTCAAAGCTTTGCAGACATTCATTACTATTATCGAAATATCAATATGTTAAGTAACATTCCCCCAGTAAGAGCTGACTCGCTGTTACATTCCTCAGGTGATGGAGAAAGAACAGGGTGATTTAACTGGAACAATAACGGATAAGAGCGGATTTCGTTGTGGTAAACTGAAACATTGAATAGATTTAAAAGAAGAAGAAAAAAACAATTTGTCTCACCCAGTCAAACTAACATGCAGACCTCATCGGTTACCTCACTTCTTATGGCTGAGAAGCAGTTACTTCTCCAGTGCTGTGTGTTTTGGGCACTTCCCTGAGAAACCGATTTAATGTTTTGGCAACAGTCGCCAAGGGCCCAAACCATAGGCTTCATACAACATCAACACAACGAGCAAGAGTACACCGTCCACATAAATACCTCGCCTGTGAGTGTAACCTTTCCAGGAAGGAAGCCTGAGGCCTACTCACAAACAGCTTCCAGAAGATGATACAGAAAATGGTGGCAACCTTTTCCGACCATAGCCATATGTGAAAAAACGGTTATATACATTTGAAAACAATTACACACATGCACAAGGGAAGGTGGAGCACCAATAAATTTAAAGTTTCAATGCGGCTTCAAATAATCAAAACTTACAAAATGTTATTATTTATACAAGTGAAAAAATAATATCTTCAAATAGATGCTTATATTGCAAGAAGGGTGGCACAGCAGCAATCGCTAAACATCTATTTGATGATATGATTATTTTTCCCCCCTGGAATGTATAAAAAATGTTTTGGAAGTTTTTGGTTATTTCAAGTAGCACTGTCACTTTAAATGTATTGGTGGATTAGCTCCACCCTTCCTTGACTACATGTGTAATTGTTCATATCTATATATATATCTATATCTATCTATATATATATCTATATCTATATCTATCTATATCTATCTATCTATATATACCTGGTTTTTCACATATGGTTATGGCTGGATAAAGGTGCCTAGAGAATTGAAACATTGCCACAACTTGAAATCGATACATATTTCTCACCCTTTTATGTGTGCTGAGCATCATTTGGAAGTTACTTGGGGTAACCCAGTCCTATTCCTGTATAATTACGGTACTCACAAAACTCAAGTGTAACTGTCCAAATTAGAAACATTCTCCAACTTAAAGGGACACTCCCACCAAAAAAATAAAAGGGTTTATTTTTTTTTATTTTGCATTGTTGATTACAGATATGTTCTTTGTTTTTTTTTTATTTGAGTTTATTTTATGAAATATATTACTAAACAGGTGTGACTGGGTGCTGCCATATTATGAAATACAGTGTTTTTGGGTGCCACCCCCACAGTGACTTTACAGCACTAGTATCTCATTTTGGGGCTGGGGACACATAATACAGTCTATAAGTCTGAATTCTGATCACAGACTTGCATTGAATGGGAGGGTAATGTAACTATTATGTCACAAGGGGGCAGAGTTATGATCCTGTATGGTCAGGTCAATCTCCTCTCTTTGTGTTGGAAGGCAGGTAATAAAAAAAAAGTTGTTATTGGTGGGTACATCCCCATTCCCTTTATGGCTTAAATTTTCTTTAAATATATTGTCCACTACTCCTTAGGTTCTGTCAGTGTGGATCCTCTTGTGGCGGGCGGCAGATGTAGCGTAAATGTAGTTGTAATGCATGTTGTATAATTGTATTGGTACGTCATTGGTTTATTATCAATTTAATCTGAAATAATAGCGACAATCTTTTATTGATAGAATATGTACTATATTATCTATTGCGAATTTATTGCTATTGTTGGAATATGTATCATTGCTATCTATTGTGAATGTAGTTTATGTATTTATATTTTTTATGTTTATAATAAATAAAGAAAATAAAAAATGAAGAAAAAAAAAAGTTGTACACAGCCACCTAGTCCTGCCCACTATGATACACAGGAGCCATTAAGAATGCAGTATTGTATCTTATGACATCATCATGCAGGCTTTGGCCACAGTTGTATTGCGAGACTTTCTGGAAGATTTTGGAGATGTTGCATCATGGGTAAGATTCTCAAAATGGATGCTGGATACACACCTCGTTTTATTTTTACAGTTATATGCAATTAATTCAAACACAGAGAGAGAAAAACAGTGGCATATGGCTTATATATGTGTTTGTTTTAAAAGCACAGGTAATCTAGTTACCTCTTCCCTTCCAACTCAGCTAGGTGTAAAATAGCAGAATATTGCTGGATCTTATAATCCTTCATTATCAGGTGACTACAAGAAGAAGACATACAACATCAAGGAATTATACTCCTGCCCCACTGTGAAAATAACCATTGCAGCCCAATCGGACACCGCTTTACCCAAACAGGTCTCTCCATACACCATCTTAAAGGAACTATATGTAGAGCATAGAAAATGACTGAAAATGATCTATACATTGTAATAGCAAACTTGCTAGCAAATGCCGAAATTAGAAGAAAAGGGTGTTTTAAATGTGTCTGTGGAGTGTCCTGCTTATGACATCACCTGTGGCATGGTATGCAAATTAACTGCTTTCTCAATGGGAAATGTGTAATGTGCCACCATGCCACAGGTGATGTCATAAGCAGCAGACTCCACAGACACATTTAAAACATTTTTCTCCTAATTTAGGCATTTGCTCGCAGTTTTGCTAACACAATAATATACATCATTTTCAATCATGTTTTATGATCTACCGTATTTGCTCGAATATAAGTAGGGTTGCCACCTTTTCTTCAGAAAAATACCGGCGTTGGTACTGTCTCCATAGACTTAACATTGGCCTGGTGACAATTTTTGGGGGGAGGGAGGGGGGAAGAGAAATAGGCAAGGGAGGGGGGGGGAGAGAAAGAGGCAAGGGGGTGGGGAGAGAGAGGCACCACTGAGTGGGAGAGAGGGGGAAGAGAGCCAGCGTTAGGGGGAGGGAGGGGGGAGAGCCAGCTTTGGGCAAGTCGGAGGGGTAGGGGCATCATTGGCACATAAAAGGAACTAAAACACAAAATTAATTTTCTTATATCATAATTTTTTATTTAATATGAAAATGCCATTTACATGTGAATATATACAAGTTAAACTTTTTCCTATAGGGTAGTCTTATATTCAGCCTTTTAGTTTTTTTCCTAATGGAATATTCAAAATTTGGGGGGTCGTCTTATAATCACTGTCGTCTTATATTCGAGAAAATACGGTACATTCACAGTAAAAAAATATTCAGGTGATAAAGTCTCTTTAAAAATTAAAACACTCCAAGTAAATGTAAAAAACATTCGAGAAAGAAAACATTTGAAGTTAGGAAATGTTGTGTGTGCAGAGGACTGTGGATGTGAGTGTTTTAGTACCAAACCTTTTTGAATTTCAGCATGGCTGTTACATGTACATGTTCTCTCCCACCCTTCCCCCTTATCTTTGCCGTCTATCATACTCAAGCCTGAGTACTTACCATCCTTCTAGGTTTTATTTTATTATCTAGACCTGGGAATTCTCTGCCCTGTATCAGGACAGTGAGATTTAACTTGTGTTTCACTTTTTTGCAATATTCTGTTCTATTTTGTATCTGCTTCACTAGTTTAATACTGTGCTCCAAACTACAACTTTGGTATCTCGTTTTTGCTATCCCCATGTCCATTCACCACAGTTCACCTTTAAGTAAATAGATCCCGCTGTTTTGTCCAGAACGTTCTTCTCCACAGATCTCCAGGATGCAGAGGTCAGAATGTCCAGAGAGAGATACAGCACAATCCAATATAAATACGGAGGCCGCCATCACAATTCTCTCAGTGAGGGTTTTTGGTGACGTTTAGATGTTTCAATTCTCCCTGTTTTTTTTTTTTTTTTATGTACCAACTCTCATCATTTTCATCAGACTGCTGAGGGGTTCCTAGCATGCACACTGACTGTTTAATGGGTCATGTGGAATTTAAGGTTTATTATTTCTAGGGAGGGATAAACTGTTCATCAAAGGTACCACACAAACCTCAGGTTGGTTTTCCTGAATCGAGGAGTGATGAAGCCCTGAGATCTGATCTCTCTGCATCAGTGGAGTAATTTGGGAGTAATTACAAAATTACCCAGCTGATAATATATCCAATGGAAATAGGTAGAACTAGAATACCTACATATGTATATATAATACAATGTGTTAAATCCTTAGACTGGAGTGCAGGAGTAGATCCAACAGTTTTTGTGTGGTGTGCAGCATCATACCTGTATCCATAATTGAAGAAATGCACATATAAGATGATGTAATAAAGCAGTATGTCTATTTGTATATACTGGTGCTATAGTTCTATCTCTTTCTATTTTATATGTTACTGTCAATTGGAAATGTGAATGAGACACTTGCTGCACTCTCCCAGCATGCTCCACTTTTTATAGGAGAGACGGACGGACGGACAGACGTCCAGTCCAGTCTAGTCCAGACCAGACCAGACCAGACCAGAATACGGAACAGCGAAAAAGTGTCGCACTACTAGTGGACAGGGGACATTTTGTTGTAGTATTTATCAGTTAAATAGTTAATAATTGGTGTCCTCGGGGAAAACCAAAGAACTGACACCTGCTCACTTAAAACAGAATGAGCATTTCTGTTATTCGGTGTTATTTGTACATACCTGCCATAACTGTCCATTGTGAAGAATATCTAACTCCTATACTGTGAATACGCCACTAGATGGCAGCATTATTGTTTGTCTGCATTACATTTTATTTAAAGAGCACCAAGCACTTAGCACAGAGGGGGGAGCAAAAACAATTTAGTTGCCTTGGTGCTACTTCACCAGCCCACCATATATCATCAGAGACAGACACACAGACGTGCAACACAGGATTGCTGACAGATAATGTACAGAGATTGATAGACAGACAAGACAATTAAAAGTGATACAAACTGGGGCAATTAAAAGTGAAAAACACCCCAGCCCATTGAGTAAGATTAGAAAGCATCCCAGGGGGTAATTTCCCTCCAGATCCCTCCTCCTCTGGCTTAAAGGGGTGTTACAAACTGAGACAAATAAAAACTACGATAGATCAACTACATTAATAGAACCAGATTTACCCCCTCTTAGCCTGAGATAAAACTAGCAGTTATAATCCAGGAACTTTGTGTGTCTCATTTTGATACATTTTTTCAAAGGGCTAGTGAAAGTATTATCCCTAATTAAACACTCCTGAGTCAAACACAGCCTGAGCTCCGAAGAGCCAGCCTGTATATTGGTTCATTGGTGTAAAATTATATATACAAACAGTCAAAATAAAGATATGTATGTTTTAAATATGTCTGTGTAGTGGTTTAATATGCATTGAAAAGTAGTTCATTTGCATCATTTGCATATTAAGCCACAAATGATGTCATGAACAGGAGACACTACATGTTTAGAACATTTTTTTATTTTATTTTAACACAATGTATAGAATATTTTTCAGCATTTTTTCTTATTGTCTACAGTCACAGTAAGAGTAATGTTTAATGATTGGTGAAAAGTAGAAGAAAGCTCGTACATTGAAACTGCTTGCCCATATGTTCATTCCCCTCCCCCTTATATGTGTCTATAATGTTATAACAGAGGAGGACGAATGAGCAGTCTTTCTTCTTTCTCACTCATGAGAGATGACAAACTGGAAAAAAATCTGCTACCTGTGAAATAAGAACCGTCGTCCCATATAGTCTAACGCAGGGGTGGCAAACTCAAATTCATCGGGGGCCGCATCAGCAGTATGGTTACCCTCAAAGGGCCGGTTGTATAGGATTATGCATCTACTCTTTATTATCATGAATAATTGCCTCTGCATTCAGTTGCCACTGGTTTTAATAATAATTTAAGTAATAACTAGCCTTGAAAACAGAAGCCTAGGAAAAATAATAGCAAGCATGGGTCAGGACTGCACTAAGTACACAGTGCATGGGTCAGGACTGCGCTAAGTACACAGTGCATGGGTCAGGACTGCGCTAAGTACACAGTGCATGGGTCAGGACTGCACTAAGTACACAGTGCATGGGTCAGGACTGCACTAAGTACACAGTGCATGGGTCAGGACTGCGCTAAGTACACAGTGCATGGGTCAGGACTGCGCTAAGTACACAGTGCAGCGGTCAGGACTGCACTAAGTACACAGTGCATGGGTCAGGACTGCACTAATTACACAGTGCATGGGTCAGGACTGCGCTAAGTACACAGTGCAGCGGTCAGGACTGCACTAAGTACACAGTGCATGGGTCAGGACTGCGCTAAGTACACAGTGCATGGGTCAGGACTGCGCTAAGTACACAGTGCATGGGTCAGGACTGCGCTAAGTACACAGTGCATGGGTCAGGACTGCACTAAGTACACAGTGCATGGGTCAGGACTGCGCTAAGTACACAGTGCATGGGTCAGGACTGCGCTAAGTACACAGTGCATGGGTCAGGACTGCACTAAGTACACAGTGCATGGGTCAGGACTGCGCTAAGTACACAGTGCATGGGTCAGGACTGCGCTAAGTACACAGTGCATGGGTCAGGACTGCGCTAAGTACACAGTGCAGCGGTCAGGACTGCACTAAGTACACAGTGCATGGGTCAGGACTGCACTAATTACACAGTGCATGGGTCAGGACTGCACTAAATACACAGTGCATGGGTCAGGATTGCACTAAGTACACAGTGCATGGGTCAGGACTGCGCTAAGTACACAGTGCATGGGTCAGGACTGCGCTAAGTACACAGTGCATGGGTCAGGACTGCGCTAAGTACACAGTGCATGGGTCAGGACTGCACTAAGTACACAGTGCATGGGTCAGGATTGCACTAAGTACACAGTGCATGGGTCAGGACTGCGCTAAGTACACAGTGCATGGGTCAGGACTGCGCTAAGTACACAGTGCATGGGTCAGGACTGCGCTAAGTACACAGTGCATGGGTCAGGACTGCACTAAGTACACAGTGCATGGGTCAGGACTGCACTAAGTACACAGTGCATGGGTCAGGACTGCACTAAGTACACAGTGCATGGGTCAGGACTGCGCTAATTACACAGTGCATGGGTCAGGACTGCGCTAAGTACACAGTGCATGGGTCAGGACTGCGCTAAGTACACAGTGCATGGGTCAGGACTGCGCTAAGTACACAGTGCATGGGTCAGGACTGCACTAATTACACAGTGCATGGGTCAGGACTGCACTAATTACACAGTGCATGGGTCAGGACTGCACTAAGTACACAGTGCATGGGTCAGGATTGCACTAAGTACACAGTGCATGGGTCAGGACTGCGCTAAGTACACAGTGCATGGGTCAGGACTGCGCTAAGTACACAGTGCATGGGTCAGGACTGCGCTAAGTACACAGTGCATGGGTCAGGACTGCACTAAGTACACAGTGCATGGGTCAGGACTGCACTAAGTACACAGTGCATGGGTCAGGACTGCACTAAGTACACAGTGCATGGGTCAGGACTGCGCTAATTACACAGTGCATGGGTCAGGACTGCGCTAAGTACACAGTGCATGGGTCAGGACTGCGCTAAGTACACAGTGCATGGGTCAGGACTGCGCTAAGTACACAGTGCATGGGTCAGGACTGCACTAATTACACAGTGCATGGGTCAGGACTGCACTAATTACACAGTGCATGGGTCAGGACTGCGCTAAGTACACAGTGCATGGGTCAGGACTGCGCTAAGTACACAGTGCATGGGTCAGGACTGCACTAATTACACAGTGCATGGGTCAGGACTGCACTAATTACACAGTGCATGGGTCAGGACTGCACTAAGTACACAGTGCATGGGTCAGGACTGCGCTAAGTACACAGTGCATGGGTCAGGACTGCGCTAAGTACACAGTGCATGGGTCAGGACTGCGCTAAGTACACAGTGCATGGGTCAGGACTGCGCTAATTACACAGTGCATGGGTCAGGACTGCACTAATTACACAGTGCATGGGTCAGGACTGCACTAATTACACAGTGCATGGGTCAGGACTGCGCTAAGTACACAGTGCATGGGTCAGGACTGCGCTAAGTACACAGTGCATGGGTCAGGACTGCACTAATTACACAGTGCATGGGTCAGGACTGCACTAATTACACAGTGCATGGGTCAGGACTGCGCTAAGTACACAGTGCATGGGTCAGGACTGCGCTAAGTACACAGTGCATGGGTCAGGACTGCGCTAAGTACACAGTGCATGGGTCAGGACTGCACTAATTACACAGTGCATGGGTCAGGACTGCACTAATTACACAGTGCATGGGTCAGGACTGCGCTAAGTACACAGTGCATGGGTCAGGACTGCGCTAAGTACACAGTGCATGGGTCAGGACTGCGCTAAGTACACAGTGCATGGGTCAGGACTGCACTAATTACACAGTGCATGGGTCAGGACTGCGCTAAGTACACAGTGCATGGGTCAGGACTGCGCTAAGTACACAGTGCATAAGTCAGGATTGCGCTACGTATACAGTGCATGGGTCAGGACTGCACTAAGTACACAGTGCATGGGTCAGGACTGCACTAATTACACAGTGCATGGGTCAGGACTGCGCTAAGTACACAGTGCATGGGTCAGGACTGCACTAATTACACAGTGCATGGGTCAGGACTGCACTAATTACAAAGTGCATGGGTCAGGACTGCGCTAAGTACACAGTGCATGGGTCAGGACTGCGCTAAGTACACAGTGCATGGGTCAGGACTGCACTAAGTACACAGTGCATGGGTCAGGACTGCGCTAAGTACACAGTGCATGGGTCAGGATTGCACTAAGTACACAGTGCATGGGTCAGGACTGCACTAATTACACAGTGCATGGGTCAGGACTGCACTAAGTACACAGTGCATGGGTCAGGACTGCACTAAGTACACAGTGCATGGGTCAGGACTGCGCTAATTACACAGTGCATGGGTCAGGACTGCGCTAAGTACACAGTGCATGGGTCAGGACTGCGCTAAGTACACAGTGCATGGGTCAGGACTGCGCTAAGTACACAGTGCATGGGTCAGGACTGCACTAAGTACACAGTGCATGGGTCAGGACTGCACTAATTACACAGTGCATGGGTCAGGACTGCACTAATTACACAGTGCATGGGTCAGGACTGCGCTAAGTACACAGTGCATGGGTCAGGACTGCGCTAAGTACACAGTGCATGGGTCAGGACTGCACTAAGTACACAGTGCATGGGTCAGGACTGCGCTAAGTACACAGTGCATGGGTCAGGACTGCGCTAAGTACACAGTGCATGGGTCAGGACTGCGCTAAGTACACAGTGCAGCGGTCAGGACTGCACTAAGTACACAGTGCATGGGTCAGGACTGCACTAATTACACAGTGCATGGGTCAGGACTGCACTAAATACACAGTGCATGGGTCAGGATTGCACTAAGTACACAGTGCATGGGTCAGGACTGCGCTAAGTACACAGTGCATGGGTCAGGACTGCGCTAAGTACACAGTGCATGGGTCAGGACTGCGCTAAGTACACAGTGCATGGGTCAGGACTGCGCTAAGTACACAGTGCATGGGTCAGGACTGCACTAAGTACACAGTGCATGGGTCAGGACTGCACTAAGTACACAGTGCATGGGTCAGGACTGCACTAAGTACACAGTGCATGGGTCAGGACTGCGCTAATTACACAGTGCATGGGTCAGGACTGCGCTAAGTACACAGTGCATGGGTCAGGACTGCGCTAAGTACACAGTGCATGGGTCAGGACTGCGCTAAGTACACAGTGCATGGGTCAGGACTGCACTAATTACACAGTGCATGGGTCAGGACTGCACTAATTACACAGTGCATGGGTCAGGACTGCGCTAAGTACAACGTGCATGGGTCAGGACTGCGCTAAGTACACAGTGCATGGGTCAGGACTGCACTAATTACACAGTGCATGGGTCAGGACTGCACTAATTACACAGTGCATGGGTCAGGACTGCACTAAGTACACAGTGCATGGGTCAGGACTGCGCTAATTACACAGTGCATGGGTCAGGACTGCGCTAAGTACACAGTGCATGGGTCAGGACTGCGCTAAGTACACAGTGCATGGGTCAGGACTGCGCTAAGTACACAGTGCATGGGTCAGGACTGCACTAAGTACACAGTGCATGGGTCAGGACTGCACTAATTACACAGTGCATGGGTCAGGACTGCACTAATTACACAGTGCATGGGTCAGGACTGCGCTAAGTACACAGTGCATGGGTCAGGACTGCGCTAAGTACACAGTGCATGGGTCAGGACTGCACTAAGTACACAGTGCATGGGTCAGGACTGCGCTAAGTACACAGTGCATGGGTCAGGACTGCGCTAAGTACACAGTGCATGGGTCAGGACTGCGCTAAGTACACAGTGCAGCGGTCAGGACTGCACTAAGTACACAGTGCATGGGTCAGGACTGCACTAATTACACAGTGCATGGGTCAGGACTGCACTAAATACACAGTGCATGGGTCAGGATTGCACTAAGTACACAGTGCATGGGTCAGGACTGCGCTAAGTACACAGTGCATGGGTCAGGACTGCGCTAAGTACACAGTGCATGGGTCAGGACTGCGCTAAGTACACAGTGCATGGGTCAGGACTGCGCTAAGTACACAGTGCATGGGTCAGGACTGCACTAAGTACACAGTGCATGGGTCAGGACTGCACTAAGTACACAGTGCATGGGTCAGGACTGCACTAAGTACACAGTGCATGGGTCAGGACTGCGCTAATTACACAGTGCATGGGTCAGGACTGCGCTAAGTACACAGTGCATGGGTCAGGACTGCGCTAAGTACACAGTGCATGGGTCAGGACTGCGCTAAGTACACAGTGCATGGGTCAGGACTGCACTAATTACACAGTGCATGGGTCAGGACTGCACTAATTACACAGTGCATGGGTCAGGACTGCGCTAAGTACACAGTGCATGGGTCAGGACTGCGCTAAGTACACAGTGCATGGGTCAGGACTGCACTAATTACACAGTGCATGGGTCAGGACTGCACTAATTACACAGTGCATGGGTCAGGACTGCACTAAGTACACAGTGCATGGGTCAGGACTGCGCTAAGTACACAGTGCATGGGTCAGGACTGCGCTAAGTACACAGTGCATGGGTCAGGACTGCGCTAATTACACAGTGCATGGGTCAGGACTGCACTAATTACACAGTGCATGGGTCAGGACTGCACTAATTACACAGTGCATGGGTCAGGACTGCACTAAGTACACAGTGCATGGGTCAGGACTGCGCTAAGTACACAGTGCATGGGTCAGGACTGCGCTAAGTACACAGTGCATGGGTCAGGACTGCGCTAATTACACAGTGCATGGGTCAGGACTGCACTAATTACACAGTGCATGGGTCAGGACTGCACTAATTACACAGTGCATGGGTCAGGACTGCACTAAGTACACAGTGCATGGGTCAGGACTGCGCTAAGTACACAGTGCATGGGTCAGGACTGCGCTAAGTACACAGTGCATGGGTCAGGACTGCACTAATTACACAGTGCATGGGTCAGGACTGCACTAATTACACAGTGCATGGGTCAGGACTGCGCTAAGTACACAGTGCATGGGTCAGGACTGCGCTAAGTACACAGTGCATAAGTCAGGATTGCGCTACGTATACAGTGCATGGGTCAGGACTGCACTAAGTACACAGTGCATGGGTCAGGACTGCACTAATTACACAGTGCATGGGTCAGGACTGCGCTAAGTACACAGTGCATGGGTCAGGACTGCACTAATTACAAAGTGCATGGGTCAGGACTGCGCTAAGTACACAGTGCATGGGTCAGGACTGCGCTAAGTACACAGTGCATGGGTCAGGACTGCGCTAAGTACACAGTGCATGGGTCAGGACTGCACTAAGTACACAGTGCATGGGTCAGGACTGCGCTAAGTACACAGTGCATGGGTCAGGATTGCACTAAGTACACAGTGCATGGGTCAGGACTGCACTAATTACACAGTGCATGGGTCAGGACTGCGCTAAGTACACAGTGCATGGGTCAGGACTGCGCTAAGTACACAGTGCATGGGTCAGGACTGCACTAATTACACAGTGCATGGGTCAGGACTGCACTAATTACACAGTGCATGGGTCAGGACTGCGCTAAGTACACAGTGCATGGGTCAGGACTACACTAAGTACACAGTGCATGGGTCAGGACTGCGCTGAGTACACAGTGCATGGGTCAGGATTGCACTAAGTACACAGTGCATGGGTCAGGACTGCGCTAAGTACACAGTGCATGGGTCAGGACTGCGCTAAGTACACAGTGCATGGGTCAGGACTGCGCTAATTACACAGTGCATGGGTCAGGACTGCACTAATTACACAGTGCATGGGTCAGGACTGCACTAATTACACAGTGCATGGGTCAGGACTGCACTAATTACACAGTGCATGGGTCAGGACTGCGCTAATTACACAGTGCATGGGTCAGGACTGCGCTAATTACACAGTGCATGGGTCAGGACTGCGCTAATTACACAGTGCATGGGTCAGGACTGCACTAAGTACACAGTGCATGGGTCAGGACTGCGCTAAGTACACAGTGCATGGGTCAGGACTGCGCTAATTACACAGTGCATGGGTCAGGACTGCGCTAAGTACACAGTGCATGGGTCAGGACTGCACTAATTACACAGTGCATGGGTCAGGACTGCACTAAGTACACAGTGCATGGGTCAGGACTGCACTAATTACACAGTGCATGGGTCAGGACTGCACTAAGTACACAGTGCATGGGTCAGGACTGCACTAAGTACACAGTGCATGGGTCAGGACTGCACTAATTACACAGTGCATGGGTCAGGACTGCACTAAGTACACAGTGCATGGGTCAGGACTGCGCTAAGTACACAGTGCATGGGTCAGGACTGCGCTAATTACACAGTGCATGGGTCAGGACTGCACTAATTACACAGTGCATGGGTCAGGACTGCGCTAAGTACACAGTGCATGGGTCAGGACTGCACTAATTACACAGTGCATGGGTCAGGACTGCACTAAGTACACAGTGCATGGGTCAGGACTGCACTAATTACACAGTGCATGGGTCAGGACTGCACTAAGTACACAGTGCATGGGTCAGGACTGCACTAAGTACACAGTGCATGGGTCAGGACTGCACTAATTACACAGTGCATGGGTCAGGACTGCACTAAGTACACAGTGCATGGGTCAGGATTGCACTAAGTATACAGTGCATGGGTCAGGACTGCGCTAAGTACACAGTGCATGGGTCAGGACTGCGCTAAGTACACAGTGCATGGGTCAGGACTGCGCTAAGTACACAGTGCATGGGTCAGGACTGCGCTAAGTACACAGTGCACAGGGGGGGCGGTTGCTAAGTACATGAAAGCTATACCTGCAGGTCACTCAGATTGAATAATGTAATGGGTCGTGAAAGAAGAAACACAATACAAGAGATCCAACATGGCTCAGCCATTATTAAACAGAGCTATACATTATGAATTCTAATAAGAGCTTTACTTAAAAAAAAAAAGTAATACACCGATCAGTTATAATATTATGTCCACAGACAGGTGACAGCCCAACAGAGGCAGTGTGATGTTTTGGGCAACATTCTGCTGGGAAAACTTGGGTTCTGCCATTCATGTGGATGTTACTTTGACATGTGCCACCTACCTAAGCATTGTTACAGACCGTGTACACTCTTTCATGGAAAAGGTATTCCCTGATGGCATTGGATTCTTTAAAGGGACACTAAACGTTATTTTTCACTCGTGCTTCTAATATAGAAGTGCAAGTGAAAAGTTAGTTGTCCTTAGTATGAGATAGACATTTGATAGTACACGCCAGTTTATCCTCTGACCGACAGCTGCCATGCTTCCATAGGAACCCAGGACATGTTTTGTTTAACCCTTACATCCTTTAAGGTTTAATGCTCCTTTAAGCGGGATAATGCGCTTTGCCACTAAGCAAAAATGGTTCCGAAATGGTTTGATGAACACAATAATGAGTGCAAGGTGTTGACTTGACCTCCAAATTCCCCAAATCTCAATCCAGTAGAGCATCTGTGGGATGTGCCAGACAAACAAGTCTGATCCATGTAGGTCCCACCTCGCAACTTACAGGACTTAAAGGATCTATTGCTAACGTCTTGGTGCCAGATACCACAGCACACCATCAGAGGTCTAGTGGAGTACATGCGACGGGTCAGGGCTGTTTTGGAGCCAAAAGGGGACCTACACAATTTTAGGCAGGTGGTCATAATGTTATGGCTGATCAGTGTAATGTATAGTAACTATGTATCCTGGTTATGCTAATGTGAATTCATATAATTCATGCACCCTTTGTCTTAAACAGTACATTGTTATCTGTTTTTAAGGATGTAGTCAGTCAGATCCAAGTCCCCAGCTCCTCAGCAATAATCCTTCTGTATCCGAGCAAAGTGCCCCAACCAGGTGTAACCCTTTTCTGTCCACAAAAGTATTTTTTTTACAGAAGGCTTTTTCCCAGATGGTTGAGTTGGGTGATACATGACACGTTTACCTTATGTGGTATACGGCCAGTAAGGCAAGGCATCCATATAGAGTATATATCACAGTGCCTACAAAGAACCAGAATCTGTCAATATTATTACATATAACAGCAAGAAGGTCACTTAGTCAGGGAGCTATCTGGCGGAGTCTGCTTAATTAGTCTGTGCTCATTAACGCCTTCTCAAAGGCTAAAGGTTAACAGCCAACCTAATGGCTCGGTGACTAAGGGTAGAGACAATCCGATTTCGCCTCCTTCACCTATGAGGACCAATATGAGAGGCCTGCAGGCCACACACAGACTGCTAACGTGGGAACTTGAATTAGTTTCTTGCTCTGTTGCCGACTCCTTTCTCATGCTTACACTGTCTGTCACATATTACAAAACATTACATCCAAAGCACCATCATGCTCTGTAATGTTTTCAGATTATCCCACACAGTTCCCCCTTGAGTATGTAATGGAATGCTCCAGAACCCTGATATCTCCGCCAATTGCCTGTCATGTTAAATTTGCTCTTTTTTTCTCGGCCCGTCAGTCACGAGCGTTCAGATAATAACAAATTTAAAAACTTTTTTTTCTTTAATTTTTCTTAATTATTTGGTTCTCCCTGAACACATTGTACATTGTACAAGGAAGAATGTAATGGATATATGTGTGCTCTATATAGGCTCCTGTGCAGTATATGTAGGCACCTGCTGCAAGTATAGTTATCATTTGGGAAAGGTTGCTTTTTTCCTCCCAGGCTTAAATGCCCTGAGCAGCGTGGAGGGTATCAGCAGATGGTGCAAACCTGATATTTGGGAGTAAATTAAACATATTTACAATATAGATGTTTCAGTTTTAATAAACACATACATTTTTTTAATTACTGAGCTGTAATATGCGTTAAAAAAAGGTGGGTCATGTTCAAGTAAGTGGGGTCCTTTAAGAAGGATTTCAGTAAGGTCTTTGGGAGTTTTATACAATAAAGCCTCAAAAGCAGGGAAAACGTGGATAATAAAATCTACATGTGAAGGTTCAAAATATAGCATGGCATGTGTGTGCCAATAACAATATACTAACAATAGGGTCTGTATTTTAGCAAAAAATATGGTAACTGTTCCTGTATAAATACCATTAAATAGAGTAATATGCACATTCCTGGATGTTGGGCAAAAGTACTATTCCAAGGATGTACTGAATGAACATTTCCTGGTTAAACACTTTATTATTTTTATAATTATTATTATTATTATTATTAAAGCTGTAACATAAAAAAAGGATTTTTTAATTCTAAAATACTAACAGCTGTAAGTGAGGTATAACACCTAAACACCTACTGAAAAGTAAAACAAACAGAAAAGCACAGCTGGGAGCACTTACTGGAATGATATGTTTCACACGTGTGTTATGACCACATTCATACCTTAAATGAACCACTGATGTTTCTGAGGCTGCTCAATGCTAATCGCTAGTGGGAAATGCTTAAATCAACATCACTATCCAAACGAGATAAAATGATAAATGTGGGCAGAGAACAGAGGATATCAAACTATAATCCCATAATACTATCACAATACTTTATAAGAAGAACTACTTGTAAAAAAAACAAAAACCTGGGCTATTGGTAATGATTAGTAAAGATCAGGAGATGTGGAATGTTGCCACTGATAATTTGTCCATTAATATGCCATTGATAATTTGCTCATTAATAGCCACTGATAATTTGTTTATTAATAGCCACTGATAATTTGCTCATTAATAGCAACTGATAATTTGACCATTAAAAGCCACTGATAATTTGCTCATTAATAGCCACTGATAATTTGTCCCTTAATATGCCACTGATAATTTGTCCAATAATATGCCACTGATAATTTGTCCAATAATATGCCACTGATAATTTGTTCCTTAATATGCCACTGATAATTTGTTCATTAATATGCCACTGATAATTTGATCATTAATATGCCACTGATAATTTGCTCATTAATAGCAACTGATAATTTGACCATTAAAAGCCACTGATAATTTGTTCATTAATATGCCACTGATAATTTGTTCATTAATATGCCACTGATAATTTGCTCATTAATAGCCACTGATAATTTGTCCCTTAATATGCCACTGATAATTTGTCCAATAATATGCCACTGATAATTTGTCCAATAATATGCCACTGATAATTTGTTCCTTAATATGCCACTGATAATTTGTTCATTAATATGCCACTGATAATTTGCTCATTAATATGCCACTGATAATTTGCTCATTAATATGCCACTGATAATTTGTCCAGGAAATACAGCTGCCGGAAATGATTTGCCGTCATTTCTGGCAAAAGTTGGGTCCTCATCTGCTGGGCAGCTGCTTTGGGCCCCCAGGAATGAATGAGCCCTGGGCAGCTGTCCCATTTTCCCATGCTTTTTTCTTTTACAATTTTTTTTCTCATTTTTTTTTTAAAGGGTCAGGGCCAGAGTGGGCCCCCTGCGCTTGTGTATCGTCCGTCACCCCCTGATGGCGGCCCTGCACAGAGCAGCTTAAAGAAGGACTTTTTTTTTTTTTTTTTTTTTTTTTTTACTAAGGGTGCCCACTTGCCATCAGGCAAGCTAACACCCTGGCCAGTCCGCGACTAGGCTCAGGGCTATTAGCACTGGCCATCTGTGTATTTTATATGGGTCTGGGAGCACTTGTCCAGCTCCCAGCCTTATTTCTTATAGCAGCGGGTGGGGTTGGGCAGAGCTAGCATTTGGCTGGCTCCCAGACCTGTTTTTGATGGTGTGTATCATTTCAATAGCCAGATTCTGTGAAATACAGCCCCAGTGAAACATCTGGCAAGTGAGAGGGGGAGGGAACAAAATCAGAAAGAAGAGGGGAAAAAAGGGAGCAGGAGCATTTTACAAGAGAAAATGTGTTTGCTATACACATCACTCTGTTATGCCCGCTAACACTAACCCTATTTCTCCCTAACCCTATCCCTAAGCTTCCCCTGAGAACATGTCCCTGGTACTAGAAACATAGAAACATAGAATGTGTCGGCAGATAAGAACCATTCGGTCCATCTAGCCTGCCCAATTTTTTTTGAGTACTTTTATTAGTCCCCCGTTCCCGGTCTTAGAGCTAAGATAGACTTGTGTCTATCCCACGCATGCTTAAAATCCTTGACTGTGTTTACCTCTACCACTTCTGCTGGCAGGCTATTCCATACATCCACTACCCTCTCAGTAAAGTAATACTTCCTGATATTACTTTTAAATCGTTGCCCCTCTAATTTAAGACTATGTCCTCTAGTTGTGGTAGTTTTTCTTCTTATAAATATACTCTCTTCCTTTACTGAAAGGAACTAACACCCAATACCCCTAGCTACCTCCTCACCCTATCTCCACCCTCTCCTCCCGCTCTCTTGCCCTGTTACTTAGGATTAGAGTTGAGCGAACCCAAACCGCAAAGTTCTGGTTCGTACCGAACATTACGTTTTTTGGACCCCGGACCCGAACACGGACATTCCACTGTTTGTCCGGATTTGGGTTCGGGGTTTCGCCGATTTAATGCCATGTTTTGAATGTGACCCAGCATCTGACCCAGCCTCTATATATAAGCTGGAGTCACGTACACGCACATCACATAAGCTCTTCTTAGTGTAGGGAGAGGATGATGCAGCTGTGAGGGACAGATTTAAAAAAATTCTGGTGTTGAATCTGCAAACTACAGCGATTATTCAAACTACAGCGATTATTCAAATTACAGTGAGTATTTTAGTGGGTGCTATACTACATATTTGTACCCTGCCCTGAGCCCAGTGCCACAGAGAGTGCAGTGCACTTGCAACTGCATAAGTGCCAGGCACATGACTTTAATCCTGTTCTGTTAACTCAGTGGGCAACATCTAGACATTTTTAAATACTGCAATTTGTTGGTGTTAAATATTACATTTGTGTCCTGCACTTCATATCTGAGAGTCAAATAGAACCATCAAATACTGTGCTTACAGCGCGCTTTGAAAAATTCTAATTGTTTTGGGTGCTAAATAGTACATTTGTGTCTTGCGGTGCACTTCATATCTGAGAGTCAAATAGAGCAGTGAAATACTGTGCTTACAGCGCACTTTGAAAAATTCGAATTGTTTTGGGTGGTAAATAGTACATTTGCGTCTTGTGATGCACTTCATATCTGAGATTCCAATAGAACAGTCCAATACTGTTCAGACAAGCTCACGACAAGCTCACGTTTATTAAGATGAACAAGGCATGGATCCCACCAGACTTTTCTGTACCTTGTCCAGAATAGACATTTATACCGGCCTCACCCAGTCATTGTTATACTCAAGTTCATTTATTCTTTGTTTTCTGTTGTTATATGTCCCAATATTTTGGGGGCTACCCCAATTTAAAAAACCAAAACCAAATAAAAAACAGTGTTGGCTACTCCTCCTCCTCCAGCGCGCTTCCACCTACACCGCCACGGTCACCGCCTCCTCAACCTATGGGGCACTTAGTATAAACTGAAAGAGAATACCCTGCCCTCCAACCCTCTCTCAAATGGATAATTCTGTTGATCCTCCTGGCAGCCATGCCTTAGATTTAGATTTATGTTCTTCCAAAGCTAAAATCAAAGATTCCATCTAGTGCTATTTTATGGCTCAGCTGTATTTGTAATTAGTATGTATTTTATGTTATTTTAAGTGATTTCCCTATCCACATTTGCTTGCAGGGCACTTGTCCTACTCTTACCCACATTTTACTTCATTTTGCAGCCCTCTCGCCCTTTCCAGGACTTTTTTAGAGGCATTTTAGTGGCCAAAAGTTTGTGTCCCTGTTGACTTCAATGGGGTTCGGGGTCAAGTTCGAGCACGGACCCGGACATTTTTTCGAAGTCCGGCCGAACCTGCCGAACCCGAACATCCAGGTGTCCGCTCAACTCTACTTAGGATAAAAAGAGTTGCCTCTCCCACCTCCTGTTAATGAAGAAAAAATATATATTTATAGACAGGCCGCGCCATCACCTCTACATCAAATATCAGCAATCAGCCTTACGTAAAGTACAACAGGCTGTATGAGGAAAGGGTATATCATTTCTTTAATGGACTTTTTTCTCATTACACTAATAAAACTAATGCAGATCCACTAAACTCTATCCCTCCTTCCAAAAAGCAATCAAGATAATGAAATTGGTAAATTAAATCAATTTGATGGTTAGCTATTGATCATAGAAGTCTTAGGTTCTAAGAAGTGATTATAAAACATGTTAATCTTCATGCTGCGTTATGTGAGTGTGTACATAAACTGAGCACATTACACATGTGCAGGTACATGAAGGTGGTCTCCATATATTGCGACAAAATTTAATTAGTAAAAATGTTCAGTCAGCCAATTCTGTATATGACTCTGCATAACGACTGGATGCTATTAAAAGTATTAGTGCATCGATCAGTCATTTCCTGAAAGCGACTGTATCCCCTAAACATTGCTTATACTGGAAGCGAAGGGAATAAAAAAATAATTGAAAATGATCTAAATGTTGTGTTCACAAAACTGCAAGCAAAATTAGAGGGAACGTGTTTTAGATGTGTCTGTGCTGTCTCCTGTTTATGACATCATCTGTGGCTTCATCTTCATTTGAATGCAAAATGGGTCATTTTCATATCAAGCAACAGGTGATGTCATAAGGGTGACACAGGAGACACCACAGGCACATATATATTTCCTTATTTCTGCTTTTGCAGCAATTCTGCTAAATCAATGTATAGATCATTTTCAATCATTTTTATTCTCTAGATGTACAGTACACGCTATGTTTAGGTGATACAGTCCCTTTAAGTGTGTTCCAGCTACTAAGCCAACTATAACTGGATGGACCATACTTTTTGTTACTGGGCTACCCGGCAATTCTCTACTGGTGGGATCCTTTCCAACTTTCCCTGTTTCTTCCTCCATCTTGTGATTTGGGTCCACCCTCCTACATCTTAGCATTGCTGAGACTGACATCCATCCTATGATAAGTAAGGGTCTTCCTACTACATTGCAGACAGGTCCAGTGGTCCTTATTTCCTCCCATCTCATTTAACTATAGACCAGTTATAAGGCGCTTTTTCATTTCTCTGGTACAGTGGATCTAACAAGTCTACACACCCCTGTTAAAATGTCAGGTTTCTGTGATGTAAAAAAATGAGACAAAGATAAATCATTTCAGAACTTTTTCCACCTTTAATGTGACCTATAAACTGTACAACTCAATTGAAAAACAAACTGAAATCTTTTAGATAGAGGGAAGAAAAAATATAAAAATAAAATAATGTGGTTGCATAAGTGTGCACACCCTTAAACTAATACTTTGTTGAAGCACCTTTTGATTTTATTACAGCACTCAGTCTTTTTGGGTATGAGTCTATCAGCATGGCACATTTTGACTTGGCAAGATTTGCCCACTCTTCTTTGCAAAAACACTCCAAATCTGTCAGATTGCGAGGGCATCTCCTGTGCACAGCCCTCTTCAGATCACCCCACAGATTTTCAATCGGATTCAGGTCTGGGCTCTGGCTGGGCCATTCCAAAACTTTAATCTTCTTCTGGTGAAGCCATTCCTTTGTTGATTTGGATGTATGCTTTGGGTCTTTGTCATGCTGAAAGATGAAGTTCCTCTTCATGTTCAGCTTTCTAGCAGAAGCCTGAAGGTTTTGTGCCAATATTGACTGGTATTTGGAACTGTTCATAATTCCCTCTATCTTAACTAAGGCCCCAGTTCCAGCTGAAGAAAAACAGCCCCAAAGCATGATGCTGCCGCCACCATGCTTCACTGTGGGTATGGTGTTCTTTTGGTGATGTGCAGTGATGTTTTTGCGCCAAACATATCTTTTGGAATTATGGCCAAAAAGTTCAACCTTGGTTTCATCAGACCATAACACCTTTTCCCACATGCTTTTGGGAGACTTCAGATGTGTTTTTGCAAAATGTAGCCTGGCTTGGATGTTTTTCTTCGTAAGAAAAGGCTTTCGTCTTGCCACTCTACCCCATAGCCCAGACATATGAAGAATACAGGAGATTGTTGTCACATGTACCACACAGCCAGTACTTGCCAGATATTCCTGCAGCTCCTTTAATGTTGCTGTAGGCCTCTTGGTAGCCTCTCAGACCAGTTTTCTTCTTGTCTTTTCATCAATTTTGGAGGGAGCTCCAGTTCTTGGTAATGTCACTAGGGTTGCCACCTTTTCTTCAAAAAAATACCGGCCTTGGTACTGTCCCCATAGACTTAACATTGGCCTGATGCCAATATTTTACCGGCCTGCCGGTAAAATACCGGCCAGGTGGCAACCCTGAATGTCACTGTTGTGCCATATTTTCTCCACTTGATGATGACTGTCTTCACTGTGTTCCATGGTATATCTAATGAATTGAAAATTCTTTTGTACCCTTCTCCTGACTGATACCTTTTAACAATGAGATCCCTCTGATGCTTTGGAAGCTCTCTGTGGACCATGGCTTTTGCTATGGGATGCGACTAAGAAAATTTCAGGAAAGACCAACTAGAGCAGCTGAACTTTATTTGGGGTTAATCAGAGGCACTTTAAATGATGGCAGGTGTATGCTGACTCCTATTTAACATGATTTGGAATGTGATTGCTTAATTCTGCACAGCTACATCCCCAGTTATAAGAGGGTGTGCACACTTATGCAACCACATTATTTTATTTTTATATTTTTTCTTCCCTCTATCTAAAAGATTTCAGTTTGTTTTTCAATTTAGTTGTACAGTTTATAGGTCACATTAAAGGTGGAAAAAGTTCTGAAATGATTTATCTTTGTCTCATTTTTTTTACAGCACAGAAACCTGACATTTTAACAGGGGTGTGTAGACTTGTTAGATCCACTGTATGTATGGGTACTGAGGGTGCTAAACAACTGAGAGCATTATAGCCTGTTTAACTTATTAAACACTCCAGGCATCATGCTAAGTTTGATGCCTCTAACAGTGTTTAACCTGTAGATTATACATTTATCTTTCATAAAAAATGCATGCAGGCATTATTTGGAAATGTCTTTTACATTTTCTGCTGTAGTGTTCAGTGCCAGGGGCGTTGCTAGGTCTTCGGATGATCTGGGGCTAGAGCCCAGATGAGCTCGGTCACACACACTGCGTCTCTCTCTCACACACGCCGTCTCTCTCTCTCTCTCTTACACACCGTCTCTCTCTCACACATACCGTCTCTCTCTCACGCACCGTCTCTCTCCCTCACGCACCGTCTCTCTCCCTCACGCACCGTCTCTCTCCCTCACGCACCGTCTCTCTCTTTCATGCACCGTCTCTCTCTCTCACGCACCATCTCTCTCTCTCTCAAGCACCGTACTCTCTCTCACGCACCGTCTCTCTCTCTCACGCACCATCTCTCTCTCTCACGCACAATCTCTCTCTCTCACACACTCACACTGTCTCTCTCTCACGCACCATCTCTCGCTCTCACACAATCACACTGTCTCTCTCTCTCACACACACCGTCTCTCTCCATCTCTCGCACACACACACCCTGAGACACACTCACACAAACACCCTGACACACACACCTAGACATCCTGACACACACATTGAGACACCCAGACATACACATTGAGACACCCACAGGCACACATTGAGACACTGACACCCACACACATTGAGACACCCAGACACACACATTGAAACACACACACTGAGACACTTATGAGTCATCCAAACACACACTTTCACACATTAAGGCACCCAGACACACACCGAGACACCCAGACACACACTGAGACACCCAGACTCACACACTTACACACATCGAGACACCCAGACACACACTCACACACATTGAGACACCCACACACACACATTGAGACATCCACACTGAGACACACTGAGACACCCAAACACACACTTACACACATTGAGGCACCCAGACACACACTGAGACACCCAGACACACACACTTACACACATTGAGACACCCAGACACACACTCACACACATTGAGACATCCAGACACACACTCACACGCATTGAGTCACCCAGACATACACTGAGACACCTAGACACGCACTGAGACATCCCCTCACACACATTGAGACACCCAGACACACACTCACACGCATTGAGTCACCCATACACTGAGACACCTAGACACACACTGAGACATCCACTCACACACATTGAGACACCCAGACACACACTCACACGCATTGAGTCACCCATACACTGAGACACCTAGACACACACTGAGACATCCACTCACACACATTGAGACACCCAGACACACACTTACTCACATTGAGACACCCAGACACACACTGAGACACCCAGACATGCACTCACACACACTGAGACACCCAGACACACACTCACACACACCTAGACACCCAGACACACACTTACACACACCTAGACACCCCTGACACCCACACCTAGACACCCCCACACAGTCCACCTGACATCCGGCGAGCAGCTAGCACAGCGCGACGGGGGCGGAGCTTGCACCCTTCGCACTGTGCTCTGTATGGCCAGGAGGTGCGGTCACCACAGGCACTTGCCTGTGGATCGCATCTCGAGGAGGAGAGACTAGGGAGAGAGCTCCCTATAGCAGCTTCTCCTTCCGATTAGCCCTCACCCCGGCGTGAGGTTAATCCTCCGATTCTGGGACCATGTCCCAGACGGAGGACAGCTCACCGGGGGATTTAAAAAAAAAAAAAAATTATAGCCCTGGAGTCTTGGGGCTAAAGAATACTTTAGCCCCAGAGTCTCCATTCAGGGCTATGAAGGGGGGACTCGAGGCTATAGCCCCAGTAGCCCACCCCTAGCAACGCCTCTGGTGTTCACCCTACTGTTGTTTACATAGCAACAAGACGGTTTGTCTGACCTGTGAGGGCTAGAGCAGGAAATTGCTGAATGTTGGACCTGAATAGCACCAAATACCTGCATTCAGGGCCGGACTGGGAGAAAAATTCGGCCCGGGCATTTTTTGATCACAGCGGCCCACTAAGAAGGGGGCGGGACAGAGGAGGTGTGTTTTGTCATCACCAATGACAAACACGCTCCCTCTCAAAGTGAGCATATTGGTTCAATGCTCTTCCAGGGCATACCATGCGCAGAGCTCTGCTGAAGAGCTCTAGCATGAGAAAAAAGCCCTGTATGTGTTCTGCACAGTGCAAGCAAATGTAATAACATGCTTGCACTGTGTTTCCTTGCAACTTGTCTCTGGTGTCTCTATAAATGGATACCAGGAGACAAAAATGCCAGGAAAGAGTATTGAGCATGTGTTTGGAGCCTGCTTGTGGGATTGCGTGTGTGTAGAGTAAGCTGATTGTGGTGTGGTATTGTGTAATAAGGTTCGGTTTTAGTTGTGTTGTGTTTGTGGTGTAATGTGATGCATATGTGGCTAGGGGCTGTAGAGAATGTGTGTATAGGGGATATAGCAAGTGTGTGCATACAGGCTATAGTGTGTGTGTGTGAATATATATATAGATTTAGTGTGTGTTTAGGGGTGTAGTATGTGTTTGCTTACAAGGAATCTAGTGTGTGTATATATACATATATATATATATATGAGTCTAGTGTGTGTTTGAAGGACCCAGAATGTGTATAGGAGATCTAGTGAGTGTGTGTTTATAACGGTTTCAGAGTGTATATAGGGATCTAGTGTGTGTATGTGTGTAGATGATCCAGAGTTGGATCTAGTGTGTGTCTGGAATGTAATTTGTTTAGGGGTGCAGTATGTGTGTGAGGGGTGCTGTGTGTATATATATATATATGTAAGTATTGTGTATGTCTGTTGTGCAGTGTGTTGTGTTCTGTGTGTATGTGAGGGGTGCAGTATGTGTGTGTGAGGGGGCGGTGTGATGAGGGGGGCGGTGTGCGAGGGGGGCGGTGTGTGAGAGTGATGGTGTGTGAGAGTGATGTGTGTGAGTGCTGTGTATGATAGTGCTGTGTGTGATGGGTGTGAGAATGCTGTGAATGATGTGTGTGATGGGTGTGAGAATGATGGGTGTGAGAATGCTGTGTGTGATGGGTGTGAGAGTGCTCTGTGTGAGAATGCTGTGTGTGATGGGTGTGAGTGCTGGGTGTGAGAGTGCTGTGTGTGTGAGAGTGCTGTGTGTGTGAGAGTGCTCTGTGTGAGAATGCTGTGTGTGATGGGTGAGAGTGCTGGGTGTGAGAGTGCTGTGTGTGTGAGAATGCTGTGTGTGATGGGTGAGAGTGCTGTGTGTGTGAGAGTGCTGGGTGTGAGAGTGCTGTGTGTGATGGGTGTGTGAGTGCTGTGTGTGATGGGTGTGAGAGTGCTGTGTGTGATGGGTGTGAGAGTGCTGTATAAATGTTAGAATGGATTGTGTGTGTGTGTGTAGGGGGGGGGGTAAATAAACAAATAAAATAACAGGCATTATGGGGACATAATGCCTGTTATTTTATTTGTTTATTTACCTACCCCCCCCCCCCCCCTACACACACACACACAATCCATTCTAACATTTATACAGCACTCTCACACCCATCACACACAGCACTCTCACACCCATCACACACAGCACTCTCACACCCATCACTCCTTTCTTACCTTTAGCCTGGGAGGGGGGGACCGGCACGCTGGTACCTACGACTGTTCCCTCGTGGTGAGAGGTTCACTCTCGCGAGATCCGGTCGTTGCTATGGCAATGCTCCGGATCTCGCGAGAGGAACCCGGTGGAGCTGCAAGTTAGAGCTCCGCCGGGTCCTCTCTCCCTCTCTCCCCGCCGGCGGCCGTATTTGAAGGCATGTGGGCCGGTGAGGGAGATCTTTGATGTCCTCACCGGCCCTTCATGTCAAACAGCGGGGCCGGCGCTCGGATAGTGCCGGCCCTGCATAGACCGGCAGGGGAGATTCTGGGACCTCCCCTGCCGGCCTCGGCCCATGGCCACCGCGGCCCACCGGGCATTTGCCCGGTGTGCCCGATGGCCAGTCCGGGCCTGCCTGCATTTGTATAATATTCCAAAGCTCACTCATATTACACCCTGGAAGAGGCATAGTGTGGCATCCTAAAAGCTGTAGATAAGATACCTAAGATAAACCAGCTAAGCAGCTGGATAAGAATTACAGGAGTGGGGGTCTGCAGGATGTGGAGTGCCAAGGTTTTCCAAACACTGATCACAGGCAAAACAACAACATTTGTATATGTTGTACTCTAACAGTACTGTGCACACATAGGCAACATTAAACATTTCAGCTGCATGAACTATGCCTCCTGCTGCTTTGCCCGACGCTCCCTTGTGGCGGAAGTGCCACATAGCAACCAACGCCTGCTCTGCTTGGGCATGGCCCTGACTGGCATTGAAGAATTTTGTACCATTATACATGGTATTCTGCCCCAGAACCATAGCCATCCAGCGAGGGGGCAAAAAGAAGCATTTGTCCACCACCTCCCAGGAATTCCAAATGGCCCATTGGAGTAGCATCAAGGGGAGGCTGTTGTAGGGTGGGTTAACTAGACATAGGGATCAGGAAAAACACATGTGAGACCAATTAAATGGATTGAGTCCCTGTCTGGGCATAAATACAGCTTGTATGTTGCAGACTCAACGTAGTTTATTCAAACATGTATTGCATCTAGGGTTAGTCAATACTCCAGCTGACTGAGTGTGTGTGCTGACTGAGTGTATGATTGAGTGTGTGTGCAGAGTGTTTGTGTGTGCTGACTGAGTGAGTGTGGGCTGGCTGGGTGTGTCTGTCTGTGTGTGATAAGCTGTTTGAGCTGTATAATGGCACTGATAAGCTGTTTGGGGGCAGATTTGGCCCTGCCAAGCTATTTGGGGACATGGCAGTGGCATGTTTAAGGACAATGATAATGGTGATTAGTTGTTTAGGGACACTGATGGGAGTGATAACAGTCTAGGCACAAATATGGCACTCATAAGATGTTTGGGAACAATGATGGCCCTGATGTGCTGTTTTGGCACATAGATGGCCCTGATTAACTGTTTTGGCACAGAGATGGCCTTGACAAGCTGTTTGGGCACATAGATGGTCCTGACATGCTGTTTGGGCACATAGATGGCCCTGATGAACTGTTTTGGCACAGAGATGGCCCTGACAAGCTGTTTGGGCACATAGATGGTCCTGACAAGCTGTTTGGGCACATAGATGACCCTGACATACTGTTTGGGCACATAGATGACCCTGACATACTGTTTGGGCACATAGATGACCCTGACAAACTGTTTGGGCACATAGATTACCCTGGAACGCAGTTTAATGACAAAGAAGGCAGACAAATAAGTTGTTGAAGTACATAAGTGGTACTGATAAGTTTTAGGGACACGATGCAATAGGAAGCTGTTTGGGATCAAATATGGCACTGGCAAGATGTTTGGGGACAGATATAAATAAAGGCCAAGACCTTGTGGGTGCAATATGGGTGCTGTGGCAAATACCTGTGGATGTACATTGGTAAGTCCTGTGGGTACATTATTGCAATAATAATTTGTGGGTGCTGAAATGTGGTGCTGTGATGTGTGTGTGTCTGTGTGTATATGATCAGCAGAGGCGTCGCTAGGGGGGCTACTAGGGGGGGGTAGGGTTGCCACATGGCCGGTATTTTACTGGCAGGCCGGTAAAAAATTGGCTTGACCACAATGTTAAGTCTATGGAGGAAGTACCAAGGCCGGTATTTTTTTGAAGAAAAGGTGGCAACCCTAGGAGGGGGGGGGGGCTACTGGGGCTGAAGCCCCGAGTCTCAGCTCCATAGCCCCGAGTCTCCACTAGGCACTGCTGTTAAAATGATTAACAGCAGTGCACAGTTCTTAATGCTGCCAGCAGCTGGACCTTAGCGTGGGGTCCCTGAGTGACAGGGAGTCCCACGCTATATGTGTGCCTCAGTGCCAGCTCTGGCACGGCAGGTCTCTGTCTCTTCTAGCAGAGGCCTGCTTCTAACAGAATTTCCCTGCCCGATGCCAATCAGACTCGGGGGCGGAGCTTAAACCCGTGGTCCCGCCCCCTCCACCACCAGAGGTAGTAAGGCAGCATGGAGGGAGCTGGTCTCTGGCAAGAAGAGTTCAGCAGCTCCCTCCACATCCTAGAGTGCCAGGGAGAAGCCAGAGCTGACCGCTCTCCACCTAACAAGGTAATGGAGACTAATATTAGTTTGTATGTTTGTTGTTGTGGACGACCATCCTTTCCATGATGCTCAGCCAGCATTATGGTGTGTTTTGGCTGGCTGAGAATCATGAGAATGGTAGTTCACAGCTAACTTTGTATGGGCTGTTGACTAAATGTCTCATAATGCTCAGCCAGAATTGCCTGGCTGAGGATTATGAGAAAATGGGTAACAGCATGCATAATAAGAGGTGTTGGCTGTGAACTACAATTCTCATGATACCAAGTCAGCCAAAAAATGCAAATTGAGATATTATTATTCCGAAAATTAAAAAGAAAAAGCTACATTAATTACATTAGAGTGTGAGCTTTATTGGCAGGCTAAATTACATTAATGTAATTCAGTCCGCCGATAAAACTCACACTTTAATGTAATTCAGCCTGCCAATAAAGCTTACACTCTAATGTAATTCAGCCTGCCAATAAAGCTTACACTCTAATGCAATTCAGCCTGCCAATAAACCTTACAATCTAATATAATTCAGTCTGCCAATAAAGCTCACACTCTAATGTAAATCATTTTGCAAAATAAAGCTCACACTCTAATGTAATTCATTTTGCAAAATAAAGCTCACACTCTAATGTAAATCAGTCTGCCAAAAAAGCTCACACTCTAATGTAATTCACTCTGCCAATAGAGCTCACACTCTAATGTAAATCAGCCCACCGATAAAGCTCACACTCTAATGTAATTCATTTTGCCAATAAAGCTCACACTCTAATGTAAATCAGTCCGACGATAAAACTCACACTCTAATGTAATTCAGCCTGCCAATAAAGCTCACACTCTAATGTAATTCACTCTGCCAATAGAGCTCACACTCTAATGTAAATCAGCCCGCCGATAAAGCTCACGCTCTAATGTAATTCATTCTGCCGATAAAGCTCACGCTCTAATGTAATTCACTCTGCCAATAAAGCTCACACTCTAATGTAATTCAGCCCGCCAATAAAGCTCACACTCTAATGTAATTCAGTCCGCCAATAAAGCTCACACTCTAATGTAATTCAGTCCGCCAATAAAGCTCACACTCTAATGTAAATCAGTCTGCCAATAAAGCTCACACTCTAATGTAATTCACTCTGCCAATAAAGCTCACACTCTAATGTAATTCAGCCCGCCAATAAAGCTCACACTCTAATGTAATTCAGTCCGCCAATAAAGCTCACACTCTAATGTAAATCAGTCTGCCAATAAAGCTCACACTCTAATGTAAATCAGTCTGCCAATAAAGCTCACACTCTAATGTAAATCAGCCCGCCGATAAAGCTCACACTATAATGTAATTAATTTTGCCAATAAAGCTCACACTCTAATGTAAATCAGTCTGCCAATAAAGCTCACACTCTAATGTAAATCAGTCTGCCAATAAAGCTCACCCTCCAATGTAAATCAGTCCGCCGATAAATTTCACACTCTAATTGGCAAAATGAATTATATTATAGTGTGAGCTTTATTGGTGGGCTGAATTACATTACAGTGTGAGCTTTATTGGCGGGCTGAATTACATTAGAATGTGAGCTTTATTGGCGGGCTGAATTACATTAGAATGTGAGCTTTATTGGCAGGCTGAATTACATTAGAGTGTGAGCTTTATTGGCAGGCTGAATTACATTAGAATGTGAGCTTTATTGGCAGGCTGAATTACATTAGAATGTGAGCTTTATTGGCAGATTGAATAGCATTATAGTGTGAGCTATATTGGCGGCTGATTTACATTAGAGTGTGAGCTTTATTGGCGGCTGAATTACATTAGAGTGTGAGCTTTATTGGGGGGCTGAATTACATTAGAGTGTGAGCTTTATTGGCCGGCTGATTTACATTAAAGTGTGAGCTTTATTGGCGGGCTGATTTACATTACAGTGTGAGCTTTATTGGCAGGCTGATCTACATTGGAGTGTGAGCTTTATTGGCCGGCTGATTTACATTAAAGTGTGAGCTTTATTGGCGGGCTGATCTACATTGGAGTGTGAGCTTTATTGGCGGGCTGATTTACATTACAGTGTGAGCTTTATTGGCGGGCTGATCTACATTGTGTGTGAGCTGGGTGCTGGGGTAAATTCTGGGTGCATTGTGGGTGCAGAGGAAGAAAATAAAAACAAGAAATACATTTTCAATAACCTTTTTATTAGATATAAAAAAGTGTTCCTTACAAACACACACATATAGATATATAGATGAACATCTATAGATCCCCATAATTGACTATGCATTAAATATTCATCAACTCACCAACAACTTGCCTTTCAGTGAATAGACCACTGTGTGTGTGTCTGTGTGAGACACTGTGGATGTATGTCTTCTCATTGGCATGATATACAAAGATTATGCATTTACTGATCATTGGCATGATATGCAGTGTTAAATCATTTTGGCAAATAAAAAGTTACAACCCACTTATCTCAGAGTAGAATTAGAAGAGGCCTATGTAATATAGTACTAATGTTACCGATCCCTTGGGAACATCCAGAGCTGGCATTGGCATAAATAGAAACTGCTGAACCCTTATTACATACCCCCAATAATTTCGATATTTAGTTTAATATAAAGCGTTGCATATAAAGTTAGTGTTCATTGGTATCATATACATCATTTATGTTTTATTGCTCATTTCTTATATTATACCTTTTATATATATACCTATTGTCATAATCATATAAATCATGTATACATATGCATTTATTGTTAATATTATATATATATATATATATATATATGGCAGGGCTTGACAAATGAGTTTTAGAAGCCAAGTTAACAAAAAATATAGGAGCCAGACAATGGCACATACACACAATCACACAAACACACACAATCACATGCAGTCATACACACAATCACACACACAATCACATGCAGTCATACACACAATCACACACACACAATCACATGCAGTCATACAAACAACCACACAAACATACACACACAATCACATGCAGTCATACACACAATCACATGCAGTCATACGCACAATCACACAAACATACACACACAATCACATGCAGTCATACACACAATCACACAAACATACACACACAATCAAATGCAGTCATACACACAAACATACACACAATCACTTGCTGTCATACACACAAACATACACACACACTACATTTTTCAATAACCTTTTTATTAGATATAAAAAAGTGATCCTTACAAACACACACATATAGATATATAGATGAACATCTATAGATCCCCATAATTGACTCTGCATTAAATATTCATCAACTCACCAACAACTTGCCTTTCAGTGAATAGACCTTTGTGTGTGTGTCTGTGTGAGACACTTTGGATGTATGTCTTCTCATTGGCATGATATACAAAGATTATGCATTTACTGATCATTGGCATGATATACAGTGTTAAATCATTTTGGCAAATAAAAAGTTACAACCCACTTATCTCAGAGTAGAATTAGAAGAGGCCTATGTAATATAGTACTAATGTTACTGATCCCTTGGGAACATCCAGAGCTGGCATTGGCATAAATAGAAACTGCTGAACCCTTATTACATACCCCCAATAATTTTGATATTTAGTTTAATATAAAGCGTTGCATATAAAGTTACTGTTCATTGGTATCATATACATCATTTATGTTTTATTGCTCATTTCTTATATTATACCTTTTATATATATACCTATTGTCATAATCATATAAATCATTTATACATATGCATTTATTGTTAATATTATATAAATATATATATATAGCAGGGCTTGACAAATGAGTTTTAGAAGCCAAGTTAACAAAAAATATAGGAGCCAGACAATGGCACATACACACAATCACACAAACACACACAATCACATGCAGTCATACACACAATCACACACAATCACATGCAGTCATACACACAATCACACACACACAATCACATGCAGTCATACAAACAACCACACAAACATACACACACAATCACATTCAGTCATACACACAATCACATGCAGTCATACGCACAATCACACAAACATACACACACAATCACATGCAGTCATACACACAATCACACAAACATACACACACAATCAAATGCAGTCATACACACAAACATACACACACACACAATCACTTGCTGTCATACACACAAACATACACACACACACACACAATCACTTTCAGTCATACACACAATCACACAAACATACACACAATCACATGCAGTAACATACAGTTAGTCACATCCATCCATCCAGTCAGTCACAGACACACACACACAGACAGTTTTCATTTTTTTTAATACTAAATATCTTTATTTGGTTTATTTAGGTTATAAAAGTATGTTCTAAATATTACACACACACACACATATAGTCAGTAACATACAGACACACACAAACAGTCAGTAACATACAGACACACAGGAAGCTGTCTGTGCACACACTTCCTCCTTGTGCTCCACTGGATAAAACAAAAGGGGAAAAAATGATCCCAGCAGCGAGGGCACCATATGGGAACAGCAATACCCGGACACCAGGTCTAATTTCAGTCAAGTCTGCCATGGGCTCCAGACCAAGGTCTTTTGGAGACCTAGCAACGCCCCTGATGATCAGCATATGAATGTGTTTATATGTTCTAGTTTATCTGTTCAGATGTCTCCTAAATATGAACACTAACATATACACACACACTAGCACACACAAACACACTCATATGCTGATCAGATACACACTTTAGCACACATATAGTGTATGTGTGTGTGTATCTGATCAGCATATGAGTGTGTATGTGTGCGCTATACCAATCGCTTTTGATATAGATATTTGTAGACTAATTATAAGTAAGGTTGCCACCTGGCTGGTATTTTACCAGCAGACTGGTAAAAAATCGGCATCAGGCCAATGTTAATTCTATGGAGACAGTACCAACAGGCCCGCCATCAGGGGGTGACGGGCGATGCTGGCATCAATAAAGTTTGTTATGAAAAAAAATGCGACCAGAGTAACTCTGATTTTATTGAAGCTGCGCGGCTGGACGGGAGCGTACAACGGGAGACAGACAGAGCAGCAAGGAGGTAAGTAGTGGGGAAGGGGGGAGGAAGGTGGCAAACGAGCATAACGCTGGCACATTGAGGGCAATATCCTGGCATACTGAGGGGCAAAATCCTGGCATACTGAGGGGCAGAATCCTGGCATATTGAGGGCAAAAGAATGACATATTGAGGGGCAAAATCCTGGCATACTGAGGGGCAAAATCCTGGCATATTAAATGGCAAAATCCTGGCACATTGAGGCGCAAAATCCTGGGATATTGAAAGGCAGAATCCTGGCATATTGAGGGCAAAAAAATGGCATATTGAGGGTCAGAATCCTGGCATATTGAGGGGAAAAATCCTGGCACATTGAGGGACAAAATCCTGGCACATTGAGGGGCAGAATCCTGGCATATTGAGGGGCAGAATTTTGGCATATTGAGGGCAAAATAATGGCATATTGAGGGCAAAAGAATGGCATATTAATTGACAAAAGAATGGCATATTGAGGGGCAAAATCCTGGCAAACTGGTACAAAATCCTGGCATATTAAATGGCAAAATCATGGCACATTGAGGGGCAAAATCCTGGCATATTGAGGGGCAAAATCCTGACACATTGAGGGGCAGAATACTGGCATATTGAGGGGCGGAATACTGGCATATTGAGGGCAAAAGAATGGCATATTAATTGGCAAAAGAATGGCATATTGAGGGGGAAAATACTGGCATATTAAATGGGGAAAGAATGGCATATTGAGGGACAAAATCCTGGCATATTGAGGGGCAATATCCTGGCATATTGAGGGACAAAAGAATTGCATACTGAGGGGCAGAATCCTGGCATATTAGCTGGCATATTTAAGGAAAAAATACTGGCATATTGTGGGGCAAAATACTGGCATATTAAATGACAAAAGAATGGCATATTGAATGGCTAAATACTGGCATACTGAGTGGCAAAATATTACAGGCATAATTACCAACAGCTCCCAACCAACCTCCATATTACACTAGACCGGGATAACATGCTTGTGGGGGTAGGTGGGGCGAGTGGGAGATATTGTCAGGAGGGGGGGGGGGGGGGGGCAGAAAATTTGTTCAGTAAGGGGCCCTGAAATTCCTGGTGGCGGCCCTGAGTACCAAGGCTGGTATTTTTCTGAAGAAAAGGTGGCAACCCTAATTATAAGACAAATGAAATAAAGGCGTGGTGAATTCCTATTTGCTGGGATTTAAGGCTGGTCTTAAAATATGCTATTTAAACAGTTTATCACTTGCATATCTATTTTTTTTAATTATGAGCGTCAGGGCCTCTTTGAGTTTCGCCTAAGGCCTCACAAAGTCTAGAGCCGCCTCTGCTGCTGACAACTGATTACCTGTGAAAATAAGGATCTCTACGGTGCAGTGTCTTGTCTCCTTTCTCAGTCTTTGGTCAAAACGTCACAGATTTGTCCAAAGACAAATGCTCCCACTAAGGATAAGACAAGAGGCAAAAAGGCATCAACTATTTTTTTCATTCAGAATCTCCCCCCTAAAAAAATGATGTTTATGCAATTTCTTTTTCATGCCTAGATTTAAACTTTAATGTAGTCGTAGTGTAATGTAGCATAGCGTTTACTTATTATGAGATTTTACTATCTGTTTAAAAGCTGCTACTGCCGCCTAGACACTTCTGAGTCTGGAAGTGAATTCTGCTGCAATACAGTAAATATTTATAAGAATATTACCAACAAAACTTACACAATTACACAGGAATAATTGTTACCACTATTACATGGCAAAGAGGCACGTCCAAAAATGTTCTTATATCAATATTTATCAGATCACAGATAATTTTATACCAAACTATGCTTTTAGACTTTAACAACGCAAGGGAATTTTTGAAAACAAAAATAAATGTTATAACAGGCATGGCCAGAAATGATAGCACTGTGTTTATTAATGATTTCAGGGCTAAAAGAGTAACACTGATTCAAATATCAGGCTTTAGCTACTTACCTTAAATTGAACACAGCTCAGTTATCACTAAGTAGCTCAAAACATTACCAGATTGCATCTCCAATGACCTCTACAGTGGAATCACAGGGGGCTGCCTCCAACAGAGCATTCTGCTCAGAACTTAGCAGGGACCAACATCCTCATCTGATCAGTGAATACTAATCACTGTTCAGGATTTAAGCCTAATGTGGAGCAGTCATACAGGAAATGCATTAAACAATACAGCAGAAATAACTATATAAAGATATATATATGCACACCGATCAACCATGACATTATGACCACTGACATGATGCAAGCCGCAGAGGCAGTATGATGATTTAGGAAGAGTTCTGCTGGGAAACCTTGGGTCCTGCCATTCATGTGGATGTTAATTTGACAATACCTAAGCATTGTTGCAGACCATGTACACCCTTTCATAAAAATGGTATTCCCTGATGGCACTGGGCTCTTTAAGCAGGATAATGCACCCTGTCACAAAGCAAAAATGGTTCAGGAATGGTTTGAGGAACACAACAATGAGTGCAAGGTGTTGACTTGACCTCCAAATTCCCCAGATCTCAATCCAAGGGAGCATCTATGGGATGTGCTGGACAAACAAGTCCGATCCATGTAGGTCCCACTTACAGGACTTAAAGGATCTGCTGCTAACGTCTTGGTGCCAGATACCACAGCACACTTTCAGAGGTCTAGTAGAGTCCACACCTTTGACGGGTCAAATATTCGGCAGGTGGTTACAATGTTATGGCTGATGAGTGTGTGTGTGTGTGTGTATATGTTTAAATGCTTAAGGAATTTGTTTACAAATATTTTTTCTTTAACAACATACATCAACCTACCAACCCTGCAGCACATGATTCCATATGGTTGCCATCTTGGCCTTTTTTTTTTTTTTACTGAAATACACGAAAGACACACAGGCACGCTTGGATTCAATATAAAGTGGAATTTTAATGGTGATGGAGGTACAAATATGTAAACACAAATCAGGACCAGCAGATACTTAACGCGTTTTGCGTCTAGAAACGCTTATTCATACATTTTTACTGGTCAAATATAACTTTATAAATATAAAGCCTGGCTGTGGAATATAATGTTTTATTAATGATAATAATAATGCCTGGCTGTAGAATATAATGTTTTATAAACGATAATAATAAAACCTGGCTGTGGAATATAATGCTTTATAAATGATAATAATAAAGCATGGCTGCGGAATATAATGCTTTATAAATGATAATAATAAAGCATGGCTGCGGAATATAATGCTTTATAAATGATAATAATAAAGCATGGCTGCGGAATATAATGCTTTATGAATGATAATAATAAAGCATGGCTGCGGAATATAATGCTTTATGAATGATAATAATAAAGCATGGCTGCGGAATATAATGCTTTATGAATGATAATAATAAAGCATGGCTGCGGAATATAATGCTTTATAAATGATAATAATAAAGCCTGGACGTGGAATATAATGCTTTATAAATGATAATAATAAAGCCTGGACATGGAATATTATGTTTTATAAATGATAATAATAAAGCCTAGCTGTGGAATATAATGATTTATAAATGATAATAATAACGCCTGGCTGTGGAATATAATGCTTTATAAATGATAATAATAAAGCATGGTTGAGGAATATTATGCTTTATAAATGATGATAATAATAATAAAGCCTAGCTGTGGAATATAATGCTTAATAAATCCTGGCTATTATTTCACCTAGCTCCACAGGTTCATTGCAAAGTAGCAATCATCTTTCATTAGATAAAGAATGCTTTATTTGTACACGTTATTTCACTGTTTGCACAACAATCTAGTAACATAGGTTTAGACTGATCCTTCCACAAACAAAAGACACACACAAACACCTATTATTTCTGATTGCCGTTGCCCATCAACCACCAACAGAACACACACAGATTTGTTTGCCTAGCTCGGGATACAGAAGAAACCGTTGACAGCAGATTGCCTCGAGACGTTCTGGGATTCGTAGTCTTTTCAGGCACCAAAGACTCGCCGAACATTCTTAAAGTCTTAGAGCTTGGCACTATATTTCCCAAAGGCCTTTGCGACAAAACGCGCTGTTTTATAGACGGTCAGAGCTAAAGAGGAGCAGCTGTTGTCCGCCTGCTTGGCGTCGCCGTTTCTATGCAATCCTCTGGTCTCCCTTAGCAACTGCTCACGCCCCTATTCTCCAAGACTAGTTACGTCATCGGCGCTGCTTTGCCTTATGTCCGTTACGAATGCCTTGTTTAAAGTGATTGAGTATAGTGTATAATTTTCCCTTCAGTGGTTCAGGCGAAGATTATTGGCCGCTCTGAGCCTGTCACAGCCGCAGCTCTCTTCTATCCATGCCTAATATTGATGTTGCAGCAGATCAGCCTCATTAGTTATACCTTTTATTCTCCCCTGATAATCATTTCTTAATATACCGCTCCGGAGGGGGTAGACTGATGTACACGTGATGTATAGACAGATTTACATACCATAGTTCTTGGTGATAGACTGGCTTTCACCATCTCCTGAACCCCATGTCTGCATGCATTTTCTTTCGCATATATCCATAGACACTCTCCTTTAAATGATCTGCAAGCCTTTCTAGGGAAGGTGCCTGCCATTGTTTTTTATTGCAAGAAGATTGGACAGATTTGGGTACATATTGAGAGGTAAAGAAGGAAGTGACTGCTAGCCCAGCCATTGCAGACCCACAAATCCTGATCACCTGTTTATCATTTGCATGCATCGCTGCAAAGTGCAGTAAACTTGGGCACCCTTTTGCAGCATCAAGGTGTCCCCAGGAGGGCGTGATAATTCTCCCCTTTGCATCGGGATAAACAGCTGTGATTGCAGGCTGAAAAAGATGTTGCAATGACAGGATTCATGGAAGCTCCCTCATCATCTCTATCCCTGCTGGGGATATCTGCCAGCTGCCTGGACAGGGGATTATGGTGGCACTAGATAGCTGCTGTGCTGCAAGTACTCGCCTTAGTTCCCCATTGAATAAGGAAATCAAGTCCCGACAGACTCCCTTGTGGAGGAGGAGCAGCTTGGGAGAGGACACCCTACCAGGAGAAGACCTTGTGCCACCCTCCTTCTCCATCCTCCTAACTGGGCGAGGACACCCTGCCTGGGAAAGACATTGTGCCACCCTCTTTCTTCATCCTTCTGAGTGGGAGAGGACTCCCTTACAGGAAAAACCTTGTGCCAGTATTTTTCTTCCTTTTCCTCAGAGGGAGAGGACACCCTTACAGGAAAAGACCTTGTGCCACCCTCCTTCTCCATCCTCCTGACTCCTTCCACACAGTGTCCGTCTTATCATGGCGGACAGGACAGCTCCTGGATGCCAGCTGAGACTGGAGTGGGTGTATGGGTACAGGGGCCACCAGTGCCGGAACAATCTGTACTACACTGCTGGCAAGGAAGTGGTGTACTTTGTAGCGGGGGTTGGGGTGGTGTACAACACCAGGGACCACAGCCAGAAATTCTTCCTGGGCCACAATGATGATATAATCAGGTAAGAAACCAAACCTCAGCATGAAAGAAAGAGAGAGAGAGGTGGGGAACCCCAAACTGATTTTAACCATACCAGGAGCACAGTGATAGCTAACATGAGGGACTGCAGCTCTGGCGGACTATCGTTCCCACATGATTTACAGGCAGAGAAATAGTTAAGCATCATGGGGATTGTAGTCTACAAGAGTGATTAACCAGTTGCATTATCACCAATAGTCCACTGATCTGTGCCAGTGCAGGGGTGCATTGAGGAACCTGTTGGCAGACACTCTATAGACTATTTGGCATTAATATATGCATTGATTTTGGTGTGGGACAAATGTTTTTTTTTATTATTGTAATATAAAATATCTTACTAGGGCATGGCAACACACTTTGTTTGAGTTTAGAATTTATTGGAGAGGTGTTGCCCGCTATGAGATTTATCCATTGTAAATGTAGTTTCTGGAGTAGTGATGACTTATCTTTGGCACTCCAAGTGTTGTGGACTGCAGTTCCTGTGGTGCTCAGCCAGCCATGGTTGTCTAGTTTACTGGATATGTGCAACCTACTGCAGGGCATTTGTTGCACCTGTTTCCACTGTTCTTTATTGTTGCAAATATATATCAAATTCGTTGTGTGTGTGTGTGTGAGATTGGAAAATAACTATAATTGGCACATTGGTTAGCCTGTTCAAGCTGTCTGTTAGTAAAACTCAGTTACAGTTTCCACATGAGAACCCCTCCATACCTAGAACACCCAATCTCTTAAACTACTGTATCACTATTAATGTACCATAAATGTACATTGAAACCAAAGTGATTCACTATTAATTCTTAGTATTATTAGTTATAAAGTGCCATCATGTTCAGCAGAGCTGTACAATGAGATTTGGAAAACATACAGATTAGACTTGGACAAAAGGTGAGGAGTGCCCTGCCCAGGGGGCTAACAGTCTAAATGACTGTATGTAATTATCTTTAGCAAAACGAGTGTCAGCGGATGTGATACTTTAGCAGTGCATAGCTGTCAACTAGTATTTTATGTATTCAGATAAGATTTCTCCACTAAGTGGGGTTTTTTGATTAAAAAAAAAACATATATTAGAAGTTATCATTTATTTCATAATTGCAGACATCTGTGTTTTTATGCTTGGGCCCTGGTCAAACCTAATACATGTGGAACAAAGACACATAATTAAAATTCAATTTATGGCAAAAAAAAATTTGTCCTTGTGTTAGTGGTGTATGCTGCATAATGTAATTATTGCACCTGCAATTATTCATAATTGTTTTCATAACTAAGCATGTAATGAAATAGGTATACACCTCTAGATCAGAATTGGAAATTTGGAGTATACAGCCTTATTCCAGTATTGAAATTATGAGACTCACTGAGTATGCATGAAGGTGATATGTACGGAGGGCCTGGTGCCTTTCCATACTGATACATGTGGATATCCAATGTACCTGTGAGCCCAGAATCATGATTTGCACATACACATTGCAAAACTGGAAAATTAAAAAAACAAACAAACAAACCCTTTTTTAAAATTATCATCTTTAATATGCATTCATTTCTTATACTTTTCTCGCACATAAATAGTAGTACTTTTACATGTGTGGCCCAGTAATATGCGCTATACATGAACCACTTAGACACAACAATTTAGTTGTTTGGTCCTTGGCCATCAAATGAGATGGGAAGCGATCCTTGTCCGTGTTTATTGCAGGTTTGTCGTTGATACTCTGTCCTAATCATTGTTTATACTGCAAATAGAGAGAATACAAAAATGACAAACCATCCTCTATACATTGTGTTAAGTGAATTGCATAAAATAAGAAAACAATGTATTTTAAATGTGTCTGCGATGTCTCCTGTTTATGACATCACCTGTGCGTTGTAACAACTACTTTTCAGTGGGACATGTGCCACAAGGTGATAAACAGGAGAAACCACAAACACATTTAAAATATATCTTTCTTTCAATTTATGCATTTGTGTGCAATTTTGGTAACGCAGTATATATATATATATATATATATATATATATATATATATTATCATTTCCTACTCCCTAACGATTAGATAATGGAGACCTTCTATTCAACATGCTACATGTTATCTCATTAATTCACCAAAATGGCCATAGTGTCCAATACTCCACAAAGGTTACAGGGAGATAGAGGGAGAGTCAGAAAGTGGGGAAAAACTAGAGACCAATGAAATTACTCCTTAATTTATGGAGCAAATAAAGTCTTCATAAAATAACACATTTCTTTAGATTATAAGCTTTGTGAGCAGGTATCTCTACCTCATGTATCAGTCTGTCCATGTTCATCTAATGTAGTATTTATTTCCTTTTTATGCTCTGTACTAAGCGCTACATACATTGTTGGTGCCAAATACATATGTTAATGTAATGTTCATAGAACAAGAACCATTTACTAAAATTAATCTGCTTTGTTTGGGGTGTGACACTCCTGATTCCATTTCCGAAAATGACCTTGGAGTGTGAACATCTAGACCTTAGACTCTCAGATTCTCACCCCTTCTGCCAAGGTCCACAAATGTGCCACAGAGGTCATGTATGGATGTATGATCCAGTGTCATGTTCGATTTAGAGAACACAACTGGTTCATGGCCAGAATCATAGCATGATACCCAGATAGGTCTCACAAATGCACATATTGTATATGTGTTGCCTTACGTGAAACGAAATGTATACAAACATACATTTGATTTTGTTTGGGCATCATGTGTTAGTGTAGAATGTTGTATGGTTTATATGGCTCTTCAGCATTGGGCTACAGAAAACAGAGGGATCTATTCATTAAACAGTGAACTGACACGTGAATACCAAAAATCAGACATTAATAGAAATGGAAAGATAACAAGTTGGAGAATTGTTTCAGATCACCTATTACGATTCACTTGTCAATTCGGTGCATGGAACTTTAGTGAATAGACCCCACACAGTGCTTATGCATCAGTTCTGTGTTTTCATTTTATTCATTTTCACAAATTATTGATTGTGTTATACTTCTGTATGCCAGTAACAGTACTCACCCTGAACATTCATTATGGCAAGTTCCAAAAATGAGTATGCCTTTCATACAGTAGGCAGTATTGTATTTTGGTGTAAATAATAATTTTTTATGTAGGGTGTTACATGTAATGAACCATTACTTTACTAGATACCATATAAAAAAATAACAATACACTGGTTCCTTCATACGTGACCTTGGAGATCTTAGTAATGCACTTATCATCCATATGGTGCCTGAATGATTGGATTGACGATAAGGTGTTCTTTTATTCCTCTTAGTATTCGGTACTCCCACCCAGCATCTGTAAATTATACTCTTTGTTTTGGAGTAGGATCATTACAATCTGCTGTAATGTGCTCTTCTTCTTCAGGGTGTATGTGTACCCTTCTCGTGTGTGATTGTATACTTTTCATAATCAGATTTTGAGAAATCATTTTTAGCTGGGAGGACTTTTAATTCAATGTACTTGGACATATTTAAGCTGTTACTGTGATTCTCTCTGTAATCTTTTGGAGATCTATGCATTAGTCGCCTTATTTCTAATGGGGGTTGTATAGTTCAGTTGCAGTCCGTGAGGATGACCATTTTTTGGTTAGACTGCTGGAAAATGCATCTAGTAACTTAAACTAAAACAAATGAACATATAACGATTATAATAAAGTTCAGGTATCCAGGAAATATCATGTAGGCCTGTACCTTGTACCTTGAGTATATTCCCTGTTAAAATGGATCACATTATTTTAACCAATGGAATTCATGGTCTGGCACTTTAAAAAGGTTAAGTCATGGTTGGTTTATTCTGATATAGTTCATGATTTTGTTCGTGACTTTAGGTAGGGCGACTGTAAATCAAAACACCTATTTATAGTGAACAAATAAACATGATCAATTAAATGCTGTTGTGCAGGTGTAGGAGCTGCAAATGTTTCCTTAAAGCTGTTTGTCAAATATATCATAATCTCTGTGCGGCTCCGGTCTATAAATTCACAGGTAATTACACCCATTTTCTCTGGGAATATGGTGCATGAAAAATCAAGAAAATAATCAGGAGCCAGGGGAATGGTAATATTATAGAGTATGTAAAGCAGTTGCTAAACTCCCTGGCTCCTTGGTTTTGACAAGCCCTGTCCTCAACCAATACATCTTTGTTTTATTATGTCTAGTCCTTGTAATGAGGTAAGAGGGAATTAGAGGATGATGCTCTCACATTATCTGTCCAGCGGTGTAAAAGAATTTAAATCATATATGACCTCAAAATATTTAATAATAAATGGATTTCTGAATTTGCTCCCCTGGTTTTGACAGAATACAAAGAGTCGGTGTCCTTTTCGGTGGAGTAGAAAGCATGCCCTTTAAGTGATGTAACATTATTAGCACACCCCAGGGTTTTAAAGTAATTGGTTTGGCTATGAATCTTAGTGGGAGCAGTGCAGGACTGCCTGGTCTACCCAGCATGAAGTCAGGATTCCTCAGAGACCGACTGGAAAAACTTAAAGCCTGACAAATTGACCTTTAATCTGTGAGCACCTTCTCCCTTTCTTTTGTCACATAGTAATGTTAGAAGTTATTTATATATTTAAATCCACCGGAAGCAAGTAGCAGATATTACATTTATTTATGTAGCGCCAACAATTTACGTAGCGCTGGGTACAGAGCATAGAGGGGGACTACATACTAAATTAGACAAACTAGAACAGACTGATACATGAGGTAGAGAGCCGTGCATGTACGCTTACAATCTACAGGACAATATAATGTTTGAATTAGGTATAGATTGTGGTAGGCATAGAGGTGATATAGGAGGTCAGACCATTACTTACTGCACACTACTCATCAATAGTCAGAAATATACAACAAACTGGGCTGGTTTATCTGGGATAAGACATGATATAGATATCTAGTTACAAAGACTAAATGTATCAGATTCATTTTAGGTACAAACCACATATAGCAGGATTATTTGTATTTAGGTACTAACAACCTATACAACAGGATCAGTTATATATAGGTACAACCGACATATAGCAGGATTATTTATATTTAGCTACTAACAACCTATGTGACAGGATCAGTTATATATAGGTACAACCGACATATAGCAGGATTATTTATATTTAGGTATAAACAACCTATGTGACAGGATCAGTTATGCAGGATTATTTATATTTAGGCATAAACAACCTATGTGACAGAATCAGTTATATATAGGTACAAACCACATATAGCAGGATTATTTATATTTAGGTATAAATAACCTATGTGACAATATCAGTTATATATAGGTGCAAACCACATATAGCAGGCTTATTTATATTTAGGTACTAACAACCTATAGCATGATCAGTTATATTTAGCTACAGAGATTTTTTTTTTTTACATTACTGCCAATTACTTAGCAGGCCATATAAGTTGCATCCAAAGATCACCACTGTTCATTATGGTTTTGAATGCGTGGGCCATCCATTCAACACTTTCAGCTATTTATAACGGGCTTGATGTTAAAATGGCTGGAGTGTAGAGTTGCACATAGATCAAAATGAAAATGTGTCTTTAAATCTTAAATAAAAAGAAAAGGCAGTAGTTATGCACATTAGCACACACTTGCCAAGCTTCATTAAAGGGACTGTCTAAATGCGTCTTCCAAATATTAATGCACAATAATGTGCTTCAAAGTACTTTAAAATGCATGTTTTACATTTTACATTTCTTAAAATATAAAATAATTTCAGCTAAATGAAATTACAGCAGTTTGCAATAAACCAGGACGGCCCACAGTATCTGAGCAAAAGTCTTTTCCTTTTCCTTTTTTTTTTTTTTGCTGCAGGAATCAATGAGAATAATGTAATTCACATGAATAACATTTTCTGTCTCTCTAATGATGTTATGAGACTATGTGTTGCACTGTTAAGAGATCCTACTGTGTACAAGAGCAAGGTCACTCAGAGTCCACACAATGAATCCAATTGGAAGGGCACAGGAAGTGACTAAATAAAACAAAACTTTATATGCTAAGTGTCTTAGTAATCACTGGGGAGGGCTTGAGTCAAAAATAAAAAATGTGATTTATGCAGAATTCCTGCATCAAATCAGACTGGGAAAAAGCCTGTGCACTATATAAACAGTAACCTTCATCTTGCACCAAAGTGTGTTTGGTGACTAGACTGTCACTTTATGAAGCCTCACTTACTGCAGCCGTACTGCTGTATATGTAGGTTACATTGTAAAGGGCTGGCTATTTAAGATTTGTCCATTCTCCATGGGGCTCCCAATTCTTTGTTTATCTCTGTGAATTACAGACGTGGGTTCCTGCTCGCTGCATGTAGAGGGGCGCCAGCCCTCTGATGATGCCAATGAAGGCCAAAGCTTAAGTCTGTGGTTGCTGTGTACCTCGTGCAGAGGAGACCCACCAGGCATTTTGGATCTGGACTGCCCTTATGGATGGGACCAGTCTAATGCGCTGATGGAGAGGTTTCCTCTGTAATAGTGCAAGCAAACAAAAAACGGTGATGCCCCTCCTGACTAGGTTACATCCTATAGGGCTGGCTTTGTGAGCTTCTCAGTGGGGCTCCCAATTCTTTGTTTATAACCCTATAAACACCTCCCCTTTATTAGATCAGCTGGACCAAGGGAAAGATATGCCAATATATGTTAGGTGTAACCTACCCTATATTTATTAATACACTTCCAAAAGTACGTTATTTGGGAAGCTGAATTTAGGTATCTGACTGAAGCCGGATGTACAGTTTTCTCAGAAATCCTCTTAAACCAGTGGTGGGGAACCTGCGGCCCTCCGGATTTTGGGACTACATTTTCCATACTCCTCTGACAGCCTCTTAGTTCATCAGCAGCTGGAGGGCCGCAGGTTCCCCACCCCTGTCTTAAACCTTAAAGGGACTCCATCACCTAAACATTGCCTAAAATATGAATTCACAAATAAAAATGTATCACTAATGATCTATTCATTGTTTTAATAGACTCGCCAGCAAAGGCATAAGTTCAGAGAAAATATGTTTTAAATGTGTTTGCGATGTCTCCTATTTATGCTATTTATTATCAGCTGTAGCTTGAGAGTAGTTAATTTGCATATCAAGCCACACGTGATGTCATAAAAGGGCGACACTACTCACACTAAAACACTCTTTTTGCTTAATTTATGCATTTAAATGCAATTCTGTGAACACAATGTATAGATCATTTTTGATTCTTTACCTTCAATGTGCTGTTTTTGCTAGAAAATAAGACACGTTTTTTTTCCCAGAGCAAATGCTTCTGTCATAGAAGCCCTGGTGGAAGAGGATGGCTGCACGCATACTGCAGACATTCACCGGCTGCCCCCACTAGACACCAGGGTGTCTAGCAATGCAAGTCTGCATTGGCTAAGTCTTGGGGGCAGATGGCTGTGTGGGGGGCACATTGGCTAAGTCTGGGGGGCAGATGGCTGTGTGGGGGATTGCAGTGGGCTAAGTCTGGTGGGCAGATTGGCAAATATAAGGAAATAAAAACAAGAAATGCATTTTTTCAATCATAATGTTTATTAAATATGAATTTACATGTGAATTATACATAGAAATATTTACAAGTAAAACTTTTTTCCTATAGGCTAGTCCAGGGCTCGACAAACCCCAGGCGCCAGGTCGCCATGGCGACCAGGAAATTAGACCTGGTGCTTGGGTGCTGTCAGCCTCATGGTCCCCTTGCCGCTGCCATCCGATTTTTCCGCAGCGCGAGGGGGTAAAGTCTGTGCCGATGGCCGATGGCACAGACTGCAAGCTCCGCCCCCTCACGCAACGCGTGTCTGAGTGCCGGGTGTCGTCACGTGACATCCTGGCCCTCAGCACGCTGACCAACGGAGATCAGCTGCAGCATGAATGTCCCCCTCCCCTGCAGTGAGGTAAAGCAGCAGGGAGGGGGACACATCAAGAAGAAACCCCCAAGAAAAGACTATGTGAGGTGGGTGTGTGTTTGTATGTATTGTAGTACAGTAGGTGTGTGTGAGGTGTTTAGCTATTTGTGCATATGTAAAGTAGGTGTGTGAGGTGTTTGTATATATGTGTATATGTAAAGTAGGTGTGTGTGAGGTGTTTGTATATATGGGTGTGTGTGTGAGGTGTTTGTATATATGGGTATATGTAAAGTAGGTGTGTGTGAGGTGTTTGGATATATGTGTATATGTAAAGTAGGTGTGTGTGAGTGGTTTGTATATATGTGTATATGTAAAGTAGGTGTGTGTGAGGTGTTTGTATATATGGGTGTGTGTGTGAGGTGTTTGTATATATGGGTATATGTAAAGTAGGTGTGTGTGAGGTGTTTGTATATATGGGTATATGTAAAGTAGGTGTGTGTGAGGTGTTTGGATATATGTGTATATGTAAAGTAGGTGTGTGTGAGGTGTTTGGATATATGTGTATATGTAAAGTAGGTGTGTGTGAGGTGTTTGTATATATGGGTATATGTAAAGTAGGTGTGTGTGAGGTGTTTGTATATATGTGTATATGTAAAGTAGGTGTGTGTGAGGTGTTTGGATATATGTGTATATGTAAAGTAGGTGTGTGTGAGTTGTTTGGATATATGGGTATATGTAAAGTAGGTGTGTGTGAGGTGTTTGGATATATGTGTATATGTAAAGTAGGTGTGTGTGAGGTGTTTGAATATATGTGTATATGTAAAGTAGGTGTGTGTGAGTGGTTTGTAAATATGGGAATATGTAAAGTAGGTGTGTGTGAGGGGTTTCTATATTTGTGTGTATGTAAAGTAGGTGTGTGTGAGGTGTTTGGATATATGTGTATATGTAAAGTAGGTGTGTGTGAGGTGTTTGTATATATGGGTATAAGTAAAGTAGGTGTGTGTGAGTGGTTTGTATATATGGGAATATGTAAAGTAGGTGTGTGAGTTGTTTGGATATATGGGAATATGTAAAGTAGGTGTGTGTGAGTTGTTTGGATATATGGGTATATGTAAAGTAGGTGTGTGTGAGGTGTTTGGATATATGTGTATATGTAAAGTAGGTGTGTGTGAGGTGTTTGGATATATGGGTATATGTAAAGTAGGTGTGTGTGAGGTGTTTGTATATATGGGTATAAGTAAAGTAGGTGTGTGTGAGTGGTTTGTATATATGGGAATATGTAAAGTAGGTGTGTGTGAGGGGTTTGTATATTTGTGTGTATGTAAAGTAGGTGTGTGTGAGGTGTTTGGATATATGTGTATATGTAAAGTAGGTGTGTGTGAGGTGTTTGTATATTTGTGTATATGTAAAGTAGGTGTGTGTGAGGTGTTTGGATATATGTGTATATGTAAAGTAGGTGTGTTTGTATATATGTGAAGTAGGCGTGTGTGTTTATGAATTGTGTTTATGTTTGCGTGATTGTCTAGCTCCTAAAATCAAATTAAATTTGTCAAGCCCTGGGCTAGTCTTATATTGGCTTTTTCTTTTTCCTCTTAATGAATATTCAAAGTTTGGGGGGGGTCATCTTATAATCAAGGTGGTCTTATATTCGAGCAAATACGGTATAAACATTGTTTAGTCGACCAAGCCACTAACCGGGTCACAATGGAAATTAAAATCTCTATTTTTTCGATTTTTCCCTTAATTTATGTATTGCATTTTGTACAGATAAAACAGGAAATATAATAAACAACCAAATCTCACTTTAATCTGAGCCATTTCTAAAACAGTGTCCGGTGACTGCAGCTATTAGAACTGTGCATGCCATTAGATCATTTCTGTTTGTAAGCCTATGAATGGGGAATTATATGTTTGGGTTTCACTTCAGCTGTTCATTTTCTTTAAACTGGTATAAGATTATGTGCTTTTCTGGCTCGGTTCCTATTTTATAGCTTCTTGGTTTGTCAGATGTCTTAAAATATGCTCAAAATATTGGAAGTAAAGCATGTGATATTCCTGATTTTTCGGCACTCTTGATACGTGGGAAGTATAGATTGACTGACATAGAATGGTTCTTATCTACAGACACATTCAGCCTTACCCAATTTCTGTCTAATTTAAAATAAAAAATAATACTTTCATTAGTCCCTGGTCTTATCTTATATCTAGGATAACCTTACGCATATTCCATGCATGCCATTAATATGCCAGTTTTATTTGTCCATTAAAATGCCACAGCCAAATTGCCCATTAATATGCCAGTATTATTTGTCCATTAATATGCCACAGCAAATTTGTCCATTAATATGCCAGTATTATTTGTCCATTAATATGCTAGTTTCCTGTGCTCATTATATGCCACCCCTCTTCCCCAGTATTCACCTCTGGCTGTCTCCTCCGTGCAGTCTTAGCTTCTGCATGGAGGAGGGAAATACAGCCACAGGATATGACATGGGGTCATATCTGGTGGCAATGATTTTTCTTTTTACTTTTCTTTTTTCCAGCAGCCGAATCCAGCAGATGGGATGAGGGAGGATGGCGGCAGCACAGGTGTCACCCCGGTGCGGTCCACACACCCCTTGGGACACCAGTGCCTAGGGCAGCATGAGAGCTCTGTCAATGCTGCTCGTTGCACTCCCGCACATTGTGATGACACAGAGCATCGTATTGCTGATGCTCTGCATCATCATTATGCGCAGGGAGTGAGAGCAGCACTGATGGGGCTGATGCTGCTCGGTTGCCTGCGTGGGGGCGGACTGGCACTTCCGCTTACCTCAGCACCAGTCCGCCCCCCATAAAAAAAAAGATTTAAAAAAATAAAAAAATTCACTGCAGCAGGCTCCCCGACAGTTCGCCTATAGGTAGCGCCGGCCCTGTTTCCACCTGTTTTTAATGTATTGAATATGCTCCATACGCCTATTACAAATGCTGTTTAAGTGACAGGTTTCGACTAAGTTCATGGAAATAGAACAAAAAATGTTTTTGTTTTTTTTACATAATATAATCCAGTTGCTTATTCAATGCAGTATACGCAACCATATTGTTACTGTTATTCTCCAGAATGATACACATTGCTGGACAATGTGATTTATAGCTTTGATCTATACATTTCATAACTGTGACAGATGGGTACCTCTATCAGTCTCTGCTTTCTAGGTACCTTCAGCCCTCACAAGGGCTGAGAACAGTGATTTTTAGCCCCGGGATCTCCTGATCTCTCCAGCCATCTAAATCACTAGCCGAGACTTAGTGCAGGATGAAGAATAATAACACTTTATTTGAACAGACAGAGTCTTATATACAGACATAATCAAGTTAACATAACTCAACCCACATATTAACATTCAACAGAACAGGATCTAAACAGCAATTAACCAGACCTGCTACAGATATACAATACCACATCTCAATTAGTGTAACAGTAAATGCAATTCACATAGAACAATGGATGAGGGAATAAACTATCTATCATTGTCCCTGACTCCCCTGTGACACATTTTAATACTTCAGAATGCTCTCCTCTCAGAATTATGCATTGGGCATAAACCAATAAACAAAAACACAATCTAACTAAATACCCACATTAAATATACAGTTTTAGCACATAAGCCAGGGCGAGGGCACAATATGGGGACATGAGTAAAAGGGGAAAGTAGACAACCAGGGGTAACAACACCATATATTGTAAATTACAAACTTACCCACTGAACCCACCTCCCTAAAAACAGAACCCCTTTTTCAATGCCTGGGCCCATAATCTATAGGGAGGAGGCAGGCCATAAGTTCTCTCCAAGAACCCCAGTGATGTAGGGTTCTGTCACAATAACACAAAAAATGATATGGGACCAAAGGAAGCGTTTTCATCTTGGATGTGCATTTCATGTTAAATAAGTCCTTTACATGTAAAATGTGAGCTTTATATATAGACCTATTCAAGATTAAATGTGTATTATAGGGAATAATTGCGAAGCCTTCCTTCTAAGCAGTATATCTATAGGGTAAAGTAAAGCTCTAAATAGTGTACACAAGATTTATCCCTCCCATCCAACATCCACCACAGTGTCAGAAGTACGATGATTACGTAACGAGTAACCACTTGTGTGCTGCAAGGGCTCCCTCTATAAATGATGCAATGGGGGCCTTGTCTTTTTATTGAGGCAGATAATGGAAACTAATTACCCCAGATGTTGCTGATTTGATTTATGTGACATTTTCCACTGGAAAGACTTTCTACGGTTAAGATGAATAATTTAGAACGCAAGGCAATCGGTTTTGAGAGAGAGGCGCGCTAATGAAGACAGGCGATACGTTTCTATAAATAACAGCAACACCAGTGATTTAATCTGACACACGGTTTATAAATGTATTGTGGCAATGTGCTTGCTGATAGACTACTGCATACATTCTCCAATAAATTCCTGTTCCTCTCATTGTTTTCTACCCATTGCTGCTTCATTATCTTTTTGACAGCGAAGACCTCCATTAGCTCTCTAACTGCAGCTGTTGTCATGACGCTATATAAACATGACTGATTTCACCTGCAGTATGACAGCTCACTAGCACTTGATTGCACAGCTTAGGAAATGCTTCAGCTGATGAAAGAGACTAAAAGAGTAAATTAGCATTTTATTTCTTCAATTAATATGCAGCTCAGTTGACGGGGGTTAAACTGAATGTATAATGTGATAGTATCAAGTTAGCATATGCTTAGATCAGTTGAATTGATAAATATATGTTGTTTGTACCATATTGCAGTTGTCATGTTTGTTTGTTTGTTTATGTGTAGTGGAGGGATGGCAACTATAGTAACGGGGGGGGGGGGGCAAAAATAATTTAGAAGCTCATGCTGTAACTTTGTATGCCTGCCTGTTATCATCAGAGATAGACACAAAAAGACAGATATGTTGATCGATAAGGTACAGAGATTGAAAGACAGACAAAACAATTGTATAGAAGCATAGACAGTGGTGCAGCCTCAGCCCATTGAGTCATTTGGATATATGAGCTAACCAATCGCTGTTTTCCATTATACTCTGGGTATTTTAGGATTTGTTACCTGGACAAATAAATGTATATGAAAGCTGACACTTTTTAAAATCAATATGCCTTTATTTGCTCCAATTTTTAGTTTTAGCATGGAGAACAGTGGGTGCTGGCTGGAGTACATCCTAAGTGTGCAATGTGGGTGCTGGGGCATGTCCTGTGATGCTTGGGTAAGTCCTGGGTGTGCAGTGTGGGTGATGGGGCATACCCTGGGTGTGCAATGTGGGTGATGGGGCATGTCCTGGGTGTGCAGTGTGCGTGCTGGGGCATGCCCTGGGTGTGCAGTGTGGATGCTGGGGCATGTCCTGGGTGTGCAGTGTGCGTGCTGGGGCATGCCCTGGGTGTGCAGTGTGGATGCTGGGGCATGCCCTTGGTGTGCAATGTGGGTGAGGGGGCATGTCCTGGGTGTGCAATGTGGGTGCTGGGGCATGCCCTGGGTGTGCAATGTTGGTGCTGGGGCAAGCCCTGGGAGTGCAATTTGTGTGCTAGGGCATGCCCTGGGTATGCAATGTGGGTGATGGGGCATGCCCTGGGTGTGCAATGTGGGTTATGGGGCATGTCCTGGGTGTGCAATGTGGGTGATGGGGCATGTCCTGGTTATGCAGTGTGGGTGAGGGGGCATGTCCTGTGGATTCTGACTGTGGTAAGTCCTGGGTATGTAATGTGGTCGCTGGGGTATGTCCTAGGTATGCAAGGTGTTGCTATGGCAAGTGATGTGGGGGCAATTACAAAAGGAGTGCAGGAGAAATGGAGTGAGGAAGTTGGGGGCCCAGACTATTGTTCTGTAAGGATGCCATAATTTAGTTGTACCTAGGGCAGCACAAAACCAAAATACAACGCTTGCTAAAGTGTCTACATGTGGATGGGACGGGTCATCACGGCTGCTTCAATGCAGCTGTGACCTCTTGCGCACAACTGACTTTGCGGGACAGTTCATCGCGGGATTGCACAGGGTGAGTATTATTAGGGGTTAGGTGCTAGTATTAGGGTTTGGAGGGTTAGTGTTAGTATTATAGTTTGGGGGGGTTGGTGTTATTTTAAGGGTTCGGGGGATTAGTGTTAGTATTAGGGTTCAGGGGGTTAGTGTTAGTATTAGGGTTCGGGGATTAGTGTTAATATTAGGGTTCGGGGGTTAGTGTTAGTATTATGGTTTGGGGGTTAGTGTTAGTATTAGGGTTCAGGGGGTTAGTATTAGGGTTCGGGGATTAGGGTTAGTATTAGGGTTCAGGGGGTTGGTGTTATTATTAGGGTTCGGGGGGTTAGTGTTATATTAGGGTTCGGGGGTTAGTGTTATATTAGGGTTCAGGGGGTTGGTGTTATTATTAGGGTTCGGGGAGTTAGTGTTAGTATTAGGGTTCGGGGGTTAGTGTTATATTAGGGTTCGGGGATTAGGGTTAGTATTAGGGTTCAGGGGGTTGGTGTTATTATTAGGGTTTGGGGTGTTAGTGTTATATTAGGGTTCGGGGGTTAGTGTTATATTAGGGTTCAGGGGGTTGGTGTTATTATTAGGGTTCGGGGAGTTAGTGTTAGTATTAGGGTTCGGGGGTTAGTGTTATATTAGGGTTCAGGGGGTTGGTGTTATATTAGGGTTCAGGGGGTTGGTGTTATTATTAGGGTTCGGGGGATTAGTGTTAGTATTAGGGTTCGGGGGTTAGTGTTAGTATTAGGGTTCGGGGGTTAGGGTTAGTATTAGGGTTCGGGGGTTAGTGTTAGTATTAGGGATCAGGGGGTTGGTGTTAGTATTTGGGTTCGGGGGATTAGTGTTATTATTAGGGTTCGGGGGGTTAGTGTTATATTAGGGTTCGGGGGGTTGATGTTATAATTAGGGTTCGGGGGTTAGTGTTAGTATTAGGGATCAGGGGGTTGGTGTTGGTATTAGGGTTCGGGGGATTAGGGTTAGTATTAGGGTTTCGGGGGTTAGTGTTAGTATTGGGGATCAGGGGGTTGGTGGTGGTATTTGGGTTTGGGGGATTAGTGTTATTATTAGGGTTCGGGGGGGGGTTAGTGTTATTATTAGGGTTCGGGGGATTAGAGTTAGTATTAATGTTCGGGGTCTTGCATCTTCATTACTGATTCTGTTGACTACTTAATAAAGTCCTTTTGGATTTCTTTTGTACCACAAGTGCATTGATGAAGCACAAACTCCCATAGGAGTACTATAATCAAATTCAAGAATCAAAAACAGGTCTAGCACTATAGTAGTGGCTGGTGACACTTTATTGCCCTCTCACAGGTGACAAAACCAAAACCTTCCATTCCAGCCAATAGTTCATGTTTGTCAACTACAGTTCCAATAGCAAAACTTTCTGAAAGTTACTACCAAACAGCTATAATTAGGTTTGCTCCTTTTCCTCAATAAAATACCGGCCATAGTTGTGGGTAAGCGAGGTCGGAGCAATAAAATGGGCAGGGCCACTCAATGGTGTTCAGATTCATCCCAAACCCATCATAAATACAATAAATAAATGAAATAGACCATACTGATTCTCTATCACTTCTGAATTACAACTGCTGAGAAAGATGCACTAGCATCCCTTCCATTGGGGTCACAGTGGAATCTTGGTAGGACACCATTCGTTTTTACATGATTGTCTGGTACTAAATTCGTAGCATTCTTTAGGTATCCAACCAGTAGTTCTTTATATGGTATGTAACTATAACTCACATCATTCTCAACCAGGCAGCACAAGTGGAATAACTGTGACTTGACCAATTCTAGGGTTGTACAACGTAATTTTTGCATAGTATTTTTGGGGTTTGGGTGCTCCAAACAGATAGCACAGAAACCCCCAAAATATATGTAGGCCACATGAATTCTGCATCAGAGTCACTCAATCTGTTGTCCATTCGACCAGCGCAAAAAGTATAGTTGCATTGCTGGTAATGCCGGCATCGGCAAGAAACGATGGATTAAGTTACTCACAAATATCAAGTTTTGTTCTACTGATCCTCCACCTCAGCTCTCAGCATTTTGCTGGATTGTGGGGGAGAAAAAATAACATTTTAAAGTTTGGAACAAGCAAAAAGCCCCCCAGTTAATAACTATACTTGCAGTGTGTGCATAAATATGTATTGCAGTGGATCCTTACAAAGCACACATATGGAGATATTTTTTCGTTAAAATGTGCAGCTAGGAGTTCCAGGTCATCCACTTTTTGCTTGGCGTATATACCTTTTCTATGTTCCTATTTCGAATGTATATTTGCTCAAGTTAATTATTCAAGAAGGAGATCCCACAGGAACTACCTTAATTAAACCCTTTCCGCTTGTTGGACGTTCTATGCCGTCCTACTTTTTAGTGCTTAGAGGCTAGTAGTACGGCACAGAACATCCTGCATTAAACAGCTCATCGCAGGCCTCGCAGCGGGGTCCCCAATGTCAGGTGAGGTGACTTTCAGTGGCCTTAGTCTGAGATAAGAAATGTAACGAACGCTCAAACCTAGCGCCCGCTACATTTCTGGCATCCCTGTGTGACATCACGAAGTATCGCACGATGTCGGCAGGGACCGACATGGTCTATAGAGACCCTGATCAGATCCATACTTGGATGTTCCTGTGATCAGCGGCCAGGAACAAAAAGATGGTTAATTAGTGGATTCCCTCTGAAAACATTTGAGTTGAAAGATATGTCTCTCTCAAAAACAATGGCCAAGCATACATTGAAATCCATGGGATGAAACTTAGGAGGAGTTAATGTAAGATCTGCTCAGATTAATATCAAGGACACAATTCAGTGTTGTTTGACTGGAGGATCGTAATCTTAAAACAGTCATATATACTATGCATATTCTCTGTTACATGTATTTATATAAATATGTATATATACTGTATAGTGAATAGTTTGAGCATGCCTGCTTTGATCCTTTCAACTCCGTAAACTTAAATATATAAACTAAGGATATAGTGCACTATTCACTGTTGTAAAATGTTTTAAAAAATCTAATATACATAACCTATAATAGACTTAACATATAACTGAAAAAAGTAGACCAATTACTTCTTATTGTATATAGTTTCCAACAGTTATAGGGCAAGAAAAAGAAGGAATAAAACAGCACAATCTAGTGCAATAAGACCACAGCAGCGGAATATAGAAAAGAACAATATGTCTGTGCACTCACACATTTATTTGATATAGGCGTGCATCTCAAGGGTGAGTAGTATGGTCAAATATTCAAGATAATTCACATATTTATGGATCTCTAAAGAACCTCCACACAATATAGAGGACCAATTAGTAGCACCTATAAAATCAGATATGTTTTGCTTAATATAGTACCTTGCATATATTCCGTAGGCATTAGGGTTGCCACCTTTTCCACCAAAAATAACCGGCCTTGCTAATGCCTCCATAGACTAAACGTTGGCAGCAAGGAAAAATACCGGCCGGGTGGCAACCCTAGTAGGCAGGGAACCCATCCAGTAGTAGAATGGTCAGAATCATAGTGCGCTCCAAAAAAAAACAGGCTTCTCTGAAGCCTAAATAAAACTGCCATTTGACCAGTGCTCCTAATGTGTATTACTCCAAAGATATTTCAACTTAGTTTTTGCAAGAGCAAAGAGTAGAGTGTCCGCTATTTGAAAGAGCTCCGCACCCCCCTGAACACTAATCATTATCAATTCATATCTTAATAAGGCAATGGGTAGCTATTTCTTTAAAATATTTTGATACAATTTGTACATCATTTTATTTCCAAGCACCTAAAGAAGGTTATTTGACATAACCTATTCTCATTTATCAGATTATCCTAGTTTCCTGAATATATATTGGATGTATATTTTGTAAATAAGGGTTTATATTTTACAATACCCAGGTTAGATAGAGGTGGGGCCTCTACCGAGAGGAATATACCACCCGGAGGGGCTACTGCAGCGGATTCCATTAATAGCGTTACCAAATACCATGCTTACTAGCTATCTACATAGAGGTAGTGGGAATTCAAACTACCTTCCCATTAAATTGTATTTTTATATAAAAACACAGTGGAACCAGAATGAAAAACCTGCATTCTATATTGATACATAGAAACATAGAATGTGTCGCTATGGAAAATTGGCACATGATTAAGGGTGCCTGTTTGAAAGAAGCCATTGATGCAATGTAACAGCAGCAGAAATATATAGAACTATATATGGGTATAGTCAATAAAAAAATCAGAGCGTGGTATCTGACATTGGCACCAAGTTAGTCTCATTCAATGTAGGCCTTGGAGATCACTTGTAATACATTGTAATGTAAATTCAGGATAAATTAATTAACAACAAGCTTTGTGTTCACTACAGAATAAAAATCAATCTATAGCAAATGTAAAAATCTATAGATATATTTACCTTGGATTTTCCTCACTGCTGTGGACAGTCACATATGAGATTTCCCTGGACTCTGATATAGGTGACTCTTTCCAAAGCCTGTGAAATTGTTCTCCAAACACAGTGATAAACTAACGAGATTCGTGTTTCAAAGGCTTATTTATAATACATATGACGTGCATACGAGTACAGACGTATAGCAGTACACAAGTAGGTATTCAGTTTATTGCGGGTTTTATTTCTTTTTATTTCATTCACAAGAAAGGTAGTAAGGAGGAGGCGGGCAACTATAGACCAGTAAGTCTTACTTCAGTAGTGGGGAAAATAATGGAAACCTTGTTAAAGAATAGGATTGTTGAACATCTAAAGTCGCTTGGATTTCAAGATCAGAGACAGCATGGGTTTACTTCAGGGAGATCATGCCAAACTAATCTTATTGATTTTTTTGATTGGGTAACTAAAATAATAGATCAGGGTGGTGCAGTAGACATTGCTTACCTAGATTTCAGTAAGGCTTTTGACACTGTCCCACATAGAAGGCTTATCAATAAACTGAAATCTTTGAGTTTGGATTTCAATATTGTTGAATGGATTAGACAAGCTGAGTGACGGGCAACAGAGGGTTGTAGTCAATGGGGTATATTCGATGCAAGGTCTTGTTACTAGTGGGGTACCTCAGGGATCTGTTCTTGGACCTATTCTCTTTAATATTTTTATTAGCGATATTGCAGAAGGTCTTGTTGGCAAAGTATGTCTTTTTGCCGATGATACAAAGATTTGCAGCAGGGTTGATATTCATGGAGGGATAAGCCAAATGGCAAATGATTTAGCTAAACTAGAAAAATGGTCAGAGCAGTGGCAACTGGCATTTAATGTGGACAAGTGCAAGATTATGCACCTTGGGCGTAAAAACCCAAAAGCAGAATATAGACTATTTGGTACAGTCCTAACCTCAACATCTGAGGAAAGGGATTTAGGAGTAATAATTTCAGAGGACTTGAAGGTAGGTAGGCAATGCAATAGAGCAGCAGGAAATGCTAGCAGAATGCTTGGTTGCATAGGGAGAGGTATTAGCAGTAGGAAGAGCGAAGTGCTCATGCCATTGTACAGAGCACTGGTGAGACCTCACTTGGAGTATTGTACGCAGTACTGGAGACCGTATCTCCAGAAGGATATTGATACTTTGGAGAGAGTTCAGAGAAGGGCTACTAAACTGGTTCATGGGTTGAAGGATAAAACTTACCAGGAAAGGTTAAAGCATCTTAACATGTATAGCTTGGAGGAAAGACGTAACAGGGGGGATATGATAGAAACATTTAAATACATAAAGGGAATCAACACAGTAAAGGAAGAGAGTATATTTAAAAGAAGAAAAACTACCACAACTAGAGGACATAGTCTTAAATTAGAGGGGCAACGATTTAAAAGTAATATCAGGAAGTATTACTTTACTGAGAGGGTAGTGGATGTATGGAATAGCCTGCCAGCAGAAGTGGTAGAGGTAAACACAGTCAAGGATTTTAAGCATGCGTGGGATAGACACAAGGCTATCCTAGCTATAAGACCGGGAAAGGGGGACTAATAAAAGTACTCAAAAAAAAAAAAAAAAATTGGGCAGACTAGATGGACCGAATGGTTCTTATCTGCCGACACATTCTATGTTTCTATGTTTCTATGTTATTTCTCTTTATGGCAGGAATCCAAAATGTTTTTCACTCATTTTATCAAAACTGACTTAGTGTTTTGTTTCTTTAAAAAGATAACAAAAAAGAAATATATATTTCCCCTCCCTTTCCATATTTCAACCCCTCTTCTCTTCATCTGAAGACCGCTACCCTCTTTCTCATGCAGCTTCGTTTATTTTTTGGCTATTGCAGGCAAAGAGATGCTAAGGAGTGAGTTTAGAGGGCATGCTCTGATACTGCACCATGTGAGATGAGCATTTCAATTCACCAGTTTAGCTATACATTGTGCAGGAACAAACACGGTTAGTTCCCGCGCTAAGTGAACTCATTAGGTTTGTTCCTGCACCATGTATGGCTGAATTGGTGAGATGAAATGTTCATCTCAACTCTCCTGCTACTCACTTCAACTCACCTGCTACGTACCTCAACTCACCTGCTAGTAACCTCAACTCACCTGCTACGTACCTCAACTCACCTGCTACGTACCTCAACTCACCTGCTACTTACCTCAACTCACCTGCTACTTACCTCAACTCACCTGCTACGTACCTCAACTCACCTTCTACGTACCTCAACTCACCTGCTACGTACCTCAACTCACCTTCTAGTAACCTCAACTCACCTGCTACTTACCTCAACTCACCTGCTACGTACCTCAACTCACCTGCTAGTAACCTCAACTCACCTGCTACTCGCCTCAACTCACCTGCACCTCACTTTAACCCACCTGCTACTTACCTGAACTCACCTGCTACTCGCCTCAACTCCCCTGCACCTCACTTCAACTCACCTGCTACTTACCTGAACTTACCTGCTACTCGCCTCAACTCCCCTGCACCTCACTTCAACTCACCTGCTACTTACCTGAACTCAAAACATGTAGCGAAGGAGAAAAAATGGATGAAGGTCCGGAGAAATAAATGGTACAAACTTCAGAGAAATCACATTGAAATAGGTGCTTTAATTCTCGAATAGAGAGACAGCCTCACCGCCACTGTCCTCCTACCCGGTGTATCCCAGACGCCTACGCGTTTCGCGACAAAACACGGCGCTTTCTCAAGGCTTATATAACCTCTAACTGTGGAAGGACATATCAAACATTTTACCTCATAATGATAAAGTGATTACCACTAAAATAATCTTGATCAAGTTGCTTCCTGACTTTTCTAACTATTTGCTGGATCACTGAGGAAATTTCTGATTTTATAATATTCATATACCTGAGAGAAATGATCTAAAAATCAAACTACTTTAACTATATGTAGATTTTCTTGTAAATTAACTGAATTTGAGCTGTTGTTACAAGAAGATTAGATACTTGTAAATGAGATGCATTGGTTTCTCTCTAGTCAAATATTTCACAGTAGAAAACATACAAACATAGAATGTGTCAGCAGATAAGAACCATTTGGTCCATCTAGTCTGTCCAATTTTTTCTAAATACTTTTATTAGAAAACAGTAACCTGTTTCTAATCAGTAGATATTTATTAACTGTATAGGTTCTATTTAAACCTTGGCTTTACCAAAATGGAAACATTGCGGTAAACTTGGAGCAGCCAATCAGAGTTAGTATGCCTCTTTTGATTCCTACATGCAGATGAAGGTGGGGGTTACGTAGGGATAATTATTTGGCAGTAGGAATGTTTCAAAGGACAGAAGACAGGTAGACAGACAGAGGGACTGGAGTCCCAGTGTGGCATTGTATTAATGATACACAATTGCAGGTTAAAGTATTGATGCAAAACACAGAAATAGTGCATTTTGAGACTAAAAAGTGCCTTTTAACCGAAAAAAATAACATGGATTTTTAGCTTATCTTTATGTACTATTTTTTATTGGACTGTGTCATCCTTCTATTGTACTTTTTCTACTTTGATAAATGAAAACAAGCAAAAAAAAAATATATCCATATTTAGGCTTATTTCTTAGCATTTATTTAAAACACTACTATAAACTAGCACAATTTTTAATATATTTTTCATAATCTATACACATGTTTTGGGTTTAAGCATTTTTTTTCAGCGCCCCCATGAACATTATATTTGCGTCACTTGCTTGCAATATTGTTTTGTAACCTCCTCGATTTTTTAAAAATATTTTTCCAGCAATGCCAATAATACTATATACAAATTTGGCTGTTTTCCTGTAAAGAAATTCTTCGACTGTAGTTTCAACACATTATGCTCTATTAAACATGAGACAGTGTTTCATTACTGTGAATTGCACACAAAAATCCATTAGCTCTGTCATATGCTGACTAAAAGGAGTATATTCCTTTTTATATTTTTAAGTACCAGCCTGCAGGTAAAATACCGACTGCTTGGACTTTCAGCAGATGTCAGATGAGCTCAGTTTTGATCAATGAACTGTGCTTACTGAGGCATAAATCATCTAAAAGTATTTGTTAAGAGTCTACAACTGCCCTTTCAAAATGGTGGTGAGCAGGCAGTGTCACTTAGGTCATAAAAAAACCAATGTGCACAGTTGTGAGAAAGTAAGCTTGCCGCCTTTTCTTCAAGAAAAAAAAATGCTTGCCATGCTATTGCTTTCATACACTTACTATTAGCTACAAGCCAATTTTATACTGGTCTTCCGGTAAAATACCAGCTGGTTGGCAACCCTATGAGCAAGGCATTCTGGGTATATGAGCATTGCATTATGGGTGAGTATGAATTGCTCATTGAAACAAAAAGAGTTTTAACATGATAGCAGTTATCTAACATAAAAAATACAACAAGTGAGAGTCTAAAGCATTGGTGTCCACCTGGAGGCCCTCCAAGGTTTTTGTGAAGCACCTTCCTGGCTGTTATGTTATTACCTCATAAACTTAAAAATGTCTGGCCATCCAATTTCATTATCTGGATGTTGTTCCACACTCCCCATTGAAAAGTTGGACAATACTGATTTACTGTACAACATTTTTTTGTGTGGAATTTATGTAAAGACATACATAACATTTTCAAAATTAATAAAACATCCCCGAATCACATTTGAAATCTGTTTGCATTACTTCTAGCGCTAGTATTCCATCAAATTATCCCAGATAGCTTTTCGTTCTTATCTATCTCTATACCCCATACTCATGGGGTGGGATCTCCCGGTGATCTAGGAACGAGGGGGGATGGGGGGGATCGGCGACGACAGACATAAAATCCTCTTCCTAAAAAAAAAAAAAAAATGAAAGGGTCCGGATCAACCCGCGAGGGATTCAGATGTGAATCAGTGTCCTATATGTTTGAAAGATTGGTACATGAAGCCATGGTAACCAGATTTTTTTGTATTTATCTAAAGCAAATTTATCGTTGGTATAAAAGTATCTTTCAGATTGAGCCTGGAATCTTATTTGGTTTTGAATGTCAAGCCGAGATGGGACATCTGGTTTTCGCCAGTTTCTAGCCAAACACAATTTAGCGGCCAGCAAGATATTAATAAGCAATAGTTGTTTGTCTCTGTCTGAGACTGGCAAATCTAAATGAAGGAGTAATGCCTGTGGAGAAAGGATAATATTTGGACCAAAAATGAACGATAACATTTCTGTGATTCTTCTTTTGTATATGGTGAGAGATTCACATGCCCACCAAATATGCATATGTGTTCCTACCTCCTGGCAGCACCTCCAACATCTATTTCCCCCTTCGGCTTAAAACTTACCTAACCGGGCCGGTACCATGTACCACCTATGGGTTCTTTTATAATAGAGTTCATGCAGATTTATGCAATGAACTGCCTTTCTTGTGATCTTCCAGACATTAAACCCGGTTTGTAGGAGGAAGGTAATGGCCAAGTCCTCTTCCCACTGTTTTTTTTCCCCCTAGATTTCTCTATTTTCTCTTGAGCTGTAATAAACTTGGGCTAGACATTAAGAACGTTTCTCAGTCCCTTGCTTCTGTTGGGTGGTTCAACAGTAGATAAAATTTAATTCTAAGATAACTAAACAACTCAGTGTTTGGTAAATTAAAAGTTTCACAAAGCATGGGAAAAGGATCTGGTAGGTTATCCAAAAACAAATCCCCTTTGTTTTTAAGACCGCTTGTTCTACAACATTTTTTGACAGTAACTGTATTAGCTATTTTTTAAAAAGTATTTATTAATGCAACCAGCAAAGTTGAAAAAAAAAGCGCCTTAATTACCCATAGATGACAAATAGACATTTATAATATTGCACACAGGCCCTATTACTGTCTGTAAATGTCAGCAGAGAGATGCTTTATTCCAAGATTGGATTAATTCACAGCACACGTGCAAACTATATTTTTGACATGAAGACATTTATAGTTCTGCTTCTCCTCCAAATGTATAATTTATTCATTTCATTAAAATGTACACATTAAGTATTTTTTCAGTATACAGTACAATTGCCCTAGATTTCTATTTGCCTTTGAAACCAGAATGATCCTGACATACTAAATTAAGGTTGAGACTTATGATATCTCAAATTAATTAGAGAGCCTAAAATACATGGCATTCACTGATATTTTAATTATGTGAGAAGTATTAAAACAGGTTTGGGGAATTCCACAGCAGTTAATTACTGGTTAGCTAAGGGAAAATACCAAAAGCTCTTTGGTTACCCACCGAAGCTAATCCAAGCAAATGCATTTCTACTTCATCGACAAAATGATGCCACGGGCAAATAATATCTCTGCTTTCTATATAGGATATCAAGTTTGTATAGTTACTATGACAATGAAACATGCACATATGGCTTTAAACGGTTTAATTACCTTATTTACTAAATTTCAATCTCTATTTAATTCTTCGAGGGGCTTGATTTAAAATAGCAAGACGTTTGTCATAAATTTAGAGGGCACTTTCTTTTTTGAGGGGCATCAAAATACAAATGAAGTAAAGAAGCATTCATTATCCTTAATTAATTCTACAAAAATGCACAGAGCGGATGATCTTCCTTAAAGTATGTTGGCTAGAGGAATTCTTTTCGCAATAAAAGAGAGCACAAACATGTCTTTATGATTTACCAATGCTCAGGCCAACCATAGCAGGACTGTCTCAAGCTCTACCTCTGCCCCGCACAGCGGTACAAATGGATTTAAGATCGCAATCCCGCATTAGGAAGTTGTTTAGAAAATTGAGCCGTTGGTTAGAAGATATCACTGATATAGTAAGTTAGATATTAAGCCGTTGTTTAGAAGATATCACTGATATAGTAAATTAGATATTAAGCTGTTGTTTGGAAGATATCACTGATATAGTAAGTTAGAGATTAAGCCGTTGTTTAGAAGATATCACTGATATAGTAAGTTAGGTATTAAGCCGTTATTTAGAAGATATCACTGATATAGTAAATTAGAGATTAAGCCGTTGGTTAGAAGATATCACTGATATGGTAAATTAGAGATTAAGCCGTTGGTTAGAAGATATCACTGATATAGTAAGTTAGAGATTAAGCCGTTGTTTGGAATATATCACTGATATAGTAAATTAGGTATTAAGCTGTTGTTTAGAAGATATCACTGATATAGTATATTAGAGATTAAGCCGTTGTTTAGAAGATATCACTGATATAGTAAGTTAGATATTAAGCAGTTGTTTGGAAGATATCACTGATATAATAAGTTAGAGATTAAGCTGTTGTTTAGAAGATATCACTGATATAGTAAATTAGATATTAAGCCGTTGTTTAGAAGATATCACTGATATAGTAAGTTAGAGATTAAGCCGTTGTTTAGAAGATATCACTGATATAGTAAGTTAGAGATTAAGGCGTTGTTTGGAAGATATCACTGATATAGTAAGTTAGATATTAAGCTGTTGTTTAGAAGATATCACTGATATAGTAAGTTAGAGATTAAGGCGTTGTTTGGAAGATATCACTGATATAGTAAGTTAGAGATTAAGCCGTTGTTTAGAAGATATCACTGATATAGTAAGTTAGATATTAAGCTGTTGTTTGGAAGATATCACTGATATAGTAAGTTAGTGTCACCTACCTTGATTTACCTCCTGATCCGCCGCCATCGCGGATCAGGAGGACGCCATCCCGTCGGCTGGGGCTCAGAGTGAGAGTCCCAGCTTCCCTTGATGCTGAGACGCGCGTCCAGTAAGACGCGCGCTCAGTGACGTCACGCACCCGTTCGCGCATGCGCGAACGGGTGTTTCATGAATATTCATGAGCCCAGTTAAAGGGCTATTTATTAAATTAACCCCTCCCTTGCCAATTGATCAGAGGTGTGTCCTGATCAATTGGTAGTGTATTTAAACGGTCATTTCACAGGTTACCTTTGCCTGTGATAGTGCCTTGTGTATCTCACTAGCGTTTTGACTCCTGATTGCCTCCGTTTATCTGTTGCTGACCCGGTTCGTCCCTATATTCTCCATCCGTTTGTTCCTGCATTCCTGATTATTCTGTGTATGACCCTGCTGTTCCTGACTATTCTCCGTCCGCCGCCTGCCTCGATTTCTGCTAGTGACCTGTTTATCCGTATCTCTCCTGTCCGTGACCTGGCCTGTCTCCTGACTCTCCGTTTGCCTGTATTCCTGTACGATCCTATACGGGCTCCACTTGCTGAGTATCCGGTAGTAAGTGTTCCAGCAAAATCCTTGGTGACATACCACCGGCGGCTCAACCAAGGGTGTGTAGTCATTAAGGTGAAGACCAATACTTGCTACCTACGGTACTTAGTGAGTGACCCTATAGCCTTATCTACACTTGTGGTCCATCTCCTGAACACGACCGTTACATTTATCACAGGCCCTAAATATGGATCCCGTAGATATGGCGAGGATTTCGTCCAGACAGGACACGCATGATCAAGTCCTGATGACCCATGCTACACATCTCCAGTCTCTTGAGAGGAAAGTGGATGAAGTTGCAGATCTTCTACGTCAAATGACTGGTCCGTCTACGTCCTCCAGAACCATGGCCGAGACCGCTACTCATTCTGCTTCCTTGGTGAAACCACCAAAAATGCCACTTCCTGAGAAGTATTCTGGTGAACCTCAATTATGTCGGGGTTTTCTAAATCAATGTTCTTTACATTTTCGGACACAACCACAGACCTTTTCTTCACACTTCAACAGAGTTTCCTTTATTATCAACCTGTTAAAGGGAGAAGCTCTTGCCTGGGCCACCCCACTTATGGAACAGAACTCTATACTTCTGGAAGATGCAGATGAATTTACAGCTGCTTTTCGCTCGGTATTTGACGCCCCTGGTCGACGTGAAGCTGCAGAATCAAATCTGATGGAACTTCTCCAAGGGAGAAGAACTGTAGCTCAATATGCAGTGGAGTTCCGCACTTTGGCCTACGAGACCGACTGGAATGCTAGCGCTTTACGGGCTGCATTTCGCAGAGGTTTAAATGAATCCATCAAAGATGCTCTCACATATAGAGATATACCACACGATCTAGAAAACCTGATTGCCTTATGCCTAAGATTAGAAGCTAGAGATCAAGAAAGAAGATTGGAGAAAGATAGAGACAGAGAGAGAAAACCTTCTCGTCCATTTCGTTCACCTTACCCCAAACCCACAACCGAAAGTAATGTTCCCGGTGCAGAACCTATGGAGATAGGCCCAGTTCTTCGGTTAACTCCAGAAGAAAAACAACGCCGACAATCTCTAGGGTTGTGTATGTATTGTGGCCAAAAAGGTCACTTGGTAGCTCTCTGTCCTAAAAAATCGGGAAATGCCTAAGCTTGGTGGAGTCAGGAGGTTCTCCACTGAGCGTTTCTATGATCATGCCTCCAGACAACCAAAGAATGTATGTACCCATTACTCTCCAGTGGAGAGGCCACCAAATGGCCACACAAGCCTTCATAGATTCAGGGGCCGCTGGGAATTTTATTGATGAGACATGGGCTCTTCGTCAAGGGATCCATCTAAATAACAAAACCCAAAAGACAGCTGTCGCCACATTAGATGGGACTCCGCTGGGTACAGGAATCATTTCTTTACAGACTGAACCTCTGGGAGTTGTAGTAGGAATATGTCATACTGAAGAATTACATTTTGATATATTGCAGAGTCCTCACATACCTATCATTTTAGGGATGCCATGGTTACAACTCCATAATCCTTGTATTGATTGGGAAAACAAACAAATTACTTCCTGGAGCAATCGGTGTAAAACATCCTGTTGTATAACCCTCCATAAAGTCAATCTTGTTCTTGATTTACCTACCGAAGATCCCCGGAAAATTGTACCATCTCCATATTGGGATTTCTTAGATGTATTTTCTAAAAAGAAAGCAGAGTCCTTACCTCCACATCGGGCATATGACTGTGCTATTGAATTATTATGTGGATCCAGTCCTCCCACAGGTCATACTTATCCTTTATCAAGTCCAGAAAATCAGGCCTTAGCCCAATACATAGAAGAAAATCTAAATAAAGGATTTATCAGACCCTCAGCATCCCCAGCAGGAGCAGGTTTTTTCTTTGTGGCTAAAAAAGAGGGATCCCTCCGTCCCTGTATTGATTACAGGGGACTTAACAAGATCACAGTCAAGAACAAATACCCTCTACCGCTCATCACTGAACTGTATGATCAATTAAGGGATGCCACGATTTTCACTAAATTAGATCTTCGGGGGGCCTATAACTTGATCCGCATCAAGGAAGGGGATGAATGGAAGACGGCATTTAATACCCGATACGGCCACTATGAGTACCTGGTAATGCCGTTTGGGTTGTGTAATGCGCCAGCTGTATTCCAAACGTTCATGAATGATATCTTCAGGGACTTACTTCTGTCCCACGTAATGATTTATTTGGATGACATTTTAATATATTCCAAAAACCTTGAAGAACATCGCAGTCATGTCAGACAAGTGTTGCAACGTCTTAGGGATCACTCCCTTTTCGCCAAGGCAGAGAAATGCGAATTTGAATCCAACCGAATAAAATTTTTAGGCTACATTATCTCTGCTGGTCAATTAGAGATGGATCCAGACAAGCTTTCAGCTATTAATGATTGGAAGGAACCCACTGACCTCAAAGGGGTACAAAGATTCGTAGGTTTTGCCAATTACTACAGACGATTTATCCATAACTTCTCTCGTGTCATAGCCCCCATCATTGCACTAACCAAAAAGGGAGCCAACCCCAAACATTGGACACCCGAAGCTACTGCCGCCTTCAAAAAATTGAAATTGGCTTTTACCTCTGCACCCATACTTAAACGACCAGAAACCAACCAACCATTTGTATTGGAAGTCGATGCTTCGGAAATTGCAGCAGGAGCTATATTGTCACAAAGGGATCAGAAAACCAATAAACTCCACCCTTGTTCCTATTTTTCAAGGTCATTTTCTTCCGCAGAGAGGAACTATGATGTAGGTAATCGGGAATTGTTAGCCATTAAATTAGCTTTGGAGGAATGGCGTCACTTACTTGAAGGTACAGAGATCCCCATCACCATCCTCACTGATCATAAGAATTTGCTTTATATTGAAAAGGCCAAAAGATTAAACGCACGTCAAGCTAGATGGGCTCTATTTTTTACTCGTTTTAACTTCATAATTTCTTTCCGTCCTGGTTCAAAAAATACTAAGGCAGATGCCTTATCCAGACAATTTGAGACTCCGTTAACCGAGCATCCTGTAGAAACCATCATACCCTCGTCCAAGATGGTAGCTACTGTACAAAAAAACCTTAATATGGTGGATATCCAAGTCACAAGGAAATAAACCAAAGAACTGTCAATCACCTCCTGGCAGATTATTCGTTCCGCTCCGCTTCAGAAAAAGAGTACTATCCTGGGGTCATAAATCCCCTGTGGCAGGTCATAGGGGCAAACAGAATGTACGATTCTTACTTCAGAGATATTTTTGGTGGCCCTCAATGTTGAAGGATATTTCTCTTTTCATCCACTCGTGTCCTGTTTGTGCTCGTTACAAAATTCCTCGTACTCGTCCTTCTGGATTACTACACCCTTTACCTGTACCCGACAGACCGTGGACTAATATAGCCATGGACTTTATTACCGATTTACCTATATCTCATGGGTACACTACTGTCCTGGTCATCGTCGACTTATTTAGCAAACAGGCTCATTTTATCGCACTCCCCAAGTTACCCAACTCCAGCACGCTTGCTAATATTTTTCTTAAAGAAATCATTCGTCTGCACGGAGTTCCGCAATCGATTGTCTCTGACAGAGGTCCTCAGTTCGTCTCAAAATTTTGGAGGGCGTTATGCAAACTTCTACATATCGAACTTCATTTTTCTTCTTCTCACCACCCTCAATCCAACGGTCAGGCTGAACGTACAAACCAAGCTCTTAAACAATATCTGAGAATGTATGTGTCTGCCGACCAATCTGACTGGTCTGATCTTTTATACCTAGCCGAGTGGTCCTATAACAGCTCTTACCATGAATCTCTCCGGATGTCCCCTTTCAAGGCCGTTCATGGATATGAACCCACCTTATGGCCTCAGGATCGCATTCTCACTGAGGTTCCTGCCGCTGACCTCCAAGTTTTATCTATCCGAGACCATTGGTCTCGCCTGGCCAATATTTTGCGTCAAGCCAAGGTCAAACAGAAGACAGCCGCAGATAAACACAGGTCGGTGGGTCCTGTCCTTACACCTGGTACACTGGTCTGGCTGTCTACAAAACATCTCCGCCTTCGTCAGGCTGCCAAAACATTGGGGCCAAAGTATATAGGACCCTATAAGATTCAATCTCGACTCAACGACGTTTCTTTCTCTTTGTGTCTTCCCAAATCGTTACGCATTAACAACTCTTTCCATGTGTCCTTATTGAAACCTGCCATTACTAACAAATACTCTCATATGCTCAAAGTTCCCGAATCCGTTTTATTCCAGGGGGATGAAGAATACGAAGTTCAGTCTATCTTGGATTCTCGGTTCCAGCAGGGCTCCTTGCAATATCTAATTAGATGGAAGGGTTATGGTCCTGAGGAGAATTCCTGGGTGCCGGCTAGGGATGTTCATGCTCCTGTGAAACTCCGATCTTTTCATTCCAAGTTTCCTCTCAAGCCGGGTCTTGGTAGCCAGTATGTCTCCCGTCGGGGGAGGGGTAGTGTCACCTACCTTGATTTACCTCCTGATCCGCCGCCATCGCGGATCAGGAGGACGCCATCCCGTCGGCTGGGGCTCAGAGTGAGAGTCCCAGCTTCCCTTGATGCTGAGACGCGCGTCCAGTAAGACGCGCGCTCAGTGACGTCACGCACCCGTTCGCGCATGCGCGAACGGGTGTTTCATGAATATTCATGAGCCCAGTTAAAGGGCTATTTATTAAATTAACCCCTCCCTTGCCAATTGATCAGAGGTGTGTCCTGATCAATTGGTAGTGTATTTAAACGGTCATTTCACAGGTTACCTTTGCCTGTGATAGTGCCTTGTGTATCTCACTAGCGTTTTGACTCCTGATTGCCTCCGTTTATCTGTTGCTGACCCGGTTCGTCCCTATATTCTCCATCCGTTTGTTCCTGCATTCCTGATTATTCTGTGTATGACCCTGCTGTTCCTGACTATTCTCCGTCCGCCGCCTGCCTCGATTTCTGCTAGTGACCTGTTTATCCGTATCTCTCCTGTCCGTGACCTGGCCTGTCTCCTGACTCTCCGTTTGCCTGTATTCCTGTACGATCCTATACGGGCTCCACTTGCTGAGTATCCGGTAGTAAGTGTTCCAGCAAAATCCTTGGTGACATACCACCGGCGGCTCAACCAAGGGTGTGTAGTCATTAAGGTGAAGACCAATACTTGCTACCTACGGTACTTAGTGAGTGACCCTATAGCCTTATCTACACTTGTGGTCCATCTCCTGAACACGACCGTTACAGTTAGATATTAAGCTGTTGTTTAGAAGATATCACTGATATAGTAAGTTAGATATTAAGCTGTTGTTTAGAAGATATCACTGATATAGTAAGTTAGATATTAAGCTGTTGGTTAGAAGATATCACTGATATAGTAAATTAGAGATTAAGCCGTTGTTTAGAAGATTTCACTGATATAGTAAGTTAGGTATTAAGCCGTTGTTTGGAAGATATCACTGATATAGTAAATTAGAGATTAAGCTGTTGTTTAGAAGATATCACTGATATAGTAAGTTAGAGATTAAGCTGTTGTTTAGAAGATATCACTGATATAGTAAATTAGATATTAAGCAGTTGTTTAGAAGATATCACTGATATAGTAAGTTAGAGATTAAGCCGTTGTTTAGAAGATATCACTGATATAGTAAGTTAGAGATTAAGCTGTTGTTTAGAAGATATCACTGATATAGTAAATTAGAGATTAAGCCGTTGTTTAGAAGATATCACTGATATAGTAAGTTAGAGATTAAGCTGTTGTTTAGAAGATATCACTGATATAGTAAGTTAGAGATTAAGGCGTTGTTTGGAAGATATCACTGATATAGTAAATTAGATATTAAGCTGTTGTTTAGAAGATATCACTGATATAGTAAGTTAGATATTAAGCTGTTGTTTAGAAGATATCACTGATATAGTAAGTTAGATATTAAGCTGTTGTTTAGAAGATATCACTGATATAGTAAGTTAGATATTAAGCAGTTGTTTAGAAGATATCACTGATATAGTAAGTTAGATATTAAGCAGTTGTTTATAAGATATCACTGATATAGTAAATTAGAGATTAAGACAATGTTTAGTTGTTTGGAAGATATCACTGATATGGCTGGTATTTTTTTTAAGATCAGGTGGTAAGCCTAACACAGACCTCACCGTCTTTGAAGAATCCAGGATATACTAATTCTCCTGCTTGGCTTTTACCCTGAATAACAGGGATGTCTTCTAAACAAAACATCATACAAATATAATTTCAGCAACTTGGGGTCAATTTATTACAAGGTTTACTCCCTGAGAACAGCTCCACCTTCTCTGTGTCCTGTTTTTATCTTCTGCTAATTCACCAATGAGCAGTGAGTGGTATTCTCTCATTCTGTGAACAGTAAATGTGTTTAATTATGTCAAGTTTATTATCAATATAAAATCGCTAATGTCTACCATGTTATTGTTTCCATTCCTTTACATGAATCATTTTTATCACGTCTTACAATCTGGGGACTGCACATTATATTTTAGCGTGATATATTTGCATCCTTTTGGGCTCATATGGCTCATATGTTATTTGATGTCACTGATTTTTACTTCTCTATTTCAGCCTTGCTTTACATCCAGACAGAACCCTTGTTGCGACAGGACAGGTGGGAAAAGATCCTTACATCTGTATCTGGGATTCGTATACAGTACAAACCGTTTCCATTCTGAAAGATGTACACACTCATGGTGTAGCGGGCCTGGCATTCGATTCAGATGGACAGGTGTGTATTAGTTTATGTATGTGAAAAATTATCACGCAGACCTCCCAACTGTCTCGTTTTGGACGGAACTGTCCTGATTTTGTACTGTCCCACTATGTTCTACCTCTGTTCTGCTTTTAAATCTCTAGTTTCTTAACCCATTTGCGACCTTATGACGAGTTAATTTGTCATAATAGCTGCAGCGTTAGCGACCTTACGACGTGTTAACTCGCTCTGTGCTCACTGCCAGCTGGTCTAAAATGGGTCTAGTACCTGAGGCAAAGCTCCTGGACACGATCAGTGGGTTCCCGGGCATGTGATCGTGGTGATCACTCGATCACAGCGATAACGTACAAATTAGATGGCTAAAAAGAAATAAAAAAACATTTCCTGTAAAAAAAAAAAGTTAACCTTTTCCTTTCTGTTTGTAACTGTGATCAGTTTCCTTCTTACTTTACGGCCCTCATTTTGTTTTGTTTTTCATTTTTGCATTTTTACATTTTTTTTTTAATAAAAACATTTTATTGTAATATATTAATTTAATTACAGTTAACCCCTGCATTGCCGTTCTGTTATTCTTATGGCTCTGACACCGCACTGGTCAGAAGTTTTTTTTCTGGGATTTTTTGTTTGGGAGGGTTTGGGAACCTATATTTTTTATTTTTTTATTAGTTAATTAGTTAGGATAAGTTCTCGTCCTTGGCCCAGAAACCCCCTGGTCCTGAAGGGGTTAAGGTGGTTCAGACCTAAAATTTCAGGCGCTCTTTGTCTACAGTGAGTTAAGTGGTATTTTCAGGTCGGAGGTGGTTTCCTACTTCCTTACCCAACTTGTTCAATACATAATCAAGAAGCTATTGGCTTCCTCTATATTGTCAGACTTTGTAGTCATGACACATTCATCATGTTATGGATAGGCAGACAGTTAAGTAAATATTTGTATTACATTATGCCTATGGCACTGACAAATGTTATGTTTCGTCCATTTTCTAGCGCCTTGCTTCTGTCGGATTGGATGCCAAAAACACAGTTTGCATTTGGGATTGGCAGAAAGGCAAAGTTCTTGCAACAGCAACTGGCCATTCTGACAGGGTATGTTTACTGTTACATAGATACACAGGATTAAAGGCAGGTGAAGCTTGGGTACATCCTGATCTGTTAGTGATGTCATCTACAAAGTAGACTTTCTTTATGGTGGGATGCAAGCTTGCATTTGATTCATCCTAGAGCTCATTTAGTAAGAACGTTAAATTGTACTATTGATTTCCATGATTTATTACAACATCTAGAGATTCACTGGAGTGAGGAGTAAAATCACAGAGAACCTCAATGTGGCAGAATGAGATACATTTTATATATATTTATTTAGTAATAAAACTTAATTTTTGATCAAAGTTCTAAAAGTTGTCAGGAACATTTCATTGGTCACCACTGTGACTGCCCCGCATTTCATACTTTTCCCCAGAATTGGCTTTTATAAATAACCATCAAAAAGTTTGTTCATCCAGACCAATAAAGGTTCTTATACGTGAATCCCATTACTATCCGTAAGTGGGCATTAATGATGAATTAACTGTTGGATTTCATTTGACTCTTTTACCATATTGTGTTTGGGTCCCATATGGCACTTAGTGCATTATCTGCCCATGTTGCCTGGGTTTGGTTTGACATGATTGAATTGGAAGAAATATGCTTTTCATTGATCGTGCAGTGCATTTCAATAAATAGATTTCATTATTCATTCAGAATTTGTAGTCAGTTTTGTAACATGTGGTATATTTGATGACAGATATTTGATATTTCCTGGGATCCATACCAACCAAACAGACTGGTCAGCTGTGGGGTGAAACATATAAAGGTAAGTCTTCTACTTATTAGGTTATTACTGGCTGAGAGTAGGGCACACTACCATCTAGCAATTGTGTTATGGCTGCTCCCTCTACCTGGAAAATAAGGTTTTATTAGACCTCTGGATGAAACCAGACAAGTTGTCCTACTGATGAGAACTCTTCAAAAAAAGACAAGGCAGCTATTTGAGGCTCAATAGCAGGTCCATCCTAAACCCAACAGGAAAAACACTCCCTATTACTCATTGCACCCTAAACCCTTCTTTCTTGAGCTAAGCCTGAACCTTCTAATCTAACAGTAAGGCATGGCATGCCCTACTTGTATCATTTTCAGGGCTGTATGGAGATAATAAAGAATATTCCATGCGGGCAGAAGGCCATTAAGAACCTGGTTGTAACTGCAGGACAGACTATTACTTGTCCTGAAATGGTTGCAACAATGATTTACTCAAATAGACCTTCAATGGCTGGATCCAGCCAACAATGGACCACTAAAATATGGTATAGTTAAATCAGTCGCGGTGAGTTGAACATTGTTTTGCTATTAATAGATGAAGCTATGCATTATACAGGACTAGCTGAGCTAGGTTTTTCCCTACACAGTCGGCTTGAAAGTAATTCTCACTTCATCTCACCTGTACCTCACTTTTACTGAATAGCTTCCAATGTCACTTTTATATGACAAGTACTGTCATATATCACTGTAGTGTGCTGTGTTTACCGGATGACTACACATTTGGTATTGTGTGTCTGTGTGTTTGTGCCAGATGTAAATAAAATAGGTAAATACTGAGCTGTTCTGTCTTTTACAGTTTTGGACTCTTTGTGGAAATGCCCTCACAGCAAAAAGGGGTATATTTGGGAAAACAGGAGATCTGCAAACCATCCTCTGCTTAGCATGTACAAGAGAGGACGTCACATACTCAGGTGCATTAAATGGAGACATCTATGTATGGAAAGGGCTAACGTTAATTCGAACCATCCAAGGAGCTCACAGTGTAAGTATATTTGATCATTCAGATTTGCATGTTAAGTTGTGTTGTCATGTATTTGCAGTGATATTCCTGAATGTAATTGTCGTTCTGGTACAGCTCCTCTCTTACATCGGGTTAGGTTCAAGGGTTTGATACCCAACTTAGTTTTAGATGGGATCATAAACAAAATGGTCCATTAAATGAAGAGACATTAAACCCTGTATATGATCTTTTCAAAAAGCAGCTTCTGAATAAGTGAGTGAGATGGATTTTAGGTTTTGAGGAGCTCTTTCAGGTTCTCTGGGACTTGATTGTTTAAGGCTTTGAAGGTCTGCAGGCCAATTTTAAAATATATTCGCCATTTAATTGGAAGCCATTGTAGGGAGTGGAGAACAGGTGTTATGTGACATGATCGAGTTTGATTGGTCAGTAGTCTGGCTGCTGGATTTTGTAATGTAGACTTGAGCTGCAGAAAGCAACATGAATAGTCTTATATGTTTGGTATTTGTCATCATTGTCATCTAACCGTTGTCATCTACTGTCTGGCATAGGAGCTGACCTTACTAGTCTCAGTGTCTTTTGCTATTAACCTCATTCTGATCTACAAAATATTGGACACACCTGCTGTACGTAGAATGGAAATCATTCACATGATAGAAACATGACTAGTTTTGGATTGTAATTGTATTCAATCTTTGTTCTTACCTTAAAGGCAGGTATCTTTAGCATGTATGCTTGTGAAGAAGGCTTTTCTACCGGCGGAAGAGATGGCTGCATCCGACTGTGGGACAGTGACTTTAGACCAATCACCAAAATTGATCTCCGAGAGAGTGATCAAGGTTACAAAGGTAGGTAAATAGTTTTATATCCATCAGTTACAAATCTGAAATAAGGTATTTTTAAATGTGTTCATTTGTAAGATGGTATAGCGCAAAGTCATCACATGCTCTCATTCCAAACTATCCATCAAGGGCAAATGGACTTGCTTAAACTACTTCTTTTTCTAGTTAGTCAGATATTGTCTAATTAACGAAAGTCATTTATTTACTCAAACAATATAAATAACATGTGAAAAAGTTGTTGTGCAAAAAAAAAAGGGAATACTTATCTGAAATACAACCTATCTCAAAGGAAGTACATGTGAGAAAAAAAAACATAAAATAAAAAAACAATGTGTAGTATAGTATTAATGGTACACAATATGGTGTTGTGTCCCCCCAATAGAAATACACTCACATATTAGTGAGCCTGAAAACCGGCTCTGAGTATAAATGGCTTAGAGGACTCTGAGTCCTATGATCCACAGGTTAGATATGTTGTCTCCTGCTCGTCGGCTCGGTGGTAGATGAACCAACCAGGAAGTGTAGAATTATAACGGAAGGCCAAATGCAGTATGGAGCAGTATATAAATCTTGGAGCAGTATATAATTCCCTCTAAACATAAAAATAAAAACTCGTATAGGAGTGATATAAAACAGTATAAAGATGTCACCAGTCCATCCAGGTGTATGTACTCCAAAGGCGATTTTCAGGCTCACTAATATGTGAGTGTATTTCTATTGGGGGGGACACACCACCATATTGTGTACCATTAATACTATACTACACATTGTTTTTTTATTTTATGTTTTTTTTTCTCACATGTACTTCCTTTGAGATACGTTGTATTTCAGATAAGTATTCCCTTATTTTTTGCGCAACACATTTTTCACATTTTTTTTATCACTGTTTGCTGTGTTTGCTTTGTTTTTGGTGAAACTGCACTTGTGTTTGCTGCATTGTTTAGATTTTTGATTCTGTAGTAGCGCCGATCACTTTTTCACTGTTAAAATATAAATAACTTGCTTTATTTCATCTTAAGGGAAAGTTTTGCATCTTCAAGGTGCAAATATCTTGTTAGGAACTATTGGTCAGATCTTCCATCATTAGGATTATCACATTTATTATAAAATACCAGCCATGTTATTACCTCTATAGAGTTAACATTGGCCTAAAGCCAGTTTTACCATCCTAAATACTGACTATCATCTGACCAAAGATGCTTGTCCGCGTAATCTGATGCCATCTTGTGCAAGCATTGAGGCCATCTTGTGATTGTGCTATCCTGTTCATTGCGTCACACATGAATATGCCCAGGCGCACAGACCTCCTACCATGCTGCCTCTCACACTCCCCATGTGGTCTGAAGTCTGAGCGCTTTCAGATCACGTTACCCCGACGCTCTGACCTCAGAACATTTGTAACATTTTTTCTTTACTTGGAAAGCACTTGTAAAATATTTATTCTTGTTACTTTGTAGTATTATTTTAGTCATTTTGCATGGAAGTGTCAAAATGTTAACGCTGCTTTACAGTTCATGTAATTGATGCATAACTGCCGCCAACCATAAGACTATATGTTTTAATCAATATTCTTGGTTAAAATGTATTTTCTTGCATATATGAGCTTGCCGACGTGAGCGAAGCTATTAAGACTTTGCTTCCAGTCAAATAAAATGAAATAATTCAAATCCACTGATTTTTCATAAATCCTTGATGAACCCCATGGAGGCAATCACACAGTCTACCTCCAGTTTATTAGAATGCCCTTCAAGAATAAGCTAGATAAAAATGGAATTAACTGACTGTTGGCCTTCAGAGAATTCTGCAGAAAACCTGCTTCATAAAATGTAGAAAACCTGCTTCATAAAATGTATTTCAGCGATACCGTTTTATATCAAAAAATGCATCACCTTACAGAGAAATATTGTATACAAAATATATTTTTTAATGCCTTTTTGTGAAATGTATTGGGTTAAAACAGATCTACTTGAATAAAAATGATCAACTTCATGCAGAGCTTGCATTTATAAATAAAACTTATAAATAAAACATTGTATTGAGTAGTAGGTGGCAGGGGAGCAGCTTAAAATGGCCGCCTGCAGAAATTGCTCTCAAGCGATAAGGTGGGAATCTGAGCCAATATGTGGCCTCATTAATTTGGCTGGAACACATTAAAGGGATTCTATCACCTAAACATTGGTTTTAGTATGAAAGCTTGATATGCAATTATACATTTCCATGAATCAGTTCATTTGTGCAGCCCGGCAGTATGTAGGATGGATATACGCACAGACATAATTCAGTTAATTAATCAGGGTTGAGATCTCATAGAACCTACCATGATTAATTAATTTGATTGTGTCTGTGTGGATATCCATCCTACAGATTGCCGGGTTGCACTGTGCATGGTCTTTCTGCAGCATGGGGAACAAATATGTGTCCCTGGAAACATGGCCGATGTTGGCAACTATGCCCCCGAGATGTGTTGTACTCTCTACATTACCACTCTGGTGAAGGGATACCGTGCTATATTGCCACTCAAGATCCGTGGCTGCCAGATTACGCTGTATGCTGACCTCTCCACAACTATACTGCAGATCAGAATAGTGCTTAAACCCATAACTCCTGCCCTCTGTGATGCCTGATTACATACATGTCGCATACTCCTTTTGCCCACAGTCAATGTGTACCTGCCTCAACTCAACGGACACTTTACAACAGCACTACAGTCATTAGACTTATGCTTTTTCTTTTTCAAGTTTTTGAAATATAGCTTTTACACCCGTAATTAACATGTTCAGCCCAGGTTATGATGCATTCCAAGTTAACCCTTACTAAGTGGGGCGTCACGCTGGAAACTTGTTTTACCGCCCAGGGCAATTCCTCCCACTGTTTACCTCAGGTGGGAATAGGATGTTGTCATCACTTTTGACATCACAGATGACTCCTGGCCCTTCCTTTTGTTACAGCACACTTGTGCTGGTGGTGGTCTGTCCTGCCAGGGGTATTCCCCCACCACTTGTCCTTCCTTTTCCCACCCTCTTTCCTACTTTCCACACCTTTTTATCCTTACTTTCCTTAGCTTTTTACACTCACTTCCACACCTTATGCGACCTTATTTACCTCTCTCTCCCCATAGACTACTTTGTGGCGCTCTCTCATTTAATATCTCACTTTACCATTCTTCATTACAATGTAATGTTTCACTTCATTTTATGTCTAAACTACATGTTGAAAAACAATAAAACCATATTTACAAAAAAAACAAACCAAGAGACTTCACAGACACATTTAATACACGTTGTTCTCCTAATTTAGCCATTAGGCAAGCCATCACAATGTCTAAATCATTTTCAATCTGTTTTCTAATCCGTACATTCACAGTAAAACCAATGTTTAAGTGATACAGTCCCTTTAAAAAAATATCAATGGAGTAACCTCTTAAAAAATTAATAATATTGTTGTAGTGAGACATTTATGTTCTCTTGTCTCTCATTCCTCTTGCTCAGGAGATGATTTTTATTTTGAAACTTTAGTCCCACTTACAAGGCTCTATTAAGGAATACTTTTTCTGCTTTGTACTGTGGCAGAGTTTCACCCCCTTACCTAACTTTGGAACTCGTACAAGCTGCAGGGACAATGTTTTAAAGTTTCTATGCATTAGGGTATCTTGTTTTGTTTGTAATCTGCTATATTGTTTTATGATATCTGATTATATGCACTTTGTTTTGGCATCACCGTATCCTTGGATAGGTCCTGTTTGGCACTAACCATCTTCAAAATATTCTTGCTGCATTGTTTGATGGTCTATTAAAATCGGAGCAGATGAAGTTTTGAATGTTATTATGATTCCACTGTGTTTATAAATTATGCAAAGAAAAACCTGAGGAAATCCATGAGTGCTGTAATTGCACCGATCTCTTTCTTGCAATTAGGTTTGTCTATCAGGAGCGTGTGCTGGAAAGCTGACAGGATATTAGCCGGCACTCAAGACAGTGAAATATTCGAAGTAATGGTGAGAGAACGAGATAAGCCAATGCTGATAATGCAAGGACATTGTGAAGGAGAACTCTGGGCACTTGCCGTACACCCTAAAAAACCCTTAGCTGTTACTGCCAGTGATGATCGCTCAGTAAGGTATGTTATGTGTGTCCTCCATTTTGTATTACTTACTAAGCATCCTGCATCTTATCAATATTATCAGTATCATTTGGAAAGCATGTATAAAGCAGCACAAACACAGCTATTATTAATAGAGACAATTAGAAAAAAGATGGTAATGGCACAGTTGAGAAATAGAGTTTATTAATAAACAGATATTTAGGCAGGAGGTACTGAAGGTGATCGATAGATCTGATTATCCAAAAGCATGAGATACATGGTGCAGTGCAGTGAATCAACCCCACAGACAGAAATAATGGTACTCTCCAGTGTAGTGAATACACCCTACATACAGAAATAATGGTTCTCTCCCGTGTAGTGAAAAGACCCCACAGACAGAAATAATGGTACTCTCCAGTGTAGTGAATAGACCCCACAGACAGAAATAATGGTACTCTCCAGTGTAGTGAATACACCCCACATACAGAAATAATGTCACTCTCCAGTGTAGTGAATAGACCCCACAGACAGAAATAACGGTTCTCTCCCATGTAGTGAATACACCCTACAGACAGAAATAATGGTACTCTCCAGTGTAGTGAATACATCCTACAGACAGAAATAATGGTACTCTCCAGTGTAGTGAATACACCCCACAGACAGAAATAATGGTACTCTCCAGTGTAGTGAATACATCCTACAGACAGAAATAATGGTACTCTCCAGTGTAGTGAATACACCCCACAGACAGAAATAATGGTACTCTCCAGTGTAGTGAATACACCCCACATACAGAAATAATGGTACTCTCCAGTGTAGTGAATACAACCTACAGACAGAAATAATGGTACTCTCCAGTGTAGTGAATAGACCCCACAGACTGAAATAATGGTTCTCTCCCGTGTAGTGAATACACCCTACAGACAGAAATAATGGTACTCTCCAGTGTAGTGAATAGACCCCCACAGACAGTAATTATGTCACTATCCAGTGTAGTGAATACACCCCACAGACAGAAATAATGGTACTCTCCAGTGTAGTGAATAGAGCCCACATACAGAAATAATGGTACTCTCCAGTGTAATGAATACATCCTACAGACAGAAATAATGGTACTCTCCAGTGTAGTGAATACATCCTACAGACAGAAATAATGGTAGGCCCCAGTGTAATAAATAGACACCACAGACAGAAATAATGGTTCTCTCCAGTGTAGTGAATAGACCCCACAGACAGAAATAATGGTTCTCTCCAGTGTAGTGAATACACCCCACATACAGAAATAATGGTATTTTCCAGTGTAGTGAATACAACCTACAGACAGAAATAATGGTTCTCTCCAGTGTAGTGAATACACCCCACATACAGAAATAATGGTATTTTCCAGTGTAGTGAATACACCCCAAAGACAGAAATAATGGTACTCTCCAGTGTAGTGAATAGACCCCCACAGACAGAAATAATGTCACTCTCCAGTGTGGTGAATACACACCACAGACAGAAATAATGTCGCTCTCCAGTGTAGTGAATACACCCCCCAGACAGAAATAATGGTACTCTCCAGTGTAGTGAATAGAGTCCACAGACAGAAATAATGGTACTCTCCAGTGTAGTGAATACGTCCTACAGACAGAAATAATGGTAGGCTCCAGTGTAGTGAATACATCCTACAGACAGAAATAATGGTAGGCCCCAGTGTAATAAATAGACACCACAGACAGAAATAATGGTTATTCTCCAGTGCAGTGAATCAACCCCACAGACAAAGATAATGGTACTCTCCAGTGTAGTGAATACCCCCCACATACAGAAATAATGGTACTCTCCAGTGTAGTGAATACCCCCCACATACAGAAATAATGATACTCTCCAATGTAGTGAATAGAGCCCACAGATGAAATAATGGTACTCTCCAGTGTAGTGAATAGACCTCACAGATGAAATAATGGTACTCTCCAGTGTAGTGAATAGACCTCACAGATGAAATAATGGTTCTCTCCAGTGTAGTAAATAGACACCACGTACAGAAATAATGATACCCTCAATTGTATTGAATAGACATCACAGACAAAATAATGGTACTCTCCAGTGTAGTGGCACCACTGACAAAAATAATGGTAAATAAAAAGCTGATTTTGGACAGCATTGTTTATAAATAATGTATATCATGTTTATCTAAACATAGAAACATACGTGTTGGCAGATAACAATACAACCCATCTAGTCTGTCCAAATTCTGCCCCCCCCCCCCCCCCCCCAAAAAAAATCTGCATACATATATCTGTGCATAAATATCTATAAATGTACTGTTAACTAATATTATTTGTGGCTATCACGGTAAATTCAAAATCTGAATCCACGTTAATGAGGTCTATTTAATAAATGATAGTGAATTCACAAGCAATCTGCAACAATCAGTGAGTAATACCTAAGTTGGAATAATAGGCAAAATAGAAATCTAGTTTTGTATATCCTTTGTTAATATGTCACAGTTCACTGTTTAGTGTAGTCACGGCATGCATAACAAGGACAATGTGTGTCATATTATACAGATACCGTAATAGATTTGGGGGATTATAATGAAAGTATTTATTTAATTTGAAATGTCAGGCATTATTCTAACACTGCACATTAAATCTGACACAATGTAAAACGTGTAGCATTAAAACTTTCTATCAAATTTAGATTCAGAGCGATTAAGGAATCATTTTAAACTATTTGCTTTGTTCATTGCCTTTATATATGTTTTTATTGTACATATAACTCAACCTCTTGTCATGCTAAAGCCTTGTTTGAATGTTTTCTCTTGCTGTAGGTTATGGAGTCTTGCGGATCATGCACTGATTGCCCGCTGTAACATGGAGGAGGCGGTGCGTAGTGTGGCTTTCAGTCCAGATGGATCCCAACTAGGCCTTGGAATGAAGGATGGTTCCTTCACTGTGCTCAGAGTCAAGTAAGAAAGAGGATTTCAGTAGGGTGCATGTTACTTTTGCTAGGGAGGAAGAGTTTGAACTAAGCTGTAACATGGTCAGAGATTTAACTAGGAACAAAATTGCCCGGCCTCGCCCTAAACAGCTTGTCAGTGACATCTTTGCCCTTAAACAGCTTATCTGTGCCATTGTTGTCCCCAAACAGCTTGCATGTACCATCTTTATCCCCAAACAGCTGGTCTGTGCCATCTTTTTAGCTGCATTAGTAGCTGCATATCTGTATTTGATGAGAAGATGCCTTCTTCAGTTATACTGACTACTACAAAATCGGCTACACATTTTATTCTATATATAGCTGCTTTACTTTGTGTACCTGTATACATATTGTATTTAAAGATGTTTATAAATGAATTATTCACACTGTTAGTGAGATTAAAAAGCTAATTAAGTGCAACCTTTACAGTGACTACTTGTAGGTTTGTATATCAATATTTATAATAGTATTGATGTCAAACTGGCAGTACATGGGATGGATGTGGCCCTCAGGCATTTTTCTCAGCTAAATGAACCACATATTCAGTTTTATTACCTCATAAAATGAAACATTTCCAGGCCTCCAAACAAAGCTTCTGCATTTTATGCAGTCCCTCATTTAAAACATTTGGAATATGCTGCCTAATAGGATTGAACCATATAGAAATGATTCTGCATACATGGATGTTTTTGCACAAATATAACATGAAGAGCGCCATCTAATGGCTAAAGTATAAACTGCCGTGCTTACTTTATCTCACCCAAATGTCTCATTTCAAATATGAGCTCTAGCTCTTAAGTGCATCATTGCTGTGCAGTCATTTTTAATAAAGGAATGTTGCAGGCTTCTCCTCATACTGAATTCACATATTAATAGTTCATGTGGACTAAGATAAGAGTTGTTGTTGAATTCCTTGTTTTGTTGCAGAGATATGACAGAGGTGGTACATATCAAAGACAGGAAAGAAGTCATCCATGAAATGAAGTTTTCCCCAGACGGCTCCTATCTTGCTGTGGGTTCCAATGATGGTATGGTGGATATCTACTCAGTGCCACAGAGATACAAAAAAATTGGGGAATGTAACAAGTCTTCCAGCTTTATCACTCACTTGGATTGGTCTGTGGATAGCAAATACCTCCAAACCAATGACGGAGCAGGAGAAAGGCTTTTCTACAAGATGCCATGTAAGTAATAACATGATGCAAAGTGTTTTACCTAAAATGTCCACCACTGTCAGATCTCATGAGCCAGGGGGCAATGATTCCTAAAATCCCTTCTGGTGGTGCGTATCTTTTTTGATGATACGTCCTAAAAATTACTAGACAGGCTTCATAATTGGTCTGATTTCTTCAAATATGTGTGAAGCCCTGTCTCTAGGCAAATTCATCATTTTGTAGTGCTGTGGTGTTATTTTATGATGTATTATTCTGTCAGACTAGGGTCAGACATTACCAGACAGGAAGTCAGTTTGTAAAAAGAGTCCGGGTCCTCTTAGAGTGGTTTAATGTGTAATTTTGTCTATATTTTAGTCGGCACAGGGAAGACAAATGGGTAGTATTTTGTAGCCATTAAACCGCTCTTGGTAGTCCCAAGCTCTTTTGCACAGCACTAGAAATCAATGAGGAACATGAGAAAATACACCTGCTCTCTTGAATCCAATATAAGAGGAAAATGTAATAGTTGTGTACACGAAATGTGAGTAGCAAACACTTAACATACCATCCTTATGATTAAGCATCGCTAGACACAAAATGCGTTAAGTGTTTACTGTACTCACATTTCGTGTGCACTTTATACCTCCACAACTATTACATTTTTATACTATATTGGATTCAAGAGTGCTGGTGTATTTTCTCATTTTTGCCAGCGAGCACCTGGAATCATCAAGTGATATCAAGTACTTACCTTGCTGGCGGGATTGAGCCTGGTTTCTTTCCTTTGTGGAGAGTGTGTTACTAGAAATCAGTGCATTATAACCAGACTTATTGCTCAGTGAAACACAAATAACCACCTATCATTATAAAAAAAAGTGGAAAAAAGACTTACTCCTTCTCTGTGTTTTAATTTGTCCTTTTCAACAAACAATCAATAAGGGAATCAATTTAATCACAATTTTATATACAAAAGAGCTAACCACGGAGCTACATAATGGAACCCTCGTTTTGGCACAAAGCCTTTATCAAGAGGTGCCCGACATGAAGAGCAAATTGTGTAATATGTAATTATAGAAAACAAAACCCTCTCATTTAGCCATGCAAAGATTGTATTGACCAGTTACATACATGCATATCTTTACAAATTGGCCATATATTCCAGCAGGTAAACATCTTACAAGCATGGATGAAATCAAAGCAATTCACTGGTTTTCATGGACTTGTGTGGTTGGACCAGAAGTCAATGGGATTTGGCCAAAGTACACAGACATTACAGATATCAACTCAGTGGATGCTAATTACAGCAGCAAAGCTCTGGTTACAGGAGATGACTTTGGACTAGTTAAATTATTCAGGTTCCCAAGTCTGAAGAAAGGTATGTTACTTCTGTCAATTTCTTCAAAAGAAATAGACTTCACTTAGCCTTTTTGTGTTTAAAATGCACTAATTTTACTTTAAAAATAAGTTTTGTTATCCTATAGTGTTGCCATGATGCCATGTTGGATGGCAGCATGCCCCTCTAATATGGTGCTGCCCTGTAGTCAGCAAGGGCACCGGAAAGCATCAGAGATCACTTCTGTTATTCTGTTGCTAGACTGCCGCTAGAGGCAGTCAGCAACATTGCAGTTAAAAACAAATTAAGGGGAAGGGTTGCATTTAGGGTTACATATTAGGGTTAGGGTTAGTGCTAGGGATAGTGATTATTAAACAATATTTGGATGAAATGTGCCCCTTTACTCCTTTATTGATCAAGGCATTTATAATATTTAACAATGTTTTTTGGGGTTTTTTGTGTCAGGGATTCTCCCACCAAAAAAAACTGCACTGTGTTCAGATGTCATTATGAGCACTATGGTAGAGTACTGCTAGAGTTCCTGTGTTTATGATAATGTAAAACCTATCTATTTTTCTCTACAGGAGCTAAATTTCGTAAATATGTTGGTCATTCAGCACACGTCACTAATGTTCGTTGGTCACATGACTTGCAGTGGGTTTTGAGTACAGGGGGGGCTGACCATTCTGTTTTCCAGTGGAGGTTTATTCCTGAGGGAATCACAAACGGCATAATTGAAACGGCACCGCAAGGTAAGGCTTGTGAGATATTCTGTATATCCCTGTCAGTGTGTACAATTCTCTGGCTTTCATACAACCCGTTGTGTGGTATAAATCATTCATGATATATATTGTGACAGCACAGAAAAGTCAATGGGGGGGGGGGGGGGGGGGGGGACAGTGAAGCAAAACACAATATGGTAATTCATATTTCATTAAAACAGCACCAACCATATGGAATCTGAAAATAAAACAGACATCTGCATTATATTTATAAAGCAAGACTTTAGTTATTTTTACTGGCTACCTTCAGTATTGTTACTGGTTACTTTCCGTATTGTTACTTGTCACTTTCAGTATTGTTACTGGTTACCTTCAGTATTGTTACTGGTTACTTACAGTATTGTTACTAATTACTGTCAGTATTTTTACTGGCTACCTTCAGTATTGTTACTGGTTACTTTCCGTATTGTTACTTGTCACTTTCAGTATTGTTACTGGTTACCTTCAGTATTGTTACTGGTTACTTACAGTATTGTTACTAATTACTGTCAGTATTTTTACTGGTTACCTTCAGTATTGTTACTGGTTACTTTCAGTATTGTTACTGGTTACTTTCAGTATTGTTACTGGTTACCTTCAGTATTGTTACTGGTTACCTTCAGTATTGTTACTGGTTACCTTCAGTATTTTTACTGGTTACTTTCAGTATTGTTACTGGTTACTTTCAGTATTGTTACTGGTTACCTTCAGTATTGTTACTGGTAACTTACAGTATTGTTACTAATTACTTTCAGTATTGTTACTAATTACTGTCAGTATTTTTACTGGTTACTCTCAGTATTGTTACTGGTTATTTTCAGTATTGTTACTGGTTACTTTCAGTATTGTTACTGGTTACTTACAGTATTGTTACTAATTACTGTCAGTATTTTTACTGGTTACCTTCAGTATTGTTACTGGTTACTTTCAGTATTGTTACTGGTTACTTTCAGTATTGTTACTGGTTACCTTCAGTATTGTTACTGGTTACCTTCAGTATTTTTACTGGTTACTTTCAGTATTGTTACTGGTTACTTTCAGTATTGTTACTGGTTACCTTCAGTATTGTTACTGGTTACTTACAGTATTGTTACTAATTACTTTCAGTATTGTTACTAATTACTGTCAGTATTTTTACTGGTTACTCTCAGTATTGTTACTGGTTATTTTCAGTATTGTTACTGGTTACTTTCAGTATTTTTACTGGTTACTTTCAGTATTTTTACTGGTTACTTTCAGTATTGTTATTGGTTACTTTCAGTATTGTTACTGGTTACTTTAAGTACAAGATATGTTCTTACTTCTGTGTTTTCTTAGATTAGGTGCTAAACATTAGGTATTACACAACTTGTATCTTGACCTTTGACCCACAGCAGCTGTTTACTGTCAAATACTGTACAAATAAGCTCATTTAATGATTGTGATAGTTTTGCACTTTCTATCTTCTCTTAATCCCCTACAGACCAATGATCTTGTTTGCAGTCATCATAGTCTTATCCCACCATTGAAGGTCCTGCTTTTTGTGGTATCAGCTGCTCTGTTATTAAACAAGTTGGATTCTCTATGTTGTAATACGGTCTTTATGGACCACTGGTTAGTGGGAGATTAGTGTCATGTACAATATACATATCACTTATATGAGACACACTGAAACCTGCCTTTGGAAACTTCATGCAGTGAAAGGGAGGCTGATGATCTTAATCTCTTAATTATATTGTACAAATATATAAGTAAGAAATTACAAAACAATAACCAGACTCAAAACAATGGATTAGAAATATATTTTAATATAAGTAAATAGACATCTTCACAAATGCAACAAATGTGACCCTTTGCTTATATATAACCCCCTCATGCTTCCATCTAAAATGTTATTAAATTCTCCTAATCTTTGTAACCATTGCCCTAAAAGCATTAGACATCTTTGGTTACTGCAAATTAATTATAGCATTATAATGTATGATTGTATTGAAAGCCACTGTCATTAAAATGGTGTATTTAGTATTCTCATAAATGTTCTTTTCATCCATTTTTTAAAGAACTAAGTTTTAACTTGTATGCTTATAATATATGAAGCAAATTAATTTAATTCACAAAGGAGAGAGCTCCGATCTTAGGTAAACATCCTGACTATCTGATAACACCTCTCCTGCAAACCCATTTTGAATTGAGCAGATAGTAGTATATTATACTATACCAACATGGATTAATGGTTTTTGTTTCGTTACAGAGGGGATTATTGATTCTTGCAGTGAGGAATCTGATTCAGACCTATCCGATGTGCCAGAATTAGACTCTGATATCGAGCAGGAAACTCAAATAAATTACGACCGCCAGGTTAGTGCAAAATGAAAAATATAAAAAGAATAACATTTAGTAAAGCAGGTACTTTATAACTCGCCGTCTGTTATAATATTGTCAGTGAAACAATAATTACGAATAAAGAATTGAATTACCTTAATCTCTTATTCTCACTAATGATATTATTTGTCAGCATCACAATCCGGTCCGGAACCAAACCATGCTCTGCTTGATTAGCATTATCAACTCTTTAAAATCCTTTGCTGTTTGAGCAGATGGACATATTGGAATAGGGTGTTTCTTTCTTTTTTTTTTTTTTTCTTGTTTATATAATCTTTATTACATTTTCCATTTATCATTACATATACACATATAAAATATATACAATACATACAAGAAATGGTGTTATACCAAGATTGTAAGAGTCACAAAAGCGTAAACAGAGATAAAGAGAAAGTAGTACCATGGGACATACAAGGGGACAGTGCACGCTACATTCCACCCATTCATATGTGTGCAATGCTCCACCCAGGAGGAGAGGAAGAAAGGAAGAAGAAAAAGGGAAAAGAAACAGAAAAAGGAGAGAAAGGAAAAAAAAAAAAAATAGGGTGTTTCATGACTGGACATCATTCATCCTTATCGGTTGAGATATATAACGATGTTCCTATTGCAGTGAGTTGCAGTCCTTTAGTATAATATAATATAAGATAACATGCAAGAACCAGTTATCTTACTCTCCAACAGATGAATGCACCAACAATCGGTTCAATATTTAGGACTGCAGATTAAATCCTTGGCAAGATCAAGATCTCATCCTACTGTGGTGGACAGAATGAGTACCATTAACATCCCCTGGACATACTTGAAAAGAGAGAATATCGTAATGTGGTAACGAAAGGGACTCTATAACCCAAACTATGTTACTGCTGTTACTGTAGAGAATAAAAAAAGGATCTGTACACTGTGTTGTATAAATTGCAACCAAATGCATAGATTAAGAGACAAATAGGTTTTGGTGTGTTCTGTTTACATCACCTTGTAACGTGAGTTGCACATTTTATAAATGGAAAATGTGTAATTTGCATATCAGGTCACAAGGTGATGTCATCCACAAGAGACAGTACATTAAAAACACATTTCTTTCTCTTAACCTATACATTTTTGTGCAATTCTGGTAACACCATGTAGGTAGCATTTTTTATTCTTTACATTCACAGTATAATAAATGCTTAGGTATAAAACCCCTTTGACACCAGTTAATATGATTAATCCCTCAGTTTTCAGATTGTTATGTCTTGGCACATAAAGTCTATTATGTAACTTAATGATAAAATAGCGCAATACCCAGAATACAAATATGTACCATTCTGCTATGTATTTATTCGGATGCCCTGCCAGCATGCTGCCTTTTCCACTCTTCTGTGTCTGGCAAATGTATTATGGAAACATTCAGCTTTCTAATTAGAGTGAAAGCTTGGTTATTCACCTTCTCTACAGAAACCATTCATTCATAACAGCAGTGACAGCTCATTTATTGAATGCTGCTCTCTGCCTTCAATCAGCAGAGTGTGGACACTGTGTACTAATGGTCTTCATTGACTGCTTACAAAATGAGCTTTAACTTAACGAGAACTGACATGCCTCACTTATAAATAAGGACCTGGCAACCCTTGGAGTGTTTCAGCTGTTGGAATAAAACTCACATCAACTCCAGTCAGCCAGTATAGGAATTTAAAGAGGGACTAAAAACAATGATAAGTTATTTCTCCTTGTTTTTTAGTTTTAAATCAAATTTGAATGGTACTTTTGTGTCCAAAAAAGCAAAACTAAGGAAAATGAAGTGAAGATGCTGCTCCTAGTGTTGTGTGTGTCAATCTTTTAAGGTAGGATGGAGGAAACTATTTGGCAATAGAATCAAAGAATGTGTCGGTAGATAAGAACCAGTCGGCCCACCTAGTCCGACAAATTTTCGAAATACTTTTTATTAGTCCCCAGTTCCCTATCTTATATCTAGGATAGCCTTGTGCCTGTCCGATGTATACTTAAACTCTTTAATTGTGTTAAAATCTACCACTTCTGTTGGAAGGCTATTCCATACATCCACTTCCCTCTCAGTGATGTAATACTTCCTGATATTACTTTTAAATCTTTGCCCCTCTAATTTAAGACTATGTCCTCTTGTTGTGGTAGTTTATTTCATCTAAATATACTCTCCTCCTTTACCTCCCTGTCTTGTCTTTCTTCTAAGCTATGGTAATGTGATTGCTAAGAAGAATGAGAATGTGAGCAATAAGTGGCCTATGATTAAGAGCTGGGGACAGCTTCAAAATGTGTAATGCGTTTATTTTTTGACTTTATGTGTGCCCCCTCCTCCTTTTATAAAGATGCACGGAAGATACACTAAAGGAGTTTGTTTTAACCTTACTTGGACATCGTTGGTGATTTGGTGGCTGTTTTTCTTTGCTGGATCCATTGTCTATCTGGAAGTGGTCTACTAACCCATTACGCTAGTTTCCTACTTACATTATTTTTTATTTTATTTTAAATGTATCATTTATTACATTTTATAAACATAACAAATAGATGAAAACACACAACTATAATACATAATAAATCACCAATAGGCATACAAAAGAAATACATATAAAACAATCATTCTTACATAACCAGATAACACTATCAGGTAAATAAATCAGTACTTAAGTCCCTCAATTAAGCCCGGGTTTGGAGTTCACCTATGGACCTTCCTACGGAGGTTATCCATATTCCATACTTCATAAAATAAGTAGACCAAGCCAGCCATATTTCTTTATATATTATGGTTTTCTCATATTGTCTCATGGTGGTAGTTGATCCGACCTCATCCCACCAGGGTGTATCTGTCTTGTTCCAGTTTCTTGCAATATGAAGTTTCACTGCCAAAAATATCTCAACTGCTAAGTTTATCTCACTTTTGTCATTGGAATAACAATTGTTGGGGTTGTAAATTTGTAGTACAGGTTGAGTCGCCCTTATCTAGAAATCCGTTATCCAAAATCATCCATGATCCAAAAATCTTTTGGGATTTTGCCACAAGTTGCAAATTCAGAAAGTCAGAATGTAAGCAGAAGCTGTGATATCGCCTTTCCATGCATGCTCAGATTCCGTATGCCTACAAAGGGTAATACAATGACACGTGTGCAGGTCTGATGCGCCATGACAGGTTCCCAGTGATGCCTCACATCATAGCTACATCACAGCTACATCACAGTAAAATTGATTTATTTACTCTATACAGTATTTACATTGATACTACTGTACTTCATGAGTACTGAGAGGCTTTAATATATCATATTGGTGAAAATTTTCTGTTATCCAAAATGTTCCATTATCCAAAATATTTCCGGTCTCAACCATTTTGGATAAGGGATACTCAACTTGTAGATGAAAAAATATTTCTCATTAAGTCAGTTATTTTTATATATAATGCGTCCAGCCTCTCATAGGCCCACCAGATATGATATAGAGAACCCTTACCCTGATACATGAAAACTTTGCATTTTGCACCATGTACCAGCTATGGAGCAGTTTTACTTATAGTTCTTGTAAGTTAATACAATGCTGGGGGGTGCTGTTAGAACCTGTGGATTTTCTAGAAGAACCTCCCCAGTGTTTTTCTAAATATATGTTACGGACCAAGGGTAGACCCTAAGAATGGTTCTATATATTACCTTTGGTATTAATACCCAGTGCCCTTCTGTTTTGTGAAGTTACTACAATGGACAGTTTTCCTAACTGTATTACAGGCTTAAACCCCATCATGACGCATGGTTCTTGTGTCCCAAATGACGCAAACACCAAAACGTCACGTTTTGTTCCTGGCCACCGATCACCTTGTGCACACTATGGCAGAGAGCCGATCAGGTTCTTAATAGACCCTGTTGGTCCCTGCCAAAAAGTCACGGAGGAGTGCCTGAACCCGGAAGTTCGGGCACAGCGTGATTAGGTAAAATGTAGCCGGTGCTCTCTTTGACCACACTGTCAGACTGAGGCCATTCAAAGTGGCCTCATTTGACAGATAGTCCCTGCAGCATGATCCAAGCACAGCTCATTGCCAGGAGCTGTAATGAGCTGTTAAACGCAGGATATTTTATGCTATCCTAGCGTCTTTTAGGACCACTAAAATCAGGACGACATAGAACGTCCTAGCGTCATGAAGGGGTTAAACCATGATTTAATCGGAAACTCCAATCCCATAGCCAATTCCCATTTCCTCATGTAAATGGATTTCTCAGGACCAACATACAACAACAAACTCGGTCTAGATATCAGATTGGAGCAACAATGTTGGTGAATAAAAATATCGAATTTAGATTGTCCTTTAATCAGACTAAGTCAAAAGATTTCTCACTCTGAGAGTCAGCACATGGTATGTTCAATTTAATTTCTAATTAATCAAAGGTCAAAAGGACTTCCAGAATGAGTAGTTTTAATTGTGTTGGAAATTACTGGTGTCAGGCCATCCCAATCTCTTATTCTGTCCCTTCCTATTCAAAACAGATTAAAAGGGTCCATATTCTTAATTTAAATTTCTCATACAGGTTCAAGTCCATCTGTAAGTTTTCCCTGGAGTCCCAGGCAAAAAAATGAGAGACCATAGTCACCTACTGCAATTTTATTAAACCCGGGAAACCCACTCTATCTTGGGAGAGCTTTTTTATGTGTTTTCTGCAATCCTAGATGTTTTAGTGGCCCATAGTGCCGCGATAGTTCCTTGCTCAGCTGATTTAAGTAGAAAATTGGAACTCGGAGTGGGATCGTCTTAAATAAATACAAAATCTTGGTAATTATGTACGTTTTTATAGTGTTAATGCTTGCCAACCGGGATATCTCAAGGCCCCTCCATTGTAGGAAAAGGCCTTTAGTAAACCAATCATTTGGTCCAAATCAAATAAATTTGATACATTTTATAAATTTCCCTGTCCAATTAAAGTTGTATCTTTCTCTCAAATTCAACAACTGAGCAGTTGGAAAGAAGGCCGGCACAACCTGAGTTTTAGATACAGTCATCTTGTAATTAGAGTATAAACTATATTATTTTTTTATACTCAGGACTTTTGAAATTGAGGTCTCTTGGCTAGTCACTTTTAGCAGTACATCGTCTGTATACAATGTTACTTTAATGTTACTTTAAAATTATTAATTCCACAACACACCTTCGATTTCAGGAGATTGACACATAATTTCTACTAATGGCTCTATCAAGGGGAGCAAGAGGACAACCTTGTCTTGCACTGTTATTTGTATTGAAATCATTAAAATTAGAGTGAAAACCCACAACCTTGGCTTGGGGTGATTACTATACTGTAAAGGCATTGTTTTTAAAATAGCCTTTTATACTAAATGCCTTTAGCGTCTCAGATACAAAATCACAATTCACTCTATCAAACGCTTTTTCATCAAGCGATAAACACAGAGGGCTTCTATTTAAACTATTTTAGTACTGTTAACGATACAACAATTCTTCTTTTTCTCCTCAAGATCAATAGCATGTAGATGCTGATTGCTAATTACAACAACAGGCATTTATTAGGCACTTTTCTTTCAGTGGGACTTAAAGCGCTTTACAGGTGTATACATACATTAATACTTTATATAGTTACATGACTGCACATTAAGAGGTTTGTAGGGAAGAAAGAGTGAGTTTGCGGAAAAGATGAATTTTAAATCTTTTATAAAAGTCTCTTAAGATTAGGCCTCTCTGGAGAGCTTAAAAAAATAAAATATATTTCAGAATTACAAATTACATGGGGGCTTTGCTGAGCAGTTATTCTGTCTGCACAGTTGGAGAATGCATGATAGGGGACCTGAATACGGACCGTACCACCTATAGCTGGACATCTGGGAGGTGTGTTTTAGATGTCTGTGTAGTGTTAATTCTGGCAGTGTTAACCCCTGATCTAACTTGTTTACTGAATGAACACAGTGGAAAGGGGGTTATGATTTTGGCTCTCTAGGCATTTTAGAGTAATTCTCACTTTTTCCCCCAGACGGACTCGGCTTACTGCCTCAAAAACCCAGATCCCGAATTGGAATGTAGAACATTTTTCTGTTTTTCAGAGCATGAAGCGCACAATTGTTCCTAATCAGCTTCATTATATTTGATAGAGCTTCTTAGAAAATGAGGTTAATTTCAGCTCACACATGCACGGCATGTTTGTGGATTGTGCAGCAATATGTTTGCACTGGTCTAGTTTTACACATATACAGTCATGTTGAGTCCAGTTTTCAAAATGTCTAAGCTTATTATTGACGAACGTCGAGATAAGAGACACTTATGGCCGAGTGAAATGTTATGTAGTGCAGTGTTTGCTTTGTTTGGTACAATATTATTTTTTATATGTCAATTTCAGTCTCCTAATTGTTGATTATAATGTGTGTATAATGCAATGTTTAGTTTTTAAACTGCACTGTGCAGATTTTATTATGACTTATGTTATTTAGCCCTTTTCCCAAGGATTTTAATATCTTTACGAAAGAAAGTAAATCCCTAGAGTTGTAGCTATTTAGGATAAGCTGCTATAGGAAGAGTTAAGACATAGAAAGCAGAATTTTAAGTCACTAGTCTGGTAATAAAATAGGGCATTAATAGCTGAGATGGAAACATTCTCCAACTTGTCTTTCTTTCCAAATCAGCTATTAATATCTACTATTTCCTTTTTGGTTCTAGTGAATGGACCCAAGTGATGTATGATGTAGATCCTTTTATTTAGACCACTAAAGTCATCTCATTATCATGATATGATTAAATGACTTGCAAAAGAAGTCAGGCAGCATCCCTCTAGGTCTCCTAAATTCACTAAAAGGGGATATGCAGGTCAACTGAGGTGAGATGAACCTTTTATCTCACCGACTCAATAACACATTGTACAGAGATAAACATGGAGAGTTTCTCCTGCTAGAAGAGCTCAGCTGGGTAATGCGGAGTTAAATCTTTTGAAAATCACTTTTTAACAATGCATTTGGCAGGGCCAACTATGTTGGAGTAACTCACCAGGTCTGCCCCTGCAAAATGCATAGTTAGGTTGTTGTGATGAAAGGACTGTCTGTCCTCAGATCACCTTCAACTCATCTGTTAGTGAATAGACGGCAGATATTAAACATCTATAGCACTATATTACAAGTTCCTCTTTTGAAAAGGGTCCTGTTAATGAACAGTTTGAGTTGCAAATCTATTTTTATAGTAATAAAGTGTTTTGATGAGTCAAAGAATCTTACTATTTCTTACGGATCTCTCAATTTTTTTTTTTAAGGTTTACAAAGAAGATCTACCTCAGCTGAAACAGCAAAATAAAGAAAAGCAAAATTCATTGCCTTCCCTTAAAAGAGAGAAAGCTCCGGAAGAAAGCCTAAAGCTGAAATTTGTACATGGGTAACTAGGAGTTAAATCTAGCCTTCCGTTTTACTTACAACAAGGAAAAGAAATGTCTAAACCTATGTCGGTGAAACATAAAAAACAGATTTCAAAGCAACATTTACATGATCTTGAGTGTTTTGCACCATTAGTTGAGTGCAGGAACACACAATCTAAAGTGTTTTGCTATATTTGTTGCAGGAAGTGGAATGGAAATGTGGGCTGTTGTGTGATTTAAATAACAGATGATACATTGCATCCAGGTTTATACACACAACTGATGCAAGGATGCTGCATTGTCGGTACTCTTATATAATAACGTTACAGCAATCCACGTGTGGTTATCTGGCTTTCCACCTCTGTCTTTAGCTGTGTTTTAAAGGTTGTATTGTAGAGTGTGCATTTGTTCCAAAAGGGTCCATGTATAAAATGGATATAGTGGCAATCATTGTTGACTGTATTTACATGTGCCTACCCATAATCCCTTGCAGTGGTGGTAGCACGGTGAATGCCACATTTCTGGGGGGAATGCAAGTCTTTTGACTTGTCTGGTGTGTGTTTAACTAATTAATCAGATAGTTACGTCTTAATGTTTCATGGTTTGACCTGGGAACTTATACAGTGATATCTCAGAGTTGTGTTCACTCAGCAGTGAACTGTTGTGAACGGACAAATGGATAGCAAGAATTGGGCACTGATACCCAAGTGGCAAATATTCTCCAACTAGCCTATCTGTCCGTCCATCTCCGCTATTTCTGCTATTCCTTGATAGTACACAGTTTAGTAATGCACTGTGTTCAGTACTAAAGACTTCCCTGTAATGATCAGAATAGATCTCTCCAACATAAATTAACATAAATAAAAAAAAGTCTGTACAAGAAACAAAATCAATAGATCTACCCAACAAGCAGAGCCATTGTGATTACCTTACCATTTTATCATTCATTAAGTCATTGTCATTATGTCTGCATGTTCTAGGTACAGAGGCTATGACTGCAGAAACAACTTGTTCTACACTCAGACCGGGGAGGTGGTTTACCATGTAGCAGCTGTTGCTGTGGTTTACAACACGAATCAGCACTCCCAGCGATTTTACCTTGGTCATGATGATGACATTCTGAGTCTGGCCATCCATCCAGTGAAAGATTACGTAGCTACTGGTCAGGTATGGAATTCATGGTTTTAGTGCCTAGCTATGTACTGAGAATATAACTTATTACTTTGGTTTTGTACAGGTTTAGCACTACATTGTGGAACAAATACACAATGCTTGATTGCTTTGGTCTGTTTCTGTGGCTTTGTTGTAAGCATCCTTAGTGCAAAGTGTAACATACTTGAGTAACGTGCTAACATCTTTGGCCTCTGTTAGTAATGGCTTTTGTTATATATAAATATGTGTCTGAGCTTTAAGTAAAACCTCAAGAGATTTAATCGATAAGAGAGGTCTAAAACAAGGTTTTGGAATATAGACAGCACTTATATTTATATACATTAGAACCCAAACAGACCAATTCTGAACCAAGCTTAGTCAAATTGAACTTTCATAGAGTTCTATATAAAACAATCAAATTAAGAACCTGCAATAGGGATTCCCCCCCTCACTCCTATGTAAGATCATGTGGTATCATTGAAAGAGGGGGGGGGGGGGGGGGGTTAAAAGAATAGTCACCAGAAGCAGGGCTGGGGGCAGTGGTTTTTATAAAGTCTTAATACACAAGCCATTGACAAATTGAAGGAATAAAGTACAGAAGGTACAGAATTGTCAAATAGAGAGTTGGAGGTTCTCATACATGAATTAGTAATTAGGCTTTGTACTTTAAATTGGGGGCTAGTCATTAAAAGTGAACTGATAAGAGAATTGGAAATATCAGGCTTTCCTTCTCCAACTTCCAGTCTTTTCGACTTAATGTCTGATTTTTTTTAAGTTCACGTTTAGCAAACATCCCTCATAGGCTTTCAAGGTAGAGGGGCCTGCAAACCTCTCATGAGAGTACGATTGGGGCGTTATATTCACATGTGCGCCCATAGGATTCCTACTAAATGTTCAACACTTGATCAGTTGGAAAACAAATCATCGGATATGAGAATCTAAACAAATGATCCCTTGGAATTTAGATTGGAAGAGATGCAGCTATTCACATATGGGATACGCAGACCCTCAAATGCTTATCACTGCTGAAAGGACAGCACCAGAGAGGAGTCAGTGCGCTGGATTTCTCAGGTAATCCCTACTGTATTTCACCTCTTACAGGAGTGCTAGCAATGTGTTTGAGCCAAAGCAGCAATCAGAGAGGGTTTCACACACCGTCTTTGGTACACTGATGGTCTTTATTTGTGTTACATAGATAACTGACCCCTGCTAACATAGAGGAAATTATTTTGTTTTGAGGGATATTTTTTTGTAAAGGCTGTGGGCTGATCTCGGGTGAATCGAACTTTAAATGGGTACATACGCCTTTTAATGATTAAGCCCTATATTAATCACTGAGTTCATGCTTGTATTCTAAATCAAAATAGTTTAATATAATTCTGATGGAGAATCTAGTAACACAATGCATATTTAAATCTGCATTTCCATAAAATAGGTAATGATAAACATAGAATGTGTCGGCAGATAAAAATCATTCAGCCCATCTAGTCTGCCCAATTACTGCCTATACTATATCTAGGATAGACGTATGCCCATCCCACGCATGCTTAAACACCTTCGCTGTGTTAGCCTCTACCACTTCCGCTGGAAGACCATTCCATGCATCCACTATCCTCTTGAAAGTACTTTTAAACTTTTGCCCCTCTAATTTAAGACTACATCCACTTGTTGTGGGAGTTTTTGTTCTTTTAAATATACTCCCCTCCTTTACCATATTGACTCCCTTTATGTAATTGGATTTCTGGTCTTCTCAAGTTCCTGAATAAGTACATCATATTGCATCTTTCCAAGTTACATAGAAACATAGAGTTTCAGTTAAGTTCACGGAGTTTGCCCTGCTATGATGTGAATAATCCCTATTAAAACCCTATTCTGAAAGGTCCATTCACTTGAAAGAATAAACTAGCTGAAGAACTTGATCAGCCTTTGAATTTTCTCCAAAATTAATACAAAGACTTTTGTACTAGTAAATGCTGCTTTTGAATTAAATGGTCACTGTAATCTCTCGGCTGCTTCCCTCGCACAACCAAGCTTTCTGAAGAGCGTAGACATTTTAAACACTGTAATTAGGTGATAACATCCTTAGAATAGTTTCATGCGTGTCTGACGGGATAATGGCTCCCTGCTGCATGGACCACATCACTGGATCCATACAGGGTGGCATGAAAATAGGAAAGTGAATCAGCCAGAAATTAAAAAAAAGCTGACAGAGGCGTTGACAGAGCCCTCTGGCACTCTGAGTTAACTGAATTATTTTCTACCCCTTTGTCGCCTCCCCACTTTTCACAAGCCCAGTCTAAATTATTATTATTATTCTAAATAAAACCATATGAATGGACATCCTACCAGAGCAGTAAAAAAAAAAAAAGTATAATGTGTCTTACATCACAGCATGAAAATAAATGTACATTATTCATCTTTCTAAGCACCATTGGTTGTTACAGGGAGAATGAAGTAGCCTTGTAACCTACAGAAACCCCAAATACTAATTCCAGCCTGAAAAAATCAGGACAAACAAATGCATAATAAAGCGGACACTTAATGTGAATTTATTTGTTCTGGGTTTTGATACATAACCTTTGCAGGATTTCTCCTGAGTATTGGCCATTCCTTCTATTACTTCTGCAGCTCTAGCAATAAGAAAAGATTTTAGACCACACCCAACAATTTGAAAATGGGATGTTAGGGATTTGAATGTCATTGAATCATTGAAGATCAGGGAACATTGTTTTTAACTAATGTTATACAACACATATTGAGGTCTCTTCACGAAGCAGAGAACAGTGCTGCAGTGATAAGGATATTGCAAATCTATACATAGTACGGGTATCTGATCTGTAGTAGCCCATAAGGGCCTAGATGAAGCAACCAAATCTACTTCCTATTTGTTAACATATTTTCTGTGATTTTATCACACAGCGGATGGTAAATGTCTGGTGTCTGTTGGTTTGGATGATAATCATACTATAGTCTACTGGGACTGGAAAAAAGGAGAAAAAATATCTACAACAAGGTACATGTCTTGCTAGTAGGAGGCTTTTTAAACAAGCTAAATAAATGTGTCATTGATAAGGATATATGCATTTTCTTATTACAGATAGAACTCAAGATTCTTGTTCCTTACTTTCCATTGTATTCCTAGTTGAATATGACAGTTACACAGATGCTTTCAACAAGAGGAAAGTCCTCTTTATCAGAATTGCCAGCCAATGAATAGATTAAGAGAATTACTTTCAATGGGAACTGTGTGATTTACATATCAAGTCACAAGGCGGTGTCATAAACAGAAGACACCACAACCACATTTAAAAAAAATCTATATTTTCATTTTGATGACTTTTATGCCTTCTATTCACAGTATAAATGATGTTTAGTTGTCGGTCCCTTTAAAAGAAGATACCTTTTTATATAAAAATACTTGGTCTGATGGTAATGTGTAACAGTCAATTATATACTGCACCTACTTACTTTACATGATTGTATATGTCAAATTTGAAGAAAACAATACAAATAAAATTTGCATATACAGTATATGGCAGGGGTCTCCAAGTTTTTTCTTTAATGGGCCACTTCACCAGAAATGTATGTGTGCGTTGGCCACGTTAATTTTTCATTGAGAGAAAATTATATATAATATATCATATTCATAATTCATATTGATACATATATAAAATTCCCATTAATGTGCATTGTGTGAGTGTATCACAGATTCCACAGCAATAAAACACACACTCACACTGCAATTTACTGTATCACAATACGACTCACAGCAAAAAAAAAAAAACCTCACATTAATTACACACATGATCACACTTCTACATATACATTCACTGCCACACATACAAACACAGCCACTTACACACAGAAGCACACCTTGACACCCTTATACACAGACACCCTCATATATATACACACAGACACACTTAAGCACACAGGGACACCCTTACACACATACACTCCCTTACACACATATACACATACTCCCTTACACATACTCCCTTACACAGATACCTACACACACACACACACACACTCCCTTACACAAATACCTACACACAGACACACACACTCCCTTACACAGATACCTACACACATACACACAGAGACCCCCTTACACAGATACCCTTGCACACATAACATATACACACAGATTCCCTTACACATACACACAGACTCACTTCCACACATACACAGATACCCTTTCACAAATGTATTTTCTTCTTTTCTTTTTACCAAAAAAAATGACATGCCATTGTCGAGGTCAGGCACACCGTCTACCTCCAATCCGGAAGTCACCATCTTCTGAGCGCCTGAATGTCACCTGACACTAGGCGCTGCGGCCGCATCAGGGAGTTACCGCATTCAATCTCATGCGGGCCGCACCTCTGTGTCAGGCGGGCCGCATGTTGGACGGCCCTGGTATATAGGAAGATTCACTTCTCATCTAAAACAAATGTTTTAAAGGGTCAACCAAAAACCAAGTAGGGCCAGAATGTCTATTTGTATTATGCCTTCGTTGTCCTAGCACACAATATTTCCTAACATGCATCTTATTTCATCTTTGATTGATTGTTCATTGCTCACCAAAAAATTGAATAATCCCTATTACCAGTTCTTTGGCCACCTTGTTAATGTAGTAACTGGCAACAATTAAGCAGTTTGTCCAATAAAGGATAGGACCCATGCTTTGTCTTATACCGATGCTAAAGAGCCATTATTCTATACCTAATATTGGGGTCTATTCACTGAAAGGTGAATTACAGGTGAGCTGAGGTGAACATTTCATCTCACCAGTTTAGCTATATATTGTGCAGGGAGAAACCTGGTGAGTTTGTTTAGCAGGGGAAACTTGCCAGGTTTAACACTGCACAATGTATAGCTAAACTGGTGAGATGAAATGTCCAACTCACCTCATCTCCCCTCAACCCACCTTTAGTGACTTGCACCCCCCAGATATATATTTAATGTGACTTAATTTCCCGATACAATACAGTCATTTTGTATTATTCTCATGAATTCTATTTTTTCCACAGAGGGCACAAGGATAAAATATTTGTTGTGAAATGTAACCCACACCATATTGATAAACTGGTAACCGTTGGAATAAAACACATCAAATTCTGGCAGCAAACAGGTACATTTAATATTAACATTGTTTTTATTTGCTGTAGTCATGTCTTTCTGAATGAATGAATCTTGGGTTCTCCTCATAGGAGTAACTATCTTCAGACACTCCAACAGCTGCGGATTACAACTCCCAGCATGCACTGCATAATAGAATGTTAGAATTAATGTCACATGCTGCAACTTATAGAATGTTAGAATTAATGTCACATGCTGCAACTTATAGATAGTTCACATAGGACATAAACAATTGGTATTTCCTAGCTAATTGAAAGAGTTTTAGCTATTAGTGTGTATTGGCCTACTATAGGGTCTACTCAATAAAGAACGAATTGAAGGAAATTGAGACTGGAATTTCAAAATTAAGACCAAAGTAGCTGAGTTGAAAAAATTCTCCCATTCAGCTCCATTGGCCTAAAGTTTGAAATTGCCATCTTAATTCCCTGCAATTCTCTCTTTCTTGAATAGCCCCTTATATATTGGCTGTGGACTATTTAATGTGGATGCTTTTTGGCTAGAATGATATTTGATGCTCCAGCTGTTCACAGAACAATTGTATATTTAGTAGGAAATGAGAACAGCAAATATCATCCAACTGATCACTGCTCTAAAAATATTATTATATAACTGAAAACATGGTATAAACCAGAATTGTACAAATATTCTAGCACATGACTCCGCATCTGACAAAAAGCCCTTTGGAAATGTTATTACCAGAATGGATCATTGTATGGCCTGTTAAGTAAATCTACTCTTTCCATTCCTTGCTGCAGGGGGTGGGTTTACAGCAAAGCGGGGCACGTTTGGGAGTATTGGCAAGCTGGAGACCATGATGTGCGTATGTTACGGGCGGACAGAAGATTTGGTTTTCTCTGGAGCAGCGACTGGAGATATTTTTGTTTGGAAAGACGGTTTGCTGCTGAAAACGATCAAAGCTCACGATGGACCGGTTTTTGCCATGTACGCATTAGATAAGGTGTGTGACAAACTTACTTTCCTGTGTGTGTTTGTCCGGGATCTTTTTGGCAACCGCACAGCCCTCTAGGGTAAGAAAACCAGGTCCAGACAAAGTCCAGTTTCAAAAAGGCCTCTGGCCTGTTTATTTTCTGTTGTTTTAAGCAGTCACAGGATACAAAAAAACCCAGCAACCTTCTCTTTCCACAAAGCACTTCCTGTCCTCCCTCTGCTTTAACTGCAGTTATATAGCTGCTCACAGCCCCTACAGGTGAGCTAATTACCTCGTTAGGCAGTGAGCCAGAACTCTTTACAAAACCTGGGCTGGACTCATGCACAACCACTCTGACAGTGGGTGGAGAATCGGCCCACCCTGCTCTTCCGAATACTCCACCCCAGGGACCCAAAATAACAACAGAGAAAAAAGCCTACATTTAAACTTAACTTTCCCTGGGGCTGCATGTGTTTACCCACATGTCAGGATAGTGGCTGTGCAAAAGTCTGGGTGCCAGATATACACCCCTGACCACCATCCCCAACACTCTGTTACAGGTGATACACATTTTTGTACTTTAATGATTAGTCCTCCACCTTTACTATTCTGTAAAAATAGCTGGAGAGCTTTCAGGTTACAGTTAGTTTTATGATAAATAAATGAAAGTGGAAAACATATTGTTCTATTTAGAGACAAATCAAAGGACATCTAAGCGTTTTGAGTCAATAACTAATTTAAGGGACCTTTTCTTGGGGGGTGGGGTGGGTGGGACCTACTTCTTACTTTATTTCATTCATAGAGTCCCCAGTCCCTGCTATGATTGCAAAGCTGCCAACATCGGCAATGTTTCCAGGGACACATATTTGTTCCACATGCTGCAGAAAGAGCATGCAAAGTGCAGCCAGGCAGTGTGTAGGATGCATATACGCACAGACACAATCCAATTAATTAATCATGGTAGGTTCTATGAGATCTCCACCCTGAGAAATGAATTTGATTGTGCCTGTGCGTATATCCATCCTACATACTGCCGGGCCTTTCTGCAGCATGTGGAAACATGGCCGATGTTGGCAACTATGTGAATGTAACATCCGAATTGCATTGCTGACAATTGTGTCGGCAATGCAATTCGGACGATACCTGACTGCCGAAGTTTGCATACACCATTTTGGCTGCTTCCACTGCAGAATCATGGGAAATGTAGTTCCCATTGATTCTGCTTTCGTTTTAAAAGCACAAACAGTTCGGACTTCATAAAGAATTTCACTCCCTACACAGGATGCAACATTCGATCCCTTGGTTCATTTGTGTCGGCAACATAACTGAGCCATGGGGTCAGAAATGAAAGTCGGAGGTGCTGGGGACTTCAAAATTCAAAATTGCTGAAGGAGTTTTTATTTGCCTTCTTTTTTTCGATCAACAGCGGTAAACATGGGATAGGAAAAGGGTTGAACTTGAAGGACGCAAGTCATTTTGCAACCTAAACTACCATGTAACTATGTAATTAAAATAATTGTAATTAAGTTAATTATTAACTCAGTGTTGAAAAACACGGAGTCAAAAAATTGTTTAGTTGTTCTTGTAAAGGGACTGCGTCACCCAAACATTTTTTATACTGTGAATAAAAAAGAGACTTTAGGTTGTGTTAACAGAATAGCAGGTTATATTAGCAGAATAGATTCAAATAAAAATGTGTTTTTGACGTCTCCTGTTTATGACATCACTGGTGCCAGTCTCATATGGCAATGTTACATTTCCAATTCAAAATCGTTTATTTGCATTACAAGCCAGAAGTTACCAGGTCATCAACAGGAGAAACCACAAACACATTTACAACATGTTTTATTGCAATCTATGTAAATGCTTTAAATTCTGCTAAAACAATATTTAGATCTCTTGTTATTCTTTACATTCACAGTACAGACATTGTTTAGGTGACATGGTCCCTTTAATCACTGGCAGCATGTTGTATGAGCTTTTTGCTCTGGACTAGTTATTGGATATATATCTGCTCTCATAAAACAGATTTCAGGTGCTTACTTATGGATGAAAGAGGAGCCCCCATAGCTGATTGATGGACAGATCAGCCCCCATAGCTGATGAATGGACAGATCAGCCCCTATAGCTGATTGATGGACAGATCAGACCCCCATAGCTGATTAATGGACAGATCAGCCCCCATAGCTGATTGATGGACAGATCAGCCCCTATAGCTGATTAATGGACAGATCAGACCCCCATAGCTGATTAATGGATTAGACTGATCACACTGGGCTAAGTACATTTTACACACACTTGTTAACATACAATGCCCTCTGTGACGTTACGTAGCCATATAACCCCCTCCCCAATAAATAGATAATATAATATATAGACAGTCTTTAGTAATTAGAAAGTGATTTGAATAAATAGTTGTTGGGGTCCATCAGCATTATAATGACACAGGGTGATCGGCAAGCTTTAGGCAGGCTGTTCTTTCTTTGCTGTATCTGTTAATTAGTTCTGGTCTTTGCAGGTTTAGCTTTATCATTAAGTCATTGTGTGGGGTTTGAGCAGTGCACTGTGTTTCCTAGACAACGGAGCAGCAAGACTTCGACTGAAATAGTTTAGTTGCAAAAGAAATCAAGTTGGAGAATTTTTCCATCTTGCAACACTGGTATCTGTTGAACGGACAAGGAACTGCAAAAATCATGAATTAATTGCACAGTTAGAGGGATAAGCAGGAATTCAACTTTTTCAAATTCTACAAATAATATCTGATTTATGCAGTTCTTCTGTCAGGTCACTTTTTGTGAATAAACCCCTATACTGTCAGTTCACACAAATGCACTTCTTATAATAAAAAATATATTTTTGTTATTTTTAAATCTATTTACTCAATGACTGTAGTAAAATAACTCTGCAAATAATATGTCGCCCAGGAGACTTAATTCTACTGTGATCTATAAAAGTAGATCTGTTATTGTTAGATTTAAATTGACTAAATACCGAGTTAAAGAATAATATGTACTATGGTAAGTATACACTGTGGTGGTATCACATTTCTTGATATTGTTTTAATATTATGAACGTATATGGAATTGGAAAGTTAAATGGAGAGATAATGATGTGTATGTCTTATAAGTAGCTTTCTATAATGAACACTTTATACCACCAGTGGTTTTCATATTTGCTGTATGTTGTGTGTGTGTGTGTATGTATCTTTATATATTATATCACATTTTATTTTGTGTACAAGAGCAGTACTATCTGGGAAGTTGCAAACCAGTGGAGGAGTATTATTTGTTTTTAACTATCCATTGTTTTTTTTACGGTTACACACCTGGTTGTATTATTTATATTTACTGTGTTCTTTTTATATGTAAAAAAAAAAATCCCCAGAAGATATCTGAGGTAACACTGTAACGATTATACAGGATAGGCAGCTTCCTGGTTAAACACTTTGTTATTATCAATGATATTTCACTTAACCAAAAATATTATTACAACAATTTTGGTATTGGTCAGGAAAATGCATCAGGAATTATTAAAGAATAGCTTTGTAGCAGATTACATTTGTAATGACAATTATATGAGCATACTTCATGCTTATTTTGGGAAACCTTAGGAGTAACAAATGTAATTAGTACCCCAGTGACTATTACGTATGAATCCAAATGGTAATGTTGTGTTTTGGGACAGGGCTTTGTAACTGGTGGCAAGGACGGAGTGGTGGAACTGTGGGATGACGTATTTGAAAGATGCCTAAAAACATATCCCATCAAAAGAGCGGCCCTTTCTCCTGCTTCAAAAGGTAATGTATGCCTTATCACTCCAGCAACTATGTATGTTGCTAGTATGTATGGGGTGCAAAACATACGTGCATCATGTACACAGTCATATCAGAGGCCAGATTCCATAAGATGATCTTTCTGCAAAAAAAGAGAGTTGTCAGCAGCCACCTTTGTACATTATGGTCCATATGGTGAGGTTTGACAGCTTCCAATGTGAACGTGACGTAGGCAGACATTACATCAGTGTTTGATTTTATAGCAGCAACTAATGCCAACAGTGCTTGGTACGGAACATAAAGGGGAGTTACAGACAATTTATATGAGGTAGCAGGAGCCCTGTTCGCTAGCTTACAATCTAGACAAACAGAATATACCTATAGCAATGGAGGACAGCAAGTTATTGTGGCAACTTCCAAGGGCTGCCTTATTGTTAGAGCAGGGGTGGGGAACCTACGGCCCTCCAGATGTTGCAGGACTACATTTCCCATACTCCTCTGTCAGCCTCTTAGCTGAAAGAGCATTATGGGAGATGTAGTAGCTGGTGGGCCGCAGGTTGCCTACCCCTGTGCATAGAAATGTAATAGAAGGGGCGTAGCTAGCCGTTGAAGGGAGCAGACGCAGTGTTGCAGAGCTCTGCACCATACAAGAACTTACGTTTGTTTTATACATGGCTAACCTGAATAAAAAGGTGACTACTAGACAGCCAGACGTCGGTGCAGCTATGGGACGCAACTCCAAGAAGCGGGAGAAGCAGAAACACGTTCCAAGTCCCGATATCTCGACCTTCCTGAGTAGGCCCCAAAAGCCTTTGCTGATTCCGCATGCGGCCCCACACGCTGAATACACAGAGGATTCTGACTCCTCAGTGGAGGACCCGATGAGTCTCACAGGGACTCCCTGGTACTTGAAGACACAATCCTGCAGTCTCGATGACGCTCCCTCAACTAAGGGAGATTTGAAAAAGCTGATCGGTGAACTGCAGAAGATCTGGAAACGAGATTTGGCGGGAGTCAGTGCTGACATCTCTTGGTTACAGACCAAGGTGACTGTGTTAGAGGCCTCAACAGGGTCTCCCTTCTGGACGCATAGCTAAGGCACTCGAATATTAGAATCAGAGGTGTGCTGGAGGCCGTAGGGCCCACGGCTCTCCGGCTGTTTGTTACAAAAATGAAAGCCTTTCTTAGGCCTGACTCCCAGAAGGATTTTAAGTATCAGCCGCAAGAGTGGACCCATTGAATTTGAAGGAGCGGAGATTCAGTTTTTCGATGATATCGCACCAGCCACTATGTTTTGGAGGCGCTCAATGCGCCCACTTACAAATCACCTGCGCAACGCTCCTGACAGTCTCCACAGAGGAGAAGATCCTCTCTATTGAAAGACCAGCAGACATTGATATTTTTCTCCACAATTTGGGACCCTTACTACACTCTTCCGAGATTAGCAACACGGATACCCTGACCCGGCAGCCAGGATTGCACAGGCATAGGATTTGAGTCTACATCCCTAACCACCACGTGCTGGACTTTCTGCTGGCGTATTTTTTGATGGTTACTTTTTATCACCCTTTTGCCTTTGGACTATCTCTGAGACTTTTATTGTAATTTAAGTTTTTATTGTGTTGATTTACCTGCGGCGGATACTCCAGTGAAGTTTTTATAAATGCTAACGGATGAATAATATTATAAGGTGTCTCCTATTTATGTTTGATTTCATAGGTCAGTTTTTGTAATGTGTAGTATTAATCTGGATTATGCATCACTACTTCTACTGAGGTCTTGATGTGTTTTTTACCGTATGTGTCTGGGATTCTCCAATTCCCGAATTTTAAGTGTATGCTTAATGGTTTATGATACGGTGTTATTGTGAAAAACCATAAATAGTGAGTCTGTGTAGTCTGCGGTATTTCACAAACTTACACGGCTTATTATGATTTTCTCTCTTAAGTTAATATGTATATTTGATTCATTACCATCATAAATTGAATAGAAACATAGAATGTGTCGGTAGATAAGAACCATTAGGTACATCCAGTCTGCCCAATTTTCTAAATACTATTATTAGTCCCCAGTTCCCTATCTTATATCTAGGATAGCCTTGTGCCTATCCCACGCATGCTTAAACTCCTTGACTGTGTTTACCTCTACCACTTCCGCTGGAATATTTTGTATTATTCTGCACATGCTTTGTTCGATACTTATCTGACGCAATAAAAAACTGTAATTCAAAAAAAAAAAATGAAATCTAATAGAAAGTGGTGAGTCAAAAGGCAGTTTTATATGATAAAATATTTATTTTTATATACCAATCAACACATGTCCTCATTTTAAAAAGTTACAATGAAAAAAACTGTCCCAATATGAATCACTAAGCCAGCAATCACCAAAGCAAAGGATACAAATCCAAATATTTCCCAAGAATACAAAGTGAGAGAAATCTTCCAAAGTGTGTGTGTTACAAAGTTCAGCAAAATATGTCCACGAATCCAGGAGTTCAAACCAAGAATGTCCATCTCATCTTGACGTACAAAAAAAAACCTTCCAGCTTAGCTGTTATTCTTTAGCCTGCAAAAACGTATCCAAAAAATGTATATACAGTGAAACTAACTGTTTAGTTAAATATTGTAACTTAGCAATTGCAGATAGTCACAAAAGTACAGCAACAGTATAATAATACTAGTAAGTATTTTTGAATGGATCTCACACTTAGAAATCATGGAGCCTATCACTCCTAGGACAAGAACAAAAAAGCTGTCACACCACTGCCCTTGAAAGAAGCCAGAGCACTACCGTATTTATATATATATATATATAAATAGATAGATAGATAGATAGATAGATAGATAGATAGATAGAGAGCCGTCGTTCCAGTATATAGTGTTATGGCATGTCTGGCTACCAGTAGCTACAAATAAATATATAAATGTGAATTGATTTAATGTTTGTGCATATTTTGACAGGTTTACTATTAGAAGACAATCCGTCTATTCGTGCTATCACTTTGGGACATGGGCACATACTGGTAGGGACCAAAAATGGAGAGGTGCTAGAAATAGACAAGAGCGGTCCTATTACTCTGCTGGTTCAGGTAAGACTTTCAACTTGTAACACATTCTGTTCCCAGAAAATCAATGTTCACATTGTCATGGACGCTTCATATAAAAATATCGAACTTTTAAAAAGGCTCCAAATAAAACATGATGCCATTTTAAAAATTGTTTGGTGTTATTACATAGCTGGTGACATATGCCAAGCCAGGGCTCAACAAATCCTAGGAAGCAGGTGCCCTGGTTTTGCTCTCCCGTCAGTGATTTTTGGGGGTATCCTCTGCCACCTTCCCATCCATTTTTAATTTTTAGTTTTTTTTACAACATGCAATCCCACAGTATTATAGGACCGCACGCAAGGGTGCAAGTGAGCGCTTCTCAAAAGTGCAGTGCAAGTAGGTGCTTTCTGCATCGGCACAGATAGCCTGCTCCACTGCCTCACGCACACCACTCTTCTGAGTATATGTGTGTGTTTACCATAAATGTTCAACATCCTAAAATTGTTATTGCAAGTCAGCTCAGGCTAATACAATATTACAGGTTAATCCCCAGACTGTTTATGTACGTATGGCATGTGCAAGTACATGGCAAAGTCATAGCATTTAATATATATATTGTGATAGCTAAATATATCATATATCGTAACCTCATGAAAGATAGGACACTGTACATACACAGCTAACTGGATGAGATAATCTCTAACCAATCATAATGAGAAAACAACACAATTTATATAGTGAGCACCACTAGCTCCCCAATAAAAAAAACTACCAATTCAGTTACCGCAAAAGGTTAATGACCACAACATCAGTTACTTTATCCAGTATGTACTATTTCAGCTCTATTCATTCTCATCATGACAGCGTCAATGATTTGTATTTGAGGAAACCTGCAATGGATTCCAGCATCTCCTGAGTTGCATGGTAGCAAGTATTGCATAGGTAATGTGTCCTCGGCCAATATCCTGAGTGCTGTTCTAATGTGACCACACCAGTGTACATCTCAGGAACAACAAGTAAAGTTGGGGAATATAACCTCAGAGACAGGCTGTGTGTAATGGGAGTTGCAGCATAACAGCCTCTAAGGTTCCCAAATAGTTTCGTCGCCAGTGTGGTGGATACCCAGATTTATAAATGTGGATGTCAATGATGTACCATGTTTAGATCTGTGTTATCACAGGCCTGGATGATACAGTTAGCCTCTTAAAAATCTAATTATTAACCATGGTTCCTGTTGGCAGGAACATCCCTGTTTGGAAGCAGCAGCCACTGCAATGTAATTATAGAGAATGTAACTGCATTACTCTGCACATTGATTGGATCGATGGAAGCATAGCTTGACTAATGCAGAAGAGGCAGAAAGCTTGAAATATGATTACAAAGTACAGGAAAGCCGTAAGAAATGTCTGGATTTTTTTTAACGATGAATTTGGGAAGGGGTGTGGCTTACTGAAGGTCCAGCATCTTACAATAGGGTGACCAGGCTTTCCGATTCAGGCACACCCTGCAGGATACTATTAATTGTAATGCAGCCATGTACAATATAGTCTCCCATCTCATCTGTTCTATTTTTAATGTGTTTTTTCAATATATTTTGTAGCCAGTACTCAGCCTCCTGATTTCTCCAGGGGTCAGTTAAGATATTTTTGCCTACCATGCCAGTTTTGAACACTTAGCTCATGCCCATAAGTAGGACCACCCTCTGAAATTTTAGGGCACCTTACACAATAACAGTTTTGTTGGTTGCCAGCCCTGTTTATTATCAATATCTAAAAATTATAAGCGCACGCAGAAGCCATAGTGCAGGATATTAATAAATGTGAAACATGTGCCTCGCCTCCAATAGGAGGTAATCACAAGAAATTAAGAATTTCAGGGCAAACAATAAATGAAATAGTAGAAGAGCCGTATAGTCGCCTGGTAGATGTAACATGCACCAAGTCCTCCTCAATCCAAACACTGCTTCCCCGCTTCCGTGTGTTGCACGCTAAGGGCGGAAGTGACGCATCGGGTGGATGTGTACTGGCAGACGGTGGCTCAAAGAGTTCCAGGACAAACTCCTACTCGTTTCTCAGCATAGCGTTGCTGCTTTGTCAGTGAGATGGCAGTGAATGATACGCATACTTCATTTATACACATCATCACAATCACCACAGTGAAATAATTAAAGAAGAAAGACAGGAACAGTGAAAAAGTACTGAGAAATGCAACTTTAGGAGAAGCAAAATAAATAAATAAAATGTTAAAAAAATATATACAAAGTTTGGGCCATGGCTACTAGCCCTGGCTTCCCCTAATTTTTGGTTGTACAGGAGGTTTTTATTTTATTTATAGGGCCAGCGGATGTCTGTTGGTCTGGTGTGGGGTGCAGAGTTATTTTTATTATTTCATTTGTTTTTTTTACAGGTTTAATTTAAATTCTCCTGTTCAGAATAGTACAAGATAGTAATGGTCGAAAAACCTATGGGTTTTATGGAAAAATATTCCTGAACTCTGAAATCGTTTCATATTGTGTAGCCGAATCCATTTCAGAATGGATCAGTGCATATTGTGTAAACCCTATAGAGTGTCTGAGTGAAGAGCTCTACTATGTACCAAAGTGGTTAAAAGGTTGTTGAGTTGAAGGTCGTATTACTGTCTCTGTTATTGAAGTCCAGAGTAGGATACAGTTCAAATGTTAATGTTAAATCTCTTCTAAACAGGGACATATGGAAGGAGAAGTCTGGGGTTTGGCTACTCACCCTCTGCTGCCTTTATGTGCCACAGTAAGTGATGATAAAACTCTTCGGATCTGGGAGCTCTCTTCCCATCACCGCATGCTGGCTGTGCGCAAACTCAGAAAGGGTGAGTCTCCGGTGAGTGGGAACATATCATGAGTGTGTGACATTGGTTATAACTGTGTCAGAAGGAGAAGGCATTGTAAAAGGAAGAAAACTGAAAAGTGCAGTATCTCTATACATAGTGCAATTGAAAATAATGTACCTTACTCGTTATGTATACTTGTGTGCGTTATTGGCACTAGATTGTTTAGATATTAAGTTTGTACCAAAATGGCTACCGCCTAGCCAAAAGCATAATAATTATTAAAATTAGGCTGGCTTTTTTTTTTTTAGAAGAGGAAACAACCTTACACATCATACCTTACTACATCTCCAAAACTGCATCTAACATCCAGTTTCCTTTAGCGCCTCTTGCTAGTCTGAAAATGGTTTCTTCTTACGATATGCTGTGAGGAAGTTATCTTTTCTGTTTAACATTTTACCACAGACATAATCTGATGTATTTAGTTATGTCTGTATTGGGAAATAAGTCTTGATAAAATAATCGTAATTATAACATAAATCATGGTTTTAATTTCCACATTCACTGGCTAGTGTGTTTATATATTTTTTTCCATTGATTTTATTTTTGTTATTGACAAGTCAAAGGTCGAAAAGTAGCTTAGTATACAGTGTGCACCACAGTACTATGGATAATAATGATTGAATTGTTATGGGGTTTTTTCAGGTGGGCGATGCTGTGCCTTTTCTCCAGATGGTAAAGCCGTAGCAGTAGGCCTCAATGATGGCAGCTTTATGGTGGTGAATGCGGATACTCTTGAAGATATGGTATTTTTTCATCACCGGAAGGAAATGATAGCAGACATTAAATTTTCACCAGGTACTGCAGTGCTTAGCATCAGGTGTAGTGCGCATGCAAGGTAGCAATGTCACTCAAATTGGTAGCGGTACTGTTCTTGTGTAGAAAGCATTCTCTTGTGTCCTAGACACTGGAGAATGGAATTGGTGACCGCAGGATTGCAGTCCCGAATACTGCTGCCCTGCCGTGCTATACCTTTGTTCCAAAAAGCAGGACTGAGGTAGAACTCAGCGGGATAGAGTTAAAAAATCTGGACTATCTCACATAAATGGGGACAGTTAGGAAACATGCTTCTTTGCTCTGACTTCTGGGAGATATATGGTGCAGTGAAAAGGGTTGTGGGGGTAATCTGGCTCTTTTGTAAGAAATGTGGGGGCAATCGGTTGTAGTGGAAAGGTTATGTGAGGATGGGGTGCAACCTGTCGAGGAAGGTGTGTGATAAGGGAGGGTTGGGGTCACATGAGTTTAGTCAGGTCTAGGGCAACACAAAACCTAAATTCACCACTGTCATGTGGTCTTATCGTAATTGAACTCATGAACTGGCTGAGTTCCACAGATGACAAGATTTAGCATTTTATTCTAAGTATATAACTAATAGGCTCTCTCAGTCACAATGATTGATTATTCAACTATATTAGATGCAAATGTTATTAGTTAAACCCATCTAATCAGAAAATCACTGAACTCCGCATCAATTCTACATTACAGTTTGGACAAGGTGACCTTTTAAATGACAGTCCACATTTAGTGTTATACAATCCCATGTTTTTTGTTTGGAGTTCAAAATTGGAACAACAAACTTAACCCACTAATACCTGAACACCGCATTTAAAAAAACAGAATTATATGGAAAAAAAATGATAGTTGCTAATTTCCCCACTTACTTTACAGAAGCTGGAAAATATATGGCAGTGGCCTCTCATGACAACTTCGTAGATATTTATAATGTGCTAAGCAGCAAACGAGTTGGTATCTGCAAAGGTGCATCAAGTTATATCACCCACATTGACTGGGACTCCCGAGGTGAGAGTTATCTGTAATATGAGGAATAGAAAGGCAGGAAATATTGCTTTATGATTTATTTTTATTTTCTTATATTAAAGGGAAACTGCTGCAAGTTAATTCTGGTGCCAAAGAACAATTATTTTTTGAAGCTCCGAGAGGAAAACGATATGTTATTAAAGCTACAGAGGTATATTTTCATTACTAAACAATATTTCTTGCTGACAGAGAAAAAGTGCTGGCAAAGATGCTATACTGTGTGGTCTTTTTTTAAGTAACCCAGATGCCTGTTTAAGGGTATATGACCTACAACTGATAGTTCATTTGTATAGGCACATTGTCCACGCTCATAATTCTAGGGTTAGTGACTTTTGGCCAGCACAGTAACTAGTATGAATGACATGTACTCAGGAAGCGGTCAAAGGTCAAATATATTAATGAATATATAATGCTAGAAAAATAGTAGGGATCGACCGATATTGATTTTTTAGAGCCGATACCGATACCGATAACCTGTGAACTTTCAGGCCGATAGCCGATAACTTATACCGATATTTCGTGCATTTAAATTTTTTGGGAAAAAAAACAATTTCTACACAAATCTGCTGTTAAATGAACATGTTTATTGTTAACGTTTAGCTTTTTTTTGTAAATCTTTTTCATTGCTAAATAAAAATAAATAATGCAGCAAAACAATGGTGATATGGTCAAATACAACAAATTGGACCACTTTTTTTTTTTTTTTTTTAAATAAATATCAGTCAAAAGGTAACAAGAACAACAATGTTCAATTGCACATAGTCCATACTTAGATTAAATCTTAGTAAAATGAGCAGCAATGACATAGGCAATTATATCAAAGGGACACTACAGTAAATATAAGCAAGGCATCAAAACAGCTTAATTAACCCCTTAGTGACAAGACATTTTCACCTTGACTTTCCCTTGGTGACAATGGCTGTTTTGACATTTCTAGGGTGTTTGTGTTTAGCTGTAATTTTTTGCTTTCTCACATACAGTACCCACACAAATTATATGTTGTTTTTATCGTCATAAGAAGGGCTTTCATTAGATACCATTATGTTCATCATATCTTATAATTTACTACATAAAAAATCATAAAATATGATGAAAAATTTAAAAAAACCCACTTTTTCTAACTTTGACCTAAAATATAATTTACACAAATAAAATCATTAAAAAAGACCCCGGCTAAATAGTTTCTAAATGTTGTCCCGAGTTCAAAAATATGCATGTTTCCATATTTTTCGGTATTTTTTTGCGAGTTATGGGGCAAAAACCAAAAATAGTGTTTTTTGGTTTTTTCCTATATTGATCTTTTGACCCCAACCCGAACCCAAAATTTAACCCTAACACTAAATTTAACCCCAACTCTAATCCTTATTATATCCCTTAATATTTTTTAACTTTAATTTAATTTTAACCGTATCCCTTATGCTAAAAAATATTTAATTTTAACCCTATAGGCTAATATAGCTAAATAACCTATTTTTATTTAATTAAATATGTATTTTAATTATTTTCCATTGCAATGCTACTAAACTACCACTAGGGGTAGTCAAGTAGCATATTCAGAGCGACGGAAGTGAAGTTACTTTCACTTCCGAAGCTCAGACCGGCAGAGGACTTAGCCATATTGACGGAGCAGCAGGGTCCCAAAATAGAAATATCGGTGCTGGCTATTGCCTCGATGTCGAGGCAATAGACCAGCACTGTTAAAGCGGTTTTCGCGATCGTTGATCGCGAAAACTGCTTCATTCAAATATTATCGGCATTATCGGTAAAGTTAGATGCCGATACCGATAGTTTAGGAAAACTATCGGAGTGTACCATTTATGCACTTTGCACTATTATATCATTGCACTGATATACTACACTATTATTGTTTTTGTTTTTTTCCCTTTGCATAATATTTGAGCATTTCGTCTCATAGAAAAGGGTAATGCTCTTTTTTTCTAGTGTTGGTCACTAGCGCACATGTTCACTTTATTGTATTAGTTAGTCTAAGCTGTTTACACATGAGGTATTAATGTTTACATCCCTTAATTCAAATGTTTGTCTACAGATGGAGAGGATAGAGTGGCACACGTGGACATGTGTTCTTGGCCCCACATGTGAAGGAATCTGGCCTGCACACAGTGATGTGACTGACGTCAATGCAGCCTCTCTCACCAAAGACAGAAGAGCTTTAGCCACAGGAGATGATTTTGGATTTGTGAAACTCTTTTCATATCCAGTAAAGGTTAGAGATAATGAACAGTTTTATTCTATCGTGCCAGTCAGTGATACAAGAGAGTTATACCTCTGTAATACCCGAGACATGACTACAAAATGGGATCATTTTATCCCATAACATATACAGCATGTCTTGTGCTGTAGACATTTCATAACTTTCTTATCCTATTACTATAGAAAACATGTCTTACAGAGATATCAGGATCTACACAATATTTGTTTCAGAGTACATCAGGGTCATATCAGAAGCTGAATTTTGAGCTACACAATATGCTCCGATGTGACCCCCAAATAGCCTCGCAATTTGAAATCCAAAGCAGACTGAAATACACCGAACTTAAAATAGCCTCTATCATCCCCATAAACTTATATGGGATGATAGAGGCTGATTTCAGGAGGTATCCGAATTTCTTGCGAAATGGAGAAAAAAAGAATTACCCCCAGTGGGTCCCCTAAAAAAAATACATGAGCTGAAAGGGCACGTAGACCTAACCCTCTATAAGAAATGGGGCTCTGAGCCACCAAAATGGATCCTAGCCCCCATTACACATAAGGGGGGACCAGGGCAAATAGCCCTGACCTCCCCTGCTTTTAGATACGGGGCTGGGAGCTGGGAAAGTGCTGCCAGCCCCTCAATGTAAAATACATTGAGGGGCCAAGGCTTTTTTTTTTTTTTTTTTTTAAATATGGATAACTGTGAAGTACATATATATTGAGCAGTTATCTTCCTGTCTATTTTTTTTTTTTTATAATTGGGGGAAAGATATTGGAGTCTGTTCACAAAACAAAGTGCTATTGCAAAGATTAGGCTAAAATATCTGTGTTTGATGAATTTGCCAGTCGGAGAATGCCAACTCATTTTTTTTTATTGTTGCAGTTCCCTTGTCAATTCACCTCAGTTCAGTGAATAGGCCTCTTAATTATTGCAGTGAACTGACAACGGAACAATCTGAATTTTGCTATTCCCAAGTCCAGTGCAGTTTAATAGACCCCTGCAAAGTGGCTAGCCAAGGGATAGCCAAGGAAGAATTTATATAAATAATTTATTTGGACACATTTGCAGGGCCCAACAGACCAATTCAGGATCCAGAGAGAAAGTGTTTCCATAGACGTCTATGTACAGCAATCCAAAAGGTTAGGGCCTAAAAGTAGGGATTTTAGGAGCCATGGCCTCCTGCCTCCTGGAATTTGATAAGATTCGTTTTAAGGTTCAAAAGCATAGGAGGGTCTTTTCTTCTCTGTTTAAGGTTTTCTAAGTAGGAAATGTTGGTATATGTTGCAGGGTCGTGATGCTAGGTTTAAGAAGTATGTTGGTCATAGTGCACATGTGACTAATGTCCGATGGCTGTATGATGACTCCACTCTACTGACCGTGGGTGGGGCAGATACAGCTTTGATGATTTGGACAAGAGAAGCTTTTGGCAATTTGGAGAATAAAGCTGTGGACAGTGAAGAGTCAGACACAGATGCTGAAGAAGATGGCGGTAAGTAGAGAGATGTTCTATACATAGAAAATAGTGCATGTGTATACATACATGTATATTTAATACATATTTCTTTTCACCATTCCTTTTTGTATTTGAATGTGGAGCTAAAAACGCTTAAAGGAACATTCATGTTGCTTCTGTTTCAGAGTTCATTTAAGGCAACTGATAACATAGATAAGAAACAGGTGCTTGTTCCTGTTAAACACATCCTTTAATGTACAGTGCTGGTACAAACCGGACCCCTACTGCACTATACATGTGTCACTATGGAGCTTGAACATAAGCAGCATAATCAGAGAATACCCTCCCCGTATATATAATCCTTTCCTTAATTAATTAAAATAATGCACACTTGCAAGTGTTAATTTGGATATAATAGAAATATAAAGCAAAATGCTTTACCCTTGGAAAAATATATACAAAAGATAAAAACATATTCATGAATTGAATGCAAATCCCGATGGTAGTATCTATCCTACTCATATCTCCACCTACTTTAAAATACAATACTTATCCCACGGGGGGATTTCGCATTAATGGTCAAAAAGAATGATCTGTATGTCCCTTGGGGAGACTACTGGAAACCAAGGGGACACGTAAAGCGTTATGGTATGGTATCCTCAGTTATGTGAACACAAGATGGCCTTTGGTGTAAAGCTTTACGGTGTATCAGCAGGATAAGACAAAGTCTTCAGATATGAGGAACCCATTTAGCTGATTGACTAGCCTTGGGGGCTTCCATTTGTATCTTCTTCCTTTATGTTTCCTCCTTGGTAAATCTGTTTTGTTTACTCTTCGAAGAGTGGCTGCTACAAAACAAGTTTTGTTTCTGGCAGCTGTTATAAGACACCCTGGGGAGACCTCTTTTGTCCGTATAAACTAAATTATCCCTCATCCCATTCTATAATGCAGAGTTTCCCTTTAATATGGAGGACTGTATGTAATGCAGTGACTTACATTAGGGTCCTGGATATTATTCGTTTCATGAGGATATACCATAGAATCTGTGGCCTTTCAGCAAGGACAAGCAGACAAGTAACGACCCTAGAAAGACTTGTGAGTAACGACCCTAGAAAGCCTTATGTGAGAAGCTTATGTGAGCTATGCTGTCACTATGCTGTTTTTATTTCTCTACATACTCTGCTACAAAGGACGCAGTTTACTTAAAAGGAAAAGGATCTGCGGCACCTAAGATAATAATAAGTGGGGGCCTGGTATATTTCTAGTTCATATCCATTCAGAACACAACTACAGTATATAACGAAGATCCAAAACTCACCTTCAGTTATCGAGATTTAAAAATATACATAAGCAGCCTACATAAATCATACACATAATGCACCTACTCCAGTATCCCAACTTACTGCACAGAGTTCAGCCCTTAGACATCCAGACATCCCATGGATGCTATTTCATTTCATTGAATTCACTCACCCAGAATTCAAATACTATTAAACTCACATAGTTATAACGGAACTGACTGTGTGACTATGTAGATCACCTGCATCACAATAATGGTATTAAGGAACTCCCCTACAACAACTGACATCTAGAAATACAGCCTGTCTTCTGAACTTCAGAAAGTAACATATGAGTTTCAATAGAAAAAAAGAGGATAAAGGGAGCACAATGTAATAGATCTTATATGAGTATGACCATATATATCTGCACTTATATATGGATTATATAAGGTCATATAAGATCTACTACATTGTGCTCCCTTTATCCCCTTTTTTCTGTGTATTATTTTAGTGGGAATAGAGGTCTGTTCCCACATACTGGTTGAGCAGCAGCTTATTTTTTATATATATACACTCATATTTGTCTCATTTCGCTCCGCTTATCCCTATTTTTCTCTATGAGTTTCAATAACCTGAGGCTATAGAAAAGCCAAAATGAAACTTTTTACGACACAAACTCAGAACCAGTGGTAGACCCCAACACTGCTCATGGTGGTCATTTAATGGGGTCTGTGAAGGACAAGTTAATGATGTTCTATTGACCGTCACAGACCTTGCCATGGACACTTTGAACAGAAACAGAAAAGCAGATATATGTTGTGAATGTTTAGTAACTAATAAGTGAGGAATCAATAATGACTGTCATCCCAAGTATTTTCTATACGAATGCAGCACACAGTGTGGCATGTACTAACACACATCAGTTGAAATGGTGAAGAAAATTATATATTGTGTACAACAAGTTAACACCTTTTGATTAGTGTCGGTCTTGTAACTTTTAGCCATTTGTTTTAAGGTTCTGACAACATTTTTTGGATTTCCTTTTAGGTTATGACAGTGATGTAGCAAGAGAGAAAGCTATTGATTACACCACTAAAATCTACGCAGTGAGCATTAGAGAGATGGAAGGAACCAAACCCCATCAGCAGCTAAAGGAAGCATCCGTGGAGGAAAGGTACATTATGCAAACATATTTGTGTTCATTATATGTGAATAGACGTGCAGTGTGTATGCTGTGTTGATCTCAGGTTTTGTAACAAATGCTTTTAGCCAACTGAGAGTTTCCTAAAGTGTTTTTCCCAGCGTAGTCTACATAAATACAGTTTTACTCTGTAGCATGATGATCAGGAGTAAAATTAACAGATAGCTTTGTCTGTTCATTAATCACGCCCATGATGTTTAGGATTGTGCTTGTAAGCAAGTAAAAGAGATTTCCAAGGAGCACTCATAATACTATTATATTGTCAGTATCAAGCCATGGATGAATTAAATCCTCAAACGGATGCTTACAAAATATTCTTCCAACATTTAGTTTCCCCTGCTTATCTTTTATTAGCTGCAATCCCTTATATTAAAGCTGTAGTTGTCATTTTTTTCGGATCACTTCTGCATCTTGTGCCAAACAAATCAATGAGCCGTTACAATGCTTCTACTTTTAATATGTAAGCAATTATAGTATGAGCAAGGTGTACTAACAACTATCTTAGACCTTGGACAAAACAAAAACCAACAAAGTCCACTTTGTTTCCACTTGACGTGACAATTTGGCATATCTGGTGGTCCTGTACTCTAGGGGGGTCTATTCACTGAAATGTGAGGGGAGATACACATTTCCCATGTATTGTGCAGGGAGAAACGTTTTGAGCTTCTCCTAATAGAAGATCTCCGCTGGTTACATCTTTAAAAAGAAACTATCTTTTTTTATTAGCAATGCATTATGCAGGGCCGACTCTGCTCTTCTTGCTTGAGAGTCTCACCAGGATTGTCCCCGCACAATGCATAGTTTAGTGGGTAAGATGTTAATTTTTGTGAATTTAACCTAATGCCAGAGATAATTCTGTGGTGATATCATCAATATACCTTCCTCTGGAGTTCCACTGATCATATTCGCATGTACTTGAAACTGTTTCTTACATATTCAGCCATGTTCTTGAAGGCTTGGAGATGAATTAGTGGTAGGTCTATCCTTCTACCAGATGATTGCTACTCTGTTCTCTTCATCAGCCTGTAAACAGCACACCTTTCACATTTCATGCCAGTATCCCATTGCATAGGAAGCTGATCATCCCAAACTAGATCCAAAATCATTACAATCCTTTGATATTTAATAGTCAGGTCTACAAATGGGAATTTGTGTTTTACAGTGAAAGTTCAATGTAGTTATTTCAATTAAAAAAAAGAAAATCAGAAGAAAATATGTGCACTCCTTTCTTCTGTCTCCCTCTATATCTTGTCTTTTTCTCTCTTTTTCTGTCTTCTCCCCCTCTATTTCTCTGTCCTTTCTATGGGCATTAGGTTCAGATATCAATGTAACCTGCCAAAATCAGGTGATAATTTTGGTGTTTGCGAGTATTTTGACCCCTGCTCATCTTTAATCTCTATGATCATGCACTTTCTGAAAAGGTAAGTATTCTGCATGGATTCACACTTGTGAATTGAATGCTTCCTTGCACGCAGCATCAGGGGAGATGCAACGCTTTGGATCGTAGAATGCAATATGTCTGCAAGATGTTGCATTTACCATGCATTAACCATCATCCCCTACAGCTAACCACCAGCTGCTCCTCTATTTATGTTGATTTCCTGGGGGTATTTTCCTTTATGGCAGTTCATGTTCAGCTCTTTCACGGACTGATCATGTTGTGAAGGAAAGGCAAGCTCTGGTAATCCAGCTGTTGTGGCCTATGAAAATGCTGATGTTGATCCAGTAGTAAGGCCTGTAATGGAACACTACTGGAGAGCATCATTACATTTCTGAGTCACATTAGCTGTAATGCCTGCTGAGGGCTGTGTATGTATACTAGGATCTATTTTACAAAGTTATCTAGGTGGTGTCATCGGTCTCACAAAACTAATTATTGTTGCTTAATCCAGAAGTGGTTAATTCCAGAAAGATATTAGGGTATAACAGAAGCTTAAGAACAAAAAAGTTCCTCTCTATGAACAGCTGTATGTCACTCACCGCTCGTCGGCCCTGCAAACTTTAATTTCAAAATGGAGTTTTCCCAACTAAACACTCTTTGGTATATATCGGTAAAACAACCACACAATAATATTTGTTCATATACTTTCGTAGGTTCAGTGTGAAGGGCGCTCTAAACCTCACCCACTGCCATATAAATGGATAAACAATATTTGAAATAGAAATTGTGTGAGCATCAAGTAAGTCGCAACAAACGCTACACGATTTAATATGCTTTATTTTTCTGTGCACAGAAGCATCTGAGGGCCTTTTACTCGATTAGAGCCATTGAATTATACTGTAAATAAATTATAAATAAATCATTAGTTACTTTATACATTATCATGTTATGGACAAACTATATACCTGTTCAGTAGTTATCCACGAGAAGCCGGGCGCAGACACGGAGTGCAGGCCAAGTCCAAAGACAGGAAAATATAGGTAATTTACCATATGCAGAGGTGATCAGGCTCCTTTTTTTCCAGTCTCTGGGGGTCTCCTCTCCGGTCCTCAATGCGGCTTCCGTAGCAACACAACCCAAATGTCCCTGTTCGGGCGCCAACTGATTTGGATCAAAGCAAACTTTGCTTTATTGTCTATCTACTCCTTCCAAATTGATTCATTAATGCGCTCTCCCCTAGAAGTAATTCACACCGGAGACAAAGTTTCTGATCAGTGAAAAACAGAGTGGGAGATTCCTTTTAAAGCAGAAATACGTCATGTACAGAGTCACAGTTAAACATACAGTATACATTCAACAATTGGCTAATAGTTTAAGGGGTCTTATCTAAACCCACCCTACAGGATGTGACATCATCATTACAGAGTTCTCCCACCCACATTCCAGCTCCATCTTGGTTACACGATGGGAGGGGGAGTGAGTAGTTACTGAACAAAGAGGGGCTGCAAGGGAAACAGTTACTGTTACTTTAACAGTGATTCTCCATTTTGTTGCACATGGCACATAACTGCTAACTTACACAAAGGAAGTGGGGGAGGGGTTAATAACGGAAATGGAAATAGTTACTGAGCAAAATTATGACCAAGGATATTCTTTTAGGGAATGTGTGACAAATAAGACATAAACACAAGTGTATAATAGTAAAAGAGACATTTGTCCATAACAATCAGATGTATTCATCAAAAATGAGAAAAAGACATGTGAAGCAAACAAATGTTAAACCATGGCTACATTCTGAATGTAATATTATAAAATGCTGTATATATATGTATTACTAAATAAAATAATTATTATCTTATTTGCAAAGGATCTCAGCATGGAAAATGGCGCCATCTGTCTACATTTTAGTAAATATACAAGGTCTTTCAAAAAGCTGCAGAGATATTTTCATATGTATAATGTACCCAGCAGCTATAAATTAGCGGTTGTCACAGATAAATGAGCTGAACAAAAAATTAGGAACTGTTTACTGAGAAGTTGGACGAACAATGGTTTCTCTAAAAAAAGGATAGGGAACTGGGGGCTAATAAAAGTATTTAGAATATTGGGCAGACTAGATGGGCCGAATGGTTCTTATCTGTCGACACATTCTATGTTTCTATAGTCTAGTTTTACCACTTTTGTGTTGGTAACAATACAGGAACTTACAGGATCTGTTTCTAAATCACTTTATTGGCCTCAGATGCCAAATTAGTAGTTTAAAATCACTGTGCTTTGTCCTGGACTTTTAGGCATGTGACTAGTTCTCAAAATGTCCCTATATCAACAACGTTTTTAATATTATCCTTAGAGGCGGCCATTTTGTTTTTTTCTTATTTGTCAACAGAGGATGGCAAACAAACCTATATTCTTTTGTAATTGCAAAGCTTTGAAGTATCTGACAACGTTACCTATGAAACTTATCACTAATAGTTGGGTGATACACCCATTACAATGCTTACTGTAATTTCAGTTTGTTTCTATTGACTTTAAAAAAGGAAATTGTCAGTGTAGTTCAGTGAATGGCTCTGCCGGGAAGGGATTTATTTATTAACTTGTTATATATGTTTGATTACCTGCAGTAAAGTTATCTCTGTACAATAAAAGTCATGCTGCGGCCAGCATATCTTTGAGCACGAATAAGAGAATTTATTATATTTTTGGTTAAACATTAGTTGGTGTCGACATGTGACATAGTTGCAGGATTCACTAACTAACATTTTAATATGACATCATATTATGAGATATGCCGATATGATGTCATACCCAGTCTACACATTAAGCCCAGCATGGCGAGAGCAGAGCGAGCATTGCCATTGTATGTATACATTTATTTGCTCCTTTGACTACACTAACGTTAGCGGTGCATGGAATCTAAATACATCCCCAGATCTGTCCTTTTGGGATGATTTGTCGTCTGTGAACTTAGCAGTCCCGTTTAGCAGATGCAGGTTGTAGTTGTGCATTTGATTCAATTTATCACTTTTGTTAAACTCTTACGTGTTGTTCTCTGCTGATTGGTTTGTGTATTAAAAACAGTCTTTATTGCATGTTTCAATAGAAGAAATAAGGCAATGAAATATACAATGATATGCCAATGCAAAGTGTAAAACATTACACAGCATCAGATGAAGGGGTTTCCCATGTGTTTAAATGAAAATATATTTACTTGGACTTGAGTCCAGGAACATATTCACAGGCATCGGGACAGCATTTTTACTGCTAATTTAATTAATTTCATTTTCATCATTTTAATCTAAACCCATAGCAGTAAATATGTTTTCCTTATACTTCAAGTTTTTTCTTTTTGTTAACTGTGGTATTCAAGCGGATACATGTTTATCTTCAATGATGTTTCACAATGTATTATTCATACACCTTAATATATTTATTTACCCCTCATTTATAATCTATATACATCATTTAGAATATAAGGATGAATCACTGTGATTTAATCAGATAATACATTCACACAATTAATAATATCTTGGTGTTACGAGTAGAGTCTCTAAATGCTGACCAGAGTTCTCCTAAATTTCCAAGAGATAGACTTATTTATAACACAAAATATGTTGCTTTAAATATCTTAAATGTTTATTCGTTTGCATCATAATAAATACCTTAGCTAATCATATTTATATTTTAAAAATAAGGCCAGTCCGATGTAAATCTTCAGATTAACTCAACAAAACAGAAATAGATAAAAAAAAAAAGTCCTCCAGTAATTATACTTTAATGATTATCTTTGTAACATACCTCCCAACATATCAAATGGCCAAAGAGGGACATTTTTATATTTTTGTGGGAGAGGCTGAAGGTATGGCTATGGATCAGTCATTATTGGAATATTTTCAGTGACTGTATGGCCAATTGGTAACTTGATGTAATTTAATAAGTCATTTAGAATAAGAATGAAGTATTTGATTTACACTAATTAATATGAAAACACATTTATTGTGAGTTTTATTATTTTGGACCCCTTGCGTCACAGTTACACAATGAGCTCCCAGAAAACAAGGAAGTAAGACAGGGTGATTTGAGCACATCTTAGACCTGGAAGTGATGTCACAGTACAATGTCACTTCCAGGTAAGTTGAGCGCACACCTGTAGAAATGATAGCTATTATAAATTGGGCTTCTCCAAAAGATATTTAATTAACTCGCTTGAGGCACTTTTCGAAGCACCCAGTTTCCTATCGTTAAATCATTGTGCTGCAGTTATACTGATCTAATGAAAAAAAATCTGTAGGTTTTAGAGAGTAAAAACTCCGCATTTTGTGCACATATGAGTCACTATATGCATTGGAGCCAAAAACAACTTTTGTTCATATGTTGAAAATGAAAAATACTTCACTAGATAAATGAGAGTCAATGTGAAATGCCAAGCATGAGAAGATGGCCGACATAGGCCATAAAATCTGTTCACCACACACTCGCCTCACACAAGTACTGATTGTATCGTTTATACTATAATGCTGTTAATGTTTTCTTATAGAGTGCCTCCTTGTATTTGTGTTCATGAATATATGAGCAGAGATGTATCATCTCCTGCTTGGCCTGCTTGTGTGTGAATGGAAAGCTGTGTCATCTTGTGCATCATAGGAAGAAACGGTTAATATTTGTATTGTGTTTTAATTTGCTTTCCTTTGGAGGCAGGGAATTGTCAAGTAAGTATTGGACATTAATGTTTCATATAACACTTAGCCCTACATTATTATTACATGGACTCAGTACAAGCTTCCATTATTGTTAATGTTGTGTATGTGTTGACATTTTGTTTGTTGAACTCCATTTTGTTATAACTGTTATATTAGTGTAATGTATAATACCATGAATCAACACAGTAAAGGAAGAGAGTATATTTAAAAGAAGAAAAACTACCACAACTAGAGGACATAGTCTAAAATTAGAGGGGCAACGATTTAAAAGTAATATCAGGAAGTATTACTTTACTGACAGGGTAGTGGATGTATGGAATAGCCTTCCAGCAGAAGTGGTAGAGGTAAACACAGTCAAGGATTTTAAGCATGCGTGGGATAGACACAAGGCTATCCTAGCTATAAGACCGGGAACTGGGGACTAATAAAAGTATTCTGAAAAATTGGGCAGACTAGATGGACCGAATGGTTCTTATCTGCCGACACATTCTATGTATAACATAGTACTCTCTCTATGATTAATGCCCTATGAGTTTACATCTTGCCCTGTAAATAGGCAGCATAACAGTCTCATACTCTACTTTGCTGTATATTACGGATACTATAGTAATCCAATTTAATTACATACTGCTGTCACTGGGTGAATAACTTATTGATCACTTATCAAACAGTATCACTAGACTGTGGCACATTGCCCAGCATACTGTGCCAGTAAGATGTGTCCATAAACCACATTGTTATATTATTAGAAATCACAGTAACTGTGCCCATGTGCATGATTTCCCTCTTATATTGTTATATGGTAAATAAACATCTCAAACCAACTCAAAGTAAATTGATTATCTGATCAGAAACGCAGCAGTTAAGGACTGCTACATCTGTATGAGAGGTGCCCATGTAATACCATTAGAAATCTAAGACTGTTGATGTGACTTATGAACACACACCAGTGTTAAAGCAGATTCATCGGCACGGTTTGAATAGTCAGGACACAGGTTATTTGATGTATTTGTCTGTAGCGCTAATGAATATATCCCGGTGCAAATGTGATCTCTTAGGTAACAAGTAATAACATGGAAGATTTGTAAGAATAACATAGTAAATTCAGTTTAATTACCTGTAATCACAATAACAATTCATTTCTGGTGCTTTTTATGGTACACACATTAGCTCTGTGAATGTTTGTAGGGAGAAACACATCTGTGCATTGTGGAGCTTTGTCCTCTTTTAGGTGTTAAGTGATATGTGTTAATATATTTATATTCTAAATAGTAAATCTGATTTTTTTTCAACTCATTTGTCAGTTCACCACAGTCTACACTGTTTAGACCCCATATTACTTTGTTTCATGTGTTATCTTGTCTTAGTTTCATTTATATTGTTTTATTTATTTTATAACTAAAGATAAAACATTGGAGAGGGAGTATTTATAAAACTAATATGAGTAGGTATATTGAAGTTCAGCGGCTGTAGGTTACAACTACCATTATACCTCAGACAAATGTCTGGTCTAACATTGAGGAATGTGTCCACAACACCTAGACAGATATTAGGGTTTAGGTGTAAATGTCTGCTGGTTACATGTTTGGGCTGAATACACTCCAATCTATGGAATTTCTTGAAGAAATGAATGGTCGCAGATGTTTTCCATTAAACAAACCCAGATAGGCAGCACGCAGGAGTCAGGAGGTGCTGAGCAGCACCCCACCAGGTCCTCCAAATAAGGACGATACTACTAACCAAGTGCCACCCCAGTGTGATGAGTTGTTAATTCACCACTTTTCACTATTTAGTGAACAGCCCCCAAATACTTTATACAAAATCTTAATGTCAGTAAATAAGTTGTGTTGTCTTAGTGTTTTCCTTGCTCCTCTGGGTTTGTTGAAATACAGAATATGCTCGGCTAATACTTCCATCAGTATTGCTCTGACATAGTGTGAGTCATTTCTCCCTCAGACTGGTACATTTCTATACATACCCTGCGATTGCTGGCATGCGTTCGTACAGCATATCAGAGATCATCCAACCTTTGCCTGTGCATGAAATGCATGGTCAGATTTTATCTGCAAAACTTTACTAAGTTTTTCACTTGGCTTCATTTGCTGCTTACAAGGGGATCAAGGTAATTTTAAATATTGTGATAAGTGTTGTTACATAGATTTGTGACATCTTAAATCACATTAATATGCCCTCATCCTTAGAATAGCTTTAATGCAGATACAAAGTAATAGGTAGAATTCAATGTCTTAAAAGAGTTGTCTGATCTCACTAGTTTCCATGGCTAAGTATTTAATCCCTGGGGGAGCCTGTTGTAGCGAGACCCCTCCCACATTTTTGTTACCCCGCCCATGTCCCTCATTATTTTACAGGTATACTCCTAGTTACCCCTATGTCCTTCAACACTTAAATTGTTCCCTTCTTATTAATATCCATCACTCCCCCTGACGTTGTCAATGTAGGAGTGGGGAGGGAGGAACTTGTGGGTTATCCCAAGATTGTATATGTTAAATATAGAATTATCGCTATTTTATGCTTTTTCTCAGACAAGCATTTCATTTAAAACGTTTTGTCTTCCTCTAGTATTGATTTATACTTGAGATGCCTTGTCTTAAAGGGAGTGTATCACTTAAGCATTGTTGTTACTGTGAATGTAGAGAACAAAAAATGAATAAAAATGGTCGATACATTGTGTTAGCAGAGTCTGCGGTGTATGACATCACCTGTGGCTTGTTACGCAAATTACACATTTCCCATTGAATAATTATTAATTTGGATATATTAAGCCACAGGTGATGTAATAAACAGGAGACTCCACAGACTCATTTAAAACACATTTTCCTCCTAATTCGGCCATTTTCTTGCAATTTTGCTAATACAATGTATAGATCACTTTCAATATTTTGTATTCTCTACATGCACAGTAAAAACAATATTCAGGTGCCACTGTCTCTTTAAATTTGGATGCTGACCAATCAAATATTCTCACTAAACACCTGAATCCTTTGTCTGTAGCTTACACTTAGCTTTGTTATTAAATATTAGTTGTTTACTAGTAAGCTTTCAGCAGGTCATTAATTTAGTTAAAGTTAATACTGTGCTATTTAAAGAACATTGTAAGTCTGGGATAAAGTAATCAACACAATAAAATCAGTTCAGCATCCCTTTCATACTATGCAAATAATAACTCAGCCAATGAACACAATACTTCAAATACTGCAAATCCTGTGTTACTCCATGAGTTTGATTGCACATTGATTCCTACTGTGAAAGTAGACAAACTATAGTTCTAATAGGTGTTGCTAAATTGAGAACTCTTAATACAACAGAAGCACATTGTCTACCCTTTTAGTGCCCTCAGAACCTACTAAAAGGGTTCTATGAAGTTACAGAAAAATATCGTTAACGCATTTTATTTTCTGAGTACATATTTGTTTATCCTTGTAGGCCATCAGTTAGCAGAGCTGCTCCTCAACCAGAAAAGCTACAGAAAAATAACATCACTAAAAAGAAGAAGGTGGTTGAGGTAAGTGACAGTGATATGATTATAGATCCTTAGCTTACATTGAGTTTGTTATGGTCAGAGACAGGCTCCAGCTCTCAAAGTCCATTTGAGAAGATTGACCAACCAATCACTGCATGAGATGGAAAGTGCCATGTTTCCGGTGTCTGCCTCCCTTATGTGCCTCATGTCCCCCACTCCCTCAGACTGTAAGCTTGCGAGCAGGGCTCTCTGCCTCATGTATCAGTGTTTTCCTGTTCGTCTAATTTGGTATGTAATCCCCCTCTATGCTCTGTACCTAGCGCTATGTTGGTGCTTTATAAATACATGTTAATGTAATGCAGCATGTCTTAACATAAATCAGTTTGAAGTAAATTCAAATATTTTTACTTATTCAAGTTACAGTAATGTAAATATGTGTTCCTGTGGTGGACACCATCTTGGAATTTCATTACAGATTTTAAACCCTGAATTCTTATATAGAGTTACTGTTTAGAAACCTCTGAATCAGCCTGTGGCACCTGCAAACAAAGAGAAGTAACATTTACCTCCAGCGTCTCATGGTGCTGATAGAATGAAACAAACCGTAACTTGTAACGTGAAAACGTATTCTTCCATAATAATCTGATGTGCTGACATGCCTGCGCTGAAACACATTTTCTTGCTTTTACAGGAGCTGTCCCTGGACCATGTGTTTGGATATAGGGGGTTTGATTGCCGTGATAACCTCCATTATATAAATGATGGCACTGATATTGTTTTCCACACCGCCGCTGCTGGCATTGTACAGAATCTTTCAACAGGTAGACATGTGTCAATTAAGATCCCTTGAACACCTGTGGGCTATTCACTAAAAGGTGAATAGCAGGTGAGTTGAGGTGCGATAAATATTTCATCTCACCAATTTAGCTCTACACTGAACAGGGAGGTGTGTTTCCCACACAAAATAAACTCACCAGGTTTGTCCCTGTACAATGTATAGAACTAGTGATATGGAATATTTATCCTAACTCACCCTTTAGTAATCCCCCCATTTATGTGTATATGTACTTGGATTGGTATCCATGCTGTACTAAGAGCTCCTCAAAGGCTGTAGCTCCTTTTGAGAAGGCTGGCTTCTAACTTCAATACGTGTTGGTCCATAGTCATTTTGGGCTTACAAGGTGACTCACAAGACTAGACATGCGCACTCAGCCAGTTTCATATACACTGAATTACTCAAACCCTGCCTGTTAATCTGAACTGCTGACTTGAAATGGCAGCCAAGTCTCCAAGAAAGCCAAAAATGCTTTATCTGAACAGAAAAAGGTAATCAGCTCTGTTAGCTACTGGCTTTACGTGTTTCTGTGTATAACCAAAGATCCATGAGATAATATTGTTTTTTTGTCTACACTTTTTTTAATAACCCAGCGTGCATTATTCATGAAAGGGGGAATTTTTCCAACCTTGTCACTTTGGCCTTAAGTTTGAAACTCCCTTGCCAATTCCCTGCAATTCCCTCTTTCTATGAATAAAGCCTATAATCAGTCAGATACAGTTATTCCTTTGTGGTTCACTTTCCATGTTTCAGATTTCCAGTCATACATACAATGTTTATCCTTTATGTAGGAAGCCAGAGTTTCTACCTGGAGCACACGGATGACATACTTTGTTTGACTGTGAATCAGCATCCTAAATATAAGAATGTGGTTGCGACTGGACAAATTGGTAAGACGATCCTTTTATTACGTAATAAAATAAGCAATCCCCCAAGAAGACTCGTTAGCATGAAACCTAAATTCCTGCAGCTGACTATTGGCACTACATAGAACCGGATTAATGGCATCTTAATGTATCATGATAATAATATATGCCACTACTTTTATAGAGAGCTACTCTGACCGGCACCATCTTCTGGGCCGTGCTGTGAGCAGATATTCTATCTTTCTAACCTGGTTTTATTCAACATGAGAGAGGTTCAGGTAAAGGTGAACATTATTGTTATATTTAAGCGAGCCCCTGAAATCAAGGTTGGAGAATCTTCTCACCTCTTAGTAAATTGATCTCATTAGAGAGGGAGATACTTTTTAAAGTGTGGTACCCACTGCAATTAACAGGGCTGCCATTAGAAATGATGGTCTGTCCTAACTCCGCCACTCCATTTCTCCTTTTTGTTATTGCCCCCACATCCCTTGCCATAGCATCACCTTGCACACCCAGAACATGCCCCGGCACCCACATTGAACAACCAAGACTTACTTTACCACCCCAGGACATGCCCCATCACCCACATTACACACCAAGGACTTAACCCAGCCAGCACCCACTTTTCATCCACAAGACATGCCCTAGCACATGCCCCATCACCCACATTGCACACCCAGGACTTACCCCAGGACATGCCCAATCACCCACATTACACACCCCGGACATGCCCCATCACCCACATTAGCCACCCGGGACTTAACCTAGCGCCCCAGAACATGCCCCATCACCCACATTGCACACCCAGGACTTTCCCCAGCACCCAATGACATACCTCATTACCCACATTGCACACCCACTACTAACCCCAGGAAATTCCCCATCACCACAGTGCACACCCAGGACATGTCCCAGTATCTAGACACCATTCTGCCGTTTGCCCCCAGAGAGGCTGGTAAGGGGACATCTTCTGATCCTTTGCTGGCCCCTGATGGGCAGCACTGGCAATTAATGCTGTTATTTTGATGATGAGGTTTTGAGACCCTGGATCCAGGAGTATACCGTATGATTTGTGTACCCCATATGGAGGTTTATTATAAAACCAATTACTGCACACTAACATTAACTTCCCTCATCACTATTACTTCACCTACATTTCTCACTGTCAATGTAGAAAAAAAGACAAATTAAAGTGCTATTGATTTGTATAGATCAAACATCTCCAAAAAGCTCCATACATATTCCCATTGTTTCACGCATAAGACATAACATTTCAAGAAATATATAAAACACACTGGGCTTAATTTTGCAGCAAAATAAATGCTCTCTTTCATTGTTTTTTTTTTGTTTTTTTGGGACAACTGTGCTCTTTTACATGACTAAATTGTCCTCCTTAAGTAATTTAATTATATACTACGCACTACATGTTGTAGCCTAGATATGTCTAGTTCTGTGATGACTTAAAGGAACATTGCACCTTGTTTAACCATTGCATCCTTGAAGGGTTAAACAAAACATGTCCCAATAATTTGAAGTAAACCTGACATGTATCTTAATAGATACACGCGGGTTTACTATCTGCTGTGTCTCACATGCGACACACAGCAGTTCCTGGTTACTCACCCCACTCTGACTGCGAAATGTGAGGGTCTCTCACTGCTAGCGCGGAGAGAAACCATCGTTTTTGCATGGGGTCAGCAGGGGGGGACCTAGCTGATCCCATGCAAAAATGAGGGTCTCACTCTGCGCTAGAAGAGAGAGCCGGTCGCTGACCAGATGGCTGTTCCTGTGGAACCATGGCAGCTGTCGGTCAGAGGATAGACTGGCGTGTACTATAAAAAAGTACACGCCAGTTCATCGTCACAATAGGAAGAACTAACATTTCACTTGTGCTTCTATATTAGAAGTACAAGTGGAAAATAATGTTTAGTGTCCCTTTAAGCACACTTATAGTTGTGGAGTTAGTGTTCCCATTATGTTAAGTCAGGATAATTGTTCAGCCAGTCTCATAGGAACAATGGTTCACAGTAACTCTAGCTCCAAAGGTTAACCCTTGCTAGTCGTGATAAAAAAAGACAAGAACGGAATTATTTTCCCTCCTTATCAATTTAATAGTGTAACTACAGAGAAGACACACAGTATTGTTGCGGCAGCTTTATTAAGCCCTGTGTCATTATATACTAAATAATAGGTCTCCTTTTTATTTTATTTTTCAAATCATATCCATACTTTTATCATTTCCTTTTTGTTTACCCCTAATGCTGACGCATTTTGCTCCAGCATTAGTAATATTACTTTAGTTGTTGTTTTGCCCTGACGCTTCCTCATTTGCCATTGCTCTCACAATACAGGTGAAATTCCAGAATATTCAGGTAAGGCCTACTCATAACTTCCATCTGTGTTACTACAGGTCTTATCTGGTTCAGTCATTACTGTCTCACACCGTATCTGTACTGAGTGCAGATAGACGTCAGCCATGTCCCTTTCCTTGTACAGCGACGTTCAAACTCCCATGTCTTCCGCATCACCTTTCATGAATCGCAAGATATTTGTTTATTTAGAGCCAGCTTGTAGTTTAGCTCCACATGGTAATATGTAGTTTCTGTATTAGTATGTATTCTGTGTAGTATCTGGGTTGTGTCATTGGTAAAATGTCGTCAGAGTTACAAATGTTTATTACTTTTTATTTTGTTTGTACATTTATATGCAATTTATTTGATCTAGGAGCCACGCCTTCTATTCATGTCTGGGATGCCATGAGTAAACAGACTCTCTCTATTCTGCGATGCTTTCATGCCAAAGGTGTTGGTTACATTAATTTTAGTGCCACTGGGAAGTTGCTGGTTTCAGTCGGGGTTGATCCGGAGCACACCATAACAGTGTGGAGGTGGCAGGAAGGTAATGAGCTGATTCTTCGAAAGTTTTCAGGTTTAAACCTAACTACAGCTTGACTCTACAGTAAAAGAAAGGAACAACTATCTCTTTAAGAATACAGGCAATAGTAGACTGTTAAGTAGGCCCACAAAAATGCTGGTAAGTCTAGTCCACTCACAAACTGGTAGTGTAAGACTTGTCTAGGCCTGAGTCTTCTAAACCATTAGACAGTTTATAGAGGGTGGAAAACATTTAACTTTTCATTTTCCAGACCATGTCCATGCAGTGATTTTGCAACACACTGGGCCTGATTCAATGATGCAGAATATCACTTATTACTGGTTTTTAACTAAAATATTTCAATTGCAGTCTATAGGATTCAATGACATGAGATAAGTTAACTCGCGGCATTGAATATAGGTACAAAATAGCCTGCCTGTAACTATTTCCCAAAGCTAAGTTTGGCATTCCAGCTATAGTAACTATGTATAGCATACAGAAGGGGTTTACAAACTTTTCATTACGAGGTCCACATTGTACATTTTACACATTTTCGCGGATCAAAGAAAAAAACATTATTATGATTATTATGTTTATTATGATTAAAAACATTATTATGATTACCAGCACATAGGTTACATCCTTAATGTACTTAACTGAACCAAGATTATACTCACAAGACTTTACCCCAGCACCCAGATTTGCACTCACAGAACTTGCCCCAGCAACCAGGTTTGCACTCAGGTCTTTGCCAGGGCAACCAGGTTTGCACTCAGGACTTTGCCCCCAGCAACCCACTTGCATTCTAAGGACTGACCCCAGCACCCAAGACTTAATCCAGCACTCTGTCTTTCCTGCCCGCCACACACCATGCTGACTTTTCACTGAGCGCCGGATTGCCACATGAAGCCCGGCGCTCATATCTTTTAGAGTGGAGAGAGGGAGTGGAGCAAACAGTCAGTGCCGATGTCACTGGCAAGAGCTGGACAACATCTATATGAAAGTTATGACTTTTGTTTTCCACTGGACTGAACTTGCTAGGATGTTTTGACAGCGAGATGACACTTGATATGTTATACAATGCATACAGTGTGTTCTATTACAGGTGGAGTTGGTTCTGCCATTAGCAATTAAATGGTTTATCCTCATATAACTGGTTTTTATATGTTTACATCTAACAGGTGCCAAGGTTGCCAGTAAAGGAAGTCACGTGGAAAGAATATTTGTTGCACAGTTTCGTCCAGACTCAGACACACAGTTTGTATCTGTTGGAGTAAAGCACATTAAATTCTGGACAGTGGCTGGGAGCGCCTTGCTGTACAAGAAGGGAATTGTTGGATCTGTAGATAATGCCAAAATGCAAACCATGCTTTCCATTGCCTTCGGTGCTGTAAGTGATGTATTGGTCTGCTCACATCTCTCCATGTAACATGCATTTCTCTCTGTAACATGCCAGTTACATCTATAGAGCGGGTGATGTAAGGGCAGGAAACACACATTTTTCCAGTTCTGCTTTTATTAAAATGGAAGTCTGTAAATGTAAAACTAATGTTGCCTACACTTCATATGTTCGTTGGGAAACTATCTCAGAGCTTGGCAATGGGCACTGTCCATCTGTTACTGAACTACAATTCCCATAATACCAAGGGTACTGATGGAGCCAGTGATGGATTTGCAACATGGTACTTGTAGTTCAGCAGCAACTGGACTGCCACATACAGCCTAATTCAACCCTATCATGATAAATTGACCAGGAAGGTCTGGGTTTGGCAGCTGACTCTATGTCTCTTCTGGGTAGAAGGAGCATTGTTTCCCTTGCCCCCATTCTGCTGGCTTCCCCTTTTTACTGGTTTCCCCCTCATTTTCAGGACTGTCCACACATCCTACAACAGGGAACTTCCACTAATGTTCCCAGGTATAGGTTAATACATGGAGATTAGTAGTAACAGTAATACTTTATAATAACCATGTTCAGCACTAATTATATTATAGGAATGTGGTTTATTTTTAACCACAAAGTAACATATCTCTTTCTAATTGCAGAATAGCCTCACTTTCACCGGTGCCATAAATGGGGATGTATATGTCTGGAAAGATCACTTTCTAATCCGACTAGTGGCAAAAGCTCACACAGGACCAGTCTTCACAATGTATACAACGCTCCGAGATGGGCTCATTGTCACAGGGGGGAAAGAGAGACCGTAAGTACATCAATACGTTATACAATTTGGGATCCAGGTAGACTGCCCACTACTGTTTAAATTATTGTTGATTAACAATAGAACAGAGTAATTTGGTTGAAAAAAAGACCTTTAGACTTTTTTTTCAAAAAAGAGTTAGGCCCATCCTTAAGGTAGAGTTCCCTGTCTCACCTCATCCTCTGGGGCAAGTTCCCTCTCTCACCTCATCCTCTGGGGCAAGTTCCCTCTCTCACCTCATCCTCTGGGGCAAGTTCCCTCTCTCACCTCATCCCCTGGGGCAAGTTCCCTCTCTCACCTCATCCCCTGGGGCAAGTTCCCTCTCTCACCTCATCCTCTGGGGCAAGTCTCACCTCATCCCCTGGTGCAAGTTCCCTGTCTCACCTCATCCTCTGGGGCAAGTTCTCTGTCTCACCTCATCCTCTGGGTGCAAGTTCCCTGTCTCACCTCATCCTCTGGGGCAAGTTCTCTGTCTCACCTCATCCTCTGGGGGCAAGTTCCCTGTCTCACCTCATCCTCTGGGGCAAGTTCTCTGTCTCACCTCATCCTCTGGGGGCAAGTTCCCTCTCTCACCTCATCCACTGGGGCAAGTTCCCTCTCTCACCTCATACTCTGGGGCAAGTACCCTGTCTCACCTCATCCTCTGGGGCAAGTTCCCTGTCTCACCTCATCCTCTGGGGCAAGTTCCCTGTCTCACCTCATCCTCTGGGGCAAGTTCCCTGTCTCACCTCATCCTCTGGGGCATGTTCCCTGTCTCACCTCATCCTCTGGGGCATGTTCCCTGTCTCACCTCATCCTCTGGGGCAAGTTCCCTGTCTCACCTCATCCTCTGGGGCATGTTCCCTGTCTCGCCTCATCCTCTGGGGCATGTTCCCTGTCTCACCTCATCCTCTGGGGCATGTTCCCTGTCTCACCTCATCCTCTGGGGCATGTTCCCTGTCTCACCTCATCCTCTGGGGCATGTTCCCTGTCTCACCTCATCCCCGAGTTTGACTTAGTCTCAAAAAATGGCTTAGATCATTTTGCCTCCCATTATTTTCAACAGGGAAGAATCGAACCTGGGTTTTTTCGGAGTCAAACTCGGGTGCCGAATTTGATTTATTAGTTAATTTTAGTGAACAGACCCATTTGTGTTTCCTAGATGCCCTTAGCCTGTCAAAGTTGGCCCTTCTAAAATTAAAGCATCTACTCAAAATGCACCAGTCTGTTTCAAAATCCATTTGGATTGGGCATATTACCCGAATCGACGTGATCCCTGTAATACGGCTACTCAATATGCCACTATTCAAATCAAAACCATGTCATGGTCACTATTCCCCAAATGTTCTCTTTGATGTGTGTGATAAACTCCTCATTGATCATTATTACCAGATTCAGTGATTAAAACTTTATTCAAATTAGCAGACTTTTCAATTTGTAATGAAAGCTGATCTTCCCCATCCCTGCTATCCCACATCTTTATCCTGCCGGAGTGCTAACAAGCCCCACTAAGCCACAATATACAGTGACATATTAAAACTACTGTGCCAGCAACTCCTAGTACTCGTTAGATGGGCCACGGACAGTGTAACCACAAAATCTGTACTTTCTCCACTACTTCCTAATTTGAATATACTGTAAATCAATCTACATTACAGTATCACAGTATCAGTTTTGTTTAATATATTTTTTTGTTGCAGCACAAAAGAAGGCGGAGCTGTTAAGTTATGGGATCAGGAGATGAAACGCTGCAGAGCATTTCAACTTGAGACAGGCCAGTCATTAGACTGCGTGCGTTCTGTCTGCAGGGGAAAGGTAAGCTTCCCTGATTAAACATAGCTCTCAATGTATTTAAATGTACCGTATTGGCCTGTACGTGGGATACTGACCCATGATTATACTTTACCGTGCAGACGTTTAGATATTCATTTTTATTTATTGTTTCATATGTCAGCTACCAGGCAAATGTAGAGGGATTGTTTTTTTCATGTGATTGTGTTTTGATATATCATAATTCAGCTATATTTTTAACAGGGCAAAGTTTTAGTTGGAACCAAAAATGGAGAAATTATTGAGGTTGGAGAAAAAAATGCTGCTTCAAATATTATTATTAATGGACATATAGAAGGAGAGATCTGGGGTCTAGCAACGCACCCCTCCAAAGACATCTTCCTTACTGCAAGCAATGATGGAACGGCAAGAATATGGGACCTCAATGATAAAGTAAGGACCACACGTGGGATGTAGCATATTGGCAGAGCCGTAGCTCATCTTACGCCTGGGGCAGGAATAGAAAATAGTGAACCCCCTCAATTTATATATATATAAATATATATATACACACACTATATATATATTTTGAGGCAGACACTGACAGTGGTACACCATAACTCCTATTATTACATACTGAGCCAGACCCATGACACTGGGGTTCATATCTTACCTGGCAGTGTGAATGGGCATTTTCCTGGTTTGCTTCCTTCACCAAGTGCAAGTGACTCATGCAGGACTCAGGGGGATATGACTTCAGATTCCTGTGGCCCCCCATGATTTGTCCAAGGCTCCTGTTCCCATTTTCAGGAGCAGGTCTCTGCAGGGAGGACACAGACCTGCACATTATTGTATAGTACATGCAGCGTTCGGCTCCCTAGTTTTGCAGTCTTGGGGTCACACAATGTCATCACTGTGCCCCCTGATCAAAGCACCTGAGACTGGTGCCTCAATCACCCCAACCAAGCTACCGCTCTGCATAGTTCCAAAAAAAGCATGAAATTATATATATGTTGCATTAGCCAAATGGTAACAGAAAAATGTGTTTTATATGTTTTTTTGCTTCCTCCCACTTATCACCTTGTGGTCTTGTATGTAAATAAACTTCTTCAGTGGAGAATATGCAGTTTTTTCATCTCGATAACATACTCTAGACATATATTTTTCTCTTTGTCAATGCATTGACAGAATAGTATTGGTCTTTTATAGAACATTACATTCAAAACACTTTCCAATTTAGCTGACAGTGTCCCTTTAAAATATGCTTCTGTTGGAAAAGGAAGGAGGCAGATTTAATTAGGGGACAATTTCATAATTTTTAGGACATTTCATGGTAGAGCCTTTATTCTGACATTGTAATGTGCTTCTCTCAGAGTTTTTTTTTTATTAAAGATTTGCATCTAGGAATGATCATATCATATCCATTGATAGAAAGATCTGTCTTACATTGGAGTCTGTTACTAAACACCCAGCATTTCTGGATTCCTATTGACTGTATGATTTTCCATATGAACTGATTGCTTTGTCCAAACTCTTGTCCATTTCACAGAAACTGCTAAATAAAGTGAGTTTAGGCTTTGCTGGGTGCTGTGCATCTTACAGCGCCAATGGAGAAATGGTCACTATCGGAATGAGGAACGGAGAGTTTGTAATTCTGCTGGTAAACTCTCTGAAAGTATGGGGCAAGAAACGGGACCGCAAAGGGGCTATCCAAGATATTAGGTATCATCAGCATGTTATAATCTATTGCACTGCGCTCTATTTCTCATAAACCATGACAGTAAAAAGGTACTGACCATTTCACAGTGATTTAATTCCTTACAATGACAAATAATACATTTAATATACTTATTTCATAAAACAAGGATGACATTTCATTAGGGACAGACTCTATGGTCCAGTTGTTGTGGACTGGGTAATAGTAGCATCCCCTGCAAAACCCGAGAATACCTGACTGTACCTTTCCTGGTTAAACACTTTGTTATTAATAGTTTATTAGTCAGGAGCCCACTTCTGTCTGATTAAATGTCTTGATAAAAATGCTTCAAGTGAGATCTGTTCAAAAATGACTCCATATGTTGTGGGAGTCTCAGGTCGTTACACTCTGTCATAGAGCTACACGTAGGACAAGCGATATTGAACAGTGCGCAAGCAGCGCACCCATTTTAGGTGGCCTTCTGCCTAATTAACACTTTTTTCTATTTAGTCCATGTTTAATAATTCATTTTCTATGGTTGAGACAGAGAAACTCTACAGAATAATCACCAGTGTTAAATCGTGTCACATGTACGTAGAAGGTGTACACATCGCACTAATGCATTTATTACACTACGTAATTACATTTCATATGGCGTGCAGATTTTTATTATTGCCCCCGTTCCTGCATCCATCACCACTGTGCAGTTTACATTTACCATTAAACTTCCTGATTTCATGTGAGCTTAATGTTGGCTTACATGTTATGTATCCCATGTCCACAGTCATGTATGTATATGTAACAACTAGTAGACATGCAAAGAGAAATGAAATCACACTAAACAATTCTGTGTAAAATACAATCTGTCTGATTTTCCCAGGATCAGCCCTGATAACAAGTATCTGGCAGTGGGCTCTGCAGAAAATACAGTGGATTTCTATGATATCACACAAGGTCCATCATTAAACAGAATTGGATATTGTAAGGACATCCCAAGTTTTGTCATCCAGATGGACTTTTCTGCCGACAGTCAGTTTATTCAGGTAGGTTCCAGACTTACCACCTTTTCTCTTGTGAAAATAGATGACTATTGTGTAGCGTTGTAGAGTATTGTGATGGTCTGGACTTTTTCTAGAGCAGCATATCTATTGGTTTCCACTAGAAGACATATGCTGTTCTTTAATTCTTACTGCTCATCCCTTTCCTTTTTTGAAGATATTTATAGTGCTACTGACTGCCTCAAACTCTCACACTGCCTCAAACTCTCACACTGCCTCAAACTCTCACACTGCCTCAAACTCACAGTACACAAGGCATTGGTATACATCTGGATCTCAAACTTTATGCCTGTGAAATAAGAAATGTATCCAGCATTTGACTCATAAAGGACAATTGATGTAAATAATTCTTCTTGGCCCCTTTGGCTGGAGCACTAAACTCAATATTCAGATCTGCCTTGGAGGTAGGACGCCTACTCATTAGGATGGGTTTTGGATGCCCAGGTGTATTGAAAAGTAATGGTGTTTCTATAAGTTAGTGCAAGTGATAGCAGATATAGGTGGTGATGGGCTGGTTACGGAGAGTGCACTGGGGGCTGTTTAGTAGTAAACACTCATCCAGGCCAAACGTTACACGTCATCTTCTGTTTCAGTGAAGATTCCTGACAATATATGATTCAAAATGTTTCCCTTCCATGATTTCATATTCCCAGGTAGCCACTGGTGCTTACAAACGCCAGGTCCATGAGGTGCCATCAGGAAAGCAAGTCATAGATGGAGCAGTCATAGAAAAGATTACATGGGCCACTTGGACAAGGTAACCAGGAAGACTTCATTTGAGTTATGTTTTAATGAACAACCCATCCCTGGAAAGTTTTAATCAGCCAGTTTAAATCTGCCTGGTTATAGTATCTTCTGAATGGCGATTCTAGCTGAACCATTTTAATCTGGAGACAAAACATGACTTCAAGTTGTAGCTCTGTGACATGATCAGATCAGTCATCTTTGACACGCCGCACACGCAATCTAATCTCCAAGCAGTTAGGGGCTTGACTAGGAACGTCAGTATGTAATTGATGCTCTCACACACCAATAACAGAGACTAGGGGTTGACTGGCAGGCTCTACTTGTCATTGTTTTGGTTTTTTTTGAAGACTGGGCAAAAATATCTTTGTAGCTACTTACTCTTCAAGTCAGACCCTAGTGTTAATTTAATTTCTCCATTTCACTTTAATTTTTTGTATTAAAAAAAAAAAAAAATGGCAGATCAGCCACATCTACTGTTTATCTGTCTGCAAGAGGACACAGCAAATGACTGATCCGGGTTGGTAGCAGCACCACCTAAATGTCTTGGAGGCTATTCAGCTGCCATTTTATGAAGACATCAATCTGACTTGATTCCCTGTGAATGGGGCTTATGTCAGTATCTGCCAGTTACACTTGTAGATTCCCTCACAGTCTCATGCCACTTGTATCTCCTGGTATATGTCTGTGATACTGTTCCTGTTGTCCAGCACATGGTCAGTAGGCTTTGTCTAGAATCAGTCACAGGTCTGGGTTGTCAGTGAACCCACTAGGTTTTTTTTCCTTCCCTGCCTGCATGATCATCTGGTTCAGGAAAGGAGCACCACAATGATCTCACTTGAGTTGAAGTCTTTGTGCCAGCCAGTGACCTCTATACAGAGTTTGGGAGACCTTCCCTGATTGGTGCCAGCAGCATTATCTATTATCTAGAGCGCCTGCAATGCCACATGTTTTGACATTTTTGCAGCAGGAATTTGGATGTGCCCGTGTCTTCCCTACGGATGTCATCCTTAGCATCCTTTAGCTGTGCATTCAGAGATCAAGCAAGTTTTTCAATACTTACTTCACATTTGCTCTCCTTTGTGCTTAGCCGACAGGTGTTTTTCCTGTTTCTTTGGCTAGAAAGGGTCCTGTTAAAGCCCCATCTTGTGAATCTCCCTTTAGGATTTTGCCTCAGTACAAGGCTGTGCTTTGCATAGTTTCATCCCCCTTCCTAGGGTAGTTTCATATTAATAAGCAGATTGTGGTCTCTTGCCCTGCCCACAAAAATGAGATGGAACAAGATTCTCACAAGCTGATGTTGATCGTTCTGCTTCGGAGTTACATATTGGGGTTTCTAGGTTTGGTTTCAAAGTGTCCAAGAGGACGGCTGCAATCTGGTTGGACTATTATGAGGATTTCGTGTGCCCTTATGTATGTCTCAACGTATTGTATTTATGTCACACAGCATCCTGGGAGATGAGGTCATCGGTATCTGGCCACGTAACGCTGACAAGGCGGATGTGAACTGTGCTTGTGTATCCCATGCTGGGTTGAACATTGCGACTGGGGATGACTTTGGCCTTGTAAAACTTTTCGACTTTCCTTGCACTGAAAAATTTGTAAGTCCACGTTTATTTGGCATATTTGTTGTATATAGTGTGCTGGATTTCCCTCTGATCCTCTGAGAGCTATACACTATATGTGATGTTCAGCTAAGGTTGAGGTGAAGTGGAACATTTCTTTAACCATGCATTATGCAGGGTCAGTCGAGCTTTACCAGCTGCAGGAACTCAACAGGTCCCTGCACAATGTATAATTAAACATGTTCATCTCAACTGCAATTCTATTTTTTTTATCTGTAGACAATTTTGCCCAAATTCCTAATTTTTTTACTTCCTTAATCCTGCCTTATTCAGATTTTTTTTTTTTAATTCCCCTATTTCTGTTTCCCTTTTCCCTGCTTATTTCACCCCCTATCCTAACCATCCTCCTAAGAAATAGAATAATCCTGTGATTGCATTCAGAAAGCTGCGTTAGGGCGCAATGAATAATGCCATTGTCTAACTAATTGTCACATTGCCTTTCTAACAGGCCAAACATAAGCGCTACTTTGGCCATTCAGCACATGTGACCAATGTACGGTTCTCACACGATGACCAGTATCTCATAAGCACCGGAGGAGATGACTGCAGGTAATGACCTCTTCACTGTGGTGTTTCTTTGGCTGTGTTTGATTAATACATTAAATTAATAGGAATATAATAATGTTGTATTACTCACTCCATAGTGATTCCTTGTGGCTCAGGTGCTTCTGACAGTCCTGGAGAAAATGTATACCAAATGTATAAAGTACATTTTATTATTCCGCAATCATGATCATTTGATGCCAAGTCAGGTTACACATAATACATGTAATAAATTAATAAATCTTCCTAAAACTACAATGTGATCTTCAATCTGGAAGGGGCATTAGTATTGTCACAACCTGGGATAACAGACCAGGGAGGAGCCTCGTTGCAGGGCAGGGTGTGGGGTCTGTCTGCACCCCACGATGCATAACTGGGACAGGACTGGTAGCTGGGACCAAACTGAGACTGGACTGGTCACTGAGACTGGAACTGGGACAGGACAGGTAACAGACTGGAACTAAGGCAGAACAAGTAGCGGAGACTTGAACAAAGACAGGACTTGTAGCTGTGACCAAACTGAGACTGGAACTGGGACAGGACAGGTAACAGACTGGAACAAAGATAGGACTGGTAGCTGTGACCAAACTGAGACAGGACTGGTAGCTACTGCAACAGGTTTGGAAACAGAACAGTGTTATTCACCTGAATGGTATTATACCCTATGGTTGAGGTAAATGACCACCCAGGACTTGTACACTGACTCCAACCGCACACTGAAGCAGAGATACACAGGGAGTACTGGACGAGAAGGATAGTCAGCAGGCCGGGTCATACACGAAACAGGAACAAGGTACAACGTAGGAATTCAGAAGGCAAGGTCGCTAGACTGGCAAAATGGTCGAGGCAGGCAGAAAACAGCGGAGTCAAAATCAAGCGGGAGTCAGAATTGGAAAATCAATAAATAAACACTAGATCTAGACACAAGGAACTTTCACAGGCAGCAACCAAAGAAATGCAAAGGCACTGACTGCCATAAGGTGCAGGTTTAAATAGGGAAGGGCTGAGGATAACGAGGCAGCTGGCAACAGGAGTAGAATGGGCACACTACAATAGCGGCCACTAGAGGTTGAAGACGAAAACAGCCACAAACCCAGAATAACCGTGACAAGTATTGCATTTTTTCCCAATCTTTCCTATTTTTTACAGATTGTGTGGTTTGTGTGTATTTAAAGGTATATGAGCTTATATGTAACTACGAAGCAAGTAACATGCATCAGCAATTCAAATGACCAGAGAAAGACACTGTATATTTAGTGGCAGGGCTTGTAGATATGGTAGGACGTTCCCAACAATCGTTGGCATCTCATGATCTAATAACCTCTGGTAAAGCATGTGTGTAATATTTGCCATATTTCATTCGCAGTGTCTTCGTGTGGAGGTGTCTTTAAAAGAAACAAAAAAACAGAACCATTGAAGTGAAAAAACCTGACGGTGTCTCCCTTAACACATCCTGATCCTTCGAAATGCTGCATGGAGTAACTTAGAGTATGAATACGAGGGAGCCAGCGGCTAGCTATAAAGCAATGATTAAACTACAACTACCATGATCACCCTGCCAGCATTTGGCATCAGGAGCATAGAAGTTGTAGATGAGAAGCAGCTGCAGCGCTGCCTGCTGGCCAAACCTGGTATAACTATAAAGCTGTGATCTGGTTCCAGATGAACCTGAAAGATTATACATTGCAGCCTGTTCATTTCCATGATGTCATTATTTGTATCACATTTCTCCACCTGATCTTATACAAAGCCTATCAAACTCATGTTCTTTAGCTGCAGGAATCACTAGAACACTGTCTTAGATTTTCTACAGATATTTTAAAATCAAAAAGATGTTTACATTTTGTCTGGTATAATCAAGCGTGCGGTTATTTTATCAAATGGGTAATTAAAAGACGCAGCATCTTTATTGATGATAATTGCACATTTTGTAAAACAAATCATGCTATTTTTGCATTTAATATTTTACATAACCCATGTTTAACGCACTAGGGCTCTTCATTTGCAATTGTTTTTTATTCATAAAGTGCCTTGAAATATTTGTTGGGAGTAGGTCTGACATCCCTCTGTGCATAGTTGGTGCTATAATTTAATAAATGATGGTGGCTTTACACTGAGTGAACGTGTGTCATTTCCTAGGCCCTGACCATGTATTACAGGCAGGGGTTACTTATAAAGGTCAACTCTGGTGCAACATTGACAGTCCTGGGATATCAAAACTTAACACAAATGGTGTAAAATGATTTTAACACATGTTTATGCTAAATTGTGGTTTATAAAAATATGTACGTATCTAAAGAATGACATATATGTTCTTAACAATTATAAATACACACTATATGGACAATAGTATTGTGCCACAGCTCTTACTTAACCCCTTCCCACTTGTAGGATGTTCTATGCCGTCCTACTTTTTAGTGCCTGGAGGCTAGTAGGCGGCCCCCTTGCGATGAGCTGTGTGCGGACTCCGCTGCAGTGACTTGCCGCGGGGTCCCCACTTTGAGTGACCTCACTCTGATACAGAAAATAGAGCTCATACGCAGAGTGAGCATCAGCTCCATTTTACTGTAAAAACCTGCAGGACGGTGATCATGGCTCCCCGCGATGAGCTGTACTGAGGATCCCACTGCAGGGACTTGCAGCGGGATCCCCAGTGTCAGATGAGGCCACTTTGAGTTGCCTCAGTCTGACTTAGGAAATGTAGCAAACATTCAAACAGAGCAAACATCTCCGGCATCCCTGCATGCCCGAACTTCCGGGTTCGGGCGCGCCTCCGAAGTGTCGCGGGATGCCGGCAGGGACAGACAGGGTCTATAGAGACCCTGACCGGGTCCCTGCTTGCGTGTTCCTGGCTCCAGCCAGGAACACACAGACATCGGATTGTGCTTTGGACATTAAGGAGCAAAGCACCATCTGACGTAAAGGGGTTAATAAATTAAGGTGTTTCAATCAGACTCATTGCACCGGGGTATATAATCAAGCACCTAGCCATGTAGTCTGCATTTGTGAAAAAAGTCAGTAAACAAAAATGAAGTAGTCACCAGATTGCTGCATTTTTAAAGATTTTACCTCAGAAATGGTATTTAGCAATAAGCCCCTGTAACTTTACTAGAAACTCCCATGATGCATGAGGCATAGGTTGGCTTCAATGAATGTGTTATTCAGCTTTTAGAATTTCACAATCTTGGGTAGGCACGTAGGCTTGTCACCGCAGACATTTTTTACCCGCCACAAATGCCTTGCAGTATGTAGAAGTATGTGACCAGTCAATTAACTAATCAACGTGGTTCTGTGGGATCCACCACTCAACTAGTTCATTGATTTCCTTAACCTACAGTTAGAATATATTATGACTGGATTTGTATGATTTTTCCTTCTCGCTCAGAATAAAACCAAAAAATCAAACCAAAGTACAGTGAGTTTTTGAAGATAAGTTTATACACAGACCGACTGACGTGACATCTGTACTGTGCCTTGCATCATTTCAAGCATTTCTATGTTTAATCATTATAGATGACACTTTCCATTAGAAATAATAAAAACAGTTTGACAAGAACATACTCCGCCAGTATTTATCATTCATTAATACAAAGCTAGGGATACAGAGAGCTTTATTCATGAGGTGGGCATAGTGAAGGGAACTTCAAACTTGAAACCAAAGTAGTCGGGCTGATGAAGTTCTTTTGAACGAAACGCGTTGGGTGTTTTTTGAGGTCTGTGAGCCACCGTACTACAGGAAGTCCAGTGCAGAGCCAAAGCGCTAGGCGGCTGCATGAAAAACGGACTGAGTACCTCATTGATTTTATTCTCTTTTTTTGCTGAATTGAACTGGAGTTTTTCCTATTATTATTGCTGGATATTTGCAGGGACTGGGGTCCCTTTTTCATATTGGAGAAATAAATCATTTGTAACTACTGCTGGGCTCCTCACATCATTATCAACGCCAGATCCAACAGAGTGGTGGCAAGTACATTTTTCCAAGGTATTCATTCCACGCTCCTAGGTTATTGGAGCTGTGTTTGCGAGTGTTCCATTATAACCCTCATCTTGATATGTCAGATTGATATTGCACTAGGTATTGGCTTTTTTGTATTTTACAGGTACAAGCAATACACGAAGAATGCCTTTTTATGACAAGTATTTCATTTTCTTTATTATCATGTGTTTCATAAATATATGATTTATTCCACATTGTATTGAATGTACACTGTTTATCATTGTTATTACTCACACTGATTGCAATTTTTTGTCACTTGCTACTATTATAGCACAGTTGTTTATATATATTACGCCAACAGTCACCTTTAGGGCATCTGTATATTTGTTTTTTCTTTATAGTGTCTAGTCACAGAGCGCTTGAATTTGTTTGTTTCTTTTACCTCTTGTGCACAGTCGCAGGTTGTCTGTGTTTTTGTACAGCTGCCGGTGTTCTAGTGGACACTGAAATCACAGCTTTTTGGTGCACTTTATCACACCCACTACTGGTTGCTTTGTATTTTTGCTCATCCGTTCCTTCCACTGTACTATGAATAAAGCCCTAGATGTAACCGTTGCGTCACATGTACAGTAAGACAGTCTGAACATCTTGAATTAACTCCTTGGGTTTAGCTGTAGTTGTCTTCTCAAGCCTGTGTGTTAGACTAATCTTTACTAACATGACCTATTAAAGTATCATGTACTGCTATGTATTTGGTGCAGCTAGGGGTCAGTCAAACTGCAGCCTACTAAACTACAACCCCTTAATACTTACACCACTGGAGGGCATCACATCTGCCTTTTACATCTATCCCTTTATGTACCATGGCTGATTCTGGCACTTGTGTGGTGTGTTCGCTTAAGTGTAAAGTCCCTCTTGGTGTACCCACAATATGATGTGTGTGTGTGTGTGTGTGTGTGTGTGTGTGTACAAACTTATTGGGACACTGGACCATTACACCATCAGGGACTTTTATGATATTGCATTCTATATACACTGTGTTTGGTCCCCCCTCACTTTGCAGCTATAACAGCTTGGGAAATCTTTAGACATGATTTTGCAGTGTTTCTGTGGGAACTTTTTCCCATCCATCCAGTAGACCATTTGTGAGGTCAGGCACTCGTGTTAGATGAGAAGACCAGGCTCATAATCCTAATTCCATTTCATCCTAAAGGCATTCGATGGGGTTGAGGTCAGAGCTCTGTGCTGGCCAGTCAAGTTCTTCAACATCAAACTCATCCCACCATGTTCAAGGGGGTAAGCGCTGCCTGATCTCTCTGTAGATAGATAGCACAGAAATAGAGGGTCCACGTGTAGGTTCAATCAGCACTCACCCCAAATACTGGGACAAATCCAAAGTCAAAAAGCAGAAGAATTGCTGGCTTAACAAGGACTTTGAAGTAAAAGGCAATCCTTTATTGGAAAAGGATTAACACTGCTCTTCAGGCAGTAATACAAACATATCCTACAAAGGGCATTTCTTTTAAATGGTGACTTTACTAAATGCTTCCTTCAAATAGTAAAATATGCCAAATATATAATAAAAGCACCCAATTGTATTGTTTATTTTTACTAAAAACCAAAAATCAGTGTATATGTATACCTTGTTCTTTACCACCATGAAAAAAAAAAAAAATAAACACTCAACTCAATACAATGTATACATTGCAAGGCATTGTGTTAGATAGAATTCAGCTGAACCAATTGCCTTCAACCTCTGTGCATAATGTTACTTGTTATATCCATTTCACGGCAGATTTGGGAATAATGTATTTCATATGTTGCCTGTTGGTGCACACCCCATGTATAAAAGTTATAGGTCAATAAAACAAACATCAGAAACGGCCACAACTGAGTTTATTCTTACAATGCAATTTTAATAACAGAATAAAAAGGTGCATTACAGAATTCGTGTGTATCTCTATCTCAGTGACCCCTCTCCCTCAAAACACAGACAGAAAAACGTTAACCCCTGTACTATCACTACGGACAGGGAGATGTTATTTTAGAATGGAGACACTCATTATTAATTTACACCAACTTAGGGGCCCAATAAATAATTCATCAGAACTTATCATTCACAAGTTTATTTTCAGGCTTTGAACGTGATCTAAAAACTGTCAGCAGCAAAGGCATTCATTTTAACAGACGCTGGAACAATAAAGTGCATTCAGCCAAATTAGAAAGTGTTAAACATCTAACAGCTGCCTGTGGTCTGAATATAGAATAAATCGCATTGTGCATTACTGGGGCAAAGCTTGATATTTAGAGGGTACATCCCCATTTATCTTGAAGCCTCTGCTGGAGTGGAAAGAGATGGTACAACCCTCCACTCAGTAATCACTAAAGGCTCTCTATTATACTGTATACATATAGAATGAACTAAAGATAAAATGATCTATAGATTATATATGTGCAAACAGATATTTAAACAAGAGACAACACAGACCCATAAAAAACAATTTAAAAAAAACCCCATCAAATGTTTATGACACCAGCTGCTAACGAATTACTTTTCAATGGAAAATGTGTGTTAAATGTGTATATTGTATCAACTCTGGTTTGACATACAAATGAGTCTCAATCTATACCTTTGCAGTCCTGTTAACACAAAGTATAGATCGTTTCTGTACTTCTACAGTATAAACAATTTTTAGATGACTGTCTTGAACTGGCCAGTACCTTATTTTGTACAATTCAAGACATTTTGCAAACACATCACACTGGACTGAGGGTGAAGGTCTTTCTGTACCACCCTTCCATGCCAGGAAGAGAGCCTTTCCGCTTAGCTTTCGTGGTCATGACTGCCACTAAAGCAGGAGATCTGGGAATACTCTTTCTTTCTTTCTTGGGAGACCTTTCAAGCAATATCTGCCCTGCATTCATACTATAGCATGAAGAAGGTTGTCCTAGGGTTTGCTGGATCACAGGAGATCAAGCGGAGAACTGCAACACAGGTCACCAGGAAAGGTAAAGGAGGAACTTACATGCCAAAGAACCAGAAGCAAAGCATTCCTTTATTTTCAATATAAAACGCTTTTACTCAATGAATGGGAGGCCGTCTGTTAAGGTCTACAAGCTTTATTGATACTTGGGTTTTGTTTTTTTACATATCACAATGCATTCCAAAGACTTGATCCAGCACATTCTGCAGCTGTGAAACGCCCCACGTTCTGATCACAAGCGTCTCCTCCAAAACACATTTGCAGAATTTGGTGCTTTGTCCGCAGACGGTAAATGTGTTTCTGTGAAACCAACTAGTGAGCAGGAACGTGCAGGTTTCAAGATTTATATAGGTTGAAGATTTTATTTATTTATTAAATTAAACAAACACTAGTGTTTCTATAAATAGAGTATGTGCTATAAAGCCGACTGTTAGAATGTCATTTTTATTTTTCTAAAAAAAAACAAAAAATAATAAATCTGAAAGCACTGTGGAGCGATTTAAAGAGCTATGCTTCCTGAAAACACTATAGATATTGGCAATTGATAAAACAATAAAATCACAAGATAGCTACCATCATACCAAATAGATGCAATGCCTCTTTAAAGTTGCTTGCAGGTACGATATAATTCATTTTTTTTTTTTGTCCTTAGCTGGTTCAGTGCAGAACGGGTCCAAAAAACCACTTGTAAGGACCTATTCTACACTGAAATGGTTCACATAGGAAGTTTGCATCAAATCTCTACTGATCATACACAGTGCAAAAACGGTGATTAACATTATGCCCATGAAAGCGCAGTAAGACTACTTCTGAAGCACAATATACAGCATGCTAAAAAAACAAAACAAGAATGCTCTGTATTAAATGGTGCTTCACACTGGAGAAACAGAAAGAGTTTCAAATCCATACATAGCAGCTTACAATACTTAGATTGAAACACATGGCAGTAAAACAGTTGTTTCTTCCGCAAACACTGCGTCGCTATAAAAGGAAAAGAAAAAAAAGAAAAAAGGAGAGATCTGTGAAATTGACCTGCAATGTCAAGGTTTGTCATTCCCTGACACCCCCCGTGTAATCCAAAAACACAGCGCTCGAATGCTGAGGCTCCTATTGGTATCTGCGGCAAACTTAATTAGTGGTTTTTATTCTGTTTTGCGTTTCAGTCCGGGGATTTTTGCAAGGACCCTGAAATAGAAAGAAAAAGAAATATGTAAACTTCTCACTTTTTTTTTTGTTTTTTGTTTTACAGATTGCTGTGTCTTCTCAATTTCCATCTAATATAAGCTGGTGGAAATCACCTAGGAGAGGCCTTTGGTTTACAAGTTTGGGAAACTGGCTTCTTAGATCAGACCTTAATAATTAGCATAACAATTACGCAAGACTGAAGCCAAAGATTTTCCTTTTTTTAATTGGACACCACTTGATGGTGCACTTTATACTTTCTATTGAATCAATATCAGCAACAAGAATTCACAAAAGTTTGAACTTGATGAACTTCGCAAATTCATGTTAAAAATGATACTTAAGAAATTATAATAATATTGAAAATATATTTATATTACATTAGCTGTAGCAAGAAAATGTATACTACAACAATGGATAAGTAAAGATATGCCAACAATGTCATTATTCCATATAAAAATGTTATTTTTATTTAAAAATGGATTGGTTGGAAACTACCTTACACAAAGAAAAAGATACAGAACATTTTTTCAAAAAATGGGAAAATTATATAGATACATTGGATGATAACTATAAAAAAAAAAAAAGAATACCACATGGTTTCTTGAAATGCCAAACAACTATTGAGTGGTAGAACACCATGTACATAAATAAAAATGATAAATAAGATACTTATACATAGAAAATAACTTAAACAGAATTAGTAGAATAGTAGTTATAAGAGATTAGTATTAAATCGAAATACTTATGAATGCTATTTTATATTATATATATATATATATATATATATATATATAGCATAGTATTGTTAGATATTATTATATATATTGTATTATATTATTATAATTATTGATTTTATCTATATATATATATATATATATATATATATATATATATATAATGTATTGTATTATTATAATTATTACAATTTTGTGTATTATTGATATTGTATAACATTATAATGTCAATTATACTTATTGATGTTATTTATATAATGTATTATATTATGTTTAGTGCAATTTTATGTATTACTGATATTGTATAACATTGTAATGTATTGTTATTATTATTTTTTATATATATAATGTAATAATAATGACTTGAATAATATATAATATAAGTTATAATTAAAATTTAAAATAAAAAGAATTACAAAAATAAATAAATGTTACTTTAGTCTTACTGTAGTAACAGGATTGAGGAGTCGACTGAAAGCATTCCTGCGTACCCTATCATCCAAGTCTTCCATCTGTCATCTTACCTTATCACTTGCAAAGTATTACATTCCTAAATACTTTACACCAAAAACATAAAACTGGCACTGCTCACAGTCCACTTACGAACCTACAAATCACATGCTGTTAAATTAAAATACTTACAAATCTGAAATACTTTTAACATTCTTGTTTATAAGCGATAGGTAGTGATCAACTTGAGTCTGTAAAAAAATAAAAATAAAAAACAAATTAGAATTTTGTTATCTAACGTATTATGTCTACCATCACTGCTGCCAATCTTAATTTAAAGAGATAGTCATGAAAAATATTCGAAATTAAATGTAAGCACAGCCTCCAACTATTGCAAATTTAAAGTCAACAATTTTGATCATTCAGAGTTCATGAAAGTGTGATTTCTACAATGTTTTCTTTATGAAGGTCTTGTGTTTAGATCCCTGTAGTCTAAGCCTTATGGGCTGTTTGGTGTAAACTCCAAAACGGACCTATTTTATAGCTTTACAAAAGCAAAGCCAAAATATCAACCTACAGTTTTTATGAAAGAGGAAAAAGGCCAAGTATTAACTACACCACTGAATGCTAAAATCACATTATTACGGCCCTTTAATGATTCTTGAAATGACAAATGGAGAACATCCCTCTAGCTATCAAAAGCTCTCTTACCTGATGCCTTTCATAAATTACTGGAATACTGAACAAGGAAACCAGCGCTGAAAAGAAAGGACAGAGACATTATTGTAAGTCCGCTAATAATAATAATAATAATAAGGTATTGGAGTGATCTAGTTAAATGATTGTGTCCAGTTCTAAGTCAGGATAAATGCCCAATCATGCTGGCAGAGGCTTGTTTTGCACAGATGCATACATTGGCGTGAATCAATATGAGGGTCAGAAGGTAGGCACCATCTATAGACTATATGATGCTAAATAATCCTAATACAGTTAAGTTTCACAAGCTTTATAAGTGATGTCAACACAAAGCGACAAAGGGTAAGACCCCTGACCAATGGGGCCTGGATATAAAGAGGCCTTATTGTAACTGAGCAATGGGGCCTGGATATAATGAGGTAAAGAGGCCTTACTTACTGTGTAAGTGAGCAATGGGGCCTGGATGTAAATTCAGACATCACTTATCATACCCTAAATATCTGTCCCAACCAACCAGTAGGATTCCCGATGTTCTTTCCCAATACATTTTAATTATTGTTTGCGTCAAAATGTAGAAATTAGACCAGTTGCATTTTCTATGCATTTGATACAGTGCAGACATGTTTAATTGCAGATTCAGTCATACTTACCCAAAATCAGTAAAGTCAGGCCATTGAACAAGGCACCGATATAGGTGAACACCCACATCAACACTGCAAACTGAGCACACGGTACAGGTTACATTTAATGATGATCTAAAGGTTACACATTCTTAAAAACTGCCATATTACACAGGTGTCAGTGGCTCAGCCCAAGTGTATGAATTAATTAAATAAATACATTTAAGAACTAAATGTAGCATTAAATAAATCAATGGATGAAATCAATCAAAAAACTAAATTTTACGAACCAGGGAGGGGAACTTGTACCAGATCAGGTATCTGACATCTTCCCCTTATGTCCTGACAAAGCGGTCAGTCACAGAGAAGATGTAAAATGGTCTATGCGCAAGAAATTGGCAGGGACAAGCATTGAATCGCATCCTGCCGCCAATAACTGCATCCAGACCGTGCATGGTGGAAGCTTTATCAGCAAAAAAGGTAAGGTGTCCAATGTATCCATTATACATTTGTTAAAAGACTCTTGGATGTCCTGAAACAATACATTCCAGCAATGCTTCCTCAAATCAATACTCGAGACCCATTAATAGTCTAGAATTTATGGGTACCCCCCTATGAGAGAACACTCGGTTAGTCCCTAAATACTGGGTTTTATAACTGCAGCATAGTTTAGAAAGGAGATTGCAATTTGGTATGACCACAAAGGAACTGTACAAGAGTCAATATGGCAAGATACCTGAAGGCATCTTAACTGCTTGATGTCTGCATTTGATCACTTCCTAAACACTTCCCTTAATTCAGATAAACCAAAGAAGGTGTGTTGACCTTTAAATGAAAGCTGAGAACATGATTGAATGCTCTTGACAGCTTGCCTAATCACTTTCATAAAACCACACTTGCAGTGTATTGGGTGTCACATTAACAGCTAGGAATAGGTACTGCAGTGTGGAGGTTGTAATATGACCATTAGTATGTGATCGAGGAGAAGCCATTCATCGCACTACACTGCAGGTTCTCAGTGGATTGTTTCCTGTGACAATGCGCTCACCATTACAGAGACTGAGTGTTTGTAGCAAGACATGTACTGCACTGCGCTTCCTGTCTGATGTGTCAGAGAGAAGGAATGCATTACCCAGCAGCCACCTGCCAAGGCATGCATTGTACCATGCTGCTGTGCGGTCACTGAATGTTCTGCTTGCACACTACCTTCCCCTTCTTTAGCTTGGTCAGCAAGAAACAGAGGGGCCTATTCACTAAACTGTGAGATGATCTAACCACTTTAACTATACATTGTACACAGTTAGACACCTGGTGAGTTTCCCCCGCTGAGTGAAGTGGTGAGATCAAACGTGAATAGACCCCAGAGTGGTGATAAAGGTCCTCGTGACCAATGTGAAAACTGCATTTACCCCATTATATGGAAGCTTGCATTCGCAAGCCTGCATTGAACAGGTTACCTAAAGGTACACAGGTTATCTAAAGGTACAGTGACCTGCAGAGAAGCTACAAAAGAATGGACATGAATATTTTAACCCAAGGTTTAGTATTCAGAAAAGCACTGTATATTAGGTATCACATTTAAGGAGATCTCAAAGGCAAAATGTTTTTACTTAGCCAGCCACAGAAATAGTTTGCGGTATAATAAATGCAGTTCAGCAAACACACACAAAATGGCAAGCAGACAGGAGATAAAAAGGGGCGACCACAGTGATCCAGTCACTGACCTAAGGTAAATATTGGGACCATACTTCATTTAAAAATATTGCCGTTTGCTTTTATTCTCAGTTTAATAATACAGAGAAATAAAAGGAATCCTACCAAGTAAGATTTTATTCTAATATAAAAACAAACCCAAAAAAATATGTTCAGCAATGCAACATATCCAAATAAAGAAAACACTAGGGTCTTTTAAGAGCAGAGAATAAATTGATTGAAAATTATCTATACATTGTGTTAGCAGAATTTTCCAAGCAAATGCCTAAATTAGGAGAAAATGGGTTTTAAATGTCTTTGTGGGGTCTGCTGCTTATGACATCATCTGTGGTTTGATATGCAAATGAACTGGCTGGATTAACAGTGATCCTGCAGCTACACTGTCTCACACTCTGCTGCTCATTAAGTACTAATCAGACAGATAATGCACTGTCTCTGCCTCCAACTCTCCTTCACAGTGCCAGTCTAGTAAGTATGTAGTGTATAAGAGTATCCACACATGTGAATGTGTACCTGAATGCTCTGAATCAGTAACCGCATGAGTGACAACATGGGCTAGTGTGTGTGAGCACACATACACGTGAAGAGTGTATTATTGATAGATAAAACAGATATATACTGCTGCACAGGGTAATATATGCTCCCAGTATATACACAAGGTTATATCTCACACACTGCCCTGATATATACCCCTGCCCAGGGTTATTCATATAAACTTGTGTACATACTGGGGACATATATCAGTGTTATATATAAATACATTCTTCAAAACGTACTTTAAATTGCATGGCTTTCCCTTATGGACAAGAAAGTGATTCAGTGCTTTGAGGGCTGCTATACAGCGATTTCCAGGGCTGGTTTTTATTTACATTTTTATCGATTTTTACAATTAAATTACATTTTTCAATAAACTTGAATTCTGCATAGTAATAACAGTATAAAATGTAACAGCTTGTGTAACAAGGAATCAGTACGCTACAAAAGATAAGATAAAAAGAAGATAGAAACTCGGAAAGGGAAAGGAGAAGGAAGAGAACAGGGAAGAAAAAACAAAGAGTGAGAAAGCTGGAACAACACGGATTTATGGGATAAATGTACCCACCTTCTAAATGCTTTCAAATAAAGCCAAAGAAGACAGACGGATCCTTTTGATTTATAGTTTATTATTTTATATTCTTTGGAAGCATTACAGAGATTATTGATTGGACATCCAAGGACAAGTTAATACAAAAAAATGTAATTAATTAAAAAAAAAAAAAAAAAAAAAAAACATACCACAAAAGAATCCGGTGAAATCAGGCTACATTCAAATGACTAGTGGCCGACAATGTTGATGTCATGGTGACAGACTAAGGCTGTGGCAGGGACTAGCGCAAAGCCAGAAATAAAGTGCTGAGCAGTAGTTTCAAGAGTCCTGCCTTAGATTATCTTTTAGGCATTAATTTAAGGAAATCTGAATTGGCTGTAAGGCAGTATACAGAATACACCTAGACACATTTGGGCATTTGCACAGCAGCGGACATTTTGGAGCACTGCCTACTTGACTAATCAAAGCCTTATTTGTTTAATAAACCTACCTTTAGGGAATCGACCAGGTCTTCTACGAGGAAGAGGCGCCTAAGCTCCTTGATGGTGCAGTTAACATGGCCCAGTGCAACATTACAATACTTCTGAACCAGGTCTTCAGATACCGCTACGTCTGACTCCAGGTAGGATCTGAGGATACAGCAAAGTGATAGGAGTATAAGTTTGCTTCTTATAATAGCCGTCTCTAATGTCCAGCAAGAAAGGACAGAGGCTGAACCCAAACAAGGTACAATACCACTGTTAATCAGCTTTAACTTTATAAATGTACAGTTTCACACATTAAACAACTGTGAATAAATGTAATATTCGGTTTTTTTTTTTTTTAAATATCTGTGATAAATATTAATGAAAGCTCAAAACCCTTAATTTGTTAACCGAGGGCACCTTACTGAAATATCTTCTATTTGTTTAGAGGACGGTGAAAAACCAAATTTAAAACAAAACACAAAATGGCTTTACAGGGGCCACTGAAATATAAATGTGTCAGGATAAATTGATCAGTTGCACAAGTAAATAATCACAATACAATGATTAGCAACCAGTAATGCACCATCAGCTATGCATTGTAGAAAATGCAGACTGGTTTTATGGTACAGAGTAATGATTCCAGTAAAAAAACACATTGAGTAAATTAGCTAACACTTCATCAGAGGATTGCACGGGGCTTGATATGTCCAAACATACTATATTTTGAAAGGTTTCTCCAGTAGGCAGGGTTAACTGAAGCATCGTTATGCAGTTTATGTCTTCTAGATCAGGGCTTGACAAATTTAATTTTATTCTAGGAGCCAGCAAAAATTTTTAGGAGCCAGACAATCACGCAAACATACACGCAATTCATAAACACACACACACCAACCCTAGTCACATATACACCCCACACACCAACCCACTTCACATATACACACACACACTTCACCCCACTTCACATATACACACACACACACACACACACTTCACATATACACCTCCCCCATACAACTCCCCCCCCCACATATACATCCCTCCCCCCCTTCACATATACACCTCCCCCCACACTTTACACATATATACCCCCCTTCACATATACACCTCCCCCCCACACTTCACATATATATCCCCCCCCCACACTTCACATATATACCCCCCCTTCACATATACACTTCCCCCCACCCCACACTTCACATATATACCCCCCCTTCACATATACACTTCCCCCCACCCCACACTTCACATATATACCCCCCCTTCACATATACATCTCCCCCCCCACACTTCACATATACATCCCTCCCCCCCACTTCACATATACAACTCAAACATACACAAGTTTTTTTTTCCCTTCTTAACTTCTGAGTGCTGGGTGTCGTCTCTTGACAACCCAGCACTTAGCCGAAAGAGCCATTTAGATCGGCTGCGGCACGAATGTTTCCCCTCCCTGCTGCCTTACCTCATTGCTGGGGAGGGGGAACATTCGTGCCGCAGCCGATCCTCATGGCTCTTTCGGCTGAACACTAACACACGTGTTGCGCGAGGGGGCGGAGCTTGCTGTCTGTCCCCACGCGCTGCAAAAGACGGATGGCAGCGGCAAGGGGAACATTAGGGCAACGGCACCCGGGCGCCAGGCTCCATTTCCAGGTCGCCATGGCGACCTGGCGCCCGGGGTTTGTCGAGCCCTGTTCTAGATGCTGCACTTTGACATCACCTGCACATACCGGTAAGGAGATTCCGGTACCCACAGACTTGCTCAAAGACCCATTACCATTAAAGAGTGCCTGGAGCATTAGTAACCGGTATAGTTCTGTAAGTAAGTACAAGGCAATACACTCCTGGAGCAGGGATAATTCTGTACATGCATCACACAGCTAGCATCGTGTAGACAGTCCTTCTAATTAGTGGGTTCAGTTATTTCAGTCACGCCCACTGCTGGCAGGTGTGTAAAGTCAGTCACACACAGCCACTTTCCAAGGATAAACATTGGCAGCAGAAAGGCCTATACAGATGATCTCAACATGGCACCATCATAGGGTGCCAACGTTCCATTATATCCATAAATGCCACTAGTCTGAATGGGATGTCAAGGAGCAGCAGCTCAGATTGTAAAGTAGGAGGACACAAACTCACAGAACGGAGGTCCTTTACAAATTGAAACCCTCATTAATCTTGTAATCTAGGACAAGCTGCCTCCGGGAGCAATACCAGCATAGGAAGGTTTTGTCATGGTCAAGGGGTCCCAAAAAAGGCTTAAGACCCCATTGGCTAACGTGGTACAGAGCTTGGACCACTGGACTCTAAAGAAGTGGAAATAAATTATCCGGACCCATATATCACTTCTCCATTCACCATGAATCTGGGATTAGCAGATGCTGGGAGAACATTACCTGCCCACAGGTACAGACATAGAAAAGGTACATTACACGCTCTGAATTAATATCCAATATAACAGACCTGATGAATGAATTAATACATTGAGAGTCACCAACTCAGGTTTCCCAGTGATCGGCTAGGAAGTTTTACCAGAGAGGTTTTGTTTCCAGAAATAGACTTTGCTCTGTAAAATGATCCATCAAGCAGGGATTTACTCCAGCAACTGCTCAATTCCTGTGTCTGGAGCATCTACTGGGATAACCTTTCATGTAGACTTTTCATTTTAAACAAACATCAAACAAACTAAGGGCAAAACAGACTGTATATAAATCTACAAATAATTCCTAAAGAACAAATTACATTTCCTATGTGAAAGGACTAGTCTTAGACAACGCAAGTCTCTAATTCTAAGATGACAGGTTGTTCAATGCCCAACATGCCCATATGGAGGAAATCCCAAGCTATCGTTCTATTGAGGTACCTCTAAAAAAGGTACAAATCAGACAAACCAGAAAGAACTTCAACAAGCACGATCTCCATTGCCCAGCTATAATATCACTACCATAGTGGAGGCAAGTACTGCAGATAAGACGGGGAAGGCTTTTCTTGGACAGCAGGAGAGAGAGGCAAACAATTTCTCAAGTTGGCCCTAGGGCTCATCTGGAAATACTTGTCATATTATACAAATGTTTATTATAATGACATCTTGGTGCTATTTGTTGCAAGGATACTCTGGTACTTCCACACTCTGGAGATGTAACATAAGTGCAAGGGAATTTAAAAGGGGGGAAGGGGAATCTAGATCCAAGAGGTTATTTTAGTTCCAAGAACTAAAGAGGGGTCAAGTGGGTAAGGGATACCATGTCTGTGTGACCTTGAGAAAACACAGCTTCTATTTAACGGATCTGTATGTCTACACTTGCAAAGATGGAAGGCGCAGGGGGTTATTTTTGGACCCATATGGTAGAGCGGGGACCTACAAGTGGGAGCATACATTAGATATCAAAAATCAATAAATTGTGTTGCATTACTTCGCTTTGAATGGACCTGGAGCGTTTACAGGTTGTAAAATAAAATTATAAAATTTTGTATGAGCACAATAATTAACGGACGTACTGTCTGGGTGGGCTTAAAGCAATACATATACCATGTCATGACCAATCAGCCAGGGTTAGCAGTGCATTACTGTAACTTTATAGAACACTGTAAATAGACTGCAGACAATGGAATCATTACAGGATCTATGCACTAAAACATGAACTACAGTGAACTGCTAACCAAGTGCAAAAATAGGCCAACTGAAAAAAGCTTTATAACTCCGCTACTAAAAACCTTCAGACTTTAGGCCAAGGGTCCCTTAAACCAATGCTGGATTCACACGTGATCATATTATTGTGAAAGTGTCTAAGTGGACAATGATGGTTACTTGTAGTGTAACAGATGTACTATATGGATATATTATTGCGTTTGCAGTAAATTTCCTTTAACAATAATAAAAAAAGAAAAATAGAGGAATAAAGTCCTCCCCTATCAAAAAGTTCAGATATATAACATGCAGGACATTGGTCGACTAGATATATATTTTGCTACAAACTTAATATATTTAATATATTGATGCAAATTGTTTTTTTAGGGTACAGTTGTCCTGTTAACATTAAAAGAACCGTATCACCTAAACCGTGTTTTTACTGTGACTGTAGAGAATAAAAAATGAAATGTTCTATACATTGGGTTACCAACATTGCAAACAAATGCCTAAATTAGTAAAATTAATGGGTTTTAAAATGTGTCTGTGGAGTCTGCGGTTTATGACATCACCTGTAGCTCGATATACAGATGAACAGGTTTTGAAGGCAAATATGTAATTTGCATATTAATCCACAGGTGATGTCATAAACTGGAGACTACCTGGAGACTAACAGAACACATTGCTGAGCATTATGGGAGAGCAACCATAACTGTAGTGTAAAAACACCTTAAGATTATTCTTTGGTATGTCAGCTTGGTGCGCCACATCTTCTATGATGCACAGACAGTTTGCATGGTGACCTAGACGACTGACCAAGCATCGTAGGACTCCTTCCAGTGCAGTTAAAAGGTTAGCAGCCACCACCACACTTGGGGATGAGCTAATCCAGTCATGTCTATTTGGGGAAACAGTACAGATCTCACACTGCAGTATTATAAAAGGTCAGTAAGGACTACAGTTCCCTTGACCTCTCTCACAGCTGCAGAGGGAAACACATTGAGCAGGGTTCAAAAGGGGCTGATGCTGGGGGTACTGAAGAAGGGGGTGGGCTGCTGTAACAGTGGCCTCACATGGGCACCTACAATTAAGAACACTTAAAGAAAAAAGAAATGTGATTGGTCAGCAAATATAGCAACATTATATTTAATAAGAACAAAATATTGCATGAAAAAAAACCCCATACAACGGAAAAACAACTTACCGGAAAGGGTGTCCCTCATCGGATTTCTGGATTGCTTGTAGCACACCTTTGTATATTCTAAAACTGATGGAAACTGAAAGCAGGGCCAAGGCAATGTACGCAGTCACACTGACAATGCTGAAAACAGTCAGCGAAAGCAGCAGGAACAGGCTGGCTCCAAACACCGCTCCAGACTTCTTAATATCTCGCCAGTAAAGGAGGTCAACCACTAGCGAGGGAGGAAAAAACAAATATTCACATTAGAACTGGGTCAACACAAGCAGACTGATAAAGACTGCAGTACATTGGAGTCACATGCCGAAAAGGAGATTGCATTTCAAAATGTAAAACAAATGAAATTAGATGTTTAAACCCTGATGCCATTAGAACGGACACTTTATGAGCATAGAAAAGTGTCTAGAATCCCCCCTTCCATGATTAGTGAAATTAGCTGGAAATAAAAACGGTGAAAGTATGGTTTAAAAAATAAAAATGTCTTTGGCTATATACATGGCAGGCTTGAGGCCACAACAGAAACATAAAATACGTGCCATCATTGTTGAGCAGTATACTGGGTATATATCTGGCTTCACTTTCTCTGCTAGGTTTTTTCTTTTTCTAAAAGTCATTTTTAGATATTGCAGACAACAAACTGTTAAATTGTACTTTTTCTGATCAAAAAAGGCCTAATAAAAATTAATATTAAAAAGTATATGTAATGCTCTCCACGGAGAGGATTAGGGACTATCTTTTGCACATGTTTATGTACAGAAAGAAAAGAGAATGCAGCGTTTGACACAGATATTAAAGAGTTATAACAAAAACAGACAATGAACCTATCTCTTAGTGTATAGCGAGTTCTGCTCAAAGGCCTACACGGCCCAAACACGTGAGACACCCCTGACACACTGCCAACATTACTTGCACTGGGGCATTGATGAGAATGTGCGGTTCTGGGCATACACACCAATTTTCAGAGTGTGATATATTTCATATACTCCAATTTGCAAAAACTATAATATTTATAGTATCGATTAAAAAAAAAAAATGCAAAGAAAAAAAAAACACACATGTAACACATCAGTGACACTCTTCTACAAAGCATCATGACTGTGTATTTTGGACAAACATTAAAGCTTGTTCAAAAAGGTAAACTTTTTATAAACTCGCAACTGTTATAAGGAGTGTTCTGTGGTGGGTTTAATTTGCTACTAAATATGGTTCAGTTCCCAGTAAGATAAACATGGCAAAGACTCATGATACAATAACGCAGAGAGAATGCCAAACATGAGAAAAAATACCAAAAAGTAGAGAGTAACAGCCAATAAAAGGTCACTGTAAAAAGACAAAGCACACCTCACATATTAATGGGCATATTCACTAATAACACAACAGAAAGGTAATATAGGTCACATTTGTATTGCACTCCTCAGATTGGGGGAAGCAGTTCCTATCTGCACTTTGTAGCTACCTGCTGTATGAAAATAACTTTCTTGTAATAACAAAATGTAACAATGTACAGACAGGTAGTTTGTATGTATATGTATATATATATATATATATATATATATATATATATATATATATATATATATATATATATATCTCTTTATACGTGATTTATAACATTTAAGCAGAATTTAGAAGCCAGACAATCTGGGAATGGTATATTAAGACCGTGTACATATTCACATGCATGTACTTTCTGTATGCACGTTGTGTCACATACTGTAAGAATATTAATGGTAAAATTAGAAAACAAGTCGTTCTATTTATCAAACAGAAACCACATGAGATGTGAGTGTAGAGGCTGATGCACCGTATGGCAGAGCACAAGGGGATGGGGAGAAAGGAGAGATGGCCTGGATGGCATAGTCCGTCAATGCTAAATGACTTAAGAAATCTAGGAACGTTATTAACACAGAATGAAGATTTACATTATATTAATGAAAGGGGGCTGACAAAGGAATTTCCAGATTAAGGCCAAAAGTAGCAGAACTGGGGGGAAAAACTCCATTCAGCTGAAGTTTCACATTTCCTGGTCAAATCCCTCTTTCAGTTATGAAGTCCATAGTTTAAACCGTGTATTTTTATTATTAGATTAGTAGTTAGGACATCTTAAACAGAAGGGGCAAAATTGAAGACAATTATTTACAGGTAATTTCTAAATGTCAATCTTTACTCCTCAGAGGTCTAGATGTACTTCATCTCATCATAGCATGCAATCCAACACATGCTCCAGCTGTTGACGTGTACACAGGAGATTTGTGCACACTCTGTAAGATCCGGTCACCCCCCCCCCCCCCCACACACACAACCCTCTAAGTACAATAGACCTGTCCCTGCAAACTGTGCAGAGCGGCCAATAAAATCGATGATAAAAGTAAAAAGGGCTCGAGCTTGCGCTAACTATTCAGAAGCCAGATATAGATGGTATAACTCAAGAATGTAGTTCAGCATTCAAAAAAGTACTTCACCAATAAAAGATCAGTGTGGTACACATTCCATCTCAATGTCTGGGTGCAGGTAGGGCAGTCTGTACAAACATACATTCACTCTGTGCATGATCACAGCAGTATAAGCTGAATCTAGTACACAATCCCCAAACATGCTGGGCATTTTCACCTGTCCTGTCTACATATGAAGAAAGTCAGGGCAGGTACATCTCTTAAACAGCCACTTAGAGTGCGTGTATGCATCCAGATCATGTCTGCATGTTATCTTTATTGAATGTGTGTCAATGTGTAGCAATTATTACACAAGTTAAAAAAGCATTTTTAATGCCACATTAGTATTTTGAGCCAATTAACATTGCTTTAAGTTTACAGTTATATATATACACACACATCAGCATATCTAAATGTGTTAGCTGCAATCTGTTTACATTTAAGAGCTTTGAGTTAAGAGTTGCTGAAGGGGAAAAGGAGTTATAATGGATTATCAAACAACCAAGACAGGATGTTACATTGGAGTCAATTGTGGCCTTACTGACCAGGAGAGTTAAAATTGTAACACAGGGTTTAGTTACAGAAGCGAGCTAAAATAATTAGCCTCTAATTTTGTATAGGTTACAGTCTATATTACTGTAATGCATACATACCTAGCTGTGATTGGTGGTATGCATGCATATGACACAGTGGCAATCAATAACGCAGCACATTTTGCCGGAACAAGTTATGGACCATTACAGTATGTCTGCCCTGGGACACAAGCAATTTTTACTGTCCGATAGGCAATTCCATGATACATGACATTAAAGAGACAGTCCCACTAAAGTTTATTTAATAAAATATTTAACTAACCAAGTGTGACTTGGCACCGCCATTTTGTGAAACATTTTGTGACGTAACACAACTTAGGCTTTGTCATTCTGCGTAATCCAACGAGGTCCAACAGGGAGCTCCCAATATTTTTAAAGGACAGCTGTAGCAAAATATTATCTAATGTTCAATTAAAAGATTGTATCACGTCTAGATGATTTATAAATACATTATTTAATGAAAGAATACAAATTAAGTGCCTTATTAAGCATCCTTTACTCTATCATTCTGTCAGGGGGCAGACATGTTTAGAATCTTGTGTCAGATCTTCACTCAGATGTGACCAAAGATTCTTAAAAAAAAAAAAAATGTCTGCCTCCTGGTGGAGCTTTGTTGGGTAAAATACTTTATTTGGATTCTTTCATTAAAAGCATGTCTAAATAAAATGCCTACACTTGATGCCATCAATTAAACAGACCTTCATTTTTGCTACAGTTGGCATTTAAGGCTGCCCAGGTATAATATGGAAAAAGCATAAAAACAAGTGAGCGTATGGTCAACTATAGTATTTAGTAAATGGGACACTAATGAGAAAGGCAGATGGGAGGAAATAATGTGGTTCCTTTGTGTCATTACGTAACCTTGCGTTAAACCCCCCCCCAAATAGATTTTAGAACTCACGTCCCGCATGGATATGGTAAAAGCACACCTTGTATTCAGGTTGGCAAAGGATAACCGACACCAGCTGAGCAGATTACTGACATCTACAGCTCTATAAAGATATGACAGGCTGCAAAATGGTTTCCAGCACAGTGGATTATACCCGATTGTACTGGAGATTTAGAGGAATTGCACTTGAGCAGCTTTATCGGATTCTGTTTTATTATATTCTATGTTGAGCCCATATTAAAAAACAAAAAGGAAGTCGTGAATAACAGGTGTGTGGTTATAATGTCAAAAATTGAAAAGAAAAAAATGCTAAAGGGGGGTATGTATTTAACCCTGTGAGTGAATGATCACCCCTGCAGTTTTTGATGCTAAACCATCAAGATGGGTGGGAGAGATCTGCATCAGGCTGATTACACACCAAACAAGTAACTGCAATTACATTCCCAACAGTAAGCCACTTCTCAGCAGGAGCACGGTTCATCTCTCGGGTGTGAATAGGCTTTTCATTTAAAATAAAAACCTTTCAGAAGTTCCAGGATTAACATTCTGGTCTGTAGAGCAGCGGTTTAATGGGTTATTTAACCCCTGCTCTCGCATCACACATTCTGCTTCAGAAGGAGTTTTAAATCACATGCTTTCTGGAGTAGAGAAGTTTCAGGTTAGGATCCTAGGTTCATACAATGAAAGCCGTATACCTGAACAGTTTTTTACATTTAAAATTTACCAAAGGAATTTAGAATGTGTTGGGCAGAAGAATTCCCAGTACATCACATAACCTTAAAAATAAAAGTGCAATATAACATTCTAATAAAGCAGATCCATTTTTTTCACCAAACAAAAAAGTAGGACCTTAAAAAAAAAAAAAAAAAGAATCTGGGAACTGAGCTGCAGCTGCCGACATTTGGTAAGCAAGCAAGAGGCATCTGTTGGAGCTAAATATAGCAGCAGCCTTAGCATCTTATGCCTTACATGTAAAGCACAGCCAGCAGGAAGACTGAGCAATCCTACCCGTCAGCACAGCCACAATACCGTTACAATACTCATGCAAAACCCTATCAGTTAGAAAACTTCCCAGTTAGTATAAAGACTCTTCATAGATTTAAAGACACAGCAGATTTTGCCATCTGTGGGCTGCCAAATAAAAACCACTTTTCTTATGAAATCAGTAATGTTTCAGGCATATTTCCCAACACAGAGTAAAATGAGAGAGACTGACCGGTTTTGGAATCCATCATGAAGCTGCCTGCTTGCACTCAGACCTTGCACAGCTAGCTGCAGTTCTATTCACTTCCTGCTAGAGCATGCAGGAGGTCACACAGAGAACGGAACTGCCTACTTGGTGACTCAGCCACGGACTGGCCACGCCCCCCTGACCCCAGACTATCAGACTGCTCAAATACAACAGACCATGGGGGAGCTGGAGAAACCGCACAAGCCAGTCACATAAAAGAAGGGCTGGAAATCCACCTTCATTTGCAACTGAAAAGCATGTGGCTGTCTCAGACTTGTAATTTACATACTAATTAACCAACCGCTGTACATTAACATTAAATAACCACATGTAACTAGTAAATTGCATTAGAATACATAAACCTAGCAGTATTGGTTTAATTCTAACACCTACTATATTTCTGCTACAATGGAGATTTCTAAATTAACACATTGTTCTCCTCAGGGTCCCCTTTTGAAAGAGAGGAGCACTATAAACACGTAGAGGACTAACTCTTTCAGTGCCAAAGACCTAGGTAACTTAGCACATGGCAGATCCAGAAAACTCTAAACTTTGCTTGTTCTATAAAAGGGCCTGACACCCAAGAGCAATACTCATGAAAGAGAATGGCAGGGAATCGAGAAAGGAGTTTCAAACTTTAGGCCAAAGTAGAAGAGTTGGAGAAATTCTCCAATTTCACTGAATAGGAGAATGTTTCCAACACCGCTACTGTAGCTTTAAGTTTGAAAATCCCTTCTCAATTCCCTGTATTTCCATGAATAAAGCTACAAATCATACCGTACATTGTGCACGCTGGGAGATTGTTGTGGAAGGTAAATGCTAGTATTGAATTTTAATCATGTAATATAAAATGTTTGGAGACTTGAGGAGAAAAAAAAAAAGCACCATGAGTGAAAGGCGATAAGCCTTCACTGGAAGGAACTCCTAAAGGCAGACTCAGATAGGGTAACCGTTATTGCCAGACTATGGGCCAGATTTATTCTATAAAACAAGCTTTTTTTTTTTTTTTTTTTTAAAGGTGCTAAATTTGGAGCAAACTGCTTTAGTAATCCATTGGTATCCATGGTTACTACTACTATTTTAGCACTTCTTCCTGAAATAGCAACAGTTTTGTCTTGATAAATATGGCCTTAAATATCAACTTGCATCACAAATGTCACTACTGTGAATAACTGCTTACATCGCCCTCTAGTGTTCTAGCTCAAACTATTAATATTTAAAATTGGCTACTGTATTTCCTAATATACAACCTGTATCATTGACAATATATAGAAATTGGTCAGGTTATGTTATTATACCGGGTAAATTCTCATAACATTTGGGTACATTTAATCATAAAACCATACAAAAAGCTATTATGGCTTAAAAAGGACAGCTATCAGCAAATTGTGTTTAATTGAAAGATTGTATTACGTGAATTTTAAATAGAAATGATTTAATAAAGTACCTTATTTGACTGCACAGCGCTAACTGGGGACAGACATCTTGGGTGAGATGGATCAGACCTTCCTTCATTTGTCCCAAGATTCTAAACAACATGTCTGTCCTTGATAAGGCTATACCTGCAACAAGGGCTTCAATAACGCACTTTATTTCTATTCTTTCTAATTTCTACATTTGATGCAATCCTTCAATGAAACATTTTTCCCAACAGTTGTCCTTTAACAGTGTTACTCAGTGCATTAAGTACCCTGTGTGGACTGCCACATATTGCGATTTTTGAATAAATATAAGAAATTTAAATCATTTTACGGTTTTCTAGTGACATTTATTAGGATTATAAATGACCTTTAACTCTTTCATTTACTTTTGTAAATAAAATAAGCACCATTAAAACTGGGTCCTGGTACGATCCCTGGATGTGGGGCTAAAGTAGCCTATCCAACACATACTCCCAATGTTCCTTTTATGGATAAATACTTTAGGGGTCAAGTATTGCACACATGGAATGCGCACTAAATATTGGTGTGGTTGGTGTATGTTCCAAAGTATGACGAAAATCAGGACTTTGGCACTTTTTAGCACCAAAATAACCCAGAAATGCAAAGAATCCCCATCAAATTCATTATGGTGGAGCCGTGGTTTACTTAAACGGAAACAAATTTGGTATAATTTAAAAAAAGGTGTATCTCACATTTATACATAAAGGAAGCGATTGTCACTTCTTACCAGCTTGTGTGCAGAACATTCAATACATAAAAACCTTTTGATTTTATTATCTCCAGTACGGGAACTTGTACGTATGAGATAGACGTACACAGATAAAGTAGTGCCTAACTTTGGTGCTACCCCCTTGTACGTCAAAGAATAATGCGGACTCCAAACAAATGTTGGGAGTCTGTGCCTTCTAGCCTGATCTGAGTGTTTGGGATCCTCCGGTGCTCAGCACAACCCATAAAGAAACCGTTTCTTTTTAACACAAGTGTTGGATTACACAACCACCAAATGTGGTTTGCCAGAGGTTTCAATCCCACAATGCAACAGTCAGGATTTATAAAAATGTCAATTGCCTTAATCTTTTTTTACGCTTCATATATTAATAACCCCCATATTTTCCATTTTGAAGGTGAATACCATAATGTCCATCGTGGCAAACAATAAGCCACATAATCTACACCCCCCTCCCCCCCCCCCCCCCCCCGTGTAAATCATGAACCCCACAAACCGGTCTGGCAAATTATGTCAATGTTTATATATCTGTGAATGTGCTTGATTTTTTTGTAAAGTAATTTACCAGCATGCTCTGTATGATGTACGCACCTCCACTGCACAAGTTATACTATGTACATTTTTGTAATCTTAAATTAAAAAAAGTTTGGCTCTTGTGCCAGGTACATTTACTTCCACATCAACTGAGTAAACAGATGAAATAGTATGATTACAGACTGTTATCAGGGGGGAAATCTCCTTTTGAACACAAGGGCATGTAAATATGCAATAATGAAAGGAGTTTATTAATAAGATAAAATTAGATGGTACTATAAACAATGTGGCAATCACCAGACCTTTGTCCTATTAGATCTGTTTTGCAACAAAGCAATGGCCTTGATTTATCCAACTGACAGCACGCCTATAGACCTCCTTCAAAAGACAGTGTACTTTATACAGTGTGTATTTAGAGGTGGGGGTATTGGGGGTTGATTGAAACTAAACTTTATTTACACATTGGTATTACGATCTTTACATTTTTTTTATTTATAATGTAATCAGATTACAGCTGCTATAAACTTAATGTAAGGGTAAATTAGGCTGTAAATAAAGTAAATTCCACATGTTTAACCTGCCTTATATACATACCTTATATACATAAGATAAATCCTTATATAAAAGGGCGTGGCATATATTTTTGGACTTTGGGAGCCAAACAAGCCAGTTCAAAAGCCAGCAGTCATTTTTACGAGAGGGGGAAACTGTCTTTCCAAAGTCTTCTATGTAAAAGCAAATCCAAAAAGTTAGGTGCCAGCACTTGGGATTTTAGGAGCCATGCTTCACCTGTTCATGGCCCTTTCAAGAGTGCAGCAAACATGCTTTGCCACAACATGATACACCTACTAGCAAAGTACAGTATCCTTAGACACAGGACAGAGTGGAAAAAACACAAGACTGTACCAAGACTGTGCCAGGATACAAGCAGATTATAATACCAAAAAATCCTGTACTGTTAACCACCGATTGTAAACATGGGTTTAAACCTCCTAGCGTTGGAGGTGGAAATACATTCATTTAATTCCTTAGGACCACAGCTAAACAACTGTGTTTATGCAGCAAGAGCTATGGCATTTGTAAGTTTCACCAGGGGTTTATACTTGTAAAAGTCAATTCTGGGGCAACCGGAAATGGACTGGTTTCCATGGAGACTGCTCCACTTTAATAATTTTGTCCCAGAATACATTTTTATAAATAACCTCAATTCTTTGTGTACGACACAGTGAAATCAGTTATTGGGTAAGCAAGAAGAGTCAGACGCTCAAGCTATACCAAGCCGCACCAGATGTTTGACTAAAATTCCCAGCATGCTCAGTCAGCCAGCAGCTGCTTGGCGTTTTTGGCCAGTTCCATGATCGGTCAATGCCACACCCATGCCAATTCACGCCAACATATTAACAACACAGAGTAATACAAAAGATATTAGGGTGCAGCTAATATCACCATGAACTTTATTCCATCCACTGAAAGCCGGGCTTTACTATGAATACAGTGCTACAAGAGTGTAAACCTTTACTGTCACTTTAAAACAACATTACTAAAGAGATACAGTCTGAACTATAGAGATTTGTATAGATGACATAAGGCTGGTGTATAACGGGTATATCCCACGGCAGCCAAGGTTTCCTTAGCCAGGAACATTACAAGCACAACTCACAGGGCCCAGGTCGGAGGAGCTCATTGGGCAAAGAGAGTTTAATTAGTAATACACTAAGAGGACCCCCAAACACAGAATATGTGTTTACTGTCCCAATGTAATGAAGCCAGGCAGGCCGTAACATATAAAGTCCATACTATACACTGTGTGTACATCACTGCATGTGAGCTGTAATACTGTGCCCATGAGCTACACTGATAGGAACAGAAGCAAAATTACATACAACTGCCAAGACCTATTCTATATAAAGTGCAATATAATAACACTATGCAATACAAAGAGAATTAGGACAGCTAGCACAGAAAAGGCTGGACAATAAGACATGTACAGTTACACTGTTAGAGACAGCAATGATAGAAATGTAGAATAGTAATGGACAGGGAAGATCTACCCGTCTGCCTCCAATTGCCCCACAGACATGCCACGTCAGGCTGGTGATCCATGCTTCCTGCTGGTCAACTCAGACGTGCTGCATCTCAACGCTACAGGAGAAGTCGTGTCTGATCTTCAGAAGTGAACTCTGGACAGCCAGGCAGACGGATCAACCTCTGCTCTACTGCACAAGGGTCATCCGACTGGGTGTGAAGCAGTGATGTAACCCAAGCTGTAACCAGGCTACTAATACCACACCACTAATTATTCACTATTAATCTTCTTACTATAGAAATCACTTAATGGTTGCTATAGCCGCGGAGGGATTTGAGGCGTAATCCAGACACATACATACATACATATTCCTTCAATGCAACAAAACATTTTTACTGATGAAAGGTTTTTAGACGAGATAATGGTGTGTTTTCTGTGCAACATACTAAAAACTGTTCAGTCATATGGTATTTCCATTAATCTGACTGCCGTTATGAATCACCTGCATATTTTGGTTTTAAAATGTGATATTCATAAAACCTCCACGTATTTTCACTGTTTATTTATTTATTGTACAAAGGCACTATGTTATCACAATCTTGTACTTAAACTAGGATTTAGAAATGTAAACAGCAACTCATTATTAAAAACTGACAGTTTTTAGAGCAGACACCGTTCACGGCAGTAACATTTGAACAAACAAAAAAATGTATTGCTTCAACAAATATTTGTATGCTTAGGAGCCCGCCTAGATATGTTTAGGAGCAAGGGGGACATGGTACTTCCCGTGTTCTGTGTAAAGAGTTGGCATGTGAGCTACCCAATACGTCTCGATAAACGGGAAATTTATGACCAGAAATATTCTTAAATGAGATTGTTCGGATATTAAAAGGAACACTAGTAATTAAATGTAATGCAGTTGGTAGTTAAATTAAAATTAGTTTTAGGAGCCAGTATTAAAAAAAAATTATAATAATGTAGGAGTCAGACAATGGAACATCAATCATGCACGCGCACACCCACACCCCAGCAGTATTTTTGTTTTGCTTTGTTTTTAAAGAAAAGGTTAATTTATTAATGTGTCCACCCCCCGCCCCCGCCGGATCTTCATTTGTCTTCCAGCTGAGCTCCGGGATGTCACGTGACACCCGACGCTCAGGCACTAGAGCGTGTTGCGTGAGGGAGCGGAGCTTGCACTGCGCTGGGGGGAAAGAAGTCTGATGGCAGCAGCAAAGGGTTCCATGTGGATTACAGCACCCAGGCACGGTTATCCACATGGCGACCTGATGCACGGTTTAACATGTACATGGCATAGATTTGCTTTGCATAGAAGTACATGCAGTGAATACTTTGGAATTTCTTTCAATGTTTTATGCTGTAAAACAAGTGAATTTCTTTGGGAGGTGAAGGGTGGTCGACAACAGTGATTTGTGGGACTAGGACAATTCTGTGATGTCACCAATACCTTACATGTGCAGTGGGCACCCCGTGCATCCCTTTGGGAGCCATTTGATTGGCTCTAGCGACCACTTTTACAGGGAGCTTAAGATTGTTTGGTTGGACAATTTGTGCGAAAGGCCAGTTTAAACAGATTAATTTATTTGTTCCAGGTTTTACCATACTTGTTAAGGTGCCACCTTTTATATCTTTGTTTGCACAGACCCCCTCCTCCCCCCAAACCATCATTGATCCTACAAATCTGAATTCCAGATCCTGTTCTTCTTGTCTTTTTTTTACCTTTGGGCACAATAGGGATTCTGTATATGTTAATTATAGCTTTTCCTCTCCTTTGAACAATTAAATCCCAGTTTAATGTCTGGCACCTGGTAGCAGAAATATGTCTGAGAGGGGAGTAACTTAAAGGAACGTTAAACCTTGTATAAAACCTTGAAGGAAGCAAGGGTTGAACAAAACATGTCCTGGGAGTTTTACGTAAACCCAACGTGTATCTTAATAGAGGGTTGTCGCGTGCCAATCAGAACGGGGAGTTGGAGATTGGAATATCAAATTCTATGATTGCCATGTGTGTTTGTACAAGCTACTATATTTAAAGCTGGAGTTTCTACTTAAAAGGTTTACATTGCACGTATCATGTATTATGCACACAAGTCAAACCTTGCCATCCACTCATTTCTGTATGACAAGCACTTTGAGAACTGTATAGAGTACACTATCCCCTAGATCAGGGGTGTCCAAGTTTGTTCTGCAGTGGGCCACTTAACCATAAATCTATTTGTGCGTGAGCCGCATTCATGTTTCATTGAAAGAAAATGTATATATGTATGTGTGAGTTTGTGAGTGTATCACAGATACAATAAATAATAAAAAAAAAATACATTAAATGCACACACATGCGCACACACATGCATACACAAATATAGTCACTCTTACACAGTCAGACTTACATACACACACACACACACATACACAGTCACACACACAAAGTTTCTCCGCTTGCAATCTTTCAGCTAAATAGAATTTTTTTTTACCCCCGACTGTTGTCATTTAATTGGATATGATCAGAAGGAAAAATATTACACACACACACACACACACACACATTTTATACAGCAAATTATATTTCAAAAGATTATACAGGTAGTAAAAATGGTTAACACAAGCACAAGCCTAAAATCAAACTGCGGTCGATGCAGTATATATTGAATTGTGGTAAATGCACAAATTCTATTAAAGTCTAATTTTTGTTATTACCTTGTCAGTTAATCATGGTTCATTGAATAGACCTCATTGTCATTTGGTATGACAATGCAGAAAGGTACATAATTTCCATCATTTAACACTAGGTGGCACTGTTCCACTTGGCTACATTTGCGATGACGTGCACAATGATAATCCTAGATTCCAGACATGGGCACATCTTTCTTTCTTTTTTGAAGGCCATTTTAGCCCCTTTTTATTTCTGTCACTGCATATGGCGTTACATTAATCCTGCCCTATTTTGTACATGCTGAAATGAAAATAGTTTTTATTACATATTTGAGTGTGGAAGATATTAGGCATGGTCCATCCTCAGTCTATTTGTGAATATTCAGAAGTAGATTAAAGCACTAATTATAATTGGAGTCATCACCATAGAGATGCATGAGGACATCTAACGCACATCTGTCATGCTCTGCACATGCATACTGGGAGCCCAATGAATTCTGCTATCGTCTCCCTCTTCTTTATTTCAAGCATGTGATTTAGTTAGATGTCTTGCAAGCTAACGGTCACTATATAGTAAGTACAGTGTACTGTGCAATTATTTTAACGGCTGTAAATACTACAGCATATAGGTGGCAATCTTCCCCTTTTCACCTAGCAGTGTTAATATATAATCAATCCAGGGTACACTGTTTGTGCAGAGAAACAGTCCGACCCAACAAACACGTGACTTACATAATTAACAAGAGACTGCCTTTCATCTGGTGGAACTTTCTAAAGCAGGCCACCTGGGTGCAATACAATGTTGATTTTACAGCTTGGAGAAAACACCACCATTTTGAAGCAGGTCTTCGTGTGGGCTGCCGAAGACGACTGCACAGGGGTTTTTTTTTTTCTTAAAAGTACAAGGAACACACTAACTTTATAGCTAAAACAAATAGAGATCTGCTACAGGAATACTAAACTAGAAAACTTGGGATTCTCTGTATTCCTAGAAATCTGTAAAGGACTTCAATTAGCACTACACGGACAGTCTGACCAATTCCCTGGCATGGACACCCAAACATGGCACGTGTGGCTAGATTATTCCACTGAACACCCGATTTCTGACTGGATCCATTCAAACATATGAAAGACAAGATAAAAAAAAGTTACTATCCCTTCAATAAGTTGTAGTCTTCCAGTTCTGTCCATTTCCAAGCCATTCAATCTATTCAGTGTATGTACCTCATTAGCACCTCTGTGGGCCCCAGCACCTCTCCTATAATGAATAGTTTTACGTTTGCAGATAAATCATCTCCGTTACTTGAGAAGAGTCATGAGACTGTAAAGAGGGGTTGATTCCTTACGAGCAAAACAGATGGTGTAAAAAGGAAAAACAGATTTTCACAAATTAATTTACTTCTAAGTTAATCGGAGTGGTCATACAGAGACAAGCCATAACCTGGATAGGTGTAGACATATTTATATTTGTATATGCATCTGCATGATGCAACGGTGTAAAAACATAAATCGCCCAATATATTTTCTATCACTTGATTATATTAAAGGACATGGGCCAATTAAAAGCTTATGTTTAAAGGAACACTCCCACCAAAAAAAAAAAAAATGAAAATGGTTTTATTATGTTTATTTTGCATTGTTGATTTCACATATGTTGCTTTTGTCATGCGAGTTTATTTTATGAAATATTTTACTAAAGAAGTGTGACTGGCTGCTGCCATTTTGTGAAGTATCTCACTTTTGGGATGGGGGCACAGAATGCAGTCTAGAAGTCAGAATTCTGATCATAGACTTGCATTGAATGGAGGGTAATGTAACTATTACATCACAAGGGGCAGAGTTATGATCCTGTTTGATCAGGTGATTCTCCTCTGTGTGTTTGAAGGCAGATAAAAAAAAAAAGTTGTACACAGCCACCTAGTCCTGCCCACTATGATACACAGGAGCCAGTAAGAGAGCAGCGGAGTATCTCATGACATCATCATGTAGGCTTTGGCCACAGTTGTAAAGTGAACCTGGCTGGAAGATTCTGGATGATGTTGCATCATGGGAAATATTCACAAAATAGAGCCAGGAGATTTTATTTTTCCATTTATATGCAATTAATTCAATCATATTTAACAATAGCATATGATTTATGTGTTTGTTTTAAATGCACAGGTAATCTAGCTACATATTATGCAAATGGTAGTGTCCCTTTAAACAAAAGATTGAGGAATTGAAATGCTTCACTGAAGGAATAAACTATAGCTTATTGAACCCTATTTTTTTTTATCTGGCACCATCATTGGGCAGACAGGTTGTCTGGAATATTTTAATATCAAAGTTTTATTTACAATATGTACACACACTGTTTTACTGTTCTGTAGCTTTGATATGAATCAAATACTCTTTCGCTCCAGAAAAAGCAGAACATTGGGGTGGGGAAGAGGGACAAGGGCATTTGGTCCAAAAGGGGGATGTTATGCAAACCAAACATGCTTACACGTTTAGAATCCAGCTATCTAAAAACACAGAAGTCTGCAGTCCCTTGTTTATGTTACAATCCTCTAAAGAGGCAACGCTCACCACCAAACAAAGACAACGGTTATGATCTCTTGGAATCAGATCAAAAATCTACAGCAAAATCACAACCCAATATTGAACTTTCCGTACTCTGTATGTAGAGCAACAATCTGGAACTTAACGAAACACACATACCACCAGAAATTCTTAAAATAGTAGACAGCAAGCACATTTCTATCACACCCATAATTTGCCATAACAATAGCTCACTGTCACTGATGTGAGACATGCAACATAGAAAAGTATAAACCCATTTGCATTACCTGAATTCTTGACAGTAGGTGTAAACCCAGTAGCAGCAACTTCAGCATTTTTGACTTCCTTCTTCTCCTTTGTGGATGGAATAGTAGGATCATCTTTCTTTGCAGGAGGCTGGGGTTTAGCAACAGCCTCTTTAACATTTAATGAGGCATCCTTGGTTGAGAGGTCCACAGCTTTAGTAAAGTCATTCACTTGGTCAGGAACTTTAACTGGTTCTTCAGTTTTGCCATGTGACTGGGCTTTAAACAAGGCAGAAGGCAGATCTTCCTTTTTCTCAGGAATGGATATGGTTTTCCTCTCTTCCTCTGGCTGTCTAATTTCCTTAACTAGCTCTACGGGCACATCACGTGGTGCTTTGATGGTAAAGTCATCCGCTACAGAAACTGGGGATGTTTCTATGATTGGAGAATACTTTGGGCTGGGTGTCTTCCCAGAAGATATACTTATTCCAAACTCTTCCATCTGTAAAGGCTTCTCTTGATTTTTAAACATTTCTGTGACTGGCCCTGAAGCCAAAATATCTGTGGGGGGCTTGGAAATCTTTGAATCTGGTTGAAATGATTCCCAATAGGCTTTATCTGGAGAAGGCTCTCTAAATCGTAGGTCACTTTCAAGGTCCTTTTCTGGAGTGATGTTTGCAGGCTTCACACTGCTCATCACAGTGTTGTGAACCTCCCTTGAGACAACTTGTGGCTCCCAGTGTTTGTAGGAGGGCTCGCTCTGTTCTGATTCTGGTGAACTATCATCAAAATGTTGAAACTGGGACTCAAACTCATCCTTTATAGTCTTGGAAAAGTCAAGTGCAGAGGTTTCAGTGGGGATGGTTTCTTTTATTAGGTCACATGCAATGGAGATGTAGTTCGTCTCAGTCTCTCCTCCTGGTGACTCCCTCTTCTTTTCCACGCCTGCAGCTGCTTGGCCCTTATCTTGTGAACCAGTTTTGCTTACAGCTTCTTCATAGGAAGGGGGTTTCTCAGACTCAAACTTTATCTTCTCCTCGCTAATAGCAGGTGCACTGCCTACTGGAGAAACATCAGGTTTGAAAGCACTTGCTTCTAAGCTAACTGAAGCAGATGTTAAAGGTGCTTCCATAACAATATCAGGCAAAACTGGTGAAGAGATGGAATCTGTGCCTTGAAACAAAGCAGGTGCCGGAGTTGTAGGGGGGAGATTTTCCTGTACAGATTTGGCAGTGGTCTGAACCAAATCAATTTTAGATTCATACCCAGGTTTGGCTATTCCACTATCATAGGTTTCACTTTCATATGCTTCTTGAACAATGTCTGGAGTAAGCCCTTCTGACTTTGACAACTGGGACCCAGAGACCGTTTCAGTTGAAACATACTCTCCCTCTTTCTCTACTTGTTCATAGAAAGGGTTTACTGTTGCCAGCTTCAAACCAGATGATTCGGAGGTTGCCTTGACTTCAAATTCTTCCATCTTCTTTTCGTCGGTATAGTTTCCCGAATTGTAGCTTCCTCCCACAGCAAACTGAATGCTCTTTTCCAAAGGAGCAAACATTTCATAGCCTGGAGATTCTGGACCAACTTCTGGAGTTATTGGAGAAATATCATCAGATAGGTCTACTTCATTGTCTTCATCATACTTTTCCTCTTGTCTTTTAACAGTTTCGAAGTTTAGGCTATTGACATTACTGTCAAATTTCTCAGCCTTAGGTTGATAGCCAACATCCCATGCTCTTGTACTCTCGAAAGGTTTGAAATCAACATATTGTTCTTCATGGACTTTGATATCAGAAAATTCTTCATGAGGTGGTCCAACAGCCTTAAGCATTCCTGAAAACATCTCTTTAGCGGATTGCGAATATAGTTGTGTGAGGTCTTCAGATACAGTCTCTTGCTGAGATGTAGGATGTTCAACTACATAACCCTTTTCAGAGAAGATCAAATCTTCCTTTACGTGGCTTAAAATGGAAGATTGCGTATGGTATGCTACCTCTGAATAATCAGGCTCCACTTGATTGCCTACCTTTTCAGTGAAAGCCAAATCACCTGTGGTCCGTGATACATCATGCATTTCACGAACAGGCTCTTGCAAAGCTTCTGGGGCAGTTAGCTTAGCATTACAAGCAACAGAGACTATGTGTTCTTTAGCGGAATCAGCAGATAGAGGAGACAAAGAAGGAGCAGAAGTAGAAGACTCAAGCAGCATAGATGCAAGTTCCTCTTGGCCAGCCGGCACAGTGCTATAGGGTTGCTGCAAGTCCAGTACTCTGTCTGTGACCACGAACAGAAAGGAAGGTTATCAGTGGCAGACAGATAATTGCATAGGCAGAGCAACATAAATATAGTAAATATTAATTTAGTTTAAAACATACTACTTTTTCCTAGGTTGGCTCATCAATAAAAAAAATAAAGATTTTTTTTTTTTTTTTAGATCCATTCATCTAGGCTTGAAATGTATAACAGTTAACAAATTCAGCAGAACTGTATAACTCCACAAAAGTGAACAGACTGAAAAGTACACTATATCTATGTAAACATTTTAACAAGCTACAGATAGAGGGCGATGTAAGGATAGACAACCTTTAGGCCCTGTGCTGCAGTTGGACTAAATTTCATATGTGTAGGACGTCCAAAAGCAATTGAGTGCCAAAAGTTGCTTTCTTCACTACAAGAGCACTAAAGTCCTACAGCCTATAAAACAAATTCTACCAAAGCAACAACAGAGATGGAATTTGCTTTTTAAATTTCCACTTCACATTCATGTGGCAATTGCATCTAAGGCCGAGTAGGCTTGTTCACTTTCAAAGACTGAACTCAATTATGATGCGATTGAGTTTAGACCAATAGAATCAATACCTTAATCGAAATATAGTGTTTGGGAAGAACATGGCTTAATTATTATTTTTTTACTGAACATGTGGCATTATTTAGGTTATGCACTGCGGCTTATTCCAAAGCTTATTGGCATTTAAAAAAAAAATTTTTTTAATTAAAAGAATATAAATAATTGGTTTGGGATTTGTTTAATGATAAAGCAAATGTACCTGAAGCCTTTTCCCCAGTTGACTACATAATAAAAGCTAGTCTGTTTAACTGTGAAGTGGTTTAGAAAAGAAGTGCTCTGCTGGCATGGAAGTTGCGACATACAAAGCATCTGAAATGTTAGTCCTATAGAGCAAGCAAGAAGATTAATGCAGTAATACAGACAAAGTACAGGATAGCAGAAAGAACTTGCCTGCAGAGGAGAGCATCAGAGGCACAGATGCAGCAGGAAGAGGAAAGAGGTTCTCATCTGAAAAACAAATACAAAAAGACCTCAGTAGAATTTAAGCCACACAGATAGATGTGAAAAGCAAGCAGGAACCTACAACATTTCATTAGGTTAAATCAAAAGCAAGAGACGTTGGGAGACATTTATTAAGGTTTATCCTACTCATATTGAAATGGAAAATAAAAGGCAGAAGTCTATTTATAATGATCTGCACTTACACTGTGCAATCATTATATCCATGATCTTTAGCTCAATCATGACAGATTACAACTCCTTAACATTCTAAAGAAATTATTAAAGATATATTGATTGATGTGCAGGGTGTAAAAAAGAAGAAGCATGTTCTATTCAGTTTGTACACGGCAAACTTACACAAAAAAAATCAAATACCAATAATCTGGACAGTGAACAATGGCCTAATATCTCGTAGAACATGCACTTCTGATCTATCGATTTGTAACTGCATTGATGTATATGTATGACTTGTATATTGGTTAATTAGCAAACTACAGAAGCTGCATGGTCAATTAAATGCATAAATAATCAACAATCTCTACCCTGTGCTGGCAGAATTGCATGTAAAAGTATAATCTGGGATGGGGGGGGGGGGGGTTATTTCTAACCTGGTCAACATCTTTAATGAATTTCCAGTTCATTTCGCAACTCAACTAATGTTTGTTGTTTTTATGGAAAACAAGACGTTTCGAAGTGACCCCAAAGTTTGAATGTTTGTGTTAATGCAGCAAAATGGTGGATCCTATGTGCTGCACACATTCGATTGTCCTCACAGCTTCTGATGGTGGAGAATTCCATTTAATGAAGTTAAGGCCAGGCTGGGTATAGTGGTCATCTGTGATTTGTCTATAACCATGACAATGTTTAAACTAACAGTTCTTTGGAGGTGTAGTCTAACATACAGCCAGAAGGCCAGCTCCAATTCCTCTATATTTCGTTTCCTACATTACCAGGTTATGTAACGTTGATGGACTCCAAACATCAGCCCATAAATAATCAGAGACTTACTGCTGCTTAGGAATAACCACTATTGTACAAAACGCGTCAAGCGTTGGCCCTAAACCCATTTTTCTGCTATACTGTGCTGTTTTTAACTACTTTTATTTTGTAATGGATTACTATATAGAGTGACTGGACCTTTTTTCTATCCATCTGGTGTCCTGTTACAAGTCTCTAACATACGCAACCAGCCAAACAATAGATTGTCACATCCCTAGCTGTGTCCAAGTCAGCTTCCCTAGAAAACCATTCTCCACTAACTTAGGTTTTTATAGTTGGATGGGAGCCTTACCAGCAGTCCCATACTTTACAGGGGGCACAAAACGGCTATGAACACTAATACACAGATGTCCATGTACCCAAGAGAACATTGGAGCACACTCAGATGGAAACCTTTTACCCAAGTGTATGCAGCATGTCCGGTGTGAGCACACCAGTGCTGCAACCACAGGACGCAAGGTGATAAATCTCACATAAAAAGGTGGAGGACAAGATATTAAACATTCAGCGAGTTCAATATCAATACATATAGTAGACTAGGTTACACAGCAGAACAAGACACACATTTATGTGGGCGATTGCAGCAGCAGAGGGTTTCTGTATTTTTTTTTTTTAGGAAGCTTTCTTTTGATGCTATATTTATCCTTAGAAAGAAGAACATAACATTTTTTTCCTTCAATTGCCCAGTCCCTTGTTCAGATTTTTGGCATATGTATGCCTTGTGTCCTTAAGAGGTAAATTTATTATTTTTCTACACATACTGGTATTTATAAAACTTCAATATTTTTTTTTACAGTGCTGAGCAATATAATAAATCAAAACTACTGGGATAACAATTGAAAGAGGCAGTAAGTGTAGCATATCACAGATTGCGTTTTCCGCACGAATGCTGCCATATCACTTACTTCCATGCTTCATCAGCCGTCATGGGCAAGACTGGCCAGATCTCATGCGTCGGGTAACTTACTGTAACTGCAAAATCTGATTTATACAATAGAGCAAGATCTTTTTTTTTTTTTTTTTGAGCAAACTTATCCTTTAGACATGGGAACAAAGTGCATAACCTTTAAAGCAGGGCTTGGTCCAGATTTGTATATTGCATGTCAGAAAAGGGCCATGAATATGTGGAAACAGTTCCTTACTCCGTGAACATGCACCCAATTCCATTTTTTGTGTAAACAGTACATATATTCCAATTAAAATAAATGACCAGGCCTTTAAATCAAGTTACATGCCAACTTGAGCTCTGTAAGAAAAGTGAGCAAAAGTGTGCTGTTATATATAGTGTGTGGACGTTACTATAAACATTTATATTTAGTGGTTTGTTTTTTTTTAACTTAAAATGATTGCAGTCTGCAGTATTTAATTACCAAAGAGGAATTAACGTTATTGAACAGAAGCCATTGTTATTGGGACAGATATCTAATGGCTGTGGATGGCCTCCCATCTAAAGGAACATCTTAATCCAAAGAGCAGACCCATAAAAGAGAGAAAAGTAGCAAACTTTAAAAAAAAAAAAAAAAAGTGACCCCCCATTTTGTTCACAGATTCACATTGTCTCATTACTAACTGCAAAAATTAGCTGCCACATAACTAACACTCTGAATTATTAGAGGCCCATTTTATCCATTCATTAGATCACTATTACGTAACCTGCATTTTTTTTGCAACAAAAAAAACAAACACACACAAAATCAGAACAGAATGTAATTGGAATGTACCATTAAACTTAATTCTTTATGACAGTTTGAAAGATCCAGGAAATATTAAATCATGAAGTTGAATAAACTGTAATTATTTTTTAACATTATAACAAGGAATAATTGGTGACTAGGATTAGAATTAGGCAAGAATTTTAGCTCATGGTTTTGCTTAAATCATTTAAAGCAGCAGAGTGAGATTGTTAATCAATTGTCGTACAAATTGAATATGTGCAAGTCACTATAAATTGTTTTTTTATTTAATTTTGATTGCATTAGGCCATCTAATTTTGTTTCTGGGTTACCTCTGGTTTGAAGCCACTGGACTAAAAATGTATATCCTGCAAATAAAGTAGAAGGGGCATGTCAGTCATTGTGCTAGATGAGTGAAACACAATACTCCAAGGTTTCACCCTAAGCAATCAAGGATACATTCCTAGTCTACCGTGTCAAGCATGAGTATATATAACTAAACACAGACAGACACTGCAACATGAAAAAACTGCCATAACACTATACTAGCAAATCATCATTGTAGGTTTAATAAAATAGCTTGCAATTAAAGGAGCATTGTGCTCATGAAACATATTTGGCTTAAAATAAAATTAACATTAAACAAAGTCACTAGTTAAATATATTTTTGGAAATGTGTGTAAAACTATAAGAATGTACTTTTTTTTTTAAAAGTAATTTCTTAATGGACGAGAATATTTGCATGTTCATTAGATCAGTATTCAAGGAATAGCAACACAGTGAAAAAAATATAGAAATAATAATAATGTGAGCAGATCCACACTACCTATGCAAGACTTAGGCTTTAAATCCAATATTTGTTCACCAACTGTCAGATTCTACATTCTAACTCATTAGTTAGTGCTGCCTGGAAAGCACATCAAACGAATATAGTTTGGGAGGGCATATTAAGTTACACATGAGTAGAAAGATGATAGGAAGGATTAAGTATAAAGCTACTGCTCTGTCTACAAAATAAGCACGTGTTTATATTTCAACATCCCAATATTCACTTTTTTGCTTTCTATTAAGGGATTTTAGTAATGTGCGTCATATGTTTAACACCAATAACTTATTGCAGTTTAGATTATCAGATTTTGGACGTTTTCTGCTAAGCCATTGACTGCCACAGCAAATCACTGCATGCCACTGTACAGCTCGAACCACTATTAAAGCTGAGGAATGTACAGACTACAGAAAAAAAACCCAGAGTGCAGCTAAGATAGGTTGAATTACAGAACATGGATGAGAGGGTGGAGGCAACAGCAGTTCAGGCCTTACTGTGGTCACCACATGTGTTAATTTACAGGAAGGTTGATACTATGTGGCTGCATGGCAGTTTCTTTAAAACTCAAGAGCACTGTTAGAGGAAATTCCATCACTGGCTGAGAATGATGAGAGCCAAACACAAGCAAGCCTTTGGCTACTATTAAATGAACTGTACATTCAGGTCGAATGGGTGGAGTACAAAAACTCATACGAAGTATCGGTAATACCATAATGGTAGGCCATACTAACAGATAAACAGACATTGCTAAATATCACTGGTTCACCAGTCATGGGAAAAAAATTGTCTGATTTTTACCAGCATAATAAGTCAAAGAAGGCTTCTGAACTAATAGGAACCAAGATCTGAACAGACACAACAAAGAGGTCACTATCACAACAAGGAGGAGGGATCCAGGTAAAAGGTGCATCCATATACAGGAAACCAATGCTCCACATTACAGAATGACTTAACCATGTCTGGTCAGAAAATCACCATGTACAGCTTTAAATTCATGTTCTGTCCAGCCACTTAACATAGAATTTATATACAAGATCCATCATGCAGGTTTGTTTACTCACGAAAACTACAGATTAATAATTGTAGGCATAGCATGCTTCCATTTCCAGTACATATACATTAAAATGTCAATGTGCATTTGCCCAAATTAAAGCTTTATGTATGTCTTTCAGTAGCTGACAGTGATGCGTAGTTCAGAACTTGCTGGAAATGAACATGCAGCACTGCACTGCACTGCACATCAGGTCTCTTGGGTATTTGCTAAGTACAAGAACTCATTGTCTTTCATCATTCATTCCCAACAACATCACTGTAAGGCTTTAATTTTGTGTTCCAGATCTTGTGATGCAGCAGCTGAATCCACATCAAGCAGCCATGTGTGTTGGAAGTCATGACGGCATCCAAAAAGGAGCTGCGCACTAACAGCACTGGGACGGATCAAAGAAACAATAGAAAGGTGCAGACAGACAAACAATGAATTCCATGGCCAGAAATACACACAAGACTTTGTCAGTGTGTATTCCTCCAGCTGCTTTATATACAACTCACATCATTCTTAGCTGGCTGAGGGAAATGGGATTTGTAGACTGCCCAAGAGATTAGGAGAGGCATGTTGTCCAACCCTTACTTATACCTTACAGCAGAACACATTGCAAGGCAGTCTGTCCATAGAATGAGGGGCTAATATGATCTCTTATTTCCAGCTAGCTATATTGCTGAGTAATTCACAAATTACACTAAGAAAAAAAATACTTAACAGAGCAATTTTGTGGGGAATTTGTTTTAAATCAGGCATTAAAAACAATGGCATAAAACAAAAAGGTGTGGCATTCACTCATCTGGCAAAGAAATGCTAGCAGAGCTAAAAATGTGACATTTTACCAAACATCTGTTAGTGAGATAATAAGATGCAATACAAATGTTATGGTTGTGTGTCACTACATAACACACAAGGGCCTATGTGAAAATGTATAGGGTGACAGCTTTATGCATATACGGACAAGCCATCCCACCGACATATATGCAATAGTCTTACTACATACTTACATACTTTTTACTATGGACAAATTGGAATATATATATATTTAAGTCAGTGATTGATGGATGATTGGGAGGGAGGTGATTGAGGAGCCTGTCACCAGTCTACCCCTTGCCCAATGACTTCCCCAGTAATGAATCAGGTTTTTCTAGGCTGCTGGCACACATCAGACCCCACCCCAGTATCAAAAATATCCATTATGCACATTCTCTCCCTACACTCCTCCCAGCAAAGCGATGACAGGATGGGCACCCAGTGACACATTCTCACAAGGGTAAAGTGGGCACCATATGAGCAGTGCTGCCTCATGAGAGTAGGATGGGCACCCAGCAATTTGCATGGTTACTGCTTAGACACAATGGAACAAGTCCTGTACTCCACATGTCACTAAACATGCCTGATTGTCAGGTGGTGGACACATCAGATCTAAGGATTGCTTGAATGCCAATTACTAGAGAAGTCTAATATCGATGCATTTTCATTTGAGCTGTTTAAGTGATTATTAAATGATTAAGCGATTGTTATTTCAATAATGGGAAGCATTGTTTGGAAGACTTCTTATGGATGTTGTAGTGCCATATTGCTTGATCTTGATAGCAAAAGTGCATATTTAACCGAGACTCAAATGCACATGCATACTAGGCTAGAATGATATACAGACACAGTTTTAGGTCATGGCTGGTAGAACTGCTTCCCATTAAAAATGCAGATGTGATCCATTAAGACATAAGCTCTGCTAATGAATAGCAGGCAAAGGGGGTTCATGCCCCTTAGTTGAGGTGACCTTCACCAGGATGGGGTAACTGACATATGTCTACCTGGTATGTGGGAGGTGTGGGGGCATGTCTAGCTCTACACGCACAGGGCAGCAAGGTAATGGACACTTACCCACAGACCCTGAGGGTGCTCTTCGCGGCACGGGGGGCCTCTCCTCTTCTTCCAGGGGTGCGCTGGGCATCACAGGGGCGGCAGGGTGGGGGTCACTGCTGATGCTACTGGGCTCCTCTTCTTCTGGGGATGGCTCCAAGCTGTCTGAATAGCTGGGCTTCTCGTCCTCCTCTTCATCATGCTGCCTGCTCGGGGGGAAACCCCCAGCTCCACCAGTCAGATCCAGCACGTCCAGATCATCCCATGGCTTCCTGTCCTGCACTGGGTGCTCCTGGCCCGGGTAACCTTCATCCGCCGTCCCGTACAAGTCGCGGTCGGGATTGCTAGACGTTATGAACGGGGACTGGTCCTCCATGACGGGTCTGAGGTGTGGGATGTGACCAGCAAGACAGAGAGAGCTGCTAGGGATGCCGGCTGAGAGAAAAGTGCGCCACCCGTCTGAGGAGAAGAAGAAGAGGAGGAGGAGGAAGAGGAGGCAGCGCTAACAATACAGAGTGAGGGAGGAGGGAGGGATGCACGGCGCCACGCCCTGGTGACTCAGGCACTGCCAGAAGGAGAAGCAGCAGCTATCATGGCGATCGATGTTGCTGCCTCCACCATTCAAGAAAGGAGCCAACCAGCCACGACAGGGGGCGGTCTTAGTCACTGCTGATTGGCGGCACAGTCCACCATTAGATGATTAAGAAAGTGCGGTAGGCGGGGGCTGCGAAAAAGTGTCTGCCAATACAACAGCAGGAAACCGGTAGCCCTATTCGACTGATGGCTGTTGCCAAGGAAACCAGCGGGAGCTGTAACGCTTCCTCGCCCTTTGAGTGAAAGCTGTTTGAGCCAATATCTGCGTGAGAACTAACAGGTCCCGGAACTGTCTGGCGTTCGGGACAGCTAGATAGGGCTGAGTGCTTCCTAAAGGAATTTGCTGTTACCAAGGTAATCTGCTTCCTGCCAATAATATCAAGCCTTTCTGAGGAATGACGACTGTGCGGACCAATGGGAACACATCAGTGGGCGGCAGATTTACCAACTAGACATGTCTTATAACACTATTAGGGCCCTCCATTTAACATATGGCTTTCTGAGTAGCATGGTAAATGTAATTCACAGCATTTGGAGTGCCAAACGATAGCCATGTCAGTGTTGTGTGCTCATGGTCAGTTAAAGTAAGATAACTAGATTTGTTTTAAATTAAATCCCCCTGAAACTAACTGCTTATTACAATCAGAAGGGGCAAAGCCAAAGAGGTGTATGGGAAAATATCCCCAAAAAAGCAACACAATAAAATATATAGATGGAGACATTAACAGGTACACATTAGGACATGCAACAGAGATCTTAAGATATAAACTGTCCCCTGAAAGTAGGGGAACCTGCTCCCTAGCGTAAGGTTGTTTTTGTGTGTTTGCATCCATTCTGTTGATTGCCCCAGAGCTTTAATAAATAGCATATACCGTTCCGCCGTAACTTTATGACCATCTGCTTAATACTGTGTAGGTCCCCTTATGCCACCAAAACAGCCTGACCTGTCGCATGTACTCGACTAGACCTCTGATGGTGTGCTGTGGTATTTGGCACCAAGACCTTAGCAGCAGATCATATAAGTCCTGTAAGTTGCGAGGTGGGACCTACATGGATCAGACTTGTTTGTCCAGTACATCCCACAGATGCTCTACTGGATTGAGATTTGGAGGTCAAGTCAACACCTTGAACACATTATTGTGTTCATCAAACCATTACGGAACCATTTTTGCTTAGTGGCAGGGCGCATTATCCCGCTTAAAGGATATACCAAATGGCAGAGGCGTCCAACATGCAGCCCGCGTGAGCTCAGCAGTGGTAGCCGCACCTCCAACTGCTGGCCGCACGGGAAGGTGCATCAGGGAACATAGTTCCCTGTACATAGCTACAACCCATCTTCTACCCTGCGCGTGAGGTCAGAGAGAGGGGAGAAGGTGACCAGCAATGTGTACAGCACGCAGTGAAAAGCGGAGAAGGGTTCTGAAGAGCTCAGCCCAGATCAAAAATCAAAACAAAAAAACGTGTGGTTTGGCAGGTACTGTGTGTGTGCAAGTGTGACTGACTGTATGTAAGTGTGTGTCAGTGTGGTGCTGTATGTAAGTGTGACTGTCTGTATTTTTGTATTTGTGTATGAATGTGTGTATTTAATGTGAAGTGGTTTTTTTTACTGTGAGTTTTATGTCTGTGGAGTCTGATACACTCACATGTTGCACATTACTGTATATATATATATACAAATAAATATATACATAGAGTATATAAATATATACATAATTTTCTCTGAATGAAAAATGAATGCGACCCATGCACACAAATATTTTTGGTGAAGTGGTCCACCACAGAAAAAAACAACCCTGCCATAGGGGAATTCCAATTCCATGAAAGTGTGTAATAGATGCTGGAAAGAATGTAGCAGCTCTTCCTATTGCCTCTAATAATGGGCACAATCCAGAAAAAGAAACCATCACAGCTTCCAGGCATGTGCATAAACCATCCAAAGACTAAGAATTATACACCATGACACCGGAAGGCAGATTTCACCATCTGACTCATTTTGACTAAGAAAGAGATTTGCTGCATAAGCCACTCTGAAGAACATCATATTGAAAGACTGCCTTATACAAATAAATAATAAGACTCGCTTGTAAGTTTTATTAAAGAGGATCTAAACGCCCCCAAATATTTTTTATATCTATGAAAGGGAATTTCTTGTTTTAAATTGTTTTTGCATGGAGTGTCTGTGAACTACCATTCACAAGATATGCCACACTGTTTGTTCAGAAAACAAAGACTTCCAAGAGATCATGTAGTGAAATTGCTGCTTTACTGAGGTGGATGTATTTGTCAGTCATCTAAGCTTGGAGGAAGCAATTAAAAGTGAATAGAAATGCGAATGGAATGAGAATGCTAAGAAGAAAGTTAATAAAAATGTTATGGAGAATGATAACAAACACGAAATTCGAACAGCGCTTTTCACTGGAGGTCAGTCAAAACTCTCAGAATTAACTAAATCAGGAGATCTATAGACAGCCTTATGGGCCCACCATATAGTATTTGAGTTTAGGTTCTCACCCTATTGAGAGTGTGCCTTGATGTGGCTGGTGAGCATAACCCATTCGTGCTGGATGGAGCTTTGGCCCTTTACGATCACAGCACCAAACCAGCACCTTTGTTCTCCTGGCCCGATGAATTAGGGTCTCTGAAGAACCTGTCAGTCCCTGCCAAACACTGTGATACTTCGTAATATCACGTGTGACGTTGTGGAGGCGTGCCCAAACATGGAAGGGGCTTCAATTTTTCATGTCAGACCTAGGCCACTCACAGAGGCCTCATATGACAGTGGGGATCCTACTGCAAGTCCTTGTTCAATGCAGGATGTTCTATGCCATCCTACAGGCCTTTAGGCACTAAAAAGTATTACGGCATAGAATGTACTACAAGTGGGAATTGCTTTGGCCAATTAATATACCCAAACCTGTTTACATATTTGTTACCAACTTTATTAGAGTAAAAACAGTTTTTGACGTTTGCATACACTTTATAGCCAATTGCACTGTACTTGCAGCAGGCTCACACCTGTTTGGTAGGCCTCATTTACACATGTATATTATTTGAGGCTGCGACAAGCTTAGTGCACCAACAATTTTTTTCTGTTGCAAAAGGTTGTAGGTTACGAGTTTAAAAAGGAGAATTGTTTGTGTGGACTTTGCTCATAATTGTTAGAAACTCATTATGCTTGGTTAAAATACCACATGCTCTCTGAGTCTGTATGAACCGTATTATTGTTTGTCTCATTTCTAATGACTAATTACAAACTTTTTCTGAAAAATGTACAATTTGTCAATGCAAATAACAATTGCTATCTTACATGCCAAGCAAATGTTTGATGTGCTAAGTAACAATATTGAATGTTTACCTGCCCAAATGAATGGTAATTTGTCATTTAACAGAAAATGTGAATTACAAGTTGGAATCTAATGTATAAAAAGTTGTTAAAGAAAAAAATAAGTTCTGTCTTTAACTGAAAGATTGCAACAACTGTAGGGATTTTATATATATATATATATATAAAAATGCTTTAATAAACGAATACAAGTAAAGTACCTTGTTGGACTGTGGTTGCTCCATATTTCTAGATCAGATGGCGTAGATGTTGTTTAACATGACCTTAATCAATGATAAATAAAATAAAACCACGTCAACTTTAGCAACAAATTTGAGGAAAATGTACCACTATTAAGTTTCTAAGTGGCTGTCTTTCACCACAATTTTATGTATTTATTGTTAGTGTAACATTCAGTTCTATATACTGTAGACTAATATATCAGTTTAATATCAGAATTAATTTCCACTGTTCTTTGGAATTTATTCCACATCTTTATTACAGTTTAACAGTATTATAGGTACAGAAGTTCACTTTCTCATGTTTAAAATGGCGTTTGGCACAGTGCTAAGGTGACACCGAACACTCCTCCAGCCAAGAAGTGATACTGATCTTCTTCCCAGCTATTGGTTGTGTCTGGCATGATTGATGCATCCACCCACTATTGACAGAGAGAGGCCATACTTCCACCATCTCTCTGCTGCCACAAGACACTGTTCCTTCAAATGGCAGACCCCTAGTCTTTGCCTTGAAAAAAAAAAAGATTAGAATATACTGTATTTTTACATATTTACTATAGAAGTGAAATAAATATAATCCCCTATCTCTAGAAGATTTTGAGCCAAACATTGCTATACCATAGTTTCTCTCTAAAAGTTAATTCAAAAAATACTATTTGTTTTAAATGCAATAGCTGGTCAGTGAGCTGAATATAAAGATAATCAGCAAGTCCTTCATTTTTGTATTTTAGGAACTACTTTATGAGTAGGGTAGGTGCATTATTTCAAAGCTTTCCAAGTCAGAAATCTGAATATTAGCATAATATTTAAATGAACTGGTGTCATTATATCGGATATATGTTAAAAAGAGGTGGGGTGTTGGATATGTGGAGGTGGGGGTACAAGCCACATGATCACTAGAGAGAGAGAGCATTACAAAAGGATCTTTAGAGGTCATCAAGTTGCCTGTCACTGTCCTTGGTCAAGCTAAACCATGCATATTGTATTGGACTGTCTCCAGTACTGGATAGTATATTGTAGAATGCACAATATATTATGTTCTGCATTAAGCAGATTTATTTAAGATGTATTAGCAAACATTTGCTGGACCTCTGCCTTATTCTTAACATGGTAAGGGGGTGGGGAGGGAGTCAGCATTATATTAACCCTTTTTCTTCTGTAATATGTGAAGAAAAGGCTGGCACTCCAGATTTCACAATGAAAAATTGTATTTAATGGCAGTAATCAAGCTATAAAATATAAATTCGCAGCGGGATGAACGCAATAAACGCGTTTCGCGTGTTTCCACACTTAATCATAAGTGTAACCAACAAATAACAAACGTGCTATTTAAACATGTAAGAAACCAATGAAAGAAAAGGTCAAAAGCATTCAATCAAGTATAATAAAGTGTCAGGAAGAAAACCTGAGAATAAAAAACTCTTTAAATATTTGTACATATTAAATCTTAATATATCTCTTTTCTCTTCTGGAAGGACATAAACTCGATGGAAGTAGTGGCGTTTTCCGTTTCCCAGCGAGAGAGGAGGTAACAGAGTAAAATGTACCGCCTGAGTCAGCATACTGCTTTGTGTTTATAACAATCCTGGTATTCTTTTTATGTGTGTAGGTTTTGCTGTCTTATAATAACAAGACACTGCACCAAGTGAACTGCGATTTGTTAGTGGTCACTGTAGAATGACAATGAAGCCTGTTGTTGCTCAGTCATCTTGAAGTGTCACAATACATCCTGGGAAACCATTATTTCTACGAACATAGATAAACACTCTAATTCAGAGGTACAGTGACATGTAAGACTTTCTAGTGCTGTGGACAATGTGGACATATTCCCAGGGTCCACTGTCAAAGAGAAACCCCACAGCCAGGCCACAGGCAAGGGTGAAATTACTAGGGGAAGCAATACATTTTTATTCTTGGAATTATGGGTATTATTGCAGGTCTACAAATTGGAGGAGTGTAGCTAGCTGGCAACAGTGGTGGATGTGTGTTACATGAGCTCTGGGACACATTCAGCAAAATGGTCCATTTAATCCTCTTGACTCGACCATGGATCAGCAGAACTGGCAACTTAACCCAGAGAGACCCACCTGCAGAGAAGAAGCAAGCCATGTCACCACCACGCGCATCTGATTATTTCTCATGTTCACTGAAGACAGCTCCGGCCTACTTAAAATGGCTGCCACCCCACTGTGGGACATGCTCACACAACATCAAAAAGAGAAAAGATGCATTCAGCTTACTGCACAGAATGGAGGCCATTTCTGGTACTGTAGATAAGGCGATGATTTAAAAGAAATGCGATAAAATATGAGGCACATGGAGGAGGAACTGCCACAGACCCGTGACACTGTTGACGTCCTGAATACACGTATTTAAGAACTTATTTCGTGTAAAACGAATTTCGTTCATTACTGCATTTATTTCAGACGAAATTCGTTCATTATTTTCGTTTTGTTTTTTTTCTTTCGTACGAATCAATTGACCTACACATTCCATATACCAAAAGTCTATAAAGCCTCTTTCGGTTTATAGACTTTCGGTTTATGGAATACATGTAATGCTATTGGCTTTCTATAAACCGAAATAGAGTCCCTATTCATAAGAATTTCTTATGAATGGGGACTCTATTTCGTTTGATAGAATAGCAATAGCATTCCATGCATTCCATAAACCGAAAGTCGTTCATTATGTCGGTTTATGGAATGTATGTAAGGCTATTGGTATTCTATAAACCGACTCTATTTAGGTTTATAGAATGCCAATAGCACGAATGGACGAATGATTTTCGTTTATTAACCATTCGTTCATTCGGCTTTCGTTAGTTTAGCATTTTCGTTATTCGTTTTTCGGACAAATGGACGAAAATACTATTTTCGGACGAAAATGCATTAATCCGAAAACGAATGCACATGTCTAATGCTTACTGCATGAGCCGCAGGATTCTCCAGTCCCACTGAGCTCTACCTCCATCCTCTATCTCTGCAAAGCAAAAGGTCATATTTAAACATCCATGGGATGAAAGTGAGTGCAATATTTTCTCACAAGGAAAACAGCAATAAGTATTGATATAAAGGAAATCCCAGGAATATAGGGGCCTAGATTCTTTACAATTTGGTATCCTGGTACTATGCCCTAGGCCAGTGATGGCAAACGTGATTGAGCTTGAGCTCTGCAGGATACCAAGTTAGAGAATCTCAAAGTGCCATTTTCCTTGGTGGCCATGCTTCTCTCTCCCATTTCCATTACAGACTCTGCTCATTTTAGTTTCCCCTTCTCTCTGTTATTGTTCCCTTTCCTTTTGTTGGACAATCTCAGTGCACCCCGTGTGCTCCACTTACCTTCATGTATGATGGAGGTGACAATGCACTCAGGGGCTAAGTGCCACCTCAGAGGCTCCCAAGTGCCACAGGCGGCACCCGTGCCATATGTTCGCATCACTGTCAGTAAATAGTAATGGCCCCAGCATACAGTCAGTACTTTGCCGGGATTGTGGCTCTAAAGTAAGAACAGTTGCTCTGAGTTGGGAGTGGGTTTCACACTCTTGACCGTAATAAAACAAGAATGAAACATTCGGAGGGTGTGAAGCTGGAACATATATTAAAGCTGGTTCCAGTCCAACAGACTCCTGAACCAGTTGTAGTATTTGTAGCGGAAATTTGGCTGTTCTTATCATTTTTGGGTGGTCATTGCCAGATCGAGGATTATCTCTGTAGAACATAAGGCAGACGCGGTTACAATGGTAACTGTATATGTTGTTGAAATTCTTGCATCATTTGGGTTTCATTTAAGTGGCTTCTCCTTAGTCAGGTTGGTCATTCTGCAAAAGTCAAAGTTCAGTATCAGAAATACATTGAATATGTATGTATATATATATATATATATATGTGTGTAAATATATAGAATTTTCCACATTATGCTGCAAAATCCACCCAAATACGGATAGAACAGTTATTATTAAGTGGTACTGCTTTTACTGGCATTTTTACTATATAAAGTACCTTACGGAGCCCTCTGTGCTTATATAGCACTATCAGGGAGTAGACATCTTGGGTCAAATAGGTCAGATCTCCATTCCTTTCCAAGATTCTGCCACATGATAGAGCTACACAGAACAAACAGGACACAAGAAGGCACTTTATTTGTATTCTTTCATTAAATCTTTTCAATTTAAAATGCCTACACTTGATGCAATCTTTCATTAAACATAACTTCATTTTGACAGTTGTCCTTTAATAGCTGGGTAGGAAAGACAAGTTTTACAACTCTGCTAAATAATGCCTGGATTTTTTATTTGTTATTTATTTTCTGCTGCAGTTAACCTCACTTCACTTTTTGATGAAAAGATACCTCTGTTTTCAGAAATGCATGATGTCTTCGTGTAGGTTTACTTAAGATAATAGCCCAGGGCTTGACAAATTTAATTTGATTTTAGGAGCCAGAATTTTTTTTTTAGGAGCCAGACAATCACGCAAACATAAACACAATTCATAAACACACACGCCTACTTCACATATATCCAAACACACCTACTTTACATATACCCATATATCCAAACACATCACACATACCTACTTTCCATATACCCATATATCCAAACACATCACACATACCTACTTTCCATATACCCATATATCCAAACACATCACACATACCTACTTTACATATACACATATATACAAACACCACACACACACACCTACTTTACATATACCCATATATCCAAACACATCACACACACCTACTTTACATATACACATATATACAAACACCACACACACACACACACCTACTTTACATACTTACATATATACAAACACCTCACACACACCTACTTTACAATACATACAAACACACACCCACCGCACATAGTCTTTTCTTGGGGGTTTCTTCTTGATGTGTCCCCCTCCCTGCTGCTTTACCTCACTGCAGGGGAGGGGGACATTCGTGCTGCAGCTGAACTCCGTTGGTCGGCGTGCTGAGTGCCAGGATGTCACGTGACGACATCCGGCACTCAGACACGCGTTGCGCGAGGGGGCGGAGCTTGCAGTCTGTGCGGATGGCTTTACCCCCTCGCGCTGCGGAAAAATCGGATGGCAGCGGCAAGGTGACCATGAGGCTGACAGCACCCAGGCGCCAGGTCTAATTTCCTGGTCGCCATGGCGACCTGGCGCCTGGGGTTTGTCGAGCCCTGTAATAGCCTATTTCCATGTTAGATTAATGATTCTTTCTGTGCTATTAAAGAGTTAATTGACTCTTGATGTCTGTGGAAGTAGGTAATCAGTACGTCTTGTCTTTCATAAATGTAGTTAAAGAAACAAATCCTGTCACTCCATATAATTGGAGTTTTAGGAAACTATGTCCTTGGTCCATAAGAGGCCAAATATTATCCTAATCATATTTGAATGGACTGTCTAGTGCCCAAAATACATCTTCCAAATGTTAATCCATATTGCTGTGCTTTTAAAGTACTTTAAAATGCATGTTTTACATTTTACATTTCTTAAAATATAAAATAGTTAGATGAATTTGTGAAATTACACAGCTTGCAAGAAACCAGGAATGTATTTATTTTTTTGCTGCAGAGACCAATGAGAATAATTACATTCAAATGAATGGAATTTCCTGTCTATCTAGTGATGTCACCAGACAATGTGTTGCAATGTTAAGAGATCCTACTGTGAACAAGTTCATCACATTCCACAAAATGCAGTATATTCCAGCAGTACCTGTGATATACATACAGTGTAAAATATTAAAAATGTGATCAAATTAAACTGGAAAAAAGCCTGTGTAGTTATGGACAATAATAACGTTGTTTTTTTGTTTCTTTAAGATCTGTTGCTCAAGCCAGTTGTTTCTGTGTGAAAGGTCAGATTTAAACATACATCCTTACATACTCATAGATGCCAACTGTCCCGGATTCGCCGGGACAGTCCCGGCAACTATGCAAATGTCCTGCATATACTGCGATCGCGGGACAGTCCCGGGAAACGGGGCTGTCACGCGATTGCAGCGGGTCACGTGACGTTGTGTGGTGACGTGAACTGCTGCGATCGCGAGACAACCCAGTTTCCTGGGACTGTCCCGAGATCGCGATATACGCGCGGCTGTGTGAGCTATGCTCACAGCTGCATTTTTTTTTTACATTTTTTTTTTTTTTTAAATCTTCAGCCGGATATGACAGCTAGTCTTATCCGGCTAATGTACTTCCCTCCTCCGTGCAGGAGGAAAGCCTGCAGCATGGAGGACGCGACGGGGACCAAGAGGTGAGTACTGGGGAAGGGAGTGGAGGGAGTGTGACGAATGGGCAAAATACCACTGATGGGCATGATAACACTGACACATGATGGGCATGATAAGACTTACAAATGATGGGCTTGATAAGACTTACAAATGATGGGCATGATAACACTGACAAATGAAGGGCATGATAACACTGACACATGATGGGCATGATAACACTGACAAATGAGGGGCATGATAAGACTTACAAATGATGGGCTTGATAAGACTGACACATGATGGGCATGATAACATTGACAAATGAGGGGCATGATAACACTGACACATGATGGGCATGATAACACTGACAAATGAGGGGCATGATAAGACTGACACATGATGGGCATGATAACACTGACAAATGATGGGCATGATAACACTGACACATGATGGGCATGGTAACACTGACACGTGATGGGCATGGTAACACTGACACGTGATGGGCATGATAACACTGATAAATGATGGGGATGGTAACAGGGACAAATGATGGCCAAAATAACATAACAAATGAATGGATGTAAGAAATATAAGGTGCCTTTAACTTCTTACATGAGCAAAATAATGTAATTAATAAGTAATGATGGTCTGTGCCTTTGTAAGAAGCACAGACAAACCTGGAACGGAAATGCCCCCCTTCCTTGCAATGAGATATAGCAGCAGGGAAGGGGGACATATTGATCTACAGTTTTTATTTTTGTTTTTAAGATTAAAAAAAAACAACGCTGACTTGTATGTGTGTATGTATGAGTGTATGTGACAGACTGTGTGTCTAAGTGTATGTGACAGCCTGTATGTATGTATGAGTGTATGTGACAGACTGTATATATGAGTGTATGTGTCTATGTGACTGACTATATGTATTAGTGTGTATGTGCTGTTGTCTTGCTCCTAGATTTTTTTGCTGGCTCGTTTTTCAAGCACTGGTATAAATGCAACTAGTTATATACATATATTTGAGGTCCACCTCCGCCTTTTGAAAAGGCTGGAAATATTTAATATTTTACAGGGTTTTTTTGTGGTCAGAAACGTAATATTTGCTGCGAGGGTGGTGGGTGTATGGATTTGTTTTCCAGTAGAAGTGGTAGAGGTTAATACAGTGAAGGAGTTTAAGCATACATGAGATAGGTATACGGCTATCCTAGATATAAGATTAGGCCAGGGACTAATGAAAGTATTTCTTTACTGAGAGGGTAGTGGATGTATGGAATAGCCTTCCAGCAAAAGTGCTATAGGTTAATAGAGTGAAGGAGTTTAAGCATGCATGGTATAGGTATAAGGCTATCCTAGATATAAGATAAGGCCAGGGACTAATGAAAGTATAACTTTACTGAGAGGGTAGTGGATGTATGGAATAGCCTTCCTGCAGAAGTGGTAGAGGTTAATAGAGTGAAGGAGTTTAAGCATGCATGGTATAGGTATAAGGCTATCCTAGATATAAGATAAGGCCAGGGACTAATGAAAGGATTACTTTACTGAGAGAGTAGTGGATTTATGGAATAGCCTTCCAGTAGAAGTGGTAGAGGTTAATTGAGTGAAGGAGTTTAAGCATGCATCGTATAGGTATAAGGCTATCCTAGATATAAGATAAGGCCAGGGACCAGAGGCGTCGCTAGGGGGGGGGGGGGCTACTGGGGCTGAAGCCCTGGATCTCCCCTCCATAGCCCCGAATGGAGACTCTGACCACGCCCCTCACGCTCGGCTCCGCCCCCACGTGTTTGAACCCGGCTCCGGCATGCTTCAATCTGTATGCTGAACAGCACCAGACTCCGCTCCCTCAAGCTTTGCACGTGAGTGGCAGAGTTTTGAGTGTGCATGTGTATGTATGTAAGTAGCAGAGTGTGAGTGGCAGAGTTATTAGTGTGCATGTGTATGTATGTGAGTGGCAGAGTGTAAGTGGGTGTATGTGTGTGAGTGTGGCAGAGTGTGTTTGGAAGAGAGTGTGTGTGAGTGAGTGTAAGCATGAGTGGAAGAGTTATAAGGGTGTATGTGTGTGAGTGGCAGAGTGTGAGTGTATGAGTGAGTTGCAGAGTGTGAGTGTTTATAAGAGTGTAAGTGTGAGTTATGAGTGTATGTGTGTGGCAGAGTGTAAGTGTGTGTGAGTGGCAGAGTATTGGAGAGTATAAGTGTGAGCAGCAGAGTTATGAGTGTGCGTGTGTATGTGTGTGAGTGGCAGAGTGTGTGAGTGTAAGCGTGAGCAGCAGAGTTATGAGTGTGTGTGAGTGGCAGAGTGTGTGAGTGTAAGCGTGAGCAGCAGAGTTACGAGTGTGTGTGAGTGGCAGAGTAAGTGTGCGAGAGTGAAAGCGTGAGTGGCAGAGTTATGAGCGTGTGTGAGTGGCAGTGAGATTACTAGGAAAAAATGTGATTAATTACTATTATTCATATTGAATGTGATAATCAAGTGTGAAACAGTGCTCATACCATTTTTATTTTCACACCTGATTATCACATTCTATATGAATAATAGTGATTCATCTTTATATATAGTCTTTATATTGATGGCAATGAAAGTCCATACACATGGTAATTAAAATCCCATGTACCTTGTTATAGTATTAAATCCATACATTATGGATGAATGTGCTGCTCTTTATATTATGGGCTTTACTCATGAAAGAGAGAATTGCAGGGAAGTGAGAGGGGAATTTCAAACTGAAGGCTAAAGTAGCAGAGTTGGAGAAATTCTCCCATTCAGTTGAATTCCCATCTCAGTTCCCTGCACTTCTCTCTTTTATGAGGTTGGTAGAAGGAGCATACCTTCATACCTCAGCCTATTCTCCCCAGGGTAGAAGGAGCATACCTTCATACCTCAGCCTATTCTCCCCAGGGTAGAAGGAGCATACCTTCATACCTCAGCCTATTCTCCCCAGGGTAGAAGGAGCACACCTTCATACCTCAGCCTATTCTCCCCAGGGTAGAAGGAGCATACCTTCATACCTCAGCCTATTCTCCCCAGGGTAGAAGGAGCACACCTTCATACCTCAGCCTATTCTCCCCAGGGTAGAAGGAGCACACCTTCATACCTCAGCCTATTCTCCCCAGGGTAGAAGGAGCATACCTTCATAGCTCAGCCTATTCTCCCCAGGGTAGAAGGAGCATACCTTCATACCTCAGCCTATTCTCCCCAGGGTAGAAGGAGCATACCTTCATAGCTCAGCCTATTCTCCCCAGGGTAGAAGGAGCATACCTTCATACCTCAGCCTATTCTCCCCAGGGTAGAAGGGGCATACCTTCATACAAGTATGTGTGTGTGTGATGTAAGTTGGTGTGTGTAAGTGGGATTGTGTGTCTCTGTGTGTAAGGGTGTGTGTATGTATGTGTGACTGTGCAAGTGTGAATGCGTGTGTATGTGTGGAGGCATGTGTGTGTATTTGTGGCTGTGTATTTTTGTGTATAAGTGTAACTTTGAGTAATGTGAGTTTTTTGTGTGCTGCAAGTCTTATTGTGTATTGTGGTACAGGAATGTGCAGCATGAGTGTGTGATACACTCACACACTGCACATTACTATGAGTTTTATTGCTGTGGAGTCTGTGTTATAGTCACACATTGCACATTACTATGACTTTTATTGCTGTGGAGGTAGACACATACAGACAGACACACACATACAGTCAGTCACAGACACACACACATACATTCGGTCTCAGTCAGACATACAGTCAGTCACACACACATACAGTGGGTCACACACACACATGCTGTTAGTCATACACACACACTCTGTCAGTCACATACACTTACACACAAGCAGTGCTGTATTTACCGCGAGGCATCCTAGGCGGATGCCTATGGCGGCAAATTTTGGGGGGCGGCAGCGCCCCCCAAGCACTGGGAAAAAAAAAATGAAAAAAAAAAAAAAATCCGGCCCTTTAAAAAAAAAACAAAAAAAACCCCACCGCGCTTGCAGGCAGAGACGGAGGTGAGAGGGGATCGGAAGATCCCCCCTCACCATCGCTCTGCCTGCCAGGCTGCACGGGGAGCCGAACAGGCAGCACAGAGAAACCTCCGTGCTGCCTGTTCGGCTCCCCGTGCAGTGTGCCGACACGGAAGTGCCGACAGTCACGTGACGGGCGCGCTGATGTCATACGCGCGCCCGGTCACGTGACCTGTCGGCACAATCGCCGGGAAGCCGAACAGGCAGCATGGAGGGACCATGCTGCCTGCCTGCCAGGGAAAGGTAAGTGCTGATGGGAGACTGTGTGTGTGTGTGTGTGTGTGTGTGTGTGAGTGACTGAGTGTGATGGGAGTCAGAGTGTGTGTGATGGGAGACAGTGTGTGTGACTGAGTGTGATGGGAGTCAGAGTGCGTGTGATGGGAGACAGTGTGTGTGTGTGTGTGTGTGTGTGTGTGTGTGTGACTGAGTGTGATGGGAATCAGAGTGTGTGTGATGGGAGACAGTGTGTGACTGAGTGTGATGGGATTCAGAGTGTGTGTGATGGGAGACTGTGTGTGACTGAGTGTGATGGCAGTCAGAGTGTGTGTGATGGGAGACTGTGTGTGACTGAGTGTGATGGGAGTCAGAGTGAGTGTGATGGGAGTCAGAGTGTGTGTGATGGGAGACAGTGTGTGTGACTGAGTGTGATGGGAGTCAGAGTGTGTGTGATAGGAGACAGTGTGTGTGACTGAGTGTGATGGGAGTCAGAGTGTGTGTGATGGGAGACAGTGTGTGTGACTGAGTGTGATGGGAGTCAGAGTGTGCGTGATGGGAGTAGGAGTGTGTGACTGAGTGTGATGGGAGTAGGAGTGTGTGACTGAGTGTGATGGGAGTGTGAGCTTGATGTGAGTCTGAATGATGGGGCATGTCTTATGTGTGTAACGTGGGTGTGCAGCTTGGGTAGGGGGGTGCCCGGATTTTGTCTGCCTAGGGCAGCACAAAATCAAGATACACCACTGCACACAAGTCAGCAATTTTGTTGTTGTTTACGATAAAAAAGTGCATCTATCAATATGTCCCCCTCCTGGATGATATACCTCATTCTAGCCTGGTCTGTGCCCTGCTGTTGTTTCTAGCCCTGCTGAGCACACTCTTGTAAAACAGAGTGTCCCTATGAAGCAGAGACTGACGGAGGTGCCCAGCTGGGGTACCGGAGGGGGATCCGTCACACTATGGGTCTCATACCTGGGTGTTTATGTAAGCTGGGATGTTTTTACATTCTGAGAATGTGTCATATTTCTGTTCCTACTTGGTTTGTGGTTGGTACGGATGATAAAGAGACGGTGTAAGTCTGACTGATGAGATACAATGCCCAGTGTTGTAGTATGCTTCATCTTCTGGGGCCTTCCTTGCAGAATTCCTATTCTGCTCTGATGAGCTCTCTGGCTCATCATTGTTGCTCTCTCTGTCTGTCTTTCCCATATTTTATGATAACTGGTGAAGTTGCACTATGGGCTACTAAATTGTTTTTTATCCCAGGCCAAAAACAGTGATGTCCTGCTCATAGGGTTGCCACCTTTTCTTTAAAAAAAAACCGGCCTTGGTCCTGTCTTCATATACTTAGCATTGGAATGATGCCAATTTTTTTTTACCGGGCTGCTATTAAAATACCGTCCAGGTGGCAATCCTACCTGCTCAGGGTGCAGATTTTATTCTGAACATTATATAGAAAGAGAGATAGTATCACCAGATACTAATACTAACTTTTGGGTTAACTGACCAGGGCACAGCACATGATTCAGGCTCTAATAGCTGAGTAAGAAAAATTCTCCAACTCGGCTATTAAGGCCTGATTTTTGCTATTCTCTTGTCATTTCAGGTTTAGTGAATAGCCCCCAGAGTGTCAGTATAAAAATAGGACACAATTCTATGATACTTTACACTTACGCTGCACTGGCACAAGCGGATTGTGCGTTCCCCTGACCGGCTATTGCACCGTTCTCCAAATCAGCTGTATAGAGGACCGCTCATGCAAATAAGATTCATCTATGAATGCTTCTGGCCTAACTGGCAATGAATAGGGTGTTTGTGTTTGGATAGTTTTACCTTTATTTGTATCCGTGCCAGGCACACATCCCAAAGCCTGTGTTCCAAACATCACTGTAGACTCTCATTAGAGAACAACATAGTGTCTGTATGCATCTCTTGCTTATTTCCATCTCCTTTCAATGCCAGTAGCAGACAATGTTTGGGAATGGCTTCAGCACATTCATTCAGTAAACCCTGTGAAGTATGCATACTCTAAATAGAATAAAGAATGCAGACATGTCTACATATGACCCACAGCCTTGAAATGTACATTTTTCAGAGGCATCCCTGGATAAAACAGCAATGGGGGTACCCTATCTGTAAAGCTTTCTTCTGTGGGCTGCAACATCCAGTATGCTCAGCCAGCCTTGTTATGAAACTCATACTTATTATTCACTTTCATATAGGGTTGTCACCTTTTCTTCAGAAAAATACAGGCCTTGCTACTGTCCCCATAGACATTGACCTGGTGCCAATTTTTTTTACCGGCCGGGTGGTAACCCTACTTTCATATAGTATAGACGAGTGGTTCTCAACCTGTCGACCTCAGTACTCACATTTGTCCTTAGTAATTAAGTCACGACTCAAAAATAATTTCATTTCCAAAACATAATAATTGATTTCACAAATTAATTTTTACAATATTCCACGATGTATATACTGTTCAAAATATTAAACAAACAAAAAACAGGGCTTCTTCACAAAATGAATAGTGTAGTAATCACAGTGCAAGTGAAAATAAAAGTGCTATTGAGCTTAAAAAAACAACAAAATAAAAAGCCATTGAAAATGCTTTTTGCTCCTGATAACTGTATTAAGGTCTGGGGTGATGGTAGGCAAAGCAACTGGTGTTCAATATCCTTTTAATTCTATATTTTATCTTCGGCTGGACCAGAGTGAAGAAGACTCTCAAAGATATGTACATTACACACTCAGAGCCGTGGATCTACCATACCAAGCCCAAACTTCACTTCTCCCATCTAGGGACAATTTTTAAATTGTATCTAAAGTAAAGGGTTAACCCCCTGCTGTTTCCTAAACCTAGAGGGGTTAGTAGAAGAGATATCAGTGATACTATAAAAACAACACCTTCCTTGGTGAGCTTATCAGCTTCACATGGTGAACGCAGTGTGCGTCACTGCGCCATCATTCCTCACTCCCAGTCAAAAGTTAGACTTTGTTGACGAATCTGAAGCACACATCCATGACCCACTCCACACTAGCTCAGGACCCACCTTTGGGTCAGGACCCACCAGTAGAGAAACAAAGGGATAGACAGAGATAGGCAGCCTATTATGTTTTGTACTTTACAACTCATACCATGCTCAACCATACTAAAGGACCCTTTATATCTAATTTTCTTGAAATAATTAGTCTGTTCCTTTGTGTTTCAGCTAACACGTCATCCAAGCCTCAAGGCAGCTCAGTCTGATTTGCTTGAACTTGGTGCCCTTTGAGCTGAACTCCCCAGTGGGGGGGAGAAGGCATTAATAGGAAAGTTGGATACATTTCCCAACACTGCTATCTATTCAACTTGGCTTTTAAGATCTGGTTTTGGAAGTTCTTTGTCAGTTCACAATAGTTGAATTTGTAATCTCTACGTATGAGCAATACAGCACAGAAACCATTACATAGTAAATCCCCTCACCATTAATGTTTCACCAGCCACAAGTCCACCTCTGTCCATTTAAAACACCTTTGGAAAGATGCTCCTATGTGTACAGTTACATTTTTATAAAGTAACACTGCCAACCTAAATGTTGTTTTTATACTGTAAATATAAATAATAAAAAAAAAATCCATACATTATGTTGACAGAATTTCAAGTAAATGCATAGGTTAAGAGAAAAATGGGCTTTAATTGTGTTGGTGGGGTCTTGACATCACTTTGTGGTTTGATATGCAAATTACACATTTTGCTTTGAAAGTCATTTCATTTACATAACAAGCCACAGGGGGGATGGGACACTTCATCGCGGCTGCATCCGCGCAGCCGCTTCACCGCCGTCACTTCACCACACGACAGCTCGTCGCGGGAGATTTCATCGCGGGACATTTCATCACTAAAGGTAAGTTTTAATGTGTTAGAGTTAGAAGATAGAGTTTTAGAATTAGAATTTTAGTATTGGGGTTAAGGGTGGTTAGAATTAGGGTTTAGGGGTTAGAATTAGTTTTTAGGGTTCAGGGTTAATTTTAGTATTAGGGTTTAGGGGGTTAATTTTAGTATTAGGGTTCAGGGGTTAGTATTAGGCTTTAGGGGGTTAGTATTAGGGTTCGGGGTTTAGTATTAGGGTTTCAAGGGTTAGTATTAGGGTTTGGGGGTTAGTTTTAGGGTTTAGGGTGTTAGTATTAGGGTTCGGAGGTTAGTATTAGGGTTCGGGGGTTAATTTTAGTATTGGGGTTAATTTTAGTATTGGGGTTTGGGGGGGGGAAATCATTTATTAGGGGGATTATTTTATTTTAACTGGTACGTTTGTAAGGGCTGATAGTTCAGCGCTGAACTGTCAGCTCTTACATAGCCGCGTCCGCGATGAAGCGGCCGCGTTATTCTTCATTGCTGACAGTTCAGCGTTCTAACTGCCGTGCTTAACTGTCAGCGATGAAACCGCGGCGAAGAAGTGTCCTAGACCCGCCACAGGTGATGGCAAAGCAGGTTGCCTCTTATTGGCAGGTTAGTTTGCTTTTCTTCCCTCCTCTTTATTCATGTCTCCTTTCCCTCCGCCAATGCAGAACATATACTGTCTCTCCTCTCACCAGAAAGTTACTGGTAAATATGTTTTAACCCTTTCAATGGCAGGTGTATCTCTTGGTAGCGTTGATTAGCACTAATGTGAAAAGTGGTGTTTTCCATGTTCCTCTGTCTGAGGGGCTGTGATGATGACACAGTGGAGTGGAGACTTAGGGCTTTTTTCAAGAAAGAGGCAATAGCAGGTGATGCAAAAAAAAAAAAAGTGTGACAATCCACTATTGGATGGTACCAGGGGATGCCACAAATAGATGGTTACCCTGGGTCCCATTAACATTAAAATAGGTCCTGATCATTTTTAGATAATAACCCTAGTGACAGTCCATTTAATCCAGAGTAGAGCGCAGACTTCCTTTTGTTGCCCAAATGTTTAAGTTTACCTGAATTTGCGCTTGTTACCCACACATTTTGTGATCGGTTGGCTTTAATAAATTCTAAATAATGAATGTACTTTTGTTTAATTGGCGACCAATGGATATATGTAACCTTATCTTTAAATTTATCAAATTATGTCTCAAGCTTGACTATATAACCAGATAAGATAGATCTTCTTCTTCTTCAGGTTGATTTACACTAAATGATGCGGTTTTACAGCTTTCTTCAAATGTATTTACCTCTAGACCTGATCATCAAAAAACAGGTTCTACTGGTCCTAAAAATTCATTGTTACCTCCAGACTGGGAGCAGTAAAGGTTATACAAGCAGCTGACTCCTAATGGCCCACTGGAAGAAATCTATTTTCTTGCATAGTAACAGTTTCACGGGCCAAAGACACATGAGATGAAAACTGAAAAACACAAAGGGAATACGGCTTATACTGCAAATACAGAGAACAGGAAATGCTGGAAAATGACATAGAAATTGGCAAAATTGCAAGCAAATGTGTAAATCAAGAGAGAAGTTGTTTAAATGTTTGTGGAGTCTCCTGTTCATTACATCCCCTGTGGCTTGATATGCAAATGAAACTTCATCTGCTTAACAAGACACAGGCGTAGTCATAAACTGCAATCACACCTAAAATATATATCTCTTAATCACTATTGTCATAAACTGTTGGTCTCTACATTCACAGTATAGAGAATATTTCAGGCTTTCCACATCCTTCAGTAGATTCACTAATTGAATCCATGTTGGATTTAAGCAGGCTGTCTGCCTACCTCCCAACAAGGCCTGCCGGTGAATCCGGACGCCTGCCGGGCACACCGCTACTGTCCAGCTGGAGCTGGCAGATGACGTTACGGGCGCTAAATGCACATGCGCACAATACTGCACACGCACGGTAGGCATTCCCCCCGGACACCGAGATACCGCTGTCCCACTGAACTCTACATCTGTCCCAAAAAGTTGGACAAAGGTAGAGCAGGGCGGGTTAGACCTCCCTAATCGGGACTGGCACGCTTAAAGCGGGACAGTTGGTAGGTATGTGTCTTTGTGAAATGCTGCACAGATCTTTGACAGGGGAAGCAGGTCATGATACTGATCTCAGCATCAAGGCAGTTCCACCTAGGGTTGCCACCTGGCTGGTATTTTACCGGCAGGCCGGTAAAAAATTGGCATCAGGCCAATGTTAAGTCTATGGAGACAGTACCAAGGCCGGTATTTTTTTAAGAAAAGGTGGCAACCCTAGTTTCACCTAGATAATTTTTTGGTATGTTGTACATGGGTTTAATATATTCGAAATGCACTTATTTTTAATTTAAACAATTTACAGTTCGCATGCAGTTTTACATCAAAAATAATTTTACCGGGGCTTCTAACATCCGATAAGGAGAACTTGGAGAGATATATAGGACGTGCAATAACAATACCTCTAATGCACTTTCTTTGCAGTTTTTATGAGAGAGGAAATGATTTTCACCTAACTAGATCGCTTCTAGAGATTATATATAAAAACAAGCAGTCTGTTCCTGACCCATTAGACGCCAGTGGCCTGTTCTGCTTTGAGCCAGTATTGTGCCTAAATCTCTCCGCTCCTCTTTCCCCCTCTGCTGTCACTAGTCTCAATTGACCATAACGTCAACTAAAAATGACCTGCCTACAGCCACATATTCAACCACTTGCCAATGACAAGTGTCCCTATTTGACCATTTCAAATGTTGAGAGGACTGTATGATGATTGGCTTAAAATGCTTGTGAGTCATTTGTCAGTACTTGGAAGCCAAGAGTGCAGTGTAACACTGATAGTTTGCTTCTGCAACCTGCAAACAGCTAGCTAAGAAACCAAAAAGATAAAAATGACAATTACTTAATATGAAACTCTCTTTATTGCCTGTGAGCTAAGCTTATTTTCTTTATGTTGTACAGGTTTCTAATAAATGTAAAATGCACTTATTTTGACTTTAAAACAATTTAAATATTTACTGTACATTGAATATAATTTCAAAGGGGCTTCTATATTCAGTGACATCCAATAAGGAGGGCATTTATTTGCATGTATTAGCAGTTAGGACGAGTTGAAGAAAAAGCTAATAAGATTGATCTGTTTCTTTTTGTTTAATTTACATGTTTGTAGTAATTATCCAAAAAAATTTAAAAATTCCAGACACTTCCCCTTTAAAAGGACTACATTTATTTATCCGTAAGACTTTATAAATGTTGAAATGCAGTGTGTCTGCAAGCCTGGCTTTCAAACAGCTGCCTGACAGCCAAAATATGACTTCACTTCAGTGACTGCATGTGACTGCGGCCTCCTTCCTGCTTCTCTGCAGAGCAGTGACTTTCTCCTGACTCACTGATGCAGGATGGAGATGTCTGAACACCACAACCTCCGTAGCCACAAACTGCACTGCCAGTAAAAAGGAAGCTGTGTATTGAAGGCTCCCAGATCCTTATTTATCTCTGTGACTGAAATTTAGGGGCCTATTCAGTAAACAGTGAACTGCACGTTTTCATACAGTGAATGAGGTTAAGCATGAATGTGCTAGGCATAAGCCTGTCCTAGATATAAGATAAGACCAGAAACGGATGAAAGTATTCCAATTTTTAAACAGTTTTAGTCAGAAACTGGGCGGACTAGATGGGGGAATGGTTCTTATCTGCCGATACAGCCTATGTTTCAGAGTACAAAACTCAGGCATGAACAGTTAAAATGATAGGCAATTTTCCAAACCTGCTTTTAATGCCTGATTTATTTTGCTGTTTACTTGTCTGCTAATCTTCACTGACCCCTGAAAGGGACTAGAGGGCTTGAGGAAAACTCCTTTTTGGAGTTGAAATGTTGCCGTTTGGAAAATAAATCCACATATTCACAGAAGTTTATTCTGTGAGTGAAGAGAAGAATCAAATATCAAAAATAAGATATATACCAGCAAAACTGCAAGCAAATGTATAAATAAAGGGAGATAAAAATGTGTTTAAAATGTGCCTGTAGTTGTCTCCGGTTTGTGACATGCAAATTAACTACTTTTTTCAGTGATTTAATGGGAAATTTGCATATCAAGCTACAGGTGATGTCATAAACAGGGGACACCACAGTCACATTTAAAACACATTTTTCTTTTCATTTATTCATTTGCATACAACTCATACAACACATTATGCAATATTCAGACACACACTTCAATTTAAAGAACACATGACGTCAGACGAATCAGACGATGTTGCCGTGATGCCTCTATAATAAGACAACAGGCAACACAGATAAAAACCCTCCGGCACACATAAGGTAACTCTAAGGAGCAAAAGTATGTGCCACACCAGAAGAGTAGTGTCATACCGGAAATGGGGCTGCCTTGTTGGGCAAGAGCTTCAGAAGCAACGAATCACCGCTTTCGTTGATCTGTTGTAGTTGTTAGACTGCTCCTAGTGGCAGTCTGCTATATTACAACTAGGAAAGAAAACAATATTTAGGGTTGAGTTCTGGGGTTAGGATTAGAACAGTAATAATTAGGGTTAGAGTGAATTTAGGGTTATGGATAAAGTTAAAGTAAGGGTCAGTGTTCAGATTAGGGTTCAGTTGATCATTGGGGGTTGTGGTCAAAAGTTCATGGTAGGTGAAAATTATTAGGGAGAGAAATGTGACTTTTTAGGTTAGAAACTATTTAGACCGGGTCTTTTTTACCGATTTTGTAATTGTGTAAAAAAACAAATGTGGGTCAAAGTTATAAAAAATATGTTGCTTTTATACATATTTTTAAAAAAATCATATATTTTTTATAGTAAATTACAAGAAATGATGAAAAGGGTTAATTTAACAAACCAAAGCAAAAGCACAACCAGAGATTTCATATATTGTCAGAAAACAGTGCAAGCGTGTGAGGAATGTATTCATAATTACAGAGAATAGGATAGAATGTAATAACACTTTGCATCTAGAAACAGGACAGTGGTGACTTTAATGGGAAAACAGGTGTTTGTTTGCCCTGTCTGCAAGATGATGTAATATATCACAGCGTAGGTGATTGGTTATCCAGTGGGCATAGTTTGGAGTAAGTTATGCTTGGCTAGGCAGCTTTTGTGATATGAAATGCTGGCACATGTTCTTCCTGTTACTTAGAAGCAAAGCCAGAGACCGGAAAAAAACAGCAAATGAAAAAATGTGTAAACATGAGAAAATTCTAGAGTATATGCTTGCTGTGAGAGGGCGTGATCCACTGTACAGAGGGTCCATATAGTGGGTTTTTGTCCAACCGTCACCTCAAAGACCCCCAACAACCTATTAATTAATTTAGGGTATAAAAATGTGTGTTTTGAATTATTTTACAGGGACTGTATTCCCTAAATATTATTTTTGCTGTGTCTGCAGAGAATACAAAGGATTTAGAATGATGTGTACATTGCATTAGCAAAACTGCAAGCAAATGCCTAAATTAGGATACAAATGTGCTTTAATTCTGTGACATGCCCACCACCCACATGTTTTGGGATCTCTAATGCTTTGCTATCCACTCAATACGTTGAAGTCCTAAATCCAGGCTAATATATTGACTATAATAACAATGACAGGTTTAAAGGAATGTCTCCACAAATACTCTGTTCACACCTAGGAAGTGCTTCCCAGAGTCTGCATGGTCCGCCCTGCGCCAAACTGAAATAAATCCCAGTGAGCAGTGGCTTGCAATAACATGTCTGCATAGTTTGTATTATTACAGTTCAATGCACTTGACAAACACACCCAAGGTAAACATAACCTTGTGAAATTGTACCTGGGCTAGTTCAATAAATAATATTAATAAATAGCTAGAGCAGTTTAAAATGCACTGCTAGTAAGCTACAGTACAGGGCTGTATTGGCATCAGGCCAATGTTAAGTCTATGGAGACAGTACCAAGGCCGGAAAAGGTGGCAACCCTAGAGAAAGGGAATGGACAGCTGAATTAGAGAATTTTTCCAACTCTGCTACTTTGGCCTGAAGTTTGAAATTTCCTTGCCCATTCCCTTCCCATGAATTCCCTTGCCTTAGTATGAAGACTTAGTATGCTTCTGATATTTTCTAACATACATATTTAGTTGACATTTTCAAGTGCTCTGGCCACTGTTCAGTGAGTGCTTTATTAAAGTGACAGGACAGTTTCCATGCTGCAGCAAATAAAGCAAAGCAAATCAAACAGATCTCTCTCATCTTTTTTTTTTTTTTTAACACTATCTGATTGTTTTTTTTCCGTTGCCATAACAACAAACCTGCCTATCTGTTTAAGATCTCCTTATTGGATAACACTGAATTTAGAAGCCCCAATTGAATTATTTTCAATGTAAAACTACTGGAGAAACGCAAATAGTTTAAAAGTAAAAATAAGTGTATTTTACATGCGTTAAACACATGTACAACAGGAAATAAGCTCGGTTGAACTGCCCCTTGTAGCACAGGTGTCACCTCTAGAAGTACAGGTGAGGAGGGCCATCCGTGCTCCGAATCTGGAGTGTAATGGACACGTCTAATTTAGAAAGATGTGAACCTTCACCCAGGAAGCTAAAAAAAACAAACATGACATATATTCAGATCAGATACATTCATATCTGTCCAGTATTACAAAATTTTCTTTCACAGAGAAGAAAATGGGGCATTAACTTTTTTTGAAGCTTTTTGGTTTACATACAACCAATGATTATAGAATGAAATCACTTCTGGAAAACACTGAGTTATGGATCTAGAGCAGGGGTCCTCAAACTTTTTAAACGGGGGGCCAGTTCACTGTCCCTCAGACCGTTGGAGGGCCGGACTATAGTAAAAACAAAAACTATGAACAAATTCCTATGCACACTGCATATATCTTATTTTCAAGTGAAGAAACAAAACGGGAACAAATACAATATTTAAAATTAAGTAAAGTTAAATCAACAAACTTACCAGTATTTCAATGGGAATAGTGTGCCAGTCAGAGCCCAGTAAAATTATGCCAGTCAGATGCCCAGGAATATTATGCCAGTCAGATGCCCAGGAATATTTTGCCAGTCAGATGCCCAGGAATATTTTGGCAGTTAAATGCCCAGGAATATTATGCCAGTTAGATGCCCAGAAATATTATGCCAGTTAGATGCCCAGGAATATTATGCCAGTTAGATGCCCAGGAATATTATGCCAGTCAGAGCCCAGGAATATTGTGCCAGTCAGATGCCCAGGAATATTGTACCAGTCAGATGCCCAGGAATAGTGTGCCATTACAGTGCTCCTTATACCTCCCTCCTCCCCCGCTTCCCCATTACTTACCTCCAGCTGCTGTGTCCCCGGCCGGACGTTTTGCGCAGTGTTCCCTCCTCCCTGCACGGAGGAGGGAAACAGTCACCGGATCCAGATGTGAAGTAATGTCACATCCGGTCGCGGTGATTTTTTTTTTTTTTTTTAGTTTTCCTGCTGCCGCATCCGCTGCGGCTGCCAGAAAAAAAAAATGTAAACAGCGCGGAGAGGGGGTGCCGGTGTTCTGACAAATTTCTGGAGCAAATTCTCCTGCGCAATCGCAGGAGAATTTGCTCACTGCGCATGCGCATAAAGTTACAGCTGATCACTCAGCTGTAACTTTGTGACCACCGCGCATGCGCCAGCTGCGCAACCCACATCCCGCCCCCGCACACCCCCCGCACACCCCTTCTTACCAGATGATCGGACACAGCGGTACACAGCGCATGCGCACGGCTATCAAGCCGTGTGGGAATGCGCGCGTCCGTGGCTGGATTCAAAACGCTGGTAAGTAACACGGGGCGGGGGGGACATAAGGAGCCAACAGAGAGGTAAGCACCCTGGTGAGGGCTGCCTCATCTTGATAGGAGTTGTGATCCCCCTGCTGCATCAATAATACAGCAGGAGGATCACAACTCCCATGAAGATGAGGCTGCCCTCACCAGGGTGCTTACCTCTCTGTTGGCTCCTTATGTCCCCCCCGCCCCGTGTTACTTACCAGCGTTTTGAATCCAGCCACGGACGCGCGCATTCCCACACGGCTTGATAGCCGCGCGCATGCGCTGTGTACCGCTGTGTCCGATCATCTGGTAAGAAGGGGTGTGCGGGGGGTGGGATGTGGGTTGCGCAGCTGGCGCATGCGCGGTGGTCACAAAGTTACAGCTGAGTGATCAGCTGTAACTTTATGCGCATGCGCAGTGAGCAAATTCTCCTGCGATTGCGCAGGAGAATTTGCTCCAGAAATTTGTCAGAACACCGGCAGCACCCCCGTGGGCCGGATAAATGTCCTCGGCGGGCCGCAGCGGGCCGTACTTTGAGGACCCCTGATCTAGAGCAATTCTGAAAGTGGAGCAATAGCTTTGGAAACCAATACATACCTCCCAAGTAGCCCTATCTAGGAGGGACAGTCCCTAATTTGTACCCAAATCCCCCGGTCCCTGTTTCCTCCTCTATTGTCCCTCTTTTCTGGAGGGGCTCAGTATTTTTGGCCTATATAACTGTATCACAGAGTTCCACAGCAATAAAGCTCACAATAAAGTCAGTTGAAACTGCAGTGAGTGAGTTTTTATACCAATTTGTGTAAATACACTGTTCAGTATTTGTTCTATATGACAACTATATTTATATCAAATTAAATAGATAGATACCAATTGGCCATAAAGTTGCCAAAAATGTTCTGTTAACCCCCCCCCCCCCCCCCCCCCCCTACACACACAGCCACACCTTTAGCCACTCCCACAGTCCCATCCTTACTGGTGATAGACAAGCACTGACAGATCGACTGATCCCCTGGTGCCCTTCACAGTAAACAAAGCATTTCATTATCTGCTCACAAACACCTAAGGTACTTTCTAAAAGGCTCAGATTAGCCGGGTTGTTCCAGGAATTCTGTGATGGACTGTGGTCCACACTCTGATACCCAGCTGCAGCGCAAGGCTATAGAAAACATTTGTTCTGGGCCCAATCACACGTACATGAATGCAGACACCCTGTTTCCAGTATCATGCCTTATGACCCCAGTATGTCTCATGCTGGGGAGAAGATATGTGCAGCTGGATGACCTCATTCCATGTTGTGTCTAATCTTCCTATAACGGGGCTGATGGTACAGATAAGATCTCAGCTTATGAATCAACAAGGGTTTAGGGCCAAATCCAAACTAAAATATTAGAATATATATTTTGTTATTATTAGTAGAACGCTCATTTATTGATTGTCATGTAATAAACTATACTCCACTATGAAACTGAGGACAATGTTTAAGCTGCTCGGATGCTACAGAGCTTCATTCTGTGTGAACCATTATAAAGTACAAGGATATCATGTTTTATGGGTAATATGTACTGTGAGAATACACATTACATCTTTGGAGACATTACCAAATGTCATAAACCAGGTTCAAGCCTTAAATTACAACTGTTGGTAAAAAATGAAGTTCTGTTTAATTGAAAGATTGCATCAAGTGTCAGCGTTTTACATAGAAATACTTTCATGAAATAATCCAAATCAATTACCTAACAGGGCCTTCTCTGCTTGTATATTACATGCCAGGATGGATATGTTAGGACGGATTGGTTCCAAATCAGTCCAGAGGAAGGCGGATTTAGCCGAAACAGGTTGACATCACCACGCAACAGAGAGGGGCGGAGCCTAATGCCGAAAATAAAAACATAGAATGTGTCGGCAGATAAGAACCATTCGGTCCATCTAGTTTGCCCAATTTTTTTTGAGTACTTTTATTAGTCCCCCGTTCCCGGTCTTATAGCTAGGATAGCCTTGTGTCTATCCCACGCATGCTTAAAATCCTTGACTGTGTTTACCTCTACCACTTCTGCTGGAAGGCTATTCCATACATCCACTACCCTCTCAGTAAAGTAATACTTCCTGATATTACTTTTAAATCGTTGCCCCTCTAATTTAAGACTATGTCCTCTAGTTGTGGTACTTTTTCTTCTTTTAAATATACTCTCTTCCTTTACTGTGTTGATTCCCTTTATGTATTTAAATGTTTCTATCATATCCCCCCTGTTACGTCTTTCCTCCAAGCTATACATGTTAAGATGCTTTAACCTTTCCTGGTAAGTTTTATCCTTCAACCCATGAAACAGTTTAGTAGCCCTTCTTTGAACTCTTTCCAAAGTATCAATATCCTTCTGGCGATGCGGTCTCCAGTACTGCGTACAATACTCCAAGTGAGGTCTCACCAGTGCTCTGTACAATGGCATGAGCACTTCCCTCTTCCTACTGCTAATACCTCTCCATATGCAACCAAGCATTCTGCTAGCATTTTCTGCTGCTCTATTGCATTGCCTACCTACCTTCAAGTCCTCTGAAATTATTACTCCTAAATCCCTTTCCTCAGATGTTGAGGTTAGGACTGTACCAAAAAGTCTATATTCTGCTTTTGGGTTTTTACGCCCAAGGTGCATAATCTTGCACTTGTCCACATTAAATGTCAGTTGCCACTGCTCTGACCATTTTTCTAGTTTAGCTAAATCATTTGCCATTTGGCTTATCCCTCCATGAATATCAACCCTGCTGCAAATCTTTGTATCATCAGCAAAAATACATACTTTGCCAACAAGACCTTCTGCAATATCGCTAATAAAAGTATTAAAGAGAATGGGTCCAAGTACAGATCCCTGAGGTACCCCACTAGTAACAAGACCTTGCATCGAATATACCCCATTGACTAGAACCCTCTGTTGCCTGTCACTCAGCCATTGTCTAATCCATTCAACAATATTGAAATCCAAACTCAAAGATTTCAGTTTATTGATAAGCCTTCTATGTGCGACAGTGTCAAAAGCCTTACTGAAATCTAGATAAGCAATGTCTACTGCACCACCCTGATCTATTATTTTAGTCACACAATAAAAAAAAATCAATAAGATTAGTTTGGCGTGATCTCCCTGAAGTAAACCCATGCTGTCTCTGATCTTGAAATCCAAGCGACTTTAGATGTTCAACAATCCTATTCTTTAACAAGGTTTCCATTATTTTCCCCACTACTGAAGTAAGACTTACTGGTCTATAGTTGCCCACCTCCTCCTTACTACCTTTCTTGTGAATGGGCACAACATTAGCTAATTTCCAATCTTCTGGAACTACTCCCGTTAACAATGATTGGTTAAATAAATCTGTTAACGGTTTTGCTAGTACACGACTAAGTTCTTTTAATAACTTTGGATGTATCCCATCAGGTCCCATCGACTTATTTGTCTTTACTTTAGACAGCTGAAGTAAAACCTCTTCCTCTGTAAACTTACATGCATCAAAAGACTCATTAGTCTTTTTCCCTAAATGAGGTCCCTTACCCTCATTTTAATTTGTAAAAACTGAACAAAAATATTCATTAAATACACGAACTTAACGGGGACCCTACGCATTGAAATGCGTAAGCAGATATTATTGGGCCCATTACATTTTATATATGTGTTTTAAAGTCTGCTTTCTTCTCCCTTGTTTCCACATGCAAACTCTGCTCGTTACACTCCTTACCTGATGCCGATTTTTCTAATCACCACGCAAACACCTCGAGCCTGGTTTTAAAGGGCTCTAAAAAGTGTGAGTTGATCCCCTATAGAAGGAAATATATTCCAACATTGGAAGTTATACTACACCATATTTGGTTTATGTGTCTTTGTTTCCTACCTTCAAGTTTAACCACAGAATCAACACCAGTTGAAAGATAAGTGCATTTATGTAATGTTTTTGCGCACCCTCTATTTTTATGCAATAGGTGAGAGAGAGTGATGTAAGAAAAGGGGGCTTATTAAGGTACTTTACGTGTATTTTTTCATTAAAGCATTTCTATTTAAAATGCCGACACTTGGCGCAAACGTTCGATTAAACAGAACTTTTTCCCCAACAATTAACCTTTAAATAAACCAGAGGAACAAAATGTGAGGAGACTCTGCTCATCTAAGCTGATACCGCTAAAGAAATAGGTTAAATCATGTCTTCCAGCATAATGGAGGTGAATAGTCAAACCTCCATTTGATCATAACATTGTATCGTGAGGTATGAAGAAGTTACTTTATCTATCTATGCAAAACTCAATGCAAAACAGAGCAATGATTGTAACGTAATCTTCTGTTTTGTTTCCCTTTGTGGTATGTTGTGGTTTGCCAGACCAGGCTACGCCAAGTAGAAGGCCCATTACCACATATATTTTGCAGCAGTGACAACGACCCACATGTAATGTTATCTTATGCATCTGCTATTGTTATACAGGATTACCATGTCCTAATTCAACACAGTCTGTATTCATTTGTGTTTATTGAGCTGGGACATTGGTACATTGAAGCAAGATAAGATTAGTCATCTGTTAATTATGGTTTCTAATTAGGATACTTTGCTCTAAAAGTACTGCACCTTTTAATATATACATTTTAGGTGCAATAGATGTACACAGTTTCCTGTTTACTCTTTGATCAGGGTCTAAAGAATGTAACTCAGTCCTATAAATACTAAGGGTGTGATACTAAAATAGGAGTCACCCAACCATGTCCTGCTCAGAACGACCTTTCAACATGAACAAAAATCATGTGTGAGGGATAAGTCCCAGGTGTGCTGACATTAGACTTCTACAATACGCAAGCTGAAGGGGAATACCTGAGAGCAACTTTCTTAGAAAAAGCATTATTCCTTGAGTATACTTACCACTGACTTTATGTTCCATTTCCATTGGCCATATATTTTATATGCACTTAAACATTGTTTATACCATGATTGCAGAAAATAACACAAATGTAAAAAATTACACATAGTGATGGAGCTATCCAGCAATGATGGTGGATGTGTGGAACAGGAGTTCCGTGACGCACTCCGCAAAATGGTGTGTTTTAACTGCTTCTCTGGACCATGGGTCGGCAGAACCAGTAAACTAACCCAGCTAAAGAAGCAGCAAGTGGGGTTACCACCCGCAACCAACATCTTCAGACGCTCACCTGCCAACATCTTAACCCCTTCCTGACACTAGGACAATCTTTGCCATCCTAATTTTATTGGACCTAAAAGACACTTGGACAGCATAGGATGTCCAGCGTTAAACAGCTCATTGCGGCTCAGACTGGTTGTCTGATAGGGAAAATGTAGCCGATACGAAAGCTAGCACCGGCTCCATTTATCCAAAACGCATTGTGTCAGAACATGGTGTTTTGCTGGTTGCGTCGTCTGGGATGCAAGCACCATGCGTCACAAAGGGGTTAAATAAGTCAGCTGCAGGAGAGAAGCTTTCAGCCTAATGTCTACAAATGAGGACATTTCTATTATAGATGTCAAGGCTATTGAGCCATAAATTCAGACTGAGCCCAAAAAAAAAAAGGAAAAATACTTTCCATATAGTAGCTGAACCTCAAGGACGAAATCAGGTTCTATTAATAATGGTATCAGAAAGATATCCGGTAGATGCATACATGAAAAAAATGAAAAGGATTTGGATAGTGTAGATCAGGGGTCCTCAAACTACGGCCCGCGGGCCACATGCGGCCCGCCGAGCACATTTATCCGGCCCGCGGGGGGTGCTGCCGGCACCCCCCGCTCCCCGCTGTTTAACTTTTTTTTTCTTTTCTTGCAGCCGCGCAGGGAGGAGGGAACACTGCGCGAGACGTCCGGCCGGGGACACAGCAGCTGGAGGTAAGTGATGGGGAAGGGGGGGGGGGGGAGGTATAACGAGCACTGTACTATTCCTGGGCATCTGAATGGCATAATATTCCTGGGCATCTGACTGGCATTATATTCCTGGGCATCTGACTGGCATAATATTCCTCGGCATCTGAATGGCATAATATTCCTGGGCATCTGACTGGCATAATTTTCTTGGGCTCTGACTGGCATAATATTCCTGGGCATCTGACTGCCATAATATTCCTGGGCATCTGACTGGCATAATATTCCTGGGCTCTTACTGGCACTCTATTCCTGGGCATCTGACTGGCACACTATTCCTGGGCATCTGACTGGCACACTATTCCTGGGCATCTGTCTGGCATAATATTCTTGGGCTCTGACTGCCATAATATTTCTGGGCATCTGACTGGCATAATATTCCTGGGCTCTTACTGGCACTCTATTCCTGGGCATCTGAATGGCATAATATTCCTGTGCATCTGACTGGCACACTATTCCTGGGCATCTGAATGGCATAATATTCCTGGGCATCTGAATGGCATAATATTCCTGGGCATCTGACAGGCACACTATTCCTGGGCTCTGACTGGCATAATATTCCTGGGCATCTGACTGGCATAATATTCCTGGGCATCTGACTGGCATAATATTCCTGGGCATCTGACTGGCACAATATTACTGGGCTCTGACTGGCATAATATTACTGGGCTCTGACTGGCATAATATTACTGGACTCTGACTGGCATAATATCCCTGGGCATCTGACTGGCACACTATTCCCATTGAAATACTGGTAAGTTTGTTGATTTAACTTTACTTCATTTTAAATATTGTATTTGTTCCCGTTTTGTTTCTTCACTTCAAAATAAGATATATGCAGTGTGCATAGGAATTTGTTTGAGTTTGAGGACCCCTGGTGTAGATGGTCAAAATATAAAAATACACATTTAAAAAAATTGTTTAAAAAAATGCTCACATTAATCAATTCTATAAAAAATATATTTGTAAAATGCAGCAAAAACATTTACTGAAAGCTCTTAGATTTTCACCTCCTGGGGATCTTGCCCACCTCCCTCATGTAGTGCTCCTTTGGGTGGAATGGATATATCACCACAAACAGATTTCCTAGTGAAGGGCATCAGCACAGGGGGAAAAGGCCGTTGGACAAGCTGGAATTCATCTTATATTCACGTTGATGGTATTCTGACTGACAACATGAGATGGGTCTGGGGTGCGGAATCTCATACGACGTCCCCATAGTCTAAGATTGCCAGTAACATTTGATGCACAATACCATTCCTTACTGTGTAGTCTAGGTTAGCCTGTATAGAGAGCCAATCCTAGGATACAGCTTTTGATGAAAGCTTGTCCATATGGAGACAAATTGGGATCTAACCACATACCAAGATACTTATAGGAATTTACCTGGCTCAGTTTTCACATGATTTTGTCGTTGTAAAAATGGAGGTAGGATTGGCAACCTAATCTGCTGTGTGGCAATTAAGTGTTCTAATACAGTGTTCTAATACAGTGTTCTAATATGGGCAGAAGACTGAATAAGCTTCTGCAATCTAGCCTCAGGCATTAATGGAGTCTACACTCTCCAGAGCACATCGCAAGTAACCAGTTGTCACCTCCAGTCCCTAACTCTACAAGCCCCTCCCCCAGTCAATATGGTTTCTGGAAATACTACTGGAAGACTGGCTGTGGGGGAGAGAGTGTACAACAAAGAAGGTGGGCTCTCTCTTGAACAAAGACTTGTCAAACCTTCTTGCAAGCTCTCTTACACACGGTGTCCCTGGGGGACAACATCTCTCTCTCTCTCTCTCTGCGGCTGCCTGGTAACACGTGATTCCAAGGAGTGGTAAATGTATCACGTGTCTGCATGCTTGCTACACTGTTAAGTAGTTACTTCCATTCAACCAATGTACTAGCTTGGTAACAGTATATACTAACTTATATATATAAATTGCAGTTTGTATTTGCAGTATGTAAATGTAGAATGTAATATTATATTATATGTTGAGTACTGTCTAGTGGTTTAACTGCTTATTTGTCTATAGCTTTTTATATCCCTTTGTCCTAATAAATATTGTAATATTGCATAAAACAAGGAGTGTGAACTTTTACTTTACACTTAACTATTTAAAATATATATTTATGTAATACCGCCAGTAAGGTAGTTCATTGGCGAAGACTGATATCTATCCATTTATATCAGTATACATTGGACTATTATATTATTTATTTCAGTCGTGATGAATATTTGAGGATTGTTTAATTTAAATAGTTTTTGTCTCAAACAACATGGACACAGTTTTTTCAGTGTTGTGAATTAATTTATTTCTAGGTATCCATCTTTCGATCATAGAAAACGGATCCTGTGGCATGGTTTCCACTTGTGATAATTTTGTCCAGCTCGTATAAATGATGATATCATCAGCATACATATGTACATTTGTCAGATTGCACACAGAGGGTAGATCATTTATAAATGGCAAGAAAAGCAGGGGCCCAAGGATGGGTCCTCGAGGCAATCCGCAATTAATCTGCAACAAAAAGAAGGACGTATCAGCAATGGACATATGTTCTATCAGAAATATAGGAACAAAACGAGCGGAGCAACTCACTTATACTGGAGCAATTATCCTTGTTTAGCAGAACAATATGATCAACCATAAAAAAGGTCTGTCCAAAGTCCAGGAAAACTACTCCACTAAGCTCACCTCTCTCCATGCCACTCCAGATATCAATGTAACAGGGGAGTGATCAGAACAAAACACAGATTGGTAGGAGTGAAATAGGCCTGTAGTTTAACACTATGTTTAAATCACAGTTTTTGTGAATAGGGACACCTCTAGCTATTTTCCATGCGCTGGGGACATAACCAGCAGACAGCGATGTCCGGTCCACATTGTAATTTCATTTTTTGGTTGAGGAGATGTGCTGCTATTTCACTGATACTGGTACAAATTCAAATTCTGCAAGGCGTTTGGCCAGGGATGATATTGAGGGAGCTTTGTCTGCTATAGAAACAGTGCCATGATCCTCATTTTTGTGTTTTGCAACCAGAGCGGTGGCGCATCCTACAAAATAGTTACCCTTCCCGCTTGTAGGACGTTCGATGCCGTCCTACTTTTTAGTGCCTCGAGGATAGTAGGACAGCATGGAATGTCCTACTTTAAACAGCTCATCACGGACCCCCGTGAGCTGTCTGCGGACCCCGTTGCAGGGACTTTCAGCGTGGTCCTCACTGACACAGAAAATGTAGCAGATGCTCCAGATGAGCGTCGGCTACATTTTACAGTGAAAGCCTGCAGGACAGTATAAACCGTGCTGCATGTTACAGCTCATCGCGGCTTCCCACAATGAGCTTTACTGGGGATCCCACAGTGGGACCCCCAGTGTCAGATGACGCCACTTTGAGTGGCCTCGGTCTGACTTAGGAAATGTAGCGAACTCTCAAATCGTGTGTTTGCTACATCTCTGGCATCCCTGTTCAGACTCGCCTCCGTGACATCACAAAGTATCGTGGGATCTTGGCAGGGACTGACAGGGTCTGATCGGGTCCCTGCTTGCGTGTTCCTGGCTCCGATCACATCATGATCGGCAGCCAGTAACACACAGACGTCGGATGGTGCTTTGGTCGTTAAGGACCAAAGCACCATCCGATGAGAAGGGGTTAATTTGCCAGTACCATCGGACAGTGTAGAACTTCATTATGTGTTTTTATTGTGGTGAGTTCTGAATGGTGTGGGGGTCATACATGTTTAGCTAACCGGCTATATAGCATCCCTGATGGATGCTTGAATTCCAAGAATACACCAGGCAAATATAGATATCTATAAAAAAAACTAGTAAGGCAAATTATTCTACATTTCTACATTCTGTGTATGAAAGGGATGTCTGAGTGTAATAATTTCTAATGATAACTTCACTTTAAAAGCACTCAGACAAAACCACACATTTGCCTACAAGCTTTAAGTTTCAACCAGACAACCCTAGCCTGGTGGAAAAACATTGCAGTGTGTGCTTATACACAATAATAATAATAATTGTCACAAATCAATCCATATGCAGGTTGTATCCACTCATTTATTTTTCCTTTTTTTTTTTGCTTTGCTTTTATGTTTATGATTTATGCTGACTCCTGTCTTTTCTTTATATTCCTGTATCTTTTCCCAGATCGGCCACAGAGTGGTATCTTCCCAATTCAGCCATTGTCCATCACCTGCCCAAGTCTAGCCACAGACCGGCACCTACCAAAGCCTAGCCACTCTCAAGGCTAGCTATGGATGTTAAGCATAACAAATTATTGAATATGATCTATACAATGTATTAGCAAAACTGTAAGCTAATAAGCCTAAATAAAGAGAAAAAAATGTATTTTAAATGTGTCTGTGGTGTCTCTAGGGTTGCCACCTGGCCGGTATGGCCGGTATTTTATTGTAAAAAATTGGTTTGAGGCCAATGTTAAATCTATGGAGGCAGTAGCAAGGCCGGTATTTTTTTTGTAAAAAAGGTGGAAACCCTAAGTGCCTCCAGTTCATGACATCATCTGTAGCACGGTGTGCAAATTACCTGCTTTTCAATGGGAAATGTGTAATTTGCATACAGTGCCACAGGTGAGGTCATAAGCAGCAGACTCCACAGACACATTTAAAACACATTTTGTCTCCTAATTTAGGCATTTGCTTGCAATTTTACTAATATAATGTACAGATCATTTTCTTTGCTCTACACGCACAGTAAAAACAATGTTCAGGTGCTACAGTCACTTTAACCATAGTTTCACCTGCCTGGCTTTATCAGAAAAGTTCGTCGAGTGCTTTTTTTCTACTATGAAGGATTCTCTTTTTTTCCCACTCTTATAAAAGATTATGTTAAAGGTTTTTGCAGCCATCTATATTAATAGTTGTAAAGTTATATAGGAAATTTTGTAATGCATCATATGTCTTGTGGGTAGGGTTGCCACCTTTTCCTTAAAAAAAAATACCGGCCATAGCTGTGGACAGAGCCATAAAAGGCATAATATTGTGCGCTCCCCGCCAGCCGCGCGGCTGTGAGGGAAGCGTTGTGCGGAAAAAAATGCGAGAGTTTTTTTTTTTTTAACAAACTTTATTGAAGCCGCGCGGCTGGCGGGGAGCGCACAATGCTTCCCTCACAGCCGCAGACCTGCACCGGGAGACAGCAGCAAGGAGGTAAGTACTGGGGAAAGGGGAGGAGGGTGGCAAACGAGCATAACGCTGGCACATTGAGGGGCAAAATCCTGGCACATTGAGGGGCAGAATCCTGGCATATTGAGGGCAAAAGAACGGCATACTGAGGGGCAAAATCCTGGCATATTGAGGGCAAAAGAACGGCATACTGAGGGGCAAAATCCTGGCATATTGAGGGCAAAAGAACGGCATACTGAGGGGCAAAATCATGGCATATTGAGGGCAAAATAATGGCATGCTGAGGGGCAAAAGAATGGCATATTGAGGGCAAAGGAATGGCATACTGAGAGGCAAAATCCTGGCATACTGAGGGGCATAATCCTGGCATATTGAGGGCAAAATAATGGCAAACTGAGGGGCAAAATCCTGGCATACTGAGGGCAAACAAATGGCATACTGAGGGGCAAAATCCTGGCATATTGAGGGCAAAAGAATTGCATACTGAGGGGCAAAATACTGGAATACTGAAGGGCAGAATCCTGGCATATTGAGGGCAAAATAATGGCATACTGAGGGGCAAAATCCTGGCATATTGAGGGCAAAATCCTGGCATACTGAGGGGCAAAACCCTGGCATATTGAGGGCAAAATAATGGCAAACTGAGGGGCAAAATCCTGGCATACTGAGGGCAAACAAATGGCATACTGAGGGGCAAAATCCTGGCATATTGAGGGCAAAAGAATGGCATACTGAGGGGCAAAATACTGGAATACTGAAGGGCAGAATCCTGGCATATTGAGGGCAAAATAATGGCATACTGAGGGGCAAAATCCTGGCATATTGAGGGCAAAAGAATGGCATATTGAGGGGCAAAACCCTGGCATACTGAGAGGCAATATCCTGGCATATTAAATGGAAAATCCTGGCACATTGAGGGGCAAAATCCTGGCACATTGAGGGGCAGAATCCTGGCATATTGAGGGGCAGAATCCTGGCATATTGAGGGCAAAATAATAGTATATTGAGGGGAAAAACAATGGCATATTGAGGGGCAGAATCCTGGCATATTAGCTGGCATATTGAGGGGCAAAGTACTGGCATATTAAATGGCAAAATAATGGCACATTGAATGGCTAAAGAGTGGCATATTGAGGGGCAGAATAGTGGCATATTAAATGGCAAATGAATGGCATATTGAATGGCTAAATACTGGCATGCTGAGTGGCAAAATCCTGGCATATTGAGTGGCAAAATATTACTGGCATATTGACTAACTGCTCCCAACCACCCTGCATATTACACTAGACTGGGATAACATGCTTGTGAGGGTAGGTGGGGCGAGTGGGAGATATTGTCGGGGGAAGGGGCAGAAAATTTGTTCAGTAAGGGGCCCTGAAATTTCTGGTGGCAGCCCTGGTGACAGTCACACACACACAGAGACAGTCTCTCTCCCTCACACACACACACACACATAGTGACAGTGTCTCTCTCACACACACCCACACAGTGGAAGTCTTTCTCACACAGACTCTCACACACAGACACACAAATAAAAGGATTCATTACATTACATTAACATTTGTTTATATAGCGCCAACAATTTACACAGCGCTAGATACAGAGCATAGAAGGGAACTACATACTAAGTTAGACAAACTAGAACAGGCTGGTACCTGATATTAACACTGATTGAGGACAGCGAGAGCTAGGTGGGATTAGCTAGAGGTAAATCAACCGGTATTCTAGTTGGAGGGTAGTAAGCTTCATTAAAGAGATGAGTTTTTAGGGAATTTTTTAAAGTTTGAAAAGGAGGGAGAGAGCTGGATGCTCTGCAGAAGGGAGTTCCAAAGAGAGGGGGCAGCTGAGGCGCGAATGGGAAGAGGTGATTAGGTTGGAGGAGAGCTGTAGTCCCATTGAGAAGTGCAGAGGTCGTGCAGGTAAGTATCGGTTAACAAGGGAGGCAAAATACGGAGGGGCCGAGGAGTGGAGGGCTTTGTAGGTTAAACAAAGAATTTAAAATTTGAGGGCATTGCAGAGGGCAGCCACTGAATCAGACCGACGAGTGAGAAAGATGAATCCGGCAGCTGTGTTTTGAATAGATTGCAAGGGAGAAAGATGAGCCAGAGGTAGTCCAGTCAGAAGGCTGTTACAGTAGTCAAGGCGAGAGATCACAAGCGAGTGCACCAGTATTGTGGTGGTCTCTATGCTGAGGAACGGGCGAATACATGCGGTGTTCCTTAGGTGCAGACGTTAGGATTTGGCTAAAGACTGAATATGAGGAACGAAGAAGAGAGCAGAGTCAAAAGTGACCCCAAGACATCGGCCACAGTCAGCTGGTACGATTGTAGCATTTTCAAAGGTGACTGTGAAGCCAGGTGTATGGACAGAGTTTGAGGGAGGGAAGATGGTCAGCACCGTTTTGGAAAGATTACGTTTCAGGTAGCGATCAGACATCCAAGTGGAGATGGCCGTCAGACACTCAACTACACGTGACAAGACACGAGGGAGTGAGGTAGGGGAGTAGAGGTATCATTCACATACAGGTTGTATTGGAAGCCAAAAGAGCAGATGAGTTCTCCCAGAGAGGTTGTGTACAGGGAAAACAACAGCATGCCAAGGACCGATCCTTGCAGAACACCAGCAGAGAGTGGAACAGGCGACAATGTCGCTCCAGCAAACGACACTGAATAGGAGCACTCAGATAGGTACGACTTGATCGAAGAGAGTGCCGTACCACTTATGCCAAATGAGGATAATCTGTTAAGAAGGAGGCAGTGGTCAACGTGTCAAAGGCAGCAGAGAGCTATAAGAGGATCATCACTTAGAAGTGTCCTTTAGACTAGTGAAGACTGTTTCAGTAGAGTGTAAGGGTCTAAAGCCAGATTGACTTTCCCCCTGCTGCACAAGGGAAACAAGAAAACATGCAGCAAGGGGGCCATGTGGATGAATACCGGGCACCAGGTCTAATTTCCTGGTGCTATGATGACCTGGAACCCAGTATTTGTTGAGCCCTGACACACTATGCCAGGGGTGTCCAAGTTTATTCTTCAAAGGGCCACTTCACTAGAAATGTGTGTGTGTGTGGGCCGCATTCATTCAGAGAATAATACCGTATTTGCTCGAATATAAGACAAGGTTTTTTTCTGAGCGAATGCTCTGAAAAAGACCCCTCGTCTTATATTTGAGGTCGTCTTATAATATGACCTCAAATCGAGGTCATACTATAAGACAGAGATCCAGGTCCCCCGCAGAGCTGCAGGGGACCTGGATCCCCCTCGCTAACAGCCGGTGGATGCCTAGGCAATGCGCTCAGACATCCTCCCCAGCCGCCCGGCATGACCGCCGGGACTTCCGGCTTCATCATAAAAGTCCCGGCGGAAGTGCTGGGCAGCAGCGAGGGATGTCTGCGCGTATCGTGCAGACATCCTCCGGCTGCCTCCCCTAGGCACCAGGGAGATTTGGGTAGCCGGGAGATGTCTGCACGATAGTGCAGACATCCTCCATGCTGCCCAACACGTCAGTCTATTTTGACGGACTAGCTGTCCGTCATAATGGACGGAAGTGTAGGGCAGCATGGAGGATGTCTGCACGTATCATGCAGACATCCCCCGGCTGCCCCCACTAGCCACCAGGGAGCGAAAGAAAGACAAGGGGAGGGAGGGGGGGAAGAGAAAGACAAGGGGAGGGAGGGGGGGGGGAGAGAAAGACAAGGGGGGGAGAGAGAGGAGGAGAAAGGGGGGAGAGAGAAAAGTTTGGGTGGAGGGAGAGACAACGTGGGAGGGGGAGAGAAATAACACTGGGGGAGAGAGAGGCAGCATTGGCACATAAAAGGAAATAAAAACAAGAAATGCATTTGTTTAATATCATAATTTTTATTAAATATTAAAAAGCAATTTACATGTGAATATATACAAGTTAAACTTTTTTCCTATAGGGTAGTCTTATATTCAGGCTTTTAGTTTTTTTCCTAAAGGAATATACAAAGTTTGGGGGGTCGTCTTATAATCAGGGTCGTCTTATACTCGAGCAAATACGGTATATATAATTATATACAAATATACATGTGTGTGTGTGTATATATATATATATTTAATTCACACTAATGTGCAATGGTCACATTAACTACAAACACACACACATGCATACACAGACACTTACCACACACACACACATACACACACACTTACCCCCCCCACACACATACACATTTATACACACACACTCACATACATACACTTACCCCCACACACATACACATTTATACACACACACTCAAATACATACATACACTTACCACACACACTCACATACAAATTTATACACACATACTCACATATATACACTTACCCCACACACACATTTATAAACACACACTCACATACATAAATACAAACATACACTTACCCTACACACACACACACACTCACATACATACACTTACCCCACAGACACACACATTTATATACACACACTCATATACATACATTCATATATACACTTACCCCACACATACACATACACATTTATACACACACACACTTACCAAACAGTTTTCTTTCTTTTTTTTTAAAAACCTCGTTGCCTGGCGGGCCGCACCTTGGATGCCCCTGATATATAATTCCTATTCTCTATATTCACTGTTTCAACAGGGACCACATACTTTTAATAAAACAAATCAAAATAAATACATTTAATCAGTGTATTTCTCTTTTTAATATATGTTTCCAATGTATGTTTGGGTATGTTTTTGTTGCTTGGAAATATTATTAGAAACCTTTGGATGTAATCTCAGTGAATCACCAAACCCTTTGCACCAGTGCTGTGTGACCTCATTCTTTAAATACTTACAATGACTCTGTTACTAAAATGAGTTTGCTTCAAATGTTCAAAATATGTTCTCTGTGCTGCAATCTCTCCTGGGATTTCTTATCTGTCAGAATTTGTTCTACTTGCAGGTCACTCACTTTCACTACTTCTGTGTCAGGTCTGCACAGCATGGAATATAAGTACAGCTAAATGCTTATTAGTCTGAAATTCATTGGTTTATTCTGATTACTCTTTTTAGTACATATGCTGGGATTTAGCTGCTCACTGCTGGAGAGATTCGGCACTGGGCCTTGTGCTAAAAAAAAAAATCAGATTTCGGTTCTCCTGCTTCCACTTGGTGCCAATGTCAGTCACTGAGAATCCAGAATATGGTGCAATATTTTGCTTTCCTCAGTTTAGAGAGAAAATGTCGCAGTTTTACTCATGACATGGATGTTTATGAAACATGCTTTCATCCCAACATTCCATACAGCCAAAAAAGGACACTTTTGTCTTTGGGGGTGTGGTTAGAGGTCTGGTTGTGGGCGGGGCATTTTGTGCAAATTTGTGACTTTATGGCCAGTTGAGAGCTGTTTATGCCATTTTGTTCATTTATTTAGAATAACTACAACGCATTTTATTTACAAAAACATATTTAGTCGAGTTAAACATGCTTTATATCAAATTAAATTGCTGTGGAGCTCTGTGATTCACCCAAACACACAAAATGTTTTAAGCTCCTAGAAAAGAGGGACACCAGAGGAGGAAAGATATGAGGCTACAACATAGGTACTGTCCCTCACAATTAGGGACACCTGGGAAGTATGAACATGCATGTGTTGTCATGTGTCAGATGTTTTTTTAAACCGGAATGTGAGCTGATCAAAAACCCTCTGAATTGAGCTTTTCAATCAAGTCATTGTACGAACTACTAATTTTACACATTTTCTGTTGGGGAAACCTTAACTAGGTCCCCCCCTGCTGATCCCATGCAGAAACAAGGGTCTCTCTGTGCTAGCAGCGAGAGACCCTCGCATTTGGCTGTCAGAGTGGGGTGAGCCCCCCCTCTGATTGGCTATGCACGTGCTGACCAGGAACTGCTGTGTCTCGCATGTGAGACACAGCAGATAGTAAACCCACGCGTATCTATTAAGATACACGTCACGTTTACTTACAAGTCTCGGGACATGTTTTGTTTAACCCTTGCGTCCTTGAAGGAAGCAAGGGTTAAACAAGTTGGGATGTCCCTTTAAGCTATGCATTGTGTAGTGGTAATTGCGAAGTCTGTTTGACTCTCTTTAACTGAGAAAAGGACCTTCCTCTTGAGAGCTGACACTCAGCTAGCCAATAAAGGATATCATTTTAATTTGTGTCCCATATTTCTACAGCTAATACAGTATTATCCTGCTTCCTCCAGGGCTGTAGTCAGTAAATTATAGATGTTTTGCAGTCTTCATGTTTTACCTTTTTGAGCATACATTTTCATTACTGTCCTTGATGGCTTCACCTTGTCTCAGCTGCTGATTTATTCAGTAACCAGGCTTCCCCGGAACAGAGATCGAATTGTGATAAAAAAAATATATAACTTGCAGAGTGGCACTTATTTTAAAACAACCTAGCGTTAAACACTAAGTCATCCCAACTTAAAGAGGCCCAACACCAACAGATAGGTGTTGGAGATGCGAGCAGGAAAGGGTGGAGTTGCTCCATGATACAAGAGTACTGGGGGAAATAGAAAGAACAATACAGTATACTCCGCTAAGGAATTAAAGGTCTCTTTAACAGTCTACAAGATTCATATATATGGGGCCTGGTGCACTAGAGTGAATTAAGTAAGACATTTAAAATATCTGATCTACTACAATAAAAATACAGTCAGGATCAATAAGGAAGATGGGAGTCATGGCTCAGTCTTTGTGAGTCAGATTAATTTAAGGATATTTACTTAGAAAATACTGAATAAGTACTGGTTATTATATTAGGGAGGGCGACAAATACTGAGCTACAGGTTTTCTGATTGCTAGCTAATGTTCATGTTATTAAAATTCTGGAATATCATATATATAAATGTATATAATTATTACAATGTGATTATTGTAGGACGTTAGTCCAAAAGAAGCATAGTACCGGAGCTGTAAAGAAAATATTGCAATGATTTTAACAACAGGTCATAACGATTTTGTTCTGCTAAATTTTTATACTGTCATGTAGAGAAAAAAAAACTGTATAGAAAATGACCGTTTTGTACCATGTGTTAGCAGCATTTTATGGAAATGCATAAAGTAAGAGAAACATGTATTTTACATCGAAAAGCGATTCATTTGCATATCAACCCACAGGTGCTGTCATGAGCAGGTGACATTCAAACACACTTTACTCTTAATGTATGCATTTATTATTGCAATGTTGCTAACATAATGTATAGGTCATTTTTAAATGTTTTTTATTCTCAGCATCCACAATTTAAATAAAACAGGTGATTGAGTCCCTATAAAGGGCACAGCAGATTACCCTATTGTATGAGCAAAAAAAATGCTGGAATACAGTTCAGCTCTGTCATGATCAACCAGCTGTAGTATTTGGAAAGCTGCCAGGACCCATGTGGAATTCTCTACCACCCCTATTCATTTGCAATTATTACACCCAGAGGTACAGGAAAATAAATTTAAAGGAACGTTACAAACAAAATAGATCTCTGGATAAGATTGCTTTGATTATCTGAGTGCCAGGAATTGTTTTCTCTTTAATATTAATTCAGGGGGATCAATTACCATATTCTGGTGTCTTGTCTTGTACAATCTATCTAATTATGCTCTCTTGAACTTTTCCTGTGTTGTGACCACAGAGGTTTGGATTACCGATAAGCAATGTCATCTGGACATTGTGTATATTGAGTATTATCAGTCCCTGCTTCACACTTTCTAGAACTTTGTTTTCTGCCTGTGGCTGCTAACTGAATGAGTCACTTGGTGAATTCTTCCTGCTAGAAGAGCAAAGTTGAACATGCTGCATAAAGTATTGTATCACCAGGATTACATATCTAAAATAATTTCTCTTTATATTGTTATTTTTCTTCCTTTCCAGAAAACTTGTTTTAGTGTCCGAGTTGGCGGTGTCAGAGAGCTAGTTCAATATCTCGGTTAATGCATATATTGCAGAGCCTGCTAAATTCTCAGGTTTGATTACTAGTAGGTCAGCTCAGCCTTTCATCCTATTGAGGTTGATAAAACAAGTACCATTCAGTTGGTTAAGGACCAATTTGTGTGCGATCCTGTACTCTAGAGCTTTGAGTATCCTTGGGAAGAACAGCACTACATAGAAAATAGGGTATTATTATCTACTAGAAAATGTTTAACATGGCAACTATATAATACATATTAGTATGACTCTTCCTGTAAACAATACAGTTTGTTTTCTGGATGTCCTGCAGGAGGAAAGCATTCAGTGGGAGTACACGGTTGTATGGAATGTACCATATATACTGTATGTAAGCCACAGAAATCCCCATTCCTTCCTAGTGACATCACCCAAATTCTTTCCAGTATGACCTGCTCATATCAATAGTCCTCAACACTGACCTACCACAATTATCTCAGTTACTTTGTGTAAATTCTATCCTCATTTTCTTGTTGTGCCAGTTAATATACATAAGACTGGACTGGTAGAGTTCATAGCATTTACACTATGACTCCTGATATTATGCTGTAATAACAGTAATTAAGTGTTCTTGCATAGCAAGACCACTTAATGTTATCTCACATATATATTATTAAGGGTTCTTGCATAGCAAGACCACTTAATGTTATCTCACATATATATTATTATTATTATAGCAAAATTTGCCACCCTAACTCCTCCCACAGTTTTTACACTACATAGACAAAAATTTACCAAAACGTGCAGATTGTTCCCGATCGGATTGCTATTACTTTGTGGAACGTTTCGCCGAATGGTTCACGGAATATTGTCGTTTTTGTGGCGCAATTTGTCCCATAGGAATGAATGGCAAAGCTAGAGTGGGAGCTGCCAAAAGCTGAAAAATCAGGACATGATTTCTAAACTGCCACCACTCCCTCATTTTCAAGCCCACCTACACAAATCTTATATCAAAACGTTCAGCTATCCCTGGTGCCACTAAACATGTAAACGGCTAAGCCGTAGTCCTGATAGTTTTCACAATATGACCATTTGTTTGCAACCAACGCCGTCCATTGACATTCATTGAAACTTCACTCTGCAAAGCTCAAATTTGAAGTGAAATTTCTAAACTGCGGCTGTGCCTTCATTTTTAATACTTCAGAGACATACTATGCATCAAAATGTAGGTCTGGGTCTTTTGATTCTCACAATATAAAGCTCTTCGCTGTAGGATTGATAGTTTTTAAAATACGACCGTTTGAATATGGCAACCGCCAAAATACTCTGACCTGTGTCAAGCTGCAGCAGCAAGTGATGTCATAGACAGGGCCTTTTGAACACCTGCTAATGTTTTTATAAATGTATGGTTTAACCCCTTAAGGACAGAGCCTTTGAAACATTTTTGTCCTTTCTGGACAATGCCTATTTTAACATTTCTGTGCTGTTTGTGTTTAGCAGTAATTTTCTTCTTTGTCATTTGCTGTACCCACACATATTATATATTGTTTTTATCGGGACAAGAAGGGCTTTCTATGGATGCCATCTTTTTGATCATATCTTATCATATTATTAAAAAAAATAATAAAATATGGTAAAAAAAAAAAAGATACACAAATTTCTTTGTTTTTATTTGAAACAACTTCTCCTCATCGACAATAGCGAACGAAAAAACATGCTAAATAGATTCTACTATTTCTCCTGAGTACAGGGATACCACCCATGCATAGGTTTGTTGGGTTGTTTGGGGGCTAAAATGCCAAATTTTTGAGGTGCAGTTTTTTGTTTTCCAACTTGAAATTTTTACATGCAGACAGCCTGCACCCATGTCCCATTTGGGACATATTTGAAGCCAGCTAGTGTATTTTACCCCATCAACCCATATATTTTTTAAAAGAAGACACCTTAGGCTATCTCAAATGGTGGTATTTTTACACTTTCCATGCACTAATTCTACCACCAGCCTTTGTCAAACTTTGTGGTAGTAATTTTTTTGTGGTTTTTTTTCACAAACCTTGTACTTCAGACATGAATTCACAGATTTTGGTATGTGTCACTGCCAAATAACACCCCAATAAGTGTTCAGCAACATCTCTTGAGTACAGGGATACCACCCATGCATAGTTTTGTTGGGTTGTTTGGGGGGTAAAAGGCCAAATTTGGTAGGTGCAGTTTTTTGTTTTCCAAATTAAAATTTTGACATGCAGACCGCCTGCACCCATGTCCCATTTGGGACATATTTGAAACCAGCCAGTGTATTTTACCCCATCAACCCATATATTTTTTAAAAGTAGACACCCTACGCTATTTCAAATGGTGGTATTTTAACACTTTCCATGCACTAATTCTACCACCAGCCTTTGTCAAAGTTTGTGGTAGTAATTTTTGTGTGGTTTTTTTTCACAAATATTGTATTTTAGACATAAATTCACAGATTTTGGTATGTGTCACTGCCAAACAATAACCCAATATGTGTTCAACAACATATCCTGAGTACAGGGATACCACCCATGCATAGGTTTGTTGGGTTGTTTGGGGGCTAAAGGGCCACATTGTGAAGGTGCGCATTTTCAACTTGGAATATTGACGTGTAGTCAGCCTGAGCCCATCTTTCATTTGGGACTTTTTTTTAAGTAGGACAGTGTATTTTCCCCAAAAAGTATATATTTTGTAAAAGTAGACACCCTAGGCTATTTTAAATGGTGTTATTTTAACACTTTCCATGCACCAATTCTACCACCAGCCTTTGTCAAAGTTTGTGGTAGTCATTTTATTGTGTATTTTTTCCCACATACATTGCACTTTAGACACAAATTCACATATTTCGGTATGTGTCACTGACAAACAATACCACAATATATGTTCAGCAACATCTCCCGAGCACAGGGATACCACCCATGCATAGCTTTGTCAGCTTTGTTAGGGGTTGAAAGGCTACATTTGAGAGGTGCGCTTTTTGATTTTCAAACTTGGAATTTGAACATGTAGAGCAAGGAAGGGGTTAATAGCTCTTATAAGAGCCTTTGTAGTACTGTACAAAAAAATTAACCCCTAAAAATGCACAGACAAGAAAAAATGTTCTGCTGTGCAGTGATCAGTGGCAGGGAAGGGGTTAATACACTACACTATACAAAAGGTATGGCTTTTATAAAAGCCCTTGGAACTCACAATTTATTAACATTTTATTTAATTTATTACAATTTAAAAATTATGTTATACAGATCTGTCTCTTTCCCTCACTAAAACTCAAGTGAGGAGAGGGAGGCAGATCCATATGGGTCAGAACAATATTTACGGACCAGACGAATGGTGATGCTCATCTGAGAAATCACCAAACCACCTTTGCCACTGATCGGCTGTTACTGATCGCTATACACGCGTTCAGACAGCTTCAAAAGGAATACACGTAATCCCCTAGTGGGTATAATTAACCCCTAGTGAGTCTGACAAAAAAAATGCTGATAGCAAAAAAAATCCTTCGGCGACTAGATTGCTCCATATGCGCTGCTTAGGCAGTGACCATATGCACTGCTTAGGCAGTGACCATATGTGCTGCTTAGGAAGTGATATACGGCAAGGAAGGGGTTAATAGCTCTTAAAAGAGCCTTTGATATACTGTAATAAATCACAGTAAAAAAAATAACCCCTAAAAAAATGCACAGACAGCAAAAAATGTGTTGCTGTGTAAGATCACTGCGTACACAGCGATCAATTGCAGGGAAGGGGTTAAATACTGGAAACGGCTTTTATAAAAGCCTTTGGGTCTCAATTCTATTAAATATATTATAATTAAAAACTTACATTATACAGCTCTGTCTCCCTCCCTCACTAAAACTCAAGTGAGAGGGAGGCAGATCTACACGGGTCAGATCAAATATTTACACATATTGATCTAACCAGACGAATGGTGATGCTCATCTGAGCAAACGCCAACCCGCCATTGTCACTTATCAGCTGTTACTGATCGCTATACATGCGCTCAGACAGCTAAAAAAATTTTTTTACGTTAAACGTAGTCCCCTAGCGGGTATAATTAACACGTGACGGGTGTAATAAAAAAGTTTTAAAAAAATTAAAAATGCTTCTGCAGCAAGATTGCTGCATTTGCGTCAGATCGCTGATTAGGCAGTGATCTACGGCAAGAAAGGGGTTAATCTCTCTTAAAAGAGGTTTTTTTATACTGTAATGAATTACAGTAAAAAAAAATAACCCCTAAAAAATGCACAGACAGCAAAAAATGTGCTGCTGTGTATGATCACTGCGTACACAGCGATCAATGGCAGGGAAGGGGTTAAATGGCTTTTATAAAAGCCCTTGGTGTTTAAAATTTTATTAAATATTTTTTTTATTATTTTATTTTATATTTTTACTTGATCTGATCTGTCTCTCTCCCTTACTATAACTAGTAAGGTGAGGGAGGCAGATCAATACTTGTCAAAGGCAATATTTAGTAATATTGCCTTTGACAGTATGGTAAGTGCTCATCAGAGCACTTACCATACATGCCTGCACACAGATCACATAGATCTGCTGTGCCGGCATCCATTGGCTCCCCCTAGAGCATCGGAAGTGAAATACTTTCACTTCCGATGCTCTTGCCATTAGAAGGGAAACGCTGCCTGTACAGGCAGCGTTCCCTTCTACTGAGCCGATGGGGTCGCTCAGGAGAGCGACCACCATCGGCTCTGGGCAGCCTGGAGGTGTTGTTAAGTGCCTCGCTGGCGAGGCACTTTAACAACACCGCAGATGCTTAGAAAGCGAACGATCGTTCGCTTTCTAAGCACATGTGTGCAGCGGGCGCAGCCATTTTTAAATGGCTGCTACGATCACTCCGTGGAGTGATCGTAGCGCGCCCCTGCACATTTGGGGGGTGTTGCACAATGCCTCTACCTAGAGGCATTGTAGCAACACCGTTAGAGTAAAGAAAGCGACCGCTGGTCGCTTTCTTTACTCCATTTAGTGCATGACGTGCCAGGCACGTCAGCTGTCGGCAAGTCCACGATTTGCCGTGACGTGCCTGGCACGTCATCTGTCGTTAAGGGGTTAATGTAACTGTGCAACAACGTTGCAATTAAATGTGCTATGTAAATGATAACAGTTACTCCACCCACTCCAGTTGTAGACTACAGGTGGAGGCAAGAACACTTCACACAATTTCCCCAGAAATTGTAACTTTTCTAGTTATTATTATTATTATAGCAAAATTTGCCACCCTAACTCCTCCCACAGTTTTTACACTACATAGACAAAAATTTACCAAAATGTGCAGATTGTTCCCGATCGGATTGCTATTACTTTGTGGAACGTTTCGCCGAATGGTTCACGGAATATCGTCGTTTTTGTGGCGCAATTTGTCCCATAGGAATGAATGGCAAAGCTAGAGTGGGAGCTGCCAAAAGCTGAAAAATCAGGACATGATTTCTAAACTGCCACCACTCCCTCATTTTCAAGCCCACCTACACAAATCTTATATCAAAACGTTCAGCTATCCCTGGTGCCACTAAACATGTAAACGGCTAAGCCGTAGTCCTGATAGTTTTCACAATATGACCATTTGTTTGCAACCAACGCCGTCCATTGACATTCATTGAAACTTCACTCTGCAAAGCTCAAATTTGAAGTGAAATTTCTAAACTGCGGCTGTGCCTTCATTTTTAATACTTCAGAGACATACTATGCATCAAAATGTAGGTCTGGGTCTTGTGATTCTCACAATATAAAGCTCTTCGCTGTAGGATTGATAGTTTTTAAAATACGACCGTTTGAATATGGCAACCGCCAAAATACTCTGACCTGTGTCAAGCTGCAGCAGCAAGTGATGTCATAGACAGGGCCTTTTGAACACCTGCTAATGTTTTTATAAATGTATGGTTTAATGTAACTGTGCAGCAACGTTGCAATTAAATGTGCTATGTAAATGATAACAGTTACTCCGCCCACTCCAGTTGTAGACTACAGGTGGAGGCAAGAACACTTCACACAATTTCCCCAGAAATTGTAACTTTTCTAGTTATTATTATTATTATAGCAAAATTTGCCACCCTAACTCCTCCCACAGTTTTTACACTACATAGACAAAAATTTACCAAAACGTGCAGATTGTTCCCGATCGGATTGCTATTACTTTGTGGAACGTTTCGCCGAATGGTTCACGGAATATCGTCGTTTTTGTGGCGCAATTTGTCCCATAGGAATGAATGGCAAAGCTAGAGTGGGAGCTGCCAAAAGCTGAAAAATCAGGACATGATTTCTAAACTGCCACCACTCCCTCATTTTCAAGCCCACCTACACAAATCTTATATCAAAACGTTCAGCTATCCCTGGTGCCACTAAACATGTAAACGGCTAAGCCGTAGTCCTGATAGTTTTCACAATATGACCATTTGTTTGCAACCAACGCCGTCCATTGACATTCATTGAAACTTCACTCTGCAAAGCTCAAATTTGAAGTGAAATTTCTAAACTGCGGCTGTGCCTTCATTTTTAATACTTCAGAGACATACTATGCATCAAAATGTAGGTCTGGGTCTTGTGATTCTCACAATATAAAGCTCTTCGCTGTAGGATTGATAGTTTTTAAAATACGACCGTTTGAATATGGCAACCGCCAAAATACTCTGACCTGTGTCAAGCTGCAGCAGCAAGTGATGTCATAGACAGGGCCTTTTGAACACCTGCTAATGTTTTTATAAATGTATGGTTTAATGTAACTGTGCAACAACGTTGCAATTAAATGTGCTATGTAAATGATAACAGTTACTCCGCCCACTCCAGTTGTAGACTACAGGTGGAGGCAAGAACACTTCACACAATTTCCCCAGAAATTGTAACTTTTCTAGTTTGCATTATGTTGTTTCAACTAATACAGGGCTGTACAAGGGCCAACCAGTCTGGCTTCTTTACTCCATGGGAATTATACAGGTTTACATTCATGTAAATGTGTCTCTGATTTTTTACTTATTATTTGTAATGTAGACACCCTGAAAAACAAACTGTTGTTACATTTCTTTTGAAATAATATAATTTGGCGTTAGCGGTAAAATAACAGGCATTCATGATGCGATGCCCACTGTTAACGCCATTAACAGGTGCAGTAAAATAATTACCGCAGACATTAAAAAAAAATGTATATACAAAAAAAACTATACCTACAATGGAGGTTTACCCCCTCGTTTAAAAAAAGGGCATTGAAGCATTAACTACTGCTCAAACTGTGATTCAATGAGGGTAGTAAATATTAACGGAAAAAAATCATAAAATTTTGCCTGTTAATTTATAGCCTATCATGACTTTCTTTTTCTTTGTTGTCATAACCTCTTGCCAAAAGTCTCTCTTTTACTAACTCTGCCTCTTTGTCAAATAGCTCGAGAATCCCCACTGGAATCCCCTGAAAAACATGTCCCTGGGCTGACTGCTTTGCGCCTGTTTTGGTATCGACCCTTCCAGTTTAACAACTGCCCTATAAACAAATGTCTAAATATGTAATTGCCTTAGCTTCAAATTTAAGAATACCACACCTAGATGGATATCCCCAAAGATGTGGTCACACCCCCACCAGGCCATTTAAAGGTTTTCATAAGTTGGTGCAAAGTAAGTCCCCATGGCCATGCCATACCTTTTAAGATAGAAAGAGCCATTAAAGGTGAAATAATTGTGTGACAGCATACATTCAATCCTATGCAAGATAAATGTTTTTTCCTCAAAGTTTTTCAAGAAAAAAGACACTGTCCCAATCCCTAGGTAATGCGGGATTGCTGTGTATAGGAATACAGCATCGAGTGTAATCGACTTATCTGTAGGATCCCCTTCCATATGTTCTAACTTTTGTAATACATGGGCTGTGTCTTTCATGCATCCTACAAATACCAAAGGTTGTTATCTTATAGTGTATCCATTTAACTAGGTCTTCTCCCAGGAATCCCAAACTCGACACTCTGGGATGACCTGAGGGTATGGTACTTTTCTGAACCTTGGGAATATGATAGAAAGTATCGACAACTGGATATTGTTTAATAAGTATTTTGTAACTCAGGTACTAATGCACATTATTACTCCCCCCCCCCCCCCCTCCACATACTTGGCACAAACATCTGGTTACATCTTTCATTCCAAATCATTACAGCAAGATGGTCTAAATTTAATACAACCTTAAAATTTACAAAATGGCCATAATTCCCCATATATATCCCAGGCTTTCTAGGCTCATACCCTGACACTTCTCTCTGTTAATGGTACAACTTCTATAAAAATACATATATATATATATATATATATATATATATATATATATATATATATAGTTATTAAACAGCATTAACATATTGTGTACTGATTGTTAAAGTATAACTGCACACAAAGTCAGTTTATTTCTGGAAAAGTATTATGTTTTTAATACTTAAAGATAAAAGTTGTATACAATTGACATCATAGTCACATGCTATACATATAACATACACAACATCAATGGCCAATATTATGACCATCAACTAATATGACAGTACAAATATCTAAAATTCAATAGATCTGTTCATATATTACACTCAGTATTGTTATCTTGATTCAGATACCCACATTAAAAAAAAAAATACATAGTAAGCACAGCAAATACAAATGTAAAAAATATAGTAATACTATAGATAAAAATATATATACACACACCTATTATTTCCCTGCTGGGATAGGCAGCACCAAATAACCTGGCCAGGTATCTGTAAAAATGAACGCTATATCAGGGGAACTCATTTTGATTCTTCCCCAGCCCGCTAAAACACCAATGAACTTCCACCTACCGCCTACAGAGATGGTCAGGGGAGATGGCAGACTGTAAATTTGAAAAGTATGTAGCAGCAACTTATATATATTTATTTATTTTTATTTTTAATTTTTTTATTGCCGCTATAAATATGTGAAGTTAGATGAACAGGTTTAGGCACACACTTTCCAAAACAGGAAGTGAACATAAGACATAACAGGAAGTGAGCATAAGACATAACAGGAAGTGAACATAAGACATAACAGGAAGTGAATGCTTTACTGAATTAAAACTGCAGTGTTACACAATTTTTTAATTATGTTTCAAATAACTATTTTATGCCAGATATAAAAGGTATTTTTTGTATTTATACTTTATTTTTAAATGCAAGGATGAGTATAGAGTGAGACCCTATAAACACTCGGGATTGTGATACAATATTTGCAACATGGCTGATCAGTGCAGATTCTTTAATTGCTGTGTTGATGTTCTAGCAATCACAAGAGGCCTATGCAGATTTATACATTGATAAGAGGGAGGAGACAAACCCAGCAGAAACTTAGACATCTTATTACATGATTATGCATATCCTGTAATTAGTCCCTAACCCTTTCTATCTCCCTAGTGTATTGCCACACCACAGATCAGTTCTTCACTAACAAATACCATGCTAAAAATATCCAAAGTGAGCTTCTCAGTGACTGTTGTAAATCAATTAAATGACAACATTTCTAGGTTACACTAGATGTGCAATGAATTATTCTATATAGCTCTTTTCAAATCAGTAATATTATTAACAACAATCATTATTATTTTTTTCATTGTTAAAATAATATTCCTTCCCCTGCATTTAATGGCATGGCAATATTCTAATCATCTCCTCATTGAATTACAGTCACTGTTTATTATGGATTTTGCTAATTATTCTTATGCAATAAAAAAATAAATATTTGCATTTGTTATGTTCAATAAACTTTATTTATAAATAAATTCAACTGGGAGCAGTGTGCCCTCCCCATAAATATAACCTCTACTCCCAACACTTACACCGTTCTGGTCTAGGGTACTGTGAATTAGTAGGAGGCTCGCACTTATATGAAGACCTCTCTTCTGGCTGGTGCGCTGTGTGGAAAGACATGAGCTTATCCTCTCATACTTCCGCTGGGTATTTATCGCTACCCCCAGGGACACATTGCTGTGCTCAACTCCACACAGCAAGGAGTCTACTGAAGGGGTTACTTGACCTGCACTATATAATGACCCCCCCCCCAAATGTCCTGTATTTTTAAGAAAATAAGGTGACCCTGATTATAAACTGACCCCTCCCCCCAAACTCTGAATTTATGAAAAAAGAAAAGGCCAAACGCATCCAACCAAATCTTTATGGAATAGAATAGGACCTTCCTCAAACTGTTCTCACAAAGTTGGAAGCAAAGCATTGTCCAAAATGAAAAAAAAAAAAGTGAGGTAAAAGAGGCGCATGATGATAATATATATAAAAAACTTATTTCAATAATGATATGGTGCTGTAAACACAGGCGTTAACCTCAAAACACATACAAGACATAAAAAAATAAAAAGTGTTGCACAAATATATTTATCTCTGCTGAGACTTGACAAAACGATGTAGTAAATATATGGAAAAGAGAGGAACAATACAAAATATCATGTGTAGAAAATAAACACAGTATTGGCTATGTGCGCCCCCCTTGTGGATCAACTCACATGGACCAGAGCCAAAAAACTGGCTCTGGTTGTAACGCACGTTGGGACTACAATCCCCACAATCCGGCTGTATTGGCAGTTCAGTAGGTATTACTACTTGAGCTATTGAAATAGATGGGGTATGCTTATGGTATAGATTTAGGTGGAACAAGAGAAGCAGACCATGGCATAGGAAAATATAACAAATTTATTGGCCCCAATACATTTTAGGCTTAATTCAAAAACAATTTATAAGCATGTAGAAATATAAAATACTTGCACCGTTCAGCATCACTGTTCGTGAATTCTGGTGTATGAGGACAGAATCTTGTGTATACGCTCGTCGGCAGATCCATCTCATTCACTTTAAGGTACGGCACCCTCTGACGTCAGACGCACGATGGGTTTCGTCTCTGCAGACTTCTCCACTGTGCTGACGCAAGTCTTTTTTTGGGGGGGGGGGGGAGAGTTAAAAAGTGACAGAGAACCTCTGCCAGATCCTTTTTTGGCATAGGCGCTATCGCAGCTTCCGCACATAAAAAAGGTGATATCAATTTTATAGATTACACCTCTGGGCAGGGCTGTGTCTCCAACAAATCCAACAAGGCTCCAGCCTTGGGCACCACTTTCCAGAGGAGGGGGGGGGGGCGTAAAAAAAAACCACTGCCCCCAAGTGCCAACAGTTGCCAAGTCCTTGGGGGTGCAATATGGGTGCTGTGGCGAATCCCCGTGAATGCAATAAGTATGCTTTGGTAAGTCCAGTGGGTGCATTATTGGACTTTTGCAATAATAATTGGCAAGTCCGGTGGGTGCTGCAATGCAGTACTGTGATGTGTGTATTTGATCCGCATATGGATGTGTTTATTTATGTCTCAGATGCCTCCTAAAAGCGAACACTAACACACATATACTAACACTTGTATGCCGATCAGATACACACATCCTGAGAGTGCTAATGTGTATATTTGATCGGCATACAAGTGTGTGTGTGTGTGTGTGTGTGTGTGTATACATGTGTTAGTGTTCACATTTAGGAGACAGCAGTTAAGAGTTAGTCAGCCACGTCATTTTTATCTGTAACAACTGTTTTTGTTTATAGATATTTGTATAATAATTATGAGAAAAATAAAATTCTAGGAGCTGTGAATTCCTAATTACTGAGATTGAAGGCTGGTCTTCAAATATGAAATGTATAGAGTTCATTTTTATTATCTATTATCTAATAAATATTTTATTTAATTATGTGTGTCCGTGAGGGCCTCATGTTCAAGTTTCACCTAAGGCCTCACAAAGTCTAGCGCCGCCTCTGTTTGTGTGTCTACATTTTATCACAGACACATACACAGCTGGAATGTTGGTAAATCTTTCACTTATTTATGCAGAAATGAATTGTTGTTACCCTGCAGGCAGGGCGATGTCTTACAATCTAGTAGCTTTTATGTTTCACACAGTGTCAGCAACTATTTTCCATATATTCCATAAATGTATTTTATTTAAACTATGAGAACATAATTCTTATTCACATGGGATAAACACTTATTTGAAGTCGCAAGTAAAACACATAGGGTATAAAAGTTATGTAAAGGAATTTTGAAATTCTGACTCATTACAACATATATCATTGTAATATTTAGTGTTTATTTTGTCTTTCTTGGATGAAATGATGTGTTACAGGCTGACATGAGGAATAGATATCTCCAATTTCATAACTCTGGAAACTATTCACTATAAGTTAGTTGTAGGACATATAAAATAAACTCTTAAAAGCTTGGTTTACGTAGAGCGGACTGACTCACTTCCCAACGGACTAACTTACATCTCCAGTACTTACTTGTCCTACACTAAACAACAGTTACCTCCTGCCCTACCCAACTGAGGAAATGTCCGTTACTCCTATGCACATTTCAAATAAAAAAATAAAATAAAAGCTTGATTATCTATAGCGTTTTTAGATAACTTTGGCTCTCAGCTATGCTGCTCATATAACTAATGAATATTAAATCATGAAGCTGACTTCCAAAGCTGCAGTTTGATGATTGTAAGCCACATTGATATGGGATTTGGTACATTGATACACAAGCTTTAGGGTTCCAAACTATTTACTGTGTAACACTAACAATGTGTGAGTAAAAGCAAATAACATATCTTATATTTGTTGCTACAGACTTACTGATTGTAGAAAATGAAATAAGGAGAGGCTTTAAGGTCTCCTCACCAATTAGTAGCATAATAAGCAGTCCTCCCCAATTAGTATCATAATAAGTAGTCTTTCCCAACTGAGAGGGTAGTGGATGTATGGAATAGCCTTCCAGCAGAAGTGGTAGAGGTAAACACAGTCAAGGATTTTAAGCATGGGTGGGATAGACACAAGGCTATCCTAGCTATAAGACCGGGAACGGGGGACTAATAAAAGTACTCAAAAAAAATTGGGCAGACTAGATGGACCGAATGGTTCTTATCTGCCGACACATTCTATGTTTCTATGTTTACCATAATAAGCAGTCCTCCCCAACTAGTACCATAATAAGCAGTCATCACCAATTAGTACCATAATAAGCAGTCCTCACCATATAGTACCATGATAAGCAGTCCTCCCCAACTAATACCATAATAAGTAGTCTTTACCAACTAGTACCATAATAAGCATTCCTCCTCAACTAGTACCATAATAAGCAGTCCTCCCCAACTACTACCATAATAAGCAGTCCTCCCCAACTAGTACTATAATAAGCAGTCCTCCTCAACTAGTACCATAATAAGCAGTCCTCAACTAGTACCATATTAAGCAGTCCTCCCCAACTAGTACCATATGAAGCAGTCCTCCCCAACTAGTACCATAATAAGCAGTCCTCACCAACTAGTACCATATTAAGCAGTCCTCCCCAACTAGTACCATAATAAGCCATCCCCAACTAGTATCATAATAAGCAGTCCTCCCTAACTAGTATCATAATTAGCAGTCCTCCCTAACTAGTACCATAATAAGCAGTCCTCCCCAACTAGTACCATAATAAGCAGTCCTCCCCAACTAGTACCATAATAAGCAGTCCTCACCAACTAGTACCATAATAAGCAGTCCTCACCAACTAGTACCATATTAAGCAGTCCTCCCCAACTAGTACCATAATAAGCCATCCCCAACTAGTACCATAATAAGCAGTCCTCCCCAACTAGTACCATAATAAGCAGTCCTCCCCAACTAGTACCATAATAAGCCGTCCTCACCAACTAGTACCATAATAAGCAGTCCTCAACTAGTACCATAATAAGCAGTCCCCAACTAGTACCATAATAAGCAGTCCTCAACTAGTACCATATTAAGCAGTCCCCAACTAGTACCATAATAAGCAGTCCTCACCAACTAGTACCATAATAAGCAGTCCTCACCAACTAGTAACATAATAAGCAGTCCTCACCATCTAGTACCATAATAAGCAGTCCTCCCTAACTAGCACCATAATAAGCAGTCCTCCCTAAGTAGCACCATAATAAGCAGTCCTCACCATCTAGTACCATAATAGGCAGTCCTCCCTAACTAGTACCATAATAAGAAGTCCTCCCTATCTAGTACCATAATAAGCAGTCCTCCCCAACTAGTGCCATAATAAAGAGTCCTCCCCAACTAGTACCATAATAAGCAGTCCCCAACTAGTACCATAATAAGCAGTCTTCAACTAGTACCAAATTAAGCAGTCCTCCCCAACTAGTACCATAATAAGCAGTCCTCACCAACTAGTACTATAATAAGCAGTCCTCCCTAACTAGTACCATAATAAGCAGTCCCCAACTAGTATCATAATAAGCAGTCCTCCCTAACTAGTACCATAATAAGCAGTCTTCAACTAGTACCAAATTAAGCAGTCCTCCCCAACTAGTACCATAATAAGCAGTCCTCACCATCTAGTACCATAATAAGCAGTCCTCACCAACTAGTACTATAATAAGCAGTCCTCCCTATCTAGTACCATAATAAGCAGTCCTCCCCAACTAGTACCATAATAAGCAGTCCTCCCCAACTAGTACCATAATAAGCAGTCCCCAACTAGTACCATAATAAGCAGTCTTCAACTAGTACCATATTAAGCAGTCCTCCCCAACTAGTACCATAATAAGCAGTCCTCACCAACTAGTACTATAATAAACTGTCCAATTAGTACGTGGCAGGCTATAACTGAATTAAGTTAGATCAGTTTGTATATTCTAATTCTCCTACTTGATGACTGTTGAATACTAAACGTGTGTGTTAATTTTAAATAACATAAGACTATAAGTTCACTCACACCACTGTTCATAAGCCTCATAAATAGTCTGACAATATCGTATATATATTTTGTTTTTGATGCACGCCCCAATTAGGAATTTCTTTTCAATCCATCTTATACACAAATGGTGTTGGTGTTTTTTTTTGTTCGTTTTTTTTCTTTATTATTTTCCCAAAATTTTTTTGACAGAGAATTGACATTGTTACGGACACATGGGCTTAACAGGTTTTCACACAATTTTCTCGTCTAGATATGTAGGTTTTTTGGTTATGGTTATCCTCCCTCTATGGAACTCACACGGAAAGAGAAAGTGACGGCCTGATTGTAGCTATGTAAATAGATGGCAACATCAGGCCAAATGTACAACAGGTTTATATGGGATGGGGGCAGTGGCATCCCGAGGGGGGGGCGGACCGCACCGGGTGACACCTCCAGCGGGGGTGACACCCGTGCTGCCGGCACCCCCTGCACCGCGCTACTTACCTTTTTTTTTCTTTTTCCTGATGGGGAAGGGGGGAGGAGGGTGGTTGAAAACGAGCACTGGCATGGCACAATATTCCTGGGCTCTGACTGGCACAATATTACTTGGCTCTGACTGGCACAATATTACTGGGCTCTAACTGGCACAATATTACTGGGCTCTGACTGGCACAATATTCCTGGGCTGTGACTGGCACACTATTACTGGGCTGTGACTGGCACTATATTACTGGGCTCTGACTGGCACACTATTACTGGGCTCTGACTGGCACAATATTACTGGGCTCTGACTGGCACAATATTACTGAGCTCTAACTGGCACAATATTACTGGGCTCTGACTGGCACAATATTCCTGGGCTCTGACTGGCACACTATTACTGGGCTCTGGCTGGCACAATATTCCTGGGCTCTGACTGGCACACTATTACTGGGCTCTGACTGGCACAATATTACTGGGCTCTGACTGGCACAATATTCCTGGAATCTGACTGGCACAATATTCCTGGAATCTGACTGGCACACTATTACTGGGCTCTGACTGGCACAATATTGCTGGGCTCTGACTGGCACAATATTACTGGGCTCTGACTGGCACACTATTACTGGGCTCTGACTGGCACAATATTACAGGCATCTGACTGGCACACTATTACTGGGCTCTGAATGACACAATATTCCTGGTATCTGACTGGAACAATATTACTGGGCTCTGAGTGGCACAATATTCCTGGTATCTGACTGGCACAATATTACTGGGCTCTGAATGGCACAATATTTCTGGTATCTGACTGGCACAATATTACTGGGCTCTGAGTGGCACACTATTACTGGTATTTGAATGGCACAATATTACTGGTGCTCTGAGTGGAACAATATTCCTGGTATCTATAATTGTACAATTGTCACCTCGTGGGGCTCCTGTGTGCTGCATAATTAATGGCGGTCCCATGTGTGCATAATTATGGGGTGCTTGTGTGTGGCATAATTAAGGGACTCTTTTGTGTGGCATTATTAAGGGACTCTTTTGTGTGGCATAATTATGGGGCACCTGTGTGTGTGTGTGTGGCATAATTATGGGGCACCTGTGTGTGTGGCATAATTAATTGGGCAGAGGTGAGGCATAAATAGTGGGGCTCTGGTGTGGCATAATTCATGGGGCTCTGGTGTGGCATGATTTATGGGGCTTTGGTGTGGCATAATTTATGGGGCTCTGGTGTGATATAATTTATGGGGCTCTGGTGTGGCATAATTTATGGGGCTCCTGTGTGTGGCATAGTTATGGGTCTCCTGTGTGTGGCATAGTTATGGGGCTCCTGTGTGTGGCATAGTTAATAGGCCATCTAACTGGCATTACTAAGGAATCTGTTTGGCATTGTATAGTGAGTTCCAATACCGGGAGGGCATGATCAAGCACAATCAATCAGTAGTTAATTACAGCAGGATCACTATGAACATGACAGACTGAACACGCATACCAAAGATTAACCAGATGTTATAATAATATAAGTAATTCTCCTTGTGAATCACTTAATCACCTCCTGTAACAGCGAGGTTGTATCAAAAGAAAATAAGAGTCGAACAGGAGCGATATTTAGAAATTCACAAGTTTGTAAAAACCAGGGGGTGTCGAGAAGTACTTAGGGATCCAATACCGTGGGGCCGAAGACAAACAAGTAAAACAGGACTAGCTAAATCATTAACAGACCAAAACAGAGCAAGAGAGCAGGGAGCTAATTGTATATACAGATAATCAATTTAAGTGGATCGGGAGAGGGTGGGTCAGCTGGAAATCCTGTTGTTATCTATCTAGGTTATAGCCTAACGCGTCCAGGGACAGAACTCAACATCCTATAACTTCTATCGGACTCATTAGTCCCAGCCCCTATTGTCATAATCCTTCATCCACCTTAGCCATGTGGCCCATCTAACATTACATTTCTTAATATTACCTTCTTGGAAGGCTATTCCTCTTTCCATTCTATATTGGTATTCTATCTGGGCTTCGATCTGAGACCAAAGTGTCTTTCGATCTTGTCTCTATAGCCTGGATATAACCAGGGCCGATCCTAGGGTCACGGGCGCCTGGGTGCAGGATTTTTTTGGCGCCCCCAGGTGGGTGTGGCTATATGATAAACCCCTCCCCTTTACACATGTATGTTCCAGGCATACCAATTTTTCATTATTGGGGTGGGGAGATTCTTGTGGAGATTCTTGTAGATGAAGGACCAACACAAGCTTTTATTTTAAATAAAGATATTTATTTGGCAGTAAAACAGTGTAGTGGTTTTATTTATGTCTATGATGCTCAGTCAGCAACATGGGAGACTTTTTGCTGGCTAGCAGTTTTAACTACAGTTCCCATGATGTCCAACCAGCCAAAGTCTCCCATTAGTCTGGCTGAGCATCATTGGAAAAGAAGTACACAAGGAGCAATAAATAATATTCCACCAAGTCAGTCACTCACGTGTCTCTCTCTTCCCATACCGCCATGTCTTTCTCCCTTTCCACTCATACCCTCATCTCTCTCTCTCTCTCTCCACTCATACCCTCATGTATCTCTCTCTCTCTCTCCACTCATACCCTCATATATAACTCTCTCTCCACTCATACCCTCATATATAACTCTCTCTCCACTCATACCCTCATATATAACTCTCTCTCTCTCTCAACTCATACCCTCATGTATAACTCTCCCTTCATAACCCATATATTTTTCCATGTCTATCTTTCTGTTCCTCATGCTCCCCATGGTGGTCTTTTTTTCTGCATGTCAGTTTCTCCTTCTATACACCCATGTCTGCTGTCTCTTTCTCTTCATAACTCACATGTATGTCTCTCCCTCCTCATAATCCTGTGTATTTGCCTATTAATATGCCACAGCCAGTTTGCCCATTTATATGCCACTGCCAGTTTGCCCATTAATATGCCACAGATAGTTTTCCCATTAATATGCCACAGATAGCTTGCCCATTAACATACCACAGTTAGTTTACCCAATAATATAGCACAGTTAGTTTGCCCATTAATATACCAGTGTCAGTTTGGCCACTAATATGCCAGTGTCAGTTTGTCCATTAATATGCCACCACCAGTTTCCCCAAGAAAAGCATTACCCCCTCCCCCCATTCCCCAGTACTCACCTTGCTGCTGCTGTTTCGTGTCTCCTCCGCACAGTCTTCCCTCTATGCACACTCAGTGCAGGAGGCGGGAAATAGCCGCCGACTGGATGGGGACTGTCAAGTGGGCAGCGGTGGCCCCTTTAACCGGTTAAAAGTTGCCCTGCCTACATACACACCCACACTTACGCACAGGGTCATGCATAAATACACACAGTCACACTTACACAGACACACTCAGTCAGGGCCGCCACTAGGAATTTCAAGGCCCCCTACTGAACACATTTTCTGCCCCCCCCCCTCCCGCCGACAATATCTCCCACTCGCCCCACCTACTCTCAAAAGCATGTTATCCCAGTCTAGTGTAATATGGAGGGTGGTTGGGAGCAGTTGGTCAATATGCCAGTAATATTTTGCCCCTCAATATGCCAGTATTTTACAATATACTGTGCCAATATCTTGCCCCTTAATGTGCCAGTATTTTGCCCCACAATATGCCATTCTTTTGCCATTTAATATGCCATTCTTTTGCCACTCAATAGGCCAGTATTTTGCAATTTAATATGCCAATATTTTGCCCTTCAATATGCCATTTAAAATGCCAGCGTTTTGCTTGTTATTTGCACCCTTCCCCAGTACTTACCTCCTTGCTGCTCTGTCTCCTGGTGCTCTGCTCTGTTTAGCAGGTCCCCGGCTGGAGGGGAGCGCTTAACGCTTCCCACACAGCCGTGGACCTGCTAAACACAGGGGATTTTTTTTTTTCCTGTTGTGACCTGGACCCCTGATGGTGGGCTTGCACTTAGTCACCATTACACACAGACACCCTTATACACACACAGAGCAATACACACAGTCACACTTATGTACACACACTTACACAGACAGTAATAGACACATTGACTCACACAGAGAAAAACACATTCACACACACACACAGTGAAACACACATTCACACACTTACATACATTCACACACACAGTGAAACACACATTCACACACACACTTACATACATTCACACACACACACACACACACACACAGTGAAACACACATTCACACACACTTACATACATTCACACACACACACACACACACACACACACACACACACACACACACACACAGTGAAACACACATACACTTACATACATTCACACACACACACACACACACAGTGAAACACACATTCACACACACACACACTTACATACATTCACACACACACACAGTGAAACACACAGTGAAACACACACACATACATTTACACACACAATGAAACACACATTCACACACACACACACACACACACACAGTTAAACACACATTCACACACACACTTACATTCACACACACACTTACATACATTCACACACACACTTTCATACATTCACACACACCGTGAACACACTGAACACACACACACATACACACACACAGTGAAACACACATTCACACACACACACTTACATACATTCACACACACACAGTGAAACACACACTGAACACACACACACATACATTCACACACACAGTGAAACACACATTCACACACACACACACACACACTTACATACATTCACACACACACACAGTGAAACATACACACATACATTCACACACACACACAGTGAAACACACATTCACACACACACAGTGAAACACACATTCACACACACACACACTGAAAGACACATTCACACACACACACACACACACACACACACACACACACACACACACACACACACACACACAGTGAAACACACATTCACACTGAAACACACACACTTACATACATTCACACACACAAATTGAAACACACACTTACACCCTGACATACACATTGAAACACACACACTTCTTTTCATTTAAAAAAACAAAAAAAAAACGGGTTTTACTATTGGAGGAGGACGTTTCCGGACGGTGTCTGCAGAGGCAGAACACCGTCATGCAGTTCTTCTGCCGGATGTCACCAGACATCCGGCAATAAGACAGCGCGACGGGGCGGAGCTTGCACCCGTCGCGCTGTACTCATTGAGATTAGGAGGTGCGGTGACCGCAGGCGCTCACCTGCGGGCCGCACCTCCAGAATGAGGGAGAAAGGTGCTCATCGGAGCGCCTTTCCTCCCGGTGCGCCTGGGCGTGGTGCACCCCGTGCACCCGCCCAGGATCGGCCCTGGATATAACAATTTTGGAAGCTAACAGGATCTGAATGATTAAGTATCTCTTATTAAGAGGGAAATGTGAAAGATTAAGATGTATTATTGCCGTCACGATTTCATGAAATGTCCAGAGATCCAGAATAAGAGATATTTTTAAAAATCTGGGTCTAGAGGGGGCTTATATCTTTACAGTCCCACCATATGTGTCTAGTTGTTCCCACATATTGGTTACATCTCCAGCATTTATTGGAGACCTGCAGGTCTATTTTATTTAAGATTTTTGGAACCAGATGCCAGCGGTGCAGAATCTTATAGTGTAATTCTAGAATATCTAAACAGCGAGTTGTTTTTTTTAATATTTTTGATTGAATTTATCCAGCACCCCATTGATATCTCCTCTCCTATATCTTTTTCCCATTTTAGCCATGAGCTTGGTTTCTCATCTTTGTCTTGAAGATTTACAAGCTCTATACATTGTGCAATTTTTATGCCTTTTAGTTCTGGATCCAGGAGTTCAAACAGTTTTGAGAACTTGACATCATTTTCGTCTCTAATGGCATGTTGATTTAAGTAATTTTTCAGCAGTAGGTAATTAAATATTTCCTTGGATGGTAAATCCAGCTCTTGTTGGATCTGTAGGAAAGGTTTTAAGGCCTGGCCTTGCTTAATATCTTTAATTATAAGAGTATTATCTTTTGACCATCTATCCAATTTTATGTTATCCAAATTGTTTTCAATTATTTTCAATGGGCAAAAGGATGGAATCTTTTCTATCAAATTATTCTTTTTTTTTTTTTTAAAGTCAGCCACTCACGCAGTAAGTCTCCCAAAAAGGAGCAATTCGTTTTTTCAATTAGAGTTTTTGTGGCCCGGGTGTTCAACCAGAGGATATTGGAGATGTCTTTGCCTCCCAGAATAAATGATTCAATAATGTACCAGGATTCGTCCACCACAGAAGGGTCCTGCCATCTCCACAGATGGAATATGCGACTAGCCGGATAGTATCTAATGATATTTGGGACGGCTAAGCCTCCCTTATTGGAATGTTTTACAATAAGGGCCATAGCAATTCTTGGTCTTCTCTGATCCCAGATATATTCCAGAAAAAGTCTTTGCAATGCTCTAAGTTTGCAAATGGGAATCTTAAGGGGAATCATCCTAAATAAGTAGGACCACTTGGGTAGTAAATAAGATCTTATTATGTTTACTCGTCCCAGCCACGAGATACCGAGGGATTTCCAGTCTGTTAATAATTTACCCGATGTATATTTATTTAATGATTCAACGTTTTTCATCATAAGATCTTCCAACTTGGGGGTTATAAAAATCCAGAGGTATTCAAAGCCATCCTTAGACCAGGCGAAAGGATATTTATCTATAAGTTTGTTCAAAGTTAGAACATCTATATTAATTGGCATTATATGGGATTTGCCCATATTTAACTTATAATTCGAGGCCTTACTATATGCTCCCATCTCCAACATCAAGGCATCCAGGGAGTTGATGGGATCTGACAATGTCAGAACAATATCGTCAGCATAAAGAGATATCTTAAAATTGCTATGACCCATCTAGATGCCCTTTATCTGAAGATTATTTCTGATTTTATTTGCTAAGATTTCCAGCGATAGAATATATAGTATTGGAGCTAGTGGGCAACCCTGCCGTGTTCCGTTTTTAATTGGGAACCAGTCTGCGCAGATACCATGACGCACAGTTTTAGCTGTTGGAATAGAGTACAGGGCCATGATAGCCTGCTTAATTGGGCCCATTATGCCAAATTTCTCTAAAGTCTGACTCATGAATCCCCAGCTGACCCTGTCAAAAGCCTTCTCGGTATCTAGAGACAGGACCAGCTGGGGAGTCAGAGCCTTCCCTTTCTCCTTGAGCAGCTGGCGGTTGAATGACCTGCTATAAAGCCAATCTGGTCCTGATGGATTATCGAAGGAACAACAGCTTTGAGCCGATTAGCTATTATTGTAGAAAATATGTTAATGTCAGTATTAATCAGTGAAATTGGTCTATAATTTGCTGGATCTGTTGGGTCCTTAAGGGGCTTTAGTATAGGTGATATTTTAGCCTGCAATAGCTCAAGTGGCATTGAGCCATTATTCCTAATTTCATTAAATGTGTCTGTAAAATTTTGAGCTAGCTCGGATTTAAAATTTTTTATAGAATAAGTTCGGGTATCCATCAGGACCAGGTGCCCTGTTAGATTTTAAATGATTTATTACCTGCATAGTCTCTTCTAACTGAAATGGTAGGTTTATCTTGGCCAATTGGTCATCGGACAAAGAGGGCAGATCTATATCCCCTAAGTATTGGGCTATATCGCACTGCGTAGGGGGTTCTGGGATACAATATCGAGAGTAAAATGTATTGAATGCCTCACCAATATCTCCTGTTCTTGTATAGCTCCTTCTACCCATCTGCATATTTATAATTCTGGCCTTGGCTTTTCTATTTCTAAGTTTGTTAGTTAGCATCCTATCTGCCTTATTGCTCTTGTAGTACCATTTCTGGTTCAGTTTCATAAGGGCAAAATTGACTTTATCCATCAAAAGAGAATTTATTTTGTTTGTAACTTGGTCAATAGCTGAGGATCGAGTTTTAGATGGAGATAATTTATTTTCTACTTTTAATCTATATAGGTCTAGATATAATTGGTTAATTGGGGCACCTTGCCTGTTTTTTTGCCTCAGAGCCCAATTTAATTAGATAGCCACGAGCCACACTTTTAAAGGCACACCAAACCGACTGACTGGAGATCTCTTTAGTATTATTCTCTTTGAAATATAGTTTAAACTGAGAAGACAAGAACTCTATAGTCTCAGTATCCATAAGCAATTTCTCGTTCAGTCGCCAGTTTGAGCGTTGTTCACTCTTTTTAGTTACCTCAAGCTCCAAAAAAACAGCAGAATGATCATACCACGGGATGTCCTTTATCTCTATCTTACTACAGAATCTTAATGTGTGTGGTCTGGTCAGAAAATAATCTAGCCGGGAGTAAGATAGATGAGGGCTCGAAAAGAATGTATAATCTCTTTCTCCCGGAGGCATAGCTCGCCACACATCATATATGTCGTATTTATTTTGCTATTATTTTGGGGAATTGGGTAGCACCAGAGCGTAAAAAGGTGGTTATCTTTGATCCTCTCGGGATTTTCTTATCCATATCAGAATCCAAGATACAATTTAAATCTCCACCTATAAGTAGAGTGCCCTGAATTAACCCCTTCGTGACGTTAGGACGTACTATGCCGTCCTGACTTTAAGTGCCTTAAAGTCGTTAGGACGGCATAGTACGTCCTTTGTTAAACAGCTCATCGCGGCTCCCCGCGATGAGCTGTTTTCGGATCCCGCTGCAGGCACTTGCAGCGGGATCCCACCTGTCATCTGAGGCAACTTTGAGACTTTCAAAGCGAGCACCGGCTACATTTCTCTAAATCGCGCCGTGCCTGAACTTCCGGGTTCGGGCACGCCTCTGTGACGTCACACGTGACGTTCGGAGGTCTCGCGATATTTTGGCAGGGACCCACAGGGTCTATTAAGACCCTGATCGGGTCTCTGCCAGAGTGTTCCTGGCTACCGATCACCTTGTGATCGGTGGCCAGGAACAATTTGTGACGTTTTGGTGCTTGCGTCGTATGGGACGCAAGCACCTAGCGTCATGAAGGGGTTAAGTGTTGAATATCGTCAATGGTTTTATTTATAAATCTTTGTGGATGTTCATTTGGAGCATAGATGTTTAGAAAAGAGTATTTCAAACCCTGAATCTCACATATGAGAAAAAGATATCTACCATTCTCATCCTGGATTTTAAAAATCTGATAGGCAAGATCTTTAGAAATAAATATTGCTACACCTTTGTGAGGGCATTAGAAAAGGCAACATGGGGAAACAAACTATTTTTTTTTATTAAGGGGGCTGCTCCTATCCAATGCGTTTCCTGTATAAATCCAACTCCAATATGTTCCAGTTTTAGATGTTGAATCAAGAGCTGGTGTTTTTGGGGTGAGTTCAGTCCCTGAACGTTCAGTGAGGTCACCTTAAATTTCCACCTTCCCCTCGCCCCCATCCCACAGTCCACACCCTGCTCTCTCGCTTAACATTACATATACAATACAACACATAAAAACCCCAACTGGATTTGCCAGTAAGCAAGCGCATACCCATATGCGCTTGGTACAGAACTTTGTGTGTCTTTCCCTTAATAACACTAGACACTTGTTTGAGCCCTAAATGGTGCTCATTTTTCGTGGGCTGATGGGCATCTCCCACCTCTCTTACTGCTCTTTACAACCCTTTTAATTTGTAACTAAAAATTTGTAACTAAAAAAAATGGTGTTGGTATTATAAAAATATTTTATAGAGTTTAAATAATGTTTTGACTTTTAACTACACTGTATCATGGGAAACTGATAACATAGCAGTTTAGGTTAAAAAAAATAAAAAAGACTTGCGTCCCTCAAGTTCAACCCTGTTCCTTCTTTACCACTGTCCAAAAGAAGGCAAAAAAAGCCCCTTAATTCATCAAATTCTTATTCTGCTTTCAATGGGAAAACAATCCTAAATAACACCTGTCACAGGTTATCACCTTGTTTATTTTCTTTGGTTTAGAAAGTTAGTGCTGAAAGTTCGGATCTACCGTATTTGCTTGAATATAAGGCAACCCTGATTAGAAGACAACCCCCCAAAAACTATGGAAATTAATTTATGAAAAAAAGAAACCATTTGAAGATAAAACTACCCAATAGGAAAAAATTTTACTTGTGCATATTAATTCACATGTAAGCTGTTTTTTCATATTTAATTTCTAACATTTATTGTTTTTTTTTCTCCCTTTATTTGACAATCTGCATCCCCCCAGACTTAGCCACTTGCATTCCCCCCAGACTTAGCCACCTTCATCCCTGGTGTCTAGTGAGCACAGCCGGTCGATGTCTGTGCAATGCACGCAGTTACCCTCTGATGCTGCCCGCCACATCAGCCAGGGCTTCCATGACTGAAAGCCGGACGGTCATGTGACCCTAGCGTTCTTTCACAGAAGTCCTGTCGCACAGACATCCACCGTCTACCTGCCAGGAGGATCCAGGTCCCCTGCAGCTTTGCTAGTCACTTTGCTAGTCGCGTGTGCATACGATTGGCAAACCGTCCAACCCGTAAAATAAAACACAGAGTGGGAAATTGCAGCGTTCCAGGCTGTGGTTGGGTAAGAGATGTGACATGATGTAAGTGATGTAATCGTGTTGCACTGTGTGGAGATACTGTGATATACAAACATTTGTTCCACCAGGACCTCTAACCTCCAGAGTCAGCTACTTGTTGCTACTCAGATATACAGATAGAGAATACACAGCCTCTTCTGCTGCAATCCAGTATTACAACAGGAAATGTCGACACAATCTATGTGTTTAGAAATTACACACTTGCAGAAATATAGGAACTAGACATTAAAATGCATATTAATCTGCTAAACACATCTTCTTCTTCAGATTACACTGCACACCTTGCAATGCTGCTGCTTTCGATAGGGCTCATGAAACCCCTCCCCAGTATATTGCATTATATTATATATGTTTGAGGGTCTGATCTGTTTAAGACACTCTTAACACACTATATTCATAAGCAGGTTGTGCATGTTTCATTTTATCATGTCGATTCTCAGAGCTCTGAGTTTCACTTCTTTGATCCTTAATTTCAGACTAGTCCGAGACCACCGAAGTAATCTCGAATTGGCACGAAAATCTGCCTGTGTGGGCTGGAGATTGGCTGCCGAAATGGTGGCCTCGGTAGACGTCTATGGAGAGGACCTCGGCTATTATGGACATAGACAAAGTCCTCCAGCAGAAGTCAATGCGAGGACTTAAGCTACAGCTTAAATAGCCGAAGTCATCTCAAAAAAAGCCAGCAATAACATTTTAAATAATCTGTAATAAAATAAATAAATAAAAAAACATATTAAATACATAAAATTAAATGTTAGACAACCTAATGTAGACTATCAGTCTGTCGCTGGTTATCTAACGTTGTAAGCAGTTCCCTTCAATGCTCTGTACCAAACGTTATGTAAATAAATGTAATACAATGAAAAGGCCCAGCATTTATTTCAGCAGTCTGACTAGGCATTCAATCAGTAAGTTTGTTTGACACAGGATGCTGATGGATTTGCGCCCTCAGCTGGCAATTTGTAGGTATTACATGAAGACGTGTTCCATGATTTTTGCATCCTCATCGTTGGAAGAAATCTCGACTACTCCATCTTGTGACGTGACAATAGACATGATTTTCTCCGACAACTGCTTGTAATTATTGTTTGAACATTCGTGAGCAATTTCCACCCATCCTTCCAAGGTACAGGCCACATCATTAAGAATGACCTGCTCCAAGGCACCTGAAAAGAACATATGTACATGGGAAATTGTGCTACATGTGGCATGACATGAATGACATCAGTGCTGCTGTAGTTTAAATAATAATATATATTTGTTCCTTGATGAGGACTGTTTGTTGCTGGGGTCAGATGTAGTAATTGTGATGTTTTAAACCTTTTTATTGCATGATTTATTTCTGCTCTCTATATTAGTCACTTTATATTACTTATGGCCATATAGTATAGAGTGCAGTCAATATTAAACTGTCATGGGTGAGGCAACATACCTGATCCCTACTGTCTGCAACACAAGAGCACTGTTCTCTCTATAGCTCCACTTTCTGACTCATGACCACCACCAAGTGTGTGAAACAAGTACTACATCTGCTGTGGTCCTGAGTTGCCTATGTTCTGACACTATTTCTGGCAATGCAGCTCTTACCATCAAGTGAACAGCACATGCGCCTGTTATCTATCTCTAATCACAGATCTGACAGCTGGGAGGAAATGCTGACTACTGGCCTGCGCGCATGCACAAACATATCAGCAAAGTCTGACAACTACACTTCCCATGATTCCTCACACCTCCAATGGTATGACAAAACCAATAAGTGCCCGGGGAGGGGGGTTGTGTTAGGCTTAACGCTCATTGTTTTTTCAACCCAGGTACATATATTACACCAGGGGGGTTAGGGTTGGTGTATGGGTTAGCTGTAATCTAATCCTTACCCTTAGAGACGGTCTCTCTCAGCTAATGATCATTTGTTATACTCTAGATTCCCAATACATACAATGGTTGGGTGATGGAGTCCTAACATAACATAATAGACCTTCCCAAGGAACCCACCTCAGCAAAAGTAGCTTTCTCCTTACTTAAAGGGACGGTATCTCCTGAAAATAGTTTTTACCGTGAATGTAGAAAATGATTGAAAATGATCTATACATTGTGTTCGCAAAAAATGTGTCTGTGGAGTCTCCTGCTTATGACATCACCTGTGTCCTAATATGCAAATGAACTGATTTTCCATGGCAAATGTGTAATTTGCATATTTGGCCACAGGTGATGTTATAGATCCTGTATGTATAGATCCCTTTCAATCATTTTTTATTCTCTACATTCGCAGTAAAAACAATGTTTAGGTGATGAAGTCTGTTTAAAACGATGTTTAGCATTTAGTCCCTCTTTACACATGATTTCTAATGTATGTCTGTCATGGGATGTGATGGCACACGCAGATTCTTACTTTCTCCACACATGTGTATGTTCTCCAGCAGCTGATATCCATACTCCTTGTGATCAGTGTTGATCAGAGACAGGACAGCCTGTCCAACAGATAATGCTGCAGGTTTCCCATCCCTTTCTCTGGTCAAACCGTGAACCAGCTCTGCAGTGGGACAATTTCTAAGCAGGAACAAATAGTCATCTGTACAAAAAAACACAAGTAAAGGGAAACAGGCAATAAATCAATAAGAGGTTTATTTGGGATTTTATAGATGAACATTTAGTTTACTGGTGAGAACACACACCTGCCTGTCCAACAATTAACCAAAGTTTTTTGCATAAACTGTACTTAATACTGTGATGGCTATAGCTAGACACACACACATACACACCTGCTTTGTTCTCCACCTACTCTCTGTACCTAGACTCTCTTTATTTCTATACAAATAAGACCTGCAATTACTGACCCCTTCCCCCAAGTCGGCCACCACAGCTACCCTAACACAATAGTTATAAAACACATATAACAATTATATACAGGAATTAATATGCACATTTATTAACAATATAATGTATCCACACACATATGAACATATATATAGATACATTGAATAAATTAATAAATCTGCATATGGAAAGTAACTTAGACTGACTTGTCCTGTATAGAGACTGCTATAAATTAATCATCCCATTCATTTTTAAGCCTTAGACACTCATTTAGGTGAGATATAAAACATTGCAAAATGTTAGTGTCTACTACAAATACAGTAACCACATTGATGCTTTATTCAGGACAATCTATAAAAAAATACATAGTCCAGGGTTGCATTAGCTACAATAAAGCCTGTACTGGTATTAGCGTCCTGGAGTAGATATAAATCAGCGATGAAGTCACTATAACTACAAAGTAAAATGAAAGTTGGCCATCTAGCTGGCCCGTGTAGATGAAAATAAAGAGCCCAAGCTTATTCCCACAGCAAGATAATAATGAAAAGTGAACTGAGGTTAGATGAACATTGACTGACAAGGGTCATCACCAGTGGTGTATCTTGATTTTGTGCTGCCCTAGGCAGACAAAATCCGGGCACCCCCCTACCCAAGCTGCACATCCACGTTACACACCTAAGACATGCCCCATCACCTCCATTTCATGACCCCACATCACACATAACATTCAGACTCACATCAAGCTCATACTCCCATCACACACACACTCCTACTCCCATCACACTCAGTCACACACTCCTACTCCCATCACACTCAGTCACACACACTGACTCCCATCACACACACTGTCTCCCATCACACACACTCTGACTCCCATCACACTCAGTCACACACACTGTCTCCCATCACACAAACTCTGACTCCCATCACACTCAGTCACACACACTGTCTCCCATCACACTCAGTCACACACACTGTCTCCCATCACACACACACTCTGACTCCCATCAGCACTTACCTTTCCCTGGTGGCTAGTGGCAGGCAGCATGGTCCCTCCATGCTGCCTGTTCGGCTTCCCAGCGATTGTGCCGACAGGTCACGTGACCGGGCGCGCGTATGACGTCAGCGCGCCCGTCACGTGACTGTCGGGACTTCAGTGTCGGCACACTGCACGGGGAGCCGAACAGGTTCGGCTCCCCGTGCAGCCTGGCAGGCAGAGTGATGGTGAGGGGGGATCTTCCGATCCCCTCTCACCTCCGTCTCTGCCTGCAAGCGCGGTCTTTTTTTTTTTTTTTTAAAGGGCCGGGTTTTGTTTTTTTTTGTTTTTTTCAGTGCTGGGGGGCGCTGCCGCTCCCCAAAATTTGCCGCCCTAGGCATCCGCCTAGGATGCCTCGCGGTAAATACAGCACTGGTCATCCCTGCATAATGTATAGCTAAGTCAGGGTGATGATTTGTCTCGCCTCAGCTCACCTTTTAGTGAACTGACCTTGTCATCGCTGATAACTGAAGGACATTTTTCTTATATTACCATAAAGCATTTACATTTATTTTTCTATGTTATAACAGTATACTTCTGGAACCCATTAAGCAGAAAGGACAGACATCTTGTGATAAGTGATAAAGATAGAAGGGATTACCCAGTAAAAAGTGTTTGCTTTGGTAGGTGTAGTCCAGAGCCCCTTGCACTTGGCCTTGTAAACACATACACAAAGCTGCTTTCCTGACATTACTGCACTTTCCATAGATCAGCTGGGACAGTGCCAGGCTTGTAGATTGATGGACTGGTTCCTTAGTCCCATACTCTGATATAATATCACCAAGAGTCTCCGTATAGGTTACCCTAAAAAACATAATAGAAAAATATTCCAGGACAGAAATAATTATAAGGGCAGACACAACTTCACTCGGTGCAAACAACAAAATTCTGCAAAACAAGAAATCATTGTATTATATCGAGGTCAAAGTGACTATGTCTACCACAGACAAAGAAGCAGACGGAAGTGCCCTTCCATCTGATTAAATGCTGTTGAGGAGGGATTAGTCACAAGTCAGAAAATGTAAAAAATACATGATCACTCCAGGCTTCCGTACTTAAAGGGACATTCCAACTTGTTTAACCCTCGCTTCCTTCAAGGAAGCAAGGGTTAGACAATACATGCCCCTGTCTTTGAAAGTAAACCCGACATGTATCTTAATAGATCTGCAGTTGCTGGTTGTCCTGCTCCGACATCCAAATGCGAGGGTCTCTCATTGCTAGCGCAGAGAGAGACCCTCGTTTTTGCATGCAAAAATGAGGGTCTCTCTCTGCGCAAGCCGACCAGACGGCTGCCTACTTGCTATGGAAGCATGGCAACTGTCGGTCAGAGGATAAACTGGGTTGTACGATCAAAAGTACACGCCAGTTCATTCTCATACTAGGGACAATGGACTTTTCACTTGTGCTTCTATATTAGAAGCACAAGTGAAAAAAAAAACTTTAGTGTCCCTTTAAACCGTCTTTAAGCCAGGATAAAAAGATTGGAAAAATGTTATATAAGTCTGACATTTTTCCAATGTGAATATTTTGATTTGCGTCACAGTTGTCCATTCACAATTCACTGCTGAGTCAATAACCACCATTGTGTATGCTGAAATAAAGCAGCAAATACCTGATGAAATACTTGCCTTTCCCAACTATTTCCTTCTATATTTTTAGTGTCTCTTATAACCATGTAGGGTTGCCACCTTTTCTTCAAAAAAATACCGGCCGTGGTAATGTCTCCATAGACTTAACATTGGCCTGATGCCAATTTTTTTTACCGGCCTGCCGGTAAAATACCGGCCAGGTGGCAACCCTATAACCATGTGGGTCAAAAAAATATATAAACAAACAAGTTTATAGTACACACAAGTTAAACAAGGCGTGCACACATAATAGTGCCATATTTCAGTGGTCCCTAAAATAGAGAAAAAATAGTTATTTGTGGTTTATCTTTGATCCTCAATAACTTGGATTTTTATTAGATGTCATGGCCAGAATAGATTAATCTTTGTTTACAATAAACAAAACTTTCTGTGCTTTTCACCCTAGTTAAGTTGACGACAAATGTGTAAGCATAATAAAAATGAGGTTTTGGGTATATGAATTGACATTGGCATAATAAAGCTCACCTGCCACATCTAGGCACACTCTCCATAGGGTGAGAACCTGACCTCACCAAAACATGCTTGTTAGGCATTATTTTACACATGTAAATTATTTGAACCAGGGACAAGTTTAGAGCACCAACATTATTTTGTTTTCCTGCTTGCACATATATTAATCTTTGTTGCACTAGTATAGCCAAAATGTCTATAAACACATATATATTCTCATATAATAAGAGAAACTGGCGTGTCAGTGAGAAGCCTAATAAGTTCAGACATAGTTTTATATTAAAAACATTCTGAATGAGATTTTGATGCCGGCCCTTTCATGCATCCTATGCAAGCAAACTTTGTGTCATCTCTGTAAAATATACCAAGTTATGCCCAGACCCCCTCCATTCTGTGACACCCCTGCCTGCCTCACAGATTTTTTTAGTGCTGACCGCACTGCCATAGAAAGCTTCACAGACCTTGAATCTGGTTTGAATGACGATACTGATGGACTTTCAGGAGTCTTTGCAGGATCAGTTGAAGTGTCAGTCCGGGTTTTGCTATTTACCACATTATCTTCTCCTATCTCACCGGCCCTGGAATGGTCATTGGGATATTTCTTCATATTATGGTTCAGCTCTTGAGCTCCATTAGTTCCACAATTGGCACACTGTATTTTGGCAGTGTGGTCTTTTGTCCCCTCTCTGTCCTGTTTCTTCACAATATCCCTCTTCCTCTTTTTCAAACTTTTCCCCTTTCCTTCTGACAACTTTTGTCCCATCCCTCTTCTGCGTTTTCTCTTGCAAGGCAAAAACTGTGGACTACTCATCTTTGCAGCCCAAACCTAGCACCTTTATCATATAATTTCTTTCTGCTTCTCTGGATAGTTCTCTGTCACTTGACACATCACCAAGGACAATGGAACTTGTAAGAACCGTTGTGGTGGTTACCTCATTATGATGTCACTGACACTTAAGTGTCTACTCAATAAAGAGAGAATTCCAATGGGAGTTGGACCTCTCACTGTGAAATGGAATTACTATTCACATAAATTAGAGGTGAACTCAGCAGTGCTGTATATCATTCTGGAGTTTGGAGGGGGTAGTCCTTCATTACTCCTACCATCTTTTCAATCTTTCCTGTAGCATATTATTCAGAATTATCACTGATTCTGGTGGACAGCAGGTTAAACACATGTTTAAGATTCCTAGAATAGTCCATATATGCCATCACAATGCATGTTTCTGTAGGGTCTATACAATAAAAGATCAGGATAACCAGGCGCGTATGCTCCACCGAGCCGTGCTGTCTATTCCCGGAGACAGATGGCAGCTGCAAATTCGGCAACAGAGTCACTCACTTTGTTTCTAATTGGACCAGCACGAAAAGTATACGAAAATTTCTATACTTTTAGCACTGGTCGAATTGGCAACAGAGTGAGTGACTCGGCCCCTCGGATGTATCTCGTGTATTTCTGGGGGTCTGTGTGCTGGCTGTTTGCAGCGCTAAACCCCTGGAAATACACAAGATACATTGTGTCCCTGAGCATAACATGCACATTCGGCTACCATTTGGTAGACTTCATTTGGGGATGATTCAAGAAAATCATCGTAATCTGTATGTCAAAATGAATGACTGGATGGAGCAGAATGGGAAGGCAGGAATGACAAATAGCAGTCAAACCAGAATTGAATGATGAAGTAAATGGAAAGGAATTAAAATGCACCTGAAAATCATGTACAGTGTGAATGTACAGCACAAATATCCACTTGGGTATTTTTATGCTAGAAACAGCAGTAAATGTAAAGGATCAAACAACAAATGTTTAGTGACTATGTCTATGCTGTCTCTGGTTTATTACATCACCACCTAGCACAAAATGCAAGTGAATTATTACAAAAGAAAAGAATTCAGATAAAAAGGATGTAATTTGATGGTGAATGTTTGTACTTTACATAAGTGCACACTATACAATTTCTATAACCTACACACTACTATGGGCACAGTGCAAGTTTTGTCAATATATTGACCACGAGCAGTTAACTGCCCGGTTCCACAATAATTATTCAATCAGACGTTCAGTAAATACAACTTAGTAACAGTTTTACCATTGAACTAAATCAAATGACACATTGTGTCTACAAGACAAGTAATCAGAAATTATCTTTAAACCAAGCAATCCATTATTAAGCATGAGCATCACTGCATGAGTTAGATGACCCATGGAGAGACAGATCGGTCCCCACTGTATCTATGGTGACCAGACATACAGATACATGCTCAGTGTATAAAAAGATTGCCTTACCTTTGCTGAGTGACCCAGTGAACAACCAGATCTATTTGGTCATGGGACAGAGCGCACTGAACACCTTCCAGTGTAAGGATGGCACTGACAGGATGTTTAGTCAGAAAACTTGAGCCAATAAGTGCTTCAAAAAACAGCAACAATGGAGCCTGACCTTCACTGTTATCAATGGCTGTGAGGAGAAAATACAGACTGATGGAGAATGGAGGAGTCCTAGTGTGTGCTAAGCATACTACTAGCGTAAATACATTTCTGTTATAATGCTTTAATAATAAAGACTCTTCTGACATTCGGTGAGATCGTAAACAAACCACAAGTTATAAGGACAGAGGATTACACTGGAAGCAATAGGGCCTTGTTTGGTGTAGCATGCAGTTCAGTGGTAAAGGAAGGATAGTTACACCTGTTGTAATACTGCACTAAGTCCAATGAAGATAACGAGAGATGTCTTTTGTTTTTGTTTGTTACACATTCATTATATTGTAGTATTTATTACACTGGCTAACCTATGTCCAATACTATGTCTACTAGTATTTATACTACTGTTTATACATAGTTGCCAACATCGGTCATGTTACCAGGGAGTAGGGACACATATTTGTTCCACATGCTGAAGGAAGACCATGCAAAGTGCATCCCAGCAGTATGTAGGATGGATATACGCGCAGACACAATCCAATTTATTTATCAGGGTGGAGATCTCAAAGGATCTAACATGATGAATTAATTGGATTGTGTCTGTGTGTATATCCATCGTACATACTGCCAGGCTGCACTTTGCATGCTCTGTCTGCAGCATGTGGAACACATATGTGTCCCTGAAAACATGGCCGATGTTGGCAACTATGGTGTTTATTGTTAATCTGCAGTAGCAATGTTAGTACACATATTTCAGGACCAGCTACCCGCTCATAAATCCATTATATCTACATCAAGGACATATTTGAGATGAGAGGAATCTCAGTGTATACTTTCTGATAAAATGCTGCAGAAACAAATGAATACATTGGTTATTTGCCAATAAATCTGTTATTGAACCTGCGCTTCTCTTTGGAGCTGTAAAGGTTTCTGGGATAGTTCATGTTTGCAAATTGTGAAGTCCCAACAGCTTGAGAGATGTTATTACACAATCCATCCATGCCTGAATCTACCAGACAATAACTGCCTCGTTTGTAGATATTCTGCTATACTGTTGCTTACTACAAATGTACATGGATCTCATTAGGTTCTGTACCTTTAAATCGCTGCATGGTTTCCACGTTTCTGAGAATTCCTCTCGGACTGTTTGCAGCAAAGGTTGCCGCAGCTTTGTACTGACCACTTACAAGTAAGTCATTAAATCTGCAAGAAATTAAAGAACAGTGTGTGTCTGAACTCCACAATAATTGATGTGTGCTAAATGTTTTTTTCTCTTTCTTTTCCAAAAGATATTCAAAGCTTGTCATTACCACATGTGCCACATATTTTATTGATTACTTTTTTTGTTGTTAGAATAAAAAACAATAAAGCTTGTTGAAAAAAAAAAAGCAATTTAATCAGGCTTCATTTGGGGCCTTGTTCAAGTTTGTGCAAGAAAAAAAATATTTATAAAATACTAAATATGATATTAATTGTTCACTGTGATTATTACTACTACTAATAAATAAAAACTATTGGGTAAGTGAAAATTACCTTTCCACGTATTCCAGTAAAGATTCAGCTTCTGTGGTCTTCTTGGGATCAGGCTCGTCAAATACATTCGCAGGAATCATGTCATCTGTGGGTTGAGATTTGGAAACTGAAGCTGCCAGGTCCCATTAAAGTGCTAGTGGACCATTCAAAATGCAGTTTAAATTAAGAAACCATTTAGAGGTTTAGTCCCTCTTTTAAATATAAAAGAGTTAGCTTTGCCATAATCTAAAGGGAGTGATTTATGTTGTTCCCCACTCTCTGACATTGGTACTATACCTGTCTACTAGGGTTGCCACCTTTTCTTTAAAAAAATACCGGCCTTGGTCCTGTCTCCATAGACTTAACATTGGCCTGATGCCAATTTTTTACCGGCCTGCCGGTCAAATACCAGCCAGGTGGCAACCCTACTGTCTACTAGTCTGTCCCTGCTTTCAAAAAGTGAAACTGTAAAGGACAACTAATGTTTAATGGAAAGATCGCATCGAAATGCCTTATTGAATCCTCTTTGCTTTGTCTAGCACTATCAGGAGGTGGACATCTTGGATCACATGGGTCAGATCATAAGATTCTAAACAACATGTCTGCCCCTGATAGGTATAGACAAGCAAAAGGGTTGTATAAAGTACTTTATTTTGCATTATTTTATTAAAGCATTGCTATTTGAAATACTTGCACAGTTTTTCAAATAAACATAAATCATTTCTTGCAGTTGTTCTTTAAGATTCCAATGGCTTATCTTACTGTACAGGAATACTGCAAAACTCATTTCTTTGGTGTCCTGATCCCACACCCCTTGTCATCAATTCTCTTAGTAACATACTCCTTTCATTTGTAGGCATTACATAGATTTAAGTAAAGTACAATCTGTGAAATTTAAGATAAGGAACGGTGACTGATCCATTCCACAATAGACAAGAATACTGAAGTATATTAATGATTCAGAAATGTTATATTCATTTGTATTAATCCTTTGCCTTGATGATTTGTTTCATGTATTCTTTTGAGTGCAGTAATTATATTTTAGCAATACAAAATCCTAAATATATTTAAATGCATAGTCTGTTACCTTTAAACTCGTTTTCCTTTGCTATTGCGTGTGATATGGCCACGTGGAGATTAACACGTTTATCAGATTTTGCCCAAGATGAAATGGCATCTGCTATAACCCTTCTCTTTCTGTATCTAGAAATGTGGAAGGAAAAAAACAAAATACTCAATCCTCAATCAAATAATATAGAGTACGATTTTATCCTAGTTAATCCTTAATATCTTTGTATGAAAAGCATCTACCAACCATGAAATAAGCAATAAATATTTGTCAGAAGTACAAAGAAAACGATCATTTAAGTCAACTAAAAATCGGTTTCATCTAAAATCCCCAATTGCTATAGAACAAATGTAAGAACGCTACGTGTTTAAACATAAAGCATTAATTAGCATCATATTATATTATATATCATAAGTTGAATAGTCAAATTTAGATTATTCACAAGGAACTTCATTTGAAATAACAGTTGCATTGCTAGAGAGCAATAATATAATAACATTTGAAATAGCTTCTTGCTGTCACTGAAATGGTTAAGCTCGAAGCCTAGTGTATTGCAGATATCTATGTATTAACTTATTCCAGAATGGGGCACAGGGTATTGTGGAGTGCTCTGGAACACAGGTGGTTAATCCCAGGCTGGGTTCCATGGTCAGCTCTGATATCAGTGTGCTCAGGAACATTCTGTCCAAATCAAATGAAAGCCTTTCCAAATAACACTGGCATCTGCCAAGGCTGGACGCTTGTCCATGAAGTACAGCTATTGTAAATATTCTGCAAAACAAGTTGAGCTTTTCATTTTTGGAGGTGGAGCTTGAATGAGATACCAAAATATTCTTAAAATTCATTAACTAAGAGTATACAAACCAATCCCATGCGTTACAATCCAGTAGCAAGCAGTACAAACCAATCCCATGCGTTACAATCCAGTAGCAAGCAGTACAAACCAATCCCATGCGTTACAAGCCAGTAGCAAGCAGTACAAACCAATCCCATGCGTTACAATCCAGTAGCAAGCAGTACAAACCAATCCCATGCGTTACAATCCAGTAGAAAGCAGTACAAACCAATCCCATGCGTTACAATCCAGTAGCAAGCAGTACAAACCAATCCCATGCGTTACAATCCAGTAGCAAGCAGTACAAACCAATCCCATGCGTTACAATCCAGTAGCAAGCAGTACAAACCGATCCCATGCGTTACAATCCAGTAGCAAGCAGTACAAACCGATCCCATGCGTTACAATCCAGTAGCAAGCAGTACAAACCAATCCCATGCGTTACAATCCAGTAGCAAGCAGTACAAACCAATCCCATGCGTTACAATCCAGTAGCAAGCAGTACAAACCAATCCCATGCGTTACAATCCAGTAGCAAGCAGTACAAACCAATCCCATGCGTTACAATCCAGTAGCAAGCAGTACAAACCAATCCCATGCGTTACAATCCAGTAGCAAGCAGTACAAACCAATCCCATGCGTTACAATCCAGTAGCAAGCAGTACAAACCAATCCCATGCGTTACAATCCAGTAGCAAGCAGTACAGACCAATCCCATGCGTTACAATCCAGTAGCAAGCAGTACAAACCAATCCCATGCGTTACAATCCAGTAGCAAGCAGTACAAACCAATCCCATGCGTTACAATCCAGTAGCAAGCAGTAAAAAAACAAACCAACAAAAAAAAAAGAACAGTAGAAGCACAATTACAAGAAGAAAAGTTAAAAAAGCTTGTAAGTTGCATCTCAAACTATGCATGTCCTGTATGCTGCACACTAGCCCAGAGCCAGTGGATAAGAAGCTAGGGTTGTAGTCAATTTACTTGGGGCCACTGTTAAGTCTATGGAGGTAGTAGCATGGCTGGTATTTCTCTGAAGAAAAGGTGGCAAGACTATAGAAAGCCTAAAGGATTTGCTAGCTGAGTGTCATAGAAGCTGCACTCCACATCTGCTGTAAAGAGATGCTGGAAGGCAGCCATTTTTCCCTTCAGGCACCTAGTTTAAGATGGCTTCACCAAGTCAATCCTTCAGCAGTGATCAATTTGCATTGTCTGATCTACCAAACCTGGCCATAGCTGCACATTAAATGATTTTAAAGCTGAAGGGGGAGACCACCCCCCTGCTGTAAGATACTAGGTTAATTGCCCTAGTGCTCTCTAACATGACTCAATGCAAAGGGCAGTACAACTGTTCATTTCTAAATCCCCCCCGATGTGAAGGCCAGGCAGCTACCTTCCTCCGATGAGGCTTTGGCTTAGATAAGTAGGTTAGGACAGAAAGTGCCAAGGTCAAGTATGCTTCATATTTTGGCTTTCCAAGTAGACCCCATAACCATGCACCATGTGAGAGGAGAGTCTGTTCCTGCCTCACACCCTATCCTCCTCTCTGCATTTTGAGATCTGAGGTACAGAAGGGCCAGTGGAAATTGGGTACTAATTTTGTTTTTTTAAAGACCACAGCTGGACACCTAGGGTCTATTTGCTGTCTTTGCTTTTTTTACTGTCCCTTTTTGTATTAGAGATTTATGATTAGTGAATTATCTTGAAAAATTCTCTATTTTCTTTGTATTGGGCCATTGCTTCGACTTGAATTCCTTGGAGCACAGATGATGTTACAATGTCCATTCTAGACTGGTCCACAGCTTTATTTTGTTACTTATAATGAGATTTGCCAGTCTTGGCCACCTTATCGCCAATGCATGGCCATGTCCTAACTTCTCTCTTTGCCCATTTGCCCTAAGGGGAGTTATTTGCCTTCTAGGATATTTTATGCCAAATGCAGAGCTTGATCAGTTGTGTGTGACATACATGATTTTCACCATACTTTACCCAGCCATTAATTTCTGGTTAGTTAATTCTACTTCATCTCTCTCTTGCAATGCCAAGGAGAGTTTCTCATCCAACTGTTGCTTTATCTGAAGAGGGACATATTTATTCTTCAAGTCGTCCTTTAACGCTTGCCTTCTGTCCTCTAGCTGTAGCTGATATTTTGTGAGAGCGTCCATGTTTAGAGACTCTTGTATTGACATACCTGTGAGAAAGAGACATGGTAATCCTGAAAGATCAGGCATTGGGGCAATGTATTGAAGAAAATAAATGAATATACTATACAAGGTGTCACAAAGTGAATCCTGATAGCCTCTATGACTGGAGTTTTTGGAGGGGCCTGAGGGCCAAACACCTTCCTAAAGATTATGGGCCCTGGCATGAAAAAGGAGTTCTGATTTGGGGGATTTGTGCAATTTGCATTGATTTTAGTCATGTACCCAGATTGTGCCCTCTGTAATCCTGACTAGGGTTGCTACTTTTTCCTCAAAAAAATACCGGCCTTGGTACTGTCTCCATAGACTTAACATTGGCCTGATGCCAATTTTTTACCGGCCTGCCGGTAAAATACCGGCCAGGTGGCAACCCTTATCCTGACTCACCCTGGCACTTTGAATTGACTTTAGTCATGTACCCAGATTGTGCCCTCTGTAATCCTGACCCACCCTGGCTTATTTACTATAACTGTATACTTTAATATTGTTATTTAGTCAGATTCTGTTAGTATATTGGTTTAAGTGTTATGCATAATTCTGTGAGGAGACCACTTTGAAGGATTCCAATGTGTCACAGAGGAGTCAGTGACAATTATTGATAGTTTACTCCAACATCCATTGTTCTGTGTTAGCTGAATTTACTGTGAAACTGATTATGATGTGGTTTTCTATATCTGTAGCAATGCTGGTTAATTGCTGTTGGGTTTCTGTTGTGTTGTATGTTAGTAGGTGGGTTGCGTTATATTAACTTGATTATGTCTGTATATTACACTCTGTTTCTGTTCCAATAAAGTTGTTGTTCATTTTTGCTGTACCTAACGGCTTGTGGTCCTGTCTGCTATTTGGGGACAAAGAGGAAGATTTCAGGAAAGACTTGATGGGGGAATGCTGAGCTTTAATCGGGGGCTAAGAAGGTGATTTCCTACAAGGGCAGAGGTCCTAAATATAACCCCTTAGAAAGAGTCCTAACGTATCTAATCTTTCAGCTTCTTGAGTATATGTCCCAGGTTTCTAGCAGTGCAAACTTCCCCCATTTAACTTTAAAAAACAACAATATGAAAACATGCTACCTTTTACAATCAAAGTGTCCCTTTAAATCCAACTATAAGGTTAAAGGTGGAACTTGCCCAAGATGTATCTTCCATAATTCTCTGCATAAACACATATTCTGTATGGATGTATTATATTACTCCTGACAATATATATATATAAACAAACAACATGATTTAGAAATGTGCCTTGACACAGTCACAATCATGTACAGTTGGGTATGTCAGTATTAAAGCTGTTAGAAAATAGCTACATATATATTGTATGACAAGTATAAAGCACCTTTTCATTACCGGACATTAGGGCCCCGAGAGGAGGTAAAACCATACCTGGGATGGGCTTTGCAGGGTCTATCTCTTTTTGCTGAAGATTTAATTCATTCAGTTCAGGTTTTAGGATTTGTTCTTCTTGAATCTTGTGTAACTGACTTTCCAGTTTTTGGGAATCCTTTTGAATGATTTCAATTCTAGATGAAATATAAGGCATGCAATGAAGAGACAAGCCTCTAGTTTATGCACATAGTTCATACACAGACTTGTGAAGATAGAATTGTGGGGTGAATGGATGTTTATGGCTTATAAGGATATTGATTGGTGGCTCTCAGAATATGCATGTTATGTTGTCAAGGTGAATTCAAACAATCGGTGTAACACCTTCTATTCTATATTGTTACTGAGGATCTCTCACCTGAAAATGTACTTGATGTATAATGTAAAACAATATCACCAGCAGATTAATATTAGTTTACACTAACCATCAATTACTGCTGGATCATATGTGTGTGGAAGTGGTTAGCTTGCCAATCACCCCACAGCCAGGTACTGACTGTCAGATTTTTTGAACCTTGTGTTTCTTCATGGTTACAGGGGTCACTGCTGGGACAGGGCATGCCACTCTATGGGGCCCAGGTAACCCCTGCGACCACTAGCATGTCTGACCTTTCAAAAATCATGGCACGGAGTGTGTAGAGATCATCCAATCACATTCCCTTGCACCATGCTGAGTCTGATTCATCCAGCATGCAGGAAATAAGGTTGCCACCTGGCCAGTATTTTACCGAGGAAAAGGTGGCAACCCTAGCAGGAAATGACATCACATACACTTCCTGCATGCTGGATCAGTGACACATACTACAGATAAGTGGTGTGGGACAGTACTGACAAGCTGTTTGGAGGCAAAGCTGGCACTGTGGGAAATGGGGGGGGGCTGTGGCAATTTTCACACTGGAGCTCTGAGGTTTCTATGTGTTTCTCTGGCATCAGGCCACTTTATTTGTTATTAAGATTCAATAATTAGAACCAAATAACTGAATTGAAACAATAATTTTGTCATTTATATTGTTATAATTACCGTAGGGATACAAGTATTGGGCATAAGGATCATACTATAAGTCCTGAAAGCTTGCAATCATACCCTCAGTTAGTCAATAAAGGGTATAAGTTTATTTGTTTCCTGTAACTGGGCAGACTAACCTATTGCTCAAGTATTAAAAATAGTAAATAAAGAGAACTTATTTTTTTCCGCTAAACAATTTAACCAATTAGAATGACGTGCTCACCTTTGCATCACTCACAAACTAAGATGGACACTGCTCTCGTCTCATTATTGTCATCACGAATATATACATTTATACATACAGTATAGTAAAATGATCACACACATAAAATCAGCTAAATAATAGTGTGTTTATTTAAAGTCACTTGCACAATGTAGAGGGATTTTTTCAGCTACTAACTACACATTACTATACATTGTTATAAATAAATGTTTTACAGCTTTATAAAATATTCAGGGAGATGAAGATGCTGAGAAAGGGCTGCTGGGATTTAACAGAGTCTGCCAAAAAGAAGCTCTCAGCCAGGTAAAATGGCCGACTAAGACCTTGGAGTCAGCAACCCCTTACTGAACAAACTTACTGGGCCCCCTACCCCCCCCCCCCCCCCCTCGACAATATCTCCCACTCGCCCCACCTACCCTCACAAGCATGTTATCTCGGTCTAGTGTAATATGGAGGGTGGTTGGGAGCAGTTGGTCAATATGCCAGTAATATTTTGCTACGTAATAAGTCAGTATTTAGCCATTCAGTATGCCATTCTTTTGCCCCTCAGTATGACATTATTTTTTCCATTTAATATGCCATTCTTTTGCCCCTCAATATGCCATTCTTTCCCCATTTAATATGCCAGTATTTTTCCCCTCAATATGCCAGGATATCGCCTCTCAATGTGCCAGGATATTGCCCCTCAATGTGTCAGGATTTTGCAAATTAATATGCCATTCTTTTTGCCCTCAATATGCCAGGATTCTGCCCCTCAATATGCCAGGATTTTGCCCCTCAGTATGCCAGCGTTATGCTCATTTGCCCCTCCTCCCCCCTTCCCCAGTACTTACCTCCTTCCTGCTCTGTTTGTCTCCTGGTGCAGGTCCGCTCGGATTCAATAAAGTTTGTTAAAAAAAAAAAAATGCGACCGGAGTTACTCTGGTCGCATTTTTTTTAAAACAAAGCCGCGCGGCTGGAGGGGAGTGCACAACGCTTCCCTCACAGCCGTGGACCAGGGGAATTTTTTTTATTTTTTATCCTGGCGTGACCCGGGCCCCCTGGACACGTTGGGCCCAGGACGCCAGTATCGCCCGTCACCCCCTGATGGTGGGCCTGGTGGCTGTATTATTGGGTAAACCTGGGAAACTGTTTTTGGAAGCTGATCAGTGTCCAGTTGAACTTGCACACAATCAAGATTTAGGAGGAAAGTCAATAAGCATTACTGTGGTGGTATGAGCAGTGACTAATAATCAGTTCCATTTTATAATTATACATTGATAAAGAAAATATTATACAAGATAATAATAATATGTTATTTTACTAAATACATAAAGACACATTTCCAAGGTTAAACATATACATAATGCTAATTAAGACAGGGCTTGACAAATTTAATTTGATTCGAGGAGCCAGCAAATTTTTTTAGGAGCCAGACAATCACGCAAACATACACGCAATTCATAAACACACACACACCAACCCACTTCACATATACACCATACACACACCAACCCACTTCACATATACACACACACACACCAACCCACTTCACATATACACACACACACACACACCAACCCACTTCACATATACACACACACACACACCAACCCACTTCACATATACACACACCAACCCACTTCACATATACACACACACACACACCAACCCACTTCACATATACACACACACACACCAACCCACTTCACATATACACACACACACACACACACACCAACCCACTTCACATATACACACACACACACACACACACCAACCCACTTCACATATACACACACACACACACCAACCCACTTCACATATACACACACACACACACCAACCCACTTCACATATACACACACACACACACACCAACCCACTTCACATATACACACACACACACACAACCCACTTCACATATACACACACACACCAACCCACTTCACATTTACACCCCCCCACTTCACATATACACACACACACCCCCCCACTTCACATATACACCCCCCCACTTCACATATACACCGTACGTATAACTGCACAGGTAATCTAGTTACATCTTAAGTAAGTGGTAGTGTCCCTTTAAGTTTGAAATTTCCATCTCAATTCCCTGCATTTCTATCAATACTGAGTAGAACCTTTAGCTAAAACCACTTGTGTGTCACTTATAGGCCTTGGGATAAACCTCCTCTGAATTAGTCTGATCACCTGTCCGTGAGCTCCTTAGCTCTCTTCCTGTAATACATCAAGGTTGTTGGCTCAGAAGCCAAGCTTTTTAGTTTTCTTTGAAGGTGAACCGCATCCATTTGGCCCTGCTTGATTGTATCGATAAATTCATCGTACTCTTGCTTAATTGCAGTCAGAATGCGTTTATGATCAGTGCAGTAATCTATCACCTGAAAAATATGCATGGGGTAAAAGTCAAAGCAATGATATTTAATAAAATAGGGAGGATGACAATGTGTAGAATAGGTGGGGTGATCACCTGAGTAATGAAGATGTAAGGATTAAAAGGATAGCAAGAGGAGATGTATAGCCCCTGGATAACAATAATGGTAATTCCTGTGGATGGTAGATGGCAATGGCAGGGTTATCGGGGAGAAGATGGCATTTAGGGCACATAGCACTGGAAAAGGATTGGAGGACTGTGAGAATTCTTTAATGAGATCCGGGAATACTGTGTCACCACATCACTCAGGTCCAGACACAAAACGTGCGAACAGAAACTATGACATGAAATGGGCAGCCTATTCACTAAAAGTGAACTGGGAGGATCAGGCAATAATAACTGAACGGATAATCAAGCTGGATAAATGTTTGAGCTCCACCTTTCATGTCTGATTTTTGCCCCATAGAAATACCATTCCGCAGATCCTTAATTGGGCTTTAAGTGGCCAACGGCTGGTGGGGAATATTGAAACTCTACAAATAGCTGGATAACTACTAGTTGCCACTCTTGTGCTAAAGACATTTTTTTTTTTTATATATATAGGTGAAGTTTATTTTTTTTCAACAACAATATCAGAGATACGCACATTTGAATGCATTCTACATATAGAACCTAAACAGAACTAAATAGAAAACTTTAATAATTCACCTTATCAAATACTTGTCCGTATATAATGAACTGCTGCTCAATATCACATTGACCTGTGGATGACAGTTTCTCCATTTCATTCCTTATGAACCTTTGAATGCTGTCCAGAAAGACTCTGTCCCTGGCACTAGTAATCGGTGGGAGCACAGAACTTCTAAGTAGTCCAGCTGAAGGATTCATGGCTGATGATGATTTGCTTGCTAATTCCCATTACCTTCTTAAATGGTCATCGATGAACCTGTCAGAGGTAATACAAAGTATTATGTAAAAAAACAAAAAAACAAAAAAAAAAACAAGTTCTAGGACAAACAAAATAAATTAATAAAAAATATGCTGTTGAGGAAGCTGGAAGCATAATAGTGGACAAGCAGCAAAAAAGTGTAGAGCAATTCCTCCTATAAAAGAAATCTAAAAAAATGTGTTGCAACAAAATTGCATCAAATGCATAAAATAAGAGAAATATATTTATATAATTAGATTTTATTTTGTTGTATTCTATTTGATATGTCAGTAATTAGCTGCTATAGTTTTAGCAAACAACTATTTTAATTGTTGGCTCTTCACTAAAACTGAACTGACAAGTGAACTGTAACTATTAGGCATGAATAGCTGATCTGGAAAATTTCTCAAATTAATATACCGTATTTGCTCGATTATAAGACGACCCTGATTATAAGACGACCCCCCAAACTTTGGATATTCCATTAGGAAAAAAACTAAAAGCCTGAATATAAGACTACCCTATAGGAAAAAAGTTCAACTTGTATATATTCACATGTAAATTGCTTTTATTTTATATTTTATTTTTTTTATTGACAATTTTTTATTGTGCAATGCTTGTTTTTTTTTTTTCCTTTCACAGGTTACAACATTAGAGTATGGCACATTATACATATTTCTTTCTTATTCAACATATATACAGTGGTTCAAATATTTGGGTTACATTGGGACATGTCTCTTTGCTTGATCAAGAATATAGGGTATGTTGTAGAAGAATACATTTTTCCGACTTTCTATTCGAGGCTGTCCCGTTCCTATTAACTAACTATAGAACTGAGTTACCTAGGAGTTAACTGAACCAACAGATATATACCTATAGCCCTTAGCATTCTTTATGCGAACTTAGTTGTGGATGGTCACCACATAGCCACTTAACCAAGGATCCCGTTAATGCTAATCTCCGTTTCCCCCTCTTGTTTCATTTTCCCCCCGATTATCCCTCCCCAGATTACTGTCCAGAGTCCCCCTTGTCGCCCTCTGTCATCTGGTTACTGTATATCCGGTATGGGGTTGGTCCCCTGTAATAGTTGCTGCGAATACCATGTGGTGTATATGAAGGTATTACGTATCTTAGTTTGAATTGTGTGATCCAGTTGTGTGATATATGTTTTCCAGGACTGAAAGAATTTTTTGGTATGTGTTTCTTTATTTAGTGTCGCATTCAACCATTCCATGTAGAACACATGGTGTATTTTTGATTTGAACAAGGTTATCGGTGGTGGGTCAGGTACTATCCAAAAGTGTAATATTGTCTTTCGGGCCGCAGCGGTAATTAAGAATAGTAGTCTAGTATTCCTTGATTGTTGTCCTGTTTGAATGCCGAAGATAGTAGTTAGAGGTGCTAATGAGATTTTTAACCGAAAAGTGTTCTCCACATAGGTAATTACCTGTTCCCAAAAATCTTGAATTACTGTGCAAGCCCAAAAGCAATGAAACAAATTGGCGTCTATCTGGCCACATTTAGGGCATGCCGTAGTCTCCCTAACCCCCATTGTAAAGAGTCTTTTGGGTGAGTAGTAGGCCCCGTGTAAGACCTTTAGGTGCATTTCTTGATATGTCGAATATGGGGTAAGTTTAAAAGTTTTTAGTGTGTGGTTTGCTAGTTCTGTGAAATCCAGATTTGGAATATGTGAGGACCACCCCGTTAGACCCCCCTCTTCTGTTTGGTAATCGATAATGTGTCTGGTGAAGTTATATATATTGCTAATCGAGTGTTTTCTGGTGCTCTTTCCTCTCAAAAAAGAATCCACATTAGCTTCCCAATCCCCATCTTCCAATCTAGACAGAATGGTAGTTGCATAGCTTGAGGCCTGTATATATTGGAAGGTAGCGATTTCTATTTTAGGAAACTTAAGGAGGCATTGTTCTCTGGTGAGAATTTTCCTAGTGCCTATGTCAATCATGTCATGAATCGACCGCAAACCCCTAGAGTTCCATATTTTGAATTGTGGGTCTGGGGATCCATTTTGAAAGTCCCTATTTCCCACCCAACTGATCCATATTGAGTATTTCCAATTTATGCCCTGCTGGAGCCTTACTAATTTCCATGCCTTAATGGTTGTAAATAATAGTGGGTTATTTTTGACTGCTTGTGATAAATCTAAAAAGGGTGTATGCAGTAAGTTGGCCAGTGTGATTTGAGGTACCAGTTGTTGCTCTAATGTTACATTTGTGTATATTGGAGTGGGTGTCACCCAGTCGATTGCATGTCTATACAGGGCCGCCAGGTTAAACTCTTTCAAGTTTGGAATATTGCAACCGAAATTGGATTTTGGTTGTTGTAGTTTCCTAAGTGCTATTCTAGGTTTTCCCCCCTTCCATAAGAATCTACGGAGGTGTAAGTGTAGAGTCTGTTCGTCTTTTTTATTAAGAATAATGGGTAGTACCTGTAAGGCATAAGACAGTCTGGGACAGCTTACCATTTTAAGCAGCGCAGCCCTACCTAGTAATGATATGTTTAGATTGTGCCAGTTTTTTAGTTCTTGGATAACTTTATGCATGGGTTTTCGAATGTTATGTAGATAAAGTGTACTCATTTTTTTCGGTATGATGATGCCTATGTATTTAATTGTTTTGGCTGCCCATTGTACCGAGATCTGAGGCAAACCTCTCGGTTTCCTCCTCGTTCCTAGATTCATTGCTATAGATTTGGGGAAATTGATTTGAAATCCTGAGATTTTCTCAAAATGTCTGAATATTGATAATATTGGGGCCAGTGTTTCTTTTGGATTTGATATGTATAACATAAGATCATCTGCAAAAGCAGTGACCTTTATCACCTCCGTGCCTAGCCGAATTCCTGTATTCTCCGGCATTGTGTGTAAGATGCATAATAAGGGGTCTAACGCTATATTAAATAATAAGGGGGATAGTGGACACCCCTGACGGACTCCTCTATACATGTTCACCGGTGGGGAATCATAATTGTTGGTAGTAATACATGTTGTTGGATGATCATATAGGTTTCTGATAAGATTAAGAAAAGGCAACCCAAAATATCTAAACTTGAGAATTCAAATTAAATGTGGCCATAATACTTGGTCAAAAGCTTTATGTGCATCTAAGCTTAATAGGATGTTATCAGATGGGGCAGACATATCACCCGTAGCTATCACGGCTGCTATTGCTGCTCTGATACCTGTTACTGCCTGCCTCCCCTTTAAAAACCCCAATTGTGAGCTATGCAGTATTTGTGGTAGGAATATTTGTAGACGATTTGCCATGATTTTCGTGAGTATTTTGATATCAACATTCATCAACGTGATTGGTCTGTATGAGTCGGTGTCTAGGGGGTCCTTATCTGGCTTTAGAATCAATATTGTTCTAGCTTCATTTAACGTATTGACTGGTATGTTGTCTTGTAAAATAGCGTTGTATAGGGTAGTTAGATGTGGCGTTATGTGTATTTTCAGTATCTTGTAGTATTCTGTGGTAAACCCATTCGGGCCAGGTGCCTTACCATTGTGTAGCTGGGTTATCGTTTGTTCTACTTCTTTTTCCCTAATAGGTGCATTTAGGAGCTCTCGGTGACTATTACTAATTCTTGTTAATTTAGCCTGTTGTAGTAATTGTACCCCTTCCGCAAAATTATCTGGCTGAGAAGTATATAATTGACTAAAATAAGAATGGAATGTAGCATTAATGTCTTTTAGGTTAGTGGATACCTGGCCCCCAGTTTGTCGTATCATGGGAATATTATGTTTGGTTTTCTTTTTAGAGTTAGCAAGTGACATTAATAGTCTCCCGGTTTTATTACCCCAGGTGAAAAAATGGTTTCTTGTGTATTCAATCTGAGTTTGTGCCCTCTCAGTTAGTAAGGTATCGATCAATTGTTTACATTCCAAATATGCAGTTTTATGTGACTCAGAAGGATTGTCCACATATGATTGTATTGCTTTGGTAAGATCATTATGTAGAGAATGGTATTTTTTGAGCCATTCTTTTTTGCGCATTGATACATATGAGATTATTTGACCCCTTATGACTGCTTTAGATGCCTGCCAGAATAGCATGTCATCCTCCACATGTTGAATATTGTCATCTGTGTAATTCGCCCATGAGTTAATCAGATGAGATTTGAAGTCATCCTTCTGAGCCAGGTATGAAGGGAAATTCCAATGTCTGGTGTATGTGATAGAATGATGTGTGTTTATGAGTATTTCCACCGGGGCGTGGTCTGATATTAAGATGTTATGGGTGGTTGTTGATTGTACCTGTGGTAGTAGATCAATAGAGAGCAAAATGTAGTCTATTCTTGAGGCCGTGTTGTGTGCTCTGGAGATGTGGGTGTACTGTCTTACTGTTGGATGATTAAATCGCCATGGATCCACCAGGTGTAGTCTACCCATAAAAGTCTGGATGTCAGTCACTTTCCCTTGTTGTCCCGTGTTTCTGTTACCGGTCCTGTCCAGTGAGGGGTCGATCACGGAGTTGTAGTCTCCACCTAAAATAAATTTCACATTAGGGCGATCAACAAGAATTTGGAATATCATATCATAAAATGGCCTATTCGGTTCATTAGGGGCAAATAAATTTACCAAACAGTAACGTGTGTTATAAATTGATATGTCCAGGATTAAATATCGACCTGCCTCATCTTCTAGTTTGTTGTGAATAACATGTGGTACATTTTTATGTATAAGTATTGCTACACCTCTGGCTTTAGAAGAGTGTGATGCCACTACACAAGAACCTATCCATGGGGCTTTAAGCTCTTGAGGGTCTGTTTTTTTCCAATGTGTCTCCTGGAGGAGTACAATCTGGGGGGACATAAGTTTAAGCTGGTTTAAAACCTTTCTCCTTTTAATTGGGGAATTAAGGCCGTCTACGTTCCATGAGATTATTCGGATCTGTAGATCCGTTTGGGTGGTGTTAGTGGGGATATTGATTACATTGGAGAGTCTATCCAGGGTCTAGGTGAATTAGAAACCTCACATAGAATATGTGGACACATTGAGGACCTTCCATGTCCCATCGCTTGGAAGGTTGTCCTCGCTCAGGTAGTGGGACCATCTTAGGGGGGACATTAAGTCCCTTCAGGGTATCCTGTAGAACCAAATATCGTACAAAACATTGGCCAACAGGGCCCAACAATAGTAACAATATATATTATCAGTATACATTGGATGATATTGTACTGATCACACATGGAATATCTCGGAAATGGTGCAATCTTGAACTTGGTGCAAAATGTAAAGTTATTTTCCAGGAGAAAAAGAAGAAATTGAGTTAATCTGAGTCAAACTGATACAATAAAAATGTAGTAAGTTGGGTTGGCACCCAGCAGATTTCTAAACAATGTCTAGCTTCTTGAGGACCTCTCTGGCTTCTTCAGGAGATTCTAGTATATAGGACATGTTGTTGTGCATCAGACGAAGACGAGCCGGGAACATCAAGTTAAACCTGATTTCTTTCTCGACCAGAATCTTGCATATTGGAGTAAATTCCCTTCGTTTGGTGGTGACTAGCATGGAGTAATCCTGGAATATCAGGGCTCTTTCTCCCTGGAACAATATGGATTTGACTTTGCGATAAGCGGTCAGGATGTCTGTTTTGTCCTGAAAATTCAGTAGTTTGATAATGACTTGTCGTGGCTTCGTGCCAGATTCTTTACGCTCTGGGCCGATACGATGAGCCCTTTCAATGAGCAGTGGATTAGTTTCGGTGTGGGAAAGGTGCAGTTCCGTGACAAGCCAGTTTTGGATGGTATGCAGGAGTACTGATGGTTTAATTGATTCCGGTATTCCAACAATTCTCAGGTTATTTCTTCGGCTTCTATTCTCAAGATCATCCACTTTGTCCGAGAGAATGTGAAGCTGTATGTTTTGCCGCTCCACCGTCTCCTGTAATTGAGTGGTATTATCTTCAAGGTCACTGTGTCTTTGCTCTATCTCATTCAGGCGTGTGGTATTAGAGACGACTTGTTCCATTGCTGAAGAAATTGAAGCCTGTAGTTCTTGAAATTTTATATCAAACATGGGACCCAGTAGTTTTGCCACCTCTGTGGCCACCTCTGATGCCGGAGATCCCTCTGATGCCATATCTACATGTCCTGTAGCGTCTTCTAAAGAGGCATTAGATGAGTCTGAGAAATTCTCTCGCTGAGCCACAGATTGTCTTGTGTTCGTGCGAGGTGGTTTTGGATCCAATTTGTTTAGGGGTAGATCCATTTTGGACAATTTAGCCTCTTGTTTGGACGATTTTGTTTTGTTAACGTATTTTTCCATGATATGGTGTAGTACCTGCCGATATGTCTGAATGCCGGGTGCCAAATTATGTTAGAGGGTTTACGATATCATAAATTCACGGTACAATACAGGATAGTCCCCTATCAATATGTCTCAGTGGATAATTCACGTTTAGATGAGCCAGTTGTGTATGAGATATGAGGAGCCCCGATGTCAACAGTTGGGGATGCAGTTGAGTGTGGGGTCAATGCCTTCAGACCTAATAGGTCGCTAATTGAAACATAGTATGTAAGTCTCAATGATAAAAAAGGGAGATATCGAAGAACAGCCTAATAGTGGTAATTGTAACCTTAATAGGGTATAGGTTTAATGTTTTCCATCCAGATAGGTAGGTAGTTTCCAACCAGACATCTAGATAACTGGAGTATAGCATACAAGTCTCGATAATAAAAGAAAGACAAGAGAGGACATATAGATCGCAGGTTTCCTTTTGAGATATCAGGTCACGTTGAGATGAATACTCAGTTATCAGTAGGAAGACATTTTATGCTCACTGTTATTATGGAGATATGAGCAGGGGGTTTTCTGTGGCTTGTTGCCTCCAGTTAGGGTCCTCCCTTCTCTACTTTGGGCCACCTTGTTGTTGTAATAATTTCAAGATGGCCGCCAGTGTATGTTTTGGAGCGAAAAACAGCCAGGGGGCAATCCAACTGCCACTTTGTGGCTTTCCTGTTGCTTATGTGCCTGCAGACCTTAGGACCTGATGTGTCCTGTGTAGTATCGAATGTACAGCCAAAGAAGAGCTGTTATGGAGCTAGTGCAGGTGTTCTCTGACCCGAATCTGTGGGTGCCTGATGTGTGTCTTTATAGTTGCTCGGGTGTACCAAGATGGCTGCCGTATGTTTTTTGGCGGGAAAAACGGACATAGAACATGTAAAGTACCTCAAATGTCTTTTCCTCTGTCTATGCCTCTTCAGACACATGTGCCATACGCAGCTAGTATAGGTAAGTTTTTTAAAAGCAAGCCCCACTTATCTTTTTCTCTGTTTTCGGCGTCTTGTGTCCGTTGATTACAGTCTGCAATACTGGATGAGAAGATGGCCGCGGCAACCACCAGGTGTGTGTCGATTCCGACTGGACTCCGGGTTGTTTGGACGGGAGAGCTGGTATTTGTATGTGTGATCCTCTTTGGTCCCACCACTTATCCCTGCAGATGGTGTCCTCGGGAAGCTCGAATTGGGCTGGTTTTAGCCCTTAATCCCCTCTTTCTACTGGGAGCTCTGTTTCAATGCGGCCAGTCCGTTTGGCTCCGCCCCCGGAACGTAAATTGCTTTTTTAATAAAAAATTATGATATCAAAAAATGTATTTCTAGTTTTTATTTCTTTTTATGTGCCAATGCTGCCTTTCTCTTTCCCTTGCCCCCATTTTTCTCTCTCTCCCCCCTCCCCTTGTCTGTATCTTAACCCCCTCACTCCCCTTGTCTCTGTCTCTTAACCCCTTCCCTCCCCTTGTCTCTGTCTCTTAACCCCCTCCCTCCCCTTGACCCTGTCTCTGCCCCCCTCCCCCCTGTCTCTCTGTCCCCCCTGTCTCTGTCTCTCTCCCTCCCTCCCTCCTCCTGTCTCCCTGCCCCCCTCCCTCCCTTCCCCTTACCTTGATCCCTGGTGGCTAGTGGGGGCAGCCGGGGGATGTCTGCACGATACGTGCAGACATCCTCCATGCTGCCCGACACGGCAGTCTATTATGACGGACAGCTGTCGTATCGTGCACGTATCGTGCAGACAACCCCCAGCTGCCCGCTTTTCCCTGGTGGCTAGTGGGGCAGCAGAGGATGTCTGCGCGATGAGCGCAGACCTCCCCTGCTGCCGCCCGGCACGCTCGCCGGGACTTCTGTGACGAAAGCGGAAGTACCCGGCTTCTTCACAGAAGCCCCAGCGGTCGTGCCGGGGCGGAAGCAGGGGAGTCTGCGCTCGTTGCGCAGACATCCCCTGCTGCTAGAGAGGGGGATCCAGGTCCCCTGCAGCTCTGCTGGGGACCTGGATCCATGTCTTATAATCTGACCTCATTCATGATTTGAGGTCAGATTATAAGAAGACCTCGATTATAAGACGAGGGGTAGTTTTCAGATTTTTTTTTCAGAAAAAAACCTCGTCTTATAATCGAGCAAATACGGTACTTATCTTTCCAAATCCAATATTAATGCCTGAAACACCAACGCTGCAACCCCATGACATTAAGTGGAATAGGAAATAGATCTGCATGTGTGGTAGCTGCTGATTATAGATGTTTAAAGGGACTCTATCACCTAAACAATGTTTAAGCTGTGAATATTTAGAACAAGATTGGAAGCAAATACCTAAATTAGGTGAAAAATGAATTTTTAAACGTGTCTGTGGTGTGTTCTGTATATGACATCTCCTGCGGTTTGATATGCAAATGAACTGGGATTTAATGGAAAAAGTGTAATTTGCAAATCAAGCCACAGGTGATGTCATAAACAGGAGACACAACATTTTCTCTGAATCTCTGAATTTTCTTTAGTTCTGCTAACACAATGTATAATCATGTTTCATTCTATACACAGAAGAAATGCAGTGATCAGGTGACAGAGAACCTTTAACAGCAAACCTGTTTAATATACGGTATATATATATATATATATATATATATATATATATACACATATTTTTAATTTTTGATTTTATTTATTTATTTTAAATATTTTGTGGGCTTTTAATGAACATAACTATAAAATTTGTCTTTGGAAGGAAGGATAGTTCCCTGATAAACTGGGTAAACAGATCCAAGTTGATTTCTGTATGTAGTATACTGAGCCGTTCAAAAGTTTGCATACACTTGTTGGAAACCAGGCCTATTACATAACCGACAATTTTTTACATTAAGAGAATACTTAACATACTTTGAAGTGGAAACTCTTGTTACAATAAACAAAACCTGAACACAGTGCCATTGCAATCTTAAAGAACTTTGTAAAAGTGGATGTTCTATTTAAAGGGTTGGTTATGTGATGCACTGCAAGAACTGAACAATGAAACCAGCAATAATTCAAACTGGAAACGGAGAAAGGGCAGTTTTACCTTGCCATAGGCCCTGTGCTGGAGATCAGGGCTCTGTGGGATGTAGCATTACTGTCTGTATACTGATTTTAGTTGCCAGGGGCGGTAGTCAAGGGTTTGGCTGTTTGATAGCTTTGGAAAGACTAAGAACCGAGTGAATTGTGGGAGATGTGGTCCGCGACAGAGAACAAAAAACCCAAACGCCTTTAATGTGTACAACTCACAGGTTAATAAATAATATAAATTATCTTATTGTCACTTTGAGTTGTATAATATGTTCAACATGATAGAACAAAATACGAGATAAATGTGTTAGCATAGCGAAAGCCAGGTTAAGGTTACAAGTACCAGCATGCAATGCAACACTGGGGTCCTTAGCTAAACGAGCTGATTTTAATGTGGCATATTAACGAGAAGTATCAATATTTATCGATTGGAAACAAATCTTCGTAATTTGCAGAAAGGCACGGTGCCAATCCGGCGGGGAATGATGGGAGGACCTGCTGTCAGGCATTACGTCGGGCGCCTATCTCCGCCCACTTCCCTGCTCTGAAGGGAGGAAAACCCCGTGCCACCGGAAGGAGGCCCTCTCTCTAGGATCCGCCATTAGCAGGAGGTGAGTGCATGAGATGTGCTCCGCAGTATATGGAGTAATCGATGTGTTTCTGATGGATTTTGGAGTCCGAGGCTCGGATTATTTCAGGGTGTAACACTCCTCTCTGTCTCCTGCAGGTGGGTCCGGCTCCAAGATGCAGATCTTCGTGAAAACCCTCACGGGGAAGACCATCACCCTCGAGGTGTGTACTCGCATGGCGGGGAGCTGGGGGTCACAGCATGCCGGCTCCGGGCTGGTTTGACGCTGCATTGTATGCCGCGGGCTCACACGTGTGTCTGTAACGGGCCTGCAGGATGTATACTGTCCGTACATCCCGTTATACTGCCATTTCCAGCCATGCGTGGCAATCAGTCGCGGGCCGGCATTGTAACCGAGCTCTCATGTGGTGCCCATAATGAACCCTCACAGCCAGTTTAATGTCCGCACATACAAGTTAATGTTGTTTAGTAATTGATTTCTTGTTCAATAAAACATTGTCTTCAGGTGTCCATAGTTAAAAAACCTCTACTGGCACTTCGCTCTTTATTTATTATTTTTTTGGTATTTAATAAATCGTGCATTTGTCACATGCAGCAGAGATTTTTTTTTTCCAATAATGTGAGCGACAATGGATTGTATTAAACCTTTCCTTTGGGGATAGGCAAAGCATTCATACAAGGACATCAGTCTGAAGGTCCATAGAACACTGTTAAATTGTCCAATACATGTCCAGTGTTGGTGCCTACCCCTGTTTGGTTTGTGATACAAACCATCAGATTTGGTGTTCAACTAATATTTGGTAAAATGCCTATTGCAAACTTAGAAATTACTGAATATTTTTGCAGTGATGTGTATGCATTCTAAAAATGCAAAGTACATGTCCAGTAATGTTGGTTAATGTCCAGTGCCTAAAACTACCACTTCCATCAGCATCATATGTGCTGTGACATTATATGAAGTCATTTTATAGTGGGGAAACCTCATTGACTTTTGGTGAGAGCCTCCTCTGGTGCATTCTGTCTTTGAATACAGACTTATCTGTTTTGTATATTAATCTGCAGTATTCCTACAGACCCTTTTGTGAGGCTTTTAAACATCTGTGGGCTGTTGGTTTATGTATGTTACAATGGATAACTTTTTTGTATTTGCTTCTGTTTCAGACCTGTATGATGGAGGGGGCTGTTTTAACCCTGTTTTTTTTTTTTTTTTTTTTTTGTTTTTAAATAGGTTGAACCCTCTGATACGATCGAAAATGTCAAATCCAAAATTCAGGATAAGGAAGGTATATTTAAAAAAAATATATATATATATGTGTATGTATATGTGTATGTGTGTGTATATATATATATATATATATATATATGTAAGTGTTGGAAATGAAGCTGTATGAAATGTGATTATTAGATCTAGTATGTTTTTTGTTTTTTAAATGCGTAGCTCTCCCTCTGTTAATTTCCTGTGACTCTTCTAAACAGGATGGGATAATCTGTTATTTTAACTTTACATTGCTGTATATTAAGGTTAGAGAAGGTTTTGTTCCTGCTTTACAAGGAGATCTGTAGCACAGATACCAGTTTTTTTTTTTTTTTAAACTGGTCAAATGCAATATATATCTACTATAGCACTGCATTCAGTGTAAGTTTTGCATGATCAGTTTTCATAATTAACAGGGTTGTGTTAAAATCAATGTTGCCTTATTCTTACAGTAAGTGAAATCCGGTTCTATTAACTTCATGGAAGCCTATAGTCAAAGTTGCAGTAAAATGTAATTTCTTTTGAATCTCCCAGGCATTCCTCCTGATCAGCAGAGATTGATCTTTGCTGGCAAACAGCTTGAGGATGGCCGCACTCTTTCAGACTACAACATCCAGAAGGTATGTAGTTTACCCATGAAGCATTTGTTTTATGGAACGTATGGTATATACAGCTTTACACTGAAATCTTATCTGCTGTGTAGTGTCTGTATCATGTGCTAATCCTTAACTCCCTATCCGCCTGTAGGGCTTTCTATGCCATCCTAAAATACAGGACTCTAATGCCTGTGGGACAGCATACAATGTTCTGGATTTAACGGCTAATCGCGCTCCCTCTGTCTCTGCCTAGTCACTATTTTACTCTGTTAAAAATGCGGTCTAGTCATCAGGTGACCACATTGCTGGTTTATTCAGGACATGTATATTAAAGTTTACTCCAGGATTCTGATAAATGATCTGACAGTCTGCACTTTGAAATGGTCACTGCAATGATTCATACCATAACACAGAAGAATTAAGTTGGTGTAAAGACTATCTGGGAAATCTTTCTATTGCCACTACAAAAATGGTAACGGTGCACTATGCAAAGGAAATTTTATCGCTGCCCTTCAAGACACATTTTGGGTCCTAAATTAAAAGATCAATATTGCAGCTTTGCTTCCAATGTGCTGATCTGCCAGACTAGCATCAATGAAGTTTTAAAAATGTTTTCTTTGTGTTGAGTTGGTTCAGTTTTCAGAAACACTTAGGACTGCATAGAATTGTGGAGCTGTTCGGGATAATTGTCAGCATCACTGAAAACTCTGGGCATTAAATCATGTAGCAGACCTTTTGTATTGCTTGTTTCTAAAAAATAAAATTAAGGTATAGAAGTGATACTTACCAAACTCCATAAAAGGCGCAGGAACATGGACCTGCTACCAATAATGCATCTTCTCTGATGGTGCTAGAAGAATTTCATGTTGTGCCTACCTTCTATTAAAATCATCATTGTAATGGGCAGAGGTAGGCAACATTCAGCACTCCAGAAGTCTTGGACTACATTTCCATTGATGCGTTGCCAGTATAATGGCTATAAGAGCATTATGGGAGATGAAGTCCACAATGGCCTACTTGTTTCTGAATCCGTTAAATATATTTATTTTAATTAGGTAATTAAGCAGTCAGTCTGGTAAAGGCTTTAAAATCATGGTTATGAAAATGTGATTTGTGTCAAACTATTGAACCATTAAGAAAACAGAACACTATAGCTGCATGTTCAAGAGCTTCACTAAGCTCTTATTCCTTCATTTATAGGCCCAGGGTAGGCCTCTGCTTTTGCTCTGTTGAACATCTATTTCTATTTGCTCGTGATGACTCTGGGAGCGTAATTTCTAAGTGTACATGTTTATCAGCCCCTGTGTATCTTACAACGGTCCTGTTCTTCCAGGAGTCCACTCTTCACCTTGTGCTGAGGCTCCGAGGTGGTGCTAAGAAGAGGAAGAAGAAGTCTTACACCACTCCCAAGAAGAACAAGCATAAGAGAAAGAAGGTCAAGCTTGCTGTGCTCAAGTATTACAAGGTGTGTATAAATGTCCTTAAGAATAGTCAGAATTTCTGCAAGGTTTGGTCCTATTAGATAATCTTACTACAAGAATACATTAATGTTACAGTGCATAATCCTTTTATCGCTTGACTCCATTAGGTGTGACACATTCTAGTAAACACATGAAATGATTTTTCTTTAGTACATGCTGTCCCAACTATTATAGCCTTCATATTGTGGAAAAGTGTAGTAATTGCTGTTATCTTCCTAGGTTGACGAGAATGGAAAAATTCACCGTCTGCGCAGAGAATGTCCTTCTGATGAGTGCGGTGCTGGTGTCTTTATGGCAAGTCACTTTGACAGGCATTACTGCGGCAAGTGCTGCCTGACATACTGCTTCAACAAGCCCGAAGACAAGTAAATGTACATGTGTTAATAAAGGAGGCCACTGATGTAACTGTTTGTGTGGTTTTTGGTCCCCCCCCGCCCTCCAAAGGTGGAAATGGTTATGGTTGCTAAAAAGAATGGAGCAGAGACTTAATAGCAGAAATGTATCAATTGGAGTAGAAGACTGCATTTTATGAGGGTTTATAGCGTTAATATATCCCCTGCGTGAGCTATGGCGGTCCTGGACAGTCATAGGGGAAAAACTTCCTTGGTGTCCAATGACTATCCAGGACTGTAATGCAGATCCGATTGCGGTATGCACGCTGGCATACCGCGATCAAAATGACATGGCTAAGTCTTGATACTTAATGATCTTGAAAGCCTCGATCACTAACACAAAACATTCCAAAAAACAATCAAGAAGGGGATAATTTGTCAGTAAAGTGGAGTGTGTTCAAACCGTGAACAGCTAGCAACTTCATTTATTTTAATGAGCACAAATATTATCTGGATGTGGAGGGCAATGCCCAAAGCAAATCTAGTGCCTGGTATATATAAAAAAAAAATATTCCCCCCTCCTAATCACTTTCACAGGATATAAAATGCTGCAGTAATAATGTGAAGAGTGAGGCACAAAAGATACAGATCCTGAATTCCTTGCAATGACTGTTGCACTAAAGGGTGGATTACTGGGGATTATAAATGTGTTCAGTAATGCCTCTTACTTGCAGTATTATCTACATGTTCATATATTTGAGGTTGGAGAGTCCTTTTTAACATTAATACATGCAGGGTTTCCAACCTATTAAAAAAAAAAAAAAAAAAGCATGTGAACTGCAGGATTCTGGTAAAAACTCCAATCCTTTGTGATTTTTTTTTTCTTCCCTTTAGCATAAGCTCAACCTGGTAGATCAATCAGGAGCTACAGGTGGCCTCTTTTAGAAAATAATAAAAAATATGATTTGGTTTTTTGGAAAAGTGTCACCTCCAATAGGTTAATTAGAATTATTACTGTACCAAGGTCTCCACAATTTAGCAGACTTCTGTCTCCAGCTTGTCTTATGCTATGTGTCTGGTTGCCACTGTGCCTCTTTGGAAATAGGACAAGGCTGTTTGATATGAAACCTCAATACTTGAATACATTCTTTCACCAAACTATAGCTGGTGATAAATGATGCTAGCAAAGAAGCTGTTAACCAGGGTTGACCAGACTATGAGCTCCTATTGAAAAATGGATCACCAGATCCTTTGTTTTATCCAAGGCAGGGTTGTAACATAACTCCTGAAAGATACATTTATAATCTGCTCAGTCTCTGCTGTAATACGATGGATCTATTCACTAAAAGGTGAGATGAACATTTCATGTCACCAATATAATTATACATTGTGCAGTTACATATGGTGAGCTCTCTCCTAAGCAAACTCACATTTGTAGTTAAACTTTGTGCAGGGACAAACCTGGTAAGATTAAATGTTCATCTCACTTTTTAATAAACATTCTCCAAAGAGTTAGTTTTATTTCTGAAAGAGGAAATTTCAGACTCTGCTACTTTGGCCTTAAGTCTGAAATTCTCAAGTCTCATGAATAAAGCCCTTGATATGTCCCTGATAGCATACATTGCAACTCCGGATGGACTGGTTGGAGGGGCTGATTGATTTAATTAGATTTTTGTAGTGTTTGTTAAAGATGTATTCATTGGATTGGTAACACCCAAACAAAAGCTACCTATTCTCATTTTCAAAGTATTTCATACCATGTAGCATGTGGTCAGTCATGGACTGCAGGACAGTATGGTATATTGTTATATAAGTTGCCAGCCACAGAAGGTGGTACAGCATGGTTGGCTACATTCTATTGGACAGTACAAGTTGGTCACCATCAGCTGGACACTATGGCACAGAACAGTGCTAATGCCACCTGAGGATTACAGTTCCCATGATGGCAGAGAGTCTGCTTTATAACATAGGTACATGTGCAGATTAGGCACTATATGTGTGCTTTCTTGATACATAACCCCATTGATATCATAACTTGTCCATAAATTAACATGTCTCTACTTCTAGGAACGGAGAAATTACACATATAAACTCATTTGCTTTTACCCATCACTAGGGCAGGGCTTAACAAATTTAATTTAGTTTTAGGAGCCAGACCATGGCACATTCATGCAAAAAGACACAGACACCAGCAGTACTTTTTATTTTTTAAAAAGAAAAAAAAAAAGTACAGTAATTCTCCCTGCTGCTTTACCTCCTTGCATGGTAGGGAGATTTCTGCTCTAGCATGGTCCATGCCAGACACAGCCCATCTTCAAGCACATCTGGTGCGTAACGGGATGTCACATGACATCTGACACTAAAGCATGAGGGGTGGAGCAGGAAGTATGCTGCGCACACTCTGCTCCCTCGCGCTGATGAAAAATACAAATATTTAAAGAAAAAACTGATCCCAGATGAGGACCTCCCCAGTTATTAAGCTGCATTTTTGCTGCAGATGCAGCAGCACTGACTATATAGACACTTGAGGATATAAAATTTTGTTAAATTTAGTCACTTTCTGTGCTATTGGAATTGAATATATTGTATGGACTGTGATAAACTTGCTCTTTTACACAGTAGGATCACTTAACAGTGTAACACACTGTCTGATGACATAACTATAGAGATAGGATATTCCATTAATTTGAATACAATTATTATCATTGGTTACTGCAGCAAAAAATGCCCTATAAATGTTGTACATCACCTAAATTTAGTGTTACATTGAATAAAGGTAATGTAGGACATTTATAGGAGTGGCGCTGCCAAAATGATCTGCTCCATTCCTTAATCCCTCCTGTCGCAGCTCTGTGGGAACTACATTTCCCATGAGTGCTTGCTCCCAATGTGCGGCGCCTGGGAGGGTGAAGCAATGGAGCTCCAGGAAGGTGAGTATCATATATCTGAACTAATCCTTTTTAAAATAAAAATATATTTTGGATCAGGGATACTCAATGCAACATATGTTGAAGTATGTATATAAACCAAATAAAATTGCTAAATTCTATGTTTTAATATAATTAATGTATTAAAGTACATCCCCCCCCCCCCCCCACTAAGATTACCCATGTTTTGAATATTTGGGTTCATACCCTTCTCTCTAGGACTCGGTCCATTCTCACACTTTGAAATCAGCATATCTCTTTACAGTGTTGGAAAGACTGGGAGGAAGGTCACATGTTATAAAGGACACATACCAACATGACCACTGCAGATTATGTACATTTTGATGTCAGACTTGAGGCATATAACTGGCCATGAATATCAGGGCTACATATCTGCCCCCTATACTATAGATCAGGGGAATCTAACGTGTTCCTAATGAATGCCCATTAGACCTGTACATTTGTGGTTGTGTTTGAATAACGTTGATCTACATTGCTTTTGTATTACTGCTAAATAAGCAAACATTTTTCTCTGACTAACAAGCTATTCTTCACCATTACTGTAAATAAATACATTTTCTCAAAGGATGCTACAATAAGTAAGTGGGGTTAACCCAATTAGTATTTAACAAAGAAAGGCAGGGGTGAAAGGGCCAGACAGGAAGCAGATTCAATAGTTAAACAAAATCAATAAATTAAATGTGATATCCAAATGCTACAGGCAACGCTAGCCCTAGGTACCCGACATCGGTCAGGGCACACATGATCCCGACTGTGAAAGGCTTTCAATACAGCCTAATTCTAAGGGAGACTGCTGGAGACAACAGTCAGAAGAAATCCGATTATCAATAAATGCAAGGTGGACAGCCAAGACCCCACTAAAGCACTAACATGTCTGATGAGTGCTTGCTTCATCACAGGCGACCAATTAACTATTGCATTACTGAACTTTTAGGCTCAGGGATTAATAGCACAATATTTTTGTGTGATATGGTATGGTGGCATCTGCCATTTCATAAAAATATATATATTGTCCCAAAACACACATGCATTTCTGAAAGAAAACTTGTACACCACTGCTATATATAATATGAAAAGAGTGGTGGGTGACAGTAGGAAACAGTGGCATAGCTAGGGGTTTGGCTGTCCTGGGTGGTCCCAGAGTCTTGCTGCCCCTCTCACTAAACACTTTTTTTATTTTACTTCTTGCCACCGGATGGCGCTTTGGTCCTTAAAGATGGGAAGAGGTTAAAAAAAATAATTAAAGCATGTATTGAGAGGGGCGGCAAACAATACAAAAGTGGCTTTTGGCCAAGTGCCAGGAACACATAGAGACCTTATCGGGGTCTTTCTAGACCATGTTGGTCCCTGCTTAAAACTGCGAGACTTCGCAACGTCATGTGTCACGTTTTGGCAATATGTAGTCGGCGCTCACCTTGAGTGTTAGCTACATTTTCCATGTCAGACTGCGGACGCTTAAACATGGCCTCATCCGATAGAGGGGATTCTGCAGCACAGCTCTTTGCAGAGGGGCGTGAAAAGTCATACCTGAAGTGCCACCCCATAAAATGTGCCACCTGGGGCGAACCGCCGACCCCAGGAGCGCTATTGGAAGCAGCTAGACCACACTGTCACCAACAGAAAGTTTTTTTATATAGAAATTCTGCACATCACCCAATCAAAGTGCTTTACTGCACACTTCCCGCAATCAGCAACTGATAATAGATATTCTTATTATAGTACGCATTTCAACATGCTCATTAGGATGAAGGGCTGACATGACCCTAGTGGGAAACAAACCTGTGACTGCAGCTGAAGGATTTACCAAGTCAGAAAGCTCATAGACTACGTACATTGATAAAAACCAACAAAAGGAAAATTACTGCATGTTTCCAGTATGGGTAACACTGTAATAATGGTGTTTACATTTATTTAATGCACGACTGTACTTTGCAGTAATAGATACTCTTATTTCATACATGTATTTTGTTTTAGCATTCATTTTTAACCACAGGTTCATACAACCTTCAGAGTCGTTATAACTATGGCAGCCAATCTGCAAAATAAATTACAAGAATAAATAACCACCTGTATCAAGGAAATCCTTCATTTAATTATAAACACTCTGGGAAGAAAAAGAAAAAAAAAAGAAAGCTATTTTTAGAATCCAGGGTCCCAAGATATCTTCTGCTGGACTTCTTTGTCTTCAACACAGATGACTTGGTCACCAGCCTTTATGGCTATATCTTTATCTAGACTCAGACCACACTCCATCCCGGTCTTTACTGACTGGACATCTTCCTTATGGTGCTTCAGAGACGTCAAAGATCCTGAGGAGGAAAGAGTCCAGTTTTATAATAAGATCAGTTCAGAACCTCCAAGACACCACTGGATTGTTATTCAGAATATCAGGAAAAAAGAAACCAGCTTTCAAAGGCAATACTATGTAAACGTTTAAATCCAGTGGATCTTAAAAGATCACTTTTCTTTCTGGCAATCATTTTATGCAGCTGGCAGTTAAAATACACTATATGGACAAAAGTATTGGGGGACACCTCTGTAATCTTGGATTCAGGTGTTTTAGTCAGATCCATTGCCACAGGTGTATACATTAAAGCACCTAGCCACGCAGTCTGCATTTATAAACATTTGTGAAAGGAATGGGTGGTTCTGAAGATCTCAGTGAAGTCGAGCGTGGTGCTGTGATAGGACGCCACCCTTGCAGTGTCAGTTCATGAAATGTAATCCCTGCTAGAGATTCCATGGTCAACTGTAAGTGGTATTATTGGAAAGTGGAAGTGTTTAGGAACAGCTGCAGCCACGAAGCGGAAGACCACGTAAGGCCACAGAGTGGGGTCACTGGATGCTGAGGTGCATGGTGTGTAAAAGTCGCCAAACTTCCATAGGCATTAAAGGAAAACTCTTGTCAAAAAATAAATTATGTTTAACTGAAAGACTGCATCAAGTGTGGGCATGTTAAAAATAAATGATTTAATGATAGAATATAAATAAAGCACCTTACTGAGCCTTCTTTGCTTATATAGCTCTGTCAGTGGCCAGACATATTGGGTCAGAGCTTCCTTCAGCTAACCAAAGATTCTGACCAAAATATCAGACACAAAGCACTCAATAGGGTACTTTATTTCTATTTAAAATAAATTCAATCTTAAAATTGCTGCAATATTTCAGTTAAACAGTTTATTTTTCAATGTTATTTTTCTTATGTTCAGTGAAGGTGAATCTTACTGCTTCAGCATACCAAGATATTTTGGACAACGCTATGCTTCCAACTTTGTGGGAACAGTTTGGGGAAGGCCCTTTCTATTCCAGCATCACTGTGCCCCAGTGCACAAAGCAAGGTCCATACAGACATGGTTGGCGTTTGGTGTGGAAGAACTTGACTGGCTGGTTATTTTTAAAATAAGTATAAGTTTGCGCTCCAAGGGAGGTTGAGGGAAAACAAAAACAAAAAAGGAGGGAAAGGAGCAGGAATACAATAAAAGCAAATGAGTTGTTCCCAAACAAAACCCTAAAAAGAAAAGACAGAGAAAATTGGATGAGCATTGAAGAGCGCGCTCAGAAACAGGACTTACAGGAAACAGCAACACAGATATACAAAAGAGTATACATATAAAATGATATATTCAGTATAAATTACAACAAATAAATATAAATAAATCCAAGAATGTGAACATATATTACAAAGAAAAGTACAATACAACAACAGCGTGGAATATGTTCACGGAAATGTTGTGGCATCAAGCAAGATGGAAATGTCCAACGCGTTTTGCCCATAAGAATGCTTCATCAGGGATAGTAGAGTGGGATTGGTAATTGGGAATATTCTATATTGGTAAATAACCAGATATGTGTCATCTGGTTTTTCTTTCTCCTATTGTTTTATATATAAAAGTTGGTCAAATGGTCTCAAATGTCCTGACAAGGACAGAAGAAGTCAAGTTATTTACGTTGCCAAGGAGCAGCTGCACGGAAAAAAAATTATTTGCTTTAAAACCACAGAGAGGTCTTTGAGGATGCAGACCGGTCAGGGTAAATGACAAAGTGAAGTCTCCGTTGGAAAAAACAAACCCTAACCAGTCTGCATCCTAAAAGACCTCTCCGCGGTATTAACGAGTACAGCCTACAGCCATACATGTCTGAGAGCGCCCAATCCCGTCTGTCCTCGGAAGCTAAGCAGAGCCAAGCCTGGTCAGTACCGGTGTGAGAGACTTATTAGGAACCCTGGGTGCTGAAGGATCTACTCGTTAATACCAGCTGGTTAACTCACTGAAGGAAAAAAACAGCAGAGAAACATTGACAATTTTGATCCACCTGTGGCTGGCAGAGTGTGTTTTTATTAGCAGGATTTTAATACACCTGTGGCTGGCAAGACTGTGATTTATTAGCTGGATAGCAATCATTGGACAGTCCTGGTTGAGTGCTGCACTTTTACCACTTTGCACCAGAATTTGCTCTTTATAAAAAAAACCCTATGTGCATAAATATCCATCTTCTGTATAAATAATATTATTTTCATAAAACCATGTATTTTAAAGCACATGAAAAGAGTAGGACATGATATTATGGGGTAATGAAGCAATGCTATGGGGCTGGTATACTATTATTTCTAGGGATGGTTATTATTCCCAGTGCGGCCCTGCGCACGAGAACCACTTACTTACCTTCCCATAAAACATTTCTGTTACGGACTAATTTGAATTTCAGTTTCTTCTCCAGAGATCCTTTATGGACCCGGCAACCTGCTACTTCAACTTTCTTTTTCCCGGCTGTGACATCAAAGATGGCCAACACGGAGGCCTCTCCTGGGAAGGGAAGGTGCATAGAAGATTATTTTACCTGTCCAACAAACCCAATCTTTTTTTATCAGTGCTTAAACCATTAGAGGCCTAATCACTAAAAAGCAAGTTGAGGGGAGATGAACATTCCATTAAACCGATTTAACTATACATTGTGCAGCTTCTGCGGCTAGAAGAGCTCAGCTGGCCATTGGTAAAATCTAAAATCTCTCAATTTAAATATGCATTAAGCAGGGATAATGCCATTCTTCTTGCAGGGTGAATCAGGTTTGTCCCTGCACAATGTGTCGTTAAGTTGGTGAGGTGAAATGTTCACATAATTGGTTATCCAGAAAGCAAACCTTCATGAAATAATGATCAGACTGGACCCTGACTGCAATACACGTTACATTCTCTGAAACTGCCCATCATCTAGTAATAGAGGGGTCCAATTCTCTGAAACTGCCTACCATCTAGTAATAGAGGGGTCCAATTCTCTGAAACTGCCTACCATCTAGTAATAGAGGGGTCCAATTCTCTGAAACTGCCTACCATCTAGTAATAGAGGGGTCCAATTCTCTGAAACTGCCTACCATCTAGTAATAGAGGGGTCCAATTCTCTGAAACTTCATACTATCTAGTAATAGAGGGGTCCAATTCTCTGAAACTCCCTACTATCTAGTAATAGAGGGGTCCAATTCTCTGAAACTCCCTACTATCTAGTAATAGAGGGGTCCAATTCTCTAAAACTGCCTACCATCTAGTAATAGAGGGGTCCAATTCTATAAAACTTCCTACTATCTAGTAATAGAGGGGTCCAATTCTCTGAAACTGCCTACCATCTAGTAATAGAGGGGTCCAATTCTCTGAAACTTCCTACTATCTAGTAATAGAGGGGTCCAATTCTCTGAAACTGCACATCATCTAGTAATAGAGGGGTCCAATTCTCTGAAACTTCCTACTATCTAGTAATAGAGGGGTCCAATTCTCTGAAACTGCCTACCATCTAGTAATAGAGGGGTCCAATTCTCTGAAACTGCCCATCATCTAGTAATAGAGGGGTCCAATTCTCTGAAACTGCCTACCATCTAGTAATAGAGGGGTCCAATTCTCTGAAACTGCCCATCATCTAGTAATAGAGGGGTCCAATTCTCTGAAACTGCCTACCATCTAGTAATAGAGGGGTCCAATTCTCTGAAACTGCCTACAATCTAGTAATAGAGGGGTCCAATTCTCTGAAACTGCCCATCATCTAGTAATAGAGGGGTCCAATTCTCTGAAACTGCCTACCATCTAGTAATAGAGGGGTCCAATTCTCTGAAACTGCCTACCATCTAGTAATAGAGGGGTCCAATTCTCTAAAACTGCCTACCATCTAGTAATAGAGGGGTCCAATTCTCTAAAACTTCCTACTATCTAGTAATAGAGGGGTCCAATTCTCTGAAACTGCCTACCATCTAGTAATACAGGGGTCCAATTCTCTGAAACTGCCTACCATCTAGTAATAGAGGGGTCCAATTCTCTGAAACTGCCTACCATCTAGTAATAGAGGGGTCCAATTCTCTGAAACTGCCTACCATCTAGTAATAGAGGGGTCCAATTCTCTGAAACTTCATACTATCTAGTAATAGAGGGGTCCAATTCTCTGAAACTCCCTACTATCTAGTAATAGAGGGGTCCAATTCTCTGAAACTCCCTACTATCTAGTAATAGAGGGGTCCAATTCTCTAAAACTGCCTACCATCTAGTAATAGAGGGGTCCAATTCTATAAAACTTCCTACTATCTAGTAATAGAGGGGTCCAATTCTCTGAAACTGCCTACCATCTAGTAATAGAGGGGTCCAATTCTCTGAAACTTCCTACTATCTAGTAATAGAGGGGTCCAATTCTCTGAAACTGCACATCATCTAGTAATAGAGGGGTCCAATTCTCTGAAACTTCCTACTATCTAGTAATAGAGGGGTCCAATTCTCTGAAACTGCCTACCATCTAGTAATAGAGGGGTCCAATTCTCTGAAACTGCCCATCATCTAGTAATAGAGGGGTCCAATTCTCTGAAACTGCCTACCATCTAGTAATAGAGGGGTCCAATTCTCTGAAACTGCCCATCATCTAGTAATAGAGGGGTCCAATTCTCTGAAACTGCCTACCATCTAGTAATAGAGGGGTCCAATTCTCTGAAACTGCCTACCATCTAGTAATAGAGGGGTCCAATTCTCTGAAACTGCCTACTATCTAGTAATAGAGGGGTCCAATTCTCTGAAACTGCCCATCATCTAGTAATAGAGGGGTCCAATTCTCTGAAACTGCCTACCATCTAGTAATAGAGGGGTCCAATTCTCTGAAACTGCCTACCATCTAGTAATAGAGGGGTCCAATTCTCTGAAACTTCCTACTATCTAGTAATAGAGGGGTCCAATTCTCTGAAACTTCCTACTATCTAGTAATAGAGGGGTCCAATTCTCTGAAACTGCCTACCATCTAGTAATAGAGGGGTCCAATTCTCTGAAACTTCCTACTATCTAGTAATAGAGGGGTCCAATTCTCTGAAACTTCCTACTATCTAGTAATAGAGGGGTCCAATTCTCTGAAACTGCCTACCATCTAGTAATAGAGGGGTCCAATTCTCTGAAACTGCCCATCATCTAGTAATAGAGGGGTCCAATTCTCTGAAACTGCCTACCATCTAGTAATAGAGGGGTCCAATTCTCTGAAACTGCCTACTATCTAGTAATAGAGGGGTCCAATTCTCTGAAACTGCCCATCATCTAGTAATAGAGGGGTCCAATTCTCTGAAACTGCCTACCATCTAGTAATAGAGGGGTCCAATTCTCTGAAACTGCCAATCATCTAGTAATAGAGGGGTCCAATTCTCTGAAACTTCCTACTATCTAGTAATAGAGGGGTCCAATTCTCTGAAACTGCCTACCATCTAGTAGTAAAGGAGTTAGTTCTCTTAAAATCCTCTTGTCTGACACTTTGATCTGAAAACGAAACTGTTTCCAAGACTTTCTAATGTAATTTGGATATATACAAATTTGTTTATAGACTCCTAAGCACTCATATTTTAATTTATGTGTTCATAATGGTTTTCATTGGTGGGGTGTGGTATACGTCTCCTCTCTCTCCCAGTAGTAGGTTGTAGGGTGGTAGGGAAGGGACATCATTACCTACGACCAAGTCCAGTACGTGGACAAAGGTGTGACCTCGGGGAGTGGGGTTGTGGACGCCTTCCAGATTTGTCTGTTTGCATCAATAAAATATTGGATTTTTTTTTAACTTGCAATCCAGTCTCCAGTCCCATTAGTAGAGGATATGGTGGCTTACATCCTTCCCCTGGTATAACTTCATATTCATCCCAAATCCTAAAACTAGGTCCGTAAAGCAACCATATATTGCCATACTACCCGACCTTTCTCTGTTTATACCAATTAGAGATTTTGTCAGCACAAAAAACAAACAAACAGGGGGGTGGGGAGCAGGGCACAACCATATTTTAGGCCTTGAGGTGGTTTTCAAATGTAACATGACCGTGTACAGTTCTCATGCTTGAGGATGACATCCAGGACACTTTCCTTTAGTAGTATAATAGTTTACCTTTTACAATCTCTTCTGTCGCTGGGGGTAATTTGCTACTGAGTTCGTCCTTCAGATCTTCTACTAGATGATAAATGACTTTATGAAGCTTGAGGGGGATGCCTTTTTTGGCAGCAAGTTGCTGGACAGCTTTATTAGCGTTCACATTAAATCCATATATGTATCCTGATCATTGGGTAAAAAAATGATACGGCAGGTTACAGAATAAGAGCGATAACTTCGCCCACAATAAGAACTACTAGTGGTATAAAATGAACACTGGAAGCTATGTATACAAATCGGTTCAGGGCCACAATTTTAAAAGTGGGGCAGTCACCATGGTAACCTCAGTGCATCTAGTGTATATTGATTCAAACATGATCATACGATCTTCCTGCTCACAGAATGGAGGACATAATGTCACTTAAAGGGGCTCAGTCACCTAAACATTGCTTATACTGTGAATGTAAGACAATAAAGGACCAAATTGATCCATACAATATGTTAGAAAATCTACAAGCAAAAAAAATGAAAATGACAGAAATGCTTATGCTCTGGAATATATCCTATGCTATTTTATATAACAAGATATCTATTTTCTTATTGTACAACCATTAACACGTGAGGTCATATACAGTAGATGGCTCATACACATTTTTCTCTTAATTCGTACATTTATTTGTAATTCTGATAATATAAATTGATAATTTTTTATTGCGTTTTTGTCTCTACACTCACAGTTTAAACCATGTTTAACTAACAGTCCCTTTAATGGGGCAGCTTGGCAGACTACAGTTTGACACATTTGTCCTATAGTTTACTTGTGTCTAATTCTTTCCTTTGCTGCTTCTATTGTTACCAGCTAGTATATTTATCTGCATTGTATTAAAAAGTCATTGTTTGTTTAAGATGGGAGCTAAAATGAGTCAGTTCTATTTACAGAGCCCAAAATCATAACACGCTGGATTGTAATATTTTATCAGAGGAGAAAGTCAGTTTGTTCATTGAATGTTACCTTTGAATGTTTCTGCAAGAGAAATGTCATTCTCATTGATGTCACCAACTCCAAAGTGAACCAAGTCAAGTGCACACTGGTCTTCAGCATCATAAGAATCTAGAACATTAAGCACCGCCTCCACAGAGCCATCAACATCACCTGCATATAACAGAGAGACTCATGGGAGTTAAACTCTACACCATGATAAGTTGCTACAGGTGAGTATCTACTGCAGGTTAACATAGGAATATCTTTCCTCTATTTTACAAACAGAATTGCTACAGGGACATCTCCTGAACCCCTACCTTACCAATATGATGATATCTTATTAAATAACAAGACTTGTAAAGCCCAAACTTACAGTCCCGGGGACTTACTAATTCCTTCTTCCATATATGCGTATATATCATAAATATATATCATTTTTTCAGTTCACTTGTCAGATCACTTGTTAATGTTATTAGCATGCCTCAATCTGCAGTCATTCTTTGCCCTCTTTGATACACCTGCCCAATCCAGTGTAACACTGATGGATATCTCAAGACACTGTCATTATGGGAGAATGGGGTAGCTTCACGAGCTTTGAATTAATAAACATTAAAATGTGAATGCAAATATGGCAGTATTGTTTTAAACCATAAATTAACATGTATTAAAATGAAGTGGAATATTGTGCCATATCTAAAAAGCAATCTGCTGGTACATATTCCTATTTCCCAATTCCATTTGGGAGAAAATACACTTTATTTGCAGTTTGTAGCAGATGAGAACTTATAAGATACACCTGGGTTTTTGTTCCCTTTACTTACACAATGCTGTACTTATCGAAAAATATTCTCACAAACTAGGTGAAATGGATCCTTTAAATGCAGGCTACTTAGGAAAGGTAATGTAGCTGAAGTGGTACCTTTTACAATGATGGGGAACGTCAGATCATCACCCTCAGTAATTTCTGCAGGTCTGGTGGCCATGAGATGCTTGTTAGCTTGGTACATTGCAGATTTCCTCTGCCTCCAACTCATGTTGGAGAAAGATTCCAAGTTCTTCTTGTACACGTCTCGGTGCTCTTTCTGTTTGGCTTCAATGACCTCAAGATCCCCCTTCATCTTCTCCTGCTCTTCCACATACTTTCTCCAGTCTACCACTTCCCGTGCTCGTTGCTTAAATTAAATAAATTAATATACAAAAAATAAAAAAAAAAAGAGAAACACAAATTACCAAAAATTCATTATTTTTGTTAAACAGAAAAACAAAAAATGATGTCCATGAAATCTTTGTAGGAATAGTAATACAGATGTTATCTGCACCGGAGACGCGACAGTGTGTCTCAGAGGTAGACTACAAATCCACTTTAACAAAAAAGATATTTCCTGAAAATGGAAATGTCATAATATTTCTTAAAAAATGCAATTTCTATTATACTTTAGATACAGTGATTGTGCCTTTTTTTTTTTACTTCCCAAAACTATCATGTTTTGTTTTACTGCAGAGCTGAGCCTGAGGCCTAGTGATAGCTACAGCCTTGGAGTCAGAGACAAAAAGCATCACACAGAATAACTCACCTCTGATTCCACTTCTAATATCTCATCCCCAGCAGATGGCAGGTCTTTCCATCCCACAATCTCCACAGGCATGCTGGGCCCGGCCTGGTTCAGACTGATGTCATTTTCATCAAACATCAACCGCACTTTTGCCCAGGATTTACCAGCCACCAACACGGCACCTTTACGGAGGGTTCCTCTCTGTACAATGGCAGTGGTCACGGAACTAAAAGTAAGGGGTGCCAAAATAAAAAAATCAATAAAATGCTCCCTTTTAATGGATGTTTGTTAATGTAGCAGACACCAGAGTGGACATGAATAAGATGTTTACCCTTTGCCTTTGTCTGTGCGGCTCTCTATAATGGTCCCTTCCACCGGGCCTGTAGGGTCTGCCTTCAGTTCCAGCACTTCTGCCAAGGTCACTATAGCTTCCGTTAACGCCTGTAAGTTCTCACCCTGGAATGACAAACATTTCCCCAAACCATTAGAATTCTTGCTACATTTTCTAATATGCTTTCTTCTTCTCCATTAACTGTACCTTTAGGGCGGATATATGTACAGCCTGGATATCACCCCCAAGCGCTTCACAAACGATATCATGGGACAGTAGCTCCTGCTTTACTCGGTCAGGATTGGCCTCAGGTTTGTCACACTTATTAATGGCAAGGATGATGGGAACTGCAATCGAAGAAAAGAAAAAAAAAGATAAGTTTTCATTAAAATGCAAAACACACGTATTATATTGCATGCGGTTAAGGAATAAGCTGGATCATTAAAAAATAAAATAAACAATACGCCTTTCTAAAGTAATATGGCATTACACCGCCACATAGAAAAGGGGAGAAAGCTCCACCCCCACGCACTCTGACCCTTTTGGAGCAACGGATGTCAGTGCCATCCCGGTGCTCAGATGGAACAATCCTCCTTCCTGCAGGTAAAAGGTAAGCGAGCAGGGAGGGGGAACAAACAAAACAACATTGATTTTTTTTATTGTCAAAAAGAAGAAGCAAAGTCCGTATGGGAAGTGTGACTCAGTATGTGTGTGTGTAAGTGTGACTCAGTATGTGTGTGTAAGTAAATGTGACTCAGTATGTGTGTGTGTGTGTGTGTTTGTGTAAATGTGACTCAGTATGTGTGTGTGTAAATGTGACTCAGTATGTGTGTGCATGTGGAAGTGTGACTCAGTTTGTGTGTGTGTGTGTAAATGTGACTCAGTATGTGTGTGTGTGTGTAAATGTGACTCAGTATGTGTGTGTGTGTGTGTGTGTGTGTAAGTGTGACTCATTATGTGTGTGCATGTGGAAGTGTGACTCAGTATGTGTGTGTAAGTGTGACTCAGTATGTGTGTGTGTGTGTGTGTGACTCAGTATGTGTGTGTGGAAGTGTGACTCAGTATGTGTGTGTGTGGAAGCGTGACTCAGTATGTGTGTGTGTGGAAGCGTGACTCAGTATGTGTGTGTGTGGAAGCGTGACTCAGTATGTGTGTGTGTGGAAGCGTGACTCAGTATGTGTGTGTGTGGAAGCGTGACTCAGTATGTGTGTGTGTGGAAGCGTGACTCAGTATGTGTGTGTGTGGAAGCGTGACTCAGTATGTGTGTGTGTGGAAGCGTGACTCAGTATGTGTGTGTGTGGAAGCGTGACTCAGTATGTGTGTGTGTGGAAGCGTGACTCACTATGTTTGTGCATGGAAGTGTGATGGTGTGTGTAAATGTGACTGTGTGTGTATTTGAGTGTGTGTATGTAAGTGTAACTTTGTGTGTAAGAGTGACTGTGTATTTGTGTGTGCGTTTCCGTGTATGCATGTGTGCATTTAATGCAAGTATTATTTTTTTATTGCAAACAAAATAACATGTGTTTTTTCTACAAAAAAAAGGAAGCAAAGTCTATGTGCGTGGAAGTGTGAACTGTGTGTGTGTGTGTGTATCTATATCCACATACACACGTATGTATGTGTATATATATATATATATATATATATATATACACACACACAGACACACATACATTTTCTTTCAATGAAACATGAATGCGGCCCACGTATAGATTCACGGTGAAGTGACCCACTACAGAACAAACTTGGACACACCTGACATAATGTCCAATAATGTTAATGCAGCATGAGGAATCTAGGAACCAAGTGAAATGTGCTACGGAAATATGGTTCTTCTCCCCTATTAATCCCTTATCCAAAATGCTTGGGACCAGAAGTATTTCGGATGATGGATCATTTTCACCAATAAGATATATTAAAGCCTCTTAGCACTTAGCACATGAAATACAGTGGAATCAATCACTTTTTACGGCAATGTTAGGCATCATTGGGAACCTGTCGTTGGTGCGTCAGGCCTGCACACATACCATTGTATTACCCTTTGTGGGCGTGGCGGAATCTAAGTGCATGGAACGGCTATAGCACAGCTTAAAGGGGCTGGACACTGAATAAACTGCTGTGCGTTTGCATTCTGACAGGTGTGGAATTTGCAACTTGTGACAAAAATCCAAACATTTTTTAGATAACGGATTTTCTGAGATACTTAACCTGTACCCAGTGGCGTAGCGTGGGGGGTGCAGGGGGGGCCGGCCGCACCGGGCGCAATATCTGGGGGGGGCGCACTAGCCCTATGCGGCCGCGTGGCCGCCAGGGCCGTCTTTAACGCGGGGCAAACGGGGCAGCTGCCCTGGGCCCATTTACTCCTGGGGGGCCCCAAGGCAGCTGTCCCGTGGGCCCCCAGCCCCTGCTGCCGCGTTCACAGCGCATTGCGCTTGTGAACGCTTTTTTCCGGCAAGCCGCATCCGATGGATGCGACGGCCGGAAAAAAAAACAAAAAAAACTGACGCCGGATGTGACGTCGCGTCACATCCGGTGTCTGCTTCCCTCCTCCGTGCAAGAGGGAAGACTGCACGGAGGAGACATCCGGCGGGGGACACGGAGCCGCTTCATGTAAGCACGGGGGGGCTGGCTGGCACAATATTCCTGGTATCTGACTGGCACTATATTACTGGGCATCTGATTGGCACAATATTACTGGGTATCTGACTGGCACTATATTACTGGGTATCTGATTGGCACAATATTACTGGGTATCTGACTGGCACTATATTACTGGGTATCTGACTGGCACTATATTACTGGGTATCTGACTGGCACTATATTACTGGGTATCTGACTGGCACTATATTACTGGGTATCTGATTGGCACAATATTACTGGGTATCTGACTGGCACAATATTACTGGGTATCTGACTGGCACTATATTACTGGGTATCTGATTGGCACAATATTACTGGGTATCTGAATGGCACTATATTACTGGGTATCTGATTGGCACAATATTACTGGGCATCTGATTGGCACAATATTACTGGGTATCTGACTGGCACTATATTACTGGGTATCTGATTGGCACAATATTACTGGGCATCTGATTGGCACAATATTACTGGGTATCTGAATGGCACTATATTACTGGGCATCTGATTGGCACAATATTACTGGGTATCTGACTGGCACTATATTACTGGGTATCTGATTGGCACAATATTACTGGGTATCTGATTGGCACTATATTACTGGGTATCTGATTGGCACAATATTACTGGGCATCTGATTGGCACAATATTACTGGGTATCTGACTGGCACTATATTACTGGGTATCTGATTGGCACAATATTACTGGGTATCTGAATGGCACTATATTACTGGGCATCTGATTGGCACAATATTACTGGGTATCTGACTGGCACTATATTACTGGGTATCTGATTGGCACAATATTACTGGGTATCTGATTGGCACTATATTACTGGGTATCTGATTGGCACAATATTACTGGGTATCTGATTGGCACAATATTACTGGGTATCTGAATGGCACTATATTACTGGGTATCTGATTGGCACAATATTACTGGGCATCTGATTGGCACTATATTACTTGGCATCTGATTGGCACTATATTACTGGGCATCTGATTGGCACTATATTACTGGGTATCTGATTGGCACTATATTACTTGGCATCTGATTGGCACTATATTACTGGGCATCTGATTGGCACTATATTACTGGGTATCTGATTGGCACTATATTACTTGGCATCTGATTGGCACTATATTACTGGGCATCTGACTGGCACTATATTACTGGGCATCTGGCTGGCACAATAATACTGGGCATCTGACTGGCACAATAATACTGGGCATCTGACTGGCACTATATTACTGGGCATCTGGCTGGCACAATAATACTGGGCATCTGACTGGCACAATAATACTGGGCATCTGACTGGCAATATATTACTGGGCATCTGGCTGGCACAATAATACTGGGCATCTGGCTGGCATAATATTACAGGCATCTGGCTGGCACTATATTACTGGGCTCTGACTGGCACAATATTACAGGCATCTGACTGGCATAATATTACAGGCATCTGACTGGCACAATATTACAGGCCTCTGACTGGCACAATATTCCTGGCCTCTGACTGGCACACTATTACAAGCATCTGACTGGCATAATATTACAGGCATCTGACTGGCATAATATTACAGGCATCTGACTGGCACAATATTACAGGCATCTGACTGGCACAATATTCCTGGCCTCTGACTGGCACACTATTACAAGCATCTGACTGGCATAATATTACAGGCATCTGACTGGCATAATATTACAGGCATCTGACTGGCACAATATTACAGGCATCTGACTGGCACAATATTCCTGGCCTCTGACTGCACACTATTACAGGCATCTGACTGGCATAATATTACAGGCATCTGACAGGCACCATATTCCTGGGCTCTGACAGGCACAATATTCCTGGGCTCTGACAGGCACAATATTCCTGGTATCTGACTGGCACAATATTCCTGGTATCTGACTGGCACAATATTATTGGTATCTGACTGGCACAATATTACTGGTATCTGACTGGCACATTATTACTGGGCTCTGACTGGCACAATATTGCAGGCATCTGACTGGCACAATATTACTGGGCTCTGACTGGCACAATATTACTGGCATCCGAAAGTTACAATATTACTGGCATCTGAAAGGCACAACAATTATGGCATATGTGTGTGTGTGTGTGTATGGTTCCATTTTGATGTTTAGTTTTTGTTCTTGATATTGTTTGTCGTTTACGATGGTTGTGAGACGACATATAATAGCATGGCCCATGCTAGGTTACTACATGTGTATATTTGTATTCATAGACCTGCTGAAAATGTGGAGAATGTGTGTAATGCATGTTCGCACTCAATAAAGTGTTGGAAAATAAACTTGTATTTAGATGCATTTTACTTTAATTACATAAGTATTTTCATAACAAACAATACATGTGCTTGGGGGGTAAGGGTTTCTTTAACTAATCTAGTAGAAGAGACTCGAGTGCTAAAATCCACGGGTTAGGGGGCGCAAATTACTTGCCTTGCCCCGGGTGCTGACAACCCACGCTACGCCACTGCCTGTACCATCCCAAATGTCTAGTACACAACATTTCAGTATTGAATGCTGAACATTGTGTGTCCTTACTTGTGTGCTCACAACTCACAGCCATACTTGTGGTATTTTTCTGTAAGCATCCTGCGAGATGCAATATTAAAATACCTCTTTATCTATAATTGTGCTAGCCATTTAGCTAGTGTAACGTACACATAACCAGTGCACTTTAAAAGCAGTTTTCTTTTTTCGGATTGCCCCAATTAACATGAAAAGTCAAGACACTTCTCACTGGCCAGAAATGGATAAAAGGTCCACGAATGGATCCATAGCAGGACATCTCAGCTCGGTTTAGCACTAGAACATCAGAACTCTACCTCCAGCAGTCTTGGCATGCTGTATGGACTCTATGGTTTGCTTCATAACGCCATCCTCTGCCGCCACCACCAGTATGATAATGTCTGTAACCTGTGCTCCTCTCGCTCGGATTGCTGAAAATGCAGCATGTCCTGGTGTATCAAGAAATGTAATCTTGTCTCCAGAAGGTAACCTTACTGCGGAAAACAAAAGAATATTACAAAATACAGAGAATATCATGTGATTTCTCCTGTAATGAAGAGATATCTACATACAGAACATGGGCTGCTCTATACAAACTGACATTATCAGCCACAAGGATAAATCAAATCTAGGTTACAAAATAAATAACAAAAAAAACACCTTATTTTCTCTCTGTACATTTGCAGGCTATTTTTAAAGGGACATAAGCATTAAAACAACATACTATTCAGTGTTAGTTTCGTTGACTAAACATTTATGTCAACTACATGTTTTCAGTAACTAAAACAAAATAAAAACTAAGTTAATATGATTAAAACTAGGATTAAAATCCATTGCAATTTTCGTTGAATTACTAAAATGTTAGGGAGGGACTGTTGCATTTACCTAATTTGAGATCTGTTCCCATGGATCTCTGCCAAAGCCCAGTCCTCTGACTATCTGAAGCTGGATTGGCTGAGACACAGGCTCCCTGTACCTGCGTGCCCCCTTGAACAACGCCATGCAAATGCAGAGGAAGAGGATACTCCTCCATCTGGTTTGCCTGGTACCGTCATGTGAGCGTTTCCCTTCTACCTACAGGTTAACTTAACACTATGTTACAGCCTTCTCAGACATGTTGCCTGACTCACTGCTGGAGAGTTCGGCAAATAAAATCTACTTAATAATTAAACTCCTTCACTGTGTTTACCTCCACCACTTCCACTGGAAGGCTATTCCATACATCCACTGCCCTCTTAGTAAAGTAAAATATCCTGATATTAGTTGTAAACCTCTGTTCCTCTAATTTAAGATTATGTCCTCTTGTTGTAGTAGTTTTTTTTTCTTTTAAAAAAGGCACAAGCTTTGCCTCTTTCCTTTGGTGTGTAAAAAAACCCAAGATTAAGGCTCAATATAATAAGTAAAAAAAATGATCAAGGGGATGCTGGAAATCTATTGATCCATCAATATTATGAGGCTTCTAGATTATACTATATATATATATATATATAAGATACAACTGGAAGACTCAAAACAAGAAAGTTGGTATATGATGGAATGGGAATTATCCAAGAGTAAAGATCTATCAGACCTGATTTGGAAGATAGATGACAAAAAGAATCCACCCAAAAAAAGGAGAAAGCACTATTATTGAACATTTAGTATCAAGCTGGAATAAAATTAGAAACAAATTATGGATAAAAAATAAAATCCCAGTATTTGGTAAACTAAAAGATATAGAACATAATATGCATAATATATCCTTGAATATTTGGAATATATTTTAGATTAAGGGTATAGAAAATCTATAGGACATCATGGATGGAGATGAACTAATTGCTTCCCCAAAATTGTTATCATGTTTCCAAATTCCCCAAAAATTAATTTTCAATTATATTCGAGTTAAAGGTTTTTTGAAAAACATCTATATTCTACCCCTCTAAGATTATGGAAATGATATCCAATATATGTAAAGAAGAACATGTTCCCAGGGTCATATCTAAATGTTCCTGCCTGTTAATCATACTTAGTGATAAAAAGACATAATATCTAAAAATATAACTAAACGGGAAAACGATTTCAAAATCAAAATAAATAAAGAAGAATGGAATAGAACACAAAGGGAGAATAATAGAGTAATACATGATCTAACACTGGTGGAGTTACACTTCAAATTAATCAACAGATGGTACCTGACCCCAGTAAGACTATTTAAAATGCACCATTATTGCTCAAAATTATGCTGGAGATGTGGCGCTTTTGAAGGCAATTATGTCCATATGTGGTGGAGATGTAACTTAGTACAAAAAGTATTGGAGAGGGCTTCGGATCTTTTGAAAAAAGTAGATCTCACTCCACTTTGTCCCAGAATCTTTCTTGCTGAATATTGGTTGGCCATGTCTAACATCGGTTGGCCATGTCTAACATCGGTTGGCCATGTCTAACATCGGTTGGCCATGTCTAACATCGGTTGGCCATGTCTAACGCAACAGTTTCTGACTTTCCACTGATTGACAGCCGCAAAGATAAAAATTGCTAGACCAGGGCTCGACAAACCCCGGATTGCACAGCCAGCAAGCTCAGCCCCCTCGCGCAACGTATGCGTGAGTGCTGGGTGTCGTCACTTGACAACCCAGCACTCAGACGAAAGGGCAATGAAGATCGGCTGCAGAACAAATGTTCCCCCCTCCCCTGCAATGAGGTAAAGCAGCAGGGAGGGCGAACATTCGCGCTGCAGCCGATCTTCATTGCCCTTTCGGCTGAGTGCTGGGTTTTCAATGACGACACCCAGCACTCACACAAGTTAATAAATAAGAAAAAAACTATGTATGTGTGGTGTATATGTGTATGTATGATTGTGTATGTGTATGTGAAGTAGGTGTGTGTGTAGTAGAGGTGGGTGTGTGTATGTAAAGTGGGTTGGTGTGTGTGTGTTTATGTGAAGTAGGTGTGTGTGTGTTTATGAATTGCGTGTATGTTTGCATGATTGTCTGGCTCCTAAAAAAATTTGCTGGCTCCTAAAATCAAATTAAATTTGTCAAGCCCTGTGCTAGACAGTGGAATCAACCTACGAATAAGCTGGAATTTGAATCTGAACCAGAAATTAAAGGATAAGATTACAAAAGTCATACAAATGACCGTACTTCTTTTTTTGGGGGGCAATGAATTATTATAAGACCTTTTTACTTAGACACTTTACTTAGACAAAATGTATCTTAATAAAGTAGTATTGGCTCGATATCCATCCCCTTCACCCACATCTTGGCAATGTTGTGGTATTGTGTATGTTTTATATGTTTGCAGATTTTAATTGGAAAAAGATACTTTGTACACATTCTGCCTGTAAGTCTTGTATATGTATTTCGGATGTATGTATATGAACAAATATATCAATTAACTAAAAAATAAACAAAATAAAATAGGCACAAGCTGATACATAGAGGCAGAGAGAGCTATCTTTGTTCACAATCTTACAATCTAGATGGAGTGTGGGAAGCCAACATGGTCACCGGAAAACATGAGAGCATATCTGCTCACTCCCACATTATATTTATTTCTATTGGCTCCTACAAAGATAGGCTGATTCCTAAAAAGGTCTGCTCGGTTCTTCCATACTACAAATATGTGCATTAGTATAGGAGACTACGGACTGTTACTTTTTCCTTTAGAACAGTCAAGCGATATGATTGTTTTTAATGTTTATATCTATAAAGCAATAAAGAGAAAGGAATCTGGCTGACTTTATTTCCCCACCATACTCCAGGTCCAGATTGGATCAGAGATACAGTCATTGTCACAGATATACTTTCCACCCAGTGTGCTTTGAGGCAAGTTAGCTCAGAGGTCTGAATCCTACCATTAAACGCTCCAATATGCTGTGTGATGCCTCCTGCTTCCATTGCAGCCACTTGGGATTTCCTTAGCTGATCTAGAAGTGTTGTTTTTCCATGGTCGACATGTCCCATTATGGTGACCACAGGAGGCCTGGAAACTAGTAGAGATGGTTCTGAGGGTCCCCTAAAATGAAAACACATAACATAATTAGAAGTCCTTCTGTTAAAGTAATTAAACTCATTTCCAACAGAAGTGTTACAAAAATACAAAAAATTAAAATACGAATGGTCATTTTGCACAGAGCCAGATTTAGCCTTTGCCGGGATAAGACAATGTGGCATGAATGCTAATGATTTGCTTAAAAAACACAACAAATTGGAATGTATGAAGATTTGTCATGCATGCTACAGATACCACTAAAGTCAACATATAACTAGATGGGATAAAAATGGATGCCAATAAAGATGGTATAGAAAATTGTAGATTAAAAGCCAGTAGTGTGCTTACATATCTGAAAGGCTGAGCGTCATGGCATCACTGGTAAAATAATCCACAACAGCCAGAGTAATAGCAAACAACAGGCACCAAAGCTGTTGTGGATCACAGTTTCTTTGATACTAAGCTGGTAGAATGGCTGGTTAAGCATGACGACAATAGCAAATGGCTGAAGATGAGAGAAAAGCCACATGAGGCACATTGTTATTTATAAAGACGCTCAGCCTTTCAAATATGTAAGCACACTACTGGCTTTTAATCTACAACTTTCTATACCATCTACCAATTTGGTACTCTGAAGGTAAACTGTCCATGCTGAGAAAATAGGGCAATATGGGCAGTACCTCCTCACGGTGTCTTTATTCTCCCGGATTTTTTCTTGTTTGGTGCTTGCCCATGTAAACTTCATACCAGACTTTTTAATTACTTCCTTTATCCACTCTTCATCCAGGACGGAGGTGTCTTCTAAGGAGTCCAAATCAAGCTTTGTATGCAGGAGAGCCTCATACACGTGATCTGTGGACCGATACAAATTATAAAAATATAATGTAAAATTCACTGGCTGGTGGATCAGACTGAGACCTGGGGGTCAGAATCTGTTCAGTTAATCCATTAGATAAACTTTTTGTTTTTACAGGAAAGGAGAGGTAACATAGAAGATAAAGGTTAATGCAGTTGTTAATTTAAGGTTCAGGCTAACACTTAAATAATCCTCTGCTTCCTTCGTCACCGTGTGATCCTCTATCAGCACGGTCCTGATGCCAGTGCTTACATTTTCTGGAAGCCCCTCTTTCATGGAACAGGAAACCCTCCTTGTAAAATCCCACAATGACAGAGAAATGGAGAAGAATTGTCAAAGGGGAACATTACACTACATCAACCTTTACTTACATAGGGCCAACAATTTAAATAGCGCTAGGTGCAGAGCATAGAAGAGAGCTGCATACTAAGTTAGACAAACTAGAACAGACTGGTACATAAAGTAGAGTGCCCTGCATGCATGCTTACAATCTAGAGAGACCCCTGGGTGGCTCTCTGGAATAGATCCTCCAAATCATCTGAACTCTCCCCACACGCTAACAAACTTATCTTCAGCATTTGCTCTGCAGTTCGCCTCTGCATAACAAAGAATTGGAAGACAATGGGACCTACTAGTCACGAAATGGACAATAGAATTAATAAATTAATCACCATGGAAAAACTGACTGCATTCAAGCACAACACAACAAAATCCTTCCACATAGGACCCCTGGTTGAAGGTCTACATGCCCCAATGGAGCGCCAGAGTGTTTTCCATATGATCTCTGCAACTTCAGAACCTTCTCCACATGAAGCCGCATGAGGACCGCTCATGACCCCTGATACGGGGCGGACCCGGGGTTGACGAGGAGGCGGACTGCTGCTACTTCCTGATTGGGCTGTTCTGATATATACCTTAATTTATTAAATAAGATACTCGGGAGCGGAGACAATTCTTACATTGGCACCCTTACCTCCCTTCCCTTATTGTTACCCCCCCCTTTTCCCCTCTTTCTTTCTTTCTTTTCCATTATTTTTCCCCTAACCCCCCCTCGTTTCACCTGAGCACTCTACAGCTTCTAATATTCATATCCCATTTTGATTTTCCCTCTTCTACAGTATATTCCTGTTGATTAGTGATTATTATTGTTGTCAAAAATCCCTTCTTTCTAAAAGAATGAATTACATTTTTTTTTTTTTTAAAGAGATGGGTTTTGAGGGACTTTTTAAAATTTGAGAAGGAGGGAGAGAGCTGGAGGCTCTGCAGAAGGGAGTTCCAGAGAGAGGGGGCAGCTAGGGCAAAAATCTTGGAGGCACAAGTGGGAAGAGGTGATGAGGTTAGAGGAGAGCTTTAGTCCCTTAGAGGAGAACAGAGGTCACGCAGAGAAGGATTGGTTAACGAGGGAGGAAATGTATGGAGGGGCCGAGTAGTGGAGGGCTTGGCAGGTTAAAGAAGGAATTTTTAATTTTATCCAAGAGCAGACAGGGAGCCAGTGGAGGGCTTTGCAGAGAGGAGCCGTCGAACCGGACCGATGAGTGAAAAAAGAAAAGTCTGGCAGCTGTGTTTTGAATAGATTGCAGGGGAGAAAGACGAGCCAGAGGTAGGCCAGTCATGAGGCTGTTACAGTAGTCAAGGCGACAGATCACAAGCAAGTGCACTAGGATTTTGGCGGTCTCTGTCCTGAGGAATGGGCGAATGTGTATGATGTTCCTTAGGTGCAGATGACAGGATTTGGCTAGAGACTGAATATGGGGAACAAAGGAGAGAGCAGAGTCAAAAGTGACCCAAAGACATTGGACACAGTCAGCTGGTATGATTGTAGCATTTTAAACAGTGATTGTGCAGCCAGGTGTAGTGACGGAGTTTGAGGGAGGGAAGATGATCAGCTCCTTTTGGAAAGATTACATTTCAGGTAGCGATCAGACATCCAAGTGGAGATGGCCGACAGACAGTGAACTACACGTGATACGACAGAGGGAGTGAGGTCAGGGGAGGACATGTAGATCTACGTATCGTCCGCATGTGGTGTTGGAAGCCAAAAGAGCAGATGAGCTCTCCCAGAAAGGTGGTGTACAGGGAAAACAACAGCGGGCCAAGGACCGATCCTTGTGTTGATCAGTGAAGGTAGCCACCCCACTTAGTCTTGGCTAGGCAACCATCAGCACTCCAGATGTTGTGGACTACATCTCCCATAATGCTCTTACAGACGTAAAGCTGGCAAAGCATCAAGCAAAATGTGGGCCACAACACGAGGAGTGGCAAAGATTGTGCTATCCCCTTAGATCATTTGTTTGGAGATTAGTGGTCTGGCTGTGCATAACACTGATAAAAAAGGAGGCATCACCAACCCAATAACAATAATATAACAAGGCACTAATTGGGCTTACCACTCTCCACCTGTACAACTCAAAACATGTAAGGGATTTTCTCCCTCCTCCCCGTGTAGGTCTATTAATCATTATAATCATCCATAATGGATATGGAAATAATGAGAACATTTTTTCCCTTACAGCTGAGCTTCTCCCCATCCAATATTTTTCTTCTTTTTACCATTGGCTGGGCACGAGTATGGAGTGACCATATTGTCTATATGCCATTTGGACACATTTCATGCCAATTAATAAGGTAAAAAGAAAGACATACTCACCAACATCTTTATTCATGGCTTTGGCGAGGTCACAGACTGTCATTTCATGCCGTATTTCTATTACTGGCTTTTCTTGTTTTGCTTTAATTGGGTACAACTTTTGTTTCTTTGGATTTTTCCCCTATAAAATGAACAGGAGAAGTGGTTAAATATACAAGCCTGACATGAATTCATTTAGGCTCTGTAATACAATTATATTCAATTTTTAAATCTAAAATATAACAGTCTATTCACTAAACAAGGAAACGACAACCGAGCAGGAAAACAAACACTAAACAAGCAGAACTGGAAAAAAACAGATCTGGAGAATCTGTTAGATTCTGGTAAAACCCATAAGATTTGTTTTCAATCCCAACAAAATAGTACGTCAAGCACACACAATAACAGCTATGACAGTAAAAACAAACCCTAAACCCCTAAACTGTATAACCAGCAAAGTCAGCAGAAACCTGTCAAACATATCTACACAGCACAAATAAGCCAGGAGACCTGTGTTCCCACAGATAGCCCCAGTGTACTAAAACACTGCAAGGGATTCTGGGTAAGGATATCTACATAAGGGCAACAGTTGCCACTTCTTGCATCCACTATATACCTGGTTCACAGAATGCACACACACACATTTTGTTAGAATAGCACAATACAGATAAATCACAGTAAATAATCAGGTCATGACTTGCTGAATAAGAAGGTCAACTAAAAATAACACAACATTGCAAAAATGTACCTGTTTTGTAGACAAGACACGGCAGAGGGCTGGGCACAGATGGGCACCGCTGGCTTCCTGCAAAGGTCTCCATTGTGTCCGGGCAGCTTTTGTGAGGCATAAGGAATGCAACTGGCGGCATGTGTTATGGAACTTAATCAATCGTTCCAACTGTAACAGCACGCTCCTGTTCATTGTCCTAGTGGAGATAGCAAAAGAGAACCAAATGTACCAACGCGTCTTTGTAGAAGACTGACATCAGTTATACCCTTTGCCTTTCTTTAACCATCATTATTTACCCGTCAACAAAAACTTTTCCTATGATTTTATGCTTCATTCAATAAAAACAGAACATAAAAAAAATATATATATACAAAATGACAACCTGGAGGGATTCACCTTACATTTGTGATCATAACCTAGTACAAAAATCTCTATTTTACTCTACTGGTTATAACATGCATTGAATGGCAGTATTATAACATCTAGGAGCAAACAATATTTCACTGCAGTGATAACTAAGCTCTGAAGTTGATGCTGATTGCTGACTACATTTCTCAGCATGCTGAGCCAGCGCTTAGAACCGGGGTGATAAAAACTTAGTTAAGTCTGCAGAGACACACAGAGAAAAAGACACTAAAATGGGATTTTATGTATCAGAGCATGACATATACTGGGATAAATTATAATCAAGACTCTAGTACCAAGTGCTGACATTAGATCCTATCGCAGTACAGTTACGTTTTGCAGCATCGCTGGGCATGAGCTAAGTGTAGAGGTCACGTTAACCCTTTCCTTAACCAGATATTTTGAGTACCTTTCTGCAGCTGCTCCACCAACATGCTGACCTCTTCCACGAGTCACGTGACGGTCGCCTGTCACCGTAGAGTTCTAAACGTTAGAGATCACAGAAACAGATAATTTTTTATATATTTATATTACGCCAACCATTTCTCTTATGAAATTTGCTGGGATATGGTTAGCGTTTCATCACGTAGGAAAATTACTAGGGTCTATAAATAATTATTCGCAGAATACTAGATAGATAGGTTTTAGCAAGGAGTGCTGGTCGGCGTGTTATCTTTACTGTTTGGAACTCTCGATAGGCTTGTAGGCGGGATTGCGCATGCGTTTATGGTTAGCCGGGCCGGTTAGACTGCCATGTCAGTTACTGGCACTGAAACATGTTATATATTGTACATTCTTCGTGAAGAGTAAAATACAATGACTTTATAGTGGATGGAACGATTTCTATACATTGTGCTAGCCAAATGTCATTGTATTCCATGCTGAAAGTGAAATAAAGGTTCGAAGGTTAAACAGATGTGCACAGCCTCCTGCCCTGAGAAGGTGACATCACTTGCCCAGTCTGCACAGTGTAACAGCTGCATGCAAAGCCCTCTGGCATATGGTCACATCGCCGTTTTATACACAAACCCTTATGAAGAATAAGCATAATTCTGGCATTCATTGGGTGCAATGAAGCCAGCACACTGGCCTACATCTTATTGATTACGGCCCCTGGACAAGTACACAAATTATAATTTATCGTAAGTGACTGAATCAATCGGGGCTTATTTTAACGTGCTTACAGGCACATTTGTGCAGAGAAAAATCAGATCTTTGAAGTCACAGGTGTCAGTGCCGTCTTAAATATCGATTGGACCCTGGGCAAGCATTTGCTTGGGCCCCCTGGACCCTGCCCCCCTCCCGGGCATGCAATTATTCTCCCACCAAAAAAAAGCACACATACAATAGGACTTTTCTTCAGAAAAAATACCGGCCTTGGTACTGTCTCCATAGACTTAAAATTGTCCTGAAGCCATTTTTTTTACTGGCCTGTATAAGTGTATAATTGCAGTGTATAAACTGTATATATGGACTGTATATATGGATAAAAATGTGTATATATGGCGGGAATACCTTCTTAGTACCGTATTTGCTCGAATATAAGACGACCCCCCAAACTATGGATATTCCTTTATGAAAAAAAATAAAAGCCTGAATATAAGACTACCCTATAGGAAAAAAGTTTAACTTTAACTAAAAAAAAAAATTAATTTCTTGTTTTTATTTACCTTTTTTTTTTTTTTTTTTTTTCCGCACTCAGACACTGGGACACGTGGTTGTATTTTAGGTATTCAGTTGTCATGTGGTCATCCTTGTGTAATTTTGCTCTGTTTCAACAGGGGGATTAATCAAAACATAAATGGAGAATAATTCAGAATCATTAGTCTCCCGAGTTGAGTAAACTATATGTAGTAGAGTATTCTCTATTCAATGCACCCCCCCCCCCATTTCACTCGCTACTGTCTGTCTCCCCCCAATGATGCCAGTATTATTTTGCCATTAAGATGCCACAGCCAATTTGACCTTTAAGATGCCAGTATTAATGTGCCATTAAGATGACACAGCCAATTTTCCCAATAAAATGCCAGTATTATTGTGCCATTCAGATGCCAGTAATATTGTGCCATTCAGAAGCCAGAATTATTTTGCCATTAAGATGTCACAGCCAATTTGCCCATTAATATGCCAGTATTATTGTGCCATTCAGATATCAGTAATATTGTGCCATTCAGATGCCAGTATTATTGTGCCATTCAGTTATGATCCTGTTTGATCTGGTCAACCTCCTCTCTTTGTGTTGGAAGGCAGGTAAAAAAAAGTTGTACACAGCCACCTATGATACACAGGAGCCAGTAAAAGAACAGCCGAGTAGCTTATGACATCATCATGCAGGATTTGGCCACAATTGTACAGTGAGACTGGCTGGCAGATTTTGGATGATGTTGCATCGTGGGAAATATTCACAAAATGGTGCCAGGAGATAAACACCTAATTTTATTTATCTTTTTATATGCAATTCAGTCATTTATAAAAAAAAACTGTCATTTAAAACTTTGTTTTAAATGACCAGGTTATCTAGTTACATCTTATGTAAGTGGTAGTGTACCTTTAAGGTTAAAGTTAGAAAAAGAGATTTTCATTTAATTTTTTTTATTGTATTTTATGATTTTTTTGAAAAACGTATATAATGAAAATAATGGTATCTAAAAAAAGCCCTTCTTACCATGATAAAAACAGTATATAATATGTGTGGGTACAATACACAAGAAAATTTACAGATAAACACAAACACCGCAGAAATGTAAAAACAGCCAATTCCCTGAATAAAACAGCAGTATGATCACCCTAGTGATATACCATGATGTTGGCATCAGCTTTTGGGGATAGGGTTGCCACCTTTCCTTCAAAAAAATACCGGCCTTGGTACTGTCTCCATAGACTTAACATTGGCCTGATGCCAATTTTTTACCGGTCTGCCGGTAAAATACCGGCCAGGTGGCAACCATATTTGGGGATGATGTTGAAATTGACAGCAATGGTGCAAGGGGCAGAAGATCTCTTCCGAGCAGAGAGCACACAAACCACAGAAATACACCCGAAAAACGATGCTGTGTTGAATTCGGCAACAGAGTCACTCACTCTGTTGCCAATTCAACAAGCACAAAAAGTATATGAATTTTCGTATACTTTTCGTGCTTGTTGGGGCAGAAGATCTCTTCCGAGCAGAGAGCACACAAACCACAGAAATACACCCGAAAAACGATGCTGTGTTGAATTCGGCAACAGAGTCACTCACTCTGTTGCCAATTCAACAAGCACAAAAAGTATATGAATTTTCGTATACTTTTCGTGCTTGTTGGGGCAGAAGATCTCTTCCGAGCAGAGAGCACACAAACCACAGAAATACACCCGAAAAACGATGCTGTGTTGAATTCGGCAACAGAGTCACTCACTCTGTTGCCAATTCAACAAGCACAAAAAGTATATGAATTTTCGTATACTTTTCGTGCTTGTTGGGGCAGAAGATCTCTTCCGAGCAGAAAGCACACAAACCACAGAAATACACCCGAAAAACGATGCTGTGTTGAATTCGGCAACAGAGTCACTCACTCTGTTGCCAATTCAACAAGCACAAAAAGTATATGAATTTTCGTATACTTTTCGTGCTTGTTGGGGCAGAAGATCTCTTCCGAGCAGAGAGCACACAAACCACAGAAATACACCCGAAAAACGATGCTGTGTTGAATTCGGCAACAGAGTCACTCACTCTGTTGCCAATTCAACAAGCACGAAAAGTATATGAATTTTCGTATACTTTTCGTGCTTGTTGAACTGGCAACAGAGTGAGTGACTCTGTTGCCGAATTCAACGCAGCGTCGTCTTTCGGATGTAACAACGTCTCTTGGGTATTTCCGGGGGTTTGTGTGCTGGCTGTTCTCAGCACACAAACCCCTGGAAATACCCGAGAGACATCATGCCTCCGAGTGACAGGCGTGCTCCGGGCTGGCAGCACGCCTGTCCCTCAGCGGCATGATACGCCCCTGTTCCAATGCCAAATGGGCCAAATGCAACACATCTGGGGACTAATAAAAGTATTTAGAAAACTGGGCAGACTAGATGGACAGAATGGTTCTTATCTGCCGACACATTCTATGTTTCTATCTGACAGCAAGGTGCAGCCCAGTTCAATTATTACAAGCTATATTTCACTATTACTGTAAATTTAAAAAATAAACAAAAACTTTGGCCCACTACACACACACATGCACACACACACACACACATATATGCCTTTCTGATCATGTGAGCCACTTCATAAAAATTGGAAGCCCCTAATTTGTAGGCTAGGTTGTGTACTGTGCCCTCTTGTGGACAAAAGATGAATTTGAAAATAAAAGTTGGGTCAATTCTGGACTACAGGTGACATAAAAATGGAACACTCAATGCGTTTCACCACAGGGATTTCTTTAGGGGTAGGTATATATTTTGTAGTACCGTATTTGCTTGAATATAAGACAACCCTCATTATAAGACGACCCCCCAAACTTTGGATATTACTGTAGGAAAAGAAAACAGAAGCCTGAATATAAGACTACCCTATATGAAAAAAGTTAAACTTGTATATATTCACATGTAAATTGCTTTTTAATATTTAATAAAAATTGTGATACTAAAAAATGCATTTCTTCTTTTTTTCCCTTTTATTTGCCCATCTGCCAACCAGACGTAGCCAATGCATCGCCCCACAGCCATTTTCCCACCAGACTTAGCCATTGCTGCCCCTACCCCCCACACTTACCCAGTGCTGCCTCCCCTTCCCTACCTCACTCACCCAATGCTGCCTCTCCCCCTCTCTCACTCTCCCCTTGCTCCCTCACCAAATGCTGCCTCTTCCCCTTTCCTCCCTCACCCAATGCTGCCTCTCCCCCTCCCTCCCTCACCCAATGATGCCTCTTCCTCTACCTGCAGATCTGCGGGGAACCTCGATTTGAGGTCTGATATAATATGAACCTCTAATGTACGATAAGGGGCATTTTTCTGAAAAAAAAAAACATCTTGTCTTATATTCGAGCAAATACGGTACATGTGAATATATACAAGTTTAACTTTTTTCCTATAGGGTAGTCTTATATTCAGGCTTTTCGTTTTTTCCTAAAGGAATATCCAAAGTTTGGGGGGTCGTCTTAGAATCAGGGTCGCCTTATATTCAGGGGCGGGCTGGGCCGGGGGGCAGGGTGGCAATTGCCCCCCAGGCCGCCCTAAGGTTTTTAAAACACGGCCGCTGGGCCAGTGTTTAAAAAAAAAAAAAAAAAAAAGGCAGAGACTGAGGTGAGAAGGGATCGGAAGATCCCCTCTCACCTCCGCTCTGCCTGCAAAGCTGCACGTGGAGCCGAACAGGCAGCACAGAGAAACCTCCGTGCTGCCTGTTCGGCTCCCCGTGCAGTGTGCCGACACGGAAGTGCCGACAGTCACGTGATCGGCGCTCTGACGTCAGACGCGCGCCGATCACGTGACCTGTCGGCACAACCGCCGGGAGGCCGAACAGGCAGCATGGAGGGACCATGCTGCCTGCCACCAGGTAAGTCCTCCTGCCACTAGCCATCAGGGAAGTCCTGCCACTAGCCACCAGGGAAGTCCTCCTGCCACTAGCCACCAGGGAAAAAGGTAAGGGGGGGGGGGGCAAAAAACACTGGCATATTATTGGGCAAATTGGCTGGGGCATATTACATGGCAAATAAGACTGGCATATTATTGGGCAAATTGGCTGGGGAATATTACATGGCAAATAAGACTGGCATATTATTGGGCAAATTGGCTGGGTAATATTACATGGCAAATAAGACTGGCATATTATTGGGCAAATTGGCTGGGGCATATTACATGGCAAATAAGACTAGAATATTATTGGGCAAATTGGCTGGGGCATATTACATGGCAAATAAGACTGGCATATTATTGGGCAAATTGGCTGGGGAATATTACATGGCAAATAAGACTGGCATATTATTGGGCAAATTGGCTGGGGAATATTAAATGGCAGAATAACACTGGCATATTATTGGACAAATCGTCTGGGGAATATTAAATGGCAGAATAAGACTGGCATATTATTGGGCAAAATGGCTGGGGAATATTAAATGGCAATTAACACTGGCATATTGGGCAAATTAGCAGGGGCATATTAAATTGCAGATAACCTTGGAATATTATTGGGCAAATTTACTGAGTTATATTAAATTGCAGAATAACACTGGCATATTATGGGACAAATTGGCTGGGGAATATTAATGGCAAATAATATTGGAAATGTGTATGTAATGGGGTGATGGAGGCATGTAAATGTGGTGATGGGGCATGTCCTGGTGTGCAACGTGGGTTATGGGTCATGTCGTAGGTGTGCAACGTGGGTAGGGGGGGGGGGGTGCCCAAATTTTGGGATATTGGGTGTCTAAATCCTGGCATATTGAGGGGCATAATCCTGGCATATTGAGGGGAAAATCCTGGCATATTGAGGGGGCATCATCTTGGCATATTGAGGGGAAAATCCTGGCATATTGGGTGTCTAAATCCTGGCATATTGAAGGGCATAATCCTGGCATATTGAGGGGCATAATCCTGGCATATTGAGGGGCATAATCCTGGCATATTTAGGGGAAAATCCTGGCATATTGAGGGGGCATCATCTTGGCATATTGAGGGGCATAATCCTGGCATATTGAGGGGCATAATCCTGGCATACTGAGGGGCATAATCCTGGCATTTTGTAAGGGAAAATTCTAGCATATTAAATGGCAAATCCTGGCATATTGTGGGGGAAAATCCTGGCAATATTCGTTATAAAACAAGGAAAAGATGGCCGTGGATGGGGAGGCGATTCGATGGTGCAATGGGCCACTTGACTGGATTTGCCCCCCAGGCCTAAGGCTGCCAGCCCTCCCCTGCTTATATTCAAGGAAATACGGTAGTTTATGCTACCAAGTTATGGTAGTTTTATTATAAATAACACTGTAATACAACAATATGATGGAATTTCTATAAGATTCCTTTTTGTTGATAGCAAAATTTGGGGGCTTCTGGTTTAAGTTGCAACATAAAACATACGCGAATCTAATGCGCTGTCGATTCTAATGTGCACTCTAAATATAGCAAAAAAAAAGGTGCGAATTAGATTTGAGTTAGTACGGTATATGATGCCAATGAGCAGTAAATGCATACACTTTTTATATGATGTGTGCATTTTTGCCACCAAACAGCTTGGCAATGCCCCCCAAACAGTCTGCCTTAGGGGTGGACTGACAACTCATGGGGCCCCGGTCAATAATGGGTCATGGGGCCCCTTGTGAGTGCCCTAAGTATATAGAAGCCCTACCCAAGTGCCTGCCATGTGCAACCCCCCCTAATAAATGGTTCTATTTATTCACCCTTTTTTATTTGACATGCTGAAAAGGCGGATAAATAGAACCATATTTTAAAAAATATATTTTAAATTAAATTTTAGCACCCACTTTGCATCCACAGGACATGTCCCAGCATCCACATAGCACACCCAGAACATGTCCCAGCATCCACATTGCACACCCAGAACATGAACCAGCACCCACATGGCACACCCAGGATTTGCCTCAGCACCCCACGACCTTCTCCTTCACTCACCGAGGACATGCACATTGCACACACAGGGCATACCCCATCACCCACATTACACACCCAGGACATACCCAAGAACACACATTGCACACCCAGGGCATGCCCCATCACCCACATTACACACCCAGGACATGCCCCAGAACCAACATTGCACACCTAGGATATGCCCCAGAACCCCGGCATGCCCCACCACCCATATTGTACATCCAGGGCAAGCCCAGTGAGTGTATTAGGGAGCGTCATGTGTGTGTGTGTTGGTGCATGTGTATTAGTGACTGTGAATTAGTGTGTGTCCATGCCAATGGAAGTATATACATATTTCTCTATCATGTTAACACTGTCCACAATTTAAATGCTGCCCCCTTCTCCCCTGCCTCCCTCCCTCCCACACACATACCACACACACAGTTATGCAAGCACATACACATACAATCTCATGCACTATGTGATATGTACACATACAGTCACACATACAGTCAGTCACATACACACACAGAGAAATGCACATACAGCCACACATGCAGTCAGTCACATACAAAAAACAACAGAAACACACATATAGTCACACATGCAGTCAGCCACATACATACAGAAAGACACATACAGTCAAACATGCAGAAATACACATAGAAACACACATGTAGACATACATACACACAGAAACACACATATCCAGTCACACATGCACACATACATACACACAAAAACACACATATACAGTCACACATGCAGACATACACATACATACACACAAACACACATATACAGTTACACATGCAGACATACACATACATACACACACAAAAACACATACAGTTACACATGCAGATATACACATACACACACACACAGAAACACACATATACAATCACACATGCATGCATACACACACACACACACACACAGAAACACACATACAGTCAGTCACATGCACATGTATACACACATGCCAGCAATATATATATATTTTTTAAAGAAGAAATACTTTTTTTCAGTTCCCACTGTCTGGTCTCTCACTGGGTGCGGGTGTCAGTCATGGTGCGCTGCGCATCTCTTTCCTGGTGCAAAGCACTCTACACAGTGCTGCACCATGTGTCATCCGGCTTTGAGCAACGCGCCTCAGAGTGCTGAGTGTGAGGGAGAGGACCTCACATGGCACTCAGCAAATCGCACGCTAAGGGCCAGCAATGGAGGGAGACAAGCCTCACCTTAAAGTGCTCGCATGGGCACTACTCTTACCCTGTGAAAGATTACCTGCGCAATGGACATAGTAACGGGGATCGCATGGCCCCCTGTAGCTCTGGGCCTGATTGTCACTGTGACCCCGATATATGTGTGCCCCTATATCAGCAGCGGGACCCCCATCTGGCCCTGGGCCCTTGGGCACCCCTGGTCTGCCTGTGTCGTCTTTGCCTTGAAACAGCCTGTCTGTGCACACAAACAGCCTGCCTGTGCCATCTTTGCCACCAAACAGCTTGCCAGTGCTTCCAAACCTGTGCTATCTTTTTGACAAAACAGCTTGTCAGTGCCCCCAACTAGTCATTGAAATATCTGCCCCAAACAGCTTGCCAGTGCCATTCTTCTCCTTCACACAGCAGACTGTTGGGGGCACTAACGAAAAATGAGATGCGACCCCCGTGTCAGCAATTTGCCCCTCTCCAGAACCATCTCATCTCAGTTAGGAACTCTAGGGCCCAATAAATAAATAGGGGCTCTAAGCAGCTGCTTAACTGTTATATATGGTAACCACCCCTGATAACACCTGAAAAGGTTGGAAGGTGGTGATATATGCATTTTGCGCCTGTACAGCCCATGTATTATGAAACAAGCACAGAAATTCCCTTCATTTATTTTGGTGAAAGTGCAGCACCAGCAAAGTGTCAGTGTAAAAAAATAAAAATAAACTGCAATCAATCAATTTCAAATTAGATCCCCGCCATGAATTAAATTTACCCATTAAAGTTCGAGGTGGGTGAGCAAAGTATTTCTTCCTGTATTGACACTTGAATAGTTAACAGATAACAGGAGGCATTTGCCAAAGATAATAATATAGATATATTAAACATTTTAATATCCTGATGAATTTAAGACACTTTACCAAACAACGTCAGGCTTTGATTCATAGGTTATAAGCTTGAGAAGGATTTGTCAGTGTGGACTAAGTTTGCAAATTTGTAATTACATTTGAATAATATTTCACATTTGTGCAGATTCTGAATATGGTAATGCACAACACCAGCTGTCGCAGGAGATTCTAGCGAGTTTAATTCTTGAAAAAAATGTGAATTTATATGAATTTCTAATGCAATGTCGCAAGCTCTCTGCACTGAATGCACATAAGGATTAATCTGATTATAGCTCACATGTTTTAAAAGGCAATTTGCACTCTGACATCTTTTAGTATTTTAATCAGGTCTCCATTTTTTCACATAGAAATGAGAGAATAATTACAATATTTTTGTTATCCACAGTCTCTTTGAACACTAGCGTCAACGCAGCTTCTAGAGAGCTCATCTAGTTAGGGCACTGCCTCAGCATTTTATTCAAAGCTGCTGATAAATCATTTGTACTTCATCGAGGATGTTTATGGCAAATGTATACTGCCTGGCTGAATTAACATCAATGATACTGCCGTAAAGGGCCCATCTGTGTCTCAAAGAAGCAGGGCCACCATCAGAAATATAAAGCCAGGTTCAGTACCAGTTGGATATACTGGGCCCCTCTTCCCATAGACCTAGAGTCTCCACCTCCATAAGGCCTTGTTCCAAATTAGCCCCTCTAGAATCATGGCTAACCAAAGAGAAGATTTTGATGAAGCTGGTCTGGCTGTGAATCATCCCTGTGGCCCGTCTTCCAATGATCCTGTGCAAACAATGCACACTCTCTGAGCGGCAAATACAGGGTGGTCACGTTATGAAGGGCAGTTTTACATCCCACCAGATTTAGTGACACTCTAAAATGTTGGACAAACTCTACACTTTTCCAAGGGTCTTATACATTTTTTTTAAATTGTTATTTAAGGATTGTGCTGGTAATAAAAACACAAAGGGCTTCAGTAGGTTGCAGGACACAGGTGGAAGAGGGATTACATTTATTGAGCTAGTCCGTGGACTAGCAAAACGGTGGTGTCAAGCACGGATTGGCTACCTGTCCTCAATGTGCGCAAGGAAGAACTAGACGTACGGAAAACCGGGTATGAATAAGAACATTTTGTGCTCTGTGAGCAATGCGGCGGAGGCCTAGCAAGGATCACACAAGCCTTGCAGTAGTGTTCCGCACCCGTTGTGTATGTATTTCAATTGTATATGTAATGGTTCTAGTATTGGGAGTATGGATCTCCTACCCATTAAAAGGGGGGTGGCCAGCAGTTGAGTTGAAGGCTGTGATCAAGCTATTGGATTTTAATGAGCTCAGATTGTGGTTATCAAAGTGTTCATTTAATAGAGTTCTGGTCATGGGCATCCACGCCCACCCCCCCTAGAATCTGGACCTGCAGCAAGGGAAGGAGAAGTAGTAGGATGTTTAGCTTAGGTTAACTAGATATATAGATCATAAAAAACACTTGTCAGACAGGGAACTGCAGCATAAAAACTTGATTTAATTCTATACTCCCCCTGTCAGAATGGTGTGTGTCTGAGTGGACACACTGCACTGTCCTCTGATTCTACTACTTGAGCCCTATAGTTTCTGAATCCTTTTTTTATATTGTTATTTGCCAGGGTGGATGACATTATACTGGTTTAAATTATTATTCATTTTATTCTTTCCTCACTCACCACTAGGGTTGCCACCTGGCCGGTATAAAATTGGCATCAGTCCAATGTTAAGTCTATGGAGACAGTACTGAGGCCGGTATTTTTCTGAAGAAACGGTGGCAACCCTACTCACCACTATTGTCCGGGACAGTCCTAAATTTGGAGGCACTGTCCTGTGCACCCTCATTCTGGGACAATGTTGTGTCCCGGAATGAGCTGCATCTCGGGGCCCCTGCTGGCCACGGGTGTCACCCAGCGAGAGTGACACTTGTGGTGCTGGCATCCCTGCAGCGAATCGCGCTGCTCAACTTTTTTCTCTTTGCAGTCACATCCGCTGAATGCGGCTGCCAGGAAAAAAAAAACAGTTAAAAAAAAACATTGCGACCTCCGTGCAAGAGGGAAGACTGCATGGACGAGATGACCGGGACACAGAGCAGCCAGGAGGTGAGTACTGGGGAATGGGGGAGGAGGGTTTTAATATAATGAGCACAAGAACGCTGGCATATTAAATGGCAAAATAACACTGGCATATCATTGGGCAATTGGCTGTGCATATTAAATGGCATAATAACACCCCTCTCCTGAGCCAACAAAGGTAGACCATGGGGAGGAGGTATTGGGGATACTGGGGAGGATAATAGTTAATAACGCTAATAGTGTGAAATGCGTTGACCGTCAGAAGTTGGGTTCTGCCTCCTCACGATATCACTTTGGCTGTTATTGATTCTATGGATTTTTCTCACCAATTTCCTTCAATAAATAGCTGATTTCCACACGCCGTGAGTCCATTCCAGCTTTGATAAGAAATCCTGTGAACGCTCATGGTTGTGGCTCCTAATTAGGAATTAGATTTTAGCCTCATTTATACCTGAGGCAGGGACCTAACAACTTGGTCTTGAAAGCTTGAAAAAAAAAAAAGCCTCTCAGTTAGCCAATAAATGGTATCATGTCAACCCTACCTGTTTCATGTTATGTTAAAATCTTAATAAAAGAGCCATGGCATTTCTCCACTGTTAATAACGGTCTTGTGTCTTTATTAATGGTTGTAATGGGTAAGAATGGCTCCAGCTACAACTCTCATGCTTTTTCTTTTTATTTGTTTGCAATTCTGCCAACACAAGGAAGAGATGGATTCTATACTCTCATTGTAAATACCATTTTAGTGACCCTTTATGGCTCTGTCACATGCTTCACACATATTACTAACACCAGTGACTGTGAGAGTCGGGCTGCCAGTAGCTTTGTAACTGCACATTGTAATATTGTTGTCATGTTAATAAAGTTGTGTGTACTTGAAGGCGCTGTGTACCTCCTGGAAGAGACGGCTCGCTGACAGCATGGCGGGGACCCTGCGGGAGGAGCTGCAGCAATATCTGCAGGAGCTGGGCGTCCAGCCGGTGTGTGTGGAGCACCCTGAGGTGGGGTTGATCAGGAAGCCCCAGATATAACACGGGAGTGACTGCAGTTATTATTGGATATCTAGTGCAGACTGGAAAGTGACACCGGCTGAGCATTATGGGACATGTAGTCCAAAGCACCGGGAGTCAGTAGTCACTTTGCTTTATTTATTACATTACAGTCTTTGCACCATGTTCATAACATGGATTTTTGTCACATATTCTGCTTTAGTCACTGACACGTGGCAGAGATGGACCGGTGACTAAATACTCAGCACTGCTGTTAGGACTGAGCAGCAGAGAACCTCCAGCTATTTTGGATTGTAACTCCCAAGATGCTCGGGCTGGGGCTTTTGTTGCATTATTAGTATTCATTTGACATACAATTGCCTTGATTGGTTATTGTTAACAAATGGAGGCTTATTCAGCTTACCAAAGATTGGCTGAGCATGGTGGGAGTTGGGAAAATGTGCTTATCTATAGTCATCATTTTTTAACTACATTTTCTAGCACTTATTACAAATCCTATGAGAGGATTAATATTATGAGGAATTACTGTAATAACCCTGTGAAACGCACTGCAAAAGGTTAGTGAAATACTTTGCATGTAATATTAACCTGCTTTCATGGGGGGCATGGATCCTTTCATACTTATGGAAGAAGAAAATATCTGATTAGATTACCACTTGGGCAGTTGTCACATTACAGTTACAGAAATGATGTCTCATGTAAGGCTAGGATTGCCGGTAGGCCGGTAAAAAATTGGGATCTGGCCAATGTTAAATCTATGGAGACAGCACCAAGGCCAGTATTTTTCTGAAGAAAAGGTGGCAACCCTATGTCCAGCATTTAAATGGAGGTTTGTTTTTTGCAGGCTTTTAAACTTTTGTCCCTTTAAATGAGGCCTCTTACCCAGTTTGTTGTTTAAATAAGCCGTTTAAAAAAAAAATTATGAGTTTATCCAACCAAACTAATATGAATTCTTTCTGGCATTCTAATGTGGAAATGATGCAATCTGCCCCTTGTGCCCAAAGGAAATACAAATATTAGAAATAATTTACTCAGTTTTATTGAAAATTGATCATCCTCAGGTAAACAAAGTCTTTTAGGGCAATTGTCACCTATACCATGGCCTTTAATGAAATAAAGCCCTTCCCTGATTCCACACGTAACATCACAGTATCACAGCAAGCCTAAACCATCACCTTTACACAATCATTACATAAATGGAGACACAAAATGAGGTGGAATACAAATCAAACTATCCCACCTATAAGGAAAGTCTAGCCTCAAAATGCATGGCAATAGCATCTCATTACATACTTTACCTTTTTTTTTTTTTTTTTTTACTTACACCATTACATATGAAACAACTCTATTCTCCAATAACTTATGGAGACAAAAAATTATTTAGGTAGGCAATGTAATAGAGCAGCAGGAAATGCTAGCAGAATGCTTGGTTGCATAGGGAGAGGTATTAGCAGTAGAAGGAGGGAAGTGCTCATGCCATTGTACAGAGCACATCGAGAGACCTCACATGGAGTATTGTACGCAGTACTGGAGACCGTATCTCCAGAAGGATATTGATACTTTGGAGAGAATTCAGAGAAGGGCTACTAAACTGGTTCATGGGTTGAAGGATAAAACTTACCAGGAATGTTTAAAGCATCTTAACATGTATAGCTTGGAGGAAAAACGTAACAGGGGGGATATGATAGAAACATTTAAACACATAAAGGCAATAAACACAGTAAAGGAAGAGAGTATATTTAAAAGAAAAACTACCACAACTAGAGGACATAGTCTAAAATTAGAGGGGGCAACCATTTAAAAGTAATATCCGGAAGTATTACTTTACTGAGAGGGTAGTGGATGTATGGAATAGCCTTCCAGCGGATGTGGTAGTCAAGGATTTTAAGCATGTGTGGGATAGGCACAAGGCTTTCCTAGATATAAGATAGGGAACTGGGGACTAATAAAAGTATTGAGAAAATTGGCCAGACTAGATGGGCTGAATGGTTCTTATCTGCCGACACTTTCTATGTTTCTATGTTTCCATGTGTCTAAGCCTCACACAGCTTGTACTCCGGTAACAGGGAGGAGCTATGTTGAGTACAAGTTGCGTGAGGCTCAGGCTTGCTGTGATAGCTCGATCTCGTATGATGTCATATCACAGAACATAGAATGTGTCGGCAGATATGATCCATTCGACCCATCTAGTCTGCCCAATTTTCTGAACATGTTCATTAGTCCATAGCTTTATCTCATATCTAGGATGGCCTTATGCCCATTCCAAGCATGCTTAAACTCCTTCACTGTATTAACCGGAACCACTTCTGGAAGGCTGTTCGATTGTTATTACAGTTGTCACATTACCAGTGTTACATTTGGTTTGCAGGTGTTTACGGTGGAAGAGATGATGCCTCATGTCCAGCACTTGGAAGGAGCCCACAGCAAGAATCTCTTCTTAAAAGACAAGAAGAAGAAAGGCTTCTGGCTGGTGACAGTTTTACATGACAGACAAGTCAACCTTAATGACCTTGCCAAGAAACTGAACGTGGGTAATGGAAACCTCCGCTTTGCCGACAAAGCAGCCATGCTTGAGAAGCTGAAAGTGGGTCAAGGCTGCGCCACGCCACTTGCCTTATTCTGTGATAAAGGAGACGTGAAGTTTGTGCTGGACGCAGCATTTCTCGAAGGCGGTCACGAGAGACTTTATTTCCACCCAATGACTAATTCTGCCACTATGGGCCTGACCCCTGATGAATTCACTGCCTTTGTGAAAAAGACCGGACATGATCCTGTAATAATTAACTTTGATGTGTAAGGGTTTGCGGAAAGACTGAGAGAACACTAGGAAGATCCCTCCTGCTGTATACAACTAGACTATTCTTTACATGTGCATTTATCTCTATATTCCATTCATTAGAGATCCTTATAAATAGCAACCAAATTCCCATAGTTGGGAAAAAACGGGGGTTATTTTAAAAAGAAAAGAAATCTATAGGATATTGCTGATTTGTAATGCAGACATGTACTTTATATCTGTTCACCTTGTCCTACAGCCCCATGACAACATTACATTAATAAAGACTCAGACTAAACAACTTGTAAATACATCAAGAGCTGTCTGGGCTGCCATATTTTACTTCACAGTGATACTTCCTTCTTAATTCAAACTGCACATTGCCAAATATGCACAGGCAGATGTTTGGCCTTAGTAAAATACAGAGGTCATTTTTTCATTAAAACATTGTGTTTTATAGCACAATGCTTATTAAATGTACTTTAATGTTGTAAAGAGCAGCTGGTTTCCTGAGAACTGTCAAATCAATTAGTTTTGAGGGTTTTGCTATTGAGCAATATATAATGGAGGGTAAGTCTGCATGGTAAACTCCTTTTATGCATCTACAATAGTAATCATTATTCTCTGTGTTTTACATAATCACATCAGGTGTCTATTAAGATGTAGCATTTTACAGCTGTAGATTAGAATATACAATTTTGGATAGGGAGTCTTGACTAGATCTCCTCTACCATAGCTTTCACCTTTATATAGAAAGGATCTTGTCCCGACATGTCAAACTGGAGTCTTATAGTTTTAATTTCAGATTTAAGTTGTGACTTATGTAACAATGATAAAGCATTGTCTTTATTATTTATATATGCTAGCAAAATAATTTATTTACATCTCTAGTAGATTTGGCCTGGCAGAATACTGGAAAACAAAAGATTTGTTTAGTTATTACTGAGTAAACGTTATAAATATTTTTGAGATAATCTAAAGCAGCTAAAAGATAAACAGAGAAACGGTGTAAGGATATAAGAAAAGGAGGGGGATACGGAGTTGAAGGAAAAGGGTAATGAAAGAAGGGGTTATGGGAATACCCCTCGGTGAGTGCAAGGGATATCTGTTGCCACTGGCCTGTGTGGAATGATTAGACTTGTGGTTCAAAAACCAGTCCTCCTGTGTCCAGAGTAGTCCATGATTTAGGGATTACCTAAAAATGTGCTGAAAGTTCACTAATTATTATTATTATTTTTTTCTAAACACAATTGAGTAACCATTATATTCTGCACTGTTGGGTGGGCCGTGAGTATTGGTTTGGGAACCACCGGATTAGATCCTTGGTCAATTGCCCCCTTTCCCTCTCTCTTGACAATAAGACAAAAATGTAGCCTTAGTGGTTTTTATTTTTAAAGCAAGGCCAAACCGCTTTTTCCAGGAATGAGCAGGTAAAGTTAACTTCATCAGTATTTTTAGGTAATAAAAGAAGGCTGCACATGAAGATCTCTAATTTAAAAAAAACCCAATGTTTTTCTTCATGTACTCTCCCTTATGAATTAAATTTTAATGGTGGCTTTATTATAGCGCCTGATGTTTAGTCATGATGGTAGGGGCTCCTGATTCCTTGTTAAAGAAGTAGCTTGCCTAATGGACAGGAAGGTGTGACGTGTGACTGGAGCATTGTTAGTCAGGAATCTAGTAAAAACCCTGTAAATAAGAAACATCTTCAGTGTTGTCCACATAGCTGTGGTTGCTGTGGAGATAAAGAATGGAAGGCATACTTTACTGGTGCCAAATGTATGGATCCCTCTGTGCAGTCATGTTTAAACAATGAAGGCTTATAGATTGCTAGATGTTTGGCTGTCTGATAATGCTCAGTGACAGCTGCACAGTCCCATGTCAATCAATACTGCGGATTGCTGGCACAGTCCCATGTCAGTCAATACTGGGGATTTCTAGCACAGTCCCATGTCAGTCAATACTGGGGATTGCTGGCACAGTCCCATAGTCCCATGGCAGTCATTGCTGTAGATTGCTGGCATAGCCCCATGTCAGTCATTACTGTGGATTGCTGGCATAGCCCCATGTCAGTCATTGCTGTGGATTTCTGGCATAGTCCCATGTCAGTCATTGCTGTGGATTGCTGGCATAGTCCCATGTCAGTCATTGCTGTGGATTGCTGGCATAGACCCATGTCAGTCATTGCTGTGGATTGCTGGCATAGACCCATGTCAGTCATTGCTGTGGATTGCTGGTATAGACCCATGTCAGTCATTGCTGTGGATTGCTGGCATAGTCCCATGTCAGTCATTGCTGTGGATTGCTGGCACAGGATAAGGATTTTGGCAGATAGTATGCACTACATCTGCATTCAGTATTTTAGGGAGCCATTATTTTCTCACTACTACAAAAGAATCACAGCTACTGCAAGCATAGAAGGATAGAGTTAATATGTTTAAATTAGCTGATATTTCAATCACCTACATTGACTATGGTGCAGATTGATATATAAATCATATTATTTTAAGCCGCAAAACATTGGAGATGAGAATGATGAAAAATGATCTATACATTGAGGGTTATGTATAAAGATGGCGAACACGTACTTAGCGCTAAATAGGTAGCTATCGGCATGTGCGCCTATGTAAACAGCACAGACACATAAAGACACAGGAACTTAGAACTACTAACAAAAGGGGATTTATTCTGTGAAAATCGAAGCTGCAGCTCTGTGATGAGCTTTTTTCAAGTCTAGTGACGTGAATCACAGTCAAAAATATATAGGATAAATGTTTTGAGAGATCAGCATACAGTAATCGAACATATAAGTACATCTTAATAAAGAGATTAAAAACACTGCAAATGCAATACAAGGATCACGTGATGTTAAAGGTAGCACAGCTGTTCCAGCATATTTTCTTCCAAACTTCATGTAATGTACCAAACCCATTTATGAAAAGAAATTATATGTGAACAACAGGAAACAGATATAATGTCAAAAAACACGCATTATGTAAAAAATGACATGCTATATATATGTATATGTATACCGGGGCAGCTGCCCCTGACCAACTACTTTCAACTGGAACATTTCAGTCCTAGGGTATGAAGGAAATAAGAGAAATTATTTCAACATCAACTATTTAGGACAATTATATATACATGTTTTCTTATTCTATCTCACACAGGTATATTTGTAGAGGAAAGGTACCAAATTGAATTCTCTGTTGAGCCCATGTGGTGCCATACTATTTAATTCATATACCCACCAGGCTTCCTGTTTTTTAAGCTTGTTCACATTTCTTTTCATAAATGGGTTTGGTACAGTGCATGAAGTTTGGAAGAAAATATTTAACATCAAGAGGATCACATGATCCTTGTATTGCATTTGCAATGTTTTTAATCTCTTTATTAATATGTACTTATTTGTTCGATTATTGTATGCCGATTTCTCAAACACTTATATAGTTGTTGTGTTCCTTTTTAATGACACACTTTAGATTGTTGTGACTTGTATATATTTGTATTACATGTATCACTTGCAATGGGCAGTCTTGTAGACCCTGCCCCCTATGTGTTGACGACACTTACGTTTATCCCTTATATTTGAGATTATGATTCGTGTCACTAGACGTGAAAAAAGCTCATCACAGAGCTGAAATGTCGATTTTCACTGAATAAATTCCCTTTTGTACGGAGTGCTGAGTTCCTGTGTCTTTTTTATATGTAAAAAGCAGACTCCGGACAAATTTCGGGAGTCTACGCCACAGACGCACATCTGGGTTGTAACTGTGCTCAGTGCGCCGTCACAGACATTGTGAAAAGAATCAGACGCCTAATTATTGTTGGAGAACCTTTGCCAAACACTTGACGGAGCTCTCACTCTCGCACTGCAAAGTATACATAACAAATGGTGACTTTTGATAAAACTCATGGCACTTTGCAGTGCGAGATTTTTCATACATAACCCTCTTTCTGTTAGCAGGATTGCAAGGAAATGCCTAAACTGAGAAAAAATGATGTCCGCATGCCTGTGACATGTCCTGTTATGACATAAACTCGCGGCTTGATATGTAAATTGCACATGCCCCCTCGCGATGTAGTTTATTCATATCAAGACAGACGGTTATGTCAAAAACAAAAGAAACCACATACACATTTCAAACACTTTTCTTTTAAAGGACAACGATCAGCACAAAATAAGTTCTGTTTAAAGATATCAAGTGCAGGCATCTTAAATTGAAATGTTTTAATGAATACAAATTAAGCACCTCACAGAGTCCTCTCTACGTATATAGCTTTATCAGGGGATTGACATGATTAGAATCTTCTGATAAAGGAAGATCTGACTCAAGATGTTGGCCTCCTGTGCTATACATACAGAGAGGACCCAATTAGGTGCTTTATTTGTTATCTTTCATTATAGCATTTCTATTAAAAATGCCTACATTTGATGTAATGTAATTTAAATCATGACTTTTCTTCTAACGTAATGTATATAACATGTTTAATCCCCTTCTTTGCATTAACAATATAACCAATGTTTAGATGAAGGAATCCCTTTAAAGACCAATAAGGTTCTATGCCATCACTACAATCTGGGTTTTAATGTCTATAATTGGCACAGTAGCTGCCAAAAAAAAAAGTCCACACCAGCCTTTCAGTTCTGTGTGCAGCGTCTGGCCAGAAATAACAGATCTCTTACCTGCAACTTGGTCATAGGACTGAACTCAGTAATGGAAGTGGAGAGCAAGGGAATACATACATGAACATGTTCCCAATTAGTTCTGTACGGTGGCAGTGCTTATGATGGAACTCTTACCGGTATTTGTCTACTGCCACTGGCATGAGAACTTGGAACACAGGAAGGGGATTAATATCTTAACCTAGTACTTCCGTCACAGAGAGGAAACTATTAAAGCTGTGTTAGTTTAAACATTCTCAAATTAAGATGGCAGCATGGTACCTGTGCTGATCTCAGAGCTTGAGCATGTTAAAAAACAAAACAAACAAGCAACAGAATTGCTTGATAAACCATAAAAAAATAGCGATATTGGACTGGTTTGGGCATCTATATTTACATACATAAATATATCTATATATACATACATCAGCACATAACACAAAGAATAATCATCCACCTATGTATGAAAACAAAGAAAAGATGGAACATGGATTCTTCCTTGGACAGGATCATGCAGACGTAATTGTCTTGGTTTTTAGGTAGTAGCTTCTGAATTTCATGGGATTGATGTTGGGGACTACAATCGTCTTGATTGACTGCAGTGTGTGAGGCAAGTACTTGAAAACAAGAATTTATTTCAAATTTTCCAGTTTCATTTCTCATCCCAGAACTCTTTAGCTGTACAATGTTGCAGATCAATGTAGGAGCTGCTTGTGCTGTCAAATGTAAAAGTACTGGTCACATTAAATCTAGAAAACCTTTCTTCTATACATGTGTTAAGCTGAGTTCTCTTCATCTGCAGCTCATGTCTGCATCTGGGGTTTCATGCGAAGAGTTGTGGGTATGTCCACAATGACACTGAGCATGAATCAGGCAGGAATATAATATCTATTTACAAATATGATTTAGTTTCACACTAACTTATTGATTACGCCACTGAAAGATAAGTGAGAAGAAAATCCATCAACAAGAAATATCCAATCACTACACAAACATCTTACAAGCACTTTATACACTTTACTACAGGTCTAGGACAGGGGTATCAGACGGAGCCTCTTCAGCTGTTTTCTACTATGAGCAACGCAGTCTACTGACAGATGGATGCTTCAGTCTGAATGTTTGTAACTCCCCTTTTAAAAGCTCCGCGTAAATTGTTGGCGCCATATAAATAGTAATATGCTACATAATTTACTCAGGGTTGTCACCCTTTCTTCAGATAAATACCAGCCATGCTATTACCTCCATACACTTAAAATTGGTCTCAACCAAAAAAACATTGGCTTTGCTAGCCGGGCAGTGTTCATGGACATCAATAATGAACCTGGTGATTTGCATTTTTAATAATTTATCATCCCTTGTTTCCAAGCAGTTAGGGGATGGTATATGATTGACTTCCACACACCAATGCCTGAGAGCTCTGGACATCTTCCATCTGTTCATTTTGCACTGGATAAAACGTCATTATCTTTTGAAAGGTGTAGTTTGATTCAAATTCCTTTTTTAAATGATGATCTTGACAGATGTGGTCTTCATAACCTTAGACGTTGATTCAAGCTTATCAATGGGACTTCGTAAATACCTGAAGTTGAAGCAGCCAATGCAGATCTACAGCCAGCACCATTAAATATGCATTACAAGTGGGACTATCATATATCTGCTCCATTTGTATTTTGATGCACTGTCAGGCGGGTCTCTTATCAGAAAAAAAACTATTAGAGGAAAAGTGTATGTCAAAATGACTGCCTGTATAAAATACATTGTGTCCGTCCAGCAACCTTACAATCTTCATACTCGTTAGATCAGGAGTATAAGTTTTCTTAGAGAGGTCATCTTGTTTGTACAGCTTGTGGTAACCAGGACATTTAGCATTGTCTCATATAAAAAAAGCCTTGGAGTAATGCAGAAGTACTGGCATGGCGCACAGACAGCACTTTGTATTACACACTGGCCCACAAGTGTATAGTGCCAATATTTGGGCCTATTTCTGAATGCGCCTCTTTTATACTTTACTCTAGTATTTGATTCACTTTTATATCAGATCATTATAAGGAAAGTTATTTTACCTAGCATGGGGCTGGTGGATAGAAGGGAATGACAGGGGGCATGATAAAGTTCATGAAAGTCAGTGGGGGAGATTTCACTAAAATGGCACCGACAAGTGAACTTCAAAAATCAGCCATTGGTACCAGAGTTGGAAAAAACCTGCAAAAAGCCTGTCTTTCCAGCTCCAATGTGGATTTTTGCAGTTCACTTTTACTGACTAGGCCCCAACATAGCAAAAGATGTCATGGGATATCTGTGCTTCATTTATATAACTGATCTAAACAGTGTTATCTGGAAATGCAGTTACATTGGTGAAGAACACCACTGTTTACCTCAATGAATTAGTGATACAAATGAAAAAAAGAAAAGAAATTGTTTAATAACAGAAACATAATAGTGAAACATCTGATTTATCTTCAATGCAGTTTTATGTACATTGTCCTGCATGAAACAATAAGCATTCACATGAGAAAATAATAATAATAATAATACACTGTTTAAATTAGGATTCATTCTTGCCACTGAAACAATATCATACAATACATTTCAACACACGCCCAGGCTATTAAAAACACACTTACCTTTTAACCACGTCACCGCCAGATTGCTCTGCAATGCAGAACTGTCTGGCAGTAAACGGGTTAACCAGTTAAAAAAAAACATGGAATTCCAATCACATTAAACTCACATTGCTGTCCGCCATGACACCTAACACTCTGGATTTTGTGAGCATCAAATGGGTTTGCCAGACAGACAGACGTAAAGCCTCCCTTTTCCACTCGCTAATATTTTCAGTGCAGAAATTAACATGATCAGTCATTGTCAAGTTCAGTAAAATGTTCTTAAACTAAAAAGGGCTACAGAATAAAACACAGTTTGATCTTGTTATACAGTATATATACGAAGAGTCTTATTATAATGCTACAGAGGCAATGTGTGCCAAGATATGGCACTTTGCATGGCAGCCTCCAAAGAGGAGTAGAAAAACTAAATAAATAATAACGGTACCCAGCTATAGGTGGGCGCAAGGAAGCCATAAAAAGGTGCCAAATATCACAATGCACAAGAGCGTTTGTGGCTCGCACGCACAGTCGGACGCACGCCAGCTTGTGACTAAGTCCGTAAGCGCAGCAGTGAATGTTCTTGAAAATGCATCTTCATGCAATATATATGTGAACCACTTGAGGCTGTGATTAAGCCAGGAAGCTTGGATTTTGCACAAAAAAACAAAAACAAAAAAAACTTTATTTCTAAGAATAAAATATGAACCAATGAAGGATTTGGTTCATAAACTTAGGTTCATTCCCACAAGTGATTGCCGATCCTCAAGATATACTTTCCGTCCTGAACAGGACCATAGGATACTTTCCTCAGTGCAAAGGACAGGAAAGTCTGTAAAGCGTCTCTATGGTTTATTTTATTTGCATTTCACTCCAGCAGAATTCCTTGATTCAAGGAAGGAAAGGGTCAGCCATTTCCAGGACTACGGTGGAGCTTTGCAAATTAAGGTTCTTTGATAAGCACTCACAGGCCTGGATGTGCTGCTACTTCAGAAAGAAAAGCTTCTCAATGACAAACTGAAGGACACTTTTCTCTCTGTGTTTAGTCGAAAGCAGAAAAGAAAGAAGGGGATTAAAAAACAAGAAAAGAGTAATATAGGAGCACAGAGTTTAGTTACAAAATGGAAGCATGCAGAAGTGAAAGAGTTAAAAGGTGCTGTTCTATTTGCTCACCTAGCTTACTATTAAAAATATATATTATTTTTACTGTTCCTGTATAGTACAGAATACCTTAAAACAGTAAATGTATCTGTTTGTAGCGTCCAGGTAATTTAGTCTGTCTTGCCTCCTTTCCCGATTGCTGAGGAACATGGATGTACAGGGGTTTGGCAGAAATTCTCCAAGTGTTTTAAATTAGATTTATAGACGACTTGGCTCAATAAATAACATGGCAGATTAGTTTGCTTTGCAATACTAAAATATTTTTATTTATATGCAAGACATTATCTCCCAGACAGAATTGTCTTTACACATAATATTTAGATATTAGTCTATCATGTTTATTACAAATGTATTGTTATGGAAAACTGATTATTTATTTGGCAGCAACTAATTAGGAGATCTTCATTAAGGTAATTTGGCTTATAAACACATGCTTGAAACAGGTAAGTACAGAGTTTGTTCTAATATTTTCCATCTGTTCTATTTTTGTTGTTGTAAATGTCTTAAAGCTGTTTTTCTTCCCTTGTGAGAGTGCTGCCTTACTGGAATCTGTTGTGAATGAGGGACTTCTATCAAGGCTGCCACCTAGTGGACTGGAGATGGTCCATTGAATAAAGAAATTGAGAGCTCAGTTTTGTTTTGTTTTTTTTTCCACTAAGAATCTCTGAATTATTATTATAGAGCATACAGGACCTATAGGGAGTTGTCGCTATGGGATTTGTTGGGATAAACAGCTGTCAAGTTAGGGCCCTAGCAGCTCATCCTAGCTCTTTTCCTTCTTCTATTTTAGGGTCAGTGCTGAGCAGGGGCTGTTAGGCGTTTCGATTTTTGGTTCACAAGTGACAGGATTCTGATTGGCCAGCAGATATGTTGGGAAAAGTTCCGGGGTTCCTGGAGAGCTCTGGCAACAGGTCAGGACTGGCTAGGGGGTTAGTGTGCAAGGGGTTAAAGCTGGAACAAATTACTATATATGGAGTGGCTCAACAAAGGTTCAGTGCTCTAAATACTAAGGATCGCAGCAATTGGGAAGAGCTAGGCAAGTGCTAGCTGCACACACTCCTTTTTGTTCATTTTGTTTGGTGACTTTATTAGGAGGTTTAAGTGTCACTTCTGTGGGTAAAGGACGGTGGATAGGGTTCACACTTGAAAGGGTTAATCTGGCGGCTTGCTCTTAAGGATGGATTCCCTTATGAAGTAAGTGGTTATTGTGTTGTTTTATTGGTAAGAATGGATTGCAATCCTTAATAAAGGTCATGGCCATTCTCCAGTATAACTAATAAATGTGTGTCTTGTGTGTTTACTTATTTGGTAAAAGTGGGGGTTTAAGGCTGCATTATGCAAGTCTAATGTTCTCTCATACAGCAAATTGTCCAATCAGATTTGTTCCATTGGATGGTAAATGAGCTGTAACCTCCTTTAAATTCACCATGCCATATGGAGCCCATACATCAACTAAAATATGCAGAACAAGCCTTCCTTTATAAATGAACATAGAAAAATAACAGAAAAGAAATAAAAGCAAGCAAGCAAGCGATGCTCAGTTAATGCATTAGCCACGTGTCATGTCAAGTTATTAGCCCTTTGTAAATGAGGATTTGATCACCTCTTTTACAACACTGGCAAGAAACTCACCACTTGGTATATCACTTCACCTGGGTGACTAAATTAAGGGGTGTGTTGCTCTCTAGACCTGCTTTTTGATAGCCTGATTTCTTGTGTTGCCTCCACATCTGCAGGAGAAAAGCAGGTTTAGTTGTCATTGTACAGAAGCTTACACGTACAAGGCCCAAGATCCTTAACACATTGACCTTATTCTCAAGATAATTCAACATATTGGATAGACCAAGATCAGGCAACTGGGGGATTCAAGCAGTGATTTATTACAATATAGTAGTATCTGCACTGCCAAAATAACCGATTTAACCATGTAAACAAACAGTTAGTTAAGCAACATACATAGGGACAATACAGCCAATAAAACAATCCATTTAACTCTGTCAACCATCGGCTGCAGATAATCTTACTGTAAGTATTGAGAAAGTTACAATGTTCAGAATGTGATAACCTCACAACTAGCATAGCACATTTAGTTGGTTTTTGTCTTTTAAACTATTGTTATGTATGTAGCAGGGGTTAATATTTTGCAATTATAATGGCAGCAACCTTCTCTTCTTGGTTTTTTTGGAGGTGCCAACTCCATATTGAATATAAATGTTATCAGATTTCTATTATTGTGATTACAGTCAGTACGGCCAGAGAAGGCATTAATGCTGGCTAGCATTGCAATTGAATTGTTAGAGAATTAAGCAAGGAATCCAACAGTCATCAAGACTATTACATATTAAACAGAATGTGGCGACTTTAATGCATTATATTGCTTAGCAAGTGTAGCAGAATATGTAGCAAATAATGTGTAGCAAACTGAACATATCAAATGTTTTACATAACACAGATTGTTTAATATGCAGCCAAGCTGTTAATATGATGTTAGTATGATGTATGTGAGAGATATGCACAGCCCAATCCATGCAGTAATTTTCCATGCGGGGTACTGTATGACTATTTCCATTTTAAGGAGAGATTTAGCTAGAATAGCAACGTCAATTGTACAAGACATAACTTCCCTTTAGATTGGTAAATTATATATGGTTTAAATTCAAATTTCATTGCAAAAAACGAAAAATGAGAAACAAACCCAATCTGACTCCCTGGTTATCAGCTGTGAAATGACAAAAACAGCATTTTTTTTTTTTTTTTTACAAAACAGAACACGTTTTTAAATGTGTCTCTTAATTATGACATCAGCTTGTTGCTTGATATGCCAATTACCATTTTTTCAGTGGACAATATGTAATTTGTATATTAAGTGATGAGGTGATGTCATAAATAGAATAGTTTTCTCTACATTGACTGTACTAACAATGTTTAGGTGATTAAGTCGCTTTAAACTAAAAATAGCAGATGAATTTATGTGCAATGCAAACAATAATACATGGTATTCAATCATAACAGTGTAACCATTAGTGCAATGTGTACTTTTTGAGGAGTGTTTTATTTTTTTTTTTTTTTTTTAAGCTCTAGAATACCTCAGGTGATCAAACATACTATAAAAGATACATGCCTTTTTCCTACTTATATATACCTATCATAAAGGGAATCAGCACAATAAAGGAGGAGTATATATTTAAAAGAAGAAAAACTACTACAAGAAGAGGACATAGTCTTAAATTAGAGGGGCAAAGATATAAAAGTAATATCAGGAAGTATTACTTTACTGAGAGGGTATTGGATGTGTGGAATAGCCTTCAGTGAAGGAGTTTAAGTATGCATGGGAAAGGCACAAGGCTATCCTAGATATAAGATAAGGAAAGGACTAATAAAAGTATTTAGAAAATTGCACAGACTAGATGGGCCAAATGGTCTTTATCTGCCGACACATCCTTTGTTTCTAGGTTTCTATATGCAAACCAGCATGCGGGAATGCCAGAGCTTGGGAGGTCAGCGCATGCGTGGTAGCATTGTCACCCAAACTGGCAGCACTACGGTGCATGTCCAATTTCCAGTGTGCCACCGGAGAATGGTATTGGGACCACACAATTACGGTCCTCAATCCCACTTTGCTCTAACTCTGTCCTGAAAAGGGTGACATTTATAATGTAAATAACTTATTCAAATATGTTATGAGAAGAAAAGGGAGGTAGGAATAAGTCAAATGACATTAAAACATAACCAAAAATATATATCACTTATCTAAAGAATTTCATGGCAGAATAATGCATTCAATTAACACCCAGAAATTATTATTATGATTTAAATTAAGGGAGGGCACTATACAGCTAAAGGTCAACGGAGATCCAAATTTCTGAGGAGAGGCCAAAACAGGCATGTTTAGTGCTGGTCAGACTCACGTAGCACAAGCCAACATCGCCCACAATATTCTAGCAGGGGCGAATCTAATATGCTGTCCAACTTCTTTTTTTTTTTTTTACAAACCGAATGAAAAATAAAATACATGACGTCCAGTTTAACTTTTTATGACAAACAAAGTAGATGTTTGCAAGAATCAGCACTGCAGGTTAATGTGAGAACTGAATACAACAAATTAAAACAGGATTTGTACATTTATTCTTTAATCAGGATTTACAAAAGTGAATACACAAACACACTGTGATTTCTGATATATATATGTCCAGAATGCACTGCAGCATCATGCTACTGCACCAACATGCATTTACTGTAAGTGAGGAAATACTGCTGCTAACAGACCAGTGGTACTCAGCTATTGACATTCATGTAAACACTTTAGCAGGTCAGTTTTCATGCTTCTAGCAGAACTCAACACTGGATTTATGTTTTGGTTGTTGTATAGTGAGTCTGGATCATGATCAGTGTATTATATTTTTACCATCAAGCACTTAAGTAGTGGTCATATCCAGTTACCATCATCTCACAGCAGAGCACAATTAGTGCAAAAACTATAATAAAAAGCTTGTTCTAACCAAGGAAAAAACAAGCAATTAGCGGATATATTACTGCTCTGTGCGGCTTGTTACACTATCATACATTTTTAATGCAGAGATTAAGACTTCTGCAATTGCCATCATTATGATAACAATTTTTTTTATAGAATACCACCCCCCCTAAAAAAAACTAATATACATTAATTTGCATTCTTTTAAAAACCCAACACAAGAGGGCATTTGTAATGTTTGGTTTCTGAGCAGCATTCTCAGGTCAGCCCTGAGTGAACTTTAACCCCACCCTAAATAAAATCCAGGGTTGAGCACAAATGTCAAAGAGTCATGTTGAGTATCACTATGTCTGTGACATGGACACAAGTGTGTGCGTGTATGTGTGTGTGTGTGGAGTGTTTCATACGTTCAACATGCTTAACACAATGTGGATAGATGCATCATGCAGTGGATAGATGCATCATGCAGTGGTCAGCTTTCCCTAACACTCATCGAGATGGTCACTGACCATAGGATGATCACACACAACCATATTCATACCAAATGCCTTGGTTATCTTCAGACACTTCTAGTGAAGGCTCTGCACACTCCGTGTGCGAGCACAGAGGGGTAGAACATTCACAACTGCTTATTTCCGGACTCACAATGTTACTGTTTGACTTGAGATGCTCGGAGGTTGGCCATTGGCTTGGAGGTACTGGTCTGTCACAGGGGGGCCCACTGATACTACTTACCAAATCAGTGTTGAGTGAAAGATAAGGGTACGGCATACACGGTGAAGTGTAAGACACCATGTTAGTCCCTTCTGATGTGAATGCGTGAATGAATGTTGATGTAACAGCAGGGCAAAGTTGGCTGCTAGTACCTTTACTGAACTGAACTAAATCACACCCGGGTACGCCCTGCAGATCACCGCTACTTCTACACGTAATAGGAAGGGAATTGCCGGAAAAGGTGACAGTAACCTGGAAACTGGGAGACTGCTCAACTGCACAGTACTCACTCGATAACGACGGGGCATCCTCTGATGTAGGCGACGGATCAACTGATACAGGTGACCTATTGTCTTTGGATAAAAAATCATGAATGCTTGTTCTCCGAGTAGTCCCCTCGGCAGTGGAGATTACACTGCTGGCACGAGGTAGGGTTGCATACGGGTTTGAATCCTTTGTTTGCTTCTGTGTAGACCCGTTGCCTTGCGCTAGGGCAGAATTTCCGTCTATGTATTGCGTACTGGTTCCGGTTGGGAATGTGAATCGTGTGAGCTCTGGTTTTCGAGGGTTGGGCTGGACACACTGCTCTGGTTTTGCACTCTTTCTTTCACCTAGTGACGTGCCAGGAGACAGCTGTGTGGGAGATTGGAATCCTGCTGAATCTGCAGAGCCAGACAGGCTTCTCATAACTTCATCCAGAAGGTTTTCCTGGCTACCAGAACGGATCTGTATAGAAACACAATAGGCAGCAGGGGACAGGTGTTAAACTAGCTCTATTTGGAAACAGGCCAGCCCTGGGTCTGAAATATTACAAATGACATTCAATACTTACCCCCAATATTGTGAAGTGGGAGAAAATATTTAAAATACATTTTTATTGTGCTTGCTGTATTATGTTTATACAGATTTAAACTATTGGACTTTTTTTTTGCGTTATTTAGCATAGTCCTATCTATCTGGCTGCAGAATTAAGAGAACTGCAGTTGATTTAAATAGGGCCGATCCTGGGAGAATTGCACAGGGTAACACCACGTCCAGGCATAAGGGAGCGGAGGTGCAGTGCAGAACTGGTCCTAATATAAGGTGAGGCACTGGCTCATTTGTCTCTGTCACAAACTGGCTGCCCATGTGCTGCCTTCCCATCCCCCAGAGCCGGCGACTCAATGAGATATATAGAGATAGAGAGCAACAGACATGAGGGTATGGGGAGAGAGAGACATACACGGACATTCATGAGGGTAAGGGGAGAGAGAGAGACAGACATAAGGGTATGGGGAGAGGGTATGGGGGGAAAGACAGAGACCTGAAGCTATGGGGGAGACAGAAAGACATGTGGGTATGGGGAGAGCGAGAGACAGACACACATGTGGGTATGAGGAGAGGGAGAGAGACAGACAGACATGTGGGTATGAGGAGAGGGAGAGAGACAGACAGACATGTGGGTATGGGGGAGGGGGGGAGAAAGACAGACATGAGGGTATGGGGGGAGAGAGAGACAGACAGACATGTGGGTATGAGGAGAGAGAGACAGACATGTGGGTATGGGGAGAGAGAGAGAGACAGACATGTGGGTATGAGGAGAGAGAGACAGACATGTGGGTATGGGGAGAGAGAGACAGACAGACATGTGGGTATGGGGGGGAGAGACAGACATGAGGGTATGGGGGGAGAGAGAGACAGACAGACAGACATGAGGGTAGGGGGGAGAGAGAGACAGACATGAGGGTATGGGGGGGGGGGAGAGAGAGACAGACACGAGGGTATGGGGGTGGAGAGAGAGACAGACACGAGGGTATGGGGGGGGGGGAGAGACAGACATGAGGGTATAGGTGGAGAGAGAGAGAGACAGACATGAGGGTATGGGGGGAGAGAGAGAGACACATGTGGGTATGGGGGGGAGAGAGACACATGTGGGTATGGGGGGGAGAGAGAGAGACACATGTGGGTATGGGGGGGAGAGAGAGAGACATGTGGGTATGGGGGGGAGAGAGAGACATGTGGGTATGGGGGGGAGAGAGACAGACATGGGGGGAGAGAGACAGACAGACATGAAGGTATAAAGGGGGAGAGAGAGACAGACAGACATGAGGGTATGGGGAGAGAGAGACAGGCATGAGGGTATGGGGGGGGGGGGGAGAGACAGACATGAGGGCATGGGGGGGGGAGAGAGACAGACATGAGGGTATGGGGAGAGAGATGAGGGTATGGGGAGAGAGAAACAGAGATGAGGGTATGGGGAGAGAGAAACAGACATGAGGGCATGGGGGGGAGAGAGACATGAGGGTATGGGGGGAGAGACACAGACATGAGGTTATGGGGGGGGAGAGAGACATGAGGGTATGGGGGGAGAGAGACAGACATGAGGGCATGGGGGGGGAGAGAGGAGAGACAGACAGACAGACATGAGGGCATGGGGGGGGGGGAGAGAGGAGAGACAGACAGACAGACATGAGGGCATGGGGGGGGGGGAGAGAGAGAGACAGACATGAGGTTATGGGGAGAGAGAGAGAGACAGACATGAGGTTATGGGGGGGAGAGAGAGAGACAGACAGACATGAGGGTATGGGGGGAGAGACAGACATGAGGGTATGGGGGGGAGAGAGAGACATGAGGGTATGGGGAAGAGAGAGAGACATGAGGGTATGGGGAAGAGAGAGAGACATGAGGGTATGCGGAAGAGAGACAGACATGAGGGTATGGGGGGGGGAGAGAGACAGACATGAGGGTATGCGAGGGGGGAGAGAGACAGACATAAGGGTAGGGGGGGGGAGACATGAGGGTATGGGGGAGAGCGACATGAGGGTATGGGGGGGGGGGGGAGAGAGACATGAGGGTATGGGAAAAGAGAGACACATGAGTGACTGACATGGTGAGCATGGGGGAATTTTAAATATTGCTCCTTGTGTACTTTTTCACTGATGCTCAGCCAGGCTAATGTGATACATTGGCTGGTTCCAGATCAATTGCAGAAAATTACACTTTATTAAAGCATTACAGAGTATCTGATCACCTTACATGTTTCACACTTAATTATGCCGATGAAATCGCTTAACAGAAAATGTGTAAGAGATCACATAAGCTAACAACAGAAGTAACATTTTATGATAACTACACTTTTGAATGTTTTAATAAAACTCTATTTTCTATGACCTGGAGTGAGCTCCTGTTTTGGTATGTTTGTGCGACTGTAATATATGGAAATCCTCATACAGCGATGTTCCAAATAAAATGTTAACTACGGATGGTGAGTATGCTATAGACTAGGATCAGATGTGCCATGTAGTATAAAGCCTTCCATTCATCGTAGACCAACCTTACCTGACTTACAGTGAGCTTGTTGCTCTCTTCTAAAAACTGCTTGAGAGAGACCATCTCACTTCCTGGTGATCCAAGTCTCTTTTTGGATTGTGCAAGGCTTTCTTGTGTGTCACATGACTTGAGTCTCAGCATGGGGCTTGACACAGCACACTTCTTTAAGCGATGACCATAATATTGGACTGGGCTATTGCCACTTGACCACACTTCTTGATCAAGACGCTGAATAAAGTCCCCACTGTTGTGGCTTTGAGACCTACTCTGGTTAATCACTGCACCTGCCATGGGGTAAATAGTATCTGTAGTAAGACAAGCTGTTTAAAACATTACATCAAAACCCAACCTCACAGTGTCTTTAAACACCAGTTTTAAATTGTATTAGGATATATACCTACTCACATTGATAAGCAGCAGCAACCATAATTGTGGTTTAAAGGGACTGTGTCACCTAAACATTATTTTACTGTGGATGTAGAGAATAGAAAATGACTGACAATGATCTATACATGGTGTTAGCAAAACGGCAAGCAAATGCCTAAATTAGTAGAAAAATGTTTTAAATGTGTCTGTGGAGTCTCCTCATTATGACATCACCTGTGGCCTAATATGTGGTCATTGAAAACCAGTTCATTGGCATATTAGGCCTTAAGTGATGTCATAAGCAGGAGAGTCCACAGACACATTTAAAAAAAAATTCTCCTAATTTATGTATTTGCTTGAAGTTTTGCTATACAATATATAAATCATTATACATCATGTTTTATTCTGTACATTCACAGGAAAAACAGTTTTCAGGTGATACAGTCCCTTTAAGTTAAATCAGAGAACAGATGACCCAAGATTCCATTCAACATATAATAGACCTATACGGAGCTCAATCAAGTACCTGATTAGTGTTCTATTTAAAATGCCTCCACTTGATTCAATCTTTCAATTAAACCCTAAGTTTATATTTTTGCCTACAGTAGTCTTTTAAGACAGCTACATTTTCCGATGACAGTAGGTACTTTGAACTTGGTTAATCACATTGTTCATCTTACTAACATTGAAGCTACTGCTAGAAAAAAATCATTATGTCTGCAGCTCTCTGTTTGGTTGGCTGAGTTGTAATCCACTCCAGATTGGTTATGAAAAGGTTAATCATGAGGTGTAGAGAGGTATTTGGATAGTGGTGTCTGGCATTAAGTGCACTAGTTCTTGTGAAAGCCAGTTCCCAAGATGCTTATCCATAACAAACGGCCGACTGACCATCAAAAGAAACAGTGGTCTTCAACTACAGGAGTGCCAAAAGGTTAGTCTTTAATATATTTGGGAGAGAAACAAGGCTAAAGAGGAATAGATAAAGGCAATGATGTGCTCTACATATTTATTTGCGAGCTGCACCTTTCTGACAACACAACTAAAACAAATGATCAATAATACATTAAAGAGACTCAATAAACCAAAAATAGTTTTTACTCTGAATATAGAGAATAAAGACATGATTTAAAACACATTTTTCTCCTATTGCTAACAAGCTCATTTTCAATGTGTCTGTGGAGTCTCCTGTTTCTGACATGCCTGTGGCTTCATTTGCAAATAACACATTCCCACTACTAAAAATCAGTATCTGTATAATCTTTCTGAATACACATAAATAAATGCTTTTTGCAGTTTTGCACAGGAACGGTTACCGTACAGTTGAAAGGTTACCGTACATTTCATAAACTTTCCATTTTTATAAGTAATTTTTATAGATAAACCTTGTAGCAAATACTCAATTATAATCCTTTAGACCATCTGTTTCTGTCCAATCTGTTTCTTCTGATCTCATATGGATTAAATTGACAGATATGTAGACAGGCTAATGCTGGATTTAAGTGACAGACATTCTATTTACACTTTTTCTGGATGGATAATGTCTATCTTAATACAAGCTCAAACATGTATTTTGTTACTACTGATTGGGCACATGTGAGAAATATTAAGCAGATACAGAGCAAGAGAAATGTGTGGCATTTACCCAGAGGACCATTCACATAACATTAGATCAGTTGGATTGTTTCAACATTTTTACAACTCAGAATACCTTACAAGTAAATATATATAAACGTAACAGAAAAACAAAAATAATAATTTTTCGGCAAGACATATAAGGCCAGGCCGTCTCTGTGCGTCTAAAATTCCAAAATAGGGATGAGAAATGACTTCACAGGGGACTGGTTTTAAAGGAATAAAGAGCCAATCAGCATGAACATTCCTCACATGGCTTCTTTCAACCTCATCTCATGTAAGACTTCACTCAAATCTGCTCTCAGTCTCTACAACTCACTTTCAAAGAACATCCAGCCATCTCCTCTCAATCTTCAAAACATCCCTTATAAAATGACTTTAAAATAATTTTGAAATGAATTTGTAGTTTGTATAGTTGTGAGTGGATTTCCTTTTGTAGTTTGTATAGTTGTGAGTGGGTTTCCTTTTGTAGTTTGTATAGTTGTGAGTGGGTTTCCTTTTGTAGTTTGTATAGTTGTGAGTGGGTTTCCTTTTGTAGTTTGTATAGTTGTGAGTGGATTTCCTTTTGTAGTTTGTATAGTTGTGAGTGGATTTCCTTTTGTAGTTTGTATAGCTGTGAGTGGATTTCCTTTTGTAGTTTGTATAGCTGTGAGTGGATTTCCTTTTGTAGTTTGTATAGCTGTGAGTGGATTTCCTTTTGTAGTTTGTATAGCTGTGAGTGGATTTCCTTTTGTAGTTTGTATAGCTGTGAGTGGATTTCCTTTTGTAGTTTGTATAGCTGTGAGTGGATTTCCTTTTGTAGTTTGTATAGCTGTGAGTGGATTTCCTTATGTAGTTTGTATAGTTGTGAGTGGGTTTCCTTATGTAGTTTGTATAGTTGTGAGTGGATTTCCTTTTGTAGTTTGTATAGTTGTGAGTGGATTTGCTTATGTAGTATGTATCTACGTTGGTCATGTCAGTAGCATACTCTATTGTATACGCCATTTATTTGTGTCTAATATTTATTAATGCTGCACTGACAAGACAATTTGGATAATTTCCCCAGTCCGCTATTGGTGCCCATTTTTTTCCAATTCAGTTGTCAGTTCACCCCCACCGTTCACGGTTTAGTGACAAGACCCCAGTTTCTTTTCGGAGTTAGACCTTTAGCAATAGCAAGCCAGTGTCCTAAATCTGCATTTAACAGAAAATGATAAAACTATATGAAAATACGATGATAGCGAATATCTTCACTAATACTTTAGTTCTGGCTATTTAAATTTTTTTTGTTTAACAAGGTGAACATAGATGAATATGCAAAGAACAAAAAACAAACAAACATATAAAACAGTTTGTAATGGAAACACACGTGATGGTCCAGAAACAAGCAGGTTTGTATATCATTTGTAAGGAAAATCATAACACAAAATATAAATAAATAAAAAAGATCTATGGCATACCTGTCATTTCATGGACTGAAGCATTATTATTACTATTACTATAGGATGTCCTGCCACTATCAAGGCTGGCTGGTCTGTGAGCTAGATGAGAAATCAGGAGACAACATGGTAACATGATTTAGCATGTGGAACTGTACTTGTGATGAGAGAGAGATCACAGTCATGCACTATTTCTCAGGCTCTGCATGCTTATTGCAAAAGAGGAGCAAAGCCAAGGGGTTTCCATGAAGTCTAAGAGAGACTTTTGGAAGTGTTGGAACAGAAAGCTAAATCGAAAAGGATATGTAGATCTGTAATCATATTAAGTATGTTAATGTGAACCAAAACTGCTCTACATGCAGAAACAAGCTAGATTACAGGACAGAATGGGACTTCCGACACAAAAAGGAACAAGACACAGAAGAAAGAACAACAGACAGATCAGTGACCTCCTCTGCAATCTAAAACCATTTATCTGGAATTATCCATCAACAAACTTCTTGTTAAATGTTTTTAACTACAGAACTAGTAGAGATTCCAGCTACCCAGTCATACAGGAAACCAAAGAGGGAATAAACCTTCCAATCAAATAGAAGGCCATCTCTGCCTCAGAAACCCCATCGTGAAATGATTTGTTATTTCGAGGTCTCATTGAGTCCTCCAGGCTGTAATGTGGTGACGATGCTGCTCCTGCCAGCGCTGATTGGTGTACAGTGTCTGTGACACGGATTACACCTCCAGCAGGGAAGCAGGTGATCTCCTCTGCTATTGGCTGTGCCAATGACAGAGAGAGCCAGTCACAGGACTCACTCTCATTGCGGTCATGGAGAAATGCTCTGATAGGTGGAAGCCCCTTAATCTTTGCATTTGCAAATACTAGGTAGGGGTGAATACATTTTAAATGGAGGCCATCTGCCACTTTAAAAGACAGATATTGCATTTAGTCCTTCTTCAAGTACCACAGTTCTGATAGTATTGTAGTTATATAGCATGGTGCATTTCCTTTCCACACTTTTTCTGAAGCAAAATACAGATATAACTCTCTGGTTTTGACCTACTATAAACCAATGACATGGTTATTTTTTTATTTTAGGCATATCATGCCCCCTTCCACCAAAGAGGTGTATAATCAAAGCCTTCCAGGCTGCCATGTCACACACATTCTTATATACTTCGGCTATATTTCTAGATAGTCATTACGATACATTATCATTAAATATAGGCATATGCTTCTGTGTTGTGGTTTATCTCCATTATTATGACTGTAATACCCTGGTGATTGGGACCAAGATAAATGTAAAAGAAATGAATATGTGAAACAATTACCAAGGATATTTGGGAATAAATCAGACAGGTGATTGTTTGTAAATATACTGTTTCATGGACATTCAAGACATGCAGGAATTAGCCATTCATGCACAGACAGCAGCTATTAGTAAGAGGAACATAAAAAATATAAAAAAAAATCAGAAATCCAACAAAGCTCAGTTATATCAGTTATAATACAAGCTGTACATTTTAAGTTTTGCCATAGCAACAGAAAAAAAACACTAATTTTTTTATTTAGATATCACAAGATATAAAATTGAAGTAACAGTAATAACAATGGCAACTGTGCAGTATAAATTTCTATAAAGAAGCACAACTCTTATAGGAATCCATACATAGGATGCAATGGCATATATTCTAAAAGAATATGACACTATATGGAAAAGAGGATTTTAGTTCATATTTTTTAGCAATCAGTGGTAAGATCGACTGCACGAGGAGAGATCAGTGGAGATCTTACCTGTGGATGGCGTGATGGTATACGAATCATCGCTGACTCCTTGGACACTCACATCCTCATAGGAAGCCCCATCTGTGACACAGTAAGCACCACAGTGGCATCAGTCATTGCACCACTCTCAGCTCATTAAAACAAAGCTACTTTACTGTAGCTAAACACAGGCATGCAGCTGTTTGTGAACTACAATGCTCAGAATTTTTTTTTTAAATTATCACTATATATGATGCATACATTTCAACCAAAAAAAAACAACAACCCCAACATTGCTACAAAACAAATCCTAGATTTCTTCTAAAATTTATAGCAAGAGACCCAACATGAACATTTAAAGCCGCTTCACACATTTTACCATAGACTGTTAAGAAGTTAGTATTATGAAAGATGAGAACCATTAAATGTTGATCAAAACAATATCTGGTCAAGAGTTTATTTTCTTCACTGCATCATACTACAAAAAAAAACAAAACAAATAGTGCACAGAATGCATCAAGGTGATTCTATAAGGATAAAAACTAAAACAAACTTTTCTATTTGTATTAAAATTCACAGCCTATACCTTTACTTTTAGGTATCAGCTTGGGTCTGAAGCCCATGGACGGGTTGAGGGTTGAAAAGTTGATTGCTGTGGTGGAGAAGGCCATAGATCCCAAATCATTCCTCCTTTTCCCGGTAGCAATATCATCAGGACCCTCCAGATTCTCAGCACTACCTGTCCATTGTCCACCTGCCAGGACCATGGACTGGACCAGGTCATTCATGGCTGGGATGCAAATGAAAGCAAATGAATCAGCGTGATAGAATGCATCTTGCGTGGCCATCTTCCATATACAACAGCCATTCAAGCATTAGAAGCGTACAGCAGGTCACAAGGTCACTTAGATTACATGACATGCAGTCTGCCGACAATGATGAAATATGGGTGATTTAGGTCACGCATGGACTTGCACAACACATGTAGTCTTTGCACTCTATTTTTTTTGATTAAGATACTATTTTAAAGCCTGTTGTGAAGATCTGCCATGCTACTTCAGCAGCGGTGAGCAGCATAGCTTGCCAACAAGTTATGTCGCTTAAGAATGATCAAATGATATAGCATGGTGAAGCTGGCAGAAATAAAGATGCCAAACCTTCCGCTACCAAAAATAAAAGCGACAGTGACGCACATTTCTCTGCGCTGTACTCTAAGCACTCTTTGGTAACGGAGCGGTTTTCTTTAAATTAGCAATGAAAAGAGGGGGGGTCCATGGCCAGTGTAGGTTACTGCAAATGTACTGTGTGTTACACAACACCGAATAAAAACTTCTAAACAAAATCACAATAATAAAAATAAATACCACAGAGCTTCAAACAAAAACAAAAAAATCTGTTCCCCATTATGAACTATGCAGTGCCATGTGCAAAATATATAAAATAGACACACAGAAAAATAATTTTTGTCAGTTGCAAACTGTGTAGTTTTATTCAGACAAAACTCATTTACAGTTTTATATATATATATATATATATATATATATATATATATATATATATATATATATATATATATATATATATGTTTTCTAATTTTTTTTTCAATTTTCTTTTACCATTGCTAATAAATTTTGTACCATAATAGCCGGGGCTAAAAACCTCTGACTCTCCAGTTGTAATTTGACTTCATCTGCCATTATGTGTTTGAAGGACATTTTACTATAGATGCACACAGGATTGTGAAATGTGCTGTGTACCAGCCGCTGAGTATGCACACTCCCTCTTGGAGTTCATCCGGATACTGGTTAAGGAGTACCAAGTAGCAAGGATGACTGTCCTTGGTTATCATCCCACAATACCTGGAGAGTAACAAGTTGCCCACCCCAGCCGTGAAGCAAGGCCTAGTCTTTGAGACACAGTCTAGCGGGGAGCAGGACTTGCATAGAAGGAGAAACGGCACAGTCAGGGGAAGCTCAGTGAGAGATTAGTAATGGGTGTTGTTGCAGCTAGTTGAGAGGAGCCGAACTATTTTAAAATCTTACACACAGAGCGGCGGTAGAGAGCCTTCATTTTGTCCTTATCCTTCGGTCTGTTCCTCATAAAGGGTAGTCTTTTCAGTGCAACCACTTATGTCACAGCATGGGAAGAAAGAAAAAAAAAAAATTCAAAAAGAAAAGAAAAAAAAAACAGAAAAAAGGGAAATGGGAAAAAAAGGGAAAAGAACACATGGAAGAAGTTAAATGCTGAAAGAAAAGACAGAAATGAGTGTGTTTTCCGATTTTCAGCTAACATGCTATAGTATACACGACGGAGCGGTAACACTGAGATGGACATGGTGAATGGAGCAGGTTTCCCACAAAGAACACATAACGTACATTGAGAGATTTGTATTTTGTTCTCTTTGGAATATGATCGAATAGTAAATCTTTGTGCATGTCTTAGAAAATATGAGAGGGGTTTATTAAGTAGTGAATAAAAGTGAGCACCAACATAGCTCCATTGGGAACACTGGCTAATGTTTTGCAACTCTGTTTCCTAATCACCACTAGGTCCCCTCTGTTGACCCCCCTTTGACTAGCAGAGAGTAGATAGTCCCTGAATTGACCGGGCTGCCTGCTTCCCATGGAATCATAGCGGCTGCCAATTAGAGGATGAACTGTAATTTACAGTAGGGTTTATCTATAGAGCAAAATGTCAGGCGATCACCATGGAAACCAACAGCGTGGTGCTGCTGTTTAGTCCACATTTTCTCTATATATAACCCGCAATGTAACGGACAATAAAGTAGTGCTGGCAACTTGCATTTTATACTCCTTTGTTCCCTATTCCACTCTGGTGGCCATACTGTAGTCAAACTGTACAACATAATTAGGCTTTGTAGAAAGGTCATTTTTTGGGTAAAGGTCTAAAACGATCAAATAAATAGGAACATTTCACTAGTATTTATGGTGACTTGACTAGTTTTACAACCCCACAGTTAGGATTGCCAGGCAGCAGGTATTTTACCAAGCTGGTAAAAAATAGTGGCCGATGTTAAAGGACTACTAGACTCCTCCCCCCTCCACTTTGAATATAAAGAAATGTAGTGCCCCTAGCATGAGGATAACCTGGAATGTACCCATGTCTAAACCGCAGCTGCCACACTTCTATGAGAAGCAAGCAGCACGGTCAGGTTGGCGACTGTCTCTTTCTGCTAGTGCTCCCTACGTTCAAAAGGGATCAACAGAGGGGACTTTAGCTTCCTTCTGATCGGCTACGGACTCACTTCTGAGGCGGAGCTGAGCATAAACCTGTGCACAACTCTAAAGATACCTGTCAGATTTACTTTGGAGAAGGGGAACTCTATTTTCTTAACCCTGCTCCCTCTAAGAAAGCAATATTTAAAGGGACAGTATCACCTAAACATTGTTGTTATGGTGAATCTACAGCATGAAAAATGATCTATACATTGTATTATCAAGATTGTCTATGGAGTCTCCTGCTTATGACCTCACCTGTGGCACAGTATGCAAATGAACTGCTTTTCAGTGGGGAATGTGTAATTTAGGCATTTGTTTGCAGCTTTGATAATACAATGTATAGATCATTTTCGATTATGGCAATCCTACCCACAAGTGACGTTTATATAACCCTCTAACTTCCTTCTGCAAGGTACAGCACCTCATTGACAGCGGACTGATGCATTTATGTTCTTTATGAACTTGCAATATGGTAACAGTTCACATGTAGACACATATTGCATTAAATTGGGTGGAGTGATGAGGACGCAACGATTAAATGTTAACATATAAGGATGGTATACAATGAGCCAAAACAACATAGGAGACAATATAAACATGGGGGAGGAAAGGGGATTCCATGGGATCTTTAAAGTGGGTTAATCCATCATCCTCTAGTATGCTGTTAAACCCATTATCCTTAGCCAAACCTGGTTAACTGGCTGAGGATGACAGAAGCTGTAAATCAACATGAGCTCAATGATCCTTTGTTTCCTACTTGTTCTTGGAAGATGAGCTTCTGTTTTATTATCCGCTGGCTACTCCAGAGTACAGGCTCCTATTGTGAAACACCAATACAAAGGATATGGCTCTATTTTAGACTAGGCAAAGCATACTGACAGAAGCAAAGGGAGGATGACAATGTACAGAATATAACAGAGCGAGGCAGGGAAACCAATAGCCTTACTACTCTCATTCAATGAGCAATTTAACAAATCTTTTAAATGGGGAAATTATCTAGTTAAACCAAACCTTTTCTCCCCCCTGGCTATACTATTTAGTATAGAAAGGGGACCTAGAGAGAACAGCAGAGTACCAGAACCGCCCCCAGGCACAGCAGAGTACCAGAACCGACCCCAGGCACAGCAGAGTACCAGAAACGCCCCCAGGCACAGCAGAGTACCAGAACCGCCCCCACGCACAGCAGAGTACCAGAACCGCCCCCAGGCACAGCAGAGTACCAGAACCGCCCCCAGGCACAGCAGAGTACCAGAACCGCCCCCAGGCACAACAGAGTACCAGAACCGCCCCCAGGCACAGTAGAGTACCAGAACCGCCCCCAGGCACAGCAGAGTACCAGAACTGCCCCCAGGCACAGCAGAGTACCAGAACCGCCCCCAGGCACAGTAGAGTACCAGAACCGCCCCCAGGCACAGCAGAGTACCAGAACTGCCCCCAGGCACAGCAGAGTACCAGAACCGCCCCCAGGCACAGCAGAGTACCAGAACCGCCCCCAGGCACAGCAGAGTACCAGAACCGCCCCCAGGCACAGCAGAGTACCAGAACCGCCCCCAGGTACAGCAGAGTACCAGAACCGCCCCCAGGTACAGCAGAGTACCAGAACCGCCCCCAGGTACAGCAGAGTACCAGAACCGCCCCCAGGCACAGCAGAGTACCAGAACCGCCCCCAGGCACAGCAGAGTACCAGAACCGCCCCCAGGCACAGCAGAGTACCAGAACCGCTCCCAGGTACAGCAGAGTACCAGAACCGCCCCCAGGTACAGCAGAGTACCAGAACCGCCCCCAGGCACAGCAGAGTACCAGAACCGCTCCCAGGCACAGCAGAGTACCAGAACCGCCCCCAGGCACAGCAGAGTACCAGAACCGCCCCCAGGTACAGCAGAGTACCAGAACCGCCCCCAGGTACAGCAGAGTACCAGAACCGCTCCCAGGCACAGCAGAGTACCAGAACTCCCCCCAGGCACAGCAGAGTACGAGAACCGCTCCCAGGCACAGCAGAGTACCAGAACCACTCCCAGGTATAGCAGAGTACCAGAACCTCTCCCAGTTACAGAAGAGTACCAGAGCCTTTCCCAGGTACAGAAGAGTACCAGAGCCTCTCCCAGGTATAGCAGAGTACGAGAACCACTCCCAGGTACAGCAGAGTACCTGAACTTTTTGTTCCTCTTCATAATGCAAAGATTTAACATTCTAATTGGCCAAGAGGTAGGCAATACATTATGTTGCATAAAAATGGCTGGTCTATCCATATACTGTTTTCTTCCAAATCATGCCTGTAAATTAGTAGTGAAATTAGGGGTGCAAACTTCAGTAGGACATCTAGTTGTTTGCTTGTCTGGTGATTCTGATAACTTTTACAAATAGCATTTACAAATCACTTTAGTGTTATTATGCCAGAGATGAAAATCTCTCTTAGACATGTCACTTGTATATTGTTATTGTATAACATTACAAACACTGGGTTAAACAAATAACAAAATACCCCACCTCAAAGCATGTAGGCGGTTGGTTATTTAGCAATAAAAAAACACCTCAAAGCTGCTGCCTGTTAGTTATAGCCTTTCTCTCAACCGTCTTCCTTTGCGCGGGACTGTCTGGGTTTGAGGCTCTGTCCTGCTTTTCAGGGACAGTTTGATTGCAATCTCATTCTCCGATGTCTGGGACACCAAAGAGTGTATACTGCGCAGTAGCGCTGTCAGTGGTCCATTGGGCATGCACGGCAGCGCTAACACTCGACCTTCCAAGCTCTGCCACCCTGGGTCCTGTTTCGCCCGGGGGAAAAAGACAGGAGTTAGGATATAGAAGTTGGCCAATCCTAATTAATTTGGCCAAGCACCGCCTTTGGAAGGTTCAATATATATTACTGAGAAATGTTTCTTTTCAAAGGTTCTCTACAAGGTTTATCTACAGATAGGAAAATATCCATAGTCAATAACGGTTTCCAATATCAAAACCATCTGAACGATCATGCTGCAAAGCACATGCATTCTGTGAGGTCATGTTCTCATGAATTACACACATGAAGTTATCTTTCTATTTAATAGAAGCTACAGCTGGATAATTTATAAAAGAAGAGGAAGTGCACATCATTTGTATAACTGGACACACAGAGCGTCTGTTTCTATGTGGGAAGCTTTTCTTCTCATGTTATCAGATAAGGTTATTTTAGGCCAAGCATGTGCTGGATTTTTAACTCTTGCCTTCATTTCAGCTGGAGGCGGACTGATGACCATGTGAAAACAGCAGGAGAAGCGAAGCGGCTGCATTGACCAAGCGCACATAGCTTTGATGCATTAGCAGTTTATTGTTTCTCTAATACGGATATATATTTTTTTTAAATATACTGTTTCAGTGCTGGGGTACTGCCATGCAGACACATCTGGTACTATGATAGATAAGAGAATGTGTGCAAGGCATTCCTGTTTGGAAATATGTCATTCTTTCCATAAGTTTTTAATTTTAAGTCTGCTTGTACTTGTGTAACCTTTTGGCTCAGACTAAAAAGATTCTATGTAGAATTAGATATGACAGAGATGTATATACAAGGACATACACACGTTTTCGTAAAAATAAATAAAATAAAATCAAAAATGCTATAAAGCAGAGTACGTTTCATGAAAGACTATTGATGAATTAAAAAAAAACAACACATTATAAAAACATATAAATAGTCCCCGGAACAATTATTTATGCTGTTTAACAAGAAAGGAAAAATTAAATGCATTAATGAGCACATTTGCTTTTTTTCTTTGATAAACATCAAACAACAAATCCAACTATTATTTCATATTGTACAGCATAACAGTGTACTACCATAGATCAGTGGTGTAAAAACTGAAGCCCTCCAGCTGTTGATGGACTACATCTCCCATATTCCCCTACCAGCCTCCAATAGTGACAGAGAATTGTGGGAGATGTAGTCCATCAGCAACTGAAGGGTTGCAGTTTGATAACTGGGCCCTGGATCATGAAATCAGTGTTTCTCAAGCCAATTTGTCTATAACCACTAACAGGTAAGGGACTATTCTGCTTACAAATAGGCTAGAAAGTCAGCTGGCCAATTTATGAAGTCATCCTGACGTAATATATTTAAAACAGACATGTACTTATTTCCTTGGAGCTGCAAATGAGAAACCTACAAATGATGACAATATCTTTGGTCATCTCTGTAAAGAAATATAGCGTGATTTTATGAATAGATATCAGAATTATGCCTTACTTTATTATCTGGCATTAATTGATGGATATACCACATATATTAAATATATCAGGTCCCATTAAACATTATGATATCAGAATACGGAAAGTGTGCACAGATTCAGTTTACTTAACACTATCTAGGGCTCCGAAATAACTAGGCTGGCTCTTGAATTGATATGTTTGCCTTCTAAAGTCTCGAAATATTTGTCATGCCCTGACTTTATCATCCAGTTAATTTTCAGATAAACCATACCAGTCTTGCCATTGATATCAGGAAACTAAAATTTGGGTACACGAGCAGCAATTGAAATTCACATGTTTAAATTATGAATTCTTATTTAAGGCAGGTAAATCTACTGATGAACTACTGAAGTCCAATGATACTTTATTAGCAACTGGGAAATGCAGTATAATTAGAGAGATACAGGCTGCCTATGATTGACCTAAGCTAGTTTCTATATGTTTGTTGATTTACAATCTTCAAGAGAACCAAATCTAGTACTCACTGCTGCTTTTTTTGGCACCGAGTGAATGTCCATCCTCAAGAGAATTGGAGCCTATGGAAGAACTGTCCTGACTGTCCTGTAGAGGGAGCTGCAGAAACCCTTCACTGGACTCTGATCGACAAGGCGTGAGTGTAAGCGACCTCAGACGTTCTCGGTTGCCGTCTTTCTTAGACTTGATGAGTTTTCTCATTTTCAAAGTTATCCAGTTTCCTCTTCTTGAAGAGACATTTTTATTAACAACAAAACCTCAATCTTTCTAAACAATTGTGAACAGTTCAGCATTCCTGTATACAGTCACCCAGAATATCTTGTACAGTTCATACAGTCACTGAGATTTCCTAAAACACATTAAGACTTAAAGTAGGAATTATGAGTAATGGGCGAATTCAGTGCTGATAAATGTAACCGTGACCCATTGACTTCTTTCTGTTCTCTAACTATTGCTATTGATTAGAAGTTCCAATGACCAATGCTGCCCCTTACTTGGTGAAAACCCATCGACCAACTCTGGATCTCAGAGATTTCAGCACTAAGCAGCTGAGCATTTAAAAGGAACTTGCCGGTAACCCTGTTACCCACTTCAAAGTTCATAGCCTTTGCATGGTCCCTGTTGAAGTCAATGCATAGCTCTGGAAATATCTGAGGTTCTCTGCAAATGGTTAAGAGGTAGAATTGTAGGAACAGCACCCAAAATGTATGATGCCCTCATACAATCCAGAAAAAAAAGAGACACGGGTCAGCACCAATGTTATGGAGGTGAGTTTTATCCGAAAAAGGCAACGTTTAGACCAAAGTGGTCTTCGTCAAGCCATTGGTGCTTGGCCGTGTCTTTTTTTTCTGGCTAATGTTCTCGGAGGGTCACAAGATATAGCCATGCTAAACACCAGGTTTGTAACCAGACCCCTGCCAAAGTATGTTTATGATGTTCTGGTAATTACAATCACGGGTTCATACAATTCCGTTACCTTCTTGGAGGAGATGGTTCATAGAATTTATACTGATCCATAATCTTCTCTTCCAATTTTTCTTTTTGTCGTCTGAGCTCATTCAACTTATCACTACAACAGAAAAAAAATATTTTAAAACATAAAAATTTTGCCATCATAAATGAGAATAAAGCAAATTTATATGAATTTATATTATATGATAAGAAACAGCACTTGTATATGAAAAGGTTCTAAAAAGTCAATATACACTAATAAAAAGGAAAGTTAATATATTGCTTTTTGTGTATATATTTAATACATATTTATATAAGCACTGGAAGTGCTAACAAGTCTTGTGAAACATAAGAAAAATGTTTAATGGCCGACACAGAGACCTTCAATAAGGACCAACCAGGGACCCATAAAAGAAAGATGTACACTGCATAGTGCCCTGCTATTACAGCAGTATCTGCCTTGGTCAAAAACTTCCATGTGCATTACTGGTGCTTACATATACTGTCGCTGCTCTACATGGAAAAGATCTTTGCTCTCCATGTTTTGTTCGAGCAATGTTCTGTTTTGCAACATCAGAGTCTGAATCTGATCCAACAGATGGCGGTTTTCTTCTTCCAGGTTTCCCTTCAGCTGGCTTAGAAGCTGTGAAAATATGAAACAAGTCGCTGTGAATACACCCTGACATGCACACATCCCAAACATGGGATAATGTAGACATGAGAGAATTGACTGAACAGCCTGAATGCAGAACTATCGAAATCATTCGCAACAAATGAACCTACAAAAAAAAAAAATATTTACATATTTTTCCTTCTGGCCTTCACGAGCAAATTAAAAAAAAAAGAGGTTGTATAGGAGGTTGTTTAAAATGGAAAAATGTCGACAACCAAAGTGCATTAAAGCTTACATTTGGATGAATACAAAAATGCACTATATCACAGGTTCTGAATGAATAAATTATCTGTTATCTTTTATAATCCTAGCAGGGACAAATCTTTTGCAATTTGTATACATTTTTCTCATCTGTGCCTTGAAAGTAAAAAAAATGCATCATAAAACCTTTAAAGTGTCAGATCCACATGGCTTATTTTGTGTATATAGCAGATGTTTTCGATACATGTGAAAGGTTTTCCTGTAGTTTTTTTCTTTAAAAAAAAAAAAATTCACAATGGCCTCTAAATTCAGAGTCTTCAGTGAGGGAGAGTACACAGGAGGGAGAGTACACAGGAGGCAGGGAGTTCTCTACAGTAGTTTTCATGCTTAAAAAATGAAGTCATTAGTGATTATGCGTAGGATAGACACAACGCTATCCTAGCTTTAAGACCGGGAACGGGGGACTAATAAAAGTACTCAAAAAAAAAATTGGGCAGACTAGATGGACCGAATGGTTCTTATCTGCCGACACATTCTATGTTTCTATTATTATTGTGGAATTGGCCTCACTCTATTGTAATCAACTGTTTCAAGTGCTTGGAATGCAAAAGGAAGGTTTTTGGGAGGGCAGGATTGTTGCTAGAGCAACATCAATAACAATTATATTATAAAGGTAAATGTTTAGAGAAACAAATAAGTTAGTTATTTTTTCTTTATTCGTTACTAAATGAGAAAGTATTTTCCCCCCCAAGATACTGTGGGCTGAACTTCCCCGTTAAATTCTAGGGGAAAAAATAATGGCAGATTGTATACAATGAGTAATACGTATATCAGGAATAACCCAAAAATTTATTTATATACGATTTTTTTCCAGCAACTGTCAGTAATGGTGGATCTGTATGTCAATCCTTTTAATGCTGTTATACAACATTAAAAAAATAAATCCCACCTACTGCCCAAAAACAAAACATCCCGTGCCCGTCCTATTTATACAAACACTCCGAGGACTAGAAAACCTCAGAAAAAAACATTACTGCAACTACGGTTACAAGCGTTTATAATTTATTATATCTTAATACATCTCTAAAGAATATCTTCCATCACAACTTCAGTGTTTGTTCCAGTATTTCTATCTGGTCATGTGACATCCTGTTTGTATGCTTGGAAATGATGCTTCCTGGTTCATAGATAAATTCTAGTATAAAACATAGAACCTCACTCCTCCCATCAAACTCACCTCACACTGGTTATTCAGTTTAGTGGATGTGATGTCCAGCTGTTGATATTGCTCCTTCAGTTTGGAAAATTCAGCCTCTAATCTGGTCTGCTCCAGTTTACCATTATTTAGCAAACTTTTGACATTTTTATGGTCACTGTGGAGACTTTCGTTCTCCCGCAAGAGTTGCCTGTATGTATGATTAAGTCTGGAAGAGTCGTGAGAAATAAATTGGTTCAGTGTCCAATTCAAACAAAGGATAAACATGTAAAAAAACTGATAATGACAGACATATTTGCAAAGTGAGGATAGTTTGATAAATGATAGCCTGTTAACTGTTCTTAAACACAATATAAATACAAAAGAAAACTAACATAAGCCTGGGAGTGCCCCCCCCCCCTTCTCAACACTATTCAGCACAGGGCTTGATATACTTTATCCCCATTGCGTTGAATTTTTTTTTTTTTCAGTAGTGATGTGGATATATTTGGTATTGACTATTTTATTTATTCACTTTGACATTTGTATTAATAAATATAAAAGAAATGAAATAATATTGTTGTAGCCATGTTGTTCCCAAAGCAAGTACATGATTTCAGACATATGCAGCCTCTCTATAATCTCTATAAACAAACTAAAAAAAAAAAATGCTATGACATCACCCAATAAATATATAACATAACTTATAATTTTATTTGAACTGAATTTTTCACTTGGAAAGAATTGCAACCTGGCTTCTGACCATGAACGCCAGCTCACTTGGGAACCGTTAATCTGATAGTCCTGCTGGGATAAATGAAAGGCCTAGATCTTTTGCACAAGGCTAAATTAGGGGGGCACACATTTTCTTTCAAAAGCTTTAGCTTGTTCTTCAAATGCAGTATGAAATCACAGCAGGCATTACGCTCGGTTTAATTAAAATGATATGTAGTTCTGTGTACAGGGGGAAGAATACTCCTGTGGAGAATCCCTTTGTCTTGACCAAGTTCAAGATAAAAACACAGACAAAATAGGTGGAAGATTCAAGGATTATTATAACTATATATATAAACTTGAACATGATGGTACAGATACAGATATTTTAAAGACCTTAAATGCCAGACTATATCAGTGGAACAAAGAAACCATCTAAATGTCCCAATAGACGCAAAGGACCTGTTATGTGCTATTGATAACTTAGTGATGTATAAGACGCCAGGTCCGGATGGTTTTGGGAATTTCTTTTACAAAGCCTTATCAACTTCCCTAATAAAACATCTGACGATAGTATTCAATGACATAGTAACTAAAGGGAGCTGTCCGGGGGAGATGCTACAGGCCAATATCCTCCCCATTTTAAAAAAAGGAAAGACGTCCACCGATGTAACAAGCTACAAGCCTATCTCCCTGGTAAATGTGGACACCAAGTTGTTTTCAGCAATTTTGGCCGCTAGACTCCGAGACTTCCGAATATAATACACAGAGATCAGATAGGCTTTGTACCAGGGAGAGACTCATCTAATAACACAAGAAGACTAATAGACACTCTGGACGCCGTAGGTAGAGGCGGAACCCCCTTCATGGCCCTGTCATTAGACGCCGAAAAGGCCTTTGACAGGGTCAGATGGGTGTACATGAAGCAGTCATTGATGGCCTTCGGTGTGGGGGGATGGATGCTGAGAGCTGTGATGTCTTTGTATGAGGGGCCCTCAGCTAGGATAGTAGGGGAAAATTTCTGTTCAGATTTTTTTTCTTTGGGCAACGGCACCCGCCATGGTTGTCCCCTGTCCCCGCTCCTTTATATTATAGCAGCTGAACCCTTTGCCATTAAAGTTAGAGAGAACAAACAAATTAGGGAATTCCGCACCGGAGAAGAGGAATTAAAAATCTCCCTATATGCCGATGACACTCTTATAACAATAATCTCCCCAAAAGAGTTGATTAAATATCTAATGGAGGAAATAGACAGCTATAGTAAAGTCTACAACTATCGACTGAATGTTTCTAAAACAACGGTGATTTTTAAAAATATCCCTAGAGAAACAACTGACTCTATTCAGAGGAAATATAATTTCTTGAGAGATAAAAAAAATGAATTTGAATATTTGGGAATTAAGATCCCGGCAAACATCAATAAAATAGTAGAGATCAATTTTATGGCAATGTTGAGACAAGTGAATAAGAAGCTGAAGGAGTGGGGTCAGGTGGAGTTCTCCTGGTGGGAAAGAATCAATATACTTAAGAGCTATGGATGATTCCACTTAGTATACATAAGCATAATAAAATAAAAAAAAGATAAAAACACAGCCTTCACTTTACCACCGATAAGAGAGATTATCACAGTGCAACACAAAATAATAATTCTGAGCAGAACTATATTCTCTTACCTTTAGGAAACAAATATTGATAGTCTCATCCACTAGTTGGAATTTTAACATTGTCTGGATTACATTCTCTGGAACATTACTAGTGGAATGTTTTAATGATATTTACTTCCAATTCTTCATTTTTACTCTATTTGCAAGAAACCTATATAAATTTAAAAAAGGTGTAATAAAAGTGTGGGTTTCACTTGGTCCCTGATCAAATCCTAATCAGACATCTAGATTTATCATGATCACATTAACCTGCAGGCTTCTAACATACTGTCAGCTGCTTATCTCCCCTGTACACATCTTCAGTGATTTCAGACGAGGAGTTAAAGCCAGTGACAGAAATTCTATAGCCGGGATTGACAACCTGCTTCTCTGGCTGGCTGATGTGTTATCATAAAATCACTAGTCCATCAACATCTGTAATGCCTCTCCCTGGAAAGTATGGTGAGTTTCAAAAAACGCCAACTACACTAAATGGGAGTTGAGGGGAGATGAACATTTCAACTTACCAATTTAGTTGTGCAATGAAAAATCGGGTGAGTTTTCCCCCCTGCACAATGTATAGTTCAGTTGGTTAGATGAAATGTTCATCTCACCTTTTAGTGAATATCCCCATAATAGTTACCTAACACTGACTGCATACACGTTCCCATACTGAACTGAATAGATGCTACAGGGAGCTGCTGAATGGGAGTCTCTAGGCAGTAGCATAGGGTACCAGATGTCCCTGGATCAAGACCATTTTTCCCCAGCCATGTCGTTGCACATGCTCTTCAGGACTTGAAAATTAGACACTTCACAGTGTATTCTTCCTGGTAAAACACTTTATTTTCTTTGTGTTTGTGGAGTAATTTATTTATACAGTGGATATGTAATTTGTGGAAAAAGTGTTCCTAAAATTATGTTTCTACACCAAAATAAATACTTTCACCATATTTAGCAGGATATTTAAAACAATAATTACAATACTACCTTCCCGAAGACTAACCTATGGCTCCATTGCCTATGAGAGATTTCTCATTGGCTTAGGGAGGAGTCCATAGTTGCCAGCGGTCTAGGACTTGCAGGATAGTCCCACTTGTTGGGGTCTGTCGCATCAAATGTGGGGCTGTGACAGCATTATCGCTGCCTATGTGCAGTCCACATTCAGCATAGCGTTTAAATTATGTATGTCTGCAGGACATACATATTCTAAATGCAAGCAAACTCACATAGTCATGCTAGATCACATGATGCCATGCATTGTCACATAACCCTGCCAAATTCTGGCTCCACCCTCTCACTTTGCCAGGACCATGTCCCATGAAGTTGGCCGTTTTGGGAGCCAATGAAATAAACATAAGCGAGTCGGTTTCTAGGTCATGGAATAAACTGAAAAAATAAACAAGACTGTTTCATGGTACGGAGGTAAATCAATCAAAATATCTCAAAAGCAACTTCGCAAGGAGAGATACTTAACCTTTTCACATTCAAATGTATATGACCTTTTTTTTTAATCAAAGTGCTAACATTCTAAACAAACAAAAAATAACAACATCCTCTCTAAATATAGGGAATATCCTTACCGCTCATGTTCCTCTGTAAGTCTCTGATAGTCTGAGGATAACATTTCACGCTGTTTATTTTCCTGCAACATTTTCCCCTGCTCCAGTTTAAGAGCTTTTTCCAGCTCCTCCAATTGTCCTTTTTGTTTGAGCAACTGGTTATATCTAAAGAAGGGAAACAAAATGAGAACAACCAACCATCAGGTTAAATCATTCTAATTAACCAGGAACTGTTTACTTGTTCAGGGATTATAAGTTTTTTTCATAGAACAGATTTTTTTAACTGAAGCATTCGTAATTCTCTGTTCTCAGGCCAGACGTAGAATTGAATAATAGAGGTCTTGTTCTATAGAGTATCCTCATTCCCAACTAACTGGTAATATTGCTGTTCTTGGCTCACACACAGTGTCCAATGCTGGAAATGAAATTACAGTACTCAAAGCACTCAATTTTCTTTAGTTACAGTGATTTATATATACACACACACACACACACACGTCTTGAAGATGATTGCAATGCTGAGGTTATGAACTCCGAAGGACACTGGGTGATTGTACATTAAAGACTGGCCTTGTATATATTTGTTATGCAGAGTCTCTTATTTAGATAAATAATGGAAATTCTTACAAACTGGGCTGGGAGAAAAGACTGCAACATAAAAAAATAAAATGTGTAGAGTTCAAGTGACCCAAATAATGCCATCCATTTTCTTTCTTTGAAATAAGAGTTTTTTTTCAAGTTATTTGAAGCAAAAGTTAAAAATCCTGTGCCCCTGGTCTGGAGTAAACCCAAGGTGCGTCTTTACAGAAACACATACGTTTGGTCTCAGCATTGTCAATGCATGCTCAGATAATCAGGTGGTGGACTGCTGCTCATGTCCGACAGGGTCTAATTGCACCCAACTGTCTCGCTCTGAATGTGAAAATAAGAGTCTTTCTGCAGTAACAATCAATAGGTGGGACCTGGTAAAAAAATAAAGTTTAGTGCTTCATTACAATCACCTTCCAAAAAAGTCCTACCCTTCAATTTAAAGGGGGATTGATCCCTAAAAATTACAAGGTTTGCCATATGAAAAGGGTTTCCCTAATAAAATTATTAATGGAAACAAAAAAAAAGTATTCTTTTTGGATAACAAGTTAACACAAATTTGAAAAAAGAAAATTTGGTTAGAGCATTTGGTACATAACAGGTTTCCCTAATACTTCATAGACACCGAGAAAGGTTATTTTGGGGGGAGAACCCTTGGGCAGTGGAACAAAAATTCCCCAATTATGGAAGTATGTTTATTTTGTGCTCTACAGGGAGTGCAGAATTATTAGGCAAGTTGTATTTTTGAGGATTAATTTTATTATTGAACAACAACCATGTTCTCAATGAACCCAAAAAACTCATTAATATCAAAGCTGAATATTTTTGGAAGTAGTTTTTAGTTTGTTTTTAGTTTGAGCTATTTTAGGGGGATATCTGTGTGTGCAGGTGACTATTACTGTGCATAATTATTAGGCAACTTAACAAAAAACAAATATATACCCATTTCAATTATTTATTTTTACCAGTGAAACCAATATAACATCTCAACATTCACAAATATACATTTCTGACATTCAAAAACAAAACAAAAACAAATCAGTGACCAATATAGCCAACCTTTCTTTGCAAGGACACTCAAAAGCCTGCCATCCATGGATTCTGTCAGTGTTTTGATCTGTTCACCATCAACATTGTGTGCAGCAGCAACCACAGCCTCCCAGACACTGTTCAGAGAGGTGTACTGTTTTCCCTCCTTGTACATCTCACATTTGATTATGGACCACAGGTTCTCAATGGGGTTCAGATCAGGTGAACAAGGAGGCCATGTCATTAGATTTTCTTCTTTTATACCCTTTCTTGCCAGCCACGCTGTGGAGTACTTGGACGCGTGGGATGGAGCGTTGTCCTGCATGAAAATCATGTTTTTCTTGAAGGATGCAGACTTCTTCCTGTACCACTGCCTGAAGAAGGTGTCTTCCAGGAACTGGCAGTAGGACTGGGAGTTGAGCTTGACTCCATCCTCAACCCGAAAAGGCCCCACAAGCTCATCTTTGATGATACCAGCCCAAACCAGTACTCCACCTCCACCTTGCTGGCGTCCGAGTCAGACTGGAGCTCTCTGCCCTTTACCAATCCAGCCACGGGCCCATCCATCTGGCTCATCAAGACTCACTCTCATTTCATCAATCCATAAAACCTTAGAAAAATCAGTCTTGAGATATTTCTTGGCCCAGTCTTGACGTTTCAGCTTGTGTGTCTTGTTCAGTGGTGGTCGTCTTTCAGCCTTTCTTACCTTGGCCATGTCCCTGAGTATTGCACACCTTGTGCTTTTGGGCACTCCAGTGATGTTGCAGCTCTGAAATATGGCCAAACTGGTGGCAAGTGGCATGGTGGCAGCTGCACGCTTGACTTTTCTCAGTTCATGGGCAGTTATTTTGCGCCTTGGTTTTTCCACACGCTTCTTGCGACCCTGTTGACTATTTTGAATGAAACGCTTGATTGTTCGATGATCACGCTTCAGAAGCTTTGCAATTTTAAGAGTGCTGCATCCCTCTGCAAGATATCTCACTATTTTTGACTTTTCTGAGCCTGTCAAGTCCTTCTTTTGACCCATTTTGCCAAAGGAAAGGAAGTTGCCTAATAATTATGCACACCTGATATAGGGTGTTGATGTGATTAGACCACACCCCTTCTCATTACAGAGATGCACATCACCTAATAGGATGATGTGGTCAAAATACTCATTTGCCTAATAATTCTGCACTCCCTGTATTTATTTTATACTTCCCCTCTTACCTGTAAATATTCAGAACGTCCTGTGCCCCTTTCTTATACTAGAGTGCAGACATCATCTGACTCACTGCTCCCTCCTACAACAATTTCATACTTCCTAGTTGTTTACATGAGTATGTATATTAGCATTCAGTCCTACTTTGCCAGCATTAAACATTTGCATTTTCATTCACAATCCGGAACTTAAATACTTTCTTCCCTCTCATCTTACATAACGGACACACAGACACACCACTAGGAGCAGTTATATTGGGATGCACCTTACTGTGATCATTTAATTGATGAGAATTGGGAGAATCACTGAGGTCTGCCATTTATAGAGGAAGTATTTTTCCTTTCTTTTGTATATATTGTGGTTGTATCTGATTGCACACCTTTAGGAGTGACCAATGGTCACCAGACTTTCTCCCAAGTTTGTTTTTATGACAAAAAAAAATAAAGACTATGGGAGATCTACGGGATATCTTTCAAATTGTACTGCAGAAGTGCCATTCAAAAATGATATAAAAAAGGTAGTAATATATACATACATACATTTCAGCCACCTCCTCTACATGGATGACATCAAGCAGTATGCAGAGCATGAACGAAACAATGACTTGCTGAACCACCTGACACGTAGCAGGCATACAGAGCAGCTACAGGTCTCTTGGAATCCCGCAATCCCATGGCAACATTCAAGTACCACCAAAGGATAAGACAGATCCTGAAGAGCCAGAGCCAACTCAACGGAAGGAACAAAATCCATGCCATTAACACATATACCCTGCAAGTTATCAGGTAACCTGCTGGTATCGTGAACTAGCCAAAGGAAGACCTAGAAAATACCAATGTCAAGACTCAAAAGTTCCTCATAATGGACAGGTGTTTCCACCCAAAGTCCAAAACAGAGAGTGCAAAGAAAGCGGCCGGGTGTGCGGAGTGTCAGAGCCACAATCTCTGTCCAGAAGAGTGCAGCTAAGATACTCCGCAGAATTCGTTATCTCCCAGGCCTTTGGTAGAGGACCAGAGGTTGAGGAAGAAACATACCACCCATAGGTGGGTGAGAAAAAAAAATCTCTATATATTTGGGTTTGCTCCTTTTTAACTCAAATAATTATAAAGAAAAAAAATAAAGAATAAATGAAACCTTATAACACCTGCGTGACGCATGGTGCTCGTGTCCCAGATGCACGAAAACGCCACCTTTTGTCCCTGGCCACCGACCAGTAGCCAGGACCACAATGGCAGAGACCCGATCTTAATAGACCCTGTGGGTCCCTTTAAAAACAAAATCGCGAGACCTCCCGACATCACGTGTGATGCCACAGAGGCGTGCCAGAACCCGAAAATGCAGGGTTCGGGCATACTCAAAGTGGCCTCATCTGACAGGTGGGATCCCTTTGCAAGTACCGACAGAAGGAACCGAGCACAGCTCATCGTGGGGAGCCATGATGAACTGTTAAACGCTGGACGTTAAATGCCGTCCTAGCATCTTTTGGGACCAATAAAATTAGGATGGCATAGAATGTCCTAGCGTCACGAAGGGGGTTAAATGATACTAATTTGAGAACTCCAGTTATGCACAGGCCGGTGTGTGTGTGTACAATAGACAGACAACAGAATCACTATTAATATCCATAAACAGATACCTGTCCTCTAGGTCCTTGTGCTCCACTTCTAGATTTTTATGTGCAGATTTCAGGGTACCATGCTTAGTGATGAGGGATTCATACTCTGCAGCTTGACTCTCATGAACCTGTGCCAGTTTCTCGTGGTCTTTAACCAACAAATCATACATGGATTTCAGCTCCTCTCGTTCTTTCATCAGGGCCTCATTTTCATTTTCTAAGCTAGACTGCTGGATAAGGAGTTGGGAGTTTTGGTTCATAAGTGATGTACTTTGCGAATTAAGGGTAGAATTCTCAACCTGCAACGACAAGATTTCCAAAGATGATTAAGACAAAGAGAAGAACATCAGAGTATCTTCAATCAGGAATGAAGACAGAAAATGAAAATAAAAAAAAAAACTAATGTTTAAAACCAACAACACTTCTCAACAAGTCTTATTCAGATAGAAGTCCTCCTCTATCTGATTAAAAGGGCTTTTGAAAGCTGCCCCTTAGGAGCACAGCTCAAAAGCAATTGTATTTCTTCTGGAATGGCCATGCTGTGGTCTCATGAGCTCCACCACAACACAGCACTGAATGCTGTGCGGCATCTGAGTCCAACTCATTCTGCTGCCACAGAGTCTGCTCTGTTAAATGGCAGCCCCCTTAGTGTTTGCTTGTGTGAAGACTTGGGAACAATGTATTTTGAATGGTGTAAAACAAGTGCCTCTTTCACAAGGCAGAAACATTTATTTGCTTTTAGTCTCTTTTTAAAAAGGTCTATGCATATATGTATTCATTATTATTTTAAGCATAGTACTATAATAGTAACACCAAGGTATTTTACCAGAGAGGGAACATAAATATTCCCGTTATCATTAACCAACTTAATGGCGCTCATTGTATTGACATCAAATGGATGAAAGACTGAATTCATGTTGCCAGGAATCCAACCTGCAAGGTTTCCAGATGTATTACCTGAAGTTTTGCATTCTGAGTCTGTAGAGTGGTACTTTGCTCTTGTAAGGAAACGGTTTGTTTCTGAAGGGATAGAATCTGTGCTTGTAAATTGTCGTTTTGGTTTTCCAGTTGTTTCAGTTGTGTTTTTAGTGCTTGCTTCTCTGCCTGCAAAGTAGCATTCTGTACAGAATGCGTGGAGAAACGACATATTAGTACTTCTCTGAGAAACCAGAACAGCTAACATACACTGTCAGACAAAGACGGAACCAGAACAGCGAACACATATGGTTTGCTAAAATAGCATCCCATGTGAGATAATACAGTATGGGGAGTTAGTTATTCACAGTTTCTTTGCTTGTTTGTTCCATTTGCAAAGGTAACCTCCACCACATGCATATCAGACTTTCCCCACCTATTGTGCCAATCCAGACCGATAATGTCAAGGCATTCAGTTACCATATTAAGCTCTACAAAAAAAAGGGGGCAGGAGGAGCACACAATAATAAGAATTATATACTTACAAAAATACAAAAGTTTATTAGGATAAAATTAAAAAGTAATATAGAATATAGATACCAAAGGAGATCAGCAAAGCAATAAATACTTACAAGCAAAGAATAAGCAAAAAATGAGCACTAAATGATACAAGAAACAAATAGTGCATATACAAAGTAAAGGACAGGAGGGACACACTGCGCATAAAAAACAAAAGAAGAGGGTCACCGACGTTTCGGCTAAACAGCCTTTATCAAGGAGACCACCATACCATATTAAGCTCTCACTGATCTCATCAGTAGGATAGTCTGATATCTCTCTAAGCTAGGTTCTCACCTTCTGGGAAAACCCTACCAGTTTTGGCAACACAAACAAAAGTGTGCGACTCCAGCTCAACAGACTATGTATCCAGTTAAAGCTAAGCACATGATAGGTGTGCTAATAAGTTATGTAACTTAGGATATAGTGCAGGGGATTCCCTCGCTTGAATGAAAGCTCAGCTACTTATCACTATTGAGCAGATGCCACCTGGGGAGTCTTTATATAGTAGCGTTTGTGTGAATAAAGACCACCGTTTATTACCTTGCTTTGAGTGCTTTACCCATATTATATGGCTTAATACACACGTACTATGTTCCTGCCTCAAAATATACATTGTATAAAGCCACGTGTGTATTATCTGATTATACAGAACAGGCTCCTCTCAAGTATAAAACTAGGGCATGAAACTATGACTTTGTGAAAAGTAATCCCTAGTCCTGTCATACGCGTTTCAAAGCATTACCCTAGTTTAAACGTGACACGTCATTTGTGGACATTTAATGTTTGCATTCCCAATATGAAAAAAAATGATGGAGCAAATGTTCAGTTTTTGACACATCAATACACTGTGCATTCACGCATCAATTACACTATAATTATCTCATGCATTTTCCAAAAGGTTAATCAGTGTTTAGGTGTAATTAGACATCATGCCTGTTTATAATGTACACAGAAACGTTCTAAAACCTGCTCACGTTTCTCTCAATTTCTATTAAGCGATCCTTGATCTTCAGCAGCTCTCTGGTGGTCTCTTGACTTTCCCTTTCCCATTTATTCACAGACACATTCTCATCACCAGGTCTCGGAGGAGAACTCTGAACCAGCGTCTCCTCTTCTTGCCTTTGCTTCAGCGCTTCGTAGTTCTTTTTCACCTGACGGAAACAAAGGGAGGTTTTGTAGAGAGATTGATGAAAGGAATGGAAGAGTTTAGCTATGATGAAATGTTTTCCAAACTGGGATGATTTCCTCTGGAGAGGTTTCTCATATCATGATTTTATGATTCCCATTTACAAGTATGTTCAAGATCAATACAATGACCAATGGTCATTCTTTCTTTATAAACCAAAACTTTCCAAACACTGGGGAATCCGTTAGGATTGGAAGAAATTAACTAATCATCTTAACTAATGAACAAAAGGTTTAATTACTGTTAAACTGTGGAATACACTGCCACATGAAAGAGTCAGGCATTATGTTAAAAAAAACAAACAAACAGTTGGATGCTTCCCCAGCAATTCCATGCATACAGGGTTAACACAATCTAAAGTTGCTTAGGTAATGTTGATGCCAAGAGTGTCTCCTTCTGGATTAATAAATATGAGGGCGGACGAGATATTTTTTAAACCTAATTAACCTAATGTAAATATATATCACTAAAATAAACGAAGGACCAGTAAAACATTACGTAGGTTTTAGGGATAAGTCTGGGGATTCATTGCAGATGGGGGTTTGCACATGAATTCTTTCATGCACATGTGAACATTTATAATATCAAAGTAATTTACCAATAAGTATACATTGTGATTTCTCTAATTTTCAAGTATTAAACCCCAACATTTTGAGGCGGTTAACATTAACTTCTTAAAAGAGCCAGTTTGATGAAGCAGAGGCATATCTTACATGGTTCTAGCTACGCAGCGCTCTAAATCATAGGCCTACGAGTAAGGCCTGTATTACTGGGTCCCTGCCTCGGCTTTCACCCGTGTTGTTGTGGTTTTATGCAATAAAACACTTTTTGTTTCAGTACACTCGTTGTGGGTCCTTTATTCTGGACCCTTTTTTGCCTCCTGTGACGTCGGTGTTTGTCTTCATCCGACTGTTCCATTAAGATGTTATACGGTCGAGACCCCTACGACTAACATCGCCAGAATAAAGGTAAGCCCATCCAGTTTTATTACCTACCAGCTTATTAAGTGGATATTAGCTAGCACAGAGGCGTTATATATATATATACATATATACAGACACAGACATATATACACCCACACTATTGATATTAGCACTATCTAGCTTAAATTAACTAACTTTATAGACTTTGGATAACTGTAGCTAGAACGTTCTCTACAGTTGATATGCTAATCAATATCAATTTATTTTTAAAAACCTTAAATTTGATCATTTCACTTATATTTAACATACAGTTTTTAGCTCCTGACGAAGCTGCTGGTTGAAATTCGTCGACTCTTCTAATCGCGCTTCCAGGGATGCTATTTTTTCCTCTTTGATCTCCAGAGACTTCTTTAGCGTGGATTCTAATTTTGACTCCAAAAGCTTGTACCGACTAGTTAACAAAAACAGAATAAAAATGTTTGAATCCCCCGAAAAAAAACCTCATGTCAAAATAAATCTATGAAACTTAAAAAGCCTGCATCAAAAAACAATGGGAGAACAACAATTATATAATACAAATATTCAAGGAAGTGCATAGACCAGTAAGGTCATCAAACAAATCACTTCCTGCCAAGACTTCACAGCTGTGCAACTAATTGATGCATCCAATTTTTATACAAATTATATATTTGTAAACTTTATACCTGCTGTAAAATGGTACATTATGAGGATTGTAAACATGCCTGTTGAGGCAATGTGACCCAAGTTTTCATTGACATCTCTCATTCTCTTGAATGTGAGACCTTTTCAAACTTGGTTACTCTGGCCTAAAGTTGGAAATTCCCCTCTCAATTCCCTGCAGTTCTCTCTTTCATGAATAAAGCCCTGTGTGTTCACGTAAGGTCTTTTGTCTGCCATTTATTATACAACACAAACCAACCAGGAAGTCGGATGAATTATTACTTCCTTTAGAAAGCGTCCATCATGGCTACACTAAATCACAAGCACACTTAGGTGACCGCTTGGCTTCCTTACAAGGTCATAGCTTTCGTTCAAATGTAAAACGTGGTTAATGAATGTGGGATGAAGGTTACGCTTACCTGTCATCTGAAGTCTGTTCGTCGTGTAGAAGGCGTTCTTTGTTTAAACCAATCTTTTCTAGTTCATGTGTTAGTTTTTCAAGGTCGTTATTTGTCTGTTGAATTTTCAGCTTCTCATTCACTAAATCCTGCAGTTTAAAGATGCCAGTTATTCGGGATTTTAATCTCAGAACGTAATGTGGAGCAAATATTATTCACACCATACATCAGTTCAGTCAAATGACACCGATGCATATGGCTTATCAGAAATATTATTAACTAAACATAGCACCAACAATTAATGAAACACTCGGAATACGATTTAAAAAGAGTGCTACAAGGCTAGGGTTCTGCCTGGAGCGTCTATTCGGTCTATTCAGTAAAATTCGACTTTGGAGGTCGACTTTCATTTTGAGACTTAGTCAAATTCAGCACCCGAGTTTGACTTTGACTCCAAAATAGCTTTGATCATTTTTCTTCCCATTACTTTCAGTGGGGAAAATTCGAACCTGGGTTTTCTTTCTAAGTCAAACTCTGGTGCAGAGTTTGACTTGGTCTCAAAATTAAAGTCGACCTCCAAAGTAAAATTTTATGGAATAAACCCATTTGATTGTTCTTCAACTTGCTTTCAGAACGGCCATTATATCAGAGATGTTATAACCCCCTAACCCAAATACAAACCCTAAAATGAACTTCAAGTTTAGCTCACCCCGCTGAACTTCCGCGATGAAACGGCCGCTCTGGAAGCAGGGAGAAGAGTCTCATTCTGCTGGCTTCACGTCTACACCCTGGAAGTGCTACTTACAATACAGAAACCAACCTTACCAAGCTCTATGGTAAACTATAGCTCGAGCAAACTCTAGCCTATTGGTTTAAACCCCACGTGTGTAAAAATGCAAAAAACTGGCAATCTAAAAAAAAACTCTAACTCATTTTTATTTATAAAAAACATAGCAGCATGATGTTTAAAAAAAGTAAAGGAGAGAGTGTAGAAAGGGTTATCACTCTGTGGGCAGAGTGTCTAGGAGACATTGACGGTTTAGATAAATATGTGTGAAAGAAAAAAAATGAGTAGAGGTGTCTGTTGAGTCATGAAAACAAGCCTGCTAAGTGGAGACTTTGTACATTTAAACCTGTGAGTGGGTTACAAGACAAATCACCATAAAAGTCTGTTCCACTTATAACTTGCTGCACTCAAAGTACAATGAAAGCATTCATAACCTAAGTGGCCTTTGAAGTAATGACCAAATATCTGTTTTTCCATGCACAAGCCTTTTCTAACAGTTTTAGTCTTTTTGTATAACTTTTTTATGTTCTCTTCTCCCCAGGCACTCCCCCCTCCTTGCCCAATATTAATCTGCTTTTCCACAATATGCACTTATTTTAGACTAGCATGAAAGAATTAATATGAAATACATCCTAACAGCTGTTTTAAACAGTTGTACAGCAGAGAATTGAAGCAGACAACAGTTGTGTCCTTTGCTTCCTTCCTTAAATGTAATCCCTGACTTTAAACAGGATATACTCTGCTCTCAGTATCTACCACAAACCATCACTTCCTTTTAATTCAGGATTTCCCTTCGACACAAGCTTTTTTAGAAGGAAAAAGGCCTGTATTTTTTTTGCTCACTGACAATAAAGCAGTGTGAAAACAGTTCTAAATGCAATAGAAATGGTTTTAAACCGTTATTTTATTAAAAGCTTTAAAATAACCAAATGGATCTGGTAGTGCTTAATCTGTACACTGTATAAGTTTTTTTTTTTTAATGTAGCTTCAAGAAAATAAGAAAATTATTGTCTTGGTTTACATTCCAAGAGGATCAGTGCAGATCAACCGTGTCATCTTTCATTAAACTGTACAGTAACTGCTTCATTCAGAACGGCCAACTTCCTGCCTCTATTTTTTGTTTTATTATAACCTATTATGGAAAATAGTTGACTAGAATCAAAAAGCTAAAAATTTTAATAAAATAAACATAACCGGAGGCATTTAAAAAAAAAAAAAAAATCAGAATTAATACTCTATTAGTCTCCATGATGGAGGTTTACAACTATGCCCTAGATTTACACTTTGTACATTTTATCCCAGACTTATGGAAATTAAAGGGAAAAAAAAAAACACTTTTTTTTAAGCATTGCTTTCTCAAAAGGAAGCAAGTTTTAACGAATATGTCCTGCTGGTGCAGAGTAAACCCCAAAGTGTATCTCAATAGATACATGTGGGTTTACTCTGCTGCGTCTCACAGCTGAGATATAGCAGGTCGGGAGATGCCGGTCTGGGGATCTGCAAAGTTAATCTTTTACAGATCCCCTTGCAGATCCCATGTAAAAACGAGAGCCAGTCACTGACCAAGAAGCGCAGAGAGAGACCCTCGTTTTTGCATGGGATCAGCAGAAAAGGGTCTCTCCCTGCACTGCACCAGCAGAGAGAGGCAGTTCGGACCGACCAGGCCAGGCGGTCTGCTTCCCATGGAGGATAAACTGGCATGTACTATCAAACGTTTATCAAAAAAAAAAATAAGTTTAGTGTCCCTTTAAGTTATTCTTATGTGATATTCTCTCTTTAGACAAAGCCCATGAATAAACCAAAATTATGAATTTTTACCTCTCTTAAGGTGACCAGGGTTCTCTTATCGATTGTTGCCCGTTTCACAAGCTCCTTGTTTTCTTTTTCTAGCTCCTTCAGCCTCGCACATGAATCTTTAAATATTATGGTTTCCTTAGAAAGCAGCTTATTTTCCTTCTCCAAACCAGAGATTCTTGCGTTATTCTCCTCCAGAGTTATATCTTTAATCTCTGCCTGTTGACGCAGTCTCTTGTTCTCCTTCTCTAGCTGCTTTTTATCTCTTTCCAACTGGCACGTCTCCTGCTCCAAGAGTTTGGTCTCTTTCTCCAGCTGTTCTAGCCGCTTGCTAGAGATCTTTAACTGTTCTAGATTTTTTTGCAGGGTCTGATTCTCAGACTCTAGGTCTTGCAGTTCGTTTTCCAGTTGTTGGATCTTTTTATTGCTGTTCTCCAACGCCTTCTGAAGCCTTTGGTTTTCAGTGTCTAGTCCTTGGTAGCTGACCTCTAAACGCTCTGTTTTCTTGCAAGATGCTTTCATGAGGTCCATAGACTTCCTTAATTGCTCCTTCTCACTTTCCAGCTCTTTATTTTCTAGTTCCAGTTGAGCTACTTTCAAATTTGTGCTCTTTAGAGATTCCACGACTCTCCTTAAACCCAAATTCTCCTCTTCAAGTTGACCATTTTCTTTCTCCAGTGACTCCATTTGATATTTGAGATTCTTTAAACTATCCAAGGTCTTCTTAAGCTTTCGGTTTTCAACCTCTAAACCAACATTTTCCTGCTCCAAGGACTCTGCCTTTTCACATATTATATTTAAGCTGGCTATCTTTTTATGTAGATGCTCATTCTCTTTTTCCACTCTCTGTAACTCCTTTTCCAGTTCTTCTACTCGTTCACCTTTCTCTTTGAAGAGTTCCATCTGCTTCTTGATGTGCTTCTTTTCAAACTCCATCTTGTTTAATTTACTACTGGTCTCTTTAATGGATTCGTGTAGAATCTTATTTTCCTTTTCGATATCTTTGACTCTGGCCTCGGCCCCAATTTGAGAACGTTGTCTCAAGGAAGCGATGGTTTGATTCAGATGCTCATTTTCTTGTTCTAGCCCTTTGATCTGTGAGAAAGAACCAAAAACCGAGATTAGAACTCCCGATAGACGGCTATTTTGCTTAAAATTCAATTTCTTTTAAGGGGTAATAATTCTTATAATTCATACACATTATACCTAGCACTATAAAACATGCATGTGCGAAAAATTGTGCATTTGGTCCCATCCTTCATAATCTTTCCCATCTTGTTTGGAATCTGTTTTTAAACTGTGTTTTTTTTCTTGTTTTAACAGCTAGAGAATAAAGTGCCATCAACACAAAATGCGCTTGATGTTTTTATCTGTGACACTCAGGTGTGAGGTACTGTTTAATACAGGGGAGTCAAACTGCAGCACTCAAGCCTCTAATGACTTACACCTCCCATAATACATTGTCAGCTAAGTGCCTGGCTGGGTAGCTTGGGAGATGTAGTTCTCCAGTAACGAGAGGGCCATTTGACACCACCGATTTAATAAATGATACACTTGCTAGCTGTAATAAATGTTTTCATGTGTTTATATTTCTTGCATTACATTGAATACTTTAACAATTTTTCAAACAATAAATTAAACTTCTTTACACAAATCCCAGCATTCTGGAAGTTTCCTTTTTATTTGCCTGACTGGTGGACCCCATTTCTTTTTACACCCTAGTCTTTTTGTAATTTAATTAAAACACTATATTTCTTTGTTTTGCCAGCCAAAAACCCAAGCACATTTTACACAGCCCTCTGCATGTGTGTTAAAGTGAACTTATTTAAAAAAGCTCTATAAGAAACTAGGAGTTGTATCAGCACAGCCCCCAGCTTTGGGAAGGCTTGAAATGGAACATGGGGGCCAGGCCACACAAACAGTGGCATGCCAGTCCATCAATATACGCTCATTCATGTACATTAACAGCTTTTCACTTCCTGTTCTTCAGTGTCCTAGAAAACAGGGGTGGAAGGATGCGGATCCTAAATTGTGACCCAGGGACAGTTGGCAGGCATGTGTTACAAAAAGTATAAAATTACTTTAATTGGGGTTTTTTCACAACTTTATTTCTACCTTGGAGTAATTTTTAACTAAGATGCAGAATGTAGACAAAAATCTCAGATTATTACAGATAATGTTTGTATAACAAACAAAATGAATAAAATTAGTATTTGTGCCTCCGACCTGTGCAAAAAGAGGCAGTTTAGCAATAGCCTGGCTAACCATGAAACAAATACCCAGTGTTTGCCAAACCACTCCCACTGCTCTGACTGCATATTTGCCATACTTCACCTCGCTCCGTACCCATTTATTTCCCACAAATACTGTGAAAACCAATTACCTTTTTTTTTAGTTTGTTTGTGAGTGGAGTCTTTGCTTTGGGGATTCTGGGATTGAAATTCGGGGGGGGGGGGGGGGGGGGGTGTTGAGAGATAATCGGATTGAAATTACCTATGATGTATGAATGAAACTAAACAATCACCTGAGTTAACCCTTACATAAAACAGAATCTTGCTGCAAGCACTGCTGCCCACCATATCATACTTGATGCAATCCTACACCTAATTACACAAATTAATAGAGGGTGAGTGACAGTAAGGACTGAATTATTGACAAATGCCATTTTCTGTCAAGTAAATACGTACTGTAAGCATCTGCTTTTACCTACAAAAATCAAATCAGAGAATAATCCTGCAAAAAAAGGCCAGCATCAACTATAAAGCTATAAGATGAATTACAAGTGAGGTGTAGCAGACAGGAAAGAATTAGAACATCAGAGACCAACACAATTCCTAACCCAGCAGTAGCAACAAGCAGTATGTTTTAACACCTCATTGCTTGCAAAATACACATGCTAATAGTTTATGTTTATCAGTTAATAAAATACACAAGCATATTTCCCAAGTGTCCCTATTTTGCATCCAAATCTCCCTTACCACCTATATTGCCCACTTTTTTTTAGTTTGTATGAAGGTATCACAGAGCTTCAGAGCAATACAACTCACAATAAAATGACTTATCAAATTACATAAATAGTAGCCAATTGACTATAAAAACTCTGTAAAACTTACAGTAAAGCCCACCCAAAGTCACAGCATCAGCCATATATATCTATAGCACTGTGATTGCACTTGCTTCATACACCAATGTTCTTTCAACAGTAGCTAACGCCTTGTGTGTGTAACATTACAGACAATAACCCATAGGTGCCACTACTGAGAGTCTCTAGGGAGCAAGGTCAGAGGACCTCTTGCGGCTCAGAGTACAACTGAAGCAGCACTGTTAATAGCTATACTGCAAGTAAAATCTGTTGTGAACTGCATTTTTACACACATTAATCACAGCAACATGAGAGGAATCGAGTTTTACAAATCTATATTTGAATGCTTTATAAATAAAATATAAACATATATTTGGCTCGGAGTTACTAACCTGTCTTTCAGAGTTCTCACGCAGCGTCTCTATGGTATTTTCCAGCTGTGATTTCTCTTTCATGAGGTCATTACTCAGATTTTGGCTGCCCTGAATGCTCTGTCTCTCGTGATTTAATTCAGCCTCGATTTTTTCAAGCTATAAAACCAAAACAAACAAACAAAAGCATTTATATAGAATACACTGCAATAGGTTAAATTGCCCTCACAGACAATGCAGATTAGTTACTTTCTGTGACCTTGAGACTGATGTGCAGTCCTGTCCTTTATCCTATTATAGACACACTTTGCTACTTATAATGCTTTACTTCAGTGTATAGGAAATCTGTCTAATCCTGACATAGAACAGAGAACACAGAGCAAGGTGTGTGGAGAACGCTGAAGAGCTTCTAAAGATGTGTACATAAGGGTGGTGTACATAAGGGTTATGTAACACTGAGATTTATTTACAGCAAAGCTCTGAAGGACCAGACATCACACACATGTATGGGGCCTCTTCAACAAACATTATACTGTGGTGAAAAGGCTTGAAATAATTAATATACAATACGCAAACGGAAGAACGATGTGAGGTGTTTGGTGAATAGACAACACACAGAAAAGATTATATATATATATTCATACACACACATATACACACACACATCTCATAGTTATAATAAATTACATATAATTAAAATATACATATTTTGTGTTAATTTACTAAACAGTGCACATGTAAAATAATATATAACTATATCCAGAAACTCCAAACACAATTTACATATTGACACACACCTCACTTCAAAGCACATCTCACAGGCATCACACAGACACAGGTTTTACACAGATGTCACAAACACACACATACATACATCAGATTCTACAAACATTACAGTAACATTTATTTATATAGGGCCAAAAATTTAGGAGGGGAAACAGCATGTTATGTTAGAAGAACAAGGACAGACTGATACAGGAGGTAGAGAGCCCTGTTCGCAAGCTTACAATCTAGCAGGAGTAGTGGACAGTTAACACAAGCGACTACTCCTGTGAGTTGCAGGTGAGATGAACATTTAATCTTGCCAATTTAACTATACATCGTGCAGGGACAGACATGGTGAGTTTGCTTAGTGGGGAGACACACCAGGTTTGTTCCTGCACAATGTATAGTTAAAATGCTGATATGAAATGTTCACCTCACCACAACCTTTTACTGAATAGACCCCATAAGGTGAGTGAAAAGGTCAAAGGAGAAAGTGGTGATGGTAACAGTATTTTGGGACAGTGGACCCTAGGTGGTTTGGTCAGAGGTTAATAGGTATTCTAATGAGTGGGCTTTGACTCTGTTGTGTGTTGCAAACAAAGTGCCTTTTCCTAGGTTTTAAAGCAGGATACTGGGCCTGGAATTCTGGTAAGGAGTACCTCTACTGAGCAGTTTAATGCTGGAGTTTGTGTTCATTTGTTAGATACATGGAGTTGAGGAGCAACAAGTAAGAGATAAGAGAGTTTCTACTGATACAAATAATGACACACAATCTAACTAGAACAGCAGCTACTAAACCTTTTAACTAAGTAAAAGTCATCAGATCTCACCCACAGTTATATCTTGCTCAACATGATAACCTAACCCATGTCTACTCACAAGTACAACCAAGAAAGAAGAGGGAGAAGTGAAAGGTGGAGAAAGTGGTAATCTCTTCCTGACTCAAAGGCTACAACTCATCTCCCTGTATGTTGGAAAAATAGCATGTGGCCAGGATAAATCTCTATAAAGAAAGTAGCCACATACACCACACATCTGACTCCACTTTTACATTATTGCACTAGTACCATTAAGAACCTGCTTGTTTTCTTGTATTTTCTGCATGGTTATAAAAAGTCATGTACTAATAACCTTTTTGTTCAGTCTTTGGTTTTCTTTCTCCATTTTCAGGATTTTTGCATTGGTGCCCTCTGTGGTTCCCATGGAGCTCCTCAGCTCTTCTACAGTACTCAGCAAAGTCTGGTTTTCCATCTCCAGCTTCAGGAGCTTGCTAGAGGTCAACTCGTTCACTTCATGGCCCAGTGACTTCTGTGGGGCTGTGGAGCATGCAACATTTAGTACCAAGTTCCCTGCCATGCAACTAAACACTGGAAATGTCATAAAACACAGGAGCATAGCAAAAAAAGGAAAGTAAAATAATGAAAAAAAATGATGCATTAATTGGTTTTTGCATCAACAATAAAAGTCCACTAATCCAAAACACCAGTAATTCTTGAAATCATAGACCATGCCTGTTGGAGTATGACAGAACATTTTTCTCCCTAAAATAATCAAAATGTTCCCTTAGTGTAGAACCATACTGGGATCTTTTTATCTATCTGTTCTGGCATATTTATATCCCACATACTGGAGATTATTGGGTTATTTATCCCACTAGTGTACGAGGGTATAGTATTCATCATGTTCCTATGACAAGATGAGCAAGACAAATTGTTTTAGAACAGAAGACCATGATGAAACACTATTCAAGCAAATAAATGTATCTGTTTCTATGTACAACTGGAGGCCGCATGTGGCCATGACGGATTTTCAACCTGGGCGGAAAGCTCATAGGTTCTATAATACTAATCCACAACATGTAAAAGAAATTCAATGGATGCCCAGCACTCAATACAAAGGTGAGAACTTTATTGATCAGATGCAGGTAACGTTTCAACTCGTGAGTTTTTGTCATGCCTGACGAGAGTGGACATGTTGCCTGCATCTAATTATTAAACTTCTCAAGTTTGTATCGAGCGTGCACTGATTTTGTATGAAGTTTTGGGTCCTACAGCACGGAAAAAAACCCTGAGTGAGTTACCAAATCATTATTCACAAAATGTATAATGTCCGTCCAACACTGATCTATGCTAATGAACAGTAATTGTTTATCTTTGGCATTCCATCACTCATGGACAACATTTCCAAAAGATGAAAAAGCATCCAAATCACAGATCAGGAACCATCATTACCAAGAGTCAATCTAGAAGTTTTCTTTGATGGTAGAAACCTCTCCAGAAACACCTAGCCTCTAACACAAATCATTCAATGTCCTGTACAATGTTTATAAACCAACAAAGCATGACTGGTAATCAAAAAGGACTATCCATGACATTTCCTTCAAGCAAATGCATAGTCCTAGACTCTACAATTAGCATGTCATCCATTAGTATTATCAGTTAGTATAGTAATAGGAAGTGAGCCATTTATTTAACAGTATACGTTATTATATCAGCATTGCTAGGACCTGTGTTAAGCTAACATAAATCTAGGAGGTGCGAGCTTCTTACTTTCTGGGACATCACTGGTTTTGGACAGCTGTTCTAGCTCCCAGCCGAGGTGTAAAGACTCATCCATGCTTTGCTTCTGGGCCATTTCCAGAGACATATTTTCTTCCATGAGTTCTTCCATCTTCTTTCTGTCCATATCCCGCTCCTATGGAAATGTAGTCACTGCTAGCAACAAAGTCAAGGAACTGACCTCGAATGAGGTAACGAACACCCAGAACTGTTTGGGAAACTTACAACCCCATGCGGGAGGAAAAGACCACCAATTCACTTTTTGCTAAGCATCTCTGACAGGTGGTGGCATAATAGTGAGTAAAATCAACTCAAGAAAGCCGTCAAGGCATTTAGTTTTATTCCCAGGTTAGACAGAGTTGGCACTGACTCAAATTTAGAGAATGTGAGGAAATTTTAATTCTTGTCTCATGGTTTATTCCAAACCAACTCTGCCCTTTGTGAATAACCTTCAAGGTGGGCTTTGTAAAGACACAAGAATTATAACAAGTGTACGGTCAAAATAACTGAAAAACCAAGCAAAATACTTGGTTTTAACTAGTATAACAGCAAAAATCCACAAACAGAAAGTCTAATACATTCTTTATTGAGAATTTGTAACCCAGATATTCAATTATCTAAAAAGAATGGACTTCTAAATATAAATATAATGTCTGCTAGACAGCAAAGTGTCTGCACACTGAAAACGTATTTTAGAATTCTGGATATCTTCTGAGCACGGCTATTTCCTGGTAAGAGAACTTTTTCAACTGCAGTCACTGCCGTTCGATCTGCGCCAATGACTGGCCAATGCTTCTACGTAGTAATGTGTATGTAATAGTATAGTTTTATAACATTTTAAGAGATTCCTCTTAATCCGATTTATCCTACAAAGTGCTAAATAGTAAGCAGTCGGCAGGAGCATTGTGTTGGTTGCCATAATAAGAGCTCCAGAATTGCGTATCTTTGAATTCTCTTTTTACACATAATATCCTCTATATCTTCTCACCACTATAAAGCCAAGAGTAATAATAGATCGGAGAGATTTTGAGGTGTAGAATGTTTTACTTTGTCTTACAATATCCCAGTAACTGTTGGTCACTACAAACTAACTACAAAACGCGTTGCCAAAATTTTTAACAAACCTAATTGGCCTATTTCCACTTATTTATCAAATATATCAGCGGATGTGTGAACTTTGGACCTCAGATTGAAAACGAATGTAATCTGCACAGAAAATAACTCCCACTATAGAGATTTGATCCATAGTAATTGCTGTTCGTATGGTGCATTTATCCCACTGACTCAGAGACCAAGCATTTGCAAGCCCTGAATCATCTAGATCTGAATGTAATATTAATGCTCCATGAAATAAGATACTAAAAACTGTCCCCCCACGTTCCACCTACATGATGATATTCTAATGAAAAACTACGGCCCTTTCTTTGTCACACTCAAATGTTCTGTGTTATTCTTACCATCTCCATGTCGTGGAATTTGGCTTTGAACTGTAGGTTTTCTTTCTCTAGCTCATGCAGCTTATCTGAACGGGATCGAGCACCTTCCAGTTGATCTTCTAACATTGTCTTGGTTTCCAGGAGAACTTGATTGTCTTCCTTTAATTCCTATGAATACAATACACTCATTGGTTAACACGAAAAAAAGACATATTAGAGATAATGAATGGGGGGACGGGGGGAATGCAGAGTCTCTCTGTCATTGGTGTGTGTGCTTCAATCATGTGCCACACAGCAAATCAGTGGAGAGGAGATGATCAGTGTACTCCCCCACAGCAGGTGTGATCGGCATTAGAGACACCGCAAACCAATCAGAGCTGCCTAGTTGTGGAGACCTAACTCTGCGCCATGGCAGCCTGGAAACCAGTGTTTGACCTCCAAATCAAACATGAATCATTTGTAAGTGGTGCTCCTTTGAAACATTGTTTAGAAGCAGTTGTCTTCTGTCTGTCTAAAGGTTCACCTGGAGGACGTAGTCCTTCTTTGATAACCAAGTAGTAATACAAGTATTGGGCCAGCATAGTGAGACTGTGTGCTGCAACATGGTGAAGGATGACCGGAGCAGGGCTACATGATGTTCAGACGGAGTTCCAGCTTAACCAGTACAAGTAGCAGGTATCTGGAGCTCACCTATTCACATTTATACTATATGTGTCCCATACATAGTTTATATATACAGAACCTGCATGTATAATATAGCACGTTACTGAAGTGACACACAATGCAAACCATGCATAGTTTAAGCATAGTACCATTTGCACTCATTGCACTGTGCATAGGTGGCAGTCATGCTGAGACAGCACCACATACTTGGGATGGTTGATAACTAGGAGTTAACCAACAGAATGGGAATAAATCTCTTTTTTCCTACTCACCTCAACCCTGGCTCTGTAGAATTCAATGTCGTGCAGTCGTTCTTTATACCGGCTCACTTCACTTTCAAGCTTGTCAACTCGGATAGCTTTTTCCCTGAGTGCATCTAGCTCGTCTCGATAAACTCTAGCAGACCGAGCATCTGCAAGCAAATTCATATTCTGCAGATTTCACAGAGAGAAATTAATGGCTATACCTACACTTTTACCATGAAAATAAACTGGTAACAAACCACATTATAGAAGATACATGTAATGATTATAAAACATATTAGGTAATGGTTGGAAATATATCAGGGGGAAAAAAATCCAAAATAAAACCCTTTAGAAGATACAAAGAAATTTCCAAAAGGTGACCAATATATACTGAAATTCTGAAAAGGTTAATGGTTATGGCTCTCTCATATATACCATACATGCTTTAACAGCAACATAGAATGCTAAATATCTAACAAATATGTCCTTCTAAAAATGTAAATAAAAAAAGAACACCTTTGGGTTAACATTATGTGTGGATATAAGAGACAAATTAAGTTGTTGCCTTAATATATTTATTAGAACAACAACATTAAATTCTCTGTGGAACAATACAAATGACATGGAGAGATCCCAATGTGAGGGAAAGGGATGGGTACCAACCTCCTGTTGTAGCCTCTTCAGCTCAGCCTCCAGTTGTCCTGCTTCCTGTTTACTATCCAAAAACTGCTCTGTTTTCTCCTCCCTAGGTAATATGGAGAGCAGATATATTAATATGATCCTAAAATGTCACCCTTTCACACTTTCTTTCTCCATTTCCTTCACTAATTTGTGGGTTTGTAGTGATCTTTCTAGTTGGAGATAAAGGTTCGGAGTCTGGCAGCCATTTTGTGCGACACAATACAGATTCTAGGTTTACATAGAACAGCACCAGTGAGAGCTCCCAAATCTGTCTTCAAATTAAACCAATAAACACATATTGAATAGGAACCGCTAGGCCTATCCCATAATTCAGTTACTGAAAACAGAATGGATTAAAAGTGGAAACCCTATAGAACCAACAAATACTGAGCAGCAAAAGAAACTCCCTAAACATATGTGCCATATATATAACAAAACTAGTAGGCCACAAAATTGGTACAGAGTCACAAAGTCTGCTTCCAACACATTAACATCCAAAAATACTGCCGAGGTAGACAGGGTTTACACTAAGATCTGATCATTACAGGGTATTGGAAAATAGAAGTTTGCAAATCAATGCATTTCACACTTATGTGAAATGGTTAATATCACAGATTATGCACGGATGTGAAATTCATATGAGTCGGCCTGTATCAGATCTTCTGAATAGTGTACTGATCTGATAAAACTAGCACATTGTGTTCACCCGAATGCAGATATGATTTATTTTCATAACAGGACCTAAGACTGCAAATAATAATATAGAAATGCCAGCCATGATATCTGGTGACCTGCATTGTACAGATTTGGAATGCAGTATATTTGAGATGTATTACTTCACTCTAAACCAACACAAACCAGGGTTATGGTAATCATTGCTCTCATTATCCCATATGGAAACAGATTACAGTAGCTGAAAAACTTTCCCATATCTTGGTAGCCTTAAACACAGGTAAGCATCTACCAACACCATAGCACTCTCATAACAATGTTATTGATAATGGTTTAAAGCAGCTTATTTTACATTTTTTTACTTTCATACATTGGACCTTTTGTCTGGAAAAGAAGTGGTAGAAGAAAAGAAGAGAGGTAGAGGAGAACATTCATGTCCCATGTAAGACTGAATATTATTGATTTTAAATATTACAATAGCGTACTTATGGGATGGAGGGTCTGCCCCATGGCTTAGGGGGTGTCGCAGGAAGAGTGCAGTCCACTCCCATGCACCTTTGGGTGCATGGCCAGTATGTGATAGACTCACTCAGGCCTCAGTCTGCCTGGCAATCCCTGTGCATACTAATGAATCAGAGAATTATAACAGATAGGAGTGTATGGGGTGAAAAAGGCAAGATGGTATGGGAGGGGAGAAAGAAGCAGACAAGGGGGATAAGAGGGAGAGCGAGACAGACAAAGGTGGATGCAAGAGAGAGAGAGAGAGAAATACATTAGGAGTTGGATAGAGATAAGACGGTACAGAAACAGACAAGGTGGTTACAGGGGTGCAGACACAGACAAGGTGGTTACAGGGGTGCAGAGACAGACATGGTGGTTACAGGGGTACAGAGACAGACATGGTGGTTACAGGGGTACAGAGACAGACATGGTGGTTACAGGGGTACAGAGACAAACATGGTGGTTACAGGGGTGCAGAGACAGACAAGGTGGTTACAGGGGTGCAGAGACAGACAAGGTGGTTACAGGGGTGCAGAGACAGACAAGGTGGTTACAGGGGTACAGAGACAGACAAGGTGGTTACAGGGGTGCAGAGACAGACATGGTGGTTACAGGGGTGCAGAGACAGACAAGGTGGTTACAGGGGTGCAGAGACAGACAAGGTGGTTACAGGGGTGCAGAGACAGACAAGGTGGTTACAGGGGTGCAGAGACAAACAAGATGGTTACAGGGGTGCAGAGACAAACAAGATGGTTACAGGGGTGCAGAGACAGACATGGTGGTTACAGGGGTGCAGAGACAGACAAGGTGGTTACAGGGGTGCAGAGACAGACAAGGTGGTTACAGGGGTGCAGAGACAAACAAGATGGGTGATTGGGGCAGAGAGACAGACAAGTGGGTGATTGGGGCAGAGAGACAGACAAGTGGGTGATTGGGGCAGAGAGACAGACAAGTGGGTGATTGGGGCAGAGAGACAGACAAGTGGGTGATTGGGGCAGAGAGACAGACAAGTGGGTGATTGGGGCAGAGAGACAGACAAGTGGGTGATTGGGGCAGAGAGACAGACAAGTGGGTGATTGGGGCAGAGAGACAGACATGTGGGTGATTGGGGCAGAGAGACAGACAAGTGGGTGATTGGGGCAGAGAGACAGACAAGTGGGTGATTGGGGCAGAGAGACAGACAAGTGGGTGATTGGGGTAGAGAGACAGACATTGGGGGTTACAGGGTAGAGAGGTAGGGCGATCTGCCTCAGTATCCATGGCTTAGCCTTAGGGGATGCCACTGGGATACTTTCTGCTCGCAATGATGATACCCAGGCAGGATACTATAATGCACATCACTGTGTTACCTAAAGAGACGAATTGTTTTCAAGTAAATTGTTATTTCATGAAGCAGTGCAATAGACACATAGATACCACAGAAATATCTTTTATGGTCACAATAGGCCTGCCCACCATGCTGAACATCAATGCTTTAGATAACCAAAAGCAAGTAGGCATGCACTCTAACAAAAACAACAATACAAATCTTAGAGTACATACTGCCAAGGACCCGAACACACACACACACACACACACACACACACACACACACACACACACACACAGGTATTAAAGAGGAGTGAACAGGCCAGGTTCATTAAAGAGGATCAGGAAACGGAAGTGTTGTAAATTAATCAATTTGTGACTCCAACTGAACAAAATAGGCACTTGCTTTAGATTCATTTTTTGGAAAGACTGCGGGGGGTAGATTTCAAAATTAACTCCTTCAGTCCCTTCCAATACAACGGCTGCATCGTAACCACAGCACAAAGTGTTCCAGCATCGGCAAGCGGCGAAAGGGTGATATTATAATAAGATGCAAACGCAGGCAGCCGCTGGATTTCTAATTAGAGGTTTTTATCTTCAGACTGAGAAGGACTGAACCAAATTATGAAGAGCACATTGGCGTTTAATGTTTAGGCTATGTATTAAGTGCCAATCAAAGTAATAGCTGCAATCTTTAGGCCAATTTCCCCGGTGCAGCTGTGTGCAGAATATGTGGGTGGGTCTGAGTACAGAGACATCGGGAAATGGAATCTTTCCCCGAAAAAAAAGACTATAGTATTGTACCCAGCTTCCCGAACCGGTCTCAACCCTTTGTGTGCCAGAGAGGGAATAACAAACTGCGCTATAATGTATTTCTCTCTTCTCTGGCGGCATAAAGTTAATAATGAATTGAAATGCTTTTATAACCTCTTAAAGGAACAATAACACTATGGAATCACCAGAGAGTACCTAACAAATGATTAGCAGACTTTAAGAGAATGATCTTATTGGATTCACGTACATAAGATACATTTATTTCTGTAACAAGCTGGTGATGGCCCAGGGATATTCAGCACCCAGGAAGATTAGGAAAATATGGCCTCGGGCTTTGTGACAGCACAAAAACAACAACTAATTTTTTTTTAAATAAAATAATTATGGCTCGTCAGGGGACTTTAATAGAAATGTATCTGAGTCATAGAATGTGTCAGCAGATAAGAACCATTCGGTCCATCTAGTCTGCCCAATTTTATAAATACTTTTATTATTCCCCAGATCTCTATCTTATATCTAAGATAGCCTTGTGACTATCCCAGGCATGCTTAAACTTCTTGAATTTTTACCTCTACCACTTCCTCTGGAAGGCTATTCCATATATCCACTACCCTCTCAGTAACGTAATACTTCCTGATATTACTTTTAAATCGTTGCCCTTCTAATTTTAGACTATGTCCTCTAGTTGTGGTAGTTTTTCTTTTAAATATACTCTCTTCCTTAACAAAAATAATAAAGTGAAACATTTTCTAATCGGTCATGGGGATTTTAACCATACCCAATTTAATAGGACTCATTTTTATTGGTCTCAGTATGATGAACTAAGGGGATTGAACCTGCGACCCTGAGGATTGAACATTAGCCCACTGAACCATCAGTGAGTCTTCGGATTGCCTCTCAAAGGTTGCCTGGGAAGTAAGACAGAAGGTTGAAAGAGGATCCACCGCAGGAAAAACCCTGCCTTTTATTCAAACATATATGGCAAATTGCTGGGCAGATTCCACAGATTTCAAACCAACTATGTTTAGGATATTATTTGTCTGGTTCAATTTAAGACCATAGTTTTAAGTAGTAATGCTGGGTTTAGATTTATAGTTGGCCAGCAGAACACATAATTATTATGTACACGTACATTTGAAAAATAAATAATAATATACAGTTAGATATTAAAATTATTATATTTTTTATTTAGAGTTTTCAAAACAATACAGTACAAAATAATTGTACGTGCTACTCTTAATCCAAACCCAAACTTTAATATCTGGGAAAAGCGCACATAGCATTAAAATTAACCAACCGCTGCGTTTGCAATTTTTAAATTTACGGTTTTGGTATTACATGGCAGTAAATTTGATTGCCTCTCTGAGCTTCACCACAATAGAACTTACCATAATGTATTTTTAGAAAGGGTTCAGTAGACAGGGTTATAAACCAGTGTATGTAAATTACATTTTTTGCCATTGTTCTAAATAATTAGAAATCAGTCATAAAGTCACCTAAAATAGCACTGGTAGAAACAGCAACGTATAGATAAAACATATTCTATTAGAAAACACACCAGTTGGGTCTGTTTGGTTCCTTTCCCTGAAATGCTTAAATTTGTACTTCAATTAATTATCTATGTCTCTCATACAATAAAATCAGCCATTACAATGTTATCCTTATCCTTTAAGTATTGATAAGGCCGGACATATATTTAAGTTAATGTCTGATGGGTCAAATGTTTTGAAGAAGGTATCCTGGTATTGGTCAGATATACAATCGCTCTAATTGGCTACACGTAAGACAGCTAGAGTAAGGTAAGAGATGTGCATCCAAGTGGAGAAAGAAGAGAGGAATAGAAAGAAGTGGGAGCCACTATGATCACCAGATATAGCTGCTCCCACTAGCTCAAAAGTAGGTGTAACAAAGTGACTGGGTATTGGTGCAAGCACTATTCACGCCAATTTCTCTGGCGCTCTTTAATCTTATTACCATTTATCATTTTATATATTGTATTTTATGCATTTGTTTTTTTTTTTTATATAAAACATTGTATAATTAAACTGCTTATGTATAATTATCTGCCCGATATTGTGTACTTCTTAGTGTTTTCTCTTGAGCACTTGCACCAAATACCCAGTCACTTTGTTATGTAAGACAGCTGCTAATTTGCCCTATCCTCATTATAAGACTTGGAAAAGGGTGGGAGGAAAGTCTATAAAATTACTTGATTTTATCAGCTCCTGTTTTTTTTTTTATAGATTTTGTTGAAGGGGATTATTATTAAAGCATTTAATAGTTTTAATTACGCTTTGGCAAGTTATATTTCTGCATTTATAATAATTCATCAATGTCTGTTTTGGAAGAGTCATGGGTTGTCTATCAATGCTTCACCCCTCCCCCCCCCCCCTTCCCACTGCTATTTTTCATAGTTATAGATGATCATTTTTATTGTTCATGTGTAAATATAGGTGCAGTGTTATTTTTCTTATTCTTTTGTACATAAAAAAAAATTATTGTTAGATGATTTGTTAATGAGTTTCCAACTAATTTATCTGGGTGAATGCTTTACCTTTTAATAAATATTTTGTTCTTTTATTTTGTTCCATGTCTCATTATTACTATTAGGTTTAGTATAAGTCTGCCGTCTTTAGCAATGTCTGAAATAAACATTTTGCTGCCAGAAAATCGACATTATCCTATTGCGTGTCTTCTCCTGAAATATGATCATTTCAGAGGCGAGGGATCAGGATTATTATTTTGTTTTACATGTTTATTATTGTAAAGGGATGGAGTATCAAAAACCCACAAAAACCTGCCAAGATCATTCCTGGTGAATAGGCCCCAAATAAATAGCTAAACAAGCATAGCAGATTAATTCTTGACATCCCTTTTGTTGTGTTCATCAGCACCAATTGTGAGACACTTTGTCACGCTGATTTCTTTCAGTAAATACTCACAGCTCCTGCCTCAGCCTCCTTATTTTAGCTTTGGCATCTGCCAGCTCCACCGAAAGGTGCTGTCTGCTCTCAGTACGCCTCATGCCTGGGGAACCTGATGGAGACTGTGCCGTTGGGGGTAGAGGTGCAAAGTGGAGAGAATCTCTCTCCTCGGTGAGTTCGATAATGGTCTAGGAAGAGGTGAGAACAGGATTAGCAGTCATTATATTACCTAGGGAATTTCACAGATGTTTGTGATAAATACAGACAAAGGAGACAATATCAGACAGTCGGCCTAAAGAGCTGGTTTTGTCTACTTTGCTTATGCACACTGGCACATTAAACAAAATGCATGCTCCAAACAGGACATTCTGGACAAAACTACAGTTGTAGGAAAAATGGGCAACAGTAGAAGAGATGGAATTGTCAGTAAGACAAGCACTGATTGATCTAACCTTATGAGGAGATTCTACCAATCAATACTATTTGGTATAGATTGACATATTTTTTACAAAATGTGTTTTTTACAGTTCCTGTGCTATAACTCCGATAAGACTCAGCCAACCATGTTTAGACTAGGGATACAAACAGTTTCAGGTCCACACCCCTATTCGGCACCTACATGCTTAAGGGGTTTATTTGCCAAAAGGTAAAAGATTGTGCCATTAAAGCCTAAGTTTTGCAACACAGCTGTCAGTTCATTGTTTAATTAATGAATCTCCAAGTATTACATAGATGCTTCTCTCAGTCCTACTAAAACCTCCCATTCCAGATATTTAAAAATCACAGTATAAAAAAAAGGATAAACGTTGTCATCATGTGAAAGATATCCGGGTGGTTATTACATTCTGGGATAACACTTCAAACATGTGTGCAATGATTCACCAAGTACTTCAGCAAGAATCCACAGAGCTCATAACACTGGTGAATCACATTAACAGTGACAAGGCAGTACTATTCATGTTATTTAAGGGCCTCAAGCCAGCATGGTAATCTAATTAACCCTTACCACTGAATGGTCCTTTGACATTAAAGATGCTAAAAAAAAAAAAAAAGTGTAAAGACCATTACACACATTTCTCATTTTAATGTTTCCCACTGGCTGCTGTGGGGTAGGAACAAATAATACTGATAAACAAGCTTTTTACACCTTATATTCCGAATTGATTTATTTTGATGAACTGATGGGAAATACAAAAAGATGGTACACCAGGAAGCATATAGTCCAGACGGAGCTCATGAGCAGGAAGAGAAATTAGTCCTACCTCTGAATGGTCATCTCGCTCATCGACCAGCCTCTTTAGATGGAATGCAGAACTTTTCAGAAGAGATTCTAGATCATCTGGTGCCAAATCTGCCGCTTCCATCAACTGCAGGTCAAATACATTTTCTGCGTTGTGTGTGACCTGTCAAGAGATGTCCTATTATGATAAAAGCTATAAGACTTACAGAGTAAAGAAAACAAAAATCTAAAAAGCCAACGTGGTGTTGTTGTCATGCTAGGAACCCTGTTTTCTATAAAGGGCCAATACACTTTCAACAATATGTAGCTGAATGGGGCATTAAAGGACAAGCCTTGCTAATGACACACAACTAAACACAAGGGAGTGTGTTTGGTGTAAATATGTCTTTAACACCAAAGCGATTTAAAATTACTGGCATGTGATCAATACGAAACTCGTGCCTGAAAATCTGCAGTAAACAGGGAAAAAGTTCCAAGAGAACACACAGCATTATCTGTCTGTCCTTACATTCCACCCTCATGTGATCTGCTTGCTATTAAACACTAAACACTCCAGAGGCAGTTACTGGTAAATCTGTTCTGAGATCTGATTTGTGTTAAATAGAAAATAAAAAAAAAACACACATCAAAAAATGATGTGTGAAGCAATAGCATCAATGAAATGAAATGTGTTTTAAAGGCGTCTCAGGAATATGACATCACCTTGTGGCTTGATAAACAAATGAGCTTTTTGTCACTGAACAGGGGCATATCAATCAACAAAGTTAGGTCATAAAGACAAGACTCCACAGACACATTTAAAACACATTTTTTCTTTTCAAATAGAAAAGATTTACATAGATAGACATTACCTCCTGGATGTGAGAGGCAACTGCTGCTTTTGTGTCAAAATCCAAGTCCTGTATTTTTTCAATAAATTCTTCTTTTCTTTCACACTAAGAAACACAAAATCAAGAGCGAAAATTGAATCATTATATAAAATAATGCAGTATGGGTGTCTAGCATTGTAAACATAGGGGCAAAGTTACAATCTATAGCTGCAGGCATCATAACTATTCTGAATTAAACGGCCATTACTATAAAGTTTGGAAAGGTAAACAGAATGTGTCGGCAGATAAGAACCATTCGGTCCATCTAGTCTGCCCAATTTTCTAAATACTTTTATTAGTCTCCAGTTCCCTATCTTATAGCTAGGATAGCCTTGTGTCTATCCCACGCATGCTTAAAATCCTTGACTGTGTTTACCTCTACCACTTCTGCTGGAAGGCTATTCCCTACATCCACTACCCTCTCAGTAAAGTAACACTTCCTGATATTACTTTTAAATCGTTGCCCCTCTAATTGTAGACTATGTCTTCTAGTTGAGGTAGTGCTGCAATATTGTGTACCAGGTAACTTTTAGATTATGTAACAATCTGGCATTTCATTTATTACTGGTGATATTGTGTAACACAGCGACGACTAAGCAAATGGATTAAAACTTACCTGCACCGCACAGCCTAGCAACAGTAGGAGAAGTTTTTTCATTTCTTCCGTACCTTGCTCTGGCAAAACACAATTAATGAGCTTTTAAGATAATATTTTGACCATCATAATGAGTGTGGCCCTCTCGGGAAAGGTTTACTTCTCTTATCATGAAATAAGCTACTTGGTTTGCTCCATAGCGGTACTGCTAGTGCTCTGTGCACTACACAGTAACTAATGAGAACCTTCTCCCTTTAAATGTGTCGTTTATCCCTCAGACATAAATGGGAAAAGTACACAGTAGCACAGTCAAATCACAACAAAGAATTGCCTTCAACTTGGGATTTTGTTTGTTAGTACACTTTGTCCCAACCTCCACAGGCATTTATACTATGGGCTAATACAGAGAGTGATAAAAGCTAGACAGCAACAAACCATTAAATGTAATCCCATGTGAGATTATGTGGAATGCCACATGTCTATGACTAGTAAAGTGGGGGAGAGAAATATTGGGAAAGAGCGGTTATTAAACGATCTGGTGGAGACAAAATTGGGAATTATAAAATAAAGCTTGGGTCAGAGAAGGAGCTGAGAAAGAGCGCGAACCCAAAGACAGAGACAGAGTGCGAAAAGACAGAGAGAGAGAGAGAGAGAGAGAGAGAGAGAGAGAGAGAGAAAGACAGAGCGCGAAAAGACAGAGCGAGAGAGAGAGAGAGAGAGAGAGAGAGAACAGAAAGACATAGAGAGACCTCAAAGAGACAGAGAGAGCGCGCGAAGAGACAGAGAGAGCGCGCGAAGAGACAGAGAGAGCGCGCGAAGAGACAGAGAGAGCAAGCGAAGAGACAGAGAGAGCGCGCGAAGAGACATGGAGAGCGCGCAGAGACAGAGAGAGCGCGCAGAGACAGAGAGAGCGCGCAGAGACAGAGAGAGCGCGCAGAGACAGAGAGAGCGCGCAGAGACAGAGAAAGCGCGCGAAGACGGAAAGCGCACGAAGAGAGAGAAATCGCGCAGAGACAGAGAAATCGCGCAGAGACAGAGAAATCGCGCAGAGACAGAGAAATCGCGCAGAGACAGAGAAAGCGCGCAGAGACAGAGAAAGCGCGCAGAGACAGAGAAAGCGCGCAGAGACAGAGAAAGCGCGCAGACAGAGAAAGCGCGCAGACAGAGAAAGCGCGCAGAGAGACAGAAGAGACAGAGCGCAAAGCGCTCGAGACAGAGAGCGCGCAAAGAGACAGAGCGCGCAAAGAGACAGAGCGCGCAAAGAGACAGAGCGCGCAAAGAGACAGAGCGCGCAAAGAGACAGAGCGCGCAAAGAGACAGAGCGCGCAAAGAGAGAGAAAGAGAAAAGGAGAGAGAATTGTGTGGAGATTAGATGCTCTGTGCAGAAATAAACCTAAATCAGTATATTTTTCTGCATAGGCATATTTTTGTGTGTCATTTTCCCACACATCACAGCAAGGGAGGATGAAATATATTTTGCACTACTCGAACGATTGCATGAAAAATCTGAAAAGACATGGCATTTCTGGTAAAAACAAACAAACAAAAAAAAACTATAAATAACAAAGCAACTGCAAAATATAGTGGGTGGTGATTATTTCTGGTCCGAACTGTATTGTGCGATATAATTAAGTCTGACATAAAATCCATTTGTTCATGAAGGGATCTGGTTTCTAAATCACTGAAGAATTGTGCATAATATTATGTTACTCACCAGAAAATGGATTTTTGCCAATAGTTAAAACATTTGGCAAAGTCATCATGACTAACTGCTGCAGCGATTCCTGTGGAAATAAAAAAAATATTCAAGTATATGTAACATATACATCTTGGTGTAAAAGCAATGAGTACAATATTAATAATAAATTCTTCATCCTTTTAAAAGTGTTTTTTTCCTTTGAAAGAACCATTTCTCCTTAATTCTACATTATACTTTATATTACTTTTATTCACACAGGTCAAACTTTATCCCCAACATCAGTAAAACCCTATCAGAGTTTAAGATGCGACCAATGCATTAAACACATTAACATGTTCTTACTCAAAGGTGGACTGCGAAGAGTATAGGAAAATCTCAGAGCCAAAAAAGGATTTTTAGAACTTTACAAATAACATGAGATTTACATTCTAAGTCAGTAAACACAAAGGAGACACTATGTCTAATTAGTGGTCATTTGAGCTCCCCCCTTCCTTGTGTGATTAAATTTAACACAGACTATCCAGTCTTTAGGGGAAAGGGGAAGGGGTGGCATATTGCTGGAAGCAATGAGTAATATTACCATTAAACCCAGTCTGTGTTTTTTCTTACAGTTCACTTTATACATTTCATAAAAAAAAAAAAAAGATAAATATATAACTTGGAATTGGAAGTATTAGCTGGAATCTTTAATATTCTTCTGCCACTTTAAAACCAGATTGTATAGTAACTAAACATATGAATTATGTTGTTTCTGCTATAATAAGCATGCTTGCAGGTCACCCCATGTGTTTACTATGACTTCCTGCAAGCTAAACGCGATACAAGGGTCTACTTCATATAGACCAATCAGGCCTGAAATGGGGCCAGATCAAAGTATCCTCAATATATACTCAATATATCCAATTTCGGGACGATTCGAAATTGGCTAAAGCATCCGAATTTCTGGTATTTCTATTCTCCAGATAGAAACCAGATAATAGAAATTAAAAATCGTTAAAAAATAATTGAATTAAAAAAAACAAACAAAAAAACCCAAACAGTTTCCCCCCTGGGGTCAGACTCTCACTGGGCCTATAAAACGACCCTAAAACACCATTGGCCTCTATTAAAAATATTATAGGGGGCTAGGGCAAGTAGGTTGACCAAATGCCTCCAGAGCCAATACAACAAAATAATTACCCCCATGTCTGGGGGCTGACCAAATGCCCCCAGACCATTTGACAAAAATATGATTCCTTCCCCCCAGGGTCTGACCAAAGATTCAAAGGAAAATTAATTTAAATACAAATACAAATAAAGACCTACATACTTCCAAAACCCACACACCTCTTCCTTGGCACATTGGAACAGAACAACAGATAAGTATTACGAGGACCCTTTAATATGGCAGGTTTATTTCTATTTTTAGGGTTTAATCTCTTTTTAAACTCGTTTTAATATTAAAATAATTAAAGGTTTTTAAAAACACAGTATTAAAAAAAAAAAAAAAGATTTCTCTACATGAACTGGACAGCACTATTTTAACAACCAAACAATTTACCAGTTATACAGAGTTCTTCCTTATAAAATCCTTTGCCTCATCAATGACTTATCTATTTAGAACGGTATTCTTTGCAGTAATCTTAACCATTTGATGCTTCACTCTTTAATGCTGAGAAGCCAAATTATTGCTCACCAGGCACAAATCAAGGAGGCTTAAAATTCCTTTGAGGGATCAGGTGAAATTGCTGACAAACCGTTCCTTAACACAGTCTGCTCTCAGTGAAGGTTTTCAACTTATCAGGTCAATTGCATTTAAATGACCACAATTTTCACAGTATCGGTTTACTTAATGGAATTTTTTTGCTTTATTACAATTTTTAAACAGCAAGTTCTTGTCTATTCTTATGGAAGATTTCTCAAGTTTCACAAAAAGAACATTTGATTTAAAAGTTAAAAAAAAAGTATTTACTGCGAGGCACCCTAGACACTGACCAGCAGTGGAAAAAAAACACACGGGTAGCCCAATCGCGGCACCGGAGGCGTCGCGATCAGGCTGCTCGTGCGTTTTTTCTTAGGGGTCAGATTGATGACACGTGACCCAGCGCTCAGACACGCACTGGTTCACGTAACCTATTTACACTCATCGCGGGGAGCCGAACAGGCAGCATGGTAGGACGAAGGCATGTAATGGGGGGCGATGGAGGCATGTAATGGGGGGCGATGGAGGCATGTAATGGGGGGCGATGGAGGCATGTAATGGGGGGCGATGGAGGCATGTAATGGGGGGCGATGGAGGCATGTAATGGGGGGCGATGGAGGCATGTAATGGGGGGCGATGGAGGCATGTAATGGGATCATGTAATGTGGTGATGTGGGTTATGGGGAATGTCGTGTGTGTGCAGTGTGGGTGGGGGGGTTCCTGAATTTTGTCTTTCTAGGGCAGCACAAAACCAAGATGCACCACTGCGTGTGCCTCTAGAGCACTGGTTCTCAACCGGTCCAACCCCAGGACACATATTTGTCCTTGGTCCTGTAGTCACGACCCAAAAATTATTTGATTTTCAAAACAATATGTTTTATGCCATAAAACAATTTGCAAACAAACATAAAATGAATAGTGCAGTAATCGCAGTTCAAGGGAAAATGAAAGCATTACGGAGCTAAAACCCCAATAAAATAAAAACCCATTGAAATATAATAGACTGATTAGAATAGGAAAGCCAGAGGTGCTTTTTGCTCAAATTCTGGGGTGATGGTAGACACTCGGGAGATGTTGCGGAACACATATTGGGGTGTTGTTTGGCATTGACACATAACAGGATCTGTAAATTCATGCCCCAAGTACAACGTACGTGGAAACAAAACATAAAAAAAATTACAAAACAAAAATTTGACAAAGACTGGTGGTAGAATTAGTGCATGTAAAGTGTTAAAATACCACCATTGGAAATACCCTAGGATGTCTAGTTTGCACAAATTTATGGTTTTGTGGGGTAGAATACACATTCGGGTTTCAAAAATGTCCCAAATGGGACATGGGCGCAGGTTTTCTGAATTTCAAAATTCCAAGTTGGAAAAGCAAAAAGCCCAACTCTTAAATGTGGCCTTTTAACCCCCAAATAACCTAACCAACCTTGCATGGGTGGTATCCCTGTACTCAGGAGATGTTGTTGAACACATACTGAGGTGTTATCTGGCAATAACCCTTTACATTTTCAGGAAATGTTTACCTGAACTGCAATCTGTGTGCAAAAATAAAAATTTATTTATTTTTTACTGCAAACTTTGGCAAAGGTTGGTGGTAAAATGGCTAAATGAAAAGTGTCAAAATACCCCAAGTTAAATGCCCTGAGTTGTCAAGTTTTGAAAAATATGTACATGTGGGGGGTCATTCATGGATTTAGTACAGATATCAGTGTTACAATGTCATCATCACTAATTTTGAAGGAAAAAAAAGGATTTTGAAATAGCTTTGGACTTCTTATAGTTTTGGCCGTGTAACATGAATAAAAAAATGCACAAAAACATAATACATGGTCTATTTTTAGCAGTGTTTTTTTGTTGTCTTTCGTAGATGAGTATATGATTTTTCAAATAAAAGTCAGAATTTTCTTTTTGTTATATCAAAATAATGGTATCAAAATAAAGCCCTTCTTATGACGATAAAAACGATTTTATATATATATATATATATATATATATATATATATATAATTTGTGTGGGTACATGAAATGAGAAAAATAAATTACAGAAAACGGACCAAGCGTCAGACAAGCCAAAAAAGTCACGTCACTAAGTGGTTAAGGCACTTGCCTTGTCCACCTTGTGCTAAGTACAGCGCTGTATAGCGGCGTGGAATTGGCTATGGTTTCCGAATTGCCGACATGTTCAGATGCCACCGATGTGATCCAATTAAGTCTGCAATTCAGAGGCACAATTTCACAGCCAAAAATCAACACATATGAAGCTGACCCTCAAGTGTACGGATAGCGAGGAGCTGTTTTAAGGATGATTCTCCAAAACATCCGTGGTGATTGCTCTACTTTTGGAAGTTGACCCCAAGAATGGAGTTTTCTAAATAACCCCTAAGTGTAGCAACATCTGTAAAGGAGGAGAAATAATAATCCAGAACATGGTGATGATGGATCCTTTCCCACCAAAACAATCTTCTTTATGCAGCAAAATTAAAACGTTAATATCGGATTCATGAGGTGAATGATTAAAAAGAATATTAAAAATACACCTTTTTCTGTTTAGGAAAGAGGCTTTAGCCGTTTTACAGAAAGCTCTATTGTTCTCGTGCTAACAAAATATCCATAGCTACTCCCAGAGCACAGATGAATATCTTTACCCCTGCTGATAAAGGATATGAATCTGCTAAATCAAAGCCCTCTTCTAGGGTTGGGCCCCGAGGAAATGAGTTTAGACCCAACGGTTTGTGAGTCAAGTATCTCTTCTCACTCAGTGATTTGCTGGTTATCCTCAAATCACAGGATGTGCTGTATCAGAGCAAACATACGGAGAAGCCACTGCATTAGAAAGATATGAAAGAATTGGAGAGGATTAAAAGATACAGTGCCAGAAGCGGATAATAAACATGAACAGTCATTTTTATTGTTTTTGGTGCTTTAGAAGTAGTACTAGTATCCCAGTATATAACACTGATATTCTGTGTCACACAGCAGCCTACAGTGTACTGAAAATCAACCTACCTCTGCTAGTTGAAATAGGTCCTAACGGCGGCCATTTTGAATACTTTGTTATTCTTGCATTTGCTCGGTTTGCTTTAGAGGAAGTCCTACTGATTTTGGCAAGAATATTTGTTATAAATCATGGGAATGGTATGTTTATTTACATGAAATTTCCAGGTCCGAGTATTATCAGGAGGCAGATGTGACATCACAACATAAATTTCTATGTGTTAAAAAATGTACAAACACAATGGCTAGTTTTATTTGTTGGATTACAAATTCACATGTGAGGTGATGGGTGTGATTTATTTAATAATCAGAGATGCTGTAGATTTGCTCAAAATTTAAATTTCAAGCCTCAAAAAGTGTTGAAAGGGCAATTGCACTTTATCACATTTTGACAGCTGGCTATGCAACAATGTATCATTTCCTTATAAACTTTCTACTACTTACCAACAAAATCGTAAACGCCACAAAAAAAACTTTAGAAAGAAGTGGTTCACTGAGAAGAGCATGATGTCACATTTCAGATATGTTAATAGGTACGTAACTCAGTATAGTCAGAAGTCGGTTTTAGTCTCAAATTAAGTTGATAAGAGGCAATATTAACTAGTAGACCTCTATTGAGTTGCTGTAAAAGAAAAATAATAAAAATACAAAAAAATGTTCTTGCTGCAGCAGCAAGATTTCTTTTTACATTTTGATGTTCACTACAATCCCCTCTCTTTAAATGTAAACTACATGTCTAAAGAGCTCTGCATATTCTCTCGGTAAAGGAGAATTCAATAAACTAGCTACTGGGTAAAATCTTTCCAGCTCAAAATATATTCTTCACTAGTGTCCTGATCACAAGTCTGGTTTGGGAGCTTTGGAGGCCAACAGCAATTTGATCATTGAAACATAGAATGCGTCAGCAGATAAGAACCATTCGGTCCATCTATTCAGCCCAATTTTCTAAATACTTTTATTAGTTGCTGCCCTTATCGAATATCGAGGATAGCATTGTGCCTATAACCTTTGTTATGATTGAGCGGCCCACTTTAGAGGTCCAAACAGTCCCAAAGCCTGGGGAGGTTGTGGGTGTGGGAGCCAAAATACTATGAGACGCTCAACTCTTGCACCATACACGGCAGAACTGCCTCCTTTAATAACTTATCCCCCCCACATGGTCTAAATATGTGCAATGGATATTACTTAGTTTTAGCTGCCAGGCCCTCATAGTTCATCAAACCACTCAGACGTGGGATTGTATAAGCAAACATGCACTACTGGTTCAATCATCAAGGTAATACCACAAAATGTGTTGAAGGATAAGGTTACGGAAGAAAAAGTAGATTCTTTTTTTTTTTTTGCAGGGGCATACATAATATAACAGCGCTTTCCAATAGATGGCCTGTGTGGAAATTTGGCCTGCCTGACATCACCCATGAACTCTTAGTTCTATGACTTACTTAAGTACCCAAATTTGGTGCAAGTGATTAGCATACTCTCATGCCCAGTTTGCCACAGATGAGCACCTACTTGAGTAATGAATTATTGCAGAATCATGGAAAACTCAAGTAAAACCAAGAGAAAGAAAAAAAAATTGTTAAAAAGTCAGGAATATATGCCCATTATAATAGTAGATATACATAATAAAGCCTTAGTAAGTTCAATGGATACCACAGCTTCTTTGTGTAAAGTGGATTTCCTCTAAATGGCAGATTCTGTAAAACACTTGGACTTTGTCTTTAACAGAATCACAAAGTACGATAGTTGAGGCCTCAGTTGCACTTACTGAAGACTAACAAAATGAGTTATATATTTTCTAATGCTCACCACAAGCCCATGTGTGTCCCGAGGGTGGGGAAGGAGGACAAGAAGGGCCACATGCGCTTGTGGGGAGCATTAGAAAATTGGTCCTAAAAATTGGATTGGTATTATTGCTGTGGAATGCACATCCTGTGATTCTCAGCCATCCATTTGGTTGGCTGAACATCATGAGAAATGTAAGGACCAGGAATGCCAAGGATTTGCTACCACTGCTGCAAAACTAACAAAACGCAACTGTCATTTTACTGCCTTTCCGATCATGTGGTACATGGTTTGGTGAAAAGATAAAATAGCACACCTTTTCTCTCAGGTACAAGCATCTGAGAGACCTGGCCTACTATTGAAAACATACACCATGTCATGGTCATGCCAACATCGTAGAGCTAAAAGGGTAGTCACTTACACAGCATTCTTATTCACTGGCAAAGGACTGGTTTGTGGCGTTACTATATTATTACCTGTCAAGTAAACAGTTACAAGAAGACTGAGAACCTGCACACCATTTAACCAGGCCTTGGCAAATCCCATGGCTCCTAACATCACATACATTTGCTCCTAATATTTTTTTATTGTCTTATGTAGAAGAATTATAAGTTGAATTAACCGATAAATATGTATAACAAATTTCCATTATCTGAAGTCAGGCACTAAGAGCAGCCATCTTAGCCTGTGGTCACATGACAATTCCTTACTTTTGATGATAGTGGATAAATTCTATCAGTCGAATAGAGTGAAGTGAGGATAATGGATATTAGTTCAGGACAGAGCTAAAATACATGTAACAGATTAAAAATCAAACAAAAACTTTTTGAAAAGTGGTCAGTGGAAATAGATGTTTTACAGTGGTACAGGAAATAGCCGACTTGCATACCAACATTGATGTTTTACACATTTTTTAAACTATATAATTTATGGACTTTTACATCTGTTTTAAATGTCCATTTTACAGCCTGACTGCAACTTACCAAATGTAAAGGCACGCTACTGGGTCATTATAAGGATTCTTTAATAAATGTGTGCACAATATCTTCATTTAGGTCACTTTTTGAAATAATACAAATAAAATGTTAACTTTTAAAAACAAAACTGTATAAAGGCATTTTAGATTTTCAGCATGCAGTTGAGGCCACCATCTGAAAAACTACTTAAAGGGCAGTGTATCACATGGATTATACTGTGAATGTAGAGAGGAAAAAAAATTAAAAATATCTGTGGCGTTTGTGTTTAGATGTAAGTATTCTCTCATTTAATGTACTCACACATATTATATACAGTTTTTACCACCATAAAATGGTGTTTCTGTATATACCATTATTTTTTATCATATCATATAATTTACTATAAAAAAAGAAACTATAAAATGTCATGAAAAAAAGGAAAAAACCCACACCTTTTCTAACTTTGACCTGAAAAATCTTCTACACAATTATAAACAGTAAAAAAGACCCAGCCTGAATTGTTTCAACATTTTGTCCAGTGTTTAGAAACATGCATGTTTACATCTGTTTTTCTGTTGTTGTTTTTGCAAGTTATATTGCAATTTTATTATTTTTTGTTTCCTAACTAGTTTTTTTCTACAGTTACCTTTCGACCCCAATCCTAACCCTAAATCTAACACCGGTAAACAGAGACGTCGCTAGGGGTGGGCTACTGGGGCTATAGCCCTGAGTCCCCCCTTCATAGTCCCGAATGGAGACTCTGGGGCTAAAGTATTCTTTAGCCCCGAGACTCCAGGGCTATAATTATAAAAAAAAAAAAAAAAAATAAAAAATCCCCCGGTGAGCTTTACTCCGTCTGGGACATGGTCCCAGAATCGGAGGATTACGCTCACGCGGGTTTGAGGGCCAATCAGAAGGAGAGGCAGATATAGGAAGCTCTCTCCCTAGCCTCTCCTCCTGGCCATACAGAGCCCAGCGGGACGGGTGCAAGCTCCGCCCCGTCGCGCTGTGTGAGCTGCTCGCCGGATGTCAGGTAGACGGACATCCGGCAGAAGGTCCCGGTTGACAGACCAACTGTAAGGTAAGTAAAAAAAAAAAAAAGTGTGAGTGTGTATGAGTGTCTCAATGTGTGTGAGTGGGTGTCACAGTGTGTGTGAGCGAGCACTTTAATGGCACAATATTCTTGGGCTCTGACTGGCACACTATTCCTGGGCTCTGACTGGCACACTATTCCTGGGCTCTGACTGGCACACTATTCCTGGGCTCTGACTGGCACAATACTACTGGTATCTGACTGGCACAATATTCCTGGGCTCTGACTGGCACAATATTCCTGGGCTCTGACTGGCACAATATTCCTGGGCTCTGAGTGGCACACTACTACTGGGTTCTGACTGGAATACCATTCCTGGGCTCTGAGTGGCACAATATTACTTGGCTCTGAGTGGCACAATATTACTTGGCTCTGAGTGGCACAATATTACTGGGCTCTGACTGGCACAATACTACTGGGCTCTGACTGGCACAATACTACTGGGCTCTGACTGGCACAATACTACTGGGCTCTGACTGGCACAATACTACTGGGCTCTGACTGGCACAATACTACTGGGCTCTGACTGGCACAATACTACTGGGCTCTGACTGGCACAATACTACTGGGCTCTGACTGGCACAATACTACTGGGCTCTGACTGGCACAATATTCCTGGTATCTGAGTGGCACACTATTACTGGTATCTAAGTGGCACACTATTACTGGTATCTGAGTGGCACACTATTACTGGTATCTGAGTGGCCCACTATTACTGGGTTCTGACTGGCATACCATTACTGGGCTCTGACTGGCACAATATTCCTGGTATCTGACTGGCACAATATTCCTGGTATCTGACTGGCACAATATTCCTGGTATCTGAATGGCACAATATTCCTGGTATCTGAATGGCACAATATTCCTGGTATCTGAATGGCACAATACCACTGGGCTCTGCCTGGCACAATACTCCTGGGCTCTGCCTGGCACAATATTCCTGGGCTCTGACTGGCACAATATTCCTGGGCTCTGACTGGCACAATATTCCTGGGCTCTGACTGGCACAATATTCCTGGGCTCTGACTGGCACAATATTCCTGGGCTCTGACTGGCACACTATTCCTGGGCTCTGACTGGCACACTATTCCTGGGCTCTGAGTGGCACACTACTACTGGGCTCTGAGTGGCACACTACTACTGGGCTCTGAGTGGCACAATATTACAGGCATCTGACTGGCACACTATTACTGGGCTCTGAATGACAATATTACTGGTATCTGACTGGCACAATATTACTGGGCTCTGAATGGCACACTATTCCTGGTATCTGACTGGCACAATATTACTGGTATCTATAATTGTACAATTTTCAAACATTGAAAAAATTGTGGGTGTTTTCTTACATTTTTATTATGGGGGGTCCGCCCCGGGTGCCAAATGCTCTAGGTACGCCCCTGTGTGTGACCGAGCTCATCTGGGCTCTAGCCCCAGATCATCCGAAGACCTAGCAAGCCACTACCGGTAAAGCATAGGCACCGACCATTGATGCCTATGCAGGTTTTAGGAAAGTCCAATGTTTCTAAGTGACATTTTTTTGATGATGTAGGGGTTAAATGGTGTTTAAATATGAATATTTTGGATATATCTCATATATATATATATATATATATATATATATATATATATATATATATATATATATATATATATATATATATATATATATATATATATATATATAGCCATTAATATAATTATAAATGGGGGGAGAGCTTCGTTCATCATTTAAAATAATAAAGTCTTATTCAGTGAACATAAAGGGGACCTAACCCCATAAATGTATTAATTGGTTTGTACCTTAGTTGCTCATTTCAAGTCTTTTTCTTGCATGAGTTTTGGTTCATGTATTTGAACATACATGTCAGCTCGCATGCTTTGACACTTCCCAGTTCGCCTTTATTGTTTTCCAATCACGCTCGCCCCACTACTAGTAGTCTTGAAAGTTGAGTGGAGGGGTTGTAAGGAATTGCTTTCCAAATATATAAGCTAAACGTTGGGGAAAGGCAGCAGTATCAACATGTAGGGGATTACACATTTCAACCTGAGCTGTGCCAGTCTGATTTTGCCTAATTTTAGAATTTCAGTAGAAATAAAATAATAAGACACGTTATTGTAAGATGTGAATAAATACTAATATTTAACTAGAAATACTAACATTTTAACAAGTCAAATTAAAAAATGTAAATTAATTAATATGTAAAAGACTAAAAGTACAGCAAGGCCTGAATTATTTAAATTAAAATCTGGTGATTCGGTTGATATACATCATCCAATCCTGGTCTGTAGTATCTCCTCCGGCTTCATTTGCAAATTACATATTTGTCATTGAAAACCAGTTCATTTGCATATCAAGCCACAGGTGATGTCATAAGCAGGAGACTCCACAGACATATCTAAAACACATTTTTCTCCTATTTAGGCATTTACTTGCACTTTTGCTAACACAACGTATCAATCAATTTCAATCACTTTTTATTTTCTACATGCACAGTTAAAACAATGTTTAGGTGATACAGTCCTTTTAATGTGGATGGATCAATCTCTGGGAGAAAACCCTTCAAAAAGGAAAGTTTTAAAAGTCAAGTATTTGAACAAAAATGAAAACTAAACCAATTAATGATTTGTTTTAAATGGCAGACTTAATACGACTTAATACGTAATAATTATTTTTGCCTGCAGTGGACATTTAAGGGTCTAAATCCGCGGATTAGGATTGGGCATATTACCCTAATCGAAGGGATCCCCGAAATGCAGATCCACAATATGCCGTGGTTCGGAAACCAAATCTTCTGAGCCGTTTTGGAAAATTTCCCTGTAAAACCAATAGGGTTTTGGTTACACGTTATGCGGCGCTCAACCCGGAATAAAATTCAGATTTGGGCACGATTTCATTTTGTCTTCTTTGAGAAAGTGAAATAATAAAAAAATAATAAACCCTGCCAGTCGACTTCTGCTGGCCCCATAAATAAATGGAAAAAATTCCGGCCCTACACCAAATAAGGGTGACCGTACCCAACCGAATTATAAACTGGGCGGGGAACCGGCGAAACGGTTCTCAACCATTAAATATTTTGGGGGGCCAAGTCTGATAGAGGATATTTTCAGTTCAGTGTATTTCGGTTTCAAGAGCATTTGCCATGTACTTTGGCCATGATGGCTGAATTGCGAGGCTATTTGGAGTCACATCGGGACATATTGTGTAGCTAGAAATTTCGCTTCCACCAGCAAATCATTTCGAAGTTCAGTGTATATTATGGCAACTCTTTAATCAGTATTCTTGTGACGTCGGGAACATCCCTTTAATCCCTTTCTCAAGTGACTGTGAACTAAATTATGAATAAACAGAGTTTAATGCAGGAAAATAAAGAACTTGACTGACCGTATAAAGCTTCATTAATTAATGGATTAATTCCGGAAAACATTGTTTTCATGCTTTTTATTGCAGGAAATGGTTGATCACAAAACGTAAAACCGTAATCCTCCCCCTGCTCTTTATTTGAATAGAAGAACAAAGGCTTAAATAATACATCATCACTGACCATCTCTTCACTCTGTTACCGCAACACGTGTCTTATCAGAGTCATGCTAATTAACAGAAGCTGGTTTAAATTAAATTGTTTTGAGATAGTTACCAGTATAGGCTCTCCCCTGCCAATAACCCCACAGTCCTATGATGTCCTAAACACACTTACATTTGTTTTAAACAAAACATACATTGCTTATACAAAAAGCCGTGGCTTTGAAGATTTAAAAAACCCTTTTGTTTCTTTAACCCGTTCCCGACCTTATGATGAGTTAACTCGTCATAAGAGCCGCAGCGTTAGCGACCTTATGACGAGTTAACTCGTCATGCAGTCTAGCCGGCGGTGCGCTCCGTGGGCACCGCCAGCTAGTCTGCAACGGGTCCAGGGCTAAGCCTCGCACCCGAGGCAAAGCTCCTGGACCCGATCGGTCAGTTTCCGGGCATGTGATCGCGGTGATTTAGTCATCACCGCGATAACATGCAAATTAGATGGCAAAGTCAGTGTGTTCACACACTGACTTTGCCTCTAATTCACTCCCTGTGCTTCACGTTCTTATAGTGAAGCACAGAGAGTGACCTGTAAGTAAAAAGAAATTAATTACATACATATAGGTAAAAAAAAAATTAACCCTTTCATTGCTGATCACAGTTTTTAACTGTGATCAGTTTCCTTCCACTTTATGGCCCTCATTTAGTTTTTTTTTTTAACAGATTTTTTTATTTTTACAATTTATAAAGTTTTTTTGAATAAATAAAGGTAATTTTCATATATTTATTTAATAAAATTTAACCCCTGCATGCCTGTTGCATGATTTTTACTGATCTGACATCGCACTCTTCAGAGTTTTTTTCTGTCTTTTTTGTTATGGGGGGTTTGGGAACCAATATTTTTCTTTTTTATTAGTTAGTTAATTAGGGGGGATAAGTGGGTTAGTGTTGCACTAGTTATGTAGCTTATTATTGGGAAAATAATGGGGAAAAAACTTTTTTTTCCTCAAAAATTTCCTCTTTTATATGGATTTTTTAATACTAAAATGTAAATCATTTTTATGTATAGGGTATCAAAAGAAAGCTCTAACTGTCCTCTAAAAAACAACATATAACTTGTATGGGTACGTTAAATGAGAGAGAGGAAATTTATGTTTCAAAAACCGCGTATTAAAAATTGAAAAACGCTCTGGTCCTTGGCCCAGGAAAATCCCTGGTCCTTAAAGGGTTAAGAAAAGTAAAATCTCTGTGACCGGTTACAGATGGGTTCACGCTCAACCTCTCAGAAAGACCCTTATATTGACATTTAATCAACAAATTACAAGAAATGACTCATGTATTGTGTTAGCAGACTTGCAAGTAATAGAAATAAAATCAGAATTTTTTTTTTCAAACAGGGGCGCTAAACATTTTACCCTTGGAATAAGAATCTTTATAGATACAAGTCATGCTTATACTCAGCTATCCCTCTGAGCCAATCAGAGTTGGGGCTTGCCCGGCATGTCTGATTGAGGGCTATCTCTACAGGGCTGTCTTTATTGTAAATGAGACCTCCTTAAAACAGGGCTCGGCAAATACCAGGCGGCAGGTTGCCATGGCGACTAGATTCTGGCTCCTGGCACCTGGAATACTCTTTGAGCAGTGTAAACTGCAATGTCCTGGTCCCACACTCTGCTATCACTTACCTTACCTACAGATAAGGAGCAGAGTGTGGGAGGAGCAGCACAGAGCAGCCTGCCGATTAGCTCCTCCCCCGGCAGATTAGCTCCTCCCCCGGCTTCCTGTTCCTGCTGCTCACCGGGCTGTAGCAGTGAGGAGATGCGTGTGAGATGTGATGGGAACTCCTACTGCTGCCTCAAAATGGAGGGAAGTGATACAGGGTCTGTCTCCAACTTCTCACTGTAAGTCTAGTAAGTAAATAGTGTGTGTATTAGAATGTGTGTTAGCATGTATGTGTGGGTTCAGCACCAGAATCTGTGTGACAGCATGTTAGTGTGCATGTATGTATTTGTGTCTGCATATGTTACTGTGTGTATCAGCATATTAGAGTGTGTATATAATTGTGACAGCATGTGTTAGTGTATCTCAGTGTGAGTGTGTGTGACCTGTGTATATGTGTGTTGGCATTTAAGTGGATATTAATGTGTTTGTGCATGTATGTAGGAGTGAAATCATGTGTTAGCGTGTGTCAGCATTTAGGTATGTGTGTGTATTTGTGGGTGAGCAAGTGTTTTGTGTATGTATGTGTGTTAGCTTGTGTGTGCATTAGTATGTGTGAAAATGGTGTGTATCCATAAGTGTATGTCATTTATATATGTTTATGGACTGGGACCCAAGCATTTTTCTTTGTGACACAGCATTTGGTACTGGCTCCTAAAGTTTTCAGCTTGCTCCTAGATTTAAATCAAATTTGTCAAGCCCTGCCTTAAAAGTCCTTCAACACTCACCTCTTTAAGAAAGCTTGCTACTAATCCCACTAGAATACCCGTCAATTAACCTTTAGCCAATCCCACGTAGCTCTCAATGTCCACAAACACTGATACAACTCATCCTAGAACACACATAAATAGTCTCAGTCCAAACCCACCGAGCTCCAACCATGCACAACTGTTACTGCCACCACCTAGCCATCCCTTTAACCTCCTCGCTTGCTGATGAGTCCCAGGTCATCCACTCCCTCTAGATTGTAACCTCATGTCTGTCTCCTCTAACTTTGAATGTAGTCCCCCTCTATGCTCAGTACCTAGTGCTACACAAATAAACAAATACAGTAGTAATGTAATCCCGTGTTCGGAGTCTAGTATTTCAATGACATGGATGCGCAGTCCCAATATGACTCTCCCACCACAGAGAATGCATTATAAGAAGGTTCATGCTCCCAATACCTTGACGGAGGTTAGTCTTAAACGTAGTGTAGAGCAGGTAGAAAGCTGCGAGGTAGGTCATTTGTGCAGCGATTCTAAATTAAACTTTACAACATATTACCTGCTCAGTGATCATACATTTGTATAACAAAACGATATTACTACAGTCAACAATAGTTGCCAGCAGGCCTGGATGTGCACAAGTGTTTAGACCAGGGCTCGACAAACCCCAGGCGCCAGGTCGCCATGGCGACCAGGAAATTAGACCTGGCGCCTGGGTGCTGTCAGCCTCATGGTCCCCTTGCCGCTGCCATCCGATTTTTCCGCAGCGCGAGGGGGTAAAGTCTGTACCGATGGCCGATGGCACAGACTGCAAGCTCCGCCCCCTCGCGCAACGCGTGTCTGAGTGCCGGGTGTCGTCACGTGACATCCTGGCACTCAGCACGCCGACCATTGGAGATCAGCAGCAGCATGAATGTCCCCCTCCCCTGCAGTGAGGTAAAGCAGCAGGGAGGGGGGACACATCAAGAAGAAACCCCTAAGAAAAGACTGTGTGAGGTGGGTGTGTGTATGTATATGTAAAGTAGGTGTGTGTGAGGTGTTTAGATATTTGTGTATATGTAAAGTAGGTGTGTGTGTAAGGTGTTTGTATATATGTGTATATGTAAAGTAGGTGTGTGTGTGAGGTGTTTGTATATATGTGTATATGTAAAGTAGGTGTGTGTGAGGTGTTTGTATATATGTGTATATGTAAAGTAGGTGTGTGTGAGGTGTTTGTATATGTAAAGTAGGTGTGTGTGTGAGGTGTTTGTATATATGTGTATATGTGTGTGAGGTGTTTGTATATATGTGTATATGTAAAGTAGGTGTCTGAGGTGTTTGTATATATGGGTATATGTAAAGTAGGTGTGTGTGAGGTGTTTGGATATATGTGTATATGTAAAGTAGGTGTGTGTGAGGTGTTTGTATATATGTGTATATGTAAAGTAGGTGTGTGTGAGGTGTTTGTATATGTAAAGTAGGTGTGTGTGTGAGGTGTTTGTATATATGTGTATATGTGTGTGAGGTGTTTGTATATATGTGTATATGTAAAGTAGGTGTCTGAGGTGTTTGTATATATGGGTATATGTAAAGTAGGTGTGTGTGAGGTGTTTGGATATATGTGTATATGTAAAGTAGGTGTGTGTGAGGTGTTTGTATATATGTGTATATGTAAAGTAGGTGTGTCTGTGAGGTGTTTGTATATATGTGTATATGTAAAGTAGGTGTGTGTGTGTGAGGTGTTTGTATATATGTGTTTATGTAAAGTAGGTGTCTGAGGTGTTTGTATATATGGGTATATGTAAAGTAGGTGTGTGTGAGGTGTTTACATATACACATATATCCAAACACCTCACACACACCTACTTTACATATACCCATATATACAAACACCTCAGACACCTACTTTACATATACCCATATATACAAACACCTCACACACACACACCTACTTTACATATACCCATATATACAAACACCTCACACACACACCTACTTTACATATACCCATATATACAAACACCTCACACACACACACCTACTTTACATATACCCATATATACAAACACCTCACACACACACCTACTTTACATATACCCATATATACAAACACCTCACACTTACATACTACTTTACATATACACATATATCCAAAGTAGGTGTGTGTGAGGTGTTTGTATATATGGGTATATGTAAAGTAGGTGTGTGTGAGGTGTTTGGGTATATGTGTATATGTAAAGTAGGTGTGTTTGGATATATGTGAAGTAGGCGTGTGTGTTTATGAATTGTGTTTATGTTTGCGTGATTGTCTGGCTCCTAAAAAAAATTTCTGGCTCCTAAAATCAAATTAAATTTGTCAAGCCCTGGTTTAGACAATATATGTCTACAAGACAAACATAACCTAACTGGGATCCAGACATCCAGTGCGTGTACTGGGCAGTCTTGAGCTCTCTCTCACCTTCCCTCACATTGCACAATGTCTTGTATCTGGTACCTAAGTGGATATGCTTGCTTAGGTGATATAATAATGGTTTTTATATTCTTCATCAAGAGAGATATCTCCACTGTCTCTGCATTGCCTTGTTTATTAAATAAGCCACTACAAGACTTGGAAAGTGTGTCTGACAAATTGTATAAATATTTGATTATGTCAATGAAAATAATTTCTAGAATGTAGGGTTTGTAGAATTTATTATTGTAACTGTACATGGTCACTCCACAGGTTTAAGACAGTACACAGAAAAATGGCGTTAATTAAATATATTGTCTAATAATTAGCTTTTTATTGGTCCCCAGTTCCCTATCTTATATCTAGGATAGCCTTGTGCCTATCCCACGCATGCTTAAAATCCGTCACTATGTTTACCTCTACCATTTCCGCTGGAAGGCTATTTCACACATCCCCTACCCTCTCAGTAAAGTAATACTTCCTGATATTAATCTTAAATTAGAGGGGCAACAATTTAAAAGTATGCCCTCTAGTTGTGGTAGTTTTTCTTCTTTTATCCCCTTCATGACGTTCGGACGTACTATGCTGTCCTGATGTTAAGTGCCTAAAAGGTACTTGCAGCGGGATACTGCCTGTCAGATAAGACCACTTTGAGTGGCCTCAGTCTGACAGGGGAAATGTAGTCGGTGCTCAAAGCACCGGCTACAATTCTCTAAATTGCGCCATTCCCGAACTTCTGGGTTCTCGCAGACCTCCATGATCAGTGGCCAGGAACAAATCGTGACATTTTGGTGCTTGCGTCGTTTGGGACACAAGCACCATGCGTCACAAAAGGAGTTAAATATACTCTCTTCCTTTAAAGTACAGGTTGAGTATCCCTTATCTGAAGATCCAAAACCCGATAAGGGCCAGTTCAGATATGGATACTCACCTTTATGGCGCCGCAGTTGTGAAACTCCTTCGCTTCAACCTCCCGGGCCCTGTAAATTTGAAGAAATTGTAGTTCCTAGGGCGCTGCGAGGGGAGGGAGGGAGGGACGCACGTCGACGGATCATTTCATCAGCACCGTGGAGCAAGTTGCTCACATTGAACTTAGGTAACATGGATCATTTATAAGGCTGGTGCTGCCGAAATAATACGGATAAGGGATACTCAACCTGTATTAGTATGTTTTTTTTGGCAATGCTACCTCTTTACAATATAGGTGCATGCACCATTGGAAAAGGCATGTTTAACTCACTATACAAAGTCATGTATCAGGTATAGCAACTCCACAGAACCAACGCATTGTATTTACGAGAGCTCTTATAACCAAGATTCTACGCTCATTACTATTGCTCCAGAGGTTTTAAAATCTGGATTCAAACCATTTGCCAAGAGTAATAAGTAAACAATATATAATTAACAAGATGAAGTACAGCAGCATCACAGATTGATACATAAAAGAAAACATACCGGTACTCAAGTACAAATGTTAAATTCTAGTTTTAGGCCAAAGTTTTCAGCCTTTTTTCTATGCAGAAATCTGGTGAGCAGTTTGATCCTGAATTACACCGACATGCTTGATCCGCGCTGTAGTACAGTCACGCATTGATATGTTTACTCTGAACATGTGGTCATGTGGGGTTTAATGTTACATTTCAGCAGATCACTTTTGCCTGAGGTTTTTTCCCATTCTGTGCACATAATGGATTGCTGTATGAACTGGATTTAGTCAACAGATGACAACCACAATTAAAGAGAAGAGGAGAGAGATTTGTTGGTACTGTAGAGAGAGTAGGAAAGAAGCAAAGGGCTGTACATTTTTCAGGGGGGAGGGGTAGGTAATAACTTGGGAGTGCTGTGTGATTTTAGAGACCGCAATTAGAAAGAGTCTACTCAATATAGACTGATCTGGCCAGAATGGGGCCAGATGGGTCAAAGTAGAATTCTACTACTCAATAATGTCGATTATGGGCAGATTTTTGGCCATATTCAGTTGGGTATCTTGGCATTGTGAATCCTGGGGACTTGCCCTACTCAATAAGGGCCGAAATCCCCCCAAAAGAACACAACATCGGCTAATACAGAATACGAATTTTGGGAATTTCAAGTGCAATTTAAATCATTAAAAAAGGCCCTGGGTCACCCGATTGCCGCTGGCCCCATTAATAAAATGTTAAAAAAATCCCTTGGGGTGCCAGGGCAAGTAGCCCTGACCCCCTGTTATAATAAACGGGTCTGGGGACCCAGAATACAAACAAATAAGTAAAATCAAAATGTGGTATTCGGGGATTTTCATGTGGGTTTTTTTCCTTTATTATTTACTTTATTTAAGCTTTGCATAATGTTTCACAAAGCACTAGTCTTCTCCCTGGTCATGGTGTTTTCCAGCCTACTATGTCGAAGATATAGCTAGTAACGTTGTGTGCCATATCCTGTCACCACAGAGAATACATTGGAAGCAGCAGTAGGCGCCAACATTACTCATTGTGGACCTGGACTTTACGACAGACAATTTAATGATGGTTATTGCCGTTCTTGCACAGTCACTTTGACTATCTCTGGTTGTTTGCGCACAGGTATCATCAAATGCAGTGCTTTTTGCCACTTTCAAGTTAGTCAGCGCTGTAGGGTTGTGAAATGCCACACTCTAGGCAGTGAAGCAGATCATGGTTACATAATTTATTTCAGTTTCCTAGTGGTTTACAATGCACTTGAACAATGAACAAAATTTAGGTTTTAGCTTTAAGCCTCAGGCACAGACATTAAAGCTACAACCTAATCATCCGCCCCACATGGTGAGCTCAGCATCCCACAATGTACATACCTATATATTTTACCTCAAGGTCACAGGTTCACTTTAAAATGACATCTTACACTATGACAACAAGCAGTATGTTTCTCATGCTCAAGAGGAGGCAGGATGTGATTCAATACATGTCTCTACTGGTGGATTCTGGGAGGCGAGAGACACGTATTGAAGCACATTCTGCCTTCATCTTTAATCAGAGATCCAACCAATGATTCTTCTAAGATGAATGCTCTCAGCCAGGGTACGGTGGTAGCGTTAATTGAAAATAAGATACAGAAATTGTATATGGTCAAATACAAATCAGAGAATACAAATGCCAAGAAGAAATATAAATGGCCTTTTTACTTCTTGGGCACAGACTATGCCGTCTGTCCATTATAGTACAAACTCAAGTTGTATTGAGAAACAATACATAAACTCTTCAATAAATGAGTTTTAAAGCATGGTAAAAAAACAAAAACACAACCCCACATTTTGTCTTCTTTGAAAAACTTAAAGGATCACCTTACCTGATAATAAGATTTGATTTGCTTAACCAAGACCGACAAATTTTGTATTCTGAGGGAGGCATCATTGTTAATCTTTTTATATATTCTCTGATTGTCTGCTTTAGGGTTTCTGAAAAATAAAAAATATACATTAATACAATAAACCATAAAACCCAACCAACAACTACAAAAACATATCAACAAGACAATAAAAAAAAAATGTCTTATATGTGCAACAATGGTTCAGGGGTTAACACTGGAGGGGGATGAGTCAGAGGTAACAGAGGGCAACTTTGCTGGTGTCAGGGATAACCATGCATTCTTTTTTGGGAAGCACAGATCTGGAGAGTTCTGCATTATTAACATATATCAATAAATCAAACGCCCAATCAATTCTTATTTAAAGGTTTGTATATTCATTGTGTCTGGGGAAATCACTCTCCTTTTTTCCTTACCAAAGCATCATACTCATGCTGTTTTGAGTATATTTATTTTTTATTATAATTTTTATTTCAGGCACATATAAACATAAAAGACAGCATTGAAACAAGCATATCAAGTCGTATAACAACATATCACACATGGTAGAAGGCCTATAAGTCGAGACTAATTTTATACTTTAACAGAAGTATTTAGGTAAATATTAGATTTCTGACTCTAAACTATGTGTAAGTCAATTTTGACACAGGGACAAATATCAATGTAACCTTGGAAATGTGAGTTTATCAGAGAACACCAACTTCTTTTCCAAATTATATATAAACATCCATGTTTATGCACACTGGGAAGAATTGTAAACTCACTCTGCTAGAGCCAAATACCATACATTAACACATAAGACATATAGAGAAGGATAGGCCTACGGCAAGCAGGACATTCTTGGATCAGGGAGCGTACTGTTTATCAGGCACCCTTAAACAAAATTGATAATACCAGCATAACACTTTAAAAAGGTGAGGTGGGCAAATTGGTTCTAATATGTTGTTACAATTTAAGTAAACAAACACAGAAGGCTGAAATGCATTAGTTTTTCTATAAATCAAAAAATTATAATGCAGGATTATTTGTTGCCTTTCATATCCCAATATAGATCTAAATAATACATTTAACATATAATAGTAACATCAAGCCTCATAGAGACATAGAATGTGTCGGCAGATAAGAACCATTTGGCTCATCTAGTCTGTGTGGATTGTAATTACACATCCTTATGACCAAAGATTTACAAACAAAAAAACCAGAAGGTGTGATGGACCCTACACCATATGTATCATTTCACATTTTATTAGAGAGGAATAAAAGTGCCTTATAACAGACTCCCAACAATAAAATAATATTAAGCGTGAAAAAACAGGAAGTAATGGAAAGTACAGTATTTGGTCGATTATAAGACAAGGTTTTTTTCAGAAAACAAATTCTGAAAAATACCCCTCGTCTTATAATCGAGGTCGTCTTATAATCTGACCTCAAATTGAGGTCAGACTATAAGACAGGGATCCAGGTCCCCCGCAGAGCTGCAGGGGACCTGGATCCCCCTCGCTAACAGCAGGAGGAGGTCTGCGCTCATCGCGCAGACATCCTCCACTGCCCCACTAGCCACCAGGAGAATCGGGCAGCTGGGGGATGTCTGCATGGCTGTCCGTCTTAATAGACGGAGGTGTCGGGCAGCATGTAGGATGTCTGCACGTATCATGCAGACATCCCCTGGCTGCCCCCACTAGCCACCAGGGAGCAAGAAACAGGTGAGGGAGAGGGGGGGGGGGGGGGGGTTGTAGAAAAACAAGGGGAGGGAGGGGGGGACAGAGCAACAAGGGGATGGAGGGGGGCACAGAGTAACAAGGGGAGGGGGGGCAGAGAGACCCAAGAGGAGGGAGGGGGGGGGGGAGAGAGTAACAAGGGGAGGGGGGGGGAGAGAGTAACAAGGGGAGGGAGGGGCAGAGAGAAACAAGGGGAGGGAGGGGCAGAGAGAAACAAGGGGAGGGAGGGGGGGAAGAGACAGAGACAAGGGGAGCGAGGGGGGAGAGAGAGAGAACACTAAGGGGGGGGGAGAGAGACAAAGCTGGGGGCAAGGGAAAGAGAGAGGCAGCATTGGCACATAAAAGGAAATAAAAACAAGAAATGCATTTTTTGATATAATTTTTTATTAAAAAAGCAATTTACATGTGAATATATACAAGTTGAACATTTTTCCTATAGGGTAGTCTTATATTCAGGCTTTTAGTTTTTTCCTAAAGGAATATCCAAAGTTTGGGAGGTCGTCTTATAATCAGGGTCGTCTTATAATCGAGCAAATACGGTATTAAGCAGGTTCAGCCAAAGTTTGTTTTGCTTTTGTATCTTGGCACATTTTGAATCTCAATGTTTTTCAAGCAGAGTATAACGGCTGTTGTGGCAGCCAGGGTGCTAGAGATTGTCCAAAACAGCTGGGTGACAGAGATTGTAGAAAAGCTTCCAAACTCTGAATAAATCTGTAATACCCCATACAATTATTAAAAACTTCCTTGGGAAGAGAGAAAAATAGTGAAAGCAGGGAAGTGACAGGATCGTCAGTAAAAACAGGGGGGTTTGTGGAGGGGAAGAAAAGGCCGTATTCAAATTCTCACTGAGCTGTCTGCGTGATCTGTTCCAAAAAATAGCAGCAACAACAACAACAAAAAACCAACAAGAATAAAAATCAACATATAGAACTGATGTAACTACAGACACTTGACCCATGCATTCATTATGTTCCTGGATCTTTATGTCCAAGAGACTACTCATATGGCTCTTAATTTAAATAAAATATTTTTTAATTTATCCTGAAAAATAAAACTGAAAGATGCAGCAGCTAAAGTTCTTGCTTGGATATTACACAGATGGTGACTAGTAATTCTGATATAACCAGCCTTGTACACATCACTTCACCAGGGTGGCAAAGAATGAACTTTAAAAAAACTCTGAAAAGTTGACCTTCACACATTAACTGTGGTGGTTAGACAAAAAAACTAAACATTATGACGAAGGCCTGGTATTGTACTCTTTGTCCAGGCTTTTTGTTCTGTCCACATGGTTACCCCAGTACCATTTGGAAGTGAGGAATCTGTAAATCTATTATTCTCTCTTTAGAATCCTCTAAAAACCTTTTAAATGTCATGGCTGCTTCAGTGTTTTCAATGTCAAGTTAAAACAAAAGGACGGCAGAACATCAAAACTAACATGGCTTCTAAACCCAAAGATTAACTACATGCAGTAATCTGCTTAGCAGGACCGGTGACTGGTAGGTATTGACATGAAACGGACTAGTAAGTGAGGAAGGGATGCTTTCTATCTCGGTTACAACAAATGTCAAGTGATAATCCAATTGGTATTTTACTTTCCTGCTCACCAATGTTATCACTGAGGAGCTTGTCTTATGGCAACTGGTTCGGTTACATTGTCAGTATAGGGAAATCTCTCACATATACTGGCTGTCAGTGTGTACACAGTGCTTCAGTCAAGACATTTGCTGGCAGAATATGCTTTTTATAATCCCATCCCCAGTCACGCAACTCTCAGTTCCCAAATAAGGATCTGACAGCAAGAGCTTACAGTGCAGACATAATTGGAGAGGAGACAGTCGGTTGAGACAATGCTGTATCATAGTCATCTTTTTGGACTGATATTTCCAATTCAAGATATTTTTGTATTTTTTTTTATCTTTTTAATTTTACTCTGAACGGTTGTCTGGATTATTTTTTATTACACAGTAAAAGATTAAATAAAAATACGAAAAAAGCACTCAGACAAAACAAACACACAAAATTGTCATCCTGAGAAGATTGATCCCTAGGAAAAAGTACATTTTATGGGCAATAAATTATACAAAAAATATTTGTATCACCCTTAATATGCATCAACTTTTTCCCAGTAGGAAAAGTCATTTAACTAGTGATACATTTTAAAAGAATCACGACTCAGTTAGTGAAGCAAAAGTAAAAAACAACACCAAAACAAAACAATGTCTTCTGACCCTTTCCCTTTAAATCCTAGGCGTTCTGTAAAATACAGGGGTACGACCAGTGACATCACACAATTTTCCCACCCTGCCAATAAATAAGCAAAACACGGAGGCGGGTACCAGTTACTGAATGGGATTGGTTTATAATTTAATACATTCAAATAAATTTAAATATGTTTTCCATTTTAATTCTACTACCTCCATCCTCCAGGGAGATCGATAACAGCGGTCATTATTTACAGCACTCATCAAGTAACCCTGCTTGCTTCTAACAAATATGCATAAAGAAGTACAGAGAAATTATTTATCAGCATTCAGACCTGTAATAAATCAGTCTTCAAGAAATCTGTACCGAGTATGCATTACAATTACAAGTGCCATAGTCGGAGACCTTTCCTCTGTAAAACAGTTACAAAATGGCAAGTATATAAATACTGTACCATTGTAACCTTAATATTAAGACTGAGATTTCTAACAGAGTTCTTTCCCCTCTGTACCTTTCATCCTTTTTCTTCTCTTTCTCCTTTTCCCTTTCTTATTTTTTCTTCCTATTAATTAATGGAACTTTTATGGGTTTTAATTGACATTTATTTTGAAGAGCTTTATTGTAATGACTATATGTGTTGTTAATCGTAATAAATATATTTAAAAACGAACAGAATAAATAAAATTCTGTCAGCGAGGCTGAGTGAACGTGGCTGCAAGGAAACCCATCACAGAGAATATGATTCGGATTATTATAATAGAACACCAGTCATGTTTTTAGGGAAACAAAGGAGCTTTCATTTGGATCATTAAATCCTATTTAACCCTTTGATCACTTGAGACAAGCAGCAGCACATGGTGTTACTCAAGCATTCATTAAAAGGGTTACAATGAGAAGAAGCTCAGATGACCTGTACCTGCCAAGAAAACTCCTATGGTGCAGCTTTGGGGGAGGTTAAACGGAACCGATCATTATCCAGAATTCTGCAGATTAAAGTCCTTGCTGCTCAAATACTAGGTAGCTTAGCCCTTCACACTAGTCACACATGGCTAGGAAACGGCTCTGTTGTGAGATGGAAAATTAAAATGCCTCACTGGCAAATAGCCTAGTAAAATAGGGCAAATCTGTCTAGAAGTCAATAGGCAGCACAGCAGTAAAGCATAGCCTTGAGCAATTTCACATTTAAAAGCAACCTACTTATGGCAAGATGCATCAATTTCAAATGAGACTGAACAGAAAAAATACCCACCGTGGAAGAAAACCATTCAAAAGAGAAAATGTGAAGCATAAAATTCCGACCAAAATACTAAACACCAATATTATACACTTAAACCCAAGACCCCATGTGGCTTGGCATAATGTACATTTAGTAGCCTATTGACCAACATCACTAAAATAGAAATCTGATAACTTAATGGCTTCATCCTTGAGCCTAAACAGACTGGGTACCAGTTGTGTCTGATTTCTTGCCATCTGTCTATACATAATACTTCACTAATAGAAAAGCATCACTTAGCCTAAGACCACATTAACCTAATGCAATAGTGTATTGCCGTATTTAGGAAACACACTTGAAGTGTATATCCATACATGGTTGGGTTAAGGACTGTCAAATTTATGTTGGCTTAGGCCACAACGATGCCAAATTAGATTGGACTCATCCACACCATCAATAAAGAAGATTTTCTGAATACTTTCATTAGTCCCTGGCCTTATCTCATATCTAGGATACCTAATCCCATGCATGCTTAAACACCTTAACTATATTAATCTCTACAACTTCTACTGGAAGACTATTCCATGCATCCACTACTCTTAGTTTAGTCTGTGGGTGAAAAATAAAGAAAAAGGAATTAATTTTTTAAACATGCCTTCTAAGCCAGTGTTGCAAGTTTGATTCCCAACAGGGTTTCTCAGCCCTTCATGCGTCCGAAGTGACAAAATGAGTACTATCAAATTGAAGAAAGGTAACATTCCATGGATAGTAGTTTTCCCAGGCCTTAGTTAAAAACAAAAGAGAGTAATTTTAATAACGTTCGCAGCATATCTACCAAATGTCCCTATTTTGCCCCCCAAAACCCTGTCTCCCTTTTCTCCCCCATTGTCCCTCTTTTCTGGGAGCTCAGTACGAACGTGCAAGAAGTAAAAGAAGGGCCATACATACATTATGCAGAAATCAGGATGTGAGCAGCCATATTTCTGGGAGGATACACCAAGGGCGGAGTTAGGATGTTGGTTTTCCACTCCTTCATGCTGGCAAGCAATGCTACCAGGTCGAGGAAACATTTATTTGCTCAAGTGCACCCTGCAGAGACCTCACTGTGCTTCGAGCATCATTTGTATTGTTTGCAAATGGGTAATGGAGGCAATCCAGTACAACCCATGGAATGCACTATCGTGGACATATAGTGTAGTTCTAGGCAGCTTGTCAAACATTTTAATTCTTCAAGGTTTCAGCACAAGGTACAGATGCCATTTTGCACACCATCAGCACATTCAGCTTCCAATAAAAAATAACAATTAAACATAATAATGTGTGAATGCATAAGTTGTGGGTGGGTCTGTTAGAGTTCATGACACTTTAAAGGTGCTGGGATTCCCCATTAAGGAAAGCTCTGCTTAGTCCACATGACACAACCCCAGAAAAATAAAACTGACAAAGCAGGCTATGAACCATGGGCATCACATAAAACACAAACACAGCCACTCTCATAAAGTCCATGAAAATGTTCTTGCAATGTCCCGCACACCGCGACTTTGCGGATGTGCATTTTTATTTCTCTTTGCATCGTGTTTTTTTCTGGGATGTCACTGATAACCAAGCACTAGGATACATGAGACACCATGTCTGTGTATGTGCATGCTCACTACAATACAGCATTGTCTCAACCGACTTATCAAACTGACTGTCAAAGCATTATCCAAGATTTGATTGTCAGAATAAGATCAATAAACGGACGAGTCGGCCATGCTTCTTACATTGATTCAAAGCATAACTTTCATCCCTACAAAACCACTAATATCATACGAAAAAATAGAAATGATATATCTATCTTAGAACTGCAAAAGAGGGCCAGTTTAAAAAAAAAATAATAATATCACTCCATCTTTAAATAAACAATCCTAATCTTTTGAATGAATGCATACCAAAATAATGTTTTACTTCATCTTTATTCACACCAGGGAATTATTAGGCACTGCCGTTCCCTTTACTGTGGAATCCACACTGATGCCACAAACTGTAAATTAAGAAAATAGAAAGCTTTTCCTTTAATTTGGCAATGCCCAAATTGTGGGTGTGTCTCTAGTGAGAACAAGAAGGATGTAGTGATCCCATGACATCAGCCATCATGGTATCCTCACATCCAAGAAAATATGAGAGAGGAGGGTTAAGTAAAAATGTCAGCTTTTGAAAACAGCCGACGGCCTAAAGGGACTACTCATAAGAGTCCAAAGTAGGATCTCTCATTTAGATATTTTTAGTTTCCTTTCAATTACAGTTTGAAGGAAAAAACTAAACTAAACTTAAGTGGGTGTAATGGATGGATTGATTTGACTACCTTATATTATCAAAAAGATTTTATAAACAATCAGCAGCTTTTAGTATGTAATTACTAATGTATTGACAGTTCTTAAATTCTGCTTAGAGAACATAAAGCTTTGCTAGCCACTTAAGTAAGCTACTTTATGCCACAATGAGTATTCCTCCGGAGTCACAGAGTCTACGAATCCATGCAGTATTAACGCACTGGAGGATAAAATATATATTTGTCCTAAAAGATGCCACACTTTTACTCTGTCTCAGGATTAATACAAACCACATTCATGCTCTATTGGCTGAAGCTGGACCAAGGTACAACCCCTACTAAGGTTGCCTGGAGTTTGTCAAGCCCTGCTCTAAAGTGCACTCACCTTTACCTGAATTATCAGGTTAATTTATAAATTACTATTTGCAACTTCACAACCTCTCAATGACTGCTGAGCACTTAACCCCCACACTGGTCTATATCGCCAATTATCTGGAAAAGCATTTGAAATAAACTATCCCCAGATGACGCAGAATGAATATAAGCCTATATCTCACTATTAGAATTGGCCTTGTCGATCAAGACATCCATTTGCTCTACAAACACTTTTTTGTCCAACTGGTTTTCTCCCTTAAAGCCATCATTGAAGACAAACACCCCCCAGCCCCCATACACTCACTGCAAAATATATCCCCAACGTACCTGCATAATGCCTGCCTAAAATGATTTGTAAATATGTTATCCTCCCAGACCTCATGTCGACTGATGCAGAAAAGGTTTGTAACAGGTTGGACCGGACCTTTAAGTTGGAAGTGCTTAAACACATGGGATTTGGACCGAACATCAGGATCTGGATTATGTCTCTGCAAAACATTCTGCATACTGCAGGGCAGCATATAAAAGTTATGTGTCCAAGAACAAATGGCCGACCTGTCCACCCTAGCTTGGATACGGAATGCAGGATTTAATTGCATACGCTAGTAATAATACATAAATAAATGATACTTTACAAAAGATAAAGTCTTCAGGTCATAACATTCCTTCAAATCATTTTAAAATTCTACACACTTTCAAAAGCACTGAGAGGATGTAGCAAACAATCATGGTGCTGTAGCATTTAGCACATGCCTTTTTTAGTTCCTTTAATAAGGGAGATTGCCTCTGGCCAGCATATAACCACTGGAATCCAGATGTTACAAGGCACGGCACAGAATTCTGCAGTTGCAGATTAACTGTTTTCGCACAAGGGACGAGCAATGGATTGCTAACATTTAAAGATGTAGCGCATGGAGTATCAGCAGCGATACAAACAAGTAAAGGTGAAGTTTTGGGTGAAGACTCAAGCCATGGTTGGTACAGAGAGCTGCAAAATTGCTCCACGTGTGCCCCTGGAACAAGGAGGTTAAGGACTCCCTCTGTGATCAACCATTTTTAATTCAGTTCTAGCTATGGGTCTATGTGGTCACTTGTGTGTGTGGTTCTGTGTACTTCTCTTTTAGTTAAAGGAGTCCCCATTCCCCAAAGCAAATCCGATGTGTATCTTCTATGTAGATACCTGCAGGTATACTCTCAGATCCTCATACTCATACTGCCTCAGAGCCCGTCGGAAGGATGATGTGCGCCAACAATTGCCCTGCTCGTCTGATCGGGGTCTGTATGGAGTGTGTGTGTGTGTGTGTGGGGGGGGGGGGGGGGGGGATGTGTTAAATACCTACCCAACTACCTGTCCTATGTTCACCAACTATCATGCATTGAGAGCCCATTCCCATAATCACTCATGTCCCTTTTGTACCATTTCAACTAGGTCCCAAAAATATTTAATAATCGATTCTGTAATGCTGAAGCCACGTCTACTAAAACAAGCATCTTCATTACACAACACAGACACCATCATCTCTTACAGCACAGGATCCAAAGGCACATTTTCTATTGTTTATGTAAATATCCGCCATGCTTTAAACATTACAAGTCTTCTGAATATGTATTAATAACGTGTGCTGTCAAGCGTGCGGAACGATACATGACAACTGTATGTGAACCTGAATCATTCTGCATTATTCGACCACCTCAAACCCAATCTGTTTTACTTTTCAGTTTTGAATTCACTCTTGGTGAGCACGGCCAAGCAGGGAGTGAGCGAGGTCCCAAGATAGTAGCTATCATTTGCATTGTCACTCAGATCCAGTCATGGCGTATCGCGGTCTAGGTTAAAAACTCCAAATCTATAGATAACGTCACAAATATCTAGCACCAGAAGCCAGTAGACTCTTAACTCATGGAGGAGGTTTCTTTCAATCGAACTTGTGATTGCAGTTAGACATCATTTTGGTCTCACTTTAGCACATGCAGTAGTCACACCACTGGATCCTATAGTATAGGCCAGGGCTTGACAAATTTAATGTGATTTTAGGAGCCAGCATAAAAATGTAGGAGCCAGACACCCAATTCATAAACACACATGCCTACTTCCCATATACACACACACACACACACACACACACACACACACACACACACCTACCTACTTTACATATACACAAATATACAAACACCTCACACACACCTACTTTACATATACACATATATACAAACACCTCACACACACCTACTTTACATATACCCATATATACAAACACCCCACACACCTACTTTACATATACACATATATACAAACACACACCCACCTCACACAGTATTTTTTTGGTTTCTTCTTAACGTGTCCCCCTCCCTACTGCCTTACCTCATTGTAGGGGAGGGGGACATTCGTGTTGCAGCCGATCTTCATTGATCGGCCTGCTGAGTGCCAGGATGTCACGTGACGACACCCGTCACTCAGACACGCTTTGCGCCCTCACGCTCCGAAAAAAAAAAAAATACAGTTCGGAGGCAAGGGGACCCCGAGTGTAAATGCACCCAGACGCCAAGTCTCATTTTCTGGTTGCCATGGTGACCTGGGGTTTGTCGAGCCCTGGAATAGGCCAATGTATTTTAACTGGTGGGTCCTGACCCAAAAGTGGGTCACAGAGTTGACGTAGGCTTGTATCCTGAGGGGTTCACAGGAGAAAGCAAGCAACAAGTGTTTTTTGCCATGTTGCCATGCAATGAAGCTGAAAAGACATATACTGAGGTAAGGCTTTCTCAGCTCTGGCATAGTGTGATAACTGCATATCCCTCCATCACAGCACATGCAATCAGAATCATCCTACCATTCAGCACAACTTATCTTTGAGAGAGGGTACAGCTAAGACAACATTTAGGAAGACAGTGGACACTAAACTCAACCTCCGAGTTGTCTTTGTTCACCACAGACTTTGAGACACTTATCAGGGGCAAAAAGCATCCCCAGATTTCCCATTAGTTCTAGTTAATCTCATATGTGTCAATGAGTTTTTATCTTACTGGGTTTCTAACTCAATAGCCCTTTCATATTCTAGTGAATACTTCACTATTCATTTTGCAAAGAAGCCCTCGTTTTTTTTGTTTCAGGTTGTGAACTGGGCATATATACACTGTGGAATAATGTACAATTTTTTTTTATGGAATACATTCTAATGTTTCAGAAATTAAACTATTTTTGGGTTGTGACTTCATGACTGAGGTTGGACAGGTTTAGAACCACTGGTATAGGCCCTAGGTGTCGGACTGCGGCCCTCTTGCAGGACTACAACTAGTATAATTCGCTCTGACGTTCCAGAAAGCTAGCAGGATTTGTTGTATTATGGGATTTGTAGTTTAGTAGAAGTTTGAGACCCGGAGTCGGAAGCCTAGCCTATGCAGACTATACTGGTAGGTGAAGCCCTCACTGTAGTTTACAACACCTGGAATGCTAACATTTAGCCACTGCTACCACAGTCTTATTTCTTATCTATGAATGCCCTCTCTCAGACTAACAAAAGGTAGGGAAATCAAGAGGGTAGTAAATAGGACCACAGGTAGGAGGGAATATTTTGACCTACTCCCCCTGGAAAAAAATCCTGCGATCGACCATGCACACACATAGGCCATGGATACAAACAATGTTTCAATGTATTATTTATAAAAACAACACTAAAGGATCGAATATAAAAAAGTAACCAAATCACAATTCTAATTAAAATTAATTGCAGGTGCAAAAATTAGTCAGATTAGGTCGAATGCCAATTAGTTGTAATATTATGTTAATATTGGAGCTTTTCCAAGCAACAACAGGCAACTAACAGTGTTCCAAAGAGGCCAAATATTCAGTCACCAATTCTGCTGCAATAGTTTTTAACTTTTAGACTATTTGGAAGACATGTAACAAATTGGTCACTTTTTATTGCCCAAACAAAAATCAAAAACTAAATGACTAAATAAAACAAACAAAGAATGTTTAGGTATGGCAATATATAATTTCATAGTGTTATTCTTTTTTTGTTTTCAGTAGAAAAAGTTTAAAAAAAAAAAGAAAAGAAAAAAAAGGGAAACTCCACATAACTGTGGTAAAAAAAACCAAATTCATTTGCTTCAAACCACACACTTTCTTGAAATAAAACTATAAAAAGACTGCATGGAAACAACTGGCTCTCGGTGTCAAATGGCAAGACAGAAACAGCTAAATATTACTCACACTTGGGGTAATTTAAATGCACTGAAAGGAAGATGATCAAATAACTGCAGAGATTTTAGCCTATCCATGTGGTTGTAGTGCTAAACACGGGATATCTGAGGAGAGAGAGACTATGGAATACTTCAATAAATTCCTCATGGTATCCGCTGTGCAAACCTAGGATGATTATTCAGTGATCCTGGTGTCTGGAAACCCAGAGCCAGTTCTTTTGATACATAAAAGAAACACTCCCCATGTTATCTTCAAAAATAGCAAGAAGAGTAAAAAAAAAAAAATGCCCAAACCATTCTATCTATGGCTAGTGAAGTGTTCAGTAACCAAAAACAGCTGTGTGACCAAATGTCCAGTCGAGGGTTATGGAGCTGTCATCTAGAGATCAGACCACTGGCATGTGTCCTTGGACATCTGCTCAAAAAGGAGCAGTTTGTAATACATGACCGGCATAAAGAGAAAGCCAGTTTTTAAGAAAATTGGTTTTGTTGCTAGCACATTTATTCCCTGTAAATAAGCAGAGATGAGGAGTCCTGGACAGTCACAATTACTGCAAACTTACACCCAATTGTTTGCAATACTTTAGGTTTATGAAACAAACTAAGCACCAGGATGCATAGAGTAGCCTGCCCTGTGTGAATGGTAGGTGGTTGTTCACTGGTACAATTAAAAAGGCCGACATTTCAAGGTGCATATGAGACTGGTCCCACCTTTAAAGATGGTCCACAAAATGCAGTTTAAGTTCTAATTGGAGTATTCTATGCTAACAGAAAGGTTTTATATGTAATTGTGAGCACTCTGGACTACACAAATGCTTCATTGGCCTGAACAAACATGTCTTCATTGAGTAGGTCTCTCAAACACCTTTTTTCTAACTCCGCTACTTTGGCCTTATGTTTGAAATTCCCTTCTCAATTCCCTGCAATGATCTCTTATGAATAAAGCCCACAGTTTTGTTGATAAACATGTCAAACCAAATATGTTAGATACATTACAGTTTCCCGTGCTCTGTGACAGGACAACTTTCCCCAAGACAACAGTATTCCCTGGGGCCTGAGGAGTGAACCAGTCAAATAGCTACCAAACCTAGAACAACAGGGGTTTGGGGCCCACAGGTGAATATGCAAAACATGGGAATACTGCTCCAGCATGTACATAGATTATGGATATTAAGGGTTTACACATTGACTCGGATTGCATATATACCGTATTTGCTTGAATATAAGACAAGGTTTTTTTCAGAGCAAATGCTCGGAAAAAGACCCCTAGTCTTATATTCGAGGTCGTCTTATAGACGATCGAGGGCAGCGTCTGGAAGGGGGGTGTCAGTGCTACCGCGTATGTACGCTAACCCGGTCACCCATTTTTTATCCTGTCTTCTGAAGCCAGGATCTATACTGCGCACGTGCACAATGTTGTGCATGCCCAGTAAGCATTCTCTGGACACCGGATAATGTGATCAGGACAGCGGGATTGTGGTTCTGAGTCCTGCTGTCCCACTGAGCTCTACCTCTGTCCCGAAAAGCGGGACATACCTCCCAAATCAGGACTGTCCCACGCACAGCGGGCCAGTTAGGAGGTATGATTTTGTGTAATTTTGAGATAAAAATATAGACTGGGTCTGGTTATAATGTAATCTGGATGCAGACACATATGTAAGGTCTGTTTTGAGTACACTTATTGTGACTAATCTTCACTTTCACCTAGATCATGGATTTCTTGCTTATACTTCCCCTGCACTCTTTATATATTATGATTTTGTAACGTGTGCATTTGAAATCGTGTAAACACTCTCAATACACAGTCCATATTTATTATTTAATTATAACTTTTGTTACTATTGTAACATGCTTCGCAGTCATGTATGTGTTACAACTAGTTATTACTTGTGTCTGTCAATACAAACGTGAGATGCCTTTCATCCCTTGTTAACCTTTGGCATGGTGATGCACTGTGGAATAAATGGCCAGGGCATGAAGACATAGCTAGAGAGCCACAGTCTTCATCAGCTGAAGGGCCAAATGTTAGACAACATGTCTCTTGAACTCCCTTACAAAAGTTACAATACAGATTGACCTTTTCCTTTCAACTTTTCTTTTGAAGCAAATGGGTAGAGTGAGAATTTGGTTTTAATCCTAATAATGCCAAAATGTACAATTGAAATTGCCTGGATTTAAATATGTTGTAACTTCCTTTATTCATTAAGTTTAAGTCTTCAATTTGTATACAAATCGTGAACTGAAATAAAAGCCTTCAAGATACCGACCTTTCACTTTTATTTGGTATTGCAGTAATATTCAAAGTCGTAGCAGACATTACTCATTTCATGAGGTAATAATACAACAGGATGGGGACTGCACAAACACCCTTGAGGGCCACATCTGGACAATGCTATAGTGTACAGTTTTCTCCAATCAGTATTTGCCAAGGTGCATAAAGGCAGGCTGGCAAGCCTTTCTCCCCCACATATCTACAATTTATAGTTCTTTTTTTAATGTTTTCTGGCAGTCTCTGGACTCGTTTCAGTTTTAAATAGCTTTGCTAGTAGTTCATGTACAGCAGAGCTGTATTTCTTTCATGAGAGACTAGTGGATACATGGAATATACACAAAGGTAGTAATTGCGCTCACAGTTTAAAAGGAAGTGGAAGAATTCATTTAACGAGCACCATTTCACCGCTGGAAGAAGTTCTGCAGAAATTAATTCACTCAGTGGAGGAATCCTTCAAATTCAGACGCCAGCGTGCCATGGACGCTTATCCCATAACACTGTTTACAGAAAAAAAGATTGCAGCTCTCACCAAGAAAAAAAAAAAAAAAGGCAAAATAATTTTCCAAAAAATAGATTTTTAAAGATTGCAAAATAAAGGGATACCGTGCGGGGGAGGTTCAGCAAAATTAACCAGCATAGCGCACACATAGATCTATGACTAAGCGCCACCACCGCGACAAAACGAGTAATGTTGGCTGCTTAATTTTGGTAGATATAATAAAATGACGGATCCTATGCATGCATGTGATAGGCATAGGGCTATCCTAGATAGAAGATAGGGTCAGCGACTTATACATTGGGCAAAAAAATAAAAAGGGCCGACTAGTTACCTGCCGACACATTCCAGGTTTCTATACCCAAAGAAGTACGGTGAAGGAAAATAGATGCTTGATTTATGGTTATATTATTAAGACCATACATGAAAGTTTTGCCAGCAAACTACGTCATATCTTTTCTTTCACCTGGCTCGGAGAACTTGTTCTTATTTGACCTATTCCTGTTTTGTTAGCAGTGAAATCTTCTATATTTAGCCATCAGTACTTCCTTTGTTTGTCTAATTTGGGGGTACTCGATCTATCCACTTCCCTTACACAGTAAGAGACAGTTACTGGAGTACTTTTTTTTTTTTTTTTAATCAAAGTTGGTGCTCTCCAACTATTAAGGGCACTAGTTTGACAAAAGGAGCGGTTATTTCCGTCAGGACCACCTTATTGTCTTTAGTTGAACAATTACCAAACAGTAGTATTTCCCACCACAATCACGTGCAAGACTCCTTCGAGTTTCCATAGCCAGCACTATGGAGTCCGTAATAGTCTAACCAAACACCTGGTAACTGTATCCACAACCTAGAGAAAAGTCCAGCACACACGTATTCCATGAAATGTCATGAATCTCCTTATATTATTATAATGTGCAGGTAACTGAGCATTACAAAATCGGGTAGTGACGTTCTGAGGAAGCCTGTGATATAGAGGTGAAACGCGTTAACGGATGGCTTTTGCGGGAGTGCCCACCAGCCTAGATAATCTGATGACTGTTTGTTGTCTGTCTACTGTTTGATACCCCAAGTGTAAGGTATTTTTATTCATTCTTTTATTAAACACTATACAGAATATTCATGCATGCTATATATTTTTATTATTTGGAGGAGATATTACACAGCTTCATGTTTGAAGTTTGTAGAGGAAGCCCCATTGTACTCTTCATATATACTCCAAAACATACTACACTATATTATCTGTATATGTTTTTACCGTGTGTCCTGGATAAATCTCAGGTTATATACAATTTTCACTTTATTTTGGCACTGTAGCACACCGTCACGTTGTCTTTTTCTTGGACAATTGTGGGGTAGCTGCCAGACTGTTTTCAGCTTCTGCATCAACCAATTGAAGCGCCTTATCCTCCCAAACATCACAAAATCGGGATCGACAACAAACCTTGACTTGTTTCACATTGGACAACCATTAAAATCGACTAACTTAAATGGTTAATATCTCATTCAATATTGGTTCTTCTTATAGGACAGGTTCTAGAGTTGCGCTACAAGGAATGACTTTCACCTTCTCTTTCAGTCCTGCCCTTTTCACACTCTTGACACAGTTTGCTTAGGTGTACAGAAATCTCTGATGGATATTTGTGTGCAATGGTTTCCAATCCAGCTAAATGGATCACTCCATTTGTTAGCAAATACATTTCAACAACAGAAAAAAAACCTCCAGACTGCAGACAGGAAATACAAATTTCATAATTCACCTAAGAATTGATTTTATGAATAATTTAATCAACAGACTACATCCACTGAGCTGGCATTATGTGCTGAAGAAAAAGCACTTGGGGTTCTGGAAAAAAAACATTTCTAAAAAGCCTGTACCCTAGGAGACACTTTATATATCTTTTAATAACCTTACACGCTTACATTTTCTAAACAATCCCCATTTAGGGTCTTGATAATTATATTGCCGTGGCAACTAGACAGCCCACTGTTATCCCATGGGGAAAAGATTCAACATCCATAACAAGCAATCTGGAATCAGAGAGCAGAAGAAAGCCATCTCAGAATGTAAGACAACATGACAATATACCTATAAGCAAGAACGGAGGAAAAATAACAAATAACACAAATTAGATAGTTTTACTGTTATACTGAGAACCAGTAATAATAAATACTGTGATTGTAATATCATGTTCTACTGGCTTGTAAGCACACATGTGTTTATCCCTCTAACAAGAGGAAGGATAATCTGATGGGCTTTATACCACTCATTTTCATTAGTGATCTGTTAGAATGCTGTATTTATATTATATGGAAGTGCCCACGTGGACCTGTGACAACGCACAGCATTAGCTAGTAACACAGAAGGAAGTATTTGGTTTCTATTTATCAGAGACCCAAGTTCCTGTGCATGAAGCAACCACAGAATACAAATTGACCAATATAAGCAACAACAACAACAAAAAAAATCCAATAGTCAATAATGGACAATAAGGATGTTGTCAGTCTCTTCCTGCTTCCCCTGTGAATAATTTCATTCTTCCAAATAATTAAACACAACACGTCATAGGAACTACAGGATTTCTGCAGGTGTCTGCTTTCTGACTAATATACAATTCTATATGGATAAATCTCTGCTGCATGTCATATGCTAAAATAAAAAAAAACACGTTTAATCTGATTTTATGTTAGGCCTTTTTCTCTACTATATTCAACACACTAGCCAAGCTCGGAATCCTGTATACTATGTTCTGTCAAGTGCATTATCCTGAATTTATCAACATTAAACTTGATTTGACTATTTTTCTAATTTGCCATTTGTCTTATCCCCCAGGAACATCTACCCTGGTGCAAGTCATTGTGTCACCAGTAACAATGCATGCTTTACCAGTATGACCTTCTGTAATATCAGCTTATATTAATATTAATGAGAGTGGGTGCAAGTATAGATCTTTACGGTATTCAGATAGTAATAAGACATTGCTCCCTGTTACAACACTCTGCTGTCACTCAGCCACTGCCTAATTAAACGGTGGTTTTGCCTCCCTCCCCCTCCCAAATACTGCTCTCATTATGCACAGCTAGCCATATTGTTGGTTTAGTATGATGGGAGCTGTATGTCGCAGCAGCAGAGGTGCCAAAGGTTTATTATGATATTTGTAGTTCCCATTATGCTTAACCAGCAGTCTGGCTGTCTGAGTATGATGAGAGTTTTAAACTGGCTAATGTTTGTTATACCATGTCCAATAAATGGCAGGTATAATTAACCCAAAACAGAACTTTATATGGCAGAGGATCTGGCTTTTAACGGTTAGTCATGGTCTACAACTCTAACCATGGTAAGCCAATCATACTTATGGTTCAGCATGATGGAACTATAAACCACGACTAACCCGTGGTACTCCTGATGCTGTAAATTGCTGTTTTCATGATCCTTACAACAATACTAGTTGACTGAGGATCATGGGTACAGAAGGTGTTTGTATTTAGGTTAGCTGCAGTCATCTACAGACCACGGATACTCTTTGGCACGCCAGCTGCTGTAAACCGACTGAGGACCATGGGATTTCACTGTGCCATACGTAGGGTTGCCACCTGGCTGCTAATTTACCGGCACGAGCCGGGGCCGGTATTTTCCTTCCCCAGTCAGTACTTACCTCCTTTCTGCTGTCTCCCGGTGCAGGTTTGTGGCTGTGAGGGAAGCGTTGTACAAACTTTTTTTTTCCCAACAAATTTTATTGATCCACGTGGCTGGAGGGGAGCACACAACGCTTCCCTCACAGCCACGGACCTGCACTGGGAGACAGCAGCAAGGAGGTAAGTACTGACTGGGGAAGGGGGGAGGAGGGTGGCATAACGAGCATACTGAGGGGCATATTAATTGGCAATACCCTGGCATGTTAATTGGCAATATCCAGGCATGTTAATTGGCAATATCCAGGCATGTTAATTGGCAATATCCAGGCATAATAATTGGCAATATCCAGGCATAATAATTGGCAATATCCAGGCATATTAATTGGCAATATCCAGGCATATTAATTGGCTTTATCCTGGCATATTAATTGGCTTTATCCTGGCATATTAACTGTCAATATCATGGCATATTAATCGGCAAATTCCTGGCATATTAATTGTCAATATCCTGGCATATTAATTGGCTATATCCTGGTATATTAATTGGCATTATCCTGGCATATCAAGTGGCTATATCCTGGCATATTAATTGGCTATACCCAGGCATATAAAGTGCCATTATCCTGGCATATTAATTGGCTATATCCAGGCATATTAATTGGCAATATCCAGGCATATTAATTGGCAATATCCTGGAATATTAATTGGCAATATCCTGGAATATTAATTGGCAATATCCTGGAATATTAATTGGCAATATCCTGGAATATTAATTGGCAATATCCTGGCATATTAAATGGCAATATCCTGGGATATTAAATGGCAATATCCTGGGATATTAAATGGCAATATCCTGGCATATTAAGTGGCATTATCCTGGCATATTAATTGGCAATATCCTGGGATATTAAATGGCAATATCCTGGCATATTAAGTGGCATTATCCTGGCATATTAATTGGCAATATCCTGGCATATTAAATGGCTATATCCAGGCATATAAAGTGGCTATATCCTGGCATATTAAGTGGCAATATCAAGTGGCAATATCCTGGCATATTAATTGGCAATATCCTGGCATATTAATTGGCAATATCCTGGCATATTAGGTGGCATTATCCTGGCATATTAATTGGCTATATCCAGGCATATTAATTGGCAATATCCTGGCATATTAAATGGCATTATCCTGGCATATTAATTGGCAATATCCTGGAATATTAATTGGCAATATCCTGGGATATTAAATGGCAATATCCTGGGATATTAAATGGCAATATCCTGGGATATTAAATGGCAATATCCTGGCATATTAAAATGGGAAAGAATGGCATATTGAGGGGCAAAATACTGTAATATTAAATGGCAAAGGAATGGCATATTGAATGGCTAAATCCTGGCATATTGAGGGCAAAATACTAACTTATTGAGTGGCAAAATATTACTGGCATATTGAGCGGCAAAATATTACTGGAATATTGAGCGGCAAAATATTACTGGCATATTGAGCAACTGCTCCCAACCACCCTCCATATTACACTAGACTGTTTATATACACACACGCGCTTCTCACTGGAATGATATACAAATAATATTTATCATTTCAGTGATAATCCGCCCCCTTTGCGGTTCCACCCCATGACTCCTCCCTCTTGTAGATCCGCCCACACATGGCCGGTATTTTTTTTTTTGAGGAAAAGGTGGCAACCCTAGCCATACGGCCAAGACTGCTACTTGCCTGCCCTGCACTTGTTGATGTTGGACTATAAAAGTTATGGTTTCATGTTCATTAAATAACAACAGGAGCTGAAGATCTGTAGCTAGGCTGTAAGAAATCAATTAGAAGTTTATTCACAGAGTTTCCCATTACTATTGCTGAAGAGCTGTATCCAGGGCCAGTGCAAGGATTTTTATCTCTCCTCTGATGCTTCCCATGTCTTTCTCTGACCCTTTAATGTTTTCTTCTCTGTCCCCCCATGTTTTTTTCTGTGCCCCCCATGCTTCCGTCCCCCATGTTCCTTTTCTGTACTGATATTCCTTTCTTGTAACCCCAAGCGTCTATCCCCCATGTTCCTTTTCTGTCCCCAAAGTTTCCCTCACATGGGAGGTCATGTGATCACATCCTACACATGACCCACCCCCACTGACATTCGCACGAAGGCACCGAAGTTCTCGAATCCTCCAGCGTTATTATACAGAGGAGCTGGAGGACTTACAGCCGCCCGGCATTCTAGCCAGGTGCTGTGTCAGGGCAGCAGGAGTAGAACTAGGTGCTCTCTCATTAAGAACGGCGCCTCTTCTCTGTAATAGTGCTATTGCAAAATCTGGCCTTATTGGATGACACTGTATTTAGAAGCCCTCCGGTCTCTCTCCTTATTGGATGACACTGCATTAAGAAGCCCTCCTGCCTCTCTCCTTATTGGATGACACTGCATTAAGAAGCCCCTGTAAAATTATCTTCATTTTAAAACAACAGGAGAACAGCAATTTTTTAGTAATTAAAAAGAAGTGCATTTTACATATACTAAACAAATAGAGAAAATAAGCTTCAAATCAGAACCGGAGCAACTTCAAGATTTGGATGGCCAAGGCAAAATATATACTACTGGGGAATCCCCATATTTCACATAAACAAATATCCAAGACTCTCAACTTTTATTGATCGTCACTTTAGAAATACTGCGCAGGACCAGATGGTGCAATATGGAGCATATAAAACAGATCATCAGTAAAAGGGCCGGAGCTTAGACCATTTTTGTAGTTTTAAGTAGTAAAATTATAAAAAAAAAAAAAAAACACTAACTGCTTCTGGACACATATAATAGCATATTGTAGCATTTTTTTCCAAAAGGCTGTGTTTTTCTGAAACATTGTCACTTTAAATGAAACTATTGCATTAACTAAACTCATTTTGTTAGTTTCATTTTTTGTACCAACGCAGCTTTACTTTGGAAGTGTGATTTAAATTTAATTTTATTTCTGATATAATTATGCTAAAATAACAGTAGGCATCATTGCTTCACACAATTTATCCCAATATAATCTGTGGAAAGCCAGAAAGAATCTAGGCATATTCTAATTTGTGCCATGAATGTATTGAATCAATATCACATGGACTTAATTAGATCTGGCTCCAATGCAACTAATCCTGATTATTCACAATTTATAAATAAAAAAAGTGAGAAGTTGAAATGATCTCTTTATGGGATTTATAAATGGAGCTCTGTCTTTATCCAGGAGCAAATAAAATGCATTGCCCCTTTATTCAACAGAGAGTCATTTAGGAAACGGAGGTTGCAGAACAGAGAGGAGGCTCCAAGATTTCAATCCTGGCAAAAGGCCATCAAAATAAACATATACAAATGCCACCTTTCAGAGCAGTGTGTTCCAAAGAGAACATATCAGAAAGTGTAGGTTTATTAGAACCTTCCAGCCAATTAGGATACAGTTCACTCAGTTACCTTGAGGGTAAATACACGACATAGTTGGCATAACTCCTGTCTGGGTTCAAAGGATGGCCAGATAAGATCAGAATGTTAGCAGGATGTACAGCATCCATACCTAGCACTCTGAACGATTTGTCTTTGTGGTTCAGGAGCCCAAGGCATTAATGTGTGATTTCAAATTATAAACATCTAACAAACTGCTCCAGAAACCCATGATGATAACTGCACAGTCCCAGGCTGGGGAGGAGACAGCAACAAAAACATCCTTGGTCCAACCACTTCTACTAAAGAGGTACGCAGAACTGGAAAATGTTGCTTATTTACACACAAGTACCAGAAAAAAATATATAGGAATTCCAGACCCGTACAGTACCGTGCTGCAAAGTAAAAAAACGCTTTAAAAAATATCCGTTAATAGTTTATTTTTGATCAGTTAACAAAATGCAAAGTGAGTGAGCAGAAGATTCTCCACAAATTTATTCTGCAGCATAACCACAATCTCAAACAGAGCTAAAGTCATTAAGTACCATCTTCAGCATAGCGTAGAACAAGTGATATGGTAGGATCCCCACAGAGCCCTGATCCCAACATCAAGTGTCTCTGGGATTACACGATTACAAGAGAGAGAAGCAACCGAGCCTGTGGTTAGCTATCCAAGACGGAACAACCTACCTGGCGAGCAGGGCCGGTGCAAGGATTTTTGCCGCCCTAGGCAAAATAAAAATTGCCGCCCCCCCCACATTATCATTCCCCTCAATATCCCAGGATTATGCCCTTCAATATGCCAGGATTTTCCCCCACAATATGGCAGCCAGGATTTAGCCACCCACTATGCCAGGATTTTCCCCCACAGTATGCCTGCCAGGACTTAGCCACCCACTATGCCAGGATTTTCCCCCATAGTATGCCAGCCAGGACTTAGCCCCCCACAATATGCCAGCCAGGACTTAGCCACCCACTATGCCAGGATTTTCCCCCATAGTATGCCAGCCAGGACTTAGCCACCCACTATGCCAGGATTTTCCCCCATAGTATGCCAGCCAGGACTTAGCCACGCACTATGCCAGGATTTTTTTCCCCATAGTATGCCAGCCAGGACTTAGCCACCCATTATGCCAGGATCCTCCCCCCCCTTCCCCACCTCGTCGCTGCTGCTCTCCCAGGTGCTCTCATCTGCCCGTCCGTGGCTATGAGGGAAGCGTTGTGCGCTCCCCTCCAGCCAATGCGCATTCAGAAAAGTATTTTTTTTTTTTTTAAACAAACTTTATTGAATGCGCATTGGCTGAAGAGGAGCGCACAACGCTTCCCTCACAGCCACGGACGGGCAGATGAGAGCACCGGGAGGGCAGCAGCGACGAGGTAAGTAAGGGGGAGGATTTTTTTATTTTTTTTTAAGCAGGGTTCCGGCGCCCCCAGGTAAGATGCGCCCTAGGCAGCTGCCTAAGTTGCCTTACTGGTGGCGCCGGCCCTGCTGGCGAGTAAGAGAATTGAGAAAAACTTTTGGACAGGGGTGAAAAAAATGGTGTAAAAGCAAGAATGATTAAAAAAAAATAAAAAATAGACCTGGTAATAGTTTATGTTCATAAATTGACAAAATTTGAAGTGAGCGAACAGAAGAAAAAAAAAAAATCAAAATCAAAATCAATAATTTGGTGTGACCACACTTCGCCTTCAAAAAAAAGCATTAAATCTTCTAGGTATTCTTGGACGCAGGTTTTTTTTTTTTTTTTAAAGGAACTCGGCAGGTAAGTTGTTCCAAACGTCTTGGAGAACCAACCACAGTGGTTCTGTGGATTTAGGCAGTATACAGATAACATAAGTGAGAAAATATTAGGTGCCAAATATTTTCTCACTTATGTTATCTGTAAATAAACTAAACAAACCTGGTTTTGTGACATCTCTTTAATAAAAAGCAAGAAGAAAAGACGGAAGACACAATAATGAGAAATAAGAGGGGCTTGTGTGACTGCAGAGATGGAGAGACTTGTTGCTGTTCAAGGTTTTGTGTGGAAAATCAATCTTAGTTATATTCTACTACCCAGTCTGGTTTCCAAATGATTCAGCATAGCCCACATAGCAGGAGGAAAGGGGTCCTACAGGAAAGCAGAAGCCTTTATACCACAGCCCCACTGCACAGTTAATCTGCCTCTAAAAGGATACAGACTATGCAACTATTGAAGTCTACGATTAAGCCATTGGGAAATCTGATAAAACCATTCATGAATGCACAGAAACCATCTCCAATCCAAACCTGTAGTAACGTAGTGTGTACAGTACTCAGTGTAAAATGCTTACAAATACCTGGATCCAATACTAATCCGTTTAACGCACATTATTATGTAATAAAATGCTATAATATTTAGTGAAACACACCGATTACACCCTCCTTAATCCCTTTGTGACTCTAGGAAGTTCTATGCAGTCCTATTTTTCTGGTCCCAAAAACGATAGGAATGTCCTTCAGTTAACAACTCATCACGGCTCATGGTTGTCAGATGAGGCCACTTTGAGTGGCCTGAGACTGACATGAAAAATATAGGCAACGCTCCAAGCGATCACTGGCTACATTTTAATAAATCACGCCATGCCTGAATTTCTGGGTTTGGGCACACATCCATGACGTCACAAGTGACATCGGGGTGTCTCATGATTTTTTAATAGTTCAGGGTCTGTTAAGACCCTGATCGGGTCTCTGCAACTGTGTCCCTGGCTAACGATCACATTGTGATCGGAGGCCAGGAACCAAAAATGGTGTTTTGGTGCTTGTGTCTTCTGGGACACATGCACCATGCGTCACAAAGGGTTGAATCAGTTAAAAGGCTACTAAGTATATGTACTCTACTTTGAATATATGTCTTGAAGTTTAATTTAAGATTCTGTGTTTGCAAGACCTCAAATATTGATCTACTTACTTTCAGGAGTATCCAAATAGATACACGTGGTATAACATGTAAAAATAGGGAGTAATTCAGTGAAGGTGAGAGGAGGGTTAGATGAACAGTTTGTCAATATTTGAAAAAGATTTAACAATACATTATGCAGGGTCAATTGATTTCTTCTAGCAGGAGGAACAAGTCCCCAGGCTTGCACCTTTCTTTCGCATTGTTAATGCAGTGAGATGATATTTTTAACTCACTTGCATCTTATCTTTAGTGAATAGCTCCCATAGATTGTCACTTGCATCTTATCTTTAGTGAATAGCTCCCAAAGATTGTGTCAGATTAGAACCATCTTGTCTGCCCATAAAGGAAGAAGCTCAGATTGCTTTGTTCTTTAGTATTGTCTTAGGTATACCCTATGAATTCAGTAATTCCTTTATTGCCTCTACCGAGTATACCAGCATCTATTACTCTTTCTGGAAGATAATATTGGCTCACATTCAATATCAAATTAATGAGAATGTATACAGTATAACAACATTATAGGAAACATGCGTAATGACCAGCCCAAACATCCTTTCCATATGGTTTGTGTATGTGCACACCTGTTATTTGCACAGGTTTGGGCTTTGAGCTCACCATGTATCACACTTCCAAGAATATTTTTTTTTCTATTGACTGAAGATTCCAGATTTTGTTTTTGCCCAAAGGTTGGGAGGAGGCAGCTTTGTTATAAGGCTTTGCAACTAATTACAGATTTCTGGATGTCAGAAGATAACAAGTGTTCTGGACTGCATATCATGTTAAGTATTAGTCTGTTAGAGACATGTTAAGCCCTTGCATGCAGGTATTCTGCATTAGGCAAGTTTTTTTTAAACAAACACACCAAGCACTAGCTATAATAACAGACTACATGACAGCACTATTCCTTTAAACAAGCTACAAAGACATTTTTTCATGAGAGAGTTTGATTTATATTTTTCTAGCAGTTGAAGAATTGACTTTGTAGATGAGAAAAACTGTCCACTTTGAAGAAATGTTCTATTTTTTCCCATAAGGCTGAGCAGATTTATTTTCTTGCATGTTCATGTATGCTTGGTTTTTGCATATTGGAGCAAAATAATAATCAAGTGCCACCTAGGCTCTGGTTTTGCATTTTCTAAAAATACAGTTGAATATTCCGAAATCAGTAAGCCAAGAAACAACCTGGCAATGGCCCAGACAGGAGTAGTGTGTGGAACAGCACACATGTACACAGTGCCACTGTACAGTCATGGGGACTCATAATATTCACAGGTTGTGGACATCAAGCACACGTCCATGGTCTCTAATTAGCTAATAATTAAATAATAAAATCCACACAATACCAGGCAGTTGTCAATGAATAAACAACAAGTACAGGGTGAAATGGGCAAACCTTAGTCTGCCAATAGTTTTTGTTTGTTTTGCCATTTAATTAAAGGGGGAAAAAAATCTATGGACAACTATCTGGTATTCTGGATTTTATTGTGCCCAACCTTTGTTCATTAGCCCTACACCCCAGCCTTCTTAACAGGCTTCCATACTGTTGGCACGGACAAGTACCTGCAAAGTGCTAAATCATTTACCCCATAGAAGACACAATAGACAAACTTGGTCTTTATGCAAAGTCACACACGCTGTCCCCTCTCTCTGTAAAGGAAATGCTGCTTCCATCTCTTAAATCCATACTTCCATCTAAAATGCTGCACAGACCATGGTAAAACCAGGGCAGTGATGTGCGACTCAATGAACCCAGAAATAGAAATGAATGCAAAAGAATGGAATGAATAAGGCTAGTGAATTAGAAGATGGTCACACATTCCCAATCATGGTAGAAGTACGTAAAAAGTTTACATTTACCAATCATGAAAAAAAAATAAGACAAATGTACTTTAAAATGATCAGACAATATTCTATATCTTGTTCAATACAGATTGCTGTCATATGTATAGATCCTTTAACATGTAAAGTCTATAATACATCATTTTATGTTGAAAGTGGACATTTTTAGATTTTCAATAATCCAACGTTAAATTGTAGCATTTTTTTCATAGACATAACTGGGGGAAAAAAAAACACCCTTTGAAAATGAATCTGATGTAAACAAAGCCTCTCAGTGTCTATTACAGCCATCTGTTCCAGTTGTGATTGGGAAAGATCTAAAGAATTGTGTGCAGCATACAGGAAGCCATTGATGCCGATCTATGGGCCATTTGTAAAATGGCAACGTGGTTTTTAAAACAGGGTTAATCTTAAAGAATGATATATACACAGTAACACCAATCCTTTGTGCACATTAATGGTGTGTGTCATGAAAGCCATATCATCTCAACAACTCAACTGTCCCTGCACAATGTATAGTTAAGTCTGTGAGATTAAATGTACATTAGCATAGACACCCCCCTCATCACCACCAACTGAAAGTAGAGGTATATTTTATTTAACCTTTTTTGTTGCCATAATCAATGAGGCAGATGATTTAACTGCCTACTCACTCCTCTGTCAGAGGTTCTATACATACTAACAAAATACTGGAAAATGCCTGGGCATTTGTTCTGTTCTGATTCTTCGATGCATTAAACAAATAATTTAAAAACAACATAATTATATATATATATATATATATATATATATATATATAATCACAAAATTACGTTTTGACTGTTACTTTAAAAAGATGGCGGCTTCTTGTGCTCTTGATATAAATGGTACATTAAAGAGACAGGACCACGGATCATACAAGCCTTTCCCAAGACACAGGCCACACAGTAACTGCCTTTCCTATATAATTTATAATGCCATAAAGGCTGCAGCACAGGTCTGTAAAGAGACAATGAAATCTAAACACGTGCTTTCTTCTTGTCAATGCAGCAGATCAAGCAAAGCGTCTGAATCACGGAATCCTGTGCATGAATATTCTACCATCGCCCAGCACCTGGTGTTATTTTTCATGGCCTGGGAAATTCTAACACAGACTCTCCATTCTTTTTTTTACACTGACTTCTCTTCCAAAAGGAATATGTTTTTTGGCATATTTATCATAGTAGAAGGATGCCAGAGGGTACAGTGTCAGATACAAGCAGCTCCTTACTGTTTACATGAAACATAAAAACAGATCACCCTTCTCTCGCCTATTTTCCTTTCTTGGTTTATTAAAGATAAAACACAGGCTTCTAGATCAATGCTCCAGCTACCAAGGTTCTTCCAAGGCCTGGATTAATCAGCATTCCCTCGCTGTTCATACAGGTCACTAATTAACAAAATGAACCAGTAAAAAGCAAACAGTACCATGGCTTACTCATTTATGGAGAGGGTTACTTTAATGCCCTGGTAGGCATTGGAAAGGGCTTTTTAGTGCTATACGCTCAATTATGCATTCAAATATCAAAGCACTATTATATTTAAACTGTTGATAGCTTCTGTTTTTTTCTAATAGCCCTCCTTATATTCCCCATCCCCTGTCTGATTTTTACATAAATAAAACTATGGGCAGTTTCTCTCTTCATACTACTTAGTTTCACTCCAGACCAATGTTGAACAAGGGGGCCCCAGTTAAGAAATATTTGTTCCCCTGAAGACATAAAACCATTTTTTCTGCTCTTACTTCAACCTTTTTTGTTCATTTAGTTATCCTATTGAGGGAAAACTGAATCTGGCATTGGGCTCACATTGCCCATTAGATAAGGCAGCTTGTTATGTGTTTCATATAATCAGTGAACAAAAACTCAACCCAGCATAATCTTTAGTGATCAAAAAGATGACATTTAAAACTCAAGCTTTATCAAGATATTTAAAGGGTGTAATGCCAATATTAAAAAAATAATCAGCAGACCCTGTTTTGCCAAACCAGTTATGTTTAGAAAAGATCACTGATCATATTAAGGTGAAACCAAGCACTGGGGGACAGGCACAGTGTCTGCTTGTAGGCATGGTCTGTGTAGGGAATGGTGGCCAAATTTCATTGCTTAGTGATTTAGATAGAAAACACACACACACACACACACACACACACACACACACACAATGTGCAGTACACTTTCTGTATAATATATTTAGAATGAAAGAAGTTGTATGATTTGAAGCTAGAATCCTTGTTGGAAGATGCAGGATGTATTCCTGATAACACAGGTTGCATGGAAACATCACATACTTGGTGTTAGTATCCCATTGTCATGGAAACGTCTATGCTTAACAACAACAACCCTGTTGTTCACATTTTCCCATAACCAAGAGTAAAAACGCAGTAGTTAACCTCTATACCATGGGATTCCATAGGATATAATCTTAGGGCATACACAAAGTCAAATTTACATTTAAAAGTAGACGTCAATGTTAAAATTCAACAGTGGAAAAAAAAACAAAAAAAGTATTTATTCATTCATTCATTCATTCTTCTATACAGCTTAGTCCTTATTCCTAAAAACACTGAAGTTAGCCTATGATTTTTTTAGGTCCCTGCAAATCCTGTTTGACCAAACTTCCTTTTCTTTCTGATGTGTCATATATGGTAGTTAAATAAAATAACATGGGGGTGGATCTTGACACATCTACTGAAAATCACAAAGACCTTGATAGTTAAAGAACAAATACAGTTTGTTTAACCCTTGCCTACACCGAGGAGCTCGTCCACTCAGGGTCTGCTGGAGCCCAGTCTCTCTACTAATGCAGAGAGAAAGACCCTCATTTGTTCACTGTATCACATAGGGGACCTAGTTAAGAACCCCTCTGCTGATAGGGTTGCCACCTTTTCTTCCAAAAAATCTGTCTCCATAGACTTAACATACTGGCCAGGTGGCAACCCTATCTGCTGATCACATGTAAAATCAAGGGTCTCTGTAATATCAGGGAAGCATGGCAGCTGCCAGAGGATAAATTGTCATCTACTATCAAAAAGTACCTGACAGTTTATACTCATACTTGGGGCACAAGTGAATTTTAAAGAGGACTTCAAGACAATAACTGACCTACTTAATACAATTTAAAAAAGTGCTTGTGTGTATTTGTTTTCTACAGAGACTTTCAGAATTCCTCTCAAAATATTGCAAAACATATCAATTTACACACTACACAAAGCGTGTGCCGCCAAAGATGGCCACTTTGTGTGTGGGGGGATTGGTTATTAATATAGCGATGATCTGAAATTTAAGTCGACTTTCGACCCTTTTGATAACACTAGGTATCTTGGTAAGTCACTCAGCTCAAGGCAATTCATTTGAACAAGTCAATTCTAAAACATACTTACTGCACAAATGAATGTGAGTTGTATCTGTGTGAAACAAACTCACACACAGCTAACATTCAGAACTCCTCACCAATGTTTACATCTCATACATTACATTTCAGTATGATTACTGTTACTTCTTTCAAAACCTTTCCAGAATTTGAACATGCTGAAGTGACATCATTAAGAAAGAGAAGTTAAAACAAAACATTAAAAGTAAATAAAAATAAAGTGTTTCTTTACATTGTCAAAGGAAATTAAATGCTAGTGAGGTTCTTCCACCCTATACTGTCCCTTTAAATACACTTTGTTTCCATTGACCTTTAGGTGTCATGCAATAACCCAAACCTAGGTAGTTGATTAAGTATCACCTAATCTTTACTGAGCTGTATTACAGAGTTAATGCACACAGCCCAGCACTCCATTCCATTTATATGATTGGCCAGTATTACCCAGTCCATCACATGACAGCGAGACTGGTTGGGTTTCAGGCTATAGTAATTCATTCAGTCAAGGACAGTTATGTCACATGTTGTTATGCAAAGCACAATGCCAATTTTCAACAAGTATTTCATGGTGTTAGTGGTCAACACTTAAATATACACAGAAAGCAGAATAAAAACCTGGAACTGTAGGTCGGAAGCACTGATCCACATGTATTAGAGCAGACATTTCTTAAACAAAAACTACACATGCATCATTTAACTAAATCTGCTAACTAGGTAATTAATACTTTACTATAAAAATGTTTTTATTGTTACATAACAGACAAATCCAAAATACATAGGGGGTCATGTATAACAACTGTAAAGTGTCAGGAGAGGTATATTAAAGTTTCTTTTTTCTTTTTAAAAAGTGTAATAGTAGATTGTCTAGTATAATGGCAATTGCAGACTTTTATAAATCCAGACACATTTCATTGTCGCAAGAAGGACCTCCGCCAACCACTGTTTGGTGGCGATTCCCCAGACACAAATCATGTGATTTGTAAAACAATCAAGTGACAGAGATCACAGTGCTTCACTGCAATCTGAAACAAATGGCAGCTAGATGGACCGAATGGTCTGAAGTATGACTCTAAGCATTTTAAAAAGTTAAATTAAGACAAATAAATGGAGCTACACCAAAATTCAGTCTTTCTTAAAATTCAAATATAGACCAAATATATATAGACCAAATTAACCATATTTCTTGGTAGTGAGGTACTTGGCCTCTAGCCATCTTGTGTTGGAAGGAAATCAGTTAAAAAAATGTTAAACCAATATAATATTAGAATAAACAGGCTTTTTTTGAGATCTGTTGCGTTTGATTCTGATTGCAGTGGATTCTGAATGAAAAGAGCCTGTTCAATAGATTCAGCAATTCAAATTTAATGCAGCTTGCTACATTCCCTATATATATATATATATATATATACACACATATACACACATATACACACACACACACACACACACACACACACACACACACAGGTGATAAAGTGTTGCGCAGAAATATAATAAAGTGGATATGCTTATCTAAATAGAGATGTTTTTTCTCCAGTAGAACATAAATAAAAAAGACAACAAAACACTAAAATGAACAGTATTGTATGTATAAAATGAACCCAAAAAGTATGTCCCCCAAAGGAAACACACTCACTCAGACAAGAGCCTAAGACGGGCTCTGAGTGTGAAGCGTGAAAGGACTTCAAGTCCACAGTGGTGCAGAATTTCTCAGTTCTTTCCCCAGGAGGATGATGTATAATAGAGGAGAAATAGAGAGAATCGTATATGGTGAAGTATGTAAATAATAATTTAACGGCTCCTTCTTGAACCTATGGAGGCTTACATAAAATACAAGGCAAAAACAGCATATAAAATCAAAGTCCAACGTCACCATGAATGCTAATTCGGTCCGGTAGCGGTGATGTAGACTAAAAACACAGGCAGAGAGAGACTTCCGCGTACAGGTTACACAAAATGTCACTAATCCTGCGACGCGTTTCGCCCAATAGGCTTCTTCAAGGCAGACTGACCCACCACACTTCCCACACCACCAACCCTCCATACATTTTATATAAAAAGTCTAATTTATTCTGTGAAAAACAAATCTAATTATTCAACTCCCATGCTCTAAATTTGTCCTCTATTTTAGGAGTTAAACATTCTAGGTATTGTAATAGGTAGGAAGTAGCTTGCAAGGGACTATGGGAGATGTAGTTTACAGACACGAACTATGCCACCCTTGCACACACTTGCACTAGGTCTTCCTCACACACACTATGCCTTCCTCATACACACACACTTTCACTATGCCACCCTCACACACACATTATGCAATGCTCATACACACTCACCGGGCTGAATTAAAAGCTTTTTTTATTTATCACCTTTGCCATGCCATTTAGGCTCTCACCTTAAGGACTTCCATCTAGCCGCAATCCGCTCTGCGCACCAACTGCAAACATCTCGCGAGTCACGTGACCTCTTTGTCATGTGTCTTCTGCGTCTTGTAGCTCCGAACCCCATTATCTGGCTGGCTCTTCACAGGCCAGCACAGACTTACACCGCTAGCTCCAAAGGTTGTTTTTTTTTCTTGGACATGGGTGGCGCCCCCCTCATGGTGGCGCCCTAAGGCAGCCGCCTGTGCTGCCTTATGGCAGCGCTGGCCCTGACTATGCTAAATGTAAAACATGCATTTTAAAATACTCTGAAATCACATTAATATGCATTAATATTTGGAAGATGCACTTTGGGCACTAGACAGTTCCTGTAATGCTTGTTTAGGCAAGTGTTCCCATTTTGTAATTTTAAATAAAATCGATCAAAACAAAGAACTTATTCTTCATTATTTACAAGTTCCTTAAGTGTTCATTTTCTCCATATTTTTGCAGGGATTGACCCAGGGAATTTAACTATTTTTGTCTGGAGTGCATGGAACAAGATTTCTGTGTGTGTGTGTATGTGATTATATATATATATATATATATATATTCCATGCCCTCCAGACAAAAATAGTTAAATGCCCTGGGTCAATCCCTGAAAAAGAATGTATACGTATACATTTATACAGCACCCGGGTATTGCCATCCACGTGGCGCCACTTGACGCAGGGACCTCAAAGTCTGTACCGACTGCATGCTTTAGAGTCTGAGTGCAGAATGTCACATGACGTCCAGGCACTCAGCGGGAAGACACTTGGAGATGATCTGTGCCTTTGTGATAATGGTGATCCCCTCACCTGCCATGAGGTAAAGGACACAAAGGAAGATGTACTGGGCTGTGCGTGTCTAATCTCTGCCGGTCTATGTGACTGTGAAATTTCCTTTGCAAAGAATATCAATAGAGCTATAAATCTGGCTTCTTTTTGACCTGCAATTGACTGCAAAAAAAATAAATAAAACAGGGACAGGGAGATCATATATTAGTTATCATTAACCATTATATATACACACACCTGTACTGCCCACATTTGTAAAGTATTTGGGACAGCAGCCAGATAGTCCAGTATTACACGTTTTCTTCAAATCAGACAATACTTTGCCACAAACTTCCATTTCTACTTCTACTTGTCACCTTAACACTATACAGCTCCAAAATATGTAAATCCAGCATTAAACCGTGATTACAAGCTAACTTTGGTTAGCTTTAATTACCAGCGACTGCATGACCTCCGTTCCTTAAAAGGTAGGTTTAAGACCATAGTGCGAGTCTCTCCACTATACAGTATATTCAAAACAAACCTGCAAATGGCCACTGCATTCAACTTGTAACAATCATATATTGCAAACGCCTATTCATATCCAGTGAGCAACAACATGCCTTGGAGTCAGACATATATTTTCCTGGGCCAAGGACCAGAGCGTTTTTCAATTTTTAATACGCGGTTTTTGAAACATAAATTTCCTCTCTCTCATTTAACGCACCCATACAAGTTATATGTTGTTTTTTAGAGGACAGTTAGAGCTTTCTTTTGATTTACATTTTAGTATTAAAAAATACATATAAAAGAGGAAATTTTGGAGGAAAAAAAAGTTTTTCCCCATTATTTTCCCAATAATAAGCTACATAACTAGTGCAACACTAACCCACGTATGCCCCCTAATTAACTAACTAATAAAAAAGAAAAATATTGATTCCTAAACCCCCCATAACAAAAAAGACAGAAAAAAAACTCTGAAGAGTGCGATGTCAGATCAGTAAAAATCATGCAACAGGCATGCAGGGGTTAAATTTTATTAAATAAATATATTAAAATTACCTTTATTTATTAAAAAAACTTTATAAATTGTAAAAATAAAAAAATCTGTTAAAAAAAAAAAACTAAATGAGGGCCATAAAGTGAAAGGAAACTGATCACAGTTAAAAACTGTGATCAGCAATGAAAGGGTTAATTTTTTTTAATTTTTTTTTTTTACCTATGTGTATGTAATTAATTTCTTTTTACTTACAGGTCACTCTCTGTGCTTCACTATAAGAATGTGAAGCACAGGGAGTGAATTAGAGGCAAAGTCAGTGTGTGAACACACTGACTTTGCCATCTAATTTGCATGTTATCGCGGTGATTGAGCAATCACCGCGATCACATGCCCGGAAACTGACCGATCGGGTCCAGGAGCTTTGCCTCGGGTGTGAGGCTTAGTCCTGGACCCGTTGCAGGCTAGCTGGCGGTGCCCACGGAGCGCACCGCCGGCTAGACTGCATGACGAGTTAACTCGTCATAAGGTCGCTAATGCGGCGGCTCTTATGACGAGTTAACTCGTCATAAGGTCGGGAAGGGGTTAAATAGCAATAATGATGTGTATACACAAATGGGATACTGACAATCCACAGAACACTAACAAAGATCACAGACCAATCAGCATTAGGTAAGATAAATGTCCCTGTATTGGACATCAACAGATATACGTAAACCTGTAAGAGGTGAAAAACAGAGCATCGTGAGACCCTTTCCTAAAGGGGTTTAGGACAGAGAACACAGTGCTTCACTGCAATCAGAAACAAATGGCAGCAATATATATATATATATATATGGTTAATTCAATACTACTGGTAGTAGATGTATGGAATAGCCTTCCAGCGGAAGTGGTAGAGGTAAACACAGTCAAAGATTTTAAGCATGCGTGGGATAGGCACAAGGCTATCCTAGATATAAGATGGGGAACTGGGGGCTAATAAAAGTATTTAGAAAATTGGGCAGACTAGATTGGCCGAATGGTTCTTAACTGCCGACACATTCTGTTTCTATGTTTCTACCGTTTGCTGTACCAGAAACTCTTTATTGTGCTCTTCTACCCAATATATTAAAACACATGGGAGTGCAATCCAAATGTGCATGGTAAACCAACAAGAATCATTTGCGATTGTTCCATAGAAGACCCAACATAATGAGACCAAACCATGCTTGCACTACTGAAGATATAACCAGTGGAAGACACCTCAATTCGAATGTGGGAACTCAGTTGGGGGTTATGTATGAAATCTCCTGCACTATATAGTGTCGGGAACCGAAAAAAGGAGCAAGAGCCGTTAGTAAGGATTAACAGTTATTGCGCTTTTTTTGTTTTATACATTCCAGCACTTTACAAGTGGGGGAGAAGTACTTCTTCCTCCAAACCCTGACCCTAATTAAGCACGTTTTACCGCCTGTTTAAATATATATGGGTTGTGCAGGCGCACTGAGAAGTGCAGAAATGATGGAGACAGTGCACAGACGCACACACTCAGATGCAGTATTTGGCCCTGAGTGTGTGCGATGTTTATACATCACCACTAATGTATCCCAGCCTTTCACTGGGATGTGAAGGATGTGGAGGACGAGCCTTACACAGTCATACAGCATCATGTTTCCTCTTTCTATTGTATGCCAATTTCTAGACACTTGAGAAGTATCAGTAATATATTGCTCATCACTTGCCTACAGTCATCTTTTAGGCCCTGTAAACACACATTATCTGCACAGCACATCTGAATCAGCACGGTCTAACATTGAAACATTTGCATACCAGGGTGCATGGAATTCTGGCTCCATGAGGGGTGAACCCAATCAACCCTTTCAGTGTCAGAGCACTGACCAATGCATTTCTTTACAATGTGCCCATTACCTCTTGGACACAAGGCTTCTCTTGTTGTTATGGTATATTTACAGTGAATAATATTTTCATTTTTGTATCTCCCCCCTGCAGTCTTCCAATCTCCTGTGAAATCATTGTCTTATTTGGTCCTTAGCATTTTCCTATGATTTTCACTGTATTAATATCTACCAATTCTACTAGGAGGCTATTGCATGCATCCACTACCTCCTCAGTAAATGAATACATTCTGGAGTAAATTTGAAACCTCTGATCCTATACAAAATAATAGCCCCACATAAAAGATATTATACACACATGGATTCATCTTCAGTCAGTAACAATATATAATAATTATAATGATTTACCCTGTATGTTCTCTTTCCAACTTGTATAAATATATGTATGTATGTATGTATGTATGTATGTATGTATGTATTATTTTTTAATCTACTGTTAAATGTGTAATTCCATTCTGCACTGGGTCCCCAGGACATAAAAACTAGAAAAATCTCAATGTATCCTTCCTGTGAAAACACTTTCTAGGTAAATAAAAATAAAATTGATGGCCCAATCCATTCCCCTTCTGTGATGTAACTCTTGCCTGATTATAAACAAGCTAGATGATTTATTGTAACTATTGTATTGTTGTTCTGGGCAGTTGAGTTTCTTGTCACAGTCTCATAATGACAACTAGGAGGTCAACACAGTAAATTACAGCAACCCATTTAGATGGGAGAGAGATCAGAAAACTATTTTAGTTAATAGACATTTGTCAAAATCAGTAATTGTAACCAAAAATCACTGCTAAGCCTGTGTTTCAATGGGCGAATGGCTGTCATCTGCTTTCAATGGTTTTCTCACTATTACATTCCATACTTATTTACATAGTGCCAACAACTTACATAGCACATGGTACATAGAGGGGAACTACATTAGACAATCAGGGACAGACTGATCCATGAGGCCGAGAGTCCTGCTTGCAAGCTTACAATCTAGAGTAGCACTCAAATGGTTAAAATTAGCCCATGCTTTAACTGTATAAGTGCCAAGAGTGAGAGAAATCACAACAGTCTGCAAAATATGAAGTTCTGCTTAATTGAAAGACTGCATCAAGTATAGGTACTTTAAATATAAATGCTTTATTGAAAAATATAAAATATCTTATTGAGCCTTCTTTCCTTTTATGGTTCTATCAGGAGGCAGACATCTTGGGTCATACGGGTCAGATCTTCATTATCTGACCCAAGATTCTAACCAACATGGCTGCCCCCTGATAGGGATATAAGCAAAGATGGGCCAATAAGGTACTTTATTTGTATTCTTTCACTAAAGCATTTCTATTTAAACAGCCAATAAGCATAACTTTAAATGTACTTGCCGACAGTTGCCCTATTGCAAAACAAAAATAAATCAAAATATATAATGCAATTAATAAAACAACAAATAAGAACAGAAGGGTCAAGATGTATGTGGAATACTGCACATGCACTAATGTATAGAAAATGTAGGAATTTCTTCAGGACAAAGAATAAATTAGCACTGGTTGTGCAACAGAGGAAGTACACAGGCTTCCACTAGGCATCCATAGTGACATCAGTAGCTGGGATAGAGAACTTCCTTATCTCTCCCTGTTGCCTATCTTGCGCAGCACATGGTCTGATTACAGATTTCGATCATGTCTGACTTTAACATTTTCCGTTATACACAGGAATATAAAGCACATTGTTATCCAAGTATCAAGGGGATTTAATTACTTCTCTTGTAAAAAATAATAAAATAAACCAAATTCAAATCACCAGAACTCCATGAGGGATAAATCGGTTAGATCCACATGGAGCTTTAGTCATAAATTAGAAAATGGCAGGGATATTCAAACCTAAGGCCAAAGTAGCCGAGCAGCCCATTTAACTGAATTAGAGAATTTGTTCAACTCTGCTCTTTGAAATTCCCTTCTCAATTCCCTGCAATTCTCTATTTCAAATTTTAAAAAAAGCACTGGATAAATATCTAGACTGGTATGGCAAATCTCATATGACCAGTTACAGTGGTCTTACTTTTCTAGTGCATGGAGAGTAATACATCAATAACAAAATAAATATGAATTACCTAGCAGTTCTATGTAAAATGGGCGATTTAGCAAAGATTTTAACCAAAACATGGGCGTGTCAAAGCCAATTAGGTTTATAGTCACAGCCAAGGATGGTAGATTAAAACTGTGCATCCCAATATTCTGCAATACATTATTTCTATTAGGAGATCCATGTTTTTCTCTTTCTGTAATATAATGCAGCCTGCCAAAAATGCCAATCTTTGAGTATTATATGGGCATACTAAAATCAATCTCATCATCCATCCATCCTCATGGTATGTAAGCTGTCAATGGGAGTGGGGCCTCTGTAGATAAGAACTATTGCTTTGGGCCAACACAGAGGCAATAAAGCAAGAAGATGCTGCAGAACCTTGTGGAAGTATGCATGCAAACTCAATGTATTTCAATTAACAATGCATTACCAATGGGGATTAACAGCTCTGGCTTCCTCTGGTTGGTCTGCAGTAATTTGGCCTTTCATTCTGACAACTTGCTATAGTCATATGGGCTAGTGCTTCCATACAGATTCGTAACTACTAAAAAGCATCTATGCATCAACACTTCATCTGCCGTGGACTAGGTTTCCCATGATGCTCAGTGAGCCATATAGGAAGCATAGTCCACAGCATTGAAAGGTAAGCCATCACTGGTCTAAATGCAGTGGGTTGATCTGTTATAACAGGAAGGATATATGTTGTACAACAAAAAAAATGCATCGGATACTTCACTTACATTTGAAACATGACCTCATTCAGGAACACACCATCCACTAAAGCCACATATTCGTCTAGAGGGGTTCCCTTTCCTCTAAGCAAGGCTCCAAAAGTCTTGATCTGCAGGAAAAACATAAAGGGTTAATGCATCTGGCTTTGACATTGCTCAGCAGGCTGGCTAGTCCAATGTGCATGAATGAGATGGAAATCCAGGAATACTCACCCAAATCACCAGAGGGCTGGACATAAAATTTTCCAGAAGTGGAGTAAATATCTCCTTCTCCATTTTCTAAAAAATCCTTTCCCTTGGTTTAAAAAAATAAAATAAAAATATATAAAAAGGCAGTGAAAACTGCTAGTACTCCTTCTCCAATAGATGGATCCAGTGCTCAGGATGTGGAATTAATGCCATTTCAGACAAAACAATGGAAGAACAACAAACAAAAAAAATGAATCCCAAAATTGGAAACACTTGTGGAAATCTTCAAGGAAGAGACCCCTTAATAAATAAGATACACTGTGATAATAAACACACAGGATCCCCTCCCTCCTGTCTCTGCAAAGGTGCTGCTGGGCTAGGGGCTGCATGCAGCACAAGGGGGAGGCATCATCTGGAGACTGAGAAAGGGGGAGGATATGAAGAAACAGAGGGAGTGTTGAGTTAGGAATAGAGGAAAAAAATAGGACTCCAGTCTACTGCAGCTCATGAAGGGGAAAAAAAGGGAGCAGAGCTAAGCAAGCTCAGTGAGCAGCTTCCAGGGCCACTCATTGCTTACTGAATGATAGCATTCAACCTATAGCTCCTCCTCATCCTCTCCAGCACTATAACTGTCTCACCAGCCCTGACACTGGAGTGACAAGAGAGCATAGTCATGTGTGTCCAGTATTAACAGCTTTATGTGCCCCTGGCTCCTCAATGCACAGGGCTAAGACAAAGGAAATGGAGCTAAATGTATCTTATTACAAACGCTCTGCACCCCTTTTCTCCCTCCCCTTTTCCTGTCTCCTGCCGGTTATTTGGGTTATAACACGTTTTACTGTCCAGTCAGGATCACAGATTTGCCCCCCAGAGCAAGATTTCTTTCCACCAGTTTATGTCAATGGGGGCTGACCGTTGGCACTGCAGCAAAGACGGACTACAGTTCCCATGACGCGTGTGCAGCTGCCATAGGTGGACTACAGTTCCCATGATGCTCAGCTAGCTACTGGGACTAATGTTAACAGTAGTTGTAAATATCAGGAGCAAAGGCTGGTTGCATACATTCCTATATATATATATATATCTCTATATCTCTCTCTCTGAAATACAGATTGTAGATTAATTTCCCTTAGACTTCCCCCACTCTCACAGGACCATGTGTAATTTAGGGAGGGGGGAGTGGGAATGAGCTCACAGACTGAACAGCTATACAGTGTGAGCCAATGTAACAGTGAGCAGCAAGAGGTTTCTATACACCCCTCCCCCCACACATCATCGACCTCAGCCACTGAGGCTGGGTACTACTATTAACCCTTTCCATGGACAGACCAAATTTAATGAGTGATCCATTCCATAGGTATCCATGAACCCATTCTTCCGTTAGTGCTGATCTGCTCAATTTTGTAATAATAAATTCGCTCTTTACTCATATATTAGATATGGACGGATTCATCTTCCTTAACCCATCTATTATTTACAACACTGTGCATTAAGACATTTATATTTCTGCAAGAGATAGATTGTAAGCAAATGAGTAGGGCTTGCAATTTGATCTGTATTGGTATATATAAAAATATCTTGTACTTATTAAACTGAGCAGCACTTCACAATTTTACGCTGAGCACCTCCCTGTTTTATTCCTGAATTCCTTCCTTGATGAATTAATGTTCATAATAATTAGAACTGGCATGCTGCATAATTTTCATATAGTTTTCATATGTTGCAGGATCAAGTACAATCACAATCTCTGGGTTGAGAAGCTTTTGCAATAGATTGCAGAAGGAATAGATTGAATGCATACACTCATATCTTTATGCATACTTCACTTCTACAATACTGTTAATCTGAGCATGGTACAGAAAGCACACACAGTACCATATTTAATCACTTTAGCCTTAAAAGAAAGGAAATAGCTATGTAGTGCCACCACCTGTACATTAGTGGCAGTACATGCTTTGCTCTACAAGGTGTGTTTGTTACACAAAATAACACAAGCTTCACACATTACCATTCATCACCCCGTTGATAACCGAGCATTATAGACAATTTAGTTATCTTAGATGGTATGTTCTCCATTTTTTTCATTACCCAAGTTTTAAAGGTAACAATTTTTGTACGTTGTGTTGTGCAATCATGTTACATTAAATTTACACTTATTTATATGGCACCAATAATTTACTAAGCACTAGGTACATAGCATAGAAGGGAACTACATACATTATATTAATTAAAATTAAAAAAAATCTTCTATTATTGTAAATATACTCTTATTATATATAACATTAATATATTACAATGGTATTTAAATAAAATGTCCAATACTACTTATGAGAACACCAACATATGTTTCACCATAGATGACTTCATTTGAGACAATCCACCCTTTTTGAACCAGAGCCTCCTGTCCATCTTTCTTGGCCTATTGATTGTTAGGACTGATTCAGTGACCAAATTCAAAGCCTATGTTTGTCCTAGAATTACCCAAACTAGGTGGAGAGACCAGAAGAAATACAAGAATACAATTAGATATAATAACCCATTCATAATATAGCCTGGGAACATGGAAAACATCTTGAGAACAAATCTATTATATATTATACAGTATGTATGTGTAATTAATGATTGAAGGATAGACATTTATCATTTACATGTTTTGTCCACTAATTCATTTACCCTGGAAACAGAGAGTTCAGTTAAACGAATCATTTTCAAATTTATATTTACTCTAATATGTTTGCCAGACGCCTATTTAGCCTCTCTGTATGGATTATAGATTATATCTTTCATAGTAATTACATAAGTGTTATGACGTCTCTACAATATGTACTGATTTGCACGCAAACTTTGGTTAATGTCTGAGAAGACTGATATCTTACAATCAGGAAAATGCTCCTGTATGACATAGGCCTGGCATCATCAGGGCAGGTAAATATGGCTATTAGAGGAATACTGAACTTGAGATAAGCAGTGGTCATGTTGGATAAAAATATAGATAGTGAGTTCTTGTATTATCCTTGGATTAGGCTCAGAGGGAAAATTGTCCTACCAGGCTGCTCTCCAAAATCAGTCAAAGGGCTGGTACTCTACCACTTTTCACTTCTAAATGCCCGAGTACATTACACTCAGTGGCGGACTAAGAAGGGGGGCGGTCCTTCTAAACGCGCCAAGCATAATCTCTCCCTCCCCTACCCTACGAGTGAATTCATGGACAAGGGTCAGAGGGACGGAAAACAGAAATGGAGGAGCCATCTGGAGCCTACAGCAAGGTATAGAAAAAATAATACCGGGGTTACCCCGGGTGCCAAATGCTCTAAGTACGCCCCTGATGGCACTTTCTAGTTGTCCATGTAATTGTCTTGTCTCCCTACCTATCTATACATCTCTGTACTTTACTTGTAAACATATACGTACGGACCTATATCTTAACATAAAGAGGCATGGAAAAAAGAAAGTACACCCTCTATGCATTCTACGGGTTTACACATCACGACATAATAACAATCACATGTTCCTTAGCAGGTCTTAGAATTAGGTAAATACCTCAGATGAACCACAACACATGACATATAACACTGTGTCATGATCTATTTAACAAACATAAAGCCAGAATGGAGAAGCCATGTGTGAAGTACATCTTATGATTCTATAGCTTGTAGAATCACCGTTAGCAGCAATAACTTGTAGTTATCATTTTCTTTATGACTTTTTCAGCCTCTCACATCGTTGTGGAGGAGTTTTGTCCCACTCTCTTTTACAACGTTGCTTCAGTTCATTGAGGTTTGCTGGCATTTATTTATTCACAGCTTTCTTGACACACTACAGCATTTTCATCTGTTTTAGTTCTGGCCTTTGACTGAGTCATTGCAACACCTTGTTTCTTTTCTTTTTTAGCCATTCTGTTTTACATTTGCTGGTGTGCTTGGGATCATTGTCCTATTGCAGGCCCCAATTTCCGCCATGATTTAGCTGTTGGACATGGGCTCACATTTAACTCTAAAACACTACGGTGTACAGTACAGATCATGGTCGACTGCTAGGTTCCCAGGTCCTGTGGCTACAAAACAAACCCAAATAGTCACCTCTCCACCATCGTGCTTGACAGTTAGTAAGAGGTGTTTGTACTGATATGCTGTGTTTGGTTTTTGCCAAATGTGTGAACCACGGGTGCATTTGGCACCCGGGGCGGTTCCTGTATTTGTCCTCCATCCCCAACGTTAAAATGTAAAAACACTCTCAAATTTGCCTGTCAGACTGCCCAGACTTGTCAACTCTACCCCTCAGAGATGTAGTGTGTTGGGGTGATCGCTTACTATGCACAAAACAGACTATACCGGTTACACATATACATTTATAATTTAATATAGTTTTTTCAAAAAAGGAGAAATTGTATATGCACTGTAATCACTTATGTGAAAGAGAATTCTTGTGACAGGACCTGACCTGTTTCGCCTTAAAAAGGCTTCATCAGAGGTCGTGTATGTTGATAAAATGGTAGTTTCCTTTTTCCAAAGTCTTCTTTTACCAATATGCACGACCTCTGATAAAGCATGGAGCATTTGTAAAATCAGGCACTGATGTTGGATGACAAGGTATGGCAATCTCCGTTCCAGTTAATCCGAAAGGTGTTCGATGGGGGTGAGGTCAGGGCTCTGTGCGGCAGGGGCGTATTGTGCCCCTCAGTGACAGGCGTGCTGCTAGTCCAGAGCACACCTGTCACTCGGAGGCATAATGTATCTCGTGTCGTTCTGGGGTTTGTGTGCTGCTACATGAGATACATCCGAGGGGTCGACGGCAGCTAAGAATTCGGACAGAGTCACTCACTCTGTTGCCAATTCGACCAGCAATAAAAGTATATGAATTTTCGGATACTTTCCGTTCTGGTCGAATTGGCCGAATTTGCAGCTGCCTTTTGTCTGCTGGATGTGTTTCCGAGGTTTGTGTGCTCTCTGTTCGGAGCACACAAACCCCAGAAATACACAGCGTGGCTGTTCCATGGTAGTTGTGCAGTGCACACCTAGCACAAATGGAGCATCTGCACCCGCTGTGCGGACCAGTCATGTTCTTCCACACCAAATGCATCCAACCATTACTTTATGGACCTTGATGTGTGCACTGGGGCACAGTGATGCAGGAATAGAAAAGGATATTCCCCAAACTGCTCCTCAAAGTTGGGAGCATAGCATTGTCCAAAATGCATTACGATTGCTTCATCCAGGGCCGTCTTTAACGCGGGGCAAACGGGGCAGCTGCCCCGGGCCCACTTACTCCTGGGGGGCACAAGGCAGCTGCCTTGTGGTCCCGCTGCCCCTCCGTATGCACCTGCACTATGCGATCAGCACTGATCGCATAGTACAGGTGCGGCCAGCGTTTTCTGCTCTCCCCACCTCCCTCAGCGGGGAGACGCAGGCAGCATGTGCTCAGTGTGTGTTAAACACACTGAGCGCTCAATCCATGCTGCTCGCGCTCCCCGCGCGTAGTGTTGGTTCAAAGCATCGGAAATACGAGGGAGGTGGGGAGAAGAGAGAACGCTAGGGTAAGGAGGGCAGTGGAGGGGGGGATAGAGAGAACGTTATGGGTGGGGAGGGGGAGAGAGAGAACACAGAGGGGGGGGTTAGAAAGAACACTGGGGAGGGGGGGATAGAAAGAACACTGAGGAGGGGGGGATAGAAAGAACACTGGGGAGGGTGTGACTGTGTGTAAGGCTGGCTAAGAGTGTGTCTGTAAGTGTGGGCATGCATTTATGTGTGTAAGTGTGACTATGTGTAAGGGTGTATGTATATGTATAAGGGTGAGTGTGTGTTTAAGAGTGTGAATTTCTGTGTAAGGGTGACTGTGTATAACTGTGGGTGTGTATTTCTGTGTGTGGATGTAAGTGTGACTGTGTGTGTAAGGGTGTATTTGTAAGTGTGACTGTTAGTGTCAAAAAAGCATATGTTTATTTTCTTTCGGTAAAAAAAAAAGTAAGTGTGTGAGTGTGTGTATCTAAGTGTGGGCGTGTATGTAAGTGTGACTGTGTGTAAGGGTGTCTGTGTATGTATATGTGTAAGGGTGATTGTGTGTTTAAGAGTGTGTGTATTTTTGTGTAAGTGTGACTGTGTGTAAGGGTGTGTATAACAGTGTGTGTATGTAAGTGTGACTGTGTGTATAATTGTAAGTGTGTGACTGTGTGTAAGGCTGTCTAAGAGTGTGTGTGTGTGTAAGTGTATCTGTAAGTGTGACTGTGTATGTCTAAGAGTGTTTGTGTATCTTTGTGTAAGTGTGACTGTGTGTAAGGGTGTGTATAACTGTGTGTATGTAAGGGTGACTGTGTGTGTAAGGTTGTCTGTGTAAGTGAATATATATGTGTAAGTGTGTCACGTGAGGGGGAAAATCTCCGCCCCCTCATAGAGCATGTTAGAGCACCGGATGTCCGTGACATACTGGTGCTCATAACACATGGAGCCACGCACAGAAGAAACAGCCCCTTCCCTGCAAATGTAAGGTAAGTGAGCAAGGAGGGGGACAAACGAGTGTGTGTAAGTTTGACTGTGTGTGTAAGTGTGTCTATCTGACTGTGTAAGTCTGTTTGTGTAAGTGTGTCTACCTGATTGTGTAAGTCTGTGTGTGTGTGTCTATCTGACTGTGTAAGGTTGTCTGTGTGTGTAAGTGTGTCTATCTGACTGTGTAAGTCTGTGTGTGTAAGTGTGTCTACCTGATTGTGTAAGTCTGTGTGTGTAAGTGTGTCTATCTAACTGTGTAAGGTTGTCTGTGTGTGTCTGTCTGACTGTGTAAGTTTGTCTGTGTAAGTCTGTGTGTGTAAGTGTGTCTATCTGACTGTGTAAGGTTGTCTGTGGGTTAGTGTGTCTGACTGTGTATGTAAGTGTGTCTATCTGACTGTGTAAGGTTTTCTGTGTAAGTTTATATATATATATATATATATATTACACACAAACACACACACACACACACAAAGCAAGTGTGTGTGTTTATTTTTTTGTAGGGAGGTATTAGGGTGGAGGGTGTGATTGCATGCTGGGAATGAGGGGTGGGGTCCAGGCAGGGCCGGCCTTAAGTGTTCCGGCGCCCTGTGCGGGCTACCCCTCTGGCACCCCCCCCCTCCCTATGTTTGTGTCTCTCTCCCTTCCCATGTTTGTCCCTTTCCTCTTCCTTGCCATGTCTGTCTCTCTCCCTCTCCCCCCGTCCCCTATTCTGTCTCTCCCCCCCCGTCCCTGTTCTGTCTCTCTCTCTCTATCTCCCCCAGTTCTGTCTCTACCCCCTGCCCCTTTTCTGTCTGTCTCTCACCCCTCCCCTGTTCTCTCTCTCTCCCCCTGTTCTCTCTCTCCCCCCTCCCCTTGTTCTCTCTCTCCCCCCTCCCCTTGTTCTCTCTCTCCCCTCCCCCTGTTCTGTCTGTCTCTCTCCCCCTTCCCCCTGTTCTGTCTCTCTCCCCCCTAACCCCTGTTCTGTCTCTCTCCCCCCTAACCCCTGTTCTGTCTCTCTCTCCCCCCTCCCTTACCTTTGCCTGCAAAGGTGGATCCAGGGAGGGGGCGGAGCTAACCGGCACAGCGGTGTAGCTCCGCCCCCACCCCGGGAAGCAGAGCAGAGTCTGCATTACGGGGAGCCATGGGCAGCAAGACAAAGTGCTGCTCGGGCTCCCCATGCTTAATGCAGGCATGGGGAGCCGAGCAGCACTATCTCATGCTGCCCAGGGCTCCCTGTGAAGCAGACGCTGCTCTGCTTCACAGGGTGGGGGCGGAGCTACACCGCTCAGCCGGTTAGCTCCGCCCCCTTTCCGGACCAAGCAGAGAATGCCGAGCAGAGGGCTGGTGAGGGGGGATCTTTTGATCTCCCCCAGCCAGTGCCTCCTCCGGCTTTTTTTAACTTTTTTTTTTTCTACCGGCCGGGCGGGCGGCGCCCCCTGGGGTGTTGCGCCCTGTGCGCTCGCACAGGTCGCACACCCCTAAGGCCAGCCCTGGGTCCAGGGGCCCCAAACAAATGTTTGCCCAGGGTCCAGTCAATGTTAAAGACGGCCCTGCTGTCACATGTTTGCCAGTTCAGGCCCAGCAACCAGGAGAATGTCCTGGGGAAATCACTGTACCTAGACTGTCCCTAGTTGCAACTATTGCAGTTTAAACAATAACTGCCAGATGAGGGTGGGTGCAAGCTTGGTGTAATCTAGGTGCTGTATCAAGGCCTGTGGGTGCAATCTGGACTTTGGGCATGTTCTGTGCATGCAGTATGGGTGCTCTTGTAAAACCTGTGTGTGCAGTATGGGTGCTCTGGCTAGACCAGTGGGTGCAATTTGGATGCTCTTGCCAGACCTGTGGGTACCCGATGGGTGATCTGGCAAGATCTGTGTGTACCAGATGGATGCTCTAGCAGGAAACTGTGTGTGCAAACTGTATGCTCTGAAAAGTCCTGTGTGTGCAGTCTGGGTGCTCTGGAGAGACATTTGGTGGTCAAGCTGGGCATTGGGCAAGCCTTGTGGTGCAGTTTGGGTGCTCTGGCTAGACTTGTTGAAACAGTCTGGGTACTCTGACAAGACCTCTGGTGCAATCTAGATGCTCTGACCTATGTGTGCAATTTTGGTGATTTGGAAAGATCTTTGGGTTTAGTCAAGGTGCTCTTGCAAAAACCGTGGTTGCAGGCTGGGTGCTGGGGGTAATATGGGTGCACTAGCAAGACCTGTGGGTGCATTTTGGGTGATTTGAAAAGACCTGTTGGTACAGTCTGAGTTCTAAGAGACCTAAGGGTGCAAACTGTGTGCTTGGCAAGTTCCATGGGCACAAAGGTGGTGCTGTGGCAAGTTATGTTGGTGCAAACTGGGAGCTGAGGGGGTTATGGCAAGTGATGTGGGGGTAATAATGAAAAGAGGGCAGGAAAAGGGATGGAAGGGTAGCAGAGCAATGATACAAACACAAGGAATGCATTTTTCAAAATAATTTGTATCTGATAACTATACCTTACCACTGTGTTTCGTGGAGTAAATAACAGACAGAATATCTCAGGAACGATATGAAAAACAGGACTCAACATCTCCTCAGAGACTCAGGTGGACATATCTGCAGAAAACTAGCGTAACACTGGACAGGATATGTAAGAAATATATAAAATGTTTATTAAATAAACTCACAAGCAATAAACTCTTTTGATCTCCCCATCCAGCATCTCTGTTGGCACATATTTTTTTCCACTTTTTTTGTTTTAAAGGGGCCTCAGCAGGCCCACGACAGGTGTATCGCCTGTCACCCCCATGATAGCGGCCCTACACTGAGAAAGCACTCCCCTAAACAAGTAAATCACAAAAAAATGATATACTACTATACACAAAAATGATTATTGTGCATCCACAGAAAACTGTTAACAAACTTTCTTAAAGCTACATAAAATGCATATCTGAGATGAATAACTGTGCCAATAAATCAATACACTTGTGTTTTTTGCTTTTGGGTTTAGCACTTCTTTGCCCCACAGGAGCTCCATAAATGGTGCCCATAGAAAACGATTAATTGCACGAGTTTCTCAGTTTAAGAGGGAACGCTGTTTAGGATATTAAATGCCATTCTTGGCATTTATTATGACTTATAAATTATTATGACTAATTAGGAGAATAAATTCCCAATCTGTTTTTTTTATTTCAGATAGGTTTTACGTAGTTTTAAAGAAGATTTTATATAGATTTAAGAAGATTTGTTGAATTTTCCACCTATAGACAATCTACTGCAGTCTTGCTAATGTAAGATAGGAATTGTATCTATTCATGCTAGTAAATCTGTTCAAAGGCTATTTTCCACAACAAACTCATTAACACAAAATGTTATCATTTATTTTATAATATCATTTTTTGGTTAAAATTTGATTTGTTTCTATGTACCAGTAGGGCTGTATTAGGGTTGCCACCCAGCCAGTATTTTACCTGTAGGCTTGTAAAAGCCTTGAGTCCATTGTTAAGTCTATAGAGGCAATGCATAGTCTGTATTTTTTTAAGAAAATGTGACAACCCTAGTTCATATCCATACTATGGCTCCCATAGTGCTCTGTGCACAATCCCAGAGTGCGATATATTAAAAAATGATGCATATCCAAGGTTAGGCTTACTTATAAAAAGTCTAAAGTCAGCTTGAAAAAATTTAAAGCCATTTTAATGAGTAAGTTGGATTGCAGCAGAGGGCAGAACAAAGGCCAAAATAAGCTCATTCTAATCACCTTGCATGCAAGTAAACTCAATAAAAAGTTGCTAGAAAAACGCTGTATAAAACATACTGTACTGCACTTAAAACGAAAATCATATAATAAAAGGAAGAATTTACTAATAACCAGCCTTCTTTGTAATATGTATTGTTGAAGAGTAAATAATGTAATCATTACATGCAGGAATCATTAAATTGTCAAAGACTTGTGTATGTAGGGTTGCCACCCGGCCGGTATTTTACCGGCATGACCGGTAATTGAGCCCATGGAGCTGGTGCCGGCATCACAAATTTACCAGCAATACAATGGGCAGTATTTTTCTTCCTGTGTGGTAAAGGGGAACTTCCTAGTTTAAAACACTCCAAGCAGGCTTTTTGGGGGCACAATCAGCTGCTCGCAATACAAGAATACAAGCATCTGGGTGATGACCTCATGGCACTCAGCCTTCCACAGTGTACAGTCTTACGGATGGCTGCCTACCCCCACGGATCTGCCAGCATGAGAGGAAGCTTGATGTCGCAATACCGTAATGGAAGTAAAGTTTTTTTTTTTTTGGTGTTATTACTGAAGCTATTCCAGTGTTGTAGCCCTACATTGTAATGGCCTTCAATAAGTACTTTAGAGCAACTCAAATTTGTATGTTAAATTAAGATGAATAATCTTACTGATGATATCAATATGTTTTGTGAGTTTTCACAGACAATGTCTTCCTCAAAACAAATTATATACTGAACCAATCCCAGTGTAATGAAGAATAAGGAACTGGGCTTCATAGATCTTAATTATAATTGGACTGAGCTTTTATTATATATATTTATTATTTAATTTACACTTCTGATTACCCACTGAATTTAATATTTCATGTAACACATTAAACACATTTTAATTCAAAATATTTTTCTTTATTCTTTTATTATTTGAAGATTGGGATGTAATTAGATTGACAAATCACTTTTTGATTCAGTTTATCATAATTCTTTTGATGTGTATATTTAATTTGTTCCTGTTTATATCTATTTGGGGTACCATTGATTACTTCAGTTTGTCATCTGCTGCTGCAAATATGTTGGCAAATATTAAATGTCTGGGTCCGCACCTTTTGTAACCCCACCCACAATTATTGCTGGGAATTTTGGAGAAAAGGTGGCAACCTGACCTGTGTGTCATCCACCCCAAAGTCCGGCCCTGGCCCCCAATATCTAGAACGTTAAAACAGATCATTACGTGTGTTAGTTGGACTGGTCAGCAGAGAATTGTTGAACACATTTCTACACCCAAAACAAATTAAGAAACCTGTTTTGCCCAACGATAACCAGTGCTATCACTATTGCATAGTATGCTGGGAAAAATCCTGGTGGGCCGCCTGTCCAGGAGCTGCTGTGGCATGTGGCCACCTTCATAACTTCGGCGGCCACTTTAAGGACTTTGCCACAGCCACCTTTTTACCAGGAAGAGACTATAAGGAGAGATCGGGAGAAACTGAGACTAGAGAGGGAGAGGCTGAGACTACAGGGGGAGAGAGGGAGAGGCATAGACTACAGGGGGAGAGAGAAAGAAAAAGAGACTACAGGGGAGAACGAGCAAGAGAGAAACTACAGGGGGAGAACGAGCAAGACAAACTACAGGGGAGAACGAGCAAGAGAGACACTACAAGGGAGAACGTGCAAGAGACACTACAGGGGAGAATGAGCAAGAGAGAAACTACATGGGGAGAATAAGCAAGAGAAACTACAGGGGGAGAACAAGCAAGAGAGACAGTACAGGGGGAGAACGACCAAGTGAGACACTACAGGGGGAGAACGAGCAAGACAAACTACAGGGGAGAACGAGCAAGAGAGACACTACAAGGGAGAACGTGCAAGAGACACTACAGGGGAGAATGAGCAAGAGAGACACTACATGGGGAGAATAAGCAAGAGAAACTACAGGGGGAGAACGAGCAAGAGAGACACTACATGGGGAGAATAAGCAAGAGAAACTACAGGGGGAGAACGAGCAAGACAAACTACAGGGGAGAACGAGCAAGAGAGACACTACAAGGGAGAACGTGCAAGAGACACTACAGGGGAGAATGAGCAAGAGAGACACTACATGGGGAGAATAAGCAAGAGACACTACAGGGGGAGAACAAGCAAGAGAGACAGTACAGGGGGAGAACGACCAAGTGAGACACTACAGGGGGAGAACGAGCAAGAGACACTACAGGGGGAAAACGAGCAAGAGAGACACTACGGGGGATAACGAGCAAAAGAGACACTACAGGGGGAGAGAGAGACATACACGATAGAGGGAGAAAGAGTCACTACAAGGGGAGAGAGAGACACTACAGGGGAAGAAAGAGAGAGAGAGACACTACAGGGGGAGAGATCGAGAGAGACTACAGGGGGAGAGATTGAAAGAGAGAGACTACAGGGGGAGAGAGACACTAGAGATAACCCTCCCTTCCCTGAGATAACCCTCCCTGCTCATAATATCTACCCCTCCTCCCTTGTATGCTGGTCTGATGACTTAAGACCGATTTTCTTTGAGTTCTTTCATGGCTATTTTTTCTTTTGATGTCAGATTTTGGTGATTTTTAATATCCCTGAAATCTAGAGCCTCTTTCTATTATTGGTACAAAGGAGGATTTTTCTTTTAGGGATGTATGATAAAATCTTGGTGGTGAATGTTCTTTGGTGGAAGTGGCTGAATTGGTATTGTTAGTGTATTCTAAATTGTGTCAGCAATCTCCATCTTTGTTTTTAGCAAATAGTCTTTTAATGGTCAGTTTTCTAACACATTTCTGTGCATCCACAAACAGGTTGAATTTATTAGGTCATTTTGTGATAGCAAAGGAAAGGCCTTTATTCAGGATTATTTTTCTTGATCTGTAGTGAGTCCCGTCCCACTGATGTTGAGCATAACTACTCCTAAATTCTGTTTGTTTTTGTACCCTCTTTCCTCTACATCTCCTGGTCCGTAATCCCATCTTTTTCTTGTATCGTTTACATTTGGATTTTAAAAAATGGACTTACGTTTCTTAACTCTCTTGGTTTTGGTCTTGTGTACTCCACCACTGACCAACCTTTTTCTAAAAAATGATTCTGTTTGTCTGCAATATCTTGGGATCTTACATTGTAGCTGGATCTATCCTCTACAGGGTTTTCTTGCTTTCTCATATACCTTTGGCGATCCTCAAATCTATCGCCCGGACCATTACCATATCTCCTATATGGGGATTGTTCCCATCTTTTCCTTGGCCAGTCTCTGTTATTATATCAGGGTTCTTCTCTATAATTTGAATCTGATCTAAAACTATATCTGTTTGTACCTGGTCCATTTTTAGTGACCAACACAACAAAAAATACTACAGCTATGAGAATCCAAAACGATTTAGAAAACATGATTATTATTTTTTTTTTTACTTTAAAAAATAACCAGACTTTGTTATTAGTCATTAAGCTTGCAATGTAATGTAATAAAGTATGGTGCAAAATAAGTAACACTGCACAAAAAGTCAACTAAAACTTTCTGGATCCCTTCTGTTATAAACACTTATTTTTGTTTAGAAGTGGGTCAGCCAGATTAAAACTTTTTTTTGGGGTGAGGGGATGAGAGGAGGGATGAGTCCCTCATTAATTTTGGACAAATGTGTTTCTAACAAGCAGTAGTGTATCGTCCACAAGGCAAACAAGGCACTCGCCTAGGGCGGTACTTTGCCAGAGGGCGGCACTTTGCCAGAGGGTGATAAACCACACTTCAAACATTTTCGCTCCCTCCACCACTGTTCAGTAAGCTTTAGCTCCTTCCACTCAATCGGGGTGATGGGGCCATTTAATGGGGGCAGTGGGGCATGTCGTGGCTGTGCAACGTGACTGATGGGGCATGTCGTAAGTGTGCAACGTTGGGGGGGGGGGGGGGGGGTGCCTGAATTTTGTCTGCCTAGGGCAGTACAAAACCAAGATACACCACTGCTAACAAGTTTGCTGCTGGAAAGGCAATCGTATGAAACTAGTGGTATTAAAAAAAAGCCTATGTGGCAGTTATAATACTCTCCCTTCAAGGTGGCAGAGCCAGATGTAATATACATGATCCAGTGCAGCAGTCTCCATGCATTTCACTGGTTCAGTGCTAACACTCTCAGGAGATATCTGATGTCAGACATAGTCTTAAAATAGAGGGGCAAAGATTTATAATATCAGGAAGTATTACTTTACTGAAAGGGTAGTGGATGTATGGAAAAGCTTTCCAGCGGAAGTGGTAGAGGTAAATACAGTGAAGGAGTTTAAGCATGCGTGGGATAGGCACAAGGCTATCCTAGATATAAGGGAGCTGGGGACTAATAAGATAAAAAAGGAATGGTGTATCACCAAAATACAATGAAAATAACAATAAATAACGTTGTGTACCATCGCTGCCACTCTTAGCACTCCTCAGTGTGCTAAATGTAAAACAGAGATTTGGTGAAGGGACGAGGTCGCAGAATGTTCCACAGGGAACATGAAAAAACAAGAATATATATAGTGCAACAGAGTTAAAATACACTGTGTGGAATAATGTGTATGTTTAGTGCATTCACAAACATCCAGGTAAAGTAGGCATCACAGAGGGTAAAATTCCATTAAAACCTCTGTTTAATCTGTAGAAGTGGGATAAAAAACAAGGACATACATAGAGCAGTAAAATCAATAAAAATAATGGTCTGCGCGTGACACTGCACTTACAGAAATTGAATCCATATGTAAACAAAGCGTCTAATCAAAATAGTCTGAAGCGGCTGATTCTAATCCGTAAGGGTTCTAATCGGGTTATGAAGTTGCTCAAAAAGGCTCATCGCGTTTCTCCGGGTAAAATTTCAAAAGTCCCGCCTTCCTCAGGAGTTGCAGTTATAGAAGACAGCAGAAATCGTCTGTCTTTTATGTTGGATGGAAGGCACTGACGAAAAATCACTCACTTCCATTACGTGGACAGTGTCTGACCGGAAGTGACGCTTGCGTTCCACAGTGCAGTTCGCCACTCTCCATACCACTCTGAATGTCATTGCTCACCTTTAAGAGGGAAGTTATTGTGGAGTGATTTGACCGAAACCCAGATTGAAGGTTAGATAGTTGGACCGTTGATAATAATTGCACAGTTGATCATGGGCACATTTTTCCAGGATTTTAGAAAGGATGGGTAGCAGTGAAATTAGGCCTGTAGTTTGGCACTAAGTTTACATCACCATTTTTGTGGATGGGGATAACTCTGGATTTTTTCCAGGCTCTGGGGACATAACCGGCAGACTGATTAAGTAGGCAATGGGTCGCTCAGTAATAGGTGCACTCAGCCTCAGGAGCATTGATGGTAGTAGTGGAATATCTTTATTGACACAACACTTGCGAGAATGTGATGATGTCATAGCGTGAAATTCATGAATGAAATACAATATTTATTATTAAAATTACATTTAGTCATATATTATACCATCTAAACCACTAGAATTTAGCTTAATCATATATTCTAACACTTTCTTGAAGCATCCCCCACAATGCTTACCTGAGAGGCGACAGGTGTGAAGAATGGGATTTCTATCACCTGTACAATACAGCATTTTAGTTACTATAAAGTACACATTTAGAAGAAAATGATATAATTATATAAACATTAGCAGTTATTCTTATTGTGATTCTGGATGCAGGGAGGAACAAGCATTTGGGGATATTAAAGTATTGAAGACAGTTCAAGCCACTTCCTTTTCATACATGGAATGATTAGTAAAGTGCTAAAAAGGGGCATCGCCAAGACATTTCATAGGGGTCCTTGTTTGCCCAAATGATTCTTCTAACATGCAGCAGTTACATACCTCCCAACATCAATCCCCTATGCCGGGGGGTGGTGTTTGGGACCTCAAGTGCCACTGAGTATACACCTGCATATACAGTACACATTCTGGGGTTGACTCATTATAGGTCAACCTGGCCTAAAATGGGGCCAGATCAGTAAAAGTAGCAGCATTTACTCAGTATAGTAATTTTCACCTATGTTGATGATTTCTGGCCATATCCAATTTGGGAATTTTGGCCCAGTAAATCCTATGGATTTGCCCTACTCAATATTGACCAAAATCCCCCCATAAGAACCCAAAATCAACTAGAAGAATTTAAATTAAAATAATACAAATTAAATGGCTCCCAGCCCCTGTATAATAAAAAAGGGGGGGGGGGGGGGATGGGCAATGCTGTATCCATTCAATTGGTTTCAAAGTGAGGCTTCTGACTGGCTGACAGAGTCTCTATCTTCCCCATAGAAGCCTATGTCATTGAAGTCTATGGGGAGCACAGAGGCTCCCTAATAAATGAGCTGCTCGTGTGCTGCCTGGAATTATAGTAGAGCCAGTTCAGCAGCTTAGTGCACCTCTTCCATTTCCACTCCTCCCTCACTCCTGGGCATCATGAGAAATGTAATGCACAACAGTTCTATGGCAAGGATAAAGTCATAACTGGGGCTTACCCCAGCATGTCTCTTCCGTATTAGGCTATAGGAGGTATGGAGAGTCATATTGCTCCAGTATTATATTTTCCAGAGAATTGGTCATTTTCTTGCAAGTAAGATATTATGTGCATCTGAATATTAATTTAATAACGCTGCAGCCAAAAGTAGCAGCTATGACAATCATACAGGTCTCTGGAGAAAAGGACTAAATGAGCTCTATTTTAAAGTTAAATTAAACTTTTATAAAAATCATAATGCACTTTTGTTCCTCCCTCAAGTACACCATGTATCAAATGGAAAAACATTCCAACTTCTGTATATATAAAGAGGGTTTTGCATATATATTTGTGAATCTAGCATTTTATTTTATACAGAGGAAAGCTGTATTTTCTCTCTACACCTGCCAGTCTTGTATTTCTGCCACTGGCCAACTAAGCCTAGGGTGATGGACTGAAGGGGGCGACAGCAGCGGATTGCTGTGTGCTGCCTGCACTGACCTCTGGGCTGCCCTTGAGGTTGCAATAGCAAGCATGTTGGTGCAATGGCAAGTCTCTGGGTGGAATGGCAAGTCCTGGGGTTGCAATGGCAAGTACCAGCAATGCAGTAAAAAATTATCTTGAGGCCAATGTTAAGTTAATGGAGGCAATGCCATAGTTGGTGTTTTTTTTTGCAGAAAAGGTGGCAATCATAATGGACCTGGGGGTGAAATATTGTGCTGTGGGAGCTCTAACGAAAGGTGCATTGCTGTATTTACCGCGAGGCATCCTAGGCGGCTGAAAAGTCAAAAAAAAAAATCTGGCATTTAAAAAAAAAAGCCAGCGCTTGCAGGCAGAGACGGAGATGAGAAGGGATCAGAAGATCCCGCCTCACCTTCCCTCTGCCAGCAGGCTGCACGGGGAGCGGAACAGGCAGCACAGAGGAACCCCCGTGCTGCCTGTTCCGCTCCCAGTGCAGTGTAACACGGAAGTGCCGACAGTCACGTGACCTGTTGGCACAACCGCCTGAGAGCCAAACAGGTAGCATGGAGGAGACCATGCTGCCTGCCACTAGCCACCAGGGTAAACAGGTAAGTGCTGGGGAAATGGGGGGATTTTGGCAAATTGGCTGTGGGATATTAAATGCAAATAACACTGGCATATTATTGGGCAAATTGGCTGTGGGATATTAAATGCAAATAACACTGGCAGATTATTGGGCAAATTAGCAGGGGCATATTAAATGGCAAATAACACTGACATATTATTGGGCAAATTGGCTGGAGCATATTAAATGGCAAATAACACTGGCATATTATTGGGCAAATTAGCAGGGGCATGTTAAATGGCAAATAACACTGGAATATCATTGGGCAAATTGGCTGGGGAATATTAATGGCAAATTATACTGGCATATTATTGGACAAATGTGCTGGGGCATATTAAATGGCATAATAACACTGGCATATTATTGGGCAAATTGTCAGGTCCATATTAAATGGCAAATAACACTGGCATATTATTGAGCACATTGGCTGGGGCTTTTTAATGGCAAATAACACTGGCATATTATTGGGCAAATTGGCTGGGGCATATTAAATGGCAGAATAACACTGGCATATTATTGGGCAAATTGGCTGGGGCTTATTAATGGCAAATTATACTGGCATAATATTGGGCAAATTGGCAGGGGCATATTTAATGGCAAATACTGGCATATTATTGTGCAAATTGGCTGGGGAATATTAATGACAAAATAATTAATGGAAAATGATACTGGCATATTATTGGGCAAATTAGCTGGGGAATATTAATGTCAAATAATATTGGCAATGTGCATGTAAATGGGGTGATGGGGCATGTCCTTGGTGTGCAACGTGGGTTATGGGTCATGTCGTGGGTGTGCATCGTGGGTAGGGGGGTGCCCAAAATGTGTCTGCCTAGGGCAGCACAAAACCAAGATACACCACTGGAAAGGTGGGCAGAGGAACATGAATTAAGGTGCGCAAAGGAAACAAATACAAAACAAGAAATGCATTTTTTAATAACATTTTTATTAAATATGAAAAACAGTTTACATATGAGCCAATATTCACTAGCAAAACTTTTTTCCTACAGGGCTGTCTAATACTGAGGGCTTTTCTTATTATCATAAACTAAAAAACAAAGTTTGGCACGTCCCCTTATAATCATGGTCTCCTTATTTTCTTTCACATCCAGTATGTTTTATAATTTTTTTTATGTGGTGCCCGTGCCTGGCTTTATCTAGTACAGCAATGTCTCCTTGTTTTGGGTGCAGTTGCAGCGGTAAAGACCACTGTCCTGCTTGGCTTACTGTAACAAGAATGTAAGATATACGCATATCCTTCCGCTGTCCTGGTAAGCACAACTGTGCTAACTATAGAATGAGCTTGACTATACCACCCCTGAAATGGTAACACTACATGGAGGGGGCGGCAAAGTCCATCTTCGCCTAGGGTGACAAAAATCCTTGCACTGGCCCTGTGCGGAGGTAAATGTTGAAAGTGGGTGGTATACTAATAGGGAGGGGCCAGACCATTTGTTCGGTAAGAGGCCCTCAAATTTCTTATGGCAGCCCTGTGTATCTGTTTATGTATGTGACTGTGTGTGTATTTCATTGTGTGTATATGTTACGGTGTGACTGTGTGTGTATTTCATTGTGTGAATATGTTACTGTGTGACTGCGTGTGTATTTCATTGTGTGTATATGTTACGCTGTGTCTGTGTGTATGAATGTGACTGTGTGTGTATGTCTGCACAGAGATGTGGGGGGCAGCATTTCAGTCCTGAACCCATGTTGCACAATGTCTCGGGTCAGCTCTGCCTGTCTCTTACCCCCTCTAGAGCAGTGCTCTCTACATAGTGATCTGTCTCTGTTCTTCTACCGTAGTTTGTAATTCCCTATAAGCTGTGTACCTAGTGTTGCACAGATTGTTAGCATTATATAAATAAATGTTAATGCAGTAAATATATAACAATAATTATATAATAAATGTCTATAAGAATGATAAATTATAAGATTTTTGAATTCGATTTTAAGTAATAATTCTCAGAAACAGACAGCAGATGGCAGCAAATAACTAGTTCTACAATTTCATGCCACAAATTTGATAATAATATTTATCAATCTAAGGTACTTTAATACAGGATGAGAACTGTAAAAAAAAGATCACTGACTGCATTTAATATATTTAAAAAAAAAATGGAATTACTGTGTAACATTTAGTAAAAGCTACTGTAACAAAGAACAGTGTTAAAGAATGAAAGTACTATATATATATATACATTTTGTCTCAATCAGTATTCAGTATATATACATTTTGTCTCAATCAGTATTCAGTATATATACATTTTGTCTCAATCAGTATTCAGTATATATACATTTTGTCTCAATCAGTATTCAGTATATATACATTTTGTCTCAATCAGTATATAGATACATATGTATATATATACTGATTGAGACTAAATGTATTTGGGCTGGGCACGTTAGCCGAATTTCACAAACTGCTGAAATGCGTCCACTCAGTATCTCTGAATTTGGGTTTGCCTTGTAAATCATAAATTTTCAGCTACCAAATGTGTGCCGATCACTCCCAATTTGGCTTACATGGGCCCAATTTCACATCGACATGCCTTCATACACTATATGGACAAAAGTATTGGGACACCTGACCATCACACCTACATGGACTTTTAGAACAATGCATGCTAAATACATAGACATTAATATGTAGTTGGTCCCTCCTTTTGCAGCTATAAGAACACTTCCACTCTTCTTTCCACAAGATTTTGGAGCGTTTCTGTGGGATTTTTTGCCCATTCACCCAGTAGAGCATTTGTGAGGTCAGGCACTGACGTTAGACAAGAAAGCCTGGCTTGCAATCTCTGTTACAGTTCATCCCAAAGGTATTTGAGGGTGTAGAGGTCAGGGTCTGTGAGTGTCAGTCAAGTTCTTCCACACCAAACTCATCCAACCATGACTTGGTTGGATGCTTTGTGCACTGGGGCACAGTGATGCAGGAATAGAAAAGGGCCTTCTTCAAACTGTTCCCACAAAGTTGGAAGTATAGCATTGTCCAAAATGTCTTGGTTTGCTGAAGCATTAAGGTTTCCCTTCATTGAAAGTAAGGGGCCCAGAACAACCCCTCAAAAACAGCCCCATACCAAACAGTGAAGAGTGATTAATCACTTCACAGAACAAGTTTCCACTGGTCCAGAGTCCAGTGGCGGTGTTTGTGACCCCACTTAATCCTTCGCTTGGCAGTGTACTTGGTCATGGGAGGCTTGCATGCAGCTGGTCAGCCATGGAAACTCAGTTGAGTTGCTGATGAAATTTCATGAACAGACTTATAGCAAAGGTGGCATCTATCACAGTACCACAAAGATTTTATACACCTGTGGCAATGAGTCTCATTGATATAAGTGAATTAGTGTGTCACATTACATATGTCCATAGAGTGTATACGACCTAATATCAGATTTCATCCAAATATCCATCATTGTGATATTTGTTCAAAAGATGATACATAAATGGAACTATGGCCATATGTGCATAAAAAAAGTGTTAAGCAGCAAGCACAGACATCAGTGTGTTGCCACAATGAAAGTAAAGCTGCACACATGCAGAATGGTTCAACACTGGGGAAATAGAACGGTACCATGGACTGTGGAAGTGTGTGAAATATGGATTTACCTGAATAACAGCACAGGCACAAATAGAGAAGTTGGAATAATAATTTGGTTATTCATTTCTAATTAAAGTCATTGGTAAATTATAATTAAAGATTTGTTAAATAGATGGATTATTTTTATTTTTGGATGGCCTCTTTTCCTGGGTCGAAGATGTAGATTAAGGGACGATGTGGGACATTATCAAAATGTATAATTTGTCCTCCTGAGGACCCTGTTTTTTTTAAAGGTGATTTGATAGAACCATCCCCCACTACCTTGGCAAGGTAGAGTTATGGGGTTGGTAGGATTAAATTACATTTTTAATCAAGTCTGAGGGACATTGGTTAGTATACAGACTCCAGGGGGCTAATATTCTTAATATATATATAGTATACTTCTATTTTTTTAGGGCGTTCTGGTGTGGTTTGCCAGCCCCCAAACCCGTTTGGTGGTTAATATTTTTATGTAGGGTGTTCAGGAGCATTTGGGCAGAGGGTTAGACATTTTTATGTAGGGGGTCCGGACACACATGGCAAGCCTCCGGACCCCAAGGGAGAGTTTTTTTTATTATGTGGGGCTACTTGCTCTTGTCCCGCATGTAAGTAACAAAGGACTGGGAGACATTTGACTAGCTCCCAACCCATTTATCGTTAGGGGGGGCAGTTGCTCTGGCTCCTCATGATTTTAATAGGAATAGAGATTTTTTTTTATTTATAGGGCTTGCAGTAATCCACTATCTTTTTCTTTTTTTGGGGGGAGGACTTTGGCTATTTTTGTAATAGATGACTAGAGACAGTGAAAAATGATCTATACATTGTGCTAGCAGAATTGCAAACAAATTGCAAACATACGAAAAAATATATGTTGTTAATATGTCTGTAGTTTCTTCTGTTTATGAAATCACCTGTGGTTTCATATTTACTAATTTTCAATTGAAAAATGTGTAATGGTGTCACAGAGTCTCCAGTACGTCACCTGAACAATAAATATAATTGAACAAAAGGTGTAAATATTAGTGCGCTGGATTGTTCAAAGACATAAGTAATCCCTGCATGGAGAGATGGCTCAATAAAACATATTGATCCATAACATATATTGATCTCCGACAGAAGGTACAAAAAACAAACACACAACATAAATTACATTTTGGTTACACTACAGCGTTTATTATTGTACATTTTCAGTCGTTCCCATTACAATGGTTGTAAGTCAAAGCTCATTGACAGATGGACACTAAACAGGATAACTGCTAAATGGTCCAAAGGTTCAGCCTCAAAAATGAAGCTTCAATTGAATGAGGACCTCTGTGACCTGGTCTGAACAAAACCTGTATGCTGTGACATTCACAAAGCTGGGATATGCCATTCGGAACCGCTAGAATGGAAGTCTAACCAGCCAGAGTCAAATGAGCATATAAGCTGGATCCATGAGCAATGGGAAAAAATAGGGTCTGATCTTTCACCTTATTTCTTAAATCCAGATGCATTTACATTTGAAAAAAGCCCATAGAATAGCTGCTGCCAACTGGGATTGTGTCAATGGCCGAGACTCCATGGCCCCCTTGAACACCAAACTGGCGTTAACGGTAAAATAACCGCAATTCCTCATTCCATGCCGCTAATAGGGGTGTTTTAAAATTATTACCGCGCTACTTAAAAATGTCCTGCAGCTGTTAACCTCAGCCCTTTACTTACAATGGAGGTTTAGCGCCCCCATTAAAAATATAGCAACATGCCCCCAGTCCAAAAAATAAAATGCTCAATGCATGTGGCCTCATGAAAAAATAAAATTAGTCTCCTGGGGCTAGGGGCTGACAAAGTGCCCCTAGCCCCATGAGTAAATACAGTGATTAAAATTGTGTGAATATGTCGGCACTCTTTAGTGTTTAAACATTTTTTTATGCATCATATAAACTCCTCAAGTGTGTTTTCCGTTTACACACTCCTTAGACAATATCATATAATTGTGCAAAAACGGGTGTGCAAGCTACATAAATATATGACACATCATAGTTTAATATGTATATATATAGATACACCCCAAATATGTCTATACTGTCCCCATCATGTTTTTACACTATTAAATATCCCTCAGGGCTGGCCAAATGCCCAGTGCCCCTATAAATATAATAATAGCCCCAATGCCCCATCAATAGTCTTACCACTTTTTCACGTGAGCCTCGTGTTTTTATACCATGTAATACATTTTGTAATTTGCTACACCTGCTTTGCTGTTTATCTATGGAGGAGTCTGGACAACAGTTTCCACTTGACACGCCAAGAGGAAGCCCAAATAGCGGCGAAACGCGCAGCGTGCCTACCTATACTGCCATTCTCGATTCACATCATCAACTTGCGGACTCCCTCTGGATCTGCCTTTTGCTGTACTGGCCTTTTGGACTTTGTCCTCCATTTGGATCTCTGCTGGCACAGAAAAACACCTGACATCTATAACCATATATGTAAGATGCTATTGTTTTTTATTAAATTTCTACCCTTCACTATTTAATATACCATCTCTTCATCTTGTTTCATTGCCTGGGAGCGGGATATTAAGAAGAGAGGAGACATCTCTACAAGAGATAGATGAGCCATTTTTATCTACACTGTTTGTGAGTGCAATTACCCACACTGCAACAGTATTGTTGATATTTACTGTATTATACTATGTTTGTTTGTCTTTTTCTGTCCCCTTATATATACATTGGGAGACATTGAAGACCTTCATTAGACTGCACTGAATTAACAGTTTTTTCAGTCAAATATTATATTTTCCCTTATATAATTTTATACACTGTTTGGTGGATTTTACTTAGCGCACCAATCACACCTATTTGTTTGGGTTTTATGTTTTGTTTTTTGCACGTGTGTCTTCAGAGGAACACATAGATTGGTGCTGCTTTGTTATAGTTTAAAGCGCCAGGATTTATCCTTTCTGTCTAGTTTCCACTTGCCATGCATTTCCATAGAGCAATGTATTGATCCATCTGATAATGGGGCATTTGATACTGTCGGAAAATAAGCACCATTTGGCCCATCTAGTCTGCCCAATTTTCTAAATGCTTTTATAAATCCCTGGTTCCCGATCTTATATCTAGGATAGCCTTGTGCCTATCACATGCATGCTTAAACTCTTTAACTGTGTTACCTCTTACGCTGGAAAGCTATTCCATACATCCACTACCCTCTCAGTAAAGTAATACTTCCTGATATTACTTTTAAATCTTTGCCCCTCTAATTTAAGACTATGTTCTCTAATTGTGGTAGTTTTTCTTCTTTTAAATATACTCTCCTCCTTTCTGCCTTTCAATATGGAGCATGGGCTTGCTCTGGGGAGTGGTCGCATTCTGTCTTGGGGCCAAATTTAGGTAATGGTGGATGCCTCGGTATCGAGGCAGTGCAGCAACACCCGCTGAGCATAGAAAGTAAGCTGATTGCTTTCTATGCTCATTTAACCACATCAAGAGTCAATTGTCACAAACAGCATGTTTGAAACTATAGGAGAAACATTGGGACGCAAGTCACTTGGGCCCCCGGCAGTGTACTTGGACCTAGAGCATCTGTCCTTTTTTTCCCGGTGGTAGAAATGCTTGGGTGTATAGTAAAAGTCAATAAAAAGGCCAGTCGTGATGAATGTCCTTAGGATGCATGTAGAATACAGATCAATGTTTTTTATTTGTTTTACTAAAATCAAATAGAATTTCAATATACAAAAAAAAAATAAAAAAAGAAAGAAATATAATACTTATAGGTGAAGAGCTAGAGGCAGATACAATAGACAAAACACTACTCACCCTTATACACCAAGCTAGCTATGTAAACTATCCAGGATCATAACAGCATGTTCCACTGATTTATACAGAGCATAAACAACCAAAGCGGAAAGTGTGTGCCTTGCCAACTGAACTGTGGGGCTTCATGTTACCCTTATAGCAGTCACAGGCTAGTTCATTAGGCAGGCTAAAAAATTCAGTACTATACAAAAGTAAAGTTTAGATAAAATGATGTTGAAAAGTCCTTTGGAATATAGCATAGTATAGAGTATATAAAAGAAAATGACATTTCGCAATGGCCAACCAGAGGAACAATACTACAGATAAACATTCTCACCACAGTCTCTTTCAACGTCTGCTCTAACAGAGGTACTTTGGCCTCAGAGTGATAAGTATGAAAATATATAATCCAAGGACGAAGATCCTTTCATGTCCTTAGATAAATGCAAGTGATCCTACAATTGGGCCACTTCATCTAAAACACAGGCCCTTAGGAAATGAGAATAATGGAGAAAATAAACAACAGGCGTGATTAATACAATCACAGAGCAAAGTGAATGCATAAACAACATGATTTCTGAGAAGAAACCTGGCAAACTGAGGCTTTGCATTGATCTTGATGATTTAAAGAAAGCTTTCCAATGCTATCACTATTCAGTGCCTGCAATAGAAGACAGATTGCCAAGTTCTTTATGCCAAATATATAGTGTCTGGCAAATGAAACCAAATGCAAAAAAAGCAACAAAATTCATATACCAATCTCCAATCCAGAAAGCTGGAGGGAGATATACCATTTGTTTGTGGTATCTGTTTCATATGATGTACTGCTATGCAAATATAACAGCAGATGTCACCACCAATACCTATTTATAACGATCTGAATACAGTTTTAGATGTACCATACATTGGGCCTTTCTCTTTATCCTGGAAATGTTGTGTGTATTCTAGAGGTGGGCACATTATTAGTGTGCTTTCTGTGTGCAAACTTCTCATCTTGTGTATAGTCTTGTGAAGAGAGTGGAAATGGAGCATCTTGTTGTAATGGTTTGCAGATGAAAGAGCCTTTGGGAAAAAAAAATAATGCTGGCTGTTCATCCACAACTGTGATGTGTTAGAAAATTGCTAACAAGAATTCCATGAACACTCTGTACTGTATTCACTGTGAGTGAACTAGCCAGTGAGCTGCAAAAATGGGGGGAAAAAGTTTTTTTAATGCAGCTATCAGGGCCACTTTAAGGTACTGATGGATCCTGGGCGAAGCTGACAGTAGTGGCTCCCCCTAATCTCAATCTCTTCCACATTTAGAAAATATCAGTGCATTAAGTAACTATGCATTAAAGAAACACAGGCTACTTCCCCTGCTTATATTCAGTCCCTGCCCCCCATTTGTCTCCATAAGGAACCTGTCTATTGCCAAGACTTGCCAGTGGTGGGACAAAGGGTTGTCAGTTTAGAAATGTTTGTGTACCTTACCTCACATTGAGTCTGTTTCACTCTCTCTTATTTCCTCCAACCTTTTTAGTCCATTTAGTTTCTCCAATTGGGGAAAAAACTGAACTTGCCTGTGGGCCCCCTTTGGCAGTACACCAGGCACCAATGCATAAAGCAGCTAGTAACACTTGATTTTTGTAGTACACTTTTCAGTTTAGCTGTTGGAGTTGGGATCATTCTCCAATTTGTTTATTTTTGTCAAATGAGCTATTAATGCCTGATTTTTACAACTTGGTTGTTAATTCACCACAGTTCAGACTTCATGGTGTCTGAATTAGAAATATTTACAAAAACAGTGGTAGAAATTGATTTTTTGGATCACTGCTCACTATAAGAAATACATATATTTTTTAAATTCTTTTTTTTTTTTGTATTTTCATTCTAGATCCTCTCATGTAACAAAGGAAACCCTGAACATTTCCCAATCTAAAGCCTCCCCTTTCTCCCCTCCACCAATACCCCGTTTATCACCTCCCGCTTGCCACCCCCCACCACCACTCCCTTCCCATATGATTTATTTGAGTACATGGCCATCTGGATGTACAGAAAAAGTCCTGACTATGCAAAACTTGGTCACATATGGTTAAGTTGTGGTGAGTCCAATAAATGGCGAATATGATCAGAATTAGTTTGTTGGCAAATTGGCTGTGGCATATAAATGGCAAAATAATACTGACATATTAATTGGCAAATTGGTTGTGGCATATTAATGGCAAAATAATACTGGCATACTAATGGACAAATTGACTGTGGCATATTAATGGCAAAATAATACTGGCATATTAATGGGCACATTGGCTATGGCAAATTAATGGCAAAATCATACTGGCATATTAATGGTAAAATAATACTGGCATATTAATGGGCATATTGGCTGTGGCATATTAATGGCAAAATAATACTGGCATATTAATGAGCACATTTGCTGTGGCATATTAATGGCAAAATAACACTGGCATATTTATAACAAAATAGTACTGGCATATTAATGGGCACATTTGCTGTGGCATATTAATGGCAAAATAACACTGGCATAATAATGGGCACATTTGCTGTGGCATATCAATGGCAAAATCATACTAGTATATTAATGGGCAAATTGGAGGTGGCATATTAATGGGCAAAATAATACTGGCATATTAATGGTCAAATTGGCTGTGGTATATTAATTGGAAAGCTAGCTGTAGCATATTAATTTTAAAACTGTGGCATATTTTAATAGGCAAACTGGCTGTTGCATATATTAATGACAGCGTGATTGTAACATGTTAATTGGTACCCGAAAGTGGCTTCTTTTAATTGGCTTTAAGTGATTCTGTGGCATGTTCTGTGGGGCAAAATTACATGTACTATGGGGGAAGGTGACACTGTGGCTTGTTCTGCAGGGGCAGTTCGGTGGGGCAAAGTGACAATGTTCTGTTGGGCAAATGAACACTGTGGTATACCAAATCGTATGGATGCTATATAGGTGCATTTGCTGCCAACAATAGGATCACATTGCATGTGTGACATTGCATGTATTACTGTGTGGCTGCATCTGACATTGCATGTGTGTGTACATGAGCCTGCATATAAATGTGACACTGTGTGAGTGTAAATGCCTGAGGGCAGGATCAGCAAAATATATGTTCACCTAGGGCGGCAAAAATTCCTCCACCAGCCCTGTGTCAGGGCATCCTGGCTCGTGGCATGATGCTGCTATATTGCAGGAGTCATACATCAGCACCAAGTATGTCAATGTAGAAATGCCTGATGGATGGCTTCTGGGTAAATACACTATCCTAACATATCCATTTATTATCAATACATTACATTAACAAATTTCTCATGCCGTGTCTTACAGGTTACAAGGGATATGCACATTTACCTTGGCTCATGACCGTGGTGAGGAGCCAACAGACTACCCTAGAATGTAGGTAGATCAGGGTCAAGGTCATGTGATAGAACACATGTTTACATAGTAGTTTAGGTTAAAAAAGGACGTGAGTCCATCGAGTTCAACACTTTTCCTAATCCTTGTTTTCTGCTGTGGATCAAAAGGACCACAAGCCCCTACCTTTTTTCAGCAATTTGAATTCTGCTTTAAATGAGTCAAAAATCCTTCTTGACTCCAAATGGCAATATTTGCTGTATTAAAATCTTACTTCGAGTGCCCTGATAAATTCGGTGGCTTGTACACTCTGATGAAGGCATCAAACAACATCATCCCCTGGAATAAATATATAAGGTGGATAGCACTAAAATAAAAATAACTGCAGACAAAATTGTTTAAAAAAGTAGAAACATAATTTAATATTTAAATAAAATATTCATATTGAAACAAAATCAAAAATATGGATGATAAAAGTGAAGTAATATACATTGTAAAATATTAAATTACAGAATTAACAATATAATAAAATAAATTTGAATGAACATTCCATACACCTGCATCTCTTTAAGAAAGCACTTAACTTGATTCACGAAAAGTAAGGTAGACAAAGCTGACTTTAACTACAAGGTGCAGGGGAAACACTTCAAAATATTGAATACCAAAATAATGAACACTCACTTATAACATATGGAGAGAGGATTTCAAACTATCCCGGCCGGGAGAATAAAGACCTCTTTGGCAGCGTACTGCCCTGGATCGTACTGCCCTCAAATAAACACAACGTGTTTCAGCAATTCTGTATACTGCCCTTTATAAGTAGGCGAGAAAAGTTATATTTTTCTTCAAATTTTACCACTGTTTATTTAATTATCACTGTTTTTAGTATTATTTAGCTTTGCTCATTGCTTATTTATCATCATCTTCTGTTGGATACTACATAACACTGCATGTTTGGAGGCACATTGAGGCTGCCTGGGCCCCCAATGTGATCTGAATCCATACACAATTTCGGAGGCACTATTTCGGTGCTGATAATGGGTGCATATTGGGTCGACCCTTCAGAATACATCCTGGAAGCATGTGTCCAATCAGTGCTAAATTGCAAGATCAAAAAGTTGTATGCCCTCATCAAAGTATATTAGGCTAGGAAAAAGGGGGGTGGGGTGCACAAACTCACCGAGAATGGACAGCACTACAATAGCCTGTCCTGTAGGATAGTTCCTACTCGGGAGGGAAACTCCATTTTTTGCTTTCTTACACCATTACAGAGGAAACCACTCCATTAGCATATCATACCAAACCCAACCCTAAAGGCAGTCCAGATGCAAAATGCATGGCTAGTCTCCTCTGCACGAGGAACACAGCAAGACATAGACATACGTTTCGGCCTACATTAGCCTTGTCAGTGTGGTATGGCTGATGATCCTTTAGGTGCAAGCAAGCCAGGGACCCATGGTCGTGGGCATACCCTGTTACCTATGGTGAGCAAAAAGGGGGTTAGGTGCACAAACTCACCAAGACCGTAAAGCGCTACAATAGCCTGTCCTGTAGGATAGTTCCTACTTGGGAGGGCAACTCTAATTTCATGGTTTTTGAAGGAGCCTTCGTCTCCAAAACATAACAACCCCTTGCATACTTATGATCACATCAGGTTTCAAAGTACTGACCGAAAGTATATTAGGCTATTCAGAAATAGTATCCAGTATAAAGGTTTAGCTCGCGTAGCTCCCTAATTTAATAACAAAAACATAACAAACAAGACGTACACTCTTAATAATTGCATCTAGCTCTACCAAACGCCTAAGTGAGACCATAATATCTTGTTATCAATGTGAACATAATGCACTGCTCCATCATTTTCCAATAATGTGTTAAGAGTGCCAATACAGGTAGACATTCTTTAAGGTTTAGCTCGCTCTGAGCTGCCTTATTTAATAATATTATATGTTTGGGACTATAGGCACCCACCCCTCTGGTTATCTGCAGTAGGGTGTGCAGAATAGAAACCCCATTTATTATTTGTTGATGCAGGGGTACCATTTGGATGGTACGAAATCTATATTGCTATTAAAACCTTCATTACAATCATTTAGTTTTTTTTTTTTTTTTTCATGGACTTGTCCCTTTAACTGAGCTTCTTTTAATTAACCCTACAACTGCATGCGTGCTGGTGCAAGTATTCCCATCCAGTCACATGGAGAGTTTGAGGCGTTCAGACAGATCACAGCATGAAACGTGGTTGACACTAGCCCTATTTATGAGTGATTAAAAAGTCGTTCAGCGGCCTTATTTGCTTAGAACCTCCAGACTGATAGATAGAGCTGCCCATCGTTCTGCCAGTGCAGGGACTGAAAAAAAAAAAACCCAAAACATTTTTATAAGATTAATAAAGAACTGTAATGAAGAGCCTTTCAGCTATTACTGAAGCACTCTGTAGAGAGAAACAGTTGTCTTGGCAACCTGTCTCTCTGACCTTTGGAGTCTTTTGCTGTGTTCTAATGGAACATGGAAGGCCAACCTCAAAGGGTAATGTGGAAAAATGAAAATGTCTTGCTGAAGAATATTAAAATAGAAAACGAAATTAAAAAAAGTGAACTTGAAGGAACAAGTATTTAATTCTATTTGTCAGAACGCATATTGCTGTTACATTTATTATCGGCCGTGTAGGAAACACACGTTATTGAAAATGTTAATTTAGTCAATTTAGAAGTTTGCAAATTACAGGGTTAGCTTTAAAAAAAAAAAAAAGAAAAAGAAGATATATCAGAGTTTTGAATAGTTAGAGTTTGTTCTGTAAAACCTATCGGACAGGAAAGATTGCAGAGAAGTTAAGGTCGCGGATGTCAGGCACACCAGGAAGCATGCAGACAGATAACATTAAAAGTGCCTAGTCTGAACAAAAGGTATAAACTGAGGAACTCCCGCGGAAGGGTGTAGGCAGTTAGGGAATAAGTTATATTTATTTTAGCAGTTTACTAAGATACAAAATGAACTGACAAACGTTTTTTTTATTTAAACAAAAGTTCAAGGCCAGAGAGGAAGACACCCTCTGACTAGGAGAGTTGAGGAAAGGTACAAGCCCAACTCAATTTCAAACATTCTGGCGAGTGAGCTGACTTAGAACTTTGGGTTTCCCCTTTTTGATTGCTTGTGGAATCGCGACACTATATCACTGCCTTGTATACGTTAGCAGACTCAAGGTGTGTGAGCCACTTACTAATTGTGGCTTATGCTTGGCGTGGCTTATTTTCAGTTAGCTACTAATAACTTTATGTTGTTGTGTTTCTGTGCATCATCTCCCTCCATGCTCATTCTTTACATGTCTGGGGTGTTTTTATATATGTATTTAGTATTGCTCCCCTGGTAGTTTATCTAGTGTGTTTTAGTTATTTTCTTTTCATTGTTTGGGGGGGTTCTACACCATCATCCTCAGTGTGCAATATTAATTAATTAATGAAGGTATTTTTGTAAATTTCTAACCCGTCTTCATTAAGTGCTGTTTACCGGGTTCCTTTCAGCTATATTTGACAATGAGCACCCCCTTGTTTATTATGAGAATTTTTCAACAGGCATTATTTTTCCCACCAATATTTTTCTTTCTGTACCCAGCAAAGTAAAAACGGAAAGTCCTGTGCAGAAGCATCACTGCAGTATAACCAGGCATAGATATTACTCTATTACTCAAAAAGGGCACCATGGAGTACACCAATTGGCCTGCCCATGATCCACATCATTCTAACTATGCCCATCCCTTTGTGACATTGAGTGGCGCTTCAGCACAATATATGTGGAGTTGGGTTTATAAGACACAAATTGAGTATTGTTTATACGTAATGCTTGGGACCAGAAGTATTTTGGATAAGGGATCCTTTTGGATAACGGATCATTTTCACTAATAAGACATATTAAAGCCTCTCTGAACCCATGAAATACGGTAAAATCAATGCAAATATTGTGTGTATTGAGAAAATAACTTACTTTTATTATATCAGAATATCTGTGCCTCAGACTTATCAGTGCATCCCCAGACTTGGCAATCTATTCCTCAGACTTGCCAATCTGTCTTTCAAACTTGCCAATGCATCCCCAGACTTCCCAATCCTCCACTCAGACTAACAAACAAAACTTGATGTAAATCCCCCCCCCCCCCCCCCCCATTTTTGGGATCATTGCAGATGTCAGATTTATGGATAAGGGATCCACAACCTGTATGTAAAAACAAATGAGAACATAGTAAATTGGAAATATAATGATGATCGCCTTGCATCAGAGTAGCGTTAGTCACAAAGTTGCCTACCGTCATCAGAGGTTTGTTTGGATTTCAATGTACTCCATACCATGTATAAATCTCCATTCTGATAGTATAAATCATTGTGTAAAAATAATGGACAATAAATAATTAGTAGATAAACATTACATAAACACTTGCAGTTCATATAACCAGATTTAAGCACGTGTCTCATGTACCCCATTCCCTCTAGATTGTAAGCTTACGAGCAGGGTTCTCTACCTCATGTACCAGTTTGTTCTAGTTTGTCTAACTTAGTATGTAGTTCCCTTCTATGCTCTGTACCTAGCGCTACGTAAATTGTTGACGCTATATAAACAAATGTTAATGTAATGTAAGGTAATCTAACCCCCAAGTGGAATTAAGTTACGCATATTACCATATTTCCTTGAGTACAAAATGGCATTGATTCCTTTTTCAGGGGTGCATGTTAGAAAAAAAGTCAAGGAAATACTTAAAACAGTTCTACTTACCGTGCTGCATGACCTGGGAAGCCAAATGTCCCGCACAACAACGTCATCCAGTGCTGAAGCTCATCCATACGTCATAATTCAGTCACTGAATGTAAGAAGCCATTGATTCTAAGATGCACTCCTTTACCAGAGCTGTTAAAAAAGCGTTGCTACAATGCTATGTGACTGGGGTTAGGTCCCATTTAAAGGACATGATAGAAGTCCTTCAAAAACTTGGTTACATCAAATGGGAGGAAGATTTTCTAATTATCAATAGTAATGTAGGGTGCACCATACAGGTGTACACGCTGTGGAGAACTTTCTTAGGCAGGACCAACATCTACATAGGGACTAGTTAGACCTTTTAAAGGAAGGGATGGAAATCATTTTACATCACAACTGTTTTTGGTTTGTGGTATAATATTTTATCCAATTGGTAGTACTAATTTGTTTACCCTGCCCAGAACTTGTGATATTGAGTTGATGTGCTGATCATTTGGAAGTGTGATGAAAAAACAGATTAGACTTTCCTAACTCATCTAAATAACAATGATTGGAATGTGAGGCTAAATAGTGAAATCAGTAGGGAAAGTAGGGAATCGATGTTAACACCTATAAAGTTAAATCACCGTTCTTACTCAGCAGATTTGAGATGTAAAGCTACCCCGTTGTTAAATGAGAAAGAGATGCAAAGGAAGTGAAATAATTACACCGAAATAACATTCTTAACAACAAAAAAAACACACATGTGATTTCATGATTCCCGTGCTCGATTATAATGTAGTACATGGAAAGTATGACACTTAATCAAAAGGTATTGGGAGGAACTTAGAGAGGACAGAGTACTTAATGACATTATACTCAAAGTTCTCTATTAAGAATGGCTCCAAATTTAAAATCCAAACTCGTTTTCTATCTGCCACTATCTGTTGATAGATGTTTAAATCCTTTCAGTGTAGAAAATGGATTTCACAAATATCTTACTGTATGTGTATCTCGTGTCAGTCCACCAAACCTGGACAAAGAAATATTAAGACTTTTTGTTCCACAGTTACCAATAGAAAATACAGGACTAGAGAGGTTACTGACATGCAGCAGCTCCTAAGTAATCTATCTTCTAAGTTGCCCTTGTAATTTGTTATATACGTGAGAAGAACTACAAGGGAACTAAAGGTCACAATTGGTGAGCATGTTTATAATTTAAAAAAGACTATGAGAAACATAGCCTATCAGCTGATTTATTAAAGGAACACAAGAAAGAACCACATCTCCTTAGTTTCATGATGTACTGGAAGTGTACAAACGAATTGTAGCGGAGGTGACTGCACAAAAGATTTAACCGAAAAGGAAATGTGGTGGATCCAAGAGTGATCTCCACGGGGCTAGATTCAAGATATTGAATTGTGCAATTCTTTGTGAGTTATACTAAGAGTCTACTTGGCATATAAGCTGTTTAGGATTTTTATGGAGTCTGTGTACATGATTGGTTTACTAATTAATAAAATTTTGGTTTGACTAGCCATCTTCTTAGACAACCCAGAGCGGTGGCCGTATATATAACAGAAGAGAATAAGGTATTCTCCATACTATGAGATGCTCTTGCTCTTCCATGTTGCTTGTTATTATGTTTATGCTACATAGGGGTATTCGTATATAAAAAAATATTTGCTGCTATACTTGTACTCATAATAATTGTTCTAATGTAAAGTGATGGATTCATTTGATTTACAAACGACAAACGGCTTAAGAAATGATATTAATCAAAAACCAAATCCCCCCCGCCCAAATCAAACAAATAATCCCATTTTATTTAAATCACATCACAGAGACAAGTTTGATTGCAGCACATCTTGGCCTACTAAAATTTGCATGAGTATAAGTAACACACAACACTTTTTGTAATTAAAAAAATGAATCACTTTTTATTTAATTGTATTGAGGAGATAAGTTTTGATTATATGCATATGAAATCATTTGTTATAAATTAGTAACAACATCACATTTTGTTTGTCAACATTGACAACTGTTACATAACATATCGAGATCTTTTGTGTTTAATCACAGTTTGCCAATTTTGATAACATGTCACATTACTCTTTTTTTTTTTTTACACTGTGATAATTCTAAACACGGGGTACCAATTAATCCTGTTTTTATTGCATATTTATAGAGCTGTTAATTCATCTACCTGTTGTACAAGTAGTATACAAAAGTTATGAATTTAATTAGTACATTAGGTACATCTGCTTTTAAATTTATATTTCCTTTCTGCAAATAAAACTACATCAATAACAGATTATCATTTTTACAAATATTTATTATATTTACTGAGCGGAGTAAAATGTGTTTTCTATCATCGAAATACAAATCAACATAAAAGCCAATTATGATCTGAACCACAGTATAGCAGGCAAAGTAAAACAATTAGCTCAATTAAATGGATCACAAACAAAATTCTGAGAGCACCAGCACATATTCACTATTATTTGAACAATCGAAATTAGTGCCAATTTTGGTGTACACATGACCACTAAAGACTGAGAAATTAATAATTAAACACCCTCAGACCTGGGGGCAGGGCTGTATTTACCGCGAGGCATCCTAGGCGGATGCCTAGGGCGGCAAATTTTGAAAAAAAAAATGTAAAATAAAAAAAAATAAACCCGGCCCTTTAAAAAAAAAAAAAAAAAGACCCCGCTTGCAGGCATAGACGGAGGTGAGAGGGGATCGGAAAATCCCCCCTCACCATCGCTCTGCCTGCCGGGCTGCACGGGGAGCCGAACAGGTAGCACAGAGAAACGTCCTCACTTGGAGTATTGTACGCAGTACTGGAGACCGTATCTCCAGAAGAATATTGATACTTTGGAGAGAGTTCAGAGAAGGGCTACTAAACTGGTTCATGGGTTGAAGGATAAAACTTACCAGGAAAGGTTAAATCATCTTAACATGTATAGCTTGGAGGAAAGACGTAACAGGGGGGATATGATAGAAACATTTAAATACATTGTCACAAAGTGAATTCTGACAGCCTGCCTGACTAGGGTTCTTGGAGGGGCCTGAGGGCCAAACACCTCCCTGTAGATTATGGACCCTGTCTGTAATGTGTTTAAGCCTTCCATTGTTTAATTATGTCAGGCACCCAGTCTGACTACCTTGCTTCTGGCTCCAGATTAAAGTGGCTAGATACTGCTTTACTGGTGATGTGTTTAAGTTTTCTATTGTTTAATCAAGTGTTATCTGATTGCAGTTTGCTATATATGTGCTGTGTAAATCACAAATAAAGAGAGTTCTTCTTCTTGCTGTACCTAACTGCTAGATGTCCTGTCTATTTGGGTACATAGAGCAAGGGTCCAGGAAAGACTTGCTGGGTGAATCCTGAGCTGTAATTGGGGGCTAAGGAGGTGATTTCCCACAACGGACAGAGGGTCTACTTCGTCCGGTAGACGGTCCGTTACATACATAAAGGGAATCAACACAGTAAAGGAAGAGAGTATATTTAAAAGAAGAAAAACTACCACAACTAGAGGACATAGTCTTAAATTAGAGGGGCAACGATTTAAAAGTAATATCAGGAAGTATTACTTTACTGAGAGGGTAGTGGATGTATGGAATAGCCTGCCAGCAGAAGTGGTAGAGGTAAACACAGTTAAGGATTTTAAGCATGCGTGGGATAGACACAAGGCTATCCTAGCTATAAGACCGGGAACGGGGGACTAATAAAAGTACTCCCAAAAAAATTGGGCAGACTAGATGGACCGAATGGTTCTTATCTGCCGACACATTCTATGTTTCTATGTTTCTATATTAAATGGCAAATAAAACTGGCATATAATTGGGCAAATTGGCTGGGCATATTAAATGGCAAATAACACTGGCATATTATTGGGCAAATTGGCAGGGGCACATTAAATGGCAAATAACACTGGCATATTATTGGGCAAATTGGCTGCGGGATATTACATGGCAAATAACACTGGCATATTATTTGGCAAATTAGCAGGGGCATATTAAATGGCAAATAACACTGGCATATTATTGGGCAAATTAGCTGGGGCATATTAAATGGCAAATAACGCTGGCATATTATTGGGCAAATTGGCTGGGGCTTATTAATGGCAAATAACACTGGCATATAATTGGGCAAATTGGCAGGGGCACATTAAATGGCAAATTACACTGGCATATTATTGGGCAAATTAGCTGGGGCATATTAAATGGCAAATAACGCTGGCATATTATTGGGCAAATTGGCTGGGGCTTATTAATGGCAAATAACACTGGCATATAATTGGGCAAATTGGCAGGGGCACATTAAATGGCAAATTACACTGGCATATTATTGGGCAAATTGGCAGGGCACATTAAATGGCAAATAACACTGGCATATTATTGGGCAAATTGGCAGGGGCACATTAAATGGCAAAAAACACTGGCATATTATTGGGCAAATTAGCAGGGGCATATTAAATAGCAAATAACACTGGCATATTATTGGGCAAATTGGCTGGGGCTTATTTATGGCAAATAACACTAACATATTATTGGGCAAATTGGCAGGGGCATATTAAATGGCAATTAATACTGGCTTAATATTGGGCAAATTGGCTGGGGCATACTACCGGTAAATGGCATAATAACACTGGCATATTATTGGACAAATTGGCTGGGAATATTAATGGCAAATTATACTGGCATAATATTGGGCAAATTGGCAGGGGCTGATTAAATGGAAAATACTGGCATATTATTGGGCAAATTGGCTGCGGGATATTACATGGCAAATAACACTGGCATATTATTTGGCAAATTAGCAGGGGCATATTAAATGGCAAATAACACTGGCATATTATTGGGCAAATTAGCTGGGGCATATTAAATGGCAAATAACGCTGGCATATTATTGGGCAAATTGGCTGGGGCTTATTAATGGCAAATAACACTGGCATATAATTGGGCAAATTGGCAGGGGCACATTAAATGGCAAATTACACTGGCATATTATTGGGCAAATTAGCTGGGGCATATTAAATGGCAAATAACGCTGGCATATTATTGGGCAAATTGGCTGGGGCTTATTAATGGCAAATAACACTGGCATATAATTGGGCAAATTGGCAGGGGCACATTAAATGGCAAATTACACTGGCATATTATTGGGCAAATTGGCAGGGCACATTAAATGGCAAATAACACTGGCATATTATTGGGCAAATTGGCAGGGGCACATTAAATGGCAAAAAACACTGGCATATTATTGGGCAAATTAGCAGGGGCATATTAAATAGCAAATAACACTGGCATATTATTGGGCAAATTGGCTGGGGCTTATTTATGGCAAATAACACTAACATATTATTGGGCAAATTGGCAGGGGCATATTAAATGGCAATTAATACTGGCTTAATATTGGGCAAATTGGCTGGGGCATACTACCGGTAAATGGCATAATAACACTGGCATATTATTGGACAAATTGGCTGGGAATATTAATGGCAAATTATACTGGCATAATATTGGGCAAATTGGCAGGGGCTGATTAAATGGAAAATACTGGCATATTATTGGGGAAATTGGCTGTGACTTATTAATGGCAAATAATACTTGCATATTATTGGGCAAATTGGCTGGGGCATATTAATGGCAAATGATACTGGCATATTATTGGGCAAATTAGCTTGGGAATATTATGGGCAAATAATATTGGCAATGTGTATGTAATGGAGTGATAGAGGCATGTAAATGGGGTGATGGGGCATGTCCTTGGTGTGCAACGTGGGTTATGGGTCATGTCGTGGGTGTGCATCGTGGGTGGGGGGGTGCCCAAAATTTGTCTGCCTAGGGCAGCACAAAACCAAGATACACCTCTTCCTGGGGGAGGTATTTATTTATATGGGGTCTAGGGACCTTTGGTAGGTCCCCAGACCCAATGAGCAGTATTTATCATGTATGGGAGGGGGGGGGGGGGGGTGTCAGACGAGATTTAGGCAGCCTCCAGGCCCCAGGTGGTAATCATTTTTATGAGAGGTGGTTCAACATTTTCATTTTATTATATGGTGGGCCACGGCAAGTAGTATGGGGGCTGGGAGCGATCTTGCCAGCTCCCAGCCCTGTTCCTCAATGGATATTATATAGGGGTCATGTGACGTACAAGGAAGCATTCTGTGATTATTGATAGGTGGATAGATGATAGATAGAGAGACAGTTAGATAGATGATAGATAGATAGAGGGATATTACCATTATTATTATTATTATTATTAAATGTGCTCAACATAAGAGAAGTTAAACTGGGGGATGTGGTGACATTCTGTCCTCAAACTAATGGTGATCAGGGGTCATGTGACCAAGCTCATATATACCTCTCTTACAGGTGATAAGCTTTACCCTTTGACATGGTAATTATGTAAACAATACCTTTACAAGTTAGTAAGAGCCCCCACTCCACCTATCTTCCACTTCTCTCTCTTCTTTCCTTGCATGGGTTAGGTTTTATCATGGTGAACTGTGGGTGTTGATTTTTACTTATAAGGTTTTATTGTAATTGTAGTTTAGGTTATTATTGTTGTTCTAGATATTTAGATGGTGTGTCATTATTTGTACGTTGTTGTTGCTTTGTCTCTCAATAAATGTTTGTTAACCCCTTAGTGACATGACTTTTTTGGCTTGTCCGACGCTTGGTGACATGGGCTGTTTTAACATTTCTGAGGTGTTTGTGTTTTGCTGTAATTTATTTCTGTCTCATTTAGTGTACCCGCACAAACTATATATCGTTTTTATCGTTATAAGAAGGGTTTTCTTTTGATACCATTATTTTGATAATAGCATATAATTTGATGTAAAAAAAATAATAAAATATGGCAAAAAAATGTAAAAAATATATTTTTTATGACTTTTATTTGAAAATTCGTATACTCATGTACAAGAGACAACAAAAAAACACTGCTAAATAGTTTCTAATATATGTCCTGAGTTCAAAAATAGCCCATGTTTTATGTTTTTGTGCTTTTTTATTCATGTTACAGGGCCAGAACTATTAGTAGTGCAAAGCTATTTTAAAATCCTTTTTTTTTCAAAATTAGCGATAGTGACATTGTAACACTGATTTCTGTACTAAATCCATGAATGACCCCCAACATGTACATATTTTTGAAAACTAGACCACTCAGGGCATTTAACTTGGGGTATTTTGACACATGTCATGTAGCCATTTTACCACCAATCTTTGTCAAAGTTTGCAGCAAAAAATCTTTTTATTTAATTTTTCACATAGATTGCAATTTAGGTAAACATTACCTTAAAATGTGAAGGGGTATTTCCAAATAACACCTCAATTAGTGTTCAGCAACATCTCCCGAGTACAGGGATACCACCCATGCATAGGTTTGTTGGTTTGTTTTGGGGATAAAAGGCCACATTTAGGGGATGCGCATTTTGGTTTTCCAACTTGGAATTCTGACATGCAGAAAACTTGCGCCCATGTTCCATTTGGGACATTTTTGAAGCCAGAAAGTGTATTTTACCCCACAAAGCCATATATTTTTTAAAACTAGACACCCTAGGGTATTTCAAATGGTAGTATTTTAACACTTTCCATGCACTAATTATACTACCAGCCTATGTCAATGTTTTGGGTAGTAATTTTTTTTCACATACATTGTACTTCGGGCATGAATTCACAGATCCTATTATGTGTCAGTGCCAAACAACACCTCAATATGTGTTCAGCAACATCTCCTGAGTACAGGGATACCACCCATGTGTAGGTTAGTTAGATTATTTGGGGGTTAAAAGGCCACATTTGAGCGGTGCGCTTTTTGGTTTTTCAACTTGGAATTCTGACATGCAGAAAACCTGCGCCCATGTTCCATTTGGGACATTTGTGGAGCCAGAATGTGTATTTTACCCCACAAAACCATACATTGTAGCAAACTAGACACCCTAGGGTATTTCAAATGATAGTATTTTAACACTTTCCATGCACTAATTCTACCACCAGCCTTTGTCAAATTTTAGGTTAGTCATTTTTTAATGTTTTGTTTCCACATACATTGTACTTCGAACATGAATTCACAGATCCTGTTATGTGTCAGTGCAAAACAACACCCCAATATGTGTTCAGCAACATCTCCTGAGTACAGGGATACCACCCATGCATAGGTTTGTGGGGTTGCTTTGGGGCTAAAAGGCCACGTTTAGGGGGGGAGGTGCATTTCCAACTTGGAATTTTGACATGTAGTCAGCCTCCGCCCATGTTCCATTTGGGACACTTTTGAAGCCTGTCAAAGTATTTTACCCCATCAAACCATATATTTTGGAAAACTAGACATCCTAGGGTATTAAAAATTGTGGTATTTTAACACTTTCCAAGTGCTAATTCTACCACCAACCTATGTCAAAGGGTTGGGATGTCATTTTTCCCCCACACATTTTGTAGTTCAGGCAGGAATTTTCAGATTCTGGTATTTGCCACTGCCAACCAACACCTCAATATGTGTTCAGCAACATCTCCTGAGTACAGGGATACCCCCCATGCATAGGTTTGTTGGTTTGTTTTGGGGCTAAAAGGCCACATTTAGGGGGTGCGCAATTCCAACCTGGAATTTTGACATGTAGTCAGCCTACGCCCATGTTCCATTTGGAACATTTTTGAAGCCGTCCAATGAATTTTACCCCATCAAACCATATATTTTTGGAAAATAGACATCCTAAGGTATTTCAAATGGTGGTATTTTAATACTGTATATGTACTAATTCTACCACCAGCCTTTGTAAAAGTTTGTGGTAGTACTTTTTTGGGAGTTTTTTTTCCACATGCATTGTACTTCAGGCATGAATTCACAGATTCTGGTATATGTCACTGCCAAACAACAACCCAATATGTGTTCAGCAACATCTCCCGAGTACAGGGATAGCACCCATGCATAGGTTTGTTGGTTTGTTTTTTGGCTAGAAGGCAACATTTGTGAGATGCGCATCTCAAAATTCCAACTTGGAATGTTGACATGTAGTCAACCTGCGTCCGTGTACTATATGGGATATATCTTTGAAGCCAGCCAATGTAATTTACCCCCACCAAACCATATATTTTTTAACGGTAGACACCCATGACTCCTTGTGGCAAGGGCTCAGCAGCCACCGATACATCACTAGATGATGTATCAGAAAGCTGACCAGGGTCAAAATCGAACCCTGAGTCCGCGGCCTCAGAATCAGTGCGTAAGCAGTGATCTCAAGCAAAGAAGGGGTTAATCGCTCTTAGAAGAGCCCATCTAGTAAAGTAATTAATCCATAAAACAGTGCAGACAGCAAAACATACTGTTGCTGTGCAAAATTACTGCTTATACAGTGATGAATGGCAGGGAAGGGGTTAATACACAGTGACTTTCATAGACTTTCATACAACCTGCCAATTTTATAAAATGTTATTTTATATCACTAATACTGATCTGCCTCTTTCCGTCACAAAAATGTAAGTGAGGAGAGGGAGGCAGATCAATATTTGTGAATATTGATCGGACCAATTTTGATCTGACCAGGGCGAATGGTGAGTTTAATTGAGAAATAACCAAACCGCCTTTGCCACTAATTCGCTGTTACTGATCGCTATGCGCTCAGACCGCTTAAAAAAAAAAATCTCAAATATTTTTACTTTACATGTAGTCCCCTAGCGGGTATGTGTAAAAAAAAAAAAAAAAAAAAAAAAAAATATACAGACATATAAAAATTGCTTTGGCGTCAATATCATTGCGTAAGCAGTGATCGACGGCAAAGAAGGGGTTAATAACTCTTAGAAGAGCCTTTGTAATAAATTACAGTACAACAAAATTAACCCCTAAAAAAATGCACAAACAGCAAAAAATAAATGCGTTGATGTGCACGATCACTGCTTACGCAAGATCAGTGGCAGGGAAGGGGTTAAACGCAGGGAATTGCTTTAATAAAAATATTTATTATTCGTGTGTTGTGTATTTCTTATTTTTTTGTACTTTTACTTACTTTTATAACTTTGATGTGTCTCTCTCCCTCACTAAAAAAAAATGTGAGGAGAGGGAGGCAGATCATAACTGGTCAGATCAATATAGGGTTAATATTGATTGGACCAGTCAGTGGGGATGCTAATCAGAGCATCCCCACTGCTTGTCAGTGTGCCTGGCAGTCACTGATTGCCTCTGTGAAGAGGCAATCGTGTGACAGCCAGAGAGCACAGGAAGCAGGTACTTCCTGCCTCCTGTGCTCTTGCCCTTAGAAGGGCAGTGCCATCTTGGTCACACAGTGACCAAGATCGTGCATTTTTTTTGTGTTCCTGATTGCCTCGACTTGCGACAACCTTTGTCACTAACGTCTCGGCACACAGGACGGACCTAGTCCGTCCTGTGTCGCCAAGGGGTTAAAGTAGGCGGACCAAAATTTATATGTGCATGCGTACATAATTCATACAGTTTGGTTATGCACCACATGACTATTTCCCATCTGGCATACTATGATCCACTACATTTCAGATCTTCGAGTATTAAGGGTGATTTAAGGTTACTCTGAGACCTTCCATCAACATTTAACTTGTAGTATTACTGCCATACGCTGGATATCTGTGAGCCTGGGTCTAAGTATGCTCCATACCATGTGAATGCAGCTTTGATTTATCTATACTGTTACGCTCTTTTCAACAGGCGATAGTTATCTACCCTTCTTTTTCTTGAGAGTTTTTTTTTAGCCTTCTCAGTGACCTACTCAACTCCGATGTCCCGACAACTTCATAATGAGGGGCCTACATGTAACTAGGGTTGCCACAATTTCCTCAAAATAACACAGGTCTCTACAGACATCTCATTGGCCTCAAGTCAATTTTTTACTGGCCTGCCGGTAAAATACCGGCTGGTTGGCGACCCTACATGTAACGCAAACAAAAACTCACAAATATAGTATATCAACCTTCTACATTATTTGTTTTATAAGTGATGCATGTTCATTTACCCTGGTAATTTCATAAAAACAAAAAACAAAACAAGATTTAAGAACTTGAGTGCTGGGAGGTGTAGAACATAAAAAAAAGGTTCTCTAGTTACACAGTTATTTATCTTTCACAAACATTAATACTAGCGTAATATATGTTCTCCCCTATGTGACCTTTGACCTTTTTTGCAAACAGTTTTGATAATTCTGAGTCCTGCATTGTACTTTTTCCTTTAGTGCTTGTTGCCATGCCAATTTTAAATAACTCTTCAAATCTATTCAAATAATTAGTAATTTAAGCCTAAAACATAACTGTGTATTGAATGACAAGTTGTTTTAAACATGCAGCAATATTGACCTCATAATAAGAGTTGTACAATTTAAAGAAAAAGTAAAACGACAAACAGCAGCAATAAAACCTTAAACCTAAAACTGTAGAATTTACATTTTAATGCAGCAATAACAATAAACATTACTGTTTAAAACTAGTGAATCAAGGACACACATAAAACTTGATGTGCAAACATCTAATGGGCTGTGTACACCAGGCCATTATGTATGATTTGGTGTTTTACTAAAATAACAGATTGAAAAGGGATTTAGAATCTGGGTTGGCATTGAGTTCATTGTACACTTGGTTTTTATAATTAATTCAAATTGGACAAATCGGGTGTTGGTAATTAAAAAAAATGAAATGTAGTCTAATTTTTAAATCAATTTAATGGAGTTAAGTCTGTGTCCATTCCAATTTATGGTCTCACATTATAGTATATATATATATATATATATATATATATATATATATATATACATATATATACATACATAAAAAAGAAAAACTAATAGAGAATAATTAATTTACAACAGTGCCAACAAAGGAGATATTTAAACACATTTGTCCACTAATCTATACATGTGCTTTGAACTCTTCTACTATAGTAAATGCATAATTTGTATGATCTAAATTTCCATTGTAAATTGGTAACACACTGCTATAAATGATGCTATAACATACACACTGCTATAAATGATGCTATAACATACACACTGCTATTAATGATGCTATAACATACACACTGCTATAAATGATGCTATAACATACACACTGCTATAAATGATGCTATAACATACACACTGCTATAAATGATGCTATGACATACACACTGCTATTAATGATGCTATAACATACACACTGCTATAAATGATGCTATAACATACACACTAGACATGAGCATTCGTTTTCGGACTAATGCATTTTCGTCCGAAAATAGCATTTTCGTCCATTCGTCCGAAAAACGAATAACGAAAATGCTAAGCTAACGAAAGCCGAATGAACGAATGGTTAATAAACGAAAATCATTCGTTCATTCGTCCATTCGTAGTACTATTGCATTCTATAAGCTGAAATAGAGTCGGTTTATAGAATACAATAGCATAGTACACTTACATTCCATAAACCGAACGACTTTCGGTTTATGGAATGCATGTAAGTCTATTGGCATTCTATAAACCGAAAGTTCGGTTTATAGAATTGCAATAGGATTACATGTATTACATTAGCCGACAGCCTATAAACTAAATGTTCGGTTTATAGGCTGTCGGCATTTCAATACACGGAGACAAAGTCTCCATTCATAAATTTATGAATGGAGACTTTGTCTCCGTGTACTTACATTAGCCGACAGCCTATAAACCGAACGTTCGGTTTATAGGTTGTCGGCATTTCACTACACGGAGACAGAGTCTCTATTCATTATGAATGGAGACTTTGTCTCCGTGTACTTACATTAGCCGACAGCCTATAAACCGAACGTTTGGTTTATAGGCTGTCGGCATTTCACTACTCGGAGACAAAGTCTCCATTAATAAATTTATCAATGGAGACTTTGTCTCCGTGTAGTGAAATGCCGACAGCCTATAAACCGAACGTTCGGTTTATAGGCTGTCGGCTAATGTAATACATGTAATCCTATTGCTATTCTTTAAACCGAACGTTCGGTTTATAGAATAGCAATAGGATTACATGTATTCCATAAGCCGAAAGTCTATAAACAGAACGTTCGGTTTATAGACTTTCGGCTTATAGAAAACATGTGGTACTATTGCTTTTCTATGAACCGAATTAGAGCCCCATTCATAAGAATTTCTTATGAATGGGGCTCTCGTTCGGTTTATAGAAAGCCAATAGTATTACACGTATTCTATAAAACGAACGAATACAAAAATAATAAAATAATGAACGAATTTCGTCTGAAACGAATGCAGTAATGAACGAAATTCGTTTTAAACGAAATAAATAACATTTTCGTCCGAATGGACTAAAACGAAATGAAAATTTTAGTTTTGCACATGTCTAATACACACTGCTATAAATGATGCTATAACATACACACTGCTATAAATGATGCTATAACATACACACTGCTATAAATGATGCTATAACATACACCCTGCTATAAGTGATGCTATAACATACACACTGCTATAAATGATGCTATAACATACACACTGCTATTAATGATGCTATAACATACACACTGCCAGGGGAGGGCTGGCAGCCTTAGGCCTGGGGGGCAAATCCAGTCAAGTGGCCCATTGCACCATCGAATCGCCTCCCCATCCACGGCCATCTTTTCCTTGTTTTATAACGAATATTGCCAGGATTTTCCCCCACAATATGCCAGGATTTGCCATTTAATATGCCAGGATTATGCCCCTCAATATGCCAGGATTTAGACACCCAATATCCCAAAATTTGGGCACCCCCCCCTACCCACGTTGCACACCTACGACATAACCAATAACCCACGTTGCACACCAGGACATGCCCCATCACCATATTTACATGCCTCCATCACCCCATTACATACACATTTCCAATATTATTTGCCATTAATATTCCCCAGCCAATTTGTCCCATAATATGCCAGTGTTATTCTGCAATTTAATATAACTCAGTAAATTTGCCCAATAATATTCCAAGGTTATCTGCAATTTAATATTCCCCAGCCATTTTGCCCAATAATATGCCAGTGTTATTCTGCCATTTAATATTCCCCAGCCGATTTGTCCAATAATATGCCAGTGTTATTCTGCCATTTAATATTCCCCAGCCGATTTGCCCAATAATATGCCAGTCTTATTTGCCATGTAATATTCCCCAGCCAATTTGCCCAATAATATGCCAGTCTTATTTGCCATGTAATATTCCCCAGCCAATTTGCCCAATAATATGCCAGTCTTATTTGCCATGTAATATTCCCCAGCCAATTTCCCCAATAATATGCCAGTCTTATTTGCCATGTAATATTCCCCAGCCAAATTTGCCCAATAATATGCCAGTCTTATTTGCCATGTAATATGCCCCAGCCAATTTGCCCAATAATACTCTAGTCTTATTTGCCATGTAATATGCCCCAGCCAATTTGCCCAATAATATGCCAGTCTTATTTGCCATGTAATATGCCCCAGCCAATTTGCCCAATAATATGCCAGTCATATTTGCCATGTAATATGCCCCAGCCAATTTGCCCAATAATATGCCAGTGTTATTCTGCCATTTAATATTCCCCAGCCGATTTGTCCAATAATATGCCAGTGTTATTCTGCCATTTAATATTCCCCAGCCGATTTGCCCAATAATATGCCAGTCTTATTTGCCATGTAATATTCCCCAGCCAATTTGCCCAATAATATGCCAGTCTTATTTGCCATGTAATATTCCCCAGCCAATTTGCCCAATAATATGCCAGTCTTATTTGCCATGTAATATTCCCCAGCCAATTTGCCCAATAATATGCCAGTCTTATTTGCCATGTAATATTCCCCAGCCAAATTTGCCCAATAATATGCCAGTCTTATTTGCCATGTAATATGCCCCAGCCAATTTGCCCAATAATACTCTAGTCTTATTTGCCATGTAATATGCCCCAGCCAATTTGCCCAATAATATGCCAGTCTTATTTGCCATGTAATATGCCCCAGCCAATTTGCCCAATAATATGCCAGTCTTATTTGCCATGTAATATGCCCCAGCCAATTTGCCCAATAATATTCTAGTCTTATTTGCCATGTAATATGCCCCAGCCAATTTGCCCAATAATATGCCAGTCTTATTTGCCATGTAATATGCCCCAGCCAATTTGCCCAATAATATGCCAGTCTTATTTGCCATGTAATATGCCCCAGCCAATTTGCCCAATAATATGCCAGTCTTATTTGCCATGTAATATGCCCCAGCCAATTTGCCCAATAATATGCCAGTGTTATTTGCCATGTAATATGCCCCAGCCAATTTGCCCAATATTATGCCAGTCTTATTTGCCATGTAATATGCCCCAGCCAATTTGCCCAATAATATGCCAGTGTTTTTTGCCCCCCCCCCCCCCTTACCTTTTTCCCTGGTGGCTAGTGGCAGGACTTCCCTGGTGGCTAGTGGCAGGACTTCCCTGGTGGCTAGTGGCAGGAGGACTTACCTGGTGGCAGGCAGCATGGTCCCTCCATGCTGCCTGTTCGGCCTCCCGGCGGTTGTGCCGACAGGTCACGTGATCGGCGCGCGTCTGACGTCAGAGCGCCGATCACGTGACTGTCGGCACTTCCGTGTCACACTGCACGGGGAGCCGAACAGGCAGCACGGAGGTTTCTCTGTGCTGCCTGTTCGGCTCCCCGTGCAGCTTTGCAGGCAGAGCGGAGGTGAGAGGGGATCTTCCGATCCCTTCTCACCTCAGTCTCTGCCTGCAAGCGCGTTTTTTTTTTTTTTTTTAAAACACTGGCCCAGCGGCCGTGTTTTACAATCCTTAGGGCGGCCTGGGGGGCAATTGCCACCCTGCCCCCCGGCCCAGCCCGCCACTGCACACTGCTATTAATGATGCTATAACATACACACTGCTATAAATGAGGCTATAACATACACACTGCTATAAATGATGCCATAACATACACACTGCTATACATGATGCTATAACATACACACTGCTATAAATGATGCTATAACATACACACTCCTATAAATGATGCTATAACATACACACTGCTATAAATGATGCTATAACAACATACACACTGCTATAAATGATGCTATAAATGATGCTATAACATACACACTGCTATAAATGATGCTATAACATACACACTGCTATAAATGATGCTATAACATACACACTGCTATAAATGATGCTAAAACATACACACTGCTATAAATGATGCTATAACAACATACACACTGCTATAAATGATGCTATAACATACACACTGCTATAAATGATGCTATAACATACACACTGCTATAAATGATGCTATAACAACATACACACTGCTATAAATTAAGCTTATTGCAAAGTGATTATTTTTAAGACAGGTTCAGGAGTAGAAGTCATATGTTAACCTGTGTTATTTAATTTAAATGACGAAAAACAAAGCTTCTGTTGCTAAATACCTGTATAGTAGGTGAGCTTGGATACTAACATAAGAATTATTTACTGGAAAAATTACTTCATTTTAGCAATTGACAGCAGAGTTGAAAATCAAGGTATTTGAGTTCTGCACGACTGAGACATTCATGGAAAGTGCACAAAAAATGCATAATAAGTAGAAGAACAGTTTCTAACCAATGTCTCAAATCCAGTCTTCCAAGAGGATTAAAGGGGCACTTCCACATAGCCAGGCCTGCCCTGGGAATAAAAACCAGCCCTGGAAATAATTGCATACCAGCCCCATAGCATTGTGTTATTTTCTTGTTCAGAAAAGGGAAAACCATGCATTTTAAGGCACTTTTGAAGAGTACATTATTTATAGATATGAAAGCATATAGGGGTTTAAATATAAAGTGCAACTTCTAGTGCACAGGGGTAAACGCCAACCACAGGCTTGTAAAAATCCAGCTTATAACCTATAGTCTGCCAGCCACATGTGTGTCAAAATACAGCTTATAACATACAGTCTGCCAACCACAGGTATGTCCAAATCCAGTTTATAACCTGTAGTCTGCCAGCCACATGTGTGTCAGAATACAGCTTATAACAGACAGTCTGCCAACCACAGTTATGTCCAAATCCAGCTTATAACCTATAGTCTGCCAGCCACGTGTGTCAAAATACAGCTTATAATGCTCTTTTGGATGGATCCAGCTGTTACAGCGAACTTGTTTTTAATCCGGTTCTCTTTCGAGCAAATACATAAAAGGAAATAATAGCAGTCCATTACATTTCAGGAAAAAGCCTTAAGGAATAAGTGAGCAATGTTTGTTCCCTCCTGCAGTACTTTCAGTCTTTGTTGGTGAAAGTGATAATAATAACAGGAAAAGCTAATAGCTAGCTGTCTGTATATTATTCTTTTTTATTTGATTGATGGAGGTAATGGACCAAAATGTTGCACAGTGTATTGACTGATTGCAGCCCAAGATGCAACATCCAGCTAACTCATCTGAAATAATTATAGAAACAGGCGAGCGGAGACTAGTACTGTAAAAAGGCCGCAATTTATATACCACCTGACGAACTGTTTGTAATCCTGTTATTCAGTGGGTTGGTAAAAGCAGTGCATCCAAGGTTGGTTGAAAGCCTCATTTCTAGTGCGGAGCGATGACAGTAGGTTCTCTCCTGAGCTGCTGCTAAGTGTACACCTGGAGGTATACGATTGCCAAGCAGAACCAAACTAGAACAACAGAAAAGAACACACAAAATCCATGCCAATGTCTAGTTTATTAAGTTTGCAAACTCAATGTTTTAATACCCAGGGGTATTTTAGGATGGAGAGCTGTAGTTTACCTGGTGATCATTGGGACTTCTCAGAAGATTCTACCTGCACCCAATTGAGGAAGGCCTCGTTACCTGATGAGTAGCTGTAGGCTAAGGCATCATCATCCCAGAGCTGTCAATATCAGGAGGTCTTCCGGTTGTCATTTACTAACTCTACGATAAATACCCACTTAAACATTACCACTAAAAATGATATTGTCCTGAAACTCTGTTATGTAACTGCAATGCACTGAGTATTACAATATACAATATAGGCCAAGACATATTAGATGGAATTTTTTTTCCACCTCGGGTGTTATTCCAAGTCAGATTTTATAATCTGACGTTAGACATGATCTGGCCAATTAACTGCAGTTCACAGTTTAGTGAAGAGACTCTCTTACATACTTCAACTACACTTTAATAATTAAGAGAAATTATTGGGGATTCAATACAAAATATTTTTAGCAGCTTCATTTCTATTATTATGTAAAATCTCTGCTTTATTAGGACACTGTTTATTACAAAATACAGTTTGGAGTTTAGTTTAATTTCCGAAAATAATTTTTTGGTTTAATATCTGCATTGCATGGTCAATTAGAGAGGGAAAGGCTAGATTGGGAGGAAAAGGGTAGAAAACTGTAATCAGAGCACCGGGGGAGCTATCTCAGTATGTGTGGTGAAAGTTTCTCCAGGGAGGTGGACTAGATCCATAATTACTTGAATGTCCTCTCTTTCTAATCCTTTCAGATGGTGTAAGTAATTTCTCTGACTTCCAATGGAGAATTATGAGCATTTTACAGAATTGAATAAATGTTTGCTGATTACATTTTTATACATTGGCATTGTAGTAAGATACCTTCCAGCAGTTAGCAATAATAATGCCCACTTTGTTAATGGTGAAGGTGACAGCATTCCAATAAGTATGGAAGTCTGGGCAGTGTTGCCAGATTTGCGATATAGACACCAGGCTGGTATGGCACCTCCAGTGGGTCGAAGACAGTTCTTCACTGCTGCTTCACTGCGGCAGTTTCAGCACTGAACTGTCAGTGGTAAAGGTCAATACTGAGCAAAAAAGGGGGATGGGTGCACAAACTCACTGAGAACAGACAGCACTAAAATAGCCTGTCCCATAGCATAGTACCTACTCAGGAGGGCAACTCTGTTTCTTGCTTGCTTACACCATTACAGAGGAAACCACTCAATTTACATATCAGACTAATCCCACCCAGGGCAGTCCAGATCCAAAATGCATGGCTAGTCTCCTCTGCACAAGGAACACAGCAAACCACAGACGTATGTTTCGGCCTACAATGCCCTCATCAGTGTGGTACGGCTGATGATCCTATAGGTGCAAGCAAGCCAGGGACCCATGGCCATGGGCATGAACTGTCAGTGCTTACAAACATACCCCCCCCCTTAATAAATGAACCCCCCTAATAAATCAACCCCCCATAAAAGTGACCCCGAACCCCCATACTCACTCCCCAACCCAAACCCAAACACTACCCATGAACCCTCATACTTACATTAACCGCCAGAACCCCAATAGTATCATTAGCCCCCCTAATACCAATGCTAACCTCCCCGAACCCTAAAACTAATACCTAAGCCTAATACTAAAATGAACCCCTATTAAACATTAATAATACTCACCTTCAGCGATCCTGTGTTGAACTGTCCCTTGATTAAAGATCCGGTGATGACCTCTTGCGTGATGAACTGGCCATTGTGCCAGAGGGGACAGTGAAGTGGCTGCGTTCATGCAGCCGCGATGAACCATCCCATTTGGCGCAGTGTCTGTGATGTTTTGTACCACTTAGTGAATTTCTTTGTTTACATGTTTATCTTACAATGGAGAGAGTGGGAGAGAGAGAGAGTGTAATGGGAGCCTTTAAAAGACTTGTTTATGTTTTTAATCACGATTATTTGTTGTTTCCCCTCCCTTAATACCTCCACAGAGGAGCTAATCACTGATTAGCTCCGGGTGTGCCCCGGAGTCTACCCCTCAGTCCCATGTATGTATTCCCAACTGTAAGCCCAGCCACTTGCCCCTAACATGGAGAATGAGAAAGTGTAAGAGAGAGCGAGTAAGAGAATGTGAGAAATGGGAGAGAGTGTGTGTGTGTGTTTGTGTGAGTGTGTGTAGTGGATAAAGGAGTTAACTCCTCTGACACTGCCTGGATCTGTCTAGCCACCCAGGGGTTAACTCCTCTGACACTGCCTGGATCTGTCTAGCCATCCAGGTGTTAACTCCTCTGACACTGCCTGGATCTGTATAGCCATCCAGGGGTTAACTCCTCTGACACTTCCTATATTGTTCTGGATTTTGTTATAGGTCATTGGTCACACATTCAGTTTTAGGGAATTTCACAGCCTATTATTATAGTAATGTTTTACCATTACTTTATTTCCACCTTATGGGTGAGCTCTTTAAATGCTCAAACATTGGACACACATTTTAATCATGGCTAATGTATACATGGGCCAATTTAATATTTGTGTATATTTTTGCATATAAACAAAGTGCTGTTGGGTTAAATGATCACTCCCTGATAAGTTTCAATTTAGTTTCAATTATCATGACAGTGGGCTTTTTTGGGGGGTGGGGTTGGAAGGGCAGCATTTCATTCTTCACCCCAGGCAGCACAATGTCTTTGGCCGGCCCTGCATGCAAAGTGCTGGGTTCCATAACCCAATAGCTTGTAGAATTTAGACCTGGGGAAGTAAACAACACAAAACAGATCTGTCTTACAAGTTTTTCCCTTAACTTTCCTTGTCTGCAAGTAAAGAGTAACAGATTTCTTTGCTGTTGCTATAGAAACTGTCCTGCCTGTCTCTTTAAGCCCTCCTTATTGGATGTTACTGAATTTAAAGGCCGGTGAAATTATATTCACTGTAAAACTACAGGAGAACTGTAAATTGTTTATTACATGTGAATTGTACTTCATTTTTTTTTTTTATATAAAACACATATACAAGAAAACAGAAAATAATGTACACAATTACAAAGCACGATTCACAAGTGACTTCACTGTGACAAAATGACCACTGCTGAAGAAAAGACTCATATGTTCAAGTATATATAATATACATGAAACAGGGAATAACAGGGAATTGAGAAGGGAATTTCACATTTTAGGCCAAATGTAGCCGAGTTGAAAAATGTTGAATTACAGAATTTTTCCAACTCACTTCTCAATTCCATTTTTAATGAATAAATCTCTATGACAGTTACCATCCTCAATAAATGCCACTCATATGGAAATAAAACACATTACTGGGGAATCCACACAGTCAATTAATCCACAACAAAGCTAGACACAAAGTGTTGCTTTTAATGTGTCGTTTGCTACATGATCATTTCCCCGCTCTTGAAACAGATGACTTGTGTTTCAGCGGAAAAATGATTTATTCCCATACAGACATAGCCCACTTTAAGGACACTTGCGAGTATGGACGTCATTACAGTGCAACCATTCCGATTTATGGACTCTTGCATAATCTCTGTATGCTTCAGTACAGTACTGTACAACTGTGCAGCCATTACAGGCTCGGGTGAGGCACATCTTGTCTATTAACCCCTTAATGACGTTAGGACGCACTATGCCGTCCTGACTTTAAGTGCCTTAAAGTCGTTAGGACAGCATAGTACGTAGTAGATAGTACATAGTATATGTACTAAACAGCTCATCGTGGCTCCCCGCGATGAGCTGTTTTCGGATCCTGCTGCAGGCACTTACAGCGGGATCCCACCTGTCATATGAGGCCCCTTTGAGTGGCCTCAGTCTGACAGGGAAAATGTAGCTGGTGCTCAAACGAGCACCGGCTACATTTTGCTAAATCGCGCTGTGCCCGAACTTCCGGGTTCGGGCATGTCTCCGTGACGTCACATGTGATGTCCGGAGGTCTCGCGATTTTTTGGCAGGGACCCACAGGGTCTATTAAGACCCTGATCGGGTCTCTGCCAGAGTGTTCCTGGCTACCGATCGGTGGCCAGGAACAAATCGTGACATTTTGGTGCTTGCGTAGTTTGGGACACAAGCACCATGCGTCACGAAGGGGTTAAGACATTTGTACAGTATGTTGTATTTGTAGACTGTATACAATAAGCGAAAAAGGTAGTGCTTCACTTTATCTGATTCATTCTACAAATGACCCATTGAATACTGTAGACTTCAATAGAAAAAAACAGTGATAAGTGAGATTTTGTGTCATTGATTCGGCCCATTGTGTATGTCTGTAGTAGCTGTACTTTGACGTTTTGCATGCTGTAAAGGTGACCATGAAAACAGTGCAGAGAATAGAAGCTCACATTTAGAATGGTTTTCACGCAGAATGTGTGCTATTCAGACTCACTTGAATTTGCATCAACCTAAACTTTGCTTATACAGTGAATGTATAGCATAAATAACCTATATAATAAATAACCAATACATAGGGCTTTAGTCATGAATGAGAGACTTGCAGGCAGGGGTCAAGTCCTGGGAAAAAAGTGTGGGAACTCACCCAAGATCCACTGTAACCCCCCCCCCCCCCCTGCTCCAGCTTCACTTCACCTTCAAACAACGGACTGTCCTCATTGATTGGCCAGCTTTGTGAATTCTGCCCCTCTATGCCAGGATTCTGCCACTCTATATGCCAGGATTTTGCCCCTCTATATGCCAGGATTCTGCCAATCTATATGCCACGATTTTGCCCCTCTATGCCAGGGTTCTGCCACTCTATATGCCAGGATTTTGCCCCTCTATGTCAGGATTTTGCCCCTCTATGTCAGGATTTTGCCCCTATATGCCAGGATTCTGCCCCTCTATATGCCAGGATTTTGCCCCTCTATGCCAGGATTGTGCCACTCTATATGCCAGGATTTTGCCACTCTATATGCCAGGATTTTGCCCCTCTATGCCAGGGTTCTGCCACTCTATATGCCAGGATTTTGCCCCTCTATGTCAGGATTTTGCTCCTCAATGCCAGGATTCTGCCTCTCCATATGCCAGGATTTTGCCCCTCTATGCCAGGATTTTGCCTCTCTATGTCAGGATTCTGCCACTCTATATGCCAGGATTTGCCCCTCTATGCCAGGATTCTGCCCCTCTATATGCCAGGATTTTGCCCCTTTATGCCAGGATTCTGCCACTCTATATGCCAGGATTTTCCCCCTCTATATGCCAGGATTTTGCCCCTCTATGTCAGGATTTTGCCCCTCTATATGCCAGGATTTTGCCCCTCTATATGCCAGGATTTTGCCCCTCTATGTCAGGATTTTGCCCCTCTATATGCCAGGAATTTGCCCCTCTATATGCCAGGAATTTGCCCCTCTATATGCCAGGATTTTGGCCCTCTATGTCAGGATTTTGCCCCTCTATATGCTAGGATTTTCCCACTAAAAAGACCAGGATTTTGCCCCTCTATGCCAGGATTTTGCCCCTCAATGCCAGGATTCTGCCTCTCCATATGCCAGGATTTTGCCCCTCTATGCCAGGATTTTGCCTCTCTATGCCAGGATTCTGCCACTCTATATGCCAGGATTTGCCCCTCTATGCCAGGATTCTGCCCCTCTATATGCCAGGATTTTGCCCCTTTATGCCAGGGTTCTGCCACTCTATATGCCAGGATTTTGCCCCTCTATGTCAGGATTTTGCCCCTCAATGCCAGGATTCTGCCTCTCCATATGCCAGGATTTTGCCCCTTTATGCCAGGATTTTGCCTCTCTATGCCAGGATTCTGCCACTCTATATGCCAGGATTTGCCCCTCTATGCCAGGATTCTGCCCCTCTATATGCCAGGATTTTGCCCCTTTATGCCAGGATTCTGCCCCTCTATATGCCAGGATTTTCCCCCTCTATATGCCAGTATTTTGCCCCTCTAAATGCCAGGATTTTGCCCCTCTAAATGCCAGGATTTTGCCCCTCTATGTCAGGATTTTGGCCCTCTATGTCAGGATTTTGCCCCTCTATATGCTAGGATTTTCCCACCAAAAAGACCAGGATTTTGCCCCTCTGTAGACCAGGATTTGCTCATTTAATCCACCCTCCTCCCCCTTCCCCAGACAGTACTTACCTCCGGTCGTCTCCTCGTGCATCTCCCCCCCCCCCTGCACAGAGGAAGGAAGCTCCAGTCGTCACGTTTTTTTGTTTTGTTTTTTTAACTTTATTGAGGTTGCGCAACTTCAATAATGTTAAAAAAAATAACGTGACGACCAGAGCTTCCTTCCTCCGTGCAGTGGGGGAAGATGCACGGAGGAGACGACCGGAGACAGAGAGCAACAAAGAGGTAAGTACTCACCATCTCCTTAGTGCTCCCTGTCTCCGTCCAGCTCCACCATGCAGTCTTCTTCCCTCCTGCACGGAGGAGGGAAACAACGCCACCGGATATGACTTGCTGTCAAATCCGGCGGCTGCCGAAAAAAAAAAAAAAAATGAGGCAGCATCCCTGGTCCTGCAGGAGCAAAGGGAACGGCGTTCCTGCCATAAAAAAAAGTGCAGGAAAGCCGTTCCCACGCGTTCCTGCCGGACTCGAGACCTGCTTGCAGGAAATTGTCATGGAAATTTCAAACTTTGAAAGACGAATGGGAGAAGTTTTCCAAATCGGCTTCTTTGAAAGTCCTTACTCAATTTCCTACAATTCTCTTGATTAGCAGAATTGCATGCAAATGCATAAAACAAGTGAAAAATATGTTTTAAATGTGTCTGCAGTGTCTCCTATTTGTGACATCACCGGTGGATTGATATGCAAATTAACAGAGTTTCCATGGGAAAAGTGGAATTTGCATATCAAGCCACAAGCTGGTGTCAGAAGCAGGAGCCGCCACATACACATTTAAAACCTATTTTTTCTCTTATATTGTGCATTAGCTTGCAATCCCGCTAAGACAACTTTTTCAGCATTTTTTATTCTCACAGCATAAGTAATGTTTAGGTTGACAGAGTCCCTTTAAGATAGCCTGGATATTTAATGGAATGATTATAGTCTAGGAAAGCTGCAAAGATTAGACGTATGAATGAAGCAAGGTAAGAGGAATTGCCAACAGTCTATTCATGGGAATATTTTTCTTCTCAAACATGGGTCTCATATAGGAACTTTTATTATTCTCTAGAGGCTTATGTCATTTTTCAGACAGTTGGGGGACCAAAAGCTGTGCTCTGCAGTTGTGTGAAAATGAGTGATTCTTAACCTGTCCCATGACCCAACTGGAAAATACTGAACGAAAGGCTTCACAGCCAAATTAGCATTACTACTGCCATAGTTGGATTGTATTGCAGCAATATTATTTTTTTATTCAGAGTGTTTTATTACCTCTGCTACACTGAGCAGAACTGCCGGACAGGTGTGGGCTGCTTGAGACTGGCAGCGGTAGCCGTACCTGAGCCACGCCAACCACGTGTGCAATCTCTGTGTGGGAATGTGAGAGTCTGTGTAAGTGTGACTGTGTGTGTGTAAGTGTGTTTGTGTAAGTGTGACTCTCTATGTGTGTTTGTGAGATTGTGTGTGTGTGTGTGTGTGTACGTACGTGTAGCTCTCTATGTGTGTATGTGAGAGTGTGTGTAAGTATCACTGTGTGTAAATTAGACATGTGCAAAACTAAAAGTTTCGTTTTTGTCCATTTGGACGAAAAAGGTATTTATTTTGTCTAAAACGAATTTCGTTCATTACTGCATTCGTTTCAGACGAAATTCGTTCATTATTTTTGTTTTGTTTTATTCGTTCGTCTTATAGAATACGTGTAATACTATTGGCTTTCTATAAACCGAACGAGAGCCCCATTCATAAGAAATTCTTATGAATGGGGCTCTCATTCGGTTTATAGAAAGCCAATAGTATTACACGTATTCTATAAGCCGAAAGTCTATAAACCGAAGGTCGTTCGGTTTATAGACTTTCGGTTTATAGAATACGTGTAATACTAATGGCTTTCTATAAACCAAACGAGAGCCCCATTCATAAGAAATTATAGTTAGAGTTGGAAATATTCTCTAATTTGGCCATATATAGTGTTCAGTGGAACCCAGGCCTACACTTTCACATGCTAACACATATGCTTCTTCAATCCACTTAGACCATCAAGTAAATTAAAGCAAGGAGAGGAAACTGTGCTGATCACAGGGGTACTTAACTTATAATTCAATGAATGTGAAAATCACAATTAATCACAGCACTCTGCTTGCTCAAATTAGTTTACCTATTATATAAACCAATCTCTTACAACTCAATGTCAATGCATTCATTAAGTATAATTAGATAACATCAACTACATTGTCTTATTTGTCCTTAGTGTTCTATCATTGAAGGTAGCTTAATTTGGCATTATCTGTTTTTCCTCTAGTGTACCTTAGTTTGATACTAATACAAGATATATGCACATACACTATATGGACAAAAGTATTGGGACACAGTTGTTTATGTTTGAATTCAGGTGTTTCAATCAGACCCATTGCCACAGGTGTGTAAATTCAAGCACCTAGCCATGCAGTCTGCATCGACAAACAATTGTGAAAAAAATGGATTGTTCTGAAGAGCTCAGGGAATTCATGAGTGGTACTGTGATAGGATGCCAATTCTGCAATATGTCAGTTTGGGAAATTGCATTCCTGATAAATATTCAATGGTCAACTGTAAGTGGTTATTGGAATAGCAGCAACTCCAAGTGCTGAGGTGTGTAAAAGTCACCAAAGCTCTGCTGATTCTATATCCAAAGAGTTCTAAACTTCCACTGGCAGCACAAATACCGTGCGATGGGAGCTTCCTGGAATGGGTTTCCATGACTGAGCAATCTATATGCAGCGTGCAACTGAGGCCTCCTTCCACTTCAACAAGTCCTGCAGCCGGTCCATTCACAATCAGGGCCACACGCAGGGCTGGGGCAAGGATTTTCGTCTACACAGGCGAAGGTGCATTTTGGTGCCCCCCTCTTCTGACCCGCCATGCCTCCCACACCATTAACCCTCCATACATTATATATATATATATATATATATATATATATATATATATATATATATATATAAAAAAGTATAATGTATAGTGTAAAAAATAAATACTTCTAAATATTCAACTCACATGCTCTAAATGTGTCACACATGGAAACCCTTAAACACAAAGACACCCTTGCAGTCACACACAGAGACACACCACTTACACACACACACACCCTTACACAGACACAGTGACACACTTACACACCCTTACACAGACACAGTGACACACTTACACCCTTACACAGACACAGTGACACACACACACACACACACACACCCTTACACAGACACAGTGACACACTTACAGACATACCCTTACACAGAAAGTGACACACTTACACACACACTTACACACACACACACACACACACACACACACACACACACACACACACAGTGACACCAATACACACATAACCTGAGGCACACTATTTAGCCACTCAATATGCCAGTATTTTGCCCCTCAATATGCCATTTAATATGCCAGTATTTTCCCCTCAATATGCCATTTAATATACCAGTATTTTCCCCTCAATATGCCATTCTTTTGCCATTTAATATGCCCATATTTTGCCCTTCAATATGCCATTTTATATGCCAGAATTTTGCCCCTCAATATTCCAGGATTTTGCCCCTGCAAAATGCCATTTAATATGCCAGGATTTTGCCCTTCAATATGCCAGGATTTTGCCCCTCCAATATGCCATTTAATATGCCAGGATTTTGCCCCTCCAATATGCCATTTAATATGCCAGCATTTTGCCCCTCAATATGCCATTTAATATGCCAGGATCTTGCCCTTCCAATATGCCATTTAATATGCCAGGATTTTGCCCCTCAATATGCCAGGATTTTGCCTCTCCAAGATGCCAGGATTTTGCCCCTCCGATATGCCCCCCAATATGCCATTTAATATGCCAACATTTTGCCCCTCAATATGCCATTTAATATGCCCGGATTTTGCCACTCAATATGCCAGGATTTTGCCCCTCAATATGCCATTTAATATCCCAGGAGCTTGCCCCTCCAATATGCCATTTAATATGCCAGGATTTTGCCACTCACTATGCCAGGATTTTGACGCTCACTATGCCAAGATTTTGCCCCTCCAATATGCCATTTAATATACCCGGATTTTGCCCCTCCAATATGCCATTTAACATGCCTGGATTTTGCCCCTCCAATATGCCTGGATTTTGCCCCTCCAATATGCCCGGATTTTGCCCTTCCAATATGCCAGGATTTTTCCCCCATCCTCCCCCCCTCCTCCCCAGTACTTACCTCCATCCTGTCTCCCGGTGTTCTGTTGTGGGCGATTTTCCCACCCCCACCTTGGAGTGCCCTAAGGCGCCTGTGCTGCCTTACGGTAGCGCCGGCCCTGGCCACACGCTATTACCTCCACATGTGTGCTTGGCTCCAACAACATAAAATATGAACCCCGCCCCCACAAGCGAATTACTGAACTGCCAATTAAATGTATATAATGCAGCATCCCCCATTGTACCTTGCTCAGAGTTCCTATTCCCTCCCTTGTGTGTGTTTCAAGCCTCCTAGCAGTCCTGTTTATTTTTACCCTGACCTTGACTTGCTTCCTTCCATTATCCTGACCGAGTGGCTTATTTGTTACTTCTCTTGATATTTCAGCTCCCTGACCCTGGCTTACTACCACATTGTCCTCTGGCTCCCTGACTCCAGCTTAGCTCTCCTCGATTTTTCACTCTGACATCCTGATCCAGTCCATCTTCGACTTTGCTTGTTCCTAGCTGATCCAGTTCAAGTACCCCATCCTGATACCTCTCTTGTCCAGCACGCTACTCATCCTGATTTTTCATGCTTGCGGTCATGCTGTGGGAGTGTCAGGGTTTCTCTGCTGGTTAAAATAGAAACCCTTTCCTTCAGTGATTTAACCAGCTGGCATTAACAAGATGTTACCATGGTTACTCACCTAGCTATTAGCCAGCCCCCTGCTCAGAGCAGGTATTTAAGCAGCTAGTCTCAGTACCTTATTTGCCCTTGCACTGTTTCCAGCTTCCAAGTGCAGTTCCTGGTTTCCTGTGATTTCTGTGTTCCTGACCCGGCTCGGCTGACTTCTCTTCTGGTCCTTGATTCCAGGCTTTGTTCGTAACTCCGCTGATTTCCGTTCACTTTACTCCGGCTTGTCTGACTACCCACTTTGGCTTCTGACCCCGGCTTGCTTTTCGACTATTTTTTTACCTTTTTTGCTTTTTAGTATTAATATAGGTATTTTTGCATTTTACCTTCTGTTTCTGTCTGGTTCCTGGTCCTGTTGCGTCCTTTAACCCCTTCGTGACGCATGGTGCTTACGTCATAAACTACGCAAGCACCAAAACGTCACGATTTGTTCCTGGCCACCGATCGTAAGCCAGGAACACTCTGGCAGAGACCCGATCAGGGTCTTAATAGACGCTGTGGGTCCCTGCCAAAAAATCGCGAGACCTCCGGACGTCACGTGTGAAGTCACGGAGGCGTGCCCGAACCCCGAAGTTCGGGCACAGCGCGATTTAGAAAAATGTAGCCGGTGCTCGCTTTGAGCACTGGCTACATTTTCCCTGTCAGACTGAGGCCACTCAAAGTGGCCTCATCTGACAGGTGGGATCCCACTGTAAGTGCCTGCAGCGGGATCCCAAAACAGCTCATCGCGGGGAGCCGCAATGATCTGTTTAGTACAGGACAAACTATGCCGTCCTAACAACTTTAAGGCACTTAAAGTCAGGACGGCATAGTACGTCCTAACGTCACGAAGGGGTTAAAAGGGTATTCGACATTCCAGCTCGCTTCACCTTTGCTGACAAACAGCTCATTTCGATCAAACAGGGCATGAGGATGGTTGCCGAGTGTGCCATAAAATTCCGTACCCTGGCAGCAGAGGTTGACTGGAACAACGAGGCTCTCATGGCTGCCTTTTGACATGGGCTCTCTGATCCTATTAAGGATGAGATTGCAGGCAGAGATATACCTAAGGATCTCAAGGAACTGATATCCTTTGTCATCCTCATTGATACCAGGCTCAGAGAGAGACCCTAGTTCAGAGAGAACCTGTGAAGGCCTCTCCATTGGCTATTGAAGCAACCGATGGCAGACTCTTACAGTCTAACCATGTTACCCATTAGACTGTTCCCATTTCTTTGGCTGTAGGGGCTCTGCACCATGAGGAGATCCAATTCCAGGTTATTTCCTCACCATTTTACCCTGTAGTTTTACAGTACCCATGGTTACAAAAGCATGACCCCACATCCGATTGGCACAGATCTGAGTTATTGTCTTGGACCCCCCAATGTACTTACAATTGTCTCCGGAAACCAGTCAAAGTTTTGTGCACATATTCGGTCTCTTTGTTGCCCGCTGAGTACCAAGAGTTCCAAGATGGATTTGACAAGGGCCAGTGTCCTGCTCCCACACCATCCATATGACTGCGATATCGACCTTCAACTTGGTCCCATACCACCTCATGGCCGGATGTACCCACTGTCTGTCACAGAGAAAAAAGACATGGAGGAGTATGTTGCTGATGCTCTGGCACAAGGATTCGTCCACAAATACTCCTCTCATGCTGGGGCAGGCTTTTTCTTCATGAAGAAGAAGGGGGGCGAGCTGAGACCCTGTATCAATTATAGGGGTCTCAATCGTCTCACTATAAAGACATCCCATTCCATTGATCACAGAGTTATTCTACCGCCTCAAGGGAGCTACGGTCTTCACTAAATTGGATCATAGAGGGGCATATAATCTCATCAGGATAAAAGAAGGCCACAAATGGAAAACCGCATTCAACACTAGGAGTGGACATTACGAATACCTCGTAATGCCCTTTGGTCTTTGTAATGCTCCAGCAGTTTTTCAGTAGTTAATAAATTATGTCCTGCGACATATGCTGTGTGGTGGTTTATCTTGATGATATTCTTATCCATTCCACATCTCTCAAGAACCACCATGCAGACATCTCTCATGTTTTGCAGAGACTCAGAGAGAATAACCTGTTTTGCAAATTGGAGAAATGTGAATTCCACCGCAAACAGGTTACATTTTTTGGCTATATTATCTCTGACGCTGGATTCTCTATGGATCCAGAAAAACTTTCTGCCATAGTAAAATGGCGTCAACTTATGGGTCCTCACTCCATCCAGTGTTTTCTTGGCTTTGCCAGTTATTATTGAAAGTTTATACGTAACTTTTCCTCTTTGGTCAAACCTCTCACAGACATGACCAGGAGAGATGGAAATTCACAGCATTGGTCTCAGGAGGCCATTACAGCATTTGCATCTCTTAAAGCCACCTACGCTGCAGCTCCTAACCCTGCCTTACCATTCATCCTTGACGTCAATGTATCTGAGATGGGAGTAGGAGACCTCCTGTCTCAAAGTCCTAACCCTGAGAGCTCCAAGCATCCATGCGGGTATTTCTCTAAGATAGCTCTCAAAGAATGGAGGCATCTACTTGAGGGTACAGACACAAGAATCTTACTTTCCGAAGCAAAAATACTTTCCCTTTGGCAAGCTAGGTGGGCTCTCTTCCTATCAAGATTTAATTATAAGGTCTCCTATTTGCCTGGTACTAAAAACATTCGGGCTGATGCTTTGTCCCGACAGTTCTCCTCCCTTTCCAAGGAGGAGACAGTTCCTACTCCTGTGATTCCTGAGGACCATATACTTGCCAGCATCCACACTAACCTAACCTCACCTCTTGGTGAGAGAATTCTGGCTGCACAAATTAAAGCTCCTCCGTTGAAACCCAGTGGTCGTTGTTTTGTACCAGCTCACCGCCGCACTAAATTATTGGGCACGTATCACAACTCCAAAGTGTCCGGGAATCCAGGTGAAAATCAGTTAATATTGGCCGTCTCTCAATAATTTTGGTGGCCTAGTCTATGTAATGATGTCACCGCCTATGTAGCTGACCTGTCCTGTGTGTGACACCACAACATCTTCTAGTGGGCCTCTTGCAAACTATACCTAACGGTGAATGGCCCTGGACACACTTGTCTATAGACTTTTAAATTTGAGTCAAGAGCCTGCTGCAGTGTCATGTCAATCTCTTGTTTAATACTGCAAGTGGGGTCTCCATCCAATAAACAAAATGTACCTCCATCTGCAAGCTGACGATATATTTCGAAGTTATAGTCCTCCTGATTCATTATGACAAGGGATCACCCTTTGTCTGCAGGCTTGCAAATAATTGTTCCATTATTCCTTAACCCTTTAATTGCTGCTCTTTCAGATAAAGGGATATTGTTTTCCGAGCTTAGTGAGACTGACATGATACTGCAGCAGGCTCTTGACTCAAATTTATTTGATAAGCAATTGTATGATTTTTTGACTTGTCGATAACCGGTGATCCTGGTTCTATACACCCTGCCCAAGATTCACAAATCCCTCACAAGCCCCCCCAGGTAGACCTTTTGCGGCTGGGGTGGATGTGGTTCTTAATTCCATATTGGTATTCTTGGACAGGGTGTTTAGGGTGGGACCAGGGCCGGCCTTAGGGGTGTGCGACCTGTGCGATCGCACAGGGCGCAACACTCCAGGGGGCGCCTGCCCGGCCGTTGAAAAAAAAAAAAAAGCCGGTAGAGGCACTGGATGGGGGAGATCAAAAGATCCCCCCTCACCAGCCCTCTGCTCAGCATGCTGTGCTGGGTCCGGGGAGGGGGCGGAGCTAACCAGCTCAGTGGTGTAGCTCCGCTCCCACCCTGTGAAGCAGAGCAGCGTCTGCTTCACAGGGAGCCACAGACAGCTATAGAAAGTGCTGCTCGGCTCCCCATGCTTAATGCAGGTATGGGGAGCCGAGCAGCACTTTCTATTGCTGTCCGTGGCTCCCTGTGAAGCAGACGCTGCTCTGCTTCACAGGATGGGGGCGGAGCTACACCACTAAGCCGGTTAGCTCCGCCCCCTCCCTTGAACCACATTTGCAGGCAAGGGGGGGGGAGGAGAGACAACATGAGGGGAGAGAGGGACAGAACAGGGGGTGAGAGGCAGAACAGGGGGAGGGGGGGAGAGAGAGGCAGAACATGAGAAGGGGGGAGAGAGAGGCAGAACAGGGGGTGAGTGAAGGACAGAACAGGGGGTGAGAGGCAGAACAGGCGGCAGAGAGAGACAGAACAGGGGGAGGGAGAGACAGAACAGGGGGAGAGAGAGACAGAACAGGGGGAGGGGAGAGAGAGAGAGAGACAGAACAGGGGGAAGGGGGGGGGGGAGAGAGAGAGACAGAACAGAAACATAGAAACATAGAAACATAGAATGTGTCGGCAGATAAAAACCATACGGTCCATCTAGTCTGCCCAATTTTTTTTTTTGAGTACTTTTATTAGTCCCCCGTTCCCGGTCTTATAGCTAGGATAGCTTTGTGTCTATCCCACGCATGCTTAAAATCCTTGACTGTGTTTACCTCTACCACTTCTGCTGGCAGGCTATTCCATACATCCACTACCCTCTCAGTAAAGTAATACTTCCTGATATTACTTTTAAATCGTTGCCCCTCTAATTTAAGACTATGTCCTCTAGTTGTGGTAGTTTTTCTTCTTTTAAATATATTCTCTTCCTTTACTGTGTTGATTCCCTTTATGTATTTAAATGTTTCTATCATATCCCCCCTGTTACGTCTTTCCTCCAAGCTATACATGTTAAGATGCTTTAACCTTTCCTGGTAAGTTTTATCCTTCAACCCATGAACCAGTTTAGTAGCCCTTCTCTGAACTCTCTCCAAAGTATCAATATCCTTCTGGAGATACGGTCTCCAGTACTGCGTACAATACTCCAAGTGAGGTCTCACCAGTGCTCTGTACAATGGCATGAGCACTTCCCTCCTCCTACTGCTAATACCTCTCCCTATGCAACCAAGCATTCTGCTAGCATTTCCTGCTGCTCTATTGCATTGCCTACCTACCTTCAAGTCCTCTGAAATTATTACTCCTAAATCCCTTTCCTCAGATGTTGAGGTTAGGACTGTACCAAATAGTCTATATTCTGCTTTTGGGTTTTTACGCCCAAGGTGCATAATCTTGCACTTGTCCACATTAAATGTCAGTTGCCACTGCTCTGACCATTTTTCTAGTTTAGCTAAATCATTTGCCATTTGGCTTATCCCTCCATGAATATCAACCCTGCTGCAAATCTTTGTATCATCAGCAAAAAGACATACTTTGCCAACAAGACCTTCTGCAATATCGCTAATAAAAATATTAAAGAGAATGGGTCCAAGAACAGATCCCTGAGGTACCCCACTAGTAACAAGACCTTGCATTGAATATACCCCATTGACTACAACCCTCTGTTGCCTGTCACTCAGCCATTGTCTAATCCATTCAACAATATTGAAATCCAAACTCAAAGATTTCAGTTTATTGATAAGCCTTCTATGTGCGACAGTGTCAAAAGCCTTACTGAAATCTAGGTAAGCAATGTCTACTGCACCACCCTGATCTATTATTTTAGTTACCCAATCAAAAAAATCAATAAGATTAGTTTGGCATGATCTCCCTGAAGTAAACCCATGCTGTCTCTGATCTTGAAATCCAAGCGACTTTAGATGTTCAACAATCCTATTCTTTAACAAGGTTTCCATTATTTTCCCCACTACTGAAGTAAGACTTACTGGTCTATAGTTGCCCGCCTCCTCCCTACTACCTTTCTTGTGAATGGGCACAACATTAGCTAATTTCCAATCTTCTGGAACTACTCCCGTTAACAATGATTGGTTAAATAAATCTGTTAACGGTTTTGCTAGTACACCACTAAGTTCTTTTAATAACTTTGGATGTATCCCATCAGGTCCCATCAACTTATTTGTCTTTACTTTAGACAGCTGAAGTAAAACCTCTTCCTCTGTAAACTTACATGCATCAAAAGACTCATTAGTCTTTTTCCCTAAATGAGGTCCCTTACCCTCCTTTTCATTTGTAAAAACTGAACAAAAATATTCATTAAGGCAGTCTGCTAAGCCTTTATCCTCTTCTACATAGCATCCTTCTTTTGTTTTTAATCTAACTAATCCTTGTTTTACTTTCCTTTTCTCATTTATGTATCTAAAAAATGTTTTATCCCCCTTTTTCACTGACTGGGCTATAGTCTCTTCTGTGTGTGCTTTGGAAGCTCTTATAGCTTGCTTTGCCTCTTTCTGCCTACTCTTATAGATCTTTCTATCTTCCTCACTCTGAGTATTTTTATAATTACTAAATGCTAGCTTTTTATTTTTTACTATTTTAGCCACCTCTGCAGAGTACCACAGTGGTTTCTTCAATTTTTTGCTCTTACTGACAAGCCTTATGCAATTTTCTGTTGCCTTCAGTAGTGCAACTTTTAGATAATCCCATTTCTCCTGGACTCCATTTGAATTGCTCCAGTCTGATAATGACTCCTTTACACCTAATCTAATTTTAGAAAAGTCTGTTTTTCTAAAATCTAAAACTTTTGTTTTTGTGTGGTGTGACTGCATCACTGTTCTTATATTAAACCACACTGTCTGGTGATCACTAGATCCTAAACTTTCACCTACAGTAATATCTGATAACAAATCTCCATTTGTGAACACTAAGTCTAGTATGGCCTGCTTTCGAGTTGGCTCCTCCACTACTTGTTTTAGAGATAATCCCAGTAGGGAGTTTAGGATATGCGTACTCCTGGCGCAAGTAGCTGTTTTGTATTTCCAGTTCACATCAGGAAGATTAAAGTCACCCATGATGATCACTTCTCCCTTCAAAAATAACGAGGTTGGGTGTTCATGCATCCAGGCTCCTTCTAATAACGCTGTGCAAACTAAGCGGTTAGGAAATAATGAACAACAATTACAGAGAACTTTAGTAGTAATAGTGTAGACTCAAGACTTGAACTCATGGATGCATGTATCCGCCAACCTCAGCCTCCCAGGAGCAGGATTACAGGTACGCGCCACCGCACCCGGGGGAAGGAGAGAGAGAGAGAGATAGAACAGGTGGAGGGGGGATAGAGAAACAGAACAAGCGAGGGGGAAGAGAGAGAGAGAGAGACAGGAGGTGGGAGAGAGACAGAACAGGTGGAGGGGGGGGGAGAGACAGACATGGCAAGGAAGAGGAAAGGGACACATACATAGGGGGGTGAAAGATGGGGGGGGGGCACCATGGGGGAAGCCCACACAGGGCGCTGGAACACTTAAGGCCGGCCCTGGGTGGGACTCCCTAGGATTGAATCTTATTTAACGGATACAACAGACTTGTTACATAAATTGGTTGACATCCCTGTACATGAAAACACAATTCTGGCTTCCTTTGATGTGGTCAGTTTATATACATCCATCCCCCATTCAAATGGAATAAAAGCCATGCAGAAAATGTCAGAGAAATTGGGATATAGAGATTCTGTTTTGGAATTCCTCACAATATTGTTACAATTGGTATTGACAAAAAACTATTTCAGATTTGATGAAAAATATTACCTTCAGCTTAAAGGGACTTGTATGGGCTCCAGTGTGGCCCCCACATATGCAGGCATATTTATGGCAGAATTTGAGGATCAGTTCGTATATCCAAACGATCTATTCATCAAGTACGGAATGAAGTGGTATAGGTACATAGATGATGTGCTTGTCATATGGGGTGGCCCATTGTAGTCCTTAGAAAAGTTCTTGGGTGAACTGAATACATTTATGGGAGATATCCAATTTAAGATGTAACACAGTTTAAATTTGATCAACTTTCTAGACACTAATATATGTAAATAGGGGAATGAATTGGTTATTGACCTATTTGTGAAATCTACTGATAGAAACAACCTCCTCAGATTTGACTCCCACCCTACAGGTTTACTGAAATCCTTACTGATTAGCCAACAGCTTAGGGTGAAAAGAATTGTCCCGGAAGGGGAAAAAACCAGGTTACACAATTGGAAGAAATGGGGAAAAAATTCTGTGCTAGGGGGTATCCCACATCTCTTATAAAATTAACTTTACAGAGAGTATAAGAGGTAGACCGAACAACTGTTTTACAGAGAAGCACTAAAAAACAGAATAGAGATAGATTGATATTTGTGTCCGACTGGGGTACCCATGTTAAGCCCATTGGAGAAATTAAAAACAAACATTGGTCCATATTGAACGAGGCATATCCCGAAGTTAGGGAATTCCTGACACCTCCAATGATGGATTTTTGCCGAGGGGAGAATTTAAGGGACAAACTAATTAGGGCGGAACATGTACCTAAGAGCGTTGCCAGTGAATCTTTATTGGGTACAAAAAATAAGGGCAATTTTCGATGTTTATGTTATGTTGCATGTCCTTTTATTGTAAAAGGCACTCACTTTATCCACTTCGTAATTATTGGTATGAGATCAAATCATACTTCACATGTGATTATAATTATGTTGTTTATATCCTCACGTGTCCCTGTCATTTGGTGTACATAGGGGAAACGACACAAAAGATGAAGGCAAGATTTTCCAAACATAAATCAACCATACGTACAGGCAAAACAGAACTCCCTCTACCTCATCATTTTAATGAAAAAACACATAATATCAATGATTTAAAATTCCAAATAATTGATCATATTCCCAAATTGAGGAGAGGGGGGATAGGGAAAGAATGCTGAAAAAGCCTGGTGGATTCATGAGCTAAACAGTTTGATACCACATGAGCTTAATAGAGAATTTATTTTAGTACATTTTCTCTAAAAAGATGAACTCCTGAAATACTACGAGAATATTTCTGTATTTCTCTTATCTCTTCGCACCCTAGGTCTAAATAGTTCCAGTTGAAAAACGTTTGATTTGGCGCAGCATTAATATATATCCTGGATGTCATTATACATATATTGTTTTCTTACATATATTTTTTATATATTTTTATATATTTCTTTATATTATTTTGTACATTTCTTGTACATGTTGCCATGGTATGCTGAGAGATCTATGCTGGAACAGCTGTGCTACCTTTAACATCTGTTATGCCAATGTTGCATTTGCAGTGTTTTTAATCTCTTTTTCCTTTTGTTCAGATTGAACTTACATTTATATTGTATTATGCCTTCACAAATATGTATATACTTGGATCACGTTATTGCTGTGTTTTATATGATTGTACACTTGATTGTTGTGCTTTGATTGAAAATATTTGTATCACAGTATTTGCTATATGAGATGGGCTGTCTTGTTGCTCCGCCCCTTATCGTTTGAACGTCTTACATATGTCGTATATATTTGAGACTAAACTTCACGTCACTCGACTTGAAAAAAATCTCATTACAGAGTTTATTCATGGAATAAATCCCTTGAAATGGAGTGCTGAGTTCCTGTGTTTATTTATTGCTGATGAGTGTGGCTGATGCACCCTTGTGCACCCGATCCTATTTGTGAATGCGAATCCTGCTCTAAACTGCATACTTGAAGAGTGCAACCTGCTATAGCTGCAAAGGGTGGATCAGTTACATACTATTGTCTGATGGGGCTATTCATTCAAAGGTGAGTTGAAGTGAGTAGCAGGTGAGTTGAAGTGAGTAGCAGGCGAGTTGAAGTGAGTAGCAGGCGAGTTGAAGTGAGTAGCAGGTGAGTTGAAGTGAGTAGCAGGTGAGATGAACATTTCATCTCACCAGTTTAGCCATACATTGTGCAGGAACAAACCTCGTTAGTTCACCCTCTAAATCAGTGATTCTCAAACCTGTCCTCAGTACCCCCCAAAGGTCCAGGAATTAGGAATTACCCAGTTGTGTTTAAATAAGAATATGAAGAACACCTGGTATGGCTGCTTAATGGTTAGGAAACCACACCAGGTGTTCTACACATTCTTATTTAAACACAACTGGGTAATCCCTAAATCCTGGACGGTTGGGGGGTCTTGAGGACAGGTTTGAGAATCACTGCTCTAAATGATCTCATCAGGTTTGTTCCTTCACCATGTATGGCTAAACTGGTGAGATTAAATGTTCATCTCACCTGCTACTCACTTCAACTCGCCTTCTACTCACTTCAACTCGCCTGCTGCTCACCTCAACTCGCCTTCTACTCACCTCAACTCGCCTGCTACTCATCTGAACTCGCCTGCTACTCACTTCAACTCGCCTGCTACTCACTTCAACTTGCCTGCTACTCACTTCAACTCGCCTTCTACTCACTTCAACTCGCCTGCTGCTCACCTCAACTCGCCTTCTACTCACCTCAACTCGCCTGCTACTCATCTGAACTCGCCTGCTACTCACTTCAACTCGCCTGCTACTCACTTCAACTCGCCTGCTACTCACTTCAACTCGCCTGCTACTCACCTCAACTCGCCTGCTACTCATCTGAACTCGCCTTCTACTCAACTCGCCTGCTACTCACTTCAACTCGCCTGCTACTCACTTCAACTCGCCTGCTACTCACTTCAACTCGCCTGCTACTCACCTCAACTTGCCTGCTACTCATCTGAACTCGCCTACTACTCACCTCAACTCGCCTGCTACTCATCCGAACTCGCCTTCTACTCACCTCAACTCGCCTGCTACTCACCTCAACTCACTTTTTGGAGAATAGCCTCACATTTATTTTGAATTCGATGTTAGTAATCAGCTTCACTGTTTAAGCCTTTAGGGAAAGAGATACAAAGTAGATGCAAGAAGAAGGGCTCTCTAACTAAGGTGTGCATTGCTTGAACTATAGGTTTATATTCTACATAAAAATTGAATTCAATTTTGTGAAAATGTAAAATACATTGCATTCCGCAATATATGAATATTCAGCATTTTTATTGTGGAATTTGTTCTAGATCCAAGAGATTTCCTTGTCCTTGTATTGTTTGTCTAGTGCCCTTTCTTCTCTTTCGTTTATTTCTATGTTTGGGAAACTTATGTTTTTATCTGCAAGGTATAATATAAGATTCATCAGATTCTTGTTGACATGCCAGTATAAGTAAACTACAGCATATTACTTACCATTTATCATCACGCCAAGAAGGCTCTGCTATGTACGGTGACTGTTACTATTCTTTCACTTGTCAGCACGCTTTTCATTTGCAATCATCAAGATAACCAAGAGAAAGTATAATAGCATTTATATGCGGATGACAAAAAAATGGCTATAAATATGCAAAATCAAGTGATCTGGAGCATTTAAATGAGTTTATAGCTACCTTTCTTATCTCTAAAATAATAATAATGTAATGCTTTTCCCAAGCAAAAGAGACAAATGATAATACAAAGTTATTATGTTTGTTTGATCATATTAACCATATGCACTAGTACATGGCAGTCACCAAATATCCATGATTGATTATAAAAGGAATAAACCCTAAAAATAAGAATTTGCCACATGAAAAGTTTCCCTTAATGCTTAACTTTTATCCTGGTCTAATGTACTGACACAAACTACTATATTTGCTTGAATATAAGATGGCCCTGATTATAAGACAACCCCCCAAACTTTGAATATTCACTGAGTAAAAAAAGCCTGAATAAAACACTACACTATAAGAAAATATTAACTGACGTTTAATAAAAATTTTGATGAAAAAAATGCATTTCATGTTTTTATTTGCCAATCTACCCCCAGACTTATTCATCCCTCACACATTTAGCCATCTGCCCCCCAGACTTAGCCAATGCATCACCATAGATAGCCATCTGCCCTCAGCCAATGCATCACCTCCTCCCCAGATAGCCACCTGCCCCAGTCAATGCAGCCTCTCCTCCCCTCTGCCCCCAGACAAGGCATCCTCCCCCCTTCCCCCAGACATTGCATACCCTCCTTCCCCTCCCTTCCCACAGACAATGCATCACCTCCTTCCCCCCATTCCCCCAGACATCCTCTTCCGATGGTGATTCCCTGGTGTCTAGTGGTGGAAGCTGGTTGATGTCTACACGATGCTGGCAGACATCTTCCGATGCCGACCCAACACTTACGCTGGGACTTCTATGATGTGAGTGCCGTGCGGTCACGTATTTGCGGCATTCCGTCATAGAAGTCCCGGCGGAAGGGTCGGGCAGCAGCGGAGGATGTCAGCGCGCATCGTTGGTCCCCTACATAGTCAGACCTCTATTTGAGGTCGGATTATAAGATGACCTTTAATATAAGACAAGGGTTAATATGGGTTAAGATGTTTATATGAGCATTTGCATATGCATTCACATTCATTGCTGCTAAACTGGCATCTATTCTAACTGTTCACATTATAATTTGCATTCATCTTTGCATTTTAATTTGCATTCCCATTCACACATACTTTCCTCCTTTCCTCCCATCTTACATGTTTGACAAGCAGCCAAACCATTAGCAGTGACCAATGATTGCTGGGCTGTCTCAGTGAAGCAGCAGCTTCCATTCAGAACATGGAACATATATGACCAAAGATGTACTTCTGACATGTTGCCTACCTTCACTAAAATTTGAGATTGGAGGTCAAGATGAGTACTAATCTTAACCTCCAGACTCAAACAAACATGCCGCCCTTTCAAATTCCTTGATCTCACAAAATGGTATTCACTAACATTTTTGTGATGCTGAGATGTGGAGAGATGAGGTACGGCGAGGAGGTCGACTTTGATTTAACTTTGCCTTCCATAGGTTATAATGAGAGGGGAATTAGTCGAATTCAAAATAAAATTAAGTAAAATTCCAATTACCGTATTTGCTCGAATATAAGACGAGGTTTTTTTCAGAGCAAATGCTCTGAAAAATCCCCCTCGTCTTACATTCGAGGTCGTCTTATAATCTGACCTCAAATTGAGGTCAGATTATAAGACATGGATCCAGGTCCCCAGCAGAGTTGCAGGGGACCTGGATCCCCCTCTCTAACAGCAGGGGATGTCTGCGCAATGAGCGCAGACTCCCCTGCTTCCGCCCGGCACGACGCCGGGGCTTCTGTGAAGAAGCCAGGTACTTCCGCTTTCGTCACAGAAGTCCCGGCGAGCTTGCCGGGCGGCAGCAGGGGAGGTCTGCACTCATTGCGCAGACTTCCTCTGCTGCCCCACTAGGCACCAGGGAGAATCGGGCAGCTGGGGGATGTCTGCACGATACGTGCAGACATCCTCCATGCTGCCTGACACCTCAGTCTATTATGACGGACCAGCTGTCCGTCAAAGTAGACGGAGGTGTCGGGCAGCATGGAGGATGTCTGCACGTATCGTGCAGACATCCCCCAGCTACCCCCACTAGCCACCAGGGAAGAAATCAAGGGGAGGGGGGAGATAGAGTGAGACTAGGGGAGGGAGGGGGGATAGAGTGAGACTAGGGGAGGGAGGGGGGATAGAGTGAGACTAGGAGAGGGAGGGGGGATAGAGTGAGACTAGGGGAGGGAGGGGGGATAGAGTGAGACTAGGGGAGGGAGGGGGGATAGAGTGAGACTAGGGGAGGGAGGGGGGATAGAGTGAGACTAGGGGAGGGAGGGGGGATAGAGTGAGACTAGGGGAGGGAGGGGGGATAATGATTGAGACTAGGGGAGGGAGGGGGGGATAGAGAGTGAGACTAGGGGAGGGAGGGGGGGATAGAGAGTGAGACTAGGGGAGGGAGGGAGGGGGGGATAGAGAGTGAGACTAGGGGAGGGAGGGGGGATAATGAGTGAGACTAGGGGAGGGAGGGAGGGGGGGATAGAGAGTGAGACTAGGGGAGGGAGAAGGGGATAGAGAGTGAGACTAGGGGAGGTAGGGGGGGATAGAGAGTGAGACTAGGGGAGGGAGGGGGGATAGAGAGAGAGACTAGGGGAGGGAGGGGGGAGATAGAGATAGAGAGAGACTAGGGGATGGAGGGGGGAGATAGAGAGAGAGAGACTAGGGGAGGGAGGGGGGAGATAGAGAGAGACAACGCTGGGGGGGAGAGAGGCCGCAAGGAAATAAAAACAAGAAATGCATTTGTATAATATCAATTTTTTATTAAATATTAAAAATCAATTTACATATATACAAGTTAAACTTTTTTTTCCCTATAGGGTAGTCTTATATTCAGGCTTTTAGTTTTTTTCCTAAAGGAATATACAAAGTTTGGGGGGTCGTCTTATAATCAGGGTCGTCTTATAATCGAGCAAATACGGTATTTTTCTTCTAAGTCAAGCATCCAGTTTGACTTAGAAGAAAAAAACATTTGATCATTTTGGCTCCCTTTACTTTCAATGGGGAAAATTTGAAATGTGGTTTGTCATCTAAGTCAAAGTTGACCTCCCAAGATGTTAATGAATTTTTAATGCGTTTTTTTATGGATCTCGATGGGAGGTCGAACTTCACTTGGCGAGTCTTGGCGGGAGGGTCTGAACTCCGATGATAGTGAATCATTTGAGGAGGTCAAATTTGGAGATCGAATTTGAAAATTAAAGTCGACCTCCTCACCCTGATCTCAAATTCTAGTGAATAGACACATTTGTGTGTCTGTCTCTCTCAGAGAAACAGTCATCTCAAATAATTTTCGTGCTTTATATTTAATTCCAGTTTGGCCAAGTGACGGTTACGAATCCGAATATTATTTTTATAAGATTTACAGAGCCTCACTTGCATCAAATAATTCTAGACAAAGGAACCAACTTGCTGATGTCCAACTGTGGCTGGATGTGGCCCTCAGTGATTTTCATGTGGCCCTTATCCTGAAAAAAAAAGTCTATGGGGGATTTTCTGTCAGAAGTGTAGTACAAGTGAGCCATAATTATTTGTCAACCTCTACATATAAAATGATTCATGACAGAAAACAGCCACAGTGCACTAATTATCGTTTCAACATTGTGTTGCAGGCTATATGAAAAAAAAAGTGTATCAAACTACAATTCTCTGAGAATCCTGATCTGGTATTATCTGCATTGAACAAAAACTCACAAAGTGGGAATAAAAAGTCACATATTAACAACACGTTGAGGAGCTATTTTAAAATAGATTTTGCAAACTAGCTTTCTGCTTACCAACACCAAAAACGGAAAATTTGAAACAAGAGTGGTTTTTATGGGAAGAAAACATCATAATCAATTATAATCTTATTTTGTAGTGCGTTCCTGACCAGAGGATGACTGCTCATATGTTGTATGTATTTGATTGTATATAATAATATAGTGTATATAAACTGATACTCGTATCGCCCTGGGCGATTGTACTTATAGAGTTTATCCCCTGTTCTATTATTATCTTAAATATTTTCTGTATTAATGAATATTATTGTTATTATTATTATTATTGTATCTTATTGTATACATGTTTACACTGTTATTTGAAAAATCTTCAATAAAAATATTTGATACTCTTGATACTAAGGGTACCGGAGGATACTCCACAGGAGGAACTCATGTCTACAGTCCAAGGACTTTTTGACACAATAGCCCAAAGGGACTCAATTGCTACTATCAAGCTTGAGAGAGTCCACACAGGTGTCATTATTTTTGCATCACCCCCATTACATTCTATTTTATTAACTCAGAAAATGAAGAATGTCCAGGCACCAACCTAGGCATCTGCGTGATCTACTACATTAATAAAAAAAAAGGTGCACAACACTGCTGTAAGAAATGTGGGTGGTGCTTAGGTAAAAAAGGGGAAGGGGTTTGTCCCAGACTAGATCTGCAAACATGTTGGTGGGGTTTGGGATCATCAAAGTGGTAGGTTTGCATGTGGTATGTTTAACACTGCTCTGGTGATGATGTTTTATAATAGAACTTAAGTTTGCAAAATCTCCTTGAGAATCGAATCAATAAAGAATGAAATAAAAGTGTTTTGCATAAATGCTACGTACATAACAAACAAAGAGAAAACACAAAAGTTTGTAATTCTGAACGTCTGCAATCTGAACAACACAATTAGAGATTCAGAATGTCCCACTTGCTCAGGAAACCTAATTATTCCACAGCCACAACGTACAATTGTCTCTGATTATTACACAAAGAAAATCTAGTTTGTCATAATGTGGTTTGTATTTCCGAACAATGCAACATTAACAGTGCAAAATCTTTAAAAGGACCCTGACACTTAAATCTGGTTTACACTGTAAATATAGAGAATAAAAAAAATGACAAAAAAAAAATAGATTTTTCACCCAGTTTAGGCATTTGTTTGAAATTCTGCCAACACATCGTGTGAATAAATGTAATTCTCTAGATTCACAATAAGAACAATGTTTAGTTATGTAGTCCCTTTAAAAGATAATATGGTGTGAATATGAGGTGAATGGACAAGGTCTTCACTAATGAGAGAGCACTGTTTAGATTTTCTAAAGGAAACTGTAGTCTCTGGCATAGTAATGATAAGGAAAACAGCTATTGTTCTTATGGGAAAGTCTGAAGAGATTGTCTCCAGACAAGTGGAAATATCACTGTGCCCCAGACTTCAAATATTATTCTAGCAGATATGTTTTAAGTTGAGTAGAATCATTTTGCCAGGTAATCTAGTTCATATTATTTGTTCTATAAACCTTTACACAACTGTCAAAACTATAATGTTTGTTGTATATTGTGCTTTTTGTATGTATTGGACTAATTCCAGAATTGTTCAGTTCTTTCCAAGGAAAAACAAGATTATGAAAATACACATTAAATATGCAAGTGATTCAAGGAAGAATATTGAAATTAATAAATGTTTTATCTTGCTATAATAAATAACCATTGGTGTTATATTAAAGGACAACAGTAGCAAACAAATCACTTATGTTTAATTGAAAGATTGTATCAAGTCTAAATGATTTATAAAGAAAATCTTTAATAAAGTACCTTATTGATCCCTCTTTACTCCATATGGTTTGCTCAGGGGGCAGTCATCTTGTTCTTGGGTCATCTCTTCATTCACCTTGGTTCAGATGAAGAAAGATCTGACCAAAGGTTCTAAACAACATTTCTGGCTCCTGGTGGTGCTATTTGGGGTAAAAATGTCTCAATAAGGTTTTATTTATTTGTATTTTTTCATTAAAGTATATATATATTGCCTACACCTGAATTAAACACAACTTAATTTTTTTGCAATAGTTGTCCCTTAAATAGCATAGCAAATATGAGGGAGAAAGTCAAAGATTCAGTATGTCTCAGCTAGCTACAGAAAATGGATGCTAATATGACATCAGTAGGTGAAAGTTTAACCTAGTGCTCCTTCTGTTGTTTATCCAAAACTCCCACCATTTTTTATGTTACCTTCGGATGATAGGAGTAGAGTTGAGCGGACACCGGGATGTTCGGCTTCGGCAGGTTCAACCGTACTTCGAAAAAATGTCCGGGGCCGTGCTCGAACTTGACCCCGAACTTGACCCCAAACCCGAACTCCATTAAAGTCAATGGGGACACAAACTTTTGGCCACTAAAATGCCTCTAAAAAGGCATTGCTCGAACTTGACCCCGAACTTGACCCCAAACCCGAACTCCATTAAAGTCAATGGGGACACAAACTTTTGGCCACTAAAATGCCTCTAAAAAAGTCATGGAAAAGGTTAGAGGGCTGCAAAAGGAAGTAAAATGTGGGTAAGAGTAGGACAAGTGCCCTGCAAGCAAATGTGGATAGGGAAATAACTTAAAATAACATAAAATACATACAAATTACAAATACAGCTGAGCCATAAAATAGCACTAGATGGAATCTTTGATTTTAGCTTTGGAAGAACATAAATCTAAATCTAAGGCATGGCTGCCAGGAGGATCAACAGAATTATCCATTTGAGAGAGGGTTGGAGGGCAGGGTTTTCTATTTCAGTTTATACTAAGTGACCCATAGGTTAAGGAGGAGGTGACCGTGGCGGTGTAGGTGGAAGTGGCCCTGGAGGAGGAGGAGGTAGCCAACACTGTTTTTTATTTGTTTTTGTTTTTTTAAATTGGGGTAGCCCCCAATATATTGGGACATATAACAACAGAAAACAAAGTATAAGTGCACTTGAGTATAACAATGACTGGGTGAGGCCGGTATAAATGTCTATTCTGCACAAGGTACAGAGAAGTCTGGTGGAATCCATGCCTGGTTCATCTTAATAAACGTGATCTTGTCCACGTTGGCTGTCCTTGTACTGGGGATCCAGCAGGGTGGCCACCCAGAAATCAGCACAAGTTAGAATGTGGGCAACTCGGCAGTCTTTGCGCAGGCACTGCAGCATGTAGTCACTCATGTGTGCCAAGCTGCCCAGAGGCAAGGACAAGCTGTTCTCTGTGGGAGGTGTATCATCTGTGTCCTCCGTATCCCCCCAGCCCACGAGCTGCGTTGGGTGCCACCCTGCTGTGAACACGGTTCCTCCTCCTCCTCATCATCCTCATCCTCCTCCAAAACTGTGCCCTGGCTTGACAGTTGTGTACCTGGCCTATGCTGGTGCAGGAACTCACCCTCCAAGCCACTTGTGAATGACTGGCCTGATAAACGTGGAAATGACCCCTGTTCTTCCTCCTCCTCTTCCTCCTGTGCCACATCCTCTTCCATCATCGCCCTAAACGTTTTTTCAAGGAGACATACAAGCGGGATAGTAAGGCTGAGAACGGTGTCATTGGCACTGGACACGTTGGTGGAGTACTCGAAACAGTGCAAAATGGCACACAGGTCCCGCATGGAGGCCCACTCATTGGTGGTGAAGTGGTACTGTTCTGCAGACCCGTGCGTGCTGCAGCTGATACTCCACTATCGCCTGCTGCTGCTCACACAATCTCTCCAGCATGTGCAAGGTGGAGTTCCACCTTGTGGGCACGTCGCTTATGAGGCGGTGAGCGGGAAGGCCTAAGTTACGCTGCAGTGCAGACAGGCGAGCAGCAGCAGGGTGAGAACGCCTAAAGTGCGCACAGACGGCCCGCACTTTCTGCAGCAGCTCTAATATATCTGGATAGTTTTTCAGGAATTTCTGCACCACCAAATTCAGCACATGTGCCAGGCAAGGGATGTGCGTCAAACCGGCTAGGCCCAGAGCTGCTATGAGATTATCCATTATCGCACACCACCAGGCCGGGCTTGAGGCTCAGTGGCAACAACCACTCGTTGATCTGTTGTTCCATGCCCGTCCATAGCTCCTGCGCGCTGTGGGGTTTTTCCTCCAAACATATGAGTTTTAAAAGAGCCTGCTGTCGTTTCCCCCAGGCTGTGATGAAGTTGGTGGGGAAGGTGTTACGCTGACTGGATGAGGAGGTGGTAGAGGAGGTAGTAGAGGAGAAGGAGAAAGCTGAGTAGGAGGAGGAGGCAACAGGAGGCAAAGAGAAATGCTCTGCAATCCTCTGTGTCGGAAGGACATCCGCCAAACTGCTCTCTGCCTCAGGCCCAGCCGACACTACATTTGCCTGTGCTTACTGGTCCACGTATCTGTGGTTATGTGGTTCTTGCCCCAGATGGGGTTGCCCAGTGCACACCTGATTTTGTCCTCCAATTGCTTGTGCAGGGAAGGGATGGCTCGCCGGGAAAAGTAGTGGCTGCTGGGAACCACGTACTGTGGGACAGCCACCGCCATCAGGTTTTTAAAACTGTCCATCTCCAACAGACGGAATGACAGCATTTCAAAGGCCAGGAATTTGGAAATGCTGGCATTCAGGGCCAGTGTTCGCGGGTGGGTAGGGCCATACTTCCTCTTTCTCTCCAGTGTTTGGGAGATGGACAGCAGAACGCTTCCATGGGACAGTGTGGAGATGCTTGGGGACAGTGGCGGTGCGGTGGGCAGTAGCAGGCGTAATGTCTAGGGGACGGCCGCTACGGTTTTGCACCCTGCTCCCTCTTATGCTGCGCTGGTGCCTCATCGCGCAGACATTCCCCTGCTGTTAGAGAGGGGGATCCAGGTCCCCTGCAGCTCTGCGGGGGGACCTGGATCCCAGTCTTATAGTCTGACCTCGATTTGAGGTCAGATCATAAGACGACCTCAAATGTAAGCATTTGCTCTGAAAAAAACCTTATCTAATGCTGCACTGGCCAATCACAGCCATGCCATTAGTAGGCATGGCTGTGATGGCTTCTAAGGGCAAACGAGTCAAACGCTTGTCGATTGGCTGCCCTGCAGCCTTTCAAAACTCGCCATTAAATTGCTGAACCCCGAACTCCAACCCGAACATACAGTGAAATGTCCGTGTTCGGGTCCGGGGTCCAAAAACCGTAATGTTCGGTACGAACCCGAACAGTGCGGTTCGGATTCGCTCAACACTAGATAGGAGCTATAGTGCAGGAATAGTTCACAAACCATATTTTTCATACACCAGGGATATAATTACTAAGCGTGGATAATTATCCCTCAGAAAAATGCAAAACAAAGGTTAAATATATAAATCATGTTATTATGTATAATTACATTATGCTTTGAGAAAGGTTAGAATTACAAATTCCCTATAACATACAGGTATGCCAATGTATGCCTCACATTAAATCAACTTGAGTGACTAAGTAGAGGCTCTGGATTTAAACAGAAAGATGAACTAAGACAACACAATGAAATGCATTAAAAAACAACCCACTGCACCAAAACATTACAATATGAATACAAAATCTCTTAGACTAATTTGTGAGGTTTTCAACTATAGCTATAAACATGTTTATTATTATTTCGTGTGAGAATGTTTCAGTTCTTCTTATATTATTGTGCAAACTTGTGTAGATAATTTGGCAGTCTTTTCTGGAACTGGCCAAACTAGAAGATATACCGTATTTTCCGGCGTATAAGACGACTGGGCGTATAAGACGACCCCCCAACTAAGTCATCTTATAAGCCGGAAAATATAGAGTTTGCCACCCTCCTCCCCCCTTCCCCAGTACTTTCCTATTTTCTGCTCTGTCTCCCGCTGTGAAGCCGGTCCGTGGCTGTGAGGGAAGCGTTGTGAGCTCCCCTCCAGCCGCGCGGTCAATAAAGTTTTGTTTTAAAAAAAAGTTTAAACAGACTTTATTGAAGCCGCGCGGCCTGAGGGGAGCTCACAACGCTTCCCTCACAGCCACGGACCGGCTTAACAGCGCGAGCGGAGACAGAGCAGAAAATAGGTGAGTAAATCCCAGTACCCGGCGTATAAGACGACCCCCCAACTTTTGAGAAGATTTTCAGGGGTTAAAAAGTCATCTTATACGCCGGAAAATACGGTAGGTCTTTATTCAAGCATGAGGAGATGTCAGGGAATTGACAAGGTAACTGCAAACTTATGGCCAAAGTAGTCGATTTGGAAATATTCTCCCATTCTGCTATACTATAAACATTGCAACTTCAGAATATGTATTTACAAACATTTAACTAAAATATAAAGTACAGCTGTGCTGCGCATTACATAATATATGCGTTTTCTGATTTTAGGGGAATGCTGTTTCCTTTTAGGTAGAATATCACATTAGCAGAATTGGCCAGTGGGAAATCAGTTCAATACTCGAGGCGCACGATGCTTCACACTTCATTAGCAAAACACATTTGCATATTTTGAAAATGTCTCTGGAGGATATTTAAATATTTGTTTTTAGATAACAGCACATTCTTGGATTTCAGATCACAAGTTTTGATGTTTTCATTCCAGAACCAAGGACACTGGGGCTATTCACCAGACTAGCAAAAAACGGTAACATTGGAAGGTCAAATTCGACTTAATAAAAAATTCGACCTACCTCGCCAAAGTCCATCATGGACTCCCTTCAGTGAAAGGCAAAAAAAAATAACCATTCAGAAGATCATGCCTAGCCTGAGATTTCCTTGGGAATCCATCCTGGCATCTAGGACAGTTCTTCGCGACTACTTCACCACTGGCAGTTCAGCATGGCAGTTTGAATCAACGCAGCCGCCTGATCGTGGCAATGTAATCGCTGACAGTTCAGCCCTCTGCTGTCAGCGCTAACACTAACACTAACCCCTGAACCCTAATACTAATATTAACCCCCCGAACCCTAATACTAGTATCTAACCCCCGAACACTAATACTACCCCCAATCTCTAATACTAATACCTAACCCCCAAACCATAATAATAATATTAACCCCATGCCCTAATAATAACATTAACCCCCCAAAACCTAATACTAATACTACCTCTGAACCCTAATACTAATACCTAACCCCCAAACCATAATAATATTAACCCCATGCCCTAATAATAACTTTAACCCCCCAAAACCTAATACTAATACTACCTCTGAACCCTAATACTAATACCTAACCCCCAAACCATAATAATATTAACCCCATGCCCTAATAATAACATTAACCCCCCAAAACCTAATACTAATACTACCTCTGAACCCTAATACTAATACCTAACCCCCGAACCCTAATAATAATATTAACCCCATGCCCTAATAATAACATTAACCCCCCAAAACCTAATACTAATACTACCTCTGAACCCTAATACTAATACCTAACCCCGAACCCTACTAATAACATTAACCCCCAAACCCTACTAATAACATTAACCCCCCAAAACCTTATACTTCCTCTGAACCTAATACTAATACCTAACCCCCTCGAACACTAATACTACCCTCCCCAATCCCTAATACTAATACCTAACCCCCTCGAACACTAATACTACCCTCCCCAATCCCTAATACTAATACCTAAACCCCCAAACCCTAATACTAACATTAACCCCCAGAACCCTAATAATACCCTCCCCAAACCCTAGTACTAACCCCCCGAACCCTAATACTAATACCTAACCCCTAATAATACTCAGCTTCAGCGATCCCGCAATGAACTGTCCCACGAAGAAAGGTCCGGCGATGACTTATTGCGCAATTAACTGGCCATCGAACTGCAAAAATCAGGCATTAATAGATGAGTTATAAACATTCTCCAACTCAACTATTAGTACCTCAAGTTTTACACTATACTTGTTAGTTCACTTTTTAATGAATAGATTCCTTTGTGTAATTGATATATTTAGTCTCTGAGAGTAGCTATATATATAGTGCTGGAGTGTGGCTAAAACCCAGTTCCAAGCTAGACTTGGTGAACACCACTCTAATAGCACTAGACATTACACAGAGGACAAAAGATATATCACCGAAGTCGACAGGCTTTGGTTCAAAAGGACATTAAGCAGCATTAACATATTTTCTCTCAACAAACCAGCTAGCTTAAACCATTAGAACAGGGGTGTCCAAGTTTATTCTACAAAGGGCCACTTCGCTAGAAATGTATGCGTGCGTGGGCCGCATTCATTTTTCATTCATTCAGAGAATAATATATATAATTATATACATGTGTGTGTATGTAAATATATATATATATATATATATATATATATATTACACTAATGTGTAGTGGTCACATTAACTACAAACACACATGCATACACAGTCACACTTACCCCCCCCCTTCCCACACACACAGTCACAATTACCCCACACACACATTTATACACACATACTCACATACATACACTTACCCCACACACATACTCATTTATACACACACACTCACATACATACATACACTTACCCCACACCCACTTAACATGCACTCACATAGATACACATTTATACACATACTTGCGTACATACACTTACCCCACTCACACACATTTATACACACACACTCACATACATACATACAGTTACCCCACACACACACTCACATACATACACTTACCCCACACACACATCCACATTTATACACACACTCACATACATACATACACTTACCCCACACACATTTATACACACACACTCACATACATACATACACTTACCCCACACCCACTTAACGTGCACTCATATAGACACACATTTATACACATACTCGCATACATACACTTACCCCACTCACACACATTCACATTTATACACACACACTCACATACATACAGTTATCCCACACACACACTCACATACATACACTTACCCCCCACACACACTCACATACACTTACCCCACACATTTATACAGACACTCATAAACATACATACACTTAACCCCCACACACACCCTTATTTATACTCACACTCTCATACATACATACACTTACCCAACTCACACACATACACATTTATACACACACACTCACATCCATACAGTTACCCCACACACACACACTCACATACATACACTTACCCCACACACATACACATTTATACACACACACTCACATACATACATACATACATTTACCCCACACCCACTTAACATGCACTCACATAGATACACATTTATACACATACACGTATTCATACACTTACCCCACTCACACACATACACATTTATACACACACACTAACATACATACAGTTACCACACACACACACTCACATACATACACTTACCCCACACTCACATACACTTACCCCACACACACATTTATACAGACACTCACAAACATACATACACTTAACCCCCACACACACACTCATTTATACTCACACTCACATACATACATCATAGGCGTGCGCAGCCTATTGCATTAGGGTGTGCACCCTAAAGCACAAACACACACGCCGCACACGTGTGTGTGTATAGATATATAGATAGATATATATCTATCTATATATCTATACACACACACACACATACACAAATGCACTCTGCATACTTACATACAGACCCTGTGCTCCGCTCTGCACCCTCTCCTCTGGCACTGCGGCTGGGCCTCACCCTTGCGTTGTCGTGACTCCGCCTCTGCGTGACGTCACGGAACGCGTGTACGCGAACGCGTACATTACAGGGGAGGTCTGAGGGAGGAGAAAGTCCGTCCTTCACTATGCGGCGCTTCCGCTCGCATAGTGATGGATCGGATTAGGAGACAAACCCGGGCGGCAGACGGCAGTGCAGCACGGAGGTGAGAGAGCCTCAATTTTGAGGCTTGATTAGGGTGTGCCCAGGCACACCCGGCACACCCCGTGCGCACGCCTATGACATACATACACTTACCCAACTCACACACATACACATTTATACACACACACTCACATACATACAGTTACACCACACACACTCACATACATACATACACTTACCCCACACACACACTCACATACACTTACCCCACACACTAATACACATTTATACACACACTCACTCACATACATACATACATACATACACTTACTTACCCCCACACTCATACACATTTATACAGACACTCACATACATACATACACTTACCCCCACACACGTGGCTGTGGAGGATGTGGGCTCCCGGTGCGCTTCTTCCCTCCCTCTGACCCTTGCGCATGACCTCATTTTTGACTTTTTCTCAAAATGAAAGTCGACCTCCAAAGTCGAATTTTTTTAGTGAATAGACCCATATGTGTATGGGAGACATGGAATTATTGAACCAAGTACAGAACATCCATTGTTCAGTGGATATTACAACTGGTCGGGAGACTACATGACTACATGACTTCAATCTCAAATTAATGTTTTATTACTTATCATTGTTGCTGAATAAGTACAGAAGAATTAGTACAGCGTGTTCTTGACACTGGAGCGGAGCATAGTTGCATTAGAGATTTGTGATCATCTCAGTTATGGCATCAAGCTTCTGGGTTAGAGCTGTCAGGATCCATGTTTAGTATGAGATGTTCTGTAATACTGAGCTGTATTGCTGGTGCTATTTTAAACAAGATTTTAGACAAGATTCTTCATGTTCCAGAACTAATTTAGTTTTACACTTTGGCTTTACAAGTCTACTTTTAATTAACAAAACATATTTGCACCTCTTAATGAGTGAAATCCTTGTATTAAGTCCTTTTATAGTAATGTATATGTACTTACCTGCTTAAAACGTTCCCCCCCCCCCCCCCCGGCAGAGACATCAAATAACACAAGTTAAATCCAGATATAGATGATTAAATGGACACTATTCTTTTTTTTTTTCACTTGTGCTTCTAATATAGAAGCACACGTGAAAAGTCCATTGTCCCTAGTATGAGGATAAACTTTTAATAGTACACGCCAGTTTATCCTCTGACCGACAGCTGCCATGCATAGGAAGCCTTAACTAGGTCCCCCCTGCTAATCCCATGCAAATACATTCAGCTGTCAGAGAGGGGCGAGCCCACGCTCTGATTGGCTGTGCGCATGCTGACGTTTGTCAGCACGTGACAACCGGGACCTATTGAGATACACGTCGGGTTTACTTCAGTCTACCGGGAAATATATTGTTTAACCCTTGCTTCCTTTAAGGGAATTTAATTTCCCTTTAAGTAATTCATTTAAACCCCTATGCAATGTTGATACATTTAGAAAGCAGCCATGATAACTATAACTACAGAGCTGGGAGGAAGAGGATTAGTCAGATTACTATATTAACTAAACCCTGAGTTTTAAATCTAAAATCAGATTTAGCTCTGCTCACATTGGCTGCACTCATAGAACTACATTTCCAGCACACACTATAGAAACCAATGGGATATACGTGACTGTCTGCTGCAAATTTAGCTCCATAATTTCTCTGGTTTTGCCTTTATAAATTTGAGTTTAAAAAAAAAAACATAGCCACATCTAATGTAAAAGTTTTGAAGGTTCGTTAACTATCTATTTTTAAAATAATTTGTGGTAAACATTTTTTAAACTTAAATGTAGGAATAATAATAACACTATGTCGCTGAACATATATATTATTATAACTCATTTAATATGGCCGCTGAACCATGGGTAGGAACCAACATTCGCTCATGGATGGTGGACATTTACTGGAGCCTGTGACAGACAATTTAATAATGTTCTATTGACCTTCACAGACCTTGTCACGGACACTGGGGAGCACATGCTAGGCATGCAACATCACTGATTGTGGTTAGGGTTGCCACCTGACCGGTATTTTACCAGCAGGCCGGTAAAATTTAGTGTTAAGTCTATGGAGGCAGTTGCATGGCCGGTATTTTTCTGGAGAAAAGGTGGCAACCCTAGTTGTGTTGGCGATTTTTGTTTTCCTTATTATGTCATTTGGTATAATCTTAAGGTCTAAACAAAAACAAAATTTCTAAAGCACAAAGTATAGAATTTATATTATCTGCAAAAGTTATACCATGTCATTTGAACACTGTAATTAATATGTGCAGGCCCAGTGCCCGTGTACAGCATTACTGAGTATTGTTTATAATATTACATCAAAATAAAAGGTTCCGTCAATGTTACATGAGCAGACGTTTTGGAGGAAGGGAGATTATATTTGTACAGAGTCTTATTATCTGAAATATGGTAACAATAGAACTCTTTGGCACCAATGCCTGGTGATTACTTCAAATTGGCTTGATCACTTCCCAGCTAATCCTGATGTTATTATTTTCTGCATTCGGAATGCAGAGAAAACAGATGGTGTTCAGTGATTGTTACAAGGGTCACATGAATGCACGCTCTGGTGACATTTCCTATATCTGAGAGAGCTACAAAGGGCCCTGTTTAAGAGGTGTCTGTGTCAATGCCTGAATGTAAAAAATAAATAAAATAAAAATAGATAATTCTATTTTTCAACAACATTTTTTTTTTCAACATGGTTCATAATAAATCCCCTTGACAGTTGTAGCCTAGACTACCAGGCTGTATTGATTTACCATAAATCAAAATGCATGGCATTAGATCTAGTGGGTAGAATAGGCCACAGCCATTCTATTTACTATTATAATAAATGTCATTGCCTCCAAACTTTAAAAACATAACACATCATAAACTACATAGTAAATTAAGTAATGACAAGTCCCAAATAACAGATTAACATAGTTGTCATAGTTGACATAATTAACATAATTAACCACCAACTTTATTAGTTTAATTAACATAATTAACATTTCCACTTTAAACATTCCATGAACCGGCTTTCTCCCAAGGGGTCCCCAGTCTGATGTACTGAAACCATGCACCAAGCAGCACAGTCGGCCCAGCCCCCCATGTTGGCTAAGAGCCCCACTCTTGGCTGGAAACCTCTCACCTAACCTGTGAGAATTCTTTCCAAGCCATAGACCTGTGGCTATAGATCGTTGTACCACATCTGAAACAGAGAAGAAACAGCAGGATGTGCTACCAATGGCCACCTCCTACAACAGTATCACTCTCCATACTCCATCTTCCACCAAAGCATTCTCCCTTAATTAATGTGCTTTGTAAACACTTACTTTACCGTAATGCAATAACCTTACACATTACAATGTAATGCACAAACCACGATGTAACGGAAGTGTTACCCGTGCCACCTTTAGCCTCTGCCATCTGCACCCCCCTTGTCCAAAGCCCCTAACGCAAATATTCATAAAAAAACTCTCCCTGCCAATGTACACTACAAACTAAATCCCCTCTGTGAACACGCGCTTATACAGGACAACAGGCACTGCATTTCACATTAATGATAATACCACACAACCAACACTACATTTTGTATTTGTCTCTAATGGCAGATTATCCCACTTTGAGGCCAGAAAGGTGTCTAATGTACTCATCTATAGGGCTCAAGTCACAAACACCTCCTTATGCAGCAAAGGTATCCCTGCTTAGTTCAAGATCCCTGTTTTATAAAGTTTTATATAGTTTTTGGATGACACTTCTGCAAACTATCACTCAAAACATATCCTATAGTATTTGTCCAAAAACAGTCTTGGAAGAAATTGTTTCACAAAGCTGTTACTTCACTGTGATTGTCTGTCGATCGTTGACAAATAAGTTGGGAGAGAGCAAAGTATTTGTGGATCAGTATGAAATTACGAACATATATGCGAATGCTAATGTGAACAGTTGGGAAGGATGAGATTGAAGTAGGAGTGAATATGAATGTCAACAGTCAGGAAGAATGTGAATGCAAATGTGAATACATTTGCAAATGCTAATATGAACAGTATAAGTAAATGACCGTGAAGAAAAAAGGCGCTGACAAACAGTGCGAAGAGGAGATTGGGCAGAGCCTTATCTAAGATATCAGCACTGAAGTAGAAGAGGGAGCATATACCATGCTGAATATTAATGGGTAAGTTGTATCAGCACATTAGACCACTTCAAAAGGTCATATGGGGCAGCCATTGGCAAATGTTTATTTTTAGAATTGAATCCCTCTTTAACCACTGTTTTCCCCCTGCAATTTTAAAGGCAATATATAAAATGGAACAATGTGACTCATGTTCCAAACTCTGTGCCCAATTATTTTATCGTCTTCTGATCTACTCTGTGTTTTTTTTTTTGTGAGTAAAAGACTAAAATAAATTGAAATAGAAAAAAAATAATTTCTGTGCTAAAGAGAAAAAAGAAGCTTGGAGTGGTTATTATCCTGACGACACAAACCTTGAATCATTAATTTCACCCTGTTTGTTCTTTGTGAGGCCCAAACAGCTTAATAATAGCTCTCTGGCATCATGATGGGGATGATTTGATCCACTCTCTTCTTACATCTTTTAATGTTCTTAGCTGTGAGAAGCAATTGACAGCAATAAATGCTATTCGATATGGCCAGAGGAGGGTGAAGGAAACATGTTGCGCATACAGTATATGAAGTTTTCCTTCAGAAGCTGGTTTGAACAGAATACATGCCAAATGCAGCTTTCATCTGAAGAAAAAAGGTTCAGACCTATCAGCCCTTCAACACCATTTTATACTGACTTTTTCACATGAAAGTGGAGAGACTAATTTATATCACTCGGTGGCTCAACTTATTACTGCTAAAATGAAAATTGTGAGGCATCTTTTCACACGGCCTATAGTAAAAGTACAGTATGTTATCTTTAGTTTATTCAAACTCTTTTGGGTCTATTCACTGAAGTTCAAGTTTGGTGGTCAAGATGAGAGCTCTTCTTGACAACCAAACCCGGACAGATTCGACTTCCCCCTCATAACTCCCTCTTGATCTCGAAAAATGCTAATCATAAAGCATATTCTCAAAGCTGAGATGTGGGGAAGGTAGTTAAGATGGAGATGTGGTGAGTGGATGAGTGAGGTGTGTGGAGTAGGACTAATTTAGAGGTCGGGTTAGGCTTAGTCTCGAAAACCATCAAAAATAATAGGACTCGCCACTTTCAGAAGAGGCGAGTTGAGCGGAGTGGTTTTTGTGACTCAACTTGAATTCCCAAATCAACCTCCCTTCACTTATATTGAATACCAATGCATTTTATGGAGGTCAAGGCCAAGATGGCAGGTGGAGTGGGACTTTGGGGAGGGGAACTGAGTTGAGGTCAACTTGGGAGAATTCAATTTTGAGACTATGTGAAATTTAACCTCCTTGACCAACTGGACCACCTTAAGACTTATTTGAATTTTAGTGAATAGAGCCTTCAATTTGCAGTTTTTCATTTAATTTTAAAATATAAACTTCTACACAGTACTTCTAAAGTATATAACAATAGCAGCAGGGACTATACAAGGCTGGGAGCCCCTCATTGTCATATTAGAGTGACTCCATCATCTAAACATTGTTTATACTGTGTTGGATACTACTTTACAAAATGTTGTGTTTAATTTAACACAGTAACACGTTACTTACAGGGGTTGAGGTTGTCAATTAGACATACACATCTGCACCTGACTAGCAATTCTCCTATGCTCTATTCAATTTATAATTTGTTATCTATACTTTAATCAGTGGCTGATCTCTTTTTACCTACCCCTGTATAGTGCAGTATCAATACTTAGAGATAAAGTCCGTACAAATTTACAACCTGAAAATGTTGTTGCACCATGTGCATTATATATATATATATATATATATATATATATATATATATATATATATATATATATATATATATATATATAACTATAGACCAGTTAGTCTTACTTCAGTATTGGGGAAAATAATGGAAACCTTTTTAAAGAATGGGATTGTTGAACATCTAAAGTCGCTTGGATTTCAAGATCAGAGACAGCATGGGTTTACTTCAGGGAGATCATGCCAAACTAATCTTATTGATTTTTTTGATTGGGTAACTAAAATAATAGATCAGGGTGGTGCAGTAGACATTGCTTACCTAGATTTCAGTAAGGCTTTTGACACTTTCGCACATAGAAGGCTTATCAATAAACTGAAATCTTTGAGTTTGGATTTCAATATTGTTGAATGGATTAGACAATGGCTGAGTGACAGGCAGGGCCGGACTGGGAACAAAAAAACAGCCCTGGAAAAAAATTGTATACCAGCCCCATAGCATAACACAGGGCTCGACAAACCCCGGGCGCCAGGTCGACTAGGAAATTGTACCTGGCGCCCGGGTAGGATCAGCAGCACATGGCGCTCCACCGTCCTGAGGTTAGATTAAAAAAAAAAAATAGTATTATTCTTTTGGATCGGCATGTGTCACGTGACATCCCACTGATCAGCAGTAGCATGCAGACGGTCTGTGCCTGTGTGACAGGAATGGCCCAAGCTGCAGTAGAAATCCCCCTCCCGTGCAATAAGGTAAAACAGCAGGGAGGGGGAGTCACTTTTTTTTTTTTCTCTTTTATTTAAAAAAAAAATCACAACCTGATGGCTTATGTGTGTGTGTCTGGCTAAGTGTGGATGTGAGTGACTGACTGACTGTCTCTGGATGTGTGTGGATCTGACTGACTGTCTCTGGATGTGTGTGGATCTGACTGACTGACTCTGGATGTGTGTGGATCTGACTGACTGACTGTCTCTGGATGTGTGTGGAGACTGACTGACTGTCTCTGGATGTGTGTGGAGACTGACTGACTGTCTTTGCATGAATGTGACTGTCTTTGTATGAATGTGACTGACTGACTGTCTCTGTATGAATGTGAATGACTGTGTGTGTGTGTATGTATGGTTTCGTGAATGTGCCGTTGTCTGGCTCCTAGATTTTTTTTCTGGCTCCTAAAAGTAAATTAAATTTGTCAAGCCCTGGCATAACATTTTTAAACCAGCCCCATAGCATAATATAATTTTTTTGTTCATAAAAGGGGAAACCATGCATGTTTTAAAAACACATCTGAACAGAGTATTATTTATAGATAAGACTGATATATAAGCCTGTCTAGGGCAATATATATCTCCAGTATGTACACGGAGTTATATGAATTGCCCTGTGCAGAGGTATATATCGGAGCAGTGTGTGAGACATATCCTTGTGTACATATTTCTGTAGCGTCTCTCGCTCTCTCTCGTAGCCTCTCTCTCTCTTGTAGCCTCTCTCTCTCTCGTGGCGTCTCTCTCTCTCGTGGCGTCTCTCTCTCTCTCGTAGCCTCTCTCTCTCTCGTAGCCTCTCTCTCTCTCGTGGCGTCTCTCTCTCTCGTAGCGTCTCTCTCTCGTAGCGTCTCTCTCTCTCTCGTAGCGTCTCTCTCTCTCTCGTAGCGTCTCTCTCTCTCTCTCATAGCATCTCTCTCGTAGCGTCTCTCTCTCGTAGCGTCTCTCTCACCTCTCCCCTTCCCCTGTAGTGTCTCTCGCTCTCCCCTTCCCCCTGTAGTGTCTCTCGCTCTCCCCTTCAGTGTCACTCTTACCCCCTTTCCCCCTGTGGTGTCACCCTTACCCCCATTCCCACAGTGGTGTCACTCTTACCCCCCCTTCCCACAGTGGTGTCACTCTTACCCCCCCCTTCCCACAGTGGTGTCACACTTACCCCCCCCCTTCCCACAGTGGTGTCACACTCCCCCCCTTTCCCCTGTAGAGTCACACACCCCCCCCCTTCCCCTTGTAGTGTCACTCTTTCCCCCTCCCCCTTGTAGTGTCACTCTTTCCCCCTCCCCCCCTGTAGTGTCACTCTTTCCCCCTCCCCCCTTGTAGTGTCACTCTTTCCCCCTCCCCCCCGTAGTGTCACTCTTCCCCGTAGTGTCTCTTCCCCTTTCCCCCTTCCCCGTGCTCTCACTCACCCTGCTGTCTCTTCCTTTTCACCGCACCGCGCAGGAACTGCTGCTGCAACATCCGGCGGCAGCAGGCGAATTTCTTAAAGAGGCGGCAGCCTCCGAACTTCTTAAAGTGTCCTGCCGCCACTTTAAGCAGTTCGGCGGCCGTCGCCACTTTAAGCAGTTCGGCGGCCGTCGCCACTTTAAGAAATTCGCCTGCTGCCACCGGATGTTGCAGCAGCCGAACTTCTCATAGTGGTGGCTGCCGCCGCTTGGCTCTAAGTGGCCAAGGCGGCCCGGAGCAGGCGGCCCACCGGGATTTTTCCCGGTATCCCGGTGGGCCAGTCCGGCCCTGGTGACAGGTAACAGAGGGTTGTAGTCAATGGGGTATATTCGATGCAAGGTCTTGTTACTAGTGGGGCACCTCAGGGATCTGTACTTGGACCCATTCTCTTTTATTAGCGATATTGCAGAAGGTCTTGTTGGCAAAGTATGTCTTTTTGCTGATGATACAAAGATTTGCAGCAGGAATGATGTTCATAAAGGGATGAGCCAAATGGCAAATGATTTAGTAAAACTAGAAAATGGTCAGAGCAGTGGCAACTGGCATTTAATGTGAACAAGTGCAAGATTATGCACCTTGGGCATAAAGCCCCCAAATCAGAATATAAAATATTTGGTACAGTCCTAACCTCAATAGGACTTAAAGGTAGGTTGGCAATTTAGTAGAGCAGCAGGAAATGCTAGCAGAATGCTTGGTTGCATAGGGAGAGGTATTAGCAGTAGGAAGAGGGAAGGGCTCATGCCATTGTACAGAGCACTGGTGAGACCTCACTTGGAGTATTGTACGCAGTACTGGAGACCGTATCTCCAGAAGGATATTGATACTTTGGAGAGAGTTCAGAAAAGGGCTACTAAACTGGTTCATGGGTTGAAGGATAAAACTTACCAGGAAAGGTTAAAGCATCTTAACATGTATAGTTTGGAGGAAAGACGTAACAGGGGGGATATGATAGAAACATTTAAATACATAAAAGGGAATCAACACAGTAAAGGAAGAGAGTATATTTAAAAGAAGAAAAACTACCACAACTAGAGGACATAGTCTTAAATTAGAGGGGCAACATAGTACATGCATAGAGTCAAAGAAAGATATGTTTCTAAAAAACGTCTTTGGTTTCACTAGTTTATGACAAATGGTTAATTACACGCCAAGGGCTTCTGTATGAGAAACATTTAAAACTCTGCTAAAGACACAGGAAGTGAATTTCCGCTACGTAAAATTTTTGACGCTACATAAATAAACAGTGATGTAGTGTGATCAGAGTGGTGTCAGAGTGGTGTCTTGAGGGATACTTAATGCTTGAAGGTAATTTGGAAAAGTTTTCTTTACACACAAATGAAAGGTTAACATCTGTAATAGATTACTGCATGCAGATGTCTGTCATGGAAAAATAACTTCCCATACTTACACTGTGTACTTATCTATTCCAACAACATCTTAGGGCAGGACATGTTTTTGACTTTTTATTATTTATTAACACCTACACAAATATTTAGTTTCTTTAACCAATACTATGGGGGTTACATTTAAAGGGTATTTTCATCAGGAAGTAATGCCATTTCACCCAAATCTGCCCCTCTGTATACAATGATTTCATAGAACCATATGTTGGCAGATAAAAACCATTTGGCCCATCTAGTCTGTCCAATTTTAGAGATACTTTTTTTTTGTCCATGGATTTATCTTATTTCGGGGATAGTTTTGTGCATGCATGCTTAAACTCCTTCACTGTGTTTACCTCTACCACTTCCGCTGGAAGGCTATTCCATGCATCTATTACCCTCCCAGTAAGGTAAGATTTCCTGATATTACTTTTACACCTTTGTTTCTCTAATTTAAGATGATGTCCTCTTGTTGTAGTAGTTTTTCTTCTTTTAAATTTACTCTCCTTCTTTTACTGTGTCATCAATTATCACCATAAAAAACTCACAGTAAAATGTGATCTAATCATTAAAAATTTCATTACACAATCTGTATAAAGAAAGTCGCACAAATTATACCTAGTTTTAGATCCCTTCATTCCACTACTATTCTCCACCAATCCTATTTTAGATCCTCTCCACTGAACAAACGGTTGCAAACTGGGGGTGAAAGACAGCTTTACATATACATTACAGGTTCAACAGCAAATATCTGAGTGATTGGGATTAGAAGTAAAGACAGCACCATTAACAAATAGGAAAGACATGGGCAAGAAGAATAATTGGGATGAAATGGGGAAAGCCACTACCTTTTTAAGTTTAAAGACTGAATTATTGGGGAGCGGACTCTTCATCGCGGCTGCTTCCGCGCTGCCTCTTCACCGCCGACTCTACACAGCAAGACAGATCGTCGCTGGAGATTTCATTGCGGGACATTTCATCGCTAAAGGTAAGTATTTTAGCTATTTTAGTTTGGTTAGAATTAGGGTTTAGGGGGTCAGAATTAGGGTTTAGGGGGTTAATTTTAGTATTAGGGCTTGGGGGTTAGTATTAGGGTTAGTATTAGGGTTTAGGGGGTTAATTTTTGTATTGGGGTTAATTTTAGTGTTAGTATTGGGGTTTAGTGTTTAGTGTTAGTATTGGGGTTTGGGAATCATTTATTAGGTGGGGTTATTTTCTTTTTACTTGTACATTTGTACGAGCTGTCAGTTCAGCGCTGAACTGTCAGCTCTTACTGTCAAGATTGAGGTTTTCGGAGCATAGAGCAGGGGATGCTATCTCTTGCTGGTAACCCTTACCAGGTGGTCCACAAGTATATATAGGCAGAGCACCCTGGTAAGGATAGGAGCACGAGAGTGCCACAAAAGGATAATCCAAAAAAGCGAAGTCAGGAAACAGTCCAATAGATCAGGGCAGGCAGCGGTCAAAGAGAAGTAATCCAAGCAGGGGTCAGGGTTCAGGCAAACAGGGTAATCCAGAAGGTAAGCCAAAGGTCAGGTAACGGGAAATCCAATAGATATACTGTAGCACAGCAACAAAGGGAAAACTGGAGACTGAAGTTCAAGGACAAACAGGAACCAAAGCTCTGGAACACTGGAGCATTGAAGAAACAGTTTGAGGGGTTTTTATAGTGCTGTGGGTCTCCACTCCTCCCCTCAGTGGGACAAGCTCCTTACTTGATTGGATGTTAGAGGGGTGTGCTTTTCTAGCACATACCCCTCTATCTCTGTGCTTGGAGTTAATAGGAGATTTGGCAGAGTTTACCTCCCTCCTACAGCTGGAAATAGGTTCCTCTTGATTGGGGTGAAGTCTGGAGGATGCATCCTGGGCTTGTAGAAACTCTAGGCCCTAGTTTCGGCCTACCGCACTACCGCGATCGCGATCGCGGATAGAAGATTGTACTACAGGCCCCGGCTTCGGCCTACTCCGCGATCACGGATTACTTAAGGGACATGCTGGATGCCTGGAACTACTGGAACTGCAGGTAAGGGCCAGAGGGGCATGACAGTTCCCCCTTCCAATACGCGACCTCCGGGTGCGTCTAGGTGCAGGCCGTTCAGAATGTGTACGGTGAAATGCACGAAGACAAGCGGGAGCATGAATGGTGGCAGCTCGTTCCCAGGATCTCTCTTCAGGACCATATCCCTCCCAGTGTACTAGGTACTCAAGTCGTCCCCTTCTAATACGAGAATCCAAGATCTCTTGTACTTCGAATTCTTCTTCGTTGTCCACGATTATGGGGAGTGGAGGAGTAGGTGTCTTCCTTTGGGAAGTATCTGGTATCCATTTCTTGAGAAGTGAAACATGGAATGTAGGGTTGATACGCCAAGTGGTAGGCAATTGAAGAGTAACCGCTACAGGACTAATAATCTTTGTGATGGGGAAAGGACCTAAAAATTTTGGTCCTAATTTTGTGGTAGGACAAGACATTTTAACATGAGCGGATGAAAGCCAAACCTTGTCTCCAATGTTATATTGAGGTGGAGATGTACGTTTGCGATCTGCTTGTTCTTTGTAGGCTTGTTGGGCTTTCTTTAGAGTCTCTTGTAGGAGGGTGAATCCTTGGTTAAGAAGTTGGATTTTATCGGTGACTTGTGGAACTGTGGTTGTAGCAGGTAGTTGAGGAATCGAGGAAGGATGATAACCATAGTTCGCCTTGAAGGGTGACAAACCTATAGAACTGTGTAGGCTGTTGTTGTACGCAAATTCTGCTGTTGGAAGTAAGGGAAGCCAGTCATCCTGTAGGTGAGTAACATAGCAACGAAGATACTGTTCTAGAGTTTGGTTGGTTCTTTCTGTTTGGCCATCAGTTTGAGGATGGTAAGCAGATGATAAGAGTCTTTGGATGCCCAAACCACGACAGAAAGCAGACCAGAAATGTGAGGTAAATTGTACTCCACGGTCAGAGAGAATGGATTGTGGTATGCCATGGAGGCGGAAAATTTCTTTAATAAATAAGTCAGCAGTTTCGGCTGCGGTAGGGAGTTTGGTTGTAGGAATGAAGTGAGCCATCTTGGTTAGACGGTCCACGACTACCATTATGGTAGTATGTTGTTGAGATGGTGGGAGTTCAACAATAAAATCAACAGTCACGTCAGTCCAGGGATTTGTGGGGACAGGTAAAGGTTGTAGTAAGCCAGCAGGTCTGGTATTAACCCCTTTTGATCGTCCACAGATGTCGCATGAATGTATGTATTGTTCAATGTCCTTTCTTTGTTTAGGCCACCAAAATGAACGATGTGCAAGGTCTAAGGTTTTCTTGACTCCTCCATGGCCTGCCAGCGGATGATCATGTATTGTCTCTAATGCTTTGATTCGCACAGCAGGAGGGACAAAAATCAGAGTATCCTTGTAGAGGAGACCATATTTCTTGGTCAAAAAAGGATATTTGGATAGGTAAGAGTCATCTTTACATTCTTGTTTAAGAGTCTTTATTAGAGAGGAAGGAGTGATAAGAAAATGACCAGGTTGTAGAATGGTGTCTGGCTCTTGTTCTGTAGATGATCCATGTAAACGGGATAGGGCATCGGCCTTTCCATTTCGTGAACCGGGTCTGAAGTAATGTGCAATAGGAATCGAGAGAAAAACAGAGCCCATCTTGCCTGTCGTGGACAGAGCTTGCTAGCTCTTTGTAAATACTCCAGGTTGCGATGGTCCGTGAATACAGTGACTGGGTGATTTGCCCCTTCAAGAAGGTGACGCCATTCTTCTAGTGCCATTTTTATGGCCAATAGTTCTCTATCACCCACACTGTAATTGATCTCTGCTGGAGAAAGACGTTTTGAAAAGAAGCACACAGGATGAAGTGTACCATCATCTCCTTTTCGTTGAGACAAGATGGCCCCTACGGCTGTCTCTGAAGCATCCACCTCAACAAAGTATGGTTTCAAAGGATCTGGGAGAAGAAGAATAGGGGCTGTGGTGAATCTCTGCTTTAATGCATCAAAAGCTTGTTGTGCTTCAGGAGTCCAACGAAAAGGTATATTCTTCTTTGTGAGTTGAGTGATTGGGGCGATGATTTTTGAGAATCCATTGATGAACTTTCTGTAGAAATTGGAGAAGCCTATGAAACTCTGTGTGGTTTTAAAGGAAGAGGGGATGGGCCACTCCAATATGGCAGATACCTTCTTGGGATCCAGTCTGATGTTTCCAGGGGTTAAGACATAACCAAGGAACTCTACAGACGTAGTCTCAAAAATACATTTTTTCTAATTTGGCATATAGTCCGTGATCTTGGAGACGAGATAGAACGCGGGTCATGTGCTGACGATGTGTAGTCAGAGAAGGTGAATAAATCAAAATGTCATCTAGGTATACAATGACAAACGAATCCAACATATCCCTGAAAACGTCATTAAGGAAGTGTTGGAAGGTAGCAGGGGCATTGCAGAGCCCGAATGGCATGACTAGATACTCATAATGACCATATCGGGATCGGAAAGCTGTTCTCCACTCATGCCCCTCCTTAATCCGCACCAGATTGTAAGCACCCCGTAAATCCAGCTTGGTGTATATTTGAGCTTCTCTGAGGCGATCCATCAATTCGGGAATTAAAGGTAAAGGGTATTTATTTTTGATCGTGACTTTGTTAATCTCTCTGTAATCCACACATGGGCGGAGACCACCGTCCTTTTTTCCAACAAAAAATATTCCAGCTCCAGCAGGTGAAGTAGAAGGTCTGATGAAGCCTTTCTTTAAATTGTCTTTAATGTAGGTTTTTAAAGTCTTTAATTCGGGTTCTGAGAGGGGATATATACGGCCAAATGGTATTGTACCCCAGGAAGTAGGTCTATTGGGCAATCATATGGACGATGGGGTGGTAGTTTATTGGCCTCTTGTTCACTGAATACTTTACTGAAAGCACGATATTGTGTTGGTATTTCAGTGTTCTCAGCAGATGGGATGTGAAGAAAAGAAGCTAAAGTCTGTGGAAAACATTGAGTTTTGCAAAAGGTAGAGGAAAAAGTGGTTAGTCCTGTAGACCAGTCAATAATGGGGTTGTGACGTTTAAGCCAAGGAAGTCCCAGAATCAAAGGAAACAAGGGAGAATGCACCAGACTAAAACTAAGTGATTCTTTATGTTTCTCTCCAATGTATACGGTGATGGGTACAGTCTCTGTGGTGACAGGTCCTGAATTGATGTCTCTGCCATCGACAAGTAGGATGGTAATGGGTTGTTTCTTTGGTCGTGTGGGTATACCCAATGTCTGGGCGGTTTTGATATCCATAAAGCAATCACTGGCACCGGAATCAATGATGGCATCTTGTGGTACCTTGTCATGTGTCCATTGTAGAGAGACAAGAAGAGATAGATGAGAAGTCATGCCACCCAGGAGCAAAGAGTACTGTACCGAATGGGGATTACTTTTTGCAGCCAACCGAGGAAAAAGACGAAATTGATGGTCGGAATTACCGCAATACAGACACAGATTCATCCTTCTTCTTCTGGACTTCTCTGTTTCAGTAAGCGGACCACGGGTTACCCAATTGCATGGGTTCCTCAGTGTTGGTAGCAGGCGTGGGTGTGTAATGGATAGGAAGGTGTGGTGTAGAGACTGAACGAAAAGGAAGGTTGGTTGAGGTAGTACGTTCCATCCGTCTCTCCCGGAGTCTCCGATCAACTTGTGTTACTAGAAGAAACAGATCATCCAGTGAGTCAGGAATTCCAATCCGAGCCAACTCATCCTTGAGTGATTCAGAGAGACCTAAACGAAATTGGTCACGCAAAGCTGGTTCGTTCCATTCTGTCTCCATCGCAACCCTCCGAAAGTCTGACACATAATCTTCAACAGGGCGAAGACCTTGCCTGAGAGATCTCATGGTAGTTTCAGCGGTAGATCTCTTATGAGGGTCATCGTATAGTATACCCATAGCATGACAAAATGGCTCCCAGGAATTAAGCACAGGACTGTCTTCATACAACAGATGGTGTGCCCAGGACATAGGTGCTCCTGTGAGTAGAGAAATAGCTGTACGCACTTTCACAAAGTCCGTAGCATAGGTTCTTGGTTTTAATACAAACAACAATTCGCAGGAAGTGATGAACGATTGGAACTGACTGCGGTCACCGGTAAAACAAGCAGGTAGTTTAACATGTGGTTCAGGGGCAGCAGCACCATCAAGAACAAGTCCTGGTTGGACCTATCTCTGTGCTTGGAGTTAATAGGAGATTTGGCAGAGTTTACCTCCCTCCTACAGCTGGAAATAGGTTCCTCTTGATTGGGGTGAAGTCTGGAGGATGCATCCTGGGCTTGTAGAAACTCTAAGCCCTGGTTTCGGCCTACCACGCTACCGCGATCGCGGATAGAAGATTGTACTACAGGCCCCGGCTTCGGCCTACTCCGCGATCGCGGATTACTTAAGGGACTTGCTGGATGCCTGGAACTACTGGAACTGCAGGTAAGGGCCAGAGGGGCATGACACTTACATAGCCGGCCGCGTTATTCTTCATTGCTGACAGTTCAGCGTTCTAACTGCCGTGCTGAACTGTCAGCGATGAATATGCGGCGCGGAAGTGTCCTAGACCCTGAATTATTAACGTCTTCACATATTTGGATCCACCACCATATCCATTTGGAAAATTCTGCTACTTGCTATACAAAATATTAGAGAGGCACACCAAAAAAACCCAAATATATTATACTAAATGGTGCATCACCCCAAGGGGAATCCTACAAAGAACCCACAAGTCAAACAGTATAAAAATATATAGGAATAAATGTGTTACAAATCTGTTATTAAATGTGGTCAACCTAATGTTTTAGCATCAGCCCCCTTGTCGCAGCGTTTCTCTGTTGCTCTGATTGAATTGTCTGTTTTGTTTCATAATGTTTTGACTTTTTTTTTTTTTGCTGTGATTCACGTTTGTGTCTGTAAGTTATGAAATACTCTTTTTGTACTGTAATTGTACTTGTATTGTAATAATAAATGTGTGATGCTTTAAACATGGATTCCTTGTTGTGTGCTCCTCCAATATATTTTCATACTTCTAAAAATGAGATGTGAAATGCAATAAGAATTTTTGGCATTCTCTCCATTTTGGTTCCAATAAATGGATTTTTGCAGTAGTTTTATCAGTTAGCAGTTTTTTGATGAAATCGCAGGATCTCTACACCATTAACCTTTATGATTAAATAAACCGGAATCTATCACTAGAGCTTTTATTTGCATAGATATTGATGTATGGAATAGCCTGCCAGCAGAAGTGGTAGAGGTAACCACAGTCAAGGATTTTAAGCATGCGTGGGATAGACACAAGGCTATCCTAGCTATAAGACCGGGAATGGGGGACTAATAAAAGTACTCAAAAAAAAAATAAATTGGGCAGACACATTCTATGTTTCTATGTTTCTATGATTGGAATGTGGGATCAAGAAGTTCAGAGAAGGTTGGGCAAGATTCGTTATTAAATGATTACTTCATGCGGAAGATACAACTAGAAAGGTCTACACCTGCTTGTAAATAGCAAGGTAGAGATTCAGTCAAACATTGGAGTAACGGCTGTGAATTTGTGTTTTTTTAAAACAAACAAATAAAGCGTTAACATGATGTAAGAAGTAAACAGAAATTCTACATGTTATGAAAATTGTAACACAAATAAAAAAAGGAAATAAAGAGACTTGTAGTTGCATAGAAAGGTTTGTCAGTAGATAAAAAGGAAGAAATTATAATGTAACGTCTATAAATCAGATGGCATAGCACATAGCAGCACCATCCTATCTATAATGTAAAGCAGCCAACAAAGCCTGCAAGACGGCTATTATTTGGCTACATTCAATAACAAAAAAAGACAGCCAAAAGGAAGAAGACAAACCCACACACATGCCTCATATGCATAAATGACAAACAACAACAGCAGACACAATGTTGATCCCTTGGAAATTGAAATGGGTAAGTTAGTTAGTGCATTTTTCCAAATATTTTTCCACACACAAATTTGTGGGTAACACAGGTATATACCTATAGACGAATTCAGTGGGGAGCCATCGGAGTACGCCCAGTTCTTCGCTGTATGCTGTACTACGTGAGACTGACTTTCTCTTACATGCTATTCTGTACTGTTCTTAAGTAAGCTTTTAATTACAAGGGCCAATAAATCCCTTTTTCACAAAATATTACACTATATTCTTCTGTATCGTTTTCCCTCTCTGTTTCGTCTTTTCCATGTGGACTGTGAGCCTTAAATTAAAGGTGCAATACAGAGGACACACACCAGACTTTTGATCAAATATCTTAATTCTTATAGCCGGGCATAACATTTGGGTCTGAATAGTTTGCATGCCTTTCTAATGGGGGAGGATATACCAAGTCTTCAAATCATACAGACAAACACACACATTTTGTCCTTTGTTTTTTATTTTCATGTTACATCATCCTTGAGTACCAGATCAACATACTTGATCAAAAGTGATATCTTTTTTAATTACATTTTTGCGCTATACCTTATTAATATTTTATACAACTTTGATACTGGTGGATATTTTTCACACTGACAGTGTCTCACATCATCGTACCTGTTAATAACACTGTATCTGCCCCTCCTAGTAGATGGAACAAATTAAACAATCATAAAGAAAGACGCATATACTATATTATGTAAATACAAGTCAAAATAGCAGCTCCCACCTAGTTATAATGATAACTTCTGCTGTGATAGGTTCAGTCTCTACTAGGTCTTAGATATTTAGTAGGATGTTTTCATTTGTTGTAGCATTTTTACTTTAGATACTTTCTTGAACCTCAGCTAGGTTTTACATATGTATCTTTACAATATCCATGTGGGGAAAATAACTATTTGCTACATGATATATGTGTAGTTGTGTAAGACAAGATGAGGTAACCATGGACTTATGAAACCTCTGTTGCGAAATGAGTCTCCTGTTATGTGTATAGATAATAAGTGCTCAGTGACTAGGTGCGGTGGAGTAGCTTATCCTGTGTTGGAGTTTGCATACCACGAAGATTCCTGTGTAAGAATCTTGTACCAGGTGGAATGCATTTTAAATGCAGTTTCGTTGTTTTCTGGTCACTACTGAATGTAAACAGATTAATATTTTTTTTTGTAGTATTAACCCCTTAGTGACAAGACATTTTCACCTTGACTTTCCCTTGGTGACAATGGCTGTTTTGACATTTCTAGGGTGTTTGTGTTTAGCTGTAATTTTTTTCTTTCTCACATACAGTACCCACACAAATTATATGTTGTTTTTATCGTCATAAGAAGGGCTTTCATTAGTTACCATTATGTTCATCATATCTTATAATTTACTACAAAAAAAATCATAAAATATGATGAAAAATTTAAAAAAACCCACTTTTTCTATCTTTGACCTAAAATATAATTTATACAAATAAAATCATTAAAAAAGACCCCGTCTAAATAGTTTCTAAACGTTGTCCCGAGTTCAAAAATATGCATGTTTCCATATTTTTTGGTATTTTTTTGCGAGTTATGGGGCAAAAAACAAAAATAGTGTTTTTTGTTTTTTTCCTATATTGACCTTTTGACCCCAAACCGAACCCAAAATTTAACCCTAACACTAAATTTAACCCCAACTCTAATCCATATTATATCCCTTAATATTTTTTAATTTTAATTTAATTTTAACCCTATCCCTTATGCTAAAAATATATTTAATTTTAACCCTATAGGCTAATATAGCTATATAACCTGTTTTTAATTAATTAAATGTGTATTTAAATATTTTCCATTGCAATGCTACTTAACTACCACTAGGGGCAGTCAAGTAGCATATTTAGAGCGACGGAAGTGAAGATACTTTCACTTCCGAAGCTCAGACCGGCAGAGGGCTTAGCCATATTGACGGAGCAGCACGTCCTTTGTCGCAAAGGTGTTAAACTATATTTTTCAACATGACCCTCTCTCTTTCAGATTTGCTAATCCACAGTGATTATCTTGTACCTTAGTTTATACTTTGGAAAATGAATACATCATTCCTGCTTTCCCAGTTTGGGTGCAGTGGGCCAATGTGCTATTTGTAGAATCTGTTCAACCAGGGTCACTAAACATTATTTTTCACTTGTGCTTTTAATATAGAAGCACAAGTGAAATTTTACTTGTCCCTAGTGTGAGGATAAACTGGCGATGTAACCCTGATCCAGGCTGTATCCAGGCTTTTCTGTATCCTTCTTGCTTTGCTTTCTTGTTTATTATTTATGCTGTCCTTGCCTTGTAGTCCTGTCCTTGCCTTGTAGTCCTGTCATGCCCTGTAGTCCTGTCCTTGCCTTGTAGTCCTGTCCTTGCCCTGTAGTCCTGTCCTGCCCTGTAGTCCTGTCCTGCCTTGTAGTCCTGTCCTGCCCTGTAGTCCTGTCCTTGCCTTGTAGTCCTGTCCTTGCCTTGTAGTCCTGTCCTTGCCTTGTAGTCCTGTCATGCCCTGTAGTCCTGTCCTTGCCTTGTAGTCCTGTCCTTGCCCTGTAGTCCTGTCCTGCCCTGTAGTCCTGTCCTGCCTTGTAGTCCTGTCCTGCCCTGTAGTCCTGTCCTTGCCTTGTAGTCCTGTCCTTGCCTTGTAGTCCTGTCCTTGCCTTGTAGTCCTGTCCTTGCCCTGTAGACCTGTCCTGCCCTGTAGTCCTGTCCTGCCCTGTAGTCCTGTCCTACCCTGTATTCCTCTCTGCCTGTCCTTATGTTCCATTCCAGGTTTTCTGATTAACTCTGCCTTGTCAGTTTATTATTTAAACCACACCTATTTCTGTTCAGTCCTTTGCAGCAGTCTACAGGTATTGTCTCTGTGTTTAAGTTCAATGCCATTTATATGTCTTAGATTGTATTTATGCTTTGCTAATATTATGTATAAGTTAGGGACTTGCCTAATGTGGATTACCTTGACGTGGTTGGCAAGCTAACATCTAAATTGGCCAATTTGTTGTACCAAACCCCCACCTTTGCCACCCTTAGTGTTAGGCTAGTTCCTGTATTTATGTTTATTCCTTTGCTTTTGCCTTTTGTGTTCCTTAACCCCATGCTTTGTATTGCTTACCCTCAGTTTGGTTTCTGCTTTATATTGCTTATGTTATCATTCTGTCCTGTAGCCATGCACACCACAGGGCCTGATTGTGGCGGCAAAGACTTGGGGTCCTAAACATCCAAGCGATTGCAGTTACCCAGCACCAGGTCCTGATCTCGGGCACTCAGGGTCCCTTTACCATCCTGGACCCCGTGCGTTACAGGCGTGTACTTTTGAAAGTACACGCCAGTTTATCCTCTGACTGACAGATGCCATGCTTTCATAGGAAGCAGGCAGCCATCTGGTCAGCGACTGGCTCTTTCTGCTAGCACAGAGAGAGACCCTCGTTTTTGCGTGGGATCAGCAGGGGGGAACCTTAACTAGGTCCCCCTGCTAATACCATGCAAAAACAAGTGGGGTGAGTAACCAGGGACTGCTGTGTCTCGCATGTGAGACACAGGAGATAGTAAACCCATGTTTTGTTTAATGTTCCTACCGGTTGCTTGTTCAATTATTGAGCCATTCATCTTTCTGAAACAGATAAAATGAGTACCATTAGATTAGGTAAAAGTAACCTCAGGATGTACTTAAAAACCAGAGGAAATCTTCCCTGGTTAGGTTTTATATGTGTTTGCTGGGTTTCAGCTCTGTATTTAGGTTGCATTACTGTGCACACACCACTATCTATCCATCCTGGTTTTACTTTTGTGTAATCAGCTTTGGTGATAGGAGTTTAATTGCAGCACTTTTATGATCACATTGGGGTCTATTTACTAAAAGGTTAGTGGTTCATCTTGCATAATCCACTGTTAAAAAAGTGAGAGTTTTGAATGATTTAACTCTATATTTCCTATCCAAGTATAGCTCTTCAAGTAGGAGAATATCACCAATTATGTCTTGCACGATGATCAGGTGAATCAGTGAGATGAAGTGTTCATTTCATGTCAACTCACCTGCAAGTTATCATACTTACTAAGTAGACCCCATTGTTGATGTGATAAATCCTGGGAGCTTTAAGCACCTTCCCATTTCCCAAGGGGATTATAATTAGTGCAATTATATACTACACTTTGTGAGATAGTGATTTCTCATATACATAAATGAATCATGTATTTCTAGAAATGGGTAATAAAACCTGTTTATAAATATCATGTCTCCAAAACAATTTATTTAAAGCTCCCACTTTAAATTGAACAACAAGTAAATCTAAAGTAAGTATACACTAAACGAATGTTTGAGATCTCACGTACTATGTGATATGATTCTATAGTAAGAATGCACTAAACGAATGTTTGAGATCTCACGTGCTATGTGATATGATTCTACAGTAAGAATGCACTAAACGAATGTTTCAGATCTCACATGCTATGCGATATGATTCTACAGTAAGAATGCACTTAACGAATGTTTCAGATCTCACATGCTATGTGATATGATTCTACAGTAAGAATGCACTAAACAAATGTTTGGGATCTCACATGCTATGCGATATGATTCTATAGTAAGAATGCACTAAACGAATGTTTGGGATCTCACATGCTATGCGATATGATTCTACAGTAAGAATGCACTAAACGAATGTTTGAGATCTCACATGCTATGCGATATGATTCTACAGTAAGAATGCACTAAACGAATGTTTCAGATCTCACATGCTATGTGATATGATTCTACAGTAAGAATGCACTAAACAAATGTTTGGGATCTCACATGCTATGCGATATGATTCTACAGTAAGAATGCACTAAACAAATGTTTCAGATCTCACATGCTATGTGATATGATTCTACAGTAAGAATGCACTAAACTAATGTTTCAGATCTCACATGCTATGCGATATGATTCTATAGTAAGAATGCACTAAACGAATGTTTCAGATCTCACGTGCTATGTGATATGATTCTACAGTAAGAATGCACTAAACGAATGTTTGAGATCTCACATGCTATGCGATATGATTCTACAGTAAGAATGCACTAAACGAATGTTTGAGATCTCACATGGTATTTAATATGATACTACAGTAAGAATGAACTAAACTAATGTTTGAGATCTCACATGCTATGCGATATGATTCTACAGTAAGAATGCACTAAAGGAATGTTTCAGATCTCACATGCTATGCGATATGATTCTATAGTAAGAATGCACTAAACTAATGTTTCAGATCTCACGTGCTATGTGATATGATTCTACAGTAAGAATGCACTAAACGAATGTTTGAGATCTCACATGCTATGCGATATGATTCTACAGTAAGAATGCACTAAACGAATGTTTGAGATCTCACATGCTATGCGATATGATTCAATAGTAAGAATGCACTAAACGAATGTTTGAGATCTCACATGCTAGGCGATATGATTCTACAGTAAGAATGCACTAAACGAATGTTTGAGATCTCACATGCTATGTCAAATGATTCTATAGTAAGAATGCACTAAACGAATGTTTGAGATCTCACATGCTATGCGATCTGATTCTACAATAAGAATGCACTAAAAGAATGGTTGAGATCTCACGTGCTATGTAATATGATTCTATAGTAAGAATGCACTTAACGAATGTTTCAGATCTCACATGCTATGCGATATGATTCTACAGTAAGAATGCACTAAACGAATGTTTCAGATCTCACATGCTATGTGATATGATTCTACAGTAAGAATGCACTAAAAGAACGTTTCAGATCTCACGTGCTATGTGATATGATTCTACAGTAAGAATGCACTAAACGAATGTTTCAGATCTCACGTGCTATGTGATATGATTCTACAGTAAGAATGCACTAAACGAATGTTTGAGATCTCACATGCTATGCGATATGATTCTACAGTAAGAATGCACTAAACGAATGTTTGAGATCTCACATGCTATTTAATATGATACTACAGTAAGAATGAACTAAACTAATGTTTGAGATCTCACATGCTATGCGATATGATTCTACAGTAAGAATGCACTAAAGGAATGTTTCAGATCTCACATGCTATGCGATATGATTCTATAGTAAGAATGCACTAAACTAATGTTTCAGATCTCACGTGCTATGTGATATGATTCTACAGTAAGAATGCACTAAACGAATGTTTGAGATCTCACATGCTATGCGAAATGATTCAATAGTAAGAATGCACTAAACTAATGTTTCAGATCTCACGTGCTATGTGATATGATTCTACAGTAAGAATGCACTAAACGAATGTTTGAGATCTCACATGCTATGCAATATGATTCAATAGTAAGAATGCACTAAACGAATGTTTGAGATCTCACATGCTAGGCGATATGATTCTACAGTAAGAATGCACTAAACGAATGTTTGAGATCTCACATGCTATGTCAAATGATTCTATAGTAAGAATGCACTAAACGAATGTTTGAGATCTCACATGCTATGCGATCTGATTCTACAATAAGAATGCACTAAAAGAATGGTTGAGATCTCACGTGCTATGTAATATGATTCTATAGTAAGAATGCACTTAACGAATGTTTCAGATCTCATATGCTATGCGATATGATTCTACAGTAAGAATGCACTAAAAGAATGTTTCTGATCTCACATGCTATGTGATATGATTCTACAGTAAGAATGCACTAAAAGAATGTTTCAGATCTCACGTGCTATGCGATATGATTCTATAGTAAGAATGCACTAAACAAAGTTTGAGATCTCACATGCTATGTAATATGATTTTACAGTAAGAATGCACTAAATGAATGTTTCAGATCTCACATGCTATGCGTTATGATTCTTCAGTAAGAATGCACTAAACTAATGTTTCAGATCTCACGTGCTATGCGATATGATTCTATAGTAAGAATGCACTAAATGAATGTTTGAGATCTCACGTGCTATGTGATATGGTTCTACAGTAAGAATGCACTAAACGAATGTTTGAGATCTCACGTGCTATGTGATATGATTCTACAGGAAGAATGCACTAAACGAATGTTTTAGATCTCACGTGCTATGTGATATGATTCTACAGTAAGAATGCACTAAACGAATGTTTGAGATCTCATATGCTATGTGATATGATTCTACAGTAAGAATGCACTAAACGAATGTTTGAGATCTCACGTGCTATGTGATATGATTCTACAGTAAGAATGAACTAAACGAATGTTTGAGATCTCATATGCTATGCGATATGATTCTATAGTAAGAATGCACTAAACGAATGTTTGAGATCTCATATGCTATGTGATATGATTCTACAGTAAGAATGCACTAAACGAATGTTTGAGATCTCACATGCTATGTGATATGATTCTACAGTAAGAATGAACTAAACGAACGTTTCAGATCTCACGTGCTATGTGATATGATTCTATAGTAAGAATGCACTAAACGAATGTTTGAGATCTCACATGCTATGCGATCTGATTCTACAGTAAGAATGCACTAAACAAATGTTTGAGATCTCACATGCTATGTGATATGATTCTACAGTAAGAATGCACTAAACAAATGTTTTAGATCTCACATGCTATGTAATATGATTCTACAGTAAGAATGCACTAAACGAATGTTTGAGATCTCACGTGCTATGTGATATGATTCTATAGTAAGAATGCACTAAACGAATGTTTGAGATCTCACGTGCTATGTGATATAATTCTACAGTAAGAATGCACGAAACGAATGGTTGAGATCTCACGTGCTATGTGATATGATTCTATAGTAAGAATGCACTAAACGAATGTTTGAGATCTCACGTGCTATGTGATATGAGAATGCACTAAACGAATGTTTGGGATCTCACATGCTATGTAATATGATTCTATAGTAAGAATGCACTAAACGAATGTTTGAGATCTCACGTGCTATGTGATATGATTCTACAGTAAGAATGCACTAAACGAATGTTTGAGATCTCACATGCTATGTGATATGATTCTATAGTAAGAATGCACTAAACGAATGTTTGGGATCTCACATGCTATGTAATATGATTCTATAGTAAGAATGCACTAAACGAATGTTTGAGATCTCACGTGCTATGTGATATGATTCTACAGTAAGAATGCACTAAACGAATGTTTCAGATCTCACATGCTATGTGATATAATTCTACAGTAGGAATGCACTAAACGAATGTTTGAGATCTCACATGCTATGTGATATGATTCTATAGTAAGAAAGCACTAAACTAATGTGTGAGATCTCACATGCTATGCGATATGATTCTATAGTAAGAATGCACTAAACGAATGTTTGAGATCTCACATGCTATGTCATATGATTCTATAGTAAGAATGCACTAAACGAATGTTTGAGATCTCACGTGCTATGTGATATGATTCTACAGTAAGAATGCACTAAACGAATGTTTGAGATCTCACATGCTATGTAATATGATTCTATAGTAAGAATGCACTAAACGAATGTTTGAGATCTCACGTGCTATGCGATATGATTCTATAGTAAGAATGCACTAAACGAATGTTTGAGATCTCACGTGCTATGTGATATGATTCTACAGTAAGAATGCACTAAACGAATGTTTGAGATCTCACATGCTATGCGATCTGATTCTACAATAAGAATGCACTAAACGAATGTTTGAGATCTCACATGCTATGCTATATGATTCTACAGTAAGAATGCACTAAACGAATGTTTGAGATCTCACATGCTATGTCATATGATTCTATAGTAAGAATGCACTAAACGAATGTTTCAGATCTCACATGCTATGTGATATGATTCTACAGTAAGAATGCACTAAACGAATGTTTGAGATCTCACATGCTATGTAATATGATTCTATAGTAAGAATGCACTAAACGAATGTTTGAGATCTCACATGCTATGTGATATGATTCTACAGTAAGAATGCACTAAACGAATGTTTGAGATCTCACATGCTATTTCATATGATTCTATAGTAAGAATGCACTAAACGAATGTTTGAGATCTCACGTGCTATGTGATATGATTCTACAGTAAGAATGCACTAAACGAATGTTTGAGATCTCACGTGCTATGTGATATGATTCTACAGTAAGAATGCACTAAACGAATGTTTGAGATCTCACGTGCTATGTGATATGATTCTACAGTAAGAATGCACTAAACTAATGTTTGAGATCTCACGTGCTATGTAATATGATTCTACAGTAAAAATGCACTAAACGAATGTTTGAGATCTCACGTGCTATGTGATATGATTCTACAGTAAGAATGCACTAAACGAATGTTTGAGATCTCACGTGCTATGTGATATGATTCTACAGTAAGAATGCACTAAACGAATGTTTGAGATCTCACGTGCTATGTGATATAATTCTACAGTAATAATGCACTAAACTAATGTTTGAGATCTCACGTGCTATGTAATATGATTCTATAGTAAGAATGCACTAAACGAATGTTTGAGATCTCACGTGCTATGTAATATGATTCTACAGTAAAAATGCACTAAACGAATGTTTGAGATCTCACGTGCTATGTGATATAATTCTACAGTAAGAATGCACTAAACTAATGTTTGAGATCTCACGTGCTATGTAATATGATTCTACAGTAAAAATGCACTAAACGAATGTTTGAGATCTCACGTGCTATGTGATATAATTCTACAGTAAGAATGCACTAAACGAATGTTTGAGATCTCACATGCTATGTGATATGATTCTATAGTAAGAAAGCACTAAACTAATGTGTGAGATCTCACATGCTATGCGATATGATTCTATAGTAAGAATGCACTAAACGAATGTTTCAGATCTCACATGCTATGCGATATGATTCTACAGTAAGAATGCACTAAACGAATGTTTGGGATCTCACATGCTATGTCATATGATTCTATAGTAAGAATGCACTAAACGAATGTTTGAGATCTCACATGCTATGTCATATGATTCTATAGTAAGAATGCACTAAACGAATGTTTGAGATCTCACATGCTATGTCATATGATTCTATAGTAAGAATGCACTAAACGAATGTTTGAGATCTCACGTGCTATGTGATATGATTCTACAGTAAGAATGCACTAAACGAATGCTTGAGATCTCACATGCTATGCTATATGATTCTACAGTAAGAATGCACTAAACGAATGTTTGAGATCTCACATGCTATGTAATATGATTCTATAGTAAGAATGCACTAAACGAATGTTTGAGATCTCACGTGCTATGCGATATGATTCTATAGTAAGAATGCACTAAACGAATGTTTGAGATCTCACGTGCTATGCGATATGATTCTATAGTAAGAATGCACTAAACGAATGTTTGAGATCTCATATGCTATGTGATATGATTCTACAGTAAGAATGCACTAAACGAATGTTTGAGATCTCACATGCTATGCGATCTGATTCTACAGTAAGAATGCACTAAACGAATGTTTGAGATCTCACATGCTATGTCATATGATTCTATAGTAAGAATGCACTAAACGAATGTTTCAGATCTCACATGCTATGTGATATGATTCTACAGTAAGAATGCACTAAACGAATGTTTGAGATCTCACATGCTATGTAATATGATTCTATAGTAAGAATGCACTAAACGAATGTTTGAGATCTCACATGCTATGTGATATGATTCTACAGTAAGAATGCACTAAACGAATGTTTGAGATCTCACATGCTATTTCATATGATTCTATAGTAAGAATGCACTAAACGAATGTTTGAGATCTCACATGCTATTTCATATGATTCTATAGTAAGAATGCACTAAACTAATGTTTGAGATCTCACGTGCTATGTGATATGATTCAACAGTAAGAATGCACGAAACGAATGGTTGAGATCTCACGTGCTATGTGATATGATTCTACAGTAAGAATGCACTAAACGAATGTTTGAGATCTCACGTGCTATGTGATATGATTCTACAGTAAGAATGCACTAAACGAATGTTTGAGATCTCACGTGCTATGTGATATAATTCTACAGTAAGAATGCACTAAACTAATGTTTGAGATCTCACGTGCTATGTAATATGATTCTACAGTAAAAATGCACTAAACAAATGTTTGAGATCTCACGTGCTATGTGATATGATTCTACAGTAAGAATGCACTAAACGAATGTTTGAGATCTCACGTGCTATGTGATATGATTCTACAGTAAGAATGCACTAAACGAATGTTTGAGATCTCACGTGCTATGAGATATAATTCTACAGTAAGAATGCACTAAACTAATGTTTGAGATCTCACGTGCTATGTAATATGATTCTATAGTAAGAATGCACTAAACGAATGTTTGAGATCTCACGTGCTATGTAATATGATTCTACAGTAAAAATGCACTAAACGAATGTTTGAGATCTCACGTGCTATGTGATATAATTCTACAGTAAGAATGCACTAAACTAATGTTTCAGATCTCACGTGCTATGTGATATAATTCTACAGTAAGAATGCACTAAACTAATGTTTGAGATCTCACGTGCTATGTACTATGATTCTACAGTAAAAATGCACTAAACGAATGTTTGAGATCTCACGTGCTATGCGATATGATTCTATAGTAAGAATGCACTAAACGAATGTTTGAGATCTCACATGCTATGCGATATGATTCTATAGTAAGAATGCACTAAACGAATGTTTGAGATCTCACATGCTATGCGATATGATTCTATAGTAAGAATGCACTAAACTAATGTTTGAGATCTCACATGCTATGTGATATAATTCTACAGTAAGAATGCACTAAACGAATGTTTCAGATCTCACGTGCTATGCGATATGATTCTATAGTAAGAATGCACTAAACGAATGTTTGAGATCTCATGTGCTATGCGATATGATTCTATAGTAAGAATGCACTAAACGAATGTTTGAGATCTCATGTGCTATGTGATATGATTCTACAGTAAGAATGCACTAAACGAATGTTTGAGATCTCACGTGCTATGTGATATGATTCTACAGTAAGAATGCACTAAACGAATGCTTGAGATCTCACGTGCTATGCGATATGATTCTACAGTAAGAATGCACTAAACGAATGTTTGAGATCTCACGTGCTATGTGATTTGATTCTACAGTAAGAATGCACTAAACTAATGTTTCAGATCTCACGTGCTATGTGATATGATTCTACAGTAAGAATGCACTAAACGAATGTTTGAGATCTCACATGCTATGTGAAAGGATTGCAATGTATTCTCATTTCTTTTTCTGTCTCCTAAATTAATTTAGTGAGCTTGTCTCCTCGTGGGATTTTTAGCATCTCTGAACAAAGTGCCTTGTGGGAATATCTGATACAATGGATTACATTTTCAATTTTGGCTGATTCTCTGGTGCCTTGAGTTCATGAATGAGTTGATTTAAAAATTGTTATTTGTGACTCTCTCATATGCTGTGCCAATGAAAAAGTCATTGAATTTCATTTAATAAGCTTTTCAGGGTCCCTTCTAATGCGTTCAATAGCTATTTGTCATATGAATGAACAAGACTGGTCTCTATGGAAAACATGTTATATCTTTCGATCAGCTTTCTTAGTGTCCTTTCCTGATATGACCTTGATTGTTACGACAAAGGACCTTAAAAGCTAAACTGGACATGTTTACAATGTGCACAGCTGGTGCTGTAACTTGTATAATGCAAAACTTTATACAGTAGATCCTGTGGATCCCAAGGTCATTTAACTGAACTGGATGAGTGAGACTTGATAGACCTTTGAGATATCCACTGATGACCATAATTAAACAGATATATCCACCTCTGCAGGAATAGCACACAATATTCCCTAATGTCAGTTAGGCAACCTCAAGAGTTAGGTTCCCCTTATTAATGGTCTATCCCATTATGTTCTCCTGCGCAGGATTGTATTATGACCTCTCTGAATTGATGCGCTTTAAAGTTATATTGTTCTAAAACTATTTGCATCTATTAACATTTTTATATCTGTATCCAAATTTGTTTAATAAGCTCAAAAATATCAGGTTTGTATTCTTAAATGACCCTCACACTCAGCTGTCAATATCTGGATGGAACCAGGAAGAAAAAAAAAATGAGAATGTATTCCATACTTACCGGAATTTTCCTTTCCTGGATAAGATCCATAGAATAATTACATATGGGTAGCTCCTCTCCTCTCAGCACATTGCAGCTGAGAGCAGAGGGGCTACCCTCTTCCCACTATTGAATTGACCCATTGGTCTTGAATGTGAGCAACCCAGGTATCTGAGAGGAGGTGACACCAAGACACCTAGGGCCAGGCCACTGTTAGGAGCTAAGGGGCTCAGTTCCTGGAAATTGGCAGTGGCATCCTGTAGCATGGTCAGCAGATTCATTGGTTGCTGAGCAGTGTCGCTATGCAGTCATGTACATAAGCGTTCTTCCACATGCAACCCATACACAATGAGGGTTGATGCGGCCAATAGGAAATCTAGGTGTTCGCCTATGCTGTCGGCTTTGTGATTTTTAAAAAATTATTATCAATTTCCCATGCAGTGCTGGCGGACCCAGGGAGCGGACTGCAACATGTGCCGGGGTGAGCGGGGGTGGGGGAAGAGAGGAGAGATATAGCAGACATGGGGAGAGAGGAGAGAGACAGCAGACATGGGGGAAAGTGAGACAGATACTGAGGGATAGCAAGAGAAACATGGCTGGTGTGGAGGGAGTGCAAAACAGAAAGAGAAGGGATGGAAGTGGGGGTGCAAAATATAGTATCACATTGCATTTGTGACTGTGTGTGAACATGTGACTGCATGTGCATGTGACATTGCGTGTGTGTGTACATGTGCCTGGCTCTCCACTCTCTCTTGCGTTACTCCCAGCTCCCACTTGGATTCTGTGAGCTCCTTTGTTTCTATCCAGGTTCGCCCTGGCTCATCCTTCTTCTGGTGGCAATCAGTTCCTATTCCAGATTCATTATTCAGTTTCCCACATTCTTCAGGTCTTCAGTCAAATGCTTGGCTCCCTCTCCACACTCCTGGTTCCCCATCCTCCTTCCTACCGGTCTCCTTCTGAACTCCTTACTATCAATATCCTGATTTTTGTTTGTATCCATAGTGGTTATCCATTTTTCACCCACTTGCTGTCATCCACCTTTACAGAGCACTGTCCCATTTCAGGACAGCCAGGCAATAGGGGGAGTCTCTGCAAGGCTGTGCTCATTCATGTCAGAGGGTCCTGCCTCTGCAACATACCAACCAGTGGCCGCTCCAGTCCTGACACATACACAACTTGGGTAAACTTGAAGCTTGTTACCTGGTGAAGCTCCGGTACTGCATGAGGTGGGAGACCTCCTCCTATCACTAAGGAAGGACTATATCCTAGCTACTACTGACTGTAGAGCTATTCTGCCTACTGCTTGTATGTCTGAGCAGGGCCTACAATGCTCCTCAACTGATTAGGTGACTCTGGCTCTCTGACTGACTCATTGTTTCTTCTCTTTACTAGGATTTATACCACCTATGCTAGAAGCCGAGGCCTCAACAAGGAGCAACACATCTAATAGAGGGAGTAACTCTACTTAGTAGCTACCTAAATGGAATCTGGAATACTCTTCTATTCCCAGATGGGGATACATAAACCTTCAGCTAATTAAATCAGTAGCAAAAAAAAATTTATCCAGATTTTTATTTTTTTTGAAATGCAAATCCTGCCATCTTTATCCGCTAGGGGTCACATCTTGAATCTATCATATTTACCTTCAATTTTCCCTTAGTCAATTTTGGTATTTTTTTTTTTTTTTTACCAGAACACTAGTACATCCACTGTGATTAGCTTCTTGCAAAAGTACTTTGACACTCACCTCACCTCACCTCATTTAATATAATGTTCTCTAACAGTTTATTATGCTCGTTACTGCATATCTTTCCCCCACCAGTAAATCGTACAATGTTTCCTCACATTTTATGGGACCATGAAGAGAGTATGTGAAATATAGCACAGCCGTTCTCATCTTGCCGAGTCTGATTGGTTCAATATAATGGAAACTTGAAATAAAATTATATTTAAAAAAATAAAAAAAACGGCCTCCATAGACTTATCATTGGCCTCAGCCAATTTTTTTATCGACCAGATTGTCGATAATATATTGCTTGATGACAACTCTAAGTACACTGTTTGTAATTTTTGCACCAAAAGGGTTTAAAATCATAGATTGCGGGTCCTTTGTACATTCTGGGCCCATTAATTGGAGCAGTTGTTCTCTGTTCCATACCTAACATATTGTGACACAATAACACATATAGCTTATCACTATGGGTTACAGGCCTTTTCATGCTGATGTATTTTGGCTTTGGAATCTGCTCCCTGTGGCCTTCAAGTTGGTTATATGCAAGGATCTTAATGTTTCTACTGTACAAAATAAATTCAAAATGCAAGTTTGTTTTGTCTGCACTGTGTATGTATACTGAATATCTCAAGGTACATGCAGTATTGTTGTCTGGAAAGAAGGAATTATTTCCTTGCAAGACAATTATAAATACAAAAAGCAAAACAACATTTTATTCATCAGTCTCTTTTTGCTGGAAGACCTGTAAATGTATCTTGTTTATGGATTTTCTTTTTATTATCACATAGATAGCATTCCAATGTCGTTTAACCCCATCTAGCACAGAAGGATGTAGAAATATAATGAATTTGCCCATGGAATGTATTATTTGTAAATCTTAAGAATACAATGGGAAACATATAGCTCTCTGGTTTTTGTTAAATGAGATATATTCATTTTAATAATAAATAACTGTGCAATAACCCATAGACAAGAGAAATGGGGGCACAGCAGCCTTTAAAATGTTCTTCATACAATATAAATAGTGATTTTGAATAAAGGGTATCTGCTGAATTCCCCATAATTAAAGGGATTCTGACACATGGATAGTGTTTCTACTGTGAATGTAAAGAACCAAAATAGATGTCGAATAATCTATACATTGTATTAGTAAAACTAACTGCGCATGCCTTAACTGTCGGCGAATAAGCATGAACCGCATAAGGCGATTGTTGGATGGTTGATCTGTAGCCGCACACATGGAATAAGAATAAATCCAGGTTGAATATTATAGCCTGTCTCTATGCCATTTCAACTTTTTTTCTTTTCTGCTTTTGAGGCTTGGAATGCCGAACACAATTGAGACTTGCAGTCAGGGCCGGCCTTACGTGTTCAGGCGCCCTGTGTGGGCAACCCCAGTGGTGCCTTCCCTCCTCTTTATCCGCATCTCTGTATAATGTATAGTGTAAAAAATAAATACATCTAAATATTCAACTGAAACCCTTAAACACAAAGACACCCTTGCAGTCACACACAGAGACACACTTACCACTTACACACACCCCCTTACAGTGACACACTTACACACACTTACACAGACACAGTGACACACTTACACATCCTTACACAGACACAGTGACACACTTACACACACCCTTACACAGACACAGTGACACAATTAAATTATACACACCCTTACACAGACACAGTGACACACTTATACACACACACCCTTACACAGACACAGTGACACACTTACACACACCCTTACACAGAAAGTGACAGACTTACACACACCCTTACCACTTACACACACACACACACACACACACACACACACAGTTACACCAATACACACATAACCTGAGACACACTATATTGCCACTCAATATGCCAGTATTTTCCCCTCAATATGCCATTTAATATGCCAGTATTTTCCCCTCAATATGCCATTCTTTTGCCATTTAATATGCCAATATTTTGCCCCTCAATATGCCATTTAATATGCCAGAATTTTTCCCCTCAATATGCCAGGATTTTGACCCTCCAATATGCCATTTAATATGCCAGGATTTTGCCCCTTCAATATGCCCCTCAATATGCCATTTAAAATGCCAACATTTTTGCCCCTCAATATGCCATTTAACCCCTTCCCGTCCTTATGACGAGTTAACTCGTCATAAGAGCCGCAGCGTTAGCGACCTTATGACGAGTTAACTCGTCATGCAGTCTAGCCGGCGGTGCGCTCCGTGGGCACCGCCAGCTAGTCTGCAACGGGTCCAGGACTAAGCCTCGCACCCGAGGCAAAGCTCCTGGACCCGATCGGTCAGTTTCCGGCCATGTGATCGCGGTGATTTAGTCATCACCGCGATAACATGCAAATTAGATGGCAAAGTCAGTGTGTTCACACACTGACTTTGACCTCTAATTCACTCCCTGTGCTTCACATTCTTATAGTGAAGCACAGAGAGTGACCTGTAAGTAAAAATAAATTAATTATACACACATAGGTTAAAAAAAAAAAAAAAAAAAATTAACCCTTTCATTGCTGATCACAGTTTTTAACTGTGATCAGTTTCCTTCCACTTTATGGCCCTCATTTAGTTTTTTTTTTAACAGATTTTTTTATTTTTACAATTTATAAAGTTTTTTTGAATAAATAAAGGTAATTTTAATATATTTATTTAATAAAATTTAACCCCTGCATGCCTGTTGCATGATTTTTACTGATCTGACATCGCACTCTTCAGAGTTTTTTTCTGTCTTTTTTGTTATGGGGGGTTTGGGAACCAATATTTTTCTTTTTTATTAGTTAGTTAATTAGGGGGGATAAGTGGGTTAGTGTTGCACTAGTTATGTAGCTTATTATTGGGAAAATAATGGGGAAAAACTTTTTTTTCCTCAAAAATTTCCTCTTTTATATGTATTTTTTAATACTAAAATGTAAATCATTTTTATGTATAGGGTATCAAAAGAAAGCTCTAACTGTCCTCTAAAAAACAACATATAACTTGTATGGGTACGTTAAATGAGAGAGAGGAAATTTATGTTTCAAAAACCGCGTATTAAAAATTGAAAAACGCTCTGGTCCTTGGCCCAGCAAAATCCCTGGTCCTTAAAGGGTTAATATGCCAGAATTTCACCCCTCAATATGCCAGGATTTTGCCCCTCCAATATGCCATTTAATATGCCAGGCTTTTGCCCCTCCAATATGCCCCTTAATATGACATTTAATATGCTAGGATTTTGCCCCTCAATATGCCAGGATTTTCCCCCCCAATATGCCCCTCAATTTGTCATTTACTTTGCCAGCATTTTGCCCCTCAATATGCCATTTAATATGCCAGGATTTTGCCCCTCAATATGCCAGGATTTTGCCCCTCAATATGCCATTTAATATCCCTGGATCTTGCCCCTCCAATATGCCATTTAATATGCCAGGATTTTGCCCCTCACTATGCCAGGATTTTACCCCTCACTATGCCAGGATTTGCCCCTCCAATATGCCATTTAATATACCAGGATTTTGCCCCCCAATATGCCATTTAATATGCCAGGATTTTGCCCCTGCAATATACCATTTAATATGCCTGGATTTTGCCCCTCCAATATGCCCAGATTTTGCCCCTCCAATATGCCCAGATTTTGCCCCTCCAATATGCCAGGATTTCCTCCCCCTCCTCCCGTCTCCCCAGTACTTACCTCTGTCCTGTTCTGTCTCCCGATGTTCTGTTGTGCAGGTCTGTGGCTGTGAGGGAAGTGTTGTGCGCTCCCCTCCAGCCAAGCGGCTTCAATAAAGTTTGTTTAAAAAAAAGTTTAAACAAACTTTATTGAAGCTGCGCGACTGGAGGGGAGCGCACAACACTTCCTTCACAGCCGCGGACCTGCACAGCAGCAAGGAGGTAAGTAAACGGGCCTGGGGGCAAGGGTGATTTTCCCGCCCCCTCCCCCTTGGGGCACCCTAAGGCAGCTGCCTGTGCTGCCTAACGGTAGCACCGGCCCTGCTTCCCATGTATGTCTTTTCTCTCCCCACCTCCCAATTCTGTCTTTCACCCCCCATATCTGCTCTCCTCCTCCCAAACCTGTTGTTATCTCTTTCATCTTCCCTTATGTTTTCTCCCCCATATCTGTTATCTCTCCTCCCACCTCATATTGATGATCTTTCCTTCTCCTCCCGCCATATCTTCTTCCCTCTCCCCATATCTCTTTGCCTCTCCTTCCCCTCCTCATGTATCTTTCCCTCTTCCCATATTGGTTGTCTCCCCCTCCCCATATCTGTTCTCACCCCCTCCATCCCATCTCTGTTCTCTCTCCCCCTCTTCCCCATCTCTGTTCTCTCTCCCCCTCTTCCGCCTTCCCTGTTCTCTCTCCCCCTCCTCCCCCATCTCTGGTCTTTCTTCCCCTCCTTCTCATCTCTGTTCTATCCCTTCCTCCCCATTTCTGTTCTCTCCCTCCACCATATCTGTCCCCCATCATCCATTCTCCCCCTTCCTCACTTGAAGTGGGCAGCATAAGCTCATGTGTTAAACACCCATGGAGCAGTAAGTGCTGCTCATGCTCCCCGCACGCAGTGATAATGCAGGGCATTGTGAAAGATCTTCACCTTTGCGGTCTTCCCCCTCCTCGGATGCTACTCTGCAGTCGAGCAGAGGGCTGGTGAGGGGAGATCTTCTAATCTCCCCAGCCAGTGCCTCTAGTGCAAACATTTTTTTTTAAAGAGGTGCCCCCTAGGGTGTTGCACCCTGTGTGACACACCCCAAAGGCCAGCCCTACTTGATAACATCTTTGGAGTGAACTTAAAAAAGTGGTTGCAACCAACTAAGAGGGCTGGAGAATCTGTGGTAGTCCCGGGTTTCAATATAGTTAAATTGTGGTAATTGATTGGTTGGAATCTGTCCATCAAACAAAGATTATGTGCCATAATAAACAGTAAAAAAAAAGGTGTCTGTAATAATATAATAACTCTTTTCAATGTTAAATTGAAGGGCTATATGTGCAATCTATTTAATTAAAATAAGTTCACACATCTGTCATCACAAATTTGCAAGGTTCAGATGAGACTCTTAGTATGGGTCAAATCATACTAAAATTAATTCGTATAGAAAATGAGTGTGGGTCAAATCATACAGAAATGTATTTGAATAGAAAATGAACAGTTTCTTACGGCATTATAATTTGTGTTGAATCATTTATTTTCCTTTCTTTTTTCTTGTTGTTATGATATATTAAAGATTAAATTACCTAAAACATTCATATCCATATTCTCCTAAGGAAAATAATATAAGTAATTTTAAGAATTAAATAAATGAAAACAAATTTGAGAATTCCCATAGGGAAGAATCAAAGCTAATGAAAGAGAATTAATCCCTGAGTAAGGTTGTGACCGCAAACCATAAAACACCCAATGGTGCCATATATAAGATATATACTGCAGAAATAAAGTGAATCTGCCAGAGAACAGTTCTAGAAAATGAGGCATAATATGGTGTAGTATGTGTGGAAATCGATGAAATGACATATGAATAAAACATATCACCGGAGTTAGCTATGTGAGTATGTTTTATTATGTTTATATTATTTCATCGATTTGCCCAGATTATTGGCACCATTGGGTGTTTTATGGTTTTAGGTTGCTACCTTGCGCAGGGATTAATTAACCAACCTTAATTGATTTGGTTAGTGCTGTACCCCACTTATTCCGGCTGCATTACTGTCATCCCTTCTCTGTTGGCCACTCCTTAATTCTCTTTTTAAGAGTCAAATCTACACAACTCTAGTTAATTCCACCCATGGAGACCAAATCCTATGGTATGCTGATAGGCTGGAATTTAAGAAAAACTGGTATCTACCCATCTGTATTTGATTTGAAATTGTTAACCAAGAAAGCATCTGACTGGTCCTCTAATTTCTCGTCATAGCAATCTTAATAGCTGAACGAAATTTAATTGTTAAATACAACTTTGATTTGTTGTTAATTAGGAGGTCCATATGAAACAATTTATTTGTTACTGGAGTGTGATCTTATAACACTTATTAAACATATTGGTTACTTTTCACTTTATTTCTTCCAGATTTTAAAACTCCAATCAGATATGATGTAGATTACCCTCCAGTTTATTGCACCTCAAACATTGACTGGACACTGTATAGTGAAATGTATTTAGTCCAGATGGAACCATGTTCCAGTGATGTAAAATTTTATAAAATATTTTATGAAAGTTAAAATAGAGGATAGAGTTCCTAGTTTTATTCCATGTGTCATACTTAACAACATCAACAGAATTTCCCCCCCCCCCCCCCCAAAATCTCTTTCCCATTTTTCAATTGAGGAAGTTGTATTACTTTCTTGGTTGTTATAATAAAAACTTGCCACTGTGGAGATAAGTTTAAAGGTGTATGGTTCATCAAGAAACTCCAATAAAGAGTGGGAAAAAATTAGATTCTATCTCGGAAAATTCTTTACCCTCAGAAATGTAAACTTCTGAAGTTCTTGCTTCAGTAATTGGAATGTAACCTGGATTTAAGAAAAAAGGTTAAAGCCAAATAACATGTGAAAAGATCTGCTGAAGTGTTAATTCCACATTTCTTCCATTTATTTAAATCTAGATCTGCAATATAAATATATTTATATTTAAGGGCATCTGTTGGAGTAGAATAAGTAATAAAGCCATCAACTGCCATCTTATTTTATACTTTGTACATAGGGTTTAAATAATACCTATTAACAGGATTGAAAAGTTAAAAGCATCTATCGTAGATGTCTTTACCCAATAAAGGTGAGACAGTTTAGCAATTTTGCAGTCTACTGACTCATAAGAATACCAATGTAAACTCATATTGCTCTTGACATTTCATGCCAAGAAGTGATTATTTATGCTGGCTTTGTGGAGATTGTATAAATCAGGGAAATACAGTCCAGCCTAACCTGACTTTAGAATATATTTTAGAAATTCTTGGTCTCTTAGCTTCTCGGAAGTTAGTTGAAAATAATTTTGAAAATTAATTCAATATCTTATTAGGGACTCTCAAAGGCATTGTTTTAAAAAGATTCAAGATCCTCAGTATCAAACAAGCCTTGACACTATCGATTCAACCTAGCCTGGAGACTTTCAGAAGACTCCTAAATTGTATTGAATTTTTCATATCAATCAAAACTAAATAATTATTGCTCACTGTGACGGAACCCCCCATCACTGGGGTTTGTGGAGATAAATAATAGTCCACCTCCTCCCAATAGACTATGGACCCTGTCTGTGGATATACTAGGTTTGGGGGTACAAACTTTGAGGGCACCAGCAGAACCCTGTTTTCAGCTGGACTTCAAGCACAGGCTCACTCAGGATGTGAGCCAGGATGTGTTCGCTGGGATCACAGAATTTGTCCCATTCATCGTGTTTCACCAATTAAGATTGTATGCTATCCTGCAAACCCCTGTCATTATGTCACCTTACCCATTGTATTTATGTAAGTCATTCAGTGTCCTTTTTTAAAATGATGTTCATTAATTAGGAAGTTACTTTATCTGAGTGTAATCCTGAAAGGTGTGAGGCAGGATTTACCCATTGTATGTCCAACGGCTATGTTGTGTTCATTAAGTGTCTATTTAAAAGTGTGATTATGTTATATCCTACTGTATCTAATTACCTGTTTTGAATGAGTCTCTCTATTGTTTGAGGCTTACCATGTGCCACCTGTGCCTCCCCCTTGGTTAATGTCATATTTGTTTGAGTATAAATATCTGTGCTGTTTTCAAATAAATGTCATTCCTGTTCCTCTCCTATACTGGTGTGTGTCCATTAGTGTGGCAGGGTCTTCGGATCTGTCAGCATTGAGCTTATTACTTGGCAGCCTGTGTAAAGGCTGCACTTGGAGGCAGAGGGGTCAATACCTGCCTCCCTCTCCAGTGGGTAGAGGAATCTGTGATTGCCCTGGCTACCAGCTACAGCCCCTTCAGCCTCACTTGGCAAAGTTCCACTACTGAGACCAGCATCCTCGGGGAGATATAGTCACTGACTTGACCCTGGTCTCAGCAACGTTCCCCTAGGATACACCTAGGGGAGAGGCTGCTCTAGGGTTCTGTATCGTCACACTCACTACTAGGTGTAGATCAAACATATCTGAATACCCATATAGTTAACGAAATCAAAATGGTAGCTAGTGCCAAAAAAATTAGTTTTCATCTGTTTCAGATTAATCTTGTACTTGGAAGAGGTACTGAATTCTTCAGTTAAAGCTCAAACTGAAGTTGTTAACTTCAGCAAAATATCGTTAGCATATAGTGTAATTGTGTATTCCTGTAATCTTTCTGTTATTCCCTTCACCTCCTCTTCACCTCCTCTGATAACCCAATCAAGACTGCTAAAGGTTCGATAGTCATGGCATATAATTATGTGCTACGGGGCTACTCTGCTTTGGAACCTCCAGTCGACTGTTTTGAAGGTATTATTTGTGTCGAAAGGCAAATACAACGACTGGGTTGCTCTCTGCTGTATTTATATTGGAGAATATGACGACACTGAGGTAGAGCAACTAAAGGGAAGGAGACAAAAGCTGGGAAAAAGAGTAATTAAAAGGAAAAGAGTCTAAAATCAAATTAGGAGCCAGGTCATAATATAGGGAGAAATGTCACTTTAAAATCGTTAACATGGTTTATTGCATAAAATTGGGCACTTGGGCTTTGCCATCACAAAAAGTTAGAGCAAAACATAATGCCGATGTTACCCGAAGGAAAGGGAGTAATCTTTCTCATTCACACCACAGCAGAAATAATTTAAGTAGTGCGACTTAAGTAACATCATTATAAAATGGATTACCATTCCTTCATCAAAGGAAAGAAAAAGCTCAATAACTTCACCCATTTATTATTTACATCTTTTTAGATTAGTGATAACATACCAATTATATTTTAAACAGTGAAACTATATGTATCCCATCTCCATAAAAAAAGTGTACACTAAAAATCCAATTTGATAGGCGTACTAAGAGCATCAGCTAAAATAAGATATAAATCATTATGTGTAAAAATAAAAAAGAATCTACCTCAACCCGAAGAAGTTATACCTCCTTAGTCTGAGCCAGATGGTTTACAGAAACGTGACCAATTCCTTGCTTTGTTTATTGATTTGGAACTCTGTGCTTTAGCTTTATCTTCTTACCATGATCAGTATTATCCAGCTTTGTTGGAATAGACACATTTTTCCTGCTATTCCAAAGTCCGTTCAGAAGACACTGAAGAAAACCCTTGGAGATACTGTGTAGAAGAGGAATGCTCATCTGTGAAATGATTCAGTTGAGTCCACAAAATGAGACTATGTAGCTCATACACACAAGACCCTTTAGAGATATAATTGCCAAAACAATTGTGCAAATATAAACTATATAAAAAGTCAGGGGAACAGAAATTCCCAAATGTTAGTGCTTTAGCTTGTCAGTGGTATATACAGACACAGTACCTTAGGACTGCATCACAAGCGTAAAATAATAATTTTGAAATAAGTCCAAAAAACTTGCTTCAACACCAAGGTTTTTTAGACTTATGTTCTCAAATACAAGTGTGAAAATATACAGTAATACAAAAAAGGGGTCGCCTCACCACACAGGAATCCTGACTCGAGCTTTTTGGATCTGATCTTCAATAAATTATTACAATTTTTCATCATACCTGTGTCTTCGAAGTACCAACTTCATTTTGGGTGTACCTGAAAATATACAGTACATCCAACATAACGGTGTCCAGTTCAAGGTTTTACATATTTATTGCTCTATCTGATTTTCCAGATAGGATTTAATATTCCAAATCAACAAAACTAAAAAAAACGTTACAGATTGAATTAGGCATTAAACATAATGGTATAAGTCAAAGTAATTAGTATCTCAGATTATTATTCAGGCGTATAGACGCATTATTTTATGCAGAGCAAAGTTATAGAATGTCCCATAGAGAATAGTATCCAAGAAACCAGGAAAGGGATCATATACGTACTCACAAAAAAGAGGTAATATACTGTGTAATTGTGAAACTGCAGAGGCTGATTGTATTTATTCTGTGTTCAATGGTCCTCTGGGTGTAACTCAAAGAGGAAAAAAATAATGTCCCCAAAAGTTAGTGTGTTTGTTATACTAAGTATAATTAAATTCAATCAATGGATATTTCTCCCAGGAAAGATAACCAGATGGCAGTCTAAGGGTACTGTACCATTGCCCAGACAATATGTTTGAGACAAACAAGTATACATCCAAATCTCTGTTTAGTTTGTTTCCACAGCTGGGGCTTCAGGTTTATGTCCAGACATGCTAGCTCATGCTAAAGCCCTCCATCAGCAATATACGGAGCAATGTAATGTTGACATATTAATAGAAAACCTAACTGTGGCATCTTAGTGGGCAAATTGGCTGTGGCATCATAATGGCATAATATTATTGGCATCTTAATGGTAGAATATTAATGGCATCTACATGGCACAATAATACTGGCATTTGAATGACACAATATTACTGGCATCTTAATGGTACAATATTACTTGCATCTGCATGGCACAGTATTACTGGCATCCTTATGGCACAATATTACTGGCATCTGAATGACACAATAATACTGGCTTCTTAATGGCACAATAATACTGGCATCTGAATGGCTCAATATTACTGGCATCTGAATGGCACAATAATACTGGCATCTTAATGGGCAAATTGGCTGTGGCATCTTTATGGCACAATAATACTGGCATCTGAATTGCACAATATTACTGGCATCTGAATGGCACAATAATACTGGCATCTGAATGGAACAATTATACTGGCATCTTAATGGGCAAATTGGCTGTGGTATCTTTATGTCACAATAATACTGGCATCTGAATGGCTCAATATTACTGTCATCTGAATGGCACAATAACACCGGCATCTTAATTGGCAAATTGGCTGTGGCATCTTTATGGCACAATAATACTGGCATTTGAATTGCACAATATTACTGGCATCTGAATGGCACAAGAATACAGGCATATTAATGGGGAAATTGGTTATGGCATCTTAATGGCACAATAATACTGGCATCTGAATGGCACAATAATACTGGAATCTTAATGGGCAAATTGGCTGTGGCATCTGAATGGCACAATAATACTGGCATCTTAATGGGAAAATTGGCTGTCGCATCTTAATGGCACAATAATACTGGCATCTTAATGGGAAAATTGGGAGGCGAAACGCGTTGTGCGGAAGGAGGATGCTTCAAGAGATAAATTGCACACTCTGCCCTTGATTTGCACCATAAGCACTTTCTGCAGGACATTGCTTTTTTTATGTAAGATTTTATTTATTTTTTAAACTCAATACATGTGCTTTCCTTGAGATTTTCTTCCTTCCCTTGTCTCTTTTGGCTACAAGTCTTCTTCTGGAATAACAGTGGATCCGAGACCCCACAAGGGGCTCCCGTACGTGAGTTATACTGAGAAGAATACTGCTCAGGAACATGTGAGTGGATCTAGAATTATTTTACAGTCACTTTTATATACTAAATACTACACTATAAAATTGTATGTATTTCTTTCCTTTTGCATAACACTGAGAGAATTGCCTAATTTGATAGGGTAACCTAAGTGTGAAGTGTTTGGGAATAGCGCACAAATTCCCATTTTTGTAAACTTCCTATCTTTAATTAGGCAGTAAAATGTCTGGCTAAAGGAGAGGAGAAACAATGAAATATCCTGGAGGGGCAGAATGAACGCAGCAAATTCCTATCTAATTCAGAAATGATTATATTTTTTTACGAATGATCTCTCTAGGTGTCCTAGAAATGCTTCAAAAAGTATAAATCATTTTAAATGGAGAGGCAAGAAACCAATAATAAGACAAAAACTGCTTTCTCAAAAACAGACAAAGGAGGTCTGAGTTTCCCAGATATTAAAAAGATATACCAGTCCACTATATGGTGCCACATACATGCGGTGCAAAAGAAAGAAGAAGGCTGGTATACCGTCAGCAGCATGTGATCTCACAAATTTAAATAACCTGATCTGGCAAGTACATAATAAAACAATTAAATCTCCAACTTTAGTTCATAAACAGATTATTCAGGAATGGGTCAATAATTTTTTAAATATCTAAGGATTTAAATCTTTTATAAATGAGCATCTGATTAGAGATAACAACATTCTGACAAAGATAAACCAATTTTTTGAAGACATGAGAACAGATAAAGTATTTCTAGAGCTTCTAAATTACTAAGAATGCAGGAACAACTAATAGCTCCACCAGCAATAATAGCCTGGGAAAAAGAATTAGGCATTAAATGAAATATTAAGGAATGGTGTAACTCATTTTTTAACGCTACGAAAGATACCAAATGTCTGAGTTTAGTCAAAACACATTATAAGATCATCAATAGATGGTATTATGTTCCCAACAGCCCAATCGCGGTGATGGAGGTGTGTTCAGGAAGAGGGCTCACATATATGGTGGAGCTGTAGAGAAATACAAGATACTTGGCAAAAAACATTCAATATAACTGAATTTCTCACAAAAAGAAAAATGACAAAAACATCAGATATTGCACTGATTCATATTAATTGGCCTAAAATACCTCTAGCAGAACGTCTGCTTATTACTCACATATTTATGGCAGGTAAGATACCCTTTGCACGAAGCTAGAAGAAACGAGGCAAATTACTGTGCAGAACAGTTAAAAATCAATTCTTGTTCCAATTCCAAATGGCACAAAAGATAAGTTGGGTCCAATATAGCTTGAGAAAACAAAGAATTTGGGAACACTGGGAAAAAGAACTGAGGACCCTCGAACTTTAACCCCTGACATACATTCTACATGATATAGCAACTTGATTTAACCCCTTCATGACGCATGGTGCTTGCGTCCCAAAACGACGCAAGAACCAAAACGTCACGATTGGTTCCTGGCCACCGATCACAAGGGGATCGGTAGCCAGGAACACTCCGCAGAGATCCGATCAGGGTCTTAACAGACCCTGTGGGTCCCTGCAAAAAAAAGCGAGACCTCCGGTCGTCACGTGTGATGTCACGGAGGCGTGCCCGAATGCGGAAGTTCGGGCACGGTGCGATTTGGAGAAATGTAGCCGGTGCTCACTTTGAGCAGTGGCTACATTTCCCCTGTCAGACTGAGGCCACTAAATGGTTTTCAAGACCCTTGTTAGCCACTCAAAGTGGCCTCATATGACAGGTGGGATCCCCCTGCAAGTGCCTGCAGCAGGATCCGAAAAACAGCTCATCGTGGGGAGCCGCGATCAGCTGTTTATTACAGGACGTACTATGCCGTCCTAATGACTTTAAGGCACTTAAAATCGTCGGGAAGGGGTTAACATCTACAATCCCCTTTCTTTGATTGGCAAATATAGATGAAGCTGAATATAAACGTATGCTCTTTCCCCAGGAAAATATAAAAAAAAAAAAAAAGAAAAGAAAAAATAGAAATTGACGCCGATATGCTCACTTTATTTAAAAGTGTATCACGTTAGAGATTGTTTCTATTTTGCACATGAATGCATAAGATTTTTTCCCCCTGATATCTTGTTTAAGGGGTCTTAATTATGAATGTTCAGTATGTTTTGTATTGTGTTTGGTGCTTTGTATGTATTTTTTCTATTTTTGTAATAATACAAAAAATATCAACATTTTTCTATGGAGACAGGAGGATCTGGTAGAAACATTTAAATATATAAAGGCAATCAAAACACTAAAGGAGGAGAGTATATTTAAAATACGAAAATCGACCATAACAAAAGGGCACAATCTTAAATTAAAAGGGCCAAAGGTTTAAAATCAACTTCAGGAAGCATTACTTTACTGAGAGGGTAGTAAATGCATGGAACAGCCTTCCAGCGGAAGTGGAAGAGGTTGACACAGTGAAGGAGTTTAAGCCTGCGGAATCCTCAAGGTTCAATTTCTAGCATCGCCAGCTCAGGCCTTCATCCTTCTGAGTCTAATAAAACGACTTCCATTAAGTTGGGAGATAGTAATCTCCTTAATGTTTGGCAAAACTTGCATACCCATGATATACTGGTAAGCAAGACAATATTTCTACACCTCCTGTCTGATGAAACACTTTAGTAAGAGAATTAAAATAACTATTAAACTTTTTTTATATCATGCTTTCTTTCGTATCACCTCTTTTTCCTTTATTATACTCTGTCTTTTCAGTGGACTAAATTACCTTTGAGTGGATCACAGAATTTAGACATCCACACAGCAAGGTATTTTTATCTGAACTATGATTTCACAGGTGATTGTGCAATCCTCTGTTGGAGAAAGACATTTAAATTGGAAATGTATGCCCTTTTGACATGTAATGGCAATGAACATTAATATCATGTCACTAATGTCTAGTAACTCAAACTGCTCATTAAAGCTGAATATTAATAAAGTAATGATGATGGAAGAACTACCTGTGTGAAAGTAATATTTAGAAAATACATTTTAATGGTCACTGCATGTAACAGCTTATTTGATTTTTTTTAGTACTATGGAATTATGTATCAGGGACAAAATCTAAATGGTTTTCAAGACCCTTGTTAGCCACAAAGCTTTGTCAGGTATGATGAAATAACATATAATTATAGGTCAAATTCTTATGGGACTCTCTCGCTATCCTTTTTTTGTGTGATGTTTTTTGATTTTGACTTTTATCTAAGCCTCCTTCTTACCTATCATTTACATTTTGCTCCTCCATCATGCTCACGTAACCTTGTTCATCCTTGCCACTCTCTAAAGGGACGCTGTGAACCTAAACATTGCTTATACTGTGAAGGTAGAGAATAAAAAAATAGCGAAACAATGATCTATACATTGTTCTAGCAGAATTGCAAGCAAATGCATAGATTAAGTGTGAACTGCATTTTAAATGTGCCCCGGGGTGTCTACTGCCTATGAAGTCACCTGTAGCTTGATATGCAAATCATTAATTCCCCACTGAATAGCAGGTCATTTGCATATCAAGCAACATGGTGATGTCATAAGCAGGAGACTCCACAGTCACATGTAAAGCAGGTTTTTCTCTTAATGTTTGCATTTGTTTCCAATTTTACATTCACAGTATAAGCAATGTTTAGTTTAGCAGAGTGCGTTCCATGCCCTATATTAGAAGCAAAAGTTAGAAATAAAGTAGAGTTGTCCTTTAACCAGGAAAGCGATATGAAGATATTCTCTGGTTTTCATGGATGTCCTAGGGATGTTACTAGATAAAATGGGGGGAAAACACTTAATCCGAAGCTTATCGTGCAGTTTCTCAAAAGTGCTAAAAGCCAGGGGTTGGACTGAGAGTAACATTTCAAATCAATCGTTGTTTTCATTAAAATCCAAGCCTGGAGGTCAAAATTAGCACTAATCTTGGTATCCAGCTTCTGACAGTCCAACTGGTCTCCCAGTTCAAACTCCCTGTGAGGCCTCACCCAGTTTGCAGACTCATCCAAGCTGTTCCACTGATCTCAGTATACATTTGCTTTGCTCGCTTGTTAATTTCCTATGCTCGCTCCTGCTTTTGCTTTCCTCTCTGGTCTTGCTTATTACCTATGCTCGTCCCTACCTTTGTTTTGCATACCTGTACCTTGTCCATCCCTCTCTTGCTCGGTCACAGAGCGGCGCCCCCACAGAGTGGCATCCCTCTCCAGCTCAGCCACATAGTGGTATCCCCCACAGAGTGGCATCCCCCACAGAGTGGCATCCCTCTATAGCTTGGCCACATAGTGGTATCCCCCACAGAGTTGCAAACCTTGCCTTGCTTGGCCACAGACTGGTACTCCCCCAGAGTGGCACCTTCCTAATCCTACCTGTGAGCACTCTGTGATATATGACCAGGGAATCTGTACATGTGATAACTTCTGTTCCCTTAAAGAAGTTATCCAAACAAAGCAGTAGTTCTGGTCGCCTCCGGAGGTTGCTCATGTAATTAGGCTATGTCTGCTCTTATGCCCTGTATCCTGATTCCCCGTATTTCTCAGCCCTGTCTCAGTACTCTGTTATACTCATGATGCTGTTACTTTAGTTTCTGCTCTGATCCATTTCTGGTTTTCTTGCTCTCTGTTATTCTATTGCTCCTTTCCAGGTTTTCTTAGTTTCCTCTTGCTTAGTTCCTCTATAGATGGAGCCACACCGTTTGCTCTGTTTGCTTGTTTTTTTCAGCTCTGCAGGTATTTTCTCTGTTTGTATGTCTGTTTATTATTAGTTTGCTATTCAATTTTAGCGTAGGGTCTTGCATAATTGTGAGGTACCTTGACGTGGTTGGCAAGCTTCATGTTATGGCTATAATTCACCAAATCCTCACCATTTAATTTAAGAGTGTTAGGTCAGTTCCTGCATGTTTGTGCATATATATATATATATATATATATATATATATATATATATATATTCCCTTATCCTCTCTCCCTGAAGCACCTGAGGATCTCCGTTCCTCTCCCCTAACCCCATGTCCAGCTTGGTTCCCCTTATGAAGCATCTGAGGATCTCGGCTCCTCCCTCCATCCCTTGTGTTCCTTTAGCCCTTACCCTGTCCTCTGTATTTTGTTCTATGTTATATATGTATCTCTGTATGTCTCCTTAGTAATTATTATCCTTTGCCCTTCCTTGTATTCTTTAGTTCTCCCTTTGCACCTTGCTCTGTCCTGCAGCCCTGCACACTGTATTTCTGCTCTGCTCTGCCTCAGTTCCTTTCTACTTGCTTCACTCTGCTTGGCTCATCTCTTTGCTTTATCCTGCTGCATCCTGCTAACCTGTTCTAGTTATCTTCCATGCTTGCTGCAGGATGTTTGCAGGATCACTTCAGTTATCCTCTAGGCATCACTGGATTCCACAGCTGCTTCACAGGGACTGGGAACGTGGCTGCATGAACTTGGGGATCTCAAACCACTGACGGATTGCAGTTACCCAGCACCAGGCCCTGTGTCTCCATTTCCAACACACTGAACTCCAGGGTCCCACAGCATCCTGGACCCGTCCCTGACATATGTCACCAGTCAGGGGCCTGACACTGCCTTAATTTTTTTGTGAATAGCAATTTTTGGGTGGTTTTCACTGAAGGAAGGTCGAGATGAAAGAAGAAGAGGGACTTTGGGGTGAAGTGGGGGGAAAGGGAGACTGGGGTTATTTTAGTGAATAGCATGTGAAGGTTGACTGGGAGGTCGACCTTTAAAGTGAAACTTGACAACCCAAGTTGACCTTCTCGCACTATTTTAGACTTTTAGTGAATAGACCCCAAAGACTTAACTATGCTTAGTGTATGGACAAACCTGGTGAGTTTCTGCGGCTAGAAAGGCTCAATTGTATGTGTATAATAAAAGCCTCCATGTCCTCTCTCTATACCTGTCTTCCCTCATTAGGTGCTGTGCCCCACAGTTACGAGAGGCCCCCCTTCTAAACAAGCAAATTGGCTAACATGAGGGCATCGCTGGACTGGAAACTCATGGAGCCCCCTTGTGACTGCCCACGTGCAAGTAACACCTATACAGAAGCCCAAACCACATGCAAGCCCCTTTCCACACCTTCCTAAAAATATAGCATGGTATTTAACTTGTTTAGGACATGCTCCATCACCCACATTGCACACCCAGGACATGCCCTAGCAGCCACATTGTACACCCAAGATTTGCCCCACCTCCCACATTGGACACCAAGGATTTATCCCATCATTCACATTGCACACAGTGACTTGCCCCAGTACCCCAAGACATGCCCCATCATCCATATTGCACATCCATTTACCTACATACCCCAGGACAAGCCCCATCATTCATATGCATGCAGTAGGTGAATAAGGGCTGATTCCCCACTTTGATTCATACCTGTACCATCAATTGCAAATTGGTTTGTTAACAAGCTCTGTGAATAAAACAAAACTCATTTCCTAGCAGTCAATAGACATGTTCTGTGAAAATCCCTAAATGTAGTCATTTATTAGAACGGTTCACTTTTTCTTCAGTTTTGCTTTTTTAATTCCATTACACTACTAAGTCAATGTACAATAAAATGAGCTGTAATAGATCATCAGGCACAATATGAATTTTAATGAACTAGGGAGCCAGCGACTATTAGCTGTGTTAATTTTGTGTGCATCTGTTTCTGGGTATGAGTCATAACATCGGAATCCATATAGACTTAATATTTGAGGATCCGCTCAGAATTTTTTTTATTATATATTGTCACAGGCAGTTTAAATCTGCAGGAAAATGGGTCTTTTCAAACTAATGATACACTCTGGTGTACAGTTCTTTCAAGCATTCACATTTCCAATCGTTTCACTGTTGCTAATCATATAGTAAGTAGTCCAGTTTTAGTCAGACGCCGCGGAAGATTGTAATTTTTGAATATCTTCATGATATGACATTTCGCTATTATCCTGTGCATTTTTTTTTATTACAATTCCTAAATAGGAAAGAGAGTTTTAGAAAACACTCTATCACTTGTACTGTTTCCAATTGCTTGCGGGCTAAAAATGTGAACCAATTATTGCTCTGATGACAGGCAAAGCTATTGCCAGAAAAACGGGTTATTAACCGTACAAAGTACATTAGATTCAGGCTTTTCACACTTTGCTAGGTGTTTGACTCACAAATCGCTTTTTAAATTGGACTTGCCACATAAAAATGTTGACATTAATCAATTGAGCCTATACTAATATCCTATGTATTTCAAATACATAGTAACATAGTAATTAAGGTTGAAAAAAGACACAAGTCCACAAGTCCTTCTACCTATCATTACAGCTTTTGATCCAAAAGAAGGCAAAAAAGCTATTTCGAATTTTGCTCCTAGGCGGAAAAATTCCTTCTTGACTTCCTAGTTCCTTAATATCCTTTTTAAGGACTGCTGCCCAGAATTGTACTGCATATTCAAGGTGAGGTCTTACCATTGATTTGTAAAGAGGCAAGATGATATCCTCTTCTCGTGAATCTATACCTCGTTTTATACATGCCAATATCTTATTGGCCCTTGCAGCTGCTGAATGGCATTGGGCACTGTTGCCAAATTTGTTATCTACAATTATTTCTTAATACTTTTCATTAGTAGTTGTTCGCAGGGAAATACCATTTAAAGTATATGTTGCTTTGTTATTATTTTTCCCATAATGCATAACTTTACATTTGTCTATATTGAACCTCATTTGCCACTTTACTGCCCAGTTCTCCACTCCAAATCTTCCTGCAAAGAAAAAACGTCAATATTAGTCTTTATTACCTTACCTAATTTAGTGTCATCAGCAAACACTGAGACATGGCTCTCAGCACAACGTGGGAGATCATTAGGGTTGCCACCTGGCCGGTAATTTACCGGCACAGCCGGTATTTGGGGTCTTGAAGCAGGGGCCGGTATACCTAATATACCGGCAATGCAAAGCCCGGTATTTCCGTTGGTGTAGCAGCTTTAAGCTGCTGCTGTATCTCACCCACATGCAGAGCCTTCTGCCTTCCAGGACACTGTCCCGGAATCAGAGGATTCGGCTCTTGTGGGGAGAGATACAGCAGCAGCATAGTGACCTGTTCTGTGCTACGGAGCTGAACTGAAGAGGACCGACACCCGATGGAAAGAAACTGCTCAACCTGACAGCTAGAGACCCCTCCATGACAGGTACAGGGAGGGAGGGAGGGAGAGAGAGACTGTGAGAGAGAGAGAAAGGGACAGTCTGTGAGAGAGAGTGAGTGAGTGAAAGTCTCTGTGTGTGAGAGAGAGAGTGACAATCTGTGAGAGAGAGAGCAGAGACTGTGTGTGAGAAAGAGCAGAGACTGTGTGTGAGAGAGAGCAGAGACTGTGAGAGAGAGCAGAGACTGTGAGAGAGAGCAGAGACTGTGTGTGAGAGAGAGCAGAGATTGTGAGTGAGAGAGAGCAGAGACTGTGTGTGAGAGAGAGCAGAGACTGTGTGTGAGAGAGAGAGCAGAGACTGTCTGTGAGAGAGAGAGCAGAGACTGTCTGTGAGAGAGAGAGACCGTCTGTGAGAGTTTATGAGAGAGAGTAATTAGTGACAGTCTGTGAGAGAGTGAGTAAAAGTCTGTGTGTGAGCAAAAGAGACAGTCTGTGTGAGAAACTGCGTGTGTCTGTGTGTGATAGACGCTTGTCTGTGTGTGTGTGAGACAGTGTGTGTGCGAGAAAGCTTGTTTGCCAGTGTGAGACACAGCTTGTGTGTGTATATGATATACAAATATATATATATATATATATATATATATACACACACACACGCTTCTCACTGGCATGATATACAAATAATATATATCATTTCAGTGATAATCCGCCCCCTTTGTGGCTCGCATGGCCCTCCCTCTTGTAGCTCCACCCACACATATGGCCGGTACTTTTTGGAGGAAAAGGTGGCAACCCAGGAGATCATTAATAAACATATTGAAAAGAAGAGGGCCCAAAACAGACCCCTGAGGTACTCCGCTCAATACCCTGGTCTAATTTGAGGATTTTCTATTTACAACAACCCTTTCAGGGCCGATCCTAGGGTCACGGGCGCCTGGGTGCAGGTTTTCCTTTGGCGCCCAAGGGTGGGCGTGGCTATATTATGAACTCCTCCCCTTTAGACATTTCTGTTCCAGACATGCCCATTTCAATATTGGGGAGAGCGAAAACTGTATTTTAATGTAAAGGACCAACGTTTATTTTAAATAAAGATATATATTTTGCCATAATACTGTGTAGTGGTTTTATTTATTTCTATGATGCTCAGCCAGCAACATGGGAGACTTTTTGCTGGCTAGCAAAATGAGTTTTAACTACCGTTCCCATGATTCCCAACCAGCCAAAGTCTCTCATTAGTCTGGCTGAGCATCATTGGAAAAGAAGTACATAAGGAGTGATAAATAATATTCCACCAAGTCAGTCACTCACGTGTCTCTCTCTCTCCCCATACCCTCATGTCTGTCTGTCTCTCCCCGTACCCTCATGTCTATCTCTCCACATACCCTTGTGTCTGTCTGTCTCTTCCCCATACCCTCATGTCTGTCTCTTTCTCTCCATTCCCTCATGTCTGTCTCTCTCTCCCCGTACCCTCATGTCTGTCTCTCTCTCCCTATTCCCTCATGTCTGTCTCTCTCTCCACTCATGCTCCATGTCTCTGTCTCTCTCTCCATTCATGCTCCATGTCGGTCTGTCTCTCTCCACTCATACCCCATGTCTGTCTCTCTCTCGCCACTCATACCCCATGTCTGTCTCTCTCTCGCCACTCATACCCCATGTCTGTCTCTCTCTCTCTCCACTCATACCCCATGTCTGTCTCTCCCCTCATCCCTTATAACTTTTTCCATCTCTATCTTTCTGTTCTCCATGCTGGCCTCTTGTACACACAGTCATACATAAACACACACAGTCACACAAACACATTTACACACTTAGTCACCCTCACAAACATACATTTACACAAACACCCTTATACACACTGTCACACACATACATAAATACACACAGTCATACATAAATACACACAGTCACACAAACACAATTACACACTTAGTCACCCTCACAGACATACATTTACACAGACACCCTTATACACACATACAAAAATACACACAGTCACACAAACACAGTCACCTTTACACACTTAGACATAGGATACACTTGCACACTTGACACTCATGTACACACACTTACACAGACAGTAACACACACATAGTTATACACATTGACACACACATACACACTTATACACATACACAAACATTTATACAGACAGTAACACACACATAGTTATACACACTGACACACTTATACACATTCACAGACACTTCCACACTTTCTTTCTTTTTTTATTTTATATTTTAACACCCCCCAAACCCCTCCAACTGTTATTACCTCCTCCTTCTTGTTAGTCCAAGCACAGAGCAACGGGGGAAAGCTCCGCCCCCGTCGCGTTCTGGGATTGGCTGCAGGGAGGAGGATGTTCTCTATGGTGTCTTGGCAGATACTCTAGAGAACGCCCTCCTCCCGGCAGCAGCCAATCACAGAACGCGACGGGGGCGGAGCTTGCACCCGTCGCGCTGTGCTTGCTTTAACAAGGAGGAGGACGGCAGGGAGAGAGCCCTGAACCCTTTGCATTCTATCTTTTAGCCATTTTTCAATCCAAATACATACATTTACCCCCAAACCTATTTCTCTCAATTTGTACAGTAACTTTTTGTGTGGAGCTGTATCAAATGCTTTTGCAAAATCAAAGCAGATCACATCAATTGCCATGCCTAGATCTATATTTTTACTGACTTCTTCATATAATGTTATCAAGTTTGTTTGACAAGACCTGTCTTTCACAAAACCATGTTGACTTTTACTAATTGTATTCTGATTCAAGATGTTTTCTTGAGTGTATACCTTTAGCAATTCTTCAAATAATTTCCCCACTACAGATGTCAAGCTCACTGGTCTATAATTACCCGGCAAAGATTTTGATCCCTTTTTAAATATTGGAATGACATCTGCCTTTCGACAGTCTGTTGGCACTAGACATGTGCATTTATTTTCGGACTAATGCATTTTCGTCCAAAAATAGCATTTTCGTCCATTTGTCCAAAAAACGAATAACGAAAATGCTAAACTAACGAAAGACGAATGAACGAATGGTTAATAAACGAAAATCATTCGTCCATTTGTCCAATTGGCATTCTATAAACTGAAATAGAGTCGGTTTATAGAATACCAATAGCATTACATATACATTCCATAAACCGACATAATGAATGACTTTCGGTTTATGGAATGCATGTAATACTATTGGCTTTCTATAAACCGAACTAGAGTCCCAATTCATAAGAATTTCTTAGTTTTCTAGTTTTCTAGTTTATAGAATTTCTTATGAATGGGGCTCTCGTTCGGTTTATAGAAAGCCAATAGTATTACATGTATTCTATAAGCCGAAAGTCTATAAACCGAAGTTCGTTCAGTTAATAGACTTTCGGTTTATAGAATACATAGAATTACATGTAATTCTCTGTATTCTATAAACCGAAAGTCTATAAACTTAACGACCTTCTGTTTATAGGCTTTCGGCTTATAGAATACGTGTAGTACTATTGCCTTTCTATAAACCGAACGAGAGCCCCATTCATAAGAAATTCCTATGAATGGAGTCCCCATTCATAAGAATTTCTTATGAATGGGGCTCTTGCTCGGTTTATAGAAAGCCAATAGTATTACACGTATTCTATAAGCCAAAAGTTTATAAACCGAATTCTATGTATTCTATAAACCGAAAGTCTATAAACCGAACGACCTTCGGTAGAACGAATAAAACGAAACGAAAATAATGAACGAATTTCGTCTGAAACGAAATTCGTTTTTAGACGAAATACATAACATTTTCGTCCGAATGGACGAAAACGAAACGAAAATTTTAATTTTGCACATGTCTAGTTGGCACTATACCTGAACTGAAAGAATCCCTAAAGATCATAAATAGTGGTCTGGCCAGAATTATACTTAACTCTCTAAGGATCTTTGGGTGTATGCCATCTGGCCCTGGGGCCTGGTACGTCATGCACTAAGAAGAGCAAAGAAAGCAACTGAAGGTATGTAGAGGCATTGCTCAGCACTGAATAAAAGTGCAGGGGCGCACTATGATCACTCCCTGAGTGACCGCAGCTGCCATTAAAAAATGTTGGATCCGGCTGCACACATGTGCTTAGGAAGCAAATTAAAGTTCGCTTGCTAAGCTCTGATGGTGTTGCTAAAGTGCCTTGCTAGCGAGGCACTTGACCAACACCAAAGTCTCCCCCTAATTCGATGATGGTCGCTCTCCTGAGCGACCACATTGACTCAGCATCGGAAGTGATTTTTTTCAGATGGGAGATACTTTAAATGTGGATTTGGATTATATAAGTATTTTTTTTCCTCTCACTTTTTTTCTTTCATGGATACCACATTTTAATAACGCACACCCAGTCAATCCATGTTCTTAGTAGCCCTTCTACATAGATGCTTGGATTTCTAGTGGTGTAAGCAAGTAAACAGCCTCGGGTGGAAGGTATGATTTATTCGGGGGAGTGAGGAAACGTCTTTATTGTGGGTAATTATTTATTCTGATCCCAGAATGTCATTTGACAGTGTATGGAGGGGTTAACAATAACCATGCTCCAGTAATAATAATGGGAGCCAAGGCATATTTATAAATTGTGCCAGGAGCAAAGGCAGTTCTTGGCACTGTTCTTTTTATAGGAAGAGGGCAGGGCTATTTTTCCTGGCCCTCAACATGTGTTGGGAAGCCCTTGGGATCTGGATTTTGACAGGAAGGGGGGGATTTTTTCATGGGGATCTCATGTCCAACTCAACCTTCCCCAATTAAAATGAATGGGAGCGAGTTTAATCTCTCTCCGATTCATCTTGGCAGGCTTCATCTTACCTCCATCTTTGCAAAATTGTTAATGAATACCATTTTGCAAGGACGAGATGAGGCATCCGGGAAAATGAGTCTGTTCGAGGTTTCTCAAATTTTAGTGAATAGACCCCTCTCCCACTGAAGTCTCTCTCTCTCTTCCCTGTACTGTCTCTCTCTTCCCCCCTAGTGTTTCTCTCTCCCCCGTGGTCTCTCTTCCCCCTAGTGTCTCTTTCTTGTCACTCTCCCCCTCCTCCCCTATTGTCACTCTGTCCGATCCGTTGTGGTCTCTGCCTCCACAAGACCAGCCCCCCGCCCCCCCGTGCTGCATCATCTGGCGCATCAAACACATTTCTTAAAGCAGTGGCTGCTGCCAAACTTGTTACAGCGGCGGTCACCACCGAACTTGTTAATTTGGCGGTGCCGCCGAACTCGTTAAAGTAGGCACAGCCGCCCCACCGGGATTTTTTCCGGTATCCCAGTGGGCCAATCCAGCCCTGCTCCTCAGTAGTTAGTAGGGTTGCCACCTAGTCAATATTTTGCCAGTAAGCGGGCAAAAAACAAAATGGCTTGAGCTTTGAGGCCAATGTTAAGTCTATGGAAGCAGTATCATAACCAGTCTTTTTTCAAGAAGCGTTGGTAACCCCAGTATCTGGAGAGATGCAACCTGCACTCTAGGTTCTAAATAGTGAGCTAAGCAGTGATTTAGATCTATATGTATAAAAAAACACATGGGCCTGTATGCATTTCTCCTGCTTGCAATTTTAGATTGTTTGTAATGAAACATTGTATCTGTGCAATCACAGGGTTTCTGATGATTTTTACTGTATATTCATTTGGGTTTGGTAGTGCAGAGTTTGAGTTATTTACTCATGTTACACTATCCTTTGTTTGATGTACCCCACCCTGCATAACCACGGCCCTTCAATTAGTGATGTTATAATTTATATTCTTTATTGGAAATTTTATTTTTCTTACACACTTCTCCATATAAAAATCAATCATACGTATATAAATATATCATGGGTGCAATAACTAATTTCGAACAAATCATTAAGTGAGGATAATTAGTGATTTTATTATTTTATTGGTGTTCTAGAAAAACCGTTAACAGATTTATTTGACTAATCATTGTTAACGGGAGTAGTCCCAGAGGATTGGAAAATCAGCAAATGTTGTGCCCACTGACAAGAAAGGCAGGCATCTATAGTAAGTCTTACTTCAGTAGTGGGGAAAATAATGGAAACCTTGTTAAAGAATAGGATTGTTGAACATCTAAAATCACATGGATTTCAGAGACAGCATGGGTTTACTTCAGGGAGATCATGCCAAACTAATCTTATTGATTTTTCACATTGGGTGACTAAAATAATAGATCAGGGTGGTGCAGTAGACATTGCTTACCTAGATTTCAGTAAGGCTTTTGACACTGTCCCACATAGAAGGCTTATCAATAAACTGAAATCTTTGAGTTTGGATTTCAATATTGTTGAATGGATTAGACAATGGCTGAGTGACAGGCAACAGAGGGTTGTAGTCAATGGGGTATATTCGATGCTAGGTCTTGTTACTAGTGGGGTACCTCAGGGATCTGTACTTGGACCCATTCTCTTTTATTAGTGATATTGCAGAAGGTCTTGTTGGCAAAGTATGTCTTTTTGCTGATGATACAAAGATTTGCAGCAGGAATGATGTTCATAAAGGGATGAGCCAAATGGCAAATGATTTAGTTAAACTAGAAAAATGGTCAGAGCAGTGGCAACTGACATTTAATGTGAACAAGTGCAAGATTATGCACCTTGGGCATAAAGCCCCCAAATCAGAATATAAAATATTTGGTACAGTCCTAACCTCAATAGGACTTAAAGGTAGGTTGGCAATTTAGTAGAGCAGCAGGAAATGCTAGCAGAATGCTTGGTTGAATAGGGAGAGGTAATAGCAGTAGAAAGAGGGAAGTGCTCATGCCATTGTACAGAGCACTGGTGAGACCTCACTTGGAGTATTGTACATGGTACTGGAGACCGTATCTCCAGAAGGATATTGATACTTTGGAGAGAGTTCAGCAAAGGGATACTAAATTGGTTCATGGGTTGAAGGATAAAACTTACCAGGAAAGGTTAAAGCATCTTAACATGTATAGCTTGGAGGAAAGACGTAACAGGGGGGATATGATAGAAACATGTAAATACATAAAGGGAATCAACACAGTAAAGGAAGTGAGTATATATAAAAGAAGAAAACTAGAGGACATAATCTTAAATTAGAGGGGCAAGGATTTAAAAGTAATATCAGGAAGTATTACTTTACTGAGAGTGTAGTGGATGCATGGAATAGCCTTCCATCGGAAGTGGTAGAGGTAAACACAGTCAAGGATTTTAAGCATGTGTGGGATAGACACAAGACTATCCTAGATATAAGATAGGGAACCTGGGACTAAGAAAAGTATTTAGAAAATTGGGCAAACTAGATGGGCCGAATGGTTCTTATCTACTGACACATTCTATGTTTCTAAATAGCGGCTGTCAGTAGCATGTGTTCCGGTCACTTAATAGTAAGCACTGGTTATGTGCGAAACGCGTCAAGCGAATTTGCTTTGAATCAGTCATTATGTATTTTTGGGGATTTTATCTACATTTTTATATGAATAAAGACCTGGATTATTTCTGTGTCCCTGATCTGGATTACTCATCTGAGATGGTGCAGCAACTAGCTAATGGACTATACATCTTTAAAGCGTGAGTTGGTACCTGTATTTTAGTTTGCCCCAAGCACTAGGGCAGTCTTTTTCACTTACATTTCCCATGGGAATAGCTCTTAAAAGGAAGTAATTCCCAATGTCGACAAACATTCTCTGAAATAATTCACACAAATATTTACAGCTGCAAAACAAACAATGGCAACCTACAACAATCAGCTCTATCCGAATTAAAACAAAACAGGATTTCTTGTTAACAAGAAACAAAAACATAGTATCTGATAAGATTTTGATAACACTTTCCTAAGTGCTTGTGTCCCAATATTAAATTGGTCTATTACACACATCAATTGTCGCCATTTTCCAGGCCTCTACCTTGGTTCATATGTTTCTTTTCTTGTTTCCTGTATCCTCCCTCACTCTTGTGAATTCACCCCTCTCTGTTGTAAACTCATAGAAATAAAAAAGTCAACAAAATCAATTCAGTTTGCTTTTATTTTAACTTTATCAAAAGCAAAAACAATCTTCCTTGTAACAGTATGACTCAGAATCCCCATTCTAAAATAAACCACTCCAAGCAGAGGCCAGTAGAAAATTGTTGGGTTGAACATACTTCCTATGAGATTGGAACTAAAACACTTTATTAGCTTATAAACTCCAACTTGAGAAAGTCCAGAGACTGAAAATCTTAATGACAGATAAAAATAGAAAAGTTACGTATTAATGTCGTCAGAGCAAAATCAGACAGACAAGAGAGGGATAAACCCTGTGCAAGGAGACCCAAAACCAGAGAACAACAAATGTGCACTTACGGAAAAATAATAATAATAATCCCAAAAGAAGAGTGTTAGTGGAACTTTTGCTACTGCAAAATCAGGCAGAATGTACTGTAGCTTTTGTTATGTTAATATGTGAAAAAACTATTAAAATCTTGTACAGAATTAGTAAAAAAACACAAAAACTTAAATGGAATTTGTATGTATCTTTGTATATCCAGAACCGAAAGTGGGTAGAATTCTTGATTGAAGCCTCTTCACTTGGAGGTAAAACTCAGGTAAAGATATATGTGGATAAAAACAGATAATTTACAACATAGTGCTACCTGTGACACACAGGTTAATATGTAATGGCAAAGAGTAATAGATACAAACCAAACAGACAAGAAACACATGAACAACTGGTATCAGAACCAGTTGATTGAAAAGCATGTGGTATATTGTAAAATTATGAGATAATGAATGAAAATATTGGAATATATACGTATAAAAATATAAAGTTTAATCTATATGAAACAATTTAGTACACAGGTGTATATAAAATATAGAACAACACATAAAAATAAAAATAAAGCACAAAATACATCAATAAAATAAGAGCTTGTGGTGAGTCCTAATTAAAGGTACCCACAAAAAGCACTTCGTGCTAATTGCACTATTACCACTCAAACAAACAAAAAAGCACTGTGACTTCTATATTTCCAAGAGTGATAAATTCCTTTGATATCCCGCTCGGAGATTGGCAATGTGGCAACCAAAATACTTAAGCCCTAGATGTTCCTAGAAATGTTTTAAAAAAGTACAATGCACTTCTAATATTTTTTTTTACAAATTCTTTTCTATCACAGTTCCATTGTAATATTTTGTTTTGTTTAGAAAAAACACCTCTGCAGTAATGAGTTATGCCTTTGAGCAATAATTAAGCCTCATTTGGCACGAATGGAATTGTTCACAAAGATTTCACTACATAATTTTTCAGATTAGTTTTAGATCGTGTGGGATTTGATCCAGGTCAATAGCTTTTCTAAGACATTAAATTGAAGACTTTTCTCTTCCTTTGTAGCAAGTGTCTGTGCACAAAAATAATCTTTTATGAATGGTTTTTGTCTTAGAGGATGTAATGATTAAAGAGAGAATTGTAGGGAATTGAGATGGAAATATCAAACTTTAGACCAAAGTAGCCGAGTTGGAAAATTCTCCAGTGTAGCTGAATGCAGTTAATTTGGCCTTACGTTTGAAAATCTCCATTCCATGTAAATCTCTCTTTATTGACTAGACCAGGCCCACAGGCAGTGGGATGTCACCGTTTTAAGCATTAACATTTGTTTTATAGGGCAATAACTGAAAGTAGTTTTTTATTCCTAATTATTTTCTCGTGCAGTGACCTTTAGACCCCAACCCTAATTACCACCCTAGCACTAACCCTAACATAACTCTAACCCCAAACCTTACCGGAGAGCTAATTTAGCCTGTTTTTTTCTCTAGTGGCAGACTAGCAATGAAGGTGCAGGAACCCCAACAGAGTGACAGAAGTGATCATCAATCACTTCAGAAGCTCTTTCCCACAACAGACCAGCGCCATATGTGATCACGGGTCAACCCAGCAGCATATTTGGTTGTTGCTGAATGCCTTGACATCAAGGCTTTACAGCAACACCATTTGAGTGGTGGGAGTGATCACTGCTTTTAACACAGGACATACTATCTAAATCCTGTATCACCAACTGCAGGCAGACACAGGACATATACAGGGAGTGCAGAATTATTAGGCAAGTTGTATTTTTGAGGATTAATTTTATTATTGAACAACAACCATGTTCTCAATGAACCCAAAAAACTCATTAATATCAAAGCTGAATATTTTTGGAAGTAGTTTTTAGTTTGTTTTTAGTTTTAGCTATTTTAGGGGGATATCTGTGTGTGCAGGTGACTATTACTGTGCATAATTATTAGGCAACTTAACAAAAACAAATATATACCCATTTAAATTATTTATTTTTACCAGTGAAACCAATATAACATCTCAACATTCACAAATATACATTTCTGACATTCAAAAACAAAACAAAAACAAATCAGTGACCAATATAGCCACCTTTCTTTGCAAGGACACTCAAAAGCCTGCCATCCATGGATTCTGTCAGTGTTTTGATCTGTTCACCATCAACATTGCGTGCAGCAGCAACCACAGCCTCCCAGACACTGTTCAGAGAGGTGTACTGTTTTCCCTCCTTGTAAATCTCACATTTGATGATGGACCACAGGTTCTCAATGGGGTTCAGATCAGGTGAACAAGGAGGCCATGTCATTAGATTTTCTTCTTTTATACCCTTTCTTGCCAGCCACGCTGTGGAGTACTTGGACGCGTGTGATGGAGCATTGTCCTGCATGAAAATCATGTTTTTCTTGAAGGATGCAGACTTCTTCCTGTACCACTGCTTGAAGAAGGTGTCTTCCAGGAACTGGCAGTAGGACTGGGAGTTGACCTTGACCCCATCCTCAACCCGAAAAGGCTCCACAAGCTCATCTTTGATGATACCAGCCCAAACCAGTACTCCACCTCCACCTTGCTGGCGTCTGAGTCGGACTGGAGCTCTCTGCCCTTTACCAATCCAGCCACGGGCCCATCCATCTGGCCCATCAAGACTCACTCTCATTTCATCAGTCCATAAAACCTTAGAAAAATCAGTCTTGAGATATTTCTTGGCCCAGTCTTGACGTTTCAGCTTGTGTGTCTTGTTCAGTGGTGGTCGTCTTTCAGCCTTTCTTACCTTGGCCATGCCATGAGTATTGCACACCTTGTGCTTTTGGGCACTCCAGTGATGTTGCAGCTCTGAAATATGGCCAAACTGGTGGCAAGTGGCATCGTGGCAGCTGCACGCTTGACTTTTCTCAGTTCATGGGCAGTTATTTTGCGCCTTGGTTTTTCCACACGCTTCTTGCGACCCTGTTGACTATTTTGAATGAAACGCTTGATTGTTCGATGATCACGCTTCAGAAGCTTTGCAATTTTAAGAGTGCTGCATCCCTCTGCAAGATATCTCACTATTTTTGACTTTTCTGAGCCTGTCAAGTCCTTCTTTTGACCCATTTTGCCAAAGGAAAGGAAGTTGCCTAATAATTATGCACACCTGATATAGGGTGTTAATGTCATTAGACCACACCCCTTCTCATTACAGAGATGCACATCACCTAATATGCTTAATTGGTAGTAGGCTTTCGAGCCTATACAGCTTGGAGTAAGACAACATGCATAAAGAGGATGATGTGGTCAAAATACTCATTTGCCTAATAATTCTGCACTCCCTGTATAGTACATCCTGTGTTGCCAAGGGGTTAATTCTGCGGGATGCATGTTCAATTCCAGGCAGGTTCAACTAAGCAATTCATCCTTTTGAGGTAGATAAAATGAGTACTATTAAACTGGGTAATTGAATCATACCCTGGATGTTGGAAAAAAGTAACTATCCCAGTAGGTTCTTGAAAAACAAGAAAAGATCTTAGTGTACGGTTCCTGGCTATACTTGTTATGATTATACTGACATACAATGTATCCTACTTTGTAGAATTGTATGTATAGCTTTTCAACTATGAACATTTAAAGTCAATTTACTATTTACAACATATTTTGTTGAAAAGCTTATTGGGTATGATTATTCTTTTAAAGCAACAAACATACACACTACACAGCTGTAGTGTATATTATTTGAACACGACAGGAAAAGAATTCAACATCAAATATGTCACGTGTATATACATTTAGAAATGCATTATTTTGTTTTGTATTTTCTATTCCTGGAAAAAAAAACCTTTATAAGTTAAAAGATAGTGAACACTACAAGCCTGCATCTCTCATAGGCAAGTGAAATAAGAATTTCTTGAGGTCATATACACATCCTTCTAATTGCATATTATATAACCCAGGCACACAAGGATAACAAGGTTAGCGTTCTATTAAACAGGAGCAATGTATAACTAGTTTTGGGCCATGTGGCAATTTTTTTTGCAGTGAAGATACCTTCAATAAAGTTTATACAATTGTATCCTAGCAACCAAGGACTATTTTGAAGATAGTCCATAATTACCTTTATGTTTGTGTGCATGGGATTACTTAGAATGGTGTGAAAAGAAAAATTGTTTCTTCAGTTTATTAACAATGGTCTTTGCTCTATAGCAGGGGTGTCCAAGTTTTTTTTTCAGTGGGCCACTTCTCCAGAAATGTGTGTGTGCGTGGGCCGCATTCATTTTTAATTTAGAGAAAATTAAATATGATTGTGTGAGTGCGATATTTATTGCGGAGGAGTCTGTGACACACACACACAATGCACATTAATATGAATTTTATATATATGTGTGTGTGTGTGAATATGCTCACATTTATTTATAAAATTCACATTAATGTGCACTGTGTGAGTGTATCACAGACTCCACAGCAATAAAACTCACTCTCACACTGCACACTTACACCTGTTCACAGCCACACTTACACCTGTTCACAGCCACACTTACACCTGTTCACAGCCACACTTACACCTGTTCACAGCCACACATACACCTGTTCACAGCCACACATACACCTGTTCACAGCAACACATACACCTGTTCACAGCCACACATACACGAATAGACACACAGTCACCCTTACACACACACACACCTATTCATACTCAGACACCCATTCATACTCAGACACCCCGACACCCATACACACACACAGACACCCATTCACACTCAGAAACCCTTACACACACAGACAGACGCCCTTACGTTTATTCAGCCTATGTGCTAAATAAATATTTCCACTAACTACTTTGAGTGCTGGGTCCTAAGTATTTTGTTTTCTAGACACCCTTATAGACACAGACAGACACCCATACAGACACAGACACCCTTAAACACACATTCAGACAGACACCCATACAGACACCCTTACACACACACACTCAGACAGACCCCCATACAGACACAGACACCCTCACACACACAGACACTTTTCTTTTTGCATGTGCCTTTTGTCCCCCTCCCTGCTCAGTCACCTTTTATATGCAGGGAGGGGTATGGTTCAGGCACCAGGGACTCAATACACAGACACCCATACATACACAGACACCCTCACACACCCAGACACTCTAACACACCCAGACACCCTCACACATTTCTTTAATTTTTTTCCCATGTGCCAATAGTCCCCCTCCCTGCTCACTCACCTTATAAATGCAGGGAGGGGGTGGTTCAGGCACCATCTTCTGAGCTCCAGAATGCATCCAGGACCTGTCACCTGAAAATGTCTTTAAATAGTTTTGTTTAGAAGAATATTACCTATGGACTGATATTATTATAATCTATCCAAGCCAATGTGCAAATAGAAAGGTAGCTTGAATTACTTTGTGAATATATAACTTTTTTTAATGAGGAGATGAACAGCCAATCACAGCATGGGTTGCTCCGATGCATCTGATGGAGGTCTGACGGGGGTGATGGGACACTTCATTGCAGATGCCTCAGTGCAGCCGCTTCACCGCCGACTCTGCACCACAAGACAGCTCGTCGCTGGAGATTTCATCGCGGAACATTTCATCGCTAAAGGTAAGTTTATTTCAGTATTTTAGCTATTTTAGTTTATTTTAGTAAGGGTGGTTAGAAGGGTTATAATTAGGGTTTAGGGGGTTAATTTTAGTATTAGGGTTCGGGGTTAATTTTAGTATTAGGGTTTAGGGGGTTAATTTTAGTATTAGGGTTCAGGGGTTAGTATTAGGGTTAGAAGGGTTAGAATTAGGGTTTAGGGGGTTAATTTTAGTATTAGGGTTCGGGGTTAATTTTAGTATTAGGGTTTAGGGGGTTAATTTTAGTATTAGGGTTCGGGGTTAGTATTAGGGTTTAGGGGGTTAGTATTAGGGTTTAGGGGGTTAGTTTTAGTATAAGGGTTCGGGGGTTAGTATTAGGGTTCGGGGTTAATTTTAGTATTGGGGTTAATTTTAGTATTGGGGTTTGGGTATCATTTATTAGGGGTTGTTATTTTTTTTTACTTTTACATTTGGAAGAGCTGACAGTTCAGTGCTGAACTGTCAGCTCTTACATAGCCGCGGCGTTATTCTTCATTGCTGACAGTTCAGCGTTCTAACTGCCGCGCTGAACTGTCAGTGATGAAGAAGTGTCCTAGACCCCTGACGGGTGTGTGTGTCTCTCCCTTTAACGTGCCTTGCAACATTTCAAAAGCCCAAAGAGGGACACTTCTGGATGAGGGGGAGTGGCTGAATGTTCTACTGTGAGCGGGGCATTTTCAGAGCATTTTTAAATGGATTTATGGCCAACTTTTAGATACTTTAACAATCTGGTAAGTAATTTAGGATAAGAATAAAATGTTTTATTTACTTAAACTGGTACATAATGCAGCTTAAATACATGTTACTGCATTTGAGCTCAGTGATACGCTCATACACATCAAACATTCAAGCTCCTGGAAACAGATAGGGCCAACCAGCCAGTTTTTTACTGGCAAACCAAATTTCATGTCTATGGAGACAGTGGCAAAGCCGGTATTTTTCTAAAAATATGGTGTTAACCCTAGAGTCAGAGGGATTTGGATCCAAAATAGGGACTTTCCCTCCAGAATATGGGCAGTTAGTCACACATACACACAAGTTACTGTGAATTGCATTACTGTGGAGCGTAGTGATACACACACATTCTTCTCAATGATACCAGAGAGCTTTGTGTTACTCTAACACACATTGCACATTACCGTGTGTTTTGTTTCTATGGAACTCTGTGATACACTCATTTCACATTACTGTGAGTTCGATTTCAGTGAAGCTCTGTGATACACTCATACATTTCACATTACTGTGAGTTCGATTTCAGTGAAGCTCTGTGATACACTTACACATTTCACATTACTGTGAGTTCGATTTCAGTGGAGCTCTGTGATACACTCATACATTGCACTTTACTGTGAGTTATATTGCTCTGGAGCTCAGTGTTACACTCACATTTGCACATTACTGTGAATTTATTTGCTGTGGAGCTTTGTTGTACACTCACACATTGCACATTGTACTAGGTGGTCCTAGTACAGCATGAAAACAAATACGTTACACATCAGGATAATCTCTGTGTGATATATATTTTATCTATGATAGTCTCCCAGAAAGCAATATACTGCTTTTACCACTGAAAAGTATCCATTCCAAAGGTCATGTCTTTGGTTACAGTCCACGTTTAATGCAGCTCTGACATTCCTGGTGAGTCTTTGGGCAGGTGAGTGCCACATGTTCACCATCACTGGTCAGTGACATAAATTGATTTGATACTTTATTAATATGTTTATACTTTACTAGTTTAATATAGTTAATAAAACACCTCTTAGCTGCCTTGGAGCTTGCCTTGTCTGATGATAGACAGGTGCTTCGAACACTTATTTTGTAAGTGGATGATAAGTTTTCATTTTGCTAGGTACTGTAATGTATTCTCTACACTGAGTTAGCAAAGTCGCAGGCATCACATTAAATTGTATACCTATCTGAGGTCCTCTAATAGTCTGTGCATTGTGGTAAGCATGCATGCTATACACTTGCTTGGAATTTAATGTATTGACATTTTATGCCCTTCAAAGTTACTCTACACGATGGGTTCTCTTAAACAGATCACTATAATGTAAACCGATTCCTGGCTGTATAGTCTAGGGAAAAAGTAAAGAAGGAAGAGACTGTCCATGAATTAAACGGGAGCTAAATAGTATCCATAACAAGTATCCTGAAAAATTAGCTTTTATTTTTTTTCAAACTGAGCTTTTATTATAACAATTAAACGACTGCTTAAATACAACAAATAACATATGCACTCTAACATATACACACTACCTAAAAACAATGTCAGTTCACCACGTTCACTTATTAGTGGCCAGATTCCATAGTGGTTAATACTCATTTGCATTTGATATTGAGAAACATTATACAAGGCTGGATTTACATCATATATATCATGTTGCCCACTCCTTTCTCCACTGCCGTAGAAATATGGGGAGACTAGATGGGCTGAATGGTTGTTATCTGCTGACACATTATACGTTTCAATAGTGTAGTGGTGCTTTATAGCATATCCATGTTATCATTGTTCTATAGCTGTTATAAAACAAATATAATATTTAGCCGTTATATAAAAAAAATTATACTGTTTGTACACTATAGGGTCAACCTAGGTACCTCCAATTTTCTCGGACCCCTCCATGTGAATTTGGGCTACTTAGAAAGCACCAAAGTGCTTCCGGAATTGGCATCAAACTCCTCCGAAGTTCTAGTCACTGAAATAGTAGCCTTTATCCCCCCATAGACTTCTATGAGTAGGATAGAGACTCCTTTCAGGAGAACTTTGGCTATTGCAAAAAAAGTCCTCCTGAAATAAAAAAGAAATAAAAATAATTGAAAAAAAAAAAATTGCCCTCCTATGGGGCCAGCGGACTGCTGTTGGCCCTATAAATAAAAAAAAATGTCCCTGGCCATAATTATAATTAAGGGGGTCCAGAGAAAATAGCCCTGGCCCCCTAATAATAAAAGCGGCTGGGAGAGGACCAAATGGCTCCCATCTCCCATAACTCATAGAAACATAGAATGTGTCGGCAGATAAGAACCATTCGGTCCATCTAGTCTGCCCAATTTTATTTTTTTTAGTACTTTTATTAGTCCCCCGTTCCCGGTCTTATAGCTAGGATAGCCTTGTGTCTATCCCACGCTTGCTTAAAATCCTTAACTGTGTTTACCTCTACCACTTCTGCTGGAAGACTATTCCATACATCCACTACCCTCTCAGTAAAGTAATACTTCCTGATATTACTTTTAAATCGTTGCCCCTCTAATTTAAGACTATGTCCTCTAGTTGTGGTAGTTTTTCTTCTTTTAAATATACCCTCTTCCTTTACTGTGTTGATTCCCTTTACTCAGATATAGAATGAAATCCCTTCCTGGTAGGGCGAGGATTTCTTTTCAAATGATGAAGACATCTGATGGCTGACTCTTTTTTAAAAGAGCCAATGGTACAGCCAAAATAGGGAGGCTCCTAAATGGCCAACAGCTAGAAGGATTGTATTGACTTAGCCATGGACACCAGTAGAATTGAAACGATTTTTCTGTTGATAATTTTAACTTGCATCACATCTCTCCATATCCTAAACATTGTACAGGGCAAAGTCTGTTCTCCACCCTTATTCCAAACAAAAACTTGTTCCACATTCCAGAATTGGCAAAAAAAGGGCTTTCCAATCCACGTCTGCCAGCTCTCCAAGATTTTTGGGGAATTTATCAGCTCCAGTCCAGTGTACAACTGTTATGGAATTGTACTAGAAATTCCAACATGTCACTTTAAATTAGTCTCTACATTACGGGTGGTGTCAAACTATAGCATTCCTGTTGGGGAATAATCCACTGGCAGCCTCTTACCAGACACAGTATTATGGGAGACGAAGGACACGAACAGTAGAAGGGGCACAGCTTGACACTACTCCGCTCAGCAACACAACTGATTGTGTACCATTATGGGTTTTTTTTTGTTACATGTGTATTTTTGAGTTTGGCAAACTTGTCATTTTGTGCTAATGTGTTAAGTTATGGATTATATGTGCTGCCGGACATCTTACATCTGATATTGGTCTCCTGTAATAAAAGAACTAAACATATTTTACAGTACATCTGCTAGTTATTAGGAAAGATTAATACAATTACTAAAAGAGAAATAATTCCTTTCCATAGCAGATGTGATGTTACCATGGTAAGCCAGGCGTTGTCTATATAGGAATATTCTGCTTGGGAAATAATGTTCTTTATTTATGAAACAAGTTCAGGCAGAAAGATGGCATCTGGAAAAGCATTACTCTGGTGGTTTCTTGTGCTTACACCTATAATGCTCATACAGGCCCATTTATAAATACCGTTCACTGACAGTCCTAACAGGTGCTCTGGAGAGAATATTCTTCCTGGATCCAGAATAAATAAATCCAGGATCAAGAAATGAGATAATGAATGCTATAACTAGTTCATATTTCATTACATAGACTGGAAATTAACATATTTAAAGCAATATGGGTGTTCTTGCATGAAGTGTTTATATAATTTAAAAGGTTACTATTTTCAATGTAGATGCATTTTGCTAAGTATTATCTATGTATGTTATAGCTATGCATGTGTCTCTTTAGCTATCTAACTATATTTTTTAAAGAAAGTTAGCATCACTAAGTCACTTTAACTCTTCCACAGCCTCTGTAGCAAATTTAACTTTAAAGGGATAATCTAGTCCCCAAACTCACTTTGAAGATTGCTGCTTATATAGTACACAGGATTTTTTTTTCAGTGTGATTTGATGAAGGCATTCTGCATAAATCACATTTTTAATATTTGACTCAAGTCCTCCCCAGTGATTGCTCTGCATGTTGTCTGCAAGTGATTATATAGACACCGAGGCTATAAAGTTTTTCTTCATTTAGTCACTTCCCATGAACCTCGAAATGAATTCATTGTGTGGCCTTCCAAGACCTTGCTCTTATAAATAGTAGGATCTCTAAAAATGCAACACATTGTCTGATGACATCACTAGAGTGACAGGATATTTCATACATTTGAATGAAATCATTCTCATTGGTTCCTACAGCAAAAAAAGTAAATTATTTTTACTCAGCTTGTGTGGGCAGTCCTGGTTTCTTGCAAACTGCTGTAATTTCACAATTTCATCTAGCTGTAAGCAATGCAAAATGTACTTTGAAAGCACATTAATATGCTTTAACATTTGGTAGATGCATTTGGGCACTAGACAGTCCCTTTAAGCTGCTACAAGATTTGCCAGTGCTTTCTTGCCCCTCTTTGTATTTCCATGTAAGTAGATTCCTACCTTATTTACAAAGAGGCCATATCAGGCTTAAATTAGTGTCAGAGGCCCCTGAGCACAACAGAGAGGTGAAAATAAAATCTTATAACATCTAAATAAATAATCAGACTCCATTTTTTTAGGCAAAACAGGCCCCTATACTTTACAGATGTAGATTATTTCTACAGTCATGCCACTTTAAGTGACTATTCTGTGTGTTAATTTATTTGAGAGAAGTACATTTTGGAGAGGTAACAAAGATTAACCTAATCTGCATAATTATTCAGTTCTTTTGTACCGTAAGCTCTGAAGCATATTTAGTGCTGTAAAGGTCAAAACACCTCCGTAATGATTTCAGTCTGTGAGTTATCAAGGTTAACTTGTGCATCATTTCCCTCATGTACAAAAAAGGGAACCTGCCCCAGTTTGTCAATGGCAAGTGCAGCATGGATAGGTAAAAAAAATGAAGGGCCATCTCAATATTCGCCAATCATGGGCACAGAAATGGTGCCTCTGAATTGCGGACGGATTCGGGGCACATCATGACTTGAATGTCGAGATTCTACACCCACACCCTGAGCAGCCAAAACATGCCGATACTGCACCAAATTGAAGTAGCAGCCACTATCCTCCCCATTTGAGTTTGATTAGCCAGTTGGACTGCTACTGTCATTAAGGTGCTGCTCCCCCAGACTTTGCCCATGCTGTTCCCCCAGACAATGCTGCTCCCCCAGACATTGCTGCTCCCCCAGACTTTGCCCATCCTGCTCCCCCAGACAATGCTGCTCTGCTCCCCCAGACAATGCTGCTCCCCCAGACATTGCTGCTGACCCGGACTTTGCCCATCCTGCTCCCCCAGACAATGCTGCTCCCCCAGACATTGCTGCTCCCCCAGACTTTGCCCATCCTGCTCCCCCAGACAATGCTGCTCTGCTCCTCCAGACAATGCTGCTCCCCCAGACATTGCTGCTGCCCCAGACTTTGCCCATCCTGCTCCCCCAGACAATGCTGCTCCCCCAGACATTGCTGCTCCCCCAGACTTTGCCCATCCTGCTCCCCCAGACAATGCTGCTCCCCAGACATTGCTGCTCCCCCAGACTTTGCCCATGCTGCTCCCCCTCCCCCCCGACTTAACCCTCCCCCTCAGCTCTGTGGGGTCCTGGATCCCAGTCTTAAAAATAATAAGACATACCTTGAATATAAGACAAGGGAACTTTTTTCAGAGAATTTGCTCTAAAAAAACCTTGCCTTAAATTCGAGAAAATACTGTACTTTAAAATAAATATTTTACATTTTGCATTACTTAAAGGGACTGTCTGGTGCCCAAAATGCCTCCTCCGGATGTTAATGCATATCAAAGTCGACGACCCTGATTATAAGACGACCCGCCCAAACTTAGAATATTGATTTAGGAAAATAAGAAAAAGTCTGAATATAAGACTACCCTATAGGAAAAAAAGTTTTACTGGTAAGTATTCACATGTAAACTGCTTTTTCATAAATAATAAAAATTATGACAGAAAAAAATGCATTTCTTGTCCTTATTTCCTTTTATTTGTCAATCTGCCCCCAAGACTTAGCCATCTGCCCTCCAGACTTAATTTATGCATCCCCCCACACAGCCATATACCCCCAGATATAGCCAATGCAACCCCAACACAGCCATCTGCTCCCCAGACATATCCAATGCACACCCAACACAGTCAATTATGCCCCCCAGACGTAGCCCATGCTGCTCCCCTCCCCCTGACTTAACCCTCTCCCTCAGCTCTGCGGGTACCTGGATCCCAGTCTTTAAGATAATAAGACAAACCTCGAACATAAGACGAGAGGACTTTTTCAGAGCATTTGCTCTGAAAAAAATCTTGTATTAAATTCGAGCAAATACGGTACTTTAAAATACATATTTTACATTGTGCATTGCTTAAATGGACTGTCTGGTGCCCAAAATGCACCAAATGTTAATGCATCTTATTGTGCCTTCAAAGTACTTTAAAATGCGTGTTTTACATTTATGATTGTAAATATAAAATATAAAAAAAAGTACAGTTAGATGAATTTGGGAAATTACTGCAGTTTGCAAAAAAACAGGACTGCCCACACTAGCTGAGTAAAAGTAATTTCCTCTTTTTTGTTTTATTTTTACTGGAAGATTGATTTAATTCAAATGAATAGAATATCCTGTTTCTCTAGTGATGTCATCAGAAAATGTGTTGCACTGTTAAGAGATCCTACTAGCTACAATAGCAAGGCCACTTAGAGTCCACACAATGTATTATATTCAAGCAGCAGTGACTAAAATGAAACAAAACTTTATTTGCTCAGTGTTTATATAATCTTGCAGCACCTGTAGTATACATGCAAAGTAATCACTGGGGGAGGGCTTGAGTTAAATATTAAAAATGTGATTTATGCAGAATTCCTGCATAAAATCACAATAGGAATAAGTCTGTGTTCTATACAAGCAGTAATCTTCATCTTTCATCAAAGTGAGTTTTGTGACTAGACTGTCCCTTTAAAATATGAAAATCTTATACATAGATTAAATTTGCTAATTTACCCCCGTTACACCCAATAGAGCTGTCCCATCTCCCATACTCAGTTATTGAGCAAACAATAACACTCAATAACATCAATGAGGATAAATTATCCACTACATATATTATTAACTCCTGAAAGACAGAGGTTAGAAAGGACATTCATTAATAAAAAAAAATGACACACATTTACTAGCAATTTGGTTAACACAGTGCGCAAAATGTTATTTTATTGTCTATAAAGTAATATCATGTCATTTTGACATAACAGGTAAACTTTAAAGTATCCATTAAGCTCTAAGGCGTCACCTTAGGTGTTAAGAGTCAACCAGCCCTGCAATATATCAGATGTCAAGACAAATCTAAATTAGAAGCCTGCATGAAACCAACAGGAGATTATTTACAGGTCTAATGAGAAAAAAAACCCACTTCGGAAAGCCACCATCTTAGAAATATTATTTATTGTACATCATAATTCTAGAACAGCTAGTATTACTTTGTCTGTCACAAGTCACTATGTACATTGCGACTATCTATGTTCATCAGATGATTCTCCTGGGGAAATAAACAAAATAACATTAGATACATTTGACCTACAGAGACAGACGTAAGTACTGTACTTATCAGTGTGCTTCAAATGTTGCTCACAGAGTTATATACAAGATAGGTCTCTGGCATGGCCTCTGCCCTCTGTACACAGACATTTGTTTTTACATTCTTGTAAAAATTATATTAACAAACGGTACTATATACACAGAAAAAGACAAAGTGACAGTGCGCTTCTGTGCCAGAATAAAGTACAATGTATATATAACCTGGTATGTTTCCTGGGAAGTATCTTCAAGCTTCTTGAACACACAAGAAAAACCAGAAACAACACACACAGATAATATAGTGTAGTATGTTTTAGGTTATATATGGTGATTATGATGTCACTCATACTGGGATGGGATTGACACCATGTAGGGTGATCTTTTCCCACTATAGGATGTCTTCTTAGGGAATTGAGAAGGGAACTGCAGACTTAAGGTCAATGTTGCCAAGTTGGAAACATTCTCCCATTCAGCTAAACATCAAAATAAGTTGGCCTTCATTTTGCATTTCCCTACTCCATTCCCTCAAAATCCCTCTTTCGTGACTAAGGCCTTGTGGTATTAACCATTGTCTCGAAATATTTATATATATATTACTATGGCTCTACAAGTATGAAACAAAATAATAAAAGGCAGGATATGTATTCATTCAAACAGAAATAAGAGAATGAGTAACAGTACAGCATAAATACAGGTCCCCAGAGGGAGAAATCATGAATGGGAATGCAAGAGGAATTTATATTCTGGAATTCAAAGAGGTTCATAAAGATTATATACTGAAGTGGTAAAATTGTAAAGCAAATAATTTATGTCATTCTTTCCCTAATTAATTACTGTACTTGACTGCCGGCTTCACTTGCAGAGGATAGGAGCCTGTACTCGGCTAATTAAGTGACATGCAGGCAAACATGAGCAAGTTTCTCTTCAAGGCTATTTTTTGTAAATACAATTAATCAACATCTCAAATGTTTACAATATGTATTAATAGTAAGAGCATACGTCTAAGGAGGGGTATCAGGAATGCAATAAAATATAAGTCAGTGGCAGGAAAAGATGGATCGTGTTCCTACACTTGTATCTAAGCTTAGCGATATTTGTTTAAGGATATTAACGACTACTGGACAAACAGTAGTAAGGCTATGCCTAGGTTTATTTTTCTCTCTCACACTTGAGTGATAGGATGAGACATAAAACATGTGGGGATTATTTTCTTTATTAGATTGCAACATGGTGTTTTGAGCAGTTTTGGCACTTAGTTACCAGTGATTTAGCCAATATATAGATACCCTCTATCAAGCGCACTAGGCATTTCTATTTTCTTTTGCCTCTTTAACAATCTACCTGGAATGCTCACGCCTCTGTAGGGAATTTGAATTTTATATACCATATTTTTCGGTGTATAAGACGACCCCCAACTTTTCCAGTTAAAATATAGAGTTTGGGATATACTCGCCATATAAGACTACCCCTCTTCCAACACGCATTTTCTCCTACTGTGACATTTACACACACACCCTTACACTGACACAGTGACACACTTACACACACACCCTTACACAGAAAGTGACACACTTACACACAAACAGTGACACCAATAGACACATAACATGAGACACACTATTTTGCCCCTCAATATGCCAGTATTTTGGCACTCAATCTGCCATTCCTGTTGCCATTTACTATGCCAATATTTTGCCCCTCCAATATGCCAGGATTTCCCCCCTCCAATATGCCAGGATTTTTTCCCCTCCAATATGCCAGGATTTTGCCCCTCCAATATGCCAGGATTTTGCCCCTCAATGCCATTTAATATGCCAGGATTTTTCCCCTCCAATATGCCAGGATTTCCCCCCTCAATGTGCCAGGATTTTGCCCCTCCAATATGCCAGGATTTTTCCCCTCAATATGCCAGGATTTTTCCCCTGCAATATGCCAGGATTTTCCCCCTCAATATGCCAGGATTTTGCCTGTCCAATATGCCAGGATTTTCCCCCCCTCCTCCCCCCTTCCCAGTACTTACCTCGTTGTTGCTCTGCAGGCGCGCGACGCTGTGAGGGAAGCGTTGCGTGCTTCCCTCCAGCCGTGCGGCTTCAATAAAGTTTGTTTAAAAAAAAAAGTTTAAACAAACTTTATGAAGTCGCGCGGCTGGAGGGTTTCCCTCACGGCCGCGCGGACCTGCAGAGCAGCAGCAAGGTAAGTAAAAAGACGACACCCGGCGTATAAGACGACCCCCGACTTTTGGGAAGATTTTCCTGGATTAAAAAGTTGTCTTATACGCCGGAAAATACGGTATTCAAAAGCGTGTTTCTAATATTATGTATAAAAAAACGTATACCTGTCACCTGAAAGATTCACATTATAAGTGAAAACTGGTCTAGACCCAACACATTTTGCCATGTTAGAGGGCAGCAGGGGGGCATTTGAAAAAAATAAAATTTTATGTGTGCTTTGACATAGCAGAGATCTTTGGTGTTTCCTTGGGTGCAATGGTAAATAGGTCTGTTTCAAAACTTCTCCCCCAGGGTGTACATCTCCAGTTGCAACAAATGAGGAACATACAATATGTTATGGTAAGTGCAAAAAAATTGTATTTAATGTATAAAATATCTTACGTCAAAATTCACTGGTCAAAGTGACATGGAGTACTAAGAATTCAGCTATTATAATGTTGTAAATTAGTAATAATCTGTGTTCAATGTTTCCTTAGCACAATCAGCACATGAGGCCTATACAAATGGTAACATACACATACATTGAAATAAAAGAGGAAGTAAAATGCCCACCCATTTGTACCACCTACCACTCAAAACTACCCATTGCCATTCTATACTTTTTTCATATTACCTGAAATTAAGACATTACACTTGGCATCTTTGTGGATAAAAATGGCCATAGTGTTGATTAAAACAAATTGAAAAAAATAGAAATAACTTTAACACACAACCAAATAAACATATAAATATTTATTTATTTATTTTATTATTACAAATTACTAAAACAAGGACAATAAAACAATAAATACATTTCGGTCTAATATCCATTTGTATACTATCATTTGAGTTTCTCATCCACATACATTCATGGGACATTTACCAACTATCCTCAACTATCTAACCAGACAAGACAAACAACATTTTAATTTCAGAAGATAGTGTGCACCTGCCTTCCCCCTCCTCTTATCCACTAGATAACCTGTTGGTCCATTTTGACCACGTCTCAGTCTTCTCTGCCATAACATTGTTATGCTATTCCTCTTTCCATTTTTATTTGAAACAACACTTGTGTTTCTACCATTTCCCACTTGGGGATTATCGTTGTTTTCCATTTCCTTGTAGTTACTCGTTTCGCAGCCATCAGAATCTGAGAGATGATCAACTTAATTTATTTTTTAACGCCCTTTAAGTTTAAGCGTAGCAAAGCCGTTTCTGGAGCTTTCTCTATTCTTAACCCACAGATTTGGTTTTGGAATCCTCCAAAGCCAGGCAGTTCCAAAACATATGCGTTATGTCTCCCCCTGGTCTATCACATCTCCAACAATTACCCCTTTGCCCTCTGTATCTTTTTGCCAAATGGTTCGGAACATAATACCATCCATTAAGTAATTTAAAAAAAACGTTTCTCTAATATTGAGGCACTGGGACCCTTTACCCATTCCATTCTTCCCTTGTAATCCTTCTGTTTAGATCTGATTCCCATTTCTTTATAACCACTAACTCTGAAAGCTGGTTAATTTCCTTAATTATTTGGTTGCATTTGGCCAAGATATACTTTGTTTTTTTATTTTGAATTATGTCTTTCAGCTTCTTACAAATTGTTAGGTTTTCAGTGGGAATACGTTTTACCCTTAAATACGAGAAGATATCTCCCTTGTTTAATTGATATTTTGTCTGTAGTATTTGGAACGGAATCACTATCCCTTCCAAATCTTCTAACTTTAAAATTCCCTGCTTTACCCATTTTTCTTGTTTAATATTGCCTATATTATAGTCCAGTATTTGTGAGGGGAGGCCTGTCAGAATTTCCATCTTCACTTTATTTTTAAATTTTAACCAAAAGTTCAATATATGATCCATAACCAGAGATCTTTTGCATTTTTTTATGCTCTGTTAGACCCTTTTTGCTAGTGTACCAAAACAGTAGCTGTTCACACCCTATTAAAGTCTTCTCCATTTGGTACCACTTCTCTATCTTGGCATTTTGTTTTTGTGTTATTAGTGCATGAGCCAACATGCTTGCTTCATGGTTATGTTGGAGATTGGGTGCCCCCAGTCCCCCCTGTGGTGGTGGTGAGATCACCCTTTTGTTTATGCGCGTTTTTTTCCCCTGCCATATATATCTGGAAAATGACTCCTGCATCGTTCTCAGCCATATCTTTGAAATGTTCATAGGGATCATCCTGAAGAGGTAAGTCCACCTGGGGATAATATCCGATTTCATATAAATATTTAGATATATTCAACCTTCAAATAAATTACACAGATCTGTAAACCATATCACCCAGGGGGTCTAGGACACTTCTTCGCTGCATCTTCATCGCTGACAGTTCAGCGCTGCAGTTAGAACGCTGAACTGTCAGCAATGAAGAATAACGCGGCCGTTTCACCGCGGCTGCAGCTATGTAAGATCTGACAGTTCAGCGCTGAACTGTCAGCTCTTACAAATCTAAAAGTAAAACGAAAATAACCCCCCCTAATAAATGATTCCCCCCCCCAATAGTGACACTAAACACTAAACCCCAATACTAACACTAAAATTAACCCCAATACTAAAATTAACCCCCTAAACCCTACTACTAACCCCCGACCCCTAATACTAACCCTAATACTAACCCCCGACCCCTAATACTAAAGTTAACCCCCTAAACCCCAATACTAACCCTAATACTAACACTAATACTGACCCCCGACCCCTAATACTAAAGTTAACCCCCTAAACCCCAATACTAACCCCAATACTAACCCTAATACTAACCCTAATACTAACCCCCGACCCCTAATACTAAAGTTAACCCCCTAAACCCTAATACTAACCCTAATACTAAGCCCCGACCCCTAATACTAATATTAACCCCCTAAACCCTACTACTAACCCTAATATTAACCCCGACCCCTAATAGTAAAATTAACCCCTAACACTAAACACTAAACCTAATTCTAACCCCTAAACCATAATTCTAAACAAACTAAAATCGGTAAAATACTTACCTTTAGCGATGAAATGTCCCGCGATGAAATCTCCAGCGACGATCTGTCTTGTGCTGTAGAGTCGGCGGTGAAGCGGCTGTGCGGAAGCAGCCGCGATGAAGTGTCCCATCCCCCACCCAGGAGCTGAGGATCAAAAAACACAACAGTAAACCACTATTTACAGTTTTCGGACTACCATATTCCCAGCCTTATTTGGTAACTCTTACTAGTCCCCCAGGACCAGATTGATTATATGATCTCTCAGTTCGCTGACAGTAACACCAAGACATACACCACACCTACGAACCAAAATAAAAAGCGGGCTGGTGGGCGAGCGGTAAAGTTCTTGTAAGGCCTTGTGGGAGGATCCAGGTGAGGGAGTCCAATATGCAGGAGGAGCAGGACGCAGACAAAAAACAGAGACAGGAATTTATACAAAAGTAAATGGTGGGAAGTGCTCACCAGAACTAGAGAGGTAGAGTCCAGGACACAGTCCACAGTCTCTGGGTTGGTACAGGCTGAAGACAAGGTGTAGTAGGGGTCATGATACAGGATCAACGTAGGCAGCAGGCAAAAGAATAGTAGGGGTCACAATCCAGGGTCAATGCGGGCAGCAGGCAAAAGAATAGTAGGGGTCACAATCCAGGGTAAATATTCCAGGCAGCAGACAAAAAGGAGTAGTAAGGGTCACAGGCAGTGGTAAGTATTCCAGGATCAAAATAACACAGCAAATAGGCTAGCAGGGAGACTCAGGAGGAATGGCAAGCACTGAGCACCGCCATCAGGGAGACAGGGGTTTTTATACTGCTGTTTGGTATGAGGTCTGTAGCCCTGCTCCCCGTGTGGGCCATCCTGGAAGGCCTCACTGGGGGAGGCGTGGCCACAGAAGAAGGAAGCGCTGCCTCTCCCGCTAGCCTCCGTGCCTCTCCATCGCCACACACTCAGCTCCCTGCGAGGATGCAGGGAGTGAAGAATTGAGGGCAGATAGAGGCGAATGGCAGCATCGCAGGGAGAAGCAGCACCCCGCTAGATGGCCACGCCTCCCATCTGGGAGAAGCCCTGTGGAGACCCGGCGTGGGACAGGTACGCTACAGTTCTTTCTTGTTCAGCAAAATGTTATTAATGACTTAAATTAGCACCCACTTCAATCCTGTTTACCCTAAGATAAACAGGGTAAGTCCCCCCTTGACTTGACTCCCAGTTATTCCTGACTCCTATCATGTAGCCCTTGCCCTTATTTATTACATGCTTTTGTTCCGAGGCTTTCTTGTCATTTGCAGCATTATATAGAAGAAACTCTCCATAGCTTTCCGCACATGTTATTTGAAGGGAGAATGAGAATGACTGTGATTGCTGTAAGAAGTTTTCACTTGGTAGATAGTTATAATCTGAGAAAAGATGCAGTGACTCCTAGCACAGTTGCATAAGGATTACTATATTTCATAAAAAAAATTATGTAAATGACTTGACATAATGTAATTCCCAAGTAGATTAAATGTGGCGTCAATGGAGACAATGTTGTGTAGACACAATGAGACAGGAAGGTGATCACAAAGTAGGAGTGATTAAGAATTACACAATTTAACTATCAGTATTAACGTGACAGCTATAAGAAAATGTTTAGAATTATTCATAGTCATATAAATACTTGAAGTATCAAACTCAAATTCCATTTACCAATGTGAATTTAGAGCAAAAGAACCATTATTTTATGAAGGCACCAACATTGTTCATGGCGGACATTTACTGGACTTTATCAAGGGCAACTCAGTAATGTTCTATTGACCATCACTGACCTTCCCACGGTTATTCGTGTTCTTGTATGGACACTATCTAACCCTGATTTTGTAATGGCAGAATTAAAAGCTAATTACGTATATATTCGTCCCACTTGTGACCATGATATCATATCACAAAAAAATGAATAATTAAATATATTTATCAATAAAACCTCCCTTAAAAACTAAATGTAATATTTCACGAGTGGCAGACAAGCCATATCAAAGCTTTCTTATTCCACACGCTCATTAGGAGTTTTCTTCTCACAAGATCGTGTTGACAGTTATTGCCAGAAAACATAGGATTTGGATTAAATCAGTGATTACATTATACCGAAAGCCAGTTACAAATAATGTACTCATTAACTGATGCACACAGTTGGAATCTGCTGTTTTTTTCCTATCTGTGTACCTGAGGTCAGCATTTTTATTGTTTTTGGCTCAGCCGAGATGTTTTCATTCCTGCTGTTACATGCACTATACAATGGCTGTACAGCTGGTGGCCTAGAGACCTGTTGTAACTCTCTAGAGATTTTCCGTAATGCCTACCTGAAAAAGCCATATGTGCTGACATATTCCTCCATTGCCCTTCCCCCATTGCATATGTTACAGTTATACAGTACATCTCCCTCTTTAAAAATACTTTGGAAAGCACTGCATTAATGCAATTTGCCCGGTAGCGCTCATGACAGCACAATGTTTATACTCGGTTATGATGCATTTAAGCAAATCTTTTGTCTAAAAAATGTTAGGTGTGAGAAGCATTGCTAAGTAATACATTTAAGTGTCATTATGTTCAAGTATTGGAATACAGCAGCAATGACATGTATGTTTGGATGCACTGAACGGGTTTTGGAAATGACATAATGGTGGGTGGTCAGCTATCTTCCGTGCAGGAAGAAAGTGGTTGAAAGTGAAGAGCTATTGTGTCGCACAACGATTTGCTACATTTGGAAACATATATATTTTTATTTCAAATGATGGTTATTTCTCTATTTTGTCCTGCGGAAGATGTGCCATTACAAGCAATTCCAGAGAATTGCTAACAATAGTAGTATAGTTGGTGTTGAAAGAAGCAGTGCTAAGAGCCAACCGTTTCCCTAAAAGGAAATAAAAAAATGAACAATAAAACCCCACATATCTAATAATAGCGAGACAAATTTGAGCATTCGAGCCAAAAAAAAGTATAGGGGGGCATGGAATTATACAATGGATGGTATATTGAGTCCCCACCATATGTGATATACCAAGTAAAATCTATATAAACATAGAGAATACAACCTTTGGCATATGTAGTTGCAGATATACATTCACATCATCCATCAATAAATCTCAGGGGCAACTTATAAATGAAAAAAAGGTCAAAAACAGTGTAATATGTACAAGGAATGTACAAGTGTAATATGTTCGGCAGGTTCGGCCGAACTTCAAAAAAATGTCCAGGTCCGTGCCCGAACTTGACCCTGAACCATATTGAAGTCAATGGGGACACGGACTTTTGGCCACTAAAATGCCTCTAAAAAAAGCCCTGGAAAGGGCTAGAGGGCTGCAAAATGAAGTAAAATGTGGGTAAGAGTGTCCCCATTCATATGAATAGGTCAATTGACCTATTCGTATGAATGGGGACTCTATTTTAGTTTATAGAAAGCCAATAGCATTACATGTATTCCATAAACCGAAAGTCTATAAACCGAAATACATTGGAATACATGTAATGCTATTAGCTTTCTATAAACCGAAATAGAGTCCCCATTCATACGAATAGGTCAATTGAACTATTCGTATGAATGGGGACTCTATTTCGCTTTATAGAATATCAATAGCATTACATGTATTCCATAAACCGAAAGTCTATAAACCGAATCTCTTTCGGTTTATAGACTTTAGGTTTATGTAATACATATAATGCTATTGCTATTCTATAAACTGAATTAGAGTCCCCATTCATACGAATTGGTCAATTGACCTATTCGTATGAATGGGGACTCTTTTTCGGTTTATAGAAAGCCCATAGCATTACACACAATGTATATGTATGTAATGCTATGGGCTTTCTGATTGGCTGCCCTGCAGCCTTTAAAAATGCGCCATTAAATCACCGAACCCCGAACTCCAACCCGAACATACAGTGAAATGTCCGTGTTCGGATCGGGGGTCCAAAAACCGTAATGTTAGGTACGAACCCGAACAATGCGGTTCGGGTTCGCTCAACACTAATATTGACTCCTCCTAATACCTGAACATTCATCTATTAACATTTATAAAGCTTTCATTATACTTACGTTGTGTACTTATTATTTCATATTTATGCTGTATTTGGTACTCTATTGGATACTTTATCAAATGAAAGTTTTTCTATTAATAAGGCAAGAAACAAAGTTGAAACAAAATCCTCAGGGCAGCACTAATAGACCTGTGCACAATAAGGGCATATGCTGAAAAACAAAATGTAGAGGTGAAACTCTGAGATAACAACTAGATTTTCAGAAATAATTGACTAGGTTAGCTGCTGTATCACTGCAGGCCAAAGCAAGTATTATTCAAAGAGAGCTGGAAACATAATATTTATTTTTCCTACATGAGCTTCAATAAAAATAAAAAAAATGTAATAAATGAAAAAGCTCACCAATTATACAGGGTCAAATGTTTACAAAGGATTTTGCAAAAAAATCTAATTGTTTTAATTTTTTTCATTAGGTGCTGGCCAAAAGATTTCACATATTGGTGAAAATGGATTTGGTTTTTCTTTACAAGATTTATTCTGTAGTTGAATATGGAACAGGCACCGATGATACCATTTTATTTGAGTTCAGTATTCCACTGATTATTGGACTAAAGACATTAAAGGACAACTGTAGGCAAACAATGTACTGCATGATTGCATCATGTGTAGGCATTTTAATTAGAAATATGTAAATAAAGAATACAAATAAAGTGCCTTAATGTCATTTTTTATTTGTATAGCTCCATCAGGGGACAGACATGTTGTGGTTACATTCTGTCATCAAACTAATATGGTGACCAGGGTTCATGTGACCATGGTCATATATATTCCTTTAACAAAAAGAAAGGTGTAAGGACTGGCCAAATGAGAGAGGTTACTATGCAGCAGGGGTTTATAGTTCATTCAAGACCTTTACAAATCAGAAAAACATTACAACCTCCTCTATCCATCCCTTTTCTCCTACCTGGCTGTATTTGTGAGCAGACACGAGTTAGGTTATCATGGTGAACAAGGTGTAAGTGAGATCTGATGGCTCTTACTTACTTATAACAACTGTTTTTGAAGTCATCGTTGTTGCTCTAGTTAGCTAGATTGTGCACCATTAATGTATGTTGCTGTTATTTTGTCTCTGAATAAATGTTTGTTAAAATAGACACACCAGGGTTTATAATTGTATGAATACATAATTCACACAGTTTGGTCATACTCCACAGTTGGGACAGAGGATGGAAGATCTGACCCATGTGACTCAAGATTCTAAACAACATTCCAGAGCTAGTAAAGACAATTCATTATTACGGCAAAATATCAAACTATAAATTAAATTTGGAGAAAACACAAGCAACATGTATAGTTATACCAGAAGAAATACAAAAAAATCTGCAGGGAAAATACCCCTTTCATTGGGTGGACTCTGGGATTGAATCCTTGGGCATAACATTACCCGCTGATGGCAAAGATATTGCAGAAATAAATTGCAATATGATCCTTAAGGAAATACAACCTAAACTCAATAAGTGGAGACAGTTGTCTATTTCATGGATGGGCAGGATCAACACTGTAAGGGCTTATGTCTTCCCCAGATGGCTCTATATATTTAGAATGGTCCCAGGAAAGATAAAATTAGAACATTTGGCATTTATCCAAAGCAAATTAAGGGAATTTATATGGCTTGGTAAAAAAACAAGGATAAATAAAAAGACAATGAATTTGGATACTAAAAAAGGGGGCCTGGGAATGCCAATACTTAGAGATATCTGGGAAGCCTGCATGTTGACACACGTAATTAAGATTCAATGAACTTCTAAGAGAGAAATAGAATGGTGGCAGATAGAAAAAGAGATCTCTGGACTAGGTAATCTGGAAAATATCCTATGGCTGAGTAAAGAACATGAAAAGGAGGTGCAGCAGAGGATCCAGGGTAGTACTTTGGCAGATCTCATGAAATACTGGTATGACTTTAAAGCAAGGTGTAACATTAACAATAAAGTCTTAAAAATTACTCCCCTAGAATCATTAGATTATAACATGGCAGAACTAGAGACAAAAGGATGGAGACAGAATGGGATTACTCGTATTGAGAACCTATATGTAGAGAATACAATTAAAAACTTTACAGCATTAAGACAGGAATATGATCTGCCGTCGAGGGAACTCTTTAAATACCTCAGAATAAAACACTTTCTTGTGGAAAATACCTATATTCATAAGGAGGGTGACAAATTAGAGACGATGGATAAACTATTTAACGGCATAGCAAAAAAAAAAAACTATAAAAATTTGTACGAACTGGATTAAACAACTAAAACAACTGTATATCCCGACCGCCTGGGAAACTTGGGAAAGTGATTTAAAATCAGACCTAGAGGCTGGAGAGTACATTGACAGCTGGCAAAAAAGTTGGAATGATATAAGAAAATATATACACTGCTTAAACCTGCAGGAGACATTCTTTAAGATAAATAACAGATGGTATTTAACACCATCGAGATTAAAAAAAATTAGTCCTTTGCATGATGACTTATGCTGGAGGTGTAGGAGGAGTAGAGGTACTCTTCTTCACATCTTTTGGGAATGCGAAGATCTGGCCGAATGCTGGACACAAGCATTTGGGAGAATCTCAAATATAAGTGGGTTGGTGATAGAGAATTCTCCACGAAGGGCCTTGTTGCACCAAGGGTTGGAAATGATTAAGGACGCAGATCTACCCCTGATAACACACATATTGTTAGCAACCAAAATAGCGATCGCAAGAAAATGGAATAGAACTGGGAAAATCTTTTGGGAGCAAATACAGAATCAAGTAGACAATCAACAAGTAATGGAAAGGGGATATTTTACACAAAGGGTGGAACTGGATAAACATAACAAAATATGGCACAAATGGGAAGGATACTATAATAGGACCTAGATTAGATGACTCCCAATACCAGGGAATAATGAGAAGAATGAAATAGTATAGGAGAAAACTAATGCTGATTCATCTTGGTAAATCCCCTTACATTCTGAGTTTAGACCCTGCTTGGACTCCATCGGACCGATTTTCTGTCGGAGCTGGTCCCTTCCCCCCCCCCCCCCCCCCCCAGGGAAAGCCATGGCAAGTCGGTAGTGAAGAGGTCTCGTGCTCCATATAAATGTTGTAAGTAATTGTCTGTATATACATATTGCAAGGCAGGGGCACTCTGTCCAGAAAAAAACGAAAGTAATAAGGTCGGAATAGCTTGGACAGAACGTTCACCCCGCGTCTTTCTACTTCTTATATATTAGTATTTATGTTTGTGTTATTTAAATGTGATACGCTATGTGTATTTTGAAAAAATGAAAATAAAGTTTAAAAAAAAAAATTAAAAGATTATAAACAACATGCCTGCCCCCTGATAGAGCCAAATGGGCAAAGAGAGCTCAACACATTAGTTTATTAGTATTATTTAATTTAAGCTTTTGCTATTTAAATGTCTGCAGTTGGTGCAATCTTTTAACTAAACATAACTTAATCTTTTAAAGTTGTCCTTTAAAGTAAAGAACAATCCATTTTTATTTTTGTATGCTCTAAAATAAATATGGAATAAGTCTTGACAATTAAAAAAAAAATAGCGTATATACAAGATCAAGTGTGCATTTAAAATATACTTTTGTGATCCAAACAGTATTCTCTGATCAGTCGACTGAATCAATCAGCTGGATTTCAAAAGGTCAGGTGATAAACATCTGAATTGTAAAGAACTAGAAAAACAGACACGAGGATTAGAAACCAATATCATGTCAAGGGAAACTCATACATAAACAGAGTCATAAAAAAAATCTCTTCATTCATATTTATAACTGGTCGGGTGTGAGTTTGTTTTAAAACATGAATAAATTGATAGATTTTTGTGTTGTTGTTACGATACCTTATTTGATTATTAAATAAATGCAGATTGACCAGGTCTGACTAAGCCAGCTGCCAAAACTAAGATTATTGTGGTGTTACAAATTTGAAACTTCTTAATAGAAAATATAATGAAAAAAGCAGATAGCGATATTACTGGTTTACATAATGTAACCCAAAAAAATCTAACATTGGAATGTATCCAGATTTTAAACATAGCTGTCTTAAAGATTAATTAGAGTTGTTATGGAATTTAGGAATGGCGAAGCAGCGGTAGCAACTGGAGATCAGACAATAGGGGGTATAGCTTTGGGCAGCAGCATAGAGCAGAAGGATGTGTATCTATCATAATGTACGTTTGTTGATTAGGTTACAGATGTTGCTGTGGGAGATTATAAATAAGGGGTGTGGGTGGAATTCATGAAAATGTGTCAGTGATGTAGCGTAAGAGGAACTCTGTGATGTTGAGAATCCTGTGTCCTTTAAATTGACTATCACTCCTATCCATAGTAAAACAGTCAAAAAAGGGGGTGCCTCTGGCAGAGAAAGAGCTAGCTACAGCCCTGTTCCAATCATAGGCCAAACGAAACTTGGAAAATCAGGAAAATTATATTGGTGTGTATGCATGTATTTATTGACCATAGCCTCAATCAAGAAATAAAAAAAAAATTGAACCCCTCTCCCAGTCCCCTACATTTTCTCCAAACATTATGCAGGTAAGGGGCATGTGAATGCCGTCACTGTATATATGTTAGGGCATTACCACAATGAAGATGTTCCCATGCTTCCTGCAGATGGACCTTGCATACAGCAATAGAAGCTCCAGGACAGACTGACAGCTGAATAGTATGCTACCTGATGCCTTGGGGTGCTGGAGAATTTTGGAGTGTGCGCAGTAGTTTGAGGCATGCCTGTATGCTTAGCTATTCTGCTTACTCCTCCATACTTTTTTTGAGATTCTGTATTGGACATGAGTGGGGTCCATCGGCAAGTAAAATACACAATCCACATAGAGCTCACAATCTAATTCTGTGGCAGCCTGTGGAATCACCAGGTAAGACTCAAGCCATAAAGATCATTGTGAGATGATGTCACCATTTGGGAGCAACAGATGAGCAAAGGTTCACTTTGGTGGTCACATTGATGTTTTAAGCCACTGTGCTTCAGGTAAGTACAGAATATCTTTTAAAAACAACATGCACTTAAGTATTTATAAACGCAAGCTTCTTACTTGCCTATCAGCCTCCATAATATTTGTGTGCACCAGCTAAGTACTTGATATGGACGTATGCCTTGTAAATGGAAATATCTTTTAAGTTATAAATATGTACATTAAATGTCTATACTTACCTAAAGGTTCATTTGTAAAACACAGAATTGGGGATTTAAAGCAGTCACTCCATTAATGTACAGTTTTGTTTGAAAAAAGTTGATTTAAACAGTTTTTTGTACAACTTTTGTTGTTGTTACTGAACAAACAAACAAACAAACATTTTTCTAAGGCTAATAAGCTATTCGTCACTAGTACGGTAAATATTGTAGCAATCCATAATGGGACCTAGTTCTTCATCAAACCACTTCACAAATCCTGCATGTAAATTGCTTTTTCATATTTAATAAAATTTATGATAGAAAAAAATGTGTTTATTGTTTTTGTTTTCTTTCATTTGCCCATCTGCCCCCCAGACGGAGCTAATGCATCTCCTCCACAGCCATTTGTCCACCAGACTTAGCCAATGCTGCCCCTACCCCCTCCCTCCCACAGACTTGCCAATGCTGCCTCTTCCCCCCCTCCCTCCCCAAGACTTGCCAATACTGCCTCTTCCCCCACCCTCCCCCAGACTTGCCCATGCTGCCTCTGCCCCCACCCTCCCCCAGACTTGCCCATGCTGCCTCTAACCCCCCTCCCTCTCCCTCAGACTTGCCCATGCTGCCTATGTCCCCTCCCTCCTCCCTAGACTTGTCCATGCTGCCTCTGCCCCCTCCCTCCTCTCCAGACTTCCCATTCTGCCTCTGCCCCCCTCCCTTCCCCCCAGACTTGCCCATGCTGCCTCTGCCCCCTCCCTCCCCCCAGACTTGCCCATGCTGCCTCTCTACCCCCCTCCCCAGACTTTCCAAATTTCCCTGGTGCCTAGTGGGGGCAGCCAGTGGATGTCTGCACGATATGTGCAGACATCCTCCGCTGCTGCCCGACACTTCCGTCTTCTATGACGGACCACCGTCAATTTGAGGTCTGATTATAAGACGAACCTTGAATATAAGACATTTGCTCTGATCATTTTTAACTAAACGTTGTAACTGATTTTTGAAATCATGATGTGTCTTCTGTTTATTTTACTGACATATTATGGAGATTGTTTTACTTCTGCTAGGAAAGACCAGAGGCCCTATATATATACATTGATGATAAAAGCAATTAAAACATGCTACATGTACATGTATTATGTATAGTGTGTATAGTGTCTGCTTGATGCTGTACTGGAACCTATGTTCATTTTGTTAATGCAGGATGGTACCCATCTGTGAAAGAACACAATAGTTAATCTACCATTATTACTGAGAATTGTAATGACCTTTCTCCTACTTAGGGGAAGGCAATATTTCCTTAATCAAGTTATATGCATGCTGTAATAAAAGCCAATAAGGGAACATAATATATTTTGTATATATTTTGGTTATAAATCAATATGAAGCCCTGATGCTCTAATCAAGTTTTGTCATTTACATACTGATAATATAATTATCCATATGCAACTACACACTTTCCAAATCTGAGGATTTGTGTATAATTGTCATAAACAATACTACATTGTGGATAATGTTATGGTATATTGACTGTTGGATTAAAATGTGAATACAATGGCCCAAAGTTCTATGTAATCAGCATTCTATGTAAGCCACACAATTTGTTTGCAGGTATACGTTTTTACTGCTATTTTGCAAGGGAAACCGTAAGAAGAATTAAGAATCAAGAAAGGCGATTCAGATGTAAATGATTTGACTAATGCAAAACAATACAACGATAGTGAATTATTTTCCTGTTTTTCTCCTTTACCATTATTTTTTTTCTCTTAAATTGAAAACAACATTTTTATGGGTTTCTGCTGACATCACAAAGGCGAGCCAGAACACGGACGTTTGGGCATGCAGAGTTTTCGAAATTATAGCCGACGCTCACTTTTAGTGAGGCCATTGCTCACGGGGAGCCGCGATGAGCTGCTCCTTGCCGTACTGCAGATTTTTTAGTATAAATGTAGCCAACGCTCACTTTGAGCATCAGCTAAATTATCAGTGTCAGACTGGGGCCACTCAAAGTCTCTGCTGCAGGATCCACACACAGCTCACTGATGCTCAGGACGTTCTATGCCGTCCTACAGGCTTTCAGGCACTGAAAACTAGGATGGCACAGAACATCCCACAGGTGGGAAGGGGTTAAAGAGTTCTTGTACTAGCACTTAGGAATACCTAGAATGCTATACTGCATTGTTACTATGGATGTGTACCTACAGAATCCTCTACTCCACTGTTATTTTGGAGGAGTACCTACAGACTTCTATACTCTGCTGCTAGCGCTGATAAATTCCTAGAATGTTATACTCCACTGTTATTATGGAGGAGAACCTACAGAATACTATACTCCACTGTTTTTATGGAGGAGTACCTACAGACTGCTATACACTGCTGCTAGCACTGATAAATTCCTATAATGTTATACTCCACTGTTTTTATGGAGGAATACCTAGAGAATACTATACTCCACTGTTTTTATGGATGCGTACCTACAGAATGCATAACTCAACTGTTTTTATGGAGGAGAACCTACAGAATACTATACTGCACTGTTATTATGGAGGAATACCTACAGAATACTATACTCCACTGTTTTTATGGAGGAATACCTAGAGAATACTATACTCCACTGTTTTTATGGAGGAAAACCTACAGAATGATATACTCCAGTGTTTGTATGGAGGAATACCTACAGAATACTATACTCCACTGTTTTTATGGAGGAATACCTACAGAATACTATACTCCACTGTTTTTATGGAAGAATACCTACAGAATACTATACTCCACTGTTTTTATGGAGGAATACCTACAGAATACTATACTCCAGTGTTTTTATGGAGGAATACCTACAGAATACTTTACTCCACTGTTTTTATGGAGGAGAACCTACAGAATGCTATACTCCAGTGTTTTTATGGAGGAATACCTACATAATACTATACTCCACTGTTTTTATGGAGGAATACCTACAGAATACTATACTCCACTGTTTTTATGGAGGAATACCTACAGAATACTATACTCCACTGTTTTTATGGAGGAATACCTACAGAATACTATACTTCACTGTTTTTATGGAGGAATACCTACAGAATACTATACTCCACTGTTATTATGGAGGAATACCTAGAGAATACTATACTCCACTGTTATTATGGAGGAATACCTACAGAATACTATACTCCAATGTTATTACGGAGGAATACCTACAGAATCAGAATGCTACACTCCACTGTTTTTATGGAGGAGTACCTACTAGTAGTATCATTGGCATAATGTCCACTCCTGGAAAAACAAAGTTCTGTGGATGCTCATGGGTAGTGTGGTATATACCACTGCTTGTATGATGGATTGACTGCAGAATGAACATGGAAGCGTAACTATAGGATGCTGGAAGAGTTATAGTTGAGTAGTGGCTGTGAAAAAGGCTGGCCTTTTGGGTGCAACACCCCAGGGGACGTCACTTAACACAATAAATAACGTTTACCGGTAGATGCACTGGCTGAGATCAGAATAGTGGCCGGAGTGGAGGATTCGGGGAGGGGGTGGACCTCATCGGTTGCGAGCTCCACCCCTACACTGTGAATCAGGGCGCGTCTGCTTCATGGGGGAGCTGCGTGCAAAATAAGCTCCTTAAGTGCTGTTTGCACTTCCCGCGCTTAGTGATGATGCATACTCTGCATCATCACTGCGTGCAGGGAGCACAAGCAGCCCTAACTGAGCTCCGTGTGTGTTTAATACACAGAGCTTATGCTGCCTGCTTCGAATAAGAAAGGCAAGGGGAGGGAGAACAGAGGAGGAGTGGCAGGGAACAAAAGAGGGGGGAGAGAACAGAGGAGGGGATAACGGGAAGGGAGAGAACAGAGATGGGGAGGAGGGGGAGAGATCAGAGATGGGGAGGAAGGGGCATAGATCAGAGATTGGGGAGGAGAAAAGAGAAGAGAACAGAGATGGAGGGAACAGAGATGGGAAAAGGGGTGAGAAAACAGAGAGGGGGGGGGGAGAAAACAGATGGGGAGAGGAGAGAATAGAGAGATGGGGAGGGGTGAGAAAACAGAGATGGAGAGAGATCAGAGATGGGGAAGGAATGGACATAGAACAGAGATTGGGGAGGAGGGGAGAGAACAGAGATGGGGGAGAGAACAGAGATAGACGAGGGGTGAGAAAATATAGATGGGGAGGGGGCGAGAAAACAGAGATGGGGAGGGGGGAGAAACCAGAGATGGGGAAGAGGGGGAGAGAACATAGATGGGGGAGGAGGGACAGAACAGAGATGAGGAGGAGGGACAGAACAGAGGTGGAGAGGGGGTGAGAAAACAGTGATGGGGAGGAGGGGGGAGAAAACAGATGGGGAGGATGGGAGAGATCAGAGATGGGTGACAGGGAAAGAGATGGGGTGGAGGGGAGGGGGAAGGAGATATAGGGAGGGGAACAAGAGGAAAATACATATGGGGAGGGGAAGGAGAGGGAAAGAGATATGGGGAAGTAGAGAGAAGAGATATGTGGAGAGGGAAAGAGATATGAGGAGGGGAAGGAGAGGGAAAGGGAAATGGGAAGGGGAAGGAAAGATAAGAGATCTGGGGAAAGGGATATGGGGAGAGGGAAAGGGGTACAGCAAGGGGAAGGAGTGATAATCGATATGAGAGTGAGGAGAGAAAACAGATATGGGAAAGGAAAAAGAAATAACAGATTTGTGGAGAAGGAGAGAGAACAGATATGGGGGGAGGATGAGAGAGACAGATAGACATGGGGGTGGAAAGAGAAGAGACATAAAATGGGGGGGGGGGGATTGGAGAGACAGATATGGCTAGGAAGAGGCAGAGGAATGAGACAAACATGAGGGTAGAGGGGTGGGGCTATGGGGGTGGCACGTACAGGGTGCCTGAACACTTAAGGCTGGCCGTGGCTGTGAAACTCTGCTTTCATGATAGCCTTCAGAATGCTTCCTAAATAATCTCTACACTTTTTTGGGTTTATTGAATTAAGTGTTTTGTGTCCATATTGTGCAATGCTGGTGAAAATGCTCCTGTACTTGAGGTCATAATTGGTTTCATGTTCAGGAACCAGAACTATTATATTTATTATAAACCTGTAAATAACTGCCAAACCCACTGCTGGTTCATGAGATTAAAGAAAATGTTGTAACAAAAATTTCCCTGACAGATTTAATAATCCTGGGTTTTCAGAAGCAGCATTCATGTAAAATATATGATATTATATGTTTTTAAAGAGACAGCGTACCAGTCTAGCTTGATGGGTTGGCTGCACACTGCCTCGGATTGCACTGCATGGGTTCCTGATCTATTCCAGGTGTCTATTCATTATTGTCAAACATTATTTTAAGAAAATTAAAGTCACTTTAAGAGACTAGTCAGTTAGTATCCAGTAAACCATGCAGGTTCACCCTAATACAAAATATATATAATTTCACTAACTCTAGTTCTATACAAAGTTCTTATTCTTCTTTTCACACATTTCTGTATTTTGTCTCATACTGCATTATAATTAGAGCTGCATTCCTTGGTTTCCAGTGACTTGGAGTAACAGTCTGCAGCTGACTGACTTCCTGCTGTCCAGTTCACAGTTTGACTTCCTGCTGTCTCGCTGTTGGACTTCCTGCTGTTCAGATCACTGTTTGACTTCCTGCTGTCCAGATCACTGTTTTAAGTCCTGCTGTCCAGCTTGTTGTTTTATTTCCTGCCCTCTAGTTAACTGGCTGGCTGCTTTTCCATCTCCATTCTCTGCTATAAGCCCAATTGCATTTTGCACTGATGGATCACCTGCCTCCTTGTATTTATTTAAAATATCTACTGAAACCATTACTCACCACTTGAGTTCTTGAACATCTCCCCCCCCCCCCCCCCACCACCTGCTTCTTCACGTTTATTGTTTTACTAACCTATTTATTTAGTAATGAATGCCAAAGCTGTTTGTCAGAGCAGCTACATAAAAGGGAGGTTTTTGGGAAGACATAACAGTGAGGAGTACAATATAATGGGTTACACTGTATGCAAAAAATGTGTGTGCATGTTTTCAAGCTCATGCCATATTTATTGCATGTCCTATCATTGAGGAATTCCTACTTTTTTCCCGTTCTGTATAACATGTTTAATTAAAGCTGTTTCTATGCTGATGGGATAATTACATTTTCTGTAGTTCACTAGCATTAATACATTGACAATAATGTACAATGCATATTACAATTTAGAAACTAATTATATAGTACAATTAAAAGAATATAAAGTAACTAGTTTTTAGTTTGGTCATCTTAACCCGGGGGGTGGTCAGTCTTATAAATAACCCATTAAAATATAGTATTATGACAGATCAAACAACATTCATATCATAATTGTACAATGTATTAAATAATGCAATATATACAAGAAGGTAATTGAGCATTATTAACTTGGAATTAATAGTATTGGAGAGCTTGCGTCAGACTGTAATTAGTCCAAAACAGACTAGCTTAACGGGTTTTACTACTTGAACAGCTTTATCAGATGCTTTCCTTATTTCTAAATGTACTACAAAATCACAGATAAGTCCCACGTTTTGGAACTTTTGTTGTCTGTACTACACAGTGACATACTGCCAAATCAAGTAATATCCCTGAGAATTGTTGTAAGGCACTTTTCCAGTACTGATCTCAGTCCTCTCTAGCAAAGTTATAGTCCATTATGTGGGAACAAACCTGGTGAGTCACTCCTGAGTTGGTTTTTGCATAACACATTGTTAACAAGTGAGTTTTCAAAGATTTACCTATGCATTAGCCATGGCAAACTGACCTCTTCTAGTAGGAGAAGCTCAAGAAGTTTGTCTCTTAACAATTCATTCTTGAGTTATTCTGTAGTTTCTACTATTCCCAACTAAGTGGACTTATGCTGTTTAGACTCAATTAAAATATGATAAATAGTCAATCTAGCAAGCAATATTCACACATTTACAGATTGCAATGTTTCTCTTTTTTCTTGTATGTTTCGAGATCACTTTTTTGATGATAGTAGCTTAATGAAGAAATTCCAAACTTGATTGAAATAGAGTGAAATTCAGTTTGTTGGTAGGTAATGCAGGCTAATTATTTAGAAGGAATTGCACATGGATACATTGTTTTCTTGTTCTGTAGCTCGGAAAAATTGCCCCTCCTGCTAGTATTTAATGAACAGCAGACACCATTCATCCAGCCTCCAGCTGTTTGTAAATGTCAAGAAAATAACAAGTGAGTAGTTTACTTACCTGCTCCATGTATCGTTAGACAAAGCAATTAAACTCCCCAAGCTCTCTTTGTTGTGTCACATCATAGTACATAAAGCTGACTAAAACCACGCCCCCTCCATTCCCAGCACTTGAAACAGCTGACTAAAGTAGAATAAAACTAAATCCCCAGCTTGGGCTAATGGCAGTACTTTCTTAGAGGGGAGCATGAAAACAACTGCAGAGAGAGTAATCCCGCCTCCTGAGTAGTCCCTCTCACCAGTGTCGATAAATTTAGAGGACCCGGTGAAATTATTTTCAACTACGGGTGAACTGTAAATTATTTTAAAGCAAAATGAAATGTATTTCATATATATTAAACACATGTGCAACACACAGAACATTAGCGGGGTGAAACTTCCACTATTAAAAGGTTTGTGTCAGGAAAACATGAACTGTACAGCCATGGAAAATGTTGTCGGCAACATTTACACATATTTTTGAATGTATTGTTTTTATTATTTTCAATTATTAATATTGTTTATATTTTATAACCTTTTAAGACATGTTGCAACTCAAAGTGCAACATATAAATGTCTGCTCCTCAATCTGACTAAAGCTCTCCTCCAACCTCATCACCTTTTCCCACTCGCGAAAACCAAGACTTAGTACGACCTGCCCCCTCTCTCTGGAACTCCTGCCCGCAGAGCATCCGGCTTTCTCCCTCCTTCTCAAACTTTAAAAAGTCCCTCAAAACTCATCTCTTTAAAGAAGCTTACTACCCAACCCACTAGAATACCTGTCACTTTACCGCTAGCTAATCCCACCTAGCTGGAAAACACACAATTCATCTTTGGCCAGTCCCACCTGGAACACACAAAATTAATCTTTGGCCAGTCCCACCTAGTGCCAACCATCCACACTACTACTGTACTGTTACTACAACTACATTCCCTCTGACCTCTTCACTTGCTTATGTGCTTCATGTACTCCATTCCCTCTAGATTGTAAGCTTGCGGGCAGGGCTCTCTACCTGAGGTACCAGTCTGTTTTAGTTTGTCTAACTTAGTATGTACTAAATATCCAAATATCAATATCCTTTTGGAGATACGGTCTCCAGTACTATGTACAATACTCCAAGTGAGATCTCACCAGTGCTCTGTCCAATGACATGAGCACTTCCCTCTTTCTACTGCTAATACCACTCCCTATGTAACCAAGCATTCTGCTAGCATTTACTGCCGCCCTATTACATTTTCTGTCTTCCTCTAAGTCCTCTGAAATAATTACCCCCAAATCTCTTTTCACAAGGACTATGTATTTACACATCTTCTTTCGGCAGTGCCTACTGCAGTATGTTTGAAGACTAGCTGCTATTTCCTTGTTCTATACACCTGAGAAGTTTACTTTGGAGAATCCCATCTCACATACAATGACCTAGATTTTTGTTTCTACATATTTATTATTATTTTTTATATTTGATGGCCACGGACTTGGACTACACATGTAATTTTGTGGTCCCTGTGGCATATTCTTCAACATAGCTAGGTGCGAGAATCTATTTTTTTTCTGTTTTTTTATTATCAGAAACTGCAACTCACCTTTTAATGAATAGATCGCCAGGTATGCTTAATAGAAAGATTTCATCATGTGTAGGCATTTTAAATAGAAATTTTTTATTTGACGAATACGAATACATTACCTTCGTTAAACATTTAAAAAGAATAACGAGACAAAAAATAAATAAATAAAGAACACTAAAACAATATTAATAAAGAAATATAAACATAGAGAAACATGAGCTTATAGAAGGAAATGTATTGCTATACCAGTTACAAGGTAATTTGTAAGTGACTTAAATACAAAAATGACATATAAAACCAGGATTGTACAGACATATATATATATATATATATATATATATATATATATATATATGATAAATAATATAATTGAAAGTAATCCTGTAGTAGCTCACTCAAACAAACTCAAAAAAGAGAGGACTTACTGTCTGAGACAGATCAAACAAAAAGTGTTGGAGGCGCCCTTAGTAGCGATGCGTTTCTGAGGACTTTAATTAATGCAGGCATTACCAGTTTATATAGACTTTCGGCTTATAGAAAACATGTAGTACTATTGCCTTTCTATGAACCGAACGAGAGCCCCATTCATAAGAATTTCTTATGAATGGGGCTCTCGTTCGGTTTATAGAAAGCCAATAGTATTACACGTATTCTATAAAACGAACGAATAAAACGAAACGAAACTAAAATAATGAACGAATTTCGTCTGAAACGAATGCAGTAATGAACGAAATGGATGAAAACGAAACGAAAATTGTAGTTTTGCACATGTCTAATGCACACCCACGACATGACCCATAACCCACGTTGCACACCAAGGACATGCCCCATCACCCCATTTGCATGCCTCTATCACCCCATTACATACACATTGCCAATATTATTTGCCCATAATTTTCCCCAGCTAATTTGCCCAATAATATGCCAGTATCATTTGCCATTAATATGCCCCAGCCAATTTGCCCAATAATATGCAAGTATTATTTGCCATTAATAAGTCACAGCCAATTTCCCCAATAATATGCCAGTATTTGCCATTTAATCAGCCCCTGCCAATTTGCCCAATATTATGCCAGTATAATTTGCCATTAATATTCCCCAGCCAATTTGCCCAATAATATGCCAGTGTTATTCTGCCATTTACCGGTAATATGCCCCAGCCAATTTGCCCAATATTAAGCCAGTATTATTTGCCATTTAATATGCCCCTGCCAATTTGCCCAATAATATGTTAGTGTTCTTTGTCATTAATAAGCCCCAGCCAATTTTCCCAATAATATGCCAGTGTTATTTACCTTTTAATATGCCCCTGCTAATTTGCCCAATAATATGCCAGTGTTATTTGCCATGTTACATCCCGCAGCCAATTTGCCCAATAATATGCCAGTGTTATTTGCCATTTAATATGCCCCTTACAATTTGCCCAACAATATTCCAGTGTTATTTGCCATTTAATATGCCCCTGCTAATTTGCCCAATAATATGCCAGTGTTATTTGCCATTTAATATGCCCCTGCTAATTTGCCCAACAATATTCCAGTGTTATTTGCCATTTAATATGCCCCTGCTAATTTGCCCAATAAAATGCCAGTGTTATTTGCCATTTAATATGCCCCTGCTAATTTGCCCAATAATATGCCAGTGTTATTTGCCATTTTATATCCCGCAGCCAATTTGCCCAATAATATGCCAGTGTTATTTGTCATTTAATATGTCCCCTGCCAATTTGCACAATAATATGCCAGTGTTATTTGCCATTTAATATGCTCCTGCCAATTTGCCCAATAATATGCCAGTGTTATTTGCCATTTAATGTGCCCCTGCCAATTTGCCCAATAATATGCCAGTGTTATTTGCCATTTAATATGCTCCTGCCAATTTGCCCAATAATATGCCAGTGTTATTTGCCATTTAATGTGCCCCTGCCAATTTGCCCAATAATATGCCAGTGTTATTTGCCATTTAATATGCCCAGCCAATTTTCCCAATAAAATGCCAGTGTTATTTGCCATTTAATATGCCCAGCCAATTTGCCCAATAATATGCCAGTGTGATTTGCCATTTAATGTGCCCATTTAATGTGCCCAGCTAATTTGCCCAGCTAATTTGCCCAATATGCCAGTGTGATTTTCCATTTAATATGCCCCTGCTAATGGCCAAATCCCCCCCTTCTACCCAGCACTTACCTTTCCCTGGTGGCTAGTGGCAGGCAGCATGCTGCCTCTTCGGCTCCCCGGTGGTTGTGCCGACAGGAAGTGCCGACAGTCACGTGACGGGCGCGCTGATGTCATACGCGCGCCCGTCACGTGACTGTCGGCACTTCCATGTCAGACTGCACGGGGAGCCGAACAGGCAGCACGGAGGTTTCTCTGTGCTGCCTGTTTGGCTCCCCGTGCAGCCTGGCAGGCAGAGTGATGCTGAGGGGGGATTTTCCGATCCCCTCTCACCTCCGTCTCTGCCTGCAAGCGCGGTCTTTTTTTTTTTTAAAGTGCCGGATTTTTTTTTTTTTATTTTTTTTTTCAGTGCTGGGGGGCGCTGCTGCCCCCCAAAATTTGCTGCCCTAGGCATCCGCCTAGGATGCCTCGCGGTAAATACAGCACTGGGCATTACCCCTTTGATTGATTAAGGTCAATCCGAAATGCTGTCCATGTTTAATTTTTGCTCTGTCTGTTTAGTTTCCAAATTTACTCTCCATTTAAATCCAGCTCCCCCAAATTTGATTTGGGGTGATAAACATACTGAATATATAAACTACCAGTGTCAGTGGTGTCTCTAATTTTCAAATATCATTATTGAACCCATACGGATAAGTTGCTGGATTTTTTACTTGTAAAGAAAGTTTTTTTTTCTTGTTTTGAATTCTCAATAATATGGCATGATATAAAGTTTCCTTTTTTTTTCACAAACTGTGCTTTTATTTCCAGCGCTGTACATATTTCTCTATTTTGTTTATTTAAACACATTACCTTATTCCGCCCTGTATACTTTGCTCTGTATAGCTCTATCCTGGAGGCAGACATGTTGTTTAGAATCTTGGATCAGAAACTGCAATATCTGACCCATCTGAACCAAGATGTCTACCCCTCTGATAGATTTATGAAGAGGGCTCCATAATGTACTTTATTTGGATTCTTTCATAAAAGCATTTCTCACTAAAAAGTCTACACTTGATGCATAATTTCTATTAAACATAAGTTTATGCCAGCAGTTGACCTTTAAAATTAATCAAAAAGTAAAGTATAGATATGATACAGAACGCTTTTTAAACTAATCCTGCAATGTAATTTCTTAAAAGGAAGTGTGGTGGGTGTGCAGTGTAGGTAACAATGTAATATAACCAGAGCAACAATATGGGTATAATACAAGGTAAAAATAACTATAATGGTTACAGTAATAGAAGTATTCTCATTTCCTTGTTTGTAATGGGTGGTGTCACATTCTCTTCCTATATATTGTAAAGTATCACTGAAAGGATACTCTTGAGACGTACTCCTCCCAAATTTGGGAACTCTGTGAGGTACCTCACACTGAGCTGTTCTGTATGATATTGTTATTATGCAACAACATCTTAAAGGGACTGTATCACATAAACATTGTTTTTACTGTACATTTAGAGAATAAAACATGGTTGAAAATGATCTCTGCATTGTGGTAGCAAAATTGCAAGCAAATGCCTGCACAATGAGAAACATATTTGTTTTAAATGTGTGTGGAGTCTCCAGTTTATGACATCACCGGTGGCTTAATATGCAAATTAACCCTTTCCCACTGAAGAATGGCAGTTCATTTTCATATCAAACCACAGGTGATGTCATAAGCAGGAGACATCCCAGATTTAAAACACATTTATCTCCTAATTTAGGCATTTGCTTGCAAGTTAACACCATGTATAGTTCATTTCATTCATTTTGTATTATGTATATTAACAGTAAAAATAATGTTTAGCTGATACAGCCTCTTTAATACTTTTTCACAATATGTTGAGAAAAAAAACAAATGAGAGCAGCATGCAGCATTCACAATAAAAAAAAGACTTAATTAGCTCAAATCTAGGGTTAGGGTTAGCATTATGGTTAGGGTTACAATTAAATTAGGGTTTGCATAAGGGATAGGGTTAAAATTAAATTTAAATTAGAATAAATTAAGGGTTATCATAAGGGTTAGAGTTAGGGTTAAATTTAGTGTTCGGGTTAAATTTAGGGTTTGGGTTGGGGTCAAAAGGTGTAAATGGTTATGAAACAAAAACCAATATTTTTGGTTTTTGCTCTATAACTCGTAAAAAAGAAACAAACACCCCAGAAATGACAAAACAGCCCTTATCACCAAGTGAAAGACAAGGTCAAAAGGTCATGTAACTAAGGGGTTAAAGCTTGCAATGTCCAGATACATTATTTTGTCAAACATATGAGAGTACCTTCAGGTTTTCTTAGGACTTATTGCAACTAATGGGTTTACTCAGTAGCTCCGATTTACTGTGAGTTTCAGATCCAATTGGATCACTTCAGTCAGCATGAAAATCGACCAGTGTGGTAGCCTTTGTCCTCCCCATACATTTTGACACAAATTTGGAGGCCATTTCTGGAGGACCTTGGCTATTTCAGAAATAGCTGTATTCATCCCATAGAAGTATTTGGAGGACTTTGGCTATAGCCGAAATAGGCAAAGTCCTCACAAAATAGCCAAGACGGAAGTTTAATCCCTTCGCGACATTGGACATGTCAATCAAATCCAGCCGGCTACTCTGCAATTCATGCCATTTTGGGGTTGTTTCATCCCTTATTTCCGCATGCCATCCTACCTTTTTGGCCTGGGGGAGGCTTATCTAGTCCCTGCTAGTCTGTGGGGGCACCCTCTTCTTTGGCATTAGTTATGTGGAGGGATCTGCTGGTGTCTAATATAAATAAAAAAGAAAGAACCTAAAGTGCATCAGCACAAACCACAGTGGTGTATCTTGGTTTTGTGCTGCCCTAGGCAGACAGAATTTGGGCACCCCGCCTACCCACGATGCACACCCACGATGACCCATTACCCATGTTGCACAACAAGGACATGCCCCATCACCCCATTTACATGCCCCATCAGCCCATTACATACACATTGCCAGTATTACTTGCCATTAATATTCCCCAGCCAATTTTCCCAATAATATGCCAGTATTATTTGCCATTAATATGCCCCAGCCAATTTTCCCAATAATATACCAGTATTATTTGCCATTAATAAGCCACAGCCAATTTGCACAATAATATGCCAGTATTTGCCATTTAATATGCCCCTGACAATTTGCCCAATATTATGCCAGTATAATTTTGCCATTAATATGCCCCGGCCAATTTGCCCAATAATATGCCAGTATTTGCCATTAATATTCCCCAGCCAATTTGCCCAATAATGTGCCAGTATTATTTGCCATTTAATATGCCCCTGCTAACTTTGCCCAATAATATGCCAGTATTATTTGCCATTGAATATGCTCCTGCCAATTTGACCAATATTATTCCAGTATTATTTGCCATTAATATTCCCCCATCCCCCAGGACTTACCCTTTTCCCTGGTGTCTCGTGGCAGGCAGCATGTTCTCCTCCATGCTGCCCGATTGGTTCCCCAGTGGTTGTGCAGACAGGTCACATGACCCGGCGCGCGTCTGACGTCAGAGCGCCGGTCACATGACTTGTCTAGTGGCAGGCAGCATGGTCTCCTCCATGTTGTCTGATTGGTTCCCCGGTGGTTGTGCAGACAGGTCACATGACCCGGCGCGCGTCTGACGTCAGAGTGCCGGTCACGTGACCTGTCAGCACTTCCCTGTCACACTGCACTGGGAGCCGAACAGGCTGTGCTGCTTGTTCGGCTCCCCGTGCAGCCTGCTGGCCGGCTGAGCGAAGGTGAGGGGGATTTTCTGATCTCCCCTCACCACCGTCTCTGCCGGCAAGCACGGGGTTTATTTTTTTTTTTAAAGGGACGGCTTTTTTTCTTTTCTTTTTGCATTTTGTGCCGCCCCTTAAGCCATACAAGGCAAGTGTCACCTGCATGCTAATAGCGAACATTTAGAAAATACATTCTTTTTACTTGCTGGCATTTCTGTACGGGGTCAGAAGAGCTCCCGGTAGGCAGTTGCCTCATCTGGTGCCCCCTAGGTATTGCGGCTTGTGTGGTCACACAGGTCGCACACCACGAACTCTGGCCCTGTTAATACAAGACAACTGAAGTAGGAGTTAATCTGAGGTCTGTTTTTGTTGAATGGAATACAACAGTAGAAATTCCAAAGGTCTGATTGAGAGCAATGGTTGCTTAGGTTACACTAGGGTGAAAGTGGATTATATTTGCTTGGAGTGGGTCTTAAAGCGATAGTGAACAACATTTCAGTCATCCACTATCAAATCTATATTTGTGGATAAACATACTACTGTCAATATAAAGGTATGCACAAGATTCTAATTCTGTAGTCAAGGTCCCAGACAAGTAAAGGTTTTTATAGGATTTTATAACAAGCCATATAGAGTCAATTAGTGCCTTACACATGCTGAGTTAATTAGGCATGCTATCGCAGGGCTAATCCTAATGTCTGGGGTGTCAGTGGGAGACAATCTCTGCCATGGTGACCACAACACCATTGTTTACATTGACACTTCAGAAAATGCCTAGCTGTGCTGGAAGAATATGAGGCAGCAAACTAGTTTATATCTATCGATATTCGTTCGCACAAACGAAATGTGTCAAAACAACCACCATTTTCAAATTGTCTTTCAAAAGGGACAGTTCCACCTAGCCTTTTTTCTATATGTTGTTTATGTGTTTAATGTACATGAAATGCACTTATTTTTACTTTAAAACAAATGACACTACTCCAGCAGTTTTACATTGAAAATAATGTCACCAGGGACCTATAAAATGAGTTATATCCAGTAAGGAGGCCATAGTGAAATAGGCAGGACTATAGTCTGTTGCACTTTAATCAGAGTTTTTAGGCTGTAGGAAATATTGAGGTAAAACATCTGATCACATGGATCTGTTTCTGTTTATTTACTTTACCTCATGCAGAGCTTGTCTAATAGTTTTTTTGACACTAAGTGGAACTGGACATTTAACATCCATAGAATCAAGCAGGAATTTGTCTAGCCTAACTTTCTTCATAATTCAAATTACAAAGTTATTCAACCAAATTGTCTCAAATTAAGATTAATATTGAATGTATCACCTTCAGCTATTAAAATGATCCAGCTGAAGGAAAATATAACTTAGAAATGATTTACCAGTGTGATGAACCCTTTTGAGATGACTGTAGCATTACATTTTTGCATTTGGCCCTTGTTAGCTGCTTTTAATTCTGGTGTCAGAATAAGCAGTTCTATTTAATCATCTCAATTATGTTTGGAATCTTTTTCCTGAGCTGTGTCAGCCACAGCTAAGGTCAACCTTTTTCAGCTTTCAAGGTCATCATTACGGAGCTTCCACTGGTCATCTGGTTGCAAAGATATCTGTGAAGTTAAAGGGCTGTTTGGGGACAAATTAGGTTTTTCTCTCCCTCCAAAGAAATTTTTTTGTGCCAACGTGTGTATAATACATGTTGTGAGCAAGCACTTATAGGGGGGATTGCACAAGCACAGCGCACACGCAGATTGCACCAAATACTGTAATTAGAACTTAAATATGCAAGTGCAATAGAAAGCACAGATCTCTCTTATTCTGGACCTTCATCATTACCAAGCTATCAGTGACTAAGGATAATATGACATAACATTGCTTTGCTTCCTTGTTGGACCATTTTTGCAATAGAAAGCAGATCTAACCACCCAGCAAATCTCAAACTGTGCATCATGATAGAAACATAGAAACATAGAATGTGTCGGCAGATAAGAACCATTCGGTCCATCTAGTCTGCCCAATTTTTTTTTAGTACTTTTATTAGTCCCCCGTTCCCGGTCTTAGAGCTAGTATAGCCTTGTGTCTATCCCACGCATGCTTAAAATCCTTGACTGTGTTTACCTCTACTACTTCTGCTGGAAGGCTATTCCATACATCCACTACCCTCTCAGTAAAGTAATACTTCCTGATATTACTTTTAAATCGTTGCCCCTCTAATTTAAGACTATGTCCTCTAGTTGTGGTAGTTTTTCTTCTTTTAAATATACTCTCTTTCTTTACTGTGTTGATTCCGTTTATGTATTTAAATGTTTCTATCATATCCCCCCTGTTACCTCTTTCCTCCAAGCTATACATGTTAAGATGCTTTAACCTTTCCTGGTAAATTTAATCCTTCAACCCATGAACCAGTTTAGTAGCCCTTCTCTGAACTCTCTCCAAAGTATCAATGCTGCAGATGATGATGCAGATAAGAGGGAGCAGTCGTGCCTAAGATAGCACAGATCTCTCGTAGTCTGGACCTATAACAAGCTAATATGTTATAACATCTGTTTGCTTCCTTGATGGACACTGACAACACAGACCAGCAGAAGCTGGGGAAGAAAGATGTGTAGCTCCTATATTAAATTAAAGAAATTGCTACACCCTTGGCCCAACTGCAAAGTGAAGTTGCTGTTCAAGAACTTTCTCATTGATACTAATCCTCTAGGGCAGTGATTCTGAAACCTGTCCTCAGGACCCCCCAATGGTCCAGGATTTAGTGATTACCCAGTTGTGTTTAAATAACATAGTAACATAGTAACATAGTAATTTAGGTTGAAAAAAGACACAAGTCCATCAAGTTCAACCCTTCTACCTATCATTTCAGCGTTTTGATCCAAAATAAGAATATGTAGAACATCTGGTATGGCTGCTTAATGGTTAGGGAACCACACCAGGTGTTCTACATATTCTTATTTAAACACAACTGGGTAATCCCCAAATCCTGGACGTTTGGGGGGTCCTGAGGACAGGTTTGAGAATCACTGCTCTAGGGATAGGTTTACTGGTAATCCATAGCATTTTAGAGCTTTATAACTAGCAGTGGAATTTTACTTCTTTTCTATGATATATTCACATGTGTAATAGAAAATATCTAACAACGCCATGTGTCTATAAATGGTTTTATTCTTTATTTATGTAGCTATAGTGCAAGGCTTCTTATAAGATGTGCATAGGTTTATTGGATTGTGGAAACATTTGTTGTGTCATTGCATCATTACCTATCTACATTGTCTTGTGGCTATTCCAGAGGTTTAAACAAGAGACACACGCACTTCACAGTAAATAATATCTCCCACTCAAACGCATTATCAGCCACAGTGGTCACTAGACATGTGCATTTGTTTTGGACGAATTCATTTTCGTCCGAAAATAGCATTTTCGTCCATTCGTCTGAAAAACGAATAACGAAAATGCTAAACTAACGAAAGATGAGTGAACGAATGGTTAATAAACGAAAATCGTTCGTCTATTCATGCTATTGACATTCTATAAACAGAAATAGAGTTGGTTTATAGAAGACCAATAGCATTACATATACATTCCATAAACCGACGTAATGAACGACTTTCGGTTTATGGAATGCATGTAATACTATTGGCTTTCTATAAACCGAAATAGAGTCCCCATTCACAAGAATTTCTTATGAATTGGGCTCTCGTTCGGTTTATAGAAAGGAAATACTATTACACGTATTCTATAAGCCGAAAGTCTATAAACCGAAGGTCGTTCGGTTTATAGACTTTCGGTTTATAGAATACATGTAATTCTATGTATTCTATAAACCAAAAGTCTATAAACCGAACGACCTTCGGTTTATATACTTTCGGCTTATAGAATACGTGTAATACTATTGGCTTTCTATAAACCAATGAGAGCCCCATTCATAAGAAATTCTTATGAATGGGGACCCCATTCATAAGAATTTCTTATGAATTGGGCTCTCGTTCGGTTTATAGAAAGGCAATAGTATTACATGTAGTCTATAAGCCGAAAGTTTATAAACCGAAGGTCGTTCGGTTTACAGACTTTCGGTTTATAGAATACATGTAATTCTATGCTATTCTATCAACCGAACGTCTATAAACCGAACGACCTCCGGTTTATAGGCTTTCGGCTTATAGAATACGTGTAATACTATTGGCTTTCTATAAACTGAACGAGAGCCCCATTCATTAGAAATTCTTATGAATGGGGACCCCATTCACAAGAATTTCTTATGAATGGGGACTATAGTTCGGTTTATAGAAAGCCAATAGCATTACATGTATTCCATAAGTTTGGTTTATAGACTTTCGGTTTATGGAATGTGTGTAAGTCAATTGATTCGTACGAACGAATAAAACGAAATGAAAATAATGAACGAATTTCGTCTGAAACGAATGCAGTAATGAACGAAATTAGTTTTAGACGAAATAAATAAAATTTTCGTCCGAATGGACGAAAACTAAACGAACATTTTAGTTTTGCACATGTCTAATCATTATTCTAACCCTAGATGTTTAGCTAATTAAGCCTTTTTTCCCATTGCAATGTTGCTGACTAGGCAGTCTAGCAACAGCATCAGAGCGACAGAACTGAAATTTTCTTTGCGCTCATCCCACAAGAATGCAGAAGCCATATTGGAGGAGCATGTTGCTTTCATGTTGTGCCCTAGGCACCAAATTTAGGTGATGCTTTATGTATTAACCTTGAGGCATTAAAGTATGACCGTCTCAGTGGTGTTTATGAACTTAGATCGCAAAAACACCTCATTTAACCACAGGACAGACTTGGTCCTGCCAATGTCAGAAACGGTTTGCCAGACAGGACAGACCAAGTCTGTCCTGTCTGTCCTAGCCCCATGCTCCGTCAATGTGGCTATGCCCTCTTGTGGTCAGAGCTTCGGAAGGGGAAAAAAATCACTTCTGTCTCTCTGAGTATGTAGCTTGACTGCCCCTAGAGGCAGTCAGCAACATTGCAATGAAAAAAAAAAAAAAGATTTAAGTAGCTTAAAACTAGTATTAAAGTTAGATTTGCTGTTAGGGTTAAAATGAAATAAGGGATATGGTTAAAATTAAAATTAAATTAAAATATATTAAGGGATAGCATAAGGGTTAGAGTTGGGGTTATAGTTAGGGTTCGGGTTGGGGTCAAAAGGTCAATATAAGAAAAAACAAGAAACACTATTTTTGGTTTTTGCCCCATAACTCGCAAAAAAATACAGAAAAATATGGAAACATGCATATTTCCGAACTTGGGACAACATTTAGAAACTATTTAGATGGGGTCTTTTTTAATGATTGTATTTGTATAAATTATATTTTAGGTCAAAGTTAGAAAAAGGTTTTTTTTTCCATCATATTTTATGATTTTTTGTTGTTGTAAATTATAAGATATGATGAACATAATTGTATCTAATGAAAGTCCTTCTTATAAAAAAAACATATAATTTGTGTGGGTACAGTATGTGAGAAAGAAGAAAACTACAGCTAAACACAAACACCCCAGAAATGTCAAAACAGCCATTGTCACCAAGGGAAAGTCAAGGTAAAAATGTCTTGTCACTAAGGGGTTAAACGTTGCTTCAGAACCCAGTTTTATAAAGATACCCACCTTTATTCCAAATTCTTACATTGGCTAAATGAAAAACATCTGCAGGGGATGCCAAGTATGTGTTCCTTTATTCTGCTGAGTAACAAAAGCACTTTGCTATAAATTAAGTTAGTAGTGGTTCTACAGTTTAAAAAGCTTAACAGATTTCTAATGTGCATAAATAAAAAGAGACAATCAATATTACCAGAGTGATTACCTGTGGTAACATAAAAATATCAATATAAAATATGTGCAGGCAGGTTAACTTAACCAGCTCATGACAAAAATGAACCAACGTAGAAAAATCTTTTCTCTATAAAATAATTACGATCATAATTAGACATACTTTCCCACATGTAGATATATCCCAGTGCATTGTTTGAATTACAGTGAATTACTAACAATTCTAATATAGCTACTAATGTAAACTGCTAGTGTATAGGAAAATACGGAGCAAAAAAAAATAAAAAATAAAATGCATTTGTTCCATTTACGTACATCACTTAATAAATTGCATACAGCTGTTTTCCATTAGCAGATTCTACGGATTATTTAATTGCAACAATAATTTGCTCTTAACTTACATACAGCATAAGTCAGAGTGTGCTATACATCAATATGCATGGGGTTATAAGCTTTTATTTAAATCTAGATCAATAGGGTAACACAGTAGGAAGGCCTTTGGTCTCTTGGAAGTAATGCAGTTGACGTGATTATGCTCCATTGAAGGAAATTATTTATTGTTAGGATTTACTAATATTTAAGTAAGCATGATCTGGCCATATGATACTAAACCTCCAACCTTTTCGTTTAAGGTAGTAATCCCTTTCACCATCTGCACTCGCAGAGAATGACCCCCGATTGCCACAAACCTTGATCAGGTGCGCTGGGCGAGTCCCTGTTCTGATTGGCTGTGCGCACTTTGATGGTGTCACTGCACATCAGCCTAATGACTGACTGCCTCAGCAGAGCACTTGCTTTTTCTAAGGAAACAAGGATTACAATAATGTTTAGTGCTCTTTTAATCATTGTTATATTGTATGCTCTTCATCAGACTGTTGACAGCTATATCCCATATGACTTCCTGTTGCAGTAGTTTATTAAGTTTTCATGCAGTTCTAAAAGCAAATTGTATTTTTGTTTCTAACATGTGACATTTTTTGCTTGATGCCAACTTTACTCTCTGTCCTGAATAATCTCTATACAATCCTGTTGTGTAAAAATTCTATATTTTTACCTTCCTGATGACCTCTTTGTCAATTGTATCAGACACAGGTTGATCTATGTTGTTTTGTCTTGTTTTTTTCTTTTAAATCATTTTTGTTTCTGCACATTAATCAGCACTATTATATTGTTCAGTGCAGCATTGTATTTTCCCCCCACTTTTATGTAAACTTTAGACAGATTGATAGAGTGCATGTTTATTGATTTTCTTCTCCAACTTCAAGTACACTTAGACAACACTGTCAATTGCTATTAATTTCATTTAAGCAAGCTCCTAACACAGTCTGTGATGGAAGAAGTACTTCAGAAACTCTTACAAGCTACTAATGGCATACACAAAGAAGGTGTCAACTGTTGCTTAGTGATTCTATGTAGTCTGCTTATTAAGTACCTGGTATCAAAGAAGACCTATAATAATTATGTATAATTCATGCTGCTCCTGAAGCAGATCATTAGTGCTTTACCATGGTATAAACCGAATGTTAGTGCTGTCTCATAGTAACGTTAAAAGGACTGTAACGCTTTAATATTGTTTATACTGGGAATGTAGAGATTAAAAAATTATTGAAAATACATTAAATTGTATTTAGAAAATTGGGCAGACTAGATGGACCGAATGGTTCTTATCTGCCCACATATTCTATGTTTCTATTGAAAAAAAAAAAGTATTTTAAAAGTGTCTGTGGAGACTCCTGCTTATGACATCACCTGAAAATGAGAAATGTGTAATTTGCATTTTAAGCTACAGGTGATGTCATAAGCAGGAGACTCCACAGACACATTTAAAAACACACTTTTCTCCTAATTAAGACATTTGTTTGCAATTTTGCTAACACAATTCATAGATAATTTTCAATAATCTTTTATTCTAAAATATGGATATTTACATTCTAACTACATTTAATTTACCTACAAATATCAGTAGTTACTGACCTGGCCACTCATCGCTCCGGCATTTGACTGGAGCTCACGAGGAAAAAAAACAACTAAAAAGTTTTTTTTTTTAAATTAAACACAAAAAGAATGCGAAATAACAATACATGCAATGTGTGGATGCATTGCCTAGGAGCAATGAAAAGCAACACAAAACTGTTGAGAAAACATAGCAACCGTAAACTGATACATGATGGAGCAACGAAACTTCTGAAGTGACGAACCAGCACTGATCAATCGAGCACTATGAGCATGAACGTTTCATGCAGAATAAAGAATCACAGGAACCAGCACTCAAGTGTAACGTAGTGGATTTATTCCTTCACAAGCAATTTTTCAACCCTGTGAGGGGTCTTTATTGAACTTAAGTCATGTGACAAAAAATGCAACTTTATTTATACTTCTCAATGTGAACAGTAATTAATCACAGTGAGGGGGCGGGATACACCCAAGTGGTGCAATTACAGTAAATAAACATAGTAACACAATTATTACACATATCTTCAATGTTAATCCGAATTTAGTGTTGCCTCCTTTCATACAAGCATCAGAGTTTTTATAAATGGAAATATAAGGGAATATGAAATTTATATACCCAAGAATTTAAAGCACTTGCCATGTAACTATATTGCACCCACAGCACTTGGTTTGCACTCATATTGCACCCACACAATTTGGCATGCCACAGTGTACATTTTCCCACAGAACGTACCACAGAAACTTTGTCCCACAGAACTGCCCCTGCAGAACAACCTACAGTGTCACTTTCCCCCATAGTATGTTATTTTAACCCAAATAACATGCCACAGTCACTTTGTCATTAACATATGCAACAGTCAGTTTGTCTATTAAAATATGCCACCATTTGACCATTAAATATGCCACAGCCATAATGCCATTAATATGCTAGTATTAGTTTGCCATTAATAAGCCACAGCCTACTTGCCCAATAATATGCCAGTATTATTTTTCCATTAATAAGCCACAGCCAATTTCCCCAATAACCCTCCTCCCCCTTTCGACAGTACTCACCTCCTGGCTGCTCTGTGTCCCTGGCCGTCTCCTCCGTGCAGTCTTCCCTCCTGCACAGAGGACGACTGTTTTTATTTCGGCAGCCACATCCAGCAGATACGGACTGGTAGCTGCTGCCTACATGACTTTCTCCATGTGAGATAGTCACATGGGCAGCGGGGGGCGGGGGGGGGGGGGCACATTGGGCCAGCGAGGGTCCCCTTAACCAGTTGGTCCTGGGCAAGTGCCCACTTTGCCCATTGGTTAAAGCGGCCCTGCAGTGATGGCATCAATTATAAAACCTAAAACCTTTTTTGTTCTTTTATGTTTTTTGAATTCTTACTCCAACTTCCACTGAAATACTTATTTACCATACTACTCTTTTTGGAAAGTAAGCATGTTTTCTTTAATAACCTCTGACATTGCCATATCATTTGTGCTGAAGCAAAACAGTGTTTTAGTGTAGCAGCTACAGAGATGAGACATATAAGGTCTATTTTCTTGCATCCACTGGGGTGACAGAATACTTACATTTTTCATTCTAGCTTATTTCTATGTTCCTTCTGTGGCAATCTATTCATACACATCTGATAAATACTATTGTATTATTATGTTTCACCATATTCCCAAATATGTGTCACATAGTTCAAATTATATTTCATTAATCTGTGTACACTATGAATTTTTGGATTATTTTAATTGCTTGCCATTAGTGTTGAGCGAACCCGAACCGCACTGTTCGGGTTCGTACCGAACATTACGGTTTTTGGACCCTGGACCCGAACACGGACATTCCACTGCATGTTCGTGTTGGAGTTCGGGGTTCGGCGATTACATTGTATGTAAGGCTATTGGCTTTCTATAAACCGAAATAGAGTCCCCATTCATGAGAATTCCTTATGAATGGGGACTCTATTTCGGTTTATAGAAAGCCAGTAGCCTTACATGTATTCCATAAACTGAAAGTCTATAAACCGAATGTCTTTCGGTTTATAGATTTTCGGTTTATGGAATACATGTAATGATTGGCTTTCTATAAACCGAAATAGAGTCCCCATTCATAAGAATAGGTCAATTGACATATTCTTATGAATAGGGACTCTATTTCGGTTTATAGAATAGCAATAGCATTACATGTATTACATAAACCGAAAGTCTATAAACCGAAAGACATTGGGTTTATAGACTTTCGGTTTATAGAATACATGTAATGCTATTGCTATTCTATAAACTGAAATAGAGTCCCCATTCATAAGAATAGGTCAATTGACCTATTCATATGAATGGGGACACTTACCCAAATTTGACTTCATTTTGCAGCCCTCTAGCCCTTTTCAGGAATTTTTTAGAGGCATTTTAGTGGCCAAAAGTTTGTGTCCCCATTGACTTCAATGGGGTTCGGGGTCAAGTTCAGGGTCAAGTTCGAGCACGGACCCGGACATTTTTTCGAAGTTCGGCCGAACCCGCCGAACCCGCCGAACCCGAACATCCAGGTGTCCGGTCAACTCTACTTGCCATTAAAGTGGTCTTTCCTCCATAATAGCAACAACATATACTATGTGTCAGCATTACTTTCATTTTTCACATGCCTAAATTATTATTTCTGTAGGTCAGGTTGGCAGTGCAGTCATTTTTCAAGAAATTGTTAGGCAAAATATGGTTCAACACACTCTCTCTGGGAAACACACACAATATGCTAGACACACAGATTGTTCCAGTATATATTGAACCGATAAATAATTTTATAACCTCTATTGTTAATTAAAAGGGACAGACATAAGAATGCAGTGATATTATGGGGAATAATTCTAATAGAATCTGTATTTATGGTATCATTGTTGTAATTCTGATTAGTGGTCTTTCTGAAAGATTTTAGTTGTAGTTAATGTGCAAGTGCCATTTACAACAATGGATTAGATTAAGCGGTAAGTCTGCAGATGTGCGTAGACCTCTGGCTAGTATGGGAGTTGCAGCTGGTGGCCCTGGATAAATCAATGTGTTTGCATTGTGTGATTAGCACAGTAGCACTTTTCCATCTCTCAACAATCAAAGGGACACAAGCAGGGAATGGAATGCCATGTTATTTAAACTAGAGACTAGTTTCCTCCTGAGGTATATCATGCACACACAATGAGAACAGTGGAATTCTTACTAACAGCAAAGTCTACTAGTTAAGGGTGCTAATTAGCACAATTACAGAATGAATCAATCACAAGCCCTCTCTGTGATTACAGGCCGATTGGTGTCCGCAGTGTAGCAGAGTTGCACCTGTTTCTGCTTAGCTATGGTCCTTTGCACACCTATTCATTCTTAATTCATGCCATCATGTAGACTGTAATTCTTTGGCATTATAGTTTACATACTATATTTATTTTTTCCACAACCAATCCTGGCCATTGGCTTATTCAAGGATTGTCTGCTACTCCCTCATTTAAGAAAACAAATCATTGAAGACGCAGAACCATATGGAGTGACAAAACAAACAAACAAACAAAGAAGACATATAGTGTAGTAATTTAGATTTATAATATAGTGAAATCTTTATGTCTCTTGTAGAGTTTGTAGGAATCACATAATTAAGAATCCAGGGCGTATATATATGTATATTCTCAAAAGTAAAACACACAAAACTTGTAAGCTTGTATTTTGAGTAGTATTGCACTTACATAATGATAATAAAACAAATCCTTTACTTGATATTCAATGCAACGTAAAACATAAATATCATAGGAAAAACATATATCAATATACAGGTCAAGTATCCCTTATCTGTGGTTCCAAAATCCGTAATGATTCAAAAACTCTCACAAAAATTGGTAAATCTGAGAGACAGATTAGCAAGTGTGGGGGTCAGCTTGGACAGTCTGAGGGGCAGATAATCTGACATTGTAAAAGTGCTTACACTTCAGCACAGCTTTGTGAGTGAAAAGTAGTATCAAATGAAACTACAACTGAAGCCAAACTACCCTGATTGCTGCAAACAATCAAGGTAGCTCATAAAATCTTACAAGTAGAGAGTGCGGGTTGCCCTGGTGAGTGGAATAGTTTAAAATAGAGATCGCCTTTGCCCCATACATGGCCCGTTGCCTGTGCAGAGCGGCAAACACTAAATAGAAGCTGTGCCGAAGTGTTCTTAATCTACACCCACCGAAGGTAAAGGCGATTAAAAGAAGCAAAGTGTGCCTGAGGATAGTGGGGATTGTAGTCCCAAAACTCATGCAATACTAGAGCCAGTATATTTAGGCTCCAGGAAATGTGAGTGGTAGTCCTGAGGGGGAAATTCATACTGTTCATTGTATATACAAAACTACATATTGTATTTTCTGTTTTTTTAATCTCTTTATATGTATCAGAGCTTCACAGGTTTAAATCCTTTTAGTTCACATGTTTAGTGATATTTATACAGCACCACTACTGAAAACAAATCCATATTAGCAGATAAAAGTCTTGGTCACACAATAACTTTTCTTCCAATAACATTTCTGGTGTTGCTCTATGGGGGTTGTTCACTAAGACGTGAGTTGTAGGTGAGATGGAACATTTCATCTCACCAATTTTGCTAAACACTGTGCAGGGCCAATCCTTTATTTGAGTTTGTTCAGCAGGGGAAGCTCACCAGATTTGTCCCTGCACAATTTATAGCCATTGGTAAGATGAGATGTTCACCTCACCTGCAACTCACCTTTTAGGGACCCTCTATAGATCTACCCCCAAGGTTAGTATTGGAAATGACATGGAATATTAATGAGTGTTGAGGTCAAATGATAATTGGGTCTTTGTCATCATAACATTCTGATACTTCAAGACTCTGTTCTGACATGGAATGCCTTACTTACTTCATGTTATCAGGGCTCTATAGAGATATTAAAGGTAAATAGACTGGATATTCCATGCTTACAGAAGGTTATCGAGGGCCCTGGGTGTAATAATGGCACATACCATTGCTTGTCTTCATGGGTTAAAACAATGATTTCCTATAATGGAACCTATTGACTTGTCAGATTGATCTTCCAGGGTTTTATCCAGCCAATAATGGTTTAAACATGGACAATTCCTTGATAATGTCAGGTCAGCCACTGACCGCAGGTTTAATCAGGAAGGAACCCTTTGGAAGAGGTATAGCACTCTTGCAGAGACCCCACTGTCCAGGCGTTTTCTTAAATGTAACAGACACCGTGACAATAGGAGACAGCACGGGGCTGAAATAAAAATGAAGGACGATAATCCAAAATACTGAGGCAAAAAACAAAATAGAGGAATACTTAGGTGAATGAGGAGGGCGTAATAAACTTATGGCAGATCCGATTGCAGAGGAGAAAAAATGAAGGAGAATTTGATGGACAAGATGAAAAAAAGTAAATCCAGGCATTGGGGTAGAGGTAGGAACCGGAACAAAATCAGGTCCAGAAGACTGGTCAGGATCAGGTGAAATGGAGGAAACTGAGAGCTTAACACAGGGGTAGTAACACTTTCAGGAGGTACAGTAGGACTGAGCACTGATGTGGAGTACTCAGGGCTTTTTATATGGCTGCAGTGGTAGTTTGCATGATTAGGGGGAGGAGCCACGGTAAAGTCCCAGTCTCCTGAGTGGAGTCGAGGGCAACAATGATCTAGTCCCCTTCAAAATCCACCACCAGCCACCTTGCATGTGTCGGACTATCACCGAACCTCTGCGCCACACTGGGGACAGAACATGGAGGTCTGAAGCGAGAGGATTACTCGATCTCTGTGGAGCAGGTAGTCTCTGTGGCTGTCTGGCACCCGTGTCAGCGACGCGCTGACAGATAAAGATGCAGAATAAAATTCCTTGTTTACAAGCGCATTTCATTATTATTATTATTATTATTATTATTATTATTATTATTATACCAGTTGTATTTATTTAACCGGCACAGTCAAAGAGCTTAATTATGTTTCATGTATATTCAATCTGATAAATGTCAAGTCAGAAGGTGGCACTGTGCTGTCAGCTCTTTGTGTGTGAACCTCTGTGTATTAAAAAAATCTGAACTCTTTTTGAAATGTTACAGTTTGGTAATTATAATAACTCTTATTCAAACTCCCTTGTAATATGTTCATAGGAGATTTTAAACATCAAATTACAGGACACAAAGATAGCCAAGGCCAGCTCTCAATATACAAAAGGAACTCTAAGTGGTATGCCATTCTGAATATCCCAGTATTGGCATGAAATCAAGAGAATATATTTAGTAGTTTGATGTACTTTTTTTGATTCATAGTCAGTCAGACCACTAAAGTGAATAACATGTTAGCAGGTTTTTCTCCAGTTGTGTTTTATGAATGTATGTGTTTTATCCAAATAAAATGCCTTTGATGCATCATTAAATAAGTTTGTAAAAAAAATATGTTGTGTAAGAAAAGAGGATTGTGCAAATGGCATCATTTGATTAAACGGACACTCCCACCAAAAATAGGAAAAGGTTTTACTTTTTTTTATGTGAATTTTCAGATATGTCTTTTGTTTTTCTTATGTGACTGTATTTAATAAAAATATGTCCCTAAACAAGTGTGACTGAGCACCGCCATTTTGTGAAATATAGTGTTTTTGGGTGCCACCCCTCAGAGACTAAATTTCTCGCTTTGGGGCCGGTGACACAGAAGGCGGTCTATAAGTCTGAATTCTGATCATAGAATTGTATTGAATGGAAGGGTAGTGTAGCTATTACATCACAAGGGTAAACAAAAGTTGTATAAAGCCACCTAGTCCTGCCCACTATGATACACAGAGGCCAGTAAGAGAACAGGGGAGTTTCTTATGACATCATCATGCAGGCTTTGGCCACAGTTGTAAAGTGAGACTGTCTGGAAGATTTTGAATGATGGGAAATATTCTCAAAATCGATTGGTAAGTTTTGGCAAATATCTGCAACATATTGGGAGGTGTTGTGTTAAAAACTAGCATAACATGCCACACTTTATTATTGCTGCCCGCAATAATGCAGATTAATGACATAATCTTAGATATTATGATACCTGAAAATAGCTTACAGTATTTGCAGCAGTGTTAAAAGCACAGATACCTTAAATTCACTGTTTTTTTCACTATCTGCATATCTGTTGTGTTTGGTGAGTCCCTTTAAAATGTAGGTAGACAATGTATAAGAGCAGCAGGAAATGCTAGCAGAATGCTTGGTTGCATAGGGAGAACAGTATTAGCAGTAGAAAGAGGGAATTGTACAGAGTACTGGTGGAACCACTGGTGTATCTTCCACATGGCAAACAAGGCACTCGCCTAGGGCGGCACTTTGCCAGAGGGTGTTAAACCCCACTTTTGGTGCTTGAAACATTTTCACTCCCTCCCCTGCCGTTCAGCAATCTTTAGCTCCTTCCAGTTAATCAGGGTGATAGGGGCATGTAATGGACTTGGTTGTGGTATGAAATGTGGGTGATAGGGCATTTCGTAGGTGTGCACCATGGGTGTGGGGGGTGCCTGAATTATATCTGCCTAGGGCAGCACAAAACCAAGATCTAAAGAGCTAAAGTTTTTCACTGGTATGGATGTGATTTTTGGCTGGAGTCTAGGTGCAAGGGCTGGAGCAGATCTAATACACTGTGCAGGGTGACCACTCTCCCCCAAGGGTGGAGCACCAGGCTTTGAGTGGCCACAATCAGAGATTTTAGGCTCTTTTAGTAATCTTGATTAAACAGGCTCAAACGAGCAAATCCAGTAAACGTAGTCGGGTCAGAAGCCAAAAGGTCAGGGTTGGAGGAGTACGGAGACATCAAGGTACAAGCCGAGTTAGGGGTGGAGAAGGACGGAGCAGTCAAGATACAAGCCAAGTCAGTAAATCAGGGAATCACACAAGTAATGCAAACAAAAGATAGGCAGGCAAAATGCTTCAGCAAAGAGTGCTGGGAGGATGGGGTTTACATTACAGGGTAGTAAAGAAAGACAAAGAACAACTGAGCTGATATAAGGTATGGGCAGAAGATAGACAGGAACTAAGCAATGTTGAAGAACCAAGCCCTCTAGTGGTGAGCATAACAGGCACCAGAACCACAGAGGCCTAGGGTTCAATCCCAACAGAGGTTACATGACTTTAGTCATGGTGGTGCATGCGAGGGGGTGAAGCATGAAGTCTGTGCTTATTCAGCTGCCACAGACTTCCCCCCCTGTGCTGCACTCCCACTTCAGGTGTCTAGAGCACCCAGGTGTGGTGCACTCAGTGCATCAGCCTGAGGTTGACACAACCTGTTAAAGTACCAATATAATGGCCGGCTCTGACTGGGACTCTTAGACTCTCTATCATAGGTCCTGAGGGGTCATGTATTGATGTACCTAATGCCACTTTTAGTCATGATGAGATTAGAATCATAACCTGCCACTAAAAATAGCTACCATAGGGTCACAGTGGCTTGCAAGCCCTAGTTATGCTTTTGTTTAATCCCTCTTTAAGTTCATCATGTTATTATTGAAGCCAGAAATATCACTTCATGGATCCTGTACAATACCTGACATATTGTCACCTGCTATCCCATTTCATTGTCCTATATCACTATTTCACAGTACTTCAACTAAACCTATAGGGCCCTGCTGTTATCCTATCAAAAACATGATGTTGTTGATGAAAACCCACTGTTGTTGGTGTAGTTTTGCGTTAGCAAATGTAAACTCCACACAAAGATAGATCCCCAGGCAAGCTGTGCTCATATAACTATAATATGTCCAGAATACTGTAATACTGTACAAGTGTTATTGTGTATTGTGGAATAAAACTAGTTAATAAAACACAGGGCATCAGGCTTTGAAAGTCATATAATTAGGGATGGATCGGAAGCCAGAATGCCTCTCAATAAATACATTTTCATTTTTAAAGGGATATTTCCCCTTGAAGACATATTTGAGGCTTTCAATCACCTACTGTTTGATGAAAAGGCTTGATTTCAAGCTTTTTTTTTCTAATAAGAAACTACACTGTAAGCAAGATGTGGGGTTTTTAACCCTTGGTGTATCCAAAGATTGCTCAATTGGGTTGCACATTACTCTTACAACTAAAGGCTGTCTGTCACCTAAACATTATTTATATTGTTAGAGGAGAAAATAAAAAATATAAACAATGAACTACAGATTGTATTTGAAGAATTGCATACAAATGCATAAAATTACACCACCTTATAGTGTTCCAATTTTAAAATTTTAACCCCTTAGTGACGGACTTCTAAAACATTTTTGGTCATTCTAGCTATTTTACATTTCTGTGGTGTTTGTTTTTAGCTGTAATTTTCCTCTCTCATTTAGTGTACCCACACAAATTATATATAGTTTTCTTTATATGTAGGCTTTCTTTATATAGCATTATTTTGACTAAATGAGATAATTTACTAAAAAACAAAGAATTATAAAATGTGCTGTAAAATTGGAAGAAAAAAAACCCCACATGAACAATGTTTTATACCTCAAATTATGCTAATTAAAAACACTCCCTGAGCGACTGAAGTGATTACTGATCACTTCTGTTGCACTTGTCCACAACAGGGCAGCGCCATGTTGAAATGGCACTTGAAATCACTCAATGGAGAGATCGCATTGCACCATGGGGCCAAGCTTAAGTGTTGCTGGATACCTTAATATTGAGGCATTACAGCAATACCCGCTGAGCATACAGTAAGAAGTTAGTTTTGATCACTTTCTATGTTTATTTTACTGCACGAAGTGCCAGGCACGTCAATTGTCACACATGGCATATTTGTGCGTGACGTCAATTGTCGCAAATTAATGTGCCTATAAAGCTACATATTATGTCATAAGCAGGGGATAACAGACACAATTAAAGCATGTTTTCTGTCTCTTAATTTATGCATTTGCTTGCAATTCTGCTTAGACAATATATAGACCATTTTTACATCCTACATACACTCTCTAAACAATGGTGAGGTGACAGAGTCCCTTTAAGAGGTTCAATTACAGTATTTGGAAAATGTCTGAACTGACACTTGGATTAATAATGGTTTAGTTATTGAATATTAATGGTGATAAAAATAACGTCTCCATTTACATTGATAGTCATGCTGCCTACATAATGTGAATTATATTGGCAATCTTTCATTAAGTACTAATATAGTTAGTATGCTGTCGCACACATGCAAACGTTTATTTTTACTTGGTAAATTAAAAATACATTTTCGCCGAACTGTAGCATGTGGGAGAGGATTCTCAAAGCCGCTGCGTTGAATCAATATTGATACTCTCAATGGTTTATTTAATAAAGAAAAAATAACATAAGTGATACAATAGTATTTATTGACTCAGTTGCTTGGTTCCTTTAAACCATAACTATTCATGTTTGGAAAGGAAAATAGTCCCTGCTGACATGTTATGATCACGGTCAGATTATCCAGAACAGCTGAATTTTCATGAGGAATGGACAGGAGTAACGTATCTGATGAATTTAATTATTATGTTTATATGGAGAAGAAAGCTATGGAAAAGAAAGGATGAAATGGAAACAAAAACATATGTATGTGCATTTTAAATTTGATAAAGTGAGCATTTGTACAGATAAAGAGAGTAAAATAAAAAATGTACTTATTACTGATACACATCTCCCAACATTTCAAATGACCAAAGAGGGACACTTAAATTTTTGTGGGAGTGGCTGATGGTGTGGTTGTGGGTGGGGCAACGGCTGAACATTTTGAGTGACTTTATGGGCAATCATTAACTATTTATATAATCTGGGAAGTCATTAAAGCATTTTATTTACACAAATTGATAAATTAACATATTAAATGCAGTTTAAACAGTTTGAAAGATAGGCAAGTTGAAGAATACTTTTTTTGGAATGATTTTTGAAGTCAAAGGATCAATTCAGCACAGTTCAGTTTTTATTGAATTATTATTTATTGAACAACTATAAGCTGTTTAATAACACCCTAACAATTGTATGAGCCCCTTTAAAAAAAACAATTAAAAAGCTGGCCAGCGTCATAGGTGCTGGCTGGGGAGATCTATGTTTCTGGTGTAAAACTAATCACATACTGTCTGTCAAATGCTGCACATTATGTATATTTCATAATAATACTGATATCAGGTAAACAGACTGCCTCTTCATTACATATATTAATAAACAAAGTAGTGAAAACGACTTAAAAAGTGCCCAGTTGTGTTTAACGCATTTCATTTTAATGATAAAAATATGCAATATACATATAAATCCAAACTCATTGCTGATACTTCAATCAGATAAAAATATTATCAAATAATACAATATAATGACATGTTTCCGGTCTTCAAATTATAAGTGCCAGTTTGAGAAAATTGGCAGGGTACTATTATAATGCATAAGCATCTATTCCAGATGCAAGTGTCGGGAGAGTGAAAAAAGGTGCAATAACTATCATCATATTTATAACATCCATTGCACCTGTTTTATACATCCTGACACTCGCGTGGGCCTGAAATAGCGACTCCGCCACCCAAAGGTTGGTGCAAATTGTTAGTGTAGTTTTCACATTTGCATCTTTTCTATATAAATGGGAAGCGCTGGTGCAATTTGAACCAGAGCAACCCGGAAGTTCAGACCTGATGCTGGTAGCGCAAACTCCTGAATTTTGTCAGTAGTTAGAATTATACATTGGCGTACATTGTGTTTGCGCCACTATCAGGTGCAATTTTTGTGTGCACCACCATGACACATCCACCCCAATGAAGCCCATCCCTTGACTGACTAAAATGTATTGGTAATGTAGAGATCCTAACAATCAGAGAAATTGAAAACCTGCCAAACTTATTGGGAATAATGGTGGTACTGTTAAGAACACAATTAGTCAAACTGCATGAGTTAGGTTTAATAGAAAACTGTAATTGGTCCATTTAAAAAAAATAGAGATCAATGAAACAAGGGGAGGAAAGACCAAGACCCCCACGCATCAATGGATTAAGACAAAATTTGCAGCTTTTAGCATTCCCAGCCAATAGACATAATTCTATAAATATTATACTATTATACTAAAATAATTTATTTCCCCCCAAAAAATCCAAGCGCTGTTTATGTCTCTCCATTTAAACATTGTAATCCTTTTTTTTTTAATAAAACATTATTTAGGTAAATAGAATCTGCATCTGCAGTAAGTAATAACAGAAGCAATCAAAATAAGAATGATGACTGCGAATAAAGTTCATGAATTTATGTGGATGGCAGTACCAGCGGCATATTTCTTCCCTCAAAATGTGCCCATAAATCGCTCAGTAAATACAGCAATCCATTTCTTTTAACGTTTAATTAAATTCGTCCAATGTAACTGAAGATTGTTCTCTGTACCTATCATCCAGATGAATAAAAGTAATTTTCTAAATGCAAGTGCAGAAGAATGGATTAACTAGATTAAGGTTGTGATTTGTTACCAAATATAATTTACTTATTAAATGTTACTGTTTTATCACTTTGTTGAACATTTTCATTACGGCAAAGCCGTGTGTGACCCGCGCGACTTGTCTCTCTCCAATAGAAAGCCGAAACCAGAAGTTCAAGGATTTCTGATATCGTCGTGGCTGAGAGCAGAACCCGAAATGTTTTGGTGTTGAATGTCTGATAAGGCAGAATAGGAATGAATTTCTTACTTTATTTATCACATAAACAGATCGTGTTACTGACAAGGTTGTTCTGTCCCTACTCATGCATAGCACATTTTCACGATTTAAGGATACAGGAGATTAGATATTTTTAGTTCGAGAGACTGAACGATGTATTTAAGGAATAGTAAAACAAAACAGTGGTTTGATTTGTACTCATTTAATCCAGGCTGCTGATATTTGACACATCTAAGAATATTTCCAGACATTACCTGGCTAATCCCTTTTTTTTGTCATGCTGATAGTACACCCAAGGCTCTACAAGGGTTCAGAAATGGAGGCAACTGCTGGGGTTCATTGGGTTCATTTATGAAGCTGTGATGTTTGAGTAATCAGGCACTCCTGCTACCCCAAATGCAGCATAATAGGAGCCATATTTATGAGGAGAAAAAAAAATATATAGATCTATAAGGAGTATAACAACATGTGACATCTTTAATCATAGTAACATAGTAATTTAGGTTGAAAAAAGACACAAGTCCATCAAGTTCAACCCTTCTACCTATCATTCCTGCTTTTGATCCAAAAGAAGGCAAAAACCCCTAAGGAAGCTATTTCGAATTTTGCCTCCTAGGGGGGAAAATCTTTCTTGACTCCAAGGGGCAATCAGATTTCTCCTTGGATCAATAAGCGCTATTTTTAATGGGTATTGTATTATTAATAGCCCCGTATGTTCTGCTTTTCTAAAAAAAAACATCTGGACCATTTTTAAATGCATGTATTGTGGTTGATAGCACTACCTCTCTTGGCAGTGAGTTCCATAACTTTATTGTCCTTACCGTAAAGAATCCCTTCCTTTGCGGTCTATGAAATCTTTGCTCTTCCAGTCTCAGGGGGTGACCTCTTGTTCTTTGTACCTTTCTGTTAATGAACAGGTCACTGGAGAGCACTATTAGTCTGGGCATCTACTTTATAAATACCCCCATTGTGCTTGTGTTCATGGCCTTATGGTGCATCCCCTTCAAGAAATATATAAATGGACCAAGGGTATATCACCTAAAAACATAAAATAATCAAACTTCTCTGAGCTTATCTCACAGCCATGAGGGGAAGCAAATCAGATGAAAGACTACGTAAATCTATGGAAGATTAAGTCTAGGAAAGCGCAATTTCTAGGGATTATAATCACATTTTGCTCTAAAATTATTCTAAATAATATTTTTATTCTGGTGTGTGCATCAGCTTTAGTAAATGTCACCTCTGCTATGCGAGCCTAATCAAGGAACATTGAAGAACTCAAAACGGACTGTAACTAATTTAAATCATTACTTATTTTCCAAATGTTAAAACATCATAGGAAGCACTAAGAGTATTTCCCATTAAGTATTTTAATTTCTTTAATGTCTCCAAGGTCTGCTGAATGCCCATCAAGTAAATTAAATCACTGTTGCAATATCAGATCCCATTTCCAGTCATGTTTTAATCTATTAAACAAGCATCCTTTCTAGAAAAACCTTTACTTTCCTCTTAGAATTCTGCCTTCAGTTTTAATCAGTTGATGTATTAAGACTTATGTTTATGTTAAATACTTGCTAAAAAAAAAATGCACACTTTTCACACATTCAACTAGCCACTAAAAAAAGTTTTTTTTTTAAATTGAAGCAATATTATGTGAACAAGGCATTAGCCATAGTATGAGGATAAACTGGTACTGGCCTATTTATCCTCTGACCCGCAGCAATCATTCTTCCCTAAGAAGCATCATGGCTGGGACTGTTGCTGACAGTCTCTCACTTCAGGAGCAGTGTGATAGACCTTTATCTTCACATGCCACCAACAGTCGGGACCTTTGGTTAAGGTACCGTATATACTGGAGTATAAGCCGACCCGAATATAAGCCGAGGCACCTAATTTTACCACAAAGAACTGGGAAAAAATATTGACTCGAGTATAAGCCTAGGGTGGAAAATGCGTCAGCTACTGGTAAATATTGCCCCCAATATGCCATTTAATATGCCAGGATATTGCCCCAATATGCCAGGATATTGCCCCCAATATGCCAGGATATTGCCCCCAATATGCCAGGATATTGCCCCAATATGCCAGGATATTTCCATCAATATGCCAGGATATTTCCCCCAATATGCCAATATGCCAAGATATTGGCCCAAATATGCCATTATATTTTCCCCAATATGCCAGGATATTGCCCCAATATGCCAGGATATTTCCCCCAATATGCCAGGATATTTCCCCCAATATGCCAATATGCCAAGATATTGCCCCCAATATGCCAGGATATTTCCCCCAATATGCCAGGATATTGCCCCAATATGCCAGGATATTTCCCCCAATATGCCAGGATATTTCCCCCAATATGCCAGGATATTGCCCCAATATGCCAGGATATTTCCCCCAATATGCCAGGATATTTCCCCCAATATGCCAGGATATTTCCCCCAATATGCCAGGATATTGACCCCAATATGCCAGGATATTGCCCCAATATGCCAGGATATTGCCCCCAATATGCCAGGATTGCCCCTTACTATGCTCGTTATGCCACCCTCCTCCCCCAGACCCCAGCACTTACCTCGTTCCTGCTCTGTCCCCCGGTGCTCTCAAGCTGTGTGGCTGTGAGGGAAGCGTTGTGAGCTTCCCTCCAGCCGCGCGGTCAATAAAGTTTGTTTAAAAAAAACACACTTTATCGACCGCGCGACCTGAGGGGAGCTCACAACGCTTCCCTCACAGCCACGCAGGTTCAGAGCACCGGGGGACAGAGCAGGAACGAGGTAAGTTTTAGATTTTTTTTCCCCCACTGACTCGAGTATAAGCCGAGAGGGCATTTTTCAGCACAAAAATTGTGCTGAAAAACTCGGCTTATACTCGAGTATATACGGTATGTAAAAATGAACATCTCTCTCTGCACTAGTAAAGAGAGACAAACGGACTCAACAGACCTTTGTGAGAAGTCCAGTGCCAGTGTGTGCCTGCATACGACAAGATTTGTCTCAGCTGAGAATCAGAACTCAGCGTAAACCTGCATGGATAGCCGGCCCTTACGTGGGTCCATGGGACCCAGGCAGCCCTTTGATACGGGCAGCAATTTGGAGTGCACCACACCAAAGCTCTCTAAACAGTTTTATTAATGACCTATATTTCTTATTGGAAATATGATGCATATACTGTATGAATAAATAACTCAAAAGCACAATTGTCAGCAAAAAGTTATTTATAGCAGAAAGGCTGCATCAAGAGTAGGCATTTAGAAATGCTTTAATGAAAGAATACAAACAATGTACGTCCCTGAGCCCTAGGAGCTATGTAGCTATTTTGCTGGGCTGACATTTTGTTCAGAATATTGGGTCAGGTGGGTAATTTAAAGGAAGACCCACAATGTCTGCACTCTGATAGAGCTATATAAGCAAAGAGGGCTCAGAAAGGTGCTTTGTTTACATTCTTTCATTCAATAATTTATATTTAAAATGCCTATGCGGGATGCCAAACTTTCAGTTAAACATAAATTATTTTTTTGCCCACAACTCAACCTACATTTTAAAAATCAATTGTGTTCTATTATAAAGGGCCAAATTCTATTAAAATGAATATTAATGCAATTACAAAATGGAAAAAAATAATAATCAAAATGTTATTTTATACAACACTTTTTTATGTATATTCTATTATTTCAGCAGATTTTAATTACCACATATGTGCAGTATTCTTTGCCAAGAACAGTCATAAAACTCAGCTGCACATTATGGCTCAGTTCTCCAGTGTTTCATTTCACTTGGCACAATGCTAAGGTTTATTTTTCTCCCATTAATAAATTAAGAAAATAGAGTGTTGTTCTTTCTTTCAAACTTTGTTCCACTGAATCACAATATATGGCAACGAAAGGTACTAAATTTGTAATCAAGGCTATGGTTGTAAATTTATACAATGTGTCAGTTGTGCGCCACTTTTATCATGCGCAATTCTTAAATTGGGCCCTAAACATACAGCAATCAGCCATAACATTATGACCACTGACAGGTGGCAACTGGCGGAGACAGTGTGATGCTTGGGTAATGTTCTGTTGGGAAACCTTGGGTCCTACCATTCATGTTACCGTATTTGCTCGAATATAAGACAAGATTTTTTTCAGAGCAAATGCTCTGAAAAAGACCCCTCGTCTTATATTCAAGGTCGTCTTATAATCTGACCGAGGTCAGACTACAAGACTTGGCTCCAGGTCCCCCGCAGAGCTGCAGGGGACCTGGACCCCCCCGCTAACAGCCGTAGGATGTCTGCGCGATGCGCACAGTCATCCTCCCCTGCCGCCCGGCACGACCACCGTGACTTCTATGATGAAGCTGGGTCCTTCTGGCTTCATCATAGAATTCCGGCGGAAGTACCGGGCAGCAGCGGAGGATGTCTGCGCGTATCATGCAGACATCCTCCGGCAGCCTCCACTAGCCACCAGGAGATTCGGGCAGCCGGGGGATGTCTGCACGATACGGGCAGACATCCTCCATGCTGCCCAACCCTTCCATCTACTATGACGGACTGGCTGTCCGTCATAATAGACGGAAGGGTAGGGCAGCATGGAGGATGTCTGCTCGTATCGTGCAGACATCCCCCGGCTGCCCCCACTAGCCACCAGGGAAAGAGAAACAAGGGGGGGGGGGAGAGAGAAAGACAAGGGGAGGGAGGGGGGGGGGAGAGAAACAAGGGGAGGGAGGGGGGAGTTTTGGCGTCAAAAGGGGGCATACATAATAATTGGCAGGTGGTCATAATGTTATGGCTGATCGGTGTATCTTTTCATTAGTGATTTTATACATTTCCCACTCATATATTTGTAACCTAATGTTTCTGTTATATTAATTTGTTTCTACAAATACATTTACTGAGTGTAGAAAATATTAAAGGATAACGCTGATTTGAAAATGACTTAAGTTTTTTCAATAATTATAAAAATGTATACATTGCTTTAAATTTGCATATATTTATTAGCAATATGCTTCATTTAATGATAATTTTCAGGTTTGTAGCTTCTATTCATCCTCCCACTCAGCTCTCCAGCATTTGACTGGTGCCTTGGAGTTCACAAACATCAAAGTCTCTCAAGAGATAACTGTACTTGTAATTTGCCCATGCGCAGGGAACCCGTCCATACTTATCCACTAGGTGTACAGCTGTATGTCTGGAATCCTTCAGATACAATCAGTGGGTGGAGTTAAGGTAAGATCTATTTAGGTTAATAGACAGAAAACGGTTGTAATTTGTAACATGAGTTTGAAATTGAAGTTTAAAAAAACAACAACAATATGCTCAGAGTAGATTCTACAACTAAAAAACGTATGTAAATTATCATAAACACAATGCACTTTTGAAATGGGAAATATATAACCAAATGGGGGCACTAAAAAGTGGCTCTATCACCCAGGGGCACCAATGTGTAAAGCTAAATAAAAAAGCTATGGATAAATATTGTCAGTTTGAGCTGTTTGTGCGAGTCACACTTATGGATGCACCCATGTATTTTAAAAAACTGCCTGAAAAGAGGTGGACAACCTCTGCATACCCACGTCCACAGTGTTGGGATGTATAAAAAGGCTCAATCCCCATTAAATATAAGAAATGTCAATTGTGCCTTTTTTCTACCACCCAGACACTTTTGTGTGCTTGGCTCACAGCAGAGCCATCAGCCAAAAGCTTGGAGCATTTTGCACAGACATGTGATTTAAAACTCACTTTGGAAAGTCTTCTACCTTTGATATGGATTATTTTTACTGTGAACCAGCATACATATTACAATAGGCAAGTTGGATACAATACTAAATGAATAAATATGAAGGAAGATTTTCTCTGTACGAAAATACTATTATTTATATATTTCAATGTATGTTTGTTGTCTTTCACTTTTGCAGCTTCTCCTGACCCTGTCTGCACCCTCGACTTCTAAGTCAAACATGGTATCCACCCAGAGAAATTGACTACCAAAGTGCTCGTACATCATGTCAAAGGTGAGGCTATGTACCATGGAAACCCCATACTTCCATATAATGAGTACTTTGTGTGAACCAAGCCAGCATGGAACAAGAGCAGCAAGTCATACAGATGCACAGTGCTTCCCATTATTGTCAAATAGCCTCCGGAGACAAGTTAGGGATAGACTCTATTTGTTTTCTAAAAAAAAAAAGTTGAAAACATGAGCATACCTAAAAATGTAAATAAATAAATAACGCAGTCTTCTCTAGAACAAGCAAACTATTTAAGTGCATTGTCCCTTTCATTTAAAGTGAATTCACATTAAAGGAGTTACGAGACCTAAACATGTTTATACTTTCAATGTAGAGAACAAAACCATATCAAAAATAATCTATATTGGGTTAGCAGACCTGCCTGCAAATGCATTAATTGCGAGAATAAAATGGTTTAAATCTGTCCATGGTGTCTCATACTTATGACATCACACTTGGCTTCGTATGTAAATTACATATTCACCATTAAAGCACTTCATTTGTATATAAAGCCACATTTTTTTCTTTTATGGATTTGTATGTAAATTTCTTACACAATGTATAAATAATTTTTTTTGTAATTTCCTAATCTCTGTTTTCACAGTATCTTACCTCCCATCATCTGCCCGGGTCAATCCCGCCAGGGGCGGAGTTTGGAAGGGTGAATGTCAGTCAAATTTACAGCATAATATGTACATTGCCACACATATCAGGGAATGAGATTGGGACTGCAGGATTTCAGTCCAGAATCCCGTCACACTCTGGGATGCAAAAGCTGCTTGCAAAGGGGGTTTACTAAATGTAAAATGTATATAAATAATAACATGGGGGTAATAAATCCCAGAACAACTCACACAAGGGTATGTATTCTTTACTTTACTCTGTTTTGGTACATAGTATAGTATATAGTATCTCCACATTGTTACTGCTCTGTTTGTGTAACTCTTAGACTTAGAAGTAAACTCACTTTTAAATCATCTTTTGCATCTCTGCACTGTTTTCTGTGTTTTGTAATATCTGGCATGCATGTGTATCTCCTATTTTATGTGCTTACTCCTTGCATTACACAGATATACATTTTTTTAATTTATTGATTTCTGAATTTTGGTGTGCATCTCAAATTCTTTTCTATTCATAGCCAAGTTGCAGAAATTATCCAACTTACCTATCTTTCCAGATCAGCTATTAATGCTTGCATTTTTTAGTTCACTTGTAAGTTGACTACAGTAAATAGGCCCCACTATGTTTCCACAGTATGACTTTTTGATCACTATTAAGTACAGGAAAATAATTTAAACAAAGGTTAAGAATAACATTTTAATAGTTCACATTGGACTTCCATTCCAAAGGCAGTTTTAGTTGGGGAGAAGTGGCCTCAAAACTCAGTTGAAGGTTTAGTCCCTATAACTATTTATTCCATGTACTTTTAGAAACAATACATTATTTAAGTTTTTTGTAGTTAACGTCTGACTACAGGTCGGAGTGCTGGAGTGGTCACTTCCTCCACTTCTGCCTGAGTTGCTTTCGCTCAGGTTTTTACCAAAGAATTTAAATGCAAACATTTGTTTTCTAAATGAATAGCCAAAGTAAGAGGTGTAAAAGACGTTTTGAATTTTCTTTCTACATTGAATAGATATAAGAAAAAATAACTGTGTATTTAACCAATCAGCTCCCATTTTTAAATTAGTTTTCTTTCAGACAATTTCCTGCATCTCAAAGACCTATACATTATCTCATGTGAAAACAAATTCATCCTTGTACTTCCAGCTTTACTGTGAGTTTAGTTACCATCAAAGTTCACTGAGAAAGCAACATTTTTGTATTGGCTGTGGCATGCAGTGCTGTATTTACCGCGAGGCATCCTAGGCGGATGCCTATGGCGGCAAATTTTGGGGGGCGGCAGCGCCCCCCAGCACTGGAAAAAGAAAAAATTAAAAAAAAAAAAAATCCGGCCCTTTAAATAAAAAAAAAAAAAACCCCACCGCGCTTGCAGGCAGAGACGGAGGTGAGAGGGGAACGGAAGATCCCCCCTCACCATCGCTCTGCCTGCCAGGCTGCACGGGGAGCCGAACAGGCAGCACAGAGAAACCTCCGTGCTGCCTGTCCGGCTCCCCGTGCAGTGTGCCGACACGGAAGTGCCGACAGTCACGTGACGGGACGTCATACGCGCGCCCGGTCACGTGACCTGTCGGCACAATCGCCGGGAAGCCGAACAGGCAGCATGGAGGGGCCATGCTGCCTGCCACTAAGCACCAAAGAAAGGTAAGTGCTGATGGGAGACTGTGTGTGTGTGTGTGTGTGTGTGTGTGTGTGTGTGTGTGTGTGTGTGTGTGTGTGTGTGTGTGTGTGATGGGAGTCAGAGTGTGTGTGATGGGAGACAGTGTGTGTGACTGAGTGTGATGGGAGTCAGAGTGTGTGTGATGGGAGACTGTGTGTGACTGAGTGTGATGGAAGTCAGAGTGTGTGTGATAGGAGACAGTGTGTGTGACTGAGTGTGATGGAAGTCAGAGTGTGTGTGATGGGAGACTGTGTGTGACTGAGTGTGATGGAAGTCAGAGTGTGTGTGATAGGAGACAGTGTGTGTGACTGAGTGTGATGGGAGTCAGAGTGTGTGTGATGGGAGACAGTGTGTGTGACTGAGTGTGATGGGAGTCAGAGTGTGCGTGATGGGAGTAGGAGTGTGTGACTGAGTGTGATGGGAGTAGGAGTGTGTGACTGAGTGTGATGGGAGTATGAGCTTGATGTGAGTCTGAATGATGGGGCATGTCTTAGGTGTGTAACGTGGGTGTGCAGCTTGGGTAGGGGGGTGCCCGGATTTTGTCTGCCTAGGGCAGCACAAAATCAAGATACACCACTGGTGGCATGGCCAAACCCCAGAGTCTTGGTCTTGCAGCCTAGAGATCCAGCATCCACATGTGCAATCTGTAGAGTTCATTTCCTGGTTCTCTGCTCTCTGCTCACGTGCAAAGAGCAGAAGTCATGCTCCCATGGCCTTTACAGGGAAAACAAGGTTCTGCTCTATTCCATTTCATGGCTATTCTAAAATTAGTGTTTTGTTTTTTTTGAGGTTTATAAAATACTGAAACTGTTCTGCCAGTCCTGAACCTAGCTAGTGCAATGACTACTAATCATGTTGTTCCTGCCATAAAGCTGATGATGTTTCTATCCTCCAGAATGTCTGAGATTCCTTTGTGTTAACATTATTTTTAAAGTGATCTGAGTTTTATTTGGTAATAATGATTTCAAATTTTTAAGCAACAAAGGCCCTGTATGTTCAATAATTGTCTTTATAAATCTACTATAACTGTTACAATCCATTTTTACCCTACTGTCTTCTTGTTCTGTTTCCTTATATCATAATAACATATTTCTCTCTACAGTCCTTATATCTTGTGTAGCCCTGAGCATGCTCCTTTTCACAGTGCTTAGCAACTTAGCGGTATGCCCCCTTGGGGCATCATACGATGTCTGGGAGGGTGTGAGTAGTCCAGGTAAAATGTTGATGTGAATATTTGATATACATTACTGTTCTTTTAACAGACTTCCAAACACAGCAATTTAAATGGAATTCCAGGGAAAATGGGATTATCTAAAAGTTGCACTTCTGAAGGCAACAGAAAATTGCATTAGGCTTGTAAGTAAGAGCAAAAAAATTGAAGAAACCACTGTGGTACTCTGCAGAGGTGGCCAAAATAGTAAAAAAAAAATTTCATCATTTAGTAATTATAAAAAAACTCAGAATGAGGAAGATAGAAAGATCTATAAGAGAAGTCAGAAAGTGGCAAAGCAAGCTAAAAGAGCATCCAAAGCACACGCAGAGGAGAAAATAGCCCAGTCAGTGAAAAAGGGGGATAACATTTTTTAGATATGTAAATGAGAAAAGGAAAGTAAAACAAGGATTAGTTAGATTAAAAACAAAAGGGTGCAATGTAGAAGGGGATAAAGGACTAGCATACTGCCTTAATGAATATTTTTGTTCAGTTTTTACAAATGAAAATGAGGGTAAGAGACCTCATTTAGGGAAATGCTGTCTAAAGTAAACACAAATAAGTTAATGGGCCCTGATGGGATACACCCAAAGTTATTAAAATAACTTAGTGGTGTACTAGCAAAACCGTTTATTTATTAAATAAACAGATTTATTTAACCAATCATGTTGTGCCCATTCACAAGAAAGTTAGTAGGGAGGAGTCGGGCAACTATAGACCAGTAAGTCTTACTTCAGTAGTGGGGAAAATAATGGAAACCTTGTTAAAGAATAGAATTGTTGAACATCTAAAATCGCATGGATTTCAAGATCTTGTTACTAGTGGGGTACCTCAAGGATCTATACTTGGACCCATACTCTTTAATATTTTTTATTAGTGGCATTGCAGAAGGTCTTGCTGGTAAAGTATGTCTTTTTGCTGATCATACAAAGATTTTCAGTAGGGTTGATGTTCATGGAGGGATAAGCCGAATGGAAAATGATTTAGCTAAACTAGAAAAATGGTCAGAGCTGTGGCAACTGACATTTAATGTGGACAAGTGCAAGAATATGGACCTTGGGCATAAACACCCACAATCAGAATATAGAATATTTGGTACAGTCCTAACCTCAACATCTGAGGAAAGGGATTTAGGAGTAATAATTTCAGAGGACTTGAAGGTATGTAGGCAATGCAATAGAGCAGCAGGAAATGCTAGCAGAATGCTTGGTTGCATAGGGCGAGGTATTAGAAGTAGAAAGAGGGAAGAGCTCATGCCATTGTACAGAGCATTGGTGAAACCTCACTTGGAGTATTGTATGAAGTACTAGAGACCGTATCTCCAGAAGGATACTGATAGTTCAGAGAAGGGCTACTAAACTGGTTCATGGGTTGAAGAATAAAAAGTACCAGGAAAGGTTAAAGCATCTTAACATGTATAGCTTGGAGGAAAGACTTAACAGGGGGGATATGATAGAAACATTTCAATACATAAAGGGAATCAACACAGTAAAGGAAGAGAGTATATTTAAACGAAGAAAATCTACTGCAACTAGAGGACATAGTCTTAAATTAGAGGGGCAACGATTTAAAAGTAATATCAGGAAGCATTACTTTACTGAGAGTGTAGTCGATGTATGGAATAGCCTTCCAGCAGATGTGGTAGAGGTAAACACAGTCAAGGAGTTTAAGCATGCGTGGGATAGGCACAAGGCTATCCTAGCTATAAGACCGGGAACGGGGGACTAATAAAAGTATTTGGAAAATTGGGCAGACTAGATGGACCGAATGGTTCTTATCTGCCGACACTTTCTATGTTTCTATGTTAACACAGTGGGCTAAAGCAGGGAAAGGAAGGAGCAGCTTCTAAATCTATCAAGAAGAAGAAAGTTCAAAACACATTGTACTCTTTCCGCTTTGGCCATTTATTTAGAAAAAACATTTTGACTTAAGTCTCACTTTAAATTTTGCATATAAAAACCTGAGGGAAGACAACACAGGTTATAGCAGAATAAGTGACCACTTTAGCATTAGGGCAACCTGTAGTCACACGTTAACTACAAAAAAAACCTTAAATAATAATTTACACCGATCAGCCGGCGGAGGCAGTGTGATTCTTTGGGCAACATTCTGCTGGGAAGCCTTGGGTGCTGCCATTCATGTGGATGTTACTTTGACATGTACCACCTACCTAGGCATTGTTACAGACCATGTACACCATTTCATGGAAACGGTACTCCCTGATGGCATTGGCATCTTTAACCAGGATAATTCCTACCTTTGGAATGTGTTTTTTGTTGTTGTATAAAAGTAAATAATTTAATTCCAGTTATTAAGAAAAGTCATTTCTTAGAATAAATATACATCTTTCCTATCCCATGGAACTAGAAAGGAGATTGGAATCCAGGCTCCCTTATCACATATATTACCAATATTGTGATTTATCTACTTGCCTGTCCAAGTGGATTACGATATACCACATGACCAAACCAATTTTTAAATGCATAAATGGACATATGAATAACATAAAAAGAAAATGATTCTTAGGCTATAGTGTTTCAGACCATTTCCCAAAAAATTATAATGTGGATTGTGTTTTTTTTTGTGGACATTTTATTGGTATGGGTGAAGTTAATAAAATTGGAGAGGAAATAGAGGTCATTTGATTTATTAAAAACCTCATATCCTGAATAGAGTTGAGCGGAGACCTGGATGTTCGGGTTCGGCAGGTTCGGCCGAACTTCGAAAAAATGTCAGGGTCCGTGCTCGAACTTGACCCCAACCCCCATTGAAGTCAATGGGGACACAAACTTTTGGCCACTAAAATGCCTCTAAAAAAGTCCTGGAAAGGGCTAGAGGGCTGCAAAATGAAGTAAAATGTGAGTAAGAGTAGGACAAGCAAATTGCAAGCAAATGTGGATAGGGAAATAACAAAATACATACAAATTACAAATACAGCTGAGCCATAAATTGCACTAGATAGAATCTTTGATTTTAGCTTTGGAAGGACATAAATCTAAATCCAAGAGGATCAACAGAATTATCCATTTGAGAGAGGGTTGGAGTGCAGGGTATTCTCTTTCAGTTTATACTAAGTGACCCATAGGTTGAGGAGGCGGTGACCGTGGCGGTGTAGGTGGAAGCGGCGCTGAAGGAGGAGGAGGAGGTAGCCAGAATTTTTCAAAGTGCGCTGTAAGCACAGTATTGGACTGTTCTATTTGACTCTCAGATCTGGCACACATGCAGTTGCAAGTGCACTGCACTCTCTGTGGCGCTGGGCTCAGGGCAGGGTACAAATATGTAGTATAACACCCACTAAAATAATCACTGTAATTTGAATAATCGTTGTAGGATTATGCCCCTCAATATGCCTTGATTATGCCCCTCAATATGCCAGTATTATGCCTCTCAATGTGCCAGGACTTAGCCACCCAATATGCCAGGATTATTATGCCCCTAAATATGCCAGGATTATTATGCCCCTCAATGTGCCAGGATTATGCCCCTCAATATGACAGGATTATGCCCCTCAATATCCCAGGATTGTGCCCCTCAATATGCCAGGATTATTATGCCACTCAATATGCCAGGATTTTCCCACCCAATATGCCAGGATTATTATGCCACTCAGTATGCCAGGATTTTCCCACCCAATATCCCAGGATTATTATGCCACTCAATATGCCAGGATTATGCCCCTCAATATGCCAGGATTATGCCCCTCAATATGCCAGGATTATTATGCCACTCAATATGCCAGGATTATTATGCCACTCAAAATGCCAGGATTTTCCCACACAATATGCCAGGATTATGCCCCTCAATATTCCAGGATTATTATGCCTCTCAATATGCCAGGATTTAGCCACCCAATATGTCAGGATTATTATGCCACTCAGTATGCCAGGATTTTCCCACCCAATATTCCAGGATTATTATGCCTCTCAAAATGCCAGGACTTAGCCACCCAATATGTCAGGATTATTATGCTACTCAATATGCCAGGATTATTATGCCCCTCAATATGCCAGGACTTAGCCACCCAATATGCCAGGATTATTAAGCCTCTCAATGTGCCAGGATTTAGCCACCCTCTTCCTCCCTCCTTCCTTACCTCCTCGCTGCTGCTCTGTCTCCCGGTGCTGCAGGTCCGTGGCTGTGAGGGAAGCGTTGTGCGTTCCCGTCCAGCCAATGCGCATTCAATAAAGTTTGTTTTAAAAAAAAGTTTAAACAAACTTTATTGAATCCGCATCGGCTAGAGGGGAGCGCACAACGCTTCCCTGACAGCCACGGACCTGCACCGGGAGACAGAGCAGCAGCGAGGAAGTAAGGGGGAAGGGGGAGGATTTTTTTTTCACGGTTCCGGCCCCCTACTAAATTGCGCCCTAGGCGGCTGCCTAGATCGCCTTACAGGTGGCGCCGGCCCTGCCGTACCCTGAACTCCAACACGAACATACAGTGGAATGTCCGTGTTCGGGTCCGGGGTCCAAAAACCGTAATGTTCGGTACGAACCCGAACAGTGCGGTTCGGATTCGCTCAACACTAATCCTGACAGCTTTAACATACAATTTACTGTGGTTTTGTGCATGTAGACTATTAGTTTTCTTTTCTTTGTCTATTTTGTTATTTTCACAGTCATGTATAATATACAAAAAGCATAAACAAGCAGGCTGGATAAGTCTTAAATGATTTGTAAGGGTAAAACAGTCTCTTTATTTCGATTCTTTTTACATTTTCTTTGGATCGTTTCAGTTTATGATTATTGAGTTTTTCCAAATATGCTGATAATTGTTTTGAAACAATATGCAGTAATTTTGAATACGGAAAGTGTTTTCTTTTAAGATTTACAAAATGTGAGATAGGTGTATAGAATTGCAGTCTAACACAGAGATTTATTGTATGGAAGAACGGGTGTCTGAAAAGACTTGTAATTCATGATGTAAAATCTATGAAATAATATGTTTTTGTAAGGTGAATAGTAATGTTTTGTATTGATATATTGAGGTACCCTTGACAAATATAGCACTATATTTTTTGCTACATGAGGATTTGTCCATTATTGTTGCTGCAAAATATCCTTTTGTATAAAATTGATGTCAGTTTGTATGTTTATACCGCTACCACTATGTATATAAGTTTATTGAGTAAACATTTGTTTTGTTGGGATGCACATTTTTGTGGTATTCATTATTTAGCGTGCACCTCCAACACTCCAGGTTTGGAGTGGATGCACATTTTGCAGCTTTATACAACTAATTCATTTAATTTTTACATATTTGCTACCAATACCAACATTTGTATATTGAGTGATATGTCACATGATACATTGTATAGGTCTGTGAGATGTAAGTGTACCAGTGAGCTGAAGTAAATATTGAGGCGTGGTAGGACACAGAAAAATCAAAGCAATAATTTTAGAATTAATTTTAGAGTGTCACTCAGCAACATAAAAGTCAGCACTAACTATATAATGCAGAATATAGAATTTAAGCCTCATCGCCTCATCATTATAACAGTATATAAGATCAAACACTTATCCCCAATATTGAAGATTAAAAATAACAGGAGCAAAAATCTTACTCACAATAAAGAACTATTATTGCTAAATACAGAGGGAGGTTATTACTGAAAAAAATCTCATGATTTCTTATGGGTGAAAGTGAGCAAAAAACTAAAAATGAATAGGCACACAAAACAAAAGAAAAATAACCTTGAAAGAACACACAGAAGAGAAATGAGTCCAGTAGGTAAAGAAGGGGAATAAAATATGTTTTAGATATATAAATGAGAAAAGGAAAGTAAAACAAGGATTAGTTGGATTAAAACAAAAGAAGGAATATATGTAGAAAAGCATAAAGGTCTAGCTGACTGTATTAATGACTATTTTTGTTTCGTTTTTACAGATGAAAATTAGAGAAAGGGACCACAGAAAGAAAATGCAAATTAGTTATAATAGCTATATAGCTGTCTAAAGTAAAGAAAAATAAGTTGATGGATCCTGATGGGATACACCAAAAGTTATTTTAAAAAGTTAGTGGTGTACTAGCAAAACCATTAAGGGATTTATTTAACCAATCATTGTTAATGGGACTTAGCGATTGTTGTGCCCATTCACAAGAAAGGTAGTAGGGAGGAGTTGGTTAAACTATAGATCAGTAGGTCTTACATCAGTAGTGGGGAAAGTAATGGAAACTATGTTAAAATTAGTGTAAAATTGTTGAACATATAAAATCATTTGGATTTCAAGATCAGAAACAACATAGGTTTACTTCAGGGAGATCATGCCAAATTAATCGTACTGATTTTTTGATTGGGGAAATAATACATCAAAGTGGTGTGGTTATTGCTTACCTAGATTTCAATAAGGCTTTTGGCACTGCTGTACATAGAAGACATCAATAAATAGCAATCTTTGAGTTTGCATTCCAAGATTGTTGATTGGATGACAGAGCATTGTTGTCAAAGGAGTATATTCCGAGAAAGGTCTAGTTACTAGTGGGGTAACTCAGGGATATGTACTTGGACACATTCTCTTTAATATTTTTGTTAGTGACATTGCAGAAGGTCTTGCTGGTAAAGTATGTCTTTGCTGATGATACAAAGATTTGCAACAAGTTTGTTGTTCCTGAAGGGATAAGTCAAATGGCAAACTATTTAGGTAAACTAGAAAAATGGTCAGTGTTGGCAACTATCATTTAATGTTGATTAATGCAAGATAATGCACCTTAGGATTAAAAATCCAAGGGCAGAGTGTAGAAGTGCAGAGTATATAGTATTTGAATACTTTTTAATTTTTTAAAAACTTTTAAGGCATTTTTATCAAGCCTTCTAGAAGAGGCTGTGATAATGTCTTGAAAGCAGTGGGGCCACAGCAACAGAAACAGGGAAGGGGATAGCATGGACAAAGATTGAGGGCAATAAAGGTGGATCTGGGTAAGTAATGAACTGTAAACTGTAGCAGAGCAGATAAAGGACACTATGCCTGAAGATAAATAAATGGAAAAGCATGCTACACCTTGGGGGGGGGGGGGGGGGAGGGAGAAGTTGGTTAGGAGTGAGATAGAAGAGCATTATTGATATGCAAGAAAAAAGTGTGCACTCCGCTGCAGCAACTTGTAATTTCCGAAAAGTGCTTTAATAATGTAACAAACAGTTGGAACTACACGAACACAACAAGCCGAAAAGGGAAGGACCTATAGGACATTATTGATATGGGACAGTAGAATGCAGGACAGTGTGGGATGGGGATGTTATGGCTGGGGAGGGAGGTGTAGGGGAAGTGGCGATACTCTTGATCCAGCTTAGTATAACACTGTACCGGATATCATTCTCACTGGTGACATTTTACTATTAAATTATGTTATGAATCTTGGCTTCAGTACTCTTAGTTAGTCTCTATAATTATCTGCTTCTGTATAATGTTCAAACTGCAGTGTCCTCACATGTTCAAACCTTCAGGAAATGGCCTAAACAGGTAATTCACATTACAGTTAATGCCGAGATTTCTGCTTTTTAAAATTAAGTTTTATTGTACAATTTCCTGAAGGGGAAGAGAGCGAGATAATGCTATTTAGAGGTTTCAAGTCAGTAGTAGAAGAAACAGAGACAGCGAATGGGAAATCTGGAAAAAAAAATGGAGGCAAGTTTACAGAAAAAAAACAAACAGAAACAGCCAAAAGTTACAGATGCTGCTCTATTTCCAGTGGGAAGCACATTATAATTTCCCATGTAATACAGTAAATCAAAGTGTGAGGTACATCATCAAAAACTACTTAAAATGGCAGTTCCACCTATAGTGTAACATTTTCAAGTAAATAATGTATCATGTAACACTTCCTATCTCTTTAAAACTGCAAATCAAGTGTAATAGAGTTATTTTCATTGCTATAGCAACAGCCCAACCTATCACTCCAAGCCCTCCCTACTGGATGGCAATAAATTTGGGCCCCCTGAATTTGACTTTTTTGGTAGTTAAATGTTACCAGTCTTCATTGAATCACTGTGTGTGTGTAGTAATTATGTTTCAATCACATTTTTTTTATGGGTATGGTAAGGATTTTACTGCACTTTTGCACTTAATTTTGCTAGTGGCGGGCATTGAATCACAAATACCCGTTAAATTACCACTTTTTACTTAGCGCACAGGTGTATCAAAAGATTAAATTCTGTTTAAAGAAAATATTTAAAACAAATAACGTACCTTACTAAGCCATCTTTACTCCATATAGCTCTACCAGGAGGCAGACATTTTGTTTAGAATCTTTGGTCAGATGGGTCAGATCTTTGTTCATCTGAACGAAGGTGAGTGAAGATCTGACCCAAGATTCTAAACAACATGTCTGCCCCCTGAGCATAGAAGGCTCAATAAGGTAGGTAATTGTATTCTCTCATTAAATCATTTCTTTATAAATAATCTACACTTGATCCAATGTTTCAATTAAACATAACATTTTATTTTTGCTTCAGTTGTCCTTTAACCCCTTCGCGACAATGGACGTGTCAGGCACGTCCTGCCGGGAACTCCGTTACCGATAATGGATGTGCCTGGCGCGTCATGCGGTGAATCAAGCTGTTTTCGTGATCAACAATTAGGAAAACAGCTTTAATGGTCCTGGTCTATTGCCTCGATGTTCTTTTCTGGGGCACCAACGATCGTCCCACTAATGTAAAATAATAAAAATAAATATTTAATTAGTATAAAACTGGTTAAATAGTTAGATTAGCCTATAGGGTTAAAATTTAATAATTTTTAGCATAAGGGATAGGGTTAAAATTAAAATATAATAAGGGATAGCATAAGGGTTAGAGTTGGGGTTAAATTTAGTGTGAGGGTTAAATTCTGGGTTAGGGTCAAAAGTTCAATATAGGAAAAAACCAAAACACTATTTGTGGTTTTTGCCCCATAACTCGCAAAAAAATACAGAAAAATATGGAAACAATCATATTTCTGAACTCGGGACAACATTTAGAAACTATTTAGAGGGGTTCTTTTTTAATGATTGTATTTGTATTAGAACATAATGGTATCTAATGAAAGCCCTTCTAATGACGATAAAAACAACATATAATTTGTGTGGGTACAGTATGTGAGAAAGAAGAAAATTGCAGCTAAACACCAACACCCCAGAAATGTCAAAACCAAGGGTGAAAATGTCTTGTCACTTAGGGGTGAATGCTAGCTATTGAATCTAGCCCATTGACGTTGCAAAAACAAAACAAAACATAAAAACATGGGATATTCCAAAACTCAGAACAAACAGAATCTATTTAGCAGGTTTGTTTCATTAGCTTTTGTAGCCGAGTAAGAGATTTTTTATATTTTTCACTACATTTTATTTTTTAGTGAAAACACTTCACTGAAACACTGTTCTGTGCAGTAATCATCGCTCAAACAGTGTTTCATTGAAAAAAAAAAAGCGCTCTCTGTTGGCCCCATTATATACAAAAAAACCCCAAAACAATGACCTCCCCCGGGTCTTGGGGCATAGCCCCATTTCTTTTATTTAATTTGGAGATTGGGACATAGTCAGGACCCAAGACTGGGAGGCATTCATTTTATTTTAACTGGGGCTGCAGGCATATACCAACCTATGTCCCCCCGGGCCATGTTTTTGTAATATTGGAGCCACAGCATTACTCTGGCCTGTGGTCCCATGGGCTTACATATATATACACACACACACACTATATATATATATATACTGACCGGAGGCATAGCTCTGGTTGCAGTCAGGAGGGGGCACTTTTTTTCTCTACAGGTTCCAGTGGGGGGAGTTGGCAAACATTTTTAGTTTATTTAGGGGGGACGCTAAGGGACTAGGGGTGGCTATTACACACCCTAGCCTACTTTTAATTGGGAAATTGGTAATAAATGCTGTTATTCCCTTACCGCAGAACCAGTGCTTTAAGACACAGTATTTCTATGGTCCCCATTACAATCGAATCGCATGCTATTCCTGAAGGTATAGCATCTAACCCAGTATATTTTTGAAAAGTAGACAACCTCGGGTATTTCAAATGGTGGTATTTTAACACTTTGTATGCAGGCATTCTACCACCAGGCCTTTGTCAAAGTTTACTGTAGTCGTTTGGTGTGTTTTTTTCACATTCATTGTACTTCAGGTATGAATTCACAGATTCTGGAATGTGTCACTGCCAAACAACAACCCAATAAGTGTTCCACAACATCTCATGAGTACAGTGATACCACCCATGCATAGGTTTGTTGGGGGGTGCAATGCAGATCAGGGCCGGCTAGGATGGCAGAGGGGTAACTGCCTCCAGGGCTTCCCTCTGCATGGCTAAATGGGCTGGGACTGCACCACTTTTTTATTCTAAATGTCCTAGTGAACCGCACTTTCTATATTTCCGTACAAATGTCTTGTCTGTCTATCAATCTCTAATCTTATCTGTCTTTCCTTATCCTGTCTGTACCTTATTGCGTCTAGGTCTGTTAACTGATGGGCAGATGAAGTTACACTATGGCAGAGGTTCCCAAACGTTTTCTGTTGATGGCTGCCTTAGTGTATCAGGATTTTCCAGGGTTCCCCAAAAGCAGAACATCATTCATGAGCCTTCCAGGAAAGCTGTGATGCTGTCAACCACAGTGAAGTGATTTTAAAGCACCCTGTCCATTTATGGGCATTGCCACACATCGGGAGCCCATACATGTACAGGCACAGTGAAGGTTTTTGTTTTTTTGTTCTCTATATTCACAGTATAAACATTTACAGGATAAACAATATTTAGGTGACAGGGTCCCTTTGAAGTGAAAACAGTCTTTATTAATTATCCCTGTTTAAATTGTGTTACAAAGTGCTTCACATTTCATATCCATGGAAAAATATATTTATACAAAAGTTTTGCAAAATATTAAAATCCTGAGCTCCTTTCTTCCCTTGGATATCAGTTCACTGGAATTTTGTATTTATTTTCTGGTAGAGAGATAGGCCAGAAGACCCAAATATGTTTATCTCTGACAACTATTCCTCAGAAAAAAATGGCAAAATGCATATATTATGTTAAATAAATCTAATTTGCGTATTATATTAAAGGAATATTTATTTTGTATATTATGCAGCTATATTTTTCTTCCATTCTAACTTGGTTTAAAAAGAGATGAACAGACATTTTTGTATGAAGTGTTCTAGTTAGGCCATGAAATGAATTCACCATTTTGTCATTCCACCCTTCATGTTTGCTAAGTATATATATGAATTTTTGATTAGAGGAAAGCTCTGAAATCTGGAACACAAATGAGTTATTGCCAAGGAAGCGTTCATATTAAGAACAGGATATTTACATATAACTATAGTGTATGACAATGTAACCAAATTAACTTGCAAAATCATAATCCATGGGGATGTTAGAACACCCCATGGAAACCAATTAAATAATGAGTTTTATGTTTCATGCAATTAAGCAGAGCTTGGTCACATATCCTTTGGTCTTCAAGGTTCATCGCACTAAGGAGGTGTAAGCGTATGGTTATTAGTGTCAGCACTGGGATTATACCTGAATGTGAGACTTGGGCTTGCTTTATTTGATTCCAGTAACACACAAATACAAATGTGCACATGGAATATTAAAACAAATAACTCCAAGAAGCGACTCATACACTGTGGATTCATCAATCTTGTAGCTGTGGACACAGGTCTAGGACTCTGGATGAATGAACGATAGACAAAAGAAGGAAAAAGAGATTTCACGCGCTAAGCTATTCCAACTGATACAATGGCACGTGTGCAGTCCTGACGCGCCAACGGCAGGTTCTCAAGGATGCCTCATATCACAGTAAAAGTGATTTATTTGCTCTATACAGTATTTGCGTGGATACTTTTTTTTAATTCCATACAATTAAAAAGCAATACGCACCTTTCTTACACATTACATGTCCACTATCATGAGACTTCATCACTTGAATTTGTTCTAAATGTTTGTGTACATTATACCATGGCTTGCTTTAAAATGGGTATGATTTTGAGTTCAATTGTTAATTGTGTTTTTCTATTCCTTTATAGGCTAATGTAAACAAAAATAAACTCAGTAATTCTGTGTTGCCCACATTGAAAGCACAAATACAGGGAACATGTATCCAGTACATGTCAGTACCTGCAGGACAACATTTTCTATTAGACCTGCTTTTCTAAAGATCATTTGCCCCATACATTTGAACACCCAGTAAGTACTTAAAATATGCCTACTCAACAAAGCTTTTTAATATATCTTAGTATTCATTTTATTGTGGCATAGGTGTGTGTGCTCACCTGTAGACACCTGTGCAATATAGGTCCACCTGGGTCATAATGCTAATTTATGTACAGGTAAATTCCATGGCTTGAACAAAACATGAACACTTAATACAGCAAAAGATAGACTGACAAAGTTTGTCTGGTATTTTAATAACCAAAGCTATAGTGATCTATTCACTAAAAGTGAAATGCAGAAGAGTTGAGGAGATAGGAAAATGTCATCTTACAAGCTTAACTATGCATTGTCCAGGGACAACGTAATACAGAGATAATATTGATATACATAAGTATATCTTATACAGTCTATAGTACACATTTCTTGACAGAATGGACCTCACCCAAGCCTAGTGTGGTCGCACAAGAAGAAACATCATTAAAGGAATAGCATCATTAAAAGGAAACACGAGAGTCCATAAACGGGAATGGATGCACTGTAACAACATCCTTACTCACTAGTGTCCTTAAAGGACAACTGTAGCAAAAAATGAAGTTGTGTTTAATTGAAAGATGGCATCAAGTGGAGGCATTTTATATAGAAATGCTTTAATGAAAGAATACAAATAAAGTACTTTACTGAGACATCTATACACCATATAACTCTACCAGGAGCAGACATTTTGTTTAGAATCTTTGGTCAGATGGGCCCGGTCTTTGTTATCGCACCCAAGATTCTAAACAACATGTCTGCCCCCTCAGAGATCTATATGAAGTAAAGAAGGCTAAATAAGGCACTTAATTTGTATTCTTTCATTAAATAATTTCTTTATAAAACCATCTACATTTGATATAATCTTTCAATTAAACATAAGTGCATTTTTTGCTACAGTTCTTTAAAGTGAAGGTCCTTAAAGGGGGGTACGCCTGTTCATGAGCTTTCCTTTACCTTGAAGGTGAGTGCAATATATATGTATATAGGCAAGTTCTGGGGATTGAGATCCAAAAATTATTACACTGTCTGTGCTGTATATTTTCTTCTCTTTCAAGTATACATTCCTAAGTAAGGAATGTTAACACTATGACACGGCCATCATTTATTACAATTGCAATTTCTATATTGTATTTTTGTATAAATTCTTTCTGAGAGCACCCACACATGCTGGGGTTTTACATAACAATCTAAAACACATGTGTAGTTAAAATTAGTTAAAACTAATATACTGTTTTATGTGTTACCTTTTAAATCATTGCTAGGGCAACATTACAAATATCTAAAACAGAAACTTTTTTTTAAATGGAAATTATAAGGTTACTCAATAAAAGATTGGTTGTAGGAAAAAAATGTAGCAATTCAAGCAATTAAGTCATTACTCAAACAAAAGATCTCAGCATGAAACAAAAAAATAAAACTCATGAAATGTCCAGAGGTTGTGCTTCTCTAATGCTTCCCATTAGTTATCCCACTATAACTAGCTTTATACGAATGTACAATAACTCTGCAAAAAGGACAAAGCTGCTAATGGTTGTATTTTGGAAATGAAGAAGCATATGCTAAATATAGCATGGTTTCATTTTTACTCTCCTTTCAAAAGACACTCGTTGATAAACATAAAAAAAAAAAATGAGTCCATACTAGTTGCGTGGTAATTTTGCTGTGCCATCTCCAAGCCATCTGGCAGAAAAATGTTCACTACGTTGGTTGAGTCACTTGTATCAGATGAGGACTGAGCTGCCACTTAGAAAAGACAGCATGCTGAGATGATCTGGCTTCCTAGCAGAGCATGTCGACCTGTTTGCCTATCATGTAAATGCAATCTAAAATAATAATGAAATAAAGTAATGTTCTGTGCATGATCCCCCTGTATCACTATGGTTATGTGAGACACAGGTGATGTCACACACACACACACACACACACATTACAACACTTTTTTCCCCCTAATTTAGGCATGTGCTTGTAATTCTGCTATCACAATGTATAGATCATTTTGGATATGTTTTTATTCTCTACATTAACAGTAAAACAATGTTTTGTTGATAGAAACCCTTTAATGCACCATAAAATTATTTCTATTTTTTTTTATTTATATACTTTATTTTGTGTTTTATAAACATATACATATGGTTAAAACATGGACAAACAAACCTGACAACATCAGACCTTACAATGCACAATAAACATATAAATAGTGCGCAACATACATTGAAATAAAACCATAATCGCATCCTAGCTTATAGATACAAAAAAAAACAGAGTGCATTATATCCTCTTCAGAGGGACACTGATTCCTAGGATGCCATACGACTTAGAGACCAGGACATGTGAGACCGGACAGGACCCCCATAAAATTGATAAGTTTGTTATAATGTTTATTTTGTTTAATTTCTTATAATTTTAAGCTCTACCGTCTTGATTATATACAACGTCCCTTTCCACCCCTAGTACTCATGGTCTCCCTACATTAGAATTATTGGAAGCGCTAATGTAAAACACATAGAGAGTTTGTACTAAAATGGGGAAACAAGTGCAACCTGCACTTTATTATATATAAAAGCACAATATTGTATTTTTGGGAAAACTTTCCAAAAAATTAACCCCTGTCAGAAAAATACCTGGATGTGCCGCAACTCAGCTCCTCAAAGCAAACGATTTTATCCCAGGCAGTTGGCATGATGCCTAATTCTTCTGCTCGCGGCAGCATCTGGAATGCTTTTCATGGATATCTCAAGTCAATAAAACAAATTTCAAAGAAAATAGAACATCTAACAAATTGTGTACAAAACCAAAGAGTATGGGTAGAAAACATTGCACAGGCTTAGCAGCAATTTTAGACCTACAGTGTTATACTCTGGGAGCCACACAAGCCAGAGACTGCAGTGTTGTTATTGTACAACATCAATTTAGCAGCTCTGACCTCTGAGGAATCCCCAAAAGGGTGAAACGCATTAGGTCGCTGGTGCAAAAATGATATATAAATTTGGCACTGTTGCAGCTACATATTTTAATTCCATACTATCTATTCCATAGATAGTATCTCTGACCATACATACCCATACAGGGGCCATTTTACATTTATTTCCAGTGAATTAAAGCTTTGCAGAACAATCCACACAACATGTAGTCAAGATAGTCTGCATAACTTATTAGCATAAATGTACCATAAAATGATAAACTTATTAGCATTTACCACAATTACATGTCTTACATTCATCAATATTGAGTTGACTAGATAGTATTGTTTATTTACATGAGAGCATGATATGCATTTCAGATTATGGCATACATAATATACATCATATTCTTAATTTGATCAAAGATGGTTCCAAAACAAAAAGGAAATCTTACCTGTTTCACAACAGAAAATGGCCAAATTAATGTATTTATGTTTTTTTTTTTAAACCAAATTTGATCTACCGGCAGAAGAGAGAGAGACCAGATTTTGGTGCCCAGGTATATTTATTGTGGTGCTTGGAAGTGTCTGTTGTATTAGTTCTCATGGTCTTCCTACACTTACCAGGAGGTTCAAATCTCTCTGGTATTATCCATCCCAAATAAAATTACGTATTTGTATTTAATAAATAAGCCTATCTACCTACCTCCCCTTAACTCTAATTACAAATAGGATTGTGGGAAGATCTTTCATAACAAAAGAAACTATAAACACTTCATGTAAAAACTCATTGATGTCGATGTATAAATTCCTTTGCACATTGTGATTGGTTGGGAAAATACATCTCAGCCAATCACTATGCAAAGAATACTGGACTGATGATGAGAGGGGGCTGTACTTATTGGGCAGTTATTCATTTGGACACTGTTATCATAGTCGGTGATAACTGTTGGTGTCTGCGTGTTTTTCTGTATTTTCAAGGAATCCCGTAGTAGTTACCTGATTCATTTCTACAGCCTTTGTGTTAAAAACTCATATACCCCATAAAAGAGAAACTTCCCAAAAACATTTCCACACAACAGCAAATTATGGCAAAAAAAGTAAACTTTACAACATCTCATGAACAACTTTGTTTAATTGATGTGAAAGGATTATTTTCAACAGCCAGACAGGTATGCAACCTAAATAAACATACACCCATAACATTAAATCCCCCGTACAAATGCAATACAAATGCTTTCCCCCTTCTGTTTACCAAGGGCTATACATTAAATAGATATGATAATATTTACAACATGCAACTGTAAATAACCAGATTTTATTCTATAAAAAATGTTTTCCATTCTCTTATCTGTAAATCATCCCTCAAATATAGACCTCTGAGCACTTAAAGTATATATATCTATAGACAAGATCTTCCATGTTGTAAAAGGTTGAACAAGCTTTAACATATACCAGTAATACGAAAGTTGTTAAGTTCTCCAGGTAAGATAAGATTTAAAGAACATTTTATATATTTGTACACACATTGCTCACTTTAAAGGTCATGTTCACCTTGAAGCGAGCTGACATTGTTATAAGCACTATAGAAATTCGCAGCCATTTTCTAATTGAGTTGATGCGTATAGAACTTTATTGAGATATCTGCCCTCTTTAACCACCAAAGAATCTCTTACTTTGATTGAAATAAATACATGGTCTTAGAATTGCCACGGGAACATTGTTGTCATGACAACAATGCCAATTCCAGTATAGACCTTGGACTACAAATTCTATTTCTACCTTTACTTTGTACTAGAGACGAAGGTGACTGTTTATATTGAACCATTTAATATGATGAGGGTACGGTGACATTGATGAATTCAACTCTTTAATGCTAAGGGGAGAGAGTGAGTCACACTGTTGTTCTAGCATTACATCCTGGTACAGGAGGGCATCTACAGGGTCAAATGAAAATTTTATTCTGGTTACTCTTGTAATAAATAACCATTTTTGCGATTTTATATATGTGCTGCCAACAGGCCAAAGTGGTGGTGTGCAACATGACAGCGGCTAATGATATACTTTATGGTTGAAATAGTTTCCTAATTTATTCCTCTTAGAAAACGAATTGTGCTAAATGTAACTATGGGAATGTAAGGGTTGAAACAGAAAGTAAATTATGTGTAAGGAGGAGGCTGGTTCCTAGAGAGATATTTCATTCCCTACAATACATTTGCTAGTATAGGTTTAAGAAAACAGGGGGGAAAAGTAGGGGGGCTACAATCCAAAAGATACTTTCTTACTAGGCTTTATGGATATGTCAGCTCCAATGGCAGAAATGGCCACCAGAGAAAGTTGCATAACATACAACTAACTATAAGTAGCTCTCTGCTCTTGCCGTTTGCTTTCCGTGCTGTTTTATAAGCTTCACATCAACTCCTTTGGTGATTTTTAATATGCATTAAATGGTAAATGTATTTGAGCCCACATATTTCCTTGCAAACCAATCGGAATAGAACACTTTCCAAAATCTTGGGGTGGCTTCCTGAATTGTCCATAAGACTCAATAAGTCTTACGATACTAAATCAGGGTTTCAATCAAAGTACACACAACATGAATTCACAGAAGCTGTCTTGCATTCATGGGCGTCCGCAGGGGGGGGGGGGGGGGGGCAAGGGGGGGCGCTTGCCCCCCCCCCTGGATTTTTGCAATTCCCCTTAAAAAAAATATATATATGTTTACTTTTTTTTATTTTTATTATTATTATTTTTACTCAGTGTGTAGCCTCTAGTTGTCCCTAGGGGACTGCACACCAGTTGCTGGGGTAGGAGGTGGCACCCAAAGCGGTTGCTCTCTGCAGCTCTGCTTGCTGTAATACTGGTCTCCTATCCACATTGGTGCAGGTCTCTGCAGCTGTCAGTCATGCTGCATGGAGAGCCAATGACAGGAGTGCCCGGGAAATGAAGTTATAGCCCCACCCCTAAGCCCTCCATGTGGCAGCATGACTGACAGAAGAGAGCCTGCAGTGCAACATCATGGAGGAAACAGGGGAAGATACTCAGAGACCATAGCTGAGCCTCTGTAACAGGTAGGAAGAGCTTATAATAGCTTTAAAAAACAAAACAGCCAAGGTACATGGTAGAGTGGGGTAAATCCAAGGAGGTCCCTCCCATTTCCCTGAGGTCTCCATTTGTCCAGTCTGCGCAGCTCCTCTGACCAGGCTCTGCTCACATCAACATGGTGACAAGTGGATGGGGCAGAAAAGATAATGAAGGATAAAATGATGTGATAGAAGGAAGCAGATTGCAAACAAAATGGGATGACATGGGGCAGAAAAGATAATAGAGGATGAAAAGAGGTGATTGATTGGAGCAGAATACAGACAAAATTGTGACATGGGGCAGAAAAGATAAAATGTAGGTGAAAAGAGGTCACTGACATGGAGGAATAAAACACATAAAATGATGGGGAAAGAGATGGCAAACATGGAGGAATAAAACATATAAAAAAGAGATAAAGAAATGTCATGGATTTAGGAATTTGGGTGTTTAGGGAATCTATTGCTTTGTGTTTATATTGTGTGCTATAGTGTTGTATCTGGTGCTGTAGAGTTATATTGTGTGCTATAGTGTTGTATCTGGTGCTGTGGTGTTATATTGTGTGCTATAGTGTTGTATCTGGTGCTGTGGTGTTATATTGTGTGCTATAGTGTTGTATCTGGTGCTGAGGGGTTATATTGTGTGCTATAGTGTTGTGTCTGGTGCTGTGGGGTTATATTGTGTGCTATAGTGTTGTATCTGTTGCCGTATGCTTATATTGTGTGCTATAGTGTTGTATCTGGTGCTGAGGGGTTATATTGTGTGCTCGGCTCCGCATGCTTAATGCAGGCTTTCTATTGCTGCCTGCGGCTCCCCGTAAAGCAGACGTTGCTCTGCTTCACAGGGTGGAGGCGGAGCTACACCCCTCAGTCGGTTAGCTCCGCCCCTTTGTCAGATCCAGCAGAGGGCTGGTGAGGGGGAGATCGCGTGCCTCTACCGGCTCGCAGAGGTCGCACACCCCTAAGGCCGGCCTATATAGTGTTGTGTCTGGTGCTGTTGGGTTATATTGTGTGCTATAGTGTTGTGTCTTGTGCTGTTGGGTTATATTGTGTGCTATAGTGTTGTGTCTTGTGCTGTAGGGTTATATTGTGTGCTATAGTGTTGTGTCTGGTGCTGAGAGGTTATATTGTGTGCTATAGTGTTGTATCTGGTGCTATGGGGTTATATCTTTGCTATGTTGTTCTATCTGTTGCTGTGGAGTTTCATCTAGAGCTCTGGTGCTGTGGTTTATATCTTGTGTCATGGGTTTTTAGCTGGTACCGTGGGTTAATATCTGGTGTTGTGGATCTATATCTGGCACAGTGGATCTATATTTGGTGCAGTGAGGCTATATCTAGTGTGGTTGGTTTATATCTGGTGCTGTGGATCTGTATCTGGTGCAGGGTTTATCAACCCTTTGCATGCCTTCACTGATAATGACAAAGCTCCTCCATTTCATGATAACTTGTGAAGAAGAGGCACGGCGCAGAAAGGATGATGGTAAAATTATTATGTGGCACATTCTTGGGGTCCAAGGCATTATCTTATGGGGTCTAGTGATTAGTCTCCTAACTTGCCCAAATGCAAAAAAGATAGAGATCTCTGACTCCTTCCAAAAATAAGCTGTCCTGTAGGTGTGTGCGGGACTTGAGGGTACCCCCATCAACATGCCTGTGCTCAAGAAGGCAAAGAACTTGTAACGCACAGGGTCCCAGATGGAAATAGACCCTGAGCGCAGGAGATCAGGAGCTACAGTGCAGGGTGGAGACACAGGACCTGTTGCTGGGCAACTGCAATTGCTTGGAGGCTTGGGACCCCAAGTCTTTGCAGCCACAGCCAGGCCCTGTGAAGCAGCCAACCACGTCAAGGTATCCCACATAGGCAAGTCCCTAACTAAGACATAACACTAGCAAAGCTAAAACAAATAGAATCTAAGAAACATAAATGGCATGAAACTGAAACACAGAGAAAATACATGTAGACTGCTGCAAAGGACTGAAAGCAACGGGTGTGGTTTAAATAGAAAACTGACAAGGCAGAGTTAATCAGAAAACCTGGAATGAAACATAAGGACAGGCAAAGGAAAACCAGAAATGGAATAGAGCAAAGAACAGAGAAAACATAAGAACTGGGTACAAGAGCAAGATATAACTTAGACAGGGAATAAGGCTAGAAACAGAGACAGAACAGACTGGAAACTGACAAGGATTACATTTAAAGTGACTCATGACAGGGCATCCCACTGAAGGGACTCATGGCATAAGAGCAGACTTAGCCTACAATTACATGAGCAACCTCCGGAGGCGACCAGCACTACTGCTTTGCTGGATAACTTAATTAAGGGAACTAAGCAGAAAGTTATATGTGGCCAGGCCTCACACAACTGTTGCCAGTTTGAGTATTTGAATGTTACAACCCAATGTATGACTCAGTAAACGAGGTAACATATTAGTTTTTCTGCTATCTTATTAATGCTGCACCTCGGTATTTTAATTTATTAAAAATATTAAAAAAAATATTCAGACTGGAATGGACCTCTAAGCTTCAGAACCATTATGTAACATCACTTATAATTAAATGTTACACGTGTTCTCAATGGACTTCATGCATGACCTCTATACATAAGAGAAGTGCACAGAATTATTGCCTCATTAACCAAAATACTGTCTTGAATGTTCTTCACAACACACTATATGTGAGTCTAATGAGAAGGCAACAACCATTATTGGGGCCATCACCAGTCCCTTTTTAGGATTGGAAACACCATAAATGTCAACCAGGCTCGGAACTGATTTCAACATTTATCTGTGTATTGTTGTGTCGGTTTTCCATGGCGTTAAACGGTCTGTAATATATACTGAGTTCATTTTATTCATACTGTTACTTGAATTACTACTGCCACAGTATAATTATTGCTCAGAGTTAGTGGTTTCTCAATACAGAAATGTTAGAAAAACAAGGTCAGTTCAGAAATGAGAATTAGTTCTCTGATGTTTGTCTAACTTTCCAGCAGTTTATTCTGCAGTAACAATACATTTTTAACACACTGTTCAAAGCCACAGAGCAACAACCACTCTAATCTATATCTCGTACAATAGTTCCCCTCCCCACACTTGTAACCTTATCCACAGGGTAGATGTATCCAGGCCTCCATGTCTGGCAATGGTTCCTCACCATATGTTTATGTTTCACTATATCAGCCAATGAAGGAAAAAGAAGAATGGTGGTTGAAATAATTATGGGAGGTAAAGAAAGATGGCACGCGGGCAAGGCCTCTCACACAGGTATACGAGTACATGTTTTTGGTGATAGCAATATATGGGGGGGGGGGGGGGGGGGAGAGAACATAAGCCACCACACCTGTTTGGAAGATACTCCAAATCACACAGGTAATATAAGTCATGTGAAAGGGGTTTTATATTTAACACAAAATGATTATTGTGAAAAATTGAGAGCCATAGTGTCAAATGAGCAGAAGGATTTATAGGGACAGAACTGCAAGTGGTAGAATTTGAATCATATTAGAGTAGTTGAGTACTTTGTCTTTAAATATAGTTTTGCAAGTGAACTGCAAAAACTAGGCCTTAAACTAGGCTGTGTTACAAAAATAGGCAAGTTGGAGAATTTTTCCAATTTAAAATATTATTGCCTGGCTTATTGCCCCTATTATCATAACCAACTGCTTAATGCTAATTCCTTGTAGAGAATTATTTTAATTTAGCAAGTATCACTTTGTTAATTCTGTTATAATTAATTAGTTGGGCAGCACACTACATGAAATCCAAGAGTCACACCGGATTTTATGCTTAACAATTCTAATTACATTTTATATGTACAAGGATTAACAGGAAAACAGTAACAATGGCAACAAAGACATTGCAGGAAGTTAAGCTTTGAAGAGGTGGATATGAAGAGCGATATATTGGATTCAACATTCTATGGAAATGCTTGAAAGCGTGTAAAGGAATTCTGGGAAACGTTATTGGTTTAAATGGACAGTAAACGTTTTATTTCACTTGTGCTTGTAATACTGAAGCACAAGTAAAATGTTAGTTGCCATTGTGTGTGATAAACTGGCGTGTACTTTTGACAGGACATGCCAGTTAATTCTCTGACCAGCAGCTGGCATACTTCCCTGGGAAGATGGCAGCCTGGTCTGGTTGGTGATTGGCTAGTGCAGAAAGAGACCCTCATTTTTGTATGGGATCAGCAGAGGATAAGGTCAATTGTATAAAGCAGTTTTTATAATTGTTTTACACTCTACATTCACAGTATTAACAATGTTTTGGTTGGCTGAGTAAGGTTCTCTAAACAGAGAACCTTATGTAATAAGATGCTGCCTTGTCAAGGTTAACAAGTCCCCATGATTACATCATTTATCTCAGGCAGATGACATCATCAATGAAGTGGAGCTCATATTCCTTTAATTCTGAAAAAAAAAAAAATCTATCCATCACCTGCTTTTCCTCAATATATTCTTATATATTGAATATCACAGGTTATACAAAACCCTATTAAATATTATTTTGTTAATACATTGCATTACAATAAAAAATACAATGTTCAGTCTTTTATTTTCTTTGTAAAATATTTAGTAATAAATATAGGTTATGCTCCACTAACTTTAAAATAAATAAATATAAATAAATATAAAGCATGATAAAAATGAAAAATTAAAATTAAGATAAAATTAAGATAATGCTGCTTTCCGAAAGACAAGAGGATCTTGGATACCGTTCAGAAGCACACCTTTGTATGGATACTCACTGTACTAGTGACCCTGCAGAGAGGGGCATATATAGATGCCACAAAGCAGAGGAAAAAAAGTTCACGTGTAATGGCAGTGTTTTTTCTTAGATCAAAACACACACAAAATATACAAAAGGGAGGTGAAAATAAGGCACACAATTTATTAATTTATACAACAAGCACATATATCATCAATAGCCCTTTAAACAATATTAACAAACTCACTAGAAATATATAAAATGTAGTGCAGAAACCCCTCTAGAAATGATTTTTCATTAGACAGAATTGATCTAAGACAGTAAGGCATGCCTAAATTAGGAGACAATGTGTTTTAAATGTGTCTGTAGAGTCTCCTGCTTATGACAACAATTGTGCCCTAATGTGCAAATTACTCATATGTCACTGAAAACCAATTCATTTGCATATTATGCCACAGGTGATGTCATCAGCAGTAGACTCCACAGACCCCATTTTAAAATAAATTTTCTCCTAATCTAGGCATTTGCTTTCAATTTTGCTAACACAATGAATAGATCCTTTTCAATTGTTTTTTTATTCTCTACATTTCCAGCAAAAACAATGTTTCGGTGATACAGTCTCTTTAAAAGCAGAATGTCTATTAGAAGTGTATATCCAGAAAATTATAAAAAGTGCACAATGTGTTTGTTGTATTAATGCATCAAAAGACTTGATGAGTTACTTGCTTCAATACAAAAGTAATTTCCAAAGACTGGAATGAGTGAGACAATGGGGTCTATTCACTAAAAGGCATGCTGTGGTAGGATTGACATTTCATCTCTCTGATGTGTAGGGATAGCCATGATGAATTCCTCCCTCAAGCAGAACAGAGTTGGCATAAAGTATTATTCCTATCGTGAGAGTTTGGAGTGATTTAACTATTCTTTATCCATAGCTGTGAACACTCACAACTTTGCTTTATCCACTATATGGATAGAAGCAGGGGCGTTGCTATGTCTCCAAAAGACCTGGGGCTGGAGCCCATGGCAGATTTGACTGAAATTAGACCTGGCGTCCGGGTATTGGTGTTCCCAAATGGTGCCCTCACTGCTGGGATCACATTACATTAGAGTGTGAGCATTATTGGCACGCTGAATTACATTAGAGTGTGAGCTTTATGGGCAAAGTGAATTACATTAGTGTGACGAAGTGCCCTTCGCCACTTGGTCTTGGAGAGGCCTGTTTGCCAGCCTCCTCCCCTGTGACTATGGCCCTGGGGTGTGTGGCCGTTTAAAAATGCCCAAAAAGGTAACTTTTGAACTTCTGGGTGGAATTGTTTGATTTTTTAGTTATTTTCATATTTGAAGTATGCTGATTCTGAAAATGTATGTTTTATGTGAATGTGATGCATATTTTGAAAGTTATTAATATTGTATAGAACCTGTATATTTTAGCTTGGAGATAATTGAGCTAATACAAAGGTTAACTCAATTATCTCCCAAGCAGAGGAATGTACTGTAATTACTAGGATCCAAGTCTTTGTCCTATTCACTGTGTCTTCCCCAAGTTAAGATTGGATCCTATCTTTAATCCCTGTTTTTGTCACCTCTCCCATTGTCTTATGTAAGTCATTTAGTTTCCTGTGTGTATCTGAGCTGGGCACCTTTGTATCCTGAAAGGTGTGAGGCAGGATTTCCCTTTGTATCTCCTTAGGTTAAATTATAATCCTGTTATCGTTCCTTTGTCTAATCTGGTTTGTCAAGATGTTCAACTGTATATATTCTGTGTTTCTGTATCATTAAACAGTTCTGGTCAGTTATGCTCCTGAAACTGTGTGTCGTCCAGTTATTGGGATTGCTGTTGGGATATTGCTGTATTTGACCTGCTGGAAACCCTGCCTTTGGATTTACTATTTACTTGTTCCTGAGTCTCACTTGGATTATAAGCGGAGATAACCTGGGTAATATTGCATCTCTGCTACATTGGTTGGCAGCGCTGGGATCCAGACCCACGGAGGAGCAAGTATCAGGAAAGACAACAGCATTGATGGATCACGGATGGAGATCAATTACACCACTTTAAATTGATCCACTGTAAAGGACCTCCTGGAAGCAAGGGGTATTCCTGCCAGCAACAAGACCAAGGCAGTCCTGGTTGCAGAAGTCATGGCGGAGTACAGAGCAGAAGAGGGTCCGGCTTTGGTGCAGATTAAACAGGGGCAGTTGGAATTTAAAAGAGAATTGCAATTCCGGCTGTCATTTTATGGGGAAAACCCACCAACAGAGATTATCGCCAAAACCATGACGGAGGTACAGGAGTTTGTACTACGACAGAAGGTCCAACAAACTCCAGAGAGGAACCAGAGTGTGCCCATGGTACAGGAGAACAAACCAAAGGTACCGTACCAGGCTTTTGAGACTTATGTGGAGAACCAAGCGGCAAGGTGCCTCGAGCTTGAGTTGTACAGGTCGCCACTGTGGATACCCATGCAGGGTGAGTCCCAGGGAGAGGAGACAACCGGTCTCTCTCACCAGCAGCAGTGTAAACTGCAGGGAGAAGAGGCAGCCGGCCTCTCTCCCCAGCGGCATTGTACCCTACAGGGAGTGGAGGCAATCGGCCTCACTCCCCAGCGGCAGAGTATTGTATTTGGAGTGGAGACAGGCGACCACCTTCCCCAGCAGCAAGATGCATCACAGGGGGAAGAAAGTGTCATCCTTCCCCCCCAGCAGCAGTGTGTCCTACAGGGAGCAGAGACAGTCGGCCTCTCTCCCCAGCAGCAGGACAATATTATGGAAGTGGAGACAGTCGGTCTCCCTCTCCAGGGGCAGCCTGTGTTCCAGGGAGAGGAGCACGGCACCCTCTCTCCCCAGCTGCAGCTTAACCTACTAAGGGGAGACACCAATCTCCCAGACGGCGCAGATGGGACCGTGGTCTCTGTGCCTGACCCACAGGGATGCTGGACAGCCGGTCCAAATCCCCAGCTACAATCGCAGGAGTACAAGGAGGAGGGGGAAAGTGATGTCTCCCCTCTACAGCCAAGTCCCCACCCGGCTACCCTAACAGAAGCTCTGGCATTGGGGCAGAGCGCAGCTGGCCTCTGCCCCCCAAGCCCCCACAGCGTGTTGCCCAGTTATCCCAGAGGAATACCTATGTGCAGTAATTGTTTGTTGTGGGTGGGCTACTCTGGCACTTGTTTACTGAGGGTGGGTGAATCGACTAACTTAGGTACTGACCGACAGAAGGTCAGGTACCTGGTTAGTCTCCCCCCAAAAGGGGAGATGTGTGACGAAGTGCCCTTCGCCACTTGGTCTTGGAGAGGCCTGTTTGCCAGCCTCCTCCCCTGTGACTATGGCCCTGGGGTGTGTGGCCCTTTAAAAATGCCCAAAAAGGTAACTTTTGAACTTCTGGGTGGAATTGTTTGATTTTTTAGTTATTTTCATATTTGAAGTATGCTGATTCTGAAAATGTATGTTTTATGTGAATGTGATGCATATTTTGAAAGTTATTAATATTGTATAGAACCTGTATATTTTAGCTTGGAGATAATTGAGCTAATACAAAGGTTAACTCAATTATCTCCCAAGCAGAGGAATGTACTGTAATTACTAGGATCCAAGTCTTTGTCCTATTCACTGTGTCTTCCCCAAGTTAAGATTGGATCCTATCTTTAATACCTGTTTTTGTCACCTCTCCCATTGTCTTATGTAAGTCATTTAGTTTCCTGTGTGTATCTGAGTTGGGCACCTTTGTATCCTGAAAGGTGTGAGGCAGGATTTCCCTTTGTATCTCCTTAGGTTAAATTATAATCCTGTTATCGTTCCTTTGTCTAATCTGGTTTGTCAAGATGTTCAACTGTATATATTCTGTGTTTCTGTATCATTAAACAGTTCTGGTCAGTTATGCTCCTGAAACTGTGTGTCGTCCAGTTATTGGGATTGCTGTTGGGATATTGCTGTATTTGACCTGCTGGAAACCCTGCCTTTGGATTTACTATTTACTTGTTCCTGAGTCTCACTTGGATTATAAGCGGAGATAACCTGGGTAATATTGCATCTCTGCTACAATTAGAGTGTGAGCTTTATTTTTCAAAATGAATTATATTAGAGTGTGAGCTTTATTGGCAGGTTGATTTACATTAGAGTGTGAGGTTTATTTTTCAAAATGAATTATATTAGAGTGTGAGCTTTATTGGCAGGTTGATTTACATTAGAGTGTGAGCTTTATCGGCGGACTGATTTACATTAGAGTGTGAGCTTTATAGGCAGACTGATTTACATTAGAGTGTGAGCTTTATCGGCGGACTGATTTACATTAGAGTGTGAGCTTTATCGGCGGACTGATTTACATTAGAGTGTGAGCTTTATGGGCAAAGTGAATTACATTAGAGTGTGAGCTTTATTTTTCAAAATGAATTATATTAGAGTGTGAGCTTTATTGGCAGGTTGATTTACATTAGAGTGTGAGTTTTTTTTATCGGTGGACTGAATTACTTCAGAGTGTGAGCTTTATTGGAAGACTTATTTACATTAGAGTGTGAGCTTTATTGGCGGACTGAATTACATTAGAGTGTGAGCTTTATTGGAAAATGAATTACATTAGAGTGTGAGCTTTATTGGCAGGCTTAATTACATTAGAGTGTGGGCTTTATTGGCGGGTTGATTTACATTAGAGTGTGAGTTTTATCGGTGGACTGAATTACATTATAGTGTGAGCTTTATTGGAAGACTTATTTACATTAGAGTGTGAGCTTTATTGGCAAAATGAATTACATTAGAGTGTGAGCTTTATTGGAAAAATGAATTACATTAGAGTGTGAGCTTCTTTGGCAGACTGATTTACATTAGAGTGTAAGCTTTATTGGCAGGCTGAATTACATTAGAGTGTAAGCTTTATTGGCAGGCTGAATTACATTAGAGTGTGAGTTTTATCGGCGGACTGAATTACATTAATGTAATTCAGCCTGCCAATAAATCTCACACTCTAATGTAAATCAGTCCGCTGATAAAGCCCACACTCTAATGTAAATCAATCCGCCAATAAAGCTCACACTCTAATGTAATTCAGCCTGCCAATAAATCTCACCCTCTAATGTAAATCAACCCGCCAATAAAGCTCACACTCTAATGTAATTAATGTAGCTTTTTCTTTTCGGAATAATAATATCTCAATTTGCATTTTTTGGCTGACTTGGTATCATGAGAATTGTAGTTCACAGCTAACACCTTTTATTGTGTATTTGGTTACCCATTTTCTCATAATCCTCAGCCAGGCAATTCTGGCTGAGCATTATGAGACATTTAGTCAACAGCCCATACAAAGTTAGCTGTGAACTACCATTCTCATGATCCTCAGCCAGCCAAAACACACCATAATGCTGGCTGAGCATCATGAAAAGGGTGGTCCACAACAACAAACATACAAACTAATGTTAGTGTCCCTTACCTTGATGGAGGGGGTTCTGCTCTGGCTTCTCCCTGGCACTCTAGGATGCGGAGGGAGTTGCTGAACTCTTCTTGCCAGAGACCAGCTCCCTCCATGCTGCCTTCCTGCTGCTCGGTAGAGGGGGCGGGGTCACGGGTTTAAGCCCCGCCCCCGCGTCTGATTGGCATCGGGCAGGGAAATTCTATTAGAAGCAGGTCTCTGCTAGAAGAGACAGACACCTGCCGTGCCACAGCTGGCAGTGAGGCACGAATATAGCGTGGGGCTCCCTGTCACTCAGGGAACCCACGCTAAGGGGCATGCCAGCATGAAGAACTGTGCACTGCTGTTAATAATTTTAACAGCAGTGCCTGAGACTCGGGGCTATGGAGTGGAGACTCGGGGCTTCAGCCCCAGTAGCCCCCCCCTAGCGACGCCTCTGGATAGAAGTATTGGGACACACCTCTTAATTATTGGATTCAGGGGTTTTAATCATTGCCACAGGTGTATAAAAATCAGGCACCTAGCCATGCAAACTGGATTTATAAACATTTGTGGATGTTCGCATTCCTACTCTGCTAGATATTCCACAGTCAACTGTAAGTGGTATTATTGGAAAGTAGAAGCGTTCAGGAACAGCAGCAACTCACCACGTAAAGTCACAGAGCGGCAATGCTCTTCTGACCCCATAGCTGAAGAGTTCCAAACTTCCATTGGCTTTAATATCAAAAACTGTGCATTGGAAGTTTCATGGAATGGGTTTTTATGGCCGAGCAGCTGCATGCAAGCCTCACATCTCCAAGTACAATGCAAAGCGGCAGATCGAGTGGTGTAAAGCACGCTGCCACTGGGCTCTGGAACAGTGGAAACATTTTCTGTGTAGTGACGAATCATGCGTCACAGTTCAGCAGGTCTGATGGGCAAGTCTGGGTTTGAAGGATACCAGGAGAACTTTACCTGGCTGACTGCATTGTGCTAACAGTAAAGTTTGGTGGAAGAGTAATAATGGTAAGGGGCCCTTACTTCCAGTGGAGGGAAAACTTAAAGGGACAGTCTAGTCCCCAAACTCACTTTGCTGCATGTAGAAGACCACTGCTGGTATAGTACACTGGCTTTTTTCCAGTCTGATCAATCACATTTTTTAGATCTTATTCAAGCCCTCCTTCTTTTTCTATTTTAAGCAATGCAAAAGGAAGATGCATTTTGGGCACCAGACAGTCCCTTTAATGCTTCAGCATACCAAGACATTTCGGACAATGCTATGCTTCCAACTCTGTAGGAACAGTTTGGGGAAGGCCGTTTTCCATTCCATCCTGACTGTGCCTCAGTGCATAAAGCACACACATCCTTTTTATTCATATGCAAAAAGCAAGGTTCATAAAAACATAGTTGGATGAGTTTGGTGTGGAAGAACTTGACTGGTCCACACAGATCCCTGACCTCAACCCCATTGGACGCCTTTGGGATGAAATGGAATGGAGATTGCTAGCCAGGCCAGCAGGCGCGTATGCGCGCTGTCTAATTCCAGAGTTTGTGTGCTCTGAACAGAGAGCCCACGAACCCCGGTATATACATCCGGGAGACAGGTGGCAGCTGCGAATTCGGCGACAGAGTCACTCACTCTGTTGCCAATTCAACCAAGCTGAAAACAATTTAAGAAAGTGTGTACACTTTTAGTGCTTGTCGAATTGGCAACAGAGTGAGTGACTCTGTTTTCCGAATTCGCAGCTGCCGTCGGCCCCTCGAATGTATCTTGCGTATTTCCGGGGGTTTGTGTGCTGTCTGTTTGCAGCACACAAACCCCCAGAAATACTCGAGATACATTGTGCCCCTGAATGACAAGTGTGCTCCGGACTGGTCTGCAGGCCAGGCCAACATCAGTGCCTGACCTCACAAATGCTCTACTGCATGAAGGGGCAAAAATTCCCACAGAAACACTCCATAACCTTGTGGAATAATGTAATGGCTATAACAGCATTATAAGGGGGACCAACTCCATTTTAATGTCTATGTATTTAGAATGCAATGTCATAAAAGACGCTCAGCTGCAAATTAGTGATTTTTGCAGTTCACTTTTAGTATGTAGGCCCCAAATTAGATAACCCGCTGCTTTCTGACATTTAATGTATTTTCATTAGTGTTAAAAAATGCAATTCCACTGAGACCGCTTCCATTTTACCAGCAGCTTTCCTATAAAAATGCCGAATAAAGTGTTGCAATACTGTCCGGTAATTTATATTCCAAAACATTTTCAAATTGTGGGTGTTAATGTTCCTTTATAAACTGTTTAACTACCAGTGAGTAACATCTGAAAAGAATATATGGAGAAGCGATCGCTATGACATAATCTGCAAATAAATCCACAAACTGTTCAGCCCAATATATTCTACAGTCTTGTAACACATTAGGTCATAAATATTGATAAAAGGTCAACAAATCATTGTTTGGAGGTCCTGACGAGGCAACTCATTTATGACTAATTCATGTTAGTTCTTACATTCACCGTCAGACCTGCTGTTACCACTAGTCAGCAGTTCCATCTCACCTTGTATCCAATAAAAGTTTATAGATTACTTCTGTATATTTCACCATAAATCTGAGCCTTTAGTAACGCTACAGACACATTAAAAAGCGTTGTTGAACGTGAAACGCGTCAAGTGTTGTGCCAGCCCCACTCTAAGCTGCATGCACAATAATAAATTACTATTGTGCGCTGCATGATTCGGCACAGAAAAATAATGACAAATGGTCTATACATTGTGTTAGCAAATAGCAAGCAAATGTGTAAATGAAAAGAACATGTTTTTAAATGTTTTTTTTTTTGGTGACATCACCCGTGGCTTGATATGCAAATGAACTATTTTGCAACATAAAATGTATAATTTGCCTATCAAGCCATAAGGTGATATCATAAGTCTATTCAGTCTTTTTTACCTTAAGCACCCAAAGACCAGATTTCTAAACTCCTGTTTACACCTCTGAAGGAGCCTAGTGCAAAACGTGTCAGGTGTTCTTCCATCAGAAGCCCCATCAAGCTAGCTTCTTTTTATAAATCGGCTGATTTGATTGACTCTATCTTACTGTATTTCGCATATGTATTATTAGGTCCTTCACACATTCTAAACACATTCTAAGCACTAGCACCTAATCTTTACCATATCATTTTTTATTCCTTTTCTTCCTGGGTCCTGGGAACGGCTCTTTAGATGCTGTCTAACTGATTTTTTCTCTATTTTCCTTTTCTTTTCCTTTTTTTCACTGGCGCACGTTTTTGATAGTCTCTGTACGTTATCTGTCCGCAAATCTGTCTGTGTGTCTGTGTATCTATCTCTGATGATATCAGGAGGTCTAATGAAGTGGCAACTATAATGTTTTTGCCCTGCCCCCCAGGCCAACATTTGCCAACCCTCCCCTGTAAAGGTTAAGGTTCAGTTAGTAAATTAGAGAAGCTAAAATCCCAGACGTTGCTTTGTGTATTTCGACCCTGTAGTGTTTCACATTTACGTTTAAAATAGGTACAAGTAAACAAGCAATAAACCGGCACTATTTGGAATTAACTGTAAATCCTACTTTTGTCCAACATACTGTCAGTACCGCGGTGACTTGCTATCTTAGAGCACACATGTTTAGTCGTTTTAATGGAGCGTGAAACGTATTTAGAGTATTAATCAAAAAATAAATACATCTGGTGTGAAAGTGCAGGGTTTAATTTGTCGAAGCGTACTTTTTGAATGCAACTTAACTCCATTTAGATTTTTCCTAATCACAACCTGAGCTTTTGGTTCATTGAGAGTCAGAAGAATATGTTCCATTAATGTGTCGTGACTCCCTCAAGCCTATCTATTTTGGGGGGGGGGGGGGGGGGTCCAGAAATCAGGAGCTGGATCTTGGATTTACCATTTGGCACTGTGTTGAGCATGATAGGAGCTGCAGTCCCGGTAAACTGATTTATAAATCAAACTTACATGCTACACAATCTGACCATCTCTGCTTATTACGGTACTGTCCATGAGAAAGGTAGTCTCGTTTTAACCCTTTCAGTGTGTGGTTCCAAGCAAATTCTCAAATGATTTATAAATTAAACAAAGTCTAAAGTGTGGTCTGGAGTAGCGGTCTGAAAATATCCTTGCCATTACACGTCTCCTTGATAGATGGTAGGCTCACCTTCCAAGGCAGCCAAATTGCAAATCCATCTTCACTTCATGGTGATTTCATGCTGTCATCACACTCAAGTAGGTAGTGACAGCTTCCAAATAAGCGCTCTGAATCACAGATAGTTATTGGATATACAAACCAACACGCCATGTAAGCAGATCAGACCCTTGATAGAATAGTGTCATGGCCCTCTTACCCTTACCTGCTATCCCAGTACCCTCCTGTCTCCATCCATTATTCAATTTACCCCGCGGAGTCGGCTGAAGATAGTAGTGCCGTCTATCTGCGTTCGCGTTTGCAGTAGCATGGTAAGCTGAAACCAGGATCTAAAGTTTGTACCAGTCCAGAGAACATCATCCAGAGTTTACCCCAATCAAGGGGTGATTATTTGCACCTGTAGAGGGGAGGTAAACCCTGTCTCTCCCATCACCAAAGCTCCAATAGAGACAGAGAGGTATGTGCTATAGAAGCACACCCCTCTGATATCCAATCCAGTGAGGGGCGTGTCCAACAGAGGAGCGGAGTGGAGACACACAGCACAATAAAAAAAACCTCAATCTGTTATCACTGTTCCAGAGCTTTTCCTATTTGTCCTTGGACTTTAGTTTCCTGTGATCCTATATTTTGTTGTGTTACAGTCTTTCTATTGGATTTCCAGTAACCTGACCTTTGACTATCTACTATTCTTGACTGCTACCTGCCCTGATCTAATGGACTGTTCCTCACTTCGCCTTTTGGATTTACCCTTTATTGTTTGCACGTGCAAACTGGAAGTCTCCTTGCCTCTTACTGGGAGCCCTCTTATGGCAACTGCTCTGAGTAGTTGCTGGGAATTAGCCTTTTATAAACAAACAAATGATCCCCCAATATAAGTAGTTTAAGTAAATTTTGTACAATTAAAAGAAGAAAAAAAATGAACTTGTTAATGTCATAGAAGCATGGTGCTTTAGACATGTTTAATTGGCTTTGTCACCAGTAGAATATGAGTGCTGTGATTGGTTATACGCCCTGGATGAGCTCTGAACAGACATTGGGAAAACTGCCACTTCTGGGATCTGGCGTTTGGATTATATATATATATATATATATATATATATATATATATATATATATATATATATATATATATAATGTCCAATCAGTCTGCAAGAAAGTACCATCCACAGGTACATAAATAGCGCTGTCAATGAATCCAACTGAGGGAATAAATTCAATAAAAGAAAAAATGCTGGTTCCACTCTGCGCTTGGTAGATAAAAATCACTCACACCGTCGGGCTGCTGCTGAAGACGTCTATTGCATAAAGTGGTCTTCTCACACAGACAAAGGTTGACAGGCTGCTTAACATGTTTCAGACATACGTCCTTAATCTTAAACTTATATATATAATGGTCTTAGCACAGGAAGGGGTTCAATTATCAATTTTTTAACAGGGTTACTACTGATTTCTTAGATATCTGTTTTCCAAGTCGTAGGGGTCCTAATATGTGTTTTCACGCAGACACTTATTTAACAGCACAATGCAGCTGCAATTAGTTCCCAAAACCTTGACACTGGGTGCTTTGTGGTTGGGAAATGGAATGGCTTTTGGATAGTGACATATCTTGTCACAATTTACCATTGTGCTGCTGGATTTAATGCCTCAGACTGATCCCCGGGATTTAACATTGCAATCCATTACCATCACCCACTTACATGCTGCAAGCCATAAAGAATATTTATGTTACAACCAAGGCAAAGCATTTCTAATTCTAGGAAAGCTGCAGCTGTTTAAGATAATGTACTTTGTTTTTAAGCATTAGCAAATGTCCAGCTTCTGTCAATCAATTAGTATTCATGGAAAACAGTGAGCTAGAAATTGAAGGTTGCGTAAGATCTGGGATGCCTTAGCAGCTGTAATTGGTATGGTATTCCCAGTATGTTAATAACATAGAACACTTAGTCTTCAAGTTCAAACATAGACATATCAAGATTAACTCTTTCAGGTCCAATGACCTTCTAAGCTGTCTTCATTATCCGGTCTTTAGTGACCTCAAAGGGAAAAAGGAAATAAAGGTGGCCCACATCTAGACAGTGATACACTGTAACACAATACTTCCCAACATGGGATAAATGAGTTCCAAAATGAAGTTACAGAAAGTGGCTTTGGCTCAGATTATCCCGCTGTCAGCAGTTGTATCAGTGGTAGTCGCATACTCGCCACCCGACAGCACGCAGGGATGTAACAATTAGCTGGCACTTTTAATTATATAACAAACACAACACCTTGAGGAAGCTGTTCTAAAGCGAAACGCGTAGTGCGGGATTACGTCACAAGGAGGCAGAGCTTAATCCGAACACAGAAGTGTGGGGCAGAAGGAGATCCCTGACGCACACTGGTTGCAGTGCTAACGCTACTTTTTCTTAATGTAAGAGTGGATGTGTGCTTGTTATAATTTTAGAAGTGCCCACTAAATCTTACATCCCTGCGTGCTGTCTGTCTTCCCCATTTTCGGCTATTTCTGTCGGACGCCGAGTATGCGGCTACCCCTGATACAACAGCTGCCAGCGGCATAATCTGAGCCATAGCCTGTAACTTTACTTTGGAACCCATTTATCCTATGTTGGGAAGTATTATGTTACAGTATATCACGGTCTAGATGTGGGCCACCTTTATTTCCTTTTTCCCTATCATGTTATTTACACTGAAGCAGTAGTGAGGAGTGATTTATAAGCGTGTGCTGCATATCTAATCAACCATAGGGGTTAGAGGCTTATAAGAGCATCCCCTTATTAACCGGCACTTATCAGCACCCATTCTATCTAATTTAGTGACTTCATGCCAGCATGGAATGCTTTGCTTTTTCATACTTCCCAGCCATAACTAAAACTGGTCTAAGATGTTGGGGAGGTGTGGCTTTGGAAAGTGGTGCGTCAGTCAGCTGATGTGCTGAGAAGTGGGACACCAGAGGGAGAAATTTGGGCTCTGGTACACAAGGTAGAAATCAGGGCCACCCAATATAAATTGGGCATAGGTGGTGTTTGGGGGCCCTACAGGAAAATACAGAGAGGGGTTCTCTGTAACTATGTCCTCTCAGTTATGCAGTGTGAGGCCCCCCCAAGCAAGGGGAGGCCCTAAGCAACTGCTTAATATGTGTATATTGTTGAGCTACACGTGAAGGTGGGACCGTCGCTAGTATATTTTATATACTGTGATTAACACCATGGAGCTGTGTTGTCATCGTAGAGGGGATTACATGTCAGAACAGACCCTTTATTAGGGTTGACAGATCTGTCTGACTGAAATACTGAACTCCAATAAATCATCACACACCTGATGACAAAAGTACACCAGTCCATTAAGAATATCATGGCATCCTCCCATAAAAAGCAATTCAAATGTATTGTTTTCATTTGTGTCCTAGGTAGAGAGAGCCAATGTTAAAATGGGACATAGGGGACAAAGGCCGCCTGTACAGGCCAGACTGCGATAACAGAATATGACTATCTTTGGTTCTCATGTCTAATACTATTAATTAATAGACCTTTTAGATAAGCCTTATATTTGGGAGTCTAGTTAATATATAAGACATTAGAGGCAGTTTCTTGCTCAATGAATAATGAAATGCATTACTCTTCACTGGCAACTAAATCTCTCAACTCCTAAACCCCATTGTGTTCATTATTTCATGCACACAATACCTTGTTTCTTTCATGTTATTTTCTTTATTAATTTGCTCTATGATACAGGCACAGTATGTGACCAGACAGTATGATTCTATGATTACGTTGTTTTACAAGTTTATTGGGGAAATGCAGTGATATTTTGATGAATAAAGTTCCCCAATTACAGGCATTGAGATACATCTGGAAGCTGACCAGGCTTCTTATGGGTCATTTTCCAATCAGGTTTCTTAATTGTCGTTGTTACTGTTTTGATTTTTTTTTTTAGCCTGCACTGTTGTGGGTATTAACATAATCCCAGTGAGAAACATTGGCATGATAATGCCTTCTTCTGGAACTTACACATAAAGGAGATACAGTCACTGTTATAAATGAGAATGAAGTTACAATGAGATCCAAGACCAGAGGCAAGATCCCGTCTTTACCAATTTGACCATGGGAAGGCCACTTGGTGGTACAGATCTCCTTTCTATATGTACACATGGTGATCCAGATCTCCCTTCCCTACTCCAACTCCAGCACACTCTAGTACAGACTGGTTCATCAGCATTGCCTTAACCAATGGGCAAGTTGGGCCTTTGTCCAGGGCCCACCAACAAAGAGTTCCCGACAGTTACTTCTCATGACACCTTGGGAGGAAAAGGGGCCCACAACTGGTAGCATTGCTTTGTGTCCACTATTGTCTGCTGAGAATGCTGGAATATGATTGCATATATCAATGCCTTCAGAATAGAATGTTCCTGTTCCAACTGCTAGACACCAGAGGTGTCTTCCCCCATACATCTCTCACCCTTAGAGAGGCATATCAGCTTACCAACAGCAGTTTGGAAATATCCATGCATGTCTTCTTCCATGCCTAGCTCCGCATGTATAGAAATGTCTCCCTTTACAATGAAAGCTGCATTTATATCTTAAGACAGGAACAAGGGGCATACGACTTCTAATGCTCCTTTTGCCCTAAATTTTATGTTTTAAATAGATTAACCTCTACGCTGGCCACCTATGCAAACACTTATCTACCCTTATTTTAATATTTTGTGCACCATGAAAAATACCTTGGATATCCCTTATCTTATGATAATCACTAAGATTATTAAGTTATACTATTAATATTAGCTCATTAATGACAGATTACAAAAACGTTTGAAAGATATTCGTGTTAGCATTTCCCTTCTAGAGGTGTCATTTCATCTCCACATGCACACTGGCACTTTCACATGCTGCTGTCTCACTCAGTGGGTGATTTATTAATAGGTTCTACAGGCAATGATTATACTCAAGTCTTATATGTTATATGTTGTTGTTCCTCTGGAACTGATTTATCACTCGTTATTGGCAAGTTAATAGTCTGGTGTTAAAGCTGTCTCTTTTTGATACAAAAAACAAGCAATAAAAATAAGCAATCAACATTTGTTTTTCTGTTTCTATGTTTTTAAACAGTAGTTGATATAGCAGATACCACCACCAACAACTCCCATCCCAGTGTACATGAGTGAGGCACCTTCCTCATATTTTGACTTAAAAAGAAAGTTTACCAAACCTTAATGGGGCATTTTGCATCAAAGATTTAGCACTCTTTTCAGCTTCCGCTAAATATTGACCTAAATCGCTGATCGCTGAATGGTCCTTTAAATTTGGCCATTCAGGGATTATCGACATGACCCTAAGTTGGCCTGAATTTGGCCAAACTGAAATGGTAGCGTTTAACATCCCACATTTTACTATGGGGCATTTGAGGCTACCAATTCTTCACATTTTTGAAGATTAAAGATAGGCTTGAACATCACATAATTTCCAGTGGGGTGTTCCAGTCTACATTTTCGCTTCACAAAATAGCTTAATTCTTCACAAACATAAAATTTAAAAAAAAATTAATGAATAATGATGGACCTATCACATTCCTAATAGCCAAAGAAAAATTTGCCCTTCCTGAGGCAGAGATTTTTACATTCATCAGAGTGCGGAACTACCTTAAAAAGAACATACTGGCTCCTCAAGACATGCTAGATGAATTTCTCGTAGCACATCATAAAATAAACCTAATATCAAAATTATCAGCGCATATGGATCAGGGTCAGAACCTTCCACTCCCTATCCCCATTACCAAGTGGGAAAGAGATCTTCAAAAATCCTAGTCGGAAGAACAGTGGTATGAAGCAGTGGAACTCAATAGGAATGCAGTCCACTGTGTCACACTACAGGAGGTTTACTATAAAATGTTATACAGATGGTACATGGTTCCCGAGCGTCTCCACAGATTCCAGCCCAATACTTCTAATCTGTGCTGGAGGTGTTGGGGATCCTCGGGAACCATGTACCACATATGGTGGGGATGTGAGAGACTGAGGGAGATAAAAAATAATCTACATGTGGTTTCCAAGGACCTTTTACTGCCCCCTTCTTTCTCTTTACTTTGGACTGCCCAAGTATGACTAAATCTCAAAAAAACTTACTATCCACATACTTTCTGCAGCTAAAATTTGCATGGCCCGATACTGGAGAAGACACGACCCCCCCAGATGGCAGGAGTTAATAACCCAAATCAGATACCAAAGCCAAATGGAAAAGCCCCTCTTTAAATCAGAGGAAAAATATGAAGATATATGGTCATCTATAGATAAATTGTCAAACTAAATTCCCCCTATGGGTGTCCTCCGCCCCCTCCCCCAGCGCCCTGTACGCGGACTATTTCCTGGCCGGCCTGCATTAAATACCTCAATCAACGAGTATACTGACAGTGGTTGTATGGGTGTATGTATGTTGGGAACCTACGTTATGAATTTTAAGGTTGGATGTATGTATGATTTGGAGAAACATTGCACCTTTCGCACCTCACTCTCCTCCTCTCTCTTCTCTATACTGTACGCGTTTGTTAAACCTTGAAATGGGACATCAAATTATCCTTATGTGTGGTTTTTTGAATATACTATAGTAGATAAGTATATGATTTTAATAATCCCACAATTTAACTGTAAATTATTTACCCCCATATAATTGGGTTATTGCGGGAATAGACAAAATCGGCTGGGCCATAGTTAAATCTACTATTGATGAAATCAAATTGTACCCATTTATTTAGTTTAGTTTAAACTTTCTAATGTCTTTTCTTGCACCCTAATCTTAGATTTATTGAATATATGTAACTTTTGATATTTTTGTAATAAAAGATTAAAAAAAGAAAGAAATTTAAAAAAAAATAAAAACATATTTAATTAAGCAAACCAATATCCAGGAAAATAGGAAGTGCCAGTGCCAGTTATGATGGGGTGAGCTTCAACAATCCTTGGGCATCCTTTACTCCCACACAAACAAACATGCAAATAGAAAATAGAAAGTGTGCAAACACAAAATAAAGTGCGGATAGGGTAAAGTATTAGTTAACTTAAAGTTTTGTACTGGTCTCAGCACGTAATCAGACCGTAGATTATTTCATAGATTAACATGAGAAGACATGATACACAATAATATAGTTTAGTACATTTTAGTACAATAAGGTGCAGCATATAAATATATTCATATGGGAATAGCACTCACATATTAAAGAGCAAACAAATTTGCTCAAACTTAAGTTTATCCCCCAAAGAATGAAAAACAGAATGCAGATAAAATCCCAAACTACAGCTGAGAAGGAATTTAGGCAAATATATACTACATGCACATATGGAATTGGTAGAGATCTTTATTGCACAGTTCTTGTGCTGGTTTGCTCTTTTTCTTTGTACACTGCAAAAAATATTTGTGTCAATTCACTAAACATTTTTGGTAGCGTTTTATGCATTTGATGTTTTTTTGTTATATACATAGCTCCTTTATGTTTCCAGCAGGCACCTATGCTTCTATAATGGACCAAATATCTGTAAACTAATGGATAAAACAGGGTAGGTACAAAGCAATTTACACTGCATTGTTTTTTTTAGCTACATCTCATATCCATATGTATCACAACATAACATTTGTCTGGTCTTGTAAAAAAAAAAAAGAATAAAGTAAACCTTCCATCGTGCTCTGCTACTGTATGTCATAACCTTGAAACCTTCATTCATCACGAATAGTAGAATGTTTCCACTTCTGGAAACTCTCCTCAGCTAGAGGAGTGTATGACATGACATGATATGGATGAATGAACTAAACCTATATCCAACTTATACTCCATATAAGGACTGTCCTTCATGTGTATTTTTGAGATGTATCAAACTTGCTTGCTCTTCTGTAAAGAAGATATTAGCAGATGGGGGGATTTGTATGGTTTGCTTTAAGATGGTGCTCTGAGCATGTGGTAAAAAGATATGAAGTATCACAGATTTAAAGGATTAGGCTTATTTTACAAAGTGAGAGTTCTTAATAATACTAATATCAGCCATTTATATATCATGTTTCTCCTAGTGAGACTCAAAGTGCTTTATGTGTATTGAGATATAATGGAAGCTGAATACTTGAGAGATAAAGTGAGTTTTAAGTGTTTTTTTTAAGTCTATTCATCTCTGTTTGAATAGGCAAGAGGTTTCCAGAGTATGGGAGCAGCATGGAAGCCAGATTTTGTGCACTATAATAAGTGATCACCATGATAGCCTAACCCATGTCTGCTCACAAACACAGACAGGGAAAAAGAGAGAGAGAAGTGAAAGATGGAGGGAGTTGTAATCTTTTTCTGATTTGTAAAGGTCTTGAAATACATAACTATCATATCAGAGGCTACAATTTATCTCCCTGTCGAAAGAAGCTTGGTCATATGACCCCTGGTCACCATATTAGTTTGATGACAGACTGTCACCACTGCTCATATTAAGGCAGCATTGTTTAAGGAGAGCTTATGTATTTCGAGACTTTACTGTCATTTAAACATAATACAAAGAACACAGTTGGACATGCATTCTGCAAGCCTTTTATTTACAATACAATAACCACAGCATGCAAAATGGTATACCAGAAAATAGGAAACTAATACAAGAAAAGGTTGTTTCGTTAATGAGAGTTTAGACTAAGGCAGTTGCAAGACTAAATACATGTATTTAATCTCTTTTTAAAGCTGTCCATTTTAAATAATATGAACCTAATAAGTTATAACATGTGAAAAAGAAACAAAATCCCAATTCAAACTTATGGTGCTCTATAGAATTATATCTCAACGCTTCGCACAATAGTGTGTTAAAAGTAAATAATCAAGGTGTTGATCATTTTTATTCTTGCTTGTCTGATAAACCGATAACAATACTAACTAAATAGCTTTGTGTCAACATAATGAAAGATTTCCAGCATGTTTGGAGAGGATCTCATTGTGACTCGTGCTTTAAAACATGAAGTAAAACTGTATTATGCTAGTAACAAAATGAAATGATTCATCCATGACTAACAGCCTGGTATAGGCAAAATGTCTGTACATTGACACTAGTGTAGGTGGCAAGGTCTGTGACCCTGAGTGTGGCAATTTTTTCCATGTTTTCAATAATATTTATTGCACAAATTTGTAAACTGTGTATCAACTTGAAAAAAATGGAACTATGAAAAATAAAATAACTTAGAAATAAATAAAATGTAAATAATTACCATTTACTTAACAGTTAATACACTTTCTATAAACAAAAAAACACACAGATCCAAAGTGACCACTCAGTCTATTCGGCAGAGGTAATGTGCAATGATTCACATCCGCTGCCTTCGAGCCTTCATTTCTGCAAATTTATCGATTACTTCATCAAAGCCAATCTTCCTTGCATATTCATGCTCACCCCCTTTAATTAATCCACACACCCCTTAAATTAATCCACACCCCCTTTAATTAATCCACACCCCCTTTAATTAATCCACACACCCCTTAATTAATCCACAGCCCCTTTTAATTAATCCACCCCCTTTAATTAATCCACCCCCCTTTTATTAAACCTCCCTCCCCTTTAATTAATCCATTATCCACCCCCCCTTTAATTAATTTAGCCCCATCACATAAAATAACTACTCACATTTTGATGATGCCTTGCCTCCGAGACCGACCACTGGGTGCCACCCGGCTATTGGATCCTTCCGCTGAAGATCCGTGAAGGCGGACTGATGGCGCTGCGCACGTCGTCATCACGTTGCGTGACGCCGTGACCCGCAACACTCCTCCCCCTTCTCATCCTCCATGAAGTAAGTCCCTCCGGGCCGCAAAGGTGCTCCGACTGTGCGCAGCGTAATGATGGGGGGTGACACATGACACTGGAAGTCATGGCACCCCCCTAGTCAGTGGCACCCGGGGCAGGACGCCACCCCCCGCCCCCCTTAGTACGCCACTGCCACCATGAGCAATGTTGGTGCATTCCCACTGCTAACACCAAGCTTTTGAAAGTGTGAGTCTCATCTTGTTTGCCAGGCTATGTGTCTCCAAGTTTTGGGATGTATATGGTACCGTAAAGTGGGAACATATCTGGCAGTAGTTTCAGTGCCATTTATGTCCTCTCACTGTGCCATACAGGGCCTAATTTAATATGCCTCCTGGCACATACGTGCAGTGAAATATCTGTGTTATGAATTAGGTTTTTCACTAGATGCCTAGGATAAAGTCCTACTCTTTGTTCTGTCATGAACCCACCCCTTCTGCCTAACTGGAGGGCTCTGTATGCAGAGTCAAGGACCTGATTGGTGCCTCTACCTCCTGCTCAGTGCTTCCTGCAGAAAGTAGGCTCTGGATAACTCCTCCTCCTGGAGACAAAGCCACACATGGTTTGTAAGGTAAGCTCTACGTGACACTGTGACACTGGGGTACGCTTGATAATCTGTTCTTCAATTGACACTCAGCTCTCCTTCCCTACTCCTGCTCAGCCAGCGCCTTTTTGCTTTTCAACATGCATTAAGAATTTTCCCTTAAAATAAACGTTCGTACCAAATAGGCACTGACTTTTCTTTGTGAAATAAATCTCATCACCCTCAGTGATAACAAGATTAAAATAGCAAATTTAAATATATACTACATGCATATAAAATACCTTAAGTTTGGCAAGAATTCATTTAAATACAATCTCCACAAGATTAATGTTGAAATCATTAGTCGTATAATCAGTAAGCCTTGGTCAATTTTGTGTCTGGACACAATTTACAAACCATCTTGTAAAACCAAAATAAAGAGATGTCCTTTTAGGTAACAATTTATCCTGAAGTTTTTTGCCAGCTAAGAAAAAGCCAGTTACTGGAAATTGGTTGAGTTTCAAATGTGTGTTTCGCCGTGGCTCCAGATGCTCAAAATGGTTGTACTGAAAATGACATTTCTATTAAGGAGTTCTTCAGTTGTAACATTGGTTATGTCATTTATTTATTTAACTTGCCAGTGTTGCAGTCAACAATATATAGGCCGCACTTCGTCCCGTCTTCGTCCCGTGAAGGAAATGATTCAAGAACATCTCCTTGACACCGGAGACAAAAAAATTCCAACACTTCTATTCACAGACACTTTGCAATCTGTTAACATTCAAATCCTGACATTTAGAAATACCAGGTAATAGAAAAAAATGAAGATGCCTCCACGCAAAGGTGACATATTTAGAACTCAATGTATAAAATAAATATTTTGGATTTTCACCTTACAAAAATGTTATCCAAAGAGTATGAATACTAATCATGATGTAACTGGATTTATTCACAACTAATTTATTAAATAAAGTTGTGAGAACTAGTCAATACTTCAATCAAATTTCATACATTTTATTTTATCTATTTGGATTTCTCCTTATATTTGGTATTTCAGGGGCTCATTTTGCTATTATGGTGATCATTATGTCATTGTTTATATTCATACACATAAAACTAAATAATAAATAGAAATAAATGGAACTGGTAAGAACTGTTTCACACAAACAACCATTACTAGAAACATTGACAAACTTGGCAACAGTGCCCAATGCCAGTCAGCAGCTGCAAGGGCCAATAAGATATCGGCATGTATAAAATGAGGTATAGATTCACGGGAAGAGGATATCATCTTGCCTCTTTACAAATCAATGGTAAGACCTCACCTTGAATATGTAGTACAATTCTGGGCACCAGTCCTTAAAAAGGATATTAAGGAACTAGAAAAAGTGCAAAGGAGAGCTACAAAATTAATAAGGCGATTGGAGGATCTAAGTTATGAAGAGAGACTTAAAAAATTGCATTTATTCACGTTGGAAAAAAGGCGTCTCAGAGGAGATATTATAACATTATATAAATTTGTGCAGGGCCAATATAAATAGCTCTCCAGTGACCTGTTCATTAACAGAAATGTACAAAGAACAAGAGGTCACCCCCTGAGACTGGAAGAGCAAAGATTTCATAGACAGCAAAGGAAGGGATTCTTTACGGTAAGAACAATGAAGTTATGGAACTCACTGCCAAGAGAGGTAGTGCTATCAACCACAATAGATGCATTTAAAAATGGTCTGGATGTTTTTAGGCAGAACATACAGGGCTATTAATAATAGAATAAGCATGAATAATAGAGCTTATTGATCCAAGGAGAAATCTGATTGCCCCTTGGAGTCAAGAAGGAATTTTCCCCCCTGGGAGTAAAAATTCTAAACAGCTTCCCTAGGGGTTTTTGCCTTCTTGGATAAAAAGCTGGAATGATAGGTAGAAGGGTTGAACTTGATGGACTTGTGTCTTTTTTCAACCTAAATTTCTATGTTATTATGTTATTTAATCACTAATCAGCATATATATAATTTATTTAGTTTTCTGTCTTTTGTGTCTTCAATAGTTTGGATAATATTCTTGACAAATACTCCTAAAAAAGTGATTAATGAAAGCAATAAAGCAAAAATTAAAATAAAAAATAAATGCAAAATCTAAAAATAACAATAAAAATAAAATATGACAATCATTATAATAATATAAAATGTAGTCATACATTAACATAAACCAGATATATCAATTGAACTTCTCATTTAACTATAAAAGCCTTAATGCAGGAATCGCTTTCTCCAAATATGTTGCAATTTCAATCTGAAATCTTGGAATTGGCAAAAGTTAAGTGTAGTGTAGTTTTCCTTAAGAAAAAATACTACAACATGTTACAATACGCACATAATTATCTTCAAATAAACAGAATTATTGCTAGGCAATTTTGCACATGTCCTGTAGGTATACAAACAAGTTTATTTGGATATACATATAGTTGAGTATCCCTTAACCATAATTCTTGAAACTAGAAGTATTTTGGATAACGGATCATTTTCACCAATATGATATATGAAAGTTTCTCACCACTCATAAAATACAGTAATATCAATGCAAATTCATTATAGAGCAAATAAATCACTTTCACTGTGATGTAGCTGTGATGTGAGGCATTGTTGGGAACCCCCCCCATTGATGAATCAGGACTGCACACGTGCCTTTGTATTACACTTTGTGGGCGTGGGGGAGTCTGAGCATGCATGGAAAAGCTATATTGTGGCATAAAGTGGCTGGACACTGAATAAACTGTTGTGCGCTTGCATTCTGACAGGTGTGTTGTAAAATTTGCAACTTTTGTTTTCTGTATAAGGGATACTCAACCTGTATACATTTTTTTTAATACATAATAATATTACTAAGAACTTCTGTTTCTTGATATCTATTTTCCATTTGCATGTTAATTTTTCCATCAGTTTTAGTATAATTTTTGTAAAATGTGTACTACTTTTTTGTATTCATTTGTATACATATTTATTGCTATGTCACTCTTTTTTTATACATGCTATTTCACGGTAGGCTTATTTTCAATTTCATGTGTTTGCCTTTTGTTTAGAGAGTCGATATTACGCTTCAGGATTCTTTAATTTGAATATATACCGTTTGTACAGGTTTATTATGGTTTAACACAAACCTTGTATTTAATTAGCTCCATTTAAATTCCTGTAGAGAGCAGGCATGTAATGTCCTCCCCAGCCTATGACTAAGTGCACGTAACGCTTAAGACGTACATTTTGCTGGTTGTTGTGATGTTTGTGCCTGCCTTTCATACGAATCAATAAAAAATGTTCTCTTTGGATTGTTCGCTTTTGCCTGGACTTCTTCGTTTTTGTTGGTCATATTTACATGGGCTGGTTTGCCTGGCATTGTGATCATCTACCTGGTGTCAGTACTTATATGACTTTCTACAAGGGGAGATTCAAAATTGTTTGGTGCGAACCTTGGAAGAGACTTTTTGTTGCATTAATATTAAACACACAATTTGGAGACTGTTTTGCTATTTGGTGATCGGTTCACCATGACTCACTATTTAGTGAATAGATCTCTTGCTGCAAAGTGAAGACATGAGTGGTATTCAGCAAAAGTGGACTAACAAATGGGATGCAAGTGACCTACAAAAATCAGGCCTTACTATCCAATTTGGAAAATATCTCCAAGTTGCCTAGTTTTCCAACTCAACTATTAATGGCAGTTTACTCCCATGTACAGCATTGCAGACATGTTGGTTCTTTTACTTACACTAAACCTAATATTAAACCGAAGCACACAACATAACTCTTTACTTGTCTTAATTAATAACAGCACATAGATCCCACCAAGGAAATGGCAAAACCCAAAAAAGTTTGTAGACATATAAAATGGTCTACAATACCTTTTCATTTCTATTGTTTCCTTTCTCATGTTGTATTGTCTTGTCAAAAGCTGTATTATTTTACCAGTGATTTGTGTGTGAATTTTGTAGGCCTCCAGTATAATACATGATAACATGTTTACGTTATGTCTGTCAGATTCTTTAGTTAGTTACTGAAATCAATAAGATTTTCTGACAGGCCTCACTTGCAGATAAAAAAAATAAAAAAAATTCCCTGAATACATTCAGCAGGCAGCCGTTAATTTGGTCAGTCAAGTTACATGTTAACTTACAATGTAGAATCTTTTGACCACATTAATTTCTTGTAAATTCACCAAGTGTTCCAATCAAAAATGAGGCCAACGCAGCCAAGTTGCTATAATAGTAATAGTAATAATAATTTAGGTCTTTATGTGGCACTTTAAGTGGATTCCAATTTGGGGACGCAACCCCACATTGCTGATTTTCATTCTCCAGTGTGTGGAGAATGAATACTGCTCTTGTCAATAAGCGCTGTCCGTTTGAGTGAAAGTGCTACCGGGCAGTACCGCTGACTCTTCCCTTCACAAGTCCTGCCACTGGGAAGATGTTGGGAATGTATGCCCATGGCCGGCCTTAGAGGTGTGCGACCTGTGCAACTATGCAGGGCGCAACACCCCAGGGGGCGTCCGTCACTAGTTTGCTGGTAGAGGCACTCACTGGGGAGATAAAAAGATCTCCCCTCTCCAGCCCTCTACACGGCCACTCAGGAGGATTCAGGGAGGGGGCGGACCTCACCGGGTCAGAGGTGAAGGTCTGCCCTTACCCTGTGAAGCTGGAAGCCGCGGACAGCATAAGTAAGTGCTGCTCGCGCTCCCTGCGCTTAGTGATGATACAGGGCATCGGACTTACATATGCTTCTCATGGCTCCCAGCTTCACTGGGTGGGGGCGGACCTTCCCCTCTCACCCGATGAGGTTCGCCCCTCCCCATAAGTAACAATGGGAGGGGGAGGGAGAACAGAGGAGGGGGGAGAGAATAAAACAGAGGAGGAGGAGAGAACAGAGGAGGGGGGGAGAGAACAGTGGAGGGGCGGGGGGAGAACCGTGGAGGGGCGGAGGAGAGAACAGAGGAGGGGGCTGAGGAGAGAACAGAGGTGGGGGTTGAGAAGGAGAGAGACCAGATATGGGAGTGGAGGGGGTGAGAGAACAGATATGGGGGAGGAGGGGGAGAGAGAGAACAGAAATGGGGGAGAGAGAAAACAGATATGGGGGAGAGAGAACAGATATGGGTAGGAGGGGGAGAGAGAGAACAGATATGGGGGAGGAGGAGGAGGAGAGAACAGATATGGGGGGCCTCCTCTCTTTTCTCTTTCCCTCACTAAGCCCTATGTCTTTAAGACAATTTTTCCCTGTCCATTTCACTGTTACAGATTGTCAACCTTAATCGACCCTATTTTTTATAACTTATAATAGTTTTATCAAATTTTACTCATGTTTCTGTATAAACTGTACCTCATGAAACCTGTTCAATAAAAAATATATTATTTAAAATAAAATCTAATCTGGAAACAATAAAACAAAAAAACCTACATCTATTGCTACAGCTTTTGTTGAAGGGTATGTACAAATATGTAAAGATTGACATTTAACTTCAGTTGTAAAAATGTTTAGCTTCCATTCAGTCAACGATAGGGTTAGTAGTGAGTAAATACAGTGTTAATATGTGGGGTGAAAAAAAAGCTGCAATCTCATGTGACAACATTGCTTGGAAAAGTGTTGAACAAAAAGACAGATAGTGGATGTCACTTGATCTTGTGCTTGATTCATTGTGGCAGTCCAATCTATCTAATGAGAGGAAGCAACAGGTTTTATCTAGATCTGGTTTCGATGATAAAGATCTAGGAGTCTAATTAAACCAATTGCGTCTAAATCTGGCAACTGTGCACATAACACAGTCACAACTAATAGAAAAACATGCTATATAAAGTTAGTAATTCCATTAGTGTTATCATTATAATTAATCATTTTAATTCCAAATGTAAACACTCGATAGGTGCTCTGTATATGGTGTCCAGTGAAATTGTAAAAATTATAGTTAAAGACAGATTGTCAGAGAAATTCCTTTCCAAGTAAGTAAGATACTAAAAGATAGGACTCCAGGTTTGGAGTATGGCCAAATATTGTGATTAAATCTCTTTCATCTAAGCTTGGTGCTTTTAAAATATCTAAAATGCATTAAAAATGTAATAGCATTAAGATAATATGCTGGATGGATGCACATTGCATTTATGTATTGCATTGTATGAATTTTGGCCACCCCTGTGGTGTTCTATGCAACATTTGCTGCGTTTGGGGTACTGTCCAAATAATAGTTTTTGCATATACAGCCAATAGAAAGCCATGCTATATGAAATTAATAATTACATTAGTATTATCATTATAATTAATCATTTTATTTCCAAATGTAAACACACTATAGGTGAATTAAAGCTTTTATTTCTTTTTTTTTTTTCAAGGTGGCGAGAGGTGATGGACAGGGAAGCATAGATACATAATGGCAGGGTAAGGTCTAAACATTACGTCAATCTTATATATGATTTATGTGCCTTTATTTAATTGAATTCTGGACTTGAAAATCCATTGCTCAGAGATGTTTTACTGTTTCCGCCTACCTTTTTTTGATTGGTTTATATAGAACTTTGTGTATATATATTGTATCTTTGCAGCTCTTATCATATTAAACATATAAAATTGATCCTCAATATTAAGGGCACAACATGTTTCACTTATGCTTCTACAATAGAAGCACAAGTATACAAAAGTTTAGTGTCCCTTTCAAATTTTTACTTTATAGGTATCATTTTAAGGCATATTATTAAGTCCATTTGGAAAACGCGTAAGGAATTGCTACTTCGATATGGGCTTCCATGTATATTTTTGATTGTCTTCAATAAAAGTTAAGTCTTACTGAATCTTGCACTTTCCAGTGGGTTATTCTCCTGCTAATTGGGCACAATACTTACTGCTAATAATTCTATGTACCGGGGAACGGTTGGGGACCCAAAGCTTAACAGACAAGGAGCAACATGGAGGTAAAAAAAAGCCCATTCCCAGTACCTTTCACCTGTTTGACTCTATTATAATGTATAATTTTAACTCTATGTGTTTCTGGTGTTTCCATGGCAAAAACAGCACTTTTATTTCTAAATAGCTAGCAAATGTAACTTTATCAGGATTTCTTTTATGTTTTTTTTTTTTTTATCTCCAGCAAGTAAAATGTTAACTCTTGGGGAGGGCTGGATTAAAGCAATATTTGCAGAAAGTGATTTTAAAATAATTATATTGCCTATATGAGATTCAAACTATGCAAATTAACTAAATGGTAAGTGTAAGTTATGTGTTTTTGTGATGTGCAATGCGTAATTAGTGTAAGCCAAATACTAAAGATATTGGTGACATGCTCTTAAAGGGACCTTGCTCTATATCTTTTATGGCAGAATTACAAGCAAATACATCAATGAAGAGGGGTATAAATAACGTCGCTGCAATTTAACAGAATTAATTTACATATAGTGCCACAGGCACAAAGTTAAGTAAAAAAATAAAGATAAGGACTAACCACTGAATGCATGGTTCAGAAAGATATGAGGGACTGAAAGGGTCAAAAGTGAAATATTTTCCATAGTTTTCCATAGTGATTTCCCTAGTTGTGTTCTTTACACATAATCCATCATTATGTATACATCTTTAACTGATACAATTAAAAAATGTTTTAATTTTTTTATAATTTTGTGTTTATTATGAATTTCAGATATGTAATATATAATCTAAGTCTAAAAATATAGGTTACATACACTATATAGAAACAATTTCCTTATTCAAGTAAATTGTATCCCTTATAATTTAGTCTTCACATTTATCAAATACAATTTAAGAGGTATACAGGTTGGATAAATAAAAAAAACGAAGAAGCTTGTGTTAAAGTCAATATATATATTACACAAATCACTACAGTGCTGTGACAGTGGGGGGGATGCTACAGGGGTAGAGAGCTTGTCTTATCTTTTACCTGTATCAGCTGGCACCATAGCTACTGTACCACTCCCATCATGTTCAGCCAGTATGCTGCAGCTAACAAGTATACACTGTGTATCCATACACATGTTGGACAATTAATTATAGAAATGTAAAAGTGTCCACCGGAGTGCAATGTCATTTATGAGAATCAACGGAGCACAAAAAACATACACATAACATATTGGTAATTGGAATGGAAATCTACATAATCTTCGCTTAAAAGCCTAAGAGTTTTTTTTTACTGGTTTCTGTCATGAATAATCAAACTATATGCATGCCTTCTGGTGGCAGCAACAATAATAAAGCAATCCTGTGCACTGATATCCATGGTGATTTATATTATATTAAATAAATGGAATGCAATGTAATTTAAGTCCCGTTTGGAGAAATAACTGAAAATCACTTAGCAAAATAATACACATATGTAATTCCTTTTAATAACAAACTAATTGACTGACCTGTCATCCTAATCACACAGGTACTGCTTTATAGCAGGGATTTGCGAAGTACACCTCTATTTTTTTTGCTGACAACGATACATTATATCGTTCTTTATGTTTTCTATCATTAACCCATGCACTGCTGGAGATGGACTATAACCGTCACAAGTCAATTTGATAGCCCCAATGATTGACACTCACAGAGCAAAAAGTAAGGTGGAAGTTTTATCCCCCAGTAATCTGCTCCAGACTATTTATTTCATTGGGATGTGACTGAATCCGATACATAAATCAGGTGTGAAAACGATGTCAGTAAAGCGTGATACCCAACCAATGAATGAATGAGGATGCCCAAGGCGATGTATGTCAGGAGCTGGTCATTACTTTACAGCACAGGTGAATATTACCTTTGGCACTCCGGCTGGTGAGGACTACAACAGCGCTGGCTGCACATTATGGGAACAGTAGTCCAAAGCCGCTGGAGTACTAAAGGTTAACCATCACTGCTTTATACAGAAGGATCAGCAATAGACACCACACACACACACACACACACACTGCAAGCAGCTGCACTGCATCATGTCACATATTCCTCTCCCTCCCTCCTCTCACCGTCTCTCTCTCTCACACAGTCTTACTCAGATCCATTTTTAAGCTGAGGATCCTCTGTACAGCCACAGCATCTCCACAGCATTCCTATGGGACAGTTACAATGACCACATCCCCTGATCTGCTGGTACCTGTGGAGGCCAAGGTTCTACTGAGCACATGGAACCAGTCCAGGGACATGTCCGGAACTCCGTACCCTTTCAACATGGTGAGCAACATTAAATACACAAACAGCACCAGTGCTCCTATGGAGAATGAGAGGGACGTGAGCATGATAGTGATCCAGTTCATCTATGCCATTGTGTGCCTCATTGGACTGATTGGAAACTCCATGGTGATCTTTGTGATTTTAAGATATGCCAAGATGAAGACAGCCACCAATATCTACATCTTGAACTTGGCTATTGCAGATGAGCTCTTCATGTTGAGTGTTCCCTTCTTGGCTGCTTCTGCAGCTCTGCAGCACTGGCCCTTTGGCTCAGGGATGTGCCGCACAGTCCTCAGTGTGGACGGCATTAACATGTTCACCAGTGTGTTTTGTCTGACAGTGCTAAGCGTGGACAGATATGTGGCTGTGGTGCATCCTCTGAGAGCTGCCAGGTACAGGCGACCCACAGTGGCCAAGATGATCAATATATGTGTTTGGATAGTGTCCCTTCTGGTAATTTCCCCCATTTTAATATTTGCAGACACTGAGTCCTCCAAGAATGGGGTCGTAGTGTGCAATCTGATGTGGCCCCAACCCACATGGTCTGCTGTGTTTGTGATCTACACCTTTCTCCTTGGCTTTTTCTTGCCTGTAGTTGCTATCTGCCTGTGCTACATCCTCATCATAGTCAAAATGAGAGCTGTTGCACTGAAAGCGGGATGGCAACAGAGGAAGAAATCCGAGAAGAAGATCACCCGCATGGTCCTCATGGTTGTCACAGTTTTTGTCATCTGTTGGATGCCTTTCTACATTGTCCAGCTCCTCAATCTCTTCCTACCCCACATGGACGCCACCATCAACCACATCTCCATTATTCTCAGTTATGCCAACAGCTGTGCCAACCCCATCCTCTATGGCTTCTTCTCTGATAACTTTAAGAGATCTTTCCAGAGGATCGTGTGTTTTCGTTGGCTTGAGAATGGTACCGATGAACCTGTGGATTATTATGCTACAGCCCTGAAGAGTAGAGTGTGTAATAACCACCCGTTGGACTTCCAGCAGGAACCCCTCCAGTCTGACCCTTGCTATAAGCATGGGACCATCACAAGGACCACAACCCTATAGTAGCCCAGAAGATGCCTTGCTAAGAACTTGCTGCTAGCCGCACATGCTACTGTTCTACCAGAGGTTTACATGTATGTGGAATTGTTCTGAATAAGTGTCCCCTTTGTATTAGTGGTGGAAAAGAGTGTGCTTAATAAACAACAAGACAAGTCTGAAAAGTGCTGTTTGGTTTCTCCCTCTTGTCAGTAAAGGTTTGATTAATAAAATGTTTCCTAAATTAAAGTATATGGAAAGGTTTCCCTGAGCCTGTGAAGAACGTGTCACACCAAAGCTTACAGTAACAAATCTCCAAATAGAGATAAGTAACACTTGTCTACACATTCACTTATTTCCAGCCAGATTAACCAAGAAATTAATTGGCTGTCCACCTAGTAGCAAAGGTTACAAAGTAACAACCCATTAAGCCGTGTATAGCACTTTTTATATGGTTACTGAAGATACACATGACCATTGTAACATTCAATAGAATCTCACCATTTTTATGTATTTGTTTACTTATTTCATATTCATTGGCCAAGCAGTTAGAGATTAGCTTAATTTCAGTTTAATTATTCAAAGAGGTTTACAGTGCATCCAAATGACGACTAGCTGTTTGGGGATTACATCTACAGCTGTTTGGGTATTACCTTTCCCAATCGACTGGCTGAGCATCATGAGTATTTAGGTTAATAGTAGCTGGAGTGGCAAACTGTGGCAAACTGTTAGACATCCCTGGTGTAGCCCGGTTCACAGTTGTCTGTTTGTCTTTGATCAATCATGTGTTTGCAGGGTTACTAAAGATGGGAGTGAACAAGCGGAACTGATTTGTGAATTTTCTGGCAACATTATTATTTTTTTTTTTAAATAAACACTTTCACTATTTGCACTGTGTATCCTCAGGGTAAATGCTACTTATAGAATTTCCGGCTTCCTTTAACTCTATGAGTTTTTTTTCTTCTCTCTCTTTCAGGAAACATAACAGAACTGTATATGATGAAAAATCAATAGCAGGGAACACTGTACTTGGAAATTCCCACACTTAGAAACAATACAGGGATAGAAGGGAAAGAGAAGAAAATTCACTTTGTGTTTATTAAATAATTTATGTAATAAAAAATATTGATGGGAAGTGGAGGGGTGGGATGGGGGGTAATGCAGAAACACAGAGCATGCATTCATTTTAATTATATCTGGGCAACTTGCCAAAACACCCTCTTGGAAATCTCATGCAGTAAATTTGTAGGTACCATCTGTATAAAAAGCACCGTAAGGCAATTATTCTCCAGGCTCACCAGCCTGACATAAGTGGGTTAATAATCTATCACATTTATTGTTTTATTTATTTATTTCTATCTGTTATCATTAATCTTTGTTGCACCTGCACCTAAACGGTGCTCAATAGGCAAAGAAGGTGTATCTTGTTGTTAATAATTATTTTTTGTTATTACTATAGTAGTAGTAATATTAAAAACATATTAGAATATTAGAATTTAGAAGGAAGAGACATCAGGAGTAATGCATAAATAATGGTGCTGTTTTATATAAGATCCTAATTCCTTCAGTCAGGTTTTTGCTCTTATAAGTGTATGTATATATAAGAAAAAAGGGGCAATTCTGTGACTTTTTAGTCTCATTGTGTGACTTTTTAGTCTCACTTTATGACTTAGGAGTGGCTAAGAATTGAAATCCAATAAAGTCATATAAATAGGCATAATTTTGTGATTTTTTTTATGCATTGTCTGCCATAGAAGTCTTACACGATAATTATATCATGTTTTTATTTTTATTTTGGTGCAACAGGTGCCCAGTGGCTTTTTCTGGCAGAAATAATTTTATACATGGGGTAGAATGTAATTATGGCACAATTGCACTATACGTTTTTGTCAGCAACACCTTTATACATAAACCCCCCCCCCACAAAAAATGCACTACTGTTATTCACTGTCAACTGAGGTTGGCACACATGCTTGCACCCACAATGCTTAGCACTCACCCAATCACAGAAAAACTCGCTGAGAATTATGGGAGCTTATGTGTGTGCACAATTAATACAACCAGGAAGCAGTATTTAAATCAAAATGCAATTTAACTCCAAGGAAATAAATAAGGTACATTAAATAAAATTACCTAACTGAAAGGGACCTTGTCATCCTGAGTAAAGTGGGTGCACTTTAATCCTGGATTTTACCATGCAAGAAAGCACATAAATAATATGGGACATTACAATATATTTCTTCTGATCAAAACTCTAAATGAATTGGGCTCAGCAACAGCATGTACTGGTGACACATGTGAATATACAGAGATACTACCTAGCTGTGCAGTTTGGGACAAGGTATACAAACCTACTGGACCTAGCCTGCCTAACAGTGAAGTCCAGTGGTATATTTTATGAAAATTATGATCTTAATCAATTGACATGTATTTTTGTTACTTGCTTCCCCTGCTGCTTAAAGTATAGTTGCTTTGCCACTCAAAACACTATATATGTTAAGTGCAATGTGTATATCATACTATTTAAAGAATGTAGTACCCTGACATATAACTGTGGAATCTGACACAAGACAATAACTAGATCCTCCATCTGCCAGAGAGCATATCAGCTTTAAACATTACAACTTTGCAGTGTAGTCTTCTCTGCTCAGGATAAACAAATAAGTATGTATCATCTTAATGTTATTAATAGCATCAGTGTATTAACATCTCTCTTTGTCCCTCCCACGCTCTATCTTACTCTCTCTTTTTACACTTCATAGTACAAGTGACAGAGAATTACTAAATATATTTATACATTCCAGACAGGACCTGTTTTCACCACTGAATCCCCAGTATAAAATGCTACAAGGGTTTCTGGGTAAGGTTATTCTGGAAATTAAGCTTGGCAAATCCCATGAATTTAGTTCCTAAGGTCAGGGCTGTCTTTTGAAGTATGTGGACCCCTGGGCAAAACAAGCCATTGGGGCCCCCATGACCCCTCCCCTTGACATGCCCATAACAAAATGACCACGCCCATAACAACATGACCCCCCCCCCCCCACAATGGATGTGCATTAATGAAAAATCACCAAAAACTATGTAGTTTAATTGTTAAATTATTTATTAATTGTGTACATTAAACAATTAATCATCAGAAAGTTGGTTTAGAAACAAACATCTCAACATATATATAGCAATGACAACTGCTGGCCTATTATTAAGTTCTGTTACAATGAAAGATTGCATAAAGCAAAGACTTTAAAAATAGAATGTTGTAATGAAAAAATATAAAAGCACCAATACCTCTTTTCTCCATTTAGTGCCATTAGGGAGCAGGCATGTTAGAATATTTGGAGACAGATTTCTAGTTGCCCTAACCAACATCGTGGGCCCCTGGGCAAAACAAGCCACTCCTAGCCCCACGTCTAACTCCACCCCAAGCCCCGTCCCGACAGAAAAATGATGTGTACCAATGATCAATCATCACAGCAGTGTGACACAGTAATCTTTTTCTAGAATGATGTGCCTAGTGACTTGCTTGTGATCATCTTTTAATTGCACAATAATGCTGAAATAAATAGTACAGCAGGATGTGCAATTAAAAGATTATCATTAACAAGTCACTAGTCTATATATATTTCAAGAAGAAGAGCCTTTAAGGATATTCATAACAGCTAACAAGTCACATATAACATGATTTGCATACTATGCACATATCATCAATGCACCATTAGATAGTTGTGTTTAAGGGTGGCTGTCAAACACTATACCGTATTTGCTCGATTATAAGACGAGATCTTTTTCAGAAATTTTTTTCAGAAAATTCCCCCTCGTCTTATAATCGAGGTCTTCTTATAATCTGACCTCAAATTGAGGTCAGATTATAAGACATGGATCCAGGTCCCCAGCAGAGCTGCAGGGGACCTGGATCCCCCTCTCTAACAGCAGAGGATGTCTGTGCGATGATGTCTCCCCTGCTTCCGCCCGGCACGACCGTCGGGGCTTCTATGAAGAAGCCGGGAACTTCCGGCTTCGTCATAGAAGCCCCGGCGGTCGTGCCAGGCAGCAGCAGGGGAGATCTGCGCTCATCGCGCAGACATCCTCTGCTGCCCCACTAGCCACCAGGGTGAACAGAGGAACAAGGGGAGGGGAGCAGAGCAACAAGGGGAGGGAGGGTGGAAGAGACAGAGCAACAAGGGGAGGAGAGACAGAGGGAGGGGGGACAGAGCAACAAGGGGAGGGGGGCAGAGAGAAACAAGGGGGGGAAGAGACAGAGGTGAGGGGGAGTCAAAGGGAGGGGGAGAGAGACAAAGCTGGGGGCAACGGAAAGAGAGAGGCAGCATTGGCACATAAAAGGAAATAAAAACAAGAAATGCACTTTTTGATATAATTTTTTTATTAAAAAAGCAATTTACATGTGAATATATACAAGTTTAACTTTTTTCCTATAGGGTAGTCTTATATTCAGGCATTTAGTTTTTTTCCTAAAGCAATATCCAAAGTTTGGGGTGTCGTCTTATAATCAGGGTCGTCTTATAATCGAGCAAATACGGTATATTTACTAACCAATTCCAAACTCCTATCACAGTTATCGTTTTTTTCTAGAATAATGAAACTAGTGACTTGTTTGTGATAATCTCACTGCACTAAATACAGTCACTAGTCACATTTCTAGAAGAAATAACATGTCACATATAACATTATTTGCATATAGGGTTGGCTTCTGGCTGGTATTATACCTGATGTAACAGAGAAATAATAGTAGAGTGCACCTCAATAGTCACACTACTACTTATAGAAAAAGTGTGTTTGGATGTACAGACAAGATAAAACAATAAAAATATTAAGCAAAGGATACTAATGTATTTCTGATTACTACAGCACTTTTTTCTTTTGGCTGGCTGAACATCATGAGATGGTAGTTCACAGCTAACCTCTACTTTTTATGTGCTGTTATTTCCCATAATGCTTAGCCAGAACTGCCTGGCTAGTCTTATGGAAACTGAATTTAATGACATATGGGGTACTAGGTGTTTAAATAAAATCATTCTTGCTGCTATGGGCCACCCTTCCCATGATGCTCAGCCAGCATCATGGAGTCTTTTGGCTGGCTTAGCATCTCGAGATGGTAGTTTAAAGCTAACCTCTATTTTTTATGTGCTGTTAGAAACATAGAATGTGTCGGCAGATAAGAACCCTTTGGCCCATCTAGTCTGTCCAATCTTCTAAATACTTTTATTAGTCCGTGGTCCTATCTTATATCTAGGATAGCCTTATACCTATCCCATGCATGCTTAAACTCCTTCACTGTATTCACTGCTACCACTTCTACTGGAAGACTATTCCATACATCCACTACCCTCTCAGTAAAGTAATACTTTCATTAGTCTCTGGCCTTATCTTATATCTAAGATAATCTTATGCCTATCCCATGCATGCTTAAACTCCTTCACTGTATTCACTGCTACCACTTCTACTGGAAGACTATTCCATACATCCACTACCCTCTCAGTAAAGTAATACTTTCATTAGTCTCTGGCCTTATCTTATATCTAAGATAATCTTATGCCTATCCCATGCATGCTTAAACTCCTTGACTGTTTTAACCTATACCACGTCTGCTGGAAGGCTATTTCATACATCCACTACCAGGAGCCCCATTAGCTATGCTTCACACAGGAGCCCCATTACCTATGCCACACACAGGAGCCCCATTAGATATGCCACACTGAGAAGAGACCTAAAATTATGTCACACACGGGGCCATTAAATATGCCACAGACCAGAGCGCTTTAATTATGCTACACATGGGAGCCCAATAATTATGCCATACACGGGAGCCCCGTGAGGTGACTGCAGGCCACATTTATCTATAGTACAATTATAAAACAACGAAAATATATATTTACACACATATCACAAGCCTATCTATACACACAGACATCTCTCCCTCAATCTCTCTTGATATATGATCTATCTGATATCTATTAATACAATTATTTGCATTTATACTTGTTTGATTATGATTTTATTAATATTCAACTATTTTCATATGTAATAAAAAGGTTATTGAAAAATTGCATTTCTTGGTTTTATTCCAATCCTCTGCACCCACATTGCACCTAAAAGACTTAACAGGGCTTGACAAACTTTACAGAGTTTAAGGAACCAGCAAAAAAATCTAGACTACACTAAATAACACATAGTCACACTCACTCAGGTAGTCAGTCACATACATGCATACATACATACATACATCCATACACACTCACACACTAACAGAAACACTTAGCCAAAAGGAAAGGTGCTCAATGTTGAAAGTGGTCTCACAGACCACTTTGTGCTGGAGGCTTTGTTCTTCCTCAGTATGCCAGGATTTTGCCCCTCAATATGCCAGGATTTTGCCACTCTATGCCAGGATTTAGCCACTTAATATGCATGGATTTAGCCCCTCAATATGCTAGGATTTTGCCCCTCAATATGCCAGGATTCTTTGTATTAACCGCTACCACTTCTACTGGAAGACGATTCCATACATCCACTAACCTCTCAGTAAAGTAATATTTTCATTAGTCCCTGGCCTTATCTTATATCTAGGATAGCTTTATACCCATCTCATTCATGCTTAAACTCCTTCACTCTATTAACCTCTACCACTTCTGCTGGAAGGCTATTCCATACATCCACTACCCTCTCAGTAAAGTAGTCCTTTCATTAGTCACTGGCCTTATCTTATATCTAGGATAGCTTTATACCCATCTCATGCATGCTTAAACTCCTTCACTCTATTAACCTCTACCACTTCTGCTGGAAGGCTATTTCATACATCCACTACATCTAGACTACACTAAATCACACATAGTCACACTCACTCAGGCAGTCAGACACATACATGCATACATACATAGATACACACTCACACACTAACAGCAACACTCTGTTATGAATGGGGACTCTAGTTCGGTTTATAGAAAGCCAATCGTATTACATGTATTCTATAAGCCGAAAGTCTATAAACCGAACGACCTACGGTTTATAGACTTTTGGCTTATAGAATAGCATAGAATTACATGTATTCTATAAACCGAAAGTCTATAAATCGAACGACCTTCGGTTTATAGACTTTTGGCTTATAGAATACATGTAATACTATTGGCTTTCTATAAACCGAACTAGAGTCCCCATTCATAAGAAATTCTTATGAATGGGGACCCCATTCATAAACATAAAAAACTTACAATGCACTGTTCCAAATTATTACGCACAGTGAGTTTCAAAACACTTTATAGGTTGTAAAGAACTGAAAAATGTCATTTGTTGCGTTTGCAGCATATTTACTGAAATCAAAAGCTATTTCGATCAAACTTATAATAACATTTTAACCTTTTAAACATTTTAACAGGTCACGTTACATTTTAACATAGGACCCCTTATTTGATAGCAGCTTCACAAGTCTTGCATCCATTGAACTTGTGAGTTTTTGGACAGTTTCTGCTTGAATTTGTTTGCAAGATGTCAGAATAGCCTCCCAGAGCTGCTGTTTGGATGTAAACTGCCTCCCACCCTCATAGATCTTTTGCTTGAGGATGCTCCAAAGGTTCTCAATTTAGTTGGGCTTGGTGCCACTTCATCAGCCCACCTGATAACATCAGAGATAGACACACACATACAAGACAGATTTGCTGACAGATAAGGTACAGACAATTGGATAGAACGATCGAAAACTGTTACCGACTGCAACATTTAAAAGTTAAAAGTGGAGCAGCCCCAGCCCATTGAGTGAGATTAGAGAGCTCCTGTCCCTCCTTGCCAGCATTACCCACAACCTCAAGTATGGTGACTTATCCTGGATATATATATGTTATGTAACCTTGTTATGTTATTTAAGGATGTATATTGGTTATTTGTGTTTCTCTTGCTCTTCAATTTGGGATAGTAAGAATGCTTACTTTTCAAAGAAGGTTGGTGATGACACCAGCAGCGTGAAACAAGCTCATTTGACACATTTGCAATCAAAGTGGTATTCTGAAAGGCTTTTTGGTGTTCCCAGCCAATCTTACTAAGGGTTGCCCCCATTTGCTATAAAATGCAGACTTCCAAGAGCAGTGAAAGTAAAAAAAAAAGCTTTTTTTTTTTTGCATGATTTTTACATGTATATTTATAATTTGTAAAATGTGTTCTGTTCTATAAGTTGATATTAAAGCGTTTTACAACAGACTCTCAAAACGCTTCCCAGTATATATGTATAAATATATAGGTTGTTTCTTGGCTGTCATAACACACAGTATGGTTTTCTTATTGCACATGATCTAACCACAAAACACAACCCAGGAACAAGCATTCCAAGCTGTATGCTGGGTGATGGAGGGTACACAATTGAAACCAGTGGCTCCTGCCTTCTGTCTGTCTGTTTGCATTCCTGTACTTTTCATTACTTTTCCTGTCTGTTGAACTTTACATATGTTTATAACATTATACATTTTCCACTGCTCAGTCCCCTTGTAAACCCAAAATGCCCATGGAAAATTCTGAAGAGGCTGAACGTCAGAGGGTACAAGTTATGTAGGAAGATTTAGACTATTTTACCACCAGAACACTAGAGGCTACCAATCAGGGAGCGCTACAGTCAGGGCTGCCGTATTCAGTGGACATTTCCCCAGTCCCCGGCACTAAAGGGGGCTTACTGTCAGTCTCAGCGTTCCACTACACTGGAGAACTAAATGCACAAACAAAGGCTGGCAGATAAGAGAGTGGGGGCAAGGCTCCAAGTAAGGTAAGGGGCACACATATTTTTTAACAGTGAACCCCTTGTGCCACTACTGGCCCGACTTGGTTCCATTTAGAGGGAAACGGGAGGGAAAGAGGGAATATAAGGAGGGGGTAATAGTTTGTCTTTTCCATGAAACTTACATCTCTGGGTGTAACATGACAACCTGACATTCAAACTCATGCTGACACGTGAGACCATGCAGGGAGAGCAGGGTCGCCATCCACATTGGACCACCAGGGTTCCCCCTTCATAGTTACAAAGTAATTTAGGTTGAAAAAAGACCCCTTTTTTCTGAAAAAACAACAACAACGTTATTTCAGCCAAGAAAGACAGACAATCAGAAAGAGGACACATATTGCACTTTTTTTTAGTGGTGTGTGTGTGGGTGGTACCTTTTGCACCTCTGTAAAACTTTATGTGAATGCTGATGTCACACCTAGGGAATGACTAAAGTTTTTTTCCCAGTAACCTTTCTTTATTTTTACACAATTATTGTTGATCTTTTTAAATTGCTGTCAAATTATGTATACATTACAACGCATATGGATTGGAGTTTTGTAGCCCTGCAGAGGATTAACTCCCCCAACCCCTCATGATTAAATTCAAAGACTGACAAACAAGAGCCAGCAGTAATGACCTCAAAAGAATACCATCGTACACCTTTTATCTAGACATTTATGAATAAACCTAAAACAAATAGTTCCAATTTGTATAAGCTACCGATATAACATACCAAGAATAAATGCACATACAGTCATTAACCTTGATTTACTAAGTGGTTTATTCTCTAGGTCTGACTTAATGCAAGAAGGAATTATTATTCCCTATAGACAGCACAGGCAAGGTAAATACAGTTTTTAAGGCTGCCATCTTTGGGAGTTATACATCTGAGATTTGGGGCCTGGCCATGCTAACAGAGGCATGGCCACACAAATGAGGGTATGGGACTGCAAATTGGGTAGTGCCGCCCCCTCAAAATGCCGTTGTACAGGTGTATGCTCACATATGCACATTTAAATAATATCCCTTCTAATCTCCAGTGCCCCAGAAAAGTGGAACAATGGTGAAAGAACCCAGGATGGAGGTACAAAGACTCATATCCTTGCATTCTGTGCCATTGTTTTTGTAGAAACTGGCTAGAGAGTGTAAATTAATTCTTATTTACAAAAGCAGGGCTTAAATAATCATATACATGTTAATATAATCCACAGGAGATATTAATTGTGCAGTCTAAAACATTTACCGAGTCATTCATTTATATACATTTTTAATTCAACAAATGTTTTAATCAATGAACACATATCAATCTTCTATACTAGACATATATTACAGGAATGGTTTCAAAATATATATAATTACACTGAACATGACCAAATTAACTGACAATTTTGGTTCACTAGCTGAGGGACAACACAATCTGTAGCTCAATACACATTTATACACTCTAACACTATGTGCATGTGTATTTGTACATGAACAATCAACATAAGCATATTAAGTACAATTTAATCTTATAATAATAAAATAAATAAACTTGACCATGTGGCCTGGGGGGGATAGTATCCTATTGTTCTTTTTCCTTTCCCCACAATAATTAAAGTCACCTAAACATTGTTTGGAATGCGAATGCAGAAAAAAAAAATACACTATTACATTTCAGGATTTCAAGAAACTAAAACATAAATAATTTAATAACTGAACTGGCTTTGCAATTTGGCGGTGTCATCTACATTTTATAACACCTTATGGATTCAAATGCAAAACGTCAAAGGAGAATGTAAAATTCACATATAGTCCCACAAGGTGATGTCATAAGGTGAGAACGCACAGACACATTTAAAACATATATTTTCTTTTTAACCAACACAACAGTCTGGTTAATTTGGACACAGGTGACACTAAGAGAGATATGCCACCCCACACTACTGTCCCGGTTCATTTTTTTCTTTCAATTATTTCACTCCTCATCTAAAGGGGGTCTGGTATCACTTTGCGAGGGTGTATTTGCCAGGGTATCACCTGATATAACAAGTAAAAAGATATAACTGCTCCTTCCTGAACCCCCCCCCCTTTTTTTTGTAAATCAATTTTTATTGCTATTTCAAATTTTCAAATACATAGTAAGAACAGGGGAAATGGTATTGGGAGGGGGGGGGGGGGTACACAAGAAAAATGGGGGGGATTATTTTGGGGAGTGGCTGCTCAGACACAGTAATGTATTTAAATCATAGGGGGGCATCAAGACTCATAGATACATATAAGCAATCATGTAACAAGTGCAGACAGATGACTATCCAGACAAACAGGGCCGTAAATGTATGTTCAAGAGCTATAGGTAACTGCTGTGGCAGCAGGTACCAAGTTAAAAAAATGACACATATATCTGGGATAGATTCGGGCAAGGTTCTTATTTCCCCTTTTTTCATTCTAATTTCAGGGGTGTCCATGTACTCCAACCAGTAGAACCAGGTCTGGTTGTAACGGTCGTGATTAGCGTCTGCACGTAGAGCCAGTTCCTCCAGTTGGCAAATCTGCTCCATGCTCAAAACCCATTCCCTAAAAGAGGGCGGGTTGGGGTCTCCCTTTTTTTATATATAGAGATAGGCATTGTGGTGCGGGGGAGGAGAAAAGTTGCCAGGGTGAAAGGTGGGGGTCGGTTTGTGAATCTGTTCAATGTGGACAGAATTTTAGCCCAAAAAGGTTGTATCCTGGAGCATTCCCACCAAATGTGTAGCAGGGAACCCGGTGCATCACCCCACCTCCAACAAACATCAGGATGGTCAGGGGAAATTGCATATAAGAGATTCAGCGTGTGATACCAGTGTGTGAGGAGTTTAAAAGACATCTCTTTGGTTTTATTGCTCGATCCCCCCTTTTTTATCACCTGACATCCCTGCTTTCGGTGCGTGTGGCTGCAGACCCCACTTGAGAGCACCACACCCTGCTTTGAGAGGTAATACACCAGGTTCGGGAGGTGGAGAAGCACAAAGGCAATATGTCTTAAAAAGGCTATGGAGGCCATTTTAGCCTCAGTCCTTCCATAGCCTTCTATGGAGAGGACTCCAGCTTATTTCAGGGCTTCCTGATGTCGGTCTGCATGATAATTGGCTAGACAGACAGCAAGCAAGGGCTGCAAGCACCTTGAAATAAGCTGACATTCTTCCCATAGAAGGCTATGGGGAGAACTGAGGCTTATATCAGGGCTTCCTGTGTCTGTCAGCATGGAAACCATCCAGACAGAACACAGGCATGATTGCAGGCAGCCCTCCGATAAGATGAGGTCCTCCCCATAGAAGTCTATGGCCTTCAACTTATTTCGGAAAAACCTCAGCTATTCCTCATAAGTCAAATTTCTGCTGCAAAAAGCCGAAATCCTCCCCATAGAAGTCTATGGGGAACGCCAAGGCTTTTCTGGCCCATTCGCTCTTCATTTGTTTCATTGCTGCATTTTTTTTGGATAAATGGCCAAACGGACAAAAATAGCCCCAAGTCCAATGAACTTTTAACTAAAAGGTGAGTTACAGGTGAGTTAAGGTGAGATTAAGCTGATGAGTTTGTTTAGTGGGGGAAACTTAACAGGTTTGTCCCGGCAACTTTAGTGAATAGCCCCCTTTGTGTGTTTGCATCCATGTCATTGCATTTGTGTCTGTGTTTTTGTGAGTGTGTGTGTGTATGAGTTTGTGAGTGTGCATGTCAATGTGTGTGTGACTGTGTGAGTGTGCTAGCGTGTGTATCCATATAGATCTATATAGATGCGTGAGCATGTGTGTAAGTGATTGTGTGTTTGATTATGGATGTGAGTGTGACTGTTTGTGTGTGTGTATGTTTGATCTAGGTGTATTGGGGAGGAGGCAGTATTTCAATGTTGGACTCAGGCAGCACAGTGTCTTGGGTCAACCCTAATCAATGCCTTATCTATAAAAAAATGATCTACAATTTTCTTTTTAAATTGCCAATAATTTTTTTTATAAATTCTGCACTATAAATGTTGTTTGGTGAACCTTTACATTTCAAGCAGAGGGCCAGAGAATGTCCCATGTTCATTCTTTCCATTGCAATATCAGATAGATAGGAAAGCAATTAAAAAAATCATCAAAAATAATAATCAAACAACTAAATACCTGGACAAATACAGGCATATTAAAGCTGGCACTTTAAAAAGTAACGTATTTATTTTTTGTTGTTTATTTAATCTCTTGGTTTTAAATCATACACTTTCAGGCTTCCTCCATAGAGTAATAAAAATGGTTATATAATCCAAAACATTGTTTTTGCTTTACTGCTTCACTAACTTCATAATAACATTTATTAGAATAAGTAAGCCGTAATAGATCACTAAAATAAACCTAAGAAACTGATAAATAACATGCAGACAGGTTTCTGAGCACTATAATCTCAAGATTTTTTTGACTCCCACATGGAACATTTTTTTATCATGTTTAGTGTATTATCAGGTGCTTGTTCGCACTTTCTCCATTTTGACTGTACATAAATCAATCTTTCTGATAGTTCAAGAAGAGGTCAGTGATTTCAATAAAGAGGTTGTATGCAGTAATACTCGCCATAAGAGAAAGTCATTTTCTTAGACGTATTGTGGTATGGTACCCCACCCTTTTCATCAGATAAAAGATAGATTTCACCCTGTCTTTGGCCAATGCAATCAGGCTACTGGTTTCCTTACATTCTTTGTCTGTAGCAGTTACTGGAAGCAATTAGATGAGTCTGCCCATTGTAAACTCTCAGTCGGTGCTGGCATAGCTCTAGAATGCACATTAACCACTCTATGGAGCAAATTAGCTCAGACTCTAGACTCAAAACATAAACAAACGAATTGAGAAAGTGTTTAAATCTCTCCACTTGTTAAAATGAGAAGTTAACCCCTTCTAATGTTTAGAATAATCCCTTTTTTAAATTGCAGACGGGTGGAAGCCAGTGGCAGGAGCCACATGCTGTAACATATTCCTTGTTGTTGTTGTAGTAAACGAAGGACCTGAATAAGACATCACATCCTTTGCACCTTAATTCAGCTTGTCCAGACTTTTGTCCTCTTTGAGGCCACTGCAATATGGCAACTTTATAGGGGGGGGGGGGGAATCTTGTCTGTTTTGGGGCTGTACTGGCAGGACAGTTGCCTATGCACTGTACTGTGCACCTCTTTTTACCACCCTAGGCAAAGTGCATATTTTTTTACTGAGACGTGTGCCGGTGAAGGAAGGAGAATAGAACAGAGAAGAAAAAGAAGCTGCTATAATCACGAGACACACACATTCACACATGAAATGTCCCATGCACACACACAGCACACAGTCTTAGCATCAAGAATGCAGCCACAGGGCTTTGGGAGAACCCAGAATGCACACCCAAGACATGTCCCTGCACCCAGATTGCACACACAGGATGTGCCCCAGCATCCAGATTGCACACACAGGTCATGCACCAGTTTTTCTTTTTCAACCGGGGGCCATACAATTTACCCCAATATCTGAACACAGGCTGTGAAAGGGTTAATGACCAGAGCCATGCCTGATCTTAATATACTGTAAATCTTGAAAAGTTGCACTATGCAGGCCTGTCTCGAAGTGAAAGAATGTTGGTTCTGTGTAACAGATTATGATTACTGGCTGTGAAAGGGTTAATCATTCCAAGGAAGAAAAAGAGAGACCGGCACATTGCTTAGTTTATTTATCCCTCTGCCAGTGAAACACGTCATATGATTCATTTCAACCATTAACAGTGAAAATTGATCTTTTCTTCTTATGCTTTTACACATTGCCCCACTCACAAGTGAGATTTGTTCTCATACACGGGACTATGTGCAAAGTTTTTGATAAGGTTCTAGTTGTCCGTGTTATTTTAAAGGCGTCTCCATGTGGCGTGAAGGATTCAGTGTTTAACGTCTATTTCTCGCTCTCTCTCTGAAACATCATTTCACTAGTGCTGAGGGAAAGATTAAATAACTGTGTTGGCTAACCAAAAACTTCAGCGCTCTTCTCTTCACCATCTGCTGGGGCGTTGACAGGAAAAAAGTCTGTCAGATGTGTTGCCTTGCAACGAGCAAACCGGAGAGCTCACTGGCTCGGACTAAATGTTCAAATAACTCATTACTACTAATGGAAAACAGACTGGTATCTAAACTGAAACAAGTAGATATAGAGGGAAAAGGTCAATTTATAAGAGTACTACAATGATCCAGATAGAGAGACAGATACATGTAAATAAATCAACCGATCAATCATCGGTGCACTCTGAGGTTAGTTTCAAAATCTTTGAATTGCCAAATGGTTGGTACAAAAATGTCACCATTTCAGTCCCATGAGTGTTAGAAAAGATTAGTGTATCACCAAAAAACAGTAAAATGAACAATAAATACCCTTCTTTAGACAGACACTGCCACTCTCGGCACTCCTCAATGTACCATGAGTGTTTTCAAGGTACTGGACATAGGAAAGAAAGGTTGAATATTTTTGGGGTAGCTTCACCTCCTGTTTGCGGGAATTGGAAGGACATGATAATAGAACAAATCCTTTCCTGTATGACTTCTCTAATGTGGGAAGTATAAAACTGAGGGCAGAGTTTCTATAGGACCAAGAGCAGGAATAGATAAAGTGTCCTTAGAAGGACACCTGTGCACCAGGGTCCATATAGCATCATTAAATTGTCTCTCACACAGTCCAGTGAAACTCCACCATATTCAATGTTGGTGCCTACCCCGCGTATGCAGGAGCACTGACCATCCTCCTTCCAAGCCAAGTCATCCACCTGCACTTACCGTTGCATTCCGACTGTGCATGAGATTAACACTACACATGCACAGGAGAATGGGACAGTTGAGGTATGTAGGCAAAATAAGACATCCCTCTTAGTCAGCAACAAGGTGAAAAGGACTTGCTTTCTCTTTAAGTGACCACCGTGGACATGTGGACAATAAGAGAGAGAAACATATAGGGTACTATTGTTTACAAATGTACAAAACACGCTTTTAATTTTAACCACTCACATCCACATATTGCACTGAGAGCCAGCTCAAGTGGAGTAACAGCAGAACTAAAGTATCCACCGACCGGTATAATAAGAACAGGGAGAGTTACAAATAGAGTAACTGGTCCTGCTGCACTGTCTCACACGGAGGGCAGCAGTCTGCATCCAGCTGGCGTCTATTTCCCGCTGTGTGGAGGAGACGGCCATGGACACGAGAGAGCAGCAGCAAGATGAGTACTGGGGAAGGCAGCCGGAGAGGAGATGCATTTATTGGGTAAACTAACCATGGCATATTAATGGACAATGTAACAGTGATATATTAATTATCTAATTGGCTGTGGCCTATTTATGGGCAAACTAACATTGGTATTTAAATGGGAAAACTGTCTGTGGCAGTGGCGTCCCGAGGGGGGTGCGGGGTGTGTGTACCGCACCGGGTGACACCTCCAGCAAGGGTGACACCTGTGCTGCCGGGAAGTTAAGTTAAGCATTGCTTAACTTTTTTTTTTCTTTCTGGCAGCCGCATCAGCTGGATTCGGCCGTCGAAAAAAATAAAATAAATAAATAAATAAATAATAATCACCACGGCCGGATGTGACGTTACGTCACATCCGGTGTCAGTGTTTCCCTCCTCCGTGCAGGAGGCAACACTGCACGGAGAAATCTGGCCGGGGACACAGAGCAGCAGCCAGGCGGTAAGTACTGGGGAAGGGGGGAGGAGGGAGGAATGGGCAAATTGGCTGGGGCATCTGAATGGCACAATATTACTGAGCTCTGACTGGCACACTATTACTGAGCTCTGAGTGGCACAATATTATTGGGCATCTCAATGACACAATATTACTGGTATCTGACTGGCACAATATTACTGGTGTCTGAATGGCACAATATTACTGGTATCTGAGTGGCACAATATTACTGGGCATCTGAATGGCACAATATTACTGGTATCTGACTGGCACAATATTACTGGTATCTTAATGGCACAATATTACTGGTATCAGACTGGCACAATATTACGGGTATCTGAATGGCACAATATTACTGGGCTCTGAATGGCACAATATTACTGGTATCTGACTGGCACAATATTGCTGGTATCTGAGTTGCACAATATTACTGGTATCTGAATGGCACAATATTACTGGTATCTGATTGGCACAATATTACTGGGCTCTGACTGGCACAATATTACTGGCATCTGAATGGCACAATATAACTGGGCTCTGACTGGCACAATATTACTGGTATCTTAATGGCACAATATTACTGGGCTCTGAATGGCACAATATTACTGGTATCTGAATGCCATAATATTAATGGGCTCTGAATGGCATAATATTACTGGGCTCTGAATGGCACAATATTACTGGTATCTGAATGGCACAATATTACTGGCATATGAATGGCACAATAATACTGGCATCTTAATGGCACAATGGTATTGGCATCTGAATGGCACAATAATACTGGCATCTTAATGGCACAATGGTATTGGCATCTGAATGGCACAATAATACTGGCTTATTAATGAGCAAATTGGCTGTGGCTTATTAATGACAAAATGATACTGGCATATAATTGAGTAAATTGGCTGTTATAGAGAGAGAGAGAGAGAGAGAGAGAGAGAGAGAGAGAGAGAGAGAGAGAGAGAGAGAGAGAGAGAGAGAGAGAGAGAGATGTCTGTATGTATAGATATGTATTGTTTTAGAATTGTACAATTGTCACCTCGTGGGGCTCCTGTGTGTTGCATAATTAATAATTAAATTAATTAATAATTAAATAATTAATGGCGGTCCCATGTCTGGCATAATTATGGGGCGCTTGTGTGTGGCATATTTATTGGGCTCCATGTGTGGCATATTTAAGGGACTCTTTTGTGTGGCATAATTATGGGGCACCGGTGTGTGGCATAATTATGGGACACCTGTCTGAGTGTGGCATAATTAATTGGGCAGAGGTGAGGCATAAATAGTGGGGCTCTGGTGTGGCATAATTTATGGGGCTCTGGTGTGGCATAATTATGGGGCACTTGTGTGTGTGTGGCATAATAAATTGGGCAGAGGTGAGGCATAAATAGTGGGGCTCTGGTGTGGCATAATTTATGGGGCTCTGGTGTGGCATAATTTATGGGGCTCCTTTGTGTGTCATAGTTATGGGGCTCCTGTGTGGCATAGTGGCATCTAACTGGCATTACTAAGGAATCTGTTTGGCATTGTATTGGAGGAAATCCAGAGGGGTGACACCATGAGTTTCCACACCGGGGTGACACCAACCCTAGTGAGGCCTCTGGTCTGTGGCATAGCAATGGGCAAATTGGCTGAGGCATATCAATAGGCAAACTAACAGTGGTATATTAATAGTCAAACTGTGGCATTTTTAAAGGGCACACTAGCTGTTGCAAATGTAAATGGCAAAGTGACTGTGGCATGTTAATTGGTACCTGACGGTGGCTCATTTAAATTGGCAAAGTGATGCTGTGGGATCTTTAGTGGGGTAAAATAACATGTACTATGGAGCAAAGTGATACTGTGGCATGTGTTAGAGACCCTAGGTACACCTCTGCAAATCTGCAAAGATATGGGGGAGAGACAGACATCTTAAAGGCACAGAGGAGACAGACAGACATGGAGATCATTAAACAAAGAGACAAATAGAGGGTATGGGGTGAGTGGGGGGAGAAAGATACACATGGGGTTATGTGGAGTGAGAGAGGCATGCAGGAGATTTACATAGGGATATAGGAGGAGAAACAAAGATATGCAGAACAAGAGACCACCATGAGGAGCATGGGGAACAGAAAGATAGACATGGTAAAAGAGATGGGGTATGATGGGAGAGACAGAAATGGGGTATGAGTGGAGAGAGAGAGACAGACATGGGGTATGAGTGGAGAGAGGGAGACAGACTTGGGGCAGGAGTGGAGAGAGAGAGAGAGACATGCGGTATCAGCGTAGAGAGAGAGAGAGAGAGAGAGAGACAGACATGGGGTATGAGTGGAGAGAGGGAGACAGACTTGGGGCAGGAGTGGAGAGAGAGAGAGAGACATGCGGTATCAGCGTAGAGAGAGAGAGAGAGAGAGACAGACATGGGGTATGAGTGGAGAGAGAGAGACAGACATGAGAGTTTGTGCTCTCCTCCCCCTCTCCCCAATAATTAAATGGGCATGTCTGTTCATAATATAACCACGCCCTTTGGGCGCCAAAAGACAACCTGCACCCAGGCGCGCGTGACCCTAGGATCGGCCGTGATTAGGAATGTCAATGTACTATAGTTCAGGATTAGAATGACAATGTAAGAACTATAAGAGAATGTGCTGCCTACTTTATGTATTGCAATGTCTTAAACATCTTCCTCTTTTCCTGCAGCTCCATCTCTGGTGGCAATTATAATGCCCTCCAGAGTGGTGAATCCCATCGTTAGAGATCAGCCGAGAATATTTTGAGCCCCTTCACAATCTGCTGCCGATCCTCTAAAGGGCACTTTTTGTTTTTTGACATGGCCATAGTGCTCATATACTTTTTACAAATAACATAAAGCTGTGTATTTGTATGAGAAATGTCCATTTGAAAACAACAGTTCCACATCTTTTATAGTGTACTTTAGAAGGCTTTAAAAAAGAATTCTCCAGCTCAGAACAGGGGAATTGAAATGGACGCATTCTGGCTATCTTACCCGAAATTGGCACGTGTTCGGATGTGAACGATGCACCTCGGGAAAAATCTATGGTTTTCATGGTGAAAATGTCCCGATCCGAACGCCTCTGATGCTTTGGATTCAGACCGGAATTCTGAGATATTGAGTGAGATATTGAGCTAAAGTGTCTGACCTAAACCTAAGTTAATAAACATATAGTAAGGTAATTAATATTTAATGGATAGATCAAATTTATTTGACTTAATATAGAAAAATCCTAACATTTAATATACAGATACCACTATATATTTATCTGCAAATGGAGGAGAAGAGAAAGAAAAGGGAGACCAGTTACTACTGTACAATGATTGTTTAGTGAATGTTCCATGTGTTATCATGTCATTGCTTGTGTCACTGTCCTTTTAAATCTTGGTTTGCTACTATTTGGGGCAAGAAAGAAGGAAGGCAATTACGTGAATCTCAGGTTTTGACATAAACTCATATTGTTCACGTCACATAATTACAGATTAAATCGTATTGTGCAAGTAACCGAATTAAAATGCAACCAGGACAAAAAAAAGTTTTGGGACACTATTTATGTCTCATTTGGGATTGCAAGAGTTAAGTGCCAGAGTTAATGTTATGGTACATGCAACATTATTGAAGCTCTTGTTATGGTGCTGGGCACGTGCATTATGGTTAAAGTTTTAGCTGTCAGTAAAAGGGTTAAGACAGCCTTCTGGTTCACATTACATAATTAAAACTTCAGGCGACAATGATAGGGTTAAAAGTCAGTTTCATGCTTCATATAGTATAATTCACGATCAGTCACATAGTTCATAAAATATGTAGGAAAGAATTAAAACCGGCTACATGGATCATATAATATAATTGAGACCCCAGCAATCAGTTAGAGGGTGAAGGAAACTCTATATGGTTCAAGTAATATATTTGGAATTTTAGAATTTTGCCTTTGGGTCAATCACCTTTTTCACCCTCTACATGTGGTAAACATTTCTGCCATGTGTATGGTTAAAATATTCTTTACCACTGACATGTCTATATTTTTTAACATGGATCTGAAAGAAAAGCTATTTATAAAAAAAATTGTGCATATAACATTATTCCACTTGCATGACTGGTAACATTCATTATTCTGTAGCACAGGGAAAGTTTTTATGACTTATTAATGATGTTTGTTGTCTGGTGAGATGAGAGACTTTTCAAGTTCTTCTAAGCAGACTACTCATCAAAGAACGAATAAAGCTACATTTTCTTTGATTTGTGAATGACAAGTTTATCTCTCAGTAACCACCAAAATTTTGCTTCCCTATTGTCCAAAAAAAGGGCCAATTCTACTGTGTCTGAAAACATGATATAAATAAATACGGCATTATCAAAAGTAAATCAAAATAAACAGATCTGTCTTACCATGGGTTCCTCAGCTCTAAAAATGGCAGATAAAGTGTAAAAGACTGATTGCCTCTCTCCCTCCTCTGTGTATTAAATGCCACTGAAATTAAAGGCTTTTATGTAATTATTTTCTATGTAAAACTACAGCAGAACAGTAAATCGTTTAAAAAAAATAAGCGCATAACATGTATTTAACATATTAGAAAATGCAGAAAATAAGCTAGGTGGAACTGCTCCTTTAAGCAGCATCCCCCATTGTTCATTGTTCAATACAGCATGACTCCAACAGTCTAAATTCACAACTTGCCAACCCGTAGACATTCTCAAGTTGTGGGTTGGGAGAATAACAGATTAGGGCCAAACATATCCTGAAGGAATGCTCAGATAGATCATGCCCAAACGCAATGCTGTTAATATTCTGTGCTTTTTACAATGGGAAAAGGGATGTAATACATGTACATATTTCAGTTATTCCATAAACGCAAACCAAACACATTGCATCATGTATGAGTGGAAATTAGACTGATTCAATGGATTTTACAATATGCCTGTAATAAAAATCTGATCCCACTTGAAAAGTCTGGTAAACTTGCAATAGCAGGTGCCCCTCTTTCTCTGGGGGTATTTTAAAAAGAAAAGTTGACTTGGGGTTTTCCTGTCCCAAATGTTTAATACCTTCATCCCTAATGTGTCTATGGAGATTAGAACACACCATTTAGAGGCCAACTCACTGCTTGTCGGTTGAAGTAGAATAAGGAGTGCACACTGGCTCCATCAGGTTAATGGAGGTCCTGAGCATCCCCATACCTGTGTTCATTTTTTGATTGAGTGGAGATGCTTTGCACTCAGACAAGATGGCAGATGATGTGAACAAATGTTCTGGATCTTGGGTTCTGGGGCTATTTTATGTTATACAAGAAAAATTTAACACAAAAGAGCAGAAGCAAAGATTGGGTTTAGACATTTAGTTTATAAACAAACTGAGACCAGACAGTTGACTGGTATTATTATCATACACTATTTGTGTAAATAGAGGAAATATAGAGTACAATAGACTATAGACTACAATGCCTAATAGAGATGTGTTCCTCAATGTACAATAAAAACCCATAGGGAATCTAGTGTTAGCATGCCTCTTATTGGGAAACATTCTGGTACCCGGGCACCCCGTACTCACACTGAAATATAATTTAATGACAGCACACTGTAGAGCTGCTTGTGCTAAATGATGTAACTTTTACCTGTGATATGAAAGGAGCCATGACTACCCTTCCTGTGTTGCTCATCTAACATCATAGAAGCCATTTGGTTAGCTGAGCATCACTGGAACTCTAGTCCTCAGGTGACATTGATACTCTGAATACAGAAAGCTGGCAGAGTGGCCTTTGCCCCACGTGTGGCAGGCAGACTGTTTTGGTAACAGGACTTTCCACGATTGTGGCAGGCAGACTGTTTTGGTAATGGGACTTCCCATACCTATAGGAAGCAGACATTTTTGGTAATGGGACTTTCCACACCTATAGCAAGCAGACTGTTTTGGTAATGGGACTTTCCACACCTATAGCAAGCAGACTGTTTTGGTAATGGGACTTTCCACACCTATAGCAAGCAGACTGTTTTGGTAATGGGACTTTCCACACCTATAGCAAGCAGATTGTTTTGGTAATGGGACTTCCCATACCTATAGGAAGCAGACATTTTTGGTAATGGGACTTTCCACACTTATAGCAAGCAGACTGTTTTGGTAATGGGACTTTCCACACCTATAGCAAGCAGACTGTTTTGGTAATGGGACTTTCCATACCTATAGCAAACAGACTGTTTTGGTAATGGGACTTCCCATACCTATAGCAAGCAGACTGTTTTGGTAATGGGACTTTCCACACCTACAGCAAGCAGACTGTTTTGGTAATGGGACTTCCCATACCTATAGCAAGCAGACTGTTTTGGTAATGGGTATTCCCATACCTATAGCAAGCAGACTGTTTTGGTAATGGGACTTCCCATACCTATAACAAGCAGACTGTTTTGGTAATGGGACTTTCCACACCTATAGCAAGCAGACTGTTTTGGTAATGGGACTTCCCATACCTATAGCAAACAGACTGTTTTGGTAATGGGACTTCCCATACCTATAGCAAGCAGACTGTTTTGGTAATGGGACTTTCCACACCTCCAGCAAGCAGACTGTTTTGGTAATGGGATTTCCCATACCTATAGCAAGCACACTGTTTTGGTAATGGGACTTCCCATACCTATAGCAAGCAGACTGTTTTGGTAATGGGATTTCCCATACCTATAGCAAGCAGACTGTTTTGGTAATGGGACTTCCCATACCTATAGCAAGCAGACTGTTTTGGTAATGGGATTTCCCATACCTATAGCAAGCAGACTGTTTTGGTAATGGGACTTCCCATACCTATAGCAAGCAGACTGTTTTGGTAATGGGACTTTCCACACCTCCAGCAAGCAGACTGTTTTGGTAATGGGACTTCCCATACCTATAGCAAGCACACTGTTTTGGTAATGGGACTTCCCATACCTATAGCAAGCAGACTGTTTTGGTAATGGGATTTCCCATACCTATAGCAAGCAGACTGTTTTGGTAATGGGACTTCCCATACCTATAGCAAGCAGACTGTTTTGGTAATGGGATTTCCCATACCTATAGCAAGCAGACTGTTTTGGTAATGGGACTTCCCATACCTATAGCAAGCAGACTGTTTTGGTAATGGGACTTCCCATACCTATAACAAGCAGACTGTTTTGGTAATGGGACTTCCCATACCTGTTCCAAGCAGACTGTTTTGGTAATGAGACTTCCCATACCTATAGCAAGCAGATTGTTTTGGTAAAAATACCTTCTTTTGTGCCAGGCAGACTGTTATTATTATTATTTTAACAGCCCTATGGCTGGTAGACTGTTATTAACTTCATTTTGCCACAGATTTTGCTGGCAGACTGTTATAAGCTGGATTTTGACACTCCTGTGGCTGTTTACTACGTTGTAGCATCTTGACACTAATTCATAGAAACACTTTCCCAGAATGAAGAGCAGTGTGTGAGAGCATGTGAGTGTGGAATGCACATACCTTATATGTACACTGGATCTGGATCACCAGAGATTCTTTCCAAAACATAGGATCATTTTTATAGGAAGCTCTAAAATAGGAGGGAAAGCAGCAATGATTGTGTTTTTGCCCTCTACATGATGTGGACATAGTAATTTGACATTTTGTCGTCTACAGTGCAAGCACCCTGCCTTATTTTGCTCCAGTACTGGCTTATCTTTTGTGTATCAGTTATTTTCAAATGCAGCTCCTTTGATACTCAGCCAACCATGTCGTTGTTAGCTGTATTTCACAAAATCTTTAGTGCCAAAGATGATCAATGACTACACTTGTTGTGTACGACATGTTATGATGATCAGATAGCATAGGGTAAAATGATGTTCATAATAACTTTTGCCTGGGTCATATTAATACACTTGTGTTTGTGTCTGAACAGGGACTAATAGAGATGGACTGATGGACAGAACAGGGAGGTGGAGGATCCGGTAGGGTGAAAGATCAAACTGGCATATTTTAAGACACTAGTGGGCCCTGAGCAGAGTATTCGGAAATGTTCCACCTCTCCTCTCAATCACACACATTTTTGCATAATAAGTGAATTATTAAAAAAATGAACTATTCATAGATGAAACACACAAACTACCATATTCCCTACACTTTCCTCTGAATGGAACTCTGAATGGAATGAACACTGGCTTTCTTTTTTTTTCAGGTTTTTTAAAATTTTTATTTTATTTATTATTAAAATACAATCTGTGTACCACAAGAAATTACACAACTGACACGACTTGTCGAACTTTGGCAACAATCATATAGATATCCAACATCATTTACTATTTAATGACAACCCTATTTACAAGGACATAGGCATCATGGGTTTAGTCTAACTAAGCGTATGAACTATTTCGACTGGGTGACTAAATATGAGATCAGGTGGGAGGTAAACATTTTATTCAGAAGACATGTTACTCACCATGTCAGAACTATAACATTTATTGTTACCAGTTAGTAATAAAAGTGCTATAAAAGGGAACTGAATCGTAATACGTCTTGTGACGAGAACAAAAATATCCAATAGATATTTCTAACTTCTCACTGTAGGCCTGGGCATAACATTTCACTTCCTTAGAATTTCCATTGCCACAGCTATTTGTATTTTTTTACAATTAATACTGTACATATTTTTTGTTATACATGTTCTGTCATAGCCTCATTAATGATATTGTTGTAGTTTTCTAAACAATAGAAGCACATAAATAAAAAAAAGGAGCAGACATCTTGCTTTTTTAGCAAACTACAGATGATGTAACTTTACCCAGTGGCATAAATAGACTAGTTTTTCTGAATCACTGTTTATACATTACTTTGCAAGCAATTTTATAAAAAGTACCTCTGGAGAAAGACTACCTATACAATTTAAGATTCTTGCTCCATCTGTCCTTACATAAAATATCTAGATTGAACGTTTCCAAGCAGACCTCTTCTTACCTCTACATTGTAAGACCTGAAAACAAGACACTGATACCTGATGTGTCCAAATGTCTAAGTGAGTTTTGTAACACCCTTTACTACGCTACACCAATAAATATTAACATAAGTATAATGGCCCACAGAAATGTGCAATACAATGTAACATACAGGTTACAAAATCATGATGCCCCTCTCTAGGTAGGTTACTGCAATGATACTGATGTTAGCAGGTATTGGAGCCCAGCAGCAAAATAGACAAAGACTTCTGCCAGAAGTAGCCACTCGTTACCCAGGCGGTTGATCCCCTGAGATTTGAGAGACAATCTGGTCTCTAACAGAGCTGAGAGGCTGGAATAAAAAGTAGAAGCGTAGTCAGACAAACCGAGATCAGTAGGTAGGAGAAGGCAGAGTAGTCAGATGGTCCAAAATCGGTAGTAGGTAAATAGAGATCAGTAACAAGCTTTATTATAATGCAGTCAGGAACCGCAATAATCTAGCTAAGGTATAGGGACAGGAAGTGTATTTTATAGGCAGAGTGAGCACATGAGGGAGAATGAGGGAGAATTCTAGGGTATTGACCAAACAAATGCCAATTACTGTATTTGTTTCACATAGCCCTGTACAGCGGCTTTCTTTATCCTACTTAACTTCATTCCTGGCAAGTGGTAGAACACGTGTACCCCAGTTAAGATATTCCCATTGTATCCCATAACTTATCTTAAGCCTATTTCACTTATTTTATTTGCCAACCTTTTCTGGTCCATTCAACTGTCTGTAGGAGAACTGAACCTGGCTGTGTTGGCTGTGGTGCACTAACAAAATCAATGTTTAATTCAATCAATCAGTCACTGCTTACAGATGATGGAAAGTTGGCAAATGTAGTACCCTACGTAGTTGCATAACATAAAACTAAAATAAAAGGTGCAGCGTTCACTCAGGTAACTACAAGCCAGTAAGTCTTCAGTAAGTGGTAAATTAATGGAAGCCATATTACAAGATAGCATAGTTCACTGTCTAAAACCACATGATATCAATTGTCTACACCCAACTGGTATTTTGCATGAAGGCTGGTAAAAAAAAAAAAAAACGTCTTGTGGCCAAAATTCCAGTTTATGGAGGGAACAGTATGGCTGATATTTTTTTGAAGATACGATGACAACCCTATTTACAAGGACATAGGCATCATGGGTTTAGTCTAACTAAGCGTATTAACTATTTCGACTGGGTGACTAAATATGAGATCAGGTGGGAGGTAAACATTTTATTCAGAAGACATGTTACTCACCATGTCAGAACTATAACATTTATTTATTGTTACCAGTTAGTAATAAAAGTGCTTTAAAAGGGAACTGAATCGTAATACGTCTTGTGACGAGAACAAAAATATCCAATAGATATTTCTAACTTCTCTCTGTAGGCCTGGGCACAACATTTCACTTCCTTAGAATTTCCATTGCCACAGCTATTTGTATTTTTTTCAATTAATACTGTACATATTTTTTGTTATACATGTTCTGTCATAGCCTCATTAATGATATTGTTGTAGTTTTCTAAACAATAGAAGCACATAAATAAAAAAAAGGAGCAGACATCTTGCTTTTTTAGCAAACTACAGATGATGTAACTTTACCCAGTGGCATAAATAGACTAGTTTTTCTGAATCACTGTTTATACATTACTTTGCAAGCAATTTTATAAAAAGTACCTCTGGAGAAAGACTACCTATACAATTTAAGATTCTTGCTCCATCTGTCCTTACATCAAATATCTAGATTGAACGTTTCCAAGCAGACCTCTTCTTACCTCTACATTGTAAGACCTGAAAACAAGACACTGATACCTGATGTGTCAATATGTCTAAGTGAGTTTTGTAACACCCTTTACTACGCTACACCAATAAATATTAACATTAAGTATAATGGCCCACAGAAATGTGCAATGCAATGTAACATACAGGTTACAAAATCATGATGCCCCTCTCTAGGTAGCTTACTGCAATGATACTGATGTTAGCAGGTATTGGAGCCCAGCAGCAAAATAGACAAAGACTTCTGCCAGAAGTAGCCACTCGTTACCCAGGCAGTTGATCCCCTGAGATCTGAGAGACAAGCTGGTCTCTAACAGAGCTGAGAGGCTGGAATAAAAAGTAGAAGCGTAGTCAGACAAACCGAGATCAGTAGGTAGGAGAAGGCAGAGTAGTCAGATGGTCCAAAATCGGTAGCAGGTAAATAGAGATCAGTAACAAGCTTGATTATAATGCAGTCAGGAACCACAATAATCTAGATAAGGTATATTTTATAGGCAGAGTGAGCACATGGCCAGACACAGCTGAGTAGAGTTGACAATGATACCAAGGCTTTGTAGATCCATGGTTACCAGAACAGAGGCTAAATTGCGAAAAACGGGCTGGCAAACCAGTAAAGAAAGGAGCTAGGAACATGGAAGTCAGGGATCAAGTTCAGGCTACTTGAGCTTTTGTAATTTCTCAGTGGAGCTTGCTATCCTTTGTTTGTCTCTATGAATTATAAGGGTCACTGCTCGCTGCACCTAGAATTTATTACCTCCTGTTATTGAACAATACCATGTCCCAGCAGAGTGGTATGAAAAAGAGTGAGGTGAATGCAAGATAGATGAATAATACAATCTAATGTAATCATTCAAACATAGAAAAAACTGTTGTAATATGGTAAACCACTAATAGCTATAATATACCTATGGGATCCATAGAATCATTTCTGAATATAGCATGAATCTCCTGGTCTCGAGCATGGCAGCTGTATTCTGCCTTCGTCTTTAAGCTGCCTCAAAAGCTCCTTTGGAGCCAAAATGGTACCGCGCTATACCTGGAATTATGTTATAATGCATAGTGTTTTAACAAGGCTTATCTGTAGTTTTAAAAATATTAGATGATGAATGTAAGTGTAAAAATAATGTAGATACATTTAAAATCAATGTGTACATGTAAGGATATTTAATAAGTAATATTGCATATATATCATAGCTTATGCTCCATACCTACCAACATTCCAAATGGTCAAAGAGGGAAGCTGTGGCAGTGCATTCCAGGAAAGTGAATTTATGGTCAGTTTATGTTTATTATTGATCAGTTATGATATATTATATAGTACTGTTTTGAGATCTACCTAGCACATGGAAATACCATTCCACTACTCAGATATGGAATACTGAAATATTGTACTGGGAAATTTGCTGACCTAAACAACACCACCCCTTACCTTACCAAAGAAATAAATCACAAAATCAATTAATGCATGTCAAATACAACAGTTACAAAAAAAAAAATAATCTTAATTTTTGTAAGTTTCTTTAAAATGTACTTTTAACCACCAAGGGAGTCATGTACTAAACAAGTGCAGTGGGAAAACAAATAGGTAAAACATGAGTAAGGAGTAATTTGCGACTATTTGTAACATTCTGCGTTTTTTTTTTCCTGATTTGCGCCTCTTCATTTTTTTTTAATTTAGCCTGCATTTTTCCAGTTGCGCCAATAAATTGAGATTATATTTGCGCATGCTAAAGAGCTTTGTGAATATTTAGTGAAAAATAATTCTTATTTCTGTGTGAAAATTACACCAGCTTTTAGCAAGTGTTATCAAAAGAGGTAGAAAAAATATTCGCAAAATTGCCTGTTTTTATACTCAATTATGTGTGTTTTTATTCACAAGTTGCTCATATGTACTATTTGAATGTTAAATGTTTAGTACATAGCGATAGGAGCAAAGCGCATAACATATATTTGCGGTTTTTTTAGTACACGCCCCTCCAAGGATACTATGGTTCTACTTTAAAAGACACTTTCAGTGCATGACAGACTACTAACTGGCTTTGTCATAGCTTTGAGGCAGAACCAAAAGTAAATCCCTGTATATATACAGAAAAATTCATGGGTTTACATGGGAGAATGATGCGCAATTTTTTATAACCCTTGCTTCTTCTAATTAAGCAAATGTTGAAAAAAAAAAAAAGAAAAGAAAATATAAATGAATTGTAATGACATATTCATGTTTAATATTGATGTACTTATCCATTAAACTTTAGACAGTATAACAGTCTGCTAAGAATTGGGTGGGCTGATAATGTCACCATTTGGGAATGTATGCTCATGCATCCGTTCAGGGGTCCATCTCTGTAGGTTTTTTTTTTTAACCTTTATGTAGAGGTAATATAATAAACCTCACAAACTAAATATGTATAGAAAACATCTCTATCCATTTGGTAGCATGTAGCTAGCACATCATATATCATTTTGTACATATCTTATTAAGTGATAGGGGTTATTAATAAAAGCACATTTGGGGGAAAAGTTATAAAAGTGATCTAAACAACAGATCCAGGTCATTGGTTTCCATGGTTATTGTTTGGCTTTTAGAGATCTCCCTTAGAATTTACTTGTATTTAAAAAAAATAAAAAAATAAAAATGTATGTGACATAATGGTATTAATAATGGGTTTAACAGTGAATTCATGTGAATTGACCACAATGACCACAAGATTGAAGCATTTACCCCTCCCCCCCCCCCCCCCACCGTAAACCCTTCAGTCCACGTTTTTTTCCCCACCCACTTTATGTCATTATTTCTCTGTGTCCTAGGGAACCACAAATAGGTTTATAGCAATTCTGCAAAGGCTGGCTCACTGTTTGTGACCAACGTCTTGCGCAGTGATGATTAACAAAGGAGTGTTATTTCTAACGTCCTGCTTTAATTGCTTGAAATATGTGGAAAGAATTGCCATAAGAAGGTATTCTGATAACCCAGTGATTAGATTTCATGTCTATTACATTTACAGTGTCCATAAATTGTTCTAGTAAGGCTAAACTGGTGTTAACCATGTAGCTGACAGAGGAATTTCATTTCAATGAATGCAGTGGAATTAAGGGCTTTCTCACTGGCAAGGAGAAAAAGCAGATTGCACAGTTTTTCTCTTAACTCCAATTGAGAATCAACAGAATAGAAACGACAGCTCTTTTTTCCTGAGCCCCTCCAGCATTACATCAACCAGTGTGATTTTCATCCAGCTTTTTTGGCAGAATAGCAAACTCAATAGTGGACAATTTCATTTGCGGTAATAACAATAATTGTCAGTTGCTTACACCAAATAGGCTGGATATATTTTGGTTTTATTGTAGAATCTTCACTCTTTTCACTTTTTGGAGGAGTAGTAGTTACAAACTTCTGTTACCCCCAGTTCCTGGTGTTCCTGTTAGCTGCTGGGTCACTTTTAAGTAATTACAGTCATTGAGCCCCTTTCAGAACAAATGGTCTGGGAATGCCCTTATGAATTTCTCCCACTGTAGACACTTACCTCCTGGTGGTCTAGGGTACTGTTAATTTTTTAGAAGGCTGACCCTTTTATGAAGACCTCTCTTCAGGCTGGTGCACTGCGCTTTGAGCAAGATGCACACCAAGTAGGACAACAGTCAACAAGATTTTGCTGTGCCTAGCACCAGATACAGTCCGGCATAGGGCCTCCTGAAGGGACAGCAGCACTCACGGGATTTGCCCCAGCATCACACTGCAGCACCCACAGGACTTGGCCCCACATCACACTGCAGCACCACAGGCCTTTCCCCAGCAGCATAATGCAACACCCATTGCCCTTGCCCCCGCATCATGCTGCAGAACTTACTATACTTTTCATTGCACCATGCTGCAACACTCATTGGTCTTGCCCCTGCATCACACTGCAGCACACAATAGACTTGCCACTACACCCACTGGACTTTCCCCTTTTGCCCTGAAACCACAGTGCCTGCCATTGTACCCCCAGGACTTGCCATTGCAACCCAGGACTAGCCATTGCACCCATTGAACTTGCTATTGCACACCCACAACTTGCCATTGGAACCCCAAAACTTGACATTGCAACCTCAGGATTTGCCACTGCACCACAGACTTGCCATTTCACTAACAGGCTTGCTTTTGTACTCACATATTTGCCATTTTACCCACAAGACGTGCCACAGGGCCTTCTAGGCATATTCAACAGAATTCACTTTTTAAGGTTGGGGCCACAAGATCATATCTACTGTATCCACCAGTAGACGGATGACAGAACTATGAGGGATATTTCTAAAAGTCGTTATTGGGAAAAGTCCAGTGGAGCAGTCACCATGGTAATGAATACAATGGTCCTGTATATCAGCAATTGCCTGCTTATCTAAATTGAGGTGAGTGTCTCCAAGTGATTTTCAGATTTGATGCACTATATTTCAGTAATATAACAGAACTGGACATGTTTTGGCACTCCAGGTGCTGTGGGGAACACTTCCCATGATCCTTAGCTGGTTTGCTCTACATCATAGGAATCATTTTCCACAGGATCGGCAGTGCTTATGGATGTCTATCCATGTGTATGCTAAAAATGCTACCAGTTTAACAAACATTCATTGGCATGTGAAACCCCAACATTAGTTAATCGTCTTCTAGAGTGAGATCCGATTAATTGGACCTTTACATGTCCACAAAGGTAATAACCAATCACTTTCCACTTGGAGCAGACATGAAAAATTCATTTATTGAATTGAAATATATTCACACTTTTTATTTATTCTCAAGCAATAAAGATTCATTTCTACACACGCAGGAACACACATTGACTGTACAAGTTTTGTAAAAATAAATAGCTATTCACAAGGAAGCAACATAATCAATAATAGAGGTAACACTTTCCTATTTTTACCAGGCAGCAATTACAAATAGATTTGACATCTTTACTGTGATAGCATGGTACCTACACAGGACCTTTGGCTGAACCGGTGCATCATATTTATGTATCAGTGGTTGAGGTTTGCACTCTGCAGTGGTGTGATGGGGGAGAAAGCTGTAAATGTGTGACTTTTGTTTAACTCTTTGTGTGCCAGCTGCAGGGGGGAACCCGAATAATGGACTACCACTGAAAAAACGAAGGGGGTTATTTAAAGAGAGCAATACTAGCAAAAACAAGTTGATTGTTCAACTTGTAGAACTTTGCCCTAGACTTGCTATTTAAAAAAAATTAACCCAAATATATTTATATATAGTCATTTTATTTGGGGCATTTTTACATTAAAGAGAGAACTGCAGAGAATTTCAAACGTAAGGCCAAAGTAGCCGAGTTGGAAAAAATCTCCCATTCTATGGAATGGGATCATTTTTCCAACTCTGCTACTTTGGACTTACATTTGGAATTCCCTTCTCAGTTTCCTCTTTCCATGTGTAAACCTCACCCAGGCACTTCTATTACTAGAATCTGTTAAAAAAAAAAAAAAAAGATATATCTCATCTTCAGCCCAATAAAAGGTTGTAAAAAACAAATGCATACTAAAAATTACCTAAAAGTGAGAGTTGTAGTGTGACAACAGCGATCCTGTATGACCTCAGTAAGGCAACTTGAAAAGCTGGGGGTTATTTACAAACCTACAGAATAGTTTTTATGTGGATGCTAGGGATGTGTGTCAGTAGGAAATATTGCATTGGGAACAAGAAGGCACTTAGTTACAGCATCAGCGATGGACATATTCCACATTCAGACAACAATCAAGAATCTGCAATTACATGTGTCACTAGATTGATCTGAAAAATGCCCTACTTAGAGCAAGTTTCTTTTTAAAGTAATAAGAGCTGAACAAATCATGACAAGCTCCCTTTAATTATTTACATTGCCCTTATAACCAGGTTGCAGTCTAATTCGGAAAGAAAATACAGACTTGTATTGCAGCGGAAATGATCTAATTAAAAAACCTATGTTATGTAAAAAATAAATACAAATAAAACAAATATAGAATTGACATTTCTACATGGAGCATTGCAATGTTTTCAAATAGTGACTAATCATTGGCAGGGTAGCCATGATGAGGTGGATCACAATTCCCATGATGCTCAGCAGTCCAAAACAGACTGGCTGAGCATCAAGGGAACTGCAGTCCATACCCACTGGGAAGCCATCATTACTTTCTAGATTATAATAGTAGCTGAAGAATAAAGTTAAGCTCAGCACCATTTTGTTGCTCTTATTACAGCATTTGCCCAAAGTGTAAACTTTACAGTACCTGAGGAACTTGCAAAACATCACATACAGAAGATGTTAAACTCCATCTACAGCCACTGTAGCTTTTCTTTGTTTTGTTTCTATTTGGTATTATGCTATGTAAACCTGCCACCTGCAGCAATGGGTGCCTCAGGGGCTCACTGTATTCACCCTTTCTCTGCCAGTTATTGCTTTAACCCTATACTTGTCCAATTAAGAGTGTCCAGTATTGTTCAGAAGTCCCAATCTTGCCCAGGTTTAAAGTTCAGGTTCCCTGTACAAAAAAAAGTTTCTTATTTGTCTTTAATGGAGATGGGGGGGGGTCAGTTTCCCCCCCTTTGAGTATCACAGGTTTTCAAGTTTTTTTTGAGATGTTGTTTTGACTTGCTGCAGTGCCATTTCTTTCTCAGGATTGTTCCCTTTGTAATCGATGACATGCTGATCCATGTAGCGCTTCCTCACCATGTGACAAATGATTGCTATGATAACGGTAAGCATGGATAGGATACCGATGCAGATGCCAACCAGCATGGCCGGTTGGAGGGTAGAGGTATCGGGTGGGGGCAGTTTAGTTGGGGCTGTTTCTGGCAAGCTTCCATTATAACTACACGAAGTGTCTTCTTCAAGGATATATCCCTCTGGGCAGACACACTCATATGAACCATACTCGTTGATGCACTTGTGTCGGCAATCTGCCACCTCACACTCATCAATATCAGTGCACACCGATATGTCTGACTCTGACAAATAATCCAATATATAACCATCTGGGCAGTTGCACTGGTTTGTATTCTCATCGCACACCGCATCGCAGGTCATGGTATCGCAGAATCTTTTGCATCTCTTGGGGTTTTTTTCATCGATTTTATAACCAGAGGGGCAGATGCAGGTATATCCTCCGATATGATTAATACAGTCGTCCTCGCATACGTCAAACTGAGCCTCGCACTCGTCAACATCCTGACAGCGGCCATCTAGCAGCTCAAAGCCGGGGTAGCAGCTGCACATGAAGCTACCCACTGTGTTGCTGCAGGTGTGCTCGCAGATGCCAGGGTTCACCACACAGTCATCTATATCCTTACACTTTGTGCCATTGACCAGGTTGTACCCTTCGTCACACATGCAGGCGAATCCAGGTTGCTCTGAAATAATGATGCATTGCTGGTCGCAGGGACTGGGGTCGCACGGCCGTTTGCAAGTTCTGCCATCCTCTTTGAGCGCCACGTCTGAGCTGCACTTGCAAGTCGGAGAGCCGGGGGGTCCGTCACATATAAATTCGCAACCTCCATTTTCAATCATACAGTCCCATGCGCCAGGTGTCTCTGAGACCCATTTCATTTCACCATTTCCACTTTCTTTGCAAACAAGCGGAAGGTGGACATGTAAAACAGTGGCAATGGTGTTAGGGGGCAGTAGTGTTACGCTGCCATCACTCATTCCAAAAGGGGTCTTGTAAGTTACGCTGTACCCATCAGGTAAGTATATAGGTCCACATGTCTGGGTGAAAGTAAACTCACACAAAAATCCATCTGTCTTTGTGTCACAGTCTGTTTCTTCCCAGGACTGATCTCTGTTTACAACCACACAGCGAGTCCCACATTTTTCATCACTGGTTTTCCATTTGTTGTAATCTGTTTTGGCATCACCTGTTACCCAACTGAACCCTCTCAGAGCTTGGCTGATATCTGTGCATTCTTCATCATATGGCAGCTCCAGGCCAATCCAGAGTCTGCTAATGTTGTACTCGGCTCTCTCCATAAGGGTGGAGATGGCGTCAGCTTCCACCGAACTTCTTACTGTCATTAGCTGCCCATTTTGTTTCTTGCAAACTTTGCTTGCCCCTTGGTATTTCTTGCTGACTCGCGAGATAACATAGCACGACTTATTGATGCAGATGAAATCTCCTGAGTTTTGTTCGGTGGGGGCCAGAAATGCCATCTGGGCTGAGAGGACGACTCCCAAAACGGTGTGGAAAATCAGCAGCATTGTGCCTCAGCGTACACAGCAAAGGGAAGAAGAGTCAAAATACTGGTAGGCAGCAGAAGGGTGAGCTCCAGCCGTGCAAGTCTTAAAGCTGCTGGTCTTTTGTGATCTCCGCTCACAGAGGTCTGTGTCATGTCTCAAAGTTTGTGCATTTATAAGCTCTCAGCCCTCCCTGCAGTGCACAGAAAGAGGAAAGAAGGAAGTGCCTGGAAGGAAGGGCTGGAGCTGCATGGGATGATGATCTGCCTGTAATACTGACTGATTGCTCTATAACTTACTAAGCAGTGACCGGGATCAGTTATCTGCAGTTCCACAGTAAATCAGGGAAAGTGTGTAATGGGACAAGGGAGGGGGGGATCCCTAATTGGTTAAACTCTTCTCTGAGGACATGTTGAAACTTTCCGGTTCTAGTCATTCACTTTTTACTTTCCAGCTCTGCTTTATGTTTAAATCACTAATATTATGTTTGTTTTTTTTAAATCTAAAGAGCATATTAATACATTCATATGAATTTACGCTGTACAGGGCACAAAGGAGTGTAAAGCTTATGGGGTTTTTTTTTTTTAATGAATTCTTATGTTACCAGACAAAACTTTGGTATTTAACCTTTTCATAAGCTTGAAAATGAGTTTTCCCGAAATATATTATAGCTGTTTCCTTATGGAGGGTTCCTCAGAATGCTGACCATTTCGTGGCATACTGATTGGTCACTAAAGGGTTAAAAAAACAAACCACTTTCTAAATAACATCCATATGGATGATGACCCGGGACATAAAGATTTACACCCAACGCAAATAATGAATTGTGTTTGAAGGATTAAACTTGGAGAAATAAGACACATGGAAATTGAGAGCTTTTTTTAGCAGCATGTAAACAAATTAGTTGTGGTGTCTACATAGCTGTTATTTATAGATTAAGGCATGTGTGCGTGCTCGTGTAGTGAACAAAAACACTCACAAGACTTTGCTGGTGAGGTGAACGCTGCGCTAGCGGCTAACAAACAAAGGTCCAGTGTTTAGTACATGGATACATATGTTTATATTAAATAGATTTCATTTTTTTTTCCAATCTTGTGAGTGCTTTTTTTCATTCGGCTCCAAAGGAATCGTTATATAAATTGTATACTGATGGAAAAAGGCCAATCAAATTGATTAGAAAATCAGAAAATGGACATAGGTTTGTACTCACTTGTGGCTCAATACCTCACTGTATTGGAAAAGGGAACACAATAAAAACAAAGCAAGGCATACAGGTGACACCCGTAAGACCAGACAAAAACCCCCCTCAAGTTCCCGCCTGATTCTAAGCCCATTTTTAGGATTTTTTTTTCTAATGGCGCAGAGTCCTAGTATCTGAGACATGAAGCAGCACCCTGGATTATAAGCAACATTCAGGCTAAGGTAGTGTCCATTTGACCTATTTGAACTTATTTGAACATTCCTTCCCAGAAGCCCTTGTGGTGAAGATAGCACTGTAAATTGGGGGTCTCTGTGGGAAAAACAGGACTGCTGACTCATCTGGGATGTGCAGATGTGTTTAATAATGCTCTACTGACTTTTTGTTGTTGTTCATTCTGTCTGTATAAATCTCGGTTGCTATCGCTCTCGATATAATACATTACAGGTGGCTGGAGTTTTTTTCCCTGAGGAATTAGGATGCAGATGGGTAAGAAATCTGAATGTAGCAAATCCAGGTTTTCATCAGTTATCAATTAAGATAGGTTACTAGCCCCATAGAGAACATTCTCGTGTATCTATGAAATATCTTCATTGTCAGATAATTGAATGATTCCTTCCCAGCTTGTGGCTGGTTTGGCTTTCATGCTGACTGTCATTGCCATATGGTGGGGATGATAGGAGGTAGGGGGCAGATGCAACAGGCATAAAAGTATGTTGAGTGTATCAGTAAGAAGCAGGATGGAAGCATTTTGTGCGGAAGAGGAATGATAGAGGTCAAGCTGTGAGGTTGGAAGGTTGGTTTACACAAGGGGAACATGAGTAGGTTTACTGAAATATGGAATGCATTATGCAGGGCAATGGCAGACAATGTTAGGATTAGGATCAGCGGTATTAGGGATGTACCATATATAGTATGGTTAACAGTATGTAGATTCATTAGCAATGTGTGGAATGGTCACTAGAAAGAAATATCGTTCTGGGATAAATTAATTTTAGACATGTACTCTGAAATAAACATCCAGTAGCAGACCGTTTTACATTACAGAATACCTGTCACAATGGGGTGTATTTATAATGCAGAAGCACACAGAGATAGCGTCTAATACTAGCGTTATCCGTGTTAGAAATTTGTTTAAAAAATCATGCACTTTTCAGTGTTGGGTCGCGTAACATTTGTATATATAACGCTCAATATGTCCGACATCAATAATGAAAATGGTCAGCAAATCAGAGACAACATGGATTTACTTCAGGGAGATCACGCCAAACTAATATTATTGATTTTTTCCGATTGGGTGACTAACATAATAGATCAGGGTGGTGCAGTAGACATTCCTTACCTAGATTTCAGTAAGGCTTTTGAAAATGTCAATATTGTTGAATGGATTAGACAATGGCTGACTGAAAGGCAACAGAGGGTTGTAGTCAATAGAATAGATTTGATGTAAGTTCTTGTTACGAGTGGGGTACCTCAGGAATCTGTACTTGGACCCATTCTCTATGATATTTTTATTAGTGATATTACAGAAGGTCTTGTTGGTAAAGTATGTCTTTTTGCTGATGATACAAAGATTTGCAGCATGGTTGATGTTCCTGGAGGGAGAAGCCAAATGGCAAATGATTTAGCTAAACTAGAAAAATGTTGCAAGTTTATGCACCTTGGGCGTAAAAACCCAAAAGAACATAAAATATTTTATACAGTTCAAACCTCAACATCTCAGGAAAGGGATTTAGGAGTAATCATTTCAGAGGACTTAAAGGTAGGTAGGCAATGTTATAGAGCAGCAGGAAATGCTAGAAGAATGCTTGGTTACATAGGGAGAGGTATTATCAGTAGAAGGAGGGAAGTGCTCATGCCATTGTACAGAGCACTGGTGAGACCTCACTTGGAGTATTGTACGCAGTACTGGAGACCGTATCTCCAGAAGGATATTGATACTTTGGAGAAAGTTCAGAAAAGTGCTACTAAACTGGTTCATGGGTTGAAGGATAAAACTTACCGGGAAAGGTTAAAGCATCTTAACATGTATAGGTTGGCGGAAAGACGTAACAGGGAGGATATGATAGAAACTTTTAAATACATAAAGGGAAGCAACACAGTAAAGGAAGAGAGTATATTTAAAAGAAGAAAAACTACCACAACTAGAGGACATAGTCTAAAATTAGAGGGGCAACGATTTAAAAGTAATATCAGGAAGTATTACTTTACTGAGAGAATAGTGGATGTATGGAATAGCCTTCCAGCAGAAGTGGCAGAGATAAACACAGTGAAGAAGTTTAAGCATGCGTGGAATAGGCACAAGGCTATCCTAGATATAAGATAGGGAACTGGGAACTAATAAAAGTTCTTATCTGCCAAAACATTCTGTGTATCTATATCCTAAGCCTGTGATATCCAATATCAATTCTGGAAGGCTGTATTTCTATCAGAGTTTAGGAGCCAGGTTAAGGGCACTTCCAAAGAATTCTATGTGAAACAAACATGAAAGAATAAAAAGAGTGACAGGAGATGCAAAGTATAATAATTATACTGGAATAGCTCTACCCCTATATCAAAAATACCTAGTATACAGCATGGAGGGAGGTGCGTATGCTTTAATAAATAAATAGAAATTTAGAAAAGCCGAAGTGAAAATCTATGGTATAACTCATCAACAAATGATAATGATAACACACCTGGCAACAACAATAAACATACATAATACATCAACAAGTGATTAAGACACATAGATATATATAAAATCCCAGCGAATATAAGATGGACCTGGTCTCCATCTGGTACTGTACCTTCTACGAATAACCTACATTCGTGCATATTTAGACAAACATAACGCTAAATAGCAGATGGTTCGACAGGATAAGCATAACAAAAGTAGCAGATAAACAGACAGATTGAAATCCCAACCCTAATTTAGTAATGTGGCTACTAGTATCTCAGTCTGGCTGCACAAATAAAGTTCCCAATAGAGTGGAAAATTCAATGCAGCCTTAAAGTGTGTGTGCCTTTGAAAAGCAGGCAATGCCTCTTAATAAATAAAGTCATGTCTCTCAGCTTGTAAATGAGGGGAACTGCACCTCTTATAAGAATTGCGCTGTACCTTATGGGCTGTGGAGTGCTCCACATACTGCCCTTCCAATTGCACGGGCCAATGGCAGCCTGTGGAATAAAAATACAGATGACAGAAAACCTCCTGATCCAGAAGCAAACTTTCTTTTATTTTATATTTAAATTTTCATCATATGAAAAAAAAGTACAAAAATAACATTATGCCTCTATTAAAAAATGGCATACAATTATACATCTTATACATGGGCAAACTTTCATGACCGCAGAGATGCTCCTTTTGCTTCAAAAACCAGCACCAATCACAGAATCGGCTGAGCTTGGCTGCAGACGTCCAAATGCTCCCCTCTGCAGTTAAACCCATATTTATAGAAAAAATATTCTTTTATATTCTTCAATATTCAGTTTACCTTTAAACCCTGATAATATTAATTTCCCAAGCAAAACTAAATGACAATACAAATCTGAAGTGCACATACACATATATACGATATATATATATATATATATATATATATATATATATATATATTATATGTGTGTGTTATATATAATTTCCCTCTACAGACACAGAATGAAAGAAAGGGGAACAAAGACCCGTGAGAGATACACAGAATGGTTACAAGCTGTAATGACCTGGCATTGTGAAAGTAATGACAGGGCTGTAATGAAATACTTAACATCACTCTGGTCATTGTAGGTTTACAATGTATAAGTTGTGTCAGCTTATGACACTGAGCGGGAAGGGACCTCAGGTTTTATAAATAGAAGAGATTACTGGAGCTCTGCCTTTATAATGTGTGTAATTTACCATAACAGGCAGTGGTGTCATTGGCAGAGCTCCTTTAAAGCTGGCATCAGTGTAAGAGTTCATTGACATTGGTATGTCTACTCTAGGTTTAATTTCAGACAAAGTTACATCTGTTCTCTGTTTTTACTTTTGCTTCAACATAAAACTTTGAATAACACTAAAAAGTTACAATTTATAGATGTTTATCCAAAATAAGTAAATAAATTAAAGGGACTCTGTCATGCTAAACATTGATTAAACTGTGAATAATTGAATTGGCCCTTGGTGGCAGCGACATGCCCCAGGCCGCATAAAACAATATTATAATTGATGACCCCCAGTGGCCTGAGACATACCCATGGCACCATAAAATTCAAATATACATGCTCCCGCCTTCCTATACTGTGTGCAAAAAAAAATGATCACTTTGAGTGCTATGAGGTTTGGCAGGGAAACTAACTTTGAAAACCAGCCAATAGTAGGACTGAGCTTCTGATTATATGACTGATTTAGACAATCAGTTATCTCATTTTATCATTTGAAATCCCATCCCTGCCGGGCCGTGATTTCATTCTTTCATACCAGTACAATCTGGGAGCTGGGGAAAATCCTGTCAATGCAATTTGGGTTCTGGGGCAAGTCTTTTAGATGCAATCTGGGTGCTGGGTCAAGTCTTTTAGATGCAATCTTGGTGCTGGGCAAGTGCTGTGGATGCAGTCTGGGTGCTGGGCAAGTCCTGTGAATCTATGTGACTGGTACATAATGGTGACATCACCACATGGTTTTTGTAGCATGCTCATATATGTTTGGTAGGCTTAATTTTACAGATTTATATTATTTCAGCCTGTGATTAGCTTAGAGCGCCAACATTTTTCTTTTCCCTGCTTGCACATAGTTGAGGGCGTTTGCTTCTCATCGTTGCAGCTTGCTGTACAAGGGTTTATTGGGAAGGCATTTAATTGCACTTCCCCAACACATTAAAAAGGTTTTGGTAGAAGTGTAAACTGCTTTGTGCGCTCACTATATAGGAGGTGAGAGAAGGTCCTCATCCTATTGAGAGGGTGACTTAATGTGTCTGGTGAGCTTAATTAGACTTTTGACAATTAATATAAAAAAAACCCAAACAACTATTATAATTATTATGTTGATAGGTTTGTTGCCAAATTTATTAGGGTGAGAAGTGCAGGTTTTTTTTGTAAACATGGTACTGGGCAGCACAGGAAAGGTTTATAATAATGCTTTTTTTATTTAACGGAAACCATAATATATAACGTCTTTTCTGGAATTTTCCATGTAAACCCCAGGTGGCTCCTCTATGATATCCCTGTATTCATCGCAGTTCTCTTAATTAAGGTATTTTACATATCTTTACACTATGTTCTATTCGCCTGCAATGCAAGAAAGGGGGAATGGTTCAGCAAGCCTACGCTATGTGTTTGTGTTGTCACCTTAAGTTTGCTAACAGTGCTGCTTAGAACAACTTGTACCACTTTTTATTTATTTAATGTGGAGGGCAGCACAACAAGCAGAAGCTTATAATGGTGTTCCAAACATTATTATTTTTATGAGGTAACAAAATACACCCTATAGATATATTTAGCTTGCACAGGAGGTGACAAAAACACTCTTGAGGGTCACATCCAGAACACATGCCATCAGCGGGACATCAACATCTTATAATATCTAAGGGTCTTTTCAATAAAGAGAGAATTGCAGGGATTTGAGATGGGATTTTCAAACTTAAGGCCAAAGTAGCCGAGTTGGAAAAATCCTCCCATTCAGCTGCCTTGGAATTTTTTTCCATCTTGGCTGCTTTGGCCCAAAGTTTGAAAGTCCCATCTCTGCAGTTCTCTCTTTGAATAGACCCTTAGATATTAGAAGATGTTAATGTTTAGAGCAGCATTCATAATAATACATTTTTTTTTTGAAACGCCAACTGAATTTTTTTGGTTGGCATTACTCTGTGTGTGTTTATGTAATGTAGTGAGTTAAGTATATTATGTGATGTGTAACATTGGAAAATAAATACCGTATTTATCGGCGTATAACGCACTTTTTCTCCCTGAAAATAGGGGGCAAATGATGTGTGCGTGTTATACGCCGATCGGTGGCTGAAAAAATAAAAAAAATCTAAAACTTACCTCGTTCCTGCTCTGTCCCCCGGTGCTCAGAAGGTGCGTGGCTGTGAGGGAAGTGTTGTGAGCTCCCCTCCAGCCGCGCGGTCAACAAAGTGTGTTTTTTCTAAACAAACTTTATTGTTCCGCGCGGTTGGAGGGGAGCTCACAACGCTTCCCTCACAGCCACGGACCTTCAGAGCACCGGGAGATGGAGCAGGAACGAGGTAAGTACTGGGGTCTGGGGAAGGGGGGGAGGAGGGTGGCATAACGAGCATACTAAGGGGCAATATCCTGGCATATTAAATGGCATATTGGGGGCAATATCCTGGCATATTAAAATGGCATATTGGGGGCAATTTCCTGGCATATTAAATGGCATATTGGGGGCAAAATCCTGGCATATTAAATGGCATATTGGGGGCAATATCCTGGCATATTAAAATTGCATATTGGGGGCAATTTCCTGGCATATTAAATGGCATATTGGGGGCAAAATCCTGGCATATTAAATGGCATATTGGGGGCAAAATCCTGGCATATTAAATGACATATTGGGGGCAAAATCCTGGCATATTAAATGGCATATTGGGGGCAAAATCCTGGCATATTAAATGACATATTGGGGGCAAAATCCTGGCATATTAAATGGCATATTGGGGGCAATATCCTGGAATATTAAATGGCATATTGGGGGCAATATCCTGGCATATTAAATGGCATATTGGGGGCAATATCCTGGCATATTAAATGGCATATTGGGGGCAATATCCTGGCATATTAAAATGGCATATTGGGCTTCAAAGTTCTTTATTTGAAATTTAAGTTTTTTTTCCTGAAATTTCCTTCTTAAAATGAGGTGCGTGTTATAAATACGGTATGTAAACTATTTTCTGCTTTGAAACATCTTTTTAATGGTTTAACCTACATTCTTTATGTTTCAACAGAGCCATGGTAGCAATGTCTTTACATTCTTTTCTTCCCACTGTGTCTTACACTGCAACGAAGCAAGATACGAAAAGGTCCACTGAAAAATACCACATGGTATTTCAAACAGCTCTGTCAATGAATGGAATCTGGCACACACTTTCTAACAGGGTCAACTCTTCAGGAGGTCCAGAGGTCAAATGACCAACAATTTAAAGGACAACTTTTGGCAAAAAGTTTGCATGTGTAGGCATTTTAAAAGAAATGTTTTAGTGAAATAATATAAATAGTGTATCTTACTGAGACTTCTTGTCTCGTATAGGTCGTATCAGGAGGCAGTTATGTTGATTAGCACAGAGGGTTCTTTAAGGTATTGTATTTGTATTCTGTTATTAAAGCCTTGCTATTTAAAATGTGTAAAATGCTAGTAGTGCATAATAGTTGGGGAGTGGGCAAGACTGCATGTTTCACTTTTGTTTTTATAGAAATAAAAACGTTTTGTGGTACTTCACTGATAACTGCTCTCATTTCCATGTGGTTGGAGTACAACTCCAACAACTTGTTATCAAGACTATCCAATTCTATTCCATTTCCACATTTTGTTTCACTTTCTTTCTGCCTCTTTATTCACCCAGATTTCGATGTAGTCTCGAGGGGGTTGAGTTGAGAGTTTGAATTTTACTTTGTTCAAAGATACAATTTGAACACATGGAACGACTGACTAAATTCTATTTGGTCTCTCTCCCCTCAGACTCCCATTTTGTGCTCACACTCATGGAAAGCAAAACAATTTGATAAACTGAGTTCTATGGGAGGCGAGTTGGTGTCCATTTCTACCTGTGCAACTCATTACAACCAAAGGTGGAGAGTTTCACTGAAGTGACAGGGGTATGGTAAAAGTCCATACCTAACCCCACACCTCTAACATGCCCAGGTAGGGGGGGGGGGGGGGGGTTTGAATCAATAAAAATATTTTTAAAAAACCCAGCAGGACTGACTTGTCAAATGACTAAGGAGGCATTTGATTGACCTATTTTAGCCAATCAGAGGACTCCCTGCTTCCAGACCAGCCATTGGCTGCTTTTGAAAGAGCCAGTCAGATGCCTTCTTAGACATTTGAAATCACCGACCTACTGACCTCTCTAAATTATTTTATTGCACCCGTTAAAAAAGGAGGGCATTCTTCTTTAACTCCGAACTCAGATTTTAGTGAATAGACCCATATGTGTCTCTCTGCCTACACTGTTGGCACTATATAAATAAATGTTAATATAATGTAATAACAAAGTGGGGAGGAAGGGAAGTAGGAGAGATCAAGTGACTTAAAGGTGTACAGGGAATACATTATGGGTAGCCTATATTGCCCCCTTTGTTCTTATCTCTCATCATAAACTATCATAAAAATACAAAAGCAAATATTGAGCACTCGCAGAAACTGTAATATATATTTTTGTAGTTTGGCTCCTAATAGAATGCCACACATTTAATAGATTTGTTGAATAAACATTTCTTCCCTTGGTAACAGGAATTGTGTGGCTCTAAACCAGGGATAGGCTACCTTCAGTACTCCAAATGTTGTGGACTACAATTCCCTTGATGATTTGCCAGCATTACATCTGTAAGTGGATTATGGGAGATGTAGTCTCTTACAACATCTGAAGTGTCGAAGGTTGCCTACCGCTGATCTAAACAGTCAAAATGATTCTTGGGGGCAAGTCACTAAAAGTGAACAAATAACTGACCTGCAAGTGAACTACAAATAACAGCCATTAAAAGCAGCGTTAGAAAGATTGGCAAGCTGGAGAATTTTTCCAACTTGTCTTGTAATGGGTTATTTTGTGCCATTCTGGGATGTATAAAGTTCATGCTAAATAACCTCCTTTTTTTTTTTCTTATGACAGCCTCTCTAAGGCACTGCTTATTTATGATAGCCTCTCTAAGGCACTGCTTATTTATGATAGCCTCTCTAAGGCACTGCTCATTTATGACAGGCTCTCTAAGGCACTGCTTATTTATGATAGCCTCTCTAAGGCACTGCTCAATTATGACAGCCTCTCTAAGGCACTGCTTATTTATGATAGCCTATCTAAGGCACTGCTTATTTATGATAGCCTCTCTAACGCACTGCTCATTTATGATAGCCTCTCTAAGGCACGGCTCATTTATGACAGCCTCTCTAAGGCACCGCTTTATTTATGATAGCCTCTCTAAGGCACTGCTTATTTATGATAGCCTCTCTAAGGCACTGCTTATTTATGATAACCTCTCTAAGGCACTGCTCATTTATGATAGCCTCTCTAAGGCACTGCTCATTTATGATAGCCTCTCTAAGGCACTGCTTATTCATGATAGCCTCTCTAAGGCACTGCTTATTTATGATAGCCTCTCTAAGGCACTCCTTATTTATGATAGCCTCTCTAAGGCACTGCTTATTTATGATAGCCTCTCTAAGGCACCGCTTTATTTATGATAGCCTCTCTAAGGCACTGCTTATTTATGATAGCCTCTCTAAGGCACTGCTTATTTATGATAGCCTCTCTAAGGCACTGCTTATTTATGATAGCCTCTCTAAGGCACCACTTTATTTATGATAGCCTCTCTAAGGCACTGCTTATTTATGATAGCCTCTCTAAGGCACTGCTTATTTATGATAGCCTCTCTAAGGCACAGCTTATGTATTATAACCTCTCCAAAGCACTGCTTATTTGTGATAGCCTCTCTAAGGCATTGCTTGTGTATTATAACCTCTCCAAAGCACTGCTTAGTTGTGATAGCCTCTCTAAGGCACTGCTTCTTAAAAATCCATTTTTTTTAATAACATAAAAGTAAATTTCCTAAATTATTCAAACTGGTATTGATAGAAAGGAAGGTTTTTGTGGGACTATAATATAATGTGGTCAATGATTGAAAAAACGGTGTCTTTCTAAATAAATATTTTTAGTGAACCACACACTGTGTTGGTTGAAATTCATTAAGTGGCATGTATAGTACAATAACAATGTGGTCAGCAGACCATAATAGATGCTGTCATTAATGTTACAGCTTGCTTGGCATTGTGCTTTGGCTTCTCTAGGATGTGGCTGGATGCATAGCTTTGCTTTTTGTGTCTGTTGTTGCTACTTGCAAAAAAAAAAATACAACAGATTCATTTTTCAACGCAATTCCTGAGTGTAAAAGCTGCGACCTCAAAATAGAACTAGATGGTATCACAATCAGTCATACGCAATACTAAAAATGAAAGGAAACTGTGGTAAACTGTTGTTTGAGAGCTCCTAAGCAACCACACATATTCCTCTGGAAGCTATTACATTCCTTCATTGGACAGAACGTACAAATGAAAGACGTAACATTCTAAATATGGCAGCGGAGCGACACGGCCATGTTGTATTTCAAGGACCACTCTGCCTTTAAAATGACCTAATTTTAATTCAGTTGCAGTATGAATTGTACGGCACCGGTTCTAAAAGTAAAATGTATCCACTTCTACTTGTATTGTTTAGTGGACATTGTCTACTCATTACTTTTAGTAACCGAGAGGGAAGGGTTTCCTCAAAACGCTTGCTCAATTGTCCTTCAGTTTCCCACCCTGTGGCGATTTCACTGCAGGAACTGGCCTGTACATGTGACCCAAGCTGGTCAAAGCTGTTTCACCTAGGATTCTAGCGGGATTTTATTCCTTCATCAGTATTAGAGAGCATCTACCTCTTATACGTTAAACAATGTACAAATCAGGTGCGTATGCTCCATGTGTGCTAGGTAATTTGTTAGTCACTGTACAAGCAATATTCAAGTGACAGAGATCATTTAATGGTGCATTTGTGTCAGTTCACTTGTCAGTTCAGTTTTTAGTGAATGGCCCCCTTTGTTATTGCTCTAAATAGATGTCTATTATCATCTCGGCTAGTGGGTGTTCAGAAAATATAAAAATATGTGTGGAATTCATACCTTACTATGTGTTGGTCTGGTTAATCACCTGTTGATAAAACCATCGTCGTTATCTTGGATAAAGGTAAATGTGTAAATAAATAGATAATATAAAAGAATGTAGGTAGATAATGTAATAGAGCAGCACGACATGCTAGCAGAATGCTTGGTTGCATAGGGAGAGGTATTAGCAGTAGAAGGAGGGAAGTGCTCATGCCATTGTACAGAGCACTGGTGAGACTTCACTTGGAGTATTGTACGCAGTACTGGAGACCATATCTTCAGAAATATATTGATACTTTGGAGAGAGTTCAGAGAAGGGCTACTAAACTGGTTCATGGGTTGAAGGATAAAACTTACCAGGAAAGGTTAAAGCATCTTAACATGTATAGCTTGGAGGAAAGACGTAACAAGGGGGATATCATAGAAACATTTAAATACATAAAGGGAATCAACACAGTAAAGGAAGAGAGTATATTTAAACGAAGTAAAACTACCACAACTAGAGGACATAGTCTAAAATTAGAGGGGCAACTATTTAAAAGAAGTATGATGAAGTATTCGTTTACTCAGAAGGTAGTGGATATATGGAATAGCCTTCCAGTGGAAGTGGTAGAGGTAAACACAGTAAAGGAGTTTAAGCATCCGTGGGATTGGCACAAGGATATACTAGATATAAGATAGGGAACCTGGGACTAATAAAAGTATTTAGAAAATTGGGCAGACTAGATGGGCCAAATGGTTTTTATCTGCCGACACATTCTATGTTTCCATGTTAAGAAGTCTTAATTATCTGTGCTCCAAATGCATTCATTTGCAGTGTCTCAATTCTCCGCCAGATGGCGCTGGTGGGCTCCTTTTTTTTTTAGCCAAGCATGGGTTACTTTCAATGTCATATTTTCCTTCTCTTTCTGTCTTGAGTTTCTGTTTTTGTTTAAAGAAACCACCAAACACATTTAAGTGACATAAACAAAACAAGTGAAAGTTATTTTGTGTTCTTGCAGAAAATGTCTTAAATAGTTGCTATGCTCTGTTATTTGAAGGAAATTGTATAAATATATTTTATACTTAATATATATTGCAAGGAATTGTTCCTATCAGATAAGAATAATGGGAAACTATCCTATTTTAATAAAAAATAAAATACTAGCACTAGCAGTCGCTGACCCGCCCAGCCTGTCTGCCTCACATTGAACCATGGCAGCTGCCAGGCAGAGGATAAACTGGCATGTACTTTACATTATATTTTTACTTATGCATTTAAAAAGAAAGTCAAAAAACAGTTTAGTGTCCCTTTAAGTAAGAATAAAACCTCCTTTTTTTCCACAGACTCATAAAGGGATTAATTTGATATATTTTTTTTTTTATTAGGTACCTTTTAAAGGACAATTGAAGAATAATAAGGCAAACCTTCCTTACAGACTTAATTTACTATCTTACCACCTACTCTACCAAGTTTTTTTTAAAAAATATATACAAAACACTAACTGCAAAGGGAAACTTTACAGTAACAATGCTATATGAAGATACAGTCAACATTACACATAAAAAAACACTAAACAGTGAGTGTCCCTGAAAAATGTTACATTTCTGCCAGAAAGCGCATTTACGAAAACACAAGTATCCATTTCTCCTTTACCGTGGAACATTCTAAAACAAAGTGCTAGCTATGACTAGAACCAATAAGAAGTCTGCTTCACCTGCATAGATGGCTTACCTACACCCTGACCAGAGAAGAGAAGGCTTTTACATATAACAGAGGTTTGTTTCTTATCAACTTGGATTCTTTCAGAGTCGCGAGAAGCAATGTTTAAAAAAGATATATTTGATTTTTGAACATCAATTCTCACCGATACATCCTATGACAAACCGTTATCACATACGTTCCATAGGTTAACCTCTAACCTTAAAACATGCAGTGGAATTGTACAGAGCACCCATGCTTGGTTGGATCTTTTAAAAAATCATGGCTCTAGGTGTAAAGGGAGACCTAAGAAAGGCAACTGAAACTAACAGGTCACCCGACTAGGAATTAGAAATAGCAGTCCACACCCAACAAGTCACACATGTGATTCAGGGTTGCCACACATGGGCAGATTAAAGACATTACTACCAAGTTCAAAGTTCCAGAAAATGATCAAGAACTTAGGGTCATCAAGTTACAAGGCCTGCTAATACTGTGATCCATACCATGGCGACAAGTGAAGACTAAACTATGGAATGTGATAGATGACTAAACTGTGATGAAGAAATAATATTCCAACTTTTCTTGTCTTATAATTAGCTACTTGAGGTCACTGTGAGTTGCCATTTACAGTGAATTCCTGTTTCCTGGACGACAGAAAAACCTCAAGTCTTTATAATGTTTCTCTCTTTAGATGGCTGACGTAGTTTGTGGTTTTTCGTTTCATACTGTGACTCAGGGGTAATCCTGCATTTTAAAATGACCATTTGTTACTCAAGTTCCGGGAACGTTTTTACAGCTGGAGTATACCCTGCATGATGTTACTGAAGGGAAGCACATCAGGCTGTGAAACACAGCAAATATTGGAGTTTCGGTAACATTAGTGGTATTGTGAAAAAGAAAATTATATATGCAAAGATATTACACAACAAAACTAGTCTGGCATTGGTAAGCATTGGAAAATGTGCTAGATTGATTAAATGTAAGTTGCTCCACTCTTAAAAAGCTTTATATAAATAAAATGAACATGTAGGCCTCAATTCCTTAAATGACAACTGTAGGCAAAATAAATAAATATCTGTTTCAATGAAAGATTGCATGAAGTGCCGACTTTTTACATCTATTGTATGAAGTGCAGCCTTCTTACATAGAAATGCTTTAACCCCTTCATGACGCAAGGTGCTTGCGTCCCAAACGACGCAAGCACCAAAACGTCACAAATTTTTCCTGGCCACCGATCACAAGGTGATCGGTAGCCAGGAACACTATGGCAGAGACCCGATCAGGGTCACCCTGTGGGTCCCTGCCAAAATATCGCGAGACCTCCGGATGTCACCTGTGATGTCACGGAGGCGTGTCCGAACCTGGAAGTCAGCCACCCAAGCCTCAGTCTTTGGACATGTCCCAAAGTTCATCAACATCCTGCTGTATTTGTTCATTTGAGGTTCTATATTCTGTGAATCTAAAAGTCTAGCAACATGAACGGGGGAGAATGACAACCGATCTACATAACTGTTAATAGGCTAATGAATCAAACGCAGCCAAATGGATCTGATGAATAGGCGTAGCTTTAACATTAAATTCACAATTTATTTTTCCCAACTGAACAACAATGTATTGCAGACTGGGAAGTAGGGGTTAGGACATTTTCTTGCACGAGGTGAGCATATTGTAAGGAAATTTGCGAGGATGTCCATTTTAGAACAGGAAACCAAGAAACTTCCACAGAAAAGAAAGTTTATTTTTGTCATTTCCTCAGAAACTTTGAAGTTCCACTGTGACAGCTTAAAAGAAAAGTACATTATTTCAAGCTATTGCTAAGGGTGAGTTAGGGGTTTTCCATGAAAGTGCCCCAATGAGTGTTTCAGCTGCCCCCTCAAATGAAGCGAGTGATGAATCAGCACACCCACTCAGAAAGCACCCAGAAAGCAGTATAGCTGTGCTGAATGATCACCTTCTTCATTTGATCAGGGCTTGACAGAGCATTGGTTTCACAATCCCCATTATGTGAAATGTTTTTCTCATAGGTGTAATCTGGGGTCGTTGTTGCCATATATTCTATGATATTCAGCCAGTATTGTAGTGATGACTGTTCTTTGCTAGTTAAGCTGTGATGAAATCTGGAAGGGGTGATTGTGGTTGAGTGATGAGAGAGGGGAAGTATGTAAGAATATAGAAGAACGATAAAGAATAAAATAGTGCTGTAGGGGTTTGAGAGGAATATATAGATTGGAAATATGGATTGGGAGTAGTGAGGGAAACCAGTTCAGGTTTAGTAATTCATGGAGAGAAAGAAGCAAAGAGAAAAATACAAAAATGAAAAGGTAGTATAAAGTCAGTGAGGGATATCTGTTTGTGTCTGCTGGTTATTGGTGAGCTAGTCAAGTTGCACTATAGAGATATGCACAATATGAGCCTCCGTGTCTTCTAATAAAATTGCTTTACTTAGAAAATACTATAGTATGTACCATAAACTGGTTCTTATGGCACTTAGATAAAATACATTAATTCTGCAGATGAATTTTATACATTTGTAGCAGAATTGTTTATTGTATACACATTGTATTTTTTTATGTAATATATTGTCATTTTGCTTTTTACCTTTGTACGTTATAATTTATAATGTACCAGCACCTCTATTAAAATTGGTATACATTTTCTATACGTATGATACAAGTACCTGCCTACTTCTTTTTCTTCCTTTTATTTATTTTTTGTTCTTATTTAGCGCTCCCGCCATTATCCCATATTTCATTTTTTGTGTGTGTTGACGAACCACATTTTGGTGCCTTATTGGTAGCTGCTCCTCTTATTCTGTTGCAAGCTGGAGTTTATATTCAACTTTATTGGTCTAGTACATTGAAATCACAGATAATATTCACATTCACACTTTCAAGGTTAGACTCATACAGTCACATTCCCCTCTGAACAAACACAAAACAATTATCATTCTCAGACAAATGACAGAAAAACACAGGCAGACAAAATACTCCTGACACTAACCATATGTGCAGCAAGCTATAACATTCTGTCTGCTCATGCACAATATGTTCCTCCATAGCTCTCAAAATGGCTGCCAGTATGCTCTGAGTATAAATGTACAGGGGAATACAGCTTTCTGAACAGTAGCAGTTTTAACATGTGTAGATTGCTCTATTCCTCTTGAAATAGAAAGTTTTTTTTATTTGCAAATTTTCTAATTCGAGTGTCACTGAATAGAAGCATTTGATTTGGCCAAACAAATATCACATATTATATAAATGATGGTAATTATTTTCTTGCCCTCCTAGATGGCATACTGACATACATTCAGCCCTTTCTCCACAGAGGTAATGCAAATGAAAAGGGAGGTGTCCCTCAAGTAAGGATTGGCCTGACCTAATTTGTATTGTAATACATTAAACTGTCACTCCAAAATTGTTAATGCATGTGACAGAGAAGTTTTCACTCACTTATACCTATCCTGGGCATGAAAAAAGTGTAACCTTTGCCACACCTACCGGCTGAACTCTGTATGCTAATAAATGAACGTAGAAGTCATATGTGACGAAAGGAAACCAATAAACGAATCAGTGTGTTATTTTTATCGACTTATTGTATAAATTAGTGGGGGGGTTTTGTGCTGCTGATTTTGGATATTTCTCTGTATATTGATAAAACTCAATACATTTCTGAAATATAAAAAAATAGAGAAATGCATGTTTTTTAATGTAAGCGTTAATATGGATTAGTATTTGTAATTTAGCTGGGAGTGTGCCTTCAGTATATCCTCAGACAGTTTTCAAACTAGAATCAGGGTCTGTTTAAGACTTTCCAGTTCTTTGCATTTACTGAGCACGTGCAAGTATAGTAATTTAAGGCTGTTTTGCTATAATATCCTCCAGCTTGCAGTGAATAGCCTTCCAGCTTGCAGTGAATAGCCTTCCAGCTTGCAGTGAATAGCCTTCCAGCTTGCAGTGAATAGCCTTCCAGTCTTCCTCCTCTCCACTGTTCCGTGGTAACCAGGAATATGTAAGTAGCACTACTGATTAATCATGAGATTTGAAGTATGTTCAAGATTCTAAATCCTCCTACTTAGCAAACGTGCACCATATAGGACACGATAACCAATGCTGTGCAATGCATTAATGGAAATGTTGATTTGTAATTAATATCAAGTGAACCAATTTACCTTTAACACCACAGGGTGTTGTTGCTATAGTCCCCCTTACTAATTCTGACATCACTGTGTAATGTATTTTGAAGAGTCATCTAGCATAGTGTGTAGCAAGTAATGACCTTTCTGTTCTCATTATAACCAGCATAATAAAATCTTTTGAAATGTATATCTTTAATAATAATAATAATAATAATAATAATAATAATAATAATAATAATAGTAATAATAATAATAATAAAAGATGAGACGCAAACTCCATGCTGCATACCAAATAAAACAAACAATTAATTAAAAGTAAGCATGCATAAGAACAATTAAAACCAAACAAACCAATGTACCATACATAGTAACATAGTAATTTAGGTTGAAAAAAGTCCATCAAGTTCAACCCTTCTACCTATCATTCCAGTTTTTGAAATAAAAGAGGGTCAAAAAAAACCCCTAAGGAAGTTATTTCAAATTTTGCCTCCACGGGGGAAAATGTTCTTCTTGACTCCAAAGGGTAATCCTATTTCTCCTTGGATCAATAACTTCTAGTATTAATGCTTATTCTATTCTTAACCATTTTAAATACATCTATTGTAGTTGATAGCACTACCTCTCTTGGCAGTGAGCTCCACAACTGTTTTTAAAAAGTTTTTTTTTTTTTTTTTACAAAAGACATCACCTGACCTCCCAGACAGTCCTGCTGGTTTTCAAATTTGAATAGATGTAGTAATTTTCGGTCTCAGATATAATTACATGGTAAAATGGTGACTCCATTTTGGAATTCCTATATTTTCTTTTTCATGAGTAACTTAGGGGGACAACCTGGAAAGCATTAATCTATACCAATTGATACCATATCTGGGATTAATTTAGATATATGTGAATTTAGCATTAATTATTACATATAATAATTAATAACCAAATTCCATATTAGTTATTCCAATACAACTGGGGCTTTCCTAGGAAACAACAGTGTATATTTGTATGCTATATGATGCACACAACGTCTCCATTACTATAGTTTATACTAAAATCTTCCTTTGTGTCTGTGGATTTTTTTGACCTTTAATTAAAACTAGACAAAGGTAGTTTTATTTACTGTCTATTTTGGTGGCACACTAACCTTTCATTTTTTAGAGAATCCATATTGCACTATTGATTCTTGAGTCAGTGACTGCACATTATCTGTTTCTTTCATGATTACTTCAATATCTTTATAAAACACGCTACAGGATAATTCGATTTTGAAAAAAGAAAAATACAGTAGACGATTTGAAGACGTGTGCTCTTTGAATCCTTCTTTAGGACCAATATTTCTAAACCCACAGTGCTTACGCTGTTGCCGAGTTAAAAATCATAATAAAAGTTGTAGATAAGCATGGTGGAAAAAAGGTAATCCTTGTTATCCATAGATTTGTATCAACCAGAACACTATGTTTTGACTGTCACCTGATTTAGATATTCCTGAAGCCAGTTCAGACATAAATCTGCTTTATTGTCAGAAGTATACAAAGCAGTTTGTTTGGCTTTGCACTGGAATCTGCTACACGATAGAGGAGGTGAAATTACAAGGAACTGTTGTCTTGGAAACTAGATGGTCTGTTATCAGGGCCCATGATTTGCCATCTGATCAATGTAAAGGCGCATTATAGAGCAGTATATTTAATTAAGATGTAGAATAAAGCACTTACAATTTCATATAAATGAAATGCTCTTTCCATTCCATGTTTTAGATTATATGTTAATGCTTTCCTCATAGCTTGATTTTGGTCACTTTAGCTTTTACTACCAAGATCCAAATGACGTTTCCAAGATATTTAACATATTTCTTAAAACATTACTAACGTATCATTCTTAAATGAACTGCTAAAATAATAAATATAATAAGGGTGAGATGTCTTCAGTTTTCACATGAGTCTGGGTGGTGTGATATTATGAAAACAGATTTGGTATTTGACATTTGAAATTTTTGCACTGTTTTTAAAAAAAATAATAATTTTGCAAATATGATACTTGTTAGTTAGCTACAATGTTGTCCTTTAAGAGGTGAGGCTTGTCCCTTTCCTCAATTAGCTTAGCTGCCTGTCCTGAGCTTACCCGTTTTTTTTGTTCCTCACATCATTTTCATGCTGGTATCATATAACCTACACCTCCATTTTTTTTTAAACCTCAGATTTCACCCAATCATCACCACAATCCCACTTATGGGTCTGTCCCCTCTGGCTTGGATTGTCCCAGTATGAAAAGGAAGGAGGGGGAACATCACTCAGGTACCCAAGCTATGATAATTGAGAGAATTAGTCCATGTAAATGCTTACAGTAAGTCTCAGACATGTCCTCTTCAATTCAGTTATAAAAGGCCCCACTTACAGAACTAGTTCCCTACATATGCAATGGTATAGCTTGGGATTATTTGGCTCTGATCCTGAGGACCGTATCCTTCAGTGTTTTGGTTTAAATGTTAATAGTCAATTTCCCTCAACCCTGGGGTGCATGCTGTCCGGCTCTGTGGAGTCCTGTCTTGCAGCCTAGCCTCATCACAGGGCGCCAGCCATACTGTGTGGCACACAGGGAGCAGGGATATGATGTCATTCATACCCCGCCCCCTCCTCGCAGCCTGCAGTAGACACCAGGATAGGAGGGTCATGGGCTGAGCTGAGGGGGAGGTGCTTGCGCTCCGCCACACTTTTTAAAGTAACCGGCTAGAGGGGAGCACAGAACTCTTCCCTCACAGCACACGGCGCGGCTGAACAGAGGCCATGGACCGGTGCTGGGCCGCGGCCCGGGGGTCGGGGACCCCTGTATTAAAAGGTCTTGCATTTAATGTGAGTTTAAAGCAGTATGAAAAGACAGGCTGAATAAAAACTGTATTTTTTAAAGACCATTGATCACTAGTAAAAAATAATGTTTCTTTATAACAGCTCTGGCAATCATTTCTACATCTAATTGTTGCAATATTATATACAAAGACATTTGCCATGTGGGATTTTCTTAAAAAATGTATTATGTTTTGTAAACTTTTATGAATGAATTTTCCATTTGATGTTCATTAACAATGTATCAAATTATGTGGATCATTTGAAAACATTATAGCCCTTTAAAAAAACAAAATGTCTTTGTTAAAATTGCTGGAAGATTGCAAGCTAAATTGCTTTTTTAGGCTGTCAATGGATATCGGTAATACCAGCAATTTCTGTACTTTAAGACTAATTCAGCAAATCATACAGTGCTGTGGGTTGTTAGCAGCTTTTATGCTTGTAAAAAAGAATAGCCTGTTTGATAAGGAGGTAACCACAGAGTGTACAATGTAGTGTGGATTGTAAATAGCACTTAATCATTGGAGAAGAAAATCTAAGTGGGTGATTCAGGAAACACTAATTTAACCAAATCGTAGGCCAATGATTCAAAGTTGCAGAACATTTTTCTCAAAGTATTTACAAAGCCTGATAATGAGTGGAAAAAATATCAGAATTCCTCTCAATATATTGTTTAATTATAAATGCACTGAAAACATTCTCTGTGAACCCACTGTGATCAAAAGAAAGTAGATAGCTCGGAGCATCCTAGAAAATGTACTACCTGCATCGAGTGCATTTATAGAGGAACGAAGCACTCACATGCAACGTCTAATCAGGCAGAAGCCAACGTCAGTCTGATTAAAACTGTTTCTAAATGTTGCTCCTGATTCGTGTACGTGTCTGAGATGCCAAAAACATTTTTCCAGATCATTTTTGCATGCGAGGAAATTGGTATGCCAAAACACACCTTCGACAGAGAGAACTGGTTGCTTTTCTGGCTCTCTGCTACCATGGAGTGATGATCCACCATAGTGTTTGTTGTTTAAAACTTTTAAACAGCACACATTAAATTACTATGTTACTATCTTTATGGTAAGGACAATAAAGTTATGAAACTCACTACCAAGAGAGGTGATGCTATCAACTACAATAGATGCATTAAAAAATGGTCTGGATGTTTTTTTCCCCTCGAAAAGCAGAACATACAGGGCTATTAATAATAGAATAAGCATTAATAATATAGCTTATTGATCCAAGGAGAAATCTTTGGAGTCAAGAAGAAATCCCCCGCCCCAGGAGGCAAAATTCGAAACAGCTTCCTTTGGGGATTTTGCCTTCATTTGGATCAAAAGCTGGAATGATATGTAGAAGGGTTGAACTTGATGGCCTTATGTCTTTTTTTCAACCTTAATTACTATGTTACTTTGTCACATTTGGAACATTCTTAAAAAGGCAGTTTTATCCAGGCAGATAAAAACTCAATTTAGGGTCTAGTGCATCCTTAAATAAAACCTTTGTCCATGATTGCTGCCTCATACCCTTCTATCTTCTAACTCAGCAGCCCATGCGTTAGTCACTTTGGACCAAGTCTATCTTCTCTGTATTGTATTCTAAGTGTACCTGCTTCTTCTTATTTATTTTTTTCAATTTATGTTTGCAAACTATTAGCAACTTTATCTTTTTGGATGACTTTTTATTGTAATCTGTATTTATAAAAACAGTTGAATGTCTCTGCACTTGATTTAAGATCACTTGAGATTCTTGCAAAATCTATAATATATGGTCATCTGGGTTCAATGTGAACTTGAGCAAATACAGACAGCACTGAGTTTATAAGCTTTATGTATATTTTAAACTGAACCCATTGATCCTCTGAGTGATTTCATTTGTTCTCCCCTCTTCCATAGTCCTTAATTGAAAGGGATGCTACCATTACATTATTTCATTAATTGTACAGTTCCAGCTACATTGACTGCATAAAAAAAAGGCACTAACTGTAAGATGTAAAGTAAAGAAATGGACCTGCAAAACAGACAGTGCCGCCTATCTACTCCAGCCCTTAGATGCCATTGAATTTACTGGCCCCGGTTAAAAAAAATTAATTGTAAATCTACAGGATGACAGCAAATTGTTTGAATGTTAAAAATAAGTGAATTTCACATTATTAAAATCATGTATAACATACAGAAAATAAGCTAGGTTGAACCTCCCTTTTAAAAAGTATAAGCATGTGGAGATCAACGTATCATACAGCTACGGAGAGGAGGTGTGTCCATTGTAACGTGGATTTAAGAGAGCCATCAGGAGGAAGCCCCGCCCGGCGAAACGCCTCTGTGACACGCCCCTCCTCTCCGCACACTTCCGCATTCCGATTGTGGACACTGTTTTCAGCTGTTGAAGCGAACGGACACTCTCAACGGATGCTGCCCGGACAATCTGCGCTTCCATTCTTCGGTCCATTTGACGGCCACTAGTCTTTCCTGCACTACTCAGCGCTTTTTGTGAGTTGAAGAAAATAAAACTCACAAAAATTTTAAGTAAGCCTTTTTTTTCCCCCTGTTTTGATTAAAATACCATTATTACTGTGCTTCACTACGAGAGTGCCTTTCTTCATTTTTATTTATGTGAATGCAAATACACTGAGATACTACTTATGCAAGAAAATCTTCAAGAGCTGAAGTTCCACATAATCCTTGGGAATCTCCCTTCACATCCATATATAGAGCAGTAATTCTGCTCCTAAATTTGTGCGTACAACTCCCACTATCCATTGATGCTCCCACCATTTTTTATGTAAACAGAGAGCACTATTTTTTCCCCATTTTTCTCTTTCCATAAATTGAATACCCGACATTCTGTGAGATCTTCAATCAATCATCTAGAACATTTGATTATAAGTATCTTAAAAGTATTTTTTATTTGTCACTATGTATAATAAATATTCACTATTGGTTCTTTTCTCTCACATATATACTTTTGTATTGCACAATTGTTTAATATATATTTGCGCTCCTCTTCTTCCTTTTTTCTATAAATATGTGGATAGTCAAAATGATTGTATAATCAAGTTTTGAAAAATGTAGAAAGATGACAGCTTTGTATAAAAATGCACTTTGCTAAACTTTGTTTTCCTTACTGATAACTTCTGTTCATATCTGTTTGGTAAATACAGCATGCAAATTGTATCTGATTAAATGGGGATTTATTGGGCATTCTATGAGGAGGCACTGTTATGATTGTAAGTCTGTGGATGCCCATTTCGGCATTAATGGAGGAGTAGTTTAAAGGCAAACCTTTAAAAAACACACTTTAAAAGGTCAATATTGCCGTCAAATTAAAAAAAATAAAAACACTGATTTACACAGCTTTGTCAGCTTTAATATACATGAATGAATTAATTTGGTTAATCAAGGACTGCAGTATCAACTCCGCATGATATCCATAACCAATAAAGTGGGAAGAGTCTAGCTTTACTTAACTTATGGGTTGACATAACTAAAACTAAATGTCTTTCGCACATACTAAATAAATAAATGTATCCAGTATCCATGCACACCAACAATAAAATGTATACTTATTCTATTGAGTCATTTCTATATATCAATGAAGCCAGATCTCACTTGTATTTGAATAGTATGTCTGGGCTAACAAAAAGGCTAGCGAGAGGTCATCACAAATATCTAAAATAAGTATCAGCTTCTTTGTGTAACATAGATATTCCCCCAAACAATCTGAAGTTGATATACACAGAGGAAAGGAAAGTGAAAATAAAGTCAGAATTTTTATTAGAAAGAATGTAAACAATATAGTGCATGAGATAATGTTATTTAAAAAAAGTAAATTCTTGTCTTGGAAATAGTATATCAAACAATGTGAGGGTGGGCATTAGAAAGGTTATTGTGATAGGCTTGATATAGTTTTTCAGAACCCGACAGAATGATATGATCTTTGGACAAATCCCAAAATTGTGTAAAGGATCATCTTTTGGCAATTTATGTTTTAGACAAACCTTATTATTTGATACACAGGGAATGTCAGTTATTCATTTACTTAAACCTCCCTTTGATTTAGAACAATCCCATCCTGGAACAATGTGCAGGTACATTATTGAAGTTAAGGATAACACCTGACTGAAGAAGCAGGTTGAGGTGACTGTCAGTGAGGTGAGTTTTAATAGTTTGTAGGATGTGACTTACATTTCTCTTTGCTTGGAGGTACATTCAAATGTGACCATTTTGAAGATTAAAAGAGACCTGTAGGGTCAGAAATGGAACGATAGTACAATTTAAGGGGATGTCCAACCAGACAGATGTAGTTTGGAGTTTAGCTCTGATATAATGTGTTCTAGGATGGCTTTAACTCTGCCAGCACTGGATCTGTGTTTGGTCTCATAGTCCATCCAAGCACCCAATAAACTGGTTCTAAAGTCAGATAGTGTGTTGGGCATACTCTATTTGAAAGAAGAGGGGGTAGGAGGGTTAAATTGTAGGGCAAGCATAGTTTGGGGGCATTAGCTGATGTAATGAGATCTATGATGATGGTACAAACAATATTATGTAATAATGAAGACATGAAATAAAAATAATTTGATGAACAAGGTATGAAAGGGGAATGAAAGATAAAAGACTTTTCCACCAGGTGGCCAATTCTCCAACAGTCAACCAAAATTGATAGACTTTTTTTAGCCATATGTTTTGCTCTTTTTATTATGATGTAGGCTAGGGTGGGGCTCATGCATTACAGTCATCCGCTTAGAATTGTGTCTGCTAGATCATATTTCATGATTTTACAGCTTATTTCCAGATAAAAGTTGTCCGAATTGGTGTTTGGGGCATGTATATTTCATGAAAGCAAAGGCCGACTCACCACCATATATTGAATATATAAAAATCTTCCTTGAGGATTAGTTTCCACATGTTGGATGTTGTAAGTTAACTGTTGAGTGAATAGAGCAGCCACCCCTCTGCTCTTAGGGTTAATAAATGAGAATGAAAAGTCTACCACTTGGACTGATTTCAGTTTAGCTTGCTCCTGTCCTGAAAGGTGTGTATCTTGTAAAAACACTTTTTGAGTGTGTCATTTTTTAAGGTGGGAGAGAGCTGATTTACATGTGAATGGACTATGAAGCCCCCTGACGTTCCATGAGATAATATTATATACATTTGGGTTGGTCATCAAACTGAAAGGTACTGTCATGTAACAGCATGTGAAGAAAATGAGAGATCATACCTTATTATCTTGGTATGACCTCTACCAGCGAGGAGGTCTAATAAAAATAATTTGTGGAGATATATGTGTGCATTCCTGATCTGAAGATGTTTGGCCGGAACCTGGCACTATGGAGACAAAAACATACATTAAGAAAGCATGGAACCACAACGGTTGAGTAAGGGTCATTATTTGGTGCACTGAGTGTGAATGCCTGTTCTATTACAATTTGTCTTTTTTGGTATAACATTTTATATTATTTCAAACATCTTCCATTGTCTGTTCGCTGCTCTTTACATATTCAGCACAATAGCCAAGGCTATGGGCCGAAGTGTAACAGAAAAAGACCAGTAAATATATTTTTACAATATATAACATTAATATGTTATAACTGTATATAAATCATTTTATGTTTAAACTATGTTTATTTTAAATATTGTACACTTTGCTATTCAATTCTCCAGCTAAAATCTAAAATAAAAGCTAAAATCCAGAAATTTCTACAATTTTCAGGCCAACTTTGGTCCTTTAGGAGTAAGCTAATCTCCGACTTCCCCGAACAGAATGTGGCTGAAATCTGGTCCAAAATTGTCAGAAATAGCTATTTTGTAGCAGAATGGCAGGTTGTTCCGCAATTCGGCTTTATGCCCCGATCTGGCATGATTCTGGATCAGATGGGGCCATATTGAATTGAATGTTTATTGATGATGTCCTTGGAGCTTTGAGTCATATTAAGTCATGCAGTAATGTACGAAGAGCATCATTCACATCCATATGAATACTTATTAAAACTAATCATTATATAGTAATTGTCAGTAAAGATACATTGGCTGAATCTGGTCTCCATTCTAATAATAAGCTCAGGAAGCATTTCTTCAGTTAATTTCGAAATAAACAATCTTGCATAATAATACTTTCACATGACTTTTCATTACTATACCCCCCCCAGCGATGGAATCACTATTAATCATATCAATGTCTGAAAATCCTTGGACAGAATTCTTACCACATTACCCAAAGTGATGACATTATTCTTGAAAGATTTTCACAACCTTAACAACCTGTCAAAATAATGTCTCTTATTTTTCTTAAACTAAGGCAAACTCATTCCCTTGCCCTCTGTGCTTGCCTGGAATAACCATCTGCCAGATCATGTGACATTAAGAGGTTGATAATGATTAAAAGGGAAAACCTTCACCTTGTGTAGTACTGTGACTCATGATGGCACTTTATAAATCAATAAAAGAAATAATCTGAAACTGTGCTAAACTAGGATTCCTATTTTCCTACACTTATACACTTACAGAGCTCAGTAATAACATTATGACGGTGGACAGGTGGCAAGCTGGCGGAGGCAGTGTGATGCTTTGGGCATTACTTTGTTACTTTGACACATACCACCTACCTAAGCATTGTCGCAAACCATGTAAACCCTTTCATGGAAATGGTATTCCCTGATTGCATTGGACTCTTTACGCAAGATTATGAGCACAAAGCTAAATTGTGTTAGGAATGGTTTGAGGAATACAACAACGAGTACAACACCTTGACTTGGCCTCACAATTCCCCAGATCTCAACCGAATCGAGCATCTGTTGGATGTGCTGGACAAACAAGTCTGATCCACAGAGACCCCATCTCGCAACTTACAGAACATAAAAGATTTGTGGATAATGTATTGGTGCTAGATACCACCGCGCACCTTCAGAGGTCTATTGGAGTCCATGCCTAGATGGGTCAGGTCTGTTTTTGCGTCAAAACGGGATGTACACAATATTAGGCAGGTGGTCATAATGCTGATCAATGCATGCTTGGCAATAGTGGGGACCACAATTATTTGACATTTGGTAATTTGGCAACAAGCATTTTGACAGAAGAATAGGTTCTCTAGTGATCAGTCTCTCTGGAGTAAGATATATGTGGGGTCTGTAAGATAATGGTTAGTTGGAGTGATTACATTTCCATTTGTGTGCTTTTATATAGCATTATAGTATTCTGTGGTTTGTACATTTCAGTAGTACACCCTCTCAGATAGTTATGAAATATTCTGGTATGAGGTAGTGTTCTCAAACTCCTTGTTTCCAGACATAATTCAATAAACAAGTGTTGCTCCTGGTGACACATGGTCCTTAGTAAGTTTGTCCCTTTTAGCACATTTGTCTTACGTACACATAACATCTGCAAGCAAACTAAGTAGCTCAGGATCACGCTGTCTGATGATCCACTGACCTCCACTGACACAACAATTACTTGTATCTCTCAAGTACCAATACCAGCAGCAACTCTGTAACAATATTGCAACATCACTGCTTTTTACATACTTGCTAACATCCTCTAGCCAGTCACCTGCCCAGCAATGTACTGAACCCCTTCACACATAAAGGTGTTCTTCTGTTCTGAAATGCAGGGGTCAGAGCTCTTAGGATGGAGTAGCACATTGCGGCCCCGTCGATGAGCTGTGCTGTGGATCCCACTCCAGACGTCAGATGAGGACACGCTGTGTGGGCGCCTGTTACATTTCACCAATTTGCGTAATTCCAGTAAAAACTGCTAAAAACACCAGTAAACATAAAAAATTAACAGGCAGTCAATATTTGCGCATTTTAACCCTTTCAGTGCTGTCTGGAACCCAAACAGTGCTACCTACAGCACTGAAAGGGTTACCCTCAAGAAATAAAAATACTGTGGGATCCACAGAGGCTCTGCTAATGTCCACACACACAAAAATTATAATCACTAAATAAAAAAGTGGCCAGTGCCATGCCACGGTCACGTGCCCCATCAGAGCTCAGACTTCAGACCAGAGGGGAGTGTGAGAGGCAGAATGATAGGATGTCTGTGCACCTGGACAGCACACGAACACCATGCTGCCTGCTACTAGACATCAGGAGTCATGGGTACTGGCTGGGATAAGTTCTGTGTCTGCAATGTGGGTGATGGGTCATGTCCTGGGGTGGTGGGGTAAGTGACAGTCCTGGGTGTGCAATGAGTGTGATGGGCATAATCTGGGCTGCTGAGGTAAGTCCTGGGTCTGTAATGTGGGTGCTGGGGCATGTCCTGTAGTGCCGGGATAATTCCAGGATGTGCAATATGGGTGAAGGGGCATGTCCTGAGTCTGCAATATGGTTGATGAGGCATGCCCAAGGTCTGCAGTGTGGGTGATGGTACATGTTGTGGGTGTGTAATGTGGGTGATGGGGCATGTTATGGGGTTATGGGGTTCTGGGGTAAGCCATTTAGAAAAGACACAGTGCTACAATAATACTCCAAAGCCAAAGCAATTATTGTAAAAATTGTTTTCAAAATTGCTTGAATGAGAGCTAACCCCTCCCCCCCCCATAGGACGTGTTTTGGAATTCTTCATTAGCTGGTGGATGTCTGTGCATGATTACCCAGTAGGAATACTCCCATTAAATCTATTTCGCAATGTACGAGAGGGCTGTTGCCATGGTGATGTGTCTGTCTCTACCTAGCCTGCATAGTGGGGAGAGACAGCAAACACTATGGAAGGATCACAGTGAGATGGAAGACACAAGTGAAAAATAAAACAAAATCAAGATCAAGGGGTGTTTTTTGGTTATGAGTGCCAATCCTGCAAATCCTAACCATCCATTATATAAGATAAATACAATTACCTGTTAAACAAAATAAATCTGGTCCAAGGTTTATATTGGCAATATATTACACATTATATCATAAATATTACTGAAATTGAGGAACCTGGAAGATCGGTCCAGGATAGGGATGGTGAACCTATAGCACAGGCATTCAGAAACCTCAGAGATAGCATGTGCCTAAAGTATCACCATCAATGATGGATGATCCAGTAAATGTTATGATCTAAGATTTGTGGACATTAGGCACTTTGGTGCACATGTTTTACTTGAACTCATTGGTGCAAAATAATTTATAGGAAGGGAAGAGGAGCAAGAATGAGCAGGGTGGCTGATGGGTGGTCAAATGCCTGAAATAAAAGGACATTTTGGGATCTTTATCTTGGCTTCCTGCAGAAGACTGGACACGCAAGGTCAAAATTGTTCACCAATGCTGGTCTGAGAGATGTAATCTCTGTTTCAGAAACATTCCAAAAGAAATCTTACAGGGCATTGTGGAGAATTGGCTGCCTACTGAAGGGTATAACTAAAACCTTCCAATTGGCACATATCTGATCCATGAGAATGATATTTGGAATCCAGAGAACATAAATCCATGCACATTTGCCATCTCTGCATTTAAAGCAAGTTAATGAAGGAAAGAAGTTTAGATAACATGTTGTGGCTAAACATTTGACTTTGCATGAACTCAGGATAAAATCCAAGGATAAAATAAGAAAAACTACTACAACAAGAGGACACAGTCTTAAATTAGTGGGGAAGAGGTTTAAAAATAGTATCAGGGAGTATTCCATTACTGAGAGGGTAGTGGATGCATTGAATAGCATTCCAAAAGAAGTGGTAGAGGGTAACACAGTGAAAGAGTTTAAGCATGCGTGGGACAGGTATAAGACTAAGTAGGTAAAAGACTATCCTACATATAGGCCAGGGTCTAATCCAAGTATTCTGAAAATTGGGCAGACTAGATGGTTCGAATGGTTCTCATCTGCCGACACATTAGATATTTCTATAATGTTGATGTCCTCCCAACTCGGCAAATGTTTTGTAATGTTTATAAGTTTAAATGCTTTTTTTTTTTATATATTTATATTTTGGACCAATTCAGACTTTTGTTCATATGTTACTAAGTAATCATTGGGTGAAACATGTCTGTATTTTTTGTGTGTGTGTTTTGTACAGAAAAGTAAAAAAATTTACAAAATAAATGTCTTGCTAAACTCCAGTCTCACCTCCTCCACAGACCTAGCACGGTGCTGTATACAATTACTACATGTCTCTCGTCGGTGGGAGTTAGGATGGTGAATGAGTATGGGTAGAGTCCTTAAAAAAACACCTTAATTCCATTCTCTTGCAGAATATTCACATTTATTTTTCATTGTGAGAATGCATATTTATTTGAGTCACTAGAAGTTTAAAGTATTAATTTGCAGTTTAGTCTAATTTTGTGATTCTGTTCCACAATAAATGCTATATTTTTATAGCATGTTTTGGCTTAAACACTAAATAGTACATATGCAGGAATTGTAAATTTGCGTAGCTATTTGTACTCTGGGTTCCTTCATATATCATTCTGCTGGATCAAATAAGTGCCAACTAAAGGGTATTATGAATATACTTCGGTAGGCAGTCAATCCTCCACAGTTCACTGTTTGTAAATATACTTCAGTGGCATCATAAATCCTGGATATGCTGAGAAATGGCCCTGTGCATGGCAACTGCTGCAGTTACTATACAGTGTTGTGAAGGGCCACATAAGCTACTATTTTACATTCATTTATTTGAATATGAGGAACCATTTAATTTACTTTTCCATTGTCGTTTACTGTCATTGTCGTGTGATGGCCGTTTTCCTTCAAATATTTTGTAGATTAAAATGATTATTTTATTTTCTCAACATATTCAGGATTTATGATGTCATTGAGGTTTAATAAATCAGGGAATTGTGGAGAATTGACAACTAAAGCACAGAATGTAGAGCAATATAGCCTTCCACTTGACTATTGTTGCCTAGATTTTGTAGGTTAATTCACCACAATATCACATAAACCCAGAGCAAACTAACCAATAATGTAACATCCAATAATAAAAATGGAAGGCTTTCCGGAGATAGATTATGGAAGCGCAATATAGGATTGTTCTGACTAATGTATTTTTTCAGTGTTTTACCTGCCCACGGGACTATTGAAACAATATTTTTATCTTTTACACTTGTTTTGATGATTTTATTTATGATTATTATTATTATATTATTATTTTATTGAAAGAGGAAAGATGTTGAGGGGAATATGCCAGTAAATGGATTACATTGTACTTATCTATATGTTAATGTGCATTTTTTGGATTGTAACTTGTTTTTTTCCCAGAGAGAAATATAATGAGAATGATCTTTATGTTGTCCTCACAATAGTTCATCTTATCGATTCCTATGAACCTGCTCCTTCTGCTTTTCACATTACACAGAACTTCTTTCTGTGCTATTGTCTGGATGCACATGACATTGGACTGTGCTAAATAGAAAGGCTATTTCTACTCTTCTGACATTGTCAATAAAGTGAGAACCAAGGTCATTATGAACTGTCAAATAATTATTTGAAACTGTTCAAAAAAAAAAAAAAAAAAGAATCATACATCCCAAAGCCTGTAAAATTACTCCGAAATGAGAAATTAATTGGTAATAGCTTCTGCTGTATTTCTGAGAACCTTGCAGTGATTTCTAAGTATCATTATTTGCAATGTAGCCTTTATGGAAAAAATGTAGAAAAGTACCTCATGTTTCGAAACCCATGTTACATACTAGAAATAGTATTATTAACCCCTTGTTCACAACAGGTTTTCAAAGGTTGTACAGTTCAGGAGACAGGCTGCTTTTACACTTCTGCGGTATTTATGTTTAGCTGTAATTGTCCTCTTTCACATTTACTGTACCCACACAATTTTAGGAAGCAAATTTGGAAAGCAAATGTCGGTGTTGCTTAATGCCTCAACATTGAGGTATTACAGAAACATCGCCTCAGGGGTGAGAGGGATCAGTGTTTTATCGGTGGACGTTACTGCATCCACATGACAAAAAATCATGCCGTATTCATCAAGTTTAATGAAAACAACAAAGTTTTCTGGCATTACACTTGGATATAGCCCTTCCCTAATCAGCTGACTGGAATAAACACTTTAAATAGATTGCACCTCTGCCCTTCTCCAGTCTTAGCTTACACCTGTCCCAGGAAAATGTCCCAGTTATCTTATAATATTTCCACTGTGCATTTTTCATTTACATACTTTCACGCAGACATGAGACAAACAGACACGTATCATGTTATGGAATCCTTTGTATATAAACATAAGGAACTTTTATTTAAACATAGGGTATATTATATAATACAATATGCAAGACCCTAAACAATAAGTCTCCTTATGCGTGCATGCACACTCTGCAAGAATTCCATACTCCTACAAAACAAAAAAGACAACCACAGAGAAATATTACTTTCAGAAGTGGACTAATTGGGAATACACTGTATTGATATCGGATGATTTGATCTAGACTTGGATTAATAGAGTATCCTGTTACATTAAATCCCCTGTGGCTGAGCACCTAGGGAGAATGGAGTTCAATGGCTGCAACATACATAACAGATTGTGATAAGCTTGGAGTAGTAAAATGTATACGTGAATAGTAGTAATGTAGACCTTTGCTTGCAATTCTGCTAACACAATGTATAGATTATTTTCAATCATTTTTTATTCTCTACATTCCCAGTATAAACTATGTTTAGGGGAAACGCTCCCTTTAGGTGTTAAAACAATCCAAGAACTACAGAACTACATTATGCCGAAAAAGTGTTTCTGGAACTGAAGGTGATACATTGTAGCAATAATTGGATATTTTAAAGTGGCTCCATAACAATCGGATATGCGATTTGTATTAGTGAAGGAAATAGCAACTGATAAATGAAACATTGCAGAGAGAAAGACATGTATGCTGCAAGTACCTCGTTATAGCAATGACTAAGCAGTACAGAAGATGTTTTCATTTGCACAGAGATCCTTAGAGCGAAGGTCAGATGAAACCTGAAGATGTTTGGTTGTAAAGATATCTCGTGTAGCTCGTGAAGGGAATGCAGAAAGAGAGAAAACCCAAAACACTTCAGAAACTTTTTCATTTTTTGAAGGAAAAAACAGCCGCTGATAGACATAGTGATATTAGGTATTTTTAATAAAAAATATTTTAAAGTAATTTTTAATAAAGAAGTCTTTAAACAGACACATACATATTTGCTCTCTATATCTCTTCCCATACCAAAATAATGTGTCTCCTACAGCGTTTGGGCAGTGCAAGTGCAGTAGTGGTGACTCTATAGGGTCTATTCAATAATGAGAGAATTGCAGGGAATTGAGATGGGTATTTCAAACTTTAGGCCAATGTAGCCATATTGGAAAAAACATCCAATGCAGCTGAATTGGAGAATTTTTTCACCTTAGCTACTTTTTGGCCTTAAGTTTAAAATTCTCAATTTCCAGAAATTCAGTCTTAATTGATTTATTGAGTAGACCCTTTTATGTTATGTGACCCTGAGCTTAAAGAGTAAACATAAATAAATATATATATATATATATCAGGCCCGGACTGGCCATCGGGCACACCGGGCAAATGCATGGGCCGAGGTTCACTCTCCACGAGGACCACCAGGGAACCCCGCCTCCCAGTCTAAAGGTAAGAAGCGAGTGATGGGTGTGAGAGTGATGGGTGTAAGTGTGCTGTGTGTGATGGGTGTGAGAATGCTGTGTGTGATGGGTGTGAGAGTGCTGTGTGTGATGGGTGTGAGAGTGCTGTGTGTGATGGGTGTGAGAGTGCTGTGTGTGATGGGTGTGAGAGTGCTGTGTGTGATGGGTGTGAGTGCTGTGTGTGATGGGTGTGAGAGTGCTGTGTGTGATGGGTGTGAGAATGCTGTGTGTGATGGGTGTGAGAGTGCTGTGTGTGATGGGTGTGAGAGTGCTGTGTGTGATGGGTGTGAGAGTGCTGTGTGTGATGGGTGTGAGAGTGCTGTGTGTGATGGGTGTGAGAGTGCTGTGTGTGATGGGTGTGAGAATGCTGTGTGTGATGGGTGTGAGTGCTGTGTGTGAGAGTGATGGGTGTAAGAGTGCTGTGTGTGATGGGTGTGAGAGTGCTGTGTGTGATGGGTGTGAGAGTGCTGTGTGTGATGGGTGTGAGAGTGCTGTGTGTGATGGGTGTGAGTGCTGTGTGTGAGAGTGATGGGTGTGAGTGCTGTGTGTGATGGGTGTGAGAGTGCTGTGTGTGATGGGTGTGAGAATGCTGTGTGTGATGGGTGTGAGAGTGCTGTGTGTGATGGGTGTGAGAGTGCTGTGTGTGATGGGTGTGAGAGTGCTGTGTGTGATGGGTGTGAGAGTGCTGTGTGTGATGGGTGTGAGAATGCTGTGTGTGATGGGTGTGAGAATGCTGTGTGTGATGGGTGTGAGAGTGCTGTGTGTGATGGGTGTGAGAGTGCTGTGTGTGATGGGTGTGAGAGTGCTGTGTGTGATGGGTGTGAGAGTGCTGTGTGTGATGGGTGTGAGAATGCTGTGTGTGATGGGTGTGAGAGTGCTGTGTGTGATGGGTGTGAGAGTGCTGTGTGTGAGCACTCTCACACCCATCACACACAGCACTCTCACACCCATCACACACAGCACTCTCACACCCATCACACACAGCACTCTCACACCCATCACACACAGCACTCTTACACCCATCACACACAGCACTCTTACACCCATCACACACAGCACTCTCACACCCATCACACACACATAGCACTCGCTCACACAGCATTCTCACACACAGCACTCTCACACACATCATAGACAGCACTCTTGCACTCTCACACACAGCACTCTCACACACATCATACACAGCACTCACACACACCGCCCCCCTCATCACACCGCACCCCTCAAACACACACAGAACCCCCCAACACACTGCACAACAGACGTACACAATACTTCCATATATATATATATATATATACACACACACACTGCACCCCTCACACACATACTGCACCCCTAAACACATTACATTCCAGACACACACTAGATCCCTTACCCAACTCTGGATCATCTACACACATACACACGCTAGATCCCTATATACACTCTGAAACCGTTATAAACACACACACTCACTAGATCTCCTATACACATTCTGGGTCCTTCAAACACACACTAGACTCATATATATATATATGTATATATACACACACTAGATTCCTTGTAAGCAAACACATACTACACCCCTAAACACACACTACATTTAAATACACACACACACACACTATAGCCTGTATTCACACACTTGCTATATCCCCTATACACACATTCTCTACAGCCCCTAGCCACATATACATCACATTACACCACAAACACAACACAACTAAAACCGACCTTATTACACAATACTAGACATGTGCATTCGTTTTCGGACGAATGCATTTTCGGACGAAAATAGCATTTTCGTCCATTCGTCCGAAAAACGAATAACGAAAATTTTAACTAACAAAATCCGAATGAACGAATGGTTAATAAACGAAAATCATTCGTTCATTCGTCCATTCGTCCATTCGTGCTATTGGCATTCTAAACCGAAATAGAGTCGGTTTACAATACCAATAGCATTGTACTACATTCCATAAACCGACATGAATGACTTTCGGTTTATGGAATGCATGTAATGCTATTAGCTTCCTATAAACCGAAATTGAGTTCCCATTCATACGAATAGGTCAATTGACCTATTCGTATGAATGGGGACTCTTTCGGTTTATAGAAAGCCAATAGCAGCATGTATTCTATAAGCCGAAAGTCTTTAAAACAAACGACGTTCGGTTTATAGAATACATGTAATGCTATTGCTGTTCTATAAGCCGAAAGACTTTCGGCTTATAGAACAGCAATAGCATTACATGTATTCTATAAACTGAACGTCGTTCGTTTTAAAGACTTTCGGCTTATAGAATACTATTGGCATTCTATAAACCTAACTAGAGTCCCTCCTCATTCATAAGAATATCTTATGAATGGGGACTCGACTCTAGTTCGGTTTATAGAAAGCCAATAGTATTCTATAAGCCGAAAGTCTTTAAAACGAACGATGTTCGGTTTATAGAATACATGTAATGCTATTGCTATTCTATAAACCGAACGACTTTCGGTTTATAGAATAGCCATAGGATTACATGTAGTACATAAGCCGAAAGTCTATAAACCGAAAGTCGTTCGGTTTATAGGCTGTCGGCATTTAACTATACAGAGACAGAGTCTCCATTCATAAAATTATGAATGGAGACTCTGTCTCTTATTAGTTAAATGCCGACAGCCTATAAACCGAACGACTTTCGGTTTATAGACTTTCGGCTTATGTAATACATGTAAACCTATGGCTATTCTATAAACCGAAAGTCGTTCGGTTTATAGAATAGCAATAGGATTACATGTATTCCATAAGCCGAAAGTCTATAAACCGAAAGTCGTTCGGTTTATAGACTTTCGGCTTATAGAATACAAGTAATACTATTGCCTTTCTATGAACCGAACGAGCGCCCCATTCATAAGAATTTCTTATGAATGGGGCTCTCGTTCGGATTATAGAAAGCCAATAGTATTACATTGTATTCTATAAAACGAACGAATAAAAATTAATGAAACGAAAATAATGAACGAATTTCTTCTGAAACGAATGCACTAATGAACGAAATTCGTTTTAGACGAAATAAATAACATTTTCGTCCGAATGGACGAAAACGAAACGAAAATTTTAGTTTTGCACATGTCTACACAATACCACACCACAATCAGCTCACTCTACACACACGCAATCCCACAAGCAGGCTCCAAACAGATGCTCAATACTCTTTCCTGGCATTTTTGTCTCCTGGTATCCATTTATAGAGACACCAGAGACAAGTTGCAAGGAAACACAGTGCAAGCATGTTATTACATTTGCTTGCACTGTGCAGAACAAATACAGGGTTTTTTCTCATGCTAGAGCTCTTCAGCAGAGCTCTGCGCATGGTCTGCCCTGGAAGAGCATTGAACCAACATGCTCACTTTGAGAGGGAGCGTGTTTGTCATTGGTGATGACAAAACACACCTCCTCTGCCCCGCCCCCTTCTTAGTGGGCCGCTGTGATCAAAAAATGCCCGGGCCGAATTTTTCTCCCAGTCCGGCCCTGATATATATTAAATAATATTAATTACCAGCAATACATGGGTTTTTGCAACCTTTGGGTGAACTGACAAGTGAACTACAAAAATGAATTTCCAATTTATTAAGAAAAATTATCTAACGTGCCAATCGTCTCAGTGTAGCTTTCATGATTTTTGCAGTTCACTTGCCAGTTAGTCAATTCACCATAGTTCACTTTTTAGTGAATAGACCCTTGGATCTGTTCACTAAAAGTTAGGTTCAGGTGAGATGTGTTTCATCTCACCAACTAAACCCTAGTGAGTTTCTCCTGATAAATTGTCCAGAAGTGAGCTACATATTGTGTTCATATAATGCAAGCATGGCTGCCATTAGAAATTGTGGGGACCTTTATAGAACAAATGGTCTGCCCCCCAACTCCATTCTCCTGGCCTCATTTCATTATTGCCCCCACATCCCTTGCTTTTACACCCACATCACCTATATAACATTCCATAGTACCCATGGCACTTGAAACACCACCTAGCTTGCACCCACAGGTCTTGCCAGAACACCAAGATTGCATTTAAAGGTCTTGCTAGAGCACTTGCCCTGTATGGAAAAAAAAACCATTGGGACACACCACTTAATTACTGAAGTGTTTCAATCAGACCCATTGCCACAGGTGTATAAAATCAAGCACCTAGCCATGCATTTGAAAAACAAAATGGGTTAGTGAAGAGCTCAGTGAATTCAAGCGTGGTACTGTGATAGGATGCCCCCTTTTGCAATAAGTCAGTTTGTGAAATTTCATCCCTGCTAGAAATTCCTTTGTCAACTGTAAGTGGAAGCATTTAGGAACAGAAGCACCTCAGCTATGAAGCGGAAGACCATGTAAAGTCACAGAGCGGGGTCACCGAGTGCTGAGGCAAGTGGAGCATAAAAGTCACAAATACTTTGCTGATTCCATAGCTGAAGATTCCAAACTTCCACTGGCATCAATATCAGCACAAAAACTGTGCAGTGGGAGCTTCATGGAAAGGTTTTCCATGGTTGAGCAGCTGCATGCAAGCCTCACATCATCAAGTACAATGCCAAGCGTCAGATCGAGTGGTGCAAACCACGGCACCACTGGACTCTGGAGCAGTGGAAATGTGTTCTGTGGAGTGATGACTTATGCTTCACGGTTTTCATTCTTATGGGTGAGTCTGGGTTTAGCGTATGCCAGAAGACCTTTACCTGCCTGACTGCATTGGGCCCACTGAAAAGTTTAGAGGAGAAGAGATAGTGGTTTGGGGTTGTTTTCAGGGGTTGGCTGGATGTCTTACTTCCAGTGAAGGAAAAGCTTAATGCTTCAACATACAAGACTTTTTGGACAATGTAATGCTTCCAACTTTGTGGGAACAGTTTGGGGAAGATCCTATTCTATTCCAGCATGACTGTGCCCCAGTGCACAAAGCAAGGTCCATAAAGTCATGGTTGGATAAGTTTGGTGTGGAAAAACATGACTGACACGCACAGAGCTATGACCTCAACCTCATCAAACATCTTTTGGATGAAATGGAATGGAGATTACCTTCTCATCCAACATTAGTACCTGACCCCACATATTCTCCACTGGATGAATGGTTCATGCTAACCCCTCCTGATGCACACTGCCCTATGTGCTTCTGTTAGTTAGAGCACCAGGTCACATGACCACCCATTGTATTGAGTTGAGTCGGAGGAGGAAGAGCACTGCAGACTAGATCACATGGATAAATAAAAGAGGAAATAGAGACAAAGTAGAGGATTTGTATTGCAAAAAGATATCCTATGACAACAAGATACAAAAAGCAGCCATACTAGATATGCTGTGTACTCAGGGCTAGACAACTATACAGATATCATAATACAACATGAATAACATAGACAGCATATATTCCTAGATCCCCCCCTCTGCTGAATTGTGCTGCACTTTCCACTCAGTGCGAACGCGGGGTCACATGATGTCATCGCGCAACGTCACTTGATATATGTGTGAGCTGCCATTCATTACAGCCTGCATCATCCAGCCTGCAGCATGCCTCTGAGAAGCTCAGCTTAGGTAAGTCCTGTGTTTTCTGGGGTGTAAGTTCTGCATGCAAAATGGATTCTGGGGCAATTGCTGAGTCCAAAGTGGGTCATTGGTGCAAAGTGGGTGTAGGGGACATTTCTCAGTGCAAAGTGGGTTTTTGGGCAATTACTTCTGGGGCAATTACTGAGTGAAAAGTGGAGTTTGGGGCAAATACTGAGTGCAGAGTGTGTTCTGGGGCAAGTCCTGAATGCAAAGTGGGTTCTGGGGAAATTCTTTAGTGCAAAGTGGTTTCTTGTGACTGTGGTATCTTATGTGCCCCCCCCCCCCTCGATATATTGTTCCTAGAGTTGCTACCGGGTATAAGGGAACTGTGGCAAGTGATTTGGGGGTAAATGTCATTTGGAAGAATCGGGCAGTGATTTGGTTTTCCTGCATCACATTTGTGAAAGTAAGTGTCCTTGTATGGCAGTTAGGAAGTGAGGAAACCCTACTCCAGATTAGACAGGAAGCGTTAATGTGTAAGCTGACTTCTTACTATTATGTTAAGGTTTCGTTTTAATAAAAATGTCATACATGTAAATTGAACAGAGGGGATTTTTTCCAGCATTTATTTCAGAGGCTTTGCATTCTCAAATATACACTTTTTTTTTTTTTCATGAGGATAATTGTATATTGACATAGTGCAATGAATCATCGTTGAAATGTCAAATCCGGTTCTTTATGCTTCAATGAAAAGAGGATAAGATTTCGTACATCTATTTATGCATTGCAATATTCCTGCCATCAAGTCGAAATTGGCTTCCCCTTCAGTCACCAACCAGACAATGTAAATTACCTTCCAGTGACAAACATATAATATATCTCAATAAAGTAAACCATAACATTTTCAAGTTAAGTGTCCCGGAGCCCTGTGCGGGCTTCCCCCATGCCCCCCCCCCCCCCGTCTTTCACCCCCCTATGTATGTGTCCCTTTCCTCTTTCTTGCCATGTCTATCTCTCGCCCCCCTCCCCTGTTCTGTCTCTCTCCCTCCACGCTTGTTCTGTCTATCTATCCCCCCTCCACCTGTTCTGTCTCTCTCTCCCCCCCCTTTTCTGTCTTTCTCTCTCCCCCCTCCCCCTGTTCTGTCTCTCTCCCCCAGTCTCCCTGTTTTGTCTCTCTCTCCCCCCTCCCCCTGTTCTGTCTCTCTCTCCCCCCTCCCCCTGTTCTGTCTCTCTCCCCCCCTCCCCCTGTTCTGTCTCTCTTCCCCCATCCCCCTGTTCTGTCTCTCTCTCTCTCCCCCGCTCCGCCTGTTCTGTCTCTCTCCCCCCCGTTCTGTCTCTCTCTCCCCCCTCCCCTGTTCTGCCTCTCACCCTCTGTTCTGCCTCTCTCTCCTTCCTTCCCCTGTTCTGCCTCTCACCCCCTGTTCTGTCCTTCTCTCACCCCCTGTTCTGCCTCTCTCCCCCCTCCCCCTGTTCTGCCTCTCACCCCCTGTTCTCTATTTCCCCCCTCCCCTTCCTTTGCCTGCAAACGTGGATCAAGGGAGGGGGCGGGGCTAACCGGCTGATAGGTGTAGCTCTGCCCCCTGCCCTGTGGAGCACAGCAGCGTCTGCTTCACTGGCAGCAAGACAAAGTGCTGCTCAGCTCCCCATGCTTAGAGCGGCACTATCTCTTGCTGCCCGCAGCTCCCCGTGAAGCAGGAGCTTTTCTGCTTCACAAGGAGGGGGCGGAGCTACATCGCTCAGCCGGTTAGCTCCGCCCCATCCCCTGACCCAGCAGAGCTTGCCGAGCAGAGGGCTGGTGAGGGGGGATCTTTTGATCACTTTTCTTGCCCATTCTAGCACCCATCTGTATGTGGATATTATAGCAATATTACATAGCAAGGATTTGCAACCTGGGAACACAATTTATGACTACGCGTGAAACGTGTCAAGCCTGCTGTGTGCATACCCTGCATCCTTTTCACTGTGTGAACTCAATAAATTTGTATATTTTTTTGCAAGTGTTGAGTGCTCTCTTTCATAACTTGTTGCTGGTTATTCCTCAGTGCTAGTCGAGCACACAATGCAGTCAGCAGCAGTCTGGCATGGGATTATGAGCCATACAAATCTGCCCAGCCACACTGCAGCCCAGAAACCTTTTTTGTTTAGGAACACATGTGCAAATAGTATAAAATAAACAGTGGTTTGAAAGTAACACAAGAAAGAGGATATTGAATGTATGGAATAGACTTTGAGCATATGTGGGGCAGATGTGGGACAGATTTTAATACAGTCAAGTTTGGAAATGATTACATTTCTAAAAGGGTGGTGGATGCATGATCGAGCTTTCCAGAAAATGGTAGAGAGTAGACATGTGCATTCGTTTTTGGACGAATGCATTTTCGTCCGAAAATAGCATTTTCGTTCATTCGTCCGAAAAACAAATAACGAAAATGCTAAGCTAACGAAAGCCGAACGAACGAATGGTTAATAAACAAAAATCTTTCGTTAATTCGTTCATTCGTAGTACTATTGGCATTCTATAAGCCGAAATAGAGTCGGTTTATAGAATACAATAGTATAGTACACTACATTCCATAAACCGACATAATGAACGACTTTCGGTTTATGGAATGCATGTAAGTCTATTGGCATTCTATAAACCGACTCTATTTCGGTTTATAGTAATGCCAATACTATAGCACGAATGGACGAATGATTTTCGTTTATATTAAACCATTCGTTCATTCGTTCAACTTCTTAGCTTTCTATAAACCGAAACAGAGTCCCCATTCACAGAGGCATCCCTAGGGGGTGGCTATTGGGGGTGAAGCCCCGAATCTCCCGAACATAGCCCCGAATGGATACTCGCCCGAGTCTCCGATATCTGTTTCTCCCTACACGCCGGATATGATGTAAGTTCATATCCGGCGCGCTGATCAAGCCCTCACGCAGCCCTGTATGTTTTGGGCTGCGTGTAGGGCAGAGGCACCGGACATGTGACCAGGGCTGGAACTCGTATATCCACTTCATGCCACCCTCACTCGTTTTTTTTTCTATTTGCGTGCGGTCGCGCTGTTCTCCTTGACCGCACGCTTTTCCTTTTAGAATGAGGGCAGCGCTGCAGGTGAAAGTAGAATCCCCATGGATGGAGCCCTGATGTTCACATACAAAAAAAAAAAAATCTGCTTATGTGTCACTGCCTGCTGAGTGTGGTGAGTATGTCTGTGAGTGTGCTGGTTGAGTATGCATGTAAGTGAGTGTGCTGGCTGAGTGTCCATGTGAGTGTGTGTGTGCTGGATGAGTGTCCATGTAGTGTGTGTGCTGGCTGCGTGTCCATGTAGTGTGTGTGTGCTGGCTGAGTGTCCATTTGAATGTGTGTGTGCTGGCTGAGTATAATTCTATGTATTCTATAAACCGAAAGTCTATAAACCGAACGACCTTATAGAAAACTAACAGTAGTAGTGCCTTTCTATGAACCCATTCATAAGAATTATGAATGGGTTCATAGAAAGGCACTACTACTGTTCGTTTTCTATAAGCCAAAAGTCTATAAACCGAAGGTCGTTCGGTTTATAGACTTTCGAATTACATTTAATTCTATGTATTCTATAAACCGAAAATCTATAAACCGAACGACCTTCGGTTTATAGACTTTCGGCTTATAGAAAACATGTAGTACTATTGCCTTTCTATGAACCGAACGAGAGCCCCATTCATAAGAATTTCTTATGAATGGGGCTCTCGTTCGGTTAATAGAAAGCCAATAGTATTAAACGTATTCTATAAAACGAACTAATAAAACGAAACGAAAATAATGAACGAATTTCATCTGAAACGAATGCAGTAATGAACGAAATCCGTTTTAGACTAAATAAATAACATTTTCATCCGAATGGACGAAAACGAAACGAAAAGTTTAGTTTTGCACATGTCTAGTAGAGACTAAAACAGTGATGGTAGAAACAAAGTATCCACATACAAGTAACTGGAAAGATGTGTGCAACTTTATATTGCTGCACAGACCTCTCACTCCCAGCCAGTCTCTCACTTTCTCTTAGCATCCAATCCCCCCCCCCCCCCCAAAGACACCTTCAGATTATGGCCAATACTGGATGCAGTGAAGAACTGTGTCTTCTTTTGGTCTAAACAAAATTCAACAAATTATTCTGATATCTTCTCTCCTTCTTTCATAACACATTGATTGATTACAAAAATGTTGTCTTAAAAACCTAAATTCCGGGGTAGTGATTGTGATCTGACTCATCCTTTTACATTGTGCTTATAAATACATATGAGACTGCTCATTTAATAATAGTGAGAACCACATGGTATAGATTCCTAGACATGGACCAAAGAACTGCAACAGTGTAGAAACCTCCAAAAAGACCTCACATTTGGCAGGCGTGACAACGGAGCAGATCATATATCATGACATAATGCTGAAACTGCAGGACACATAAACTGCTCAAATGTCAAGGAAAGTTCTTTCTGCTCCAGTGAAAGGAGAATAACATTTCATAAGTGTATTTATGCAGCAGGATGGATCTGCATGAAACTTGGAAATAAGCACCCCACCCAAAAGGCAATCTGAACTGTCCTTTAATCTCAAACATCCATCATCTCAGTTACATTAAACAAATCATAAAGTGGTGCAGGTCAGGTGGTATGAAGAATTAGGGTGTATATTCAGTTTAAATACCAGGTCTGTTGGAACGGGGAACAAAAAGTATATATACTATACAGTGAGATCCAAAGCCCTTTGTGTTGAAATATTAAGTAAGATTTCAATTATTGTGAAAAAAGGTTCAGCAATTGATTGGCAAATGTGAAAGCTTTATTAAATATCTTTAATTGAGATGACTTTATCACACAAGCCAGGTCATTCAGATACAAAGGATTTTAGAAAGGGATTAAACAATGCAAAACTAATCTCTTTAAAGAAGCTTACTACCCAAACCACTAGAATACCTGTCACTTTACCTCTAGCTGATCCCACCTAGCTGGAACACACACAATTCATCTTTGGCCTACAATGCTGTAACTACAACTTCCTTCCCTCTGACCTCTTGTCTCATGTACCCCATTCCCTCTAGATTTTAAGGTTGTTAGCAGGGTTCTCTACCTCATGTACCAGTCTGTTATAGTTTGTCTAACTTAGTATGTAGTTCCCTTCTATGCTCTGTACCTAGCGCTACGTAAATTGTTGGCGCTATATAAATAAATGTAACACTAACCGGGCAGACTGATTGATTAACATGCCTTTTAAACAGTGCTTCTATCAGGGGAGCGGGCAGTCCGGAGCCCACCTGTCACTCGGAGGCATGATGTATCTCATGTATTTCCGGGGGTTTGTGTGCTGCGAACAGAGAGCACACAAACCCCAGAAACACATCCGAGGGGCCAACGGCAGCTGTGAATTCGACAACAGAGTCACTCACTCTGTTGACAATTCGACAAGCATTAAGAGTATACAAATTTTCGTATACTTTTAGTGCTTGCCAAATTGGCAAAAGAGTGAGTGACTCTGTTGCCGAATTTCACAGCTGCCGCCAGCCCCTCGGATGTATTTCTGGGGTTTGTGTGCTCTCTGTTCAGAGCACACAAACCCTAGAAATACACAGAGCAGCGCACACCTAGCACATATGGAGCATCCGCCACTGGCTTCTATTGTGCATCATTCTACAGATATTTCTCTTTCTTTAGAAGTCTAACTGAGACTTACATTAAGAGAGGATGGGTCACTGCCACAAAGCTCTGTGAAAGTCTTTAATGAGACTTCCAAAGTAAGAGAATATCTTTTGAACAGTACACTCCAGCAGTATTTTTTTTCCTTACATGCGATTCCACGTGACCAGGGAACTGCACACGATCTAAGGTGGTAATAGAGGTTGAGAGCTCAGTCCGATGGAGTAAAATCTATACCTCAGCATATACTGCCTGTTCTTCCCTCTTGTGCTCAGCACTTCTGAAAAAGAGCTCCGGGTGTCATATGAAAGACCAGGGCTCAGTGTGAAACAGGAGTGCAGCTTGAAGGGGTCTGTGTCAGGGATGAAGGCACAGACCACGTTGCACAACAAGAGTCTCCCTTCTCTGCCATGAAAGGTAAAACAGCAGGGAGAGCAGACAGAAATCATTACATGTAGATAATTTTTTCTACAAAACAAACAAACCATTGACTTAGGTCTGTGAATGTGTACCTGTGTTTGTATGTGACTGTGTGAACTGGACATGACTGAGTGTGCATATGTGACTGTGTGTGTGCATGCATGACTATTTGTGTGTGACTGTGTGTGTGTGTGAACCTGTGCGAATGTTTGTGAGGGGGTGGGGGGAGGTAGCATATGAACCCTGAACACATGCAGCACAGTGTTTTGGGCCAGCCCTTGTCTTCAGCTCCATTATATTCTCTGTTGTTATTGTTGGGAAAATGTGTCCTAGAAGTTGTTGCTAAGATGTTCTCAGTAAAATGACACCTTATGTGAAAGAGTATGCTCATAAAACATCTTGCTTCTCCCTGTGTATGTATGCAGATGTTGTAGATGTGTTTGCACAGCATTCATTCACTTTAATTATGTGAAAAAGCTTTTCTGTCCAAATGACCCGAGATCTGATTTTTCCTGAATTTGCTGAGAAATAGCATATTCAGGAAAAGCAATTGTGTTTTTTTGGAATTGAGAACATGGAAAATATTCATGGAAAACAAGTCATTACCATGACTATTATCATGTTATATATATATATTTTTTTACTTCTAACATTGCATTTTTATGTTTAAATATAATAAATGGAAATATATTTTGCTATGAAATTTTGTATTTGTATATTTAGATGTTTGGCCTCAGATTTCTATTGCTTTAATGTTAAGTATTCTTCTTTTCAGTTTTACCCTTCTACTAGCATCTTCTCTTATTGACCTGAAATTTGGCAGGCGTGTCAAAGGAGCAGATCATATATATCATGACATGGTACTGAATCTGCTCCGACACATAAACTGTTCGAATGTCAAAGAAAGTTCTTTCTGCTCCAGTGAAGAGAGAATAACATTTCACAAGTGTATTTATGCAATATGATGGATCTGCATTAAACTTTAAAGTAGAAATAGTCACAGCACCTAGACACCTAGCAGACCATATAAACAGTCCTTTAATCCCAAACATCCATCATCTCAATTATTTAAAACAAATCGTATGGTTATACATGTCAGGTGATTTGAAGAATTAAGGTTTATATTCATTTTAGATACAAAATCTATTGGAATGTTGAACAAAACGGTTTATATTTATATGTTTTACAGTTAGTTCCAAACCCAAAGAAAGGTTACAGTATTTTAGGTTGAAAAAAGACTTGGGTTCCTAATCCTTGTTACCAACGTTGAAACCATAGCCCAGCAATTTCAAATGATGCTTTTACTGGGGAACAAATTCCTTCTTGTCTCTAAAAGGCAATCAGATTTCTTCTTGGATCAACAAACACTAAATCATTATTATTGGCTCTGTGTTCTGACTGAATAAAAAAAAGTATCTAGAGCCCCTTTTAAAGACATCTACTGTATTTGCTAGTGCCACCTTCAGGCAGTGGATTCCATACTTTGCTTAGACTAAATCTCCTTTGCTCAAATCTTAGCAGATGACCACTTGTCCTTTATACTGTTCTGTTAATGAACAGCCTTTTGTATTGGCCCTATACATATTTATACAACATTATCATATTCCCTATATGATGCCGTTTCTCTAGCGTGTACACATTTTTCTTTTCTAGTCTTTCTTCATAACTAAAACTTTCCACTCACCTTATTAGTTTTGTAGCCTCACTCTGCACACTCTAGTTTATAATGTCCTTTTTTAAACAAGGTGCCCAGAATTGAACTGCATATTTAAGGTGGGGTCTTACCATAGACCTGTAAAAAGAGAGAATAATATCTTCCTCCTGGGAGTCACTACCCCTTTTGATACGTACCAATATCTTATTGGCCTTTGCAGCCACCAGCTGGCACTGTGCACTACTACTAAGTCTATTGTCTATAATTACTCCCAAAGATTTTTTATTAGTAGATTTCCCCAAGGAAGCATCATATAAACTATATGTTGCATTTTTATTATTATACCTAAAAAACATAATTGTACATTTGTGTACATGAAATCTCATTTGCCATTTATCTACCCCAATTTGTCCAAATCCTCTTGTAGTGATCACACAATTAGTTCAGACTGTATTAGCCTACTAAATGTTGTGTCATCGGCAAGCACTTAGAGACACATGGCTCCCTATGCTCACTGGGAGATAATTAATAAACACATTAAAAAGAACAGGACCCAGTACAGATGCCTGTGGTACTCACTTATCACATCTCTCCAGTTTGAGAACTTCCCATTTATCACAACTCTTTGCATTCTGTCTTTCAACCAATTCAGCCAATCCAATTCACATTGGAAACATAGCAAATATAAATATTTTGAACAGTGTTCCAAACATTGGTGATTACTGCCATGTAATTTCCTTTGTTAATAGCACATTGTTGGAAAAAATCCTACTTTGCTTCGTTGAGCTGACATGCCTTGTCTTATGCCTGGTCCTTTTGCTTTCCTGTCTTGACTAAGGGCATTGTTCTATAAGGTTACACATTGTGGAATGTAGGCCACTCAAATCATTGTATACAGTACAGGTTCTTTACTGGACAATGCATATCCTGCCTTGAATTATGACTCTCAGGTATCGAAACATGCCTCTTAGGCTCTATAATCAGATACAGTAAAATATACAAAGGATGACCAGCTCACCAGTTTAATAAGTTGTACATTATAATTGTTTTTACCCTTTTTTTGTTAGCTATGATTTCTCTTATTAATAAGTGACGCCGGCATCCACAAACAATCCAGGGACTTTGGCATGGACTTCGTTTGAACCAAGCTGTGAAAGGATGGGACGTTTGTTTCCTGAAGAGCTTACAATACTCTACAGCCAAGACTGACAACTGAGTAATAGGTGGGCTAGAACTCAAGAACGTAATGTGAATAGTGGAATTCAGGAAGGGAGAAAATACAGTTACCCAAAACAGTTACTGCATGAACAGGGTTTTAAAAACAATGTACTCTACAATGTGACATCTTCTGGGATGTATATTAAAATGTATTATTTCATATATGTTTCTTTCATTGTACCTTTGTGTATGAAAAGGATAATAATAACACTTGTTTAGCTGGGTGAATCTTTTTTGTATGTTTTAATTTGCTTTTCCCTGCGCTTGTTGACAAAAGGTGTAATCCCCGTTTCTTATGTATAACTGCAATTGCACTTTTTTTGAGGAGATTCGTCAACACTTTTCAGACGTTATTTTCAACCCGATTTCTTTCACATGGGTGCGAAAGGGCTAAGCGTACAGAGCACGCCAGAAATGCGAGACCGGTGCATGATTTCGCTAGTTTGCATTATACATTAATGTACGCGGCTGTAGTATCAACATTTGGTGCCATTTTATACTTAAACCCCATACTGTAAATATTGTTGTCCCAGTAATTACTATTTTCAGTTATATGAAAAAGCATATTAGAAATGTTCTACAAGTGACCCCAGATCTGGCTCTTCCTCGAGAAATAGCATATTCAGTAAAAGCTTTGTATTTTGGAACAGAGAATATATTAAACTGGATAAAGATAAATTGCTGATTTAATGGAAATACTTAAAATTCTTTCATTTTTGGAATGAATAACATATTTTTAGTGCCCTCTCTGTGGAATATTTTATGGCAAAAGAATTCATAAAAAGGTAGTACATGATTTCAATGGCTAATATATTTTTACTTGATTGTTTACATTTCAATGTAATAAATACAAAACGTATTTTGTCCAAGAAAGGTATGCTTTGGCTTTATATGAACAATACATGACTCATGCAGGAAAATGTTCTACCATTTTCTAAATATTTAAAATGTTTGTATATATAAAGGCCTAGTCCAATCAAACTTTTATTTGACACTGTTTTGTCACTTGTACTCTCAATCCTCTCAATCTCATCAACGTTTACATGCTGGTCTGTAGAATGTATAATTCATATGTGTTCGCACGGGAATCATTTAATTAAGGGAGCAGTTTCCCCTACACTATCTGGCAAAAAAAATAATTATTAGATAGTAGACATGTGCAAAACTAAAATTTTCATTTCGTTTTCGTCCATTCGGACGAAAATGTTATTTATTTCGTCTAAAACGAATTTCGTTCATTAAGGCATTCGTTTCAGACGAAATTTTTCGTTCATTATTATTCGTTCGTTTTATAGAATACAATGTAATACTATTGGCTTTCTATAAACCGAACGAGAGCCCCATTCATAAGAAATTCTCTGTATAGTTAAATGCCGACAGCCTATAAACCGAACGACTTTCGGTTTATAGACTTTCGGCTTATGGAATACATGTAATCCTATTGCTATTCTATAAACCGAACGACTTTCGGTTTATAGAATAGCCATAGGATTACATGTATTACATAAGCCGAAAGTCTATAAACCGAAAGTCGTTCGGTTTATAGGCTGTCGGCATTTAACTATACAGAGACAGAGTCTCCATTCATAAAATTATAAATGGAGACTTTGTCTCCGTGTAGTAAAATGCCGAAAGCCTATAAACCGAACGTTCGGTTTATTGGCTGTCGGCTTATGGAATACATGTATTCCTATTGCTATTCTATAAACCGAAAGTTCGGTTTATAGAATAGCCATAGGATTACATGTTTTACATAAGCCGAAAGTCTATAAACCGAAAGTCGTTCGGTTTATAGGCTGTCGGCATTTAACTATACAGAGACAGAGTCTCCATTCATAAAATTATGAATGGAGACTTTGTTTCCGTGTAGTAAAATGCCGAAAGCCTATAAACCGAACGATCGGTTTATAGACTTTCGGCTTATGTAATACATGTAATCCTATGGCTATTCTATAAACCGAACGTTCTGTTTATAGAATAGCAATAGGAATACATGTATTCCATAAGCCGACAGCCTATAAACCGAACGTTCGGTTTATAGGCTGTGGGCATTTTACTACACGGAGACAAAGTCTCCATTCATAATTTTATGAATGGAGACTCTGTCTCCGTATAGTTAAATGCCGACTTTTAACTATACGGAGACAAAGTCTCCATTTATAATTTTATGAATGGAGACTCTGTCTCCGTATAGTTAAATGCCCACAGCCTATAAACCGAATGTTCGGTTTATAGGCTGTCGGCTTTTAACTATACGGAGACAAAGTCTCCATTCATATGAATGGAGACTCTGTCTCCGTATAGTTAAATGCCCACAGCCTATAAACCGAACGTAAATTATATTAATGCCATTGCAAATAGCATTACATTATACATTCCATAAACCGAAAGTCTATAAACCGAACGTTGTTCGGTTTATAGACTTTCGGCTTATAGAACAGCAATAGCATTACATGTATTCTATAATCCGAACGTCGTTCGGTTTATAGACTTTCGGCTTATAGAATACTATTGGCTTTCTATAAACCGAACTAGAGTCGAGTCCCCATTCATAAGAAATTCTTATGAATGAGGAGGGACTCTATTTCGGTTTATAGTAATGCCATTGCAAATAGCATTACATTATACATTCCATAAACCGAAAGTCTATAAACCAAACGACGTTCGGTTTATAGACTTTCGGCTTATAGAACAGCAATAGCATTACATGTATTCTATAAACCGAACGTCGTTCGTTTTAAAGACTTTCGGCTTATAGAATACATGCAATGCTATTGGCTTTCTATAAACCGAAAGAGTCCCCATTCATACGAATAGGTCAATTGACTTATTCGTATGAATGGGAACTCAATTTCGGTTTATAGGAAGCCAATAGCATTACATGCATTCCATAAACCGAAAGTCATTCATGTCGGTTTATGGAATGTAGTACAATGCTCTCGGTATTGTATAAACCGACTCTATTTCGGTTTAGAATGCCAATAGCACGAATGGACGAATGGACGAATGAACGAATGATTTTCGTTTATTAACCATTCGTTCATTCGGATTTTGTTAGTTAAAATTTTCGTTATTCGTTTTTCGGACGAATGGTCCGAAAATGCATTCGTCCGAAAACGAATGCACATGTCTATTAGATAGCTACTGCACCAGGTAAAGTAAAGAAAAAAGAAAGCAATCTGACTTATTAGGTTTTTTTTTTTTAATCAACGATTGTCTAGAAACTGTTGCTGTGGCTATAGCAACAGCCCTGTCTGTCTCTCCAGATCATCCTTATTGCATGGCACAAGACAAGGTGAAATTATTTTAAATTATTTTAAAGTAAAACTAAGTAAATATATTATAAACATGAATGACATACAAAAATTGGCCCTTTAACCGCTTTGTGACCTTATGACAAGTAAACCTGCCTGTTGGTGTGGTTTTCCATACTGTGGTTAGCCTATCAAAGCAATCACATGCAAATTAGATGGCACAGTCAATGCTTTCAAACTCAAATTCACTCACTGTAAAAAAAACTTTTTTTAAAGTTAACCCTTCCCAGTTAGTTACTGTGATCAGTTTCCTTCCTACTTTATAGCACTCATTTTGTTTCTCATTATTTATTTATTGTTATTTATTTTAAAGGTGGTTTTTTTCTGAATAGGATAATTATATTATTTGAATATATTGGATCTGCCAGGCACGTCCAGTCAGACTTGCCTTACGTTCATAGGATGGGCCTGGCACATCCTGCTGTGAATTTAGCGGTGCGTGCGATCAACAATTGCAAATACTGCTATGATGCTGTTGCTATACTGCCTCAATGTTATGATTTTATATTACAGCTAAACACAAACACCGCAGAAATGTTAAAACAGCATTGTCACTAAAGTAAAGACACAGCCAAAAAATCGTGTCACCAAGGGATGAATTCAACTAGAGTTAACCCCTGCATGTCCATGCTGCAGTTTTGATGGCTTTGACCAATACATACTGCTGTTAAAAGTTTTTTTTTGACATTTAAAATTTTTGGGCATATCAAAATGGAACAAAAAAAACCCTATGATCATTGGTTCAGGAAAATCCCCAGCCCTTAAAGGGTTAATCAAGACAGTACGCTTGGAACCCACTAATACACTGGTTACCCTGAGCCCACTTGCATTCTACTTTCTGCAGGGGAGAATGTAAAGGTTATATGTGCCTGGCCAAAAACTGGCTGATCTGTCAACCCTAGTTGTACTGGTTGAAAAAAACCTGCAGATGTGTGACCATGCTCCTGAGCAAGATAGGTATGCACACATTGCACAGTATACTATTAAATTTGTATTTTTAAAAACTTTAAACATTTTCCTCCCAGACTGCAGCAAAAAACTAGGAGGTCATTTAAAGCTCCAAACCTGATATATGTGAGTAAACCAAAGATACTTAGAATAGTTACGTTATTTTTCTGCTTTATCTTTCTGTACTATACTGATATTATTTCCATCTCTTTGCTACATTTTATTTGTATCATATCCAGCCCTGTTTTATGTCAGATTATGAAGATGTTTTCGAAAGTGGGATGAGAGAAAAAAGTAAAGGGAAGTTTTTCCATATTGTGCTATACGGGTCACAATATCTGTTTCGTTTGGTTAAACTAATTAATTCCAGGTCGAGCCCTTCAACTCTCCAAGGTTCAGACTGCTTTTATAATTAACCTGTTTGATCATTGTACTTCCCTAGAGACAATGGTTCGGTCTGATGAACACCAATTAACTGATAGTGCTTCCTATGTTTCAAAATTCAGCCTACGCACTTATCCTTGAATATCATTAGACACTGAACTGTTAAATCAACTGCAAAAATCAAGCAGGAGTAGCTAAGTTGTAAACATAAGCAAGTTGGATTTTTTTTTCCCCAACATCTCTGTTAAAGAAAGAATGAATGCTAAAATCAGTATATAGAATAAAGTATAGAATAAAACTGGTTTCTGAATGGTGCATATGAATATAATGCACCTTAGTAAACTAGGGGGCTGCCATTCCACAGAGCAGCGCTCGATGAGAGAAGAGAACCAGTCAATGGATAGGCTCTCTCATTGCACTGTGTATACTTGCAACAGGGCTGCAGGGAGACTCTGTGAAGCCCTGTTGCGAGGATAAAAGCAGAGTGATGCTCACAATTTTGTTCACAGTGCAATCTCTTGTGACTTCACAAGTTGGTTTGCGTCAGGAGGACGGACTGAGGAAGGGACTTTGGTCGGAGATCTGACCCAGTCAAGACAGAAGTAGGCTTAACAGGTGTCCTTAATGGTCACTTGCTGTTTGTTATGCAGTCCACGTCTAGTGGATAAGCCCCCATTCCGGTTTTATAATTTTATAGCAAAAAAAACACAGAATAATGGCTCTGAGAGACACCGGGCAAAGAAGAAAGAAAGAGAAAAAATCATACTTTCTAGATCAATAACACTTTTATAAGAGTATTCCTGACATTTATATTTGCTAGTGCATTGAACTACATCACATAGCCATACATTTAAATCATAATAGATTCTATTTAAATGTAAATTCCAAGTTATTCTGTTGAATTTAAAAGGCACGCAATGCAGACAATATAATAGCATATAGATCGGCAGCCGGTGGAAAGCAATCTTGGGAAAAGTAATTTCTGTCCTGTAAAGAAAAGGCCACCTACAAAAAAATAATCAACAAATCTTTTTGCAATTACATGATGATCAAATGTGGTATATATATATATACACCAGTTATTATACAAATACTTAATATATATATATATATACCAGTTATTATAAAAATACTTAATATATATATATATACACCAGTTAATATACAAATACTTAATATACATATATATATATATATATATATATATATACACACCAGTTATTATACAAATATTTTATATAATATATATACATAAATAGCTTGTAAGAGCAAAGTCCCTTCTGTATGAATATATATTTATTTGCAAAAAATTAAATTGAAATTAAGCATTGCAAAAGAAAGAAAAGCAGAACTATAGTGTATTTGATAGAAACCACTGATATTAGTCCTATTCCTGAGATCGGGTAGGGGGTCTTTTCATTCATATGAATGAATTTGTTTGTGCTGCTGCCCAGATTCTTTTTTTTATATATCTTCACAAATATTTCTTACAGTCTGTGTTAACCCTTTTGTGACCGGACTGTTTTTACAATTTTGTATCCTTCGTGACAATGGCTGTTTTAACAGATCTGCTGTGTTTGTGCTGTCATTTTCCTCTTTCACATTAAATGTACCCACACAAATTATATATTGTTTTGTTTTTTTGGTATAAGGAGGGTTTCTTTAGATGCCATTATTTTGATCATCTATATAATTTAGCATAAAAATAATAATATGATGTATTAAAACAAAAAGTTTTACATGAAAATAAATCTACACATCTGCAAATGCTGATCAAAACAATCTGTTACATAAATCTAATACTTTTCCTGAGCAGTGGCGTCCCGGGGGGGTGCGGGGGGTGAGGATTGCACCGGGTCACACACACACACACACACCCTCCCCAGTGCTGCCGACATCCCCCTGCATTGCGCTGCTGAACTCTTTTTTTTTTTCTGGCAGCCGCATCCGCTGGATTCAGCCGCTGGAAGAAAAAAAGTTTTAAAAAATCACTGCGTCCCGGATGTGACGTTATGTCACATACGGTGAAGTGTTTCCCTCCTCCGTGCAGGAGGGAAGACTGCACAGAGGAGACGTCCAGGGACAAGGAGCAGCAGCCAGGCGGTAAGAACTGGGGAAGGGGGAAGGAGGGTGAAATACCGAGCATAGTAACTTTAGCATCCTAATGGGCAAATTGTCTGCGGCATCTGAATGGCTCAATATTACTGGCACCTGAATGGTGCAATAATACTGGCATCTTAATGGCACAATAATTATGGCATTTCTTAATGGCACAATATTACTGGCATCTTAATGGCACAATAATTATGGCATCTTAATGGCACATTATTACTGGCATCTTAATGGCACATTTTTACTGGCATCTTAATGGCACACTATTACTGGCATCTTAATGGTGCAATAATACAGGCATCTTAATGGCACAATAATTATAGCATCTTAACGGCACGATATCACTGGCATCTTAATGCTGCAATAATACTGGCATCTGAATGGCACAATATTACTGGCATCTGAATGGCACAATATCACTGGCATCTTAATGGTGCTATAATACTGGCATCATAATGGCACAATATTACTGGAATCTTAATGGTGCAATAATACTGTCATCTTAATGGCACAATATTACTGGCATCTGAATGGCACAATATCACTGGCATCTTAATGGTGCAATAATACTGGCATCTTAATGGCACAATAAATATGGCATCTTAATGGCACAATATTACTGGCATCTTAAAGGCACAATATCACTGGAATCTTAATGGTGCAATAATACTGGCATCTTAATGGCACAGTAATTATGGCATTTTAAGAGCACAATATTACTGGCATCTTAATGGTGCAATAATACTGGCATCTGAATGGCACAATATTACAGGCATCTTAATGGCGCAATAATTATGGCATCTTAATGGCACAATATTACAGGCATTTTAATGATGCAATAATACTGGCATCTTAATGGCACAATATTACTGCATCTGAATGGCTCAGTATTACTGGCATCTTAATGGCACAATATTACTGGCATCTTAATGGTGCAATAATAGTGGTATCTTAATGGCACAATATTACTGGCATCTTAATGGCACAATATGACTGGCATATTAATGGAACAATAATACTGGCATCTTAATGGCATAATATTACTGGCATCTTGATGGGTAAATTGGCTGGGGCATCTTAATGGCACAATATTTCTGGCATCTTAATGGCACAATGATACTGGCATCTTAATGGCACAATATTACTGGCATCTGAATGGCACAATATTACTGGCATCTTAATGGTGCAATAATACTGGCATGTTAATGGCACAATAACAATGGTATCCGAATGGCGTAATATTACTGGCATCTTGATGGGCAAATTGGCTGGGGCATCCTAATGGCACAATATTACTGGTATCTTAATGGCACAATAATACTGGCATCTTAATGGCACAATATTACTGGCATCTGAATGGCACAATATTACTGACATCGTAATGATGCAATAATACTGGCATCTTAATGGCACAATATGACTGGCATTTTAATGATGCAATAATACTGGCATCTTAATGGCACAATATTACTGGCATCTGAATGGAACAGTATTACTGGCATATTAATGGCACAATATTACTGGCATCTTAATGGTGCAATAATTGTGGCATCTTAATGGCACAATATTACTGGCATCTTAATGGCAGAATATGACTGGCATAGTAATGGAACAATAACACTGGCATCTTAATGGCATAATATTACTGGCATCTTGATGGGCAAATTGGCTGGGGCATCTTAATGGCACAATATTACTGGCATCTTAATGGCACAATAATACTGACATCTTAATGGCACAATATTACTGGCAAATGAATGGCACAATATTGTTGGCATCTTAATGGTGCAATATTACTGGCATCTGAATGATACAATAATTATGGCATCCCAATGGCACAATATTACTGGCATCTTAATGGCACAATAATACTGGCATCTTAATGGCACAATAATACTGGCATCTGAATGGCAAAATATTACTGGCATCGTAATGATGCAATAATACTGGCATCTTAATGGCACAATATGACTGGCATTTTAATGATGCAATAATACTGGTATCTTAATGGCACAATATTACTGGCATCTGAATGGCACAATAATACTGGCATCTTAATGGCACAATATTACTGGCATCTTAATGGCACAATGATACTGGCATCTTAATGGCACAATATTACTGGCATCTGAATGGCAAAATATTAGTGGCATCGTAATGATGCAATAATACTGGCATCTTAATGGCACAATATGACTGGCATTTTAATGATGCAATAATACTGGCATCTTAATGGCACAATATTACTGGCATCTGAATGGCACAGTATTACTGGCATATTAATGGCACAATATTACTGGAATCTTAATGGTGCAATAATAGTGGCATCTTAATGGCACAATATAACTGGCATCTTAATGGCACAATATGACTGGCATAGTAATGGAACAATAACACTGGCATCTTAATGGCATAATATTACTGGCATCTTGATGGGCAAATTGGCTGGGGCATCTTAATGGCACAATATTACTGACAAATGAATGGCACAATATTATTGGCATCTTAATGGTGCAATATTACTGGCATCTTAATGATACAATAATTATGGCATCCCAATGGCACAATATTACTGGCATCTTAATGGCACAATAATACTGGCATCTTAATTGCACAATATTAATGGCATCTGAATGGCACAATATTACTGGCATCTTAATGGTGCAATAATACTGGCATCTGAATGGCATAATATGACTGGCATCTTAATGGCACAATATGACTGACATCTTAATGGCACAATAATACTGGCATCTTAATGGCATAATATTACTGACATTTTGATGGGCAAATTGGCTGGGGCATCTTAATGGCGCAATAATACTGGCATCTGAATAGCACAATATTACTGGCAAATTAGGCAAATTGGCTTATTAATGGCAAAATAATACAGGCATATTATTATCATTGTGTGTGACATAATTTGTGGGACTCCTGTACGTGGCATATTTAATGGGCCATCTGACTGGCATTACTAAGGAATCTGTTTGGCATGGTATTGGAGGAAATCCATGGGGGTGATACCATGAGTTACTGCACCAGGTGACACCAACCATAGTGACGCCTCTGGTCCTGAGTTTACAAATATCCATTGTTAACATATTTTTGTTGTTTTTTAAAATAATGCTAAACATAGAAACATAGAGTGTGTCGGCATATAAGAACCATTCAGTCCATCTAGTCTGCCCAAAAAGTAAAAGTTTGTGGATAAGGGTCAGTTCAGATAAGGGATACTCGCCTTATTCAAGCTTCGTGGTGAAGCTCTGTTGTTCAATCGTGCCAGGGCACCATAGTTTCAAAGCAGGCACTCATGGGAAATGTAATTCCTGCAGAACTGCAAGGGGAGGGAGGAACTATCACAACAGAGTGGATTATTTTGGCAGCACCATGGAGCAGATAATGTCGGCAGCTCAAGTCCTATCAATGTTCTAAATTACCTATGTCCAATGTGAGCTCAAGTTGCTCATATATAGGGCTGTTGCTGCCAAAATGACCTGTTAACCAAAAGTATCCAATATCCGAAATGCTGCTGGTTTCAAGCATTTTGTTTAAGGGATAATCAGCCAGTAACATTTTTCTCTTACTGTGACCTTTTGACCCCCCAACCCCAGCCCTAACAAAATTCTACCCCTAATCCAACCCTAGATCTAAGCTATACATATATATATATATATATATATATATTTATATTTAATTATGTTTTACTGTAATGTTGCTGACTTCCTACTTAGGGCAGTGCCATAATGGAAAGATATGCTGCCTTTAAATATGGCTCCTGAATCACTCCAGGGGTCGTATTTTTTGTGTTGCTGAATGCCTCAATATCAAGGCCTTGCAGCAACGCTGACTGAGCATAGGTAGTAATCGGTGACTGGTTCCTATGCTCAGTTCACCACAGGATGTACCGTACAGCTATGTCCATTATCATTAACTGACAGATTTTTTTTTTACTTACCTGATACGTCCATCGTCACAAAGGGGTTAATGTAACTGGTACCAGTAGAAACATGACTTTGTACCTTTATCTTCATAAAGAATTAAACTATTTCCTGGCAAGATGACAAATTTATTCCTCACCGCTTCCACTGCCTCTAATAATTCATGCTAGAGGAAGTGTGGAACAATAGCCATTTTAGCATAAATCTGGCAGCACAAGATTATTGCAAAGTAATTTCCAAGTTAATAAAAGTGGATATTTGATGTGTACAAGTAGATTACATCATGATTAATAATAATTTCTACGTAGCACTTGCTGCATTTCACTGGCCTAAAACTCATGCAACTAATGTTTCATTAGATTAACCATAATAATATTAGCTAAATTTCCATACTTTGTCTGAACTGCAATAGGCCACTTTTCTAATAGGTGAGTCATGTCCAAAACTCGGGCCCACGGGCCAATTGCGGCCCTTGCCCTGGTTTAATACGGCCCTACAGGTAATTTGGCAAAATCTATCTGTTGTGGCCCCAGTGAATTGCGGGATTTGGTGTTCGTTTAAGTGTGTGTGTGTATGAGGATGACATAGTGTAAGTGTGTGTGTGTGTGAGGGTGCCATAGTGTAAGTGTGTGTGTGTATGAGGGTGGCATAGTCTAAGTGTGTGTGTGTGAGGGTGGCATAGTGTAAGTTTGTGTGTATGAGAGTGGTATAGTGTAAGTGTGTGTGTGTGTGTGTGTGTATGAGGGTGGCATAGTGCAAATGTGTGTGTTTGTATGAGGGGGGCATAGTGTAAGTGTGTGAGGGCGGCATAGTGTAAGTGTGTGTGTATGAGGGGGCATAGTGTCAGTGTGTGTGTGTGTGTGTGTGTGAGGGTGGCATAGTGTAGGTGTGTGTGTATGAGGGTGGCATAGTGTAAGTGTGTGTGTGTGTGTATGAGGGTGGCATAGTGTAAGTGTGTGTGTGTGTGAGGGGGCATAGTGTAAATGTGTGTGTATGAGGGGGGCATAGTTTAAGTGTGTGTGTATGAGGGGGGCATAGTGTGTGTGTTAATTCATTTGCATTTAAGTTTAATGGTTAAAAGAATGTCAGGCAAAATGGTCGGTCCTCACGCATGTTCACTTCATCAAATCTGGCTTTCTTTGGAAATTTGGACACCCTTGTAATAGGGAAATATAAAACAGGATCTGCCAAGAAAGTGAAATGAAAAAAAAATCTAGAAGAATGACTAATATCTGTCAATCAAGTAAACCAGAACTCCCTATGGCAAAGAATATTAATGTTCAGTTAATAAGAAACTAAATGGCATCCCACATTCCATCACCTGAGAATGACAACAAAAAGGATTAATAGGTATTAACCCCTCCGCGATGCAAAGGCTTGTGTCCCAGATGTTGCAAGCACCAAAACACTACCTTTTGTTCCTGGTCACCGACCACAAGGTGTTCGGTAGCAAGGAACACTATGACAGAGACCTGATCAGGGTCTTAATAGACCATGCGGGCCCCTGCCAAAAATGTGATACCTCCGGACGTCATGTGTCACAGGAAGTTCGGGCACAGTGCAATTAGGTAAAATGTAGCCGGTGCTCGCTGTGCATTTGTATTGTATTTTATTGTATTTTGTATATTCCCTGAGGCCTCTAAATTCAGTGACATCCAATAAGATTGGCTTCACAATATTTGCAGGACTGTTGCTATAGTAATATTGATATCTATTCTTTATGTGCAGTTTGTTGGAGATAGTTTTGTAAAAATACACAGGGCCCTTCTCTGGTCATGGCTGTGTACAGAAAGGAATAATAAAAGTAATTTAGATTTCAAAACACATGAAAATGGCATAGAAAATATAATCACAGTACAAATGTACATATAATGATGTTGTTAAAACATATAATAGCTTAAGAAATTACAACAGTTATGTGCCCAATATGCTGACCAGCACTTAAAGAGAAAATGGTGTTTTATTCCACAGAGACATGCAACGTTTTAACCCCCTGAGGAGTCTTTGTCCAGCTTGCCCTATCTCGAGCCCTGTCAGAGAGCTGCCCTATCCTGTGCTGCCCTTTATATTGCTTTAATCCTTTTCTAGTTTTCCTTGCAATCTGTTATTTTGTTTTGACCCATTTCTGGTTTTCCTTGCTGCCTGTTATTTTGTTTTGACCCATTTCTAGTTTTCCTTGCTGCCTGTTATATTGTTTTGACCCATTTCTGGTTTTCCTTGCTGCCTGTTATTTTGTTTTGACCCATTTCTGGTTTTCCTTGCTGCCTGTTATTTTGTTTTGATTCATTTCTGGTTTTCCTTGCTGCCTGTTATTTTGTTTTGACCCATTTCTGGTTTTCCTTGCTGCCTGTTATTTTGTTTTGACCCATTTCTGGTTTTCCTTGCTGCCTGTTATATTGTTTTGACCCATTTCTGGTTTTCCTTGCTGCCTGTTATTTTGTTTTGACCCATTTCTAGTTTTCCTTGCTGCCTGTTATATTGTTTTGACCCATTTCTGGTTTTCCTTGCTGCCTGTTATTTTGTTTTGACCCATTTCTGGTTTTCCTTGCTGCCTGTTATTTTGTTTTGACCCATTTCTGGTTTTCCTTGCTGCCTGTTATTTTGTTTTGACCCATTTCTGGTTTTCCGTGCTGCCTGTTATTTTGTTCTGACCCATTTCTGGTTTTCCGTGCTGCCTTTTATTTTGTTTTGACCCATTTCTGGTTTTCCATGCTGCCTGTTATTTTGTTTTGACCCATTTCTGGTTTTCCTTGCTGCCTGTTATTTTGTTTTGATTCATTTCTGGTTATCCTTGTTTCCTATGAACCATACCTGTTTTCATATCTGTTTTCTTGTTTAATTCACTTATTAGGCTGGAACTTGCTGATGAGAGGCACGTTGACGCTTTTGGCAAGCTTATCACCTCATGACAATTTGTTTTAACTAAACCCTCATTATTTACCATCTTAGATTTCTAGGCCAATCCTGTGTTTATGTCTGTGGCTTTGTAAGTCTCCTTAGTTCTTTTGCCATGCCCTGTCTGTGCCCAGTGGAAGTGGTAGAGGTAAACACAGTCAAGGAGTTTAAGCATGCGTAGGATAGGCACAAGGCTATCCTAGATATGAGATAAGGAACTAGGGAATAATTTATGTATTTAGAAAATTGGGCAGACTAGATGGGCCGAATGGTTCTTATCTGCCGACACATTCTATGTTTCTGTATTCCTGCTTTGTCTTAAGCCCTGTTCCCTGTATTACTTATCCCTGTCTCAGTTTGGTTTCTGCCATGCCCTGCTTGTGTCTGTTTCAGTTCTGCTTTGGCTCCTCAGTCTTTCCTTTAGCCCTATATTCTGTACTATGTTATTTCTGTTTCTTTTTATTCTGCTCTTCTTCACCTGGCCTGCTTGTCCTGTCAGAGATGTTATGTTCCATGCTTACTCCATGGTGTCTGCAAGGTGTCTCCAGATCCTGCTTATCATATACTGGATATTGCTTAGTTTATATAGATTGATATAGATTAGTTGATATTTAGCACGTTGAGTGCTTTCAGAGGCTTGGTTTTAAATAGGATCTTGAAATGTTTGATCCGCCCATTGGTTTCATTATATAATAGAGAAAAAGACAGTTAAAAAAATTAATAGTGTAGTAAAAAAACATATACAAATATCATGACTGGGGAAAAAGAATGAAAAGAATGAAAAATCAGATGACTTGCGCCTTTCATGCTGATATGCTTAATCATAGGCCTATGACTTAGAGCCTCTCAGGGTGAAACACATAAGACATCTGATGTTCCATGCTTTTTCACCAGTAATGATATTTGTATAATTATAAAGTATTAGATAATATCTATTTTTTTTTTATTAAACTTTTTATTATGATTTATATTTTCCAGACATTACATACATTTGTATAGTTTTACAGCAGGTTAAGTAATCAGATAGGTATTAAAATTTAAAAATCAAACGTATTACATTTCTAGCATCTACATTGCAACATAGGTTCGTTTATGGTATATGTATTTAGTTTTTATGCTACAGGATTTAAAGTGAAAATAATTAGTTAAGATTGCATTTATTGTCACCATCAGTTTTTGGTTAAGCTAGGATTATATTCATTATAAAATCAGATAAGTATTACAATTTAAACAACAAATACATCACTTTCGTAACTTTTATATTACAACATAGGTTCAATTATGATATATGTACATGAGCCTCCAATAATAATAATTAACAATAACACCTTTACCCCATCTCCCCTCCTCTTCCCAATTAAAACCAAAGAAAAGAACTTGTTAGTACTTATCCAGTATCTTTATGATAAATTAGTATCTATTTAAATATAAAAAATAAACATAAAGCTGGACACAGTTTATTTGTGTGTGGTCAATTAAAATATATACATAATGATATATGGTATGTGTAAATCCAAAGGCTCAGGCATTATGTTATCATAAAAGAACATGAAATGTGGTAGTTATCTGTTTAGTTGCAATATCTACATAATATACATAATAAGGCATAAGTAAGTTGATTTGACCTTATTGTCGAAGTCTCCAGAACCAGACTATCAATAGCACCAGCATATATCTCAGTTTGTTGCAATATGTACATAATATATAAGACAATATACATAGACAAAAGACTTCAGAACCAGACAATAAATAACAAGAAACACTTGAAAAAGATAATATTTACTATATAAGAAAGCTAAGCCTTATTATAATGGGAAATACATGTAACCATCCATGGCACAGGTAAGCAACAAAAATAAACGTTGTTTATATTCATGAAATACTCACCTCTTTTTCTTTTAAGTGAGGTATTCAGTTTATGAATCGTGCAGCAAATATAAAGCAATAATGCCTGTGCCATGGATGGGTACATGCTCCTTTGTAATTAACATAAATAGTTCTAGTGAACCAACTTGAAATGTTCTACTCTCGGAATTTTTTAAGCTTTGCAAACCATCGGACCTTGGACGCCCTTTATTGTTGTATTTACTGGGTGCTGTAGATTAGGAATCTATAACCTTACTACTTGTGGTTTATTGATTGCATTTTATTATTCAAAATTCCATCAATACAATTGACATGCTATTGATCCAGTGATAAGCACATCTAAGACATAACTATGTGGACAATGAACTAAAATTGTGTCTGAAAGGAACCGGCCGGTCTCTGCTCTAGAACCTCAACACATCTCAAAACAAATATTCAATAACAAACATGCTCAGACCTACACCTCTTCAATAGTCATGTATTATTAGAAATAAAGATCCAATGTGCGTTGGACAGAAAGGCAGATGATCCACAATTAAAGAAAATAACTATTTATCACTTGAAGCAACATTGTATTATTCACAAGCTTGGCAATATATCAATACAATGCTTATACATTTAAAAATTGGTTTAAGGAATCAATATGGCAAACAATTCAACTGTCTCTACTGTCCTTACATATTCCTTTATTTCCAGAACTAATGATTTCTTAGATCCCTAAAGGCAAACTATTACAGGGTCTTTTCAATAAAGAGAGATTTGCAGGGAGAGATTTTCCAACTTTGGTTTGAAATTCCCATCTCGATTCCATGCAATTCTCTCTTTATTGAATAGACCATTCAATATTGCCTGACAAGTATAATACAATGCCAAGGTTCCTTTCTTCTGCCACAAAACCTGGACCAGGACCTGTGTTTATTATAAGGATGACGACAAACTAAGCACAGGCCTTTAAAGAGGTCACTAGACCTAAGTTTCAGTGGTGAAGCCATTATTTAATGGAGATACATGGGCTAAGATGCTGGTGGAATAATTAAACTAAGGATTCCTAAGAAGATGGGCTGTTCAGGGGTCTAGCAATGATATGCGAATTGAAACGGACTGTGTCCCACGTGATTCAAGATATTAATAGTACAGAGGTGGCAACTATGCTGGGATTACAAATAGACATTGTCCACAGAGAATTTGCTCAGCAATAAATGTACTTATATAGTATATCCAAAATATTACCTTACTCTACATGGAAGACACTCCAACATTGAAGTTAAATGCCCTCTATTATAAGTGAAAGTGTAGAGGAGCACAGTTTTATTGTAACACAATTTGTGTATTGATACAAATTTCCCCAGAATATTCCTTTGTTTGGCACCTCTCGTGTGAAGCTCATTTACATGCTAGAGAAGTACCAAGCAAAGGTATAATCTTCTGGAACAGTGTATCAATACACAAATTGCGTTACAATGTAACTGTGCTCCTCTACACTTCCACACTTATACTAGAGTGTATTTTACAAATGGATTGCCTTTTTTAGTAACTGTTTTAATGTCCAGTTCTGTTAATACTGTGGATTTGTGGTGTTGGTATTTGTGTTCCATGCATTGCAGTGTAGTGTATTGTTATTCTAGAATAGTGATTTATATCGTTTTATAATACATATTGCTGTGTGTGTGTGTACGGGTGTTCCTTTGCCCCAAAAAGAACAACGAAATATATTTTAGTGCAAACAGGCACCACTAAAAGACATGGAGGGCGTTTTCCTCTGCCACTGCACAATGCAGCCAATGTCTACATGTGCAAAGCCCCCTTGCATGCATACATTTCCTAAGGGGGAGCCCTCCGTGAATGGCCATCCATACCAATCCTTTGGGTCTATTGGTTAGCCTGCTAGTCACATTATTCCAGACAGTCTCTGCAGTGGGCAGTAGGAAGCACTGTAATAGTCTCAACAGTGCCCTGAGCTTGAATGAGCCTTTAAATAATCATAGACTTCCTCAGATCAGCTGTAAATTCCTCAAGATGGTGTTACTTCATGAACTTTGATACACCCAGGTAGAACCAAAGTGTAGTCCAGTTGTAAGGAATGGAGCTTTCCCACCTTAGTACACTCCAAACGTCTGAAATATTTCTTCCTTTAATAAGTTATTACAAAAAAAATGGTTTCCGTCAACAGTTGTATACAGTAAAGTCCCTCAGCATTTTAGGGATCTCAGGTATCTCTTTCACTCCCTCCTGAAGCTTTTGTACCACACTGCATGCTTTATTCTGTCCAGATTGGAGCCCCAGATAAAGTGGAGATGGCCCTTGTGATGGCCCTGTAGAGCATAAGCAGTGGTGGTCAGGTCTGATAAGGCTCCTAAATTATCAACATAAAGTTAGTTTACTGGCTTAATACTCGAGGCATGGTTAAGCACATGAAGAACAAACCATTTGAGGTAAAGATGATGGTAAAGATGATGGAATTATCAAACACATCTACATGCACAATACATGGTGTATAAATTACACCATTTATTAAACATGCTCCCCTTGCAGAATAATAAGACAACCTTTAAACACAGGTCAGGACATTGAATTAGCTAAATACCTAGCATATATATATATATATATATATACTGACCCAAGGAGAAATGTGATTGTCTTTTGCAGACAAGAAGGAATTTTGCCCCCTAAGCGGCAAAATTAGAAATAGCTTACTTGGGGGGCTTTGCCTTATTTTTCGATCAAAAGCAGGAATTAAAGGTAGAAGCATTGAAGTTGATGGCCTTTTTTCAACCTAAACTACTATGTTACTTAGAAGTAGGGGCTGCACAGGTGTATCAGTCACAGTCGAGTTGCATGCACAGGGATCTTCATAAATTGCAAGTTGTTCATCTAATGCAGTTTGTATAAATACTTTACAGAAATACAAATTAAATGTCTATCAAAAATGATTTATGCACTGTGTTTGCAGAATTGTAAACAAAGAAAGATTAAAATAAAATTGTGTTTTAAATGAGTATGCTGCCACCAATTTCTGATGCAAATTAAATTGTCTTAAATTGCTTGTAATCCTGCTAACAAAATGACCAAATATATGTTTTTTCTCTATATCCAAGGTGTAAACATAACCAGTATTTCTTAATTCTTTAAATGTATACCAGGGCTGGTGCAAGGATTTTTGCCACCCTAGGTGAACCCTCATTTTCCTGCCCCTTGGCCCCGCCCCCTCCCCTTACCCCGCCTACTTATAACAGCCAATCATAAACACAATCATAAAAACAACCACGCAGTATGTGTGATGCACACATACAGAGAAACAGTCACACACACAAATACAGAGAGGCAGTCTCACACACACACATACAGAGACACAGTCACACACAATGAATATCACACATACACACAGAGACCGTCACACACACACAAAGACAGTCACAAATACACAAGCAACAGGTTTCTATGCTTATTAAAGAAAAAGTACATTACTTAATGTCTCTCCCTGTCCATCTACTCTCCCTCCTCATGCCTGTCCCTCTCCTCTCCTTACTTATGTCTGTCCCTCTCCTGTCTCCCCATAATTTGTCTCTCATTTCTGCAACCATATCGGTCCTCCCCCTCCCATGTCTGCGATCTCGCCCTCTTTTCCTCCCATACCTGTGGTCTTTCCCTCCTCCTTTCCCTCTCATATCAGTGGTCTTTCCCCCACTCCCTCCCATGCCTGTGGTCTTTCCCCCTCTCCCTCCCATGTTCGTGGTCTCCCCCCCCCTCCCATCTCTGTGGTCTCCCCTCCCCTTTTATGTCTGTGGTCTTTCCCGCCTCCCTTGTATGTCATGGACTTTCCCCCCTCCCTTGTATGCCATGGACTTTCCCCCCTCCCTTGTATATCTGTAGTCTCCCCCCATCCCTTGCATGTCCATGGTCTTTCCCCCCTCCATTTTATGTCTGTGGTCTGTTCCATACTTCCAGAGCAGCGGGCAGTACTAGCTCTGTGTGTTAAATGCACACAGAGCTCGGACAGTGCTGTCCGCGCTCCTCGCGCACACTGATCATTCAGAGCATCTTATTTCCTATGCTCTGAATGATCAGTGTTCACAGGGAGTGCGCGCAACACTGTCTGAGATGTGTTCATTTAACACACAGAGCTAGTACTGCCCACTGCTCCAGCAAAAGAAGGAGGAGGCGGATCTTCACCTTGCCGCCGGGGCGGTCCACCTCCCTCACTCAGTGCTGCATTATAGGAGCGCGTGGGCACCCCTTGTGATTATGCGTCCTAGTCCTATTTTGCTTATAGGCGGCACTGGCCCTGATGTATACATTGGGTTACAGTTCTGCTAACACAATGAATAAACAACTGTGATGTTCTACGTTCAAACTGTAAACAGTGTTGCGTCTAAATAGTTATGAACAAATATATTCACTGCTATTAAATCTTAATGATAAAAATACACGTTTCTCATATTTGAGCTATTATAATCAGACATAATTAGGTGGTTGGCATAATGGCAGAACATTTATTTCCTGCTGGGATACATTATACTTGTATACCGTATTTGTCTGCACTTTCTGTACAAATATTCCCTGCTTCCCTAAAAGTATTTAGCAATTTCTTGATTTTTGTTAGGCTGTTGGAAATAAAAAGCCATGTGTTTTTCATTCTTTAACTACAACAATTTTAGGATTTCTTAGAATTGTAAAGCTCGCACAAACCTACTTCCTACCCAGAGAAAGAAACATAAAGTATATATATATATATGCAATTATCAGGAAAACAATACCATTGCATGTTTATCCACATATTCTAGAAATCCAAACAGAACCAGCTGTTAAGGAAGAATACAATGTAGCAAACGGTGGTGTGTAGCAAAATCCAAATTTAAAAGAACGTAGAAAAACAATAAAAATTTTGAAGCTCTTCGCATCAAAGGGGTGGCAGTAGGTAAAGCGAAAATTCTCTATCCCCGTTTAGTACCAGGAAATGGAGCTTATGAATTTTAACTATTTTTCTATGTTCTTATAAATTTGGATTTTCTACACATCACTGTTTGCTGCACTGTATTCCTCTGTGACATCTGTTTCTGTTTGGATTTATATTATATTATGCACTCTTAAAGGAACAGTATAGTCCCCAAACACCCTTTGGTGCAAGATTACTGCATAGTACACAGGTTTTTTCCAGTGTGATTTGATGCGGGCATTGTGCATAAATCCCATGTTTAATATTTGACTAAAGCCCTCCCCCAGTGATTTCTCTGCTTGTTTACTGCAGGTGTGGCAGTACTGATTATATAAACACTGAGCACTACACGGTTTGTTTTATTTCCTGTGCTGCTGCAATAGATTACATTGTGTGGACTGTAATAGATTTGCTCTTGTACACAGTAGCATCTCTTAACAGTGCAACACATTGTTTGATGACATCACTATGGAGACAGAATTTCACTAAATTATTCCTATTGGTTCCTGCAACAACAAACAAAAAAAGGAAATTTACACAGCTAGTGTGGACAGTCCTGGTTTCTGGCAAACTGCTGTTATTTCATAATTTCATCTAGCCGTAAGTATTTTATATTTGAATCAATGCAAAATATAAAACGTGCATTTTAAATTACTTTGAAAGCACATTAATATGCATTAATATTTCGGAGATGCATATTGGGCACCAGACAGTCCCTTTCAGCTCTGGAGACTCACATGTCAGCCGCAAGTATCATTCTAAGTGTCCACTGTCACAATTATTGTTGGTGATTATCAATAGAAACAGTGATATATTAATGACATAATAAAACAGTATTTGTTTTCCAAATGCTCTTTTTCATTTCACCAAATGTGGTCCTCATGGCTTTTTGTGCTATCCCTATTTTAATTGAATAACCCATTTTATGGTATTACACATAAAATGAATACTGCTGGTCCTTTAGACTAAGCTTCCCATGGTATGTAGCCCTCCACATTATACAGTTGGGCAACACAGAACACTTGGTGTTTAGTGTTGTTGGAGGCAAAGTGAACAATTAGAAACCAAACTAAAATAGAACAAAGATTTTGTTTTAAAATGCTAGAGCTTTGAGAATATCTAAATAGTTAATCTATTGATAAATGCCCAGATTTCAGTGCCTATTCAAGCTTTAGATTCACAGGTAAAAATCCTTGTGGGGTCAACTTAGCATTTCATCCTGCCAAGGTCAATAAATGAGTACCATTAAGTAGGGTAATAGTAACAGCTTTAGCTGCTGATTTGGGTATTCCCACTCCGAAAAAGTGATACATGAGAGGTTTTGGTTATATGAATTGGCCAAAATATTTGTACAGCCCAGCTGCTGCTTGGCTACATGGTCAGTTTAGTTCTGGAGAAGAAGTGATTGTTATTGGGAAAGGGCTTTCCTGTTTTGTATTCTTGCTATTTGATTCAATCAGTATGTAACTGTAGTGTTGAAGAGTGAATGTATCGCAACCCCTAAATTCCTAGGAAGAGAAGCTCCCCCAACTCTCAAGGAAAGAAACCCCATAAAACCAAAATATGTTAATGCTTATAATTCCATCAGTGGTTTATCAGTATGACAGCCATTTCTATCATTACAGATGCATGTAAAAAAAATAGTAAAACAAATATTTCAGCATTAGTAGCAAAAAAAGGAATGTGAAAACATCCTTTTACTTTCTTATGTGTCTCCGTGAACTTCATTAAATTTGCAGAATTGTGCAATCTTTTGCCTACAAATCATTTAATGAGCATACAGCGTGGAAAACAGATAGTGTGAGGAATGAATACCAGATTCTCTTCCAATTACCTGTGCATGACCCTAATGACTCCTCTCGTCTGATGAGCGAATGTGTAAGAATGTTAAGATTATCTGGCACATTGTGAAAATATTCACATTTCCATCCAAGTTATGAATGCATCCTGCTTTTCCCAATTTAAATCTACATTTTGTGGCTGTTTATTTTGCCCATAATGTTTTAGTACTGCATGAGAGATTTCTATACCAGGGCATTGTTAGAATTCACTTTGAGAGACTTTTGAATAACTGTGACAATTCCCACTTCTTGCCTTATATCGGAAAGCACAGCAGACTTCGGGCCATATAGGGTCATATTGAGTAGACTCTATATGAATTGTTAAGGATGGTAATGTCAGCACTGGGGAAGGTTATGTTTTTAAGGTATGTGAAGGATTGTGGACAATGGGGGAAATGAGCACCCGGTGGTTCATTTTCTGTATTAATTCAGGGGTTGTTATTATTAATTTATTGGTTAATTTATTTGTGAATTATATAAGTTACTATTTACACTGTGTTTTTACTTTTTTTTATATATATAAAAGGCTAATAGAGCAATCTAAATGCTGTGGCCTATTTTTCACCATATATTCTGTGCCTGTCATTATTGGGGTATTTAGGTGGGTAGGTTGTGGGGAACACATCTCAGTACCCACTGATTTTTCACACTCACTGAGATCTACCTCTTTTTATAAAAATTGAGACAGAGGTAGAGCTTGGGGGAATAGCAAGACAGAGGGCCAAAATCAGGACTGTCCCACACAAAGCAGGACCATTGGGAGGCATGAGGAAGTAGAAGCGAGGAAAGCATTTAATGTGTTAGCACAATAATTATTTAATTATCTGATAGAGGCAAGCCTGAAAACACCCAGAAAATGGGCTGTCTTACCTGCAATAGCTGAGACAGGCTGTCTCAGTCATTGCAGTGAGGATTGTCATAGCTGTAAAAGGCTAATCACAATCCTTTGCCATTCTCCCCAGATAGAGAGATAGGGAAAGTAATCCTGGTTGCCTTAACAGTTAGGCAGACCAGGATCAATCATTGATTTTCACAGTGATCACATAAATAAATGCAAAAAATAATCACATTGATCATATGTAATAAATGCAAAAAATACATTAAGTGACAATCAGTGCAGTAAGAAGACTGATTGTCAATATCTTCCCTCTCTCTCTCCCGGATACATTTTAATCTTGTATCAGAGCGAGAGAGGAGAGAAATATACTGTGTCCCAGAAAAAACCCCCACACAAAACACAGTTTTTCCCACTTTTACATGCTTTATTAAATTGTATACATAAACAAAGAGTAAAATCTTTAAAAAATTGTTGCAAAAGAAAGCCCTATCTTTCCTTTAAAAGCAATATATTATATGTGGGGATTCATTAAAATAGCAAGCTTACACTTTAATTAATTAATGCACATTAATTGTGTAAAAACACACACATAGCTAAAGTAGAAAAAAAGCTGTTGTCCAGAACTGACATCAAAACCATACGAATACCATCGTCCTGAAGGGGTTAAAAAAGGAGTAGGTTAAGTTACTGTAACCTGGTGACACAAGACATAAACATCTGCAATCAGTATAAAGAGTAAACATTGTTGGTATTAAGGATTCTGAGTTTATCCGCGTAGCCAACAATATTGTCTGGAGCTCGTGATTAATTACAAAGTAAGTGTAATGTAAAATAAAACTGAAGCATAAATCATATCCTGTCTAACCCAGTATACAAAGGCTCCCTGTTTTTGAAGAGTTTAGATGTTTTCATATATGAAGTAAATCAGTACTTTCATGTGAAGACACAACACACCAGAAAATGTGGGTAACATTTTTGAAATCTATAATTTTCAATATATTAATCATGAAACAGGTGCAGTTACATTACTGTTTTATCCTGCTTGGAACATAATATTTCCCAGCATGCCCCAATGAATTCCTTGGCAATTAGATCGACCTGTCTTGTCAGTATATTGGATAGTGTGTCAGTCTTATAATATGAAGGTTAGTATTTTCTCTATTTCTCGTTAAAGGAACAGCCAAGCTAAATATATTTTTAAGCGAGCCTGGATAGTTGTAAGACTACCCTGACAGTCATAAGGCTATAGAGAAGCAAACTACATATGGGCAAACTACATGGGCCAAATAGTTAGACACAGTCCATTTTTATATAGCAATTTCTCATTCAAAATAACAGCATATGTGCAGTATGATATCCACATTGTCGTATTGAATGTGCCACTAAATCATGTCCAGACTAGCCATTATGTAACAAAAAGATGTACTCATGGCTAGCGGAGTGTTAGTGATAATAAACCACTTAAAAATAAGCTTCTGGATAATTTCTACCAGGATGAGGACCCAAACCCTAAATCTGGGTGATGGGAGTTGTAGGTGTAGTATTGGCTCAGCTGAGTACAAGATAAAGATAAATTCCTTCCTTTGTTAAAAAATAGTAGTTGAAAATGGCTACTCACATTTCTATTAGTGCAGTATTTCAACATACTATATATATACTAGGATAATAGTGCAAAAAAACAGTAGATGCACTATCCTTAACTTGGGCCCCCAACAAGTTAAATGGGCTGGTACACCTTTTACCTGATGATCTTAACACTATTATAAGTCAAACATATGACAGGAAAAATAACTTGAGGCGTGAATCAAGCTACAAGAAATGTTTAATGATAAATGCGCTCTGATATAAAGCAGAATGAATTCCTCTTCAAAGTTCTAGAAAAATTCCACAAATAGAAGAACGTCTCCAAACAATTCCCAAAAGCACACAACACGTTTCGCCTTATGAGGCTTCTTCCAAGCGGTTTCGTATAGTGATGGCCGCTTACTAGTAATTCAGTAACTGGTGACCCCAGACAGATGTTTAATCAAGACTTCTTCAACTAACCATTCATCACAGTTCAAAATAACTTGAAATATTCTGACTCCAATCATTACCATAAAGGCAATAAATGCTGTGTGCACCCATACAACATATAATCTTAATAATTTTAAACATTTTTAATAATTTTTAAATAGCTAGAGATAGGACTCACCAAGTTTGGAGTACTTTGACGTAGTGGTGGGCTAAGCAAAATATGGTCATATGTTGTGACTAAATCTCCAATATTTTTTCATCTAAGCTAGGTGCTTTTAAAAATATTAAAAAATGATTAAAAATGTTTAAAATTATTAAGATTATATGTTGTATGGGTGCACACAGCATTTATTGCCTTTATTGTAAAAATTGTGGTCTCCTTAGTGGTGCTCTGTGCAACATATGCCGGTTCTGGGGTGCTGTCCAAACCATTGTTTTTGCATATTTATGAAACCTGACCAGCTTTTGGGCGTGCACTCCACCCACTCACAGGTGCTCTGTGTATGGTGTCCAGTGAGATTTGTATACATTCTAGTTCAAGGCAGATTGTCAGAGAGATTCATTCCAAGTAAGTAGCTATAGATAGGACTCACCAAGTTTGGAGTACTTTGACGTAGTGGTGGGCTAAGCAAAATATAGCCATATGTTGTGACTAAATCTCCAATATATTTTTTTCATCTAAGCTAGGTGCTTTTAAAAATATTTAAAAATTATTAAAAATGTTTAAAATGATTAAGATTATATGTTGTATGGGTGCACACAGCATTTATTGCCTTTATTGTAAAAATTGTGGTCTTCTTAGTGGTGCTCTGTGCAGCATATGCCGGTTCTGGGGTGCTGTCCAAACCATTGTTTTTCCAATCATTACCAGTCATGCTAGTCAAAAAAACGTATGCTATGTTGTCTCTGTCTTCAGCTTTCACATATGCATAGAACAGAACAGCTAAAAGCTGCCTAGTTAGATTTTCATGGTTATAAGGGTCGTCACTGTTTACCTCCAGTATTTCTACAGTTTATTTACTCAGTTTCCGCTATAGTATTACTTGTTTGCTATGGGTTTATTTCCAAAAAGCTCTGCACAGGAAAGTATTCGGAAGTTGACAAAAAGGTGCAGTTTCCATGTATCTTATTGAACAGGAAACAATTGCAGATAGATTCTCTCTTCATGCAAAAACAGTGAATTTTATTAAAGTTTCCTGAGCAGAGATAAAAATATACAAATATCATGACTGGTGAAAAAGCATGGAACACCAAGTGCCACTCGCGTTTCGCCGTGAGAGGCGCGGAATCGTCCCAACACATTTACGTGCTGGAAATAATGCCTCTTCCAAAATATACAGGGCACACAGCACTAACTCCTGACATATTTGGAAGTTAGCCTTATACACTAACGAACCTGGCAATAGAGCCACTATTATTATTTTGCGAGCGTTGTTTTTTTAAGTTGTGCCATAGCAATTTGGATCCAATCTGCTGATTTTACTACTTGTTAGATTTTCCTTGCCAGGATTTATCTCCACATTTTCAGTTACATGTGCATGGGGGAATTTGAGAATGGAAAATATGATACATTTATTGCAGGGCCAATGTTGTAATCAGAAGGAATTTCTGCAAACAGGATGACTAAAGTCAGTGGGATACTGGTGCTCATTAAAGCTTAACATCTTAGCCAATACTTCCACCTGGAGGGGTGATGTGTGCAGAATCTAGTAAATCCAAGTGAGCCAGTTTATGATTGTGTATCGCAGCTTGTTCTGCATGTCTGACGCCTGTATACAACACTAGACTGAGGATACAACTAACAGCTAGGCCACCTATCTATTAATGGTGATGGTACCTCCTCATACGTTGGTAACTTGCAAATCATAGCCAATTCCACACTGATACCTCAACAGCAAAATAAGTTGAAATAGTGGAAGTCATCCTGAAATGGCCCAAAGTGTAATAAAATAAAAAATAAAGTAAATGATCATAGAATAAAATAATCATTTTGTATTAAAATTTTTAAATGCTTATATTAATGTAAACATACTATGGTATAAAACATTACTTTATTATATTTGTATTTACATATGTTTGTGTTTAAAATATGTTTCATGTAATTCTTCTATAATTTTCTATATTTCACAAATCTTCCGATATTTGTATTTCTGTTATTATTATATTATTATTAATATATAACATAAGTAACATATATTTTATGTGACTGGGTGCATCTGGGATTCAGCTATGCTATTCTGTATGAATGTAAAAATAAAACACACACTGTCACAAGATGAGACAAACACATAAATACATAGTCACATAAACTCATACACACACCCATAAAGACACAGTCATGCGCACACACATCAAAATCCATACCCATACGCACACAAACAGTCCCATACACACAATACTAGGATTCAACCAGTTTGGTTCAACCTTTTACAAATTATTTTTGCAAGTTTGCCAAACAGGTGCTTAAATCAGTTTTAACTGCATCATGTTCTTCATTCATGGTGCCATGAAGACATTGTGATGAATAGTGGGAGAGTGATAGCGGGAGCAGTGCGTGAAGTTGCGTGATCCTGCATTATATCTTGAGGAAGAAGACGACTATCTGATTATGCCTTTACTGCTCCAGATTGGCTTTATAAACAGAAAATATGCATGTACTGCTCCAGATTTGCTTTATATACAGAGATTATGTCTATACTTCTTCAGATTTGATTTATGCACAAATAGTATGCCTAATCTGCTCCAGATTTGCCTTATATGCAAAGATAGAAACATAGGATGTGTTGGCAGATAAGAACCATTCGATCCATCCTGTCTGCCCAATTTTCTAAATACTTTTATTGGTAATCTTATATCTAGGAAAGCCTTGTACCTATCCCACACATGCTTAAAATCCTTCACTGTGTTTTTCCTCTACCAATTCTACCCGAAGGCTATTCCATACATCCACTACCATCTCAGTAAAGTAATATTTTTAAATCTTTGCCCCTCTAATTTAATATTATGTCCTCTAGTTGTGGTAGTTTTTCTTCTTTTAAATATACTCTCTTCCTTTACTGTGTTGATTCCCTTTATGTATTTAAATGTTTCTATCATATCCCCCCTGTTAATTCTTTCCTCCAAGCTATACATGTTAAGATGCTTTAACCTTTCCTGGTAAGTTTTATATCTTCAACCCATGAACCAGTTTAGTAGCTCTTCTCTGAACTCTCTCCAGAGTATCAATATCCTTCTGGAGATACGGTCTCCAGTACTGCGCACAATACTCCAAGTGAGGTCTCACCAGTGCTCTGTACAATGACATGAGCACTTCCCTCTTTCTACTGCTCATGGGCATCTGCAGATTTTTTTTCAGGGGGGAGGTGGGGGGCATACTTTTACTGTCATCCATGCTGTGCTGCGCCTCTTTTTGACAATGCCATGAAGTGGAGGAACTTAGTCATTATCAGTGCAGCATGCAAACTGTTGATAAACGGTGTTACCACAGCATCACTTAAAGATAACAAGCCACTGTAAGGTACCAATTAACATGCCACAGTCACTTTGCCATTAAAATATGCAACAGTCAGTTTGTCTATTAAGATATGCCACCGTTTGTCCATTAAATCAGGGCTTGACAAAGTTAACTGACTTTTAGGAGCCAGCTAAAAAATCTAGGAGCCAGACAACAGTACATACACACAATCACACGTAGTCACATACACACACACAGATACTTACCCATTAGTATGCCAGTATTATTTTATTTTTTGTCATTAATATGCCAGTGTTTTTTTATTAAGTCACAGCCAATTTGACAATAATATGCCAGTATTATTTTTCCCAATATTATGCCTGTATTTTTTGCCATTAATAAGCAACAGACATTTTGCCATTTAATATGCCAGTATAATGTAGCCAATTAGTATGCCAGTATGATGTAGCCATTTAATATGCCAGTATAATGTAGCCATTTAATATGCCAGTATTATTTAGCCAATTAATATGCCAGTATAATGTAGCCAATTAATATGCCAGTATAATGTAGCCAATTAATATGCCAGTATAATGTAGCCATTTAATATGTCAGTATAATGTAGCCATTTAATATGCCAGTTTGATGTAGCAGATTAATATGCCAGTATTATTTAGCCATTCAGTATGCCAGGATTTAGCCACTCAATATGCCAGGATTTTGCCATTCAATATGCCAGGATTTTGCCATTCAATATGCCAGGATTTAGCCACTCAATATGCCAGGATTTAGCCACTCAATATGCCAGGATTTTGCCATTCAATATGCCAGGATTTTGCCATTTAATATGCCAGGATTTAGCCCCTCAAAATGCAAGGATTTTGCCACTCAATATGCCAGGATTTAGCCACTCGATATGCCAGAATTTAGCCACTTGATATGCCAGGATTTAGCCACTCAATATGCCAGGATTTATCCATTCAATATGCCCGGATTTAGCCACTCAATATGCCAGGATTTAGCCATTCAATATGCCAGGATTTAGCCGTTAAATATGCCAGGATTTAGCCATTTAATATGCCAGGATTTAGCCACTCAATATGCCAGGATTTAGCCATTCAATATGCCAGGATTTAGCCACTCAGTATGCCAGGATTTAGCCATTCAATATGCCAGGATTTAGCCATTCAATATGCCAGGATTTATCCATTCAATATGCCAGGATTTAGCCACTCAATATGCCAGGATTTAGCCATTCAATATGCCAGGATTTAGCCACTCAATATGCCAGGATTTAGCCATTCAATATGCCAGGATTTAGCCACTCAGTATACGAGGATTTAGCCACTCAATATGCCAGGATTTAGCCACTCAGTATGCCTACCCTCCTCCTACCCTTCCCCAGTACTTACCTTACTTGCTTCTCTGTCCCTGGTCGTCTCCTCCATGTAGTATTCCCTCCTGCACGGAGGAGTGAAACACAACACCGGGTGTGACGTAACATCACATCCAGTGTCAATGTTTTGTTTTTTTAACTTTCTTTTTTTCGGCAGCCACATCCAGTGGATGCGGACTGCCGGCTGCTGTCCGCATGACTGTCTCCATGTGAGACAGTGTCACGGACTGAGTAGGATCAGAAGACTGGATCCGCGATGCGAAGACCTGGTATCTACTGCAACAGGTTTGGAGGCAGGACAGTGTCTATTCACCTGAATGGTATTATACCCTACGGTTGAGCCTCAGGTAAATGACCACCCAGGACTTGGAACACTGACTGCAACCGCACACTGAAGCAGGGATACGCAGGAATTACTGGAAAAACGGATAGTCAGCAAGCCGGGTCAAACACAACAGGAGCAACGGTACAAGACGGTATGGAGGAGGCAAGGTCAAAAACAGGCAAAAGGATCAGGGCAGGCAGCAAACGGAGAAGTCAGAAGTCACAGCAGGAGTCAAAAACCGAAGAATCAAGAATCAAGAATAAACGCTAGATCAAGCCACAAGGAACTATCTCATGCAAGGTCTGAGTAGCAACTGAAGGTTTAAATACAATTTGGGCGGTAAAACCCGCCCCTAATAGGTCCCCCAAAAAGTATAAGTATAGCCCTTTAAGGCTATGTTAATTTTCTGTGTGTAGCGGTACTGCGCATGCGCGCAGTTTCGGTTTGCTGCGCGTTCGTCGAGGGGAAGCGGTGAGCGCGTCTGCAGCCCTGGAGGGCTGAGACGCCGAACGGAGCCCTCGCTGTCCGTCCACCCTGCCTGCAGGGGCAGCGGCAGCGGAGGCACGGACCTCGCGGCGGCAGGTAAGTTTCTTTTTTATTACACTACCCCCCTCTTTATGAACGCCGTACCGGCGTTCAGGACCTGGTTTGAGAGGAAATCTACGATGAAATAAGGAAACTTTGGAAGGAGCATGAACATCGGATGCTGGTACCCAAGATCTCTCCTCCGGACCGTAACCTTGCCAATGGACAAAATACTGCAAAAGACCACGGCGCAGCCGAGAATCCAAAATAGATTGTACCAAATACTCCTCATGCCCTTGAACGAGGACAGGTTTGGGAACCGTATGGGCGTCAGAGAAACGATTAGTTACAACTGGTTTGAGGAGGGACACATGGAAGGAGTTGTGGATGCGCATACTGGAAGGGAGGCGTAGGGTATAGGACACATCGTTGATTTTGGACAAGATCACGTAAGGACCGATATATTTGGGACCTAAAGTCCTGGAGGAATGACGAAGTTGGAGATACTTGGTAGAAAGCCATACTTTGCCACCAGGAAGAAGTACGGGGGCAGGAGAACGATGTTTGTCGGCAAATCTTTTCTGCAACACCTTGGCCCTGGATAGTTGCGAAGAAACAGAAGCCCGGTGAGATTTGAGATCCTGGACCTGACGGTCAGCAGCCGGTACTTCCGAAGGCAATCCCAAGTCCGGCCAAAGAGTAGGCTCGTAGCCAAAGGCTGCACAAAACGGGGATTTCTGCAAGGACTCATGAAAGGAGCTGTTATATGACAATTCAGCGAGATGGAGGAGAGAAGACCAAGTAGATTGATCCTCATCAACATATAACCGTAGATATTGTTTCAGAACCTGATTGGTCCTCTCCGTCTGACCATTGGTTTGCGGATGATGAGAGGAGGAAAATTTTAGAGAAATACCCAGCTGAGCACAAAGTGATCTCCAGAACCGGGACACAAACTGAGAACCACGGTCAGAAACAATGCTTTGGGGTACCCCATGTAGACGAATGATTTCCTTCATGACAACAGTTGCAAGCTGAGATGCTGAGGGCAGTTTGGGAAGAGCAACAAAATGAGCCTGTTTGGAGAATAGATCGACTACTACAAGTATGGTCGTGAACCCTCGAGACAAGGGAAGATCTGTGACGAAATCCATGGCAATATTCGTCCAAGGTCTCTTAGGGACAGGAAGAGGGCATAACAGGCCTGCAGGGTTACGTTTCGGAGTTTTGTATCTAGCACAGACGGTGCAGGCGCGAACAAAATCCTGAACGTCAGATTGCAAGGAAGGCCACCAAAATTTCCGGTCAATGAGAAACTTAGTGTTGCGTACACCACGGTGACCCGCGACAGAGGAAGCATGAGCCCAGGACAAGACTTGTCTCCGAAGGTTGGATTGAACAAAGTAACGACCGACAGGAGGGCGACAATTGGTGGGTCTAGGGAACTGGGATCTGGTAATTTTCCACAGGAGGGAGGTGGACACCGAGGCAATGATCCGAGAGGCCGGTATAATGGAATCAACCACAGGAGGAGCCGTTTCAATGTCAAAACGTCTAGACAGAGCATCCGCCTTGCCATTTTTCGACCCGGGCCGGTATGTGATGGAAAAATTAAAACGGGTAAAAAATAAGGCCCATCTGGCCTGTCTGGGATTCAATCTCTTAGCTTTTTCTATGTATAACAAATTTTTGTGGTCGGTGAGAATCGTGATGGGAATTTGAGTACCCTCTAAGAGATGACGCCATTCGTCAAGAGCCATCTTGATGGCCAACAATTCGCGGTTGCCTACATCGTAGTTGCGTTCCGCTGAGGTAAACGTCTTAGAGAAATATGAACATGGATGGACTCTGTTGGAGATTTGGTCTCTTTGAGATAAAATAGCCCCAGCGCCAGATTCAGAAGCATCAACCTCCAAAATGAATGGTTGAGCTGGATTGGGTCTGCGAAGAATGGGTGCAGAGATGAAGGCATGTTTCAGGAACTGGAAGGCTTGGAGAGCCTGGGTAGACCATTTAGCCGGATCACTTCCCTTCTTAGTGAGAGCAGAAATGGGTGCAGTGACTTTAGAGAAATTCCTGATAAATCTTCTATAGTAATTAGCAAAGCCCAAAAACCTTTGTATCCCTTTGAGGTTGAGCGGTATTTGCCAGTCTTGGATAGCAGAAACTTTGTCAGGATCCATCTCTAGGCCGTCAGAGGAGATAATATAACCCAGGAATTTGATTTTTGAGCATTCGAATTCACATTTTTCGGCCTTAGCAAAGAGGTGATTTTCTCGAAGACGACGTAATACCTGTTGAACGTGCTTTCTATGGTCGGAGATATTCTTGGAATATATAAGGATATCGTCCAAATAGACCATGACATGAGATAACAACATGTCCCGGAAAACGTCGTTAACAAAACTCTGGAAGACTGCTGGTGCATTACATAATCCGAAAGGCATAACTAGGTATTCGTAATGCCCATATCTGGTATTGAAGGCCGATTTCCACTCATCACCCTCTCGTATGCGGACCAAATTATATGCACCACGTAAGTCTAGTTTGGTGAATATCTTGGCATCTTGGAGTTGGTCGTATAGTTCAGTGATGAGTGGTAGTGGATAACGGTTCTTTATGGTGATTTTGTTCAGTCCCCTGTAGTCTATGCAAGGCCTTAAGGTACCGTCCTTTTTGGCTACAAAAAAGAATCCAGCGCCTGCTGGAGAGGAAGATGGTCGGATGAATCCCCTCTGAAGATTATCCTTTATGTACAAAGCGAGTGCTTGATTCTCAGGTGCCGAGAGAGGATAAGTATGCCCTACCGGAGGGGAGGAACCAGGTAATAGGTCGATGGCGCAATCGTAGCTCCTATGAGGAGGAAGAATCTCGGCCTTGGTCTTAGAGAATACGTCTAGGAAGTTCCAATATAACTGTGGAACCCGGGAACGAGGATCCTCAGGAGGAAGAGTACTAACTGAATTGAGTGTAGGCAGATTGTCATTAAGGTCCTGACCATCTAGACCCCACGAATCAACTTGTCCCAAACACCAGTCAATGGAAGGATTATTCTTTTTCAACCATGGTAGCCCCAATATGATGGAGATGTGGGGACTGGAAAGGACGTCAAAGCTTAATTCTTCGTAATGGTTGTGACCGATCTTTAAACCCAAAGGTATGGTTTCCTTGGAAATTATACCAGTGCCTACAGGGGTACCATCCAAGGCAGACACAGAAATAGGCAGGGCTTTAGACTTCAGAGGAATATTCTGTTGAATTACCCAAGATTGGTCTACGAAATTTCCAGCTGCTCCGGAATCTATGAAGGCTTGGGTGGCCACTTGGTGGCCTGTCCACTGGAGCAAGACCGGTATTAAAAGTCTCTGATTAGAAGGAGAATTAATGATGTTAACGCTCAGTGGGACTCCTTCTTTTTCCACTAAGCGTTGGCGTTTCCCGATTTCTGGGGACATTTCAGAGCAAAATGACCCCTTAGACCACAGTACAGGCATAGATTTAATCTCCTGCGACGAGATTTTTCTTCGTCAGAAAGTCGTAGTATAGGACCAATTTCCATAGGTTCACTAGTTAGATTGGTCTCAGGCTCTGGAGTTTTGGTAGCTTGATAGTATTTAGGTTGGAAGTGTCTTGGGTTCTTATCACGATCCAACCTCCTTTCTTGGCCACGAGCATCGAGTTTAAGACACAATGTAATAAGTGATTCCAGGTCCTCGGGAAGATCTCTATAGGTTAAAGCATCTTTAAGAGTGTCATTAAGACCTCTACGAAATGCCGCCTTTAATGCGCTCTGGTTCCACTCTGTCTCATATGCCAAGGTACGAAACTCTATGGCATACTGACCCACTGATCTTTTGCCTTGTTGCAACTCCATTAGTTGAGTCTCTGCAGACTCCCTTCTTCCTGGAGCATCGAAGACGGATTTGAAGGCTGAAATAAATGCGTCAGCATCTTCTAACAGGGGAGAGTTCTGTTCCAGCAAAGGGGATGCCCAGTTCAAGGCCTCTCCTTTCAGGAGATTAACTATGAACGCCACTTTTGCGGTGGATGAGGAGAAAGCGTCAGGTTGTGTGCGAAAATGTAGTAGACACTGGTTTAGGAACCCTCTACATTCACGTGGAGAACCGGAAAACTTTTCCGGTATGGGCATCTTAGGTGGTCTTGAAGAACTACGAGCCCCCATGACAGAGAACCCTTGATCAGACATGGTAGGAGCGGTCGAGACTGGATTCATATGAGTGGTGAGTGACCGTAATAGTTCGGTAACAGTATCCAGTTTATGTTCAAGGGATTGAAGATGTGAAGCGTGCGTGGTCAGGATCTTGTCATGGCATTCCTGTCTGGCCGAGACTCGGGCCAGGTCCGCGGGATCCATAAATATGGCCTGAGATAATGTCACGGACTGAGTAGGATCAGAAGACTGGATCCGCGATGCGAAGACCTGGTATCTACTGCAACAGGTTTGGAGGCAGGACAGTGTCTATTCACCTGAATGGTATTATACCCTACGGTTGAGCCTCAGGTAAATGACCACCCAGGACTTGGAACACTGACTGCAACCGCACACTGAAGCAGGGATACGCAGGAATTACTGGAAAAACGGATAGTCAGCAAGCCGGGTCAAACACAACAGGAGCAACGGTACAAGACGGTATGGAGGAGGCAAGGTCAAAAACAGGCAAAAGGATCAGGGCAGGCAGCAAACGGAGAAGTCAGAAGTCACAGCAGGAGTCAAAAACCGAAGAATCAAGAATCAAGAATAAACGCTAGATCAAGCCACAAGGAACTATCTCAGGCAAGGTCTGAGTAGCAACTGAAGGTTTAAATACAATTTGGGCGGTAAAACCCGCCCCTAATAGGTCCCCCAAAAAGTATAAGTATAGCCCTTTAAGGCTATGTTAATTTTCTGTGTGTAGCGGTACTGCGCATGCGCGCAGTTTCGGTTTGCTGCGCGTTCGTCGAGGGGAAGCGGTGAGCGCGTCTGCAGCCCTGGAGGGCTGAGACGCCGAACGGAGCCCTCGCTGTCCGTCCACCCTGCCTGCAGGGGCAGCGGCAGCGGAGGCACGGACCTCGCGGCGGCAGGTAAGTTTCTTTTTTATTACAGACAGACATATGGGCAGCGGCGGGGTGCACATTTTTTTTTTTTCGAAAATCCAGGGGTGGGCTTGCCCCCTCCTGCGTGCGCCCATGCTACTGCTAATACCTCTCCCTATACAACCAAGAATTTTGCTAGCATTTCCTGCTGCTCTATTACATTGCCTACCTACCTTTAAGTTTCTTTAAATTCCTTTCCTCAGATGTTGAGGTTACGACTGTATCAAATATTGTATATTCTGCTTTTGGGTTTTTACACCCAGAGGTGCATAATCCTACACTTTAAATGTCAGTTGCCACAGCTCTGACCATTTTTCTAGTTTAGCTAAATCATTTGCCATTTGGCTTATCCCTCCATGAACATCAACCCTGTCGAAAATCTTTGTATCATCAGCAAAAAGACATACTTTGCCATCAAGACCTTCTGTGATATCACTAATAAAAATATTAAAGGGAATGGGACCAAGTATGGATCCTTGAGGTACCCCACTAGTAGCAAGACCTTTCATCGAAAATACTCTATTGACTACAATCTAATCCATTTAACAATATTGAAATCCAAACTCAAAGATTGCAGTTTATTGATAAGACTTTATTTACAAACATTATGCCTATACTTCTCCTGATTGACATTATATACGAGGATCAAACCTATACTGAGAAAACAGTACAATGCATTTGGTGCTACTTAGGCATTACCTTCTCCATACACCAAACACAGTAAGAACAATAGTGAGAGTACACAAAATATACCAAAAAATTATCTTTCTGTCTATGGAGCAGTATTCTCCTTAGACCAAATAGAAGAAATGGGAAAGCTCATAAAATAAAATGAACAAAGATCATATGGTATAGTATGTAAAGCATGTAGAGTGACCCCAAAAAATGTTTTATATCCCCTTAAGAGGTTGCTCACATGATACTAAGCCCTGAGATATAACATGTAGGAAATCATGGAATATCAGAAATATCTCCTCATAGAGTTGGAATAATAATGTGACTGAAGTTGAGAAGCCTCTCCTGATTGGCTGAGACATAATTCACCCAAGGCTCTCATTCTGGGACTCTGCAATGTAGGCTGCCCAGGACCTGGGACTCGGGCAATCCAAGACATGTGGTCATCCTATGTGAGGTTGGAGTGTTCCTACACTTTGTCTCTAGTCTCCATCCTCAGCCTTTTACCTCTTGCCTCAAAACATATAAAATGTTTCTTAATATAAGAAATGTTTCTTTGACATTAGCGCTGTTTTAGGTTTACACATTGTTACACAAGAGCAGATATTCTGAGTTGCTTTTGGAGAATGATACTACATTCAAGTAGCTTTTAATAAAATAAAAAAGACTGACACACTATAAATTAAAGATATATATTTTGGAAAAGAACAGTCTAGTTATGTATATAGAAATATCCTTAAAGGCTATTCACAGAAAATTTGTAAAGCAAATGTAAATGGGATGTATAAAGAATATTATTATAATAAGACACTCATGATTGTAGAATACCATGTACTTGTAATGGCAGGTAATCTCCATCAAGGTCTTTTCAGACTATTATCTGGTATGAGTGTGATTACTAGCAATCTTTTATTAAAATATCTTGTTAAATGCAACTCATGTTCTTGTCCTATTATGGACTATACAGACCTTGCTACTCCTTTCACCACCATGACCTCTCTTTATATTCATCTATAGTCACATGCATCAATACATAGATGTTGAAAGTGCAAAGCTTTCAATATATAACAATTGGCCTCTTTCTCTCCTACAGTGGAGACAACGGATCTCTCTGATGAGCAGGGTACTGAGGGTTCAACAAATCAGGTGGTTCCCTATTCACTCTTTGACCACGACCCAAAAAGGTAATCAATACATACATAAGTAACCTAGAAGAGGCTTCAGCATTCTCTTATCAGTTGGATATCACACCATCGGCACATATTTAGCCAGGCCTACCCATTACCCCTTAGTTACTTTCCTCTCTGCATGAAGTTATGATGCCACTCTCTAGGCCACAATACACGGAAATCGTATCAACCACCCCCCACCTCAAATACGTTGACCTGAGGTCATCACCGATCACTGTTCACTCTTCTCTGTTCTATAGTCACTGTTTTGTTGAGTTAGTTTGTACCATCTGCATGGGTTAGGTTTGACACAAAAATGTTGACTGTTTGTGTAGCAAACTTACCTGATGCTCGTTGCGCCGCTCCCTGAGTCCTTCCGCAACATCAGGGGCGTTGCTAGGTCTTCGGATGATCTGGGGCTAGAGCCCAGATGAGCTCGGTCACACACAGGGGCGTACCTAGAGCATTTGGCACCCGGGGCGGACCCTGAGTGTTGCACACACACCCCCCCCCCCCTTAATAAAAATGTATGAAAACACCCACAATTTTTTCAGTGTTTGAAAATTGTACAAATATAGATACAAGGAATATTGTGCCACTCAGAACCCAGAAATATTGTGCCAGTCAGATACCAGGAATAGTGTGCCATTCAGAGCCCAGTAATATTGTGCCAGTAAGATACCAGTAATATTGTGCCAGTCAGATACCAGTAATATTGTGCCACTCAGAGCCCAGTAATATTGTGCCAGTCAGATACCAGGAATATTGTGTCATTCAGAGCCCAGTAATAGTGTGCCAGTCAGATGCCTGTAATATTGTGCCAGTCAGAGCCCAGTAATAGTGTGCCACTCAGAGCCCAGTAATATTATGCCAGTCAGATACCAGGAATATTGTGCCAGTCAGAGCCCAGTGATAGTGTGCCAGTCAGAGCCCAATAATATTGTGCCAGTCAGAGCCCAGGAATATTGTGCCATTCAGATACCAGGAATATTGTGCCAGTCAGAGCCCAGTAATGGTATGCCAGTCAGAACCCAGTAATAGTGTGCCACTCAGATACCAGTAATATTGTGCCAGTCAGAGCCCAGGAATATTGTGCCAGTCAGAGCCCAGTAATATTGTGCCAGTCAGATACCAGTAGTATTGTGCCAGTCAGAGCCCAGTAATATTGTGCCAGTCAGATACCAGTAATATTGTGCCAGTCAGAGCCCAGTAATATTGTGTCAGTCAGAGCCCAGGAATATTGTGCCAGTCAGATACCAGTAGTATTGTGCCAGTCAGAGCCCAGTAATATTGTGCCAGTCAGAGCCCAGAAATATTGTGCCAGTCAGAGCCCAGTAATAGTGTGCCACTCAGAACCCAGTAATATTGTGCCACTCAGAACCCAGTAACATAGTGCCAGTCAGATCCCAGGAATAGTGTGCCAGTCAGATCCCAGGAATAGTGTGCCAGTCAGAGCCCAGGAATAGTATGCCACTCAGAGCCCAGGAATAGTGTGCCACTCAGAGCCCAGGAATAGTGTGCCACTCAGAGCCCAGGAATAGTGTGCCACTCAGAGCCCAGAAATATTGTGCCAGTCAGAGCCCAGTAATAGTGTGCCACTCAGAACCCAGTAATATTGTGCCACTCAGAACCCAGTAACATAGTGCCAGTCAGACCCCAAGAATAGTGTGCCAGTCAGAGCCCAGGAATAGTGTGCCACTCAGAGCCCAGGAATAGTGTGCCACTCAGAGCCCAGGAATAGTGTGCCACTCAGAGCCCAGTAATATTGTGCCAGTCAGAGCCCAGGAATATTGTGCCAGTCAGAGCCCAGGAATATTGTACCAGTCAGAGCCCAGTAATAGTGTGCCACTCAGAACCCAGTAATATTGTGCCACTCAGAACCCAGTAATATGGTGCCAGTCAGAGCCCAGGAATATTGTGCCAGTCAGAGCCCAGGAATATTGTGCCAGTCAGAGCCCAGTAATATTGTGCCACTCAGAGCCCAGGAATATTGTGCCAGTCAGAGCCCAGTAATAGTGTGCCACTCAGAGCCCAGTAATATTATGCCAGTCAGATACCAGGAATATTGTGCCATTCAGAGCCCAGTGATAGTGTGCCAGTCAGAGCCCAATAATATTGTTCCAGTCAGAGCCCAGGAATATTGTGCAATTCAGATACCAGGAATATTGTGCCAGTCAGAGCCCAGTAATGGTATGCCAGTCAGAACCCAGTAATAGTGTGCCACTCAGATACCAGTAATATTGTGCCAGTCAGAGCCCAGGAATATTGTGCCAGTCAGAGCCCAGTAATATTGTGCCAGTCAGATACCAGTAGTATTGTGCCAGTCAGAGCCCAGTAATATTGTGCCAGTCAGATACCAGTAATATTGTGCCAGTCAGAGCCCAGTAATATTGTGCCAGTCAGAGCCCAGGAATATTGTGCCAGTCAGATACCAGTAGTATTGTGCCAGTCAGAGCCCAGTAATATTGTGCCAGTCAGATACCAGTAATATTGTGCCAGTCAGAGCCCAGTAATATTGTGCCAGTCAGAGCCCAGGAATATTGTGCCAGTCAGATAGTTGGAGCTCTGTGTGTTTAACACACACGGAGCCCATGCTGCCTGCGTCTCCCCGCTGAGGGAGCCGGGGAGAAGAGAGAACGCTAGGGTAAGGAGGGCAGTGGAGGGGGGATAGAGAGAACGTTATGGGTGGGGAGGGGGATAGAGAGAACGTTACGGGTGGGGAGGGGGATAGAGAGAACACAGAGGAGGGGGGTTAGAAAGAACACTGGGGAGGGGGGGAAAGAAAGAACACTGGGGAGGGTGTGACTGTGTGTAAGGCTGGCTAAGAGTGTGTCTGTAAGTGTGGGCATGCATTTATGTGTGTAAGTTTGACTATGTGTAAGGGTGTATGTATATGTATAAGGGTGAGTGTGTGTTTAAGAGTGTGAATTTCTGTGTAAGGGTGACTGTGTATAACTGTGGGTGTGTATTTCTGTGTGTGGATGTAAGTGTGACTGTGTGTGTAAGGGTGTATTTGTAAGTGTGACTGTTAGTGTCACAAAAGCATATGTTTATTTTCTTTCGGTAAAAAAAAATGTAAGTGTGTGTGTCTAAATGTGGGCGTGTATGTAAGTGTGACTGTGTGTAAGGGTGTCTGTGTATGTATATGTGTAAGGGTGATTGTGTGTTTAAGAGTGTGTGTATTTCTGTGTAAGTGTGACTGTGTGTAAGGGTGTGTATGTGTGTGTATGTAAGTGTGACTGTGTGTATAATTGTAAGTGTGACTGTTAGTGTCACACAAGTATATATATTTTTTTCCGGTAAAAATAAATAAAATGTAAGTGTGTGACTGTGTGTAAGGCTGTCTAAGAGTGTGTGTGTGTGTGTGTAAGTGTATCTGTAAGTGTGACTGTGTATGTCTAAGAGTGTTTGTGTATTTTTGTGTAAGTGTGACTGTGTGTAAGGGTGTGTATAACTGTGTGTATGTAAGGGTGACTGTGTGTTTTAAGGGTGTCTGTGTAAGTGAATATATATGTGTAAGTTTGTCACGTGAGGGGGAAAATCTCCGCCCCCTCATAGAGCATGTTAGAGCACCGGATGTCCGTGACATACTGGTGCTCAGAACACATGGAGCCACGCACAGAAGAAACAGCCCCTTCACTGCAAATGTAAGGTAAGTGAGCAAGGAGGGGGACAAACGAGTGTGTGTAAGTTTGACTGTGTGTGTAAGTGTGTCTATCTGACTGTGTAAGTCTGTTTGTGTAAGTGTGTCTACCTGATTGTGTAAGTCTGTGTGTGTGCGTCTATCTGACTGTGTAAGGTTGTCTGTGTGTGTAAGTGTGCCTATCTGACTGTGTAAGTCTGTGTGTGTAAGTGTGTCTACCTGATTGTGTAAGTCTGTGTGTGTAAGTGTGTCTATCTGACTGTGTAAGGTTGTCTGTGTGTTAGTGTGTCTGACTGTGTATGTAAGTGTGTCTATCTGACTGTGTAAGGTTTTCTGTGTAAGTTTATATATATATATATATATATATATATATATATATATATATATATATATAAATTACACACAAACACACACACAAAGCAAGTGTGTGTGTTTATTTTTTTGTAGGGAGGTATTAGGGTGGAGGGTGTGATTGCATGCCGGGAATGAGGGGTGGGGTCCAGGGGCCCCAAACAAATGTTTGCCTAGGGTCCAGTCAATGTTAAAGACGGCCCTGCTCTGAGGATACCATCGAGAACGTCCTCCTCCCTGCACATAAAGGTAATTAAGCAGGGAGGGGGACAGCATAAGTTTTTTGTTTGTTTCTTGGGGGTGGGGGGGTAAAAAAAGAAATGTGTGGAAGTGTGTGTGTGTTACTGTCTGTGCAAGTGTGTAAAGGTGGCTGTGTGTGTATTTATGTGAGTGTGACTGTGTGTAAGGGTGGCTGTCTGACAGTGTGTGTGTAAAGGTGACTGTGTATAAGGGTGTCTGTAAATGTATGTGTAAGGGTGACTGTGTGTATTTATGTGTGACTGTCTGTAAGTGTGCTCTTTCCAGGGCGGGACTGACCATTATGGCACTGCTTGAGGGCCCGGGTCAAAGGGGGGGCCCGCAGTGTTAAAAAAAAAAAAAAAAAAAAACGCTGTTGCGCAGATTAGCTTGCAAAAAAAAAAAACGTTGAGGGGGAGGGGGGTCCTCCGTCCAGTGCCGGCACTACTCAATAGATTTCCTGGAGCCCAGTCGGCACTGTTGCGCTTTAAGAGTGATGTGATGATATCAGAGCTGGGAGGAAGCCATCACTTCCTCCTAGCTAATTGAGCGCCATGCGGGAGGAGACCGCCGGGGAGGCAACCACTAGACCCCAGGGAAGTCAACCTCCTGCACCTAATAGGTAGGAGGGGGACAAGTGTCTGTATGTGTATCTGAATGTTTGTCATTAACATGTGTATCTCTTTGTCTGCATGTGTATTTGTTTGTATGTGTATCTGAATGTTTGTCATGTGTATCTTAATGATAAACATTCAGATACACATACAAACAGATACCCATGCAGACAAAGAGATACAAATGTTAATGACAAACATTCAGATACATACAAACAGATACCCATGTATCTGCATGCGTGTCTGTATGTGTATCTGTTTGTCTGCATGTGTGTCAGTGTGTGCCCCTGTGTACCTGTATGTCACTGTTTATATCTGTATGAGTGTTATTCTGTGTATGTCATCCACAGTAGGAACTGAAGAAACCCCCCCCCCAAAAAAAAATATAATACAATTTTAATAAAAAGACTGCTGGTGTGTGTGTATATGTATGTGACTGACTGCATGCGTGACTGTATGTGTGTGTGTTTCTGTGTGTATGTATCTGAATGTGACTGACTGCATGTGTGACTGTATATGTGTGTTTCTGTGAGTATGTATGTGACTGACTGCATGTGTGACTGTATATTTGTGTGTATGAATGTGTATGTGATTGTATATGTGTGTTTCTGTGTGTATGTATGTGTATGTGACTGACTGCATGTGTGACTGTATATTTGTGTGTAGGTGTGTATGTGACTGTGTATGTGTGTGTTTCTGTGTGTATGTGACTGCATGTGTGACTATATGTGTGTGTGTGACTGTATATATGTGTGTCTATGTAACTGTGCATACTTGTATATGACTGTGTGATTATGTGACTCTGTATTTAATTATGTATCTGCATGCATACATAATCACATATACACATTGGGGGCATGTATAAACACGGCGCACGCTGGTGCAATCGGTGTGTGCGCCGATGTATAAAATAGACTCACAGGAGTCTGGGTTATCTACGACAGAAAGAGAGATAGACATGGGGCAGGAGTGGAGACAGAGAGAGAGACAGACATGGGGGCAGGAGTGGAGAGAGAGAGACAGACATTGGGTATGAGTGTAGAGAGAGAGAGACACACACACACATTGGGTATGAGTGTAGAGAGAGAGAGAGAGAGAGAGACAGACATTGGATATAAGTGGAGAGAGAGCGAGACAGAAATGTGGGTATGAGTGGAGAGAGAGAGAGACAGACATGTGGGTATGGGGAGAGAGAGAGAGAGACAGACAGACATGAGGGTATGGGAAAAGAGAGAGAAGGACATGTGGGTATGGGAAGAGAGAGACAGACATGTGGGTATGGGAAGAGAGAGATAGACATGAGGGTATGGGGAAAGAGAGAGAAAGACATGAGGGCATGGGGAGAGAGAGACACGTGAGTGACTGGCATGGGGGAATATAATTTATCGCTCCTTGTGTAGTTCTTTTCCAGTGATGCTCAGCCAGACTTTGGCTGGTTGGGCATCATGGGAACGGTAGTAAAAACTAATTCTGCCAGCCAGCAAAAACCCTCCCATGTTGCTGCCTGAGCATCAGAGAAATAAATAAAACCACTTCACAGTATTATGGTAAAATATATATCTTTATTTAAAATAAAAGTTTATGTTGGTCCTTTACATCAAAATAAAGTTTGTGCTCTCCTCCCCTCTCCCCAATAATGAAATGGGTGTGTCTAGAACAGACATGTCTAAAGGGGAGGAGGTCATAATAAAACCACACCCACCTTTGGACACCAAAAGAAAACCTGGACCCAGGCGCCCATCGGCCCTGTGAAGAGTAAATTCTGGTGGTAAGAGTGGAGCAAACAGCAAGAACTGCAAGGACTGTTATCCAGACAATACCACATAGTCTGCCAGCCACATGCATGTCAAAACTATATTTTTAACAAGCAGCATGCCAGCCACAGGTGTGTCAAAACCTAGTTAATAATATCACGGTTAATACACAGTTTGCCAGCAAGCCAGCCACCGATGTAGCGAAATCCAGCTAATAAACCACAATCTGCCAGCCACAGATTTGGCAAAATTCAGTTAATAATGGATTAACTGGGATTCTTAAGTCACGCGGGGAAAACCATCGTCTGGGCTGCTCTGCAGGAGAAAAATACACCGGATATGAGTGTGCGCCATATTTGGTACTGCATTGGCCTCGAGAGTGCGTCGGGGAAGAAAACTGTGCAGACGACAGATGACCTTGAGGTCAAATTTGACTTAGCAAATAAGACAAAAATAACCCAAAGGACCCCCAGGACCCATACCACATATATAATTAAAAAAGGTTCCAGGAGCTGCTGATGCTCCTGACACCTAAACTTATCAATTTGGGGGGGGCAAGAGCAATTAACCCTGCCTCCATTAGAATTAAAAAGGTGCCAGTAGGCGTCAATGCTCCCGGCACCTAAAATCAGGGCCGATTAAGGCATGGGCTATAGGGGCTGTAGCCCAGGGGCCTCAGCAAAATAGAGGCCTTGAGGACTGCAGCTTGAGGTCCATGCCTTAATCCGGCCGATTAAAAGAAAAAATATCTTGCCCTGTCAGCAAGCAGACTGCATGGAGTCTGTACGCTGCCCAGGTACACAGACAAGTCTCCATGCTGCCTGTCTCGCACTCCCTGTTGCTCTCAAATCATGTGATCGATGCGGGTCACGTGACCTGTCTGGAGACAAAGCAGCAGGAAGGTGAGTACTGGAGATGGCTGGAGACAGAGCAGCAGGAAGGTGAGTACTTGGGAGGGGGTATACTAATTGTGGCATATTAATGGGCATACCAATTGTGGTATAGTAGTGGGCATTCTAATAGTGGCATATTAGTGGGCATACTAATTGTGGCATATTAGTGGGCATACCAATTGTGGCATATTAATGGGCAATTGGGCATACTAACAGTGGAATATTAAATGTCATACTAATAGTGGCATATTAATGGGCATACTAATTGTGACATATTAATGGGCATACTAATAGTGGCATATTAATGGGCATACTAATAGTGGCATCTTAATGGGCATACTAATACAGACATATTAATAGGCATACTAATAGTGGCATACTAATTGGCAAATTGGCTGTTGAATATTAATGGGCATAATAACAGTGGCATATTAGTAGGAATCCTAATTATGGCATTTTAGTTTGCATACTAATAGTGACATGTTATTGGGCATACTAATAGTGGCATATTAGTGTGTAAATTGGCTGTGGCATATTAATGGGCATACTAATAGTGGCATGTTAATGGGCATACTAATAGATATATATTAATGAGCATACTAATAGTGGCATATTAATAGGCAAATTGGCTGTGGAATATTAATGGGAAGACTAACAGTGGCATAGTAATGGGCAAATTGGAGGTGGCATATTAATGGGCAAATAGAGTCATATTAATGGAAAAACTAACAGTGGTATATTAATGGGCATATTGGCTGTGGCATATTAATGGGCAAATGGTGGCATATTAATGGACAACCTGGCTGTGGGAATACATTGGCAAGATTGGTTGTAGAATGTCAAGTCTGGGGGTGCATTAACAAGTCTGAGTTGCAGATTGACAGGTTGGAGGGGCAGAGTGACAAGTTTGGGGATGCATTGTCAAGTCTGTGGGGAAAGGAAATCTAAACAATAAATGCATTTTCTCAATCACAGGATAAATATGAAAAAAACAGTTTACATGTGAATTATTAATTACTAGTAAAACTTTTTTCATGTAAGGTCATCTTATATTTACTGGGGGCCTCACAATATCTGTAGCCCAGGGACCTACAATGTCTTAATCTGGCCCTGCCTACAATCATCAGTATGGAGATCCAGGGCAATTAGCCATGGCATCACCCTTCCCTGATATTAATAAGGGTACTGGAAGCCAATAAGCAGGCTCCCCTGGCCCCATTATACCACCAGTGTTGGAGACTGCCATATGGCTACTAGCTCCCCCTCGCTAGTAGCCATAATAAAAGGACTGGCTCCCAGGCCGCCAATTTGCATACCATATAGCAGGCTCCGGGCCCCGTATTATAACGGGGGGTTGGGAGCCCAATACGTGTCCAGAAGAGATTGATTAATTAATCAAATCCCATAGAACCATACTGATTAACTTATTTCCATTTACTCATATATGCATTCTGCATACATCCCAACTTCTGCCTCCATAGAATTGGGATGACTGGGGATGGAGCTTGGTTGAGAGTCACTCAAACGGGCAGCGCTACTGTGCAGAATGCAGTATGCATTCACTAATGTCCCAGATACCGGAAAACAAGATTGGGATTGCATTTCTATATCCCGCAGAGCTTAATCTCTGTCCCAAAAAGCAGGACAGAGCTAGAGCTTGGTGGGACAGTGGGACAAAGGCACAAACTCAAGACATTCCCAGCTAAGAGGGTCATTTTGGAGGCATGTTACTGCATGCTGCAGGGTCCCCAAATAATCATATATATGTCCATTACAAAATGATCGAGGTGGCAACCCTACTCAACATTCAGTACGAACAACGTAAACATGTTCCATTTTGGTCAGCCATACTCATTTATACTTGTATGGTACATATGGTATTGCTACTATATAATCACCAACACAACATAGTATTGGTGAGTATGTAGTATAGTACATATAAGTATAGATACGTTTATTTTAATAATATACACTTATAATAACAGGTATACAGGGAGTGCAGAATTATTAGGCAAGTTGTATTTTTGAGGATTAATTTTATTATTGAACAACAACCATGTTCTCAATGAACCCAAAAAACTCATTAATATCAAAGCTGAATATTTTTGGAAGTAGTTTTTAGTTTGTTTTTAGTTTTAGCTATTTTAGGGGGATATCTGTGTGTGCAGGTGACTATTACTGTGCATAATTATTAGGGAACTTAACAAAAAACAAATATATACCCATTTCAATTATTTATTTTTACCAGTGAAACCAATATAACATCTCAACATTCACAAATATACATTTCTGACATTCAAAAACAAAACAAAAACAAATCAGTGACCAATATAGCCACCTTTCTTTGAAAGGACACTCAAAAGCCTGCCATCCATGGATTCTGTCAGTGTTTTGATCTGTTCACCATCAACATTGCGTGCAGCAGCAACCACAGCCTCCCAGACACTGTTCAGAGAGGTGTACTGTTTTCCCTCCTTGTAAATCTCACATTTGATGATGGACCACAGGTTCTCAATGGGGTTCAGATCAGGTGAACAAGGAGGCCATGTCATTAGATTTTCTTCTTTTATACCCTTTCTTGCCAGCCACGCTGTGGAGTACTTGGACGCGTGTGATGGAGCATTGTCCTGCATGAAAATCATGATTTTCTTGAAGGATGCAGACTTCTTCCTGTACCACTGCTTGAAGAAGGTGTCTTCCAGGAACTGGCAGTAGGACTGGGAGTTGAGCTTGACTCCATCCTCAACCCGAAAAGGCCCCACAAGCTCATCTTTGATGATACCAGCCCAAACCAGTACTCCACCTCCACCTTGCTGGCGTCTGAGTCGGACTGGAGCTCTCTGCCCTTTACCAATCCAGCCACGGGCCCATCCATCTGGCCCATCAAGACTCACTCTCATTTCATCAGTCCATAAAACCTTAGAAAAATCAGTCTTGAGATATTTCTTGGCCCAGTCTTGACGTTTCAGCTTGTGTGTCTTATTCAGTGGTGGTCGTCTTTCAGCCTTTCTTACCTTGGCCATGTCTCTGAGTATTGCACACCTTGTGCTTTTGGGCACTCCAGTGATGTTGCAGCTCTGAAATATGGCCAAACTGGTGGCAAGTGGCATCGTGGCAGCTGCAGTTATTTTGCGCCTTGGTTTTTCCACACGCTTCTTGCGACCCTGTTGACTATTTTGAATGAAACGCTTGATTGTTCGATGATCACGCTTCAGAAGCTTTGCAATTTTAAGAGTGCTGCATCCCTCTGCAAGATATCTCACTATTTTTGACTTTTCTGAGCCTGTCAAGTCCTTCTTTTGACCCATTTTGCCAAAGGAAAGGAAGTTGCCTAATAATTATGCACACCTGATATAGGGTGTTGATGTCATTAGACCACACCCCTTCTCATTACAGAGATGCACATCACCTAATATGCTTAATTGGTAGTAGGCTTTCGAGCCTATCCAGCTTGGAGTAAGACAACATGCATAAAGAGGATGATGTGGTCAAAATACTCATTTGCCTAATAATTCTGCACTCCCTGTATGCAAGGTGATAATGAGTAAATAATATTTTGATATTTCAGAATGCTTTTCAGTCTTGTGATACCTTTTAGACTAGTCTTTTATAATAAAGTACCAGAGTCTCTGCGTCCAGTCCCTGTGTCCGTGGGATTGCGCTACTGCGCAAGCCATTGGGACTTGGAGCGCGGAGACTTCGGGCGGCCTGGCGAAACTTGAAGCGGCGGGTCTGCGCATGTCCCCGAGACTTTGCTAGGGCAACAGGGACGCTATGGTGTGATCTAGCGCCCGTTAATTTAACGGGCTTAATGTCAAGTATTCCATATTTATGAATCCAGTTCTTTAATATACACTGAAATGTACAAAACTTTGAGATTCCCAGAAATGCTATTCACTTTTTGATTCATATATTTGCATGGTCCACCATCAATGGCTCTCAGCCATAACAAGATATTCATGAAGAGAACTGGAGAACAGGAAATTAGAAATAGTTACAAATGTATTAAACATATAAACATAAATGTCTTAAACATAGTAAAAGAAAATTGCCCTGTAAGGATGGACTCAAAAAGGTGCGAGTAGTGTCATACGGAGTTCCAGACAACCCAAATATCGCAATACCAAGAAATACTTTCTCGTTAGAGTGCCAACAAACATCCATTTCCTGTTGGGGCAGAAATATACACTATATGTTTTGCCCGGTAGAAAGGCTTCTTCAGGTGCTCACATCCTGCACCATTGAAGCAGTATGAACTATTTTTTTATTCCTTGTTTCCTGGAACTTGTTGTAAGTTAAACTTCCCAAGATATTCTTTTATAGTAGATTTGTTAATCTTGATTCAGTATTTTTTGTGCGCTTGTATGACTTTTTTGGGCCAAAAATACTACATGTACAACTCTGTAAGCCCGATAAGGGGATTTTAGATACTTTATAAGTTCTGTAAGTTGATACAAAGTTATTTTGAAGGCATGGGATGGTTAGAAAGGCTGATTGTGAATATATATTATTTGATTTCTTTCTGTGGTATGGAAGTTGCACTTTCATCATTTCCTAAGGAAACCTCAAATGGCCAAAATGTCTTAGCCACAATCTAAACTGTGTTTATAGATTTCAAACTACAAAGGCCAGTATTTGTTTTACTAGTTAAAAGAATTCTTGGTGACTCCACCCCTCCATTGTGTTATTGTCTAACCAAACCTTTTTCCTGTGAAAGGAAGGAGATGAATTCTGTGCCAATCATCCTATTGTGAACCCGTTAAGACTGTTTAAAGTTTCCTGTAATAGAGAATAAACAATAATTCCCTTAGTATGCACACTGCCATACACATTTAGCTTGCCTTATTAATCATTAGAGTGACAGAAGGTCATGTAAATCAGCTCACACCCTTCTGCATCTTAAAGGGACGCTATCATCTACACTTTGTGATGGACAAAGTTATATTTATACTGTACATTGTCTTATCAGAATTATAAGTATATATATATATATATATATTAAATTCCTTTATATATTAAAGGAACAAATGTGTTTGACCTGTTTTCATAGAAACATAGAATGTGTCGGCAGATAAGAACCATTCGGTCCATCTAGTCTGCCCAATTTTTTTGAATACTTTTATTAGTCCCCCGTTCCCGGTCTTATAGCTAGGATAGCCTTGTGTCTATCCCATGCATGCTTAAACTCCTTCACTGTGTTTACCTCTACCACTTCTGCTGGAAGGCTATTCCATACATCCACTACCCTGTCAGTAAAGTAATACTTCTTGATATTACTTTTAAATCTTTGTCCCTCTAATTTAAGAATATCTCCTCTAGTTGTGGTAGTTTTTCTTCTTTTAAATATACTCTCTTCCTTTACTGTGTTGTGAGGAATGTGTAAGTGTATCACAGATTCTCCAGCAATAAACCTCATTAAAAAAAACACACCTCACATTAAATACACACACAAGCACACACATTCACACATGTATACACATGCATCCACACCGTCACACTTCCACACACACAGTCACACTTACTCAAAAACACTCACACACTCTCACATACCCACAGTCACACTTACTCAAACACACTCACACATTCTCACATACCCACAGTGACACTTACGCAAACATACTCACACATACAGGCAGAGACTTGCACAAACACAGTCACACTTGCATACACACTCTCGCATACACACATAGAGAGCCACACTTACACACACACACTCTCATATACACACAGAGAGTCACACTTACACACACACAAAAAACGTTACTGTGTTGATCCCCCTCCCTGCTAGTTTACCTTTCATCTGCAGGGAGAATATTGTGCAAGCTCCGCTCCCTCGCACTCTGACCTTGTTGGAGTACCGAGTGTCAGTGACTGAGTGTGAGGGGCGGAGCTTCCTCCCCTTGTGCTGCACATGTGGTTGGCTCAGCCTCAAACGGGCTGCACCTGCCCCGCTGGCGGGCCGCATGTTGGACGCCCAGAGCATAGGAACAAAAAGAAGGAATGGGTCTGAATCCAAAAGGCTCAAGCAAAAACACTTTTTATGCATATTCAAACATTTTTTGTTTAATATGACTTTTGTAACTGTTTGCTGTTTATTATTATTGTTACCGTAGAAAACATGTCATTATTGACATTTTAAATGCAATGCAAATGGCAATTGGAATATATTTTAAAGCAGTAAATATTTCTTATCTAACTTCTATCTGTGATTTCCTTCATAGCAACATTTTTGCTGACAGCTTTGTTCATTTAATAATTTTTAACCGTAGAAAATATGTATAAACCAAATCAAAATGGAAATCTTGACAAAAATGTCATTTTTAGATGTTCAGTGGCGACTGCTCTTGCTTTGTATTGAGAAATGTATTGTAGCCACTGTAGTGGTAATTTACAAACATCAGTTCCAGGGCAAACGTCTAAAAGTGGACAAATCACCATGGAAACCAGTAGAACTGTCCAAAGATTGCTCCACTTTCCCCCAGAAATTGACAATTCTGAACAACCCGTGTTGATTCCAAAATGATCCACTGTAGTCCCATCCATGACTATTCCCCCCCCCCCCCCCCCCATTTGATGAACTAAGATAACCTTCTCTTCCAATCAATGAACACTTCCTGTCCCAATGAAAGAGCAGCAGTGGTGCTTGATAGAAAGACTCAGGAATCTCCAATTAAAAGGACTTCAGCAAATGTACATTGTTTAGACTGTGAATGTAGAGCATAAGAAATTATCTATACATCGTGTAAGCAGAACGGCAGGCACATGTATGAACTTCAAATGTGCATGTAATGTCTCCTGTTTATAACATCACCTGTGCGCTAATATGCAAATAGGAAAGATTCCAAATGGATTTCCTGTTTCATTGTATCCAGCACTCCTGTTTTAAACAGTTCTGGATTTTTTTTGCATTGATGTTTTGTGAAATTCTGCATTTCCCATTTTTAATGCTCAGTCAGACACTGTATGATCAGGGACAGCCTTAGGGGCGCAACACCCAGGGAGCACCAGAGGCAATGTCACGCTGAAGTGGGTACACAAGCTTCACTGCGCCCGGGTGGCAAAAAATCATGGAAACAAGTGGTGCCACTAGTTATGTCCTCCACAATGAATTGAGGAGGTGCATGGTAGAGACCCCAGATGTAAGGTGACATCCCAGCGCTCCAATGTATACATGAGGGACAGCAGCAGCAGCAGCCTCCGGACTACCAGTGATCCCCATTTTTTGCTCTCCTAAAAAACCTGTTGTTAGTGTTTGGAGCTATGTGTGTGGAGCTGTGTGTGTGACTGCATGTGTGTGGAGCTGTGTGTGTGACTGCATGTGTGTGGAGCTAAGTGTGTGACTACATGTGTGTGTGCCTGCACGTGTGTGACTGCATGTGTGTGGCACTATGTGTGTGACTCCATGTGTGTGGAGCTATGTGTGTGACTGCTTGCAGGGCCGGCATTAAGTGTTCAGGAGCCCTGTGTGGGCAAGCTTCGTGGTGCCACCCCCTTCTCTCCCACCTCATACCTCTCTCCTCTCCCTTCCCTGTCTCTTTCCTCTCCCTTCCCATGTCTGTCTCTCTCCCCCATATGTGTTCTCTCTCCACCCCATATATGGTTTCTCCCTCTTCCCCCAATCTGTTCTCTCTCTCCTCCCACCCCAATCTGTTCTCTCTCTCCCCCCAATCTGTTCTCTCTCTCCCCCAATCTGTTCTCTCTCCCCCCCCACACCTATCTCTTATCTCTCTCTCCCAATCTGTTCTCTCTCTCTCTCACTCCCAATCTGTTCTCTGTAAGTGTGACTGCGTGTGAAATTAATGTGTGTGGGGTTTTTTTTTCTGTGAGACATTGCGTATTGTGATACAGTAATGTGCAGCATGAGTGTAAGTTTTATTGCCGTGGAGTCTGTGATACACTCACACTCTGCACATTACTGTTAATTTTATATTTGTGCAAGGGTACGTCCTGGGTGCTGGTGCAAGTCCTCGGTGTCATCTGGGTGCTGGGGTAAGTTCTCTGTGTGCTTGACAAATTTCTGGAGTTAGTGAGCCTGTGGAAACTGCTGTTTATGACATCTTCTATGGCCTGATATCAAACTGGTTTCCAATGGGAAATGTGTAATTGTGCATATCAGGCTACATATCAAGCTACAGGTGATGTCATAAGCAGGAGACTCCACGGACATATTTAAAACACATTTTCTCCTAATTTAGGCATTTGCTTGCAGTTTTGCATACACAATGTATACATAATTTTCAATTATTTTTTATGTTCTACGTTCATAGTAAAAACAATGTAAAGGTGATACAGTCCCTTTAACTTGCTATGTGCTATGCATTAACTAATATTGTTGCATATATGAAGAGAAAATGTGTTTAATCACTTTCATATTGAATGTGCTGATCAAGTTTGAAAATAAGAATAAATATAATAGCACTGTTTTTATTTTCACACTTGATATAGCATATCTTATATGAATAATAGTGATTAAACACATTTTCTCTATTGGTAATCTCATTAGGTTCCACTGCTTTTAAACAACTTTTGTTTTTTTGTAAAATCATTTTTTTTTATAAAGTTTTGGTATTTTAATTTATATATTTTTTAAAACATTTTTGAAGGGGAGAAGTTATTAGCAGAGCGACTCGCACAAGAAGGCGGCAAAAAAAATCCTGCACCCAGGCGTCTGTGCCCCGGGTGCCACTGACTAGGGGGGTGCCACCGGCACCCCCCGCGCTGCTTACCTTTTTTTTTTTTTCTTTTTCAGGCGGCCGAATCCTCTGGATTCGCACTATATTACTGGGTTCTGGCTGGCACTATATTACTGGGTTCTGGCTGGCACTATATTACTGGGCTCTGGCTGGCACTATATTACTGGGTTCTGGCTGGCACTATATTACTGGGCTCTGGCTGGCACTATATTACTGGGCTCTGGCTGGCACTATATTACTGGGTTCTGGCTGGCACTATATTACTGGGCTCTGACTGTTACAATATTCCTGGTATCTGACTGGCACACTATTACTGGGCTCTGACTGGCACACTATTACTGGGCACTGACTGGCACAATATTCCTGGGCACTGACTGGCACAATATTACTGGGCATCTGACTGGCATAATATTCCTGGGCACTGACTGGCACAATATTACTGGGCATCTGACTGGCACAATATTACTGGGCACTGACTGGCACACTATTACTGGGCACTGACTGGCACACTATTACTGGGCTCTGACTGGCACTATATTACTGGGCTCTGACTAGCACAATAATACTGGCTCTGACTGGCACAATATTCCTGGTATCTGACTGGCACAATATTACTGGGTTCTGAGTGGCACACTATTACTGGGCTCTGACTGGCACATTACTGGGTTCTGAGTGGCACTATATAACTGGGCTCTGACTGGCACACTATTACTGGGCACTGACTGGCACAATATTCCTGGGCACTGTCTGGCACAATATTCCTGGGCACTGACTGGCACAATATTACTGGGCATCTGACTGGCATAATATTCCTGGGCACTGACTGGCACAATATTACTGGGCTCTGAGTGGCACACTATTACTGGGCACTGACTGGCACAATATTCCTGGGCACTGGCACACTATTACTGGGCACTGACTGGCACACTATTACTGGGCACTGACTGGCACACTATTACTGGGCACTGACTGGCACACTATTACTGGGCTCTGATTGGCACTATATTACTGGGCTCTGACTAGCACAATAATACTGGCTCTGACTGGCACAATATTCCTGGTATCTGACTGGCACAATATTCCTGGTATCTGACTGGCACAATATTACTGGGTTCTGAGTGGCACACTATTACTGGGCTCTGACTGGCACATTACTGGGTTCTGAGTGGCACTATATAACTGGGCTCTGACTGGCACACTATTACTGGGCTCTGAGTGGCACACTATTACTGGGCTCTGACTGGCACTATATTACTGGGCTCTGACTAGCACAATAATACTGGCTCTGACTGGCACAATATTCCTGGTATCTGACTGGCACAATATTACTGGGTTCTGAGTGGCACACTATTACTGGGCTCTGACTGGCACATTACTGGGTTCTGAGTGGCACTATATAACTGGGCTCTGACTGGCACACTATTACTGGGCTCTGAGTGGCACAATATTACTGGGCTCTGACTGGCAGTATATTACTGGGTTCTGAGTGGCACTATATTACTGGGCTCTGAGTGGCACACTATTACTGGGCTCTGACTGGCACACTTACTGGGCTCTGAGTGGCACACTATTACTGGGCTCTGACTGGCACAATATTACTGGTATCTGACTGGCACAATATTACTGGTATCTGACTGGCACACTATTCCTGGTATCTATAATTGTACAATTTTCAAACATTGAAAAAATTGTGGGTGTTTTCTTGCATTTTTATTATGGGGGGGGGGGGGGTGCCACACTCAGGGTCCGCCCCGGGTGCCAAATGCTCTAGGTACGCCCCTGGTGTGACTGCATGTTTGTGGAGCTATGTGTGTGTCTGCATGTGTGTGTCTGCATGTGTGTGGAGCTATGTGTGTGTCTGCATGTGTGTGTCTGCATGTGTGTGTCTGCATGTGTGTGAGTGCATGTGTGTGAAGCTATGTTGGTGTCTGCAATAGGTGTAACTGCATGTTTGTGGAGCTATGTGTGTGTCTGCATGTGTGTGTCTGCATGTGTGTGAGTGCATGTGTGTGAAGCTATGTGGGTGTCTGCAATAGGTGTAACTGCATGTTTGTGGAGCTATGTGTGTGTCTGCATGTGTGTGATTGAATGTGTGTGAAGCTATGTGTGTGTCTTCAGGTTTGTGGAGCTATGTGTGTGACTTCATGTGTGTGGAGCTGGGTGACTACATGTATGCATGGGGATGCTGCAGGGGTGGCCCGCACAGGGCACCTAAAATCCCAATGCAAGCCCTGTGTGTGATAATAAAATAAATGAATTATTAGTAACAATAACATAGAACACTTAACATTGATAATTGTATCTACTTTGTATATATTGTACAACATGACATTGTTGCGGAGACATGCTACATTTTGTTTACATGCGGTCCAGTGTTTGGCTTTTGGTTTCCTTGGTATAGCGCTATATTTTCAGTTTTCTCATTTACCATTTTATGACGTCAGGTGAGATAGTTCTGCTCCCAGTGGAAAGTGATGGAATTGGGCATTTCAGTAACTTACCTGTTAACTCCCATGCTCTGTGACTGTAATAGTTTCAATCATTAATACATATAATAATAATCATATATCATTTATAATCAAGTATATACCATGTATATATTATAGATTATTTCCTATAATTATTGTAAGCCTTATGTGAGGCATGGTGAGATGGCTGCTCCTACTACCCTTGCTCTTACAGCTAAATACATAGGATTTTTCATTTGCCGTTCGCCTTTTACTTAATAGACAACTCTTTTTAAAGAAATATTGGGAGGCTATTCACTAAAACTGCACTGACGAGTTAACGGCAAAATTAGGTAGTAATAACTATGTTGGGACCATTCAAGAACTTGCCATTAGTATATGTGTTAAAAAGCTCACTTGCCAGTTCAGTTTCAGTGAATAGTGTCCCTAAAGGTAAACGTGTGACAAAGCTGGAGAAAACTGGGATCTATTCTCCAAAAGGGGAGTGTCAGGTGACTTGGCTTACCTATGCATTTTCTGCAGAGACAAACCTGAAGAAGAACATTGTTGGTCCTGCAATAATTCTTAAATAAGTGATAGTTTTTAAGGGATAAACTAAGCTCTTCTAACAAACATTGGGCCATCAAAAAAGTATGATTGAGCCTCTCAAATCAACTTACCTGCAACTCCCTTTTTAGTCAATGACCCCGGCAAGAAAAACTTCTATAACATCGAATATACATTTTTTTTGTAATATTCTATTATGTTTATGCACTAACTAAATCATTTCTTTAGTGGAATAAAAACTCTTCGTGATTCTGCACTTGAAACAGATGGATTAACCCCCCCCCCCCCCCCAAAAAAAATAAAATAAAATACAACTCCCCCAAAACCTTAAACACAAAAAATATCACGTTTCTTAAAAAAAATCTTTATTTCTTTACAAAAACCCAGTGTAGTGACATAATCATTTCCATTTCATAATGCATCGGAGTGATAAGGAAAGTGTAGAAACTTAAAGCAACATGTTGTATTGTTTGCACTCGATTCATTTTGAACATGCCATCAGTACATTACACATAGATACTGGCAGGGCTATTATGCAATGTGAAAGAAACAAAATGGGAGTTTTAAAGAAACATACATCTTTAATAAATTCATTTTTTTGATTGGATTTATAATTACACTAAAATATGCAAGGCAATGAATTGTAACCTGTTTAAAGGACCACTCCTAGGTCCCCTATCCACTAAAACAATAACAATAATTAATGCATATTAAAGCTAATACTCAACTAAATAAATTTTTATTTTATTATTATTGTTTCACTGCTGCAATATTTACCGTATTGAACTGACTTTTTTTTTCCCTGAGACAGGTCAGCTCTGCTTTTCAGATCAGTTAGAGGGCGCCCCAAAAATGTATTAGCATTGGCAAAAGTGCATGAGCCACGACTCCATGCAGAGTCACCATACTTCTCTATGGAGAGGCATGGACCTTCACTGCTACTGCTTGCACCAGTCACATCTAGCAGGCACTCAAGCATTGGTGCAACATCACATTCATCATGCCCAGCAATACTCCCCATCATCTATAATCGGGAAATTGCTAGCCAAGTGCAATTCTGAGTTTTCTATGAATTCTCAGAATATGCAAAAGTGTATTGGCGATGTGGAGGATGAACTCTATGTTGCATGATCCAATATGCAAAAGCTAAGCATGCTGGAGCATGCAAAAAAAGGAACATAGAATAGGAAACAAATAGATGTTTGGAGAGGATCTTTAAGGAAATTGCTTTTGACTCTTAAAGGGTTAACCTAAAAATAAGTTTAAACAATTAAAATGTGTTAGTAGTGCTAACATTAGCAAATTTCTAAGAGGTAATTTTTTCTTCAATGTTAATTTTTTTTTTTTTCTTTCTTATTTTTTTTTTTCAACGAAAGGTGAAACTATGGGCCTCCTGTAATTCATTGTGTTACCTGTAGTCATTATTAGCAGAGCTGTTTCCAGACTGGTCAGGGACCCAACAATAATTATCAGTTGCCGTGGGTGGTTTGTAGTCTTCCTCTACTTTATTTGAATTTCTCCTTCTGTAGCACATGATTCCTGCAACTACAGCCAGAAGTAACAAAACTCCACATGAGCAAACGGTACTCACTAGCAACACTGTGTTTTTCCCATCGGAATGTCCACTTTGTACCTGATCAACAGATTCATTGCTTGAAGTACTATCATCCTCAGCAGCCATGGGAGTGGTCAGCATTATATGAACTCTTCCGCCTACAGGGTTCCCTGTTCCCAATACTTCCGTCATGGAATCTGGTGACGATGGGCTTATTGTGGGGTGGTGTGTGTTGTCTCTGTGGATTATGCCTATGATTTCCCTGTCTTTAGGTTTCAGTTCTTGGTCATTGGTAGGTGTATCCTGGTTTTGTATGTCTGGATTGCAAGAGATACCATCAGGTGACAAAACAAATCCTTCTGGACAATAACAAACATAGCTACCAGGGGTGTTCTGACACTTTTCAGCACATGGTGAATTAATACACTCATCCACATCCAGGCAAGATCCATCACTACCTTTTTCATAGCCCTCATTGCAAGAGCAATAGTAGGATCCTTGGCTATTCAAGCAGCCCTGGGGACAAGGCGAATCAATGCATTCGTCTTGATCCACACAATCTTTGCCTTGTCTTATAAAACCTTCATTGCAACTACACTGGAAACTCCCTACGTTGTTACTACACAGATGTTCACAAGGCTTTTGCAAGCATTCATCCACATCTACACAGTTTAGTTTGTCTTCAGCCAAGATGAAGCCTTCAAAACATGTGCACTCAAATCCTTGCAGGTAGTTTGTGCAGGTATGTTGGCATGGGTTGGACTGGCAACTTTGGACCAAAAGACATGATACCAAATCAGAGGCAAGAACATAGCCCTCTTTGCAGCTGCAACTAATAGAACCAGTTTGTGTCTTAATACATTCCTGCTCACAGCCTCCATTATTGTATGTGCAGCCAAGTTTCGGAGTAGCACACAAAGGCCCAGTAGAACTTCCCCAGGTGAACACATTTTCTTCCTCTTTGCACACTAATAAACCATTCTGAATATTTTGCTCACAGATTACTACTGCCATAGAGCCATGTGGAACTAAAGTCAGAGAGCTGGTCATAAGACCAAAAGGTGTATTATATTCAACAGATCCCAGGCCTCCAAGTACCAGTCCTTTGCACATACCTTTGAAGTGAAATTTGCAGAGATAACCATCTGTAGCAACGGTGCACTTTCCGTCCGTCCATTTATAGTTGCCAGGCAACGAAGGTGAGGATGTGAGGTCAAAATTCATAGCAACACACCTGCTCTGAGTACAGGTGCTTTTAGGTTCATTCATCCAGTTAGAGAACTGGCTTTCTTCAGTTTCCTCATCCCCCGTGACCCAGGAAAATCCTTTCAACAACTTGTGGGGGACATAGCACTTATTCTTCAGCTGAAGCCCAATCCAAAGTTTTAAGGCACTGCGGTCTAGGAAGGTCGTGGACAGTTGCAAAACCAAATTTACCAGATGCTCAGCTTCTTCTCTGCTCTTAATCGTAACCAGATCTCCTCCATTGTGGACACACTTCTGTTTTGCATCCAAAAAGTTGTTTTCTCCCAGGTGAACACTGTAACACACCTTGTCGGTACACAGAGCTTCACTTTGCTGATCTGCAAGTGTTTCATGCCATAGTGGTACTAAAGAAACGACAAAAAGAAAGGTAAATTCAGGGAGCAACATGCTGCTGCTGTGTCTTCTTTTGCTACCGGCTGACCTCAGAAAAAAAGAAAACACAAAATTGAAGTAGCTCAAGGAACAAAAGGCACATCAGAAGAAAATGTGGGAAGGATATGTTTTTTGTTTTTTTTTGGTTGCATATATCCTTTTGGACTAAAGGAGCCCAGCAGAATGCATCCTGTGTCGTCGTAGATCCTATTCTTTATCAAGACGCACAACTTCCTGCAAAATTGTGTTTTTAAGTTTGTCTTCTGCCTGTTGCGTAATGTGATTCCGATCAGTTCCTGTGTTTTCCTTTTTAAAAGAGCCAGTGGCTAAAATATCCTTAATAACAACTCAGAAGAAACATATTAGGCCTGTTCAATGCTTTTATTTTTTAGCATATCAAAATACTTGGCAAAGCAGATCGTTACTTTCTGTGAACTTGGCATACAAGAGTTATATAAATAGGGAGTCGTGTCTATTTGTGCAGGCAGTGGAAAAAAGATATCATGCCATACATATTATTATAAATAACCCATTACTATGCAAAATGACATGACCATGGCCTCATGGAGGATGGATTTAAATTCAGTTAAAATGTTCTTTTCCTTTTAGAACGACTCTACAACACACCTGTTTAAAAAAATCCAGAACTTATACTAAATAAAAAGAAAATAAAAACATTACATATTACGTCTCATAAAAAATACACATAATAGTTCACACACTATACAGGGCTGTATACGGACTGATCAGCCATAACATTATCACCACCTGCCTAATACTGTGAAGGTCTCCTTTTGTCGGCAAAAATAGCCCTGACCTGTCAAGGCATGGATTCCACTAGGCCACTGAAAGTGTGCTGTGGTATCAGGAACCAAGACGTCTGCACCAGATCCTTTAAGTCCTGTAAGTTGCGATTTGTGGGCCCTATGAATCTGACTTGTTTGTCCAGCACATCCCACAGATGCTTGATTGGATTGCGATCTGGGCAATTTGGAGACCAAGTCAACACTCATTGTTGTATTCCTCAAACCATTGCTGAACCATTTTTGCTTTGTGACAGGGTGCATTATCCTGCTTAAAGAGCCCAGTGCCATACAGAACAGGGGGAAGAGGGGAGATATACAGAACAGGGGGAAGAGGGGTAGAGAGACAGAACAGGAGGGAGGTGGGGAGAGACAGAACAGAACAGAAGGGGGGAGAGACAGAACAGAGGGAGGGGAGGGGGAGAGAAACAGAACAGAGGAAGGGGAGGGGGAGAGAGATAGAACAGAGGAAGTGAGGGAGGAGAGATAGAGAACAGAGAGACGGGAGGGGGAGAGAGACAGAACAGAAGAGGGGAGGGGGGAGAAAGAGAGAGAACAGAGGAAGGGAGGGGGAGAAGAGAGAGAACAGAGAGGGATGGGGGGAGAGAGAATGGAGAGAGAGAGAGAGAAGGGAGAGAGAGAGGGAGAGAGAACAGAGAGAGAGAGAGAGAGAGAGTGAGAGAGAGAGAGAGAAGGGAGAGAGAACAGAGAGAGAGAGAGAGAGAGAGAGAGAGAGAGAGAGAGAGAGAAGGGAGAGAGAGAGAGAGAGAGAGACACACACACACACACATACATAGGGGGAGAAAAGAGACGGGGGCACCACAGTGGAGGCCCGCACAGCGCGGCGGAACACTTAAGGCTGGCCCTGATGGCACTAGTACTCTTGGCATGCCAGTGGTTGGTCATCACTTTCTGATTTGTAGAAGAAGCTAGCTGTGTACAGAAGTGCAACATCACCATTTTGCCAGAGAGAAAAATAAAATTAATGTGCAAAAACAATAATTATCCCTTATCTTCAGCAATGCTTGAACTGGAATGTAGATATTATCCCAGCATGTACATAAAAAAGAATAAACGATATATACTTAAAATGTGTGATTTAATATTAATATTATTTCCACCCAGAAAACACCTTCACTCCCATATACCAGAGCTTTATATATAATCTGGTTACGATATTTATATCTAGTAGGGATCATATTTTTGTGATGGAAGATAAAAGTTACAGAGCATTCTTATCTTGCACAATATTATCGATCATCTCATCATTTTTGGCCAAACAATGTTTAATATTTTCTTCAGAGAGAGTATTTTTTTGGCCGTTACTATATTAGTATACTAAAATGAAAGGTGACCTCCAAAGTTGAATTTTAGTAAACAGACCCATTAGTGTGTGAGCCTGTACTAGTGAGTATTATGTGTGAGAGTGTGTTTGTGTGCATGTGTGTATTAGTGGGTGTGTTTGTGTATTAGTGTGAGCCTGTACTAGTGAGTAGACATGTGCATTCGTTTTCGGACGAATGCATTTTCGTCCGAAAATAGCATTTTCGTCCATTCGTCCGAAAAACTAATAACAAAAATGATAAACTAACGAAAGACGAATGAACGAATGGTTAATAAACGAAAATTATTTGTCCATTCGTCCATTCGTGCTATTGGCATTCTATAAACCGAAATAGAGTCGGTTTATAGAATACCAATAGCATTACATATACATTCCATAAACCGACATAATGAACGACTTTCGGTTTATGGAATGCATGTAATACTATTGGCTTTCTATAAACCGAACTAGAGTCCCCATTCATAAGAATTTCTTATGAATGGGGACTCTAGTTCGGTTTATAGAAAGCCAATAGTATTACATGTATTCTATAAGCCGAAAGTCTATAAACCGAAGGTCGTTCGGTTTATAGACTTTCGGTTTATAGAATACATGTAATTCAACATGTAATTCTGGTGTGCCTAAGGTTAACTGGATTAGTTTTGTCTCTAGCTTTGCTCATTACCACTATATTTGGGAGAGATAAGAATTTAGTAAAGATCTGTTCTATATGTGGTTTTAAACCCTATACTAAAGACCACCTTAGTTCAATTAATATTAGGAGCTAGGTATTCCAGGTTTTCCTTGTCATTTGCCATACTTGTACCATTGGATTTTATCAAACTGTTTATTCTGTCTTATTAAAATATGAAACTAATAAACAAAGTAAAAAAAAAATGTTTTTTTTTCTTGTTTTCTTCCTCTAAAAACTAGGTGCGTCTTGTGGTCAGGTGCGTCTTATGGAGCAAAAATACGGGATGTTTATTCTTTTACATGCTGAGATAATATCTACATTCTAGTTCAAGCATTGCTGGAGAAAAGTGATAATGGACAATGGGAATGCCTTAGGATGCCGGGGCTATCCTAAGTCCTGTCCTAGAGCACTGTTAGTGGGCTATCCTAAATCCTATGCTAGAGCCCTGTTAGTGGGCTATCCTAAATCCTATCCTAGAGCACTGTTAGTGGGCTATCCTAAATCCTATCCTAGAGCCCGGTTAGTAGGCTATCCTAAATAATATCCTAGAGCTCTGATAGTAGGCTATCCTAAATCCTATCCTAGAGCCCTGTTAGAGGGTTTCACTGTTTGAAGTTTTTTTTTCCCTTTATTCTCTTCATGTGCTTAATTTCTGATTTTCCTATTGTTTGTTGATCTGTTGTTTCATTCCGTGTTTTCTTTGTATCCTCTTACTTTGTTACTCAGTTCCTCCATTAAAATGCAGCCACACCCATTTAGTTTCTCTCTTCATACTGAATAGCCACATTTCAGAGTTTTGTGAAATTCATCTAAAGTTCCCAATCTGAATCCATTTTGGGGCAAATCGGTGTATATTAAGTCAACCCTATAATTGCCATTAACCCCTTGCCGACAAAGGATGTGTCAGGCACGTCCTGGGAGAAACTCCCTTGACGACAAAGGACGTGCCTGGCACGTCCTGCGGTGAATCAAGCGGTTTTCGCGATCAATGATTGCGAAAACCGCTTTAACGGTGCTGGTCTATTGCCTCGATGTCTATTCTGAGCAGCATGCTCCGTCAATATGGCTATGCCCTCTGGCGATTTGAGCTTCGGAAGTGAAAGTAACTTCACTTCTGTCTCTCTGAATATGCTACTTGACTGCCCCTAGTGGTAGTTAAGTAGCATAGCAATGAAAAAAAATTTAAATAAATATTTAATTAATTAAAAACTGGTTATATAGTTATATTAGCCTATAGGGTTAAAATTAAATAATTTTTAGCATAAGGGATAGGGTTAAAATTAAATTAAAATTAAAATATATTAAGGGATAGCATAAGGGTTAGAGTTGGGGTTAAATTTAGTGTTAAGGTTAAATTTAGGGTTCGGGTTGGGGTCAAAAGTTCAATATAGGAAAAAAACCAATATTTTGGGTTTTTGCCCCGTAACTCGAAAAAAAATACCGAAAAATATGGAAACATGCATATTTCTGAACTCAGGACAACATTTAAAAACTATTTAGACGGGGTCTTTTTTAATGATTGTATTTGTCTAAATTATATTTTAGGTCATATTTTATGATTTTTTTGTAGTAAATTATGATAAGATATGATGAACATAATGGTATCTAATGAAAGCCCTTCTTATGACGATAAAAACAACATATAATTTGTTTGGGTACAGTATGTGAGAAAAAAAAAATTGCAGCTAAAACAAACACCCCAGAAATGTAAAAACAGCCATTGTCACCAAGGGAAAGTCAAGGTGAAAATGTCTCGTCACTAAGGGGTTAACAGACAATACAAAGTTCAGAATAGAAGCAGGCAAAAACATAAGCAAAATATTATTGATTTCGTATGTGGCTTATGCATATGTACTATTAATTATATTGCAAAATAGTAAACTACGTAAAATGCTATTCTTGCCCATAACATGGATATATTTCTATTAGTATGTGCCCAATTGTAACCCTGGTTACATAAACTTAATTCAGTAGGTTAATATACGTTAATATTACTATACTATCATCTAAAGTGTACAGTTAACTAGTCAGACAGTTCTGAAAGCAATTCACATTACTAATAACTGTAACATTTGCCCAGTAAACATACAGGAGATACTCGAAAAATGTGAATATCGTGCAAAAGTTCATTTATTTCAGTAATGCAACGTAAAAGGGGAAACTAATATATGAGATAGACACATTACATGCAAAGCAAGATAGTTCAAGCCGTGATTTGTCATAAGTGCGATGATTATGGCTTACAGCTCATGAAAACCACAAATCCACAATCACAGTAAATTAGAATATTGTGAAAAGATGCAATATTTTTGGCTCACAGTGTCCCACTCTAATCAGCTAAGTAAGCCATGACACCTGCAAAGGGTTTCTGAGCCTTTAAATGGTCTCTCAGTCTGGTTCAGTAGGAATCACAATCATGGGGAAGACTGCTGACCTGACAGTTGTGCAGAAAACCATCATTGACACCCTCCATAAGGAGGGAAAGCCTCAAAAGGTAATTGCGAAGGAAGTTGGATGTTCCCAAAGTGAGGTATCAAAGCACATTAATAGAAAGTTATGTGGAAGGGAAATGTGTGGAAGAAAAAGGTGCACAAGCAGCAGGGATGAAAGCAGCCTGGAGAGGATTGTCAGGAAAAGGCCATTCAAATGTGTTGGGGACTTTCACAAATAGTGGACTGAGGCTGGAGTCAGTGCATCAATGGCCACCACACACAGACGGATCCTGGACATGGGCTTCAGATGTCGTATTCCTCTTGTCAAGCCGCTCCTGAACAACAAACAACGTCAGAACCGTCTTACCTGGGCTAAAGAAAAACACACCTGGTCTGTTGCTCAGTGGTCCAAAGTCCTTTTTTCTGATGAGAGCAACTTTTGCATCTTAGTCTGGAGGAAGAATGGAGAGGCACACACTGCAAGATCCTTGAAGTCCAGTGTGAAGTTTCCATAGTCTGTGTTGATTTGGGGAGCCATGTCATCTGCTGGTGTTGTTCCACTGTGCTTCATTAAGTCCAGGATCAACACAGCCATCTACCAGGAGATTTTGGAGCACTTCATGCTTCCTTCCACAGACAAGCTCTATGGGGATGCTGACTTCATTTTTCAGCAGGACTTGGCACCTGCCCACACTGCCAAAAGCACCAAAGCCTGGTTCAATGACCTTGGGATTACTGTGCTTGATTGGCCAGCAAAAACGCCTGACCAGAACTCCATAGAGAATCTATGGGGCATTGCCAAGAGAAAGATGAGAGAAATGAGACCGAACAATGCAGAAGAGCTAAAGGCCGCTATTGAAGCATCCTGGTCTTCCATAACACCTCAGCAGTGCCACAGGCTGATAGCTTCCATGCCATGTCGCATTGAGGCAGTAATTCCTGCAAAAGGGGCTCAAACTAAGTACTGAGTCCATTTGCATGTTTATACGTTTCAGAGGTCAGATATTGTTCTATGTACACTCCTTGTTTTATTGATTGCATGTAATATTCTAATTTACTGAGATTGTGGATTTGTGGTTTTCATGAGCTGTAAGCCATAATCATCGCACTTATGACACATCACGGCTTGAACTATCTTGCTTTGCATGTAATGCGTCTATCTCATATATTACCCCTTTTACGTTGCATTACTGAAATAAATAAAGTTTTGCACGATATTCCAATTTTACAAGTATCACCGGTAATAGTTTGAGCTTAAGAATAGAAGGAATTTGCAACTCCCACTGGCATTGTGACATCATTTCCACATTGAGGCAACTCAAAAGCTTAACGTTAAAGTTCTCTGGAATAAGTTTTCTATAATAAAACAAAAAACACTCTGAGTGCCAGGAGGTTGGGCAGTGAAAATCACTGGCACATTAAGGGTACCTTTGTGGAAAAAGTTGACCTCAACTCCGTACACTAAGCATGGGCCTAGTGTACGCACACCTTTGGTGTCATACTGATATCTGGTCTCACACCAATCACATGCACATGACTTCTAACTCAGATGCTCAAATGGCTGAAAGACATTTCGAGTTGCTACGATATATGTCTAGTTGGGAAAACCAAGATATCTGGTGGGACATGGGCAAATTAGTATTGGCTAATAATGCCCAACCACCTTGACAACATGAGAAAAGATATGTTCCTCTTATTTAATGTTTGTAGGTTTGCATTATGGTAAATCACAGCTGCATATGACCTGGTTGTGGAGTTCTCCATTAAGGCTATACTTATGATTAAACTTTATTAGCATAATGTAAAATCTTTTATTTATTCTTTGGGTAGCAATAAGTCAATGACATATTCTTTGGTGAAGGAGTTGAATACTTTTGATAATGAGATCTGGATGCTCTTAGTGCGGACGTAATGGTTGACATGCTGGATAGTGGGATTGCTGTTAATGAGTTTCAGAGCGGCAGAATAGAAACAAAATCAGCATTCAGAGTCTCCAGGGATAATGTAGCTTAATAGGCTTCCTGCCTTCTGGGGTTGAGTGTCATAATTGTCATAGTGTCTATTTTTGTATGACCATCCTATGATTGTGAACAGTGTTTCATCAACAATACAGCACAGATCCAATAAAGAGCACACTGATAGTTTGTGTAGTGTTCCCAGGGGTGGCGCTACCATATTAGCAAATTAAATGGCTGCTTAGGGCACTCACATACTTAGAGGGCCACCAGAGGGCTTAACTGAGACATGACAGAGACAAAGGGCATCTGCATTTTCACTTGAATCCCCAAAGACCTACAACCTCCCCTTAGTGGTTACATTAAAGATCCCCTGATGCTTCAACCTTAGTGTAGTTTATATGTTAGAGATTTGCAAGTTTAGCGCTCATGCTGAAGTTTCCCAGATATACCTATTGTTCATTTTCTTGTTCCAGGAAGTCTGCACATCATAACCACACAATTTTCTATTAATATTGCACCTCTCAAAGCTACAGATTCTCTATCAGCATTAAAAATCACACCACCACCTCCATCTCATTCTCAGCCCATCACTGTATCAAAGGACTTCATTATTATAAATATGGCTCTTCATATAGCACAGCAGGCACTGGTCTTCCTGGCATGACCGCACTGAGGTTTAGGCTCCGGATCATGCGCACAGGAGAATTTGTATTAGTTCCTCGCTTTCCCTGAAAAGCAGGACAATGGAGCAACGGTAAGCGAGAACCAAATCAGTACTGTCTCTCCAAATCTGGTTGTTCTTTCACTGTAGTTATATTCCTGATTACCATAGGGAGTGGGGAGATTATAATTTCCCCTCTCCCCTCAGGGGATGGCTGTCATACCTAGTGGCCACACCTAGTGGGATGATGTTGTTCTATTGTATCATTCTGCTGTTAAACTATTAATAAAATACCTTAGTCCATGATGGTAGATCTTCTAGCTCTGAATCAGTCAAACCCAAGCTAGACAGGTCTCATCAACTACCACTCACGGTATATCATGATCCATTTACTTGGATTGTAGATCCATACATAAAATCATGGGGTCCTAACCACCCAAATAAGTGTAAATTAAGCAATTATTTGCTACAATTTCTCATAACACTGTGAAATCGGATGGAGTTTATTATCTACTCATCCATCTGCCAAATGTATACTTTCTACTCAACCAAACAGCCCACAAACAGAAAGCAGGCATTTTTTGACAATTACATCATGTCTTTAGAAATAATTATTTTGACAAAATAGATGTAAAAGATTATATACTGCATTAATGTGTGACCTTTATTGATACCAACTGTAAGCTCTACATTTACACTAAACTTAATTCACTGATTATAATGATGCCACAGTGGTGCCTAGCAATGAATATATTTCTTCTGTGTGATTGCATTTTGTGCACACTTATAGAAAATAAAATAAAAGATGAAGATTCCTTTGAATCACATTGTCACAATAGTATAATTGTATTGAATATTGTTATGCAAGATATAGCAGAATTCAACTGGGTATACTTAACATCTGCAGAGCTGCACACAGAACACATTAAACATTATGGAATGAAATAAGGGCAGTGATCTGTAAGTTTTATAAGGTTTATATAAATTATAGGGAACAATGGGGATTGATACAAAAAGTAGCAGTTGCTAATATCTTTTCTGGCAGTTGATGGTATTGGCTCATGTGATTCAAGTGGATGCTACTGAAATATTGCTGTTTTAGATACCTGGAAACATTTAATGGCCTGTTGACCTCCTCCAGGTTGCAGGATGGGGGCAGACCCAGACAACAGTGGGTAGAGATTGTCTATAAATGGGTAGGTCATGTAATAGTCGGTCTCATTCTAAAACTGGACAGGACCCGGTATTAAACAAAGCCTTCAAGTAAAACTTGATGTAGGATAAAAATAAAATACAGATTAAAGGTCTTCTTTCGCTTAAAAACGTACCATTTCTAAGTTTCTAGACTTAATGGTATATGATACATTTGTATCATATACCATATTTATGAATTTTACAAATCATTTAAATGTGGGGTACCTCAGGGTTCTGTTCTTGGACCCATTCTCTTTAATATTTTTATTAGCGATATTGCAGAAGGTCTTGTTGGCAAAGTATGTATTTTTGCTGATGATACAAAGATTTGCAGCAGGGTTGATATTTATGGAGGGATAAGCCAAATGGCAAATGATTTAGCTAAACTAGAAAAATGGTCAGAGCAGTGGCAACTGACATTTAATGTGGACAAGTGCAAGATTATGCACCTTGGGCGTAAAAACCCAAAAGCAGAATATAGAATATTTGGTACAGTCCTAACCTCAACATCTGAGGAAAGGGATTTAGGAGTAATAATTTCAGACGACTTGAAGGTAGGTAGGCAATGCAATAGAGCAGCTGGAAATGCTAGCAGAATGCTTGGTTGCATAGGGAGAGGTATTAGCAGTAGGAAGAGGGAAGTGCTCATGCCATTGTACTGAGCACTGGTGAGACCTCACTTGGAGTATTGTACGCAGTACTGGAGACCGTATCTCCAGAAGGATATTGATACTTTGGAGAGAGTTCAGAGAAGGGCTACTAAACTGGTTCATGGGTTGAAGGATAAAACTTACCAGGAAAGGTTAAAGCATCTAAACATGTATAGCTTGGAGGAAAGACGTAACAGGGGGGATATGATAGAAACATTTAAATACATAAAGGGAATCAACACAGTAAAGGAAGAGAGTATATTTAAAAGAAGAAAAACTACCACAACTAGAGGACATTGTCTTAAATTAGAGGGGCAACGATTTAAAAGTAATATCAAGAAGTATTACTTTACTGAGAGGGTAGTGGATGTATGGAATAGCCTGCCAGCAGAAGTGGTAGAGGTAAACACAGTCAAGGATTTTAAGCATGCGTGGGATAGACACAAGTATTTTTTTTTTTTTTTCCTCACCGGGTGACCCTCTCACCATACCCAGCTCCTCAAACACTGTTTTTTAACTTTTTGTACTTAATAAACAACATTTTAACTGGATACTAACCTGGTTCTGGAGTTTTTTGCCAGCGTCTGGGACTCCTCTATCCGCGATTGGGAGCAGCCCTCCTGTGTTTTGTATCTTGTATTCGGCTGGAGCGCCGAGAGGAGTAACCCACGCCGGCATCCGATTGCAGTTTTCAGCTACTTGCTCTTGACCTTCTATCCTAGCTATAAGACCGGGAACGGAGGACTAATAAAAGTACTCAAAAAAAAAAAAAAAAAAATTGGGCAGACTAAAAATCAAGACATATGGGTCTATTCACTAAAATTCAACTTTGGAGGTCAACTTTCATTTTGAGACAAAGTCAAATTTGGCAACCGAATTTGACTTAGTCTCAAAAATAGCTTCAATCATTTCGTCTCCCATTACTTTCAATGGGTAAGATGTGATAGAACATGACTTTTTAGGATTTTATTGAGTATGACTAATAAATGGACTTCCAAGGTAGCATTCTCAGAGATATTACCTGTTCCATGTGCTACACTAGAGAGGCAGCGGCAGATAAGGGAGAGTAAGATATAGCTGAATTCCTGGTGTAAGTGGGGGACTTTGGGTTTTTATAGCACTGGGCTGATTTTGCATTGGAGTACAATCTCTGCAGTTGGGATGGATTGCACCTGAATGCAAGAGTGCTCAAGTGCTTGTGGAGAGGATGGCTAGATGGTCAGAAGAGTGCTTAAAATAGGATTTGTGGGGCAGGTACCAATAAACATGGGCTAGCCAGTAGGAAGGTAAGTTGACTTAGTTAGTACCCAGGTGGTTGGAAGTGCTTAGTACAGAGTATAGGGAGAAACCTATAAACAACTTCATAATCAAATCATAAATGGAAAATGGCATTGAAATAAAATGTATGCTTGTAAATGTCAATTTAACTGGTGAACTAGGGGAAATGGAGCTGGTAGCAGGAGTTGAAAACTATGAATAACTATTGGAATAACAGAAACATGATGGGATGACACACATGACTCATCAATCAATGTGGAGGGCTACAGGTTGTTTAGAAAAGATAGGTTAAACAAAAGAGGTTGAGGGGTCTGTCTATCAATCAAATTGGCAAATATTTACAGGAAGATAGATGTGATGATAGTAGTAAACATGTGGAAACATTGTGGGTTGCGATAGTCAGTGGAGGTAGAAATTTCCAGAATGTATTAGTGAGTATTTGTTATAAACCACCAAATATTGATGATCTGGAAGAATCCCAGCTATTAATGCAAATATAAAAGGCTTCTCAAATAGGGTGTAGTATCATTATGGTTTTTTTTAATTACCTAGATGTAGAGTGGAAAAAATGGAAACACTAATTCTGCTAAAAACAGAAACATTTGGAATTTGTTGAATGACGATTTTTTGTCTCAGCTTATACAGACACCAACCAGAGGTTAAGCATGCCTGGATCAGATAATAACTACCAAGGAGGAGCATAGCTCTAATATCCAAGCATTTAGTGAATAGTAACCAAAAAATGATATCACGGGCAAGTGCTGGGTGCGCAATGTGGCTGATGGGGCAGATCCTGGTTTTACAATGTGGGTGATGGGGCAAGTCCTGAGTGTGCAATGTGAGTGATGGGGCAAGTCCTGAGTTTGCAATGTGGGTGATGGGGCAAGTCCTGAGTGTGCAATGTGGGTGATGGGGCAAGTCCTGAGTGTGCAATGTGGGTGATGGGGCAAGTCCTGAGTGTGCAATGTAGGTGATGGAGCAAGTCCTGGGTATGTAATGTGGGTGCTGGTGAAGATCATGTGTATGTAATTTGGGTGATAGGACAAATTCTGGGGTGCTGGGGTGAAGTCTGGGTGTGTATTGTGGATAATGGGGCAAGTCATGGGTGTGCAACATGGTTGCTGAGGCATATCCTGGGTGTGCAATGTGGGTGATGGGACAAGTCCTGGATCTGCAATGTGGATGGAAGAATGCCCAAAATGGTTTTGAAATAGCATTGCACTGCTTATGCGTATTGCCCTGTAACCTGAATAAAAAAGGCATAAAACCATGGGGTATTTCTAAACTCAGGACAAACATTAGAATCTATTTAGCAGGGGGGGTTTTTGTTCGCTTTTGTAGATGAGTATAAGATTTTAAAAATAAAAGTCAGAATTTTTTTTTCATTTTTTCCCCATATTTTTTTTTTTACTTAAAATTATATAATATTATCAAAATAAAGACATCAAATGAAAGCCCTACATATGCCCCCAAAAAAACAATATATCATTTCTGTGGGTACGCTAAATGAGAGGGAACAAAATTACAGTTAAACACCTCAGAAATGTTAAAACAGACATTGTCACCAAGGTAAAGGCAAGGCTAAAAAGTCTTGTCACTGAGGGGCTAAAAGTCTTTATTATAGTAAAGCTCGGCCCATGGAGGCTTTGACAAGTTTGTTTCTGTAGCCTCTTTTACCCTGTATTAATAAATAGTGAGATTATGCTTGGCTTTATGATAAAATATGTTACAGCATGATGGGTGCAATAACACTATCAAGCAATAGCAGGAATAATTCCTGGAAGATTAGGAGAGGTCTGTTGACATTGAGCTGCAGTATATTTTACTGACAGATTAAATCACGTGTAGATGTTTTTAATGAAAGAATACAAATGATCTTACTGAGGCCTCTTTGCTCTGTATTAGCTCTATCAGAAATTAGATATATTGTTTGGAATCCAAGATTCCAAAAAACATATCACATTTAAAAAAAAGATAATTATTGTAAGGATTCATTGTAAGGGGTTAATGTTTAACCCCTTGCCGACATGTGACAGACATGGGTCCATCCTGTCTGGTAAAGCGTTGCTGACGTTGGAATGACCTAAACGAGTGGTGTTTGCGATCTAAGATCGCAAACACTGCTCAAACGCTGATGCTTTAATGCCTCGAGGTCGAGGCATTAAGCAACACCGAAATCTGGTGCCTAGGGCACCCGCGATTGCTCCAAAGAGAGAATTGCGGGCGCCATATTGAAAAGAAACATGCTTCTATAATATGGCTGCTGCCATCTTGTTGGCAGAGCATCGGAAGTGAAAAAAATGTCACTTCCGTCGATCTGATGCTGTTGCTAGACTGCCCCCAGAGGCAGTCAGCAACACTGAAATAAAGAAAAAAATGGTAAGGGTTACAATTAAATTAGGATTAGCATAAGGGTTAGGGTTACAATTAAATTAAAATTAGAATACATTAAGGGTTGGCAAAAGGGTTAGCGTTAGGGTTAAATTTAGGGTTAGGGTTCAATTTAGGGTTCGGGTTGGGGTCAAAAGGCCACTGTAGGTGAAAACCCTTCCACTATTTTTGGTTATTGCTCTATAACTTGCAAAAAAACTGCAGAAAAACATGGAAACAAGCATATTTCTAAGCTCGGGACAAAAATATTTTAACTATTTAGAAGGTTTCTTTTTCTTAATGATTTTATTTGTGTACCTTATTTTTAAGGTTAAAAGTTAAAAAAAAGTGTTTTTTTCATCATATTTTATTATTTTTTTTGTAGTAAGTTATAAGATATGATGAATATTTTGGTATCTCATGAAAACCCTTGTTATGCTCATAAAAACAATACATATATGTGTGGGAACAATATGTGAGAAAGAAGAAAATTACAGCTAAACACAAAACCCCCAGAAATGTCAAAACAGCCCATGTCACCAAGGGAAAGACAAGGCCAAAAGGTCATTTCACTAAGAGGTTAAGTATTCATAAGATAGGCAATTTTGTGGATAGATGTTAACAATTTAAGGAAACCATTTGTGGTAGAAATAGGGCTGCCACCTTTTCTTCAGAAAAATACCAGCCTTCTACTGTGTCCATAGACTGAACATTGGCCTGATGCCATTTTTTACCGGCCTGCCAGTAAAATACCGTAAGGGTGGCAAGCCTAGGTAGAAATAGTGCAATGTGTAAAATAAGATAATCTTTGAAACTTAACCACACCTAGATAGGGAATGCATGCTCATGCTCAGGGCCAGCCTTAAGTGTTCCGGCGTACTATGCAGGGCACCCCCATGGTGCCCCCCCACCAGTGCCGATCCTGGGCGGGTGCACGGGGTGCACCGCGCCCAGGCACAAGGGAGGAGAGGTGCTGTAGCAGGGAGCTCTCTCCCTGCCGTCCTCCTCCTTGTAAAAGCAAGCACAGCGCGACGGGTGCAAGCTCCGCCCCCGTCGCGTTCTGTGATTGGCTGCTTCATGGAGGAGGACGTTCGCTAGAGTATCTGCCAAGACACCATAGAGAACGTCCTCCTCCCTGCATCCAATCACAGAACGCGACGGGGGCGGAGCTTTCCCCCCGTTGCACTGTGCTTGGATTAACAAGGAGGAGGTGATAACAGTGGGGGGGGGGGGGGGGATAAAAAAAATAAAGGAAGTGTGGAAGTGTATAAGTGTGTATGTGTGTGTCAATGTGTATAACTATGTGTGTGTTACTGTCTGTATAAGTGTGTGTACAGGAGTGTCTGTGCAAGTGTATCTAAGTGTGTAAAGGTGGCTGTGTGTGTATTTATGTATGTGTGACAGTGTGTATAAGGGTGTCTGTGTAAATGTATGTCTGTGAGGGTGACTAAGTGTGTAACTGTGTTTGTGTGACTGTGTGTATTTATGTATGACTGTGTGTATTTATGAATGTGTGGCAGTGTGTATAAGGGTGTCTGTGTAAATGTATGTCTGTGAGGGTGACTAAGTGTGTAATTGTGTTTGTGTGACTGTGTGTGTGTACAAGAGACCAGCATGGGGAACAGAAAGATAGAGATGGAAAAAGATATAAGGGATGAGGGGAGAGACAGACATGGGGTATGAGTGGCGAGAGAGAGACAGACATGGGGTATGAGTGGCGAGAGAGAGACAGACATGGGGTATGAGTGGCGAGAGAGAGACAGACATGGGGTATGAGTGGCGAGAGAGAGACAGACATGGGGTATGAGTGGAGAGAGACAGACAGACATGGAGCATGAGTGGAGAGAGAGACAGAGACATGGAGCATGAGTGGAGAGAGAGACAGACATGAGGGAATGGGGAGAGAGAGACAGACATGAGGGTATGGGGAGAGACAGACAGACATGAGGGTATGGGGAGAGACAGACAGACATGAGGGTATGGAGAGAGAGAGACAGACATGAAGGTACGGGGAGAGACAGACATGAGGGTACGGGGAGAGACAGACAGACATGAGGGTATGGGGAGAGACAGACAGACATGAGGGTATGGGGAGAGACAGACAGACATGAGGGTATGGGGAGAGAGAGAGACAGACATGAGGGCACGGGGAGAGACAGACAGACATGAGGGTATGGGGAGAGAGAGAGACCGACATGGGGGTATGGGGAGAGACAGACAGACATGAAGGTACGGGGAGAGACAGACATGAGGGTACGGGGAGAGACAGACAGACATGAGGGTATGGGGAGAGACAGACAGACATGAGGGTATGGGGAGAGAGAGAGACAGACATGAGGGTACGGGGGGAGACAGACAGACATGAGGGTATGGGGCTCTCCCCAGAGACAGACATGAGGGTATGGGGAGAGAGACAGACATGAGGGTATGGGGAGAGACAGACAGACATGAGGGTACGGGGAGAGAGAGAGACACGTGAGTGACTGACTTGGTGACTGACATGAGGGTATGGGGAGAGAGACAGACATGAGGGTATGGGGAGAGACAGACAGACATGAGGGTACGGGGAGAGAGAGAGAGACACGTGAGTGACTGACTTGGTGGAATATTATTTATCATTCCTTGTGAACTTATTTTCCAATGATGCTCAGCCAGACTAATGAGAGACTTTGGCTGGTTGGGAATCATGGGAACGGTAGTTAAAACTCATTCTGCTAGCCAGCATGTTGCTGGCTGAGCATCATAGAAATAAATACAACCACTACACAGTATTATTGCAAAATATATATCTTTATTTAAAATAAACGTTGGTCCTTTACATTAAAATAAAGTTTTCTCCCTCCCTCTCTCCCCAATAGTGAAATGGGCATGTCTGACCCCGTGACCCTAGGATCGGCCCTGCCCCCCACACCCTCATATCTTTCTGTCTCCTCTCCCTCCTCATGCCTGTCTCTTTTCTCTCCCTTCATGTACGAGTCTCTCCTTTTTTCTCTGTGCATAAATATGTGTACTTTGCAATAGACCCTATAGATTTTAAGAAGGAACATACATTTGTGTCTGTGTCTGAAGGTCTATCCCAGATCTGAAGGGCTCATCAAACAACGAATAAACTTCTAAACCTCCATGGCAAGGTGGAGCAGAGTGACAGGCCTCTGGGAGTTGTACTCCCATCAAGGACAGGCAGATCCTTTCAACTGTCCATGGGACAAGCAGTTCTACCTGCATGTTTGTGTTTCTGAGCAGGCACAGCTGCAGTAATATCCTGCCCACTGCTGTCGACCCATAGATCCAGGAGATGTGCTCACATGGGGCTTAGTTAGTCATGCGGTTTAGCTGGCAGATGGCACCCTAGGATATCATAACTCACTGCAATTGATGAAAAGAAGTTGCCTGCTGAGGTGAAGCCCAACCTGTATATATTCAATGAAGAGTAAAAAAATAAATGGGGATTGTATTTACTTCATAAGGCTTGCTAATAAAATGACACTGAATAGTACTTGGAACAAGAACAAATATTTTTCTTACCTATCACGGTGAGAAATAATACACATTTTGACACAGTGTCTTGACACCACAGATGTTATTTCTTAAAGTTAATGGCTGCAGTTGACATTTTCAAGAGGTATTTTCAATTCCTGGTCATAATAAAGCAGAGAAACATCATTTCAGTCAAGAGCTGCTATTAGTTTGTGAAATGTTTATTGCTTGCTTTCAGAATTTTAATAGTACTGGAGTACAAGAAATTCAGAAGATGTTTGGGGGGGAGGAGGGAATAACCATTTTAATACACATTCATACTGCCAGAGGCAGTAATAGAATGGAATCATTCAATGTACGACAAAACATTTCGCGGATAAAAAGAGAAAACAAAAAGATCGTCCAACACTATTCTACTAATAATAAAAAATAAACCTGTAAATATTTTTATATATATAGATATACACACACACGTACACATTTACACATACAGTAAAGAAAAGTATATTCTCTATAAAGAAATATACATAAATATAAAAAATCTGTGGGTCACTGCCAAGTATTGGATTGTTAACAGTTTTCACATGGGTTATCCCACCATGAGTAGCTACACCTAGTTCTTGCCCAGGATAACAATCAGTACCGCAATGCAAAAACAGGTAGGAAAAAAACCAAACCCACCGGGGTTTAGATTACATAAAAGGGTTAATGAAATAAGGAGGTTAAAGGGGCAGTTCCCTCTACAGGGTTCAAAATCTATTTTTAGATAAGGGCTGTATCATGTAAAGCAAAAGAAGCCTAGCTGTCTTTCTCTTCCTACACCTATCTCCTAAAAATGTCATATACAGTGTAATAGAATTATCGGCATTACTATAGCAACAGCCACGCCTGTCTCGCGAAGCCCCTGCTCACTGAATTTAGAGACCCCTGTGAAAATATTTTCAATGTAAACTAAAGGAGATCTGTAAATAGTTAATAAGTAAAGATAAGTGCATTTCACATATGTTAAACAGATGCACAACACACAGAAAATAAGACAAGTGGGATCGCCCATTTAAGCAAATGTGTGGATTACATGAAATGAATAATGATGTTTCAGTTCTAAATGCTAAAAGCACATTTTTCTTGTTCAGTAAAACAGACATTTTTTGCCACTACTTTTGCGTCTGGAAAAAGATCTATATGCGTAGATGTGTGCAGTGCCAGCCTGGGAAATAAAACCAGCCCCATAATTTAATGTTATTATACCAGACCCATAGCAAAACATTATGTTCTTGTTCATAACGGGAAACCATGCATTTTAACCCCTTCGTGACAATGGACGTGTCAGGCACGTCCTGCCGGGAACTCCGTTCCCTACAATGGACGTGCCTGGCATGTCTTGCGGTGAATCAAGCAGTTTTCGCGATCAACAAAAAACGCTTTAACGGTGCTGGTCTATTGCCTCGATGTCGAGGCAATGGCCAGCACCGAAATGTCCTTTCTGGGGCAGCATGCTCCGTCAATATGGCTATGCCCTCTGGTTGTCTGAGCTTCTGAAGTGAAAGTAAATTCACTTCCGTTGCGCTGAATATGCTGCTTGACTGCCCCTAGAGGTAGCTAAGCAGCATAGCAATGTAAAAAAAATGTAAAAAAAATATTTCATTAGCTTAAAACTGGTTATTTATTTTGATTAACCTATAGGATTCAAATTAAATATTTTTTTGCATAAGGGATAGGGTTAAAATTAAATTAAAATTAAAATATATTAAGAGATAGCATAAGGGTTAGAGTTGGGGTTAACCCCTTAACGACAGATGACGTGCCAGGCACGTCACGGCAAATCGAGGACTTGCCGACAGCTGACGTGCCTGGCACGTCATGCACTAAACTGAGTAAAGAAAGCGACCAGCGGTCGCTTTCTTTACTCTAACGGTGTTGCTACAATGCCTCTAGGTAGAGGCATTGTGCAACACCCCCCAAAAGTGCAGGGGCGCGCTACGATCACTCCACGGAGTGATCGTAGCAGCCATTTAAAAATGGCTGCGCCCACTGCACACATGTGCTTAGAAAGCGAACGATCGTTCGCTTTCTAAGCATCTGCGGTGTTTCTAAAGTGCCTCGCTAGCGAGGCACTTAGTAACACCTTGATGCTCCCCAGAGCCGATGGTGGTCGCTCTCCTGAGCGACCCCATCGGCTCAGTAGAAGGGAACGCTGCCTATACAGGCAGCGCTTCCCTTCTAATGGCAAGAGCATCGGAAGTGAAAGTATTTCACTTCCGATGCTCTAGGGGGAGCCAATCGATGCCGGCACAACAGATCTATGTGATCTGTGTGCAGGCATGTATGATAAGTGCTCTGATGAGCACTTATCATACTGTCAAAGGCAATATTAGCAAATATTGCCTTTGACAAGTATTGATCTGCCTCCCTCACCTTACTAGTTATAGTAAGGGAGAGAGACAGATCAGATAAAGTAAAAAAATAAAATAAAATAATAAAACAAATATTTAATAAAATTTTAAACACCAAGGGCTTTTATAAAAGCCATTTAACCCCTTCCCTGCCATTGATCGCTGTGTACGCAGTGATCATACACAGCAGCACATTTTTTGCTGTCTGTGCATTTTTTAGGGGTTAATTTTTTTTACTGTAATTCATTACAGTATAAAAAAAAGCTCTTTTAAGAGAGATTAACCCCTTTCTTGCTGTAGATCACTGCCTAAGCAGAGATCTGACGCAAATGCAGCAATCTTGCTGCAGAAGCATTTTTAATTTTTTTAAAACTTTTTTATTACACCCGTCACGTGTTAATTATACCCGCTAGGGGACTACGTTTAACGTAATTTTTTTTTTAAATAAGACCTATTAACCCCTTCCTTGCCGTATATCACTTCCTAAGCAGCACATATGGTCACTGCCTAAGCAGTGCATATGGTCACTGCCTAAGCAGCGCATATGGAGCAATCTAGTCGCAGAAGGATTTTTTTTTTGCTATCAGCATTTTTTTTGTCAGACTCGCTAGGGGTTAATTATACCCACTAGGGGATTACGTGTATTCCTTTTGAAGCTGTCTGAACACGTGTATAGCGATCAGTAACAGCCGATCAGTGGCAAAGGTGGTTTGGTGATTTCTCAGATGAGCATCACCATTCGTCTGGTTCGATCAATATTGGTAAATATTGTTCTGACCCATATGGATCTGCCTCCCTCTCCTCACTTGAGTTTTAGTGAGGGAAAGAGACAGATCTGTATAACATAATTTTTTAATTGTAATAAATTAAATAAAATGTTAAAAAAATTGTGAGTCCCAAGGGCTTTTATAAAAGCCATACCCTTTGTATAGTGTAGTGTATTAACCCCTTCCCTGCCACTGATCACTGCACAGCAGAAATTTTTTTCTTGTCTGTGCATTTTTAGGGGTTAATTTTTTTGTACAGTACTACAAAGGCTCTTATAAGAGCTATTAACCCCTTCCTTGCTCTACATGTTCAAATTCCAAGTTTGAAAATCAAAAAGCGCACCTCTCAAATGTAGCCTTTCAACACCCAACAAAGCTGACAAAGCTATGCATGGGTGGTATCCCTGTGCTCGGGAGATGTTGCTGAACATATATTGTGGTATTGTTTGTCAGTGACACATACCGAAATATGTGAATTTGTGTCTAAAGTACAATGTATGTGGGAAAAAATACACAATAAAATGACTACCACAAACTTTGACAAAGGCTGGTGGTAGAATTGGTGCATGGAAAGTGTTAAAATAACACCATTTAAAATAGCCTAGGGTGTCTACTTTTACAAAATATATACTTTTTGGGGTAAAATACACTGTCCTACTTTAAAAAAAAGTCCCAAATGAAAGATGGGCTCAGGCTGGCTACACGTCAATATTCCAAGTTGAAAATGCGCACCTTCACAATGTGGCCCTTTTAGCCCCCAAACAACCCAACAAACCTATGCATGGGTGGTATCCCTGTACTCAAGAGATGTTGCTGAACACTTATTGGGGTGTTATTTGGCAGTGACACATACCAAAATCTGTAAATTCATGTCTGAAGTACAAGGTTTGTGAAAAAAAAACACAAAAAAATGACTACCACAAACTTTGACAAAGGCTGGTGGTAGAATTAGTGCATGGAAAGTGTAAAAATACCACCATTTGAGATAGCCTAGGGTGTCTACTTTAAAAAAATATATGGGTTGATGTGGTAAAATACACTGGCTGGTTTCAAATATGTCCCAAATGGGACATGGGTGCAGGCTGTCTGCATGTCAAAATTTCAAATTGGAAAACCAAAAACTTCACCTCCCAAATTTGGCCTTTTACCCCCCAAACAATCCAACAAACCTATGCATGGGGGGTATCCCTGTACTCAAGAGATGTTTCTGAACACTTATTGGGGTGTTATTTGGCAGTGACACATACCAAAATCTGTAAATTTATGTCTGAAGTACAAGGTTTGTGAAAAAAAAACACAAAAAAATTACTACCACAAACTTTGACAAAGGCTGGTGGTAGAAATAGTGCATGGAAAGTGTTAAAATACCACCATTTGAGATAGCCTAGGGTGTCTACTTTTAAAAAATATATGGGTTGATGGGGTAAAATACACTGGCTGGTTTCAAATATGTCCCAAATGGGACATGGGTGCAGGCTGTCTGCATGTAAAAATTTCAAGTTGGAAAACAAAAAACTGCACCTCACAAATTTGGCATTTTAGCCCCCAAACAACCCAACAAACCTATGCATGGGTGGTATCCCTGTACTCAGGAGAAATAGTAGAATCTATTTAGCATGTTTTTTCGTTCGCTATTGTCGATGAGGAGAAGTTGTTTCAAATAAAAACAAAGAAATTTGTGTATTTTTTTTTTTTTTACCATATTTTATTATTTTTTTTTAATAATATGATAAGATATGATCAAAAATATGGCATCCATAGAAAGCCCTTTTTGTCCCGATAAAAACAATATATAATATGTGTGGGTACAGCAAATGACGAAGAAGAAAATTACTGCTAAACACAAACAGCACAGAAATGTTAAAATAGCCATTGTCCAGAAAGGACAAAAATGTTTCAAAGGCTCTGTCCTTAAGGGGTTAAATTTAGTGTTGGGGTAAATTTTGGGTTCGGGTTGGGGTCAAAAGGTTAATCAAGGAAAAAAACACTATTTTTGTTTTTTGCCCCATAACTCGCAAAAAAATAGCGAAAAATATGGAAACATGAATATTTCTGAACTCGGGACAACATTTAGAAACTATTTAGATTGGGTCTTTTTTAATGATTGTATTTGTGTACATTATATTTTAGGTCAAAGTAAGAGAAAGTGGGATTTTTAAAATTTTTCATCATATTTTATGATTTTTTTGTAGCAAATTATAAGATATGATGAATATAATGGTATCTAATGAAAGTCACAGGACTTGCCCCAGCACCCATGATGTAGCCCAGCATTTAGATTGCACTTAGAGGACTTGCCACAGCACCCAGAAAGTAAAACAGTATTGAGATTGCACTCATGGGACTTGCCGCAGCAAAAACCCCAGCATTGAGATTGCATTCATAGGACTTTCCCCAGCACCCACCATTGCACTAAGATTTCACTCAGAGAACCTGCCCCAGCCCAGCACTGAGGTTTTACCACAGGAATTGCCCCAGGCCCCCAGCACCAGGTTCTAACATGGCTGCAGCAAAATTCTTAAATTGGCCACCACAATGCATAAGATGGCCGCATCGCACAGCAGCCCTAGAACAGGGGACCTACCAGGATTGTTCCTGGTGTCCCGGTAGCAGGGCCGGCGCTACCGTAAGGCAGCACAGGCGGCTGCCTTAGGGCGCACCAATGGGGGGGCGGGAAAATCGCCCGCTCCCCCAGACCCCAGTACTTACCTCCAGGGCTCGAGTCCTGCAGGAACGCGTGGGAACGGCGTTCCTGCACTTTTTTCATGGCAGGAACGCCGTTCCCTTTGCTCCTGCAGTGGCTGATCTGGATTTGAGCCGCCGTGATAAATTTTTTTTTTTTTTTTTTTCTAAGTCCAATTCTCGCGAGACGCGAGATTTCGGCCGTTTCGCGGGCTTTTCTCGGCAGGGAGGAGGTGTCCGTCCAGGGACACGGAGCAGCAGCTACCAGGTAAGTGATGGGGAGGAGGGTGGTTCCTGGGCATCTGAGAGACATAATATTACTGGGCATCTGAGAGGCATAATATTACTGGGCATCTGACTGGCATAATATTACTGGGCATCTGAGAGACATAATATTACTGGGCATCTGACTGGCATAATATTACTGGGCATCTGAGAGGCATAATATTACTGGGCATCTGAGAGGCATAATATTACTGGGCATCTGACTGGCATAATATTACTGGGCATCTGAGAGGCATAATATTACTGGGCATCTGAGAGGCATAATATTACTGGGCATCTGACTGGCATAATATTACTGGGCATCTGACTGGCATAATATTACTGGGTATCTGAGAGGCATAATATTACTGGGCATCTGACTGGCATAATATTACTGGGCATCTGAGAGGCATAATATTACTGGGCATCTGAGAGGCATAATATTACTGGGCATCTGACTGGCATAATATTACTGGGCATCTGAGAGACATAATATTACTGGGCATCTGACTGGCATAATATTACTGGGCATCTGAGAGGCATAATATTACTGGGCATCTGAGAGGCATAATATTACTGGGCATCTGAGAGACATAATATTACTGGGCATCTGAGAGACATAATATTACTGGGCATCTGAGAGGCATAATATTACTGGGCATCTGGGAGGCATAATATTCCTGGGCATCTGAGAGGCATAATATTACTGGGCATCTGAGAGGCATAATATTACTGGGCATCTGACTGGCATAATATTACTGGGCATCTGACTGGCATAATATTACTGGGCATCTGACTGGCATAATATTACTGGGCATCTGAGAGACATAATATTACTGGGCATCTGAGAGGCATAATATTACTGGGCATCTGAGAGGCATAATATTACTGGGCATCTGACTGGCATAATATTACTGGGCATCTGAGAGACATAATATTACTGGGCTTCTGAGAGGCATAATATTACTGGGCATCTGAGAGGCATAATATTACTGGGCATCTGAGAGGCATAATATTACTGGGCATCTGAGAGACATAATATTACTGGGCATCTGAGAGGCATAATATTACTGGGCAACTGAGAGACATAATATTACTGGGCATCTGAGAGGCATAATATTACTGGGCATCTGAGAGGCATAATATTACTGGGCATCTGAGAGACATAATATTACTGGGCATCTGACTGGCATAATATTACTGGGCATCTGACTGGCATAATATTACTGGGCATCTGACTGGCATAATATTACTGGGCATCTGAGAGGCATAATATTACTGGGCATCTGACTGGCATAATATTACTGGGCATCTGACTGGCATAATATTACTGGGCATCTGAGAGACATAATATTACTGGGCTTCTGAGAGGCATAATATTACTGGGCATCTGAGAGGCATAATATTACTGGGCATCTGAGAGACATAATATTACTGGGCATCTGAGAGGCATAATATTACTGGGCATCTGAGAGACATAATATTACTGGGCATCTGAGAGGCATAATATTACTGGGCATCTGAGAGGCATAATATTACTGGGCATCTGAGAGACATAATATTACTGGGCATCTGACTGGCATAATATTACTGGGCATCTGAGAGGCATAATATTACTGGGCATCTGACTGGCATAATATTACTGGGCTCTGACTGGCATAATATTCCTGGGCATCTGACTGGCACACTATTCCTGGGCTCTGACTGGCACACTATTCCTGGGCTCTGACTGGCATAATATTACTGGGCTCTGACTGGCATAATGTTCCTGGGCATCTGACTGGCATAATATTCCTGGGCATCTGGCATAATATTCCTGGGCTCTGACTGGCATAATATTACTGGGCTCTGACTGGCATAATGTTCCTGGGCATCTGACTGGCATAATATTACTGGGCTCTGACTGGCATAATATTCCCATTGAAATACTGGTAAGTTTGTTGATTTAACTTTACTTCATTTTAAATATTGTATTTGTTCCCATTTTGTTTCTTCACTTCAAAATAAGATATATTCAGTGTGAATAGGAATTTGTTCATAGTTTTTGTTTTTACTATAGTCCGGCCCTCCAACGGTCTGAGGGACAGTGAACTGGCCCACTGTTTAAAAAGTTTAAGGACCCCTGGGCTAAATACTGGCATATTGAGTGGCAAAATAGTGTGTCTCAGGTTATGTGTGAATTGGTGTAACTGTGTGTGTGTAAGTGGTAAGGGTGTCTGTGTGTGTGACTGCAAGGGTGTCTTTGTGTTTAAGGGTTTCAATGTGTGACACATTTAGAGCATGCGAGTTGAATATTTAGATGTATTTATTTTCTACACTATACATTATTCACACACATATATATATATATATATATATATATATATATATATATATATATATATAATGTAAGGAGGCTTAATGGTGTGGGAGGCGTGGCGGATCAGAGCAGGGGGGCACCAAAATGCACCTTCGCCTGTGTAGACGAAAATCCTTGCACCGGCCCTGCCCGGTAGGCCAATCCAGCCATTGATGTGTGTGTATGTGTGTGTAGCACTTCATAGGTATTTGTTAATGTACAAAGTCTAACAAAGACTTTTCTCTAGACAATATATATATAAATATATATATATATATAATGGAAGTTATGAGTAGATTAATTATATATGTGTATTTGTGTATGTATGCATACATTCAAATATGCATATGCAAATAGATTACTACTACTAATAGATCTACTCATTTTGATTTATAGGAATGTTTTTAGATCTCAATTTTACTGCAAACCACAATGCCTATGAGAAAACAAATAACAATGTGTATAATGTGTTCGAATGAAAAGTATGTTTATCCTCACATAAATATATTTTTTAATCTTGTTATTATTCAAAATCAAGATACAAAGCTAGAAAGCCTTCAGCAAAATGTCACAACTTAAATGCAATACTGCATGAAAAATGGTTCAAAGTCTTAATTATAAAATTTGGAGTCTACAATTCTCAATTTCTTGAATAATAGTCCACTTTACCTAATGGAACCTGAAGGCACAAAATAACATTACAAGTCCTCTATTGTAGGGCATTACTCTGTTGTCAGGCAGCCATTTCAACAGATTATTCTATTGGTGGGAACTTATATGACAAACAAAAAAATAGACATTGGTTAGTACAGTTAGCACTCTAAAGCAGATATGAAGCAAACAGAACACGTCTTACTGTTGTTTTTGTAAGAAACTTCATCAACATCAAAGTAATGTGCCTTGCTATGTCCAGACAAGAGTAAAAACTATCTGAACATCCCATTAATAAAACACATCGGAAAGTACATGTGAATACAAATGGAACAAGTCAGAAACTGATACACTGAGAATACTCACTGAAAACTGAATTCCAGGCATTAAAGGGACTACAGCCCCTAAATATTGTTTATACTGTGAATGTATAGAATAAAATAAATATAGAAACTGATCTATAAATTGTGTCCAGAATTGCAAGCAAGTGTATAAATTAAAAACAAACAAACTTTAAAAGTGTCTGTGTTGCCTCTTGTTTATGACATCATATTGTAGTTTGATATGTAAGGTACTCATTTCCCATTGAAAAAGTCATTCATTTGCACATCAAACCACAGGTGGTGTGATAAGAGGAGGCATTTAAAAAAAATTGTCTTCATTTTTGCATTTGCATACGTTTCTGCTGATACAATGTATGTGCAATTTTTGATCTATAACTGAATACTGATGTATGAGTATAAACTCTTTATTCTCATAAAGATTTCTAATATACATGAAAGCTTAGCAACTAAAGAGTTCCATTTCAGTTTTAGCATAGTTTGCAAACCATAGTTTGTAATGAGCTTGTTCTGAAGTTACACCTCTAGGTACACATTTTTGGAAGATTTAATCATTATTTTAAACATGAGGGTCTACTCAGGTAGCTGTAATGTTTAGAGCTGAAATAGGACCCCTGCATTTAGGCCATAATCAGAGCACGTTGATGGTAACAGAACACCCGAAAACCAGGCCACTCAGGTAGCATTGATATACCTCCAAATATGACCATGAATTGGCATTGAGGGTCAATCGAAATATATCAAACCTCTCATATAAAATAGGTTCAAGAAATTGATAAACATAATTTTTACAATCAAATTAAATCAGTGTTGAGGATGGTTAGTATAAGTAATGAGCACAAGGCATGACCACCATTTTAGAGTAGGATGCAGCTAGCAGCAGCAAATACATTTTCACTGGGGGAGAACCAGGCATTAGTTAGGAAACAATGGCAACACTACAATTGGGTGATAGATGCAGCAGCCAAGAGAACAAGGCAGAGGAGGAAGAATGAGCTCTGGAAGGATGTCATGGATGCTGTGAAAGCAGTTGGTGGGAATAATCGGTGTAAGGAGATGGTGAAGAAATAGTAAGTGCATTTGAAATACTTTTTTACCTTATAGGCCTTATTTTTAATTGCACCACACGCATAACTCATATACATGTAGTTGATGTAACATATGTATTAGCTAAATAAAAGGGTGATGGTTAGCTTGTATACATAAAAATATATTCCCCACTAAAATATAAGTGTTTATTTACAAAACAAGATACATGCAGCCTGATTTTGTTTAAACTGATACGCTGATATAGTTCTTATTACCATGTTCCAGTGCAAACCACAAGATAAATGGGCAAAATGCTTGAGCTAATGATGTTTCACACCACCTCTCTTGTTTCAGACATCTAACCGTTGTTTCTTATATAGCTACTTGTTTGTTTCTGAATGCTAGTCTGCCAACCTTAATGTACAATCTACTGCATCCCTGATTGGTGTATTTTTTTGGAGGTACTTCTGGTTGTTGATGGAGCATCATATGATACCAACACAGAAGTGATACCCACATATGCAGCTATCACTCAAGGCAGTGAGCGTAGTTTGTTTTTGTGCATATTTGAGATATTCTGGGCTTTCATCATTCAGACATATTACACTATCATTTTTTTTTCTGTTTCCCTTTTTCATGTATCATCATATTGTATTGGATTCTGACATGTAAAACTAACATGTAACTAAGAACTGCATTACCATATCAATTTGAACACATCAGGTTTTGAATATTATAAATATATATATTAGTCTATAGTCTCATCCTGGCTGTTTTATTTTAACATTTTTGTTTGTTTGTGGTTTTGTCTTTTTTCATGCTTTCGTTGTTGCTATCTTTTAGCATTGACACCAGCAACCTGTTTGTACCTGTATCAGCTGCGTGAAGTGTAGCTATGACTGTACAGTCAGGGCATGTGACACATGGCGAAGCTGTAAGGTGTGTGTATAGAACTGTAGCTGTACAGAGAATGTTAGCTGTAAGGAGTAATTTACATTACAGGAATTAACATGTAGAAATGAATTCAACAAGTAGCTAATGTTCTTGGGAGCTGCCCATTGTAGGAATTAACATGTAGAAAATGGATCCATCAACTATCTAAGGGTCATGGGAGCTGTATGTTACAGTAATCAACCTAATAAGTAGCTAAGGTTCATGGGAGCTGCAGTCCAAAGCAACAGTGCATGTCAATGTCTGTTATAATTCAGATCCTCTGACATCAAGAGACAGGTGAGGAGGAAGCTAACCAAGGCAGCTGCCACCAGAAGCACACTGGCAGCGGCCCTCCAGAGCCAGATGACGTGCTGGATTTTGAGGAGGTGCTACTACAGATCATAGGGACTGAAACCATATGGGGTGTGGAGGACGGGCTAGGTACAGACCTACCTGGTAGTAAGTATTCATCATGCATTGGTTTTATGTGAATTAAAGGTACATTGTAGATATTCACTAGGTAGCTAGATTATACAGGTTGAGTGTCAAAATTAAGATGTGGGTCAATTTGGATACTCACCTTCCCGGCATCCAGCGGTGAAGCTTCTTTGCTTCACACTCCTGGACGCTGTAAAGGAGAAGCCAGCGGTCATGGGAAATGTAGTTCCCAGAGTGCTGCAATGGGAGGGAGGGACTACATGCGACGGACAGATCATCTCAGACTCACCGTGGAGCAGGTAAGTCCGCTGGCTCCACTTCTGGAAATGATCTATGTTACCTAAATTCAACACAAGCAAGTTGCTGACATTTAATTTAGGAAATGTAGATCATTTTTAGGGCTGGTGCTGCCAAAATGGTTTAATATCTGTAATAATCAGTTATCCGAAACGCTGCCATCCTGAGCATGATTACTACTTACATTGAGGTGGATGGTTCATCAGAAGTGTCCTGATTTCTGCACCACTCTGATTGTCATCTACATTAGGAAACATATAATATATATATATATATATATATATATATCTATATAAACTCATTGTTATTGCACAGGCAATGCTCTGTCATTGTGTAGAACAGTGACTATTGTTAAATGTATAGCTTTCTTCTTGGGTAATCCTTCCCTTTCGTTGATGTTAATATTTGGCATTAATATCTGTGTATTAATCTGTGAATGTATGTGTTTTGCTCCATAACATGTTTTCTTACAGATTTTATGACATTGCTCAATATATGGCCAGATATCATCTTCTGAACATATTTTCTACTCAGGAATAATTTAATCAAAGTATGTTATATGGGTATATGTGAAGCAATTTTAATAGCGTAGCAATCCTATGCTTTTCCGGACAAATTCTCCCCGATCCGTATGCGTCCGATGTTTCTGGCTGAGAAACAGATAATTTTGACCTAAAATGTGAGTACATGAATTTCCCCATTTTTTGCCGACCTGGCTCCATTTCGGACCAGACTGCCTCATGTTTACTAGACCCTCTAGTTTACTATTTGAAGTTCATTCCTTGCTTTCAATTGTTAGTGCAAAAAAGGTTTCATTATTTCAAAGGAGGATTATACTAGCACAAATAGATCACACTCAATTGATTTTTGCTTACGGATTATGGCTCTAGGCTCTATGGTTCTATCTTATAATCATTATTGTTTCCCAGGAAGAAAAATGAGTTTATTTTAAATACTTTGTTTTCTTTTATTTGTAAAATAACACACAGCAATAGTATTCTTTAACTGATGCATACTGCTCCAGTGGTATTGATGATTTAATTACATTCCCATGTCATGGATAATGATATTTTAAATGCGTAACAGATATCTTCTAGGATCCAAGCATTACATGTGAGGCATACACTTTCCATCTCTTTTGCGTAACTTAATATCACAAAAGCACAGCCCAAAATACGTATTAGGTGGGGTTGTTGTAATAACCCTTTTATACACCCAACATTAATCATTTATTACACTTACAAAATATTGAGTCACTTGATTGTAGTTAGAGTACAGCTGGTGAATACGGCTCTTGACTAAGCCTCTGTTGTTACAAATGTAGTGTGAAATTATGATTTGTACTGTAATATTGAATGTGTTATCCAAGAAGAACCCATCTAGTCTCCCTGATATATTTTGTGGTCCTTAGATTTATGTGTTCAGGAGTTTTTTTGCAAACGCTTTCTATGGGGTCAATTCACTAAAAAGTGAGCCGTTAATACCTGAGTTGCCTGATCTTCCCAACTCTGCTATTAATCCCTGACTTTTTAAAAAATTCTTTATTTTTCAGATTTTACCATGTACATTTTCCAAGAGACTGAGCATTTAACTGTAACATTAAATCAAACAGTATTGCAAACATAGAGTGTCCATGGGGTTCACGTATGTAATAACATTGATTCCAAACAAAGTATGCAAGTAACAAATAACACAATTAGACAATAGTAAAACATTCCAACTATTAGTATCTGCGAAACACAGTTAATAAAGGAGAGTATCGAAAAAAGAGGAAAGGAATGAAGAAAGAAAAGAGAGGAGGGTACGGGGGGATGTGTGAGTGGGGTTGAGTTGCCGGGTTTGGGGTATCAGTTGGCATAGCTAAAGGAGGGTGTCTACATAAGTAAGTGCCTACTGGGTAATGTTTTATCTGGGGAAATAAGTCTTCCAAGGGAGCCATAGTTTCTCCAACCTAGTCGAAGTGTCATGGACATACGCTGTCAATTGATCTATGTAAATCGTGCCTTCTATCAGAGCAATTACCGTGGACAGAGGTGTGATAAGAGATTGGTTCCAGACTTGGGCTAGGGCCCTTCTTGCTCCTAGAGCTATCCTAGAAAGTACCTAGTTTTCTTTTTTAGTTAAGAAGTCATGAGCAAGGGATATCAATCCCTGACTTTTGCAGTTGACTTGGCAATTCTCCACAGTACACTTTCTAGTGAATAAACCCCACTGTATCAGCCTCTACCACTCCTGCTGCAATCCTATCCCATCAACCACCTTCTCAGTAAATTGATACTTTATGATGTTCTGTTTACTATAGATGGTAGAGTAAAACCTATTTTTATCATTGTATGATTATGTATAGTCACATAACTTATGATTAGAAACATGTTTGTGCATGATTTTAAATTAAAATTGAAATTACATTTTAGGAATTTTTAAATTAGGATCAGAAACATGTGGGGGCATGGCTTTAAATGAAATATGTGATTTATTTTTTGTTGACTACTTACGGGTGAAGGTTTAGCCACCCTGACTTCTCTCCCTGCTATTTCCTTCCTCCTCTCCCTCCTTCCATTGTTCACACATCCTTTAAGACGTTACAGACAAAATGTGTCAGGCTATACACCGACTGATCACTATTCAGCTTTCGAGCAGGGCTGTTTTATGCATTCAGTCCCTTTAAGTCCTTTGCTTTTTATGCTTTTCATTGTTAGTCAAGGTTGGAGCGCCATTGACTCATGTGAGTGACAGTGGAGTTATTTCTCCCTGTGGAGAGAGCAATGACAGCCTAATTTTTCTCCAGTGCCACTGCCATGTACTGCATGTCCGCATAGGACTCATCACTTTGATTTACGAGAATTGATTTCATGTAATAAAGTGTAAAATGGGTTTTTATACTGTGCGGCTCTGCACCTCTTTATATATTTTTTCATTTACTTACAGTAGATGTGTTGGCAGGGCGAAGGTTAGACGTGTTATAATACCAATATGACATTTATAGACCTCCAGGTACCTATCACTCTCTGTTCAGATGCCCTAGAAGATGTAATTACATTTGAGTTTCTTAGATCTGGCGGGTGTAAGCACATGATATGGGAAAATCAATAAGTACGCTCACTGACAAAGTTATTAGAAAGAAGGTAATAACAATCATAGAATTCCACCCGATGTACTATAATTGGTATTCACTCAGGCACACTGTAACTTGGCTTACCAACTGAACCTGCAGTGTTCCAAGAATCAACAGCCTGTCTATTGGGGCAGTGTAGCTGGCTGCATAGGACAAAAGTGCACAGAGTTATACAATAATGGGTGAGTGGATGCATGGATTGATGGAGTCATAGGCTGGGCCGTTGTGGAAAAAATTTAACCTTCATTCCATCTTGGTTAAAAGAACATAGAAATAACAGCAGTGAGTGACATAAAAGCACCCAACACATTTCATCTAAACAGCTGGCTTTTCTTGTAGGTCGGGTTAGGTAATGTTTCTCTTTTAATGAGGCAGTTCTGGTTCATTGAAGATGTCATTTGCAGGTTATATAAATTCTGCAGTTTGTGAAGTATCAAAGACTGGTGGGCTTCCATGGCATCATGCCACACACCAATCAGTCCTGCTAGATCACAGAACAGCCTCTCATGACATTGGTTAAGGGGAAGCTTTTCTACGGCTCAATACAAGTACACAAAATATATGAAAATAGTTCAGATGTGTGTGAAAGAAATATTTTAGCCAAACATGTTTAATTATGCATAATGAAGTAATGGATAGCAAGATTGTGACTGCAGATTAAAACCAAAAGGTGCCAAAAGCGAGAGAGGAGGGAACAAGGTAGAAAGGACCATACCTACAACACTTTAAGGAATTGAGTATCATAGAGGGCTTGGACTGTACTTGTATGTTTATATATGTAGTATGTAATTATGTGCTTGAACATGAGATGTGTATATTGTTTTTGTACAAAAAAAACTTTTAAAAAATATTAAAAAAACAAAACAAAAAGGTACTGTCTAACCTAACCATTCAAAACTCTCATTCTAGCTTTTCATGGTAGCTTTCTATGTTTCACATGCATTCTTGGATTTATTTACTGTTTTAGCATTTGCTTAATTCATCTGAGAGATATTTCAAATTCCCTTTCTGTAATATACTACATTACCCCTCAGTTTTACTTATTTACTTTGCTGAGTTTGTAGAGTGGAGATAACAGATATACGTATGTTTAATAGTAAACATCTGAGGTTAGCAGAGCATTGAGGGTGTATTCTGTATGACATGTGGTTTATGTTTGCATCAAATACTAGTGGGGAGGGTCACGTTTGTGTGTAAATGTAGTTATGTTTTTCACTTTGTTTTATCATTTGAAAGTACGCATTATGCCTTATAATTCTGCTTAAAAGCTACAGTTAATAATAAGTATGATTATGTTTAAAAAAAATAAGAGTACAGTATTTATCATCACATATTTGCACTAAATTATTTATATCTCTGTGTACACAGTTCATTTGTTGGCTTTTGGTGCTTCAACACTGAAAATGTTGTATTCTAGCCAAAATGGGCTTGTTGCTCTAAATAATTGATTGTGATCATTAATAGATAACTGTGATCACTTGCATACTAACAAAAAAATAAAATGGAAAAGTGTTTGTTTTATTTTAATGATTATCTGCAATAAAAACATACAGCAATCAACCATAACATTATGACCACTTGGCTAATATTGTGTAGGTCCAAAATATCCCTGACCCGTTGAGGCATGGACTCTACTAGACCTCTGATGGTGTGCTGTGGTATCTGGCACCAAGACGTTAGCGGCAGATTCTTTAATTCCTGTAAGTTGCGAGGTGGGACCTCCATGGATCAGACTTGTTTGTCCAGCACAACCCATAGATGCTCGCTTGGATTGAGATCTGAGGAATTTGGAGGCCAACTAAACACCTTGAACTCATTGTTGTGTTCCTCAAACCATTCCTGAACCATTTTTGCTTTGTGGCAGGGCTCATTATTCTGCTTAAAGAGGTCAATGCCATCAGGAAATAGTGTTTCCATGGTACATGGTCTGAAACAATGCTTATGTAGGTTTTACATATCAAAGTAACATCAACATGAATGGCAGGACTCAAGGTTTCCCAGCAGAACATTACCCAAACATCACACTGCCTCCGCCGGATTGCCACCTGCCAGTGTTCATAATGTTATGGCTGATCGGTGTAAATAAAAAGTCATACAGGTACTTTGGACACCAGTTGAGTACATATATACCTATAGGGAAAAAAGTCACACTTATGAAGAGTAAAATTACTGACAAAATGACCCAAAAAATGGGAGTGGTAGGTGCGCTAAGTGAACCCTTAGTGCAAATAAAAATAAGTATTATATTTGCCTGAGAAATGATGGTCTTGCTGTACACCTTGCAGATGATCCTCAGTATGTATATAGTGTATATATAAGAAAAAAAACTGAAAAAAGCACATAGATCATAGCATAATTCTGTTATATATTAGTGTGGTATTTGGAGGTAGATTATTCCACTCACAAAACCAGCAGATGATCAAAGCTCTTCTATAAACTTGTGGAGTCTTCCTTTCTTTCAGTCAAACGCTCACATAGATAGAGAGGAAAAGACCAAAGGCATATAATGAGTGTAAAAGACTTACAAAATTTAATGTAATATAATAGTATCTTACATCTCAGAAGCAGGTGGAACAGCATAAGGAATCTCCATAGCAAAAATCCTCTCAGCTCTTACAATCTGGATGTGCAAAAACAGCAAGTAGTAAACAGCATACAATGAGTTAAAAGCAGGATAAAAAGTCCTTATAAAAGCAACAGTGGTGGTCACGCTACGCATTTCGCCTGTTAATAGGCTTCCTCCTGGCGTGTGCACTTAAAATTACTGAAGCTAGCATCAAAGCGTGGCAGTGTTAAAAATATTTTACAGACATTTTTTTTTCTAGTTTGTAAAAACACATTTTATTATGCTTAAGAAAAATACAAAGTTCAGGAATATGCATGGACCAATAATAAAACTATGTTTCCTTTTCATAATTTCTCCTGCCCTTCTTTCATTATTGTCTACACATCCCTTCTTATTATACCCATAGCACTGGAATGAACCCACATAACTTGCCATAGCCTCACCTTGCAGCACCCAAATTGCATCCACAAGACTTGTCCAACACCCTGATTACATTCACTGAACTTCCCTGGTGTCTAGTGGTGAGCAGCTTGGATGTCTGTGTGCTGCCCATACGAACACATTCTCTCAGGTTCCCCATTTGTCTAGGGAAGTCAGTGTTGGTTGTCAAGTGACTTCCCGTTGACTCTCACCCCTCACAGAGAGTGTTGGTGAGGGGAAATCTTTAGATCTCCCCAGCCAGCACCCTTTGGGCTAGCTCTACAGAGCTTCGATTGGGCTTTAAAAAACAAAACCCACTTTATTAGTGTCTGCCCAGCTTTGTGGCAGACACTGCAAGTGTCTGTCATTGACATTGATGTCTGGGATATTTTAAAAGAAAGAACAATTACACCCAGTGGGTACCCTAAAATATACATGTGGCCAGGGCAAGTAGCCATGAACCCCCTCTATTGAAAAACATTACTGGGGCTTGGAGCCAACCAATTGGTTCTTAGCCCCCATTAAATAAATTGGGGGCCAGGGCTCTGTGAGCTGTGAAATGCAAATAGGCCCCCAACCCCATTATAAATCAACAACTACCCCCAGTGGTTTTGGGGAACCCCAAAAGACCCAGACCCCAATATAAATAAATGGCCCCAGATACCATATAAATAACATTTTAATAAAAATGATCCCTACCTACACCTGTTAAAAAAATGGGTGCCCTGTAAATAAAACAATTACCAAATCCAAAGGTGATCTGCAATGCCTTTGATCCTCATCTTCCAGGGAAAAGAGCCAAAATAAAAAATAAACAAATAATCCACCTATTCTAATAATAATATATTTTTAAAAAATTGCGAAGTACCTGTGCTACTTGATGGGCCAGTATCACAACCATATACACTTTTTATATCTGAAGAATACAAACATAATTTACCAGAACTCTCGATTCCATATGCAATTTACTATGGACACAACTAAAAACATTTTTTGGACAAAGACTGTGAAAATCCCATAAATAGGAATCCAACAAACTTCTTGTGCCCCATATGCAAAAACAAAAAAAAGTATTACATTATGCAACAAAAAGAGTAGGGTAAAACAGGGAAATGGCGTGAGGGGTTATGTTACAAAGTTTATTGGATTAAACAGGGAGAAGTTCTCTTTCTCTGTAATTTTGATGCTATACTGTGTTGATTTTCTATCCTATTGATAACAGAATAGAAATTGCTCTGTAACAGAGATTCTGTTGTTTACACATGCTCCTCTAATAAAAAGCAAAACAAAAAAGCCTTTTGATTCTTTGATGTAAAACAAACAAAACATATTGTGCCTCTTTTGATTTAAAATCCAACATTAGCTTTACAAATACGCAGCAGGTTCACTCTAAACTTGGAGTTTCAGCTAAGATCTGAAGGCTGCATTTGTCTGTGTGAGGGGTCTGGCATGTGCCGATTGACTGCCTATTAATGCAGGAAGAGACCCTTAATGTTGTCACTGCATTAGCAGAAAGTGGGAGTCAGTGACCGGATCAGCCTGAATACGTTTCACTTTATCAAGTATTGATACTTCTGGATAATAAGGCACTATACTTATATATGATGTTACCAGGCGACTATACTTTTTGCTTCTGTTTCTATGAGAGAAGCCAACTAAAACAGTTAAACACAACTTTAGCTGCTCTTTAACTTTAGAGAGGGGAACTCAAGTGGGCACTGAGTGCTCCTCTCCAGAAGGACTGAAGCTTTAATGTCCTAAAGTGTATACGTTGATACTGAATGAGTGACCCGTTATTCCTATATCTCAAAGAATCACATTAGTTACTGCATTGGATAAGAAATAAATCCTACAGGATAAGAGTAATGAGCAACCTGGTAGTAAAAACTGCAGTTTCTGCTACCAGACTGCTCATTACTCTTATCCCGCAGAATTTATTTTATTATATTTAGATAATAGTATGTTGTTGTGTTTTATGAATTGCCTGTATTATTGTTATATATGTGTGAAGTGTGAGTAAGATGGGCTCTCACTCCATGGTATCTCATCTAAAGGATTGGGAATAAATTATATATTCTTCTAGTCTGTATTTTCAGTGGATACCTTTTATTTATAGGTTTAGGAGTGCCTTTTTAACAGACCCCCGTTTAGGACTGCAGCCCCCTCTTAGGAGAGGCAGTTCAGTTTCTCAAAACTCAATAGCAAAAGTAGCCACCCAAACAACAATAGCATTCAAGATAAAAACAGGTTGGGAAGTCTGCTTTAGCAAAATTATTCCAACCATGTATTTTTGTATGACAAAAACGAAGCACAAAAAAAAAATGCCACTGCTGCAGATGGGCACCTGGTGCCCAAAATGCATCTTCCAAATGTTAATGCATATTAAGGTGCTTTCAAAATACTTTAAAATGAATTTTCTACATTTTGCATTGCTTAAAAAATAAAAATCTACAGTTAGATGAATTTGTGAAATTACAGCAGTTTGCAAGAAACCAGGACTGCCCATGAAAGCTGAGTAAAACTAATTTACTCTTTTTTTTTGCTGCTCAAACCCATGAGAATAATTCCATTCAAATGAATGAAATTTCCTGTTTCTCTAGTGATGTCATCAGACAATGAGTTGCACTGTTAAGAGAAATAATAACGATATAGAAGTTTCTATAATGGTTTTGTTCTATCATGAGACCTTAGTGGGGGTAACTTAAATTTTAATAATTGTTATGGTTAAAATGACATATAACAAGACCAGTGAATTTAGTGCCAAATCTGGTTTAATAGATATCGTTTGAGTAATAGAGGATACATATGTCCAAATTGTTTTTAATAAGGTTCCTAGTGGATGACCCTTAATACATAAGGTATCAGAATTTTTGAAAGTGCAGCCTCCAAGTGAAAGAAGATATGATCTTTGTTAATCACTTTATTAGACATCAACTTTATGCGAGTGTATATATATATATACAGCTAAGTAACTTATAAAATGCAAATATGTATAGACAATTTTCCAAGGGCATATCCCTTTAAATGCTACATATACATCAGACTCCAAATGCATCCAGCACACACCAGCCAAGTTATTCAATTACCAGCCCTGATATAAACTACTGAAATTCAGAAGGCACTGAAAATGAGTGTAAGGAACATTAGAACACTGCAAGAATATATCAAGCAAGAGGGGATAGTACGGTTCATCGTGGCTGCATTAACGCAGTCTCTTCACCTCCATGGCCAGTTTATCGTGCCAGAGGTCATTGCGGGATTGCTGATGGTGAGTTTTATTAATTCATTTAATAGGGGTTAATTTTAGTATTAGGGTTCAGGGCGGTTAGGTATTAGGGTTCGGGGGGGGGGTAGAATTAGTATTACAGTTAATTTTAGTATTATAGTTCGGATGGAATTTTAGTATTAGGTTTCGGGGGGGATTTTAGTATTAGGGTTCGGGGGGGTCACTTTTAGGGGGGTTAATTTATTTGGGGGGTTTGTAAGCACTGACATTTCAGCGCTGAACTGCCAGTGCTTACATAGCCGCGATGAAGCGGCTGCATTCATCTTCACCACTGACAGTTCAGTGCCATGATGAACTGTCAGTGGCAAAGCAGTCATGAAGAACTGTCCTAGACCCCAAGCAAGATTCTTAGTGTTACCATGCAGTCAGTCAGGTGTCAGAGTGTTGGGAGACAATTCCTTATATCAGTATAATTGCTAACCACACATAATTCAGTATTCTGCCCTGAATATGATATTATACATATTATGCAATATACAATAATGTGGTTATTAAAACCACTGTTAAGAGATCCTACTGTGTACAAGAGCAAGGTGTCTTAGAGTCCACACAGGGGGATACATGTATAAAAATTCCTGCACTGCAAAGTGTCGGTAGTTTTATAAATAAAAAAAAAGCGCAATCACCATTTGATATGTACAACGCCAATTGCACTTTTTTTTTTATATAACTCCCGACACTTTGCAGTTAGGGAGAGAGGGACCTCCTTGAAACTGTGTTTGGTGGAGGTTCCCTGACACAAATCAGGTGCTTTTCAGTGCCTGCTTTTTTTTATATATAGGCTGCGCCGGCGCAAAGAGCACCAACACAACCTAAACCTACGCATTCCGCACAGATAACACAGGCGCCTGTGAGTCTGCTTTAAACATTGGTGCACACGCCGATTTCTCCAATATTTGGAGGCCTAATGTATTCTATTGCAGCAGCACAGAAAGTGACTAAATGCAACAATACTTTATTTTCTTATTGTCTATATAATCAGTGCTGCCGCACCTGCAGTAAACATGCAAAGAATTCACTGGGAGGGCTTGAGACAAATATAAATAAAATGTGATATATGCTGAATGCCTGCATCAAATCACACTGAAAATAAAAAGCCTGTGCACTATACAAGCAGTAATCTTCATCTTGCACCAAAGTGAGTTTAGGAACTAGGCTGTGCCTTTAAAGATATCCTGCTTATGACTATACAACCTTTACAAAATTGGTCTTGGGATTCAAAGACAATAAATAATACATTGTAGTATTTAAGGTGAGAAACTTACTGGACAGGTTTGGTGGGCATTTAAAGTAGAAATGAGAGCTTTGCTATACACTACATTTTACTTAATTGGAGAAAATTAGTTAGATTCATGTTGTATCTCTTAGTGCTCAACACAGCCTCGTACCATAGCAATGCTTTATTAAATAAACTACCCCAATGACTAACCATTAAAAAAAAAATTACAAATGAGGGGAGTTGATTTGGCATGTTGGCTAATTTACATGCAGAAAATGCCTTACTTTATATCTGAAAACTACATCGGTTTGGTAAGTGTTTTGTTTACCATTTCATACAAATATATTGTGTATATATGTCCACTAACCCCTCCAGTGCGGTCTCTGCTTGCGTCCAATGGCTGCAGCTATCACACAGTCTAACAACCTAATGCAATCTCTAATGCGCGTTTGTGGGCTGGGACTGACTTGGCACCATGGCACCAATTAAAGGGCCCTCTCTCGCACCTTACTGTAGTCCTAGCATTTTGGCTCACACCATTGCTCCTGTGTGTTTTGTGTTGTTTTACCTGCTTTGTGTACCGATGCTGTATGACTACCTCCTCTGTGTGCCAATCCTAGCATTCGGCTGACTACCTGCTCCATTTACTGTTCCTGGCTTCTGGCTGACTACCCACTCTGTGCTCTGTTCCTGGCATTTTTTTTACTACCAACATGGATCCTCTAGCTTTTCCTTTTCCCTGTTTGCCACTCCCCTGTAGAGTCACTTCTGTATTTTGCCTAATCTGGGGTCATCTAAGAACTTTGCCATAGTTACCTTCGGTTTGTGTGTTCCTCAGATTTTACTGCATTATGACAATACGTATGCAGATTTATAATGTATATGTGAGTTTGCTTGTGATACCTAAGGATACAGGTTTGTAAGGTTTCCTATCTCTGCAACGCCATCTCTGCTGGCATCTGTTGGAATCTTGAAACAGGATTTACAATAACATGTTTGCTTTGACTGTCACTGCCAGTATTAGAATACTTGTGGATAAATACAGCATGCCAAAAGTGATTCAAATTATAAAAATGTATCAAAACCTTACATTGTATGACTCAACCAACCAAGCCAACCCATGCCACATCAATTACTGTTCATTTTAACAGAATTGTTTAAAAAGCAAAAAAAAGGTTTCCTCTAGAAATAAAATTTAATTTAAAGGAATAAGCCATTTCATAGTAAATTAAAAATTTTCACTTCAAATACCTAAGAACTTCAAATACTGTAATAATACATTCATCAATAAGGAAATAGAATAAACAATACATATTGGAGAATATTATATTTTAAAGAAAGTTGATAACATTTTTAAATGTGGAGAAAGTGAATCATGATTAAGGGATTGAGTTATACACAAAAAGGTATGTTATAGAATTTAAGCTATACTTTGCAAATTATATGTCCAGCAAGTACACATTAAATACTTACCCAAAACCTGGTTGTGATTCTGTGTATAGAAAGCATTGGGTTATATTCAAAAAGGATTGGGTTTTTTTCAATTGCCTGAAAATATTTATTTAGTTACTAAATACCAGAGACTGAAAAACCAGTGATAAGTGATAATTCATGCCTCATGTTAAAAGAGCCAGTCAGATGTTAGATAAAATCAACAGCGCAACACAGCAACTCATTGGCCAATAGTTCTGACACCAATAACTCTCTTCTGTACCTCACAAACTCGTTCAACGGATAATGTCGTACTTAAATTTATCAAAATGACCATGCGTTTGATTACGATAAAGCATATGTCTTTAAACTGGTAATAATGCCATTCCTGCAGCATACCTCATCATTTACCCAGCTCCTTTGGAAGTCTGATTAGTCAGAAGAAATGCTTTGAGCCTTTTTTTTTGTCTTGATTTATATTTTATATTTATAATATTTTGGATTTTTTTTGACTTGGACCATTACTGAGAATGCTGCACAGTCCAGTTTGATGATCTAATACAATTTTAAAATTGTTGGAATAATTCCTATTGCACCTTATGACTAAAGCAGGAACACCCTAGAAAGGGTGACTAAAGCAGGAGTGGGCCCTTAAAGAGGACCTTAGCTGTAATAATTATGCTGTAGCCAGATGGTCTCAAGAGATGCTGTAAAATTTCTCCCGGCTGGTTGAGCCTTCCAGGTTCAGTTTCCCAGAGGTAAAAAAAAAGGAATAGTGTATTATCAAAACACAATAAAAATAACAATACATACCCTTGTGTACAAACGCTGCCACTCTTAGTACTCCTCAATGTGCCATAAATGTAACAAAGGTTTGGTGAAGGGACGAGGGCGCAGAATGTTACACAGGGAACATGTAAGAAATAAAAATATATATAGTGCAACAAAGTAGAGAATACACTGTGTTGAATAATGTTTGTATTTAGTGCACTCACAAACTTACAGGTAAAGAAGGCATCAATGAAGATAAAATTCCATTAAAACCTCTGTTTAATCTGTAGAAGTGGGATAAAACAAGGACATACATAGAGCAGTAAAATTAATAACAATAATGGTCTGCGGTGGATACTGCACTTACAGAATCCATATGTAAACAAATCGTCTGATAAAATAGTCCACAGGAGCAGCTGGTAAGGGTTCCAGTCCGGTGAAGAAGTAGCTTCAATAGTTCAACACGTTTCTCCGCGGTGAATTTTGAAAGTCCCGGCTTCCTCAGGAGTTGAAGCAATAAAAGACAGTAAAAAACGTCTGTCTTTTATGTTGGGTGGAAGGCACTGATGGATATTACCCACTGACGGTATGCGGATAGCGTCTGACCGGAAGTAACGTCATGCGTTCCACAGTGCGTTCCACCATCGGGTCTTGCGTTCCAGATTGTCATAGGTGTGGTACAGTGTCCCAAGTGAGAAAATGGAGAAGTGCTCCATATGCGTGTTATAAAAACATAAAGATAATAAAAGATGCATGTGTTAGCAAAAAAGGGGAAAAAATTATAATAATAACAACAATAAATAATAAAGGATAATCAAGGATCTTCGAGATCCATAAAAAAACAGGGCTAAATATGAGATCATGCACTTTAATCATGCACTAAAAAAATTGAATCATGCGTCTATAAAATGGAATGATGTACTTATAAATAAAAGTAAAAACAAAGTAAAAAATGAGCATGAACAAATCATGATGTATGGTATTGGTAGATGTACAGTGCTACAAAATGGCACATAATATATGATGCAGTATACATACAGACATTTATGTTTACTAGACATGTGCAAAACTAACATTTTCGTTTTCGTCCATTCGGACGAAAATGTTATTTATTTCGTCTAAAACTAATTTCGTTCATTACTGCATTAGTTTCAGACGAAATTCGTTCATTATTTTCGTTTCGTTTTATTTGTTCGTTTTATAGAATACGTGTAATACTATTGGCTTTCTATAAACCGAACGAGAGCCCCATTCGTAAGAAATTCTTATGAATGGGGCTCTCGTTTGGTTCATAAAAAGGCAATAGTACTACACGTTTTCTATAAGCCAAAAGTCTATAAACCGAAGGTCGTTCGGTTTATAGATTTTTGGTTTATAGAATACATAGAATTACATGTATTCCATAAGCCGAAAGTCTTTAAACTGAACGTTCGGTACATAGACTTTCGGCTTATAGAAAACGTATAGTAGTAGTGCCTTTCTATGAACCCATTCATAAGAATTATGAATGGGTTCATAGAAAGGCACTACTACTATACGTTTTCTATAAGCCGAAAGTCTATGTAGCGAACGTTCAGTTTAAAGACTTTCGGCTTATGGAATACATGTAATCCTATTGCTATTCTATAAACTGAACGTTCGATTTATGGAATAGCAATAGGATTATATGTATTCCATAAGCTGAAAGTCTATAAACCGAACGTTCGGTTTATAGACCTTCGGCATTTGTAATGAATGTAATAGTACTATTGGCTTTCACTACACAGAGACAGAGTCTCCATTCATAAATTTTTATGAATGGAGACTCTGTATGTGTGTCGTGAAAGCCAATAGTACTATTACATGCATTACAAATGCTGAAAGTCTATAAACCGAACGTTCGGTTTATAGGCTTTCTGTTTATGGAATACATATAATCCTATTGCTATTCTATAAACCGAACGTTCAGTTTATAGACTTTCGGCTTATAGAAAACGTATAGTAGTAGTGCCTTTCTATGAACCCATATAGCCCAGCTATAACAAATAAAGCTTGGAGCTGGGCAAGTGTTCCCAGCCCCATATAAAATACATCAGGGGTCAGGACTAGTAGCCCTTCTCCTCCCTAACATGACTGATGCTGGGAGCCGACCAAATGGATCATAAGATGGTTCTAAAACATACAGTGCATGTTCCATGGACAGTCAGTTAATTAAGAACTACTGGTGAGAAAATGCTGAATCCTAGAGTAGATCCTAAAGGTTGTTTCAGTTATTTGAGCACTACAAATGCCAACATTTCACAACCCAATTCCGCATTCACATGTTTTTTTTTCCCCTGATGGTCAGAGAATAGCTTTGATGAATGATCTGAGATGGTATCCCAATGAGTCTGTGGATGTAAATCATATGGAGAAAATAATGGGGGGCTTGTAAAACCATATCATGTGAGCTTCCCACCACAAGTTAGTTGGGAGAGCAGTATAGAAGACACAGTTGTTGGTTCTAGAGGATTTAGAGATCGAGGAAGAGAATATAGTGGAAGTAAAGGGTGATTCCAAGATCCACTGAGCTGTGCTGCCATGAACCTTTTCCCATTGAACAGAATAGCATATGCAGAGCGCATACTCAATGACCATGCCATGTCTACAAGCAGTACTTGGTTAAATATTTACAGTATGCATCTTTGATCCAAAGAAGCTGAAATGTAACTTCATATGAGTGTGTGCACACCTATAAATTTGCCTTTGAAAAACAGGCTAGGGATGTGGAGGTCTTAGATCATGGGCAGCATCATGCCCTGCAAAAATAGCTGCAAAACTCCCACCCAGAGAGAGAGAGGAAGTAAGGAAGTTAATGTAATTATACAATATTAATGGATTTTTAAATCTAAGGTTTGCTATGTATTAAATCACTCTTCCTTTGTTTAGTTTTTTTTTTTTTTTTTTTTACCTGGAGTGTTCTGTTAAAATGTCTGTGTTAAAAAGGTTTATGAAACAGAAACAGAACTATTTTCAGTTTCCACAGATCCTAAATCTAAGCAAAAATATACAAAGACCTTTAGAATGTTCCTGTCAATCCAGAATATTCAAGTCCCCCGCAATAGCTAGAATCAATTACCATATCCATTCTTTCTTCTGCAATAAATCATAAGCGAAATCTTCAAGATCCGGCAAACTGACGTTTTAATGCAAAATATTTATAAAGTAATAAATAGGTGCTAGATTTTCATCTGTGCTTTAGCAGAACATTAAAAACAGCTTTTCCAGCCTTCTAATGCATTTCATTTTTAAATGTAATTACCGGTACATAAAGGGAAATTCTCTCAACTGAAGAAAGGTGGCAGGGCACTCCAAAGAACAACAGCCAGGTGAGAAGTGGGGAAGGGGGGAGGTGGGTGTTTAGTTTGTATTGGGCACTTGGCTGGAGCATATGTAATGACAAACTGTGGCATATTTAATGGGGCCCTGGCTGTGGCATATGTTAATGGGCAAACTGTGGCATAGTTAGTGGGCAAAGTAACAGGGGCATATTTTAAAGAGAAATCTGTCGGGGGCGGCACGATCACAGTGTAGGCGGCATCCACAGTCTGTAGTACAGCCCGCCTCGCAAATCGCACATTCAGAAGCACTTCAGACTTTAAAAATTTAAGAAATGTTCTTACAACAATTTCCAGTTTGATGGAAAGCAACAATTGCTTCTCTAAGATAATTGGTGATGTATTTCCTCCTTGGCCTTGTGTTAACAGACACCTGAGAAGGTATCCCATTTGATTAGCAGCACCTGTATGCTACTTAGCCTCTTAATTCCTTTGGCAGCAGTAAAAGTGTACTTAGTTTTGCACGCATGGCTTCTCCATTTTGGATTATTTTTTGTTAAATATATCAAGACACGCTGTATTATATCATGTGTTGTTGTTCATCTGAGGTTGTATTTACAAAATTTAAGGACCTTCTAAGAAACAGATGATGATGTATTTTGCCACCCTAGGCGAACCCTCATTTTTCTGCTCCTTGGCTCCGCCCATTGCCACCCCATTAATCCGCCTACTTATAACAGCCAGACAACAGCACATCAGTCGTGCGATTGTATACACAAACAAGCAGTCACATGCACCAACATAGAGACAGTCAAACACACACACACACATACAGAGAGACAGTTACACACAGAGAGTCACATATACACAAGCGAGCAGTTTTTTTCTTACTAAAGAAAAAGTTCATGACTTAATGCGTCCCCCTGTCTTCTCTCCCTCCCCATGTCTGTCCCTATCCTCTCCCTCCTCATGTCTGTCCCTCTCCTCTCCCTTCCCATGCCTATCTCTGTCTCCTATTTAAACATTATATGTCGCTCCTCTCTGCACCCATTTCTGTCTTCCCCATTCCATGTCAGTGGTCTTGCCCCCCCCCCTTTGACTCCCATGCCTGTGGTCTTTCCCCCCTCCTTTCCCTCCCATGCCTGTGGTCTGCCACCTCCTCCCAACCATGCCTGTGGTTTTTCACCCTCCCCTTCCTATGTGTGTGGTCTTTCACCCCCCCCTCCTATGTCTGTGGTCTCCCCCCCTCCCATGTCTGTGGTCTCCCCCCCTCCCTTGTTTGTCTGGGGTCTCCCCCCCCCCACCCCTGTATGTCTGTGGTCTTTCCCCCCTCCCTTGTATGTCTGTGGTCAGTTCACCCCCCCCCCCCCCCCCCCATGTAGGTTTGTTGTCTGTTTCCCGCCTCCTTTTCATTTTTTCCCCCCGGAAGCTTCCTGCTTTAACCAGGGAGCAGTGGGCAGTACCAGCTCTGTGTGTTAAACTGTCTGAGCTCTGTGTGCATTTTACACACAGAGCTAGTACTGCTTAGTGCTCCATCATTAAAAAAAAAGCTATAGAAGGAGGGGGCAGATCTGCGCCTTGACCCGGTGAGGTCCGCCTCCCTCTCTCAGTGCCGCATTATAGGGGCATGAAGGCACCCCTTGCAAAAATGTACCCTAGGCCAGTGCATACTTTGCCTATAGGAGGCGCCGGCCCTGCCTGATATGTAAAACCAAAGAATGTGTACTTTTTTTTTTTTCCATGATTGTAAATTGTCTTCTGGAATGCATAACATGGAACCTGAAAGGAAACTGGTACATTTTGATTGTCTTTTTAATACAATATTTCTAATCAAAGATGGAAAGTTTACATCATATAGAGAATGTATACAGACCTTTACATTGTTGGTACATTATAAAGCTGTCATTTAACAGTCACATTAGAAGATAAAAAAAAAACCAATGCAAAGGTAATTTTCATTAAATTAAGACTTGCTTGTACATTGTATTTTGGATTCTTTCCAGACATTCAGATATCAGCACAATGATACAATGATAGCTATACTGTATGTTCACACCCCAGGGAAGACATACATCTCTCTCCTCAATTTAGATTTGAAATCAGAGCCATAGTAATGAATGCTTCTCGAGATACAATATTTCTCTTGTTTGCATTGAAATCCATGGAGACACACAGAGTGAGGAGCGTCTTTGAAGGGATATAAAAATGGTCATTTCCATCCAAGCTGAATCATTCCCATGCTAGTAACAGATTTACTTTTGCTATGGTTGTTCCTGCATTCACTTTACCAATAAACAGCAGATGATGTTTGAACACGCTAGTGCGGCACATATAAGATAAACACTTATGTGAAATATGGATGAGGCATAAAAATACATTATATATAATGTCAGGTTTATTGAAGCCAACACATATAAACTGCACTTTATGTGGCATTGACAGTGGGGTCCTATTCGCTACAATTTGAGTATAGTCAGAGGAGATATACTTGGAAGGTCGATTTCACTTCAAATTATTTATTATTGAGTTTTAAAAGACATAAGTTACAGATAGGTAAGAAAGGTTTTATATAGATTACAATATGGGGGAAATAACAATAACAAGATATACATCCATAATACTTAAGAGAAAAGATATTATATATATTTAAATATATATATAAAGTTGAATTTCAATGGTAAAGTCCACTTCTTCATATTATTAACTCTAAAACAACCTCTCCCCCCCCTCCCCCCCGACACCTCGCCAAAGTCCATCTTGATAGTGAATTGCTATTCACTAAAATCCAAAGGGAGTTAGAATTGGGAGGAGAGTTGGACTTTGCTGTCCAGCCCACAACTTGCCTCCTTTACAGAGTTGCATAAAAAAGATAAAATAAATAAATAACCCTCCACCACTGCCAAAAACGGTCCCTGCAAGTTCCTTAAATCACCACCGGGACCTCTAACATATCTGGGAGCCAGGGCAAGTGGCCCCCCACTATGATTAGCAGGGATAGGAGCCTAGTTAAGCAGACTTCCAGTCACCCTGGTTATTAATACTGTGACTGGGAACCAGCCAATTTGCTCCCCGCCCTTCCACCATTAACAATAGCGCGGTTGGAAATCTCCCAAGTGATTGTACCAGGGACTTGCCTAGGGTCCCTGGCAAATTAAATATAATAAATACCCTCATACACTGATTATAACCCCCCCCCCCCCCCCTATCCAGCAGCCATGCGTATGCACCCAGACAACATAATTAAATAAAATTATATTTCCCCTACCTAACCCCCCTTCCTTGGCCATTAGGCAGCAAAAATGTGAATGTTTTATTTTTTATGGATGACTCCTTTCCCTGGGCCTGAAGATGAGGATACTGCTGAAAATTGGATAGACTCTGTCATACACATAAATCACACCTTTTGTCTGATAGATTCGCTTTTGAAACTTTGCATTAAAATTGTTTTTAATATGGGGTGGAGGTCAGGGCACTGTACTGGTCAGTCAAGTTCCTTAAGTCTCTAATATATAAAATATATTACCTTACTTTGTGCACTGGGCCACAGTCATGCTGTAATAGAATAGAACCTTCCACAAACTGTTCCCACAAAGTGGGAAGTATAGCATTGTCCAAAATGTCTTGGTATGCTGAAGCATTAAGCTTTCCCTTCACTGGTAGTAAAGCTCAACCCCAAAAAAACAGCCCCATTCTGTTCCAGTAGTGTGATAAAAAAAAGTCCCTGTTGGTGCAATAGTCAGGTGTCCCAATACTTTTATCCACATAGTGTATTTTATAAATAAATTTGTTGGACTATACATGCTGATTTCTCTATCATCTGATGTCTGCCTATCTCCATGTATTTGTGAGTCCATTACTGTACAGTATCAAGCTCGGAAGTATTTTGGTATTATTATGAATATTTTCTGCTCTCTTTTCTATATTCATATAAACTGAATTATTGGGTGCCTGACTGCATCATCACAACATATTTTCTAAGGTTGTAATTGTGTTAACCAAATTCTTGTGGATTCCATGGAGTGCAAAAGTCGCCTTTTTATTGTGTATGCACTTTTTTCTGTCATACGGGAGTCACTGTGATTCACTGTGCAGTTGGTGCAGGGCAAGCATTCCATGGATTGAAGCCGTCTTCAAGGCTGGTCCTACTCATAAACTCGCTAATATTTGATCTTAAGAGTGGCAAAAGTGAAAGGGGAAGAACAGGGTTTACTCTCTATTGACACTAATTAAAGCAATTTTAATGTTGCTTAAGTGTCCTACAGTAATTAAACGTGTAATAAAATGACGTCTGGGTGCATCTTTCATTATACACCTTTTCCATTAATACATGGGGAAGATACAGAAACACAGAGGAAGACTAGGTAGAGGCTACAGGGTTAGCATGTTGAATCTCTAAAAGCTAATAGTAAGCCACTGCTGCCCTTATCAAGATTACATTTTTTTTTGCCAATAGCCAAGTGGAAGATGGCATCTAAAAGACATCAAGAAAATAAGCAAAATGCTAAAAAAAACCATAATAAAATGTATAATAAAGAGGGAAAACACCTCTCATTTTTCTCACCTACACTAACAAGACAGGATATTGAAAAATCATCTTTAGAAGACACTAGTAAGCGTACAGCGCCTCTATTGAAGATGACACACGGCTACCAGACAAGATCAACAGATTATAACCCTTGAGCATTTATCTTCCTGCATAGATCCACAATTTGAAAGGTTAAAACATGAAATTGAAAGTAACATTGGCAGCATCAATAAACATATGTTGGTGCTAGGAAAGAGAACCAAAAGGCATTAAGAAAAAATTGAAGGACTATGTGTACCAACTCAACTTGAGCAAGATAAATTTCAACAAACAATAAAGAAAAATGTGGCTTTGGTACAGAAGATTTGGGACTTGGAGGACAGGTCAAGATGAACTCATCTTTGGATAAGAAACATTCCTGCATCAATCTCAAATGAGAACTTGGAGGATTTTGTGGTGGATTATATGCATTAACTAGGGGTTGATACAAAATAATCACCCAAACCTCATCCATTGGTGTCATAGATCATTCAAACCCCTACATTTGCCTGAACATATTCCAAGAGATATTATTATCTGCTGTGCTGCCCCCCAAAAATAAAAAAAGAGAACTTTCTGAAAGTGAAGAGAGAGAGAAACAGCAACAAGAACCTCTTGATTCTATTATTATTTTTCCAAATCTATCTTCCTATACTAGAGCACAAAGAAAAATGTGTATGGACTCTATGGCTATTCTTAGTACACATAATATTAAATATAGACAGGGACAATTCTTGTGCTACATGAACTCGGAGACTTTGAAAAAATGTATTTTTATGGATAAAGTTATAGAAAATAAATCAGTAGAGATTTAAGCAATAGATTGTGGCTAGACTTAACATAGAGGTTTTTTTTTCTTGTTATTGGGTTTGGCCTTGAGGTCTCCCCAAAGTGTATACAGCGTAAAAGCACTGGGTAAGGACAGGTTCTTGGGGATGGGGGAAAAGGCAACAAGGGACAACAAGCACAAAATAAAGTCTGTACACACTTCCCTTGCAATAATAAATTGTTAATCAGAAATGTGCTTTCTAGCAAACTCAGTGCCAAAAGTGTATTGTATCCCTACCCAGACAAGGGCCATATACTGTGAGAAGGTGGCTGGCCCTTAGCCCCTCCCAGAGCCCCAGTGATGGAGGGTTCTGTCACATCTCTATTGATTGTAAAAATGAAGGTTGTAAAGGGCATAGTACAACTGATGGATACAGGGTATCCACCCCTTAACATGGATCTTGTATATGGGTTTATTTAAAAACATATTTTAAAGAGACACTCCCACCAAAAAATGAAAAGGGTTTATTTTTTTTATTTTGTGTTGTTTATTTTAGATAAGTATTTTGTTTTTGCTATTTGAGTTTATTCTATTAAATATTTTACTAAACAATTGTGACTGGGTGCCTCCATTTTGTGAAATATAGTGCATTTGGGTGCCACCCCCCAGAGACTAGTATCTCACTCTGGGGACCCAGAATGCAGCCTATAAGTCAGAATTATAGGCTACCCTAAATGGGAGGGTAATGTAACTATTATATCACAAGGGGGTGGGGTTATGATCCTGTTTGATCAGGTTAATATCCTCTTTTTGTGTTGGAAGGCAGGTAAAAAAAAAAGTTGTACACAGCCACCTAGTCCTGCCCACTATGATACATGGGAGCCAATAAGAGAGCAGGGGTGTATCGTATGACATCATCATGCAGGCTTTGGTCACAGTTGTAAAGTGAGACTTGCTGGAAGATTTTGGAAAATGTTCCACCATGGGTAAAATTCTCAAAAAGGATGCTGGAGATAAACACCTAGTTTTATTTTTTACTTTTATATGCAATTCAAACATAGAAGAATAAAAAAAGAGTGCCATATGTCATATAAACGTGTTTGTTTTAAATTCACAGGTAATCTAGTTACATCTTATGTAAGTGGTAGTGTCCCTTTAAATGTTCACCTATTAAGTCTACAAGGAAAAACTTTACATGCTGTGTCATTGGGTAATATATTCTGATCTCTTAAATCTCTGCAAGCATCATGGTGAAACATGGAGGATGTAGGTCGGGGAAGGTGGGATAAGTTTCCTTCAAAGATATAATAATATACAAACAAAACCATAATTAAGCAATTAAATGTGTTTGTGAATATGAAAAAAAAATACAGGTTTTAATAGACAAATGTGGTGCACTTACTCATTTGAATTTATAAAAAAACATCCATCAGCATGCTTTAGAAAATTGAAAACAGATTTAAATTTCTTCAAATAGAATTTCCCATTAATGTATCAAGAGTTTAAGTAATTACAGCTCAAAGCAGATTTCTTGCACAGAACAGAATTATTATAAATAACAATAGCAGAGTATTCTGGCTGTATAACATATGTTTAGCAAGACTTGAGAAATGACTGACCTGATGCCAAACAGAGATTTCTTACTTCTGTATCACCATGGGTGGAGTACCAATGAACAATATACCAGGCAGTAGGAAAAAAATAGTGCAACCAATAAAACAGATTGCAGTCTGTGACTATGAATAACAGAAAATAAATGAAATAAACTTATAGTAAATTAAATAACATATATTCATAGGATATGTTATCTATAACCAAATATCCATTCTACTAGATGGTAAGCACTTTATTTTTCTTTTGTATTTTAGCTTCCAATTCTAAATATTACTAAAAGTAACTATTATATTTTTTTAAAAGGACCCTTTAAGGTAAGGTGAAATCCCAATCAATGCTCTCTAATTGCTGCGTCAGGTGTCACATGACATCCCAGCCAGTGGTGTATCTTGATTTTGTGCTGCCCTAGGCAGACAAAATCCAAGCACCCCCCTACCCAAGCTGCACACCCACGTTACACACCTAAGACATGCCCCATCACCTCCATTTCATGACCCCACATCACACATAACATTCAGACTCACATCAAGCTCATACTCCCATCACACACACACTCCTACTCCCATCACACTCAGTCACACACACTGACTCCCATCACACACACTGTCTCCCATCACACACACTCCTACTCCCATCACACTCAGTCACACACACTGACTCCCATCACACACACTGTCTCCCATCACACACACTCTGACTCCCATCACACTCAGTCACACACACTGTCTCCCATCACACACACTCTGACTCCCATCAGCACTTACCTTTCCCTGGTGGCTAGTGGCAGGCAGCATGGTCCCTCCATGCTGCCTGTTCGGCTCCCCGGCGATTGTGCCGACAGGTCAGGTGACCGGGCGCGCGTATGACGTCAGCGCGCCCGTCACGTGACTGTCGGCACTTCCGTGTCACACTGCACGGGGTGCTGAACAGGCAGCACGGAGGTTTCTCTGTGCTGCCTGTTCGGCTCCCCGTGCAGCCTGGCAGACAGAGCGATGGTGAGGGGGGATCTTCCGATCCCCTCTCACCTCCGTCTCTGCCTGCAAGAGCGGTCTTTTTTTTTTTTTTTTTTTTTTAAAGGGCCAGGTTTTTTTTTTTTTATTTTATTTTTTTTTAAATATTTTATTTCTCAGTGCTGGGGGGCGCCCCCCAAAATTTGCCGCCCTAGGCATCCACCTAGGATGCCTCGCGGTAAATACAGCACTGATCCCAGCGCTCAGAAAGAACCGGGTGAAGCACGGAGCTAATTTCTTACACATGTTATCATCTCACAGTAGAATTTAAAATTTAGTAGTTTATAGGAAATGGGGCAACAAAATCCTATGGATCTACATTTTCATGACATCACTGGAGATTTTTCTGACAATGGAATTTCTGACACCAGTGTATAGACCCCAGTGCGACTGGGGAGTGCATAACACTCATTACTAATGAATTAGCCCTTTTTGAGGAGCACTCTGCAGGCACTAGCAATCTCTTGGGCGCCAGCACCTCTGTCCTCAGCCCTATAATGCTTGCCAAGTTTTTTCTATACTGTGGTCCACACGCTTTTGATTCACTGCAGGAAACGGAGAACCATTTTGGAAGGGGATGTTTCCCTGGTGTTGGTTTCAGGGACCGATTAAGGCATGAGATGGGGCTTTGACAATGGCCCTTTAAAAAAAAAAAAAGCGTGTTAGCATAGCCACTGACAGGGAAGATCAGAAGATCTCCCCTCACCAGCTCCCTGCCAACAGAATGGTGTCTGTGTGCTGCCCAGCCCCAAAGACACATGACTGAAGTCAGAACACTGGGGGTCACGTGACCTGCTGGTGCTCAGTAGTGTTGAGCGAACCCGAACCGCACTGTTCGGGTTCGTACTGAACATTACGGTTTTTGGACCCCGGACCCGAACACAGACATTTCCCTGTATGTTCGGGTTGGAGTTCGGGGCTCGGCTATTTAATGGCTCGTTTTGAAAGGCTGCAGGGCAGCCAATCAGAAAGCCCATAGCATTACATACATATACATTGTATGTAATGCTATGGGCTTTCTCTAAACCAAAAGTCTACAAACCAAATCTCTTTCGGTTTATAGACTTTCGGTTTATGGAATACATGTAATGCTATTGGCCTCTATAGACCGAAATAGAGTCCCCATTCATACGAAAAGGTCAATTGACCTATTTGTATGAATGGGGACTCTATTTCGCTTTATAGAATAGCAATAGCATTACATGTATTACATCTGAGAGTCAAATAGAACCATCAAATACTGTGCTTACAGCTTACTTTGAAAAATTCTAATAGTTTTGGGTGGTAAATAGTACATTTGCGTCTTGCGGTGCACTTCATATCTGAGAGTCAAATAGAACAGTCCAATACTGTGCTTACAGCGCACTTTGAAAAATTCTGGCTACCTCCTCCTCCTCCAGTGCCGCTTCCACCTACACCGCCACGGTCACCGCCTCCTCAACCTATGGGTCACTTAGTATAAACTGAAAGAGAATACCCTGCACTCCAACCCTCTCTCAAATGTATAATTCTGTTGATCCTCCTGGCAGCCATGCTTTAGATTTATGTTCTTCCAAAGCTAAAATCAAAGATTCCATCTAGTGCTATTTTATGGCTCAGCTGTATTTGTTATTTGTATGTATTTTATGTTATTTTAAGTTATTTCCCTATCCACATTTGCTTGCAGGGCACATGTCCTACACTTACCCACATTTTACTTCATTTTGCAGCTCTCTAGCCCTTTCCAGGACTTTTTTAGAGGCATTTTAGTGTCCAAAAGTTCGTGTCCCCATTGACTTCAATGGGGTTCGGGGTCAAGTTCGAGCATGGACCCGGACATTTTTTCGAAAGTTCGGCCGAACCTGCACGAACCCGAACATCTAGGTGTCCGCTCAACTCTAGTATTTATATCAGAGCTCGGCAAATCCCCAAGGTGCCATCGCGACCAGGAAAGTAGACCGGGTAGATATTGTTATCCACACATGGTGCCCTTGTCAAGAGATCAGTTTGTGCACCAGCTTCACAGACTTCCTGCTACAACCCCTTGCGCACCTTGCTTTAGTGTATGAGCGTCGGGTGTACTCAGTAGAGGCAGGGCCGGTGCTACCGTAAGGCAGCACAGGCGACTGCCTTAGGGCGCCCCAAGGGGGGGGGGCGGGAAAATCTCCTGCACCTCCAGGCCCGATTACTTACCTTCTTGTTGCTGTCCCCCGGTGCAGGTCCGTGGCTGTGAGGGAAGCGTTGTTCACTCCCCTCCAGCCGCGCGGATTAATAAAGTTTGTTGAACAAACCTTATTGATCTGCGCAGCTGGAGGGGAGCGCACAATGCTTCCCTCACAGCCACGGACCTGCACCGGGAGACGGCAGCAAGGAGGTAAGTACTGTCTGGGGAAGGGGGAGGAGGGTGGCATAACGAGCATACTGAGGGGCAATATCCTGGCATATTTATTGGCAAATTCCTGGCATATTGGGAATATCCTGGCATATCCTGGCATATTAAGTGGCAATACCCTGGCATAATTATTGACAATATCCTGGCATATTAAGTGGCATTATCCTGGCATATTAAGTGGCAATACCCTTGCATAATTATTGGCAATATCCTGGCATATTAATTGGCATTATCCTGGCATAATTATTGGCAATACCCTGGCATTTTAATTGGCAATATCATGGCATATTAAGTGGCAATAACCGGCCCTGAGTAGAGGAAGAAGTGAAGACGGTCTGTGCATTTGAGAGGTGTAGAGCAGGCTGGAGCAGAAATGCCCCCCTTCCCTGCAATAATCTATAGCAGCAGGTAGGGGGGGACATGTTTATAGATGTCCTTATTTTGCATGATTGTATGTATGTGACTGACTGTATGTTTGCGTGATTGTATGTATGTGACTGACTGTATGTTTGCGTGATTGTGTGTATGTGACTGACTGTATGTTTGCGTGATTGTGTGTATGTGCTGTTGTCTGGCTCCTAAATTTTTTTTTTTTTTGCTGGTTAATAAAACTCCTTAAATTTGCCAAACCCTGATAAATATGAAGCCAATGACAAATAGATATAGATATATATAATAATCGCACCCATCTAATCTTATCTATCCCACATTTCCACTGCCATACAGGGACATTTACTTTCTTACTGACGTGCACGAGTGAATTGCATCAAAGTTTATGCTTGAGACTGGTAAAAACATATCTGCCTTTGCATTTTTCAGTATTTGTGTAATTTGCCCAATAATATTACCACTGGTGCAGGGGTCACAGCTGCGACCAGGCCCATCACTCCAGGGGCCCGGCTACCCTTCGACCCCTGCACAAAATAAAAATGTGCGGGCAAATGGGGCAGCTGCCCAGGGCCCATTCATTATTTGGGCCCAAAGCAGCTTCCCAGTGGGGCCCCACGCTGCCCGTGTGTCTCACACGGTGACGTCACTATCAAGCAGCAGCCGTGAGTCCGCATCCATTGGATGCAGACCCGGCTTTTCGTCACAGCCACTGGAAATGTCACTTCCGGTGGCCGTATTTTCTGAACGCAGCGTGTGTGCAGGAAACATTGCGGAGGAGACGGCCGACAAGCATCATACAGGTAAGTACAGTGAGGGGGAGGGTAATAACACTGGCACATAACTGACATGGGCAAAATGATACCGGCAAATGGGCACATAACTGGCAAATGGGCAAAATACTGGCAAATGGGCAAAATAACTGGCAAATGGGCAAAATATTACTATAGATGCTATATTATGCTATGGATAATACAAAGCACTATTTTTCTGATTTCTTTTGCATATATTCATATATCCCTTGCTGAGACCTGCTCCCAAATCTTCAATTTCAAGAAACACGTCTGCATATAAGTATTTTTGTGTTGTTCTATATATTTTGTTTTTATTTCTATACACTTATTACTTCTAGCGCTCCAGTTTTATATTTATTTATAATATAGTGAAGGAGTTTAAGCATGCATGGGATATACATAAAGCTACCCTAGATATAAGATAAGGTCAGGGGCTAATGAAAGTATTACTTTACAGAGAGGGTAGAGGATGCATGGAATAGTCTTCCAGCAGAAGTGGTAGAGGTTACTACAGTAAAAGAGTTTATGCATGCATGGGGTAGGTATAAGGCTATTCTAGATATAAGACAAGGCTAGGGACTACTCCTAATACCTCTCCCTTTCCTCAGATGTTGAGGTTAGGACTGTACCAAATATTCTATATTATGCTTTTGGGTTTTACGCCCAAGGTGCATAATCTTGCACTTGTCCACATTAAATGTCAGTTTCCACAGCTCTGACCATTTTTCTGGTTTAGCTAAATCATTTGCCATTTAATTTATCCCTCCATGAACATCAACCCTGCTACAAGTCTTTGTATCATCAGAAAAAAAGACCTACTTTACCAACAAGACCTTCTGCAATATCACTAATAAAAATATTAAAGAGAATGGTCCAAGTACAGATCCCTGAGGTACCCTACTAGTAACAAGACCTTCCATCATATATACTCCATTGACTACAACCCTCTGTTGCCTGTCACTCAGCCATTGTCTAATCCATTCAACAATATTAAAATCCAAACTTAAAGATTTCAGTTTATTGATAAGCCTTCTATGTGCGACAGTGTCAAAAGCCTTACTGAAATCCAGGTAAGCAATGTCTACTGCACCTCTATTATGTTAGTCACCCAATTAAAAAAATCAGTAAGATTAGTTTGGCATGATCTCCCTGAAGTAAACCCATGTTGTCTCTGATCTTGAAACCCATGCGATTTTAGATGTTCAACGATCCTATTCTTTAACAAGGTTTACATTATTTTCCCCACTACTGAAGTAAGACTTACTGGTCTATAGTTGCCCGACTCCTCCCTACTACCTTTCTTGTGAATAACTTAGGATGTATCCCATTAGGGGCCATCAACTTATTTAGTAAAACCTCTTCATCTATAAACTTACTTTTTCCCTAAATGAGGTCCCTTGCCATCATTTTCATTTGTAAAAACTGTACAAACATATTCATTAAAGCAGTCTGCTAGGCCTTTATCCTCTTCTACATAGCATCCTTCTTTTGTTTTTCACTATACCATGTCTCCGTAACGGCCACTAAATCTACATTCTACGTTGCCAATATTGCCACAAGTTCATGGATCTTATTCCCTAAACTGCGAGCATTTGTAGACATGACTCCAGGCTTATAATTTTTCAGCACACTTACTACAGACACCTTCTGTCCCTGTTTTGGGGGGCAATTGGATTGATGTTTTATCACCATTTTGGCTCCCTCTTTTAGTAGCTATGTGATTGTGGCTAGTGCTGGGCGGGGTAGAATAACTGAATAATAAAAGGCTTTTATAAAAGCCGTTCCCTGTGTTTAACCCCTCCCCTCACATGTGAGACACAGCATATAGTAAACCCACGTTTTATCTATTAAGATACATGTCGGATTTACTTCAAAGTCTAGGACATGTTTCTCCCGTGCAATGTTCTTGTAAGAGGGGAAAAGAAAAGAAACTGATCAATAAATGTAAATGTTATTTTACTGAAAGTTTATTTTGATAATATTAATTCACTGTTTTTAGTAATGCAAAACATTTCAATATGTTGACTTCAACAGGTCTTTCAGAAACATCACTGCAACTTGGGATGGGAAAAACCAAACGTTCTTATATTTTTAAACTGCTCTCAAAAAGTAAACTTCCAAAGGACAAAAACTCTAAAAAGACCAAACGATGCTGTAACACTGTAAACACAAAAGGTATACGAAGCCATCTTAAAATAGCAAAATCTAAATGTAACACTCCTTTCATGGGTTTAGCTTCTAGCAGGGTCACTCATTACTCTATTCCACTACAAGCTACTTCGTTTAAAACTTAAGAAGTTCTGTTTGCATGCAACCTCTGTTACCAGATCCGGTGACACACAAAAGGTAGAAATGTAATTATGTGACTGATCAAGCACATCCAAAATAAAATCAGAACTAGGTTTGCAATGAAAGCACACGTAACAGTGACAAATATCAGTTTCCATATTTCGATTATTAATACTTTTTGTTTTTTTGTTTTGTTTTTCTTAAATATTTTTTTAAAGGAACATAGAGAAGCCCTGCAATTATTAAGGGGTGTGATTTAACCAGAGGATGTTTGGTTTTTACATTAGGAAATGTAATAGGTGACCCTTGCATTTAAGGACAACAGGTGTAAGTGGCGGAAGTCCATTTAATTACAAACAAAGACGTAGACTGGAAAACTGCCTCAGTATCACTCTACATGCGCTTAGTTTTCGCCAGCTCATAACTCTTAATCAAAGTACTTGAAAGAAGGTGAGCTAATCAGCTGTACATCATTTCAGCCATATGTGACATCTTCTTTGGAATATATAGGTAATGTTCCATATAGCCAGCAAGGTCTTCTACAGTAACATCATCCACTGAAGCTCTGGCTTGTTCAAAGCTGGAGAGGGGGGATCCAGAGGTGCTGTTGTTTGAGTTCTGAGTTCGATTTTGTAAAAACTGAGAGTAGTCCTCCTTTATGCTTCTCTTGCACTCTGTGAGCATGTCCTGCAAGCCAGAAAAAGAGTACACTTGCATGGTTTTCCGGCACTTGCACTGACATTCTTTACCTTTGCAAGCACATTTTTCAGTGGTTTTGAGCTTCGAGACAGACTGGAAGTCGATAGGGTTACTTGCCTTGAGGTTTGCCCCTGCAACCAAGGAGATGGGAGGGTTCGGTTTTATGGTCTCTGATGTGGTATCTGTAGTAGAGGTTTCTGAAGGCTTAAGACAAAATCTTCTGTACCCAGTGACATTGAGAGCTGTGCTGGATGGATCACTTGCAGATGAACTGCCATGAGGGCCAGATCCATCATGGGATTCACATAGGCCTTTGTGTTTCAGTGGAGTGCTACAAGGTGTCTTTGAATTGCAATATGTAAACTTTGGAGGATGGAGGACTGGGGACTTGGAACGTCGCCTTTGTGGTGTTCTTGCTACTCCTCTAGTGCTTTTCCTGGATGAGCTACAAAACCTAAGGGGAGAAATATTTTATTAAATATACAAAATATTATATGCATTCATTTGTATTTCCATTGTTTACTCTAGTGGGAAAGAAAAAATTAAGAGTAAGATGTGGACTGCTCTGCACATACAGAACATATTTGTAGTGAGTGTACAGCTTATGTTCAACAACAAGGAATTGACATGTAATCGTCAGTGTAGACGTTGATCTGCTAGGGCAGGGACAACCTCATTTTCAAAGGGGAATAACCGATGGTTCCTTAAATAGGGGGTGTCTGTACTAGCAGAGAGATACAGTCGCTGACCGGACATTGCTGCGTGCTTCACATGGCTGCTAGACGAAGTAATCAAGGGGGGGGGACACAACTAAAATAAAACACAGACACTGTGCAAGGGTGGGATTGCTAGCAGCTTTATTCACATTTTACAAATAATCATACCTTTCCAAAACACACCACAAAATATATTAATATAAATAATCATAAATCCTTAACATAACTAACATTTTCATATTAACATAAACCCCAATCAAACATTAACCATAAGCCAGCCACGGAAACCTTGGGCGTGTACCGATGCGAATCCCAGCTTTATGCAGGGTAAATGTTAATAATCCCTTACCTGGCAAGGTCACATTCCGCCACAGCAAGACCTTCCGACTCCTCGGAAGGATGCAGCCTCCACCCAAGCATTGACCGTGCCTGTTATAATAGCGTCTTGAAAAATGTCTAAACCTATATCATTCAGATGAACACCATCTGCACGTAGTAGGGGAGCCTTTTGCTTCTCAGTCTTTCTGACTGTACTAATGTACCGGCCTCCCTGGAAAAAATATTGTCTTCAGGGGTAACCCTGGCATCCCCCAGTAAGTCCCTGAAAAAGGCAGCCCAAGCAGAAGAAGACCTTACATCATTTTCTCTCAAGGCCACAGTTGACACCAACCTGTCATCCAATGCCAGAGAGGTAGTAGCAGGAGGGGCACTAACGCTGGATGCCAAACGTCCTCGTCGGCTTCTAGGCCTAGCCGCTGCCACAGCCGAAATGGGTGACGCAGGACCAGGCAAAGAAATGGACTCTGCAGTATCGGACTGAATAGATGTAAGTGCAGCAGCAGGAACCACAGCTAAAGCTCTTCTGCAAGAGCAAGATGAACGCGAACGCCGAAGTGAAGGAGATAATAACCTCCGTCTTCCTCCTTCTTGAGCACTGGGACTCCCAGAGGTAGATTTTCTGACTAAAACGGGGGAGCAGCTATGGCATTTCGATCCCCATGCGCTGTTCTCAGCCATTCGCAATCTTATCCTTCAGAAGAAGGCACAAGAAGGGCTTCAATGTCTACTGAATCCGACATTTTCTTTAACAAAGCACACAACCGGAAGTTACCAATTTGCTAGTAGATTCAAAAAGGAAGAGCCCGCCTTAATGTCAGTACTTCTACTCCCCTCACATCAGACCATGCCACCTTGTAACTTCCCCAGCAGCCATGCAGACCTTCGTTAATAACTCTGTGCTACTCTTTAGAAGCACAAGTGTGGAAACAAACATTTAGTTGTCCTTTTAAGCTTGTTGTAACGGGTTAGGGTAATTTTTTGGCCTGGTATACAAATGTTGTGTTTTTGTGGGGTTTTACCTTTTGTTTGGTATCACTGGTATGTTATAATCACTTGTTTGGGACTGAGTCTAGTCAAAAGGTCGCTGGGGTTTGTAGTTTATCAAACGCTGGAGGATCATGGGATTTTTTTTTTTTTTTTATCAACAGGAGAGTTCCATTCTTGCTACCACATGTTTTCTCTTGAACTTTTTAAAAGTGCATGATGAAACACAGGAGCCTAGAATCTCCTAACACCCCTGCTGTTGGCTCATATTGTTTTCCATTATTTTTTACTTCATGGTAAGTATCTGTGTAATTCCTAATGTCTACACTGATTTGTCATGCTCTGCTTTTTAATAGTCAAACACTTTAGAAGTATAAAAAAAAGTCCTAGTGTGATTTGAATAACATTTGATCTAAACCAAAGGTTGTCCCATGAAACACACAAAGACCTCTCTATTCATGCTAATAAAATTGTTCAGGGTAAGTTTTTTTGTTTTTTAAATCAGAGCTGCCCTACAAGACTATTTTATATATGAACATCTCCACTTAAAAATAGGATGTCTGGTCTGTGAAAAATAAAGAATAATAAAAAAAGGTTTACAATTATGTATTTCTGAAAGAAACAGAATTAAACATGTCTATGGGGTCTTCAGACAGTGGACATACTGCTGTTATGTTTATCTGCATTATGTTGAGGGATGGGAAGAAATGAAACTGGTCTTCACCTTTAGAAAAGCACTGATTAGTCCTGGAGAAGATTGGGAATGAAAGCATCGAGATGCCATTTGATACGTATTTTACCAACAAGTAGAATTCATCATGGACTGAAGACACACTTGACATTAAGATAGGGGAAGCTAAATAGTCGGACTTGGCAAGGATTCTGCAAAACACTGTACCGCTAACTGGTAGGACACTGACTAAATTACAGCACAGGATAGAGATAATATTGTTATCCATTTTGCACAATTGCCAAATCCTTGCCCATGCCAACTATCTTTTATTGGATAATAACGTTTTAGGTTTGGTGTCACCCTGAGAAGGTATGAGAGTTAAGATATACATACAAGTTAACATACATAGAAGTATACAGCACATTAAACAGAGCAGAATGCCCACTCAACCCACAGGGACAGGACTTAAATGACAACTGTATTGGAAAGAAATGTCTGTCCCCGATAGTCTGATGGTTTGTGCATGCACAGACTCCATTATGTTGCAATTTACTATGGCATTCATCATCTTAAAAAACACAAAATAAAAATGCTCAGACCAGCACGTACAACAGGGGTCAGCAACCTACAGCCCACAGTCCCAACGTACTCTAAGGTATTTACCTGGCAGAGTAAATAATAGTTGTGTTCAGTTCCTGTCTAGCTGGATGTGACCGCAAGTCCTATCTGGGGGCTATCTCCCTCCTGCACACTGCCTGCATGGGAAGATGGACTAGTAGCAGCAGCTATGTGAGTACTGGGAAGGGGGATGTAATGAATACCTGACAATGGGCACCTGGCTGTAGGATATTTTAATAAGAAAATTGGCTGTGGCATATTTTAATGAGCACATGGCTTGGGCATATGTTAATGCGCAAACTGTGGCATATTCTAATGAGCAAACTGGCTGTGGCATATTTTAGTGGGCACCTGGATGGGGCAAATGTTAATGGTCAAACTGTGGCATATTCCTCTAACTTTTTGTTTTGTTAAGAAGATAGAGGTTTATTACAATTTCATGTATGTGTTAAGGAACTTTTTTTGAAGGTTTACATGATGTGCTTGGGATAATGTCCACTTGACCTAAGTGAACATAACATTTTAAGCAGAACTCAAACCTCAAATACAACATTTAAACAGAAGGCCACTAAAATAACCTTTAAACAGTATTCCTTGGGAGCACCATTCAGAAGCAAACATTTCTTTTGGAAGTCTCATGACATGGTAGCTTCTATCATTGAGGATATTTGCCTAGAAAAAACTAAACTTAAAACCAGACTGTGGGGTAAAACAACGGCCACAGCACTTTATTTAAATAGTCATTGAATTTACAATTATATATATATATATATATATATATATATATATATATATATATATATATACACATTCCACATATATATCCATAATTTATACAATGACTAAACATAAACATAAACATTAAACATTCCATATACAGGAAAACCAACCAAGCTTGCAAGAGTATCCAGGTGGCTGCCGAAGTCCATGTTCTGGGCATATCCCAATGCCCCCAATACCTGAGGTTCGAGGTACCACTTTCCCCTCGAACCTACCACCAGAGTCCCGATTGACTCTCCCCAATACAAATCTTCCATTAACCCTCCTGGATACCCTGCAAGCATCCGCCAACGCTGTGACATGTAAATGAATAAAGGCTCATTAACCAGAAAAAATTAGGGAGGGTGGGTGGGACAACAGGTATGGGGGAAAAACTTTTTCCTAAAATGGCCCCCAAACTTCCTGTTCCTATCTTTTATACTCTCCCAACTCCTCCCACCAATTCCCACTATAGGCTGACATATCCTCTCAGCACCCTGTCATGATTACCCCTCCCCGACCTTGTCTGGGGGCTACAGACTAAAATTGTATTCCGGGTTTAGTTCCTCTTTAAAATTTGGATTGTGGGGCAAATATGCAGGCCAATATTTAATTGCTAACAGAGGAGAGGTTGCTACAAAAGACAAAAGAAATAGTATTCCTGGTTCAGTACCCTTCAGCATCCACTCGCAGCTTTTTAAACGCACTCTGCAGATTCTCTTCCTCCTCGTCTTTAGCTTCTGATTCCATCATTGAGCTGTGAAATCACATAATACCAGTGAAATCTGAAATATAAGCATCAAACATAGTGACTTAATCTATCTAAAAAAAGTCAGTTCCCATTAGGGTGACCACATTTCCAAACTGCCTTACAGGGACACTTATTTTCTTACTGATGTGCATAACAGATATTACTGTTATGCTTGAGACTGGCAAAAACATATCTGCCTGTGCATTATTCAGTATTTGTGTAATTTGCCCAATAATATGCCAGTGTTATTTTGCCATGTAATATGCCAGTATTACAATAATATTCCAGTATTTTACCATTAATAAGCCACAGCCAATTTGCTCAATAATATGCCAGTGTTATTTTGCCATTAATAAGCCACAGCCAATTTGCCCAATAATATGCCAGTGTTATTTTGCCATTAATAAGCCACAGCCAATTTGCCCAATAATATGCCAGTGTTATTTTGCACATTAATACGTCTTGTCACCCTCCTCCCCTCTTCCCCACTACTCGCCTCCTGGCTGCTCAGTGTCCCCGGTCATCTCCTGCACGGAGGAGGGAAATATTGTCATATACCGTTGCAATGATTTTTATTTTTTTTTCTTCATCAGCAGGACACTACATTGTCCCAGAATGGGGGTGCCCGGGACCCAGCCTCCAAATTCAGGACTTTCCTGGTCATTCCGGCACACATGGTCACCCTAATATCTCAGCAATAAATAAATATAAAATGTTTTAAATCATGATGCCAAGGAGCAGCAACTTTATATGCATTGATTTATACCAATATAAATATCTAAATAAAATATGTCAACGAGCCCTAAATGCATACACTTGGTATATCATATCAACAAGCCCTAACTGCATACTCTTGGTATATCATATCAACAAGCCCTAACTGCATACACTTGGTATATCATGTCAACAAGCCCTAACTGCATACACTTGGTATATCATGTCAACGAGCCCTGGCTGCAAAAGATGACAAATATGGGACTTGGACTTAGACATAGTGGACATAGTGGCTCAAAAAGGTAGGGGGGAGTGTCGGTGTTTTATTTTCCACCAAGCATTTCATGTCCCCTCTTCTAAGCACCTCAACCAGTATTTAATATACCCTTCTACCTCACCCAGCATTTCATGTGTATTCTTTCAAGCCCCTCACCCAGATTTGTCCCTTTGTCTAAACCCCTAACTCAATTTTTCAAGTTCCCTACTCCCTCTGCCATTCACCAGCATTTCATGTCCCCCCTCCCTCAACATTTCACTACAGTCCACAAGAGAAGGGGTGCCAAAATTAGCATATTCAATCATATGGCTGGCTGAGCATCATAGGAAAAGTAGATAGAGAACTGATAGAGAGAAAAGTAGGCTGGAAATAGAAATGCACTTACTTGTGCTGGGTGTTAGAGTATGTAAGTAGATCAGCAGAAAGAGGTGCAATATGTGATCTTCCTAGGAGGGCAGATATTGGGAGGAGTGTGCTGCCTAGGAGGGCAGGCTCGCTTATTGGGAGGAGTGTGCTGCCTAGGAGGGCAGACTCGCTTATTGGGAGGAGTGTGCTGCCTAGGAGGGCAGACTCGCTTATTGGGAGGAGTGTGCTGCCTAGGAGGGCAGGCTCGCTTATTGGGAGGAGTGTGCTGCCTAGGAGGGCAGACTCGCTTATTGGGAGGAGTGTGCTGCCTAGGAGGGCAGGCTCGCTTATTGGGAGGAGTGTGCTGCCTAGGAGGGCAGACTCGCTTATTAGGAGGAGTGTGCTGCCTAGGAGGGCAGACTCGCTTATTGGGAGGAGTGTGCTGCCTAGGAGGGCAGACTCGCTTATTGGGAGGAGTGTGCTGCCTAGGAGGGCAGACTCGCTTATTGGGAGGAGTGTGCTGCCTAGGAGGGCAGACTCGCTTATTGGGAGGAGTGTGCTGCCTAGGAGGGCAGGCTCGCTTATTGGGAGGAGTGTGCTGCCTAGGAGGGCACGTTGCTTATTGGGAGGAGTGTGCTGCCTAGGAGGGCAGGCTCGCTTATTGGGAGGAGTATGCTGCCTAGGAGGGCACACTCGCTTATTGGGAGCAGTGTGCTGCCTAGGAGGGCAGACTCGCTTATTGGGAGGAGTGTGCTGAGTAAAGACCTTACAATTGGACTTGTACACATGCTGTGGATTGGTGCAGCCCTGGCAGATCACTGCACTAACCCACTGCAAAAAGCAAACACTCCAGCATTTATTTTTTTTAAATATATTTATTTATTTTTTAACAAGATGTAAATAAACCTATATAAATAACATGATATGATATTGAGTTCACATTATAATTACATTCACATAGTAATACAATATATATAAACGTATATAAATATATAATATAATGTTAATGTGAAACTCCATTCTGGACTGGGCCCCCAGGTACTTGAAAACGAGAGAAATCCTCAATGTATTCTTCCTGGTCAAACACTTTCTAAATAAAAAAAATAAATATAAATATGCATATCATAAACATATATAAATAACACATAAGATATATGATATCAGTACAAACCCAAACCAGAGATAAAAAGAAGATAAAACTGAGAAGCAGGAAAGGTAACTTGTAGGGAGCTGCATTATATAGTGAGAGAAGAGTACGCAATGGAAGTCATAAAATCTTGCCATGATTGCCAAGTGTCTTGGAATCTGGTGAAATAACCACGACCCCTAAGTACTAGTTCCTCCATCTGGAGGGTATCATTTAATCTAGAAATCCACTCCGGAATGGCCGGGGGATTGGGGTCTTTCCAATGAACCCGTATAAAAGCTTTTACCTCATTCAGTATGTGAAAATGTAAAGAACGTTTTATATTTACTATAGTGCATAGGATTTAGATGGAGCAATGTGACAGCAGGTGTATGTGCCAGAGGGACACCAGTTACCTGTTTGTGTTAAAACTGTGGACCAAAACAAATGCATTGACGGGCAACTCCACCAAATGTATAAAGTGTCAGCTGAGTTAGAGCCACATCTCCAACATGTCTCAGGAACATTATGGAAGATTCAGTGACGTTTTTTTTGAAGAAACACTCAAAAAATGGGAGGGAGGGAACCGGAAGTTTGATTGTTACGCATTACAATATATAAGTCAAGCCCAACCCCTTAATGAGATACTAACCACCCTTGCTGTGCTCTTACTGGTCACAGGATATGATTGACAAGGGGTGTTGTGATGACTGACAATCCCTGTCATGATGGCCTTTTATATATTCTTTATTCCAGGCCAATACTTGATCACTGCTTTATAAAGATCTCCTTTGCAGGTATTGACAGTAGCCACTTTTGACCTCAAACAATGATGCCAGACTGCCACTTAAAGTGACTACTGTCAATATCTAGCATAGATAAATCCTTGGCTCTGGTGAAATGTGTTGGGTTGTCTTCAAACCATAAGCTGTCTAAGTGGTGAATGAGCGTGTTTATGGGGTACTTTTATTGGGAATATTGATTTTATGCATTTCATTTCTTGTGGTTTATTTTCACTCTGGTATGTGGTCCTATAAATTATTATTTTATTGCTTTTCTTTTGGAGTATCAACATCTGTTTTCCACAACTTGTATTACCCATCTCTTGTGTGATGGGGAATGGCACTTTAGGCGCTCAGCAGCTTTTTTCTTCTGGTTTTCCTCCTTTTCTCTCTGCCCCATTGTCATCACTTTTTATCTCACTTGCGCAGCTTTCCACATCCGATTTCTTATAATCTACATGTAGTCTCCAAGATGCATAAGATGTTCTGATTCCTGGGCTTTTGGACCAGGTACCCCAAAGAGGGAGAAGGAAAAAAGAAGCACAATAGTGAGAACCCTAGACCATTAAATGTCCCATGTCACCTTTGTATTGACTTGCATCTTATTTCACTGCCCAGTATCTGTACACGTTTGCCCCCTGAGCTGAAACGTTGCACTGCAGAAGGGTATTCCTGGAAGCTTTGGGTCGATCGCAAATCTGTTGCAATACGTGAAAAGTAAAAAAAAAACTGACTCTCCTTTGTAAAGCCTTTGATCAGAGCAGTATTTTGGGAGCAGGGAGGCAATTATTAGAGGCATCTGGTGAAATTCGGGGTTCTGGGCACCCAATTAGGGGATTGAGGTACCCGATTTGCTGTACATCAGGACATTTCACCACAGGGTGCCAGGGAGGGAAGGTGCCAGGCAGGCAACCAGGAGTTTTACTAGAAGTGTATTCGTTTTCAGACAAATGCATATTTTGCATAAAATGTCTCATTAGTCTTAATAACGAAAGGCGAGAATTAAAAACAAACAAAAGCCGAATTAACAAAAGTAATTTGTCTTGTCCAAACAGTCATTCGGATGCCATTATTTGCATAAACAGCACAGTCATTCTGATCTGTTGAATTCAGTAATTCGTTCAGTTTGCTTGTAATGATTTGCACATAGCATTACATATCAGCACATCACATTGAGGCGAAATTCCGACTGAAAGAATTCATCAGACAGCCAGTATTCATTTCAGATTAGTTTTTATTCCTGTTATGCCATGCTGAATAAAAACTCATCTGAAATGAATACTGGCTGTCTTATGACTGATCTGTGGAACTCGTCCAGTCGGAATTTCGCTGAATGAATCAACATTTGTCTGAATGGAAATAACTAAAAATAACAAACTAATTATGTCAAACAATGGACATGGACAAAAACAAAATGAACATTTTTGTCAGCGTCCAACTCTGTTTACCCCAGGAGTGGACACTATTTTATTTAAATGTTTTGTTCATACCAAATTCCTAAGTTAGAATTTATTTTTCCTTTTTTAAGTTATAATAACATGTTAAATAATCACCAGAAATTGCTTTCTACATTGCATTTATAACCATATAATCACACCAAATACCGAGGTAAGCATTACTTTCTCCTTTACTTTACCCTTTCAAAGGTGAGTCTATTAAAGGATTCATACAGAATTCCCTTTTGATAAAAAGTGGAAAGAAAACATTGACTTTGATTTATTGTATTTGTTGAGAGTACGTTTTTATGTGAATACACTTGACAAAATCAATTATATTCCAGCCATTTTTCCCTTTCTATCTCTTGATTAGATATGCACTCCTCACCATAAATTACTATTTAGAGTCTGCACTCCCTGCCATTTATTTTTGTCTCTTTAAAGTGCTCAGTGTCTTGTAGCAGCCAGGTATCCTTGCAGTGCATTTCACCTACTAGAGGCATTTTCAAGTGGTAATAGGTGAGACGCGTTGTGAGGAGACCTGGCTGCTACAAGACACGGAGCACTTTAAAGAGACTTTTACCTGCATTTGAAATCTACTGTTTTTAATGTAAGATCTCTGCTTTTTGATTTTATACTTTATTAAAACGTCTTTTACTGAAGCCTAGTCCCCTTCCCCTTACCATTCTTTCATATTGCATTGGAGTGAAGATCTGTTGAGGGAAAGTGCCATTTGCCATACCGCTATATGGGCCCCTGGATGCCTTTTTTACTGAGCATCAGGGAAATGTGAGTGGTCTGACTTTGTTTTTACCATCACAACTTTATTTGTATATGACATACTTCACTATTTTGTATTTTTACTTTGTTTTCCCCTCTATATAACATGTGGAGGAAACCATGCCTCTATATGAAGGGTAACTAAATGTGTGTAGTGTTGGGATAGTGCACTGATTCACTCGTTGTATTATTTGTATGTTTATCTAGAAGTGGAACACTAGTTTGGTTTGGTGCTGCTTTTACCACCACATAAGGTGCAGCATAATGTTTTTTATATTTATTTTTCCCATATAAGCACATGGAGACACACACAGACATCCAATTACTATAAAAACTATAATCTATAATATACATGATTTTATGCAACTACACCTTTCCTATTATCGGCAGTCTAGCACAACTTTCTGTAGATGTGCGTGATCGCTGGAAGGTGGTAGACTCTCGTCGGCAACATTTGAAGAGAAAGATGCAAACACTAATATTGACTGGACTTTATACAGGTAGATGACATCAGTTGACTTATTACAATGTGGCAATAGGTTCTGTAATACTGACTCTTAAAATAGAGAAGATTTATGCAACGTCTTGGCCTACAGATAATCGATGCAGTATAATCACAGTAGCCAACTGGGGTTATGTGTAAATAATGCACATAATTTGTAATTTACACATAACTATAGCTATTTTGGCCTTACCCAGGGTCCTTTAGTCAGGTGTTTGCTCTTGTGACTGCATGGTACGTATACAACTTTTTTTTTTCTTCTTTAGTGCAGATAATGCCAGATTAGGATCGGTAGAGAATTGTAGTCCAATAAAGCAGTCTAAAATGGGTGCAATCTTATGACTTAATTTGTTTTAATGGCCTGTGACAAAATTTTTCAATCCCTTTTAAATTGTACTGCCCCTGGCCTACTGTGTGGATTTTTCTGGTGCAGATCATTTGTATGGATTATGCCACAGTTCCACTAAACTTATGGTGGAAACGCCTTCAATAAGTGAATAATAAACTCTCTCTAATGTGGCATGGGGAAATCAAATGGTTATTTTTACATGGTTGATTTTGCAACTTCCAGAAAACTGTAGCTTGCATTAAAGGGATTGCATTACCTAAAGGTTTATCACGTTACTGTAGAGCATAAAAACAAAATTTGCCAAAATTGTAAGCACGTGTATTAAAAATGTCTATGGTGCCTATGATAACCTGATCTTGTGGCACTATATATCAACTTGATATACAAACGAACTACTTTCAACTGGCATATTAATTTGTTACCACAAAGAAAAATGTAAAGAATTACAATTGCCTTGGGGGTGGGGGACCACAATTAGAATATGGAGTGCTCTGTTTAACCCCTTAGTGACTAGTTCTATGCTGCATTTGATGTCCCTTGAAGACCAGAATTCCATTATTTTTGTTATAAGTTTGCTTAACTGTGATTTTCTTTCTCCATGTTTAAGACACCCACCCAAATTATATATAATTTTTTTAAAGGACAGATGGGGGTTTCTTTTGGTACTATTATTTTCATGATATGATAGAAAATATTTTTAAAAAATGATGAAAATATGGCAAAAAAACATTTTTTCTAACTTTGACTTAGTAACATAGTAACATAGGTTGAAAAAAGACAAAAGTCCATCAAGTTCAACCATTCTACCTATCATTTCTGCGTTTTGATCCAAAAGAAGGCAAAAAAACCCCTAAGGAAGCTTTTTCGAATGTTGCCTCCTAGGGGGAAAAAAATTCCTTCTTGACTCCAAAAGGGCAATCAGATTTCTCCTTGGATCAAAAAGCTCTATTATTAATGCTCATTCTATTATTAATACCCCTGTATGTTCTGCTTTTCCAAAAAATCATCCAGACCATTTTTAAATGCATCTATTGTGGTTGATAGCACTACCTCTCTTGGCAGTGAGTTCCATAATTTTATTGTCCTTACCGTAAAGAATCCCTTCCTTTGCTGCCTATGAAATCTTTGCTCTTCCAGTCTCAGGGGGTGACCTCTTGTTCTTTGTACATTTCTATTAATGAACAGGTCCCTGGAGAGCTCCTTATATTGGCCCTGCACATATTTATATAATGTTATCATATCCCCTCTAAGACGCCTTTTTTCTAAAGTAAATAAATGCAATTTTTTGAGTCTCTCTTCATAACTAAGATCCTCCAATCCCCTTATTAATTTTGTAGCTCTCCTTTGCACTTTTTCTAGTTCCTTAATATCCTTTTTAAGGACTGGTGCCCAGAATTGTACTGCATATTCAAGGTGAGGTCTTACCATTGATTTGTAAAGAGGCAAGATGATGTCCTCCTCCCGTGAATCTATACCTCGTTTTATACATGCCAATATCTTATTGGCCCTTGCAGCTGCTGACTGGCATTGGGCACTGTTGCCAAGTTTGTTATCTACAATGATTCCTAAATCCTTTTCGTTAATAGTTTTTCCCAGGGAAATACCATTTAACGTATATGTTGCTTTGTTATTATTTTTCCCATAATGCATAACTTTACATTTGTCTATATTGAACCTCATTTGCCACTTTCTTGCCCAGTTCCCCACTCTGTCCAAATCTTCCTGTAAAGAAAAAACATCAAGATTAGTCTTTATTACCTTATCTAATTTTGTGTCATCAGCAAACACTGAGACATGGCACTCAGCACAACGTGGGAGATCATTAATAAACAGATTAAAAAGAAGAGGTCCCAAAACAGACCCCTGAGGTACTCCGCTCACTACCCTGGTCCAATTTGAAGCTTTACCATTTACAACAACCCTCTGTGTTCTATCTTTTAGCCAATTTTCAATCCAAATACATACATTTGCCCCCAATCCTATTTCTCTCAATTTGTAGAGTAACCTTTTGTGTGGAACTGTATCAAATGCTTTAGCAAAATCCAAATAGATCACATCAACTGCCACACCTAGATCTATATTTTTACTGACCTCTTCATAGAATGTTATTAAGTTTGTTTGACAAGACCTGTCTTTCACAAAACCATGTTGACTTTTACTAATTATATTCTGATTCAAGATGTATTCTTGAGTGTACACCTTTAGCAATCCTTCAAATAATTTCCCCACTACAGATGTCAAGCTCACTGGCCTATAATTACCAGGCAGAGATTTTGATCCCTTTTTAAATATTGGAATGACATCCGCCTTTCGCCAGTCTGTTGGCACTATACCTGAACTGAACGAATCCCTAAAGATCATAAATATTGGTCTGGCCAGAATTATGCTTAACTCTCTAAGGACCCTTGGGTGTATACCATCTGGCCCTGGGGCCTTGTCTATCTTAACAGAGTTTAATTGCATAAACACTTTTTCCTGTGTCAGCCAATCCCATTTTTGTGGTGACTGTTCCGTAACTTCCGGTAGCAGGGGCTCATCCATCTGTTCTTCCTTAGTATAAACCGAAGAAAAAAAAGTATTTAAAATGTCTGCTTTTTCTCTGTCCTCACTTACCAAATTTCCCATTTGGGATAACAAGGGCCCAACATTTTCCCTCTTTAGCTTTTTTCCATTTATATACTTATAAAAAATTTTGGGGTTAATTTTACTCTCCTTGGCAATCCTTTTCTCGTTTTCCAATTTAGCCATTTTAATTGCCTTTTTGCAGGCTTTGTTGGCATCTTTGTATTTTATAAATGATAATGTTGATCCCTTGCTTTTATAATGTTTGAATGCCATTTTCTTGTTTTGCATTTCCTGTTTCACGGTACAGGTAAGCCACATTGGTTTTGATTTGTGTCTTTTGTATTTGTTTCCCAAAGGTATATATTGGGATGTGTACTTTTGAAATGTGTGCTTAAAGGCATTCCACTTGTCTTCTGTGTTTAGTCCAGAAAACAATCGTTCCCAGTCTAAATGTTCCATTGATGCCCTTAGTCCATCAAAGTTGGCCCTTCTAAAATTTTGGTGGCGTAGTTACCAATTTGCTTTTTTGCATTAATCTCAACCGAAACCATGTTATGGTCACTATTGCCCAAGTGTTCTCTTACTTTGACGTTTGAGATAAGCTGCTCATTGTTTGTTATTACTAAATCCAGACAGGCATCCATTCTAGTTGGGGTGTCTACTAATTGTGCCATAAATGTGTTATTAAGCAGGTTCAGAAACTTGCTGCCCTTAGCGGAACTAGTTGTGCCACAATTCCAATCTATATCTGGGTAATTAAAATCTCCCATGATTAGAACTTCATTCAGATTTGCAGCCTTTTCAATTTGTAATAAAAGCTGATCTTCTCCATCAATGCTAATATTTGGTGGCTTGTAGCATACACCTACAAGTAATGTGTGATTCTTTTTAGTGTCTAAGCTAATCTCCACCCACAGTGTCTCCACATCAGTTCCAGTTACGTCATGCACACCTACCTTAATACTGGGCTTTAGTTTAGGATTTACATATAGACATATCCCTCCCCCTTTTCTATTTACTCTGTCCTTTCTAAAAAGTGAGTAGCCTTGTAAATTAACTGACCAGTCGTGGGTCTCATCCCACCACGTTTCCGTGATTCTGATTAAATCATACTGTTCAGCACTTACCAGTATCTCCAGCTCACCCATTTTGTTTGTCAAGCTTCTTGCATTTGCTAAAAGACATTTGAGATTACTACCCATTTTCTGTTTAGTTGACAAACACGTAATGCCCGCAGGTTTAATTGTATGTACCTCCCTATGATCTATGTTAACCCCACCAGCGCTTTCCTCCTCCTTTGCCATAGCTATACCCACCTTCCAATCTACTCTAGCTGCCATTGCTTCATTTTTATCTTGACCCTCCCCCCCAGAGCTTAGTTTAAAAGCTCATCTAACCCTCTAGCCATCCTCGCCCCTAATACCGCAGCCCCCTCCTTATTGAGGTGCAGCCCATCCCGTCCAAAGAGTCTGTAGCCGACTGCAAAGTCTGCCCAGTGCTCTAAGAACACAAATCCCTCTTGCTTGCACCACCTTCGCAACCACGCATTAATCTCCCTAAGCTCCCGCTGTCTCCCTGACGTAGCGCGTGGCACTGGTAAAATTTCAGAGAATATTACCTTGGAGGTCCTTTCCTTTAGCTTCTTTCCTAGTTCCCTAAAATCATTTTTAAGGACCCCCCACCTACCAATTACTTTGTCATTAGTACCAATGTGTAGTATGACCGCTGGATCATGCCCAGCCCCTCCCGACTTGATTTTTTTTTTTTTTTTTTACAATTTACAAATGGTAAAAAAAAAAGACCCCATCTATATAGTTTCTAATATTTGTCCTAAGTTTAGAAATACCAATGTTTCAATGTTTTTCCGGTGGGTTTTTTTTTTCAAGTAATAGGGCAATAACCAGCAGTAGTTTTTTTTTTTTTCCTGACCATTTTCTTCTACAGTGACCTTTTTGATCCTAACACTAAATTTAATCATTACCCTAACCCTAGATGGTTATAGGGCCTAAGGTTAGCTTTTTCGTTTTTTTTTATTACTGCAATGTTTCAGAGCAACTTATGTTGCTCTCTGTTGGGCACCGGGCACACCATTTGGTGATCGCCTGGCCACATTTATCCTTCGAACAGCAACTCCTCTGCCAGGACGGTTTTCAAACCAAAGTATTTTCTACTTGACTTCAACAACATCAAAAATCACTGCTCTATTCAGCAATATCAAGTGCATCTTGGGCTTTGGTGAAATGTCCTCAGTGGATACTCCTAAAGCAAAGCAGTAAACCAAAAAGAAGACAAAGGACAAAAATGAGGGGAAGTATAATCATTTCCTCCTATATATTGACACAGGAGCTCAGCTCAGCATAAACAAAATTTGCAGTTAAAAAATGTGGTGCTGTGCAATGGCAAGGAAGGGGTTAAATAAGGCAGGGCTTTTATAAAATCCCTTGGGTCTCAAGAACTTCCACTGAGACTATGAGACAAGGGATCTTTTCTAAACATCTACTCTGAAAAACACCTGATCTTAAATTTGAGCAAATATGATAATTGTTATTTAGAAATCTGTTTCTTGAACACTTTTTAAATATGTCTGCATTCTGCTCTTTGCTCTTTCCTAATTTCTTGATATGTGGTTTTGCCATTTCATTTTTGTAGAAATGTGGTTCTTCTTTTTGATTTCTGCCTTCCTGTTCTTCTATCATTCATGCCTCTTCTGAATGTCTATGGAACATCTGTCTCTTACTCTGAAAAAGTGATTTTAGAAAAAAGAAAACATACCTGAGAGTCCGGGGATCAAACTGGAACCAGGAGAGGATCTCTAACGTTTGTTTAGGAACAAGCTGGTAGCAGTATTTGTAATCCACAAAATAAACAGCAGAATGGAAATGCACCGTATAGGTCAAGTCACTGATAGCAACATTTATAATCCACTCAGATGATGATGATGCAAGCACAGCAGCAGTATGGAAATGCACCGTACAGATCAAGTCACTGATTGCCACACTTTTAAAACAGAGTACCTGAGAAGTAGCAACATGTAACCCCACTCCACTCCCTCATGGTTTATTTATTTTTGAAACCTCTTACCTACATCTCTGCCTCATTTCTTAATTTATATAATTTAGTCATAGTTTACATGGTTTGGCTTTTAAAAGACACAATTTGGACACGGGGACAGGTGTGGGGGAGTGTCTTTACCACCTTCATGTAATACCTTCGTTAAGTTGGTTTTAATACGAATGCATTAACGAAATAACTAAGCAACAGCTTCCACCCAAGTTACATTCTACAACCAGATAAGTGTGTCAGTACTGCCGGCACTGCTTGTTCCATTATTTCAAATATCTATATTTTGTTATTACACAATGTTTAAGATTCAGTGTACACTTCCTTACTGCCCTGGTTTTTTTTTTTTTTTTTATTGATTATTTATTCAATGTTTAAAAAAAAAAAAAAAAGCATAAAATATTAACCATATAATGACAATACAAGTGCAATACAATACAGTTACAATACAGATATATGTCCCTACAGTTACATATATCTTGGTAATTATTTACCTGAAATTGTCTTAGTATTTTATTATTAAAGATTTCAAATAAAAAAAATAAAAAATAAAAATTTTAGTATTTTACATAGACTTCAATATGTCCTGGATATTTACAAGTTGAGAAGATTTTTTTTTTTTTTTAAAGTCCTGCATATGAAAGTGCTAGGAAGGTAGAATACAAAGCATAATCACCATTTCTATATTAGAATGGCATTCGTGTGGGAGGAAATAATACGTCCGCAATATGTATTTCTCTGCCTGACACTTATCATGCGGAAGTGTACAAAAGCCCCAAAACAGAACAAGCTATAAAAACCCATCCTTCCGCATTCACGTTCCTATCCCCAGCAAGTCCAAAACTGAATCCATCAGCTGAAAATTAAGAGTTCCATAAGAGATTCTCACTTTATCTCCTGTGAACAGCAGATGTTTATCTCATGATGCTACTGTTGGCCAGATCATGTCTGTTCCTCAGGGCAGTTGGGCAATTTGGTAGCATTATGAGGCCAATCACACTAAGACAAGGTGGCAGTGCATATTCAGCTGCAGTTGATACATTATTCATGAAGTGAAAACTATAACTGAGAAGTTATTACATATATTGAATACGAGATGTTCTTATGTAAAAAAAAAAAAAAAACACACACACACCGGACCAGCTCCATATGCCTAACAAATACATGTAGACTCACAGAATGTGCTAAATATTTAGCAAGTTATGCAACCCAGTTGCATTATATCTCACAGATCCATGGGTCCTTGTGTGAACACAAGTTCACATAACATATACAAATAAATGAGCATTTGAACCTGTTCTACCTGTCTGGATGCCAGCAGTTTGAGACTATTTTTTAAAATAACAAAAAAATTGCTCTAGAAACTTAACAGAAATTTTCTTCAAACTTAAAAATACTAACAAAACTTACATTCATAATTTCATTATTATTTACCTCTGTTAGCTTAAAGCAAATCCCAAAATTGAATTACATACAATTTATAAAACAAGTTTTGAGATGGAAGTTCATAACTCAGAGGTCTATTAAATTTAGCATTACTAGGAGAATTTGTAATACCCAATAATCAACTTGGAGATATTATTTGAGGGTCTCTACCCAGACCTCATATAAGGTTTTTTCAGTAGTCTAAAAAGGATCCAGCTAATTTTTATCCCATTCTAAGTTGATAAAGAATTTGGTTTCTATGCTGACATTTTTTAAAAGGTAGACTAGAGAGCCACTTTCCAGCTATTAAGACCTTGGTCGCTACTATACAGTGGGATGCTAGCATTCCAGTTCAGATGGAGCAAGGTATCCACATGTCAATCTGCTTGCTGATTCTTCTATTCTGAAACAGTCTCTAGAGTCCCTGGTCTCTAAAATTTGACTAAAGAATGTGTGTTTTGTCAGATATGCAAATGAGTCATTTCGCATGACAAAAAGTTCCCGAATAGCTTCTATCTTTTCAAAATTGGATGCACAGAGAACATATGAAGACACAGTAGCTTAAAAAAGTCTTCCATTTATTCTTCCAGCTTGTAGTACTATCTGGAATTCCTCTTACATTGTTTTGGCGTGATCTGTCCTCAATTTCATCCAGTTTTGCTTCAAATCCATCAATATGTTTTCCAATTCTTTGGTATAGTCTGTCACATGATATGAAATGATAACGGATGTAAATCCTCACCAAACATTTTATAGTTATACAAAACAGTATCCTAAGTACCCATTCTGGAACAATTGGTGTACATCAGGTTTAAATTTATGTTAGTATAGTTGCTGTACAGAGTTGTTAGGAGGCATGATGGGGATATGCTGGAGGGGTGAAGGAGTGATAATGTTGGGAACTGGGGTAAACATGGGCAGAATATAACGTATATCGCATTTACAATGTAGAAGGTAGTATAGAAATTTTCCATATTGTGCAGAGAGTGTTCAATATGCCATTTAACATAGGTATGTGCTTAGCCAGCATGGTTTTGGAGTAAAGTTATGCATTCAGCTGACTCCAAGAATTGGGACCAGGTGAGCCAGAATGGGTTACCCCTTTACCTTGACTGGTCATTAGAAGGCCTTCTTGCTCTTGAGTTCTTTGACCAAACCAAGCCATTCCCTCAATGTTGGTGTATATGTACTTTTCTGATGTTTAGGGATTAATAGTTTTGCTGCGTTTAGTAGTCTGATTATTAAGAGAGGTTTTGCATTTTTGAGTGGGGTATGCAGTATGGTGTGGGGTATATGGAATGGGCAAATCTGTGTCGCTTTCTATTGTGTCTTTTGTGGTAAGGTATAGTTTATGTAAAGTAGCGGGCACCTTATACCATTTTGTGAAGGTTATTTAGGCATTTTCCTGCACTTTGGTTGAAGGTGAGCATTTATTTGCTAGAATTTTTGACACTCCTCTAGTGTGATTGGTGTAACTAGTGAGCCTGCAATGTGTTGAGAGATTGTGATGTTCAAATGTCGGTCTAAGTAGGCTTGGATATTGTGGTGTATGTTGTGGTCAGTGGGATACCGAGGTTCAAGTTATAAAGCTCATGGTAAAATGATTTAAAGGCTTCAGCTATTAAGGTTGTTGTATGCACTGTAGTGTGTCTAGACTTGATTTTAGATATGAATGTAGCTGTGATCTATTTCAGGGCTCTCACCAGATGTTTACCTGCCCTATCACTTGTGAGGTGTTTCAGGGTTATTTTTTTTTTGTAGAGTTTGTTGGGTTTTTATGTTACATAGTACTTATAACTTGGGCTTTAACTTAGTTAGTTCAAGGAATAGAGGTGGGGCAGAGTGCTTGTTTGTTTTTTGGTGTTGGAGTAACATTTTGGCTTGGGACCTCTGGTTCTTTAAGTTGACTCTTATTTCCTCTGATGACTGCCTCCCAAACTCCCTCTGATGTGAGCCTCCGAAACCACTTGAGGAGAGACAATGGAGTATTGTGTTAGAGCCAGTTTTAGATTGTCCAATCTGTAACTGGTCTTTGAGGACTGTTCAGTTACCAGCAGTGTGATTTTGTTTTTTTTGGATTATTTTTTTTTTAGTAAGGGAGAGATAGGCTAGAGAGAGGGATATCTGGGCATGGTCGCTCCATGTGATGGAATGTATTTGGGAGCCATGTAAGAGTTATTGATATCTGCGTGAGATGAAGAAATAATCTAGTCTTGAGTACCTGTGATGAGGGTGAGGGTTATGAATTCTCAAGGTGTCTGTCAGCTGTGACATGTGGATGTCAATTTTTAGCTTATGTTTGTTGATAGTTGTGGCTCAGTTCGAAGTGTCAACTCTCGGATCCAGGGCAATTTAACTATCTCCAGCAAAAATCACTATACCAGTGGCAAAGTTATCCAATTCTCTAATCTCAAATTATTCGCACGTGTCTCTGCAACCATGGGAGTCGATATAGAAAGGCTGGAAAATGGATCTGATTCTTTAAATTAGTTGACTGGACCCACCATTTATAAATTGAAAATTGATGTAATTATGAGGATTCTTTCTCCAATATGTATGGATTATTTTATATATGTGAATTTGATAAATAAAATATATATATATTAAAAAAAAAAAAAGTCCTGGGCTGATTGAACTTCTGGGATCAACCACAGAGACAAGGGTGATTCAGGGTTAAAAACTCTTACAGTGGTGGAAGCAGATAGTAGGCCAGAGTGACAATTATTGTACAATATGGGAGAAAATACCAAAAAGACACCATTAAAGCATACAAAAGAGAAGTGAAAGAAAATATGTTTTCCTAGCATAATATCCTTTGACAGATAACGTTTATTGATTTAGTATGAATTCTCAGTATACCCCTACATTGTATCATCAGGCAGGTTGTTTGCATTTTCTAAGGCTTCATGCTGTTATTTATACTGTTATATTATTATGATGTTATGTTGTTAAATGTGGGGTCATTGTCATTGTGATGTTATATAATGGGGATATGGTTATTTTTACACTGTGTCATCTCCCCCTTTGAATTTAGCAGTGAACAATTGTTTCTGTGACTGGACCAGACAGTGAAATCAATAAGGGCTTTATTCATGAAAGAGAGAATTACAGTGAAATGAGCAGGGAAATTCAAACTTAATTCCCCAATTCAGCTATACTTCAAACTCTGTAATTTTGGCCACATTTGACTCCTCCCCCCCCCCCCCCCCCCCCCCTTAGGTACAGAACCGGCAGGTGATAGCGATATCCAGGAAATGCACCTGAGACCAAGGAATCCAGCGAAGAGAAGCAGTCAGAACAAGAAGCCAAGTTTATAAGGTATGAACAGAAAAAGAGAAAGAGAACTTTGAAAAGTTTTGCAATCCCCCATTAGGTTCTTCAATTTTTGTTCTTAATTATATAGGATAGGGAATGGGAGTTCAGAAATTGCAGCTACCAGTAGGTATTCATGTATAAATAAATCATAACCTTTCCTATCTGGAAAATAAAAAATACTTATCATTCCAAACAACATGTTATTTTTTTTTTATAAAGACTAACATTTCCCAGCAGCAAATAAGCCTTTATTGTACTGCAACCTGATAAAAATAACCAGCTGTCACATAATGTGCCTGTATTAAAAGAGTGTATGTGATTAACTGTAATTTACAAGTCTGTTCTGGAAACTTTCAAGTTAATTTTTCAATGATTGTAATTTGCATTGCATGCTTTTAGAAATAAATAGAGGAACTAGCAAAATACATTACTACATTTGTTTCCAGCATGGTATTTGCAGCTGTTTTTTAATGGCTACGCCCTCAAACTGCTTCAAAACAAATGTGGTAATTGGGCAGTAGCTTGCTTCTTCATTGATTAAGAAATGCTAGGCTTAGGCTTACAAGATTATTTCTTGAAATCTTCTAACGGTGTTGTGTAACTGTGTCAACTCCTTTCAACGCCAGTGTTTTGCTAATGTTTTTGTTTTGTACTTTGGCTGCTAATGGGGTGATCAGATCAGTAAGCCTGCATTGATTTGCCACCACAACCATTTTAAGAAGATTGTAGAAGCTAAATATGTCTTGAAGGAAATCAATTCCTTAAAGAAGGCGTATACCCTGAAAACAAAAAAATGGCATATTAAAAGGTTCCCCTAATGCTTACCTCTTTACCATGGTCTAAAGGGCTGGACAAACAAACAACTTGCTATAAATCTTCAGAATGTCCTGTGTTATTACCGTATACTACAGTGCCAACATCTTGTGTCTGTTTCGCTGTCTGTCTGCTCCCTCCTACTAAAGTGCATTCTCCTGCTAAACTGTCATCCTTCCTAACTGCTCATATTAACATTCACATAAACATGTGCATTTTAATTCCCATTCCCATATACATTCCTCCCTCCCGTCATACATGACTGACGCACCACTAGGAGTGACCGATGACTGTCGGAAACACCTCGGTAACTGAGCAGCTTCACAAAAATGACTTCTCTTTGCAGTACTACTATTCAAAACTGATATAAAGCAAAGAGGAATGGCCTTCTAGCTAAATTTTTGTTTGTTTAGTCAAGAAGGGAATCCCAAAGAACCAGACTAAAGAATTAATTGATTTCCTTTAGTCACTTACAACTTCTGCATGTAGTTATGTGTCCAGGAAAAATGGTCTTGGTGGCAACACTAACTGACTGGCTGCTCTGTGTTCCAGTTAGCGCTACGGAGCAGTCGCAATGTATTTGGGTAGGTTACACATTTTCAGTGATATTCCAGGGTGTTGCATATTCACTATTTTGTAATTTTTTTTTTTTTTTCTTTACAGGTAGAAGATATTTATAATTTAAAGCCAGCTATTCCAGAAGGATATTTGTATAGTTACTAACCTATAAATTGAAGAAAACCCTACCAAATTTCACTGGTTTCAGATAATGTTATGAAAATGCAGTTTGCCTGGCGTGGGATTAAAACAAAGTAACATGATGCAGCAGCATTAATCCATTAATTGCCATTATGGCATGACTATTGGCAGGCCGTGATTAAAATGTGTACACTAAATGTTTGAGCATTCAAGTTTAATGAACAATATTTAAGTCATGTTATAGGTCAGTGGTCACTTATTATGTTTTGGGGGATTGCACAGGCCATTTTCATAATAATGTTTGTTTTACCATTTCTTTCTTTTCACCTCGTGGGTGAGCTCCCAGAAAAAAAATATTGAATTTAATAAAATAATGTAGAGCTCACGTATACATAAGGTGAAAAGAGAGTCATGGTAAAACATTATTATGATAATAGGCTGTGCAATTCCCTAAAACATAATGTGACCAGTGACCTATAACAAAATCCAGACAGATTTAGAATCAATGTTATGTCTTTTAGTAGTAAAAATGTACATGTTAGTGAAGCTTTAAAAAAAGAAAACAAATTATATTGATACAGTTTATACTTATAGTCCCAGGTAATTTTTGTCAATGATGATGAGCAGCATTTGTATCTCTGAGTGGAACAAATTGGTTCCTGATGATCCTGAAGAAAGTTACTAGGCCTAAACACACCACATTGAAGCATGGCGAGGGTGGGTGGTATGGTGGTCCCATCTTCTTTTCTCCACCTCAATCATTGAGTATCCCTATACAAGCCCCTCCTATACTCACTCATTCCAGCCCACAAGTCCAAAACCAGTTCCTCTGGTAAATACAAACAAGCAAATATATTCTTTGTTTGGAATTTACCCTTCCAGTGCTGAAGTAGCTATTAAAAACAGGTCTGGGAGCCACCAAAAAAAATATAAATTGTGGGCCAAAGTTAGTAGTCCTACCTCCCCTACACCTGACGCCTGTACATAGATACATATACATTAATAGATGATGTAATAAAATGTCAGTTACTACCTATACCATTTAATAATGTATGCACCATCTTGTGTGCATGAGAAGAGCATCTCTAGATACACCTTGGGAAATCCACCACCATGAATCTTAACTAATGGGGAGCGAACCCGAACCGCACTGTTCAGGTTCATACCGAACATTACGGTTTTTGGACCCCGGACCCGAACACGGACATTTCACTGTGTGTTCAGGTTGGAGTTCGGGGTTCGGCGATTTAAAGGTGATTTTGAAAGGCTGCAGGGTTTGACTCGTTTGCCCTTAGAAGCCATCACAGCCATGCCTACTAATGGCATGGCTGTGATTGGCCAGTGCAGCATAAGACAAGGTTTTTTTCAGAGCAAATGCTCTGAAAAATACCCCTCGTCTTACATTCGAGGTCGTCTTATAATCTGACCTCAAATCGAGGTCAGGCTATAAGACTGGGATCCAGGTCCCCCGCAGAGCTGCAGGGGACCTGGATCCCCCTCTCTAACAGCAGGGGAATGTCTGCGCGATGAGCGCAGACTCCCCTGCTGCTGCCCGGCACTACCGCCGGGACTTCTATGATGAAGCCGGGTCTCCATGCTGCCTGACACTTCCATCTATTATGATGGACCAGCTGTCCGTCATAATAGACGGAGGTGTCGGGCAGCATGGAGGATGTCTGCACGTATCATGCAGACATCCCCCGGCTGCCCCCACTAGCCACCAGGGAAAGAAACAAGGTGAGGGGGAGGGGAGGGAGACACACAGAGACAGGGGGGGAGGGGGGGAGACACACACAGACAAGGGGAGGGAGGGGGAGAAACACAGACAAGGGGAGGGAGGGGGAGACACACACAGACAAGGGGAGGGAGGGAGGGAGGGAGGGAGGGGGAGATACGCATAGACAAGAGGAGGGAGACACACACAGACAAGGGGAGGGAGGGGGGAGACACAGACAAGGGGAGGAAGGGGGAAGAGAGAAAAGGGGAGGGGGGATAGAGAGAGACAAGGGGGGGATAGAGAGAGACAAGGGGAGGGGGAAGACAGACAAGGGGAGGGGAGAAGAAACAAGGGAGGTAGAGAGCGAGAGAGAGAAGTTTGGGGGGAGGGAGAGAAAGACAGCTGGGGGAGGGGGAGAGAGGCCGCATTGGCACATAAAAGGAAATAAAAACAAGAAATGCATTTGTATAATATACATTTTTTATTAAATATTAAAAATCAATTTACATATAAACAAGTTAAACTTTTTTTTTCCTATATGGTAGTCTTATATTCAGGCTTTTAGTTTTTTTCCTAAAGGAATATACAAAGTTTGGGGTGCGTATAATCAGGGTCGTCTTATAATCAGGGTCGTCTTATAATCGAGCAAATAAGGTATAAGCTGGAGTCACGTACACGCACATCACATGAGCTCTTCTTAGTGTAGGGAGAGGATGCTGCAGCTGTGAGGGACAGATTCAAAAAAATTCTGGTGTTGAATCTGCAAACTACAGCGATTATTCAAACTACAGCGATTATTCAAATTACAGTGATTATTTTAGTGGGTGCTATACTACATATTTGTACCCTGTCCTGAGCCCTGTGCCACAGAGAGTGCAGTTCACTTGCAACTGCATGTGTGCCAGGCACATAACTTTAATCCTGTTCTGTTAGCTCAGTGGGCAACATCTAGGCATTTTTAAATACTGCAATTTGTTGGTGTTAAATATTACATTTGTGTCCTGCACTTCATATCTGAGAGTCAAATAGAACCGTCAAATACTGTGCTTACAGCGCACTTTGAAAAATTCTAATAGTTTTGGGTGGTAAATAGTACATTTGCGTCTTGCGGTGCACTTCATATCTGAGAGTCAAATAGAACCGTCAAATACTGTGCTTACAGCGCACTTTGAAAAATTCTAATTGTTTTGGGTGCTAAATAGTACATTTGCGTCTTGCGGTACATTTTTTGCAGTCCAAAAAATACAAATAAAAAACAGTGTTGACTACCTCCTCCAGCGCCGCTTCCACCTACACCGCCACGGTCACCGCCTCCTCAACCTATGGATCACTTAGTATAAACTGAAAGAGAATACCCTGCACTCCAACCCTCTCTAAAATGGATAATTCTGTTGATCCTCCTGGCAGCCATGCTTTAGATTTAGATTTATGTTCTTCCAAAGCTAAAATCAAAGATTCCATCTAGTGCTATTTTATGGCTCAGCTGTTTTTGTAATTTGTATGTATTTTATGTTATTTTAAGTTATTTCCCTATCCACATTTGCTTGCAGGGCACTTGTCCTGCTCTTATCCACATTTTACTTCCTTTTGCAGCCCTCTAGCCCTTTCCATTACTTTTTTAGAGGCATTTTAGTGGCCAAAAGTTCGTGTCCTCATTGACTTCAATGGGGTTCGGGTTCAAGTTCGAGCACGTACCCGGACATTTTTTCGAAGTTCGGTCGAACCTGCCAAACCCGAACATCCAGGTGTCCGCTCAACTCTAATCTTAACCCCTTAGTGACAGAGTGCTCTGCTGCATTTAATGTGCCCTGAAGACCAGAATTCCATTATTTTTGTCATATGTTTACTGAACTGTGAATTTCTTTCTTTGTGTTCAGTTCACCCACACAAATTATATATCAATTTTTAAAGGACGGATAGGGCTTTCATTTGATACTATTATTTTCATCATATGATATAATTTACTATTAAAAAATATATAAAATATGATGAAAATATGCCATAAATAACAACACTTTTTCTAAATTTGACCTGATTTTTTTATAAAAAACAATTACAAATGGTAAAAATGACCCCATCTATATATTTCTAATATTTGTCCTGAGTTTAGAAATACCAATGTTTCCATGTTTGTCTATGTTTTATTTCAACTAATAGGGCAATACACAATATTAGTGGGGTTTTTGTTGTTGTTGTTGTTTTCTAACCATTTTCTCCTACAGTGGCCTTTTAACCATAAACCATAAACTTACCCCTACCCTAAATCTACCCCATCCCTTAATGTAACCCTTGTACTCACCCGAACCCTCCTGTAACCCTAATTATAACCCTAATTATGACCCTAACCCCAGATCTAGGTTTAGTAGATCAAGGGTTAGCTTTTTCCATGTATTTATTTATTTTATTTATTTATTTTATTTATTTTTTTCTTTCTAACTATAATATTGCTCACTGCCGCTAGCGGCAGTGAAGCAACGGTTTCAGACCGATGGAAGATATATATTTTTTTCTCTTCCATCACTCTCCTCTGGGCACGCTGTATTGGAGGAGCATGCTCCTCCAATACAGCACCCACCCGTGATACACTGCCTATGTGTGTAAAGCGCATATGATCACATTCGCGGTGACCGTCTGCCCGTGGGGGGCCGAAAGAACGCTCAGCTGCTTAGGATCCGAAGCAGACTCTGAGAGTAGCTGCAGGCATGTAGCATTGCGCTAAGGAGTGCAACGCTACATGAAAACTGAGGACGTTTATATACGTCCTCATGGTCCTCAAGGACCATGCTTTTCAGGACATATATATACGTCCTTATGCGTTATGGGGTTAACCATGACAAATATGAGCAAGACTTCTTACTCACATGTACCAATTATCAGGATCTATTCCCTTCTGTCCTCACATAGTCATACCAATCTACACCACCTTGACAGTGGTTACAACCAGGGCCGGTGCAAGGATTTTCATCTACACAGTCGAAGGTGCATTTTTGTGCCCCCCTCCTCTGACCCGCCACGACTCCCATACTACCAACCCTCCATATATTTTATATATAAAAGTATAATGTATAGCGTGGAAAATAAATACATCTAAATATTCAACTCGCATGCTCTAAATTTGTCACACATTGACACCCTAACACACATTGTAAGTGGTAAGTGTGTCTCTGTGTGTGACTGCAAGGGTGTCTGTGTTTAAGGGTTTCACACACCCTTACACAGACACAGTGACACACTTACACACACACACACACCCTTACACAGACACAGTGACACGCTTACACACACACACACCCTTACACTGACACACTTACACACACCCTTACACAGAAAGTGACACACTTACACACACCCTTACCACTTACACACACACAGTGACACACATAACCTGAGACACACTATTTTGCCACTCAATATGCCAGTATTTAGCCACTCAATATGCCATTTAATATGCCAATATTTTGCCCCTCAATATGTCAGGATTTTGCCCCTCAATATGCCAGGATTTTGCCCCTCAGTATGCCAGGATTTTGCCACTCAATATGTCAGGATTTTGCACCTCCATATGCCAGGATATTTCCACTTAATATGCCAGGATATTGCCAATTAATATGCCAGGGTATTGCCACTTAATATGCCAGGATAATGCCACTTAATATGCCAGGGTATTGTCATTAATTATGCCAGGGTATTGCCACTTAATATGCCAGGATATTCCCAATATGTCAGGATGTTGCCAATTAAAATGCCAGTATATTGCCAATTAATATGCCAGGGTATTGACAATTAATATGCCAGGATATAGCCACTTCATATGCCAGGGTATTGCCACTTAATATGCCAGGATATTTCCAATTAAAATGCCAGGGTATTGCCACGTAATATGCCAGGATATTGCCAATTAATATGCCAGGGTATTGACACTTAATATGCCAGGATAATGCCATTTAATATGCCAGGGTATTGCCACTTAATATGCCAGGATATTCCCAATATGCCTGGATATTGCCAATTAAAATGCCAGGATATTCCCAATATGCCTGGATAGTGCCAATTAAAATGCCAGGGTATTGCCACTTAATATACCACGGTATTGCCACTTAATATGCCAGGGTATTGCCAATAATTATGCCAGGGTATTGCCACTTAATATGCCAGGATATAGCAACTTAATATGCCAGGGTATTGCCACTTAATATGCCAGGGTATTGCCAATAATTATGCCAGGGTATTGCCAATATGCCAGGATATTCCCAATATGCCAGGATATTGCCAGTTAAAATGCCAGGGTATTACCACTTAATATGCCAGGATATTGCCACTTAATATGCCCGGATATTGCCAATTAATATGCCAGGGTATTGCAAATAATTATGCCATGGTATTGCCACTTAATATGCCAGGATATTGCCCCTCAGTATGCTCGTTATGCCACCCTGCTCCCCCCTTCCCCAGCCAGTACTTACCTCCTTGCTGCTGTCTCCCAGTGCAGGTCCGTGGCTGTGAGGGAAGCGTTGTGCGCTCCCCTCCAGCCACGCGGATCAATAAAGTTTGTTATACGAATAGGTCAATTTTTGTGTTCACTAGGTGAGTTGCCGTTGGATATTTCATCTCCCCCGCTTATAATGCATTGTGCAGGGTACCACTTTTTAATTGTTTATTGAAATGGAATTCAATAGACTGCTCCCTGCACTTTAGTTTGATGAGGAAGATGTAATGTTGTAATTTCACTCCTCTGTGTCTCCCTTGTTACAGTAAAACTGTGTATTCCACTGTTGATGTACTTCAAGTCCTATTAAGCAGAGGATTGCTATGAGCATCCTATGCAATTATGTGATTTTACAAGGGCCGATTCTGTGCGGGTGCACGGGGTGCACTGCGCCCAGGAGCACAGGAGGAGAGGCGCTGCAGTCAGAGAGCGCGACGGGAGCGGAGCTTGCACCCGTCGCTCTGTGCTTGCTGTGACAAGGAGGTGCGGGCCGCAGGTGAGCTCCTGCGGTAACCGCACCTCCTTGTCAACGCAAGCACAGCGTGATGGGTGCAAGCTCCGCCCCTGTCGCGCTCTGATTGCTGCAGGAAGGAGGATGGTGTCTGCAGAGGCAGAACACCAGCATCTAGTTTCTTCTGCTGGATGTCAGCTGGATGTCATCGAGAACGTCCTCCTCCCTGCACATAAAGGTAATTAAGCAGGGAGGGGGACAGCATAAGTTTTGGGGGGTTAAAAAATTAAAAAAAATGTGTGTAATGGGGTTAAAAAAAGAAATGTGTGTAAGTGTTTCTGTGTGTGTCAATATATGCAAGTGTATGTCAGTGTGTCTAGGGTGTGTGTGTGTCAATGTGTATATGTATGTGTGTGTTACTGTCTGTGCAAGTGTGTGTACATGAGTGTCTGTGTAAGAGTATCCTGTGTCTTAGTGTTTACACACTAAGACACAAGATACTCTTACACAGACACTCATGTACACACAATTGCACAGTGTGCTCAACACTGGCTGTGTGTGTATTTATGTGAGTGTGACAGTGTGTGTAAGGGTGTCTGTGTGTGTGTAATGGGCACCAAAAATAAAACCTGCACCAGGCGCCCATGACCCTAGGATCGGCCCTGGATTTTACGTGCCATAAAAATTTGCATAATGGAAAGGTATATTGTTTGAGTTGTGATTGAGTATTTTAGGAAATGCACGCATGTCATCTGGTTTGTATTTGATCTGAAGCATGCATATGGCATAGTTGCCAACATCGGCCATGTTTCCAGGGACACATATTTGTTCCACATGCTGCAGAAAGAGCATGCAAAGTGCAGCCCAGCAATCTGTAGGATGCATATATACGCACAGACAAAATCCAATTAATTAAGCAGGATGCAGATCTCATAGGACCTACCATGATTAATTAATTGGATTGTGTCTGTGCGTATATCCATCCTACATACTGCCGGGCTGCACTTTGCATGCTCTGTCTGCAGCATGTGGAAGACATTTGTCCCTGAAAACATGGCCGATGTTGGCACCTATGGTATGGTTAAAATGCATGTGTGTGTGTGTGTTGTTGGGCCTGTCTGAGTGTTTGTGATTGTGACTTAAAGGAACTGGCGGTGCCCAAAATGCATCTTCTAAATGTTAATGCATATCAATGTGCTTTCGAAGTACTTTAAAATCCATGTCGTACATTTTACATTGCTCACAGCTTATTTCCTGTCTCTCTAGTGATATCATTAGACAATGTTTTGCACTGTTAAGAGATCCTACTGTGTATAAGAGCAAGGTCACTCAGTTCCCACAAAATGCATTCAATTCAAATAGCACATGAAGTGACTAAATTAAACAAAACTTCATATCGTCAGTGTCTATAGAATCAGTGCTGCCGCATCTGTAGCAAACATGTAGAGTAATCACTGGGGGAGGGCTTGAGTCAAATATTAAAAATGTGATTTATGCAGAATGCCTGCATCAAATCAAACTGGAAAAAAAGCTTGTGGCATCTTGGACCAAAGTGAGTTTGGGGACTAGACTGTCCCTTTAATATTATTATTATTATTACTGCTGCAAATGTAGTGAATAAAATATTCAGTTGCACTTAATGCTTACATTTTTAAATGGGGTTCACCTGTTCATGACATCACCTGTTGCATCATATGCAAATCACATTATTTTTGCATATCAAGTCACAGGTGATGTCATGAACAGGGGACTCCACAGACGCATTGTGATTTGCTAACCCGATTCATAGATCAATTTTCTTATCTTCATTCTCGCTAAACACTATACAGGCCTTTTGACATAATTTATTTACATTTATCCAGCACTGATAGGGGTTAAATTGGTGTGATTAGTTCTAATCTGCACAAGTGTTTGATTAAACTTTTCGCTCTGCGTTAACTTTTTTAACAGAGTTCGGATCAATTTAGTAATTTTTTAAACATAAGTTAACGGACAGAAAATGCTTCATTTAACGCCTGTTAATCGTTACCGCTCATAATTGAATCACTTTTTTGCGCAGTAATTACCGCGCATTCCATTGTAAGTGTAGGGTTGTGGCAATGCTGTAATGATTTTACCGCACCCATTAACTGTGTTAGCGGTGGCCACTGAATTGCAAACAACCATTAATTTTCAGTCCAATCTACCCCAGTATGTCTAAATAAAAAAGTGGCTAGCTAAATGTACACAGTATATATTTTTATTATGTGCAACGTGATGGTAACTAATTTTTCTTTTTAATAAAGTATAAAAACAATGCCTGTGGCATTTTCAATCATTTGCTTCTGTCTTTTTATATTGTTTACATAAACATTTTAATGTACTGCAGTTTGTTTGTTTTTTTATATTATGTAACAAGTCATTTTCTGACTTTCAGACATTGCCTCCTCTTGCTTGCCATGGGTGCATTACATTATGTTAACGTTTATTTAAATAACGCCAACCATTTATGCAGAGCAGGGCTCCAGAGGATGTTAGCCTTAGATCAATGATGTCTTACCATTGTCACTCCGCTGTTAAGGACTACAATTCCCATGGTGCATTGTCAACATACTTGCAGTTTCCAAAAACTGATGAAATGCTAGAAGCTAACTACCCCAGCTCTAGTTTTTGAATAGTGAAGGATTTTTAGTTTTTGGACTATAATATATATTATAAATGCATTATGTCTCAGGGCCCTGATCATTTTTAGGTTGAATAGACAAACATGCCATCCATAATGTCTGCGCAGTAATTAACTAAATCCCTTTAGAAAATTTCTACTACATGAAAAAGTGACAGTATAACAAACATAGAATAGTTTATGGTCCAGTCAACCTCCTTATTTTCAAACACTGTTATTATCCAAGTAGGGTTGCCACCTTTTCTTCAGAAAAATACCGGCCTTGCTACTGTCCCCATAGACATAACATTGGCCAGAGGCCGGCCTGCCGGGCGGAAGCCCTATCCAAGTGCAATATATTCCAAGGTGTAAACATCAACTGGTCTAAAAAATTTTAATTGCTAATTTAAAGCCTGTTTGTGTTGATATGAACAGTATATTTTTAGTTCATCAAGTTTGCATCATATTCCTTTTCCCCAAAATAAGATAGAATTAGGATTATTACACAAATTTAAAGGTATTGTTTTTAATAGCAAGCAATATATTTTATAATTCCATTTTCTTTATGCTGCTTTGCACTGAAAACATATCTTCAGATGCTGTTACCACTGACAGACTGGGAATATCTTCAAGATTTTAGCTGAGCTACTAGTGTTCAGAGCCTGGATCTCAAGCACTGTGTTCTAGCTGGGCTCAGCTGTATTTTCCTTACAATAATATCTATTCACAATTTATTCCAAGTTTAAAGGACAACTTTGCAAAAAAAAATCAACTTATGGTTCACTGAAATAGAAATATTAATAGAAATGACTTTAATAATAATTTTAAAAAAATGTTCCTTACTGAGCTATTTTTGCTTGTGTAGCTCAACCATGGAGCAGACATTTTTGGGTCAGATCTTCATTTATCTGATTTAAGATGTACATTCACATGCATCAAGTGTTCCCCAAACAGAGATCGTGATGTGGCCAGACAGAGTCAAAAGGGAGCAACGTCATGTGCCATCTCTCAATGTTGCGTGACCCGAGATATTGAGCTATCTCCTTCTAATAGAATTACAGGATGTCTGGAGCTCATATCTTGCCACTTTCAACTATGTACGTCTTGTATACGTAGTTCACCAACGATTTTCCTGGGCCAGTGACCAGAGTCTTTGAAATTTGTGGTTGTTTAAATGTAGTTTTCCTCTTTTTTCATTTAACGCATCCATACAAGCGATGTGTTCTTTTTAAAGGACCGTTACAGCTTTCTTTGGATACCACATACATATAAATAAGCTACTATTTAGTATTTAAAAAATACATATAAAAGGGTGGGGAAAAAAATCAGTATCTCCCAATTAATGTCACGCACAACACTAACACTTATTCCAAATAAGCTATTAAAAAAATATATACAGGTTCCCATATCCACCCATGCATGCAGGGTTTAATTGTAATTAAATTCATATTTTAAAATAATATAATTAATATATTTAGGGGCAAAAAACTGAAATTGCAAAAAAAAAAACAAATTACAGTACTTACAGACCTTCTGAATCCCTGATGAAAAATTCCAATGTCACTGGTGATGTCATGGGTGAGCCAGAGTCCAGAAGTTTGGACATATTTGCAGTTTACAAACGTGTTTACAGGGCATTCTATGCCATCCACATGGGGGTCGGGACCATGTATTTGAGCAGATCCTTATGCACGTAGGATTAATATGGTACCTTTCAATTTTCAAGTTTAAGGCAACTTGTTTGCTGCTAGAAATCATATTGGGCACAACATCATAGGCGTGCGCAGCCTATTGCATTAGGGTGTGCACCCTAAAGCACAAACACACACGCCGCACACGTGTGTGTGTATAGATATATAGATAGATATATATCTATCTATATATCTATACACACACACACACATACACAAATGCACTCTGCATACTTACATACAGACCCGCATTCATATAATTATCAATATAAACAAACATTTAAAAACTGTATTAAAACTTTTTTTTTATTAATTAAGCATTTAGCAATGTAAACAAACATTTCACATTTTTTAACTTAAAAAAACACTTACTTAAAGTTTACCAGCCAGCCGGCCGCCCCAGAACCCCTCCTGGGAAAAAACGATGTGCCTGTGCTCCGCTCTGCACCCTCTCCTCTGGCACTGCGGCTGGGCCTCACCCTTGCGTTGCCGTGACTCCGCCTCTGCGTGACGTCACGGAACGCGTGTACGCGAACGCGTACATTACAGGGGAGGTCTGAGGGAGGAGAAAGTCCGTCCTTCACTATGCGGCGCTTCCGCTCGCATAGTGAAGGATCGGATTAGGAGACAAACTCGGGCGGCAGACGGCAGTGCAGCACGGAGGCAGGGCCGTCTTTAATAGTGATTGGACCCTGGGCAAGCATTTGCTTGGGCCCCCTGGATCCTGCCCCCTCCCCTGCATGCAATCCATCGCGATGTTACCCCTCCCACACACACACACACATATGCCATAATTGTTGTGCCATTCAGATGCCAGTAATATTGTAACTTTCGGATGCCAGTAATATTGTGCCAGTCAGAGCCCAGTAATATTGTGCCAGTCAGAGCCTAGTAATATTGTGCCAGTCAGATGCCTGCAATATTGTGCCAGTCAGATGCCTGCAATATTGTGCCAGTCAGAGCCCAGTAATATTGTGCCAGTCAGATACCAATAATATTGTGCCAGTCAGATACCAATAATATTGTGCCAGTCAGATACCAGGAATATTGTGCCTGTCAGAGCCCAGGAATATGGTGCCTGTCAGATGCCTGTAATATTATGCCAGTCAGATGCCTGTAATAGTGTGCAGTCAGAGGCCAGGAATATTGTGCCAGTCAGATGCCTGTAATATTGTGCCAGTCAGGTGCCTGTAATATTATGCCAGTCAGATGCCTGTAATATTATGCCAGTCAGATGCTTGTAATAGTGTGCCAGTCAGAGCCCAGGAATATAGTGCCAATCAGATGCCCAGTAATATAGTGCCAATCAGATGCCAAGTAATATAGTGCCAGTCAGATACCCAGTAATATAGTGCCAGATACCCAGTAATATAGTGCCAATCAGATGCCCAGTAATATAGTGCCAATCAGATGCCCAGTAATATTGTGCCAATCAGATACCCAGTAATATAGTGCCAATCAGATGCCCAGTAATATTGTGCCAATCATACCAGGAATATTGTGCCAATCAGATACCCAGTAATATTGTGCCAATCATATACCAGGAATATAGTGCCAATCAGATGCCCAGTAATATAGTGCCAATCAGATGCCCAGTAATATAGTGCCAGTCAGATGCCCAGTAATATTGTGCCAATCAGATACCCAGTAATATAGTGCCATTCAGATACCCAGTAATATAGTGCCAGTCAGATACCAGGAATATTGTGCCAGCCAGACACCCCCCCCCCCCCCCGTACTTACACTTCACTGCTCCGTGTCCCCCGCCGGATGTCTCCTCCGTGCAGTCTTCCCTCTTGCACGGAGGAGGGAAACAGAAACCGAAACCGGATGTGACGCGACGTCACATCCGGCGTCAGTTTTTTTTTTTTTCCGGCCGTCGCATCCATCGGATGCGGCTTGCCGGAAAAAAGCGTTCACAAGCGCAATGCGCTGTGAACGCGGTAGCAGGGGCTGGGGGCCCACGGGACAGCTGCCTTGGGGCCCCCCAGGAGTAAATGGGCCCAGGGCAGCTGCCCCGTTTGCCCCGCGTTAAAGACGGCCCTGCACGGATTAGGGTGTGCCCAGGCACACCCGGCACACCCCGTGCGCACGCCTATGCACAACATGCAGTGACTCATAAATCATTTTGATCAAAATTACATTTATAAATAGATGAATATATTTAAACAATTGTTTTTCTTTTACTGTACTACAGAAAAATGTAAAGAAAAATGGTACAAGTTCTTCCTTCCTACAATTGTAAGAAAACCAGACATTCACTTCCTGAACTGCATAAGGCTGACCGGCGATAGACTTCATTGCATTTATTATACTGTGGAAGATAAAATTTCCACGGAAGCCATTTTGTATCTTGGAAGCCATTTTGTCCTACTGACTCCATTTTGTCTGCCTTCATCCATGTTTGTCCTCTGTGATACCCAAAGAGAGTGAGAGGTTTATGTGGCAATTGAGGGGGATGTGTACGTGAGTTCTGCTTCTGGTGTTGGGATATTTCACAGGAAACCAGGCTTTCTCAACTAGGTCTAAGAAATACAGGATGTAGCAAGGGTACAACCGCAAGGATCAGGTGGTCTTTCTAGATTATTCCAGTAAGTTAAACTGGCAAAACATTGTGGTTTTATTAAGATATACGTGGCACTGCGACAAATTATAACCAATCATATGCTTCTATTAGCCATGCCTTATGAAATTATGCTGTTCTGTTTTACTATAAAGATGTGTGTTAAAAAGGGTGCGGCAGTGCAGTCTGTGCAGACGCTACCCTACGTATATACGTTTGTATTAAACTTCAACGCTTATTCAACTCAAGAATCTGGGCCTGGTCTCCTTTCTTTGCCTCTTCATTCCTGTGTGAAGTATCAGAGGAGAAATTGACCATTCACAATACTTTATACAGTTCTTGTGATTCTGATCAGAATGTCTGTAAAATATAGTAAGACTGCTAGCTATATGCCCAAACATCTGATAGATAGGGCCACCACCCTCCCGAGACTGGCAGACTGGTAAAAGGTTGCCTTGAGGCCAGTATTAAGTCCAACAACATGGTCATGGTTTATTTATTTTTATTATTTTGAGGAAAAAGTGGGAACTATAGATAGAGAACTTGATATGGTGGTACCTGAGTTAAGGGGAAGAAAGGGAACAAAACTGTGGGGAGTCCGATGCAGAGGTTTTTCTGGGCTCCCCTCAAACAGTGTGTCAACCTATAAAATGGTAGCTGGAGTGTCATGACTTGCCATCACTGGGTTGGACACTTCTGTTGTGTCCAGTAGTCATGATGCTCAGCCATTGTGCCCCTTCCACCTGACTACCTGGGAAGTGCAGGTAGAGGGAAGATGGTGTTTTTCCTGATGTCTCTTAGCAAATGTTCTTTGTGATCTTCAACACACTATAAATGAGGGATTTACCTTCAAGGGACAGAGGCATTAATGTTCACCAACTGCCATGTTCAGAAGCAAGACACTTACCATTACATGACAGAGGCAGCAGCATTGAGCGACTGCCATATTCAGAGCAGGTCACTTACCATTACATGACCGAGGCAGCAGCATTCAGCAACTGCCATATTCAGAGCAGGTCACTTACCTTTTACATGACGGAGGTAGCAGCATTCAGCGACTGCCATATTCAGAGCAGGTCACCTACCGCTTTTACATGACCGAGGCAGCAGCAATCCGCAACTGCCATATTCAGAGCAGGTCACTTCCCATCATGTGACAGAATGATCCGCCACCTGCCACATTCAGAGCAGCAGGTCAGTTATGGAGATAACATCCGCCAAATTCTGTACTCACAAAATCATGTGACAAGCAACATTAAACAACTGACTGCCATTATCTTTTGTCTGTACCACTCTCAACATTGCATTAGTCTGTAATATTACAAAAGAAGCGCCTTCTACCCCTTCTTTACCCGTATGTAGTTATAAATATGCTATGTCATGTAAAATTACTGTGACCCTGATCTAAAAAACTGCTCTGCGGATTTTCCTTATACTTCAAAATTAATGATGTGACCCAAATTACATTTTATCTTTGATATGATTTGTCAATAGAGCTTCGGAACTCAGGGGTGGTCACGGCTCTACCCCATTTCCCTGGCTCCTCCTGTATGTTGTTTTCAGGTGTTGTTTCCTCTTCAGCCTCTAGTGGCCGCTATTCTAGTGTTTCCATTCTCCTCCTGTTGTCAGCTGCCTCGTTATCCTGAGCCCAGCCCTAGGTGCACTAGGTGCTTTTGCATTGCTCTGGTTACAGCCTGTATAGATCCTCTGAGCCTTTTGCTAGCATACTTGTTTATTTCTAATTGATTTTCATTGCCAAACCCTGCTTGTCCTGACCACTCCTATCTGCTACTCGTCTGCCTGGACTTTGTTGTTTGCTGCCAGCCTCGACCTTTGCGTGCCTGACTATTCTATTTGCCTATTCCTGTTGTACCTTTGCCATTGTTGGTTTTACCTCGGTTCCTGTGATCCTGGGTCATCTGGGGTTACTCTTCGGTGTATTGGTAATGAACAGAGTATAAAAGACTTGGGGGAATAAAACCTGTAGCTCAACCATAAGGTGGATTTCCTTCAGGCAGAAGAATTCGGTTCTTTTGCTATATACCCTTTGTATACCCTGTACCTACTCTGTAAAAATAGTTCCACTTCTTCATAACAGTCACAGCTATCACAGGCCCGTGCCCTGCTCAGAGAGCAGCCAGTCTATTCTCCGCATCCTGTTCTGTCCTCCGCTACCAGTCCTGTCTCAGCTGCCAGTCTCTGTTACCCGTCATGTTTCATCTGCCAGTCTCTGCATCCAGTCCATAATCCTGGTCTGTTATCTCAAGTTGTGACAGGGGTAGACTGTTAAAGGCTAGTGTCCAAAATGCAACTTCCAAATTTTAATTCATATTAAGGGGTGTTTTCAAAGTACTTTAAAATGCATGTTTTACATTTTGCATTGCTTAAAATACAAAATATATAATTACCGCAGTTTTCAAAAAATCAGGACTGCCCACAATAGTCGACCTAAAAGTAATTTCCTTTTTGCTGCAGGAACCAATGAGAATAATTTCATCCAAATGAATGAAATTTCTCTCTAGTGATGTCATCTGACAATGTGTTGCACTGTTTAGAGATCCTACTGTGTACAAGAGCAAGGTCACCTAGCATCCACACAATGTATTCAATTTGAGGAGCACATGTAGTGACTAAATGAAACAAAACTTTATTTGCTCAGAGTCTGCTGCACCTGTAGTAAACATGCTGGGTAATCACTGGGGAGGGCTTGAGTCAAATATTAAAAATTTGGTTTATGACTAGTGTTAAGCGAACCCGAACATTACGGTATTCCGTATACATTCCACTGTATGTTCGTGTTGGAGTTCGGGGTTCGGCTATAAAGCGAAAGTCTATAAACCGAAAGACATTCGGTTTATAGACTTTCGGTTAAAGAATAGCAATAGCATTACATGTATTCTATAAACCGAAAGAAATTCTTATGAATGGGGGCTCTAGTTCGGTTTATAGAAAGCCAATTGTATTACATGTATTCCATAAGCCGAAAGTCTATAAACCGAACGACATTCGGTTTATAGACTTTCTTTTTTTAGAATAGCAATTGCATTACATGTATTCTATAAAACGAAAGTCTATAAACCGAATGTCTTTCGGTTTATAGACTTTCAGTTTATGGAATACATGTAATTCTATTGCTATTCTATAAACCGAAATAGAGTCCCCATTCATAAGAATAGGTCAGTTGACCTATTCTTATGAATGGGGACTCTATTTCGGTTTATAGAAAGCCAATAGCATTACATGGCTATTGGATTTCTATAAACCGAAATAGAGTCCCCATTCATATGAATAAGTCAATTGACCTATTCGTATGAATGGGGACACTCTTACCCACATTTTACTTCATTTTGCAGCCCTCTAGCCCTTTCCAGGACTTTTTTAGAGGCATTTTAGTGGCCAAAAGTGCGGGTCCCCATTGACTTCAACATCCAGGTGTCCGCTCAACTCTATTTATGACGTATATCTGCATCAAATCACACTGGAAAAAAGCCTGTGCATTATACAAGCAGTGATCTTCATCTTGCACTAAAATGAGTTTGGGAACTAGACTGTCCCTTTTAAGTATCAAATCGTGAACACATAACTCACATAGAATGTATTACATGGATTAAATGAGAACATTAACTAGGGATATTCATGTTTTGCTGAGAACACAGACAATATGCAGCCTTTGTTCCAGTTGTGTTATAATATAATCCATTTTTATGGGAAAACACATAAGTCATTCACAGTAAGTACACAGTGCAACTAAAAATAGTGTTAGCTTTGATATTTGCACTCATCCTTTCATAATGAAACTAGATTTATAGCCAAGATTGTGGATAATCTTCAACATTTACATAACCTGGCAGATTAAAAACACCCAGATATAAAGAAATAAAGGCCTAAAGCTCATTGATACATCTCCAGTTTAATGTGAGTGTGCATAACTGTATGTTTAATTTTCATGTATGGAATCCATCTGTTCTCGATTTAAAAGAAGTCTGGCAGTTGACTATGTTATTATAAAAGTGATAACAATTTATTTTACATGTTACACCCATTCCACAATCAACATGTGTTTATATAAAATTATAACTATATTAATCCTTCCCCTGTTTGTTTAAAGGACAGCTGTAGTAAACCATTAACTTATGTTACTCCGTATAGTTCTATCAGAGGACGGACAGTTTGTTTACAATCTTTGCTCTGTACAGCTCTATCACGGGGTGGACATGTTGTTTAGAAGCTTGGGTCAGATCTTTAGTCACCTTGGCTCAGATAAACAAAGATCTGACCAAAGTTTATGGGCAGAATGTCTGCCTCTTGGTAGAGCAAAGAGGTAATTTCGAAAAATGTAATTTATTTGAATTCTTTTCATTTCTTTCTTAAATCCCTACATTAGATGCAAGCTTTCAGTTAAGCAGAACTTACATTTTTGCTACAATTGTCATTTAAGTCCCCAAAGTTGAAGATGGTATACATTTGCAGTTTAGTCTTTTTACAAGACCCATCGGGATGGACTTCACCACTTTTCCCTTTTAATGCACCAGTGCTTAGGCTAGGCATCTTCCTTAGATGAGGCTCTGGCTGGAATCAAAGAAAGCACTGCAGTGAGGTCATGCTCTGTCTGTAGGCCTTCCATTCAGACCCCATAGATACGCATTTGTGTGAGAGGAGAGTCCATTGCTGTCTCCACCGTCCCATCATTTTTTTATGCATTTCTGTATCTCAGTTAGACAATAGGCCATAAAAGGCCAGTGAAATATACAAGTCCTCACCTGCTTGTCAGTGTCAGATTTTGTGGATGATAGGTTCACTTTGAGCCTTAAGTGCTTACTGTCTATTAATAAATACTATTTGCATAAAGAGAATATGTTACAGGAATGAAAGACTGAGCTGTACTCAGATACTAGATGTTCATTTTATACTGCAATATAGACTTTTCTATATATATATAAATATATATATTACATACAGTGGGGCAAAAAAGTATTTAGTCAGCCACCAATTGTGCAAGTTCTCCCACTCAAAAAGATGAGAGGCCTGTAAATGTCATCATAGGTATACCTCAGCTATGAGAGACAAAATGAGGGAAAAAAATCCAGAAAAAATCACATTGTCTGATTTTTAAAGAATTTATTTGCAAATTATGGTGGAAAATAAGTATTTGGTCAATAACAAAAGTTCATCTAAATACCATATTTGCTCGATTATAAGACGACCCTGATTATAAGACGACCCCCCAAACTTTGGATATTCCTTTAGGAAAAAAACTAAAAGCCTCCCCTTGTTTCTCTCTGCCCCCCCCTCCCCTTGTTACTCTGTGCCCCCCTCCCTCCCCTTGTCTCTTCCCCCCTCCCCTTGTTTCTCTCTGCCCCCTCCCTCCCCTTGTTGCTCTGTCCCGCCCCCCTCCCCCTGTCTCGCGCAGACATACCCCTGCTGTTAGAGAGGGGGATCCAGGTCCCCTGCAGCTCTGCTGGGGACCTGGATCCCTGTCTTATAATCTGACCTCAATTTGAGGTCAGATTATAAGACGACCTTGATTATAAGACGAGGGGTATTTTTCAGAAAAATAATTCTGAAAAAAACCTCGTCTTATAATCGGGCAAATACGGTACTTTGTTATATACCCTTTGTTGGCAATGACAGAGGTCAAACGTTTTCTGTAAGTCTTCACAAGGTTTTCACACACTGTTGCTGGTATTTTGGCCCATTCCTCCATGCAGATCTCCTCTAGAGCAGTGATGTTTTGGGGCTGTTGCTGGGCAACACGGACTTTCAACTCCCTCCAAAAATTTTCTATGTGGTTGAGATCTGGAGTCTGGCAAGGCCACTGCAGGACCTTGAAATGCTTCTTACCCAGCCACGTTTCATCTTCAATGCCCTTGCTGATGGAAGGAGGTTTTCACTCAAAATCTCATGATACATGGCCCCATTCATTCTCTCCTTTACATGGATCAGTCATCCTGGTCCCTTTGCAGAAAAACAGCCCCAAAACATGATGTTTCCACCCCCTTGCTTCACAGTAGGTATGGTGTTCTTTGGATGCAACTCAGCATTCTTTCTTCTCAAACACGACGAGTTGAGTTTTTACCTAAAAGTTCTACTTTTGTTTCATCTGACCATATGACATTCTCCCAATCCTCTTCTGGATCATCCAAATGCTCTCTAGCAAACTTCAGATGGGCCCGGAAATGTACTGGCTTAAGCAGGGGGACACGTCTGGCACTGCAGGATTTGAGTCCCTGGCGGCGTAGTGTGTTACTGAGGGTAGCCTTTGTTACATTGGTCCCAGCTCTTTGCAGGTCATTCACTATGTCCCCCATGTGGCTCTGGGATTTTTGCTCACCGTTCTTGTGATCATTTTGACCCCACGGGGTGAGATCTTGCGTGGAGCTCCAGATCAAGGGAGATTATCTGTGGTCTTTTATGTCTTCCATTTTCTAATAATTGCTCCCACCGTTGATTTCTTCACACCAAGCTGCTTGCCTATTGCAGATTCAGTCTTCCCAGCCTGGTGCAGGTCTACAATTTTGTTTCTGGTGTCCTTCAACAGCTCTTTGGTCTTGGCCATAGTGGAGTTTGGAGTGTGACTGTTTGAGGTTGTGGGCAGGTGTCTTTTATACTGATAACATGTTAACATGTATAGCTTGGAGGAAATACGTAACAGGGGGGATATGATAGAAACATTTAAATACATAAAGGGAATCAACACAGTAAAGGAAGAGAGTATATTTAAAAGAAGAAAAACTACCACAACTAGAGGACATCGTCTTAAATTAGAGGGGCAACGATTTAAAAGTAATATCAGGAAGCATTACTTTACTGAGAGGGTAGTGGATGTATGGAATAGCCTGCCAGCAGAAGTGGTAGAGGTAAACACAGTCAAGGATTTTAAGCATGCGTGGGATAGACACAAGGCTATCCTAGCTATAAGACCGGGAACGGGGGACTAATAAAAGTACTAAAAAAAAAAAAAACATTGGCCAGACTAGATGGACCGAATGGTTCTTATCTGCCGACACATTCTATGTTTCTATGTTTCTATAACAAGTTCAAACAGGTGCCATTAATACAGGTAACTAGTGGAGGACAGAAGAGCCTCTTAAAGTAGAAGTTACAGGTCTGTGAGAGCCAGAAATCTTGCTTGTTTGTAGGTGACCAAATACTTATTTTACCGAGGAATTTACCATTTAATTCATTAAAAGTCCTACAATGTGATTTCCTGGATTCTTTCCCCCCATTCTGTCTGTTATAGTTGAAGTGTACCTATGATGAAAATTGCAGGCGTCTCTCATCTTTTAAAGTGGGAGAACTTGCACAATTGGTGGCTGACTAAATACTTTTTTGCCCCACTGTATGTATGTATATATATATATATATATGTATTAAGGCCTTTTGGCCTGTAATTGTGGGAGGGGCGTATGACTCACCTTCTCCCTATTTAAGGGACACCCATTACCTGGCTCCATACCGCTCGAGGTCAGCGCTGCATGAGAATCCACTTCCGGTTCACGTTCGGCGCCATCTTGCTTTTCAAAAAACCCCGCGATTTCGTTTGGTGTAGCTGTGTCCAGGAGCCCTCACAGGTTTTCCGCCCGTCCAGCCACGCACATTACCTGTTTTTTCGCCGCAGATTAAGTCCACAGGACTTCAAAATCGTAAGTCCGTCGCCTGGATCATTTCCCACGGCGTCGCGATTTTTAAACAGCCTTACTTTACGGCCGCACGCTTCACGGCCCAGTCACAGGCATATTAACCCCTTTTGCTTCCGGCATTGATCGCTTTATACTCTATGTACTGATTCTTTTAGTAAGCAGACTTATTTTCGATTTTCTGCAATATCAGTATCTGTAGTTGCTGTTCATGTCACTATTGGTATTTATTTCATGCGATTGCAGAATCCTTGCATATGACTGTAGCCCCCCCCATTAAATACTTTTAGGTCAGGTTTCAACTTTTAGCAGATATTGCCTTATTAGCAATATTGGATTTCTTCATGTTTATATATATATAGAGTTATGCTTGAACAAACTTTACATTATTATAGATATCTCACGTTAGTGCCTGCGTTATAACCTATGTTTTAATTCATTTAGAATTACATTTCTATCACTCCATGTACACACGTTTCTTACATGGCACGTTATAAATTCTGACTTTTTCTTTGTGTACTCAAACGACATACCAAGTACACTAGAACACGGTCTCAAATCTCGCAACTTTCGGGTTGAATCACACGTCTTGATTCAACCACTCATACGTCACGTAGAGACTTATTATATACACCCCTTAAAACCTGGTTACCAGGGCCATACCACTTAACATGGCCAGTCGCGTCACTACCATTCATTAAACTTTTCCCCTCCATATGTACTGCTAGATACTCGTCACAGCTAGCTAGTCTATATTGGTATCATAGGATCCAATTCTCACACTATCATTTCTGGTTTTCTATCCCTTTAGGTTTTTTCCAGGTTTTTTCTGTTTTTCCCGCTTATCTATCGCATACATACTACCAGGTACGTTAAGCCTGCTCGCGCCATACGTAACATACGGTTCCATCTCCACCTAGGACATAGAGTACTGGCAATTCTAGGGCTTATAGACCCAAATAGGTATTTCCCCTCTAGGCATTCTGCCTATCATTTAGTGGTCCGCGAGGCCAACACCCCGCCTCAACGTTTCGGAGGTAATGCCCCCCGGGCCACACGTGAGTTAGTCGCCTCGCAAATTATAGAGAGGGCCTCACCTGTCACTCCCTTCCCCTGTTTTCTTTTATTGTCACCGAGAGGCCAACGAACTCCTGCCACTACGTCGGGTGGCCTCAATAACCCCTCGCGCCAACGCATAGATAGAGCCTCTCATAGCCACTTGGCAACTAGTAGGGCCTCACCTGTCACCAAAGAACAAGATTAATTCTTCGCCTCATCCGGCATAATCAGCCTGCCAGTACATCCCCTTGGGTTTTTCACACTAACCATATATTTTGTCATCTAGTATGTCTCAAGACGGGGTAGAGGATTTCTCCCTCCCGAGAACTCCGGCTAGAGCAAACACCCCATCACAGGTGGAAGATACGGCTAGTCCGGCATCTTTCAGGTCATGGACTATCCCTCGCATCACTAGCGAACTCAGGAGATGTCAAATCCCATTCCCTGCTACAGCAAGGAAAGCGGAACTTTACAAGTTACTGCACACCTCAACCGATAACAGGGACGCTGGGGAAGGGTCTAGCCAGTCTAACCCAGGAGACATACATGGCATGCTCACGTCCCTCATGGCATCCATGAGCAAGGTCAATTCTAGGCTGGAGAAACTTGAATCGGTCACTACAGCCCTCACTTTGGCTGGGCCGGCCACGGCAATCCCTCCAGCAGTGGTGGAGTTGCAATCAGTTTCTCCAGCCATCACCCCGGACGACCAAGAGGTTTACCCTGCCCACATGATACCTGAGCACCTCAAAAAAGATATCCTAGAAGGTAAAGATGTCAATCTGGCCTCACTTCTAATTGCCTCCCAGGACATAGTGGAACATAAGACGTACGCTTACGACGATATTTCTGTGGTGGTCAAATCTAGGGATGCACGATTGAATAGGAAGCTAACTATTCCAGAATTTGTATTAGCTTTTGGCATTTATCGTGATGTGATCTGTACGGTATATCCCCACAGACGTGATGAGTTTGATTTGTATATGCACAGGCTGGTGGACCTGGGCAACAAATACGGTGGGTCAGCTTTCTATGACTACCATAGATCTTTTTCTGCCAAAGTGTCTGGCGCCTTCTCACAGTACGGGACAAGGTCCAACTGGAGCAAGATAGATACCATCATTTTCTGCAGGCACTTTGCAGGTCTAAGAGCACCGGCCTGTGCATACTGCTCCTCCATGGCTCATACTGCAAATTTTTGTCCTACCACTGCGAACGAACCTAGTACCTCGCAGGGCGCTAGTTCCACTGTTTCAACAGAGAGAACACCCAAAGACAAATTGGGTCGACCTATCAAGTTTTTGGGGAAATCCCAAATATGTAATAATTTCAATGTCGGTGCATGTAATTACAGTGGATGTCGGTTATTGCATATATGTTCAAAATGTTTTAGGGCACATGCGAAAACTATGTGTCTGAATAAAATGTACCCTAAACAATACCTAACGGAGATAAATATTTCTGTACTCACAGCATTACTATCACAACATCCATCTAGACATTTGGTAGACTTCATCATCACTGGTCTATCACAAGGATTCCATACTGGTCTCATACACATGCCTTCAGGGATCCTTGAATGCCCCAATTTACAATCTGCACAACAAAACCCTACAGCGATTAGTACACTCATAGCCAAAGAAGTGGCAGAGGGCTTCCTATTGGGTCCCTTTCAGTCCCCTCCTTTTTCCACATGGCGGACAAATCCCATCGGTATTGTCACGGGGAAATCTTCCCTCAAACAAAGACTCATCATCGATCTGTCAGCACCTCACACCTCTGCCACACCTAGTCTGAACTCCCTTATCCCCTCTGAGGAATTTTCACTCCAATACTCCACCATAGATCACGCCATTACGGCTATCATGCAGGCAGGGGTCGGTGCATGGCTCAGCAAGACCGACATAACCAATGCCTTCAAATTATTGCCTATCCACCCTACACTATGGCACCTGCATGGCATTAAATGGGCCGGGCACTACTACTTTTTCTCACGCTTAACGTTTGGTTCAAAAAGTAGTCCGGCCATTTTTGATTTATTCGCAGAAACACTATGCTGGTTACTATTAAATGTAGCCAGATGCCCTACAGTCATACACTACCTGGATGATTTCTTACTGATCGAAAAGAATAACTCCCCTCCCAGTAGCCTCATAGACACCATCAGTCTTTTTAAACAAGTAGGCGTTCCAGTTTCCCCCACCAAAACTGAAGGACCAGATACAATCATCACCTTTCTGGGAATCATGCTAGACTCAGCCACTATGCAAGCCAGCCTGCCACGCACCAAGATAGAGTACATCCTTACCAACATTAACCTCTACATTCATCTCGGTACTTGCAACCGCAAAGAATTGCAGTCTCTACTTGGGTCACTGAATTTTGCCATGCGCATCATACCTCAAGGCCGGGCTTTCATCTCACGGCTCCTATACATGTTCCCACTATTTAGACATGATGCACACAGGTTGCCCCTGGATACCCAGGCCACGGCAGACCTACTTATGTGGAGAAACTTTTTAACCACCTGGAATGGGAAAAGCATGTTCCTCCCTACATTATCTGACTCCTCACCTACCATCTGGTCAGACGCGGCGTCTACCACAGGTTTTGCAGCAATTTACGGGAATGAATGACTTTGGGGTAGCTGGCCTCCAGAGGTTCAGGACCTGGAGGGTTTTTCCACCACCTCAGCTCTATTTGAGATCTATCCCATTGTGGCAGCTGCCGTGACATGGGGACATCTATGGGCAGGTTCGTCAGTACGTTGCTACTCAGACAACCAAGCAACCTGCCACATTATCAACAAAGGCCGATCCAAGTCACTAATCATTATGAGGTTCTTGAGGAAACTCACCTGGCTGGCTGCGTGTCATAATTTCTTCTTGTTTTGTGTTCATGTCCCAGGTGTATGTAACACGGCTGCTGACAATTTATCTCGTTTTAATTTACAGGCTTTTCGGCAAATACTTCCGTCAGCCGCGCGCACAGCCACAGCCACTCCACCTTTCCACCAGCTAGTAATGGACTAGACGTTATCATGCAATATAGCAGGACATTGTCACAATTAGCACTGTCCGCCAATACCCGGAGAACCTATGACAGGGCTTTCCTTCTATTTAAAAGATTCCTGTCAGCACACGACATCACACAACCTTTCATCATGACATCCTTGTTGGGTTTTGCTTCTTTTTGCCACCTCAAACTCAAATTATCATACAACACAATCAAGCTATATCTGACAGGCGTACAACATCACATGCTTACATTACAACCAAACAACACAAGTTTCATGTCCTCCTACCAGATCAAGAACATCCTCAGGGGTATTCAGAGATCTGAACCCCCACGTACTGCGCAAAGGCTTCCCATAGACTTCAATATTTTCAAAGATTTATCCAGCCTACTAGATTTAAAACCCTTTGCCAACAACACAAACCTTGTTATAAAAACCGCCATTTACGTGGCTTTTTATGGGTTTTTGAGACCAAGAGAATTTACCGCCATCAACACAACCCAATCCACTCACATTCTGCTTCACTCACACTTGACGAAACACATGGATTACTATATCTTGGCTCTGCATCACTCCAAAACCAATCAACACGCACCTCCGATAGAGGTTAGATACTATCCTACCCACAACGAGTGGTGCCCCGTCACATTACTGGACACATATACCCAGCATGTCAAAGCATCACCTTCTCAGCCACTTTTCTGTCTACAAGGTTCGGTACTCACTACCACCACATTCATGACCGACGTCAGGTCTCTACTCACTCAACTAGGCCTAAAATCAGCTCACTATTCGGGCCACTCCTTCCGCATAGGAGCGGCCTCCACAGCGTCCAGTGCAAACATTCCAGTTCATGTTATCAAGTCACTAGGGCGCTGGAAGTCTTCTGCATACGCTAGATACATACCTAACCCGGTACAAGAAGTTAGAAATGCCTTTCAAGACATGTCTGGTTAAAATATGTGTATTGCTCGTTTCGTAATAAATTTGATTTTCTACTTTTGCCCTCTTTATTTACAGGCCTACCTCATCGTCGGTTCCGGCGCACCACAACCGACTTGCTCTTTTAATACCATCCCTCTCTTACCAGTGTTTGTATCTTCTGTACTATCATGAGCCCTTCACACAAGTATTAAGGCCTTTTGGCCTGTAATTGTGGGAGGGGCGTATGACTCACCTTCTCCCTATTTAAGGGACACCCATTACCTGGCTCCATACCGTTCGAGGTCAGCGCTGCATCACCCTCCCACCCACTCCTCATTATTAACTCCTTTTCTCTTACATTTCTCTTGGTGGGCCCTCTTTATTTACAGGCCTACCTCATCGTCGGTTCCGGCACACCACAACCGACTTGCTCTTTTAATACCATCCCTCTCTTACCAGTGTTTGTATCTTCTGTACTATCATGAGCCCTTCACACAAATATATATATATATATATGATATAGGGGATCTGAATGATGTGGTAAGGTTTGATAACGCAGAAGCTAATCAAGGTGTCATAGTGACACCAAAAGATTTGTAAATGTAAATATATATGATTCATTATTAACATAACACACCGACATCATAATGATGGTTGTATGAAACATAATAAATGATTATCTTTTCAGAGACACTGACAGTTTCCAGAAGTATAAATCATATCTTTATTGTTGACATTCTTTCACCTTCTGAGCTATGATTATTAGTATGGAGAATATTTTTTTTTATCCTGAGATTTTCTGCATTTATATAAAATGTACAAGGGCTACTTTTTTAATTTTTACTACATCAAGGCATTCCAAACAAAAAGTATCAATATAAGTAGTCAATATATAACATGTATTCATTTAATAGATACATTTAAAATAAAGAAATAGACAATATAAAGATATAAAATAACAAGGTACAGAGAATGTACACAAGATATAAAAGCAACATAAAACTACATAAAAATATACTTAAAGCCAATCAAGATAAATATGCTGTTGCTATGAAATAGTTTCAGCATTGGAGGTTTTTGAATATCAATGACCAAGAAAATATAGTCTTATGAATCTAACTCCAAGACAAGTACTGTTCTGAAATCTAGTGTTGCAGAAACCATAACAAGCATATTACCGAGTGAGATGAACCGTGCCTGGCCATGCAAGTGCCAAAGGACGCATTTCGAATTTCTCTTCCTCAGCTATGTAAGCGGAACAATAAGTAGATAGAGAAAAGGAGCTTAAGCTTGCTGCTGCTAAGGAGAGTATTATTGTTATTATTATTTATTTTTACTTCATAATTTTGAATGTTACATATGTTTTAGTGTTTCTGGAGTTATACCCAGATTTATAGCCAGTCTTTAAACTTAAATCCTCACTGAAGTCAATGACACCTACTTATGACTAATCTTGCTAGGTTGTTGAAAATTAAAGGTGAATTTGCATCTATAGCATTGCACTGGAAGTCAGGCCTGAGTGAATAGGATATGCTAAAAATTGAAAAAGTGTTAAATAATAATACATGTCTAGTGCTTAATATGTATTTAAATTAAGGACAATTAATACAAAGCACAAATAAAAATACCTGAAAAGATAAGACTTAATTAGAATAACAAAAAAAAAACTATCTTTTAATAAATAGGTCAACTGAGATAAGTTGTAAGTCAAACCTGAGTTTTCACTCGAGCTATTCCCTTCACAGTGCAGTCAGACTATCCTTATCAGTCTGGTAATAGGCTGCTATATCTTAGGGTCAGTGTGAAGGAACAAACCTGGGAAGTTCTTCCTGCATGAAGAACAGAATTGGCCTTGTACAATGCATTGATAAAATGAGGTTTGAGCCAGCTGAGCTCTTGTTGCAAGAGATTCCCACTACGTTTTAGCCCTGCATAATTTAAAGCTGAGTTATTGAGATGAAATGTTCATCTCATGTCAATTCACCTGAATATCACCTTTTAGGGAATACACTACACTACACTCTTCTCATGTAAATTAATTCAAGATTATTTGACCCATCCTGGGGTCCCCATTCATAAGAAATTCTTATGAATGGGGCTCTCGTTCGGTTTATAGAAAGCCAATAGTATTACACGTATTCTATAAGCCGAAAGTCTATAAACCGAAGGTCGTTCGGTTTATATACTTTCGGTTTATAGAATACAAGTAATTCTATGCTATTCTATAAACCGAAAGTCTATAAACCGAACGACCTACAATTTTTAAGTATATTTTTCATGAGTCATTGGTTATTGTGTGTTGTGTTCTTTGTAATTTTGATATTGATTCTGCAGTTTTGATTGACAGTTTTATATTTGTGTTCTAGACTGAATTCACTGGTAATGGCCTAATAAAAGCACACCATTGAATATTCGGTAAATAAATAAATATATATATATATATATATATATATTTACCGAATATTCAATGGTGTCCTTTTATTATGATTGTGTGTGTATGTGTGTGTATATATATATATATATATAGTAAACCTTTTTGATGAAGCCGAACCACATGTCTGCAACCCACTCAACACCAGCTCGCAACCCACTTTTGGGCCAGCACAAGCCAGTTGAGATACACTGGTTTAACTCATTCGGCTGCTTTGTACTACAATGGAATTACATAACCCACCATTGTGATATGTTAAAAGAACTTAATTGGCTACCTCTGGAATCTAGATGCACCCTTCACTTTTGCAACCTTGTATTTAAGAGCTGTTTTCGGCAAACTCCCACCCTACCTCAATAGAATGCTCTCCCCTGCTATTCTCACCATCTGTAACCTCCAATCCAGTTCCAGCACTTTATTTACTTATCCACTATACAAAAAGGAACTTGTTTTCATACAGAGCACCCCAACTTTGGAATAATGTCCCAGACACCATGAAATCTTCCTGCAGTGTAAAGTTCCTTAAGAGATTTTATACCTAAATATAGAATGCGCTTGTAATCATGGGCGACTATGTTTCACTTGTATTCTTACCAGTTCATGTGCTATGTTAAATTTGTATATTTGGTTTTTAATAGTATTTTGCATTTTAAAAATGATTTTTCAACCTATTGTAACAATGCAATATTCATGGACCAAGGACATACTTGGTCCATGAATATTGCATTGTTACAATGTTACATTATAAAATACTTATTTAGGGGCTATTTCAGGAGGACGGAATATATATATGTCAATGGGTTAAAGTCCCCCTGAAATGCCCCCAAAGTGTTATAATCAGTAAAAAAAATCAATATGTTTATGTTTAAAATATGTTTACTTTAATTCTTCTACTATTTTCTATTCAATTCTCTAGTTCAAATCCGGAGAAAATTAAATGGTCTAATTTCGTCTATGTTACCCAAATTTGGAGAGTGTTCGTGTGTGATCGGAGCATATTGGGTAGCCCCAATAATTTGGTTTTCATGGCTAAAATATCTCAATCTGAATATTCGAACATCTCAGTTCACAAGCTGCCCGAACAGCCAAATAATATCCGATTTTGAGAATATTGCATAGCTGCAATCCTTATCCTTGTTGGGCCAAATCAGTGTATAGTGAGTTGAACCTTTTATATATAAAATATGGTAAAAAAAACTGTCATCAAAACACTTAGTTACGTTTGATTGAAAAATTGTAGCAGTTGTGGTCTTTTTCAACATACATGCTTTTAATGAAAAAATATTTTAAAAAATGACTTTAGTGAGCCATTTTTACTTGTACAGCTGTATGAGGCGGCAAATGTTGTTTAGAATCTTGGGTAAGATGTGCCACATGAAGGTCTGACCCCATCTAATCCAAGATTCTAAGCAACATGTCGTCCCGTCTGCCCCCACCCCCGATGGACAGACTTACATGGAGCAAAGATGGCTTAATAAGATCATTTATTTGTATTCTTCTCTGAAAGTATTGCCTGAATACCTAGACTTGATGGAATCCTTCAATTCATTTTTGCACGGTATTTAATATTTAGTTGTAGAAGTGTTATATTCATCAGAGTATGTAATATATCACCTTTGCATTTCAGCGAACCGAATCATATTGACATAGGATGGCATGAAATAAGTAGGAAATATGTTCAGATATACTCCTATATCCTGTATGAAGAACAGACTGATAAGTATTATTGAGCACAGCGGGATAGTTTATTTCCTTCAAGTAGTTGTCAGATTGCAATGGACAGCTTCCTTAGTCATCTGAAAAGGGTTCACAATAATGGGAAGCAAACAACAGCTGTAAAGCTGCAGGGCATATGATCCACTATACTGGTTTGCATTACTGTTATTCCATATCATTAGTCTTCCAAATCCTTTTACTGGGTTTTTATAGGTCCTCCAACTGCCCTTACATCTCATCCTTCACTTTCTAATACAATTCCATCTGCTCTTTCATTCAATTTATTCCTTTTTCTCATTAAACTGTCCAAAACCTCATATAGCACTGCATTTGTAATTGTGTATTTTCAGTTTATAGTTGAAAGACAAGGCCCAGGGGATGACTTGTAACAGTGTTACCAAGCAACACAAGAGTCAGCATTTAACACCGTAAACTGTTCTGTGTTTGTTAAGTTTATGTGGACCTTGTGCATATCATCATCCTAATACTTGTTTGTCACTTCAGTAACTGTACTTTTGTAATCTGGCTATGCATGACATAAGGCAGCAGCAGCTAACTAACTATAAATTATTAAATCAGATTGAGTTGGGAATACTGCAAGCCAATTGTGTGACTTTTCTGTAGTTCTCTAATAGATGTTTGCATCTGGCAAAAAAAAATTAAATGGCTGACTCTTGCAGAATTCGTTTTTGTTTTTTAAGTTCTAAAGGGTCACTCCTAAAATAGCACAAGTAACTGGACTGCCATTTTTGATCTGGCCACATGAAGTTCATGTCATTTGTTAAAACTATAAATAGCTTATCTGGTTATTTTCTCTCTGCTCTTGGATTGGGTTAAGCAGCTCCTAGTGATAGAGGATGGGCAAAAACTTTCTCCTTAACTCCAAGAAGTTCCAAACTTTTAGTTCTATTCATGTAAACCTGTTTTTAGTGAAAAGTGCCAATTTTTTAATTTTTTAAATTTTTTTATTTTATTGCACAAAATAGAAAAAATTAACATACAAAGGTAGGAAAATAATTTCGTACCTAACGAGCATACAAACAAACATATGTGGTTGTCGGTTTCTCATTTAACCTTACATCACTTTAAACGTAGTATAGCAATCATGGAACATCCTGCAGACATGAATTTTATCATAACAGCGGAACTTACACTAACTTGAACTGTATCGAAGTGGCATATATTACCCAGCCTAGGGAGAGGAGAGGGGAGGACATGCGAATACAACCTGTCGTCTATATAGTCCTGCAAGCGTGCAGGGGGGGTGTTAACCATACCGACGGACATTTTTTTCCCATTGATCCCAGATTTTTTGTTTTTCCAGACTAAATTGGGCCCATCCTATTTCCTTTTCCATTTGTGCCTGGAATAGGAGTTGGTTCTTAGCTATTTCCCAGACAATTTTACCCTGCTTCTTCCAATTCCATGCAATAGTGATCTTGACTGCCATGAATGTATGGGTTATAATCAATCGAGATGCCAGCGGCATTCTTGGCCAAATAAGATGGAGTAATGCCGTGCTCGGTGTTTTTGGCTTAGTAAGCTTAGTAAGAGTTTCTATTAACGCGAGAGCCCTATGCCACACTTCTTGTGTCTCTCTGCAACTCTACCATATACGTGAGTGGGTACCCTCCGCCTGGAGACATCTCCAGCAAACCGACACTGTTGATGGAAACATTTTTATTAGAGTTGAGGGAACATAGTGCCATCTGTTGATTATTTTGTACTGAGTTTCTATCAGACTCAGGCAGAAAACTGCCAATTTGCTCCCTCTTTAAACATGAAACATGCATATTCTGAGAACACACACACATACTTATATATTAAGTAAGTAGGTTAGAAGTGGGCACCAAAATGCACTTATTAATTATTCGCTTTATAGCCCACACAATGTGCAAACACACACAATATAAATAAATAAAGGAGTGGAATATACAGCAGACACTAATGTGGACCACCAGACACACAATATAATAAGTGAAAAGTAAGAAAGTGTTGCTTAATAAAATTTAATACTTATCTTACACACTGGCAATCAATGCCTTAAAAACTTGATAATGTGTACATATAAGGAAAAAAGAATAAGAAATACAATGTGTGACACTGAAGGAGCCAACAATAATGATATGAGCCCCCAACGGAGAACCACTCACATGTATTAGAGTCCTTGTACTGGCTCTAGTATAGTCACAGTGCGGGACTACAGTCCCCATTATCCTCAGACGAAATGGTGTATACATTTTGTGTGGAGCAACAATAAAAGTATTTAAAACAGCTATACAAAAATGTCCAAACACTTGCGTGTAGAGGCTGGATGCAAAAAACGCTGACCAAAAAGTCTCTATAGGATCGATACCTGCGTGTGAGTACCTCTGGCTGCAAGGGCTGTTCTTGCTTCTGGATTCGCCTCCCTCACGTCTGACGTCACAAGATGCGTTTATATATATATATAAAACATATAAATGATTTACATGATGATGCCAATGAGCAATAAATATATAATATAAACAATGAGCCAGTTAATACTAGGAATATATCTGCAATGACCAGTATGATATATATATATATATATATATATATATATATATATATATATATATATATAATGCCAATGAGCAGTAACTTTATGTGGAACTCTTTATATCAATAGAAATTTCAGAATTTTGTATATGACTCTAATGAGCTGTAACTGTATAGGCAAGGCTTTGTACCAATATAAATGTCTAAATATGCATATCAGAGGCGTCACTAAGGTTGGTGTCACCCAGTGCGGTAACTCATGGTGTCACCCCCCTGGATTTCCTCCAATACCATGCCAAACAGATTCCTTAGTAATGCCTGTCAGCTGGCCCATTAAATATGCCACATACAGGAGCCCCACAAATTATTTCACACACAATAATAATATGCCAGTATTATTTTGCCGTTAATTAGCCAGACAATTTGCCTAATATGCCAGTAATATTGTGTCATTAAGATGCCCCAGCCAATTTGCCCATCAAGATGGCAGTAATATTGTGCCATTAAGATGCCAGTATTATTGTGCCATTAAGATGCCAGTATTATTTTGCCATTAAGATTCCAGTAATATTGTGCCATTCAGATGCCAGTATTATTGCACCATTAAGATGCCAGTAATATTGTGCCATTAAGATGCCAGGCTAGGGGAGGCCTATCATTTCCTGATGTTTCCTTTCTGCACGACACAATAATGTTTTCTCATTTTATGCTATGGGGAAACCCTCACTCAAAAAAGAAAAGTTGGTATATATATGAGAAATCATTTTGTAAATACATGGAGCCCATATCCCTATTTTGGGTAGATGGGAACATCATTGGGAGACTAAATATGGATAACAAGGTTATAGAACAAGCTTGTCTTTCTATTAGTCCAATTAAAGACAGGCTTTATACAATAGCTGGGCCATGCAGGGTATCCTAAAAGTATCAGACATTATCGACAAATCAGGCTTTCTCTCCTTTTCTCAGCTTCAAACAAATTTTGATCTCAAGACTTTGGATATCTTTACATATGTAAGAGTTGTTAGAATATTGCGAAAGCTTACCATCATTGATGAAGGGCCTCTAGAAAAATTATATCATAGTGCTTTACCAAAATTAACATCAAAAGTAAGAAAACTAATAGCAACAGCTGGGGAAGTGGGGAAATTAAGTAATGTTTCTAAATGGGAAAACGTTTTAGGGGAAACCTACTCAGTCCAGGAATGGATAAAATCTTTTGACAATATTAGGAAAAATATACACTGTATTAACATCCAAGAAAACTATGTAAAGATTCTTCATAGATGGTACTTGGTCCCTACAAGGTTTTGTAAATTCCAAAAGCAAACCTCAAACTTATGTAGGCGCTGCTGTTTAACCCCTGGCTCTTTGTTACACATATGGTGGGAATGTAAGATACTGGATAAACTTAAGGAAAATATTGTATCTCTTGTTAAAAAAACTTAGCCTGGGCATAGGTATTCTCTCCCCAGCAAAATGTATTTTCCATCTCGGTTGTCCAAGGCTATCTAACCCACAAATGGTATTATTGATACGTATTTTGATGGCAATAAAGCTGTGCTTAGCGAAACACTGGAGAAGAACTACAATTCCCAATTTAAAAGATATCGTAGACCAGGAAGACTATCAGGCAACTATGGATAAGGCGCTATTTTATGGAGACAGGAAACTGCAGGAATATAATAAAATATGGGAAATTTAGTTCTCTTTCTCTTAATCTTACCACTATGTCTAACCCCAAGGGGTATTGTTGATACATATCCTTGAGGTTATGAGTGTGGAACTGAATCATTAGAATCAATTTAAAAGCAATTGTGACCCAGGCAGGCTGTCACATTAATGCAGAGAAGGTAAATTTCTACGGCAAAGAGCCAATGCCGGGCTAAACCCTCATATTAATCTATTAACCTTATGACCCATGGACATTAAAACAAGACGCGTTAAACCTTGAGTACATTAAGCTCTCCCATGGGGGGGGGGGACCCGTGGCCGTCCCTCGTTGCTCTCCACACCACACTTGGTTATCTTATTGTTCTTTTATACGTGTGAGTTTTCTACTAATTGTATATTTTTTCAATATGTAATACAATGATGATCTAATGCATGGTAAATCTACTGTTATTAATTAGCATTTAGCTTTCACTAGCTGGAAACCTATAGAGACGTGCAGAAGGTCACTAGATGATAAATATGTTAAATTTGATATGTTTATTATGTTTTTTATATGAATTCGTTTTATAATGAATGTGACTGATTTTGTATGTTTATAATAATTTATAATTATAAATTATAATTATTAAAAAAAAAAAAAAAGATGCCAGTATTATTGCATTATTCGGATGCCAGTATTATAGCACCATTAATATGCCATAATTATTGTACCATTCAGATGCCAGTTATAGTGTGCCATTAAGATGCCAGAAATATCGTGCCATTCAGATTCCAGTAATATTGTGCCATTAAGACGCCCCAGTCAATTTGCCCATTAGGATGCTAAAGTTCCACCATCCTCCCCTCTTCCCCAGTACTTACCGCCTGGCTGCTGCTCCGTGTCCCCGACTTCCCTTCTGCATGGAGGAGGGAAACACAGCGGATGCGGCTGCCAGAATTGTTTTCAAAAAGTTCAGCAGCGCAACACTCTGCAGGGGGTTGCCAGCAGCACGGGGATGCAGTACGCACCCACCTTGGGACGCCACTGATGCATATGATGCCAATTAGAAGCAAATACATAAACTTTGTATATGATGCCAATGAGCAGTAAATGCATAAACCTTGTATATTATTTCAATGAACAGTAAATGCATAAAGTTTGTATATTTGAGAAAAGGAGATCAGCACTACAATTTGCAGTAGTGCAAAATACATAATATTTATATACAATGCTTAGTTGCCAACTGTCCCGGATTTGTCGGGACAGTCCCGGCAACTATGCAAATGTCCCGCGTGGTGTATAGCGATGGCGGGACAGTCCCGGGAAACTGGGCTGTCACACGATCGCTGCGGGCCACTGTGTCATGTGACGTTGCTCGGTGACGTCACGTGACCCACTGCGATCGCGAGATAGCCCAGTTTCCTGGGACTGTCCCGAGATCACGATGTACGCGCGGCTGTGTGAGCTATGCTCACAGCTGAATTTTTTATTTTTTTTACTCTTTTTTTTTTTCCAGCCGTATATGACAACTAGTCATATCCGGCTAATGTACTTCCCTCCTCCGTGCAGGAGGGAAGCCAGCAGCACGGAGGAAGCGACGGGGACCAAGAGGTGAGTACTGGGGAAGGGGGTGGAGGGAGGGTGACATGGGCATGATAAGACTCACAGATGGTGATGGGTATGATAAGGCTCACAGATGGTGATGGGCATGATAAGGCTCACAGATGATGATGGGCATGATAAGGCTCACAGATGGTACTGGGCATGATAAGACTCACAGATGGTGATGGGCATGATAAGACTCACAGATGATGATGGGCATGATAACACTCACAGATGGTGATGGGCATGATAAGACTCACTCATGGTGATGGGCATGATAAGACTCACAAATGATAATGGGCATGATAAGACTTACAAATTATGATGGACATGATAAGACTGACAAATGATGGGCATGGCAACAATGACAAATGATGGGCACGGTAACACTGACAAATGATGGGCATGATAAGACTGACAAATGATGGGCATGATAACACTGACATATGATGGGCATAATAAGACTGACAAATGAGGGGCTTAATAAGACTGACAAATGAGGGGCATGATAAGACTGACAAATGAGGGGCATGATAAGACTGACAAATGATGGGCATGATAACACTGACACATGAGGGGCATGATAAGACTGACAAATGAGGGGCATGATAACACTGACAAATGAGAGGCATGATAAGACTGAAAAATGATGGGCATGATAAGACTGACAAATGAGGGGCATGATAAGACTGACAAATGATGGGCATGATAACAGTGACAAATGAGGGGCATGATAACACTAACAAATGATGGGCATGATAACACTGACAAATGATGGGCATGATAACACTGACACATGATGGGCATGATAACACTGACACATGATGGGCATGATAACACTGACACATGATGGGCATGATAACACTGACACATGATGGGCATGATAAGACTGACAAATGATGGGCATGATAAGACTGACAAATGATGGGCATGATAAGACTGATAAATGATGGGGATGATAACAGTGACAAATGATGGTCAAAATAACATGACGAATGGATGTAAAAAATATAAGGTCCTTTAATTTCTTACATGAGCAAAATAATGTAATTAATAAGTAATGATGGTCTGTGCCTTTGTAAGAGGCACAGACAAACCTGGAACGGAAATGCCCCCCTTCCTTGCAATAAGATATAACAGCAGGGTAGGGGGACATATTGATCTACATTTTTTTTGTTTTGTTTTTAAGATTAAAAAACAACAACGCTCTCTTGTATGTGTGTACAGGGAGTGCAGAATTATTAGGCAAATGAGTATTTTGACCACATCATCCTCTTTATGCATGTTGTCTTACTCCAAGCTGTATAGGCTCGAAAGCCTACTACCAATTAAGCATATTAGGTGATGTGCATCTCTGTAATGAGAAGGGGTGTGGTCTAATGACATCAACACCCTATATCAGCTGTGCATAATTATTAGGCAACTTCCTTTCCTTTGGCAAAATGGGTCAAAAGAAGGACTTGACAGGCTCAGAAAAGTCAAAAATAGTGAGATATCTTGCAGAGGGATGCAGCACTCTTAAAATTGCAAAGCTTCTGAAGCGTGATCATCGAACAATCAAGCGTTTCATTCAAAATAGTCAACAGGGTCGCAAGAAGCGTGTGGAAAAACCAAGGCGCAAAATAACTGCCCATGAACTGAGAAAAGTCAAGCGTGCAGCTGCCACGATGCCACTTGCCACCAGTTTGGCCATATTTCAGAGCTGCAACATCACTGGAGTGCCCAAAAGCACAAGGTGTGCAATACTCAGAGACATGGCCAAGGTAAGAAAGGCTGAAAGACGACCACCACTGAACAAGACACACAAGCTGAAACGTCAAGACTGGGCCAAGAAATATCTCAAGACTGATTTTTCTAAGGTTTTATGGACTGATGAAATGAGAGTGAGTCTTGATGGGCCAGATGGATGGGCCCGTGGCTGGATTGGTAAAGGGCAGAGAGCTCCAGTCCGACTCAGACGCCAGCAAGGTGGAGGTGGAGTACTGGTTTGGGCTGGTATCATCAAAGATGAGCTTGTGGGGCCTTTTCGGGTTGAGGATGGAGTCAAGCTCAACTCCCAGTCCTACTGCCAGTTCCTGGAAGACACCTTCTTCAAGCAGTGGTACAGGAAGAAGTCTGCATCCTTCAAGAAAAACATGATTTTCATGCAGGACAATGCTCCATCACATGCGTCCAAGTACTCCACAGCGTGGCTGGCAAGAAAGGGTATAAAAGAAGAAAATCTAATGACATGGCCTCCTTGTTCACCTGATCTGAACCCCATTGAGAACCTGTGGTCCATCATCAAATGTGAGATTTACAAGGAGGGAAAACAGTACACCTCTCTGAACAGTGTCTGGGAGGCTGTGGTTGCTGCTGCACGCAATGTTGATGGTGAACAGATCAAAACACTGACAGAATCCATGGATGGCAGGCTTTTGAGTGTCCTTGCAAAGAAAGGTGGCTATATTGGTCACTGATTTGTTTTTGTTTTGTTTTTGAATGTCAGAAATGTATATTTGTGAATGTTGAGATGTTATATTGGTTTCACTGGTAAAAATAAATAATTGAAATGGGTATATATTTGTTTTTTGTTAAGTTGCCTAATAATTATGCACAGTAATAGTCACCTGCACACACAGATATCCCCCAAAAATAGCTAAAACTAAAAACAAACTAAAAACTACTTCCAAAAATATTCAGCTTTCATATTAATGAGTTTTTTGGGTTCATTGAGAACATGGTTGTTGTTCAATAATAAAATTAATCCTCAAAAATACAACTTGCCTAATAATTCTGCACTCCCTGTATGTATGAGTGTATGTGACAGACTGCATGTATGAGTTGATGTGTCTATGTTACTGACTATATGTATGAGTGTGTATGTGATTGTGTGTATGTGCTGTTGCCTAGATTTTTTTGCTGGCTCCTAAATATCAGTTACGTTTTTCAAGCCCTGGTATAAATGCAACTAGTTATAAACATATATTTGGGGTCCACCTCAAGCTTTTGAAAAGGCTGGAAATATTTAATATTTTACAGTTTTTTGTGTGGAAACTTAATATTTGTTTGCTGAGGGGGTGGTGGGTGCATGGATTTGTTTTCCAGTAGAAGTTGTAGAGGTTAATACAGTGAAGGAGTATAAGCATAAGGCTATTCTAGATATAAGATGTGGCCAGGGAGTAATGGAGGTATTACTTTCTGAGAGGGTAGTGGATGCATGGAATAGAAGTGAAGCAAGCAAATAGACATAGGCACTCACCAGTCCGAATGAGGTAAAATAAGTCGATTTATTGATGAAAAAAAATTCATGTAGATAAATTCCAATGTGACAAACAGGATGAATATAGTGGCATCGGTAGTGGGGAAGCAGGAAAACTGCCTTACGCGTTTCGTGCCGGTAGGCACTTAATCAGCCTATGATTAAGTGCCTACCGGCACGAAACGCGTGGCATAGTTAATGGCGCTCCTATGTGAGGCATAGTTATGGGGCTCCTTTGTGTGGCATAATTGATGGGGCTCCTGTGTGTCAAAATGTATGGGTTCCTGTATGTGGCATAATTTGTGGGGCACCTGTATGTGGCATATTTTTTAGGGCTCCTGTATGTGGCATAATTGATGGGGCTCCTGTGTGAGGCACAACTTATGGGGCTCCTGTGTGATGCATAATTAACTGGGCTCTTGTGTGAGGCATAGTTATGCAGCTCCTATGTGTGGCATAATTAATGGGGCTCCTGTGATTGGCATACTTATTGGCTCCTGTATGTGGCATAATTTGTGTGGCTCCTGTATGTGGCATATATTTAATCGGCGAACTGACTGGCATTACTAAGGAATCTGTTTGGCATGGTATTGGATGATAACCAAGGGGGTGACACCATGAGTTACTGCAGCGAGTGACAACAACCCTAGTGATGCCTTTTGAACTGGCTAACTGAACGTATTCCTTAGATTTATTTATACATTCTGATTATGGTATGCTGTCCTTGAGCATACTGATATAGGCATAATATTGGTGCTTGCTGGGTGGCTACTGATGTAAGATCCACTGCACGTTAGCCACAATACTACCTTCCATGGTCCAGATCCATGAAGAGTCCTGTACTAATCTACTTTGATAATGCCAGACGGCAAACTCCTACACTCAGGGCCTGCCTTAAGTGTTCCGGCACCCTGCGCGGGCTTCCCCCGTGGCACCCCCCTGTCTCTTTCACCCCCCTATGTATGTGTCTCTCCCCCCCATCCCCCTGTTCTGTCTCTCTCTCTCCCCATCCCCCTGTTCTGTCTCTCTCTCTCCCCATCCCCCTGTTCTGTCTCTCTCTCTCTCCCCATCCCCCTGTTCTGCCTCTCTCTCTCCCCATCCCCCTGTTCTGTCTCTCTCTCTCCCCATCCCCCTGTTCTGTCTCTCTCTCTCCCCATCCCCCTGTTCTGTCTCTCTCTCTCCCCATCCCCCTGTTCTGCCTCTCTCTCTCCCCATCCCCCTGTTCTGCCTCTCTCTCTCCCCATCCCCCTGTTCTGTCTCTCTCTCTCTCCCCATCCCCCTGTTCTGTCTCTCTCTCTCTCCCCATCCCCCTGTTCTGTCTCTCTCTCTCCCCATCCCCCTGTTCTGTCTCTCTCTCTCCCCATCCCCCTGTTCTGTCTCTCTCTCTCCCCATCCCCCTGTTCTGTCTCTCTCTCTCCCCATCCCCCTGTTCTGTCTCTCTCTCTCTCCCCATCCCCCTGTTCTGTCTCTCTCTCTCTCCCCATCCCCCTGTTCTGTCTCTCTCCCCCCCATCCCCCTGTTCTGTCTCTCTCTCCCCCCATCCCCCTGTTCTGTCTCAAACTCTCTCCCCCCCTCCCCCTGTTCTGCCCCACCTCCCCCTGCTTCCCCTGTTCTGTCTCTCGCCCCTCCCCCTGTTCTTCCTCCCCTTGTTATGCCTCTCTCCCCCCCCCCCCCCCCCTCCCTTTGCCTGCAAAAGTGGATCCAGGGAGGGGACGGAGCTAACCGGCTGAGAGGTGTAGCTCCGCCCTCACCCTGTGAAGCAGAGTCACATCCCATGCCTGTGGGCAGCAAGAGCGAATCAAATTTCTATAACTGTTTTATAGATATTCCCTCCTCCTGCTGCATGGTAGAAAAGGAGGCCTACATCTAGGTACATGGAGTGCACGGTGTGTCTAATAGTAAAAGACATTATCATTTATGTTCACCATACACACTACATGCCCAGGGAGCATGGCTGACTTCATTTAAACGCCACAATTGTTCAGGTATGTAAGCATTTGGAAGCTGTAACTTATAACCTTGAATTAGCTTATTTAAACCATATCTGAAATGCAAGAGAAAGCATTCTATGAAAAGTACCCATCATTGTCTAAATCATAAGTCAATAAGGGCACTTTTTCAATATTTTTCACATTCAATTCTGTTTCTAAGCATTCATTTACAAACAAACCCTAAACATAAACAGCATTTAGACTACAAACACAGCAGCAAACATATATTCAATTTAGACAAGGACACGTCCCAAATCATGAAATAAAATATGCATTAATTCCTTTAATAAGGTCTGGTGGATGGCAAGCAGTCCAAATCAATAGATTGTAAGAGCAGCCATGGGTAAATTGATTAGGTCATTCTGCCATAGACCTAGTGATTAACCCAGTTATTCCTTCAAAGAATTGTTGTGTGACAATAAAAATAGCTTATATTTGAACATTTATTTTGAGGAAGCTTATGTCCTGTCAAATCTTAACCTTTTTTTGTAGTTACCATTGTGTCCCAAGCGAGAAAGCCAAATACAATTTCTAAATGAGAGAGAAGAGAGAGGAAGAGAGAGAAGAAGAAAGAGAAGAGAGAAGAAGAGAGAAGAAGTGAGAGGAAGAGAGAGAAGAATAGAGAGAAGAAGAGAGAGGAGAAGAGAGAGGAGAGAGAGAGAGAGAGAGAGAGAGAGAGAGAGAGAGAGAGAGAGTGAAAAACAAGGCTCTAAAAAAGGAACTGACTTATCATCTAGCTATTAAACTGCTGCAAGTATATATTTTCCCATGACCTTTGTTATTTTGTCAAGATATAAGAAAATATGTCCCTCTGTTTTTTTTAACTAGATGAATCATGGAACAAAATATCTTAACATATAATTGAAAAAGTGTTTTTAAAGGGCAGACAGTTTAATAATAGATATTCCAATATGACTTGATAAATGTGGTTTAATTAAGTTTTCAGGCGTATTCTAATTTATTCCATTTTATTTTTTATCATAGATATGAAATTAACGTTTTCAAATACATTCTAAACAGCCCCGACATTTGAAAGTAGAAGAAAACCGAGAAACCAAATGAGAGATTTATATAGTTTATAATGCAAATATATTTAATGTGTGATTACAATAAGTCATTGTTACATTAAACACAGGAGCCAAACTATAAAGGTATAAAAATGTCTAATCCAAAATTTGAATAATCAGTTCTCGTAACATATTTCAGCAGTTTCTACTTAGTAAGAATGAAACGCGCCGGGAAAAGTATATTTGACCTCTGAGGTGCCAGATAATTTTCTGGAATAGAAGAAGCGAATAGCATTATTTTCACATACCTGTGTATGAAACCTGAGAGGTATTTAATATAGTCTCAGTTTTTATTTTATTTTTACTTTTTTTTTTTTATCGACTGTATCATAAAGCTTAATGGTCAGGCATCTGAAGTGAAATATGACCTCTAACAGCTTATAAAAGACATGGAAATGTATAAGAGTCTCTATGCAGCCAGTGGGGTGGGTCACTTTTGAACCTTAAGTTATGCCATACATGCTTGAAAGTTGTCCAGGAGATTCTAAGTAAACATGCACTTAGCAGCAAAGTGCCACCTGCGAGGCTGGAAGTGGCACCCATGCCATAGGTTTGCCATCACTGCTCTAAAATAATCTTTACAGCTGCTTAAATAATAAATACACATATAAAATATGAAGTATAAATTGTGAGGACCAAAACCTGTTTTCTGTGAAATCGCCAGTAAATTTTGAGATTCTTTCCTATGTCTCAAACAACTGAATAGTCTGAAAGTCAGGTTTTAAATTAAAGTCGAAAAATAACACCCTCTCTGCGTGCTAAAATAAACCAAATGTTGCATATTTTGTTAAGGTATCTCATTCAATAACAAACCATTTACAAATGTAGCACAGCCTTAACAGGTTAACAGGGTAATGGCACAGAGAGCTGTAGCTAAATATCTGAAATTCTATTCAGTTATGGAATTTATCATTTCTTCAAAGCAAATGAAATTGCAAATGCACAAAAAATCACCTAAGAGATAAAAAATAGCAGAGGATACAATTCATGGAAAAAAGCCTTTTGTTTCCTGTAACTATGTCTCTTGACAACGATTCATTTTGTACTGTTGATGTACTTACAGTCATTCTGCCTTTTTACTTCTGTCAAGTACAATGAACTTCTTTAACATAAAAATAGCATATGTAAAAAAAGTCAATCCACCAACAAATCGACAATTTCTGAATGGTAACAAAATAAAGTTAATTCTTCAGTCTTTTCTTATATTTAGTAACTGCATGGGGGATGTATAAGGCTTTGAATACAATTCATTTTTTATGACTGAAAGACCACTATAAATTGCTTGTGCTTGGGAAATACTACCAAGGATTATGGAGATGTCAACAGTCAATGGGTATTGACGGTGTAACATTTCAAATATCCAAAATATAGGGGAGGACTAATAGAGATCTGTGTGGACACAAGCAGAGAGCTCAGATCCCTCACATCTGGTAGTAATGTGTGGCAAATTCACACGGCAGCTCTAGGCCTTGAGGCCTCCACAAAGCAAAGTATGTGGATGCATCCACTATAGCACTACAACAATCCACAAATGGAAACAACTTGGACTGTGGAGCGTACTTGGAAGCTTAGCAGAGTAAGATCCCAAAGTAAGTGTTCTTTTTAACAAAAAACGGGACTGTTTTAACAAAGTATATGAGATTAAGCCTGTGACACATGCCTGTCCCCTAGCTAAATGCCCCATAGAACAGACCTACCCTAAGCAAAACCACATTTTCCTCTCATAGTTCTTAATTCCAACTAGGCAAGTTCATAGTCTGTCTAATGGGAACTTATGACTGCTTAGGCCTAGAGCCTCGCGGCCTCCAACCCCCGCCCCAATTAAGTCATTTGGGGTAACGGCCTTGACCACAGCTTTTTTTAACAATTAGAAAACCAGCATAACCTGAACATTTTAAACTTCCCATCAGCTGCTAGCCAGTCTGACTAGCAGGCAGTTACCGCCATCAACTCTGGTCCTGCAGCGCTCTCAGCCAGCTTTAGGACACCACTCCCGCAACTTCCCGTCAGCAGGTGCTGGCTATGTCTTCTCTGCCACCGCAGAACCTAACAAAATTTCTAATACTGGGCAGCGCTGAGCTCTGACCAGGGTCCATTAGTATCTTAAATGTTCTCCCAGACTTGGGCATATTGACAAGTAAACAACCAGTTGATTTTTATTAAAACCACAACTAAAGAAAAACATTAGTTCCCACCCTGCCTATTCTGGATTTCAGCTATCTGTGCACTTGTTGTATGTAAAATGTTTTTTGTTACCTTTTTTTATATTACTGATCAATGTGTTCATACTTTTTTTTACCTTTTACTTGAAGATTGCATTGATATAATTGATCTTTCTACAGTCAACGATATTTGCCTTTCGGTTTCTATGCATTGTTACAGATGCTTTAATCTCATACTTTGATTGAGAATACATTCTACACAGGGCTGGTGTCCCCCACAGGCTGTAGTTGTGGAGGGAGGAGTGACGCCGCTCTTAATGAGCGTGCAACTAGTTCTCCTCCTGCCACCCGGGCACAGCACCCAGCTAGAATGCCGGGCGGCGGTAAGTACTCCAGCTCCTCTGTATAATAACGGAGGAGATCTGGAGGACTTTAGAAATTCTGCGCCTTCACGCTAATCTCAGTGTGCTGCATGGGAACGAGACATGTGTGGGATGCGATCACATGACTCCACCCCCATGTGAAGGAGACTTTCGAAAAGGAACATGGGAACAGAAGCATGGAGGGGAGAGAAAAGGAACATGGGGACAGAAGCATGGGGGGGATAGAAAAGGAACATGGGGACAGATGCATGGAGGGGAGAGAAAAGGAACATGGGGACAGATGCATGGAGGGGAGAGAAAAGGAACATGGGGACAGAAGCATGGGGGGGAAGGAACATGGGAACAGAAGCATGGAGGAAGAGAAAAGGAACATGGGGAAAGAAGCATAGAGGGGAGAGAAAAGGAACATGGGGACAGAAGCTTGGAGGGGAGAGAAAGGGAACATGGGGACAGAAGCATGGAGGGGAGAGAAAAGGAACATGGGGACAGAAGCATGGGGGGGGGAGAGAAAAGGAACATGGGGACAGAAGCATGGAGGGGAGAAAAAAGGAACATGGGGACAGAAGCATGGAGGGGAGAGAAAAGGAACATGGGGACAGAAGCATGGAGGGTAGAGAAAAGGAACATGAGGGACAGAAGCATGGGGGGAGAAAAAAGGAACATGGGGACAGAAGCATGGGGGGAAAGAAAAGGAACATGGGTACAGAGGCATGGAGGGGAGAGAAAGCAACATGGGTACAGAAGCATGGAGAGGAGAGAAAAGGAACATGGGGACAGAAGCATGGAGGGGAGAGAAAAGAAACATGGGGACAGAAGCATGGAGGGGAGAGAAAAGGAACATGGGGACAGAAGCATGGAGGGGAGAGAAAAGGAACATGGGGACAGAAGCATGGGGGGGAGCGAAAAGGAACATGGGGACAGAAGCATGGAGGGGAGAGAAAAGGAACATGGGAACAGAAGCATGGAGGGGAGAGAAAAGGAACATGGGGACAGAAGCATGGGGGGGGGGAGAAAAGGAACATGGGGACAGAAGCATGGAGGGGAGAGAAAAGGAACATGGGGACAGAAGCATGGAGGGGAGAGAAAAGGAACATGGGGACAGAAGCATGGGGGGGGAAGGAACATGGGGACAGATGCATGGAGGGGAGAGAAAAGGAACATGGGGACAGAAGCATGGGGGGAAGGAACATGGGAACAGAAGCATGGAGGAAGAGAAAAGGAACATGGGGACAGAAGTATGGAGGGGAGAGAAAGGGAACATGGGGACAGAAGCTTGGAGGGGAGAGAAAGGGAACATGGGGAGAGAAAGGGAACATGGGGACAGAAGCATGGAGGGGAGAGAAAAGGAACATGGGGACAGAAGCATGGAGGGTAGAGAAAAGGAACATGAGGGACGGAAGCATGGGGGGAGACAAAAAGGAACATGGGGACAGAAGCATGGGGAGAGAGAAAAGGAACATGGGTACAGAGGCATGGAGGGGAGAGAAAAGGAACATGGGTACAGAAGCATGGAGAGGAGAGAAAAGGAACATTGGGACAGAAGCATGGAGGGGAGAGAAAAGGAACATGGGGACAGAAGCATGGAGGGGAGAGAAAAGGAACATGGGGACAGAAGCATGGAGGGGAGAGAAAAGGAACATGGGGACAGAAGCTTGGAGGGGAGAGAAAAGGAACATGGGGACAGAAGCATGGAGGGGAGAAAATAGGAACATGGGGGCCGAAGCATGGAGGGGAGAGAAAAGGAACATGGGGACAGAGGCATGGAGGGGAGAGAAAAGAAACATGGGGACAGAGGCATGGAGGGGAGAGAAAAGCAACATGGGGACAGAAGCATGGAGGGGAGAGAAAAGGAACATGGGGACAGAAGCATGGGGGGAGAGAAAAGGAACATGGGGCAGAAGCATGGAGGGGAGAGAAAAGAAACATGGGGACAGAGGCATGGAGGGGAGAGAAAAGGAACATGGGGACAGAAGCATGGGGGGAGAGAAAAGGAACATGGGAAACAGAAGCATGGGGGGAAATTAAAGGAACATGGGGTGACAGAAGCATGGGGATACATAGAAGGAACATGAGGGACAGAAGCATGGAGGAACAGAAAAAGAAAATGAGGGACAGAAGCATGGGGGGACAGAAAAAAAACATGGGGAACAGAAGCATGGGGCGACAGAAAAGGAACATAAGGGACAGAAGCACGGGGGTACAGAAAATGAACATGGGGGGACATGAAAAAAACATGGGAGGACAGAAAAGGAACATGGGGGACAAAAAGGAACCATGGGGGAGCAGAAAAAAATATTAAAGGGTCAGAGAAAAGCATGGAGGGCTTGAGGGGGACAGAGAAAGGCATGGGGGACAGAGAAAGACATGGGGAGTTTGATGGGGACAGAGAAAGGCATGGGGCAGAAAAAGACATGGTGAGCATGGACAGAGAAAGACACTCACTCAGCATGCTGGGACAAGTCATTTTGGCATGTCTGGAGGCAGATGATCATGTCTGAGCAGTAGATTGGCAAGTCTGGATGTAAACTGACATGCCTGACATGTAAACAAGTTTGTGGAGAGATTGGCATGCCTGAGGGGCAGATTGGCATGCCTGAGAGGCAGATTGGGATGTCTTTGGGAAGACTGGCATGTCTGGGGACAGATTGGCATGTCTAGGGGCACATTGGTTGTATGTTTTTTACAGGCATCACTATGTGGCATAATTAATGGAATTCTGTATGTAGCATATTTTTATATATATTTAATTGGGACAATAAAGTTTTATTCAGTCAGGATCTGCGTAACTATATTCTGATGGGAGCTATCCTGTACCACCCAAAGTATAATTACATGTCTGGCTAACTATACATTGATTCTGTAGAACCGATTGAACGCTAATGGGAGTTATACTTTACCACATCTGTGCTAACCATATAATGAGCTTGACTATACCACCCCTGAAAAGGTAACACTACATGGAGGAGACAACACAGTCCATCTTCGCCTAGGGTTCTACAACAGAGGCTATTTTACCAGAGATGTTTTGAAACTGAGAATCAGTAGTAGTTAAACTGTGGCATTTATTCTGAAATCTAGAAGCAGAAAGGGAGCAGGCTAAAGCAGGAGGTGCCGGGGCACCGGGTGTAGCCAGTGGTGTATACAGACAATAGGCTGGACTAAAGTCATGCAACTTCCCAAACCTCATTTTCTGCACCCCTTCCTATCTAGGTTGCACTCCTTCCATGCAAAGGCTTTCAACTAAAACAGATTATCCCACATACCTTACAATCCAAGACTACTCCACATCCCTGTGCAAGATTGCACCCACATCCCTTTCCACTATCACCAACAATGGTAGTCACTACACTTTGGTGCTGCCTCCCTTCAATCTGTGCCTTAAGCCTTGTTGGTCCAGGCAGAAATAAACCTTGGTGTAGCTCAGGGGAAAGAGAACAGTCCCACACCGTACATGGACCAAGCTGCCCAAAAGTAGGTAGAATCGAGTGGATGAACCTGGATGAACATGATTATTGTATAAATAGTTTGAGATAGAATTGAGGTACACCCAACTACATTAACAATAATAAATGTAGCACCTAAGGATGAATTGCTGTGAATTTCTAAAAATTGTAAATAAAAGATGTGCCACTATCCCACGTGATTGTTTTAGAAACACCATGTAACCTGAAAACCTCCATGACAAACATCTAAGTAGTTTCAGCTTCTGTAGGAAAAGTGCTCTTTGAAATTTATAAAAAATAATAATAATCCCCAAATTGAACTCAGCTGGACCTTTCTTCAGTCAAAGTCTTCAATGCACTCTGTTTTGAACTCATTAGTATAAGACTTAACAATGTATACATCTCTGTAACTCTAGCTACAGCACTGACCCAAGTTGCTGAGTCCTCTTGAATTTCTGGTCACCCGAGGGAATACAATGTTTATGCATTATCAGTTTACATTAGCAGTACTGTTGCAATTTTATAGTCAACCACTTATAATGTCTCTGATAAATGACATTATCAGTAAGAATGAGTTCACCCACTGACATCCAAAATATTAACAGGAGCTCACTGGTGATCCTTCTAATATGGTATAATATTTCAATATGTATACATTAAACAGAATGTGTTACTTAGATGCTTCATGGCACTGGTAGGTACTACTCAAAGCTTTAATAAAAAACAAATACTACATCTCTTCATATCCCATGTACAAATAAAAACACAGTACAAGGTTACTATTAATAAGAAAGTGTAAAAATATGTGTCGGGTTTTTTAAGGCAAACTTTTCTATCTTCCCTAAAAACCTCTTATTTCGCCCCAGATAAACTGGCAGTTGAGTGAAACCATAGATTGAGGAGCAGGTGTGGTTCGCTGTATACACATTATCGTATTGGTTTCATAGTGTGTGTGTATTTAAACTAATTCAGGAGATTATAATTAAATTATTAACACATTTACTTTTTCCCTACAAATATGAATGCCACGGAAGGTGCATTGCATATCTAATAATATTTTTATATGTACATTTACACAGGTATAGAAAAAATTGTCTTTAAGTATTGATATGGGATTTAGACAGAAACTAATGTCCTAGTTTTTATTAAATTTAGGCATTTCTATTAATGGAATACGTTTAATGCAGTTATGCCAACAAAAATTAGAGTTATGATAATGCAAATATTACAAACTATTTTAGAATTTCCTTCTGCAATATTTCAGAGTTTCTCACACAATAATCTCAGACATTGCACACATTTCTGATGTAGAATTTAGAAACGATCAGGAATTTGACTGACGTCACATCTTTAAATGTTTAATTTAATGTTTTTTTGCATGTTTAGTCTGGGAATAAGTTATGTATTGGTTTTTTGATTCTTTTCTGTCCCTCCTGTTTGCTTCACTTAAGTTCTCCTCCATATGAGGGCATTTTACTAAAAGTAAACTGACACATAAACTGACATAATCGGGCACTAATAGATGTGATAGAAAGACAGGCAAGTTGTAGAATCTTTTAAGCCGGATTTGTGAAAGTACAGTTTTAGTGACTTGCCCACTCTCTCTATTCTGAACCCTGCGGACCTTTGATCTCGTGTGTTGCTCCAAGACTGAAAGGGGTACAAGAAGACCTACACACCCCAGGGATGGGATACAACTTTAAGTTGCTGACTTCAGGATTAAGGTCTTCTTCTTCATGACTTCTAGAAACCAACACACATTCCTGCCAATAGCTAAAACTAATAAAGCCTCTGATATAGGGAAATAGCATTAATGGAGGGGTCTAACATGGCATTTGTATTAGAGGTGGGGCTACACTTATAAATTATGTAATGTACACGTTGGTGAAACCACAGCATTTTTTTTTTTTTAAACTGGATTAAAATGTTTACCCAGTATGAATCTGTTTAAAGCAGGGGTCTAAAAAAGTTAAAATAAGCCAGGCTGGGTTCAGATAGAAACACAAACCCATAAAGACTTTCTGATGGATGCCACCACCAGTGACTCAAACAATGTATTATGATACTTAATGTCTATTCCATACCTGCCAAGTGTCCCTATTTGGAAGGGACAGACTCTTTTTTTTCTCCACATCCCTGTCCCTCTTTCCTCCTCTGGTGTCTCTCTTTTCTAGTAGCTCATAGTTTTAGATGTGTATGAGTATCACAGAGTGGCAAAATATTTTCCAAATGGTTTACCAAAATTCATGAAATGTTTTTTCTAAATGTTTTACCAAATTTCATAAATGGCTCTCAAGTCCCCTAAAAATACCCTGCCCACAGCCATGCCTTTAGCCACTCCCCCAAAAACAAAAGTATCTGTCTTTGGCCATTTGAAATGTTGGGAGGTATGCTAATCAGAGCATGCCCCATAAGAGTGAGTGTGTTTTTGAATGAAGGATTGTTAATGAACCTTTGAATGTTTTGTACTCCTTTACTGATGGATGACCCTCCACCAATGAATGAAGGAGTGATGTAAGAGGACGTGTACATTTTTTATTTCTCCTAGAAACCTTATTTCTCATCGAGACTCCTTGGGGACTATTGAAATCCCATAATGTTTTTGATTTGTTTACAATATAGGACTAAGTGATGGATTGAGTCCAGGAAAAATTATGAATCACACAGCACTTGATAAAGTGGTGTGTTTATTATCACCAAAGTTGCAGCATTTTAACATTTTCAGGCAGCTCCAACTTATGAAACGAACATTGGAGCACCGAGTTTCAGACTCCTTTCTATTACATGGGTTAACCAAATGGCCCTTAAATTTGGGGTACTTAGAGATCACCGATGTGATGCCAAATCTGAATGAAAATCGGCCAATATTGACGATTTTTATTCTGACACTTCTGTGGAGTTTGGCTGAGCAAAATGGTAGCCTTGGTCCTCCCATTAGACTTCTATGGGGAGGAGTTTGGGCTTATTTCAGGGCCATTTCAGAAAGACCTTGGCTATTATGAAAATAGTCGAAGTCCTCCCATCCCATCAGAAGTCAATGATAATAATAAAAAAAATCAGCTGGGAAGCAAGGATAGTCCATAGGATTCCCCAGGCCAAGTTCCCCGAATCAAATATAGCCAAAGATTAACCTGAAATTGTCAGAAGTTTCCAAATACCCATTTGATTAGACCCTTAACCCCTTCTTGACCAATGACGATCCAGGACCATCACGCAGATCCGATCGCGATTTAAACAGCTCCATGTTGGCTGAGGCCCCCCCCCCCCCGGAAACATCCGGGCACCGTGACAGCCAATCACAGTGCCCAGATGTAAATACCTGTCAAAGCAGTTGCCTGCTTTGACAGCTATAGTCTCTCCCTGCTCCACAGTGATCGTGGGGCAGGGTTAGACTACATATAGTACTGGAAGCCACCCCTGGTCCCCCCCAAGCCCATCCAGGCCCCCCAGGTTTTTATAATTTAAAAAAAAATAAAAAAAATGTATTTTTATTTTTATTTTGCTAACCTTAACCCTTCGATTAGGGTTAGAGATCATCAAAACCCTTATCCTAGAGTTAGAATTAGGGTTTGTACTAACCATAACCCTAGGGATAAAGTTATAGTTAAATATAAATAAAAAAAAGTAAATAAAATTAAATAAACAAATGTAAAAAATCAAACAAATAATACAAAAATAGTAATAAATTAAATAAAAATAAGACGTTAATCCGTAGTGGACCAGTGGCATGTTAGGTCTGTTGGTGGTCCTCTGGGGATATTTTATAAATAAAAAAAAAGACTTCTAGTGGAGCCAGTGCTTTGCATTGGCCCCCCAACAGTAGATAGGGGTCCGCAGGAGCTGGATATATCATCCATGCAGCCGCACGATAGCAAGGATGGCAACAATCTGTGCTTCCTACTATAGACTACATTCCCTGACACATGATGCTACAGTCACTTTTGGCTGGCTGAGCATGATAGAAAATGTAGTCACAAGCATTACATAATAAATACATGTTTTAAGGCTCCAATGACCGTATACTGAATTTGGCCCTTTACCTGCCACATAACACTAGCAAATCTATACATGTGGGGTACCTCTATACTCAGGGGAAGTTTGTTAACAGAAAACAGAACAAACTGTTTAAATTCATACCTAAAATCAAAGTGTGTGGGGGAAAAAACACCCAAAAGAATTACTACGCCAAAACTTGTCAAATATTGGTGGGAAAATTACTGCATGAAAAGGGTAAAAATACCCCAATTTGAATACCCTGGGATGTCTACTTTAATCGGCTGATTCACCAATACATGACTGATATTAGTGTTACAATATCAGTAACATTAATTTTGGAAAAAACAGCTAGGTGCTACTTGATTTTATTACACTACAACATTAAAAAAAGCAAAAAAACATATAAACATTGGGTATTTCTAAACTCTGGACCAATATTAGAATCTAATTAGCAGTCTTTTTTATTTGCTTTTGTAGCTTAGTAAAATATTTTACAAATAAAATTCAGGAAAGGTGGGTTTTTTTTACATTTTCAACATATTTTTCTATTTTTTTTATAATAATATAAATGATATGAACAAAATAATGGCATCAAAAGAAAGCCCTTCTTGTCCTGAAAAAAACAATGTATCATATGTGTTGGTACACCAAATAACAAAGAACAAAATTACAGCTAAACACAAACACCTCATAAGTGTAAAAACTGCCACGGTCATTAACGCACAACATTCCAAAAACAGTCTGGTCATGAAGGGGTTAAGTATGCTTGTATTCACAAACATTTTTTTTTTTTTATTAATAGAGAAATTTCTGGTGGATAGTAGTGTTTTAATATCCTGCATCATGGATTTTCTTTTTCTTTTTTTTTTGTCATTTCTACATCACTGAATCTACGGGGCTTGCTAATGAAATCTCTACATTATACTTTTAAAAATCCTAAAATAATGTTAGGATCATGGCCAGTGGTGTATCTTGATTTTGTGCTGCCCTAGGCAGACAAAATCCGGGCACCCCCCTACCCAAGCTGCACACCCACGTTACACACCTAAGACATGCCCCATCATTCAGACTCACATCAAGCTTACACTCCCATCACACTCAGTCACACACTCCTACTCCCATCACGCACACTCTGACTCCCATCACACTCAGTCATACACACTGTCTCCCATCACACACACTCTGACTACCATCACACTCAGTCATACACACTGTCTCCCATCACACACACTCTGACTCCCATCACACTCAGTCACACACACTGTCTCCCATCACACACACTCTGACTCCCATCACACTCAGTCACACACAGTCTCCCATCACACACACTCTGACTCCCATCACACTCAGTCACACACTGTCTCCCATCACACACACTCTGATTCCCATCACACTCAGTCACACACAGTCTCCCATCACACACACTCAGTCACACACTCACACACACACTGTCTCCCATCACACACACACACACACACACACACACACACACACACACACACTGTCTCCCATCACACACACTCTGACTCCCATCACACACACTCTGACTCCCATCACACTCAGTCACTCACACACACACACACACACACACACACACACACACACACACAGTCTCCCATCAGCACTTACCTTTCCCTGGTGGCAGGCAGCATGGTCCCTCCATGCTGCCTGTTCGGCTTCCCGGCGATTGTGCCGACAGGTCACGTGACCGGGCGCGCGTATGACGTCAGCGCGCCGGTCACGTGACTGTCGGCACTTCCGTGTCGGCACACTGCACGGGGAGCCGAACAGGCAGCACGGAGGTTTCTCTGTGCTGCCTGTTCGGCTCCCCGTGCAGCCTGGCAGGCAGAGCGATGGTGAGGGGGGATCTTCCGATCCCCTCTCACCTCCGTCTCTGCCTGCAAGCGCGGTGGGGTTTTTTTTTAAATGGCCAGATTTTTTTTTTTTTTTCCAGTGCTGGGGGGCGCTGCCGCCCCCCAAAATTTGCCGCCATAGGCATCCGCCTAGGATGCCTCGCGGTAAATACAGCACTGATCATGGCTCTGGAGATCTGGACAGGACATCTTAAAATTAATATGGAGACAACAGGGCTTCTAAATATCCTAACGCTTTAAATGAATGCTTATCAAATGTAAAATGTTGTGTGTGTGTGTGTGTATAATACATACATATAATCAAATTCCTCATTAAAATGTATAAGAGGTGATAGGACATTTGCAGTGCAAAATCATTTGCATCTGCTAATTGGAAATTGCATTGACATTAAACTAATGAATATATCAGATGCAAAGTGCTATCACACAATCACTTTGCACTTAAAACAACAACAATTTATCACATCCGTGACAAGCAATTTTTCCATACTTGTATTTCCAGAAGAAAAAAAAACTCTGAATAAACTTTGAATCAGAAATAAATGAAGAATACTGCTTTTGTTAAATGGTCTTCTTTTGATATTTAGAACTATGTAAATGAAAACATATAAAGTGCATGTTCCAGTAGGTGTAAAGCTTCTAATAGTCCAAATATACAAGCATGCAGTCAATTGCTAGAAATTAGTACTGGTATTATGTACAATAAATAAAGGGTGTTATATATCCTAATACCCTTGGTACATAGCGATGTCACTCAAACTGGCGGCGCTACTTCGCATTTGCATAATTCTGCACATGCGCAGTGTGCATTCTCCAGAACCCATATACCAGAGAATTTAACCACGACCACAAGAATCCTGCCGGACTCTACCTCTGTCCTGAAAAGTGGGACAATATATAGCCCTCCATCTGTGGCTGAACTACTGCTTACATAATGGTAAGAGCAGACATCTATAAGCATGTCTGCTCTCATGGGAATAGTTGGGGCTTAGGTAGGTTAGGATAGGGTTACGTTTTTAGTTAGGTGGCTCGCGCTGTTAGTTTACAGCGGATTGGCTGTAGCACAGCGCGAGCTCTAGTTTGTTACAATGTAAATTAAAAGTGCGGGAGTCTATTCCAGTCAGCCGGCTGTCCAGCTGAAGAAGCCCCCACCCTCCCTCCCTTCATTTAATGTTTTTGATATTTTGTTGTGATCTTTTAAGGGGGGGGAGGTATAAGTCACCCTTCTGGTCAATTAGAAAGAGGGGTGGATATTGGTTAAGTAAGTGGAAGTTCAGGCTTTTGGGGCAGAACTGAGTGGTAAGAAATTTGGTATTTGTTAAGAGAAGTTATGCTATGTTTTTTTGTGGTTATATACAGTTTGGTTATTAAGAGCTAACCCCTACCCCTATTCAATAAAGATCACGGCCTTTCTCCAACATATTTATTGTGTTTGTCTTTTATTTATAAATATATTTGCACCAATCAATTCCAATGTTCAGGCCACTTACCAGTCAACAGTCTCTGGGTAGAGCTAGTATGAGAATGACACCAGCACTTTCTAAAATAGACTAGAGTAGGGAAAAGCCAAGGTAAGCCAGGTGCCTAAAAACATGCTGTCTCCATGATGGCGGCCTGAGGAGCTAAAATGGCATTGTAGCATTATTGGAAAAGTGGTTCTGCAACAGCTGGAGTCCTATAAATGGCTAAAATGTAGCATCTGGGAAAGAAATACACTAGGCTTCAAGTCATATTTCCTCATGCCGCACTCTCTTTACAACTTTGATGGGAGATAGAGATCCAATCATACGGAATCTCAGCTGTGTTGGAATAGTATATGTTTGCCATAAGGATCCCATGTTACTGCTTTACTGTGCCGACCTGATAGCTTGTTCACCCACTAAAGCAAAGGATATAACAGAACAATACAAGTTTATATTACAATCATTATTCATTTATATTTCTTCAGAACTTAAGCTTATTTACATAATACCCAATCTAAAGTATTGTCACTGCCCACAATGTAATAGAACATAACATGTTTGCATTAGTGGAATATTGGATTAGTGTTTAGTTATTTTGTAATATCTGTCTGTTTGTTGGCTTCTCCCTGTTCATGTTCCTTCCAAGATCAAACCCTTTGGGACCCCCTTAATTAATATGTGAGTAGTTATTTCCAGGAAATGTTTGCTGTCCAGGGTCATGCAGAGTGAACATATATTTGACTTTTGAATTTCATGTGGCGTCATTGATTGTGTCTGGGGGTAATCTGACAGCACCATGCATCACAACATCAACGAGGTCTTCGCATGCTGCTCTTCTTAGATGGGTCATTAAGTAAATCAATATTCTTATTTTGGCAACAATCCAAAATCTAACACAGCCATTACTTAAGACAAGTTCATTAGCTTTGTGGTATCGAACTAAGCAGTTATTCCTATTAAATACACTCCTTTCAGTCACTCAGCTGACAGCTAGGATCTGTTCTAGACATAAGACAGTCTTTTCACATGCACTGGTGCTCAGGCGTTTTCTCACTCCTCCGTACCGCTGCCTTTTTGTTTAGTTCCTTTTTATAACTTCACCTTGAACTACAGGTGAGGCCTTTGTCTCATTTATAAGCTGCATGGGTTCAGTTGCGCATTGCCTGTTCTACGAGCCTGTTCACGGAACCTACGTGTGTTTATGCCGTATCTTATTTAATGCTGACTTGGCTTGTTTTCTGATATTGATACTATTCCTGCTACTCCGACCCCAGTTTGTTTTATTGAATCTGGATCACAGCTGCACAACCTTATATCTTTGGCTATCTCTAACTACGTTCATGATCCCTGACCACATTTCTCATTATCCCCTTTGATTCTACTATTTCTCCCAGAAGGTCACACAAACCCCAAAACTCAACCAGAATGGGAGGCAGTGACTGTTATTTGTGTCAATTCTTACTGATATTTCAATTTAATCTCTTCGTCGAATATAGAGCCCCTGACCCCAACATGTCAGGGGCTTGTTTGTATGTATATATCTATATGTTTAAATATATACATAGAATGATTTTATTTTTCTCCCCAGGAATGGTAAATAAGTAATGAGGTGCCCCAGGCTGATTCCTTCCTATTGAAGGTCATATAACTGCATGAAAAACAAAGAAAAGACAACACTCCATCTCACAATGCAAAAGTAGTTATGATTAAGCATATAATTAAAGTTTATTCTCCTTTCTGAATTTGTTGTCACTTGTATGCATCCACGTATGTTGCCTAGTCACCGAGTAAACTACTTTTGCATTGTGAGACAGAGTGCTGGCTTTTCTTAAATATATGAATATATAAATATATAGATATATGCATACATATGTGTGTGTGTATATATATAAAAATATTTTTTTCTCACCTCTGTGGGTGGTGTCTTCCTCAACCTCGGGTCCTGGGACTGGGAGATTGAGATATCTGTGCAGTAGCTTAGCTGTTCTTAGTTTCTACTGCGCTCTTCTGGGCAGAGTGCTCTGGAATCTGCTGGAGCCACTCTCCCAGCTTTGTTGATAAATATCCGAGTCCTCCTATCACTACTGGGACAACTTTGGCCATCACTTTCCACGTCCTCTCTAGTTCCTCTTTCAGGCCCTGGTACTTCTCCTGCTTCTCATACGCCTTCTTCCTGATGCTTCATTCATCTGAAGAATATATATATATATATATATATATATATATATTGTTTGAAGATTCATTGCGAACCTACAATTTCATTTCAAAACATGAAATTTACCATCTAGAGATGTTATGCAACTGCCTTTATAGTTTTTCACCAAAGCAAGATATGATATTACAGTAAGTATACATTTTTAATAATAAAAGCTTTTATTTCCTCTTTTTTTTAAAGTGACACTGGATGACAGGTTCACTTTATGCCCACATTTAATCCATTTGAATTCTGAAGTACATAAAAGGGTTATATTTAGGAATGTTTGCAGTGGAAAAGACTGAGCCATCAATTATATTTGATTAGAATATTTGATTTATTAAGGGCTACAAGAGACCTTCTCCAAGAATACATTGCTAATTAAGGTTACATTTAGATTGTCAATAAAATCCATAATAGCTATTTCCACATTGTTTACTACATTCATACAGAGCTGCTTAGAACATGATGTTTTAGAGCAAAATGTGAAGCCACTTGACATTGATATGATAGATAATACATCCCCCCCACACCAATAAATTACACAGACACAAGAGTGGCTAGAAAGGTCGCAGGATTTATCTATCAGAAAAAATTCTGCAACATAAAACTAACAGCTTAATATAGCTGTAAAAATAAAACAGGTACTAAAAACCCAACCGTTTGCATAACAGCTGGGCATCAATAACATATAACAATAAATATATACATATTAAAGTAATAAGTAATACTTATCATCAAGAATATATAAGCAGTAGCATGTCACTCCTCCTAGCCCCTTTAGGATAAGGCCCCCAAGGATCTGGTGTAGGCATAACCCATGTTCCACCAGCCCAGATACTCTGCTGACTGTTCGTTGTCTGTCTACTACCTAAGTGTATGGTATTTTTATTCTTTCTTGTATTAAACACTTTACTTTCATACATGCTGTATTTCTAGGCTTTGGAGGTGACTAGGAAGATATTACACAGCAGGAAAGATCACCTTATATGTTGGAAGTTTTTGGAGGAAGTGTGAGTGTAAAATTTGGAGCCACATCATGTGTCAACAGAAATCAAGGTTATCCCCTCTGGAAATATACGAGGTTATGTACAAATTGCACTTTATTTTGGCACTGTAGCACACTGTCAATTTGTCTTTTTCTCCATGATCCATGTTCTTGCAGCTACTGGCATCGATATATATGCACCACAGCCGTAGTTCCCTCTCCGAGGGACGAGCCCTTGGGGAAAAAACAAACAGTGTTGTGATAGTGGTGCACTAATAAAAATAATAAATATTATGACATATATACAAGCATATAAACAGAAGGACAGAAACACTTACGTTTAAATGCTCATGTATATGTCGTACTATTCAGTTGAATTGCTTTTATATTATAATTATACAGTTTATTGTGTGTGTCCGTTAGCGCTCACTTGAACATAATCTGTTTCCATCCGCTCTATTACATGGCCATGGGAACACTCTTTCTGAAGTTTGTAGCAGCTAGTTTTGTCTGCCTTGTACTCTTAGATATTTGTTTCCTTTTCTCTCAACTCCAACCTTCTTTCTTTATCCCTCGGAGGCGCAGTCTTAGACTGAACTCTGTTATATAGTCCGAGTGTCTACCATTGCGCGACCCGCCATACAGCCCCTTATATAGATAATGACCACCGTCGCCTGTGCCTTTATTGGGCACTTGGACTGAATAGCCTTTGTCATCACTATTATAGCTTGGGAGTTACATGCACGACAGAGGGGATAGGATTGAAACATTGAGATACATAAGTGGAATTAACACAGTAAAGGAGGAGAGCATATTAAAAGAACAAAAGCTACCGCAACTAGAGGACATAGTCTTAAATTAGAGGGGCAACGATGTAAATGTAATATCAGGAATTATTACTTTACTGAGAGGGTAGTAGATCCATGTGATAACCTTCCAGCAGAAGTGGCAGAAGTCCATGGGATAGGCATTAAGCTATCCATAAGGCCAGGGACCAGTGAAAGTATTTAGAAAATTGGGCAGACTAGATGGTCGGAATGGTTCTTATCTGCCGACACATTCTATGTTTCTATCGAATACTGTTTACTGCAGCCTCAATTACTGTTCTTAAAACCATTAGAATGCACTTCAGGTCTAGCCTCGTGCTAGTTCTACAAAGGGCCCATTTGAGAAATAATTTGAATATAAGCATTTCAGGAAGCTTTCTGCAACAGCATTTTTACTGCAATTTCCCTCTGCTTGGGAGTCTCCAGTTTTGAGATTTCAGTGATGAATTGTCCAATAAAGAAATTAGTATCATCCAGCCTCTTCCTGATAGATAGCCATACCCTCCAACTGTGCCACTTTAAGCTTGATGGCCACGATGTTCCCTAGAGATTGAATACTGCCCAGATGTGGTGATACTATCTCTTCCAATCCATGCATCCCAGCATCCCACTCCTACTAGAAGATGCAGCTTTATTGTGGACACTTTCTCTTCTGTCTGAAAGATAGAACAGGTATTCCAGTCAAGTAAAATGCAATCTCCAAGCTTGTATCTACCTAGCTTTAAACATCTTTCTCAGTTATCTGGAATTTTATCTGCAGAGGCATATTATGATTTTTATATTTATTTATAAATTGAAAAAAATGTATTGTAATGAAAAAGAGAGCATTTTTATGGCTTTTAGGAAAGGTTTATTTGAAACATCTAGAATATTTGACCTCGGCATGAAAGGAGGTTTTATCATAAGCATTGTATCTTTGCTGATGTTGGAAATAGTTTTGTGAAGGTTTTATTATTTTTTTTCTAATGAAACACATTTTTTTTTTCAGGAACAAGATGCAAGAAATTGAGTAACTCAGATATCCAGTGAGGACCTATTCATTTCTTACATGTGTTTCATATAGATATCTTAATTTATATCTCAATTTTTGTAATATCTTTGTATGTGTAAAGAGCATACGGTACATGGTACACCACTAGTAATCAGAGGTGTCCTAGGTAGAAAACGTAATATCTGTCTATAGCATCACTACCAGAGGCAGGCACTAACATTAGGTAGAAACATAGAATGTGTCGGCAGATAAGAACCATTCGGCCAATCTAGTCTGCTCACCATCAATCATGAGTGCAGTAAAATCTCCATAGGAAGATTTGGTGGCATGAGGAAGGGAGAGAATACGTAGGGCAGTCAATATTTTTGAGGGAACGCTCATGTATAGCTTGAAGGAAAGACGTAACAGGGGGGATGTGATAGAAACATTTAAATACATAAAGGGAATCAACACAGTAAAGGAAGAGAGTATATTTAAAAGAAGAAAAACCACCACAGCTAGAGGACATCGTCTTAAATTAGAGGGGCAACGATTTAAAAGGTAATATCAGGAAGTATTACTTTACTGAGAGGGTAGTGGATGTATGGAATAGCCTTCCAGCAGAAGTGGTAGAGGTAAACAGAGTCAAGGATTTTAAGCATGCGTGGGATAGACACAAGGCTATCTTAGCTATAAGACCGGGAACGGGGGACTAATAAAAGTATTCAGAAAAATTGGGCAGACTAGATAGACCGAATGGTTCTTATCTGCCGACACATTCTATGTTTCTATCTGAGTTCATCGCAACTTGTCCTCTACCGGCTCCCATCCTTTTAAGTGAAGCTCCAATGTTTGCAGAGGCTACTGGACGAAGCTGCTGTCTAAGCCACCCATTTAAAAGAAGGAAAAGGGAGAAATGAAAATGAAGGGAGCATGAACAGAATCAGATATCTCTATAATGGTGATAAACTCAGCAGGGAAGGGATCATTTACGATAAGTCCACAATGTGAGCAACAAAAGTGACTTGTATTTTTGGAAATGGCTATTAGAGTAAAGCACGCCACTGATACACTCTAGTTAATTCATGCATGAATGAATCATTTTTATTTCTCTGATGGGCCTGACATTTAAATTCACAACCCAAATGCTGATAGTTTGCTCATACCTAGTGAAGCCTGAAATTTAAAGCCATGAAATGTATTCAAACATGAATAGAATATAACATAATTGCACCATGAAATGATAAATTCCAAAACAATGGTAGTAACACAACACATCAGTGGCACCCATGATTATATCTTTTATTTTGCTCTATCAAACACATTCATTATATTGTTTTATCTGCTGTGTGTTTTGCTTGAATCTTCCCACTGTAAATTGCTTTGAGTTGAACATGTGCTGCTATTTTTTGTTATTATAACTAAAGTATTATAATTATTTAAAATATAGAATCACCCCCCTTTGCTAACATCTTCTTATTTACAACTTAAGAATGTCTACATAACCATTCCATTATTTCATTGAAAGTATACCTCAGTAGATTTCCTTATGGATGAACAAAAAACTGATATAATTTGTAATAGTAAAAGTATATTCCATCCATTCTCCTTCCTAAGTTGCCCCAAGAGAGGATTTTGTGACTGCAAGGTCTGTGGACTGCATACCCATTAGTCTGTAGTTCTTGGTTGCATTATATGACGACATGCCTGGTTGCAATATTTATGTCAGACAGACTATAAATCTCCTTAGAGTAGGCTTTTTGGCTGTGCATATGTGTATTTGTATGTATATGTGTATCGTGCCCCTGAGTGACAAGCGTGCTGCCAGCCCGGAGCACACCTGTCACTCGGAAGCACGACGTCTCTCGTGTATTTCGGTGGTTTGTGTGCTGAGGTTTGTGTGCTGAGGTTTGTGTGCTGAGGTGTGTGGTATAGTTGGAGGCTTCCTGAATGAACATTTAAGTTTGGGTCTTCAAGAGACAAAAAGAGCTGAATGGCCAAGAATAATGAACTCATCAATGGTGTCTGGTTTGGTGAAAAATTATGGAATTGACTGTAAAAATGATCTGTCATCTAAGATAAGAAGCCTGGAAAGCTTATAAAACGAAGACCAAATAGGAAGAAAAGTTATTCCACTAATACTGACATTCCAGTATGGACAACAACACCACTTCCTGTGTACACACTGACTGAGGAGAAATTAAAATAGGCAATGGCACAAATGTACTGAAGCAATTCCCACAGAGCAAATTAACATTAATCCTTCTCTGTATAGTTTTGCAATTTTCCAGCTACGTGGAAATTGCCTATATTTACTAATGTGATTAACGTTTTTTTTTTTTGTTAGGTTTGAATATATATTTATTGTGTTGATTGCCAATGTAATGTATACACTGGACAAAAAATCCTGTGCACTATACAAGCAGTAATCTTCATCTTGCACCAAAGGGAGTTTCAGGACTAGACTGTACCTTTAAGTCATTATTACACTATATATGTCCTTTAAGTCATTATTACACTATATAAATCTGCGGCTGAGATCTGCCTGAGAACATTTACCACAAATTATTAAAGGGAAAGTATCTCTTATTTAGAGAGTTTGCATCACTGGGGCTTTTACCACAACCACTGTGTTTGTACGGATTTGGCCGATTTGGAACATGTATCAGTGTGTGCTGCGCCAATCCACAAGACTACTGTATTGAATACAAGACTGTTTGGTTCCAATTCTGTAATGAAGTGTATGCACTTGTCAACATTTGACCTTTATTGTCTAATATATCAATACATTTACTACATTTTAAACACACTATTTAATGAGTTTTGTTGCTATGGAGTTCTGTGATACACTCGCACACATCTAACATTTTAAACTCTTACAAATAAGGATATTTGGGACAGCTAAGAGACATACAATGGGACTCTGGTTAGTAAAATGGTTAACCCAGCATTGGTTGCATGGCTGTGACAATCAAACTTAGATTTTAAATTATAATAATAATAATCTAATAATAATAATAATAATTCACAGTCACTCATGTATTGCTCTGCAGCTGTGTATTTCAATCCCAAAATCTTGTTCTTCAGCCAAACAGCCAAACCCTCCTGTAGATATTACTGCAATAACTTTGAGATATGATAGTAAAGCAATAAAAACCTGACTCTGTTTTGTGTTCAAATTTTCTGAAATGTAAACAAAAATGTTGAGATTCCGCTTGATGGAATAGTTTTGTCCTCAGGTGATCCAGTGTGATTAAAATGTTTTCTATGAGAAATATGAGCAAATCCTTTATTTTATTTTTTTTTTTATATATTTAATCTTTTTCTTTATTATTATGTGATAGACATACACAAAATTGGTAGAATTCCCAATTTACATCAATGAAGCAATTAGACTGAAACATACAGATCGAGTTGAGTTCAATATAATCAAGTCTTTTCTATGATCTATTTCTATTCCTTATTTTGTCTCGATCTCTCAACCAATCCTCATTCATTCCGTTCGGGGGGGGAAATGTAAACAAAAATGTTGAGATTCCGCTTGATGGAATAGTTTTGTCCTCAGGTGATCCAGTGTGATTAAAATGTTTTCTATGAGAAATATGAGCAAATCCTTTTGTTTCATCTCCCACATACCTTGGAATTTGCCTCATATGTTTCTCATGGATTTCACTAAACTGATAATGCAAACCACCTGTTTGTATGAATACAACACTTGCTACGTCAAACAGATATTCCTTTGTATTAGGTTTCTTTTAAATTAAAATTAATATCTTTAGCTATGCAAAATTCCAGTAACATGAATTTAAAATCTCAGAATAAAGTACAAATAAACATAACAATCTTAAAAGTATTATAAAGAAGTGAAGGGGCATCTGCTAGTTTCCAGACTTTTAATAAAATCCCTAAAAGCCCAATTCTTCAAAGAAGCATATCGGCTAACTGTCCTTATTCTTCGGCCTCTTATCCTGTTTTAATATAAAAAGGGACAGTGCAGGAGGGCATGTCCGGGTTGCCGGCAATGGCAGTTAAGCTAGAATTCCGTCACCATAGCTCACATACTCGGCAAAACAAGTCTAAGGTCCCAATTAAAACACAGAAGAACAATTCTGCGGTTGAACCACCTCTGCCTGGGGACTGCTTCACCAAGTTCACCCAGTTCTTCAGAAAAAAAGAGAGTCCTTTTCTTTGTTGTATTTGTGGGATGTCTTTTGAATGGTAGATCATAGAAGTCCCATTCAAAAACAATTTAAAGATTGAGAAATGGCCTTTAATATATTAAAATATTTGGTGGAGTTTAGTTCCTCTTATATGTTTTTTTTTATATGTTTTTGTTAATTTTTAATATACAATAAACACAATTAAAAGTTCAATATGCCATTTGTGAGAAGACGATAAACTACTGTCTTACGTATTGTAACATCACTTAATGTGTAACATTTATGATCAACTAATGCAGTATTTGAAATAATAAGACTTAAGATTGAAATGTCACAGTATAGATCCTATCATTTAAAGGAAAGGGATGGAATCTACTCCAAAGTCTACTGCTTGATCTCATGCAAGAACAGGGATAATGAACCAAAGTGCAACCAGTCTGATTATACTATTGTGGTCAACGTTTTATGTTCCTTTTTATTTAGTTTATTATACTGTATCAGTGCAGATATTTTTTTTTCTGGAGTACATAGAAAAATAGAGAAGACAGTGTAAAGTTCAACAAAGGAGTTGCATTATTTACAGATACTGAAAGTTTTATATGTACAAATGATATAACACATTCTACCATCTGTCAACTCCAAAGATTAATAACGATACATCAAATTGTAAACAGCTTTTTATTGGATTCTATTACCTGTAACTTTTCCATCACTGTTCATTATATCAAACCCAATAGTTAACGCAGATATGTGTTAATTTTATTTTTAATTGTGCTGCTGCAAAATCTACCCCATGAAATAACCTTCAATATCTCACCAGATAAAACCAAGTGTAATAATTGTGCACCATCACCGTGTTATACTGCATTATCTCAAATCATGTATATGATCTTCATGTATTACAGGTAACAGCATACTGCCCTTAACTTAATGTAATATCTGTCTGTCAGCTGAAAAACAAATTACAAATAAAGGCAGAACCTTTCTTCTCAAATTAGCTGAAGTACAGTGAAAAAGTTGCATCTAGTTCATATGATATATACTTAAAAGAGCATTGAAAGTTTAGTTCAGTAATAGACCATTACTCACAATATACTGTGACTCACATTTCTGTCGAAGCATCATATGGAGAAAAAAATTATATGACTTATTGAGCCATTTAACATGACAATCATTTGCAAACTACTTAATGAGTTAGCAACCTACAGTAGTCAGGTACTCTTGATCACATACCTCCCAACCTCTGCTCCTGGCAAATAAGGACAATAGGGGGGCAGAGCTTTAGGGGTCGCGCATCATTTCTGTCACTCAAGTTGTCAGTGCCAGTGTGCATTTGCAGTGTGCGTTCTTTGTTGTCACAGGCCCAGGAGAATGTGGTCCTGAATCCTGCTTTTTCCCCAGGTACTAGCACAACAGATAATGTAGCCCCATAGAAGCTCCTCCATGGACTTCACCATGCTCTGCTGGGCTTGGTGGCAGCTTCTCCTTAATCCGCCTCTGCTAATTACACCATCTAGTAACATAGTACTGTATATGTATATACACAAAAATGTGGAGTTAGATATACATAGTATGCCGTCTATGTACTTGTGCCCTTAAGTGTTCAGAATGTTTAACTTTTCATAGGTTCAATCAGGGTTAATTTTAGTTTTATGAAATCGGTAACTTACTCAGGAAATACCTATGAGAATGCAAAGATGACATTAGATTTAAAAGAATTGTCAATGTACAAAAAGTTCAGGATGGAGATAACCCTGCATTTTAACTGTACATGAATGCAATGAATACAATCTGTATTGCAATGTTCTAATCATCTTCCATATTTACCTGCAGTAACATTTGTTGAGGAAGAGTAGGAGGAAAGCATCCTCCTCGTGTTAGTGGATCCCAGGTTTGACGGCACATCAGGAGCCCATCCACAAACTCCTACTCCTCCTCCAAAGCCAGCATTCAAGTCTGATGTCCATGGTGCGGTTTCTCAGATACAGCAGGACATCTCAAGGATGAACTGTTATACTCACCATGATGGTAAGTAGTCTCGATCAGTTTCATGTAAGGATGATGGAGAAGCAGGATCAGTTCCTTAGCCTTTTGGATGTGCAAGTTGTTACTCTGGAGCAGGTTAGACTAATGTTCCAGCAGGAGTGTCAGTCTAGAACTGAACACCACAACCAACTATTGACATACCAATATGCTAAACTAGCCCTAAAACATGCTAAGTTAGAGCCTAACACTGCTCCAGAGGCATCTTACTCACCTCACCTCCCTCTAGCAGCACAGGTTATCTGATGTCAGTCTGGTGAGGAGGACAAGGATACTGACCTTGCTAGGTGGTTGCCTAGCACATCATCATCCACCTCCTCATCAGATGATGATGAGTAGATTACACTTTTGCATCTTGGTGGTAGCCATGGTTACTTACCAATTCTATCACCCAGTTGTACTCCCCTGCCGCAAAAATCATTTTACAGCAGATGCCCTGATCAGAATCCTCTTAATCTGTGCTTTTCAAAAAAAAAAAAAAATTTTACTTATATTATTTTTCTCTACTTGAAAATAAAAAAATGATATAATGAAAATGCTGTGAGTCTGTATTGCATATTTTTTGCTTCCAAAAATGTAAAATAAATGTAAGATACAAACTATGCAGGTAAAGCTCTAGGCAATCCCATAGCATTAACGAACATCTAACGATAAGGCATTTCTTGGCTACTCAGGGGGATATTGCTTGAAATTAAATTTGACTTTTTCACAAACTTCACCGGAGGGATTGCAGTTTCTGGAATGCCAATGTAATAAGGTAAGCAGAGGTATATGTAACCCAGCTTTGAAGATTTTTTTTTTTTGGTTCACCATTCCCAGAAGTGGTAAGGGTGGAAGTAATTTAACCCAGTTGTTTCATGGAAATAGTAAATACAACAGACTAAGCAGAGTGGTTTTCAAGAAGAGTCGAAGGTATGTGAACTTAAAACCAAACAGCTCTTACTAACATATTGCAAAGTTTCCCCACTGCTTCAGTGAAAAATGAAATGTTAAAAGAAATAGTTTTTACATTTGCTGTGCTGTGTTTACTGAAAAGCGAGAGTAAGGAAAATATGTTACTACTAAAAAAAAAGAGAGAAGTATTGCTTTCTCTTCTCTCATATTTAGCAGTAATGCATTCTCAACAAATCATTAAGAAAATAGAATTTAAAAAGTGATTGCATCAGTAAAACACTGCCAATATGGTGTTAGTTTTAAATTCTACCATTACTTCCTCTTAAAAGAACAAATCATGGAAGGGCAATACAGTTCTGTCCATCTTCATAAGTATTCTTTGAAACTACTTTGTAAAGTAATAAGTCTGTCACTAAGATAATGTTAGTATGGTGGTCCATGGCATACTACAGCACATTTTCTGCTGCTAGTAGAACCCTAATGGCTCAATGAACATCACTTCCATTATTTGATGTAATACCAGATGCAACACTCAACCATCTATGGGATGTGTCCCTTCAATTCAATATCCATAGAAGATATGTTCCAATGCTGTGTCAATGACCTATCCAGTAAAAGGAAAGTCATTTTCTTTCATGTGCTCTCCAAGCTCAGAATAACACCAGGGAGCAGCTGTGCAACTTAAGGTGTTTTTTGAAGATTCCCCTGCCTCCTTAACTGATTGCTGCATCTGGAGATATGTCAGGAGAGATGCTAGAAGAAAGGCCTGCTCACAGAACATACTTCAGCCATGTACAGTATGCAGTACACAGCATTCCAAACTCTGGGAAGTGATTCCATATGCATGTTCCAGATGAACACAGCGGAAACATATGGAGATCTTAAAAAAATGCTGTCCGTCCAAAATGCTGATTATAAGGGACTTATTCATTGTATATCATATGCTCAGTCAAGGAGATGAACTATAATAAATATACAGAGCCACAAGTCCCCATTAAATAAGTGCACACAATAAATAATTAGCACATCGTTCAGTTGTCTTACAGTTCCATTTGTAACAATATCTACTAGCTCTGCTGTTGCTCACTCTTTGTCTCCTGGACATCTTTTGGCTCAGGTTTTTCTGGTTCCTGTTAACTAGCTTCCATGCTTTATAAGCCCCCTTTCTTCCAGTTGCCTGTTGTTCAGGACAGTGACCCCCCAACAGTGGCAGAATTCAGCACGCAAAACATTACTTCTCTCATAGCAAAATAACCAAGGAGTGGTTCCATATGGATGTTCAAGAAAACCTCAAATGAAGCCACTTTGGTGAAACGTACATTGGTTTGGAGATTTTGAACGAGCATTTGGAACCATTATTAAATATAATTATATATTTCTTTCTGAATTGTAATGGTTGTGGTCAATGCATTCATCGGTTCCAGGTGAGTGGGGTTATAGGGTATAGAAATTGTCTCTCTGACTTCATTAGTTTGCTGTTATGATCCATTCCCAGGTATCCTCAGGAACGAGTGGGGTACAAAAAGCAAAATAGTGTAAATAGTCTAAAAATCTGCTAACAGTTTAATATGTCAAACATATTAAAACATATATAACATGTTAAATAGTTTAACAGGTTAATATGTCAAACATCAATATATAAAAAGCAGTCATAAATTCTCACACTAATCACCCAGTACCAGTGCATGGGGCATATACCACCAATTTGATACAATTAAACACTTTATTAGAACAAACCTCTCTGCAGCACATGCATCTGTAATAATTTGTGTGACAATACGGAACTCTATAGCAGCCTCTCCCCTAGATGTATCATTCTAAAGGGGAACGTTGCTGAGGCCGGAATCAAGCAAGTGACTATATGTCCCCCAGGATGCCCAGTAGTAGAACGTTGTGAAGTGAGGCTGAAGGGGCAGTAGCTGGTAGCCAGGGCAATCTCAGAGACCTCTACCCTCTGGAGAGGGAGGCAGGTATCAACCACTCTGCCTCCAAGTGCAGCCTCTACAAAGGCTGCCATGTAGTAACCTCAGTGCTGACAGATCCAAAGACTCTGCCACAGGAATTAACACACAGCAATCTGGGAAATACTTCTTACTTTATTTAAAAACAGACCAACTCATCAATAGGAAAACAATGGAATCAGGGTAAATCTACACAAAGTTAACATAAGCTTAATTACATCCTGCAGGATGATAATCAGGCAACATCCTGAGATAGCATAGCTCACACTACATACACATCACACCAACATAATGGCATTACACACAGGAAGCAACACCAACAAACATCATTGGTATTACTGGGATAAAGAACACTTAAACACAATCGGTTTTAAATATATACAATAACACGTGTCCATGAGTTAAAGACTGCTATCATCACAACCCAAACTCAACAGTTTTCAGGGTCCCTATACTTGGGGTAATGTGGCATAACGGTCCCGGAGGGGGGGGGGGGAGCAGTCCAAACAGATCCCCTGTACCAACCTCCACAGAACAGAACCCCTTGCAAGGCCAGGGCCCATAGTCTGTAGGAAGGAGACTAGTTCTCTCCAGGGCCCCCAGTAATGGAGGGTTAGATCACAAGTCATGCACTTATTTTTTTTTTATATTTTAAACTGAACTCTGTAGTATTAATCTGAGTGGGTTTATTCTTTGTATTTCAAGTGATTATTTTTGCAGTACTAACATTTGAATCTATAAGATTTTCACCTCTTGATCTTAAAATTAAGTCCATTATTTTATTTAACCATGAAAAAAAATAAACCAGGAGAAAAGCTAATACATTTTCTGTCTTTTTCTCCTAATTGTAAAAATGTAAATATATATCTGCAAATATTTACAATAGTAATGTGTATGTGTCCAAAGGCACTAGGATTTTGAAATTCTATTTATAGTTGGAATGCACCTTTACACTTTTATCTTCAACATGTCCCAAAAAGTTTAAAAAAAAACTGCATTCTTTTAAATGAAGTTGGAGTTATCTCATAGGCGGAGCTGGGTCTGGGGGGTGGCTGCTGCCCTTATTAGATGTATCCTGGTTCTTCCATTTTTCTCCGAATTTTCAGAAATTCCCAGGAAGTGCTGCTAAATGAAGTGTGCCAGTCCGCAATCACTCAAATCATTGATTTCAGTTCTCAGAAATAATGTCCACTAGTGGGCACCATGCATGTGTGAGCAGCTCGGCATTCCACACTGCAAGTCTAACCCATGATGCCTCCAACCTCCAATGGTGTGCAATCTGTTTAATACCCGCAAACCGATCGGGGGTTTGTGTTTAAAGTTAATCGCTGTTTAAAACCCAAATACAGTGATTAGATCAGTAGGGAGTTAGGATTAGATTTAGGGTAAGAGTTAACTCTAATCACTGTTTTAAACTCACGTACATCAATAAGGCCGGAGGGGTTAGAGTTGGAGTAAAGGTGAGGATTAGCTGTTATCTATAGAGTTAAGCCTAACCGTTATCCTTACTCCAACGCTAAACACCCTGGAGTTAACCCTTACCCTCACTCCAACTCTAGACCCCCTGGTCTCATTGTTGTGTGCGGGTTTTAAACAGGATGCATATCATTGGAGTGAAGTGTAGTTGTTTGTAACTCCGACTTGCGGTATGGAATGCCGACCTACTCACACATGTGTGGTGCCTGCTAGTGTGCACTGATTTGAGTGATTTCGTGCAATGCACAATTCATTCAACGCCACTTCCTGGAGACTTGTGTAATCTTGGAGCTCAATCCCCAGGTGGCACACATGTGAGGTGATCAAAGAACATTTTGCTTCTTGCAGGCATACCTACAAAGTTACTTATAGATAATCCTCCCCCATCTGCAATCAGAAGTGCACTATGACCTGTTGTGCAGTTCTCTGTCATGGTTGAAATTGTATGAACATACAAGACTGCAGGGGCGGATCCAGAGTCTGATCTCGGGAGGGGCACATGTCCGTCTGTCTTTTCCTCTCTCCCATGTCCGTCTGTCTTTTCCTCTCTCCCGTGTTCGTCTGTCTTGTCCTCTCTCTCATGTCCTTCTGTCACGCTCCTCTCCCTTCCCATGTCTGTCGCACTCCTCTCACTCCCCGTGTCCCTCTGTCTCTCTTCCTTCCATGTCCATTTCTCTCCTCTTCCTTCCCATGTCTGTCTTTGTATCCTCTTCTTTCCCATGTCCGTCTGACTCTCCTCTCATTTCTCAGCTCTCTGTCTCTCCTCTCCCGTCCCATGTCTGTCTGTCTCTCCTCTCCCATGTCTGTCTGTCTCTCCTCTCCCATGTCTGTCTATCTCTCCTCTGCCATCCTATGTCTGTTTCTCCTCTATCCCATTTATGTCTCTCTCTTCTCCCTTCCCATTTATGTCTCTCTCCTCTCCCCTTCCATGTCTGTCTGTCTCCTCTCCCTTCCCATGTCTCTCTCTATTCTCTACCTCCTATGACTGTCTCTTTGTCCATCTAAACATGTATCTCTCTTCTTCCCAATAGCTGTCTCTTTTCCTCCTCTCCCCTGTCTGTGTTCTCTCTTCTCCCCCATAAATGTTCTCTCCTCTCTCCCCTCCCATCAGTGTTCTCTCCTCTCTCTCTCCCCCCCCCATCAGTGTTCTCTCCTCTCTCCCCCCGTGTTAACTCCTCTCTCTCCCCCCTAGTGGTGTATCGTCGTTTTGTGCTGCCCTAGGCAGACAAAAATTGCCCCCCCCCCCACGATGCACACCCACGACATGACCCATAACTCACGTTGCACACCAAGGACATGCCCCATCACCCCATTTACATGCTTCCGTCACCCAATTACATACACATTGCCAATATTATTTGCCGTTAATATTCCCCAGCCAATTTGCCCAATAATATGCCAGTAGTATTTGCCGTTAATATTCCCCAGCCAATTTGCCCAATAATATGGCAGTATTATTTGCCATTAATATGCCCCTGCCAATTTGCCCAATAATATACCTGTATTATTTGCAATTAATAAGCTACAGCCAGTTTGCCCAATAATATGCCAGTATTATTTGCCATTTAATATGCCACTGCTAATTTGCCCAATAATATGCCAGTGTTATTTGCCATTTAATATGCCCCAGCCAATTTGCCCAATAATATGCCAGTGTTATTTGCCATTTAATATGCCCCTGCTAATTTGCCCAACAATATGCCAGTTTTATTTGCCATTTAATATGCCCCAGCCAATTTGCCCAATAATGTGCCAGTGTTATTTGCCATTAAATATATCCCTGTTAATTTGCCCAACAATATGCCAGTGTTATTTGTCATTTAATATGCCCCAGCCAATTTGCCCAATAATATGCTAGTGTTATTTGCCATTTAATATGCCCCTGCTAATTTGCCCAACAATATGCCAGTGTTATTTGCCATTGAATATGCCCCAGCCAATTTGCCCAATAATATGCCAGTGTTATTTGCCATTTTATATGCTCCAGCCAATTTGCACAATAATATGCCAGTGTTATTTGCCATTTAATATGCCCCAGCCAATTTGCCCAATAATATGCCAGTGTTATTTTCCATTTTATGTCCCATTAATATGCCCCAGACAATTTCCCCCCATCTCCCCAGCACTTACCTTTTTCCCTGGTGGCTAGTGACAGGCAGCATGATCTCCTCAATGCTGCCTGTTCGGCTCACACCCCCCCCCCCCCCCCCCCCCACGGTTGTGCAGAGAGGGCACGTGACCGGCGCGCGTCTGATGTCTATCGGCACTTCCGTGTCACACTGCACGGGAAGCCGAACAGGCAGCATGGAGGTGCCTGTTTGGCTCCCCGTGCAGCCTGACAGGCAGAGCAATGGTGAGGGGGGATCTTCTGATTTGCCCCCCCCCCCCCCCTGGATCCACCACTGCAAGACTGTTATTTATTTATTGCACTACAGAAAGTAAAGTAATGGGGAAGGGGAGTGACGCAATGTGGGAAAATCTGATCTAAGTGAAAGTTCTGTGGGGCCATTTCTAGTGCAGGGCAAAGTGCTACGAGGGAATATCTGGTGCATTGCAAAGTGCTGTGGGCACCTCTTGTGCTGGGAAAAGTGCTATGGGCACATCTGGTGCTGGAGAGTGTTTCTATTTATTACTGCAACTTGGATAAGCTAAGTCCAGTGAGTTTAACTGAGTTTCAGATCCCCTTTCTCCCTGTCTCATATCATACTCCTCCCTGCAACCTCTAAATGTTCTTGCCCCAATAATTCTAATTAAAAACACTAAAAGTGCTCTTTTCTATTTCAAACACTTGATTTTATTACACTGACTGTGTGTCAATATAATTTGATTTGTCTTTAATTATAAAGCTTCATTCTTTAGTCTGTGTTACATGTATTTGTAGCTTTTAGTAAGCTCATGTTTTGGTTCAATGCTTTAATGAACAGATTGATGACAGTCTCTAGAGTCTAAATGATTCTTGAAGGGTCAGAATTACAGTGTCTTCTACATTTGATGTGAATCATGAATCTCCAAGACGGCCTATATTCACTCAAGAGATAGTCTGTCTAATTGCAAAGAGTTTACATTTCTCTGCAGGCAGCCTTCATTCTTAGGATTCAATTTCACACATTAAAAGAGCAATTCTTCATATTTTAAAGACATTTATTGAAAGCTTCTGCTGCCCTTCTATGGAAAAGAAACCTAGTAATGGAGTACTATAATTAGACAAATAGGACCTGAATAGATGATCTCGTTTCTTCTGCTATAAATGTTCAAGCAGCAAGCTGAAGATCTCTACCATACTAGTTCAGAAATCCCCCACCTGGCTTAAAATTGTATATCAAAGTCTGATTATGAGCAAACAATATAATTATGAAGAATTTGCATTAAATGAATTTGCATGTTTAAGATGGTCTTGAATAGTTTCTTAAAAGAAAACAATTTTTTATTTTATTCAGTGTAGACTAATATATAATATATGGAGGGAGAGAGCAGGGAGAGGGTTCATACACAAAACATTTCAACAGAACCATGGTCCCAGGATATACCGTATTTGCTCGATTATAAGACAAGGTTTTTTTCAGAATTTTTTTTTTTTTATAATCGAGGTCGTCTTATAATCTGACCTCAAATCGAGGTCAGATTATAAGACATGGATCCAGGTCCCCAGCAGAGCTGGGGGATGCTAATGGGGGCAGCCGGGGGATGTCTGCACAATATGTGCAGACATCCTCCATGCTGCCCGACACCTCCGTCTATTATGACGGACCAGCTGTCCGTCATAATAGACGGAGGTGTCGGGCAACATGGAGGATGTCTGCACGTATCGTGCAGACATCCCCGGGCTGCCCCCACTAGCCACCAGGGATTATGAAACAGGTGAGGGGGAGGGAGGGGGGTGGAGGGAGGGGGGAACCAGAGCAACAAGGGGAGGGGGGGACCAGAGCAACAAGGGGAGGTAGGGGGGACCAGAGCAACAAGGGGAGGGAGGGGGAACAGAGACAAGGGGAGGGATGGGGGGGAAGAGACAGAGACAAGGGGATGGAGGGTGGGGAAGAGAGAAACAAGGGGGGGAGAGACAAGGGGAGCGAGGGGGGAGACAAAGGGAGGGGGAGAGAGAGAAAGCTGGGGGCAAGGGAAAGAGGGAGGCAGCATTGGCACATAAAAGGAAATAAAAACAAGAAATGCATTTTTTGATATCATAATTTTTTATTAAAAAAGAAATTTACATGTGAATATATACAAGTTGAACTTTTTTCCTATAGGTTAGTCTTATATTCAGGCTTTTAGTTTTTTTCCTAATGGAATATCCAACGTTTGGGGGGTCGTCATATAATCTGGGTCGTCTTATAATCGAGCAAATACGGTATCGAGTATGTGTCCCAGCAACAAAGTCATAGGGAAATCCTAGTGATGTTGTAGATAACAAGGAAAAAAACAATTCCAAAAACAAAATGGGTGGCTTAGACAGCAGCTTCGTCCAGTAGCCTCTGCAAACATTGGAGCTTCACTTAAAATGATGGGAGCCGGCAGAGGACAAGTTGCGATGAACTCGGATGACTCTGAAACAGCGGTGAAGACGTGAAAATTCTTCCCCACCTACTTAACTCTGGCAATGAGTCCCCAGGTATGTGGAATACATTTTTTAATGCACTGCTTAATTTTTCCTTGAACACGCTTGAAGATTTCACCTAGAAATCCTAGTAGTTGGAAGTGATGGTTAGCTCTTCTTGTGATTCCTGTCATTCTGGTAACAGGAGCATGTCCTGACCCCATCCTGATTTTCTAGTTTGCCACTTGTGGTAGAGAAAAGAAGGTAATATATATGATTTGGGCTTTTATCAGACGTTTCATGTACTGCACCTTGTAAAATTTAAAGTTGCTATCAGTCACTCCCGTGTTTCCCACACTGTAAAAAAATTGCAAGATATAAAAGTAGTGTACGAGGGAATGTTCATAATTTTATGTTTGGTTATAAAATGTGCTTTTAGTTGCTGGAATAAATACCTGTTCTATCTTTAAGACAGAAGAGTAAGAGAACAGCTGCATCTTCTAGTAGGAGTGGGATACTGGGATACTGGGATGCATGGCTTGGACGAGGAAGTATCACCACTTAAGAGCACGCGCAAACATCTGGGCACTATTCATTCTCTAGTGAACATCAATCTTAAAGTGGCACAGTTGGAGGGTATGGCTATCTATCAGGAAGAGGCTGGATGATACTAATTTCTTTATTGGACAATTCATCACTTAAATCTTGCAAGAGGGAAATTGTGATAAAAATGCTGAAATCTTCCTGAAATGCTTATATTCAAATTATTTCTCAAATGGGCCCTTTGTAAAACTAGCACGGGGCTAGACCTGACGTGCATTCTTATGGTTTTAAGAACAGTAATTGAGGCTGCAGTAAACAGTATTCGATAGAAACATAGAATGTGTCGACAGATAAGAACCATTCCGACCATCTAGTCTGCCCAATTTTCTAAATACTTTCACTGGTCCCTGGCCATATGGATAGCTTAATGCCTATCCCATGGACTTCTGCCACTTCTGCTGGAAGGTTATCCCATGTATTCTGTACCCTCTCGGTAAAGTAATAATTCCTGTTATTACTTTTAAATCGTTGCCCCTCTAATTTAAGACTATATCCTTTTGTTGTGGTAGTTTTTCTTCTTTTAAATATACTCTCCTCCTTTACTTTGGTGATTCTCAATTATGTATTTAAATATTTCTATCATACCCACTCTGTATCTTTCTTCCAAGTTATAAATGTTAAGGATCCTTTAACCTTTTCTGGTAAGTTGTATTCTGCAATCAATGTACCAGTTTGGTAGCCCTTCTCTAAGCTCTCTCCAAATTATCTATATCCTTCTGACAATATGATCTCCAGTACTGCATACAATAGTTCAAGTGATGTCTCAAAGATAGGGCCTCCAAGGGGAATTTGTCAGAAACACGTACCTCCTTAAATATAATATTCATGCTTATTCTTTTATTAATAGCCCTGTATGTTCTGCTTTTCTAAAAAAAAAAAAAAAAAACATTTGTAAATGCATGTATTGTGGTTGATAGCACTACCTCTCTTGGCAGTGAGTTCCATAACTTTATTGTCCTTACCGTAAAGAATCCCTTCCTTTGTTGTCTATGAAATCTTTGCTCTTCCAGTCTCAGGGGGTGACCTCTTGTTCTTTGTACATTTCTGTTAATGAACAGGTCCCTGGAGAGCTCTTTATATTGGCCCTGCACATATTTATATAATGTTATCATATCCCCTCTGAGACACCTTTTTTCTAACAAATATAAATGCAATTTTTTAAGTCGCTCTTCATAACTTAGATCCTCCAATCCCCTTATTAATTTTGTAGCTCTCCTTTGCACTTTTTCTAGTTCCTTAGTATCCTTTTTAAGGACTGGTGCCCAGAATTGTACTACATATTCGGGGGTAGGTCTTACCATTGATTTGTAAAGAGGCAAGATGATATCCTCTTTCTGTGAATCTATGCCTTGTTTTATACATGCCAATATCTTATTGGCCCTTGCAGCTGCTGCCTGGCATTGGGTACTGTTGCCAAGTTTGTTATCTACAATTACTCCTAAATAGTGTTGAGCGAACCCGAACCGCAAAGTTCGGGTTCGTACCGAACACTACGATTTTTGGACCCCGGACCCGAACACGGACATTCCACTGTATGCCCGAGTTGGAGTTCGGGGTTTGGCGATTAATATTGCCTTAAATTTAAAATGACTAGTGACTGGACAGCTATTGCCCAGTCACTAGTAAAATACCCCCCACCCCGGTCCCCACCCATGGCTGGTGGGTGGGGACCCTAATAAGAATGAGGGGGGGACCTAGTGTCCCCCCGTTCCCCACCCATGAGCTGCAGGTGGGGACCACAAATAAAGTGACTAGGGGTGCCCAGCCCCTAGTCACTTACCCCCCCAATAAAATAAAAAATTCCTACCTACCCCCCTCACCCTAATAATAGTGAGGGGGTGGGCAATAAGATAACCTGTAAAAAAAAAAAAAACTATTTTATACTTACCATTTGAGGTCTTCTTTCTTCAGTCTTCTTTTTTCTTTCTTCAGCCCCAAAAAAAGGCCAAATAAAAAACCATAATACGCGATGCCAAAAAAAAAAAACGAGCGCAAAAAAAAAAAATAATCCATCTTCTTTTTTCTTTCTTCAGCCCCAAAAAAGGCCAAATAAAAATCCATAATACATGCTGCAACTGTAAAAAAAAAAAAAAAAACCTGAGCGCAAAAGAAAAAAAAAATCCAACTTCGCCCATGGAGGGCCCGTACAGACTGAGCTCTGCAGTGTGGGGGAAGGCTTAGGTGACTAGGGGGTGGGCACCCCTAGTCACTTTATTTGTGGTCCCCACTCGCCGCTCATGGGTGGGGACCAGGGGGGGACACTAGGTCCCCCCCTCATTCTTTTTAGGGTCCTCACCCGCCGGCCATGGGAGGGGACCGGGGGGGGGGACACTAGGTCCTCTCTATAAACTCTATTTCGGTTTATAGAAAGCCAATAGCATTACATGGCTATTGGCATTCTATAAACCGAAATAGAGTCCCCATTCATACGAATAGGTCAATTGACCTATTCGTATGAATGGGGAAACTCTTACCCACATTTTGCTTCATTTTGCAGCCCTCTAGCCCTTTCCAGGACTTTTTTAGAGGCATTTTAGTGGCCAAAAGTTTGTGTCCCCATTGACTTCAATGGGGTTCGGGTTCGGGGCCAAGTTCGAGCAAGGACCCGAACATTTTTTCGAAGTTCGGCCGAAACCTGCCGAACTCGAACATCCAGGTGTCCGCTCAACTCTACTCCTAAATCCTTTTCATTAGTAGTTTTTCCCAGCGAAATACCATTTAAAGTATATGTTGCTTTGTTATTATTTTTCCCATAATGCACAACTTTACATTTGTCTATATTGAACCTCATTTGCCACTTAACTGCCCAGTCCCCAACTCTGTCCAAATCTTCCTGCAAAGAAAAAACATCAATATTAGTCTGTATTACCTTACCTAATCAATTTCGAAGAATGTTAGTATAAATAGTGAGCTCATGGCAAGACCACTATTTTAGAGCAGAATTAGTAGCCAGCTAACAGAAAAAAATATGTAAACTTAAAACAATTAATGGAAAGCCATGAATTTGTGCAGGGGGGGGGGGGGGACCAGGGCCACAGCCAGACCTCTGGTGGCAGTAGAGGGGAAGTGCTAGGCCTAAAAGGTATGCCCAGAGTTTCTCAGTGGAGGATAACCAGGCACTGATGGAATGGCACGAATGCAGTCAACGCAGTTAGTGGGAACAACACAAAAACTAAAATTACATTACACATGTAACACACAGAACCATGTCTAGCTAATGTAACCACATTAGCTGTGTGAAAGCTATCTAAGACTGCACAGATTAGGGAAAGTTGCACGTGGCTGCACATGTTATTATGACCCAGATCATCATGGAGGGTGTAATTAAATGGTTGACACAGACTTACGTATTTGTAAATATTGAACATCCATTGATATGTTATTTATTTCAATTGACATGTATTAACACTGTCTCCCTGATTTACCGGGAACGGTCAAAAAAAAAAATTGGGTAGATTGGATGGACCGAATGGTTCTTATCTGCCGACACATTCTATGTCTCTCACTTGAAGGAAGCAATGATTTAGCAAGTTGGAATGTCCCTTTAAGATACACATATGGCTTAAAAAAAATAGTTGTCCTTTAAGGTAGGGGTTGCAAAATACGCACAACTGTTAAAATGATAATAATAATAAATAATAATAGACATTAGTCGATCTTTAATGAGGAATTTGCATTTGCCATGTTTTCTTCTCCCACAGGCACCTACTGTTTCATCTGTCATTTTGCTGTGCAGTTATTAAGCCTTCCTTTTTAATAAAATCTGCTCTATCAAAGCAGATTTTGATTAAGAGGAAAGTACTCTGACTATTACCTCTCTGAGCTTGCAATGCATGTGATTCATTGTCAGTCATGCTTCGTTCAAAGGGTTAACAGTCATTTACACTCTTGACAGTGAAAGTAATTAAATCGCACACAGCACTATTCAATTAAGGGTCTCTGCGTGAAGCTTTTTAATACTACATCCAATGCCATTATGGATTTCATTTTACATTTCTATGCAAGATTAATTTTGAATTAGGAGTTGCTTGAAGATGAATGCAGGACATTACGAATTTGAAAATGATGTATTTTTAATGATGTGTCTGTATATGTTCATTACATTCTACTCTACTGTAATTTAATGCAAGGTCTGGAATAAACCTAATGTTCAACATTTCGTTAGTATATTTAAGTTAATAAGAACCTAGAAAGGATGTTGGAGTTCCTGCACTAATTTACACATTAAGTGAACAAATCATGGAAGTGTGTTATCACAGTAAGAACATTCTGGACAATGGTATAGTCAATATCCAGGCTAATGTTCACATAAACCCCCCTAATAATGACAGACACCAATGTTGGGAATATATATGGACATAGTTTTTAATAAAAAAAATTGTCATTGCCTAATATAATAAGACCCCTCCCTTTAGTACACACACGTGGCAATGACACGCCACAAGGATAATAATAATAACTTCTGTAGAGAAAGCTTGCAATTAACACATCACATAAAAACATTAAATAACATTAATACCAAGGAGGGGCATAGCGAGATGCTCCTCCCACCACGGTTTGAGCTTCCAACCTGTTCGAAACCACCAAACACATAACCAAACACTTCCTAATCTAACTCCCCTTGCAAGCTCCGCCAAGCCGTAACTAAAGACCTAAAAAAACAGGGAGTGCGGGAGGGAAGATCAAGTTAGGTGAATCTTTATTATAAAATGGCCGTTAATTAAAATGGCTGATCCCTATTTATACCTCCCATATCCCAGCCCCTACATCATAGTAACCCAATCCCATCATCCCAGAACATTCACCCTATTCCTAGCCCCCTCTAGTTAAGCCCAGGGGCTCCAGTGTATGTGGCTAAAAGAGGGTTAGGTTTGAATCTTCTGTTACTCACCCAATTTAGTGGCACCTTTCCAGGCAAAAAAAACATAAAAATGGTACTAAACAAATAATAATACATTCATTCCAAAAATAGCTATAACGTGGGGTTCTGGGGGAGTCCCAAGATCTTGCTAAACTTTCTCTTTAATTCAAAAGTGAGATTCAGATTATAACAGGAATCCACATTCTAACAGGAGCATGGCTATAATCTACAGTGTTATAACAGTGTTTATATTTATTGATATGATATGCGTGTAATAGTTTAATTCATGGCTTATAGAGGCCTTGATATGTTTAGCACATTTAACACAAAGGTCTCATAATAGCCACAATGTACTCTTCCTCAAGAAGCCGTGTGCAAAAATGTAAATTAATGACAAGCGGTTGTGTGTTCACAAAGAAGAGCACTATGGGGTCGTGACCTTGAAAGTAATGTCATATCTATGTTACAGTCGTGTTCTAGAAGGAGGCAAGAGGGGAGATGATTCCAACACTTACCGTATTTGCTCGATTATAAGACAAGGTTTTTTTCAGAAAAAAAAATCTGAAAACTACCCCTCGTCTTATAATCGAGGTCTTCTTATAATCTGACCTCAAATTGAGGTCAGATTATAAGACATGGATCCAGGTCCCCAGCAGAGCTGCAGGGGACCTGGATCCCCCTCTCTAGCAGCAGGGGATGTCTGCGCAACGAGCGCAGACTCCCCTGCTGCCGCCCGGCACGACCGCCGGGGCTTCTGTGAAGAAGCCGGGTACTTCCGCTTTCGTCACAGAAGTCCCGGCGAGCGTGCCGGGCGGGAGCAGGGGAGGTCTGCGCTCATCGCGCAGACTTCCTCTGCTGCCCCACTAACCACCAGGGATCAAGGTAAGGGGAAGGGAGGGAGGGGGGCAGAGAGACAGGGGGAGGGAGGGGGGCAGAGACAGAGTCAAGGGGAGTGAGGGGGTTAAGAGACAAGGGGAGGGAAGGGGTTAAGAGACAGAGACAAGGGGAGTGAGGGGGTTAAGAGACAGAGACAAGGGGAGTGAGGGGGTTAAGAGACAGAGACAAGGGGAGGGAAGGGGTTAAGAGACAGAGACAAGGGGAGTAAGGGGGTTAAGAGACAGAGACAAGGGGAGGGAAGGGGTTAAGAGACAGAGACAAGGGGAGTGAGGGGGTTAAGAGACAGACAAGGGGAGGGGGGAGAGAGAGAAAAATGGGGGCAAGGGAAAGAGAAAGGCAGCATTGGCACATAAAAAGAAATAAAAACTAGAAATACATTTTTTGATATCATAATTTTTTATTAAAAAAGCAATTTACATATGAATATATACAAGTTGAACTTTTTTCCTATAGGGTAGTCTTATATTCAGGCTTTTAGTTTTTTTCCTAATGGAATATCCAAAGTTTGGGGGGGTCGTCTTATAATCAGGGTCGTCTTATAATCGAGCAAATACGGTATATAAAATAACACTAACCATGGATGGAAGAAACTCACTCGATTATAAAATGGATCCATTTCCAAAACAACAAATAGTACTCTGTTAATATTATTCCATTGAAATTTTCTTTTAACTCATCAACTTGCAGCACAGAACTTACATTTATTCTGTCAGAGCCTGCAAAACAGTTTCATACTATGGCCTTTCATAATATTCTGAGCAATTAAAGAGGGATATTATTAGCTTTTAAAATGCTATAAATATTCACATTTGCTGACATGTAATAGTCATGTCCTTTGTGGTAAATAATTAAAATTCTTCCTGAACCACCGCTTCTACGAGTACCTATCCCTCTACTTTACTTTAATAATTTGAGGCACAACCAGGCATATTTGGTCAGCACTGAGGCATGGGGTGACACTGAAGCGTGAGAAGTGCCATTTAATCTTTCCTTAAAGATAACTATTGTCACGGGAGGGCTACTAGATGGGTAGCTCCTACCGGAATCAGTTCCACAAAATCACTCCTCAGGTCCAGTAAATATCCAATAGCCAAACGGGGCTATGATCAAGGCTTCCCTGCAAGCAATTCCACCAACATAGCAGACGAGACTGGTCGTGTTTGGGAAAACAAGAAGAACTGTTTATTGACACAAAACACAGGACATATATACAGGAAAACATCTTGATAACAAAAGTTGAACAAAAGAACTTCTTCACACCTACACAAAAGGACAGTACCTGGCAGCCAATCAGATGAAAGGTAGGATTAGTAGCAACCAATCCCCAGCGGGGGACGTGCCCCACAGATCAGCAATTATATGCAAATTGGGCATTTAACTAAGCAACCAATCAGAACAGTGCCTACACTGGGGCTTGGTCTGAGCAACCAATAGGAAAACCGCCTACCTTTTGAAGAAGAGAATGAGCTCAGCAGCCAGGATAAACCTTTATTTTGAAGTGGCTGCTGAAGCTACATTCCTGGGGAAAGGGTACAAGGGATTAGGCTCTTTAACAGGGCACCATACATGTAAAACACCCAGTTAGAACAGGGGAAAATAACTCAGCTGGAACATGGGCACTGAGGAACGGAAAAACATGGTTGTCTGGAGGGGTGCTACCGTGACATTTCTCCCCCTTTCAAAGAGAGCCAGCTCGGGGTTGTCCACACGGATAAGCCTGAAGGTGGCGAGGAAAACACTGGGTGTGGTGTTGACTCACACGTCTTCTTGCCGTGATAAGCCATCTGCGTTTTTATTGTCCTTTCCCGGACAGTATTGCACTGTAAAATTAAAGGGTTGAAGGGATAGGCTCCACCGCAATAGTCTACCATTGTCCCCGGACACTCTGTTCAGCCACACAAGGGGGTTGTGGTCAGTTAAGACAGTGAATTCCCGGCCATACAAGTACGGTTGGAACCGCTTTAGTGCCCACACAAGAGCCAGGCACTCTTTTTCAATAGCAGCATAGCCCACCTCCCGTTCCAGTAGCTTGCGACTTTGGTATGCTACTGGGTGCTCCTCTCCTTGGCTGTTGACCTGGCTCAACACGGCCCCGAGCCCAAACATGGAAGCGTCTGTGTGGACCAAAAAGCGTTGATTAAAGTTAGGAGCGGCCAAGACCGGAGAATTTCCTAGGGCTGTTTTTAAGGCTTCAAAGGCAGCACCACATTCTGGGGACCACAGGACTGTCCGGGGCAGGGTTTTCTTGGTAAGGTCAGTCAGGGGTTTGGCCAAAGAACTGTAATTGGGTACAAATTTTCTGTAATACCCTGCGGTACCTAAGAAAGCTAGGACCTGCTTCTTATTGAGCGGTACAGGCCAGTTGACAATAGCCTCAATTTTGGTGGGTACAGGTCGCTGTTTCCCACTCCCCACCCGGTGTCCCAAGTACTGGACCTCGCCCATACCTATTTGGCATTTGTCGGGGCGGATAGTCATCCCTGCTGAAGGTATTCTGCCCAATACCACATCCAGATGCTGGAGGTGCTCGTCCCAAGAGTCACTGAAGATCGCTATATCGTCGAGATAGGCGCAGGTATAGCCCTGCAGACCCTCGAGTAGCTGATCTACCAGCCGCTGAAATGTAGCTGGGGCATTCTTCATCCCAAACGGCATGACCCGAAATTGGTACAGGCCGAATGGGGTGATGAATGCCGACTTGGGGACAGCATCTGCCGTCAACGGGATCTGCCAATAACCCCGGCTAAGGTCTAGTGTCGAAACCCAGGTCGCCCCCGCTAACTGGTCTAACAGGTCATCTACTCGGGGCATAGGGTAGGCATCAGTGGTCGTCTTTTCATTTAGCCGACGATAGTCCACACAGAAGCGGGTCGTCCCGTCCTTCTTAGGCACTAGCACAACTGGAGAAGCCCAGGGGCTGTGGGAGGGTTCTATAACTCCCAAGGTCCTCATCTCTTCAAGCTCCTTCCTAATGTGTCCCTTGACTGCTTCAGGGACCCGGTAAGCGGGTTGCCTGAGAGGGCTCTGACCGGGAGTCTCTACTCCATGCTGGGCTAATGATGTGATGCCGGGTAGAGCAGAGAACAGCTGGAGGTGCTGCTTTAGCAGCGGGAATACTTGGGCTTTTTCTATGGGGCTCAGCTGTTCTCCGAGCTTGACTTGGGTAATATCCCCGGGGTGGACGGACTCAGCAAGGAGGTCTGGGATAGCCCGGTCTCCTGCCTCCGTGTGCGAGGGGGTACAGATAGCGGACACCTCTTCTGTACGTTCTAGGTATGGTTTGAGCGCATTTACGTGGCAGAGTCGCCGGGTCTGACCCCTGGCTCCTCGGGCGACAACGTAGGTTGTCTCTCCCCTGCGCTCTACAACCTCGTATGGTCCTATCCAGGCAGCCTGTAATTTATTTTGGCGGGTAGGACGTAGCATCAGGACCCGCTGACCCACTAGAAGCTCTCGGGGCTTAGTGTTGCGGTCATACAAGGTCTTGTGGCGGGCTTGGGCTGCCCTTAGGTTCCCGTGGGCTAGGGACATGAGCCGGTCTAATTTTTCCCGGAGCTCAACTACATAAGTGATAAGTGGAGTCTCCTCTGACTCGCATTTCCCTTCCCAGTATTCCCGCAGAATATCTAGGGGACCCCTTACCCTTCGCCCATAGAGTAGTTCGAATGGTGAATATCCTGTGGACTCCTGTGGGACCTCCCGGTAAGCAAACAAAAAATGGGGCATAAATTTTTCCCAGTCAACATGATCTGCTATGAACGTCCGGATCATCTGTTTCAAGGTTCCATTGAACCTTTCACAAAGTCCATTCGTTTGTGGATGATAGGGGGACGTGCGCAGGGACTTAACCCCACAGAGGGTCCATACCTGCTGGAGCAACTCAGAGGTAAATTGTGTGCCCTGATCGGAGAGTACTTCTTTGGGAAATCCTACCCGTGAGAATATAGCCAGAAGGGCATTCGCCACTGTCTCAGCAGAAATATTTGGCAGGGCCGTGGCTTCAGGGTAGCGGGTGGCAAAGTCTACTACTGTGAGGATGTACCTTTTCCCCGTCTTGCTAGGATGGGCAAGAGGGCCGATGAGATCTATGGCGACCCTACTGAAAGGTTCCCCAATAAGGGGTAGAGGCTGCAAGGGGACTTGTGACGCTTCAGGTCGCTTCCCTACCCGCTGGCACAGCTCGCAGGTGCGGCAATGGTGCTTAACATCCCGGGAGATCCCTGGCCAAAAGAATGTGCGGGTGAGTCTGTACTCTGTCCGCCTGGCGCCGAGGTGACCGGATAGAGGGGCTTCGTGGGCTAGGGTGAGGAGAGCGGGGCGGTGGATGGCGGGGACTATCAATTGGAGCCGAGGAACCTCGGTAATACCATTAGTGTTGCCTGGGGTAGCCCTATATAAGAGGTCTTTCCTCCATATAATCTGGTCAGAGAAGGTACCTTTCTCTCCCGTCTCTGCCCGGCTGCGATAGCGGCTAAGGCTGAGGTCAGATAGCAGTTGGGCACGGAAACCGTCAGGGGGGAGCCATGGTAGAGAGTCAGTTGTGAGTAGGTCGTCGGGGTTAGTGCTTACCTGCGTCCCAGAATCGGAAGGTTGGTTAGCCTGAGAACGGGTGACAGCCAAGCAAGCAGGATCCACTGTACAATCCATCTCAGGCACATACCGGCTCTCCAAATAGCCCAAATCATTTCCCAGCAGTACATCCGTGGGTAAGCCCTCCATGATGCCCACATCTCTGTAGCCCTCCCCAGTGCCCCACTTTAGGTATACCTATACCTCATGGGTAGCTGATGTACCTGCCCCCCAGCCACGCGCACATCCACTTTGCAGTTAACTGGCTGGTTAGCGGGTAAAGTACGGGGCTGGACCAGTGTGAGGGTAGCTCCAGAATCCCTTAGTCCCTCGGCTGGCTGCCCATTAATGGTGACGGGCTGGTAGTGGTGCTCTCGGTTGTCCTTCCGAGGATGCTGAGCCAGATAGACCTCATCTGAGTAACTCTCATGTATGGCAAAAGGCTCCGGGGAACAGTAATTGTAATCCACAGTTGGGTCTGAGTTAGCTGGACCAGAATCCTGGGTCCGGCTCACGCACTGAGCCTGGCGCGCCATCCAAGGGCCTGGGGACTGGTTCCTTCGAGGACCATGGGGTTGAGCCCGGGCTGTAGCTGGGGACAATATTTCTGAATGTGGCCAGGTTGACGACAGTGAAAACATCCCGTAGAAGCCCCACTAGGTCTAGCATTCGGTGCGTATGACCTATTCGGATAAGACCCCATGGGTCGGGTAGGTGGGGAGGCTGGGGGCATGGGGCGGTGCATTAGCGGCTGAGGTCTGCTGTGGTAGGGGGTAGGGTGTCTTGAGACTGGGCGGCGGACATCCACAAATTTGTCCGCTAGCTTTGCCGCCTCTTCCAGGTTTACGGGGTCTTGGTCTCTTACCCAGTCTCGTACCTCTGTGCTCGTATGAAGAAAAAATTGCTCCAGTAAAAACTGTTGGAGGCATTCTTGCCAAGTGGTGTCTTGCCTCCCTTGTATCCAGCTGGTAGCGGCTCGGGTCATGCGATGTGCCCACTCAGTGTACGTGTCTCTTGGACCCATCCTCACCTCTCGGAATTTCCTACGGTATGTATCAGGGGTGATGGCATATCGGGCCAGCAGACGGGTCTTTACTTCGGGGTAATCTCTAGCCCATTCATCAGGGATCGCTCTGTACGTTTCTGCAGCTCGCCCAGATAACTTGCCCACCAGTATAGGTACCCAGTCCTGGGTGTCCACATTGTGGAGCTGGCACTGTCGTTCAAAGTCTTGTAGAAATCCATCGATATCCCCGACAGCATCATCAAACTGTTTGAAGGACTGGTGGGTAACTTTGATCGGGCACGTAGAGGTGGTGCTGCGCACTGAGTGTGAATCCTCTGTGGCCGGTCCAGAGATAGTGGCTCTCTGGTGCGCCAATTCGGCTTCTCTCTCCCGCTCTGCCACTTCCATGATGCGATTAACAATTTCTACGGACGGATTGGGTCCAAAAAACGCCAATCTCTCCCTTACCCTCCGTGAGATCTCATCACTCTCAGCACGAGGGGGTTCCATGAACCGGGAGGGGATGTGTGCTGCTTGCCCCACAATCGGGCTGGGAGGGCGGCTCTCCTCCCTTTCAAGTTCCAGTAGAGCCGCCACCAATTCGTTCTTTTTCAAGCCTCCGGTGTCTTGGCCTTTTTGGGCAAGCAAGTCTTGCAGCGCAGCCACCGTGAGGGACTTGTATGCTTCTGCCATAATAAAAGAAACAATAATCCACTTGATAAATCCAAGGACCAGTGTTGGGAGGAGAGATCCCACTTCTTGACACCAGTGTCACGGGAGGGCTACTAGATGGGTAGCTCCTACCGGAATCAGTTCCACAAAATCACTCCTCAGGTCCAGTAAATATCCAATAGCCAAACGGGGCTATGATCAAGGCTTCCCTGCAAGCAATTCCACCAACATAGCAGACGAGACTGGTCGTGTTGGGAAAACAAGAAGAACTGTTTATTGACACAAAACACAGGACATATATACAGGAAAACATCTTGATAACACAAGTTGAACAAAAGAACTTCTTCACACCTACACAAAAGGACAGTACCTGGCAGCCAATCAGATGAAAGGTAGGATTAGTAGCAACCAATCCCCAGCGGGGGACGTGCCCCACAGATCAGCAATTATATGCAAATTGGGCATTTAACTAAGCAACCAATCAGAACAGTGCCTACACTGGGGCTTGGTCTGAGCAACCAATAGGAAAACCGCCTACCTTTTGAAGAAGAGAATGAGCTCAGCAGCCAGGATAAACCTTTATTTTGAAGTGGCTGCTGAAGCTACATTCCAGGGGAAAGGGTACAAGGGATTAGGCTCTTTAACAGGGCACCATACATGTAAAACACCCAGTTAGAACAGGGGAAAATAACTCAGCTGGAACATGGGCACTGAGGAACGGAAAAACATGGTTGTCTGGAGGGGTGCTACCGTGACAACTATTATTTGTGATTCCTGCATATGGCACCTTCATACCATCACTCCAGCAACAACTCTACTGGTGACTCTTCAGGACCATAAAAGGTCAGATGTTTGATCTGCCTACGAGGTGCATTGGTGGTTTTATAGAACACTGGTGACTGCACAAAAAACATGCTGCTGTAAAGAAAGATTTGGATCTTTGACATAAGTATGATCACCCCCTCAAAGCAATGAAAAAAATGATCAAAGCTTTTTTTGTCTCAAAATAAAAATCGACCTCCAAAGTAAAATTTTAGTGAATAGACAAAAGAGACACTGGTTTTGTTTTATTTTGAAATTTTTGCAGTCTAAACAGAAGATACCACAGAGACATTTAAAATACACTTGTCTTCCAATTTAGGCATTTGCAATTTTGCTACCATAATGTATAGATCATTTTTCAATATGTTTTTATTCTCTACATTCACAGTTAAAACAATGTTTAAGTGATACAGTCCTTTTAAGTTAATCAGGACCTTGAAATGATGTTTGAGTTTCGGCAATAATTTATACATTAATTTGGACAAATCATGCAAGTGTCTTATTTCAGTAAGAAAATTCTGTGTACTTGATTAAAGAGGGTTGGATCCTATGTTGCTCACCCAGTTTAGTGGTCTCTGTCCAGGCAAAAGACACATAAAAATAGTGAAACACAATTGTAATACATTAATTCCAAATACAGCTATCTGGAGAGAATAAGTGTGTATATATCACATATGCACTGATTCACATATGCACACAGCTTCACTACACATAAAATACATTTTTATATTATATTATTTAGGAGGAAGACTTGTGAACCATATTTAATATATTTTATTATAATATACATAGCATAATCACTGGACATGAGCAATTTCAGAAAATTAGCCCTTCTATTACCAGACAATAGCAGTTTCAGACTTTTAGCCACTCTATTACCAAGCATGTGTAGTTTCAGAGAATAGACTGCTCCATTACCAGACATGAACATTTTCAGGTAATTAACCCCTCTATTACCAGACACAAAGAGTTTCAATGAATTAACCCCTTTATTGCCATTAATTATACCTACATACAGTCACACAATAGAGAAATACACAATCACATAAACAAACACACACGGTGACACACACATACTATGGGGTTCTTACATGGTTTTGGCTGCAGACAGACTGATGCAGCTTACACTGTGCTCCACGGGAATGATGGCCAATCAAGACAGGCTTGTTTTAACTCTCAGCCAATCAGGATATTTGAGAAGCTGGCTTAAAGGACATCGGTGGTGCAAAAAACAACGTTTCTTTAAATTGCTTTTGCAGAGCTAATGACAACAGTGCAGAGAATGCTTAATGAAAAGACAGAGTAGATATCTTTGTGTAGCTTCCACTCTCTCCCTACAGGATGCTGGGCACATCCATTAGGTAAGAAATATCGGTCCCTGTTTCTGCCGGATTGCACATGAACAAAACGTCAGCTACAAGTAGGGATTTGTGTCTGATCAATCGAGCAAGCACTATAGGACAGTGGGAGATATAAAAAGGTATTTACTCTATTGTTTCATTTAGCTTTTTCTGCACGGTTGTTATTAGCAGTTTAGGGTTACAATTAAATTAGGGTTAGCATAATGAATAGGGTTACAATTAAATTAAAATTAGAATAAGTTAAGGGTTAGCACAAGGGTTAGAGTTAGGGTTAAATTTAGGGTTTGGGTTTGGCTCACAAGGTGAAAATGTTTATAAAACAAAAAACAGTAATTTTGGTTATTGTCCTATAACTTGCAAAAAACAACAGGAAAAACATGGAAACAACAATATTTCTAAACTCGTGACAAAATTTAGAAACTATTTAGACAGGGTCTTTTTTACCGATTTGTATCTGTGTAAATAATTTTTCAGGTCAAAGTTAGAAAGTATTTTTTATTATTTTTTCATCATATTTTATGATTTGTTTCTAGTAAATTATAAGATAAGATGAACATAATGATATCTATTGAAAGCCCTTTTTGTGGCGATAAAAACAACATATAATTTGTGGGTACAGTATTTCAGAAAGAAGAAAATGACAGCTAAACACAAACACCCCAGAAATGTCAAAACAGCCCTTGTCACCAAGGGAAAGACAAGGTCAAAAGGTCATGTCACTAAGGGGTTAAAGAAACATTTTTTTTTGCACTACAGTTGTACAGTAATAACTGATTGACATTATTTTCGGAAGCATTAAAACGGCTGCAGAGGGAGCCGTCCTGTATCCTGTGTACTCCCCTTACTGATGTCACTGGATTTAGAAGCCCCTGTTAAATTATTTTCATTGTAAAACTATTGGAGAACTTCAATTTGTTTTAAAGTAAGAATAAAATGGAAATAAGCTGGGTTGAACGGTCCCTTTAACTTGTGTTAATCTTATGATCTGCAACAAGGCGTTAGAACAGAATGTAGTATTCCTGGGTACATGATAATGAAAGCTGGTTTGTGTCATTGAGTTTTCTTTTTTCAACCATGGAGGTTACTGAACTGATATTCATGGGATCATTACCTTGAACGGAAATGTGATTTGCTGGGAGATGATCCCTGCACCAGACATATGCCACTTCAGTGATCATGGGAATCAGACAGACAGTATTTCTGATTATTAAAATATAATGGTAAATACTGTATGATGTACACTTCCTTCTAATACAATCAGATACAATAACTATGAAATGTACTTAACATGAAACGTTAAACATAGAATACAGACCTTATTTGACCTTATTTGAAAATCACTTTAAATTAATTCTAATCTCATTTGTAATTGTAATTCTGCAAAAAAGCTTGATTCACTAACGTTTAATATGAACGTTTATTATCACGTTTTATTATAGAGAGCTATTACCGTATTTGCTCGATTATAAGACGACCCTGATTATAAGACGACCCCCCCCAAATGTGTACACTCCTTTAGGAAAAAAAACTAAAAGCCTGATTATAAGACTACCCTATAGGAAAAAAGTTTAACTTGTATATATGTAAATTGCTTTTTAATATTTAATAAAACATTTATATTATATAAATGCATTTCTTGTTTTTATTTGCTTTTATGTGCCAATGCGGCCTCTCCCGCTCCCCCAGCTGTCTCTTTCCCCCCCAGCATTGTCTCTCTCTCCCCCCAAAACTTCTCTCTTGTCTCTATCTATCCCCCCTCCCCTTGTCTGTGTCTCCCCCCCCTTGTCTGTCTGTGTCCTCCCCCCTCCCCCTGTCTCTCTCTATCCCCCCTCCCCTTTTATCTCTGTCCCCCTCCCTCCCCTTGTCTGTGTCTCCCCCCCCCTCCCCTTGTCTGTGTCTCCCCCCCTTGTCTGTCTGTGTCCTCCCCCCTCCCCTTTACTCTCCCCCCCCATCCGCTTGTCTGTCTGTGTCCCCTGTCCCCCCCCTCCCCCTTACCTAGTTTAGTTCCCTGGTGGCTAGTGGGGGCAGCCGGGGGATGTCTGCACGATACGTTACGATACAGCTGGTCCGTCATAATAGACTGCCGTGTCGGGCAGCATGGAGGATGTCTGCACGTATCGTGCAGACATCCCCCAGCTGCCCGATTCACCCTGGTGGCTCAGTATAAAAGTGAGACAGCGCTAATAGTAAATACAAACACAGTATGGCAAAATGAACTGCAAGGACAATAGGATATATAAAAAAATATACAAAATTTATTGCAACAGAATATATATATATATAAATAAACATAAAAAGACACAATATGACAATCCAGAGTCACAAAATGGATGAGTGATCACATGGATAGAAAAAACACTGGGAATAAGTAACAATAGACAGAATAAAAAAGCCCTCTATGGCTACAACAATAGTACATAAATGGTATAATAAAAACTAATAATGACAAAAATCCCTTACCCACTGGGTCTGTTCGCCTGGCCAGGTCTATTGAACAGTTTAGGATATGCACTAAGAAAAACAGTGCACTATTGCTCACCAGCTGATGAAGAAAATTCGAAACGCGTCCTGTGAGGTGTAGCTGTTTTTCTTAGTGCATATCCTAAACTGTTCAATAGACCTGGCCCGCCGAACAGACCCAGTGGGTAAGGGATTTTTGTCATTATTAGTTTTTATTATACCATTTATGTACTATTGTTGTAGCCATAGAGGGCTTTTTTATTCTGTCTATTGTTACTTATTCCCAGTGTTTTTTCTATCCATGTGATCACTCATCCATTTTGTGACTCTGGATTGTCATATTGTGTCTTTTTATGTTTATTTATATACGTATCGTGCAGACATCCCCCAGCTGCCCGATTCACCCTGGTGGCTCAGTATAAAAGTGAGACAGCGCTAATAGTAAATACAAACACAGTATGGCAAAATGAACTGCAAGGACAATAGGATATATAAAAAAATATACAAAATTTATTGCAACAGAATATATATATATATAAATAAACATAAAAAGACACAATATGACAATCCAGAGTCACAAAATGGATGAGTGATCACATGGATAGAAAAAACACTGGGAATAAGTAACAATAGACAGAATAAAAAAGCCCTCTATGGCTACAACAATAGTACATAAATGGTATAATAAAAACTAATAATGACAAAAATCCCTTACCCACTGGGTCTGTTCGCCTGGCCAGGTCTATTGAACAGTTTAGGATATGTGCACTATCGCCCACCAGCTGATGAAGAAAATTCGAAACGCGTCCTGTGGGGTGTAGCTGTTTTTCTTAGTGCATATCCTAAACTGTTCAATAGACCTGGCCCGGCGAACAGACCCAGTGGGTAAGGGATTTTTGTCATTATTAGTTTTTATTATACCATTTATGTACTATTGTTGTAGACATAGAGGGCTTTTTTATTCTGTCTATTGTTACTTATTCCCAGTGTTTTTTCTATCCATGTGATCACTCATCCATTTTGTGACTCTGGATTGTCATATTGTGTCTTTTTATGTTTATTTTTATATATATATATTCTGTTGCAATAAATTTTGTATATTTTTTTATATATCCTATTGTCCTTGCAGTTCATTTTGCCATACTGTGTTTGTATTTACTATTAGCGCTGTCTCACTTTTATACTGTGTTCTCCTTTTTTGCAGTGGATTTTTCCATTGCATCCTACTATAAGACTAGCTGCTTCAATTTATATTTTCAGTCTGAGTAATTTGCCACTCCCTATACTGATTGGGATTCCTATCCCCACCCTGTGCCTTTCCTGCTTCCAGTGGTTAGTATTGATCTGTGTTTGTTTTCTTACCTTTTTCCTGGAGTACGGTCACTATATATACTATATTATTATTATTATTATTTTTACTCTCTAGCGCTGTGCCCTATCTTTCTTTTCACCCTGGTGGCTAGTGGGGCAGCAGAGGATGTCTGTGCGACGAGCGCAGACCTCCCTTGCTGCAACCCGGCACGATCGCCGGGACTTCTGTGATGAAAGCGGAAGTACCCGGCTTCTTCATAGAAGCCCCGGCGGTCGTGCCGGGCGGCAGCAGGGGAGGTCTGCGCTCATCGCGCAGACATCCCCTGCTGTTAGGGAGGGGGATCCAGGTCCCCTGCAGCTCTGCTGGGGACCTGGATCCCAATTTTATAATCTGACCTCAATTTGAGGTCAGATTATAAGACGACCTCGAATGTAAGACGAGGAGGATTTTTCAGAGCATTTGCTCTGAAAAAAACCTTGTCTTATATTCGAGCAAATACGGTAATATCATTTTATATTTTTCAGTAATCGAGGGGTCTGTTCACCAAAACTTGTTTGGTGCCACATTTGCTCCCTGGTATTTAATTGTCATATGCAAATCCAACATGATTATCAAGAGGGTTTCTCAATGAAATTAAGTCTGGACTTGTGGGAGAAACCATAGTATGTACCCTAGTGTATTTTGCAAGCTGGACTGTGGAAGGCACTATGATTTGCTTTGACTGTTAACTTGTCTTTTACTAGACAGAAAGTACAATGTTTCACTTTACACTCTTGTCTACAGTTAAGTGACTCTTCTGTTATGCTTGATAGTTTTATTATCCACAAAGTACAGTTTAAATGGACACTAAACTTAATTTTTTACTTCTGCTCTAGTAAAGAAGCACAAGTGAACAGTTAGTTGTCCCTAGTGTGAGGACAAACTGGCAGGTATTTGTGACTCTACATGCCACCTTTTGCTCTTAGCGGCAGCTGCCATGCTTCCATGGGAAGTAAGCAGCCTGGTCGGCAGACCCCATACTCTTCAGACCCTGATCAGACGAAGGGTCTAGGACACTTCTTCGCCGCATCTTCATCGCTGACAGTTCAGCCCGGCAGTTAGAACGCTGAACTGTCAGCAATGAAGAATAACGCGGCCGTTTGATCGCGGACGCGGCTATGTAAGAGCTGACAGTTCAGCGCTGAACTGTCAGCTCTTACAAATGTAAAAGTAAAAAGAAAATAACCCCCCCTAATAAATGATTCCCAAACCCCAATACTAAAATTAACTCTGAACCCTAATACTATCCCCCGACCTCTAATACTAACCCCCTAAACCCTAATACTAACCCCATAAACCCTAATACTGACCCCCGAACCCTAATACTAACCCCCTAAACCCTAATACTAACCCCCGAACCCTAATACTAACCCCCTAAACCCTAATACTAACCCCAGAACCCTAATACTAAAATGAACCCCCTAAACCCTAATACTTACCACCTAAACCCTAATACTAACCCCTGAACCCTAATACTAACCCCCTAAACTCTAATACTAACCCCCTAAACCCTAATACTAGCCCCCGAACCCTAATACTAAAATTAACCCCAAAACCTAATACAAAAATGAACCCCCTAAACCCCAGTTCTAACCCCCTAAACCCTAATTCTAACCACCCTTACTAAAATAAACTAAAATAGCTAAAATACTGAAATAAACTCACCTTTAGCGATGAAATGTCCCGCAATGAAATCTCCAGCGACGAGCTGTCTTGTGGTGCAGAGTCGGCGGTGAAGCGGCTGCGCGGAAGAAGCCGCGATGAAGTGTCCCATCCCCCAGACGAACGGGGTGAGCCCCTGCTCTGATTAACTGTACACACACTGAGAATGTCACCCTCCTTTCATGCTGTATCTTAGTTGTGAGTCACAGCAAAATGTAAACCCACATGTATCTATTAAGATACAGATCGGGTTTACTTAGGAGACAGAGGACATGTTGGTTTTTTAACATTGCTTCCTTAATGTTTAATAATAAAGGTTTAGTTGCCCTACTATCCAGTTACTCCTTATTTACAACATAACAAACAAGTATGATTGTGTCACAGAGATCCAGAGCAATAGCACTCACAATAAAAAGTGTTTAAACAGCAGTACCTGTGGGGTATTTGTTTTAATAAAATGCTTTATTCTTATTCTAGATGACTTAGCAAATGGCATAAATGATTTTCAATTAGCCATAAAGTTACTGAAAATGTTCTGGTAACCCCCTGCCCATAGTCCCACCTTCAGCAACGACCCCAAAATAAAAGTGTGCCTCTTTTTCCATTTTAGATGTCAGGAGGTATGTTATGGGCCCGTGATATGCTAAAAAAAATTATTGAATACAATCAGTAAGTGGTGCCGCTCTAATAAAAGTCTACATTGCATAAGGAAATAGGAGCTGCATCAAGCTATTCAAAATGGCAGAAATGACGTTTGCAGTAGAAAAGCTAAACAATGTGAACTACCAGCAGTGAAAGTTAAAGATAGAGCTGATATCTAAAGATGACTTGTGGAATGTGCTGGATAATGACAGGTCTTCCGACAACCCAGGAGAGTGGAACAGTAAGAAGATGCGAGCAAAAGCAATTATAAGCTTGCTAGAGGAGGCTGATCAGCTTATCCGAGCTGCATTACAGAAATTGCACAAGTGTTCAAACGTAATCAGTAAACTATATTCGCTGTGTAACCTGGATACAAGGAAGATGGAAAAAGGCCAGGAAATGCATGAACATGTGATTGCTATGCTAAAGATTTTGGGCCATGTACATGGAATTGGAGAAGAAATTAAAGACAATCATGTGGTGGCATTATTATTGTGCAGCTTTCCAGAGTCATGCGGTACTCTTATTGATTCTCTAGTAATTAGATTAGAACCAAAATTAACATTATAATATATAAAGGACAAATTAACTAGTGAATATAACGAAGGAATGAAAATATGTGTGATGAAGAGAATGAGAGGCCAGATGTACACCAAGAGAAGCAGGGAAAGCATTCACAAAAGAAACCACAGAGGCACCATGAAGAGGTTTCTTTAAGGTCATTCAGGGAAGTGTGTCATTGGAAGAGTACATTGATTCAGGGACAACACGTCACATGTCAGGTGATGAAAGGTTATACACAGACATTGACTACAGTGTTAAGTATTCTTAGCAGATGGGAAGAGTATCACAGCAGAAGGAAATGGTCAAGAGTTCCTGTATAACTCCATCTGTACTGTATAACTCCATCAGGTGTCAGACTAATCATTCTAGTAAGGAATTTTTTATAGGTCCCAAAACTTCAAAGGTAAAGAATTCAGCGTAGGAAGGAAATCCTTGCAAAAAGAAAGGTAGATGAGCAAAACAGACCTGAGTTTGGTGGTCAGGATGAGAGCACCCTAACTCTAGCACCTCAATCTAGATTGTATGCTTGCGATCTGGACTCTCTACCTTCTCTATCAGTCTGTTCTTGTTCCAATTAGTGTGTAGTCCCCCTCTATGCTCGGTACCTAGCAGTACGTAAATTGTTGGCACTATATAAATAAATGTTACTGTTGCTTGTTTTTACCTATATGTACAGTTTGTATTACAATAAAAACCCTCAAATGTGAACAAACCCATTTGTTGACATTTACATATAAATAAAATATTTCTACATAAAAATTTTGACGTGAAAGCTCTTTGAGTACGAATTATTATATTATATTCATGTGTACATATATATATATATATATATATATATTTTGACAAAGGACAGTATCTCTGTCTGAAACATCGAAGGTGATTTTGAATCTACAATAAACCAATTTTTTTTGTGTGTGTGTGGAAGAGGGTGGCTAGATGTCAATGTATTGAATCTACATTAAACCAATTTTATGTTTGAACTGGATATATATACACACACATATATATACATATATGTGTGTGTGTGGGAGGGGGTGGCTAGATGTCAATGTGTGTAAACTATGTGTATACAGAGTGTTTATGTACAAATATATAAAAATATACAGTGCATTATGTATTGTGCCTGTGTCCTTTTAGATTTAACTAGCTCTATAAATTATATTCAGCTGGAAATGTTCCCTCTAGTCATTTTTCTCCATCTATATAAATATATATACTGTGGCAAATTACATCTTCTCACAGTAATAATTTCCCAAGAACACTTATTCAATAAGCAATACATTCATATATATGCAGTCTTGAATCTCTCAGGCAAAGCTTACATATTATATATGTATATTAACATTTTTATTATCCGCAGAAACAGTTTGCTGGCCTGAGGCAGAATTCAGTGATGGGGATAAACCTTCACATTGCAGCCAAACGATGCAGTATTTAAAACGAGTTGGTTATCACATCACTAGTCATTTGCGATATAGTTGGGGTCCATTAACAACCTGAGATTAGTGGGTATCTGGGACAAATTGCTGATAGATAGGATGAGGAATATAATTTAGGATAACAGATAAACAGAAGAAGGAAAATTGTAAGTTAGACCAGCATAACTTCAAGGTTACCATTGTCTTAGTAGCCTAGCGTCATTATTGCAAAAACTAGTGTTTGCGGTATAATAATGGGCGTTCCTGATTCAAACACTGATTGAAATCTGCAATGGAAGCATAATCTCAGAGAAAATGGCACTTTGAGATCTTAAAGATCCAGAGAAAACTTGAAGCACCGGTGCACCTCTTCTGATGTAAGTAAAAAAGTGATTTAGGCAGATGTCTTCCGTTTTAAAACATAACGAGTTTTACTTCCAAAATTGTAAAACAACAGGACTAAGCATAGTCTCACGCGTTTCGCCGTGAGGCTTAATCATAGACTAATCCACATACCAAACGAGCTAGCTTAAAAACATATATACAACCGCCCATAGTCTCCCCCAATTGGTTGGCTGTTAATTCACGGGTGAGCAGGTTAAAAAAGGTGTATACCTAAAATGTGTCCATTTTAAAGGTACAACACACTACATATATATAGAAAATGTATACAAAGCAGCAAAGAAATGTATACAATACAGTTAAAGTACGTGATTATAGGTCTCATATGTAATCTTAATTTCTTTCAAATCTCAGCTATTACAACGATCTATAAAGAGCCGCACACGTGTGAGTATTCAAACTCCACCTGTGAATTAACAGCCAACCAATTGGGGGAGACTATGGGCGGTTGTAGATATGTTTTTAAGCTAGCTCGTTTGGTATGTGGATAAGTCTCGCGTGAGACTTTGCTTAGTCCTGTTGTTTTACAATTTTGGAAATAAAACTCGTTATGTTTTAAACAAGAGGACATCTGCCTAAATCACTTTTTTACTTACATCAGAAGAGGTGCACCGGTGCTTCAAGTTTTCTCTGGATCTTATTGTTATAACGGCAAGGGAACGCCGTCTGTGCTGCACTCACCTGTGTAAAGCGCGGTTCTCAGAATTGGGTGTTTTGAGTTGTCTGTCCCTACGACTATATCTCTTTTTCGACTTTGAGATCTTTAACATGGTATCTTGCACTTGGCTTAAAATGTTGGCGATCACTGCCCTAGGTTTTCTGCTTTACACAAATATATGGCGATGAATGCAAATAAATTACAACAAATACAAATTACCCCCAACTTTGGCAAGAAGTAGGGTACAAATACCTGCATGTAGAAAGTTAACGGTGGTTGAGTGAAATAGCATAGGGTGTCTCCTTTACAAAATTATATGCGGTTACATGGTTTTTCCATTTTTTTTATTGCTGTTACAGTAAGTCCTGGGGGTGCAATGTGGTGATGGGGTATGTGCTGGATTAAGTCCTAGGTGTGCATTGTGGATGATGGGGCATGTCCTAGGTGTGCAGTGTGGGTACTGGGGCATGTCCTGTGGATGCAAAGTGGGTGCTGGCTGGGGTAAGTCCCGGGTGTGCAATGTGGGTGCTGGGTCATGTCATTGGTGATCAAGGTGATACTATGGCAATGGATGTAGGGGCAAAACCAAAAAGAAGAAATGCGGTGGGAGAAGTGGGGGGTCCAAACCATTTAGTCTATAAGTAGCCCTACAATTTCTGATGGAGGCCCTACATTTTCAGCGCAGGTTCATCCACTTTTTCGGCTAGCCTAGAAACAGAGCGGTAGAGTACTGGTGCAGTGAGCTGCAAATATTCTAAGGTTTGCTTGTGCTCAACAGAGGCTGCAGAAATATCAACAGTCATATCAAGTCATAGAAAACAACTGTCAACAGCTATTGGAATGCTAGGCATCACATTGAGAACTCTCTACAACATGAAAAAATCTTTCCTATATGTGGGTGTGCTGAGTGCCCCCAATCAAGAATCTGAAAGACAAACTGTTAAACCATGAGCTTATAGCCCTGTAGTACTAGAAACCTAGAAACATAGAATGTGTCGGCAGATAAGAACCATTCGACCCATCTAGTCTGCCTCTACTAAGCAAGAAAAAAAACAACCTGTGGGATACAATTCATGCTTAAGACATTTATTTGAGACTCCATTAAACCATGTAACAAAGAAAACAGTTTCATAAGTCCAGTGAACTCATTAACAAATGAGTAAATAAGCCTAGGAAAGAGCAAAGGAATTCACTGACTGGAATTTTGCAAACTGTGGGCCGAAAAAACCATTCAAAAGAAAACTGGTCTTAAATAAGACGAATTCCAACGTAATTAATTATAAGGGTTTTACGTCATTCCACCAGTCCTACATTCAGTGTTCAAATGTTCAATAAAAACTGACTGAGGCAATAAACAAAAATAATAAACACATAGCAACTGCAAGGGCAGCATCCTAATTAAAAGGGATGAATGGGAACTGTTGCTTGGTAGCAATCCTATTCGTTAATAACAGATTCTGGTGTCCAAAATTGCACTGCATAACCCAGATGAGGAAATGCCACTGAATTATAAAGAAGCAGAATTATGTCTATTACGGCATACACTTATTCCCCTTTTAATACATGATAACAGCTTCCTTACCTATACAGCAGTTGCCGGAGATTATGCCCAGCTGCAAGGCCTTTCAAGTATTCCCAGGCCAATTCTTCTCCATACTGGATTTCCCCAACAGACAACCCTTTAAGGTATAATTAGCATTATTGTGTTTTTTGACGAAATGCATCATTTTATTTTTATTTATATTTATATTGAAACAAATCTGCCATTTCATTTAAGCAGAGACAAAGCCAGCTAATGTATTCTGTAGCTAGTGCTAACCAGCAGCTTCACATAAAATGTAAAACTATAGCTGCACGGTCAATAGGGGTTCATACACAGTATCTAGCCCACAACAAGCATGTTAAATAGCCTCCAACAACACTTGTTTAATCACATTGGTCACCCCCCACTAAGTACTAGTGAAACCCAAACATAGGCATCCTTATCGCTCTGGAGATCCTCTTTTCAGCATTACAGCACAATGAAGATTTGGAAGTTATTTATTAATTAAAAATAAACGCATCTATATACTTAAAAAGAAGCACATGCCCTCTTCTAACACTTATTCTTGTCATTTAGTTGCAGTTTCCTGGCAATTATAATAACATCATGGCAGGCCAACACACAACACAACATCTCATTTCTACTAATTAACCAGAAAAAAAATAGCAAGTATTTAATTTTGTTTTTCAATCCATCAAAAGCTATTGAGGAAAATGTAAACATTTAAATCTAACATGTTTTGTTACTCAGTTGCAAAAGCCTGGCTAATTAATGGCTAATTAATAACATAACATAACGACAGGCTGACCCACCGCTGGCAATAATAGTTCTACCTAGAATAAATTACAGAAGAATCCTAAACAAAAAGAGAATTTATAGTAAGTGTATTTACTATGAAACACATGAGTAAATGAGTTGGATTCATTTCTGGAGATGGAATGTCATCTGCTACAACAGAAAGAGACACCAAATCTATTTACTAAAAGTTGAGAATAGTGCGAGGAGGTCAACTAGGGAGGTCTACTTTCACTTTAAAAATCAACCTCCCACGTCGACCTCCTCAAGCTATTCACTAAAGCAAACTCGACCTCCCCCGACAAAATCTGATCGCCCATCTCCAACTTTTTATATACCGTATTTGCTCGAATATAAGACCCCTCGTCTTATATTCGAGGTCGTCTTAAAGTCTGACCTCAAATCGAGGGGGGAGGAGGGGGAGAGAGAGCCAGCATTGGCACATAAAAGGCATTTGTTTAATATCAAAATTTTTATTACATTTTAAAAAGTAATTTACATGTGCATATATACAAGTTAAACTTTTTCCCTATAGGGTAGTCTTATATTCAGGCTTTTAGTTTTTTTTCCTAAAGGAATATCCAAAGTTTGGGGGGTCGTCTTATAATCAGGGTCGTCTTATATTCGAGCAATAATATTTTTATGGATAACATAAGAACATTCATCGAGATCTGAACCAGACTGGCCATAAACAGTTAGAACTGTACCAGCACTAGCAGAGGGAGGTCTGATACGCAGCAGATACCATGCTGTTGAACAGGCCAAGCAGTTGACACTTCAATTCCTGAAAGGGGTACACACATATAACTTATGAACTATTCTTGGAATTCTAGGAGAGGTGATGAATGTTATCTTTCAGGAAATAAAGCATAACAAAATAATGTTAGCACCTAAAATAATGTATTGTAATATTTGGACAGTAAAGCAATTCCCTACAACAATTATACATACCATTAAGCTGTGTACAATAAGCAGTCAACATATACATAATTGATGACATTACAAGGTTAGAAGCACTGTTACAAGAATAGAGGATTCTGCTTGTACCCGCTAACCATTTCATGTTATCCTGCCCTTTTGTTCCCAAAGCTAATAAACCTGCCTATGAGTCTTTTGTTCGAGAAAATATGCTTGCTTACCATTTATCAGAAGTATTATTACAGACTAGCTTTTTAGTCTAATCTATTGAACCAAATGTGCAGTGATTGTAAATTACAAACCTTTATTCTTGTATATATTTTTAAATTATTCCAAATTCATCTGTGACACAATACATAGCTGACTAAAGCACAAAAGCATTTTATTAGCTATTTCCAGGCTCTAAAATTCAAATTCAATCTAGAGTATTATTGTGGGGATACATATCTTTTATACTATTTCTGTAGGGTAATGCTCTGTAAATGTATTTCCCTTCCTACACAATAGACAACTATGCTTTATATTGTGCCTTGATACAATAGTGTGGTTACAAAACTGAAACTCCTAATCCCCATAGTATTGGTATTCAGTATCAATTAGATATCACAAAAGCTAAGTATACCTTATTGTCATAACATCTGACCCCCCCCCCCCCCCCCCTTGCGCCGCACCCTTAACCCCCACTACCTCCTCAGTTCGAAACTCCGGGCCAATGCCTGTGCTGCCACTTTCTGGGTACCAGCTCAATTCCTTCTCTGGTCCTCCTCATGGAAACTGCCACATGTAAATAGTATCTTTTGCGTGTCACTGTCTATCACCTCTATTTCATTGTGATAGTTCTCCCCATAAAACAACCCAAGTGTACAATTTGGTGTTTACTTGTCACAAATGTTGCATGTCAGTGCAGTGCATTTCAAACAGAGATTTAAAAACTTAACCAAGTTCAAGTCAGGACACTTGGGAGACATGGATTAGTTAGAGACATGGATGGGTTGGGAGACATGGATGGGTTGGAGACATGCATGGGTTGGAGGCATGGATGGGTTGGAGGCATGGATGGGTTGGAGGCATGGATGGGTTGGGAGACATGGATGGGTTGGGAGACATGGATGGGTTGGGAGACATGGATGGGTTGGAGGCATGGATGGGTTGGAGGCATGGATGGGTTGGAGGCATGGATGGGTTAGAGGCATGGATGGGTTAGAGGCATGGATGGGTTAGAGGCATGGATGGGTTGGGAGACATGGATGGGTTGGGAGACATGGATGGGTTGGAGGCATGGATGGGTTGGAGGCATGGATGGGTTGGAGGCCTGGATGGGTTGGAGGCATGGATGGGTTGGAGGCATGGAAGGGTTGGAGGCATGGATGCGTTAGAGGCATGGATGGGTTAGAGGCATGGATGGGTTGGAGGCATGGATGGGTTGGGAGACATGGATGGGTTGGGAGACATGGATGGGTTGGAGGCATGGATGGGTTGGAGGCATGGATGGATCCGATCTTTTTCCATTGAGAAATGCCACAGGAAGATTTGACCATCTGAGTCTAAACATACTGGCCTCCTAAAGAGATACAGGGAGTAAATACAACTCAATAAGGTACTTTATTTGTCATATTAGAACATTTCTACATAAACCATCTACACTTAAAGCAATCTTTCAACGAAACATAAGTTATGAGGCATGGATGGGTTGGGAGACATGGATGGGTTGGGAGACATGGATGGGTTGGGAGACATGGATGGGTTGGGAGACATGGATGGGTTGGAGGCATGGATGGGTTGGAGGCATGGATGGGTTGGAGGCATGGATGGGTTAGAGGCATGGATGGGTTAGAGGCATGGATGGGTTAGAGGCATGGATGGGTTGGGAGACATGGATGGGTTGGGAGACATGGATGGGTTGGAGGCATGGATGGGTTGGAGGCATGGATGGGTTGGAGGCATGGATGGGTTGGAGGCCTGGATGGGTTGGAGGCATGGATGGGTTGGAGGCATGGAAGGGTTGGAGGCATGGATGCGTTAGAGGCATGGATGGGTTAGAGGCATGGATGGGTTGGAGGCATGGATGGGTTGGGAGACATGGATGGGTTGGGAGACATGGATGGGTTGGAGGCATGGATGGGTTGGAGGCATGGATGGATCCGATCTTTTTCCATTGAGAAATGCCACAGGAAGATTTGACCATCTGAGTCTAAACATACTGGCCTCCTAAAGAGATACAGGGAGTAAATACAACTCAATAAGGTACTTTATTTGTCATATTAGAACATTTCTACATAAACCATCTACACTTAAAGCAATCTTTCAACGAAACATAAGTTAAAGGAAAACTAAAGGGTTTTGTTTAACCCTTGAGTCCCTGAAGGAAGGCTTGCTACCCTCGTCTCCTCAGGGTCTGAATATAGCAGGGGTTTCTCTCTGCTAGCACAGAGAGGAACCCTCATTTAGGTCCCCTCTGCTGATTCCATGCAAAAAGGAGGATCTCTCTCTCTCTCTGTTAGAAGAGAGAGACAGTCGGCGACCAGATGGCTGCCTGTTTCTCATGGAAGCATGGCAGCTGCAGGTGAGAGGATAAATTGATGTGTAATATGAAAACACACGCCAGTTTATCCTCACAATAGGGACAACTTACATTTCACTAGTGCTTCAATAATGGATGCACAAGTGAAAAACAAGGTTTAGTGTCAAGGAAGTTGTCCTTTAACCAATAATATAAGCCTCGTCATGGTGGGGTATTCAGCTATTTTATTTATTAACAGCAGCAACAGGCAACTGGTGAAAAGTTCCTCATTGGGCTAATCCAACAAATAGATAGTTTGTGTTGTTCTCAGGATTGCAGATCCTGGGAGGTTCAATTCATCCATTTTTGCTAGCAAGGTATTATTTTTATTGTTGTAATTATCCACTATGTGTAAGATCCCACCAATGTTATTACACTGATATGTTTCAGTCAATACGACACCATCTCTTCATATTTTTTCATTTCCATGCCCAAGTGTTCTCCATATGAAATTGTGGATTACACTTTGGCATTTATTTTGGTCATCAAAAAAATCAGCTCACAGACACACAAATACATAACACTGACTACCACACACAAACACACTCTCACCTAAACACACTCACCAATACACATTCACATTAATACTCACAAACACAACAATTTGTCCAAAAAAAATTCGGTTTTGGACAAATTTTGGAACTTTTGTCCGAATTCCACATTTTCTAACCTTAACCTAATCTTGTTTGACTTCCGCAATTCCATCATTCAAAATGGAATTTTCGAAACAAAAAGAATGTCATCAGAACACAAATGCGTCAATAGCCAAAATTCTGTTTATATGAACAGCAAAACTTCTTTGCTAATTAAAAGCCTGTATTTTGTGGAATCAACTCTACAGTTTTTGTCAGCAAATAATTGTCATCCAATTTGCTCCGATGTTGAGTATAATTATGGAGGTGAGTCAGTGCCTTTTTATAAAATTGAATTCTCAGTATCACTTATGTACCTGTTACAAGTACTAAAATAAATATGACATTTCCATACTGTTGAGACAGACATCACTGTCTGTCTGTGTTAATGTTTAGTTCTAAATGATGTTAATTGCTTTTGTCAAGTACCAAAATGAAAGCTGCCTGAAATTCAGTTAATGGAGTGTTTTTTTTTTTATTTCTTTGAAAAAGAGCCCCAAATAATTTCACCCGGTTTAGTCTGATGATAAAGGAAAGTGCTATTATCCTATCTTCACTGTAGTAAAAGCTGCACCCTATTTAATTTGAAGTGGTCATAACCACATCGTTGTTAACCTCTTAGGGACAGGACTGTTTTGCAATTGTTGTACCCACTGTGACTTCGTTCTGCTTTAACATTTCTGCAGTGTCTGTGTTTAGCTGTCATTTTCCTCTCTCTCATTTAATGTACCCACACATATAATATATGTTTTTTATATACAGAAAAAGGTCTTTCTTCAGATAGTATTTCTAACTTTGGCCTGAAAACCTGTAATACAATTACGGTAAATAATCTAAATAGTTTCAAAATGTTATCCTGAGTTTAGAAATCTGCATGTTTACATGTTTTTCTGTAGTTTTTTTTTGCAAGTTATAAGGCAATAATTAAAAGTTAGGATTGCCAGGCCTGAAATCCCTGAACTGAATATGTAGAGTAAAATAAAGAGTGGGTTGGGTGCGCTACCAGAAAAACACCAATTGAAAAATAAAGGAAACAATAAACGTGGGACAGCACAGGTACAATATATATATAGGTTGGCATTTATATATGTTTCCACTCACATTTGATAGAACAGAACACTGCTCTTTAAAAGCTTTCTGTACAGGAGACATGCAAGTATCTGTAGGTGTATCTTCCCCAGGAGTGCAATAGGCAAAAAATAATAATCCTTGTTAAAACAGGGTACCACAAATATATTAACAAATACAAAGAATTCGTACATATAAAAACCATAAAAGATCTGTTGGCTGGATAAGACTCTGTTGCAGGATCTCTCTTTGAGGGAATGGGTAAGCGCTGGAGCCCAGAAAATAGATGATATTCTCAGTTAATTAAGAAATATAACATACCCAATGCAAATGTTTTTCGTTATCAAAGAACAAAAATCTGCTTACTAAAACATGTACAACAAGTAAACAGTACATATTTGGCTAAGCTCACAAAATTAATAACAATGGAAAATAATAAAAAAAACTATACACCAAATGTTTGGAGTGTGTCAGAATATTACAAAATCTGATGGACTTGCCAATTATTAAAAAATGGGAAGAAGACACAGGATTCAAAATTACAATACAGGACTGGAGACAGTCTATTGGGGGAGTATTTAGAGAGGCTCATGATCTGTCCCTCTTGGAAATGCACTATAAAATTGTTAATAAATGGTATCTTGTCCCGACCAGATTAGCAGCAATGTATCCTCACACTACCGGAATATGTTGGCGATGCCATCAGGAAGTGGGGACTTTTACCCAAATATGGTGGGGCCGTAATAGAATAAGAACTTATTGGAATAAAGTTATGACTTTTTTAAAACAAGCAGACAGCATTACTATCCCCAATGATCCAAACTCCGTGTTGCTACATATTGGTTGAGCAAATACTAACTAAAGGACAAATAACTTTAACAATACATACTCTTTTAGCAGCAAGAAAGATAATAGCCAGAGAGTGGAGGCAAAGTAGAAACCTTGAAATAATACACTTTGAGAACCAACTGGGTTTCCAACTGAGAATGAAAAGAGCGCTTTCCTTTGCCTCTAACTCTCCAATGAATACAACACGGAGATGACTAGACTGTATTGACAAATACGATAATGCTAAGCTCTGGAAATTAAGTGAGGGGGAGGGAAGTTAGGGCAAGCCGGACGGAGGTTGATGTCCTCTCCCAGGCATGTAGAGCACTAATTAGATAGACTTTTCTATTTTGCATTGTTTGTAAATGTTACATGTATTGTTTTTTGTAGATGGATGGACAGAGACATATATTTAAAGTTGAGAGCTAATTAAGAGAATGTATAAAATATGCCTATATTTGTACCCTTATCTATTTATATAAGCGTAGGTATGTCTTTTTATACAATATAAAAAATGTAATAAAGAATATTTTTTAAAAAACACATAAAACATGTCTCTGCTGTAGCCCTGTGCAAATAAGTTCCATTCCTGTATAGGGCTGCCTGGCCCTTTGCTGGAGAGACAAGATATGCTAACACAGACATTTTTCTCCAGCCAGACAGTAGAAGGTTGAGTTGCAGCTCCCCTTCACACAGGTCGCTATGTGTACTGTCAGATATGATGAGTAGCCACATTTCGGAAAATTCTGAAATTCAGCTACTTTGCCTGACACAAACCAATTTTGGGCCAGATCAATCCATGTAATTATTTTTCTGCAAATATTAAGAAAAATGGGGGGGCTGCTTGATGTCTATGCTTTCTTCTGCATTATGGTGCCGGTGCCGCCCAGCATGCAAACCGCCATTTGTCACACAATGCGTGCAGGTAGCACATTTAGTCATCAAAGGCCTTTGCAAAGTCTGGGAAAACTGCACCTGTGAGTTCCCCACTCTCCATACCACTCTGAATGTCATTGCTCACCTTTAAGAGGGCAGTTATTGTGTAGCGATTTTAACAAAACCCAGATTGAAGGTTAGATAGTTGGACTGTTGATAATACTCACACAGTTGATCATGGGCACATTTTTCCAGGATTTTAGAAAGGATGGGTAGCAGTGAGATAGGCTTGTAGTTTGGCACTATGTTTGCATCACCATTTTTACGGATAGGCATAACTCTGGCTTTTTTCCAGGCTTTGGGGACATAACCGGAGGACAGGGATGCATTGATTAATTAGGCAATGGGTCTCTCAGTAGCAGGTGCACTTAGCCTCAGTAGCATGCATGCTAATATATGGGAACATTGCATTGTTTTGTTCTTTTATATCTTGGCTTGTGCTAAAAGTGTTCATTTATTTTCTAATCTCCATGCTAAAGTAGTGGTAGCTACAATGTTTTTTTTTTTTTTTAGTGATCTGAACAATCCAGTTTATTCTGAGGTCAGGTGTTTTTCATGCTGCTGTTATATAAAAGTAGAGAAAAAATGCACAGTGTAAGAATTCTGAAGTATCTGAGTGTACCGAAGTAAGAACCATAAATGAGAGAAAAAATAAATGAAAAAAATATAGAATGTAACAGCATAGCTTCCTGTTCAATGCCATTTCTGGTATTTCAGATATGATAAAGCTTTCTTTGTTTGGAATATTTTCCACGAAATAAATAAAAAGCCATTCCAATATTTTCCACATTTCTGTATGATAAAAAATGTTTGATAATAGTTATAGTAGGGGAGCACAAATCATGACTAAAAGCAGTGGTGGGATTTAGCCTGTTACTAAAATTTTACACATTTGCCGAACCGGTGCAAGCCGAGGAGATCCCTTTTTTTTTTTAAATCTCTAAAAAAAAAAAAAGCATGGGCAAACGGGGCTGCTGCCCAGGGCCCATTTATTCCTTGTGGCCCAATGCCCCATTGGCCCCTGCTGCCCATGTGACTTTCTCACAAGGAGATAGCCACGATCGGGAGGCAGCCAGCAGTCCATCTCCAGCGGATGTGGACCCAGCTTTAAGTCACAGCCGCCGGAAATTATGGCAAGTCATTTCTGATGGCTGTATTTCCTGCACGCAGCAGGAAGGACTGCGGAGGAGACGGCCGACGAGCAGCATACAGGTAAGTACTGGGGAGGAGGTGGGATTGGCTGTGACAAATTAACAAGCAAATTATCAGTGGCATATTAAGCAGCAAATTATCAGTGGCATATTTAGCAGCAAATTATCAGTGGCATATTAAGCAGCTAATTATTCGTGGCATATTAAGCAGCAAATTATCAGTGGCATATTAAGGAGCTAATTATCAGTGGCATATTAAGGAACAAATTATCAGTAGCAAATTAATAAGCATTTTATAAGTGGCTATTAATGAGCAAATTATCAGTGGCATATTAATGGATAAACTATCCCGGGGGTGCTACTCATTAGAGGGGTGGCACTGGCTGGGGTGCCCATGGTCTAAAACACTTTATTAGACACTGGGCACCCAAGCCAATGCCACCCGTCTAATGCTGCCAGCTGGACATGGCTGGGGTTTCCAGGGTCTAATAAACTGTTTTTAGACCCTGGGCATTGGTGCAATGGCACCACTCTAATGCAGCCTGCTCGATATGGAGGTGCGGCCCACCTGCAGCGGAAACTGCACCCTAAACCCCCCACCCTCCTCTGCATCTGTAACAGAGTCTAGAAACTAAGTTTCCCAGTCATGCGCTAGGGTCAGAGGGCGGGAAGACAGGACCACGGGACAGCAGGACAGATAAAAATAATCAAAAAATAAAATCTCTGTGTGTGTGACTTTGTGTAAGTGTGACTGTGTGTGTGTAAGTGTGACTGTTTGTCAGTGTGAGTTTCTCCCTGTGTGTAAGTGTGAGTCTGTGTGTGTAAGCATGACTAAGTGTGCTTGTGTAAGTGTGGCTGTGTGTAAGTGGGAATGTGTGTGTAAGTGGGAGTGTGACTGTATGTATGTGTGTGTGTAAGTGAGAGTGTGTGTAAGTGGGGGTCTGTGTGAGTGTAATTGGGAGTCTGTGTGTGTGTGCCTCTCTCTTTAGTGAACTGGAATTTGACATTTCAGACCAGAGGATCCAAACTGAAAGCATAGCTTGCTGAGAGAATTCTTCCAGCTTGTCTACTTTGGCCTTACATTTGAAATTCACTTTGAATTCACTTTAAATAACCCACATGATTTAAATGGTAGAAAACGTGTTGCTGTTTAGCAAAAAGCAAGTAGTTTTTATTTTATTTTGTTTGACATTAGAGAAAAAAAGATTACACCATGCTTGATGAAACATTACACCATGCACCATGCGGAACTGGTTACTAAAATGTTTGAATCCCACCACTGAATAAAAATATATAGCACTCATGGAGTACAACTAGCACCAATAGTCCTACCCTGAGCCAAACAAGTAGACAGGGCGTAGGTGATTAATGCACACCCTTGCATAGCAAAAAAAAAATGTTGTGTAAAATATGTGCACAATATTGATAAAACAAGAAATTACAATAAAATACAAAAAGTACAAACAATTTACATGGGGTACTGCAACCTGTTTGTTTTCAGCCACCCACGCACAGCTGTCATTTCCTCTCATATAGTATTACCTTGTGTAGTGTGAAACCAAATATAAAATTTAAGTCTGTCTACTTTAACAGATATGTAATAAGAGACAAGAACAGAATAAACATACAATAGTGACAGCACAACACATAATGCAGCACTTTCCTAAGACTAACCGGAATCCTAGTTTTCAACCAAAAGGCTCAACATAACCCAGCATGGATTATCCCATGTATTCAGGATGCAGGCAAGGCAGGGAGAGACTGGATTTAGATTTTTCAATCAACAGGCATATTGAATGGTTTGTGAGGTCATTAGAGATGTGCTCTCATTACAATATCCAAAGAAAATTGTTGTACAGGAAGAGTTCAACTGGTAAAAACATTGACAACATTTTGTATGCTTGTGTTGCACATTTTTAAGCTATCCCCCTTCTAATGCAAAAAACCTAGTGGGAGCCTTTGGCTACCCTTTGGGTAAAATTCAGCCCACCAGACCTCTAGAATAAATTCCCTGAACAACATTTTTGCAATATACCTTGGATTGTAATGAAGTGGTGGTAATGAAGTTGTGGCAATGAAGTGGTGGTAATGCAGTGGTGGTAATGAAGCAGTGGTAATGCAGTAGTAGTAATGAAGCGGTGGTAATGCAGCAGTGGTAATGCAGTGGTAGTAATGAAGCAGTGGTAATGCAGTAATAGTAATGAATAGAGTTGGGGGGAAAAAAATTGTTTCGTTTTCGTCCATTCGGACGAAAATTTTATTTATTTCGTCCATTGCTGCATTCGTTTCAGACGAAATTCGTTCATTATTTTCGTTTCGTTATATTCATTCGTACGATTGGAATATAATTCACCTATTGGAGAATTCGGTTCAAAGAGTCTCATTAATACGAATTTCAATTATCCCCTACCTTATGCTATTGAGCTGTTGAAATGTGTCAATTCTTTAATCCGAATTCCCCAACCTTATACTATGTATTGAATGAACATAGGTGAAATGTTCATTCATACTAACTGAATGGTGAAATGAATGCAGCAATGGACAAAAATGGCCTCACTTCAATAGTATAAGGTTGGAGAATTTGGTTGAAAGAGTCAACATTTTCATCCCTTACCTATGCTATTGAGCTGTTGAAATTTGGCTCTAAGCGGTTGTGAAATTCGGTTATAGAAGCTTATGGACATCATTTTGTTGAAATCAAATAGATAGAAACATAGAAAGTCAAATTTTAGTGGTGTAAATGTAAACCCAAAAGTGTGATTAAAATAATATTAATGTGTATAAAAAAAAAAAGTTGACAGTTTCAAACATTATTTGTTGGCTTTAAAGGGCCAGTAACCTTTATTAAGGCTACTTTGTATTTAAGTTTGAAATTCCTGTCTCAATTCACTACAGTTTCTCTCGTGGAGTATACCCTTTAGTGACCCCTTAAGATATATGGTTCATGTATGTTTTGACAGTATCCCTGTGAGATAGATTGACAGCGCCACCACGCATGCATGCGCAGTATTCAGTCTCCAGACACCAGAGAACAGATCAAGAACATGGTGTTGCAGTTTTTATTTCCGCTGTTTTGATGAAGTCTTCCTCTCTTACAAAAAGTGGAACAGCGGTAGAGCTCAGTGGGACAGCGTGACATCCCCCCAAAAGCAGAACTGTCCCGCGAAAAGTCTTAGAGCATGTTACTGGTATATTACGCCATTAAGTCAGGGATACTCCCAAGGCATGCATTAACCCTTAAAGAACAAGGGATTTTCCAGGGCTAATGACCAGAGGTGATTTTTTCATTTTGATAAGTGGTTGATTAAATTTGGTTTTCCTCTCTCTCCTTTAACGCACCCATACAGGTTATATGTTAGAATTTATTTTGTTTGGATAGATACCATGGTCATATAAATGATCTACAATTTAGTATTAAAAAACAGTATACAATAACTTAAGCCGAAATTGAGATGAAATTCGAATTCAACATATCAGAATGGCTTTCAGCATCTGAATGAACGAATGGATGAATGATTTTCGTTCATTTAGCATTCGTTCATTTGGATTATGTTAGTTTATCAGTTTTCTTCTGCATAGCATAATGTTATGCAGAATAAAAACTAATCTGATGAATACTAAATGTCTGAGTCAGTGCAGTAGTGATAATGCAGGCAGTGGTGGTAATGAAGTGGTGATAATGCAGTAGTGGTAATGAAGTTGTGGTAATGAAGTCGTGGAAATGCAGTGGTGGTAATGCAGTGGTGGTAATGCAGCAGTGGTAATGAAGTGGTGGTAATGCAGTGGTGGTAATGCAGTGGTGGTAATGAAGTGGTGGTAATGCAGCAGTGGTAATGCAGCAGTGGTAATGAAGTGGTGGTAATGCAGTGGTGGTAATGCAGTGGTGGTAATGCAGTGGTGGTAATGCAGTGGTGGTTATGAAGTGGTGGTAATGAAGTTGTGGTAATGAAGTGGTGGTAATGAAGTGGTGGTAATGAAGTGGTGGTAATGCAGTGGTGGTAATGAAGTGGTGGTAATTCAGTGATGATAATGCAGTGGTGGTAATGAAGTGGTGGTTATGAAGTGGTGGTAATGCAGTGGTGGTAATGAAGTGGTGGTAATGCAGTGGTGGTAATTCAGTGATGATAATGCAGTGGTGGTAATGAAGTGGTGGTAATGAAGTGGTGGTAATGCAGTGGTGGTAATGAAGTGGTGGTAATTCAGTGATGATAATGCAGTGGTGGTAATGAAGTGGTGGTTATGAAGTGGTGGTAATGCAGTGGTGGTAATGAAGTGGTGGTAATGCAGTGGTGGTAATTCAGTGATGATAATGCAGTGGTGGTAATGAAGTGGTGGTTATGAAGTGGTGGTAATGCAGTGGTGGTAATGAAGTGGTGGTAATGCAGTGGTGGTAATTCAGTGATGATAATGCAGTGGTGGTAATGAAGTGGTGGTTAAGCTCTTTAATGGTTCTGTGGATTTAGAAGAATAGAGGAAACATTACAATGAGTTAAAATTACTTTTGTCTTTTCTTGTTAGCAATTCCTTATTTGTCCATTTGTAAAGCTTTTCCCAGAACACATTCTCTCCAGTTCAAACCTCCTAATGATTTTATGTTGGGAGGTACACATATATTAGCATCCCACTTGCCCCCCTATAAAACATTAAAGTTTGACTGTTACAATGATAGACTGTGATACAAAGTATACTTATCGACTGATCCATCATCACTGTGCTTTCATGCTCCACCCTTAAGATAAAATATAATTGTTGTGGGATGGGGTGGGGTCAGTGTTTAGATTGAGACTCAAGGAAAGGTTTATATGTTGGGTTTGGTCTGCCCTCTCAAGAGGTTTCTTTAGGAAACAAGTAGGGTTAAAATTACACCATTTATTTGCTAACTGAGCGTTTGATTGCAAGCTTTCAAGACCATGTTGTTAGGTGTTATATTGAGCCTTAATAAGGCTAAAACCAAATAACTAATATACCTTATAACAAAACACAGTAAATAGCTTTAAAAGGGCAATAAAAACACAGGGTATTGAAGAATGTTCTCAGCAGTAAATCAGTCAGTTCTACAGAGATCCAACAATAAAATTTGTTCAGTCAGAGTATCTCTGATCCCTCCACTCCCCAGTTAGGGGGTTATAAAATCATTAGACACATGCAGATGCATGAAGGTGTGAAATGTGCGTAGGTCTAAAAAGATTAATTAGTCAGGTTATATCTGGAGATGAATTCACTGTCTCTATTAAGGCCAGTGATTAAGGCCTTAAACTGGCATATTAATTTGACCTCTCATAATGTTATCTCCCTTTGTGTGCGAAACAATTCCATCAGTACTTAAAGATTTACATCTTGGATACTGTGTCCTGGTTGACATAAATGTTCTCCAACAGATGTATCTGTTTTTTTGGTTGATATGTCTGTGCGAATTGAAATCTCTTCACAAACTTGAAGACAATACTTCACTCATATAACTTTGTGACTCTGTGCTGGTTGAACAAATGGAGCAACAGTCAGAGTTTGTATAATCTATGTTGGATGCATGTACTGCTAGTAATTATGACTCATTGGCCTGGATTCTATGGTCCCCGTTAATGAAAAAACTGCCGTTATCAGTAATTTGCCATTACAAATTACCACACCCGTTACAAAAACCCTTTATACTTGTCATGGATCATGACATGGTAGCTTCTAGCATTGGGGATATGTATTCACCTAGAAATAACTGAACTTAAAAACCAGACTGTGGGGTAAAATAACGGCCACAGCACTTTATTTAAATAGTCATTGCATTACATTATATATATATATATATACATTCCACACATATATATCCGTATTATACAATGACTAAACATAACATCCATATAACAGAAAAACCAACCAAGCTTGCACGAGTATCCAGGTGGCTGCCGAATAACTCCATGTTCTGGGCATATACCAATGCCCCCAATACCTGAGGTTCGAGGTACCACTTTCCCCTCGAAACTCCCACCAGAGTTCCGATTGACTCTCCCCAATCCCTTCTTCCATTAACCCTCCGGGATACTCTGCAAGCTTCCGTCAGCGCTGTGACATGTAAATAAATAAAGGCTCATAACCAGAAAAATTAGGGAGGGTGTGTGGGACAACAGGGAGGGGGAAAAAACTTTCCTAAAATGGCTCCCAAACTTCCTGTTCCTAGCTTTTATAGATTCACAACTCCTCCCACTAACTCCCACTATAGGCTGAACATATCCCCTCAGCACCCTGTCATGATTACCTCTATCCGACCTTGGCTACATTACCACAACCGTTACAAAAACCCTTTATTACTTGTCATGGATTATTACTACACCCGTTACAAAAACCCTTTATTACTTGTCATGGATTATTACTACACCCGTTACAAAAACCCTTTATACTTGTCATGGATCATTACCGCACCTGTTACAAAAAACCCTTTATTACTTCTCATGGATCATTACCATACACGTTAAAAAAAACCTTTATTACTTGTCATGGATTATTACTACTCCCGTTACAAAAACCCTTTATACTTGTCATGGATCATTACCGCACCTGTTACAAAAAACCCTTTATTACTTCTCATGGATCATTACCATACCCGTTACAAAAACCCTTTATACTTGTCATGGATCATTACCGCACCTGTTACAAAAAACCCTTTATTACTTCTCATGGATCATTACCATACCCGTTACAAAAACCCTTTATACTTGTCATGGATCATTACCACACCCGTTACAAAAACTCTTTATACTCGTCATGGATCATTACCATACCCGTTACAAAAACCCTTTATACTCGTCATGGATCATTATCGCACTCGTTACAAAAACCTTTTATACTCGTCATGGATCATTACTACACCCATTACAAAAACCCTTTATACTTGTCATGGATCATTACCGCACCCGTTACAAAAACCCTTTATACTCGTCATGGATCATTATCACACTCGTTACAAAAACCTTTTATACTCGTCATGGATCATTACTACACCCATTATAAAAACCCTTTATACTTGTCATGGATCATTACTACACCCATTATAAAAACCCTTTATACGCGTCATGGATCATTACCACACCCGTTACAAAAACCCTTTATTACTTGTCATGGATCATTACAATACCCGTTACAAAAACCCTTTATACTTGTCATGGATCATTACCACACCCGTTACAAAAACCCTTTATTACTTGTCATGGATCATTACCATACCCGTTACAAAAACCCTTTATACTTGTCATGGATCATTACTACACCCATTATAAAAACCCTTTATACTCGTCATGGATCATTACCACACCCGTTACAAAAACCCTTTATACTTGTCATGGATCATTACGCACCTGTTACAAAAAACCTTTATACTCGTCATGGATCATTACCGCACCCGTTACAAAAACCCTTTATACTCGTCATGGATCATTACCACACCCGTTACAAAAACCCTTTATACTTGTCATGGATCATTACCACACCCGTTACAAAAACCCTTTATACTTGTCATGGATCATTACCACACCCGTTACAAAAACCCTTTATACTTGTCATGGATCATTACCACACCCGTTACAAAAACCCTTTATACTCGTCATGAATCATTACCGCCCCTTTAAAAAAATGCCCCATACACACACTGAGATGAACTCACCTATTAAGGAAACCATGAAAAACTTTGGTTACGCATGTTATTCACTGCACTACAAGTGATCTTACGCGGAGCGCTAATCATTAAGGGGAAATTGTTTCCTTAAAATTATCGCCAGGTTGACCATGGTTTAACTGAGCATATCTGCATTATAAAAAAAGGTTATCACAGACAGTAAACAAACAAGTCAGGCATGCACAAAATTAACCAGTCACACATAATTAACCCATTTCAATGCTGGATCAAATGTAAAGCACAGTTCAAACATTGTTAAGATGCACACAATCACAAATACTCAGGGGGTACCCCCATTCATCCCACACATGTTATTAAATTAAACATATGCAGCACATCAGTTACTAACAAAATCAGATGCAAAACGATTACACGATGATACCTACCGAAACATAGATTGATGCAGTATTGCTAACAATCTCACCAGCCCAGGTATGGAATTGTTCCATCCAGTCAGAGGCTCATATTCGCGTGCTGGTGTAAATCCAGGATGGTCACACAGGCAGCCTAAAATCCTTGAGAATGTGGAGGTCAGAGTACCATGTCAAGTTGTCCCTGGCAAGCATTTGCCTAAGCACTCTCCAGCAGGATCAGCCAGCAATGCTCACTGGTTGACATCTCTCCAGGCCTCCCTTTGCAGGATATATGGAGCTAGATGGCATTCATTATATATATCTTCCCTCTTACTCGGGGTAACCATGGGTGTCACTTTGAGTCACCCTCTTTTTTATACTGATGCTGATTAGGCTTTGTGAATCACGTGTCTTTAGATCTGATTGGTTTATTGCATGTTTACGGCTCCATTACTTGGCACACTTTTTTACATCCTTTAGCAGGTAAACAGTCGTTTTTGACTTTCCTTTACGAATCCGTTAACATTTAGAAATCGTTAGTTCAGCACTTGCCGTTGCCATCGAATTGCACTTTATTCTAAAAGAAATGTGTGCAGTAGATTAAAAATCTCAGGTCAGCTAATTAGCTGGGGCCACTGAATCCAGGCCATTATTCTTTCCGGCTTGTTTCTGGATTGCCTTTTTTTTAACTCCCTGACCTGTTCTTCCAATATATCTACCTCATCATTCATTCTTCATTCTCTCAGTCTGCCTTCTTGGATCCCTGTAGTCACCCCTTCTTTCCTTCTACAATTATCATTTTGCCTAATGCTGTCGTTTCTCCTCCCAAGTTGGCTGCTCCCAATTCTGATTCCTTCAGTTACCCCCCCCCCCCCCCCTCTCTCTCTCTTTGTGTTCCACTTACTATTTTGCCACTAGCTGGCATCTCTTTGTGGCTAATCCCATCTCTGTTTTCCCAAATTATTACCAATCCTTCATTTTGTGTTCCAATTATTACTCCCCCAATGTTGGTTGTCTCTTTCTCTGGCTCTTCCCACCTCAGGTTTTTACACCACGTATCTTCCTTTTCATTCCTCTGGGGTGTTTGTTCATCCTCACAAATTCCTGACATTCCAGGGGAAGAGTATCGAACACTGTGGATATGTGTGCTGGTGACCCCAACACCATTGGTTGCTGTGGCTGTCATAGTGTACACCAGAAAAATACCCGCTGAACTACTTCTCTAGGACTGTCTGTTTGTCTGTCAAATTAACTCATTCTTTCTCTACACTGAGTAAATACACATTTGTTGTAGCAATTCTCCCTGTTTTCACACAATGACATTAAATCCTAGTAACATAATACAATTTAGTGTCTATTAACATGTTGTGCACCTTTTTTACAAATTACCTTTAAAAAGCTAAAAATGCACAATATATTTTCAGATCACTAATTCCACCTTGAGATAACATTGCATTATGTGTAAGTGTGCTTTATGTGATATTTATATACTTGAAGTGACTTTATAAAACATATAAATTTAACCCCTTAATGACAATACAGTTTGACCTTGACTTTCCCTTGGTGACAAGGGCTGTTTTTACATTTCTTGGGTGTTTGTGTTTATCTGTAATTTTCTTCTTTCTCACATACTGTACCAACACAAATTATATATTTTTATTGTCATAAGAAGGGCTTTCGTTAGAGACCATTGTTCATCATATCTTATGATTTACTACAAAAAAAATCCTAAAATATAATGAAAAAAAACACTTTTTCTAACTTTGACCTAAAATATAATTTAGACAAATACAATCATTTAAAAAGACCCCGTCTAAATAGTTTCTAAATGTTGTCCCAAGTTCAGAAATATGCATGTTTCCATGTTTTTCTGCATTTTTTCCCTATATTGACCTTTTGACCCCAACCCAAACCCTAAATGTAACCCTAACCCTAAATTTAACCCCAACTCTAACCCTTAGGCTATTCCTTAATCTATTTGAATTTAATTTTATCCCTATCCCTTATGCTAACCCTAATTTAGTTTTAACCCTAAAAGATAATCTAACCCTAATCCTAGATTTAAGCTAATTAAGTCTTTTTTTCATTGCAATGTTGCTGACTGCCTCTAGGGGCAGTCAAGCAACATGTTCAGAGCGACGGAAGTGAATTTCTTTTCACTTCCGAAGCTCTGACCACAAGAGGGCACAGCCATATTGCCGAAGCATGCTGCCTTAACCTTTCTAAGAGCAAGTGCACACATCAGTTCTCTGATCAGATTAACAAAATCTTCTTCTTGAACATAACAGGGAATTGTGTTTGCTGATTGTGTATAGCAGAAATTCATCACTGTGTTTTCCCATCCTGGTCTTCTTTTCTCCACACTTTTCTTATCTCTATTACCATTACTAGAATAGTGATTCTCTGTTCTAGTGATTGCTGGCTGGGGACTTCCACTTACCTGGGGTGACCTGTATCTCCCAGGAATAAGACCTACACAGTTGTTCCCATCTATTTCTGACCTACCTTTCCAGGAATAGAAAAGGGCATCCTTCTTTTATAAGCTGTAGCAAAAGGAGATTTCCCCTTCACCTCCTTTCCCTTCCTACTGCTATTTTTTAAAAGGTATGCTTAATATATAGTAGGAGGATATTTGCATAGCATCGGTTGGTTTAGGGTTGCTGATTCCAAAAATCCCATAAATACAAAATGTCTAGAATTGAAATCTGATGAATCCATGGTGCTCATGATGATTTGTCGCTAAATCCGCATGCCATTTATAAATATGACGGGTTAATCCAGTAGATTTGTACTGTGCTAAAGCTGTGATCACAACACAAAAGACCTACGTTGGCAAAGTTTTTATCAAGATATCTGTTGCTAAAAAATTGCAGCTTAAGCAGATGCTCAGTAGCAGATGTTGTCAAACATGCAAAAAAATATTTCTCTGGCCATAAATTGTTACATTTGGCACAGCATTATAGAATTAATAAGGATAATGGCCTATGCAAACGCCGGGGAGCTTGACAAATCACAAATGTCGATAAGCACGTAGGATCCAATAAAGTTAACAGATGAAAATAGTTAATTTTTTTATGAAATCAGAGCCAGTTGCCACATTCTGAAATGTATTAAATAACTGGGACTTGGAGACTAGAACAGGTCTGTTGAATAGGCAGCAATTACTCAGTGTAAACAGGCGTTCATTTAAATCATCTCAGCATTTCCAACCTCTCCAAATACTTTTCAACTATGTACAACCTTTGGAATTATGCAGGAACCTTTACATGATATGCATTAGCAAACTAGAATTATTAAAGCAAACAAATACGACTACAATTTACCTATGTCTGGAATAGCAGTATTTCTTCTACAATACTTGTTGTTAATCTAATTACATATCTTTCCCAACAATCTTGACTTTACAGGCTGTACTATAATCCTTTTCTCAGTTAATGGAATGTGCAACTTCATACACTGGCATGGATCTCTATTACCCATAGTAAGAATTTAAAGCCATCCAGGTAAATTATTTAAAGAGACGTGGGATTTCTATTAGTCTGCAAATGTAAACTGATTAAAAACCCACTGAAGGTCATTTAAAGAATTACACCTCGGATGACTGCTATCAAAAGAGCTCCTTGATCTGTACGTGATACGCAGCATAGTGATACTGACTGGACAAGAAAGAACACTAATTTATACAAGGTTCTGTTTTCTGCAGGGGGTTCCCGGGACTGTCAGGTGGAACCGTGTTTCTGCTGTAAATGTAGAGATTACAAAGCAAACAAAAATGATCTATATATTGTGTTAGAGGAATTACAAGCAAATGAATAAATAAGGCGAAACGTAGTTTAAATGCGTCTGTAGGGTCATCGGTTGATGACATCACATTGTGGCTTGACATGCACATTTTCCGTTAAAAGTAGTTAATGTCCATATCAACCAAAAAACAACAAGGTTGTGGGCTCAGCAAAAATGATGATGAAGATGAGTTATTACCGAGAACCAGTGGAACGGGTGCACACTAGCCGGGTCTAGGACACTTCTTCGCCGCATCTTCATCGCTTACAGTTCAGCGCGGCAGTAAGAACGCTGAACTGTCAGCAATGAAGAATAACTTGATCAAACGGCCGCGGCTATGTAAGAGCTGACAGTTCAGCGCTGAACTGTCAGCTCTTACAAATGTAAAAGTAAAAGGAAAATAACCCCCCCCTAATAAATGATTCCCAAACCCCAATACTAAAATTAACCCCAATACTAAAATTAACCCCCGAACCCTAATACTAACCCCCGAACCCTAATACTAAAACGAACCCCCTAAACCCTAATACTAACCCTTGAACCCTAATACTAACCCCCCAAACCCTAATACTAACCCCCTAAACCCTAATACTAACCCCCGAACCCTAATACTAATATTAACCCCATAAACCCTAATACTAACCGCCAAACCCTAATACTAAAATTAACCCCCTAAACCCTAATTCTAACCCCCTAAACCCTAATTCTAACCACCCTTACTAAAATAAACTAAAATAGCTAAAATACTGAAATAAACTTACCTTTAGCGATGAAATGTCCCGCAATGAAATCTCCAGCGACGAGCTGTCTTGTGGTGCAGAGTCGGCGGTGAAGCGGCTGTGCGGAAGCAGTCGTGATGAAGTGTCCCATCCCCCACTAGCTCCATCGATCGCCAGGGCATATGTAATAAACCCCCCAAAATTGTTTGCGGATCTCCAGGCTTCCAAAAGGGAAATGATTTTATTGATTAAATGTAAACAGCAAGGGGGAAAAACGTTAGTAAGACGCGAAACGCGTCAAGTGTGTTTCTTCTTTTCCCACTTGCTGTTTACATTTAATAAATTCAATTATTTACCTTTTGGAAGCCTGGAGTGCCTCAAACTATTTTTTGGGTGTTTTGATCATTTTCAGATTAAGCCACAAATGGTCATAAACCGGAGATGGCTTTAGTAAAATGATTTGGAAAATCTGACCAATATTTTTATGGAAAGGTTTTTTCTTGAAGTCATAAACCGACAATTTGAATAATCTGGGGTCCATGAATTAACCCCTTAGTGACCGAGTGCTATGCTGCATTTGATGTGCCTTGAAGACCAGAATTCCATTATTCTTGTACGTTTACTGAACTGTGAATTTCTTTCTTTGTGTTCAGTCCACCCACACAAATTAAATTTTGAAGGACGGATGGGGCTTCATTTGATACCATTATTTTCATCATATGAAATAATTTACTATTAAAAAAATATAAAATATGATGAAAATATGCCATAAAAAACACATTTTCTAACAATTTTTTTTTAAAACAATTGCAAATGATAAAAAAGACCCCATCTATATATTTCTAATATTTGTCCTGAGTTAGAAATACCAATGTTTCCATGTCTGTCTATGTTTTATTTCAAGTAATGGGGCAATAAACAATATTACTGTTTTTTTGTTTGTTTTCTAACCATTTTCTTCTACAGCTGTACAGTGACCTTTTAACCCAAACCCTAAATTTATCCCAGCCCTAAATTTACCCTCACCCTAAAACAACCCCCACCCCTTAATCAGTTTAGTACATCTAAGGTTCGCTTTTTCCTTTTTTTTTTTTTTACCAATCCTTCATTGGTAAAAATGACTGCCTCTAGGGGCAGTCAAGCAACAGTTTCAGAGCGACGGAAGATCGCTGTGCCCAGGGGGGCAGAGAAGTTGTTGCATGATGCCTAGATCCAGGAATCATTGCAACACTTTACACACATAGGCAGTGAAAGCTGAACACTGCCTATGTGTGTTATTACATTCACAGTGATCGTATGCGTGCGGGGTGTGCGGGGGCGAAAGCACTTTAAGAGGATCGGAAGCAGCCTCTGAGAGTAACTACAGGCATGTAGCGTTGCGCTAAGGAGGACAATGCTACATGAAAACTCAGGACGTGTATATATACATCCATTAGCATTAAGGGGTTAAAATCATACTTCCCCTTTAGCAAGTTATAACAATTGGAGCCATTCACTAAACGTGAGTTGCAGGTGAGTTGAAGTAACAGTAACATTTCATCTCACTGACTGCATTGTGCGGGTTCAAGCCAGGATTCTCCTGCTATAAGAGCTCAACTAGACGGGCATCTTAGAATAATATTCATCTCACAACCGCTTACCAGCAACTCACCTGCATTTCAATTATAGCAAATAACTCCAATGACTTTAACCAGCAGAAGACAGGGAAGATCGACATTTTACCAGTTCTCACTCTTTCCATAAAATACATGTAAAAAATAACATGGCATAGCGTGACTTTCTCTGAACCATGCCAATAAAACCCTGACATTTGTTCTGAGTATCTCATAATAGACTAGAGTGAAGTCCATGAGTGAAGATGGAAATACATATAAAGAGAATATTTACATCACTTTAACCTGCTTTAAAATACAGGATCTGCTTCACAGTGGGTTTCACTTATCTTTCAGATTCATTTCTATAATGCTTGTTTTTTGCTGTTTGAGAATGTGAGTCAGAGGTTATCTGGTATTTCTAACAAAGCTTTAAATGCACTTCTCGAGAGGCTGATATTTCTTTAAATTATGTGGTTTACCTAGAGCAAATGGATGTTTACAAAGCTGACAATTTGATAAATGCCCCTCAATATTTAAGCATTATTCTCACATGTATCCAGGGCCGCTTTAAGCAATGGGCACTTGCCCAGTGGGGGTGACACCCGTGATGCCGCCATCCCCCTTGCAGCGAATCGCACTGCTGAACTTCTTTGGGGGGGCAGCAGCAAAAAAAAAAGTTTTTAAAAAAAATTATTGCGACCGGATAGGACAGTACGTCATATCTGGTGACTGTACTTCCCTCCTCCGTGCAGAAGGGAAGACTGCACGGAGGAGAAGAACATGGGCATTGAGCAGCCAGGAGATGAGTACTGGGGAGGAGGGGAGGGGTGGCATATTATTGGGCATATTGGCTGTGTCTTATTTATCGCTGCATAACACTGGCATATTAATGGGCAAATTGGCTTGGGCATATTTAATGGCAAAATAATACTGGCATATTATTGGGCAAATTGGCTGTTGCCTATTAAATGACAAGATAATACTGGCATATTATTGGGCAAATTGGCTGGGGCATATGAAATGACAAAATAATACTGGCATATTATTGGTCATATTGGCTGTTTCTTATTAATGGCAGAATACCACTGATACATTATTGGGCAAATTGGCTGTGGCATATTAAATGGCAAAATAATACTGGCATATTATTGGGCAAATTGGCTGTGGCTTATTTATGGCCAAAAAACACTGGCATATTAATGGAAAAAGTAATACTGGCATATTAATTGCAAAATAATACTGGTACACAGGTGTATAAAATCAAGCACCTAGCCATGCAGTCTGTATTTACAAACATTTTTGAAAACAAATGATTGTTCTGAAAAGCTTGGTGAATTCAAGGGTGGTGCTGTTATAGGATGCCACCTTTGCAATAAGTCTGTTCATGAAATGTCATCCCTGATAGAGATTCCACGGTCAGTTGTAAGTGGTATTATTGGAAAGTGGAAGAAACATAGAAACATAGAATGTGTCAGCAGATAAGAACCATTCGGTCCATCTAGTCTGCCCAATTTTTTTTTTGAGTACTTTTATTAGTCCCCCATTGCCGGTCTTATAGCTAGGATAGCCTTGTGTCTATCCCACACATGCTTAAAATCCTTGACTGTGTTTACCTCTACCACTTCTGCTGGCAGGCTATTCCATACATCCACTACCCTCTCAGTAAAGTAATACTTCCTGATATTACTTTTAAATCGTTGCCCCTCTAATTTAAGACTATGTCCTCTAGTTGTGGTAGTTTTTCTTCTTTTAAATATACTCTCTTCCTTTACTGTGTTGATTCCCTTTATGTATTTAAATGTTTCTATCATATCCCCCCTGTTACGTCTTTCCTCCAAGCTATACATGTTAAGATGCTTTAACCTTTCCTGGTAAGTTTTATCCTTCAACCCATGAACCAGTTTAGTAGCCCTTCTCTGAACTCTCTCCAAAGTATCAATAACCTTCTGGAGATACGGTCTCCAGTACTGCGTACAATACTCCAAGTGAGGTCTCACCAGTGCTCTGTACAATGGCATGAGCACGTCCCTCTTCCTACTGCTAATACCTCTCCCTATGCAACCAAGCATTCTGCTAGCATTTCCTGCTGCTCTATTGCATTGCCTACCTACCTTCAAGTCCTCTGAAATTATTTCTCCTAAATCCCTTTCCTCAGATGTTGAGGTTAGGACTGTACCAAATAGTCTATATTCTGCTTTTGGGTTTTTACGCCCAAGGTGCATAATCTTGCACTTGTCCACATTAAATGTCAGTTGCCACTGCTCTGACCATTTTTCTAGTTTAGCTAAATCATTTGCCATTTGGCTTATCCCTCCATGAATATCAACCCTGCTGCAAATCTTTGTATCATCAGCAAAAATACATACTTTACCAACAAGACCTTTTGCGATATCGCTAATAAAAAATATTAAAGAGAATGGGTCCAAGTACAGATCCCTGAGGTACCCCACTAGAAGAAGACCTTGCATCGAATATACCCCATTGACTACAACCCTTTGTTGCCTGTCACTCAGCCATTGTCTAATCCATTCAACAATATTGAAATCCAAACTCAAAGATTTCAGTTTATTGATAAGCCTTCTATGTGCGACAGTGTCAAAAGCCTTACTGAAATCTAGGTGGGGAAGCATTGGGGAACAGCAGCAACTCGAAGAGGAAGACCATGTAAAGACACAGATCAGGGTCATCGAGTGCGGAAGCACATGCAGCATAAAAGTCGCCAATGTTGTGCTGATTTCATGTTCCAATTTTTCTCTGGCAATAATATCAAATTGTGCAGCAAAAGCTTCATGGAATGGTTTCCGTGGCTGAGAATCTGTAAGCCTCACATCACCAAATACAATGCCAAGCGTCAGATCGAGTGGTGTAAAGCACACTGCCACTGGACTCAAGGGCAATGGAAACATGTTATGTGTAGTCTATATATGGTATAATCCATAACAGCTGGAGTAAAATGGTTAACTGTGACTATGATACTGGACACCTATAAAAGGGACCGGCCCAGTTGCGTTGTACCTGTTTCACCCCCTATCGTTTTGATCCTGATTTTTCTATGCAGGGTTCCATAAAATGCTGCACAGATTTACCGTATTTGTCTTATAAGACGACCCATAAAACTTTGGATATTCCTTTTGGAAAAAAAACTAAAAGCCTGAATATAAGACCACCCTATAGGCTTCCGTCATAGAAGTCCTGACGGACGTGCCGGGTGGCAGCGGAGGATGTCTGCGCGTTGTGCATACATCAACCGCTGCTTGTGAGGAGGATCCAGGTCCCCTGCCGCTCTGCGGGGAACCTGGATCCAAGTCTTATTGTCAAACTTGATTATAAGATGAGGGGTCTTTTTCAGAGCATGAAAAAAACCTTGTCTTATATTCGAGCAAATACGGTACTTTGCGACTTCTCTCCACTTACTGAGCTCACTAATGACATAAATAAAGAGGAAAGTGAACTCAATGCTCAACACACTTCCAATTCATTCTCTATGACAGCATGTTTTCAGCTTTGGACTGTTTATGGCCTCCAATCCATGATATCCTGGGAATAATACAAAATACTTGGCATAAACAACCGTTATTTCTTTGCAGGTTTGGAAATCTGTGCACAAATCTGGTATAGATTAAAGTTACATGACATATTTTTTAAAACTAAATGATGGTGTTGCATTCAATATGATAGCCAATACCATAATTACTAAAAGTATCCAACTCAAAAAATGCAAATGATTTAGAACACAATAAACATAAGTCAGTTATAATATATAGAACAAAGGAATCAAAGTGGAATGCTATGTATCAATGAATCCTTTTTGGATTCTTACAGTACAGCTAGGCGTCTTGATTTTCGGCAAATGAGTGATTTCATTTCTTTAACTTGTAATTTATAACAGCCACCATGCTCATTCATCAATTGTAATTATGTAGTCCATTCCATCACTGATTAGAAAATGGCTTGCAGCATTGTAATCTAATTTTTCAATGAGAAAATTGCTGGCAGAGTTGTAAGACAGCCATGTACTAAAAATAAAAGACATATGGAGGTCAGAATTACACAAAGTAGCTACTGATTTCATCTTTTTTTTTTATCTTTACTAAGCAAAAGCCCTTCCAGTGACAATAACAAGGTTATTCATCAAGAAATGAAGGCTTTTTACAATAGGCTACAAAATAAATGTTGGAGTCTTATGTAGTTATCACAGTGTAGAGTTTCAGTGCACTGTGCTGAGGATCTTAGTAGAAGTGCAGTAATGCTGATAACTAGCATATCCCACTAACCTGCAGGGCTGCATGCAACTTTCCACGTCTGTGGTCCAAACATTGCATCAGGACAGATGCAAACTTACTCTGGCAAAAAAAGGAAACCTCATGTGTATAGGGTTGCCACCTGGCCGGGATTTTTACTGGCAGGCTGGTATTTTACCGGCAGGCCGGTAAAAAATTGGCATCAGGCCAATGTTAAGTCTATGGAGACAGTACCAAGGCTGCTATTTTTTTTTTAAGAAAAGGTGGCAACCCTACCTGTGGACCTTATACCTACCTTGTGTGATTGCCTCATTTTACTTGAGAGTCTTATTATTTGGGCCTTGCTTTTTCATTGTTTTTGTAGAATCGTTGCCATCTTCTTAACTGGTGTACTTCCACAAGCCACTTAAAAGATAAGACCAGGTTGTCAGCAACTGACTTTACCTGGACTTAAACCCTTACCTCCATGTTCCTAGTTCTCTTCTTTACCAGTTTGCCAGCTTGAGTTTCACATTTTAGCCTCTGTTCTGGTAACCATGGATCTACAAAGCCTTGTTATCATTATTTACTCTCCTCAGCTGTGTCCGGTCATGTGCTGACTCTTTGCCTATAAAATACACTTCTTTTCACTATACCTTTGCTGGATTATTGTGGTTCATCCGTGTGTTATGAACAAGCCTGCTACTAATCTTGGACAGTCTGACTACTCTGCCTTTGCCTTATTACTGACCTCAGTTTATCTGACTTCCCTTCTACATTTTGTTCCAGCCTCTCAGCTCTGCTAAAGGCCAGATTGTCACTCAAAGTTCAGGAGCTCAACCACTTGGGTACCGAGTGGCTACTTCTGGCAGAAGACTTTGCTGATCTGGCTGCTGGACTCCAAAACCTTATAAACAGTATCATTGCACAGGGGTCGTCTCTGCTTTCATAGGATCCAATGCTTGGTACCAACATAGCCCTATTGTGACCATGTTTAAATATTTGTTGTTTGATTCTATGTGCTTGGAAGTGAGGTAAAGAATAATGGTTTTAGGTTTAGGCCTTAACCATAAGCAAAAAAGTTAAATAAAAAGATATTCACCTAATACTTTGTATTTGTTATGGTCCAATGTGCTAGAAATATCAATTTACCTATGAATGGTCAGCATGTTTTATGCTTCATATTCTACTCTAGCATTCACATCTTGTGCAAGTCTTCTAAGGCTCTGGCTCCCCCATCTTTTCACAGTCTGCATGCTTCTTCCAACTTCGGTATCCTTGCTATCGGTTTACATGATTGACATTCAGGCACACCACTAGGAGCAACAACAATGGTTGCTCAACCTGCTCAGTAAAGGAGCAGCTTCATGAAACTATTGGTCCGAAGTCTGTATTTTCAAAGAAGATGGGATATCTTCTGAATGGTAAATCATAGAATGTCATTGAAAAACTATTTTAAACAGGAAGAATATATATATTTTTCATATAAAAATAGATACATTCTCTGACTTAGTGCATCTTTAATAAAACACTACAAGCCACTTGTGTGCAAGATTTTATTGGAAACATTTACTCTACTGCCATTAGTTTCCTGCATAACATGAGCTATGTACACAATTGCATAGTTTCAAATGTCTGTGCGTTTTTTTAATGAGGGATTTTATTTTCTATATCATCTTTGAATCACATAGAAGCCAATGTCAGTGTGATGAAAAAGGTTTCTGAATGATGCTCATCAGTGATGTATTAAATCACATCCTAGATGTTGTTTGTGGAATGTCCCAGTAGTAAAGTGAGAAAATGCAGCACATGAATTTGCATTGATTACCCAATGCATTCTAACAGTACAAAAAAAACATAAACTGTAATTAACTGTGCAATCAGCCAGATTCGTATGAAATTGCTTTACAGCCAAAGATCTAATTAGGATCCGGGAGAGTCTATAACAGCAGAAGGTTGACTTTCCTTCTTTTTTTTTTTTTATTCAGCTAGGAGTGAAAGCTAATGTTGTTGTCACGAACAGGGCTATCAGCCAAGCATGACGTGGGAGTATGGGTGTGAAATGGGCTAAACGTCAACCGGACTTCTAGTGGGTTTGCCACTTTCCCCGCAAGGTACAAAGCAACCACCACAAACCCCCAACACTCCCAGCTAACAAAACAAAAGCTGCCACCTCTAATACTTACGGGCTTCTTCAGTTACCCCCAAAACACATTAAAACTGTAATATACACAAACCCTTACTGATCTAGACAATTAACCCTCTAGTAATGTGATATAAAAAGGCTATCTCTTGGCTGAATTCGATTAGAGAACAAGGGACAGAACTGATTAAAAATATTTAATCTGAGTTAAATATGTCACAGTGATGTTACACAAAAAATATATATTTAAAAAGAGACATAGACATAAATGCATGTACATAAAACAGTTTAAAATGAAAAGGACAAAACAGAAATGATCATACCATAGGTGGTTCCTGGAGTCTAGCATTATCACTTTTGATGGTAAAAATGATTCCCCCCCCCCCCCCCCCCCCCATTACTCCTTACACAGCACTTTATCCTCCTCTATCTCTGGCTTTTTCTTGATTGGGTGACTAAAATAATAGATCCCACGCATGCTTAAAATCCTTGACTGTGTTTCCCTCTACCACTTCTGCTGGAAGGCTATTCCCTACATGCACTACCCTCTCAGTAAAGTAATTCTCCCTTATATTACTATTAAATCTTTGTCCCTCTAATGTAAGACTTTGTTCTCTTGTTCTGGTAGTGTTTCTTTTTTTACATGTACTCACCTTCTTTACTGTGTTGATTTCCCAAAACTCAGCATAAACTTTTATTTCCTTGCCGAAGTAGAACTTTTATAAAAAAGCTTTGAAAAACATTTTAAGGCCGGTATATGTCACAAATATACATAAGTAATGAAAACTGACGTTAACCTTGTTTTGTATTTTGTATAATTGGTAGTATATATTGTATATAAAATCACACTGTTCTTACTACGTTATGTAGACCACCCCCATCCAAAATAAAAACCTATAAAACAACAACTACTGGACCAATGGATATCAGAATTCTAAAACACAATGAATACAGTGCTCAGGCAGCCTAAGGCACTGTCATTTGAATTCAGCATACATCCTATGTTACAGAAATCGTAACTGATTGAAAAAAATTCATAGCCTTCTCTGAGAATAACAGACCTTCCAGAACACCTGGCAAATCTGACACGACATTTTGATAAGTCTGCAATATTCCAATAGAACCTTCTCAAGAAGCATATCACAATTGCTAAGTACGTTTGTCATGAAAGATTTGTTATGTGTAAAGTAATAGATATGATAAAAGTTACTTATAGAGTCTGATGGAGTCAAATTGCATTTCATTTTTCTTAGACACCTGCTTAAACAAAATCTTAGTATATAACTTCAGAATGAACAGCTGCCTTTGATTAATGTAATTAATGTTGGCAGGTTGATATTCTATGTTAATGGATTGTGTCAGATAATGATTCTTATTGTTAAGTTCCCATGGAGAAATCTGTCAGTTTCTCAATTGGGTAAATCCTTCACATTTAACAAAGCGAACTAACATTGAATTGTATAGTTTTCAACTCAGCTTCTAAATGCTGTTATTTCAGCTGCACCTCACATTTTGCATCAATACTTTATGTAGGACCAAGTATGTTATGATATCGCCAGGTCTATTCATGGCCAAGTTGGTAAGACTACTGGGTATATTCACTAAAATTCAACTTTGGAGGTCGACTTTAATTTTGAGATTAAGTCAAATTTGGCACCCGAGTTGGACTTGGAAAAAAAAAAAACATTGAAAGTAATGGGAGGAAAAATGTTCAAAGCTATTTTTGAAACTAAGTCAAACTCGGGTGCCGAATAATTTCACCTCACACTATTTTCAATGCCGGAAGAGTCGAGCCGACTCTTTGGGTGCCAAATTTGACTTAGTCCCAAAATGATAGTCGCCCTCCAAAGTTGAATTTTATTGATGGACTTGTGAATAGACCCATTTGGATTTTAGCCAACAAAGTCCATCAACAAAGCTGCTGGAAGGAGTCAACTGATAAGTAGTGAAGAGCAACCACTGGTGACATGAGATGGCAGTGAACGTCCATGAACGCCAGAGATTAATAATGCAATGGCGCTAATACAAACTCAAGTTGTTGGATGCTTTCCTCATACTCTGCCACCTTACAAATCAATGGTAAGACCTCACCTTGAATATGCAGTACAATTCTGGGCACCAGTCCTTAAAAAGGATATTAAGGAACTAGAAAAAGTGCAAAGGAGAGCTACAAAATTAATAAGGGGACTGGAGGATCTTAGTTATGAAGAGAGACTTAAAAAATTGCATTTATTTACTTTAGAAAAAAGGCGTCTTAGAGGGGATATGATAACATTATATAAATATGTGCAGGGCCAATATAAGGAGCTCTCCAGGGACCTGTTCATTAATAGAAATGTACAAAGAACAAGAGGTCACCCCCTGAGACTGGAAGAGCAAAGATTTCATAGGCAGCAAAGGAAGGGATTCTTTACGGTAAGGACAATAAAATTATGGAACTCACTGCCAAGAGAGGTAGTGCTATCAACCACAATAGATGCATTTAAAAATGGTCTGGATGATTTTTTAGAAAAGCAGAACATACAGGGGTATTAATAATAGAATGAGCATTAATAATAGAGCTTTTTGATCCAAGGAGAAATCTGATTGCCCTTTTGGAGTCAAGAAGGAATTTTTTTCCCCCTAGGAGGCAACATTCGAAAAAGCTTCCTTAGGGGTTTTTTTGCCTTCTTTTGGATCAAAACGCAGAAATGATAGGTAGAATGGTTGAACTTGATGGACTTTTGTCTTTTTTCAACCTAAATTACTATGTTACTATGTTACTAGAAGAAGCTAAGAAAGAGAAGTGAGCAGTAGAGCTCTGTTTTGCACTGTCGAATAGAAATGTAATCGTATTTGGTGCTCAATGACTTCAAATGTATAACTCAATCTCCAATAATATGCTGAAATACCAGGAGAATTTATGGAGTCATTTGTACCATGAGAATTTTTGGGAGTCATTGTGTTCCTTTCACAAGCAAATAGAGACTGATCATAGGCTGACAATGGATTAAGATTTTCGGAACAGTATAAGGCATCAAAGGCGACATTTCCAAAGAAGCACAGAATACCTTTATAATTGGGTGCAATTTGTAGCTGGAAGTAATTTTGACTTCAGAGAACACACAACTTTAGTGTTCTTGGAAATTGGGATGATGTAACGCCTTTCTTGGGTTTTCTCCACTATGAAAATGAGGACAAATTATCCAAGATGCAAGAATACTTTTATAGTGAATGAAATCATAATTGCCATTGCTCAATGCTTTAGAGAATAACATATTATTCAGTCATTGTGTATTGTATGCAGGGTGTCAGCTATAAGAAGAATTATATGTGGAATCAATCATCATGCAAAGAAAAGAATAATATTAGTTGATAACAATGTACAAAATCCATCTATAGAGAGATGAACCTACTCTCTGAAAAAATGATGATTTTAATCCATCTCGGTAGAGCAAACAATGCCAGAAAAGAAAGTAATACTGATTCCCATTAATGTCACGTTTTTGACTTATGAGAGTCAATATCATATTTGTGTATATGATACAATGTTTTCAGTTGTACGTTCTGAACTAGATTGATGCAAATACTGATTTTACAACAATGAGACTCTGCCTGTAGAATCAGACTGTGAAGAACTTAATAGGCAGAACTAGAAACAGTGTCTTTAATGGAGATGTCACTGTATATTGTTAGCTTTTAGGTAAATACTTATTTATAGCTTTGAATTGTTCAAGAACAGTGAGGAACAACAAAGATCACAATACATGCTGTACCAGTATAATATACCCATCAGCTTGCACTCTATTTTGTTAAAGCAGGTACAAAATACAATTCTCCCTGTAAGTGGTGGTATCCAGGATGTACCATAAGCCACTGATTACATAGGGTGGGATTACCTTATACCAGCAGATTTGGAGTCTTGATTTAAAGTGCAGAACTGACCTTGTCCAAGGAATCTCTCTTATATACAATGGTTCAAACTCTCCGCAAGCATGACAAATCAAGTGAGTGCACAGAGGATATCTTCAGTGTGCTCATTATGGCACAGACATGCATATTTGGTCCACATTCCTCTAAAGATAACCTGCCCAGCAAGGTAACTACTATATAAACGAAACGTAATTAAAATAAAATAATGAATGCATATTAGTAACGTGTTGGCTTTAGAATGCATTAGTTAGTTTATTATGGGGGCTCAAAGTGGTCCTTCAGTAATGGAGACAAGACTGTCCAACTTTCAATGGTTTTTGTAATCCATGTAATCTACCAACAGAAGAGTAGGGACCACCCGGCAGACAGGAGCACCTCACGCTTCTCGCTCCTCGTTTTGGAGCTTAATCATAGGCATGAACATTACAGGGACTTCCACTCTTAAATAGTAACACCCATAATGCTCCAATAATGTAAAGTGCTCCATGCTTATGAACAGATATAATTTTAAATAAAATATTTACATCATTAACTTTTTTTGCTAATACAGATCAATTCAAATGATATATTCAGGCTTTCATGCACAATACTTTTTCTTTTTTTTTTTCATTTCATGTACAATACATTAATTTTCTATTTGCCAGTCATTTACAGAGTGGCTTTAAAAGAGCTAGCTTAATGTTTTTGAACACATCAATATCAAAATTATACCCTCACATGGCAGAGTTTCACACCTAAATATGTGTCCTAAAATTATTATATATGTGTTTCATATTTCTAGCTATTGTAATGTTCTAATCGCCTAACCTCTTGTTAGTTGCCCGATCCTTTGTCCACTCTCTCGTTGTGTGGCATTCACATAATTTTATATACACATTACCCTGATAGCCTCATGATTAGTTATCAATGGTTTGATCATGGGGGTATGATGAAAATTCCCGTACAAACGTATGTGAATGCCCAATCAGTGTAACTTGATCTGTTTTCTCCTGATCAACAATGTTTCAAATTGAGGTGAATTTCTGACTTTTTGTGACTTTTAAAAAAAATTTGGAAGGCATGTTTGCCAATTTAATAAAATATTTTTTATTGGCACTATGTTAAAAAATATACTCACAACTATTCTTTTCCCTGAAAGATGCTACCTTAGCTAATAATCTAAGAATCAATATATGTGTTAAATCATTTTAGCTGACAACCCAAATTCATTCACAGACTTAAATTTGATTTATTTATTTTTTGTATTTAGTGCCAGTACAGTTACAATCGGCAACCCTTTTGGGAAGCATCCAGTTTTTTTCCTAATTATCTTCCCATGCATATAATTCATGTTTACTTTTTGTAATTAGTCAGTCATGAACAATAACATCAATGAAAGTGAGCTGCAGATCTTTGGATGCTAGTCTGATAGCTCTGGATGACTTAAACCGATGGTGGATGAAAATTAAATTTAATGTTTCAATCATTTTTGAAAGAATTACGAATGCCATCCAACAGCACGTCCTTCTATACCAGATGAAAAACAAATACAAATGGCAAAAAAACAAATTAGACAAGGTCATTTGATTTTGGGTGGCGATTTTAATTGTCTATCAAATGTGGAATTGGATAAGAGGATGCAGCCGGGGAGAAAGATAAGTGACAAACAGAAACAATTGGCAAAAAATCTCCCTAGAAGCATTAGCGCAAAGGATGAGAAACAACAAACAAATCCAGGGCTTAAAATACCAGGATAGTGAGTTTAAGATCTCACTATTTGCCGACGACATCCTCCTCACATTGGAAAACCGGGTAGTATCCGTTGAGAACGCGATGAGAGAAATTGATCAATTTGCAGATATATCAGACTATAAACTAAATATAGGGAAATGTCAGGCACTAACTAATGGTATAAATCATAGAGGCTTAGAAGAACTAAAGACGAAATAGGGGTTTATGTGGAAAGCCGATCATATAGACTATCTAAGGATAAAGCTGTCATGTGATCCGCGGCAAATTATTAATAATAACTATACTCCATTATTAAAGGACATCACCAACAATTTGAATGATTCGAAAACGATATAGTCATCATGGTTGGCGAAGAATCAGTGTCATTAACTATTATGTCTTTCCCTGGCTGTACTTCCTACTTAGATCAATTCCACTAAAGATAGAACATAGTATCCTGAAACAATTCCAAAAAAGATTTAATATTGTTATATGGCAAGGGAAGCAACCCAGAGTTTCATTAAATATTACCTCCAGATCACAAAGACAAGGAGGAATGAGGGTTCCTGATTTAATGAAAACCCATGACACAGTCATGTTGACACATTTAGCAAAATGGACACATATAGATATAGAAAAACATCCATGGATTCTCATGGAACGAACAGGCAAGAGTCTAGCAATGTATTTTACCCAAAAAAATGATTCAAATAACCCAATAGCCAAAGATCTGATAAGTATGTGGAAAATGATAAGAAACATATACATCCCCTTATACAAGATAGACAGATTTTTACCACTGGAAATAGCCGAGAGGCGCATTAAGGATAATAATCTTAAGGAATGGAGAGAGAGGGGGATCGATACAATTAGTCAGATTATTGGAAATAATAAAGTAAATTCATTTACAGACATTATGGATAAATATGGCCGGCAATCAAAGGAAATTTATACTTACTTGAGATTAAAAAATGTTATTGAAAAATAAATAACCTCATCAATACATGAGGAAAACGCAGCTATGGATACTTTCTTTAAGGCACTGTGGAAAAATGGATGGGCAAAAAATTATCTTATAGAACGATTTTTCTCAGAGGCAAGATGCATTTCTCAATATACTACTGTGCAAGAGACGTTCTGCGGTATAAAACATACAACTTACCAAGCCTTTTCAATTTCTACTCTGAATGTACTTTACTGATACAATATGTGCATAAGGTGTGGAAATGGTGTGTCTATTAAATAAGGCCCCTTAATGTAATGGTATGTAAGTTGTGGGTGATGGAGAGGGGAAATTGAAGGACAGTAAAAATGACCAAAATGGTTCTGGAGTGTATAACATGCCATGTAGTGGGAGTCTGCGGCCTCTCTGGCGGTCTGGAACTTCTAGTTTGTTCGGTGCACTGGTGCAGCCCATGTATGAATGTTCTTCTCCTGCACTGTAAAGTGTGAAGATGTATAAAAAAAAAAGGCGCAATCACAGGTGTACATAATGAATGCTGATTGCACCTTTTTTCCCTACTTCCCGATACTTTACAATGCGGGAATGTTTATACACAGCCACCACTGAGTTAGAAGAATTGCATAGAAATGTATAAATTAAGATAAAAATGGGTTTTCAATATGTCTGTGGTGTCTACTGTTTATGACATCACCTGTGACTTAACTACTATTAACTACTTTTCAATGGAAAATGTGTCATTTACATTTCAAGCAAGAGTAGATGTCATATACAGGGTATCTTTTTAATGTGACTGTGGAGATACTGCCTTGCACTTCTACTAAAGCAATATATATTCATTCACAGTCCCTTCAGTGGAGTCTGAGAGTCCAGATGTGAAATGAAAGATAAAAGCAGACTCATTCAAGTCAGTGGCTATGGACCAATTGATGCTGTAATCCCATGTAGGTTTGTGGGCTTGTTGGAGTGCAGCTAAGACCTAAATTGGTTAACATGGGACTGTTTCTATGAGCTTATGGGCCCTATTTGTAGTTACTTCCCTTAACGGTGAAACAAGCACACAGACCTCCATGGATTCAGTGGAATGCATGCAGGCATGAACTAAACCCCAATCCATACATCTAGTGCAATCAAATTTATGGATGAGGGCTACAAATGAACAAGGGATAAGCCACAGCATCAGAAGCAACAGACTGTGAAAGAGATATGGCAGGTGGCAAAAATCAGATAGAGCAAGTGGATTACCAGTGTTTCTTGGATTTTAACTTGTTATTGGGACTGGCCCACCTTTTAATTCCTCAATAGAATTCAATAGCAGAAATGGAACACAAGGCCTGACTCAGTCTGGCAGGATCCATGTAGCTCAGTTCCTGTATTAGGTGAGTTAGTGTCCATGTCAGCTAGTTAGCCTGCAGTTCACTAAGTTTATTCACTGAAGCAAAAGATAGCACAGTTATCTTATGTTTGCCTCACATTAAATAAAAGTCTATTTTCCACATATTTCAAGGTCTTTTAATTACATTATGAATTATTTATGTCGTTCACACAACAATTCTAATAAAAGCTGTCAGTGACAGCCCCCTCCTCCTGTCATTTTATCAGTGGAAAGCTGAATAGCTATTATGTCTTAAGAACATCCAAACTGCAACACAATTGTGCTTTGCAAGTAAATGATTCTTGAAAGAAGGCCATAATTAAAATATGCATTCTTTAGCATTACAGAAGACAAAGGGGCACAGAAATAACTTAACACACAAGATTAATCACAAACGTCACACTTTCATACAGGGATGAAACTTACTAAACATTACCATAATCCCCACATTGTCTTTGGTGTGATATTAACTATTGCAATACCAAAAAAAGTTAGACGAATGAGTGCTTAGTACATAGTACATAAATAGCAGTCAACTGACAAAATCATCATAAAAGATGTTCTCTTGGTTTTGAAGGCAACCCATGATTTTTACTGCCATGACAGTGGTATGCCAGATAATACATCCCCCCACACCAATAAACGACACAGACACAGGAGTGGCTATGAAAGTCGCAGGATATTTCAGAAAAAATGCTGCAAGATAAAACTAACAGCTTAAGATAGCTGTAAACATAAACAGGTAATAATATACTGACCAAATGTTTAATAACAACTGAGTATCAATAAACCGTAATCATAGTAATATAAGCATTACTTATCACGAATGTATAAGCGGTAGCGTGTCACTTATCCTAGCCCACCTAGGATACGGCCCCCGAGGATCTGGTGTAAGGGTAATCCATGTCCTTGCAGCTACTGGTGTCGATATTATGCACAGTAGCCATACTTCACTCTCCCAGGGACGAGCCCATGGGGAGCCCATGCAGATAGCTCCCACAGCTACTGCCACCCGGGATGGCCATACCCCAAGACGGCCAACCCCTGCACTACCACCAAACCTCGGGGACCCCTACACACAAGACAGAAAAACAAACAAAAAAGGGAATGGAGGGAGGGAACTTGCCATCATTTTTTCAAACAGGAAGTTTGATTGTTATGCATAACAATATATGGCTCAAGCCCAGCCCCTTATTGAGATACAAACCACCCTTGCTGTGCTCTTACTGGTCACAGGATGTGATTGACAAGGTGTGTTGTGATGACTGACAACCCCTGTCATGATGTCCTTTTATATATTCTTTATTCCAGGCCAATAATTAGAGGGGCACATTAAATTAGAGGGGCAACGATTTAAAAGTAATATCAGGAAGTATTACTTTACTGAGAGGGTAGTGGATGTATGGAATAGCCTTCCGGCAGAAGTGGTAGAGGTAAACACAGTCAAGGATTTTAAGCATGCGTGGGATAGACACAACGCTATCCTAGCTGTAAGACCGGGAACGGGGGACTAATAAAAGTACTCAAAAAAAATTGGGCAGACTAGATGGACCGAATGGTTCTTATCTGCCGACACATTCTATGTTTCTATGTTTCTATGTAATACTTGACTATGAGAGTGCTCATGATAGATGTAGCTGACATTTCAGCCACTTCAGCGCATTTGAACACTAAAGGATAGCAAACTACTACATAGATGAATTTACATATGAGCATATTTATATATTACTAAATGACTAGAGATCTGGTACCTCAGATTTGAAATGTCTATGCCCCCAGTGGTCATATATGGAATTGCTTGTGAAAACATTATCTGAAACCAACAGATAGACCAACCTATTCCAAACATACTAACATACTCAAACAGCTACAGTCAAGCTATCAGCTATAATCACATCTGCTTATGGAGTATAAGTGAGTTTATCAACCATGGTTCAGTGACAGAGTTACAGACTCTTGGATACTGAAAGCCACTAGTATCCCCAGTGTCAGATTCACGAGATAATGATTCTTAACTCCGCCCCTTACTGTCTTATAGGGAAACCGCGCCACAGCTCAAAAGTTGAGTTATTTTGTTTACATCCTGAATGCAACGTGCCGGCTCAGCTGCTTCCGTTTTCGCATTACACAAACCGAAAGTAAAATACGATCATCCGTATACCGCCTCCGTTGAAGAACCTTGCCTGGAAGTTTAAACCAACAAGCCTGTCTTCTCCACTCCTTTGAACACGGACTGATATACCTATGATTCTCTCATCTAAATTCCTTTGACCACGGACTCCCAAACCACTATTATGTCCTCTCCAAACCCTGACCTTGGATTTATTATAACGGACTTCCTATTCGCCTTAACCCTTAAACTGCTGATCCATTCACAGCAAGTGTTACCAGCTTATTTTCTGTATGTATTCATTTGAATACAAACCTGTATGTCTGCTGCATAATCACGAATTGATTTAATTGAAGAACTGCACACCTCATGAAATGTTTCCCATTCATTTTGCATAACCAAATTCAAGTGTGAATAAGACTCTACCGTATATACAGTGTTCCTGTCCAAACCTACCTTTCAGCTGCTTGTATTGTTTAAACCACTGTTAAGTCAGCTATTTCATCAAGTCAGAAACGACCTACATTGATTATCTTCATTTTTGATTACTAATCCTGGCTGCTAATTGCTTCCTTAAAGAAGTACATTCTATTTCTGCAATTGTGTTCTATCTTTTCCTTTTAAGAGTGATCATTCAACTCAATTGTGAATAATCGTGACACCCAGATAAAGGGGGTCATGTACTAAACAAGTGCAGTGGTGACAAAAGTAGGTAAAACACTAGAGTAAGGAGCAATTTGTGACTATTTGTAACATGTTTTCCTTATTTGCGCCTCTTCAGTTTATTTATATTTAGCGTGAATTTTTCCGGTTGCGCTAATACATTGCGATTAGATTTGCACATGCTAAAGAGTTTTGCGAATATTTTCTGAAAATTACACCAGCTTTTAGCAAGTGCTATCAAAAGAGGTAGAAAAAATATTCGCAAAATTGCCTGTTTTTATTCGCAATTTACTATTTGAGTGTCAAATGTTTAGTACATTGCACATAAAATATATTTGCATTTTTTTAGTACATGCCCCTAAAAATCTCCTGAGAAACCAGCAACTACAAAAAGGACAGCAGGTGTCATTAATGGTAACTTACAACTCACAAATGGAAGTTCTGCACAAGACCTCAAGAGGCCTTCAAGCCATATTACACACAGATGATAATATTCACACAATCCCCATTATTCTCATGCAAACAACCTCCCAACCGTAAACAGCTGATGGTGAGTAATGCCCAGCACAGCTCTTCTCCATGCCAAAAATTAAAACAAATGCAAGACCTGTGCACATGTATGCAACTCTGACACAGTACCAATACCAGATTCATCAATGGCCCATGCATGTGCAAATTATTATCTAGTTTAACCCCTTCCCGACATTAGGACGTCCTATGCCGTCCTGACTTTAAGTGCCTTAAAGTCGTTAGGAAGGCATAGTACGTCCTGTACTAAACAGCTCATCGCGGCTCCCCGCGATGAGCTGTTTTCGGATCCCGCTGCAGGCACTTACAGCGGGATCCCACCTGTCAGATGCCTGACCTCAGTCTGACAGGGAAAATGTAGCCGGTGCTCAAAGCGAGCACTGGCTACATTTTGCTAAATCGCGCTGTGCCCGAACTTCTGGGTTCGGGCACGCCTCCGTGACGTCACACGTGACGTCCGGAGGTCTCGTGATTTTTGGCAGGGACCCACAGGGTCTATTAAGACCCTGATCGGGTCTCTGCCAGAGTGTTCCTAGCTACCGATCACGGTGGCCAGGAACAAATCGTGACGTTTTGGTGCTTGCGTCGTTTGGGACGCAAGCACCATGCATCACGAAGGGGTTAAAACTCGTACTGTCAAACAAATTGTTTAATAGGGATGTAGGTGGGAGAAACAGGCCACACCACTCAATTCCACAGACGTAATAGCAAACATTAAAAAAAGAGATCTGAGTTTTTATGGTTTAAGAACAAAAATGAAGAAATAAGGTAAAACTACAATAACGCTAAAATAAACTACAAAAAAAATCAATTTAATATTATAAAAGTATAAATTTATTACAGAAAAAATTTTCTGGAATAAATTTATACTTTTATAATATTCAATTGATTTTTTTGAGTTTATCTTAGCGCTGTCTTGGTGCTTGCGTCATTTGCTTGCGTCATTCGTGATGCATGGTGCTTGCGTCCCAAACGACGCAAGCACCAAGACAGCGCTAAAATAAACTCCAAAAAATCAATTGAATATTATAAAAGTATAAATTTATTACAGAAACAAAATTTCTGTAATAAATTTATACTTTTATAATATTCAATTGATTTTTTGGAGTTTATTTTAGAGCTGTCTTTTCCTTTTTAACATTATACTTTTCCTTTGCAGTAGTGATGACCACTGCAGTCTCAAGACTAGCAGCTTTCTTTGTTTATTGGGTGGAGACCCTCCCTCCACAAGATCGAGACATTTTTCTCTACATTGATTATATGGGGGTTTTGTTGAACGTGTGTGGATCATTTACGGGTTAGTTCATACAATCTTTGTTTCCGTCTGCCCCCTTGTTTTTTGTGACACATTTGTATTTGGTTCATATCACCTCACTATAACACTTTTACTTTATTTAGCGCTGTGCACTTTTTCCAAAATTACAATGATGTAAAGAATACTGCAATTAACACAAGAAAGCCATTAACACCTTCAAGTATCCTGTCTAGCCAGAACATAGACTGATCTAAGAATCTCTAATTGAAATGAGCTTATCAAGCAGGTCATAAACTGTGTTCATTTACATTGTGCATTGTTCACTTATGACCTGAAAGATTTATTTAGCCTCTGATTAATGGACCTAGCAATTTATTCTTGAATTATCATAGCTCATATGGTAACTGCCCTGGCTATAGTGCCTGTTCAAACCTCAAGGTCACAAGTTCAAATCTTGGCAGGGTCAACTCAGCCTGTCATCCTTTCAAGGACAATAATACATACAAGAAATGCACATTTTTACTTTCTATGCCATTTACATTTTGGAAATAAAATTGGATTTTTACTAAGGAGAATTCTACTGCGACTATTTACTATACATATCCGGAGAGGTGCAGTCTGTGCTCAACCAAACCTTTTTGTTTATATGTATTATGGCATGGAACTCCATCTCTGAGCTGCACTCACCTACGTTGTGGATTGCTGGGGGATTTCGACCTGGTGTGTTTGTCTGCCTGTTCGGTGGCTGCGCTTCATATATTTCTTCACATGCAACAAATGACTCACATATTCCATGGCTCCCCTGACTGTTCATCTACGAACCCTAGGGATTAAATATCGGTGGGGTGTACCAACCCAGCTCTCCGTGACCCGAGATGACAAACAGATGTCCATGGAGGACCCTGACGGAATACCCATGTTCCTCAAATATTTGGACATTGCTCCCCTCCGGACCTCTGAAGCCACATTTGAATCTGAAGTAGTAGCTTCTACTAGATCTAACACCAACTAGGAGAATTGCGAGTTCATCTAACCGCTCTGTGCACTATAGTTGCCCCAAAAGGGATTTTTTTTTATTTTTTATTATGTGACCATTGTTTGCCCGAGGCCAAAACCACCCCTTGACCCCCCAGGGTGTCTTCTCTGTGGTCAATTGCCCACTTTTCTTTTGGCAGCACACTCCTCTGATTGCCGACGATCCTGCTCTTGGGTAGCCTTCCCCTTCTCATCTCTGACTTTTCCCAGTCCCTCTTTCCATGGTCCATTTTGAATGATTCCCTAGGTTTATCTCCTGTCCCCCCTCTGTTACCTCTCTGGGTTTTTTTTATTTCTCTCTCCTTTACCATGTACCCCTCTCCATTTTCTTAACCATATAGTGCATGGTTCTTAGGCGCATTTTACCCTTCTTTTTTATAAGGAACAACTGAATGCTCCTCAGCGAATTACGGTAGTATGCACTAAGTCAACTAGGTATACTGATTTATCACATTTTTTTTATTCTTTCCTTTCTTTCCTCCTCTCTTTTTTAATCTTTTTTTTCACGTTTTCTTCCTTTTTAATGATGCCAACAAACAGTTTTGACATATTTGACTTCTACTTCCCAGATTGAATCCTTCCCTCTCATTTTCTTATGGTAGAAAAGCTATTGGTACTGATCTTTGTTTTTCCTGATTCTTACATACACATAATGGTTATTTGGTCATCTTTTTTTTCCTGGAATCTATAAATGAAAATTAAAAATTTGAGGCCCATATGATGTACTCTGGTGATGTAATATTTGATATCTATCCTAATAATGTTTTTATGTATCATTTTTCTGTGACTCCAATAAAAATCTTGATTTAAAACAAAAATAATTTTTAAAAAATATAGAGAGATAAATGTAAATGTAAAGGTGAAAATAAAAAATAATAAGTAAAAATATTCCACATAGGAATTTAGATGTATACTCTTAAAGTGAGCAATACCCTTTCAGCTCCAGCGCAAGTGAGTGCATTGCCAATCTATAGGGGGACCCTATTACCCTGAATATATGCAGAGAGCCCTATTGGTTTGTTCCATTCTTTTCTTCACATGTCGACACATCATATGCGAAAATGCCTCTAATCTATCTACAAAGAAGCTCTACCCCCCATCCTCAACTGAGAATAATTTAAGTACCGTATTTATCGGCGTATAACACGCACTTTTTCTCCCTGAAAATAGGGAGCAAATGATGGGTGCGTGTTATACGCCGATCGGTGGCTGGGGGAAAAAAAAAATCTAAAACTTACCTCGTTCCTGCTGTCCCCTGGTGCTCTGAAGCTGCATGGCTGCGAGGGAAGCGTTGTGAGCTCCCCTCCAGCCGCGCGGTCAACAAAGTGTTTTCTTTTAAAACAAACTTTATTGTTCCGCGCGGCTGGAGGGGAGCTCACAACGCTTCCCTCACAGCCACGCACCTTCAGAGCACCGGGGGACAGAGCAGGAACGAGGTAAGTACTGGGGTCTGGGGAAGGAGGGGAGGAGGGTGGCATACTAAGGGGCAATATCCTGGCATATTACATGGCATATTGGGGGCAATATCCTGGCATATTGGAGGCAATATCCTGGCATATTGGGGGCAATATCATGGCATATTAAATGGCATATTGGGGGCAATATCCTGGCATATTGGGGGCAATATCCTGGCATATTGGGGGGAATATCCTGGCATATTGGGGGCAATATCATGGCATATTAAATGGCATATTGGTGGCAATATCCTGGCATATTGGGGGCAATATCCTGGCATATTGGGGGCAATATCATGGCATATTAAATGGCATATTGGGGGCAATATCCTGGCATATTAAAATGGCATATTGGGGGCAAAATTGTGGCATTTTAAAATGGCATATTGGGGGCAATATCCTGGCATATTAAATGGCATATTGGGGGCAATATCCTGGCATATTAAATGGCATATTGGGGGCAATATCCTGGCATGTTAAAATGGCATATTGGGGGCAATATCGTGGCATTTTAAAATGGCATATTGGAGGCAATATCCTGGCATATTAAATGGCATATTGGGCTTCAAAGTTCTTTATTTGAAATTTAATATTTTTTTCCTGAAATTTCCTTCTTAAAATGAGGTGCGTTTTATACGCCGGCGCGTGTTATACGCCGATAACTACGGTATATTTGTGTTTTTCTTTCTAATATTGGGTCACAAACCTTTTAAATATACAGCGCTCCATCTTGTATGTATTGTCTGTAAGCTTACATTTGATGTTTTTTGAGCAGTTTATATAAACATTGTGTATTTATAATTTAGTTCGTTAGATAGCCTCTGCAAACTGTTTTTCATTTTTTTGTCTTTCAGGGTCAATAAATGAGTACTAATGACTGAGCTGCTGATTTGGCTAATTCCCAGAGTGTGTGCTAAAAAGCACTTTATGTGCCACTCCAAGAAATGTGCTGTATAAATACGCTTTATTATTGTTAACATTAAAACCTCACTTGATTTATGTATTGCCAACGATAACATGATACTATCCGTTTACTTGTTTAAGTGATGTAGACAAACATGATGGCTTAGTCAAAGGTTGCACCCATATTAACATAATGACCTCAACAATAAACCATCAAGTTGAACCATATACACAGGGCTGGCCTTAAGAGTTGAGGCGCCCTGTGCGGGCCACACCTGTGGCGCCCCCCTCTACCTTATGTCTTTCTCTTTCCTCTGCCTTCCCATGTATGTCTCTCTCCCTTCCCATGTATGTCTATCCTCTCCCATCCCATGTATGTCTCTCCCCACCCCCCATATCTGTTATTTCTCCTCCTCCTCCCCTATCAGTTCTGTCCCCCTCCTCCCCCTATCAGTTCTCTCTCCCCCCATTCGTTCTTTCTCCCTTCCCCTTCTCCCCACTCCATCCAGTCTCTCTCTTCCTCCCCCTTTCATACTTGATTGGGAGCAGTGCACAGCATGAGCTCTGTGTGTTAAACACACAGACAGAGCTCTGTCCATGCTGCTCACGCTCCCTGCGCAAAGTGATGATGCAGGGCATCATACTTCCAGTGCCTTGCATTATTACTATGAGCAGGGAGTGAGCAGCATGGACAGAGCTCTGTGTGTGTGTTTAACAGGGTGGGGGCGGATCTTCACCTCTCCCGAGATACATCAGTTCAGCCATGTAGAGGACTAGTGAGGGCATATCTTCTGATCTCCCTGGCCAGTGCCTTTTTTTTTTATGTGGTGCCCCCTGGGGTGTTGCCCCCTGTGCGGTCGCACACCACTAAGGCCGGCCCTGCAAATACATGACCTTGGACATGGGTAATTTTTTATGTCATATGCAGAGGACACACCATTAAAACATATTTTTCTCTTAACTTCTGCAATTTCTTTAAATTCTTCCAGCTTAATGTTTAGATAATGTGCATACAGGTTTAATTCACGACATTCATAGTAGAAACAATGTTTAGTTGACAAAGTCCCTTTAATGCTACACATTTTAATACATTTTACCGCAAACACATAAACATCTTTGTATGTACAGAGGAAAACACCCACTTGTAAATGTAAATACACTTTAGCATACACTAGTATAGAAATACAAATATTCCGAACTGTCACAGATGCAACACATTTGTGTGTTGTGCATGTCTAATGTAAACAGCTTGGAAATGTATTGTGCAATGATGCATTATACATTGGTGTACATAAATAGTTCTTTCTGCTTTTCATTTTCATGAGGCTTTGTGCTCTAGGGCAGTATAACAGTTGTTCTGAAAGATTCTTCCCCAGCTATTAGTGGATAAAGCTTTTCAGAATCCTGCTGTTTCACAGTACCAGCTCCACATAGAGGGTTTTTCTACACAATTCATCCTGTAGAAATTATGTTTACTGTTCCACTGACAGCTTACAGAGCTAACTTGATCTGCAGGTGGGATATAAGTAAAATTGTGTAACAAAAATATAAACTATTACACAGAAAGCTGCACTGTTTGTTACAAATTAGACATCTGGGTGTAGTCAATATAGCCCGGGTTTACCCCAAACTAACTAATCCCCGAAATAGTAACACTGGTCAGGTGACCAGACTGTCTATTTAACTGTCAGACTCCATGTTGTTTACAGTCCAGCCTTGAACAATAGCCAGTATGTTTACCTTGAAACACTGTTGCTTAGACCACCTGCCACCTGAATATACTACACACCTTTAAACCTATATATATATAAATGTATTTAGTTAATACATTGCAAAACATAAATACACACACCAGTCAAGGCATAAGACTTGCTTTTACCACAAAAATCTCACTTTAACAGTGCTCTCACTACTGCAAGGGATTCTGGGTAGGTGTATGAAATGAGCTCAACATAGAACCACAATTTTGCTTCATAATTTCACTTTATACATGGATTCCTTAGAGTATGTGTCTGCTGTATACAACAGCTTTGAAACACAACTCAGGAAGAGGAGCATAGGCAGAGACCCACTCATGGACAGCTGTTTCATTGTCAATGCAACTCTTTAGCATGAGGTTGGTTACTGGCTTGCTATTGAGGCTTGGCATTACTTGTTAAGCACATACCAAGAGAGATGTGGTGGGGAAAAAGTGTGGATGAAAAACCCCTCGCATCTGAAATAAGTGGATGGTTAGTGCATTGCTAAACACAAATACACACACCAATCATGCCAGACTTGCTTTTACCACAGAAATCTCACTTTAGCAGTGCTCTCACTCACTCACCTACAAATACATACACATGTTGCTATGTAACTGATATCTATGTATAAGACCAACAAACTAGCATAAATAACATGTGTCTATAACACTGTAATAGACCGGAATTCACAGCTTGAAATACTCTGTCCTGTCCACACGGTGCTGAAAGTGGGTATTGTGTTTCTCATAACTGTCCCTATTATGAGGATATCCATTCAATTATATTATCCATGAACCCACACTATGCATACCACTCGTAAGAACAGATTCAGTGTGCCTACATAGAAAAATGAAAAGCACAATGACAGACATTTACCTCTAATGGCCGTTTTCCTTTCATGTGCTTTGACATCTTTTCCATGGGTGCATTACTGGAGTTAAATATGCCTTTTTAGATACAATAAAAGATAAACCATTTAAACTGTAAATACTACTGGCATGAAAAGCAAATTATAGAGAAGACAAAAAGTACAGAGAAGGTCTGTGACCTTCCTTTACAAACAGAAAATTGGGCCTGTTGCATTATTGAATGCAGACGGAATAACATAAGATTAGGTCAACGATAGCACTTCAGTAAGTACACAAGGCAGAGATCCGGCTGTCATTATTGCTGTGCTAGGCACTAGCACACTGTTCGAGTTTTGGAAAATCATTTGATCCTCCTCTTCTTGCAGTGTCATCTTTGTTATAAATTAGTTTTGTCACTGAAAGACATGTCTTTCATTGAATCCCACTAAGAACATCTCTGAAAAAAAAAATGTATCAACCGTTTAGACAAAAAAAAGTATCCAGCGGCACTCCAGACAAAATGGTTTTAAATAGCAAAAATATTTTTATTCAGACCTTGGTCATGTGAAAATAATGGGCCAAGGTCCAAATAAAATTATTTTTGCTACTTTTTTTAAAAAAAATTTCTGGAGTGCCGCTAGATACATTTTTTATTTTTTTTTAATCTAACTTGTTTGGTTGTGTAGAGGGTCCTCCTCAAATGTCCCTTCTTGGCATGCACTCATGTCAAACTCTTTGGGCTGAGCCAACCATGATTCTGAGCTTGTCAGTTTAGAAACAAAGACCACACTCCTAATACTAATTATGATCCACAGTGCTGCCAAAAATAAACTTCCACAGTGTTCAAAGCTTTTCTTGGTCATAAAAAAAGCATTCGTATTAATCAAGAGCTACCCATTTTTGTCATAAAGTTAACTAGATTGACTTAAACTCCATCACCATCTGCTGTAGGATAAAATGTTAAATTCTATCTTTAACCTGCAAAGCCCTCCATGACTTGGACCATTGCCACATTGTGTCCCTAATTACTCTGAACTTTCCCCAAGTGAACTAAGACTCTCCTCTTGCATTCTATTCTAACTGCTATCACTTTTATGTGCCTTCTCATATGCTGTGATTCCTTTCAGGTTCCAACCCTACATTGTGCTGGATCATAGGGCACTCCTTTATTTACTGGGTAGCTAAAAGAGTGGAGCAGCTGCCATATGGTAGGTATTTGGGTTTCCCAATGGAGAAGGGCCATATCCGGTGGATAGGATTTCGGGGCATGAAGTGGTATCAGGTGCTCCAGGAGTGTGTGTTACTTAGGTGATAGTTTTCTGCTAGAATTATTTTGGTGTTACACATGAGGGGAAACGATATTGGGGCAATCCACCTCAATTATTCGATTGACTTTATCAATGGGGGATCTGTCACAATGTGTGGCAATGTTTTCGGACATCGTGATTGTATGGTCAGAGGCCGTACATATGCCTGTTTGGTCCAATATGGTAACCCGTCAGGCTTGGAGAGGTCTAGAAGAAAGCTATATTTAGCCATTTCCCTCTTTGTTAGCAAACTTGGGAGCTGGAAAGGAAGAATGGGTACTTGATGCAGCAGGACTGAGTGCACTTGCCTCTTTTGATGGTACCCCGTTGTGGTCCACAGATCTTGCTTTTCCGCCCTCCCACCATATTTTATTTATTAGTTTCAATCACAGTGTTGGCAGTCTGGACCAGCGATGTTGGTGAGGAGATGAGAAGCTGCAGAAGGGGCTTGTGGAGATTGCTGGGCTCTTGGCATACGGACATATCAATGCGACTGCAGTTGGTGGTGGGTATAAGTTAATGTTGCTGGTTCATGACAAGTTAATAAAACTGTGGCAAACACCCTTACACCACTATAAGTTATGGGTGTTTATTCTGGGGATGTTAGCTGGGGTATTGACTGTCATGGATCTCAAGGCTGAGTCACAGCAGGTCTGGATTAAAGGTCTATATTAGAAGCACAAGTGGAAAATAAAGTAACAAAGTTACTCTAGTTATCAGCAAGAGTCAGTGCGCCAGGAGAAGGTTGAAAGCAGGAACATGAAATGTACTCACTGTTCTTGATTCATGAGTACAGGACACTGAATAATCAAACAAATATTTTAGTTCAAATAATATGTGAAAACAAACTCCACATCAAGGGTAAACGGCCAGATTAGACAATTCTATGATCTGAGAGAGTCACGACTCCACAGTACAATGCAGTAAATTATTAGTAATACTTACATGTTACATTAAAGGTTATGGATTTTGCCAGTAACCCAATAACAATGTGAAATGGCACTTAGCATATGCAGTGAAAAGCAGATGTTATTTATAGACAGAAATATTTAGATGTACAGACGGTTACATGTTTTATAAAGTGCATTGAGCACAGTCATTATGAAGAATGAAGGTCAGCTTTTTGAATTGTGTTATAGACAGTCACTTTAGTTTGTGTGAGATAGACAAGGATTTCATAAACCAAGGCACAGAAATAAACTATATGGACAAAGGTATTGGCACACACCACTCCATTACTGTATTCAGGTGTTTCAATCAGACCCATTGCCACAGGTGTATAAAATCCAGCACCTAGCCATGCAGTCTGCATTAACAAACATTTGTAATAAAAATGGGTCATACTGAAGAGCCCAGTAAATTCACTTGTGGTACAGTGATAGGATGCCACCATTGCAATAAGTCTGTTCATGAAATGTCATCCCTGGGACATATTCCACAATCAGCTGTAAGTAGTATTATTGGAAAGTGGAAGTGGAAGCGCTCAAATAATATAAATGTAAAAATGATGCTGACCAAACCTCTCATTTATATTATATTTATACATTTGTTGCCAACTTCATTAGGGTGAGAAACGCAGACAGTTTTTGTTTTTTGTATACATTGTACAGCCAATCACACTGTATTTGCAGCATGCTCACACCTGTTTGGTAAGCATCATTTTATACATTTAGATTATTTGAGCTTAGCTCACCGACACTTTTCTTTTCCCTGCTTGCACATATTTGAGGCTCCTCATTGTCTGGTTGCAGCCTGCTGTTAAAGGGTTAACTGGGAGGAGGTTTAATTGCACCTTTTCCAACACATTAAATAGGTTTGGGTAGCAGTATAAACTGCTTTGTGTGCCCACTAGATAGGAGGAGAGAGTAGGTTCTCACCCTACTGAGAGAGTGCCTTGATGTGGCTGGTGAGCTTAATTATGCTTTGGCCAATTCATTTAACCAAAACCTCTCATTTATATTATATTTATATATTTGTTGCCAATTTGATTAGGGTGAGAAGCGCAGATAGTTTTTGGTTTTTGTATCACTTTATTTGCATTACCAGGACACAGTTGTTGTCCGGTGCGTTGGGTCACTCTTTTTCTAGAGGGTTTGGCCCGAGTGTTAATGTGTTAAGTTTCTATTTTCAGGTCTTGTAGCCTGGATTGTTGGCCACTCATACATCTTTTGGGCGAAGAGGAAGGCTGCAGTTCGGGTGACCAGTCAACAACTGGGCTTTCCTGACCACGTCCTGCTAGTCAAGTGGTTCGGCTTTCAAGGTTACGGGTAGAGTGATGTGTGGTTTGAAATTTATAACCGGGTTACTCAGGGCAAAATCCCTGATATAGTGTTGATTCATGCAGGGGCTAATGATTTGGGTTTGATGCCTCAGAGGAAATTGTTTAGGCAGATAAATTGTATGGTCCGAGACAGTTTCCTGGCATAGTTGGAGGTATGTGAGGGACCAGGTGGTGTTGGACAAGAGTAGGGGGAAAGTGAATAAGCTTACAGAAAGTTTTGTCAGGGGTGTGGTTGTGTGTCACTGTGTCACTGGGAGTTGGAAAAGGGTCTTCCTGGGTTCTATAGACAGGACAGGGTTCATCTCACGGAGGTAAGGTTAGATGTATTGAACCTTGGTTTTCAGGTGGGGCTCGAGTGAGCTGTCTCTCTGAGGGATAGCGGGGCAAACCGTGGTGGGATTAATTAAAGTCCTTGGTATTAATGTTATTTAAATGTTGTCCAATATTATGTAATGTTTATTGTTATTTAATATTTTAATGTGAAGTGTTAATTTGCAAGATATTTCTTTAACAGAATGTATGATTATTATCTTTTGGGGTGTAATTGCCATGTGGGTGTAATAAGGGGCGGGGTCTTGTAATATTAGGCAATGACCATTTATTATTTTTTATTACTATATTTTATTAAAAGCTGTGGTCACATATTTTTTTTTCAGCATTGGTGTCTGTCGTTATTTGGGTTTATAGGAACAGTAGCCCAGATATTGACTATACCATTGTCAATGTCTTACACAGGAAGAGAGTTTGTTGAATGTTTAGTTATTTAGTATAGCCCTGTTTTTTCCTTGATGTGTAATAATGTGTATGCTAAACCAAATGCTTTTCCACCAGCCTTTCAGCACAAAGAACAGACTGGTCCTGTTAGCATGCTTTTTCAAAATGCTACACAAGAGTGCCAGCTCTGGATCTGGTTATGCTTGATTGCGGAGGTATTAAAAATAAACCACATTCACCTCTAACCGTTCTAGGCCTGCAATGATGATCTGTTACTGAGGAAATGAAGGAGATCTACAATACCAAATGTAGTTTCAGTGGTATATTTAACTGCACGGGTGCTCCATGCAGAGCAGAAACGAGGGTGAGGAGACTGAGGCACTAGCCTCCAGTGAATGCAGTTGATACCTACATTAAGCCTTAAACAGAACTGTCCCAATTTGGAACCTCAAACCCGTGATGCCAATTTTAATTTTCCAACATTCCACATGAGGAGGAGTTGAGATATCTCTAATCGTAAAGTAGAAAAGGAAGATCCACAATGAAGGAGTCACCACTTGGTGAATTAGAGATATTCATCCTGATGGAGGTGTGCCTTTGGTTGAGATTTACAGTGTTTTTCCAGGATTTTACCTACACCATCTCAGACCTCACCTACGTTGGGCCTTGACTATTTCCTTTACAGTTCTCCCACTTTGGTTTCTGCATAGTATGGTTAGAGCTGCCAAGTCTTCAATGGTATGAATCAGAAATTATTTGGGGGAATAAAATTCCTGGTGCTGGTTGATTGGGCTCAATTGTAGTTGTCTAAACTGGTAACAGTTAAAAACATAATGTAACATACGTAATAATTACGTATACCCGACATGTATTATTAAACGCAGTAAGCTTCAGCATTAATGTGCATTTATTTCCCTATTTCTTTCAAATTCGAGTAGTCTTTTTACACCGAGGAAGCAACTGGTTGTGTCTATTATAGAGAATCGTCAATCATGTAGAATGACCTTAGCCACGTGTAAGCTCTTAGAAAAACCTTGTGTTTTTCATGCTTGCCCATCGAGGGTTGTTATATGACAAGCTTTATAAGTGCCAGCATCCAAAAACCACTACAATAACCCAACATTTGTGCAATAGTTTTTATATTCATGTTTCTTTCTTTGAGATTTCATTGTTGCATTTTATGCTTCAGGATAATGCATACTTTTTACTCCGCAATTAGGTAATTCAGTTCTATCTACTTGTATTGTATTTGCCAATTTTAATAATACAATATATTTGTGCTATATTTATGGCATGTTACATTGTGTATTTTATACACAAAGATATTTATATCTGTTTTATCTGTTATTTTCATCTCCTTCCACCCTTGCGTATACCGTAGCTTATAAATGACGATCCCTATAGTTGTGGTGCTTGAATACAGTTAATTACAACTGTTTTGTGACTGAGTTTGTTTAAAAGGACTCCATCACTTAAATATTGTTTAGGCTGTGAATGTAGAGGATCCAAAATTATCAAAATGATATATGCCAGGGCTTGACAAATTTACTTTAGAAAAAATATCTAGGAGCCAGACAACAGCACATTCACGCAAACATACACACACAGATCACATACATACATACACACACACACACACACACACACATACACAGAGAGACAGTCACATGCATACACACACACAGACAGTTACATAAATACACACACACACACAGACAGTCACATATACACACACACAGCGATAGTCACATACATACAAAAAACAGAAGTTTGTTGTTTTTTTTAAGAAAAAAAAGGACGGTAATTCTATCACTTGCTCCAGCAAGGTCAGGCATGGATCGTCTTCATGCTCTTGGTGAGTGGTGGGATGTCATGTAACACCCGTCATTCCGACACTACAGCACAAGGGGAAGGAGCAGGAAGTATGTGCAGCGCACCCTTCTTCCCCTCGCGCTGCAATCATTTTCTTTTAATAGCTTGTTGTATTTTTTATTGCATCGCGAGGGAGCGGAGTGTGTGCTGCAAATACTTCCTGCTCCACCCCCTCAAGCTGTAGTGTCAGGGACTACATGGGGACCCTCGCGCTGTGATCTTTTTCTTTTAATAGCTATTTGTATTTTTTTTATCGCAGTGTGAGGGTCTCCTTGTATATATGATCCTTCCCAGGCAAGAGGTCTAATTTCCTAGTCGCCATGGTAACCTGGCAACCAGGGTTTGTCTAGCCCTGATCTATGCATTTCCATGTAGGCAGCTATCAACAGTCACTGCCTATGCTTTAGCATGGTAGCTATGATGCCTCAATTTTGAGTCATCATTCAACACCAACATTTTCTCCCCCCCCCCCCCCACCTCCAATATGGCACTTGCTCATATTCAGCAAGAGTGACGGAAGAGGACATCCCTTCCATTGCTCTGTACTGTTTCTTGACTGCCAATAGAGGCAGTCAGCAACATTACATTGAAAAACAAAACAAAAAATCTAACCCTATATCTAGGGTTAGGGTTATAATTAGGGTTAGAGTTGCAGTTAGGGTTACAAATAAGTTATGGTCAGAATTAGGGTTAGTGCAAGGGTTAATTTTATGGTTCAGGGTAAATTTAGGGTTAGAATTAAATTGCTGGTTAGGGTTGGGTTTAAAAGTCACTGTAGGAAAAAATGGATAGGAAACACAAAATACTATTGGTTATTGTCCTATAACTTTCCAAAAATAACAGAAAACCATGTAAACATTGGTGTTTCTAAACTCAGGACAAATATTAGAAACTGTATAGACAGGGTCTTTTTTACCAATTGTAAATGCATAACAATTTTTCCACATCAATGTTAGAATAAGTGGGGTTGTTTTTAATTTGTTCATCATATTTTATGATTTTTTTTTTATAGTAAATTATATGATATGACGAAAACAGTGGTATATTAAGAAATCATTATTTATAACAATATAAACAGTATATGTGTGGGTATTTAAATGAGAAAGAGGAAAATTACAGCTAGACATAAACACCACAGAAATCGTAAAACAGCCATTGTACAGAATGACCAAAAATGTCTCAAGCGCCTGGTCCTTAAGGAGTTAAAACATGTTTCTCTTTCAGTTTTATGTGTTTGCTTGCATTTCTGCTAACACAATGTATAGATCATTTTTATTATTACTTATTCTCTATACATGACAGTATAAACAATGTTTAGGGGACAGAATCCCTTTTGTGTGGTTAATAGACTACATTTCATTTATCTATACAAAAATATTACCAACAAACACATACATTTCTGAAAATGTGGCCCAAATTTTAAAAGACTTGAATGCCCCTGTCCTAGAGACAAACCCTTGCTGGTCACAAAAATACCAATTTGGAATCTTTTTACTAACATGGCTGAGTTTGTTGTGCCATCCTTTGCATATGGAATCTTAAAAGTAGTTCTCACATGCCATATAGTACAACAAATAACATCTGACTAAATAATTCTAATATTATTCAAGCATTTCAGATTTTAATAATAAATTATCAACTGCTTCATGGAATGTTTGACAAAGCTCTTTAATTTGCAATATTTGGCAACATGTCAAAAATGTTTCCCACTGCTCCCAGCTCATAAATGTTCTATTATTGGAACATAAATAAATTATTTTCAAATTATCTTAATTAGCTGTAAAGTTGCTGCTTAAGTATAAGGCTTTTTGTTTGCCTAGAAATAGTTTTCACTAACACAAATTAAATAGGAAATCAGATTGGTACTTGGAAGAGTTACTGGTCTATTTAGTAGGCCAAAATTCACTGTAATTCCAACTCAGACATGGATGCCTGATTGTTGCTGTTTCCTTGTCGGTTCAATTGAGGCGACAAACTGGATAATGTTTCCAACTCCGCTATTTTGTCTTGATTTTCACAAGCCAACACAGTTCAATGTTTAATAAATATTTGTCAGTGTAATTATATGTAATCAAAGTACAGAGCTGTACATTTTTTTCAGTCTTACTATTTTTTTATTTCTTTTCATTCATTATATAAGTAGTATTAAACTTTGTGCTTGTGTTTTGGGTATAATATAGATAAAAGTATTAGTACACTGTTTACTGGATTACTTAGATATACCTTAGATTTCCTTTTCTATACATTATGTATGGAGATGCATGCATATCACACTTACAGTTTCATCTTGTGGAGTCACTGGATTTCTTCGCTTCTATTTGCAGGTGTAAAAAGTTGCAGCAACAAGAGAGGTACATTTATTTGGCTGCATTATCGACCCAAGAAGTCCTTGAAGCTATCCCCAAGGAGAGTATTTTTCTCTGTTTATATACTTCTTTTTATGTCTATTTTGGTTTCTATTCTACTTGATACAATGATGATCTAGCCAGCACACAGAAACATTAACACACTCTTGTGACTAGGGCCTGTGAGCCTGTGACATTGGCCATCAACAACACTGGACTTTCTTTTACACTCCAACCATTTTATTTTTTCTAATGAAGCTTTTGCTACATTATTTCTTATGCTGATTTTCATTTTGTCTTTTTAGTGAATAGACCCTGATGTGTCACTAAATAAAGGTTGCCTTAAAAATTAAGCTATCCCACTAATTCAAAAAGGACCACATAAATATCCCAGTCACAAATATTTTGGAACTTAATTTTGTATAAAAGTTTTTAGCATGGACTCGCTTTGCTCACTGGTCGAGAACTGCCACTGACTCACCAGCCCACTTCTGTCTCTAGTCACCATGGGGCACACAATAGTGTAAGTGGGAAAATGTAGATTCGCCAGGCCAAAAAAATGTAAGGCGCAGTCTATTTGCCGGGGGAGGACAGCGTTTAAACTCCCTCGCAGGAACTCTAACGCATGATGTCCTGCAATGACACGTCCGCGATGATAAAGCAGTGGTTAAAGGAAGGAAGGGTTAAACGATACATTTGCCATTAGAATTAAGTAAACCCGACGTGTATCTTAATAGATACACGCAGGTTTACTAACTGCTATGTCTCACATGCGAGACACAGCAGTTCCCGGTTGTCGCGTGTTGACAAACTAGCGCTAGCAGAGAGAGCCAGTCGCCGACCAGGTGGCTGTCTGCTTCCTATGGAAGCATGGCAACTGTCAATCAAAGGATAAACTGGCGTGTACTATCAAAAGTACACACCAGTTCATTCTCATACAAGGGACAACTAACTTTGCACTTGTGCGTTTAGTGTCCCTTTAACTGCCTGCGATGGAACGCCTGCTCTCCATTTGCTGCTTTGAAGAGGCAGCGTTCGTGCGTCATAGACCCCCTCCTGTCATCGTCATTTGGCCTGGCGGATCTACATTTTCACACTTACACTATTTCTATAATTTTGTATTACCCTTGAGCAGATCTGACTTCAGAATAGAAAATAATAGTAAAAAATATTCTGGTGCAAAAACCATACAATCATACAAACCACAGGAACAGTGCTTCAGAATGAAAATAGTAAAACTAAGGCATATAGTAAAACATCTTTCAACAGCAGGATGATGCTTGAAAAACAAGTCATGCATGACTCATCCAAACTGTATAATCTGTGGTTCGAGGTGCTATTTAATGCTTAAGATAGTTTTGCAGAGGATCAATTTAATTTATAGGGCAGCTATACAAGCAATACAAGGCAGCTGGTCACAATAAAAACTAAATAAAATAATCTCTGAACACTGTGTATATGTGTGAGGAGATGCTTTGAAAAAGATAAAAAAAGATAAATAAAAACAGGACATTAAATTAAACCCACAAACGATGTTACAGGGATTATGTCATCTAAATATAGGTTGTGTTGTGTATGCAGAGATTTAAAACAAATATCAAAAATGATCTATACTCTAAAGTGTCTGATAGTAAAACAAAAAGGCACAATCAGCGTTTGTAACATGTAATGCGTTTGGGCCTTTCTTATGCATCTGGAGAATGTTTTGGGATTTGTGTTGTGTGGTGAAGGTTCTCTGACACTAATCAGGTGCTGACAGGTTTCTGATATTTTATACATAGGTTGCACTGGCAAACTAAGAGTTGGAGCTACCCGAAGGTGCAGGTTAGGTACCTGTGTCTTCTTTATCCATAACACACAATGCTGTAGTAGAACTGCATGCAAATGCAAAAATCAAGAGGAAAATGTCCGTATATATTTCTATGATGACACCAGTTTATGACATCACTTTGTTCAAATGCAAATCAACTACATTTAATATGGTTTGCTCATATTGAATTTACTTCAATGGAAGCCAAACTGTCTCAAGAAAGACCCTGAGGGGTACACTCCTTTACAGGGTAGCCTTTCAGATGTAGATTAAAGAGTGCGTTTTTATTTAATTACCTGACACATTAGATGCTAGGTGCTGAAGTAATATGCTTCCCCTTACTTTGTAACGATACCACATATTAATCCATATCTCCTACCCTTAACAGTGGAGGCGTTTTAATATCAGTAGAGAATGCCTTTGATTTTACAAAGTGATGTTCTTAAAGGTTCGCTGATAAAGTTTATTTATTTTGAATTCTAGAACCCTTGATTGTAGTGGCACCTGACATCCTGATGAAGTCATCATCATGGCTGATGACACGCGTAGTGCTTGTGATATTTCTTCTCTATCGTTCACTGTGTATATATATATATATATATATATATATATATATATATATATTTATTACCAATGCCACTCCTGATTCAGACTACCTTGCTCTATTGTTGGCATAGCAGCTTACTGGACTTATTTGATCATCCACATGGTATATAGAACAGCTATCCACTGGAGTCCCACAATTACTGCTATAGACCAGAGAGGGTGAGATCCAGCAGTTTGGTTTGGGATTTCAGCTTCTGTATGTGATTTATGATCTAAATCAGAGGTTTGTAACCTGCAGCCCTCGAAATGTTGCAGGACTACATTTCCCATACTCCACTGCCACCCTCTTAGTAAGAGCGTTATGGGAGATGTAGTTTATCAGAACCCTGACATATATGAATGCCCACTCTGTTTGTGAGTTTTATTTCACCGCATTAAGGCTGTTTATTACAGAGTGATCCAGCTGGAGGAATGATGCTGATCTCCTTCCCTGGTATTGGTTATACACACACAGCTTTTGAGAGAGAGGGTCGCTCGACTAGTTCTCTATGCTAGCACAGATTGCTCCATCAGATAGCAGCTCTCTAGTCCTTGTTGCACCATTCAAAAGACAATGTGAATGAATCAGAAGTGGCCTTTTTGGCTTAGAGTTTAGTCTCTCTTAGTAACATTTCTACTAGCCTGTGAGTCACAGCAAATTCTGTCTTAAGGCAAAAGAACCATGTTTACATTTTCACATTTTAATCTTGAACATTGATTGTCTGAAAATAACCATCAATTGGCCTGAACTTGATAAGACCCTAGGTGATTTTTTTTTTTTTTAAAGTTTTATTTAGCATTAGGCATTGCATGGGGTGCACTGAGCAAGCCACATACTAATAAGAAGGAACTATTCGATTTGGCAAGGATGATGGGATAGAAATAGCTGCATTTGCTTTTTTGGCAAGAAATAGCTATGTTTATAGGGCGTGTCAAAGGGCTGTTCACTGTAAGCATCCTCTGCATCAAATCTGTTTGATGGGAGTTGTCCCTTCTTACAGAACACATGAATGTAGAGGAAAAGGCTAGGTAGAATAAGGAGTGGTGGTAGGAAGGAAAAGGGGTTTCTATTATTGTTCTTTATTTTCTGTAATGATGCATTCTTCTGCACAACAGGCTGAACGAGCCCACCCAATATTTATCTTAAACATTCTACAAACCTCCAATTCTAAGGACAATGTCAGGTTTTTAAGACAGTTTCAGTTCAAGGACAGTGTTTTTACTTAGAGGACAGTCAGGGTGTTTGGTTTTTAATACACTTTACATTAAAGGACAGTGTTTGTACTTAGGGGACAGTCAGGGTTTAAATGACCAAGTCCATTTTAATACTAAATAATAATGGAAAATAGTCCTTAAAATTATTGATTTGGCTGTATGTTTGAAGTAATTTTAGTCTTCCCTCTAATTGCAGTTTAACTTATGGCGAGTAGATCGCTAGCTACACCGACTTACAGTATAAGCTAAATTATTTGAAAAAAAAAATCTGCACCTAAAGCAGGCCTGTAACAGCACTAGAATACCAATTTTGTGTTACAAGTTTGCTGTGATTGATCGATACCACACTGTAGGTATTGGTACTGGCTCTTAATGTAACAAGCACATTGAGACGGACAACAACAAACTGTAGAGTAACCACAGACAGACCTGCAGCGCACCCTAGTGGAAAAAGAGTTACATTTACCGGGAATTAACACCTATTTGAGTTTAGTCTCATATGGATACTGGATCCCTATGTGAAGCCTTAATCTAAAAAAAAAAAATCATCTTGAACGTTGTGATACAATACAGATATTAAATGGACTCTATCATCTGAACATTGTTTTCTGTGAATGTAAAGTGTAAAAAAAAAAAACTCCAAATCTATAGATTGTGTTGTCTATAATAGACTTGTTATCTGCACCTGAAACAGAAAGCTTCTGCCAAACACCGATGTGAAAACAGTAAGGAAAAAACAGTACTTGATTAGGGTAGGAGAACTATTTGTACTATTGTGTTGACCTTTTTCAATGATTCCAAGTCAGGGCTTAACAAATTTCTGTAGACTTTAGGAGCCAGGAACATGAGTTTTATGTTAAAAAAAGAAATCGTTAGGAGGTAGCAGAAGAGATTTTAGCAGACATAGTTTTATGGTTTGTGGGATTTGTCAAGTCTTGCTCTGACTAAGTGACAGTTTTTCAATCAGCAATATAAATGGCAAGTGACCTTTGACAACTGCCTTTCATTATTTAATAAAAGGGAAAACTTCAGATTTCTATACCACAGGACTGTTTAAATCATGGAATCTTGCCAAGTCACCTGGAAAATGCACTTTGATGCCAGTGAGTCTCAGCAAAAATGTATTTAATATTTTTTGGGCGAGTCAAGGGGTGGATTACATTAAAGATACTATTCCTTCCCAGAGGAAGGACATGACAATTGAGGAGATTTTCCTGAATGTAATGTAAAAGCTCAAAGTTGCATTCAAATCCAAAGAGTCTCTCAAACTTTCCACTCAGAACATCAGGAAGACACTCCCAAACCATCCCCAAATTACTCCAAGGTCAGTTGTCATGGAAAAAGTCAACCACTCAATACAATGTCACATCAGAGGTTTAACTGACCAAGGAGTTTATAGCACTGTAATGGGGAGATGTGTATACCTTTGCATGCCTGTGTTTCCATGAGTATATACAGTTAGCAATAAGAAGGGTATGTCAAGGTTGGTAAATATTGAATATGTGACCACTTAAAGAAAAGGGGGGGGGGAAGGAATTAAGAGATAGCACAAACTCAAACTATAAGAATTATATGAGCTATACTTTATAAAATGTTATTCTATAAGAGTTTTATTTAAAAACAAAAATAAATAAATAAGCTACAAATCCAGGGCAGGAAAATGTATCCAACAAATAGACAAAAAACAGACCACAATTCAGGGGAAATGTTTATATTTTATTACATAGAATGTCATTTATCTGCAGAACAGTGAAATAAGCTCATTGCGTCTCTTAGTGATTAACCATAGACCTGACGCGTTTTGCCAAATTGCTTCTTCAGCGGTAAAAAAAAAAAAAACAGGAATGAAGTTGATAATCTTCAATTATTAGTGCTTGTTTTCCGCTGCTTATGCTGTATACGCTGTTTAATATGGATCTATTGCTGAAGAAGGATAAGAAAGTAACTTAACTCTCATGGTTTTTTATTGCAGAACATTGTTAATCCCTTGACTTCAAACTGATCTATACATGGTAAATGAATTTAAGCCTGAGTGCCCATTGTTCTGCAGGATACCAAGTTAAAGATCTCAAAGTGCCATTTTATCCATTGTAGAATCTTTATATTAGACACACAAAGACAACCCCAGACAGAGATCTTTACAGAGACTAATAGGCAGATCAGACAAATGACTATACCAATATTTGCACACACATACATAATACTGGTTAGCATTTGTAAACTATATTAATCTGCTAATCAAAATTGAAATCTTAGCTTTTAACTACTTTGATGCTTAAAAAAGAAAAATATACTGAAGGAAGACAAGATCTATTATAATTCTCTCAACAGGAGCAAAGCTGAGCTTGCTGTGTACTTATTTAGATTAGTGGTCATGCTGTGGAAAAATTAGCTTACAGCATAAGATATGGCAACTTTCCCTCTGAAATATTAGCAACTGGAAGCAGGGTCGCCACAGGATCGCTTACCTAATACGCTTAGGTTGGCTTCAGCACACATTTATCACTAAACAAACAACTTCAAAGCAGAACCGCACAGCTAAGGAGGCCGATGTGCATTTTGTCAGCTTGATCTTTCAAGCGGCTTGCCAGATGTGTTGCAAACGAGCAAGTTTTGGGTTGAATTATTCTTTCCCACTCCTCCCAACAGGACTGCTGTCATGTCACCTTTGTCCTGCTTCTCACAGTTTCTTCTCCTTTCCTCTGTCCATTGTGGTTGACCCCTTAACAGAAACATTTGTAGTTTGAGATAAGCATGGAGAGCAGCAATTCCAACAGCCAGAGTAACTCTACTGGCTGGACATCCAAAGTGACTCTTCAGGTCAGTGTGTTCTGTAATAATGGAGGACTACGGCACAACTATATTGTACTTTATGCAGTGGTGAATCTTGGTTTTGTGCTGCCCTAGGCAGACAAAATTCGGGCACCCTCCCACCCACGTTGCACACCTATGACTTGCCCCATCACATCATTACATGCCCCATCAACCACATTGAACACACATTAAATACCAAATCACCCCATTACATGCCACCATCACCCTCATTTCATACCCCCATAATGTGAGGGAGGAAAAATGTTTGAAGCACCAGAAGTGTGCTTTAACACCCCCTGGCAAAATGCCACCCTCTAGCAAAGTGCCGGCCTAGGCGAGTGCCTTGTTTGCCTTGTGGAAGACACACTACTGACTTTATGGCACATGGAATATTAATATAGAAGAAAAATGTAATTATACAATAATTGTCATTAGTGCCTATTTGCCTTTGGCAAATGAGAACGCATCACTCCACAGCATTAATGATGTATCTCAATAAAAAAAATATATAGTGCGGCTGCATTTCTGAGCTCTGGCTGCACTGGAACCAAAGCAAACGATTATATAGGAAACAGGTCACTGGGGCTATATGAGTAATGATAGGGCAGCCCAAAATCAGCAGGTCCTCTTAAATAAAGAGGAAATGGTTATAGATCCATTAAAATCTTTGATAAGAGTTTAGGGAAGAATAAAGATCATTCAGACTAAGAAAGGAGTATAGAAATATACCATCAACATGCAAGTACTTAGTATAAATGTAGTTAGTGGGATTCCAGCATATTAAAACATACAGCACCACCAGCAAACTTGCATTATTATGTGTATATATATATATATATATATATATATATATATATATATATATTTATACATTTCTATGTTTCTTTGCTTTTTCCTTTTGCATTCTGGTCGGGAAAAATAGCCAAATCGAACAAATCCCCGAAATGCGTCTACTCAATATTTCAACAGAAGCATCACACTCCGCATTTGGCTGAGATAGCCACGTTTATGGCCATTTAAATCTTCAATATTGTACTGAAGAGGTTAAAATGGAATTCTGAGGCAAAAAAACAACCTCTTCAGTAGCAAATCATATTGTTATTAACTAAGCTGTATACTTTATATATACATTTATAACATTAAGGTAAAAAAAAAAAAAAAATTTGGTAGTTTCTGTGTCCTTTTGGACTGTCTGTGAGTGTTTTGGCTGTCCATCACCCTTTAAATTCTTCTGCCCTGGATATTACTATGGCCCATGCTGATCTTACTGTTCTGTATTCTTGTAAAGAGGATAAGGGTGCCATATGTATCAGTAAGGGCAAAAGAAGATACAGTTGCCCATGCTTGTATTTTGTCTTTTTTTTTCCTGGTCTGTATCACTGAATGAAACTCTTTTTAATGCTGGAAATGACCTCCCTTTGATATGTAATTGCTTGTCTGTCAACTGTAAACAATGTTAACCTCACAGTCTTTTTTTGTCTATATTTAATGTATTCCTTTTCCTTTATGTCAAATCTTAATCAAGTGCTATAATATGTTGATTTATTCATATTATTACATTTTGGTTCTTGACTTTTAGACAAAAGTTGTTGGTGTATCCCTTTAAAATCTATCTGTAAAGCAGACCTTTTTTCTTTTTGGGGTTCATTAATTTCAGGGAACTGTCAGTATACTAATCCAGGTTTTCATGAATGTCCCACCCTGTCTCTCATTTTCTGGAATGGTCTTGGAATCCATTTTTTTTAGCAATATAATATTTAAAAGAAAAAATAACCCACCATAGGTGTAGATCTTTTGTCAATAATTTATTAAACTGTGTAAATCATGTTGTCAAGTCCTCCGGGTGTCTTATAATCCCATGCAGTCCTCAAATGTATCTCTTTTTTTGTGAGATCCAAAAAGATATGTTTTTCTGTATCAATGGTCAGCAACTGTTGGTGCCTCTACACGATGGTAAATGCTGTATCCATTCTGGTGCTGTAGACATAGTTGCCAACATCGGCCATGTTTCCAGGGATATATATGTTCCATATGCTGCAGAAAGACCATGCAAAGTGCAGCCCGGAAGTATGATGTATGTAAAAAGCCATGTATGAAAATAAATGCAAAATTACATACACATTCTTGCATGCAATGCAAACACTAAAATGCTATTGTGTAAAAAAACAAACATACAGATCAAAATGTGTGAGTTTAGTCCTTTCGAGGAACAAGTATATAAATTGAAAATCCACAGTCTCCTTTCTTTTTAAGTTCCAAGACACACTTCTTCCCCTAGATGGCACCACAACTCTTTTGATGCCTAAAAAAGAAAAATATTTGCTTTTACTGTTATTACATGAAATAAACTGCTAACCTATGGGGGACTTTTCATCTTTTGTTTTAATACCAGTGAGATGCTCCCCGATTTGCGCTTTTAAGTGGCAGGAGGTACGACCCACATATTATATCATGCACTTAGTGCATGTAACTAGGTATTTAACATTCTCTGCTGTACAATTAACATATTATTGCCATAATCATTCTAACTGTCACTGATGACACAAAGTACATGCTTATGTTAACGAAATTGCAGCATTTGGAAATACTGCTTTCACATTTCTACATATTTGTAACATAGTTGCCAACATTGGCTATGTTTCCAAGGACACATATCTGTTCCACATGCTGCAGAAAAGAGCATACAAAGTGCAGCCTGGCAGTATGTAGGATGTATATACACACACAGACAGAATCCAATTAATTAATCAGGGTGGAGATCTCATAAGAGCTAACATTAATTAATCATGTGGAACACGTGTCCCTGGAAACATGGCCGATGTTGGCAAATATGCTGTAGTACTGAGCCATTTAGCATCTTTATCCTTGGCTGGGGCAGCTGGTTTGGTGATAGACGGTTTCCTAAAGAACAATGTTGATTAGAAATATATTTTACACTCTGCTCAATAAACCTCTTGTAAGTAGGGCCAGATTTTAATATGCCCCCCATAACCCCCGCCCCCCACCTCACTCTTGTTAGTCTGATGGCCGTGCCTGCTAGTAATAACTCTGTGTTTTTGTACGAGTGAACTCTGGGACCTCTGATTGCCATTTCAAATGATCTGTCAATATCATTGTGGTGGTCCCACTGACTAAACCATTCTTTCAGGTCACCAGCCTGTTGTAAAAACTTATCTTTAGTGGAATTATTGCTTTTAAACCTGATCAATTGTTCTGTAGGGATGCCTCTCCTGGCACCAGAACGTGTACAGGTTGACATATAAGGGAGCAATGTGTGTCCCCCATTGCCGTCCTGCATGCGCAGATGATTTTTTTTAAAGGGATGGCATTTTTTGCCACCTCCCCCAGGCAGATAAGGCAAGTGCTGCCCTAGTCACTTGCCTTGTCTGCCTCACACTGAATACAGCGCTGCTTGGCATCCTGAGTCCTGCACCAGTGTTTCTCAGCAAACCATCCATCCTGTTCATTCATGCTGTGACAGTCCTCAAATGTCAACCTGTACACATCCTGGTGACAGGAAAAATACATCTTTTGTGCAGAGAACTGGTTTAGGAGTAATATCAAATTATTTGGTTGCTACATAGATGACCTGTTACTCATTTAGTTAGATGGGGTGGAACAGATTGAGCCATTTTTATCTTAAGTCAACACAAATCCCTTACATTTTACAGACCTTACTTTGAAGGGGGATGTAACAGATGGTACTATTCTGTTCTTTGCCTTTAAGAAAAGGGTGGCTGGAAACATATTATTACATGCAAAAAGTTGCCACCCCTAACATGTTAAAAGAGGGATCCCAGCAAGACAATTTATCAGGCTTAAAATAAACAATTTCACTCAGGATAAACTTTTACAACAGGCTGGTGACCTGAAAGAACGGTTTAGTGACCAAGGCTACCACAATCATGATATAGATAATCATTTGAAATTGGCAATCAGAGGTCATAGGAATCTCTCCAACAGAAGCAAAGTGTTATTAATAGCAGGTACGGCCATCAGACTAACAAGAGTGAGGTTGCGTGGTTGGGTCATTTTCTGGAACTGGAAACCACAAGGCCCCGGTGCAAAAAGTGCACTGGGGCCCCCCCATGCATCTTCCCCCGCCCATCCTTTAGTATAACACATACAGATACATACACGGACACACATGCTAATACACACATTCAGATACACAGAATAACACTTCTACAGATACAAACACTGACAAACATACAGATACACAGACTCACACTGATACACATGTGGATACCCATACACACACACAGACAGACACATATAAAGACGCACATGCCGATTCACATACACAGAGTGATATTCATGCAGATATAAACAGTGACACACATACAGGTACATAGGGGTACACACTGACAGATGCAGACAAACAGATACACATACAAACACACATGCAAACAAACAGATACACATACAGACAAACAGATACACATACAGACAAACAAATACACATACAGACACACTTGCACAGAAACACATACAAAAAAATAACAGTAACAATAACTGTAATAACAGTAACACCAAATGTTTTCTTTTTTATTCATTGCTGGAGTTGTGGTGCCACCTAGGGGAGGAAGTGTGTCTTGAAATTACATGGAAGGGAGACTATCTGGATTTTCAGTTTATGAAAAAAATTATATTTTTGTTTCCTGAAAGGAATAAACTCACAATATAATGTTAGTTGCTATACAATGCAGTGCTCTTTGTATGTATATTATTGCAAATAATTATTGTCTTAAATGATAGGATATATTACTGCACAATTTTGATATGTACATTTTTTTTAGACAAATGGCATGTCAGTGTTTGAATTGCTTTACTCTTTATATTTTTGTCCATCTTGTATTCAGCATGTCATTTTGCATTTCTATTTATACATGGCTTTGTTTGATATTTTTACATTTGTTTTCTATCTTTTTCTCTCACTGTGCTAAGGAACGAGGGTGGAAATATCTGCTATTTCTACGGGATACTAATACAGATTTGAATGTTTTACCTTGAAAAACATTGTTTCCTCATTGGTACCTGGAGTCAGCTAGCGTTTGTTTGTCCGTGCGTCTCTGTGTCACTGGTCTCCCATTATGCCGTTAGGGGTTTATTCAAGGAAAGGTGAGTTGCAGGTGAGATTAGGTGTATTTAGCTGTACATTGTGCAGAGACAAAACTGTTCATTTCATCAGGATTTCCTCCATTACCATGCCAAACAGATGCCAAACAGATTCCTTAGTATAGCCCAGTCAGATGGCCCATTAAATATGCCACATACAGGAGCCCATTAACCGTTCCACACACAGGAGCCCCATAACTATGACACACACACTAGAGTCCCGTAAATGATTCCCCACCAGAACCCCATTAATTATGCCTCACCTAAGAGCCCAATTAATTATGCCTCACACAGGAGCCCCATTAATCATGCCACACACACAGGAGCCCCTGAATTATGCCACACACAAGAGCCCCATAGTTATGCCACACACACAGGAGCACCTGAATTATGCCACACACAAGAGCCCCATAGTTATGCCACACACACAGGAGCCCCTGAATTATGCCACACACAAGCACCCCATAATTATGCCACACATGGGGCCCCAATAAATGCCACACATGGGACCCCCATTAATTATGCGACACACGGGAGCCCTGTGAGGTGACAATTGTACAATTCTAAAACAATAAATATCTAAACTGATGGAAGTATACCCTACTAACATTTGAGTAATAGTAAAATAACAGGGATTTTCTCAGTGTCCTGCTGAGAAAAAGTCCTTTGTATATTCCTTTAATCCCTTCGTGACAAGACATTTTTAACTTGACTTTCCCTTGGTGACAATGGCTGTTTTGACATTTCTGGGGTGTTTGTGTTTAGCTGTAATTTTCTTCTTTCTCACATACTGTACCCACACAAAATATATGTTGTTTTTATTGTCATAATAAGGGCATTCATTAGATACCATTATGTTCATCATATCTTAAAATTTCCTACAAAAAAAAAAATCAAAAAATATGATGAAAAATTTAAAAAAAAAAAAGTTTTTCTAACTTTGACCTAAAATATAATTTACACAAATACAATCATTAAAAAAGAGCCCATCTAAATAGTTTCTAAATGTTGTCCCGAGTTCCAAAATATGCATGTTTCCATATTTTTCCGTTTTGGGGCAAAAACCAAAAATTGTGTTTTTTGTTTTTTTTCTATATTGACCTTTTGACCCCAACCTGAACACTAAATTTAACCCCAACTCAAACCCTTATGCTATCCCTTAATATATTTTAATTTAATTTTAACCCAAAACCTTATGCAAAAAATTATTTTACCCTTTAGGCCAGGGGTGGGAATTAATTTTTACCGGGGGCCACATGAGCAACCCGAGCACTTCTGGAGGGCCACATCGACAATATTTCAATTAAATTTTGCTCAATATCTGTCTCTCCCCGTATCCTCATGTCTGTCTCTCTCTCTCCCCATTCCCTCATGTCTGTCTCTCTCTCCACTCATGCTCCATGTCTCTCTCCACTCATGTTCCATGTCTCTCTCTCTTTCCATTCATGCTCCATGTCTGTCTCTCTCTCGCCACTCATACCCCATGTCTGTCTCTCTCTCGCCACGTATACCCCATGTCTGTCTCTCCCCTCATCCCTTATATCTTTTTCCATCTCTATCTTTCTGTTCCCCATGCTGGTCTCTTGTACACACAGTCATACATAAACACACACAGTCACACAAACACAGTTACACACTTAGTCACCCTCACAGACATACATTTACACAAACACCCTTATACACACTGTCACACATACATAAATACAGTCATACATAAATACACACAGTCACACAAACACAATTACACACTTAGTCACTCTCACAGACATACATTTACACAGACACCCTTATACACACATACATAAATACAAACAGTCATACATAAATACACACAGTCACACAAACACAGTTACACACTTAGTCACCCTCACAGACATACATTTACACAGACACCCTTATACACACTGTCACACATACATAAATACACACACAGCCACCTTTACACACAGGATACACTTGCACAGACACTCATGTACATACACTTACACAGACAGTAACACACACATAGTTATACACATTGACACACACATACACACTTATACACTTTTACACACACTTCCACAGACACTTCCTTTCTTTTTTTATTTTAACCCCCCCCCCCCCCCCCAAACTGTTATTACCTAATCCTCCTTGTTAATTCAAGCACAGCACAATGGGGGAAAGCTCCGCCCCCGTCGCGTTCTGTGATTGGCTGCAGGGAGGAGGACGTTCTCTATGGTGTCTTGGCAGATACCCTAGAGAACGTCCTCCTCCCTGAAGCAGCCAATGATAGAATGCGACGGGGGCGGAGCTTACACCCGTCGCGCTGTGCTTGGATTAACAAGGAGGAGGTTGGCAGGGAGAGAGCTCCCTGCTACAGCGCCTCTCCTCCCTTGCGCCTGGGTGCGGTGCACACCGTGCACCCGCCCCGGATTGGCCCTGCATCACGCGGGCCGGACAGGGACGCACAAAGGGCCGGATGTGGCCCGCGGGCCGTAAGATGCCCAAGTCTGCTTTAGGCTAATCTAACTATAATACCAGTTTTAAGATAATAAAATCTTTTTTTTTTTTTAGCAGTGCACTGTTACTTGCTGCTTCTAGGGGCAGTCAAGCAGCATATTCAGAGCGACAGAAGTTAATTTATAAATACACGGAGGCTCCTATTATGCATTAACTCTTTCTTTAATTCCCTCAGCAGCAAATGCAATAACATGTATTAAAACTTTGAAAAAACTTTAACCAATAAGATAACATCATAATATAAGCCCCTCCCTCTCTACTATAAAACCCAAAGTCCAATCATAGCTCCTCCTCTTTCTTTGCTGCTTCCCTCAGATAAGTAAAACCTTTATTTTGAGCCAAATAAAGGCAGATGACTGTGTCCTGGATCCAAGTGGTAATCCACTATTCGATCCCGAACAGCTTCACCATCCTAGATCCCCGGAGTGGGTACCTTCCACCCATGTGGCAGAATATATTGCCTTGAGGGTACGTAAACCCCTAGATAAGCCCACAAGAGACAAACTGAAAGCAGAATGCCCCAGACCTACAGTTCCTAATTCGGCCTGTAAGACCCCAGAGGTCGATCCCAAAGTAGCACAATTCCTGTCCAAAACAGGTTGGAAACCCCGTAAAGGCATAGACTACTCACTCCGTAATTGCCAAGACAGGGTCTTGGACGTTATGGGACCCCTGACTAAAATATTTGAATTGGCCGAGTCAGCTGCGACTCAGGGCACTATGGTGGACCCAGAAATCCTGAGAGGATGGGTTCAAAGGGCAATTTATTTTTTGGGCAATGCCAACTCGGCATTAGCTTGTGAACGCAGGAAAGCAATCCTGCTCAAAATAGAGCCCAAGTTAATCAGCATGGCAGCCTCTGAACCTAAGGCCAATGGAATGCTTTTTGGGGACACTTTCGTAAAAGACCTAGGGTCTTTCATTCAAACATTCTCTGCCCTAGACAGGGCTCAAACTACCATGCAGATAGTTTTCCAGCCTAAGATTTTTCACAGGGCCGGCAGAAGTAGAGGCCATCTGGCCGGTCATGGCAACAGGGGTGTTCCACACAACCATAAAGGCCTCATGCAATAAAGACCAATGGTCATGCAAGAAGTCAGGGCACCTACCCCTCATTTTTTCCACAAAGGGGGCGCCCCTGGAAGGGCAGAGTTGTCCGCGGTTCGTTACAACACAGACGTACAAAGTCATGTTTTGTTTCCCCTAATGTCTCAGAAGATTGTAGGGGGAAGACTAGCTTACTTTGTAGTCAATTGGTATCAGATCACGTTAGATCCCTGGGTGTTACAGACAATAAGTTGTTATTAATCAGCTTTAAACTTGCATAATAGGAGTCTCCGTGTATTTATAAATTTTAAGATTTTGCTAAGTCATGACGTAAAGTCATGATTTATAAATACACGGAGGCGAGTATTATTCCCACCCAATATGTTCGGTATTTTACCCTACCCATTTATTTAGGTTTGTATATGAATATGTTTTTTATCAGATTTCAGATTATTTTAGATTATATATTTATCGAACCCATTTAGGTGATATTACCAGTCTTCTTTCTCCTTTTTCTTTCACACTTTGAAGATTATCCATTGGATTTCTTCAGTACGTCTTGTCATCTGGACATCGTGCTTGTTCTTATGGTTATGGTTCAGTTTCTGAGTTGAAGAGTTCAGTGAATTACAGTGAATCGACATGCCTCATAGAAACAGGAGGAGCTATGATTGGACTTTGGGTTTTATAGTAGGGAGGGAGGGGCTTATATTATAATGTTATCTTATTGGTTAAAGTTTTTTCAAAGTTTTAATACATGTTACTGCATTTGCTGCTGAGGGAATTAAAGAAAGCGTTAATGCATAATACTCGCCTCCGTGTATTTATAAATCATGACTTTACGTCATGACTTAGCAAAATCTTAAAATGTTCTTTCACTTCTGAAGCTCAGACCACAAGAGGGCATAGCCATATGGTTCCCACAATCGCTCCGTGGGGCGATCATGGGTGCCCCAGAGAGGAAATTTCAGTGCTGGCTATTGCCTCGACATCCAGGAAATAGACCAGCACTGTTAAAGTGGTTTTCACGATCGTTGATCGAGAAAACCGATTGTTTCACCGCAGGATGTGCCAGGCACGTCCATTGTCGGGAACAGAGTCTCAAAATGAAAGTCGACCTCTTCGAGATAAAACTCGAATTTAAGTGAATAGGCCCAAGCGTGTGTAAATCAGACATTAATGGAAATATAATGTCTGATTTTTACAGATCACTTGTAGTGAATGGACCACAGTAGTGTAGGTCAGTGTCTCTGGACATTATCACTGTGTGTCCAGGAGAAGACCGTAATAATGAGAGTTTGGATGCTTTGCCCTGGGGATGAAACAGGTGAGTGGGTTGCCAATTGCTAACTAACTTCCCTTTAACTTTCATTCCCTTCCCCTATCCACCCAAGATGCCCTTCTGTGTCTGTCTGCAGTGTGGCAATGCCTGCTACCTCCACCAGCACTGGCAGGTAAAGCTAGGGCATTGTGTTTGAACTCTGGAAGTCCGCTCCCCTCGCCTGGTATTGAAGGAGTTTGGATGCTTTGCCCTGGGGTTGAAACAGGTGAATGGGTCGTCAATTGCTCACTCACTTTCCTTTAGCATTTAATTCCCTTCCCCCATAGTTGCCAACATCAGCCATGTTTCCAGGGACACATATTTGTTCCACATGCTGCAGAAAAGAGCATGCAAAGTGCAGCCCTGCACTATGTAGGATGCATTTACGCACAGACATAATCCAATTAATTAATCATGGTAGGTCCTGCGAGATCTCCACCCTGATTAATTAATTAGTTTCTGTCTGTGCGTATATCCATCCTACATCCTGCTGGGCTGCACATTGCATGCTCTTTCTGCAGCATGTGGAACAAATATGTGTCGCTGGAAACATGGCCGATGTTGGAAACTATGTTCTGCTTGAACTCTGGAAGTCTGCTCCCCTCACCTGGGATTGGAGTTTGGATGCTTTGTCCTGGGAATAAAACAGGTGAGTGAATCGCAAATTGCTCACTCACTTTCCTTCAACACTTCTCCTATCCACCCAGGGCCGGTGTCACCATAAGGCTGCCTAGGCAGCTGCCTTAGGCCGCTGCAGCGGGGAGGGGCGCCAGCAGGAAGAGCAGTGTTTTTTCTGAAAATATATATATTTACAACACATATGCCGCCTCCACAGTTAGAGGAGCTGGCTGGAGAGATCAAAAGATGTCCCCTCACTAACCCTCTCTGTACACAGCCTGTCACGCTTCCCTGGCTTGTGCGGAAGTCAGAGCGTCTAGAATCATGTGACCTCCTGACGCTGACTCCAGTGACTGCTTGAAAGCCATCCTGTGAGGAGGCTGTGCTCTTCAATCTGGCTGCTGAACTGCCGGTAAGTCCTGTGGAGGAAATCTGTTCTGCATTTTTAGAGAAGTGGGTCACAGGCTGTAAATAACACTCTATTTATGCCCACTGTATATATTTATGTCTGGCTCAGTTCCCTGAAATTCTCTCTTTATTGATTAGACCCAGGGCTGGTGCAAGACTTTCAGCCGATCCTAGGCGTACATATATTTTGCTGGCCCTTGCTGATCCTGCCCTCAGGACACATATTAACACTTTCAATGTCCCATGCATATGCAGGCATATGTACACACATGCAATGTCAGATGCAGCCAAATATGTACACACACAGTAACACCTGCAATGTCACATGCAGTCACACATTCACACACTGTCACACATGCAATGTGATCCTATCTTTGGCACCTCCCTCACCATGCCATCCCTGTCTGTCTCACTCTCCCTCCATGTCTGTCCCTCCCTCCCCCATGCCATAAATGTCCATCTGTCCCTCCCCCATGCCATTCATCTGTCCCCCCCTTTTGTGTTTCTCCTCCCCATGTATCTTCCCCCATGTTTGTCTTTCCCTCTCCCCCCTGTCAGTCTGTCTGTCTCCCTCCCTTCCCATTTATATCTCTCTCCTCTCCCCCATGTATATCTCTCTCTCTCTTCTCTCCCCCCAAGCCTGTTGTCTCTCTTCTCTCCTCTCACGTCTGTTGTCTCTTTCACTCCCCTCACATGTCTGTCTCATTCCCTCCCTCTCCCCATGACTGGTGTCTCTTTCCCTCCCTCCCATGTCTGGTGCCGAGGTGAGCGGAGGTGCCAGTCCACCACAACGCAGGTAGCATCAGCTCTAACAGTGCTGCTCGCGCTCCCCTCGGCACCAGTCTGCCCCTCCCCTGGATTCGAACAGAGCTGCATGCGCATTTATTTGAAAAATAATTTTTTTGCTGCCTGCCACCAGGATACTGGTTAGTGCCGGCACTGATTAGACCCGTATATGTAAACATGTCCATGTTAAACTAAAAAAAAAAACACATTGATGAAGAACAATACTGGTCAGGTGATGTCAGCTCTATGCTGGCATCACATCACTGGATATTAATCTTTAGTAACAACTATTTGTGTATATACCCCCACCCCACTTGTAAGAACCATTTCACTTCCTACAAGTGTAGATGTCAACATTAATTTCCAATGCACATAACACACTGTGGAAGTAAACTGATGCCATTAAACCTGGATGTGTTTGAGATGTGGATAAAAAATAGACACACAAATTAATATGTTTAAATGAATAACACATTATATATGTCTTTATTTTTTTTAAATATATTTTTATATTATTATTTTTTGTGGATTTTTTTGGCAAGCCAGGGGCAGGGGGTGGGGAATGAGAGGGTGCAAAGAGTTTTTTGGGCTACAACTGGAGGTTAGGAATGGTAAGTAATCAGGGGTTCCATGGCTACTACCAATAGGGAACAGTAAGCTTTACTCATCATAAACTAATGTGGTGGAGGATGATGCGCTAGGCAACCGACTAGCATTATTAGGATCATCTTCCTCCTCACTAGATTGACTTTTAATCACCTGTGCTGATGGAGGGAGGTTAGATACGCAAGTTACATAGTAATATAGTAATTTAGGTTGAAGAAAAGACACAAGTCCTTCAAGTTCAACCCTTCTACCTATCATTCCAGCTTTTGATCCAAAAGAAGGCAAAACCCCTTAAGGAAGCTATTTTGAATTTTGCCCCCTAGGGGGAAAAACTCCTTGTTGACTCCAAAGGGCAATCAGATTTCTCCTTGATTCAATAAGCTCTAATATCAATGCTTATTCTATTATTAATAGCCCTGTATGTTCTGCTTTTATACAAAAAAACATCCAAACCATTTTTAAATGCATCTATTGTAGTTGATAGCGCTACCTCTCTTGGCAGCGAGTTCTATAACTTTATTGTCCTTACCGCAAATAATTCCTTCCTTTGTTGTCTATGAAATATTTGCTCTTACAGTCTCAGGGGGTGACCTCTTGTTCTTTGTACATTTCTGTACAGGTCACTGGAGAGCTCTCTATATTGGCCCTGTACCTATTTATATAATTTTATCATATCCCCTCTGAGACACCTTTTTTCTAACTTACATAAATGCAAGTTTTTAAGTCTCTCTTCATAACTAAGATTCTCCAATCCCCCTATTAATTTTGTAGCCCTCCTTTGCACTTTTTCTAGTTCCATAATATCTTTTTTAAGGACTGGTGCCCAGAATTGTTCTGCATATTCAAGGTGAGGTCTTACCATTGATTTGTAAAGAGGCAAGATGATATCCTCCGCCAGTGTATCTATACCTCATATTATGCATCCCAATATCTTATTAGCTCGTGCAGCTGCTGACTGGCATTGAGCACTGTTGCCAAGTCTGTTATCTACAATTATTCCTAAATCCTTTTTATTAGTAGTTTTTCCCAGGGAAATACAATTTAAAGTATATGATGCTTTGTAGTTATTTTTCCCATAATGCATAACTTTACATTTGTCTAAATTAAACCTTATTTGCCCCTTAATTGCCCAGTCCCTCACTCTGTCCAAATATTCCTGTAAAGAACAAACAGCAAGATTAGTCTGTATTACCTTACCTAATTTAGTGTCATCAGCAAACACTGAGACATGGCTCTCAGCACAACGTGGGAGATCATTAATAAACAAATTAAAAAGAAGAGGGCCTAAAACTGACCTCTGAGGTACTCCGCTCAATACTCTGGTCCAATTTGAGGATTTTACATTTACAACAACCCTCTGCATTATATATTTTAGTCAATTTTCAATCCAAATACATACATTGAACCTATTTCTCTCAATTTGTAGAGTAACCTTTTGTGTGGAACTGTATCAAATGCTTTAGCAAAGTCCAAATAGATCACATCAACTACCACACCTAGATCTATATTTTTACTTACATCTTCATAGAATGTTATTAAGTTTGTTTGACAAGACCTGTCTTTCACAAATCCATGTTGACTTTTACAAATTATATTCTGATTCAAGATGTATTCTTGAGTTTATACCTTTAGCAATGCTCAAATAATTTCCCCACTACAGATGTCAAGCTCACTGGCCTATAATTACCCGGCAGAGCTCTTGATCCCTTTTTAAATATTGGAAGTTGCCGCAGAAGCAGAAGTACCATCAGTACATGGAGGCATGAGGGCTAATTTCACATCCATCTACCTTACCTTTTGGCGTCTAAGGAACTGCTCCTGCCCCTCCATCGTGTGGGTATGGAACTTATCCTGATCACTTACCATCATCCAACTGATGTCCTGCTGGATCCCAGCAACTGCACCATGGACAGCAGCCAATGATTCTGTCATTGAAGGGGCAGGAGGTCATAGATGGGCTCCTGATGTGCCGTATTCACTGGGATCCACCACTGTGAGGAGGATTGTTTCCTCCTCCTACTTGACACATGTTTCTGCAGGAAAAGAAGGAAGATAATTAGAACAGTACAAAACAGAGTGTATATTCAATTCACCACATCCCTAGACATTTCAATGCATGGTTATCAGGACAATTATAATCTTTTTAGCCCTCGTTTCCCAAGTAAACATGTTGTGTATCTTGATAGAGTGTAACTGAACGGCTACCCAAGGCCAGAAGCACCTCTGTCCGTTGTGTGAAATCCCCTCCTTAGCCCCTGATTAAAGCTCAGCATCCACCCAGCAAGTCTTTCCTGGAACTTTTCTCTTTGTACCCAAATAGCAGACAGGACCACTATCAGTTAGATACAGCAAGAATGAACAACAACTTTATTGGAACTGAAACAGAGTTTAATCAAGTTAACATAACTCAACCCACCTATTAACAGATCAGGAGGTCTGGATTGGCCCTGATTGTCCGATAGAGGTGTGAATGTTGCTGGGGTATCTCTCTCTGCTCGAGCAGAGAGACCATCATTTTTTAATTGATCATGAGAAGGGACCTAGTTAAGGTTTCCTCTGCCAATCAAATTTAAAAGTGAGAGAGACATTCGCCAGCCAGACCAGGGTGCCTCTTCAAAAATACAGGAGCTGATGGTCAAATGATAAACTTGCATGTACTATCAATATTACATGTCATTTTCAATGCCAATGCATTCCCAGACTTACTTTGCAAATGCACTCACAGACTTACCAACCTGCCTCCTCCAGACTTGCAAATGCATCCACAGATTTGCCAACCAGATATTATTATTGTTGTTTCCAGGTCAGATTTTCAAGAAGAGATTTAACGTTTGCACACTGCAAATACCATTACCCATTGCACCTAGTAAATCATATTCTTGAAATGTGAACTGCTAAAAGATTCCTCTAGAATGAATATTACAATCATTTTAGAGCATAAGGGCCTCACTAAGTCATTGTCCCTCAAACACTGAGCAAAGTGGGAGAGTGGAAAGAGCTTCTGATAATCACTTATTTACCTGCTCTGCCTTTCGCAAGTCCTTCAACACAACCAAGATAAAATCCTCCAAGAAAATATCATGAGCATCATGTGATGGTAGCAGTCTGTGACTCATGGGGATACCTGGGCTAATTGTGATTGAATGTTTAACCCCTTCGTGACGTTAGGACGTACTATGCCGTCCTGACTTTAAGTGCCTTAAAGTCGTTAGGACGGCATAGTACTGATTTGGATCAAAGCAAACTTTGCTTTATTGTCTATCTACTCCTTCCAGATTGATCAACTAATGCGCTCTCCCCTAGAAGTAATTCACACCGGAGACAAAGTTTCTGATCAGTGAAAAACCTGAGGCAAACCTTTATTTCCCAGAGTGGGGGATTCCTTTTAAAGCAGGAATACGTCACAGTACAGTCATAGTTTAAAGATACAATATACGTTCAACAATTGGCTAACAGTTGGAGGCGTCTTCTTTAAGCCCACCCTACAGAATGTGATGTCATCTTTATAGAGTTCTCCCACCCACATTCCAGCTCCATCTTGGTTACACGATGGGAGGGGGAGTGAGTAGTTTACTGAACAAAGAGGGGCTCCAGGGGGAACAGTTACTGTTACTTTAACAGTGATTCTCCATTTTGATTCACGTGGCATGCAATAACTTGTACAAGAGAAAGTGGGAGGAGTTAGTACCGGAAGCTGGTCTTTATAAGAATGTGTTACATGAGACTTGCTCCTTAGCAGGGGGGAAGGGGTAGCTTGGATGGGAGGAGTTTCCATAGGAAGTAGTTTGAGCACATGTGTAAGAGATTAAACAGACAAAGGAATGCAATGCTTATACGTAAGTATCTGTAAGAAATTATGACCTTTAGGGAAGTGTGCCAAATAAGACATAAACACAAATATATAATAGTAAAAGAGACATTTTGTCCATTACAGTACGTCCTGTACTAAACAGCTCATCGCGGCTCCCTGCGATGAGCTGTTTTCGGATCCCGCTGCAGGCACTTGCAGCGGGATCCTACCTGTCATCTGAGGCCACTTTGAGTGGCCTCAGTCTGACAGGGGAAATGTAGCCGGTGCTCAAAGCGACCGCCGGGTGAAAAAAAAAAATCACAGCGACCGGATGTGACGATACATCACATCCGGCGACTGTGTTTACCTCCTCCGTGAGGGAGGGAAGAGAAGACTGCACGGAGGAGGCGTCCGGGAGCAGAGACCAGCCTCGGTAAGTCATGGGGAAGGGGGGGGAGGAGGGAGCACAATATTACTGGGCATCTGGCTGGCACAATATTACTGGGTTCTGGCTGGCACTATATTACTGGGCTCTGACTGGCCCAATATTACTAGGCATCTGGCTGGCACTATTTTACTGGGCATCTGGCTGGCACTATATTACTAGGCATCTGGCTGGCACTATTTTACTGGGCATCTGGCTGGCACTATATTATTGGGCATCTGGCTGGCACTATATTACTGGGCTCTGGCTGGCACTATATTACTGGGCATCTGGCTGGCACTATATTACTGGGCTCTGGCTGGCACTATATTACTGGGCATCTGGCTGGCACTATATTACTGGGTTCTGGCTGGCACTATATTACTGGGCTCTGGCTGGCACTATATTACTGGGCATCTGGCTGGCACTATTTTACTGGGCATCTGGCTGGCACTATATTACTGGGCTCTGACTGGCACTATATTACTGGGCATCTGGCTGGCACTATATTATTGGGAATCTGGCTGGCACTATATTACTAGGCATCTGGCTGGCACTATTTTACTGGGCATCTGGCTGGGACTATATTACTGGGCATCTGGCTGGCGATATATTACTGGGCTCTGGCTGGCACTATATTACTGGGCTCTGGCTGGCATAATATTACTGGGTTCTGGCTGGCACTATATTACTGGGCTCTGGCTGGCACTATATTACTGGGCATCTGGCTGGCACTATATTACAGGGCATCTGGCTGGCACAATATTACTGGGCATCTGGCTGGCACTATATTACTGGGCTCTGGCTGGCACTTTATTACTGGGCATCTGGCTGGCACTATATTACTGGGCTCTGGCTGTTACAATATTCCTGGGCACTGACTGGCACACTATTACTGGGCTCTGACTGGCACACTATTACTGACCCATGAACTGTGTAATTAGCGCAATCCTGACCGCTGCACTGTATACGTAGCGCAATCCTGACCCATGCACTGTGTACTTAGTGCAGTCCTGACCCATGCTTGCTATTATTCTTCCTAGGCTTCTGTTTTCAAGGCTAGTTATTACTTAAATTATTATTAAAACCAGTAGCAACTGAATGCAGAGGCAATTATTCATGATAATAAAGAGTAGATGCATAATCCTATACAACCAGCCCTTTGAGGGTAACCATACTGCTGATGCGGCCCCCGATGAATTTGAGTTTGCCACCCCTGCTCTAGAGGCACTGGCTTAGGAGATCAGAAGATTTGTAGCGCAAGATACAGGAAGGAGGAAGCGTACCTCACCGGGTGCGAGGTCAGCCCCCAATCTGTGAAGCAGCGCGGCGTTTGCTTCAAGGGGGAGCCGCGGCCATTATAAGCTCAGTAAGTGCTGCTCATGCTCCCCGCTCTTATAGATGATATAAGAATGCCCTGCATTCTCACGGAAAGTGCAAGTAGCACTTACTGAGCTCCGTGTATTTAACGCACAAAGCTTATGCTGCCCGCGCTTCAAGTAAGAATGGGAGGGGGAGAGAACAGAGGAGGAGAGGGAGAAAACAAAGGAGGGGGAGAGAGAAGAGATATGGGGGGAGGAAGGGGAGAGAGAACAGTTATGAGGGAGGAAGGGGAGAGAGAACAGTTATGAGGGAGGAAGGGGAGAGAGAACAGTTATGAGGGAGGAAGGGGAGAGAGAACAGTTATGAGGGAGGAAGGGGAGAGAGAACAGTTATGAGGGAGGAAGGGGAGAGAGAATAGTTATGGGGGAGGAAGAGGAGAGAGAACAGTTATGAGGGAGGAAGGGGAGAGAGAACAGTTATGAGGGAGGAAGGGGAGAGAGAACAGTTATGAGGGAGGAAGGGGAGAGAGAACATATATGAGGGAGGAAGGGGAGAGAGAATAGTTATGGGGGAGGAAGAGGAGAGAGAACAGTTATGAGGGAGGAAGGGGAGAGAGAACAGTTATGAGGGAGGAAGGGGAGAGAGAACAGTTATGAGGGAGGAAGGGGAGTAGGGTTGCCACCTGACCGGTATTTTACCGGCAGGCCGGTAAAATATTGGCATCACCCGTAAATATCTGCATTTTTACAGACAATTTAAAAGTAATATCAGGAAGTATTACTTTACTGAGAGGGTAGTGGATGTATGGAATAGCCTGCCAGCAGAAGTGGTAGAGGTAAACACAGTCAAGGATTTTAAGCATGCGTGGGATAGACACAAGGCTATCCTAGCTATAAGACCGGGAACGGGGGACTAATAAAAGTTCTCAGAAAAAATTGGGCAGACTAGATGGACCGAATGGTTCTTATCTGCTGACACATTCTATGTTTCTATGTTAAGTCTATGGAGACAGTACCAAAGCCGGTATTTTTTTTTTTTTGAAAAGAAGGTGGAAACCCTAAAGGGGAGAGAGAACAGTTATGGGGGAGGAAGGGGAGAGAGAACAGATATGAGGTGAGGAAATGGAGAGAGAACATATATAAGGGAGGAAATGGAGAGAGAACATATATAAGGGAGGAAATGGAGAGAGAACATATATAAGGGAGGAAATGGAGAGAGAACATATAAGGCAGGAAATGGAGAGAGAACATATGAGGCAGGAAATGGAGAGAGAACAGTTATGAGAGAGGAATGGGAGAGAGAACATATATGAGGGAGGAATGGGAGAGAGAACATATATGAGGGAGGAGAGGGAGAGAGAACATATATGAGGGAGGAGAGAATACAGATATGAGGGAGCAGAGAGCAGAGATGTGGAGAGAGAACAGATATGGGGGAAAGGGGACCGATTTTCAGTGGAAAGTAAAGCTAAACAAATCATAACCTAAAAGACAGTAAAACTGTTCATGGCGTGGATATGCAAAGTATCCCTGTGGTCGCACGACTGGAACGTGGTGACGTCACCGCGCGGAGCATTAACTACTTCCTCTCCAGGCCGCCAGTTGGAAAGAGTAGCTGGTACGACAAGATTTTCAGGTGTAACATCTGCATGCAACAGAGATAGGATGTATTGGGATCCATCACTATATCTTAGCATGTAGTCGGCTGCGTGGTGCAGCACCGATAATTGATAGTTACATATAATATATATATTCCTTTTCTACCCTCCCCCTTACAACAGCCAGTAAACACTCAGTGATGTCAGCACAGCGCCGCTATAGTGGTAGGTCATGTGACTAACTGTAACCGCGCGTTGCGTGACGTCATCGCGACTCTGTACATCCCAAGTGTCAGCTTCCTTGCTGATGGATTGCTATCTCACCTCCAGGGCAAAGGTAAGCCCAATGGACTTGGTGAGTAGAAGGTTTATAGAAAGGAGGCTAAAAGAGTACTGTAATGGGGGCAACGGGGATGGCCTGCTGACGAAAATAAAATGGGGACTGGAACTGTAGTCCAAAGCTAGGGTGCTACGCTCAAACTGCTGTGTGCCATCTTTTTAGTGGTGGTCAGCCAGCATCTTGGCTGATATATATATATATATATACTGACAACAGTTATACTTTACTGCTGATTGCCAAGCTGACCTTTTGGTGTCAGACTATCTACATTGTGGTTATTGATACAACTTGTCAAAATTAAAGAATTATTAGAAAAAAATGTGTTTCTATATTTTTAGTTGTCTTATGTCTTAATTTTCTCTATTATTTATTTCTCCATATTTACTCATTGCGCTGTTTTTTTTTTTTTGAGGATATTATTCCATGTAGTGATATGAGAAACTGAGCTTGTCAACACAGTTTATTTCTTATTTCTTGAATTTCCACTATTAACTTGACAGAAGGTTCATGTTCAGAGCTATTGGTTGCTATTCTTTATTTTTCCCCATTATTCCTAATAGTGCCCATATCCTCTATGCCATGTATCTTCTGTGTTTCCTGGTCGGTAACAGGCTGTAGTAATAGCATCTTGCAATGTATACATGTTTTCATGTGACCTTGTCCTCTCAAGGCAGTGGGATCAAGTAATTCTTACAGTGACATCCTGGTATTCTGTGACCTGAGACTATATAAGGGCTCAATAGACTGTATTTCTAGAAGCACACATTCCAAATGTACCTCCACTAATGCTGTTTGGATGCAGGATGTCTGGATATAATTTTACCCAAGGTACTCCCCACATAGGATCTGTATGTGTGTAAGATGCATACACCCATTTCTGCACTAGACACCAGGGATCTTGAGATGATACTTTGAATAAAGAAGCTGGAATTTTCACTGTATAATTTACTATCTTTCTAGGCATCGTGTTTTGTACATAGAAACCCCATGCTAGCCATATAAAATGACAACCTCTCAAGTCGGCTTTGAATTCGGTGGAACAACGTTGCCAGGTAAACTGAATCCTGATGTTTCTTCCCTCACCTTAATCACATTTTTTTATTTTACAGTTGTATGTAATTGTCATTTCAACCCTGCCATGTATATGACGTGTGTTTTGTTACTTTCTATGTTCGTCCTACAATCCTAAAACTCTTAAGTATTTATTTGGTCCAAGTCAAAATAAGGGATATGCAATGTTTTCAACTGCAAGAGACTCTGTTGTCTAAACATTTATTATATTGTAGATGTAGAGAATAAAAAATTATTTGCATGAAAATAAATACATTAAGAGAAAAATATGTTAAATATGCCTTTGGTGTCTAGCAATTAAGAGATACAATTGTGGCTTGATATTGGAAATGTATAATCTGTTTATTAAGCCACAAGGTGGTCTCATAATCAGGAGATATCTGACATATTTAAAACACATTTTTCACTTAACCCTTTAATTCCAAATGGCACTTTGTTCCTTGGTGGACCAAAGTGCTCAAATGTGTTTGTGTTCTGGCCCTTATCAAAGAGTGATTGGTAACCAAGGACACTAAGACAGAGATCGGATCAGGGTCTTTACATACCTTGTGGGTACCTGCCAATGTCTCGCAAACACCTTGGGACATCACAAAAGTGTGATAAAACCCTGAGGTTTGGGCACAGAGCGATTATTTTAAAGTGGTCTCCTCTGACAGATAGTATCCCACTGCAAATCTCTACAGCAGGATTTGGACCACCGCTCATCTCGGGGGGAGGGGGGCCCGGGGCTGACATGAACTGCTGTCCAATTTTCCTTCTATGCTTTCGTAAGGGCGTTTGGGCCATGTCTTTTATGATGGCATAGAATGTCCTTTGGCATTAAGAGGTTAATATAGGCATGTGCATACAACTGTACAAATAATATTTAGGTGACCGCCACATTAAAGGCTGCTATGATGAATTTTACACAAAATTCACTCAGTTCAGCCAACTTGAGCTAAATAAGGACATAATGTATATGTTGGGCAAAATTACCAGGTGTCACTTTAAGGAGAATTTGGGTGTTTCACATTACTATTATCATTAAGTGTTTCTTTAGGAAAGATACATTTATATCTAATTAATCAATTTCATTTGGAACCCTGTATAATCTTTACCAAGCTGGGTTTGTGTTTCATGTTTATTATTCGAGAACATCTGGAATCCTAATGGATTGACCATTGTTGGGGTAATGGATTCTGTTTACTGACCTAAAATACCCCAGGTCGCTCCCCATGTACTATTGCAGCTTTTTATAAGCCTGGGTCAGTGTTTGTAAAATGTGTCTATTTTTGTGTGTTGTGTAATAGTTATTCATGTTCATTTACATTTTTTTTTCTTCTCCCAGTTAGGTTGAAAGAAGCCTAAGTAGCTGTATTTGAATCAAACGAGCCAACCCAACAAGAGGTAAGTGATTTTATTATCCAGATCGCTTACAGCTTCTATGGCCAAATCATTTCATTGGTGGTGCTTATGGTCGATTTCTGCAAAGAATATCCTCTTGAGAAAACTTCACACCTGTTCCAGAGGCACATCTGCATCTCAAAACATGATCCTCTTATCACATGATAAATTGTTCATCCTTTAAGATGCCTTTCACATGTGCTGATTTACACAGTAAAAGGTAATTATGGGCAACACTGTCAGGAAGCACATCTATTAAATAAAGGATTTAAAGTATAGGTGTGCTCAAATAACACATTACTATTGGGAATGGTACATCCTTGAAACTAATGTAGAAAAATATACACATATCACACTGGCCATTAATAAGAAATTACTTACACCTACTTTCTAAACACCTCTGCTACAACAAATATTTTATAGCTTCATAATATCGCCAGACACCTTTTCTTAGAACCTGGAGGACATGTAACATACTCATGTGTCAACACATTACAGGAGTTTAGAAGAATAAGATTCAGTTGTACAAGTTCTTGGTTATTTTATGAGTTTTGTGAGGTTTCTATATATATTGTGAGACTTTGGAGCTTGTCTCAGCCTCATGCAACATTTATATTTACAAAATATATACCTACTATTATTATAAATATATATGGAGAGCAAGAAATGCCACCGTAAGTGTCTGTTGTCTCACGACCAAAAATCTGTAAGTGCTCTATTTGGAGGAAGTGACTTGTAGAGTCTCAGTAGTAGTCTGATCAAAGATGTTGCATCACTTCTTTAAAACATCAAGTTAAAGGCATATGACATTATAATGTGGGGTTCATGGCAAACTTTCGACACACTGCTTGACCACAACTGTTGTAGATTACGTTTTCCATGGTCTCTTTCACTTGTAAATTAAATGTTTAAATGATGGATTAAAAAAAAATGTATTGTTTACCCTTCCAAAATGCAGTATAGTTACAAACTGAACAGTATAGTCACAAACTGAACTGTTGCAAACTCTTTTCATTTGATACAAAGTCTTTAGGTAAAGTCTGCTCCGGAGTACAAAACATTGCACTCATAGGCCACAACACGACCTGCTTAACCTGCATGTATAAGTAATCCACTTTTAAACACATTTTGTGTCCAAGATCAGAAAATTGTTCAGTAAATGCTTTCATTTCTACAGGTCCAGTATTGTTCTTGTTTAGTTATACTTGTTTGTGTTTAATTTTTTTAAAGAAAATTCTTCAAAGAAGTAAGATGGAAAGCACCGCCATCCTACTGGAGTCCAAGTCATTGCCGGTCAACTTTTTGAATGAAATGTGTCAACTCCGACAACTCGGTCATTTTTGCGATGCCACGGTGAGAGTGGAGCACCAGGGTGCTCGAGTAGACTTTATCGCTCACAAGTCTGTTTTGGCGGCATCAAGTAAATATTTCAAGGAGGTTTTTATTAACGACAATATTTTGGACGGCTCTAATGCTTGTATATTACTTAATGAAATATCGGCTGTAGACTTTGCATCGTTTCTTGAGTTTATATACACGGCAAAAGTTGAGGTGGAAGAAGACAGAGTACAACGGATGATAGACATGGCTGAGAAACTTAAATGTGAGGAACTGGAAGAAATCTGCTTCCAGGTGAAGAAACAAATGCTAGAATCCGTTTGGCTTGATTTACAGAATTTCTCAGAAGCACATGAACCTGAGGAGATCAACGGATTACAGATTAACGCCCTGTCTGACATCCAGTCATCTGCCGAAGAGGATCCACAAATGACAGCATCTGCCAACCTCTTTCCAGAAACCCATGATGGAAAGATTACGCAAGAAACGTGTCCCAGTGAATTGGTAACAAATTCTGATGACCATTTTGAAAATATGAAAGCGCTACTGAAACTACCAAATTCAAAATCCAGGAGGTCTAGCGGGCGAATAGCTGGGAAAAAAGCTGTTGTCGAAATTCCAAAGAAAAAGTATACAAGAAAATTACGGGAGCAACAGGATAATGCGGACATCCACGAGGAGGTGAACGGCACTTCAGTGGAACAAAATGTACGCAACGCGAACGTAATAAATGAGCAGATAGAAGAGGGTATAAAAGCTGAAGATGAAGATGGGCATTTGGACGAGGGCTCAAAACAGCCTGAGGAGTACAACAACCAAAGTGGTGAAGAGGTGGAGTGTCTCCTCTGCGAAAAAAAGTTTTCTGATGAAAAAAGTTATTTAGATCACGTAAAACAGGATCACGAGAGTGCTGAAGAGATTGTATATCAGTGCGAGGTCTGTAATCAGACATTTGCAAATCGCTGTAACCTGAAAAGCCATCAGCACCATGTTCATAGTAACGAACGCCGGTTTCCTTGTGAGCTTTGCGGTAAAAAGTTTAAAAGGAAAAAAGATGTCAAAAGACACATTCTTCAGGTCCATGAGGGTGGTGGTGAGAGGCATGTGTGCCAGCAGTGCGGGAAGGGTTTAAGCTCCAAGACAGCTTTGAGACTCCATGAGAGGACGCACACTGGTGACAAACCGTATGGATGTACGCAGTGCGATGCCAAATTTTCTCAGACTTCTGCACTTAAAACACACATGAGGTAGGAACATGCAAGATAACATTGATATTACTGCATGGTAATGTTTTGTTACATGGGTGGAGTTATGGGTGTGTGAGCTATGCAGTATGTCATCTTGTTTACTTTATCGATCTATCCATCTTGGATCTCCATGATTGAAATGTTGGTTTGTTATACCTGCAGTAGATTTTTTTTTTTTTTTTACAAAATTTTATTCTAGTCAACAGGTAGATCTTAAACTATTCCAGGGCTAGAGTTTGTGGGGGTTTTTAAATGTATATTACATATGTCATCTAATAATGTGCAGGAACAGAATCTCTGTTTTTTTCTTTTTTTTTTTTTCTGCAATTTATATATCTTTATGTATGCTTTTTTTTGTTGTTGTGTATGCATGACACGGGTTGGTTATTACTTTTTGGTTTTTGTGCACTTGGGCTCAATTTTTCATTGAACAGGAGTCATTTGGAAAGGTGTGTTATCATTAGGTGAATGGGAGAATATGTAGTAAAGTGTTTAGTCTGTATGATTATTATAGAGAAATGTCATTACACTGCACATCCTGGGAAACATAATCAATAAATTCTGGTACTTGCCTTCTCTGCAGTGACTACATTTTCCTTAACACTTATGTGTCATGCATTAGCTATGGTTAACTGACAATCTATTTTTGTTTTCTTTTTCCTCCAGAATTCACACTGGGGAGAAACCATTTGTCTGTGATGTATGTGGAGCAAAATTTACACAGAACCACATGCTTATCTACCATAAAAGGTGTCATACAGGTAAGTCACATGGGAGATTGCTATTAGCTATGCTATGTTACCTTCTGGTTATTTCAATGCTGTGTTTTATTAGTTTTATTTAAAGATAGACTAAGGTTGGACACATGATTTAAGGGGCTTTTGAGCAATGCTCTTAGGGGGGGACACCAATCCAAAGAAACTCCTGCTTCTTCTGGAAAGGTCACTGAGACGCATGTTAGCAGATGCTCATTTGCTTTTGCAAAGACTAAGGAGCAATATTTTTGGAGCCGTGCACAATTTGAGAACTGTGGAAAAGGCAGTTTTTAACTGGGAAGAAGTTGGCTTTTTTTCCTGGTTAAAATGCATTTCTAGGGTCTGGTAAGCATGATGATTCAGTGTCCAGTACAGTTAAAATGTACAGACTATTACATTGTTACATCAGTGTGTATGCATTTGAAGGAGGAGACCAATCTAGGAGCCAGACAACGGCACATATACACACCAACACATACAAGCCAGCAGTTTTTTTTTGTTCCTTCATGTTCCTGCTGAGCTTTGGAATGTCATGCAACACGCAGCCCTCAGACACTAAACCACGGTGCACGAGGGGACAGAGCAGGACGTCTGTGCAGCACATGCACTGGGTTTTTGTTTTGTTTATTTACTTTAAAACCGTGGTGCATACTTTCACTAGCCAGAGCAGCTCACAAATAACATGGCTTGTCCCATGATGCAACCACTCGATTGAGTATAGTATACGGCATGCAAATTATGTTCATTTTGTACTTTTTTTTTTATCTATAAAGGTTTGAAAACAAATGAAGTGGAATGCCAGTTTGTTGTTGTTGTTTGGTAGATACTTTGCTTTAAGTGTATGACTCTTTTATAATAGCGTAATGCGCCATGTTTTTGGAGTATTGTAACTGTAGAATGTAATATTTTTTTTTTATACAATAAAATGTTTATTGCAAACCTGATTATTTTATGTTCTATGTAACATATTGTAACCGTTTCTGCTACAGGAGAGAGACCTTTCATGTGTGAGACCTGTGGAAAGAGCTTTGCATCTAAAGAATATTTAAAACATCACAATCGTATACACACCGGCTCAAAACCATTTAAATGTGACATCTGTCTGAGAACGTTTGCACAGAGGAATTCCCTTTACCAACACATTAAGGTCCACACTGGTAATACAGATAGCAAACTGCTTCTTCATTTCTCATTGGCTAATTTACTGTTGAATTATGTTACATTTTTTTTTCCCTCTGAGTTTGTGAATCAGCAAAAATTGCAAAAATATTAGAGTACCCCACGTTTACTCGTAAATAGTCTAATATTGTAGTAGCTGTTCATTTTTTTTTAAGATGCTCCCATTGTTAACACTGGTCAACAAAAACAAATTATTATTTTTTTGGCCTGGACTTTTCCAGCTGTTTTAGACTAATTTCAGGGTGCTGATTCCAAATCTGATCTCACATTTGCTCTATCACATCTCATTTGTATGCTATCGGCAAACCCCATTTTCATTGATTTTACCTGAAATGAACTCTTTGTCACTTATGATTGCAAGTTGTTTTGAGTCAGTGACTGCTTTAGTGATAAAATATGGTGTTGTATTTGTAGGATTTTGTGTTTATAATATGATTTTATGTTTAGCTTTTCGTATATGAGCATAAATGTGCTGTTTTTATTGAAAATGCATTTTTTTGATATCTCCAAAACCTGATGTGATAGACAAACACTGATGGCAGATTTGGAATCAGCACCCCAGAATTACCTTAAAACCATTGGAAAACCTTATGCCAGAAAAATCTGACTTTTCCCCCTCGTCTTATAATCTGACCTCAAATTGAGGTCAGACTATAAGACTGTGATCCAGGTCCCCAGCAGAGCAGCTGGTCGTGCCGGGCAGCAGCAGGGGAGGTCTGCGCTCATCGCGCAGACATCCTCTGCTGCCCCAGTAGCCACCAGGGAGAATCGGGCAGCTGGGGGATGTCTGCATGATACGTGCAGACATCCCCCGGCTGCCACCACTAGCCACCAGGGATCAAGTTAAAGGTGAGGGAGGGGGCCGAGAGACAGGGGGAGGGGGTGGGACAGAGAAACAAGGGGAGGGAGGGGGGCAGAGACAAGGGGAGGGAGGGGGTTAAGAGACAGAGACAAGGGGAGGGAGGGGGTTAAGAGACAGAGACAAGGGGAGGGAGGGGGTTAAGAGACAGAGACAAGGGGAGGGAAGGGAAGGGGTTAAAAGACAAGGGGAGGGAGGGAGGGGGGAGAGAGAGACAACACTAAGGGGAGGAGAGAGAGAGAGAGAGAGAAAAATGGGGGCAAGGGAAAGGGAAAGGCAGCATTGGCACATAAAAAGAAATAAAAACTAGAAATACATTTTTTGATATCATAATTTTTTTATTAAAAAAAGCAATTTACATGTGAATATATACAAGTTGAACTTTTTTCCTATAGGGTAGTCTTATATTCAGGCTTTTAGTTTTTTTCCTAATGGAATATCCAAAGTTTGGGGGGTCGTCTTATAATCAGGGTCGTCTTATAATCGAGCAAATACCAGCCAGATGAGGTCACCTGGGACACTTCTCTTTGTCAAAATCCATTTACTCTTGGGATAATCAATCCCATATCCTGTGTTCACCGATTTGGCTGATCTCTGTTATTCTTTTTTAAAATAAATAAAATATGTGGCTCTTTAGTGTACAGTAAGTAAAAGTGTTTTTTTTTTGTTTTTTTTTAACGATCCATCACTTAATCACGTACAGTTTTAACATTTTTGCTTCTCTCATGTAAAAAAGGACCATACTTACTGTATGTTTGAACAAAAATAAACCTTTAGTGTCTCTTTTTAAACTGGAACCTTTATTTCCAAACAATAAGGCATTTTCTTTTTTTGGTTGTGAAGTCATTTTGATAAAAATGTATTGTGCTTTTAGGAGAACGTCCATATTGCTGTGATCAGTGCGGAAAACAGTTTACTCAGTTGAATGCATTACAGCGTCACCATCGCATACACACTGGAGAGAAGCCATTCATGTGCATTGCTTGTCAGAGAACATTTACTGATAAATCAACACTTCGAAGGCATACCACGGTAAGGCCACGTTTCCTCCGCCCTTTTCACTTTTGATTTTTTGTTTCAACATATCTTTATTGCTGCTATCCATATAGGCCAGGCTCTTGCCACTAATGCACGGCCATATAAAATAAAGTTCTCTCTAGTTTGAGAAATAGAACAAATAAGCACATCATGTTTCCGAGAAGGCACATTCTCGGTAAAACTGTGATTCGATGTACAGTGGATATAAAAAGTCTACACACCCCTGTTAAAATGTCAGGTTTCTGTGCTTTAAAAAAATGAGACAAAGATAAATCATTTCAGAACTTTTTCCACCTTTAATGTGACCTATAAACTGTACAACTCAATTGAAAAACAAACTGAAATCTTTTAGGTAGAGGGAAGAAAAAATATAAAAATAAAATAATGTGGTTGCATAAGTGTGCACACCCTTAAACTAATACTTTGTTGAAGCACCTTTTGATTTTATTACAGCACTTAGACTCATTCCCAAAAAGATTGTATCACCATGGCACATTTTAACTTGGCAAGATTTGCCCACTCTTCTTTGCAAAAACACTCCAAATCTGTCAGATTGCGAGGGCATCTCCTGTGCACAGCCCTCTTCAGATCACCCCACAGATTTTCAATCGGATTCAGGTCTGGGCTCTGGCTGGGCCATTCCAAAACTTTAATCTTCTTCTGGTGAAGCCATTCCTTTGTTGATTTGGATGTATGCTTTGGGTCATTGTCATGCTGAAAGATGAAGTTCCTCTTCATGTTCAGCTTTATAGCAGAAGCCTGAAGGTGTTGTGCCAATATTGACTGGTATTTGGAACTGTTCATAATTCCCTCTATCTTAACTAAGGCCTCAAGTTCCAGCTGAAGAAAAACAGCCCCAAAGCATGATGCTGCCACCACCATGCTTCACTGTGGGTATGGTGTTCTTTTGGTGATGTGTAGTGTTGTTTTTGCGCCAAACATATCTTTTGGAATTATGGCCAAAATGTTCAACCTTGGTTTCATCAGAGCATAACACCTTTTCCCACATGCTTTTGGGAGACTTCAGATGTGTTTTTGCAAAATGTAGCCTGGCTTGGATGTTTTTCTTGTAAGAAAAGGCTTTCGTCTTGCCACTCTACCCCATAGCCCAGACATATGAAGAATACGGGAGATTGTTGTCACATGTACCACACAGCCAGTACTTGCCAGATATTCCTGCAGCTCCATTAATGTTGCTGTAGGCCTCTTGTTAGCCTCCCAGACCAGTTTTCTTCTCGTCTTTTCATCAATTTTGGAGGGAGCTCCAGTTCTTGGTAATGTCACTGTTGTGCTATATTTTCTCCACTTGATGATGACTGTGTTCACTGTGTTCCATGGTATATCTAATGCCTTGGAAATTCTTTTGTACCCTTCTCCTGACTGATACCTTTTAACAATGAGATCCCTCTGATGCTTTGGAAGCTCTCTGTGGACCATGGCTTTTGCTGTAGGATGCGACTAAGAAAATTTCAGGAAAGACCAACTAGAGCAGCTGAACTTTATTTGGGGTTAATCAGAGGCACTTTAAATGATGGCAGGTGTATGCTGACTCCTATTTAACATGATTTGGAATGTGATTGCTTAATTCTGAACACAGCTACATCCCCAGTTATAAGAGGGTGTGCACACTTATGCAACCACATTATTTTATTTTTATGTTTTGTCTTCCCTCTATCTAAAAGATTTCAGTTTGTTTTTCAATTGAGTTGTATAGTTTATAGGTCACATTAAAGGTGGAAAAAGTTCTGAAATGATTTATCTTTGTCTCATTTTTTTACAGCACATAAACCTGACATTTTAACTGGGGTGTGTAGACTTTTTTTATATCCACTGTATATCCTGTATAACTGTGATACAGGTCATCTCTTAATGTAAATTGCAGTTTTTAGGAAGTAGACCACATTTTACCTTCCCTGTAAAGAAAAATCTCTGAATACCCTAATATTTGAATTTAAGATATTTCAAGTTGCAATTTTTATATATATATAATATGCTAAAAATGTAATTTTTAATTTAGATACATGACAAAAATACACCATGGAAGTCCTTTCTGATGGTTTTGGATCCTAAAGCTGATGATGGGCAGAAAGCAGAGTTTACCGAAGAAGACTACGACGATTCACCAAAGCCTGTTGAAAAGTTAACCTACACAGAAAATGGCCACTACCAAAGTCTAACTGTGGTGCCAACTGCTGTGGACATATTGCATGAAAACGGCAGTACCTCAGTCATAGGTTGCAAGACTGACTGCACAGTCATACCTCAGGAAGTGTTCATTGCCACCACATTAAATCACTTGACTGTCCTCCATACGCAGACTGAGTCTATCCACGCCATGGTCAATATGGAGTAGATTTGTTGAATGTCTAGCCTCAATTCAGTGTTTATTATGACTGGAACACAATGGATTCTAACAAGAGTTTATATTTTATAGCTGAATCCTTGGCATTCCATATATGTGTGTGTGCAGTCTTTATTAGTGTTTTTTTATTGAAGGTGTATATGTGAATAAATTTACATTCTACGTCCTGATTTTAGATGTACAGCATCCCTTGTATAATATGGTAGTGGCATTGGTTATTCTCAGCATTCTTCAAAATCCTCTGGTTATTCATTGGTAGTTCTAGAGAACTCCTTCATGTTTAGAGGTAGTGACTGGGGCAGCCATGGAAGGTGTTGAAAAGATGACTCGTCTGAGAATATCTACAACGTAAGCATAAACAATTTTTATTTTTTAGAGAGGACTCACATAGGGGTGAGCAAGATTATACAGAACAGATTCTGGTGAATCCTCTGAAGCTTTAGATGGCCCACAAAGAAAAACCCCCCATAATACTAAACCAGACCTAAAATCCACTGACTCTTCCATCACAAATGGGACTTAAAAGTGCATTGCTTAAAATGTAAAATACTTAGATGAATTTGTGAAATTACAGCAGTTTTGCAAGTCCATAGAAACATAGAATGTGTCGGCAGATAAGAACCATTCGGTCCATCTAGTCTGCCCATTATTTTATTTTTTGAGTACTTTTATTAGTCCCCCGTTCCCGGTCTTATAGCTAGGATAGCCTTGTGTCTATCCCACGCATGCTTAAAATCCTTGACTGTGTTTACCTCTACCACTTCTGCTGGAAGGCTATTCCATACATCCACTACCGTCACAGTATAGTAATACTTCCTGATATTATTTTTAAATCGTTGCCCCTCTAATTTAAGACTATGTCCTCTACACAATGTATTCTATTCCAGCAGCACAGGAAGTGACTAAATGAAACAACTTTAAATGCTTAGTGTCTAATCAGTGCTACTGCACCTCTGGTAAACATGCAGAGGGCTAGAGTTAAATATTAAAAATGTGATTTACGCTGAATGCCTTTTATCAAATTACACTAGAAAAAAAGCCTGTGCACCATACAAGTAGTAGTCTACAACTTGGGGACTAAACTGTCACTTTAAGTCTCCTCACTGAAAACCATTACAGTTGATATTCACTTAAAACAGTGAACCATGGAAAATAGTTGCCAAATACTTTTCTAATGTTTGTCTTCCATCTTCAGTTAGAGCCTTTATTGTGCTCTAAGTTTTTTGGGGTTTTTTTACAGAAAGACACGTTTGATCATTTAAAAAAAAAAAAAAAAAGCTCCGGACTAGAGTTGAGCGGACACCTGGATGTTCGGGTTCGACAGTTTCGGCCGAACTTCGGAAAAAAGTCCAGGTTCGGGTTCGAACTTGATCCCGAACCCCATTGAAGTCAAATCGGGACACAAACTTTTGGCCACTAAAATGGCTCTAAAAAAGTCCTGGAAAGGGCTAGAAGGCTGCAAAAGGAATTCAAATGTGGGTAAGAGTAGGACAAGTGCCCTGCAAACAAATATGGATAGGGAAATAACTTCAAAAAACATAAAATACATACAAATTAAAAATACAGCTGAGCCATGAAATAGCACTAGATGGAATCTTTGATTTTAGCTTTGGAAGAACATAAATCTAAAGCATTGCTGCCAGGAGGATCAACAGAATCATCCATTTGAGGGAGGGTTGGAGTGCAGGGTATTCTCTTTCAGTTTATACTAAGTGACCCATAGGCTGAGGAGGCGGTGACCTATTCTTATGAATGGGGACTCTATTTCGGTTTATAGAATAGCAATAGCATTACATGTATTCCATAAACCGAAATACATTATAGACTTTCGGTTTATAGCCGAACCTCGAACTCCAACCCGAACATACAGTGAAATGTTATATATTATATATAGAATATCAACGTTCCAGATGGAACTCAAAATGTCAATGTAATGATATTATATTTGTAAAATTTACACATTTTTCAGCATTTATCCCGGGAGTGCGTGTTTTTTTCTTTGGGATATATATATAGATAGATATATATATTAGAGATATAGAGATAGAATACAAATTAACAGAATATGTGTGTTTATATATATATAACCAGAATCCATTTTTTTTATATATTTATCATCATGATTTTCAGTCCCAAATACATAATTCCAAAAGTCAAAAGATTGTTGCGTATCACTTTATTAGATACATTCACACGCTGACACAAATAACAAAATGTCCTACTCAATATATTACACATTTACACAGAGAAAAGGAAGACAGATTGTCGGTTATATAGTTTGGAAACCGCGGCAGCACATTTTACAGTTGACACTGTTGAAACAGTTGACACTAACATGCCGCCCACTACTTCACAATATCGCCACGATATTTAAGTTAAAGAACGCCACATATACAAGACTACAAAAAAACGAGTGCCTACTGTGACACATTACGTTGACACAAATTAGTATGCATATTTCTACGACTCTGCAAAAATACTGTTTTCAAATCGGTTCAAATAAGAAAACACATAAAAAAGTAAAATATCTTCACAAAAGCGAGGGTGATCATCCGAAATCCAAAGGGTGATTTGTGTGATGTAATAATCTAGCAAGAAAATGGGGAGTTCCACATCAAAGCTCCTGGGGAACAATTATAGGTCAAAGAAATGTGAAGTACAAATACTTTTGCTTTATAGTTACCAACAGTGTAGTGTTAATGGACAGCTGTGTAACTGAAAAATTACATTTAATTGAAGGATTCCATTAAATGTAGGTATTTTAAATAGAATTACTTTAATGAAAGAATACAAAAAAAGCACCTTATTGAGCACTCTCTCTACTTGTATAGCTCTAAAGGGGATCAGGCACCTTGGGTCAGATATTTCTTTATCTAGATTCTGATAGAGCTATACATACAGAGAGGGCTAAATAAGATGCTTCATTTGTATTCTTTTATTACAGCATTTATATATATTTTTAAAAGTCTTCATTTGATGCACTCTCAATTAAAACATACATTACTTTTTGCATTATTTCTTGTTTTTAGAGAATTTGGGAACTGTGATAACAAATACACACAATTCCTCATAGTTGTCTGTACAAGTATGGGTATCTGTCAGTTCATAGATCACCAGAAACAACCTTCTTTAAAAAGAATGACCTCGGTTAGGGCAAGATAGGTGCTAGGAAAGATGCAGCAAGCTCATGAAATTAAGTGCCGCAGGATTCCAACTGCTTCTATTGCCATTATAAAATATTTAAACCTTGCTCTCATGAGGCTTTTCATGTATAAATAAACCAACTAAGGGTAGTACTAAGTGGGAGGAAAAGCAGGTGGGATTCAGGATATTCCATTTCTCACTTTCTCAGTGAACTTGAAAAGATGCAAATATAAATTTGTTGTAAATTAACTGAGCTTAAAGAAGGGAACCTCAAAAATGATGAAACAGTAGGCAAGTTGGAAAAAATAGGCAAGATGGGGAATTTAAAAAAAAAATCAGGCCGACTTGTAATTCATGAACAGAAATGCAAATAAAATATTATTTCATCCATCTTACTATAGATCAGTTTTGGGATGTGCCCACCAAATTGCACAACTTTCAAAGAACAGCATAATTTGGACTTGCATAGCCAGGTAAGTCAATCTGCACAGAATGACTGGTCTTTAGTTAGATCGTTATTGTTAGTGGGGCATAACAATTCTTTTTTGTTGACTAAATGGTAAATTAAAAGTCATACAGTGGTTAACTATGTAACATCGCACAATATTTAAATAATGTAAAACAAATGAACCATTCCAGAGTTTGGCCTGTTCAACATCGAATATCCCTTATTCACCCTTTTGACTCAACTCTGCTTTTAAAACATTTTAGATAGAAGTTACTTTAACTCTGTTGGTCTGGACTCTACCCTTCATGGAATGGTGTATTGGCTGACACTGAAAATGTAAGAGAAATATTTGCAGGGCATGAATGCAAAAGTAAATAAGGTAAGAGAGAGATGAAAAGTATATTTGTTCCACTTCATTTGAGGTCCCCATCAACATCTCCTTGAAAGGATTTCTTGATACGCAGTAACATGGTGGTAAGCCACTGATCCAAACGGGATATTGAATCAAAGTCCTTTACCTAAAGTTAGAAAAAAAAGAAATCACTGGGAACCAGATCTAATATGCTCCTTCTACAAAACACAGACAAACACTGAACATATGCCCTGGAACTATTCCCCATTACTTAGGACAGTAAAAAGGAAAATAAAATGTAGCTGGGCCTTGCTAAACACCAATATTATATCCATTAAATATCAAATAGAAACTCCAGGGTTCCAACATAATGCTGTGCACCAAGTACTGAAACATGGTAAAATGGTCTGATTTGCATAATAACGCCAAAAGAATTAATGGTTTTGCTTAATCTGTGGTCTGTTTAAAAAGGTTAGAGTAAACAATTCTAATAAGTATGCAAACAGTAGTGTTTATTGCCGTTTGTAAAAAAAAAGTAGGTCTGCAACAACCTCCCAGACACTCAAATTCTAAATTAATATTGTGTACATCTGCTACCAATAAGCAACTATAAGGATAATTACGGATTTATTTCCAAGATACACAGATATTTTATATGAACAATAATGTTTTGTTGTAGAATTCATGAAATATGCACCCAGCCGTGGTATTTTGCATACTATACTTACAGCCTCAGTGTACGCTTCACAGTTCTGTTCTTCATGAGCTTCTAATAATTTCTGGAAATCAAAATAATAAAGATTATTACATGGAAATCCTACAGAGAGAGCAACATCGCCATCCTTCAACTTACAGAATACACAAATACACAGAGTTCTCTAAAAATAAGAGTACAACAGAAAAATGGTGCTGCACCTATAGGAATAAAGCCTGTATTGAGCAGCCAGGACTGAAAAAAGGGTGGTGAAAGTCTTCGCATCAATGTATGGTAAATCTTTTGTCCCTTATTTATGTAGGACAGACATGAAGGAATTTATCAAAAGTCTAATCACTGAATTTATTCCAAAGTAATATTTTATTAGTAGCTTTTCATTCAAAATGTTTTTTATTGATTTTTTCCAAAACGTTTTTTTCTTGATAGAGTTTTCTTCACTTGCACTTTGCATCTTCTGAAGAAGCCTTTGGGCGAAACGCACAAGGAATGTCTGATACATGAATAAAAAACATTTTACAAGAGATATTTAAAAGGCCTAAGACTTTTACCCCTTAAACAATTTTTGAGTGGTGGCATGGAATGGTGCTCACACACACTCGCCCACAATACAATTATAAAAGTAGTAGTGTTCAGCACTCTAGGTAAGACGATCAAATCACTTCTGATATTGTGAGGATACTTGAACAATATTCCATTTGCTCGTGTGTAAATGTAGTGTGGAAGACAAGTGCAATTGTTTGTACATGTGTAATACATAAAGTGACATGCGGATGAAAATGTTTTTTTCTTGTAATAGAATCACTGAATACAATAGTCTACGGACCATTAATTTACCCAATGCGGTATCTTGTATTTATCCAGCACTTTAGCACAATTCACTGTTAAGGTGATGGACATTATTTTTCTCATTTTTTGTATGCTTTTTGATTAAAAGTGCGATGCTGAATAAACGCTTGGGAATGCAATGTCAGAAGCGAGTCTTCTGCGGATTTCTCTTTATTCTGCATGTGCCAGTTTGTATATCTGTACAGTACTATGCTGGCAGTACTAATGCCATACTTTGCTCTACGGATTCCAAGTTTCACAGACGGACTTACAACTTCTGGTTTATTTCCCATGCTTTATGCACAGTCATCCCTCCCACCACCCTGTACTCTCCTCCCTGATCCCGTGCACACCTTAACCTCACCATTTCCTAACCCCATGCCATGGTTACATTTCCATTATCACATCTACTGACCATGACCACTCTCCTTTACATGCTGGTAATAGATATTGGAATAAAGTTCTTTTTTTTTACCAGACTGCCCTCAAATACTGGGAAATAATCCAATTCCCCATATAGGGAACACCAGCAAAGTTTTCTCTTAAGTGAACACACACACCAAACTGTATCAACAAACCTTTAATAGTTTGCATTCCCTTGAATCTGAAAACGCAGGAAACATTTCTTCATATTTTTCCACTGCCAACTGTAAAACAGGACATACAGCAACACTTAGAGTACGAGAATAATACAAAGTATAGAGTATAAAGATTTCCACGATCAACTAAGCGTATGACTGACAATCATTACACTGTTTCTAAGGAACTTGAGGAATGTGAAAACAGAAGTGTTTTACCTTGGCATTCAGTTCATCTACAATGAAATGACAGAGTGCAGCTTTGAAGAAGTATTCCTTTGCACTGTACTTTAGCAACGTATTATCCATTGTACTTGTGCCGACCTAAGCAAGATCAAAAGGGGAGATTGAGAATGAATGCACCAAAGGCTTAATCCAATTATGAAAGCTATTCTGAAAACAAAAATTATGTCTTTCAACATGAGGCTGGTGGGGAAATATGAGAGATGTAGTCTACCAACAGCTCGGGGGCTGCCCAGGATTTGCGATTTGGCACCCAGGATATACATCAAGATAACTGCCAATAATGCCATTATCAGGGAGCAGTATGCATAGGACATAATTATATACATTTTGTTTACATTCAGGAACATTAAACTCCGAAAGCTAAAATGTGAGTTTAAAAAAATTGTTGCTGGCTGAATAGAACCTTGTGGACTATTGATTTATTTATAAAGTATTTTACCAGGAAGGATATATTGAGATCTCCCTCGTTTTTAAGTATATCTTGGGTCCATGAGCATTGCATTGTTACAATATAATTTTAATATACAAAATATATTAAATTACAAATATACAAATATAACACAGAACACAAACAGGTAGGAAAGCTAGTCAACCATGATTACAGGTGCAATCTGTAGACTGGAGGAAGAGTTGATAATGTCCATGAGGCTTATATACTTGTGGTGCTCTCTTTTTTGTATTGTGGTATAGTAAGTAAACTGCTGGCACTGGATCGGAGGTTATAGGAGATGGAAACGTCTGGGGAGAGCATTCTACTCATGTAGGGTGGGAGCTTCCCAGAAAACACAAGCTGGAAAGGTGAAGGGTGCATCTGGATTGGGGGGTAGGTGTGCAATGAGCAGTTTAATACAGGACATTCTATGCCGTCCTACTAGCCTCTAGGCACTAAACAATAGGACGGCATAGAACGTCCTACAAGCGGGAAGGGGTTAAACAATCTAGTATGTTAATAAAAGTGAGGTTGTGGTGAAGGTGCATACATTACATCCCCATAATTAATGATGGGCATTAGCATTTGTTATGTGTGATCCTCTTTTCTATTTCTGTGAACTGGTCTAGGAGCACAGCCTCAAGTTGTGGTAGATTTGGTTTGCTAACATAGATTATCGTGCTGTCTGCATTCATGTGTACAGTTGAGGCTTTGCATGGTCATAGGATTCACAGTAAGTATCACTCTTGTGTTTGTCACTTGGCCCTTTGACTTAACTAGATCTTAGTTGGTAATTGTTGAAGAACAGTGCACTCTATTTTAGTTATGTTTGGAACTGATCATCCCTACATATAATGTATAAACTATTTTGCATTTCAACAGTGTAAATATGTTTGAAAATAAATCCTAGCTCATTTTAATACTTTAATATTAAACCAACACACAAACCTGTTCATAAATTTCAATGGCCTTTTGATACTGCTCCAGTTGTGCTACATAGCCAGCCACTTTTAGAAGACACTTGTTAGCAGAGCTGGAATGAAATATCAATACATTATTGGATGCAACATAGTGCAGCTTGCTGACGGGAGGGATAATGAGATTTTCCCCAACAGATTGCAAAGGTTTTGGAAGAAGTACAATCTAACATATCAGACTAATTCCACCCATAAGGGCAGTCCAAACCCGAAATGCATGGCAAGCCTCTTATGCACAAGGAATACAGCAACCAAAGACCTACGTTTCGGCCTATCATAGGCCTAGTCAGTTTGGTATGGTTGTAGTACCTAGAAACATTCAGTGTTAATTTACTAAGTTTACCTTATTTTTATAAGCGAAAGAGTAGCTGCATTAAGCTGGATATATATATGGGTGGGAGGAACACATAAAACATTTGGATCTGCCATTTTTCATTTGGGAATATGTGATATCATAATGAATAAAACTTCTAGGTTTTACCCACTGAAAACAAAATATTGAAAGCAAACTGTACACCATTAAAAATAGTATTTATTAATTATAAATTTTATAAACTTGCCTGTTTGATTCTTCTCCTTTATAGTAATCTGCTGACTGCTCGTAATGTGCAACAGCCTAAAGAGAATAACAAAAATATAGTGAAGAATATAAACAGCACAAGACGAACCATACGGAACATTTACACAATTATGTAGTGCAGCTGATGACAGTACAAAGCAGAATATGAAATCTTACGCTCCAAAAGAACAACAGTATAGGACACAACATGGGCTTAATCAAGCCCCCCAAAAAAAGCAGAGGTGGCACTTTACATAATTCCCCCTTATGCACAGTGGAATGCTGGGAGCAGACAGCATAGCAGAGGAAATCTGATAGGTCCGCCATAACTGCATTTAATTAAATGACCTCATAAATCGTATGTAAATAATTGCATCTTACCTTCTCAATGTCTACCAGCTCAGTCTCATAAATTTCCGCAATTGTAATGTGATGCTTTGCAGCAATGGTAAATCTTCCCTGTTACAGAGAAAATCAGCTATTGATTTCAGCCTGACAAGCATTTCATCCTTAAGCACAAAATGGGAGTAACGATAATCTTCATCAATGCAGTGTGTGTGTGTGTCATGGTGCCCGAATAACAAAACAAAAAGTCACATTGTTCTAGCTGAAACATAACGAACACCACATTCTATTCCTTACCATGTCCGTGTAAATATCGATGGCTGCGTTTAAGCAGTTGATGGCCTCTGAAGCGTTTGCATTAAAAAAAGATAACAAGAAGCATCTCAGCTAGCAATCCATCAATTATTGCATGTATTAGTGGAGCAGAAACAGTTTTTATACCTACCTGACACCAACAGAACTTTTACAGAATGTCATCAAAATAGATGCAGTGTACTCACAGTGAGCTGGCAACAGAGTTAGGAAACTCAGGTCAAGATAAATTGGAAATATTCTCCAACTCACCCAGTTTTCAAACTAAGCCATTTTGTGCATTTATTTTGTTTGTGTGTGTGTAATTATGGTTTATTCAGAAATAGAAACATTTACGTTCATGGACTCGTAAGATTTATAATAAACCATACAAGTGTAGTTCTTTCTTTATGTTGGGTAGGGAGGTTTTTGGATGCATGATTATCATAAGGAGAGGATGTCTGCAAAGGTGGCAAGTTTTTGGTGGCGTGAGCCTACCTTCAGTCCAAAAACGTCCGGGTTGGAGCATATGGCATCAGACAGTTGTGAGAATGAAGAAGAGAGGGGATAGAGGGCATCCCTGCTGAGTGCCTTAGGACAGGCATTAAATAAGTATTCTGGCAAGGATTGGCAATCCATAGTAGTATGGATGGGCCCTGTCCAGTGTGTCTTAGTACAGGGTGTGAGAGGAGAAATGCACAGGCATCCTCTAGAGCGGCCTCTCTAGCTCTAGTGGGGAGTTGCCATGGGTGTAGCCCACACAGGGCACCTAAACCCGGGCCTGTTGGTAGTTTTGTGCAGTATTATTACCCATGCTGCATTTTTGTTTTTGGTCACTCCTTAAATCCTCTTTAATTGAACAAAATCCAGGTCACTATGAAGACCACATGAAGGTCAGGCTCTGAAAACAGGGTTAATTTACAGATCTGGTCCATAAAAAGAAGGACCGTTTAGTGCTCTAAAAACACAAGAATTTTAATGTAAAAGGTGTGATTATTTTTTAATAGTACACAACATTTTCCATATCCAGATAAGGACATTACTTCTTATTTACATTAGAACTACAGCCTCCTGATCGAAAGAAAGTTGACATGTGAGCTGTAACAGCATTCCACAAATAATTACATACAATACCTGTGCATTCCAAGCATATTCAAGTGAGCTCTTACCTTGAGGGTCTGCTTTCTTGTACGCATTTCCAGCATCTACAAAGCTTGTGGCAGCATCATGCTTGCTTTGCAGCTGTAAGTGTAGTTTGGCCGCCTGGCAAAATGCATTTCCTGCAGCTAGAAAATGTAACAAGAACATTCACAATAAAGACTCAGTCAAACTTAGTGAAGGTATATAATAGAGGAGAACAGCGGGGGTTATTCACTATGCAATGAATTGTGCTAGATTGACATTTAAGCAGCCAAACATTTACTAAATCGGCAGTAGGATTTTTCCATCTTTGCTATTTTGGCTTAGCGGTCTTGAAAAATAAACCACAGGGCTGATCAGAGCATTGGGTTTCTGGAGGGGGGGGGGGGGGGGGGGCAGGAAGGAGAAGTAGCACCCCTTAAGAACTCAGTACAGGAAATCAGTAGAATGTATTAAATAATATTTTGTCATAAATAACAGAGTGTGGTTGGTAAATGTTGAATTCCCATGTCTAAAAAATAAAATCATGAAAATAAATATTTGCTGTTTGTGTGTCACCAGTAGAAGGCACACGTATGTTACTGCATGTTATACAAAATCTGGTTTTAAAGCTCAACTTTTACAATTTTACAACAGTAGGTAAACAAAAACTCAATACATTTGGAGAGGATATATTTGCGGGTGGATGTTGCTAGTGGTTACTGCTTTTTAATCAAGCATCACTAAAGAGAGAAATAATACAAATACATGAGCTGCTTCAATGCTTGTGAGAGAGAAAAACTTGCAGCAAACTGTACATCTCAATGATCATGAAGTAAGAGCAAAAATCAATTATGGGACAGCATAATACATAAAAATGATCTGATACAAAGAAATCTGTGTGAATGAAAGCCCTAGTGAAAAGTATGAATGGGTCTGCACACTTAAAAGTATCGGGTGCCACGAGGGAGCGTCATTCACGCACATAAAGCAAAAAGAAAACATAGGAGACTCAGCACACCGTTTAAGGGAGTTTAATCCACCAAAAAATAACAACGTTTCAGCCCAGCACTGAGCTTTTTTCAAGTCTCAAGAAAGAGCAAGACTTGAAAAAAGCTCAGTGCTGGGCTGAAACGTTGTTATTTTTTGGTGGATTAAACTCCCTTAAACGGTGTGCTGAGTCTCCTATGTTTTCTTTTTGAATGAAAGCCCTGTCATCCCTAAAACTCATTCAGTTACAGAACAACATTTTAAGAAATTTTACAGTGTGTGGGGAAAAATTAATCAAGAAAATAAAGGGATGTGACATTAACTGCATCTTCTGGCCATCACTTGTAAAATTAAAAGTGTTCTCTTGCCTCTCTATAGAGAATCTACTATCACTCCCAAACAAAGCATCTAAAGAACAGGTCCTCTGGTTAACAGAAGGCACCAATGCCCTTTACTCTGGGACATGGACAAAAATATAAAGTTTAATTTCAGTATGTATAGCTACACTTTGCATTGCTTTGCACTTGTGTAGAGGAGGACTGTTTAAAAACTGCTTTGACTTGTCCATCCTTCCCCATGTCTTTATGTATCAAGATACTCACTTTACATGAATCAGTATGACACAAACTAAGCTAAGTGTCACATACCATTCCAGTTCTTAACCATCTTGAACATGTTTGCTGCTCTGGCATACATTTCACATGCCTCTTCAATCTTTGTGTTTCCGCTGAAAACAGGGAGAAAATGTGCTTTAACATACTTGTTATAAGACTGCCGTGTAATTCAATCCATGTTACATATTCAGTTAAATTTAATGGTAATTCCTGCGAATATTTATTTCCTTTACAGTCAGACTGCACAATATATATTTTGCAATAGATACATCTGATAGAAAGCCATCATTCTTCATTATATGCTATGGCAAGACTTTCTGATAAAAGAGGGTGGCATATTTAAAATAAATCTGCTTTCAAATATGGATAACACACTTTAAAAATTACTGATTAACCTTGTTTTGATTGGCATTTTGGGCAAATTGTCTATCTATAGAGTTGGCAGAAACTAGTTTGTAGTAGAGGGGTCTCAAAGCGGTTTTAGCACATGCACTGGGATTAACTTACTCTGCACCTGAATAACAGAAGTTATTAACCCCTTAAGGACAGAGCCTTTGAAACATTTTTGTCCTTTCTGGACAATGGCTATTTTAACATTTCTGTGCTGTTTGCGTTTAGCAGTAATTTTCTTCTTCGTCATTTGCTGTACCCACACATATTATATATTGTTTTTATCGGGACAAAAAGGGCTTTCTATGGATGCCATATTTTTGATCATATCTTATCATATTATTAAAAAAATAAAATAAAAATATGGTAAAAAAAAAAAAATACACAAATTTCTTTGTTTTTATTTGAAACAACTTCTCCTCATCGACAATAGCGAACGAAAAAACATGCTAAATAGATTCTACTATTTCTCCTGAGTACAGGGATACCACCCATGCATAGGTTTGTTGGGTTGTTTGGGGGCTAAAACAGGGCTCGACAAACCCCGGGCGCCAGGTCGCCATGGCGACCTGGAAATGGAGCCTGGCGCGCGGGTGCCGTTGCCCTTATGTTCCCCTTGCCGCTGCCATCCGTCTTTTGCAGCGCGAGGGGACAGACAGCAAGCTCCGCCCCCTCGCGCAACACGTGTGTTAGTGTTCAGCCGAAAGAGCCATGAGGATCGGCTGCAGCACGAATGTTCCCCCTCCCCAGCAATGAGGTAAGGCAGCAGGGAGGGGAAACATTCGTGCCGCAGCCGATCTTCATGGCTCTTTCGGCTAAGTGCTGGGTTGTCAAGAGACGACACCCAGCACTCAGAAGTTAAGAAGGGAAAAAAAACTTGTGTATGTTTGAGTTGTATATGTGAAGTGTGGTGGGGAGGTGTATATGTGAAGGGGGGGTATATATGTGAAGTGTGGGGGGGGAGGTGTATATGTGAAGGAGAGGTATATATGTGTGAAGTGTGGGTGGAGGTGTATATGTGAAGGGGAGGTATATATGTGTGAAGTGTGGGGGGAGGTGTATATGTGAAGGGGGGGGAGGGATGTATATGAAGTGTAAAGGGGGGGGGTATATATGTGAAGTGTGGGGGGGAGGTGTATATGTGAAGGGGGGGTATATATGTGTGAAGTGTGGGGGGAGGTGTATATGTGAAGGGGGGAGGGATGTATATGTGTGGGGGGAGGTGTATATGTGAAGGGGAGTATATATGTGTATATGTGAAGTGTGTGTGTGTATATGTGACGTGGGTTGGTGTGTGTGGGGTGTATATGTGACGTGGGTTGGTGTGTGTGTGTTTATGAATTGCGTGTATGTTTGTGTGATATTCTGGCTCCTAAAATGTTTTGCTGGCTCCTAGAATAAAATTAAATTTGTCAAGCCCTGGGCTAAAATGCCAAATTTGTGAGGTGCAGTTTTTTGTTTTCCAACTTGAAATTTTTACATGCAGACAGCCTGCACCCATGTCCCATTTGGGACATATTTGAAACCAGCCAGTGTATTTTACCCCATCAACCCATATATTTTTTAAAAGTAGACACCCTAGGCTATCTCAAATGGTGGTATTTTAACACTTTCCATGCACTAATTCTACCACCAGCCTTTGTCAAAGTTTGTGGTAGTAATTTTTTTGTGTTTTTTTTTCCACAAACCTTGTACTTCAGACATGAATTTACAGATTTTGGTATGTGTCACTGCCAAACAATAACCCAATATGTGTTCAACAACATCTCCTGAGTACAGGGATACCACCCATGCATAGGTTTGTTGGGTTGTTTGGGGGCTAAAAGGGCCACATTGTGAAGGTGCGCATTTTCAACTTGGAATATTGACGTGTAGTCAGCCTGAGCCCATCTTTCATTTGGGACTTTTTTTTAAAGTAGGACAGTGTATTTTACCCAAAAAAGTATATATTTTGTAAAAGTAGACACCCTAGGCTATTTTAAATGGTGTTATTTTAACACTTTCCATGCACCAATTCTACCACCAGCCTTTGTCAAAGTTTGTGGTAGTCATTTTATTGTGTATTGTTTCCCACATACATTGTACTTTAGACACAAATTCACATATTTCGGTATGTGTCACTGACAAACAATACCACAATATATGTTCAGCAACATCTCCCGAGCACAGGGATACCACCCATGCATAGCTTTGTCAGCTTTGTTGGGTGTTGAAAGGCTACATTTGAGAGGTGCGCTTTTTGATTTTCAAACTTGGAATTTGAACATGTAGAGCAAGGAAGGGGTTAATAGCTCTTATAAGAGCCTTTGTAGTACTGTACAAAAAAATTAACCCCTAAAAATGCACAGACAAGAAAAAATGTTCTGCTGTGCAGTGATCAGTGGCAGGGAAGGGGTTAATACACTACACTATACAAAGGGTATGGCTTTTATAAAAGCCCTTGGGACTCACAATTTTTTAACATTTTATTTAATTTATTACAATTAAAAAATTATGTTATACAGATCTGTCTCTTTCCCTCACTAAAACTCAAGTGAGGAGAGGGAGGCAGATCCATATGGGTCAGAACAATATTTACGAACCAGACGAATGGTGATGCTCATCTGAGAAATCACCAAACCACCTTTTCCACTGATCGGCTGTTACTGATCGCTATACACGCGTTCAGACAGCTTCAAAAGCAATACACGTAATCCCCTAGTGGGTATAACTAACCCCTAGCGAGTCTGACAAAAAAAATGCTGATAGCAAAAAAAAATCCTTCTGCGACTAGATTGCTCCATATGCGCTGCTTAGGCAGTGACCATATGCACTGCTTAGGCAGTGACCATACGTGCTGCTTAGGAAGTGATATACGGCAAGGAAGGGGTTAATAGCTCTTAAAAGAGCCTTTGATATACTGTAATAAATCAAAGTAAAAAAAAAATAACCCCTAAAAAAATGCACAGACAGCAAAAAATGTGCTGCTGTGTAAGATCACTGCGTACACAGCGATCAATTGCAGGGAAGGGGTTAAATACTGGAAACGGCTTTTATAAAAGCCTTTGGGTCTCAATTCTATTAAATATATTATAATTAAAAACTTACATTATACAGCTCTGTCTCCCTCCCTCACTAAAACTCAAGTGAGAGGGAGGCAGATCTACACGGGTCAGATCAAATATTTACAAATATTGATCTAACCAGACGAATGGTGATGCTCATCTAAGCAAACGCCAACCCGCTTTTGTCACTTATCAGCTGTTACTGATCGCTATACATGCGGTCAGACAGCTAAAAAAAATTTTTTTACGTTAAACGTAGTCCCCTAGCGGGTATAATTAACACGTGACGGGTGTATAAAAAAGTTTAAAAAAAATTAAAAATGCTTCTGCAGCAAGATTGCTGCATTTGCGTCAGATCGCTGCTTAGGCAATGATCTACAGCAAGAAAGGGGTTAATCTCTCTTAAAAGAGCTTTTTTTTATACTGTAATGAATTACAGTAAAAAAAAAAAAATGAACCCCTAAAAAATGCACAGACAGCAAAAAATGTGCTGCTGTGTATGATCACTGCGTACACAGCGATCAATGGCAGGGAAGGGGTTAAATGGCTTTTATAAAAGCCCTTGGTGTTTAAAATTTTATTAAATATTTGTTTTATTATTTTATTTTATTTTTTTACTTTATCTGATCTGTCTCTCTCCCTTACTATAACTAGTAAGGTGAGGGAGGCAGATCAATACTTGTCAAAGGCAATATTTGCTAATATTGCCTTTGACTGTATGGTAAGTGCTCATCAGAGCACTTACCATACATGCCTGCACTCAGATCACATAGATCTGTTGTGCCGGCATCGATTGGCTCCCCCTAGAGCATCGGAAGTGAAATACTTTCACTTCCGATGCTCTTGCCATTAGAAGGGAAGCGCTGCCTGTACAGGCAGCGTTCCCTTCTACTGAGCCGATGGGGTCGCTCAGGAGAGCGACCACCATCGGTTCTGGGGAGCATCAAGGTGTTGTTAAGTGCCTCGCTGGCGAGGCACTTTAACAACACCGGAGATGCTTAGAAAGCGAACGATCGTTCGCTTTCTAAGCACATGTGTGCAGTGATCGTAGCGTGCCCCTGTACATTTGGGGGGTGTTGCACAATGCCTCTACCTAGAGGCATTGTAGCAACACCGTTAGAGTAAAGAAAGCGACGCGACCGCTGGTCGCTTTCTTTACTCAGTTTAGTGCATGACGTGCCAGGCACGTCACCTGTCGTTAAGGGGTTAAGTGCTAGAACTCTGAAAAAATAAAGGACTAAGTTTACCCTGTTTAGATTTGAAATTGGTACTGCAATCAGAGCAGTATTTAACAGAGAAATTAGCTAGTTTCTATTTGCTAATACAGGTTGAGTATCCCATATCCAGAATCAGTTATCCAGAATTGTTTGGTGATTTTGCCACAAGTTGCAAATTCTACATACACGTTTATTCAGCATCCAGCCCCTTATGCTGAGATATAGCCTTTCCATGCACACTCAGAATACCCACGCCCACAAAGGGTAATACAATGAAACGTGTGCAGACCTGATGCACCATGACAGGTTCCAAACAATACCTCACATCACAGTAAAAGTGATTTATTTGCTTTATACAGTATTTGCATTAATACTACAAGCCTTTTGGATAAAGAATACTCAAGCTGAAGTCACAAGCAATGCGATTTCTAGCCTTTTTAATTTGACACAATTTAATATGAATTATCAGAGTCCACCTGAAATATTCTGCTAGAACACGAACGAAATATATAAAGTCAAAATAAAAATAAAGCATTCTAAGACAGCCCCTCTTGTTAATCTCATCCTGACAAAACACTTAAAAATACTAATTTGGTAATAATTTGTTCAGATTTTCCCCAAATAGTCAACACACAGGTAATGATGCTTTAGTAAATAATACATTACTAACTCAATAACATACAAGCCAATTTACATGGTTTAAAAAAATGACACCCAGGATCAGTCCCAGCCAGTCTTAATACACCCATTTATTAGCACCTTATTTAAAAGGGCAGGGAATCCGATTTGCCTTTGGTTCAGCAAATGCCAGCGCTTCTCCATTTAAATCCTGTTAATTTATTTATGCAGTCATCACTGTGCCAGGCATTCTGTTGTTGTTGTATCATGCCCTAGGGGATTATGCACTAAATGTGGCAAGTGATGCACACAAAAGAAAATGTCACTTCAAAGGAGGTTACCTTGAACTATACTGAAGAGAGCATCTTGTATTCTGCATCATACAATGGAGAATAATTATAGGAGATTAATCTACAAATATAAGATGGTAGTATCAATCCATTATTCAACACATTTTTATAGAAGTTAGGAGTGAGAGAGACAGGTTTTTGGAGACAACCTAGATTCTATGTGGTACTGAAGTGGTATATTCAGAGAATCCTCAATGGCCTCCATGGTAAGCTAGCAGGTTTTTGTGCAGACATTACCCCTGACTAAAAGCCAATAGATTTTGTTATATTACCACTAACCCAAGGATCTACATGGCATGCTGCACGCCACATTGAAAGGTTTAACGCTATGCTGTATGGTACACTTGCAGGAGCAGTAAACATATTATGACCGACGGCTTTTTGTGTTTACTGGATTTTAGAACCTTTTATGATACCTGCAGTTATGTCTGATTATAAATACAAAGGGAGATTGTTGGGTACAGCCATCTTACTGTTTTTGCAGACATTAAGTGAGATATAGGACTGCTATAATAGGAAGGTCCTCACAAATTCCAAATCACACATGTTTTGAACTAACCATCTGGTCCAGATCAGCAGGTGACACAAATGCCAAAGGGAGCTTAAAGGGACGGTCTGGTGCCAAAAAAGCATTTTCCAAATATTAATGCATTTGGCCTTGGTTTGAAAGTACTTTAAAATACATGTTTTACATTTTGCATTGCTTAAAATATAAAATAATTAAAGCTAAATGAAATTGCAAAATTACAGCAGTTTGTAAGAAACCAGGACTGCCCACACTAGCTGATTAAAAGTCAGTTTTGGGGGGGGGGGTTTGCTGCAGGAACAATAAGAATAATTTCATTCATATTAATGGAATTTCATGTCTCTAGTGATGTCATCAGACAATGTGTTGCAATGTGTATAAGAGAAAGTCTATTACAGTTCACACAATGTATTCTATTTCAGGAGCACAGGAAGTAACTAAATTAAACAAAACTTTATATACTCAGGGTCTATATAATCAGTGCTGCCGCACCTGCAGTAAAAGATGCATAGTATTTACTGGGAGGGCTTGAGTCAAATATTAAAAATCTGAATTATGCAGATTGTCTGCATCAAATCACACTTAGAAAATAAAACGTGAGCACTATACAAGCAGTAATCTTCATCATGAACAAAAGTTAGTTTGGCGACTAGACGGTCCCTTTAAGTGATATGGCTTAGGTGCCACTACCACAGGTTTAAAATATGATTGAAATGATAGGAAGGTCCTCACAAATTCCATATCACAGATGTTTTGAGCTAACCATCTGGTCCAGATCAGCAAGTGCCCCAAATCCCAAAGGGAGGTTAAAGAAAAAAGGTGCAGGTGAATGGAGGTGAGATGAAAATTTTATCACACTGACTCAACTATGCATAGTGCTGGGACCAAGTTGGTCAGTTTCCCCTTCTAGAAGTACTGTTAAATCATTAAATATTAGAGGTTCATCTCACCACACTTAACATTTATTTAATAGCTCCCTACGTTTTAACTCTTGCCACAGGACATCGTGATAAATGTATTGTTTTGTATCATGATAAATGAGTCTTTATTTTAATAAAGTCCTGTTAAAGAAAAGTGTTTGAAACCTTGCTGTATTCCCCATGACTTTTTCAGCCAAAATATACTACTACATACCAACCAATGATTCAAACTGCAAAAAAGGGAAACTTAGATTTAAGAGGAGAGGCTAGTGAAGTGTGACCAGTTGCAGGGCAATTCCAATAATCTAAGAGTAATTGTATAACCAATGGATTAAAATGTGCCTTTCTTTAAATCTATGGCTGTCCCTTCTTTTTCCACCAGAATCAAGTTTTTTAAGGAGCCAGCTACATCCAACATTCCCTGGAAATGACTGGAAAATGGTAAAAGGGCTCCCCCTAATGCATGCTGGGAGTATTCTATCACATTGAAAACAAACAGGACTTTTAATCTGACACAAATCTGATCTTAAAACAAAAGGTCAAATGATCAGATATAATCCAAAATGATCACATAAGAGGACATGCTACTGAAAACTGTGAATAAAGTAAAGGGGAGATTACAATGTCATAGTTATAAAATAGTTCAGGAAAACAAGCTGCATTTTCTCCATGAATAAAAAATGGGTGAAGAGGATTACTGGTGAAATAAACTTGAATACTGTTTTTTTTTTTTTTTTTTTATCTAGTGATGATTTAATGTTTTATAAGACCAGTTAATACTTTACTATATGAAAACAAAATGACACCTTTCAATGTTAGGATCACAGTTTATATGAAACACAGAAACTAAGTGTCTAAATACCTTTGTTGAGGTAAGAAGGTAGATCCAAAACGACTGAGTAAAGGTACAAATATATATATACAAATATAATGTCTTTATTGCTTCAGAATATATGCAATAAAGACATATATATTTTTGTACCTTTACCCAGTGTGAGTCGAACACCCGGAAGTCAACCCAAGAGGTTCTGCTCTCCATTGTTGAGACCTTGGTGTTTGTTTTTGTACTGCATTTATACTTTTTTGTATATTTTTGTATAGTCTGTGTACACTAAACTGCTATACATTTTTTGTTACAATAAATATGTGATGTATATAATTTAATTATGTTGTGTGCTCCTCCTTTTTTATTGTATTAACACTGGAACAATGCACTGCAGGCGGACCCATGCATGGATGGGGGAGAATAGAAGGGCACAGCTCAATAAATTGAAGAGGTGGGCTATTTATGGTCAGTCTGTGTGGACTAGTGTAAACATTAACTTTTTTCATTATGCAAAGTTGTCGTGGTTCATGTTCCATCGAATATTAATCTGATAGTCAGTTTGGGGGCCCACCTTCAATTCTAGAGTCTTATCCTGAATCAACAGCAGGAGCAAGTTAAAGCGGGTGTCTAGTGTCCAAAATGCATCTTCCAAATATTAATGCATATTAATGTACTTTAAAATGCATGTTTTACAATTTGCATTGCTTAAAATATAAAATACTTATAGCTAGTTAAAACATTACAAGAAACCAGGCCTGCCCCCACTAGCTGAGTAAAAGTAATTTCCTTTTTTTTTTTTTTGTAGAATGCCTGCATCAAATCACACTGGGAAAAAAGCCTGTGTACTACGCAAGCAATAATGTTCAAAATGAAGTGAGTTTGGGGACTAGACTGTCCTTTTAAGGTGATATAGTCCAGAGAAGATCCTTTTATATTGTTACTTTTTTTTGCTGATGTTCCAACCAAAATACTAGAGAGACAAATGATCAGTACAAGCTGCAAATGTGATATTCACAAGTAAATTAGACAGATTTAGAATATGGGTATGCAACTTTAAATATTTGCATTTAGTTTTATAAATTATTTAATTTTAATACCCATTTAAAAATGTACATTACACCTTTAAAATTCGAATGTGTTTTCAAAAGAGTTCACCCTACAGTAAGATAGGGATTAAAAAAATAGTGTCCATAAGGGTTTTGCTCCAAAATGTACATTTGGCTAGGATTTCCATTCACATGAACAGTATTTCCATATAATGTATCTGGACAGAGAGATCAAATACAAGACTGAACAGGCATAAAGATACCTAGCACCATTATACATAAACCTTATAAATCACACTATATTACTAGTCCATACTTTATTGCAATACTGCCTTAATTTCCTTTCCTGCAATGTTGACTGATATATATATATATATATGACATACAATGAACCAGTGAATGACACTTGAGAGGCCTTAGGGCAGTGTTGAACAAATGCGACACACCAGACGACTTCAAGTCCCACAATCCTTAACCAACCAGGACTGTGGTGAAGGTCGTAATCTGACAGTTATGAAAATGCATTTGCCCGAACCTGGTTTAGGGGAGCGTAGTTACAAGATCACCAGTTATACATTATGTACCACTCCCTCCTCCTAATGCTCAGCCCAGACAGCATTCAAGCTTAGGGACCCCCCTCCCTCAGTGATGCTCTCACCCGAAGAGACCCCTTAGGAATGACTGAGAGGATTTCACCCTCTTGTCTGCCTCCGCCATGAGCTGCACAGCTTCCCTCTCCTTGCCGGTGTTATCCATGTTCTGCTAGGACAAACGTTGCAACCTGGTGCGTTTCACTAAGCCGGATCCTGCACCAGCAAACGGACAATGACCCTCGTTGGCTCCCGTCAGTTCCAATCGCAGTGCATGCTGGGAGATGCAGTCTTTACCTCAGCCAGTGACACGTCTTGGTGTTGGCTGTAAGTGGTGGACATCTTTGATTAAGGAATCCGACGTCAAAATGTGAAAACGTAGGTTGTTGAACATGCCCATTTTCTCTGCCATAAACCACATTGCAGTTATGCGCTCCACCCTTCGTCCTTTTTAATTTAATAAAGGTACTTGCTGCTGCGGTTTTATGGCCAAATTCGAGATGGCTTCTGACGTACAAACTTGATACTTAGGTGACCTGCCTGTCACACCTCAATATGAGAGAAGAAAAAAGAAAACAGCATAGTACGCACCATTATACAAGCATGGAATTATCAAGCTACCTGCTGCTTTAAAACAAGAACACTTCTGCATGATGTAAAGGAGAGCTGATGAAACAGATTTAGCATTTTATTTTGTCTCTTAACCCCTTAGTGACAAGACATTTTCACCTTGACTTTCCCTTGGTGTCAATGGCTGTTTTGACATTTCAGGGGTGTTTGTGTTTAGCTGCAATTTTATTCTTTCTCACATACAGTACCCACACAAATTTAATGTTGTTTTTATCGTCATAAGAAGGGCTTTCATTAGATACCATTATGTTCATCATATCTTATAATTTACTACAAAAAAAATCATAAAATATGATGAAAAATTAAAAAAAAAAACACTTTTTCTAACTTTGACCTAAAATATAATTTACACAAATAAAATCATTAAAAATGACCCGTCTAAATAGTTTCTAAATGTTGTCCCGAGTTCAGAAATATGCATGTTTCCATATTTTTCGGTATTTTTTTGCGAGTTATGGGGCAAAAACCAAAAATAGTGTTTTTTGTTTTTTTCCTATATTGACCTTTTGACCCCAACCCGAACCCAAAATTTAACCCTAACACTAAATTTAACCCCAACGCTAATCCTTATTATATCCCTTAATATGTTTTAATTTAATTTTAACCCTGCCCCTTATGCTAAAAATTATTTAATTTTAACCCTATAGGCTAATCTAACTATATAACCAGTTTTTAATAAATTAAATATTTATTTTCAATTTTTTCCATTGCTATGCTACTTAACTACCACTAGGGGCAGTCAAGTAGCATATTCAGAGCGACAGAAGTGAAGTTACTTTAACTTCCGAAGCTCAGACCGGCAGAGGGCATAGCCATATTGATGGAGCAGCATGCTCTGTCAATATGGCGAGCGAGGCGATCGTGGGTTCCCCAGAGCAGAAATTTCGGTGCTGAGGCAATAGACCAGCACCGTTAAAGTGGAGTTCGTGATCGCTGACAGCGAAAACCGCTTGATTCACCACAGGACGTGCCAGGCACGTCCTTTGTCGTTAAGGGAGTTTTTCCCAGGACGTGCCTGACACGTCCTTTGTCGCGAAGGGGTTAAACGGAGGTCTAGGTACCCAACTTGATTGCAATACAAAAATTGTGTAACACACTTTTTTTTTTTTGCAGAGAAAAAATATGCATTTTTTATAAAAATGTTTTGCATTTTTAGCTCTAGCCAAGTGATCTTGTTCTATTCCATACAGCCCAATTGTCCTGCTTTGCACGTGAAATTAACTATTTGGGGTGTCTGTCCCTCTTTTCGAGACAGAATTAGAACTTGGCGGGACTGTAATCCAGCGGCCTAGTTAGCGTTGTCGAGTGCCCCAGACACCGGAGGATGTGTACTGTGCTGTCAGGATGAGAGATAGTGGCACACACTATTCCAAGCAGTGTGTACCTATAATAGCTGAAATAGGAGGAACCATGTGTCTGTTTTATTTCCTTTTGAGAGCGATAGGGGACCTGTTAATGAGACTGAATAATAGGAAGAAGAAGTGCGTTATACTCCTGGAGAATGCAATGGTCTGAAAACTTTCTCCTGGACTTTTTCAGAGAATTTACTTATTCTAGTTCCCAGACAGGCCGTTTGAGGGCATTTAACCCTCTCTATTGAAAGTATTTAAGCCCTACAGTTACCAGACACTCTTTTTTTAAATCATTTAAACCACTCTAGTTACCAGACAAGCAGTTTGAGAGCATTTTACCCCCTCTAATTACCAGATAGGCAGTTTCAGAGCATTTAACCCCCTCTGTAGCTTTGAGCTCTGTGTGAAGGAGGGACTGAGCCAATCATGAGAGTCTTCTGGTCTCTCAGCCAGTCAGGCGAGTTGATAGATCTCACCTGATTGGCTGAGACTTCCTTCTCTCAGCGATCTCGTTCTAGGACTTTGGATTGTCATGGATTTGAGGCTGGCTGGGACCCAGGACATAATGTATTATTACAGGACTGTCCCAGGCATTCCAGGACACTTGGTCATCTTATTCTCTGTTTTTTGACTGAACCTCTATAAAGAAACTGAGCTGCACCCTGTATATAGCCTCTACTTTTGTATAGAGACTGATACACTCCCTGTATAGTAACTGAGCTGCTGAATAAGGTGTGTCTGCTTTAAAACTAATTGTTTTACAATATTTTTCTGTGATACTTTTCAAGACAGCAAATTCAAAATATATCTGCATAAGAATAGTTCTTGAAAATATTAGTAAAAATCTAGTTTGTAATTAGATCAATTTAAGATATGCCATTTATAAGATTTGGCTAACAGCAGGGAAGTAATCTGATCTTGTACAGTGGGGAACTGACAGCGTGTTACATTACCCCATGACATCACTAAAACAGGAAATTCCATTCAAATGAATAGTAATTATTCTCATTGGTTAATGCTGCAAAATAATAAAAAAGGAAAGCCCCAGTGGGCGTTCCTGAATGGCTGCAAACTGTAATGTAAGGTTTTTTTATACATATGAAATAATCTAAAATATGTATTTTAAAGTACTTTGAAAGTACTTTAAAATGTATTAACATTTTAAGGATGCATTTTGGGCACCAGACTACCTTTAATGCGCCCTTTCCCATAAAAAAATGAATAAAAAGGTATATAAAGTTCTTGTGGTCTCCTGCCAGTCACCCAATGCCCCACTCTATGCCAAATAGCAAATCTCCATATATAATGCTTTCACAATTATGGCCAATTACCAGGGCCTATACCAAGGTCACCTGAGTCCGTCTTTTTGGCTCTCCCAGGCGGGCATGGTTATACTGCTTACTACATCCCTTCACATATATAGAAATTCTAAGTACACCCATTTTCTATGGCAAGCACTCCACCTGTTGGGCGCAAGTGCAATCTTTGTTGGTAAACAGCTTCCCAGTGACATCCTTGTGGCCAAACAGCTTCCCAGTGCCATCTTTGTAAACAAATGCTTCTCAGTGCTATCTTTATATTTAAACAACTTCCCAGTGCCAACCTTATGCCTAAACAGCTTTCCTGTGCCATCACTATAGCCCAATAGCTTCACAGTGCCATATTTATGCCCAAACAGCTTCCTGGTGCCATCTTTGGTGCCAACCAGTTTCCCAGTGACTTATTTGTGCCCAAACATCTTCACAGTGCCTTGTTTGTGGCCAACCAGCTTCCCACTTCCATATATGTGGCCAAACAGATTCCCAGTTCCATGTATGTGGCCAAACAGCTTTCTTTTTTTCACGTCTAATGTGAACTGCTGTTAATTTCACCGTTAATTATTTAATTTCTGGGGTGATTGTGTTTAGCTGTTATTTTCTTCTCTCTAACATACTGTACCCACACAAATTATATGTTGTTTTTATCGTCATGAGAAGGGCTTTCATTAGATACCATTATGTTCATCAAATCTTATAATTTACTACAAAAAAAAAAACATAAAATATAATGAAAAAATGTTTTCTAACTTTGACCTAAAATATAATTTATACAAATAGTACCCCATCTAAATAGTTTCTAAATGTTGTCCCGAGTTCAGAAATATGCATGTTTCCATATTTTTCTGCATTTTTTTGCAAGTTATGGGTCAATTTTTCCTATATTGACCTTTTGACGCCAACCCAAACCCTAAATTTAGCCCAAACAATAAATTGTTTAAATCTAAAAAGTCTGCTAGTCTATGGATCTTCCAATTTTTTATTATATTATTGATATGCTCAATAATTCTACTTTAACGTTTACTTGTTGTTCTGCCTATGTATTTTAATTTACATGAGCATTCCATGAGATACGCTATATAAAATCTCATTAATTACCTGATTCTTCAACTTGTTACTTGTACCAAAGATAAGCTGCTTAGAATCAAATCAATATCTACACATCACACACATCATACACATCTACAAAATATTTCTGAAAGTCTGATTGGACATAACTTGATCCTAGATGGTCCTTTAGATTGTGGGATTTAGTAAATGTCATTATTGGATGTTTGCCAAGTATAGGCACCAAATCAATATCTTTTCTAAGTATACCCATGATATTTCTGATTTAGGTGTCTAATTGTATGCACATCTGTATTGTATCTGGTTACAAAATGGATCAGGTTCTGTTTCACATCCCTGCATGGTTTCTTAAAGGGACACTCCCACCAAAAAATGAAATTTTTTTTTTCTTTTTCTTTTGCATTGTTGATTCCAGATGTCTTTTATGTTTATTTTTGAAAATATTTTACTAAACAAGTGTGAAGGGACGCCACCATTTTGTGAAATATAGTGTTTTTGGGTACCAGTTCTCCAAAGACTTCCTCTTTTGTACAGTTGCATGTCATTCTAATAATTTCTCCCTTGGGTACGCTTGTATGCCATTTATTATAATGGCAGTTGTTACTTTGGATATAAGTGTTGCAATCTGTCTTTTTTTCTGAAAACCTTTATATTTAATGCATCATTTTCTGCCAGAAGCCAGAAAATCTCCTGTTGTTCTGCTGTAGTTAGCAACAAACTTAAGGCTTTTGTTGGTGGTGCACTCTTGTATTATAAATGACATGTGGATGACATTCTGTTTATATGACAAGAAGATGAAACATCATTGCAGAATTGTATAGAGTATATTAACACCATCAACAAAAGCCTTAAGTTTGTTGCTAACTACAGCAGGCAACAGTAGATTTTCATATATATGTAGAAATGATACATTAAATCGTAGACTTTCAGATAAAAGAGAAATTGAAACACTTATATCGAAAGTAAAAGATGCCATTATAAGAAATAGCTTACAAACGTACCCAAAGGGGAAATTATTAGAATGAAATGCAACGTTACAGGAAAGAAAGCCTTATTCTATTTCTATTGCCGTTTGAAATACATGGGATACATGTATATATATACAAATGTTTTAACATTAAAATCTAAAAAATACTATGATATCATAAGTTTATGTACAAAAGATAATATAAATATATAAAAATGCAATAAAATATAAATAACAATAAATTTAAAAATGTTTTTAAAAAGTCATGTTGGTCGACTATGGGGGCATCACCCCCATACTTTCCCCGTACTTTCCACATTGCCCACTCATAATGCAAATTAATATTTTTTAGAGTTTTTTTGTCTAAGACTTTTTTAATGGATGGAATATTTGTAGATTTTAAATATTTGGGTATTAAAGAGTTGGCTGCAATTAATAAATGTTTTAATATAATTGATTTGTTTTTGGGTAAATTTGGTGGAGGTTTTTTAAATAAACAAATTTCAGGGGTTAGGAGTATAATTGAATCTGTAATTGTGTTAATTATTTTATGAATCGAACTCCAGTATTGTTTTATTAAAGGGCACGTCCAAAAATTATGGCCTAAGGACCCCACTTGTCCACAATGCGTCCAACATTTGTTTGAATTTAATAATTAGAATTTGTGTAATTTTGAGGGGGTTAGGTACCATCTGAATAATAATGTATAATGGGATTCATAATGAGAGACACACTGTGTATTACCTTTCAATGATAAAATAAAACCATTCCAATCATCCAGATCAAAGGCCAGACCTAAGTCCCGCTCCCAATGTAGCATGAAGTCTGATTTCTCATTCAAAAGTCGAGTAAAAAATAGATATGGTATGTTTCCTTCCGGATCCGAAAAATAATTTTTTTCTATAGGTGAATAATAACATTGATCTCTTATTCGGATCCAGGTTGGAAACATCAAAATTTTAACAAATCCAATCAATCAATTTTCGGTGAGTTGGGGCAACCGAATTATCTAAACTATTACTTTATTTTAATTAGTTAAAGAGTATGCATTTGTTATTTTTTATAAGATTATCAATATGTTTAATCGAATGAGAGGACCATCATTTTGCAGAGTCAAAATCGGGTATATCTTTGGTTAAAATTGATAAAGGAGTTGCTCTTGAAAAATTTGTTTTTGGACTGATCAATTTGAAAATTAAATTCCATGCTTTATTAGTTGTTGTTGTGGTTGGAAATAATGAATTTTGTTTTGGTCTCAAATTTGTGGGAATCCATAATGTGGGGATTTCTTTAATTGATAGTGAGTATTTTTTTGTTGATTCCATTTCTAACCATTGGGGTTTATGTGAGTCCAAACTGAATTTAAGGGTAGTTGCTGCATTTGTTGCATTGTAGTAATGGATCAAATCCGGTAGGCCTAACCCTCCCCAGCTCTGGTCTTTTGTAAAATTGCCAATTTGATTCTACTCGGTTAATAATTCCAAATACATTTTAAAAGTTTTGAATGTATTTGAAAAATGATTTGGGGATTTTCAGAGCGATGGCTCTAATGAAATATAATATTTTTGGGTGAAAATTCATCTTAATCAAGTTAATTTTGCCTACCCAAGAGATTTCGAGATCACACCAATTTTCTTTGTCTTCTCTAATTTTTGGCCAGTTTTTTCTCAGGTTGTAATCATGCATCCTTGATAGATTCTTACTTAACAAAGAAAAACGTGACCAGTGCGCTTCAACCAACACTACACACACTTATATTTACCCTTAGAACAAGTATGTATCTTGCAGTGTTGTACAAAAGGAATATGAAAAATAAAAGAATAAAACACACAATAGTGTAATATATCAAAGAAAAAGTGAAATAAAGTGAATGAATTGTGCCAAGTGGCCACTCACATTCGTCTGAGCAACTACTTGCTCAGGGATATCAGCATAAGGGAGCCCAGGGAAAGGGTTAATGATGTTCCGTTACTTCATCCATGAAGACCGCCAGGGACTCCTGGACTCCAAAAAGACTACTCCTGTGAAGACACCTCCTGGTTTCACTGAGACTTAGACTGACTCCTGTTCCATTAGAATTCACACTCGAGTGCTCACTCCGGTCAGGCCCTCAAGTGTTGGTAGTTTCCTCTCTCTCGTCTCTCCCGCCTCCTGGATGCCGTCAGCCTCATGGTCTCCTCGCCGCTGCCAATCCGATTTTTTTATTTTTATTTTTGCGGAGCGCGAGGGGCTAAAGTCTGTGCCATGTGCACAGACTGCAAGCTCCGCCCCCTCGCGCAACGCGTGTCTGATTGCTGGGTCGCGTGACATCCTGGCACTCAGCAGGCAGATCGGCTGCAGCACGAATGTCCCCCTCCCCTGCAGTGAGGTAAAGCAGCAGGGAGGGGGACACACACACCAAGAAACGACTGTGTGAGGTGGGTGTGTGTTTGTATATATGTGTATATATGTGTATATGTAAAGTAGGTGTGTGTGGTGTTTGTATATATGTGTATATGCAAAGTAGGTGTGTGTGAGTTGTTTGTATAAATGTGTATATGTAAAGTAGGTGTGTGTGTGTGTGAGGTGTTTGTATATATGTATATATGTAAAGTTGGTGTGTGTGAGGTGTTTGTATATATGTGTATATGTAAAGTAGGTGTGTGTGAGGTGTTTGTATACATGTGTATATGTAAAGCAGGCGTGTGTGTTTATGAATTGCGTGTATGCTTGCGTGATTATCTGGCTCCTAAATTTTTTTGCTGGCTCCTAAAATCTTATTACATTTGTCAAGCCCTGACATATTGGATGGAAGTTTGGTGCTTTACCAGGTTTAGGCAATGTTATGATTGAGCACACTCCGGCATTGTACCATTTTTCCAATAATGGTTAAATAATTTACTTAAATAGGGGATTAACATGGCAGAGAATGTTCTGTAATATAACTTTGTAAAACCATCAGGTTCCGGAGCCTTTCCAACAGGAATATTATTGATCGTGTTTAAAATTTCAGTATGGGAGATTGGTGAGTTTAGGCTCAGTCTCCTTAACATCAGGGCTGCATGTTCTAATTGAATTTTTAATTTCTATAAATTTTGTACTGAGAGATGAAGAAGGAACAAGTTTGCTTTACAAATTTTAATTATAAAGCTCTTTTTCTAAATCTTTCAGGTTATTAAATCTGTTCTTCAAATAAGAAAGCCCTTTGAATAAAATGTCCTCTTAAAACTGCTTTATGGGCGTATCCAATGGAAGAATCAGATTTGGGTTCGAATTTTCTTTAAAGTAATTCTTTAAAGTTATTTCTGTTAATTTTTTATTTTCCAAATCAGTAATTAAGTAATCACTAAGCCTCCAATATGTATTTGAGTTTGCCTGAAGAGATTCATCTAAATGTAGTACAATAGGGCCATGATCTGACCAATTGATGTCTAGAATTTTAGTTTTTATAAAATAATATTTATTGTTTGTTCATTAGCTAAGAACCTATCAATACTAGAATACATATTACAAGATGTTGAGTAAAATGTGTAATCACTTTCATTTTCGTGCTGGATTCTCCAGCAATCTAACAGGCCATGAGAAAACAAGTATTTCGAACATGAACTTGTCAATTTTTTTATTTTTCTTATCCTTATTTTGTATTTATTTTCTCTATTATGTCCAGCTTGCAATCCAACACAAAATTTGTGTCACCCCCAATTATAACTTTACTGGTGGAATTTTTGAAAACTCGAGTCATTATTTTTTTAAGGAATTGAAATTGACCAAAATTAGGGGAGTACACATTTGCAAGGACATATTCTATTCCATTAATTTTGCCTCTCCATATTATAAATCTGCCCTCTTTATCTATTTTTACTTCATCAGTATTACATGCCACATTTTTATGGAAAAAGACAGACTCCCCTGGACATCGAGTATGTTTTTTGGGATCTTGTCAATTTTAAAATGCGTCTCATGTAAGAAAAGGACATCATAACGTCATTTTATTGTGTCTTTATATATTAATCTGCGTTTGTGTGGTGTGTTCAGGCCCCTTTCATTATAGGATAGTATTTTCAGTACCATCTTTTCTTTCTTCTTTTAAATGGAAAGAAAGAAAAATCAGAAGAGGCTCTAAACCCACCAGACAAATCAAATGTCGCTATTTTTCTACACACAAAATCTGAAGCAATTGTCCCCCAGTCAACCAAGACATTACGAAAAATAAAATAAGTTATAAAATCTGTAAAATAAATTGATTTAGTTATATGTAGATAAACAGTCTGGATGTATAATATAAGACATAAACATAAAAACAGGGAATAGAACCTTGGTAAAAAAAAATCATAAACCGAAAAATAAAAATGAAAATATGTATAAAAAGAAAAAGGCCTTAAAAGGGACAACAAAAAAACATCGCCCTTCTATAATTTACAGGCCTAATTGGGGTGAGTGAAATTACCCCAACATCAATAAACATTAACTTTTATTTGAATTTTTTTTTTTTATAAAGTGCGATTTAAGTAATTAAAATTAGTACATTTAAATTAAATAGACTAGTATATATAATCTTATAATTTAAATAATGTATGTTAATTTTATTTATGATTAACAAATATATTTAATGTTTTACAACTAATAGTTATCTAAGTTTTATTTACAGTAATTAATAAATAATACCTATTTATTACTATATATTTTAGCCTTATAAAAATAATTTTAAAAAAATAGGAAACAATTAAACCAAAAATGAAAACAAAATTATCCTCTATTTTTCAAGTCGCATGGTACCTTGGTTCACTTAAATGGGAAAAACAGAACAAATGAAAACATAAGCTAAACTAATAGAAATATGTGCTAATGAACTTGTTCGGTAAATTAGGTGTTGAAGTCATTTATGTTTGTACTAAATAAGTTCGTGGGAATAAACTCGCAAACGACCAGCTCCAACTTAGCGAACAATGTAAGAAGTATTCAGCATTTGGTAGTTTTACTATTCGTATTAGTGGAAACATTAAAAAATAAAGGTTGTTTGCATGATGTAAATTATGAACAGGCTATTATAATATACAAACACCTTAAGACTATATATTAAAAATAAAATGGGGAGATATAAAATATATTTTCAAATTATATTACACGGACCTATGCGATATTATATTCATTCCACTAAATATAAAGATAGAGTCGTACGGTACTATGGCTCGAATAAATACGAAAGAAAAACAATACGAATGAAAGTACGAGCTAAACTAATAGAGATATATAAATGAACTGTTTGGTACATTTGGAATGGTCGTTTAACTATGTGAATGTGAACCACTATTTAAAAAAACAAAAACGTTATCATAGTTAAAATGCTTTAAATATTTTAAATTAATCAATCTTCTAATTAAAATAACCATATCTTAAAAAAAACTAAAAGAGTATTTTCTTCTTAACTAATTAAACTAATTATGAGAGTGATAAAAAAATAATTGAAAAGAAAAGAGAAAAGGTAATGAAAAAAATAAGGAAAAAGAAACAAAAAAGCAATAGACAAAAGATAATGAGCGAAAGAGATAAGGTGAAAATACTTTATAGAAAAATAAAATCACCTTGAATTAGTGTGGCCTTTTATTGTGGCCAGCCTAAGGCACACCTTTGCAATAATCATGCTGTCTAATCAGTAGTGTATCTTCCACAAGGCAAACAAGGCACTCGCCTAGGGCTGCACTTTGCCAGAGTGTGTTAAAGCACACTTCTGGTGCTTCAAACATTTTCGCTCCCTCCCCCACCATTCAGGGGTTGATGGGGGAGTATAATGGATGTGTGTGCAATGTGGATGATGGGGCATGTAATGGGGTGATGGGACATGTTGTGGGTGTGCAACATGGGTGGGGTGGTGTCCAATTTTTGTCTGCCTAGGGCAGCACAAAACCAACATACACCACTGTGTCTAATCAGCATCCTGATATGCCACACCTGTGAGGTTGATGGATTATCTCTGCAAAGGAGAAGTGCTCACTAACACAGATTTATGTAAGCGAGTGTGAGTATGTATGTGTGCATGCATGTACTATATGTGTGAATGCATGTAAGCGAGTGTGAATATGTATGTCAAGCTGCGGCCTTTCAGCTACTGGAGAACTAAATCTGCATAATTCTCATCCAGTCTCTTGGCTGGTATTAATTGGGAAGATAACGATTAACAGCTGGTGGGGCAACAGTCTGACGGGTTATTTGTATTTCATTTAAAACTACAGGTGACAGTTGTGCTTAAAAGACAGACACCTCCTGTATAACTGTAAGTAATGTGATGTTAATGGAGCCTTTCTAGATTTGATCACTGCCCACTGACTGCAGAATATATTTCACAGAGGTCACCTATCCCTGGCCAATGATCTGACTTCATTCATTCCAACTATATGCAGATATGGCCATGACAAGGACCAAAAATAGTCCTCTGCATTTTAGGCTCAGCAGCCCATTTTTAAAAAAACAAAAAACAAATTTCAAATAATTACAAATACGATATATTGGTTTCTCATTGTCTATTTGTTATATTTAGCATGTTAGCCAGTCACTGAAATGAATTAATCATTTGGCATCATGTAAATTAATGATAATACATGAAACACAATATGCAGTATATAAAGTGCTATATGCAGATATGGCCATGACAAGGACCAAAAATAGTCCTCTGCATTTTAGGCTCAGCAGCCCATTTTTAAAAAAACAAATTTCAAATAATTACAAATACGATATATTGGTTTCTCATTGTCTATTTGTTATATTTAGCATGTTAGCCAGTCACTGAAATGAATTAATCATTTGGCATCATGTAAATTAATGATAATACATGAAACACAATATGCAGTATATAAAGTGCTATATCTTTAATGAAAGTTTTTCAGGACTAGCCCCAGCAGCCAGATTTGCCCTTCAGGACTAATCCCAGCAACCTTATTTGCCCTCAGGACCAGCTCCAGCGGACAGATTTGCCCTCAGTACTAGCCATAGCAGCCATATATGCCTTCAGGACCAGCCTCAGCGGCCAGATTTGCCCACAGGACTTGCCCCAGCACCTTCTTTGCAGTCACAGGACTTGCCCCAGCAGCCAGATTTGCCCTTAGGACTCGGCCCAGAAGCCAGATTTGCCCTCACATCACTTACCCCAGTGGCCAGATTTTCCTTAAGGACTTGTGCCAGCAGCCAGATAAGCCCTCAGGACTTGCGCCAGCAGCCAGATAAGCTCTCAGGACTGATCTAAGTGGCGGAATGTCAAGTCACACCCGATGCTCAGCTTATTCCATAAGTGCAGCAAAATGGAGCGTAGCAAGCAGTCTGCACTGACTGATTCCCTTCATGCCGGATCGACCCTGGCCACGGATGACTCGCCTAGTTTTCCTGATAGCCAGTTCAGGCCTGGTCCATGACATTGCAACACAATGATCTTTTTCTTAAAATACTGTTATTTCACAGGGACACTAAGCTACACTCAGTAGTGTATCTTCCACAAGGCAAACAAGGCACTCGCCTAGAGCGGCACTTTGACAGAGGGTGTTAAAGCACACTTCGGGTGCTTCAAAAATGTTTGCTCCCTGCCCCACCATTCAGCAAGCTTTAGCTCCTTCCAATTAATCTGGGTTATGGGGGCATGTAATGAACGTGGTGGTGGTATGTAATGAGGGTGATGGTGGCATGTGATGGGGCATTTAGTGTGTATGCAATGTGGCTGATGGGGGAATGTAATGGGGTGATTGGGCATTTAATGTGGGTGATGGCGCATGTCATGGGTGAGCAACATGGGTGATGAGGCATATCGTAAGTGTGCAACATGGGTGGGTGGGTGTCCGAATTTTTTATGCCTAGGGCAGCACAAAACCAAGATACACCACTGGCTACACTATATTCCATGCATACTACGGAGATAGTTGCATATTTGAGAATGCAAAAAAAATTGGCCTTTAAACTAAGAACTGACCATGGACTATCTGCTGAATATAATGGAGAATAAGGAGGGGTTTTGTTTTTTTTGATAATGTACTTTACTCTCCATAGAGATCCTCTGTACACAAGTCTAATATGTCCTGCTCCTGCACATTGTGAGACCCCAATATATCTCTTTCCAGCCCTGCAATGAAACCTGAAGAAGGTATATATTAAAAGTATTGCGGCATCATTTAAACATTCATAAATCAGTGTATTAGTGATTCTATTTGAGCCAGATAGCCATCCATTAACTAACCTAACCACTAGATGTCAATGTTGTTTCAAAATAATGTATAATGCTATTGTGTGATTTCTTCTAAAAAAAAAAAAATTGCTCCATTGTAATATACTTACTAGTTATGGCTTTGTTTGTGGAGAAATCCTATCTCATAATGTTCCCACCATGTTGTTTTTGTTTTTATCATATTAAGTCATTTGTTTAAGTCGATCAGGGGCGTCCAACGTGCTGCGCACTGGGGATCGAGGTGCGGCCCACCTGAGCTCTACTCGGGTAGCCACACCTCCAACTGCTCACCGCATGGGAAGCTGTGCTGTTGGTAAGTGTGACTGTGTATGCATGTGTGTGTGTAGTTAATGTGACCACTGCACATTAGTGTGAATTATATATAAATATACACACACACACATGTATATATGTATATAATTATATATTATAATGAATGAAAAATGAATGTGGTGCACGCACACATACATTTCTATCGAAGTAGCCCTTTGCAGAATAAACATGGACACTCCTGATGTAGAGGAACTCTTTGTATTTAAAAAAATCTAAAGATCATCAGGAACATGGCAGTCATTTAGATGTATGTGTGTGTTATTACTGTAGCAATTTTCAAATATTTTAATAATACATTTGTGTTTTATTATTTCTGTAGGATTAAAAAGTGTACCCAAAGTGCTCAATGCAACGGAAAACATCTGAAAGGTCTTCTCCAAGTGGAAAAAAATGTATGCATTAATTACATTTTTATGCTTTAATTTTTTTTTTATCTTTGTTAGATTTTGCAGCCTTTCTCCTGGGGATCAGTCCTTCCAAAATGACGTGTTCATTCTTCAGTACAAACGGGCATCACCAGAATCTCTTTGAATACAGTAGGAGAGTCCAGAGAATTTGAAATCAAACAGCATCTGTGTCCATTCAGAGTCCCCTACCTTGGAAGTCTGTGGGTGGAGAATACTCTTTTTATTCCATACTTTGTTATGCAAAAACTATGCATAATTTAGCATGAAAAACCTGTTTAGTGTAACAACCAAGTAAGGGAAAAAAATTAATTTCTTGGTCGGAGTAGAACTAATAGTATACATTATACATCCATTTAATATCTATTTAAAGGTCATTTAAAGGGTTTATCCGTCTATTCTTTAGCGGTGCTACAGGCACATTAAGTTTCTTGCATTATGTACTGTTTATATATATTTATTATTTCTTCTAATTTTACATGTTCTCTATCTTTTATGGATTCTTGCCCAAAAAAAACGTAGTTATTGAAACGAGACCTTGAGCCACTTCACAATTGTTCTAGCCACTGCAGTGTTCAAGTAGCTGCTGAAGTAGACTTGTCTGTAGTCTCACTATTAACACAGTTTGTTCATTTGTTTCAAGACCTCAAGGTCTCTGTTTTGTGATAGGTTAGTCTATGTTGGAGAAGAATCTTGAGTCACATGCAGCCTAAGTGCAGCTGCAGTTCAAAGGTAAATAGGCAGGTTCATGATCTAAATTCCTTATTCCCTTTTATGCTTGTATACCAAACTGTGGAACCCCTCATTTTTTTTAATGAAACATTTGCAAATAAGAAGACTGTATTTTTTTGTTTTTATATATTTTTTTTTCCTAACCGTCATTGCCAGTCACAGGTGTTGTTATCAGATAATAAAACAGTTTTTGAAACAAAAATACATTGCTTGTTTTTATTTATTTTCTCTGCACCCAGGACCTACCCCAGCACCCATATTTGCACTCACAGGATCTGCCCGATCACCCAGATTTGCCCTCAGGATGTTCCCCAGCCCCCGGATTTTCACTCAGTACCTGCCCCAGACCACAGGTTTGCACTAAGAATTTGCTCGAACCCCCAAATTTGTATTCACAGGTCTAACCCCATCTACACTGGACTCAGATGGTGTCTGTGCTGCTGGGCATTCGCACAGGTTGCACACCCCTAAGGCTGGCCCTAGGAGCGGTGGTCTTCTTGGTTGCCTAGATCGGCGGAGGAGCCCAAATTGGAACACGCTGATATATAAAGCATAGTCTGACCCTTTTTAAATGTACCTACATGGGATATAGTGTGCAATAAAACTAGTGTGTAAAATTATTATCCCTATTGCTAACAACCAATAATGATGAAATAATAATAATGATGAAACATAGTTATAATTGGGCTGATAATTATTTATTTATGTTATGTAGGAATGTCTGCTGTAAGTGTTGTTCAGATTGTATCATGTCTACCCTTGAAAAAACAGACAGAATTCCTGGTTGTGCAACAATATTTAGAGTACTAAAGCCTTGAATTATAGACAAATAAACAAGCCACATGCAGATCTAGTAAGCATGTGAAGACACAATTTAATCATGCAGTCAGTCACATTAATGATTCAATATCCATGCAGGTTTGTATAAATTAAACATTTTTTAAATAAAATTATAATCTAGATATACAGCAAAATAAGGGCTCTTTGAAGCTAGAATTTTGATTATTTCATATTTAATGGAGTCTATTTAATGAACGGAGTTAATTTACCTCATGTCATTGAATCCCACAGACTGCAATAGACAAATTTGAGTTAAAATATAAGTGATAAGTGATATTTTGAATCGGGCCCAATAATCCTGGCAAATTACAGACACAGATAGGATTACAAACTGAGGTTGAAATAAAGCAAACACTAGCTAAACACCTAAATGAATGCAGAAAACATAGATTTGGTGATTATCTGCAACTCAGAGCGCACCAGGAGGAGGCTAAACCAAAGGAACAGGAAAGTAAAGATAAGAAATCAAAGCAAGTATAAAGCATAATGGATATGCTATAATGGTGATTTATTAATGAGCACTCCACGCATATGCTTGACATGAGTTTGGACCCTCAAATCACAGTATTTTGGGGAATGCTGTACAATGTGAGATGGTAACTAATGCCAAACTAATCTTATAGATTTTTTTGATTGGGTGACGAAAATAATAGATCTCAAAGGCTTTTGACACTGTCGCACATAGAAGGCTTATCAATAAACTGCAATCTTTGAGTTTGGATTTCAATATTGTTGAATAGATTAGACAAACAGAGGGTTGTAGTCAATGGAGTATATTCGATGCAAGATCTCCTTACTAGTGGGGTACCTCAGGGATCTGTACTTGGACCCATTATATTTAATACTTTTATTAGTGATATTGCAGAAGGTCTTGCTGGTAAAGTATGTCTTTTTGCTGATGATACAAAGATTTGCAGCAGGGTTGATATTCATGGAGGGATAAGCCAAATGGCAAATGATTTAGCTAAACTAGAAAAATGGTCAGAGCAGTGGCAACTCACATTTAATGTGGACAAGTGCAAGATTATGCACCTTGGGCGTAAAAACCCAAAAGCAGAATATAGACTATTTGGTACAGTCCTAACCTCAACATCTGAGGAAAGGGATTTAGGAGTAATAATTTCAGAGGACTTGAAGGTAGGTAGGCAATGCAATAGAGCAGCAGGAAATGCTAGCAGAATGCTTGGTTGCATAGGGAGAGGTATTAGCAGTAGAAGGAGGGAAGTGCTCATGCCATTGTACATAGCACTGGTGAGACCTCACTTGGAGTATTGTACGCAGTACTGGAGACCGTATCTCCAAAAGGATATTGATACTTTGGAGAGAGTTCAGAGAAGGGCTACTAAACTGGTTCATGGGTTGAAGGATAAAACTTACCAGGAAAGGTTAAAGAATCTTAACATGTATAGCTTGGAGGAAAGACGTAACAGGGGGGATATGATAGAAACATTTAAATACATAAAGGGAATCAACACAGTAAAGGAAGAGAGTATATTTAAAAGAAGAAAAACTACCACAACTAGAGGACATAGTCTTAAATTAGAGGGGCAACGATTTAAAAGTAATATATGGAATAGCCTTTCAGCGGATGTGGTAGAGGTAAACACAGTCAAGGAGTTTAAGCATCCGTGGGACAGGCACAAGGCTATCCTACCTATAAGATAGTGAACTGGGGACTAATAAAAGTATTTAGAAAATTGGACATACTAGATGGACCGAATGGTTCTTATCTTTCAACACATTCTTTGTTTCTATGTAACAGACTTTTCAACATAATTACATTTCCTGTGCTATTTTAATGATGTTTTTTTATTGACACTTCCTATATATCTAGCGTAACATTTCTATCCTTTGCATCATTGTCCCCCATAAAGTCCAGTGTATTAGTAAACACATCCTATTTCTTTGCTGCTCCCTCAGCTAAGTACCACTACATTTTGATTATGATTTACACTTTAATATATTAGTTGTATTGAATGTGCTTTATTTATATGGTATTTGTTGAAGCTTTTTTTGGCGGGTTATTGCGGTCAGGTTACCTGTTTATTAACTTTGCTGTGGATCCTGATCCTTCATTGGCATCGTTCCCCCCCTCCCCATCTCCCCCCCCCCCCCCCCCCCAGGTTGGTTGTATCCCCCTCCTCTCCCCATTATTTGGTTTTGTTACATGTCCGCTTTTGCTCTCAATGCCATTTTTTGCAGTTACCTCATAATGTTTTTTTGTTAAATGGGCTTCTGACCACTGGACATGCGCACTTCACATAGTGGCTGCTATCTGACTGAAGCCCGTTTTGCCTATTGTGCCTCACGCATGCGTTTCGCGAATGCCGGTTGCCAATCATGTGGGCAGTCCTTCCCCCTTTTTTCCCCATGTGCAGTTTTGCCATGAAGGCCATTTTTTTGTAGCCCATGACCATGCCCACCACACTTCCATTCACGGGGCCATTTTATCAGAACCCTCCAGTTCTCCTTAGCGTGGCAGCCATTTTAAACCTCTGTGTTTTCACTGTCTGGCTGCCCTTCTGCATACAACTCTGCTACTGCTCCATTTTTTCATAACGATCTATTCTTTCATCCATACTCCAATACCTTAGGTCCAAGGCCCTCCAGTTGTTTCTGTACTACAAGTACCATAATTCCCTGCCATTCTAGAATGCTGGTGAAGAATTATGGGGTTTGTAGTTCTGCAGCAGCTGGAGGCCCGCAGTTGGACACCTTGGCCTTAGGTGATACCTATATATTAAATCATATACTCACTGTCTTCTACTGTAAGGCTTATTAACATCAGTGCTGGGGCACTTGGATACTGCAAGAAGTAGGAGTCGATACTACAGTGTTTGGTACACATGGGCGATGGCATCTAAAGCATTCTCCCTTGGGTGTCGTTTGTAAGAGTTGATGAAAGCTGCAGATTGGTCTTGAGAATCTACGTTTCAAGAATTCTATTTCAGATCCCCGGTACATTTTGCTTCATCATTGATCGATCAGCTTTGAACTAGCATAATATGAGTCTCCGTATCTTTATAAATTACCTGATTTTACTAATAAATTATGATGTAAAGTCATGATTTATAAAGACACGGTGGGGAATATTATTCCCACCCGGAATTTGAATGTGACTCTCCATCTTCACAATTTTGTCCCTCCCATGTTCTGGGAATTTTTCGATGTGTTTTCTATGCACGTTATGATAACTCATAGTTTATTGATGCATATCTTCTGATACTATGCTATTTATCTCAACTGCGGTTACATTAACCTTGACATTACTCAGTCAATCTGCTTCACCATATATTCTTTGTTTTTTCCTAGCTTGAATTTACCATGAACTTATCTGGTTCCGTGTTTTCTCAGTTCCTATGAAGACCTTCGTCTTTGTTTGGTTCCCTAATCTGGTCACCATCGTATGTCGCTCACAAGACTGGGTGTTTCGGTGATTTGTTTTGGTTGGATTTCATCGTACTGCGTTTTTCCGCTGAAGTTTCGTTCTGACTGGATGTTGGTTTATTCACACAAAGAAATAGGATGTGTTTACTAATACACTGGACTTTATAGGGGAGGGAAGTCAGTTGTATGGGATGTTTCTTATTGGTTAACACCTTTGCGACAAAGGAGGTTTGTGAATCAAGCGGTTTTCGCGATCAATGATTGCGAAAACCGCCTTAACAGTGCTGGTCTATTGGCTCAATGTCGAGGCAATAGCCAGCACTGAAATTTCTATTTTGGAGCACCCACGATCGCCCCACGGATGCTCCGTCAATATGGCTAAGCCCTCTGCCGGTCTGAGCTTCGGAAGTGAAAGTAACTTCACTTCCGTTATTCTGAATATACTACTTGACTGCCCCTAGTGGTAGTTAAGTAGCATTGCAATGGAAAATATTTAAAATAAATATTTTTTTAATTAAAAACAGGTTATATAGATAGATTATCCTATAAGGTTAAAATGAAATAATTTTTAGCATAAGGGATAGGGTTAAAATTAAATTAAAATTAAAAAATATTAAGGGATATAATAAGGATTAGAGTTGAGGTTAAATTTAGTGTTAGGGTTACATTTTGGGTTCGGGTTGGGGTCAAAAGGTCAATATAGGAAAAAAACAAAAAACACTATTTTTGGTTTTTGCCCCATAACTCGCAAAAAAATACCGAAAAATATGGAAACATGCAAATTTTTGAACCCGAGACAACATTTAGAAACTATTTAGACGGGGTCTTTTTTAATGATTTTATTTGTGTAAATTATATTTTAGGTCAAAGTTAGAAAATGTGGGTTTTTTAACATTTTTCATCATATTTTATGATTTTTTTGTAGTAAATTATAAGATATGTTGAACATAATGGTATCTAATGAAAGCCCTTCTTATGACGATAAAAACAACATATAATTTGTGTGTGAGAAAGAAAAAAATGACAGCTAAACACAAACACCCTAGAAATTTGCCAGTGTTAATGTGGCCATTTGCCAGTTATTTGCCCATTTTATTTTGCCCATTTGCCAGTGTTATTCTGCCCATAATTTGCCAGTTATGTGCCCATTTCCCAGTGTTATTTACCCATTTGCCAGTTATGTGCCTATTTGCCAGTGTTATTTGCCCATTTGCCAGTTATGTGCCCATTAGTCAGTTATTTGCCTGTTATGTGCCTATTTGCCAATTATGTGCCCGTTTGCCTGTTATGTGCCCATTTCCCAGTGTTATTTGCCCATTTGCCAGTTATGTGCCCATTTGTCAGTTATTTGCCTGTTATGTGCCCATTGGCCAGCATTATTTGTCCATTTGCCCACGTTATTTGACCATTTGCCAGTTATGTGCCCATTTGCCAGTTGTGCCCATTTGCCAGTGTTATGTGCCCATTTGCCAGTGGTATGTGCCCATTTGCCAGTGTTGTGCCCATTTGCCAGTTGTGCCCATTTGCCAGTCTTATGTGCTTATGTCCTCCCCCCCCCCCCTTACCTGTATGCTGCTCGTCACACCTGTCTCCTCCACAATGTTTCCTGTATACACGCTGCATGCAGGAAGTACAGCCACCTGAAGTGAAGATTCCAGGTGGCTGTGATGGAAAGCCGGGTCCGGATCTTACGGCTGCTGCCCGAGTGTGACTGTCTACATGTGAGGGGCAGCTGCCTTGGGCCCCAAGATTGAATGGGCCCTGGGCAGCTGCCCCGTTTACCCACACATTTAAAAAAAAAATTGTGCAGGGCGGCCGGGCCCCTGGAGTGATGGGTGGTAGGTACGCCACTGATAATAAAAAGGGTCTACTTAATAATGAGATAACTTTAGACATATGTAGCAGAGTTGGAACAATTCACCAAGGCAGCTGAATGGGAGAATTTTCCCAGCTCAGCTACTTTGGCCTTAAGTTTGAAATTTCTAAATCCCGGCAATTCTCTCTTTTATTGAGTAAACCCTGAACTAAAATTAAAGTTTTGTTTGTCACATGTGTCACAGTGTATTTGATTTTTGGACACAGCGCACTTTTTTTTTGGTTCTTTTTCTAATTTTGGAAGTTGTTGGGTAGTATTCTAAGTACAGATGCAGCTGTAGGGTGCTTCATTACTCCAAATATCATGCTCCATATGTGCTGGGTATGTGCCATACTTTTTGTGCTGGTCGAAGTGGCAGCAGAGTGAGTGACTCTATTGCCGAATCCGAAGCTGCCGTAGGCTGTTCCCAGCACACAAACCCCCGGAAATATACAAGATACATTGTCCCTGTGAGTGGCAGGTGTGCTCCGGACTGGCAGCACGCATATAACTCAGGGGCACAATGAGCTTCTACCAAATATATGTATGCTGTAGTGTAAACACAAGTGTTTTTTTTAAAGATAGACACCAGACGCTGTCTCAGCTCATGGAGTTTACATCAACACAAAAAAATCGTACAGTCTATTTCTCCAAGCTTAACAGTGCAGCAGAAAATTTGATAATAAATTATTTAACCAGGAAAGATACATTGAGACTCTCCCTGGTTTTTTTAAGTACTTTTTGGGATGTTACAATTACTCAGTTTAATGGTACTCTTTTTTTTATCTTCCTCAGAATAATGAAGGGCTGAGTTGACTCCAGTGAGTATTGAACCTGCCATCCTGATGATTGAACAGATTCTGCAGTTGGTGTATTAGATTTCACTGGTCTAAGTGCAGGGAATCCTGTCTGCTCCTTACACAACTAGTGTGAACTAGGACTACAGACTCTGGTGTTGCTCCAAAACTATAGGGCTTGAGCCACATTCTGAACACCGACACACTAACAGTTGACTACATTCTTGTCCCACATCTTAAAAATACTGCTTGTTGGTAATGCGTTGATAAAGGGCCATACCACTGCTTTTGGGGGACGAGAGTCTGTAAACACATGGACAAACTAACTTGTCTTGCCCAGCCATTTGCATTGCATGACGATATGTGAGTCTATACAGCTGTGACCTCGTGACACTGGAGCACTTAATCTTTCTTCCTCTATAGCAGTTCACTGTGGAAATATTTTGTACTGACCCTCGTAAGCCTGAGGCTTATGAGTTTCTATTTATTAGTGGTGAGATCCTACTCATTTCTCTACCATGGCAGAACGGTGCAGGGCTCTAATCCCAAATCCTGAGATTGCACCAAGAAAAATAAATAAATAAATAGTTAGGCCCAGGGCTAGACGAAGTACCAGGCAACGTTTATGAAGGTCTATAGAACATCTAATCTGTCCCCTTTACAAATGCCAGTAAATGTCAATTATGAACAATGTTGTGACCTACCACTGCCTTGGTCACAAATACAAGAATATACATAACAACTTTCCTTTCTAGCGATGAATATAAAACTTTACAGAGAGAGACAATGTATGTTACATTTATCACAGGAGCACATATCGCAGTGTGCTCTAATTCTGGAAGTAGCAGATATATTTATTTGTTTTAGCTTTCTAAATTCACATCTGTTGTTCTTGTTGTGTTCTCCAGAGAATTCCTAGACTGGTGAGTTCCTATAAACTCTCCTGCTTACCCAGATGCTCAGTACACCAAGTACTAAACCATTATAGCAAAAGAATTTGTTTTCTAAAAAGCCTGATATCCGAGCTGCCCAGAAAGTCATGAAGAAATAACACTGGCAGGAGCAAGCATAGCTGTCAAGGTCAAATGCTAGTAGAAATGTCAGCTGAGCTGAGCCTCTTACTCAGTAATGATTATCCCCGAGCCAGCATTTTAGCCCTGAAAGTAATACGATGAATTATTGAACATTATTACATATACACATGGACACGTCAAACTGATCCGCAAGGAACTTTAAACAAGACCACACTTCAATTTAAGGGCAAGAATCATTTTTATGTATTTACACGAAAATAAGGTGACCCCCTCAAACTTTGGATCTTAATGCATGGGGGGGGGGGGGGGAGTTCTGCTAGTAAATATTGCTTTACATATAAATTGTATTTCATATTTAACCCCTTCAGGACAATGTTTATCTTTGTTTTGATGTCCGTTCTGGATAATAGCTATTTTTACAACTTTAGCTACGTGAATTCTTAAATAAAAGTGCCTGCTTGCTTCTTAAATGAATCCCCCCATATCATATACTATTTTTTTAAGGACAGATAGGGCTATCACTTGAGACCATTTTTTTTTTACTTAACCCTTTGTGTACTGTATACATTTTAATAAAGAGTGTAAAAATTCCAAATCAAAAGTGACACCACCTTGCAGCACATACTGGACCTGCTATAGACCCTAAAATACTTGCCTTGTGGGCATCTGGATAATGTCTCTGTTGCCCAACACTTCTGGCAGGTCTTCAGAGCCAGACATGACTACAGCTTTCTGACTAGGAAGACAGGAAGACAACTGATGCTGCATCAGTGGATATTTTTTTTTTTTTTCAAATCAGTGTTTATTGATTTTTTATAACATATTAGAAAATAAAGGGCGGGGGGGGGAGTGGGTACATATCTTCTGGTGCAAAGCGCACCTCGGGAGAGAGAGGATAGGAGGGGGGGGGTACAGTCACATAGTGATTCATTAACAAAATTAAACATCATTTTACACACAGAGTTGCAATATATACTCAGGATCTTTTTAGTAAATTATTCAGAATCGAGAAGAAAAGAGAGGGAAGAAAAGAAAAGATAAATAAATTACAAAAAAAGGGGGGGTGTGGGGACATTACAGATTACAATTATACTAATGTAAGTGTCTGAGGGTCATCAACAAATTCGTACCAATAAAACCACCTTTGGTTATATTTTTCAATCTGATCATCCGAACGGGAATTTAGTTGCTCCATTCGGCGAATGGTTTCCACAGCCTGGATCCATTCCCTTATAGAGGGGGGGGGGAGGTATCTCCCCAATGCAGCGGGATGAGTGACTTTGCGGCATTCAAAAGATGTCAAACCACAGATTTCTTGTAAATACTGACCGGGATGGGAGTATGGTGTAATAGTAAGGCTGCTGGTGTAAATGGCGGGGGCCGATCTGTAAAACGCTGTAGTGTTTTATGGATTGATTCCCAGAATGGGGAGATCAGTGGGCATTCCCACCAAATGTGTAACATGTGTCCCGGGGAGGCTCCGCATCTCCAGCATGTGTCAGGAATTTCAGGGAATATTTTATGGAGTATCGCTGGGGTTCTATACCATTGGGAGAAAAATTTGTAGGACATCTCCTGAGTTTTGTTGTGAGGTGAGGTTTTATGGGTGAGGGTGAAAATCTTATCCCATTGGGGGGCAGTTAATGTTATTTGTAATATATTTTCCCATCGGCCAACAAATGCTGGGAGGGGGCACAAATCTCCAGTTTGTAGTGTGTTGTATAACAATGAAATTGTATGACTGGGTATGGTCTCGGTTGAGCAGTATTCTTCAAAAAGAGTTAGCGGTCTGTGCAATTGGTGTTTACATGGAAAATGCTTTATGAAATTTGCGAGTTGTCTATACTGGAAAAGATCCATGAACGTGTGTGGTCTATCAGGAATTAACTCGCTAAGCGACCTAAGTTTTTGGTCATTAAAAAACTCAGCTAACTTACGGGGACTGGTGTCAGAATTGATCAGGAAAGGTCTTGCGGACATGCCCGGGGCAAAATCCGGATTACCACATAATGGAGTCAACGGAGAAGGATATGTGGTTAAGTTTAATAAACTATGACATGTATGTAGTACCTGTAAAGAGGCCATTATGAAAGGGTTGGTTCTAGTTTCAATTCTAGCCCTAGAGGGTGAGATCCATGGGAGTGCGGTAATGGGAATACATAAAGCGTGTTGCTCAATTGGTATCCATAATTTATGGGGGGGCTTATGGACCCATTCCAGCACTCTCAACAGATGACTTGATCTGTAGTATGTCCGAATACATGGGAGACCGAGTCCACCTTTGAGTTTGTGTCGTGTCAGTAGGTCAAATTTTAATCTCGGAGCTTTCCCAGCCCATATAAAATGTATAAACATAGATTTCAGCGAAGCAAAAAAGGCAGGTGGTAATTTAATGGGAATTGTTTGGAACAAATAGAGAAGGCGTGGTAGAGTGTTCATTTTGATTGCATTAATCCGTCCCGTCCAAGAAATGTGTTGTGGTGTCCAGGAGCAAAAATCTTTCTGTATGGTTGATAATATTGGGAGAAAATTGTGGGTATACAGTAATGAAAGATCATTGGTTAACCAGATCCATAAGTATTTGATTTTAGTTTCGCACCACCGAAAAGGGAACGAATGTGATAACGTGTTAGCTGTATGGCGGGGCAAATTAATATTTAGGATTTCTGATTTTTTTAAATTGATTTTCAAATTAGCTAGGGCTCCGTATGTACAGAATTCCTTTAATAAACTCGGTATAGAAATCTGGGGGTTTGTTAACGGGAATAGTAGATCATCTGCATATCCCAGGACTTTACGCTGGGTACCAGCTATTGTAAGCCCTGTGATATCAGAGTTCTGGCGGACGGCATCCAAAAAAGGTTCAAGTGAGAGTACAAATAATAAAGGGGAGAGGGGGCATCCCTGTCTCGTTCCATTAGTTATCTGGAACGAGTCAGATAGCGCACCATTGATCCTTATTTTGGCTGAGGGTCGGGAGTACAGGGACGCCACCCATGTAAGTATGTTAGGGCCAAAACCCATTTGTTGCAGGACCTCCAACATAAACTGCCAGTCCAACCTGTCAAAGGCCTTTTCGGCATCTGTCGACAGGAGGACCGTGCCAGTGTCTGTAGTTGCTGCATGGTGCATCAGATTCAGGGCTCTGATGGTGGAGTCCCTGGACTCCCGACCCGGTATAAACCCCGTCTGGTCCGGGTGTACCAGATCAGGGAGAAGCCTATTGATTCTTAGTGCCAGAATTTTTGAAAATAACTTAAAATCTGCGTTGAGCAGAGAAATCGGGCGGAAGCTCTCGCATTGTTCTGGGTCTTTACCCTCTTTAGGTATCAGTGAGATTGTGGCAGATAAAGTATGGGGGTCAATATGTGAGCCTTCGAGAATGCCATTGAAAACCTGCACAAACTGCAGTCCAAGAACATCCAAAAATGTTTTATAATAAGATACTGGGAGACCGTCTGGTCCTGGGCATCTTCCCATTTTTGTATTTTTTATTGCCCAAGCCAGTTCCAGAGATGTGATAGGATGTTCAATTGTTTCGGCATCTTCAGAGGACAATTTACGATGGGTGTTTAGGTAATTTCTAATTTTCAGCTTTTTATGCGTTGACATTTCGGGGGTCAGGGGCGGAGTGAGATTGTACAACTGGGAGTAGTATGATACGAACTCTTTCGAAATCTCAGCCGGTAGCTGTCGGGGCAGTCCTTTTTTATCCCGTATCTTGGGGATATAAAATTGGGAGCGCCTCGCACGTAAGGCTCTGGCCAAATATTTGCCGGGTTTATCCCCATGCTCGTAGTACAGAGCTTTAAGCTTCGTGAATGTTCTATGTGCTTGAAGGTTTAAGATAGAGTGTAACTCTTGTCTCAGTTTAGTCAGTTGTACAAACCCACTCCGATCCAGGGTGGTCTTGTGTGTAGCTTCTAAAGTAGTAATTTGAGAGTATAAGGACGCCAAGGTAGCTGAATTTAGTTTTTTTAGGGTAGAGCAGTGATGTATGAAGTGGCCTCGAACCGCACATTTGTGTGCTTCCCAGACAGTGGGTAGAGAAACGTCTGGTGTGAGATTATGTGTGAAATACTCTGTGAGAAATGCCGAGGTGGAATTCTGTAATGCCTTATCCAGGAGGATGGACTCCAGGTCCTTTGATTCGGTCTGGTTAGAGGAGATTTAAGTGAGAGTGTGAGGGGTGCATGGTCGGACCATGTAATTGAGCCATAGGATGTCTTAGTTAACAGAGATAAGTGGTAGTACTGGACAAATAAATAGTCAATACGGGAATAAGAATTGTGGGGTGAGGAAAAGAAGCTATAATCCCTATCAGTAGGATGAAGGGCTCTCCAAACAACCACTAACTGAAATTCGCGTAAAAGTTTCTTAATTTTTGTGGATACATGAATGGGTAGACATGAGTGGCCGCTGGATGTGTCTATATGCGGTTCCAGTGCGATATTAAAATCCCCACCTAAAATAAGGAGTCCCTCCATAAAAGGGCGCAGAATCTTAAGGGCACTGGCCAGAATTTTTTGTTGTTGCGTATTAGGGAGATATATATTAGCGAATGTATATATTTGTCCGGCAATGGAGCCTTTCACAAAAATGTATCTCCCATCCCGATCAGCGACAAAATCACTCTCCTGAAATGACACATGTTTAGAGAAAAGGATTTTCAGCCATCTTCATCAACGGCTGGACACGCCCCCCCATCAGTGGATATTTATGTGCATCACACCCAGTGGCACTGGAGGTGCCCTGCAGGTCTGTGGGGGACCTCGATCCTAGCCAAATAATGAGACCTCACTTCAGGTTGCCTTTTGTTCAAGCAAACACTGTATATTTAATTTGATCCTTGATGTTAATTGAGATGGTAAGGAAAATGGAATCATTGTGAATAACATTACATAAATCTATAGCACATTACTTTGATATTTGTATTTATATACTGGTCATTTTAATAAACCTGTTCCATTTATGAGAATGTGATGTACTCAATTATCTATCAATGGACATTCATATGAACACAATGGTCACAAGGATCTCTATGGTACCTGTGGAAGTAGAGTGTTCTGTTATTCTAAACCTCAGAGTGATCACTTCAGGAATGCATGATGGTTAAAGGGGGTTCTCAGCAGAGAGGCTGTCGATTGCTTATGGACTTACATAGTTGCAAAGTTCCATCCCACTACAAGGATCAGAACTAATCTAATCTATCAAGACTGGTTCGAACTGGGTGGAGCCCAGTAGGGACTGTACCAGCAGTAGTCTGCTGACAGATTACTTAGCACATAAATCAAAATGAGGTAGGACCACTGGACAAAACAGAATCCGTAAATCCAAAATAATATTTAGGGTGCATGCAACAAAGGGCAGTCCCATACCACCCACAAATCAATAAATATATACAGAAAGGCAGCACACCATGTAAGGAAAATATAAAAAATAACTTTTATTATAATAATTAAAATGTAAAAAAAAAGTATAAAAATACAAATACAACATACAGATAATACTGGTCAAATACAAGCCAAATCCAGGCTAGTAATAATGAATATATAACAAAAGAAGAAATACATACAAATGGTACTAATAGGGGGAGCAAAAAAAGGAAAATAAATAGACAAAATCTAAATACAGGACGAATATAGATGCCAGGTTCCTGGAGATTAATAGTGCCTGAAATTAGGTCTGTTGTCCTGATTACATGGTCATGGCAACATTATAATATCATACAAGTCAGAATCTAAAGTCATAACAATTTGCGTTATTATAACCATATCATTTTATGCTTTGGGGCATTAAAAGGTCCATTAGGTTTGATTAATGAAGTGCTAAATAGGAAAAGTAAGAGACAAGTTTTGTTGAATTTATTTTATTTTGTTTGATTTTATTTCATTTTGTTTTATTTTATGTTAATTTTTTTTATTTTTTTTCCCCTTCCCTTCCCTTCCCTAACACAAAGTTAATATTTTACACTCCAGGGGTTTTGATTTTTTTTTTTTATCACGCTTGATCACACTAAATAATTTTAAATCAAAAGGAAAGGAATGCTTAAAATTCAACTCCCCTAATTTGTTTTCCTGTGCTGGCACAAACAAATGAAACTGCATGCTCCACAGCCTAGTTAGGGTTTGCGGATAATAAGAATACGGTTGTATTCTCTGGCAGGATACCCTTGTCCTGACGGTATTCCCACCCTAGGGGTACCCTATCCCCCCCTGTCTTCTTTTTCCGCTGCTGTTCTTCACCCCTTCTCTTTTTCCCAGTTCTTCTTGTCTTTTAAATTCACTTTTCTTCTAATTAACTTGTAGTAATATGTTCACCAGATTTATTTTTGTGGATCGGTCATGATAGACAAGCCATTTTATTTCTGATTGATACTCACAATATACTATATTAAACACTAAGTCCAATCTCGGTCGATGAAAACGTCCCAGGATGACCTTGGTAACGATATAATACTACGGTGTCTGTTTTCTATATTTGATTTCATAGGACAGCTATTAGTAAAGAGATATGTTAATCTGCGTTAATTTTTCATTCAAAGAAAGTTTCAGTGGATGTTTTAACGATTTTTATTTAAGTGCTATAATAAAATAATAAGGAGTGAGTCTAGCTAGTCTGCGGTATTCCACAAATTTATATGACTTAATTTGATTTATTTTTTTTCGTTTAAGTCAATAGGTTAACAGAATATAGATCTTGTGACATATATATATATTTGATTTATTAGTATTGCATATTGTATATTATTCTGCACATACTGTATTCACTACATTCCTGCAGTGAAATTTTGTTTTGTTTTAAGGATATAGGTTAAAAAATAGAAAAGAGTCTGATATAAATTTTTGATAATATATGATTTAGCTGTGTGATGTAACAAATGATACTCATTGATTGTTTGTTTTTCTAATTCTGACTGAAAAAAAAAAAGAATATGGTTGTATTCTTCACTGGACATAGGAGTATGCACATGTCCACGGGCATCACGGAAAAGTAACATAGCTTGCACAGTTGTGTTACTGTAAGTAATTAAGCGGTAGCAGGTTCCTGTGTTTCTAATTACACAAGCTGGGTCAGACATACATCAGTAAGTTAAATTAAAAGTGGGCCAATAAGAGACAACATAGAGACTTTCCTCAGTGATGTGCTATAGAGAAGGAAATAGAAAGTTGCTCCAGAAATGCCTGTAGGTCACTTGTATGAATACAGCTCACTGCAAATGCCTACAGCGGCAAAATGTAGTTTAAGGGTAATGGAAAGGAAATTTGTTGTTGCAAACTTTAGATGCCGTTGTAGCCAATAGATATCTCTAGCTAAGTGCAATATTGAAATATTGCAATTAAAAAAAAAAAAAAGGCATTTTAACCCTTTTGTAACCAGACATTAAAAAACCCCAGCAGTGTTTGTATTTAGCAGTCATTTTCTTCTTTCTCACCTTCTGTACCCACCATACAAATTATAAAGTTTTTTTCATGATAATAAGGGTTTTCTTTAGACAACATTGTTTTGATAATATCATATAATTCATTAAAAAAAAAAAAAAAAAAAATAGAAGCTTCAAAAAATCTTTTCCATGGTATTTACTTAGGATCCTGTATATCTCCCAACAGTCCGCTTTGCGCATTGCGATTTGGGAGGTATGTCTCACTGTCCCGCCGTGTTCTACCTCTGTCCCGCTTTTCATGATAGAGGTAGAGCTCAGTGGCACAGCAGGACTCAGGGCCACAATCCCGCGGTCCTGTTCGCATTCTCTGGTGTGGCCTAGCCAGTCTCCAGATCTCAACCCCATAGAAAATCTTTGGAGGGAGTTGAAAGTCCGTGTTGCCCAGTGACAGCCCCAAAACATCACTGCTCTAGAGGAACTCTTTTATTTAAAAACTGGCAACAAACCAGCAACCGTGTGTGAAAACCTTGTGAAGACTTACAGAAAACGTTTGACCTCTGTCATAGCCAACAAAGGGTATATAACAAAGTATTGAGATGAACTTTTGTTTTGACCAAATACTTATTTTCCACCATAAGTTGCAAATAAATTCTTTAAAAATCAGACAATGTGATTTTCTGGATTTTTTTTTCTCATTTTGTCTCTCATAGTTGAAGTATACCTATGATGAAAATTACAGGCCTCTCTCATATTTTTAAGTGGGAGAACTTGCACAATTGGTGGCTGACTAAATACTTTTTTGCCCCACTGTACATATATTTGGGGTCCACCTCAAGCTTTTGAAAAGGCTGGAAAAAATGTAATGTTTTTTTTGTGGTCAGAAAAGTAATATTACTTTACTGAGAAGGTGGTGGATGAATGGAATAGTTTTCCTTAAGAAATGGTAGAGGTTAATACATTAAGTAGTTTAAGCATGCATGGGATAGGTATAAGGCTATCCTTGATATAAGACAAGGCCAGGCACAAAGCGGAACAGTTGGGAGGCATGCATTTGGCATTTCTGAGGTGGAGTTGGATGGGGCGGTCGGGGGGCCCACTGCAATTTTTGCACCAGAACCGGTGGTTTCTAGTTATGCTTCTGTTCAGATGCCAGGATCTAAAATGGATCTAAAATTTACCACCAATCTTTGTCAAAATTTTCATGAGGTAAAAATAAATTGGAATTCAGGTATAAATTTACTGTGAATGTAAAGGGTGGCTGCCAAACACTATGTGTTCAGCAACATCTCCTGAGTACAGGGATACTGCCGCTGCATACGTTTCTCGGGTTGTTTTGGGGCTAAAAGGCCACATTTGGGAGGTGCGCTTTTCAGTTTTCCAGCTTGTATGTTTGACATCTGGTAATCCTGATCCCATGACCAATCTGGAAAAGCTTTGAAGCCGACCAAGTAGACAACCTAGGATATTTCATATTGTAGTATTATTACTTCCATGCATTATTTCTACCACCAAACTGTCAGTTTGTAGCACTCATTTTCTGCGCCCCCCCCCCCCCCCTCCCTGTATTTCAAGTATGAATTCACACATCCTGATGCATGTCACTGTACTCCAGAGTTGTTGCTGAACACATATTGGGGTGTTTGGCAGTGATACCACTTATGTATAGATTTGTTGGAGGGGTGCAATGCCAAAGTTGGGATATGTGCATGTCATTTTTCTAATCCAGCCTATCTTGTTTTTGCGGGTCTTTTGCATACCCCAGTTTAATTTGAACAGGTCAGTCCCGATATTATTTTATGGAGCAAAAAGGACTAAACAAGGTACTTTATTTGGATTCTTTAATTAAATCATATCTATTTAAAATGTTTAGACTTGATACAACCTTTCAGTCAAATATAACCTGTTAACCGAGAAAGAAACATGGTAATATTTATTTGAACCTATACTTATTTTCTCCAACATAGCAAGTACTTTGTGTTTTAAACTATCTTTTCCTCAATCCTCACCTTCTTCCATTGGCTTTCAATTTCCTGCCACAATATAAATCTTTCACTGTGCCTTAGCCAAGGACAGCGGATCAATTGCGGTTTAAGGACATCTTGTACATTTGCTCCAAGGGGTCCTTGTATAAAGCGGATTTACAGGCAAAAAGGTGATCTTTGTTAACATTATTTGCATATGCCTACCCAGATTCCCTTGCAGTGATGGTAGCACTGCAAGTTTAGGATTTCTGTGGGAAACACTAGTCTTCTGGTTTGTCTGGGGAGTGAAGGTTTCTATTTTACCCTCTTAGGCACTTTGACATTCACACACACGCTGCAAGCAACTCAAAGTGTTCAAGCTATAATGCAAGATAAAGTGGCCAATCATATTGCACAGAATGCTCTCCATAATTTGGAACATTATCTCATAACGTCAGCTGCTTATCAGGGTACAGCCAGTTTAATCCCCATATAAACTCATACCTTTAATATACTTTTTTTTTTTTTTTTTATAGATTTGACTGTGTAAGGGCCATAATTATGGTTGATTTGAACAATAAGAATAAACAGGCAAATTCCATCTGTTTATATAAATAAAATTGATGCATACACGTAGTTGCTGAGAAGGTTAACCCCTTGGCGACACAGGACGGACTAGGTCCGTCCTGTGTGCCGAGGCGTTAGTGACACAGGACGGACCTAGTCCGTCCTGTGTCAAAACGAGCACTGAAAGCGGAGTTTTTCCGCTTTCAGTGCTCTAAGGGCATTGTAACGATGCTTCCGTGTGGAAGCATCGTACAATGCTAAAAAAAATGCCCGTCGGCATTTCGATCGCTCCGGAGAGCGATCGAAATGCCGGTTTTAAAGGCACAGAGCCTTTCGCTTTTCGCTTCCTATGCTCAGTAAGTGTTCCTGATTGCCTCGCAAGTCGAGGCAATCAGGAACACAAAAAAAAAATGCACGATCTTGGTCACTAAGTGACCAAGATGGCGCTGCCCTTCTAAGGGCAAGAGCACAGGAGGCAGGAAGTACCTGCTTCCTGTGCTCTCTGGCTGTCACACGATTGCCTCTTCACAGAGGCAATCAGTGACTGCCAGGCACACTGACAGGCAGTGGGGATGTTCTCCTGAACATCCCCACTGACTGGTCAGATCAATATTAACTCTATATTGATCTGACCAGTTATGATCTGTCTCCCTCTCCTCACATTTTTTTTAGTGAGGGAGAGAGACAGATCAAAGTTCTAAAAGTAAGTAAAAGTTAAAAAAAACAATAAATACACAACACACAAATAATAAAACAATAAAAAAAAATTTATTAAAGCAATTCCCTGCGTTTAACCCCTTCCCTGCCACTGATCTTGCATAAGCAGTGATCGTGCACATCAGCGCATTTATTTTTGCTGTTTGTGCATTTTTTAGGGGTTAATTTTTTTGTACTGTAATTTATTACAGTACTAAAAAGGCTATTCTAAGAGTTATTAACCCCTTATTTGCCGTCGATCACTGCTTACGCAATGATATTGACGCCAAAGCAATTTTTATCTGTCTGCATATTTTTTTTTATTTTTTTTTTTACACATACCCGCTAGGGGATTACATGTAAAGTAAAAATATTTGAGTTTTTTTTTTTTAAGCTGCCTGAGCGCATAGCGATCAGTAACAGCGAATTAGTGGCAAAGGCGGTTTGGTGATTTCTCAATTAAGCTCACCATTCGCCCTGGTCAGATCAAAATTAATCGGATCAATATTCACAAATATTGATCTGCCTCCCTCTCCTCACTTACATTTTTGTGACGGAAAGAGACAGATCAGTATTAGTGATATAAAATAACATTTTATAAAATTGGCAGGTTTTATGAAAGTCTTTCACTGTGTATTAACCCCTTCCCTGCCATTCATCACTTTGTAAGCAGTAATCCTGCACAGCAACAGTATGTTTTGCTGTCTGCACTGTTTTATGGATTAATTTATATGTACTGTAATGTATTACAGTACTAGATAGGCTCTTCTAAGAGCTATTAACCCCTTCTTTGCTCAAGATCACTGCTTACGCACTGATTCTGAGGCCGCGGACTCAGGGTTCGATTTTGACCCTATTCAGCTTTCTGATACATCATCTAGCGATGTATCGGTGGCTGCTGAGCCCTTGCCACAAGTAGTGATGGGGGTCTACCGATAAAAAAATATATGGTTTGGTGGGGGTAAATTACATTGGCTGGCTTCAAAGATATATCCCATAAAGGACACGGACGCAGGTTGACTACATGTCAAAATTCCAAGTTGGAATTTTGAGATGCGCATCTCACAAATGTTGCCTTCTAGCCAAAAACAAACCAACAAACCTATGCATGGGTGCTATCCCTGTACTCGGGAGATGTTGCTGAACACATATTGGGTTGTTGTTTGGCAGTGACAAATACCAGAATCTGTGAATTCATGCCTGAAGTACAATGCATGTGGGAAAAAAAACTCCCAAAAAAGTACTACCACAAACTTTTACAAAGGCTGGTGGTAGAATTAGTACCTATACAGTATTAAAATACCACCATTTGAAATACCTTAGGATGTCTATTTTCCAAAAATATATGGTTTGATGGGGTAAAATTCATTGGACGGCTTCAAAAATGTTCCAAATGGAACATGGGCGCAGGCTGACTACATGTCAAAATTCCAGGTTGGAATTGCGCACCCCCTAAATGTGGAATTTTAGACCCAATACAAACCAACAAACCTATGCATGGGGGGTATCCCTGTACTCAGGAGATGTTGCTGAACACATATTGAGGTGTTGGTTGGCAGTGGCAAATACCAGAATCTGAAAATTCCTGCCTGAACTACAATGTGTGTGGGGAAAAAATGACATCCCATCCCTTTGACATAGGTTGGTGGTAGAATTAGCACTTGGAAAGTGTTAAAATACCACAATTTTAAATACCCTAGGATGTCTAGTTTTCCAAAATATATGGTTTTATGGGGTAAAATACTTTGACAGGCTTCAAAAGTGTCCCAAATGGAACATGGGCGCAGGCTGACTACATGTCAAAATTCCAAGTTGGAAATGCACCCCCCCCTAAACGTGGCCTTTTAGCCCCCAAATAATCTAACTAACCTACACATGGGTGGTATCCCTGTACTCAGGAGATGTTGCTAAACACATATTAAGGTGTTGTTTGGCACTGACACATAATAGGATCTGTGAATTCATGCCCGATGTACAATGAATGTGAAAAACAAATTACTATCCATAACATTGACATAGGCTGGTGGTAGAATTAGTGCATGAAAAGTGTTAAAATACTACCATTTGAAATACCCTAGGGTGTCTAGTTTTCAAAAATATATGGTTTTGTGGGGTAGAATACACTTTTTGGCTTCAAAAATGTCCCAAATGGGACATGGGCGCAGGTTTTCTGCACGTCAGAATTCCAAGTTGGAAAACCAAAAAGCGCACCTCTCAAATGTGGCCTTTTAACCCCCAAATAACCTAACCAACCTATACATGTGTGGTATCCCTGTACTCAGGAGATGTTGCTGAACACATATTGAGGTGTTGTTTGGCACTGACATATAACAGGATCTGTGAATTCATGCCCAAAGTACTATGTATGTGAAAAAAAATTACTATCCATAACATTGACATAGGCTGGTAGTATAATTAGTGCATGGAAAGTGTTAAAATACTACCATTTGAAATACCCTAGGGTGTCTAGTTTTCAAAAATATATGGTTTTGTGGGATAGAATACACTTTTTGGCTTCAAAAATGTCCCAAATGGGACATGGGCGCAGGTTTTCTGCACGTCAGAATTCCAAGTTGGAAAACCAAAAAGCGCACCTCTCAAATGTGGCCTTTTAACCCCCAAATAACCTAACCAACCTATACATGGGTGGTATCCCTGTACTCAGGAGATGTTGCTGAACACATATTGAGGTGTTGTTTGGCACTGACATATAACAGGATCTGTGAATTCATGCCCAAAGTTCAATGTATGTGAAAAAAAATTACTACCCAAAACATTGACATAGGCTGGTAGTATAATTAGTGCATGGAAAGTGTTAAAATACTACCATTTGAAATACCCTAGGGTGTCTAGTTTAAAAAAATATATGGTTTTGTGGGGTAGAATACACTTTCTGGCTTCAAAAATGTCCCAAATGGGACATGGGCACAAGTTTTCTGCATGTCAGAATTCCAAGTTGGAAAACCAAAATGCGCACCCCCTAAATGTGGCCTTTTAGCCCCAAAACAAACCAACAAACCTATGCATGGGTGGTATCCCTGTACTCAGGAGATGTTGCTGAACACATATTGAGGTGTTATTTGGAAATACCCCTTCACATTTTAAGGTAATGTTTACCTAAATTGCAATATATGTGAAAAATTAAAAAAAAAGATTTTTTGCTGCAAACTTTGGCATAGATTGGTGGTAAAATGGCTACATGAAATGTGTCAAAATACCCCAAGTTAAATGCCCTGAGTTGTCTAGTTTTCAAAAATATGTACATGTTGGGGGTCATTCATGGATTTAGTACAGAAATCAGTGTTACAATGTCACTATCGCTAATTTTGAAAGAAGGGATTTTAAAATAGCTTTGCACCACTTATAGTTCTGGCCCTGTAACATGAATAAAAAAGCACAAAAACATAAAAACATGGGCTATTTCTGAACTCAGGACATATATTAGAAACTTTTTAGCAGTGTTTTTTTGTTGTCTCTTGTACATGAGTATACGATTTTTCAAATAAAAGTCATAAAAAAATTATTTTTTCATTTTTTTTGCCATATTTTATTATTTTTTTTACATCAAATTATATGCTATTATCAAAATAATGGTATCAAAAGAAAGCCCTTCTTATGACGATAAAAACGATATATAGTTTGTGCGGGTACACTAAATGAGACAGAAATAAATTACAGCAAAACACAAACTGCTCAGAAATGTTAAAACAGCCCATGTCACCAAGCGTCGGACAAGCCAAAAAAGTCATGTCACTAAGGGGTTAATGGGTAAAGACTCTCACCTTACGCATTTCGCGCCATGATGAGGCGTTTATTCATAGGCATCATTAATCATGACTAGATTAAGTGCCTCATTGTGGCATTGAACGCATAAGGCTGGCTGTCCAGAGGATGCACACTGCTGTTATGCCACTGTAAGTAATAAACTATTTTTGTACTCTGCACGGTGTTTGCCAATCTATGGGAGAATGAGAGTCTTTACCCATTAACCTTCTCAGCTATCTGCCTCACACTCATTCCCTAAGCAACCTCAAACCAATGGAAGTGCCTTATCAGTGTATCTATTGACTTTACTATACACTTACAGTTGGCATATACTGAAAGGCCAAGTGGAGATGAACATATCACACCAACTTAGCTATATATTATACAGGGACAAACTTGTTGAGTTTTCCCTGTTAAGCAAACTCACTACCTTTCTCTCTGAACATTGTATAGATAAAATGAGTAGGATAGAATTATCATCTCACCTTTTAGTACATAGCCCCCTCATTTGGGGAATGAAAAACCACACGGCAAAAAGATCCATAGCTGAAAACCTTGGTGTACCAAATAAGGTTTGATTAGATATACCTGGAGGAGGAAACCTATTAATCTGGTCACTTAATGCCATTTAGACCATGACCCCTATATGTTTTCCTTTCCAAGCACGATTATGAAACAATTTAGTAAACCACGGTTTTCATTATAGGTTTATGCCCCAAATCTGCAGTTGCTCTAAACAGGCAAATTCATTGCAGTTTGCCATTGTAGCAAATAATTCTCATTGGAGGTTTTTGACAAGTTAAAAGAAAGAAAAAAAATAAATATATATATATATATATATATATAAAGCACATGAGAAGAGAGCATAATAATAAAAACATAGCAGTTTGTATTTAATTTGTGTATAAATAGTCTGACTGCAAAAAGGTTTCCACACATTGTTGGAGAAAAACAATTTTATTCAGTAAAAAGTAACAGCTCACAAATCGCCATACATTCCTCTATCAGAAACATCTGAACACGTGAGGCATGCATATACAGAGTCAGAAATTTTAAACATGATGCGACAGGCACATAGTTGTGGGTATAGTGACCATAAAGCAGCAACCCCAAGTAAAAAGTAATGCCCACAAGACTCCCTTAATGCTATGGATGCCAGGCAGGCCGTTAGGACAAAACCTTTGGCACTGGAAAACTTGATTATAAATCATGCACATTATAGTAAGTAGAAGTCTTATATGCACACCCATGCATTTATACCTTTCCAGTGTCATTAGAATTATTCGGGACAGCGAGGCAAAAGCTAAAAAAGCCCCCAATGTCTTTGACACTGTCAATATGACTCCCACCCTCAGCCAACCTCATTTCCCATCACAAAGCAGCAAGTACATAAATAAACCTCAGTACTTTGTTTAGATAAATTTAAAGTAGATGAGATTAGGAATGGGCATTACTTTCAATTTAAAAGAACAAAATACAAAAACATTTACAAATACATCACTTAAATGGGATGAACAAAGCAGAATGGTTGGTTATATTTGATAGATGCTATAAGGGTATATGAGAACAATACAAATATTAAAAAAAGGGAGGTGGGGATATATAGGAGCACTTATACAAATATAACAGACTGTAAATAAGAAGCCTGATTGGCAAAACAGTGTTGAGAATGGATGATGTCATACTGTACATAAAGTTAGGTCACTGCTCCACTTCATTTCAAGGAGGTTGCCATAAACGGGTACAGTGACTTGCATATTATTTAATATGAAAAGAATATACATGTTACAAACAATACATCCCATAATAATGTATGCATATTTATTGGCTTTTGTAAATCTCCTAGGCACCACTATAAGTCTCCAACGTGAATGTGTAGCAGTTCAGTCAGCAGGAATAATAAGCGCTGAAGGATGTATATAATAAATTACACTGCATTTTTAAGCATACATTGCACATTTCCTATACTTTGGGAGTGCCAGCCTTTTTAAGACAACACATTTTTATATTTGTTCATAGAAATGTCGCATTATGTAATCATCCACCAACATAGCACATAATTAAAAAGAGATTTCTTTAATCTCTAAGCTGTACTGTAACGAGCTGTGCAGTACATTTCTCTAATGCCATTAAATTTAAATCTGGAATCTAAGCGAAATTTAATGAGGTTAGAAGGTTAGAAGCGAGCACAGTCTGGGTCAGTGACGGGGCCTAGTTCGTGAAGGCAGGAGTGAGAAATAGACTGACAGGACTCATGCCTACATACAACACAGAACGATAATACACAATAAGATACTAGATTTAAGTGAGAATGGCACCACATTTTAAAACACTAAATTATTATACAATGGCATTGTTTTGTACCAGCGCATATTGCCGTGCAAACATCTGCATCTGAGGTAACTTGTAAATGGCCAGAAATAATTATGGATACAGTACAGTGGTGGATGTAAATATGGAGTCCAGCTACACGTGTATATATTGCACTTAAGGGTGAAAGTGAACACTTTTGTTTTGAGGTATTGCGGTTATATTTAGTATTTCTTTTTTTACACAAAACCTGTTATACAGTCTTTTGCCTGCACCAGCATATATGCTTTTTTTTAAAAATTTTACTTCCTCTCATTCAATATGTAAATTTGTTCAGTATACTGGAATGATAACTATATCTGGCCAAACAAACAAAACAAAAAAAGACAAACCACAGTTAGGATGAAAGCTAATTATGTAATGGAACCAAATGGCATGGTTATTGCTTTAGGACAACTAACGATGGTTCAAGCAGTGTGCAGACCTGAGATGCTAAAGAAAGCTTTAAATGACTCAAACTTGCTGATGGTTTGCAATGCCATTTGTGTCTATGTTGATGCTTTTACTCATACAGAGAGTGGAGTTGCAGACATAGTGGGCAAGAGGAACAGAACAGAGACAGTTCTGCAGCATTCCTTCAGGCAGCCCTCTCTTCAGGCGTTCCATCTGTTCCACCTTGAACACGTTGGGTTGCTCAGGGTTCCAATCGTAGATCCTGTATAATGATATATGATTGAATGTATGGTTCCTGTAGGACGCAATGCCTTGCTCACACAAGAGTTCAAGGGTCATAATATGATGGAGACAGTCAGCCCTTGTGGGCAACTAGACCGTCATCTCATCAGATGTGGACTAATTAATTCTAGGTTAAGGCCTTTTATCAGTGACATTTGCTCAAATATAGCCAGTATTCTGATTGTAATCAATAGGGTGCCTTTAATATCACCTCTTAAAGCCTCTGAATCATACACTTGTGTACAAATTTGTTTTTAAAAAGCATTTGGACTTCTAAAGGAAGAATAATAAACACAAAAAATCCCCAGTTACCATTGTTCCCACAATGAGAAGCTTGATTTTACGTACAACTAATGGTGGAATACTGAAACTAAAGCTTTCATGAACTAAAACAGGATGATGTTAAGTTCAAATACATATGCACTTAGTCTAAGTATTTTCCATTTATACACAATTGAAATATTTGCCATCCCCTGCTGCATGGCTGGTGATTTTACCAAGATGGAGGGTGAAACAGATGTCAACACCTAGTGGTGGCGTTGGTTTCCCAAGTGGCACACTAAGCAATGTGGGAAGGAGAATTCAGCATTTGGGGGAAGGTGTGTGAGAGTGCATTCATCTCCTCCATCTTTCATGGAGGAAGATTTCCAAGCATAACAGACGGACATCTTTTTAACATCTTTCAAGTGATGTTCTATCATTTTTATAATTAAATTACACTTTAATTAAAATCTTACAATGTGGTTTGAAGTTAAAGTGTACCTGTCATAGATCAATCCATCAATTCCGTATTCTTTCAGCAGTTTTCGATTTTCTGGATCATTTGTGTCATCCCCCCAGCAAAATATCACCAAGCCTTTAGATTTTGCTTCCTTGATATAATGTGGATTTCGCAGCAGATCTTCAGTGTGCGCACTTATACCCTGGTTTGAAACAAAATAAACATTTTAGCAATCTCTTTCCGTAGTGTACAGCAGCAGCTCACTCCAGTCAACTTGATTAATGGTGAATTTCATCTTAGCCGCATCCACACAATGCAAGTTCACTCTTCAATGACACTTTGTGTGTACTGTGTGCTGAGACAAAAAGAAAAACAAAGCAAAAGACAAGCAAAAAAAAAAAAAAAACGTACCAGAATATTTTCAAACTGAGCAAAACTCATGGCAATGGGAGTTGATCGAGATCTAAGATCCATGAGCTCTGGGTAGATTTCAGACTGTCCTTGTGTCAAAAACAGAATGGGGTATCGATTTTGCTTAAGACGGACCCTAAAACGAAAAGAGAAACAAAATGAAACAATACTTCTTTTTTACATGATGCAGCAAATCTTTGAAAGTAGCTTATGAATCTCTTACAGAACTGCAATTCTGTGAATCGGTCAGCTGTGCATTGCTCTTTTTCATTGGCGTGTGTCAATTCCAAACTGGGAAAGTGTTATTTTTTCCAGCTGATAACCTTTGCTTACTTTCGAGGACAAATTAAAAACAGACATATCTCCAGGTGGCATGTCCAGTAGTAGGGGTTATATACAAAGGAAGAATCTAAGGTAGGGGTGTCCAAGTTGTTTCTGCAGTAGGCCACTTCACAGTCATGCTTTCTCCCCCGCCAAAGGAAGAGCCACGCTTTTACCCACACAAACACATAGCCATGCTTTCACCCACACAAACGCAGAGCCACACTTTCACCCACAGATTTCCTCTTTTCTTTCACTGTGGGCTCCAGATGGGACTGCTCCTCCATAAAACTTTCCTCAGAGTGATGTTCACGCTGTCCTGGTGGCTTACGGGTACTACAGCTGCGGCGCTCTGTGCAGGAACTTAGTCCCATGGTCCCTAACGCTGCTTTAATGAACATGTGCATTTGGAGGTGTGGTGACCACTGCAGATCTTACGCGGGCTGCACCTTCAGGTCCAGTGAGCCACATGTTGGATGGGGCAACATTACGAAAGTAGTGCAATCACCACAGAAACACATGAAATGGTCCTGTTATTTGCTACACTGTTAGAACCTTGAACCACAATGGATGTTGATATATTAACCTCTCCGTGTTACATTAATAATTTTAATGCAAAACGTGTTGCATCATGAATAATCTGAGAATAAGAAACTTTCCTTGGAAGTGGAAATGTAGTTAAATATTTAATCATAGTATCATTAAATTTAAAAGCTCCATTTCCTCCAGGGCCTTATGTAATAAAGGTCTTTCAAACAGCTTAACTTTCCGATATTTGTCAGCTTTATATATTATATGTAATTACAAATGGTTTAAAATTATAGCAGTGAATCACTTTCTTTTGGACTTATTGAAATGAAAAGTAATACTTTCATTTTACATCGTGGAAAGCTTTATAGAGTAAATCTCTGTCATTATCAAGCCATTTATCTCCTAGTCTCTTGGTTAAAGTTTTTTTTAAATACAGCTAAGAAGGTGGCAGTGTTTGTAAGTACACAGCTTCTAGAGCACAATTTGCATCACATCTGACTGCGTTAATGCCTGTGGTTCTTTTTAGGAGTGTCGTATAACAGTGCAATAATACATCTTGCAAAATACACAGGCATATAGCAACATAACTGGTCTAAATTTCTATCGTTCTGCCTGAAGCCTTTAAGATATTGGTGGGAGCTGTGGTGAACTGGAAGTATTACTTCAGCACTAAACACATGATGGGAGGGTCAAACAGCAGCAGCCAAAAGGCATTATATGTGGAGAACTCGCTTGGCGGGTAAAATACAAAAACAGATGTTTTATAAAAAATAAAAAAAAATGGTAGTGGATTTCTGTTAATCTGGTACATCTGGCAGTTTTCAAGATCCATATTTTCCAAAAATAACTAAATCACAAATATGTGTTTGTGCCAAACGTTGGGAATGGGATTTTTTTTTTTATAGAAATGCTTAACGGATGACATTACTTTTCTGATTTTACAAGTGGAGCAAGAACAAATGTTTTAAGGATGATGGGAGGGGTCTAGGACACTTCTTCGCCGCATTTTCATCGCTGACAGTTCAGCGCGGCAGTTAGAACGCTGAACTGTCAGCAATGAAGTATAACGCGGCCGTTTCACCGCGGCTGCAGCTATGTAAGAGCTGACAGTTCAGCGCTGAACTGTCAGCTCTTACAAATCTAAAAGTAAAACGAAAATAACCCCCCTAATAAATGATTCCCCCCCCCCAATAGTAACACTAAACCCCAATACTAACACTAAACACTAAACCCCAATACTAACACTAAAATGAACCCCAATACTAAAATTAACCCCCTAAACCCTAATACTAACCCCGACCCCTAATACTAACCCCAACCCCTAATACTAACCCCGACCCCTAATACTAACCCTAATACTAATCCCCGACCCCTAATACTAAAGTTAACCCCCTAAACCCCAATACTAACCCTAATCCTAAAGTTAACCCCCTAAACCCCAATACTAACCCCCGACCCCTAATACTAAAATTAACCCCTAACACTAAACACTAAACCTAATTGTAACCCCCTAAACCCTCATTCTAAACCAACTAAAATCGGTAAAATACTTACCTTTAGCGATGAAATGTCCCGCGATGAAATCTCCAGCGACGATCTGTCTTGTGCTGTACTGTCGGCGGTGAAGCGGCTGCGCGGAAGCAGCCGCGATGAAGTAAACCATCCCCGATGGGAGATGGTGCAACTACAGATACATTGGGATCTGGGGTACTTAAGAAGGATGGCAACAGATTACACTAAACTCCTGGGGAAGCCTATTGTTACATTCGTTATGTGACATCACCAATGGGTAGAACTCCAAAAGATGATGTTGATACTGCCATTTCGGAAACACCATGACAGGAGACACCAACAGCCACCCAGGAATTGAGCAGTATGGTACGAGATTTGAAAGTTTTTAAATGTAAGCCTTTGTGTTAAACATCATAAATAAGTTAATAACTCTTTTTACCAATGTTGATCCTTGGGAATCCCTGTGCATAAAGCTGCATGAAGGGTGATTAACCCCTTCCCGACCTTATGACGAGTTAACTCGTCATGCAGTCTAGCCGGCGGTGCGCTCCGTGGGCACCGCCAGCTAGTCTGCAACGGGTCCAGGACTAAGCCTCACACCCGAGGCAAAGTTCCTGGACCCGATCGATGCATTTCCGGGCATGTGATCACCGCGATAACATGCAAATTAGATGCAAAGTCAGTGTGTTCACACGCTGACTTTGCCTCTAATTCACTCTCTGTGCTTCACATTCTTATAGTGAAGCACAGAGCGTGACCTGTAAATAAAAATAAATTAATTAAATACACAGAGGTTAAAAAAAAAAATTAAAAAAAATTAACCCTTTCATTGCTGATCACAGTTTTTAACTGTGATCAGTTTCCTTCCACTTTATGGAACTGAAAAAACTTTTTTTTTTTAATAAATAAAGGTAATTTTAATATATTTATTTAATACAATTTAACCCCTGCATGCCTGTTGCATGATTTTTACTGATCTGACATCGCACTCAGTTTTTTTTCTGTCTTTTTTGTTATGGGGGTATGGGAACCAATATTTTTCTTTTTTATTAGTTAGTTAATTAGGGGAGATAAGTGGGTTAGTGTTGCACTAGTTATGTAGCTTATTATTGGGAAAATAATGGGGAAAAACTTTTTTTTTCCTCAAAAATGTCCTGTTTTATATGTATTTTTTAATACTAAAATGTAAATCATTTTTATGTATAGGGTATCAAAAGAAAGCTCTAACTGTCCTTTAAAAAACAACATATAACTTGTATGGGTGCGTTAAATGAGAGAGAGGAAAATTATGTTTCAAAAACCGCGTATTAAAAATTGAAAAACGCTCTGGTCCTTGGCCCAGGAAAATCCCTGGTCCTTAAAGGGTTAAGCCTTGTACCTTGGACCATGTAAAAGGATACTTTTTTGTGTAATTAAAAAAAAAGGATAATTTTTTGAGAAATTAACCTAGTTATCCCTAGCAGAGATATATAATGTGAATTCTTTTTCCTGGTTTATTTCATTTGACAATAAGCTGCAGGAGAAAAATCACCTATGGATGGAGTTTGGGTATTTTTGTGGTTTCCTACATTAAATATAGGTCGTACAATAATTCCCCAGTAATAAACAAATGGTAGCTGGTTTTATACTCCTGTAGGGCACAATAAAGTCTTGATTAATACAAACATTGTTAGTGTCATGTGTAATACATTTAATTTGACATGATGCTACTTACATAGTGCAAATATCAGCATCAAATGAAGAAAACACAATCCTCCTGCTGCCAGCATTCTCCAAAATGGTTTTTAAAATGATGTCAAGGAAGAGGTTCATCTCAAAATACGTAGACATATTGCCATCCCATTTACCGCTCTGAATGAAGCAGAAGGAAATACAATGGAACATGAGAGTTCAACTAGTTGTAATTCATGTAAACAATATCCTAGTGTAATAGCAATCTTGATGTCCTCCCTGCAGTAAAAATGGACTAAAAGGTGGAACTGTAATATTAGCAGCCAACAGAGAATTTTTAACTTGCGGCAACACTGCTAGTGCAGTACATGTGATTGTGTCACAAGTTCATATACATAGTGCCAACTAAATCCACATGGCCAGAAGACAAAATCTATCCAACAGTTAAGAAAATGTTTATTTTGCAATCATGAGATCTTGAGCAAGGTGATGTTAAGAGGTTCAAAACTTGCTTTAGAAACATATCAACTTCTTCCCTTCCTGATGTCAGTATCGGTCATGATGTGTGTGCCATAGGACATATGCAAGCATATTTGGGCATGTACACCTTAGGTGCAAGCATGTGCTCCCAATTTTTTTTTCAGTTAAAAGCAGTTATCAAGCAATTTGCAAGACTGAGAAAAATAATTAGGTGCCTGCATCAGAGCAAGGGCAGAACCCGCTGAAAGTCTCATATGGGGAGTGCACTCAGCAGCTGGGCTGGGATTTAATTAAGCTATAGGTTGTTTTTTTTTAACCCCACTTAAAGGTGAAACCTGAAATTAGGTTACTGCAACAAAGAACAACATGATACTTGATTGTTGTTTTTGCTATATATCTATTAATGAAAAATGCCATATTATCTTTTACATTTTGAAGATGTACTAGTGCAACTACAGGGTGGGGCTGGGGTTTATGTACGCAGTGTAAGTGGGTGTCAGATGGCAAGGGGCGTGCTGACAGAGCGTAAAGATACAGGTCAGATTTACTTTTATGGAAAAATAAATAAAGTTTGGTGGTCCTTTAAAGCATTCTATATTTTACATACCAGTGGGACTATACAATCTTGCAATAATACACACGTGTATAATAGCACCCTTATTTCAGCATCAGCATCCCATCCTATACCTGGACCAAGAATATACACAAATTTGATGAAACTGGGAACAACTTTGGTGCCTATGTTTGACATTCTTCTCCCCCATCCCCTTTCCATCCTGGGCACTGTTTAACATACACATTATCCCATATTTCCCTACCTTTTCTTGGCAAATCCATTTGATTTCAATATTAAACCCGACATCCTCGGGAACAGATTCCAAAACCTGTTCAACAAAACATGTTAAATGTTACAATTTCAAACATGTTTTTGAATGTATTGGACTAATATATATTATACATACATATATATATATATATATATATATATATATATATATATATATATACACATACATACGCACATTTATATTATATTATTGCAATAAAGAATGCACGTTTATTTTCACGCACTCACACACACTATCATAGGATCTGCCACTAACTACACATTTATGCTTATTTTTTCTTGTAAAATAGAAGATTTTATTTACAGTTTGAAGCGATGGAAATGGCTGGTTGTCCGAAACAAGAGATTCTTCATCAGCAACATCTGAAAGCATACAAGAGGGTTTATGCAAGCCGGACATAGATTTTAATATATACACACACACACACACACACACTTAACCCCACAAGGACCAAGGCTGTGTTTACATTTCTGCAGTGTTTGTGTTTAGCTGTAATTTTACTTTCTCAGTTAATGTACCCACACATTATATCCGGTTTTTATTCAGTATAAGAAGGACTTAAGATACAATTACTTTTATCATTTACTAAAAACATAATCGTAAAATATGAAAAACCCACATTTTTCCAACTTTTACATGCAAAAAATATTTTACACATCTACAAAGGCTAATAAAAAACGTGCTAAATAATATTTGTCCTGATTTTAGAAATATCCAATGTTTACCTACTTTTGCAAGTTATAGATCAGTAACTGAAAGAAGCATTTTTTTCCCTAACCATTTTCTCTTAGTGACCTTTTAACCCCAACCTTGATCATCACCCTAACCCTAGATCTAAGGCTAGCTTAGCTTATAATTTGTTTTGGTGTAATGTTGCTGACTGCCTCTAGAGGCAGTCTAGCAACGCTAACAGAGTGACTGACATGATCACTGACCACTTCTGAAGCTTTTGCCCAAAACTGGGTAAAGTCATAATGAAAAGGTATGCTGCAATATGCTTCCATATGGAGCATACAATCACAGCGGGGAGTGATCATATATGTGCCATGATGTCAGGGTTGCTGAATGCCTCACATCGAGGCACTACAGAAGCCTAAATGGAGGAAGCGATTACAGAACAGTTCATTTAGACACAGGACGTACATGTGTCCTTACGTCTTACGAGGTTAAGCACCACCTAAATTTGCTCCGTAATTCACCCGAAATCACGGAGAGCAGCATGCCAGTATATTATGGATCTTCCCTCTTGTGGGAAAAAGCTTTGGAAGTGAACAGTTCTCGCTTCCATTGCTGCCCATAGGCTAAATTATTCTTAGAGCTAGGGTTAGAGTTAGTCTAAGGGTTACGATTAGTGCTAGGGTCAAGATTACATGTCAAAGGTCACTATAGAAGAAAATGGTTAGAAAACAAATGCTACTTTCGGTTATTGCTCTATAACTTGCAAAAACAGCAGTAAAACATGTAAACATGGGCTTTTTCTAAACTCAGGACAAATATTAGTGCCTGGCACATCCAATGTTGCAAAGGGCTTACAGAATTTCTATTTAAAATGCCTACACCTGCAATGTTTCACTAGGATTAAACATAACTTATTTTTTTTTTACCGATAGCTGTCCTTTAAAAACAAATGTTAAATAATGTAGAGAGAAAAAAAGAACTGAAAAACTGAATCAGTTGCAGAATAGAAATGCTTTAATGAAAAAATAAAATACTTTATTGAGACCTCTTTTATTGTGAACTATCAGAGGCCTTACATGTTCAGAACCTTGAGTCAGGTGAACAGCATGATAGCTCTCCAATAGAGCTCTACACAACAAAGAGATTTCAATAAGGTACTTTGTGTTCTTTCATTAAAGCGTTTCTATTTAAAGCACCTGCAAGAGCTTTTGGGTGATTTTTGTTGTTGTGCATCTGATATATAATGCTTTATTTATAAAAGTGGGAACTGAAGGTATTTGACAAATGTATTTAATTTGTGTGAAGCCCCCATTAGAGAAGGCTACTGTTAAAAAAAAAAAAAAAGCTCATAATGTCTATCTTTGAATATTGCAATATTCTGGCTTTTTCAGTGGAGGAATATAAACCTGCCTCAAAAGATTTAAACAGTGTATTTAAGAATTAAAATTAACATACAATTAAATACAAATGGGAGATTGCTACCATTGAGTGTTTTAGAAAACACTTATCTATGGAAACAAAATAGGACATTCTTCCCAGCAAGTGTTATAGGTGTTTTCAAGGCCGTTTTACATTGATGTGACCCATCCTTTATTCATAAAGCATACGTAGGGTTTTAAACAGCAGGTGCACAACTGAACTTTTTGTGCCACTGGTAAATAATACAATATAACACACGTCAGTGGTCACATGCTTCTCAACACCACAGTGGACTCTATTTCAGATTGATGGGTTTAGTACTGCAACTTTGTATAAAAGACAAACTACTGTCCATTCAGACCTGTACATACATACCATATTGATCTTTTAATGTTAGTGCAGTCACATGTGCTAGCTGTGAAAAAAAAAAAAAGAAAGAAAATGTTTACTTCAAATAACGATGCACACAATTTGAAACATTACAAACCATGACCCAAAATGGAAGCACTGTAAAAAAAAAAATGGCTGTGCACCTTAAAGAAGGTTTGTGGGTATAATGCTAAATATTTTATTTACCTAGCAGTAATAGTTTTATTTATTTTTTCTTTGAAAATGCAGCTGCATCCATGGCAATTTCAGTTCTTTAAAAACGGTTGTTATTTGCCAAAATATTTTTTTAGTTCATTTATGCGCTTGGTTAACTTATGAATTATCAACAAAAAGGGGCACAGCTACAGCCTTGATACCCAGGGACAGGCAAAGTGTCAACACAAGGACATCAGTGTTCATGGAAGGGTCATGCAGGTCCATAGAAAAATCTGTAAATTGTCCATCACTAAGTCCACAGCATGTCCATGAACAAGGTTAATTACATACATTTAAACATGAAGAAATACATAGGATGTAATTACATTTAACAGTTGCAGCTGGTCATAGGTAAGTTCCTTGACTGGAATCTCAAACAACTCCAATGCAGTGGCATTTGCTTTCTGAAATGAATGAGAAAGATTAATTTGTGATTAAATTGCAACAATTTATTTTTACACTCTTAGAAGTCACAAGGAACAAATATCATCTCTTCCATCATATTTATTAAAACCATATCCACCAACAATTTTTACAAGGATGGGAAATGGCTATCTTCACCCAGAAACCTTTGCTAGTCAGACCAAACACTCCCCCGTGTGAAAACAGTCATGTGGAAACAGCTCACATATAAACTACACAATGTAGACAGGACTGATGCTCTCAATTATATGGTTAGTTGAGCAGCAGAACTTGCAAAAGCAAGTTTTTCTCATTTTTGCTCCCAACTAAAAAGGCTTGAAAAAACACATTGTTGGTCAAAGCATTGCCTGGTGCATTCACTTGATGTACATTAAAAACGTAATTGTTGAGTGCAAAGTATCAGCTTATTTTTACATATATTGGGGACCTGGTGGAATCCTACTCTGCACCTCCTGACTTCTGTGAGCTGCCTTACTGGGTTTGTTTGGTGTTCCCAACCAGTCACATGCACCAAATGTTAGTAATTTGAAGAATTTACCAATTTACGAATTAAAGGGATTTAGGAATAAGTGTAGATAACAGACTTAGCAACAGTCAGTAGCTGCAAGGGCCAATAAGATACTTGCATGTATTAAATGGGGTATTGATTCAAAGGAGGAATATATAATCTTGCCTCTTTAAGTCAATGGTATCACCCCACCTTGAATATGCAGTAAAATTCGGGCCACAAAGGATATTATGGAACAAGAAAAAGTGCAAAGGAGGGCTGCACAATTAATACAGGGATTGGAGGATCTTGATTTGAAGAAAGGCTAAAAAAAGGCATCTCAAGGGAGATACGATATCATCATATAAATATGTGCAGGGCCAATATAAAGAGCTCTCCAGTGACCTGTTTATTAACAGAAATGTACAAAGAACAAGAGGTCACCCCCTGAGACTGGAAGAGCAAAGATTTCATAGACTGCAAAGGAAGGGATTCTTTACGGTAAGGACAATAAAGATATGGAACTCACTGCCAAGAGAGGTGGTGCTATCAACTACAATAGATGCATTCAAAAAGGACAGAGGGCTATTGATAATAGAATCAACGTTAATAATAGAGCTTATTGATCGAAGGAGAAATCTGATTGCCTGTTGGATTCAAGAAGGAATTTTTTCCCGTAAGTGTCAAAATTCAAAATAGCTTGTTTAGGGTTAGGTGCCGAGTGTATTTATAAAACACACTAGCTGTTAAAGTACTGCCCTGCATAGAAACCCCTGTGTGGACACATATGTTGCTTCAAACAGGCTGTTCAGTAAAGGGAATAACACAGGAATCGGACAGCCTCATTTATAATAAACACCTGTATGTCTACACACTGGATGTCATACTGAAGTTTCCATCAGGCTGAAGATATGCAACAACATTTTTTTCTGCATAAACAAAAGTTTTTTTTTTTAGAAATGGGGAGTGGGGAGCATAAAGGCAGGGAAATGCCTTGGAGTTGCAGATCGACAGGCATGTAGACAAATACAGTACCTTTTTCATCGATAAACAGCAAGTGAGATCATGGTATATTACAGGAACATTGTCTTTGGAAAGATGGACATCAAATTCAACAAAAGCTGCACCCTACAAAAAACACAAACTTTAAATGGATAAACAAAAGCACATAGAATACAAATATTCAATAAATTTGAATACATTTTCTTGAAGTTGTCAAAACAAAAATGACCGTGGTATTATTAGCTATTAAACGTCTATCAATGCAAGTTTGGGAAACCCAGGATGTGCCACTTGGAAACAAAATCTTTTTTTGTCTCATTATAATTTAAATTGATATCCAAGTGCCACTGAACTTTGACTACCCCCCCCCCCCCCCCCCCCATTTACATGTGTCTTTACAAAAACAACCAAAATGGAACTCTAGGAAAAATGTACTTAACCCTTGAAAGACAGGAGTCATACACTATTGCTGCAGCTTACAATAAACCGTGAACAGTGAATTGAAATAAAATCAAAATGTAAAAAAATTAAAGACGACACGTACATGACTGGCCGCATTTTTTAGTGAAGCTACAGTGTTTTCACGAATTTTGGCTAGTCTGTAAAAAGAAAAAACATTTTTTATGTTAGTATACAAGTAAAATCCAACCTGTATGATATATTGCAGATCCTTGTGGTTTACATTAAGCAAAAAGGAAAGAACATTTTAGATGCACTGCAGTGGCGAATGGCTTAGGTACTTATACAAAAAAATACTGTTTTTGTGGGTACATTTGCACTGTGACCATTTCCTGCTCATTTTACCAGTGGCTTGCGCGGGTCATTTTACCAGTGGCTTGCGCGGGTCATTTTACCAGTGGCTTGCACGGGTCATTTTACCAGTGGCTTGCACGGGTCATTTTACAATTATATTTTTCCGATATGTGTTCTTTTATTTATTCGCCGTTAGGAGAAGTCATGGAATACAATGACATATTAGTCACTTGTAGTTAATCAAATTAATTGTTTGAATAGTGACTCTTTATTAGTAGTATATATGATGACTCCTGTTAACTCAAGTGTGGTTTAGGAACAAAACACATAAGGTGTTAATTTGACAGTTTTTTTGTCTTTTTGTCCCCTCTTATGGTATCGATTAAACTTTTCACCATACCGCTGCTTTTGAGTCTCCCCCGCATCCCGTTGTTGTTTGAGTAAACATTCAGCATGCATGGAATTTGCAGTATTTCTTACTTTGCGGTAGTGGTGGAATTTCCAGCTCCTCTGTGTCCCACATCTAGTGTAGTTCTCGGCTTCCAGTACTTGGAAAAGGAGTTTCTCATGTCACAGCTATAACCTTGTATTGGCTTGATAATGATGAAATCAACTGAAAGAAGAGTATTACCGTAATAAATCACATAGCATTACAATTCAAAAACAAAATCACAGTAACTGTCTGAATAGCAACATAGTGTTAAGGGTCAATGAAGATGCACAGTTTGTTTCAGCCATAAAAACAATTGAGAGCAAAAAAGAAATCCATAAATGCATATGCATTGATCAATTCAGAAATCATACCTCTAACCTTCCCGAGAGTCTGTCTTGCATTCCTGCTCATGATAGGGAGTGTAACGAAACCATTGCTTTTGCCAGTCTCCAAGATTGTAGAGGACAAGAGACATGCGGTGCCCACATGTCCAGGGAGTGCATCACCTTGTACCACAGCTTCGCTTAGGTCTTCCTGCAATGTCAAGAAAGCCAAATCAGTTCTGAGCCATTAAAAAAAGGTGATCAGTCCGATAAAAAGATGATTCTATGCTTCCTACAAATATCCATATTCACTGCCTTTTAAACAGGGTGGTTCTTGGTTTCTCTGGTCATCAAGCCTATATATATATATATATATATATATATATATATATATATATATATATATATATATATATATATATATATATATATATATATATATATATATGGCAGGGCCCCCAAGCCTTCTCTTAATGAAGTTATTTGGGGGTGCTATGGAAGTGGGGGCCCTAAGTGCCCACTTAATTTGCTTTTATGGTAGCACCACTACCGGTCATACAAGGAAATCATTAATGTGTCCTATACACATATGCTCGAGAATCTTCTACCCTTTGTTTGATTGAAATAAGTTGATAAAAGAAGCAGTGTCTTTCGCATGTACACCCACCTCAAAGAAGTCAAAAAGCATTTCCAAGTTGTCTGGTTCCATGGTGTGTATACTGAATTCAGTCCATCTATCAGGCTGGAGTGCATAGCCACATTCTGGCTGACTTTGCCGAGATTGATACTCTGTATGACTGATCAGCGAGATTTCAAAAGTGTTGGCCATTTTTAGGGAAACACCAGGGGAACTAATATCTTGCTCTTCATCTTCACCTTCGTCTTCTAGGCCCCCCAACGTCAACTTCACCCTGTCCCCACAGAACAAGAAATATTAGCACTGAAATCATTACAAAATGTATCAAAAAGGAAGTGACTGACACAATGTCTGGTGTGTTTTCCTTTGGAAACACCCTGGTTTTAGATTAATTAAAACCAAGAGACTACCTAGAGCTGACCTATCCACCAGATTCTCCCCCAATGGCAATACACCATTCTGGTGAGATATATTGCAATTAAAACATCAAGTTCTGAAAAGAACCACAACAGTAAAAAAAAAAAAAATACATAAAACGGAAATCAGCTCCAAGGGTCTCTCTAGTTTTTTTTAATCTATTTAACATAATAGATTAAAACTACTTGAGTTTTGCTTATCCTCCAGAACTCAAGGAGTTCCAATCATTGGTAAATGATTATCAGAAGTCTGTTCACAACATGATCCAGAATTCTGAAACCGGTCTTACCGAGGACTGACATAACAATGAATACTGTCACATATATTTCACATATTTATCCTTTCACAACTGATTTCAGTTTCAAAGCCTCCTAGCCTGATTTAATAATATCCTATGGGAGATGCAAGTACACAAAACATGCAGCTGTATAAATGACTGTTTAGTAGCAGCACGGCTTGAAGACAAGCCAGCATAGCCCATAAAATCTTCCAATCAGGATCCTGCGTACCTTGAGCTATTCTTAAAAGGACTGTTACACTTTAAAAACAAAAAACGTGTCCCCTTCTCCCAACCAAACCAGACATGTATCTACAGAGATACACAGGGTTTACGCTCATCTCTGATACCGAGCCGGTCTGGAGGCTGATGAGCTCTGACAGTGTCAGTACGCACAACGAATCTGAGCTCGTGTGAACGGGGTCTGTATTCAGCAGGTGTCTCTCTCTGCTAGTACTACTTCAAGTCCCTTCTGTTGACTCCCTTTGAAAACGAGGGTCTCTCTCTGCACTAGCAGAGAGAGAGAGAGAGAGAGAGAGAGAGAGACTGTTGCTGACCGGACCGGAATGCTGGCTTCCTATGGAAGCATGGCAACTGACTGTCAGAGGATAAACAGGCGTGTACTATAAAAAGTACATGCCAGTTTATCCTCATTCCAGGGACCATTTTTTTTTTACCTTTTGCCAAGTGAAAAGGAGCACTGCTGCTTTACACATGCACCAGATTCCCCAATAATAACGTATTTAACCAGGATGGGTACATGGAGATAATCTCTCGTTTTCAAGTACGTCCTGGGGATGTTACTATTGCCCAACATCCAAGGGGTGTTACTATTATCCAATTTAATGGTAATCATTTCATCTACCTTAGAGGGATGAAGGGCTGAGTCGACCCTGCCGGGAATCGAACCTGCAACCTTCTTGATTGAACAGTTTGTACAGTTGGTGGATTAGCCCACTAAGCCATCTGACTAATCCTGCTTAAAAGGCCACACCAGGAAAGTCTGACATGGCAGCAAACACAGCTACCCACCCAGTAAAAAAAAAGAAAAAAAAAGTCTCAGAGCATAAGCTTGTTTAACCTAGTTAGAATCGTTTAACTCTTTCATGACCCCTTATCAATTCAACAAAGTATTAAAAAGGTACTTTGTTCATTTGGCACCACATTACACAGAAATGTGTTAACATGCTCCTTAAAAACCAAAAGAAATCAATATACCTTATGTACAAGGTTTACTTTGGGAAGAGTAATGCTGTTTGTACAGTATATAGCACAAGTCAAGTTGACTCGGTCAGAATATTAGAGAAAGGAAAGTGCTGTCCAGATGGACTGTTTGTGTTTGGGGTGTGCCATTTCTAAACTGGGCCTTCGCCTGTCATTACTGCTTATTCAACTGGTTGATCACATAGCCAACATCCAAACATTGCGACTTCTTGCGCCACGGTGAGTTCCTTTTCCTGGCTCTATTTAAAATGTTATTTAAACAACGGTGTCTTCAGTTCCGGGTGTGTGTTTGTGTGTGCGCGTCTTCAGTTCCGGGTGTGTGTGCGCGCGCGTCTTCCGTTCCGGGTGTGTGTGCGCGCGCGTCTTCCGTTCCGGGTGTGTGTGCGCGCGCGTCTTCCGTTCCGGGTGTGTGTGCGCGCGCGTCTTCCGTTCCGGGTGTGTGTGTGCGCGCGTCTTCCGTTCCGGGTGTGTGTGTGCGCGCGTCTTCCGTTCCGGGTGTGTGTGTGCGCGCGTCTTCCGTTCCGGGTGTGTCTGCGCGCGTCTTCCGTTCCGGGTGTGTCTGCGTGCGTCTTCAGTTCCGGGTGTGTCTGCGTGTGTGTGCGCGTCTTCAGTTCCGGGTGTGTCTGCGTGTGTGTGCGCGTCTTCAGTTCCGGGTGTGTCTGCGTGTGTGTGCGCGTCTTCAGTTCCGGGTGTGTCTGCGTGTGTGTGCGCGTCTTCAGTTCCGGGTGTGTCTGCGTGTGTGTGTGTGTGTGTGTGTGCGCGTCTTCAGTTCCGGGTGTGTGTGCGTGTGTGTGTGTGTGTACGCGTCTTCAGTTCCGGGTGTGTGTGTGTGTGCGCGTCTTCAGTTCCGGGTGTGTGTGTGTGTGTGTGTGTGTGCGCGTCTTCAGTTCCGGGTGTGTGTGTGTGTGTGTGTGTGTGCGCGTCTTCCGTTCCGGGTGTGTGTGCATGTGTTCCGTTCCGGGTGTGTGCGTGCGCCTACGTTCAGTTCCGGGTGTGTGCGCGCGCCTACGTTCAGTTCCGGGTGTGTGCGCGCGCCTACGTTCAGTTCCGGGTGTGTGCGCGCGCCTACGTTCAGTTCCGGGTGTGCGCGCGCCTACGTTCAGTTCCGAGTGTGCGCGCGCCTACGTTCAGTTCCGAGTGTGCGCGCGCCTACGTTCAGTTCCGTGTGTTTAGGTTATTTCCATTGCACTTAAAATGTAAAAAGTTGTAAAAGGATTAGTGATGGCTACAGTGATGGGAAAAGCAGCACAAAACAGCTAGAGTGCCAAAGTTAAAAAAAAAAAAAATCACTAGTGTGTGTGTGTGGGGGGGGGGGGAGGGATTTGAATGAATGAATATATGCATATTATAGTTTACACGCTTGTTTCAGTTTCACCATTTTAGTTTTTGCAATACTTAACCTGCAAAATGTAGGTTTTCTTCTGGGGATTTAGCTTTTCCACAATTACCTCTCCATCTTATGCAAAAAAAAGGCTTTCCAAGCAAGTCCTGGGAGCCACATCAAAAGGACTCTCATAGAAATGAATACGGATGCCCACTGAACACGTGCACGCCACACACCGCCAGATTCATCAACGTAGTGTCTGGAGTGCCACTAACATTCACTCCATCTGTTGGGGAAAACATTTCTCCATGACGCTGAGCTAGCCTTATGCTTATAAGGAAGGGACAGAGGAAATGCAGTCCATAACTGCTGGGCAATCTTTAGCACTAAAGCAACCATAATGCTTAGTTAGATTAATGCTGGCTGAACAACATGGGAAAATTAGTCGAAATTCTTTGGCACAACATCGGTTATAGACTACACATCTATGATTAACAAGCATCTAGCTGGCTCAGTAAACTGGGAAATGTAATGCAGTAACGGAGGGTCCACAGATTTGCAGATGCAATTGTGCAGTTGACTCCATTTCCTATGATGTTCAGCCAGCAAAATCCAGATGTTATCGCAACACTGTGGATTGCAGAGGCCTCTTGTGGTAATCATGCAATAGGTTAGATCTAAATATGCACACAAGCCAAGGAGTTGCTGCATGGATCTAATTGGCTATTTTACATAGAATCTCATGGATATACTAATAAATGACACAATCTACTTAGAGTTACAGATTCAGACATTTCAGTCTCAGCAGTTACTCAAGAACCAACAACTGCTCTGACTCTTTGCCCACACAAGAACACATTTGTGGGATTAACAAATATTTATTGACTATGAGCCAGCTTAGTTATTTTTCTGAGTAAGGGAAATTATTCTACCATAATGTTCTACGTAAAAACAATTTTAAAAAGCTAGGCGCCAGCCAACAGGAAGTTTTAGGATTTATAGTTTCTGGGATCAAGTCCTGTATTACATCCATGGGCTGCCTCTGCAAGCATATGTATCTGGTTTTAAGATGTGAATTTTTTCAATCAGAAAATGGACACGGCAAGTAATTTTATCCCTAGGACGATCGCTGTTAGAGGGGTACAAAATATATGTAGAGAAAAAGGGAAAAACAAAACAAAAAATGTTATCTGTACAAACAGCATCACTCGAAATAGGTAACAAGCCATCGATGCTCTGAAAAAGCAAGACCGATTTAACGCCATACCTAAACCTAGACTTTTTAAATTTTTTCTTGGATATAGTAACAGGTTGTTTTTCAGAATAATGTAGACGTAATCTAAGCTCAGTCTGACATGTCAGCCATCCGGAATCCACAGTCTCAACGCCATCTGGCAAAGTAGATGAAAGTTATCAGTTGCAACAAACACAACCCAGATATTTCAAGATAGCATACACAAATACTTCCACAACAAGTCACTAGGTAAATTCATAGGTCATGCTAATGTTTAGTGTGGTTGTATAGATCCAGCCCCATCAAGATGGTAAATTGGGTTTAATTATCTTGGCATTTAGTCTCCATTGTTGTTGGGGTGCTCCATTATTAACAGGAGTATAAAAATAACACAGAGGTATACGTTGTTGGTTTTGGTAGTGCTTGGTAAAATGGATTCACGAAAAACAAGTTCGACTATGGTGAAAACATGGTTGCTTGAAGGAGAAAACAGTTGTTTAAAATCATTAGTTTTTTTTGTCATTAACATTAAAAAAACATGTGTTGCAAATAAACAGACATGGTGAAACAGTGCAGTGAGTTTCAAAAGGTCAGAGATATGTATTGTACTTGGTGCAGAAGGGACACAAGACTTTACAGCTGTAATTGCTTAAGTATTTGCATTATACTGAATCAGGGGTCTACTAATCATGGCACCCACCTTGTCCAGAATTTTTGTTAAAGCGATCAAATCCTTAAATTAGTGTAACACGGCAGAAGATTATAAACTTTAGGGCTATGATGCAAATCGATAAAAGGTTAATAGAGTGCATTGTAATCCTAAATGATCCATTAGAGTAGTCACTTTAAGGCCCTCAGTTTAGAAGCACAAAGTTATTTGGATATGGAGTGCTGTAATAGTTATGCACAGCTAATTCCAAACGGCAAAAAGTTAATGCCATCCCTTCGACAAACACAGGGCACCAGGTCGTTCAGGAAATTAGCCACATGTCCCCCTTGCCGCTGCCATCCGTTTGATTTTCATGTGCAGCGTGAGGGGAGAAAGTCTGTGCGGATTGCACAGACTGCAAGCTCCGCCCCCTCGCACAAGGAGTGCCAGGTATCACATGACATGCCAATACTCAGCAGGAAGACACATGAAGATCGGGCTGTTGAAGATATATTCCCCCCCCCCCCCCCTCCCTGCAATGAGGTAAAGCAGCAGGGAGGGGGGGATACAATTAGAAATGCTGACTTGTTGGTGCGTGTGGCTGTTGGTCCATGTATGTGAGGCGTGTGGCTGTTGGTCCATGTATGTGAGGCGTGTGGCTGTTGGTCCATGTATGTGAGGCGTGTGGCTGTTGGTCCATGTGTGTGAGGCGTGTGGCTGTTGGTCCATGTGTGTGAGGCGTGTGGCTGTTGGTCCATGTGTGTGAGGCGTGTGGCTGTTGGTCCATGTGTGTGAGGCGTGTGGCTGTTGGTCCATGTATGTGAGGCGTGTGGCTGTTGGTCCATGTATGTGAGGCGTGTGGCTGTTGGTCCATGTATGTGAGGCGTGTGGCTGTTGGTCCATGTATGTGAGGCGTGTGGCTGTTGGTCCATGTATGTGAGGCGTGTGGCTGTTGGTCCATGTATGTGAGGCGTGTGGCTGTTGGTCCATGTATGTGAGGCGTGTGGCTGTTGGTCCATGTATGTGAGGCGTGTGTATGTGACCGTCTCTGTGTGTGATTATGTGTGTATGTTTGCATGATTTGATGTGCCATTGTCTGGCTCATAAAAGTAAATTAAGTTTGTCAAGCCCTGCATTACTGGATAGTAATTAGCACACCGTAACATTCACTGTGTGGCGTCCTGTACAAGTGACACAAGCTCCCCAGTGAACAGTACTGTGCAGCATTAGAAGCAATATAAATTATAACAATGTAGTGCTAATTACTTTCCAGAAAGGGATGGCATTAGCTATTAACTATAACTATTAGAGCACTTTTTCACTACTCAGTATCCAAATAATTTTGTGCTTCTAAACAGAGACCCTTTAAAAGTGCCTGTACTGTTATGGAACCAATTACGGTTACAATGCATAGAACTATTAAATGAACCTGATTGCCCTAAAGGTTATAATCCTCTACCACGTTGCACTAATTAAAGTATTTGCATGCAATATTTATATATCATTACATTCAGTATAGTGCAAATAGCTATGCAATACCTAGACAGCTGTGTCTTGTGTCCTTTCTGCACCAAGTGCAATGAACATCTTTTAAATGCACTGTTTCACCATGTCTCTCTATATTTACTTGTAACAAGTTTTGTTTTTTTATGCTAACGACACAACATAAGGATTTTAAATACATTTCTTTATCCTTCCACCAGCCTTCAAGCAACCATAAATCTAAGCTAACAGGGGACAAAAACCTTACCCGGAAGATGAATAACAATCAGTAGGACACCTTTACATATCTATGGTGAGAACATGGTTATTATTTAATGTTTAATCCAGGCATTTTGTATTGAAGGTGCTTGCTGTTCTACATTACCAAAATACTAACCAAGCTTCTCTTTAATCTTTTCTGATATAGTTTAACACATAATGGTCAGTTAGTTTTCTGATGTGCTGCATTTAAACATATTCATTGTATCAGAGTTACAGTCAGAGAAAGTAAAAGAATACCTTCAAAAGGCAGTGAAACATACCTTTCAAAAATAGTTTTAAATGTGTAGTATTTCCTGTTACTCTGATTATTCTTGACAAAAGATATTTTTAGCTAGAAGAACCATCTTTTAGCCATCTCCACCACCCACCATTAACCCCACCACTCCCCGTGGGAGACCTATAAAGATTAAACCAGACCGATATGCTGAGGAATATGTGCGATTCCATGATTTTTAAAACTGTACAAGCAACCAATTTCCAATAACAAAATGAATGCGTTAGGAAGAACCGCAAGATGATGAATTTAAATAACATGTCAGTAAGGAAGCAGGAAGTACTGGACATTTGATGAAGGTATTCATTTAGATCTCTGCTCCTTGAAACATCCACAAGGCATGTAGCCACCATATATAGAGCCAAAAAAAAGAATTTGCATTGAGAATCCCCATAAAAATAGTATCTAAACCAGGGACATCTTAAGTGAACTCTGATCAGTATTGGGCCACATACTTTTTTCATTTTTTATTTGCAGTATTGGTGAAGAAAAGCTCGTTAGTCATAAAAAAAAATATGGTTTAGTGGTTATAGAAAAGTAGTATGGATCAACTGTATTCAAACAAAACCATGCCTAATAAAATGATGAGAAGTCTGGTGGGCAGCAAATTGGACACCCCTGGTATAAAAACGTATTAATAGTAGTAAGAAGTAAAATCAATGCAGAAAGCATTAAAAAAAAAAAAACAATTATGCAATAATTAGATATCAGATAGGGAAGAATTAAACTGCACTCACATCTCATCAATAGCAAAACATTAACCAGTATAAAAAAATAAATCAATAAAAAAAAATGAAACATTCAGCAGTCTGTGATAGGTACAAGGCTCTGCAGCAATAAATAAAATCAAATGTGTTAACTTTAAAAAACATTTTGCCAGCAGTCTATTTGCAAAAAGTAAATTTAGTGAGGTAAAATGACAATCGTTTCCAAGCTACCTAAATTGGCTTCTATCTTGGATAGGCTATCCAAGTTACATAGAACAACAGGAATTAGCTTGCTCCTGGGGAAGCAGTAAATAAACTGCACTTGCACCCTGGCCAGGCTACTTTCTACTATTGCAGAGAGAGTCCCTCATTTTGAGAATGGATCAGCAGAGGGGATCATAACAAGGTTATGTAGGATGGTAACATTTCTTCACTCTGCTTTTTATAATGGGAGAACCATTAGGCAGGTTCCACTTAAATGACCTTGGCTACTTATGTTACAAATCAACAAAATTATAAAAAAATCAGTAACCCTGTAATATGTATAGAAGAGAGGTTTTTACGTTTACACACAGTGCTTTACTGTGGTCCTCTCCTAAAGTGAACCACACAGACAACTTTGGTGAATTTTAAACTTTAATTCAAGACTATAAGTAGTTATCATTTCTATAGCAGACCATGTATTACCATATTTGCTTAAAGAGGGTCTAAAACCTCAAGATGATCTTTCCATCAGATATAAAGTACCTTTTGTCATTTTGAACAATGCTCCTATTGAGCACAGTTGATAAGAGATTCCAGACTAACATGCTGCAGGGCTCCTGCCCAGTGACCAGCAGTGCTGATTGGTGGTAGTCATCTGTGGTGCAGAACAGGAGAGGGTCATCTCCTTCCAAGATATTGGCCGTGTGCAGACACATACACCAGTAATGGTCAGCCTAGTGCCCGACTTAACTTGTGCCATGCATGCATTAGTGCACAATTCAAATTACAGTTTGAATAGTACAATTTGAACAGTAATGAGGTAGAAGTGGCTTCCTGCTGTAAAAAATTTTTAAAAAAACCCAGTGTGGTCTACTTCAGATCCACCATTATACATCATTTCATTAGCTCAACGGTCATTTTTTGATCGCTTGGAAACTATTGTTTGTACTTTCAGCTCATTAAATACACGTATTCACACAGACTGATGGCATAGTTCTAAAACTAAAATTTGAATTAAGCATTAGACTTATTGGCTTTATATTCTTCATAATTTAAAGACTTATTTGTAGTTTTTTCCTATTTCTCTATTTCCACACAATTCACCAATGGAACATTTTAATTTCATATTACTAAGCGGTAACCATTCAATACCGGCTTTCAAAATCAAATTTTCCTTTTGTTGCATGGTTCCAATAGATTTTTTGAGGGTTTGTATTGATTGTTAGATGTTATTGCTTTTATAGATAGAAAACCTTTAAACTTAAAATATTGCTCTTATAATAAACCATGAATAGTTGGTAGGTTTTCATACAATTTCAAGGACCATTCCAGCGTAAAGATGTAACTAATATTTGTTTTTCAATACATTAAAAAAAGAAAACATATATATGCAACGTTTCCCTCCTCTTCTTATGAAGTGGTCACCACTAGCAGCTCTTATGGTGCTTCCCATAGAAACAAAAGGGGATGCCAAATAAAAATGTGAGGAAACTTGAGAATGCTGAGAGTGCACTCCACATTAACAGCATGCCCATGACTTCACCAACATGCCTGCCCAGTACATAGAAAAATGTAGCCAGGTTAGCTCAAATACACAAAAAGGATACATGCATGAGGTGTCAGGCAGTAACCAATAAGAAAAATGTTTTGACTGGAATGGCCCTCTACTACGGGTTTGCAAGTGGGTAGAAACAAAATAATAATCATAAAGCACAGGTGTGCTTAATATCATTTATACCCCAGTTTTTTCATTTTATTTGAGAACACAGTTGTAGAACAACCTTTGAAAGCTGCTAATCCATACTCCAAGGTGAAACACAGTGTTAGTAGATCGAACAAGCTAGATTTACAAAAACAAATAATTTGAAGCACACTTTTGGGTGCAAACTGTTACAAATTGGCAGTGCTAAAAAAAAAAAAAAATCTGCTTTAAGGGAAATGAAGTTAATGAAAAATAGGTCTTTAGAGAATTTAACAATTTTTTTTTTTTAAATGAATGAAAATAAGTAAAATTATGCCCAACAAGTAAGTTGTGTCAGTGGTATTCAGATCCAGAGAGAGATAGTATTTTTCTTGGTCCAGTAGTACAAATTGTAGTAAAGCATTTGTATACGAATACAAAATGGAGAGAGTGTGTGATGAGCTTACAAAACATTGGTGAATATTTGAAACACTTAGTGACTGTTGCTTCAGAACTTGAAAATGCAGTTGATTAAAAACCTCATCGAGTAGTTAGAGTAACGGCGTAACTGCTTTTGCAATAAAAAAGTCTGTCAATGTATCCGTCCCTTTAAAGATAGCCACACTCACATAGAAATCAGCTTGTAAAGTGAGAATTCAATTGTGTTAGCAAAATTGGAAACAAACCGATTGAGAAAAACATGTTTGAAATGCGATTGTTCCGTCTCCTGTTCATGACATAACCTTGCGGCTTCAAATGCAAATGAAAACGTATAATTTGCAGATCACACCACGGGTCATAAGAAATGATTAATATGTTGTGTTAGAAAAATTGCAAGTTAAAGCATCAAGAGAAAAATATGTTTTAAATGTGTCTGAGATCTTTATGTGGCTCGATATGCATTCGCCATATTTCCCACTGAAAATAGCTAATGTGCAAATCAAGCCAGCCAGATGGCATAAATAGGAGACACTATTGACATATTTAAAATACATTTTTTATTTTAATATCAATATATTGCAATTTTGCTCGGTTCTATATACTCTACGTTTCTCTGTATAGACAAGGTTAAGGTGACAGATCTTTAAATCAAAATACTATACATTTAAAAAGAATGCATCATCCCTTGCTCCAGCCATAAAGCATTACACATAAAGCTCCAGCGGCTTTGAGAGGAACATTTAATTGCACCGGTTTATTTTCCCAAAATATTCCCAGTTAAAAATGGTCTTTGTACTTACTGTGAATTCCAAACTCCCCATCATCTTTGAGACATTCATTGTCTAGAAAAGTAACAAAACGAAGGAACATATATTTTACTTCTTTTGTCAAAAGAAAAATATCATCATTTGTACATATGCTACAAGCTTCAATCCTCAATAAATGTAACATCCTCTCCCTTTTTCTTCGAAAAGGGAGAGGCAGAAAAACAAACGAATACAAATAAAAAATAATAGGATTCCCAAATGTATTTTAAATTGGAAGGAGTATTACATAACTTTAGGGATGGCATCACCCAACGTATTTAATAGTGTTATGGAGACCATGGATTGCAACCAAATGTACATCAAAGAGAAGCAGGGTTTAAACATGGCTGGCACTACTTTCCTTGAAATATCAGCAATTAACCAGTTATGTACTTAATTTGGATGTTAGACAGGACACCAACAATTTTAAACCCCTATTTGTACACCGCTTTGCTATTTTGATTGCACTATGACTTTTTGTAAGGTTGTCAGTCATCCCAAACACCAATAAACACAGAGGGCCAATTTTATTTTAAATCCACCATTGATACTTTGAACCTAGATTAAGATATCTGCGCTGTTAAACTACTGTCTACACATCGAAACAATCCTGCTCATAGAACTTTGTTTTAATGACTCAGACACTGTTGGATGTGGGATTTAATGATTATGGGGCTGTTGGGGGGGGGGGGGGGGGGGAGTTGGTTTAAAATAAAACTTACGTTAAAAAAAAAAAATATATATATTATTTATAAAATAAATGACTTTGTATTGTAAACAATCTATTGAACTTTCTTACCAGATCCCCAAAAGAACAGGTTTAAAACAATGGAGCAATACTACGAGAAGACCTTTGCTTTATTTAAAATGGGAAGAAACATTATTAATTATGTTAACTTTTGCACAAATACCCCCAATATATTTTATACCAAACAATTATTCCATTCATACTACAAGTTAAAGTTAAGTACAACCGGAATAGAATTGTATGTTTGCTATATATATATATATATATATATATATATATATATATATATATATATATATATATATATATATATATATATATATATATATATATATATATATATATATATATATATATATATATATATATAAGCTATATTTTGTGTACATTAAATACACAATGACCACCTTTTGCAAATGTAAGCCAGTCATGACGTACATTGGCATGTTCTGCGATTATGCACATTAATAATAATAATAAATGATTATGCACATAATAATTAAATAATTGTTTTATAGGATTATACTTATACAATAAAAATAAAACAACAGTGGAGCTGTTTTTTGGATCTCCACAGCTACTTTATGTTTATATTTTTGTGAGGTGAGAAGCAATTCTATTTTATAGAATAGGATGCATAATTCTGCAATAAAGTATAAAGCAGTAAACAAAAACAAAAAAACTATTTATATAATGCCATTTATTCTAAACTTTTAAAGCAAGTTTGCTCCAAGTTGTATTCACACGTCTGAGTCTTATAATGGTACTGGAAATGGAAAAAAAAACACTTTTAAAATAACTTTGCTCCAAGCTGTAGTCACACATCTGAGTCTTATAATGCTACTGGATTTTTTTTTATTTTTTAAAAACCCTTGTAAAATGGTTTAATTCAGCAATTACATCTGCATTGTGTGTTCGAAACAGAAGTGTTAAGGCATGTAAGTAATATGCTCTCATTCATGTTTTAGATGGACAGACATGAATTTTCATGTTAGATGATAGTTTTATAATCTGATTTAGTTGTGTTTTTGTATATTTTGACTTTACAAGGTGTCATTTTTTCGTTGCTGACAAATTTTATGTGTGGTTCTCATAGATAAATCTGACTGTAAGCTATTACAAGTTACTTATTGTGTTTACTGAGAAGTTATGACAATGGTCTGTAAAAATTATGTTATGTTTAACTGAAAGATTGCATCAAGTGCAGGTATGCCAAATGCTTTAATAAAAAGATCAACCTGTGCAATAAATAGCTCATCTGACCCTAGATGTTTGTTCCCGTTAGTACTACACAAGCATATAGGGTTCAATAATATGATAACATTTGTATTTTTATTAAAAAAAACATGTTTAATCAAAATAATTATTTTTTTTATATTAGATGCAATTTTTCAATTAAAAACAGATTTCCTCTAATTCCTGGTTTATGAAGGTGCATTTAATATTTAGCTTAAAAACAAAAAACCTTTTTTAAAGTTACAATGGCATTCATTAACAGTTTAAATGTCAGCTCAGACCTTTGAGGAAACATCAAAAACTCCATTCATTAGTACACAGATATCTTATAAAGCTGCACTGCAATACACGTTAAATGGTCAGGTGGAATGTGTATAAATGTCTTTTTTGTAATTAAGTTTAATGGCCATTAAACAAATGTTGGTAATCTGACAAGACCACTTAATTTCAAGATAAACTACAAAAGCCGCTAGTTCACTATTTCCTTGGCACTAGAATAAAATGTAGCCAAATACCTCTCTTTTGTAAATACAGGAAGTTTGGGTTCAGGCTTTCTTGGTACTTTTGGAGGTGCCAAACAGAAGTTTCTCGTTCACTGCATGCCAGCAGTTCATACAATGTTCCTTTATGAATGGAGCCTATTGCCATTGCAACATAGTAGTTTTACAAAAGCTTCACATTGTATTCACCCTTCCAGCTGTCAAAATGAACGACAACTTCCAGAACTCACAATTTCCTGTATTTACAAAACACTGGCTTCATTTCACCCAAACATTAAATAAATGCTGCAGTAAATACCTCATTTCAGGTTAGTACAGAATTAGACATTTCACATTGGAAATGCAGTTTTAACTAAACCAAGAAGAGGATATCAGGCGCATGATGGGAACTTTGAAAGGCCAGAATATTAAGAACATGTTTTTTTTTTTTTAAAGCTCTGTGTTCAAGCAGGAAGATCCATGCATATCTCATTTTACATTATTAGGGTAAGCACAGACATGACTTGACTAAGGTTTGTATATCTTTGATTTCAGTTAATATAACTGCTGAATTAATCCAGTGTTTAAAGTAAATAGTAATCAAACCTCTGTTTGTTTGTTTTTTTAAAGATAAAATGGTGGTAAAATTCTACTCATAACAGTATGTTAAACCTTAGACTGCCAGGCAGGCATGCAATGTGCTGCACACCATTCTGGCTCTCAAGGGGTTAATCTGTGAATGGCAAAACCGTAAAAAATAGAAATAAAAACTTTAGATTGTGTCTTGTTGGTTTCCCATACCTAAGGATTTTATTGATCGTGGCTGTAGATGGGTCTCCCACTTGTGGACTATGACTTGGCATGGACCACTGGTAGTCTGTAAGTTAAAAGTTAAAGGTCTGCAGTGATATATTGAAACCATTTTTTACCATCGAGTATGAAGTTTTGATTAGAATGGTCATTAAAAAATACCATCCAGATATGCTACAAGCTTTCAAGACTTCAGTCTGATTTCTGACTTTATAGATATTCTGATCTGTGGAGAACTCAATCTCTTACTATGGAATTTAAAAAAAATAAAAAAAATTGTGCTGCCTTTAGAACTTGTCTAACTTGGCTGACTAAGTCAAAGATTAAAAAAACATATGCCTTACCAGCTGTACTGACTGAGGTACAGATGCACTATGATGTCAGTCTAGAAAGTGCCTTAAGGAAAAAAAAATTACACTAAAAGAGTATTGGACTTACGACTGGTTAGCCGTTTGTTTGGCAAGTTACTAAAAAAAAAAAAGTTAAAAAAAAAACCTCAATGTTTAACGCCTTTGTTTGCAAGCTGAATGAGTCATTTCTCAACGAAAGCGAATACAGTCATATTTATATGAAACATGTCAAAAGCATTATTCACCAGTGGTACAGAAGATCATTGAACAAAAAAAAAAAAAAAAAGAAACTTTGTAACTACAAAACCTACACAACCAACGTTTCTTGCACTTCTAAAAAAGAAAATAAAAAACGGGAAAAAATTACCTGCCAAAAACACCTTCTAGCTGGGACGAGATGTATTTCTTTTCGTAGCTATGGGCTGTGTGATGTGCATCAGTGCATGATTGACCACAATTTAAAACCATTAATAAATTGGTTCTGGTTATGCTGACACTAACTTAGTTTCTCTTAAAACTCTCTAAGATGACGGGAATCAGCAGAACATGATTCATTTATTGTATGTTTATAGATTTTTTTTTTTTTTTAAAAACAAAACACTCCTGTGAATGTAAATATTATATTCACTAGCTGTGTTTTTCTTTCAGAAAAAAAAAAAAGAAAATAAGATAAGATAACAGTAAAAATAAACACATTGCCATCTCTGGATTGCCTGGAGAACTTTTTGACCTGACTGAAATAGGAACATATACACGAAACGTATACACAAAATGTTTACCATTTTAATGATATGCAAGTATTTATTGAGAAAGCTCCCACATACACTGCAAAGCACATTTAGTATTTTGGGGATTTAGAGTAGATTTCAGAAAAGTTATACCAAAAAGGTTTTAAATGTTTAGTTAAAAAAAATATTGATGAGTAACCTTTATGTGAACATATGGAGTGAATTTTTTTTTCTTTTCTTTTTTTTGCTTTGTGAGACAAACAAACTAAAAAAAAAAACCACACATACCTTTGGGTCCAGAAAGTAACCTTTAAAGTATCGATACTTGACAAGTATTCCTCTGGGGAAGGTAAGAATGGTTTTCCAAACAGTACTGTAAGGAAAGAGCATATTGTTAGATGAAAATTCTTTCAATTTGGTATTAACCTCACAGTTCATCCATAATAAACATGTATGACAATAAGGAGATCACACCACCACTGACCTATGCTAAAATGGTCCATTTAAAAAAAAACAACAGGTTGAATAGAGCATAAATGGCCCTGGAATACAAAAAAGCTAAGCCACAAAATGTCAGTTGGGAAAAAAAGTGCAACAGTTAAAATAACTTCCACACACTTTTCTGTTTGCAAACAGGTTAGCATTGAGCTGAGACAATGAATCAACAAGGAGGTAGAATGTTCTTCTGCATGGAAAAGTTCAAATTATGTTTTTTATTGTGTAGTGTTGATTTCATATGAAACAATAGGTGATAGCCCACATGTATTAAATTGATCTTTAAATTCCAAAAAATTAAAAACACTTCTGGTCTTAAGGTTTTCTGCTATATTAAATTTATCCTTATTGACCGATCATTAATTATACAAAAAAAAAAAATAGATAAAATCGATAAGTGCTCCTTACAAAAGAATGTATTAACACTGGCTTACCAATCAATAGAATCAGGCTGCAAGATAACTGCATTTTCTGGTTTCCAGTTACCCAGGATATCATTGCTCCCACATAGTGCAATTACTTCCCCTAAAAACACAAAAACAAATATAATGAACACCTTTACCAACAATAACTTACTGAAAGAATAGAAATATTTGTACTTTTATCAAGTCCACGTTGCTTGTATAGTACTATAATGAGCAGACATCTTGTGTCAGATCTTCCTTCATATCCTCACCCTAACAGAATTATACAAGCAAAGAGGGCTCAATAATGTACTTTATTTGCAGTCTTTCATTAATGCATTTCTATTAAAAAAAGGTCTGCATTTAATCCAATTCAATTCAACACAACTTAATTTTTATTCGCAACAGCGTCCTTTAAGCCATTCGTGACAACTGACGTGCCAAGCAAAAAAGTAAGTCTCCACAAACTATGTGACCACTACCTTAAATTATGGCTTTATAGGTAATCTGTCATGCATAACCTGATAGAGACCAATTATTATGTACTCCTAATTCCACCTACACATTTGCTAGCAAGTGGATACATGATAAATTATATTAAATTAAAATGGTGGAGTACCAGTTTCTGGTTGTGTTGCTGCTGCAGTGATCACAAGGAAGTCTATGTTGCACCTGTACATGCCCTAAGCAAAGCATTCTGGGACATGCCAGGTACGTACACAGAAGCCATACACTTCCTTACAGTCCAGGCTGCAATGGAACTGAAAATAGTCAATCTAATTTTTAGTTTTCAAACAAATATATGCTCCTGTTCCTCCACACTTCCCCAAGTACTGTCTTTTGTCTGCCAACCTTTAATGTATGTGAAATGCACATACATGTTTCGTTCTTAAATGTTAAACTGTGTTGATTTGTATTGGTCCCTTTAAAAAGCATTTCCACACAGGTCATCTAAGGACAGTCTGCTTGACTTGCAGAAAAGCTGAATCACAAAACATTACGTTTTTGCCAAGTTGGGAGCGGCCTACATTTGGCTCATGAAATGAAATGTTACTTAAATAACCTAAAGGGCGGAGGGAGAGAGGAAGGAGAACAGTCTGACCAGAAAAAGTGTAACAACAACAGCATTACTACTCCACTATTCTGATGGATTATTTAGTCACATTTTTTAAATAAAAAGAAGTCAAATGTATTGCTTTTTGTATAATTAAAATGTTTGAGTCACAGAAACATTATACATAAACATGACGTACTTCACAGTAATTATCAATACAAAACAGAATGTTTAATTTGGCATCAATTTATGTTTCTTGGCATATTAATTCCTTAGTGTTTGCCGTTTTTGTGTAACTGTAATTTACATTTTTCTTGTTTATTGCACCCACATATATTATATTCTGTTGGTATCGCCAAAAGAAGGGCTTTCTTAAGATACCATTATTTTTTATCATATTTTATAATCTTCTATATAAAAAAAGATATTTTAATAAATATATAGATGCTAAAAAAAAATCTTAACCCTAACTCTATTGCAGGGGTGTCCAAGTTTGTTTTGCAGTGCTCAAATGTAAATCTATTTGAGAGTGGGCCACATCCATGTTTCATTGAAAGAAAATGTATGTATGTATATACATTTTTATATATATATATATATATATATATATATTACTCACATTAAGCTCACACACAGTCACACACGGATTCATTCTTCCACACAGTCTTTGCTTCATCTTGCTACCACTCTCAAACGGGCTGCACCTCTATTGTTTATTTATTTGAAAATTCAATCAACTACAGCAGAGCGACTATTATTGATTACCTTTGCCAGCCTTAAAGATACAGAATGTACATATCAATAACAAATGTTGTATGTGTCCTATTGAAGTTTAAGGCAGGGCTTGACACAAGAAATGGAACATATGTAGAGTTTTATGTAAAACAATCAAAAAAAGTTAAGAGCCAGCATAAGGGATTTTATAAACCATGGCTCCCTGAATTTATCAAGCCCTACTATAAAAGCAACCTCTCTTTTCCGGCTTATGAGAAGGCACAAAGAAACAATAATATATTTCATGATTCATTTTATTTTCAGAATTATTCTTTCCCCTCCACGTTTTCCAATATGGTCCATTTCATCTCCAGCTAGCACTTACCGTATTTATCGGCGTATAACACGCACTTTTTCTCCCTGAAAATAGGGGGCAAATGATGTGTGTTTGTTATACGCCGATCGGTGGCTGAAAAAATTTAAAAAAATCTAAAAAACTTACCTCGTTCCTGCTCTGTCCCCCGGTGCTCTAAAGGTCCGTGGCTGTGAGGGAAGCATTGTGAGCTCCCCTCCAGCCGTGCGGTCAACAAAGTGTGTTTTTTTTTAAACAAACTTTACTGTTCCGCGCGGCTGGAGGGAAGCTCACAACGCTTCCCTCACAGCCACGGACCTTCAGAGCACCGGGAGATGGAGCAGGAACGAGGTAAGTACTGGGGTCTGGGGGAGGAGGGTGGCATAATGAGCATACTAATGGGCAATATCCTGGCATATTAAAATGGCATATTGGGGGCAATATCCTGGCATATTAAAATGGCATATTGGGGGCAATATCCTGGCATATTAAATGGCATATTGGGGGCAATATCCTGGCATATTAAATGGCATATTGGGGGCAATATCCTGGCATATTAAATGGCATATTGGGGGCAATATCCTGGCATAATAAAATGGCATATTGGGCTTCAAAGTTCTTTATTTGAAATTTAAGTTTTTCTTCCTGAAATTTCCTTCCTAAAATGAGCTGCGTGTTATACGCCGGCGCGTGTTATACGCCGATAAATACGGTATTTTATTTGTTCAAACACATACATTTGAATAGTAGGCACATTTGACTCTGAGCCAGCAGAATGCAAATATCTGTCTCCCTATCACTATTTACACTTTCACACCTTAAAAACATTCATAAATAATAAAAAATGTGCTGCCAGATAAAAACTATTAGCAAATGTGTCATGCCACAAAACCCCCACATTGTATTTGGCCCTTAGACTTACCTTTTGTTCAGGGTAGCCTTATGTATTTCCCATGCAATCCTTAAACGCTTTCGCTGTATAAACATCAAGCCATTTCTGCTAGAGCCAATACACCGTAACACGTTCTGATTAGAATTTGAAACCTTTGATCCTCTAATTCAATACTGTGTCCTATTGTTCCAATGGTTTTCCGCTTTTTAAATATATTCTTCATTATGGTGTTCATTCTCTTTATGTACTTCTATATTTCTCTTTCCCACAAGCTTATAACTGAAGAGCCTTTACCCTTTCCTTATGCATTTTTAAACTAAGGCAAACTGTGTTCCTCACTAGTTAGTTTTATTTATTAATCCTTGTAGTGGATAACATCCCTTAAAAGTATTGTACTTAAATTAAGTATGAAAAAGTACGTTCTAAAACCAAAGTAAAAATATACCAGATTTTACAATGGAATTTGAGAGTCATGTATCTACATGAGTTTTGGGACGGCATACACCCCTTGCTGCTTTTGAAAAGGCCCAACATACTATAGACTACAACCTTACTATGTTTAAATATTTTATAATAATAACAGAAAAGAAATTCCACTCATGAGTGGTAGTCTAGGCCGATAGGTATAACAGAATAAGGGCCTACAAACAAACACTGTAAGCTTTAGCCCAGAGATTGGCCTTTATATTCTTTTTTTATTTTAGATCACACAAACCATGCAACAGTACATGGAATGGAAAACTAATTTTCAATTTCAGAACAGTGCCTGTGCGTCAACCAAATGTAAACAGGTCGGCCATAAATAAACTCTGAACAGATTCTTTAAACAGGGATTCTCTTCACCTGGCAATCAAAAGTGTTTGAGTAGTGGAACAAGATGCTCCCTGCGAAATCTAGAGCACATGATAAATGCAGGATTGCAAATGTCAGTAAAGGAATTCTGTTACACTGCTTACATGGCACAAGATGTTTATTAGCAGCAAATATTCCATGTTACAACAACGGATTGGTAAAAATCATACAGATTGTATGGGCCATAGTTCTTTCACTATTTGGATTTGTCAAGTCACAATAAATAGAACAAAGGCTTTAAAGGGACACTCCCACTAAAAAATGAAGAGTTTTTCTTTTCATTTTGTATGAAAATAGATATGTCTTTTGTTTTTGTGATGTGACTGTATTTAATACAATATGTAACTAAATAAGTGTGACTGGGTAGCGCCATTTTGTGAAATATAGTGTTTTTGGGTGCCACCTGCTAGTGACTTTACAGCACAAATTTCTCACTTTGGTGCTGGGGACAGAGAATGCAGTCTAGAAGTCTTAATTCTGACCATAGACTTGCACTGAATGGGAAGGTAATTTAACTATTACATCAGAAGCGGGCAGAGTTATGAACCTGTTTGATCTTAGTCCTGCCCACTATGGTACACAGGAGCCAGTAAGAGAGCTGGGGTGTATCTTATGACATCATCATGCAGGCTTTGGCCACAGTTGTAAAGTGAGACTGGCTGGAAGATTTCGGATGATGTTGCATCATGAGAAATATTCATAAAACAGAGCCAGGAGATAAGCACCTAATATTTTTCCTTTTATATGCAATTAATTCAATCATATAAAACCAAAAAAACAGTGGCACTTGATTTATATATGTGTGTTTTAAATTACCAGGTTATCTAGTTATATCTTATGTAAGTGGTAGTGTGCATTTAAAAGATAGACTGTTTCCATAGCAACTATTTGGCTTGTAAAATATTGTTTGACAATTGGCTTAGTTAGACATTATATAAACTGACCCTACCCCAGTAGTCAGACATTCAGGATTTTAGAAATCAATAGAAGACACCAGAAACATGAATGAAAAATCTAATTTACATCCATCATTTCTGTAACATTACAATCCTAGTTTATCCTATAACCTTCCATGCCATTATCACGGATGACATTCCCAATCAGTGTTACATGCCAAGCTTCCTCTCATGGAGGATGCGGTCACCAGATTCGATAAATCAGTCACGTCAGAGACATGAAATGATCAGGTAAGGTTTCTAGATACTGCACAGAACAACTTACTTTTCTGATCCCAGAAAAATATACTAATTAAAAGGAAACAGAACATTAGAATGGTTTAGCTCCCATACTCAAGGATCTAGAATTGATGGGTTTGTTAATTTCCTTGGCACAGTGGGAAAGTCAAAACATTCTTCTTACTGCAAGTTCAAGAAGTATTGTTATCTTTGTAATAGTGCAACACTATCACCTTGTACTGCATCAGACTTAATGAAAATTTGTGTTAGTGATTAAAGGATTACTTCAGCCTAAATGGACAAATAAATAAGCATCAATAAAGCTAACACTTAAAACAATTAACAGGCATTTATTTGTTCATTTTTTTTTAGCAATACTTGTAAACGTATCGTTCTCTGACTTTAGTTCTGTGCATGTTATCGTGTTATATAAATACAATGTGGAGTCTTTCAAGAACTGGAGTGCAGCAACCTATATATAACTACACAAAAGTGCAATGGGTGCAGGCCATCCTGGTCAGCATTCCTGGTTCCAGTTACACTTGCTCTGCAGATTATTCATAGAAATTAGCAAAAAGGTAAAAGAAGCCAAGTGGAATGCCACTTTACAAGCTTGTGTACAGACTGAAGGGCTTTCATTGATATAAACACAGGAAGGGCACACTATGCATCACCAACAACTTGCAGAGAGAAAAATAATTATACCTAGAAATGTGGCATTGAAATACCTATCCTGAAACATTGTACAATTCCTGAAACCGGTTTACACCAGTCTCAAAATGTCAAGAGTATTTTAAATCAGTAAACAAGATCCATTATGCCTACAAGCGTTAATCCTTTTGGATACCAGACTTGTTTCACAAAGTCAGCAACCTTGATACGATGTCAGCTAATCCTCACAACACAAATCAGGGTTCAAAGTTTCAGGTCTCCCACCTAAGAGTTTTTAGGTGCCACTGTTTCTATTTGCATTTTAAAGGGAATCTTACATAAGTAGTGCACCACGCCAGCTATTCATCCTGAAAAAGTTGGGAATTTCTAACATACAGAATGAGGTTTCAGTCACATTAAAGTACATTTTTTTTCTACTTGCATATATGGATAATAGCAACCAATCATATATGCAGAAGTTGCATTTATTTTGACTGAATTAATTTCTTCTTGTTCGAAAATATTTTTTGTGTGTCAAAGAATTACATTAACACAGGGCTCGACAAACCCCGGGCGCCAGGTCGCCATGGCGACCAGGTAATCAGACCTGGCGTCCGGGTATCGTGAGCCCCGCGTGGTGCCCGCGGCAATGGGATCAGGTTTTTTTTCCTTTTCTTTATTCCCGCAGCGGTGCGCGAGAAAGCAGAGTGAGTGCAACGGCTGCAGAGACTTCCCGCTCTGCCGCCTCGCGCACCGCATTTTAATGCTGATCACCGGGGAGCATAGCAGGGAAGCTGCTCTGTGCCATCGGGCTGCAACAGAAATCGGGGGGGGGGGGGGGGGCATAGGGTTAAAAAAAAACAACAACAAAAACTGCTGTCTTGTGTATATGTCTGCCTGGCTGTGTTTATGTGTGTGTGTATATATGTCTGACTGGATGTGTTTGTGTGTGTGTATATATGTGTCTGACTGACTGGATGTGTTTGTGTGTATATATGTGTCTGACTGGATGTGTTTGTGTGTATGTAATGTGACAAACTGGATGTGTTTGTGTGTATGTAATGTGACTGACTGGATGTGTGTGTGTGTGTGTGTGTATGTAATGTGACTGACTGGATGTATGTTTGTATGTATATGTAGAAAAACCAGGTGTAACAGGTTTCGCGTTCAGAAGTGGAGGGTGCACGGAGAGGACTTTCACCCTAGTCCTCCAAATCAGAATAAAGGATCCTTTATTCTGTATGTATATGTGACAGACTATGTGTGTGACTGTGTGTGTTTATGTGCCGTTGTCTGGCTCCTAGATTTTTTAGCTGGCTCCTAAAGATAAATTTGTCAAGCATTAACATTTATTAATATTGTGCCAAACAATGTTTATGTAGGGCTAGATACAGAGCATAGAAGGGAACTACATACTAAGTTAGACCAACAGAGACAGACTGGTACATGAGGCAGAGAGCCCTGCTCGTAAGCTTACAATCTAGAGGGACAAAGTATGGACATTATTTGTTTCCTGTCGCTCACTTTAGTACAGTGTGTTATGAAAAAAAAAATGGAAGAACACATTTGCTAATTTTCAATAATGTGTTTCCATTTTCTGCTTTAACAATTAAGTCCAGGTACCTTGTTTTAATTAAATTCTGGTTTTATATGTCCTTTCTGCATTTTGTGCACTTTACATTTTTATTTAACGCTGCAGGGGAACAAAGCTTAACTGATTTTACATTGACACACAATTTTCACAAGTTTATGTGCTCCAAAGCTGAATTACTGGAAACTTCATTTAAACACTGCAAAAGCTCATACACTAGAAATAAAATACTGTGTATGTAAATAATTGTCCAAACTGACTTTTTCCCACAGGCATGCATTTAATTGCTCAATAGGGAAATATGCAGTTATTGTCACCAAGCAACATTACATTTTTGTTCTCATTTTAATATAACATTGTGATGAATCATTTTGTTAATGTACATAACAAGTGAGTTTATAAAAACACCAACAAAAGGTTTTGTTTTCATGTTTAGAATATTTTGACGTACCATTTAGTTAATGAAGGTTACAAAGTTAATTTGCTCCTTTATCGTTAGTCCTTCATCCTTTTTTATGTTTAGATTGTTGCTTTTGTGTAGTGGGCAAAATCAGCTTTGTGCAGCTTGTTATACGTGGTACAATTATTTTTTCTGCTTTTAATCGTTTGTACTTGGTACTGAGCTTGAAAAAGTACCAGATCAATGTCAAGCCGACCTGGGACAGATTTCAGAATAATAAACGCGTAATGAAATAATAATTCTTCAGCAGTTAAAAAGTCTGCCTTTATTGAAAGCATCTGTGGTATTTTTAGTGACTAACATTAGCTTAAGACAGAAGTAGAAAATTACAGTAGCATACTGTAATTAAATATATCTTCTGTAAATACGTCATGCACATTTCAAAATTAAAGAGACTTTAAAATATAAAAACACACACACACACACACACACACACACACACACACACAGACGCCATCTAGTTTACCTGGCAATGTTGTTCCTTTGACTTGGAAAGTGACTTGTGAAGTTGTCATTTTTGAAGGCTTGCAGTGGTTACAATACAAGGTGCCTAGGAAGAAATTAAATGATACACGTAAAATTTCAGTTTGTCTGTGTAAATCCATCTAGATTATTTAAACACTCAAAGCTTGCAGACCTCTACGGACACGCCGTGCGACACACTTAATGTGATCTCAGGTCATACTAGAGTTCCTGGGTGTCACTGAAAATACCTCCCCCCACCACAAATAGCAACAGACACATGATCTCATGACAACACTACTTACTTACAAACGCCCTAGCTGCAGCGTCACATTTCCAGTGAATCTCGGAACTGGGTGACACGGTCATATGCACCGTCAGCTACTCTGTTTTCCCGAGGAATTGCCCAGTTCTTAGAGGTTGGCGGGTGGCATTTTTTTGGGGCTATTTCACATGTTTTTCCGCCCGGGGAATGTGTCTTTGTCTGTAGCTGCGCTTCGCGAAACGAGTCCTCCTGTGTGACAGGGGCAGAATCCTCGCGCTACGCCTGCGTCACATTCCGGCTGCCGTATGGGGGAGGAGCCTAGAGAGGAAGCCCGTCAGCCCGCCCAGTTTTTTGCGCAGTAGTATTGGGGTGCTCGGCATCCAGCTGTTATACTATGACTCAGCACAACCTTTCTGTCAGCAGAGCATTGATAACAATCAAAGCATAGCTCCCAACAAGAGGAGCATTTCTGTCAGTCGACAGAGCAGTTCCAAAAGCAGCTCTAGCAATTGGCAGAGCATTCCCAGCAATCGACGGGGCAGTAATATCAGCAGAGCATTTCTAGCAATCGGTTGAGCAGTATTATTATTATAAATAGAAAATGTTTATAATTGGTCGAGGACCATAATAGAAAGGCCGTGGGGTCATCTAATATACGCAAATAATTAAACAACAATACACAATGAATACAGATAAAAGACATGAACCTGTGGGATGGGAATTGGACAGGCTATAAGAGAGCACAGCTCCATACCAACAGTTCGCCTGTGCACTCCCCCACAATACCCTGACAACTGTGTCCACAGTATAGGTCCAGCTGCAATTAGGTTAAGTTATTTATCTTAGGATGGACAGCATGGCTCATCCACACGTTAGGGTATTTTCCCAATTCTCTTTGTGTATTGATAGAATTATCAATAGGGTGAGTACAGGGCCGGCCTTAGGGGTGTGCGACCTGTGCGATCGCACAGGGCGCTACACCCCAGGGGGCGCCTGCCCAGCCCAAAAAAAAAAAGACGTTTGCCGGTGGAGGGGGCAGAGAGGTGTAGCTCCGCCCCCACCCTGTTTCACGGGGAGCCGCGGGCAGCTCCCCACACATAGTGATTATGCAGGGTATCGGATTTCCATTCTCATGCTGCCTGCGGCTCCCCGTGAAACAGTGTGGGGGCGGAGCTACACCTCTCACCCGGTGAGCTCCACCCCCTCACAGAAAGAACAGAACAAGGGGAGGGAGACACAGAACAAGGGGAGCGGAGGAGAGACAGAACAGGGGGAGGGGGGGGAGACAGAACAGTGAAAGGGGGGCAGAGCGAAAAGTGGAAGAGGGGGAGACAGAACAGTGGAAGGGGGAGAGACAGAACAGTTGAAGCGGGGAGAGAGAACAGGGGAAGGAGGGTAGGGAGAGAGAACGGGAAGGGGGAGAAGAGAACAGGGGGGTTAAGAAAACGAAACGGGGAGAGAGAGAGAACAAATATGGAGAGGAGGGGGGAGAGAGAGAACAGATATGGGGAGGAGGGGGAGAGAGAATAGATATGGGGAGGAGGGGGAGACAGAGAACAGGTATGGGGAGGAGGGGGAGAGAGAACAGGTATGGGTTTGTTGGAGAGAAACAGACATGACAAGGAAGAGGAAAGGGACAAACATGGGAAGGGAGAGACACATACATGGAGGGAGAGGAAAGAGACAGGCATGGGGGGGAGGGGGCGCCATGGGGGAGGCCCGCACAGGGCGCCGGAACATGTAAGGCCAGCCCTGGGTGAGTATCATTGGTCTGTGAAGCTCATACAATGAGATCATTCCCCCTTTCTTTCACTTTCTCTTTTTCCTGTGTGTATTTTGTTTCTTACTCTGTATATAGTATCAACAATGAACTTAATAATCCATATTGTCGCTATTTCTGCTCATCGGAGTATTTATCTTTCTATCCACCGAATAAAATGCTCAGCTATGATTGAGCATGTTTTGAGTCTGTTGAAGACCCCTGAAAAGATTTACAAGACTCTATATGCTCCGTTATAACTAACGAAAGCAGCGATATTAGTAATAAAAAATAATTCTGAATAATTGTGCACTACTGCAGCTGCGCCTTGTAGAAGATAGCCTCATCTTTTTAGGACTTTAATCCCTAGAGTCTGGTACAGCTGAGGATATATACCTAGCTATCTTAGATTTTCTGAATCAGAAAAAATCTTTCTATTGTAAGATGCATATGGTTGGGAACTGTAACGTGCCGCAAAAACAATTCAGTGATGACAACGTTTTTGAATATTTGACCTGACATGATTCACATTAAAGGAAAACTAGCAAAAAATGGGGTTCTGTTGAATTGCAAGATGGTGTCAAGTATAAGCTTTTTATATAGAAATCTTTTAATGAAACAATACAAATAAAGAACATTATCTTTACCCCATATAGCTCTGCCCAGGGGCGTCACTAGGGTTGATGTCACCCGGTGCAGAAACTCATGGTGTCACCCCCCTGGATTTCCTCCAATACAATGCCAGATTCCTTAGTAATGCCAGTTAGATGGCCTATTAACTATGACATACACAGGAGCCCCATAACTATACCACACACAGGAGCCCCATAAATTATGCCACACCAGAGCCCCAGTATTTATGCCTCACCTCTGTCCAATTAATTATGCCACACACACAGGTGCCCGTAATTATGCCACACAAAAAAGTCTCTTAAATATGCCACACATGGGGCCCAATAAATATGCCACACACAAGCGCCCCATAATTATGCACACATGGAACCGCTATTAATTATGCAACACACAGGCGCCCCATGAGCTGACAATTGTACAATTCTAAAACAATACATATCTATACATACAGACATCTCTCTCTCTTTATAACAGCCAATTTGCCCAATTATATGCCAGTATCATTTTGTCATTAATAAGCCACAGCCAATTTGCCCATTAATATGCCAGTATTATTGTGCCAGATGCCAATACCATTGTGCCATTAAGATGCCAGTAATATTGTGCCATTCAGATACCAGTATTATTGTGCCATTCAAATACCAGTAATATTGTGCCATTCAAATTGAAAGGGACCGAGTCTAGCTGAGGTGTCTTCTCAGCAACGTCTCTGCATACACGGCAATGTATCTTTAATGGTTAACTTCTCGTGGTAGGAGTTGTCCTCAACAACACGCGTGGAGAGCCAAAGAAAGCAGACACAAGTTCTTTATCCTTTAACTCTGAGTCTTCATTTATTTAACACTCATATATATACCCCAAATTAAGGAGGTGGCTACTTCAATCTCATTGGTTATGTATGTGCACATATGAATATATAGGCATATAGGGGTGTGTTAATGGTATATATGCTAAATAACTGTTACACAACAATCTTGAAATGAGTGGAAAAATACCAGAAGAAGAATGGAATGTACTGATAATTAAAAAAAGACGTAGTGGTTCCAATCACGGGGTAAAACAGAGATAAGAGCATTCCGGTATCATCTTCTGGTAACTTCTCCTTCAGTAGGATTAATTGGATATGGCAAGAACCTGAGATTTCAGGCCCTTGCCAACTTCTTTCCTCCAAGTACTCCAAGTATCATCTCCAAAGTTAGAACATTCAGATCAGCAAATGAATACATGAGATAATGGTATGAGTATGTGTCTTCTAATTAAACTGAAGTTAAAACTAAAACAGGTACAAAAGCAAAACTGGCTCTTTCGGTTAACCCTCACAATGCTAGGTTACTCCAGTTAACCCTTGCATTGCTGGGTTACCCCTTCACAAATGCCATTAATATTGTGCCATTCAGATACCAGGAATATTGTGCCATTCAGTTACCAGTAATATTGTGCCATTCAAATACCAGTAATATTGTGCCATTCAGATGCCAGTAATATTGTGCCATTCAAAGCCCAGTAACATTGTGCCATTCAGATACCAGTAATATTGTACCATTCAGATACCAGTAATAGTAGAAAGAAAAAAAAAGTTAAGCAGCGCGGTGCAGGGGGATGCCGGCAGCACGGATGGGTCACATCTGAACCAAGGTGAATGAACATCTGACCCAAGATTCTAAACAACATGGCTGCTGCCTGAGAGAACTATATGGAGTAAAGTGGGCTTAATAAGGCACTTAATGTGTATCAATTCATTAAAGAATTTCTTTATAAATCATCTACATTTGGTACAACCTTTGAATTAATCATTAGGTAATATTTTGGTACAGTTGTCCTTTAAATGCATATGTCACTCTCTACAGCTGTGTTCATCACGTCTTCTGAAGATGCAACCTAAGAATGTGAAATTTATGGTGGCAGAAAGTTATTTCTGATTTTCCTACAGCACTGGATGTCAACAATTATACATTGCTTTGTATTCTTCTATAAATGTTGGTGAAGAAGAGCCATTGGATATTCTAAAGCCATTTGATACACGCTGGCTTTCGTTTGAGAAGTAAGGTGAACTAGGGCTTCTGTTGACGACAAATTTAAGTCCCTTTTTTGTTAAAAAGTTGTAATTCTGACTCGTATTTGAAGGGTACCTTTCAGATGTTAACAGCTTCTGATAATTACTGGCCACTTAATTTTCCTCACTCGGTCATCCTGAGCTTCTTATAGAGTATTTCAAAACTTTATATCAGAATTAGACAGCAAATCGTACAGAAAACAGGATTAAGACAATTGCATCTTTGGGAAAATTAGGTTCAACTAGGACTTTAGCTAATTTTTTTTTTAGATATCGTTTTATCACATTTTTGTTTGCTCTTTTCTTATTCAGCATGATTGGACTTATTATTAATATATAAAAAAGGGAGAATGGAATTATAAATATTCGAAAAAAAGGAAATATAAAATACAACAAATGAATGCTACTAATACATATAATAAATTACATAAATTTTTTAATTAATGGAATTTTATTAGGATTTCAAGGAAAAGTGATTTAAAAACAAATTCACTCGTACATTCATACTCCTGTCGTCGGGGGTGTTAGTCTGCCTCCCGAGATATTTCAATGTGACATAAGACGTTAGGGTACGATGACATTTTGAAGTTATTTTGTGTTATAATATTCAAACCATTTTGACCAGATAACCTGGTAATTTGTTATATTAGCATGTTGAGTATAATATATTTCCTTTTTTTGCTAGAGGTATTTTTCCAATATCTGGATACACAAATTTTAGCAGATGAAATGATATTGATTGCTAACAAATTATGATATTTATTTTTACATTTTAGATCAGTATGAAAAAGAGATGATTGAGGATACAATCTAAAGTCCTCTTTAAAGACTGCAGTCACAATCTTTTGTAAAATCCACTTAATTTCAGAGTGAGAGACGGTGTGTGTGAGCGAGAGAGAGACACGGTGCATGTGAGCAAGAGAGAGAGGGTGCGTGTGTGAGCGAGACGGTGCGTGTGAGCGAGAGAGACTGTGCGTGTGAGCGAGAGAGAGAGATGTTACGTGTTACCAAGAGACAGTGTGTGTGTGAGAGAGCCAATGCATGTGTGAGTGAGACGGTGGATGTCTGAGAGAAAGATGGTGTGTGTGAGAGAGTGACAGTTAGAGAGTGAGACGGTGTAAGAGAGATTGAGACATGTGAGTGAGAGTGAGGCGGTGTGAGAAAGAGACGGGGGGTGAGAGATAGACAGGGGTGTGTGAGAGAGAGACAATGTGTGTGTAAGAGAGAGAGAGACAATGTGTGTGTGAGAGAGAGAAAGACGATGTGTGAGAGAGACAGTGTGTAAGAGAGATTGAGAGCGACAGAGTGTGTGACTGACGGAGTGTGCATATATATGTGTGTATGTAAGAGAGTGTATGTGTGTGTAAGAGACCATGGACGTATGTGTGTGAAAGACAGTGTGTGTGAGAGAGTCCATCTGGGCTCTAGCCACAGATTATTTGGAGACCTAGCAATGCCCCTGCAATTAGGTATCTTCGGGCATGAAATAAATAACATGAATGATCAATGGTTTTGAAATCTTAACCAATAATGCTATCATCTCCGCCTTCATGGTAGCAATTAACTGACAAGGTGCACATCACATTTCTGTACAGTGATAATCAGCACAGTGGTTCAGTCAGATTAGGACAGGGAGTTCCTAAACTTGCTGTGCTGTGTGCATGCTGTCAAGGGATAGATTAACGTCACTGTTGTCATTAGAGATGGGGGTGGATTAAAGGACAACTGTAATGCCATAAGTGACTTTGAATGAAGTACACAAATAAACCCTAATACATTAATAGGTGCATCATTTTTACAAAAACAAACCAATGTAAAATGTTCAGTTATTTTGCCACTTAGCAGCACCTGCTGCTCCCATCTTGCCTGTCATCTTGCCTCCAAGGTTGTGTCAGATCTCTGGCTCTCTACCCAGGCACCATGCAGTCCCACCCCTCAGCTCCATGTAGCTCCACCCCCTTGTATATTTCTGCAGCCCTGTTACTAGTGTACAAAACTGTGCATAAAATATAGAATTAACATGAATGATAATTGGTTTTGAAAGCTTGCTCTCTGATTTTCCTTAGACGAAAATGCTATGATCTCGCCTTTCATGGTAGCAAGGAATGAGCACATCACAGTTCCGTAGAATGACAATCAGCACAGTGGTTGAGTCAGATAAGGACATGAGGTTCCTGGAAACCTGGTATGTGTTCATGCTGTCAAGGGATAGATTGACGTCACTGACATTATCATGTCGGTTGGAGGCTGGTTAGGGAACTGCAATCCTCTGCCTCTACAGGCACTTATTATGATAACACAGACACAGGACAGTGATGCAGGTTTCTCTAATGAAAACACAACTGGTTTTCAAGGTATTATGCAAGAATATTCACACTGTTGGGAAGGACCTTAATTATATATTATCTAACCGATATCAACACTGGTAACAACTTCTGTACATTAATCCACTAATTGCCGTTTTGTCAGTGGCATTCATTCCTTTGGCAATGTTATTTAGCTGGGATATGCAGATATATTCTATACAAGGGAGATTTTTTTTCACATTGTTGACTGATGCCATAGTGATGAATAATAAAATAATATTTAACACCTGATCTATGTTCCCAAAACAGCTTCTGTCTGGTTTTCTAACAGTGCAAAGTGCAGCTGATAACATGAATCTAATCACTAGACAATGTGTTTCTAAGTTTGCTGTGCTGGCCAGTTTTTCCTTACTTACACTGGTTTTCCTGTGTATGTGCAGTGTATATCCATCCAGGTTGACAATGAAAGGTAATTTGCACAGTAATGCACCACAGAGTATCTGGTACTCTTATACAAGGAAGTGGATTGGTGTTCCTGCTCAATGTATTGTCCCTTCCGCATCAATCCTGTCTCATCTGATGTAGCAGGCTACAGACATGATTGACTTGGCATTCTTTGCACGCATGCACCTTTCACGACTATTTCTAATTTCTTTTCAAATCATGTGTGTCCATTTATGGCACAGAAAGTACTATACATTTTGTATTCCTCCCTTAAGTTCTTGCCAGTGTTTCGTGCAAGTTTATTGCACCTGGGTGGTATCTGGTTTTCTATTAATTTTATACTGACGGCTACTTCTAGACGCTTATGTTAGGAGCGGGGTCCAGGTGACATGGGACCCTGAGTGCCTGAGTTCAAGAGTTAAGGTGCAGGGGTGGAGACACAAGGCCTGGTGCAGGATAACCGCACTACCCTGGAAGCTTGGGGCCACATATCAGAGTACTCAGGTAGCAGCTGCTGGATCCAGACAGACAGGATTGAGCATAAATAGTAAAAAAGGAGATCATGTCAAAAAAAGTATACTGAAATGATTGGATGAGCTTGCACATGGGTTGATTTGTGACAGCTTATTACTGTTCCCTAGTGTACAAACCTCTGCTTCTCCTTGTCTTTGTTTTCCACTGACCTGTGTTTCTATCTTGGCTTGTCCATGACTCTGTTCTGTTTGTCTTCTGCATCAACCTGTGGCCTAGCTCTCGATTCCAACCTTGGACCATCCTTGCATCCACATTTCTTGGGGTTTTCCTGTTGTTCTTTGCACCCCTGTGCTCCATCCTAGAAGAAGATTGGAATTACTTTTGATTTGCTGTGGCCTAGCTGCTACTCCCAGCCCATTGCCCCAGTTTGTCAACAAAAATATGGAATTCTTTTAAGGAATTGTAGGTTTATTGAGAACTGACACGCATCACTGAGGAACCAGACAACCAAATTACTGTGTTATTATTTAGATTGAGTAATGTACAAAGATAAACTCTTGTACTGGTAGCAGTCTAATTAGTATTAGTGCTACAAATAAAAATATATCCCCTTAAAATATGTAATGTTGGTACAGGACTAGGCAATTCAATATACAATTCAAAACATACTGATAGTGGAACAGCGTTGCTCCCATTAGTAAATAGCTAGCCAGACACAGACACAGTTCAGGATAACTCTTAACTGAAATAAGAAAGATGGCTCCCATCAGTATATAATAAGACAGACACAGACTTGACAGCATAGCTCACATCAGACTATTATTGAGAGAAACAGATGTGGTACAGTCAGTTATCTAGACAACGACTTGCTATTGTATTGCTATAGAATCATTCCGATGAGTATACATAGATAACCAAAGTCCTTGGCACAGGAAACTCTATCATTATATAAGTAGCTAACCTATAGCTTCTATCAGTATATCTGTAGTATCACCACTAACATTTGTGAGATAGAGTTTATATGCTGCCCACATGGCCGCCATCACAGGGTGATAGGCAATACACCTGTCACGGGCCTGGCGGCCTAGGTGGTCCGCTCAAACCTGGGACCCTTTAAAAAAAAATGAAAAAAAAACCCTGCTTGCTTGCATAGAACCTGGCTGGGGATCAAAAGATCTCCCCTCACCAACCTCTCTGTGGCGAGCAGGCCTCTTGATGTTTGTGCAGCAGCACAGACATTCCCATGCTGCCTCTAGCTCCCTGCACACTGCTCTGAGGTAAGAATGTCGGCAGTCACGTGACCTGCCACGCTCAGACTTCAGGGCAACGTGAGAGACCTGTTTGTTACAGAAAGGCTGATAAGGGGAGATCTTTTGATCTCTCCAGCCAGGTTACTTGCCTGCAAGCATTTTTCTCCCCCCTTTTTTTTTTAAAAAGAGGGCTGGACCCAAGCGGTGATAGGGCATGCCCTCGGGTGCAGGGGTATGTCCTGGATGGACAATGTGGGTGATGGAACATGTCATGGGGTGCAGAAGTAAGCCCTGGATGTGCAATGTGACTGATGAGGCATGTCCTGTGGTGTAGAGGTATGTTGTGGATGTGCTTTGTGGCAGATTGGTATGTCCTGGGATGCAGGTTTAAGTCTTGGATGTGCAGTGTGGGTGATGGGGCATATCCTGCGGTGCGGGGGTAAGTTCTGTATGTGTGATGGGGCATGTCCTGGGGTACAGGGGTATGTTCTGGATGGACAATGTGGGTGATGGAACATGTCATGGGGTGCAGAGTAAGCCCTGGATGTGCAATGTGACTGAAGAGGCATGTCCTGGGTTCCAGGGGAAAGTTGTGGATGTGATTTGTGGCAGTTTGCTATGTCCTGGGATGCAGGTTTACGTCTTGGATGTGCAGTGTGGGTGATGGGGCATGTCCAGGGTCCGGCCATTACTACCCAGAATGCAAAAAATCTCCCTTGGTTCAGATTAAGCATCATGGAAAGAGGAGTCCACATAAGCTGTGTAACGGAACAGCTACTCAAGGCCGTTAGCACCTCTGTCCGTTGTAGGAAATCACCTCGTTAGCCCCCAATTATAACTCAGCATTCGCACTGCAAGTCTTCCCTGGAACCTTGCTTTTTGTACCCATATAGCAGACAGGACCACAAGACAGGTACAGCAAGAATGAACAACAGTTATTTGTCAAACAGCAAAGACTTATATACACACAAACATGACATTGGGTCTAGGACACTTCTTCGCCGCATCTTCATCGCTGACAGTTCAGCGCGGCAGTTAGAACGCTGAACTGTCAGCAATGAAGTATAACGCGGCCGTTTCACCGCGGCTGCAGCTATGTAAGAGCTGACAGTTCAGCGCTGAACTGTCAGCTCTTACAAATCTAAAAGTAAAACTAAAATAACGCCCCTAATAAATGATTCCCCCCCACAATAGTAACACTAAACCCCAATACTAACTGTAAAATTAACCCCAATACTAAAATTAACCCCCTAAACCCTAATACTAACCCCCGACCCCTAATACTAAAGTTAACCCCCTAAACCCTAATACTAACCCTAATACTAACCCCCGACCCCTAATACTAAAATTAACCCCCTAAACCCTAATACTAACCCAGGACCCCTAATACTAAAGTTAACCCCCTAAACCATAATACTAACCCTAATACTAACCCCCGACCCCTAATACTAAAATTAACCCCCTAAACCCTAATACTAACCCTAATACTAAGCCCCGACCCCTAATAGTAAAATTAACCCCCTAAACCCTAATACTAACCCTAATACTAAGCCCCGACCCCTAATAGTAAAATTAACCCCTAACACTAAACCTAATTCTAACCCCCTAAACCCTAATTCTAAACCAACTAAAATCTGTAAAATACTTACCTTTAGCGATGAAATGTCCCGCGATGAAATCTCCAGCGACGATCTGTCTTGTGCTGTAGAGTCGGCGGTGAAGCGGCTGCGCGGAAGCAGCCGCGATGAAGTGTCCCATCCCCCATGACATTAACTGGGGGGAGGTCCAGGAAGAACTAATTATAACACGGTAAGCCTCAAACCTTAGAAAACCTAATTTAAAACAGGTAATTGAATACAGTATAACTTAACATAACAACTTTAGATGCAGACATCCAGACTGCATGAGACAACAGGTGGTTTACAGGACAGTAAACACTTATTGATTAGAAAAGAACACATTTCAACACTAACATATAATAACATATCTTGACCTGGGGGAAACACAATGTCACAGTACCCACTGTGACTCTTGTGATCCCTGGCGGTAACGGGGCCAGCCGCCTGCTGAGAGACTACGGACCTTGTCTGTTGCAGAAGCTCCTAGAAGATCACTGGCCCCTGCACAGACTGTCCTATACCCCGCTACTGCTTTCTCCGTCTAACCAGAGTACAGCAGGAATCACCCTGGAGCTATACAGTGTATTACAGGTGCGCCCCTGCCCGCTACAGACAACAGGGAGAAGTGCCGGGTAGGCGCTCTCCCTATTTGCTGATTCAAACAGCCCACCTACCAGCTTGCTGGTAGCTCAAATACGTATTGGTCGCCCGTTTAAAGGGCGCTCGGTCTCTGATTGGTCCTTGAGCCGAATGTGTATCGAAATGTATGTGAAATGTTATTCGAACTGTGTTGATTTCTTCCCTCACCATGGTCCCTGTTTCTCCCTGTGTTAACTGTGTGTTTTACATGTATAGTGCACTGTTAGAGAGCCTTTTCCCTTGTACACTTTCCCTATGAATGTAGCTTCAGCAGCCGCTTCACAATAAAGGTTTATCCCGGTTGCTGAGCTCCTTCTCTGGTTCAAAATGTAGGCTCTTTTCCTATTGGTCGCTCAGACCTAGCCCCCAGTGTAGGCACTGTTCTGATTGGTCGCTGAGCTAAATGCCCAATTTGAAGGGATTAAATGGATTTACTTGATCTGTGACCACTCACCCAGCTGGGGATTGGTCGCTACTCATTCTACATTGAATCTGATTGGTTGCCAGGTATTCTGGCACTAAATTAAATTATCCTTTGTGAATTTGTAATCCCCTATGTCCTGTTTCCATTTGCTATTCTATGCTAAACTTTAATCCTGTTAGAGTTCAAGTTATGTTATCCAGATGTGTTACTGTATATATATCCTGTGTTTTACCCAACACGACTGGTCTCTTCCACTATGTTGGGGAATTGATAGCAGGGAAACAGTGACTATAGCTCCGTTTGGATGTTTGTATTTTCCTGGACCTGAGGAATGATTTTGTGGAACTGATTCCAGCCATCTAATAGCCTTCCCATGACACACAATGAATGGGGGAGGCTTGGATTCCAGGGTACACAGGCTGGCTGACATCTTGAGTGACCCTGTGTTTGAAGTCTAGCTGTATTGAAGCAGCGTGTCACTGGTGCCCCCAAAGTATGTACCCCCAAACCTAGCATATCCACAGACATGATCCATAGTCCACAAGGAGGCCAAGAGCCCCAGTCACACAGACTGTCATGATTCACTTCGTAATAGGTGCCTTGGACCATAATTCCCACAATGCTAAGCTAGCTAAAAGATTTCAAAATAGTTTACACCAAAGCCAGTGCAATAATTTTTTCCGCCCTATGCAAAGTTACATTTTGCTTCCCACTCTCTTTCATTCCATATTTCTTCCTTCCCTTTCTCTTCACCTCCTCTGCCCCATTCTCTTTTTTTTTTTTTTTTTTTTAAAACATTTTTATTTAGACATATATCAGGTTACATAGACCAATAATGTATATAAAAATACAAATGATATTGCAGGTTACAATAACAGGTATCAAGTTCACAATCTATAGTTATATCAATTTAAACATTTAGGTTTTTTGTTTTGGAGAGACAGTACCAGATTGGCAATCCAGTGCGTGAATAAAGCATCAATTATGGGTAAAACATTGAACTATAATATAAAAATATCATTCAAGAAGATATACAATTTTAGTCGTGTATTTGACGTGATTATCAAGATCTACGCTTGTTATCTTTAGCCTATGTGAACCTGTGTTTTTTGTTTATTTTATTTCTGATTCAGATGTTTTTTTTTTTTTTAAAGAAACGGGTAAACCAACATAAACAAACATATAAACTCGTCTCCTGATATCGGATGACCAAGAGGCTTATCAAGTTAGCAGGGGCTCCCTGTTGTGAGGTATGGTGGGATTTAAAATTGGGTAAGATCTCATCTGGAACTTTAGGTCAAGCAGTACAGATTTGGTCTAGTTAAGGTATAGGGTCTTTTCCTTGCAAGATTTGGTCCATGTACCATGGCGAATGTTGAAAAGAGGATTTAATTTGTTGTTTGATAGTCGGGGATAGAGAGTTAATATAGCGTTGCCAATTTTCGAAAAAGCCTCTTGTAGCTTGATTTGAGTTTTGGCGTGCTGTGAGCCAATTCATTCTAAATAGTTGGAATAGCTTGTCTTGAAACATGTGAAGAGAAGGTTCCTCATTTTTTATCCACACTTGTAGAATGGTTTTATTGGCCACGGCCATCAGCACCCTGGCCATCTTCACTCCCGGAAACGGGTTGTGGGTCAGGCCAAAGAGCGCGAAGGCTGCGGTCAATGGGAACCTAATCCCAAGTGTGGTTTTCGCATAATGTTGGACCCTAGCTCGGAATTTACATACAATTTTACATTGCCATAGGCAGTGGTTAAGATCTGCCTGCGTCTTGTTACATTTTGGGCAATTATCTTGGGTGTTGTTGAACATAAGTTTACTCTGGGCCGGGGATATGTATGCTCTGTGAAAAAGTTTTAGGAACATATCCCTGTATGCCGTGGCTTTAATTGTTGTGAGTAGGGTGTTATGTGCCTTAAGTAGATCCTCTGTGGACACATTTGGCATAATCGGCAGCCATTTATTGGGGCCTGACGTCATGGTGGAATAGTCTATAGGTTTTTCTAGGAAACGTCGTATATGAGTCGTCGAATATTTGGATATCTTTGCTCTATCGATAAAATCATCTAATGGGTTATCCCAGTCAGTCTCGGAGAAACTCGCTGTGACCTGTGTTGTGAAGCTTTTCACCTGGGCATATGCTAGGAAATGTATAGGTATATTAGGAAGCTTTTCTGTGATACTAGTTAGACTTAGTGGTTCTCTCCTGGGAAGGCAAAGTATGTGTCTTATGTTGTGTATATTAAATTTGTGCCATTGGGTAAGGGGATATTGGGTTTGTCCGTGTTGGAAGCGTGGATTTCGTAGAAGAGGTATAAAGGTCGTATTTGTAAAGCTTAAACCTATTTGTGTGCGTATGAGTTGCCACGCCCTTATAGAGCCAAATAGTAATGGGGAGTTACGTACCTCTCTAGGTAGTAGACCGACCGGTGTGTGTAGCAGTTCTGCTAGATTGATTGCTGGATAAAGATTTTGGTCTAGTGTAGGGTCTGTGTAATATGTTCTCATATTAATCCAGTCAATTGCGTATGTCATCAGAGCTGCCAAATTATAGGCACGAACATCAGGCATGTTTAGGCCCCCTAATGATGTTGGCTGTTGTAATTTGGTTAGGCTTATCCTAGGGCGTTTTCCTTCCCAAATAAAGTGGCGGAATGCTGAATTCAGGAGTTTGGTGTCTTTGTGTCGAAGTATTAAGGGTAGTGATTGTAGCGGATACAGGAGTCGGGGGAAGCTGATCATCTTGATCAGGGCCACCCGGCCAATGTAGGATAATTTCAACAGGTGCCATGACTTAAGCTCGTTGATAATTTTGGATATTACTGGGGTATAGTTGAGGGAGTATAGTTTATGTTGTTTCTTAGGGATGTGAACCCCCAAATATTGTATAGAGTTGGCTGCCCATCTCAGGGGGGTTGGGGGCATGTGTGGAGGGGTGAGTGTGTTTCCTAGATATAAAGCTTCGGATTTAGCGTAATTAATGGAGAATCCGCTAACCGTACCAAAACAGTCTATGGTATTTTTAATAACTGGCCAATCTCTACCGGGATCATTCACGTATAGGAGTATATCATCTGCGAACGCCGTTGTTTTTAGTGTCGAAGAGCCTAGTGTTATTCCCGGGATGTTCGGATGTTTATGAAATATGTGTAATAGGGGGTCTAGTGCTAGATTGAAGAGAAGGGGTGACAGGGGGCATCCCTGGCGTACTCCTCTCTCAATGGGGATGGGAGACGAGGGATAACCGTTTATCATTAACGTGGTAGCAGGGTTAGAATAAAGGTTTCAGAAAAAGGATAAAAAGTTGGCTCCAAAGAATCTAAATTTCAGAATCCGGACTATGTGTACCCAGGCGATACTGTCAAAGGCCTTGGTGGCATCCAGACGTATCAGTGTGTTATGGTGAGGCGTTTGTGTTAAGGAAGCTTGGGTGGCGACGGCTAACGCCGATCTAATACCCACCGTCGGGGAACGGCCATGTAAAAATCCTAATTGGGCATGATGAAGCGATGTGGGCAGGATATGTTGTAGTCTATTTGCCAGAATTTTTGTGAGTATTTTAATATCTGAGTTCAATAGTGTGATGGGGCGGTAGGATTCCATAGATTCCCTGTCTTTGTTTGGTTTAAGTATTAGGATGGTTCTAGAGTCAAGTAGGGAAGAAGCCGGGGCCTGTTCAATATATATGGCGTTAAACAGGGCTGTGAGAGTGTTTATGAGATCTGGTTTAAGCATTTTGTAGTATTCTGTGGTGAATCCGTCTGGGCCCGGTGATTTCTGATTTGGAAAAAGAGTGATCGTGGAGGCCACCTCCATTGGTGTTATTGGTTTGTTTAAGAGGTCCCTGTGTGCATTGGAAATACGTTGCAGTTTTGCCTGTTGGAGTATGGAAATACCCAAATCTTTATTATCTAAGTCTGCCTGGAATAGGTTTGTATAATATTTAGTGAATTCCGAAAGGATGGCGGTCTGGTCAGTAATGAGTCTGTCGTTAGTACGAATACCAAGGATGTGGGTACGAGGTTGTCTGGTTTTTGCCATTTTAGATAATAATCTACCTGCCTTCCCACCCCATTGGAAGAAACGTTGCTTGCTTCTCTCTATTAGTCTGGTGGCTTTTTCCGTTAGAAATGTTTCTAATAATTGTCTAGTGTTTGTGTATATCTGCTTGTCTTCCCCGGATTTTGTGGAGAAAAATTGTCTTTGAGTTCGTGCCACCGCTCTCAGTAGTGAGTCGTATTTTTGCCTCCAAGCTTTGCCCAAACTTGCAGTGTATCCCAAAATGTGTCCCCGCAACACCGCCTTAGAGGTTTTCCACAAAAGTACTGGGTCATCCACATGGGCCAAGTTGTCGTCTACAAAGTTGGCCCACGTGGATGACAGAAACGTCTTGAAGTCAGCACTCGTGGATAGCCATGAGGGGAATTTCCAACTACCTGGACGGTGTGTGGTTTGTCCTACGGATAGGGTGAGGGAGATTGGAGAATGGTCGGATAGTACTCTCGTGTGTATTATGGCTTTGGTGGTAAGTGACAATAGGTGATCCGATACCAGAAGATAATCTATGCGAGATTCAGAATTGTGTACTTGGGAGAAATGTGTGTACTCTTTAGAATTAGAATTTAGTATACGCCATATGTCAGTCAACCCTAAATGCCCCATTACAAAATTAATCCCTTCATCAGAGTGTGTAGGATGCGTTCTATGTCCAGTGGACGTATCTATAGAACTATCAGAGACCGTGTTGAAATCTCCCCCCACGACTAGCGGCAGATCCGGTAGATTCGAGAGGACGTTCACCAGGGATGCAAAAAATTCCTGGTTAGGTTGGTTTGGTGCGTAGATATTGGCCAATAATAATCTCTGTCCATCGATAGTAGCTTCTAATATAATGTATCGTCCGCGTGGATCTTTAGTAAGGTGATGGACCTCATGTGGGATTGAGTTGCTAATGAGGATGGCAACTCCTCTAATTTTTCTTTTGTGATTTGCAGTGAGGCATTCAGCTATCCAGGAGTCCCTCAAAATTGTGGTGCATGATTGTGACCAGTGTGTTTCTTGTAGGAATGTGATTGCCGGGTTTAGTTTTTTTAGGTGGGTTGTTATCTTTCTTCTTTTCACCGGAGAATTGAGACCATTTACGTTCCAGGATATGACTTTGAGGTTCTGTTGAGTGCGAGAGCCTGAAGTATTAGATGAAGTCGTGGGTTGATTAGCCAATTCCTGTGGCTATGTATGGGTATATTTGAGAAGATATCTTGTGTGTGGGGTCGCTTCCATCCCAGCAAGCAGAAACGAAAAACCCGTAGATCTTGGTCGATACTACGTGTGTAATAAACGGAGACTTGAACCAACGAATTAACTTAACTTTCGTGTTAACAACGTAAATGTTCATGTTCAGTGGTGTCTTCGCACCAAGCTTCTGGGCAGTATTGCCCATGAGGATCCTAGGGTTGGCCCTCAGGAGCCACCGTTGACAATAAAACTGGAGTTGTTACAAAACCTGAGAGCCTCCACTCCTGTTGCGTAACATTTGAAGGAAATCATGAGCCTGTTGAGGCGTTTCAAGAATTTCCGTGTCGCCTTCATGAGATATCCGAAATCTGGCCGGATACAGTAGGGCAAAGCGGATTTTCAATGAGAAAAGATCCTTACATACTTGTGAAAATTCTCTACGTTTGGTTGAGACCGCTGCTGAGTAATCTTGGAATATGAGAATTTTTTTATTCCTGAAAACCAGCTCTCTCAGCTTACGGTAGCCGATTAGGACCGCCTCCTTGTCAGCGAAGTTTAAAAACTTTGCGATCACGGCTCTGGGTCTGCCAGATTTGTCCGGAGGTTCTGGTCCGATTCTGTGTGCTCGTTCAATTATCATTTTGTCGTGTGGCCTAGGTAGGGCCAAGGCATCTGGGAGCCATTGTTGTAAAAGGTGAGAGAGCTCCGATACCGGTATAGACTCAGGTAGTCCCAGGAAACGTAGGTTGTTCCTTCTCCCTCTATTTTCAAGATCATCAATCTTGTCTTGGAGAGTGGATATCAGTGTTTGCTGATTTTGGAGTTCAAGCTGGACATGCTGGGTTTGTTCCTCGGCAGCCCCTTGTCTAGTCTCCAGTTCGGAGATCTTTGCCGCGTTGGCGTTGGTGGTGATAGATACTGTGTCGATGGCTGCTTTGAGCTCTGCAAAACGGGCATCTAGCAGTGGCATCAAGGTTTTAGTGACCTCCAGAGCGGTTACTGTGGCTTGAGAGGGTATCATTTCGTCTTGTGAGGAGTTCATTTCCGCTATGACTGATGAGAGAGGTTTCTGCAAGGTGCGGTCTTCTTTGCTTTGTTTTTGTTTGCCTTTGTCTTTATCTGTATCTTTGTTTTTTTGAGGACGTTTTTGGGAGTCCACAAATTTGTCCATAGTAGATTTCGCTGACTTCGGGGAGGAGTGGAGGTTTGTATTGTGGCCAAACTACATGGTAGAAATAAAGCCCTGTGTGGGTAAGTGGTCCAATAAAATTTAGCAGTAAGTGTTAGGCAGTATCAAAAATATCCGAAGAGTTTTTGGGAAAAAGAGGGAGTGCGTCCCAAAGCTCTTTTGACTGCACACTAGTCGTGGGGGGAGAGGACAACGAATGGGTCTCAATAGGGTTTGTTTAAAAGAGTGGTTGTCTTATCTAGGTGTGGATAGAAAATTGCAGTTGTCGCTTTATGTGTGGGATACGTTCCAGATACCTTTTTTTTTTTTTTTTTTTAAATTTTGTGGGAAGATATATTTGGGGTAGAGTATAGGATGAGTTTTAGTGCCAATAGGGCGAGGTTTTGGATCAATCTGGTTTTTCTAAGGGTTGGATACCAAGGTATTACGTTTCTGACTGAGCGGTATGTAAATAACAAAACACCCTAACCGATTGTGTCAGATATCAAAATATTAGATTTATGACTAGACTGTATGTAAGTAACTGACACCCTAGACAATTGTGACAGCGTATCGTTACCACAAGTTTGATAAAAGTGTGTCTTTGCCGTGAAGATAAAGTATCAACAAATAAGGTCCAATGCCTTAAGGAGGAAATTAATAGATAGATTCCTATTGATGATCTCTATCACAGTTTTGCTGTAAGTGAGAGATATTTGGAATCTAATAGATATTGGTCAATTTGGTTGTCAGTATGCCCTCCACCGAAAGTTTGGTGGTGCCTGTAGATATGGTGGCAGGGCGCGAATTGCTATAGTATAAGTGGGTTTATAGAATAATGTTGATACTATTTATCTTGGAGCATATAATAACATTTTTTACATGACCATTATAGTGGCATTCAACAAACAAATACACATTAACAGTATCCCCTTATATTCAGTACATGGTATGGTATGGTAATATACGTTCCCTTTTAATACTAGCCCCCCTCTCTTTTTTTTTTTTTTTTTCTTTATCTTCCCCCACCTTTCCCCCCTTTTCTGTTGAAGCCCTCCCTGTGTCCCATCCTGCCCCACTTATGTCTTGAGACTAATAAGAAAATTACACCCAGTAGCAATCAAATGTATCCCCCCTTCCCTGAGAGGTAAATGTATACTTAGCCCAATGTAGGGGCACTGGTTTTCCTGAGGATGGAGGTTTATGCACGAGCTTTAGCATATAATTGTCCTGTTCTTATCTTCGGGTTTCAAGTTGGTGGTGCAGCAGGCTGCAAAATATCACCAATGATAGTTATTGGGCTTCAATTGTCCAGGAAGGTTCTTTAACACTTCGATTCCCAGGTCCTATGGCGATCAAGGTCTCTGGTAAAGGTGCCCCAATGTGGTTAAGGAATTTTGTGCTGTGTCTGGTCCAGTCTGTAGGAAGAAGAGAAAGTCTGGTCCAGTCTGTAGTCCCCCAAGGTCTAGATAAATATCCGAATGAGGTGGAGATCGATCCTTGTCCGGTGGAAATCCGCTTGTCTAAAAGGCCTCTGTGCGTTTTTGACAGGAGTACCAAGATGTCCTCTGCGCGGGAGATTTTCCCGCCGAAACCTCCGTGAAGAAGATTCAATGGCGGCTTTCCGAGAACCAAACGGAGCGAAGCGGGGGTCGGTCCGGAAAGCTCCCCGTCTCAGATCTGTCTCCTCCGACACGTTAGGGTCACAAGCGGTGTGGTCTTCTTCCGCCGCAGATATCGAGGGCGGCTGCTGACTGGCGTCCGATCTTTTGAGGACATACACGCTCTGAAGTCCTTTGGAGACTCGTCTTCGTTGCTCCGGGGGAGTTTGCCTGTTCGGTGTTAGTAAGTCTGAATGACCTAAGGGCGTTCAGAACCGACAGGGTCGCCTTGTTAGCGTTTCAGGCGCGGAGCTCTTCCAAAGTACGTCCAGCCATGTTGGTAGTTGGCCACGCCCCCCCACACACTCTGCCCCATTCTCTTTATGTTCTCTACTCCCATTAGCTCTCCACCTTCACGCTTCCAGCTCCTCTTCCTCTTTTTTAACCCTTACTTTGCCCTTCTTCATTCCAGCTTTTGCCTTACTTTTATCTAGCTCTTCTGTCCGCACTTTATTCCAGCTCCTCGCCCCTCTTACAATTTAATAGCTTGGCTGCTCTTCTAAGAGCTGCTTTTCAAAGAGTATATTTAAGAGATATTCTGCAAACAGACTTGGTTCTTTAACTTGCTGAGATCTTCTTTTCTACTGATACAAGTAAGATTCATTTAGTCAAGTTATTGTGTGGTGGTTTGTACTGATTTCCTGCTTCAAATTGCTAAGGAATTTGAATTGAATACTTAGGTGTTTGTCATTGTTTGGTTCTAATTAGCATAGGCCCACTCAGGTGTTAAAACCTTCCTTGGTGCTTGTAGGTGTGTGTTGTGGGTGTATATAAGGTATAGTGGAAATTAGCTTGGCTAATTTAATAGCTTGGCTGCTCTTGTAAGAGCTGCTTTTCAAAGAGTATATTTAAGAGATATTCTGGAGATACTCTGGAGGTAGTCTGAGGTATCCAAGAGGTGAGCAAAACTAAAAGATCTTTTTGATTTAAATTCTTAAAATGGCAGATTTGGTTTACTGTGATAATTGTTCTGCATTTGTTTCACGTTCCATTTTTTGGAGGTTTGGAGGCTGTCTAATCTGTAGACAGTTCTCAAGATTGCAGCAGGAGATTGCATTTTTAAAGTCCGAGATTTGTAATTTATCTGTAAAACAAACTCGGGCTGAGACTGTTGCGAATTCACTGCCACAGAGGCCATTGCCGCAGAGGCTTCCTAGGAATGGCAGGTGGGTTACTGTTGGATCTGGTAGGCTTAGAGTTGTGGATAAAAGGCATGTCCCGCAGTCTGTGGCTGTGCAGAATTCATTTTCAGCACTTTCAGAGTGCAGTGGAGTTGTGGAGGCAGGCTCAGACACAGAGTTTGAGGAACCACTCTCCTATGTGGCTAAGGTGTGCAAGGAGAAGGTGAGGCCTGATAGAAAGCAGTTGTTGTTGGGCGATTCAATCATAAGAGGTTCGGAGTTGGACAGTATTGGCTTAGTGAGATGTCTTCCTGGAGCTACTGCTCGCAGAGACAGGAGGCGTATTTCTAATATTGTTAAGCAATCAAATCAGGAAGGAGAATTGGATGTACTGGTTCATCTAGGGACAAATGATTTGGCTTGCAATGAGGTTTCAGAGGTGAAGGAAGCTTTTCGTGTTCTTGCCAATGAGATACAGCAGGTTGTGTCCACACTGTCCTTTTCTGAAGTTATGCCTGTGCATAACATTCAGAATGATAGAGGGATGCGTATTAGGGACTTCAACTTGTGGCTTGGAGAATGGTGTCGGGAGCAAGGATTTGGCTTTGTTTCTCATGGAAGTTCACTATGGGATAGAAAGGAACTGTACAAAAAAGATGGTTTGCATCTTTCTCAAAAGGGAACGAATGTTCTCAGTGAGCAGTTCAGAGGTTTTTCTAGGAGGTTTTTAAACTAAAAGAGGGGGGCAAAATGGCGAGAAAACATCAATCCAATTGCCCCCCAAAAAAGGTACAGAAGTTACCTGTAGTCAGTGTGCTGAAAAATGATAAGCTTAGGGTCATGTCTACAAATGCTCGCAGTTTAGGGAATAAGATCCATGAACTTGTGGCAACATTGGCAACTGAGAATGTAGATTTAGTGGCTGTTACTGAGACATGGTATAATGAAAAACATGACTGGGACATATCAATACCAGGGTACTCTTTATATAGAAAAGACAGAGAAGGTAAAAAAGGGGGAGGGGTGGCCCTGTATGTGAGGGATAGCTTAAATTGTAACGTAATACAAGTTAGTGAGGCGAACATAGAGTCAGTTTGGGTTACATTAGAATTTGGTAATCATATGGTAACTCGGGTAGGTGTGATTTATAGGCCCCCTGGACAAATAGAGGAGTTAGATAATCTACTAGTTGAGGAAATAACTAAAATGACAATGAAGGGAGAAGTGATCATCATGTGTGACTTTAATCTTCCTGATGTGAACTGGAAATACAAAACAGCTACTTGCGCCAGGAGTACGCATATCCTAAACTCCCTACTGGGATTATCTCTAAAACAAGTAGTGGAGGAGCCAACTCGAAAGCAGGCCATACTAGACTTAGTGTTCACAAATGGAGATTTGTTATCAAATATTACTGTAGGTGAAAGTTTAGGATCTAGTGATCACCAGACAGTGTGGTTTAATATAAGAACAGTGACGCAGTCACACCACACAAAAACAAAAGTTTTAGATTTTAGAAAGACAGACTTTTCTAAAATTAGATTAGGTGTAAAGGAGTCATTATCAGACTGGAGCAATTTAAATGGAGTCCAGGAGAAATGGGATTATCTAAAAGTTGCACTACTGAAGGCAACAGAAAATTGCATAAGGCTTGTCAGTAAGAGCAAAAAATTTAAGAAACCACTGTGGTACTCTGCAGAGGTGGCTAAAATAGTAAAAAATAAAAAGCTAGCATTTAGTAATTATAAAAATACTCAGAGTGAGGAAGATAGAAAGATCTATAAGAGTGGGCAGAAAGAGGCAAAGCAAGCTATAAGAGCTTCCAAAGCACACACAGAAGAAACTATAGCCCAGTCAGTGAAAAAGGGGGATAAAACATTTTTTAGATACATAAATGAGAAAAGGAAAGTAAAACAAGGATTAGTTAGATTAAAAACAAAAGAAGGATGCTATGTAGAAGAGGATAAAGGCTTAGCAGACTGCCTTAATGAATATTTTTGTTCAGTTTTTACAAATGAAAATGAGGGTAAGGGACCTCATTTAGGGAAAAAGACTAATGCGTCTTTTGATGCATGTAAGTTAACAGAGGAAGAGGTTTTACTTCATCTGTCTAAAGTAAAGACAAATAAGTCTATGGGACCTGATGGGATACATCCAAAGTTATTAAAAGAACTTAGTGGTGTACTAGCAAAAGCGTTAACAGATTTATTTAACCAATCATTGTTAACGGGAGTAGTTCCAGAAGATTGGAAATTAGCTAATGTTGTGCCCATTCACAAGAAAGGTATTAGGGAGGAGGCGGGCAACTATAGACCAGTAAGTCATACTTCAGTAGTGGGGAAAATAATGAAACCTTGTTAAAGAATAGAATTGTTGAACATCTAAAGTCGCTTGGATTTCAAGATCAGAGACAGCATGGGTTTACTTCAGGGAGATCATGCCAAACTAATCTTATTGATTTTTTTGATTGGGTAACTAAAATAATAGATCAGGGTGGTGCAGTAGACATTGCTTACCTAGATTTCAGTAAGGCTTTTGACACTGTCGCACATAGAAGGCTTATCAATAAACTGAAATCTTTGAGTTTGGATTTCAATATTGTTGAATGGATTAGACAATGGCTGAGTGACAGGCAACAGAGGGTTGTAGTCAATGGGGTATATTCGATGCAAGGTCTTATTACTAGTGGGGTACCTCAGGGATCTGTTCTTGGACCCATTCTCTTTAATATTTTTATTAGCGATATTGCAGAAGGTCTTGTTGGCAAAGTATGTCTTTTTGCTGATGATACAAAGATTTGCAGCAGGGTTGATATTCATGGAGGGATAAGCCAAATGGCAAGTGATTTAGCTCAACTAGAAAAATGGTCAGAGCAGTGGCAACTGACATTTAATGTGGACAAGTGCAAGATTATGCACCTTGGGCGTAAAAACCCAAAAGCAGAATATAGACTATTTGGTACAGTCCTAACCTCAACATCTGAGGAAAGGGATTTAGGAGTAATAATTTCAGAGGACTTGAAGGTAGGTAGGCAATGCAATAGAGCAGCAGGAAATGCTAGCAGAATGCTTGGTTGCATAGGGAGAGGTATTAGCAGTAGAAAGAGGGAAGTGCTCATGCCATTGTACAGAGCACTGGTGAGACCGCACTTGGAGTATTGTACGCAGTACTGGAGACAGTATCTCCAGAAGGATATTGATACTTTGGAGAGGGGCTACTAAACTGGTTCATGGGTTGAAGGATAAAACTTACCAGGAAAGGTTAAAGCATCTTAACATGTATAGCTTGGAGGAAAGACATAACAGGGGGGATATGATAGAAACATTGAAATACATAAAAGGAATCAACACAGTAAAGGAAGAGAGTATATTTAAAAGAAGAAAAACTACCACAACTAGAGAACATAGTCTTAAATTAGAGGGGCAACGATTTAAAAGTAATATCAGGAAGTATTACTTTACTGAGAGGGTAGTGGATGTATGGAATAGCCTGCCAGCAGAAGTGGTAGAGGTAAACACAGTCAAGGATTTTAAGCATGCGTGGGATAGACACAAGGCTATCCTAGCTATAAGACCGGGAAAGGGGGACTAATAAAAGTATTCAAAAAAAAAAATTGGGCAGACTAGATGGACCGAATGGTTCTTATCTGCCGACACATTCTATGTTTCTATGGCAGCTTCCCTGCTTTACTTCAGCTCCTTTTCTTTTTCCTAGCTCCTATGCCTTTTTTTACTCCAGCACCTTTTTTTTTTTTTTACTCCAGCTTCTCTCTTTCTTTAGCCATAATACTCTACTAATTATTTTCTTTATTCTACTCTTCATGCACATGAGATGGAAAAAAGCTATCGATAGACGGACACACCTCCCCGTCTTGACCAATCTGTGGGCAGTGTCCGCCCATTCACCGCTGATTGGTCGTTTAGACCCAAACTAATCACAGGGCGCCCTATTTTAACACTTTAGACGATCATTCTTGTTTATGCCCCTGACGAAGCCGCCACGGCGCAACGCGCGTCGGCGTTTTTTCTTTTTTTGCTTTATCACCTTGTTTTATATTTTGCCCTTACTAATCTTTGCATTGTTTTCTCCTGTCGCTGTGTGGCTTGTCCAACCATCTATGCTTCTCCCGTTTTCTCTCTATCTTCGTGATTTACCATTAGAATAGGAATTATCTGACATTGAGATTAGGGATACCCTGTTTTCTCCACTATTGCTAAAACTTCCTTCCTTTTTAATATATTCTATATGTTGGCGTTATATAGGGGATACTATTAGTGTCTCCACAAGCTGCACATCACTTATAGACAGGTGTCTGATTTTGGGCACTATTGTTTCATTTATTTTTTGGTTTATCTCTTTTCTATATTCACGTCTGTTTATTCATTTTTGTTATTTTTCATTATATTTATATAATTTTCTTTCAGAGTGGTATGATATATGACTTTAATTTACCTCACCTGTCTTCTTTTGTTTTTGCTCATTTGATTTTAAGCATTGCATGTGTGTGTATTTGAATTATCTACCTATCAGTGCCTGTTTGATATTTATTTATCTCCTATCTTGAGGCACACCCTGATATATCTGTCTCCCCATTTTGGGGTACTCCATTGCTGGTGGTTTTCCACCTTCTTTTATTTTAATATATTACTAAATAAAATTATTGTTTTAAGTGTCCTTTCTTCCTTTCATTGCTTCATATTTACCTCTCGGGTTATCCCCGGTTATGTTTTGTGTAGCTTCACTTTGTTTAAAGAGCCGTAGGTAATGCATGCTTCTGCATTACACTTGGCAGGGGGCATGTCCTGTGCCCAATGACATCCCTGCATTGGTGGATGCGGGCAAGGCAGGAGAAGAGACTGACACTTCACTAAAGTATTCTATAGAGACCTAAAGAGAAGGGAGGTTGCCACCATTGCTCAGGGGAGGAGCTTGTACTGACAGCCCTATAAATAATCCTCACATACTTCATTCCTTCTTGAATATTGAGGTGCTAAGTTTGGTTATCCCTGCATAGTTCCCAGTTCCCTCCAAAGTTCCAAAACTTCTGTGTTTGTCCTTTTGGTACCTGACCTCGGCTTGTTAATAGATTACTCTGAACTCTCCTTTCCTTATTTGGCTAGTTTCTCATTTGGACTCTGTGCTGCCTGTACCAACTCTGGCTTGCCCCCCGTTTTGCATCATCGCTGCCTGCATCGAACCCTTGTCTGTACCATCCTTTTGGCCCTTAGCTCTCACCCTGCTCTATGCTCCGAAATTCAAGCCCGACATGTTACGAGTGCATTTCCTCATCTGTTTCTATTTGTTAAATATTGTTTAGTGTGAATTAGCCCCACTTTCTGAGTGTAGCACTGTGGTTTTTCGGTTGTGTGTACAAAATAAATCTTGCATGACATAAGTTTGACCTCTTGATGATTCGTGCAGCTTTTCATCTTGCAGACCGCTAATAATAATTTCCTTCCATTTTAATTGTTTGTTACCATAACAACCTAATCAAAAATAAATGTAGTGTGCACAGCTTGTACTGTTTTATACGGTACTTTGTACTTTACTATAATTAGCAACATTTCCTCATCCTGTATGTGTTTACTTTCAGTCTTAAATTACATTAAAGTGGACCAACCATTAGACTATTTTCTTTGCAACCAAATATATCACTATAACTGCCTCTAGGGTTCTCTGAGGACAGTAAGAAATAGTATGTTTAGAAAAACCTTTTCTCATCATGTCCCATCACAGCTATGGTGACCACATTTTATTTCTGCCATTCAGGAGAACATTTTATATTATATAAATTATTATGAAGCCTTGGAAACAATATAAAATATTTATAATATACTGTACATGGAGTCATTAGCACACAGGAGCAGTTTCAGAGAATTAGCCCCTCTATTAGCAGACAGGAGCGGTTTCAGATAATAACCCCCCTCTAGTAGCAGACAGGAGCAGTTTCAGTTTCACAGAGAGAGAGAGAGAGAAAGAGAGTGTTGGTTTCTCCTGACTAGTTGAGACCTCATTCCATAAATTCCCATTGCGGGACTGTCCCAGACAATCCATGACATGTGGTCACCCTGATCACATCCGCATCTCTCTTCAAGCCCTTAGCATCACAGTCCACATTCTTTTCTTTCCACAAAAATTACTGTCCACAACAGGGAATATGTAAGGTAAAAAAACGTTTAACAGAAATTATGCAAACTAAATAGAAAGAAAAACATTTTTAGGTTTTCTGACAACATATACAAACTCCTCTCACACAGGAGTAATATATATACAGTACAATGCATTGTCCCGGATTGAGGCTGCCTGGGCCGTGAACATAAAGTCCCATTGTGGGACTGTTCTAAGCAATCCAGGACATTTGGTCACCCTACTCTCAGTTAATTGGACAATAAAAACAATAGGCCCAGTGTAATAGGAAAGTTCCATTTTACCCTGCATGCTCTGTTCGGCTGTATTTGTTAAGGACATTTTCTTCCCATGTGAGTGATATTTTTCTCCATTCTCACACATTTGCAGCTCTCTTGTGTCAACTCTATGGCTTCCAAAAAGTGCCCCATTCCCAGAAATATTTATTATTTTATTTTTTTATGTCTATTTCTGCTGTTTCTCCATTCCCGGCTCAGGGAACTGCTTCTCCACATGTTTCTTTCTTCTCTATCCATAGCGATTTCTTTGTCTCCTTTTGCATATTCCCATTTGTGATTGAAATACAAACTATTAGCATGGGAGTTTATGCAATTCCATCCTCTCCTCAACAGGGAATATTTTAGGTAAATTCCATTCTCTCCCCTACAGGGAATATTTAAGGTAAAAACTATTTTAACAAACTATATTGTTTATGTGATCTCTTTCTCTCTTATGATTGAAAGACAAACTCTTAGCAAGAGAGTTTATGTAATTCCATCCTCTCCTCAATCATTGCTGAGCCCAATGTCATTTGAGGCTTCCCTGCACCTACAGGACTTACCCATGCCCTGGTCAAGAGTTCCATGGTGACTAGTGGTGGGCAGCTCAATGTGTGTGTGCTGCCCAGGCACACAAACATCCTCTCAGGCTTTCTTTACGCTCCCCACGTACTTCTGTAATCTGAGCAGCTGGGAGTCAAGTGCAGGGCCGCCATCAGAAATTTCAGGTCCCCCCCTCCCCCTGGATCATGTATCCATTAATATGCCACTGGTAATTTGCTCATTAATAGCCAATGATAATTTGCTCATTAATATTAAAAAATCCCTCCCTCTTACCCAGTACTTACTTTGATGCTGTTCATCCCCGGCCGTCTCCTCTGCAGTGTGCACGCTGCGTCCAGGAAATACAGCCACCGGATATGACTTGCCGTCTGCAAGGAGGGGGAGAAGAGATATGGGTTAAGGGGAAGATATGGGGAGGGGAAGAAGAGATATGGGGAGAGGGAATAAGATATGGGGAAGGGGAAAGAGAGATAATCGATATGAGGGGGAGAAGAGATAATAGATATGGGGGGGGTTGAGACAGACAGACATGGGGAGAGGAGAGACGTACATGGTAAGGGAGAGAGACATAAAATGGGGGGTTGGAGAGAGACAGACATGGCAAGGAAGAGGAAAGAGGCAAACATGGGAAGGGAGAGAGACATACATGGAGGGAGAGGAAAGAGACGGGCATGAGGAAAGAGAGGAGACAGACAGACATGACGGTAGAGAGGAGGGGGGTGCCACAGGGGTGGCCCGCACAGGGCGCCTGAACACTTAAGGCTGCCCCTGACTCCCTCCCTTGAGATGTAAAAGTTACATTACCCTCCCATTCAATGCAAGTCCATGATCAGAATTCTGACTTATAGACTGCATTCTGTGTCCTCAGCCCTAAAGTGAGATACTAGTGGTGTAAAGTCACTGAGGGGGTCACCCAAAAAACACTATATTTCACAAAATGGCGATGCTCAATCAAACATTTTTTTGTAAAATATTTCATAAAATAAACTCACATAACAAAAACAAAAGACATATCTGAAATCAACAATACAAAATAAAGTGTAGTGTGTGCTTCCTCCCCCATTTTCCTGGTAAAAGATATAGTTTTAGGTTATATTATTCATTTACTTATGTGCTTAGAAACATTTCAAGGTACCTTGATGGATTAACACTTGGAAACATTCTAACATGCCAATTATAATCAGAGCCCCTTTTAACTATGTTTATTTTCCATTCAAGACTTGGCTGAATTTGATCGGCGTAACACTTATTATTGAGATTTATGGTTATGTAAATGGCTAATACGTTACCTGAAATGAAGTAACACAACCAAACTAAAATACCTGAAACAGTGGACATCTTGGTACATAACTTCCATTCATCATCTCACACCACGAAATTAAATCTCCATCACATATATTATGAATACCAAATATGTTCATTCTTTCGGCAGCCAAAATTAAACCAATGTTACAAGTGTACAGATGGGAATAAGATATTTGTCTTTTCAATGTAACACACTGCCAACCTTATCCTGCCCTTACCAACGTGGAAAAGGTCACTGTATAAAGACGTATTGTGTGTGGGAGATTTACACATTCTGCTGTGCCTTTTTTAAGTGAATAATCACAGTTATATAACAAATCTGTCTTAATGCCAAAGTAATCACTTTCGTCACAGATTAAAAAGCTGGTACAGTAAATAGCATTGTTTCCACCACAGATTTGCTAAGTATCACACTGTGAATATTAATATCCCATTTTTGAATACATCAAAAAATATAATAAACTCATGCCAGTTTTTTATTATATCACTTTTTTTTTCCAGTTTTAGGTTCCCCTCTCCCACCTTGCCTTATTTTAGTCATTATGAACACTATATATAGTGTTGTTCCCAACATGGATTTGCCAAGTACTACACTGTTAGTCAGAGCTGTAGCTAGCTCTTTCTGCGCCCGAGGCAAAAGTAGAATATACCTCCCCCTTCAATATCCTTTTTGGAGCGGTTATTTTGAAGAAAATTGGAAAGGGTACATAAATAACAAGAAAATGTATGCTTAAATTAATAGTTCCTTCCAGTAAATAAATGGACAGAAAATGAGGGTGATACTGGATAGCTCCCATGTAAGGCAAATATAGTAGCTTCTGTTAGTTTATATTTAGCCTACGTGGTATAGTATAGCTCAACATGTACTTAATAGTGTGGTACAGCATACCTCCCATCAGTATATTATTATCAAGACATAGAAATGAGAGCCAAACTAACTGAGTAACCCCATGAAGTTATGCACCTGGGGCAGAGGCTCATATTAACATTCTTAGTCCTCTTTTCTTTTCTGGCCTTTTTTTTTTTTTATATTTCTCTCTTATTGCTTTTATTTTTCTTCCTTTTTTCTTATTCATCAATTCTTTATTTTTGAACCGATTTTTCAATAACAAGCTGCTATGGTTTCTCTGCTGTTTTAAACAGAAACCCTTTTCCTTCACTGTGAGTTGATCAGCTGTTTTTAACAACCAGCTCCTTTCAGCTACTGTTACCATGGATACTCACCTGATACCTCTCTCCTCTATTTTCTTTTCAAAGAGGAATCAACAGAGGGGACCTAGGTAAAAACTAGGGTCTCTCTCTCTGCACTAGCAGAGAGAGAGAGTCGCCGGCCTGACCCAGGGTAGTGTAGCAGCTGCCGGTCAGAGAATAAACTGGAATGTACTATCAAAAGTACATGATAGCTTATCGTCATACTAGGTACACTGAATTATTCACTTGTGCTTCTATAGTAGAAGTATAAGTGAAAAAAAAAGTTTAGTTGTCCTTTAAAGATTTGCAAATCTCGTTACCCATTAGTAATTAGTGTCATTTTGAGTTACATTGAATGGATAAAATGCTGTAATAGTGTAGCAGTGCTTGGACTAATGTCTAGCTATGTACAGAATTAATATAGCATTATGTAGAAATCCATGTAAATGTTGAAGGCCAATCTCCAGAGACGGCGCCTAGATGTTTTGACTCACAAATTCATGAGTTTTAGTTTTCCTGTGAACCTGCAAGGACAGAGAGATAAAGATGTGGCTGAAAACTTTCTCTAAACTTAAAGCTGCCTGATGTTTTACAAGTGTTTATAAAATAAATCATTTTAAATATGATTTAGTGTGAAGTAGCTTTAACGATAGTTTGATATAAAAAAAAAAAATGGAGCGCTAGAAAAAAAATATTAAATTGAAAAGAAAATTATACCCATATACACATATGAAAACACTTACTGCTTAGTTACTTATCAGAACATAACTTTATTATGAGAAATAGTAAGGGAACGAAGGTAAGGCCAGTTACAATGTCACTTGGCATCTTAGGCTGCCAGGATTTGCACCAGCACTTGGCATCTAACTGTGCCAGTTTTAAGTACATGTGAGTGGAATACAATGCTCTCTAGTGGAACCACACTACACTCAAGTTTGGTTGGTTCTGAGGACTTGTTTTCAGCATATAGAAAGGTGCATGATTACATGTGCATAGATAGTCTGTGTTATAAAAATAAAGAAATACAGGCGGCTCAGCACAGGTCAAGTGAATGGCAGTTTACTGGGTCTTTCTCAAGCTTGATAAAGACCCAGTGGGTCGAAACGTTGCCACCTGTATGGAATAAACTTCCATTAACTTGACCTGTGCTGAGCCGCCTGTATTTCTTTATTTTTATATTGCGGAGGACTGGTGGAGCCCCTGGCTCGAGCACCCCCAAGTTTGTTGGTACTGCTTTGAATAATTCAATGGAGGTGTGAAGTTTTGGTAGCAGTATAAACTGCTTTGCATGCCCAGTATATGGTGAGATTAGGTTCTCACCCTATTGAGAGTGTGCCTTGACGTGGTAGGTAAGCTTAATTATGCTTTCACCAAATCATATAACCAAGACTGCTCATTTCTATTTCTATTATGGTGATACAAGTGCTGCCAACTTTATTAGGGTGAGAAGTGCAGACAGTTTATTGTATAGACTATACAGCCAGTTACAAATGCAGAAAGAAAAGTCCTGCGCTCACTCCCATCACTGGGCGGCTGCAACGACTACAGTACACATCAGCCTTAATATATAGTAAAAACCAAAGAAAAACAAGTTACCTGCGCTCTCTCCTTTATCCCTATGTATTTTTAAAAACCTCCATTTGTTTTAAAAATACATAGGGATAAAGGAGAGAGCGCAGGTAACTTGTTTTTCTTTGGTTTTTACTATATATTGGGGCTGATGTGTACTGTAGTCGTTGCAGCCGCCCAGTGATGGGAGTGAGCGCAGGACTTTTCTTTCTGCATTTGTATCCATTTTTTGTATTACTCAGCCTTGTTACAATGCAGCCGCCCATCCCATGTGTTCCCTATTAAGAGTTAATAATGTATAGGGGTGTATATAAAAAATACCCCTTTCTGTCTCATTAGAGATTTTTGCCAGAGGCTCAAAGAAGCAAGGTGAATGGTTAGAGTTAGGACCCACCTAGGGGGGTCTGATTTGAAGTTGGCAGGTGGGCTCATCCTCTCATGGCCATTGGAGGTAACTAAAAAACCTTTATACAGCCAGTTACACTGCATTTGCAGCATGCACACACTTTTTGGTAGGTTTGCAGTGGAACCACACTACACAAGTCGTGTTGGTTTTGAGAACTTGCTTTCAGTATATGGAAATGTGCATGATTACATTTGCATAGATAAGGTCTGTACACGTGTAACATGTTTGTTGGTGCTGCTTTGTGTCTGACAGGGTTGGGAGACGATAAATGAAGGATAGTGGGGTATTTTCTGCCTACTACAAGAATGAGCTGCTTACAAATCTGGGACCGAAATAGCTGTTAACTGCTTGAAACAGCTTGAATGATTGAACCATTTTTAATCTAACTTAAAAACAAAGGCCCCTCACTCTGGGTATTTCATTATGTTAACATGCTATGTTAGACGAATAGGGACAGACCGATACATGTGGTAGAGATTGTGTCTGGAACATAAATTTGTAATTTGAGTATGTTGTAATCAACCTTGAAAGGCCCTTATCACCAGAAACAGCTATGGGCCAAGTTTATCAAGACAAAACAGATGTAAAAAAATTTTTTTCCAAGTGCTACATTGGGAGCAAACTGACATTACTTTCCATTGGTTTCCATGGTTACTACTACAATTTTAGCACTTTTTCCTGAAATACTACCTATTTTGTCCTGATAAATACGGCCCTATGTTTCAGTCCAAAGTCCCTACCTGGAGTTAGAGGGAATGGATAACCCGGTTGCAAAATGTAAGCTAATTAAATTCTCTGGGCTATTTTTCCAACTTGGCTATTTTGATCTTGCAACTTGGTTGCCAATTTGCTAAATCACTTAGGCCCGGTTACTACAGTTATTGTCACCTAAATAACCTTGTGAGTATGAATCACACCCATTCATATCCAAGCACACATGCGTAGGTTTCTCATCTTTTTTTTTCTTTCATGTAGGAACAACCTCACTCTGGGACACAGCAGATTAAGTAGCATTATTTAAATGACAATCCTATCTCTAATAGAAAAGCTTCAAACTGGCCGGGTCATTCCCAAACATTCGCTATATATATAAACAAAGACAGGCTGGCAAGTGTTTATAGAAATCCTATTCATCCATGTTTGTTTACCATAAGGGGAGGCTGCAACAGGCTATGTTATTAAAGTTGCTAGAGTAATCCAAATTCTAAATCACAATATTTGTAGACTTTTTCCAGCATTGTAGACTATTCTCTCTCCTCAATTAACTACATTAACCCATAGAGCATATGCAATGAATCAATACAGTTCTTAAAGTTTAAAAGGTATTTTATAAATATATTTTAAGTTACTCTGCTTGAATTTTACCAGGTCTTGTCTCTAACATACGCATTCTGATACAATATACATAAATGAAGGAATAAAATCAATACATGGTAACAAAACAGAACAATAAATAAATGATATGTATCTATATTAATAAGCACTGATAATGTTAATAATAAAAATCCAACATGGACCTGTGATGAGACGGTTACCCAAGGTTGGTAACTGCGCTTACCAGGGATTACATATCCTCCTTAACCCGCTATGGATTCTTTAAATGCCTACAAATGTTTGTCCGGCACTCTGCTATATGTTGGCAAATAATCCACAGGCACGTTTCTCTTGAACAGCAAAACAAGTACATTTTATTGTAGTACAGTCAGTATATTTATACTTTTACAGATCAGGATAACAGCTGATTGAACAATAGAAAATGTAAAAGGATTATCTCCACACATAGTGAATCCTAATCCCATTTAGGCCAGGGTAGTAGCGACCAATCGGACGCTGAGTGACAGACTAGGGCTCAGTCTTACATGCGCCGTCTGTGTTAGGTCCCTTAACTTAGCAACCAATCAAGCTAGGAACGACAGTTACTTGCTCCTAACATGGAGGGAGATTTACACCCTTGGCCAATCCCCACCAAGTCAGACAGTTAAATCTTTACAGAACTTAACCAGCGACCAGGCTTAACCTTTAGTGAAAGTGGTCACTAAGGCACGATTCTGAGAAACACCGGAATAAGCTCCTCTGGAGAAGGGTGTGGGTGGGGGCAACAGAAATATCGCAAAAGTCCCAGATGGGTGGCTACAGTTCATCGCATTACTCCCCTTTTACGGAGAGAAAGCCCGGGTGGCTCACACGGGTGAGCCCAGTGCTGGCTCTACATGGTAACTGAACCATTGGTTATCTATAACGATAATCCACGATTTAGACATTCAGTTGCCTGGACACAAAAACCTCACAAATATGCTTAGGTCTGATTGTGTTTGGTGAGTGTGCACAAACCTCCCTTGGGTTTGTAAAAGTGCTCCTCTCCTATCAGAGCGTGTAGAGCAGGGATTGTGAACCTTGGCACTTGATAAACCTCATTTTTGACTGAACATCATGGAATATGTAGATACCAAACATCAGCCCACACAGTAATATATAACTTTGGCACAGCAGATGTTTGGCAATTATAAATTCCATGATATAAGTTCATCTTATCGCTGAGCTTTTGTAGTTCACAACGTCTGCAGTGTCAAGCTTAGCCATCACTGCAATACAGTGTATTTGCTCAGCTTGATTATGGCAAACCTAAAGTGTTTTAGCCCCTACGTATTTGTCAAAGGTGAAAGCTTTTTCTTTATCAGGTACACACAACCATTTATGTAATGCTTGGTTTCTAATACGCAAGGCATTGGCTAGCACTAATAATTCATCTGAAAGGTGTGCCCTTGACGATACTTGACGACCTTAAGTGCAAAGCGCTTGACACACATTGATTTTATTCTTTAGTGCTTCATGGATGGTTTCCATCAGTCTTCATTACTGATATGGCACGGAAAGCATTGTTTCTGTTTAAAAATAACGTTTACTTCTACAATAGTTCAGTATAGCTCTATCAGTTTGTGGACATCTTGTGTCAGATATTCCTTCATCTGACCCATCTAATCCAAGATTCCAAACAACATGTCTGCCTCCTGTTTGTGCTAAACGGAATAAAGAAGTCTCAATAAGGGATACTTATACTATTTATTTATATTCTTTCACTAAAGCATTTCTTTTTAAAATGCCTACATTTGATGAAATCTTTTAATTAAAACACAAGTTAACCTTTTGCTGACAGCTGTCCTTTAAAAGTCAAAGGACAATTAAACTTTTTTTTTTGACTCAATGTTTTTCAACAATGACTTTCTGCTGTGGAAAAAGCCGCTATCGCGCATTATTCGACAGTCAGGCATCTTCCGAATTACATTGTCGACACAATTGTCTGCAGTACAATTTGGATGTAACATTCATAGAGTCCCTTGCGAAATAGAGAGAATATACAATAACATATTCAACTAAACCCACCCAAAAACAGAAACTGAAATGTTAGGCAATCCTCCCAAACTAATCTTATTGATTTTTTTGATTGGGTAACTAAAATAATAGATCAGGGTGGTGCAGTAGACATTGCTTACCTAGATTTCAGTAAGGCTTTTGACACTGTCGCACATAGAAGGCTTATCAATAAACTGAAATCTTTGAGTTTGGATTTCAATATTGTTGAATGGATTAGACAATGGCTGAGTAACAGGCAACAGAGGGTTGTAGTCAATGGGGTATATTCGATGCAAGGTCTTGTTACTAGTGGGGTACCTCAGGGATCTGTACTAAGACCCATTCTCTTTAATATTTTTATTAGCGATATTGCAGAAGGTCTTGTTGGCAAAGTATGTATTTTTGCTGATGATACAAAGATTTGCAGCAGGGTTGATATTCATGGAGGGAAAAGCCAAATGGCAAAGGATTTAGCTAAACTAGAAAAATGGTCAGAGCAGTGGCAACTGACATTTAATGTGGACAAGTGCAAGATTATGCACCTTGGGCGTAAAAACCCAAAAGCAGAATATAGACTATTTGGTTCAGTCCTAACCTCAACATCTGAGGAAAGGGATTTAGGAGTAATAATTTCAGAGGACTTGAAGGTAGGTAGGCAATGCAATAGAGCAGCAGGAAATGCTAGCAGAATGCTTGGTTGCATAGGGAGAGGTATTAGCAGTAGGAAGAGGGAAGTGGTTATGCCATTGTACAGAGCACTGGTGAGACCTCACTTGGAGTATTGTACGCAGTACTGGAGACCGTATCTCCAGATGGATATTGATACTTTGGAGAGAGTTCAGAGAAGGGCTACTAAACTGGTTCATGGGTTGAAGGATAAAACTTACCAGGAAAGGTTAAAGCATCTTAACATGTATAGCTTGGAGGAAAGACGTAACAGGGGGTATATGATAGAAACATTTAAGTACATAAAGGGAATCAACACAGTAAAGGAAGAGAGTATATTTAAAAGAAGAAAAACTACCACAACTAGAGGACATAGTCTAAAATTAGAGGGGCAACGATTTAAAAGTAATATCAGGAAGTATTACTTTACTGAGAGGGTAGTGGATGTATGGAATAGCCTGCCAGCAGAAGTGGTAGAGGTAAACACAGTCAAGGATTTTAAGCATGCGTGGGATAGACACAAGGCTATCCTAGCTATAAGACCGGGAACGGGGGACTAATAAAAGTACTCAAAAAAAATAAAAAATTGGGCAGACTAGATGGACCGAATTTTTTCTTATCTGCCGACACATTCTATGTTTCTATGTTTCTATGAAGCATATAGCAACCACAAAAATATATTTTGGTCCTTTGTTTGGTCCACTGTGTTTGGTCATTGCTCACAGCAAGTTTGCTACAGTCGTCAGCATTTGGGTGTTCCTTTAGTATATAATGACTCAACTGCCTGGGGAGTTCTACTGTTCCACTGTTAGAGAATTTGTTTGGAAGACACTGACTCCCTGGTTTTAATATTATCATTTAGGAGTTTTTTGTCATAATCTAGCACTATTGGTAGCATCTCTTCTTTTTGAGGTTTTGTATTGTAAGAGTTCATCTCTATCTTTATTGCATGCAGTAACTAGGGCCAGATTTAATTGAGTACTATCATAGTTTCTTTTCGCATAGGAACTCTTTCAACATATCAGTCTGATTTCTACAGATATGGTTTTCAGAGCAGTTCCTTCTCGGTCTCAGGGGTTGACTTGCTGGAATGCCATTCAACAACACAGTGGGTAATGTCCACTAGCTTTTGAAATGAAGCTGTTTACATCTACATTTAAAAAAAAAAAAACGTTTTACTTTGGACTGTATTTATTTTGATGTAAATTTCTAAATCCAAGAATTGCACAGTAGTTTGAATACAGATTGTAGTAAATAACATACCCCAACTGCTATTGTTGATGTATTCCAGAAAGTTTTTCAACAAGACAACTTTGCAAACACCTTATTGGTCTCCTGTACAGAGAGAAGCAATAGAGCAGTATTATACTCCATCAAATGTGAGTTTCCATATATACGGTACACTTATTTCCTTCTAGATATGCTATGTGCTTATACTCATCCCATGTATTTGTTTTTTTATCTGTTCCTCTTTAAGCACAATAAAGGGAACCGCTCCAATGGTTATATATGTGAAAAGCTAAGTAAATATTTTACACTGGTGAGTTTTTGTAGCACACCCAACACACCCCTTGTTTTTGCATCTCTGTACTCTAGATAAACACTAGAAGGTTGTGGTGCAGCTCACCGGATCATCTTGACCCAGCATCTAGGGTTTGCAATCAGGGCATGATCCAGCTCCACGATAGCACTTACATGACTTACCCCAGCAACCAAGACTTACCGTAGGACCCATTTTGCACTCACAGGACTTGCCCCAGCAGCCATATTGCACTTACATGAATTGCCCCAGCACACAGGACTTACCCCAGCACCCAGATTGCACCTATAATTTATCCCAGTAGCCAGATTATACTCACAGGACTTTCCCCAGCACATATATTGTACCCACAGGACTTGATTTAGCACCTAGAACTTACCCCAGTACCCAAATTACATTTACAAGATGTGCCCCAGCACCCAGAAGGCATCCAGGACTTGCCATAGCCTCCAAATGCCATCCAGGCCTTACTCCACTGCCCAGACAATACCAAAGACTTAGCCCAATGCCCATATGGCACCCAGTATTTACCACAGAGAGCACTCAGGTCTTACTTGAGCACTCAGACAGCATGGTACCCAGGCCTTACTCCAATACCAGATGGCAGCCAGAACCTACCCCAGTGCCAGATGACAACCTCTGTGTAGTCTGAGTTTTGGGAGGTCACATGACCCTCGGCACTCTGATTTGCGGGGAGTGTGAATCACCCTCAGATGATGTCTGTGTACCTGGGCAGCGCACAGTCATCAGCCATCTGCCCCCTCTCCACTAGCACAGAGAAGGATGGTGAGGGGAGATCTCCACCATCCCTGAATTTTGCATCTGGGGCAGCCTTATCGTTGCAACCCCCCCAGTTACTATAATATCTTGTCTTGGGTTAAACAAACACATTCCTCTTCACCTTTTTTAAAAACAAACATAGTTGTAGGAAATCAAGATATTCCAAGTAAAACTATTTTTCTGTTAGAAAAGTGAAACATTTTGCCAATTATGTCTGGATAACAGGTCACAGACGGTTTTCATGCAAAACAGAAATGTTGTGCAAATTGAAGGTCACGCTGTCTTGTGTTATTGTTATAAAGGACATACGGTATATAGAATAATATGTAATACACATTTATATTGTGTGTTTGACTGGTAATCAGCATGTTAATGCTTTGTACATGTTGAAAAATAAGAGTAAATCGCCCGGTGATCGTGGGTGCTGTATTGGGGGAGCATGCTCCTCCAATATAGCATGCCCAGCAGAGAGCGACGGAAGAGAGAGAAAAAATCTATTAAGATACACGTCGGGTTTACTTAATTCTACCGGCAAATATATTGTTTTTCCTTCAAGGAAGCAAGGGTTAAACAACGTTTAATTTTCCTTTAAAAAGGATATTATGGAACTATAAAAAGTGCAAAGGAGAGCTACAAAATTAATAAGGGGATTGGAGGATCTTAGTTATGAAGAGAGACGTCAAAAATTGCATTTATATATGTTCTAAAAAAGGTGTCTCAGGGGGGGGTTATGATAACATTACATAAATATGTGCAGGGCCAATATAAAGTGCTCTCCAGGGACCTGTTCAAATGTACAAAGAACAAGAGGTCACCCCCTGAGACTGGAAGATCAAAGATTTCATAGACAGCAAATGAAGGGATTCTTTACATTAAGGACAATAACGTAATGGAACTTACTGCCAAGAGAGGTTGTGCTATCAACCACAATAGATGCATTTAAAAATGGTCTGGATGTTTTTTTTTTTTTTTTTTAGAAAAGCAGAACACACAGGGCTATTAATAATACAATACCCATTAATAATAGAGCTGATTGATCCAAGGAGAAATCCTTTGGAGTTCAAGAAGGAATTTTTCCTCCTAGGAGGCAAAATTCAAAATAGCTTCCTCAGGGGTTTTTGCCTTCTTTTGGATCAAAACTTGGAATGATAGGTAGAAGGGTTGAACTTGATGGACTTGTGTCTTTTTTCAACCTAAATTACTATGTTACTATGTAAATATACTCTCTTCCTTTACTGTGTTGATTCCCTTTATGTATTCACATGTTTATATCATATCCCTCGTTACATCTTTCCTCCAAGCTATACATGTTCAAGCTCCCTTTCACCAAACAGATGTTATAACTTTAAAACATTTTGTCCCTCACTTAATTAGTGTTAACCATATATGCCTACTGGAGCATGAATCTGATCTGCTTCATCCCCATGAACTCCCAATTAGTAGGATGAGGTATGAAATGCGATTTCATCTTATTCATTTCTGCAACAACAGCCTATGCCCATCTTGGGATCATTCTCCCCCAACATTTCAAATGGCCATTTTATGGGGAGGGATGGCTAAATTGAGATTGTTACTGGGAATATTCCAGTGAATTCACTGCCAGTTATTTATTTAATTTGATAAGCCATTTAGATTTAAAACATAGTGTCAAATTTACAAAAATTATTATATAGACATTTGTACATTGTTTTGAAGTTTCAAAATACCCTACACAAAGTACACTGTTTTTCTTTTTTTTTTAATTACACTAAAAACACTCTAAATTCACACCTGTAAAACAATGTGTTTCATAAAATAAACAAACATCACAAATACCACCATAAACTTAGGAAAAATGGCTGCATGGAAAGTGTTAAAATACCTCATGTGCAACTAATTTTATAAAATATATACTTTGATGGATTGTAGCAAAACAGTCAAAATTCTTCCCTTCAACTGGCCTACATTAGGCGAGTCAGTCCTGGTAAGGGTTGCCACCTGGCCGGTATTTTACTGGCAGGCCGGTAAAAAATTGGCTTCAGGCCAATGTGAAGTCTATGGACGGTGTAGCAGGGCCGGTATTTTTCTGAAGAAAATGTGGCAACCCTAGTCCTGATTCGGGATCGTTATGCCAATGTTGGGAAGTATACAGATCTCACCCTGTATATTCCAAAAATAAACCAGGCAAACCTGTTCATTAGGGAGGGTATCAGGGTACCGCTGATTGCTTTAGAGATCGCAAAAGTCTTAAGTTGGTTTCTTTTTTTTTTTGCAGTTGAACATCTTTCTAAATTCTCATAATGTGCAGGTGCAATGTGTATGTAAAAACACCTAAAAAAAAACCTCCAAACAAAACACCACAAACTTGGCATGAAAGGTGTCAAAAAATCCCCTCTGTAAAATATCATGTGAAATGTATTGGTTTTGTTTTAAATGTATTCTCAGTATAAACCAAGTTTAGGGAACTTTTAAGGTGTTAAACTTTACATACAAAAGAACTAGCCTTTATCTTTTCCTCAATACATTCCAGCAGTAATGTTGTTCTGCATCTTACTCAGCTAGTTTGTACTAGTGAGGCTACTGTAGCAACCATTTTTGATGAGGGCAAGTTCCCTTACATGGCATCCATTTCCTAGCAGGCTTAATTGCAGCTCTTTTGACTGTTTTGAGTCTCAGCCACGCAGTATTCAGGAAAGTGAAGGAGATTCAAGGCAATTAAATCCTAAGGTAAAAACAGAGCATAGATCATATGTATTGAGCAGTGCCACGTTACCTTCACTTGGTGCTGTCAGAAATGAATTGTTTTAACCCTTTGATTACCAGAGAGCTGACGTCATATCCCCTTTATTTCCACTCAATATTTAAAATAACAATCCTGGTTTTTATTAGTTTGTCACATTTCTTTAGCTGACCTGTGTAGTTTAAAACATATTTATTTACTTTTTGTCACTATTTATAAACAAGGTCATTTAATATTTTAGGACACAGAAAGTTGCTCAGTCTTATGCATGTTTTTGTTCATGTGCCAGATGATTGTATTATTTTGAAATTACTGATATATAGTTACTGTTAGACGGGAACTGTAATAAGTTAACCTTTTTATTGCTAACTCGTGGCTGAGCAAATTGCAGCTTCAGAGGGTCGCCATTATCGTAACATTGTTCAGTAACTTACTTAATATAATAAATATCAGCTAATTAAATGTATTTTGGGTGTTTCTGTAGGGTCTTCTGTTTGTGAGTTCACCTTGATTCGAAAAATGAGTTACTGTAAATGGGGAAAACGTGTATAGAGAAGGTTTCCTCCTTAGACATTTTTCCTGGGCTGCTTTTGGACACATGCATATTCAGAGTGCAAACCATATTTTAATTACTGGCAATCTACCAATCACATATAACTTTTTCATGCTGCCTTGAAGTGTGTAGAAGTTCTATTTAACTGCATCCAAATCAGTTAGATAATTAATGATGTTCTTTGGCATCCGATCCTTGATTAATCATCTGATTTCCTTCTGATCACATATGACTTCTACATACTGAAAGGCAGCATTTAAAAAGTTATATGTGGCCTGTAAAAAATGTGAACATGGGCACAAATGGAAAATATATATCGATGAACTGAATTAAAACCATTGCTGCCCAGCACAGTGCTTTTTCTATTTAAATTAGATACTTGCAATGAAAGGGACAGTATGGGTTGGATGGTGTCAATACTTGCAAAATATGTTTTATGACGTTTAGAACTATTCATGAAAGAAAGAATTACATGCAATTGAGAAGGGAATTTCAAAATTAAGGCCAAAATAGCAGAGTTGGAAAAAGGGTCCTATCCAGATTCCATGTTGGTTAAAAGCCTTCAGGACAGCAAGCATCATTTCTTTTTTTTTCAGGTACGAGTGAAACAAAGGGGGTCATGTATAAACATGGCACACACGCAGATAGTGCCAAATAATGGTGATATCGGTGTCAGAGGTGTCACGATGGTTGGTGTCACCCGGTGCAGTAACTCATGGTGCCACCCCCTGGATCTCTCCAGTACCATGCAAACAGATTCCTTAGTAATTTCCGTCAGATGGCCTGTTAAATATGCCCCATAAATTCATAAATGAATCCTTAAAGGAACATAATAACGAAGGGCAGAACTACCAGATGTACAAGTAAGCGCCCATGATATAATAAGGACAAGAAACATAAAATCAGGTCCTATTCAGGTTATTATTATTTGCAGATACAATATTATTAACTGGTGTGTTCTCATTTTTTCTCTCTGCGTATATAGATTGCAAAATACGCACCATAAAATAAGGTTCTTGCCTTCGGTAAATCTTGCACAAACCCTACATTGTGACAGATAGGGATTTTGGGATAATTAACTAATGAATACGGAAGATACATAACTACAACAGGTGTGTGCCTCCCAGCATATGAACATGGAGAAGTTTGGTATCTACTGGTACTTTGACAAGAGCTGTGGATGTAGATGGTTATGCTTCCATCTAGTGGCAGTGACTGGCACATACCATCTGCAGTACAAAATGCAGCTTCTGAAATAGGAAAAGTGATTCCATAAGTAATAGGATTGTTTAACCTAACATAGTGGAGATATGTAAGAATTAATATATGACCTTTACTCTATAGAATTTCTTATGGCCAACAGAAGTGATCCCAGTACTCACTGAATGTATGTAGGTAATCAGATTTGCCCTGTATGGCCCATTTAGTCTTTTTTTATATATGGTATGTATATGAACACCCATTCTTTTTAAAGGGTCCTATAACCATTTTTCTTTATTTTTATTGGTCCCTTTTTAGCCATGTTTTTGTCTTTTAAAAAAGTTGCTTACCCTCTGTTATTTATTTCTCAATTCTCAATCTGTTCAACATAATTGTCTTAGATATTTCATCTGCAGAACATAGTATCCCAGATGCCCCCCAAAATGATCTGTGACGTTCCAGAATGCACTGGTCACAGTTGTACTCCTTGCCAATCACAGTCAAAGCAAGAAGATGTCACTTTACCACGCAGGATGCCATCCTTGCTGGCAAAACAAACATATATGATGGAAACTGAGCTATGATAATCCGCATAGAATAAAGGAACACATTTAAATCACATTTTAGATTTCAATTGCCACAGCAGTTCACACATCTCAATTACAATTAGGTGATTTACACATATTCTAATAAAACAAATCAGGACGACTGTCTACTTAGTCCACTAACTCAGGGGCATCCAATGTGTTTAAATACCTATATGCTCGTTATCCTTATAAATGAGTCCTTTTGTTCTGAATTGGATTGCTTGTATTACTGCTAAATAAACAGTCATTTTCTATGGACAGCAAGTTAATCTTCACTATTACTGTAAATATAAAGAAATGCTAGTATGTAGCACTGGAATAGTTTGCTTTGTTTTTACTGCAGATATGTTAGAATGGATGGAAATGGAGTCACACCTAGCTTGACATCTGAATCTAGCAGTGTCTTGGATCTTTCCTGCACCTATGATATTTCTGGCCATGTTTTTCAACCTGAACCTTCTGTTGACATGCATGAAGATGATTTTAGCCCTGTGCTAACATCTGGGTCACTGGAAGATCTAGGTAAGATTTTCTTAATTCTTCAAAGGCATTTCAGTTCTGAGCTTGACAGGTCCATGAACCAGTTAAGTAATCCTTCTCTCCAAAATATCTATATACTATATACAAGAGGAACAGTCTCCAGTACTGAATACAATACTCCAAGTGAGGTGTCACTAGTGCTCTATAGAACTTTATGAGCACTTCCCTCTTTCCAGTGCTATTACCGCTTCCTATACAACCAAACATTCTTGTTTTACACCCAAGGACAGTTATTTTTGAATTTAGACATTAAATGTCTATTGCCATAACTTTGACCATTTTTCTAGTTTACCTAAATCATTTGGTTTATTCTTTACCATCAAGACTTTCTGCAAAATCACTAATAAAAATACCTGAGGTACCCCACTAGTAACAAGACCTTGTTCCGCAAATAGTCCATTGACTCAGTGGTGTCACAAGGGAGGTGCGGACCACACTGGGTGACACCCCCAGCAGAGGAAACACCCGTGCTGCTGGCATCCTCTTTGTAGTGCATGGCGCTGCTGAACTTTATTTTTTTTTCCATCTGCATGTGGCCTACCTTTCTGTCATTGCCACCGGAGATGACAGCAAGTCATTTCCGGCAGCTGTATTTCCCTCCTCTGTGCAGGGAAGATTGTGTGGAGGAGAATGGCCTGGGACATGGAGCAGCCAGGTGAGTGCTGGGGCAGGAGGGTCGTATATTAATGGGCTTTTGCCCATTAATATGCCATAGCCAAGTTGCCCATGAAAATTCCAGTGTTATTTTTAAATTGGTGGCATATTAATGGGCAACTTGGCAGTGGCATATTAATGGGCAAACTAACAGTGGAGTATTTATAGGCAAACTGGGTGAGGCATATTTATGGGCAAACTGGGTGTGGCATATTTATGGGCAGCCTGGGTGTGGCATATTTATGAGCAAATTAGATGTGGCAAATTTATGGGTACATTGGCTGTGACATATTAATGGGCAAACTAACACTGGCATCTTTGTGGGCAAACTAACACTGGCATCTTTGTGGGCAAACTGGGTGTGGCATCTTTGTGGGCAAATTGGGTGTGGCATCTTTGTGGGCAAATTGGGTGTGGCATATTTATGGGCAAATAGGATATGGCATATTTATTGGGCAGTCTGGGTGTAGCATATTAATGGGCACATCAGGGCATATTTATGGGCAAATTGCCTGAGGCATAGCAATGGGCAAATCGGAAGATTCATTATAATTATTTTCCCACTGATGTGCTATAAAGCATACTGCTCTTTTACTTCACAGAAACATTTTTCTCCTAATTTAGGCATTTGCTTGCAATTACGCCAGCACAATGTATAGATCATTTTTTATTCTCTCCATCTACAATAAATCAATGCTTAGGGGATACAGTCCTTTTTAAGGTAAAATCTATTCAGGTTAATAGCTAGAACATGGTAGTAATTCAGATATTATGATTTAGAGGAATGAGTGCTTAGGGTACAAGTAAAAAAAAAAAACGGTATTTTTTTTTCTAGTAAGAAATATCTTTTCAACAGCACAAAATAGGAGAGCAGGTGAAAAGTCTGTTTTAATGAACTAAAAGTAGACTTGAGTTGATTAAAACTGATTTCTAGGGATAAGGTCTTCGTTAATGATTCCAGGACTTGATTTTCAATCATGCTATTTTAATATATTTTGCTTTATGTTGAAGAAACCTATATGAAGTTGAAATCTGCACAGCACCATAAAACCTCTGTTCCCATGATATTACAGCACTGCTTTCCAGATTAAATGTTCATGGCTACTAATTATAAAGTGTCCGCTGCTAGTTATTATGACTAATGGCAATAAGATGTTGAGCCAAGATTGAGTGTGATTGCAGGATGGTGGTCTTGCAAACGTGTATTATAAGCATAACAGTGTATTAACTGACTGTGCAGTTGGAACATGCTTCACTTGAGTGGGTTAATGAAAAAGAGAAACCACAGTACTATTCTGACCCTGGTTTATGTGATGTTTTTTGTTGTTGTTGCATTTGTTCATTATATTTGGCGGCCACATAGGTGCACATATCCAGTACAGGATAGGGCCCATTTTTGCATCTTAAACTGCCTGAATTCTTTGCACCATTGTATGGGCTGCAGGTGGTGGATTGATGGTGTTGGGAAATTTTCTTGACACCAGATAGGACCCTTAATACCATCTGACTGTCATGTGGGCGCCACATCGTACCTAAACATGTACATTATCTGCAGTTTGGCTGCAAGCCCTGATCTGCACCCATTTTGTGCCAGATGGGGACTTATTGAGTAGACCCCTATAACTTTATTTTATCAAGGACCTCCTCACCTTCTGTTCCAACATATCTAAGCTTGTTATGGCGCATTACCATGCATTTATCCGCATTAAATGTTAGTTGGCACAGCTCTGACCATTTTTCTTGATTACCTAAGTCATTCGGCTTATCCCTCCAGGAACATCAACCCTGTTACAAATCTTTATATCATCAGCAAACAAACATAAGTTACCATCAAGACCTTCTGCAATATCACTAATACAAATATTAAAGAGAATTGTTGTTGCATATGCTTTTAATATATGTGAAATGCACATATTTATATTTTAAAACAAATTACGGTTCTCCTGTAGTTTTAAACTCAAAAATAATGAACTAGGGCAGTTTCCACCAGTGTAGGGCAGTTTCCACCAGCCCCTTTATGTACCAGACCTTATATTTGACTTGTATTTTGCAAGGTTCCTAATGTATTATGTTGTATTTTTTCTGGCAGTTATGTAAATTAGAACAATTTGAAATGATCATTCACGTTTCATTTGTAAAACCACATCATAAATTGACTTTAGTGGTGCTTAATTAGCTTGTGATAGTGGGAGTGGCAGAGCCAGCCCTACCATGGGGCAGAGTGGGGCAATTGCCGCCTCAAGAAACCGAATTTTAGTGCAATCATTGCCAGCGAGCGTTTCACTGCCACTTTAATCACACCTGCTTCCCGGGGTGAGCACCCTTGCTTTATTTTCAGCTTGTGGGTGAGATCTAAGAAATGTTTTGATTTTTTTTAACTATTATAAACATACAAAAAACACATTATATATTCTATTATACATACCGTATTTGCTCGAATATAAGATGACCCTGATTATAAGAAGATGCCCCAAACTTTGGAAATTCCTTTAGGAAAACATTTTAAAGCCTGAAAATAAGAGTACCCTATAGGAAAAATGTTTAACTTGTATATATTCACAAGTAAGTAGCTTTTTCATATTTAATAAAAATTATGATATAAAAAAAATGCTGCCTCCCCCCCTCCATCTCTCAGACTTGCCCAATGCTGCCTCTCCTCCCTCCCCATACTTGCCCAATTGATGCCTCTCTCCCCTCCCTCACCCCAGACTTACCGAATTGATGCCTCTTTATCCCCCAGACTTACCCAATTGATGCCTCGCTGGTGGCTAGTGGGGGCAGCCGATGGATGCACGATACGCGCAGCCATCCTCCAGTGCTGCCCGACACTTCCATCTTCTCTGACGGCCCGCCGGAAGGTCATGTGACCTACTGGCTTCTGTCATAGTAGTGCCGGGGAGCACCGGAGGATGTCTGCGCAATGCGAGGGGGATCCAGGTCCCCTGTAGCTCTGCAAGGGGCCAGGATCCCAGTCTTATAGTCAGACCTCTATTTGAGGTCTGATTATAAGATGAACCTCAAATGTAATAAGGGGTATTATTCAGAGCATTTGAAAAAAACCTTGTCTTATATCCGAGCAAATACGTTAGTTTACAAATATTGAGAAACAATTCGCTTGGATAAATCCTCATAATGATATTCTTTGTAATCCACCCTATAATAATTATATCAAAGACATTTTTTATTATTACTATTATTATACATAGACTTGCCTTGATTAAAATGTGTGCCCAAAATGTTTGAGCATCAGTGACCACTGACCTATAACATGACTTATTCAAATATTTTACATTAAGTTTAAATGCCCCAACATTTTAGGGCACACATTTTAATCATGGCCAGCCAATACTCTGGCCAGTACAGTATTTCATATCATTTTGCATATAGACAAGGTGCTCTTGCATTAAATTATCACTTCCTGATAAGTCTCATTTGAATTATCATGAATTTGGGTGTTGTTTTTGTTTTGTTTGGGGAGGGGCAGCATTTCATTCTTCACCCCAGGCAGCACAATGTCTTGGGCTGGCCCTGGGGAGTGGTCAGAAGGCTAGAAATGCTTCCCACTTACTTGAGGCTGATCTGTTAAATCCACCCAGTTTTTCCTGCCTATCCTATTTCTTTTCCTTCTATCCTTTCTCTTTTTATATACTTTACTACAGGCTAAGCCCTCTGAATTATAATATAGGCATTAGTGGTGTTCAGACATCTCTAGTTTTAAACTCCTGAGACTACTGTTCTTTCTACTGAACCTCATGATGTCACACATATAAAGACACAGTCTTACTGTTTAACTGAGATTAAACAGGGAGGCAAAAATATATTTTTTCTTAAATAAAGGCCGACTTTATGCTAGTAAACGTTTTTTTACCAGTGATTTACTAAACTTTCTAGCTAATGTATCAATATCCACAGCTGTATTAAAAGATTCCTGAGCATCTCATATGCAATGAGATATATTTCTGTTCTCTTTGCGTTGTGACAAATTCATAAACATGACTCTTCTATCTGTCTAGTGCAGTCTTTATATGTAAAACCGGTTCCGACAGTATACAGGTGGTCCTCAGCATATTCCAGCAATATGCTCTACGTATAAGATCCGTTTAGCAATTGGTGTTTTAAAAAAAATGAAGCCTGTACCTGAAATTTTTATATTAAATTGGTTTATTTTCCAGTGTATAAGACCATGTTTTTTTTTTCCTTATGGTTTATTTATTGTATTTCAGATTAGATCATATTCAGGAGTGATACGGATATATGTAGTGACTTGGTAAAATCAATCACAATGTTTATCCGAGTTACACAGATATTTACTTTGTCGCATGTATATCACAAGCTTGCAGCTGCACACATAAGAAAGACTGATGCCAAAAGTACATATTTGATTAAGGTATCCCTTATTTATAGCAGGTATAATTTCACCTTAGTAGAGAGTGCTGTGTATTTATGTGGCTTAACTAAAATATCTAAAGAAATGGAAAATATCCTCCTAGCAACAGTAACTGGGCCAAAACACTGGATACTGTACAAATGTTGTGATAGCATCGCGTATTGTCAAATAATAATCTTTATGGGTGCATCAACAAATGTATGTTTCCAGTATAGCTGCCGATATTATTAAATTGAGATGGCACAAATTGAGTGTGGCAGAATATACTTTACAAGATTAAATAAAATAATGCATGATATAAATATATAATATAAATATATATAATTAATCTTTGAAACTAGATATGTTCAGGGTCATATTTCACCTTTTTAGCAAACATTAGTGGAGTTTTCATTAACCTGGAGCCATGTAAGGACACACAGCATTATAACACCTGAATAAAAGCACACAATCTTACTAACCTGCTATGTAGCACAATGCACAAGATTCTCTTCCATCCAATTTAAAGGAACATTAAACATGGTATAACCCTAGCTTCCTTGAAGGAAGCAAGGGTTAAACAATACAGGTCCCGGGACATTTAAGTAAACCCGATGTGTATGTTAATAGATACACGATGGTTTACTATCTGCTGTGTCTCTCAAATGCGAGACACAGCAGTTCGCGGTTGTCGCATAGCTCATCCTGCTCTGACATCTGAATGCGAGGATCTCTTGCTGCTAGCGCAGAGAGATGGTCGCCGACCAGACGACTGCCAGCTTCCTATGGCAGCTGTCGGTCAGAGGGTAAACTGGCGTGTACTATCAAAAGTACACGCCAGTTCATCCTCATACTAGGGACAACTAAAATTTCACTTGTGCTTCTATATTAGAAGCACAAGTGAAAAATAACATTTAGTGTCCCTTTACTAGTTGGCAGTAACTTCATATGAATCCAGAGAACCGCATAGCGTGAAGGAAAGCAAAATCCTTAAACGTTTAATATAGACATTTACTTTACCTAAAATAGCAAAGATAAATGAGCAGAATGACATCATGTTGGAAAGAGAAAAGTTTATACATTTCTTAATAATAAGCACATAATGGATATGTGTCAGAGCATGACAAGCACAGCGTACAAATGGCACAATGTTTCACTAGAATTTTGCCTTCCAAAGTTTAATCAGCAATATGCAATTTTATTTAGAAATTCCATTGTATTTAAAATGTGGAATTATTATCCAGTTGTGACTCATTTAGAAGTCTTTAATTTTTCTAGGGAACAATATTCAAAAGCAATTTTAAGTGGAAATGTGTAAGTCTAAGGCTGACTATAAAAAGCACAGTCTAGTCCCCAAACTTCCTTTGGTTCATGTTGAAGATTACTGCTTGTATAATGCACAGGCTTTTATCCCTGTGTGATTTGATTCAGGCATTCTGTATAAATCACATTTTTTATATCTTACTCAAGCCCTCCCCAGTGATCACTCTACATGTTTGCTGCAGATGTGGCAGCACTGATTATATAGACACTGAGGATATAAAGTTTTGTTTCATTTAGTCACTTCCTGTGCTCCTCAAATTGAATACATTGTCTTATGACATAATTAGAGAGCCAGGAAATTCCATTCATTTGAATGAAATTATTCTCATTGGTTCCTGTAGCAAAAAATAGGAAATTACTTTTACTCACACAAGTGAGTTACTGCTAGTGTGGGCAGTCCTGGTTTCTTGCAAACTGCCGTAATTTCATCTAGCTGGATGTAGTTTATTTTTCAAGCAATGTAAAACATGCATTTTAAAGTACCTTGAAAGTACATTAATATGTATTTATCCAGCTCTGTGACAACATTTCAACAATGATTAGAAGGAGATGGTAGCCCCTAGTCATTTCTTTTGCTAAATCTTTTGGAGCCAATATGTTTTAAATGATTCATAATTAAGATGCCTTCTGCCTGACCAAAACTAGTTTTATTTCATTTGTAAGTATCGTGGAGAGAAGATAGTGTACTGTAAATATTACAGCATTGATTACTTGATTTATGCCACTTGAAGTTATCTAATATTTGTAATAAATAAAACAAAATATGAAAACATACATAATCAACAAACAAAATGAACCCCAACCAAACAATGATTTCACAAATCACAAGTTTTTTCTAAGGGGCTATTATTTTTGCTTTTTTACACAGTGGATAGTGCAGCGCATTGTCATCTATGCTGTAACAAATAAAAATAGTAAGCTTTATGGGTGCATCAACAAATATATGTTGCTAATATGCCTCAGATATAATCAAATTGAGATGACACACATAAAAAAGGTGTGTGGCAGGATATACTTTACAACATTAAATAAAATAATGCATGATTTATATTTAGTGAAAATTGCTTTCAGAATATGCGTAGCTATAAAGTGATGGTTCTGACTAGACACTTTCCCAGCACCCACGGGTCTTGCAAAGCATCCAGGAAATTAAAGCATTTATAGCTGTGCTATTGAATTAAGGGCAGTGGATATGTCTAGGGATTATTTTCATTATGTAGCTAAACTAAAAAGAAACATGTTTTCTGCTTGTAAGCATCGGAATATAACAAAGACTTTGGGGGGCTACTCATTAAAAGTGAGAGGCAACATTGGGCATTAACCCCTTCACGTCGTATGGTGCTTTGGTCCTTAACTACCAAAGCACCAAACCAGTGTCTTTTTGTTCCTGGGCGCCGATCACTTTGTGATCAGCAGCCAGAAACATCCAAGCAGGGACCCAATCAAGGTCTCTATAGACGCTGTCGGGCCCTGCTGACATGCCGCGATACTTCGTGACGTCACGGAGGCGTCAGGGATGCCAGAAATGTAGCGGACGCTCAGTTTGAGCGTTCGCTACATTTCTTATGTCAGACTGAAGCCACTCTGAGTCCCTGCAGGTGGATCCTCATTGCGAGGAGCCATGATGAGCTGTTACATGCAGGATGGTCTATGCCGTCATGCAGGTTTTTGATGTAAAATTAAGCAGACGCTCACTTTGAGTGTTCGCTACATTTTCTGTGTCAGAGTGAGGCCACTCACCTGACAGTGGGGATCCCGCTGTCAGTCCCTGCAGCAGGATCCACACACAGCTCATCGTGGGGGGCCGCGATGAGCTGTTTAATACAGGTCGTTCAATGCCGTCCTACTAGCCTCTAGGCACTAAAAAGTAGGATGGCATTGAACGTTCTACAAGTGGGAAGGGGTTAATAGTAGAGTTGGAAATATAGCTTATTTTCTGTATGTTGTGTCGGTTTTTAATAAAATGCACCTATTTTTACTTTAAAACAAATTACAGCTCTCCTGTAATATTACATTGAAAATTCAATGTATTTATCGGGGACTCTAAATGATGTTATCCAAAATACCTCTGGCCCAAACATTTTGGATAAGGGATAGTCAACCTGTAATATAGTACTTATCTAAAAAAAAAACATTTGAATAGCCTCACGGTTTGCTGTACAAATCATCACTTTCTTTACTGTTTATATGATGAATAAAAGTGAACCTGCCACCCAAATACTCACAAAACGAGTCTGTGACACTAAGAAAAAAACTTGGTGCAGCTGATTAGAACCATAAATCAAGATTCACATTAACCAATCAAACCTAATGGACCATGGTCATTTCATTTGTTAATATCATACTTAAAGACCCACTAAACCTAGATGGCCACTGTACACAAAAGAAAATATCCCAGAAGCCTTTACTTGATCAAACATTTGATTTAGCAAGATTAGTATGACAAAATCAATAAGTGAACAAGCTGGCTCCAATATTGATCCTATACTAGCGACAATTGGTCGCCCTGGAGGAGGAGAAATATGTTTGTGATCTTTTGCGACATTATGAAATACTGGAATCATAGGTTTATCAACAATCTAGTTTTTGTGTGTTTCAGATAGGAAATGATTCTGCAAAGCCATATCTAACAGCATATCTAATTTAGCTTTAATGTGATATGCGGGATCACTTTCCAAATGATGGTAAAAAAAAACATTATTCAGTTGTTTTGAACACACCGACTCATTCTGACCTCTGTCTTGACTCACTAGGGCACACTCTTATCAGCTGGCTTCAATATACCGTATTTGCTCGATTATAAGACGAGGTTTTTTTCAGAAAATTTTTTTCTGAAAAATAACCCTCATCTTATAATCGAGGTCGTTTGGATCCCCCTCTCTAACAGCAGGGGAATGTCTGCGCGATGAGGTCGTGCCGGGCAGCAGCAGGGGAGGTCTGCGCTCATCGCGCAGACATCCTCCGCTGCCCCGCTAGCCACCAGGGAGAATCGGGCAGCTGGGGGATGTCTGCACTATAGTGCAGACATCCTCCATGCTGCCCGACACTGCTGTCTATTATGACGGACCTGCTGTCCGTCATAATAGACGGAGGTGTCGGCCAGCATGGAGGATGTCTGCACGTATCGTGCAGACATCCCCCGGCTGCCCCCACTAGCCACCAGGGAGCGAGTTAAAGGTGAGGGGGAGGGAGGGGGCAGAGAGACAGAGGGAGGGGGGCAGAAAGACAGGGGGAGGGGGGACAGAGCAACAAGGGGAGGGGGGCAGAGAGAAACAAGGGGAGGGGGGGTGGAAGAGAGAGACAAGGGGAGGGAGGGGGGCACAGAGTAACAAGGGGAGGGGTGGCAGAGAGAAACAAGGGGGGAAGAGACAGAGGCGAGGGGGAAGTCAAAGGGAGGGGGAGAGAGAGACAACACTAAGGGGGGGAGAGAGACAAAGCTGGGGGCAAGGGAAAGAGAGAGGTAGCATTGGCACATGAAAGGAAATAAAAACAAGAAATGCATTTTTTAATATAATTTTTTATTAAAAAAGCAATTTACATGTGAATATATACAAGTTGAACTTTTTTCCTATAGGGTAGTTTTATATTCAGGCTTTTAGTTTTTTTCCTAATGGAAAATCCAAAGTTTGGGGGGTCGTCTTATAATCAGGGTCGACTTATAATCGAGCAAATACGGTAATTGTAGGGTCACTTTATATTTTCTGTAAAGGTAATCTCTCCATTTTATTCAAATTATCATGGCATTTACAAAGATTTTTTATAATACATTTGTTCAAGATCTTTAGAAACAGCTTGTTCAAATACTCCTCACATCAGGAGGAGGCCAATGTTTGGATATGGTTCCTTTCTTAAAGGGAACCTGGATAAATCATATTATACTGTTGTGCAATTTTTTAAAAAATACATCAGTCTTAAAATCAGATAATTGTGACATTGAAACAAGAACAACAGTGAGTCCTCTTTGTAGTACTGACATTTCCCATTTATCAAAGTCTCTGGAAGAAAGGTTTACTTCCTTGGCATTTAATACTTGCGGTATCTCCGTTTGCATCCCCTAGCCTAGATCATGTAAATATTCCATGTTGTTCGGACTGGCAGAGGTGACTCTGGGTGATTGGTCTGGCATTTACTGAGGATACTTTTTCTCCCCCAATCCTTTGTCGGCGAACGGGTTTCTCAGAGAATGCATAACAGAAAAAAAATCTACAATGCAAAATAATCCCACAATTATCCAATGGCTATGTATTGTTTAGAAGCAAGACACACATTCAAATTGTTTGTGTTGGAAACTATTCTGTGTTTACGTAAATATTAATATTTCCGTTGTCACCACCGTTTCAACTACTACAACTTTATTGCATCAGTGTGCCTGCTGCATGTGAGATTTAAAGCTCTTTGCTGCCTTATTTGAAGTTCACTAAGTTAATTTGTGAAATTCTACATATAACTCTATACTATAACTATACTGTATTTGCTCGAATATAAGACAACCCCCAAACTTTGGATATTCCTTAAGTAGATGTTCCTTAAGTAAGTAAAAATAAAAACCTGAATATAAGAATACCCTATAGGAAAAAAACTTGTATATATTCACATGTAAATTGCTTTTTCATATTTAATTAAAAATTATTATAGAAAAAAATGCATTTCATGTTGTTATTTCCTTTTATTTGCCCATCTGCCCCCCAGACGTAGCCAATGCATCGCCCCCGGAGCCATCTGCCCCCCAGACGTAGCCAATGCACCCCCCCCCCCCACAGCCACCTGCCCACCAGACTTAGCCAATGCTATCCCTACCCCCCCCCCAGACTTAACCAGTGCTGCTTCCCACTCCCTACCAAGCCTTAGTCAATGCTGCCTCCCCCAGACTTAACCAGTGCTGCCTCCCACTCCCTACCAAACCTTAGCCAATGCTTCCTCCCCCAGATTTACCCAATGCTGTCTCAGTGGGCAGAGCCGAGCCAAGGTACGCATATGTGGCAACCACAACAATAAAGCGGCGCTTCAGGAGAGCGGGGTCCTTCGCTTAATGGCCACAATTCATTCTGTTACACAGGACGGTAAGCAAATCGGATGTTAAATGACCGCTCTATAATTGATAACGAACAGTGTCATGTGACAATACACACCCAGCCGTTATGAAGAAGTCTGGCAGGTGCGATTGAGCTGCCATATTGGTTTGGGTACAGGATGTACATTCGATCAGACACTGTGCGGCGGTTATCTGTAAAAGAAGGGACATCAAGTCACACTGTAAAAAGGTGCTGTCTGCATTAAGTAGATGCCCATTTGCTTGTACTATAACATACAATCATCAAAGGCAAAAAAATGTTTGTATTTACATAAGCAAAGAATTTTACCCCCTACACACCTGATGGTGCTTGGGTGATCAGTGGTATCTTTTTACACCAGGGACACATAGGCAGTGACCCGATCAGGTTGTTTAGAGACCCTGTGGGGTACATGCTGAAATAGTTCAAGACTTTGCCATGTAAGTGACGTTGTGAGACGCGTAGGTTCTGGCCTGTCGTGTTTTAGTAAAATTGAGCTTTGAGTGTCGGCTACATTTTCCACATCAGACTGAGCCCACTCAAGGTGGACTGAACGGACAGCAGGGATCCCGCTGCAGGTTCCTGTAAACAGTATTTAGGTGACAGAGTCCCTTTAATTTGTCGGTGCATTTCACATCTTTAACATCATGATATGAAAAAATAGTTGTAGATGTTGGCACACCAGAAAAAGTAAATAGATATAATATACAAGCAGGTGCCAGTAAAGTAGTGGATGGGCCTGAAAAACATCCACGGTAAGAAAAATAGAGAACTTGACACTCAAAGGGTTAAATGAAAAATAAAGTTTTAATTTAACATAATGGTTAGCCTGATGTTTCGACCCAAGACAGCTGGGTCTTAATCAAAGGCAGTACACCCCAAAATATACAGCAGGCAACAGTAGAATAAAATAAATACATTCTTACATAAAATGCTTGACTTCTATAAAAAAAAAAAATAAAGTTACATTTAAATGTGTAATTTGGTCAAACTTTTTAATATTGTAGAAGAGATCTGAATATCTTTTTTTTGCATACGCTTACTAACAAGTTACAGTAGGCTTAGCAGTGAGAGGAGGTGTAACATTTGGGAAAAGATGGCAGATGGCAGTGAAAGCAACGTGATGCAGTTGACATTTGGATGGGGAAGCACCTGGTGTATGAGCCATATGCTTTAAATGAAGAAACAGACTGTTTAGGATGTGGTTTACATATACAGTCTAACATATGTATGGGGAAGATAAGCACAAGAACATGCAGATGCATGGTGCATGTTTATTTCAGAATACTTTATTTTATGTTTATTTAAACACTCACACAGACACAGTGTAGCATATGGTTTATTATATTTTTTTAAAACACGAAATGGTAAAACATTTTATATTTAATAATAAAGTAGTTTTGCAGTATTACTATTACTCAATTTAATAGAACTAATTTTACTTACATCTGAATCAGCCACCTTAGGAATTGAACCTGCAATTCCAAAGACTGACAACATTCTACAGTTGGGGCATTATCCCAATAAACCAAATCATTGACTATTACTATGTAATGCATCATATGCATGCTAGCTCTATTTCAGTGCCCATTTTACAGTGGCGGCTACATGGGGGACAAATACATTATTATTGAGAATTAATCAGGTTTTATATTTTTGCTCATCTTGATAAAAGTCTGGGGGTGTATAATCCCACTCTAGAATTACAGTTTAACAGCATTGCACCAGGTAATCATTATATTTCATGATAATACAGAGATACCAAATTACTTATTAATAATTCCTTCTTAAAGGGACTGTCTGGTGCCAAAAATACATCTTCAAAATATTAATGTGCTTTCAAAGTACTAAAAAAAATGCATGTTTTACATTTTGCATTTCTTACAATATCAAATACTTTCAGCTAGATGAAATTGTGAAATTACAGCAGTTTGCAAGAATCAGGACGGCCCACATTAGTAAAAGACATTTTTTTTTTTTTTTTTTGCTGCAGGAGCCAATGAGAATAATTCCATTTAAATGAATGGAATATCCTGTATTTCTAGTGATGTCATCAGACAATGTGTTGCACTTTTAAGAGATCCTACTGTGTACAAGAGCACGGTCATGGAGTGTCCACGCAAAGTATTCAATTCAAGGAGCACAGGAATTGACTAAATTAAAAACTTTATATCCTCAGTGTCTATATAATCACTGGGGAGGGCTTGAGTCAAATATTAAAAATGTGATTTATGCAGAATGCCTGCATCAAATCACACTGGGAAAAAAAGCCTGTGCACCATACAAGCAGTAATCTTCATCTTGCACCAAAGTGAGTTTGGGGACTAGACAGTCCCTTTAAGACCCCGAGGATGCACGGTATCAAGTGTATGGATCCATTTAGCCTCTTTTTGAGGCTAAACCCTAGCCCTACCAGCACTTTTTTGAAAAGTGCTCCTTCAATTTTTGAGTGGTCTTCCTTACGTATGCAAGACCACAAGGACACTACATGAGATGGTTAAATATAAATGGGAACAGGCACAAAAGATGCAATCTGAAAACCAAAACATTACATTTATGTATATAGCGCTCACAAATTTATGTAGCGCTAGGTACAGAGCATAGAAGGGAACTACATACTAAGTTAGACAAACTAGAACCGACTGGTACATGAGGTAGAGAACCCTGCTCGCAAGCTTACAATCTAGAGGGAATGGGGTACATGAGACAAGAGGTCAGAGGGATCAAACCTCACATATGCATAACCAGCAGACCTAAACCAGTAAGTCTTATATACATTCTTTGCACTAAAACTTCTGAGAACTCTTTGGTCTACAAGTTGGTGTAAAACATGGTGTTATGTAAAATGCAAATATTATTTATGCAGTGTGCTAAGTAATGGCACAAATGATTTAACATGATTTCTTGTTTGGGCAGTTTACATTTTTAATATGTTTTATGTACGTCAATTTTTTTTATTTTTTTTTGGAGAAATGTGTAGTTTGGTTATAGTTTTGGCTGAACTGCATCAATTTGTGATGAAAAGATAACTCAAGATGATACAACACTATGGAGTTCCTCAATGATTAACATAGCCAAATTATTCATGTTCATTGCTGCAGAACTGGAGGAATTTTATTTTCACAATTCATTAGATGAGACAAAGATGTCTCGTGTGTAAATAATCTGAACCGTGATTTTTAAAATAAATTAAACTGATTAATCCTGCAACAGATGTAATAATTACTGTAATAATGTATACAGACCTCTTCAGGCGTGTAGTAATGTGTGTGAATGTCTGTCGGGAATTTGGCAATCTATACTATTACAGATTTTAAATGTAAATGTTTTAAAATAAAAAAGTTATAGTCTCTTTATCTATAGAGATGTAACATATTTGAAATAGTGTCTTTGTTTACCATTTGCTGCTTACTTTTGCTTTTTGAACTAAAGGATGTTTATAGAAAACAACAGTGAAATATTTGATTTAATATTATCACACAGTTAAATGACACATTTGTAGACATCTAATCCTGGGGCACCAGCCACAAATTATATTTATAAATAACATGTAAAGCAGTGTGGGAGTTTGAGAAGACACCAATTTTCTCTACTGATGACAAGCCAGCCATTATTTTTGGGATCCATGATGTCCTGTGGTTAAAAATAAAAATGCATATTGACATGTATGATTAGTCAGATGTCATAACCTGGGATTACAAATCAGGGAGGAGCCTTGGTTCAGGGAACGATGTGGGTTCTGTCTGCAGCCCACGTTGCGTAACTGTGGACCGGATGGAACCTCAGACAGGACTGGTCAGGGCCGTCTTTAACGCGGGGCAAACGGGGCAGCTGCCCTGGGCCCATTTACTCCTGGGGGGCCCCAAGGCAGCTGTCCCGTGGGCCCCCAGCCCCTGCTGCCGCGTTCACAGCGCATTGCGCTTGTGAACGTTTTTTCCGGCAAGCCGCATCCGATGGATGAGACGGCCGGAAAAAAAAAAAAACTGACCCCGGATGTGACGTCGCGGTGTCTGTTTCCCTCCTCCGTGCAAGAGGGAAGACTGCACGGAGGAGACATCCGGCGGGGGACACGGAGCTGCTTCATGTAAGTACGGGGGGCTGGCTGGCACAATATTCCTGGTATCTGACTGGCACTATATTACTGGGCATCTGATTGGCACTATATTACTGGGTATCTGATTGGCACTATATTACTGGGCATCTGATTGGCACTATATTACTGGGTATCTGATTGGCACTATATTACTTGGCATCTGATTGGCACTATATTACTGGGTATCTGACTGGCACTATAATACTGGGCATCTGGCTGGCACTATAATACTGGGCATCTGATTGGCACTATAATACTGGGCATCTGACTGGCACAATAATACTGGCCATCTGACTGGCACTATATTACTGGGCATCTGGTTGGCACAATAATACTGGGCATCTGGCTGGCACAATAATACTGGGCATCTGACTGGCACAATAATACTGGGCATCTGACTGGCACTATATTACTGGGCATCTGGCTGGCACAATAATACTGGGCATCTGGCTGGCATAATATTACAGGCATCTGGCTGGCACTATATTACTGGGCATCTGGCTGGCACAATATTACTGGGCATCTGGCTGGTACAATATTACTGGGCATCTGGCTGGCACAATATTACTGGGCTCTGACTGGCACAATATTACAGGCATCTGACTGGCACAATATTACAGGCATCTGACTGGCACAATATTCCTGGCCTCTGCCTGGCACACTATTACAAGCATCTGACTGGCATAATATTACAGGCATCTGACTGGCACAATATTACAGGCATCTGACTGGCACAATATTCCTGGCCTCTGACTGCACACTATTACAGGCATCTGACTGGCATAATATTACAGACATCTGACAGGCACCATATTCCTGGGCTCTGACAGGCACAATATTTTTGGTATCTGACTGGCACAATATTACTGGTATCTGACTGGCACATTATTACTGGGCTCTGACTGGCACAATATTGCAGGCATCTGACTGGCACAATATTACTAGGCTCTGACTGGCACAATATTACTAGGCTCTGACTGGCACAATATTACTGGGCTCTGACTGGCACAATATTACTGGCATCCGAAAGTTACAATATTACTGGCATCTGGATGGCACAACAATTATGGCATATGTGTGTGTGTGGGGGGGGGGGGGGGGGTAACATTGCGATGGATGGCGGGATTGCATGCAGGTGAGGGGGCAGGGTCCAGGGGGCCCAAACAAATTCTTGCCCAGGGTCCAATCACTATTAAAGACGGCCCTGGGACTGGTAGGTGAGACTGGCAGCTGAAGACAGTACTGGCCGCCCCCTGAGCAGGGCACTGAACTGGAAGCTGAGACCAGACTGAGACAGGACAGGTAGCCTCTACCACAATATAGGAAACAGAACAGTGCTTTTCACCTGAATGGTATTCTAACCTATGGTTGAGCCTCAGGCAAATGACCACCCAGGACTTTAGCACACTGACTGAGACCGCACACTGAAGTAGCACAAATACACACAGGCAAATACAATAGTCAGCAGGTCGGATCAAACACAGATCAGGACGAGGTTCACCAGAGGAATAACACTAAGCAAAGTCACAAGGCAGGCTAATAGGCACAAATCAGCAACAGGAATCAGAAATAGCAAGAGAGTTTAAATAGGGTTGGGCTTAGGTTAGCCCCTTCCCGCCCTTATGACGAGTTAACTCGTCATAAGAGCCGCGGGGATCGCGACCTTATGACGAGTTAACTCGTCATGGCTGTAAACGAGCGGTGTGCTCCGTGCACACCGCTTCTTCCGGCTTCCCGGGTCCAGGACTTTGCCTCGCAACCGAGGCTTAGTTCCTGGACCCAATGAGCGAATCTGGGGTCAGCTGATCGCTGTGATTAGCGAATCACAGTGATCACTGATGCCCATGTGACAAGTCAATGTTTTGAAACATTGACTTTGTCACTGTGTCACCCTCAGTACCTCTCATTGCGATCGTGAGGTACTGAGAGTGACAGTAAGAGATACAGAGCGTTCCAAAAGATTTTTAGTGCTAAAATAAAATATTTTATTAAAGTTAACCCCTTCATTTCTGTTTCTGATCACAGTGATCAACTGTGATCAGTGCTCTTTTACTTTTCTTTTCTTTTTTTCCATTTAAAATAAAAATAAAAAAAAATCTCCCATTTTTTAATTTAAAAGCTTTTTTAAAAGCTAATTTTTATTAATTTAACCCTTCCAGTGCCATTGTGCAGCCCCTATTGCTGTGATCTAATTGCTGTGATTTAATTCGTGCGTCTTCCAAATTTGATCTACTTATTCCCCCCCCCTTTTTGTGGGAATATTGTATTTTATTTTATTAGTTAGGTGGGAAATTGGTTGGGATTTGTGGGAGTTAGGTTGGGAGTTTAAAAAAAAAAATTTAAAAAAAAAAAATTGTTTGTTATAGTTCAGTCTTAAAAATGCCCCTTATGTACAATGTGGAAGAGGCTTATGCCATTCTGGCATCCAGTTCAGAGACTGAAACGGCCTCCGATATGGAGCCAATAATTGATTCAGAAAGTGACAGTAGTATGGGATCTGTTGGCAGCCCGCAAGCCCCACAAAGAAATCACCCAGTCCCTGAAGAACTTTCATGGGTGCCACCTAGAAGTCTGCAACCAGACATACCCACTTTCACGGCATCGCCTGGCATTACAGAAAACTTAACTTGTACTGAGCCACATCAATTTGTGCAGCTGCTGCTCACGGATCAACTATTTGAGCTGATCGTTGAGCAAACAAATATTTATGCCCAACAGTACTTGGCAGCAAAACCTACCTCCTATTATGCTAGGCATCAGAGCTGGCATTCCACTGACTTGGTGGAGATAAAAAAAATGTTTTCACTATTGCTGGTTATGGGAATTATTAAAAAGCCAAGTATACGTTCCTATTGGAGCAAACATCCATTATTGTCCACCCCGCTTTTCCCAGCTATTATGACCAGGCAGAGATTTGAAATACTTCTGCGCTTCCTCCACTTCAGTGACAATACTAAGTGTCTGCCAAAAGATGACCCCTCTTATGACAGGCTCTATAAGCTAAGGCCCCTTCTAACAAACTTGTCCCAAACATTTTCTCACATATATGTGCCTGACCAAAGAATCTGTGTAGACGAATCACTTATGCGATTTAAAGGCAGATTGCTTTTCAAGCAATATATACCATCTAAAAGATCCAGATATGGTATAAAATTCTACAAACTCTGTGAAAGCAACACAGGCTACACTTTTGCCTTTCGCATTTACCAGGGGAAAGACTCCCATCTAGATCCACCAGGGTGCCCTGACTCTATTGGGACAAACGGAAAGATAGTGTGGGATCTCATCCTCCCATTACTCAATAAGGGATACCACCTGTACGTAGACAATTACTACACCAGCATTGAATTATTTAAAAATCTTTACTGCTTGGAAACTCTTGCCTGTGGGACAATCAGGAAAAATAGAAAAGGATTTCCCCAGCAGCTGGTTTACCCAAGGCAAACACGTTGGACATCATCCTCTTTAAGACAGGATGAACTACTGGCCCTTAGGTACACAGATAAAAAGGATGTGTACATGCTTTCAACAATCCACGATGAAAGCACAGTATCAGTGAGAGTAAAGCCTTCAAATAAAAAAATTAAAAAACCACGATGTATCCTGGAGTACAACAGGCACATGGGGGGAGTGGACCTTGCAGACCAGCGCATAATACCATACCTAGTCCAACGAAAAACCCACTCCTGGTATAAAAAGGTGGCAATTTATTTAATTCAAATTGCCACGTACAATTCGTACATTTTATATAACAAGGCAGGTACAGGGAGGAGACACAGCTTCTTAGACTACCAAATAAAAGCATTTAGTCATTTTCTTTTGGAGCACCCCCCTACGCCTGCAAACCTGCAAGCAGAAAATGTTGTCCGGCTGAGTGAGAGGCATTTCCCTAAAAAAAATCCCCCAACTGCCAATAAGCAAGTACCTCTAAAACGCTGCAGAGTGTGCTACAAAAGAGGCATAAGGAAAGAGTCCATCTACCACTGCCCTTCCTGTCCTTCTCTGCCAGGCTTGTGTGTAGAATGTTTTGGCCAATACCACACAAAACTGGAATACTGGTAAACCATAAAAATATATCATACATATATCAATTACATATTGTGATGTAACAGAACACTTCGGGCGGGGAGGGGGGGTGGGGGGATGTCAAAGAAATCCTAAGCAACATAGCAGCATTCCCCAACAAAATTATATTAACAAGTTTGGCAATAATTTGTGTCAAAATGGCTCCGTCAAATGCCTGAAAGGACACCAAATAAAATACCCTAGGTTTCTAGTTATCAAAACTATATGGTTTGATGAAGGTAAATTGAATAGACTGGCTACAAAAATGCCCCAAATGGAACATAGGTGCAGGCTGACCACATGTCAAAATTCTAAGTTGTAAATGCGCTCCTATCAAATGTGGCCTTTTAGCCCCCAAACAACCCAACAAACGTATGTATGGGTGGTATCCCTGTACCCGGGAGATGCCTGAAGTACAATGTATGGGAAAAGAAATTACTACCCAAAAGTTTGACAAAGGCTAGTGGTAGAATTAGTGCATGAGAAGTTTTAAAATACTACCATTTGAAATACCCTAGGGTGTCTAGTTTTCAAAACTATATGGTTTTATGGGGGTAAAATACATTGGCCAGCTTCAAAAATGTCCCAAATGAAACACAGGCTGACAACATGTAAAAATTCTACGTTGGAAATGGGCTCCTCTCAAATGTGGCCTTTTAGCCCCCAAACAACCCAACAAACGTATGCATGGGTGGTATCCCTGTACCCGGGAGATGTTGCTGAACACATAGTGTGATGTTTTTTGGCAGTGACACATAAAAGCCTCTGTGAATTCATGCCTGAAGTACAATGTATGGGAAAAGAAATTACTACCCAAAAGTTTGACAAAGGCTGGTGGTAGAATTAGTGCATGAGAAGTTTTAAAATACTACCATTTGAAATACCCTAGGGTGTCTAGTTTTCAAAACTATATGGTTTTGGGGGGGTAAAATACATTGGCCAGCTTCAAAAATGTCCCAAATGGAACACAGGCGCAGGCTGACTACTTGTCAAAATTCTACGTTGGAAATGCGCTCCTCTCAAATGTGGCGTTTTAGCCCCCAAACAACCCAACAAATGTATGTATGGGTGGTATCCCTGTACTCGGGAGATGTTGCTGAACACATAGTGTGGTGTTGTTTGCCAGTGACACATAACAGCATCTGTGAATTCATGCCTGAAGTACAATGTATGGGGAAAAAAATGACTACCCAAAAGTTCGACAAAGGCTGGTGGTAGAATTAGTGCATGAGAAGTGTTAAAATACTACCATTTGAAATACCCTAGGGTGTCTAGTTTTCAAAACTATATGGTTTTATGGGGGTAAAAAACATTGGCCAGCTTCAAAAATGTCCCAAATGGAACACAGGCGCAGGCTGACTACATGTCAAAATTCTACGTTGGAAATGCGCTCCTCTCAAATGTGGCCTTTTAGTCCCCAAACAACCCAACAAACGTATGCATGGGTGGTATCCCTGTACTCGGGAGATGTTGCTGAACACATATTGAGGTGTAGTTTGTCAGTGACGCCTAACAGGATCTGTGAATTCATGCCTGAAGTACTATGTATATGAAAAAAAATTACTACCCAAAAGTTCGACAAAGGCTGGTGGTAGAAATAGTGCATGGAAAGTGTTAAAATACCACCATTTGAAATACCCTAGGGTGTCTAGTTTTCAAAAATATATGGTTTTGTGGGGAAAAAATACACTGGCCGGCTTCAAATATGTCCCAAATGGGACATAAGCCCAGGTTGAGAGCATGTCAAAATTCCAAGTGTGAAATTCCAAATGTGCACCTCCCAAATGTGGCCTTTTAGCCCCCAAATAACATAACCTACCTATACATGGGTGGTATCTCTGTACTCAGGAGATGTTGCTGTACACATATTGAGGTGTAGTTTGTCAGTGACGCCTAACAGGATCTGTGAATTCATGCCTGAAGTACTATGTATATGAAAAAAAATTTCTACCAAAAAGTTCGACAAAGGCTGGTGGTAGAAATAGTGCATGGAAAGTGTTAAAATACCACCATTTGAAATACCCTAGGGTGTCTAGTTTTCAAAAATATATGGTTTTGTGGGGAAAAAATACACTGGCCGGCTTCAAATATGTCCCAAATGGGACATAAGCCCAGGTTGAGAGCATGTCAAAATTCCAAGTGTGAAATTCCAAATGTGCACCTCCCAAATGTGGCCTTTTAGCCCCCAAATAACATAACCTACCTATACATGGGTGGTATCCCTGTACTCAGGAGATGTTGCTGAACACATATTGAGGTGTAGTTTGTCAGTGACGCCTAACAGGATCTGTGAATTCATGCCTGAAGTACTATGTATATGAAAAAAAATTTCTACCAAAAAGTTCGACAAAGGCTGGTGGTAGAAATAGTGCATGGAAAGTGTTAAAATACCACCATTTGAAATACCCTAGGGTGTCTAGTTTTCAAAAATATATGGTTTTGTGGGGCAAAAATACACTGGCCGGCTTCAAATATGTCCCAAATGGGACATAGGCCCAGGTTGAGAGCATGTCAAAATTCCAAGTGTGAAATTCCAAATGTGCACCTCCCAAATGTGGCCTTTTAGCCCCCAAATAACATAACCTACCTATACATGGGTGGTATCCCTGTACTCAGGAGATGTTGCTGAACACATATTGAGGTGTAGTTTGTCAGTGACGCCTAACAGGATCTGTGAATTCATGCCTGAAGTACTATGTATATGAAAAAAAATTACTACCCAAAAGTTCGACAAAGGCTGGTGGTAGAAATAGTGCATGGAAAGTGTTAAAATACCACCATTTGAAATACCCTAGGGTGTCTAGTTTTCAAAAATATATGGTTTTGTGGGGAAAAAATACACTGGCCGGCTTCAAATATGTCCCAAATGGGACATAGGCCCAGGTTGAGAGCATGTCAAAATTCCAAGTGTGAAATTCCAAATGTGCACCTCCCAAATGTGGCCTTTTAGCCCCCAAATAACATAACCTACCTATACATGGGTGGTATCCCTGTACTCAGGAGATGTTGCTGAACACATATTGAGGTGTAGTTTGTCAGTGACGCCTAACAGGATCTGTGAATTCATGCCTGAAGTACTATGTATATGAAAAAAAATTGCTACCAAAAAGTTCGACAAAGGCTGGTGGTAGAAATAGTGCATGGAAAGTGTTAAAATACCACCATTTGAAATACCCTAGGGTGTCTAGTTTTCAAAAATATAGGGTTTTGTGGGGCAAAAATACACTGGCCGGCTTCAAATATGTCCCAAATGGGACATAGGCCCAGGTTGAGAGCATGTCAAAATTCCAAGTGTGAAATTCTAAATGTGCACCTCCCAAATGTTGCCTTTTAGCCCCCAAAAAACATAACCTACCTATACATGGGTGGTATCCCTGTACTCAGGAGATGTTGCTGATCACATATTGAGGTGTAGTTTGTCATTGACGCCTAACAGGATCTGTGAATTCATGCCTGAAGTACTATGTATATGAAAAAAAATTACTACCCAAAAGTTCGACAAAGGCTGGTGGTAGGATTAGTGCATGGAAAGTGTTAAAATACCACCATTTGAAATACCCTAGGGTGTCTAGTTTTCAAAAATATATGGTTTTGGCCCAGGTTGAGAGCATGTCAAAATTCCAAGTGTGAAATTCCAATTGTGCACCTCCCAAATGTGACCTTTTAGCCCCCAAATAACATAACCTACCCATGCATGGGTGGTATCCCTGTACTGAGGAGATGTTGCTGAACACAAAATGGAGTGTTTTCTTGCAGCATTACACAGCAGACGGTCAAGATTAATGTGTAAATGATGAAAAAACATGTTTTTTAAAATATTTTATTTCTTTTTATTTGTAATTTTAATACTAAATTACAGATTATATTTATGTATGTGGTATCCAAAGAAAGCTCTAAATGTCCTTTTAAAAACAACACATAACTTGTATGGGTGTGTTAAATGGTAAAGGAGAAAATTACATTTAAACAACCATATATCAAAAATGTAAAAATCGCTCTGGTCACTGGCCTAGGAAAACCCTTGGTCCTTAAAGGGTTAGGCAGCTACATAACAAGGCGGAGAATGGCAACACTAGAAAGGATGACGAGACAACTAGGAAAACCACAAAACTAGAATACAATGTCCACGAACCAGGGAAATGGGGATGAACTGTGACACATACATATGGCATTGGCCTTCTGTTGGTAGTTATCACCAAAAGAGCTTTAAAATGTCACAGCTGTATTAGGTCAAATTAGATGGTACAATGTATTTTACTTTATGTCAAGGCATCAGAATGTTGTACATTTCTACAAAATCTATTTAATGTGTTCCTTTTGGTAATACAAGGAAGAGTTATTGGGCACACCTGGGACATTAGTGGGTTGTATCTAAATACTTAGTGTTTGATACATGTACAGGCAGTGTTTCTACCATCCACTAGTATCACACTGTATGATCCCCCAGCAGGGCCGGACTGGGAGAAAAATTTGGCCCGGGCATTTTTTTATCACAGCGGCCCACTAAGAAGGGGGCGGGGCAGAGGAGGTGTGTTTTGTCATCACCAATGACAAACACGCTCCCTCTCAAAGTGAGCACGTTGGTTCAATGCTCTTCCAGGGCAGATCATGCGCAGCGCTCTGCTGAAGAGCTCTAGCATGAGAAAAAAGCCCTGTATTTGTTCTGCACAGTGCAAGCAAATTTAATAACATGCTTGCACTGTGTTTCCTTGCAACTTGTCTCTGGTGTCTCTATAAATGGATACCAGGAGACAAAAATGCCAGGAAAGAGTATTGAGCATGTGTTTGGAGCCTGCTTGTGGGATTGCGTGTGTGTAGAGTGAGCTGATTGTGGTGTGGTATTGTGTAATAAGGCCGGTTTTAGTTGTGTTGTGTTTGTGGTGTAATGTGATGAATATGTGGCTAGGGGCTGTAGAGAATGTGTGTGTATAGGGGATATAGCAAGTGTGTGCATACAGGCTATAGTGTGTGTGTGTGTGTGTGTGTGTGTGTGTGTGTGTATATATAGATGTATTATGTGTTTAGGGGTGTAGTATGTGTTTGCTTACAAGGAATCTAGTGTGTGTATATATACATATATATATATATATATATATATATATATGAGTTTAGTGTGTGTTTGAAGGACCCAGAATGTGTAAAGGAGATCTAGTGAGTGAGTGTTTATAACGGTTTCAGAGTGTATATAGGGATCTAGTGTGTGTATTTGTGTAGATGATCCAGAGTTGGGTAAGGGATCTAGTGTGTGTCTGGAATGGAATGTGTTTAGGGGTGCAGTATGTGTGTGAGGGGTGCTGTGTGTGTGTGTGTGTGTGTGTATATATATATATATATATATATATATATATAAGTATTGTGTATGTCTATTGTGCAGTGTGTTGGGGGGTTCTGTGTGTATGTGGAGGGGTGCAGTATGTGTGTGTGAGGGGTATTCCTTAGTAATACCAGTCAGATGGCCATTAAATATGCCACATACAGGAGCCCCACAAATTATGTCACACGCAGGAGCCCCATAACTATGCCACATACAGGAGCCCATAACTATGCCACATACAGGAGCCCCATAAATTATGCCACATCAGAGCCCCATTATTTATGCCTCAACTTGGACCCCAATTAATTATGCCACACACACAGACGCCCCTTAATTATGCCACACACACAAGCGCCCCATAATTATGCCACACAAAAGAGCCCCTTAATTATGCCACACATGGGGCCCAATAAATATGCCACACATGGGACAGCCATTAATTATGCAACACACAGGAGCCCCACAAGATGACAATTGTACAATTCGAAAACAATACATATCTATAAACACAGACATCTCTCTATAACTAGTTGCATTTATACTTATTTGAATTATTTAATATTGTATTTAATAAAAATGTTATTGAAAAATTGCATTACTATATTTTTTTCCCTTCCTCAGCACCCACATTGCACCTACAGGACTTAACACAGCACCATACAGTACCCACAGAACTTGCCATCCACCTATATTGCACCCACAGCACTTGGCTTGCACTCATATTGCACCTACACGATTTGACATGCCACAGTGTCACTTTGCCCCACAGAACTAGCCAGTGTCACTTTCCACATAGTACATGTTATTTTGCCTCACAGCCACGCACCTTCAGAGCACCGGGGGACAGAGCAGGAACGAGGTAAGTTTTTGATTTTTTTTTTTTGAATGCAGGGGATGCCACTGCTGGGACCTCCCCTGCCGGCCTCGGCCCATGGCCACCGCGGCCCACCGGGCATTTGCCCGGTGTGCCCGATGGCCAGTCCGGGCCTGTCCCCCAGGGAGCCCTGTCTCCTAACATAAACGGCTAAATCATTAGAAATCCATGTGTATGTTGGGCAACATTATTTTTTTTAAATTTGCAGTAATGATAAAGAATAGCTTGTTAGCCATAGAAAAACACGTTGAGTTATTTAGCAGTACTAAAAAATCAGTTCAAAACAAGTAATGATATTATGATCAGTTAAGTCAGGTGGGCCGCACCTTGCTATCAAACGGGCCACATGTTGGAAACCCGTGATATAGAATCATCATTCCAGAAAGGATTTACACTACCGGATCACTCTGGCAATGTACTTGCTGAGTTATAATCACAGAGACACGAATGATCGGACACCAACTAAGGACTGGACAATGAGCATAAATGATAGTCTTTCAACTTTGCAAACCTCTTACATTCCTAAAAATTATAGACTATAATGGAGTTTCTGTGAGAAAGGAGTTTCTGTTCAAGCCAAACTCAATTAACTGACATCTTGCTTTTTTTCTTTAAAACTACAAACCCAGTGCACAAGAAAGAGAAGCAATTACCAAGGGGAAGCACTGTCACAATGATATCTCATTCTATATTACTCTGTGACCTGCAAGACCCATTACTGTAACATCAGAGGGATCATCCTGAAAAAGTTAAACCGTATTTTGCCTCAAATTGTAGTAAGATGCTTGATTTATTATTTAAGTGTAGAAAAAAAAATATCTATATATCACCATGACTTTATTTGAATCTAGACTCTTTGTGTAAGTTGTAGAACAAGAAAGATTTAATAATCAAATGTGACCTTGAGGTCTTCTCTTGTTCCTTTTCCCCACAGTCTCTGCTCTAATGAATATATGGTGATTAGATATTTGCCCAATTCCCTTCAGCCCAGTTACTTTTTCTACATAAATTCAATCGGTACGAAAATGTAAAAAGAAAAGTCTTCAAATATTGTTGTGGGAAAACTGATATAATGAGACTAGTTTTATTATGCTTCAGTAGCCAGGTGTCTGGGGTTATGTTTGCTAGATGTTTTATAGTCTATTCTGGAAACTACTATGGATGTTTAAACAAAGTCAGAGCTTGTAAAAGGGAAAAAATATATGACTTTCAATCCCTAATGATCATTACTAAAAATATATTCTTTCATCATTTCCTTGCTGAACAGGAATACCTCTTAGAGATAAAATAATTCTCGAAGTCTTATATTTTATTTAAAAGGAAATGATTTTCAAACATAATACATGCTAAATGTTTTGTTTTTGTTACAGGTTTTTTATTATTTTAATTTGGATTTGGAACCAAGGACTTGGTTAGTCGATAAGTTTTTAGCCCTGTTGTACATTAATCTGGGGGTTGCCTTTTTACATTATAATGCATGGCTTTCTATGTTAGTTTGGTGATTTTTTTCTTTTACATACTGTTGAACTGCTAATGTTTTATAATATAATATAAGCTTTTGCTTATTTAGAAAATAGAATGTTAAGACATATGTTTAAACACATACCATTTTCTTCCCTACACTCCCTACAATAAAAGCAAATTTTAAGTCAACTGCCTCTCATTACTAGTGCAGTGAGATATTTCTCCACTCAAATGTGAATTAAGGGATCTTAAAATGGGAGTGATGTCAAAAAAATTTGACTGATTAGACACCCACAGGGTCCCAGACAAGCGAGTGAACTGAGCAGTATACTTCTCTAAAGAATTGTATATTATCAGACTATCACAATACTGCCATCTTTACTGATATCGTCCCATGTGATTCTCGTATGTTTTTCCTCTCCATTTGTACATCTGATACATTGAGGACAACGCCATCACTTTAAAAATAAGTTACGTTTTATACTTTATATTGGTGTATATGGTCCAGCGCACCTAGTCTATCTTTTCTCTGGTTACATGTATCTAGGGTTGCCACCTTTTCCTCAAAAATAAATAAATACTGGCCATGTGTGGGCGGAGCTACAAGAGGGAGGGGTCATGAGGGGTGGGGCCACAAAGGGGGCGGATTATCACTGAAATTATATATATTATTTGTATATCATGCCAGTGAGAAACGTGTGTGTGTGTGTGTATATATATATATAAAATATATATAAATTTGTATATCATATACACACACAAGCTGACTCTAACACTCGCAAACAAGCTTTCTCGCACACACTGTCTCACACACACACACACACACACACACACACTGTTTATCACACACACAGACAAGCTGTCTATCACAATATGCCAGTTTATTGCCCTTTAATATGCCAGGATATTGCCATTTAATATGCCAGGATATTGCCCCTCAATATGCCAGGATATTGTCATTTAATATGCCAGGATATAGCCAATTAATATGCCAGGATATGGCCAATTAATATGCCAGGATATGGCCATTTAATATGCCAGGATATTGCCAATATGCCAGGATATTGCCACTTAATTTGCCAGGATATAGCAATTTAATATGCGCACAACGCTTCCCTCACAGTCACGGACCTGCACCAGGAGACAGCAGCAAGCAGGTAAGTACTGGGGAAGGGGAATTGGGAAGGGGGGACGTGCATTGCCTGTATATTAGATATACCGGCCCCAAGACCCTAAATACCGGCTGTGCCGGTAGATTACCGACCAGGTGGCAACCCTACATGTATCTCAAAGGCATATACAATGTACCATATAAGAAAGCCAATCATCTTTGAAAATTCAAACGTGGCTCCAATAAGAGACTCGCGCCACACAGTACAGCTGTAAAGCCCTTTAGGTAGAAGATCATTTTTCTGTAAAAGTTTAGTAATCATAAATCTTAGGGGAGAAAAATCTTTTGCTCCACATAAAATTGACGATCTTATGATCCGGCAGCTGCGTCTCAGCAGTCAAGCAGCGTTACTTCTGCAAACTTAGACAGAGTGAGGTTTATACCTATACATATAAAAAGTGCGCCTTAAAAGCATTTCCTGCTAAACTTCACAGAATGAAGTTTTATATGTATAGGATACCTATGCAGGTGTGTGTGTCTGTGTATAACCTGCATAGGTGCTGGTATGGTTACACATGGTCTGCGGTTGTGAGGCCGGTTGGATGTACTGCCAAATTCTCTGAAACGCCTTTGGAGATGGCTTATGGTAGAGAAATGAACATTCAATTCACGGGCAACAGCTCTGATGGACATTCCTGCAGTCAGCATGCCAATTGCACACTCCCTCAAAACTTGCGACATCTGTGGCATTGTGCTGTGTGATAAAACTGCACATTTTAGAGTGGCCTTTTATTGTGGCCAGCCTAAGGCACACCTTTGCAATATTTATGCTGTCTAATCAGCATCTTGATATGCCACACCTGTGAGGTGGATGGATTATCTCGGCAAAGGAGAAGTGCTCACTAACACAGGTTTAGACAGATTTGTGAACAACATTTGATAGAAATAGGCCTTTTGTGTACATAGAAAAAGTCTTAGATCTTTGAGTTCAATTCATGAAAAATAGGGGAAAAAACCAAAGTGTTGCGTTTATAATTTTGTTCAGTGTATATCTGCATATTTGCAGGTGAGTTGAGGTTAGATGACCATTTCCACTCCTGATGCATCATGTAGGGATGAACCTGTTAAATTCATCCCGCTGGAGGAGCTCAATTGTCCCTGCTTGATGCATATTAAATATTTATTGAATACATATAAATCTCATCTGCATCTCCCTTTTAGTGAATAACTCCCCATGAGAGTTGTACTGAAAATTGTTAAAAGACATCTGTAACACGCAGGGACGTTGCTAGGTTGCCAAAAGAGCCCATGACAGATTTGATACAAGTAAAGAAGCTCACATGCTTGGGTCTGGTTAGAAAGTATATATATATGATGCCAATGAGCAATAGGTAACATAGTAACATAGTAATTTAGGTTGAAAAAAGACACAAGTCCATCAAGTTCAACCCTTCTACCTATCATTTCAGCGCTTTGATCCAAAAGAAGGCAAAAAAAAACCCCTAAGGAAGCTTTTTCGAATGTTGCCTCCTAGATGGGAAAAAATTCCTTCTTGACTCCAAAAGGGCAATCAGATTTCTCCTTGGATCAAAAAGCTCTATTATTAATGCTTATTCTATTATTAATACCCCTGTATGTTCTGCTTTTCTAAAAAAACATCCAGACCATTTTTAAATGCATCTATTGTATATATAATATAAGCAATACATACATATACATAGATTCAGGGCTCGAGTCCTGCAGGAACACGTGGGAACAGGCAGGAACGCCGGCAGCTGCCTCATTTTTTTTTTTCCCCCGGCAGCCACATCCACTAGATGCGGTCCGAGGAAAAAAAAAAAAAAAATTCCTGTCACTGCCACCGGATTTGACAGCATGTCATATCCGGTGGCATTTTCCCTCCTCCGTGCAGGAGGGAAGAAGATTGCACGGAGGAGCTGGACGGAGACAGGGTGCACCAAGGAGATGGTGAGTACTTACCTCTTTGTTGCTCTCTGTCTCCGGTCGTCTCCTCCGTGCATCTTCCCCCCTGCACGGAGGAAGGAAGCTCCGGTCGTCAGGTTTTTTTTTTTTACTTTATTGAAGTCGCTCAACCTCAATAAAGTTAAAAAAAAAAACGGAGGAGAAGACCGGAGGTAAGTACTGTCTGGGGAAGGGGGAGGAGGGTGGATTAAACGAGCAAATCCTGGAATATTGAGGGGCAAAATCCTTACATAGAGGGGCAAAATTCTGGCATAGAGTGGCAAAATACACTGAATTTGCGGTGAAATATATATTTGGCGGGGGGGGGGGGGGGGGGTGTCACAGTGGATTTTGTGAGTTCCCACACTTTTTTCCCCAGGACTTGACCCCTGCATAGATTAATATGATGATGACAATGGGGTGAAATGGAGGGTCAGTGGGGTGATAAGCTGGATGGAGGGGGTAAAATGGAGGGTGAGAGGTGCGATATGATAAAGGTGGGGGTGAGATGGAGGGTGATATTCTGGAGAGAGGGGTTGAAAAAGAGGGTGATGATAAGCTGGATTGAGGGAGAGGTTGAGACGGAGGGTGAGATGTGTGATATGATAAAGGTGAGATTGAGATTGAGAGGGGTGATATTCTGGAGAGAGGGGTGAAATAGACAGTGGGTGGGGTGATGAGCTGGAAGAAGGGGTGAGGTGGAGGGTGAAGAGGTGTAATAAGCTGGCGGGAGAGGGTGAGATGGGGAGAGACAGGTGATGGGGGTGATAAGATGGAGAAAGAGGGTGAGAGGGGTAATAAAATGGAGGGAGAGGGATGATAAGATGAAAGGAGAGGCTGGCATAGGTGATAAGATGGATGGTGAAAATAGATGTTTACATGTTGCCCTTTACTTTACAAAAAATGTTCAGCTATATCCATTTAATCTATACATTTGTTGGTTAAGTTTCCTGGTGCCATCTCCAACATGGCCACCACAACTGATGCACTTGTAGAGGCAGAAGTTACTCAAAGTCCATGCTGTTGGCACAGAGATAAGGCTTAAAAAAATTCTAAATATACTTGCTTAGACATCTGCCTTGCACAATGTATAGAAACAGGTGCATTACATGCGTGAAGGAGACTTCAGCACTGTCGGCCACTTGGCACTCAAGGAGTTAAACTGTATACTAATATGGCCAGGATTTGCTAGCAGGTAGCAGTTGTGGAACTACAACTGGCACTATTCTTTAGTGCCCTGTCACTTCATAATGTCAGTCATGTCATCAAAAAATTCCATCCCCCATATAAATATCAGCTGGCTGAGAGTGATAGGTAGTGCAGTGCCCCATAAACACCATCGGGCTGAGAGTAATAGGAAGTGCAGAGCCCCCTATAAATGCGAGCTGGCTGAGAGTGATAGGCAGTGCAGTCCCCCATAAATGCCAGCTGGCTGAGAGTGCAAGGCAGTGCAGTCCCCCATAAATGCCAGCTGGCTGAGAGTGCAAGGCAGTGCAGTCCCCCCACAAATGATAGCTTTCTGAGAGTGCTAGGCAGTGTAGTCTCCCTCATAAATAGGTACCACACATACATCACATCATTCCTATCACTCCACATCACATCACTCACACACAGCAACATTTGTTTTTTGAAAAAAATTCCCTTACCTTCAGTGAGCAGCCCGGTGGCAGACCCTGCAGGCAGCACAGACTCCTCCTCTTCCTGCTCACTCTGCCTGTCAGAAGCACTGCGATCATGTGACCTGGCTCTCTGACAGACAGAGCTGCACAGGCAGCAGCAGGAGGAGGAGTGTCTGTGCTGATAGCACATTGCACAGACCCCGCGCTGCTTCTCCTCCTGCTGGAGCTTGGAGAGGGAAGGTAGAGGAGCTCTCCCCTATCCTGCCTCTCATCCACTCGGGGCTAACCATGTGACAAGCCCCGAACTAAACATTCAGGGCTTTCACATTGAGACTCGGGGCTTCAGCCCCTTAGCCCACCCCTAGCGACGCCACTGGTAACACGTGTACAAAGTCTTCAAGTATTGTGGAAACTGATTAAATGAGGCTCGTTTTGCACAGTTGTCAATAGCCCCGCATTTTCTGTCAAACTGGGTCTATACATTTTGCACAGGCAGAATAGCGTTTAAACTGTGTATGCCTGACAGACATACACCATCTTAATGTGAGTAAATGAGCTCCAGACAACCTGGTATCTGTACTGGGTAAAGCAATGTAACTCTGCTCCCTTTAGGCTCTTCCCATTTATTGTTCGTGACAACTTTGCAAGTATGGTTTTGTAATGCTTCAATAACCAAGTGTCTAGGGTTACTGTGATCTATCTGGTGTGTCTATTTTATGTACTGCTCACAATTGAAACATCACAGGATTTGTCACAATTCCAGGGTGTCTTGATGAAGCTTGTTTATTATTAACTTAACTTTTATTTTATTAAACTCTGTTGTGATGATTTTATAAGTCTTGATCACCTCCTTCTACTTATTGTAGTGCACACAAGAAAATATATCAATCTGTACACCTTTCTTTTAAAAGCTAAGGGAACTTGCCTTTTGGTTCTTTGATAACTGCTACATTCCCTCATCAATTCGTCTTTCGCTCTTCCTATTTTTCTTGCTACGGGCGCAGACATACACTGAGTTTTTAATTCTGGGGTTACATTTTCTAGATGTTTTATAGTGTATTCTGCAAACTGTTATGGGCCTTTGAATCATTTCAGAGCTTTTAGCGACTTCTCTGCTAAACTATTCCAGCACACTTGATATGGCATATCAGTGCCATGTTGCAGTTATAGTTTATTGCTTATATTATATCCGTACAGGAAGTGAGAAAAATATAGTTAATAAAATAAAGTCATTAATGAGCTATAAATCTTATGTGACACTATCATTAGTTTGGTGTTGACAAGATTGTTCCTATATTATAGTTTTAAAATTCCCTCTGTAATTTGAAATGATTACCTTTATTAAACCAGTACAGATATTTGCTAAGTATACAAATTAATGCATTTTGCTTTATACCACTGTGTATGATGGACCACAAAAGACTTTTATCAATAATGCTAGAAGTTCCCTATCTCGGTATAATTATATTTTTCTTTGTACCCTAAAATCAAGATTATTGATGATTGATCATATAAACATTATGTGTATATGAGTAGACTCCTTTAAACTTTTTGCCTTAAAATTGCTCTTCTCACATTTTTTTCTTTCTACTTATGTTTATGATCATGTAAAAACATATTTTTAATGCAACAGACAAACTTGATAATGCAGTGTTTATATATTATTTCATTTATTTATTCAGAATGTTTGTTTTTACCAGGAAGAGTGCACTGAGATTTCTTTGCTTTTTGTTTAGTTTCTGCAATACTTACCCTTTTTGTGAGACCCGGTCTCGAGTATAGGTCTGCCTCCAATGGCTCCTGTAGTATTCCAAAATGGGCACCCCCAGTGTAATCAATAAAAATTAATTAAATATTACCACTGTAAACCACCAGACATAGTAAATCAATATTTAATACCAATAACCTTAATTCAATATACCTAGTGTGCAAGCAAAGTGCACAGACCTTGTTTAATGCAATTATAAAATATTTATTAAATAAGGCTAAACAAACAATAATACAAATAACTAATGATCGTACGCTGCCACATGGAATATATACTGTTGGATTTATTACTTATAAACACGTTTTATTAAACTAGTAGTAGTAGTAGTAGTAGTAAGGATACTAACAGGCACCATGTGGTGATATTACCAATCATTTGTGAAAATAAACGAGAGCTACACATGTATATGTTGCAAATCCAGATCCACTGATTTTACACCGAGATCATGTGGGGAAGGAGCGATAGAAGATGAACAGCATAATGGCTCAGACCAGTTGTTTCACAATAATTGGTTTTCTGCTCTGACAGAGATCAACTAAATCTATTGAACCTCAGGGCAACACCATGCATTGCTCCAGTCTGAACGAAGACCCATTACATAGACATCATGGGATCAATATATTAATATCTATATCAGAACATTTCATAAGGAATATACAGCGTACAATGCTGGTCCGTATAGATAGTGCAGGTTTTATACCTGATAGTAAATTAGATGGCTTCCATAGAGATTAAAAGGGATGTCCAGTATTCAACAACAGTGTCTAACATCAGTGCATTGGAAAGGCATGGGCACTTACTGTGCATGTGAGCATTGTAGAGTGCACTACACAAACACGGCATGCATAGCTGGCTTAACCAAGAAGTCACCCTCAGGCATTTTCATTTCTCAGGCATTGTTCTCCCTTAATCTTTAAATACTATTATTCTATAAAATGTAAACTCAAATCTGTAAATGTGCATAGACTGTGCATGGACTGTAATCACTTGATGCATGTGATGTGCTTAAATTTGCTTGTAGTGGACTGTTCTGAATACAAAGTTATATTGAGACACAACAGAGAGTAAACCCACATGTATCTGTTAAGATTTACTCCAGACCAGCAGAACATATTTTTTAAACTCCTTCAAGGAGAATTTTGAATGCAAATGTGAACATTAAAAAAAGAATGGCAATGCCAAATGAGTACTAGTTAAAGGGACAGTCTAGTCCCCAAACTCACTCTGGTGCAAGATGAAGATTACTGCGTGTATAGTGCACAAGTTTTTTCCCAGTGTTATTTGATGCATGCATTCTACATAAATCACTTTTTTAAATATTTGATTCAAGCCCTCCCCAGGGAATACTCTACGTGTTAACTGCAGGTGCAGCAGCACTGATTATATAGACATTGAGGATATAAAGTTTTGTTTCATTTAGTCACTTCCTGTGCTCTTCCAATTGAATACGTGTGGCCTCTGCGTGACCTTGCTCTTGTACACAGTAGGATCTCTTAACATTGCAACACATTGTCTGATGACATCACTAAAGAGACAGGAAATTTGAATGATATTATTCTCATTGGTTCCAGCAGCAAAAAAAAGAAAAATTAAATGACTTTTACACGGCTAGTGTGGGCAGTCCTGGCTTCTTGTAAACTGCTGTAATTTCATCTAGCTATATGTATTTAATATTAAGCAATGCAAAATGTAAAACGTGCATTTTAAAGTACTTTGAAAGTACATTAATATGCATTAATATTTGGAAGATGCATTTGAGCACTTGACAGTCCCTTTAATGTTAGTGTGCAATGTGTTACACACATAGATTGATTCCAAACAAATTAACTATTACTTTTCAAAGCAAAAAAAAAGTTTGCCACATTAATATTACTGTAAAACATGTCATACTCTGATTTGTGTTTCTCTGGTGTGGCGGCTTTTAAACAACCTGAAATGTATCTTTTTAGTACAAATGCTGCTGAGGGATCTCCCAATGCAGCTGATGTGTAGGCAATTCATAGCAATAACACTGAAATCAATATTTCACTCTTAGCATTCAAAAATGGTGTAATACCAGTCTCTGCGAAGGGTAGAAGTCGCTGCAGAAAATATTTACTTAAATTAATATTTACTTACCAAATAGCTAGGAGATTGCGTCAAATACTGTTATCTTACAGGGTCTAGTCAACATTTAACGATCTGGCCCAAAATCAGGTAAATATGCGGCCAAATTCATTTCGGGAATTTTGACCCTGCGAATCCTATGGTTTCACCCCTTCTCGAACAACCCCAAAATTCAGCTAAAACAGCCAAATATCAGGAATTTCAATTCACTGAAATGAAAATAACAAAATAATAATAATGTATTAAAAAAAACTACTCTGGGGCCAACAGAATGCCCATATATAAAAAATATATACATCCTGTTCCCTATTAAAATCAACCCCCTAATGATAATGCTCTGGGACCTGACCAAATGGATTTAAAGGGACAGTCTAGTCACCTATATGACTTTGGTGCAACGTGTAGGCACCAAAAAGTGAATGTGTCCCGCAAAATAAACGATACCTGTGTTCATGTCCAAAGCCGCCCACGATACTCTCAAGCCTCATCTTCGGCCCAGGGAAAGGGGCCATCGAAAAATAGAAATAATCCACCCATTCCACCTTATGTCTGCAACTCACATATTTCTTTAAACGATCTCTAACTGCCATGGATATTTTTTTCCCTCTGCTCATTATCTTGCAGTCTTGTCTATGATCCGGTTCCACATTATGCTTCCTACAGTCTCTGTCCAAATACCCTGCACTATAATGAGACGAATCTGATTATTTTACTTTGCACTCACCTGAGGAAATCCTGCAAGGTTCCTGTTTTCTTGCTTCTTTGCTCTTCTCTGAGAGTTAACTTAATCATGTTCTTTGAGTCTTTTTAAACGAGTTTATTTTAATGCAATCTGAGCCTCATAAACTCTGTTTTCATATTGCGCATGTTATGTACGGAAAATGAGTGGTATTACCATAACCGAGCAAAAATAGGCGCATCGATAGTGAACTTTTATTTGTGTGGTTGTTAGCGGCAGAGATATCAGTCTTGCACAATGTAGCCAGTCATTTATAACTCAGATATGGTTTTCCCAGCCACACTTTTCTTTACATTGCATTGACTGTTTCAGAGTATAATGTTGTACAGCCTCCAGGTGTGACCAGGGGAGCATATGAAAGGCAAATGACCTGTGTAGGAAATCTCTACCTTGCCTACTAGATCACAAAGGATGGAGATTGTGTCAGTCCTGCTATACCAAACATGGAAACAAGAATCATAGTGAAGGTGTTTGTTGGCATAGTGAAACTGTTGTGTTTTAAAACCTATGGATGACTCATTTTCTGGCGTCTAGGACAGTTTAGCGTGGCTGCTTCACCGCTGATAGTTCAACGCAGCAGTTTGTACTGTCAGCGTTGAAGATCAATGCGGCCACTTCATCGCAGCAGTGAACTGTCAGCGCTTACAAACATAAACCCACACTAATAAATCAACTCCCCCAATAAATCATCCCCCCTAAAAGTGACCACGAACCCCCATACTAACCCCCAACCCAAGCACTAACACTACGCCCGAACACTAATACTAACAGTAACCCCACGAACCCTATTAATAATACCCTCCCCTAACCCCCTGAACCCTAATACTAACATTATCCCCCCTGAACCCTAATACTACCGTCTCCGAACCCTAATACTACCCCCCCGAACCCTAATACTAGCATTAACCTCTAATAATACTCACCTTCAGCGATCCCGCAATGAACAATCCCGCAATGAAGCGTCTGCATTCATGCAGCCTCGATGAACCGTCACATCCCCCATTTTCAGGTAGGTATAACTGTTTTATCTATATGTTTAAGAGCAGTAGAAATTGGGGCACATTGTGTAAAAGGAAATAAAAAACAAATATTGAGTGAGTGAGTGTTAGAAAACACTTTGCACCTATAAAATATAATTGTGCTACTGTGGAAGTATGCGTGCAGGATAACTTGTGCAAATAAATATATTTTTGCATATGTATAAAATATATTAAATATATTTTCCATTATATTTGGTGATATACAGGAATTATAATAAATCGGGATGTAGATCCAGAGGTGTCACACCATGAGTTACCCACTGGGTGACAGCAACCTTAGTGACGCCTCTGGTAGTACTTAAAATTAAAATAGAATATAGAACTCTACAATAGCACAGTAACACAGACACAGTAATACAATTAACCATCCGATTAGCAGAAGAAGTGTACCTTTTATGTGCACTACTATGTGACAGTCTATAGTATGACTATATGTACAATTCTAGCAGAAAAATTTTGTAAATGGATTCACATCCCTGTGGATCCATGTAAAAGACCTCCAGCTGTTTAACAGCAGCCATGCAGTAACTAAGCATTTTGAATCCCCCTCACTGTATGCTACATCAATCTTTGCCACCCCAGATTATCACACTGTTAACAATATCTCCGATAAAGCAGCAACAGGCAGGAGTTTAACTAATAAACCTTTGTCAAGGTAAAACCATTTATCAAATAAGAAAGGGCTAGCTCCAGTTTGAGCCCCACAGTGTGTTTGTTTATATGGGAAGTGGCTTGGGTTAAGTGAAAAATATATTTTAACAATGATGTGATGCTTTGGGGCTGGTATACAAATATTTCTAGGGCTCGATCTTAGTTCCAATCCGGCCCTGACAATCGCAGTGATAACTGATCACAGCGATTTGGTATGTTTAGATGTCAAAGCCAGTGCCTGTGTGGGCATCTGGCCCATGTCCACTAAGCAACCAAGAAAATGTTTGGCAAAAAGCACTGCTACTTTTACTTATAGCCCTATAACTTGCAAAACAATGGGGTAATTTGAAATGCAGAACACCTATTAGGATCTGTTTAGCAGATTTTTTATCCGCTTTTGTAGACATGTAAACGATTTTTCAATTAAAAGTGTTTTTTAATATTTTCTATAATTTTTTTAAAAGTAAATTATATGATACAATCAAAATAATGGTATTTAAAGAAAGTCCTTCTCATCACGAAAAATACAGTATATAATTTTTGTGGATAAGTAAACAGACAAAAATGACAGCTAAACACACACCACAGAAGTGTTAAAACAGGCACAAAGGGGTAAGGTATGGCCAAAAAGTCTGACCACAAATTAGTTAAAAATAATAACATGCATTTGCTAGTAATTTGGCTAGCACAATGTATACAAATTAGTGTATTTTCTAAAAAGTGTAGTACCTCGTCATTTCTGCAAAACAAGTATTCTTGCAATATTAACCCCTTAGTGACAAGACATCAGGGCCGATCCTACGGTCATGGGCGCCTGGGTGCAGGTTTTCCTTTGGCGCCCAAGGGTGGGCGTGGCTATATTATGAACTCCTCCCCTTTAGACATTTCTGTTCCAGACATGCCCATTTCAATATTGGGGAGAGGGGGAGGGAAAAAACTTTATTTTAATGTAAAGGACCAACGTTTATTTTAAATAAAGATATATATTTTGCCATAATACGGTGTAGTAGTTAGTAGTTATTTATTTCTATGATGCTCAGCCAGCAACATGGGAGACTTTTTGCTGGCTAGCAGAATGAGTTTTTACTACCGTTTTACTACCATACTACCCATGATTCCCAACCAGCCAAAGTCTCTCATTAGTCTGGCTGAGCATCATTGGAAAAGAAGTACACAATGAGTGATAAATAATATTCCACCAAGTCAGTCACTCACGTGTCTCTCTCTCTCTCCCAGTACCCTTATGTCTGTCTGTCTCTCCCCGTACCCTCATGTCTGTCTGTCTCTCCCCGTACCCTCATGTCTGTCTCTCTCTCCCCATACCCTCATGTCTGTCTCTCTCTCCCCATTCCCTCATGTCTGTCTCTCTCTCCACTCATGCTCCATGTCTCTCTCTCTCTCTCCATTCATGCTCCATGTCTGTCTCTCTCTCTCCACTCATACTCCATGTCTGTCTGTCTCTCACTCTGCACTCATTCCCCATGTCTGTCTCTCACTCTGCACTCATTCCCCATGTCTGTCTCTCACTCTGCACTCATTCCACATGTCTGTCTCTCACTCTCCACTCATTGCCCATGTCTGTCTCTCTCTCCACTCATGCCCCATGTTTGTCTCTCTCCACTCATACCCCATGTCTGTCTGTCACACCCCATATCTTTCTTCTATAGCTCCTACCTACCATGTATTTGTCTCTTCCCATGTCCCTTTTTCATGCCCCCTACTGACCTCATCTCAGAACTCAATTAGCACTGCCTTGATCTCCCCGCACATAGTGATGACTCTGACCGTTATGTTCCGACGCTCTAAGTCATCACTGTGCACGGAAAGAGCAGAAAGCGCTGATTGAGGTCTAAGGGGAAACATGGCGCCGATCTGCAGAGCTGGCTCTGAGAGGCAGCAAAGCAGCACATGGGCAGCCCATTTGCAGAGGTGTTCTTAGGGTACACTTTGCCATTAACATAAGCAACAGCCAGTTTGCTTATTAAAAATGCTACAGTTTGCCCAATAAAAATGCCAGTTCGTCCATTAAAATACACCAGTTTCCCAAGTAATATGCCAATTATTTTGCCCATTAATATGCCACAGCCAGTTTGTCCATTAATATACAACAGCCAATTTGCCCACTGATATGTCACAGACAGTTTTCCCATTTATATACCTATGCTAGTTTGCCAATTAATAGGCTACAGCCAATATGCCACAGTTAGTTTACCCAATAAAAGCACAATCTCCTCTCCTGCCTTCCCCAGTACTCACCTTGCTGCTGCTCTCGCGTCCCCGGCCGTCTCCTCCGCACAGTCTTCCCTCTACGCACGCTGAGTGCAGGAGGCGGGAAATAGACGCCAGCTGGTTGGGGGCTGGTGCCCTCCATGTGATAAATTGATGAGCGCAGTGAGGGCCCCGGGCAAGAACACACTTGCACACAGCCACACATAAATACACACAGTCATACATAAATACACACAGTCACACATAAATACACACAGTCACACATAAATACACACAGTCACACAAACACAGTTACACACTTAGTCACCCTCACAGACATACATTTACACAGACATCCTTATACACACTGTCACACATACATAAATACACACACAGCCACCTTTACACACTTAGACACAGGATACACTTGCACAGACACTCATGTACACACACTTATACAGACAGTAACACACACATAGTTATACATATTGACATACACATTCACACACACACAGACAGTAACACACACATAGTTATACACATTGACACACACATACACACTTATACACATACACACACACTTAGACAGTAACACACACATAGTTTTACACATTGACACACACATACACACTTATACACATACACTTACACAGACAGTAACACACACATAGTTAAACACATTGACACACACATACACACATACACATTCACATACACTTCCACACTTTCTTTTTTTATTTTATATTTTAACAAAACCCCCCCCCCCAAACTGTTATCACCTCCTCCTCCTTGGTAATCCAAGCACAGAGCAACGGGGGAAAGCTCCGCCCCCGTCGCGTTCTGTGATTGGCTGCAGAGTGGAGAATGTTCTCTATGGTGTCTTGGCAGATACTCTAGAGAACGTCCTCCTCCCGGCAGCAGCCAATCACAGAACGCGACGGTGGCGGAGCTTGCACCCGTCGCGCTGTGCTTGCTTTAACAAGGAGGAGGACGGCAGGGAAAGAGCTCCTTGCTTCAGCGCCTCTCCACCCGTGCGCCTGGGCGCGGTGCACCCCGTGCACCCGCCCAGGATCGGCCCTGCAAGACATTTTCACCTTGACTTTCCCTTGGTGACAATGGCTGTATTGACATTTCTGGGGTGTTTGTGTTTAGCTGCAATTTTCTTTTTTCTCAGATACTGTACCCACACAAATTCTATGTTTTTATCGTCATAAGAAGGGATTTCATTAGATACCATTATGTTCATCATATCTTATAATTTACTACAAAAAAAATTATAAAATATGATGAAAAATTAAAAAAAATAAAACTTTTTCTAACTTTGACCTAAAATATAATTTAGACAAATACAATCATTAAAAAAGACCCCGTCTAAATAGTTTCTAAATGTTGTCCCGAGATCAGAAATATGCATGTTTCCATATTTTTCGGTATTTTTTTGCGAGTTATGGGGCAAAAACCAAAAAGTGTTTTTTGTTTTTTTCCTATATTGACCTTTTGACCCCAACCCGAACCCAAAATTTAACCTTAACACTAAATTTAACCCCAACTCTAACCCTAATGCTATCCCTTAATATATTTTAATTTTAATGTAATTTTAACCCTATCCCTTATGCTAAAAAATATTTAATTTTAACCCTATAGGCTAATCTAACTATATAACCAGTTTTTAATTAATTAAATATTTATTTTACATAGTTACTTTCACTTCCGAAGCTTAGACCTCCAGAGGGCATAGCCATATTGACGGAGCATGCTGCTCCGTCAATATGGCTCCCACAATCGCTCCGTGGGGCGATCGTGGGGGCCCCAGAAAAGAAATTTCGGTGCTGGTTATTGAGGCAATAGACCAGCACCATTAAAGCGGTTTTCTTGATCGTTGATCACGAAAACCGCTTGATTCACCACAGGACATGCCAGGCACGTCCTTTGTCGTTAAGGGAGTTTCTCCCAGGACGTGCCTGACATGTCCTTTGTCGGCAGGGGGTTAACATAGGACATGAATAAACAATACAACATAATAGCATTATAAATTAAACCAATAAAAATAATCACGTTACCTGAAAAACAGATTTGTTTAAGTGCTTATAAAAAAAAAGTGTCCAATTTTTTGTTTAGTTTCATTCCTGTAATTTGTACTGTACAAAATCTACCTCTGCCAAATCGTGAAACAGAAAATTATACTTGAAGCTTTGGAATTATCCAAAGGTTTAAACAACTGCATACTATTCTGAAGAAAGTAAATTAACAGATTTCCTGTTTCCTGACTATTATCCATATATGTGGGACTTACAGAGGAAGTCAAGAATATATAAATATTCTAAATATAAATATCAAAGTTCACTATGTAAACTAAGCCTGTGTATGCAGATGAGAGCCTAGCAACATTATCATTATCAGGCACAGCTCACCAGCAAAGTGGTTCCCTTTTACTGAGTTCTACTTGTGTCAAACAAACCTTGATCAGTGCCTCTTAAGGGGATTGCTGTTTGGGTATTTGGGAGTCCATTTTAATGAGTGTGGGTTCACAAGACCTGGCGTAGGGTGAAAACTTGCTCTCATGGTTTGAACTCCAATGGTGGAGTGGCTATATGAACATTTGACTGTCCCTTAGGATCCTAGAGTTAGGATTGGGAGAATGAATCACAGATTGAGTAGGCAGTAACCTACATGAAGGCTAACCTGCAGGATAACAAGGATAACAAAGCTAACCCAGGGAAGGAAACAAGGCACCACAGGTAAGCAGACAAACATGACAAGGGAAACATGGGAGATACTTCAGAGTTGCAGCTGATGGACATGAGCTTGCCAGCATGTCACAGCTTGGCCTAACCAGTGACCCAGACTAAAACAAAATTTGCTAGCTTAAACTAAAACAGGGCAGCAGAACACGCAATTTCTTCTGCACTCCTTTTGTTTTTGCTCCCACCTCCCTTCATTAGCATCACCTTGCAGCACCCACTTGAAACAGCACCCAGCTTGCAACAAAAGATCTTGTCAGAGCGTTGAAAAGTCTTGTCAGAGCACCACGATTGCATTTACAGGTCTTGCCAGAGGATATACATTGCACCCACTGGTCTTGCCAGAGCAGCCACTGGTCTTGCCAGAGTACCTAGATTGCACCCACATGACTTGCCAGAGCTCCTAGATTCCACCTATAGGTCTTGCCAGAGCACCTAGATTGCACCCATAGGTCTTGCCAGAACACCTAGAGTGCACCCAAAGGTTTTGCCAGAGCACCTAGATTGCACCTATAGGTCTTGACAGAGCACCTAGATTGCACACCCAGGACATGCCCCAGTACCCATATTATATGCCCAGCACCCCAATTTCATACCTAGGAAACTATGATTCCACAATCACTACGACTGCACAACCAAGACATGCCTCAACCCCCAGATTTCATATCCAGGACATGCCCCAGCCAGCACCCACATTGCATCCACGGGACATGCCCTAGCACCCACATTGCTGGATGAGGGAATGTCCAGGGTGTGCAATCACATTGCACGCACAGAACTTACTCCAGCACCCACATTGCACACCCAAGAATTACCCCAGCCAGCATCCACATGAATATCCATGGCCAACTGAGTTCGTCTAGCAGGCGAAGCAAACCCACTTTATCTTACAGTTAAATCAATGCTGGCGTCACCTATAAGCAAAGTAGGAACCGGCCTAAGGCACACTTTTAGAAGGGGCGCCCATATATTCTCAACACAGCATAGAGGAGAGAGAGTGTCGCCTCATTGAAAAAGCAAAACTTCACATTGCGGCACCCAGTTTGTATGCTAGGCTAAGTGGTGTAACTTCCATGGTTGAAGCGGTCATTAGTGTGACAGAGCCTGCACTATCACATCAGCTGCTCCTCTTCCTAACCTCCCCTTTGCTCTTCTCCTCACTCTGTGCTCTCTGGCTCTCACTAGATCCGGACCACTACAGAGTTTTTTTTAATTTTTTTTACTAATACATACTGACACTAATAAACACCCAGTAATACAGACTCGCATAACACTCAGTAATACACACTCGCACTAATACACAATCACAAAACACACACTAATACACACTAAATTAAAACTCATGAACACTGACATAACATGAAATTAACACATGTTCACATTAATACACGCTCACTAAAACACACGCACTAAAACACACGCACAAAAAAACACTCCTATAATGCTCACTAAAACTAACCCACATAACACTCACTGATACACACTCACATACAGTGGCATAACTACAGGAGTCACCACTGGCGTGGATGTATAACAGTTAGGCACAGTCAACATAGGGGGCAAGTTCTGCGTATGAAGTTTAGAAATGGAGACGGACACAAAAATTCCTCCTCCATCATATTGCTGCGCCCGGCTGTTCCAGGTGTGGTAAGTTGGCGGGGCCAAGGAGGTGGCAAAATTAGGTTTTGCCTAGAATGCCAAACATCCTTGCACCAGCACTGAGTTAAATTGATGGGATATTTTTGTTTGAGAGATATAAAGGGGGAAAAAATCACTGAAAAACAGGCTTTACTAACTATATACAAAGGCTTTCGGAATAAATATAGTTGATATAGTTTGATATCTGCAAGAACTAGCCAATGCTAACCCCATCCTTAGTAAAGGCCTTACATAGTAAATGATTAACCATACATCAATATCGCCTTTCATCTATATATTTGTTTTCTCATCATATTACTTTTGTATCTACCGTTCTGATCTTTAATACCTTGCACAAAACTTTAATTTTTTTTGGAGAGGAAATTAAACTTCACACACACTAAAAAAAAGCAATGACATATGCTTTAGCCAGAAAAGCAGGATATTGATATGAAAAAAGGTAATTAGATTCAGTCCTCTTCTCTGGATGAGCGTAGTATGTCTGAAGACCTAAGACCTGAAAGCAAATTTGTGCAGATGGTCTTTGTAAAATGTGAAATGATAAAATCTCTTGCTGGATCTCTGTGCTGTTACTGGTGCTTGGACATCTGCTGCAAACTAATTACATTTTTGTATTTAATCGTCTTTTTTTTCCCCTTTACCTGCCCGAGTCTCATTGTTTTCCCTCTGCTGTAATTGTACAAGTGGGTGATTAAATGGTGACTGTAATTTGATTTATTGAGATGTTGATCGTAGCCATAAGTCCTTTTGTAACAGCTTTGCGTCCATAATAAAATTTATCTTAAGTTAATGTGAAATTTCAAGCTAGCACCAATAGCTTCTCCCCAGGCTTACCAGAGTGATTGCAAACACTGGTTGATAAACAGATGGGTTTTTTTTTGTTTTGTTTTTTACTATATAATGTTAGATCTTTATATAGTTCGTATACATTACATATATAATACACATTATATAATATTTTTATTTTATTGTAAATACAGCCATAAACGTTATGCTCCTTGGCACACTGGCACATTGTCCTGGAGATCTCCACATTACTCTGCGCTTGGAAGTAGGAACCATCAGTGCTGTATTTAGCACAAGGCAACCATGTTGCCTGCCTCCAGGGACAAGGGTAATGGAGGGGATGGAGTGATGTGATGGGGGTGATGGAGGCATGTAATGTGGTGATGGGGGCATGTAATGAGGTGATGGAGACATGTAGTGTGGTGATGGGGGCATGTAATGGGGGTGATGGAGGTATGTGATGGGTCATGTAATGGGGTGATGTGGGTTATGCAGCATGTCGTGCGTGTGCAGCGTGGGTAGGGGGGTGCCTGAATTTTGTCTGTCTAGGGCAGCACAAAACTAAGATACACCACTGGGAGCCATGCCTGGTGCTGTAAGGAGGCAAACAGTTTAATAGAGTAGGCAGAAATGATGAGGGAGCGACCCGGGCATTACACCCCCTGCTCATATGGAGGCCTTCACCAAAAAGCTTAGTAGGCAGCTGTCAAAACTGTGTGTAAAACCTGAAAAGTTACCAGGTATTCATACCCATCCTTAAGGATCCATTCTCTTATGTCTAGAAAATGCATGACTGATACCCTTTGGCCATGATGCTCAGCCTAATATTTGGACAAATAATCAAAATCCAAGGACTGGATTCTAGGTTACGATGCGATGAATGTCTTGCGTGAGCCCATAAGGTTGCACTTCAGCCTCTCTAGTACATAGGGTTGCCACCTGGCCAGTAATTAACCGGCACGGCCGGTATTTAGGGTCTTGGGGCTGGGGCCGCTATATCTAATATACTGGCAATGCACGGCCCAGTATTTTCCTCCCCCCTTCCCAATTCCTCTTCCCCAATACTTACCTCCTTGCTGCTGTCTCCCGGTGCAGGTCCGTGGCTGTGCCCTCCAGCCGCGCGGATCAATAAAGTTTGTTTTAAAAAAAAACAGCAGCAAGGAGGTAAGTACTGGGGAAGGGGGGAGGAGGGTGGCTATATCCTGGCATATGGAAAGACAATAAACTGGCATATTGAAAGGCAATAAACTGGCATATTAAATGGCAATATCCTGGCATATTAGGGGCAATAAACTGGCATATTAAAAGGCAATATCCTAGCATAGTAGGGGCAATAAACTAGCATATTAAATGGCATTATCCTGGCATATTAAATGGCAATATCCTGGCATATTAAATGGCAATATCCTGGCATATTAAATGGCAATATCCTGGCATATTAGGGGCAATTTCCTGGCATATTGAGGAGCAATAAACTGGCATATTAAATGGCAATATCCTGGCATATTGAGGGACAATATCCTGGCATATTAAATGGCAATATCCTGGCATATGGCAATATCCTGGCATATTGAGGGGCAATATCCTGTCATATTAAATGGTAATATCCTGGCATATTGAGGGGCAATATCCTGGCATATTAAATGGCAATATCCTGGCATATTGAGGGGCAATATCCTGGCATATTAAATGGCAATATCCTGGCATATTGAGGGGCAATATCCTGGCATATTAAATGTCAATATCCTGGCATATTGAGGGGCAATATCCTGGCATATTAAATGACAATATCCTGGCATATTAAATGACAATATCCTGGCATATTGAGGGGAAATATCCTGGCATATTAAATGGCAATATCCTGGCATACTGAGGGGAAATATCCTGGCATATTAAATGGCAATATCCTGGCATATTGAGGGGCAATATCCTGGCATATTAAATGACAATATCCTGGCATATTAGGGGCAATAAACTGGCATATTAAATGACAATATCCTGGCATATTAGGGGCAATATCCTGGCATATTGAGGAGCAATAAACTGGCATATTAAATGGCAATATCCTGGCATATTGAGGGCAATATCCTGGCATATTAAATGGCAATATCCTGGCATATTAAATGGCAATATCCTGGCATATTGAGGGGAAATATCCTGGCATATTAAATGGCAATATCCTGGCATATTGAGGGGAAATATCCTGGCATATTAAATGGCAATATCCTGGCATATTGAGGGGCAATATCCTGGCATATTAAATGGAAATATCCTGGCATAATAAGTGGCAATATCCTGGCATATTGAGGGGCAATAAACTGGCATATTAAATGGCAATATCCTGGCATATTGAGGGCAATATCCTGGCATATTAAATGGCAATATCCTGGCATATTAAATGGCAATATCCTGGCATATTAAATGGCAATATCCTGGCATATTGAGGGGAATTATCCTGGCATATTAAATGGCAATATCCTGGCATATTGAGGGGAAATATCCTGGCATATTAAATGGCAATATCCTGGCATAATAAGTGGCAATATCCTGGCATATTGAGGGGCAATAAACTGGCATATTGTGATTACAGCATGGTAGGTTGTCTGTGCATCTGGGCAGCACACAGACACCATGCTGTAGGCAGAGGGCTGGTGAGGGGAGATCTATTTGCCTGTCGCCCCCTGATGCCAGCCCATGTCTACTCCTTTAGTTAATTATTGTTATCTGTTACTTATGCATATTCGTCTAAGTTATCATAACCGCTTTTGACTAGATGGGAAATAAACAGACTAAAAATAGGGGATAAAAAAACACTGCTGTTAAAAAATCCAACAGCCACTCAAAACTAGGGATTTACTTAGCTGTAAGACTCAAATTTTAGAGATGGAATGTAGTTAAATGACAGTCTAGTCCCCAAGCTCACTTTGGTGCATGTTGAAGATTACTGCCTGAATAGTGCACATCATTATATGTAGGCATTCTGCATAAATCACTTTTTAAAAATTCTGCCCTTGTATCCTATCCTACAAGTACTGCCGCACTGATTATGTGTATGCACTGGTCATGTATCAGTTTGTTTCAATTAGTCACTTGCTCTGCTGGTGTATTTTTTACATTACATTCTGTGGAATCTAGGTGACCTTGCGCTTGTACAGGTAACATCTCTTAACTGTGCAACCAGCGCTGTATTTAGCGAAAAGAAAAAAAAACTTGCTTGCCGGCAGAGACGGTGGTGAGGGGGGGATCAGAAAATCCCCCCTCACCATCGCTCTGCCTGCCAGTAGGCTGCACGGGGATCCGAACAGGCAGCACAGAGAAACCTCTGTGCTGCCTGTTCGGTTCCCCGTGCAACAAGACCTCTCTGCACAACCGCTGGGGAGCCGAACAGGCAGCATGGAGAACACCATGCTGCCTGCCACTAGCCACCAGGGGAAAAGGTAAGTGCTGGGGGATAGGGGCATATTAATGGCAAATACTGGCATATTATTGGGCAAATTGGCTGGGGAATATTAAGGGCAAATAATACTGGCATATTATTGAGCAAATTGTCAGGGACATAATTTTGGGCAAATTGGCTAGGGCATATTAAATGGCAAATAATGCTGGCATATTGGTCAAATTGGCAGCAGATAATGCTGACATTATTGGGCGAATTGGCTGGGAAATATTAATGGAAAATAATACTGGCATATTATTTGTCAAATTAACTAGGGCATATTAATGGCAAAGTAATACTGGAATATTACTGGGAAAATTGGCAGGAGCATATTAAATGGCAAATACTGGCATATTACTAGGCAAATTGGCAGGATCATATTAAATGGCAAATACTGGCATATTACTGGGCAAATGGGCAGAGGAAGTGTTGTGGGAAAAACTGGCACTGTGTAAAGTGGGGTTGTATTGGACTGATTGTATCATGGGGTTATGTGTTGTGCGGTCAGGGAGCCCTGTGGCAATTTTGGCATTGGGACATCGTGGTTTCTAGTTACTGCTTTGCCTTCAATAAAGCAGTATATGTTTCCAAGTGTTGTCTTTTCAGCAAAACATATTAATATATAGAAGCCTATGTGAGTGCCAACTTGGGGACTGGGGCAAATCTGGTTGCTGAGGCAGATCCTTAGTGCACATCTGGGGGCTTGGGCAGGTCCTGTGAGTGTAAATCTGGGAGCTTGGGTAGGTCCTGTGAGTGTAAATCTGGGGGCTGGGGCAGATCCTGAGTGCAAATCTTGAGGCTGGGGCAGACCCTGAGTGCAAATCTCGAGGCTGGGGCAGGTCCTAAGTGCAAATCTCGGGGCTGGGGCAGATCCTGAGTGCAAATCTCGGGGCTGGGGCAGATCCTGAGTGCAAATATGGGGGCTGGGGCAGATCCTGAATGCATTTTTTTCAAAAACTGTTTTTTTCTGATTTACACTCAGGATCATTGTCGATAACACCACCTGTGACTGTCAAGGAGGGGAGGAGGAGAAAAATATTTAAAAATAAAACACTATTCTCATTGCGAACATTGCAATACAAAAGGGTTCCACAGGTTGGTACACAAGCATAGCAAAATGTAATTGGGAAGCACTGTTCTAGCCCATCCTGTTTGGGACGTTCGTACTTCTAGAATTGCCTGTCCAAAAGCTTAACATACTTTTCTCGGCTGCTAGCACTGTGCACCGTTATGTAGTTTATTTCCTTTCTTTTTATGCACTTATGTGTGGATGAAGATAGAGCTAGGGTACAAATCCACAACTTGTTGGGTCACCTGTGTTAAAGCAGGATTTATTTTTTTGCCATTGGACAGACCAGCCGACCCTTCTAACTGAAAGCAAATAACTGACACTTGCAGCATTTCATAATGATAGAATCTTCTTCTCCACATTGGGAAAAGTAACAGAAAACAGGAGTGTTTGATGTTTTTCAGATTTAAATATTTGCATTTTTTTTCACACCAGCTTTGGGACTTTATGTTCCCAGCCTGCTGGAAAGTCAACGCGCATCAAAGACATGTTCATCTCTTCTACCAAATTGCTGTTAGCCCCGATCTAAAACCAAAGACACAAGCTCTTTGAAAGGATAATAGTCGTATCAATGTCACAGAGAAAAAGGAATGAAGGGTAATTACACCTGAGCTGCAATTTCCTGGTATTGCAATTGTCCTAAGACCAGAGAACTGATCAGTGATTGATGCTTTTCATCAAGTGGCTCACAGGAAAATGCTTCACAATTCATCCTATAGTATCTGGCTCTTTGTACCAGGGTTGGATGATATAAATCATAATATTTATTGGTTGATATACATCATGATATTTATTGATTTATATATATGATGGTATTTATAGGTTGATATATCTCATGATATTTATTGGTTGAAATATCTCATGATATTTATTAGTTTGATATATATCATGATATTTATGTGCTGATATATTTTATGATATTTATTGGTTGATATATTTTATGATATTTATTGGTTGATATATCTCATGATTTTTATTGGTTGATATATATCATGATATTTATGTGCTGATATACATCATGATATTTATTGGTTGATATATTTTATGATATTTATTGGTTGATATATCTCATGATATTTATAGGTTGATATATCTCATGATATTTATTGGTTGATAAATATGATGGTATTTAATGGTTGATATAAATATCAACCAATAAATACCATCATATATGATAGTATTTATTGGTTGATATATCTCATGATATTTATTGGTTGATAAATACGATGGTATTTATTGGTTGATATATATATCAACCAATAAATACCATCATATATGATAGTATTTATTGGTTGATATATCTCATTTTATTTATTGGTTGATATGCATCATGATAGTTATTGGTTGATATAAATCATGATATTTATTGGTTGATATATATCATTATATTTATTGGATGATGGATATCATGATATTTTTTGGTTGAAATACATCATGATATTTATTGGTTGATATATATAATGGTATTTATTGGTTGATATATATCATGGTATTTATTGGTTGATATATATCATGATATGTATTGGTTGATATATATCATGATATGTATTGGTTGATATATATCATGATATTTTTTGGTTGATATACATCATGATATTTATTGGTTTATATATATGATGGTATTTATTGGTTGATAAATATCATGGTATTTATTGGTTGATATATCTCATGATATTTATTGGTTAATATATCTCATGATATATATAATCCAAATCAGGAGATTTTAAGTTAAATAATTAGGGCCTTGCTGTACTTTTAGTCTTTTACATATTAATTAATTTCCCTCTTTTAATTTGACTTGGTAAAATGTTAGTATTTTAGGTTAGTTATTAGTTAATATTTATTCAAGTCTTACAATAATGTATCTTATTATATTATTTCTACTTCAATTCCAAAATTAGGAAAAATCAGACTAGCAAAGCTCAGGTTGAAATGGGTAATCCCTACATGTTGATACTCAAACTAAAAGTTGAGGAAAGGCTTATCTATTTGGAAAGCAATTCCGTACAACCCCTCCACTGACTTGGTGGAAATCAGTCAACTATCAAGCAGTGTGGCAAGCGTGATTTGTAAAACAATAAAGGCGAACTGGGAAATGTCAAAGCATGCAAACTGACCATGCCGCCCCCTGGATTTTTGCAATTTTTTTTTTACTTTTTTTAAAATTTTTATTATTATTATTTTTACTCAGTGTGCAGCCTCTAGTTGTCCCTAGGGGACTGCACACCAGTTGGTGGGGTAGGAGGTGGCACCCAAAGCTGTTGCTCTCTGCAACTTTGCTTGCTGTAATACTGGTCTCCCAACCACATTGGTGCAGGTCTCTGCAGCTGTCAGTCATGCTGCATGGAGTGCCAATGACAGGGGTGCCCGGGGATATGAAGTTATAGCCCACCCCTCAGCCCTCCATGTGGCAGCATGACTGACAGAAGAGAGCCTGCAGGGGAAGATACTCAGAGACCATAGCTGAGCCTATGTAACAGGTAGGAAGAGCTTATAATAGCTTTAAAAAACAAAACAGCCAAGGTACATGGTAGAGTGGGGGTAAATCCAAGGAGGTCCCTTCCATTTCCCTGAGGTCTCCATTTGTCCAGTCTGAGCAGTTCCTCTGACCAGGCTCTGCTCACATCAACATGGTGACAAGTGGATGGGGCAGAAAAGATAATGGAGGATAAAATGATATGATAGATGGAAGCAGATTGCAAACAAAATGGGATGACATGGGGCAGAAAAGATAATAGAGGTTGAAAAGAGGTGATTGATTGGAGCAGAATACAGACAAAATTGTGACATGGGGCAGAAAAGATAAAATGTAGGTGAAAAGAAGTCACTGACATGGAGGAATAAAACACATACAATGATGGGGAAAGAGATGGCAAACATGGAGGAATAAAACATACAAAAAAGGGGGAAAGAGATAAAGAAATGTCATGGATTTAGGAATTTGAGTGTTTAGGGAATCTGTTGCTTTGTGTTTATAATGTGTGCTTTAGTGATGTATCTGGTGCTGTGGAGTTATATTGTGTGCTATAGTGTTGTGTCTGGTGCTGTTGGGTTATATTGTGTGCTATAGTGTTGTGTCTGGTGCTGTTGGATTATATTGTGTGCTATAGTGTATCTGGTGCTGAGAGGTTATATTGTGTGCTATAGTGTATCTGGTGCTGAGAGGTTATATTGTGTGCTATAGTGTTGTATCTGGTGCTGTGGTGTTATATTGTGTGCTATAGTGTATCTGGTGCTGAGAGGTTATATTGTGTGCTATAGTGTTGTATCTGGTGCTGTGGGGTTATATTGTGTGCTATAGTGTTGTATCTGGTGCTGTGGGGTTATATTGTGTGCTATAGTGTTGTGTCTGGTGCTGAGAGGTTATATTGTGTGCTATAGTGTTGTATCTGTTGCTGTGGGGTTATATCTTTGCTATGTTGTTCCATCTGTTGCTGTGGAGTTTCAGCTAGAGCTCTGGATATTTATCTGGTGCTGTGGTTTATATCTTGTGTCATGGGGTTTTAGCTGGTACCGTGGGTTAATATCTGGTGTTGTGGATCTATATCTGGCACAGTGGATCTATATTTGGTGCAGTGAGGCTATATCTAGTGTGGTTGGTTTACATCTGGTGCTGTGGATCTGTATCTGGTGCAGGGTTTATTAACCCTTTGCATACCTTCACTGATAATGACAAAGCTCCTCCACTTCATGATAACTTGTCAAAAAGAGGCGCGGCGCAGAAAGGATGACGGTAAAATTATGCCCCCCCCCCCCCCCCCCCCCAGAAAAAATTTCTGCGGATGCCCATGAAGCTGACATTTATATTCAAAGACATGAACCACAACTCATGCAAGAAAATGGGTTTGGGGTCAGTCAGTCACATTCACACAGAGACAGTCAGTCAGTCACATTCACACAGAGACAGTCAGTCAGTCACATTCACACAGAGACAGTCAGTCACATTCACACACAGACAGTCAGTCAGTCACATTCACACAGAGACAGTCAGTCAGTCACATTCACACAGAGACAGTCAGTCACATTCATACAGTGACTATCAGTCACATTCATACAGTCAGTCACATTCATACAGAGACAGTCAGCCATTCACAAACACACTTAGCCACACACACACATAAGCCATCAGGTTGTTTTTAAAAAATAAAATAAAAGAATGACTCCCCCTTCCCTGCTGTTTTACTTCTTTGCACGGGAGGGAGGATTTCTACTGTAGCTTGGTCCATGCCTGTCACACAGGCACAGACCGCCTGCATGCTACTGTTGATCGGTGGGATGTCACGTGACACCCACCGATCCAGCACTACAGCGCGAGGGGGCGGAGCAGGAAGTGCACCCTCTGCATACCCTCGCACTACAATGGTAAAATACTTTTTTTTTTTTTAAACTAATAACAGGATGGGGAGCACCATGTGCTGATGATCCCACCCGGGATCATCGAAAGTTTATAGGACTAAAACTATGACTAAAATTCATTGCAATTTTTGTCAACTGACAAAAATGTGTTTTGAATGTGTCTCTGGAATCTCCTGTGGCCTGATATGCAAGTTTTTTCTAAAACTAGTTATTTTCCCATTCTAAATTGGTAAAAGAGTTGGTTTCTAAACTGACATCTTTAAAAGAGTAAACTAGATCACCACTATCTGGCTATTATGACCCTGGTCACTACCATACAGTGGGTTTCTAGAATTAGTATACTGTCATCTCTCTGTTTCCAGTTGAGATGAAACAAAGCCTGCGCTGGGCCCCAATTGAAGTCTGTATCAGATAATAGTTTGAGATAGTCATATGACCAACACTGGGGCAGCTCCACCATATGTGTTTAAAAGAACCGTCACTCACTCCACATCTCCAAATCAGGGTACATTTTGGTTAATTTGATCAGGCTATATTGTGTAGTCTATTGTGTAGGCTACTTTATAAGGTCCTGAACTCCATAACACCTTTGAAATATTTGTGATTTGGGGTTATAAATTTGTCTCCTTTCTCTAATGTAATTGAGCATGTTTCCATCCATAGATAATCGTTAATAGGAAAATATATCGGGCAACAGCAAACTTTCAGTTTTGATGGAATCAACACCCATAGTGGAGACTCATTTTTATAAAAGATTTTTTTTGTATTTAAAAAGCAGGTATCACCATCATGTATAAGCTGCCCACAATACCACAATTGGATAAGAAATACATTCAAAATCATTTGTTGTAAAAGTATTGGATTTGCTGTCTGAATGGTTTGTTGCATTATATACCATATTAGTAGTTACATTAGTTTAGTGGTCCTTCCTTTTATGCATGTAATGTGATTATAGTGGTTAATTTTAGTGTTTGTTGAGTATATGTTATTGCTTATCAATGTCTGATACATATGTCCTTTTATCAAGCAATGACTCATTCCTGTTCCATGACATAAATGTGCCTGAGGACAATATACCACTGCCAAGCCCTTGATTACGATCACTCAAATTGGCCAAAGAAGCACAACAGCCTATGCAATGACACATAAGTACTATCAACATGGAAAATCTGAGCAAGGCTGCAGGAATAAGCATCACCAATCACAATAGTTTCATCCTCTGTGTTATAATACAAAGACCTCCTGTTACTGTTAAGATGTAGCGTATGGCAAATCCTTACCCGCCAATTCTCTTTTCACAGACTGATATAGTAATTCTTCACATACAGTAGCAGAGATAGGTTGTATAACTTTATTAGAAGGCTTAAAAATGAGAACACAAGTTTTGATGTAGAAAAGGGGAAAATACAGGACAAAGGTCTGGGATGCTGGAGGTGGATTGTACAACAACAAGCTATGGTCAAATGTATGAGAAAAGAAGAAACAGTAGATAAGCACATAACAATAACATGTTGTTACATAAAATAAAAAGCTAGACGGAGATGTATTCAAAAAATCTTTAAACAATAAATAATACATTATAAAAAGTAATAAAAAAATTAAATACCAAAATATAATTGTTCAAAAATAAGGGAAACTGATGCTCATGTTAATTAAAACTGTAAATACGAGAAATAATATATTAACTATTCTTAATCTACCCAACAAAATAAATATCTTAACAAGGAAAAATACCTCTGATAATTATATATGTTGTGCAATAATGTGTGTAGACGGCTGCCTACTGCCAGGTGAACATGAAGACCTGAATAAAACTCCAAAAAATGCAGTTTATTGCACAAAATTATGTGTATGTAAATATCACTCCTAAACTATAGAGACAAAAGTATTGGGACACCTGACGACTCCAGCATCGGGGACTTTTATGACATCGCATTCTAACTACATAGACACTAATATGTAGTTGTCCCCCCTTTTGCAGCTAGAGCAGCTCCCATTCATCTGGGAAGGTTTTCCACAAGATTCTTTAGAGTCTCTGTGGGAGTTTTCACCCATCCATCTAGTAGAGCATTTGTGAGGTCAGGCTCGGTTCTAGTTTATCCCAAAGGTGTTTGGGTTGAGGTCGTTCCATCCAACCATGTCTTTATGGACCTTGCTTTGTGCATTGGGGCACAGTGATGCAGGAATAGAAAAGGGCTTTCCCCAAACTGTTCCCACAAAGTTGGAAGCATAGCATTGTCCAACATGTCTTGGTATGCTGAAGCATTAAGTTTTCCCTTCAATGGAAACAGAAAATCCGCCTTACTCGTTTTGTGCCGTCATATGATTGACTATACTATGCTAAGTTTCTGCTCTCTGTTGAAATGGACATGTTAATGTTGTGGTCAAAAGGGCACTTAAGTTATGTTCTAGAATTTAATGGAATACAACAAAAAGTTAGCTAAACTAACATCAAACAACAATATATAATACATTGTTAGTAGATGTTTAAAGAAGCAGTTACATCTACAGTTTGAAAAAAAAAAACAACCATTATTGAGTAAGTGCTGAATTAAAGTAAAGCCCTGCCTACCTTACCAACCTCTACTTCTTGAGTTACTTCACAGCACACAGGGGTATTCACTAAAGGTTGGGTCTGGCTAATGCTGGTTGAGTTGTATTTAGTCTCAAAGTTGAACTCGACCACCTTCACCTTTTCACTAAAGCAAACTCGACCTACATTTCAACCTCAACTCAACCCTACTTGACAAAGTCTAATTTGAACTCCCATCTTGATCTAAATCTCCAAAGAAAGCATTAAAAATGCTATTCACTTGAAGTGAAGGGAGTACGAGTTGGACAATGGCTGGCCTGGTTTACCCAGTTAAATAAGACATGTAACGGCTCCATTATTTAATGAGTTTGGGAAAAATGATTACTGCACCTGTTAAAAAAGAAAAAAAAAAGAACTGTGCTTTAATTACACCGTATAAATTGTTTCTTTTTTTCAGGGAAAATGATATTAGTTAGCATGAACTAAGTGCATGGCCTGCAAGACGTTTTCATTTAATATGAATCAGGCTGTGGAATCTTCACAAAGATGATTAAACATTTATATTTCATACCAGTTTAAATGGCATGTGAGAGGTTAAGATCTCTACATAAAAACCTGCCCATGATGGGTTGATCCGTAAACAGCATGAGTGTAAGACATATGATAGGGTTGCATTGTGTGTGCAATGAATGGATTCTGCAAAGGGTTAATTATAGACATTGTTTTACTGCTGAAATGATCATTATTCAGTTAGATCATCAGCTGGAAAGCAAACTCATGGTCTTTAATTAAATGTGGCAGTTGCACTGCTGAAGGAGGTGTCTCTCTGAAACTGTTAATGTTTCTAATTAAATAAGTCAGCTGTTTGAAATCTTTGTTCTCCCTATTTTATTGAATTTTAATCACATCCTGTTTTTGTAACAGTATATGCTTGCTGAAGGGATTAAGAAAATATTGCCTGGTTAACAATGAAGAGCGAGATGTATTAAGCAAAGGTTAAGAGATAAAACATTCAATTTCTTATAAGGTTCTATGGTGGGAGTGATCAGATTTCTCCTTAAAGGGACTGTATAGTGCCCAACATGCATCTTCTAAATGTTAATGCATATTAATGTGCTTTCACAAATACTTTAAAATGCATGTTTTACATTTTAAATTGCTTCAAATATAAAATACTTACAGCTAGATGAAACTGTGACATTACAGCAGTTTAGAAGAAGCCAGGACTGCCCACACTAATTGAGTAAAAGTAATTTCCTCTATTTTTGCTGCAGGGACCAATGCGAATAATTATTATTCAAATTATTAGAATTTCCTGTGTCTCTGCTGATGTCATCAGACAATGTGTTGCACTGTTAAAAGATCCTACTGTGTACAAGAGCAAGGTTACTCTTGAGTCCACACAATGTATTTAATTGGAAGAGCACAGGAAGTGACTAAATGAAACAAAACTTGATAGACTCAGTGTCTATATAATCAGTGCTGCCGCACCTGCAGTAAAAATGCGGAGTAATAACTGGGGAGGGCTTGAGTCAAATATTAAAAATGTGATTTATGCATAATGCCTGCATCACATCACACTGGAATAAAAGCCTGTGACCAGTGGCGTCGCTAGGGGTGGGCTACTGGGGCTAAAGCCCTGAATATCCAGTCCAAAGCCCCGAATCTCTGAGGCTGCTGTCCAGCTTTATTTTATTTATTTTTGATTCCACCAGCCACGCGCACAGCGTTTTTCTTCCGGCCGGGACACTGTCCCGGACTCGGAGGTGTGTGCTTTCACGTGTTTGAAGATGTGAGCCGGCAGTTAAGAGACAGGGGGCTTCCTGCGTTAAGCCCCCTGTCACACTAACATTCAGCGTCGGCACTTCCTTGCCGTTATGTTTTTATTTGCTCTTCGCGCGCACTCCTGAGCTTCTCCGCACGCTGTTAACTTTGTGAAAAGTACTGCTCCGCCCCCACTTCCGGCAGCAGAAGCGACTGCACATGAAGATTGTGAGCTTCTCCATGCAGGTTCCCTGACAGGTATGGAGGGGGACATTCATGGACTCATGGCTGTCTGGACTCTGCATGTAAATTCCCTCAGCCCCGATGCTCATCATGTGAATTTAAGTCCTAGTCCTCTAATGAAGGCCATTAAATCTGCTGGCTGAGTGAGTGAGCATGTGCTGGTTGAGTGAGTGAGCGTGTGCATGCTGAGTGAGTGAGCATGTGCTGGCTGAATGTGTGAGTGAGTTTGTGTGTGAGTGAGCATGTGCTGGCTGTGTATGTTAGTGAGTGAGCATGTGCTGGCTGAGTGTGTGTGTGTAAATGATAGTGTGCTGGCTGAGTGTGTGAGTATGTGCTGGCTGAATGTGTGAGTGAGTTTGTGTGTGAGTGAGCATGTGCTGGCTGAATGTGTGAGTGAGTTTGTGTGTGAGTGAGCATGTGCTGGCTGGGTCTGTGAGTGAGTGAGCATGTGCTGGCTGAGTGTGTGTGTGTAAATGATAGTGTGCTGGCTGAGTGTGTGAGTATGTGCTGGCTGACTGTGTGAGTGATAGTGTGCTGGCTGAGTGTGTGAGTATGTGCTGGCTGACTGTGTGAGTGATAGTGTGCTGGCTGAGTGTGTGAGTGAGCATGTGCTGTGTGAGAAAGTGTGGGCTTGCTGAGTGAGTGTGTGTGTGTGTATGCTGGCTGTGTGTGTCTGACTTCCTGTGTGCTGACTGAGTCTGTCTGTGAGAGTGTGCAGGCTGAGTGTGTCTGTGAGTGTGTGTTTGCTTAGTGTGTCTGGAGGAAGGAGGAATTAAAGTGACCTGATGACAAATGTGGATTAAAAGAGAGGAGCCACATGTCATTTTGCAATATGTGCCCACCATTTTAGCACCCATATCTATACATACATTTTACATTGGCATTGCTGGTTATATTAATTATAACAAAAAAAATGTAATTAAAACAAAATGCTCTATTGTGTAAACATCTGATGGCTGACATTTGTGTGCTATTTTGCTTTAGGATGGGGAATCCTTTATACTCTAGAGTGCAATAGCGGAGTTTGTGTAAAACCCATGCATATATATTTTATCAGAACTTATGCCCAATGATTAGGGGATAGTACACTGCATATGCACATAACCATGTAAAATGTCAATAAATTATCCCCTTGTGTATATTTGGCAAAAACTAACCTTGAATATGTATTAAAATGCATTGCTTTTATGTCAGTTTATTCTCTCTCTAAAAAAGAAAAAAAAAGTTATGGGGACCTTATTGAAACATGTATTTTATTTTTCAAACTCTTCAGTTAGCTGGTATGTGTGTGAGACAGTGAGTGTATGTGAGACAGCGAGTGTGTGAGACAGCGAGTGTCTGTGTGTGTGAGACAGCGAGTGTATGTGTGTGTGAGACAGCGAGTGTGTGAGACAGCGAGTGTGTGTGTATGTGAGACAACTAGTGTGTGTGAGACAGCGAGTGTGTGTGTGTGAGACAGCAAGCATGTGTGTGAGAGAGAATGTGCATTTACAGCCCATAGGCATCATATACATTATTTAGATATTACCATTGCTAGAAAGCCTTGCATATAATGTTATTGTTAATTGGCATCACTGGCATCATCAGTACCGGACTGGGGATTAAAACCAGCCCTGGAAATAAGTGTATGCCAGCCCCATAGTATAACATTATTATTCCAGCCCCATAGCACCTTTATTTAGTAAGGATGGAGGAGGACAGTACAGATTGTGTCTGCAGATGCAGAACACGGACATTCCCCTGAGGGCTGGATGTCACCTAACAGAACTATGGCGCTACGACAGTAATTCTCGGGGGGGGGGGGGGCTTGCATGCCGCCACTGCCAGATTCTTAAAGCGGAGTCCGAATAAGTGGCCACGGTGGTGGCCGAATGATTAAAGCTCCATCTAGCGGCCCCAGGGTAGGCGGCTTACCGGGATTTTTCCCGGTATCCTGGTAGGCCAGTCTGGCCGTGGGCATCATATAAATCCTTCAAATGCCCACCTAAGCATGTGAGCTTCTTTACTTCACTTCTATCAAACCTGCCATGGGCTCCAGCCCCAGATCTTTTAGAGACCTAGAAACGCCCCTGCCTGTGACACTATACAAGCAGTAATCTTCATCTTGCACCAAAGTGAGTTTGGGGACTTTAACTGTGAACTATTATAATTAATTTAAAGGCAGTCCTGATAGACAGTTTTAATTATGTTCTTTGGCCCTTCACAGATTTTGCTGCCCCGCTAGCCACCAGGGAGAATCGGGCAGCTGGGGGATGTCTGCACGATATGTGCAGACAACCCCCGGCTGCCCCCACTAGCCACCAGGGAAAGAAACCAGGTGAGGTGGGGGGGAGGAGACACAGACACAGACAATCGAGCAAATACGGTATATTCTTCCTCTGCAGTATGCAGGGCATTGTTCCAGGTGGAAGACAGGCACAAGGAGACAGTGTCTCAGCCAATCCAGCTGCAGATGGAGTCAGGGGACTGGGCATTGGCAGAGATCCATGAGAACAATAGGTCCAAATAGGTAAATGCAATAGTCCCTCCCTAACATTTTAGTCACATTGTTGACAAAAATTGCAGTGGATTATAGTCATAGTTTTAGTCCTATAAACAAAGTTTTTATTTAGTTATTGTTTAGTTTTAGTCACTGAAAACATGCAGTTGCCGAAAACTACAACGAAAATGTTTAGTCGACTAAATTAACACTGATCTAGCAGCCACCAGAGTTTAGTGTCTGGCAGGACCTTACACTTATTCTGCATCTGCATAAAACAATTAGCAGACCGGATCTGGGCAAGATCTATATGCAGATGAAACATCAGGGAGCATCAGAAAAACACCGTGACTGGCATCACCCCATGCCTTTCAGACTTCCAAGACATTATGACCATCAACTCGCACCATCTCTGCCTGCATGAACCTGAAGCGAAGATCATAGAATTCAATTCCTGGTCCTGGAGCATCACTCTGAAACAATAATCTGTCTTTCTGCCCACTGCAGGTACATTTCTTATCCCCATGGTTCAACAGGTAAAAACTTTTACCACAAAAAGAGGACATAGTCTTGGATTAGAGGGGAAAAGGTTTAACCCCTTAGTGACCGAGTGCTATGTTGCATTTGACGTGCCTTGAAGACCAGAATTCCATTATTTTTGTCATACGTTTACTGAACTGTGAATTTCTTTCTTTGTGTTCAGTCCATCCACACAAATTATATATCATTTTTTAAAGGACAGATAGGGCTTTCATTTGATACTATTATTTTCATCATATGATATCATTTACTATTAAAAAAATAGAAAATATGATGAAAATATGCCATAAAAAACACTTTTTCCAACTTTGACCTGATTTTTTTTTTACACAATTACAAATGGTAAAAAAGACCCCGTCTATATATTTCTACTATTTGTCCTGAGTTTAGTAATATCAATGTTTCCTTGTTTGTCTATGTTTTATTTCACGTAATAGGGCAATAAACAATATTAGTGTTTTTTTTTTGTTTTCTAACCATTTTCTTCTACAGTGATTTTTTTAACCCGAACCCTAAATTTACCCCAACTCTAAATTTAATCTAACCCTAAATTGACCCCCACCCCTTAATCTAACCCTTGTAATCATCCGAACCCCCATTTAACCCTAATTATTACCCTATTTGGACCCTAACCCTAGATCTAGGTTCAGTAGATCAAGGGTTAGCTTTTTCCATTTATTTATTTAATTAATTTTCTATTTTTAACTGTAATACCGCCTAACTGCCTGTAGGGGCAGTCAAGTAGCGGTTTCAGAGCGACGGAAGAGATTTTTTTTCTCTCTCTTCCGTCGCTCTCCTCTGGGCATGCTGTATCTGAGGAGCATGCTCCTCCGATACAGCACACACCCGCGATCACCGGGTGATCGCGGTGCCCAGGAGGGCACAGATTGTGTTGCATGATGCCTCTATCGAGGCATCATGCAACACTTTAACACACATAGGCAGTGATGAGCTTTCACTGCCTATGTGTGTTAACGCGCATACGATCACATTCGCTGTGATCGTATGCGCGAGGGGGGGCTGAAAGCCCTCTCAGAGGCTGCTTCGGGTCCGAAGCAGCCTCTGAGAGTAGGTACAGACATGTAGTGTTGCGCTAATGAGCGCAACACTACATGAAAACGGAGGACGTATATATACGTCCTCATGGTCCTTAAGGACCATGCTTTTCAGGACGTATATATACGTCCACATGCATTAAGGGGTTAAAAGTCATATCAGGGAGTATTACTTTACTGAGAGAGTAACACAGTGAAGGAGTTTAAGCAAGTGTGGGATATGTATAAAGATATCCTAGATATAAAATAAAGCCGGGGACTTATCAAAGTATTTAGAAAATTGGGCAAACTAGATGAGCAGAATGGTTCTTATCTGCCGACACCTTCTATGTTTCTACGACTTGGCCAAAGAACCTGTCATTTCAAGGTACATTCGCAATATGGAAAGTCCACCTTCCCACTGGTGTCATTGGCATGTACTCCCCTCTACCTTGCAGGGTTTGCTCATACTTCAAATGAGAAACAAACTACTTAACATGAAAACATTAAATTAAGACCATATTTCTCTCTGTGTCTGCTTGATAGAATAAAAACTCTAGCATTGAAACTCCACTCCCTGAAGTCTTAAACTTTGGGAAAGTGAGGTTTAGAAAAAAAAAAGATAATAGCATAATTATTACAGTCAGGTTGACATTTTTATTTACTGCTTTTTCAGAACATAGTTTAATGTAAGAATAAGCTATTAACATGTTTTTTTCTTTTTGAGTATTGTTATATAGCCAAAGTGTACACCAAATTGTTCAAGTTATTGTCATTTGTTGAGCGATAATTCATATCCACCACATCCGCCAGGTGAAAGGAAAAGTGGACAGCTTTTTCTGACTAGGGTTCCATTTTCCCTGCGTTCCTCTGTCATTACATACGAGGAAGTGGGCACTCTTTGAAATGTCTTAGAGTGCTTTCACATTTCTCTTGTGTGATTATTTAATTGAAATTACAGAAAGCATCCAAGTATTCTTTGCTTTACTGAGGGCGGATAAAATTTCCAAAGCAAGAGCTGTTTGTTTTCATCAGTGAATCATTAGTTCAAGGTTTATCTGTTCGTGTGATATATATTTTTTTTATCTAGGCCTGCAATGTATTCAGTAATCTAAATAATGGAACAAAACTAAAATGGCCTCCAGAAAGTACAAACAAGACAAGCTTGGAATTGGACATGCTCTTTTGATCCTACGCATTATAAGTGATGCTAATTTGCATTTTATTGCTCTGTAATTTTCCAGAGTAATGAAAGGATAAATATATATTGTACCGTACGATTCTAAACAACGACTGAGATTAAAAGCATATGTTGATATTGCTGCAGACAATGACAGCACAAAAGAGAAGATTACAGGGAAATCCAAAATTTAGGCCAATGTAGACAAGTTGGAAAAATTCTCCAATGCAGCTGAATAGGAAAACTTTTAAAGTGCCACTAAAGTTTGAAAATAAATGCAGATTTTTTTTTCATAGCCGCAAGAATAATGTTTTTGTTGAGCTTGGTAAGCTGGTAAATGGCAAATGGTAACATGACAAAATATTCCTGCTACTTCATCAAACACATGGAACCTGTGCGTTTAAACTTAAAGCATGCACGATGATCTGGTCGCCGACTGGTAGGGTTGCCACCTGGCTGGTATTCTACCGGCAGGCCGGTAAAAAATTGGCATCATGCCAATGTTAAGTCTATGGAGACAGTACGAAGACTGGTATTTTTTAAAGAAAAGGTGGCAACCCTACCGATTGGCAGGGCCGCCACCAGGAATTTCAGGGCCCCTTACTAAACAAATTTTCTGGGCCCCCTACCCACCCGACAATATCTCCCATTCGCCCCACCTACCCTCACAAGCATGTTATACCGGTCTACTGTAATATGGAGGGTGGTTGGGAGCAGTTGGTCAATATGCCAGTAATATTTTGCCCCTCCATATACCATTCTTTTGCCATTTAATATGCCAGTATTTTAACCCTCAATGTGCCATTTAATATGCCAGTATTTTGCCCCTCAATATGCCATTCTATTGCCAATTAATATGCCAGGATTATGCCAATTAATATGCCAGGATTTTGTCACTCAATGTCAGGATTATGCCAATTAAAATGTCACGGTTATGCCAATTAATATGCCAGGATTTTGTCGCTCAATATGTCAGGATTATGCCAATTAATATGTCAGGATTATGCCAATTAATATGCCAGGATTTTGCCAATTAATATGCCAGGATTATGCCAATTAATATGCCAGGATTTTGTCACTCCATATGTCAGGATTATGCCAATTAATATGTCAGGATTTTGTCACTCAATATATCAGGATTATGCCAAATAATATGCCAAGATTTTATCACTCAATATGCCAGGATTTTGTCACTCAATATGTCAGGGTTATGCCAATTAATATGTCAGGAATATGCCAATTAATATGTCAGGATTATGCCAATTAATATGTCAGGGTTATGCCAATTAATATGTCAGGATTATGCCAACAAATATGTCAGGGTTATGCCAACAAATATGTCAGGGTTATGCCAATTAATATGCCAGGATTATGGCAATAAATATGTCAGGGTTATGCCAATTAATATGTCAGGGTTATGCCAATAAATATGTCAGGGTTATGCCAATTAATATGCCAGGGTTATGCCAATTAATATGCCAGGATTATGCCAATTAATATGTCAGGAATTTGCCAATATTCCAGGATTTTGCCCCTCAGTATACTCGTTATGTACCACCCTCCTCTCCCCTTCCCCAGTAGTTACCTCCTTCCTGCTCTGTCTGTCTCCCGGTGCTCTGCTAGCCCACGGCTGTGAGCGAAGCGTTGTGCACTCCCCACCAGCCGTACGGATCAATAAAGTTTGTTAAAAAAAAAGAAAATGCCAACAGAGTTACTCCGGTCGCATTTTTTTTTATTGAACAAATTTTATTGAAGCCGCGCGGCTGGGTGGGGGTGGGAGTGTGTCGTGACTAAAATGGCGCTACTAGAAAAATTCCCACAAAGAAGGGAGAATAATAAATAGAGCTCACAGTTCAAAGAAAAGCATCCTTAAATGCAAATCCTCAATATAGAAATAGTAAACATAAAACTGGAGCGCTAAAGAATACAAAAAATGGAAAAGTAACCAAAAAAAGGACAAAATTGTAACCAACATAACATCAGAAACAAAATACGGTAATATTCTTTGTATAGTATAAACCAAAAACTTATAAGACAAATACGGTGTGTTCTATGTGACTGCGTGTGCAGTAGAAAATAATTATATATATATATATATATATATATATATAAAAATGTACGTAGTGACAGGTGATAATTATAACAATAATGCAGGAAAAAACATATATAATATATATAGATATCTATTCATCAAAAACACAAATTATGACATAAAATACTGGAAATGAATACAAAATAATGAGGGGATGTAACAGGCAAGTCTAAGGGCTGTCACTCATGCAAGACTCACAAAAAATTGCAACAATGTAATAAAAACAATCTTCATAGAAGAAAGCTTACAGGAGATGTAGGTGGGACCTGGTTAAGAGGACCCCACAAGAAAGCCTCGGGCGTCAAAGCGCTCTATTGGAAGAAGTGATCAGGAATCGCCTGGTTGTTTATGCCTCTGATGCCTCACGATTTCGCTGGAGGTCAAGGTTTTTAAGCGTTGCTTGGCGTTTGCAACTTCTCCCAGTAGCTAATTTAAAGCTGATCCGTCGGCAGGACGATCCTGAGCAGTGGAATAAAAGTTCTCAAAGTCCGTAAAAAGAGCTTATATTTGTTCTCCAAGAGCAGAAATAGCACTACGCGTTTCACCAACAGTGGCTTCATCAAGGTGCATAGTTTGAATGCGGGCACAGTTCCTTTTTATGCCAAAATTGGAATGCATTGACAGCTGAATTCACAGCTGCCACTGCCTTACATGCATAGATATTTAAATGTTTAAACAGTACAATACATACAATTGGACATACATTAGTTCCCAAACTTAAGGAACCCTTTCTTGTTACAAAATGCAAAACAGTTATTTGTTACAAGTTACAGACTGCTAATATATGTGTCTTTCTGTGATAAAACACGTGCAGACACTTACAGTGGCTTACAGTCAAATTCCCTATCATTGAGATTCATATCAACTCTGTTATAATAATCAATATATTTGGGAATTTAGAGGTGTGGTGGGAAGCTAAATACACCTTAAAATATTAATCGCAAATAAAGAATAAAAATAAAAAATAAATAAAAATGTTAAAAGAGAAATAAAAAATGAAAAAATATATAATATATAATAAATAATATCAAATAAAACTAGAAATAGAGTGTAAATAAAAATAATTGAGAATTGAGGAAAAATAATTGAGATAAAAATACAAATAAAAAAGGGAATAAATGTAAAAAAATAAAAATAAATAAAAATTAACAAGAGGCAGAAAAAATGTATATGAAGAAAAAAATATATAATCTGAAAAGTAAATAAGAGTCTAATGACAAATAAAAAAAAAGATATAATAGAGTATCTGCTCTGAAAAAGAAAATGATATATATAAATTGGGATAAAACTATGTGGAAGATAAATAGAAAAAATAAGATTATAAAGATGAGATGAATCTCTACATATACAATATCTGTTATCACCATAAGACATAAAAAACAAAGTTGATCTGTAACGAGAGAAGGAAAGAAAACAAGAAATGTTATATATAATTAAATCATGTTTACAGAAAATTATAAAGATCAAAATCAACATTTAGGCCTTTAGGTGTAAAAGTCTCCAGCTCATAGGCCCATCTCATCTCTATCTGTCCCATGTTCCTTATATGGTCTCCACCTCTCCAATGTTTATTTACTTTACATATAATCATAAAGTGAAGGAGTTCTGGATTGCTGTTATGAAATATTATAATATTGTATTCTCTATTGTTATAGAATGATTTAAATGTATCTGTACTTTTTTTGTAATTTAACCTGCAAGTTCTACTGGGTAAACAAACTCCACACCTGTAGAATGATTCTTTTAATCCAAAATTATTCATGTTATTATGGTGTGATCTCTCATAACTCCTCGAGTGATCTTGTTTAAGACTTTTGGAACCTTTAAAGGTAATCAGTGGTTTTTCTGTTAATAAAGGGGCTAAGTCCTCATCCTGACATAGTATATCCCAATTCTTTCTTATGATTTTCTTAATAAAATTACTACCGCAATTATAGTTTGTTATTAGAGTCAATCTATCATTGCCTGAATTGTTATTTTCTTTATACTTTAGAAGGCTATCTCTACTAATGTTGGTAGTGATGACACATTGGCACAATGTAATATTTAGAAGATAATAAATCCCAGCAAAGATATATAGTATAAAAAAGTGTGTGACTGACTGTGTGTGTGACTGTATGTGTGTGACGGACTGTAGCTATCTGTCTTATCTATAAATAATATATTCTTCAAACATGCTTTAACCCCTTCATGACATTAGGACGTACTATGCCGTCCTGACTTTAAGTGCCTTAAAGTCGTTAGGACGGCATAGTACGTCCTGTACTAAACAGCTCATCGCGGCTCCCCGCGATGAGCTGTTTTCGGATCCCGCTGCAGGCACTTACAGCGGGATCCCACCTGTCAGATGAGGCCACTTTGAGTGGCCTCAGTCTGACAGAGAAAATGCACCGGCTACATTTTGCTAAATCGCGCTGTGCCCGAACTTCCAGGTTCGGGCACTCCTCCGTGACATCACACGTGACGCGATTTTTTGCCAGGGACTTACAGGGTCTATTAAGACCCTGATCGGGTCTCTGCCAGAGTGTTCCTGGCTACCGATCACCTTGTGATCGGTGGCCAGGAACAAATCGTGACGTTTTGGTGCTTGCGTCGTTTGGGACGCAAGCACCATGCGTCACGAAGGGGTTAAACTGCATGGTTTCCCTTTTAATGAATAACAAAATAATGATGTTATGCTGTTAGGCCTGGTTTAATGAAGCAATGCTATGGGGCGGGTATAAAGAAGCAGTGCTATGCGGATGGTGTGCAATTATTTCCAGGGCTGGTTTTCATTCCCAGTAAGGCCCTGTTCGAGTGCGATCCTGTATGTCGTCATAGACCGCACGCTATTCACTTTCTGAAGAGGACTGCTCCACTCCCACTGTCACCAACGTGCAGCAGCAGAAGCTGAACATTGCGACCCTCTCCTTCTCCCTGCAGGTGCATTGACAGGTGACTAAGCAGGGAGGGAGGGGGACATGTCGGTCTGGGTGTAAAAGAAAAAACATTTCCCCCGCAGCCCTGATGCTCATTATCTCAGTCCTCTAATGATGGTCATAAAAATAAAAAATCTGCTGGTGTGTGTGTCTGTGAGTGTTTGCTTGCTTAGTATGAGAGTGTCTAACTGTTTGCTTGCCTAGTGTGATTTTGTCTGTGTGAGTGCATGCTGGCTTAGTGTGTGTGATAGCTGATTGTGCATGCTGGCTGAGTGTGTCTGCGTTACTGTGTGCGTCTGTGAGTTACTGTGTGCTGGCTGAGTGTCTGTGAGTGTTTGTTTGCTGAGTATGAGTATCTGTGTTTGCTGCGTTTGAATGTGTCTGAGTGCTTGCTGAGTATGAGTGTATCTGTGAGGGTTTTCTGTGTTTGAATGTGTCTGAGTGTTTGCTGAGTGTGAGAGTGTCTATGTGTGTTTGTTGTGTGAGTGTGTGCTGTCTGAGTGTGTCTTGATGCGTGTGTGTGTGGCTATGTTTGTGATTGAGTGTGACTGTGGGTACAATAATGGCACCGATCAGCTGTTTGGGGACGGATATGGCCCTGCCAAACCATTTGGGGACACTGATGGGAGTGATAGCTGTCTGGGCACAAATACGGCACTAATAAGATGTTTTGGAACAATGATGGCAGTGTGTTTGAGGACAATGATGGCCCTGACAATCTGTTTGGGCACATAGATGACCCTATGGGTGCTACAATGTGGTACTGTGATGTGTGAGTGTGTGTGTGTGTATCTGATCAGCATATGAATGTGTTTATATATTCTAGTGTATCTGATCAAATGTCTAGAAGATGAGAATATTAACACATATATACACACTCATATGCTGATCAGATGCATACACTAGTACATACATACATACTCATATGCTGATCAGATGCATACACTAGTACATACATATATACTCATATGCTGATCAGATGCACTCACTAGTACATACATATATACTCATATGCTGATCAGATGCACACACATAGTGTATGTGTGTGCTAGTATGTGTATCTGATCAGCATTTGCGGGTGTATGTGTGTGCTGTACCAAGCACTTTTGTTTATAAATATTTCTAGAAAAATTAAATAAAATTCAGTGGTGAATTCCTATTTGCTGGGATTTAAGGCTGGTCTTAAAATATGCTATTTATACAGTTCATTTTTATTATCACTTGCATATCTATTTTTTTTTTTAATAATGAGTGTCAGTGAGGGCCTCATGTTCGAGTTTCGCCTAAGGACTCACAAAGTCTAGAGCCGCGTCTGGACTCACACACCGATTGTACCACTATGTGTTTATACATAGCTACCATTGTTTCTTCTAGCCAAGCTATCCTGAATAATATATAGTATTGTATTACCTGAATCTCATGGAGAACCAGACCACACCTTGATTCAGCTGCATTTTATGTAACCATTGTCATACTTTATCATTTGATTTGTTTATTGGTAGTTGAGATGTAATTATCTAATTAAGGGATTTGTATGAGACCTATATTATTCATTTACAGACAAAAAAAGATAATTGTTGCTGTTGGTATGATTTGTTTCTTTTATACAGAGAGGTAATATGCGTAAGTGGGGTATCTGTGCTGATGGTTCCTTTGTATATTAGAAAGTATAAATAATGAATATGTTTATTAATCACTTTATTGGTTGTATCCTGTGTCTATTGTTTGACTTGTTAATTTGACATTTATTGTTACCTTACTTAAGCTATTTTTGTTAATTTGCTGCTTATGCATTTTAATGAGGATATTGAATGCTTACCAAAGTTCTTACTCCCTCACTATGTTATATTTACCATAAATGTTGCTACATTGTTATATTTTTGCACAGTTATTGAATATGTAATTGAATATGTAATGCATCCATCACAAGATCTCAAAATCGTGCTCATTTTATTTTAGGTGTTTTACTTATTTAATATTTCCTGTTATCCTTTCATGACGCATGGTGCTTACATCCCAGAAGACGCAAGCACCTAAATGCCACTTTTTGTTTCTGGCCATTGATCAAAAGGTGATCGGTAGCCAGGGACACAATTGCAGAGACCTGATCAGGGTCTTAATAGACCCGGTGGGTCCCTGTCCAAAAATCGTGAGACCTCCCAACGTGACTCGTGACGTCACGGGGGGGGGGGGGGGGGGGGGGTTGCCAGAAACCAGAATTTCGAACACAGGGAGATTTTGTAAAATGTAGCTAGTCCTTGCTCTGAGCGCTGCATCCGAGCACAGCTCATCACGGGGAGCCATGATGAGCTGTTAAACGCAGGACTTTCTATGCTGTCCTAGCATCTTTTGGAGGAAGGACCCAATGTAAATATTTCTCAATTATTATATAATTGGTGGGTTTTTTCTGTCCATACTGCAGAAAATGTTTTGGTTCAAGCATTGTTTATAAGTCATATAATTGCATGCTTCTATACTGTATAAGCTTTGTAAAAGGAAATGAGACAATGCTTCACTGAGGTCATATTCACTTACTTGACTAATCTATTGCTATGTCACTTTGTTTCTTAGATTCCCAATTAAATTATTATGGAGGTGGTACTATACTGAGCCAAAAATCTTGCAAGCAAACAAGATCTACAATACCACACATTTCAGATGTTTCCAATCCTGCAGATTCACACAATTTTATTAAGTCATCAATGTCAAATAACGAAGATGGTCTGGCATGTGATAGCCAAATTCTAACCACTTTGGATTCATTTTATGAATTAAGTTGTCCGAAACAGTGCAGTAAAGAAGAAAATACCATCACAGATCAACTCTCTGCAAAAATATCCGATCTGCACACAAAAAATCACATTTACGCACTTCGGAGTTTTCAGATGGCAAAGATTATTTTAAATAGAGATGGAACCAAAGTTCTACCAAACTGCACTAAAGACTTGGCCTTCTCATCATCAGAAGGAGCAGAATCCATGATGAACACAAAACCCATACCAGGGATTTCAGAAGATGTTATTAGTTTTATCATTAACTCAAATAAAACATAAGTGACCAAGTGTAAGTTAGGAAGATGGTATCTAAAGGCTGAATTTTTATTTAGTTGTAATGTTTTCCCTTTTAGATCAAATTATGGTACTATAACCTAAGATGTGTGTCTAATTTTTTTTTTTAAATGTTTATTAAATTTGAAAAAACCATATAGGTCTACATCTTATGTAGTGTACAATATAGATCACAATACAATGGCAGGGAAACGCATAAGTCATATACTATATGGACAAATGTATTGGGACATCATTACACCAACAAGAACTTTTATGACTTTGAATTCTAAATACATAGACATTAATAAGTAATTGATCCCCCTTTGTAGCCATAACAGCTTCCACTCTTCTTGGAAGGCTTTCCACAAGCTTTTGGAGTGTTTCTGTGTGAATCTTTGTCCATTTGCCCAGTAGAGCATTTGTGACTTGAGGCACTGATGTTGGACAAGAAGTCCTGGCTCCAACAAGGCAGTCTCCCATCTAGTTCATCCCAAAGATTGTTGATGGAGTTGAGGTCAGGGTGCTCACATGTTGTTTGGAATTTTGGGTCATATATTCCATCATCCAGGGCTGGATCAAGACATTGTGTTGCTTAGGTCCAAAAATTAAATGCTGCCCCAATTAGCCACGCTAACCAAAATTATACCATTCATTGTGTTATATTAGAATAATTAAAACTAAAATGTGATTCAGTTTGCCAGTGAATATCACAATCTAATGTCATTCATTTTGTCTATAAAGCTCATTCTATAATGTCATTAATTTGCCAATAAAGCTCATGCTCTAATATAATTCAGTTTGCCAATAAATCTTGCACTTATTTGCTTGCAATGACATGTACCCATACAGCTTGTCTCCACAACATATAGCTTTTCAGTACTATATTTGTGACAAAACAGCTTGACACTCCCATCTTTGTCCATAAACTGCTTGTCACTGTCATCTTTGTGCCCATACAATTTGTCATTGTCATCTTTGTGCCAACGCAGCATGTCACTGCCATCTTTTTCCCCATACAGCTTGATGCTGAGATATATGCGCCCAAACAGTTTGTCAGTTTCATCTTTGCCCCCAGACAACTTACTACTGCCATTTTTGTCCCCAAACTGCTTGTTACTGTCATATTTGTCCTCATACAGCTTACCACTGCCACCCTTGGTCCAATTGCCTCATTTCACTGATATCCGGTACTCTGACTTTAATAGTGGTACCACGTGTGAATGGTTGGAGCATGAAGTCTGTGCCGATTGAGCCAGCACAGACTTCACACGTTGTGTTTAGAGAGCCCGGGTGCAGTGTACTCCATGCACCCTCCTGGATTTGGCTGTACCTTGGGGAAGCAAATTGACATTGTAAAAGTGTGCCTGGGTACCATGCAATGGCCAACTCTGCCTTTATCTGACCTAGGAAGTCTGCCCCTGATAAAGCTATACAAGCAAAGAGGTTTAAACCGCGCCTACATTGTTTAATAATTGACACATTTTATAAACTCATATATGTTCTGATGTTTTCTTTATACACTACTGTTGAATAAAATGGATTCCAACCGACTCTGATTGCATTGCTGTAAATAATTACATAAATGGGGGAAATAACACAAAAACCTTTATGAGCGTGTGTTTAGAGGTCATTTGTGTATATGTCCTATCAAGAACGATAGATTGATCTGTTTGTTAAAAGCTCAAGAGACACAATGCTAGAAAATAAGCTCAAACTGTAATTTCTAGCAACGAGGAAACCCACAGGCCACATAATTAGTGAGCACTGAAGAAAAGCAATAAAAGCAAACTGAAAAAAAAATGTTTTCCACTAGGACAAAGTAAATTTCTTGCCGTTCTATATAATAATTCATTAGGTGCCTTGTTTACGCATTACTCACATAAATGTGTAAAAAAAAAAAAAAAGATATAATCATAAAGAGAACAGTAAATCAAAACAAATGATAAGGATGTGAACAAAAGAACAGCACGTCACTTAAACAGGTCAAAAGATGCATCTATAGACAATAAATCTTTATACTCACATTGTCTGGCTCTCTGTACCATAGATGCTATATAGTTGTTTTATTATTGTCTATGGTCTGGTTAAGTGATAGCATTCCATATAATACAAATACTCATGGGTTCCAGAGAAGTGGAGTGTGAAACATCCACAAGTGAAGAATAGACAACAACAAAGCACTGTCAAATGAAAATACTAAATAATTTTAATTGAACATAATACACAAAATACCATCTTATGACCCACAAGGGGTCTTCATCAGGGATATGCACATGAACAAAAGAAGAAAACAGGCACTTTACCTTGCCTTTAAGGTATCCCTGTAGCATAGAGGACAGGCTCCCAATTTACTGTGATCAAACAAAACCCATGTGGATCATTGTGTCTGACAGTTGTGACCTAAAGTAATACAGAGGTGTGCCCTGACATGACATGACAACCCCAAATAGAACATTTTAAAGTAGACATAGCCCATAAAACCCCTGCATGGGGATAGAAATTGAGCATCGTATTAAATTGAGTATAAAGAGCATATGTAGGAAGTTGTCAGGGTAACAATCAATGAAACACACAGATCATAGAATCTGACGTTCTAAAGACAGGACCAAGTGTAAAACCTATGGGCTCATTAATGTGAAGGTACACATTGCCATGGAAACCTGGAAACACAGCTAAAAACTAGCATTTTTTAATTTGTTTTAGAAAGTGAGCTTGGCTGCTCTGTTGCTGCTTTTTTGTTTAAGGTTTTTGAACTTATGTAGGAAGCAGAGCTGCAATCAGGGTGGTATTGCTAGTAAGTCCAGTGGGTTCCGGAGAGTGGGGCATGGGCAAGTCCAGTGGGTGCTGCAATGTGCCATGGGAGCAAGTTCAGTGTGTGCTGCAGTGTGACAGTGTGGGATGGGGGCAACTCCTGTGGGTGCTGCAATGTTATGTGGGGGCATGTGCTGTGTGTGCAATATTGTGCTATATTGGGGCCAGCAGAACTGGCATGAAGGAGGGCAGAGGAATTAAATTGTCACTCCTGTCAAAGTGACACCTTGGTTTCATGGGCCCAGCAGGACCCATGTAAGGGCATCCGCTGGCTGCCCCCACTAGCCACCAGGGAGGCTATGTTGGGGGGAGGGGGGAGCCAGACAACACTGGGGGGAGGGTGGGGGAGAGAGACAGACAACGTTGGGGGGAGCATTGGGTAAGTCTGTGGGGTAAGGGCAGCATTGGCACATAAAAGGTAAATAAAAACAAGAAATGCATTTTTTTATATCATAAGTTTTTATTAAATGTGAAAAAGCAATTTACATGTGAATATATACAAGTTAAACTTTTTTCCTATAGGGTAGTCTTATATTCAGGCTTTTAGTTTTTTTCCTAAAGGTATATCCATAGTTTGGGGGGTCATCTTATAATCAGGGTCGTCTTATATTCGAGCAAATACTGTACTCTTCCTATAGCATCCATTCAAATCTCTCCTTCCTATGTTACCTCACAGCATACAACTCTGGCTGAAACCACTGCTCTGTGCATTCCAAGCACTTAAAACAGAGTTCTAATGAACAGAGCCGGCCCCGCAATTGACCCAGGTCCCACGCACCAGTTTTTTTTCTGAGTGTAGGGAGCGTGATTGGCCAGTGACATTGGCACAGACTAATTCCTCCACACTCTCACGCACTTCATACTATATTTAGTCTAAAAACCGGGGTGCCCAGTAAGAAGAAGGATTGACACGAGGCTGAGGCAGGGTGAGAAGCTCTCCCAGTCCCAGGTAAATATATTTGTATGTATTTAAACCTCACTGGCTGTTATACAAAGTTTATGCATGTAAAACTCATTGGCATGATGTACAAAGTTTATACATGTAAAACTCATTGACATGATGTACAAAGTGTATGGATGAAAAAACACATTGACATGATAAACATAGTTTATGCATTTAAAAATCATTGGCATTATGTACAAAGTGTGTGCATTTAAACCTCATTGGCATGATATACATACATGTAAAACTCATCGACATGATGTACAAAGTGGGTTATAGTTTTGTTGGAGTTAGAATTAGGGTTAAATTTAGTGTTAGGGGTAGATTTAGGGTTAAATATAGGGTTAGGGTTGGGGTTAGAATGCCACTTTAGAGGAAAATGGTTAGGAAACAAAAAAACACTACTATCGGTTATTGCCCTATAACTTGCATAAAAACAACACAAAACGGAAATATTTTTTATTTTTAAACTCAGGACAAATATTAGATGTATATAGATGGTTTTTTTTTATCGTTTGTAATTGTACAAAACACTTAGGTCAATGTTAGAAAAAGTGGCTTGGGGCATTTTTTCCTCATATTTTATAAACATTTTTATGATAAATGGTATCATATAATATAATATATAAAAAAAGTCCCATCTCTAAAAAATGATATATAATTTGTGTGGGTGCACTTAACATGAAGAATGAAAATCACACACATTTCAACAAACTTATGACAAAAATAATGGAATTCTGGTCTTCAAGGCAAATCAAATGCAGCATAGAACTCTAACTAAGGGGTCAAAGATGAACTGTATAGAAATATAAACCTTTAACAAGAATGTCACATGGCTAACTATAAATAAATAGTCCTCTTCAAAACAGAATACATGAAAAACGCATGTATAACAAAAGTATACTAACTACTCACTGGTGCGAGCAATAAAGATACGTGCTTTTTTACAGCAGTTTTTTTGCTCCGCCTGTCATAGTTCTTTTCCTTTAAATTGTATGTCCAACCTTTCAACCTCATATAATTACTGGAAGTTCTCCTTGTCATTGCAGTGAGGCATGTAATGTCTGTCAGGGCAGGTGATTGCATGCCAATGCTATTAAACAGAGTGACACAGATGGGAGAATAAATGTTCCTTTAAATGATTAATGCATATTCCATGATAATAAAAAAAAAGATATATTCCTTACAAGCTGTGGAGAAGAAAGAACAAAAAGACTTTAAAAATGAAAAAAAAAAAAGAATTTCTTACATTCCGTGTTGTTAGATTGAAGTCACTAGCCATGTTCTCTCTGTACAACTGAATAAACTGTAAGAAATATACATATATTTGCTACGATCGTCCAGATACATTGCTGCCAATTGAACTGCTCTCATGTCAAAACCATGATTACAGAAAATGATGGAGAATTAAGATTATGCTAAAATTGATGTCTGAGATACTGTATGTAGCTGTGATATCACATATAACACACTGTGCTGCTTATTTGCATGGATCTTTATCTTCTCATTACTGCATCCATCACATAACATACAAATAGTCAGAAATTGGTTTATACACAGTCTAGTCTAATGTGATGCTAGGTTTGTAAAAATAAGCAAAGATAAAAAGAACTATCACCTCAACCTTGTTTTCTTAGTATGGCAAATAAAAATACTGATCTATACATTGTTATTGGAAATGCATAAACTACGATAAAAATATATTTTAATCCCACAGGTGATGTCATAATCACGATATTTCACAGATCCAATTAAAACCTATTTTCTATTATGTTATGCATATGCTTGGCATTCTGCTGCTACAATAGATTATTATTGATCATTTGTTATTCTCCACATGAACAGTATAAGGGATGTTTTGGTGACACAGTCCCTTTATGCAGAATAGTTACACATCTCAGGCTGGTCTCACATGCATTCATTGTAGCTGTCTGAGCATCCTGGCAATGTCCACAATGCTGGGAGTGTCAGTGGTTAGCCATCCCCATATTTGGAAAGTTGCTTTTTGTGGACTACGTTTCACATGATGCTTACAGCTTTGTTTACATACATTGTGATTTTAGACTCTTTTTTTGCACCGTTCATCTGATATATTAATCTGTCACTAGGCCTATGCATTACACATGAGAGGACATGTCATTTTGGCAAACTGATAGAGATTTGGAATGTCTATTATAGTGACTGCACCTACAAACATAGAAACATAGAATGTGTCGGCAGATAAGAACCATTCGGCCCATCTAGTCTGCCCAATTTTCTAAATACTTTTATTAGTCCCAAGTTCCCTATCTTATATCTAGGATAGCCTTGTACTTATCACATCTGTCTCTATAATCATCTTCCTCAAGGAAATGTAATCTTAATTATTGGCAATAGAAATCCAATAGTATTTCTACATGGTAGCATATATATATATATCTGTGTTCAAATGTGTGATGTGTCTTCTACACAAAAGTTTAGAAGAATTATGACTGTGGTTTACATTGTATATATTGTAACAAACTATTCTACTCATTATATCTGTGGTAGTTAATCATGTTTTTGTGTTAATTGATTGCAATCTTGTGCGGCACTAAGATGTTCTCAAGTGTTATTATAAACACTTTTAGCATATTTGCTCAATAGCTTCATTTATTTTTAACTTTTATAGATCGCCTGTGTAATAAATCTATTCTCAGCACACTTAAGCCAAGTCTGCTTCATTCCCGACTCACTCACAGTGCCTATAGAAGAGACAACTGTCAATCTTAGACTACATTAACCTACTAAATATCTATAACATTTTATAATTTCTTTACAATCTGATTCTCCATTATCTGAACATTGTTTGCTATGTTAATGGGGTGAATAAAACAATATCTATACATTGTAGGGTCTACGCAATAAAGAGACAATTGCAGAGAATTGAGAGTTAAATTTCAGGTACACGGGATAATTTTTCGGCTACATTCACTTAAAGTTTGAAATTCCCATCGCAGTTCCCTGCAGTTCAATCTTTATAAATATTACCTTTAAAAAACTTTCTTCGCTGTTGGACCATCTATACAGACACCATATTGATGGTAGGTTCGCCTTTGTTGTGGGTAGGTTGGATGATAGACTTTTTTCGATCCTCAATATATACGCTCCTAACAGATGAGGTTTATAAATAATACCTTGAATAAATTACAGGATTATATCCAGGGCACCTTCATATATTTGGGCGATTTTAATTGTCATGGATAGATCAAGTAGATGCGTGGGGAGCTCAGATAACAGGCAGAAGGTGTTGGCAAGAGTCTTTCAGGAGATGTTGGGTAAACACAGACTTTGACATCTGGAGGACTTTATGGCCCATGGAACAAAATGTTACCTTCTTTTCACATAGGCATCAATCCTTTTCTAGGATTGATATGATTCTTGTTAATACTGAATCAGTCCGTGATTGTATAGATATACGGGATTTTGCCTGGTCTGATCATGATCCAGTATGTTTCGAAATTAGTAGAAAGTATGGGAGAGGGGAAGTTACTTGGAAATTAAAAGAATCTCTTATGTCGAAAGACATAATAGATTACCTGTTATTGGAATCTAAGTTTTCTGTGGAGAATCTCACTGGAGATGTTAGCATGGGAAATGTATGGTCAGCATACAAATGTGTGGTGAGGGGATTTTTTATTAAAAAGGAAACCTACTTTGGAAAAAATTAAAAAAGAAATCGTAGAACTTCTGGTTGAGAAAGCAAACAGAAATCTGCTAAGGTTGAAACAAAAAGTATATTATGTGGAAAATAGGGCCGAAAGAATGCTTACCAACCAGTTAAAAAAAGGAACTTTATAGAACGGATCCTTAAAATTGAGGAGGGAGACAAAGTATATCATAGTCCAGAAGAGGTTGGTAAGGGATTTCAGGACTTCTATGCAAGGCTGTATAACATCCCAGATCAAGATAGAGCCCAAATAAAGAAATATATGTTAAATTCTAAGCTAGGCACGATTACAAAGGAACAAACAATCCTATTTAAGGCCCCTTTTTCCAGTAAGGACATTTTTTAAACCATCAAGAGGCAAAAGTTACACAAGGCAGCTTGTCCAGATGGACTCCCTGCCATATTTTTTAAGAAAATGGCAGATACTGTGGCCCCTTATATGATGGAAACTTTTAATGAGATCAGAGAGACGGGGAACTTCCCGGCTGACATGCTGAGGGCGGCTATATTGCCCATCCCAAAACAGGGTAAAGACCCATCAAAGTTAATGAATTTCCGGCCAATATCCCTAATTAACACCGATACGAAGATATATTCTGGCTGAGCGTTTGAAACATATATGTCCTGCACTAATATATAAGGACCAAGTTGGGTTTATTAAGAGCCGGCATTCCAGCGACAATGCAAGAAAGATAATTAATCTGGTTGAATATGTTACATTGCATAAAATACCATCATTGTTTGTTTCTTTGGATGCCGAGATTTATCTGGAGGAGGTTCTTAGGAACTTTGGATGTGGAAAAGGATTCACCGGCTCTGTCATGGCCTTATACAAGTCTCCGAGTGCTAGGGTCGTTGGACAGGGAATTAGCTCCAGCTGGTTTACAATAGGTAACGGGACCAGACAGGGGTGTCCTCCGGCTCCCTTATTGTATGTACTTGCATTGGAGCCCCTGGCCAATCGGATCCGCCAGAATCACAATATAAAGGGAATTAAGAAAGGGGATTTAGAGAGCAAGCTTAGCCTATACGCAGACGACGTATTTGTCTCATTATATGACCCAGCTGAATCTCTGGTCTCGCTGATGCAGGAAATAGGGATTTTCTCCCGATTCTCCAATTAGAAATTAAATACAAACAAAACCCAGGAAATGGCTATCGCTATACCAAACAAAGAGAGAGAAGTTTTAGAAGCTGTCTATGATTTTTAGTGGATGAAGAAAGGCCTTAACTATCTGGGAATTATGATTGCAAAAAATATTGATTCAATAATTGAAATGAACAATTCCATACTCCAGAAAGAGCATGTCCAGAAATTGTTGGAATGGAAGGGATTGTTTGTCTCATGGCTGGGGAGACTGAACATAGTTAGAGCATACATAATCCCAAGATGGATGTATTTGCTCAGGATGATTCCTATTAGACAACCAACTAGCTGGACAAACTCTTTCCAGCTTAGATTACAGGACTTTATATGGACTGGGAGGAAGCCGAGAATTGCCAGACGTGTTTTATGTGCTAATTGGAAACGGGGAGGACTAGGTGCACCGTGTAGGAAAGATATGCACAGGCCAACATGTTTATCCATGTGTTGAAGCTACAGGATAATGAGAATAGGAGTCAGGATTGGTATAATATTGAGCAGACAGTAATTGGGATTAACAATCTGACATGTGTATTGTGGCTTCACCAAGATATAATAGAAGCATTAAAGAATTTTAATTGGCCAACAACCATAAAAAGCTGTTTGGAATTCTGGATGCAGTTAAAAAGAATTATCGGTTTTAAGGATAAGATAGCTGAGAGTGCCCCACTCGAGATTTTGCAAAGTAACATACTAAATTTAAGCTTGAGAGATTGGAAACAATTCAGAGAAAATAAGATAGCAGATCTACTTATTGGGGATAGAATGAAACCTTTTGATCAACTGGCTTCGGATTTTAATCTATCGAGCAAGGAGACGTATAATGTGGTTAGGATAGGGCGTTATATAAAAACCCAAGAATTTTCCTTTAAAGGGGACCCTGTATCGTGGTAGATCATGGAGATGACTAACAATAAGACGGGGAAAAAAGCACTTAGGAAGATATATGACCTCCTTGAACTGTTAGAGCCTCCTCCAAAAATTGCAGCTTTGAATATGTGGCAGAAAGAGCTGGATACTAATGTTGATCAAGAATTATGGTTTGATAGTCTGACGAACATAGGTAGAATAACACATTGTCTGAATATGGTTGAGCTCCATTACAAAATAATGTTCCGGTGGTACCTGGTACCAACGAGGTTGGTAAAATTCAGCCTTGATGCAACAGACCAATGTTGGAGATGTGGTAAGGAACAAGGATCTTTTCTACATATTTGGTGGTCTTGTCCAGGGATAGCCCGGACCTGGGTTAAGCTTTTTGGATTGTTGTCAAGTGTGTTGAATGTTATTATCCCACCCTCAGGAGAAAGTGCGCTATTACATCTAGATTTGGACTTTGTCCCATATAGGGATAGAAATCTGATTATCCAGGCTTTTTTCGCAATGAAAATTGTCATCGTCAGAAACTGGCGCCAAAAAGAAGCGATAAATATAGAGAATGTTGTAAACCAAATACAACTGCAATGTCTTATGGAAAAGGGATACGCTTATGCAAACATTTTTTTTAGTATATGGAATAAATGGATTCAAAAATATCCGAGGAAATGAGCAGATATAAAGAGAAGGAGTTGTTAGGAGTTAAGATGGAGAGATGGCGAGTTCAAACTCTTCAGTGCGATTTGTCCTGTCATGTTTGTCTTGTCTTGACTGTCTGTGCTGTCATGTCCGGCTGGACCTGTATGTTTGGTAAGATATAAAAGACCATTTCAAAATACCTTAGATGGATTGACTAGAACTAGCTTATATATACGTATCCAGCTATAGATACCATACCAGTTTCTCCCTACGTACTCACAGCTGTATAAACTTTGCTTGTTTTGTACTGTGTAATTATTCATATCTATAATAGTTATAATAAAAATAAATAAAAAAATATACCTTCTTATCAGAATTGCAAGCAATTGCATAACGTGAGAAAAAAATGTGTTTTAAAAGTATCTATGTTTCTCCTATTTATGCCATCACTTAGTAAATACACATTTCATATTTTCATTGAAAGTAGTTAATTGGCATAGAGAGCCATAGGTGATGCCCCTAGTTGGGGCAGCATCGGAGAATGCAGCAGGTAATAAACAGACTGTGTGACTGTTTATGTATGTGACTGTGTGTTTGTGTGACTGTGTGTGTATGTGATAGTTGGTGTAATGGATGGTAATAGAGGCGTTGATTCTCTGAAACTGCTCATGTCTCGTAATAGAGGGGTTCATTCTCTGAAACTGTTCATGTCTGGTAATTGAGGGATTCATTCTCTGAAACTGTTCATGTCTGGTAATGACTGCATGTTTATTATAAATATATTATTAAATATGAATTCTACATGGTTCCCATAGCTTCATAATAATTTATCTAATCACTAGTAGAAATGACATGTCTAAGGAAAGTGAGTTTGGTTGCAGCATACAAGGCAGATTCACATTGAGATGGGAGTGTAAATTATAGAGAGGTTTTATGAATTATATAGCAATGCAATTAGCAAGTCAGAACAGAACCAAAGGTTATCCTAATACAATAGATGACGATGATGTACTTGTTCACAGGTAGATTTCAAGTAATTTTGACAGAATAAAGAACACAATGCTGTCTGTTGGATTATCCAGAGAACATCCGGGATATTAAAACAGAAGGCCAGATGGTGCCATAATCCTTGTGTTCTTGTGTATGTCCAGATATATATATATAGTAAATATATATTCATTAATATCCAAAGATTAAGGTTTGCATGTAGTGTATGTTTATGTATTCTGTTTTATTCATCTATGCATGTGTATGCAATAATTGTCTCACTTCCAGAAAGTGCATAGCTTCTGTTATTAAACCTGCCACAACCCTGGAGAGCATGCTGTGATGTTAATCCTCTTTCAAAGAACAGAGTGTGTTATATTAACACACACACACACACACACACTGTCAGGGGGATCACATTGCCAGAGACAATGTTGTGTTTTGAAGTTAAAAGTAAAGCTATATTTAATATCACGCCCATGTAGCTACTTGTTATGAATTATATATGCTGACCTGATTTAGCCCATACGTGAAGATGCTCATGATGTCCGTCTTCCTCTTATTTAGCATAGCCTGGGGAATGAAGAGACCCTCTTTAGTTACTAAGTGGGACAGAGAAGTACACAATGTTCTAGTAGATGATCTGCCATAAATGTCAAAGTACTAGGACATTATCATGTTCAACATAATATATTTGTTGACCACATGTTTATGAAAGACAAGGTGCCTTTCAGGAAGAAGCTACATTTAATTTCTACATTGTTCAAGATAAATTACCAGCAAATCTATAGATTATTTCTAGCTGGAACTTGTCCAACCGTCCAGTTAATGCGCTCTGCTTAGACCTATAAAGCTTTCCATGTCATCCAAGGAAGCAAGGTGCTAAATACATTCAGTGTTGCACCCAATTTATTGTAGGCAGTGGTGGAACAAGAACCTTATGGCCACTGGCCCAGAAACCATTTCGGTACCTGCCACTAAGTCAATGTTTTTCTCCCTTTCTAGCTCAAACATACAGGTTTTGGTGTATTACACATGCTGCACAGACTTGTTCTGCCCTTGACTGTAAGAGATTTTTATGTAGAGACATAGTCTAAAAATATTACACATAAATATAAAATTTCTTCTAGTAATCTGATGAGCTCACTATATAGATGACGGATCGTATCTCGCTAATGCAATAATTTTTTTTATACGCTATGCTTTTCTTTTCTACTCATTTGGTATGAACTCGCCTAACCAGTGTTTGTTGCACCTCTTAAATAAGATGGAGCTGCCTACGGCTTATTGTGCTAGTTCTCTGTAGAGCTCCATCAAGTGTCCGTTCAGGTTCTCTACCTCATGTACCAGTCTGTTTCTAGTTTGTCTAACTTAGTATGTAGTTCCCTTCTATGCTCTGTACCTAGCGTTACAGAAATTGTTGGCGCTATATAAATAAATGGTAATGCAATGTAATATTTAAAAACTTCTGGAACAGACCTGGGCCAACCTGTTGTTTGAAATTATAGAGCAGCTTTTCTAAGCAGAGTTACAATGGTGAAAGTCTTACCCCATCCATTCCGCAAAAGAGATTCATCCACTTTATATTTTAGCATTCAGGTGTCACTTGTCACATGCATGCTACTGAATTTTATTGAAAACAACTGTCAAATTATGTGACCACTTGGGATATGTTCACAAAATCTACGCTTAATTACCATGGATACACGTGCAAACATAAATTCAGCTATTAAATCAAGTGAGCTTAGTTGTAATTCCTGATAACTCAGCAATGGGATCTGACAAGATGAATTCCATAAAGTGTTCTATCAATCGGCTCAACACAGTCAGTGACCGAGTTCAGATCGATCACATTACGGTATCCAGCTGCATTATGGTGTGCCAAATTACAGTAGGTGTCAGTAAGCCTTGTTTTGGGGGGGGTTCAGGCCCCTTTTCCTATTCTGAAACATTTTCTAATATTATTCCCCATTCTGGTGAAATGTGTACTTGTGATTCTGCCTGATTACAAACATAGCTGGAACTAAAATAGACATCTTCCTGATAAACTCAGCTGTGTATAATAATATGTTCAAACTGATTAGACAGACTTCCGCAGTGGACGGTGGGACAGTCTCGCCAAAGAAACAAAGCAAACTTTCTTTAGATGTTGAATGGCAATTATTCACACAACTATTAATGTGAAGAGCATTCAGAGCGACTGCTACATGAAAGAGCACTGTTTAAAATATGGAAAAGGCCCTGCAGATATATTAACATAACTACTTTAAAGGTGGAAGGAAGGCAACAGGTGCATAGTTAATTCATTTCCACTTAGCAAGAAAAACGTGAAAAGATCGTTGAAAGCATAACAAAGTGGGTTGTGCGGTAAATACACCTAAGGTGCAACATATAAATGAAAAAATGACACCTCAAATCTTGTAAACAGTTATCCAAAAGATGTACAGGTAATAAAAACAAAAACAAATATAGTTCAATGTATATATATATAAATATATAAATATAAAGTGCTGTGTGACGGATGTGGGTAATGGCTACTTATTCAGTGCAGAGCATTATACTGCTCATAAAGATATATATATATATATATATATATATATATATATATATATATATATATATATATATAGGACCCTACTATCACTCCGAAGGAAAAGCAGAGAACTGTTGTCATAAATAAACAGTAGGTTTAAGAAACACGGGGAGTAGATCTTATATTAAAATAAGTCATGTAGCTCTATAGTCCCTATATAAGTTATAAAATGTCTGCCAGGCTCCTCTCCTCACACACAATGCCCTTCACCTGCCATAGGGATTTATTTGGCGTAGCAATCAGAGTGATATTCCTGAATGGATATTGCTTTATGCTTCCATTTTCAGGCCTGACATGAAGAGGTGCTACTTTGACAGGAAGGGGTGGGGCAAATCTAGATTAGGGGGTCAACAAGATGTTGGAAAAGGCACCAAAAGAAAGGTTTGGCAAAAAAAATAGGACTAACGGCTGGATTGTGAGTCTGCATGTAGATCATGTTTGGGTTGTTTAAATGTTCATAATAATAGAAAGTAGTACTAGATATAAATGTAGGCTAAACCTTGCGGAATCCTCTAAACCGCATTCCGCAAGACATTCAACTACTTCAGCCAAATCCGACATCCAGACAGATAGTTTTTACTTCTTCATTCAGCACACTGCCATTCTGTGGGGAACTGTGCACACCTGAGCCTTTCCTGCAAGAGAGTTGACCTCTCTTGCAGTACTGTGATGTGAGTCTAATAAATACCTCTATTTTTATACCGATACTGTATACACTCCTATCTGGGTTTTTAGTCTTTATTCTTCAGACTATATGATATAGTGTTTCTTTTGCATTTGTTTCGATCTCCCATTTGCATTGCTGTGTTTTGTGAACTAGAGGGTTCTTGGGGAGATTGTGCTTTCTGGTGTCCTATAGCCTCTGCGCTGCGTGTATTTTTCTAAAGATACGCAACCTGTACCTTATTGTCAGTAAGTAAGTAAACTAAACTAAACATAGGAAACTAAACTAAAGAAGCAAAAGAAAAATGTGTAAGTCATAGTGCTGTTTTAGTACTACACTATGGATTGCATTGTTTTCTCTAGTTCTCTTCTTACATTTTTTTCTTTATAGTCTGTCTTATTTTTATGGTGTTTTGTTTTTTGTTTTATCTTTTATTTGTTTATCACAGTATGTCTTTATGTCAAGTTTAGATTGCTAAGAGGTCCACAAAAACTCAGTCAGATGACCGCTAATCACTATTTGGAACCAATCTTGATGCTACAATTCGAGTTCACTGACATTATGTAGTTATTTTCCAAAGACACTGGTATTAAACCTGTTTTGTCTTATTAAATTGTATTATTTTGGCAAACAAAATGAGTCATAGAGTGTTCCATCTGTCAAAACAGTAATCGCTTTGCTTAGATCGAGTTGAATTTCATGCTAATATTAAATATAAAATCAGGGAGCTGACTGCATTTATTACCTGAAGCCCATCAAATTCATCTGTTTCACGAGCCCATATTTGTTGTTACAGAAGACGTCAAAACCCACTGAGACACTACTAATTTAAACTCAAAGAGGAAAAAAGTCCTGGACTCCACAAGCAGTTGGATTCAGCCTGTGAAAGTCCTGAATGCATTTCCTTGCTAGAAAGTCATCTAACTGTTTTTGCACATAGTGAGTGAATACTTCAAAAGAGTTTCAGATGGCAGTACATTCCACAGTTTAACTGCCCTAACAGTAGAGATTTTTTTTCTTGATGTTTAAGATAATACTTTCTTCCAAACTTAAGGGACACCACTGTGTTGTCCGGAAAACTTGATTTATAAAGAGACCCCAATCATGTTTGTGTTGACCTTGAACATGCTTGTAGATGGTCAGAGATCCATCTCAATTTGCAAAGTCATTCTTCATAGCTTAAATCTTCTATTCATTTAGTCGATTTCTCCAAACCCGTTACAGTTACATTATATTGTTTTTTTTTAAATGTAATAATTATACAGGTGAGACTCCTCAACTCTCCTGATTGGCTGAGAGTTCAGAAGCCTCCCGTGATTGGCTGAGACATCCTTCACACGGAGTTCAAAGAAAATAGAGATGCAGGTAAGTTCAAAATGGACAGTGTGTGTATGTGTATGTCAGTGTGAGTGAGAGTGTGTATGTCAGTGTGAGTGAGAGTGTGTGTATGTGAGTGAGTGTATATCAGTGTGAGTGTGTGTGTGTCAGTGTGAGTGTATGTCAGTGTGAGTGAGTGTGTATGTCAGTTCAGTGAATGTGTGTGTGTCAGTGTGAGTGAGTGTGCGTCAGTGTGAGTGTATGTCAGTGGGAGTGAGTGTGTGTGAGTGGGAGTGTATGTCAGTGTGAGTGAGTGTGTATGTCAGTGTCAGTGAATGTATGTGCGTCAGTTTGAGTGTGTAGGTGTGAGTGTGTGTGTCAGTGTGAGTGAGTGTGTCTGTCAGTGTGAGTGAGTGTGACAGGTGTAAGCACTAAAAGTAAGGTATGACTTCATGCCGGAATGATGGAGGGGGAAGGGGTTGAGGTGCCAAAAGAGAATAAAAGAGTATAGTATTGAAGGAAGCCAGGGTCAGATACACAGAGATAGTTAGAAGTCAAGGATGGATAGCAGACTTAGCAGGGACTGGTACACAGAATAACCAGCGAGATCTGAGACACAAGTCACAGGAACCACAACAAGTAAGGATCAGCTGGCATGCTGACCTTTAAGCTTGTCATTGTGCGCATTCTGTCCTCCTGCTGTGCGCCACTACCCGGTGTCTAGGTATAGCGCATTAAGTGTGCATGAGCCTTGGGGATAGCTAAACGTAAACGTAAGCAGATCCCCTGATCATAACAACACCATCTCATAAAATCTAAACAACAAAATATACAAAACGGAGATAATATATGTTTGGGACGTTTTTTGACACTGCTGCTGTCTCTGCTGCACTGTTGGGTGCATGAATATTAAGGACTACAGCCTTACTAGCATTTTTTACTACTATATTATTACTATACTATTCCCACTAATATTCCCAACTACTCATTTCACCTACAAATTAAAGTCTATAGCTTGTTATCCATACTTCTGAGGAAGCCTCATGGCAAAACGTGTCAGGTTACTTTTAGTCAGAAGTTATTATTCTGTGTATTACTAGCTTTTGTATCAAAAAATTTACATATTTTTCATTCTAAATAAAACACAATATACTATTTTCAGCAAGTCAAACTGTGTTGTCCCAAATCCTTGTTGTTAGCTTTTGATTTAAAACTGGTTAATTTTATTGTATACATTCAATATTGAGAAAATATATTTTAAATGTATTAAATTCAATTGTATCTCATTCCAGTGTGAAGTCCCACTTTACCTATAGCGCTAACACCTGTTATTTATATTACTGTCTTTTTCCTCTTTGAGTGTTTTTAGCAGCTTTCATTTATATTCTATTTTCTTTGTATCCTATTATTATTTCTCTCTTTGGTGCAAGTCAATACTCGTTCTCAAGTCTATAGTAGAATCTTCATTACAATCTGTGTTGGGTTTGGAACTCTGAATGTTATGCAGGATCTTTTGTAAAACTGAGAGTATAGCTCCATCCTTCATCTCTAGGCTATGTTTCATAATCAAAATGCTTGCTGTTATCAAAGTCAGAGCTATGTCTATTTATATCTAGAAGGCTGTAAGGACTGATATTGTACAGCGACCTTATTCTGGTTGCTGCCTAATAAACCGAGTGCTTAAACTGTTGAAACAACATAATAAGCCTTACGTGCCAGGAGTTCCATCCTGCCCTAGTTTATCACAATAACATAATAATTAAAAATGCCATTATCTGGTGGGAACGTTTTTTTTTTCCCCTTTGGAAAGACCTTTTTAAATCATATTACTGTGGACAAAAAATAATTTTATTTTGACATTTCAAATAAACAACCTACAGATATAAAATCTTAAATTTAATAAGTGTGGTTTGTAGAATTAATTTATGAAACTAGGCCCTATACCAACAACAGTTAATTTGTTGAGGTTTTACAATGTTTTACAATGATTACTGGAGTCATATCCTAACAACATTCCATTATGTGACACATAATAAAATAATTATTGTGATTATAGATAATGCACTAAGCTAGTAATGTGTGCTCATTGTCATGTACTGCCAAGCATTGTATTTCACAACTTCATGTTTTTAATCTAAATGCGTCCAATTTTGTAAAAGTGCCGGGAGATTTTCTTTTGCCTCTTTGGGTTTCCGACATCACCAAGTAACTATTCCTTTCCTCTCCTGGGTGCCATTTTCCAAGAGCAAATTTCCGTCTCATACAAAGTAAGTAAGTAAGACTGAAGCTGGAGCTGGCAACCAGTAGAGTTGTAAGTTCAAACCCTACGTTCAAACCCATAATTTTATTACATTATATACATGCTGCTAATTGCTGAGTTCAGGTGGTAATGAGTTACAAATTGAATGACTAGTACAGATGCTAAATGTATTTACATGACATGTTAGCCCTGAAGAAGACATCATCTATGTGTCTCCATCAGTAGAGCTGGTTTTGTTGTACCATGCTATAACTCTTGAGAGAAGAAATGACTTGATTTATATTGCCATGTACATTTTCCCTATCAGTAAGTTCTGTTTGCCTATAATTGACATCAATTTTCAGTTTTATTGCACACAAAACTAATTTCAAAATAAACATGTACCCTTTAGGGCAACCACTATGACTACCAGCAAGCCCTCTTCAAACCCAGCTTACGACCAAAACAATTAGACGTAATACATTTAAAATGAATTGTTATCCAGTCTGCACCAAAACAGGCAGGTTACGCGTATGATATGAATCTCATATTGTTCAGCAAGGCTTAAATCGTTGGGAAAATGAAATGTTAAAGTAATTAATGCAAGAAACTAATCTTTCCAATCTCTGTAATTTTCCTATCCCAATTACTAAATGGATCACATGTGTCTTTTTTTTTCCAACCAAAGGTTGATAAATATATCAAGTGTTGGCCCATGTGATGGCACATAGCAAAATTCAAGGCAGTTCAATTTAGGTTGCCTTTTATAAGTTAAAATGTATTCTTATGGCACATGAATAAGTATTCTTATGTTACATTCTGGTTTTAGATATTTAACTCAGAGTTTAATCATTTAATAATGCTCTAGCAAAGGATAATTACATGTTTCTTGATTCATAGAAGGCAAGTCTAGTGCATAATAAGGTTTGAATTATGAAATTGGTTGTTTTTTCATGTAAATAGCATTGGATATTAGGGCTGAATGTATAATCTAGGTACATCTAGAGATGACAACTTCAGCACACACCAGTTTTATCTATAAAATGGCAACTAATAGACTTGGGGGGTAAAAGTTAAAGGTCACCTATACTTTACAAAAAGAAGAATGAACATGTGACAATACTGGCCAGCATACATCAGTTCCTAACAAATGGACCACATTAGAGGAGCCCAGAAAATATGCAGTAGTCACATATAACTGAGGCTACATTTTTTTTTTTAGACAAAAGCAAACAACGATTCAGAATTTGGCTGCTCTGAAAAAATGGTAATCAAACAATTTAAACAAAATAATACTGCGCTCCTGAGTGCTGCGGCTTTAACTCTATAGTAACTGTGCCGATTGGCTTCTTCCATCAGCTTCTAAGTTACACAGACATAACAGACAGAGAAAACATTAAGTAAAAAAAATAAATCTAAATATTAGTAGTACAATAATTCTAATTAACAGTCTAGTCTTTAAACTCACTTTGGTGAATATTGAAGACTACTGCTTGTATAGTGCACAGGGTTATTTCGAGTGCAGGCATTCTGCATAAATCACATTTTTAATATTTTGCTCAAACTCTCCTCCAGTGATTACTCTGCATGTTTACTACTGCTACTGCAGCACTGATTATATAGACATTGACATGTATAGGCATATAAAGCTTTGTTTCATTTAGTCACTTTATGTGCTGCTAGAAAATAATACATTGTGTGGATTCTAAGTGACCTTGCTCTTTTACACAGTAGGATCTCTTGACAGTGCAACACATTGTCTGATGACATCACTAGATAAACAAGATATTGCATTCATTTGAATGAAATTGTTCTCATTGGTTCCTGCAGAAAAACAAATAAATAAGGAAATTGACTTTTTCTCAGCTAGTGTGGGCAGTCCTGGTTTCTTGCAAATGGTTGTAATTTCACAAATTCATCTAACTGTATGTTTGTTTGTTTTTATAATTTAAGCAATACAAAATGTAAAAATTGCATTTTAAAGTACTCTGAAAGCACATTAATATGCATTAACATTTGGAAGATGCATTTGGGCACCAGACAGTCTCTTTAAGTGAATAGCCCCAAGGGTGTTCTTTTCAACTACTACAGGCTCTCCTGTGAATAAAATCAGAAAGTTTGAAAGTCGGGGTTGAATTTTGAGAGTTTTTGATATTTATCTGCCATAAAACATCTATTTTTTTTTCTCAGTCTCTGACATATTTAAAAGTAAATTCATCAAATTACTGCCACTTCCATGTAATGCAGTTTTGCACTTCCAGTAGCAGAGATAGCAAGGCTCTTTGTCTGCATTGTGGAAAGGAAATACATCAGCTTTATGCTCACTTTTATCTCCGAGGGAAACCCAAGTCCAAATGATTCTCAGATAAGACACATTGCTCTGTACCCCTCTCTCAACCTGCTTTATTTGTTTCACAATGGGAGCTCATCCAGCTTATATTCAGACTGTAACTGACTCCGGAACCAGCAATGGCTGAGGCCAACATATGAACCACAAGAGCTTATAAGATTTCTCTGTGACCGTGCTTTGTAGTCAGAGTCAAGGAGCAGAATAGGAAACCACTAGCTTTTAGTGAATAGGCCATCACCAACTTAACTGGATCATACCTGGATACTGCATTTGTGCCATAACCAAGCGTTCCACTTTGATAGTGTAAATGTACCCAGAATGAAGCATCAAATACATCATGTGGCTTTGTAAAAAGAGATTAGTAAAACACATGCAGTTTCCTTTAGTGGATATAAAGATACATAGCAATGTGTGCTTTAATTAGGATAATGAGCAAAACAAATCACAGCAACGGACAGCTTGCAATAGTCATAATGTGAAAAATTAAACATGGCATCTGAGGTCACATAATGAGAGACACACAAACTGTGCAGTAACTAAAAAGTAAAGCTATGACAATTCATTCATGTTAAATCAAAATCATTAAAAACATTTAGGGTGTTATATATGGATGTCTGTTCTATCTGTTTGTCTTTTTGTCTGTCTGTTTGCTGTGCAGTTCTAGACAGATATAGTGATATGTGGATGGTATGTTTCTGTATATATGTGTATGTTTTTTTTCTCTGTATATATAACAGGATATCAAATTCTGCCTGAAAAGGCCAATGTGGAATATAAACATGTATACAAAGCAATTAGCTCCAGCCCTGAGACCATTAAATGCTACAGCAACCTACAGACATGATAAATATTTGTATTACCTTGGACATTGACTGTATTGATCTATGTATGCCCCAAAGATAACAGCAGAATCAATTCAGTAGATATAAAAACAAAATAAGGATTCTAAAGATTTTCATTATATTCCCTTCACTCTGTGTCCCTGTGATGGCTTATATTCACACTCCAGCTGCTGTGGACTGTATTTTCCTTCATGCTCAGCCAGCCACTCACATGACCGGCTCAGTATCAGATAAGCTGGGGGGTTTTAAGGTTAACTTTCACCAGTATAAACAGCCCCCATGCAAATATCAATTTCCATTTATAGCAGCAGAGTGGGTACACAGCTGAGAGATGCTTTATTTCTGAACACTGCACACCCATACTCTTCTAATCCCAGCAAACATCACAAGATTCAATAACGAATGCAGATGAACATTTCAGCACCAATAGACTCTTTGGGGGATCGTCGTGACGCAGGTTCCTGGAAGGAGAGAGGGGTAAATCTATTGCCTGTTTAAAATGCAGGCGAAAAGCCCAGCCTCCCACGCCGGCACCTTCTCTTTAAATAGAGCCAAGTGCACTAGCAGTTGTTATTGAGATCCCTGGATTCAGCTACAAAGAGCTGTGAACGGAGACACAGCCCTAGTCTGGGAAGAAGCAGATATAGGTCCATTCAAAGGAGAGCAATCCCCATTATCCGTGCCTTGAGACATACAGGGAAGGGGTGGGGGACGTGTGTAAAGGAGGATGCTGTCAGTCTTGGTGCTGCTGAGCCTCTTTTTGGCCACCCTTGAAGGTAAGTGATGGCTGAAGGCAGACAGTGGATGACAAAGAGAGAAAGGGAGCTTTCAGGACCTCGGACAGCAGCCCCTGGTCAGCCCAAAACATTGCAAACCCAGTCACTTTCTCAGTACCTTGGAGAGCAGCTCCGACCAACCCAAAGCATTGCACATTCAGTCACCACTTCAGTACCCTGGATAGCTAATTGCTTAGTGGTCCGCATATCTGGAAGCAGGGTGTACAGGACCTTATTGCACGCTAATATATATATAGATATTTATTTTAAAACAAAGTTTTAGCGGTGATAATGTTGATACTGTCAATATGCAGTACTGGAAGCATCAAGTCCCTAAGTCCATTAATGATGCCTCATTAGACGCTGGACTTCATCTACCATTATATGGATCACAGTAATATGGACTACAATACCCATGGTGATCAGTCAACCAACCAGCCAAAGAGAGCCATTCCCATCCGCTAAAATAGCTCACTGCTGGTTGAGCATGATGGGAATTGTAGTTCGCAACCGCTGGAGAGTGCACAGCTGTAGAAATTAGGACGACCTGGGTGACCTCTTTGCAAGCAGCAAGTAGCAAACCTGTTCCATGTGATTCTGTCCTCATGGAATGGACTTTAAGGAACCAGGTTACTCTGCTAAGTTGTCTTGCAATAATTCGCACTGCTTCTATTGCAGCAGCAGATCATGCAATATTCAGTAGGAGACCATTTTTTCTGATACTTTTGCTGCTGGTATGCATGACTAATCAGGGTGAAAGGAACTGTTGCTTGACGTGTGAGGTTCTTGCAAAACCCTAACTCCATTTTTAGATTGACACTGGCTTGTGTGTGCGCCCAGCAGCCTCCCGTGTCATTATATAGCTATATTAATGGAATGTAAGGTTAATAAAAATGAATTCGGGCTAAGAAAGGCTCTAAAATAATGGGTTTAGTTTCCAAACCTATCAGTGCTGTATTATTAGATTTTATAGCTAGTGGTAGGAGTGTGCTGTATATTTATACAGCTGGTACACGTATTTACTTACTAAGTCGTGATAACCATGTAAAGAAAACTGGCAAAGTAGCCACAATGAGATTTGTGTATAAAATGTGTGGGCGTATTTTATCCCGTCAGTGCCTTAATTTAAATTGTATATTGCAGTTAATAATACCAATTCTAGTTGATTGTATGTCAAGACAGGCAATGCTGTGAAATTAATTGATATGTTAGTTTCCCAACCTATACTGCTTTTACTGTAGAACCTTTGGGGAAAATCATAGTTTGCTTATAATAGGGTGTGTTGTTTACAGATTTAGAAGACACCTAGTGGTTTAAAGAAAACATTACACCTCCCATATTGTAAAATAATGTGTTTGCATCACAGGAATGGAAATGAATTAAGCATTGAGGAGCACACTGATGCTTAAGCAAAAATAGTCTTAAAATTTGGCTTGTTAAGTGATGAAATGTGCCGGAATTCAAGAGAAAGGACATATATTACATACAATTGATTTGTAGCTTCTGTAACAGGAATGTAAAGCTTTTTGTAAATTGTTTATGCCTGAGTATTAATCAAAGGATATTAATCAAATTACTGGAAATTATAATAGTCCTGTATCAGTTACTCTTATAGCAAAACCTTATTAAGTAAATAGGCTTCTCTGCCAATTATGCTTTGTTTTTGTATCTGAGTTTACTGGAATCTTATGTATGGGTGACAACAATCTAAATTGTATCAACCATGTTGTTGAGGATTTTATGTATGTTTAAATGCTGTTTCTAATTCATAAACAAGGTAAAAAGTTAGCAAAGCCAAAACAATTCTAATTAATCAAATAACAATTATAGTCTTTTGAGCAGTTTTCTTTTTCTTTGACACGGTGATCACTCTAGTCATCCAACTTTACTGCATCTCGTCAAGTCATAACGCTTGTGCTTATACAATATAGGTAAAGGTCTAAAATGATTAACAGACAACTGCTGGCAAAAATATAATTTCATCAAGTGGAGACTTTTTAAATAGAAAAACTTAAATTAAAGAATCCAAGTACTTCATTGAGCCCTCTACGCTCAATATATCTCTCTCAGGGGCGGACATGTTGTTTTGAAAGTTGGATCGATAGGTCAGATCTTCCTTCATTTTACCCAAAATGTAATCCGTGTTAGAACTTTATGGACTGAAGAGGGATTCCTAACTTACTTTTTTGGAATTCCTTCTTCAAATCATTTCCATGTACAAGGCCTACACTTGATCGTATGACATGTTTTCTGCAACAACTGTCAAATCCTCTGGTTGAAATCAGTATGAGTCACTTCATATTTACTGTATATAATATTTTGTAGTGCTTATTTTGAGAATTTGTTCCCAATTTAAATTGGCTGGGGATATGTTGGTCCTTTAAAAAAATAAATGCATATTGATAATGTAATTTTCTTAGTTTTGTGAGTTATCAGGTCAACTGTATGGAATTTGTATTGTTAATTAGGAAAATACTTTGCAACATTTCAATTGAAAATGCATAATCTGCCAGATGCTAAATGAAGACATTTTTTACAATTGTATTTCCAATAGCAGTTTGATGATAAGTATTTCAGTTACAGCACATCCTTGAGGGCTTTTAAAATTGGATACCTTATAATTCGTATTAAGTGCAATTCTCTTCTTTTCACGTTATGCATCAAGGAGCTATGCAATACACCGTTTTCAGCCTTCGTTGAATTAGAATGTTAATCTCTGTTCTTCAAACATATTCATCAGTGTGTGGAAATATAATAACATAATTCACATTACTCATAGTTTTAGAAATGATTTAGTTAGAACTGCATGTGTTCTGCAACTTACAATTTAGGTGAAATCAAGGCAACAGTCATTGATTTTGGTGTTTAATCTACTCAAACCACCTTGGGAACTCTGAACTAAAACATAACTGCAAGTGAACTAAAAAAAAGTACAATAAACTACAAAAGTAAGCATTAAGCATAACAGTTGGAATAATTCTTCTACTTGCCTATGTTTCCAAGCTAATGCCTATTTTTTTTGCAGTTCACTGGTGGTTTACTAGTCAGTTCAGATTTAGTTAATAGCCCTCATTATCAGTCCAATTGTGGTGTTAGATGACTATCTGTTCGATGTACAGCCCTAGAAGTACCATAGAAGGGTTCATTTTGATTATTATACTGAGAGTGAACTGTAGAATTTGAAGAATTGAGCCTTTGACTTGGGAAAGAGCTTGTCTCCTAGAAGAGGACAGACCTGCCAAATAGCTCTCTACTCAAGGATGCTGGGGGACATTTTATGGAGGAGGAAAGTAAAAACCAGGAACAAGTTGTAACTTCAGAATAATGCTTTTTGGATCTCTTATGAGCAGCCTTTTCATTCCATTATACTCTATTTCTCAGTTCTGGAGTATATAATCCTGAAAGTGGATCTCCCAATTTACTGTCAGCTAGCTTCATAAACCAACTCTGGATGTTTGGCTGATATAATAATGTGCTGTATTTCAGTACTGTACTTTTACAAATTCTATGCTACGTGTTGAGTTTAAAACGCTATATATTTTATATATGACTTTCTTGTGTGTTCACATATATAACTTACCTTTTGTTAGCATTGTGCACTTACATGTAATGTATAGCATGCATTATTTATCCTGCTGTTGTAAAACTAGCATTGTATAGAGGTCTTTTAACAGGTCATTATGGAGAGTGTATAGTGTTTAGTTTAACAATTGATAGCAACCAGCTGCAAGGTGTGCATTTTAAAACTCAGTCCAGCAGATGAGATATTTTACCTTTCAACTAATGAACAGGTATATGTGGAATTATACACATAGTCAGCTCCATTCAGAGAATACGAATCAGACAAGCAAATGGTGGAAGCCTTAGGTGTTAGGAATCATCCATAGATAGTATACTTGATTGTAATAAACCCAAAAGTCACAAACAAAGCTGCAACCTCTGTAATTATGTATTTAGTGACCTACATAGGTCAGGTGGACATCAATGTCACCTGTGGTTTTTTACTGAGAAGTTACAAAAAATCTACTTAGCTTCTGCATATCACAAAGTGACTGCTAAATGCATGTACAGTATTATGATGCAATGTGAATGTTCAGATGTGTACTTCACAGGGAGGAATGTGACGGGTCCATTATATAAGATAAGATCCAAATTTCGGGGTCCACAATAAGGGTAGGTGCAATGAGCAAGACTGCGCCCAAAGTCTCCACACTATGTATAAATGATCCAAAACACCTTGAAAAAACTGTTAAGCAGCTGAAAAGTAGCTGCTTTTAGTGTTTCCCAGTATGCGGAGCGTTTTGGTTCGTTTATTCATTATATAAGATTATCTTAGGTGACATTTTCTTGTACACCTCTGGTCGGTGATAGAGTCTAACACTGAGCTAAGGATATCATTGTTGCTCCCAGTGGCATTAATAATTAATTGTGATGCTTGCAATACTTCCATGCATTCTAACTGGAGCCGGACGTAGCTCTCCTTAATAGTATCCCATTTCATTTTCCATTGATTGCTCACTGCTCTAAAGGTGTATTGTGTTTTGTGGTGAGGAATTGTATGCTGTTTACTAGAGGATTAAAAGAGGGACAAAAAGATCAACATAAAGAACAATGAAAATGCAGCAAGTCAAATATAACACATACATTCTGCAGTAAAAACAGGATGAATGGAGGTTGAGTATGGAGAGGAAACATCTAACGCTGAGATATTTCTATATGAACAGTTAATAATCACAAGCAAAATACATTGAGGTCTGTTCAGTAAACCATGACTAATGTTGAACTGGCAAGGGAACAATTCGGCATTCATATGTGAGTTGGACACATTCTCATCTTTCCAACTATGATGACCTTATATTGTAATTCTTTTGTGACCACAGATCATGTTTCATAAATAGACCCCATTGATACATAAACCCCCATTTGTAGTATGCAAAAGAACACTAGTACCAGCTGTAAGCACAGACTATCATATTCCTATTTTCCATGTCCTGTATGTAACATTTATACTTCAACAAAAATCCACTGTTTGTGACACAGATTATTCACAGAAATAGCACATTAAAAAGCAATTCTACCTGTTGTGTAGAGAAAATATTATTAGATAAACGAAAGAAAAAAAGATCTGTATTTTCATTTTTTTCTCCACAACTCTTCCTATCTCCTAAAAACTACAGATAAAGTTTAATTGAGTTACTGCAGTTGCTGTAGTAACAGTTGTGTCTATCGTTCAAAGCCCATCCTTATTGTGCTACAGCATAAAACCCAGAGATAGGTTAAACCACGCTTCTGTATTCTATGCATTTGAAACAGCTGAGATCAACAGAGAGGCTTATTCCACACTGGTGTCTTATTATGGTGGGGGTTTTTTTTTGTTGCTTGGAATGGCTTTGAACATATACCAAAAACATGTACAGTTCCTGTATATCAAGCTACCCCTTTAAAAATGTCACACACGCATACATAAAATGTAAATAAACTCTGACTTGTTTGATTGCTCAGTAAGGCCATGTACTAAACAAGAGCATCTATAGTAACATTATGTAACCATACAGTATAATAGAGGGTATATTAACAACAACAGTAATTGTATGCGTATGCAGTAATTGAACCGTAATGTTTTGTTACTGCATAGCCCAATATACAGCCACATGATAATAACTTACCATGCAGATTTGATCCTGGAGTCACAGTCAATAATTCACTGTATCACGCTTCTGTCTGTATTAAATCATTGAGTATCTGTAATAGGTACTGCTGTATCACCATTCTAACCTCAGTAACTCTAATTTCACAATACTGGTGCATGTGTTAATTAGTAGCTCTAAAGTATATTACATATAATATACACTACCGCTGAAACGTGTGTATATTACACATAATATACACTACCTCTCAAACGTGTGTATATTACATATAATAAACACTACCACTCAAACGTGTGTATACTCAAAAGTGTGGAGTTGCTTAAAAATGTCCTTATTTTCAGTGAAAACTTACATCAAATGAGTTGCAAAATAATTAGGAAATACAGTCAGGACATTGATGAGGTTAGGAAAAAATGATTTAAATTCTAAAGAAGGCCAGTTGTATGAGTTCTTAATCAGCACATCTGTTGAAGGATTTACTTGAAGATCAGAAAATATCCTAGTACCATTCTTGGTTGGATTTTCAGAACAATATAATGGATATATAGAAAGAGCATTTATAGGCCAGTGTTCTAAAAGTGGAACAACGAAGAATGCATTATTTCAATACTGAATGCTCCATTTTCAAAACTTTGTCAAAGTGTTCTTTTATACATAACCCATCATACTCTAACTAAATGATCAGGATTGTAGTATTATGGGCAGCGCTTTCTCATCTGTACTGGTTCTTGTTTTACAAATGTAAGGGTTTAATCAATATAAACCAATCTGGCCTGAAATAGGGCAGATAAAACAAAGTAACCGTATTTTGGAATTTTTCTGTATACAGCTATTCAATATAGCCAATTTCGGCAGGAGTGTTCAATCTTGGCAGATTTCAGGTTTGATTTGTGGCCATACTTGGTTTGTTGTATTTAGCCCTGTAAATCATATGGATTCGTCCTACTCAATATGGGCCCAATTCTCCCAAAATATACCTGAAATTGGGCAATTCAATCCTCCAGTTAGAAACTGCAGAATTGAAAAAATAAAATAAAATAATAATAAGTGAAGAAGAAAAACAAAATTAATGAAATATGCTGCCAGGTGTTAGTAGGCTTCCCCATTATCCTCATGTAATAAATTGTCCTCGTACCCCGGGGTAAGCAGGCACCCCCGCTAGCCACATATAATCATTTTTGCTCCCCAGGGGCTAGCAGGCTGCTAGCCCCATATAGTCAAATATGCCTCTTTAGCGGCCGACTGTCCTGCTGGCCCCATATGTTAAACTAGTGATCCCTAGTTGCTAGGGGCCAGTGCAATGTGCTTGGCCCCTTATTTAATATATATGTGTATGCCCTCCTGCCCAACCGAAGTGACCCCATAAATAATTAAAATAAATTAACCAACCCCCACATCTTGGCCTTGCCCACCCCATTCTCTAACCATCCATCCTCCGCGGAAAAGATGTGGCATAAAATACCTGCCCGGTATGGTGTACTATGTCAGCCAATCAGAAGCCTCACATGTGATGTGTTTCTAGCTGTTTTCTTAAAAAAGTGTCAATATTTTAAAACTATTAATACACTGGACAAGGCATGTAGTCCCATGGGCCCAACTAGCAGACTTTTCTTCTGTCTCTGGTGCCTCAACAGAGGAATATCCCCATATCCAAAGGCACTCAGGTTCCAGACAAAAAAATGTGATGAAAAATGTTGTTGCTTTATTTCAGGTCCATGGACCATTAAAATCATTCAATATGGTAGATAGTAGCAAAAATTATCAAAAAATATATATGGGCAGCTTTTGACAAAGCACAAGCGTGCAAAACGCGTTAAGCATTTGCTTCAAGAAGTCACTAGTCGAAATGTTATGAGCCATCAATCTCAAACGCTGAGGATGTTTGTGTACCAGTATGTATAATATTATTTGATCATTTTTGCTATTTTCTACTATTTTTAATGATTTTAATGGTCCATGGACCTGAAATAAAGCAACAAAAATTTTGATTTTTATTTTTGTCTGGAAAGGAGTGCCTTTGGAATTCTTTTGCTGTTTATTAATAAATTGGGCCTATTCTGCTGATTTGGTAACTTTTAAAATGATGATTCTGTTATGTTTCTTTAGAAGATATCACTGGTATGGATGTGAAAACCAACAATAGGAGATTTGCTTCATGGATTTTTCAAAAGGGGCATGGTCTGGATACTCATACGCCCCCTTTTTGGTCTGTCAGTCCGACAAAAACGTATTTTGTATTCCCTTTACTTGTTTGCCACAATGTCAGTCTGACTGACCACTCCCACAAGCTGGTGAGAAAAGTGTCATATTGCCTGAAATCTTATCTATTATATCAGTGATATCTTCTAAACAAAACAAGACTGAAGAATAATTTAGCAACAAAGTCAGAAAAATAGAGCCTGTGTATTAATAGTTAATAAGTATATCAGCAACATAGCCTTTTCAAACTACAAACACTACACAAGTATTTGATTAACCACGACTTTCACATCCTTTCAGTCATCATAAACATAATAATATATTACTTCTCTGGTAAATAATACCCTTATTTTAAATGGCTTGAATGCTCATAAAATTGCAATTGATTGGAATTTCAGGAGGAGGGATGCTATTTTGATAAAAGATTATTCTGAAGATAATGCAACCCATCTTGTACATGTTAGTACAGCTTTGGACGCCATATTTTATAGTCACTTAAGATGAAATACAGCAAGATGCTTGTAGCTATAAATCACTGTTCCAAATTCAGTTAAAATCTATTGATGGTACTGGCAGCTGGTTGAAATACAAAATACTTATTATTCTTTATTCTCTCACTTTCTCTGTGAGATGATTGATGGCTTTAATAGTCTAGCAGAAATTTTACATAAACAACAGTTTGAAGGTTTGCAACTTTTAGAAGAGCTGCTAAACTTATATAATAAATAGCAATAAAGACTGATATAACTACATTGAGCAAACAAATTCCCCATGTACCCTACTGTAGCATGGGGGGAGATAAGGTTGATTGTGCTTAATTGGGGGTCTGTTTTAAAAGTTTTTAGAAACCATCTGAAACTATAAAATAGAATTCAGAAGGCATCTTTGGAAATGCATCTCGCACTGTGAAAAATGCTGATAAAAAAAAAAATCACCCTTTTCCATAACTGTCACACACCACACTTAAAGGAGGCACCTGTTTCCTTTTTTGATAGGATTTCTTTCATTTTTAGTTCAAGGCCTCAGAGGCTTGAAAGTTGCTACTTAGTGGGAGAGAGATCCAAGGATAATGCTGTCATCTTCCGACTCTTGGTGTCCCAACCAAGGGCTGTGCAGTTGCGGTGCAGGCTACTTCACTGGCCTGTAGTAGGCCCGAATGCGCACTCTCACTGGAGGGCGCAAAATGGAATTAGGGAGGAGATAGGTGGCAGGAGGGGCCAGAACCTGACAGGCTATAAAATGGCTAAGCGCTATTCAGTCAGTGCTTGCTCATGTTCAAGCTTGGTGGTGTTACTAGTTGCTCTCCCTCAGAGGTATTTCCCTTCTCCTTGCCTTCAGTCCTTTGTCCCGCTTACTGTGAATTTGATCTCCCGGCTACTGACCTTTGGCTTTCCTTACTGAAGCCTTTGTACCTCTCTACCCCTGATCATGACAAAGCTAGCTCAATGTGATCCTTTTATAAACAATCTGTAATGTATAAACCTAGCAGGTTATACCATTTCGACTATTTGGTAAGACCTGTAATTAGTTCTGAAAAGCTGAACATTGAAAAATGCCCATATTAACACATAAAACCTTACTTATAAGAGTATTACTCTTCTTTTTTTTTTTTTTCTTTTTTTTTCTTTCATTCTTTTATTGTTTTACAAAAAGGGAGAAATTACAATATGCATATATTTCCCTTGCACCTCAAGATCAGTGGGAAGACACGCAGAGCGGTATTGGTTAGGAAATATTGAGTACTGTGTGGCAGACCGCTGGCAGTCAACAAATATCTTTTAATGTCCGTTTGGCAGTAATATGTACTGTGCAGGGAGTAACGGTCGCATCTCTTTCATACCACATCCATACCTCACTTCTCGTGCACTCCGCTATAACGATGGGGCCCGGGGGGGGGGGGAGAACAGGGGAGGGCGGCGCGGGGGGCAATTCTCCTACCAAGGGGCAGCTGCAAATGGACTGGGTCATAAGAGTTACTGTTACATGGAATTGTTCAAACTATCCCCCATTGGGGTTGTCAGGGGAAAGCTACGGCAAAGCCGTCCCATAGTCTCCTAAACTCCTCTTTCTTTCGTAGCTGATGGGTTTTTTGGAGGAAGTATGTTTCCGCCTCTACCTGAAATTTAATTTGTGCTTTGCACTCTGTCCAGGTGGGAATCTCTGTCCTCCTCCAGTATCTGGCCATGGTTATTTTAAAGGCTGATAGAACATTAATGCTAAATGCCCTTCGAACTTTATCTACCTCCTCTAGTTCCAGATGAAACAGGAAAGTCTGTGGGGTGAGCCTCCCCCTTTTGGGGGTGATCCATTTTAGAATATCCGACACCTTATGCTTAAGTGACTCTAGTTCCTGGCATTCCCACCAGGTGTGCATGTGGGAACCAGCCTCTCTTTGACATCGCCAACAAAGGTCGGTTATATTAGAGTCGAATTTGGCTACACGAGTATTACTCTTCTATTTAACCGACAGTGACATTTTGTAAGATGAGCCTCTTATTCAATTTATAAACAGAGATAGTCGATTACACTCATTTTTGCTAGTCAACATTAAACTGCTTAACAAATGTGTGCCAAGTATGGACCAAAGAGGAGAACACATTACACCTTAGATGCCAAACTATTTCCCCTCCTACAGTTTAACAACTAACAACAATTTCATTTTCTGCAACTTATAGACGCTCGATGTGTATATGAAAGTGTCTAGTTCACTTACACATAGAGTGATGCTATTGGAGGACTGGGATTTAGCCAATCCCACATTCAGTGCAGACCAAATACAAAATGATTGATTTCAAGGCCAAATTCAGATATAATGCAACATAGGTTTCATAAATATCCCTATAATAGTGGGGATGACAAAATCATTGGTTAATGGAAGCAGTTAAGTTAAACAATCCGTGATAATAAAGGAATATTTATTATTGTTTTTTGTTTTTTTTTTATATTTGTGTTTCTTGGAGAATATTGAGATCTAGGATACTAACATTTGCTTTGTGAGGATCTTCTGCGATAAGTAATGTATTCTCTATTTTATTCTACAGTTGGTGCTGTTCCACTTGATAAAGATGAGCATCCTGAAGAAATGGTATGTTTCCTTTTATAGTATTGTCTTGCTGTGTTTTGATAGAGAAATGTTGATTTCATTATCTTTGCTTTATTGTATTGTCTCCTGTACACTCAGTTTTTTTTTTTTTTTTTAGTTATTGAAAAACAGAAAGGAGGGGTTTCTATGCATGCTCTTGAAAAAAATCGTATAAAATTCATATTAGGGGAATAAACGCATACAAAATTTAATAAAAATACAAAATCCACATACAATATTGATAAGTAAAGGAGACCTTCTAACGATAATACTTTGATAATACCAGTGGATGAATACAATACAACTTATAGTCTCATCCATCCAACTTTCGATTTAGATCCAACTTGATCGATATTCCAGTTATTGATAAATACCCACACCATGTTTGGTGCATAGTGGACTCCAGTCTTTAGCTTCTTCCAGCATATTTATTACTGGAAAGTTTATACAGCAGGAGGCATTGTCAGTTGGAGACATCTTCTGTAGCAGTGGTGGTTAACCTTGGCATTGCAGATGTTTGGTATCTCCATAACCCATGATTCTCAGTCAGCCTTATGGAATTTGTAGTTCACAAACATCTGACATAGGCTATCCATCACTGTTCTACAGAATTCATAGACTAACAATGTTGGATCTGATGGTATGACTGAAGCACAGGGTTCATGGTGGTTAGCTAGTCTTCATGTGACAGCGAAGAGAATGTTGAAATGGAATTCTGCAAACCCCAGTTAGGGATGCTGGTATATAGTTGCAGATGGCAAACGCCTTGAATGACCAGCATGCCCCCTTTCTTATTGGTCTGTCCAACTGTCAGTGTGACGAACAATACTTTCCTAAGGCCTCTGTTGGTCTACCAGAGTGTGTCTGTCAGACTGGCTCAAAAGCAGACCATGAAAAAAAAAGAAGTATGATAGTCAGCAAAACAGGGCCACAGTATTTAAAATCTTGGCATTATTTCCCCTTTAATAAATTAAATCTACTAACACTAAAAAGAGATGTGAAATTAATCTCAGAAATTCACTTAATTTGATTCTCTTTCTCAGGAGCAAGTGGCTAGATGGATTTTGAACAGTAGTACTTTACTAGTATTTCTCTTGTCGTCATGTTTCTAGAGAGCAGGGATGGGCCTATGTACAGGAATATCTAATGATGTCATACTTAAAACGTTTCATCTGCCAGGCTTCTTCAGAGCTGAAGAGATACATCAGGCTCTGGGCATGCACTCACAAGGAACCTGTCAGGCAAAGACATATTGGCACCATTTAACTGTGGGTTCCACGTTATCCTGCCCCATGCTGCTAAAAAGGAAAATCAAACTTAAGTAGCCATGTAATAAGTGAAGTCCACGTCTAACTCATGGGCTATCAATTCAGTGTTCCTGACATGAGAGGCATGTAATAAAATGTCCTTATTTTGAAAATGTTTCATTAAACAAATAGCCACAGTCAGCTCATGTTTTTAAAGAGTCTACTCCATAAAGAGTGAATTGCAGGGAATTAAGATGGGAAATTCAAACTCTAGGCCAAAGTAGTTGAGTTGGAAAAATTCTTCAATGCAGCCGAATGAATGCATTTTATTTTATGGCAACATGTCTACCCAATCCTCTACTAGAGAGATGAAAAACATTTAGAAAGGGTGGCTGACACCTGAAACAGCTTTTCAGTGGAAGAAGTAGAGCCAAAGACAGCAGAGGATTATGGGAATGTCAACCACTACACCAGTAATAAGAACCAATAATTATGATGTTATGGAATGGGACAACAGGTAAATGAATATCTAGCTATCTTTACCCTTTGGGAGTTATTTATAAAAAGTCCCCTATACATAATTGTCGGAAAGGTTTAAAATAGGTGCAATAGCCATTTCTTATGTATAATGTTATATACATCCTAACAATGTCATGTGTGAGGAAATAGCACATGCGTCAAAATGAATTTGGCAGAGATTACCCGCCACCTTTCCAGTGCTTTTTAGCACCTGTTTTTCATACATGGGGTGCGCTGTGGGTAAAAGAGATAGCAATTCCATAAGGTGCATATATATATATAACAAACTATATGGTGCTATATCCATATGCATCAGTTTTATATACAACCCCCTATACTTCTATAAAGAGATGTAATAGATGGTAAATTATAAGATATGTTTTAATAGATTTAGTAGGACCCAATATTTATATAAACCTGAGGTCAAAGAGAGCAATGCTATCCGCCCTAGGAGCTTTCATTAAAACACAGTGACAGAAATAATTATAGTTATAATAAATGTGTATTTTAATCTATTCGATCTTGTAAACAAAAGCTTTTCCTATTTCCTAAAGAATAACTGTAAATCATTAGACAGCATTACTGTTCCAAGAACCCAATGCTAATACTTGCCTACTCCTGATGTGTGTGTAAAAATCTAATTGGAGATGATCTATCCGTGACATTCAAATATAGCAGTGTATTTACAGAGACAACAGCTCTGTCTACGTCAAATGATATTGGCTTTCTGTTTTATCGACGGCTCTTGTTTTTGATTCTCTGTGTTCTTTATAGGAATGGGGGTAGCCATTTAGACACTTACAGCACAGCTCACCTCTAGTGAAATTCAATATAAAATATGAATATAGGGCAATGATGAGCTAAGGAAACTCCAATGACTGCTTAAAACTAAAAATGACTCTACTGTCTGCTGATGCTTATACTGTTGGTACTCAGTGGCATGGTTGGCCATGTGCTAGTATTATACTGCAGTTCTGGCAGGCTGGGAGTGATGGGACCTTGTAGTCCAACATCCTCAAAGCAGGTTTTTAGTATGCTTTATCGGAATATAGCTGAATATTGCTGTAGTAATACTTGACGATTCCTGGCTCAGATTTGATGCAATTAGCCCCAGGTCTGGGCAAATTGCTGTATCATTGCTCCAGCAAATTAAATAATCTATAAGGAAGTGAGTTATAAAATAAAAGGGGAAAAAAAGAGATCTCATCTATTGGCACAAGATTTGGGATAAACAGGCAGGGATGCCATGAGTTAGACTTGATCCAGTAAATATATCAAGGGTGCATTGCAGTTAGGTGCCACTGCTCTGTTGGCAGCCATATTACAGTTAACAATTATTATTAGTGATATAATTATTTATCTTTGTAAGTGTTGTTCTCCTGTGCACACCTCAAGAGTATTCTGGGAACCTGCATGGTTAATAGTGTGGTACAGCTACCACCAATGTTCAGTTATCTCACTACTGCAGGGACATTATAAAAACCACCAGTATTCAGTTAGTATGCGTAGGGACAGTATAGCTGCCACTAGCAAATGGCAAAGGTTGCTATGGGCTAATATTCCCATATGATGATGGCTGGGCATCATGCTAAGTGTAGACAGCATGTAATGGCACAAGAGTTTGCTGTAGACTACTGTATCCATAATGCTCAGCCAGGCAAAAGCTCCTATGATGCTGGCTGAACAATATGGGAATGATTTGCACAGCAGCTGAAGGGATGCTCCATACTGACTGCCCAAGCTTAAAACACTCTAAGCCTTCCCTTCCAGGCTGCCATTGTTATGTGACTTTTCTAACACAGAAAGAGATGGACGCTGACCTGCACTCCCAAAAAGGTTACATTTGTGTTTTAAACCCTCTAGTCTGGCCAGTACCAGAAAGTTTTATCAAAATAAAAATATGGGGGACAATTTCCCTTAGGTGGGTTGTGGCTTGTCTTCCCAAAAATCTCCCAAATATGGATATACTGGCAGAAAAGGAGTCAGATATCACCAAGGTGTATCTCCAGACACCACCCAACTGAATATTGAGCAAAGGAATCCCCTAAACTATAAGAATCCACTATGTGGGAGATTTAGTGGTCTGAGGAAGTGTGTAGGACTTGCTTCAGTGTCTTGCAGGATGCCCCTGTGATGCACAGGCCCTGTGGCAATTGTATATCTCTAGTAACAAATGAGGAGGTTTAACTACTTGGAAATGTGATCCTGTGCTACACTTAATATGATGATTCCAGTTCTGACGGACCAAAATCAGTCAGTATTTACCCGACTGTGCACAGTTAATGAAATGGAAAGCCTTTGGGGAAAGCGAATAGAATATATTTTGTGGCTCCCGAATATAGCAGGTAAAAGCAAAAATCCCACAGTGACTGACCTAATTAATATCTGGAAAGTAATATAAAAAAAAACAAGATTGGAAATCCTATGCCGACAAAAAACATATGTCTCTGGGAGCAATCGAAGCTCATATATATAACAAATTTGGGCAACTGGAAAAGGAGTAATGTACTTTCTATCTTTTCTTTATAATATTCTTTATTTTATTTTATCATATAGAAAAAGGAGATTTACAACGAAAAACATTTACACATTAGACATAACATAGAATTGTCTCTGGCATTTGCTACCATTATGTAGGAAAAAATTTAAATTTCAAAGACGAATACCTAAAAAACAAGACTTACAGATTACACATTGCATTTACATTAGTGTTGGCGTGGGAGGGCCCGAGCGGGAGAAGGAGACTATCTGGCACCTTAACGCATCTTAGGTCTCGGAACAAAGCACAGGTATTCACATAAACCCTTTCTCTTGGGTACAACCCAACCAATAATCCCATATTGTGTAATTCTTTTGTGACTTAGAGAAAAATCTGCTCATTTCTCTTTCTATCTGGATCTGAAGCATGATCTGTTTTCTAACATCCCCCCCATAATAGACTGGTGGCTTGTTTCCGGCATCGCGCTATTGTAATTTTACATGCCACAAAACAATGGGCAATAAAGCTTTCAACCCTCCAGTCCATCCTGGGGCAATTCAAATGTAATAAAAACACCTCTGGAGATCTCTCCAGTTTTAGATTGGTAATTGTCTGTATAAAATCAAAGAGTCTAACTAGCGTTTCTCTGATCATCTTACATCCCCACCAAATGTGGAAATATGCTCTCTCGATCTTACATGCGCATCTCCAACATGATGGAAAAGACCCTGGGTATATTCTGGCACACCTTTTGTGGCACAAGGTACCATTTACTGATAACCATAAAATGGGTTTGTTTGCAGATATTTTTTTGAAGTTTCTAAACCACTCTCCTACATCTATTATAGTATTAAACTCTTTTTCCCAGGCGTTGATATATGGGAAGGACTTGGGGTTATCTGCAGCTCTCAGCAATTTTGAGGATTTACTTAAGATCCTGTTAGTTTTCTATGAGGAAAAAATCTGACTCATTTTGGAATACCTTTCTTGTTTTTGTTACACTAGGTGTTTTTGCTGAAAATTCTTAACAGGCAAATATGTAAAGATTTCAGTTTTGGGGTAGATTGTATTGTTGTGATAGCACTGCATATGGTTTTACATTTCTTCCACTAATGATCTGATCAATACTATGGATTCCATTTTGGGACCAGTATTTCAAGGTTAAATGCTCCCTAGCGAACCAGTCGGTTGGTGGGCTCTTCCTATGTAGGTTTATCCCACAAGTAGCATTAATAAATGCAGACATTTTCACTTTTCTTTCAATAACGCCTCTGATAACTATTCATGGATATCAGTGTGTTCTCATACTAGCAAGAAGATGCGTTAAATGGTGGAAGCACCGGAGGGAGCACTGTCAATAGCCTCACTACGTGCCCAGCGAGTATCATAGGAGAGAAATAGTCGAAACAAGTCCATTGTCCTGTCTTTGTCAATGTTGAAAAATGAATTGCATTATGATTTAGGTAGGACCCCAAGCATAGGCCTCCCTCCCTTCTGGAAGAATGGGAGGCAGGGATATTAATGGGGTCGGGGGGGGGGGGGGGGGGGACTCTGAGTGACATTGAAAACAAAAAAAAAACAAGCAAAAAAATAGCCTCACTATGTTTATGGTTGACGAGAAGGACATCTCTCCGTTTTGTGTTTGCTTTGTAGGTGGTACTTAACTCCAGAAAGGTTAGGCAACTTCTTTAAGGATGCCTCTACGATCTGCTGGAGATGTGGTACCTCAGTAGGATCATTCAACCACATTTGGTGGACCTATCGAAAAATAACATCCCTATAGGAGCAAGTCTTTAAATAGCTATCATTTGTTCAGATGATTTAGACACGAAACCTCCCTGTTTCACCTAAACCTTTCTAGCCTGAATGTAATCCAACAACCCCTTGCAGTACATATACTTTTTACCAGCTAAACTTGAGCTCGTTAGAAACAGAAAAATCTATAAATTCCACCAACCTGGCAAAATATAGCAAAACTGGTAGAAAATCATCTGACAGCGCAAAAGGGTTTATTTTTCTACAACAGGGAAAATAGCAACAATTTCATAGTCATGGGAAATTTGGAAAAACAGAGACCATAACACATGCCCTTGTAGGTGGATCTGATTGGTGAATGTTAGTAGTTTTGAATGTGTTTTACTGGCTTTCCAGCACATATAATTATAGGTAATTAATAAAGTTAAGGGCCCTAATGGCATCTGTCTTGACAAATCAAACACTTATTGGGGCGATCCTCCTTGATGCGTGCATGTGTGATATTGCGGATGGGCTCTCTGAGCCAAAAAAAAAGGAAATGGAAATCTTATCCCAGTTACTGTTCCCTGGAATCTTATTTGGAAAATAATTAGGTGCTAAAGGCTAAAACAAATGATAAATATTTGTTTGTAAAATGACTTGGAGATTCCTGTCTAGGTGGCAGATGTTAATTTCAAAAATGCAATACTGTAATTTTAATGAGTAGAATGTAATTGAGGATGAAAATGCATTAATATCGATGTAACCAGCCTAAGATTTACAGTAAGAATAAACTCAATATTAACACTGTATTTTTGTGGCCGTCTGCCTAGATTTTTCCTGAGAAAACAAGATTTTCTTCTGTCGTTTTTCAGTCTCAAAAAAAGCACTGGGTATGAGAATAAATTATTTACTGTTCTCAGTTAAAGGACAACTGTAGCAAAGAATTAACTGATGTTTAATTGAACGATGGCATTACACGTAGACGGTTTATATACAAATTCTTTTAGGAAAGAATTCACGTTATGTTGTCTTCTTGATTGCCCTTTGGCCCAAATATTAATGTTGATTATATCCTTTATAGCGATGTATGTTCCTCAACAAAAAAATCATTTTTGAAGGCATCTCTTGTAGTTGATAGCACCATCTGCCTTGGCAGTGGATTCCAAACCTTTATTGTCCTTACCGGAAAGAATCCCTTCCTTTGTTGCCTGTGAAATCCTCGCTCTTCCAGTCTCAGAAGATGACTTCTTGTTCTTTGTACATTTCTATTAATGAACAGGTCACTGGAGAGTGTTTATATTGTCCCTGCACATATTTATATAATGTTATGATATCCCTTCTTAGATGCAGTTTTTTTCTAGCATACATCTTGTGCGTGCATTTCTTAGCAGTGAGTCATATCCACTGGGAAACACATCTTACCATGTTAAATACATTCTTATGACAAAATCTGTCAACATCATGACAGCTTTTACATATTAAAGTAACCCTAATCTGTTTATTGATGTGCCTTCCTTTGGTCACACCAAAGCGAATAAACATTACAGACGTTTTTAAAATAAAAGTCTATTTGTTGTACATCTGTTGGGTTTATCATCTTCTTCATTGTAGCTGTGCATATTCTTTAATGCTTTCCAAACAGGGACATAACAATCATTGTTGCAGCTGTGACTGGGCCTCTGTGATTTCCCCTTGAAAAGCTGCTAGCTGCAGGTAACATTCATAGCTAGCAGCATGGAGTAGAGAGCATCTGGTCAGATTATTTCGTACACTCTCTCACTGCATGTTGACTGATACAGCATTTAGAAAGTACATCACATCCATTTCCTGCATGCTGGATTAGTCTGTACACAGCAATAGAGGGAGAGTCACACCACTCCTGCTCTCCAACCCTGCAGGAACAAACTGTTTGGGAACAAAGATGGCCCAGGCATGACATTTTTGTTCCCCTCTGAAAGCAGAATTCTAAATTGCTGAAAGGGGTTTTTATTTGCCTTCTTTTGGATCAACAACAGTAAACATAGAATAGGAAAAGGGAAAGTCTTTTTTCAACCTAAACTAATATGTGACTATGTATATATGTGACAAACGTACCGTGATTCAGTAGTGGAGCCCCAATTGCTGAAGTGACAGCCCTTGCCAGGTACCACAATACTGGAGGATCGGATAGACTGCAGCAGTGATATCCGGCACGAGAGTCAAGTAGATGCGTAGAGAGAACACAGGTGCTAGTACAAGGGTAGTCAGGTGGAATCCAGGTAGGGGAGCCAGAAAGTAGAGAAGTCGATAAGCAGGCTCGGTCAGGGAGTCCAGAGAACAGCAAAAACTAGGAAGGAAGCCAAGGTAAGGGAGCCAGAAAGCGGAGAGTCCAAATAACAAGCCGGGTCAGGAATCCAGAAGAAGGGAAGGTCAGAATACAAGCCGGGTCAAACAACAATACTAGTAGCAAACAAAACACTGGAACAGGCTAGGTAAATACAGAAGCAATTTTGAAGAAGGCGCGCTGTTGTTTTAAAGGGCCGTAGCCCTGCCCCGTGACGTGTGAGACGTGCGCTGCCCATTTCCATAGCGATGCTCGGCAGAGAAAAGCTACAGAGTTCTGGCGCGCGCGAGTAACCAGTGCCGTGCGCGCGCCGACTGGGGGACCCGACGGCTGGGGATGTGGGAGATACTAGGTCCCGATCGCGGGACCCTTCTGGCACAAGGTCTTGCAGGTGGGTGGCAGAGGGTAGACCTGTGGCCCTTACAATAGAAGCTGTTTGGGGACTCAGATGACACAGACAAACATTTTGAGGCTAAGAAGACACACACAAAAGCTTTTTTGAGGGTAAATATGACATAGACACTATTTGGGGGCAAACATGGCACATGCATGCTGTTTGGTACTAAGATGGCACAGACAGGTTATTTGGGGGCTAAGATTACTCAGACAGACTGTTTGGGGACAACAATGGTATTTGGCAAGATACATTCATTTTTATTATAAAATTTACTGCAGTACCTGTTCAAACCATGGAATTGGAATGTTGGCAAGGTCATCTTAGCATCTTAATGTCAATAAATGAATACCATTCATTTGGGTAACAATAACATCTATAATGTGTGCCAAAAGCTCTTTAGGGCACAGGGGTTAAAAGGTTCTATTTAAAAATGAGTCATTATTATTAACCTGCCAGCAATAAACAAAGATGGTTGCCCTCCATGTTAGTGCTATTTCTTACATTTTTGGACAGAATAAATCTGGAGACCATATTCCTTCCTCTTTTTCTACTCATTTTATTTAAGTGTGTACTCAGTTAGCTCCCTTAGGACTTTGACCAGCCTCCAGACCCAGAGTGGAAGGGTTCATTGAAATATGGTCCTGGAGGGGTCATTCATTTTATTTTGGGGTCAGAAGTCACTTGAGCAGTCTCTGGACCCATGAAGGATCATTCTTTTGATTTTTCTAGTGAAAATAGGATAATCAGAAATGTCCCCAAGGCTGTGAGCTTTCATTCTCACCTGACAACCTGGAAGGGACATGGATGAACACAAGAATGAGAATACACAAATTCTATCCAAAGCCAACAATATAGACTGCGAAAGGACTCGTCACAGCTGTGTAAAGTGAAGCTTTATATAACCACAAAGGCCAAGATTAAACTAAACACAGTGTTTATCCAGCTGGTTGGCTACAGCCGAGTCAAAACATTGCCTTTACGGTTAAATACAGGCCACATATTCCACTTTACACAGCTGTTTGGCAGTCTATAATATCACTTTACTAATCTTTTGCTTATAAATAAATTAAATAGTATTTCAGAACTGATCTTGACATATTGACTGAATTGGGATGTGTATTTTAATGATGTCGGTTAGGACAAGAGGACATATTTTGGGTGAATTTGGAATATGTCGCTGTTAATGCCACAGGTTCATACAAATTCACATTCAGTACATTTGCCATTTGATACAGCAAAACACATTGAGTAGATAAAATAATGCAGCATTGTACAGTCACTAGAAGTCTAGAAATCCTGCAGCATCTCTTCTTTGTTCAGTGGATAATGTGTCATTGACGTGTGGTTTGCAGCCTTGAAACCATTCAATAAAGCTCCAACAATAGCGACTTTTTCTATCTACCTGCTAGTGGTACAGAAAAACCAATCATACTGTAATAGAACAAAGATGGAGCCAACTGAGGGGATTTCTTCTAAAGATGACACATAATCAAAGAGTGGGGCACAACACAAAAATAGGTTAATTTGGTAATTATCAAGGACCTATTGGTCTATTATCCCCCATAATTATTAATTTGCCATCTTGGGATTTGTAATCAAACTTAACCGATTGTGATCTTCATTCCTGACGATTCTCAAATAGGTCTATTTACTAAAATTCGACTTTGGTGGTTGACTTTCATTTGGAGACAAATTCAAATTCAGCACCCGAGTTTGACTAATAAAACAGGTCCCAATCTTTCCCACTGTAAGTAATGGGAGGTGAAATGATCAAAGCTATTTTTTAAACTAAGTGACATTCGGCACCTGAGTTTGTCTTAATGGGGGGAACCCAGATGTGAATCTTCCCAACTGAAAGTAATGGGAGGTGAAATGATCAAAGTTTTTTTGAGACTAAGTAAATTTGGCACCTGAGTTTGACCTGGTCCCAAAAAAAGCTTCAATCATTTTGCCTCCCATTACTTCCAATGGGGAAGAATCGAACCTGTTTTTTTTTTAAAAACTGAAGTCAAAAAGTCAAATTCGGTGCCTAATTTTCAGCTGAGGGAAATAAGGAAAGAAATATGAATAATACTCGGCAGTTATCATGCGCCACACTTTACAATAACAGCTTAAAATACATGCAGCGTGTAACAGCGTGAAGAAGGGTATATGCCAGTGTTGGCGAACCTATGTCACAGGTGCCACAAGTGGTGCTCAAAGACAGGGCCGGCCTTTGAGGTGTGCAACCTGTGCGAGCGCACAGGGTGCAACACCCCAGGGGGCGCCAGATAAAAAAAAAAAAAAAGTTTGCCGGTAGAGGCATCGGCTGAGGAGATCAGAAGATCTTCCCTCACCAGCCCTCTACACGGCTGGAGTAGGGGATCCAGCGCAGTGTCTGCTTCACAGGGGAGCCGCGGGCAGCACGGTGGTGGCCCGCAAACTTAAGGCCGACCCTGCTCAGACATCTGAGGTGGCATTCAGCATGTGTAGTATCCCCATCAATTATGGAGGAACCAGTAAATCCTATGCTGTAAGACTGTCATGATATTAGTGCAGAGTTGTTATTTGAATTAATTGGTTTTGAAAGGAGAGGGATCTTTGAGAGCTTCCGCCTGGCTTCCTGCACAAGATTAAATAATGGTCCGTGCTGTGTGCAGAACCCCTAACCCCTACAATGCAAGCTGCTCCTCGAGATTCTAATGGGGGGAGGGAGTGGCCCGATCTGCAGATGCAAAATTGTTTGTTTTTTTCTTTTGAGGCATATAAGCTATACATTTACATGGGAAGTGCTTTGAATGCTCTTTCTGTGGACTTACCCTATATACCTTTTTGTATCCTAGATTTTCTGAGCCTTTCAAACTCTGCTGAGAGTCTGGCCCTGGACTAAAAGTAGGGCTGCATATTATTAAACCCAATGGGGCCAGGAGAGTGTAGATATATTTTTGGAGGCAATTAAAAATAACTATGTTTCATTTTGATGTTATCCTTGGTTTGTCACAAGGGAATCAGACACAGAGTAAAAGAACCCAGTGATCAGATGAATGGTTATCCTTCCTGTGCTTAGCTTCAGGTAAAATCCAAATGTAGGCTGCTTGCGGTGATCAAGGAGTTGGGAACTAGATCTGCAGTGTTATTTTTAGGTCTTAATTGAGGCACTTGGCATTCAGTATTCCGTAGTTATTAATTAACTTAGATTTTTAATGTTCATAAATGCAAACGCGGAAATAACTTTTGATTCATCTTGGTAAAGAGAAATATATCCTCTAAATGAAATGAATTTTATTTGAAGAGCTCATAAACCAGCTAAGAAAAAGTCCCTGAAGGGTAATTACTAATACTATTAATGCAAAGGATATATACTGGATATAAAGATTTCAGTTTAACATGACAGTGCTAGCTAAGGAGATTAAGCATACATCTCAATATAGAGGTGGTGTTTCCTATTTTGAACCCAAATCCCTATGTCCCTCTTTCCTCCTTGTATCATGTGGATTTTGTTATGTGTGAGTGCAGGGCCCCTTGGTGCCCCCCATAAGTCACAGGTTTTGGTAAGGTATACTTATCAGACAATAAAACATTTTTTAATAAATAAATGTTCTTTATTTACTTCCTCTGCCTCCATTGCTCCATTTCTTCTGCCTTCATTTCATTATTACCCCCACTCTCTTGTCCCAAGCTCTTGCCAATGCACCCACAGTACCTGACTGCACTTCCGTAACTTGCCACAGCACCACTTTGTACACACAGCACTTGACACAGCACCCACAGTTCTTGCCAGAGCACCAAGGTTGCACAGAAAGGTCTTGTCAAGTACCCAGAATGTACACACAGTTCTTATTCACTTTATGTATTAATACATACGCTGATTGTAGCACTGACCCCCCTCCCCCCCTCCTTCAAAAACAGGTCTGGGAGCTGCCCGCATTGTACATATGAGGGGTTAAGGCAGGTAGACCTAGTCCACTCACTATAATAAATGGGTCTGTGATCTGGGCAAGCGCTCCCAGAACCATATAAAATATACCCTCAGCGATTATATGGTACTTCCCATTACTATGGGAACTTCAATAAACAAGAAATTGACTAAAGGCAATACATTCTCAGATGATTTGATTAAACAATCTATGTGTTTACAGAATGTATTAAAAACGAATAGCCTGTTCGATGTGTGGAGGATGTTAGATTATACTCACTACTGTAGAATATGTAACTATTATTCATGTTTAGATATGATCTGGTCAGATGAAAAAATGACCAAGAATATAGGGGGTGCCTGTATATGATCTTAATGCAGTCATACAGTCTAAACAAATAGAGAGAGAAAGGAATCAAACTACCTGGAGACTCAATGAAAAATTATTAGTGGAACAAGAAAATAAGGACTATATAACAAAAATAGTATGAGACCCAGCACTCGGTGTCAAAGAGAGTTTTAATAAGACAAAGGCGACGTTTCAACCCACTCTGGGTTTTTTTCAAGCCTTGAAAAAACCCCGAGTGGGTTGAAACGTCGCCTTTGTCTTATTAAAACTCTCTTTGACACCGAGTGCTGTGTCTCATACTATTTTTTTATGAGTAAAGGACTTGGGAGACTTCCTGTGACTTCGGCACCAACGGATTAAAAAGAGTGCGGTCCGTCTCTACTACTTTTTACCTATATAACAAAAATGTCCGAAATGTTCTTTATAAAGAATAAGATGAATGACCTTGCTAAGACTAAAATATGGTGCACCTATATGTGCGAAATGCATGGCTATTTTATTAACATCATGACTTGATATAAGAGGGAAGCTCAAATTGACTTGAGATGATTTGTATATCAAGAAATATAACTTAAATAGGATGAATAAAGAAAACCTTAAATGTATCCTTATGTCATAAAGGCAATAGAGCCAACCGACTATTGACAGCCATGTTATAAAAGAAGGTCGCTAATAGGGGAATATTTAAAACTAAACAAGATGATATAAACTAGTACAAACCAAACCGGCAGATATAGGTAAGATGTTTTAATAAATTCTATACGAAAATATACTGGATACCTGATCTGAAAGATAACAATAAAATCAGTAGTAATTTAGAAAAGGATAACCTCCCTAATCTTACCCTGGCTCAATTAGAAGATTTGAATCAACCAATTACAATTAAAGATGTTAGAGGGGTTCCCAAAATCTATGCTATAAGATATTTTTATATAAATTGACATCCATCTAAGAGATGCATTCAATGAGATAAATAGTGGGGGAAAACCTCTGGGAGAAAAACTTCAAATATTTTTCCTATTTTAAAAGTAAATAAAGACCCAACCTCCATGAGAAATTATCAGTCTATATCCATATTACATGGGGATGTTAAGACATACTCTGCTGTACTAGCTGGTAAGCTAACTCTTTTTAGATAGAGTTAATACAGGATGAATTGGGATTTAAAGGGAGAATATTATTTGTAATCATGCCACTGTATTGAATGCCTACAGTTGTATAATACATTCTGGGATCATCTTGGACTGGTCATCAATAAAGAATGGCACACGTCAAGGGTGGCCATTTTCCCCACTTCTGTATTTATTGAACCCCTTGTTCAATATACAAGAGCTAATCCTTTAAGGGCTCCCCATATTCCTATGGGCAATCAAAAATAAATCTATATGCAGGCGATAGTCTGTTGAGTCTAATAGACCCAATAACATTGATAGATCAGACTCGAAATAAAGAAATATGTCATTGGATAGTATAGTCACAGAGTCAGCTGTAAATGTTTTCCGGATACGTCTCGTGTACCGCTAGGAAGTCGCGGGACGAAACACATTGTACATGTTGATTGGGGAGGTGTATATGTAAAACATCTACAGCTGACTCTGTGACTATACTATCCACAAAGAGGACTCTTACAGCCACTGTCTAGCTCAGCAGGACGTAGTGCTGCTTCCAGTTGGGGGTCAAGCAAGTCACCTACTGCTGTTATTTTAAAGCTTTTTTTTTTTTTTTTTTTACATATCCTGAACATTTGAATGAGAGTTTTATGTGTTGGAGCCCTTGTGTTCATTTTACTTACTATCTTTGCAATTGATGCCCATGATCTGAAGCTGCACCTTGTCGGATGGTGGGGAGTATAGTCCCATAACTTGCATTAATCATAGCTAATATAAGGGCTCTAGTCTGAGTGGGTTCATTCCCAGGGGGGTCTGGATGCATACTTTCCATTTTTGTTATACAGCTATACACATTGCTTGTTTGTATTTATGTTTTTTACATGTGTCTGAGATTTTCGTCTTTTTCATCTTACTGGGATAAGCATTCATTTTTTATTGCGAACTTCTCTGTCTGGTTTATATTTATATGTGTTTTTGGGTGATAACACTAGCATTTCACTATTTATAACTATCACCTCTCTCTTATTGTATTTGATATTTTATAATTATATGTAATAGGCGCCTTTTTCTATGTTTCTTTATTGCTATTTCTGGGCTGACCAAAATTAAAAGCAAAATTAGTCAATTTCTGTTTGTCATAAACCAACACCAAATAACAAAAATGTCTCTCGGGTGTCACTCTACAAATTGCTTGTAAACACTGTAACATTATTGCTTTAAACTGTATTGTATTGTAACAATATATAGAAAAAGGTTGTAATGAGACATGCTTCGCTGTGAGTCATTAGGCATATTTGCTCTAGTGGTCAGAGCCTATGACTGTTTAGTTGTACTGCAGATAGCTTTCTATCTTGTAAATGCATAACAGACCAATGCATGATAGATACAAGTTCAATATACAAATGTTACCAGTGAAGCTAATGTCAACATTAAGAGGAAGCAGAATACAATCTCTATTCCAAGTACAAAAATGTAAGCATGTACCAGTATTTATTTGAGTGCTAACAATTTTGCTTGTGTCTCTATTATATACCTTTACAATAGTTTCACTTTAATATGTTATCATATGATTGAATAAAGAATAACATTAAATACAGATCAATTGTCCTCAAAGCTGTGATGTTTATAATAACTAGCCCGTCTCATTCTTCCTTTGTTACTTTCTAGGTCACAAGGTGTATTGTAGAAGTGCTCTCCAATGCATTGTCGAAGCCCAACGCACCACCTATTGACCCAGAATGTAAAGAAATCCTGAAGAAGAGTGAGTATTATGCTAACATTGAACACAATTCATGACAACATGTTCTCCAAGTATTGTATGCTGTCTATATATAAGCTGATAGAAAGGGGAAAAGAGAGCAGATATAGAGGTTGTTGGGACTACCACAAGGTTCGGTGGATATGGGGGAAATGGGGAGAAAGAGGTATTGAAATGAAAATCATGACCATGAAAAAGAGAACAGTGTGACAAAAAGGGGAAATTGATACAAGGTTTTCTGCAAACAAATTGACAAGGAGTGTGCACAAGATAAACCACTAGTTTGGGGGGAAAATGCCAAATTATGTTAAGAAATAATCCTTGTATTTGCCATGTCATACCAGCAGTCTGGTACAACATATCACTGTTATACCATTATAATGTATTATAATACATTGGTGCACTTCACAAAGTGGTGGAAAATAGTGCAACCTTGACCACCAGATCCCAATCCTCAGACTACAGAGGAGCGTAGGATAAGGACATGCTGCTGGTGCAGACTACGGTAAAGGATAAAGGCAAATGCCTAGAAAGATGAAGTGGGTTAATAAACAAAGATATCAACACATATTCTAGGTAGCAAGTGGCTGAGACAGAGCATTAGCGTAATGATGTTAGCTGTGGTTGAGTGGGCAGTCTGGTGGAAAATCAGATGGACAGTGGACAGGAAATGTGGGACAGTAAATGGGGAAGTCAGTGGGGTTTTGGGATAATGAAGGGGTCTGTGGGACACTATATTCGGGGGGAAAGTGGGCAATTTCCCATTGTTGCCTGAAAAGAGCTAGTTATTCCTAAAAGCCATATCAGGGCTTTACCTAACTGTGCATTTGTCATATCAACATTTAACTGGTAAAAAGAGCAAAAAACAAACAAAAAATAAACAAATTGCTGTAAAAAAAAAATACCCCCATTTTGAGGAAAAATTCCAAATGGTATATAACTGAACATGATGAATTTATATATATATATATATACTTTGCAATACATTTTACTAAACTGTATTTGATCAACCCTTTCTCTTGATTATTACTATAATAAAAGAATAATCTTGATATGCAGTTTGTGTCTGCACACACCCTGAATAAATAGGTCAACTTTAGGATTTATTTTTAGCAAGCTCCTCCTATTATTATGCCAGGCATCAATTATTCAATTATAGGTTGCATAAAAAAAAGAGTTTTTTTGGGATTTGACAAAAAAAAAACATAATTAAACTTTTTCCTGCATCATTATTTGCTTTTAAGTAGAATTAAACGAAGCACAATTTAATGACGAGCTGATCTAGGGACTTTAAGCTTCCGTTTTCTAAAAAGCAATTTTTCATAGTTCTCTGAGAATGGGAAATCGCTTAGAGAGACAATGAATGAATACACGGAACAATAAGAATGAAGACTTATACAGATGCAATTGAAGTTCCTTTGTTCATAGAAGTTAGGACATTCAGTTAAAATTAAGAGGAATAAATAGCTTGTGTTTTGCAGTGAAGAGAAAAATTAAGGCAGTTTTAAAAGTATAACATATATTACAATTTTAAAGGGATCCCATAACCTAATCATTGTTTATCTAGTGAATATAAAGAATAGAAATGATCTATACAGTATAATGGCAGAATTGCAAGCAAATGCACAGATTAAGAGAAACATGTTTTGAATGTGCCCCTGGAGACTCCTGATTAGGACATCCCCTTTTAGCTTGGTATGCAGATTACTTATTGCATGTAGTTAGTTCCTATATGAAGCTACAAAGTGATGTCATAAACAAGAGACACCACATTAACACATTGTCTCTTCATCTTTGCAGCACTTGTAAGTACAGGGATTGCAGTGGTTGCCTCAGCAACTGGACTGGTGATCCCTGCGATCACTGTACTTACAATTTGGGGGTGTATTGCAATGGTGGTATCATGTGGTGATGTGCTACATAGTCAGAGGGTCATGTGGCAATCTTACCACAGTGGCACAGTGGGATCTATTCACACCACACTCACATATGGAAAAGTACCATTTCTTATCCACAGTGGACAATGGTGCACTGCCAAGAAAAGTTGTCATCCACACTGTGCACATGAAACATCACCATTGTTTTGGATCTGATCAAGGGTCAGTTATGTTGATGTGTTGGTCCAAATTAGTTAGATATGATACGTGCACGGAGAGAAAAGACACTGACACACTCTGTGGAGTCAAAGCAAATCTCTACTTTATTGGGTGTGATACAGCTTGATATACACTTCAGGAGATAGGAAGGGGGCGTCTATTGTACCACTAGTTGATTGGTTATATGTAGGACAATAGGTGTGCTTATGCAAATATACCCGTATCTTAGTAAAGCTGCACAAGCAACAGGGGGGAAGAAGGGGGGTTGTATTCTGTAAGGAAATGTCTCTATCTTCTAAGCACCGTTTTAACTGTTAAAACAAGCAAGTGTCCATTTTATGTCATATTGCCATAACACCATGATACACGTGGCATGATGTTGGCATGATGGTGGCATGGGGTATATAACAAAATAGCTGTTGACAGTGAACAATAACCAGTGAGGGATTGGCAACCATTACCTAACATGACATCACCAGTATCCTTGTACCACCAGGCAGTGTATGAAATACTATATCTTACTGGATGTACTGTACATATGTATACTAGGACATTGCCAAACTTGAGGGTTACTAAGTGGCTTATGGGATATGTTTGTATTTTATTACATAATGTGTTGATTGACATGGTGATTGCACCATTCATGCTGTAACAGCATATTTAAAAAAAAAAGTAATCAAAACTTCTTAGCCATTTTAGCCAAATTCAGGCCAGATGGTACCAGATTCATTGCCATATGCAACTTTGCAAGTGAGTGGTCTTTCTTGGCAAAGGGAATGTACACATTTTTTAATAGTAGATTTCATTTTGAGATATCAATATAATCTATTCTTGTCATTGTGATACACATCCTAAGTTCTAGAACAGGGATGTAAAACTTTTCTGGGAAATGTTGTACATCAGTATTTGGGTGCAGTTTGGCACCCCTATTTTAAATTAAATATAAGTTCTGTGTTTCTAACATTTTAAGAAATTGTTTTATAGGCACTAGGCTCAGCCACAATGGACAAATAGATGAACAATACGAAACACGAAATCCTAAAGAATTGACTAGTTCTGATAAACACCTACATGAAATCAATGAAGAAGTTAGACAACCAGAGCAAGAAGAGAAACGGCATCATGAAGAGAGTGAAAGCCAGGAGGAAGAGAAGGAGACAAGAGAAAAGAATAGCCATTTGAAGGAAAATGAAGAAGATACAGGTCATTCTAAAGAAAGTGACTTTTTAGATGATGCAGTAGAAAAGGGGGATCACAAAGGTCATTATGAAAGTGGAGAGCTTACTAAAAAAGATAAAGTCCACCCTGGTGAGTCACACGAGACTGGACATGACATCTTTGACAAAAAGGTTCACGAGGCAGCTAAGAGTGTAGAAGAGTTCTCAGAAGAAGACAAAGAAGAGCCCAGGGATCTAGAGGAAATGATAAAAAGACACCATGGAGGAATTAACTGGAAAGAACAGTTTAGCCATCCAGAGGAACATCATGCCACTCATTCTTCTGAAGGATCTGATGAATCAGAGGAGAGAGGAAAAGAAGAAAAGAGAAGTTATAAGCCAAAGCTCAACGACATTGGACAAAGATTCCTTGGTTATGAAGAAAAGAGAAATGATCAAGCTGAACAAAGAAATCACATTGATTTACATGAAGAACAGCCATATTCACAGGCCCATAAAAGATATTATGGGCTAAACTCTTTTGAAGATAACATGAAGAGGAATCACTATGATAAAACAACTCACCATGAAGCTCAAGGTTCAGAAGAGTCAAAAGAAAAGAGACATTTTCACAGAGGAAGTGAGGAAGAAGAGAAGGAGAGAGAAATAAATGACCAAAATGAAGACAGCAATGAAAAAGAACCAAATAGGCACCATTTGGAAGAGGAAGAAGAGAGAAGGCAGCACGAGCAAAGGAAAAGGTGGCCAAGCAAACAAAATCCAGCATGGAGATATAACTATGAACAGAGCAATGAAGATAGTGAAGAAAGTAAGGAAGATATTAATCGCCACTTAAATGAGAGAGATGGAAAAGAAAGGCTGTATGCAAAACTCAGGCATCATCTTCAGGAGGAGGAAGAGGAAAAACCATACAAGCATGACAGGAAAGATGAAGACAAGAGACACTATATAGGTGAAGAAATGGTTGATGAGATGAAAAGGTACTATCCCGAAAATTCTGAACAGATAGAAAAAAGGCATTACAATGATGAATTAAAAAGCCACCACTATGGAGAGAATAAAGAGAATAAACGACACCATTCTGAAGAAGAAAGGCGGCCGGCCAATAAGTATGGCTTCGCTGAGGATCAGTGGAAGAACAAATTTTTTGATGCGGATGATGCAAATATCTTAGACAGTGAAGAAGAAAGCAAACGTAGCTTACAGAGCAAAAACGTTTTCCCTGAATACAGCGATTACGACTGGTGGGGCAAAAAGCAGTTTTTGGAAGATATGAATCACGGGTACGATGAGAAGAGAACACAACCCAAATTCCACAAGTTCAATGAAAAGAGACAGTACGACCGAATGGATGAACTTGCTCAGCTTCTTAATTACAAGAAAAAATCAGTGGAGATGCCAGATTTTTACGACTCTGAAGAAATAAAAAAACGTGATTTCAACGAAAGAGGACATCTTAATCAGAGACCGCTAACGGAGGAGGAGGTAAATATGATCTCAGCAATGGACTGGCAGCACTGCAAGAATTACATTTAAATACTTGGCAGGATTAACCATGGATAAAAACATTTTATTTGTAGGGAAATTAATATAGGATAAAACATTATTATATATTATACTAAAAGCATAAAACTAATTTTGGAAGTGTACAGGACTAGCATAAGAGTAGAAGATTAGCCTATGTATGTAGGGTTGCCACCTTTTCCTCAAAAAAATATCGGCCTTGGTACTGTCTCCATAGACTTAACATTGGCCTGATACCAATTTTTTTCCGATAAAATACCAGCCAGGTGGCAATCCTATATGTATGTGAAGTCAGTGTCCTGCCAATGGGCGTCATTCTATATTCACTAAAACCAATAGTGCCTACAAATCACAGGTATAAGTAGGCAGTTGACTCGGCAGGACCAGCACTTGCTTAGTAATTCTCACCTTTACATTTTGATGCTGTAAACATGCATTTTGCACCCCTCAAAGGCTATTGCTCTAATAGCACAGATAGTGCTTAGCCATGCCTACCCTAAAAATATGTGCAGTTGGTAGTCATGTGCAGAACATGTGCTGTGTGCATAGAGAGAGCAACAGAGAGTGACAAGGAAGCATAGAGCAATTGTGCCTGAAGAAAACAGTCTGATCCTGTCACTCAAGAGAGGGGGCTGCTAATTAGCTCCTCTCAAATCATCCGTCCTAAACACAAGGGTAAATCACTGGAATAGCAGAATGTCCCCCCCCTGCTCTCGTACCGATAGCCACAACCATGGCAGGGAGTGTGCGGACACATCCAATTGTACATGTGTCTACATCAGCAGTGGAAGTTTAATGTCTCTTTAACAAGGAGAAGTGAACATTTGTTTATTGTAGTTAAATTTGAATTTAAAGATAACAGTATTAATGGGAAATATATTTCTGCCACTGCATGAAAAAAAATCTCTTAATTTCTTGTAACTGAACATTTTTTATTTCATCCTTCCACAGGAAAAAGAATTAGAAAACCTGGCAATTATGGACATGGAACTGCAGAAGATAGCGGAAAAGCTCACTAATAATCGGCAAGGCTGAGAATCTTAAGAACTGCCATACTGGAGCGTGAAGCTCTACTATATTTAGCTACATTCCTCGTCAAATCCACTGCCTCTTCAAAGAGAAAAACATGTTGTTTAGCCAAGACAAGCAAAATGTAGTTTATTGTTCACAAATAGTATTTTACACAGTCTGAGGTGTCAGAAATATTACTTACTGTATGCTATTGATACCAACATAGCATGATATATAACATATATTATAAGTGTAGACAGAGACATTTTAATAAGCTTGTGACAATGTTTTTTGCGTTATTGTTCTTTATTACATTTTCGTCTTGAGATTTGAAATAATAAAAAAGCAAATGAATCTTCGACAAGGCCGCACTATTGCATTTTTGGCCATAGTAAGCTGCAGTTAGGCCATGTGTCATAGGTGATAGTTTATTTACATGGATAATAAAGTTACAAGGTTCTACTCAATAAAGAGAGAATTACAGGGAATTGAGATGTGAATTTAAATGTAAGGCCAAAGTAGCTGAGTTAGAAAAATTCTCCCATTCAGCTGGAGTGTTGATTCTTTCCAACTCGGCTACATTGGCCTAAAGTTTGAAATTCCCAACGCAGATCCTTGCGATTCTTTCTTTGTTGAGTACAGTATTGCAAAGACCTGCAGAACACGCTTTATAGATAAATATATAATTACAATGCTCATTGAATAATCACACTCAAATCCTAAACTGTGACAAAGAAAAGGTTAATCCCCCCGACACATGGGCCTCCTTCCAAATATACCTAATGAAGGCTCATGGTGCATGAAATGCGTTGGCCGCTTTTGTGCCAATCCTACACTAACCAATAGGAAGCAAATTAAAGTATTTTATCTCCTCGCTGAACTTTATTTGGGGGTTTGCTGTGCTACATCTAACTTTTATTCTTTGTAAATGAAAATACTTTGTTTTTAATTAGTAATGCTACAGGTGCTGCAAGATACTGATTTTTTCTTAAAGAAAAACTATAACAAAAGAACTGTACTTTTAATCCTTATAAAGTATGTATTCAGTGTATAGTCACAAAAGAAAGTTGAGACTTTTTTTTTTATATTACACAAAGTATAATTTGGCTTACCCACTATGGTAATAGGTAATACAGCTATATGTGGTGGGGGGGATAGTGTGCCCATTTGCCATCTCTCACAGACAAAGTGTTTGATCTCACCAGTCTCCCTCTTTCTATCACAAATGGTTGTGTCCTGAGCAAGTGCTACCTCTCCATCTGACAAATTTGTAATATTGAGGATAATAGCTACCATAGCCTCTCAATGCTGAAAATATTGAGATATCCACTTCCATAAGTCATAGATTTATTTTATTTGTAGCAGTTTTCCAGGTTAGTTTCCCATCACCATGATATGTTTCAGACTTTGAGTTATTATTCCAGAACAGTTTGGGAAAGCTTGTCAAACAGACATTTGGCTGGTAATGTGCTATTAAATGTGTCATTTCAGTGTAGACATTAAAAAACCATTGATCATATTGAGTTTAGCCATCAAAAATCTGATCTGCACATAAACTTGGAATGGAACAGTAGACATTTAAATACTGTAGCATTTTTTAAGGCAAAATGTATTGACCATCTAAACAGGCCATGCCATGTAAGCATGCAATTTGATTAATTTAATTCAAATATGCAGTGAATTATTGCAAAAAATGTTGAAATCTAAAAAATTTTTTTTTAATTTTTACAAAATTCATAAATTGCAGTTAAAGATACATTGATGATGTGCTTTGAATTAACACCTTCCATGTTCAGGTCTGGATGGCCAGGGTGATAAGCAAAATGAATAAGGGAGCTATTGTATTCACAAATGAGTATGCTTACAGACCCAAATGAACAGATGTTTACTAGGGGTTGAAATACTAAATTTAATTTTAGTTTGTTTTGTGCCATGTTGGTCCATGATGAAATTTCACGTGCCATTAATTGCATGGTACACAGTCAGCGGGTTTTGATTGTAGTACTTTCAACAGTGACTGTGAAGCCAGGTGTAGGGACAGAGTTTGAGAGAGGGAAAGTGATCAGCTCAGTTTTGGAAAGATTCAATTTCAGGTAGTGATCAGACAGTCTGGCTCAACCTCTGAAAAACAGCCACACATATCACTCCTCCACCAAACTTTACAGTTGGCACAGTGCAGTGAGGCAGGTAACATTCTCCTGGCATCCACCAAACCCAGACAAGCTGCCAAGCAGTGAAGCATGATTCATCACTCCACAGAACTCATTTGCACCAGAGTCCAGTGGTGGTGTGCTTTACCCCACTCGATCCGATGCTCGTCATCGGACTAGGTGATGTGAGGCTTGCATGCAGTTGGTCGGCCATGGAAACCCATTCCCATGGAGCAGTTTCTGTGAGGGTATCGATGCCAGTGGAAGTTTGGAGCTTTTGAAACTCCTCAGCTATGGAATCAGCAGAACAGTGGTGACATTTTAATGCAGCATGCTCCTCAGCACTCTATACATGGTCTTCCACTTCATGGCTGAGTTGCTGCTCTTCCTATATGCTTCAACTTTCCAATAATACCACTTACAGCTGATCGTGGAATGTCTAGCAGGGATGACATTTCACGCACTACCATTGCAAAGGTGGCATCCTATCACATTACCACGCATAACATTCACTGACCTCTTCAGAAATGATTTTAAATGCAGACTGCATGGCAAGGTGCTTGATTTTATAACCTGTGATAAGAGGTTTATCCCAAAACTTTTGTCCATATAGTGTATACTGAGCCATTATTACATGTTTTATTCATATACCCTTTGGGTATAACTGAGAGGATCCATATTATGCAGATTAACTAAAAGTGTGGAAAAGCACACCATTTCACTCTTTTCTAAATTTAGATTTATTTAGCACTTTGGCAGTTTGAATTCCAATTGCTTTTTTTTTTAAATTTTATTATTTATTTTTTACCTTTTGGATTAACAGTAATGAACAAGTCCAGGATTTAGTGATTACCCAGTTGTGTCTGAGATGTTTAAAAACAAAATCCCACCTTAGTCACAAGTGGGCAATCCCTAAATCCTGGACTACTGGGTGTGCCGTGAGAACTGGTTTGGAAACCACTGGTCAATGTATTCCAAGTTTGGCAGGGTGAGGAGGGCAGGTGTAAGGAATTGTTTATATTTTCCTATGGGGAGGGTCGTATGGTGTAATAATGTGGGTAGTGGACTGATAGGGAAACTGGAGTCCGGGACTGTTCTTATGGTATTTATCACAGATTCCCAGAAATGGACTACCAAAGTGCATTGCAGCCAAATCTGTAGAAAACTGCCATTATGGGATTGGCATCTCCAGCATATATCACGATCGGAGGGGAATAGTCAATTAAGTGTTATTGGCACCCTGTATTAGCTAGTTGGTATTTTAGATCACGGATATAGAAGATTTGTGTGCTAATAAATGTCATGTTTTGTCATTGATAGTTGGTAAGGGTGGTTGAGCAGTTGAGTTCCCATTGCCTGATGTAATACGGTTTTGTGGCAGGGGTGATGTTTAAAAGTATGTTCTGATTTGTAAAGAGGAGTTCTCTCCTATATTCTTACTTTTTATTTTCATACTTGCTTGATAAAGATTGTAATTTATTTCCCAACTCAACATCCCCTGCCCGGCACATACCACATAAATATATATTTGAAAAATGAGTTTACAAATGGATCGCTACTTTCAGTCACTTGTACACAGGACGAATTATCCATGTGAAGAATCATCGTCGTCACTCAACCAATACACTTGGGATGGACCAGGAATGACCAATTATATTTCTATACACACAAAATAAATCGAGATGCCTGAAACTATTTCTTTCAAGACAGATGGACTTAAAAATAAAATTGCTAAATAATACATACATATATTTTTATACACAATGTCTGGACATGTGAAATATACATATACAAAAAAAAAAAAAAATTAAAAAGGGGTTGCTCTTGGATAATGATGATGGCAAGCAGCCGAAATTATAGGTGATCTAAAACAAGATGTTAGCTTCCAGGTTCTTCAAATTTTATTTTTTTGGTTGCTGGTTCATCACTTTTCTCTTGACTGCGGGTTTTGGACCGAATTTCATCTCTGGCCACAGTAATTCCATGTAGAATATAGCCTCCACCACCACTCATTATTAGTTTTGGATGACTTCTGTCCGGCAAAACCTTAAGGAGATTAAAAAAAAAAAAAAAAAACCATATAAATGATATACTGAGGCAGTCTGAGGAATCTAGTTTAATCTCACTACTTTAAAATGCATAACATATTGTCGTATATGAAGTGAATGCACTACTTAAAGTATCAGTTTGAGGAAAGGCTAAAGTGGTCCAATTTTAATCTTGAACATTGCAAAATAAAATGATTAGCATTGCCTGAATGTCAGTCTTTATAACATATAATGTTATAATGGGTCTATTAGGAAGGGCTAGCCAATATCAGATTGGCAGGCAGCATATAGCCTACAAGGGTTTCCTAGGGTCTCCAGGCCTACCAGAAAGAAATTACATTGTTTTACTAGGTTCCTTGCATTCAAAAGGTAAATGATGTATATTCACACCATTAAAATAAACTTGACGGGATATGCTTGAATATCTATGTGAATATTATCTCTCTAGATCTCTCTAGATATATATATATACACATATACACATCATATGCATCTCTATTTTGTTTTAGCTTTGATAGATTTGGTCCTGCTTAACATTACACTTTCCCAGTTGACCAATTACACTCTCTTGCTTGTTTTACATTAACTCTGAAAAAGTTAGGCAACTCAATAGGGTCATCACCTAAAACAGCGATGGTGAACCTATAGCACTTGTGGCATGCGGTGCAATAGGTGAATCATGGACTCACAACAAGCGGTCGTTGAACCACTCTTCATGTTGGGGCCCTGGGCTGCTAAGAAGTAAAGTTGTGGATGGGGCTGGAAAAAACAGAGCCCCCTCCACTGTGTGTGAGCTGATATGATAGAGAAGATTCTATCAGATATTTGACGTGCCCTACATACCAACTACGTTTGTGAGTGCATTTGTTCATTCTGCACCAATATTTACTATAATATTGAATTACACTATGGTCTCTGTTTGTTTTTATGTTTCCTCATATACGTTATGAAACATTGAAGACCTTGTCCATACTCCATTGCCATATCAACAACTTTCAGGCAATTATTATACTTCCATATACTCTTTTTACCGTGTGGGGTTTACTTTAGCGCACCAGTCACTCCTATCATTTGGTTTTATTGTATTTTGATGTTTTTTTCACGTGTGTTTTCAGAGTAACACATAGATTGGTGCTGCTGTGTTATAGTTTAAGCGCCAGGATTTATCTTTGGCATTCACAATCATATCTGCTGCACTGTGACACGCTGACACAAAGGACCTCGGACTGAGGTCAGATTCTTCGACCAACAATAAGGCTTTTGAAGGGGAAGGAATCTAGATGTATGTTTGTATCCGTGTGTGAGAGTAGATTTTGTACGTTTTTGAGGGCAGGGGTCCCAAATTAAAATTTATACTCCTGCTCATATATATTCACATACATTTATACATCTATATCTACACATTTATAAATAAAAAAAAGTGTGCATTGTGTGACGATTCACCATCACTGACAAAAATACACACACCTTGCTGCAATGGTACATGCTGCCATTACAGAGCTATTGAGAAATAGACACAATACTCCAATTCAAGCACATGCACTCAAGTGACATCACCCATGCTTGGAATAATCATGGATTACCTGATAATTCCTCAGCCAGGTTTCAGAGAGTTTAAGATTCACCACACCACCTTTTTCCCTGAGTTTTGTATAACATTCAAGGAGAGGCTGAAAGAGAAACACGTTACAACAGCATGAGATGGCCAATAGGAGTGTAAAAACATTTGAGAATAGAGAAATGAAAGAGGAATATGGATATTTTGATTTATCACTATTTAAAAAACTGAATTGTATCAATTAACAATTATAACAATTAGCTAGAGGGCCAACTTACTCCACCTACTTCCACCTCCTAATTTTAATTTGTATGTACCTAGTGCGTGCTCAACTAGTAATTGTGGTCAATAAGATGACCCTTGGTTTTAGACTGCAGGGAAACATGTATTTGTTATGGAATACTTAATGGCAGGAAGGAGTAGCTTCAGCATGCTCTCTGTGCTGGGATTTAACACACAGGGGAGAGGGGCTTTGGAAGAATCACAGAACTGTTGCTATAGAAACAATAGTCTCTCAATAAAACTTTTCATGGAGTTTTTAGTTGACAGCAATTAAAATTAAGATAAATCATAAAAACATTAACAGTTTAACAGAACAAAAAATGTGCAGCTTTCTGATACCCATGATGTTGTCCATGTATTTATGTGTTGATGAGCCTGTAACTGTAGATGAGTAATGAGTCTGTCCATGACTTTTAGGGAGTGTGTGTTGATGGGTCAGTGTCCGAGTGCGGTATCATTGTGTGTGTTGATGGGTCAGTGTCTGAGTGCCGGTATTCTATTGAGAAATATATTTTTCCCCTCATAACCAGTACACTTTAACAGTTTCAATGACAAAGGTCAAGCATAAACATGACTGTTATATCAATGGTGATGCAGAACATACCTCTCTGTATTGACAGTAAACAACAAGTGGCCTGGAAGGGGCTACAAACTCCAACAGAGAAAGAAGCACTGGAGTGGGGTGAAACCGCGAGGCTACAATTAACCTGCAAAGCACAAGATAAAGATATTATAAAGAGAACATAAAGAGCTGGTAATAATCACAGGTATAGATCAAACTGAGGCATCAGACAACATAGTTCATTTTCAGCTGCTATTATAATTATTTTAATTCTCTGTACCAGAAAAGAGCAGGACAAGAGATCAATGCATATTAGTAGGCACTCGGCAGTTGCTAATATTCAGCAATATATACCTAACAGAATTAATTACGCCATAATAAAAAGTCTGTGTAACTTAACTGATCGCTGTTGAAAACCACAACAAAATTCTAGTTTTCACATAAGTTTGTTGACAGAAGTAAGCATTCCTCTAAATAATGAAACTTTGATAAACTGTTCACCTTGCTTTATTGGAGCGGAGGCATTTTATTTGCTACACTATAGGCTTGCGGGTAGGACTCTCTACTTCCAGTCTGTCTCTGATTGTCCAACGTAGAATGTAGTTCCCTTCTATGCTCTGAACCAAGCGGTTCGTAAAAATTGTTGTCACTGTCTGATTTTTTTTAAAAAGAAGCTTAAAAAAATCTGGTATTTTAGAAACAATTTAGTTAGAAACTCTGAGCTAAAAAAGAATTGAAATACAAGGTTTTAAAGCACAACCATTGAAAACAAATTAAGATATTTATTAATAAGATTGCATCAAGTGTTTTAAATACTTTTATGAAAAAATACATATAAAGTACTTTTGGAGCCTGCTCTGTTTGTATAGCTCTCAAGGGGCAGGTATATTGTTTAAACTCTTGGGTCAGATGAAGGAAGATCTGACCCAAGATGTCTGCCCTCTGAAAGAGCTATCTATATGAGCAGAGTGGGCTAGAAAAAATACTTTAGAATGCCCACACTTGCTGCAATCTCAATTAAACATAGCTTCCTTTTTTGCCAACAGTTGCCCTTTAATACTAATCCATTATATCAGTTGGCAGCTGTGATTTTAAGGGAAACTGGGGATCATTAAAAAGGACATTAAAATCATTAAGTAAAGTTACACTTGCAATATAAAGATGGACAATATTAAAGAGAGATATTGCTTTGCAATAGGCACACACAGCAGTATGATCTTACCCGTCAGCATTTCTGTCCTGCAACAGAGCAGCAGCTTCTGATTCCCTCCTCCTTCTCTCATCCTGTTTTTTCTTCTTTTCTATGACCTGTAAATAAAAGGGAGAAACATAGAATTTGAAGAATTGTGCACATCAGAGGAGCAGAGAAACAGGTCCATAAAATTAAAGTAAATGTATGGTTTGTTTAAGTTCAAACAATTAGAATTACTATAAAATAGACAGGCATGACATGCAAATAATTAAGAACGATAACAGGTGGGCCTTAAGAAATTCAAAGTTCAGACATATGTAGAAAACCAGTCGCTCTCTGGCTTGTGCTAAACTAAAACTGGTATTTTAGCTACATGGGAGATATCTCAACCAGAACTGGACTTTAATTATGCCTATTTTTAAATGGAGTCCAGGAGAAATGGGATTATCTAAAAGTTGCACTACTGAAGGCAACAGAAAATTGCATAAGGCTTGTCAGTAAGAGCAAAAAATTGAAGAAACCACTGTGGTACTCTGCAGAGGTGGCTAAAATAGTAAAAAATAAAAAGCTAGCATTTAGTAATTATAAAAATACTCAGAGTGAGGAAGATAGAAAGATCTATAAGAGTAGGCAGAAAGAGGCAAAGCAAGCTATAAGAGCTTCCAAAGCACACACAGAAGAGACTATAGCCCAGTCAGTGAAAAAGGGGGATAAAACATTTTTTAGATACATAAATGAGAAAAGGAAAGTAAAACAAGGATTAGTTAGATTAAAAACAAAAGAAGGATGCTATGTAGAAGAGGATAAAGGCTTAGCAGACTGCCTTAATGAATATTTTTGTTCAGTTTTTACAAATGAAAATGAGGGTAAGGGACCTCATTTAGGGAAAAAGACTAATGAGTCTTTTGATGCATGTAAGTTTACAGAGGAAGAGGTTTTACTTCAGCTGTCTAAAGAAAAGACAAATAAGTCGATGGGACCTGATGGGATACATCCAAAGTTATTAAAAGAACTTAGTGGTGTACTAGCAAAACCGTTAACAGATTTATTTAACCAATCATTGTTAACGGGAGTAGTTCCAGAAGATTGGAAATTAGCTAATGTTGTGCCCATTCACAAGAAAGGTAGTAAGGAGGAGGCGGGCAACTATAGACCAGTAAGTCTTACTTCAGTAGTGGGGAAAATAATGGAAACCTTGTTAAAGAATAGGATTGTTGAACATCTAAAGTCGCTTGGATTTCAAGATCAGAGACAGCATGGGTTTACTTCAGGGAGATCATGCCAAACTAATCTTATTGATTTTTTTGATTGGGTAACTAAAATAATAGATCAGGGTGGTGCAGTAGACATTGCTTACCTAGATTTCAGTAAGGCTTTTGACACTGTCGCACATAGAAGGCTTATCAATAAACTGAAATCTTTGAGTTTGGATTTCAATATTGTTGAATGGATTAGACAATGGCTGAGTGACAGGCAACAAAGGGTTGTAGTCAATGGGGTATATTCGATGCAAGGTCTTGTTACTAGTGGGGTACCTCAGGGATCTGTTCTTGGACCCATTCTCTTTAATATTTTTATTAGCGATATTGCAGAAGGTCTTGTTGGCAAAGTATGTCTTTTTGCCGATGATACAAAGATTTGCAGCAGGGTTGATATTCATGGAGGGATAAGCCAAATGGCAAATGATTTAGCTAAACTAGAAAAATGGTCAGAGCAGTGGCAACTGGCATTTAATGTGGACAAGTGCAAGATTATGCACCTTGGGCGTAAAAACCCAAAAGCAGAATATAGACTATTTGGTACAGTCCTAACCTCAACATCTGAGGAAAGGGATTTAGGGGTAATAATTTCAGAGGACTTGAAGGTAGGTAGGCAATGCAATAGAGCAGCAGGAAATGCTAGCAGAATGCTTGGTTGCATAGGGAGAGGTATTAGCAGTAGGAAGAGGGAAGTGCTCATGCCATTGTACAGAGCACTGGTGAGACCTCACTTGGAGTATTGTACGCAGTACTGGAGACCGTATCTCCAGAAGGATATTGATACTTTGGAGAGAGTTCAGAGAAGGGCTACTAAACTGGTTCATGGGTTGAAGGATAAAACTTACCAGGAAAGGTTAAAGCATCTTAACATGAATAGCTTGGAGGAAAGACGTAACAGGGGGGATATGATAGAAACATTTAAATACATAAAGGGAATCAACACAGTAAAGGAAGAGAGTATATTTAAAAGAAGAAAAACTACCACAACTAGAGGACATAGTCTTAAATTAGAGGGGCAACGATTTAAAAGTAATATCAGGAAGTATTACTTTACTGAGAGGGTAGTGGATGTATGGAATAGCCTGCCAGCAGAAGTGGTAGAGGTAAACACAGTCAAGGATTTTAAGCATGCGTGGGATAGACACAAGGCTATCCTAGCTATAAGACCGGGAAAGGGGGACTAATAAAAGTACTCAAAAAAAAAAAAAAAAAAAAATTGGGCAGACTAGATGGACCGAATGGTTCTTATCTGCCGACACATTCTATGTTTCTATGTTTCTATTACAGTAGCCTCATACACAGACTTCAAGAGACAAAAGCTTCTCAACGAGAAATAATCCAACCTCAAGGAAGTTAAAGGGTTTCTTCATTAACGGGAAAATTGCAGGAAATGGAGGCGGGAATTTCAAAGTTAAGAGATGGAAACATTCTCCCATTAAGCTGCATTGAATTTGTTTTTACACATGATGGTAAATCGGAATACACATGGAATAGTGAAAGCCTATCTGGTTTGATTTCATGTGTGAACGTGTTACATATGGGTGTGAGTAAGTTTGTGAGCTGCATCCACAAATCAATTGCTAAAGATGTCAACTGCAGAGGGAATAAAAATAACTTACATTAACGGTTTAATAAATTATGAGGATTCAATGCCAGAACTATATGTGGCAACCCCAGAAATCCTGTCACGTAAATACAATAAAAATTACAATTCAAGTGCAAATAGTTTTGTAGTCCATCATGAGGACTAGCCAACCAAAGTAACCAGTTAAAAAGAACCGCAATCAAGAAAACCGGAACTGGGCAGGACAGGATACAAACATCCCAGTGCCTACGAGCTGGAATTGTGACTGCACCAAACAGTTCATTAGTGCTGTTGTGTTTCTATACCCAACTTGGAACGGCAGGCCATAGCTCTAACAAATACACTGCCGTGTGGGGCTAGAATATGGCATTATTTCAACTTATGACCAGGGCTAGACACCAACACAGCTTATGGTTGACATTTACGGTGGTGGACAAATTTAATGCTGTCCTACGGACCTTCACAAACCTCTCCAGAGACACTGGTGTACTTATATGGACACTTTGGGCTCCTACCCAGGGCCACACATTATAATAAGTCCTATTTATAAGGACATCCAATTTATAAACTGTCATCACCTCACCTGGCTCATAGAGGATTTTATTTTGTTTTTTGTTTTCAATATACCCCTACGGAGATCTGAGATTTTACAGTGATTATAAAGCCATTTACCAATGCGCATTGCGTTATTTTGTTGGATGACATTTTACTTTCAACAGATTTGTTGTACAGATGTAAAAATAATAAACATGGAGTTTTGTAGGGTACATGAATAGATTCTTAACTGGAATAGCAATGTACGACGATATCCCGGAACTCTGAACACAGAGAACTAAGACAAAAAAGCACTTTCTATGAGAATTTAAAACATAGCGTGGGAGTTTTCTATAGTAATTCCCTCAAACACAGTATGGTTCAAGGATTGCTGCCAAACCCACCTTTACAAAAATAACTGAAATAACTGATCTAGAAGAAGGGATTAGGATTACACATTCGTACCATTGTCTCTCCCTTTCTGACAGTGCGCATAATCATTTCTTTCACACCAAGAACCTAGCAAATACATGGTGTATATCTCCTTGAAGGATTAAAGCCCTTGCTCTGCAGTATTCTCCATATTTACCTACAAAAATTACTCATTGGGTACCACCTGTAGACGCCATCACGCAATAACTAGCAAATAGCCATCTCTTATATTAGACAGTCACTTCAACACACAATATAATCGGGAACTCTCAGATGGTTTGTCTGTAAAGTGCTTTGAGTCTCATATGGACACAAGCTCAATAAAAAACACACATTAAGATTTATTTATTGTGTATGAACATCTAGAGAGACTGTAGCTATGGGTTAACTTACAAATTGCTTTTTCTCAGGTTTCTGTTCTTCCTCGTCGTTTACTGGGGCTTCACAAGAGCCCTCTGGGATTTCTTGTTTTTCCGGCAGATTGGTCTCCATCATGGCCTCAGATTCTGCAGGAGCATTGGATTCCTCATCCATGTCTCTAGCTGCATCCTGCTTCTCATTCCCCGATCCATTGTTTTCTTTATCATCAGGTGTAGATTCCTGACTGGGAGGTACTTTACTAGCTGAAATTGGTCCAGAGAGGAGACTTTCTACTTTGCTCAAAGGAAATTCATAAAGGGATTTGCTGAAGGACGCTGGAAATCCAAAACAGTCTGTTGCTGCTCGGACGGGCCCTCCACCAGGGTACATCTGTATTACAGACCCATATCCTTAAGACAGAATAAAATAGAGGTATTAATGCAGTGTCACAAAGAATGTATTGACAGACATTTGACATGGACAACAAACTCATCAAAAAAAGGGTAGGGTAAGATACAAAAGGGTAATGGGGGGCCCCCCTAAGGCAGCATAGTGCCCAATATATGGGTGGGGATAATATGAAGTAGTACTACGGTACTGAAGATAGATGTTTGACACTAGTAAGACAATTCAAAAACTATGAAAATAACATATGAGATAATGAGGGTTTATCTTAGTACTTCTCTGGGAACAACTCCTATTGGTATTCCTCTAAGCTGCTACAACTCCCCTTTTTTTCCCCTGCTTTATTTGTATCTACCTCTTTTCCTTACGGCGCACATCCCAACAATCTTTCCTGGTCAGAACTTGCGCCTTCTCCACTGCCAGCAGGAGAGTATAGATAGCTCAGCTGATGGTCACAGTTGAATGATAGTTCCTACGGGAGCTCCAGGACTATTTTGAAGTGCCTCATACACTTTACAATCCTGTAAAGTGTTACACTATGGGTTTGTCCTCTTCCTTGTACAAAGAAGACAAACTGTAGACTATCAACTACCCCTCCAGTACACAGTCCCTGTCCATGAGGAGACCATCAGCTAAGGTTTCGGTTGCACTGCTTAGCTCCATGAACTTTACTAGGAGCTGCCAAAGCTATTATAGGGGGCTTATGCATCATGGTCAATTGTGAGGCAATATTTGAAAAGTGATCCATTCACCATGGAATCTAATGGAACGTTTCTGCTGATTACATCACTAGAATTTTGCCCTTCAAATGACCTTTACACGTAACCCCTAATATGAATGACGGCAGCGCAGCACACGCATTGGTTAAAAGAAAACTGTTTTAAATGTGTCTGTAGCGTCTCCTGTTTAGATCACGTGTGGCTTGATTTACACGTGTACTTCTTTAAATGGGAGATGTGTAAACTGCACATAAAGTTACAAAACAGTCGACACCTTAGGGTTTTTTTCCCCCCTTCTTTTGGACGCCAGAAATGATGGGTAGAAGGGTTGAACCTGATGGACTTTACCTAAATGACTATGTTACATTCAAAACATATTTACATTTAATGTATTAATTTGCTTGAAATTCTGGCAATGCAATGTATATATAATATTCCTCATCATTCTTTATTCCCTGTATTGAAAGACTAAACAAAGTTTAGGAAACTTCAATAACTGTAAGGGAGAGTGTCCAACAGAGTGCGGGTTCTGTACATCATTCTGGACCATGAATGAAATGGTAGCTTTCCATACAAACCATCCTGCAGACAGAACGGAGCTGCTGTATTGTATTATTAGTCTAGATTATCATTTACATTGAAGAAGCAGCTTTTCAGTGCTGCTCAGTCATATTCCTTTATGTACTCGTTACATCACAATTGAATAGATTATAAAAGCTTTTGAATGGCGTTCAGGATTTTGTGCAGGGTTTCCCTTCTAATGACGTACTGTTAATTAAATCCTGCCTTAATGCAATCCATTTCTATTATGTCCTGCACCTTTAGAAGCATTATGTTGCAGCATTGTTTATTCTGGCTCCTAGCTATCCTGTGCAGCTGCTAGATAGAGCTCTAAAAATAAACGTCCATTAAGACGGGAACACCTGCAAGGTTCTCCTCTGACGTGTGTAGTATTGATGCAAGATCCATATGATGAATATGGCTTAACACATCATCCATCATGGAGCTTAAAGGTACAAGCCAACTCCACTGATGGGACTGTTCACACCCAGAGGGCAAGAAAAACGTGGGTGGTAAAGTTGACATGTCAGATAAGTACCGTAATCACTTTCAGTTGTGACGCATAATTCCTCTTTCACTACAAACATATTAGAGCTGAAACTTCTAATGAGCTTTGTGGACACCTCGTCTCATGACAAGTGGAACAGTAAATTACATGTACACAGGTCTAGAAGAATGAATTGGTCTCATTGCCCATCCGATTGCTAGTCCTGGATTGCTTTGACTAAAATAATCTTATTTGCAGTGTTGTCAAAGGTAATATAAGTTCACTGATGGCAAACTTTTGTATTTCAAGCTGTGCTGTGTGTGTGTATATTAAAAGGAGACCATTTTAGTGTATGAACAACATGTCTGATCTGGATCCTATGTGATCTTCAAATCAGGCCCTCCATTTCCAAGTTAGCCAGTAAAAGATAGAATTTTAACTCTATTTCCGTAGAATGAAGACACATTGGAGACTTTCAGATGCTGTCTTGGGGTGGTTATTCTTATGCTATATAGTAAATAGTTGGGCAATATTAGGAACACTGTGCCTTAAACATACAAGTAAAACGCAGGCTTAAGAATAAACGCACTTATTGCATACTTCCCATTAAGATGTGTCTGGGTCCTGTGATGGACATTAACCAATTTGGACAGGACATTATGTCTGCCAAGACCCATAGCCCCATCCAAGTGCAAAGGCGCAATGTCAACAGCTGGACACTATTGTTGTGTTTTTTTTATTACATTTTTATAAAACACAATTCTGGGGAAAAGTTCTAAAAGTGGTCTGAACGGCAGGAAAATTTTAGTGGGTTTATTGCTTAGGTCACTACACGAGCCAATGCACAGCACGCTGGTCACTTCATGTTTTCTAGAGGACCGGTCAGAGTCTACTGAAGGGTCTGTTCACTGATGCTTGCCATTACAAGCATAGCTCAGAAGCATTTCATTTTGTTGAAGTGCATTTTTGTCATTTTCAGCACATTAGACATTACAGTGGGTAATACGAGCTCTCTTGAAACCTCGAGAAAACGTCCAGAAACCAGACATGAAATAATTCTTACCTCCCATACGTTCCATAACTGCTCCCAAAACTAAACCAGCACATGTTTCCATTACAAGGACTTTACTACCGGCATGGATATTTCCTAGAGTAAGCATCTGTGCCAACGTATCGTATCGGAGCTGGCTGTCAAAATCAAGCAGGAAAGATTAAATTACACCACGGTTCAGAAATGTACCACAAATCTTACAGATATCCTCTCGCGCAAAAAACAAAACAAAATCCTTAAAAAAAGTTCCATTACTGATGGTATGTTTAACATGCAGGATATATATATTAGGGCCATTGGCTGCTTTAATACCCAGTGCTATTTGGTATTGGAGGGGAAACAGTTAATTTATACCCAACCTTTAAAAACACAAGGTTTGCGCATCCCATTAGAAAAGTACAAAACAATAAGATGAACATTAATTATGGTCTGTGCTGAATGCCAATTAATCGCAGCAGAAATGACAACTAATTAATGATGTTCTGAGTGTCTTTTACCATGATAAGAGTACAGTGGCTAGTGAAAGAGGGAATTGCTATTTACTAAAGCACAAAATGAGTGATCAGCAGTAATACTAATAGAAAACAGACCTTGTCGGTTTCTACGGGGTCTCATAGAGACAAAACACACAAAGAATAGGCAGGAAGGGAATACATAGCATGATACACTAATTGATATAAAAATACAAAAATGTATTATATTAACACCGCTCACAAATAAAATGTGCAAAAAAGAGGCCAGCTCTATTTGCAAAATGTGCATAAATAATACAGAGTATGATTTTACTCGCCCAGCACTCCTGGCCACCAAGATGTTTATCCGCCAAGAGACAAGACTGATACTACTCCAATTGCTGGAATACAGGAAGGTCCTCCACACCAGATGGACAATGGGTCTGTTGGAATCTGTAGCCAGCAAGCTTCCCAGTACAGTTGTGCCGATTCTGCTGATGGACCCATTGTCCATCTGTTGTGGAGGATCTTGAGTGCCAGGAGTTTGGGACGGAAAAAAAAAAAAAAAATAAAAAACATGCCCGGTTTTATTTATGCACATTTTTCAAATAAAGCTGGTCACATTTTATTTGTGAGTGGTATTCCTATAATAAATTTGGTATTTTTATATCAATTAGTGTATACAGTATCACGCTATCTATTCCTCTTCCTATTCTGTGTGCGTTTTTGTCCGGTCTCCAGTAGACCCTGAAAGAACCAATAAGGTCTGTGTCCTACTGGTATTGCTGCTGGTCTCTCATTTTCTGCCTTGTATTGAGAAGGATAGGCCATACAGGGAGATTTTTATATATTTTTCCCCTGTTCTGTTTGCACTTCCGTATATTTTGTTTGCTGTGTGCTATGTACTCAAGGAGCCTATAAACATTTTTTTATATCCCATGCCATAGTCATCACCCAGTCTTGCAAAATTATGATTAAATGAGTGATTTAACAAATCTAAATAAAAGCAGAATAGAAAAAGGAAGGTCTAGGACATTTCTATGAATAATGATTTTGCATTAATCTTTAATAATAATACACACTGACCAGATTTTTCCAGGCTCTCTTGCATAATACATCATTGAGAGAATTCGAGTCGAGGGCCTTAAAATCGTGATCACTGCTTCATATCTGTGAGTTGAAAACAGACCGTGGTGTGGATGAATAATACACGTAATTAGGTAGTGTAAAAGAAATGCACTATATGTTAAATCCCATGTCAATAAATGTAGGATTTAAAAGCATCAGACATAAATAATGAAACACTTATCCAGCACAGGAGAGGGTTCTTACTTTTATTTATCGTCAACTGGAGACAGGCTTGCAAGGGGTGGGGGGCACAGGCACAATTACCCCCATGCTGCTTTACCAACAGACTCAATAGGCTGGGGCTGCACAATGTTTCACTTCTAAATGCCTAGTACATAAGCTAGGCAGCCATCTTCCTCAGATGATTCTCTGGCCAGGATCAATAGGTTGGGGCAGAAAGCTCTGTATTTTAGCCTTCTACGCAAACCTTATAGCATGAACTTGTATGAGAAGAGAGTCTTTTTATGTCTCCACTTTAGAGTCTCTCTCTCCCTTTGCATTTCTGGATCTGAGGTGATAAACTGCCAATGTAGACTGGGTAAAAATGCATCTGGTCTGTGAGTCTTTTGGCTTTCTATCCAGTTGGTTGGCCTACCATTCTCTGCATCTGGTCTGTGTGTCTTTTGGCTTTCTATCCAGTTGGTTTGCCTACCATTCTCTGTATCTGGTCTGTGCGTCTTTTGGCTTTCTATCCAGTTGGTTTGCCTACCATTCTCTGCATCTGGTCTGTGTGTCTTTTGGCTTTCTATCCAGTTGGTTGGCCTACCATTCTCTGTATCTGTTCTGTGTGTCTTTTGGCTTTCTATCCAGTTGGTTGGCTTACCATTCTCTGTATCTGGTCTGTGAGTCTTTTGGCTTTCTATCCAGTTGGTTTGCCTACCATTCTCTGCATCTGTTCTGTGCGTCTTTTGGCTTTCTATCCAGTTGGTTTGCCTACCATTCTCTGTATCTGGTCTGTGTGTCTTTTGGCTTTCTATCCAGTTGGTTTGCCTACCATTCTCTGCATCTGTTCTGTGCGTCTTTTGGCTTTCTATCCAGTTGGTTTGCCTACCATTCTCTGTATCTGGTCTGTGTGTCTTTTGGCTTTCTATCCAGTTGGTTTGCCTACCATTCTCTGTATCTGGTCTGTGAGTCTTTTGGCTTTCTATCCAGTTGGTTTGCCTACCATTCTCTGCATCTGTTCTGTGCGTCTTTTGGCTTTCTATCCAGTTGGTTTGCCTACCATTCTCTGTATCTGGTCTGTGCGTCTTTTGGCTTTCTATCCAGTTGGTTTGCCTACCATTCTCTGCATCTGGTCTGTGTGTCTTTTGGCTTTCTATCCAGTTGGTTGGCCTACCATTCTCTGCATCTGGTCTGTGTGTCTTTTGGCTTTCTATCCAGTTGGTTGGCTTACCATTCTCTGTATCTGGTCTGTGAGTCTTTTGGCTTTCTATCCAGTTGGTTTGCCTACCATTCTCTGCATCTGTTCTGTGCGTCTTTTGGCTTTCTATCCAGTTGGTTTGCCTACCATTCTCTGTATCTGGTCTGTGTGTCTTTTGGCTTTCTATCCAGTTGGTTTGCCTACCATTCTCTGCATCTGTTCGGTGCGTCTTTTGGCTTTCTATCCAGTTGGTTTGCCTACCATTCTCTGTATCTGGTCTGTGTGTCTTTTGGCTTTCTATCCAGTTGGTTTGCCTACCATTCTCTGTATCTGGTCTGTGAGTCTTTTGGCTTTCTATCCAGTTGGTTTGCCTACCATTCTCTGCATCTGTTCTGTGCGTCTTTTGGCTTTCTATCCAGTTGGTTTGCCTACCATTCTCTGTATCTGGTCTGTGCGTCTTTTGGCTTTCTATCCAGTTGGTTTGCCTACCATTCTCTGCATCTGGTCTGTGTGTCTTTTGGCTTTCTATCCAGTTGGTTGGCCTACCATTCTCTGCATCTGGTCTGTGTGTCTTTTGGCTTTCTATCCAGTTGGTTTGCCTACCATTCTCTGCATCTGGTCTGTGTGTCTTTTGGCTTTCTATCCAGTTGGTTTGCCTACCATTCTCTGCACCTGGTCTGTCTTGTGTCTGTGTCTATCTCTGATGGTAACGAGTAGGTGGAGGATGTTGCACCATGAGCCATTAGACTGGCTTTGCTCCTGGGCAAAAACTTGCCACCCCTCCTCTGATAATAATATGTCATATCAGGATTGTGTGATTTTATACATGGAAATAAATTTCCATAATGAACTAATGTCAGACTCTTTTATATGGTTTACTGAGAAAATAATTTAACCTCTTTGTGACAATGGACGTGCCTGGAACGTCCTGCGGTGAAACAAGTGGTTTTTGCAATCAACGATTGTGAAAACTACTTTAACAGTGCTGGTCTATTGCCTCAATGTCGAGGCAATAACCAGCACCTAAATATCCTTTCAGAGGCACCCACGGAGCGATCGTGGGCGCCATATTGACGGAGACGCATGCTCCATCAATATTGCTATGCCCTCTTGTGGTCTGAGCTTCCGTCTCTCTGAATATGGTAGTTGACTGCCCCTAGAGGCAGCAATCAACATTGCAATGTTAAAAAAATAAAAATAAATGTAATGCTTAAAACTGGTATTATGGTTAGATTAGCCTATAGGGTTAAAATTAAATAATTTTTAGCATAAGGGATAGGGTTAAAATGTAATCAAAATATATTAAGGGATAGCATAAGGGTTAGAGTTTAGGTTAAATTTAGTGTTAGTGTTAAATTTAGGGTTCAGATTGGGGTCAATAGGTCAATATGGAAACATGCATATTTCGGAACTCGGGACAACATTTAGAAACTATTTAGACGGGGTCTTTTTTAATGATTGTATTTGTGTAAATTATATTTTAAGTCAAAGTTAGAAAAAGTTTTTTTTTTTTTACATCATATTTTATAATTTGTTTGTAGTAAATTATAAGAGATGATGAACATAATGGTATCTAATGAAAGCCCTTCTTATGACGATAAAAACAACATAAAATTTGTGTGGGTACAGTATGTGAGAAAGAATAAAATTACAGCTAAACACAAACACTCCAGAAATGTCCCCAAAAAAACAGCCATTGTCACCAAGGGAAAGTCAAGGTAAAAATGTCTTGTCACTAAGGGGTTAATAAAATAATTTGGTAAATAACATAAATATTTCATGGGCATATCCACAAATATTTTTATATTTGCAAATCAACACTGAAAGAAGCACCAAGTAAAAATCAGATACTTTTTGTAAAACACAAACATTAAATATATATTTTTTAGGTGAAAAAGAGAGGAAAAAAAAAAAATTAAAAAAAAAAAAAAGGAAAAAAAAAAAAAAAAAAACCTAAACAGATGTAATTAATATGATTCCTTTTTTTTTTTTCCTTTTTCCTCACCAAAATAGATGTAATTAATATGATTTTTTTTTTCACCAGATATGCTTCTTCACAGTAATATAACATGATAAGAGATAGAGATATATGATGGTCTCGCACTATAGATAACTTTGATAATCTTTCCCTCCTCTCCCCTTTCCCCCCCGCGGGTTTTTTTTTTTTTCCTCTCCCTTTTTTTAAATAAGTAAAACAGATGCAATTAACATAACTCGGCTGTTTTTCTCACTAGATGTATTATAGAGGGGTATGTTTGTCGATCACAGTAAGATAATATGCAGGGACACCCGACGACTTAGCACTATAGACAAATCTCTTTATTTTTTATTTTATTTGTTATTCACTATCATTCCCTAATATCTATCACTATTACTCCACATAGAGGTGCCCTGGATCACAGTTATATAAAAAATATCACTAGATCAACACAGTACTATTTGATATAATCTATAACACTAATATTATGGAAATAAAGTTGAATATCGGTTATTTGAGAATCATTATAAATAATAATGAACAATAAATAGACATTAGTCAATATTGATGATACAACGGGGTGACAGTCAATATTGCACCTTCATGGGAATCACCCGCACTGTAAATAATAATGATAATGATATAGATAGAACAGCTGTAATGGCTGGTAAGACAATGTATATACTTTGATGGATGTAATTTCATTTTTTCCCCTGCCTATGTATCTATATGGTATTGTATGATGTTGACTGTTGAGTTGATGTGAGAGATCGCTGTCAACAATAAATTCGTAGTAACAAAGAGGAGGGGGATTTTTTTTTTTTCCCTCCTTCTTTCTCCCCTCTCTCTCTTGCTCACTCTTCCTCCTCACCCCTACCCCCTGGCCCTATACTATCTCCTCATTTGATTAACGTTGATGTGCCCCTGCATACTCAGTGGTTCTCCCTTCCCTCCCCACTATCTCTTTACTCCCTGCTGGTTTGAGGGAGTTTTTCTTTTTTTCACAAAAAGACATCTTCGACAAGAGTGATTGTAAATGAGATGTGTCTGTATGAATGGATGTGCTATTCCGCAGCGGGGGGGTGTGGGGAGGGAGGGAGGGGGCGGGGAATCGGCGTGGGGGTCATGACAGTACCCATTAAGTGGTACAATGCCCATTAAAGCAGTATCAATTAATGCGCGGGGTTTAAACTCCTACCATAAGAGATCCTATCTATATGATACCTTGGTAAAAGGGAATACTGATGTGGCATTTGTACAGGAGACCCACTGGAGGCTTGACCATCCTAACACCTGGAGGTTCTCTAGATACCCCCATGTCTACTCAGCTTCTCTTCAAGCTAAAAGTAAGAGGGGGGTCGCGATAATTATATCAAATAAAAACCTATTTGAATTTATCCATCAGGACGTAGACCCCGAAGGTAGAAGAGTAACTCTGGTCTGCAGGATTAATCATATCCTGTACACTCTTGTTTGTCTCTATGCCCCCTTCGATGGTACAATCCGATTCATGCATTCGGCCCTAGACGCGGTTGATAGATTATCGAGAGGATTTCTCATTATCGGCGGGGATCTGAATGCGGTCGCATGCTTTGACTTAGATAGACAGTCACCCGTTGTAAGGACACATGCGACACATAGCAGAAATAGAGCGAAAACATTTTCGTCCTGTCTCTCTAGTCACAATCTTTATGATGTTTGGAGGGTTCAACATCCGAAGCAGAAAGATTACTCCTTTTTTTCAACTGTTCACTCGACCTACTCGAGGATAAACTACTTCCTGGTACGGGGCCACATGCTGAGTAGATGCATGGACACCCGCATTGGGAATATCACATGGTCTGACCATGCTCCAGTCTATATCGCTATAAAAGATAATCCAGAATTTAAATCACGCGATAACTGGAGACTGAACGAAGAACTTTTGAGATCAGAGAGAAATAGAACGGACCTGATAGAACAAGCCAGGAATTTCCTGATAACAAATGATACCGAGAACACCTCAGACCAGACACTCTGGTGCACGATGAAGTGCTTCCTGAGGGGACACCTAATTAAGCTGGGATCATGGACAAAAAGAAATAGGGGTAAAAATCTAGCAGAATTATATGCAACACTTGCCGATCTGGAGCTTAGGAACAAAGTACATACTACCCCTCAGACAACTACCGAGATACAGAGTGTACAGGGGCAAATCCAGACAGGTCTTAGATTTAAAACCGAAGCCGCAATGTCCCATCTTAAAAGTAAATGGTACATCAGCAACAATAGGGTAGGGAAAGATCTAACGAAAAAACTGAAATCCCAGATCTCCAGAACTAGAATAAATAAAATTGTTAAAGATAATGAGACCTATCTGTCCCCAGACCAGATAGCTAGGGCTTTTAAAGTTTTCTACGAATCTCTATATAACCTACCACAACCTAAAACAACTAAGGAGGAATTAGAAACCTTTCTATCATCTATAAATCTGCCCCGTCTCTCGACTGAAAGTTTAGATTCCATCAGCCATCCGATCACTATGGTGGAAGTTTCCACCACCATTAAAGAGATGAAAGGGGGAAAGGCTACAGGACCCGACGGTTTTTCATCAATCTATTACCAGGTTCTGGAACCAGTTATCTCGCCGATTCTGGTGAGGCTCTTTAACTCAATTATGGGGGGTGGAAGATTCCCAGATGAGATGCTCGAGGCCTCTGTTGTCCCTATTCTGAAGCCAGGAAAGGACCCAGAGTCGGTGACTAATTATAGACCCATCTCACTTATCAACCTGGATGTAAAGATCTTTTCCAAGATCCTGGCTAATCGCCTTAAGTTGGTGATTGGAGATTTGATACACTCCGACCAAGCGGGCTTTATCCCAGACAGGGAGGGCCGAGAAAACACCAGGAGGGTTTTTGGCATAATTGAGATGGTACACCAAAGGAAAATCCCCTCTGTCATAGCCGCTCTGGACGCAGAGAAGGCTTTTGACAGGGTGGACTGGAGGTTCCTGTCGGAAACCCTCAGGGCGTTCGGTCTTGTTGGGCCATTCTATGACGCAACAATGGCACTATACACCAACCCAAGAGCCAGGATAAGGGGTCCTTTCCTGGCTTCCGAATTTTTTAACATCTGCAACGGAACAAGGCAGGGTTGTCCTCTGGCACCTCTTCTGTACGCCCTCGCTATAGAACCCCTGGCCCAATATTTGAGAAATTCTCAATCAGTCACTGGTATTACGATTGGGACAGATGAACACTTGATTACACTTTATGCAGACGATATTCTCCTAACTATTTCCCATCCACAATCCTCAATTCCAGCACTACTTGGAGCCCTAGAAAAATTTGGTTCGCTCTCTAATTATAAAGTCAATCTGTCTAAAACACAGATTATGACTTTTTTTCTACCAAAAGCGAATACTCGAATAATAGAGCTCCTAGGTAATAAAACAGGTAAAAACAACTCAATTGATTATCTAGGGATCAGGATCACTCACCAAATAGAAAGAACAGTCCCGGTAAATTATAATATACTATCCGCAAACATCCAAAAAAAATTAACACACTGGCACAGATTAGAACTCTCATGGCTTGGGCGGGTCAACATCCTGAAAGCATATATTATCCAAAAATACTCTATCTCTTTAGAACTATCCCATTTAGAGTTCCAATATCGACTCTGCGAGAGTTCGATCTGATGTTCGCGAAGTTTGTATGGTCTGCCAAAAAACCACGGCTA